>CM060935.1:709265663-719265663 GCA_030765085.1 Allium cepa
GTTGGAAATGCATAAACCTTAATAAACATTCTAACTTAATAAATTTATGCAAATGTGGGAATTAGTTATAAGCGTGTAATTATGGGTATGATAACAATTAGTGTAAAATACCTATATACCGGAAACACGTTTGTAAAGTATAATTAATTGGTTTGGTGAATTAGGAATGAATTCAAAGTATGAACATTAATGTTACACAAATAAGAATTAATGCAGTAGCTAAATTTATGAAATCTAAATCTATGGAAAAATGTGTGTAAGATCTTTACTGATGGAAATTAACGTTACATGTAGTGTAAATTCCTATTTTAATAAGACTATGGGTTATAGTAAAGATTTTAAATCAAGATTTGGCTACGTGAATAAAAAGAATGAAGGTAATTGAGTTATTGCAATTAAGAAAATTTAAACGTTTATTTATACGTTAAGTAAAACTTAAGTTGGGATTTAAAATATTTGTGTATATTAATTTCATGCATTTGGCTATAATGGATTTAATAATAAAAATGAAACAGTGAAATCAAATGGATATAAAGATTTCAATTATACCTTGAAATTCATATTCACCATGAAAGGTTAATTGGAACCAAAGTAGTTAATATAGGAATCAAGCCTTATTTATCAATTTGGATTTATTGCAATAGTTAATTCCATAAAATAAAGTTAAAGCTAATTCAAATTTAGTTGGACCATTGTTGATATAACTTTAGAAAGCAAGATTTTATTCATAATTTGAATATTAAATCCAACAAAGGGTATTTACTACAAATAAAATAGAATTAAACGTAAAATATTACGTTATTGAATTTAAAATGGAATTTGTAAACAATTGAGTGAATTTAATAAATTTATCAAACTTATAATGTTGAATTCGTTAAGATTGGAATTAATAATAGTAAAGAAGAATGAGGGAAGAATAATTTGAAAACATAGCAATAGATATTAATGTAAGGTTACCTTAAATAAGTTAAGGCAAACCAATGGAGAATAATGTAGATACCTTTATAATACGATGTTTGTGTGTAAAGGAAATGGGAATAAAGTTATTAATAATTTGGAATTTTATTTATGGTAAAAAGTTTATTTGCAATCAAATGAGTTGGAATGGAAGTCAAATCTATTTATCTAATTGGATTTAAGTGAAAGTATAAGAGTATATGATTTAATAATTGGGTTTTTGCGAATAAAATTTATAATTCCCAAATAATAAGAAAACGCAGAAATTAACACTGCAAAATTGATATACTTATAAATTTTAATTTACATCCAAGCTTGGAAAACCATTTGGGATTGTTTGAATTATATAAGTCACAAAATTTGGCCAATATTAGAAGTTGAAACATAAAAACTGGATTTATAATTTATTTTAATTTATTTAATAAATATTAAAAATAGCCATTTTTGGGCCATAGTTTATTCCGTACGTTCGCGTATCCAGTCTAGCTACCCTACCTCTAGCCTATCTATAAATATACAGTTATAAACCCTAGCTCCCTTCTTTTTTCATCTGTTGTACGTTCATTTTCTTCAACCTTCTTTCTTCCTCAATGTATACATCTCAGATCCAATTTCAAATTGCAAAATTCAGTGAAAATTCAAACACCTCAGAAAATTTTCAAAAAATTTATGTTGATGTTTTCGATACGCGTAATCTCATGGTGAAATTCGTTTTTCAATTGGAGCTGTCGTTCATCCAGAATAAATTCAAACAGCCCCAAAACCGTTCATCATCATCGCACAAAACTTCATCGGATCGAGAAACGGTTTCTGGGTATTGGAGAGGGGACTGAGGGGGTTAGATCTATATGGTTCGTTGGTCGAATCGACGGTCGGATTTTGGTCAAAAAGGGACGTGTTGGGTTCGTTTCTCTCTGTTGCATGCAAATTGGTGCCTGCGCGTGAAGCCTGGGAGAGAAGGTGACGTGGCGTAGTAAGTTGTTAATTGTGTGTCGTTTCTATTTATTTTTCAATTTGAATTCAATTATCATTTTTCGTCATAACTTTCTCATACGACCTCGGATTCAAACGAAATTTCTTTTGTTAGGATCGTAATTTAATTCCGGACTTGATGACGCTGGTTTGGACGAATTCCGAGACGGGCGAATTTTTGGGTTTAAATCGAATTTAAATTCGATTTAAATTCAAAAGGTGAGTGTTTTAACCCACTCACAACTACTAGAAGCTTTTATGTTTGTTAAATAAATTTTAGAAATGAATAGAAATTTATTTATGAGCTTTTGGCATGTTATTTTATTCATATCTGTAGAATTGCATTTTATTGAATTTAACTGTTAATTTAATTGATTTATTGCGTGTTAATTGGCTGTTAGAAATTATTGTTTGCATATGAACTGCTAGTTAACAGTTATGTCAAATTATCACTGAATATAAATTGTTAGATTAATAGTTGATAAATATAATTTGAAATAAAACTGCCAATTATTACCTGTTGTATATTACCAAACATATATTGTTATTGATTGATATTGCTTGATGTGTGATTGGATGATGGATGTGTTGTTGAATGAATGTTTTATTTGGATATCATTAAACTGCAAGTTAGTATGCATTTACATTTCATTCGGGATTGCGGTTTGAAATGATATACAACCGCAGTTTTATTTTTTAAATTGCGGATTGAAATGATAAATATCCGTATCACTTGACCATAGGATAGAAAACTATATACAGGCACCGCGGTCTATATATAACTATTTTTAATGAGATTTCTATGGTTTGGATGGAATACGGTTTATAAAAATCTTAAATTTTATACTGAATAAATGTTTTCTTCCATATTTATATACATATGAAGTTGAAATTTTGAAATTAAAAGGTGAATAAATTTCTTTATTAAAAATGGAAGAAAATTAAGAAAATGGAGTTTGATGATTTATATCCTATGTTTAAATATTAAGTTGGAAATTTTAAAGATATGATATTTATAATTGGATTTTTCCCAAAATATTTTGAAATGAATATTCTAGTAAAATTTGAATTTGGAAATATATAAATATATTTTACTAGAAATTAAAGTCTTATTAATTATGGATTCTATGTGAATATTCAAGGCTAATTAATAGAACATTTGATTTGAAAGAATAAAATCCAACTTTAGTTGAAATATTTATACTCAAAATGGATATACGTATATATATGAATTTATTGAAATGGCTTTGGAACTTGAAGCGATATTAAATTTTGGTTTTAACTTTAAATAAAGAAATGTATTGTAAAGCCACGAGAAATATTTCTTTTCAAAGCAACATTTAAGTTAAACCACCTATTTTATATACGGTTGAATATCCAAACCATTTAGTTTTGAAAGTAATGGTTTTAAAAATTATGGATTTCGAAGTATTATGTTGAAAGTTAATGTTCAAATATTTGGTTACAAGGAATTATAAATTTTAAAAGTGGCATAATTTTTGGAAAAGATTTATATTTAGGAAATGATATCATTGATTTGGGTTTATAAAAATAATATCAAAATGAATCTTTTTGGGTTTTAAAGAAGAAATGATATCGTAATATTATGGTTTTGAAATGGATTTTATTTTGATTTTAAAAGTATAAACTATTTTTAAATAACCGCGGTGTTATAATAACGATTGGTTGGCAAAGAGACCGGGATCGGATATGGACATACTCTCTGTCGATACCGAAAACCACTTTGACTAACCGTGTACGCGGTGGAGATTCCAGAATGAAGTAGGTGGTGGCAACGTTTCCTGTAAGGTAAATACGTGGACCCAACTCCCGTGAGTTGGCATAAGGTGGCTAAAACAGGAGCGATTCTCAGGCCAATGAGGTCATTCCTCTGATCGGACGCTCCTCTTCGATATTATACTTTGACTTGGATTGATTCAGTGGCCACTTCTATATTTTGATTTTGGGGAGTTAGTCCGAGGTGGGCGGTAACTGCGGCTACGCGTTTCCACCAGCCTGGATAGCAATTGGTATATCTACCCTGGCATTGCTTAGTTGTGCCGTGTCACCTACCATACCGAGCCTTTACTACGAGTTTCTATTTGTGTCGTACCTATGGAGTATCCTCTGGTAGCCTCCCGATCAGGAGGTATTACGGTACTGTATAGACTATTGGCATTATTTGTGTTAAGGGCTATATGGGTAACCCCTTAACGCTATTTAAAAGTAAGTTTATTTTATAAATAGACACTATTATAATAGCGCAATATACTACATAGTAAATAGTTTAACGGATCCTTAGGAGATGTAAATCCCGAGCATCTCTTGAGTTACTGTACTCATATTTATTTCTGTTTATTTAACTCACATAAGATTTTCTAGTCTGACTCGAGTGTTTTTGTCTTTTCAAATTCGCTCGGGTCAGTCCGAGCGTTTCAGGATAGCAGATTTTAGCATTGGAGGACGAAGACGAAGAATCAGTATTATTTTACATATAGTATTGCACCACACTCTTTCTATTCCGCTGCATTGCTTGTATTGGTATGTGTAACTCTGATATTTATTGTAAAAGAAGAATCAAGCTTTTGTAAACTGTTTATGAAACTGTATATTTGTTATTATATTTTATCCTTCCGCTGTGAGATTCTATTTTCGTTTTATTTCTTCTCCATTTTTCTTATTTACCCCATAACAATCCGCCCTTGCGTATGCTTTGAATTGGGACAAGTGTCGGTTTAAAGTGTGCGGAAAGAGTGGACGTTACATCTGGTATCAGAGCTTTGGTTTAGCGATAAACCTTGGCTTTGTGGGGTTTGACTCTTTGTTAATAGGGTAGAAATATCCTATGGGAGTCGCTGGGTGTATATATATGAGAGAGCGTATTTGTTAGTATTAATAAAAAGATTTTTATATTGTGTTAATCTGTTCCGCTTTGTATTTATAAATTCTGGTTGATGCATGGGACGCTATGTCATCAATAGGGATTTCTAAACACTTAATAGGACAGACCGACATAATATTTGTTTTAATATAGGTGAATGAAAGAATTTTGCCTGTTATATTTTCTATATATAAAAATATTTTTATAAAGATATATATATATATATTTGGTTGCTATAGATTGGGTGTTAGGAAAAAAAATATTTTATAATAAATTGAAGCTAAGTTGAAATTATAATAAATCAAATGGGAGATTTTAGAACTTAAGTCCGGGATTTTGAAAATCTGCTTTCAAAGGATTTATGAAATATAATGATTTGGTTTATAAGTATTTTCTTATATAAGTATTTAGTATAATTTGAAAGAATTGTTTTAAAGAAGATTTTGGAGAGAATAAATTTTGTACTTTCCTCTCTGTCGCTGGAAAATAATTTCGGTGATGGCGGCCGCATCATCGACTTTCATTTTTGGGTTTCGAAGGGGAAAGGCTACTGTAGTGAATTCTACTACAGATTTATTTGAAATTTTCTAAAAAAAAATTTCTTTTATTGCTCTAACTATAATTAGAGATATTGAGTTGTAAGAACTTATTTATCTATTATTTGAAAATAAATTGAAATTTAACCCAGTACTTAATTCTAAATTTTTCCGTTAATTAATTGTTTAAAATTTGTTAGTGAAATAAAAGTTAAGTAATAAATGAATTGAAACCTCTAATTGAAATAAGAGAATAATTGCAAAGCTATAAAGATGAATTTGCATACATATGAGACAAAGAGTAATATGGATAAACATTAAATTTAATTAAAAGAATGGAGATTAAACTTGTATAAGTTCAATTGCAATTTCCTTAACATAAATAACTTACCCAAATATAAAAGTTGAAATGTTAAATGAGAAACTGAAATTGAATATTTTACAAGTAGGAATTTAGGAAAAATGAAGTATTCAATAAATTACTGTTATAATAAGAATTTAATGGTATAAACTTAGGTTATAATTGAAATTTTACTGAAAAGGGTTAAGAATTATTAATAGATGATATGAACCTAAGTATATAAAATGAAATTCAAAATAAGAATTGATTGTATGATTATTGACTTAAGTATGTTTTAATTTTCCCTATTCTAATATAATGGAAAATAGGAAAAATTAAATGACTGCAATTCATAGTCAATGGATAAATAAAAAACTTCCACTTATAAGAATGAATGTTAGCAGATTTAGAATTTAAGGGAAATCTTACAAGTGAAGAGTAAGGAAATGAAGATATTCAAATAATTGTTGTTATTAATGAAAATTTATTTTCTAAACTTAAGTAATAAAAAGGAAATACAAATATAATGAATTTTGTGATAGTTGGAAAATAAAACTTGTAAGAAACAAAGAAATTCCTCCATAAATGAAGGAAAGAAAATTTAACCACTGAATTATGAAATAAATGTATAATAAGCTATCTTGATGTTGGTTTGAATTGTTTGGTTGATGTATGATTTCAAAAATTTGAACCCGAACAACTGATTGTTTGTTGGATTGAACGACTGTTTGTTGTGGTGTGTGCTGTTTGTTAAAATGTATGGTTATTGCATTTGATTGGATATGAAGGATTGAATCTACCCAAACATTTCACTGTAAAATAAATATTTAACTTTTAGATTTTATAAGTGAATACAGGTGATGGAAGCCACTGCTATTGCTTTGGTTCCATAAAAATATAAGCGTATTGCCCGACAAATAGGTACGTTTTCGGATTACGTTTAAAGCGCTGTTTTATATATTTTCCCATGTGGGATATTTTATTTGGATAATATGTGTAATATATTTGCATGCTTGGATATTATATTTTCTCCAGAGTCCCTCCGTACAAAGGAGACTCTGCCAAAATTTTCAGAAAATTTTGGACTTAGAATTTTGTGAAAATATTTTTCCAACTTTAATAATTCAAGTATTAAAGGATATAATGATTATAAAACAAGTGTATTTCATTAAAGGGAATTAATCCAGTAAAATATTGTTTATAAGTTAATATTTGAAATAAGATGCACTATTTTATTCTTCCTTCTCCCTTCTTTCCCTTTTCGGGGACGAAAAGTTTTGAGTGGGGGAGAGTGTAACGACCCGTGAATTAATAATATTTAATAAATTAATTTGATATAAATTTTAATTTGTTTAAGAATAAATGTAGAAATTGATATAGTGATTGTAATTTAATGTTGACAATTAAATACTTATATGGCATGGATTGAATTAACGTAAATTGGTGGGTGGCTATTAGTTATAATTAGCTGATTAAATGGTATTAATGAAATGATAACTGGATTGGATTGCAATTTAATAAACATTAGAAAATTTATTAAGTGAACTAAATTTGTTAAAGTTCATAAGTTGTGTAATTCAATTTAGTAGAAACTCTAAATGTATAAACGAAGATTTAAATAAACGCTAAATTAAACTATGTGAATGGGTGATTTATGTGGATTGAGGAAATTTGTAATTTAATAAATGAATGCACTAAGTATGTAGAAATTTATGCACCAAAATATTTTCATTTATAGGATTATTGCAGAAGTGTACCATTTATCTAATGTATATAAATGAATCTAATTAATTATTTTGGTTATTGTTGTGTCTAGTCAATAAAAGGAGAACTTTCAGACAATAAATTTATAAACGAATAAATTTATAGAAACGTAGTAACGGAAGAGTGGATATTATAGTAACGTAAACGTATTGTAGGGTAATAATTAAGTATAGGCTTGTAAATTAGATTTTATGACGATAAATGTGGATAATGCAAATTGTCACAATTTGATTTAAAGTTAATTTTAAGAAACAAACAAATGTTGAATCTGTGAATGTAGTACAAATATTAACTTGAATGGTGTTCATTAATACAAAGATGTAATTAGTAAGATAGTAATAATTTATGCCTGTAGTGAAAAGAAATCTAATAGAGACATAAACTCTAATTATATAAAGGAGTATAGATCTGAACAAATTTATGAAGATTGATAAGGACAGTGTTTGTAATCAAGTTTGGTTATTGATATTTGAAAGATAGAGATGTGTAAATACGTTAATGAATTTATAATGGGAAGGAATGGTAGAATGAAAAGAATATATATAATAATAAGCAATTGATTCAATTAAGGGAATTAAATTATAATAAATGGTCATTTAATAAATTTAACGTTCTGTGAGAAATCATAATAATTGTGTAAAATCAGTACAAGTTGGAAATGCATAAACCTTAATAAACATTCTAACTTAATAAATTTATGCAAATGTGGGAATTAGTTATAAGCGTGTAATTATGGGTATGATAACAATTAGTGTAAAATACCTATATACTGGAAACACGTTTGTAAAGTATAATTAATTGGTTTGGTGAATTAGGAATGAATTCAAAGTATGAACATTAATGTTACACAAATAAGAATTAATGCAGTAGCTAAATTTATGAAATCTAAATCTATGGAAAAATGTGTGTAAGATCTTTACTGATGGAAATTAACGTTACATGTAGTGTAAATTCCTATTTTAATAAGACTATGGGTTATAGTAAAGATTTTAAATCAAGATTTGGCTACGTGAATAAAAAGAATGAAGGTAATTGAGTTATTGCAATTAAGAAAATTTAAACGTTTATTTATACGTTAAGTAAAACTTAAGTTGGGATTTAAAATATTTGTGTATATTAATTTCATGCATTTGGCTATAATGGATTTAATAATAAAAATGAAACAGTGAAATCAAATGGATATAAAGATTTCAATTATACCTTGAAATTCATATTCACCATAAAAGGTTAATTGGAACCAAAGTAGTTAATATAGGAATCAAGCCTTATTTATCAATTTGGATTTATTGCAATAGTTAATTCCATAAAATAAAGTTAAAGCTAATTCAAATTTAGTTGGACCATTGTTGATATAACTTTAGAAAGCAAGATTTTATTCATAATTTGAATATTAAATCCAACAAAGGGTATTTACTACAAATAAAATAGAATTAAACGTAAAATATTACGTTATTGAATTTAAAATGGAATTTGTAAACAATTGAGTGAATTTAATAAATTTATCAAACTTATAATGTTGAATTCGTTAAGATTGGAATTAATAATAGTAAAGAAGAATGAGGGAAGAATAATTTGAAAACATAGCAATAGATATTAATGTAAGGTTACCTTAAATAAGTTAAGGCAAACCAATGGAGAATAATGTAGATACCTTTATAATACGATGTTTGTGTGTAAAGGAAATGGGAATAAAGTTATTAATAATTTGGAATTTTATTTATGGTAAAAAGTTTATTTGCAATCAAATGAGTTGGAATGGAAGTCAAATCTATTTATCTAATTGGATTTAAGTGAAAGTATAAGAGTATATGATTTAATAATTGGGTTTTTGCGAATAAAATTTATAATTCCCAAATAATAAGAAAACGCAGAAATTAACACCGCAAAATTGATATACTTATAAATTTTAATTTACATCCAAGCTTGGAAAACCATTTGGGATTGTTTGAATTATATAAGTCACAAAATTTGGCCAATATTAGAAGTTGAAACATAAAAACTGGATTTATAATTTATTTTAATTTATTTAATAAATATTAAAAATAGCCATTTTTGGGCCATAGTTTATTCCGTACGTTCGCGTATCCAGTCTAGCTACCCTACCTCTAGCCTATCTATAAATATACAGTTATAAACCCTAGCTCCCTTCTTTTTTCATCTGTTGTACGTTCATTTTCTTCAACCTTCTTTCTTCCTCAATGTATACATCTCAGATCCAATTTCAAATTGCAAAATTCAGTGAAAATTCAAACACCTCAGAAAATTTTCAAAAAATTTATGTTGATGTTTTCGATACGCGTAATCTCATGGTGAAATTCGTTTTTCAATTGGAGCTGTCGTTCATCCAGAATAAATTCAAACAGCCCCAAAACCGTTCATCATCATCGCACAAAACTTCATCGGATCGAGAAACGGTTTCTGGGTATTGGAGAGGGGACTGAGGGGGTTAGATCTATATGGTTCGTTGTTCGAATCGACGGTCGGATTTTGGTCAAAAAGGGACGTGTTGGGTTCGTTTCTCTCTGTTGCGTGCAAATTGGTGCCTGCGCGTGAAGCCTGGGAGAGAAGGTGACGTGGCGTAGTAAGTTGTTAATTGTGTGTCGTTTCTATTTATTTTTCAATTTGAATTCAATTATCATTTTTCGTCATAACTTTCTCATACGACCTCGGATTCAAACGAAATTTCTTTTGTTAGGATCGTAATTTAATTCCGGACTTGATGACGCTGGTTTGGACGAATTCCGAGACGGGCGAATTTTTGGGTTTAAATCGAATTTAAATTCGATTTAAATTCAAAAGGTGAGTGTTTTAACCCACTCACAACTACTAGAAGCTTTTATGTTTGTTAAATAAATTTTAGAAATGAATAGAAATTTATTTATGAGCTTTTGGCATGTTATTTCATTCATATCTGTAGAATTGCATTTTATTGAATTTAACTGTTAATTTAATTGATTTATTGCGTGTTAATTGGCTGTTAGAAATTATTGTTTGCATATGAACTGCTAGTTAACAGTTATGTCAAATTATCACTGAATATAAATTGTTAGATTAATAGTTGATAAATATAATTTGAAATAAAACTGCCAATTATTACTTGTTGTATATTACCAAACATATATTGTTATTGATTGATATTGCTTGATGTGTGATTGGATGATGGATGTGTTGTTGAATGAATGTTTTATTTGGATATCATTAAACTGCAAGTTAGTATGCATTTACATTTCATTCGGGATTGCGGTTTGAAATGATATACAACCGCAGTTTTATTTTTTAAATTGCGGATTGAAATGATAAATATCCGTATCACTTGACCATAGGATAGAAAACTATATACAGGCACCGCGGTCTATATATAACTATTTTTAATGAGATTTCTATGGTTTGGATGGAATACGGTTTATAAAAATCTTAAATTTTATACTGAATAAATGTTTTCTTCCATATTTATATACATATGAAGTTGAAATTTTGAAATTAAAAGGTGAATAAATTTCTTTATTAAAAATGGAAGAAAATTAAGAAAATGGAGTTTGATGATTTATATCCTATGTTTAAATATTAAGTTGGAAATTTTAAAGATATGATATTTATAATTGGATTTTTCCCAAAATATTTTGAAATGAATATTCTAGTAAAATTTGAATTTGGAAATATATATATATATATTTTACTAGAAATTGAAGTCTTATTAATTATGGATTCTATGTGAATATTCAAGGCTAATTAATAGAACATTTGATTTGAAAGAATAAAATCCAACTTTAGTTGAAATATTTATACTCAAAATGGATATACGTATATATATGAATTTATTGAAATGGCTTTGGAACTTGAAGCGATATTAAATTTTGGTTTTAACTTTAAATAAAGAAATGTATTGTAAAGCCACGAGAAATATTTCTTTTCAAAGCAACATTTAAGTTAAACCACCTATTTTATATACGGTTGAATATCCAAACCATTTAGTTTTGAAAGTAATGGTTTTAAAAATTATGGATTTCGAAGTATTATGTTGAAAGTTAATGTTCAAATATTTGGTTACAAGGAATTATAAATTTTAAAAGTGGCATAATTTTTGGAAAAGATTTATATTTAGGAAATGATATCATTGATTTGGGTTTATAAAAATAATATCAAAATGAATCTTTTTGGGTTTTAAAGAAGAAATGATATCGTAATATTATGGTTTTGAAATGGATTTTATTTTGATTTTAAAAGTATAAACTATTTTTAAATAACCGCGGTGTTATAATAACGATTGGTTGGCAAAGAGACCGGGATCGGATATGGACATACTCTCCGTCGATACCGAAAACCACTTTGACTAACCGTGTACGCGGTGGAGATTCCAGAATGAAGTAGGTGGTGGCAACGTTTCCTGTAAGGTAAATACGTGGACCCAACTCCCGTGAGTTGGCATAAGGTGGCTAAAACAGGAGCGATTCTCAGGCCAATGAGGTCATTCCTCTGATCGGACGCTCCTCTTCGATATTATACTTTGACTTGGATTGATTCAGTGGCCACTTCTATATTTTGATTTTGGGGAGTTAGTCCGAGGTGGGCGGTAACTGCGGCTACGCGTTTCCACCAGCCTGGATAGCAATTGGTATATCTACCCTGGCATTGCTTAGTTGTGCCGTGTCACCTACCATACCGAGCCTTTACTACGAGTTTCTATTTGTGTCGTACCTATGGAGTATCCTCTGGTAGCCTCCCGATCAGGAGGTATTACGGTACTGTATAGACTATTGGCATTATTTGTGTTAAGGGCTATATGGGTAACCCCTTAACGCTATTTAAAAGTAAGTTTATTTTATAAATAGACACTATTATAATAGCGCAATATACTACATAGTAAATAGTTTAACGGATCCTTAGGAGATGTAAATCCCGAGCATCTCTTGAGTTACTGTACTCATATTTATTTCTGTTTATTTAACTCACATAAGATTTTCTAGTCTGACTCGAGTGTTTTTGTCTTTTCAAATTCGCTCGGGTCAGTCCGAGCGTTTCAGGATAGCAGATTTTAGCATTGGAGGACGAAGACGAAGAATCAGTATTATTTTACATATAGTATTGCACCACACTCTTTCTATTCCGCTGCATTGCTTGTATTGGTATGTGTAACTCTGATATTTATTGTAAAAGAAGAATCAAGCTTTTGTAAACTGTTTATGAAACTGTATATTTGTTATTATATTTTATCCTTCCGCTGTGAGATTCTATTTTCGTTTTATTTCTTCTCCATTTTTCTTATTTACCCCATAACAATCCGCCCTTGCGTATGCTTTGAATTGGGACAAGTGTCGGTTTAAAGTGTGCGGAAAGAGTGGACGTTACATGAATGTAACAAGTTAAGAACTCGTAGTAAGGTACGGGTTATTCCGGGTTTTAAATAAGTTTCGTGCATTAGAATTTCATACTATATGGGTTTACTCACGCTGGATTCCAGCCTGACCCGGGTGTTACTTTGATATAATGCTCGAGTCAGACCGATTATTACAGATTTTCGGGTAAGGCCGTTTCTAGAGCTCAGGAGGCGAGCTGGATGGCAGGAACATATGGAGTGTATTTCCGCTGTGATATATTGTAGTTTATATGGGACAAGTTAATTTTAACTGTCCAGTGTTTGTGTAATTGTTGTAACTCTGATGTATTGGTGTAAATTAATTAATACAGTTTTCCTTTGTTCAACTGCTATTTTATTTGACATTATATTTTGATCCACTGCGAATGTAAGAATCTGTGTTTTGGTGTTTCTGTTTCTTCTTCTTCTTCTATCGCTTTCATCTTTTTTCTGACTATCTGGAATTTTCAGGATCGTAAATTCTGGGTCGTTACATTTGGTATCAGAGCTATGTTAAGCGAGAACTCTGGTGGGTTTACTCATTAAGGATAGGGTCAATGGTACCCTAGATTGAGTTGAGAGAATGTGTGTCTTTGTGCATACACACACACACACACACACATATATATATGAGAGCGTACTTGTTATTTTCTTATATAAAGGTTTAAAAATGGTTTTAAGAATAAATGACTTTTATATAAGTTTATATTTTAAAAAAATATTTCTTTCTAATTATTATAAATATTAAGAAATTGGTTGTTGATCATTGGAATTAAATAAAAATAATGAGAATTAAGTGGTAATAGTAATACAACCAAATTGAAATTAAATGAAGATAAGTTTGAAATAGATCTAAACTGGGACTAAATCCTGAATTTGTAGAAGTAAGAATAAGATAAAAATGAATTGGTATCTAGGTATGATAATCTTGGGTATTATCATAAATGGTTATTGTGTTTAATAATGAAATATTTGGTAATGAGTAAGCAAAATGAAGTAAACTTTTAAGATGAGTATAACTTATAAATTGAAGTGGGTTTTAAATTATGAAGTTTGAATCCAAAGTCTAGGAACATTTGAAATTGTTTTCAAAGTGTTAAAAGAAATGATATTATTCAAATTATTTTGAATGTGATCTTATTTTAGAATAAGAAATGTTTGGAAATTTAAAGGAATTTATTTTGAATTTAAAACCGAAGGTGGTTTAAAAATTAAAGTAACTTGGTGTGTAAAGGAAATAAATATGTATTTTTGAAAAAAAACTCTGAGGTTGAGTTTTGAATTTTCCTGGAATGTGATGTGAAACCCAAAGTGAAATAAGTTTTTAAACTTCAGTGGGAAGATTATTAATCTGAAGTTTAAAATTTGAACTGGGAATTCAAACCAGGTAAAGTTGTCTGAATTAAATTGAAGTGAATTTAATTTTGGGGAAATTAATTAAGTTTAGAACAAACAACCTGAATTGGAAATTTCAAGATGAAATTGAGATTTAACTTGGGAAGTTAAATGGTAGATTTGAATTGCGAGTTTGTGTGATCTCAAAATGGGTTTGAGATCTGGAAATTGGAAATGGATGGATGTTTAAAAATGATTTGGAAAGTATTATCCTATTGTTATTAATAACCTTTAAAGCTATGAATTGGATTTGTTTAAATGAATGAAGAAATGGAGTGTGGTAATATATCCATTATTGAGATAAAAGGGAAGTTAAACTTTAATTTGAAATTAAGGATATGGAATCACCTTGAACTTAAGATTTAAATTGTTTAAAAAGGATCGAATTATTATTTGAACCTAGAAATAGGTTTATGAGAAGTAAAGGTTAATTTGATTTAAGGGAATTAAATCAACATTTGAAAATTTAACTCGAATTTATATAATTCAAGATGATTTAAAAAGGTGGAGATTGGAAATGGGATTAATTCAAACAGGAATTAAAATGATTTGAAATTGAAGTGGGTTCAATTTGAAATTAGTCCAATTGATTTGAATAATTTGGAATTGTGATTAAAGTTGAATAGGTTTAAAATTCAAATGGGAGTTGATTTGAATTTGGGATAGAAACTGAAGTTAATTCAAATTGAATTTGAATTGAATCAATTTAAATAGAAGTGGAAATTAAAATTGAATTGATGGGAACGGAGATGGGAATTGAACAGTTTGGCTCTGGACTATTTTCTAATAAATTATTTTAATATAAACTGTTTTAAATCTATTTTTCCAAGCTATTTACTATATACAACCTTTATTTTTAAAGCCAAATTTTTTTATATTTATTTTACAATTATTTTTGGAACTATTTAACTATTTTACAACTGTATTATAAACTAATTCCTATTTTTTAACTACTTAGAACTAATTACTATTTTACAACTATTTTGCAATTATCTAACTATTTTATAACCATTTGACTATTTCATAACTACTTAACTATTTTACAGCTATTTTACAAACTAATAATTATTTTTCAACTACTTATCTATTTTTAACCTTTCGAACTATTTTTTTAATTTAAGCCGGTCAGAGTGCAAACTGTTTATGATTAAATATCCATTTGAGATAAGAATTGAGGTGATAATCCAAGTGGGGATTGAGGCAATTGTGAATAAATGAATAAAGATCTAAGGGAATGCGAATAGAAAGGAGAAATTGATTTAGCTAATAATCAATGAAGATAAATACGTAGAATGTACGTATATTATTCTATTCCCATAGTGATTTGATCCAGATTCGAGCACAGAATTTCAAGATAATATATCATCCGAATTGGAATTTTTCACTTGATTTCGACGGCGAACCTGGATATGGATTTTTGATTGGTTCTAGAAATTCTCTATCATAGTCAGGCTATGCAAGGAGAATGACGGTTTCTGGTCAAGAAACCAGATCTGAGTTCGCACTGGAAAGTCGGGTGGACGATACTAGTTCGGAAGAGAAATTGTGTGATCGAGTGAGCGATCAGATTGATATTGCGTATGGATGGTATGAATACATCGTACGGGTTTGAATGAAATTGATATTGAAAACTTATGGATAAGAACTGTAAATGAGTTTTGAAATGGAAATTATATTTTGAAAATGAATGATGAAATAAAAAGGGAAACTGGATATTTCTATGTTTAAAGATTCACTTTCTGAAGAAAAGTAATATTGTTAATAATTTTATAAAAGAGTTATCAAATTTGAATATTTGATTTAAATAAACAAAGTTATGTATCTTTGTTATATATATATGATAAAACTCCCGTTGTTGAGTCTTTTGCCAGAAGAAAAGGGCTTTTCAAAGTATTTGAAGTATAAAAGGGGCTTTATACAAGTATGAAATGATCCAAAGATTTTTCAAGGCTATATACATATCTATATATACAAAGGATCTTATGAGAATGATTTTGGAGAAAAGGTTTTTGGAACCTAAGGATTTTGAAAAGGCTTTTGATTTTTGGAGAAAAATCAATTTTGGAAATTTGAAAAGCCTAGTTGAGAATTATCGATTTTGGAATAATCGATTTTGAGAAAAGGAGATTTATATAGGATTCATACTAGGTGTATGATTTTGAAGATACTATATGAGTGTTCTGAAAATGGCTCTGGAGAAAAAGGCGCTCCCTTGAAATGAACTTCTCAAGAGTACCATAGGTTGTTACTGCCTTGAGCCTCAAAAAAGGGAGGCTCTAAAGTGGATCCTGTGAGGAAGTCGGATAAACTGAAGTTCCTGAGGATTATTGGGTTGCGAAAGTCGAGGGCGCTGATGCCTACAGAGGCATTTGGGTTTTGCTGTAACAACAGCGTAACTCGATGTCGCTGTGATCTACTGTGGACCATAGCAGAAATCTTGTGGAGGTGAATGTCAACGGTCTACGTTTGATTTTGTCGGGAAGGCAACGTAACATCGATAGACCGCGATCTATGGTCGAGTGGAGCGGAGAAGTTTCATTTTTGGCAGCGGAATTCGAGGGCGCTGATGCCTACACTTATATAGGTTTTTGCTGTGATAGCAACGTAATCCTAGATTTAGTTGCGATGTGTAGCGGGTTTCACGGCGTAATCGAGGGGTGCGGAGTGCTTACTGTAATCTATGGATTTTGCTGGGATGGCAACGTAACTATCGGGTTAACTGTGACCATGGATGAGGGTGATGATTTCCAGAGCATTCCCGCCAAAGATATTTCCTCTATTTCAAAAATGTTTTCTATATTTTTATAAAGTTTTCGAAAATATTTTCCAAGTATTTTCACCGGGTGTTGGAAATGGGTTTACCAAGTCCTTATAGATTTTCAGTCCTACGCCTGATCAACGTATGACCGAATTTCTGTTAGAATGAGGACGAACTTGTTGAAACATCGAGTTATAAAAGTATTTTTATAAAAACTATTTTGGCACTATTATATAGATTTTAAAGTGTTTTAACAATGGTCAAATTTTTTTATCTAATTTTAAGTATTTAATAATTCTGGCTTCGTTCGTTTTCGAGGACGAAAAGATTCAAAGTGGGGAGGAATGTGATAACCCAGATTTTTAGGCATTTGTAATTTGATAATTAACTGGAATTAATCAGTAGAAACACTGATTTACAAAATTGAACAAATAAATCTGATAATAAATATTTATATCTGGATAAATATTTATATCTGGATAAATATTTATTTGATAATCTCTTAATATAATTATTTAAAATGGGCAAAATTATTATTTTTTAAATAAAATTAAATATGTGTTTGTTATATATATATATGAGTTGATTTTAAATTAAATTTGAATTTGAGAATTTTAAAATAATTAGATTTGTGTTATTTATAAATCAATTGTGATTCTGGAATTCGGATTTGAAATTAAAATTTATATATTGAAAAAAATATTACTTTTAACAAAATGTTGTATATTTAAAGAGCATCATTTAATAAAAACATAATAGATAAATATATATAAACATTTATTAACCTAATACATAATTTATAAAATATAATACATATGTTAAAATAAGAAATATGGTTTATGACATTTGTAAAAATATAAACACATGCAAAAATACAAGTGTTGGATTAATATAGCATGAATTAACATGTAGCAATTTGTTCTCTTAAAAAATTTTGTATAAAACATATTAAGTCATAATAATTACAAATGTAAATATGAGTTCTTTCAATATAACGAATGTGAATTAATCATAACATGCAAATGACATTTGTAAAGTAAATTTAATAAGTGTCCTCATTTATTTTAAATAATTAATAAAAGATAAATGAAGATATATGCATCTCTACCCCTTTCTCATTTCTCTTTGATCTTCATTATCAAAGAAGCAAGTAAAAAAACTGCAAATATTTCAAAACTAGAACAAGATCAGTAGTTTGTAAAAAAGAAAGATCAAACTAGACAAAAATCAAGAAATCAACTTCCTCAAATAATCAAGGCAAGATCATCTCAATAACTTTCCAATTTTCAAAGGATTTTCAAGCAACATTCAGTTTACAAGTTTTCAAGTATTTTCAAGTTCCAAGTATCAAGCTTTCAAAATACCCAGATTTCATGCTCTGTTCAACAATCACTGTGAGTAAACATTTATGTTAAAAATGATTTTGAAAATCTTTGATGCATGTATTGAAATCTTGTAGAAATATAAGTCTATAATGCTTGCATGAAATGATTGGATGTGAATGTATGATTATGGGTTTGACACGTCTGTATATTGTCTGTGTGTATTTATATATGCTCTGTTGCAAAATAACAGAATCGACTTCATCATGAAAATTCATATCTTTCGATTCAAATGATTATAGGCTCTGATTTTAAAATGGAATATGATGGTAACAGTGCAATACAAACCTTAAAATTAATTTCAAGTATTTCCATTTTGTAATTGATTCAAAAATAAGGTATAACAGTAGAAATCATATTTAAGTCAAAAATCAATGCTCACGATTTCATGTTTGGATTTCCTAAACGGATTCATTATAGAGAACAATGATTTTTGGTAAACATTTAGAGATTTTTAAACTCGTATATGTTGAGACATCTTTAGTTGTTCAGATTTGGGTTTGTTGGCGAATTCAGATGGACGACGACAAGTTGAGGGTCGAAGTGGTTGTCGGAGGTGGTTTGCGAGTTGGAGGTCATCAGAAAATTAGTGGTGATATTTTTAGGTGGCCATGGCGTCCTATCGGCGAAAGTTAGAGTTCGACTGGCAGTTTTGGCTAGCATTGATTTCGAGGTCTTGTGATGTCTGGAAGGCATCGGACTCAATAGCGTAAGGTTGAATCGATGCCTGGGTGTGGGATGAAGCTCTGGTAAGGTCGGAAAGGGTACCGGTGGTTCGAGGTGACAGCTAGGGTGTTTTTTCCATTGGGTTGGTTTTAGATGTTCATTTGGGTGTTTGATTTCCATTTTGCTGACTATATCAGTGATTTGTAGGGTCGTTTGAGACGGCTAGATGATCGTCGATTTGTTGAGGGTAGAAGAGTGGGCCAGAGCGCCACCGATGTCGTGTGCACGTGCACGGCAGTGACTGTGTGATAGTTTATTTTTGAGAGAAGGATTGAGAGGTCTCTGGGTAAACACAGGTAGAGTATGGTGATGGCTCGAGTTGGTTTTGTGTTGTTTTACGTGTGCTTTTTTGATTTAACCAGCTGTTAAATTTAAACTAAAGCTAAGTTTTTCTGGGTTTTTTTAAAAGAGAGAAGAGGAAGTTCTCGTAAGTGACTTAGGAAATTTTGTAGTTAGGCTCGGGAACAAGGATGGGCTCGGATTATTTACTATTAGATAACCAAGTTTTAAATTTAAAGAAATGTACCAAGTTTTCCAAAGCAATTTATTAAAACAAGTTTTCAAACAATGGTTTGAATTTAAAAAAATTTCTTTTGGAATAATCAATATTGGCTAGTTAATTAAGATAAGCAAATTAAAAGGTTTTAAGCGATTTGAAGTATTTAATTTAATTTCTTTAAGATAATTGAATAATTAATTAAGATATTGAGGTTTATCTTTAGATAATTAAGATCGTTAATTATGAGATTTATTAACAGATTAATAAATTAAGGAAAGAAATTAAAGAATAATTACTTAATTAAAGGATAGTTAATTATTAAATTAAGGATCAATGTAACAAATTTTGTTAATTAAAATTATGAGAGAAATTAAAGGATTAATTTATTAAGGGGTAATTAATTTAATTAGCAATTAGTGGATAACTAATTAATAATTAGGTTAATTAATTAGGGATAATTAAGCAATGGGAAATTACTTAATGGAAGTAATTAAGGATAAATTACTTAGTGTAATTAATAAAAGGATTTGATTAATTAAGGAAATTAATTAAAGGTTTGTTAATTAATGAATGTGATTAATTAAAAGCATAATTAATCAATGTAAGTGATTATAGGATAATTAATTTAAGTAATTAATTAAGGGTAAGTGTGATTAATGTGAATGTAATTTGTGTTATTAATTAAAGGCTAATTACTTAATGTAATTAAAGAGGATAACTAGGGGATGATTAATTAATGGTTTGTAACTAATTAATGTTAAGTAAGCAGGATTAAAAGTAATTGAGGTAATTAATTTTATTTTATTTTAAATTAATTAGAAATGGTAGGACAAATTAATCTTGCTTATGAATGATTGAATGATGTTGTATGTCTTAGATTAGTTGATATCTCTGATATGTGATTTGCGATGCTATGTGATATGATATGTTTGGTTTAAACTATGATAATATGGTTATCTACCATTGATGAATTACTGTGTAAAGGTGACATCCTGTATTTAAAGTTTCAATTGTATTTTACTTGAATGACTTGGGTTAAGATAACTTGGGATTCGAAGAGACCAGGGTCGGGTATCAGTAAATACCCGAAGCCACTTCGATTTGAAATCTACTATAATTCTTTATAGACTCGATATGTATAATAAATAGGCTGGAATGAAATAATTTAAGTGAACTGGACCATTTAAACTAAGTAATGGTACTTAGAGGTTGATTTGTGAATTAGGAATTGAATGTAACAAGTTAAGAACTCGTAGTATGATACGAGTTAGCCCGGGTTTTAAATAAGTTTTGTGCATTAGAATTTCATACTATATGTGATGCAGCTCAAGTTAGAAGAGAGGAGTTAAGTCGTCCACGACTTAAGAAGGAAGATATAGGACGTTCCCGACCTAAGGAATCACGTGGGGGAGAGATGCGAGTTAATGAAGAAGAGTTAAGTCGTTTCCGACCTAACTGGAGACCAGAGGGAAAGTTGTGCCGAATTAATGACCTAACTCTAACAGGTTACGACTTAACTTAGTTGGGTCATTGGAAGGTGCCGCTCCTTCAAGAATCGTTAAGTCGGTCATGTATGTGGAGGTGATGTAATAAGTGTTGAGTCGTGTACGTTGAGTCATGACCGACATATGATGAGTCGCTAGGTCGTATACGACCTAAGTGTTTTGACGAGTCTGTATTTCTTTAAGCCGTGTGTTTAAGTCGTCTACGACTTAAGCTTTGAGTCGTGTGTTGTAATTTGTTTTCCTTTGAGTCGTAAGTCGTTAGGTCGAATACGACCTAGGTGTTGTATATTTGTGTGTTTCCTTAAGTCGTTCAAGTGTTGAGTCGGCTGAAGGCTGTTGTGATGTAATTGTTTTGAGTCGTGCATGTGTGTGATGTATTAGGTCGCGTACGACCTAAGGATGAGTCGTGAGTCGTGGGGAACTAGGTCGGCAACGACTTAAGGGTCTGGGTCAAAAATGCTATAAATAGGGAGTGTGTTGTAACTTTTTGGTGGTTGATTGTTGAATAAAATTTCGTTTGATTGCTGTGTGCTTTCATCTAAATTGGTAGTTGGGTGTGATCTCCTATCTCCACTTTCGGTTAATCGGGTGCGCTCGATTCAACGATTGTTGAAGCCAATTCACGGTATCAAGTGCGCTTGATCAACGTTTGAAGAATTTTAGATCTTCTTTCACGGTATCGTGTGCGATCAACGTGTCGAAGATAGCTAGAATTCGGTATCTTTGTGATCAACGAATTTGGGCATTTCAGTATCTTCAATCCACCGATTGCTACTTTCATCGATCTATATCGTTTTGTTATTATCCGCTGCGTCAGTTTTGGTATCAGAGCTTCACTTAGCCAATCATAGCTAAGACGAGTCTTGGAGCCAAGGAGTTTGAAGTTTGGTGTTCATCGTGTTCATCTTGAAGTTGCAACAAGAGAAGAACTTTCGATCCATTTCATTTTGGATCAAAGTGTGGAAGTTGTTTGAATTTGGTTTGTGTTGAAGTGTTGAGGCCGAGCCAAGTTGAGTTGGAGCCGTGTTTGTTTGACTTGTGTTGAAGATTTTTGAAGAAATTGTTGAAGTGTTGTGAAGTTCAATCATGCCGCCATGGAGAGCTAATCGTCATCAAAATGTTGAAGCGTTGTATAGAAGAGAAGAAGCCGAGCAACTGGAACAACGCATTAATGAGAAATTTGATGAAGGCATTAGAAAGTTAGAGAAGTTGATGAATGATTTGAATCAAAATCAAAGGAGGAGATCACCAATCTCGAACCATGGAGGAAACAAAGTTTCGCCATCGGTTACGGAAGCGAGAAGGGTATTACCGCAATCTTTTAGAGAAAGAAGAGATACTTCAATTTCGTCAAGAAGAGATCACCATGACTATGGACATGAAGAGAGGAGAACCCCACGAGAGTTTGAAAATGAGCCATATAGAGATGAAGAGAGACATAGTAGAAGGGACATGCGTGATCGAAGGGATGTTGATGGTCGAGATCGATATAGACGTACATTTGATTATGATGAAGAGGGTGATAGAGCCAACATTCATTATCGAGATCGAGACCAAGTTCGAAATTTATATAGGGATGTAGAAGATGATCGTCGATGGGAATCGGGTATGAAGATGGAAATTCCAGAATTCAAGTGTGGAATGGTAGCAGAAGAATTTCTTGATTGGTTGTCTAATGTTGAAGAGATCTTTGATTTCAAAGAGGTCCCGGAGAATCGTCGAGTGAAGTTGGTTGCTACTAGGTTGAGGGGAAGAGCTTTAGCATGGTGGCAGCAAACTAAACTTACACGGGAGAGAATGGGAAAGTCGAAGATTGAATCATGGGAGAAGATGAAGAAGTTGATGAAAGCTACATTTTTACCTTATAATTATCAATCACTCATGTACCAGAGGTTGCGGAATCTAAGGCAGGGGACGAAGACTGTTAATGATTATGCTGATGAATTTTATCAACTGATTGCTCGAAATGACATTATGGAGACAGAGGAACAGCTGACTGCTAGATTTGTTGGAGGGTTGAGGATACAGATTCAAGATATGGTGAATATGTTTGATCCTAGATCTGTAGCAGAAGCACATCAGAAAGCGTTGGCTTGGGAGAAGCAGGGAAGGCGTGGAGGTGGTGTGTTTACAAATTCCAACAATCAAGTGAAAGGTGTTAGTGGAAGCTCTAGTGTTCCTAAATCTATCAGTAAACCAGTTGTGAGTGAAGTTGCGAAGACGAAGGTCAACAACAGTTTCAAGTGTTACAATTGCCAGGAAGTGGGTCACAAGAGTAATGAATGTCCAAAGCCGAAGAAACGAACTATGATCGCTGAAGTTGAAGGTGAGGATGTTGGAGAAGGTTATTCTAGTCCAGTTGAGGAGGATGAATAGGATATTGCATCAGGAGATGAAGGATGTAATCTAATGATGAGGAGGTCTTGTTTAATACCGAAGCAAGAAGAAGAAGCTAGTTGGTTGAGGAGTAACATCTTTCAGTCAACATGCACTATTCTGGGAAAGGTTTGTAAATTTGTGATTGACGCTGGAAGTTGTGACAATATTATTTCTACCGAAGCAGTGAGAAAGTTGAAGCTGAAAACGGAGAAGCATCCAAATCCCTACAAGTTAGCGTGGTTGAGAAAAGGAGGAGAAGTAAAGGTGGACATGCGAGTTCGAGTTCCATTTTCTATTGGGAAGAAGCATAAAGACGAGATTTGGTGTGATGTTGTGGAAATGGATGTTTGTCATTTACTTTTGGGAAGACCATGGCAGTATGATCGAGCAGGACAACACGACGGTCGGACCAATAGCTACAACTTTATGTTTGAAGGTGTTAAGATCATTTTGGTTCCAAAGAAGAGACAACAAGAAGAAAGCAAGTCAGAGGAGATTGAGGAGCTGAAGACTTTATTGACTTTGAAGGAATTTATTGAAGAAGTAGAAGAGAGTCCAGAGGTGTTTTTGTTGATTGGACGTGAAGCTACTGAATCTGTAGAAGTTCCAGAGGAAGTAAAGCCGGTATTGGAAGAATTCAGAGATGTGTTTCCTGAAGAATTACCAACGGAGTTAACACCATTGCGGGATATTCAACATCAGATTGATCTTGTGCCAGAGGCAGTATTGCCACACAGGCCACATTACAGGATGAGTCCTAAAGAGCATGAGGAACTGAGAAGGCAGGTGGAAGAGTTACTTGAGCAGGGGCGTGTGCAGGAAAGCTTGAGTCCTTGTGTAGTGCCAGCTTTATTAGTGCCAAAGAAGGATGGTTCGTGGAGGATGTGTACGGACAGTCGGGCTCTAAATAAGATCACTGTGAGATAAAGATTTCCCATGCCGAGGTTTGATGATTTGATTGATCAGCTAAGTGGGGCTGTTGTGTTTTCAAAGATTGACTTGAAGAGTGGATACCATCAGATTCGTATTAGACCGGGCGATGAATGGAAGACTGCTTTCAAAACCAGGGAAGGTTTATACGAATGGTTGGTTATGCCGTTTGGTTTATCGAATGCATCGAGTACTTTTATGAGAGTGATGAACCAGATTTTCAGACCATTCATTGGGAAGTTCGTGGTTGTTTACTTTGATGATATTTTTATCTACAGTGGAAGTATGGAAAAGCATGTCCAGCATTTGCGTGAAGTACTGTGGATTCTACGACAGGAGAAATTTTATGCTGCAACAAAGAAGTGTGTGTTCATGATGCACAGTGTTTTATTTCTAGGGTATGTTCTGTCAAAGGAAGGTATTCAAGTGGATGAAAATAAAGTGGAAGCTGTCAGAAGTTGGCCACAACCGAAGACAATTACTGAAGTACGAAGTTTTCATGGATTGGTATCTTTCCATCGAAGATTCATCCCACATTTTAGTAGTGTGATGGCACCTATAACCGATTGCATGAAGTGAAAGAAGTTCGAGTGGTCAGAGGAAGCAGGGGTTGCTTTTGAGAAAATCAAGACACTATTGACGACAGCACCAATTCTAGTTTTACCGGATTTTCAGTTGTTGTTTGAGTTACATACTGATGCGTCGAAGGTTGGGGTTGGTGGAGTTTTGAGTCAGAAAGGAAGACCGGTTGCTTATTTCAGTGAAAAGTTATCTGGAGCTAAGTTGAGGTATATCACTTATGATGTTGAGTTTTACGCAATTGTTCAAGCAGTGAAGCATTGGAGACATTATCTATTTCAGAAGGAGTTCGTACTCTATACGGATCATGAAACTTTGAAGCATTTGCAAGGGCAGGACAAAATTTCAGCTAGGCACGCTTCATGGGTCGCGTATCTACAACAGTTTACTTTTGTTGTTAAGCACAAATCAGGGGTGACGAATCGTGTAGCTGATGCTTTGAGCAAGAGGAATCATTTGTTGACGACAATGAAAGTTGAAGTGACGGGGTTTGAACTATTGCCAGAATTGATCAAAGAAGATCCTTACTTTATGAAGTTTGTTGAGAAAGTCAAGGATGGGAGTGCTGATGAGTTTGTATTGGTGAATGGTTTTCTGTTTAGAGGGAATCGTTTATGTGTACCGGATTGTAGTTTGAGAATGAAAATTGTGAAAGAGTTGCATGAAGAAGGCCATGTGGGTAGAGATCGTACTTTGCAATTGATTTCTCAGTCTTATTATTGGCCGTCAATGAGAAGGGAAGTTGAAAGATTTGTGTGTAGATGTCATGTTTGTCAGGTTTCGAAAGGGACAGCTACAAATGCGGGATTGTATATGCCATTACCTGTTCCTACAAAACCATGGGTAGACATTAGCATGGATTTCGTGTTGGGATTGCCGAGAACTCAAAGGGGGAATGACTCTATATATGTTGTGGTGGATCGTTTCTCGAAGATGGTACATTTTATTGCTTGTAAGAGGACGGCAGATGCTGTTCGTGTTGCTCAGTTATTCTTTAAAGAAATCTATCGTTTACATGAGTTACCAGAATCTATTATTTCAGACAGGGATACAGATTTTTGAGTCACTTTTGGCTAAGTTTGTGGAAGATGGTTGGAACAAAGCTGAAGTTCAGTAGCGCTTACCATCCGCAAACAGATGGACAGACAGAAGTTGTCAACAGATCGTTGGGAAATTTGTTACGCTGTTTTGTGAAGGCCAATCTGAAGAGTTGGGACATGAAGTTATGCCAAGCGGAGTTTGCTCATAATCATGCAGTGAATCGTAGTACGGGATTCAGTCCATTTCAGATTGTATATTCAAATTTACCAAGGGGACCGTTGGACTTAATGGTAGTACCACAAACGAAGGGGACGATTAAAAGAGCTGTAGACTTTGTTAATGAGTTGACTGAATGTCATAAAATCGTTCAGAAGCGATTGGAGAAAGCAAATGCGAAGTATAAGCTAACTGCAGATTTGAAGCGACGAAGTGTTGAATTTAACGAAGGTGATTTGGTTTATGCTGTGTTAACCAAGGATCGTTTTCCAGTGGGTGCTTATAACAAGTTGAAAGCCAGAAAAATTGGTCCTGTAAAAGTTGTGAAACAGATTAATGAAAATGCTTATAAATTGAAGCTGCCGGAGGATGTGTACACTTCTGACGTGTTCAATGTTAAGCATCTTGTACCATATTATGGAGATGGACAATCTGATGAGAAAGAATTTATAAATTCGAGGACGAATTTCTCTCAACCAGGGGAGGATGATGCAGCTCAAGTTAGAAGAGAGGAGTTAAGTCGTCCACGACTTAAGAAGGAAGATATAGGTCGTTCGCGACCTAAGGAATCACGTGGGGGAGAGATGCGAGTTAATGAAGAAGAGTTAAGTCGTTTCCGACCTAACTGGAGACCAGAGGGAAAGTTGTGTCGAGTTAACGACCTAACTCTAACAGGTTACGACTTAACTTAGTTGGGTCATTGGAAGGTGCCGCTCCTTCAAGAATCGTTAAGTCGGTCATGTATGTGGAGGTGATGTAATAAGTGTTGAGTCGTGTACGTTGAGTCATGACCGACATATGATGAGTCGCTAGGTCGTATACGACCTAAGTGTTGTGATGAGTCTGTATTTCTTTAAGCCGTGTGTTTAAGTCGTCTACGACTTAAGCTTTGAGTCGTGTGCTGTAATTTGTTTTCCTTTGAGTCGTAAGTCGTTAGGTCGAATACGACCTAGGTGTTGTATATTTGTGTGTTTCCTTAAGTCGTTCAAGTGTTGAGTCGGCCGAAGGCTATTGTGATGTAATTGTTTTGAGTCGTGTATGTGTGTGATGTATTAGGTCGCGTATGACCTAAGGATGAGTCGTGAGTCGTGGGGAACTAGGTCGGCAACGACTTAAGGGTCTGGGTCAAAAATGCTATAAATAGGGAGTGTGTTGTAACTTTTTGGTGGTTGATTGTTGAATAAAATTTCATTTGATTGCTGTGTGCTTTCATCTAAATTGGTAGTTGAGTTTGATCTCCTATCTCCACTTTCGGTTAATCGGGTGCGCTCGATTCAACGATTGTTGAAGCCAATTCACGGTATCAAGTGCGCTTGATCAACATTTGAAAAATTGTAGATCTTCTTTCACGGTATCGTGCGCAATCAACGTGTCGAAGATAGCTAGAATTTGGTATCTTTGTGATCAACGAATTTGGGCATTTCAGTATCTTCAATCCACCGATTGCTACTTTCATCAATCTATATCGTTTTGTTGTTATCCGCTGCGTCAATATGGGTATACTCATGCTGGTTTCCAGCCTGACCCGGGTGTTACTTTGATGTAATGCTCGGTTCAAACCGAGTATTACAGATGTTCAGGTAAGGACGTTTTTGGAGCTCAGGCGGCGAGCTAGATGGCAGGAATGTGTAGAGTGTATTTCCGCTGTGATATATTGTAGTTTATTTGGGACAAGTTAATTTTAACTGTCTAGTGTTTGTCTAATTCTTGTAACTCTGATGTATTGATGTAAATTAACTAATACAGTTTTCCTTTGTATAACTGCTATTTACTTGATATTATATTTTGATCTGCTGTGAGTGTGAGAATCCGTGTTTTGGTGTTTCTGTTTCTTTTTCTTCTTCTATCTCTTTCTTCTTTTCCCTGACTATCTGGAAATTTCAAGATCGAAAATTCTGAGTCGTTACATCTTCTCACTCAATCGGATTTTCAGATTTAATTTTAAATAGTTAAATTTAAAATTGTTGATTGTGTGCTTGGATGATAAATTATTATCCGTTGTATTGGATTAGACCCTATGCGCCGCATAATAGCGAAGGATATTATATAAACCCATATACCGCGATATTCCACCTTGAATTACATTTGTATTATATATGTGTTTGGAGTGATTGATTTTCTGCATTATATACTGGATGAGACCCTATGTACCGCATAATAGCGGATGATTTTATATAATCCTATATACCGTGATATTCCACCTCAAAGTGGAATTGGTATTTAATTTTTGTTCTAACATCTGTGGATGCAGGGAAATAGCTTGGAGGGATCGAACTGGATTCCTCAAATAATTGAATTTGTTTCAATATTGTGTGTTGATTTATTTATAATCTATGTATGATTATATTTGTGATTGAAATCGTTGAAGATTACAGTTTAGCTGAAATATACTTTGTGTATCGTAGGATACCAGAATTAAATAAAATTGGATTTTTGAAATTTGAGTAGAAAATCTATAGTGAAATCCTATTGAATAAATTCCAAAATATGGAAAAAGATTTTAATAAATGGGTTTTAAGTAATATTGCTTAATAGTTGAAGAATTTATTTAAAATTCAGATTTTAAATAGTTTGGAAGAAATAAAGGAATTTATTTTAAAAGATAATAAATTTGGTGTTTGAATGAAAAGTTATTTGGTGTTTGAAAATAAATATTTGGGAAATCGATTTGAAATTTGATTTGGTGTTTTGAAAATAAATTGGAAAATCGATTTGAAATTGATTTGATGTTTTAAAATAAATTTTTGAGAAATTGATTTGGAAATCGATTTGGTGTTTGAAATAAATGTTTGGAAAATCAATTTGGAATTTGATTTGGTGTTTGAAAGTGAATATTTGGAAATCGATTTGAAAATCGTATATTAGTGGATATTTGGAAATTTAAATTCACAATGGAAATTTACAAAGGAAAGGGAAATTTATTTTAAAATAAACATTGGTTTATTTTTAAGTGCAGAAAGAAATTTACGGATTTGGAATGTAAATTAAAAATAAATCAAGAAGGATTTATTAATCGATTTAAATGACCATTTGAAATGGAAAGTGTATTCTCCCTGGAAAGCTGAGTATGTTTTCAAAGTAACTAATAAATTATAAATTTAATGTTTAAAAGTTGGTTTTTATAAGAATATTTTGGAGAAATTATTTTCTTAAGTTATTTTGAAAATCTTTGAAGTAAATATTTATTTAATTAATTATAGAAGTAATTATTTAAAGATTAAATTGGTATTTGTTTTAGAAAATGGTTATTTAAATAGTTATACCTAATAATTTATTTTTAAAATTATTTTGGACTTAGTTTTTATATGAGATATTGATATTAAATTTCATAAATAATGTTTTAAATAAAGTGTTTAAAATTAATTTTTATTTTAAATGTATCCAAGCACATATATTTTTGGATAAGTGTTTTAAATTATTTTAAAGTATTTGAACTCTGCAAATTTTCAGTGGAAATGAATATTTGGAAATTTATTCCACATGAGGGAAGTGATTTGAAATTTGTTTTCAAAGTGTTAAAGTGTTAAAATTATATCTTGCGTAGATATTTTGAAAATAAATAATTAGGGGAAAATTATTTAAATCTGGTGATTGTTGTGAATATTGTTTGATAACTAAATAACCGACTATCAATATTGGCCTTTAAACGGCGTTTGAATTTCGATGCGACTGGGGGTCGGATTCCAAATGGATATTCGAAAACCACATCGAATCTTTGTGACGGATCTTTTATTTAAAAGATAAAAGTGAAATTTTTTTGTGAATTACTTTAATCTGAATGTAATACTTATTTTTAAAATAAACGCTCGTTATTTGGATTAGCCGGGAGAGGGCTTTATGTCATAAAACCCATTCCGAATAATGATACGACAAAATGGGATTGCATTTGAAGATGGTGTTGAAGACTGGGTATTTTCAAAAACGAAAGGATTACCTGTTGAATGTCTCTGCACTGGGTTGCTCCGGTATAGAAATTTTATCACTCTTTGTGATGGGGATTACGGATGTGAGTAGTGAATATCTGGATTGCAAGGGCTTCTTTGAAGTGCCTTCGGTTCCGTTCGATCCCGGAACGGACTTGTATGGATGTGTGTCTGACATTACACTTTGAGATATAAAGATGGTTTCTATCAAATACATTTCTGTTGGTGGCGGAGAATTTATTCTCTTAGCTTAACACCCTTCTCTGAGACGTACGAGCTCAGAGGTTATGTAGTTGATGGTTACTCATGATATACTCCCAATTTGGTAGTGTGGCATACGAAGTATTACTTATTATTTGTTGATTAAAGCATGGATTTTGTGAAAAGCGTAGATTTGTAGACGAGACTTCATCGGACCTCACAACCCAGAATGGTCAAAACAGGAAGGATGCGGCAAGATAATGGGTTAGCATCCCTTGAGGGTATGTCCATTTCCTTCTGGAAAAGGGTTGTATCATGGTATGGAGCCCAGATATTTAACCTATGTGGTTGCTGCAAATTTATTACTTTGTGGTTGTTGCTTTGTGGTTGAGGATCTTCGAATAAAGGTCGGTAACGACCGGGGGATGGCATACTCGGTAGTAGCTACCTAGTTACAGAGGTAACTCGACCTTGTGTTGGCAGAGATCCGATTAGGTTCCCAGGACGTCCCTCCAGAGGCGTACTTGTGTAGCCCAGGAAGTCCTTAGCCTGACCATTTGTTGAAAATCCAAAGAAACAACACGAGCCCTTTACGATTGCAATTGTATAACCTACCTCCTCAGGAGGTAGCTATAGGAGGCATAATATAATGGTACCTATGCTGGCTAAGATTTATATTATACTTTCAAAATGTTTTCTACACTATGCACTAATAATAATAATATCAAGGAGATTTTGAGTATCAAGCATATTTGACTATCATAAGGAGAAATCTCCTCCAATTGTGCGCTTGCATTGTGTGTATGTGTGCAGGGTGGCCTTATGGTAGTTTCATTTTCCAAAAGCATAGCGGATTTCTTTTTATTTTCATTGTGAAAATAACTGTTTTAAGATCTCACACCAGTCTCATGACTGACCATAAGTTTATTGTTCCCTTTCTAAACTCTAGGTGCCTATAATTTTCCACATGGGCAGCCTATAGTCAGCTTATCAGTTGTTTTGAAGCAGAGTCAGAGAAGGTGCTGTGGAGATCAAAAGGAAAGCTGGATGGCGAAGCATATCATTTATTCTATATAGTGTCTGCTGCATATGGGTTGGTGCAAGTTCAATTTCCATGTAGTCAAGTTATAAAGACTGTCGGTATTGTGTTTTGTTGTTGTAAAACTCTGATAATGTGATGTATAAACTGATATAGTGCTTTTGTTTTAAAGATTATTCATTTTTCTATTGTATTAGTTATGCTGCGAAATGTAAGATTCCATTGTTGTTTCTGTTTCTTCTTCTATTTTCTTCTTCTTTAATCCTAACGGTTCGGTTTTTCGGCATTCGTTATGCGGCATTTGATACAGTTGACGTATTGATGTCGACTTTCGAAATCGAAAAATTAGGCCGTTACATTTTATAAAGCTAATAATAATTGCACTATAAACTTTGCATTGTCGGTAATAAGTTGTGTAATCACTAATATTCTTGCTCCACGCTTCTTTGACTTGACTAATTTCATTTTCTGTACATGAGGTAAATGAAAAGGTTATTAACACATATTATTAAAAAAAATTAGGCATTACAAAAATGATTTCGATGAAATTTCAATGGCCTCCTAAATAGGCAACCGTCTCCCATTTCTTTTTCTCCCGTTTTGTCGTCGCGCATCATTCTGTTCGCTTCCACCTTTGTCTTCCTCCTCTAACTCCTTCTTTTGTGTTTCTCCTCTACGTGCTGCCATTTTCCCTACTCTTCTTGTCGTTGCGCCATAGGTCATGTCGCTATGAAATCTGGGTTTTTTTGCCACGTTTCGCTTACCAGACCTGGCAAGATGAGAGTCAAGCCTTCCCCTCTGCTGCTGTCTAGTCAGGGTGATTTCCCTACGCTCGGTTCTGTAATGCAATATGGTTGCAATTCAAAGGGTTTGTATTCTCCTCACAGCCTCCCTTTTTTCGATGAGCTTGAGGCTATGTTCGGCGCCACTAAGCCAGCCGATGTCCTTGTGCCTGTTCCTGAGTTTGCAGTGCCTAGTCCGGATGCCTACATGGCTAAGGAACCTATTAATGTTCAAGTTCTTCCAGTTATAGTGAATTAGTGTCTTCCTAAACAAAATTCTGCTCCTCCTAGGCAGCGTTGGAAATCGCTTTTCTCAGCAAAACCCCGCAATGCGAGAAGGTATGTTTCAAAACAATATGGCATTATTGGTAATTGTGATGATATTTTAATTCCCCCATAAGATGCTATAGATGCTGGTGTAGCCTTTTGGTCTGATACTTTGGTTGTTTTTTTCTTGGATAAAGGCCATCATTACACAATTGTTAAAAACTATTGAAAGAACAAATGGAAAATCAAAGGATTGTTGTTAGTTAGATTCGATAAAGACCTATTCCTTTTTGAATTTTCAAATCTCGATGAGAGGAGAATGGTAATGGAGGCCGATCCATGTGCCATAGATGGAAAAGTTTTTATTATCACCAAATGGATTCCTTTGTTGATTTTGCTAGAGAAAATGTATTGTCGATACCTATATGGGCGATGTTCTCTTGCATGCCTTCCTCCCTCCAGTCTTTAAAAGGTCTTGATTGGTTAGCTTGTCACATTGGTAAACTGGTTTGTTTTGATGAGAATACCGAAAGCCATAATCATTTGGAATATGCTAGGGCTCTTATTGAGATTGCTCCCATCAAGCCTTTGCCTTCCTACCTTTTAGTTGCCATCCCTTTCAATTGCCTTTCCTAGGGACGTTGTTGACCGTAGTGCTATTGATTATCAATGGTCGCCTCGATACGTACTGTTTGTCGCTCATTTGGTCATACTGATGTCCTTTGTCGTCACCGCCCTCTTGTTGGTGGGGTAGCAACCATTCCAGCCAAATTCCCTATCCAAATAACTAAGCCTCGGCAATGGAAAGTTAAAGTACCTTTATCTTCGGTTGATCCTATGGAATCCTCTGCTAAAGTCCCTCCTCCTACAGATCCTCCTGATCCTGTTTTGCTCTCGAAGCTCCATTCGTACATTGCCTCTGCAACTACGCATGTCAACAATGCCTCTGCTGATTTGGTTGTCGATTATGCTAAGGGAATTTCGGTTATTGTTGATTTGCCAGTGTATCCTAATATCTTAGGACTATTGACCTTACAGATTTGGATGATGGGATTGACTGTTCTATCTCTGATCTCTTCCCATCTTAGTTCTTTTGTCATATTTCTCTTCTAGTTGTTATATGATCTTTTATAAGCTATATTGTGAGCTGTTGTATTGGTTGAAAGGTGTTGTATGAGTTATTGCTGGTGGGGTTTTTTTGGCCTCATGCCTGTTTTATTAATACGAGTACCATGGCACGTGCGATGCAAGTTGGCAGGAGTAATTAGTAATAAAAAACAATATTTGTAAGGGCTTTTGGATTTTATCAAATGCTTTGACATGCATGTATTATTGCATTTTTATGCGTGTACATGTACAAATCATGAAAAGTCAGTCCTTTTTTGTTTTTTGTATATATCAATATCATGTAAAAGGAAAATATCTCCAACTATAGTTTTATGTGGATTCAATATTATCGATTAGATATCTTCAATTTTACTAAGTTGATGATCAATTGTACCATTTTACAGTTAGTCATATTCCATTATTTTAAATTAAGCTGCGCTATGTAGTGAGGTAGTAATTGAAAAAGCAAAGGTAATTCAAGACTGGACAGTGGTAGCAAAAATGACGGAGGATTGCTATATGGGGTATTATTTTAGTTCATGTTACCACAAAAGTTAGTCAATTAGTCACATAGTTGACCTTTGACACTTAGCTGTTGCTTGGAATTTTTCAGGTGTCTGTACGTGGTTGCATTGCAAAGAGAGGTATTAGAAAATATTCTTACAGAGATCAATTATCAATATGGGAAACTACTTAGAATTCATGAAAAAAGATACATTTATTTTGGAGTTAGGTGCTTCCAATTAACCTCAATATTTAACCAATTATCAGTGAAGTAAGTATAAAATTTGGATCATATTTGTCAAGTACAGAGATAATTTAACTCTATTTATTATTGCTATTATTTGCAAATTATCAGATTTCTTTCTCTTTTCATATGCACCATTTCTATTTTGTTTTTTCAATAACAGCTTCTAAATTTGAATGGGGAGCATGACTTTTGTTTTAAATTTGATCATTTCGAAAGAACAGAAGTGAATTTATTTAATGGAATTGAAACTGAGCTTAAGTTCGTCATATATCTTCTTGGAAATGCATCGACTCTTGAAGAAATGCATACCTAATGCATAGGCAGTACTGAAGAGTCTCTTGCCATGGTTACAAAGCTTATTTAATTTCCCCGTATTTCACCTAAAACTAAACATTTGTTTTGGAACACCTATTATTGATTATGCGTTTCATATTGTTGACCTCGGCCCAAAGGGTTGTCCTAGCCCATGGGCTAGTTCGGTTGCATTTGAGATGACCTAGTGTCTATGTTTGGACATTCACATCTTCAGGCAGTGTATATTGTGTTGCTTTGTTGTCCTAGCAAGGCATAGATGCATATATTTGTGGACAATAAAATGAGACAGTTTCACATGGCAGTGGCCATTTTAGAAATTCTTCATCAGTGTCCCGAGATCCAAATTCCTAGCATTCATCAACATATAGTGAGATCTATTAACAATATCTATAACCATTCTACTTAATTTTATGTTTTTAGTGATGTAGACTAAACCATGTGAGTTATATACTTGTATATGTGTATATGAAATTGGTCATAAATGTTAAAATTTTGCGGTCAAATTGCTTTTCTCCGGCAAGGCCTTATGCTTAAAAGGAAACAATAGCCTAACTCTTAAATAAAGCAAGCCACTGGCATTTCTTATTCCACAGATACATAGCTTCCCATGCATTTGTTTCTTTTAGTTCAGCTATGCCCAGCTAAAAATAATGGCAAGACATCATAGCCAGTTTACGTCAGTTCATCACATGTTGTTCACCACGTTAAGATCATAATTGACAAATGGACAGTTAACATTGGTCCGTCACCTTAGGAAGCGGTGTAGTTCTATTAGTAGCATACTTTTCTAAAGTGAAATTAATCTCCTAAGTAGAAACACTCTAATTTACAGTTACAAGTTCTTTTGTTAAAAAAGATACTTTTGTTGATGAATTTTTTATTATCGGTTTAGGGGTATTTTCATTATGTCGTTATTTTAACAATTTATCAACTTTCTTTTTGTGATAACGTGCACGAAATAGAATAGGAGTAAACTTGTTTTTTCTCTGAAATAATACAATACTAACATAGAGGAATTCATAACATTTTTTCTTTTTTCCCATCAGTATGGTTTGAATGAAACTTCCATCAAACATCAACCGTGCATCGAAAAAACAATTTAAGGAGTAAGGACATTATAAAAATGTAGTATTCATCAAGCAATCTATATATTACACATGTTATACTTAGAAATGGTGCACAACCAATATTATAAATATGTTGGCACGGTCCATAAGCAGACTTGTCAATAAATGACATCAAGTTTAATCAGCATAAGATCATAAAATCAAGTAAATCCCAGTAATAATTGTGGTCATCATTACAAATATATTTTGTTGAAGTCTAGCTATAGATGTCTTTGTCTTGCTCCATGCATGGATTTATACGGAGATCCCATGATGTGTTTGAGCTCCGAAATAAATGACCAAATAATAACAGATGAATCAAGCTACATTTCGCTTCCCTTCAGCTCCAAAATAGCAATCAGACAATACTATTACACTATCAAAGATCACAACAGAATGAGATTATTAAACTTGAATAATTAAAGATATCTTGGTAACAACATGATGGTACAAAATAAAAGTAAAATATACTTTAAAAATAAGACGTCAGACTTTTGAAGTACAAACTCATGTCATTATATAACAGCATCATGGTGAATGATTGCTAAACAAACACTTTTGTAGCACCAGAAAGCTATAAATTTAAATTCCTTTATGTTTAGCTGTATTATAATTGTAAATGTTATCCACTATAAATATGCAATTCAAGCTTGTGACATTGAAACCAAGTTAGATTTATACACGAAATAAACTCCATATCTATATAACTAGGCATCTACAGAAATCTAGAGGGAAAAGGTTTATGGCTTGGTTAAAAGTATAATAAAATTACTGACTTGGAATAGCTCTACCATATGTTGTGTGTTTTTTACATAAAACCACTGAAGCATATTAATTGATTGGAAAAAACAAAACATCTTTCGCAATGAATTTGAATTAGCCCATAATGAATAAAAGTACGTTTTTTCAATATAAAATTCATTTCATTGGTATTTACATTTGTTTTAGCTTTTAACTTATTACTCCTTAATTAATTACATTTTAATTTATAAAATTTCAATTATTGATATATTAGATGGTCCCAACTGACAAATATTATTTCTATACAAAAAATGCAACCATACATATTAGTCATTTATTTTTCACATTATGATTCTTACCATAAAGAGCAGCGAGTATCAGGATTGGAATTTTTAACCAAAATAAATTTAGTACAAAATTGCTAAAAATAGTGTAAATAACAAACGAAACAGATGCAGTACTGTACCATTCAATATGTATAGGTACACAATAATAAAATCTAAAGTTATGCAGAAAAGAAGGGTTGTATATTCAGAAAATATATAGGTATCTCTGCTAACGTATAACGCTTATTTATGATAAAACCTATAGTAATATTTTGTATATAGATCAGTGAAACTAAAGAATAACATTATCAGCACAAATATTAGACTTATTTAGAAGCACAAATAGATAGACCAAAACAGAAGAATTTATAGAAGATTAACCTCGGAGAATCAATGAGCTTTCTTTATTTCTATGCATTAAATATTTTGCTTAGGTTGTCCTATAAAAAGAGAAATTATGCATGTAAATAAACAGAAATAACCAGTATTTGGTACATTTAAATGTATTTTCCAAATACAAAAATATATTCAAATACACTGAAACTGTCAACATGATATGTAATCCAAAAAAGAGCTATGTCATACACGTCACTAGACAGATCAATTTATTAACAACAAAAAATACAATTTTTTGACCAAAATAATTCAAGTAAATTGAACAAAATTAAGTTTTATTATACATTCATATACCTAAGCTAAATCAAAATAATTTATCAAAACTAAAAGCAATCAAGCATAAAAGCCAAAACAGTCGAATAACCAAACACAAACACAGTAAATAAAAGTTTCACAAATTTAGTACAAATACATCAAAATTCAAAAACGCTAGTATAGAATATCAATGCATTAATGATTCGAAAACGCTAGTATAGAATTCAGGGCCAGTCCAAGAAATTTAGGAGCTGAGATAAAATACAAATCTTGATCCTTTTATCATTTCATTCATTATGACATAGTGAGCTTCGCACCTTTGCAAATTACAGTTGACCAATACAAATAGATAAATGAAGAAAAAGCTTTAAAGAAAATAAGAAATATGCTACCACAGTTGGTTGCACGTAATGATATATAAAATATCTGCCAACTAAATGGAACAAAAATGATATAAACCATTTAATTTGACAACCACCACATGAACAGATTGATTTTTCAGTTTGCACGTAAGTCCATGACATAATTAGCAACTTTTAGACTCCACGTGCTTTCTTTAAATCTGAACATGTAGACTATATTAGCATCTTTCAGAACATCATCCATGTTCACTGTTGCTAATATAGTCTGCATGTTCATTGTTGTATGAAACTTTCAGAACATTATCCATGTTCATAAACTAAAAGTTGATAACATAGTTTGAAAGTAAGAAATTGCAATGGAAAGTTGGTATAAAATAAAACAAATAACATGAAGAACTCAGACACTCATCTCCATTTACAATTAAAGTGGTCAAATGAAGGATCAAAAATATTAAAAGTAGTCGAGACACATTAATTAATCTTTTCTAGAATATAATAGTATTATTTATGGATACGACGCCATACAATTCTTTAAAAACTTATTATACATAAATACAAATTTCGTGCAAAATTTAATTGCCCACCGTCTCAGTACATTTGTTTTAAATCTATATGACGATATTATTTTCCATATCAAATTAGGAACAGCATAAACATAATATAACTGAGGAAAAATGGCTCCAGCTTATGGCTTTTAGTCGATGTGTAAATGAGAATCTTGAGGCTATCATCCAAAAGGTGATAAAAATTTTCAAATTAAACTTGAGTCATTCACAATTTATCTTGAACCTTAACTCTTTCTATCAAACCGCAGGAGTGTGGAATGTTGTAATTGATGATTTTATCGACCACATGTACAGGTTTTTCTTTTTTCATTGCTAAAATTGATGGCAGTTCTTACTCATTAATGTTTTAATTTTTTGATGGCATTTGTTATGTTCAATCGGTCCCGATTATCTGAAAGTTAAGTAATGTAACATTCTACGACGAAACAAATGGACAGTTCTAAGAATTTAACAGTTCTTTCATCACCTATACTTACAAATGTGAAGTTTATGTCCAACTTAGGACTGAAATTGAATTCAACAGCCATTGTTTGAGACTTGGCTTTGTTTTATTATTTATGCAAGTATTGCGAGAAAAGTAACATCCACGTGATAAATCACATTCATGTTAATGATGTAGAGTAAACAAACCGAGCAAATCTGTAACTAAGAGTCGACGGTCTAATAAGCAATCTAAGAAAATAAATATAATAACTAAATCGAAATTTATCTCTTATATTATAATTAAATTAGACATCTGCAAAAACATAATCTGACAGAATTATTAATATTAGATTGGCATCCGCTCTTAAACCCTTCGCTTTTTAGGGTTAGTTTGGCTAAAATTAAATTAGAGTTAAGTCCTCCATACCTAAAGGCGAAAGGCGACGTGGTATACGATGGCGACAACGGCTTTCATTTGATGTCCACAATGTCGACAAACAACATCATTCAGTTGGTGATAGCAATGGCATCGACTGATTCAATAATAAGAGGTGTCGACAAATTTTCAAGATTGCAATCCGCACTTCGATTGATTTATGATGAGGGACATCAATTAATCAGTTGATTGTAGCCATGTGTTGATCATTTTGCGATGAGTAGGTTTTGTATGCTTCTGAGTAGCATTGGGCATTAAGGTTACGGATTAGTGAAGAAAGTGGAATAAAATGAAACTGATTAGAAACGAATTAGATGAGAAAGAAGACGCGAACAGAAATGAAAAAGGGCATTTTCGGTATCTTAAAGACGCATTTGAATCATGTAGACCGAACTCTTATTATTACTAGTAAAGATAATAGTGAACAGTCCACTGTAAAACCGACTTGCCCTGCCAAAAACAAAAAGGTTATTAACACATGCATCTTCACATATGCAACAATTGAAACAGGTAGAGCAAAGCATCCAACATAGACGATCTACAAAAAGATAACGAGATCGTGTACAAAAATACAAAATAAGATTTAAATCAAGGACAAACAAATTAAGCGTTTAATGTAAAATAAACAAATTTAGCTTCTAAACAAAAAGATAATCAAATTTATCTTTTTGTCAAAATTATGCTTTTGCGTTTGTCTTCAAACTGCATGTACATTTTATGATTTTGCCTGCATATTGCTTCTAAATAAAACGTATTTGCATCCTGATTTTTTATATGTGCATATGTTCCATTTCTCTGCATTTTGGTTTGTAAGCGGAAAAACAAAAGGCAAAGCTTTGAAAAATGTTAAAATTTAATCTTTAAAACAAGAAAACAAATGAAATTAATCCTTCTGCGGTGAGGGTAGGGTAATTTTGGGTATGCTGTCCTTAAAACTTGGTTTTATTTGAACGTGGCCTGGTAACTAACACTATATATTTAGATGGGAGGCCCCTCAAGCATAAATCCCCGATTACTAATTATAAAACTTAACACGTGGTGCATGCAAACATTATTCCGACTGCATGCTCCATATCATCCATTCTATCTGTGGCGACGAGCAGCTTTAACTTTAGATATTTGTAATAACAGTCAAAAAGGGCATTAACCTTTATAAGATATTATGACATACTAGACAAAAAAAGTTTCATGTGAGTGCAAACTAAAGGTACGTGAGTACAAAAAATATTTCATGTCAACAAGGATAAACAGTGAATTCAATCCGCCTGTGGTATGTGTAGTCGATGATTAACTTAGCATAGTTAATTTATATACGTTTTAAATACTTTATTTTGGAAAGCGGACGACATTTACCACTCACTGGAGTTGGTTGATGAGCTATTGGAAGAACCACCGAAACGCTCAAAGGGTAAATGCATCCATGTTGAATATGTACTTGAAAATCAATTATCACCACAATCCTGACATATTGGATTTGTACCCGATACTCAGTTAAATGTTAAAGCAAATCAGTAGGTCGAGTAAAGAAGTTTGCATCACATCAGAAGTAGTTATTGAAGAATTGATATGCATCAATGACAATTTGCAGCAATATTACCCCACTATACGTGGTGGTAAGTGAAAGAATAGCGGTAAATCACTAGCAATAAGAGAGGCCCCCTATCGAAAATATGTTACTATACTTGTGATGTGATTGTGGAAAGAAATAAAACGAATGCACGTCATAGGTTCTACGCATGTGCATATTATAGGTTGAGTAGAGAAATCCTTTAATTGTTCGACTATTGTAATTTTTTTCAATGAATAGATCCTTCAATGTGTCACAAAGGACTTGACTATGCACTTAAAATGCAAGTTGAAGTTTCACAGTTGGAAAAAGCACTTTATCATGCTGCTGGGTATCCTAACAAGTATTTATGTACATTAGTGTTTGTTGTGTCATATGTTGCATCGTATGTTGTACTGTATGGTAGTTTGGTGTATATTGCATCGTATGTTGTGTCATATGTTGTATTATATGTTATTGTATGGTAAATTAACATATGTTGTATCGGGTTCTCAAGTAAACACATCTGATACCAACACAAACAATAGAAACAATACAGGTTCTCAAACAAATGCAAACAAAGTGAATAACTAGTACTAGTACAAACATCGCGCTTCAAACAAACAAATCTAATGCCAACACAAAAAAGTGAATTACTCCTAACCATGAATAAAACCTAAGTTGCTGAAATACGATGATTCCTCTCATGGCGTGCACTCCACGTCTATTACATCTATTTACCTTTGGAGCTTGCATCTCATCCATGGTGCCTTTAATTCTTGTAGACCTAAGCCTTCCAGATGCTCTACGAGTTGTCAAAGGCAGAACCATCGGTCCTTCATGTGCTCTTTAATACCGTTTATGACGAACGGGATGAAATTATTGTGTGTAAGCTACCATGTAGTTCTGAATTGAGTACCAAATTGAGGCAAAGTCATGATGAGCTCTATTCCCATCATTAGCAACTGACGAACAAGTAGCCATCACATGCGCTTAAGGAAGCTGTTGAAGTAATGACATGTTTCATGTACAAGAACAATTGTTAGCGTCAATTCTTATTTTCAATTCATAACCAAAGTAGTAAATTACTTTCCATTCGACATGACTGAATCAGACAATCCTTGAACATCTTGCTTCACTTGCTTTCTCGGTTATTTTTGCAGCCCTTTATAGTTAATTGAGATGTCAAAGTATTAGCAACCTCTCTTCTTTGGAAAAAATAATCCACCATTCGGATTAAAGTAGAAGTGGCTTTACTTATGATTGGAGTTAAATATTGGGTTCATGCAAGTAGGTCCTTGGATATCTTTTAATTACCCACCATCCGGCTTGTAATTTTTTGAATCTATGGTATGTATTATCCACAGACAATTTGAGTAGACGTTGCAAACGTCGGTGTATTTTACTTTGTTTGACCAATTGGTTTATAATAAATTGTATGTAAAATTGACCATTCACTTGGTTGCAGAAAATTTTGGTTTGATGTCAAATACCATACCTACTTTGAAATCATTTTGAACAATACATGATGAGAATATTTCATCATTGAATTGTAGATTTGCAACGACGAATCTAGCCATCATTTGTGTATTACACAAGGCACCATCCAAAGGTATACCCATGTCTGGTTTATCACTATCTCCACAAGCATCGTGTTCGCCTCAAAAATCAAGTTTAGTGGATCATTGTTTATTTGCATATTGTCGATCAACGTTGAATCATTCTTCAATCTGGTTACGAACGTCGTGTACTTGTACATCCACATCAGCATCTATATCCATATTGTCATCAGATACATTAGGAACCCCTTATTCAGCTATTGGTTGAATGTTCGATTATGTATCAATATCATGCGCCAGAAAGATGCAATATCAATATACGGTATTTTGATACGATTATTAAATGCAAAACAATTCATTGATACTACTAAACGAAACTTACTTTGGGCTCATATGATATAATTTGTAAGGTGTATGCTGCATTGGACAAGACATACGATTTGATGGTCCAGCACTATTTTTGATCGAATGTTGTGCGGAATAAAGCTACATATGAAAATAAAATTCTGTATCATATCTAAAATAACGAATATTATCTACTTTAATAGAATTAGCAAATACATGTTACATTTGACTCATGTGTACAAAACTATCATGCGTCGTATATGGATATCATCATCTGATACATTAGGAACCCCTTATTCAGCTATTGGTTGAATGTTCGATTATGTATCAATATCATGCGTTGGAAAGCTGCAATATCAATATACGGTATTTTTAATACGATTATTAAATGCAACACAATTCATTGATACTGCAAAACGAAACTTACTTTGGGTTCATATGATATAATTCGGAAGGTGTATGCTGCATTGGACAAGACATACGATTCGATGATCCACCACCATTTTGGGTCGAATGTTGCTGCGGAATAAAGCTACATATAAAAATAAAATTCTGTATCATATCTAAAACAATTTATACTATCTGCTTTAGGAAAATTAGCAAATATGTGTTACCTATGACTCATGCATACAAAACTATCATGCGTCGGATATGGATAACTAAATTGTACATTTGGCTGATAATTCATGAATGGAGGATATCCAAAAAATATTTGTTGCTGTCCATATTGAGCTACATTCATAGGTGAGTTACTATAAATAGGACATAGAATTCCTTGCGACGTATACATGGTCACAAACAATCTAGAATAATCTTCAACACCATAGTTAAATATAGGTACCGATATAGGTTGTTCTGCCACTAATTTTCTATTTTTTCTAATAAACAACTCCTTGGATTTTGATACGGCAGAAAACATTAATTCGTCGTCGTCGACAATTTTTCTTAATTTAGATACATAATCGGTTTGCTAATTGCAAACTAAATCAATATCAAACTCCTCTGATTTTATCTTAGTTACTTTGTACACCGATTCTTTTAATTGTTCAAAGTTAGATCTTTTATGAACTTTTGTCGGTTTGTAAGATCCATTAACGTACTTTCTACACATTTGATCATCAATAACCAATTTATCATCAAAATAACGTCTAGTTGGAACAAAATTAGAAACCATTCTATAATAATAATTGATACAGCATCACGCAATTTTTATTTTGAAATTTTTATTTTGAAATTTTTCTAAAATTTAAATTTTTGAAAAGCGCAAGTTAGCTTGCACTTTCATAAGAAAAGTGCAAGATAGTTTGCGCTTTCTGATTTACAAAAAATAGAGACTTAATTTACATACTTATTATCATAGGGACTTTTTTACAACAACATCGAAAATAAGGACCTTCGGTGCAAAGTCCCCGTAAATCACCAGATTCACGTGAACGGTATATAAATCTACACACATCTTCCCCCTCTAAGAAAGAGGTTCATTGGACAAAAGTTCATTGTTTTCTCCCACACGGCCCGCCGTCGTTTACAATGTTTTCCCAATCCAAATTCAACGGGGGAGTCAGCTTCTTCTTCATTCCAGTGATGACACCAGGCCACATGAACCGCACCCTCGACATGGCCAAGCTCTTCGCCCTCCGCCCCAACACATCAATCTCCGTCATCACAACCCCCGGCAACGTCGCCGCCGTCCAATCCTCACTCCACTCCTTCCCCATCGCCGTAGAACTCATCGCCATCCACTTCCCAGCCCACGTATCTCACTACATCCCGAAAATCTCTCTCTCTTCACCGTCTCCGTATTTGCAGACTTCTTTCCCGCTTTCTACGCCCTCCAAGAGCCAATTGAACAAATCCTCTACTCGCGCTGCCCCGATTGCATTGTCGCCGACTACATGTTCCACTGGATCTCAGACACCGCTGTCAAGCTAAACGTCCCTTAAATTGTCTTCTACGGCCACCGAATCTTTACCTCCTGCGTCCACGACAGTCTCGAGTTCCTCAAACCCATGAGAAAGTCACCGACGATTCCGAAGAATTCATCGTGCACGGAATTCCACGTCGTATAGGGTTAGTCAGATCTGAAGTGTCTCTTGGAGTCCGAAGAGGCTGGAAGGAACTGAGAGATTCGGTTGATAAAAGTTACGGAGTCGTGGTCAACAGCTTCTACGAGCTGGAAACTGAGTATGCCGAGTTGTACAAATCTGGTGGAAGAAGGTACTATGTGGGCCCAGTAGCTAGCAATGGTGAACGAAGGAAATAAATTAAAGGAGGCGAAGAAGTTTAACGTAGAAGCGGATGCAGTGATGACGTGGCTGGACTCAGCATAGGAGAATTCCGTAATGTATGCTTGTTTTGGAAGCTTGAACCACTTTTGCGAAGAGCAAATGAGAGAGATTGCATTAGGTTTGGAGAAGTCAGGGAGAACTTCATTACTTGAGGATCCCACCCTTTTATCACTACTCCCACCCTCTTCACCCTCTCCTCGTATCCATTTGGCAAAATTTCACTCCCTAAATTCCTAGCTACCCAAATGAATCTTGTCAGACGAAGTCAGAGAGAAGATTTATTTGGATGGCCAGGAAGTTAGGGAGTGAAATTTTGCCAGATAGGTGTGAGGAGAGGGTGAAGGGGGTGGAAGTAGTAATAAAAGGGTGGGCGCCTCAACTAATGATATTGAACCATAAGACGATAGGTGGATTCATAACTCACTATGGGGTGGAACTCGGCGCTGGAGAGTACGGTGGCAGGAGTGCCAATGGTGGGATGGCTGGTTGAGTATTCGAAGTTGATCGTGGAGGTTTTGATGGTGGTGAACGAAGGAAACAAATTAAAGGAGACGAAGAAGTTTAATGTAGAAGCGGATGAAGTGATGACGTGGCTGGACTCAGTATAGGAGAATTCCGTAATGTATGCTTGTTTTGAAAGCTTGAACCACTTTTGCAAAGAGAAACCAAGAGAGATTGCATTAGGTTTGGAGAAGTCAGGGAGAACTTCATTACTTGAGGCTCCCACCCTTTTGTCACTACTTCCACCCCCTTCAGCCTCTCCACCTCTGGAAAAATTTCACTCCCTAAATTTCTAGCTACCCAAATGAATCTTGTCAGATGAAGTCAGAGAGAAGATTCATTTGGGTGGCCAGGAAGTTAGGGAGTGAAATTTTGGCAGATGGGTATGAGGAGAGGGTGAAGGGGGTGGAAGTAGTAATAAAAGGTTAGAACGAACTAAGGAAGACTACTTGAACAGCATGTATATTTAGATTTGGTTGACGATTAGAGCGAACCAAGGAAGACTACTTGAACAGCATGTATATTTAGAACGACATCTGGAATTTTAGTTAGAACAATTTAAAAGGTCGATGGTTAGAAAATGGATGTATGTTGTAATTAGATGTTCATGCAACTGGTGCGTAGAAATCTAACTGCGCAAGCTATCAGTTTAGAATGCAGCTGATCAAACAACATACTATGGTTAAAATGGTACCGGAAGCTAATATGCTTAGAACGACTCCAAGCCGAAAGTTGGAAATCCAAACACAATAACTAGTTTTATTTCATAAATGTTCGTAATCCTAATGCAAACATTATAAATATAGTAAATGAATATTGTACATTAACCCACTAGGGAAAATAAATATATTACACTACAAGAACAACACTGGTTTCCGACGGACCAAAACCGTCGGCGGCCGTCGGAAACCATTGATACAGTCATTGGAATACGAATCTCGTTTAGTAACGGTTTTCAACGGCACTTTTCCGACGGCATCCAACGACAATCTCCGATCGTTTCCAACGGCCAAATTGGCCACGTGACAATCCTGAAAATCAAAATAACCGTCCCAGGTCGTTGGAAATGGTCGAAAGTCGTTGGAAAATTATGACTTATGGACCGTCGGAAACCGTTACAAGCCGTGGGTAATCTAGGTAAATTTTTTTTTGTTAATTTGAAACTGCTTCCTGGCAGCCACCCCACATCCTTCAATACTAATAACAGCTTCTTTTCGAGCATATATAAACCAATAATCATGTAGATAAGCATATATAATATTCCATCCATAAAATCCATATCTAAATCCAACATAATCCACAAACTCAACATCCAAATCCACATAAAATAATATACAATCCACCAAAACGTATCAAACACATCCTCACCCACTCGAAGCGTATATATATAAAAGAAACATAATAGAACATACCTAGCATCGATGATTATCATCCCTTGTAGAACCACTCGGTGAAAGAAACCTCATATGCTACTCCATATACTCCACCAAGCGCTAGTTCAGCTGCTCCATCAGCGCAGCACGATGGCGATCATGCTCCCATAGCTCGGCGTTCTCGACTCGTAGCTTTGCAATTTCTTCTTTGTATTTAGCCATCTTATACGCCTTCTGCGATATCCTAGTCTATGAATATAAATAAATTGTTATACTGCCTCCAACATCATAAACATAATTTACATAACTTTAATTGTAAAATATGCAATATTTGAATTTAGTTTGTTTTCTGAAAATTACCGCTTGGTTCCCAAATCCGCAGCGCCTGTTGCGGGATGGAGGATCTATGACAGATTCAAAATTAGCGTTCTCCTCATCAGCTGTCAGCCAACAGCTGTGCTCGTGCTTCCTGAAACTTTTGCTGTAATGCAAAATACAAAATACAATTTAGTCGACTAATCACTATACTAATTGATAAAAGTTGAAATAGTGACTGGTATAAATAACGCTATTTAATATATCTATAAATGTGTACTTAATTGATTAACTAATGACTTTTAACTTAATTATAATATACTTACATAGGCAACAGTCGCTTTGTCATCATGCTCCCATGAGTAAACGACTGAGCTTGAATCGTCGATCTGTTTCAGGGCATGTGTATGAGCAAAAAACATCCCAATACGAAACAGCACCTCCTCGCGCTCTTTCATGAAATATATATATATATATATATATATATATATATTTATATATTGTTTTATTAACTATTTGTTAGCAACTTATAAATTAAAATATAATAATGTGAATATAAAAATTTACCAATTCCTCGGGGTGATGGTGGAACGACTTGGAACCACCGATATATGACGGGAGTCTTACACAACACCAGAATTGTCAATTCACAACAGTTATAACCATTACAAATCAAATTTGTAACGCTTATAACCGTTACAAATAGGTACGCGAACCATTAGAAATTTTCATATTCCTAACGGTTATAACCGTAGTTAAATAATGTATTTACCAACGGTTACAACCGTTAGGAGTTTTAATATTTCCAACGATTATAACCGTTGGTAAATAATGTATTTACCAACGGTTATAACCGTTAGAAGTTTTCATATTCCCAACGGTTATAACCGTTGGTAAATAATGTATTTACAAACGGTTATGACCGTTGGTAAGTGTTGCAAATTTGGTTTAGTTGAACCATATCATATAACAACAAACATCAAACAGATTTCATTTAACGATATAAATTCAAATTTATAGTAATAACAAAAATGTAAATTTCAAAATTATAGCACCAAATGTCAAAATAAACATCGTACATCCAAAATACTTCATATCAATTCTACAAAGCTCATGATAACTTCGAATTTTCCTAGTACAAAACGTCTAAAAGCTAACAAACAATGAATGCAACTTTCCAGCCAAATTACAAAACCTCCATCAACTAATTCGATCAAATTTTATTCTGTAACAACCCGCATATTTATCGATCCTATATTTAAATATTTTATTTAAATATTTCATCGTTCGTCGGATTTTTGTCCGAAAACCTACTTTTAGCAAACAGTCGAATTGAGACTCGAGACCCCTTCCATTGAGTTCAAAATGCCGTTTGCAACCTTTTTGAGTATAAGCTTCGATATGTTTGGAGTAGGTTGATTTTTGCTACTTTTTCACTTAGGGCTTTGGTTTGGGCTGAACCCTCTTACTAACTCAGTCCCAACCCCCTCTCCTCTTCATTACTTCATTCCTCATTTCCTAACACTTCAAGCTAAAGCAAAAATGGGGGAAGGAAGAGGAAATTAAAACTCCAAGCCCTAGTCTTCATTAGCAAATCCAACTTCTAGCTCCAAATTCAAGAGAACCCATTGGTAAGCATCTCCTTCTTCTTCTCCAACTCATTCTCCTTCCAATTTCAGAATTTCCTAAACCTAATTTGGAAAATATTTCTCTTTTAAGCTTAGAATCAAGCTTCTTGAGTTGGAATTGAAGGTGGTTGATCCTCCTTTGTTTTCAAGCTTTTCAATCTTGTGCTTTTGGGTTTAAAGGTGAGATTTTTATCTCACATCTTTGTCTATAATTATCTTCGATTGTTAGGTATGAATTCCTAACACTTATTCTTGTGCAATTGATTTTGGTTTGGATTGATTTGGTGTATATTCCAATTTTTGGTGTTTTGAAATCAAAATCTATGAAAATCCTTTTATGGATATTTGTACATTAATATTTGAGGCATATCGAAGAGCCGTTAAGGCTGGGTTGTCGCTTGGCGTAAATCCTTAGTCGTTTTCGCTCGATCGATCGCTTCGGTGTCCGTTTGGCCATTTTTGGCTTAGGTTCAGGGAATGCCCTAAACCCTTGATTCAAACGTCTGAAACGTAGTATTCAGACGCCTGAATATTATACTGAGAATTTTTATTCCCCAGTATTCAGACGTCTGAATCTAAATTTCAGACGTCTGAATTGGTTCAATTGGAACCAGAAAGGAAATAGGCTAAAATGTGCCTATTTCAGACGTCTGAAATCTAAGATTCAGACGTCTGAATTCTGTTTTGGAAAATATTTTATTTTCCAGATTCAGACGTCTGAATCCTTGATTTCAGACGTCTGAATCTACACTCTTTTTCCTATTTGCCTATTTGTTTGAGAATTCCAACTTTAATCGATTCGTGTTGATTCCCTTTTGTTATTATCACTTATTATCGACTTAGATGACATTTTCTTCGTGATTTTTGGGAACATTTTGATGGATTTGGTATCGATTTCTTTGGATTTTATTCACGTCTTCGAATGTGAATTTTGATGATTGATTGTTTCTACAATCCTTTCTATGATTTGTCACTTTAAAAATATAAAGGTTTCAATACTAGTAGTAAATATCAAAACTCTTTCTTCAAATGATTTCAACACTATTTTATTACAAAGCTCGTTTTCTCAAACTGTTTTTCAATCTATTAGTATATACAATCCTTTACCTCACTCGTATGAGAAATCTAATTAAACGGCTTAGTAAAACAAGTGGTATGAAACGCTTGCGTTTACTTCATCGGTTAATTCTTGGACTTGTTCGATTGAAACTTTTGTGACAATTTTCTAGTGGAGATCTACAATTTTTTTGTAAATATTTAAGTTAAGCTAGTGGTTATGGGACATGAAGCTAAGCTCATACATTTACTAGCTTACTATAATTGACACTTCTCGATGATCATGACGATCATTTTATGTTTTAGACTAGCATTGTGCGATGTCTTTTTGATTCGGTTCATCGAACGTTACGCTGTACGACGTCGTTGTTCTCTTTTATTGTGCTTTGGTTCATCGGACGTTACGTTGTACGACGTCGTTGTTCCCTTTTATTGTGCTTTGGTTCATCGGACGTTACGCTGTACGACGTCGTTGTTCCCTTTTATTGTGCTTTGGTTCATCGGACGTTTTATTGTGCTTTGGTTCATCGGACGTTACGCTGTACGACGTCGTTGTTCCCTTTTATTGTGCTTTGGTTCATCGGACGTTACGCTGTACGACGTCGTTGTTCCCTTTTATTGTGCTTTGGTTCATCGGGCGTCACGCTGTACGACGTCGTTGCTCCTTTCAATTGTGTTTCTGGATCATCGGACGTCATGCTGTATGACGTCGATGCTCCGAATTATTTGATTTCTGGATTTCTTGTGTTGATTTCTGGAATTTATGTTTCATCACCTTTTTCGATTTGGCATTGACATGTATGTCATTTATTGTGGCTTGGTGAAGCAAATAAAGAATATGACATTCTTTTTGTGCTATGAGATTCGGGAGATAATTGTGTGATTTTCCTTTGTTGATTTCCTAATGTATACTTGTCGCAGTATGGCTTTTTGGTTATCATACGTTTTTATTACATTTTATCTAATAATTATAGCTAGACTGATCCGTTTATTATTTTCTTCTTAAATAATACTCGGGTTAGACTGAGATATTACAGGTGCTTCCTCATGGCTTCCTATCTGGAACCATCTTCTGACTTTTGCTTAACTACTTTAGTCTTGTAGTTTTTGTTGTATGCATTTGAGATATAGACTCCTTGATGTATACGTTTTTGCCTAACACTTGTATCTATTCTTTTGTGATATTGTGGATCTTGTTAGACCACTACTCTGATGTACACTTATATGTGTAATATTCATATCTATTTCCGCCTTTGTGATATGAATTGTCTGTGACTGATTTATGTTATGTTTATTTCTATATTTGTTTCCAAAGATTATATATAGCCACTGTGTAGTAGCTTTGAGTTTGCGTCGGTATGTCGGATTTCCTCTTGAGATGAAATGCATGTTATATTTTATCTGGCATATCGGTGCTCGCACAAAGCAATTACATGGATGGTCGCTTCTCAACAGCCTTATTCTCCGCGCTAGTTGACAACATTACCCCGTAGTGTCCTTGGCTAGCATGGGTATGGAGGTGGGGCGTCGCAGCTTGGTATCGGAGCCAAACTTCAGAACAATGTGGAATAATCTAGCAAGGATCATGTCCTAAGTCTTTCTTAGGAGTTGTGCCTTAGGATTTATTCGAGTCTTCGTACCGTCTAATCCTATCTTCTTTAATGATTCCTTGTTTTATCAATCAAGTTTGATTGAAATTCATTTTGTGAATAACCTTTTTCCTCTTCTTTCTTTCTTTCTTAAAGAAGAGAAATGGTTAGACCTGGCCGTCCCAGCGCCTGTCAATCTAGTGCTACTCCCCAAGATGGAGTATTCATGTCTGCCCAGCAGCTTCTTGATCTAGTAAAGAATGCTCAAGCTGCAGGACCCAATCCAGAGCCTACTCGTCCTAGATCCGGTTTTGCACGCTTGTGCAGAGACTACACCGATTTGGGTGGAAGGCCATTCAAGGGATCCGAGAGTGTTATAGAAGTTCAAGCTTGGCTCAAATCATGCGATCGTATCTTTTCTCGCATGAACCTTATTGATCTACATCGAGTCCAAGTGGCTTCTAGCATGCTCCAAAAAAGAGCATTAGATTGGTATGAGCTCTTGACTTCGGAGATTATCGAAGCGGATCTCACTTTGGAGCAATTCCGGGAAAGATTCAAATTGAAATTTGTGCCGGAAGCTGAAAAAGTAACATTAGCCCGGTGTTTCATAGACCTTGTTCAAGGTGAATCTTCTGTGACAGACTATGTCGCATCTTTCGAACCTCTTTCTAAATACGGGGTTGAGTATATTAATACCCCGATGAAGAAAAATCAGAGGTTCATCTATGGGTTGAATAAGAACCTCAAGAAGCCATTACTTCTGAAACTAGAAGTTTCATTTGACCAGCTTATTGATATCGCTCTTCGTCTTGAAGAGGCCGATAGAGAAAGCGATATTGAAGTTGTGCGTGCCAAACAAAACTTCAACAGCAACATGAAGAGGCCTATTAAATTCAAAGGCCCAAATCCCATCAAGAAAGGGAAGCAACAAACTCCGGTAGCAAAGACTCCTACCTCTAGTTGTTGACGATGCTACAATTGTGGTTCCACGGACCACTATGCAAGGGAGTGCCCGAAACCTCTCTTTTGCCGTTATTGCAAAAGTTCGGGTCATCTTATATCTACATGTCCCATTCTTCAAAGTAGGAGAGAGGGAGAGCTGAATATTGTGCAAACTCCTAGTGACACTTCTCTTGGTCAAGGTATTTTTCACTCAATCCTTGATGGCATTGTTTTACTTCGTGATCTTTTTATTTGAGTTCTTTTTGATATGGGTTCCATCTCACTATTTTATTTCAAAAGAACTTGTTGATTCATTTTCTTTGAAAATATTTTGGGCTTGATGACTTCTTTGAGAGTTGCGAATCCGGATGGTTGATCCGCAACACTCAATTTTCTTTCTATTGATGCCGAAACTATTTTATGTGATTTTTCTTTCCGAGCCGATATTTTTACTTAGGCTTCGGAATTGATTTTTGGAAAGGATTGGCTTATTGCGAAGCCCATATCCTATTTTCTGTGAGAACCAATCACCTTTGACATTTTTAATCTATTAAGCAGATTTCTATTTTTCTATGTGATTCCGATTTCAAATTTTTGGTGGCATCAATTTTTATTCTTTAAACCCTCATGATGAGGAAAGTTTTATTTCTCTCATCTAAATAGTTTGTGAAATTTTCCGGTTTATTTGGACTTGTCTTAGGATTATCACCTAAGCAATATCTTGTGTGGTGATAAGGTCTTCTCAGCTCGACCTTGCCACCGATTTTCATTTGGCTACGAGTTGCGTGAGTTAGCATTCCACTTACGCACTCCGCACTCGTTATGATTCTTATGAATGACTTATTATGTCATTCAGTTTGCCCATCTTGTTTCATCCATTTTATAAATCGAGTATTCTATGAATATCTCGATGACTTCATTCTTGTGTTTATTGATTTTGGATGAAATTAGCAATTTAAAATCTTTGCAAATCTTTTTCATAAGATTTATTTATAAGTATAGTTGGATTTTGTTCTTAAACGAGCAAAGAATATTCTTAAAACTTTTTAAGAGATATTTTTATCATATAGAAGATGATTTTGTGACTGTATTGCCCATCGAGTGCTTTAAGAATTCTGGTCGATATGCTTGATCAACGTTATCGACAGGAATTTCCTAAACGCTTTGATGAGACAGTCAGACACGATTATTGACTTGTAAGAATGTAAAATTTTCTAGAAAGATTATTACATAAAGGTAAATGTAATTTTGAAAGTTTTAACTTTTCAGGAAAGAAGATTATTTAAAAGAAATTCTTTCTTTTCGATACTCTTAATCTTGTGATTCTCGAGGGGAACCAAGACTTTATCTTTTGTACCAATGCTTATCGTTTTGGTTTGGATGCCATTCTCTTGCAAAAGATAACGTGCTATCACTTGTGCTTCTAAATCATTAATGTCGATCGAGACTAGGTATGCCACTCATGATCTAGTGCTCGCGGCTATTGTTTTCGCTTTTAGAATTTGGCATCATTATTTTTGGGGGAGAAATTTGTTCTCCACCTCGATCTTAAATCTTTGGAATATTTATTTTCTCATGAGGAACTTCATATTGGCTTGGGTTCCTTACATCTTATGATCTTGATATTCTTTATACTCCCGGAAAGGAGAATCGTGTTGCCTATGCACTTAGTCGTAAGCAACAGGTGGTTGTTTCTTTGTTGATGACCAAATGAAATTATCTTTTTACCAAGTTCATCGGGCGTTTTGATGTACTTCGTTTTATTGAGTTTCATCTCATTTCTTTTATAGACTTGCGTCTGATGTTCTTTTATGGTGTTCGGTTCATTGGACATACCGATTTTGTACTATGTCGGTGTTCCGAATTATTTGAACTTTGGATCATTGGACATACCGTTTTTGTACTACGTCGGTGTTTCGAATTATTTGAACTTCGGATCATTGGACGTACCGTTTTTGTACTACATCGGTGTTCCAAAATTATTTGAGCTTTGGATCATCTGGCGTACCGTTATTGTACTACGTCACTGTTCCAAATTATTCGAGTTCCTCATTTCTTGGGCGTACCGTTTTTGTACTACGCCGTTGCACTGGCTCAATTTTCTGCTATTCTTGACGTTTTCTACGTCTTTTAACTATGGAAATGCTTTTAGGTTTTCTATTTTTATCCTTGAGCCCGGTGTTATTGATGAAATTAAAGTTTCACCAGATTTGACTTATGAGCAACATTCCATTCGCATCATTACTTCGGAGGTTGAGCGCCTTCGGAATAAAGATGTTCTTCTTGTGAAAGTTCAATGGTTCTCAGATCCTAAGGATTTCTCTTGGAAATCCTGGGAATTCATCGAGCGATCACGTTCAGGGTTACTCTTTCATGCTCTTTGTGGTGAACATCCTATTTCAAATTTTCTTTTGTGTTGATATGCTTTTATGGTTGTTACTCTTTATTTTCTTCTTAAATATTGCGAGGACGCAATTTCTTTAAGAAGGGGAGTCTGTAACAACCCGCATATTTATCGATCCTATATTTAAATATTTTATTTAAATATTTCATTTAAATATTTCATCATTCGTCGGATTTTTGTCCGAAAACCTACTTTTAGCAAACAGTCGAATTGGGACTCGAGACCCCTTCCATTGAGTTCAAAATGCCGTTTGCAACCTTTTTGAGTATAAGCTTCGATATGTTTGGAGTAGGTTGATTTTTGCTACTTTTTCACTTAGGGCTTTGGTTTGGGCTAAACCCTCTTACTAACTCAGTCCCAACCCCTCTCCTCTTTATTACTTCATTCCTCATTTCCTAACACTTCAAGCTAAAGCAAAAATGGAGGAAGGAAGAGGAAATTAAAACTCCAAACCCTAGTCTTCATTAGCAAATCCAACTTCTAGCTCCAAATTCAAGAGAACCCATTGGTAAGCATCTCCTTCTTCTTCTCCAACTCATTCTCCTTCCAATTTCAGAATTTCCTAAACCTAATTTGTGAAATATTTCTCTTTTAAGCTTAGAATCAAGCTTCTTGAGTTGGGATTGAAGGTGGTTGATCCTCCTTTGTTTTCAAGCTTCTCAATCTTGTGCTTTTGGGTTTAAAGGTGAGATTTTTATATCACATCTTTGTCTATAATTATCTTCGATTGTTAGGTATGAATTCCTAAAACTTATTCTTGTGCAATTGATTTTGGTTTGGATTGATTTGGTGTATATTCCAATTTTTGGTGTTTTGAAATCAAAATCTATAAAAATCCTTTTATGGATATTTGGACATTGATATTTGAGGCATATCGAAGAGCCGTTAAGGCTGGGTTGTCGCTTGGTGTAAATCCTTAGTCGTTGTCGCTCGATCGATCGCTTCGGTATCCGTTTGGCCATTTTTGGCCTAGGTTCAAAGAATGCCCTGAACCCTTGATTCAGACGTCTGAAACGTAGTATTCAGACGCCTGAATATTATACTGGGAATTTTTATTCCCCAGTATTCAGACGTCTGAATCTAAATTTCAGACGTCTGAATTGGTTCATTTGGAACCAGAAAGGAAATAGGCTAAAATGTGCCTATTTCAGACGTATGAAATCTAAGATTCAGACGTCTGAATTCTGTTTTGGAAAATATTTTACTTTCCAAATTCAGACATCTGAATCCTTGATTTCAGACGTCTGAATCCTTGATTTCAGACGTCTGAATCTACACTCTTTTGCCTATTTGCCTATTTGTTTGAGAATTCCAACTTTAATCGATTCGTGTTGATTCCCTTTTGTTATTATCACTTATTATCGACTTAGATGACATTTTCTTCGTGATTTTTGGGAATATCCATTTTGATGGATTTGGTATCGATTTCTTTGGATTTTATTCACGTCTTCGAATGTGAATTTTGATGATTGATTGTTTCTACAATCCTTTCTATGATTTGTCATTTTAAAAATATAAAGGTTTCAATACTAGTAGTAAATATCAAAACTCTTTCTTCAAATGATTTCAACACTATTTTATTACAAAGCTCATTTTCTCAAACCGTTTTCTAATCTATTAGTATATACAAACCTTTACCTCACTCGTATGAGAAATCTAATTAAACGGCTTAGTAAAACAAGTGGTATGAAATGCTTGCGTTTACTTCGTCGGTTAATTCTTGGACTTGTTCGATTGAAACTCTTGTGACAATTTTCTAGTGGAGATCTACAATTTGTTCGTACATATTTAAGTTAAGCTAGTGGCTATGGGACATGAAGCTAAGCTCATATATTTACTAGCTTACTGTAATTGACACTTCTTGATGATCATGACGATCGTTTTTTGTTTTAGACTAGCATTGTGCGATGTCTTTTTGATTCGGTTCATCGGACGTTACGCTGTACGACGTCGTTGTTCTCTTTTATTGTGCTTTGGTTCATCGGACGTTACGCTGTACGACGTCGTTGTTCCCTTTTATTGTGCTTTGGTTCATCGGACGTTACGCTGTACGATGTCGTTGTTCCCTTTTATTGTGCTTTGGTTCATCGGACGTTACGCTGTACGACGTCGTTGTTCCTATTTATTGTGCTTTGGTTCATCGGACGTTACGTTGTACGACGTCGTTGTTCCCTTTTATTGTGCTTTGGTTCATCGGACGTTACGCTGTACGATGTCGTTGTTCCCTTTTATTGTGCTTTGGTTCATCGGACGTTACGCTGTACGACGTCGTTGTTCCTATTTATTGTGCTTTGGTTCATCGGACGTTACGTTGTACGACGTCGTTGTTCCCTTTTATTGTGCTTTGGTTCATCGGACGTTACACTGTATGACGTCGTTGTTCCCTTTTATTGTGCTTTGGTTCATCGGACGTTACGCTGTACGACGTTGTTGTTCCCTTTTATTGTGCTTTGGTTCTTCGGACGTTACGCTGTACGATGTCGTTGTTCCCTTTTATTTTGCTTTGGTTCATCGGACGTTACTCTGTACGACGTCGTTGTTCCCTTTTATTGTGCTTTGGTTCATCGGGCGTCACGCTGTACGACGTCGTTGCTCCTTTCAATTGTGTTTCTGGATCATCGGACGTCACGCTGTATGACGTCGATGCTCCGAATTATTTGATTTTTGGATTTCTTTTGTTGATTTCTGGAATTTATGTTTCACCACCTTTTTCGATTTGGCATTGATATGTATGTCATTTATTGTGGCTTGGTAAAGCAAATAAAGAATATGACATTCTTTTTGTGCTATGAGATTCGGGAGATAATTATGTGATTTTCCTTTGTTGATTTCCTAATGTATACTTGTCGCAGTATGGCTTTTTGGTTATCATACGTTTTTATTACATCCCCTCTTATATCTCATTTTATCTGATAATTATAGCTAGACTGATCCGTTTATTATTTTCTTCTTAAATAATACTCAGGTCAGACTGAGATATTACAGGTGCTTTCTCATGGCTTCCTATCTGGAACCATCTTCTGACTTTTGCTTAACTACTTTAGTCTTGTAGTTTTTGTTGTATGCATTTGAGATATAGACTCCTTGATGTATACGTTTTTGCCTAGCACTTGTATCTATTCTTTTGTGATATTGTGGATCTTATTACACCACTACTCTGATGTACACTTATATGTGTAATATTCATATCTATTTCCGCCTTTGTGATATGAATTGTCTGTGACTGATTTATGTTATGTTTATTTCTATATTTGTTTCCGAAGATTATATATAGCCACTGTGTAGTAGCTTTGAGTTTGGGTCGGTATGTCGGATTTCCTCTTGAGATGAAATGCATGTTATATTTTATCTGGCATATTGGTGCTCGCATAAAGCAATTACACGGATGGTCGCTCCTCAACAGCCTTATTCTCCGCGCTAGTTGACTGCATTACCCCGTTGTGTCCTTGGCTAGCGTGGGTATAGAGGTGGGGCGTCACATATTCACTTCTGATTTTTTCTTTTCTTACGTAGCTTCTATTGAAGCCTGCATATGCATAAACAATACTCGGCTAATAAAACAATTAGAAAGAAAGCTTCATTGTACTTGGAAATAGAATTGAATCAAATCTGATAATAAAAACTGAGTGTTTTGCTCAGTTAGAAATTGTGCTTTACAACATAGTTTATAAACTGTGCTGATCTCAGTTTGTAACTGAGCTTCGCTGCTTAGTTTGTAACTGAGTAGTAAGCTCAGTAAAAAAAACTAAGGTTGCTCAGTTTATAGAAACTAAGCTAGCTAAATTTTTATAAACTGATTGGTAGAGTATAAAGGTTTGTAGAAATTCTAGTTTATATGCATAAATAGTGATCAGCCTTTTGTCTTTTATAATTTTCATCATGTTCTATGCTATTGGTTTCTTAGACAAACTTCGCATTTAGCATACTTCTTTAATTGGTTCTTTGTGATTATATAGAAAAGATGATTCTTTAAAGTCAAACAAACAAAGATATATACACTACTAGAATACTTTAAATTGGAGACAGATAATGGAGCCGGCCGGAGTCGGTAACGTCTCCATTATGGAGTCGGCTGTGGACGACAATACTTTAGCGTCAGTTGGGGACGGCCTGCAAAGGCCCGAGTCGGCTAGCGTCGCCCTTTTAATTATTTTTCCAACCTAATTCTTATATACACCTATTTCGTTTGAAAATAAAAAACACAACTAAAATGACCAAAAAAATAAAATCGACATGTATGATTATTAATATCCACCCAATAAAGGTTCGTGATAGGTTAAATTGGATTTTCGATGATATATGTTCGTGTAATTCGAAAAGTTATCGTTGCTAAAAATTTAACTCGCACGAAAATTCGATACTACTTTTAGTCGATCCATTGTATAACCTCGATAAAGGTGGTTATATATAACATTTTAAAGAAATAAAACAATTTTTTAAACCATTGGGTAATCAGTTATGAATTTTTAAATGTATTTGGTATAATAAAATTGTACAAAATAAAATATGTGGCGTAAAAATAAATTATTTAGATCATATATCAATCTAAGGTATTATGGACATGTTTACAGAATATGGTTTAAAAATAAACGAATCTGGGGTGTCGATCTTGAATTTCAAATTTATGGCCGTTCATGGACTTTTGGACAAAAACCCTTCGTTCGAAGGCTGAACGACCTTCAAACGAGACCAAATTTGAACCAGTGATGCTTCGTAGTGTTTTAATCGAATCGGTATGGTTGGATTTGCAAAAAAAATCATCGAAAATAAAATTATCAAAGAAATATGTCATTTTATAGGAGTTAGCTATAACACCTAATTATAAGTGTTATAGCTAACTCCTGCAAAATGACATATTTCTTTGATAATTTTATTTTCGATGATTATTTTGCAAATCCAACCGTAAGGATTTGATTAAAACACTACAAAGCATCACTGGTTCAAATTTGGTATCGTTTGAAGGTCGTTCGGCCTTCGAACGAAGAGCTTTTTGTCCGAAAGTCCACGAACGACCATAAATTTGAAATTCAAGATCGACTTCGTAGACTCGTTTATTTTTAAACCATATTCTGTAAACATATCCAAAATACCTTAAATCGACATGTGATCCAAATAGTTTATTTTTACGCCGCATATTTTATTTTATATAATTTTATTATACCAAATACATTTAAAAATTCATAATTGATTATCCAATGGTTTAAAAAAGTTATTTTAATTCTTTAGAATGTTACATATAACCACCTTTATCGAATTTGTATAATGGATCGACTAAAAGTAACATCGAATTGTCGTGCGAGTTTGATTTTCAATAACGAAAATTTTCGAATTATACGAACATTTATCATCGAAAATACCAATATAACCTATCAGGACCCGTCATAATTGGGTCAATAATAATAATAAATGTCAATTTTTTAACTGTAGTAGTGTTTTTTATTTTTATAAACAAAATAGGTGTAAAAAAAGAATTAAAAAAATATACGGGCCGACCCTAGCCGTCACTAAACGTGCCGATTCTAGCCGACGCCGTATCGAGTATACAGGTTTCAGCCGACAGCTTCTTCCTCGCTTCCTTTGCTTACAACAAAACGATTTTTTTCTTCTCCATCACCGATTCCTACCCTCTCCAGCCGTCACCCTCCGTAGTCGTCGCCGTAGAAGCCTAGAACTCGTGGGAACTCACCGGAATCTCATCTTCTTCTTGAATTTGGCAATTTTCTAAACCCTAATTTCGAATTAAATTGTTTAATTAGGTTTAAATGTACGTTATTGTGATGATAATTGGGTGTAGGTATTGCTAATTTAGTGTATTAGGTTATTTTTAGTATGAAATTGTTGAATTTGAAAGTGTGAATTGGGAATAATTGGGTGTAGATATTTACAATTTGAAAGTATGAAAGTGTGAGTTGGGAATTGGGAATTTGAAAGTGTGAAAGTGCGAATTTGAATTTTATTCCCAATCGATACCTTATATTTGATTTATATTTGGATTGAGTGAGGATGACTTGGTCGTTGAGTGTTGTTTGACTGGCCTGTGCGTCTTGTATTTGGATTGAGTGAGGACGACTTGGTCGTCGAGTGGCTGGGCTGTGCGTTATGTGTTTGGGTGTTTATTGCTTTATATGCAGTAAACATCTTCATATAAATGATTTAAAGGAAATAATTTATAAATAAACTTCTTACTTATTTTAGTCTATCTTTATTATAAATAATTTAAAAGAAAATAAGACAGTAATAAAATCTTTAGTCCCAAAAGGCTTTGTTAGATTAGAAAGTACGATGATAATCACATAGAACTTCAGACGCAACCATATGCATAGAGGAATAGAAAAGAAATGCTGTCGAAATTTCTAATATGTATATATATATATATATTTAAAGTAGGAAAAAATGTTCAACTATCTTCTCGACCGTACCTGAATGTATGAAAGTCGAACATGAACGAAAGGTTCAACGAATTTTTTAAGGATGGTATACATGAATTTGTTAAATTCGCTAAAGCTAATAATGAAGAAGGCATCACACAAATTCGTTGTCCGTGTCGCAAATATCGACATTTGCATTATCGGGAATCGGATTTAGTTCTTGTAGATTTGTGTAAATACGGTTTTGTGCCAAACTATTATTTCTGGGATCGCCGTGGAGAAAAAATTGGCGCATCTAATTCTATAGTGCCTGAGGCTGAGGTGAATAACAATAATGTTACGACGAATCTAATAGTAGATATGGTGAAAGATGCAGCACAGTCAATGTTCCCTACTATTCAAGTTAATGATGTAAATGTCGAAGAAGAACCGACCGAGGGGATGAAAAGAATTTATGATTTGCTGGATTCTGCGAAAAGACCGTTGTGGGAAGGTTGTAGTAGCAGAACGGAATTGTCAATTACTGCCGAATACATTACTATGAAATCAAAATTCAATTTTACAGAAGCTGGATTTACAGCAGTTATTCAAGCTGCAAAACGACATATGCCATCCAATAATCTGATGTGCGATAGTCATTATAAAGTGGAAAAACTAATGTCTGCTTTCAGTTTGCCCTACCAGAAGATAGATACATGTATAAAAGGTTGTATATTGTATTGGAAAGATGACATTAATTTTAAAAAATGCAGAATATGTAATGAGGAAAGATACAAACCAAGAAAAAAAAGGAAATGAAGTTCCATACAAGAGAATGCATTATTTACCCATCACTCCCAGACTTCAAAGGTTATATGCGTTGTCTACGACATCATCACATATGAGATGGCACTGTGTGAGAAAGCAGGAAGAGGGGACTTTGATACATCCATCGTACGGAGAAGCATGGAAACATTTCGATAAGACTTATCTTGCGTTTGCCGTAGAAAGTCGTAATGTAAGACTTGGTTTATGTACAGATGGATTTTCACCATTCTCTTAGTTTGGTAGTAAATATTCGTCTTGGTCTATAATCGTTACACCTTATAATTTACTCTGTGGATGTATATGAAAACTCCATATATGTTTCTTACAATTGTCGTCCATGGTCCTGATGATCCGACACAAGGAATCAATGTTTATCTACAGCCATTGATCGAAGAGTTGAAAACATTATGGTATAAAGTGGTGGATACATACGGCATGTCGAAAAAAATAATTTTCATATGTTTGCATCTTTGTTATGGACTATTGGTGATTTTTCGGCTTATGCAATGCTTTCAGGATGGAGTACGGCCGGTCATCTGGCTTGTCCTTCCTGCATGGAAGGCACATGGGCATTTTCATTACTGCATGGAAGGAAAATTTCATGGTTTGGTTGTCATCGATGTTTTCTCCATATTAATCATACTTTTAGAAGAGATAGGAAAAACTTTGTAGTAAATAGAGCAGAGAAAAGACAACGACCAACGACTTTATCAGGTGAAGAATTATATGAACTAGTTAAAGAATATCCGAAGATACATGAAACTGGAGTACATGCTGAAATTCCAGGTAAATTGAACTAGCATAATTGGTGCAAACAAAGTATATTTTGGGAGTTATCTTATTGGAAGCATCTCTAACTACGAAATAATATTGATGTGATGTACAATGAAAAAAACATGTTTGATAATGTGTTTAATATAGTTTTGAATGTCAAGGGTAAAACTAAGGACGATCTCAATTCAAGACGTGATATAGAATAATATTGTAAATGTCCCGAACTTCATATAAACCCTAATAATAATTAAAAAAACCCAAAGCATGATATGAGCTAGACAACAATAAAGTAAAACTTGTGTTGAAGTGGATTTAAGGGCTGAGATGTCCTGATGGGATTTCTTCAAATCTCTGTAGATGTGTTGACTTAAAAAACAATAAATTGAGTGGGATGAAAAGTCACGATTGCCATGTCATGTGGAAAATTTCTTACCCATCGTTTTCAAAGAACTATTGCCCGTAAAAATGTGGAGTGCTATAACAGAATTAAGTCTGTTTTATAAAAAGCTTTGTTCGACCACGTTAAAAGTTAAGCTATTCGTAAACTTGAAAATGACATCCCTATACTGCTCTACAAACTTGAGAAAATATTGCCTCCAGGATTATTTAATGTAATGGAGCATTTACTTGTTCATCTTCCATATGAAGCACTTTTTTGAAGTCCTGTGCAACATGGATCGATGTATCCATTTAAGAGGTAATTTTGAATATTTGAAAAAATAATTTAAATTTGAATTTGATGTAAGTAAATTTAATCGAACAAATTTTGTAATAGGTACTTGAATCATCTCTAGAAAAAAGTTAGACAAAAAGCACGAGTTGAAGGTTCAATTTGCAAATCATATATCGAAGAAGAAGCTTCATTCTTTTTCTCTCACTATTTCAGTTACCATGTGAACTTACCATTTGCAAGTTTTTTGCGTAATGATGAAGCCATTGAACAAGATTGTTCTGAACCATTGTTTTCTATTTTTAGATAGAATGGCCGAGCTGTTGGAAAATGTGTGGAAATATGGTTAGATGATAGAGATTACCATATAGCACACACATGCATTCTTCTTAATTGTGCTGAAGTTGCACCATTTATTAGGTAAATACTGGATGATAATTCTCGATAATAGTACATGTTTGCATTATTTATGAGTTACCCAATTTAAATTGATTTTGCACTTAATATACGTATACATATATTTGCAGTATTTATGAATAAGAACATTCACTTGGCGATCTCAGCAAAGAATTTGCTAACCGGTTTACAAATACGTTTATGATCAAAGAAATTATGTCGGTGATGAAGGATAGAAATGTCTTGCGATAGGACCAAAAAGAAATGTCAACACTTATCCAATATTCTTCGTGAATGGATTTAAATTCAACACCAAGGAATACGATGCTGAAAAAATGACTTATAACAGCGGTGTATTTGTCAAAGGGACTAATGATCCGGATGAACATATAATTTTTTTTTACGGAGTCTTAACACGGGTTTTGGAATTGACATATTTTTTTCAATCTGTAGAAAAAGTATTTTATTCAGATGCAGTTGGTTTAGCAAAGTTTCGGGCTCTGGTAACAACGTGTACAAAGATTATAAACTTATTGAAATAAACCACAAATCACGTTTCTTAAAGTATGATCCTTTCATGTTAGCCAAACAAGCATTACAGGTTTATTTTGCTCCGTATCCATCATTAAAATGAGATAAAGCAGACCAGTCGGCTGTTTTTAAAACAAAGACAAGGTTTACACTTGACGGAAATAATATTCCAGAGAAGCAGCTTATCAAGTTGATCTTGAGCCAAATAATGAATTAATAATAACTGATGATCATGCTAATATAGGGCCTTTGAACGATGAATCAAATATTCTAGTAGAAGCATTTGAGACTTTAGAGGGAAATGACGATATAGAGTGTGAGACCGAGTCAGAATCAGAAAACGACGAAGATTGATTATTAATTAGTGATGATGTAATGTATATAAGATAGAAATTTTTATCGTTTTTTGTATTATGTCAATTCTAAAACCTGTGTTAATGTAATGGAAATTCGTAACATTTGTTGTATTATTTTTTTATTATTCTGCTGTGAGCTATATGATGTGATTATTAATCATGCATGTTTTCTAATTATGAAATGATGTATGTTTTTTTTATTATATGAAATGATATATATATATATATATATATATATATATGCATGCTTCTAGCAGATATTATGTCACACAGAAGGCGGTCCCAAGGTTCACGAGGCCCTGCTCCTGGTGAGGGTAGTAGTGGTACGGTCGATAATCACCAGAGAGCATACTTAGTGCCAAAGACCGATGAAGGGTATGTATTTAATTTAATGCATCTTCATTATATTATTTAGTGCATGCTACTAGTATATTTTTGATTTATTAACTGACAATATCAAAATATATTCAGGGGTTTTGATTTATAGTCGTCCGAGTCCATTCTAGTTGTGTCTCGCAACAGCTACCGTAGTAGGATAACCGACTTGTGGAAGCATTGGGATAGGATCCCACTTTATATCAGAGATGTCATATGGGATGACCATCAGGTAAGTATAAAATTCTAATTAATTTGAGATTGGCATATTTGATCTTTGAAAATTAATGTGTAATTTATATAATTTATTTAAATTTCAATGTGCAGGCATCCTTTATTGTGGATCCCGAAGATCTCACGACATTCAGGATGCACTGGGAGAGGAAGATAAGAAAACCTATAGAGGTACGCTCTCCAAGATGAAAGAGGCCAGTAAAAAGCCAAACTGGATGAGCAAAAATTTGTATGCACGGTTTGTACAATATTGGAAAGCGAAGACGCAAAGGTAAATTTTCTACTTTCATATGTCTTTAATTATAATTCATTTAGATGTTTATGTAATAGTTAAATTATACAGGCGGTAGCATCGAGGAACTCCGCAAACAGGCTTAGGAATCTTGCAACACACCGCGATGGATCCAAGTCTTTTCAGCAATATAGAGAAGAAATGGTAAATATAAAAATTGTTATTTGTAATTTACTTATAACCTTGTTTAGTTATATATGTGTATATATGTGTGTATACATACATATTTTAATTATGTCTAATTTTAGACGAGGGAGAGAGGTGGTGTTGCACCGTCTCCTTTGGACGTCTTCACCCGATCGAGCAAATAGATGAAGATGGGTGGTAACATATGAATGGTCAGACGCCAAATTAGCGAATATCCAGGTATAAAGACTATAAATTTTTTCTCTTATTTAACAGTACATTAAACTGAATATTCATCTTCTCAAAATTATATTTCTAAACATAGGAGAGATGCGATCAGGTGATTGCTCGCGTGCTTGCAAAGTCTGGCAGGGAGCAGTTGATCGTTGAGGAGACGGACATGATATTCGCTCGTATTACCGACCCGCCGACCAGAAATAGACGGTATGGATATGGCAATCAAGCGGTAATATTTATTGAATTTAATTAATTCTAACCAGTTTATAAATTTTATTGAATATTACGTATAAACTATAACTATGAATTTATTAATACACAGGCTGCGATGCAAGTCGCTTATAATAAACAACAGGCTAAAGAAACAATAGCGGCCCTGAAAGTACAAGTCGTCGAGTTGAACGATTGAAGAAAGACTGGATTGAAGCAGCAACTAGACGAGGAGATTGCTGCTTACTTGGTAGATCACGGTACAAATATGTCGCCATCACAGGGGTCTGGCGCTGCTGATGATTGGGGCGAGTGGTAGTAAGTTTTATATATGTTTTTTGATGAACTTTGAATGTCTTGTATGTCTGATGAACTTTTGGTTGACTTTTGTAAATATTATGGATATTTGTTATGGTGGACATTTGGAAATGTATATTGATGTTTTGTGGTTCTTAGTTGGGCATATATGTGATGTATATTGTTGTTTGGTGAAGTATATTTAAGGAACATATATATGATTGTGTGGATGGAAGGTAGAAATGGCTGCTTGAATTGCAGGAAAATTAACCCAGAATGGCGTTGGCTGGAGTCGGCTAGGGATGGCCTATGAGTCATTTATTTATTTTACACGTGGACTACACTTAACGTCGTCCGGAGTCGACTAGCCGATTCTAGCCGACGCTAAACTAGGGGACGGACCCGTCCCCCTTGCCGTCACCATTTCACTTGGCAACGAGCTATTTAGCGTCGGCATTTAGCATCGGCTAGAATCGGCCGGAGTCGGCTCGAGTCGGTTATATGCCGACGCTAAACAGTCTTCTCCTTGTAGTGATAATACATAATTCACTGCAATCAATTATGATATACCGACATTAAGATCAATAGTAATTTGAAATGACAAAAAGCATTAACAAAACTACCCCAATTCCTTCATCATTGTTTTTTAAATTACAAACTATCCAAGATGAGCTTGTTAGGTTATTTTTATGTATAATTTTCCAAGAAAAGCTTGTTAAGTTGTATACCTCAACCTGATCGTCAGCTATTCCATAACCAATGGACCCTTGCAACCTTGCAATAGTTGGTTTTGGAATTATAACCAAAACCAACACAAGTACTCAGACGATTTCCGTTTTATATCCTTGTTTAGGACAATGATTGGTGTACACTTCATAATTGTTACCAGAAAGCAAGCAGAAGTGTAAACCAGTGCCTAATTGATATTTTATCATGGTAAAAAGCAACGACGCTGGACTTACCACTATGACTATGGTGACGTCAGGTAAGTGGAGCTCTCAATAAGGGAAAACCAATATTTGCATGCAGTTTTAAATTGTAATAACAATAAGCTCACCACTGGTAGCCATGCTTGAATTTCAGACCAAACACCTTCAGGCATGCTACGTTGCTCTACTCTGCTATCCATTTCTAATACAAAATTGGTCCAACCTGCCAGCAAGACAGCAAAATTTGTTCAAAAACATTGTTGCTTTTGATCGACCGAATTACAGTTGTGAAGAAATCTATAGATTGTTAAAAAAAGTATTTAATAAGGGTGATACTATTTACACATACATAAACACTTTGCTCACCCATTTATTCTGTCGCCTAATCAAATACTTCATTCATCCACACTCACTTTTCATACTTTTTTATTATATCAAAACCATATCCATACTCAGTTTTTATAAAATGATTGCTCAGTCTTTATATCAATAAATAAATACCTTTTGAGACTTTATTTATATTAGAATCTCATGAATTATACTTTGAAAACTACTGAAACTTGCACATATATAGGAATACATACATTTATACAAGAAGTAGAAACCGAGTAAATAATCAATACAGTAAGACATGAGATAATGTAAAAGTTGTTTGTATGGAAAACTAATAAAAAAAACTGGAAACATAAAATATATATAGTGGCATATGGATAGAAAACTCACTTATAACCAGGATAAAGATTATTGTTGGAGTTATTATTGTGTATAGTTTTCATTACAGCATATCAAAAATTTATTTGGACAACTACTATTGTTATTGTTATTTTGTTATCTTACCAACTGAATTGTAATGGATCTAACTTATTAAAGACAAGGTTATAAGATATTTGCTGGGGTTCTAACTATAACAGTCATATATAGATTCATTCTTTCTTTGATTCATACTTAAGTGTTTTTTCACAAATACAGGCTTTTCCAGTATTGTTTGCAGTTTATTCTCTTTCAGTTTATATTTCTTTTGCAGTTAATTGTCATGGTCAATAAATTCATTGTTGAGTGCATTTTTTACCTTCATTTTTAAGTTAAGAGGAGTTTTCTTACTGAAATAATAAAATAAAAAGAATACGTTAATGATGGTTCATAGTTGGTTCAACTCTTTATTATTCCATAACTAATATCGTAAATAAAATTCTCAATTGCTATATGTTAATCCTATAACTAAGCACTAACTATAAGTACATGCTATTTAGATGGTTGGCAATTGCAGCTATCTTGGACAACAAAGATTTAGGAAAATAAGTAACCATTGCATTTCAGTGTTGTATTTTTTTATCTAGAATTACCTCCTAAAATTAATGGAAAATAGATTTTCTTTGTTAGCACTAAATTGTAAGGCTATTTATGCATTAGGTGTTATAAAAATATTGATGATTTATTCCTGTCCTAAACCTAAGAGCTTAATTTCAATTGAGAAGGTGCTTTTAGTGGATTTAACTACGAGGAATTTAATGCATTATTAACACTAATGTGCAATATTTTTTGCATTTGATATTATAGCCGTCCTAGCATCATTGAAGATATGACAATAACAAAAAAGTATTAATTTGTGATTGTTTCTTCTCTACATGTAGTCAAAACATAAAAATGTATGAAAATTTTGTATGCGGAACAGATCCACGGGTCATTTGAATTTGAATTTTTATGTTACATACAAGTGTGTAATTATGTATATGTCCGTATTAAAGCATTTTGCATTCTGATATACAATCAAAATAAGATGAACTGCCATTACAAAATTATCCAACATTACCTTTGAAAAGTCATGTTATATTTACCTTTACAATGTGTTGCTTCAATAATTTTCCTCTAAGTCTTTGCGACGACAAGGATTAGAATTTCCTGACCAACAAATTGCCCCTAAGCAGTAATAATCTATCCTTGTTGGCTTTTTCGAAAGATGTTGATGAAGTTGAGATTAAAAAGATATTCAAGGAGGTAGTGGCGGTGCCAGCGAGTCTAAGCAACAGTGGCTGAGGTAGATGGTCTCAGTGATTGAGAGAGCGGAATGGAAAGATGTGATATTGATCATGCATTTATGCAAGAACTGTACAAGGGGAAACTCCTCTAAATCTTTTTTTAGCTTCAGTATTCCTTTGCTAATAGTAATAAGACTTTGATTACACAATTCTTATTTTAGCTTTATAAACCATGAATGTTGTTTTCGATGCTATAACAAGGGTAATTCTTCAGCTTAAAACTAAGATTTGTTGAAAAGAAAAGGAAAAATTAGGTTTCAATTATGTTATTTATATTTTCTTTAAATTGTTGACTGTGTTTGGAATCATATTTTAAACAAATATAACCCTTAATTATAAACCAAAAGCATAAGTTTTTTATATATTAGATTATGATTCATATGATCCAAGCAAAATGTCTGAATATAAAATTATAAATGGATGTTGACACCTCATAGTTTACATGTCCATTATTAAATTTAAGTTACAAAATGCAATTCTTTATTAGTATGAATAATTAATAAAGATCTCACAGATAGAGTAATATGAATACAATAATATATTTCTTATTGGCTATCAGTAGTTCAAATTAAAACCACTCGATATGATTAACCATTTGATACAACTTATAATATGTTGTGTATCGATAAATTGTCACTATGAGTTCAAGAGGATCCTACAATTTAATTATTTTCAATTTTTTAATCAATGAAGATAATTGCAATTCTAAATCGAAAACTAAAATTACAACCAATTGAGCTTTACTAGAACTCATTTCATAATTTACTATATCCATTTCTGTTTAAGATCTTCCTGTTTACCTAGATATCATTTACTGGTTCTCATTACATTCGCATTAAGATATGAACTGTGCATGATGCAAGCAGACATGTTTATAGAAGATAAAAAAAATAGTCTCTTCCTTGTTGCCATGCTTTTATTTCTAGGATCATCAAAACTACGTTTTATTGTTGTGGTCTGTCATTTTAATTTTTAGCTTGAGAGACTATCAATTGTACAAACTTTAATTTTTAACTTGAGAGATTATCAGTTGTAAAAGTTATACTATTTAAAATAAAAGAATCGGCCACTGATTTAATGTATATACCACATAGCCATGGCAGCTGCCCATCGTAACTAGCCAAAAAGAATTGTAAAATCAAATGAGTAAACTAGAAACCAATTAAAGGAGTGTGACATTTTGGACTCTCAAAATAAGTTACTGCTTCAGCTTCTACTTTTCTATTTAACCAAGGACCAAATCTTAAATGAATAAGGATCATATTTCGTTATAATATCTTTTTAGCTCCTATAACTTGAAGATGATTTTACTAATATAATTTGGATTGTGTGCTATTTTTTGTGTGTTGTTGATTCCCAAAGTTTTAGCCACTATTAAGCTTTCACCATAACTATAGGATCGAAACCGCTGTATAATTGTTAAATTCCAATTTCCTTAAACTTGCCCAAGATAAATGTAAGATTGATAAGAAAGCAGTGATAGTAAATTAATACATACCATTTGGTCTTCCTAGCAATTTTCATAGTCTTACTCAGCTATTCCATTTTTTGTAGTTTATAATATCCTAGCACTTTCCATATATAAATCCCGACACTGCTTTTAAAATAATACTATTACCTACGATTTGAAAATAGAACAAAGTAAAATCATTAAAAAATAACGAATTAATCCCAAATAGATAAAGAGAAGCAGAAAAGAAATAGACTTCGAATCCTATCATTTCTAGAAAAGGGATAAGATTTGAAATCCCACACTTAGATTAGCTCCTACAAAGTGAAATAAATAAGGGATTATGATTGATTGAAATGTAATTAGATAGTTATAATATAATTAAGGGAAATAAATATCTTTTTAATATTTAGTAAGTCCAATAATGTTCCTAATTTGATAGTACACTAGATAATTAGAACATAATAAAAATTGAAAGTTCTTGAAACTAATATAATTAATAGTTTTCTTTCTTAGTATATATAATTTTACATGTTTAGGAACTGAACTTTTAAAGTAAGATATCTATCTTGCAAATTTATATCACCTACGAGAGATGTAATTATAATTTATGTTATAAATCAAAAGTATAATGTGAGTTAACTTGAATATGAGACAAAGGATTAGATCTGTAAAATGATATTTAGTCAAATGTATAAGCAATATGGAGTAAATTGTGGACTAATTTGTTTTATTAGAATGTGACAGGTTTGGAAACAAAAATTACAGCTCATTCACTGGAATTTTCTAATTTGATAATTTGAACCAAGGTCTAATATACACTGACTGTACAGTACAATCAAACTATTTTACACTAAGAAATAGAATCAAGAAATAAATCAATAAGTACTAAAATGATCATAATAAAAATAGAAATCAGGAACCATTCTTTCATATAAGTTACAGAGGTGTAAGGAATAGAGAAATATTTTATACTCTGAAATCTTGAAATGTTCTTCTTACAAGTTAAGTTGATCAAGTTTTAGTTACGGTTATTGTGCATTAAACTTGTATTAAGATTCTAAAAATCAACTCAAAACTACAAGTTGGAATATTACAGTAGTGTGATGTGATGGAACTTACAAAATATGGATCAATCCATTAAATCCAAGAACCACATCATCAAGTTTTCCTGTAAATGTTCATCATAATAATGGTATCAAAACAGCACATGCATAAAATAAATAAACAAAACAGATATTATTAAACAGAAAAAAGGAAAAAAAAACATAATGAAAACTAACAAATTATCTTGTGAATCAGGAAGAACAACAGAGAGTATAGTCGCACCATAGTTGGAAACTTTTACAGAAAATCACCTGATATAGTGATGTTGTAATTAAGCTTCATTATATTCCATTAAAAGGAAAATAAGGATATTCACATGGAAAAAAGAAAAAAACAATTTGTTAGAAATTTAGTAAGGAAAACCAAAATACTAAATAATTAACAACGTAGAACTAAAATTTATAGTTTGGTGTTACATACTTATACTCCATCATGACCACAATTGTATGTGCATGTTAGTGGTCAAAGGATCTAAAATTCCAAGTATATTATATCCTGCAACTTAAAAAAAAAGAATATTATTAGACTTAAGGCATAGAAATGCATATTTTATCATCCACATGTTCCTTGACATACCTTTATATAATCTAGCATCAAGATCCTGCCCGACCCCTCATTCGCATTTGCCGTCATTTTTGATTAGGCAATGTAAAAGAGCTAATGCCTATCAGTTCTGACTGAGCTTAAATGTACGCAACGAATAAGATGTTACAAACCGTATGTACCTTAATAAATGCACATAACGGAATTGACCAAAGGTTTATAGTCTCCTTTTGCAATATTGGGTAAAAATTGCCTTTATACATTCGAGGATGCTGTATAAGGAAGATAAACATAAAATACATTAAATATTTAGAAGGCTGATTCTAACTATTTTTTTCGAAAAAAAGTTGTTTGACTAAATTATAGTTAATTAGATTACTAACATATCTTTTCATAACTCATCAACTGATAACTACAAGTAAATTTGACTGAATCATTATATTTTATGATGAAATTAATGAATTCATCAATGAGGAAACCATAGATATTATTTGAGACAACTTTTACTGCTTCCGATTCGACTTTAGACCGATTATTTTGTATTTTTCAACAAAGTTGATTTTGTTGAAATTGAAATTTTTTGAAGAATAAAAGGTAAAGAAGTTATTTTTATTTATTTAATTTTTTATTGAGTTTCAATTTAGTTTAGTGCTAGAAATTCGTACGATCTTTACCTGAATGAATTTTAACTTTTAAAAGATAATGGAAGATGTTTTAACCCATCATTAATTAATTTAGCTGAAGCATGTCTAAAACCTATTGTGTAGAAATGAAAGAAAATCAGGGATAAATTACATCTTGAAAAGCTTTAGAATGATTACTGCATGAATTTGCACCACCACTTCTTGTGGCTTTACTCATGGGAGTAGGAACTTCATCATTCTCTTTGGAAATAATAGTTTCAAGCTGAATAGTATAAGGTCCCAAATAGCATCAACCACTCTACGAGCCACTTCAACACCGGTGCTGAATGCCATACCTGAGCATACAACTTTCAGTTATCGACAAAACACTACCTTATACGTTCATGAAACAAAACGTTATGCACTCCGAAATATAACTAAAATTAACCAAGGTTCTTCTTGAAAAACAGAATAATAGGCTGAAATCATCCACGTACAGATAATCCCATGTTACTTCACCATGTATCAGATAATCCCAAGTTCCTTATTCCTCGTTTGAACTTATTTTCAAGTATATGAGTCAAAATAGTTAGGATGATTATTTGTTGTAAATACGTTGCCCATTTTCTTATTAGAACTGGTAAAAAGTAGCACTGTATTCTTTGAGAACTTCGACTAGAAAGTGATTATGAATATTGCAGTACTTTACGTAAATTCTTTCTTTTTTGAACAGTTTAATCTTATGCCAACATTGCTCATCAAAATCCAAGCTATTAATCACAATAGCTTATTATTCTCTAGAACCCTAACAAGAAAATTCTGTAGATGTATATGTAAAATGCTCCACAGAATTACTATGTACCTTCAGCAATGGTGGATTTGAATTCTCCAAGGATAGATCTACTTTTTGACTGAACTGGAGCTGGAACTGTTCAGGTAAAAAGAAGTAAATTAAAAAGAAGTTAAAACCTACCCTAAAGTAGTAAAATAATTACATGATTATGACTCAAGAACTAGAAACAAAAACTTATGATGAATTAAACAATTGGTGATTAGTTCATTAAAAAATGCAATTGAAAAATGTTTTATGTTTACCAGAAAGTTCAATAATTATATATAAAATAAAATAAAGAATGTGTAGCTAGTCCACTTATCATAATTATTTTTGAGCAAAACTGAAGATGAATCAAATGATAAGCATGGAAAAACTGATTGAAGAATAAATACAGAAAAAAAAATCATGATTGGAGATTAATTGTTACATAATCCGGGGTTTTACAACAATTAATTATCGTTGTTAGACGATTAATATTGTTGGCAAATTGCTATTTGGAGTTTTTAATTGGTTGAAATTCGTTTAAAAATTCGTTAAAAAGTTGTGTGGGCTTTAAAATAATCTTGGCCCACGTATTCATCTGTTTTGAAGCCGTGATAGTATTCAATACCCGATCCCCCTCCCTTTTCATTCATTCGAAACCCTAAAACAAAAAAATAAACGAAAGAAAATGGCGGCTTCTTGTTCTCTTTTGTTTCGAGCTCTTAAATTAGGGCTTTCATGAAAATCGAAGACGTCGACGTTAATTGTTCGATCTGGTGGATTTAGCTTTGTTGATCGATCGTTCGTGCACGTTAATATAAGGTGAGTAATTCTATTTACTCACATCTAGTTCATTCTCAATTGGTGCTTCTGCAATTCGATTTTGCTTTGATGTTGTTTATCTCGGCCATTTGTTTTCGCTCTATGTTGGTAATTGATGTTGCTATGGGAATTTCTACTGTGACTTTGATTTTGATTTGTGAATTCATGTTTTTGCTGGCTTCTTTGCTCTCGAATTCGCTTGTATTCAAATTCATGTTGACTTCGGCTTGTGATGTCATTTATGTGATAATGTTTGATCCCTTGTTGTTGCCGTAGTGTTGCAGTCTTTAACTCGTACCATTTGCTGTTTCATAATTTGAAGTCTGTAGTTTTCCATTTATATGCTGTTGTCTCGGGTTTCACTGCATTCATATATGTATTTGTTCACTCATGTAATCTGTCGAATTTTGGTTTCCCTTGTTGTTCACTGGTCTTCGAGACAGTCTCTGTAGTGTTAACTTTTCTTGCATTGTTTAAGTTAATCTACACTTCATGTATTTTGATATTGCATTTCTTTGAACGTTGCAATGTCCCTGTTTTCATGGGTTTATATTATAACTGTTATTGCTTGGAGACAGTTTGCATTTGTGTCAGCTGTGGATATTGGACTTGCACTTGATTCATTGCTTCGAGTCACTTATGCATGCTCTCTAGTGCCTCTGAACCTGTACTCAAGTTTGATTTCTTTTTATGCCTGGTTCATGCTGTACATATATACTGTTGAACTTCATATGCACTTGAGTCTGCATTGTGTCTGTAGTGTTGCTTGCTCATGTCATACGTACTCTGGTCTTGTTCACTTGATGGCATTTGGTCTAGACATTGTTGAGTTCCCTGTGTACATGTTTTCACTTAGTAGTCTGTATATATGAATTCACTTAAACTTGCACCTGGTTTTGATACATGTGCTCGGCTTGGTCTTATTCATAACTGTATTTGCATGTGTTTGCAGTTTTGTAATAAGTGCTCGTGCATGCATTGAGTCTGATCATTGTTGTTGCTTTGCACTTGTGTTGTTTGGATCTGGAATACTTACGCACTTCACTTGTATCATTTTGTAGTTCATTGTATCATGTCATCATCTGGTGTACCATCTGGACTTGTTTGATTCTGACCCATGCTTTGGGTACTTTATTTGTTGTTTGCAATTTCTAGTTTCATTTAGTTGAAACTGTTCTATTGCACTGGGTTGAGTCTTGTGAAATGCTTTGTTGAATTCATTTGCATTGCGTTGTTCGTCTGGCCATTCGTTGTTTTAGATATGTGCATATCTTCTTGTATGCTTGTAGTCTCTGTTCGACCATATTAATAGTATTTGGTCTGGACATTGTTGTATTATGACTTGTACATTGAGTTGAATCCCGCTTAAATGCTCGGGTTTGACCTTGTGCTCGTGTTGTGATTTTATTTGTATTGCATTTGAGTTGAACCTGACTTTTCCTTGGGTTTGACCTTGTGCTCGTTTGGGAACTTTCATTGTGCCTTCATGTGCACTTTGTTCATTTGATGTTACTGGATGGATGCTGTGCTTGCTGTTGCAGTTCCATCTGGTTCATTTTGATCTGAGTTGGTGCTATTTGCTTCTGATTCATTGAGCTTTTGTGTATTTCATCACTGTAATGGCGAGGTAGTGCATGCGTGCCTATACTGCAGCCCTACCAGAATTGACGTTTTAATTTATATTTCAATTGTTTGAAATTGTATTTTGATTTGGTTTGATTTGTCATTTTGTTGCTGTCTAATTATCTTCTAGATAATTAGATTATGAGTTTCTAGTTATTTATTTAATAATTAGATTTTGTTGTTAATTGTCGTTTAGGCAATTTTGTTGTTTTATAAATTATCTTCATTGATAATCCTTTCGTTTATCTTTGTTGATAATTTGAATTTGCTGATTTGTTGTTTAACACTGTTACATGTTATATTTATCATTATCCAATTTCCTTATTTAAGGATTGGATAGGTGAATTTATTTTGACTGTTGTCTAATTGTTATTTAATTATTATTGCTTCCGTGCATTAATAACTGAGTTTGTATTAGACTGACCCGTGTATTATTTTCTTTTGAATTTAATACTCGGGTCAGACCGAGTTATTATAGGTTGTAGATATCTTGCTTTGGGTTGCTGCTAGAGCTATGAAGTTTCTTTATATCTTTTGGAGTAGTTGTTGTCATAGTATAGGATGATGTGTATTCATGTATATTAATTATATTAATGTACTTGTATATGTAACATCCTGTGTCGATAGTTGTAGTTGTATCATATGTATTGTATCACGTGTATTGTAACTGACATCAGTTATTATATATATGACACATTTATATTATCCGTGTTCCGCATCTAGCTTATCTGTGTTATCATTATATATATTGTCCTAAACTATAATGAACCATCATAGTTCGTTTTATACTGGAATTGGGTATGTCGATGGGAGTAAATAAATAAGAGATGAAAAACAAAAATAAATACTACTCCTATCGAGGTAACCAATACTAGTGTAAGGCCCAACTACGGATGGCCGCTCCTATCCAGCCTTATTCTTCGTAATAACAGACAGTAATTCTTTTAATACTCTTTGTTATTGTGAGAATAGAGGTGGGGCGTCACAAATTGTATATAATAAATCTAAGATGGTGCTTAAAGAAAATCAAAGGAACCAGATATAAGTTAAAAAGATGAACTACGTGCTAAGAAAATGACTCGGTCTCTCCTACATTTCTCATAAAATTTGAAGTTTGATCTGGCCTTCGATAAGAAAATATCTTATGAAAGAAACTACCAAAAGAAACAAAATAACAAAAGTGAACCAATCCTTTCTTATTCAGAAACTAATTAGCTATAAGTAAACATAGGAGAGTCCAATTAATACACAGTTTAAAGAACTTTAAACTAGTTTGTACCTAATAGTCATCAAATATAAGAGAATAATATATTAATCGCTAATGTTAATGTTATAAATACTTCATTATATATGCACCATTAAAAAATTCAAATTCTCAAAAAATTGTCCCATGAACCAGCTATGTTTGTAAACTATAGTGAATCATTACAATTTATTTTCTAATCTTGAACCCAAGTCTCTTTTAGATTTACATTGAATGAAAATACTCTAAAATGGAAATGTTATGTTCTCCATGAATAGTTTCTACCAAAAATGTTTCTACCAAAATATAAACAAATTTATTCAATATAAATTAGCAATAAATTTTGCAAAGAAAAAAGAGGAGAACCTCACCTTTGTCACTAACTAGTAGAAGGAGGCGATGACCTGGTAACGGCGGTGCTAGAACGAGGCCGAGGCGAAGGAGGCGATAATCCTAGAATGAATATCAAGGAAGATGCGGGTAATGCTGGAATGATAACAAGGCAGTGGAGGAAGCATGGCGATAACTGAGGGGGTGAAAAGCCTAGATTTGAATTTTTGATTTACAGAAAGAAACGTGAGAAATGATTTTAGAAGCATGAGAAACGGGATGAGTACTAATAATAAACAAAATGACACTCTTATCCATATTGCTGCTAATTATTTACCAAACTACCAGATTTAGTAATAGTTATAACCATGATAAATGGTTGTAACGGAAATAACCATTAGAAATTTATAACGATTATTACTGTTACAAATTCAAAGCGGAAAAGTGTTGCAAAATGAGCTATTTGGTGTTGTGTTATTTCTATTTGCGGAGTTCCTATCTGACTCCTCTGCAAATTTCAATTGAAAATAACATTACAGTTCTAAATTATGTATTAAATACACGCAACAATTTAAAGTAAATAATATGTGGTAAACTTACTTGGAACTCCTAATTGCCCCACCATGCGACCCAGGCCTCGCAAATGCTAACACTCATCCAGTTGGGTTTTTTCCTACTCTTCTGATGGCGGACACTGTATCCCAATAATTTTTAGCGATTTTGGTATTCCAATGCCGCTGCACCAGAGATACATTGGTCTCTTGTATATTGATCAAACCCTGCACATTTAGAAATTGAAAGTTATACATTTTTCGAAATAGTCTATAGCATATAAAGTGATCTATGATCAAAGCGAAAGTGCGAAATATAAATTTACACTTACCAGAAAATCCTACCAAATGCTCCATCGGACGTTATCCGATACCTTGCTCCATTTAGGCCATCAGGCAGTCATCCTGCATTTATTTGCCTATCTGGATATGTGGAGCACTGTGGATGATGGCTCAAGCTTGAAGCCACTGTGTCAAAAAGAAATGAGCATTTAATAAAGCAAGACAAACATATAATAGATCGTGTACAGAAAAATATTGTTAACACTGAAATGGATCGTGATACTTACGATCCATCAGCTTTGGCTTGCAACTAGACCATAGGAAGAGCTGACTCCTGTGATGGGCCGGGGACATCATCAGCTGGAGGCGCACCCATCCCTCTTTGAGAAGAAGAGGGAGATCCTATATGGGACGAGCTGCGTCTAAGGAAAAATGACATGTATATACAGTACCTATTACAAACATATCATATATAAGAAATATATCATTTAATTAAGTGAAATATACATTATGGCAGAAATAAAACAATTATGTGAAATAGACTACGACTAAACATATCATTAGCAGAACAAAGCATTTTTAATGAGAAAATGTAAGATAAATAAACACAGAAATTACCTTCTCCCAATATGTAGATTATTAATCAGTCCTCGTCGTTTTCTGATTCAGACTCCGTTTCGTACTCTATGTTTTGTTCCTCTGTAGTCTCAAATGCTTCTAATAATGCATTTGATTCACCGTTCAAAGGTCCAAAATCGGTTTGATCATCGGTTATTATTATTCCAGTATTTTCCTCGATATTTGCTTGATAAGCTCGTTCGTCTGGAATATTTTGTTCATCAAATGTAAATCTTGCTTTGTTTTAAAAACAGCTGACCAATCTGCTTTATCTCTTTGTAAAGATGGGTATGGAGCATAATAAACTTAAAGAGCTTGTTTGGAAAGTATAAAACGATCATACTTATAATAACGCGAGGTATGTTTTATTTCTATAAGATTATACTTTGGGTGCACATTGATTCCAGAACCTGGAACGTTGCTGAACTAGTTGCATTTAAACAAAAAAATTCTTCTACATGTCTTATGAAATATGTCAATTGCAATACCCGGGTTAACATGCCACAAAAATCATTTACATGATCATTTGGATCATCACTGCCTTTAACAAACACACTGGTATTGTTAGTTAATTTTTCAGCACCGTATTCTTTGTTGTTAAATTTATATCCATTAACGAAAAATATTGGATAGGTCTTGACTTTCCTTTTTGGTCCCATAGCTAAATGTTTCAATCCTTCATCGACCACATAGTTTGTCGTGTCATAAAAGTAATTTGAAAACCAAATAGCAAAATCTTTGCCGATATTTTCATTTAGATATTGTGGTTTGTAAACATTGCAATTATAGAAGAAATATTGCATTATAATTAACATACACATGTGCATATGTATATATACACATATGTAGATGATATAATGAATTAAGAAGAATATATGTGCATTACCTAACAAATGGTGCAACTTCAGCAAAATTGAGAAGAATATATGTGTGTGCTACATGGTAATATCCAATGTCCAACCATAATTCCACACGTTTACCAACAGGTCGGCCATGTTTTTTGAAGATAGATAAACTCGCTTGATAATCATCTTGAACAATACCTTCATCATTACGCATAGCACTTTCAAACAATAAGTTCAGATGATCATTAAAATAATGAGAGAAAAAATACAAAGCTTCTTCTTCGATATATTATTTGCAAATCAAACCTTCAACTCGTGCTTCTTGTCTTACTTTTTTCTTTAGATGATTTAAGTATCTATTAAGAATTATCCCAAATTAAAATTTATGTATACACGAATTAAATTAATATTTAATGTACTAAACATTAATACCTCTCGAATGGATAGATACATCCATATTACAAAGGCTCTCGAAGATGTGCTTCAGATGGAAGATGAAGAGGTAAATACTCCATTACATTAAATAAACCTGGAGTAAATATTTTCTCTAGTTTGCGGAGTAGTATGGGGGTTTCTTCCTCAAGTTTACATAGACAATCAACTTTTAATGTAGTAGAACAAAGCTCCTTATAAAACAAACTAAGTTCTGTTACAATCGTCCAAACTTTTACGAGCAACGGTTCTTTAAAAACAACGGGTAACAAATTTCCCATCATAATATGACAATCATGTCTTTCCACCCCACTAAGTCTGTTGTTCTTATAGTCGACACATCTATGAAAATTTGAAGAAATACCGTCAGGAAATCTTAATCCTTCAACCCATTTTAAAAGTATTTTACTTGGTTATTGTTTAGCCCATAGCATGCTTTTGGTTTTTTTGTGTCATTTGGCTTGATATGAAGCTCAGGGCAATTACATATCACTTTGATGTCGCGCCTTGATTTCAAATCATCCTTCGTCTTCTCCTTAACATTCAAAATAGTATTAAAAACGTTGTCAAACATGTTTTTCTCGTTGTGCATCACGTTAATTTTGTAACAAAGTAGTCGATTTGTCCAATACGGCTACTTCCAAAATATACTTTATTTGCACCAATTATGAATCATTGATTTACCTTGAATTTCAATTTGTTCTCCGATCTCTTGTATTTGTGGAAAATCCATTACAGTTTCTTATATATCTTCGCTTGACCAAACCGTTGGTGGTTGCAAGGGCTCGTGTCAATTAGCTGTAAAGTTTTTTTTGTCTCTTCTAAAAGGATGATAAATATGGAGAAAACACTGATGACAATTAAACCACGAAATTTTCCTTCCATGCGGTAAAGAAAATGCTCGTGTTTCCTCCATGCAATAAGGACAAGCTAGGCGACCAACTATACTCCAACCTGAAAGGATTGCATACGCAGGAAAATCATTAATAGTCCACAACAAATTGGCAAACATACAAAAATTCTTTTTTTTTTTGAGATGTCGTATGTTTCAACTCCTTTGTACCACAATGTTTTCGACTCTTCAATCAACGACTTTAAATAAACATTAATTCCTTGTGTCGGATCATCAGGGCCAGGGACGACAATTGTGAGAAACACATATGGAGTTTTCGTACACATCCATGGAGGTAAGTTATAAAGTGTAACGATTATAGACCAAGATGAATATTTAGAACCATATTGAGAAAATAGTGAAAATCCATTCGTACATAAACCAAGTTTAACATTACGGCTTTCCGCTGCAAAATTGGGATATTTCTGATCAAAATCTTTCCATGCTTCCCTATCAGCTAGGTGTGTTTACATACCTTCTTCCTGCATTCTAACACAGTGCCATCTCTTATGATGCGCGGTTACAGAAGATGCATATATCCTTTGAAGCCAAGGAGTAATAGGTAAATAATACATACGTTTATACAAGACTTCATTTTCCTTCTTTTTTCTTGGTTTATACTTTTCCTGATGACGTATTTTACAATTCCTAAGATTGATATCTTCTTTTCAAAATAACATGCGCCATTTAAACATGTATCTTTTTTGATATGGTAAACCAAAAGCCGACATAAGTTTTCTCACTTCATAATGATTTTCACACATTAAGTTGTCGGGAGGCATATGCCGCTTCACAGCTTGCACAGCAGCAGTAAATCCAGCTTCTGTTAGGTTGCATTCAGATTTCATCGCAATGTATTCTGTAGTTACTAATAATTAGGTGTCGCTTTTACAGCCTTCCCAAAAGAGTTTCTTCATGGAATCCAATAAATCATCAAAAAAAATTGCTCCAATATTTGGTTCTTCTTCAAAATTGACATCGCCATCAACAAATTGTTCAATAGGGAACATTGAACGTGCTGCATCTTCAACCATAGGTTCTACGAGATTCATTTTAACAATTTCATTACTCACTACCTCTTCTAACTCTACAGGATTAGTTGCTACAAGTTCTCCGTGCTGATTCCATACCAAATAGTTCGGCACGATACCTTATTGATGCAAAGGAACTCTAACCATTTCTGGTATCAAATGCTTCAACAATGTACACCTACTACATGGACAATGGATTTCTTCGTCCTTTCCATTATTACTTAAAGAGAAATCAATAAATATGTGCACACCATTATTAAAATGTTCACTTATTGAGCCTCCAATTTTCCTTCGTTGTTGATACATCCAGCTTTGATTAGTAAAATAATTCATCATCTCTCCTACTATAATTAAATAATATGGTATAAATGAAAACCACATTCACAATTTATTTTTCCATACAATTTTATAGTTTAATATTTTATATTAATTGATCATTGATGCTTTATTGCTGGGTCATGCTACTTCCCATTACAAACACAGTAACGTAACTACATCTCATAAATCATTTCATTTTAAATGATTCAACAAAATTTTGGCAGCACTCCCCTTTTGTTCCCTGAGTCGTACATAATTATGTGTACACAAGGAATATAAAGGAAGCGCTGTCGAAATTTTGTGAACCGTTTGAAATAAAATGATTTACGAGATGTAATTACGTTATTATGTTTGTAACTTGTCCAATACAGGGACAAATCCAACAAATATTGTATATGATGAATATAGATGTCCGTTCTATCATAAAACGAATACCCACATAACGATCACATACAATACTTGTCAGATGGGGCCAAAAAACACTCTAAGTGTTTTACGAATAAATTATATTGCATATTTTATATTTTTTGTAAAAAAATTGTCTTTCATCTTTTACATTAAATTAGTCAACATCTAACTTAAATTAAACTACCGTATACGATGATTTATCACATTCGCACAGTTTAAAACTTTAATTAAGTAAACATACGTATATAAAATTAATTATAATGTAACATCCCGCCTTTTTGTACGCTATAAATCGACAATAAACTACATACGTCAGACTCAAACCATATAAAAGGGCGAATTGTTATTGGGATGAATAAGAAAAAAAGAAGAAAGAAAACAAAACAGAATCTCACAGCGGAATGACAAAATACAATAATCAAATAACAGTTCATGAAGCTGTTTTACAAAACATTTGATTATACTTACACAACATAGAATCAGAGTTACACATACCAAAGAATAATAAATAACAATTCAGCGCAACAAGGTGATGTAGCGGAACAACATAGTATATAATAATAATAATAATAATAATAATAATAATAATATCTTCGTCTTCGTCTTCGTCCTTCAAAATAAAGTCTTCAAATGCTGAAATGCTCAGATTGACCCGAGTGAATTGAAAAGACAAAATACTCAAGTCAGAACTAAAAGATCTTACGTAAGTTAAATAAACAGTAAATAATATGAGTGAAACGGCCTCAGAGATGTTTATGGGATTTGACATCTTCTATCCACTGTCTAATGTGAGTGCAGTAACTTCAGAGATGCTCGGGATTCACATCTCATAAGGATCCGTTAAACTATTTACTATGTAGTAATATTTCGCTATTATAATAATGTCTATTAGTAAAATAAACTTACTTTTAAATAGCGTTAAGGCTTTACTTTTTCCACCTTAACACGTAATAGTGCCAGTAGTCTATACAGTACAGTAATACCTCCTGATTGGGAGGCTACCAGAGGATACTCTATAGGTACGATACAAATCAAACTCGTACAAGGCGTGCTAGGGTAGGTAACACGACACACAAGGCAATGTCAGAGTAAATATACCAATTACGCATTCGGGCTGTTGGTAACGCGTAGCAGCTACTACCGCCCACCTCGAGCCACACCCCCAAAATCAAAAATAAAAAGTGGCCACCAAATCAATCCAAAAGTCAGAGTATAATATCGAAGGAGTGTGTCTCATAAGAGGGGATACCTCCTTGGCCCAAGAATCGCTCCTGTTTTAGTCACCTTATGCCAACTCACGGGAGTCGAGTCCACGTATATACTTTATTTGAACGTCGCCACCATCCTACTTCATTCTGGAATCTCCGTCGTGTATACGGTTGATAAAATGGTTTTCGAAGTTGGCAGAGAGTATGACAACTTCAGATCCCGGTCTCTTTAACAACCAAACGTTATTATAACACCGCGGTCATTTTCAAAATAGTTTATACTTTAAAATCAAAATTTCATTGCCTTTTCAAACCCAAATCAATACGATATCATTTTATTTCAAATACATCCTTTCTAAAACTATAACACTTTCAAAGCTATAATATTTCGAAATGAGAACACTTGAATATAACACTTCAAATTATAGTACCTTGAAACCCATAACTTTGAACATTACTTCCACCACTTAAATGGTTTGAATATTTAAAATACTTTATATAATAAAATAGCTTCTTCAATTTTCACAACTCGAATCCAACACAACTCGAATTTCTACATTTTATATTTAACCAAATCCCAAATCATGAATTTCAATTCAATTTAGTTTCCAAATAAATTATCCTAAGTTTCCAAATAAATTATCCTAAATTTATCGATTTCAAACCAGATTTGATCTGTAAAATAAACCATTTCAAATTCAATATATTTCAAACTTTAAGTATTCAATAATTTCGAAACTAAGTTTGGTAATTATGATTCAGGAATTCAATTTCTATTATTTAGTTTTGAAATATTTACATAATAAATCCATTATTATTCAAGTAAAACTCAAATTACAATTAACTAAATATTTCCTTCAATTTATTCATACTTGAAATATTCATTTAATTCACCTTAAACCAAAATCAAGTTATAAAAATCATGTCCTTAAATCTTAAAACTAATAAGTTTCAAATCGATATATCTAAAACAATTCTTAATTAAATACATTTCCAAATCAATTTTTAAATCCTCTTTAATTTAGATCTTATTTATAGAATAATTTCAATATCCAATAAAACCATATATATATCTTGTCAAAACCATAGAAATCTTTTTCAATATATATATATATATATATATATATATATATATATATATAGACTAACGATGTCTGTATAAAATTTTCTATCCTATGGACAAGTGGTATGGATATTTATCATTTCAATCCGTAATTTAAAATAAAATATGGTTCTATATCATTTCAAACCGCAATCCCGAATGAAATAAAATCCATAACAACTTGCAGTTTATAACAATACGAAATACAACACCCATTCATCCAATATCAATCATCAACCATTTATCACAATCATCATCTAATTCAAACAATAACATCGATACAGAACAGATAATAAATAACAGGTAGTTACTGGCAGTTATATTCAATAATAAATTAAATAACAATTTAACTAACAGTTTATATGCAATAATAAATTAAATAATAATTTAATTCAATAAATTCAATTTAACCGAGATGATGATTAAAATATGCCAAACAGTCATAAATAAATTTCTAATCATATCATAAATCAATTTAACAAACATAAGAAATTTTAGAAGTTGTAAGTGGGTTAAAACACTCACCATTTGAATTTAAATCCAATATAAACCCAAAATTTGAACAGTCTCAGAATCATCAAAACCCGCGTCAAAATGTCTAAAATTTTAATATAATCCTAACAAAAGAAACCGTACATAAATCGAACATCGTATGCAAATGTTATGATCATTAAACGATTGAATTAGGAATTTAAATAGAAAAAAACAAACCAATCATGAGCTGCCACGTCAACACGTGGCTCACAGCAACCTTATGCTAGAAATGTGTACCCTCTCATTCGAATTGGAATGACTGTCGCCATCTTCTCACTGATTATCCCCACTGCTGACGATGACTAGACTAGACCAGATCTAAGAACGCCTTCCCCTCCATGCTTGTAACGACCCGTTAAATTTGGTGATATTAAATGAATTAATATAATATGTTTCTAATTTAATTTAGAATGAAATAAAGTCTTAAGATTTTATTTGAGTAAATGTAGAAATTTGTTATAGTAATTGGAATTTAAAGTAACAATAAAATTTATGACAATAGATTTGTATAATGTAAATTGTCACATTTTGTTGAAAGTTAATTTTAAGAGACATACAAATGTTGAATCAGTGAATATTAATATAAAATATTTACTAGAATGGAATTCAATTAATATAAAATAAATAGTGACTGAATAAAAAGTGACCGTTGAATAAACCAATGCAATTTGTGAAGGTAAGTAATTTTCATAAATGGTCAATAATAAACGCACTTAAAAGGGTAATAAAAATTTGTTTTGTTTAGGTGATTATGTATCAATAAGCTATAACTAAATTTGCAGTTTGGTAGTAAATGGGATATGAGAAGACAAAGGCATTTAGAAAGTAATAGATGGAATTCATAATAACAAATAGTACATATATTTGGGCGTTTGTCATAATTACCAAATTTTACCATTCATATAATTTATTTAATTAAAGTCTATAGCAACATTGTTGATAGTAATGTTGTTAGTGAATTTGAATATAAAAGAATGACAAGTGTAGGTTAACCATTTATTTTATTTTGTTAAGAATGGAAATAGTTGAAATAGATCTGAATAAATTATTTTGGGTTGTTTATGTGCCTATTTAATAAAGGAGAATTTATAAGGAATAAAGAATGCACAAATGAAACGTATTATAACCCAAAGGTTATTTATACCCACAAAATGTTTAATTACTGTATAGGAAGAGTCTAAATCCATAGATGAATTTATTGAGATTGCATTTATAATTTATAAGATTTAATGTAGACTTAATTTCAATTAACTGATTTAATAGTGCAATTAGCGTAGATTTGTTGGTAGATGAAGTAGTTAATTCTATTAGGTGAAGTTAAGGCTAATTCTATTTATAAATTGACCTATTGTTGATATAGATTTTAGGAAGCAGGATTTATAAATTAAATTGAGTATTAGATTCAATAATTGCATTTATTGCATAAATAAAGGGAATTTAACGTTAAATTGTACGTTATTGAATTAAAAAGGAATTTGCGGATATTAAAGTGAAAACGTAGACATGTTAAAGGGCATCTTTGTTTTGGATTTAAGTTGAGAGTATAAAAGTATAGGATTAAATAATTGGGTTTTGAGAATAAAATTTATAATTTCTAAATAATAAGAAAGTGCAGAAATGAACACTGCAATTTATATCTTGTCAACTTTTAATTCACATCTAATCTTGTTTAATCATTGAAATTGATTTTGAATTTTATAGGCGATAAAACTTAGTCAATATTTGAAGTTAAATAAAAATTTGGATTTTTATGATTTATTTTAATCTATTTAATTAATATAAAAATAGCCATTTTGGCCACAGACTCGGATTTCGACGAAACTAGTTTCATCGGATCCGTATCGGTGAATTATTATAGGGTTTCAAGTTTCGTATCGATCGGACCTGTCGTTTGATCGTACGGACGCGAAACGCCTTGAAAATCAATTTTATTAAAATCAATTTGAAATCAATTTGGAAATTTTGTTTTCAGCATATCTTCTTCATACGATCAAATTTGGACGTGAAACTTTTTCCATCGCGTTCAGAATATTTTAAATTACCTATTTGGATATATAGATTTACGAAATTTCGTTCCGGAGACATAGCGGGCTTTTTGGGCCATAGTTTATTCCGCACGTTCATTCTATGGTCTATCTACGCTACCTCTAACCCTCTATATAAACCCAGCTATTCAGCCCTAGCCTCCGCCTAATTTCATTTATCTGCGCGTATTTCTTCAAGCTTCTCTTCTTCTTCAATGGGGGCTAACCCTAGATCCAGTCAGTTCAAAAACAAAATGAAAATTCAAAATCTCCAGAAAAATTCCATAAAAATATATGTTAATGTTCTCGAAACACGTAATCTCATGGTGTAATTCGTTTTTCGAATGGAGTCATCGTTTGCTCAGAATAAATTCAAACAGTTCGTGGCCATTCATCAGCGCCGTAACAAACTTCGTCAGATCGTCAAACGGTTTCTGGGTATTGTAGAGTGGACGATGGGGATCGCATCCATATGGGTATTGAGGCGAGTTGATGGTTGGATCGTCGCAGAATTTCAGTTAGGGTTTCGAAACCCTAGTGTTAACTGGCGGCCGGCGTCGTATAAGGGGACCGGACCTCTGGGGGAGCAAGGAGGAGGAGATGGCGAAGTTAGGTGGTGCGGCGGCAAGGCACAGGGACGGCCGAGGTGGGCGGCAGCGTTGGTCAAAGTGGAGGCCTGTGCGTGTAGATGGGTGCCGTGTTCTTTCGGATGCAGACATGTTTCGTGAATGCTGTAGGAGATGCTGACGTGTAGTGTTGTGTGTGAGTTGTGTTCCATTCTCTTTTATTTAATTTTGATTTTCAACTCGAATTTTCGACATAACTTTCGCGTACGAACTCCGATTCACGCGATTTTTCTTTTGTTAGGATCGTAATTAAATTTCGGATCTGATGACGCTAGCTTGGACGAATTCCGAGACGGGCGAATTTTTGGGTTTAAATCGGGTTTAAATTCGATTTAAATTCCAAAGGTGAGTGTTTTAACCCACTCACAACTACTAGAAGCTTTTATGTTTGTTAAATTAATTTTAGAAATGAATAGAAATTTATTTATGAGTATTTGGCCTGTTTATTTCACTCATATTTGTTGAATTGCATTTATTAAATTTAACTGTTAATTTAATTTATTTATTGCGTATTAATTGATGGTTAGAATTTATTTGTTTGCCTATAAACTGATAGTTAACGTTATATAGATTATTACTGAATATAAACTGTTAGATTTATAGTTGTTAAATTAAATCTGAATAAAATTGCCAGTTATTACCTGTTATATATTATCAAATATAAATTGTTATTGATTGATATTGCTTGATGATTGTGATTGGATGATGGGTGATGTTGATGGATGTTTTATTGTATTTCATAAAATTGCAAATTATCATGCATATTTCCTTTCATTCGGGATTGTGGTTTGAAATGATATACAACCGCAAAATTTTATATCTTTTAAATTGCGGATTGAAATGATAAATATCCGTATCACTTGACCATAGGATAGAAAATTATATACAGGCACCACGGTCTATATATAACTATTTTTAATGTGATTTCTATGGTTTGGATGGAATACGGTTTATAATAATCTTAAATTTTATATTGTATAAATATTTTTCTTCCATATATATGTACATATGAAGTTGAAAATTTTGAAATTAAAAGGTGTATAAAATCTTTATTAAAAATGGAAGAAAATTAAGAAAATGGAGTTTAATAATTTATATCATATTGTTTAAATGTTAAGTTGGAAATTTTAAGATATGATATTTATAATTGGATTTTTCCCAAGATAAATTGAAATGAATATTCTAGCATAATTTGAATTGAAAAAAAATATATATTTTATTACTAGAAATTGGAGTTCTTATTATTTATGGATTTTATGTGAATATTCAAGACTAATTAATAGAACATTTGATTTGTTGAAAGAATAAAATCCAACTTTAGTTTGAAATATTAATACTCCAAATGGATATGCGTATATATATATATATATATATATATATAAATTGAAGTGGTTTTGGAACTTGAGAGAGATAATACAAATTTTGGTCTAGACTTTAATAAAGAAATGTATTTGTAAAGCCATGAGAACTATTTTCTTTACAAAGTAACATTTAAGTTAAACCTTTTAATTCATATACCGTTGAATGTCCAAACCATTCAAGTTTTAAAAGTTATGGTTTTAAATTATGAATTTCGAAATATTATGCTTTGAAAGGATATTTGGCTTTCAGACGTTATAAATTTTAAAGCATTTGGATTTTTTAAAAGGTTTACATTTGGGATAAAGGATATGATATTGTTTTGGGTTTTAAAATGATATCGTATTCATAATTTTTAAATGGAAATGTTTATTTTGGTTTTAAAGTATGAGCTATTTTTAAATGACCGCGGTGTTATAATAACGATGGGTTGGCAAAGAGACCGGGATCGGATATGGACATACTCTCTGTCGATACCGAAAACCACTTTGACTAACCGTGTACGCGGTGGAGATTCCAGAATGAAGTAGGTGGTGGCGACGTTTCCTGTAAGGTAAATACGTGGACCCGACTCCCGTGAGTTGGCATAAGGTGGCTAAAACAGGAGCGATTCTCAGGCCAATGAGGTCATTCCTCTGATCGGACCCTCCTCTTCGATATTATACTTTGACTTGGATTGATTCAGTGGCCACTTCTATATTTTGATTTTGGGGAGTTAGTCCGAGGTGGGCGGTAACTGCGGCTACGCGTTTCCACAAGCCTGGATAGCAATTGGTATATCTACCCTGGCATTGCCTAGTTGTGCCGTGTCACCTACCATACCGAGCCTTGTACGAGTTTGGATTTCTCCCGTAGCCCGTGTGGTATCCTCTGGTGGCTTCCCGATCAGGAGGGACTATGATATTGGATGGACTACTGGGACTATTACGTGTTAAGGGGAATATTGGGTCACTCCTTAATGCTATTAAAAAGTATGTTTATTTTATAAATAGACACTATTATAATAACACAATATACTACATAGTAAATTGTTTAACGGATCCTTAGGAGATGTAAATCCCGAGCATCTCTTGAGTTACTGTACTCATATTTATTTCTGTTAATTTAACTCACATAAGATCTTTTAGTTCTGACTCGAGTGTTTTTGTCTTTTCAAATTCGCTCGGGTCAGTCCGAGCGTTTCAGGATCGATGACTTTAGCTTGGAGGACGAAGACGAAGAATCCATATTATTATTATTTGTAGTATGCACCACACTCTTTCTATTCCGCTGCATTGTTTGGATTGTTATGTGTAACTCTGATATTTATTGTATAAAGAAGAATTAACTGTTTTGTAACCGTTTATGAACTGTATATTTATTATTATATTTTATCCTTCCGCTGTGAGATTTTATTTTGTTTTATTTCTTCTCTGTTTTTCTTATTTACCCCATAACAATCCGCCCTTGCGTATGCTTTTAATTGGCACGTGTGTCGGTTTAAAGTGTGCGAAAAGGCGGGATGTTACAGTTGGTATCAGAGCTTTGGTTTAGCGATAAACCTTGGTTTTGTGGGGTTTGACTCTTTGTTAATAGGGTAGTAATACCCTATGGGAGTCGCTGAGTGTATATATATATGAGAGAGCGTATTTGTTAGTGTTATAAAAAGATTTTGATATTGTGTTAATCTGTTCCGTTTTGTATTTATAAATTCTGGTTGGTGCATGGGACGCTATGTCATCAATAGGGATTTCTAAACACTTAATAGGACAGACCGACATAATATTTGTTTTAATATAGGTGAATGAAATAATTTTGCCTATTATATTTTCTATATATAAAATAAATTTTTAAATGATATTATATATATATATATATATATTGGTTGCAATAGATTGATTGTTAGGAATAAAATTTTAAATAATAGGTAAAATAAGATTGAAATTAAAATCAATGAAATTTGGAAATTTTAGAACTTAAGTCCGGGATTTTGGAAATTTGCTTTCAAAGGATTTATGAATTATAATAATTTTGTTTATAAGTATTTTCTTATATAAATATTTAGTATAATTTGGAAAAATTGTTTTAAAGAAGATTTTGGAGAAAATAAGTTTTGTACTTTCCTCTCTGTCGCTGGAAAATAATTTCGGTGATGACGGCCGCATCATCGACTTTCATTTTCGAGTTTCGAAGGGAAAGACCACTGTAGTAAATTCTACTGCAGATTGGTTTTGAAATTATTTAAAATTTTAATTGTTTAAAGGTAATTAGAGATATAAAAGTTGTAAGAAATTAATTATCTATTATTTTAAAGTAATTTTGGAATTTGACCCGGTATTAATTCTTGAATTTCCATTAATTAGTTGTATTAGGTTAGTGAAATAAAGGTTAAGTAACCAATGAATTAAAAGGGTTGAGATTAAACTTGTATAAGTTCTTTTGCTTTTTCTTTAACATAAATAACTTACCAAGTATAAAAGTTGAAATGTAAATTAAGAGTGGAATAGAATATTATGCAAGTAGAATTTTTGGAAATAATGAAGTATTCAATAAATTACTGTTATAAATAAGAATTTAATGGTATTAACTTAAGTGATGATTGGAATTTTACTAAAATTAAAGGTTGTATTATTAATAGGTGATTTTAACCGTAAGAAAGTAAAAAAATGAAATTCCTTAATTTATAAAGTTTGATTGTAGGGTTATTAACTTAAGTACGCTTTAATTCCCCCTATTCTAATATAATAGAAAGTAAGTAATATATAAATGACTGTAAACCCTAAGTAATTAATTAATAAAATTCCTTATTTTTAAGAATGAAGGTTAAAGGGTTAATAAATTAAGTGTAAGTAGAGGGTTACTGTAATTAAATATAATCGAAACTTCAACATTAAATAAATGAATGAGATTAAAGGTAAGTTGAAATTGTAATTTATAAAACAAATATATATTAATTAAAGGAATGGAGAAGAAACTTGTAAATTTTCACTTACATTCTTAAAACATACATAACTTACCATATAATAAAAGTTGCAATGTTATTAAGAAAATGAAAGGAGAAATCTTACAAGTGAAGCTTGAGGTAATAAAGGTATTCTATTAATTTGCTATTGTTAATGAGAATTAATTGTATAAGCTTAAGATAAATTGGAAATTTTACTATATAAGTAAAGGTAAGTAGTATAAATAGATGATATATACTTTAGTCAATAAATTGGAATACAAATATAATGAATTTTGTAATAAATGGAAAATAAAATTGTAAGAAACAAAGAAATCCCTCCATGAATGAAAGAAAGAAAATCAACCCACTGAAGCATGAAATAAATGTATAATAAGCTAAATTGTGTTGGTTCGAATTGTTATTGTTGATTTATGTTTATTGGGTAAGGAATTTGAAGTTGTTGGATGAATAAATAATCTATCTTTGTTCCATCTAAGACTGTTGAGTAAAGGATGCACTTGATAGTTAATTTCATTTCATACAAATTTCAAGTTTGAACCCAAACAACTATTTGTTTGATGGATTAAATGGTTGCTTTGCTTTGTGTATGTATGCTGTTTGTAAAATTGATGGTTGTTGTATTGTTTGGTTGATTAATGATTGAATCCACTTGAACATTTCACTTTAATATAAATATTTAACCTTTTAGATTTTATAAGTGAATACAGGTGATGGAAACAACTACTACTACTTTTGGTTCCATAATAATAAGCGTATATTGCCCGACAAATAGGTACGTTTCCGGATTACGTTTTATAGCGTTATTTTATATAATTTCCCATGTTGGGATATAATATTTGTAATATATTTGTTATATTTTGATATTATATTTTCTCCAGAATCTCTCTGTACAAAGGAGACTCTGCCAAAATTTTCCGTAAATTTTGGACTTAGAATTTTGTTGAAATTATTTTTCCAAACTATAATGATTTAAGTATATAAGAATATAAATGATTATAAAACTGGTATATTTTATATAAGGGAATTAATGTAGTAAAATATTGTTTATAAGTTAATATTTGAAGTAAGATGTACTGTTTTATTCTTCCTTCTCCCTTCTTTTCCTTTTCGGGGCCGAAAAGTTTTGAGTGGGGGAGATTGTAACGACCCATTAAATTTGGTGATAATAAATGAATTAATATAATATGTTTCTAATCTAATTTAGAATGAAATAAAGTCTTAAGATTTTATTTGAGTAAATGTAGAAATTTGTTATAGTAATTGGAATTTAAAGTAACAATAAAATTTATGACAATAGATTTGTATAATGTAAATTGTCACATTTTGTTGAAAGTTAATTTTAAGAGACATACAAATGTTGAATCAGTGAATATTAATAAAAAATATTTACTAGAATGGAATTCAATTAATATAAAATAAATAGTGACTGAATAAAAAGTGACCGTTGAATAAACCAATGCAATTTGTGAAGGTAAGTAATTTTCATAAATGGTCAATAATAAACGCACTTAAAAGGGTAATAAAAATTTGTTTTGTTTAGGTGATTATGTATCAATAAGCTATAACTAAATTTGCAGTTTGGTAGTAAATGGGATATGAGAAGACAAAGGCATTTAGAAAGTAATAGATGGAATTCATAATAACAAGTAGTACATATATTTGGGCATTTGTCATAATTACCAAATTTTACCATTCATATAATTTATTTAATTAAAGTCTATAGCAACATTGTTGATAGTAATGTTGTTAGTGAATTTGAATATAAAAGAATGACAAGTGTAGGTTAACCATTTATTTTATTTTGTTAAGAATGGAAATAGTTGAAATAGATCTGAATAAATTATTTTGGGTTGTTTATGTGCCTATTTAATAAAGGAGAATTTATAAGGAATAAAGAATGCACAAATGAAACGTATTATAACCCAAAGGTTATTTATACCCACAAAATGTTTAATTACTGTATAGGAAGAGTCTAAATCCATAGATGAATTTATTGAGATTGCATTTATAATTTATAAGATTTAATGTAGACTTAATTTCAATTAACTGATTTAATAGTGCAATTAGCGTAGATTTGTTGGTAGATGAAGTAGTTAATTCTATTAGGTGAAGTTAAGGCTAATTCTATTTATAAATTGACCTATTGTTGATATAGATTTTAGGAAGCAGGATTTATAAATTAAATTGAGTATTAGATTCAATAATTGCATTTATTGCATAAATAAAGGGAATTTAACGTTAAATTGTACGTTATTGAATTAAAAAGGAATTTGCGGATATTAAAGTGAAAACGTAGACATGTTAAAGGGCATCTTTGTTTTGGATTTAAGTTGAGAGTATAAAAGTATAGGATTAAATAATTGGGTTTTGAGAATAAAATTTATAATTTCTAAATAATAAGAAAGTGCAGAAATGAACACTGCAATTTATATCTTGTCAACTTTTAATTCACATCTAATCTTGTTTAATCATTGAAATTGATTTTGAATTTTATAGGCGATAAAACTTAGTCAATATTTGAAGTTAAATAAAAATTTAGATTTTTATGATTTATTTTAATCTATTTAATTAATATAAAAATAGCCATTTTGGCCACGGACTCGGATTTCGACGAAACTAGTTTCATCGGATCCGTATCGGTGAATTATTATAGGGTTTCAAGTTTCGTATCGATTGGACCTGTCGTTTGATCGTACGGACGCGAAACGCCTTGAAAATCAATTTTATTAAAATCAATTTGAAATCAATTTGGAAATTTTGTTTTCAGCATAACTTCTTCATACGATCAAATTTGGACGTGAAACTTTTTCCATCGCGTTCAGAATATTTTAAATTACCTATTTGGATATATAGATTTACGAAATTTCGTTCCGGAGACATAGCGGGCTTTTTGGGCCATAGTTTATTCCGCACGTTCATTCTATGGTCTATCTACGCTACCTCTAACCCTCTATATAAACCCAGCTATTCAGCCCTAGCCTCCGCCTAATTTCATTTATCTACGCGTATTTCTTCAAGCTTCTCTTCTTCTTCAATGGGGGCTAACCCTAGATCCAGTCAGTTCAAAAACAAAATGAAAATTCAAAATCTCCAGAAAAATTCCATAAAAATATATGTTAATGTTCTCGAAACACGTAATCTCATGGTGTAATTCGTTTTTCGAATGAAGTCATCGTTTGCTCAGAATAAATTCAAACAGTTCGTGGCCATTCATCAGCGCCGTAACAAACTTTGTCAGATCGTCATACGGTTTCTGGGTATTGTAGAGTGGACGATGGGGATCGCATCCATATGGGTATTGAGGCGAGTTGATGGTTGGATCGTCGTAGAATTTCAGTTAGGGTTTCGAAACCCTAGTGTTAACTGGCGGCCGGCGTCGTATAAGGGGACCGGACCTCTGGGGGAGCAAGGAGGAGGAGATGGCGAAGTTAGGTGGTGCGGCGGCAAGGCACAGGGACGGCTGAGGTGGGCGGCAGCGTTGGTCAAAGTGGAGGCCTGTGCGTGTAGATGGGTGCCGTGTTCTTTCGGATGCAGACATGTTTCGTGAATGCTGTAGGAGATGCTGACGTGTAGTGTTGTGTGTGAGTTGTGTTCCATTCTCTTTTATTTAATTTTGATTTTCAACTCGAATTTTCGACATAACTTTCGCGTACGAACTCCGATTCACGCGAATTTTCTTTTGTTAGGATCGTAATTAAATTTCGGATCTAATGACGCAGGTTTGGACGAATTCCGAGACGGGCGATTTTTTGTGTTTAAATCGGGTTTAAATTCGATTTAAATTCCAAAGGTGAGTGTTTTAACCCACTCACAACTACTAGAAGCTTTTATGTTTGTTAAATTAATTTTAGAAATGAATAGAAATTTATTTATGAGTATTTGACATGTTTATTTCACTCATATTTGTTGAATTGCATTTATTAAATTTAACTGTTAATTTAATTTATTTATTGTGTATTAATTGATAGTTAGAATTTATTTGTTTGCCTATAAACTGATAGTTAACAGTTATATAGATTATTACTGAATATAAACTATTAGATTTATAGTTGTTAAATTAAATCTGAATAAAATTGCCAGTTATTACCTGTTATATATTATCAAATATAAATTGTTATTGATTGATATTGCTTGATGATTGTGATTGGATGATGGGTGATGTTGATGGATGTTTTATTGTATTTCATAAAATTGCAAATTATCATGCATATTTCCTTTCATTCGGGATTGTGGTTTGAAATGATATACAACCGCAAAATTTTATATCTTTTAAATTGCGGATTGAAATGATAAATATCCGTATCACTTGACCATAGGATAGAAAATTATATACAGGCACCGCGGTCTATATATAACCATTTTTAATGTGATTTCTATGGTTTGGATGGAATACGGTTTATAATAATCTTAAATTTTATATTGTATAAATATTTTTCTTCCATATATATATACATATGAAGTTGAAAATTTTGAAATTAAAAGGTGTATAAAATCTTTATTAAAAATGGAAGAAAATTAAGAAAATGGAGTTTAATAATTTATATCATATTGTTTAAATGTTAAGTTTGGAAATTTTAAGATATGATATTTATAATTGGATTTTTCCCAAGATAAATTGAAATGAATATTCTAGCATAATTTGAATTGAAAAAAAATATATATTTTATTACTAGAAATTGGAGTTCTTATTATTTATGGATTTTATGTGAATATTCAAGACTAATTAATAGAACATTCGATTTGTTGAAAGAATAAAATCCAACTTTAGTTTGAAATATTAATACTCCAAATGGATATGCGTATATATATATATATATAAATTGAAGTGGTTTTGGAACTTGAGAGAGATAATACAAATTTTGGTCTAGACTTTAATAAAGAAATGTATTTGTAAAGCCATGAGAACTATTTTCTTTACAAAGTAACATTTAAGTTAAACCTTTTAATTCATATACCGTTGAATGTCCAAACCATTCAAGTTTTAAAAGTTATGGTTTTAAATTATGAATTTCGAAATATTATGCTTTGAAAGGATATTTGGCTTTCAGACGTTATAAATTTTAAAGCATTTGGATTTTTTAAAAGGTTTATATTTGGGATAAAGGATATCATATTGTTTTGGGTTTTAAAATGATATCGTATTCATAATTTTTAAATGGAAATGTTTATTTTGGTTTTAAAGTATGAGCTATTTTTAAATGACCGCGGTGTTATAATAACGATGGGTTGGCAAAGAGACCGGGATCGGATATGGACATACTCTCTGTCGATACCGAAAACCACTTTGACTAACCGTGTACGCGGTGGAGATTCCAGAATGAAGTAGGTGGTGGCGACGTTTCCTGTAAGGTAAATACGTGGACCCGACTCCCGTGAGTTGGCATAAGGTGGCTAAAACAGGAGCGATTCTCAGGCCAATGAGGTCATTCCTCTGATCGGACCCTCCTCTTCGATATTATACTTTGACTTGGATTGATTCAGTGGCCACTTCTATATTTTGATTTTGGGGAGTTAGTCCGAGGTGGGCGGTAACTGCGGCTACGCGTTTCCACCAGCCTGGATAGCAATTGGTATATCTACCCTGGCATTGCCTAGTTGTGCCGTGTCACCTACCATACCGAGCCTTGTACGAGTTTGGATTTCTTCCGTAGCCCGTGTGGTATCCTTTGGTGGCTTCCCGATCAGGAGGGACTATGATATTGGATGGACTACTGGGACTACTACGTGTTAAGGGGAATATTGGGTCACTCCTTAATGCTATTAAAAAGTATGTTTATTTTATAAATAGACACTATTATAATAACGCAATATACTACATAGTAAATTGTTTAACGAATCCTTAGGAGATGTAAATCCCGAGCATCTCTTGAGTTACTGTACTCATATTTATTTCTGTTAATTTAACTCACATAAGATCTTTTAGTTCTGACTCGAGTGTTTTTGTCTTTTCAAATTCGCTCGGGTCAGTCCGAGCGTTTCAGGATCGATGACTTTAGCTTGGAGGACGAAGACGAAGAATCCATATTATTATTATTTGTAGTATGCACCACACTCTTTCTATTCCGCTGCATTGTTTGGATTGGTATGTGTAACTCTGATATTTATTGTATAAAGAAGAATTAACTGTTTTGTAACCGTTTATGAACTGTATATTTATTATTATATTTTATCCTTCCGCTGTGAGATTCTATTTTGTTTTATTTCTTCTCTGTTTTTCTTATTTACCCCATAACAATCCGCCCTTGCGTATGCTTTTAATTGGCACGTGTGTCGGTTTAAAGTGTGCGAAAAGGCGGGATGTTACAGTTGGTATCAGAGCTTTGGTTTAGCGATAAACCTTGGTTTTGTGGGGTTTGACTCTTTGTTAATAGGGTAGTAATACCCTATGGGAGTCGCTGAGTGTATATATATGAGAGAGCGTATTTGTTAGTGTTATAAAATGATTTTGATATTGTGTTAATCTGTTCCGTTTTGTATTTATAAATTTTGGTTGGTGCATGGGACGCTATATCATCAATAGGGATTTCTAAACACTTAATAGGACAGACCGACATAATATTTGTTTTAATATAGGTGAATGAAATAATTTTGCCTATTATATTTTCTATATATAAAATAAATTTTTAAATGATATTATTTATATATATATATATTTTGGTTGCAATAGATTGATTGTTAGGAATAAAATTTTAAATAATAGGTAAAATAAGATTGAAATTAAAATCAATGAAATTTGGAAATTTTAGAACTTTAAGTCCGGGATTTTGGAAATTTGCTTTCAAAGGATTTATGAATTATAATAATTTTGTTTATAAGTATTTTCTTATATAAATATTTAGTATAATTTGGAAAAATTGTTTTAAAGAAGATTTTGGAGAAAATAAGTTTTGTACTTTCCTCTCTGTCGCTGGAAAATAATTTCGGTGATGACGGCCGCATCATCGACTTTCATTTTCGAGTTTCGAAGGGAAAGGCCACTATAGTAAATTCTACTGCAGATTTGTTTTGAAATTATTTAAAATTTTAATTGTTTAAAGGTAATTAGAGATATAAAAGTTGTAAGAAATTAATTATCTATTATTTTAAAGTAATTTTGGAATTTGACCCGGTATTAATTCTTGAATTTCCATTAATTAGTTGTATTAGGTTAGTGAAATAAAGGTTAAGTAACCAATGAATTAAAAGGGTTGAGATTAAACTTGTATAAGTTCTTTTGCTTTTTCTTTAACATAAATAACTTACCAAGTATAAAAGTTGAAATGTAAATTAAGAGTGGAATAGAATATTATGCAAGTAGAATTTTTGGAAATAATGAAGTATTCAATAAATTACTGTTATAAATAAGAATTTAATGGTATTAACTTAAGTGATGATTGGAATTTTACTAAAATTAAAGGTTGTATTATTAATATGTGATTTTAACCGTAAGAAAGTAAAAAAAATGAAATTCCTTAATTTATAAAGTTTGATTGTAGGGTTATTAACTTAAGTACGCTTTAATTCCCCCTATTCTAATATAATAGAAAGTAAGTAATATATAAATGACTGTAAACCCTAAGTAATTAATTAATAAAATTCCTTATTTTTAAGAATGAAGGTTAAAGGGTTAATAAATTAAGTGTAAGTAGAGGGTTACTGTAATTAAATATAATGGAAACTTCAACATTAAATAAATGAATGAGATTAAAGGTAAGTTGAAATTGTAATTTATAAAACAAATATACATTAATTAAAGGAATGGAGAAGAAACTTGTAAATTTTCACTTACATTCTTAAAACATACATAACTTACCATATAATAAAAGTTACAATGTTATTAAGAAAATGAAAGGAGAAATCTTACAAGTGAAGCTTGAGGTAATAAAGGTATTCTATTAATTTGCTATTGTTAATGAGAATTAATTGTATAAGCTTAAGATAAATTGGAAATTTTACTATATAAGTAAAGGTAAGTAGTATAAATAGATGATATATACTTTAGTCAATAAATTGGAATACAAATATAATGAATTTTGTAATAAATGGAAAATAAATTGTAAGAAACAAAGAAATCCCTCCATGAATGAAAGAAAGAAAATCAACCCACTGAAGCATGAAATAAATGTATAATAAGCTAAATTGGTGTTGGTTCGAATTGTTATTGTTGATTTATGTTTGTTGGGTAAGGAATTTGAAGTTGTTGGATGAATAAATAATCTATCTTTGTTCCATCTAAGACTGTTGAGTAAAGGATGCACTTGATAGTTAATTTCATTTCATACAAATTTCAAGTTTGAACCCAAACAACTATTTGTTTGATGGATTAAATGGTTGCTTTTCTTTGTGTATGTATGCTGTTTGTAAAATTGATGGTTGTTGTATTGTTTGGTTGATTAATGATTGAATCCACTTGAACATTTCACTTTAATATAAATATTTAACCTTTTAGATTTTATAAGTGAATACAGGTGATGGAAACAACTGCTACTACTTTTGGTTCCATAATAATAAGCGTATATTGCCCGACAAGTAGGTACGTTTCCGGATTACGTTTTATAGCGCTATTTTATATAGTTTTCCGTGTTGGGATATAATATTTGTAATATATTTGTTATATTTTGATATTATATTTTCTCCAGAATCTCTCTGTACAAAGGAGACTCTGCCAAAATTTTCCGTAAATTTTGGACTTAGAATTTTGTTGAAATTATTTTTCCAAACTATAATGATTTAAGTATATAAGAATATAAATGATTATAAAACTGGTATATTTTATATAAGGGAATTAATTTAGTAAAATATTGTTTATAAGTTAATATTTGAAGTAAGATGTACTGTTTTATTCTTCCTTCTCCCTTCTTTTCCTTTTCGGGGACGAAAAGTTTTGAGTGGGGGAGATTGTAACGACCCGTTAAATTTGGTGATATTAAATGAATTAATATAATATGTTTCTAATCTAATTTAGAATGAAATAAAGTCTTAAGATTTTATTTGAGTAAATGTAGAAATTTGTTATAGTAATTGGAATTTAAAGTAACAATAAAATTTATGACAATAGATTTGTATAATGTAAATTGTCACATTTTGTTGAAAGTTAATTTTAAGAGACATACAAATGTTGAATCAGTGAATATTAATAAAAAATATTTACTAGAATGGAATTCAATTAATATAAAATAAATAGTGACTGAATAAAAAGTGACCGTTGAATAAACCAATGCAATTTGTGAAGGTAAGTAATTTTCATAAATGGTCAATAATAAACGCACTTAAAAGGGTAATAAAAATTTGTTTTGTTTAGGTGATTATGTATCAATAAGCTATAACTAAATTTGCAGTTTGGTAGTAAATGGGATATGATAAGACAAAGGCATTTAGAAAGTAATAGATGGAATTCATAATAACAAGTAGTACATATATTTGGGCGTTTGTCATAATTACCAAATTTTACCATTCATATAATTTATTTAATTAAAGTCTATAGCAACATTGTTGATAGTAATGTTGTTAGTGAATTTGAATATAAAAGAATGACAAGTGTAGGTTAACCATTTATTTTATTTTGTTAAGAATGGAAATAGTTGAAATAGATCTGAATAAATTATTTTGGGTTGTTTATGTGCCTATTTAATAAAGGAGAATTTATAAGGAATAAAGAATGCACAAATGAAACGTATTATAACCCAAAGGTTATTTATACCCACAAAATGTTTAATTACTGTATAGGAAGAGTCTAAATCCATAGATGAATTTATTGAGATTGCATTTATAATTTATAAGATTTAATGTAGACTTAATTTCAATTAACTGATTTAATAGTGCAATTAGCGTAGATTTGTTGGTAGATGAAGTAGTTAATTCTATTAGGTGAAGTTAAGGCTAATTCTATTTATAAATTGACCTATTGTTGATATAGATTTTAGGAAGCAGGATTTATAAATTAAATTGAGTATTAGATTCAATAATTGCATTTATTGCATAAATAAAGGGAATTTAACGTTAAATTGTACGTTATTGAATTAAAAAGGAATTTGCGGATATTAAAGTGAAAACGTAGACATGTTAAAGGGCATCTTTGTTTTGGATTTAAGTTGAGAGTATAAAAGTATAGGATTAAATAATTGGGTTTTGAGAATAAAATTTATAATTTCTAAATAATAAGAAAGTGCAGAAATGAACACTGCAATTTATATCTTGTCAACTTTTAATTCACATCTAATCTTGTTTAATCATTGAAATTGATTTTGAATTTTATAGGCGATAAAACTTAGTCAATATTTGAAGTTAAATAAAAATTTAGATTTTTATGATTTATTTTAATCTATTTAATTAATATAAAAATAGCCATTTTGGCCACGGACTCGGATTTCGACGAAACTAGTTTCATCGGATCCGTATCGGTGAATTATTATAGGGTTTCAAGTTTCGTATCGATCGGACCTGTCGTTTGATCGTACGGACGCGAAACGCCTTGAAAATCAATTTTATTAAAATCAATTTGAAATCAATTTGGAAATTTTGTTTTCAGCATAACTTCTTCATACGATCAAATTTGGACGTGAAACTTTTTCCATCGCGTTCAGAATATTTTAAATTACCTATTTGGATATATAGATTTACGAAATTTCGTTCCGGAGACATAGCGGGCTTTTTGGGCCATAGTTTATTCCGCACGTTCATTCTATGGTCTATCTACGCTACCTCTAACCCTCTATATAAACCCAGCTATTCAGCCCTAGCCTCCGCCTAATTTCATTTATCTGCGCGTATTTCTTCAAGCTTCTCTTCTTCTTCAATGGGGGCTAACCCTAGATCCAGTCAGTTCAAAAACAAAATGAAAATTCAAAATCTCCAGAAAAATTCCATAAAAATATATGTTAATGTTCTCGAAACACGTAATCTCATGGTGTAATTCGTTTTTCGAATGGAGTCATCGTTTGCTCAGAATAAATTCAAACAGTTCGTGGCCATTCATCAGCGCCGTAACAAACTTCGTCAGATCGTCAAACGGTTTCTGGGTATTGTAGAGTGGACGATGGGGATCGCATCCATATGGGTATTGAGGCGAGTTGATGGTTGGATCGTCGTAGAATTTCAGTTAGGGTTTCGAAACCCTAGTGTTAACTGGCGGCCGGCGTCGTATAAGGGGACTGGACCTCTGGGGGGCAAGGAGGAGGAGATGGCGAAGTTAGGTGGTGCGGCGGCAAGGCACAGGGACGGCCGAGGTGGGTGGCAGCGTTGGTCAAAGTGGAGACCTGTGCGTGTAGATGGGTGCCGTGTTCTTTCGGATGCAGACATGTTTCGTGAATGCTGTAGGAGATGCTGACGTGTAGTGTTGTGTGTGAGTTGTGTTCCATTCTCTTTTATTTAATTTTGATTTTCAACTCGAATTTTCGACATAACTTTCGCGTACGAACTCCGATTCACGCGATTTTTCTTTTGTTAGGATCGTAATTAAATTTCGGATCTGATGACGCTGGTTTGGACGAATTCCGAGATGGTCGAATTTTTGGGTTTAAATCGGGTTTAAATTCGATTCAAATTCCAAAGGTGAGTGTTCTAACCCACTCACAACTACTAGAAGCTTTTATGTTTGTTAAATTAATTTTAGAAATGAATAGAAATTTATTTATGAGTATTTGGCATGTTTATTTCACTCATATTTGTTGAATTGCATTTATTAAATTTAACTGTTAATTTAATTTATTTATTGCGTATTAATTGATAGTTAGAATTTATTTGTTTGCCTATAAACTGATAGTTAACAGTTATATAGATTATTACTGAATATAAACTGTTAGATTTATAGTTGTTAAATTAAATCTGAATAAAATTGCCAGTTATTACCTGTTATATATTGTCAAATATAAATTGTTATTGATTGATATTGCTTGATGATTGTGATTGGATGATGGGTGATGTTGATGGATGTTTTATTGTATTTCATAAAATTGCAAATTATCATGCATATTTCCATTCATTCGGGATTGTGGTTTGAAATGATATACAACCGCAAAATTTTATATCTTTTAAATTGCGGATTGAAATGATAAATATCTGTATCACTTGACCATAGGATAGAAAATTATATACAGGCACCGCGGTCTATATATAACTATTTTTAATGTGATTTCTATGGTTTGGATGGAATACAGTTTATAATAATCTTAAATTTTATATTGTATAAATATTTTTCTTCCATATATATATATATACATATGAAGTTGAAAATTTTGAAATTAAAAGGTGTATAAAATCTTTATTAAAAATGGAAGAAAATTAAGAAAATGGAGTTTAATAATTTATATCATATTGTTTAAATGTTAAGTTTGGAAATTTTAAGATATGATATTTATAATTGGATTTTTCCCAAGATAAATTGAAATGAATATTCTAGCATAATTTGAATTGAAAAAAAATATATTTTATTACTAGAAATTGGAGTTCTTATTATTTATGGATTTTATGTGAATATTCAAGACTAATTAATAGAACATTCGATTTGTTGAAAGAATAAAATCCAACTTTAGTTTGAAATATTAATACTCCAAATGGATATGCGTATATATATATATATATATATATATATATATATAAATTGAAGTGGTTTTGGAACTTGAGAGAGATAATACAAATTTTGGTCTAGACTTTAATAAAGAAATGTATTTGTAAAGCCATGAGAACTATTTTCTTTACAAAGTAACATTTAAGTTAAACCTTTTAATTCATATCCCGTTGAATGTCCAAACCATTCAAGTTTTAAAAGTTATGGTTTTAAATTATGAATTTCGAAATATTATGCTTTGAAAGGATATTTGGCTTTCAGACGTTATAAATTTTAAAGCATTTGGATTTTTGAAAAGGTTTATATTTGGGATAAAGGATATCATATTGTTTTGGGTTTTAAAATGATATCGTATTCATAATTTTAAAATGGAAATGTTTATTTTGGTTTTAAAGTATGAGCTATTTTTAAATGACCGCGGTGTTATAATAACGATGGGTTGGCAAAGAGACCGGGATCGGATATGGACATACTCTCTGTCGATACCGAAAACCACTTTGACTAACCATGTACGCGGTGGAGATTCCAGAATGAAGTAGGTGGTGGCGACGTTTCCTGTAAGGTAAATACGTGGACCCGACTCCCGTGAGTTGGCATAAGGTGGCTAAAACAGGAGCGATTCTCAGGCCAATGAGGTCATTCCTCTGATCGGACCCTCCTCTTCGATATTATACTTTGACTTGGATTGATTCAGTGGCCACTTCTATATTTTGATTTTGGGGAGTTAGTCCGAGGTGGGCGGTAACTGCGGCTACGCGTTTCCACCAGCCTGGATAGCAATTGGTATATCTACCCTGGCATTGTCTAGTTGTGCCGTGTCACCTACCATACCGAGCCTTGTACGAGTTTGGATTTCCCCCGTAGCCCGTGTGGTATCCTCTGGTGGCTTCCCGATCAGGAGGGACTATGATACTGGATGGACTACTGGGACTACTACGTGTTAAGGGGAATATTGGGTCACTCCTTAATGCTATTAAAAAGTATGTTTATTTTATAAATAGACACTATTATAATAACGCAATATACTACATAATAAATAGTTTAACGGATCCTTAGGATATGTAAATCCCGAGCATCTCTTGAGTTACTGTACTCATATTTATTTCTGTTAATTTAACTCACATAAGATCTTTTAGTTCTGACTCGAGTGTTTTTGTCTTTTCAAATTCGCTCGGGTCAGTCCGAGCGTTTCAGGATCGATGACTTTAGCTTGGAGGACGAAGACGAAGAATCCATATTATTATTATTTGTAGTATGCACCACACTCTTTCTATTCCGCTGCATTGTTTGGATTGGTATGTGTAACTCTGATATTTATTGTATAAAGAAGAATTAACTGTTTTGTAACCGTTTATGAACTGTATATTTATTATTATATTTTATCCTTCCGCTGTGAGATTCTATTTTGTTTTATTTCTTCTCTGTTTTTCTTATTTACCCCATAACAATCCGCCCTTGCGTATGCTTTTAATTGGCACGTGTGTCGGTTTAAAGTGTGCGAAAAGGCGGGATGTTACAGTTGGTATCAGAGCTTTGGTTTAGCGATAAACCTTGGTTTTGTGGGGTTTGACTCTTTGTTAATAGGGTAGTAATACCCTATGGGAGTCGCTGAGTGTATATATATGAGAGAGCGTATTTGTTAGTGTTATAAAAAGATTTTGATATTGTGTTAATCTGTTCCGTTTTGTATTTATAAATTCTGGTTGGTGCATGGGACGCTATGTCATCAATAGGGATTTCTAAACACTTAATAGGACAGACCGACATAATATTTGTTTTAATATAGGTGAATGAAATAATTTTGCCTATTATATTTTCTATATATAAAATAAATTTTTAAATGATATTATTTATATATATATATATTTTGGTTGCAATAGATTGATTGTTAGGAATAAAATTTTAAATAATAGGTAAAATAAGATTGAAATTAAAATCAATGAAATTTGGAAATTTTAGAACTTTAAGTCCGGGATTTTGGAAATTTGCTTTCAAAGGATTTATGAATTATAATAATTTTGTTTATAAGTATTTTCTTATATAAATATTTAGTATAATTTGGAAAAATTGTTTTAAAGAAGATTTTGGAGAAAATAAGTTTTGTACTTTCCTCTCTGTCGCTGGAAAATAATTTCGGTGATGACGGCCGCATCATCGACTTTCATTTTCGAGTTTCGAAGGGAAAGGCCACTGTAGTAAATTCTACTGCAGATTTGTTTTGAAATTATTTAAAATTTTAATTGTTTAAAGGTAATTAGAGATATAAAAGTTGTAAGAAATTAATTATCTATTATTTTAAAGTAATTTTGGAATTTGACCCGGTATTAATTCTTGAATTTCCATTAATTAGTTGTATTAGGTTAGTGAAATAAAGGTTAAGTAACCAATGAATTAAAAGGGTTGAGATTAAACTTGTATAAGTTCTTTTGCTTTTTCTTTAACATAAATAACTTACCAAGTATAAAAGTTGAAATGTAAATTAAGAGTGGAATAGAATATTATGCAAGTAGAATTTTTGGAAATAATGAAGTATTCAATAAATTACTGTTATAAATAAGAATTTAATGGTATTAACTTAAGTGATGATTGGAATTTTACTAAAATTAAAGGTTGTATTATTAATAGGTGATTTTAACCGTAAGAAAGTAAAAAAATGAAATTCCTTAATTTATAAAGTTTGATTGTAGGGTTATTAACTTAAGTATGCTTTAATTCCCCCTATTCTAATATAATAGAAAGTAAGTAATATATAAATGACTGTAAACCCTAAGTAATTAATTAATAAAATTCCTTATTTTTAAGAATGAAGGTTAAAGGGTTAATAAATTAAGTGTAAGTAGAGGGTTACTGTAATTAATTATAATGGAAACTTCAACATTAAATAAATGAATGAGATTAAAGGTAAGTTGAAATTGTAATTTATAAAACAAATATATATTAATTAAAGGAATGGAGAAGAAACTTGTAAATTTTCACTTACATTCTTAAAACATACATAACTTACCATATAATAAAAGTTGCAATGTTATTAAGAAAATGAAAGGAGAAATCTTACAAGTGAAGCTTGAGGTAATAAAGGTATTCTATTAATTTGCTATTGTTAATGAGAATTAATTGTATAAGCTTAAGATAAATTGGAAATTTTACTATATAAGTAAAGGTAAGTAGTATAAATAGATGATATATACTTTAGTCAATATATAAGTAAAGGTACTCCACTCGCTACTCTCTACCCAGCTGTGCTCACGATTTGTCAATCCGTCAAAGTTCATCAACGATGAACGAATGGTCGTAACCGCTTTGAGCAATTCTAGCCAAAAAGAAATCCAAATTGGAAAACGAATAGCAGAATTGACTTGCGCTCCTCAAGAGCTTCGAATCAATATTAATTTGATATTATTTGAGGAGTATGAAATTTTGATTTGAATTTGATTATGAAATTGCAATTGGGGATTTAGAGTTTGTCCGCCATTGAGAAAGAGGAGCATAAAAATTTCTATACGTATAGAAATGAGAAATAGAAAGGCTGCTAGGGTTTATAACGACATATATATAGGCAGAATACTATAGAAACAAAAGGGCTTGATTAGTTTGGAAAATTGAACGATAAATGGCCTGAAAAGCCTACTCTGACTTCGGAACGAAAATGGGTCATCCTACATATCAAATAGATGCTTTTAGATATTTTAAACGCAATGGAACAGGTTTTAAGTCCAAATTCCATCGTATGAAGAAGTTATGCCAGAATCAAATTATTTCAAATTGATTTCAATTGATTTCAATTAAATTGATTTCTAGGCGTTTCAAGCCCGTATGATCAAACAACAGTCCAATCATTACGAAACTTGAAATCGTACAAAAATTCACTGTTACGGGTCCGATGAAACCGGTTTCGTCGAAATCCGAGTCAGTAGCCAAAATGGCTATATTTCACATTATTAAATTAAATTAATATTTAATTAATTAAATCACTTTTTCATTTCAAATTTAAAATTCACAAATTCCACCAATTTTGATTTCTTAAACAATTACAATAATATTTTCAAATTTCAGCTAAATTTACATTAGCGTACTAGTTAAATATTTTAATTTCAATTAACTGCAATTAATCCAATTTTTTTTTAAATTCCATTAAGTTAATAAATCTTTATTTCCATTCTTTTACTTCAAAAAATTGTCTTATTATGAATAACATTAACATTATTTCCAAATATTACCTTAATTAACATTAATGTAGTATTTTATTTAGATTTATCGCAATTGATTCCAATTCAATTTAATGGATTAAAAAAATATCGATAACTTGTAATAATTCATGCCGCTAACTCTCAATCATACTTTTATAAGTTATCAATAATTAATTCAATGTTTACATTCGTTTTCTTATATTAAATTTATTATCAAGTATAGATTTACCTTATTTCAACAAATTTGAATTCCATTCAAATTGTAAATAATTAACTATAAATAACATTATTGAGTTTCACTTTAGTTATTATTTGATTATTACTTTAAAACCTTTTATTTTTCCTAATATTGAATAACAAGATTCATTAAATTTACAAATTAAATTATCGAAAATTTACGGGTCGTTACACTCTCCTCCACTCAAAACTTTTCGTCCCCGAAATGGAGAAGAAGGGAAAAGAAGGAATTAAGCAGTCAATATATCTTATTCAAGATGTTAAATACATAAACAATGAATTTACAAAATAAAATAATTTTAAATGAAATATATGGTATGTATAAACTTTTATATCCTTTTATTTTCAAGTTAACAAAAGTTTAGAAAACATTTTCATAAAATTTTCGAAGTCCAAAATTTATGAAAAATTTCGGCAGAGTCTTCTTTATACGGAGTGGCTCGGGAGAAATTAAAATATCAAATATAACAATGTATAATATATATCTTCCAATAATAATAATATATATGTCCCAACACGCGTAAAATATAATAGCGCTATAAAACCGAAATCCAAAAACGTACCTATTTGTCAGACAAACAAACGCTTAATTATGAAACCAAAAGCAGTAGGAATTGCTTCCATAACCTGCATTTCACTTATATAATCTAAAAAGAGTTAATAATTATATAGAATGAAATATTAATTTTGTTTCATCCACTAGCAAACAAACCAATGTCAAACAACAACAATCACTTGCAACCACGGCATACAATCATCATACAGAGCAACATAATTCAATTATCCATCCATATCAACAAAACAAATAGTTGTTCGGGTTCAAAAACTTTAAATTGTATAGAATGGAACATAAACTATTAAGTGCACCATTTACTCAATAATCTTAGATGAAACTAAATAGATTATTTATACATCTAAACAAATTTAAAGTATCCTTACCCAAACAACCATAAATCAAACAAACAATAATTTCAAACAATAGATCAAGTTCTTTCTTAAAAATTTCATTTCATTTACTTATAACACATACCTTTATATCATATTTAATTAGTAGCCTTTCATCTACACATCAAATTGTTATTTATTAAAGAATTTCATTGAATACTTTCATTACCTCAAGTTTTTACTTGTAATATATCCATTACATTTTCTTATAAGCATTAGAACTTTTAATATTTGGTAAGTTATATATATATATATATATATATATATATGCTTTTAAGGATGTAATTGAAAGTTACACAAGTTTATTTTATTTCTTTTAATTAACTTAATATTCAATAATAATATTCTTTGTTTCATAGGTTACAATTTCAAATTTCTTTTAATCCCATTTATAGCTTGGCATTAAATCTCTTATTTTATTTAGAGGTTTCAATTATTAGTTAAATTACATGTCACTGCACTAGTTGAAACTATTAATTAACAGAAACTTAAGAACTAAATACCGGGTTTAATTTCAAATCATTTTAAAATAATAGATAAATGTATATACTTACAATTTATATGTCCAATTATATTAAAACAATTTTAAATTTATATTTGTTTATCAAAATAAATATGTAGTAAAACTACTAAAGTGGCCTTCCCACTTCGAAAATCGAAAATGAATGTCGATGATGCGTGCACTCATCATCGAAATTATTTTCCAGCAACAGAGAGGGGAGTACAGAACCTATTTCGTTTCAAAGTTTCTTTAAAACAATTCTTTCAAATTATATTGAAATATTTATATCAGAAAATACTTCCAATAATATTATTATTATATTCCAAAACCATTCGAAAGAAATTTTTAAAACCCGGGGACTTAGATTCTAAATTTCTAATTTTCATTTATTTTATTTTAGATCTTATTCCCAACCAATATATAGCAACAAAATATATATCTTATTTATAAAAATTTTTTTTTATATATATAGAAAATATTATAGGCAAAATTGTTTCATTCACCTATTTTAAATAGATATTGTGTCGGTCTGTCCTATTAAGTGTTTAGAAATCCCTATCGATGTCATGGTGTCCTATGCACCGACCATAATTTATAAATACAAAACGAAAAAAATTAATATAATATCAAAACCTTTTTATAACACTAACAAATATGCTTTCTCATATATATACACTCAGTGATTCGTCATAGGGTATTACTACCCTATTAACAAAGAGTCAAACCCCACAATGCTAAGGTTTATCGCTAAACCAAAGCTCTGATACCAGATGTAACGTCCCGCATTTTTGTACGCTTTAAATCGACGATAAACCACACACGTCAGACTCAAACCATACAAAAGGGCGAACTGTTATTGGGGTGAATAAGAAAAAAAGAAAGAAAACAAACAGAATCTCGCAGCAGAATGACAAAATACAATAATCAAATAATAGTTCATGAAGCTGTTTTACAAAAAAATTGATTATATTTATACAACACAGAATCAGAATTACACATACCAAAGAATAATAAATAACAATTCAGCGCAACAATGTGATGCAGTGGAACAACATAGTATATAATACTAATAATATCTTCGTCTTCGTCCACCAAAATAAAGTCTTTAAATCCTGAAACGCTCAGATTGAAACGAGCGAATTGAAAAGACAAAACACTCGAGTTAGAACTAAAAGATCTTATGTAAGTTAAATCAACAATAAATAATATGAGTGGAATGGCTTCAGAGATGTTTACGGGATTTGACATCTCCTATTCATTGTCTAACGTGAGTGCAGTAACTTAAGAGATGCTCAGGATTCACATCTCCTAAGGATTCGTTAAACTATTTACTATGTAGTAATATTTCGCTATTATAAAATGTCTATTAGTAAAATAAACTAACTTTTAAATAACATTAAAGCTTTACATTTTCCACTTTAACACGTAATAGTGCCAATAGTCTATACAATACCGTAATACCTCCTGATCGGGAGGCTACCAGAGGATATTCCATAGGTATGACACAAATCAAACTCGTACAAGGCACGCGAGGGTAGGTGACATGACACAAAAGGCAATGCCAGGGTAGATATACCAATTACGCATCTAGGCTGGTGGTAACACGTAGCAGCTACTACTGCCCACCTGGGGGTGTCCCACCTTGAGCCACACCCCCAAAATCAAAAATCAAAAGTGGCCACCGAATCAATCCAAAAGCCAGAGTATAATATCGAAGGAGCGTGTCCGATAAGAGGGGCTACCTCCTTGGCCCGAGAATCGCTCCATTTTAGCCACCTTATGCCAACTCACTGGAGTCGGGTCTACGTACATACCTTAACAGAACGTCGCCACCATCCTACTTCATTCTAGAATCTCCACCGCGTACACGGTTGTTAAAATGGTTTTCGAAGTTGGCAGAGAGTATGACAACTTCCGATCCTGGTCTGTTCAACAACCAAATGTTGTTATAACACCGTGGTCATTTTCAAAATTTGTTTATACTTTAAAACCAAAAATACATTGCCTTTTCAAAATCCAAATCAATACGATATCATTTTATTTCAAATATATCCTTTCTAAAACTATAACACTTTCAAAGTTATAACATTTCGAAATCAGAACACTTGAATATAATACTTCAAATTATAGTACCTTGAAACCTATAACTTTGAACATAACGTCCACCACTTAAATGTTTGAATATTTAAAATACTTTATATAATAAAATAGCTTCTTCAATTTTCAGAACTCGAATCCAACACAACTCGAATTTCTACATTTTATATTTAACCAAATCCTAAATCATTAATTTCAATTCAATTAGTCTCCAAATAAATTATCCTAAATTTATCAATTTCAAACCAGACTTGATCCGTAGAATAAACCTTTTCAAATTCAATATATTTCGAACTTTAAGTATTCAATAATTTCAAAACTCAGTTTTGGTAATTACGATTCGGTTTCTATTATTTAGTTTTGAAATGTTTACATAATAAATCCATTATTATTTAAGTAAAACTCAAATGACAATTAACTTTATATTTCCTTCAATTTATTCATACTTGAAATATTCACTTAATTCACCTTAAAACAAAATTAAGTTATAAAAAATCATGTCCTCAAATCTTAAAACCAATAAGTTTCAAATCGATATATCTAAAACAATTCTTAATTAAATACATTTCCAAATCAATTTTTAAATCCTCTTTAATTTAGAACTTATTTATATAATAATTTCAATATCCAATAAAACCATATATATGTCTTGTCAAAACCATAGAAATCTTTTTTAAAATATATATATATATATATATATATATATATATATAGACCAACGGTGTCTGTATAAAATTTTCTATTCTATGGGAAAATGACACGGATATTTATCATTTCAATCCGCAATTTAAAATAAAAATACGGTTGTATATCATGTCAAACCGCAATGTCTAATGAAATAAAATCCATAACAACTTGCAGTTTATAACAATATGAAATACAACACTCATTCATCCAATATCAATCATCAACCATGTAACACCTCAAATTTTTTAATTTAAATAGGGTAATTTATTTGAACTTTTGAATTTAATTTGAAAAGTTTCAAAAGAAATAGATTATTATTGATATTAATATTACAAAGATATATGGATAAATAAATATTTGATAGTTTAAGCTTTAAATAAATAATAATAATGAATAAAATATATAACAAACAAGAAATTGTCTTAAACCATAAAATGAAATATATGTTATAAATTTAATGTTGATAGTTAAACTTTTAATATAAATAAAATTTAGAATGTATGTTTATAATGAGATTTTATGGTTACATAGCAACATAAGGGAAAAACATATAGATGGGTATGTATGCGAGAAAAATAATAATAACTAGAACAATTTTGTATAAGCAAAGCAAATCAGACAAGTTGATTATAAACAAAAATATAAACAAAAAAAATTCTACAAATAAAACAAAATTTGTACTTACAGAAATCAAAATAGGATTGCATGTTAACAAGGATGGAAGCATGAGCATTAAATGCTTTCTTCCCAGCATAAATTTAGAGTCAATTCAATTGTAACAAAATCATATCAGCCGAAATCAAATTTGGCTTAGTCAACAAGAAAAAAAATATCCGATCAAAATAAAAAGCTTGCACCATTTACCCCCTACGTGTACCAAACTGCTCTCTATATACACGTTCATATTGTTTTATTTCGTTCATAAAAACATAACAAAGTAAGGAAGAAAATGAAATATAAAACATCACTATATTTTCAAGTTTAAATACAATCCGCTGAAAAGAAAACAAAAAAGAAAAGATTTAAACCGCGGTTCTTCACAACACAGAAGCAGCTCTGTTCATCAACATTTCTAAATGAGTAAACTTATTATTTTAAAATTGAAATCTAGGTATTTAGTTCATGAAATCTTGTGTTTGTTGTATATTGAAAAAAAATTGTTCTGTAGGTTTTTCTGTGATTACTGGAAATCTGTATATAACTTGTTCTTTTGTATTTTGGTTTCAGAGCAAGTGAATTAGGAAAAAAATTCAATAAAACTTCACACAAACATTTTTAAGTTAGGATTCTTTAACAAAATAGGTTAGTTTAAACTTGAATCACAGCCTAAAAAAATTGTTTTAAGCTTGATCATGAAGAGTTGACTCTATAACCTCAATTTCACAGTAAAAACAAAATTTTATGATGAATTCAAGTATTTTAAAACATTGATTTGATTATATAATTTGAATGAACATACAAAGATATGATTTTTAAAATTAATATGATGATTTTCAATTGAGTATTTCAAGAACAGCTCATAGTTGAATTTTTTTTTCTTTTTCCATTTTCTGATGATCGATTAGATATTGGTTGATGAAAATTGGTTTGAAGCTAGTGTGTTGATCCATGATCTCAGGAAAATTGTCGAAAATTTTTTCTATTGCGTAAATTGAGAAGTCGAGTTCGATTTAGGGTTACAGCTCGAGTTTTGAACGTGCTCAGTGGAAGGATGATTTCATCACCTCGGAGGCATCGAGTTGCACGAGATTGAGGGGGATGGTAGTGCAGAGGGGTGACGTGTTGTGGCCGGAGTAGGAGCTCCTCCGGTGGTATGAGACGCGGCGGCGAGGCGTTTTCGTTGGTTGAGTTGATTGCAGTGTCTCGAGCAAAATTGATAATTTTTTATTTTGGGTTGATGGCTTCGAATCGAAGTTCGATTTCGAGTGTAGGTGAGGTTTGTGATTTGCCGCAGATTTTGGAGTTCGCCAGGACGGCGGTGTGGTGACGTGCACGTGCACGATGTTGTTTTGGGTGTCAGGAAATTCGGTGGTTGACAACTCGAGTTGATACTCGGGTAAATGGTGGATTTGCTTCGAGTTGGATTTGGGGGCGTAAGTATGTTATCCTATATAAAAGTTTAAACTTAAACTAAGCTGAAAAAAAGAAGTAGAGAAGAGAGTACAAGAGGGAAAGAGGAAGAACTCGGGGAAAAGCACAGAGGAGCTTGAGTTGTTACTCGAGTAAACCAGCATTTCGCTAGGGTCGATTTCCCAAAGCCTGAAGTGTGATAAAAGTAAATTAAGCAAACCCTTTAAACAAATTTTTAAGTAACAATAAATGTTTGACAAATTGAGGTTAAAATTTTATTTCAAGTTTAATTATTGAGGAAAATGCTTAACATTGTTTTTAGAATATTAATTAACATTTTGATTAAGTGATTAACCTGAGATAAGTATTTAATGTAATTAACACTAAAATTTTCAGGAAGATTTTAAATATTAATTAAGATAAACAATCATTATTAATTAATTGTTTAACGGAGTAATCAAGAAATAATTAATCAAGTTGATTAAGATTTAATTGATTTATCAAGATTAATCATTGATTTAAAATAATCAATAAAAATAATTATGTGATTAATTCATTAAATCACACCCACATTGATTGAAACTAATTAACTATTGTTGTGCACTGGATTGATATTTCTATTTTGGTTGTAATACTGTGTGATGTGAATTGCTCTGTGTTGAACTGTGATTTGTGATTTAATTCTGTATTGATATGAAAACCCTTTTTTTCCGTAATGGCATTTAAGCTTCGATGCGACAGGGAGTCAGATTTCAGTTAGTTATCTGAAACCCACATCGAAACCTGAATGTGAATCTTTGTGATTGATACATCCACGTGTTTTAAAAATTAAGCGTTCACTATTCGGTTTAGCCGGGGAGGACCTTTGTGTCATACAACCCATTCCGAATAGTGATACGTCGAAATGGATAGCATTTGAAGACCGGTGTTGAAGACCGGGTGTCTTCGAAAATGATAGGATAACCTATCGATTGTCTCTGCACCGAATTTCTCCGGTATAGAGATTCCCTAAGTGATGGGAAGTCCGATCGGGATTGTGAATACCCAGATTTGCAAGGGCTTCTTCCTTTATTGGACGAAGTGCCTTCGGTTCTATTCGAACCCAGAACAGACTTGTATGGTTGTGTGTCTGACACCGCACTTTGAGATATAAAGCAGATTTCTTTCAAATACATATCTGTTGGTGGTGGAGCATTTATTCTCTTAGCTTAATACCCTTCTCTGAGACGTACGAACTCAGAGGTTATGTAATTGAAGGTTATCAGCGATATACTCCCAGTTTGGTAGTATGGCATGTTAAGTGCTGATGTGTGTTGATGATCATTTGCTGCTCATTCGTGATCAAAGCATGGCTTTCATGTAAAGCGTAGCTTTATGGACGAGACCTTATCGGACCTCACAACCTAGAAATGGTCAAAACAGGAAAGATACGGCAAGGTTATGAGGGTCGCGCCATTTAGGGTATGTCATTTCCTTCTGAAAAAAGGTGATGTCATGGTATGGAGCCTAGAAATTTACCTATGTGGTTGCTCCAATCTCATTTACTGTATGGTTGTTGCTTTGTGATAGAGGGCCCTCGGATAAAGGTCCCAAAGGACCGGGGAGTGGCATATTCGTGTAGTATTACCTAGTTACAGAGGTAACCCGGCCTTGTGTTGGCAGAGAGATGGTTAAGTTCTTGGGACATCTCGCCAGAGGCGTAGCCATGTGGCAGTAGGAAATTCCTTAGCCTGACCATTTGTTGGAAATCCAATTAAAACAATACGCGCCATGTACGGTTTTACTTGTAGAACCTGTCATTTAACATGGCAGCTATAGTAGGTATAGTATAATGGTACCTATGCTGGCTAAGATTAATATTCTACTTTCGAAATGTTTTCACACTATGCACTAGTAATAATATCAAAGGATTTTTCTCGTATTAAGCATATTTGACTATCATAGGGGAAATCTCCCCCAAGTATGCAATTGCATTGTGTGTGTGCCGAGAGGCCTTATGGTAGTTTCATTTTCCAAAAGCATAACGGGTTTCTTTTAATAAATCTTGTTTTATTTAAAAGCAACTGTTTTTGTTTACTCATACCAGTCCTATGACTGACCCGGAGTTTATTATTTCTTTTCTAAACTCTAGGTGTCCATAATTTCCACACGGGCAGCCTAGTAGCAGGTTTCCGTGTTCTGGTGTTAGCAGTATTTTGGAGCTTTTGCTTTGGAGATATTTTAGAAGCTTTTGGGATCTCAGGTGTTTAGTCTTTGGAAGTTCGCTATCGCTTCATTTCATTTGAAGAATTTTTGGCATATGATCATTTGTGTACTATTATGATGTTTATTTGGAGTTCTGACATATGTATAAAAATACTCTAATGTATTAATGGATATTATGATGATGTTATATCTGTGATGTGATGCATGATATTCATTTTGTTTTCCATTGTTTTATATTCATCTGATGTTGTTATAAGCTCCATCCGACTGGAGTTCGATGTTTGAATCTCTGGCAGTCGAATACAAGTGAGGTATTTAGTGTCGATTTTCGAACATTGGATTTCGGATCATGACAAACCATTTATCACAATCATCATCTAATTCAAACAATAACATCAATATAGAACAGATAATAAATAACAGGTTGTTACTGGCAGTTATATTCAATAATAAATTAAATAACAATTTAACTAGCAATTTATATGCAATAATAAATTAAATAAAAATTTAATTCAATAAATTCAATTTAACCGAGATGATGATTAAAAATATGCCAAATACTCATAAATAAATTTCTAATCACATCATAAATCAATTTAACAAACGTAAGAAATTTTAGAAGTTGTGAGTGGGATAGCACACTCACCTTTTGAATTTAAATCCAATTTAAACCCAAAATTTGAAAAGTCTCAGAATTCATCCAGACTAGCGTCAAAATGTCTAGAATTTTAATACGATCCTAACAAAAGAAACCGTGCGTAAATCGGACATCGTATGCAAAAGTTATGATCATTAAACAATTGAATTAGGAATTTAAATAGAAAAAAAACAAACCAATCATGAGCAGCCACGTCAACATGTGGCTCACAGAAACCCTACGCCATAAATGCATACCCTCTCGTTCGAATTGGAATGACTACCGCCACCTCCATGATGATTATCCCCACTGCCGATGACGACTAAACCAGATCTGAGAACGCGTTCCCCCTCCACGCTTCAGGCCGACCGCACCCCACCAGGTGCGAACGCCCCAAATGCCACTGGCTGCCACCATGAACTAAACCCTAATCGAATTTTAGGGGCCAATCCAACCGTCGATTCGATGCAAAACCCATATAGATGCACTCTACTCGCTGCTCTCTACCCAGCTGTACCCATGATTTGTCAACCCGTTAATGGCCAAACAGAAATTCAAATTGAAAAACGAGTAGCAGAATTGACTTGCGCTCCTCGGGAGCTTCAAATCGATATATATTTTGATATTACTTGAGGAGTTTGAAATTTTGATTTGAATTTGATTTTGAAATTGAAATTGGGGATTTAGGTTTGTCCGCCATTGAGAAAGAGGAGCACAGAAATTTCTGTATGTACAGAAATGAGAAATAGAAAGGATGGTAGGGTTTATAACGACATATATATATAGGCAGAACACAATAGAAACAAAAGGGCTTGATTGGTTTGGAAAATTGAACGATAAATGGCCCGAAAAGCCCATTCTGACTTCGGAGCCAAAATGGGTCATCCCATATATAAAAAAGATGCTTGTAGATATATTAAACGCAATGGAATAGGTTTCAAGTCTAAATTCCATTGTATGCAGAAGTTATGCTAGAATCAAATTATTTCAAATTGATTTTAATTGATTTCAATTAAATTGATTTCTAGGCGTTTCGAGCCCGTACGATCAAACGAGAAGTCCAATCGTTACGAAACTTGAAATCCTACAAAAATTCATTGTTACGGTTCCGACGAAACCGGTTTCGTTGAAATCCGAGTCAGTGGCCAAAATGGCTATATTTCACATTATTAAATAAATTTAATATTTAATTAGTTAAATCACTTTTTCGTTTCAAATTTAAAATTCACAAATTCCATCATTTTTTGATTTCTTAAACAATTACAATAATATCTTCAAATTTCAACTAAATTTACATTAACGTACTAGTTAATATTTTAATTTCAATTAATTGCAATTAATCCAATTATTATATTTTAAATTCCATTAAATTAATAAATCTTTATTTCCATTCTTTTAATTCAACAAATTGTCTTATTATAAATAACATTAACATTATTTCCAAATATTACCTTAATTAACATTAACGTAATATTTTATTTAGATTTATTGTAATTAATTCCAATTCAAATTAATGGATTAAAAATATATCGGTAACTTGTAATATTGATGCCACTAACTCTCAATCGTACTTTTTATAAGTTATCAATAATTAATTCAATATTTACGTTCGTTTTCTTATATTAAATTTATTGCCAAGTATAGATTTACCTTATTTCAACAAATTGGAATTCGATTCAAGTTGTAAATAATTAATTATAAGTAACATTGTTGCATGTCACTTTAGTTATTATTTGATTATTACCTTACAACTTTTTATTTCTTACAATATTAAATAACAAGATTCATTAAATTTACAAATTAAATTATCGAAAATTTACGGGTCGTTACATATAGTTTTTGACGTTTTAGAAAACGTATAAACTAAATTATGCTCATCCACACTAAATAACCCAAGTTATACGTAAAAACACTAAATTATTCAACGAATGCACACTAATTTCTTATCGCACAAACTAAACAAGTTAGTATTCAACACTTATAGGATAATAACAGTAGTTAACATTCAATAAACTATATTACACAATCAATAAAAAAATATAAACAATTAAACTAACAAATTAACCCTAAATTAACAAATTCATTAAATTAGGGTTTATGTATAATACCTAAAATAGAGAAGATTAGGGGCTTGGAGGAGATGAGATTCCAATTTAACAAAGTTGCAGTTGTTTTCGACAGAAATTCATTGCTTGGAGCTGGAGGGGGAAATGGTGGAGGAGGGTTTGTGAATTGGAGGAGTAATGAAATGTTTCTGGTTCGGCCTGAGGAAGAAGATAGTCGTGATTTTCCGATGGTTATCAACGATCGTATATGGAAATTTTCAATGGATAGAGATGGCTAATTATTTTAATCGTAACAAAGTCCAGAAAACATTAACCGTTGGAAGCCATCGGTAATTTGCCGTCGGTAAGGGTTGTCGGAATATACTGTAGTTCTTGTAATGTAAACGTCAAATGTGTTTAAATAATAATTGAGATGTATGATTAAAATTAAAGGAATAATGTCAGGAGATAACGATTTTAGCTTGACGTTCCTTTTTGTTGTTTAAATATTGTAAAGCGGGTCCGTTACATTCATTTTGTAAATTAGGCATATGTCTCGGCATTTTTATTAATATGCCACCGTATCTTTTCAAACATGTGTCAAGCCACGTTAATTCTCGAATTTGAACCTCTTTTGTACAGTAGAGTTTCTTTTCCTATAGAAAACTTTCTAAATTTTAAATCAATTTTTTTTATATTCTTGCTAAAATCTATTTGTGAATCATAAATTTAACCATTTCAATGAAATTTAAATTTGAAATTTAAATGGCTAATAGTAAAGTTGCTATAGAGAATGAGAGTTCTCAACATTAACGATATCATAATCTTTCGAAATGTAAATTTAGATTGTGCAGTGAAAATGCTATGGAAGATTATGCTTATTGTTGTAAACATCGTAGATAGAATGAATTGGAAATGGTACAATTGTTTTTTTTTTTGCGATAATGTTTGATAAATTTTACGTAGTTAATGTTCATATTTTTGTACATTAAGGTTATGCCGTTATATTTTTCATTATGATAATTAGTTAATTGTTAAAATTCTAGTGCACTGTGGTTATGCAGTTATATTTTAGTGCATTGGGGTTATGCAGGGTCGTCCCTTTAACTTTAGTTGCCTAGGCAAATACAAATGGAAGCATAGTCAAGAACAGTTGGTGTAGAAATAAACACAAAAACAAGACTTGAACTTAGATCTTTAGCGTAGAACGCAACCAACATACCACCGCACCAAAAAATCTTATTGATGTATTGCCCTTTTACTAAAATTAAAAAGAAAATCTATAAGAAATTTAAAATTTGTTGCTTTCCTCCGATGTGTTGCCCTAGGCAGCCTCCTTGGCTGCCTTGTCCTGGGGCCGGGCTTGGGAGTATGTAGTTATATTTTAATGTGTTGGATTATGATAATTAATATGGTTGAATTTGTTCATATTTTAGCACATGGTGGTTATGCAATTATTTTTTCATTATGATAGTTCATTAATTATTGTTACTGGAAAGGTTATTCATTGATATAGATAATTATGAATACTTTTTAAAATTAAGTATATTTAGTAATTGTTTTCAGTTACAGATTAATGTAATTGCATTTAGTTACAATATTCAAAAAAAGTTAAAATTTGATAATTGCTACATTTACAAAATGTAGTCAAATTTTAAAGTGTATTATTTCATATAATCCATGTAGTAATTATATAATTGGATTGTAAACTTTTTATTGCATAAATTAATATTTGTTAGTTGTTTTTAATGAGATATAATGTTATATAGATGCCTTAATGTTTGAATGCATGATTACAATGCTGATTGAAAATACAATAAAAATTTGAATTGTTATTATTTTTTATTTTTTTTACATTTAGTAACTGTTTTTTAGTTATACATTAATGTAATTGCATTGGTAATTTTATTTACTAACTACAATTAGAATACTCTGTTATATTTAGTTTGATTAAAAAATATAGAAGTAGTTGTTAATTTAATTTTAGAAGAGTAGGTAGTAGTTGATTTTTATATGTAGTTATGATATTCAAAATGAATTTAGATATTGATAATTACTGCATCCATGAAATGCAGTCAAAAATTAAATTGTTATTTTTGTACTATTGTTTTCTGATAATTTTAGTTTACTAGATATTATTAGTGCATGGATTATATGCACTTACAAAATGCAGTTATGACATCCAAAAGAAATTAGATTTGATAATTACTGCATTCACCAAATGCAGTCAAATTTTAAAGTATTATTATTGCATATAATCCATGCAATGACTATTTAACTAGATTGTTAAATTTTTATTACATAAACTATATTTGTTAGTTATTTTCAATGAGATTGTGATGCTGTATTGATGCCTTAATGTTTGAATGCATGATATTTATGTAGTTACCAAATGCCGTCAAAATTTAGATTGTTATTATTTCTGTATTATCGCCTTTTGGTAATTGTAGTTTATTAATATGTAGTGAAAAAATGAAGCTACAGTATTCAAAAATATTTCTAGCTATTATATGAATGCTTGGTTTCAATTCATGTGTCTTTTCATTTCCAGTTTTCTCAAAAATTCTCGTGTATTGTCATGTGTCCCTATAATTTAACTTTCCTAAACTTTTCTTTATGTTTTCTTACTACCATTGTTTAAAAAAAAGATACCAACAAACTCATTAATGCTTTATAATTATCTTCCTATTATACTTATTCATCCTACCAAATGTTACCTATGGTTGAATAAGAAGGCTTATTCAATTTTTTTCTAATTACAGATTCCTATTTTTATCTATTCTCTTCATTCAATGATAGTTCAGTCTCCATTTTTCTCTTTGCTCTTATTAATTTAATTAAATAATAAAGAAACATCTTTACTTTTTTGGTGCCATTGTTGTACAACTTATATAAAGATGAGATAAATCACAAGATAGGACATCTGCCTATGAAAATTCAAAAGCACTACTAAATTAGATATGGAATTAGTATTTTTCACTACTAATATTTCAATATGTGGCTTCGAGGATGCCTTAATTTTTTTTAGAAAATGGAGTGTGGGTAAAAAGAGGAAACTCTTGTGTTGTGAGGTAATTTCTTTTACAAGTTTATTTCTTTATCGTTTCTATTGCATTATAAGTATTAGCGATTTTTAATTATTAGACATCATTTATCTAGAAAGGGAAAAGAAATGCTATTGGCTTTTGGCATCAAATTACTATGAAAAATATTCTTGGTGAATCAACTCATTTATTAGCATGTGTTGATACTTTTATGTTTGGTATGATTATGTCGAACAATGACATTAATACTCATGTACTCCAGAATAGTTTTCGCTAATACCACAAACCATTTTTTTTACTTTGAATTTGGTGTGCAGATTTCATTTCCAAACCGATTAGTAATTCCCAATCAATGTGATATTTTTGTTAGTTTTAGCTTAATATTGTCCAAGATTTTATGTTATAAATGGCAAAGAAATTGTAAACTATTCTTAATGTAGCTATATGTCTACTGAGTTTTTATCGGAAGTTAACTTGAAATTTCAAATTGATGAAATTCCTAAATTATGTGCAACTTCTTTTGCATATTTTTAGTGTACTTTCTTCATCTTTTCCATTTAATTTTAAGAATGATTTCCTGATGTTCAGCATCAGTAATCGAAAATGAGGATAAATGAAAGCTTTATGAATTATGGATGTGATATTGAGGTATACTACCTAATACAACTACTTACGAAATAATTGGGTGATCTAAACCTTTTGCATTTAGTATTCTAAAGTATCCATACTAAATTAACTCATCTATTACTATATTTTAGTGTTTTTACGGTCGGTATGATTTTATGTGATAAAGAGATTAATAATCATATAATTAGACATCGGTTTTCACTTGTGTTACCAAATATTTTTTAAATTTTATGTGTAAAATTTGCTGAATTAGTGTTTGCATATTATTGTTCTATTTATGTTAATTTAATTTACTACTTGATAATATGCAATATTAATTGTGGAAAGGAAATTAAAAAATTTCTAATTGTAGTCATATGTGTATTAGTTTTAAATTAGAAATAAACTTGGAATTTTAGAAGAATTTTATTTCCTGCTTTAAGATATTCATTATCACATAATCAATCAAGAGATAGTATTCTTTGCTATCACACTCTCACCTAAGATTTTTATTTTCCATAACATAGATGTGGAAGAATGGTAGAGTATCAAATTTTAGAAAGAGATGAGAATTTTAAATATATATTTGATAAAATAGAAACAGATGTTTACCATTTGTTTTTCTAGGACTTTGCTAAATTATTTCACAATTTTGGTTTCAAGAATTTTGTTATATTATTATGCTATTGTGGAACAAAATTGTCCATTTCTAAATGCAGAATAGTTGGTAATAATTAATAAAACAGTGTGACTAATTTTAAAATCACAAACTATATAAAAATATTTTAAAATAAAATAACATGAAATTATATATCATATATATATATATATATATATAAATAGTGAAATGCAAATTATGACACTTGGATTCTGATTCTCTCATTTCCGCTTTTCTCTCATGAAATTATATATCACATACTTTGTACAATTATTTTTATTTAGTATTGTTATTTATCTTTCTTTATACTATAATATTCACGACCTTTCATGTACATATGTCTACTTATTTAACCATATCAAATAAAAGGTAATCATTACAAGGAATACAAGGATTTCCTATGGCTACAAGCCGTGGCAGCCGTCGGCAGTCGTCGGAAATGTCGTCAGTATAGAGAACATGGTTTTCATCTTTTCTGATTGAAACGATGATGTTTTTTCGATGGCTGTTTCAATGGCAACTTGGACAGCCTTTCCGGTGGTTAAGATGTCCACGTGGCTTAAAAAATCATCAAAAAACCGTCTAAAGTCGTCGGAAACCGTCAGTCGCTAGAAATCTAGGTTATTTTTTTAATATTACAGCAGCTGTTCGAATTCCAAACAGCTCATCAATATCAATATATATCACACCATATCAAAATCAGTATATATCCGATATATAAGCTAAAATCAATATCAATATCAATAACAATATAAAACTCAACATTACCATCTCAACCCCAAACTCAAAAATTGCCATCAATGCAAAACAAACCGCCATCATTGATCTCACAAATCCAGCAGCTACATGTACATCCAACATCAATGCACAACATATACAACGTCTAAAATGCCAAACCAAACACATTATACAACAAATCAACCTCACAAATCAGCATCAAACACCATATGTATACAAATCAATCTCACCATCTCTTATTGTATATATACACATAAGTTTCAAAAAGAAATACTGCAAAAAATACCTCATGACTCGCCGTCGTCTCCAGAACCACCAAACGAAGGGAATGCTCCATGCTGCTGCATGTACTCGGGCAAACACTGGTTCGCTTGCTCCATTTGCGCTGCTCGGAGGCCCTGCTTTTATAGCTATGCAATCTGCTGTCGAAGCTCATTAATCTTAACTTTGTCCCGAGCCTTTTGATAAGCCTTCCATAAGACTCGAGCCTACAAAACAAGTCAAAATATGTTTAATTATGTACGTAACTTTTATAAAAATTAAGCAATCTTTACAACTTAGTTAATTTTTATAAATTACTACTTGATTTCCGTATTCATACCACCTCTTTCACTCTATGTGGTCCATAACGGAGTCGAAGATAGCTCCTCCTCGTAAGTGGTCAATTGCTCCCGTCCTGATTGCTCGAGCATCTGCGCACGTGCTTGCATAAATCGTTTCTGCAATGCAAAAGTAAATACAATTAAATATTACATGACATTATTATAATATTTTCTAAGTAATTAATTAAAATGATCATTATTAGTAACTTATAACTTAAAAATATACTTACATGTGTGGCGTATGCTTCTAAGCATACGTACGTCACTGATCTCTCGTCATCGGTTTGTCTTACGGCATAGGTATATGCAAATACGTCCATATACGAGATAGGAGCCCACGTGATCTTTCCTTCAATAATTCATGTATACTATTGTGGTTCATACAAATTTACACCAAAAATGTAATAACTGTTCGTAATTGAATTAATCAATTTACTAGGTTCTCGCGATGATGCTGAAATAATTGACAATTTTTTCTACTTTAAAACGTAAAACCGTATTAATCATTTACGTATTGATATTTTATTTTTCAATTAAATCTTACATTGAAATTTTCGCAAATATATGATATTATTCTATTTAATTTTATTTTCGAATGGATTTACATAAATTATATGAATATAATCTTAAACTTTTAGGTTATTATTTTACACTTTAATGGTTGGTTATCTTAATTTCCATTACAAATAAAATATTAATTATATTTTATAAATCATTTCATTTTAAACGATTCAACAAAATTTCGACAGCAATTCTCCTTTATTCCTTGTATCATACACATATGCGTGTACATAGGGAACAAAAAGAAAGGATTGTCAAAATTTTGCAAACCGTTTAAAATGAAATGATTTGCAAAATATAATTACTTTATTATGTTTGGAAAATGTCCAATACAGGGACAAATCCGAAAAATATTGTGTCAGGTGATTATAAATGTCCATTCTGTAATAAAAACAATATCCATATAACGATCATATACAATACTTTTCGAACGGGATCAAAAACTATCGAAGGGATTTATAAAAAGTAAAGCATATTATACGTCAATTTTTATAATAATTTATTTAAATTCTAAGAAACGCATACAATAAATTTTCGTTTTCGTCATCTTTAAAACACACACATTAAATCCTAAGCATCGACTCTAATTAACCCAAACTAGCCCAAATGCGCGTATGCACTAATTAATCAACATATATACACTAGTTAACGCACACATACACTAAACAAATCATTTTTCTCAACATTTAAATGATAAACAATTATAAGAAACAACCTAATTAGCACTCAATTGGGTATAACAAACAACCAATGGGCTATTATAAACAACTATAACAATAAATTAACCATAATTTACCAAATCAAAATTAAATAGGGTTTATAAATTAAACCTTCTTGAAGAGCAATAGTTTAACGACCCTGACTCAACCTTCGAAAATTGACACCCAAATACATCACCCGTATTCGAATGCCGTAGATTCAAATGTTGAGTCTGGTTCGCCGGAGCTTATAACAACATTAAGTGATAAAAAACAGCGAAAACAGAAATGAAATTTTATTGATACACAATATTTGTACAACAATGATACAAATAAAATGTTCAACATTATCAGAGATACAATACAACGGTTGAAGAACAAAGCAACAACAGCGGAAAGATAATGTCTTCAATGCCAAGCTCCAAAGGTTCCAAACCAGAAACTCGAACTACCATCATGCTGAAGTGAAGCAAATCCGGTGCACAGTGGGATTGCCAAAATCCAAAGATTGGATGCTATCGAATCTATATCTACTATCGAATATCTGAAAACCGGATTCTAGGCTGCCCATGTGGAAAATTGTGGGCACCCAGAGTTTAGAAAGGGAACAATAAACTCCAGGTCAGTCATGGGACTGGTGTGAGCAAACGAAAACAGTTTCCTTTGAACAAAAACAAACAAAAGAAATTAAAATTGAAATCCGCTATGCATTTTGGAAAATGAAAGTACCATAAGGCATCCCGCCACACACACAATGCAAGCGCACACTTGGAGGAGATTTATCCTTATGATAGTCAAAGATGCTTGATACACAAAAACCTTATGATATTGTCATTAGTGCATTGTGCAGAAAACATTTCGAAAGTATAATATTAATCTTAGCCAGCATACATACCATTATAGTATGCAAACTATAGCTACCATGTTAAATGGCAGGTTCGACAACTAAAACCATACAAGGCTCGTATTGGATGATTGGATTTCCAACAAACGGTCAGGCTAAGGAACTTTCTCACCGAATGGGTACGCCTCTAAAGGGACGCCCCGAGAACCTAACCGGCTCTCTACCAACATAAGGCCGGGTTACCCCCGTAACTAGGTAACTACTGACATGAGCATGCCATCCCCCGGTCGTCACCGACCTTTGCCTCAACACCGACAAATTTCAACAACCACATAAGTTAAATATCCGGGATCCATAAGATGATATCACTTTTTATCCAAAAGGAAATGAACATACCCTAAAGGGAGCGACCCTCATAACCTTACCGCATTCTTCTTGTTTTGACCATTTTTGGGTTATGAGGTTTGATGAGGTCTCGTCCACAAAGCTACGCTTTTCACAAAAGCCATTCTTTGATCAACAAATAACCAGCAACACTTAGTATGCCACATTACCAAATTGGGAATATATCACTAGTAACCATCAACTACATAACCTCTGAGCTCGTATGCCTTAGAGAAGTGTGTTAGCTAAGAGAATAAATTCTCTGCCACCAAACATAAATGTATTTGATAGAAACCAGCTTTACATTTCAAAGTGTAATGCCAGACATACATCCATACAAGTCCATTTTGGGTTCAAATGGAACCGAATGCACTTCACAAAAAAGCCTTTGCAAATCCGGGTATTCACAATCCCGATCGGATTCCCCATCACATATGGAGATCTCTATATAGGCGTGACTCGGTGCAGAGACATTCGACGGGTAATTTTTTGGTTCTCGAAAATATCTGGTCTTCACCACCATCTTTGTATCACTATTCGGAATGGTTTAAACAAATTTCCACTTCTAATCTTTTAAACAAAAGATTCACCCTTTTAAATCACTTTCAATTTGAAATAGGGTTCTTAATCTTTAACAAAGATTCATTCATAGCTTTCAAAACTATTTTCAATTTGATTCACCTATAACATGATAATCTTTTCAACAACAACTGAAAATCCTTTCCTTGTATTAAAGCAATTATCATTTGAAAACAAATGCTTTTCGTTCTAGCTTTTCAAAGTATATATTGGAAAATCAGCGAACTGCCGTATTCTCGGCAAGTTCTATTTGAATTCAAGTCTCCAAAATAATCTATTTAATATACTTCAAAAATGGTTTAAAATTCACACACACACACACACACACACACACACACACATATATATATATTGTATAACTTATATAACCTTTTCAAACCAAAATTTCCAAAATAATTTCAAAACTTAAACAAGATATATTATATTCAAACTAAATTTCAATTTCAAATTCCTTTCCAAAATCTTTTCAAATTTAACTCAATTTAACTTCCAAACCAATTGGATTCAAAATTCAACTTTTAGAAGAAAATAATATTTAAATTTAAAATATCTATGACTTAACAAATTCCTCGTGAAATCCATATTTGTGTGTGTGTGTGTGGTGTAATCCAGGGGTTTTACATACAATAATATAATATCACAACCATAGTTAATTCAAGCACAACAATATAGATAAGCGGTATAACCCTATAACGCTTATCTTTCTTTCATATATAGATAAGTAAATTCATTACAGATAAATAGATCACAATTCATAGCTCAATTCAAAACAATTCACATCATAGTACAATACACATCAGAGATAATAGACAATTCAGAGCATTCAATAGAATTCAATCATCCATAAGCAAATTAATCAATTACTTGATTATAATTAATTTTAATATAAATTAATTACTTATGAATTAATTACCAAACTCTTATTAATTAATTTCAAAACATTTTCATTAATTATCCTTTAATCATTTATTGATTAACCTTTAATAATAAATTAATTAACCTTTAATTATTAATTAATCAATCTTAATTAATAAATCAATCAACTTTTAATCATTAAATAATTAACCTTTAATCATTTAATTGTTCTTTAATTAATTATCCTTAATTAATTATATTAATTAATTAACCCTGAATTAATAAATCATCCCTTAATCACTTTCATTAATTGCTAAACTTTTAAATTAATTGATTATCCCCAAATTAATTACCTTAATTAATTAATCACATAAATTAATTATGCTTTAATTAATTATTCTTTAATCACTTGAGTAATCAACCTTTAATCATTAATTAATTATCCTTAATTACTTTCATTAAGTACTTATCTTTAAGTAATTAATTAACTTAATTGATAAATCCTTTAATTAATTATTCTTTAATTTAATTACAATAATTAATTAGCCTTAAATTAATTACAAACTAAATAGCTTTAATTTAATTACACAAAGTAATTATCCATCAATTAACTTTAAAAACATTTAATCTATAAACCTTTAACCTTTGAAACGAAATTATTATTAATCCATAAATTAATTTAGATTTTTAAGTTAATTAACAACTAAAAACATTTTATCTTTTTGATTTACTTCTTAATTACAACATTAAGTTTATTTAAAATAAACTTAAGAATATACTTAAAATAAAGAAGTAAAACACTTGAACTTAATTAATAGAAAAATATTTTTTTAAAAACTTCAACTAATTAACCGAAACTAGTATAAAACATTTATCATTAATTAAGAAAGTGTTTAAAACTTGATTAGATTTAAAATTTGAAAAACTTGTTTTATTTTAAAAACCAAAACTGTTTTGAACACAACCCGAGCAACCCCCGCGATGAACCCAATAACACACCCGAGTCACTCACGCTCTTTGTTTCTTCAAGACAATCCCGCCATTAACCCGAGCTAATACCCGAGCTAATACCCGAGCCAACATTTCTTCCTCAACTTTCCAAACAACCTAGATACCCATGTACACAGGTGCACGTGCACCGATGATCTTGTCATCTTTGATGGTCGCCGAGACCCTCAATCTGTAACCGATGACCTCAACGTCAACCCGACCTCCCAACTTCGATGAACACGACTGGAAAACAAAATCGAGTTTTCTAATTTTTACTAGAACCCAAACTCCAGTTGACAAATACACCTCACGCCGACGATCCCAACCATCTTATGCATCGCCATTTCATCCAGAGCAACGGCATAATACGATGCATCGATTCCCCTGGGTTTGATCGACCCCGATCCATTAGAGACGACGCAGTGATCCGATTTCCAGATCTCGACAAAACTAGGTATTAAACCCTAATCCAGTGCCGAACAACTCCCACCATGGACGAGAAATTCTTCAACTGTTTTTGCCATGAGCCCCATCCTCCAATCCATCTCCAGTGACGAACTCGACCACCCAAACCTCGCCGATCACCAGTAAAGCCTCAAAACCCCAAATCCGATCAACTACAAATCTCTTACTCGATTCCAAACTAAAAATCATGATTTAACTTTTTAAAATCATGATTTTTTGGAACAAAACAGATTATATATGAGAATCAAATAATTGTGATGATTAAATTTCAACATGTTTTAAGTTTCCACTGTTCTTTCCTATTTTCCAGATGATATTCAAGCTTATTTAACTTAAAAATAATTTTAAACCTTAGTTTATGATTAAACAAACATAATTCATTTGAATACCAAAACCTATAAGAGATTAGATGAGGAGATTTGGAAATTTTAATCTAAAATTTTAACTTGTATCTATAAAACAGAGATATATATGTATACAGACATGCATACTTTTATATCTGTATATTTGTAAACATGCAAACCCAATTTCACTCAATCATTCAAGCACATATCATATCATACTTCAAAGATCATCAAGATATACAGGTTTAGGATCTTAAAAGGGGAGTTTGCTCGCCTGGATGGAAAGACATAGAACAAAGCCTATTGCAATTAGAACTTGATTTTGATTTTAAATCTGTAACTTGATTTGTATTGGCTTTGCATTTGAGATGATCTGATCTATAGCTTGCTGATCTGATCTTTTGCTTGATTAGAATTGAAGTTAAAATCTTTGTTTTGCTTGCTCAGGTTAAAAGACTTGAATCTTTGAAAATTCTGGAAGTTTGATCTTTGCTTTAAATTTTCGCTTTCAGGTTTAGGATGATCTGCACTTTGCTTGTTTGTTTGATCTGAGATGATCAGATCTTTGTTTTGATTTGATTTTTGTTTTTCTGGTTTTCCTTTTGTTTCAGGTTTGTTGTTTCTTTTACTTTCTTAGGTTTTGGATATGTAAAAGAAAGATGAGAAAGAAGTAGACTGAGTATTACAGATTTTCAGGTAAGGACGTTCTGGAGCTCAAGAGGCGAGCTGGATGGTAGGAACGTATGGCGTTTACTACTATGTATTTGAGATTTGTTGCGATATTAGTCTAGAACAAGTTGTATAACTGTCCAGTTTATTTATAAATGATTGTAACTATGATGAATTGTATGTAAAGTAACAATTCCACCTTTCTTTATAAAAATGCTATTATTTTTTATTATATTTTATCTGCTGCGAATGTGAGATGTTGTTGTTTTTTGTTTTCCTTTTTTCTTCTTTCTTCTTTCTTCTTTCTTCTTTCTTCTTTCTTCTTTCTTTAACAATCTGGGATTTTCGGAGTCGAAAATTTCGGATATGTATATATAGCTCATTTTCTCTATGTTCATTAATTTCAAAAAGAAAAGAAAAGTAAAACCAAGCATGACACTTGTTATTTTCATGTTTGCATGTTTCATGTTTCACACTTGTATCTTCATGTTATTAAATGGTTACATTTGTAAATCTCTTTGTTTATAATGCTTACACATGTATTTATGTATTTTAAATATATTTTTATAAAATTTTATATATTATATTTACAATTTACCTTTATGGATTTCTTTTTATAAATATTTATTAAACCTTAAAGAAATGATTTTAAAATTAATTACATGAATAAATAAACACATATATATCTTATATGTACATAAGTTTTAAAATGTAGAATTTAACTTAATTAGCTTTTGAAAATTATTAATATCAAATTCAAAATATAACTTTCAATATATATATATATATATATTAACACTAGAAAACAAATTTTTATTAGTTTATAAAGTTTTTAAATCCAATTTATTTTTATAAGATATTTATTTTTGAGTTTCAAATTCAAATTTCAAGTTACAATCTATTTATATAAATAAACAAGCACATATCTTATTTAATTTGAAAATTTTCAAATTAATTACCAATTTAATCCAAAAATTTATGTTAATTATCAAATTAAATTTGACTCAAAACCGAGATCGTTTATAGATTCCCCCTAAGAAAATTTCATCCTCGAAATTTGCTAGACAAGGAGACAACATAAAACAGATGGACATACAAAGATAGAGAAATGGTTACAAGATCCAACTAAATATTTATTCTACATTTGGCTTACCAAATCAGAATACCATCAATAAATACGAGAACGATCTTATTTAATACTTTCACATGATACTCGGGTCATCCGGATCTACGAAATATGTAGGGGCATGAGTTAGTTCGAAGGATAACTAACCATTCATAGAATGTATCTGGACCCCAAATGGATACAATCCAATTTAACTTCATATTATATTAACCAGTTCATTTCAAATAAAATTCAAATTCATTAAAGTTAGAAATGAAAAGATTGATAGAAACTGATGAAGAGAATATGAAATAGGAAGCTCATCATAATGTAAACAAAGATTCGCATGGCCACCATCACATCAAACTTTCTTCGTGTAACTGCCAGGAAGTCATAAAAGAATTGAAATTGGATTATGATCAAAAGAGATTGAGGGAAAAAGTTATGTCCTTGTTGTTGTAGGGTATCGACCATTTGTAGTGGTACTCCCCTGTTCCTTATCCTGTCCTCTTCTTGCACTCATTCTTACTATCAGTGAATAGTAAGAGAATTTACCGAGGCACGCAGACAATATATATTAGGGATATACTCATTCTAGGGCATTTATAACCCTATCTTTGATGAGTCACCTAAAGTGTTATACTTCTGAGCTAAAGTTCTTACTCAACCTTCAACTCTGATACCAAATTTAACGACCCTGACTCGACCTTCGAAAATCAACACCCAAATACATCACCTGTATTCGAATGCCGTAGATTCAAATGTTGAGTCTGGTTCACCAGAATTTATAACAACATTAAGTGATAACAACACAGCGGAAATAAAAATGAAATTTTATTGATACACAATATTTGATTAAACAATGATACAAATGAAATGTTCAACATTATCAGAGATACAAGACAACAGCGGACGAATAAAGCAACAGCAGCGGAAAGATAATGTCTTCAATGCCAAGCTTCAAAGATTCCAAACCAGAAACTAACCATCATGCTGAAGTGTAACGACCCAAAATTTTCGAACTCGAAAATCCCAGATAGTTATGAAAAGAAGAAAGAGATAGAAGTAGAAGAATAGAATCACCAAATATCTCACATTCGCAGCGGATAAAATATAATAATAAATAATAACAGTTTACAAAAGAATATTATATCTGTCGATTACATTTAATATACATCAGAGTTCACATATATACAGTCACTGAATATATATAATTATCATGTCTCAGAAACACAATAATATACTACTGCAGAAATACTCTATACGTTCTCGCCATCCAGCTCGCCTCCTGAGCTCCAGAGCGTACCTACCTGAAAATCTGTAATACTCGGTCTGACCCGAGCATTACACCAAAGTAACACCCGGGTCAGGCTGGAAACCAGCGTGAGTAAACCCTCTTCACAAGAAATACTCATGCATAAACTTATTTTAAAACCCCGGTAACTCACACTTCATAGCGAGTTCTCAACTTACTTTAGTCAGCACTAATTTCACACATCAGTATTTAAGTACCTTTATATATAGCTAAAATTTGTCCAATTACTTAGATCGTTCCATTCCAGCCTATTTATTTCACATATTAACTCTATAAGGAATTTATAGAAGATTTACAAATCGAAGTGGTTTCGGGTATTTACTGATACCCGACCCTGGTCCCTTCGAATCAAAGGTCATCTTAACTCCAAGTTACCAGGTGAATACAATTCAATTTTAATTACAGGATAGTAATTCATCATTGATAGATAACTAGATTATCACTATTCAATCAAAAGATATCATATCACAAACATTTCATATCAGAAATACCAACCCACCCTTTATAAGAATGATTATCAACCACACCATCTCCAATTAATTTAATTAACCACCAATGAATTAAACTAATTACTTTAATTACAATTAACTCCTGCTTTCTCAATATTGATTAATTTCACACAAAGAAATAAATCAGGCACCGAAACAAAGAAGCACCAAGTAATTACTTCCCAACAAGTAATTCTTTTTTTATTAGTTACATTCAGGAATTATTCATTAATTTCTTTGTTAAGTAATTATACTATTTCCTTTGCATTGAGCAATTTACCTCTTAATCTCCTGTTACCTAATTATTTATAAATTGGTTGCCTTAATTAATCAATCCCTAATAAGAAATCATCTATATTTAATTAATTAATCTTTAATCATTTATTAATCAGGTAAATTAATTACCCTTAATTAATTTCTTAATTAATCCTTTATAATTCATTGAACTAATTAATTATACTTAATTCCCTTGAATAACTTAATTAATTTCCATTCATAAAAACATAATTATCTTAAGATAAAACCATATCTTATTTATGCCTTAATTACCATTTAAATCATTTTATCTTAAAATCAACTTTGCTTAGTTAAATCATTAATTAAGTTTTAAAATTCAACTTGATAGATTAAAGTTACAAGTCATAACTTCCTTTAAGTTCTTCGAAATGTTATCAAGCAATAGTTTTAGATCTATTTCCAATTTAAATTAATAAGCTTGCTCTTAACCAATTTTTTTTTTTTTAGAATTTCAATTCTACTTAATTTTAAAAGAACTATAACTTATTAACAAAATTTAAGCAAATTCCAAGATTTCTTTATTAAATGTTAAAGAAAATAATTATTATATTTAAAGTAATTTACAAAAGAAACCGTAACTAAATTTATTTAAATTTCAAAACTTGTTTAAAAGCCTTTTTGAAACCCTGGTTATAAGCCTGCTTTGGTTTGAACCGTGTTCCCTTCTTCATTCATTTAAAAAAAACTTAGTTTAAATTTTAGATTTAAAAACCTGTAACAACATAAAACTGTTAATAAACTTAAACATCACAAACTATCCGAGGTTACACTCGAGTCACTTCCCAAATCACCCAGGCACTTCTTCGAGGCATCATCCCTTCCCAAAAACTGACACCATAAACATCACCGTGTATATGCACCGCCGATTCAGGCGTTTCCGACCACCCACGCTACCCCTAACAATTCGACGATCATCCCCACATCTAACTCAGACCACTCAAACATGATCATAAGCCCTCGATCAAAATTTGGCAAACAGAAGCAACCTAGGACCCAAACCCAGACCTGAAATCCCTTTGACCAAGCTGTACTAACCACCAGAGTCGCTACAACCTCGGCCATACAACCTCCGACCATCAACGAGGCCACCACCATAATCTTGCTCCACTCGATCACCCAGAGACCTCGTGGTGATCAAAAACTATGGTCACAATAAAACTAGGGTTAAAAAAACCTGTCTTACTTCGCCGTCGACGCCACGACGATCATTCGACATTTCCACCATTTTGCCAAACACCCACAACACTAGACTAGCCCCAGTAGGAATCCCTGACCTCCCCAGATCCTTCGGTTCATCAGAAATGTCCAAAAACTCAAATCCAGTTCAAGCCCAGAATACCCATTCAAACCAAACAAAAAGTTTTAATTTTACTTCTAAAAATCATGAATTTGGAAAATGTTTCGAATCATATGCCTGAAAATAAAGATTTAAGGTATTCGAATTTTTATAAAACTCAACATTTCCTGTTCTAATTTCTTTTTCAGAGCAGTTTCCAATTTAATTTATTTAAATAAAAATTTAAACTCTAATTTATGATTAAGCAAACAACTTAAGTTTGATGATTAAATCCTGTCAAAACTATTTCAGGAAGTAATGGATTTAAATGAAACCTTCAACCTGAAACAAAACAACAAGAGCAGAGCATAAAAAAATGAAATTTCTCACCTGATGGAAGAAATAGAGGCTGTAAATAAAGTTGAAACTGGGAAATTTTTGCTTTGCTGAAGAAAAACACTTTGACACAAAAATACTTTGGTTGATTAACTTTAAACCACTTCTAAAATTTAAATCTTCTTAAAATAACATCTTTTGTTTAGAAACTGATATCTAAAATAAATCATAGATATGGAAAATGATCTATGATTTATCTAGTGCCTATAAGAAAAAAACAAAAATTCTTCTGTTTGATTTCAGATAGACACAGCAACTTCATACATGTAAACATGTTTTACAATCCTAAAATCATCATGCAAGCACAACTTCAACTTACACCACAGGTTTATTTTAACCATATGTCAATGTATCAAATCTGAAAGAGTTTCATATACACAGTTCATAAAAGAGGCCTAAACAAAAAACCGAGATGTTTAAAATCAACATGAATACACAGGGCTTCCTACATTCCGTTATAAAAAGCAATTCATCACCCAATAATTCACACATTACTTAAGTTTTAAGTTTGAAAATTTACTCACCTGATTCCAGAAATGATAGAGCTGCTTTTATGATGAATCAGGCTCGAACTTTACTTGCTGAAATTTTCCCTTCAATCTTCTGGTTTGTATTGATATGTATTGTTGTTTCAAATTGAAGTTTTGTTTGAGTTTAAGCTGATGTTTGCTTTCATGTTACCCTTTTGTGATGAACGAACTGAGATGAGCATATTGATATATAAGATAAAAGTTTACTGGTGATATTATTATTTGTTTGTACAATAGGCAATGATATTTTCTTGCTCTGTTTGTTGACTAGCTGATTTTTATTCTACTAGGTGTCTGAAATGATATGTTAAGGTGTACTAAGGATATGGCATTAATTGCCATTTGTCTTGTTTCAAAATCCTTTTATTCATACTTATATAACTTGTTCCCTTTCTTTTCTTTTGCTTTGTACATAGATATTTATATTATCTTCTTTTGCAAGGCATGCATAAATATTTATTTTTATTTTGTTGTTGTCTTATGCTTATAATATGTATGAAGTTCTATAGTTAAATGGGTGTTGGATTTTATCAATGTGTTTTACTTTATAATTCACATGACCATATAATTTGTCTTAGTTGTCTTTATTTTGTTTTTAACTTACATACTAATTTTTAACTTAAATATTTGTTTTTATACTTACGTCAATATCATGTCTTCTTAAGCCTACAATAATTATATTTATTTTCAAATAATATATTTGTTTATACTTAAATTTTATATTGATAAGATTTATTTTATTTAACCATTATTACCCTAGATTATATCTTAAATATAAGTTTAGATCAAATATTTATAAGTAGAGTTTACTTTATTTTAATGTGTATAAGATAGGTTTTATTTTATTTTTGTTTTTTATAAAAAAATTAAAACTCTTTATTTTAAATTCCATACCACTGTTTCTACCAAATACACAAACACACACACACACACACACACATATATATATTTAAAAAAATAATAAATTGTATTTTAACATATTAAATTAAATATTTATTAAAATAGTACTGCCAATAATCTCGGGATGTCACATTCCTCCCCCCTTTGAATCTTTTCGTCCTCGAAAAGTAATGAAGTCCGAATTATTAAAATGCTTAAAATCAGATAAATTTTCTTTGATCATTTTGAAAACACTTTTGTTTTAATATCTATATAATACTATTTCAAATTAGCTTTTACAAAAATACTTTTATAACTCGATGTTTCAACTAGTGCATCCTTGTTCTCACAGAAATTCAGTCATACGTTGATCAGGCGTAGGACTGAAAATCTATAAGTACTTGGTAAACCCGTTTTCAACATCCAGTGAAAATACTTTGAAAATAATTTTATTGAAAATATAGAAAACGGTTTTTTTTTTGAAAATAGAGGAAATATCTTTGGTGAGAATGCTCTGAAAATCATCACCCCCATCCATGGTCACATTTGCATTCCAGGGCTACGTTGCCGTCACAGCAAAAGTCCATGTAACTGCTGGCTCTCCGCGGCCTCTTAATTATGCCATGGATCCCACACAATAGATCACAGTTACATCCAGGGTTACGTTGCCGTCACAGCAAAAGTCCATGTAACTACAGGCTCTCCGCGGTGTAACATCCCGGAATTTTTGACAATATCAATTTAATAATATGTAGTTAAAACTAAATTGATATTGATAATCTGTTGATAATTATTCAAATAAATTTAATAATCTTCTTCAATAATTATTTAAATTGGTTATTTTATCTTTATAAATAATAAATTGATTTCTATTTTCAGTATAAATATATGGTTCATATTTTAAACAAATTGGTATTGTTTTAAATTTAGAATAAATTTAACAAAATTGGTTTTATGGCTTAACAAAATAAATATTTTATTTTGTAAAATGATTTTAATTTAATAAAAAGAGATTTATTAAAATAATATTAATATTGTATTGTCTTTATAAATAGGTTTAAATAGGATTTGTAATTTCTATTTCAAATTGAATTTATATGTATAACTTGATTTGAGAATAATTGATTTTGAGTTTAGTTTGAATTTAAATTCAAAGTATAAAATCTTCATTTGTTTTAATTTTTATTTGTATAAGTTTATAAACATAATTTGTTTTGTTTTCATTAATAAATTCATACACATATTCAAATTTAAACCAACAACTTAATTTAAGCTAATGTAACATACATTTGTAAATTTAAATTCTAATTATCTTTAAAAGGAAACATGTGTTAAATTCATATGTATTCATTTAGACAAGTGTCTAATTTATGACAAGTGTTAAATTTTGTTTTAAAATTTTCTTTTCTTTTATTAAAAATCTGAAAACCATTTAGTTAAACTTGCATCTTCATTTCCATATTTCATTTGCATTTTCCTGAACCAAAGAAATTTGCATTTTCTCAAAATTCAGCAACCTGCATACCTCAAATCCATTGACAAGTTCAAATCTGCATACTCCCCTCATCAAAGATCAAAATCCTTCATCTGCAAATCTCAAATCAAATGAACCTGCATATCTAAAAATCTGCATTCACAAATGCATATAAAATCAACACCAAATCTTGATCACCTCTTCAAAAATTAAGCCTGCATATTCAAATCCCTGTACAAACCAAAAGGGCACATCTGCATTTCCAAACCTGCATATTCCACTTCCTCTTTATCAAAAATCTGTAGCATGTTTTTAATAGTGCATGCAAGTTTTCAATCCTCATATCTGCCTCAATTTCTAAATGCATGCAAGTTAATCAGAGTGTTCATAGCAATTCCAAATCCCAGAGGCCCTGGTTTTCAAAGCTAGCATTTCAAGTTTTCAAAGCATCTCAAACTTTTCAAAGCATTTCAGTTTTGAGGGCATCTCTGTTTTTCAAAGCTTCAAGTTCAAGCATATGCAAGTTCATCTAAACACCTGCATGCAAGCATCTTGGTCATGGAAAAGCATGAGCAACCCAGACTTATAACAACAGAGGAAGCCTGCATGTGTTCTGCAAATTCAAATGATCTGGGGTCTGCATTCAATAAAAAGGGAGTAACTTAAAATTCTAAATTTATAATAGGATTGCATGCTAGATTGTTTGATATATATAAGTATTGCTGTGTTTAAGTGTGAAGTAATGTTTGTTTGCTGTTGTTTTATTTCCTGATCTGTTTTCTTGATTTTCTAGGCAGTTTTATTTAAACTTTATCTTTTAACTTTAACTTCTGGAATGATTTAATTTATATGTAAGGTTATGAATTTTCTTAAGTTAACTTTTACAGTTTTAAGCAAGTGCAAAAAGAAATATAAATATAAACAGTTTTGTCCCTGTTAACTCAGGTAAAACTTTGCATGATTTTTTTTATCAAGACTCAACTATATTGATATCATGCTTCAGATTTATAAATAAAAGTACTTACCATAACTTGATTTTTGAATCAAGAAATAGAATTTTTAGAAGAAAGATTCAGTAGCAGTTTTGTATTGAACTAGGAATAAAATCTATGCAAATTCTTTTGATCTATGAATTGGAAAATTCTGAAATTCTTGTGAGTTACCAGGTAAAGATCATAGATCCATATAAAAATCTGAAATGAGTATAATTGTTATTAGATTAGTTGCAGATCTGCAAAATTATTTTAAACCCTAGTTTTATTTGGTTTAAAGAATTTGGACATTTCGATTCATACATTGGATCGAGTGTCAAGATGTTTTGAGGATTTATAGTTTGGCCGTAGTTGAGTTCATGGCCGGAGGGGTCGATCTGCAAGTGGTCGGAGGTGAGGGATATGGCCGTTGACAGGTTCTGGACATAGGACCTGGTTTCTGTTTACAGGTTTTGGAAATTAGGGGTTACTTTGAATTCTTGTTCTTTTGTTCGAGCTAAAGGCTTATGTGGGTATACTTGGGTTTAGGGTAGTTGTTGGATCATCACTGGAGGTCGCCAGAGGTGGTGGTCGCCGTGCATATGCACGGCGACATGTTTACTGGAGAGTTGTTTTGGTTTGGGGGTGTTTCAGGGTAGGGTTCTGTTTACTCGAAGTGGATGGGAGATTGACTCGAAGTGGTGAAGCATAAAACCGAAGTAAAGTTTAGGTTCTCTCGGGTTGAACCTGTAAGTTTACAGGTTATAGAAACCTGTTTTTCTTTTTAAAATCTGGGTTTTAAAATTGAAATCTGTAATATATGTTTAAAGCAAAGTTTAAATTCAAATGAAATTCAAGTTTGCATTACTGATTTGAATTCAAATTCCAGGTTTTTAAACCTGTTTTCTGTTTTTTTCAAAATCTGTGTTTGAACTGTTTAAATCTGCAGTTTTATGTTTTGATTAAAATTTAAGAGCAAATTCAAATGCAGGTTTGAATTTCAGATTCAAATTTAAATCTCAGGTTTTGAAATAAATGTTTAAATTCTTAACTTAATTAACTATTTCAATTTGGGTGAATAGTTGAAATTTTAAATAATGAAGTTTTAAAATATGAAGCAAGATTTAAAGATAGATTTTAAATCTGGAAATTTTAAGTTTAAAAATAGAGTTCAGTTTTAAATTTAAAAGAAGATTTAAATTTGAAAGTTTTAAACTAAGAATGAATTGAGTTTCTAAAATTTCAAAATGAATTTAACTCCAAATTCTTATGATTACATTTTTAAGTCAAACCTTTGTTCTGACTTGTAATTTTAAATAAGTTTCAAAATTATTTAAAACTTTGATAAGTTTAAAATTATTTTATTCTAAACTTGAATTTAAATTGAAATTTAAAGGCAATTTCAAAAGTACTTAGATTTGGATTGAATTGTTTTAAACATAATCAAGTTATGTTTTATTTTGAAAATTTGATTAAGATTTATGTTTTAGAATTAATTAATAAGGTGATTAAGATAAACTAATTAATTTAATTAATTAATTAAATTTGGGATTAATAATTGATTAATAATTAATCAATTTAAGATTAAGATCATTAATTAAGTTATTAATTAATGATAAATGAATATTAATTCTGTAATTAAGTTTTAAAATAAGGTTAATTAATTTAATAATTAACTTTGATTAATAAATGATTAAAGATAATGTAAATAGTAATTAATTTAAGTTAATTACTTTATAAATAATTTGAGGATGGTTAATGAAGGTCATTAACCAAGATTGTTTAACAATTAATTAATGTAGTTAATTTTTATAATTAATTAGATTAATTAATTTAATAATAATCATTATAAATGGTTAGAGAGTAATTACTTGATAAAGTAATTAAGAAATTAATTAATTAATGTAATTAATTTAATTTAATGAGATTGTTTATTTTAATTAATTAAGTTTAATTAATTTTAAACACTTGAATTTTATAATTACTTTATGTAATTGATGTTTTGGAAATTACTTAGTTAAGTAATTGATTAATAATTACATATTGTAATTAAGTGGTGATGATTAAGAATGAGGTAATTTGGATTAATTATTTAATAATTAATCAAGGGATTAATTAAGTAATTAATTAAGGATAATTAATTTTATTTAAATAAAGTAATTAAGCTAGTTAATTACTAAATGTAATTAATCTGTGATGATGATTAATAAGTTAATTACTTAAGGTAATTAATAATTAAGGATCATTAATTATTTTAATTAATGATGTAATTAAAGGTGATTAATTATGATTGATTAATCAATAATAGGTAATTAAAGGTAATTAATTAATATAATTAATTAATATAATTAATTAAGGATTAATGTAATTAATTATGATTAATTTATTTATTGAAGTAATTAAAGGTTAATTACCGTTAGTTGAGGATAATTAATTTTGTGAAATTAATTTAGGATAATTACATGAATGTAATTAAGGGTAATTAATCAAGAGTGATTAATTAAAGTAATTTATGATTGATTAATTGATTGTAATCAATTAAATGATTGAGTAAGCAGGTTATAATTTGGATGAAGTAATTAATTTAATTTATTTTAAATTAATTAAAGATGGAGTAATTAATTTAATTCATTTTGAATTAATTAGAATTAGATATAGTTAATTTAATTCATTTTAAATTAATTATATTATGGATGAGTAAATCTTTGCTTATGGATGAATGGTTGAACTTGATTTCCTTGGATGCTTTGTGATCTCAGTAATGAGATAAATAATATTGTGTGGTATGAATGTTTGGTTGTATTGTGATGATAACATAGGTTATCTATTGTGATGGTGATATATGGAATATCTATTTGATATTGATGATGTGAATTATCTGTTATTTGATAATGTTGATTATCAGTTGTGATTTATGAATTATCTATCTGTGTGAATATAGATACTGTAATTAAATTGTTTTAAACCTTTAAAACAACTTGGACCTTAAAAGACACGCTTTGGTTTCGATGAGACCGGGATCGGGTTTCCATATTTGGATATCCGAAAACCACATCGATTCCAAATAACGTTAGGTCGTGTAGCTAAGTGGAGCTTTGTGAAGACTCGAAGTGTAAGGACTATGAGTCATTATAACTCTGTGGGTGATTCCGTAATGAGTTGACGGAATTAGTTTTTATAGATTCGAGATGGAGATTCAGAGTGCAAGGGTTATTGTCGTTAACTCTGAGGGTGATTCCAAAACGAGTGTAACGAGATAATGCCTTCGGTTTCGTTCGAACCCGGAACGAACTTGTATGGATTGAATGCTTCCAAAACATCGTCAGGTGGATGATGAGAATTCTAAGTGATGTGTCCTATAAAGGTAATCGTAACCTCAAGCCTCATCAACCGGGAATGGCTAAAACAGGGAAGGTGCAGCAAGGCTTCGTGGGTAGTCCCCACTTGAGAGCAAGATTTTCCCCTGTCTAGAGGTCCCTTTTTATTCGGCTTAGTGGGCAGTTGTTAGTGCGCACCAACTGCGGGGTTGTCTTGTTCGGAACCATTCAGTAAGGAATGGGTCCAGCATTGTGTTGCAGGGGAGTTAGGGTGGCTCCTCGGTACGTTGATCTAGGCTACGTACTGTGACGGGCGGTACCCCAGTAGCCCTACCATTGTATGGAATCCAAAATCCAATAAGTGCCAATGGTTTTGATTGTATTACCCACTTTTGTGGATAGTAGCTGGAATTTAATCATGTAACAATTTCGGCTATTTCATATTTACTTGAAAACCCTAGACCTATTATAATATCAGTGGATTTCCTATTAAATGTTTTGGTTAGCGTAAGGTAAAAACTTTTCCATGTTTATGTGTGGGAAGTCTTACGTGATACCTTTCTTTTAAAAAGGTTTTTGAAAGTTAAGCAACTTTAACTGTTACTCACACCAGACCCATGTCTGACCCGGAGTTTATTTTTGTTTTTCATAAACTCTTGGGTACTCAAATTTTTATGAGTAGTCAAGGATGATTCAGGTTAGGATTCGGGTTTTGCTTTGACGAATTATGGAGGAGCAATGGAGCAGGAGGCTTCTGCGAGTAGATATAGCTATAGAGTTTTCCGCTGTGTAGATTCAGATGTTGTTTCTTTCTTCTCTTCTTTCTATTCTCTTTTCTATCCCTTTCTTTCTTAAAGATGATGCGATTTTCCGGGAGTGGAAAGTCGGGTCGTTACATTTTGGTATCAGAGCATTAGGTTGAGTGAATACCTAGGCTCTGTAGTGGTGTCTTTCTTGAGAGAGCGTATTTGTAATTTTTATATATAATATATCTATATATATATATATTTCTACCTATCTGTTGGGTTACCTGTTCAGGTTTTCCAATTTAAGTTATAAAGGTAGATGAGGTAGTAGTGTGTGTAACCCGATTACTACCATTGGTTGGAGTTTGAATGTTTTGAGGTTGGAAGTGTTTTGTCGAGACTGTAGACCTAATACCGTCTCGAGTGAGTTCTGTAGTGATGAAGGACTTCATTAATCTCTGAAGGTAACCTGGAAAGGTTCGGAGTTTATTTCTGAAGTTGGATGAGTAGTATTTGGATCTGTTGGCTTGGCAGAAGTGAGTGATGGTATTTTGGATGCCTTAAGGAGTAGTAGCTGAGTGATGAGATGCAGTGACTATGGATGTTCCCGAAGATGTTTTCTTTGGAACAAATTAAGGAAGTCAGTCTGCTTCAGTGTTGTGGCTGTGTTCAGCCGGTGTTTCTGTTTTCTTTGAAGTCCGAGTTTCTCGGAGAGCTTTGATTTGGAATTCTTTGGCATCTATGGAAGCAGTGCAGCATGGATTATTCTCGGTGTTGGCTAGAGATCTTCTGGCTTAGCAGTTTTTCTGGAATGAAGTTCAGAAGCAGTTGAGTGGACCCGTTTCTTTGATGGGTTGGCTAGTGAAGTTTAAGCTGTTCTATTTGATTAAGGGAGAACAGTTTTTCCTTGAATTTGGTTTGGGAGGTTCGCAAAAGTGACTTGCGATTGTTTGAGTGTTCTCTTGGGTTATCTGAGTTTTTCTGGATGTCTTCAGGAAGTCAGAGTTTGGTCTGCATCTGGAGTTTGAGGTTTTTTATCGACTAGAATTCCAGGAGTGGAACCGATGGTTCAGCCTTATAGAAGAATGGTTTCCAAGAGTTGAGTTGGTGTAGCAGCTCGGAGTTTCGGAGGAACTTCTAAATTTCTTATGGATTTGTTGAATCATATCTCTGGGGTGTGTTGTCCAGTTGTGCTCGTGTTCTTCTTCAGCATTCTCTTCTACTTTGGATCAGAGTTGAGCAGCGGAAGCAGTTGGGAAGTGTATCTGCTTTTCTTTGCTGGACAGGAGAAGTGAGTTGTTGTTTTCTGATGTTGAGGAGTAGAGTTTGAGTTCTTGGTTTTGGTTGATTTTGAGGAGATCATTTAGGTTGAGTTGATTGGTCTAGTTTGTTTCTACAGCATCAGCGTAGGTTGAGCTGATCGGTAAGGTTGAAGACAACCCAGGATCGTCTGAAGAGTTTTGTGGATAAGAGTCGGAGATTTAATTTTGGATAAGTTTTCTCCGATAATAAGTGAGCTATAAGTTTGGGTAAGTTTGAGAAGTTAGCTCTGAAGTGTTTGGATCTTTTCTGTATCTTGGAGTAAGTGATTGATTTATAGGATTGAATTGCCAGTTTGGATAACTGAGATTCGATGAGTTTCACGTATCTCTGAGGGAGTACGTGTATGATCTATCTCTGGTTGTGAACCAGCAGTTTTGGAGTTTTTGTTGTTGAGTCAGACTCATTTGTAGTCTGATATTTTGTCTAGTGTTATAGATATAGTTGTTTTGTAGCTTCATAGTATTGGTTGTTTGGATTTTCTAGAGCGAGTATCCCGGTGGATATATATTTATACCTGGGGGAAACTCGATGAAATTTTATCCAGAATTTGTACGGATAATTAGATTTGTTTGATTGGTTGAAATGGGTTGTTTTAATTGTTAGCATAGGTTTTATATATGCTTGTGTTTATAATTAAATTTAATAAGATTATTAAATTACCTTTGTTTTAAATTTCGAGGACGAAATTCTTTTAAGGGGAAAGGATTGTAACATCCCGGAATTTTTGACAATATCAATTTAATAATATGTAGTTAAAACTAAATTGATATTGATAATCTGTTGATAATTATTCAAATAAATTTAATAATCTTCTTCAATAATTATTTATATTGGTTATTTTATCTTTATAAATAATAAATTGATTTCTATTTTCAATATAAATATATGGTTCATATTTTAAACAAATTGGTATTGTTTTAAATTTAGAATAAATTTAACAAAATTGGTTTTATGGCTTAACAAAATAAATATTTTATTTTGTAAAATGATTTTAATTTAATAAAAAGAGATTTATTAAAATAATATTAATATTGTATTGTCTTTATAAATAGGTTTAAATAGGATTTGTAATTTTTATTTCAAATTGAATTTATATGTATAACTTGATTTGAGAATAATTGATTTTGAGTTTAGTTTGAATTTAAATTCAAAGTATAAAATATTCATTTGTTTTAATTTTTATTTGTATAAGTTTATAAACATAATTTGTTTTGTTTTCATTTATAAATTCATACACATATTCAAATTTAAACTAACAACTTAATTTAAGCTAATGTAACATACATTTGTAAATTTAAATTCTAATTATCTTTAAAAGGAAACATGTGTTAAATTCATATGTATTCATTTAGACAAGTGTCTAATTTATGACAAGTGTTAAATTTTGTTTTAAAATTTTCTTCTCTTTTATTAAAAATCTGAAAACCATTTAGTTAAACTTGCATCTTCATTTCCATATTTCATTTGCATTTTCCTGAACCAAAGAAATTTTCATTTTCTCAAAATTTAGCAACCTGCATACCTCAAATCCATTGACAAGTTCAAATCTGCATACTTCCCTCATCAAAGATCAAAATCCTTCATCTGCAAATCTCAAATCAAATGAACCAGCATATCTAAAAATCTGCATTCACAAATGCATATAAAATTCAACACCAAATCTTGATCACCTCTTCAAAAATTAAGCCTGCATATTCAAATCCCTGTACAAACCAAAAGGGCAAATCTGCATTTCCAAACCTACATATTCCACTTTGTAACAACCTGTATTTTGTGATTTATTTTTTTGTATATTTTAATTATTTTAATTAAATTTTTGATTTAAAAACTTATTTTATTTATTTTGAATGATAAACTTTAGTTTTGATACGAATTATCATTCCAAAGCATGACTAAAAAGAATATTTTCCAAAAAGCGAGTTTTTGGTCAAAATAGTCAAACTTTGACTTTTATTTTAAAATTTTAAAAGTTTGAAAATTTAATTTTTTTTCTTTTATTTTGAAAGTATATAAAATTTTAGGAACACTGCTTTTTGTTTCGTTGGAAACAGATTTAAATTGTGAAAGTTATGTATATTTCAATATTGAGTGCAATTCGTTTATTCTGCAATTTTGTTATTTTAAATAGTATAAATTTTATTTTTATTTGTCATATTTTTTTGTAATATGTATTGATATGTTATTTTATGTATGTTTTTGTCTTTTAATATTTTTGAAGTGAGCTAGGAATTTTTCTAGAGCTAGTTGTATTTTTCTTGTAATTTCCATGCCCTGTTTTCAATTTTTAAACATTTTCTTTAGTTCTTTTCTATTTTTCTCCAATTTAATTATTTATTTTAGTTTAGAAATGATAAATAAATTATTTTATTTCAAAATTTTGCTTTAGAACATTTTTAAAATGAAGTAGATATTTTTCCAAAGCCATTGATGTTTTAATTGTAATTTTTGAACCTTGTTTTCAATTTTTAAGCAATTTCCTTAATTCTTTTTATATTTTCTTTAAATTTAATTATATAATTTTATTTTATTTCACTTTTTTTCGGTTTTTAGATGTACTTACTGAAGTTTTTTTGTTTTACTTGATTTAAAAGAAAAGGAAGTATGGAAGGTTTTAAAAGCTAAGAAACGTAAAGTCGTTTCACCGTTTCTTTTACCGTTACTTTTTCAATCGATACATCAATTTATTTTGGCCGTACCTTTCTCTATTCTTTTCAGCTGCATTCTCTTATCTTTTTCACGCAAATTTCATCCATTTCTCAAGGAAAAAACTCACGGCCATGGATGACCAAAAGTTTTTTGGTAAAGCTTTTTTTTTCTTTCTTGTTTTTGTGCTTTTCTAAGTGATTTTGTATATTGTTCTCAACTTCATGGCTCCACTCCTCCTCAACCAGATCTAGGCCAACCTCCACCACTTTATTCTCTGATCATCATCCACTCTAGATCACCACCATGGCAGGCCAAGCAACCCCAAGGCAAACACCACCACCAAAATCCACAAATCTATCACCTATGCACTCAAGCTGACCTAGTTTTGGTACCATCACCTTCATCCACCTTTTGCCCCCACTTCCACCACCACCAGTTCTGACCTGACCACCACCCCCTGGCACATCAGCCATCACCACCTGAGTCTCTGACCATGACCTAGAGCCTATGGCCGAACCAAATTGTAGCATAGAGTTGTTGAATTTGCCTTGAAATTGCCTTGTAGTGTTGACTTGTTTCACCTATAAATCTCCACACTTTTAAACCATGATAGGCTCACCACTATGGATCCAAACCATACCTTTATACATGCCTTGGCTATGCTATTTCAGTTCATAACTGAAGTATGAGAAGTTGAGAACAATTGCAAAGCATTTGTCTTTGTTTTGGGCTTTGATTCCTAGTGTCGTTTAGTGTAATTTGGCTTTGAAAAACTTTTGTATTTTGAATTGTTTTGTTTATATGTATACAAGGCAATTATATTTGTCTCTCCACTCTCAAATCATGGTAGTGTTGTCGTGCCTTCGTTGTGTCTGTATCGTATGCTTTGGTGTCATTCTCCAGCTTGTGACATGTGAGTATCTCTCACCGGACATTATGTACTTATATAAGTAGTAAATTGACACCCTGTGAATCTGTAGGACTATATGATCATGTTATAACTGCTTATATTATTATCATATGATGTTCACACCTGTTATTACACCTATTATATAATATGTTACTGTTATTTCATGCTATTCTGTATATTTTATCAGTTTATCACACTGCAAGTTCCCTGTAAATTAGAAATCATTATGGGTTGAAATGATATATACCCGAACGGACTTTAGAATAAGAGAAAATTGTTATGGGCTGAAATAATAGGCCTGAATGATTTTCAATTTATTTCATTTACTTGGAGCTGCGGGTTTGAAATGATAAAACCTGGATTTTCTTTGTAAATTACGGGTTGAAATGATATATTACCCGTATCATTTTTCCTAGTGTAGAAAATTATATACAGACCCGTAGTTAATATATGTTTTCTAAAAAATTTAAAATTATTTTAGAAATGTAAATATTAAAACATTTTGATTTAAATCTAATTAAAAATGATTTTTTTAAAATATTATTGATTTTCTGAATAATTGTAAGTAAAATGAATTAATGAAAAGTTAGAAAATTTTGATTGTTATTTTGGAAAAGTTGATTTAATTATAATTGGAAATTAAATTGAATATGAAATATGATAAATTTATGATATTTTGAATTTAAATTAATTTAAAGTTATTTTATATCATATTAATAATTTTTGATAAAGTTGAATGTGAAATGAATGAATATTTAAGTTGAAATTTTGAAATATAACTAAAATTGGAAATTTATGAAATTGACTTAAAAGCGAACTTTTAGTTAAGAAAATAAAAATAAAACTAAGTTATATTTGAGAATTTGAACTTAAGTGTTAAGTTGAAATTTAATGCAAGGAATTTAAAATTGAACATTGCAATTTAATAGTGAATTATTATTAAATCTTGGTTTTTGAATGGAAATTTAACTTTATAAAATCATGAACTTGAGGAAAATTAAATGATGTTTATAAATGTGAAAATGTATGATTTTATGATTTAAAAATGTTTTAAATAAAAATATAATTGGTTGAGAAATTATATTGAATATTTGGAGTTAATTGACTGCATTTTTGAAATACTATTTATTACAATGTAAATGATATTACAGTATTTGTAAATGCTGTAGTTGATGATAATGAACTAAAAAGCTAAAATGAATTAAAAACTATTATAGCAATTTTGTAAGTGCTATAATTTTTGAATTTAACTAAGTTTATTTGGAATTTAAGTAAACCCTATTACAACATTTTAAAATGTTGTCTTTTGTTAAATTGAACTGTTTTGAATGTAACTTTCCGTAGCGTTTTCTAAATGCTGCGAAAAGTGGAATTTCACTGTTTTGATAAACGTAAACGAACTTTGAAGTTGAAAATTTTGGAAATTTAACAATTTAATTTTTAACATAATAACTTCATTTTTATGATTAAAAATGATTTTTTTGGAATATAAACTGTTTTGAAATATGAATTGAAATGGTATTTTAAATTTAATAAAATGAATAATGATTTGAAATGTGGTTTCGAAAAGATATGATATTTTTATATATTAAAATGATTTGAAATGTGGTACTGAAAGATATGATATTTTGATATATTAAAATGATTTGAAACGAAGTTTTGAAAGATATGATATTTTGATATTAAATGATTTGACAAATGAAGCTTTGAAAGGTTATGATATTTTGATGTATTAAAATGATTTGAAAGGAAGTTTTTAAATGATATGATAATTTAAAATATTGAAATGGTTAGAAATGACTTGATATTTATTTTGATAAATATTTGAATTGAAAGATATGGTATGATGATATATTGAAATGGTTTGGAAATGATTTAATCTTTATTTTGATAAAGGTTTGGGTTGAAATGACATTTTATTTTTGAAGTATAAAATATTTTTTTTTTAAAGTTATAACTACGGGTTATAATAACGATTGGTTGTTAAAGAGACCGGGATCGGATATTGTCTTATAGTCGGCCAATACCGAAAACCACTTTAACAACCGTGTACGCGGTGGAGATTCCAGAATGATGTAGGATGGTGGCGACGTTCTCGAGGTATATTACGTCGACCCAACTCCCGTGAGTTGGCATAAATGACTAAAACAGGAGCTATACCGGGCTACACAAAGGGTTGCACCCTTTCATCGAGCATGCTCCATCGGAAACCATTCTATTACTTTTGTGATTCGATATGTGGCGCCACTTTGATTCGGGGGTATTGTTCGAGGTGGGCGGAAGCTGCTGGCTTGCCGTCACCACCGGTCCGGGAGTGCAAACGGTGTATCCACCCTGGCATTGCCTCGCGTGCCGTGTCATCTCCTTATATCGAGCCCACTACGATTTTGGTTTTAAAGATCCGACCGCGTTAAGGTTCACCATCCCCTTAACGTTATTTTCTATATGATTATACTTTACTGATTAGACACTACTGTAAATAGCGCAAATATACTATATAGTAAATAGTTTAACGGATCATTAGAGGATGGGCGGTCCCAAGCATCTTCTAAGTTACTTGTACCTTTACTACAGTTCATTTGAGTTGGTTTACATTGTATAAGTATGTATGTCCTGACTCGAGTGTTTGTATTTTTATTTACGCTCGGGTCAGCCTGAGTTATTCACAAATTTGGATGTCTACTTTCTGGAGATTGAAATCGCTGGAGATTATCTACTTGTCAAGTTTTATCTTTTGCAGTCTGTTGTTCTTTTTAGTTCTTGTATCAGTTGACTTCTATGTAGTGAGACTTCCTTTGTACTTTGTTCTTACGTTGTATTTTATGTAACTCTGATAAATTTATATAGTAGCTTCATGAACTACTATCTCTTTTAATTCCGCTGCATTATTATTACTCTGTGTCTGTGATCTGTGATTATTATTTACTGTATATTCTGAGATTTGCCAAATTTTTATTTACAACGCGGTATTTTGAGCAATTCAATTCCGGCATGAGTGTCTACCTATACACTTATAATGGATGCGAATGGTTGAAAATATCGGGTCTTTACACACTTCCTCTTTATCAAAAATCTGTAGCATGTTTTCAATAGTGCATGCAAGTTTTCAATCCTCATATCTGCCTCAATTTCTAAATGCATGCAAGTTAATCAGAGTGTTCATAGCAATTCCAAATCCCAGAGTCCCTGGTTTTCAAAGCTAGCATTTCAAGTTTTCAAAGCATCTCAAACTTTTCAAAGCATTTCAGTTTTGAGGGCATCTCTGTTTTTCAAAGCTTCAAGTTCAAGCATATGCAAGTTCATCTAAACACCTGCATGCAAGCATCTTGGTCATGGAAAAGCATGAGCAACCCAGACTTATAACAACAGAAGAAGCCTGCATGTGTTCTGCAAATTCAAATGATCTGGGGTCTGCATTCAATAAAAAGCGAGTAACTTAAAATTCTAAATTTATAATAGGATTGCATGCTAGATTGTTTGATATGTATAAGTATTGCTGTGTTTAAGTGTGAAGTAATGTTTGTTTGCTGTTGTTTTATTTCCTGATCTGTTTTCTTGATTTTCTAGGCAGTTTTATTTAAACTTTGTCTTTTAACTTTAACTTCTGGAATGATTTAATTTATATGTAAGGTTATAAATTTTCTTAAGTTAACTTTTGCAGTTTTAAGCAAGTGCAAAAAGAAATATAAATATAAATAGTTTTGTCCCTGTTAACTCAGGTAAAACTTTGCATGATTTTTTATTATCAAGACTCAACTATATTGATATCATGCTTCAGATTTATAAATAAAAGTACTTACCATAACTTGATTTTTGAATCAAGAAATAGAATTTTTAGAAGAAAGATTCAGTAGCAGTTTGGTATTGAACTAGGAATAAAATCTGTGCAAATTCTATTGATCTATGAATTGGAAAATTCTGAAATTCTTGTGAGTTACCAAGTAAAGATCATAGATCCATATAAAAACCTGAAATGAGTATAATGGTTATTAGATTAGTTGCAGATCTGCAAAATTATTTTAAACCCTAGTTTTATTTGGTTTAAAGAATTTGGACATTTCGATTCATACATTGGATCGAGTGTCAAGATGTTTTGAGGATTTATAGTTTGGCCGTAGTTGAGTTCATGGCCGAAGGGGTCGATATGCAAGTGGTCGGAGGTGAGGGATATGGCCGTTGACAGGTTTTGGACATAGGACTTGGTTTCTGTTTACAGGTTTTGGAAATTAGGGGTTACTTTGAATTCTTGTTCTTTTGTTCGAGCTAAAGGCTTATGTGGGTATACTTGGGTTTAGGGTAGTTGTTGGATCATCACTGGAGGGCGCCAGAGGTGGTGGTCGCCGTGCATATGCACGGCGACATGTTTACTGGAGAGTTGTTTTGGTTTGGGGGTGTTTCAGGGGAGGGTTCTGTTTACTCGAAGTGGATGGGAGATTGACTCGAAGTGGTGAAGCATAAAACCGAAGTAAAGTTTAGGTTCTCTCGGGTTGAACCTGTAAGTTTACAGGTTATAGAAACCTGTTTTTCTTTTTAAAATCTGGGTTTTAAAATTGAAATCTGTAATATATGTTTAAAGCAAAGTTTAAATTCAAATGAAATTCAAGTTTGCATTACCGATTTGAATTCAAATTCCAGGTTTTTAAACCTGTTTTCTGTTTTTTTCAAAATCTGGGTTTGAACTGTTTAAATCTGCAGTTTTATGTTTTGATTAAAATTTAAGAGCAAATTCAAATGCAGGTTTGAATTTCAGATTCAAATTTAAATCTCAGGTTTTGAAATAAAAGTTTAAATTCTTAACTTAATTAACTATTTCAATTTGGGTGAATAGTTGAAATTTTAAATAATGAAGTTTTAAAATATGAAGCAAGATTTAAAGATAGATTTTAAATCTGGAAATTTTAAGTTTAAAAATAGAGTTCAGTTTTAAATTTAAAAAGAAGATTTAAATTTGAAAGTTTTAAACTAAGAATGAATTGAGTTTCTAAAATTTTAAAATGAATTTAACTCCAAATTCTTATGATTACATTTTTAAGTCAAACCTTTGTTTTGACTTGTAATTTTAAATAAGTTTTAAAATTATTTAAAACTTTGATAAGTTTAAAATTATTTTATTTTAAACTTGAATTTAAATTGAAATTTAAAGGTAATGTAACGACCCGTATTTTACGTGTCATTTACAGGTCGTTAGTGTTGTTTATGTTGTCTCTAGCCTGAATCGTATAGGAAGTTAACTCGTGTGTTAAGTGTTGAGTCGTTAACGAGTTAACTAGGGGACCGAGTTGAGAATCTGACCGACTCAATGATGACCGACTCATAGAGCTAGCGACCTATAGGTTTGGCCGAGTTAGTGAGTTGCCGAGTTAACAGGTTAAGGGTTAGACCGACTCATAGGGGTTAACGAGTTACGACTCAAGGCTGGGACGAGTTAGTAGATGTGATCGGGTTAAGCTCTTCACCGACCTATAGGCTTGCGCGAGTTAGCGTGTTAGCGGGTTAGGAGTTAGCATAGCTAACGAGTTAGCGACCTAGAAGTTTTAGACGACTTAAGGATGCTAAGCGTAAGTCGTTAGCGGCTTAGTTAGGTCGTAGGGTCATCTGGGCCGTTGGAACTGTTGGGCCATAGCACTAGTTAACCCGAGTTGGTTGAGTCGTTGGTACGAGTTAAGACCTTAGGTCGCCTAAGAGTTAAGTCGTGAGTCGTAGTGGCTTGAGTCGTGAGTCATGAGTCATGGACGACTCATAGGGGCGGACGACTCATGGGGGATTTCAGCCTATAAATAGAGGGCTTTGGCTCACTTTTTGGCACCGGATTTTGAAGCGACGAAGTGCTGCCATTTTGAGAGCTCGACTACAGCATTTCTTCATCTCCTTTTCTCCATTTCAATCTAGTTCTAACATCCATCCAAGATTGAAGATTGAAGAGCCAAAGTTGAAGATCTTCATCCAACGAAGCTAGATTTCATCGTTTCAAGCGGGATTTCGACGAATCAAGCTTGAATCTTCGCTGTCCAGATCTGAGATTGATAGTTTTTGAAGTGTTTGGGTGATTCGGTGAGTGGTGGTTATCTCTCACGCGGACCCAAAGGAGTATATTGGATTGGTGGTTTGTTGGAGTGTTGTAGATAGTGATTTTATGCATTTTTCCTTAGATCCAAGTGTAGATCCATTACTTATGAAGATGTTTACTTATGCAAGTTCATTTATCAAGTTGAAGAGACAAAACCCATGATTTATATTTGTTAGATTTATGCTAAAAACCCATGATTCATGTATGTTAGATCTATGCTCATTTATTTACGAAATTTCCATTATCATTGTAATTGTTTATTTAGATCTTGTTTGAATGATTGATTGCTTGGATTAATGTTTGATTTGATTGAATAGTTGATATATAGCTTGATTTGATCAAGTTGGTTGATGATGATTCAAAAGCTAAGTGGAAAGGCTCTTGAATAAGGAAAGCTGCTTGTGGCATATGAAGCGGATGTTGAAGCTCATATGAATGGATTAGATGATGTTGAGATGGGACTTTGCCATGATGCGATGAGGCTAGCCATGATGTTGAGATGAGACTTTGCTATGATGCGATAAAGCGAAGCATGATGTGAGATAGCCTTGGTTTAATCCAGACGGGATCATCCCAAGCATGTTGATAACTCGATGATGCGATGCGAGTTGGTTGATAATGGTTAGCTTGAGAGGCGCTTGAGCTAGTATGGAAATAGTCGTCGAGGAGGATGACTAGGAGGCTGAGATCTCATCGTTGTTGAAGGTTCTAGCATGCTCAAAGCAAGAGTACGTTGGAACGGGCTGCGACGACGTTCCAAGCACGGGCTGCGACGACGTGCTAGTACTCTGGGTAGTTGCGAAAATTCCTAGGCACGGGCTGCGACGACGTGCGGAGTTATGTCTAGAACCGGGGTTACCATTAGCCCTTGACAGGTGGTCATTCAACTAACGGTGAAATCAAGGCAATGATAACAGTGATAGCCAGAGTCATGGATGTTTGGACGTTTGGTTGTATCATCGTTCGGTCTCAAGAGCAGTGTTTTCCGGGTGCTTATCTGATCTTGGTTTAGGCCTTGGGGGTTTGTATTTGGAAAACATCGACCTTGACTCGAATGATTATTGCTTTACTTTAATTGTCTGCCATGTTATGCTTGCTTCTCCTTAGTGTGTGTCTGGGGCTATCACTGTAGAAAGAGGCAGAGTGGGATGGTTTGGTTCCTATTCCTTTTATCCCTTATGCTCTTTTGGTATGTTTGATAGTTGATTTACTGCTCACTAAGACTTTGTCTGACTCAAGGTTTTATGTCTCCTCTTATTACCTTGGGCTGTTCATCCATGTTGGGATGGGCAGACTAGGTAGCAGGTGACAGGTGCTGTTCTTGGAGATCTACGCTGATGATGACGAAGACGAGCAGGAGGCTTTTGCATATTATTTCATATTATGTACTGGGTGTTCCGCTGTATATACTTTGAGTGCTTTGTAGTGAGGTTTTGATGTATTGACTGTTCTGATGATTGTATCAAACTTCTAAGATGCTTATTTGATGATATTCTGTTATGAAGCTTCACTATACATATATTTCTCTATTGTATTTTATCCATGCACTGTGAGTTATGCGATAGATTCTGCGATGTTTATTCTACCCTTGACGGTCACCCATGGCTGCCTGGCACGCCTTTCAGCGCATTATTTCCTTGTTTTGGTGCGGGAGTCATGGGCGGTCGTCACATTTGGTATCAGAGCTTTGGTTAATCGATTTTAGCCAACGCTCGCTGACGTAACTACGTAAGAGAGACGTAATTGTATTGTGATGGATGATTACTATATATAACATAGTAGTTTAGAAGGATTTGAACTCCTTATGCAGTTGTTTCTCAAGGTGTTCTAAGTCATTCCTTTTTGTAGATATTAAGGATGAGTCGACGGGGGAGACCAGCTGCTAGGGAAAGCCATGCTGCTAGGGAAGCTGTTGATTATGCTCCTATGTTTGAGGCCATGATGACTTTGATCATGAGAAGGATACCAGCTTCAGGATCATCAGTGGATGTGAGAGTTCAAGTCCAAGCTCCAAGACCGGTGGATTTCGCTAAGCTTTGCCAGGACTATACTTCTCTTGGAGGAAAGGTTTTCTTGGGAACAGAATCAACCATTGAAGTGCAAAGATGGATTGATGCTTGTAGAAGGATCTTTGGTGACTTGGGAGTTGAGGATGCAACTAAGAGGAAGCTTGCATCAAGGCAACTTCAAGGGAGAGCTTCGGATTGGTGGAATTCTATCACCGTTGATACTCCGGAGGAGGAGATTACTTGGGAGCAATTCCAAGCTAGATTTGAAGCTAAGTTCATCTCTACGGCTCAGAAATCTGTCTTGTTTAAAAAGTTTGTGGAGCTCAAGCAAGGTGGAAGACCCGTTCTTGAGTATGTTTCTGAGTTTGAAGCTTTGTCCAAGTATGCCAGATCGTATATTAATTCTCCCTATTAGAAGAATGAGAAGTTTGTGACCGGTTTGGATGCTTATCTTGGAAGACAGTTGGTGGATCATCTGGACGATCCGTTTGAGAAGCTTGTGGAGAAAGCTCTCAGGCATGAGAGTTTGTTTCCTAGGGAGAGTTCTGTTGTTGCTGTAACCAAGGAAGGGTTTAAGCCATAGAAGGGTGGAAACAAGAAGAGGAAGCAACAACAACAGAAGGGTAAGGATGGCCAGAAGAAGCCTAGGGGCGAAATGACTTGCTATAATTGCCAGCAGAAGGGCCATCTCTCCAAGGATTGTAGGAATCCAAAGGCGCCGGCGAAATGCCACAACTGTGACAAGCCAGGGCATTTCAGGAAAGATTGTCCAGAACCGAGGAAGGACAGGCAGATTGTGCAAGCTTATGCTTTGGGAGCTGTGCCGTCGTTTTCAAAAGCTCTTACTGCTGAAGAGAAAGGGAAGAGTGTGGTGGTTCAAGGTACTCTTTCCATTTGTGGTGTTCCAGTTAGAGTGTTGTTTGATACTGGAGCGTCGCATTCTTTTGTTTGTGATGATCTTGTAGGCCGGTTAGGTTTGGAACCGGATATTGTTGATAGGCCATTGGTTGTGACTAATCCAGTTGGGGGTTCGTCATGTTTGTGTATGATATGCCGTGGTCTAGTTGTGTCGAGTCATGATTGCTCGTTTGTTTGTGATTGCTTTGTTCTGAACTTTGCGGGGTTCAGAATTATTTTGGGTATGGACTGGCTTAGGAAGTATGCGGCAAGGATTGATTGTGAGAGGCTGGAGGTGACAGTCGGGAATGTGGAAGGGCGAAAGGTTGTGATACGATGTAAGCATGAGGAAGGCGTCTTCATGAGCTTCATGTATTCGCTGGTTGTTCCACGGGATGGACTGTCATCGGTGCCTATTGTGAATGGATTTGAAGATGTCTTTGACGAAGTCAAAGGGTTACCGCCGCATAGGGAGATCGAGTTTTGTATCGATCTAGTTGAGGGAGCCAGACCTGTTGTGATGCCTCTTAGGAGGATGGCGCCTAGGGAGCAGCTAGAGTTGAAGGTGCAAGTTGATGACCCTTTGCAGAAAGGATTCATTCGGAGAAGTGTGTCTGAATGGGGTGCACCAGTTGTGTTCGCAACCAAAGCGGATGGATCGTTGAGGTTGTGTGTGGATTATCGTGAGCTGAATAAAGTGACTAGGAAGAACAAGTACCCATTGCCGAGAATAGATGACTTGTTTGATCAGCTTCACGAAGCTAGGGTGTTTTCCCAGATGGATTTGGCAACGGGATTTCACCAGTTGAGAGTGGCTAAGGATAGTGTGCCGAAGACTGCTTTTAGGACACCATCCGGTTTTTATGAGTGGCTGGTAATGCCGTTTGGATTGACTAACGCACCAGCATATTTTGTGGATCTTATGAATAGAGTGTTCAGAGATCAGTTGAATAAGTTCGTGCTTGTGTTCGTGGATGATATTCTGATTTATTCCAGAACTGAAGAAGAGCACAAGACGCACTTGAGTATTGTTTTGGAAATCTTGCGGAAACATCAGTTGAAGGCTAAGTTTTCGAAGTGTCACTTCTGGAAGAGTGAAGTGAGGTTCTTAGGCCATGTTATCTCTGGAAATGGAATCGCAGTTGATCCCGCTAAGGTGGCAGCGATCCAGGATTGGGTTAGACCTAAGAATGCATCTGATGTGAGAAGTTTTCTTGGATTAGCTGGATATTATCGTCGGTTTATCAAAGACTTTTCCAAGATAGCTGCACCGTTAACAGGATTGACGAAAAAGAACCAAGTGTTCAGATGGGATGATAAGTGTGAGCAAGCTTTCGTAATCCTGAAAGAGCGACTGACGAGTGCTCCTGTTTTGACTATTCCAAGTGGGAATGATGAGATGGTGGTTTACACCGATGCATGTGGTACTGGACTTGGAGCAGTGCTAATGCAGAAGAATAAAGTTGTTGCATATGCAAGTCGACAACTGAAGCCGCATGAAAGGAATTACCCGACTCATGATTTGGAGTTAGCGGCAATTGTTTTTGCTTTGAAGATGTGGAGACATTATCTATTGGGAGTTAGATTCGAGTTGTTTACAGATCATAAGTCGTTGAAGTATCTGTTCTCCCAAAAGGATTTGAATCTTCGACAGCAACGATGGCTAGAGTTTTTAGCATCATATGATTTTGGTATAGCTTATACTCCGGGAAAAGGTAACGCAGTGGCAGATGCGTTGAGTCGAAGACATGCAGGATTGGGAGCCATGTTTTCGGAATGGAAGAGTCTCGAGTATTTGGCTGAGTTTGACTTCAGGCCTAGATGTGAATTGGAACCTGAGATGTTGGCAAACTTATCAATAAGGCCTACTCTTGTGGAAAGGATTGGCGAGAGTCAAAAGCGAGACGATAAGCTTGTCAAGATTATCCGTGATTTGGAATCTGGATTGGACCCAGAGAAGGATAAGGGATTCGAAGTCGATCGAGAGGGTTGGCTTCGGAAGCAAGGACGATTGGTTGTTCCCGATATAGATGAATTAAGAGATGAAGTTCTGAGGGAAAGTCATCACTCGAAGTTGACAATTCATCCAGGTGGAAATAAGATGTATCGGGATATGAAGAGAACCTATTATGGGAAGGTATGAAGAAGGATGTTGGAAATTTCATTTCCAAGTGTATGAACTGCCAGTTGGTGAAAGCTGAGCAGAAGAAGCCCAGTGGATTACTTCAGCCATTAGAGGTTCCTACATGGAAGTGGGAGCAGATATCGATGGATTTTATCGATGGTCTACCTAGAACCAGGATAGGGAATGAAGGAATTTGGGTTATCATAGATCGGTTGACCAAGAGTGCAAGTTTCATTCCTGTTCGATCAACTAGGACTGCATCGAAGTTGGCTGAGTTGTATGTTAAGTGGATAGTTCGATTCCATGGTATTCCGAAGAGTATAGTGAGCGATCGAGACCCATTGTTCACTAGTGGATTTTGGAAGAGCTTCCAGGAAGTTTTGGGAACCAAGTTGTGTTTGAGTACAGCTTATCACCCTCAAACAGATGGTCAGACTGAGAGAGTCAACCGAGTTTTGGAAGATCTTCTCAGAGCTTGTGTTTTGGACTTCGGAGGATCATGGGAAGATCACCTTCATTTGGTGGAATTTGCATATAACAACAGTTATCAGTCGAGTATTGGTATGGCACCATTTGAGGCATTATATGGAAGACCGTGTAACTCTCCGACATGTTGGTTAGAAACTGGAGAAAAGTTGATACTTGGGCCAGAGATGATTCGACAGACTTCGGATTGTATAGAGATCATTCGGCAACGAATGAAGGCAGCCCAAGATCGTCAGAAAAGTTATGCCGATAATCGTCGTAAGGATTTGGAATTCGACGTAGGTGATATGGTTTTTGTGAAGATTTCTCCTCTGAAGAATGTTATTCGATTTGGAAAGAAAGGAAAGTTAACTCCGAGATTTGTTGGACCATTCCCGATTATCGAGCGAATTGGAAAGCTCGCTTATAGATTGGAGTTACCGGAAAAGATGGCGGGTTTGCACAATGTTTTTCATGTATCTTATCTACGGAAGTATGTGCACGACTCGAATACAGTGGTTTCTGCTGATAGCTGTGAAGACTTGGAGGTTGATCTAGTGGTTACGAGACCTCGTAAGCCGCTTCGTGTTGTTAAGACCGACACGAAACAGCTTAGGAGGAAGACGATTACGTTGCTCAAGATACAATGGAGTGATGATGTTAACGACTGTACGTGGGAGGAGGAAGAGAGGATGAAGGAAGCTCATCCTGAACTCTTCGAGGTATGGCCCTAAGGTGTTGTGACATCTCATGAATTTGTAGCTTGTTCTAATCTTAGAATTCTGCATGCTAGGCTAGTAATTGGATGCATGGTTTGTTGATTGCTATGGATGGTAGGCATGCAGAATAGTTTTGATTGCTCTTGTTTGTTTGGAATTTCGGGGGCGAAATTCCTAACGGGGAGAGAATGTAACGACCCGTATTTTACGTGTCATTTACAGGTCGTTAGTGTTGTTTATGTTGTCTCTAGCCTGAGTCGTATAGGAAGTTAACTCGTGTTTAAGTGTTGAGTCGTTAACGAGTTAACTAGGGGACCGAGTTGAGAATCTGACCGACTCAATGATGACCGACTCATAGAGGTAGCGACCTATAGGTTTGGCCGAGTTAGTGAGTTGCCGAGTTAACAGGTTAAGGGTTAGACCGACTCATAGGGGTTAACGAGTTACGACTCAAGGCTGGGACGAGTTAGTAGATGTGATCGGGTTAAGCTCTTCACCGACCTATAGGCTTGCGCGAGTTAGCGTGTTAGCGGGTTAGGAGTTAGCATAGCTAACGAGTTAGCGACCTAGAAGTTTTAGACGACTTAAGGATGCTAAGTCGTAAGTCGTTAGCGGCTTAGTTAGGTCGTAGGGTCATCTGGGCCGTTGGAACTGTTGGGCCATAGCACTAGTTAACCCGAGTTGGTTGAGTCGTTGGTACGAGTTAAGACCTTAGGTCGCCTAAGAGTTAAGTCGTGAGTCGTAGTGGCTTGAGTCGTGAGTCATGAGTCGTGGACGACTCATAGGGGCGGACGACTCATGGGGGATTTCAGCCTATAAATAGAGGGCTTTGGCTCACTTTTTGGCACCGGATTTTGAAGCGACGAAGTGCTGCCATTTTGAGAGCTCGACTACAGCATTTCTTTCTCTCCTTTTCTCCATTTCAATCTAGTTCTAACATCCATCCAAGATTGAAGATTGAAGAGCCAAAGTTGAAGATCTTCATCCAACGAAGCTAGATTTCATCGTTTCAAGCGGGATTTCGACGAATCAAGCTTGAATCTTCGCTGTCCAGATCTGAGGTTGATAGTTTTTGAAGTGTTTGGGTGATTCGGTGAGTGGTGGTTATCTCTCACGCGGACCCAAAGGAGTATATTGGATTAGTGGTTTGTTGGAGTGTTGTAGATAGTGATTTTATGCATTTTTCCTTAGATCAAAGTGTAGATCCATTACTTATGAAGATGTTTACTTATGCAAGTTCATTTATCAAGTTGAAGAGACAAAACCCATGATTTATATTTGTTAGATTTATGCTAAAAACCCATGATTCATGTATGTTAGATCTATGCTCATTTATTTACGAAATTGCCATTATCATTGTAATTGTTTATTTAGATCTTGTTTGAATGATTGATTGCTTGGATTAATGTTTGATTTGATTGAATAGTTGATATATAGCTTGATTTGATCAAGTTGGTTGATGATGATTCAAAAGCTAAGTGGAAAGGCTCTTGAGTAAGGAAAGCTGCTTGTGGCATATGAAGCGGATGTTGAAGCTCATATGTATGGATTAGATGATGTTGAGATGGGACTTTGCCATGATGCGATGAGGCAAGCCATGATGTTGAGATGAGACTTTTCTATGATGCGATAAAGCGAAGCATGATGTGAGATAGCCTTGGTTTAATCCAGACGGGATCATCCCAAGCATGTTGATAACTCGATGATGCGATGCGAGTTGGTTGATAATGGTTAGCTTGAGAGGCGCTTGAGCTAGTATGGAAATAGTCATCGAGGAGGATGACTAGGAGGCTGAGATCTCATCGTTGTTGAAGGTTCTAGCATGCTCAAAGCAAGAGTACGTTGGAACGGGCTGCGACGACGTTCCAAGCACGGGCTGCGACGACGTGCTAGTACTCTGGGTAGTTGCGAAAATTCCTAGGCACGGGCTGCGACGACGTGCGGAGTTATGTCTAGAACCGGGGTTACCATTAGCCCTTGACAGGTGGTCATTCAACTAACGGTGAAATCAAGGCAATGATAACAGTGATAGCCAGAGTCATGGATGTTTGGACGTTTGGTTGTATCATCATTCGGTCTCAAGAGCGGTGTTTTCCGGGTGCTTATCTGATCTTGGTTTAGGCCTTGGGGGTTTGTATTTGGAAAACATCGACCTTGACTCGAATGATTATTGCTTTACTTTAATTGTCTGCCATGTTATGCTTGCTTCTCCTTAGTGTGTGTCTGGGGCTATCACTGTAGAAAGAGGCGGAGTGGGATGGTTTGGTTCCTATTCCTTTTATCCCTTATGCTCTTTTGGTATGTTTGATAGTTGATTTACTACTCACTAAGACTTTGTCTGACTCAAGGTTTTATGTCTCCTCTTATTAACTTGGGCTGTTCATCCATGTTGGGATGGGCAGACTAGGTAGCAGGTGACAGGTGCTGTTCTTGGAGATCTACGCTGATGATGACGAAGACGAGCAGGAGGCTTTTGCATATTATTTCATATTATGTACTGGGTGTTCCACTGTATATACTTTGAGTGCTTTGTAGTGAGGTTTTGATGTATTGACTGTTCTGATGATTGTATCAAACTTCTAAGATGCTTATTTGATGATATTCTGTTATGAAGCTTCACTATACATATATTTCTCTATTGTATTTTATCCATGCGCTGTGAGTTATGCGATAGATTCTGCGATGTTTATTCTACCCTTGACGGTCACCCATGGCTGCCTGGCACGCCTTTCAGCGCATTATTTCCTTGTTTTGGTGCGGGAGTCATGGGCGGTCGTCACAGGTAATTTCAAAAGTACTTAGATTTGGATTGAATTGTTTTAAACATAATCAAGTTATGTTTTATTTTGAAAATTTGATTAAGATTTATGTTTTAGAATTAATTAATAAGGTGATTAAGATAAATTAATTAATTTAATTAATTGATTAAATTTGGGATTAATAATTGATTAATAATTAATCAATTTAAGTTTAAGATCATTAATTAAGTTATTAATTAATGATAAATGAATATTATTTCTGTAATTAAGTTTTAAAATAAGGTTAATTAATTTAATAGTTAACTTTGATTAATAAATGATTAAAGATAATTTAAATAGTAATTAATTTAAGTTAATTACTTTATAAATAATTTGAGGATGGTTAATGAAGGTCATTAACCAAGATTGTTTAACAATTAATTAATGTAGTTAATTTTTATAATTAATTAGATTAATTAATTTAATAATAATCATTATAAATGGTTAGAGAGTAATTACTTGATAAAGTAATTAAGAAATTAATTACTTAATGTAATTAATTTAATTTAATGAGATTGTTTATTTTAATTAATTAAGTTTAATTAATTTTAAACACTTGAATTTTATAATTACTTTATGTAATTGATGTTTTGGAAATTACTTAGTTAAGTAATTGATTAATAATTACAAATTGTATTTAAGTGGCGATGATTAAGAATGAGGTAATTTGGATTAATTATTTAATAATTAATCAAGGGATTAATTAAGTAATTAATTAAGGATAATTAATTTTATTTAAATAAAGTAATTAAGCTAGTTAATTACTAAATGTAATTAATCTGTGATGATGATTAATAAGTTAATTACTTAAGGTAATTAATAATTAAGGATCATTAATTATTTTAATTAATGATGTAATTAAAGGTGATTAATTATGATTAATTAATCAATAATAGGTAATTAAAGGTAATTAATTAATATAATTAATTAAGGATTAATGTAATTAATTATGATTAATTTATTTATTGAAGTAATTAAAGGTTAATTACTATTAGTTGGGGATAATTAATTTTGTGAAATTAATTTAGGATAATTACATGAATGTAATTAAGGGTAATTAATCAAGAGCGATTAATTAAAGTAATTTATGATTGATTAATTGATTGTAATCAATTAAATGATTGAGTAAGCAGGTTATAATTTGGATGAAGTAATTAATTTAATTTATTTTAAATTAATTAAAGATGGAGTAATTAATTTAATTCATTTTAAATTAATTAGAATTAGATATAGTTAATTTAATTCATTTTAAATTAATTATATTATGGATGAGTAAATCTTTGCTTATGGATGAATGGTTGAACTTGATTGCCTTGGATGCTTTGTGATCTCAGTAATGAGATAAATAATATTGTGTGGTATGAATGTTTGGTTGTATTGTGATGATAACATAGGTTATCTATTGTGATGGTGATATATGGAATATCTATTTGATATTGATGATGTGAATTATCTGTTATTTGATAATGTTGATTATCAGTTGTGATTTATGAATTATCTATCTGTGTGAATATAGATACTGTAATTAAATTGTTTTAAACCTTTAAAACAACTTGGACCTTAAAAGACACGCTTTGGTTTCGATGAGACCGGGATCGGGTTTCCATATTTGGATATCCGAAAACCACATCGATTCCAAATAACGTTAGGTCGTGTAGCTAAGTGGAGCTTTGTGAAGACTCGAGGTGTAAGGACTATAAGTCATTATAACTCTGTAGGTGATTCCGTAATGAGTTGACGGAATTAGTTCTTATAGATTCGAGATGGAGATTCAGAGTGCAAGGGTTATTGTCGTTAACTCTGAGGGTGATTCCAAAACGAGTGTAACGAGATAATGCCTTCGGTTTCGTTCGAACCCGGAACGAACTTGTATGGATTGAATGCTTTCAGAACATCGTCAGGTGGATGATGAGCATTCTAAGTGATGTGTCCTATAAAGGTAATCGTAACCTCAAGCCTCATCAACCGGGAATGGCTAAAACAGGGGAGGTGCAGCAAGGCTTCGTGGGTAGCCCCCACTTGAGAGCAAGATTTTCCCCTGTCTAGAGGTCCCTTTTTATTCAGCTTAGTGGGCAGTTGTTAGTGCGCACCAACTGCGGGGTTGTCTTGTTCGGAACCATTCAGTAAGGAATGGGTCCGGCCTTGTGTTGCAGGGGAGTTAGGGTGGCTCCTCGGTACGTTGATCTAGGCCACGTGCTGTGACGAGCGGTACCCCAGTAGCCCTGCCATTGTATGGAATCCAAAATCCAATAAGTGCCAACGGTTTTGATTGTATTACCCACTTTTGTGGCTAGTAGCTGGAATTTAATCATGTAACAATTTCGGCTATTTCATATTTACTTGAAACCCTAGACCTATTATAATATCACTGGATTTCCTATCAAATGTTTTGGTTAGCGTAAAGTAAAAACTTTTCCATGTTTATGTGTGGGAAGTCTTACGTGATACCTTTCTTTTAAAAAGGTTTTTGAAAGTTAACCAACTTTAACCTGTTACTCACACCAGACCCATGTCTGACCCGGAGTTTATTTTTGTTTTTCATAAACTCTTGGGTACTCAAATTTTTATGAGTAGTCAAGGATGATTCAGGTTAGGATTCGGGTTTTGCTTTGACGAATTATGGAGTAGCAATGGAGCAGGAGGCTTCTGCGAGTAGATATAGCTATAGAGTTTTCCGCTGTGTAGATTCTGATGTTGTTTCTTTCTTCTCTTCTTTCTATTCTCTTTTCTATCCCTTTCTTTCTTAAAGATGATGCGATTTTCCAGGAGTGGAAAGTCGGGTCGTTACACGCGGCCTCTGATTTTCACTGTCGAAATGAAACTTCTCCATTCCTACATAGGTCGCAGTCTACCGATATAAAATCAAACGCAGACTGTTGGCTCTCCGCAGCACACACGACTTTCGCTATGTTATACCATAGGTCGCAATCTACGGATAAACGCATACTGTTGGCTCTCAGCAGCACACACGACTTTCGCTATGGTATACACTACTCATAATCCTTAGGAACTAGTTTTGTCCGGACTCCTCACAGGATCAACTTTAGAACCCCCCCCCCCCCCCCCCCCCCCGGGGGCCCAAGGCAGCACCACCCGGTGGCACTCCTGAGAAGTTCATTTCTGAAACGACCCGACTTTCCACTCCCGGAAAATCGCATCATTTTTAAGAAAGAAAGGGATAGAAAAGAGAAAAGATAGAGAAGAAGAAAGAAACGACACATCAGAATCTAAACAGCGGAATGAATAAATTATATTAATCACTTAATACTTTACATAGTATCATATACATCAGAGTTACACAGCATAATCAACTCATACTAGACAGTTATAAACACCTGTCTAGTTATACAACTCAATACAACTCAAAAACATCATCTCAGAGAAAACACAGCGGAATATTCTATAGATATACGCAGAAGCCTCCTGCTCCATTGCTCCTCCACAATTCGTCAAAGCCAACTTAGAAACCTAACCTGAATCCCTTGGCTACTCGTAAAAATTTGAGTACCCAAGAGTTTAAGAAAACAGCATAAACTCCGGGTCAGACATGGGTCTGGTGTGAGTAAACGGTTAAAGTTGCTTAACTTTAAAAAACCTTTTGAAAAGAAAGGTATCACGTAAGACTTCCCACACATAAACATGGAAAAGTTTTTACCTTACGCTAACCAAACATTTGATAGGAAATCCGATGATATTATAATAGTGTCTAGGGTTTTCAAATAAATAAGAAATAGCCGAAATTGTTACATGATTAAATTCCAGCTACTAGCCACAAAAGTGGGTAATACAATCAAAACCGTTGGCACTTATTGGATTTTGGATTCCATACAATGGCAGGGCTACTGGGGTACCGCCCGTCACAGTACGTGGCCTAGATCACCGTACCGAGGATTACTCCCTTCATCCCCTGCAACACAAAGCCGGACCCGTTCCTTACTGAACAGTTCCAAATAAGACAACCCCGACGGTTGTAGCTATTCAACCGTCCCACACAGCCGAAATAAAAGGGACCTCTAGACAGGGGTAAATCTTACTCTCCAGTGGGGGCTACCCACGAAGCTTTGCTGCACCTCCCCTGTTTTAGCCATTCCCGGTTGATGAGGCTTGAGGTTACGATTACCTTTATAGGACATATAACTTAGAATGCTCATCGTCCACCTGACGATGTGCTGAAAGCATTCAATCCATACAAGTTCGTTCCGGGTTCGAACGAAACCGAAGGCATTATCTCGTTACACTCATTTTGGAATCACCCTCCGAGTTAACGACAATAACCCTTGCACTCTAAACCACCATCTCGAATCTATAAGGTCTATTCCGTCAACTCATTACGGAATCACCCACAGAGTTATACTGACGTATAGCCCTTACACCTCGAGTCTTCACAAAGCTCCACATAGATTCACGACCTAACGTTATTTGGAATCGATGTGGTTTTCGGATATCCAAATATGGAAACCCGATCCCGGTCTCATCGAAATCCAAAGCGTGTCTTTTAAGTCCAAGTTGTTTTAAAGGTTTTAAAACAATTAAATTCAACTATCTACATATACACAGAATAGATAATTCACAAGCCACAATTGATAATCAACATTATCAAATAACAGGTAATTCATATAATCCATATCATAGTAGATAATCAATATATCAACATCCCAATTGATAATCACAATTCAACCAAGCATTCCTATCATACGACCATACTTATCTCATTACTGAGATCACACAGCATTCAAGACAATCAATGTCATCCAATCATTCATAAGCAATGATTAACTCAAACCATAACATAATTAATTTAAACTGAATTAAATTAACTATCTCTAATTAATTTAAAGTGAATTAAATTAATTATCTAATTACTTAATTAATTTAAAATTAATTAAATTAATTACCTTTATCACAATAAATCTTGCTTAATTAACCATTAATTAAACAAATTAATTAATCATCATTCTAATTAATCAACCTTGATTAATAAAGTAATTAATCCCTAATTATTTTCATTAATCATATCAATTAATGAACCTTAATTAATTAATCAGGCTTATATTAATTTCTTAAATTACATCAACCTAAATACAGTAATTAATTATTCTTAATTACTTCTTAATTACTTTATAAATTCATTTATTACATCAAGTAATAAATCTTTAATTACTTCAACAAGTAATCAACCCATTTAAAAATTACTTCCCAAACAGTAATTACCTTATCTCAATTACTTTTGTAATTAATCAATTACTTATCTTAAATAATTAACCTTATCAAAACTTATTAAGTAAACATACTTAATCTTTTATCAAGTGATCCTATTTCATTAATTAACAAATTAATTAACCTACTTGATTTCAATCATCTCATAAAACATAATCGAGTAATTCATCCTTCAATTACTCGTTAACCAAATTAATCTTCAGTTATCAGATTAATTATCTTCAATTATTAATTAATAAACCTTAATTATTAATCAATTCTTTAATCAAAAGTAATTAATTACTAATTACTTTTATAATTAATTAATTAAACTTAATTAACTAATTAATTAACTCTTAATCATTAATTAATAAACTTAATTATTAATTAACAATCTTAATTACAAATTAATTAATTCATAATTAAAATTAATTAATTCTTAATTACAATTAATTAACCTAAATAAAACAGTTAATTAATTCTTAATTATCTTTCATTATAATTTAATAATCCTTTGATTATTAATTAAGAAAACCCATTTAGAACTTAATAAAACCTTTATTAATTAATTACTATTTAATTAACTCTTAATTACTTAGTTAATAAGTAATTATAATTTAATTAATCATTTGACATTAATTAAATCATCAACTTAATTAATAGTTAATTAAATAATTAATTATACTTAATTAACCACTTAATTAACCCCTTTTTAAAATAATAATTAAATTATTTAATTAACTTAAACTTCTTGAATTAACTAACTAATTACACATTATTAATACTTAATTATTATTTAAGATAAAATAATTATCTTAAATAAATCTTAGAAATCTTTATTTAACTTAATTCATAAATTAAATTATAAAGAAGTCATTAATTACCTCTATTAATTAACAATTCTAATTCCAAATAAATTATCTTAATCTTCATTTGTTAATTAATAAATCATTTCCACAAATTAGTTTAAAACTTTACTTAATATTCTCTTTTATATATTTCAAAATAAGATTTAATATGATGTTAAGATTTAACTTAAAGATATTCAAACATTATACAAGTTTATTTATAAAAACAATTCAAGTTCAAAATCAAATACTTTAAAATTAATCTTAAACTTTCTTGAAGTTTAAAATTTATTTTATTTAAATTTGAAATGTTTGACATCACTTAAATCTGGGTTTTAAATCCTTAAAACTGTTTAAACTAAACTGTTTAAACTAAAACAGTTAACACTGCACAACCATGCTCAGATCAGCACGGGTTTAACCCCGAGCCACTACCAAAATACACGAGTCCTTCCCCGAGTCTTCTCCCCTAAAACACGAAATCGCCTTCGAGAAAACAAAGCAACCCACAAAAAGAACTGCAGACTCCACACCATCATCGTGCAACCTGCACCAACGCCGGACCTCCTCTGGCCAACGGCGAACCTTCCCACACGTCACCCAAACGCCCTACATCCACATACGACCCGCAGCACCACCATTCAGGCCTCGAATCAAATTAAAGCACATCAGGTTGAACAGATCCCAGAACCCATCATCAGAAAACCCCAAAAAAATCACTGCCGCCGATCAACTACAATTACTACAACTTCGGCCATGTATCACAGACCCACCACGCTTCCTTCACACCAATTTCCACCCAACTCGATGCAATTAAGAGGTTGCAGTGATAAATTTCAGACAGCCTCTAAAACTAGGTTTAAATTTTAATTTGGGCAAAAACAAACTTCTCTGTGATTTAAAAATCCATCAACTATTTTTATTATACTCTCTGATGCAAATACTTGCTCCAGGAAGAATCTTAAGCAATCCAGATTCACATATTAACAGAAATTTGCATATCCCAAATTTCAGTAAATACCCAATTTCTAGCTCAAATCAATATTAAAAATTTTTGTTTTCTTATTAAAATTTGTATTTTCCAGAGACAATACAGATTACATAAATTATTCCATTTAAATTCAACCTTTGATTTCATCATATGCCATTGCATTGTATTTTTTTTTTTCCAGACAAATTCCAAAACAGAATCTTAGTTTAATCTTTTAGTTCTTAGATTATGCTTAACTAACTTATTTTGTTTTGAATCTATGTTTTAACCAGTTGTTTAAACAAAGATAGTTTGAAGTTTAGATTTAAACTTCATTCTGCAGTAAGTAAAAGCAGAGAGTATTTATGCAACAAACATACACAGTTTCAAGCATAACAATCATAATAACACTTATCTACACAGAGGCAATACTTATATGTATGTAACATCATCACAAACTCAAAGCAACAGCTAATAACTAATTAAGTTTAGTAAAAAGTTTACTCACTTTAATTATGAAGTGCAGAGCCTCATGAAGAAGAGCAGGAAATTGCAGAAATTTTGAAGATGACAGGAACATGAAGTTTTGCAAAAGACTTGAACTTGAAGCCTTATTGAAACAAAGAAACCCTCAGATATTCTTCAACAAATTTGCTTTCAGGTAATACTTTGACCCAGATTCATACTTGCATGTACTTGAATATTTGGTGCAGGCACTTAAGTTTGAAGCTTTTTAAAACTGAAACTTTGCATGCATTTGAAAATATGAGGCAGGCTACTTGAGTTTTGAGGAGTGTATTTATTTTGAAAATAAACTGCAGATGTGCAGTTTGATCTGCACTTCAACAAGAATTACAGGCTTTTTTAATCAGAGAGTAAATGTTTCAGGTATTGCTCACATAAATGTTTTGAGCATTGATTTGAAACAATATTTACATGCATTTCTAAATTGAGACAGATATAGGAAAATGCATTGGTCACAGCATGGTTTGAAGAAGGCTTTGCAATTGAAAGGTTACAGGTTTTGATTTCTGAAAGTGTTTGAGTTGAGGAGTGTTTTCAGGATTTATTTGAGTATTTTCTGGTTTTGGGAAGTAGAAGTGAAGATGCATGATGGATTTAGTTTTCTTTTAGACATGAACAAAGATTTGAGAGGAAAAGAAAATGAAAGGAAAGAATGTTGGTTTATATAATGTTAATTTCAGATTTTATAAATTAAAAAGAAATTTAAAACAAAATGGACACATGTCTCTTTACTTAACACTTGTTATATTAATGTTTTAGAAACTTAACACATGTCAAATTTAGTTTGTTTTAATTTTAAAAGAAATTTAAAAACCCATTTAAATAAATCTCCTAATTACTAATATGCTTTTCAATTTTTTTAAGAAATGCTTTTCTTATTAAATATCAAATAAACACATGCTTATATATTTATAAATGTATGCTAATTTTTATAAGTACAATTTTTGAAAAGAACATATAGTAAAAATCAACCAAAGTTTAAATAAAGCTATATACAATATTTCAACTTGCTTTAAAATATTATTTCAAAAGCCATTTCATTTATTTTAAAAAAATTAAATACAAATCAAATTTATATAGAACAAATCTTATTTTAAATTAAAAACATTATCTATATATTTAAAACTAAACCATATTGTTATTTATATTTTAAGATGCATGTATATCTTTGAATTCAAATTTATATTCATTTCCAAAGTCTAATTTTAAAATCAAATCTAAAATAATTTTAAATAAATATAAACATCTATTTTAAAATTAGCTCATAATTATTTTCAAATAATAAATCCTATTTTAAAATCAATTTAAAATACACAAATTTAAATACTTATAAATTTTGAAAACAATATACCAATTTAGAATTTATTCACACAAATAAAATAATTAATCTTATTTTAAAACCAATTTATAACCATAATTAAAATATTACTTATGTAATTTATCTGTGAAAATAACAATTTTATCAATTCAAATAAATTAAATTAAGAGATTATCAGCATTCTAAACTCCTGGAAATTCCGGGATATTACAATCTTCCCCCCTTAACAGAATTTCGTCCTCGAAATTTAAAACAAAGATAATCCAAAGTTATATTTATTTTATTTCAACCAATTCAAACATACATACAGCCATACACTATCAATCAAACAAACAATTTCATCCAAACAACCAAATTAAATAAATAACACTAGCTATCCGGACACAGATCCGGATAAACTTCCTAAATTATCTCGAGTTTCCCCAGTATAGACACAGGGATACTCGCTCTACTAAATCCAAACTAGCTATACTTATAAGCTACTGAGTTCCCACTCAGCTAGATCTATAATCTACCCATGATACCAGACCATAGACAAGTCTGATCAACAACCAAAACTCATAGAACTACTGATCTTAAAACCAGTGATGGACCAATACACGTTCTCCCTCAGAGACACGTGAAATATCTTGAATTCCAGTCTTCCAAACTGGCAATTCAACTCTACAAACCAAAGCACTGATCTCAACAAAACTTAGAAGAATCCAATACCTCGGAGATCACCTCAAATCTTACCAATATCTTAATGCTCCCTTTACCCGAGAAAATCTCAACAACATCGAAGTCTCCAACTTCGAATTCCAAATTCTTCCGCTACTAAGCCTCAAAACTTACTGGATGATCCGGACTGCCTACAGATCCTTCCTGATCAGCTCAACCCTTGCTGATACTTCTACAAACAACTGGATCAACTCACCATCTGATCCTCACAAGATCAATCCAAAAATCAAAACCAAATTATACTATCAATGGTAGAAAACAACTTCTCCCATCTATAAAAGAAAGAATAGAATCACTCGCCAACTTGCGTCAAATTCTGAATATTCCAATAGAAACTCTCTAATCCAAAATACTGCAACATCCAGTTGCTTCTACTTAAGAATAACAGCCACCATGCTTCCGTTGCACAACTCTGATCTGGAGCAGATGAAAATGCAGACTGAACAGTACATCCCAATAAAAAGGTTCAACATGAGTCCCAAGAAATACAGAGCCGCTTCACCCAACAATCAATCCTTGGAAACAATCTTCTATCCAACTGAATCACCGGTAGCACTCCTGACATCAAGTCGATTCAGAATTCAAACTCCAATGCGGGTAAAATCTATAACTTCCCTGAAGATATATCCAGAAAAATCTTCAGCAATCCCAAAACTCCTTCATCCTCTAGATATGCCACAAATCCAAGCAAAGACTATCTAAGATAATCACCAAACCATCGCAAGTCACTTTTGCGATCAGCCAATCCAATATCCAAGATACTGTTCTCTCTCCACTAATCAGAACAGTTTAAACTTAATTAGCCAACCCATCGAAGAAACGGGTCCACTAATCTGCTTCTAAACTCCATTCCAGAAAACTGCTAAACCAAAAAGATCTCTTGCCAACACCGAGAACACCCCCAAACTGCCCTGCTAACACAGATGCCAAAGACTTCTTATCCAGAGTTCTTTGAGAAACTCGGACCTCTAACTAAACACATACACCCTACTGAACTCAGCTACAACACCGAAGCAAACACACTTCATTAAACTTGCTTCGAAAGAAAACATCTTCAGAGACATCCATAGCCACTGCATCTCATCACGCAGCTATTACTTCCTGTGGTATCAAAATACCCTCACTTACTTCTGTCCAACCAACAGATCCAATTTTCAAAAATCCGCTCACACGAGCGCAAATAAACTTACACTTCAAAGATGAACTCCGAACCTTAACAGGTTTCCTTCAGAGATCAATGAAATCTTACACCAAACTTCAAAGATTACTCGAGACAGTATTAGGTCTACAGTCTCGACAAATACACTTCCAACCTCAAACATCCAAACTCCAACCAATGGTAGTCGTGTTACACACACTACTACCCCATCTACCTTTATAACTTATATTGGGAAACCCGAACAGGTAACCCAACAGATAGGTAGAAATATATATATATAATTATATATAAAAATTACAAGTACGCTCTCTCAAAAAAGACACCACTAGAGAGCCTAGGTATTCACTCAACCTAACGCTCTGATACCAAGTGAAACGACCCGACTTTCCACTCCCGGAAAATCGCATCATTTTTAAGAAAGAAAGGGATAGAAAAGAGAAAAGATAGAGAAGAAGAAAGAAACGACACATCAGAATCTAAACAGCGGAATGAATAAATTATATTAATCACTTAATACTTTACATAGTATCATATACATCAGAGTTACACAGCATAATCAACTCATACTAGACAGTTATAAACACCTGTCTAGTTATACAACTCAATACAACTCAAAAACATCATCTCAGAGAAAACACAGCGGAATATTCTATAGATATACGCAGAAGCCTCCTGCTCCATTGCTCCTCCACAATTCGTCAAAGCCAACTTAGAAACCTAACCTGAATCCCTTGGCTACTCGTAAAAATTTGAGTACCCAAGAGTTTAAGAAAACAGCATAAACTCCGGGTCAGACATGGGTCTGGTGTGAGTAAACGGTTAAAGTTGCTTAACTTTAAAAAACCTTTTGAAAAGAAAGGTATCACGTAAGACTTCCCACACATAAACATGGAAAAGTTTTTACCTTACGCTAACCAAACATTTGATAGGAAATCCGATGATATTATAATAGTGTCTAGGGTTTTCAAATAAATAAGAAATAGCCGAAATTGTTACATGATTAAATTCCAGCTACTAGCCACAAAAGTGGGTAATACAATCAAAACCGTTGGCACTTATTGGATTTTGGATTCCATACAATGGCAGGGCTACTGGGGTACCGCCCGTCACAGTACGTGGCCTAGATCACCGTACCGAGGATTACTCCCTTCATCCCCTGCAACACAAAGCCGGACCCGTTCCTTACTGAACAGTTCCAAATAAGACAACCCCGACGGTTGTAGCTATTCAACCGTCCCACACAGCCGAAATAAAAGGGACCTCTAGACAGGGGTAAATCTTACTCTCCAGTGGGGGCTACCCACGAAGCTTTGCTGCACCTCCCCTGTTTTAGCCATTCCCGGTTGATGAGGCTTGAGGTTACGATTACCTTTATAGGACATATAACTTAGAATGCTCATCGTCCACCTGACGATGTGCTGAAAGCATTCAATCCATACAAGTTCGTTCCGGGTTCGAACGAAACCGAAGGCATTATCTCGTTACACTCATTTTGGAATCACCCTCCGAGTTAACGACAATAACCCTTGCACTCTAAACCACCATCTCGAATCTATAAGGTCTATTCCGTCAACTCATTACGGAATCACCCACAGAGTTATACTGACGTATAGCCCTTACACCTCGAGTCTTCACAAAGCTCCACATAGATTCACGACCTAACGTTATTTGGAATCGATGTGGTTTTCGGATATCCAAATATGGAAACCCGATCCCGGTCTCATCGAAATCCAAAGCGTGTCTTTTAAGTCCAAGTTGTTTTAAAGGTTTTAAAACAATTAAATTCAACTATCTACATATACACAGAATAGATAATTCACAAGCCACAATTGATAATCAACATTATCAAATAACAGGTAATTCATATAATCCATATCATAGTAGATAATCAATATATCAACATCCCAATTGATAATCACAATTCAACCAAGCATTCCTATCATACGACCATACTTATCTCATTACTGAGATCACACAGCATTCAAGACAATCAATGTCATCCAATCATTCATAAGCAATGATTAACTCAAACCATAACATAATTAATTTAAACTGAATTAAATTAACTATCTCTAATTAATTTAAAGTGAATTAAATTAATTATCTAATTACTTAATTAATTTAAAATTAATTAAATTAATTACCTTTATCACAATAAATCTTGCTTAATTAACCATTAATTAAACAAATTAATTAATCATCATTCTAATTAATCAACCTTGATTAATAAAGTAATTAATCCCTAATTATTTTCATTAATCATATCAATTAATGAACCTTAATTAATTAATCAGGCTTATATTAATTTCTTAAATTACATCAACCTAAATACAGTAATTAATTATTCTTAATTACTTCTTAATTACTTTATAAATTCATTTATTACATCAAGTAATAAATCTTTAATTACTTCAACAAGTAATCAACCCATTTAAAAATTACTTCCCAAACAGTAATTACCTTATCTCAATTACTTTTGTAATTAATCAATTACTTATCTTAAATAATTAACCTTATCAAAACTTATTAAGTAAACATACTTAATCTTTTATCAAGTGATCCTATTTCATTAATTAACAAATTAATTAACCTACTTGATTTCAATCATCTCATAAAACATAATCGAGTAATTCATCCTTCAATTACTCGTTAACCAAATTAATCTTCAGTTATCAGATTAATTATCTTCAATTATTAATTAATAAACCTTAATTATTAATCAATTCTTTAATCAAAAGTAATTAATTACTAATTACTTTTATAATTAATTAATTAAACTTAATTAACTAATTAATTAACTCTTAATCATTAATTAATAAACTTAATTATTAATTAACAATCTTAATTACAAATTAATTAATTCATAATTAAAATTAATTAATTCTTAATTACAATTAATTAACCTAAATAAAACAGTTAATTAATTCTTAATTATCTTTCATTATAATTTAATAATCCTTTAATTATTAATTAAGAAAACCCATTTAGAACTTAATAAAACCTTTATTAATTAATTACTATTTAATTAACTCTTAATTACTTAGTTAATAAGTAATTATAATTTAATTAATCATTTGACATTAATTAAATCATCAACTTAATTAATAGTTAATTAAATAATTAATTATACTTAATTAACCACTTAATTAACCCCTTTTTAAAATAATAATTAAATTATTTAATTAACTTAAACTTCTTGAATTAACTAACTAATTACACATTATTAATACTTAATTATTATTTAAGATAAAATAATTATCTTAAATAAATCTTAGAAATCTTTATTTAACTTAATTCATAAATTAAATTATAAAGAAGTCATTAATTACCTCTATTAATTAACAATTCTAATTCCAAATAAATTATCTTAATCTTCATTTGTTAATTAATAAATCATTTCCACAAATTAGTTTAAAACTTTACTTAATATTCTCTTTTATATATTTCAAAATAAGATTTAATATGATGTTAAGATTTAACTTAAAGATATTCAAACATTATACAAGTTTATTTATAAAAACAATTCAATTTCAAAATCAAATACTTTAAAATTAATCTTAAACTTTCTTGAAGTTTAAAACTTATTTTATTTAAATTTGAAATGTTTGACATCACTTAAATCTGGGTTTTAAATCCTTAAAACTGTTTAAACTAAACTGTTTAAACTAAAACAGTTAACACTGCACAACCATGCTCAGATCAGCACGGGTTTAACCCCGAGCCACTACCAAAATACACGAGTCCTTCCCCGAGTCTTCTCCCCTAAAACACGAAATCGCCTTCGAGAAAACAAAGCAACCCACAAAAAGAACTGCAGACTCCACACCATCATCGTGCAACCTGCACCAACGCCGGACCTCCTCTGGCCAACGGCGAACCTTCCCACACGTCACCCAAACGCCCTACATCCACATACGACCCGCAGCACCACCATTCAGGCCTCGAATCAAATTAAAGCACATCAGGTTGAACAGATCCCAGAACCCATCATCAGAAAACCCCAAAAAAATCACTGCCGCCGATCAACTACAATTACTACAACTTCGGCCATGTATCACAGACCCACCACGCTTCCTTCACACCAATTTCCACCCAACTCGATGCAATTAAGAGGTTGCAGTGATAAATTTCAGACAGCCTCTAAAACTAGGTTTAAATTTTAATTTGGGCAAAAACAAACTTCTCTGTGATTTAAAAATCCATCAACTATTTTTATTATACTCTCTGATGCAAATACTTGCTCCAGGAAGAATCTTAAGCAATCCAGATTCACATATTAACAGAAATTTGCATATCCCAAATTTCAGTAAATACCCAATTTCTAGCTCAAATCAATATTAAAAATTTTTGTTTTCTTATTAAAATTTGTATTTTCCAGAGACAATACAGATTACATAAATTATTCCATTTAAATTCAACCTTTGATTTCATCATATGCCATTGCATTGTATTTTTTTTTTCCAGACAAATTCCAAAACAGAATCTTAGTTTAATCTTTTAGTTCTTAGATTATGCTTAACTAACTTATTTTGTTTTGAATCTATGTTTTAACCAGTTGTTTAAACAAAGATAGTTTGAAGTTTAGATTTAAACTTCATTCTGCAGTAAGTAAAAGCAGAGAGTATTTATGCAACAAACATACACAGTTTCAAGCATAACAATCATAATAACACTTATCTACACAGAGGCAATACTTATATGTATGTAACATCATCACAAACTCAAAGCAACAGCTAATAACTAATTAAGTTTAGTAAAAAGTTTACTCACTTTAATTATGAAGTGCAGAGCCTCATGAAGAAGAGCAGGAAATTGCAGAAATTTTGAAGATGACAGGAACATGAAGTTTTGCAAAAGACTTGAACTTGAAGCCTTATTGAAACAAAGAAACCCTCAGATATTCTTCAACAAATTTGCTTTCAGGTAATACTTTGACCCAGATTCATACTTGCATGTACTTGAATATTTGGTGCAGGCACTTAAGTTTGAAGCTTTTTAAAACTGAAACTTTGCATGCATTTGAAAATATGAGGCAGGCTACTTGAGTTTTGAGGAGTGTATTTATTTTGAAAATAAACTGCAGATGTGCAGTTTGATCTGCACTTCAACAAGAATTACAGGCTTTTTTAATCAGAGAGTAAATGTTTCAGGTATTGCTCACATAAATGTTTTGAGCATTGATTTGAAACAATATTTACATGCATTTCTAAATTGAGACAGATATAGGAAAATGCATTGGTCACAGCATGGTTTGAAGAAGGCTTTGCAATTGAAAGGTTACAGGTTTTGATTTCTGAAAGTGTTTGAGTTGAGGAGTGTTTTCAGGATTTATTTGAGTATTTTCTGGTTTTGGGAAGTAGAAGTGAAGATGCATGATGGATTTAGTTTTCTTTTAGACATGAACAAAGATTTGAGAGGAAAAGAAAATGAAAGGAAAGAATGTTGGTTTATATAATGTTAATTTCAGATTTTATAAATTAAAAAGAAATTTAAAACAAAATGGACACATGTCTCTTTACTTAACACTTGTTATATTAATGTTTTAGAAACTTAACACATGTCAAATTTAGTTTGTTTTAATTTTAAAAGAAATTTAAAAACCCATTTAAATAAATCTCCTAATTACTAATATGCTTTTCAATTTTTTTAAGAAATGCTTTTCTTATTAAATATCAAATAAACACATGCTTATATATTTATAAATGTATGCTAATTTTTATAAGTACAATTTTTGAAAAGAACATATAGTAAAAATCAACCAAAGTTTAAATAAAGCTATATACAATATTTCAACTTGCTTTAAAATATTATTTCAAAAGCCTTTTCATTTATTTTAAAAAAATTAAACACAAATCAAATTTATATAGAACAAATCTTATTTTAAATTAAAAACATTATCTATATATTTAAAACTAAACCATATTGTTATTTATATTTTAAGATGCATGTATATCTTTGAATTCAAATTTATATTCATTTCCAAAGTCTAATTTTAAAATCAAATCTAAAATAATTTTAAATAAATATAAACATCTATTTTAAAATTAGCTCATAATTATTTTCAAATAATAAATCCTATTTTAAAATCAATTTAAAATACACAAATTTAAATACTTATAAATTTTGAAAACAATATACCAATTTAGAATTTATTCACACAAATAAAATAATTAATCTTATTTTAAAACCAATTTATAACCATAATTAAAATATTACTTATGTAATTTATCTGTGAAAATAACAATTTTATCAATTCAAATAAATTAAATTAAGAGATTATCAGCATTCTAAACTCCTGGAAATTCCGGGATATTACAATTTCAAGGAAGCGCCTTTTTCCCCAGAGCCATCATCAAAACACTTTATACTATACACATATAGTATCTTTCAAATCATACACCTAGTATGATCTTATACAAGGCTCCTTTACACAAAATCGATTATTCCAAAATCGATAATTCTCAAACTAGGCTTTCCAAATTCCAATATTGATTTTACCCAAAAATCAAAAGCCTTTCCAAAACCAAAGGTTCTCAAAACCTTTTCCAAAATCCTCATAAGATCCTTTTTATATATATATATATCCAGATATATATTATTTTTAAAACTCTGGATCTTTTCAAACTTGTATAAAACTCCTTTTATACTTCAAGCACTTCCAAAATCCTTTTTCTTCCAGCAATAGATTCAACAAGGGAAGATCCATCTTGTATATCAAAGATATACAACTTTGTTTATTCAAAACCAAATATCTCAATTTAATTTCTCTTTCCAATATCAATTTCATTCAAATCCATACGATGTACACATACCATCCGTACGCTATATCAACCTGATCGCTCGATCGATCATACAATTTCACTTTCGAACTAGTATCGTCCACCCGACTTCCTAGTGCGGACACAGATCTGGTTTCTTGATCAGAAACCGTCATTCTCCTTGCATAGCTATAACTATGATAGAGAAAATCCAGAACCAATCAACAATCCATATCCAGGTTCGCGGTCGAAAATCGAGTGAAAAATCCCAACCCGAATCGATAAACTATATCGAAATTCTATGCTCGAATCTGGATCAAATCACTATGCGAATAGAATAATATACGTACATTCTACGTATTTAACTTCATTGATTATTAGCCAAATCAATTTCCTTGCTATTCACGTTCACCTAAATTTTCATTTACTTATTCATATTTGCCTTAATCCCCATTTGGATTATCACAATCCTCATCTCAGTTGGGTATTTAATCAATAACAGTTTGAACTCCGACCAATTTAGAAAATAGCTTGAAAATTTTAAAAATAGATAAGTAGTTGAAAAATAATTATTAGTTTACAAAATAGCTATAAAATAGTTAACTAATCGTAGAATAGTTGGAAAATAGTTAAACAGTTTCAGAAATTTTAGGTAATTGCAAAATAGTTGAAAAATAGTAATTTATTTGTAAAATAGTTGAAAAATAGTAATTAGTTTATAAAACAATCGAAAATAGTTAAATAGCTACAAAAAATAATTGTAAAACAAGTATAAAATATTTTGGCTTTAAGAAAGAAGAGTTGTATATATTTAATAGCTTGGAAAATAAGTTTATATTAAAATAATTTATATTGAAAATAATCCAGAGTCAAAACTGTTCACTTCCCCATCAATTCAATTTAAATTTCCATTTAAATTAACCCAATTCTAAATTGAATAATCTTCAATTTCCATTGAAATTGATTTAACCCCAATTCGAGTTGAATTGATTCTCAATTTCCTTCCAACTTCAAATCAAATTCCATTTGATCTTTAAACTTGTACGACTTTAATTATAATTTCAATTTTACAACTTCTATTTATAATCAATTACATTCACATTTTGCTTTTGACTCGGAATTATACATTTTATTTAGCCAATATATTTTTATTATTCCATAAACATTTTAATCAAGATTCCAGAATTTAAACAAATTTCCAAAATTCAATATCACCTTAGAATGCAACTATATCCAAAATTCTTTGGCAAATTCAATTATCCCTTTGAATTTCAAAACCAAACCCAATTCACAAATAATTCCAATTTAAAACAATTTGGTAGCAATTTCTCTTCTAGAAACTCGAAAAGAAACATCGATGATGCTGCAGTCATCACCGACGTTATTTTCCAGTGACCGAAAGAGTTCAATGCTTTTATCAAATCTCCCAGATTTCAAATTCAACACAAAAATATTTTTGAAATAATACTATTATTTCTCCAAAACCTTCTTAAATCACTTTCAAATCAATTATATAACTTTCCATGTTAAATTCTAATTTCATCTTGAAATTTCCAATTTAGGTTGCTTGTTCTACATTTATTTAACTTTCCCAAAGTTAAATTTTCAATTTACTTATTCCAATTAACCTTACTCAATTTGAATTCCCACTTCAAATTTCAAAATTCTTTCTCTCTTATAAGTTCAAAACTTATATCACTTTGGGTTTTTACATCACTCTTCAGGGAAAGCCAAAACTCAACACCTTAGAGTTTATTTCAAATTATCTTTGATATCATGTATATCCATACATATATACATATTTATTTCTTGGCCCTCCCAGCCATGTTTTAAAATTTTAAACCACCTTTGGTTTTAAATTCAAGTCCAATCTTCAAACAACCCATTGTTTGCAACAAGTCTCTTTTATTCAAATAATACTTATTTATCCTTTTTAGCACTTTGAAACAAATTTCAAATTTAAATTTTAAATCTCACAATTTAAGTATTTTGAATTTCAGTTTATAAGTCATACTTTACCTAAATGTTTACTCCTTTAAACATTCCATTTGCTCACTCATTAATACACATTTTATTTATCATTTATGATAATAACCAAAATTATCATATCTAAATCATCCATTACAAACTTATCTTTATTTAATTTCAGTTTGGTTGTATTATATTACTTCTTAATTTAATTCTTAATAATTTAACATCCAATTTTCTTAATTTTTATTAGAATGAAATATGGCTTTATATATCAAAATATAATCTTATATGAAATCATTTAAAATCTTTATATGGGAAAATAACAAGTACGCTCTCTCATATGTATATACAATCAACTAATTCTAGGGTACTATTGACTCTATCCTTAATGAGTAATCCCAACAGAGCCAAGGTTCTCGCTTAACCTTTCAGCTCTGATACCAAATGTAATGACCCGAAATTTTCGAACCCGAAAATCCCAGATAGTTATGAAAAGAAGAAAGAGATAGAAGAAGAAGAATAGAATCACCAAATATCTCACATTCGCAGCGGATAAAATATAATAATAAATAATAACAGTTCACAAAAGAATATTATATCTGTCGATTACATTTAATATACATCAGAGTTCACATATATACAGTCACTGAATATATACAATTATCATGTCTCAGAAACACAATAATATACTACTGCAGAAATACTCTAAACGTTCTCGCCATCCAGCTCGCCTCCTGAGCTCCAGAGCGTACCTACCTGAAAATCTGTAATACTCGGTCTGACCCGAGCATTACACCAAAGTAACACCCAGGTCAGGCTGGAAACCAGCGTGAGTAAACCCTCTTCACAAGAAATACTCATGCATAAACTTATTTTAAAACCCCGGTAACTCACACTTCATAGCGAGTTCTCAACTTACTTTAGTCAGCACCAATTTCACACATCAGTATTTAAGTACCTTTATATATAGCTAAAATTTGTCCAATTACTTAGATCGTTCCATTCCAGCCTATTTATTTCACATATTAACTCTATAAGGAATTTATAGAAGATTTACAAATCGAAGTGGTTTCGGGTATTTACTGATACCCGACCCTGGTCCCTTCGAATCAAAGGTCATCTTAACTCCAAGTTACTAGGAGAATACAATTCAATTTTAATTACAGGATAGTAATTCATCATTGATAGATAACTAGATTATCACTATTCAAACAAAATATATCATATCACAAACATTTCATATCAGAAATACCAACCCATCCCTTATAAGAATGATTATCAACCACACCATCTCCAATTAATTTAATTAACCACCAATGAATTAAATTAATTACTTTAATTACAATTAACTCCTGCTTTCTCAATATTGATTAATTTCACACAAAGAAATAAATCAGGCACCCAAACACAAAAGCACCAAGTAATTACTTTCCAACAAGTAATTCCTTTTTTATTAGTTACATTCAGGAATTATTCATTAATTTCTTTGTTAAGTAATTAAACTATTTCCTTTACATTGAGCAATTTACCTCTTAATCTCCTGTTACCTAATTATTTCTGAATTGGTTGCCCTAATTAATCAATCCCTAATAAGAAATCATCTATATTTAATTAATTAATCTTTAATCATTTATTAATCAGGTAAATTAATTACCCTTAATTAGTTTCTTAATTAATCCTTTATAATTCATTGAACTAATTAATTATACTTAATTCCCTTGATTAACTTAATTAATTTCCATTCATAAAAACATAATTATCTTAAGATAAAACCATATCTTATTTATGCCTTAATTACCATTTAAATCATTTTATCTTAAAATCAACTTTTCTTAGTTAAATCATTAATTAAGTTTTAAAATTCAACTTGATAGATTAAAGTTACAAGTCATAACTTCCTTTAAGTTCTTCGAAATGTTATCAAGCAATAGTTTTAGATCTATTTCCAATTTAAATTAATAAGCTTGCTCTTAACCAATTTTTTTTTTAGAATTTCAATTCTACTTAATTTTAAAAGAACTATAACTTATTAACAAAATTTAAACAAATTCAAAGATTTCTTTATTAAATGTTAAAGAAAATAATTATTATATTTAAAGTAATTTACAAAAGAAACCTTAACTAAATTTATTTAAATTTCAAAACTTGTTTAAAAGCCTTTTTGAAACCCTGGTTATAAACCTGCTTTGGTTTGAACCGAGTTCCCTTCTTCATTCATTTAAAAAAAATAGTTTAAATTTTAGATTTAAAAACCTGTAACAACATAAAACTGTTAATATACTTAAAAATCACAAACTACCCGAGGTTACACTCGAGTCACTTCCCAAATCACCAGGCACTCCTTCGAGGCATCATCCCTTCCCAAAAACTGACACCATAAACATCACCGTGTATATGCACCGTCGATTCAGGCGTTTCCGACCACCCACGCCACCCCTAACAATTCGACGATCATCCCCACATCTAACTCAGACCACTCAAACATGATCATAAGCCCTCGATCAAAATTTGGAAAACACAAGCAACCTGGGACCCAAACCCAGACCTGAAATCCCTTCGACCAAGCCGTACTAACCACCAGAGTCGCTACAACCTCGGCCATACAACCTCCGACCATCAACTAGGCCACCACCATAGTCTTGCTCCACTCGATCACCCAGAGACCTCGTGGTGATCAAAAACTGCGGTCACAATAAAACTAGGGTAAACAAAAACCTGTCTTACTTCGCCGTCGACGCCACGGCGATCATTCGACATTTCCACCATTTTGCCAAACACCCACAACACTAGACTAGCCCCAGTAGGAATCCCTGACCTCCCCAGATCCTTCAGTTCATCAAAAATGCCCAAAAACTCAAATCCAGTTCAATCCCAGAATACCCATTCGAAACCAAACAAATTTTTTTAATTTTACTTCTAAAAATCATGAATTTGGAAAATGTTTCGAATCATATGCCTGAAAACAAAAATTTAAGGTATTCGAATTTCTATAAAACTCAACATTTCCTGTTCTAATTTCTTTTTCAGAGCAGTTTCCAATTTAATTTATTTAAGTAAAAATTTAAACTCTAATTTATGATTAAGCAAACAACTTAAGTCTGATGATTAAATCCTATCAAAACTATTTCAGGAAGTAATGGATTTAAATGAAATCTTCAACCTGAAATAAAACAACAAGAACAGAGCATAAAAAAATGAAATTTCTCACCTGATGGAAGAAACCGAGGCTGTAAATAAATTTGGAACTGGGAAATTTTTTCTTTGCTGAAGAAAGACACTTTGACACAAAAATACTTTGGTTGATTAACTTCAAAACCATTTTTAAAATTTGAATCTTCTTAAAATTAACATCTTTTGTTTAGAAACTGATATCTAAAATAAATCATAGATATGGAAAATGATCTATGATTTATCTAGTGCCTATAAGAAAAAAACAAAAATTCTTCTGTTTGATTTCAGATAGACACAGCAACTTCATACATGTAAACATGTTTTACAATCCTAAAATCATCATGCAAGCACAACTTCAACTTACACCACAGGTTTACTTCAACCATATGTCAATGTATCAAATCTGAAAGAGTTTCATATACACAGTTCATAAAAGAGGCCTAAAAAAAAACCGAGATGTTTAAAATCAACAAGAATACACAGGGCTTCCTACATTCCATTATGCAAAGCAATTCATCACCCAATAATTCACACATTACTTAAGTTTTAAGTTTGAAAGTTTACTCACCTGATTCCAGAAATGATAGAGCTGCTTTTATGATGAATCAGGCTCGAACTTTACTTGCTGAAATTTTCTCTTCAATCTTCTGGTTTGTATTGATATGTATTGTTGTTTCAAATTAATGTTTTGTTTGAGTTTAAGCTGATGTTTGCTTTCATGTTACCCATTTGTGATGAACGAACTGAGATGAGTATATTGATATATAAGATAAAAGTTTACTGGTGATATTATTATTTGTTTGTACAATAGGCAGTGATATTTTCTTGCTCTGTTTTTTGACTAGCTGATTTTTATTCTACTAGGTGGCTGAAATGGTATGTTAAGGTGTACTAAGGATATGGCATTAATTGCCATTTGTCTTGTTTCAAAATCCTTTTATTCATACTTATATAACTTGTTCCCTTTCTTTTCTTTTGCTTTGTACATAGATATTTATATTATCTTCTTTTGCAAGGCATTCATAAATATTTATTTTTATTTTGTTGCTGTCTTATGCTTGTAATATGTATGAAGTTCTATAGTTAAATGGGTGTTGGATTTTATCAACGTGTTTTACTTTATAATTCACATGACCATATAATTTGTCTTAGCTGTCTTTATTTTGTTTTTAACTTACATACTTATTTTTAACTTAAATATTTATTTTTATACTTATGTCAATATCATGTCTTCTTAAGCCTATAATAATTATATTTATTTTCAAATAATATATTTGTTTATACTTAAATTTTATATTGATAAGATTTATTTTATTTAACCATTATTACCCTAGATTATATCTTAAATATAAGTTTAGATCAAATATTTATAAGTAGAGTTTACTTTATTTTAATGTGTATAAGATAGGTTTTATTTTATTTATTTTTTTAAAAAAAATTTAAAACTCTTTATTTTAAATTCCAAACCACTGTTTCTACCAAATACACACACACACACATATATATTTTTTAAAAAAATTGTATTTTAACATATTAAATTAAATATTTATTAGAATAATACTGCCAATAATCCCGGGATGTCACATGAAGTGAAGAAAATCCGGTGCATAGAGCGATCGCCAAAATCCAAAGACTGAATGCTATCGAATCTACATCTACTATCGACTATCTGAAAATCTGACTCTAGGCTGCCCATGTGGAAAATTGTGGGCATCCAGAGTTTAGAAAGGAAACAATAAACTCCAGGTCAGTAATGGGACTGGTCTGAGAAAATGACAACAGTTTTCTTTGAACAAAAATAAACAAAAGAAATTAAAATTGAAATCCGCTATGCTTTTTGGAAAATGAAACTATCATAAGGCCTCCCACCACACACACAATGCAAGCGCATACTTGAAGGAGATTTCTCCTTATGATAGTCAAACATGCTTGATATGCAAAAATCTTTTGATATTATTATTAGTGCATAGTGCAGAAAACATTTTGAAAGTATAATATTAATCTTAGCCAGTATACATGCCATTATAGTATGCCTACTATAGCTACCATGTTAAATGGCAGGTTCTACAACTAAAACCATACATGGCTCATATTGGATGATTGTATTTTTAACAAATGGTCAGACTAAGGAACTTTCTCGCCGAATGGATACGCCTCTGGAGGGACGCCCCAAGAACCTAACCGGCTCTCTGCCAACACAAGGCCGGGTTACCTCTTTAACTAGGTAACTACTGACACGAGTATGCCATCCCCCGGTTGTCACCGACCTTTATCCGAGGCCTTAACACCAACAAATTCCAACAACCGCATAAGTTAAATATCTAGGCTCCATACCATGATATCACTTTTTATCCAGAAGGAAATGGACATACCCTAAAGGGCACGCGTGACCCTCATAACCTTGCCGCAGTGTAACATCCCTGAATTTTGGTCAAGATAATTTGATAATTAATTTAATTTTTGAAATTAATTTGTTAATTTATTTATGAGTTAATTTGAAAATGTCCAGAATAAAAAAATAAAAAAATTGGATTTAAAACTCTATATTTTAAATTAGTAATTGTTTTTAAGTAATATATGTATATGGATTGATTTGAAATTGGATTTGAGATTCAAGGTAAATATTTTTAAATAAAGTGGATTTGAAAATATGTAAAGTGAAGAGTTAGTTAAAGATTTAAATTTTATTTTCTCTTTAAATAAATAAAAATAGTTTGTATATTATAAATGTATAAATATGATTTGTACAAGGATTTCAACATAAAAATACATATTTGAACATTTGTAATCAAATTAGCATGAAAAGAGACAAGTGTTAAGGGTTTAAAATATATAGATTACAAGTGGCAAATATACTTTTTCTTAAAAAATTGAATTTAGAAAACATGCATGAAAAAGAAATAACCAGGCACTTAATTTCTTCTATTCATTTCTCAAAAACCGAAGCATTCAATCAACATAGAAAAAACCAGAAGAAAAAAAATGCTAAAGAGAAAATCCAAATCTGAAACAAGCAAACTAAAAAAATCAAAGCCAAATTCAGATTCAAAATGCAAACAAAGTGTTCAGATCAAAAATGCAAACAAAGTTAATCAATTAAAAAATTGGTTTGTAATTAATTAATATTAATTAACCAGGATTAGTAAATTTTTCATAAGTAATTAATCTGATTTAAATTAATCAGACAATTAACTGATCTTACTTATGAATGTTTGGATTGAATTAAGTACTTTGAATTGTGTGATATCCCTTATGTATGATGTTCTGTGATATGATTTAAGCTGTAAATTGTGATGTAATTTATTCATCTGTGATGTAACCTATTTATCTGTGATAAATTTATATTATTTATCTATGAATCTGTGAATGATGATAAACGTCATTGGATTATACCGCTTATCAATATTGATGTGTTTAAATCTGTGATGATTGATGATGTTGCACTATTGGGTAAAACCCCTAGACTACACCTTACACACACAAATATGGATTTAACGAGGGAATTTGGTTAAGTCACAGATTTTTGAAATAATTTAATTGAATTTTGAATTCAAAAGGTTTTTGGAAATGGATTTGGGTTAAATATAAAAAAAAAGCTTTTGAAAGGGAGTTTGAAGATAAAAAGTTATTTTGAATAACTTGATAAAATTTTAAAATTTAAATAATTTGGTTTGAATTTGAATTCAAAATTTGAAATTGAATTCTATATTTGGTGATTATGGTTTTAAAGATTATACGAGTTGTAAATGTGTTTAAATGTGTTTTAAACCATTTAAGAAGTATTGTTTTGGAATTTGAATTTAACCTAAGGACGTTAACTTGTATAAATGAAATCAAATTTTTCCAAAACGAAAACTAATTGTTTTCAAATAAGAAAAGCTTTCATATAATGAAAGGATTTCCAATTTGTGTTAAAAAAATTAAGGTTGAGATGAAATTGTGAATGTTTTTGAAAGCTACGAATAAACCTTTGTGAAAGATCGTTAAGCTTTGTTTTGGAATCGAAGAGGATTTTAAATGGTGTATGAGACGACCCGACTTTTTCTCCACAAAAAGTCGTATCATCCTTAAGAAAGAAAGGGATAGAAAAGAGAAAAGAAAGAAGAGAAAGAAGAAACAACACAAGAATCTCAACAGCGGAACGAATAAATTATTTTAATAACATAAGTATTACATAGTATACAACAAATATCAGAGTTACACAGACATATACAACACATACTAGACAGTTATAAACACCTGTCTAGTTATTACAACTCAATCACAATACAGAAACACTCAGAGATACCAACACAGCGGAAAACTATATAACTATACGCAGAAGCCTCCTGCTCCATATGCTCCTCCACAATTCGTCAAAGCTAACCCGAATCCTAACCTGAATTCCCTTGGCTACTCGTAAAAATTTGAGTACCCAAGAGTTAAAGAAAAAAACAGAAATAACTCCGGTTCAGACATGGGTCTGGTGTGAGTAACAGGTTAAAGTTGCTTAACTTTGAAAAACCTTTGAAAAGAAAAGGTATCACGTAAGACTTCCCACACATAAACATGGAAAAGTTTTTACCTTACGCTAACCAAAACATTTGATAGGAAATCCGATGATATTATAATAGTGTCTAGGGTTTTCAAGAAAATAAGAAATAGCCGAAATTGTTACATGATTAAATTCCAGCTACTAGCCACAAAAGTGGGTAATACAATCAAAACCGTTGGCACTTATTGGATTTTGGATTCCATCAATGGCTGGGCTACTGGGGTACCGCCCGTCACAGTACGTGGCCTAGATCACCGTACCGAGGATTACTCCCAATCCCCTGCAACACAAAGCCGGACACGTTCCTTACTGAACAGTTCCAAACAAGACAATCCCGCAGTTGTGATCAGCAACCACACCACTAAGCCGAAAATTAAGGGACCTCTAGACAGTGATAAATCTTGCTCTCAAGTGGGGGCTACCCACGAAGCTTTGCTGCACCTCCCCTATTTTAGCCATTCCCGGTTGATGAGGCTTGAGGCTACGATTACCTTTATAGGACATATCACTTAGAATGCTCATCGTCCACCTGACGATGTTCTGAAAGCATTCAATCCATACAAGTTCGTTCCGGGTTCGAACGAAACCGAAGGCATTATCTCGTTACACTCATTTTGGAATCACCCTCAGAGTTAACGACAATAACCCTTGCACTCTGAATCACCATCTCGAATCTATAAGTACTATTCCGTCAACTCATTACGGAATCACCCACAGAGTTATACTGACGTATAGCCCTTACACCTCGAGTCTTCACTCGCTCCACTTTGATTCACGACCTAACGTTATTTGGAATCGATGTGGTTTTCGGATATCCAAATATGGAAACCCGATCCTGGTCTCATCGAAATCCAAAGAGTGTCTTTTAAGGTCCAAGTTGTTTTAAGTTTAAAACAATTCAATTCATTATCTAAATATACACAGATGGATAATTCACCACACAATAGATAATCAACCTTATCATTATCAACAGATAATTCATATCATAATCAGATAATCCATAATATCATCCAAAAGCAACCAATGCATCCATATCACATACACTACTCATCTCATAACTGAGATTACAAACCATACTAGACAACTAATACCAATCATCAAAACATAAGCAACTATCTAATGATCTCACCATTTATAATTAATTTAAAATGAATTAAATTAATTACCTAAACTCTAATTAATTTAAAATAAATTAAATTAATTACTTTATCACTAAAATCCTGCTTATTTTAATCTTTAATTGATTACAAATCAATTTATAAATCATCATCTAAATATTTATTTCACTTAATCCTTATTGATTAACTATCTCTAATTCTAATAAGTAATTAGCATTTAATATTAATTACACAAGTTAATTATATTAAACCCTTTGCAAATAATTAACTTGTAATTGCTTAATTAATTATTCATTTATTCATCATTAATTATACCTTAATTAATCAATTCCAAATTACATCATTAATTAATGATTTCTAATTATATTTAATCAATCTCTATATAAATTAATTACCTAAGTAATTAATCTTCAATTTAAACAGCATAAATATTAATCACCCATGATTAATAATACTAGTAATTAACTACTATAATTACTCATCCCATAATTAATTTCTCATAATTAATTACTTCCTTTGATAAATTTTGAAGTAATTTAAATTCAAATTACTTCTATAATAAATATTTTTAATTACATCCTGTAATTATTAATTAATTACTTCTTTAAGTAATTACAAATTCATAAATTACATAAAGTAATTATCAACAATCCACAAAAGTTTAAATTAATTTAACTTAATTAATCTAAACTAATCACGTAAATCAAATTAATTACACCAAGTAATTAATTCATTAATTACTTTCATTAAGTAATTAAACCTAAACAATTGATTATTATTAATTAATTAATCTAATTAATTATCAAAATTAATCATTTTAATTAATTGTTAAAATAATCTTAAGTTAATAACCTTCATTAACATTTCTTAATTACTTAATTAAGAAATTAATTTATACAAAACATTATTAATTATCAATTAATTATCAATTAATTATTATTTAATTAATCTCTAATTATTAATTAATTAAGTGTTAATTAAAAACTTAATTACTTTAAACACTTGATTAAATAAATCTTAATCATTAATTAAAATTTAATTAACAACCTTTAATTATAGATTAATTAACCTTAATTAATTAATTTCAAATCTAATTAATCAATTTAAAAACTATTAATTACTTAATTAATCATCCACATTAATAATTAATTAATAATTAATATTCCATTTAAATTAATTTAATAATTTAAATGAAACCAATTTCTTAAATTCAAAATTAAGAAACATTCTTCTTTATATTTTAAACAATTTGTTTCAAACAAATCCAATTTAAAAATTTCTTTTTAAATTTCAAATTGAAACACAATTCAAATTTCCATTCTAGATTCAAACTTAAAAATTTAAAACTTTACTTACTCTTTCATCTCAATTTTTAAATTCAAGTTATTTAACCCTTTTTTTAAAAAAATGGTTAAAACGAATTTAAATTTGAAAACTTATTAAATTTTAAAACTGACATTAAAGTCAAATTCCAGATTTTCAAAACTGAATTTAAACTTATTTTAAATTCTTATTTCATAATTTAAAACTCATAGTTTACAAATTCAAACCAATGTTCCTTTATACTTTAAAAGGTTTAAAAAACTAAATTTAAATTCCAGATTTAAATTAAATTCAAACACAGGTTCCATATTTCTGTTTTCCAGATTTTAAACTTGTTTTTAAGTTTCCAGTTGCATTTTTAAAATTTTCTTTCAATTTAAAACATAAAAACATAAAACAGTTTCATGTTTTAGTTTAACATCCTAAATTTGAATTCAAAAATGATTTCAAATCTCAGATTTAAATTATTGAATTCAAATTTAAGTTTCAGGTTTAAACATTTCCAGATTGAACTTCATCTTTAAGTTTTAAACTCTACTTTTAAATTTTCAAAACAGAAAGACAGTTTCTGTTTTAAGTTTAAAACCAAACTTGGATTTAAAACATTTCAAATTTAATTCAAAGATCTAAAATTTAAAACTTACTGAACACAAATTCAATTTCAGATTCAAGGCTTATTTCAGATTTTTGATTGCATCTTACCCTCACTGCAATTTTTTAATAAACCTGGAAAACAGGTTTTGATCAACTTTAAAAACTCAAATTATTACAAAATAAACAGAATTCAAACTTTTGAATTCATATTTAAATTCAGTTTAAATTTTATGCTTAGTTCAGGTTTTAAATTTATATTTTAAAAAAACTTACTTTTAAAATTTTTAAAACTGGAAATAAGGCTCTGTTTAAAACCTGAAACATTACAACCCGAACCATCCTATAATCTACTTCGAGTCAGAAGCCATACTTCTTCGAGTCACTCCCCAACTTCCCCCGAGACCAACCCGAGGAAATAACCCTGCAACCCAAAAACAACACAACCATGCGCGCACACACCCCTGTGCATCCATAATCCAACTCCGGCCACCTCTGACCATCGTCAGTGGCCATCCCCCATCGACCAGAATCCCCACATCTACCTTCAAACCTCAAATCCCCAACATTCAACTCAAATTTTGAATTCAAGTTTACAACTAGAACCTGGAACAGTCAATACCCAATACCACCAACCTGTCAACATGTCGTTCCCCCGTGCCTCCGGCCACCATATCCACTCAACCTCTGTCGACGACTTCGCCAACCTATCATCTACCATCATGCAAATCGCGATTGAACTCGATCAACTCAGGCGATCATATTCGATCCAAACACAGAGACTAAATAAAGCTAAGGTTCACACTGGAAAATCCCAAATTACCATCTCAAAATTGAATTGCAAAACAATTTAATAATTTTCCTATCATACTTGATGGCTACACCATCAATAGAATCAAATTCAACCAAATTAAAGCAAGTATCAACTGTGCTTATCAATTATGTGTAAAACAGTCAATTTGAAACTGTACCCTGATTTTATCACTATAAACTGTAATATTATTTTTAAAAATCATAATTTTGGAAGTTGTTTTGAATTGAATTGCTGATACATTGATTCATGATCCTTTAAATTTTCCATTTATACAGAATTAAGTTGTGATGTTTATGTTGCAGACAATACCCAAACTATACTGCAAAAAAGAAAACCTTTAAAATTTATTTTATCATGAAATAAACAAATTCCATTCAATGATAAACATAATAGCAAACAGATTAAGGGATAAGAATTATTTCTGAACTTTAATGGTACAACCAGAACCTGGGAAAATCAAACATACCTCACACCATATATACACATGCAATTTAAAAAAAACATATACAAAATTAAACTCATAAGATAAACTAGCATGCAATCCTACTAATTTATTTAAAACTAGGTGTTACTCACCTGAAATTGAATGCAGACAGAACCCAGATTCTTGAAAAGCCTTTTTGAAAATCTACTTGAACTTTGCAAATGTTTTAATGCTCTTTGAAATTTGCTTTCAGATCTTAAAGAATTGAATGCAGACCTTTGCTTGAACATAGTTGTAGAACAATTTGAAGTTGCAGTTCAACCCAGGTTGTATTTGAAAACATGCAGGCTTGTTTTATTTCCAGAATTTTGAAAAATGAATGCATGCCTTAGTTTTGTTGCTTGCAGGTTTTGAAGGTTTGAAAAAGAGGAGTTGAATGCAAGTGTTTACTTGAAATTGGAATGTATGTTTGAAAAGGAGAAGTTTGATTATGAAGAGGGGTTTCAGATTTGTTTAGAAATGAAAAAATGAGAAAGAGCTAAAGAAATGAATATATGCAAGTTTAAATAACACTGTTTGATTTAAATTAAAATTAAAGGAAAACAAAATTAAACAATGACACATGTAAAAGAAATGGACACATGTTAACTACCTATCTTAATACTTAACACATGTATAACTTATCTTCTAAATTACATACACATGTATCTTTAAGTAATTTGTTATTTAATTAAGTGTTAATAAATGTTTAAACTTAGTTAACTAGTTCTTATACCTTTAAACAATTAAAATAAATTTATAAAAGAGGTTACAATAACATACATGAATACATGTTTCATAATTCAAATTGTATTTTAAATTTACAAATTAAATTAACAAATCAAAATTATCAATCAATATTTTAAAAAGAATAACACAAACATTTTTGTAACTTATTTTAATATTCAACTTGAATTAAAATGAATTTTAAACAAATTAAAACATTTATCTCATATATTTAAAATCATATAGTATTTTATTAAATATTTTTGAAAAGCTTAAATTAAAAATAAATCACAATTCCTATTTTCAAAATATTAAAATTATGTTATGCTAATTTAATTAAAAACAGCTTATCTATTTATAATATACAAATACATATACATTATTAAATAGAAAATAATTTATTAACTTATTAAAAATAAATTCACAAATTAAATATTTAAATAAAGAAAATTATTAAATCAAATCAAATTTATTAACAAAAATCATCAATTCAATTTAAATTTAAACTCAGATTATTAAATTTAATTTGTCCAAAATTCCGGGATATTACAATCATTCCCCCTTAAAAGAATTTCGTCCCCGAAATTTATAACAAAGGTAATTTAATAATCTATTAACATATTTTTATTTTAAAACACAGCATATGTTAATCATATGCCAATAACCTAAGCAACCAATTCACACAATCAGAACAAATCTAATTATCCAAAAGAATTTTGGATAAAATTTTCACGAGTTTCCCCGGTATATATATATATATATATATATATATATATCGGAATACTCGCTCTAGAATTCAATCAATCAATATTATTGAGCTAAAGAGCTCCTAACATCAATTCTATACAGAATATCAAACTACAAACGAGTCTGACTCAACAAACAAACCATCCTAAACTGCTAGTTCTACAACCAGAAATATCAAACATATACTCCCTCAGAGATACATGAAACACTCTGAATCCCAGTTATCCAAACTGACAATTCAACTCTAGAAAACCGAACACCGATCTTACCCAAAACACAGAAGAAACCAAAACACCACGGAGCTAGCTTCCCAAACTTATAGCTCCTTGGATTAGAGAAAAACTTATCCCAAACAAATTTCCGATTCCAGAATCCAAATTCTCCGCCTCTTATCCATAAAAACTCTTCGGACGATCCTGGGCTACCAACATCCATCCTGATCAGCTCAACTCTACGCTGATTCCATTAGAAACAGACTGAATCAAAACAATCCAATGATCTCCTCAAGATCACTCAAAAACCAAGAACACAAACCCTGCTTCTCGACAACAGAAGACAGAAAAAACTTCTTCTTATCCGAGAAACAAAACAGAAGCACCTCCAAACTGCTTCCTCTGCACAACTCTGATCCGAAACAGAAAAAAATGCTGACGAAGAGCACAAGCACAGACTAGACAATCCAGCACAGAAATATGGTTCCACATATCCATAAAGAAAACTCAGATGTTTCTCCGAAACCTGAGCTACTTCACCAACTTCTATCTTAAAGAACCATCTATCTACTAACTGAACCACCTGTTCTAATCCTGGAAAGAAAACTCGATCTCCAGATGCAGACAAACTCTAACTTCCTGGAAGAAATCCAGACAATCTCCAACAATTCAGAAGAACATACTATCGCAAGTCACTTTTGCGATCAACTCAGCCTAAATCCAAAGAAAACCGCCCTCTCTCAACCAAACGGAACAGCTTATGCTGGCCTAGCCAACTTACCAGAGAAAAAGATCCACTCTACTGCTTCTGAACTCCACTTCAGAAAAACTACTTAGCCAGAAAACTCCCTACCAACTTAGAACATTCTGCTAAACTCAGCCAAATCACCGAGCAGACTCACTTCTTATTCTTGTTCCAAAGAAACATCTTCGGAAATATCCATAGTCACTGCATCTCATCACGCAGCTACTACTTCCTGAGATATCAAAATATCATCATTCTCTGGCTTCTGCCCAACCGACAGACCCAAACTCAATTCTGCACTTCAAAGATGAACTCCGAACCTTTACAGGTTTCCTTCAGAGATCGATGAAGTCCTTCACCACTACAGAACTCACTCGAGACGGTATTAGGTCTATAGTCTCGACAAATATACTTCCAACCTCAAACATCAAACTCCAACCAATGGTAGTCGTGTTACACATACTTCTACCTCATCTACCTTTATAACTTATATTGGAAAACCTGAACGGGTAATCCAACAAATAGGTAGAAACAATTATATATATATATATATATATATATATATATATATATATATTAAAAATACAAATACGCTCTCTCTAGATAGACATCACAACAGAGCCTAGGTATTCACTCAACCTAATGCTCTGATACCAAGTGAGACGACCCGACTTTTTCTCCACAAAAAGTCGTATCATCCTTAAGAAAGAAAGGGATATAAAAGAGAAAAGAAAGAAGAGAAAGAAGAAACAACACAAGAATCTCAACAGCGGAACGAATAAATTATATTAATAACATAACTATTACATAGTATATAACAAATATCAGAGTTACACAGACATATACAACACATACTAGACAGTTATAAACACCTGTCTAGTTATTACAACTCAATCACAATACAGAAACACTCAGAGATACCAACAAAGCGGAAAACTATATAACTATACGCAGAAGCCTCCTGCTCCATATGCTCCTCCACAATTCGTCAAAGCTAACCCGAATCCTAATCTGAATTCCCTTGGCTACTCGTAAAAATTTGAGTACCCAAGAGTTAAAGGAAAAAAACAGAAATAACTCCGGGTCAGACATGGGTCTGGTGTGAGTAACAGGTTAAAGTTGCTTAACTTTGAAAAACCTTTGAAAAGAAAAGGTATCACGTAAGACTTCCCACACATAAACATGGAAAAGTTTTTACCTTACGCTAACCAAAACATTTGATAGGAAATCCGATGATATTATAATAGTGTCTAGGGTTTTCAAGTAAATAAGAAATAGCCGAAATTGTTACATGATTAAATTCCAGCTACTAGCCACAAAAGTGGGTAATACAATCAAAACCGTTGGCACTTATTGGATTTTGGATTCCATCAATGGCTGGGCTACTGGGGTACCGCCCGTCACAGTACGTGGCCTAGATCACCGTACCGAGGATTACTCCCAATCCCCTGCAACACAAAGCCGGACCCGTTCCTTACTGAACAGTTTCAAACAAGACAATCCCGCAGTTGTGATCAGCAACCGCACCACTAAGCCGAAAATAAAGGGACCTCTAGACAGGGATAAATCTTGCTCTCAAGTGGGGGCTACCCACGAAGCTTTGCTGCACCTCCCCTGTTTTAGCCATTCCCGGTTGATGAGGCTTGAGGCTACGATTACCTTTATAGGACATATCACTTAGAATGCTCATCGTCCACCTACCGATGTTCTGAAAGCATTCAATCCATACAATTTCGTTCCGAGTTCGAACGAAACCGAAGGCATTATCTCGTTACACTCATTTTGGAATCACTCTCAGAGTTAACGAAAATAACCCTTGCACTCTGAATCACCATCTCGAATCTATAAGTACTATTCCGTCAACTCATTACGGAATCACCCACAGAGTTATACTGACGTATAGCCCTTACACCTCGAGTCTTCACTCGCTCCATTTTGATTCACGACCTAACGTTATTTGGAATCGATGTGGTTTTCGGATATCCAAATATGGAAACCCGATCCCGGTCTCATCGAAATCCAAAGCGTGTCTTTTAAGGTCCAAGTTGTTTTAAGTTTAAAACAATTCAATTCATTATCTAAATATACACAGATGGATAATTCACCACACAAAAGATAATCAACCTTATCATTATCAACATATAATTCATATCATAATCAGATAATCCATATTATCATCTAAAAGCAACCAATGCATCCATATCACATACACTACTCATCTCATAACTGAGATTACAAACCATACCAGACAACCAATACCAATCATCAAAACATAAGCAACTATCTAATGATCTCACCATTTATAATTAATTTAAAATGAATTAAATTAATTACCTAAACTCTAATTAATTTAAAATAAATTAAATTAATTACTTCAACACTAAAATCCTGCTTATCTTAATCTTTAATTGATTACAAATCAATTTATAAATCATCATCTAAATATATATTCACTTAATCCTTATTGATTAACTATCTCTAATTACAATAAGTAATTAGCATTTAATATTAATTACACAAGTTAATTATATTAAACCCTTTGCAAATAATTAACTTGTAATTGCTTAATTAATTATTCATTTATTCATCATTAATTATACCTTAATTAACCAATTCCAAATTACATCAATAATTAATGATTTCTAATTATATTTAATCAATATCTATATAAATTAATTACCTAAGTAATTAATCTTCAATTTAAACAGCATAAATATTAATCACCCATGATTAATAATACTAGTAATTAACTACTATAATTACTCATCCCATAATTAATTTCTCATAATTAATTACTTCCCTTGATAAATTTCAAAGTAATTTAAATTCAAATTATTTCTATAATAAATATTTTTAATTACATCCTGTAATTATTAATTAATTACTTCTTTACGTAATTACAAATTCATAAATTATATAAAGTAATTATCAACAATCCACAAAAGTTTAAATTAATTTAACTTAATTAATCTAAACTAATCACATAAATCAAATTAATTACACCAAGTAATTAATTCATTAATTACTTTCATTAAGTAATTAAACCTAAACAATTGATTATTATTAATTAATTATCTAATTAATTATCAAAATTAATCACTTTAATTAATTGTTAAAATAATCTTAAGTTAATGACCTTCATTAACATTTCTTAATTACTTAATTAAGAAATTAACTTATACAAAACATTATTAATTATCAATTAATTATCAATTAATTATTATTTAATTAATCTCTAATTATTAATTAATTAAGTGTTAATTAAAAACTTAATTACTTTAAACACTTGATTAAATAAATCTTAAGCATTAATTAAAATTTAATTAACAACCTTTAATTATAGATTAATTATCCTTAATTAATTAATTTCAAATCTAATTAATCAATTTAAAAACTATTAATTACTTAATTAATCATCCACATTAATAATTAATTAATAATTAATATTCCATTTAAATTAATTTAATAATTTAAATGAAACCAATTTCTTAAGTTCAAAATTAAGAAACATTCTTCTTTATATTTTAAACAATTTGTTTCAAACAAATTCAATTTAAAAATTTCTTTTTAAATTTCAAATTGAAACACAATTCAAATTTCCATTCTAGATTCAAACTTAAAAATTTAAAACTTTACTTACTCTTTCATCTCAATTTTTAAATTCAAGTTATTTAACCCTTTTTTTTTAAAAATGGTTAAAACAAATTTAAATTTAAAAACTTATTAAATTTTAAAACTGACATTAAAGTCAAATTCCAGATTTTTAAAACTGAATTTAAACTTATTTTAAATTCTTATTTCATAATTTAAAACTCATAGTTTACAAATTCAAACCAATGTTCCTTTATACTTTAAAAGGTTTAAAAATCTAAATTTAAATTCCAGATTTAAATTAAATTCAAACACAGGTTCCATATTTCTGTTTTCCAGATTTTATACTTGTTTTTAAGTTTCCAGTTGCATTTTTAAAATTTGCATTCAATTTAAAACATAAAAACAGCAAACAGTTTCCTGTTTTAGTTTAACATCCTAAATTTGAATTCAAAAATGATTTCAAATCTCAGATTTAAATTATTGAATTCAAATTTAAGTTTCAGGTTTAAACATTTCCAGATCGAACTTCATCTTTAAGTTTTAAACTCTACTTTTAAATTTTCAAAACAGAAAGACAGTTTCTGTTTTAAGTTTAAAACCAAACTTGGATTTAAAACATTTCAAATTTAGTTCAAAGATCTAAAATTTAAAACTTACTGAATACAAATTCAATTTCAGATTCAAGGCTTATTTCAGATTTTTTATTGCATCTTACCCTCACTGCAATTTTTTAATAAACCTGGAAAACAGGTTTTGATCAACTTTAAAAACTGCAATATTTACATTTTAAAAACTCAAATTATTACAAAATAAACAGAATTCAAACTTTTGAATTCATATTTAAATTCAGTTTAAATTTTATGCTTAGTTCAGGTTTTAAATTTATATTTTAAAAAAACTTACTTTTAAAATTTTTAAAACTGGAAATAAGGCTCTGTTTAAAACCTGAAACATTACAACCCGAGCCATCCTATAATCTACTTCGAGTCAGAAGCCATACTTCTTCGAGTCACTCCTCAACCTCCCCCGAGACCAACCCGAGGAAATAACCCTGCAACCCAAAAACAACACAACCATGCACACACACCTCTGTGCATCCATAATCCAACTCCGGCCACCTCTGACCATCATCAGTGGCCATCCCCTATCGACCAGAATCCCCACATCTACCTTCAAACCTCAAATCCCCAACATTCAACTCGAATTTTGAATTCAAGTTTACAACCGATACGTGGAACAGTCAATACCTAATACCACCAACCTGTCAACATGCCGTTCCCCCGTGCCTCCGGCCACCATATCCACTCAACCTCCGTCGACGACTTCGCCAACCTATCATCTACCATCATGCAAATCACGGTTGAACTCGATCAACTCAGGCGATCATATTCGATCCAAACACAGAGACTAAATAAAGCTAGGGTTCACACTGGAAAATCCCAAATTACCATCTCAAAATTGAATTGCAAAACAATTTAATAATTTTCCTATCATACTTGATGGCTACTCCATCAATAGAATCAAATTCAACCAAATTACAGCAAGTATCAACTGTGCTTATCAATTATGTGTAAAACAATCAATTTGAAACTGTACCCTGATTTAATGACTATAAACTGTAATATTATTTTTAAAAATCATAACTTTGGAAGTTGTTTTGAATTGAATTTCTGATACATTGATTCATGATCCTTTAAATTTTCCATTTATACAGAATTAAGTTGTGATGTTTATGTTGCATACAATACCCAAACTATACTGCAAAAAGAAAACCTTTAAAATTTATTTTATCATGAAATAAACAAATTCCATTCAATGATAAACATAATAGCAAACAGATTAAGGGATAAGAATTATTTTTGAACTTTAATGGTACAACCAGAACCTGGGAAAATCATACATACCTCACACCATATATACATAGGCAATTTAAAAAAAAACATATACAAAATTAAACTCATAAGATAAACTAGCATGCAATCCTACTAATTTATTTAAAACTAGGTGTTACTCACCTGAAATTGAATGCAGACAGAACCTAGATTCTTGAAAAGCCTTTTTGAAAATCTGCTTGAACTTTGCAAATGTTTTAATGCTCTTTGAAATTTGCTTTCAGATCTTAAAGAATTGAATGCAGACCTTTGCTTGAACATAGTTGCAGAATAATTTGAAGTTGCAGTTCAACCCAGGTTGTATTTGAAAACATGCAGGCTTGTTTTATTTCCAGAATTTAAAAAAATGAATGCATGCCTTAGTTTTGTTGCTTGCAGGTTTTGAAGGTTTGAAAAAGAGGAGTTGAATGCAAGTGTTTACTTGAAATTGGAATGTATGTTTGAAAAGGAGAAGTTTGATTATGAAGAGGGGTTTCAGATTTGTTTAGAAATGAAAAAATGAGAAAGAGCTAAAGAAATGAATATATGCAAGTTTAAATAACAATGTTTGATTTAAATTAAAATTAAAGGAAAACAAAATTAAACAATGACACATGTAAAAGAAATGAACACATGTTAACTACCTATCTTAATACTTAACACATGTTTAACTTATCTCCTAAATTACATACACATGTATCTTTAAGTAATTTGTTATTTAATTAAGTGTTAATAAATGTTTAAACTTAGTTAACTAATTCTTATACCTTTAAACAATTAAAATAAATTTATAAAAGATGTTACAATAACATACATGAATACATGTTTCATAATTCAAATTGTATTTTAAATTTACAAATTAAATTAACAAATCAAAATTGTTAATCAATATTTTAAAAAGAATAACACAAACATTTTTGTAACTTATTTTAATATTCAACTTGAATTAAAATGAATTTTAAACAAATTAAAACATTTATCTCATATATTGAAAATCATATTGTATTTTATTAAATATTTTTGAAAAGCTTAAATTAAAAATAAATCACAATTCCTATTTTCAAAATATTAAAATTATGCTATACTAATTTAATTAAAAAAAGCTTATCTGTTTATAATATATACAAATACATATACATTATTAAATAGAAAATAATTTATTAACTCATTAAAAATAAATTCACAAATTAAACATTTTAATAAAGAAAATTATTAAATCAAATCAAATTTATTAACAAAAATCATCAATTCAATTTAAATTTAAACTCAGATTATTAAATTTAAATTGTCCAAAATTCTGGGATATTACAGTGTATCTTTTATATATAAAAGATTTGAAATGGGAATTGTTTTGAAAGTTATGAATGGATCTTTGGAAATCGTTTTGAAAACTATAAATTGAGTCTTTGGTTTAATAATTGGATGTGAATCCAATTTGGAAAGGAAATTGTTTTGAAAAGCTGTGAATGAATCTTTATGAAATCTAGGTGAACTTTGTGAAGTGAAACTTTTTGTTTAAAGATTTGAAAATGATAATTTGTTTAAACCATTTGAAAGGAAAGTTTTTGGTTTTAAGTTGTGACTTAACTGAAATCCTAATATCCATATGTTTTTAAATATTGTGCTCATTATTTGGTTTAGCCGGGAGAGGACCTTCGTGTTGTATAACCCATTCCGAATAATGATACGACGTTATGGAAAGCATTTGACGACCGGTGGTGAAGACCGGATATTTCCGAAAGCGAAAGGATAACTCATCGAATGTCTCTGCACCGACTGATCCCCGGTATAGAGATTTGATCACCCCTTGTGATGGGAAGTCTGGACGTGATTAGGGATTATCTGGAAGTGCAAGGGCTTCTTTGTGAAGGGCCTTCGGTTCTGTTCGAACCTTGAACAGACTTGTATGGATGTGTTTCTGACATTACACTTTGAGATGTAAAGCTGGTTTCTATCAAATACATTTCTGTTTTGTGGCGGAGGTTTATTCTCTTAGCTTAACATCCTTCTCTGAGTCGTACGAGCTCAGAGGTTATGTAGTTGATGGTTACTAGTGATACATTCCCAATTTGGTAGCATGGCGTTCTAAGTGGTGTTGTGTGTTGTTTATCATTTGTTGATCAAAGCATGGCTTTTGTGAAAAGCGTAGCTTTGTAGACGAGACCTCATCGGACCTCACTCCCCGGAAATTGTAACGACCCATAAATTTTGATAACTAAATTAGTTAAATTTATAGGATTTTGTAATTAAATTTAGGAAGAAATTAAAATGTTTATAATTCATATTGAAGTAAATGTAGAAATGAAATGCAACATTTGAAATTTAAAGCTAAGTATTAAAAATAAAACGAAATTACGATGCATTGAAGTAATGGGAATTGTTATTCTAGGCTAAGAAATTTAATATAAGAAAACAAATGGGAATATTGTATTAACTAATGCAATGATATAATTAGTGATAATTTAATGAATCCAATATTATAGTAACCGATGAAGAAATACGTAATTTATGAAAAATTTATACAATCAATTTAGATAAGTAATTTTAATGACTGTTGTAGATAATAAACGTTACCTTAATGGTAATTAATAAAATAACGGGAGTGAGAATCGTAAATTAAAGTAACAATTGATGTAACAAAGAATGAAGCCAAGGTACATTTATTTATTGGATTTAAAATCTAAATTAATGGGTGGAATTGGCAAATTTCAGTGTAATTGAGTTATAATAGATATTACACAGTAAGTGGAAATAAAATAGTTAATAAAAAAGGGGTGAATGTAAATCGAATAATACGTAATAAGTGCAATTTTATAGGAATCAATGTTAGTATAAATTTATGAAATAACTACGAACCAATGAATGTATTAAAGTTGTAAAGGTCATAATTGATAGCATTGAATAAATTGGGAATTCAATTTCATTAAAGGGAATTAAACATTATCTAAATGTAAAATTTAGATAATTTTTGAAAGTAATATTAACTCCTTTCTGAATATGACAATTGGTGTAACATTTGGCTTGTAAACATATATTATAAATTACCTATTTTATTTATTGTTGGAATTAGAATTTGAAATAAATGGTAATAAAATAAATGAATGTTACACTAATGGAAAATAAGATGTTTAGGAGTTGGCAAAATTTAAGTATAGTAAAAGTAAAAAAAGAAAAAAAGGGAAAAACAAGAAAAAAAATTATAAGTTAATAATGAAATGAACGCTGAAATGAAATATAGCAAGGGTAATTAGAAACTAAGAATTAGTATATGGAATAAAATCCTAATAAAGGTAGTAGTGAAAGTGTTATACTTGGAAAAATTAATATATATATATATATATATATATATATATATATATATATATATATATATATATATATATATATATTTAAGGTAAGCATTTAATTATCTAATGCAATAATTTATGAATCAAAAGTAACTGCATGGAAATTTAGGTAATAAAGTTAGTCAAAGCTGAATTTGTATAAATTGAATGAAATGGGTTAATGTAAATGTTATATTAGGCTATAAATCAAATGGAAGAAAACGAGCGTAAAATTTGAATTAATTTATGAAATCAAGTATATTGAATTGTAGTTGAATGAAAATTTATGTGATAAGGTTAATTTGGTTATAGAGTAGTAATGAACTTAATAAAATGGATTGGAATGGAAACATACCAATTTATTTAAAATTTAATACATATAATAAATGGACTTTTCGTAGAAAATGGAATTTAATACTACGACGATTAGAACTAAGAGGAATTTGGGAAACATTAAGGATAATTGTTATGAATCAAATATAATTATACCATAGGATGAAATTGATCGAATAATAATTGGTTAGATAAAAAGGATTGAAGTAAATCAAGTTAATTTATTTGGATAAATTTTTATTAATTGAGTTTATTGTGAATGAAATTAATTACTACGTTATTTGAAATTTAAGATGGAATGTGAAAATATTTAATGGAATAGATTTTGAGTCCAATATAAATGTCATCTATTTGAAATAAGAAATGAGTTAATTACTAATTGATTTAGATTAAATGAAATTCTTGGGAATTTTATTTATAAATGCTAAAATAAATAAAGTGAGGGTAAGATTAAAATTTGGTAAATTGATTTAGTTTAAATGGACATATAATTTTGTTAAAATAGTGTGAGTAATTTAGAAATATAGAAATGATAAGAATTGTCAAATTTTAGAATAAATTTGAAACTTGATTTAATTTATTTAATTAATGGAAAAATAGCCATTTTGACCACTGATTCGGATTTCGACAAAACCAGTTTCATCGGATCCGTATCGGTGAATTATTGTAGGATTTCAAGTTTCATAACGATCGGGCTTGTCGTTTGATCGTACGGGCTTGAAACGCCTAGAAATAAATGAAATCGAAATTAAGTGAAATCAATTTGAAATAAACTGAATTTTGCATAACTTCTTCATACGATGGAATTTGGACTTGAAACCTGTTCCATCGATTTTAAAATCATTTAAAACATATATTTTGATATATGGGTTGACCCTTTTCCATTCCGGAATCGAAACGGACTTCTCGGGTCAATTATCGTTAAAAACCCAAATCCAACCTAGCCCATTCTTTCTATTCTGTTTTGCCTATATATATGTTGTTATAAACCCTAGGTCATTGCTTATTCCTCATTCTATACGTATGCTCTTCCTCATTCCAATGGTTGCAAACTCTAATCTTCCCAATCCAATTTCAAATTCAAAAAAAGAAAAGTTTTGCGGATCTGCATCAACTTCTGGTCGCGCTTCGAGTTTCAGAGGCAAAAACGCTGCATCTACTTCGGGTTAGGAAGAAAATTACTCGGGTCGCTCCAGGTCGTTTTGGCAAAAACTCTAAGCAAGAACCGAGGAAATTGAGGCGGTGGACCGAAGTTGAACCCGGAGTCGACTCAGGACCAGAATTTTTCTATCTTCTAATTTTCCTAACTTTTTCATACGAGGTCAGATTCATGTGCGGTTTGTTTTGCTGGGATCGTATTAGCATTACAGACGTTTTAGCACTGGTTTCGATAGATTCTGAGACTAGTCAAATTTTGGGTTAAAATTGGATTTAAATTCAAAAGGTGAGTGTTTTAACCCACTCACAACTTCTAAGATTTCTTATGTTTGTTAAATTGATTTATGATGTGTTTAAAAATTTATTTATAGTTGTTTCGCATATATTTCATCATTATCTCAGTTAAATTGCATTCATTTAATTTACTTGTTATTTAATTCATTTTGCATATAAACTGCCAGTTAAATTTCTAGTTAAATTTATTATTGTATATAAACTGATAGTTGAATTATTAGTTAATTTATTATGCATATAAACTACCAGTTAAATTATCAGTAAATTTATTTTGCATAATAATCTGCCAGTAAATGCCTATTATTTATTACCTGGTATATATTGATGTATTGTTTGAATTTGATTATGATTTTGATAAATGGTTGATGGATGATATTGGACTAATGGATGCTGTATTGTATATTGTTATTAACTGCAAGTTATTATGCATTTTCATCTCATTCGGGATTGCGGTTTGAAATGATATACAATCGCATTTTTATTTTTAAATTGCGGATGGAAATGATAAATATCCGCATCACTTGACCATAGGATAGAAAATTATATACAGGCACCGCGGTATATATATATTTTATAAAATTATTTTTGCAATAATTTTTCTATGGTTTTGTAAAGAAATATATATATTTATGGTTTTATGAAATATTGATGACGGATATTTGATAAAGGTTATTTTATATATGGTTAAATTCTTGGTTTTAAACTATGTATAAAATTATTTAAAGTATGTAGTAAGTTTAATAATAAAGTGGATTTTATTAAAATATATTATGCATAAGTATTTACTAAAATTATATTCTAATATAGAGATTATGTTGATTTTCACAAATCAAAGTTGAGGAGATAGTTTGAAATCGATTTGAGATTTCATTTAGTAAAAATCTTATTGAAATTCAGATTTAAAAAGAATATGGTGTTATAACTACATTCGGGTTTAAGATGATTTAAGTGAATATATCTAGTCTAAATAAATTGAGGTATATTCAATTATTGAATTTGGAAGTTTTATTTAAAGGATACTAGATTTATTAAGCAAGAATTTCAAAACTAAATAATAGTAAAAGGAATTTGACATATATATATATATATATATATATATATATATATATGAATTAAAAATTTAGTTTTGAAATTGTGGAATATTTGAAACTTTGAAATACATGGAAATTTAAATAGTTTATTTGGGAATTCAAATCTGTATTTAGAATTGATTTAAGAAATTAAAAAGCTAATTTAGTTTATAAAGTAACTTATTATTAAACCATTTAAGTATTGAAAATTATGTTTCGAAGCTATGGGTTTAAAGTAAATATATTTTGAAAGTACTATGATTTTTGAAAAGGATATATTTGAAATAAAAATGATATCAAATTGATTTGGGTTTTTAAAATAGAAATGATATCGTATTTATACGGTTTTGAAATGAAAATTTTATTCTGGTTTTAAAGTATAAACTATTTTGAAAAGATCGTGGTGTTATAATAACGTTTGGTTGTTAAAGAGACCGGGATCGGAAGTTGTCATACTCTCTGCCAACCCCGAAAACCACTTTAACAACCGTGTACACGGTGGAGATTCTATAATGAAGTAGGATGGTGACGGCGTTTCCTTTGAGGTAAATACGTGGACCCAACTCCCGTGATTTGGCATAAGGTGGCTAAAACAGGAGCGATTCTCGGGCCAATTGAGGTAGCATCTTTGATCGGACACATCCCTTCGATTTTATACTTTGACTTTGGATTGATTCTGTGGTCACTTTTGATTTTCTTTTTGAAGGTGTGGCTCGAGGTGGGCGGTAGCTGCGGCTACGCGTTACCACCAGCCCAGATGCGTAATTGGTATATCTACCCAGACATTGCCTAGTTGTGTCGTGTCACCTACCCTATCGCGCCTTGTACGAGTTTGGCTTTCTCCCATAGCCCGTGGAGTATTTAGGGTAGTCTCCCGATCTGGAGTGCGCTGATACTGGATGGACTACTGAGACTATTACTTGTTAAGGGCTATATGGGTAACCCCTTGATGCTAAGAAAAAGTAAGTTTATTTTACAATTATACACTATTATAATAGCAAAATATACTACATAGTAAATAGTTTAACGGATCCTTAAAAGATGTAAATCCCGAGCATCTCTTGAGTTACTGCACTCATATTTATTTCTGTTGATTTAACTTACATAAGAACTTTTAGTTCTGACACGAGTGTTTTGTCTTTTCAATTCGCTCGGGTCAGTCCGAGCGTTTCAGGATTTGAAGACTGTAACGACCTAGAATTTCTGTCAATTAAAATTCGTATATTTAATTCATTTTGAATATTAACAAGTAAAATTTGTAAGTCAAATAAATTTTATTTCGAATATCTAGATTTAATTGGGTAATTATATCGACAATTTAATATTTGAAATTTTAGAAATAATTGGAAATTGGGTTTAAAGTGATTAGAATTGATATAGAATAATGAATGTAAGTGTTATATTCATTAAGGGAAATTAAAAGTGTTAAACCAAATTGAATGTAAATTTAATAATTTGGTTATGTTGGTTATGATTTGGTTGTTATATGATTGTTAGTTGATTGTATGTAATTCATTAAGTGTTAATGGAGTTGAATTGATAAAATTGGAGGCTATGTAATTTGATTTGAATGTGGAAGTGAACTAACTTGAATGTAAATTAGTGAATATAAACTAATTGAAAAATTAAATAAATAAATGTTAGTAAAGTCCAATGTTAATGAATCAATTGTGATTAAATGAATAAAAACAATTCATTGAATATTAATGAGAAGTGAATGTATACTGATTTTATGATTGGAATTATTGTTGAATGATAGTTGTTTAATGGTTGGATTTGTTGCCTTTTGTTACATTTTCTATATTGGCATATGTAGTTGTTGTACTAGTATATGTTGTATATTGACAATATTTTCATATAAACATGTTTCTCATTGTTTGTTGAGTGTTTCGTAGGTGCGGATTGCGCTTGCTTCGCATTTGGAGCTCGCTTTCATGCTATATTAGTCGTATATGCTCACCAATAATATATAAGGTACATATCTCGAATTACATATCGTACTTCTACACTTTTTTCTCTGCAGGATGCCTCATTACTTTGATGAGATGTATATTTGTGATATATATATTGCCATTTTTTTTGGATCGAACCGCGCAAAGGAGACTATGGCGAAATTTTCTGAAAATTTAAGGCGTTAGAATAGTTTTGCGAAAATTGGAAAATTTTGAAAAGACAACTAAGCATGATTTGAAAACTTAATAAAGTTAAAGGATTTGGGTTAGCATAGTAAATATATGATATGAAAATTTAACTAAAGGAAGTTAAATAAATTGAATTGAATTAGATAGGTGATTATTTAATATGGATTTGAAAATTTAAGTTAAGTCAAACAATGATGTTTGAAATGGAATATAACTTAAGTAATGTTGAATGAAGTTGATTTTGGTATCGAAGTAAATTAATAAAGTGAAGTGATGAATATGAACTTGAGTTATATAAATGAAATTCAACCTTATTTGTTAAATGAATTAGCAATTGAATTGAACTGATGAATTGAATATTAATCAATCGAATGTAAAAGAATTTGGTATCAGAGCATATTGTTAAGCGATAACCTTGGCTCTGTTGGGAATTACTCATTAGAGATAGAGTCGGTAGTACCTAGAATGAGTTTGAGTGTAATCATAGATATGAGTGCGTATTTGTTAGTGAATATGAAATTGTTTTGTATTGTGTTGACTTATCCGTTGATTGTTTATAGATTCTAGTCGATGCACTCTAGCTAAATGTCGTCAATAAGGGTTTCTAAACTCTTAAACGAGATAAACCGACATAGTATCATTTTAGATTGGGCAAATGAAATAATTTTACCTTGATTATATTTTATATATAAAGGAATAATTTTTCAGAATTATTAAAGTGTATATGAATTGATTATTTGATTATTGAAATGTAAGAATATATATAAGTTAATTAAAAGAATAAATTATATAAGCAAATGAATTATTAAGATGGAATTATAATTAACGTGATTTACAATTGTGAAATAATCTTATATATAAGAAGTGAAACCATATAATATATTTATAAATATGAGTGGTAAATAAAAATGAATTTGAACTATAAATTGAAAGTGTTGAATGAAGTTAATTTTATTTTCCAACATTAAAAGTTAAATGATGAAATTATATAAGAAAAAGATTTATAAATGTGATTTATGAATGAAAGGAAAATTTTGAAAGAATATTAAGCACTAAATTCACTACTATCACTGGAAAATAATAAGGGCGATGACTACGGCATCATCAGTATCATTTTCAAGTTTCTGTGTGATTGATTTGCTACCAATAATAAATTGAAATTGAAGTTTTTTTTTTCTAAACAAACTTGAATTTTAAAAAAATCCAGCCTGTAATTGTTGAATATAAGTAATCAATTTTTGAACTTATAATATGAAATAATAAATTTAGCTATGGTAAAGTTAAAGGATTTGGGTTATTCGCGTGCATTCAATTACCTGGGAGCAAAACGTGAGGGGAGAGGAGAAGAAACGCGGCCTAGATTTCTTTCAGGAGCAATGAACGGCCTGTGTTGATTCTAGGTTTAAAAATAATTAATTAAATTGTAAATTGATTTATATTTAATCGTTCAAACTTTAAAAAGCTATAACTTTTTCATACGAGGTCCGTTTGGACGAAACGAATTGCGTTGGGTTCGTATGGACGAACACTACGCGATGGACCTGGATTGGAGTTTATTGGAGCAAGTGAAAATTTTGGGTAAAATTAAACGCACGTTTAATTTTATTCGAGATAAAACACTGCAACTGTTATTTGAAACAAGGTGAGAACTTCTCACTCAATCGAATCTGTTTCGATTTAGATTTTTAAATAGTTAGATTTAAAATTGCTTGATTGCATGCTTGAATGAAAAACTATTATCCACTGTTTTAAAATAGACCCTATACGCCGTATATTAAGCGGATGTTATTTATTAAACACATATACCGTGATAATTCCATCTTGAAGTGGAATTGGTATTATTATGTACTTGGAGTTGATTTTCCCGCATTATATAGCGGATGAGACCCTACTGCGCCTCATAATAGCGGATAATATTTATGTAAACCCATGTACTGCGATATTCCGTCTTGAAACGGGATTGGTATTGTGCTAACATCTGTGGATGCAGGGAAACAAGATGGAGTGATACAACTGGATTCCTCAACAGTATTGATATATTCACGGATATTTGCGATATATTCTGTTATCATATTGATATATGATGTTTGGATGCCGTGGTTGATGTTTTGGTGCTGTTGTACCATTGGGCCTATTTTTGGAGTTTTAAAAATGTTAAAGTAATGATTTCGAATTTAAAAGGATTTTCAAGTGATTTTTGAAAGTATAAGTTTTTTTTTTGAATTTTGGAATTGATTCATTTTAAATAAACAAACGTTATAATTTTTATGTTATAAAAATTATGATTTTTGTGAAATATAACCGAAATATGATTTTTTTTTCTCAAATAAGTAGTTGATTAATTTGTAAATAGAGAATTATAAGTAATTTGCTTATAATTTGGATTTTGGCGTGTAAATGGGATATGAATAGAATTTGTAAATAAAGTGATTTTATAAGTTGAAGTTGTTATAAAGTATAAATGGAATTTATAAACATTGTTTTATAAATCCGAAATCGAATTATTTTGATAAGTTAATTATTATAGCTTATTAAAGGAGATATATCCACGATTTTGGACAGTGGATAATCCTTTAAATTAAATATGTAGAAGTATTGAATTTGGGTTAACGAAGTATATCCATGATTTTGGACAGCGGATAATCCTTTAAATTAAATATGTAGAAGTGTTGAATTTGGTAAACAATTTATATTCACGATTTTGGGTGGTGAATGATATATTAAAGAAATGTTTTAGGAAGTGATCTTTTAAATAAAATTAAAACGATTTGAAGTTGTTTTAAAAATGTATTAAGTATCGAAACCATAGATTTCAACATTCATTGTTGAAATAGACGTTTTCGAGAAATAAAGGAAATGGTGGACTATAACACTGTTGTTATAGTAAATGATTTTCAAAAGGAAATGTTTTCTATAGTATTGGGATTTATATATCTATCTTAATTTCGAATCCCTATACTAGTGATTTTGGGTTGTCGTAACGATGTTTTACGCAACATTCGTTTTGATCCAAATAAATGTGTTTAAAGAGAACGTTTTCCTTAAAGAATAAAATATATACTTAATCGTGTTTTAGGTATATTGAATATTTCCTAAGTATTGAAAATAAATAGATTTGTGAATTACTTATTGTTAATAAGTATGGAAATGTTTTCCAATATGAAGTGAAATGTTTTGAGATGATATCTTTTAAAGATAAATTGAAAGTGAATATTTAAAATCGATTTGAAAATCATATATCAGTGGATATTTGGAATTTAAATTCACCATGGAATTTATAAAGGAAAGGGAAATTTGATTTAAAAATAAACATTGATTTATTTTTGAAGTGTGGAAAATTATATCTTGTAAAGATATTTTTGGAAAATAAATAATTGGGAAATTATTTGGAATCTGGTGATGTTGTGCATATCTATTGATAGTTAAATAACCGACTATCAATATTTACCTTTAGATGGGTATTTGTTGTGATTTGCTTGCATTTGAATGCTACACTTATTTTAAAAATAAGCGCTCGTTATTCGGTTTAGCCGGGAGAGGACCTTTGGGTCATAAATCACATTCCGAATAGCGATATGTCGTAATGGATAGCATTTGAAGACCGGATATTTTTGAAAACGAAGGATTACCGTCGAATGACTCTGCATCGGCTGATCTCCGATATAGAGATTTTATCACCTTTTGTGATGGGAAGTCTGGTCGTGATTAGTGAATATCCGGATTTCAAGGGCTTCTTTGGAAGTGCCTTCGGTTCCGTTCGAGCCCGGAACGGACTTGTATGGATGTGTGTTTGATGTTACAATATGAGATGTAAAGCTGGTTTCTATCAAATACATTTCTGTTGGTGGCGGAGAATTTATTCTCTCTCTTAGCTTAATACCCTTCTCTGAGACGTACGAGCTCAGAGGTTATGTAGTTGATGGTTACTAGTGATACATTCCCAATTTGGTAATATGGCATACGAAGTGCTGCTGATCATTTGTCGGTCGAAGCATAGCTTTTTTATAAAGGGCAACTTTGTGGACGAGACTTCGTCGGACCTCACACCCTAGTAATGGTCAAAACAGGAAAGATGCAGCAAGGTGATTAGGGGATAGCGCCCCCTTAGTGTATGTCATTCCTTCTGGATAGAGGTGGTATCATGGTATGGAGCCCAGATACTTAACCTATGTTGTTGCTGCAAACTTATTATTTTGTGGTTGTTGGTGAATCCCAGGATTTAGCTCGGTTACGACCGGGGGATGGTATACTTGTGTCAGTAGTTACCCAGCTAGGGGTAACCCGGCCTTGTGTTGGTAGAGATCCGGTTAGGTGCTCGGGGCGTCCTTCCAGAGGCGTACCCATGTTCCTTGGCCTGACCATTTGTTGGAAATCCAAAGAAACAATACGAACCCTTTACGATTGCAAATTGTATAACCTGCCTCCTTAGGAGGTAGCTATAGCAGGCATAATATAATGGTACATATGCTGGCTAAGATTTATATTGTACTTTCCAAATGTTTTCCTACACTTTGTACTTATAGTAACAATATCAAAGAAATTTGCGTATCAAGCATGTTTGACTATTATAAGGAGAAATCTCCTCCAATTCTGCGTTTGCATTGTGTGTGTGGCAGGAGGCCTTATGGTAGTTACATTTTCTAAAAGCATTGCGGATCTATTTTAAAATATTTCTTTGTTTGTTTTTAAAAATAAACTGTTTTAAGTTCTCACACCAATCCCATGACTGACCTGGAGTTTATTGTTCCCTTCCTAAACTCTGGGTGCCCATCATTTTCTACATGGGCAGCCTAGAGTTAGGTTATCAGGTCATTCTGCAATTCAGGAGTTGCTTTAGAGATCTGGAGGCAGGCTGGATGGCTTGGCGTATCAACTAGTATATAGTATTTCTTTTTCGCTATTTGTTGTTGTAAACTCTGATCATGTAATGTAATGTGATGGAATGTATAAAATGTATAGTTCTTTTGTTTTAAAAATATTCATTTATCTATTATATGTTGTTCCGCTGCGATTGTGAGATTCTGATATTGTTTCTGTTACTTCTTCTTTCTTTCTTCTTCTACCTCTTCTTCTTTAACCCTAACAATTCAGTTTTCCGGCCTTCGATTGCTCGGCAGTTGATACAATGGACGTATTAATGTCGACTTTCGTGAGTCGAAAACCGTGTTCGTTAGAAAGACTTTAGTTCTGGAGGAAGAAGATGAAGATTTTATTATTATTAGTATTATATACTATATGATTCCACTACACACCGTATTCCGCTGCATTGATATTTATTGGTATGCGAACTCTGATATTTATTGTATAAAGAAGAATCAAATGTTTTGTAATCAGTTTTGAACTGTATAATGATTACTATATTTTATCCTTCCGCTGTGAGATTCTGTTTTGTTTTTTCTTCTCTGTTTTCTTATTTACCCCATAACAATCCGCCCTTCCGTATGCTTTGAATCGACACGTGTGTCGATTTGAAGCATACGAAAAGGCAGGATGTTACATATGGTATCAGAGCTTTGGTTTAGCGATAAACCTTAGCTTTGTGGGGTCTGACTCTTTATTAATAGGGTAATAATACCCTATGGGAGTCGCTGAGTGTATATATGAGAAAGCGTACTTGTTAGTGTTATAAAAAGGTTTTAGTATTGTGTTAATTTGTTCCCTTTTTTATTTATAAATTCTGGTTGGTGCATGGGAGGCTATGACATCAATAGGGATTTCTAAACACTTAATAGGACAGACCGACACAATATTTGTTTTGAATACAGGTGAATGAAATAATTTTGCCTATTATATTTTCTATATATAAAATAAATTTTATAAAGATTATATTTGGTTGTAATATATTGGTTGTTAGGTAATTATATTTTTAAATAATAGTTGAAATAAAATTGAAAATAAAATAAAAAGGAAATTGGGAATTTAGAACGTAAATTCCGGGTTTTAAATATTTCTTTTGAGTGATTTTGAAAATATAATAATAATATTGATAGAAGTATTTTCTAATATAAATATTTCAATATAATTTGGAAGAATTGTTTTAAAGAAGATTTTGGAAAAGGAATAAGTTGTACTCCCCTCTCTATCGCTGGGAAATAATTTCGGTGATGAGTGCACGCATCATCGATATTCATTTTCGAGTTTCGAAGTGCGAAGGCCACCGTAGTAGTTTACTGCAGATAAACTAAATATAAATATTTATTTATTTTTAAATATAATTGGATATATAAAGTGTAAGTATATACATTTATCTATTATTTTAAAATGATTTGAAATTAACCCGGTATTTAAATTCATAAGTTTCCATTAGTTAATAGTTTCAGTTATTGTAGTGAATTTGAACGTAAGTAATTAATAATTGAAACCTCTAAAGGAAATAAGAGATTTAATGCTAAGTTATAAATAAAAAGAAATTAAAGGATAGGTTATAAATGAAATAACAAGAAAGTTGAAATTGTAACTTATAAAACAAAAGATGTAATTATTGAACATTAGATTAAATTAAAAGAAATGAGGTAAAACTTGTATAAGTTTCAATTACATTCTTAAAAAGCATATATAACTTACCAAATATTAAAAGTTGAAGTGTTTAATAAGAAAATGTAATGGGAAATTGTACCAGAAAATTTATATAATGGAAGGGTTCAATGAATCACCTTAATAAATAAGAATTTGGTGTGTAGTGTTATAAACTTGAGTGTAATTGAAAAGGCTACTAATTGAAATAGAAAGTTAAGTATTATAAATTGAATTTAGCAATAAATGAAAGTAAATAAATAAAATGAAGTAGTATAAATGAATGATAATGAACTTAAGTAAACAGTTGAAGCTATTTATAAATAAAATTAATAGGAAAATGAATACTGTAATAAGTGAAATTAAGTAATAAATAAATGAATGTAACAAAAATAAAAGAAATTTGCATTATATATGGATAAATGAAAATTGTAAGAAATAAAATGTAAAATAAAAAGATAAACCATTATATGAATGAAAAAGAAATCAAACAACAAAAGTATGAATGGAAATAATACGAATAAACTTAATCTATTGTTTGAGATTGTTGTTTGTTTGGTTTACGGTAGTTTGGGCAAGGACAATTTAAATCTGTTTGGAAGGTATGAATGATCTATTTAGTGTCACCTGAGACTGTTGAGTGAAGGGTATGCTTAGTAGTTTATTTTTCTTTCCGTACAATTTAAAGTTTTGAGCCCGAACAACTATTTGTTTGGTTTGATATGAATGAATGATTGATTTGTGTTGATTTTTATGTGATGGTTGTATGACTTGCTGCAAGTGGTTGTTAGTTGTATTGATTTGTTTGTTTAGGGTTGAAACAACCTTAAATATTTCATTTTATATAATTGTTAACATTTTTGGATTATATAAGTGAAATACAGGTTATGGAAGCAATTGCTACTGCTTTTAGTTTCATAATTAAGCGTTAATTGCCCGACAAATAGGTATGTTTCTCGGATTACGGTTTATAGCGTTATTATATTATTTTTCCCGGGTTGGGATATATATTATTTTGGGAAATGTTTGGTGTATATTGTTATATTGATATTATATTTTCTCCAGAGCCTCTCTGTACAAAGGAGACTCTACCAAAATTTTCCGTAAATTTTGGACTTCGAAATATTTTGAAAATGTTTTCCAAACTTTAATAAATTGAGTATCAAAAGATTTAATGGTTATAAATCGGTATATTTTATTTAAATTAATTAATTTTGTAAATTATTTGTTTAAAAATTTAATATTTTAAATAAGATATATTGATTTCCTAATTCTTCTTTTCCCTTTTCAGGGATGAAAAGTTTTGAGTGGGGGAGAGTCTAACACCCATAAATTTTGATAACTAAATTAGTTAAATTTATAGGATTTTGTAATTAAATTTAGGAATAAATTAAAATGTTTATAATTCATATTGAAGTAAATGTAGAAATGAAATGCAACATTTGAAATTTAAAGCTAAGTACTAAAGATAAAAATGAAATTATGATGCATTGAAGTAATGGGAATTGTTATTCTAGGCTAAGAAATTTAATATAAGAAAACAAATGGGAATATTGTATTAACTAATGCAATGATATAATTAGTGATAATTTAATGAATCCAATATTATAGTAACCGATGAAGAAATACGTAATTTATAGAAAATTTATACAATCAATGTAGATAAGTAATTTTAATGACTGTTGTAGATAATAAACGTTACCTTAATGGTAATTAATAAAATAACGGGGTGAGAATGGTAAATTAAAGTAACAATTGATGTAATAAAGAATGGAGCCAAGGTACATTTATTTATTGGATTTAAAATCTAAATTAATGGGTGGAATTGGCAAATTTCAATGTAATTGAGTTATAGTAGATATTACACAGTAAGTGGAAATAAAATAGTTAATAAAAAAGGGAGAATGTAAATGGAATAATACGTAATAAGCGCAATTTGATAGGAATCAATGTTAGTATAAATTTATGAAATAACTACGAACCAATGAATGTATTAAAGTTGTAAAGGTCATAATTGATAGCATTGAATAAATTGGGAATTCAATTTCATTAAAGGGAATTAAACATTATCTAAATGTAAAATTTAGATAATTTTTGAAAGTAATATTAACTCCTTTCTGAATATGACAATTGGTGTAACACTTGGCTTGTAAACATATATTATAAATTACATGTTTTATTTGTTGTTGGAATTAGAATATGAAATAGATGTTAATAAAATAAATGAATGTTACACTAATGGAAAATGGAATAAGATGTTTAGGAGTTGGCAAAATTTGAGTATAGTAAAAGAAAAAAAAAAAGAAAAAAAGGAAAAAAAACTTTATAAGTTAATATTGAAATGAACGCTGAAATGAAATATAGCAAGGGTAATTAGAAACTAAGTATTAGCATATGGAATAAAATCCTAATAAAGGTAGTAGTGAAAGTGTTATACTTGGGAAAATTTATATATATATATATATATATATATATATATATATATATTAAGGTAAGCATTTAATTATCCAATGCAATAATTTATTTACCAAAAGTAACTGCATGTAAATTTAGGCAATAAAGTTAGTCAAAGCTGAATTTGTATAAATTGAATGAAATGGGTTAATGTAAATGTTATATTAGGCTATAAATCAAATGGAAGAAAACGAGCGTAAAATTTGAATTAATTTATCAAATAAAATATATTGAATAGTAGTTGAATGAAAATTTATGTGATAAGGTTAATTTGGTTATAGAGTAGTAATGAACTTAATAAAAGGGATTGGAATGGAAACATACCAATTTATTTAAAATTTAATACATATAATAAATGGACTTTTCATAGAAAATGGAATTTAATACTTCGACGATTAGAACTAAGAGGAATTTGGGAAACATTAAGGATAATAGTTATGAATCAAATATTATTATACCATAGGATGAAATTGATCGAATAATAATTGGTTAGATAAAAAGGATTGAAGTAAATCAAGTTACTTTATTTGGATAAATTTTTATTAGTTGAGTTTATTGTGAATGAAATTAATTACTACGTTATTTGAAATTTAAGATGGAATGTGAAAAAATTTAATGGAATAGATTTTGAGTCCAATATAAATGCCATCTATTTGACAATAAGAATGAGTTAATTACTAATTGATTTAAATTAAATGAAATTCTTGGGAATTTTATTTATAAATGCTAAAATAAATAAAGTGAGGGTAAGATTGAAATTTGGTAAATTAATTTACTTTAAATGGACATCTAAGTTTGTTAAAATTGTGAGAATAATTTAGAAATATAGAAATGATAAGAATTGTCAAATTTTAGAATAAATTTGAAATTTGATTTAATTAATTTATTTTAATTTATTTAATTAATGGAAAAATAGTCATTTCGACCACTGATTCGGATTTCGACGAAACCAGTTTCATCGAATTCGTATCGATGAATTATTTTAGGATTTCAAGTTTCATAACGATCGGGCTTGTCGTTTGATCGTACGGGCTTGAAACGCCTAGAAATAAATGAAATCGAAATTAAGTGAAATCAATTTGAAATAAACTGAATTTTGCATAACTTCTTCATACGATGGAATTTGGACTTGAAATCCGTTCCATCGATTTTAAAATCATTTAAAACATATATTTTGATATATGGGTTGACCCTTTTCCATTCCGGAATCGAAACAGGCTTTTCGGGTCAATTATCGTTCAAAACCAAAATCCAACCTAGCCCATTCTTTCTATTCTGTTTTGCCTATACATATGTTGATATAAACCCTAGGTCATTGCTTATTCCTCATTCTGTACGTATGCACTTCCTTATTCCAATGGCTGCAAACCCTAATCTTCCCAATCCAATTTCAAATTCAAAAAAAAACAAAGAAGTTTTTGGGATCTACGTCAACATATGGTCGCGCTTCGAGTTTCAGAGGAAAAAACGCTGCATCTACTTTATGTTAGGAAGAAAATTGCTCGGGTCTCTCCTGGTCGTTTTGGAAAAAACTCCAAGCAAGAACCGGAGAAATTGAGGCGGTGGACCGAAGTTGAACCCGAAGTCGACTTAGGACCAGAATTTTCCAATCTTCTAATTTTCCTAACTTTTTCATACTGGCTCGGATTCATGTGCAGTTTGTTTTGCTGCGATCATATTAGAATTACGTACGTTTTAGCGCTGGTTTGGATAAATTCTGAGACTGGTCAAATTTTGGGTTTAAATTGGATTTAAATTCAATTTAAATTCAATTGGTAAGTGTTTTAACCCACTCACAACTTCTAAGATTTCTTATGTTTGTTCAATTGATTTATGATGTGTTTGAAAATTAATTTATAGCTGTTTGGCATATATTTCATCATTATCTCAGTTAAATTGCATTCATTTAATTTACTTGCCATTTAATTCATTTTGCACATAAACTGCCAGTTAAATTTCTAGTTAAATTTATTATTGCATATAAACTAATAGTTGAATTATTAGTTAATTTATTATGCATATAAACTACCAGTTAAATTATCAGTAAATTTATTTTGCATAATAAATTGCCAGTAAATGCCTGTTATTTATTACCTGGTATATATTGATGTATTTTTTGAATTTGATGATGATTTTGATAAATGGTTGATGGATGATATTTGATTAATGGATGCTGTATTGTATATTGTTATTAACTACAAGTTATTATGCATTTTCATCTCATTCGAGATTGCAGTTTGAAATGATATACAATAGCATATTTATTTTTAAATTGTGGATGGAAATGATAAATATCCGCATCATTTGACCATAGGATAGAAAATTATATACAAGCACCGCTGTATATATATATATATATATATATATATATATATATATATATTTTATAAAATAATTTTTGAAATAATTTTTCTATGGTTTTGTAAAGAAATATATATATGGTTTTATGAAATATTGATGACGGATATTTGATAAAGGCTATTTTATATACGGTTAAATTCTTGGTTTTAAACTATGTATAAAATTGTTTAAAGTATGTAGTATGTTCAATAAAAAAGTGGATTTTATTAAATATATTATGCATAAGTATTTACTAAAATTATATTCTAATATAGAGTTTATATTGATTTTCATAAATCAAAATTGGGGAGATAGTTTGAAATTGATTTGAGATTTCATTTAGTTAAAATCTTATTGAAATTCAGATTTAAAAAGAATATGGTGTTATAACTAAATTCGGGCTTAAGATGATTTAAGTGAATATATCTAGTCTAAATAAATTGAGGAATGTTCAATTATTGAATTTGGAAGTTTTATTTAAAGGATACTGGATTTATTAAGCAAGTATTTCAAAACTAAATAATAGTAAAAGGAATTTGACATATATATATGAATTAAAAATTTAGTTTTGAAATTTTGGAATATTTGAAATTTTGAAATATATGGAAATTTAAATGGTTTATTTGGGAATTCAAACCCATATTTGGAACTGATTTAAGAAATTAAAAAGCTAATTTACTTTATAAAGTAACTTATTATTAAACCATTTAAGTATTGAAAATTATATTTTGAAGCAATGGTTTTAAAGCATATATATTTTGAAAGTACTATGATTTTTGAAAAGGATATATTTGAAATAAAAATGATATCATATTGATTTGGGTTTTTAAAATAGAAATGATATCGTATTTATATGGTTTTAAAATGGATATTTTATTCTGGTTTTAAAGAATAAATTATTTTAAAAAGACCGTGGGGTTATAATAAAGTTTGGTTGTTAAAGAGACTGGGATCAGAAGTTGTCATACTCTCTGCCAACCCCAAAACCACTTTAACAATCGTGTACGTGGTGGAGATTCCAGAATGAAGTAGGATGGTGGCGGCGTTTCCTTTGATGTAAATACGTGGACCCAACTCCCGTGAGTTGGCATAAGGTGGCTAAAACAGGAGCGATTCTCGGGCCAATTGAGGTAGCACCTTTGATCGGACACATCCCTTCGATTTTATACTTTGACTTTAGATTGATTCGGTGGCCACTTTTGATTTTCTTTTTGGGGGTGTGGCTCGAGGTGGGCGGTAGCTCCGGTTACGCGTTACCACCAGTCCGGATGCGTAATTGGTATATCTACCCTGGCATTGCCTAGTTGTGCCATGTCACCTACCCTATCGCGCCTTGTACGAGTTTGGTTTTCTCCCGTAGCCCATGGAGTAATTATGGTAGTCTCCCGATCCGGAGATGCGTTGATACTGGATGGACTACTGGGACTATTACGTGTTAAGGGCTATATGGGTAACTCCTTAATGCTAAGAAAAAAGTAAGTTTATTTTACAATTAGACACTATTATAATAGCGAAATATACTACATATTAAATAGTTTAACGGATCCTTAAGAGATGTAAATCCCGAGCATCTCTTGAGTTACTGCACTCATATTTATTTCTGTTGATTTAACTTATATAAGATTTTTTAGTTCTGACTCGAGTGTTTTGTCTTTTTAATTCGCTCGGGTTCGTCCGAGCGTTTAAGGATTTGAAGACTTTATTTCTGAAGGAAGAAGATGAAGATTTCATTATTATTAGTATTATATACTATATGGTTCCACTACACACCGTATTCCGCTGCATTGATATTTATTGGTATGCAAACTCTGATATTTATTGTATAAAGAAGAATCAAATGTTTTGTAATCAGTTTTGAACTGTATATTGATTACTATATTTTATCCTTCCGCTGTGAGATTCTGTTTTGTTTTTTTTCTCTGTTTTCTTATTTACCCCATAACAATCCGCCCTACCATATGCTTTGAATCGGCACGTGTCGATTTGAAGCGTCGAAAAGGCGGGATGTTACAGAAATGGTCGAAACATGAAAGATGCGATAAGGTTTTACGGGTCGCGCCCTTAGGTTATGTCCATTTCCTTCTGGATAAAAGGTGATATCATGGTGTGGAGCCTAGATATTTTACATATGTGGTTGCTACAAACTTATTGTTTTGTGGTTGTTGGTTGAGAGGCGCCTCGGATAAAGATCGCTAACGATCGGGGGTTGCATACTTGTGTGGTAGTTACCTATGTTATAGCTTGCTTAACGCGTTAGGTAGCATCGGCCTTGTGTTAGCAGAGATCCGGTTAGGTTCTCGGGGGCGTCCTCCTAGAGGCATTCCAATTCGGTAAGGAAGTTCCTTAGCCTGACCATTTGTTGGAAATCCAATCATCCAATATGCGCATTTTACGGTTTTAGTTGTATAACCTGCCATGGAATGTGGCAGTAACCAGCTATTGAACATGGCAGCTATAGTAGGTATACGACGAAATGTGGTATGCTGGCTAAGATTAATATTATACTTTCGAAAAGGTTTTCTGCACTATGCACTAATAATAATATCAAATGGTTTTCGCGTATCAACTATTTTTTACTGTCATAAGGAGAAATCTCCTCTAAGTGTGTGCTTGCGTTGTGTGTATGGCGGGAGGCCTTATGGCATTTCATTTTCCAAAAAGCATTGCGGTTTTCAATGTTTTAAATTCTTTTGTTGTTTGTTTTAAAGATAAACTGTTTTTGTTTGCTCATACCAGTCCCATGACTGACCGGAGTTTATTGTTCCTTTCCTAAACTCTAGGTCCCCATAATTTTCCATACGGGCAGTCTAGAGTTGGGATTTTCAGATAGTTGAGTAGTAGGAGTAGGTTCAATAGCCTTCAAAGTCTTTTCTCTGGTAGCTTTCAGTCTTTAGGAATCTTCTTCAGTCTTTGGATGACTGACCTTGCTTGGTGCATCCTGATTGGGAGTTTGAGTTATTTCTGGATTGGTGCTTTGGAGATTGAGATTGCTGATATTGGAGTTCTCTTCTAAATACTATTCCTTCTATTTGAGATCATTGTTATTAGTTTCCGTTGTTATTTTTGTCGCTCTGATATTGATGTATATTATTGGATATTGTATTCATTGGAGTTGTGTAAGATATTCATTTCTTTTTCTTCCGCTGCGTTGTTATACTTAATTGTGTTATAAGCTCCGGCGAACCAGATTCGGCGTTTGAATCTGCGGCATTTGAATACGGGTGAAGTAATCGGTGCCAATTTTCGAAGGTCGAGTCAGGATCGTTACACACATTCTTCCTGTTTCGACCATTTCCGGGTTATGAGGTTTGACGAGGTCTTGTACATAAAGCTATGCTTTTCACAAAAACGATGCTTTGATCAACAAATGATCTGCAACAATTAGTATGCCACATTACCAAATTGGGAATATATCACTAGCAACCATCACTTACAAACCTCTGAGCTCGTACGTCTCAAAGAAGTGTGTTAAGCTAAGAGAATAAATCCTTCGCCACCCAACAAAAATGTATTTGATAGAAACCACATTTACACTCAAAGTGTAATGTCAGATATACATCCATACAAGTCCGTTCCAGGTTCCAACGGAACCGAAGACACTTCACAAAGAAGCCCTTGCAAATCAGGGTATTTACAATCCTGATTGGACTCCCCATCACATATGGAGATCTCTATACCCACGCAACTCAGTGCAGTGACATTCGACAGGTAATTCTTTCGTTCTCTAAAATACCCGGTCTTCACCACCGTCTTCAAATTCACTCTTATTACGTCGTATCACTATTCGGAATGGGTTTTACGACATAAAGTCCTCTCCCCACTAAACCAAATAATGAGCGCTAAATTTTAAAACCATATGGATATATTGGGATCTTAGTTAAGTCACAACTTTTATTCCAAAACCTTTCCTTCTGCATGGTTTAAACAAATTTCCACTTTCAATCTTTTAAACAAAAGATTCACCCTTTTAAATCACTTTCAATTTGAAACAGGGTTCACCAATCTTTAACAAAGATTCATTCATAGATTTCAAAACTATTTTCAATTTGATTCACCCATAACTTGAAAATCTTTTCAACAACAATTGGAAATCCTTTCCTTATATGAAAGCAATTATCGTTTAAAACAAATACTTTTCGTTACGGGAAATACCGATTATATTTACTCAAGTTATAGCATTTCAAAGTATACATTGGAAAGTCAGCAAATTGCCGTATTCTCGGCAAGTTTTATTTGAATTCAAATCTCCAAAATAATCTATTTAATATACTTTAAAAATGGTTTAAAATCCATATATATATATATTGTATAACTTGTATAACCTTTTCAAATCAAAATTTCCAAAATAATTTCAAAACTTAAACAAGATATATTATATTCAAACTAAATTTCAATTTCAAATTCCTTTCCAAAAGCTTTTCAAATTTAACTCAATTTCACTTCCAAACCAATTGGATTCAAAATTCAACTTTAAGAACAAAATGATATTTAAATTGAAAATATCCGTGACTTAACGAATTCGTCGTGAAATCCATATTTGTGTGTGTATGGTGTAGTCCAGGGGTTTTATACACAATAATAGAATATCACAACCATAATCAACTCAAGCACAAAAATATCGATAAGTGGTATAACCCTATAACGCTAATCTTTCATTCACAGATAGATAAGTAAATTCATCAAAGATAAATAGATCACAGTTCACAGCTCAATTCAAAACAATTCGCATCACAGAACAATACACATCAGAGATAACAAATAATTCGAAGCATTCAATAGAATTCAATCATCCATAAGAAAATTAATCAGTCACTTGATTATAATTAATTTTAATATAAATTAATTACTTATGAATTAATCACCAAACTCTGATTAATTAATTTTAAACCATTTTAATTGATTATCCTTTAATCATTTATTAATCAACCATTAATAATAAATTAATTAACCTTTGATTATTAATTTATCAACCTTAATTAATAAATCAATCAAGCTTTAATCATTAAATAATTAAACTTTAATTATTCTTTAAGTAATTATCCTTAATTAATTATATTAATTAATTAACCCTTAATTAATAAATCATCCCTTAATCACTTTCATTAATTACTTAACCTTTAAATTAATTAATTAATTATCCCCAAATTAATTACCTTAATTAATTAATCACATAAATTAATTATGCTTTAATTAATTATTATTTAATCACTTGATTAATCAACCTTTAATCATTAATTAATTATCCTTAATTACTTTCATCAAGTAATTATCTTTAAGTAATTAATTAATAAATTCTTTAATTAATTACATTAATTACTCTTTAATTTAATCACAATAATTAATTAGCCTTAAATTAATTACACAAAGTAAATAGCTTTAATTTAATTACACAAAGTAATTATCCATTAATTAACTTTAAAAACATTTAATCTTTAAACCTTTAATCTTTGAAACAAAATTATTATTAATCCATAAATTAACTTGGATTTTTAAGTTAATTAACAACTAAAAACAATTTATCTTTTCAATTTACTTCTTAATTACAACATTAAGTTTATTTAAAATAAACTTAAGAATTTATTTAAAATAAAGAAGTAAAACACTTGAACTTAATTAATTAAAAATAATTTTTTTAAAACTTTAACTAGTTAACCAAAACTAATATAAAATATTTATCATTAATTATGAAAGTGTTTAAAGCTTGATTAGATTTAAAACTTGAAAATTTTGTTTTATTTTAAAAACCAAAAATGTTTTCAACACAAACGCCGACAACTCCCGAGATGAACCCGATAACACGCCCGAGTCACTCACGCTCTTCTTTTCTTCGAGACAATCCCGCCATCAACCCGAGCTTATACCCAAGCCAACATTTCTTCCCCAACTTCGCAAACAACCCATATACCCATGTACATAGGTTCACGTGCACCAATGATCTGGTCATCTCTGATCGTCGCCGAGACCCTCAACCTGTCATCGATGACCTCGACGTCAACCCGACCTCCCAACTTCGACGAACACGGCTGGAAAACAAAATCTAGCTGTCTAATTTTTACTGGAACCCAAACTCCAATCGATAAATACACCTTACGCCGGTGATCCCAAGCATCTGATGCATCGCCATTGCATCCAGAGCAAAGCCACAAATACGACGCATCGGTTCCCCTGGGTCCGTTCGATCCCGATCCACCAGAGATGACGCAGTGATCCGTTTTCTAAACCTCGACCAAACTAGGTATTAAACCCTAATCCAGCACCGACCGACCACCACCGTGGATGAGAAATTCTCCAACTATTTTTGCCGTGACCCTCGTCCTCCAATCCATCTCTAGTGACAAACTCGACCACCCGAACCTCGCCGATCACCAAACTAAAAATCGTGATTTAAATCTAAAAATCATGATTTTTTGGAATAAAACAGATTATATATGAGAATCAAATAATTGTGATGATTAAATTTCAACGTGTTTTAAGTTTCCACTGTTCTTTCCTATTTGCCAGATGATATTCAAGCTTATTTAACATAAAAATAATTTTAAACCTTAGTTTATGTTTAAACAAACATAATTTGTTTGAATACCAAAACCTATAAGAGATTAGATGAGGAGATTCGGAATTTTTGATCTAAATTTTTAATCTGTAACTATAAAACAGAGATATATATGTATGTAGATATGCATACTTTTATATCTGCATATTTATAAACATGCAAACCAAATTACACTCAATCATTCAAGCATATATCATATCATACTTCAAAGATCATCAAGATATATAGTTTAGGATCTTAATGGGGAAGTTTGCTCACCTAGATGGGAGACAGAGAACAAAGCCTATTGCAACTGGAACCTGATTTTGTTTTTAAATCTGTAACTTGATTTGTATTGCCTTTGCATTTGAGACGATCTGATTTGTAGCTTGCTGATCTGATCTTTTTCTTGATTAGACTTGAAGTTAAAATCTTTCTTTTGCTTGCTCAGGTTAAAAGACTTGAATCTTTGAAAATTCTAGAATTTTGAACTTTGCTTCAAATTTTTGCTTTCAGTTTTAGGATGATTTGCACTTTTCTTGCTTGTTTGATCTGAGATGATCAGATCTTTGTTTTGATTTGTTTTTTTTCTAGTTTTCCTTTTGTTTCAGGTTTGTTGTTTCTTTTAGTCTCTTAGGTTTTGGATATGTAAAAGAAAGATGAGAAAGAAGTATAGATGTATATATAGCTTATTTTCTCTTTATTCATTAATTTCAAAAATAAAAAGAAAAATAAAACCAAGCATGACACTTGTCATTATCATGTTTTCATATTTTACACTTGTATCTTCATGTTATTAAATGGTTACATTTGTAAATCTCTTTGTTTATAATGCTTACACATGCATTTATGTGTTTTAAATATATTTTTATAAAATTTTATATATTATATTTACAATTTACCTTTATGCATTTCTTTTTATAAATATTTATTAAACCTTAAAGAAATGATTTTAAAACTAATTACATAAATAAATAAACACATATATATCTTATATGTACATAAGTTTTAAAATAAAGAATTTAACTTATGTCACGACCCGAAATTCAATGTTCAAAAATTGACACTATATACCTCACTTATATTCGACTGCCAAAGATTCAAACATCGAACATCATCGGATGGAGCTTATAACAACATTAGATGGATATAAAACAACGGAAACAAAATGAATATTATGTATTACATCACAGATACAACATCATCATAATATCCATTACTACATCAGATTATCCTTATACATATATCACAACTCCAAATAGAAAATCATAACAGAACAACAAGTGATTATATGCCAAACAGTCTTCAAAGAAAATGAAGCGATAGTGAACTTCCAAAAACTAAGCACCTTGAGATCCAAAAGCTTCCAAAGTATCTCCAAGATAAAAAGCCTCCAAAATACTGCTAACAACAGAACATGGAAACCTGCTACTAGGCTGCCCGTGTGGAAATTATGGGCAACCAGAGTTTAGAAAGAAACAATAGACTCCAGGACAGTCATGGGACTGGTATGAATGAACAAAAACAATTATGTATTTGAAAGAAAACTACTTTATATCTCAAAGTGTAGTGTCAGACACACAACCATACAAGTCTGTTCCGGGTTCGAACAGAACCGAAGGCACTTCGTCCAATAAAGGAAGAAGCCCTTACAAATCCGGGTATCCACAATCCCAATCGGACTCCCCATCACATGTGGAAATCTCTAAACTAGAGCAACTCAGTGCAGAGACATTCGATAGGTTATCCTATCGTTTTCGAAGACACATTGTCTTCACCACCGTCTTCAAATGCTATTAATTTCGTCGTATCATTATTCGGGATGGGTTATATGATACAAAGGTCCTTTCTCGACTAAACCGAATAGTGAACGCTCAATTTTAAAGCACGTAGGTGTATCAATTACAAGAATTCACATTCAGAGTTCGATATGGGTTTCGGATAACTAAATGAAATCCGACTCCCTGTCGCATCGAAGTTTAAATGCTATTTTACAGACAAAAGGTTTTTCACATAAATACAGAAACAAATCACAAAACACAGTTCAGCACAAAGCAACTCATATCACACAGTATCATAATCACAACAGAAATATCAATCCAATACATAACATTTGGTAATAGCTAATCATTTTCAATCAAGGTTAATGTGATTTAAATGAATTAACCATATAACTATTTTTACTGATTATTTTAAATCCATGATTAATTATTCTTAATGATAATTAATTAACTCTTAAACAACTTTATTAATTAATTATTCCTTAATTAATCATCTTAATTAATTACTACTTATAAATTAATTAACTTTAATTATCTAATTAACAATTCTAAATTACAAATAAATTAGACACTAAATTATTTGTTAACCAATCTTTAATTACAATTATAGATTAATCATTCTTAATTACTTTTTAAAACAATATATTAATAATAATTTATCTCAATTAACATTTTAAAATCTTCTTTAATAACTTTGAATCAAATTATTACTAACCTTAAAAACTTTAATATTACCTTAACACTTACCTTACATTAACTACCTAATTAAAATATTAATCAAGATTTTAAAACATTCTTAAATATCTACTTGGTTAATTAAACTTAAATGAACTTAATAATTAGGCCATCAGTACTTAAACTTTATTTAAGATGAAATAACATAAATTTTTTTCAGCTAAGTTTTTTGAAACCCAACTCGAGTACTTCCCAAGTTTTACTCGAGTAAACACTCGAGATTCACCCTACATTTCCCCGAAACCATCTCTCTTCCTCACGTATACCCCTTCTTCTCTGTTCTTTATAAAACTTAAGTTTAAATTTAATAAACTGTTCCAGGCTCGAGAATTTCGCGTTCCAACCCGAAGCACGCCCTCCATTTTTTCGAGTATCAACTCGGGACGTTCTCCACTCAACAACCTGAAACCATAACTACGCCGTGCACGTGCACGGCGTCTCGCCGTAGCTCCGGCGAACCCCACTATCACAGGAAAGTTGCGAATCGCCCCAATATATGAATACCACGATCAATTCGATGCCAAAGTTACAAGATCGAAATTTAGCATTTCGTACGAAAAACTACACTCGACCCATCCAACAAAATCACCTCGCCGTAGTTACTCAGACCACCGTAGATGCTCCAACTCCGTCCACACCACGTCAACACCCTATTATTCCATTCCCTCGAGTTTCGAGAAGCTCGATCCAACAGAGCAGACGAACCCATCTCGTTTTCCGACCATATCAAATTCGAGCCTTAAACCCTAAATTGAACTCATCCCACCAATACTTCCAATAGAAAAATATTCGACAATTTTCCTGAAATCATCAATGGCCAAGCAAGCTTCAAGAAAGATCTTAACATTCAATAGTTCCTTGATCAATGGAAATTGGTGAAAAATTATTTTCGGTTCAACTAAGAACTGCACTTAGAATACTTCACTAAAAATTTCCATTTTTGTTTTAAAAATCTTGTTTTTGAATGTTAATTCAAGCTATATAATCGAATTAATATTTTACAATATTCGAATTTATCCTAAAATTAACATTTTACCGTGAAATTGAATTTTATAGAGTCACAACTTCGCTATTAAGCTTTAAACAAAATTTAGATTATAATTTATGTTTAGACTAACTTATTTGTTTGAAGATTAAGGCCTATCAGAGATTAGTGAAAATGAAGTTTAAATTTTTATCTTGATTGAACTTTGTACTTGAAAAAACAACAACAGAGATGACCATATTCATACGCAGAACATATATAAATGAAACATACATAGAGATATTCATCTATATATATAATAATGTAGCACAATATCATCTAGAATTTACATATTCTAGCATTTATTACTTTAAACTTTTAAGTGAAATGTTTACTCACATGGAAACAAGTTTGAACAGAGCCAATATCTGTTTGAAGGCTGCAGTTTGATTTTCCTGTGAATCTTTTCTGCTTTTTTGTTGTTGTTTAGTTGAATGAATTTTGAGTTTGAAAAAAATATAGTGATGCTTATATTTTCCTGGAACGCTAAGTTTGATGAACGAACAGAGACTAAATTTATATATAGAGAAGACAGGTTTGTACAGGGGAGGTAGGTGTTAACTGGTATAGTTTTTTTTTCTCTTCCTTTTTTTATTTGATCAGATTTTTCTTCTTGCCTCCTTGTTTGACCAGACAAAAGTTTTGTAGAAATGAAATGATTTGTTTTGTGCTTGAAATGATATCATTTAATGCAATGTTTCCTTTTATGTTTAAATCTTATCCTATTTGATTTTTTTGTATGTACATTTTTGTTTTATGCATAGATATTTATTTTAGCCTTGCATAACATACATACATACACACAACTCACTTATTTCTAACATAACCCTTGTGTTTATTTTTTTTATTCTTAAGCTTAACTATCAAACCCTTTATGTCATATTTACTTTACTACAAATACATTACCCCTTAAAAATATTGGCTTTATATGTTTTTTATTTCTCGAATTGTCCGATGTATCCATATTACCATATAATTTTAACATATATATTCACATATATATAAGATTTAAATTCAATGAATTTTAAAACATTTATTATTTCAATCAAAATAAATTGGAGTTTTATATAAATTAACACATATTTTATTTGTGTTGAAAATTTTCAAATTAAATTCCAAAAGTTCAAATCATTTACAAAATTTAATTTAATAAATTTTGGGATGTAACAGATATCCCCCCTTAAGAAAATTTCGTCCTCGAAATTTGAAAGAGAGAGAAAAGCAAACAAAGAATATACGAATTCAGAAAAGGATAGAGAAGTGGCCTACTAATTTAAGCCGAGATATCCACTCTGCAATCGGGATATGATTTCTGCATATTATCTTCAGTTTTCCAAGTACAGTCCTTTGGATTGCCACTCCACTGAACTTTAACTAGTTTCACAACTTTGTTTCTCAATTGCTTTTCATTGCGATCTACAATCTTTATCAGTTCTCTTTTAACTGTTAAATTAGGAGTGACTTTGAGATCCTCTTGTGCAGCTTCTTCAATAATACTATGTGGATCGCGCACATACTTCCGAAGATTAGAAATGTGGAATACATCATGCACTCTAGATATCCAGCCAGGCAACTGCACTCGATAGGCTAAAGAACCGATCCTCTCCAGAATAAGAAAAGGACCAATATATCGTGGTGCCAGCTTACCGGTCTTCCCGAACCTTAATACTCCTCGCATTGGAGATTCTTTGAGAAAGACAGAATCTCCAATCTAGAATTCCAAATCCCTTCTTCTACAATCATATTAACTCTTTTGACGACTTTGAGCCGTCCTCAATTTCTTCCATATAAAATCAACTTTCTCTGTGGCTTCTTTAATCATATCCGGTCCAAGGACAAGTTTATCACCTACCTCAATCCAGCATGCGGGTGATCGACACGGACGACCATATAAAGCCTCAAAAGGAGTCATCTCTATACTAGCCTGATAACTATTGTTATATGAGAATGTTAGGGATGCGGATTAAGGATCTTAAGGCAGAAATAACACTAGAGGGGGGGTGAATAGTGTTTTAAAGAATATATGAACTATATGACTAAATTAAAACTTTCAACACAAATCTAAACAGAATTCTAACACAGAATGATCATAGAACATATAACAAATGCAAATAGTAACGTAAAGCAAGTAAAAGGAAAGAACACACCAGATTTTATACTAGTTCGGAATCCTCCTACATCCAGTCCTGCACCAAGGCAATATCATTGTACAGATTTTTATAAGCCAGTATCCAAATTACAACCCTCAATTTCTAAGGCCTTGAGGAACCCTCCTATCTCCGAGTCTGGGGTAAACTCTCTTGATTTACGGGACACAAGATCACCCTAATACTTCTTAATAACAATCCTTTTGAATGGATAGACTCTATGGACTTTTTGAATACAAATTAATCCTATAACTCTGAATAGCACTTTGATCTTTAGTAGAATGATAGAGAATAAAATAGAGAGAGTATCTAAATGATTTCCTATTGAGAATTTGGCAGAATGATGGCACGATCTTGAAAATACGAAGTTTTAACAAAATACTAGACACTTATCTTGAGATCTTGAAGTCTTGATTCTATAGAGTCTTGAATCTTGAATCTCTAATGTTCATCTTGATGCTTGAGTCTTTATACTGATCAGTCTTCGATGATACCTGCATATACTTCCTATATACACATATATATCTATCTATATGGAAATGTTAGTATATATTTTATAAAGTAAAGTATAATAACTATATAAGGTTGTTGTCATCAAAACATCATCAACTCAGTTCCTAACAGAGAATTCGACCAGATGTAAATGGTCCTCCCAAGAACCACCAAAATCAAGTATACAAGTACGCAATAGGTCTTCTAAGATTCGGTTAATCCTCTTAGTCTGCCCATCAGATTGTGGGTGATAAGCAGTGCTAAAATTCAGTTTTGTTCCCAATGCATCTTGAAATGCCTCCCAAAATCTACTAGTGAAGATCGGTTCACGATCACTCGCTATACTACTAGGAATACCGTGGAGACGGACAATTTCTTTCACATATAACTTGGCTAAACTTGCTGCCGTGCGGGTAGATTTCACTGGCAAAAAGTGGGCTGTCTTAGTCAAATGGTCCACAATAACCCAAATTGCTTCATTGCCTTCCGAGTACGAGGCAAACCGTCGATGAAATCCATCGATACTTGGTCCCATTTCCACTTGGGTACCTCTAAAGGTTGATGTAAACCCGCCATTTTCTTTTGATCGCTTTTGATTTGTTGGCAAGTAGCACAACGACTCACATATAAAGATATGTCCATTTTAATTGTCTTCCACCAGAAAGTTCTTTTGATATCACAATACATCTTGTTAACTCCTGGATGGATGCTGAATTTAGATTTGTGACATTCGTCTAAAACTTCACGCTTCAGATCAGGAATGTCTGGGACACTTATTCTGCCTTTCATTCGTATAACTCCATTATCATCAATTGCAAAACTAGAATCTTCACCTCGACGAATCCTCCCATATATTTCCTGAAGAAACTTGTCCTCTTTTTTCTTATTGGCAATTGTCTCAAGAAGAGTAGGAGCAATAACAAGGTGAGCAAGAATAGCATGCTTTCTACTCAAGGCGTCGGCAACAACATTGGCCTTTCCGGGCGTATATTGAATATCTAGGTCATAAGATGCCAGAAATTCCAACCTAGGTTGTTGTCGCAGATTTAAATCTTTCTAGGTGAAGAGATATTTCTAAGATTTATGGTCGGTGAATAATTCGAATTTTTCACCTAGAAGATAATGTCGCCATATTTTCAAAGCGAAGATAACAGCTAAGTTCTCCAAATCATAGGTTGGATAATTTCTTTCATGAGGACGTAATTGTCTACTGGCGTAGGCAATTACCTTCCCATTCTGCATTAATATCGCACCCAAACCATCACTGCAAGCGTCGGTATAAACAGACAATCCATGATTCCCGTTGATAATAGCAAGAACAGGAGCGGTGGTTAATCTCTTCTTCAACTCCTGAAAAGCTTCGTCACATTTCGGAGTCCGATTGAATTTTGCTTTCTTCATTGTTAGCTTAGACAATGGACTAGCTATCTTAGAAAAGTCTTGAACAAATTTTCAATAATAACCTGCTAAGCCCAAAAAGCTTAGAACTTCTTTTGGCGTAGTAGGTTTCCTCCAATCAAGAATAGCATAAATTTTGCTAGGATCAATAGAAATCCCTTCTTCACTAACAATATGGCCGAGAAATTTGACTTCTTTGACCCAGAATTGGCATTTGGAAAATTTTGCGAATAGAATATTTCTCCTTAATATCTCCAAAATGATTCTAAGATGCTCGGCATGCTCCTCTTCAGTCTTGGAATAGACCAAAATATTGTCAATAAACGCAAGCACAAATTTATTCAATACTTCCCGAAACACACGAGTCATAAGATCTATGAAGTATGTTGGAGCATTGGTTAGCCCGAAAGGCATGACTAACCATTCGTAGAACATATTAGGACCCTTAAAAGCGGTCAAATGAATACTATCTTCGGTGATTCATAGTTGATGGAACCCCTAGGCTAGATCCATCTTCGAAAAGAAACGAGCGCCGTGCAATTGATCAAACAGATCATCAATTCTGGGTAATGGAAATTTATTCTTGAGAGTCAACTTATTGAGATCGCGGTAATCTACACACAATCTCAAAGATCCGTCCGATTTAGCGACAAATACGATGGCTGAACCCCATTCAGAAACACTAGGACGAATTAACCTCTTATTTAGCAAATCATCGGTTTGCTTGACTAATTCAACCCTTTCCCCGGGTGCCATCCTGCGACTCGCGTGAACGACGGGACGAGCATTGGGTACTAGGTCAATTCTGAATTCTATTTCTCGATGTAGAGGTAAGGATTTCACTTCTTCTAACACATCTGGAAAATTTCTAACAATGGGTATGGACTCCAGACTGGGTTCGGGATAATCCAAGTTATACATCAACCCATCTCTTTTAGGACTAGAGTCCTCACAAGAAATCCCAATAGAATCTCCAAATTTGGTTTTAATCGAAATCAATCGATTATTGCAATACAATTTGGCTTCATATTTTGTTAACCAATCTATTCCGAGTAAGACTTTGAACTCGTTAAAATCAAGGACAAAGAGACTAAGAGGGAATTGATAGCAAGAATATGAGATAGGAACGTCTCTACATTGAAGACAAAGGTTCGCGGGCCTCCAACTGGATTCTTTACGCATATTGGCTCATTAACAAAATCAGGTTCAAGATCTAACTTATTAATAGCTTGCTGAGAGATAAAACTGTGTGTAGCGCCCGTGTCAAATAGAACTCTAACAATGCTATCATAAATAGTGAGATTACTTTCCAGAACTCCTTTCCCCTTTTCTGCTTTGGAAGATGCGGGTTTGTCTTTGACTATGTACACCATGGCTGTCTGAGCTTGCTTCATGACTGGGCAATCTTTAACTTCGTGTCCCAATTTCTGACAATAATAACATTTCCTGGGTTTTGCGTGAACGGATTGGTCTCTGTTTGGCTTCTTGCAGCTGTTTGAGTAATGGCCTTTTTCTAGACAATTGAAGAAAGTGACATTCTCTACTATGCTTCCCTGATTGCACTTCTTTTTCTCCTTACCCTGCCATGGTTTCTTGCCTCCAAATTTCCTCTTCTTCCAATTTTGATTGCTCGAATTTCCTTTCTCCATCGGAGCTTCTTGCATATCAAGTGTAGCACATCTGTATCCCATATCAACCAAATCCATAAAGGATTCTATAACGTGGCCAGTCATCCTTTCGTGGAACTTCTTATTCATCCCACGAATGAACCTTTCATTCTTCTTTAAAGGTGTGTTCACCAATTCTGGACTGAATCGAGACAATTCATTGAATTTGTTTAGATACTCCTCGAATGACAAACTCCCTTGATTTAAGTCTATGAATTCCTGGTACATTCGAGAAATCCCTGCTGATGGCATATAGCGTTTCTTAAATACTTCTTTGAATCTCTCCCAAGTAAACTCGTCTTCTGGCTTATCTATATTAACTGTCTCCCACCATACTAAGGCTTCTTCTTGAAGTTGCCAAGAAGCTATGAGTCGCATCTGATCATCTTGCAACTTTAGCCCTCTAAAGATTTTTTCACATGATCTGATCCATGCTTGGGCTTCAACAATCGACTCCTTGCCGGCGAACGGCTTACCACCAAGCCTTGAGAAACTCTTATATAAATCAGCCAGATTCGACTGATGCTGAATAGATAAATTGCTTCTGTTGTTGGTGAAACTTGGCTAGGTGCTGTGCCATTTCCTCGCCCCCAGCTCTTTCTCTTCGTTTGCTCATCCTTACTATCTGTAATTAGTAAGAAAATTGGTTTAGATATTTGAACGAGATATCTTAAGGAATATCAGCAGTTAAAGGAAATAGACTAAGAAAATTTGGAGTTTCGGTCTCAATTATACTCGTTCTGGGGTATACTTCACCCTATCTCTAATGAGCCATCTAATGTGTTATACTCCATAGCTAAAGTTCTTACTCAACCTTTAGCTCTGATACCACATGTCACGATCCGAAATCCAATGTTCAAAAATTGATACTAAATACCTCACTTGTATTCAACTGCCAAAGATTCAAACATCGAACATCAGTCAGATGGAGCTTATAACAACATTAGATGAATATAAAACAGCGGAAACAAAATGAATATTATGTATTACATCACAGATACAACATCACCATAATATCCATTACTACATCAGAGTATTCTTATACATATATCACAACTCCAGATAGAACATCATAACAGAACAACAAGTGATCATATGCCAAAAAGTCTTCAAAGTAGCGAACTTCCAAAAACTAAGCACCTTGAGTTCCAAAAGCTTCAAAAGTATCTCCAAGGTAAAAGCCTCCAAAATACTACTAACACCAGAACACAGAAACCTGTTACTAGGCTGTCCGTGTGGAAATTATGGTCACCCAGAGTTTAGGAAGAAACAATAGACTCCAGGTCAGCCATGGGACTGGTATGAGTGAACAAAAACAGTTTCTTTTGAATAAAATAAGATTTATAAAAAAAATCATTCATGCTTTTGGAAAATGAAACTACCATAAGGCCTCCCGGCACATAAACAATACAATCGCACACTTGGGGGGGATTTCCCCTTATGATAGTCAAATATGCTTGATACGACAAAAAAATTATTTGATATTATTACTAGTGCATAGTGTGAAAGCATTTCAAAAATATAATATTAGTCTTAGCCAGCATAGGTACCATTATACTATGCCTACTATAGCTGCCATGTTAAATGGCAGGTTCTGCAACTAAAACCGTGCTGGGTTCGTATTGTTTTGTTTGGGTTTCCAACAAATAGTCAGGCTAAGAAACTTCCTACTGCCATAAGGGTACGCCTCTGGAGGCCGTCCCGAGAACCTACCCGACTCTCTGCCAACACAAGGCCGGGTTACCTCTATAACTAGGTGACTACTACTTGAGTATGCCACCCCCGGTCGTTTACGACCTTTATCCGAGGGCCCTCTACCACAAAGCAACAACCACACAGTAAATGAGATTGCAGCAACCACATAGGTTAATTATCTGGCTCCATACCATGATACCACCTTTTTTCAGAAGGAAATGACATAACCTAAAGGGTGCGGCCCTCATAACCTTGTCGCATCTTTCCTGTTTCGACCATTTCCGGAGTGTGAGGTCCGATGAGGTCTCTTTCACAAAGCTACGCTTTACATGAAAGCCATGCTTTGTTAATAAATGATCATTAACACATAGCGACACTTAGCATGCCACACTACCAAATTGGGAGTATATCGCCGATAACCTTCAATTACATAACCTCTGAGCTTGTACGTCTCAGAGAATGGTGTTAAGCTAAGAGAATAAATAATCTGCCACCAACAGATATGTATTTGAAAGAAATCTGCTTTATATCTCAAAATGTAGTGTCAAACACACAACCATACAAGTCTGTTCTAGGTTCGAACAGAACCGAAGGCACTTCATCCAATAAAGGTAGAAGCCCTTGCAAATCCGGGTATCCACAATCACGATCGGACTCCCCATCATATATGGAGATCTCTATACGAGAGCAACTCAGTGCAGAGACATTCGATAGGTTATCCTATCGTTTTCGAAGACACCCGGTCTTCATCACCGTTTTCAAATGCTATTAATTTCGTCGTATCATTATTCGGAATGGGTTATATGACACAAAGGTCCTTTCCAGGCTAAACCGAATAGTGAACGCTCAATTTTAAAACACGTAGGTGTATCAATTACAAGAATTCACATTCAAAGTTCGATGTGGGTTTCGGATAACTAATTGAAATCCGACTCCCTGTCGCATCGAAGTTTAAATGCCGTTTTAGGACAAAAGGGTTTTCACATAAATAAAGAAACAAATCACAAATCACAGTTCAGCAAAAAGCAACTCACATCACACAGTATCATAATCACAACAGAAATATCAATCCAATACACAACATTTGATAATAGTTAATTATTTTCAATCAAGGTGAATGTGATTTAAATGAATTAACCACATAACTATTTTTATTGATTATTTTAAATCAATGTCTTAATGATAAATTAATTAAATCTTAATCAACTTTATTAATTAATTATTCCTTAATTAATCATCTTAATTAACTACTAATTATAAATTAATTAACTTTAATTATCTAATTAACAATTATTAATTACAAATAAATTAGACACTAAATTATTAGTTAACCAATCTTTAATTACAATTATAGATTAATCATTCTTAATTACTTTTTAAAACGATTTACTAATAATAATTTATCTCAATTAACATTTTAAAAACTTCTTTAATAACTTTGAATCAAATTATTACTAACCTTAGAAACTTTAATATTTTTGGGAACTAGGGAAACCTGTTCAATCACTACTGACCAACGATTCCTGAACAGTAAACCTAGAGAATAGCCGGAAGGCCCGCGACAACCAACTATTCCGAGCAGCCAAACCTTTCGGTTGGCTTGGGGCAGGAGGCGCGAAAATGAACCGGATACCTCCCAAGTGAAAAGTCGTTTCTCCTCCCACACAAGGTGTGACTCGAACTCCAAACCTCCCACTTGGGAGCCGCATCATCCCACCACCGCACCAAGCCCGCGGACAAAAATAAACTTTAATATTAATTAACCTTAACACTTACCTTACATTAACTACCTAATTAAATTATTAATTAAGACTTTAAAAACATTCTTAAATATCTACTTGGTTAAATAAAACTTAAATGAACTCATTAATTAGGCCATCAGTACTTAAACTTTGTTTAAGATGAAATAACATAAATTTTATTTTCAGCTAAGTATTTTGAAACCCAACCCGCGTACTTCCCAAGTTTTACTCGAGTAAACACTCGAGATTCACCCTACGTTTCCCCGAAGCCGTCTCTCTTCCTCATGCATACTCCTTCTTCTTCTCTGTTCTTTTTAAAACTTAAGTTTAAACTTAATAAACTGTTCCAGGCTCGAGAATTTCGCGTTCCAACCTGAAGCACGCCCTCCATTTTCTCGAGTATCAACTCGAGACGTTCTCCACTCAACAACCTGACACCATAACTACGTCGTACACGTGCACTACGTCTCGCCGTACCTCCGGCGAACCCCACTATCTCAGGCAAGTCGCGGATCACCCCTATATATGATTACCATAATCAACTCGACGCCAAAGTTACTAGATCGAAATTTAGCATTTCGTACGAAAAACTACACTCGACCCATCCAACAAAATCACCTCGCCGCAGTTACACAGACCAACGGAGATGCTCCAACTCCGTCCACACCACGTCAACACCCTATTCCTCCATTCCCTCGAGTTTCGAGAAGCTCGATCCAATAGAGGAGACGAACCCATCTCATTTTCTGACCATATCAAATTCGAGCCTTAAACCCTAAATTGAACTTATCCCACCAATTCGCGCATTAGAAAAATTATTCGACAATTTTTCTGAAATCATCAATGGCCAAGCAAGCTTCAAGCTAGATCTTAACATTCAATAATTCCTTGATCGATGGAAATTGGTGAAAAAACATTTTCGGTTCAACTAAGAACTTCACTTAGAATACTTCACTAAAAATTTCCAATTTTTTTTTAAAAATCTTTTTTTTGAATGTTGATTCAAGCTATATAATCGAATTAATATTTTACAATATTCGAATTTATCCTAAAATTAACTTTTTACTGTAAAACTGAATTTTACAAAGTCACAACTTCACTATTAAGCTTTAAACAAAATTTAGATCATAATTTGTGTTTAGACTAACTTATTTGTTTGAAGATTAAGGCCTATCAGAGATTAGTGAAAATGAAGTTCAAATTTTTATCTTGATTGAACTCTGTACTTGAAAAAAAAACAGAGATGGCCATATTCATACACTGAACAGATATAAATGAAACATACATAGAGATATTCATCTATATATATAATCATGTAGCACAATATCATCTAGAATTTACATATTCTATCATTTATTACTTTAAACTTTTAAGTGAAATGTTTACTCACATGGAAACAAGTTTGAAAACAGAGTCAATATCTGTTTGAAGGCTGCAGTTTGATTTTCCTGTGAATCTTTTCTGCTTTTGTGTTTTTGGTTTAGTAGAATGAATTTTGAGTTTGAAAAAAATATAGTGATGCTTATATTTTCCTAGATTGCTAAGTTTGATGAACGAACAGAGACTAGATGTATATATAGAGAAGACAGTTTTGTACAGGGGAGGTAGGTGTTAACTGGTATAGTTCTTTTTTCTCTTCCTTTTTTTTTATTTGATCAGATTTTTCTTCTTGCCTCTTTCTTTGACCAAACAAAAGTTTTGTAGAAATGAAATGATTTGTTTTGTTCTTGAAATGATATCATTTAATGCAATGTTTCCTTTTATGTTCACATCTTATCCTATTTGATTTTTTTTGTATGTACATTTTTGTTTATACACAGATACTTATCTTAGCCTTGCATAACATACATACATACACACAACTCACTTATTTCTAACATAACCCTTGTGTTTATTTTTTTTATTCTTAAGCTTAACTATCAAACCCTTTATGTCATATTTACTTTATTACAAATACATTACCCCTTAAAAATATTGGCTTTATATTTTTCTTATTTCTGGAATTGTCTGATGTATCCATATTACCATATAATTTTAACATATATATTCACATATATATAAGATTTAAATTCAATGAATTTTAAAATATTTATTATTTCAATCAAAAGAAATTTAAGTTTTATACAAATTAACACATATTTTATTTGTTTTGAAACTTTTCAAATTAAATTCCAAAAGTTCAAATAAGTTACCAAATTTAGTTTAATAAATTTTGGGATGTTACAAATAATTAGCTTTTGAAAATTATTAATATCAAATTCAAAATATAACTTTCACAATATATACACACATATATATATTAACCTTAGAAACAAATTTCTATTAGTTTATAAAGTTTTTAAATCCAATTTATTTTTATAAGATATTTATTTTTGAGTTTCAAATTCAAATTTCAAATTACAATTTATTTATATAAATAGACAAGCACATATCTTATTTAATTAGAAACTTTTCAAATTAATTCATAATTTAATCCAAAAATTTATATTAGTTATCAAATTAAATTTGACTAAAAGGCCGAGATCGTTACAAATAGCTAATGGAGTGACTTGAAAATTGAAGACGGGGATAGTTTTGGAGGCGTGGAGGCTTACTGACGCGTGGAGGAGGTAAAGGAGGTGGTGGAGGTGAGATTTGGGAAGGAAATTTGGCTTTTCAATAATAAAGAAGAAGTGTCGGACTGGGGCTGAAGTATTCGCGACTTTTCGACGGCTTTAAATAGCCACCGATGGGTATTTTTACGACGGCTGCGGATAGCTAGTTTATTCTATTTTTAGTAATGTCACGGCGATTACTAGGTGTCAGTAGCCGTTGGAAAAAAACGATAAGCCGTCGACGACCGTCGAAAATGGACATTGCAATGAATAGTGTTTCTAGTAGTGAATCCACTCAATTTAAATTAGAGTTTCTCCATTAGTATAATAATCTATTCTATTACATAAAAAGTTTAGTATCTTTATCAAACAAATTAATGAACTGTATTTACTTAGTTTCATCCCAATATGAATTTAATTAATTTAAATATCTAGACTTAAATGAAAATAGTATGATAGCAGTAATGAGAATTTTGCAAATATCCACATATACTAGTGTGTATCATGTGTGTTACACACGGTATGTGTAGCAAAATAATATTATAACAATTTTTTAAGAATCTAATTTATTATGTACCATCTAATGAATTTTGTTAGGATATAAGTTATAAATTGAAATCACTATATTTATAATTGTGTTATTTTGTTATGAGATTCGTATATTTTTATATTTGAATAAGAATTAAATTATCATTTCTATTGATAAAAATGAGTAATATACCAATTTATTATTTTTTAGGATTCATTATTTATCAATCAAACAAATGAAAATAAGTATTCTTGATAAAATTTGAAATTAATATTTTTATAAAATTTCATAAATAAATATTCATGTACATATATTCGGAAATTGATATTTAGGTTTTGATACATTTAACTAAAAGATAAATGATGTATACATAAGATTAAAATATTATTTAAGGGAATAACGACAAAAACCTAAAAATAGAAGTGTAATACCAAAGACTCAATATATTCGTATGCATTCTTAGTTTTTGCAGCACATATTTATCAAAATAATTATATGATTTTATCAAGGTGATAAAAATATATTTATTTAACTACTAAAAGAAATATTAAGTGAAAATAAGACCTGAAATTTTGCAAATCACATTGTCGCTTTAATTATGTAGAAAAATGATTTTTAATCCATTATTTCATACCTTACTATTTTTATTTTATAATAAAACCGATCAAAAATATTTGACATTTATGTGAAAAGATGATACAATATAAAAGAAAAGTATTTCTAACTACAATACGATATAATCTTTGTCCATTGATTAACTCAGATTAATAATATAAATAATTAAAATGTAACTTTTTGTACAAAAAAGTACTAATTGAAAATATTTACTCTTTTTTCAATATTACAGAATACAAACATTCGTACTTATCATTAACTGTAATGTTATTCTTCACAAAATATATTTTAATAACGATAAAAAGTCCATTTGACGTACAAATTTTATGAAGAAAAAATGTTATATATGTTTGTAATAATTTATCAATTTTGAAAACAAATTATATATATATTTGTTTGTAATGAAATAACAACTTTAGACTAAAAAAATTATGCATATATTCCTTTGTATTAAATAGCTAATCATAGAAAAAAAGCAATTTTATGAACTTAAATGTAGAAAAATGTAAAAGTATCAAAGGTAATTTTGTATATAATTGTGAAAATATTAAATTATATGGACTTGAATGAAAATATAATGTTACTATTTATGTTAGTACAAATGCAGTATACGCATTGAATTATCATTTGTTATGATTGATTAGATTAATAAATAAATATTTGTTAATTAGATTTAGTTTAAAAATTTAAATTCAAGATCCATTAATAAATTGAAATATACGGACTTGAATGTGAAAAAATATAAGAAAACCTAGGAGAAATCCTTAAATAATTATAAAAATTATCGAATGTTGGCATTTAAATGAAAAATGATAGAAGAGAATATTGGTATAACATTTTAATAGTTTGTATATAATTATGAAAATTTAAAACTATCTGGACTTGAACGAAAAATTAGTTTCATCATTTTTGGTAGTATGAATGCGATATTCATTAAACTGCCATTTTAAAAAATTTACTATATCAATTAATGAATATTCGTTAATTGTATTTATTTAAAAAGCTTAAATTTAAGATCATCTAGCAGAATTTAATATACGTAGACTTAAATGTAAAATAACAATAAAAATTTGGAAGAAATTTGTACATAATTGTAAAAATTAGTATTAAATTCTAGCGCTAGAAGAGAGAACCGTTAAAAACATTGTAATAATTATAATAACAATAAATTGTGATAGCGTGTCAATAAAATATCTGGAGAGAATTAAAGAGAGAGGGAAAATTTTCTAGAGTTAATAAAACATTGTGAATTATTACTGAAATGATTACTTAAAAAATGTTAGAAATAAGAAGGGGAAAAATTCTAGAATTAATGATGTGTGGTGCTAACGACATCTCAGTTTACTCTTATTAACGCCATTCTAATTTAACTACATTCCAAGTTGAACAACTTGGTGCGCAGGTGGAAGACAATTCAACTGTCTATATGCATAATTCAAAAATTTAAACCTTTATATCAGCTATTAACACATTATTTAATAGTAGAAACCTGAGGCACAACAAAAACAAAAGTTTAAAGCTATATAATTTCAGTATTCATATGGACGACTAAACTAATAAACTATTAGCACATCATTTTGTAGTAAAAAATAGTCATACCATTCAGTTTGGAGTTTAGGCCATAAAATTATAGGATCGTCATAGAAACTAACCAAAAACATCAATAAAGCTAGTTCACCACCAAACTGAGTGAAATCCCTTATATCAATCCTCCATTTCATTAGCAAATTGAGGAGCATTAGAAAATTATGTACAACCAAAGTATTATTTTTCTTTGTATATCATATTTTGAACGTTGTAATTAACTAATATGAAGCAGTAGGTGTAAATAAGATTGAAGAATAGTTAAATAATTACTGGTTCTATCCTTGTTCTAGTGACATTTACCGTATAAATCTGTCTTCACTTGCAATTTATGGATTATTTCTATAGCATTTGAACTAGTTTGAAATTGCAAACTAGGTTTGTAAGCTTGTCCCTACCATTATTGCAGGAGAACTTTCAAGTGTCACCGACAAATTTATCCATATATTTGTTGTTTAAAAATGACAAATTTATTTTTGTTATAATATATATCAAAAGTGAATATGCTTTTATCTTCTATGCTTTAAGTTGTTTTATTTAGTCCCACGTCATGGGATAAGTTCAAACCCAAATTTCAAAGACTTTATATAAAGAAGCCTATGTAATGGAAATAGAACACAACTAATCTTTTGAATGAATAAAATGCATCTTTCCTTCTCTAATGACTTCTGCTCGTACTTCTTTATAACATATTCTTATTTTTTACAACATGTTATCAGCATTATCTCTTTCTTAAATCTATTGGATATTCTAATCTGGAAGATTAGTACCATATTTGGTCTTTCATGTAGATACATCTCTTTCTCAATCCGTTACTGAAATCAGATCTATCTCTTCCTCTTATCCAATAAATGAAATCGAGTTTGAAATTTTATAAATCTGCTTTTCTAGATTTATTTTGCAATTAATTTTGATCTAGATTTGAGTACTCTTGTTTTACAATTCTATGTCTATTTCCTTATCAGATTTGGATTTGGCTTTTAGTAGATCTTATCTTTTCAAGATCTTATATCAAAATTTATAGATCTTATTTCATTGTACATGTATTTTTGTCATTATATTTCAGATCTCATTCTACTATAGAACTGATTTTTTTTCTTATTTTTCTGATCTAATTATATTGTAGATCTCAAAATCCCAATACTCAAATAACATATCTTTGAGATTTGTACATGGTTTAAAAATAAAATATTATGATTTTTGAATTTGGATTTGAATTGATTTAAAACTTGCTTATTATTGCGTGCTTTTGAGTTCATTTATTTTGGAAAGCAAATTTTGAATTTGACAATATCTGCTACTATCAATTTGGATAAAATTATTGAACTTGATTGCATTTTGGTTTGTGATATAGTTCTAAGTAATCTATACTTGTTTGGTAAATGAAGTTTTCATTTTGAAAACTCTTTGATTTGGATTTTAACCTTGGAAATAATTTTGATATATAATTTATATTTCTAGAAGAAATATTTTATTGCTTCTTAGATAAGCATATACAAAAATAATACGTATTCAGAAGATCGTATTAAGTTTAGATCCAATATTGTTATTGATTTAGCACACCTGAAGTGAAGGGAAACGTTAATGAAAGCATACTTAGAGCATTTGAAATAAAAGTTGAGAACCTAGAGTTCCTATAATACTAAAAAGCTTGAGTTTCCATAAATTATCAGATTTTAATTTTTCTTCTAATAAAGAACTAGAAGTTCTAAATGAAAGTTACTTTAGTCATTTTAGAAACATTGACTATTAAGAAATAAAGTTTCTCTTATGGTAATTCATTTTATACTAGTTAGTGTATTGTAGCTAGATCTAAGATGAAGTTTCATCACCTTAATTAACATTTATTCAATTGATTTATATATTTGTAAAGAAATTAATTCATTGCGACATTATTTTATATTTTAGGCCACAATATTGGTAAATTGCATTAATTTTTTCTACCATAAATGCATTAAATGTTGTCGTTATGGTAACAAGTTAAATTACCTTATCATCATAAATGCATTGGCTATAGTATATTAAATGATGCATTTTTATGTTTGGAATAAGAACAGACATATGGTTTATTATCTAGTGTATTTATTTTGACAAACAATATTAGATATAATAAAAGAAATAAGTTTGAACAACAACCTGAAGCTATGCGATGAAATTTTTTTTCAACAAGAAGTTGTATAACTCAGTCCGACACTAAAAGTTTTGAATTATGAAATGATTTATTGATAAAGTCGACGTTTGAAATCTTATAGTTATTTTTTTAGTTGAAATGTAAAAGCTTCTAAATAAAAAGTTACACAAAATTTGAGAACCTAAAGTTCATAACAAATTAATGAGCTTAAAGTTCATGAATTAGAACCCGAAGCTTTCTTGAAACTGTATAAAATGATAAGATTACACTTTTTGAAGAAGCTAAAAGAGATAAATACATCTTAGCACAAAATTATGATAGTACATTCTAGAGATTTCAAAAATCACCAAATGAGTTATATTTTACTTACATCTTTGCATATATATATATTATATTGACCGAATATCCTAAAAATATTATGCGACATGACATTTCAAATATGCCTTGATTTAAGAATTAATTACTGATTTACCTTTGAAAAGAGATGTTCATTATTTATAAAATATAAATTCAAATGACATTTCAGTCCATATTTCTCTTTTTTCATTTCGGTTATGTTATAGTTAGTTTAAAAGCTTTTCTCCTATTATATATACTTCCAATTATGTAAATGTACACATGGCAATTTATAGATTTTGCGCAATACAAAATATAGCTTCATTTTAGTATGTGCAACTTTAATTTAATTATTCTCTCTGTTGCTTTCTCATTGATATATCTTATTGTAGATCTGGTTTCTACTAATCACATTATGTTATAAAATCTGAAGTTTTGATAAATTAATTTGGGTGCATTAGTCAAACTATCTAATTGACGAAATACATTTTTGTATTATCCAAAAGAGAACTCATATAGCATACTATTTATGTTTATGGATGTGTATCATTTATTTCATTATAATTATATCAAACCTCCTAAATAGGTAAGATATCAAACTAGAATACACTATTCTAAATTCAAGTGTCTAATTATATCCTAAAAGTTATATTCATTGTTATTATTTCATAAGAAATATTATATGCATAACTATTTCTTGAAGAAATATCTTTAAATATTCTCCTGAAGAGATAGTCTATATGTCATATCATACATTTCATGAAAGATATATATACCATCTTGAAGAGATCGGTATCTTAACTTATATAATTGCATATTTTCATAAATTCCAAGCACCCATAAGTTACTCTTATTCTTTTTTATAAGTTTATCTCCTTTATTGAACTTTCCAGAAGAGATGTGTAGAAATATCTATATGTAAATATAACTATATATTGTTCTCTGATAAATCATCACAATTAATGTTCAAAAGTGATATTCGAGAGATAATCAAGGAATAAAACTTAACAACTTGAAGTTGTGTATATAATTTATTTGAACCAGAAGTTCAATGAGGTTCCAAACCGGATATTTTGAACATTATCAAGTGACTTGAAGGACTCACATTGACATTGATCTATAAACAAAAATTAACAGTTTGGATCCTTATAATAGTTTGTTTTAAAAATCACTTACTCAAATGAGAAAGAATATCCAAATTTATAATATATATGTAATACATGGACGCATATATATATCCATATATGTTGATATTTAAATAACAACCTGAAGTATGTTATGAGCTCATCTTATAAATTATGCGTAGGTATAAATCAGTGATTTAAAATTCAATCAACATAAATACTGAATGACCTAAAGTCATGTATGCATTCAAATGATCTACACAATAAGTAAATTCCTCCAATTGGCTAGATCAATGAATGAGAACAAACTCTAATAAGAAATACCAATTGAATGCATCTTATCAACTGATAAAAGAATTATCCTCTTTTAATAATATGTATGATATATTTTCTAGTAGCAATGTGACAATGTTCGTCAACATTGAGGGGGAAGATAAAAGGGATATAAGTTCATTTTGATTGTCAATATTAAATATTTGTAATATATAATGATGTAAAATATTAAGTAACTTGAATAAATTATCAATAATATCCCTATCAAACTTTCTCCAGTATGATCTAAATACTTGAAGGATCCAAAAGTGTAGACCACATCTGAAATGTGGTACAAAGTCAGTTCAAAATACTTTTGGAGTAAGTAATAAAAATGCCAAATAAATGAGATGGGTGTTCTTGAAGAAAAACTTAAGAGTTCTCTTGATGAAACCCATGAATGGTTGTCAAATAATCCTAGAAATTGTTTAGGTACCTAAAACATGATAAATCAAGAGATCTCAATAAATCATGTCTAGAACTGACAAGAAATAATCATTGGTGATAAACTTGAGAATAATAAAGCGCTTATGTTTATAAATGGATTAAAGATCGTGGGTTAGAGAAAAACATAATTTTCCATCATGAAATTCTGCTAAAAAAGAAATGTGAACCTGTAGTTCGCAATATATATATATATATATATATATATATATATATAGTATAAAACACACATTGAAGCACATGTAGGACTACCATCATGTTAAATGCCCTAGGCATGATGTTTTTAGAAATAATTGAATTGACTGGAGTAGTGAAAGTGTTTGAAACATTTAAAATACCTTGAAGGTATGAATATTGGTTAAATCATACTAAATGATGAAAGTCTACTAGTTCCCGAAGTCTGTAAATTACTTTGCTAGTTATAAAGGAATAAAAGAATAAAGGCTGTAGATTACAACATTCTTTTAAGTATTGTTGCAATAAAACTCTTAATTTCCATCGAAGATGTAGTTGCAATAAGCTAAACTGATATAAAGCACCAAAAATGAAAGCACATGGAGTGCTTTTCATAAAAGTAGCATACACAAGTATATCATATGTATTCTTTTTTTTTCACTAAGATTTTTTTCCACTGGTTTTTTCTTAGTAAGGTTTTAATGAGGCATTATTTTGATCCTGAAATATCAAACCTTAGAAGGAATATCATTTTTAATATGATATCTATGATTTCACAAGTTGGACTCTTTTCTTCGTTCAAGGTTTTTCCCATTGAGTTTTTATAATAGAGGATTTTAATGAGGCAATAGACAATATCTATATTGACTGATTGGATATATGCAAGCAAGATAATAATGAGGGGGAGCAATCATCATACACGTTTTAAAAGCGACAATTTCAAGTTACCAGAGCATTCAAAATTTTGAAAACGCATATTCATGAGGGGTGTTATAATATACATAAAAGGTGAATATGCTTTTATGTTGTATGCTTTAAGTTGTTTGTTCAGTCCCACATCATAGGATAACTTCAATCTCAAACTCCAAAGACCTTATATAAAGAAGCCTATGTAATGAAAATAGAACACAACTAATCTCTGGAATGAATAAAATGTTTCTTTCCTTCTCTAAGGGCTTCTGCTCTTATTTCTTTATAACTTATTCTTATTTGTTTACAACAATTTTGACCTTTATAAAGCTAATAATCGGTAATAAGTTGTGTAATCACTAATATTCTTGCTCCATGCTTCTTTGACTTGACTAATTTCATTTCTATACATAAGGCAAATGAAAAGTTTATTAACACATATTATTTAAAAAATTAGACGTTACGAAAATGATTTCGATGAAATTTCAATGGCCTCCTAAATAGGCGACCGTCTCCCTTTTCTTTTTCTCCCGTTTTGCCGCCGTGCATCATTCTCCTCGCTTCGGCCTCCGTCTTCCTCCTCTACCTCCTTCCTTCCCATTTCTCCTCCACATGCTGCCTTTTTCCCCGCTCTTCTTGTCGTCGCGCCCTAGGTCTTATTGCTATGAAATCTGGGTTTTTTGGCCCCATTTCGCCCTATGTTACCAGATCTGGCAAGATCAAAGTCAAGCCTTCGCCTCCGCTGCTGTCTAGTCAAGGTGGTCGGTTCTGCTATGCAATCTAGTTGCAAACCAAAGGGTTCATCTTCTCCTTACAGCTTCCCTTTTTTCGATGAGTTTGAGGCTATGTTCGACGCCTCCAAGCCAGCCGATGTCCCTGTGCCAACGCCTGAGTTTGCATTGCCTGGTTTGGATGCTTGTATGGCTATGGAACCTATTAATGTTCAAGTTCTTCCAGTTACAGTGAATAAGTGTCTTCCTAAACAAAATTCTACTCCTCCTAGGAAGCCTTGAAAATTGCTTTTCTCAGCGAAACCCCGCAATGCGGGGAGGTATGTTTCCAAACGATATGACATTATTGGTAATTGCGATGATATTTTAGTTCCCTCGCAAGATGCTGTAGATGCCGGTGTAGCCTTTTGGTCTGATACTTTGTTAGGTTTTTTCTTGGATAAAGGCCATTGTTACACAACTGTTAAAACTATTTAAATAACAAATGGAAAATCAAAGGATCGTTGTCAGTTAGATATCATAAAGATCTTTTCATTTTTTTAATTTTCAAATTCCGATGAGAGGAGAATGGTATTGGAGGCCGATCCATATGTCATAGATGGAAAAGTTTTTATTATCACCAAATGGAGTCCCTTTGTTGATTCTGCTAAAGAAAACATTTTGTCGATACCTGTGTGGGCGATGTTCTCTTGCATACCTTCCTTCCTCCAGTCTTTAGAAGGTCTTGATTGGTTAGCTTTTCACATTGGTGAACTGGTTTGTTTTGATGAGAATACTGAAAGTCGTAATCGTTTGGAATATGCTAGAGCTATTATTGAGATTGCTCGCATTAAGCCTTTGCCTTCCTACCTTTCGGTTGCCCTTCCTGGGGACATTGTTGGCCGTATTGCCATCGATTATCAATGGTTGCCCCCGATATGTATTGTTTGTCGCTCATTTGGACATATTAACGAGCTTCGTCGTTACCGCCCTGTTGTTGGAGAGGTAGCAACCATTCCAGCCAAATTCCCTATCCAAAAACCTAAGCCTTGGCGATGGAAAGTTAAAATTCCTTTATCTTCGATTGATTCTATGGAAGCTCCTACTGAAGTCCCTCCTCCTACAGATCCTTCTGATACTGCTTTTCTCTTGAAGATCCAGTTGTGCAATTGCCTCCGCAACTATGCATGTCAACAATGCCTCTGCTGCTTTGGTTGTTGATTAGGTAAGGGAGTTCCGCTTGTTGTTAACTTGCCAGTGTGCCTTGATATATTAGGACTGCCTAAAGCTATTGACCTTGTAGATTTGGATGATGGGATTGGCTATTCAATCTTTGATCTCTTCTCATCTTAGTTCTTTTGTCATATTGCTCTTTTAGTTGTTATTTGATCTTTTGTAAGCTATATTGTGAGCTATTGTATGGGTTGAAAGGTGTCATGTAAGTTATATCTGCTGGAGTTTTTTTTTCCTCATATCTGTTTTATTTATATAATAGTGGACAGTCCACTATAAAACCGACTTGCCTTGTCAAAAAAAAGTTTGCTAACAGATGCATCTTCACATATGCAACAATTGAAACAGGTAGAGCAAAGCATCCAACATAGACGATCTACAAAAAGATAACAAGATCGTGAAGAAAAAACAAAATAAGATTTAAATCAAGGACAAACAAATTAAGTGTTTAATGTAAAATAAATAAATTTAGCTTCTAAACAAAAAGATAATCAAATTTATCTTTTGTCAAAATTATGCTTTTGCGTTTGTCTTTATACTTTATGCACATTTTATGATTTTTCCTACATTTTGCTTCTAATAAAACGATAAATAAGTAAGCATTGAATGAGAGAAACATGAGTTACACTTTGGAAAAAGAAAAGAAGAAAAAAGGTGGTTTTAAATAAAGGATAAGTTACTTTTATTATTTTTGTCATGACTTTTTTCCGATTGTGTTTTCTTTATACCGAATTTGATATGTATGTCGGCATTTAGGTTTTAAATAGCAAGACAAATGAATTTAGCTCAATCAAATTGAGATAAATTTAATGCACAAAAAGAGAAGTGAGAAGTATATTTGTGTTTATTCATGTGCATATGTTCCATTTCTCTGCACATTGGCTTGTAAGCGGAAAAACAAAAGGCAAAGCTTTGAAAAATGTTAAAATTTAATCTTTAAAACAAGAAAAGAAATTAAATTAATCCTCCTGTGGTGACGGTAGGTTAATTTTGGGTATGCTGTCCTTAGAACTTGGTTTTATTTGAAGGTGGCCTGGTAACTAATGCTATTGAGATGGGAGGCCCCTCAAGCATAAGTCCCCGATTATTAATTATAAAACTTAACACGTGGTGCATGCAAACATAATTCCGACCACATGCTCCATATCATCAATTCTATCTGTGGTGACGAGCAGCTTTAACTTCAGATATATGTAATAACAGTCAAAGAGGGCGTTAACCTTTATAAGATATTATGACATACCAGACAAAAAAAAATTCATGTGAGTGCAAACTAAAGGTACATGAGTACAAAAAAAATTTGACCTCAACAAGGATAAACAGTGAATTCAATCCGCCTGTGGTATGTGTAGTCGATGATTAACTTAGCATAGTTAATTTATATACGTTTTAAATACTTTATTTCGAAAAGCGGACGACATTTACCACTCGCTGGAGTTGGTTGATGAGCTATTGGAAGAACTACTGGAACGGTCAAAAGGGTAAATGCTTTAATGTGAAGCTATTGTTGCCATTTGGAGTTCGATTCTAATATAAACATGGATGATGTTGAATATGTACCTGAAAATCAATTATCACCACAATCCTGACATATTGGATTTGTACCTGATACTCAATTAAATGTTAAAGCAAATCAGTAGGTCAGGTAAAGAAGTTTGCATCGCATCAAAAGTAGTTATTGAAGAATTGATATACATCAATGACAATTTGCAGCAATATTACCCCGCTATACGTGGTGGTAAGTAGAAGAATAACGGTAAATCACTAGCAATTGGATAGGCCCCCCTATCGAAAATATGTTACTATAGACCTACATGTGATGCGATTGTGGAAATAAATAAAACGAATGCACGTCATAGGTTCTACGCATGTGCACATTATAGGTTGAGTAGAGAAATCCTTTAATTGTTCGACTATTGTAATTTTTTTTTGGAAAAAGGTACTTTATAATTAATATGAAAATAAGACATATACTTCCTTGATATGCCTCATTAAAACCTTACAACCCCCTAGCCTATATGGGTGCCTTGTAAGGAAAAAGAGTACATATCAGTTCCATATATTAACATTGCAACAATCCGATAACTGGACCAACTGTCAAACAGATGGAGGAGTAAAACACTGACAACACTCTCTCAAAACCATCCGTACGAGCAGCTTGCACCAGAAACAAATACTTAACCAAATTCCAAATCAACAACAAAACGAATGCACGTCATAGGTAATTTTTTTCAATGAATAGATCCTCCAATGTGTCGCAAAGGACTTGAGTATGCACTTAAAATGCAAGTTGAAGTTTCACAGTTGGAAAAAGCACTTTATCATGCTGCTAGGTATCCTAACAAGTATTTTATGTACATTAGTGTTTGTTGTGTCATATGTTGCATCGTATGTTGTATTGTATGGTAATCTGGTGTATATTGCATCGTATGTTGTGTCATATGTTGTATTATATGTTATTGTATGGTAAATTAACATATGTTGTATCGAGTTCTCAAGCAAACACATCTAATACCAATGCAAACAATAGAAACAATACAGGTTCTCAACTAAATGCAAACAAAGTGAATAACTAGTACTAGTATAAACATCGCGCTTCAAACAAACAAATCTAATGCCAACACCAAAAAGTGAATTACTACTAACCATGAATAAAAGCTAAGTTACTGAAATACAATGATTCCTCTTATGGCGTGCACTCCACGTCTGTTACATCTATTTACCTTTGGAGCTTGCATCTCATCCATGGTGACTCCAATTCTTGTAAACCTAAGCCTTCCAGATGCTCTACGAGTTGTTGAAGACAGAACCATCGATCCTTCATGTGCTCTCTAATACCATTTACGACGAATGGGATGAAATTCTTATGTGTAAGCTACCATGTAGTTTTGAATCGAGTACCAAATTGAGGCAAAGTCATGATGAGCTATATTCCCATCATTAGCAACTAACGAACAAGTAGCCATCACATGCGCTTAAGGAAGCTGTTGAAGTAACAGGATGTTTCATGCACAAGAACAATTGTTAGCGTCAATTCTTATTTTAAATTCATAACCAAAGTAGTAAATTACTTTCCATTCGACATGACTGAATCGGACAATCCTTGAATGTCTTTCTTCACTTGCTTTCTTGGTTATTTTTGCATCGCCCTTTATAGTTAATTGAGAAGTCAAAGTATTAGCAACCTCTCTTCTTTGGCAAAAATAATCCACCATTCGGATTAAAGTAGATGTGGCTTACTTATGATTGGAGTTAAATAATGGGTTCATGCAAGTACGGTTGCTTGGATATATTTTAATAACCCACCATCCGGATTGTAATTTTTTGAATCTATGGCATGTATTATCCACAGACAATTTGAGTAGACGTTGCCAATGTCAGTGTATTTTACTTTGTTTGACCGATTGGTTCATAATAAATTGTATGTAAAATTGAACATTCACTTAGTTGTAGAAAATTTTGGTTTGATGTCAAATACCATACCTACTTTGAAACCATTTTGAACAATACATGATGATAATATTTAATCATTGAATTGTAGATTTGCAACGACGAATCTAGCAATCATTTGTGCATTACACAAGGCACCATCCAAAGGTATACCCATGTCTGGTTTATCACTATCTCCACAAGCATCGTCTTCGCCTCCAAAATCAAGTTTAGTGGATCATTGTTTATTTGCATATTGTCGATCAACGTTGAATCATTCTTCAATCTGGTTACGAACGTCGTGTACTTGTACATCCACATCAGCATATCGTCGTCTGATACATTAGGAACCCCTTATTCAGCTATTGGTTGAACGTTCGATTATGTATCAATACCATGCGCCGGAAAGCTGCAATATCAATATACGATATTTTAATACGATTATTAAATGCAACAAAATTCATTGATACTACAAAAGGAAACTTACTTTGGGCTCATATGATATAATTTGAAGGTGTATGCTGCATTGGACAAGACACACGATTTGATGGTCCAGCACTATTTTGGATCGAATGTTGCTGCGGAATAAAGCTACATATGAAAATAAAATTCTGTATCATATCTGTTATCCCGCTTTTTAGCAAAGCCGTGATACCAAAAGATTGGTCAAAAGCAAAAGACAATTCGCCTCAGAGATCAGTTGCATTCCACTTCACTATGGATATCGATGAATTTTGTCCGAGCCCGGATCAGGCTATAATTGATGGGACATGACAAGCAAGACCGTGAAAGCCAGTGTTTCAAATTTCAGGTTAATCGGAGTTCGTATGGACAAGATATGATCGATGCAAGTTAGCCGAAGTTCACAGTGTTCGAAACCATCGGTTTGCTGAGTAGATGGCCATTTCGAACCGATAGGGTTCGAACCCATCAAGCCTTGTTCGAACCCATTAGGCTCCATGTGTTTCGAATCGATCGCATTCGAAATGATCAGCAGTATTTTTCGCTTCGAATCGATCGAGTACGAATCGATGAGATGGACATCCACTCAGCACGACGACACCTCGCTCACTTCGAATCCATAAGGTTCGAACCCATCACCGCTTGTACTTCGAATCCATCACCATCGGTAACTTCGAATCGATCGGTCCCACGACCAAGCACTGCTTTGTATCGGTCGCCTCCATCAGGTTCGAATCCATGAACAATCGCTCATTCGAAACCACCCAGTCAACTAGCGACGTGTCACCCATCGGTTTGAATGCGCCGATATACATGGATTCGAAGTGGTCAACACGGAGAAAAGATAGGATCGATGCGAGGAGTGCGCGCCACGTCACTCCAGTACCATGTGCTTCCATCGATTCGAATGCATGGGTTCGAAGTCATGGGTTTGAACTAAACAGCCGGGCGAGATTCATCAACTCGAATCGATCATATCTCCTAAACTACTGATCCAAATGCAACGAAATTTTCACAGTAGCTTCCATACAAGGTAAAGATTGTTCCTGCCAAGTTTCAGCTCGATTGGACCATTTCTTGATGGGTTCGAAATCACTTCGAATCGATGTCAGATCGAGTCGAAACTTGGTGGGATCGGTCGTGTGGGCCCACTCACATGCCAGAAGAAGTCTCCCGAAGTTTGAGCGAGATCTGGGCCTCCTACGCCTATAAATAGCACCCTGAAGCCTTCAGAAAAGGGGATCTGGAGGAGCTTCCACCATTGAACGTCCAGACTCTGCCGGATTGAATTCCATACTTCATTATCGCTGTTGTATTCAGATTTCAAAGTTATCATCTACTATAATCGATTAATATCATCAAGTGAATCAATAAAGAGAGAAACCTTCAAAGTGGACGTAGGCAAGATCGCCGAACCACTATAAATCTTGTGTTTGTGATTGTTATCTGCAAGTTATTGTGATTGTTGTTGCTTAGATTTGAATTCTATATTGATTATTGTTGATTTGTGTTGATAAACGGGTGTTTTCACGACTATTGGGTGTTTGTGACCAATTTTGGCGCAAACATTTTGGTGCTTTCACTGAGAGCTGAACTCAGGAAGATTTGAGAAATTATGACGAGACAATCGAGTAGAAGGCCAAGGCCAGAGAGAAGCGAACAACAAGGAAGTCAAGAGGCTTCCTCAGGAGCGAATCAACCATCGATCTTCATCACTAGGGACGAGATGGAGACTATGATGAAGAAGCAAGAGGAGTTGATTCAGAGTTTATTTCAACAGATAGGACAGCTTGGAGCACAGAATAGAGGAGCCAATGAAGTCCAGAACGAAGCAGGACCATCCGGCGTCGCGCCCGGATTAGGGGGCACACCCATGGAGAACGTTGGTCCAATTTCGGAGAGAGAAGGAGGAGTATCTGCGCAACCTGGAGACAGCAGAGGAATGAACGCTCAGTCAAGGGGGCAGATTTCAGAGTTCCCTCGTGAACTCGGGGGGCAGGTTGAGAGCAATGAACGAGGATTGCATCTTCGAGACGAAGATAAATTGGCCCAAATGGTTAGGCGAGCCATGAGAGGCGGATTAACGAACAAAGATCTTGAAGACGTAAACAGGAGTCCCTTTTCTCCTGCAATTAGGATGGCTAGGAACCCACCAGAGTTTAAGTTGCCATCAATAGAGATGTATGATGGGAGGATGGATCCCGCAGTCCATTTGACGAGGTACATGAGGCATATGGAGGTGCTGGGGGCATCACAAGAGGTTATGGCCCGATGCTTTCCATTATATCTAACGGATATCGCAGCATTATGGTTTAGGCAACTAGAGAGCGGCTCCATAGGAACATGGGCAGACTTGACGGAAAGATTCATGAGACAATTTAGGGTTCACATTGCAAGACCCAAAAACGTAATGAGTTTGGCAATTTTGAAACAGAAGGCTGGAGAGACTTTGAGAAGTTTTCTGACGCGATTCAATGCGGCAGCGGCATCGGTGGATCGGCCAGATCCATCCATGGTTATGATGGCAGTCGTTTCCAGGATAGCTGATGGCACGGATTTCAAAAATTCATTGACAAAAGATCCACCTATGAATCTAGGAGAATTCTATCATGAGGCGGAAAAGTTCTTACGATTGGAAGATGCGAGTGCGGAAAGAGAAGAAGGAGATGAGCTCAATGTTTACACAGTCAAAGATGGAAATTCTCCTGAGAAGGGTACGGAAGCTAGCAAAGGAAAGCGAAAGGCTAAGAGTGGCTATAAAAGGTCGATGCGACCACGAAAGGAACCAAGATTCACCACATACACTGAGCTGAATGAAAGCTTGGAACGAATTTATCAGGATACCAAAGATCAGATTCCGTATCATAGGCCAATGCGAAGGGATCCAACCTCTGACGAAAGGAAATCAGATAAGTTTTGTTTATTCCATGAATTGAACGGTCATAACACTAATGATTGCAGGCATCTGAAGGACGAGGTGGAAGGACATATCAGGAACGGTATGCTCCTTCAATATGTGAGGAAACGGACTCCAGCAGTGGAGCCAGAGCGCCCGCCGTCTACCTCAACTAGAGGTGGCCATGAGTCGGGACAACGTATGATTATCCATTGATTGATTAAAATCATGATGAACAAGTTGTAAACCTCTCACTAATGCGGTTAAATCATTTACACATGTGAGCGATCGCGTACGATCCATAGGCATGCTCTGAATGACTACCAGCGCATCGTAGTGAGAGTTTACACTTTGACATCCCTGCTTTACTTTCTGCTTTGATTTTGATTTGAACATCTAGACTCTGTTTGTATGGACATTTCTGTCTTGAGATTCGTATAATCATTTCTTTTATATTTGCAATTCCATGAAAGAATTTATCTTCATGCCCGTTGGATCGTGAACAGTCCATGAGTACCTTCTGTATGGCGATGAACCGCCAAAATTTTGATTCAGAAACTCCCCCGAACATAAACTCTGGCATTGATAATACTAAGTCCCCCCCCCCGGGCATACATAATTTGCCTCGAACGGCACACGGTAGCGAACGATCACAAATCACCTCGAACGGCATCCGACCGCGAACGGTCACGATTCACTTATATGACAGTTGATCGCGAACGATCACTTTCTGCCTCAAACGACACCGACCGCGAACGGTCATGATTCACTTATTTATGAAATCCGACCCCGAACGGTCACCATTCGCCTTGAACGGCACTTGATCGCAAACGATCACCATTTGCCGCGAACGTCATCGACCGCGAACGGTCCTATTCCATCCTATGCCACGAATGGCGCAGACCGCGAACGGTCCCGATTCACCTCAAGCAGCATGCGATCCCGAACGATCGACGCATGGATTTATACGCTCGACCGCGCACGGTCGCACTTCACCTCGAATGAATCGATCACGAACGATCGTCATTTGAAGTTAAGCGCTTGACCACGAACGGCCGCGCTTCATCTCAAATAGCTCGATCCCGAACGATCGCCATTTAAGGCCATATGAAACTATCAAGTTCTTTCCAGGTTGATAATAGGATACGAACATCCAACTCAAGGCATTACAAAACACACCTTCCTACCGCAAGGCATGTTTTGGGGGGCAAGATGTTATCCCGCTTTTTGGCAAAGCCGTAATACCAAAAGATTGGTCAAAAGCAAAAGACAATTCGCCTCAGAGATCAGTTGCATTCCACTTCACTATGGATATCGATGAATTTTGTCCGAGCCCGGATCAAGCTATAATTGATGGGACATGACAAGCAAGACCGTGAAAGCCAGTGTTTCAAATTTCAGGTTAATCGAAGTTCGTATGGACAAGATATGATCGATGCAAGTTAGCCAAAGTTCACAGTGTTCGAAACCATCGGTTTGCTGAGTAGATGGCCATTTCGAACCGATAGGGTTCGAACCCATCAAGCCTTGTTCGAACCCATTAGGCTCCACGCGTTTCGAATCGATCGCATTCGAAATGATCGGCAGTATTGTTCGCTTCGAATCGATCGAGTACGAATCGATGAGATGGACATCCACTCAGCATGACGACGCCTCGCTCACTTCGAATCCATAAGGTTCGAACCCATCACCGCTTGTACTTCGAATCCATCACCATCGGTAACTTCGAATCGATCGGTCCCACGACCAAGCACTGCTTCGTATCGGTCGCCTCCATCAGGTTCGAATCCATGAACAATCGCTCATTCGAAACCACCCAGTCAACTAGCGACGTGTCACCCATCGGTTTGAATGCGCCGATATACAAGGATTCGAAGCGGTCAACACGGAGAAAAGATAAGATCGATGCGAGGAGTGCGCGCCACGTCACTCCAGTACCACGTGCTTCCATCGATTCGAATGCATGGGTTCGAAGTCATGGGTTCGAACTAAACAGCCGGGCGAGATTCATCAACTCGAATCGATCATATCTCCTAAACTACTGATCCAAATGCAATGAAATTTTCACAGTAGCTTCCATACAAGGTAAAGATTGTTCCTGCCAAGTTTCAGCTCGATTGGACCATTTCTTGATGGGTTCGAAATCACTTCGAATCGATGTCAGATCGAGTCGAAACTTGGTGGGATCGGTCGCGTGGGCCTACTCACGTGCCAGAAGAAGTCTCCCGAAGTTTGAGCGAGATCTGGGCCTCGTACGCCTATAAATAGCACCCTGAAGCCTTCAGAAAAGGGGATCTGGAGGAGCTTCCACCATTGAACGTCCAGACTCTGCCGGATTGAATTCCATACTTCATTATCGCTGTTGTATTTAGATTTCAAAGTTATCATCTACTGTAATCGATTAATATCATCAAGTGAATCAATAAAGAGAGAAACCTTCAAAGTGGACGTAGGCAAGATCGCCGAACCACTATAAATCTTGTGTTTGTGATTGTTATCTGCAAGTTATTGTGATTGTTGTTGCTTAGATTTGAATTCTATATTGATTGTTGTTGATTTGTGTTGATAAACGGGTGTTTTCACGACTATTGGGTGTTTGTGACCAATTTTGGCGCAAACAATATCTAAAATAACGAATACTATCTACTTTAATAGAATTAGCAAATACGTGTTACATTTGATTCATGTGTAAAAACTATCATGCGTCGGATATGGAAATGTTCGTCTGATACATTAGGAACCCCTTATTCAGCTATTGGTTGAATGTTCGTTTATGTATCAATATCATGCGTTGGAAAGCTGCAATATCAATATACGATATTTTTAATACGATTATTAAATGCAACACAATTCATTGATACTGCAAAACGAAACTTACTTTGGGCTCATATGATATAATTCGGAAGGTGTATGCTGCATTGGACAAGACATACGATTCGATGATCCACCACTATTTTGGGTCGAATGTTGCTGCGGAATAAAGCTACATATAAAAATAAAATTCTGTATCATATCTAAAACAATTTATACTATCTGCTTTAGGAAAATTAGCAAATATGTGTTACCTATGACTCATGCATACAAAACTATCATGCGTCGGATATGGATAACTAAATTGTACATTTGGCTGATAATTCATGAATGGAGGATATCCAAAAAATATTTGTTGCTGTCCATATTGAGCTACATTCATAGGTGAGTTACTATAATTAGGACATAGAATTCCTTGCGAAGTATACATGGTCACAAACAATCTAGAATAATCTTCAACACCATAGTTAAATATAGGTACCGATATAGGTTGTTCTGCCACTAATTTTCTATTTTTTCCAATAAACAACTCTATGGATTTTGATACGGCAGAAAACATTAATTCGTCGTCGTCGTCGACAATTTGTCTTAATTTAGATCCATAATCGGTTGGCTAATTGCAAACTAAATCAATATCAAACTCCTCTGATTTTATCTTAGTTACTTTGTACACCGATTCTTTTAATTGTTCAAAGTTAGATCTTTTATGAACTTTGGTCGGTTTGTAAGATCCATTAACGTACTTTCTACACATTTGATCATCAATAACCAATTTATCATCAAAATAACATCTAGTTGGAACAAAATTAGAAACCATTCTATAATAATAATTGATACAACATTACGCAATTTTTAAATACAAATCTAAACAACAACAAAAAATCTAACATTGATAAATTCATACTTTAGTTGATCTGAAGTAATGAGATCTCGATATTGTTGAAGTAGATCTTTAAAAACACAAGTTTTGATTGTATTAATGCAAATGGTAAGAGATTTGAAAAAAAAAACTTATGGAAAGTGTTTTGGGCATTTTGTTCAGAGTTTATTAAAGTGAAGAATGAAAGAGGAGAAGGGTCTGTTGCTTTGTAGTACAGAAAGTGGACGATTTTTGAGAAGTCGTCCACTGACGACTTTTCAAAAGTCACCATTTAGTTTTTTTAATAATAAGACGAATGAAAGAAAAAGTCGTTCATACGTTCATGATAAACATATCGACGCTATCTGAAATGACATAGGTATACTTTGGCCAGCTAGTCAAAACAAAATTGTAGTCGAAATAAGTTTCAAGATGAGGCTGTTTGTGTAATAAGTTAAAAATACTACATTAAATTAAAAAAATCTTATAAGGTTAAACACGTAGTCCATGCAAATGCACCTAAACCACATGCAAATGATTATAAATCACTAGATCCACATGAACGGTATATAAATCTGCACACATCTTCCCTCATCTAAGAAAGATGTTCATTTGACAGAAGTTCATTGTTCTTTCCCACATGGGCCCCCGTCATTTACAATGTTTACCGAATCCAAATTCAACTGCCCAGTCAGCTTCTTCTTCATCCCGTTGATCAGGGCCGGTCCAATGGTCTTCGATGCCCTAGTCGAACAGTATTTTTTTGTTGCCTCTTTTTTAACTAGCAATAGTAAATTTATACGTAATAAAGCACATGCGTAAAACAAAGTGGCGTTATTTTTTGTTTTCATTTCTTCAATTTGGCATGAATTTGACGACTGAGAGTTTTTATGTTTTCCTTGAAATAAATTTGAAATCTAACCCATTATATTTTACTTCGTCAACTTTGAATTCATTTTTTCTTTCTATTTTGATATCCGAAATTTTGTTTTTGATTCATATCTCAATGAAATTGCAATACAAAATCAATATGATTATTTATTAGTATGGAAAAAAAATTACATATCTAAAACTGCACAGCCAAACATTTTAATTCTAAGTTATGTATTGTTTATATATTTTAATAATAGTAATTCATATTTTGTCGTTCACAGAAGAGGATAAATCCGACAATAATTTTTCTCACAGCCCTAGTATATTTTTGCCATGAGCTTTACAAAATTACAATCACAAAATTTGCTTCTTTCGTCATTTTTCTATTGAGGTACAACAATATTTACAATATTGCATATATGGCTCTACCGCAACCGAAGCAATAGTACTCCTCTCAACAGAAGGTCCATGTTTTATTTATAATTATCTGTTAACTTAACTTGTTCACCATTTATTTAGTTGTCAAGCAATTAAAAAAAAATAGAAATAATCATTGATTCACTACCACTTACGTGATTTGTTTGCAGATAGCTGATCGAGTTGAGGAATTTAGGTCGACCTTCTAATTTTGAGGCGTTGGACTCTGCTAGAGGCAGCGTGACTTGAGGTAGTGGAAGGGAAGAACAAGCAGTGTTCAAGAAGCAACGTACAAGAGGCGGTGGAGCTGGTGATCTCACGGTTCGATAGCGAGATGTGAGAACGAAGCGATGACCGAAATGCAATTTTGATTTTAATTTTTTTTGCCCCCTTCCGGTTTGTTTCCCTAGTCGTTTGTCTCGCTCGACTATGCTTTAGGCCGGGCCTGCCGCTGATGACACCAGGCTACATGAACCCCACCCTCGACATGGCCAAGCACTTCGCCCTCCGACCCAACACATCAATCTCTGTCATCACAACCCCCGGCAACATCGCTGCCGTCCAATCCTCACTCCACTCCTTCCCCATCGCCGTAGAACTCATCGCCGTCCACTTCCCAGCCCACGTATCCCGCTACATCCCCACGGTAAAGAAAACCTCTCTCTTCATCGTCCTCGAATTTGTAGACTTCTTGCCCACTTTCTACGCCCTCCAAGAGCCAATCGAACAAATCCTCTACTCACGCTGCCCCGATTGCATTGTCGTCGACTACATGTTCCACTGGATCTCAGACACCGCTGTCAAACTAAACGTCCCTTGAATTGTCTTCTACGGCCACCGAATCTTCACCTCCTGCATCCACGACAGTCTCGGGTTCCTCAAACCCTATGAGAAAGTCACCAACGATTCCGAAGAATTCATTGTGCATGGAATTCCACATCGTATAGGGTTAGTCAAATCTGAAGTGTCTCTTGGAGTCCGAAGAGGCTGGAAGGAACTGAGAGATTAGGTTGATAAAGGCTACGGAGTCGTGGTCAACAGCTTCTATGAGCTCGAACCTGAGTATGCCGAGTTGCACTATGTGGGCCCTGTAGGAATGGTGAACGAAGGAAACAAATTAAAGGAGACGAAGAAGTTCAATGTAGAGGCGGATGAAGTGATGACGTGGCTGGATTTAGTATAGTAGAATTTCGTAATGTATGCTTGTTTTGAAAGCTTGAACCACTTTTGCGAAGAGCAACTGCGAGAGATTGTATAAGGTTTGGAGAAGTCAGGGAGAACTTCATTACTTGGGGCTCCCACCCTTTTATCACTACTCCCATCCCCTTTACCTTCTCCTCGTACCAATCTGGAAATATTTCACTCCTTAACTTTCTGGCCACCCAAATGAATCTTTTCAGCAAAGATTCATTTGGGTGGCCAGAAAGTTAGGGAGTGAAATTTTGCCAGATAGGTATGAGGAGAAGGTGAAGGGGATGGAAGTAGTAATAAAAGGGTGGGAGCCTCAACTAATGATATTGAACCATAAGGTGATAGGTGGATTCATAACTCACTGTGGGTGGAACTCGACTCTGGAGAGTACAGTGGCAGGAGTGCCAATGGTGGGCTGGGCGGTTGAGTATGAGAAGTTGATCGTGGAGGTTTTGAGGATAGGGGTGAGTGTGAGGAATGGGGATAGAGGGGAGAGGATTGTGAAGGCGGAGAGGGTGGCGGGTGCCATTAGAGCGGTTATTTGATGGTAGTGAGAAGGAGGAGGAGAGGAGATGGAGGGTTAAGAATTATGCGGCCGTAGCGAAAGCCGTGGTGAAGGAAGATGGTTCCTCCTATGATGATATTATGGCGAAAGCTGCGGTGAAGGAAGGTGGTTCCTCTTATGATGATATTACTCGGTTGATCAATGAGGTTATGTGGAGATTTATGAAGTGCAATGGCAATGTCGAGCAGTAGAGGATTTAGAAAAAAGTTTAGTTACAAGAAGATGATTGTATTATTGATGTGTAAGGAGGAGGATGGCACGGTAGTCTAGTGATGGTATGACGTTAGTAGCAGGTGTTTGGTAGCTTGATAATTGAACTTTGGAATTCTATGCCATTGAGGGGGAAATAGCTAGACTCTTTTTTGTTATTATTATTATTATTATAAATATTTTGATCGGATCATGGAAAATTCAAAAGAATCCAAGGAATCTCACTTTTACCACTGCCACTATACATGGTGGCATGTTCGTAGTTTGCGAAAGATAGACATATGATAGTATTAATAGCTTTCAATGATACGTTGATAATAGATGCTCATACGATAAAATGTTGGAATAGTGAGATAGGTGTTAGCTCAGTGAGATAGATTTGGTTGACGATTAGAACGAACCAAGGAAGACTACTCGAACAACATGTATATTTAGAACGACATCTGGAACTTTAGTTAGAACAATTTAAAAGGTCGATGGTTAGAAAATGGACGTATATTGTAATTAGATGTTCATGCAACTGGTGCATAGAAATCTAACTGCGCAAGGTATCAGTTTGGAATCCAGCTGATCAAACAACATGCTATGGTTAAAATGGTACCAGAAGCTATGCTTAGAACGGCTCCAAGCCGAAAGTTGGAAATCCAAACACAATAACTAGTTTGATGAAATTGACGGTCAGAAATCCAATCTCATTATTAGCTAACACCTAGAACTTTATAGTTTGCGAGAATCTCAATGGATAGGAAACAACTAATATGCTAGTAACATAGAATGTGAAATTGATAAATAATAGAAACATAGATTATGTAAGTTATAATGTTAGTTGGTTAGTTGGTAACTAATGTTAGAAGATAGAATTTGACAAAGGTAAGTGTATCCTCTACAGGTGGTTATATACTTTTATTACATAGCTCAATTCTTACGAGAAATCATGTACGGAGTAAAACAAAATGACTACTACCGAGGTGGTTATGCTAAATATAATGTGTGTTATTTTAGTTTAATTTAATTTTAATTTTATGTTTAATTTACTAAATGTTCGTAATCCTAATGCAAACATTATAAATATAATAAATGAATATTGTACACTAACCTAGGGAAAATAAATATATTACACTACAAGAACAACGTTGGTTTCCGACGGACCAAAACCGTCGATGGCCATCGGAAACCACAGATACAGCCATTGGAATACGAATCTTGTTTAGTAACGGTTTTCAATGGCACCAACGGCACTTTTCCGACGGCCTTCAACGACAATCTCCGACCATTTCCAACGGCCAAATTCGCCACGTGACAATCCTGAAAAACCAATAATCATATGGATAAGCATATATAATATTCCATCCATAAAATCCATAGCGCCTGCTGCGGAATGGTGGATCTATGACATATTCAAAAATTGTGTCCTCCTCATCAGCTTTCAACCAACAGCTGTGCTCGTGCTTCCTGAACTTTTGTTGTAATGCAAAATACAAAATACAATTTAGTCGACTAATCATAATACTAATTGATAAAATGTTGAAATGGTGACAGGTATAAATAACACTATTTAATATATCTATATATGTGTACTTAATTAATTAACTAATGACTTTTAACTTAATTATAATATACTTACATAGGCAACAGTCGCTTTATCATCATGCTCCCATGAGTAAACGACTGAGCTCGAATCGTCGACCTGTTTCAGGGCATGTGTATGAGCTAAAACATCCCAATACGAAACAACACCTCCTCACGCTCTTTCCTGAAATATATATATATATATATATATATATATATATATATATATATAGTTTTATTAACTATCTGTTAGCAACTTATAAATTAAAATATAATAATGTGAATATAAAATTTTACCAAATCCTCAGGGTGATGCTTGAACGACTTGGAACCACCGATATGTGATGGGATTCTTACACAACACCAGAACTATCAATTCACAACAGTTATAACCATTACAAATCAAATTTGTAACGCTTATAACCGTTACAAATAGGTACGCGATTTTCATATTCCCAACGGTTATATGTAACAGCCTGCAAATCCGTTCCCCTTGAGTCAACATCATTCTACATCTATTAACTCAAGTGGAACAGAAATACGAACTATTAGGGTTAAATAAGAAGAGATAGAAGAAGGAGAAGAAACTAAACAATATCAGAATCTCACAATCGCAGCGGAATAAAATATAACAGTAAATAATAGATCTTTACACAAAATGAAACTATATCTATTTTATACATCATATCATCAGAGTATCTCGTACAAACAATATTTACCAGATAGACAAATCCATACAATCACAGCAGCGGATATATACTAGTACGGTTAATACATCTCGGATTCCAGCTCCTCTCCTGCTCCATAGCATCCTGTCCTGAACATATAATACTCGGTCTGACCCGAGCATTATAATGAAATAACACCCGAGTCATTCTGGAATATCAGCTGATAATAATGCACCTAAAGTTTCAAAAGTCCTTTTGAAAACAAAAGCATCTCGTAAGACCACGCCACAAATAAACATGTCGGATTTTTACCTTACGATAGCTAAAACACTTTTTATAGAAATCCTTTAATATTATAAAAGGGTCTATATACAAATACTTATAAAATAGCCGAAATTGTTACATCTATTAAATTCCAGCTACTAGCCACAGAGTGGGTAATACAAACAAAACTCGTAAAAGGCTCGTAGGGAGAATGGATTCCAACTAATGACTAGGCACTGGGGTACCACCTGTCACAGTACGTGGTCTAGATCACGGTACCGAGGAGTACGACCGCTCCTCTGCAACACAAGACCTGAACCATCCCTTACTAGACAGTTCCGACTAAGATCACCCCGCGGTTGGGTTCAGCAATCGCACCACTAGGCCGAAATAAAAAGGGACATCTAGACAGGGATGACCTTACTCTCAAGTGTGGGCTACCCACGAAGCCTTACTGCATAACCCCTGATTTTCAGTCATTCCTATTTGATGAGGCTTGAGGCTAAGCGTTACCGTTTAGAACGTTTCTCTTAGAATGCCCATCGCCCAACTGACGATGTTCCGAAAGCATTCGTCCATACAAGTCCGTACCGAGTTCGAACGGAACCGAAGGCACTACTCCTACTACATCCATTTTAGAAATATCCTTAAGATTAGTAGTGACTAGCCCTTGCACTTCACTGCTCCATCTTCGACTCCGAACACGTTTTTCCACGAAACGTACAAACCGGATCGAAGTGGTTTTCGAGAAATAAATCTCGATCCCGGTCTCTTCGAAACGCATTTGTCCAATATTGATAGTCGGTGATTTAACTATCAAGTAACAATCATAAGCTTCCATCACACAACAAATAATCTTCCAATTATTTATTTCCTCAAAATATCTTTACGAGATATAATTCCAATTTCAAAATTCCTTTTGAAACACTTTTCAAACCCAATTTCCTCATGGAAATAGATTCTCAAATCTTTTTTCCCTTTGAAACATCCAAGTACCCATATTTAAGGTTTAAAACAATTTAAATACTTTATCCCTCAAAATACATTAAAACCATTTTTGTTAAATCTACTTACATACTTAATTTAAAATATACATATACTTTTAAAAATATTTCGAATAAAACTGCGTTATAAAATATAAGCAATTAACTTTAAAATAAGTTAAGTCATACTAGTTTTAAACATAAAGTTATGAATCCTTATACAATTTCAAATAAAGCTTTAATTGATTTTCTTTAAAATAGAACCATTTATAAAGTATAAATGATAATAATATTCTTTAAAACATGATTCTAGTTACCCCTTTAAAAATAGTTACTTCTATAACTACTTTAATATATGTTCACTTCAAAAATTCTTACAAATTAAATAATTTTTCTTGAAACCATACTTTAAATAAAACTCAAAACTCCTAACCTTTCAAAAAACATCTTTAAAAACGTACTAGGTATCTCTGGGGAATATACTTCCATTTTAGGATAACCTAAGAATTCTCTTTATCAATCCAATCACGATTTACCCAATTCAATTTTACGTTCATCCCGTAAAATTCCTTTCCATACTTTAAAAATAGCTCCTTTTATTTTAAACATATTGCTATTTCCTAAAAATCACTTTCAAATATACGTTTAAAATATTTAAAATAAGCTTCTAGAAATTATTTAATTGAAAATAATACTTAAGGAAATATATAGGGGTTTCCTAAGTATTTTAAAATAAAATTTAACTTTTAAAAAAAGGTTATTAAATCAAATATTCATATTAAAATTTCTTTTTGAAAACTTAAAACTACATTACCTTTTTTTAAGAAAAACTTTCAAATTATAAATTTGCAGCTTAAATATGTTTAGAATATTTTAGAAAGAAATATTTTTTTAAAATGTTTAAAGTGAAAGCAAATATTTGAGTTAGTAATTATGGTACGGTTATAACCGTTGGTAAATAATGTATTTACCAATGACTATAACCATTGGGAGTTTTTATTTTCCCAACGGTTATAACCGTTGGGAAATAATTTATTTACCAACGGTTATAACAGTTGGGAGTTTTCATATTCCCAATGGTTATAACTGTTGGTAAATAATGTATTTACAAACGATTATAATCGTCGGTAAGTGTTGCAAATCTGGTTTAGTTGAACCATATCATATAACAACAAACATCAAACAGATTTCATATAACGATATAAATTCAAATTTATAGTAATAACAAACATGTAACCAAATTTAAAAACTATAGCACCAAATTTCAAAATAAACATCATACATACAAAATACTTCATATCAATTCCACAAAGCTCATGATAACTTCAAATTTTCCTAGTACAAAACGTCTAAAAGCTTACAAACAACGAATGCAACTTTTCGGCCAAATTACAAAACCTCCATCAGCTAACTCGGCCAAATTTTCTTCGCTTTTGATTTTTTCTTTTCTTACGTAGCTTCTATTGAAGCCTGCATATGCATAAACAATACTCAGCTAATAAAACAAATAGAAAGAAAGCTTCGTTGTACTTGGAAATAGAATTGCATCAAATCTGATAATAAAAACTGATTGTTTTGCTCAGCTAAAAATTGTGCTTTACGGCATAGTTTATAAACTGTGTAGTAATCAGTTTGTAACTAAGCTTCGCCGCTTAGTTTGTAACTGAGTAGTAAGCTCAGTAAAAAAAAACTAAGGTTGCTTAGTTTATAGAACTAAGCTAGCTAAATTTTTATAAACTGATTAGTAGAGTTTAAAGGTTTGTAGAAATTCTGGTTTATACGTATAAATAGTGAAAAGCCATTTGTCTTTTATAATTTTCATTATGTTCTATGCTATTGGTTTCTTAGACAAAGTTCGCATTTAGCAGACTTCTTTAATTGGTTCTTTGTGATTATATAGAAAAGATGATTCTTTAAAGTCACACAAACAAAGATGTATACACTACTAGAATACTTTAAATTAGGGACGGACAATGGAGCCGGTCGGAGTCGGCAACGTCTCTATTATGGAGTCGGCTAGGGACGACAATACTTTACGTTGGCTTGGGCCGGCCTGCAAAGGCCCGAGTCGACTAGCGTCGCCTTTTTAATTATTTTCCCAACCTAATTCTTATATACATCTATTTCGTTTGAAAAAAATAAAAAAAACACTACTAAAATGACCAAAAAAATAAAATTGACATGTATGATTATTAATATCCACCCAATAAAGGTTCGTGATAGGTTAAATTGGTACTTTTGATGATATATGTTCGTGTAATTCGAAAAGTTATCGTTGCTAAAAATTTAACTCGCATGAAAATTCGATACTACTTAGTCGATCCATTGTACAAATTCTGTAAAGGTGGTTATATGTAACATTTTAAAGAAATAAAATAATTTTTTAAACCGTTTGGTAATCAGTTATGAAATTTTAAATGTATTTGGTATAACAAAATTATACAAAATAAAATATGTGGCATAAAAATAAATTATTTGGATCATATGTCAATCTAAGGTATTTCTGACATGTTTACAGAATATGATTTAAAAATAAACGAATCTGGGGTATCGATCTTGAATTTCAAATTTATGGCCGTTCGTGGACTTTCGGACAAAAACCCTTCATTCGAAGGTCGAACGACCTTCAAACGAGATCAAGTTTGAACCAGTGATGCTTCGTAGTGTTTTAATCGAATCTGTATGGTTGGGTTTGTAAAAAATCATCGAAAATAAAATTATCAAAGAAATATGTCATTTTGTAGGAGTTAGCTATAACACCTAATTATAAGTGTTATAGCTAACTCCTACAAAATGATAAATTTCTTTGTTAATTTTATTTTCGATGATTTTTTTGTGAATCCAACCATAAGGATTCGATTAAAACACTACGAAGCATCACTGGTTCAAATTTTTTCTCGTTTGAAGGTCGTTCGGCCTTCGAACGAAAGGTTTTTTGTCCGAAAGTTCACGAACGACCATAAATTTGAAATTCAAGATCGACACCCCAGATTCGTTTATTTTTAAAACATACTCTGTAAACATGTCCAAAATACCTTAATATTATTTTAATTCTTTAAAATGTTACATATAACCACCTTTATCGGATTTGTATAACGGATCGGCTAAAAGTAGCATCGAATTATCGTGCGAGTTAGATTTTCAACAACGAAAAATTTCGAATACGAACATTTATCGTCGAAAATACCAATTTAACCTATCAGGATTCGTCGGAATTGGGTCAATAATAATAATAAATGTCAATATTTTAATTGTAGCAGTGTTTTTTATTTTTATAAACGAAATAGGTGTAAAAAAAAGAATTAAAAAAAAAATATGGGCCGACCCTAGCTGTCACTAAACAAGCCAATCCTAGCCGATGTCATATCGAGTATGCAGGTTTCAGCCGACAGCTTCTTCCTTACTTCTTTTGCTTACAACAAAACAATTTTTTTCTTCCCCATCACCGGTTCCTACCCTCTCCAGCCGTCACCCTCTGTAGTCGTCGCTGTAGAAGCCTAGAACTCGTCAGAACTCACCGGAATCTCCTCTTCTTCTTGAATTTGGCAATTTTCAAAACCCTAATTTTGAATTAAATTAGTTAATTAGGTTTAAATGTACATTATTGTGATGGTAATTCAGTGTAGGTATTGCTAATTTAGTGTATTAGGTTATTTTTAGTATGAAATCATTGAATTTGAAAGTGTGAATTAGGAATAATTAGGTGTAGATATTTAGAATTTGAAAGTGTGAAAGTGTGAGTTGGGAATTGGGAATTTGAAAGTGTGAAAGTGTGAATTTGAATTTTATTCCCGATCGATCCCTTATATTTTATTTATATTTGGATTGAGTGAGGATGACTTGGTCGTTGAGTGTTGTTTGACTGGCCTGTGCGCCTTGTATTTGGATTGAGTGAGGACGACTTGGTCGTCGAGTGTTGTTTGGCTGGACTGTGCGCCATGTGTTTTGGTGTATATTGCTTTATATGTAGTAAACATCTTAATATATATGATTTAAAGGAAATAATTTATAAATAAACTTCTTACTTATTTTAGTCTATCTCTAATTTATATAAATAATTTAAACGAAAATGAGACAGTAACAAAATCTTTAGTCCCAAAAGGCTTTGTTAGATTAGAAAATACGATAATAATCACATAAAACTTCAGATGCAACCATATGCGTATAGGAATAGAAAAGAAATGTTGTCGAAATTTCTAATATATATATATATATATATATATATGTTTTTAAATTAGGAAAAATGTTCAACTATCTTCTCGACCGTACCTGGATGTATGAAAGTCAAACAGGAACGAAAGGTTCAACGAATTTTTTTTAAGGATGGTATACATGATTTTGTTAAATTCGCTAAAGCTAATAATGAAGAAGGCAGCGCACAAATTCGTTGTCCGTGTCGTAAATATCGACATTTGCATTATCGGAAACCGGATTAGTTCTTGTAGATTTGTGTAAATCTGGTTTTGTGCCAAACTATTATTTCTGGGATCGCCATGGAGAAAAAATTGATGCATCAAATTCTATAGTGCCTGAGGCTGAGGTGAATAACAATAATGTTACAACGAATCCAATAGTAGATATGGTGAAAGATGCAGCAGAGTCAATGTTCCCTACTATTCAAGTTAATGATGTAAATGTCGAAGAAGAACCGACTGAGGGGTGAAAAGAATTTAAGATTTACTGGATTCTGCGAAAAGACCGTTGTGGGAAGGTTGTAGTAGTGGAACAGAATTGTCAATTACTGCCGAATACGTTACTATGAAATCAAAATTCAATTTTACAGAAGCTAGACTTACAGCAGTTGTTCAAGCTGCAAAACGACATATGCCACCCAATAATCTGATGTGCGATAGTCATTATAAAGTGGAAAAACTAATATCTGCTTTCGGTTTGCCCTACCAGAAGATAGATACATGTATAAAAGGTTATATATTGTATTGGAAAGATGACATTAATTTTAAGAAATGCAGAATATGTAATGAGGAAAGATACAAACCAAGAAAAAAAGGAAAGGAAGTTCCATACAAGAGAATGCATTATTTACCCATCACTCCCAGACTTCAAAGGTTATATGCGTCGTCTGTGACAGCATCACATATGAGATGGCACTGTGTGAGAACGTAGGAAGAGGGGACTTTGATACATCCATCGGAAGTAGAAGCACGAAAACATTTCGATAAGACTTATCCTGCGTTTGCCGCATAGTGTCGTAATGTAAGACTTGGTTAATGTACAGATGGATTTTCACCATTCTCTCAGTTTGGTAGTAAATATTCGTCTTGGCCTATAATCGTTACACCTTATAATTTACCTCCGTGGATGTGTATGAAAACTCCATATATGTTTCTTACGATTGTCGTCCCTGGTCCTGATGATCCAACACAAGGAATCGATGTTTATCTACAGCCATCGATCGAAGAGTTGAAAACATTATGGTATAAAGGGGTGGATACATATGGTGTGTCAAAAAAAAGTGTTTTCATATGTTTGCATCTTTGTTATGGACTATTGCTGATTTTCCGGCTTATGCAATGCTTTCAGGCTGGAGTACGGCTAGTCGTTTGACTTGTCCTTACTGCATGGAAGATACACGGGCATTTTCATTACTGCATGGAAGGAAAATTTCATGGTTTGATTGTCATCGATGTTTTCTCCATATTAATCATACTTTTAAAAGAGATAAGAAAAACTTTGTAGTAAATAGAATAGAGAACAGACAACGACCAGCGACTTTATCAAGTGAAGAATTATATGAACTGGTTAAAGAATATCCGAAGATACATGAAACTAGAGTACAGACTGAAATTCCAGGTAAATCGAACTGGCATAATTGGTGCAAACAAAGTATATTTTGGGAGTTAACTTATTGGAAGCATCGCCTACTACGACATCATACTGATGTGATGCACAATGTAAAAAACATGTTTGATAATGTGTTTAATACAGCTTTGAATGTCAAGGGTAAAACTAAGGACGATCTCAATTCAAGACGTGATATAGAACAATATTGTAAACGTCCCAAACTACATATAAACCCTAATGACAATTAAAAAACCCAAAGCATGATATGAGCTAGACAGCAATCAAGTAAAACTTGTATTGAAGTGGATTGAAGGGCTGAGATGTCCTGATGGGATTTCTTCAAATCTCCGTAGATGTGTTGACTTAAAAAACTATAAATTAAGTGGGATGAAAAGTCACGATTGCCATGTCATGATGGAAAATTTCTTACCCATCATTTTCAAAGAACTATTTCCTGTAAAAGTGTGGAGTGCTATAACAGAATTAAGTCTATTTTATAAAGAGCTTTGTTTGACCACGTTAAAAGTTGAGCGTATTCGTAAACTTGAAAATGACATCCCCATACTGCCCTGCAAACTTGAGAAAATATTACCTCCAGGATTATTTAATGTAATGGAGCATTTACTTGTTCATCTTCCATATAAAGCACTTCTTCGAGGTCCTATGCAATATGGATCGATGTATCCATTTGAGAGGTAATTTTGAATATTTAAAATGATAATTTAAATTTGAATTTGATGCGAGTAAATTGTAATCGAACAAATTTTGTAATAGGTACTTGAATCATCTCTAGAAAAAAGTTAGACAAAAAGCATGAGTTGAAGGCTCGATTTGCAAATCATATATCGAAGAAGAAGCTTCATTCTTTTTCTCTCACTATTTTAGTGACCATGTGAACTTATCATTTGCAAGTGTTATGTGTAATGATGAAGCCGTTGAACAAGATTGTTCTGAACCATTGTTTTCTATTTTTAGATAGAATGGCCGAGCTATTGGAAAATGTGTGGAAATATGGTTAGACGATAGAGATTACCATATAGCACACACATACATTCTTCTTAATTGTGCTGAGGTTACACCAATTATTAGGTAAATACTGAATGATAATTCTCGATAATAGTACATATTTGCATTATTTACGAGTTACCCAATTTAAATTGATTTTGCACTTAATATATGTATACGTATATTTGCATATTTACGAATCAGAACGTTCACTTGGCGATCTCAGCAAAGAATTTGCTAACCGGTTTATGAAATACGTTTGTGATCAAAGAAATTGTGTCGGTGATGAAGGATGGAAATGTCTTGCGATAGGACCAAAAAGAAATGTCAACACTTATCCAATATTCTTCGCAAATGGATTTAAATTCAACATCAAGGAATACGATGCTGAAAAAATGACTTATAACAGCGGTGTATTTGTCAAAGGGACTGATGATCCAGATGAACATATAAAAGATTTTTACGGCGTCTTAACATAGGTTTTGGAACTGACATATTTTGTCCAATCTGCAGAAAAAGTATTTTTATTCAGATGCAGTTGGTTTAGCAATGTTCCGGGCTCTGGTATCAACGTGCACAAAGACTATAAACTTATTGAAACAAACCACAAATCACGTTACTCAAAGTATGATCCTTTCATGTTAGCCAAACAAGCGTTACAGGTTTATTTTGCTCCGTATCCATTACTAAAATGAGATAAAGCAGACTGGTCGGCTGTTTTTAAAACAATGACAAGGTTTACACTTGACAAAAATAATATTCCAAATGAAGAAGCTTATCAAGCAGAGCTTGCATCAAATAATGAATTAATAATAACGGATGATTATGCTGATATAGGGCCTTTGAACGATGAATCAAATATTCTAGTAGAAGCATTTGAGACTTTAGAGGGAAATGACGATATAGAGTGCGAGACCGAGTCAGAATCAGAAAACGACGAAGATTGACTATTAATTAGTGATGATGTAATGTATATAAGATGTAAATTTTTATTGTTTTTTGTATTATGTCAATTCTAAAACATGTATTAATGTAATGGAAATTCGTATCGTTTGTTGTATTATTCTTTTATTACTCTGTTGTGAGCTATATGTATGTATGTTAATCAGGCATGTTTTCTAATCATGAAATGATGTATGTTTTTTTTCATTATATGATATGATATGATATATATATATATGCCTGTATCTAGCAGATATTATGTCACACAACAGGCGGTCCCAAGTTTCACGAGGCCCTGCCCTTGGTGAGGGTAGTAGTGGTACGGCCGATAATCGCCAGAGAGCATAGTTAGCGCCGAAGACCGATGGAGGGTATGTATTTAATTTAATGCACCTTTATTATATTATTTAGTGCACGCTACTAGTATATTTATGATTTATTAACTAACAATATCAAAATCTATTCAGGGGTTTCGATTTACAGTGTCCGAGCCCATTTGTAGCGACCCGTAAATTTCATTAATTAAATTTAACATATTAATAAGATTTTAGAATTAAATTTATAAAGAAATAAAACTTTTATAACTTATAATGAAGTAAATGTTAAGAATTAACCTATGAAATATTATATTGATTAATACAGTCTTAATTAAAAAGGTTAAATTAAATCAATCCTATTTATTGGAATCTAATTTATTGGTATGCGAATTTATAATAAATGAGTTTATTGCAACAAACTGAAATTTGATACTATAGTGAATTAGAATTTAGATAAAAATGGGAATATTGAAGTATGTAAGGTCAAATTGATTGCATTTAATAAAGTGGGAAATAAAATTCATTGAAGGTAAATAATTATTATGTTAATGTAAATTAAGATAATATTTGAAATAAATGTTAATTCCATTCATACTTGTAACAAATATTATAAGTTGCATGTTGAAATTGTTGATTGAATTGGAATTGTAATTTAATTTTAATGAACAAATAAAGGTTTACAATAAAGGGAATTTGAGTAAAACAAGTGTAATTATTGAATTAAATGAAATAGTATTGCTTAATAGTAACTGAACGTAAATTTAGGTAATAAGGTTAAAAACAAGTTGATAAATAATAAATGTAGTATAATCCCAATTGATTTAAACAATTGTGAAGTTTTAATTGATTGAAAGTAGTAGATTTGGGAAATAGATTTAAAATTTTACCAATGGATATAATAATACGTAATAAATGGAAAATTTATACAATCAATGTTTGATAATAAATCATAATGTTTGTTTTTGAGAATAAACATTACTTTAATAATGGTTAAAGTAATAACGAAAGTGTGAATGTAAATTTAATAAAAACATGAATCTATTTATAAGGTAAATAATTGGTAAAAAGACTTGGACTAAGGAAATTTTATTAAATTGTTTTAAAACCTTAATTAATATGTGTAATAGACAAGATTTCACATTTTGAAATATAGCCATTTAAAAAATCTAAGATGTATATAGGGATATTGGTGCAATGGGATAAAACTAAATGTATCTAGGTTTATTAAGTAATAATGGACCTAGTAAGGAGGGCAATTAAATCAAATCAAATATTGGAATAAATTTTTATTTATGGCGAATAAATGAAATTTAAATTTCAAATATTACGTTAATTGATATTTAGAAGAAAAGTGAGAAGGTTAATGTAATGGATTTTGATTCCAATACTTATTTCATCCGTTTGTTAATAATGAATTGACAATTAATGAATTTATATAAAATTATAGGTTATAATTGATTGTAAATAGGAATATTTGAGAAAATTTGTTAATTATATTCTTATTTCAATAAAAAAATGTTATCAAGATGTATATAGGCGTATATTAATGCAATGAAATAAAAATTAGCGTTATAAATGGAATTATAACCTGGGTTGATATGTAACAACCTTATAAATGCAATTAAAAGTAAATAGGTGACTAGTAATATAGGTTGTTTTGTTAATTGGATCAAAAATCTAAATTTATGGGTGAAATTGAAAATTTTCAATCTGATTGAATTATAATAGTTATTACAAATAATTGGAAATAAAATAGTTAATACAAGTAAAGGTAAATTTGGAGATATTTATGTAATAAAGTATGAATCAAATGTTAGTTTCATCTATTTGATACTAATAGGTTGAATAATAGAATGAAAATTTAATTAATGTAAATATATACTTAGCTATAAATTGAATATATGAAAACAAATGTAAGCATTGAATTAAATTAATGAATTTAAATTATAATGAATGGTCATTGAATATAATCAATGTTCTGTAAGTAATTATAATATTGGTTTGAAGGAAATAAATTTAAAGGTAATGAATGAAAAAAAAAACAAGGTAACTAAGTTTATAGAATAGTTATGAACTTAATAAAGGTTTTGGATTGAAACAAATCACTCCATTGAAATCCAAATTATATTAAGTGTAATTTTTGTAGCAATTGAAAATAAAGGGTATGCAATTCGAAATAAAGATAATATGAGAAAAAAGTTAATGTAATAGTTTTAAATCCAATATTTAAGTCATCTATTTGACAATAATGAATGGAATAATTATTGATGGGTTTAATTAAATAGAATTTTGGAAATTTAATTTATAATTGTTGAATTTAAGGAAATTGAGGAATTTATCAATTTTAAATCAACAATTAAATTTGTTTAAATTAGTATAAATGTTTAAGAAAATATAAAATGACAAGAATTGTCGATTATAGGATTGAAATTGAAGGTTGATTTAATTAATTAATTTTTATTTTATTTAGTTAATACACATTTGGGCCACTGACTTGGATTCCGATGAAATCACTTTCATCGGATCTGTATCAGTGAATTATTGTAGGGTTTCAAGTTTCGTAGCGATCAGACTTGTCATTCGATCATACGAACGCGAAACGCCTTGAAATCGATTCAATTGAAATCAATTTGAAAAATACTGATTTTAGCATAACTTCTTCATACGATGGAATTTGGACTTTAAACTTTTTCCATCACGTTTAAAATAATTCAAAACATCTATTTTGATACATGGGTTGACCCAATTTCATTCCGGAGTCGAAATGGGCTATTTGGGCCACTTTGTCGTTAGCGCATATATTCAACCCGATCCATCTATTCTATTTCAATTTGCCTATATATATCCTGCTATAAACCATAGTAGCCTTTATTCCTTATTTCTAATACGTACAAAAACTTATGTGCTCCTCTTCCTCAATGGCTGTAAACCCTAATTTATCCAATTCAAATTTCAATTCAAAAATCAACGTCAAAAAATTCAAACTCCCCAAAAAAATTTAGAAAAAATAAATATCGAAGATCTCAATGATACGAACCTACATCTGTTGTTCGTTTTTCGAAACAGTGACCGGATTGATCAGTAATCGCGGTCAAAGTCGAATTGGGCGTTTTTGTTTGGGGCGACAATTGAAAAATCGGTTTCTGGGTATTGAAGAGCTCGGCAAGGGGAGTCGTTTGGTGGTAGCCGCTTGGCCTATATCGAAGTGGGGTGGCCGTGAATGGTGGTCAAAGGGGGCGGCGGCGGGTCGTTCTCTGGTGGTTTAGGGCTGCGCGCGTAGAGGCGTAGGTGTCGGCCGTTGATGGTAAGGTGCTTGGAGGTGGATCAAGTTGATAGTTGTGGTGGCGGCTGGAGTTTGTATCGAGCGAATTAGGGTTTCGTTTTTTTCCTGTTCACGTGTGTGCTTGGTTTCTGGAAAGAAGGAGGCGCGTTCTGTATTGGTGACGCTTGGGTGGGTGAGTTATTATTTTGTTTTGATTTTAAATTTTGTTTTCAAATCTTCTAATTCGTATAACTTCCACATACCATATCTGTTTTACGCGCGGTTTTTTTTGTTAGGATCGTATCTAAATTTCGAACATTTTTACGTTTGTTTGGGCAAATTTTGTGATTGTCAAATTTTTGGGTTTAAATTGAATTTAAATTTAAAAGGTGAGTGTTTTAACCCACTCACAACTTTCTAAATTTCTTATGTTTGTTAAATTTATTTATGATGTGATTTGATATTTATTTACAACAGTTTGGCATATATTTAATCACCATCTCAATTAAATTGCATTTATTTGAATTAAATTGTTATTCAATTTATTATTGAATATATACTGCCAGTTAATTTAATTTATTTTTGAATAATAAACTGCCAGTAATTAATTGTTATTTATTGATGTTATTGTTTGTTTTGGATGATGATTGTGATGGATGTGTGATCTGTTGATGGATGAATGGATGTTGGATTATATATTATTATAAACTACAAGTTGTTATGCATTTTATTTCATTCGGGATTGCGGTTTGAAATGATATGTAACCGTAATTTTATTTTAAATTACGGATTGAAATGATAAATATCTGTATCATTTGACAATAGGATAGAAAATTATATACACGCACCGCGGTCTATATATGTATGTATATATATATCTATATTGAAATGATTTTCTATGGTTTTGGAAAAGAAATACGATTTAATAAATATTAATTTTTGATGTTATATAAATTTTATGTTATATATATATATATATAGTTAAATTCTTGAATTTAAGCTACATATAAAATTAATTAATAGAAATGAGTTTAATAATGGAGTTTGATTGCTATATATTAAATGGTTAAGTACATATTTAAGATATTGTATATATAGAGTTTTTAAAAGACTTAAATGAAATTTAAGTTGGAAGATAAATATGGAATTGGTTTAAATTGAATTATTTAAGAATTTGTACTTGAATACATTTGATTTAAAATTTAATAAAAATGGAGATTTTAAAGGGTATGATTCTTATAACTTGATTTGGTATAAAGAAATCTAAATGAATATAAAGTTGAGATAAATGATTTTATCAAGTTAATTAAATTGAAAGAATATCCGGTTGTTGGGAGTTAAAGGTTTTTCTTAAATTATATTGAATTTATTAAGTAAACATCTCAAATCTAAATAATAGAAATTGAATTTGATATATATGGAATTATCAAAGAATTAGTTTTGAAATGGTGAAATATTTAAAGCTTTGATATATATGAAAATTTGAAATGGTTTATTTGGACGTTCAAATTGGAATTTGGAATTTGATTTGTGAAATTTAAGAAGCTAATTTATTATATAAAGTAATTTAATAATAAACCATTTAAGTATTAGAAGTTATGTTCCAAAGTTATGGATTTCAAGGTATTATGATTTGAAAGTGCTATGATTTTGGAAAAAGGATATTTTTGAAATAAAAATGATTATATCGATTTGGGATATCTTTAAAATGATATCATATTGATTTGGTTTTTAAAAATAGAAATGATATCATATTTATATAGTTTTGAATTGGATATTATATTCTGGTTTTAAAGTATAATTTATTTTGAAACAACCGCGGTGTTATAATAACGGTTGGTTGTTGAAGAGACCGGGAACGGAAGTTGTCAAACTCTCTGCCAACTCCGAAAACCACTTTAACAACCGTGTACACGGTGGAGATTTCAGAATGAAGTAGGATAGTGGCGGCGTTTCCTTTGAGGTAAATACGTGGACCCAACTCCCGTGAGTTGGCATAAGGTGGCTTAACACGGGAGCGATCGACGGGTTAATAAGGTAGCACCTATGATCAGACACATCCCTTCGATATTATACTTTGACTTTTGGATTGATTGGGTGGCCACTTTTGATTTTTTTTATTTGGGGGTGTGGCCGAGGTGGGCGGTAGCTGCGCGTTACGCGTTACCACCGACTGCAAGCGTAATTGGTATATCTACCCTGGCATTGCCATGTTGTGCCGTGTCACCTACCCTATCGCGCCTTGTACGAGTTTGGATTTCTCCCGTAGCCCGTGTGGTATCCTCTGGTGGCTTCCCGATCAGGAGGGACCATGATATTGGATGGACTATTGGGACTATTACGTATGAAGGGCTATATGGGTAACCCCTTAATGCTAAGAAAAAAGTAAGTTTATTTTATTATTAGACATTCTTATAATAGCGAAATATTACTACATAGTAAATAGTTTAACGGATCCTTAGGAGATGTGAATCCCGAGCATCTCTTAATTTAATGCACTCATGTTAGACACTGGATAGGGGATGTCAAATCCCGTAAACATCTCCGATGTCGTTTACACTCATATTTGATTACCGTTGATTTAACTTACATAAGATCTTTTAGTTCTGACTCGAGTGTTTTGTCTTTTCAATTCGCTCGGGTCAGTCCGAGCTTTTCAGGATTTGAAGATTTTATTCTGGAGGACGAAGATGGAGATTTGTAGTACTATTATCTACTATATTATTCCACTACACCATTTAATTTTACAGCATAAAATATTATTCTCTGGTATGTGTAGCTCTGATATGTATTGTTTAAGTAAAATCAAATATTTTGTAAACAGATTTATGAACTGTATATTTGATTATTATATTTTATCGTTCCGCTGCAAGATTCTGTTTTATTTTATTTCTTCCTTCTTTTCTTATTTACCCCATAAAAATCCGCCCTTCCGTATGGTTTGAATTGGCACATGTGTCGATTTAAACGTATGAAAAGGTGGGCTGTTACATCTAGTGCCAGAGCTTTGGTTTAGCGATAAACCTTTGCTTTGTGGGGTCTGACTCTTTATTAATAGGGTAGTAATACCCTATGGGAGTCGCTGAGCGTGTGTGTGTGTGTGTATATATATATATATATGTATGAGAGAGCGTATTTGTTAGTGTTATAAAAAGGTTTTAATGATGTGTTAATATGTTCCATTTTGTATTTATAAATTTTGGTTAGTGCATGGGACGATATGACATCAATAGGGATTTCTAACCACTTTATAGGACAGACCGACATAATATTTGTCTTTAATATAGGCGAATGAAATAATTTTGTCTATTATATTTTCTATATATATAAAATAAAATTTTATAAATGATATATATATTTGGTTGCAATATATTGATTGTTAGGTAATGAAATTTATAAATAATAGTTGAAATAAGATTTGAAATAAAATAAGTGGAAATTGAAAATTTAGAACTTAAGTTCCGGGGTTTTGAAAATTTCTTTTGAATGATTTTGGAATATAATAATAATATTATTAGAAGTATTTTCTGATATAAGTATTTCAATATAATTTGAAAGAAATGTTTTAAAAGGAAATTTTAGAAAGATATAAGTTTTGTACTTCCCTCTCTATCGCTGGAAAATAATTTCGATGATGAGTGCATGCATCATCGACGTTCATTTTTGAGTTTCGAAGTGGGAAGGCCACTGTAGTAGTTTAGTGCAGATTTGTTTCGATAAACAGATGTAAATTTTAAATTGTTTCAAATATAATTTGATATATAAATTATAAGTGTATATTTATCTGTTATTTTAAATTGATTTGAAAATTTTCCTGGTATTTAGTTCTTAAGTTCCATTAATTAATATTTTTAATTATTGTAGTGAAATGGGAGCGTAGGTAATTAAAGAGTTGAAACCTCTAAGGGAAATAAGAGATTTAATGCTAAGTTATAAATTATATAAAAAGAAAATTTAAATTTGTAACATATAAACCAAAGGAAATTATTATTGAACATTAAATTAATTAAAGGAAATAGAATAAACTTGTATAACTTTTAATTACATTCTTAAAAAGCATATTTATAACTTACCAAATATTAAAAATTGAAATGTTAATAAGAAAATCTAATAGATATTATACAAGTAATAAACTTGAGGTAATGAAAGTAATTAATGAAATTCTTTAATAAATAAGAATTTGGTGTTGTAGTTGTTATAAACTTAAGTATAATTGAAATACTACTAATTATATATAATAGAAGGCAGGTATTGTGATTAAGAAATTTTAAACTTAAGTAAATAAGTTGAAGTTATTTCTAAATAAAATTTGTAAGAAATAAATGTAATCTGAAAAGATAAACCATTATATAAATTAAAAAGAGATATCAAACAACAAATGTAATAAATGAAATTAAAAAGAATGAACTTAATTTATTATTTGGATATTGTTGCTTGTTTGGTTTTATGGTTATTTGGGCAATGATATTTTAAAATTTCGTAGATGAATGAATAATCTATTTAGCATCATCTAAGACTATTGAGTAAATGATACACTAAGTAGTCTATTTTCTCTTTTGAGCAATTTAAAGTTGAACCCGAACCACTATTTGTTTGGTATGAATGAATGATTGATTTCAGTTTATTCTATGAGATGGTTGATTGATTTGTTTTTTGTGAGTAAAACAACTTAAATATTTCATTTTATATAATTGTTAACCTTTCGATTATACAAGTGAAATACAGGTTATGGAAGCAATTGCTACTGCTTTTGGTTTCATAATTAAGCACAAATTGCCCGACAAATAGGTACGTTTTCGGATTACGGTTTATAGTGTTATTATATTTTTCCGTGCTGGGATTTTATTGTTTTGGAAAATTCATGTTGTATATTATTATAATTGATATTATATTTTCTCCCGAGCCTCCTCATACAAAGGAGGCTCTGCCAAAATTTCCCGTAAATTTCGGACTTATAGAAAATTTGAAAATGTTTTTCCAAACTTTAATAATTTAAGTATAAAAGATTAAATGGTAATAAATTGGTATATGTTATTTTAAATTATTTTATTTTGTAAATTTAATTGTTTATAAATTCAATATTTTAAGTAAGATATATTGATTTCTTAATTCTTCTTTTCCCTTCTTTTTTCCTTTTCGGGGACGAAAACTTTTGAGTGGGGGAGAGTGTAACGACCCGTAAATTTCGTTCATTAAATTTTTCATATTAATAAGATTTTGGAATTAAATTTATAAAGAAATAAAAAATTTATAACTTATAATGAAGTAAATGTTAAGAATTAACCTATGAAATATTATATTGATTAATATAGACTTAATTAAAAAGGTTGAATTGAATCAATCCTATTTATTAGAATCTGATTTATTGGTATGCAAATTTATAATAAATGAGTTTATTGCAACAAATTGAAATTTGACACTATAGTGAATTGGAATTTAGATAAAAATGGGAATATTGAAGTATGTAAGGTCAAATTGATTGCATTTAATAAATTGGGAAATAAAATTCATTGATGGTAATTAATTATTATGTTAATGTAAATTAAGATAATATTTGAAATAAATGTTAATTCTATTCATACTTGTAACAATTATTATAAGTTGCATGTTGAAATTGTTGATTGAATTGGAATTGTAATTTAAATTTAATGAACAAATTAAGGTTTACAATAATGGGAATTTGAGAAAACAAGTATAATTATTGAATTAAATGAAATAGTATTGCTCAATAGTAACTGAACGTAAATTTAGGTAATGTGGTTAAAAACAAGTTGGTAAATAATAAATGTAGTGTAATCCCAATTGATTTAAACAATTGTGAAGTTTTAATTGATTGAAAGTAGTAGATTTGGGAAATAGATTTAAAATTTCATCAATGGATACAATAATACGTAATAAATGGAAAACTTATACAATCAATGTGACGCCCCACCTCTATACCCACGCTAGCCAAGGACACTACGGGTTAATGCCGTCAACTAGTGCGGAGAATAAGGCTGTTGAGGAGCGACCATCTGCGTAGTTGCTTTGTGCGAACAACGATATGTCAGATAGTACAACTTTAAATCCGACAGATCGATACAAACTCAAAGCTACTACACAGTGGCTATATATATTCTTCGGAAACAAATATAGAAATAAACATAACACAAATCAGTCACAGACATCCATATCACAAAGGCGGAAATAGATATGAATATATAACACATGAAAGTATACATCAGAGTAGTAGTCAAACAAGATCCACAATGTCACAAAAGAATAGCTACAAGAGCTAGACAAAAGAATATGGATACATCAATGAGTCTATATCTCAAATGTATACAACAAAAACTACTAATCTAAGTAGTTAGCCAAAAATCAGGGTGATAATCCCAGAGGTGAAGTCAAGCAGAAGCACTTGTAACATCTCGGTCTGACCCGAGTATTATTCAATAAGAAAATAATAAACGGATCAGTCTAGTTATAAATATCAGTTAAAATGATAAAGAATAAGAGATATGACATAAATATATGATAACCCTAAAGTTATACTGTAATAAGTATGTAATTGAAAATCAACAAGAGATTAATCAATATCACGAGAATCTTCTCAAAGATCAACAAGAATGTCATATTCTCTATTTATATTCACCAAACCATAAATATTGACAATAATATCAATGCCAATCACAAAAGTTAATGACACACAAATTCACCAATGCACAAATATTGATAAAACTTATCAATGTAAATCACGAAAATTGGTGAAAACACAAATTCCATAAATCATTAATGGAAATCAAGAAATCACAAAAAGGGGGAGGCCTATCACAAAATGGGAGCATGATAACTCAGCCACACGTGTATCACAAAATGGAACGCTATTCCATGGTTGCTAACCATTAATTTTGAGCCGAAGCTCCACAAAACAGCCCGAAGACCATGGGTCGCTACCCCTACCAAATTGAGCCGAAGCTCCACAGAAACGGGTTTTAGTCTCCCTCGTAGACAAAGAGACATCGCATATTTGCTAGTCTAAATCACTAAAATGATCGTCAACGATCATCAAGAAGTGTCAATTACAGTAAGCTAGTAAATATATAAGCTTAGCTTCATGCCCCATAACCACTAGCTTAACTTAAATATTTACAAACAAATTGTAGATCTCCACCCGAAAATTGTCACAAGAGATTCAATCGAACAAGTCCAAGAATTAACCGACGAAGTAAACGCAAGCGTTTCATACCACTTGTTTTACGAAGCTATTTAATTATATTTCTCGTACGAGTGAGGTAAAGGTTTGTATATTTTTAAAATGACAAATCACAAAATTGGTCGTAGAAACGATCTAGTCACAAAAATTCACATACGAAGACATGAATGAAATCCAAAGAATTCGATTCCAAATTCATCAAAGTGGAAATACCCTTGCAACACGACACGACGCGACCTAGCAGATGAGCGACCTAAGAGGTAACGGCATAAGTGCAGGGGCGAGCGACCTAAGGAATGGTGCGACTCAACAATGCAAACGACCTAAGGGGTAGCGGCATAAGTGCAGGGCGAGCGACCTAAGGAATGGTGCGACCTAACATGGCCAAGCGATCTATGTGGCCAACGACCCAAGGCGAGCAACTCACATAAAAAGCCCGAGCGACCTAAGTGGTCAAATGGGCGCACCTAAGAGAGCAAGCGACCTAACAGATACGGCATATGGTCGAGCGGCCTAGGGACGAAACGACCTAAAGTGGGAAGAAGGAGGGTAGGCTGAGCGACCTAGCGACTTACAAGCCGAGCAACCTAACGACCTAATGAATAAACAAGGCCGTGCGAACTAAGGGGGTTGCGACCTAACGACCTAAGACGTATGAGAAGGCCGAGCGACCTAAGTTGCGAAGATGGCCGAGCGACCTAGGGGGAGAACGACCTAATGAATACAAGGCCGAGCAACGACCTAGCACGGCGCGACCTATAGGGGAGCGACTTAATGTTCAGGCCGACCTAACTGCAGGCCGAGAATGATTCTTGTGCAGGCCGAGCGATCTAAGGGTTTGAGGTGCAAAAACTCTCCAAATTTGCAACCGATCGAGCACAGACGCTAGAGGATTATGCCCATAGGCTACCCGGTCGTATTGGCTCCTCGATGCATCACCAAAAACGTGTTCAAACATCAAAGTTGGGATTTTTAAAGATTTGAACCCAAAACACTAAAAATTGGGATTTTCACCAATCCAATCCAAACCAAAAGCAAATGCATATGAATATGTGTTAGTAATTCATACCCAACAATTAAAGATAGTTATGGACAATGATGTGAGATAAAAATCTCGCCTTTACACAAAATCAATGAAGAAAAAGCTTGAGAGCAAAGGAAGAATCAATGGCTTCTCTTTGAATTTGGAGTTGGATGTTGGATTTGCAAATGAACTTGAGCTTGGAGTTTTAATTTCCCATTCCTTCCTCTATTTTTGATGAAGCATGAGTGTTAGGAAATGGAAGTAAAGTTATGTAGAGGAGGGGGTTGAACTAGAGTAAATAGTTTAGGCTAATGGGCTAAACCAAACCCAAAGCCCAAAGCGAAAAAGTGGCAAAATTCCACTAACTCCAAACATATCAAAGTTTGTACTCAAAAAAATTGCAACCGGCGTTTTGGATCTAATGGAAGTGGTTCCGAGTCCTAATTCAACCGTATGCAAAAGTAACTTTTCGGACTAAAATCCGACTAACGATAAAATATTAAAATAAAATATTTAAATATTCAATCGTAAAATATGCGGGTTGTTACAATCAATGTTTGATAATAAATCATAATGTTTTTTTTGAGAATAAACATTACTTTAGTAATGGTTAAAATAATAACGAAACTGTGAATGTAAATTTAATAGAAACATGAATCTATTTATAAGGTAAATAATTGGTAAAAAGACTTGGACTAAGGAAATTTTATTAAATTGTTTTAAAACCTTAATTAATATATGTAATAAACAAGATTTCAGCTTTTGAAATATAGCCATTTAAACAAATCTAAGATGTATATAGGGATATTGGTGTAATGGGATAAAACTAAATGTATCTAGGTTTATTAAGTAATAATGGACCTAGTAAAGAGGGCAATTGAATCAAATCAAATGTTGGAATAAATTTTTATTTATGGCGAATAAATGAAATTTAAATTTTTAATATTACGTTAATTGATATTTAGAAGAAAAGTGAGAAGGTTAATGTAATGGATTTTGATTCCAATACTTATTTCATCCGTTTGTTAATAATGAATTGACAATTAATGAATTTATATAAAACTGTAGGTTATAATTGATTGTAAATAGGAATATTTGAAAAAAATTGTTAATTATATTCTTATTTCAATAAAATAATGTTATCATGATGTAAATAGGCGTATATTAATGCAATGAAATAAAAAATAGCGTTATAAATGGAATTATAACCTTGGTTGATAGGTAACAACCTTATAAATGCAATTAAAAGCAAATAGGTGACTAGTAATATAGGTTGTTTTGTTAATTGGATCAAAAATCTAAATTTATGGGTGAAATTGACAAATTTCAATATGATTGAATTAGTTATTACAAATAATTGGAAATAAAATAGTTAATACAAGTAAAGGTAAATTTGGAGATATTTATGTAACAAAGTATGAATCAAATGTTAGTTTCATCTATTTGATACTAAGAGGTCGAATAATAGAATGATAATTTAATTCAATGGAAATAATGTAAATATATACTTAGTTATAAATTGAATATATGAAAACAAATGTAAGCATTGAATTAAATTAATGAATTTAAATTATAATAAATGGTCATTGAATATAATCAATGTTCTGTAAGTAATTATAGTATTGGTTTGAAGGAAATAAATTTAAAGGTAATGAATGAAAAGAAAACAAGGTAGCTTTATAGAATAGTAATGAACTTAATAAAGGTTTCGGATTGAAACAAATCACTCCATTGAAATCCAAATTATATTAAGTGTAATTTTTGTAGCAATTGAAAATAAAGGGTATGTAATTCGAAATAAAGATAATATGAGAAAAAAATTAATGTAATAGTTTTAAATCCAATATTTATGTCATCTATTTAACAATAATGAATGGAATAACTATTGATGGGTTTAATTAAATAGAATTTTGGAAATTTAATTTATAATTGTTGAATTTAAGGAAATTGAGGATTTTATCAATTTTAAATCAACAGTTAAATTTGTTTAAATTAGTATAAATGTTTAAGAACATATAAAATGACAAGAATTGTCGATTATAGGATTGAAATTGAAGGTTGATTTAATTAATTAATTTTTAATTTATTTAATTAGTATAATAATAGCCATTTTGGCCACTGACTCGGATTCCGACGAAACCAGTTTCATCGGATCTGTATCGGTGAATTATTGTAGGGTTTCAAGTTTCGTAGCGATCGGACTTGTTGTTTGTTCGTACGAACGCGAAACGCCTTGAAATTGATTTAATTGAAATCAATTTGAAAGATATTGATTTTAGCATAACTTCTTCACACGATGGAATTTGGACTTGAAACTTTTTCCATCGCGTTTAAAATATTTTAAAACATCTATTTTGATATATGGGTTGACCCAATTTGGTTCGGTAGTCGAAACGGGCTATTTGGGCCACTTTGTCGTTAGCGCGGATATTCAACCCGATCCATCTATTCTATTTCAATTTGCCTATATATATCCTGCTATAAACCCTAGCAGCCTTTATTCCTCATTTCTAATACGTACAGAAACTTCTGTTCTCTTCTTCCTCAATGGCTATAAACCTTAATTTATCCAATTCAAATTTCAATTCAAAAATCAACTTCAAAAAATTCAAACTCCTCAGAAAAATTTAGAAAAAATATATGTCGAAGATCTCAATGATACGAACCTACGTCTGCTGTTCGTTTTTCAAGACAATGACCGGATTGATCAGAAATCGTGGTCAAAGTCGAATTAGGCATTTTTTTGGGGTGACAATTGGGAAATCGGTTTCTGGGTATTGAAGAGCTCGACAAGGGGAGTCGTTTGGTGGTAGCCGCTTGGCCAATATCAAAGTGGGGGTGGCCGTGATTGGTGGTCAAAGGGGAAGGTGGCGGGTCATTCTCTGGTGGTCTAGGGCTGCGCGCATGGAGGCATAGGGGTCCACCGTTGATGGGAAGGTGCTTTGAGGTGGATCGAGTTGATAGTTGTGGCGGCGGCTGGAATTTGTATCGATTGAATTAGGGTTTCATTTTTTTCCTGTTCACGTGCGTGCTTGGTTACTGGGAAGAAGGAGGCGCGTTCTGTATTGGTGATGTGGAAAATTTTGGGTGAGTGAGTTATTATTTTGTTTTAATTTTAAATTTTGTTTTCAAATCTTCTAATTCGTATAACTTCCACATCGATATCCATTTTACGCGCGGTTTTTTTTGTTAGGATCGTACCTAAATTTCGAACCTTTTGACGCTACTTTAGGCGAATTTTGAGATTGTCAAATTTTTAGGTTTAAATTGAATTTAAATTCAATTTAAATTCCAAAGGTGAGTGTTTTAACCCACTCACAACTTTTTAAACTTATGTTTGTTAAATTTATTTATGATGTGATTTGATATTTATTTACAACTATTTGGCATATATTTAATCACCATCTCAGTTAATTGCATTTATTTGAATTAAATTGTTATTCAATTTGTTATTGCATATAAACTGCCAGTTAAATTAATTTATTTTTGAATAATAAACTGCCTGTAATTAATTGTTATTTATTGATGTTATTGTTTGTTTTGGATGATAATTGTGATGGATGTGTGATCTGTTGATGGATGAATGGATATTGGATTATATATTATTATAAACTGCAAGTTGTTATGCATTTTATTTCACTCGGGATTGCGGTTTGAAATGATATATAACCGTAATTTTATTTTAAATTACAGATTGAAATGATAAATATTCGTATCATTTGACCATAAGGTAGCAAATTATATACAGGCATCGCGGTCAATATATTATATATAAAAATATTTTGAAATGATTTTCTATGGTTTTGGAAAAGAATATATGATTTAATAGATATTAATTTTTGATGTTATATAAATTTTATGTTATATATATAGTTAAATTCTTGAATTTAAGCTATGTATAAAATTGATTAATAGAAATGAGTTCAATAATGGAGTTTGATTGCTTTATATTAAATGGTTAAGTACTTATTTAAGATATTGTATATATAGAGTTTTTAAAAGACTTAAATGAAATTTAAGTTGGAAGATAAATATGGAATTGGTTTAAATTGAATTATTTAAGAATTTGTACTTGAATAAATTTGATTTGAAATTTAATAAAAATGGAGATTTTAAAGGGTATGATTCTTATAACTTGATTTGGTATAAAGAAATCTAAATGAATATAAAGTTAAGATAAATGATTTTATCAAGTTAATTAAATTGAAAGAATATCCGGTTGTTGGGAGTTAGAGGTTTTTCTTAAATTATATTGAATTTATTAGGTAAACATCTCAAATCTAAATAACAGAAATTGAATTTGATATATATGGAATTATCAAAGAATTAGTTTTGAAATGGTTGAATATTTAAAGCTTTGATATATATGGAAATTTGAAATGGTTTATTTGGAGGTTCAAATCGGAATTTGAAATTTGATTTGTGAAATTTAAGAAGCTAATTTATTATATAAAGTAATTTAATAATAAAACATTTAAGTATTATAAGTTATGTTCCAAAGTTATGGATTTCAAGGTATTATGATTTGAAAGTGCTATGATTTTGGAAAGAGGATATTTTTGAAATAAAAATGATATTATATCGATTTGGGATTTCTTTAAAATGATATCATATTGGTTTGGTTTTTAAAAATAGAAATGATATCATATTTATATGGTTTTGAAATGGATATTATATTCTGGTTTTAAAGTATAAATTATTTTGAAACAACTGCGGTGCTATAATAATGGTTGGTTGTTGAAAGGACCGGGATCAGAAGTTGTCATACTCTCTGCCAACTCCGAAAACCACTTTAACAACCGTGTACGCGGTGGAGATTCCAGAATGAAGTAGGATGGTGGCGGCGTTTCCTTTGAGGTAAATACGTGGACCCAAGTCTCTTGAGTTGGCATAAGGTGGCTAAAACAGAAGCGATCGATGGGTTAATGAGGTAGCACCTTTGATCGGGCACATCCCTTCGATATTATACTTTGACTTTTGGATTGATTCGGTGGCTACTTATGATTTTTTTATTTGGGGGTGTGGCTCGAGGTGGGCAGTAGCTGCGCGCTATGCGTTACCACTGACCCGGAAGCATAATTGGTATATCTACCCTGGCATTGCCTAGTTGTGCCGTGTTACCTACCCTATCGCGCCTTGTACGAGTTTGGATTTCTCCCGTAGCCTGTGTGGTATCCTCTGGTGGCTTCCCGATCAGGAGGGACTATGATATTGGATGAACTACTGGGACTATTACGTGTTAAGGGCTATATGGGTAACCCCTTAATGCTAAGAAAAAAGTAAGTTTATTTTACTATTAGACATTATTATAATAGTGAAATATTACTACATAGTAAATAGTTTAACGGATCCTTAGGAGATGTGAATCCCGAGCATCTCTTAAGTTAATGCACTCACGTTAGACACTGGATAGGAGATGTCAAATCCCATAAACATCTCCGACGCCGTTTACACTCATATCTAATTACCGTTGATTTAACTTACATAAGATCTTTTAGTTTTGACTCGAGAGTTTTGTCTTTTCAATTCGCTCGGGTCAGTCCGAGCGTTTCAGGATTTGAGGATTTTATTCTGGAGGACGAAGATGAAGATTTGTAGTACTATTATCTACTATATTATTCCACTACACCATTTAATTCCGCTGCATAAATTATTATTCTCTGGTATGTGTAGTTCTGATATGTATTGTATAAGTAAAATCAAATATTTTGTAAACAGTTTTATGAACTATATATCTGATTATAATATTTTATCGTTCCGCTGCAAGATTCTGTTTTGTTTTATTTCTTCCTTTTTTCCTTATTTTCCCCATAAAAATCCGCCCTTTTGTATGGTTTGTACTGACACATGTGTCGATTTAAACGTATGAAAAGGTGGGCTGTTACACCATTCTAGTTGTGTCTCGCAATAGCTACCGTTGTAGGATGACGGATTTGTGGGAGCATTGGGATGGGATCCCACTTTATATCAGGGATGCCATATGGGCTGACCTTCAGGTATGTATAAAATTCTAATTAATTTGAGATTTGCATATTTGATCTTTGAAAATTAATATACAATTTATATAATTCATTTAAATTTCAATGTGCAGGCGTCCTTTATTGTGGATCCCGAAGATCTCACAACATTCAGGATGCAGTGGGAGAGGAAGATGAGAAAAAACTATAGAGGTATGCTTTCCAAGATGAAAGAGGCCAGTAAAAAGCCAAACTGGATGTGCAAAAATTTGTATGCACGGTTTGTGCAATATTGGGAAAACGAAGACGCGAAGGTAAATTTTCTGCTTTCATATGTCTTTAATTATAATTCATGTAAATGTTTATATAATTGTTAAATTATACAGGCGGTAGCATCGAGAAACTCCGCAAACAGGCTTAGGAATCTTGCAACACACCGCGATGGATCCAAGTCTTTTCAGCAATATAGAAAAGAAATGGTAAATATAAAAATTGTTATTTGTAATTCACTTATAACTTTGTTTAGTTATATATATATATATATATGTATGTATGTATGTATGTATGCATGTGTATATATATATATACATTTTTTAATTATATCTAATTTCAGACGAGGGAGAGAGGTTGTGTTGCACCGTCTCATTTGGACGTCTTCACCCGGTCGAGCATATAGATGAAGATGGGTGGTAACATATGAATGGTCAAACGCCAAATCAGCGAATATCCGGGTATAAAGACTATAAAAATTTTCTCTTATTTAACAATACATTAAACTTAATATTCATCTTCTCAAAATTATATTTCTAAACATAGGAGAGATGCGATCATGAGATTACTCACGTGCTTGCAGAGTCGGCAGGGAGCAGTTGATCGTTGAGGAAACGGACAAGATATTCACTTGTAACCGCCGACCAGAAATAGACAGTATGAATATCGCAATCAAGCGGTAATATTTATTGAATTTAATTAATTCATTAAATAGTTTATAAATTTTATTGAATATTACGTATAAACTATAACTACGAATTTATTAATACACAGGCCGCGATGCAAGCCGCTTACAATAAACAACAGGCTAAAGAAACAATAGCGGCCCTGCAAGCACAAGTCGTCGAGTTGAACGATTGAAGAAAGACTGGATTGAAGCAGCAACTAGATGAGGCGATTGCTGCTTACTTGGCAGAGCATGGTACAAATATGCCGCCATCACAGGGATCTGGCGTTGCTGATGATTGGGGCGAGTGGTAGTAAGTTTTTATATATGTTTTTTGATGAACTTTGAATGTCTTGTATGTTTGATGAACTTTTGGTTGAATTTTGTAAATATTATGGATATTTGTGATGATGGACGTTTGGAGATGTATATTGATGTTTTGTGGTACTTAGTTGGGCATATATGTGATGTATATTTTTGTTTGGTGAAGTATACTTGAGGAATATATATGATTGTGTAGGTGGAAGGTAGAAATGGCTACTTGAAATGCAGAAAAATTAACCTAGAATGACATTGGCTAGAGTCGGCGAGGGACGACCTATGAGTCGTTTATTTTTTTTACACGTGGACTACACTTAGCGTCGTCTGGAGTCGGCTAGCCGATTCTAGCCGATGCTAAAATAGGAGACGGACCCGTCCCTATTGCCGTCACCATTTCACGTGGCGACGAGCTATTTAGCGTCGGCATTTAGCGTCTGCTAGAATCGGCCGGAGTCGACTCGAGTCGGTTATATGCCGACGCTAAACAGTCTTCTCCTTGTAGTGGTAATACATAATTCACCGCAATCAAAATATGATATACCAACATTAAGATCAATAATAATTTGAAATGACAAAAAGCATTAACAAAGCTACCCCAGTTCCTTCATCAATATTTTTTAAATTACAAACTATTTAAGATGATCTTGTTAGGTTGTTTTTATGTATAATTTTCCAAGAAAAGCTTGTTACGTTGTATACCTCAACCTGATCGTCAGCTATTCCATAACCAATGGACCCTTGCAACCTTGCAATAGTTGGTTTGGGAATTATAACCAAAACCAACACAATAACTCAGACGATTTCCGTTTTATATCCTTGTTTAGGACAATGATCGATGTACACTTCATAATTGTTACCAGAAAGCAAGCAGAAGTGTAAACCAGTGCCTAATTGATATTTCTTATCATGGTAAAAATCAACGACGCTGCACTTACCACTATGACTATGGTTATGTCAGGTAAGTGGAGCTCTCAATAAGGGCAAACCAATATATGCATGCAGTTTTAAATAGTAATAACAATAAGCTCACCACTGGTAGCATGTGACGCCTCACCTCTATACCCACTCTAGCCAAGGACACTACGGTGTAATGCCGTCAACTAGCGCGAAGAATAAGGCTGTTCAGGAGCGACCATCTATGTAATTGCTTTGTGCGAGCAGCGATATGTCAGATAGTACAACATGCATTTGGTTTAAGGAGGAAATCCGACATACCGATACAAACTCAAAGCTACTACACAGTGGCTATATATATTCTTCGGAAACAAATACAGAAATGAACATAACACAAATCTGTCACAGACATCCATATCACAAAGGCGGAAATAGATATGAATATATAACACATGAAAGTGTACATCAGAGTAGTGGTCAAACAAGATCCACAATGTCACCAAAGAATAGCTACAAGTGCTAGACAAAAGAATATGGATACATCAATGAGTCTATATCTCAAATGTATACAACAAAAACTACTAATCTAAGTAGTTAGCCAAAAGTTTAGGGTGATAATCCCAGATGTGAAGTCAAGCAGAAGCACCTGTAACATTTCGGTCCGACCCGAGTATTATTTAATAAGAAAATAATAAACGGATCAGTCTAGCTATAAATATCAGATAAAATGATATAGAATAAGAGATATGACATAAATATATGATAACCATAAAGCCATACTATGATAAGTATGCAATTGAAAATCAACTAGGGATTAATCAATATCACAAGAATCTTCTCAAAGATCAAAAGGAATGTCATACTCTTTATTTCTATTCACCAATCCAGAAATATGGACAACAATATCAATGCCAATTACAAAAGTTAATGACACACAAATTCACCAATGCATAAATATTGATAAAACTTGTCAATGTAAATCACGAAAATTGGTGAAAACAAAAATTTTAGAAATCATCAATGGAAATTCAGAAATCACCAAAAAGGGGAGACCTATCACAAAACGGGAGCATGAAAACTCACCAGCACGTGTATCACATGGAACACTATTCCATGGTTGCTAACCATTAATTTTTGAGCCGAAGCTCCACAAAACAGCCCGAAGACCATGGGTCGCTACCCCACCAAATTGAACCGAAGCTCCACGGAAACGGGGTTTAGTCTCCCTCGTAGATAAAGAGACATCGCACATTGCTAGTCTAAATCACAAAAATGATCATCAACGATCATCAAGAAGTGTCAATTACAGTAAGCTAGTAAATATATAAGCTTATCTTCATGTCCCATAACCACTAGCTTAATCTAAATATTTACGAACAAATTGCAGATCTCCACTCGAAAATTATCACTAGAGATTCAATCGAACAAGTACAAGATTTAACCGGCGCAGTAAGTGCAAGCATTTCATAACATTTGTTTTACTAAGCCGTTTAATTAGATTTCTCGTACGAGTGAGATGAAGTGACAAATCACAAAAATGATTGTAGAAACAATAAATCACAAAAATTCACATTCGAAGACGTGAATAAAATCCAAAGAATTCGATTCCAAATCCATCAAAGTGGAAATACCCTTGTGACCTAACAGCCACGACTTATGACTGAACATAAGTCAACACAAGAAATCAGCCGCTCAACGTATGCGACTGCACGGCGTACGACCTAAGAGATCAGCGACATAAGAAATAACATACGGCTTAAAGCAGAGGCAACATAAAGGGTGGCGTGAACTAACTGCATGCGACCTAATGAATGGCACGACCTATGGCATGGCACGACCTAAGTTGGTACGACCTAAAGCATAATAGAAGGCCGTGCGACTTAAGTGGACAAATGGTGCGACCTAAGAGAGTAAGAGACCTAACATGGTTGAGCTATGGGGTGGAACGACCTAATGGCCGAGCGCGCGACCTAATAGAGCAAGCAGCATAACATGGCCGAGTGACCTAAGGGGTTGCGACCAAAGGAGCTAGCGGCATAACATGCCGAGCGACTTAATGGGGTTGCGACCTAAGGAGCTAGCGGCATATTAGGCCGAGCGACCTAAGGATGAAACGACCTAAGAGGTAAAAGAAAGCCGAGCGACATAATGGCCGAGCGACCTAACGACCTAAGATGCAAGCCGATCTATGTTGTTGCAAGCCGAGCGACCTAACGTGTCGCAACCTAAGTTGAGAGGAAGGCCGAACGACTTAGGGTGGAACGACCTAACTTGTCGCGACCTGAGTGATTGCGAAATAAAGCATGGCACGACCAAACATGGATGAGCGACCTAGGGAATGAACGACCTAAGATGCAAATGACCTAAGGGGTCGCGACCTAACTGCAGGCCGAGAGCAACGTGTGCAGGCCGAGAGCAACGTGTGCAGGCCGAACGACCTAAGCAACAAAAATGCAAAAACTCTCTCAATGTGCAACCTATCGAGCACGAACGCTAGGGGATTACGCCTATCGGCTACCCACCCTATTGGCTCCTCGATGCATCACCCAAAACGTGTTCCAACATCAAAGATTAGATTTTTAAAGATTTGAACCCAAAACACTAAAAATTGGGATTTTCACCAGTTCAATCCAAACCAAAAGCAAATGCACATGAATAAGTGTTAGGAATTCATACCCAACAATCAAAGATAGTTATAGACAGATGTGAGATAAAAATCTCACCTTTACACAAAATCAATGAAGAAGGAGCTTGAAAGCAAAGGAAGATCAATGGTTCTCTTTGAATTTGGAGTTAGATGTTGGATTTGCAAATGAACTAGGGCTTGGAGTTTTAATTTCCCATTCCTTCCTCCATTTTTGATGAAGCTTGATTGTTAGGAAATGAAAGTGAAGTTATGAAGGGAAGGGGGTCGAGCTAGAGTTAGTAGCTTAGGCTAATGGGCTAAACCAAACGCAAAGCCCAAAGTGAAAAGGTGGCAAAATTCCACTAACTCCAAACATATCAAAGTTTATACTCAAAAAGATCGCAAATGGTGTTTTGGACCCAATGGAAGTGGTTCTGAGTCCTAATTCGACCATATGCAAAAAATGACTTTTCGGACTAAAATCCGACTAACGATAAAATATTAAAATAAAATATTTAAATATTCAATCGTAAAATATGCGGGTTGTTACAGACTCCCTTCCTTAAAGAAGTTGCGTCCTCGCAATATTTAAGAAGAAAATATAAGGTAACAACCATGAAAGCATATCGACACAAAAGAAATTTGAAATAAGAAATTCACCTCATGGAGCACGAGAAAGTAAGTTCAGATGTGTTCGCTCGATGAACTCTCTAGATTCCTAAGAGAAATCCTTAGGATTCGAGGACCATTGGACTTTAACAAGCGAAACATCTTTATTTCGAAGGCGCTTGACCTCCGAAGCAATAATACGAATAGGATGTTGCTCATAAGTTAAATTAGGCGAAACTTGAATTTCTTCCACAACACCGGGCTCAAGAATAGAATCGGAATCTCGAAGGCATTTCCGTAATTGAGAAACGTGAAACACGTCATGAATAGTAGAAAACTGATCCGGTAACAAAAGGCGATAAGCCATGGAACCAATACGTTCGGTGATGGGAAATGGATTATTATATCGACGTGCTAACTTTCCCGACCGACTGAAACGTACAACACCCTTCATAGGTGAAACACGAATAAACACAAGATCTCCCACAGAAAATTCTAATTTCCTTCTCCGGTTATCGGCATAGGATTTTTGCCTACTTTGGGCTTCTTTCATCCTATGACGAATAAGGTCAATCTTCTCTGTGGAATCCCGAATAAAATCTGGACCTAAAACCAGCCCCTCACCGGCCTCAAGCCAACAAGAAGGAGATCGGCATGGCCTTCCATAGAGTGCCTCGAAAGGTGCCATACCAATACTAGATTGGAAGCTATTATTATAGAAAAACTCAACAAGAGAAATATGGTCTTTCCAACTTCCACCAAAATTAAGAACACATGCACGAAGAAGATCTTCAAGAGTTTGATTCACAGGCTCAGTTTGTCCATCGGACTTGGGATGATAAGCGGTGCTAAAATTAAGCTTCGTCCCCAAAGCCTTTTGAAGACTCTTCCAAAATCCACTAGTAAACAATGGATCACGATCACCAACAATAGAAGTAGGTACTCCATGTAATTTAACAATTTCTTTAATAAAGAGTTTGGTTAAGAGAGGAACGGTTCGATTGGACCGAACGGGAATAAAATGGGCGGATTTAGTAAGTCTATCGACTATCGCCCATAAGCTATCATGACCCGAACGAGAACGGGGAAGGTCGTCTATAAAATCCATGGAAATTTGGTCCCACTTCCAAATTGGAATTTCTGAAGGTTGCAATAACCCACCGGGCCTTTGATGTTCGGCCTTAATGAGTTGGTAAGTCATGCAATACTTAACAAAGTTAGCAATATCAGATTTCATTCCCTCCCAATAGTAAAGTCGCTTCATATCCGCGTACATTTTAATACTACCGGGATGAATGGTAAATTTAGAACGATGAGAATCTTCTAAAATGTCTTTACGAAGATTACTAATATTTAGCACGATAAGTCTACCAAATTTTCGAATACTGCCACGAGAATCAATATCAAAGTCTTTCAAACCCTCAATATCAATTTTATCCCTAAAATTTTGGCCAAGAAGAGCCAATTCGAGATCTAGCTTTGGAGCTTCAATAATGCGGTCTAGAAGAGAAGGATGAGCCTCAAGGCTACATAAAGCAAGAAATGAACATAAATCAGAAACACGATCTTGAAACTCACAAGTGGATAGAATTCCGAGATCATTATATTCGGATATCATCATAGAAACAACCGATTGTTGCTTACGACTAAGTGCATCTGCAACACGATTTCCCTTTCCAGGGGTATAAAGAATATCAAGATCATAAGCTGCAAGAAATTCGAGCCAACGTTGTTGACGCAAATTAAGTTCCTTTTGAGAAAATAGATAGTTCAAAGATTTATGATCGGTGTAAAGAATAAATTTTTCTCCCAAAAGATAATGACGCCAAATACGAAGGGCAAAAACAATAGCCGCGAGTTCTAAATCATGAGTGGCATATCTAGTCTCGGCTGGCTTCAATTGCCTAGAAGCATAAGGAATAACACGTTCTCTTTGCATAAGAACGGCACCCAAACCAACGCGGCTAGCATTGGTATAAACAACAAAATCTTGGTTTCCCACGGGAATCACAAGAATAGGAGCATCGAAAAGGAGTTCTTTTAATTTCTGAAAAGAAGCTTCACATTTGTCCGACAAATGTATTTTACACCTTTCTTTGTTAAGCTAGTAAGAGGCACAGAAATTTTTGAAAAGTCTTTTATAAAACGACGGTAATAGCCCACCAATCCAAGGAAACTACGAATTTCCATCGCACTCTCCGGTCTCTTCCAATTTTGAATCGCTTCAATCCTTGAAGGATCCACGGAAATTCCGGATTCGGAAATAATGTGACCGAGAAACTTCACACAAGATTGCCAAAAGTGGCATTTAGAAAATTTTGCTTTCAATTGATTGCTCCTAAGAGTTTCCAACACAATCCGAAGATGTTTTTCATGTTCCTCCTCGGTTTTTGAATACACAAGAATATCATCAATAAAGATGAGAACAAACAGATCGAGGAAGTCTTTGAAAACTCTATTCATAAGGTCAACGAAATAAGCCAGAGCATTCGTTAAACCAAATGGCATAACAAGCCATTCATAAGATCCATAACGAGTATGGAACGATGTCAAAGGAATACTATCCTCAGCAATATGAAGCTGATGAAAACCGGTAGCTAAGTCTAATTGTGAAATGACTCTAGCACCACTAAGTTGATCGAATAGATCATCAATCCGAGGTAAAGGATATTTATTCTTGATAGTAAGATCATTAAGCTTGCGGTAGTCGACGCAAAGCCTAAGTGTACCATCAGATTTCTTCACAAAAATAGCCGAAGCTCCCTAAGGCAAGGAACTAGAGCGAATAAATTGCTTCATCTCCAATTCGGATAATTGTTTGCGCATCTCCTCATTTTCTTTATTGGACATACGATAAGGAGGATGAGTGATAAGTTGAGCTCCAGGGATGAGATTAATTCTGAACTCAATTGCGCGCTTAGGTGGTAATCCTAAAACGGGCTCAAATATGTCGGAAAATTCACAAGCAACGTGAATAAGAAAAATAATATCCTCCTCATCATCATTATCGTCATCATGAGGATTTAAAGAATATAAAGATGCAACCAAGCTGGAATCCGAATCTTTAAGGTCAATAGAAATCTGCTTGACAGATTGAGGATGTCGAAGATGAATAGTCCTCTCAGGACATAGGATTTGGGCTTCATAGCGGTTAAGCCAATCCATTCCCAAAATCATTCCAAAGCCTAAGTAGCGCATAACATGCAAATCGGCTTGGAAAGAAAAATCACACAAAATAATCTCGACATCTTTACACAATAAACTGATTGTTGCGGATCCACCAACCGGATTCGCAATTCTCAAAGAAGTCATTAAACACAAAACATCCAAAGAAAAGTATCAACAAGTTCTTTTGAAATAAAAGAATGGGATGCACCCGTATCAAAAAGAACTCGAATAGGATGATCACGAAATAAAATAATGCCATCAAGGATAGAATGAGAAATACCTTTACCACGAGATGTGTTGCCAAGGGCTTGAGAAACATTAAGCTTTCCCTCCTTCCTATTTTGAAGTTTGGGAAAAGATGATAAATAATGATCTGGGCTTTTGCAATAGCGACAAGCACAAGGCTTTGAACATTTGTTCACATAATGGTCCTTAGAACCACAGTTGTAGCATTGCCCACCACTTGGGGTAGAAGTCTTAGTTGCCGGAGAGGCTTGCTTCCCTTTCTTATTATTGGGATAAGGACCCTTGAACTTATTAGGCCTTTTTTTATTGTTGAAGTTTGGTTTGGCACCCATGACTTCAACATCACTCTCCCTATCTACCTCTTCAAGATGAAGAGCGATATCAATGAGTTGATCAAAAGAAACTTCTAATTTTAGAAGTAATGGCTTCTTGAGATTTTTATTCAAGCCAGAAACAAATCTTTGGTTCTTCTTCAATGGGGTGTTTATATATTCGACCCCGTATTTAGAAAGTGACTCGAAGGATGCGACATAATCTGCCACGGAGGATTCACCTTGAACAAGGTCAATGAAACGACGAGCCAATGTTACTTTTTCAGCTTATGGCATAAATTTTAATTCGAAGCGTTCTCGGAATTTCTCCCAAGTAAGATTCGCTTCATTTATTTCATAAATCAGAAGCTCATACCAATCTAATGCTCTTTCTTGGAGCATACTAGAGGCCACCTGAACACGGTGAAGATCAATAAGATTCATGCGAGAAAAGATTTGATCGCACGTTCTCAGCCAAGCCTGGACTTCAATAATAGTTTCAGAACCTTTGAATGGCTTCCCACCCAAATTGGTATAATCATTACACAATCTTGCAAATCCAGACTTAGGTGAGTAGACTCCGGATTAGATCTGGCTGCTTGAGCATTCCTTACTAGATCAAGAAGCTGCTGGGCAGACATAAATACTCCATCTTGGGGATTAGCACGAGATTGACCGGCACTGGGACGGCCAGGTCTAACCATTTCTTTTCCTTTTTGAAAGAAAGAAAGAAGAAGAATAAGGTTATTCCCCAAATGAATATCAAGCAATCTTGATAGATAAACAAGGAATCATAAAGAAAATATGATGAATCGGCACGAAGACTCGAATTTAATCCTAAAGCACAACTCCTAAGATGGACTTAGGACGATGATCCTTGCTAGATTATTCTACATTATTCTGAAGATTGGCTCTGATATCAAGCTGTGGCGCCCCACCTCTATACCCACTCTAGCCAAGGACACTACGGTGTAATGCCGTCAACTAGCATGGAGAATAAGGCTTTTGAGGAGCGACCATCCGTGTAATTGCTTTGTGTGAGTAGCGATATGTCAGATAGTACGACATGCATTTGGTTTAAGGAGGAAATCCGACATACCGATACAAACTCAAAGCTACTAAACAGTGGCTATATATATTCTTCGGAAACAAATACAGAAATGAACATAACACAAATCAGTCACATACATCGATATAACAAAGGCGGAAATAGATATGAATATATAACACATGAAAGTGTACATCAGAGTAGTGGTCAAACAAGATCCACAATGTCACCAAAGAATAGCTACAAGTGCTAGATAAAAGAATATGGATACATCAATGAGTCTATATCTCAAATGTATACAACAAAAACTACTAATCTAAGTAGTTAGCCAAAAGTTCATGGTGATAATCCCAGATGTGAAGTCAAGCAGAAGCACCTGCAACATTTCGGTCTGACCCGAGTATTATTTAATAAGAAAATAATAAACGGATCAGTCTAGCTATAAATATCAGATAAAATGATATAGAATAAGAGATATGACATAAATATATGATAACCATAAAGCCATATTGTGATAAGTATGCAATTGAAAATCAACCAGGGATTAATCAATATCACAGGAATCTTCTCAAAGATCAAAAGGAATGTCATACTCTTTATTTATATTCACCAATCCAGAAGTATAGACAATAATATCAATGCCAATCACAAAAGTTAATGACACACAAATTCACCAATGCACAAATATTGATAAAACTTATCAATGTAAATCACGAAAATTGGCGAAAACACAAATTCCAGAAATCATCAATGGAAATCCAGAAATCACAAAATAAGGGAGGCCTATCACAAAATGGGAGTATGAAAACTCACCAACACGTGTATCACAAAATGGAACGTTATTCCATGGTTGCTAACCATTAATTTTTGAGCCGAAGCTCCACAAAACGACCCAAAGACCATGGGTCGCTACCCTACCAAATTGAGCCGAAGCTCCATAGAAACGGTGTTTAGTCTCCCTCGTAGGCAAAGAGACATCGCACATTTGCTAGACTAAATCACAAAAATGATCATCAACGATCATCATGAAGTGTCAATTACAGTAAGCTAGTAAATATATAAGCTTAGCTTCATGTCCCATAACCACTAGCTTAACCTAAATATTTACGAACAAAGTGTAGATCTCCACTCGAAAATTGTCACAAGAGATTCAATCGAACAAGTCCAAGAATTAACCGGCGAAGTAAAAGCAAGCGTTTCATACAATTTGTTTTACTAAGCCATTTAATTAGATTTCTCGTACGAGTGAGATGAAGTGACAAATCACAAAAATGATTGTAGAAACAATAAATCTTAAAAATTCACATTCGAAGACGTGAATAAAATCCAAAGATTTCGATTCCAAATCCATCAAAGTGGAAATACCCTTGCGACCTAACAGCCATGACTTACGACTTAACATAAGTCAACACAAGAAATCAGCGGCTCAACGTATGCGACTACACGGCGTACGACCTAAGAGATCAGTGACATAAGAAATAGCATGCGGCTTCAAGCAGGGGCGAATTAAAGGGTGGTGCGACCTAACTGCATGCGACCTAATGAATGACGCGACCTATGGCATGGCGCGACCTAAGTTGGTGCGACCTAAAGCACAAAAGAAGGCCGTGCGACTTAAGTGGAAAAATGGCGCGACCTAAGAGAGCAAGCGACCTAACATGGTTGAGCTATGGGGTGGAACGACATAATGGCCAAGCGCGTGACCTAATAGAGTAAGCAGCATAACATGGCCGAGCGACCTAAGGGGTTGCGACCAAAGGAGCTAGCGGCATAACATGCCGAGCGACTTAATGGGGTTGCGACCTAAGGAGCTAGCGGCATATCAGGCCGAGGGACCTAAGGATGAAACGACCTAAGAGGTAAAAGAAAGCCGAGCAACGTAATGGCCAAGCGACCTAAAGACCTAAGATGCAAGCCGACCTATGTTGTTGCAAGCCGAATGACCTAACGTGTCGCGACCTAAGTTGAGAAGAAGGCCGAACGACTTAGGGTGGAACGACCTAACTTGTCGCGACCTAAGCGATTGCAAAATATAGCATGGCGCGACCAAACGTGGCCGAGAGACCTAGGGAACGAATGACCTAAGATGCAAACAACCCAAGGGGTCGTGACCTAACTGCAGGCCGAGAGCAACGTGTGCAGGCCGAACGACCTAAGCAACAAAAATGCAAAAACTCTCTCAATTTGCAACCGGTCGAGTACGAATGCTAGGGGATTACGCCTATCGGCTACCCGGTCCTATTGGCTCCTCAATGCATCACCAAAAACGTGTTCCAACATCAAAGATTTGATTTTTAAAGATTTGAACCCAAAACAGTTAAAATTGGGATTTTCACCAATTCAACCTAAACCAAAAGCAAATGCACATGAATAAGTGTTAGGAATTCATACCCAACAATCAAAGATAGTTATAGACAAAGATGTGAGATAAAAATATCACCTTTACACAAAATTAATGAAGAAGGAGCTTGAAAGCAAAGGAAGAATCAATGGCTTCTCTTTGAATTTGGAGTTAGATGTTGGATTTGCAAATGAACTAGGGCTTGAGTTTTAATTTCCCATTCCTTCCTCCATTTTTGATGAAGCTTGAGTGTTAGGAAATGAAAGTGAATTTATGAAGGGAAGGGGGTTGAGCTAGAGTTAATAGCTTAGGCTAATGGGCTAAACCAAGCCCAAAGCCCAAAGTGAAAAAGTGGAAAAATTCCACTAACTCCAAACATATCAAAGTTTATACTAAAAAAGATCGCAAATGGTGTTTTGGACCCAATGGAAGTGGTTCCGAGTCCTAATTCGACTGTATGCAAAAAATGACTTTTCGGACTAAAATCCGACTAACGATAAAATATTAAAATAAGATATTTAAATATTCAATCATAAAATATGCGGGTTGTTACATAGCCATACTGGAATTTCAGACCAAACACCTTCAGGCATGCTACGTTGCTCTACTCTGCTATCCATTTCTAATACAAAATTGGTCCAACCTGCCAGCAAGACGACAAAATTTGTTTAAAAACACTATTGCTTTTGATCAACCGAATTACAGTTGTGAAGAAAGCTATAGATTATTAAAAAAAGTATTTAATAAAGGTGATACTATTTACACATACATAAACACTTTGCTCACCCATTTATTCTCTCGCCTAATCAAATACTTTATTCATCCACACTCTCTTTTCATACTTTTTTACTATATCAAAACCATATCCGTACTCAGTTTTATAAACTGATTGCTCAGTTTTTATATCGAATAAATAAATAACTTTTGAAACTTTATTTATATTAGAATCTCATGAATTATACTTTGAAAACTACTGAAACTTGCACATATATAGGAATACATGCATTTATACAAGAAGTAGAAACAGAGTGAATATCAATACAATAAGATATGAGATCATGTAAGAGTTGTTTTTATGGAAAACTAATAAAAAAACTAGAAACATAAAATATATATAGTGGCATATGGATAGAAAACTCACTTATAACCAGGATAAAGATTATTGTTGGAGTTATTATTGTGTATAATTTTCATTATAGCATATCAAAAATTTATTTGGACAACTACCATTATTATTGTTATTTTGTTATCTTACCAACTGAATTGTAATGGATCTAACTTATTGAAGACAAGGTTATAAGATATTTGCTGGGGTTCTAACTATAACGGTCATATATAGATTCATTCTTTCTTTGATTCATATTTATGTGTTTTTTCACAAATACAGACTTTTCCAGTTTTGTTTGCAGTTTATTCTCTTTCAGTTTATATTTCATTTACTGTTAATTATCATGGTCAATAAATTCATTGTTGAGTGCATTTTTTCCCTTCATTTTTAAGTTAAGAGGAGTTTTCTTACTGAAATAATAAAATAAAAAGAATACGTTAATGATGGTTCAAGGTTGGTTCAACTCTTTATTATTCCACAACTAATATCGTAAATAAGATTTTCAATTGCTATATGTTAATCCCATAACTAGGCACTAACTATAAGTACATTCTATTTAGATGGTTGGTAATTGCAGCTATCTTGGACAACAAAGATTTAGGAAAATAAGCAATCATTGCATTTCAGTGTTGTATTATTTATCTAGAATTACCTCCTGAAATTAATGGAAAATAGATTTTATTTATTAGCACTAAATTGTAAGGCTATTTATGCATTAGGTGTTATAACAATCTTGATGATTGATTCCTGTCCTAAACCTAAGAGCTTAATTTCAATTGAGAAGGTGCTTTTAGTGGATTTAACTACGAAGAATTTAATGCATTGTTAACACTAATCTATATATTTTTTGCATTTGATATTATAGCCATCCTAGCATCATTGAAGACATGCCAATAACAAAAATAGTATTAATTTGTGATTGTTTTTTCTCTACATGTAGTCAAAACATAAAAATGTATGGAAATTTTGTATGTGGAACAGATCCACGGGTCATTTGAACTTGAATTTTCATGTTACATATAGGTGTGTAATTATGTATATGTCTGTATTTAAGCGTTTTGCATTCTGATACACAATCAAAATAAGATGAACTGCCATTACAAAATTATCCAACATTACCTTTGAAAAGTCATGTTATATTTACCTTTATAATGTGTTGCTTCAATAATTTTTCCTCTAAGTCTTTGCGACGACAAGGATTCAAAATTTCCTGACCAATAAATTGCCCCTAAGAAATAATAACCTATCCTTATCGGCCTTTTTCAAAAGATGTTGATGAAGTTGAGACTAAAAAGATATTCAAGGAGGTAGTTGCGGTGCCAGCGAGTCTAAGCAACAGTGGCTGAGGTAGATGGTCTCAGTGATTGAGAGAGCTGAATAGAAAGACGTGATATTGATCATGCATTTACGCAAGAACTGTACAAGGGGAAATTCCTCTAAATCTTTTTTTAGTTTCAGTATTCCTTTGCTAATAGTAATAAGTCTTTGATTACACAATTTTTATTTTATCTTTATAAACCATGAATGTTGTTTTTGATGCTACAACAAGGGTAATTCTTCAGCTTTAAACTAAGATTTGTTGAAAAGAAAAGGAAAAAAATAGGTTTCAGTTATGTTGTTTATATTTTATTTAAATTGTTGACTATGTTTGGAATCATATTTTAAAAAAATATAACCCTTAATTATAAACCAAAAGCAAAAGTTTTTTATATTACTCCAAGCTAAATGTCTGAATATAAAATTATAAATGGATGTTGACACCTCATAGTTTACATGTCCATTATTAAATTTAAGTTGCAAAATGCAATTCTTTATTAGTATGAATAATTAATAAAGATCTCACAGATAGAGTAATATGCATACAATAATGTATTTTTTATTGGCTATCAGTAGTTCAAATTAAAACCACTCGATATGATTAACCATTTGATACAACTTATAATATGTTGTGTATCGATAGATTCTCATTATGAGTTCAAGAGGATCCTATAATTTAATTATTTTCAATATTTTAATCAATGAAGATAATTTCAATTCTAAATCGAAAACTAAAATCACAACCAGTTGAGCTTTACTAGAACTCGTTTCATAATTTACTATATCCATTTCTGTTTAGGATCTTCCTGTTTACCTAGATATCATTTGCTGGTTCTCATTACATTCGCATTAAGATATGAACTGTGCATGATGCAAGTAGACATGTTTATAAAAGATAGAAAAAATAGTCTCTTCCTTGCTGCCATGCTTTTATTTCTAGGATCATCAAAACTATGTTTTATTGTTGTGGTCTGTCATTTTAATTTTTAGCTTGAGAGACTATCATTTGTACAAACTTTAATTTTTAACTCGAGAGATTATCAATTGTAAAAGTTATACTACTTAAAATAAAAGAATTGGCCACTGATATAATGTATATATCACATAGCCATGGAAGCTGCCCATCGTAATCGGCCAAAAAGAATTATAAAATCAAATGAGTAAACTAGAAACCAATTAAAGGAGTGTGATATTTTGGAATCTCAAAATAAGTTACTGCTTCAGTTTCTACTTTTCTATTTAACCAAGGACCAAATCTTAAATGAATAAGGATCATATTTTGTTATAATATCTTTTTAGCTCATATAACTTGAAGATGATTTTACTAATATAATTTGGACTCCGTGCTAATTTTTTTGTGTTATTGATTCACAAAGTTTTAGCCACTATTAAGCTTTCACCATAACTATAGGATCGAAACCGCTGTATAATTGTTAATTCCAATTTCCTTGAACTTGCCAAAGATAAATGTAAGATTGATAAGAAAGCAGTTATAGTAAATTAATACATACCATTTGGTCTTCCTAGCAATTTTCATAGTCTTACTCAGCTATTCCTTTTTTTGTAGTCTATAATATCCTAGCACTTTCCATATATAAATCCCGACACTGCTTTTAAAATAATACTATTGCCTACAAATTAAAAATAGAACAAAAGAAAATCATTAAACAAATAATGAATTAATCATAAATAAAGAAAGAGAAGCAGAAAAGAAATAGACTTCGAATTCTATCATTTCTAGAAAAGAGATAAGATTTGAAATCCCACACTTAGATTAGCTCCTAAAAAGTGAAATAAATAAGGGATTATGATTGACTGAAATGTAATTAGATAGTTATGATATAATTAAGGGAAATAAATATCTTTTTAATATTTAAAAAGTCCAATAATGTTCCTAATTTGACAGTACACGAGATAATTAGAACATAATAAAAACTGAAAGTTCTTGAAACTGATATAATTAATAGTTTTCTTTCTTAGTATATATAAGTTTACATGCTTAGAAACTGAACTTTTAAAGTGAGATATCTATCTTGCAAATTTATATAACCTACGAGAGATGTAATTATAATTTATGTTATAAATCAAAAGTATAATATGAGTTAACTTGAATACGAGACAAAGGACTAGATCTGTAAAATGATATTTAGTCAAATGTATAAGCAATAAGGAGTAAATTATGGAATAATTTGTTTTATTAGAATGTGACAAGTTTGGAAACAAAAATTACAGCTCATTTACTGGAATTTTCTAATTTGTTAATTTGAACCAAGGTCTAATATACACTAACTGTACAACACAATCAAACTACTTTACACTAAGAAATAGAATCAAGAAATAAATCAATAAGTACTAAAATGATCATAATAAAAATAGCAATCATGAATCATTCTTCCATATAAGTTAAAGAGGTGTAAGGAGTAGAGAAATATTTTGTACTTTGAAATCTAGAAATGTTCTTCTCACAAGTTAAGTTGATCAAGTGATAAGCATGGAAAAACTGATTGAAGAATAAATAGAGAAAAAAAATATCGTGATTGGAGATTAATTGTATATAATAAATCTAAGATGGTGCTTAAAGAAAATCAAAGGAACCAGATATAAGTTAAAAGGATGAACTACATGCTAAGAAAATGACTCGATCTCTCCTACATTTCTTATAAAATTTGAAGTTTGATCTGGCCGTCGATAAGAAAATGTCTTATGAAAGAAACTACCAAAAGAAATAAAATAACAAAACGAACAAATCCTTTCTTATTCAGAAACAGATTAGCTATAAGTGAACAGAGAAGAGTCCAATTAATACATAGTTTAAAGAACTTTAAACTAGTTTGTATCTAATAGTCATCAAATATAACAGAATAATATGTTAATTGCTAATGTTAATGTTTGTAAACTATAGTGAATCATAACAATTTATTTTCTAATCTTGAACCCAAGTCTCTTTTAGATTTACATTGAATGAATATACTCTAAAACGGAAATGTTATGTTCTCCATGAATAGTTTCTACCAAAAACGTTTCTACCAAAATATAAACAAATTTATTCAATATAAATTAGCAATAAATTTTGTAAGGAAAAAATAGGAGAACCTCACCTTTGTCACTACCTAGTAGAAGGAGGTGATGACCTAGTGACAGCGGTGCTGGAATGAGGCGGAGGCGAAGGAGGCGATAATCCTAGAATGAATATCGAGGCAGAGGCGGGTAATGCTAGAATGGTAACAAGGCGGAGGAGGAAGCGTGGCGATAACGGAGGGGGTGAAAACCCTAGATTTGAATTTTTGATTTACAGAAAGAAACGTGAGAAATGATTTTAGAAGCATGAGAAACGGGATGAGTACTAATAATAAACAAAATGACACTCTTGTCCATATTGTTGCTAATTATTTACCAAACTACCAGATTTAGTAACAGTTATAACCGTGATAAATGGTTGCAACGGAAATAACCGTTAGAAATTTATAACGGTTATTACTGTTAAAAAATCAAAGCGGAAAAGTGTTGCAAAATGAGCTATTTGGTGTTGTGTTATTTCTATTTACGGAGTTCCTGTCTGAATCCTTTGCAAATTTCAATTGGAAATAACATTACAGTTCTAAATTATGTATTAAATACATGCAACAATTTAAAGCAAATAATATGTGGTAAACTTACTTGGAACTCCTCATTGCCCTACCATACGACCCAGGCCTCGCAAACGCTAACACTCATCCAGTTGGGTTTTTTCCCTGCTCTTCTCATAGCGGACACCGTATCCCTATAATTTTTTTGCGATTTTGTTATTCCAATGTCGCTGCACCAGGGATACATTAGTCTCTTATAGGTTGATCAAACCCTACATATTTAGAAATTGAAAGTTATACATTTGTCTAAATAGTCTATAGCATATAAAGTGATCTATGATCAAAGCGAAAGTACGAAATATAAATTTACACTTACCAAAAAATCCTGCCAAAAGCTCTATCGGACGTTATCCGATATCTTGCTCCATTTAGGCTAGCAGGCATTCATCCTGCATTTATATGCCTGTCTGGATAAGGAGAGCACTGTGGATGATGACTTAAGCTTGAAGCCACTGTGTCAAAAAGAAATGAGCATTTAATAAAGCAAGATTAACATATAATAGATCGTATACAGAAAAATATTGTTAACACAGAAATCGATCGTAATACTTACGATCCATCAGCTTTGGCTTGCAACCAGACCGTAGGAAGAGCTAACTCCTGTGATGGGCTGGGGACATCATCAGCAGGAGGCGCACCCATCCCTTTCTAAGAAGAAGTGGGAGATCCTATACGGGATGAGTTGCGTTTATGGAAAAATGACATGTATATACAGTACCTATTACAGACATATCATATATAAGAAATATATCATTTAATTAAGTGAAACATATATTATGGCAGAAATAAAATGATTATGTGAAATAAATTACAACTAAAAATATCATTAGTAGAACAAAGCATTTTTAATGAGAAAAAGTAAGATAAATAAACACCGAAATTACCTTCTCCCGATATGTAGATTATTAATCAGTCCTTGTTGTTTTCTAATTCAGACTCCGTTTCATACTCTATGTGTAACGACCCAGAATTTTTATTAATTAAAATTTGAATATTTAATTAATTTTAAATATTAATAAGTGAAATTTATAAGTCGAATAAATTTTATTTCGAATAATTGGATTTAATTGAATAATTAAATCGATAATTTAATATGTTAAATTATGGAAATAATTGAAAATTGAGTTAAATATGATTATAAATGATTTGTAAAATTTTATTTTATCATATTGAGGTTAGAATGATATTTTAGAACTTTTAAAATCGAATTAAAAGTTAATTTGTGAAAATTGAATATTTTAATATTAAATCGACTATTGAAAATAGTCAATTTTTGAACAGTGTCAGAATTGGACGAAACCAGTTCCATTGGATCCATAATAATTTTTTATTACCGGATTTCAATTTTTGTAGCAATCGGAGTTATCGTTTGATCGTAGCAGCTCGAAATGCATCGAATTGTTTTAATATTAATTTGGCGAGTTAAAATAGTCATTTTTCAAAAAGTCTCGGATTTCGACGAAACCAGTTTCATCGGATCCATAATGTGATATTATTGTAAGGTTTCAAATTTCGTGTCAATTGGATTTACCGTTTGTCCGGTACAAATTAAAACGCCTAGAAAATCGTTTAAATCGGTTTAATTTAAATTGAACGTTTATTGCCATAACTCGCACGGATGTCCGAATTAGCTTCCGAAACCTATTCCATTGTGTCCGGAACGCGGGGTAAACCCTAGAAACGCTGGTTACGGCGCGTGAATCGGAGTTCGGAATTTCCGGAATGAATAGTGTTCGTTTTATTTCCTATAAATAGCCCCCTCTCTCTCTAAAGTAAAAAAAAAAAAAAAAAAAAAAAACCCTAAACCTAATATGCAGCCGCCACCCCCCTAAACCGATGGCCGAAAATTGTTCAATTTCTTCCCTCAAATTCCTCTCAATCCACAACTCGATTCAAGAATCTTCCAACATGAAACTTATAGAGCACAGCATGATCTAGATATCTAACGGTGGATCTCAGCTATCATCGTCGTTTGGAGGAGATAAATGACCGCGTTTGTGCTCGTCTTCGTGAATTTTTTAGGGCTGAGGGGACCACCGAGCTTGGCTTTGCTCTGGGCGGTGGTAGGTGGTGCAGTGAGCGTTCGTTTGGCTGTGGTGTGATGGAGTTTAGTCGAGCGTGGTGGCCGAACTATTAAACCCTAGTTATGCAAATGGGTTTCACGTTTACGGCTTCTTCCTGTAGGCGTGCGTGAGATGGAAGAAGGTGATGGATGGTCATGATGCAGGGAGCTAGGATCTAGGGGCTGTGATTTAATGAAGGTTGAAAAATATAAAGTTTTGTTGTAAAATTATGAGAAAAAAATTTGTGTAAACTTGTAAAATTCATAACTTTTTCATACGAGGTCGAAAACGCGCGAAACCAGTTGCGTTGGAATCGTATGGACGAGCACTACACTATGGAATTGGATTGGAGTCGTTTGGAGTTAGTGAGAATTTCGGGTAAAATTAAACGTCCGTTTAATTTTATTCGAAATAAATCGCTAAAACAAAATTGAAATCAAGGTGAGAACTTCTCACTCAATCGAATCAGTTTCGATTTTATTTTAAATAGTTAGATTTAAAAATATTTGAACGCATGTTTGAATGATGATTGTTATTTATTGATTGTTAAAATAGACATTATGCGCCGTTAGTAAGCGGATGTTATTTATTAAAAACATATACCGCGAGTATTTCATAAACAGTGAAATTGGTATTATATATAATAGCAATATATATATATTGGCATATGTATATATTGGAGTTATTGATTTCCTGCATTTTTTTAGCGGATGAGACCCTATTGCGCCGTCTATTAAGCGGATAATATTTTAAATCCCATATACCGCGATAATTCCGTACTGGAGCGGAATTGGTATTGTGCTAATGTTTGTGGATGTAGGAAAACAGGTTGGAGGGATCCAACTGGATTCCTCAACAGTATTTATTTGATTTCAGATATTTTGATATTTGATGGATTATCATATCGATATATGATGTCGTTGTTGTCGTGATTGGTTATTTGGTATGTAGCATCATTGGACCAAATTTTGGAATTTTAAAAGGATTTCAAAGTGATTTTTGAAAGTATACGTTTATAAAATATTTTTGGAATTGATTTATTTTAAATAAATAAACGTTATAATTTTTATGTTATAAAAATTACGATCTTTGAGAAATATAGTTAAAAGTTGATTTTTGAAAATATGGGGTTAATGATTTTATAAAATAGTTAAAACGGGATTTCTGAATTTATTGTAAAAAGTTTAAAGGCGTTTTAGAATAATAATACAAATTGATTTGTACAAAAGATTTATAAAATGGATATTTATAAATTAGAATATTTTGGACGTATTGAATTGTGAATGAATTTCATAAATGAATGAAATTATGGAATTATAAACGGTGAAGTTATAAATGAAATTTTATAAGCAGTAGGTTTATAAAATTTGTAAAGTTATTTGAATAATATATTTGGTTAAATAAATGAAACTTATAAGTTATAAGATTTATAATTTGGAAAGTCTTTAAAAGAACGATTTTGTAAAATAATCGTTTTATAAGCATTTGACTTATAATATGAATTTTTAGTATATCATTGAGATATAAATTGAACAGGTTAATAAAGGAATTTATAAACGTTGTTTTATAAATCCGCAAACGACTTATTTTGATAAGTTAATTTTTATAGCTTAATTATGGAGTTATATTCACGTTTTAGACAGTGTATAATCCTTTAAAATAAAATGAATAGAAATGATGAAATTTGTTAACAAAGTATATTCATGTTTTTGAATAGTGAATAATATGTTAAAGAAAATGTTTAGATTTGATGTTTTAAATAGAATTAAAACGATCTAACGATGTTTTAAAATGTGTTGAGATTCGAAACCATAGATTTCAACATTCATTGTTGAAATAGACGTTTTCGAGAAATAAAAGGAAATGGTGGACTATAACACTGTTGTTATAGTAAATGATTTCCGAAAGGAAATGTTTTGTATAGTATTGGGATTTATATATCTATTTTAATTTCGAATCCCTATACTAGTGATTTTGGGACGTCGTAACGATGTTTTACGCAACATTCGTTTTGGCCCAAATAAATATGTTTAAGAGCATGATTTCTTTAAAGAATGAAATATATACTTAATCTCGATTTAAGTATATTGAATATTTTCCAAGTGTTGAAAATAAATAGGTTCGTGAATTACTTATTAAATAAGTATGGAAATGTTTTCCAATATAAAGTGAATATTTTGAGAATTTATCTTTTTGAAGATAAATTGAAAAGGAATATTGAAACCTATTGAAAATCGTATATCAGTAGATATTGTGAAATATAAATTCACTATGGAATTTATAAAAGAAAGGGGAACTTGTTTAAAAATAAATATTGATTTATTTTTGAAGTATTGAAAATAATATATCTTGTAAAGATATTTTGGAAAATAAATAATTTGGAAAATTATTTGGAAACTGGTGATGTGTGCATATCCATTGATAGTTCAATAACCGACTATCAATATTTCCCTTTGAATGGGTAATTGATGTGATTTGTTTGAATTTGAATGCTACACTTATTTTTAAATTATTGCGCTCGTTATTCGGATTACCCATTCCGAATAGTGATACGACGTAATGGATAGCATTGATGACCGGTGTTGAAGACCGGATATTTGTGAGAGCGATAGGATGACCTATCGATTGTCTCTGCACTGAGTTGCAACGGTATAGAGACTCCCTAAGTGATGGGAAATCCGATCAGGATTGTGGATATCCGGATTGCAAGGACTTCTTTGTAAGTGCCTTCGGTTTTGTTCGATCCCGGAACAGACTTGTATGGATTGTATGTATGACATTACAAATTGAGATATAAAGATGATTTCTTTCAAATATATTTCTGTTGGTGGCGGAGAATTTATTCTCTTAGCTCAACACCCTTCTCTGAGACGTACGAGCTCAGAGGTTATGTAGTTGAAGGTTATCAGCAATATATTCCCATTTTGGTAATGTGACATGCTGAGTGTTGCTGTGAAATGATCATTGTGTTGATTATTTGTGATGGGATCATTTATTTGATCGTCTATCCTGGTGATCATTTCTATGATCATTTGTTGACCCAAAGCATGGCTTTTGTATAAAGTATGTTTTTGTGGACGTGAATTCGTCGAGCCTCACACCTCGGGAATGGTCAAAACAAGAAAGATGCGGCAAGGTTATGAGGGGTAGCGCCCTTTAGGGTATGTGCATTTCCTTCTGGAAAAGGGTGGTATCATGGTATGGAGCCCAGATGCTTACTCATGTTGAAAACACTTTATAATTGTGTGAATTGATTACGAGCGCTCGATTAAAGGTCCCAAAGGACCGGGGGATGGCATATTCGGTCAGTTGTTACTCAGTTAGGGGTAACCCGGCCTTGTGTTGGTAGAGATCCAGTTTGGTTCTCGGGGATGTCCTTCCAGAGGCATTCTCATGTGGCAATGGGAAGTTCCTTGGCCTGATCATTCGTTGGAAATCCAATTCCCAATACGAAACCTTGTACGGTATTAGTTGTAGAACCTGCCATTTACTTATGGTGGTCACCACTGTTTAGATGGTAGCTATAGTAGACATACGATAATGGTCGTATGTTGGCTAAGATTTATATTCTACTTTCGAAATATTTTCCTACACTATGCACTAATAATAATATCAAATGTTCTTTTTAATACGTATCAAGCATCTTTGACTATCATAAGGAGAAATCTCCTCTGATTCTGCGTTTGCATTGTGTGTGTGTGCGGGAGGCCTTATGATAGTCTCATTTTTAAAAAGCATTGCGAATTGACTTTAAAAATATTCCTCTATTTTGTTTTCAAAGATAAATAAACTGTTTTGAGTTCTCACACCAGTCACATGACTGACTCGGAGTTTATTGTTTTCCTTCCTAAACTCTGGGTGCCCACCAATTTCCACACGGGCAGTCAAGAGTTAAGATTTATCAGGATATTCTGGAGTTGCAGGAGGCAAGCTGGATGGCATGGCCTAATTATTAGTATATAGTATTTCTTTTTCCGCTGCATTGTTTGTTGTTGTTGTACACTCTGATGATATGATGTAATGAAACGTAATGTATGAAATGTAATAACTGATATAGTTCTTTGTTTAAAGATTATTCATTTATTATTATATGTTGTTCCACTGCGAATTGTGAGATTCTGTTGTTGTTGTTCTTTTGTTTTCTGTTCCGTTCTATTTTCTCTTTCCTTGTTCCCTCTATTTTCTATCCTTTCTCTCTTCTTCTGCCTCTTTCCTTTTCTTAAACCATAACATTTCGGGTTTCCGGCCTTCGATTTCTCGGCAGTCGATAAAGTGAGTATCGATGTGGAATTTTCGAAAGTCGAAAATTTTCGGGACGTTACACTATGTTCTGTTCCTGTGTTGTCTCAAATGCTTCTAATAATGCATTTGATTCATCGTTCAAAGGTCCAAAATCAGTTTGATCGTCGGTTATTATTATTTCAGTATTTTCCTCGATATCTGCTTGATAAGCTTGTTCGTCTGGAATATTTTGTTCATCAAATGTAAATCTTGCTTTGTTTTAAAAACAGCCAACCAATCTGCTTTATCTCTTTGTAAAGATGGGTACGGAGCATAATAAACTTGAAGAGCTTGTTTGACAAGTATAAAAGGATCATACTTATAATAACGCGAGGTATGTTTTATTTCAATAAGATTATACTTTGGGTGCACATTGATTCCAGAACCTGGAACGTTGCTGAACTAGTTGCATTTAAACAAAAAAAAATCTTCAACGGTCTTATGAAATATGCAATTGCAATACCCGGGTTAACATGCCATAAAAATCATTTACATGATCATTTGGATCATCACTACCTTTAACAAATACACCGGTATTGTTAGTTAATTTTTCAACACCGTATGGTGTTAAATTTATATCCATTAATGAAAAATATTGGATAGGTCTTGATTTTCCTTTTTGTCCCCATAGCTAAATGTTTCAATCTTTCATCGACCACATAGTTTGTCGTGTCATAAAAGTAATTTGAAAACCAAGTAGCAAAATCTTTGTCGATATTGCCATTTAGATGTTGTGATTTGTAAATATTCTAATTATAGAAGAAATATTGCATTATAATTAACACACATGTGTGCATATGTATATATACACTTATGTAGATGATATAATGCATTAAGAAGAATATATGTGGATTACCTAACAAATGGTGCAACTTCAGCATAATTGAGAAGAATATATGTGTATGCTACATGGTAATTTCCAGCATCCAACCACAATTCCACACGTTTACCAATAGGTCGGCCATGTTTTTTAAAGATAGATAAACTCGCTTGACAATCATCTTGATCAATACCTTCATCATTACGCGTAGCACTTTCAAACAATAAGTTCAGATGATCGTTAAAATAATGAGAGAAAAAATACAAAGCTTCTTCTGCGATATATGATTTTCAAATCAAACCTTCAACTCGTGCTTTCTTTCTTACTTTTTTCTTTAGAAGATTTAAGTACCTATTAAGAATTATCCCAAATTAAAATTTATTTATACACGAACTAAATTAATATTTAATGCACTAAACATTAATACCTCTCGAATGGATAGATACATCCATATTACACAGGCTCTCTAAGACGTGCTTCAGATGGAAGATGAAGAGGTAAATGCTCCATTACATTAAATAAACCTGGAGAAAATATTTTCTCTAGTTTGTGGAGTAGTATGGGGATTTTTTCCTCAAGTTTACGTAGACGATCAACTTTTAACGTAGTAGAACAAAGCTCCTTATAAACAAACTAAGTTCTGTTACAACCGTCTACACTTTTACGAGCAACGGTTCTTTAAAAGCAACGGGTAACAAATTTTCCATCATAATCTGACAATCATGTCTTTCCACCCCACTAAGTTTGTTGTTCTTATAGTCGACACATCTACAATATTTGAAGAAATACCGTCAGGAAATCTTAATCCTTCAACCCATTTTAAAAGTATTTTACTTGGTTATTGTTTAGCCCATGGCATGCTTTTGGCTTTTTTGTGTCATTTGGCTTGATATGAAGCTCATACGGTTACATATCACTTTGATATCACGCCTTGATTTCAAATCATCCTTCATCTTCTCCTTAACATTCAAAATTGTATTAAAAACATTGTCAAACATGCTTTTCTCGTTGTGCATCACGTTAATTTTTATTACAAAGTGGTCGATTCTTCCAGTACGGCTACTCCCAAAATGTACTTTATTTGCGCTAATTATGAATCGTTGATTTACCTTGAATTTAAATTGTTCTCCGGTCTCTTGTATCTGTGGAAAATCCATTACAATTTCTTATATATCTTCGCTTGACCAAACCGTTGGTGGTTGCAAGGGCTCGTGTCAATTAGCTATAAAGTTTTTTTGTCTCTTCTAAAAGGATGATTAATATGGAGAAAACACTGATGACAGTCAAACCATGAAATTTTCCTTCCATGCGGTAAAGAAAATGCTCGTGTTTCCTACATGAAATAAGGACAAGCTAGACGACCGATTGTACTCCAACTTGAAAGGATTGTATACATAGGAAAATCATTAATAGTCCACAACAAATAAGAAAGCATATACAAATTCTTTGTTTTGAGATGTTGTATGTTTCAACTCCTTCGTACCATAATTTTTTCGACTCTTCAATCAACGACTTTAAATAAACATTGATTCCTCGTGTCGGATCATCAGGGCCGGGGACGACAATTGTGAGAAACACATATGGAGTTTTCATACACATCCATGGAGGTAAGTTATAAAGTGTAGCGATTATAGATCAAGATGAATATTTAGAACCATATTGAGAAAATAGTGAAAATCCATCCATACATAAACCAAGTTTAACATTACAGCTTTCCGCTGCAAAATCGGGATATTTGTGATCAAAATCTTTCCATGCTTCCCCATCAGCTAGGTGTGTTTACATACCTTCTTCCTGCGTTGTAACACTGTGACATCTCATATGATGCGCGGTTACAGAAGGTGCATATATCCTTTGAAGCCTAGGAGTAATACGTAAATAATGCATACGTTTATGCAAGACTTCCTTTTCCTTCTTTTTTCTTGGTTTATACTTTTCCTGATGACATATTTTACTATTCCTAAGATTGATATCTTCTTTTCAAAACAACATGAAACCATTTAAACATATATCTTTTTTGATATGGTAAACCAAAAGCCGACATAAGTTTTTTCACTTCATAATGATTTTCGCACATTAAGTTGTCGGGAGGCATATGCCGCTTTACAGCTTGTACAACAGCAGTAAATCCAGCTTCTATGAGGTTATATTTAGATATCATCGCAATATATTCTGCAGTTACTGATAATTAGGTATCGCTTGTACAGCCTTCCCAAAAGGGTTTCTTCGTGGAATCCAATAAATCATAAAAAGAAATTGCTCCAATATTTGGTTCTTCTTCAACATTAACATCGTCATCAACAAATTGTTCAGTAGGGAACATTGAACGTGTTGCATCATCAACCATATGTTCTACGAGATTCATTGTAACAATTTCATTACTCACTACCTCTTCTAACTGTACGGGATTAGGTGCTACAAGTTCTCCGTGCCGATTCCATATCAAATAGTTCGGCACGAAATCTTACTGATGCAAATGAACTCTAACCATTTCTGGTATCAAATGCTTCAACAATTTACACCTACATGGACAATGGATTTCTTCACCCTTTCCATTATTACTTAAAGCGAAATCAATAAACACGTGCACATCATTATTAAAATGTTCACTTATTGAGCCTCCAATTTTCCTTCGTTGTTGATACATCCGGCTTCGATCAATAAAATAATTCACCACCTCTCCTGCTATAATTAAATAATATGATATAAATAAAAAACACATTCACAATTTATTTTTCCATACAATTTTACAGTTTAATATTTTATATTAATTGATCATTGATGCTTTGGTGCTGGGTCATGCTACTTCCCGTTACAAATGCAGTAACGTAATTACATCTCATAAATCTTTTCATTTTAAATGATTCAACAAAATTTTGGCAGCACTTCCCTTTTGTTTCCTGAGTCGTACACAATTATGTGTACGCATGGAATATAAAGGAAGCGCTATCGAAATTTTATGAACCGTTTAAAATAAAATGATTTACGAGATGTAATTACGTTACTATGTTTGTAACTTGTCCAATACAGGGACAAATCCAACAAATATTGTATATGATGAATATAGATGTCTGTTCTATCAAAAAACAAATACCCAGATAACGATCACATACAATACTTGTTAGATGAGGCCAAAAAACACTCTAAGGGTTTTACGAATAAATTATATTACATATTTTATATATTTTTAAAAAAAATTGGCTTTCGTCACTTACATTAAATTGGTTAACATTTAAGTTAAGTTAAACTGTCGTATACGATGATTTATCACATACGCACAGTTTAAAACTTTAATTAAGTAAACATACGTGTATAAAATTAATTATAGTGTAACATCCCGCCTTTATGTACGCTTTAAATCGACGATAAACCACACACGTCAGAATCAAACCATACAAAAGGGCGAATTGTTATTGGGGTGAATAAGAAAAAAAAACATAATCTCACAGCAGAATGACAAAATACAATAATCAAATAACAGTCCATGAAGCTGTTTTACAAAACATTTGATTATACTTATACAACATAGAATCAGAGTTACACATACCAAAGAATAATAAATAACAATTCAGCGTAACAATGTGATGTAGTGGAACAACATTGTATATAATAATAATAATATCTTCGTCTTCGTCCTCCAAAATAAAGTCTTCAAATCCTAAAATACTCAGATTGATCCGAGCGAATTGAAAAGACAAAACACTCGAGTCAAAAATAAAAGATCTTATAAGTTAAATCAACAGTAAATAATATGAGTGAAACAGCGTCAGAGATGTTTATGGGATTTGACATCTCCTATCCAGTGTCTAACGTGAGTGCAGTAACTTAAGAGATGCTCGGGATTCATATCTCCTAAGGATCCGTTAAACTATTTACTATGTAGTAATATTTCGCTATTATAATAATGTCTATTAGTAAAATAAACTTACTTTTAAATAGTGTTAAGACTTTACATTTTCCACCTTAACACGTAATAGTGCCAATAGTCTATACAGTACCGTAATACCTCCTGATTGGGAGGCTACCAGAGGATATTCCAAAGGTACGACACAAATCAAACTCATACAAGGCGTTCTAGGGTAGGTGACATGGCACACAAGGCAATGCCAGGGTAGATATACCAATTACGCATCCTGGTTGGTGGTAAAGCGTAGCAGCTACAACAGCCCACCTCGAACCACACCCCCAAAATCAAAAATCAAAAGTGGCCACCGAATCAATCCAAAAGTCAGAGTATAATATCGAAGGAGTGTGCCCAATAAGAGGGGATACCTCCTTGGCCCGAGAATCGCTCTTGTTTTAGCCACCTTTTGCCAACTCACGGGAGTCGAGTCCACATATATACTTTATTAGAACTTCACCACCATCCTACTTCTTCTGGAATCTCCATCACGCATATGGTTGTTAAAGTGGTTTTCGAAGTTGGCAGAGAGTATGACAAATCTGATTCCGGTCTCTTTAACAACCAAACATTATTATAACACCACGGTCATTTTCAAAATGGTTTATACTTTAAAACCAAAATATCATTGCCTTCTCAAAACCAAAAATAATACGATATCATTTTATTTCAAATATATCCTTTCTAAAACTATAACACTTTCAAAGCTATAACATTTCGAAATCAGAACACTTGAATATAGCACTTCAAATTATAGTACCTTGAAACCTATAACTTTGAACATAACTTCCACCACTTAAATGGTTTGAATATTTAAAATACTTTATATAATAAAATAGCTTCTTCAATTTTCACAACTCGATCCAACATAACTCGAATTTCTACATTTCAAATTTAACCAAATCCCAAATCATAAATTTCAATTCAATTTAGTTTCCAAATAAATTATCCCAAATTTATCGATTTCAAAGCAGATTTGATCTATAGAATAAACCATTTCAAATTCAATATATTTCAAACTTTAAGTATTCAATAATTTCAAAACTAAGTTTGGTAATTACGATTCAGCAATTAAATTTCTATTATTTATTTTTGAAATATTTACGTAATAAATCCATTATTATTTAAGTAAAACTCAAACTACAATTAACTAAACATTTTCTTTAATTTATTCGTATTTGAAATATTCATTTAATTCACCTTAAACCAAAATTTAGTTATAAAAATCATGTCCTTAAATCTTAAAAACAATAAGCTTCAAATCGATATATCTAAAACAATTCTTAATTAAATACATTTCCAAATCAATTTTTAAATCCTCTTTAATTTAGAACTTATTTATAGAATAATTTCAATATCCAATAAAACCATATATATGTCTTGTCAAAACCACAGAAATATTTTTCAAAATATTTATATATATAGACTAACGGTGTCTACATAAAATTTTCTATCCTATGGACAAGTGGTACGGATATTTATCATTTCAATCCGTAATTTAAAATAAAAACACGGTTGTATATCATTTCAAACCGCAATCCCGAACGAAATAAAATCCATAATAACTTGCAGTTTATAACAATACGAAATACAATACCCATTCATCCAATGTCAATCATCAACCATTTATGACAATCATCATCCAACTCAAACAATAACATCAATATAGAACAGATAATAAATAGCAGGTAGTTACTGGCAGTTATATTCAATAATAAATTATATAACAATTTAACTGGCAGTTTATATGCAATAATAAATTAAATAACAATTTAATTCAATAAATCCAATTTAACTGAGATGATGATTAAAAATATGCCAAACGGTCATAAATAAATTTCTAATCACATCATAAATCAATTTAACAAACATAAGAAATTTTAGAAGTTGTAAGTGTGATAAAAACAATCACCTTTTGAATTTAAATCGAATTTAAATCCAATTTAAACCCAAAATTTGAACAGTATCAGATCGTCCAAACCAACGTCAAAATGTCCGAAATTTTAATACAATCCTAACAAAAGAAACCGTACATAAATCAGACATCATATGCAAAAGTTATGATCATTAAACGATTGAATTAGGAATTTAAATAAAAAAAACAAACCAATCATGAGCAGCCACATCAACACGTGGCTCACAGAAACCTTATTCCAGAAATGCATACCCTCTCATTCGAATTGGAATGACTACCGCCACCTCCTCGCTTATTATCCCCACTGCCGACGATGACTAGACTAGACCAGATCTGAGAACACCTTCCCCTCCACGCTTCAGGCCGACCGCACCCCACCAGGCGCGAACGCCCCAAACGCCACCGGCTGCCACTATGAACTAAGCCCTAATCGAATTTTAGGGGCCAATCCGACCGTCGATTCGATGCAAAACTCATACAGATGCACTCCACTCGCTACTCTCTACCCAGCTGTACCCACGATTTGTCGATCCGTCGAAGTTCATCAACGATCAACGAACGGCCGTAACTGCTTTGAGTAATTCTGGCCAAACAGAAATCCAAATTGAAAAATGAATAGCAGAATTTGAAACAACCCGCAGTTCCATACCCCTTGAGTCAACACTATTCTCCATCAATCAACTCAAGATGAACGGAAATACGAACCATTTGGGTTAAAGAAGAAGAAGAGGTAGAAGAAGAAAATAGAAAATAACATCAGAATCTAACCACCGCAGCGGAATAAAATATAATAGATAATAACAGATCTTTACACAAAAGAAAAACTATATCTGTTTTGTACATACATCACCAGAATATATCATCAGAGTTTCACAACATCAATAACATACAACTAGACAGTAATCATAACATGTTCTCACACAACTGAGTACACAGCTAATCAACACAGCGGAATATGTATAAAACAAGTGCAGAAGTACGCATTGCCATCCAGTTCGTCTCCTGAGCTCCACAGCAACATATCCTGTATTCTACAATACTCGATCTGACCCGAGCATTATGTTTAAATAACACCCGAGTTAGTCTGGAAAACCAGCATGAGAAATCACCTCAATTGGATTATTAAAGTTTCAAAAACATTTGAAAACAAAAGCATCTCGTAAGACCACGCCACAAATAAACATGTCGGGTTTTTACCTTACGATAGCCAAAACACTTTTTATCAAAATTATCCGATATTATAATAGTGTCTATAGAATGTAAAATAGAATCTAGCTGAAATGCTTGCATCTCACGTTTCAGCAATAGTTGGGCACAATAAAAACCGTACAGGCGTGTAGGGAGAATGGATTTTCAACTAATGACTTGGCACTGGAGTACCACCTGTCATAGTATGTGGCCTAGATCACCGTACCGAGGATTACTCCCAATCCCCTCCAATACAAGACCGGGACTACCCCTTACTGAATGATCCCGAGTAAGATCACCCCACTATTGGGATCAGCAACCGCACCACCAAGCTGAATAAAAGGGACATCTAGACAGGGATGACCTCACCCTAATGGGCGCTACCCACCTAGCCTGCTGCATAACCCCTGATTTTCGGTCATTCCCGATTGATGAGGCTTGAGGCTAAGTGTTACCTCTTCAGAACATATCACTTAGAATGTGCATCGCCCACCTGACGATGTTCTGAAAGCATTCATCCATACAAGTCCGTCCCGGGTTCGAACGGAACCGAAGGCACTACTCCTACTACATCCATTTGGAATCACCTCAGGATTAGTAGCGACCAGCCCTTGCACTTCACTTCTCCACCTTCGAATCCAAACTCTTGTTTTTCCACACGAAAACGTTTAAACCGGATCGAAGTGCTTTTCAGGAAATAAATCACGGATCCCGCTCTTTTCGAAATGATCAGCGCATTGTCCAGTATTGATAGTCGGTTATTTAACTATCAATTAACATTCACAAACAACCATCAAACAATAAATAATCTCCCAAATTATTTATTATCCTCAAAATATTTTTGCAAAATATATTTCTATTTTCAACCCTTTTTGAAAACTATTTCAAATGGCAAAAATTCCAAAATATTTATTTCTATTGAAAACACCAAGTACAATACTTTAGATTTTAAAAATAATTTAAAACACTTTATTATAAAATATCCTTTAAAACATTTAAATTAAAAATTACTTTAATACTTATTCAAAATATATACTTTCAGAATATTTAAAATAAAACTACTTTATACAATATAAAAAAAAATCTAACTTTTAAAACATTATACCAAGCCACCTTTAAATAATTACTGCCATTAGAAAAATATACTTACTTTAAAATTTAAACATTTAGAAATAATAACTTTTCTAAAACATACTTTTTAAACAACTTAAACTTTTTACTTATACTTAAAAATTTGCTATAAAAACGTACTTGGCTATCCTGGGAAATACTCTTTTCTTTCACGTCTTTTTTTAAAAATAAATCACTATTTATTTTTAGACAAATTTACCCATTCCTTTAATAAATTCCCACCGTGAATTTATTCTTTCAAATATCCACTAATATATTACTTCACTTGTATAAACCCAGTTTATAAATTTCAAATCTCACTTCTCTTTTTAAAAATCCCGGTTTTACACCCTTTAAATCAATTCCCAAATTGATTTCCAATTTACTTCACCTTTAAATAAATTCCCTTAGTTACTCCATTTATTTCAAAATCCATTAACTTCAGATTTTATTTCTTCATTATGTTTTAAAATCTTGTTAACCAAGAATACCAATTTCATACTTTCCAAATTTCTTCTTTATCCTTTCAAATAAATTAAACCTTGAATTTTAAAGTAAATTCTTTATTCCTTTAAATAACATCACTTAAGTTTTAAAATTCATTATTACACTGTTTATTCAAAATCCCCTTTTCCATATTCGGAACTTAGTTATTAGAATTTTAAAATCACTTTCATTCTTTTCCAATTCATTCTTAAATTTATTCAAATTCTCTATAATTATTTTGCTTAAAAATTCACTCTTTTATTTTCTTTTCAAAAATTCAATTCTATATATTTTAATAACTCAGTGTACCGAAATATATTCAAGTAAACCATAGCATTCAATATTTCAAATATAATTCATCACAGAATATCAAATATTCATAACACAAAATATCAAATAATCTAAATAATTTTGAAGTATCCAGTTGGATCCTCTAACCCATTTCCCTACATCCACAGATGTTAGCATAATATAAAATACCAATTCCACTTCAAGGTGCAATATCATGGTATATGGGATTAATATAATATCATCTGCTATTATGTGGCGCATAGGGTCTCATCCGCTATATAATGTAGGAAATCAATCACTCCAATATATACTATATATATTACTAAATATAATATAACACATCAAATCAATTCAATCATTTAACCAATTATTTAAATTTAACTATTTAAATTTAAATCAAACCCAGATGAGTAAGATTAACTCACCTTTGCTTTGTTTGCAATCCATTCCCATTCTTGCTTGGTTCCCGATTTTGACCTTGTATAAACATTTATACGGTTCATTAAAATTCGAAGTAAATCAAATTATCAATTTCAATTTAATAATTTGATTAACTAATAATCGAGTCATTAATTTTCCCTCTTTAATAAATTAATTAAATAACAATTTTATTTAAACTAATTTTCCTTATAAAGAAATCTTTCAATAATAAATTAAATAAGTTAATAAGGTAATCAGTTACATTGTTCTAAAATAAACAAGTAAATTTAAAATGTATATTTCTTTTCTTTTGAAATTACCTATATTCTAAAAATTTATATACAGATTTAAGAAATCTATATAAGTATATTTGTAAACCCTACAACATTTAAACCTTTCCACTTTCGACATCTTACCTTTATATATTTTTACTGTTTTAAACTAAAATATGAATATGCATATTTATTTAAATCAAAACTGATTTATTCCATACCTCACTGCCTCTCTAACGAAACCCTAGCTGAAGACTGCCGAACGACGAGTGAACACGATCCACAATCGCCATCCACTGCCTAGCCGCGTTGCCCAACCACCAGAGACTCCTCGTCTCGACCATCCCACGCCTACGTCATCACCATGCTACTGCTTCGATTGCGACCCACCTTGGTTCGGCGTCGAGCTCGACCCATGCCCATAATAGTTCGCCACAATCGACGCTCCTTTCGGCAGCAGCAATCCCGACCCCGTCGTAACTTCTAGCAACATCAACGGTGATGTTTCCCTCTAACTCGCGATTAAAAGACTCTGCGATGGCTTGTGGTTAGTGGAGACAGTGTTATAAGATTTGGGGAAAATCGGTTAGACATCGATTTTGATTTCGCACTGTCGCCATTTCTTTTTAAGTTTAGTTCGATTTGAGTCCAAAGGCTCGGCTATTATAATTTATTACTTTATCGTCTAAATTTTCTAAGGAGAGAACGCGCTTTCTTCTTTTTATTTTTATTATATTTTTTTAAAGAAAGTTGCGTGAAGAAACTGGCTAGGATAGATGGCGTGAACTAATAGACACGTAGCCAAGATATGAAAAGAAATTTGACCAGTCAACACAAGGTTATATTTAATTTAAATTTAAAATTTAAATTGTCTCGGAGTCGTAGCCCAAAATCTTGATACCCCATCGAGGCGTGCCGTTAGACGTTTATAATGTTACACCCCTATTCCGAACGCAATGGAAAAGGTTTCGAGCCCTAATTTGATCGTATGGAGAAGATAGCTTTTTGGACTCAGTCACTATATTAAATTTTCGATATAAATTCAGCGCGTTTATATGTCGCATGCACACACAACAACTCTGAACATTCCGAAATTTGAAATCCGATTATAATACAATATTACGGATCCAATGGAACTGGTTTCGTCAAAATCCGAGACTGTGCCTCGGAAGGATATTTTTAAACGTCAATTTACACAATATATTTCAAAACTTAACACGACATTCCCAAATTCAATTTTAACACTTTTACCATTTCCAGTACTATCGATATAAATTTTACAAACCCTTAAATTATTTTTAACAGGCTTAAAACTCCATATTCAATATTTTACCCAATTTCCAGTAATTAAACCCAATAATTAAATCTCCAAATAATGGTGATATTTGAAATTTAAGTTACAAACTAACTTTTAAATATTAAATTCAATTAAATATCCCAATTTAAATTGTCCAAAATTTTGTATCGTCATATTCCTCCCCCTTAAAAGAATTTCGTCCCCGAAATTACTATTAAAAGAAATGGTCCACAACCCATTTCTATTCTCCTAAATAACCTGGTTTCAACAACTACCCAAACCAAACAACTTTTAACAATACCCAAAATCATCTTTTAATAAGAACATCATCAACCTTGCTAACTTTTCAAACTTCTTCCATTAGTTCCAAACAATATCTCTTCCCAACCATTCAAATTTAAATTTAAAACTCAATTTAACTTTTCAAAATTTCTCAAAAATTTTCTAACTCCGTAAATTTTCGAAAATTTTTGCCAGCGTCTCCTTTGCGCGGCTAGATCGGTACAACTACAAAATGCCTCTACGGCCTCCCAAATTCCAAAAGAAAACAAAGGGCCAAGTGGCTAGATCGAAAAACCCAATCAAATTTCATACAGAAAAATTTAAACACGTACCTTTTTGTCGAGCAATTCAAATTTATCTTCTGAAATCAAAACCAATTTTCCTCTATAATACCTGTATATCCTACACAGCAATAATATCCGATCGCAACATTCAAAAACATTTTATTGACTTCCTTACAAAAATTCAATATCTATTCATTCAAGCCCGTACGATGTACATATATCATCCGTACGCAATATCAAATTCGATCACTCGCTCGTTCACACAATTTCACTTCCGAACTAATATCGTCCCCCTCCCCCCGACTTTTTAGTGCGGATTCAGATCTGGTTTCTTGGTCAGAAACAGTCATTCTCCTTGCATAGTCATAACTATGATAGAGAATTTTCAGAATCAATCAAAATCCATATCCAGGGTTCGCCGTCGAAAATCGAGTGAAAAATCCTAACTCGGATTGATATAACTATCTCGAAATTCTGTTGTCGAATCTGGATCAAATCGCTATGTGAATAAAATAATATACGTACATCCTACTTATTTATATCCACTCTCTTTTATTCACATTCATTTTGATTTCTATTCACCTATCAATGCTTATCATTTCACATATTTTTATTAAATCTTCACACAAATGCTTATTGAATATTATTTCCCGACACCCATATTACTTAAGAATTCTACCATTTCTTCTTAAGTTCAATATAAGTATTTTATACGCTTCTTATATTTATTTTCACTTCACCACTTCAGTTAATATCTACTTCTATTCAAATTGGTTCTTCCATTTCCATATGAATTCAATTATCTTCAACTCTGAATATTGAATTTTATCTTCCATTTATAATTGATTCATATCATTATTTTAAATTAGTTTCATCTACTAATTTATTTCAATTTGAAATCATTTTTTCGCTAACAAAAATTTTCCCAAAAAATTCTAACTCCCAAAATTTTCGAAAACTTTTGGCAGTCTCCTTTGTACGAAGGAGCTTTTGCAATTTGACAAGAGATATAAATATATATGCACCTAATCACACGGTCGGAAAAACAAAAACAGATCATATTTCCTATTTTTATTGCGTAGGCGTACCTTCATTTAGCATTTCTAAGCAAGCAGCTTATTATTTTAGTAATTAGCGTGTCCAAATCCAGCCAAACGGCTTCCCGATACGTGTACTTACTTAATTTAAACATGTAAGTGCCAAAATCATGTAATTTAGCAACATTTAATATATTTAGCTAGCAAACATACAAGTTTTCTATAAGCAATTCAGGTTAAACAATATTTATAAGCAATTTATAGGGTTCCGACATTAATTTTAATTGTTTACAACCAATTCGTATACACTTCATTCACTTTAAATGGTTTGCAACTCAATTGCTTACATTCAATTCATTTTTAACCCAAACAACTCACATTTATTTCAGTTGATTCCAAAAATCAATTTTATTTACCTCTACCAATTCATAGATTTTTTTTATTTACTTTCGTTTAAGTCGAACGACTAATATATTCTATGCAATTTGACAATATTCACTTAATAGAATATCCATTTTAGTTTTTATCCACATCCAATTGATTCCAACTTAGTTTATATTTAATTCCATCCCATTTCTCGTTTATTCACCAACCATACATTCTAAAATCATTTCTTTGAGCTTCACAACATTCGATTCTTATATTAATAACCACTTTCCAAATTAATTTAACATAAACTTTTATTTAATGAACTTTCATTCTTACTCAAAGTTGAGCTTCTAATTATTTTTAGCTTAAGTTAATTTACTTCAATTTTTTCCAACTTCAAAACTTAAGCTCGCTTCATTTGCAAATAAATTTTCTTTTTCACTTTAGCTTGATTCTATTTCAATCAAATCTCATTTCAATCTACAAATTTATCTGATTAGTTCTTTTGTTTCGTTCATTACAAATTTTAAATTTCCAAATTCAATTCATTCACGAATCATTTAATTCAATTAGCCATTCTCATAATCCATTTAAATTTTTAATTCCATTCTCAATTCGTTAAAATAATATCCAAGGCAATATTTAATTCATCCATACTCGAATTAGACTTATTGCAACTCAGATCGTTCTTATTTTAATCCAATTCCATAATAATTTTTCAAAACTCTTTTTTTCAAGTTTCCAAACTTATTTACCATTCCATAAACATTTTTAATAAGTTTCCAGAGTTTCATCCAAACATTTCAAACCAACTCCAGAGTTTAAACCATTACTAAAATGTTCCAAATTCAATTTTGAAAACTTATATATCTAAATCAAACTATTCCTCTGCATTTTCAAAATGAAACCAAATTTCGCAAACAAACATTAATCTAAAACATCCAGGTAGCAATCCCCTTTTTGGAAACTCGAAAATGAACACCGATGATGTCGCGATCATCATCGGAATTATTTTCCAACGACCGAAAAGAGTTCAATGCTTTTATCTGTTTAACATCCCAAAAAATATTTTTCAATCCCAAATTCTTTCAGAAACATTTTCAATATTTCTTTGGAATTCTATTCCAATATTATAAATCACATTTATAATTCACATTTACAAATCCCATTTATTTTATTAATTTTTCCTTAATCTTTGGTTATAATTTCAATTTCTTATTCAATTCTCATACAACAATGATAATAATTTAATATTATCATTCCTAACATCCAAGCAACCATATATTAACTAAAATGGTTTACACAAACATTTCTATAAAAATAAATTGGGTAAAATTATTTCATTTACCCTACTTTTAAAACCATACTGTGTCAGTTTACCTTGTTCAAGAATTTAGAAATTCCTATCGATAACATGGTGTCCCACATATCGACCAGAATCCATAAACACACAACCGATAAGTCAACACAATATAAAAACAATTTTATATTAACTAAGAAATACGCGCTCATATCTATTAATACACTCAAACTCATTCTAGAGTACTATGAACTCTATTTCAATGAGTAATCCCCACTAGAGCCAAGGTTCTTGCTAAATCTTCAGCTCTGATACCAAGTGGAACGACATGTAGTTTCGTACCCCTTAAGTCAACACTATTCTCCATTAATCAACTCAAGATGCACGGAAATACGAACCATTTGGGTTAAAGAAAAAGAGGTAGAAGAAGAAAATAGAAAACAACATCAGAATCTAACCATCGCAGCGGAATAAAATATAAATGATAATAACAGATCTTTACACAAAAGAAAAACTATATTTATTTTATGCATACATCACCAGAATACATCATCAGAGTTTCACAACATCAATAATAAACAACTGGACAGTAATCATAATCTATCCTCACACAACTGAGTATACAGCTAATCAACACAGTTTAAACGTCAATTTAAACGATATATTTCAAAACTTAACACAGCATTCCCAAATTCAATTTTAATACTTTTACTATTCCCAGTACTATCAATATAAAGTTTACAAACCCTTAAATTATTTTTAACAGGCTTAAAACTCCAGATTCAACATTTTACCCAATTTTCAGTAATTAAACCCAATAATTAAATCTCCTAATAATGGTGATATTTGAAATTTAAGTTACAAACTAACTTTTAAATATTAAAATTAATTAAATATCCCAATTTAAATTGTCCAAAATTCCGGGTCGTCAAAGAATTGATTTGCCCTCCTCTAGAGCTTCAAATCGATATATAGTTTGATATTATTTGAGGAGTATGAAATTTTGATTTGAATTTGACTATGAAATTGCAATTGGGGATTTAGGGTTTGTCTGCCATTGAGAAAGAGGAGCACATAAATTTCTATACGTATAGAAACGAGAAATAGAAAGGCTGTTAGGGTTTATAACGACATATATATAGGAAGAACACGATAGAAACAAAAGGGCTTGATTGGTTTGGAAAATTGAACGATAAATGGCCAAAAAAGCCTGTTCTGACTTCGGAACGAAAGTGAATCATACTATATTTCAAAATAGATGCTTTTAGATATTTTAAATGCACTAAAATAGGTTTTAAGTCCAAATTCCATCGTATGAAGAAGTTATGCTAGAATCAAATTATTTCAAATTGATTTCAATTAAATTGATTTCTATGCATTTCGAGCTCGTACGATCAAACGACAAGTCCAATCGTTATGAAATTTGAAATCCTAAAAAATTCACTGTTACGGGTCCAATGAAACCAGTTTCGTCGAAATCCGAGTCAGTGGCCAATATGGCTATATTTCACAATATTAAATTAAATTAATATTTAATTAATTAAATCACTTTTTCGTTTCAAATTTAAAATTCACAAATTCCATTGATTTCTTAAATAATTACAATAATATCTTCAAATTTCAGCTAAATTTACATTATGTACTAGTTAAATATTTTAATTTCGATTAATTGTAATTAATCCAATTATTATATTTTAAATTCCATTAAATTAATAAATCTTTATTTCCATTCTTTTACTTCAACAAATTGTCTTATTATGAATAACATTAACATATTTCCAAATATTACCTTAGTTAACACTAAGATTTATTGCAATTGATTCCAATTCAATTTAATGGATTAAAAAAATATCGGTAACTTGTAATAATTGATGCCACTGACTCTCAATCATACTTTTTATAAGTTATCAATAATTAATTCAATATTTACATTCGTTTTCTTATATTAAATTTATTACCAAGTATAGATTTACCTTATTTCAACAAATTTGAATTCCATTCAAGTTGTAAATAATTAACTATAAATAACATTTGCGTTTCACTTTAGTTATTATTTGATTATTACCTTACAACCTTTTTTTTTCCAACATTAAATAACAAGATTCATTAAATTTACAAATTAAATTATCGAAAATTTACCGGTCGTTACACTCTCCTCCACTCAAAACTTTTCGTCCCCGAAAAGGAAAAAAGAAAAGAAAAGAAGGAATTAAGTAGTCAATATATCTTATTCAAGATGTTAAATACATAAACAATGAATTTACAAAATAAAATAATTTTAAATGAAACATATAGTATGTATAAACAATTAAATCCTTTTATTTTAAAATTAACAAAAGTTTAGAAAACATTTTCATAAAAATTTCCAAGTCCAAAATTTATGAAAAATTTCGACAGAGTCTCCTTTGTACGGAGGGGCTCGGGAGAAATTAAAATATCAAATATAACAATATAAAACATATATCTTCCAATAATAATAATTTATATGTCCCAACATGCGAAAAATATAATAGCACTATAAAACCGAAATCCGAAAATGTACCTATTTGTCGGGCAAACAAACGCTTAATTATGAAACCAAAAGCAGTAGCAATTGCTTCCATAACCTGCATTTCACTTATATAATCTAAAAGGAGTTAATAATTATATAGAATGAAATATTAATTTTGTTTCACCCACTAGCAAAAAAATCAATGTCAAACAACAACAATCACTTGCAACCACAGCATACAATCATCATACAGAATCAACATAATTCTATTATCCATCCATATCAACAAAACAAATAGTTGTTCGGGTTAAAAACTTTAAATTGTACAGAATGGAAAATAAAATATTAAGTGCACCATTTACTCAACAATCTTAGATGAAACTAGATAGATTATTTATACATCTAAACAAATTTAAAGTATCCTTGCCCAAACAACCATATATCAAACAAACAACAATTCCAAATAATAGATCAAGTTCATTCTTAGAAATTTCATTTCATTTATCTATAACACATAACTTTATATCATATTTAATTAGTAGCCTTTCATTACACATCAAATTCTTATTTATTAAAGAATTTCATTGAATACTTTCATTACCTCAAGTTTTTACTTGTACAATATCCATTACATTTTCTTATAAGGATTAGAACTTTTAATATTCGGTAAGTTATATATATATATATATGCTTTTAAGGATGTAATTAAAAGTTACACAATTTATTTTATTTCTTTTAATTAACTTAATGTTCAATAATAATATCCTTTGTTTCATATGTTACAATTTCAAATTTCTTTTAATCCCATTTATAGCTTGGCATTAAATCTCTTATTTCATTTAGATGTTTCAATTATTAATTAAATTCCATTTCACTACACTAATTGAAACCATTAATTAATAGAAACTTAAGAATTAAATACGGGTTTAATTTCAAATCATTTTAAAATAATAGATAAATGTATATACTTGCACTTTATATGTCCAATTATATTTAAAACAATTTAAAATTTATATTTGTTTATCAAAATAAATCCAGTAAAACTACTAAAGTAGCCTTCCCACTTCGAAATTCGAAAATGAATGTAAATGATACGTGCACTCATCATCGAAATTATTTTTCAGCGACGGAGAGGGGAGTGCAGAACTTATTTCGTTTCAAAGTTTCTTTAAAACAATTCTTTCAAATTATATTGAAATATTTACATTAGAAAATACTTCTAATAATAATATTATTATATTCCAAAATCATTCGAAAGAAATTTTTAAAACCTGGGGACTTCGATTCTAAATTCCCAATTTTCATTTATTTTATTATAGATCTTATTTCCAACCAATATATAGCAACCAAATATATGTCACGTATAAAAAAAATTATTTTATATATATAGAAAATATAATAGGCAAAATTATTTCATTCACCTATTTTAAATAGATATTGTGTAGGTCTGTCCTATTAAGTGTTTAGAAATCTCTATCGATGTCATAGCGTCCTATGCACCGACCAGAATTTATAGATACAAAACGGAAAAAATTAATACAATATCAAAACCTTTTTATAACACTAACAAATGCGCTTTATCATATATATACACTCAGCGACTCGTCATAGGGTATTACTACCCTATTAACAAAGAGTCAAACCCCACAAAGCTAAGATTTATCGCTAAACCAAAGCTCTGATACCAGATGTAACATCCCGCCTTTTTGTATGCTTTAAATCGACGATAAATCACACACATCAGACTCAAACCATACAAAAGGGCGAATTGTTATTGGGGTGAATAAGAAAAAAAGAAGAAAGAAAACAAAACAGAATCTCACAGCGGAATGACAAAATACAATAATCAAGCAACAGTTCATGAAGGAGTGTGTCTACTACCGCCCGGGCTGGTAGTAACGCGTAGCAGCTACTACTGCCCACCTCGAGCCACACCCCCAAAATCAAAAATCAAAAGTGGGCACCGAATCAATCCAAAAGCCATAGTATAATATCGAAGGAGTGTGTCCGATAAGAGGGGCTACCTCCTTGGCCTGAGAATCACTCCGTTTTAACTACCTTATGCCAACTCAAGGGAGTCAGGTCCACGTATATACCTTAATAGAACGTCGCAACCATCCTACTTCATTCTGGAATCTCCACCGCGTACACGGTTGTTAAAATGGTTTTCGGAGTTGGCAGAGAGTATGACTACTTTCGATCCCGGTATGTTTAAAACCAAACGTTGTAATAACACCGCGGTCATTCTCAAAATAGTTTATACTTTAAAACCAAAAATATCATTGCCTTTTCAAAATCCAAATCAATATAATATCATTTTATCTTAAATATATCCTTTCTAAAACTATAACACTTTTGAAGTTATAACATTTCGAAATCAGAACACTTGAATATAACACTTCAAACTATAGTACCTTGAAACCCATAACTTTGAACATAACTACCACCAATTTAATGGTTTGAATATTTTAAATACTTTATATAATAAAATACCTTCTTCAATTTTCACAACTCGAATCCAACAAAACTCGAATTTCTACATTTTATATTTAACTAAATCCTAAATCATTAATTTAAATTCAATTTAGTTTCCAAATAAATTATCCCAAATTTATCAATTTCAAACTAGATTTGATCCGTAGAATAAACTATTTCAAATTCAATATATTTCAAACTTTAAGTATTCAATAATTTCAAAACTAAGTTTGGTAATTACGATTCAGCAATTCAGTTTCTATTATTTAGTTTTGAAATATTTACATAATAAATCCATTATTATTTAAGTAAAACTCAAATTACAATTAACTTAATATTTCCTTCAATTTATTCATACTTGAAATATTCACTTAATTCACCTTAAACCAAAATAAAATTATAAAAATCACGTCCTTAAATCTTAAAACCAATAAGTTTCAAATCAATATATCTAAAATAATTCTTAATTAAATACATTTCCAAATCAATTTTTAAATCCTCTTTAATTTAGAACTTATTTATAGTATAATTTCAATATCCAATAAAATCATATATATGTTTTGTCAAAACCATAGAAATCTTTTTCAAAATATTTATATATATATACCAACAGTGTCTGTATAAAATTTTCTATTCTATATGCAAGTGACACAGATATTTATCATTTCATTCCGCAATTTAAAATAAAAATACGGTTATATATCAATTCAAACCGCAATGCTGAATGAAATAAAATCCATAACAACTTGCAGTTTATAACAACATGAAATACAACACTCATTCATCCAATATCAATCATCAACCATTTATCACAATCATCATCTAATTCAAATAATAACATAAATATAGAACAGATAATAAATAATAGGTAGTTACTGGCAGTTATACTCAATAATAAATTAAATAACAAATTAACCGGCAGTTTATATGCAATAATAAATTAAATAACAATTTAATTCAATAAATTCAATTTAACTGAGATGAAGATTAAAAATATACCAAACAGTCATAAATAAATTTCTAATCACATCATAAATCAATTTAACAAATATAAGAAATTTTAGAAGTTGTGAGTTGGACATCACACTCACCTTTTGAATTTAAACCCAATTTAAATCCAATTTAAACCCAAAATCTGAAAAGTCTCAGAATTCATATAGACTAGCGTCAAAATGTCTAGAATTTTAATACAATCCTAACAAAAGAAACCGTGCGTAAATCGAACATCGTATGCAAAAGTTATGATCATTAAACGATTGAATTAGGAATTTAAAAAGAAAAAAACAAACCAATGATAAGAAGCCACGTCAACATGCGGCTCATAGAAACCCTGTAACGACCCATTATTTTCCACTACTCAAATCGGCAATAATCCACACATGTCGGACTTGAATAGTACAAAATAAAAGATTGTAGTAAAAATTCGGAGCAAATGAAAAATCAAATCACATAATCACAGACACAGAACATCAGAATATCTTGCAACGGAAAATAAAATACCATAGTAGTTCATGAAGCTACTATCACAAAGTCTCAAAACCAAATAGAAAATACATAATATCTGTCTGAAAGTAAATACGACATCAAATCCCAAATACAAAGAAGTCCACTAATACAAAGCTGACAACAGAACAACAAAACTGAAATATAGATAACTAGATAGGCTGGAAAATCACTAGCGATTCCAGACCTCTAGAGAGTAGAAATCCAAATCTGTGAATAAACTCAAGCTGACCTAAGCGTAAATAAAAACAAACACTCGAGCCAGGACATACATACTTATCCAATGTAAACTAACTCAAGTGAACTGTAGTAAAGGTACAAGCAACTTAGAAGATGCTTGGAACCGCCCATTCTCAAAGGATCCGTTAAACTATTTACTATATAGTAATATTTCTCTATTATAATAATGTCCATCAATAAAATAAACATACTTTTAAATATCTTCACGGGGTTACCTATATAGCCCAGACACGTAATAGTCTCAGTAGTCCATCCAATATCTGCATATCTCCTGATCGGGAGCCTACGAGAAGATACGCATAGGCTACGAGAGAAAACCAAACTCGTAGTAAAGGCTCGATATGGTAGGTGACACGGCACATAAGGCAATGTCAGGGTAGATATACCAATTACGCACACGGGCTGGTGGCAACGCAGCAGCCACATACACCCACCTCGGAACACATTCCCAAAATCGGAGGGTGGCCACCAAATAATCACAAAGTAATAGAATGGTATCGAAGAAATGCGTCCGACCAGAGGAGCTACCCCTTTTGGCCCGAGATCGCTCCTATTTTAGCCACCTTATGCCAACTCACGGGAGTTGGGTACACGTAACATACCATAAGAACGTCGCCACCATCCTACTTCATTCTGGAATCTCCACCGCGTACGCAGTTGTCAAAGTGGTTTTCGGTATCGAGAGAGAGTATGTCCATACCTAATCCCGGTCTCTTTGCAAACCAATCGTTATTATAACCCGTGGTTATAATTTTAAAAAAATATACTTTATTCTTCAATATAAAATATCATTTCAAAACCCAATTCTTTATCAACATAAAGATTAAATCATTTCCAAATCATTTCGATATATCAAATTTTCATATCCTTCCAACACTTCTTTTTAAATCATTATTTAAATTCAAATTCAAATATCAATCTTAATACCCTTTTAAAGCTCAAAGATAACATTCATTTAGTTCAATTCAAATCATCCTTTAAAATGATTCATTTTCCAATTTATTTCATTCATTTAAATCAAAGTGAAGTTATTATTCTTTCAAGTCAAGTATTCTAATTTCCAAGTTTCAAGTCAATCAGAGTTCGTTTACTAAGTCAAAAACCATAATTATTAAAATTTCAGCCTTTCACGGCATTTAGAAAAACTGCTATAAGTTACACTTGAAAACATTTTAATTCAGCAAAGACAGCACTAAAAAACTGCTGTTAAAACTTGGTTTTAGTTAAATTTTAGTTCAAGACAGCAAAGACGACATTTCTAGAAATGCTGCAATAGCTCAGGTTTCAAAACAAGGGTTTTTATTCATTTCTGCAAAGACAGCAGACCACTACAGCATTTACAGAAATGCTATGATAGATCTGAGTTCAATTTTAGCTTATAAGTTCAACTACAGCAACTACAGCATTTCAGAAATGCTGTAATAGCTCTTTTTACTCAATTTTAGTTTAATTCAGAAACTATAGTATTTCTGAATGCTATTAAAAGTGAATTCTAGATTTTTAGTGTATTTCCAGCAAATAATAAACTTCATTTTAAACTCTTTAAAATTCTAAAATCATAATTTAACATTAAAAATGTTCGTTACATATCATTTAAACATATTATTTTTATCATAATAAATTCCATATTGTTAAATCAAATTTCTACAAATTCATTTAATAAATTCAAGTGTAGATTTTCCAATTCTTCACATTTTAAATAAACAACTTAATACTTAAATTTTCCTCCATTTGTTTTTCAATAAATTTTTATTTATAAAACTAAATTTTATTTAACAAAATTCCAATTTCCACTTAAGTTATATTCCAAAATTCAATGCAACTATTCAATTTTTTTCCAACATTTTAACTTATAGAAAATTCCAAATTTCTATATTTAGTAATTAGAATCCAATTTAAATCAAATTTCATATATATACACTTTTAAAATTAAATTTCTAGAAAACTTATAAAAATAACCACGGGCCTATATATAGTTTTCTAACCTAGGTCAAGTGATACGGATATATATCATTTCAATCAGCAGTTTACAAATAAAATTCGGGGTCTATCATTTCAAACCCGCAATCCCAAGTCAAAATAAATAATTTAAAAACCGTTCAGGCCTATCATTTTAGCCCATAATGATTTTTTCTTATTCTAAAGTCCGTTCGGGTATGTATAATTTCAACCCATAGTGAACCTAATCTACAGGGAACTTTGCAGTGTGATAAACAGATATAAATGAATGGTTTAACAATAACAGGTGATATGACATGTAACAAGTGAGATGATATGCAATTTAACATGTTTAACATCACACACACACACACACACATGTATGTATATATATATATAATCACATGGCAGTTATAACATCATAAATATTTTCTACACATTCAGTTGTTGTTGTTTTACAATTGCATAAGTATAATTGTCGTGTGAGCTTTACTCACCTCTAATTGCTAAAGATTTCAAAACCAAAGGCACAACAGAAAACAAAGCATGATGACACGATTACGGACTTGAGTGGAGAGTGAATCCAAGCTACAACTCTTGTGTATAACCCAAAACAAACAATCAAAACAACACAATTCAATACGACTTTAAAATCACTACAACAAAAGGACCCTACGATAGCGCCCGAAAAACCCTATTAAAGGATATTATAGCGGTTCGATAAACGCTGTATAACGACATGTGATTAAAAACAACCAACATTAGATAGCACAAAAAAAGCGCTATAAAATTGTTAATTTCATAGCGCAAATATTGCGCTATGTTATTTATTTTTATAGTGGCAAAATAGGCGTTATTGATTAATATCACAGCGCTATTAGCCCGCTATGAAATTCGTTATTAGCTACAAAATACTTTTTGTTTTTTCTAAGATAGCACCAATATTGCGCTATAGAAAGTGTTAATAGCGGATTATTAGCGCTGTATTTGAACAGGTTATTGTAGACAGTGACTTGTCACAACTCCAAAATGCCGCTATAAAAAGTCAGCTACAATAGCGCTTGTGCTCTGCTATAATATCTTATTTTATAGCGCTTATTGTAATACCATAGCGCTTTTTATGGTCTGCATCTTTAATACTAACAGATTTGATAGCGGCCATTAGGCGCTATTAAATATTATATTGGTTTTGAAGTGCTATAATTTAATTTCACAATTCAAAAATTTTCTACATCCTACTAATACACTGCAGTATTAAATACCGATATCAAAAGGCACAATAATAATCATAAAAGATGATAAATATAGAGATGTAACACATTACATTAAACATACCAAATATTCATACACATCAAAACGTAGTAGCAAATATTTTAAGCACCGCAAAAAATAGTAGCATAGTTTAACAAAAAAAAACAAGTACATATTTGATTGTTTGCATTAAAATGAAGATCACAACTTTAGCATCTTCTTCTTTCACACACCTGCAAATAAGATAAATAATTACATTGAGAACGATACATAATTAATGATAGATGTTTTTACATGTAACAAAAAACTAAATTATTGCATATTATTGCATGTCTCATTTTATATTCGTACATGTTAATATCCATTTGAATCTACATCAAAATTTCTGGCATAAGTTGGTAGCCAACTGACTTTTATTAAGTCAGATAGCTAATTTACGTTTGGACAGTATCATGTATATTCGAAAATTATGGCTTCTACTTTTTTTATGTGTCTACCATTCACTGCGCCCTTCAATCAAGGGATGTAATCATTCAAAACTAAAGAACCACTAAAAAAATTCAAAATATTAAGTACGTACTTATAGACAATGTGTATAAATTTTGTTTATTATAGTGTTGTATCCAACCGTCCTGCCAACTTCACCCATTCCACACTCATTCCACCCATTCCCCAAAATCAAGAAACATCGCCAACTTCAACCCACTCCAACAGCAAGCCACTACGTGAAGACTACATGGATCAGTTTGTGTAAAGTTGGAGGGTGGTAGTGGTAGGGAGCCCCATGTATGTATTTTTGAAAAAACTAAAGGCAGTCAAGCGTAGATTGAAGCTTTAGGCTAAAGGACACAAGAGTACTAAAAAGGAGGTGGAAGACTTACGTAATGAATATGCAGAATTGCTAAAACTTTATGCACCATTGCTCCTTCTTCATTGTTACTGCATAATCATTTATGCTTAGCACACAAACCAGTTATTATTTATAACACAGTGGTACAAACCTTTGTTATGGCTGTAATTGCTATTGATGTGGTCCATTGCTAGTCCACAAAGCTCTACTTTTAACCTTGTTGCTATGTTTTCAGTGAATTTCTACTTGAATTTCTGCCTTCTAGATATTATATGAAGTAACACAAAAGAAGAATTATCAGTGGGCTAAGCTCTTTTACTGCCCGATGGCTTCTTATCTAAAACCATATGAAATAACATGTAAATCTAAAACTAACCTAAATAGTTGGTTATCATGAAACATTAGTAAAAACATATGAATCGCCTCTGACGTACCTTGTGTACCAAATGCGCAACCAAACCAGCAACTACCAAAGTCACCAAAACCTGAAAATTTATAAAAAAAATGATGAATAAAAATAATTCAATTCTCAAAGTAATTTGCTCAAAACACTAAAATAAGTTTAGAAGAATATTGATGTTAATGTTACCTGAGCAAAACCTAGCCCAAAAATATACTTTTTCATTGAGCTTAGCCTTTCCATAGATAGCTGCAAGTACAAAAACACATCATATCGTTTGATATAAAAATAGATATAAACCGAGTATGATAAGTTATACCTCAAGTCCGATGTTAAACAGCAAAAATACAACTCCAAATTCAACGGCAGCTCTAGTCCTATGGACGTGGCGTATAATAGAGAACCCATAAGGCCCAATAAGAACATCAGCAGCAAGATATCCAAGTACAGGGCTCCTGGATTCATATAACAGTTTACTATTATGATGTGTACCTAATATATAAATTCAGTTTCTTCCTATTTTAAAATGTAGACAAAAGCAACAAAAACTCGAAACATAACTTTCAGATCGGTAAAAACATTCCTTAAGGGCTACTATTTTCAAATAAATCGAATTTAAATGGAAATTGATGAAAGACTAAGCAGGCATTCACCTTCTTTCTTGGTTACTAAATCAAAATTGATGTGGTAAAAGAATGGATGCTTGTTAAGTTGTAACCAATACATGTTTATTATTTACCTATTTATTATTCACTCACAGTATAATGTCAACATTGATTAGTATTAAATGCTAAAAAAATTAAAAAAACTGGTCAAATATCTGAAAATCTGATATGAGTCATATACAACTAAAGGATTATGGACAGCTATAAAAAAATTATATTAAAATATTGCATTGTCTAATATTAGTCAATAACAAGATTGGGAAGCTTAACATATATGAAAAGGGCGGTACAAAAGGTAATATAGTTTGCGAAATAATTATTTTGGCCGCTAATAATTAACTCCAAGTAGCATCTGGAATGTAGGTACAAATATAACACTTGCCAGTAGTAACCATAACATATCAAAGAGGGATGCCTCCCCTTCGTTGACCTAGGGGGTTAAAGGAAATAATGCACTTGTCAGAATAGTGTGCTATAAAAAAATATTGAATGATACAGAGACAGACGTACTATATGCCTATAAATAAAAGTACATATAAAGGTCACTTGCCTCTTGGTAGGGTATTTGTGCAAGAAGTTTCTTTAATCTTTTGGGAAATCTACGAATCTCTCGAATCAATGGCTTTGTATTTGAATCAACTTCTTCAATAGTAACTATCTCAGGTTGGTTAAGCAATTGAGTAGTTGTCTCTGCTCGGTTATTAGGAAAAAAATCCCTGGGAAACCAATTAAGAAGAAATGAGAGGGAAATTTAGAGATTAAATCATCACACATAAGTACTGACATAGATCTGTTGTGATTAAAATGGGTAATAAATGATATTGAATATTTAGCCAAAAATAGCATCAGATGGTGTGATAACATGTTGATTTTCTTGATCATACTATGTGATCAATTAGACAGTCATAAAATCAAGTCTAAGTCCGAGTACTTGGTGAATCAAGTACAGATAATGTAATAATTGTTTAAAATGCCATCCATTTGCACATGGATTTCAATGATGAGGGAACTGGATAGATTTACATAACTGACAACACTACATAAACTTGGGTCTCTGGGTCAGCTAATTATCAGGGGTGATAAAACAAGTTAAAAGTCACATTCTGTGAGTGTATATTGAACATCCTGGCTTCTCGAGAAGTGACAAAATATATAGACGAATCAAAATATATTTTTGGTTGCTATTGTCAAGATTAGCTAGTAGTATTGGCAAGCCACATAACTAGATGAAATTACAGCAGAAAAACGAATCAAAATATTTTTCAAAAATTCTAGTACAAATTTATTTATAATCTAGTTTGCCAAAAATAGTTCAAAGTCGAATGTACAATGGATTAGTCATAGTATTTTATATTACATATGACAATGTCCCTCAAAAATGCTCTCAATGCAAGAGCTTTTGACATGCCAAAAAAATACACGTCTCTAAACCGAAGTGGATCCTAAAACAAACTTCTTACCATAGCCATGAGGATGGTACATCTACTGAACAATAAAACCCGATAGCCGTGAAGCTTGTGAACCATCTGCAAAACCACAACCTATATTGAAAGATAATGCCACACGGTAAATCAACCTTAAATAAAGTGGTCAGCAGCTTGATTTTTCAATATATGACTCAATAGTTTTTTTACCTATCTAGATAAGTTGTCCATAAAAAAATAGCACAGATCACATGTTTTAGTAGTAAAAATGTTGTTTACTTAAAGCAGGTGAAAATTACAATGCATGACATATCAGCCATTATGATATCTACTCTACAAGTCTTCCTGTACATGGAATCTACTCATAAGAATTCAAAGAAATTGCTTCAAAAAAATTTGGTCCACCAAAATGCAAAAAATTTGGTGAAGCGACAGTTTATGTCTATATCAACACGTTCATCCCCAAGAACACTAGACCAAATTAACCATCTAAGAAGTATGCCAACACGACTTATTTACTCGCTACTTAATAATCTGCTCACTATCACCTAATTTACTCAAACAACATGATTACATCAATATAGAGGTGCAAGATTTACTGAGTGCTAAGTTTGAAATTAAGTAATTCAAAATATAAAGTGACACAATTACCAAGATCACCATCACTTGAACCATTTCAAATAATCGCATCTTATCTAAAATTGCAACAAAAAATTTACCATGAGGAGCTTCTTTATGACATAACAGCACCGCTCCTGATGTTCCTCTTCTTAATAAGCTTTTGCATTCTGTCGCTCATCCACTCAGATAAGTCCAGCCAACCAAACGATAATGCAACTCAATCAAACAATGTCACCTGCTGTTACAAATAATAATGAAATTATTTAACGAACAATAATTCTAGTGGAAAATCTTGACTAAATTTATCACCAAGTGCGTCAATTAAGCAAATATGCAATCAAGACACTCTTATTCCAACGTATATTGAGACAACATATAGCAAAAGAAGTTTTAGAAATGTACTGGAGTTGAAGCATTTATAAATTATAGATGTTATTTCTAATTCTGTATAGCAAAAGAAGTTTTAGAAATGTACTGGAGTTGAGGGGTAAAAGCTGCTCTGCCTTTGCTTCTAAGCAGCTCGATCCTCAAGAATCGTTGCAATAGTGGTTTGGTGAATTACGTATGTTATAATAGGATAGTTTTTTTTTTATAAAGGCACGAAACTTGCCCTCTTCTAGATTATATTTTCTCAACCAAAATAATACTTATTTTGTTTGGTTGAAATATAGAAAAGAGGTCTAATTCTAAAACATTCGAGAGTAATGCCATAACTAGAAGGGAAACAAAATAAAATGAGAAGGTAATAATTGAAACCTGTCTAATCTGTCTGTTCCTGCTAACAATAAGAGCTTTGGCACTGGGCATGATAGAAACTTATCAGAAAGGCCTTCATAGTACCTAAAAATAGCAAATCTCAGAAATGATATGAATGTTAAAACACGCCTAGCAAGGGCCATATAAAGCAACAATGCAATTGAACCACAAATCATCTTTCGCTCAATTCTGATTCTTAATTGTTGGTGTGAAGAAAATGCTTCAAACGAACTCTATATGATTATTTTACAGCCTATACGGCTGGAAATTGACACTGTCATCTCTATACACACTGTCATCTCTATATAGAGAGTTTCAAGTCAAAGCTTGTACAGGTAACAAATTGTCTGCTCCCGATATTACAAACCTTCAACATCCATTTTCATGTTGTATACAGCTATTACATCAAGAGGGATATGATGTGCATTAAGTGAATGAAACTAACCACAAAAAAAGGTATGCAGTAAGCCATCATTTATGAATCTGAACAAGTGGTAAACTGGAAACAGCAATGTACCCAGACAAAATGTTCATGCACATTTTTCTACTACTTGAACCACGAGAAAAGAAAAAAAACTAAAATGCACTAGGCTCGATGCAAACAAGGAAATTAATATCAGATTGAGTGTAAAAATACATCAAATCAATTCGTGGCTACTCAACAACAAAACATATGCTTTCAAAATAACAGTAATCAAACAAATAGATTAGCAACATTAAAATAGAATTTTTGATGGATAGGTGTCATGAGTTGGTAGACACTTAATCAAAAAAAGAAAGCACGTAATCTTCTTAGTTCTTATAAGAAACTTGAGCTAGAGGTCCTAGAAGGCAATATTTACTTTGAATATTTGTTTTGTCGGTATTCGCATTTTTGTTGAAGTTCTAGTACAAGCATTTAAAAGGTTTTTACTGTAGGTAGTTGCAGTTTTCCTGAAAATAATTCTAAAGATGTATCGTGATGCCTGGTTTATAAAGGGACGAAAGTATATTTTGAAACTCATATATAGGTGTTTAACAAAACTTCCTTTTAATATTCACCATTAGTACACCCAACAAGCTCTGCATCCATGCAACACATAGGCTATTTACTAGTATAATATTAAAGTACGTAGTTTCAATCCTGTGCCATTTATATAAACACAAGCATGAGTTTTTATAAAGTATAACTTGCTTGTTTATCCTAGATTTGAGAAGTAAATTGGTACGTTTTTGTTATATCTAGAATTTTCTTAAAGCAGATAGATTTGTTATGTCTTTAGAAAGGAAACTTGATCCACGTATTAACAACTAGATGATTTACTACAAAGTGATAGAAAGAAAAAACAATACATGAGACAATGCACACATTCTTTTTCTTTCTTTTTCTGTCATAGCTAGATGATAATATTGTTGTAATTAGTAGTATTTGCCAAAATGTGATATAATTTCTACAATGTGTCTTTGGGATTCGCTAGGTCAGAAAGATATGTCTGGATTATGAGTGCGTCGGGTGTTCCACTCTCTAACAGGCTTAGTAACTAATTTTAGTGCAGCCTCTCATTTGGTTGTAAGAACAAGACAAGCTCCCTTCTTCGCATATTCTTATACTGATTACTAATAAATTTATAGATTGCATATAGTAAACTTTAGTTTTCTTTCTCCTTTTTATAAATTTATTTTATATTTGCCAATCTGACGTTAATTGATGAGTATATTAAGTTACAGAGACTGGATTAGTTATGGAGATTCGAACAAGAGGACTGAAATGGGGTATTCGGTTTTCAAATAATAATAATATGCACGAGTTTTGAATAAACATAAAATGAATCATAAAACTTTAAGTTTAAAGTACTTATAATTCCACAGATGCTTTCGCAGTCTCTTAAGGAAATAACACACTTACAAAAACATAAATTAAAAGAGGCTCAGCTTTGTTCTCTTTACAATGGCTCCACCTAAACCGCAATTCTTAAACAGTAATAAAACTAATTTCTTGGTAGCATACCTGGAAATATAACCACTTGTTGTACCTACTTCTTGCACAATTCTTTTTCTTTTTTCCTTACTTTATTTCTTCCTTCTCCTCTCATTTTCATCCTCTCGCCATTAATATCCTCCTCGCAAAATAAGTAGCACAAGGGCACAGTTCAAGATTTCTGCAGGCCACCTTCTATCCATTGTTGACATTTGCAACTTTAGAAATTGAACGGATGCACTCGGTATTGGTTATTCTACGGTTCTCCAATTTGCCTTACCATTGACATGAGCCAGAAAGTATTTTCAGGAAAACATAAGCATGTTTAACCAAATTTCCAACCATTTTACTAATAATGCATACATTGAATCCATTTTTTCCCGAGCTTATAATAAACGGATTGATATCGCGTAAAGCAATTCAACATTTCCACATGCAAATCATCATCCCCTCGTTATATAAAATAAAAAATATCCATGCACACTCTTTTAAAAAAAATGCAAATACAAATAAAATTGTTGGTTAAACTTATACCCAAAACTATAAACCAGTAGAGTACTGCATAAATAATCAAATAATTTTGCAAGAAGATCTTCATCACCTCATTGTTGATGAGGTTAAAAGATAAAGTGGATGCAGGTCAAAAATTAAAATTATTATCATCTGATTAGTGGCATGGACACAGGGCAGTTCAAAATTAAGGAAGATGAAGAAATTGTATGAATACAATATTTAACATTTGATTGTCATATAACCACAATTGACATCGACATTCACACTGCCATAAACTAACATGAAAAAGGGTATTATTAATTTTTTAAGGATATATTCAAAGTAATCAAAGAAAATGAAATATAAATTACCAAAAGTGGCTTGGATTTTTCGACTCGTCAAGAATGTTTCACACCTCAATTTACCACATTGGGTGCTTCATAGAACCATTATCGCACTAATCTTTGGTCAACACAATCAAAAAGGCACCTTTATAGCAATATTGTTGTTGTTGTTGTTGCTGCTGCTATGACAATTAACATTCTCATTCCTTTTCTCATGTTCCTTTTCTCCCGTCACTTACAAATAAGGGACATAAGGGTTGTTCTCGAATGCCCATCCAGTCCACTAATCAGTCCTACAAGTTCTAATTGGTAAATGGATGCGTCAGGTACCTGCTATGAAGCAAGCTTCCATGTTGCCTCGCCACTGACATAGGAAATCCATTAGATAATAGCAAAGCTTAAGAATTTCTAGCCTCATTCTAAAATTATTTTTGACCTTTTTTTTGAAAAATCAAATCTGCACTTAGGTTAACTAAAATAGGTAAATTTCAAACTAACAGTTTAAAAATAGATAAATTTCAAACTCTATATTTTGTCTTCCTAATTTTGAATTCCAGTTCCACCTTATAAATAGCTCTAAGCTAAAAGGTCTACTTAGTACTCACCTTTAAATAAACAATTAATCATAGCCCTTCCCTTTTCATAGTTCTTTCTACCACTTATGAACGAACATGAAAAAGATGTGTGCCTTTGTTCTCTACTGTAAGCAGAAGTTACAGTGTTAGCAATAGCATTTCCAAACAAGCCCAATCGCTGCATAACGCTACATTAGTATTCATTTTGCATATGAGGTCGGTGATATATATTAGTATTCACTTTGCATTGTCAGGTTTCTTAACAGTTGTCTATTTTGTACCTCCACTGAGTGGATGGATGAAATAAAAGCCATATATACTATGCAATGAACCAGTTATGGTATAAAAATTACATAAGAAATTTTCCTTTTGGATGTATTAATTTCCTAAGGGTTTCCCTTAGTGGGAATTATGTAACAAAATACCCCCTTTTAGCATGCTGATATCAGTGAGATATTATCAACTAGTCAAGAAATTTTTTACAACCTTATATGAATAGTTATACAAGTAAAATTGAAGAAAATAGAAAACTGGACCTTCAATCTTGTTGCATCAGAAAAGAAGAAACAGCATTTGGGTTTGGCAACCTAGAAACCTAATCTGGCAATGTACTAGCCGTTCGACTAATCTCCACGTCGCAACTAGGACATTCGACAACGACCAGAAGTGAAATATCCAAAACACTGCTTGAGCTAAAGGCAGAAACACAGAGGTATCAGATAGCATAAGGATACAGCAGCCACCAGTCACAAAGTGGACCATTAGAAGGCAGGAAAAAAGCACGACATATCTAGACAAACTCAAAAGAGAAGCAAGAAAAAGACTTAAAGATATACCTGAAATCTATCTGAAATGAGCTTCATATTTCATCAACAACAGTCGCAACGGATCTAGGGTTTTGGAGAAAAACGAATCGAACTCGAGGTTCGATAAGGAGGCTAAGGTCGGCGACGATAAGCAAGAGTTTGACAAGCTTGAGGCAAGCCGAGGCCAGTGGCATGTGGCGGGTGTGAAAAGTTACGGGCGAAGGCAGTGATAAGGGAAGGGATTCTATGGTTAGGGATTTGAGAAAATAACGGGAGGAAGAGGGAATACTTTGGGAAGAGGCGGGCACGCAAAAAGTTTGAGCCACTGAATTTGTAACGGAGCCAATCCACAACCAAAATAAAGCAATTGAGTTTGACAAATAACTAAGTGTAAACAATAACGCTTTAGAATAACGCGTTATTAAATGGCGTTATTAATAACATATTTTTTTGTAGTGAATGCAATAATTTTGAAATGAAAGAGAAATGAATTGCCAAACTTTTTACCTTGCTTCCTCAAACCTTTTTCATGGCCTAGGGTATGGTTTGGTTCATATTTGGTCAAGTTTTGGCTTAGGTTTGGGCTGGCATAGGTCGGGTTCATGGCATGAACAAGGTGGAGTTTTATACATAAGGAGGTGAAAGGATTTTTAGGAAAAAGGTGGAGTTTTGGTTGGCTAAAAGGCTCGGCCATGGGAAGTATGCTCGGCCTGTGGGTGCACCATGAATGGAAAGAGGTTGGAGGGGTGTGTGGTGGTCAGGTTATAGGTGGTGGCGGCGGCTATGGTGGTGATTAGGGTGGTGGATGAAGTGGTATGGCAAGTAGTGGTCAACAACGTTGTTTTTAGGCATTTAGGTTGCAATTTGAAGGGTTTGGCCATCATGGTTTGTTCGGCCAAGGTCATGGATGGTGGAGTAAATCGTGGTGAAGGCACAGAAGAGATGTAGGGTGGTGGTGGCTGTGGAACAAGGGGGAGGCCGATCCAAAAAATGAAGAGAAACAAGGCAAAAATTGCATCGAAATAGAAAGAAAAGTTGAAAAAAAGATGGATGCCATTACCAAACTTTTGTTGAAGCCGTGAGTAATGAGAAGCTGAGATATTTTTCATGTGAAAGATAATGAAAATACATGGCTTAAAAAAATAGTGTACGGCCAAAAATGCACATAAATGAGGAGTTGTGAAAATGAAGAGTTTTGAAGGTGAAAAACCTTAAGTTTTGTAACTTTTTAAACCTTTGGCATTTCCTTTTCTTTTTAATTTTTATATAAAAAATAACTCAGAAATATAATTTACAAACCGAAACTAAGTAAAAATATAAGAAAATAAATAATTAATTTTAAAGAATATATAAAAAGAATGAAAGAAATTACTTAAAAATACAAAACAATGTCCAGAAATTACAAATAAATCACTACTAGTTTTGGAAAAATATCCACTTCATTTTAAAAATATTATAAAGTGAAACTTTGAAATAGAATAATTTATTTATCATTTCCAAAGTAAAATAAATAATTAAATTGGGGAAAAAATAGAAAAAGGAATAAAGAAATTGTTTAAAAATAGCAAACAGGACATAAAAATTACAAGAAAATTACCAATGGGTTTGGAAAATTATTTACTTCATTTTAAAATATTATAAGACAAAATTTGAAATAAAAATGATTTTAAAAACATTTTCAAAGTAAAATAAATAATTAAATTCATAGGAAATATCAAAAGAATTGAAGAAATTGCTTAAAAATAGGAAATAGAACTTGAAAATTTCAATAAATTACCCTTAATTCTAGAAAAATTTCTGCTTCACTATAAAAATAATTTAAAACAAATAAAAATAATTTAAAACAAAGAAAAATAATTTAAAACAAATAAAAATAAATTTCAAAAAAATATTGGGTTGTTACACTCTCCCCCACTCAAACCTTTTCGTCCTCGAAAAGAACGGAAATAAGGAAGCAAAAAAGATAAAGAAAACAAGATAGAAAACAAAACAGTACCTGGAATAAACAATTCTGGATTTGAAGCACAAATGCTCTCCTCGATCTCCCAAGTACAATCACGATCATCCGTACTCCACCGTACTTTGACCACACTAACAGATTTCCTTCTTAGCTGCTTCGTACCTCTGTCGACAATACGAAGTGGCTTCCTCTCGACAGTCAGATTAGGCTCAATATCCAAGCTGTCAAGAGCAGAAGGCTGAACAAACAAAGATGGGTCATGGAGATACCGGCGAAGATGTGAGACATGGAATACATCATGCACTCCAGAAAGCTTCTCGGGTAACTCCAGACGATAAGCCAAGGGACCAACTCTTTCCACAATGCGGAAAGGACCAATGAATTTGGGAGAAAGCTTCCCTCTATGACCAAAACGAATGACATTCCTCAAGGGAGAGACCTTAAGAAAAACCATATCTCCAACAGCAAACTCAAGCTTCTGCCTTCGCCTATCAGCATACTTCTTCTGCCTATCCTGAACGACCCTCAACCTTCTCTTAATCTCCTCAACTCTCTTAGAAGCTTCCAGAATCATATCGGGACCAAGAACCAGACAGTTACCAGATTCAATCCAACAAGATGGAGATCGACAAGGTCGTCCATATAAAGTAGCAAATGGAGACGTCTTGATACTGGCCTAAATTCAAAGATAGAAAGAGATAAATAAAAGACTAAGATAAGCTTAAAATAGAAAATAAGATTATACCTGATAACTATTATTGTAGGTGAATTCGACAAGATGCAAATGATCTTCCCAAGATCCACCATAATCAAGCACACAAGCACGAAGAAGATCTTCGAGTATCTGATTCACTCTTTTTGTTTGACCGTCGGTCTGCGGATGGTAAGCAGTGCTCAGATTCAGATGAGTACCCAAAGATTCCTGAAAAGCTTTCCAGAACTGACTGGTAAAATAGGATCATGATCACAAACAGTACTGAGAGGAACACCATGGAGACGAACAATCTCCCTCATGTAGATCTCAGACAAGCTAGAAGCAAAACGGGTAGACTTGACCGGAATAAAATGAGCAGTTTTGGTCAGCCTATCCACAATGACCCAAATACTCTCATTGCCTTTCCTAGACCTTGGCAATCCATCAATGAAATCCATGGAAACCTGTTCCCACTTCTAGTTAGGAATATCTAGGGGCTGCAACAAACCAGGGGTCTTCTGATGATCGACCTTGACTTGCTGACAAGTCGCACACCGACTGACAAAGATAGAGACATCCCTCTTCATACCTTTCCACCAATAAAGCCTCTTTATATCCTTATACATCTTCAACACACCAGGATGAATAGAAAGTTTGGATCGATGATTCTCTCGAAGCAACTCTTGCCTCAATCCACCAACGTTTGGGACACAAATCCTGCCATTAATCCTCAAAATACCCCTATCATCAATCTGAGCTCCACAACTACCACTGCTACCACCAACCCTGCTCCAAACACTCTCCTTCATCAACCTAAGCATCTCATCCTCATCCTGCTTAGCCTTGATACGATCCAGAAGAGGAGAGGAAACAACAAGTTAACACAACAAAGCCTTCTTTCGACTCAGAGCATCGACCGCAACATTAGCTTTACCAGGAGTATAGCTAATATCAAGGTTGTAAGAAGCCAGAAACTCAAGCCAACGGACTTGCCTCTGATTCAAATCCTTCAGGGTGAAGATATACCTCAGAGATTGATGATTGGTGAAAAGCTCAAACTTGGTTCCAAGCAGATGATGCCTCCAAAGCTTCAAAGCAAAAGCAACTCTAAATCATGAGGAGCATAATTAGCTTCATGGGTTTTCAACTTACGGCTGGCATAGGCTATGACCTTACCATCCTGCATGAGAACAGCGCCCAATACTTTACGACAAGCATCAGTATATACTGTCAATCCTTCACTTCCGTTTGGAACGGTAAGAACTGGTGCGGAAGTTAGCTTGCTCTTTAACTCAGCGAATGCAACTTCACACTTCTTATCCCAAATAAAGTTTGCATTCTTACGAGTCAAAGTAGTGAGCGGTGCAGCAATCTGAGCAAAATTCTCAATGAATCTCCGATAGTAACCAGCAAGGCCTAGAAAAATATGAATATCTGTTGGAGTCTTAGGAGTTTCCCAATCCTGTAAAAGAAATAGGGAAAATGAAAACCGCAGAAGAGATAGAATGATTAAATGATAAAGGAAAAGAGAAAGAAGGAAAGACTCACATTGATCGCAGCGATCTTGGCTGGATCAACAGAAACTCCATTACCAGAAACAATATGTCCAAGGAATCGGACTTCATCCTTCCAGAAATGGCATTTAGAAAATTTAGCCTTCAATTAATGACTTCTAAGAATCTCCAGAACAGATTTCAAGTGCGACTCAGGCTCTGCCTTGGTCTTAGAAAAGACAAGGATATCATTAACAAAGACTAGAACAAATTTATTAAGAATATCACGAAAAACACGATTCATCAAATCAACAAAGAAAGCAGGAGCATTAGTCAAACCAAAAGGCATGACTAACCATTCAAAGAACCCATTCTCAGTCCGGAAAGCAGTCTTGGGAATGCTTTCCTCAGCAACTCTGAGCTGGTGAAAACCTGTGGCAAGATCAAACTGAGAGAAACAAGTAGCACCATAAAGCTGATCAAACATATCATAGATGCAAGGCATTGGATATCTGTTTTTCATAGTGAGCTTGTTCAGTTCCCTATAGTCAACACACATCCTCAAAGATCTATCGGACTTGGTGACGAAAACCACCGCTGCTCCCCACTTTGAACGGCTAGGTCTGATCAGACCTTTGGAGAACAAGTCCTAAATTTGCTTTGCTAACTCAACCTTCTCACGGGGTGCCATTCTTCTAGGAGGAAGAACAAAAGGTTGAGCACCAAGAATAAGATCAATGCGGAAATCTATCTCCTGCTTAGGAGGCAAAGCAGTGACCTCACCAAAAACGTCAAGAAAGAGTTTGACCACACGAGTCGAATAAAAATCATCAGGAGCAGAATCCAGAGTATAAATAAAAATGCCAGCAAAATCCTGAGGCATGGGGCACTGAATAACAAAGGAATTACCAGATCATCCTTAAGGTAAACAGACCGGGCTTTACAAGAGATATAAGCATCATGCATACCAAGCCAATCACTACCAAGCAACAAATCAAAAGCATCGAAGCCCAAAACATAGAAATCACCACTGAAACGATGATCAAAGTAAATAAGCTTCACTTGTTTACAAATCCTATTAAGGTTTGTGGGACCCCCAATTGGATTTGAAACACATAAGTATTCAGAAACCTCAGGAAGAGGAGATGCTCAAACTTATCACAAAAATCAATAGATATAAAACTACGGGATGCACCAGTATCAAAAACACACGAACAGGATGCTGAAATAAAGAAAAGGAACCATGGAGAGTACCTTGGTCATCAGTAGGAGCTGGAGGAGAAGGTGCTGGAGAAGAGGCAGAGGTGACAGCAAATATACCAGAAGGCTTACCCCTCTGTTGGGTAGCGCAATCTTTCCTAAAATGGCCGGACTGGAGACAGATGTGACAAAGATCACGCCTAGCTGCCTGAGCAGGGGGTGGAATTGCAGTACCAACAATAGTAGGGCAACTATTCGCATAGTGTCCCTTCTGGTCATACTTGAAGCAGGTGATGGAAGAAAGGTCAACTGGCCGCCTCTGAGATGGAGCAGATGATGAAGATCCCAAACCAGGATTCTTAAGCCAATTCTTCTTCTACTGTTGGAAACTGGGCTTTCTCTTCTTCAAATTTGCAGAAGAAGTCTGAGATGAAGGTGCACCAACTAAAGCAGGACCCTTAGAAGTAGGGTTCTCATAACGAAGAGCCATATCCGTAAGCTGGGTAAAGGTGCCATGAACATGAGACGACTATAGTACTCGGGATGAGCACCAACAATAAATTTCTCTTTCTTCTTCAGAGGAGTGTCTATCAAGCCAGGTCCGAACTTAGAAATTTCATTAAACTTCCTCTCGTACTCTGAAAAAGAACATGCTTCCTTGCTTGAGGTCCATGAAATCCCTATAAAGCTGGGATTTCCCGGCTTCGGGCATCCACTTAGCAACAAAAGCCTCCTTGAGAAGAATGATAATTAAGCTCAGAAAAGGCATGAAAAGAAAGAAAAACAGAATCCAAAGAAACATAAAAAGATACCTGAACTGTTCCCAAGTAAGATCAGCCTCAATGGTGTTAGCCGTAATCGACTCCCGCCAATCTTGGGCAGCCTCCTGCAACTGCCATGCGGCTAACTGACGCTTCTGGGCATCAGTAATCTCAAAACCAGTAAATATCCTCTCGATACTCTTCAGCCATTACAGAGCCTTAATGATAGACTCGGAACCAGTGAACTTGGTTCCTCCAAGCTGAGTAAATTCTTTGCAAAGAATAGTGAAACGGACAGGAGCTGGGGCTGGAACTGGGGCAGCACCACGACCCTGACCTCTAGCATTTCTACGATTCATCCTGAAAGTTCAAGAATAAATATTAGGACAAAGGTAGAGATAAGATAAAGATAAGACAAGACAAGACGAGATAAAATGCACTTGGAAGAACATCCTAATTACAGAAATTTCTAACAAGGTAGATACGAACAGAAAGAAGTTTAGAAAAAAATTGCTTTTAAAACAAGAAATTTTTTATATCAAAATAATCTTTGAAAAATCCTTAGAAAATCATTTTATACTTTGAAAATACGTTCTCTCACAAAGAAATGATTTTGGAGTTGATTTCACTCATTCTAGGGTATTTCTACCCTATCTCTAATGAGTTTTTGCTCCGTAGGCTAAGGTTTGCCTAAAAACCAAAGCTCTGATACCAACTGTAACGACCCATTATTTCCACTATTCAAATCGACAACAATCCACACATGTCGGACTTGAATAATACAAAATAACAGATTGTAATAAAAATTCGGAGCAAATGAAAATCAAATCACAGAATCACAGACATAGAACATCTGAATATCTCGCAGCGGAAAATAAAATACCATAGTAGTTCATGAAGCTACTATCACAAAGTCTAAAACCAAATACAAAATACATAATATCTGTCTGAAAGTAAATACGACATCAAATCCAAATACAAAGAAGTCCACTAATACAAAGCTGACAACAGCTCAACAGAATTGAAATATAGATAACCAGATAGGCTGGTAAATCTCCAGCGATTCCAGACCTCTAGAGAGTAGAAATCCAAATATGTGAATAAACTCAAGCTGACCTAAGCGTAAATAAAAACAAACACTCGAGCCAGGACATACATACTTATCCAATGTAAACCAACTCAAGCGAACTGTACTAAAGGTACAAGTAACTTAGAAGATGCTTGGGACCGCCCATCCTCAAAGGATCCGTTAAACTATTTACTATATAGTAATATTTCGCTATTATAATAATGTCCATCAATAAAATAAACATACATTTAAATAGCATCACGGGGTTACCTATATAGCCCTAGAAATGTAATAGTCCCAGTAGTCCATCCAATATCTGCATATCTCCTGATCGGGAGCCTACGAGAAGATACGCATAGGCTACGGGAGAAAACCAAACTCGTAGTAAAGGCTCGATATGGTAGGTGACACGGCACATAAGGCAATGCCAGGGTAGATATACCAATTATGCACACGGGCTGGTGGCAACGCAACAGCCACATACGCCCACCTCGGAACACATTCCCAAAATCGGAGGGTGGCCACCAAACAATCACAAAGTAATAGAATGGTATCGAAGAAATGCGTCCGACCAGAGAAGCTACCCCTTTTGGCCCGAGATCGCTCCTATTTTAGCCACCTTATGCCAACTCACGGGAGTTGGGTCCACGTAACATACCATAAGAACGTCGCCACCATCCTACTTCATTCTGGAATCTCCACCGCGTACGCAATTGTCAAAGTGGTTTTCGGTATCGATAGAGAGTATGTCCATACCTAATCCCGGTCTCTTTGCCAACCAATCGTTATTATAACCCGTGGTTATAATTTTAAAAAAATATACTTTATTCTTCAATATAAAATATCATTTCAAAACCCAATTCTTTATCAACATAAAGATTAGATCATTTCCAAATCATTTCGATATATCAAATTTTCATATCCTTTCAACACTTCTTTTAAATCATTATTTAAATTCAAATTCAAATATCAAACTTAATACCCTTTTAAAGCTCAAAGATAACATTCATTTAATTCAATTCAAATCATCCTTTAAAATGATTCATTTTCCAATTTATTTCATTCATTTAAATCATTTAAAAGTGAAGTTATTATTCTTTCAAGTCAAGTATTCTAATTTCCAAGTTTCAAGTCAATCGGAGTTCGTTTACTAAGTCAAAAACCATAATTATTAAAATTTCAGTCTTTCACAGCATTTAGAAAAACTGCTATAAGTTACACTTGAAAACATTTTAATTTAACAAAGAGAGCACTAAAAAAACTGCTGTTAAAACTCAGTTTTAGTTAAATTTTAGTTTAAAACAGCAAAGACAGCATTTTCAGAAATGCTGCAATAGCTCGGGTTCCAAAACAAGGGTTTTTATTCATTTCTACAAAAGACGGCAGACCACTACAGCATTTACAGAAATACTATAACAGATATGAGTTCAATTTTAGCTTATAAGTTCAACTACAGCATTTCAAACATGCTGTAATAGCTCTTTTTACTCAATTTTAGTTCAATTCAGAAACTATAGCATTTCTAAATGCTATTAAAAGTGAATTCCTGTTTTTTTGTGTATTTCCAGCAAATAATAAACTTCATTTTAAACTCTTTAAATATTCTAAAATCATAATTTAACATTAAAATTATTCGTTACATATCATTTAAACATATTATTTTTATCATAATAAATTCCTTATTATTAAATCAAATTTCAACAAATTCCTTTAATAAATTCAAGTGTAAATTTTCCAATTCTTCACATTTTAAATAAACAACTTAACACTTAAATTTTCCTCCATTTTTTTTCAATAAATTTTTAATTTCCAATTTTTATTTATATAACTAAATTTTATTTAACAAAATTCCAATTTGCACTTAAGTTATATTCCAAAATTCAATGCAACAATTCAATTTTTTTCCAACATTTTAACTTATAGAAAATTCCAAATTTCGATATTTAATAATTAAAAATCCAATTTAAATCAAATTTCATATATATACACTTTTAAAATTACTTAAAAATTTCCAGAAAACTTATAAAAATAACCACGGGCCTATATATAGTTTTCTAACCTAGGTCAAGTGATACGGATATATATCATTTCAATCCGCAGTTTACAAATAAAATCCGGGTTCTATCATTTCAAACCCGCAATCCCAAGTCAAAATAAATTATTTAAAAACCGTTCAGACTATCATTTCAGCCCATAACGATTTTTCCTTGTTCTAAAGTCCGTTTGGGTATGTATCATTTCAACCCATAGTGAACCTAATCTACATGGAACTTGCAGTGTGATAAACAGATATAAATGAACAGTTTAACAATAACAGGTGATATGACACGTAACAAGTGAGATGACATGCAATTTAACATGTTTAACATCATATATATAAAATCACATGGCAGTTATAACATCATAAATATTTTCTACACATTCAGTTGTTGTTGTTTTACAACTGCATAAGTATAATTGTCGTATGAGCTTTACTCACCTCTAATTGCTGAAGATTTAAAAACCAAAGGCAACAGAAAACAAAGCATGATGACATGATTACGAACTTGAGTGGAGAGTGAATCCAAGCTACAACTCTTGTTTACAACCCAAAACAAACAATCAAAACAACACAATTCAATACGACTTTAAAATGCAATAATTTTGAAATGAAAGAGAAATGAATTGCCAAACTTTTTGCCTTGCTTCCTTAAACCTTTGTCATGGCCTAGGGTATGGTTTGGTTCAGATTTGCTCAAGTTTTGGCTCAAATTTGGGCTGGCATAGGTCGGGTTCATGGCATGAACAAGGTGGAGTTTTATACATGAGGAGGTGAAAGGATTTTTAGGCAAAAGGTGGAGTTTTGGTTGGCTAACGGGCTCGGCCATGGGAAGTATGCTCAGCCTGTGGGTGCACCATGACTAGACAGAGGTTGGAGGGGTGTGTGGCAGTCAGGTCAGAGGCGGCGGCGGCTATGGTTGTGATTAGGGTGGTGGATGAAGTGGTATGGCAAGTAGCGGTCAACAACATTGTTTTTAGGCATTTAGGTCGCAATTGGAAGGGTTTGGCCATCAAGGTGGGTTCGACCAAGGTCATGGCTGGTAGAGTAAATAGTGGTGAACTCATGGAAGAGATGTAGGGTGGTGGTGGTCGTGGAACAAGGGGGGGGCCGATCCAGACAATGAAGAGAAGCAAGGCAAAAATTGCATAGAAATAGGAAGAAAAGTGAAAAAAAAAAAAAGATGGAGGCCATTACCAAACTTTTGTTGAAGCCGTGAGAAATGAGGAGCTGAGATATTTTTCACATGAAAATAATGAAAATACACGGCTAAGAAAAATATTGTATAGCCAAAAATGCACATAAATGAGGAGTTGTGAAAATGAAGAGTTTTGAAGGTGAAAAGCCTTAAGTTTTGTCACTTTTTAAACCTTTGGCATTTCCTTTTCTTTTTAATTTTTATATAAACAAAATAATTCAGAAATATACTTTACAAATCGAAATTAAGTAAAAATATAAGAAAATAAATAATTAATTTTAAAGAATATATAAAAAATGAAAGAAATTACTTAAAAATACAAAACAGTGTCCAGAAATTAAAAATAAATTACTACTAGTCTTGGAAAAATATCCACTTCATTTTAAAAATATTATGAAATCAAACTTTGAAATAAAATAATTTATTTATCATTTTCAAAGTAAAATAAATAATTAAATTTGGGAAAAATAGAAAAAGGAATAAAGAAATTGTTTAAAAATAGCAAACAAGACATAAAAATTACAAGAAAATTACCAATGGCTTTGAAAAATTATTTACTTCATTTGAAAAATATTATAAGACAAAATTTGAAATAAAAATGATTTTTAAAACATTTTCAAAGTAAAATAAATAATTAAATTCATAGGAAATATTAAAAGAATTGAAGAAATTGCTTAAAAATAGGAAACAGAACCTGAAAATTTCAATAAATTACCCTTAATTCTAGAAAAATTTCTACTTCACTATAAAAATAATTTAAAACAAATAAAAATAAATTTCAAAAAAATATTGGGTTGTTACAAACCCTACGCCAGAAATGCGTACCCTCTCGTTCGAATTGGAATGACTGTCGCCACCTCCTCGTTGATTATCCCCACTGCCGACGACAACTACACCAGATCTGAGAACGCCTTCCCTCTCCACACTTCAGGCTGACCGCACCCCACCAGGCGCGAACGCCCCTAATGCCACCGGCTGCCACCATGAACTAAACCCAAATTGAATTTTAGGGCCAATCCAGTCGTTGATACGATGCGAAACCCATACAGATGCACTCCACTCGTTGCTCTCTACCCAGCTGTACCCATGATTTGTCGACCCGTTAAAGTTCATCATCGATCAACGAATAGCCATAACTGCGTTGAGCAATTTTGGCCAAACAAAAATTCAAATTGAAAAAAAAATAGCAGAAGTGACTTGCGCTCTTCAATCGATATATAGTTTGATATTATTTGAGGAGTTTTAAATTTTGATTTGAATTTGATTTTGAAATTACAATTGGGGATTTAGGGTTTGTCCGCCTTTGAGAAAGAGGAGCACAGAAATTTCTGTACGTACAGAAATGAGAAATAGAAAGGCTGGTAGGGTTTATAACGTCATATATATATGTAAAACACAATAGAAACAAAAGGGCTTGATTGGTTTGGAAAATTGAACGATAAATGGCCCGAAAAGCCCGTTCTGACTTCGGAACGAAAATTGGTCATCCCATGTATCAAAATAGATGCTTTTAGATATTTTAAACGCCATGGAATAGGTTTCTAGTCCAAATTCCATCGTATGAAGAAGTTATGCTAGAACCAAATTATTTCAAATTGATTTTAATTGATTTTAATTAAATTGATTTCTCGGCATTTCGAGCCCGTACGATCAAAGGACAAGTCCAATCGTTACGAAACTTGAAATTCTACAAAAATTCACTGTTACGGATTGGATGAAACCGGTTTCGTCGAAATCCGAGTCAGTGGACAAAATGGCTATATTTCACATTATTAAATTAAATTAATATTTAATTAATTAAATCACTTTTTCGTTTCAAATTTAAAATTCACAATTCCATAACTTTTTGATTTCTTAAACAATTACAATAATATCTTCAAATTTCTGCTAAATTTACATTAACGTACTTGTTAAATATTATAATTTCAATTAATTACAATTAATCCAATTATTAAATTTTAAATTCCATTAAATTAATAAATCTTTATTTCCATTCTTTCAATTCAACAAATTGTCTTATTATGAATAATATTAACATTATTTTCAAATATTACCTTAATTAACATTAATGTAATATTTTATTTAGATTTATTGAAATTAATTCCAATTCAATTTAATGGATTAAATATATATATCAGTAACTTGTAATAATTGATGCCACTAACTCTCAATCATACTTTTTATAATTTATCAATAATTAATTCAATATTTACGATCGTTTTCTTATATTAAATTTATTACCAAGTACAGATTTACCTTATTTCAACAAATTGGAATTTCATTCAAGTTGTAAATAATTAATTATAAATAACATTGTTGCATTTCACTTTAGTTATTATTTGATTATTACCTTACAACTTTTTATTTCTTCCAATATTAGATAACAAGATTCATTAAATTTACAAATTAAATTATCGAAAATTTACGGGTTGTTACATATAGTTTTTGACGTTTTAGAAAACGCATAAACTAAATTATGCTCATCCACACTAAATAACCCAAGTTATACGTAAAAGCACTAAATTATTCAACTAATGCACACTAATTTCTGATCGCACTAACTAAACAAGTTAGTATTCAACACTTATAGGATAATAACAGTAATTAACATTCAATAAACTATACTACACAATCAATAAGAAAATATAAACAATTAAACTAACAAATTAACCCTAAATTAACAAATTCATTAATTAAGGTTTATGTATAATATTTAAAATAGAGAAGATTAGGGGCTTGGAGGAGATGAGATTCCAATTTGACGAAGTTGCAGTTGATTTCGGTAGAAATTCGTTGCTTGGAGCTGGAAGGGGAAATGGTGGAGGAGGGTTTGTGAATTGGGGGAGTAATGGAATGTTTCTGGTTCGGCCTGGGGAAGAAGATATTCGTGATTTTCCGATGGTTATCAAAGGCCGTATATGGCAATTTTTCAACGGCTAGAGATGGCTAATTATTTTAATCGTAACAAAGTCCAGAAAACATTAGCCGTTGGAAGCCATCGGTAATTTGCCGTCGGTAAGGATTGTCGGAATATACTGTAGTTCTTGTAATGTAAACGTCAAATGTGTTTAAATAATAATTGAGATGTATGACTAAAATTAAAGGAATAATGTCAAGAGATAACGATTTTACCTTGAAGTTCCTTTTTGTTGTTAAAATATTTTAAAGCGGGTTCGTTACATTCATTTTGTAAATTAGGTATCTGTCTCTGCATTTTTTTTGAACTGATACTTTATATACAACAAATCATTGGGACAACATATCCAATGTCAAATAAACATTCGAAAGCAAGTTTCGAATTTGTGACATCCTGCACCAAAGCCGAATCAATTAACCACTTGGACAAGGTGCTTGTCTCTGCATTTTTATTAATATGTCACCGTATCTTTTCAAACATGTGTCAAGCCACGTTAATTCTCGAATTTGAACCTCTTTCATACAATAGAGTTTCTTTTCCTATAGAAAACTTTCTAAATTCTATATCAATTTTTTTATGTTCTTGCTAAAATCTATTTGTGAATCGTAAATTTAACCATTTCAATGAAATTTAAATTTGAAATGTAAATGGCCAAGAGTAAAGTTGCTACAGAGATAGAGAGTTCTCAACATTAACAATATCATAATATTTCGAAATGTAAACTTAGATTGCGCAGTGGAAATGCTATGGAAGATTATGCTTATTGTAGTAAACATCATAGATAGAATGAATTGGAAATGGTACAATTGTTTTTTCGCGATAATGTTTGATAAATTTTACGAAGTTAGTGTTCATATTTTTGTACATTAAGGTAATGCGGTTATATTTTTCATTATGATATTAGTTAATTGTTAAAATTATAGTGCACTGTGGTTATGCAGTTATATTTTAGTGCATTGGGGTTATGCAGGGCCGTCCGTTTAACTTTGGTTGCCCTAGGAAAATACAAGATGGAAGCATAGTCAAGAACAGTTGGAGCAGAAATAAACACAAAAACAAGACTTGAACTTAGATCTTTAGTGTAGAACGCAACCAACAAACCACCGCACCAAAAAATCTTATTGATGTATTGCCCTTTGCTAAAATTAAAAAGAAAATCTATAAGAAATTTAAAATCTGTTGCTTTCCTCTGATGTGTTACCCTAGGCAGCCTCCTTGGCTGCCTTGTCCTGGGGCCGGGCTTGGGGTTATGTAGTTATATTTTAGTGTGTAGGATTATGATAATTAATATGGTTGAATTTGTTCATATTTTAGCACATTGTGGTTATGCAATTATTTTTTCATTATGATAGTTCATTAATTATTGTTATTGGAAAGGTTATTCGTTGATATATATAATTATGAATACTTTTTAAATTTAACTATATTTAGTAATTGTTTTTTAGTTATAGATTAATGCAATTGCATTTAGTTATAATATTCAAAAAAAAGTTAAAATTTGATAACTGCTAATTTATAAAATGTAGTCAAATTTTAAAGTGTATTATTTCATATAATCCATGTAGTAATTATTTAATTGGATTGTAAACTTTTTATTGCATAAATTAATATTTGTTAGTTGTTTTAATGAGATATGATGTTATATAGATGCCTTAATGTTTGAATGCATGATTACAATGCTGATTGAAAATACAATAAAAAATTTAATTGTTATTATTTTTATATATATTTTTTGCATTTAGTAATTGTTTTTCAGTTATACATTAATGTAGTTGCATTAGTACTTGTATTTACTAACTATAATTAGAATATCCAGTTATATTTAGTTTGATTAAAAAAATATAGAAGTAGTTGTTAATTTAATTTTAGAAGAGTATGGTAGTAGTTGATTTTTATATGTAGTTACAATATTCAAAATGAATTTTGATATTGATAATTACTGCATCCATGAAATGCAGTCAAAAATTAAATTCTTATTTTTATAGTATTATTTTCCGATAATTTTAGTTTACTAGATATTATAAGTGCATGGAATACGTGCAGTTACAAAATGCAGTTATAACATCCAAAAGAAATTAGATTTGATAATTACTGCAATTACAAAACGCAGTCAAATTTTAAAGTGTTATTATTGCATATAATCCATGCAATGACTATTTAACTGGATTGTAAAAAATTTATTACATAAACTATATTTTTTAGTTATTTTCAATGAGATTGTGATGTGGTATAGATGCCTTAATGTTTGAATGCATGATATTTATGTAGTTACCAAATGCAGTCAAAATTTAGATTGTTATTATTTCTGTATTATCGCCTTTTGGTAATTGTAGTTTGTTAATATGTAGTGAAAAAATAAAGCTACAGTATTCAAAAATATTTCTATCTATTATATGAATGCTTGGTTTCAATTCATGTGTCTTTTCGTTTCCAGTTTTCTCAAAAAATCTCGTGTATTGTCATGTGTCCCTATAATTTAACTTTCCTAAATTTTTCTTTATGTTTTCTTACTACCATTGTTTAAAAAAAAGATACTGATAAACTCATTAGTGCTTTATAATTATCTTCCTATTATACTTCTTCATCCTACCAACTGCTACCTATGGTTGAATAAGAACGGTTACTCAATATTTTTCTAATTACGGAATCCTAATTTTATCTATTCTCTTCATTCAACGATAGTCAATCTCCATTTTTCTCTTTTCTCTTATTAATTTAATTAAATAATAAAGAAACATCTTCACTTTTTTGGTGCCATTGTTGTGCATATAAAGATGAGATAAATCACAAGATAGGACATCTGCCTATGAAAATTCAAAAGCACTACTAAATTAGATATGGAATTAGTATTTTTCTCTACTAATATTTCAATATGTGGCTTCGAGGATGCCTTAATTTTTTTCTAGAAAATGGAGTGTGGGTCGAAAGATGAAAGTCCTATGTTGTGAGGTAATTTCTCTTACAAGTTTATTTCTTTATCGTTTCTATTGCATTATAAGTATTAGCAATTTTTAATTATTAGACATCATTTATCTAGAAAGGGAAAAGAAATGTCATTGGCTTTTGGCATCAAATTAATATGCAAAATATTCTTGGTAAATCAACTCATTTATTCGTGTGTTGATATTTTTATGTTTGGTATGATTATGTCGAACAATGACATTAATACTCATGTACTCTAGAATAGTTTTCGCTAATACCACAAACCATTTTTTTATTACTTTGAATTTGGCGTGCAGATTTTGTTTCCAAACCGATTAGTAATTCCAAATCAATGTGATATTTATGTTAGTTTTAGCTTAATATTGTCCAAGATTTTATGTTATAAATGGCAAAGAAATTGTAAACTATTCTTAATGTAGCTATATGTCTACTGCATTTTTATCGAAAGTTAACTTGAAATTTCAAATTGATGAAATTCCTAATTATGTGCGACTTCTTTGGCATATTTTTAGTGTACTTTCTTCATCATTTCCATTTAATTTTAAGAATGATTTCCTGGTGTTCAGTATCAGTAATCGAAAATGAGGATGAATGAAAGCTTTATGAACTACGGATGTGATATTGAGGTACACTACCTAATACAACTACTTACAAAATAATTGGGTGATCCAGACCTTTTGCATTTAGTATTCTAAAGTATCCATGCTAAATTAACTCATTTATTACTATATTTTAGTATTTTTATGGTCGGTATGATTTTATGTGATAAAGAGATTAATAATCATATACTTAGACATCGGTTTTCACTTACGTTACCAAATATATTTTTTAAAATTTTATGTGTAAAATTTTCTTAATTAGTGTTTGCATATTATTGTTCTATTTATGTTAATTTAATTTACTACTTTTAAAATCACAAACTATATAAAAATATTTTAAAAAAAAATAACATGAAATTATATATCATATATATATAGTGAAATGCAAATTATGACACTTAGATTCCGATTCTCTCATTTCCACTTTTCTCTCATGAAATTGTATATTACATACTTTGTGCAATTATTTTTATTTAGTATTGTTATTTTTCGTTCTTTATATTATAAAATCCACGACCTTTCATGTACATATGTCTACTTATTTAACCATATCAAATAAAAGGTAATCACTACAAGGAATACAGGGATTTCCTATAGCTACAAGCCGTGGCAGCCGTCGGTAGTCGTCGAAAATGCCGTCAGTATAGAGAACATGGTTTTCATCTTTTTCGATTGAAACGACGATGTTTTTTTGACGGCTATTTCGATGGAAATTTGGACAGCCTTTCCAGTGGTTAAGATGTCCACGTGGCTTAAAAAATATTGAAAAACCATTTAAAGTCGTCGGAAATCGTCGGCAGCCGTTAAAAATCTGGGTGATTTTTTTAATATTACAGCAGCTATTCGAATTCCAAACAGCTCATCAATATCAATATATATCACACCACATCAAAATCAATATATATCCGATATATAAGCTAAAATCAATATCAATATCAATAACAATATAAAACTCAAACATTACCATCTCAATCTCAAACTCAAACGTTGCCATCAATACAAAACAAACTGTCCATCATTAATCTCACAAATCCAGCGGCAACATGTACATCCAACATCAATGCACAACTTATACAACGTCTAAAATGCCAATCAAACACATTAGTACAACAAATCAACCTCACAAATCAGCATCAGATCCACATCAAACACCATATGTATACAAATCAACCTCACCATCTCTCATTGTATATATACACAAGTTTCAAAAAGAAATACTACAAAACATACCTCATGACTCGCCGTCGTCTTCAGAACCACCAAACAAAGGGAATGCTCCATGCTGCTGCATGTACTTGGCCAAACACTGGTTCGGCTGATCCATTTGCGCTGCTCGGAGGCGGCCCTGCTTTTATAGCTATGCAATCTACTGTCGAAGCTCATTAATCTTAACTTTGTCCCAGCCTTTTGATAAGCCTTTCGTAAGACTCGAGCATACAAAACAAGTCGAAATATGTTTAATTATTTACGTAACTTTTATAAAAATTAAGCAAATTTTAAAACTTGGTTAAATTTTATAAATTACCACTTGATTTCCATAGTTATGGCGCCTCTTTCGCTCTGTGTGGTCCATAACGGAGTCGAAGATAGCTCCTCCTCATAAGTGGTCAATTGCTCCCATCCTGATTGCTCGAGCATCTGCGCACGTGCTTGCATAAATCGTTTCTGCAACGCAAAAGTAAATATAATTAAATATTACATGAAATTATTATAATATTTTATAAGTAATTAATTAAAATGATCATTATTAGTAACTTATAACTTAAAATATACTTACATGTGTGGCGTATGCTTTATCATCCTCATGCTAGGTATACGTACATCACTGGCCTCTCATCGTCGGTTTGTCTGACGGCATGGGTATATGCAAATATGTCCATATACGAGATAGGAGCCCCACGTGCTCTTTCCTTCAATAATTCATGTATATTATTGTGGTTCATACAAATTTATACAAAAAATGTAATAACTGTTCGTAATTGAAATTAATCAATTTACTAGGTTCTCGCGATGATGCTGAAATAACTGACAATTTTTCCTACTTTAAAACGTAAAACTGTATTAATCATTTACGTATTGACATTTTACTTTTCAATTAAATCTTACATTGAAATTTTCGCAAATATATGATATTATTCTATTTAATTTTATTTTCGAACGGATTTAAATAAATTATATGAATATAATCTTAAACTTTTAGGTTATTATTTTACACTTTAATGGTTGGTCATCTTAGTTTCCATTACAAATATAGTAGTAATTATATTTTATAAATCATTTCATTTTAAACGATTCAACAAAATTTTGACAGCAATTCCCATTTGTTCCTTGTATCATACACATATGCGTGTATGATGGGAACAAAAAGAAAGGATTGTCAAAAAAATTCGAACCGTTTAAAATGAAATGATTTGCAAAATATAATTACTTTCTTATGTTTGCAACATGTCCAATAGAGGGACAAATCCGACAAATATTGTGTCAGGTGAATATGAATGTCTGTTCTATGATAAAAACAATATCCATATAATGATCATATACAATACTTTTCAAACGGGATCAAAAACTATCTAAGGGATTTACAAAAGTAAAGCGTATTATACTGCAATTTTTACAATAATTTATTTAAATTCTAAGAAACACATACAATAAATTGTCCTTTTCGTCATCTTAAAAACGCACACATTAAATCCTAAGCATCGACTCTAATTAATCCAAACCAGCCCTAATGCGTGTATGCACTAATTAATCAACATATATACACTAACTAACGCACATATACACTAAAAAAATTATGTTTCTCAACATAAAACCTAATTAGCATTCAATTGGGTATAACAAACAACCAATGGGCTATTATAAACAACTATAACAATAAATTAACCATAATTTACCAAATCAAAATTAAGTAGGGTTTATAAATTAAACCTTCTTGAAGAGAAATAGTTTAACGACCCTGACTTGACCTTCAAAAATTGACACCCAAATACGTCACCCGTATATGAATGTCGCAGATTCAAATGTTGAGTCTGGTTCGCCGGAGGTTATAACAACATTAAGTGATAAAAAAAACAGCGGAAACAAAAATGAAATTTTATTGATACACAATATTTGATACAACAATGATACAAATTAAATGTTCAACATTATTAGAGATACAATACAGCAGCAGAAGAACAAAGCAATAACAGCAGAAAGATAATGTCTTCAATGCCAAGCTCCAAAGATTCCAAACCAGAAACTCGAACCACCATCATGCTGAAGTGAAGCAAATCCGGTGCACAGTGCAATCACCAAAATCCAAAGACTGGATGCTATCGAATCTATGTCTACTATGGACTATTTGAAAACCAGACTCTAGGCTGCCCATGTGGAAGATTGTGGGCACCCAGAGCTTAGAAAGGGAACAACAAACTCCAGGTCAGTCATGGGACTGATGTGAGCAAACGAAAACATTTTTCTTTGAACAAAAAAAACAAAAGAAATTAAAATTGAAATTCGCTATGCTTTTTGGAAAATGAAAGTACCATAAGTCCTCCCGCCACACACACAATGCAAGCGCACACTTGGAGGAGATTTATCCTTATGGTAGTCAAAGATGTTTGATATGCAAAAACCTTTTGATATTATCATTAGTGAATAGTGCAGAAAACATTACGAAAGTATAATATTAATCTTAGCCAGCATACATACCATTATAGAATGCAAACTATAGCTACCATGTTATATGGTAGGTTCTACAACTAAAACCGTACATGGCTCGTATTGTACGATTGGATTTCCAAAAAATGGTCAGGCTAAGGAACTTCCTCACCGAATGGGTATGCCTCTGGAGGGACGCCCCAAGAACCTAACCGGCTCTATGCCAACACAAGGCCGGGTTACCTTCATAACTAGGTAACTACTGACACGAGTATGTCATCCCCTGTTCGTCACCGACCTTTGCTTCAACACCGAAAAATTTCAACAACCACATAAGTTAAATATCTGGGATCCATACGATGATATCACTTTTTATCTAGAAGGAAATGGACATACCCTAAAGGGCGCGACCCTCATAACCTTGCCGCATTCTTCCTGTTTCGACCATTTCTGGGTTATGAGGTTTAATGAGGTCTCGTCCACAAAGCTACGCTTTTCACAAAAGCCATGCTTTGATCAACAAATGATCAGCAACACTTAGTATGCCACATTACCAAATTGGGAATATATCACTAGTAACCATCTATTACATAACCTCTGAGCTTGTATGCCTTAGAAAAGTGTGTTAAGCTAAGAGAATAAATTCTCCGCCACCAAACATAAATGTATTTGATAGAAACCAGCTTTACATCTCAAAGTGTAATGTCAGACATACATCCATACAAGTCCATTATGGGTTCGAATGGAACCGAATGCACTTCACAAAGAAGCCCTTACAAATCCAGGTATTCACAATCCCGATCAGACTCCCCATCACATATGGAGATCTCTATACCGACGTGACTCAGTGCAGAGACATTCGACAGGTAATCCTTTGGTTCTCGAAAATACCCGGTCTTCACCACCATCTTCAAATGCACTCTTATTACGTTGTATCACTATTCGGAATGGGTTTTATGACATAAAGACCTCTCCCGGCTAAACTGAATAATGAGCGCTAAATTTGAAAACCATATGGATATGTTGGGATCTTAGTTAAGTCACAACTTTTAGCCCAAAACCTTTCCTATTGAACGGTTTAAACAAATTTCCACTTCTAATCTTTTAAACAAAAGATTCATCCTTTTAAATCACTTTCAATTTGAAACAGGGTTCACCAATCTTTAACAAAGATTCATTCATAGCTTTCAAAACTATTTTCAATTTGATTCACCCATAACTTGAAAATCTTTTCAACAACAACTAGAAATCCTTACCTTATATTAAAGCAATTATTATTTGAAAACAAATGCTCTTCGTTCTGGGAAAAACCTATTATATTTACTCACGTTATAGCTTTTCAAATTATATATTGGAAAATCAGCGAATTGCCGTATTCCCTGCCAGTTCTATTTGAATTCAAATCTCCAAAATAATCTATTTAATATACTTCAAAAATGGTTTAAAATTCATATATATATATATATATATATATATATATATTGTACAACTAGTATAACCTTTTTAAACCAAAATTTCCAAACTAATTTCAAAACTTAAACAAGATATATTATATTCAAACTAAATTTCAATTTCAAATTCCTTTCCAAAAGCTTTTCAAATTTAACTCAATTTAACTTCCAAACCAATTGGATTCAAAATTCAACTTTTAGAAGAAAAAATATATTTAAATTTAAAATATCTATGACTTAACAAATTCCTCGTGAAATCCATATTTGTGTGTTTATGTGGTGTAGTCCAGGGGTTTTATACACAATAGTAGAATATCACAATCATAGTCAATTCAAGCACAACAATATCGATAAGCGGTATAAACCTATAACGCTTATCTTTCATTCACAGATAGATAAGTAAATTCATCACAGAAAAATAGATCACAATTCACAGCTCAATTCAAAACAATTCACATCATAGAATAATACACATCAGAGATAACAGACAATTCAGAGAATTCAATAGAATTCACTCATCCATAAGCAAATTAATCAATCACTTGATTATAATTAATTTTAATATAAATTAATTGCTCATGAATTAATCACCAAACTCATATTAATTAATTTCAAACCATTTTAATCAATTATCCTTTAATCATTTATTAATTAATCTTTAATAATAAATTAATTAACCTTTAATTATTAATTAATCAACCTTAATTAATGAATTAATCAACCTTTAATCATTAAATAATTAACCTTTAATCATTTAATTATTCTTTAATTAATTATCCTTAATGAATTATATTAATTAATTAACCCTTAATTAATAAATCATCCCTTAATCACTTTCATTAATTACTTAACCTTTAAATTAATTGATTATCCCCAAATTAATTGCCTTAATTAATTAATCACATAAATTAATTATGCTTTAATTAATTATTCTTTAATCACTTGATTAATCAACCTTTAATCATAAATTAATTATCCTTAATTACTTTCATTAAGTACTTATCTTTAAGTAATTAATTAACTTAATTAATAAATCCTTTAATTAATTAAATTAATTATTATTTAATTTAATTACAATAATTAATTAGCCTTATATTAGTTACACAAAGTAAATAACTTTAATTTAATTACACAAAGTAATTACCATCAATTAACTTTAAAAACATTTAATCTTTAAACCTTTAATCTTTGAAACAAAATTACTATTAATCCATAAATTAATTTAGATTTCTAAGTTAATTAACAACTAAAAACATTTTATCTTTTCGATTTACTTCTTAATTACAACATTAAGTTTTTTAAAATAAACTTAAGAATTTATTTAAAATAAAGAAGTAAAACACTTGAACTTAATTAATAAAAAAATATTTTTTTTTTAAACTTTAACCAATTAACCAAAATTGGTATAAAACATTTATCATTAATTAAGAAAGTGTTTAAAACTTGATTAGATTTAAAATTTGAAAAACTTGTTTTATTTTATAAACCAAAACTGTTTTCAACACAACCCGAGCAAACTCGGCGATGAACCCGATAACACACCCGAGTCACTCACGCTCTTCGTTTCTTCGAGACAATCCCGCCATCAACCCGAGCTAATACCTGAGCCAACATTTCCTCCCCAACTTTCCAAACAACCTAGATACCCACGTACACAGGTGCACGTGCACCGATGATCTTGTCATCTCCGATGGTCGCCGTGACCCTCAACCTGTCACCGATGACCTCAACGTCAACCCGACCTCCCAACTTCGATGAACACTACTGGAAAACAAAATTGAGTTGTCTAATTTTTACTAGAACCCAAACTCCAGTCGACAAATACACCTCACACCGGCGATCATAACCATCTAATGCATCGCCATTCCATCCAGAGCAACGGCACAATACGACACATCGATTCCCCTGGGTTCGATCGACCCCGATCCACCAGAGACGACGCAGTGATCCGATTTCCAGATCTCGACTAGACTAGGTATTAAACCCTAATCCAGTGCCGACCGACTGCCTCCATGGACGAGAAATTCTCCAACTATTTTTGCCGTGAGCCCCATCCTCCAATCCATCTCCAGTGACGAACTCGACCACCCAAACCTTGTCGATCACAAGAAAAGCCTCAAAATCCCAAATCCAATCAACTACAAATCTCTCACTCGATCCCAAACTAAAAATCATGATTTAACTCTTAAAAATCATGATTTTTTGGAACAAAATATATTATATATGAGAATCAAATAATTGTGATGATTAAAGTTTAACATGTTTTAAGTTTCCACTGTTCTTTCCTATTTTCCAAATGATATTCAAGCTTATTTAACTTAAAAATAATTTTAAACCTTAGTTTATGTTTAAACAAACATAATTTGTTTGAATACCAAAACCTATAAGTGATTAGATGAGGAGATTTGGAATTTTTGATCCAAAATTTTAATCTGTAACTATAAAACAGAGATATATATGTATACAGAGATGCATACTTTTATATCTGCAAATTTGTAAACATGCAAACCAAATTTCACTCAATCATTCAAGCACATATCACATCATACTTCAAAGATCATCAAGATATACAGGTTAGGATCTTCAAAGGGGAGTTTGCTCACCTGGATGGGAAGACAGAGAATAAAGCCTATTGCAATTGGAACTTGATTATGATTTTAAATCTGTAACTTGATTTGTACTGGCTTTGCATTTGAGATGATCTGATCTATAGCTTGCTGATCTGATCTTTTGCTTGATTAGACTTGAAGTTAAAATCTTTGTTTTGCTTGCTCAGGTTAAAAGACTTGAATCTTTGAAAATTCTGGAAGTTTGATCTTTGCTTTAAATTTTTGCTTTCAGGTTTAGGATGATCTCCACTTTGCTTGCTTGTTTGATTTGAGATGATCAGATCTTTGTTTTAATTTGATTTTTGTTTTTTGGTTTTCCTTTTATTTCAGGTTTGTTGTTTCTTTTAGTTTCTTAGGTTTTGGATATGTAAAAGAAAGATGAGAAAGAAGTAGACTGAGTATTACATATTTTCAGGTAAGGACGTTCTAGAGCTCAGGAGGCGAGCTGGATGGTAGGAATGTATGGAGTTTACCACTATGTATTTGAGATTTGTTGCGATATTAGTCTAGAACAAGTTGTATAACTGTCCAGTTTATATATAAATGATTGTAACTCTGATGAATTGTATGTAAAGTAATAATTCCAGCTTTCTTTATAAAAATGTTATTATTTGTTATTATATTTTATCCGCTGCGAATGTAAGATGTTGTTTTCTGTTTTCCTTTTTTCTTCTTTCTTCTTTCTTTAACAATCTGGTATTTTCGGAGTCGAAAATTTCAGGTATATATATATATATGGCTCATTTTCTCTTTATTCATTAATTTCAAAAATAAAAAGAAAAATAAAACCAAGCATGACACTTGTTATTTTCATGTTTTCATGTTTTACACTTGTATCTTCGTGTTATTAAATGGTTACATTTGTAAATCTCTTTGTTTATAATGCTTACACATGTATTTATGTGTTTTAAATATATTTTTATAAAATTTTATATATTATATTTACAATTTACCTTTATGCGTTTCTTTTTATAAATATTTATTAAACCTTAAAGAAATGATTTTAAAACTAATTACATAAATAAATAAACACATATATATCTTATATGTGCATAAGTTTTAAAATATAGAATTGAACTTAATTATCTTTTGAAAATTATTAATATCAAATTTAGAATATAACTTTCAAAATATATATACGTATATATATTAACATTAGAAAAAAATTCTATTAGTTTATAAAGTTTTTAAATCCAATTTATTTTTATAAGATATTTATTTTTGAGTTTCAAATTCAAATTTCAAATTACAATCTATTTATATAAATAAACAAGCACATATCTTATTTGATTTGAAAATTTTCAAATTAATTACCAATTTAATCCAAAAATTTAATTAATTATCAAATTAAATTTGACTCAAAACCGAGATCGTTACAGATTCCCCCTTAAGAAAATTTCGTCCCAGAAATTTGCTAGACATGGAGACAACATAAAATAGATGGACAGACAAAGATAGAGAAATGGTTACTAGATCCAACCGAATATTTTTTCTACATTTGGCTTACCAAATCATAATATCATCAATAAATACGAGAACGAACTTATTTAATACTTTCACGAGATACTCGGATCATCCGGATCTATGAAATATAAAGAGACATGAGTTAGTCCGAAGGATAACTAACCATTCGTAGACTGTATCTGGACCCCAAATGGATACAATCCAATTTAACTTCATATTATATTAATTCATTTCAAATAAAATTCAAATTCATTAAAGTTAAAAACGAAAAGATTGATAGAAAATGACGAAGAGAATACGAAATAGGAACCTTTTCATAATGTAAACAAAGATTCGCAAGGCCACCATCACACCAAAGTTTCTTTGTGTAACTGCCAAGAAGTCATCAAATAATTGAAATTGGTTGATGATTAAAAGTGATTGAGGGAAAAAGTTATTTCCTTGTTGTTATAGGGTATCGACCATTTGTAGTGGTACTCCCCAGTCCCCTATCTTGTCCTCTTCTTGCACTCATTCTCACTATCAGTTAATAGTAAGAGAATTACTGAGGCATACGGACAAAATATCTTAGGGATATACTCATTCTAGGGCATTTATAACCCTATCTTTAATGAGTCACCTAATGTGTTATACTCTTGAGCTAAAGTTCTTACTCAACATTCAGCTCTGATACCAAATTTAACGACCTTGACTCGACCTTTGAAAATAGACACCCAAATACATCACCCGTATTCGAATGTCGCAGATTCAAACGTTGAGTCTGGTTCGCCAGAATTTATAACAACATTAAGTGATAACAACACAGCGGAAATAGAAATGAAATTTTATTGATACATAGTATTTGATACAACAATGATACAAATGAAATGTTCAACATTATCAGAGATACAAGACAACAGCGGACGAACAAAGCAACACAGCGGAAAGATAATGTCTTCAACGCCAAGCTTTAAAGATTCCAAACCAGAAACTCGAACCACCATCATGCTGAAGTCAAGAAAATCCGGTGCACAGAGCAATCGCCAAAATCCAAAGATTGAATGCTATCAAATCTACATCTACTATCGACTATCTGAAAACCTGACTCTAGGCTGCCCATGTGGAAAATTGTGGGCACCCAGAGTTTAGAAAGGGAACAATAAACCCCAGGTCAGTCATGGGACTGGTGTGAGCAAACGACAACAGTTTTCTTTGAACAAAAACAAACAAAAGAAATTAAAATTGAAATCCGCTATGCTTTTTGGAAAATGAAACTACCATAAGGCCTCCCACCATACACACAATGCAAGCACATACTTAGAGGAGATTTCTCCTTATGATAGTCAAACATGCTTGATACGTAAAAATCTTTTGATATTATTATTAGCGCATAGTGCAGAAAAAATTTCAAAAGTATAATATTAATCTTAGCCAGCATACATACCATTATAGTATGCCTACTATAGCTACCATGTTAAATGGCAGGTTCTACAACTAAAACCGTACATGGCTCATATTGGATGATTGGATTTTTAACAAATGGTTAGGCTAAGGAACTTCCTCACTTAATCGGTATGCCTCTGGAGGGATGCCCCGAGAACCTAACCGGCTCTCTGCCAACACAAGGTCGGGTTACCTCTGTAACTAGGTGCCTATTGACACGAGTATGCCATCTTCCAGTTGTCACCGACCTTTATCTGAGGCCTCAACACCAACAAATTCCAATAACCACATAAGTTAAATATCTAGGCTCCATACCATGATATCACTTTTTATCCAGAAGGAAATGGACATGCCCTAAAGGGCACGCACAACCCTCATAACCTTGCCGCATTCTACCTGTTTCGACCATTTCCGTGTTGTGAGGTTTGACGAGCTCTTGTACACAAAGCTATGCTTTTCACAAAAGCCATGTTTTGATCAACAAATGATCTGCAGCACTTAGTATGCCACATTACCAAATTGGGAACATATCACTAGTAACCATCAACTACAAACCTCTGAGCTCATACATCTCAAAGAAGTGTGTTAAGCTAAGAGAATAAATTCTCCACCATCCAACAAAAATGCATTTGATAGAAACCACATTGACATCTCAAAGTGTAATGTCAGATATACATCCATACAAGTCCGTTCCGGGTTCGAACAGAACCAAAGGAACTTCACAAAAAAGCACTTACAAATCTGGGTATTCACAATCCCGATTGGACTCCCCATCATATATGGAGATCTCTATACCCACGCAACTCAGTGTATTGACATTCGACAGGTAATCCTTTCATTCTCTAAAATACTCGGTCCCCACCACCGTCTTCAAATGTACTCCTATTACGTCGTATCACTATTTGGAATGGGTTTTATGACATAAAGTCCTCTCCCAACTAAACCAAATAATGAGCGCTAAATTTTAAAACCATATGGATACATTGGGACCTTAGTTAAGTCACAACTTTTAGCCCAAAACCTTTCCTTTTGAATGGTTTAAACAAATTTCCACTTTTAATCTTTTAAACAAAAGATTCACCCTTTTAAATCACTTTCAATTTGAAACAGGGTTCACCAGTCTTTAACAAAGATTCATTCATAGCTTTTAAAACTATTTTCAATTTGATTCGCCCATAATTTGAAAATCTTTTCAACAACAAGTGGAAATCCTTTCCTTGTATGAAAGAAATTATCATTTGAAACAAATGCTTTTCATAACGGGAAATACCGATTATATTTACTCAAGTTATAGCATTTCAAAGTGTACATTAGAAATCAGCGAACTGCCGTATTCTCGGCAAGTTTTTTTTGAATTCAAATCTCCAAAATAATATATTTAATATACTTTAAAAATGGTTTAAAATCCATATATATATATATATATATATATATTGTATAACTTGTATAATCTTTTCAAACCAAAATTTCCAAAATAATTTCAAAACTTAAACAGGATATATTATACTCAAACTAAATTTCAATTTCAAATTCCTTTCCAACAGCTTTTCAAATTTAACTCAATTTCACTTCCAAACCAATCGGATTCAAAATTTAACCTTAAGAACAAAATGATATTTAAATTTAAAATATCTTTGACTTCACCAATTCGTCGTGAAATCCATATTTGTGTGTGCGTTGTGTAGTCCAGGGGTTTTATACACAATAATAGAATATCACAACCATAATCAACTCAAGCACAAAAATATCGATAGGCGGTATAACCCTATAACGCTTATCTTTCATTCACAGATAGGTAAGTAAATTCATCAGAGATAAATAAATCACAGTTCATAGCTCAATTCAAAACAATTCGCATCACAGAACAATACACATCAGAGATAACAAATAATTCGAAGCATTCAATAGAATTCAATCATCCATAATAAAATTAATCAGTCGCTTGATTATAATTAATTTTAATATAAATTAATTACTTATGAATTAATCACCAAACTCTGATTAATTAATTTTAAACCATTTTAATCAATTGTCCTTTAATCATTTATTAATTAACCTTTAATAATAAATTATTTAACATTTGATTATTAATTAATCAACCTTAATTAATAAATCAATCAACCTTTAATCATTAAATAATTAACCTTTAATCATTTAATTATTCTTTAATTAGTTATCCTTAACTAATTATATTAATTAATTAACCTATAATTAATAAATCATCCCTTAATCACTTTCATTAATTACTTAACCTTTAAATTAATTGATCATCCCCAAATTAATTACCTTAATTAATTAATCACATAAATTAATTATCCTTTAATTAATTATTATTTAATTAATTATTATTTAATCACTTGATTAATCAACCTTTAATCATTAATTAATTATCCTTAATTACTTTCATTAAGTAATTATTTTTAAGTAATTAATTAATAATTCTTTAATTAATTACATTAATTATTCTTTAATTTAATCACATTAATTAATTAGCCTTTAATTAATTACAGAATGTAAATAGCTTTAATTTAATTACACAAAGTAATTATCCATTAATTAACTTTAAAAACATTTAATCTTTAAACCTTTAATCTTTGAAACAAAATTATTGTTAATCCATAAATTAACTTAGATTTGAGTTAATGAACAACTAAAAACATTTTATCATTTCAATTTACTTCTTAATTACAACATTAAGTATATTTAAAATAAACTTAAGAATTTATTTAAAATAAAGAAGTAAAACACATGAACTTAATTAATTAAAAATATTTTTTTAAAAAAACTTTAACTAGTTAATCAAAACTAGTATGAAACATTTATCATTAATTAAGAAAGTGTTTAAAACTTGATTAGATTTAAAACTTGAAAAAATTGTTTTATTTTAAAAGCCAAAACCGTTTTCAACACAAACCCGAGCAACTTCCAAGATGAACCCAATAACACACCCAAGTCACTCACGCTCTTTTTTTCTTCAAGAAAATCCCGCCATCAACCTGAGCTTATACCCAAGCCAGCATTTCTTCCCTAACTTTGCAAACAACCCATATACCCATGTACATAGGTTCATGTGCATCGATGATCTGGTTATCTCCGATCGTCGTCGAAACCCTCAACTGTCACCGATGACCTCGACATCAACCCGACCTCCCAACTTCGACGAACATGACTGGAAAACAAAATCGAGCTGTCCAATTTTTACTGGAACCCAAACTCCAATCGATAAATACACCTTACGTCGGCGATCCCAACCATCTGATGCATCGCCTTTCCATCCAGAGCAATGCCACAAATACGACGCATCGGTTCCCCTAGGTCCGATCAATCTCGATCCACCAGAGACGACACAGTTATCCGTTTTCCAGACCTCGACCAAACTAGGTATTAAACCCTAATCCAGCGCCGACCGACCGCCACCGTGGACGATAAATTCTCCAACTATTTCTGTCGTGACCCCCGTCCTCCAATCCATCTCCAGTGACAAACTCGACCACCCAAACCTCGTCGATCACCAACAAAGCCTCAAATTCCCAAATCTGATCAACTACAAATATCTCACTCGATCCCAAACTAAAAATTATGATTTAACTCTAAAATTCATGAGTTTTTGGAATAAAACAGATTATATATGAGAATCAAATAATTGTGATGATTAAATTTCAACATGTTTTAAGTTTCCACTGTTCTTTCCTATTTACCAGATGATATTCAAGCCTATTTAACTTAAAAATAATTTTAAGCCTTAGTATATGTTTAAACAAACATAATTTGTTTGAATACCAAAACCTATAAGAGATTAGATGAGGAGATTTGGAATTTTTGATCTAAATTTTTAATCTGTAACTATAAAACAGACATATATATGTATATAGACATGCATACTTTTATATCTGCAAATTTATAAACATGCAAACCAAATTTCACTCAATCATCCAAGCACATATCATATCATACTTCAAAGATCATCAAGATATACAGGTTTAGGATCTTAATAGGGTAGTTCGCTCACCTAGATGGGAAGACAGAGAACAAGGCCTGTTCCAACTGGAACCTGATTTTGATTTTTAATCTGTAACTTGATTTGTATTGGCTTTGCGTTTGAGATGATCTGATCTATAGCTTGCTGATCTGATCTTTTGCTTGATTAGACTTGAAGTTAAAATCTTTGTTTTGCTTGCTTAGGTTAAAAGACTTGAATCTTTGAAAATACTAAAAGTTTGATCTTTGCTTTAAATTTTTGCTTTCAGGTTTAGGATGATTTGCACTTTTCTTGCTTGTTTGATCTGAGATGATCAGATTTTTGTTTTGATTTGATTTTTGTTTTTCTGGTTTTCCTATTGTTTCAGGTTTGTTATTTCTTTTAGTTTCATAGGATTTGGATATGTAAAAGAAAGATGAGAAAGAAGTATAGATGTATATATAGCTTATTTTCTTTTTATTCATTAATTTCAAAAATAAAAAGAAAAATAAAACCAAGCATGACACTTGTTATTTTCATTTTTTCATGTTTTACACTTGTATCTTCATGTTATTAAATGGTTACATTTGTAAATCTCTTTGTTTATAATGCTTGCACATGTATTTATGTGTTTTAAATATATTTTTATAAAATTTTATATATTATATTTACAATTTACCTTTATGCATTTCTATTTATAAATATTTATTAAACCTTAAAGAAATGATTTTAAAACTAATTACATAAATAAATAAACACATATATATCTTATATGTACATAAGTTTTAAAATATAGAATTGAACTTAATTAGCTTTTAAAAATTATTAATATCAAATTCAAAATATAACTTTCATAATATATATACATATATATATTAACATTAGAAAATAAATTTCTATTAGTTTATAAAGTTTTTAAATCCAATTTATTTTTATAAGATATTTATTTTTGATTCAAATTTCAAATTACAATCTATTCATATAAATAGGCAAGCACATATCTTATTTAATTTTCAAATTTTCAAATTAATTCACAATTTAATCCAAAAATTTGTATTAATTATCAAATTAAATTTGACTAAAAACCCAGGATCGTTACAAATAGCTAATGGAGTGACTTAAAATTGAAGACGGGGATAGTTTTGGAGGTGTGGAGGCTTGCTGATGGCGTGGAGGAGATGAAGGAGGTGGTGGAGGTGAGATTTGGGAAGGAAATTTGGGTTTTCAATAATAAAGAAGACGTGTCGGACCGGGGCTGAAGTATTCGTGACTTTTCGATAGCTTTCAATAGCCGCCGACGGGTATTTTTACGATGGCTGGGGATGGCTAGTTTATTCTATTTTCAGTAATGTCACGGTGATTACTAGCCGTCGGTAGCCGTTGGAAAAAAAATGACGAGCCGTTGGCGACCGTCGGAAATGGACGTTGCAATGAATAGTGCTTCTAGTAGTGAATCCACTCAATTTAAATTAGAGTTTCTCCATTAGTATAATAATCTATTCTATTACATAAAAAGTTTAGTATCTTTATCAAGCAAATTAATGAACGGTATTTATTTGGTTTCATCCCAATATGAATTTAATTAATTTAAATATTTAGACCTAAATGAAAATAGTATGATAGCAGTAATGAGAACTTTGCAAATATCTACATATACTAGTATGTATCCCGTGTGTTACACGCGGTATGTGTAGAAAGATAATATTATAACTATTTTTTAAGAATCTAATTTGTTATGTACCATCTAACGAATTTTGTTAGGATATAAGTTATAAATTGAAATCACTTTATTTATAAATGTGTTATTTTGTTATGAGATTTGTATATTTTTATATTTGAATAAAAAGTAAATTATCATTTCTATTAATAAAAATGAGTTATATACCAATTTATTATTTTTTAGGATTCATTATTTATCAATCAAACAAATGAAAATAAGTATTCTTGATAAAATTTGAAATTAATATTTTTATAAAATTTCATAAATAAATATTCATGTACATATATTCTGAAATTGATATTTAGGTTTTGATACATTTAACTAAAAGATAAATGATGTATACATAAAATTAAAATATTATTTAAGAGAATAACGGCAAAAACCTAAAAATAGAAGTGTAATACTAAAGACTCAATATATTCGTATGCATTTTTAGTTCTTGCAGCACATATTTATCAAAATAATTATATGATTTTATCAAGGTGATAACAAATATTTATTTAACTACTAAAAGAAATATTAAGTGAAAATAAGATCTGAGAAATTACAAATCACATTGTCGCTTTAATTATGTAGAAAAATGATTTTTAATCCATTGTTTAATACCTTACTATTTATATTTTATAATAAAACTGTTCAAAAATATTTGACATTTATGTGAAAAGATGTTACAATATAAAAGAAGAATATTTCTATCTACAATATGATATAATCTTTGTCCATTGATTAACTCATATTAATAATACAAATAATTAAAATGAAACTTTTTATACAAAAACGTATTAATTGGAAATATTTACTTTTTTTTTAATATTATAGAATACAAACATTCGTCACTTATCAATAACTGTAATGTTATTCTTCACAAAATATATTTTAATAACGATAAAAACCCCATTTGACATACAAATTTTAGGAAGAAAAAACGTTATATATGTTTGTAATAATGTATCAATTTTGAAAACAAATTATATATATATTTGTTTGTAATGAAATAACAACTTTAGACTAAAAAAATTACACATATATTTCTTTGTATTAAATAGCTAATTTTATAAAAAAAAGCAATTTTATGAACTTAAATGTAGAAAAATGTAAAAGCATCAAAGGTAATTTTATATATAATTGTGAAAATATTAAATTATATGGACTTGAAAGAAAATATAGTGCTACCATTTATGTTAGTACAAATGCAGTATACGCATTGACTTATCATTTTTTATGATTGATTAGATTAATAAATAAATATTTGTTAATTGGATTTTGTTTAAAAATTTAAATTCAAGATCAATTAATAAATTGTATGGACTTGAATGTGAAAAATATATAACAAAAACCTAGGAGAAATTCATAAATAATTATAAAATTATCGAATGTTGGCATTTAAATGCAAAATGATAGAAGAGAATATTAGTATAACATTATAATAGTTTGGATATAATTATGAAAACTTAAAACTATCTGGACTTGAATGAAAAATTAGTTTCATCATTTTTGGTAATATGAATGCAATACACATTAAACTGTCATTTTAAAAAACTTACTATATCAATTAATGAATATTCGTTAATTGTATTTATTTAAAAAGCTTAAATTTAAGATCATCTAACAAAATTTAATACACGTGGACTTAAATGTAAAATAACATTTAAAATTTGGAAGAAATTTGTACATAATTGTAAAAATTAGTATTAAATTCTAATGCTTGAAGAGAGAACCGTTATAAACATTGTAATAATTATAATAACAATAAATTGTGACAATGTGTAAATAAAATATCTGGAGAGAATTATGGAGAGAGGGAAAATTTTCTAGAGTTAATAAAACATTGTGAATTATTATTGAAATGATTACTTTAAAAAATGTTAGAAATAAGAGGGGGGAAATTCTAGAATTAATGATGTGTGGTGCTAATGACGTCTCAGTTTACTCTTATTAACGCCATTCTAATTTAAATACATTCCAACAACTTGGTGCGCAGGTGGAAGAAAACTCAACTGTCTATATGTATAATTCAAAATTTTAAACCTTTATATCAGCAATTAACACATTATTTAATAGTAAAAACCGGAGGCACAACAAAAACGAAAGTTTAAAGTTAGAATTTCTGTATTCATATGGACGACTAAACTAATAAACCATTAGCACATCATTTTGTAGTAAAAATAGCAATACCATTCAGTTTGGAGTTTAGACCATAAAATTATAGGATCGTCATAGAAACTAACCAAAAACATCAATAATGCTAGTTCACCACCAAACTGAGTGAAATCCCTTATATCAATCCTCCAGTTCATTAGCAAATAGAGGAGCATTAGCAAATTATGTACAACCAAAGTATTATTTTTCTTTGTGTATCATATTTTGAACATTGTAACCGTGGGTGCAGCGTAGTGTAAAGGAGGCTTGGGTTCTGGTAAAAAGACCCAAGTTCGATTCCTACCATGCGCTTCCCTATCCTATATAAATTTTTCCGGGGGTATGGGGGCTTGGTTCGGCGGACGGCTTTACTGTACCCTCCTCGGGAGTTTACCGGCCTGTCGTGTTCTCCTGGGTTTTCAAAAAAAAATATTTTGGATGTTGTAATGAACTAATATAAAGCAGTATGTGTAAATAAGATTGAAGAATAGTTAAATAATTACCGGTTCTATCCTTGTTCTAGTGACATTTACCGTATAAATCTGCCTTCACTTGCAATTTATCGATTATTTCTATAGCATTTGAACTAGTTTGAAATTGCAAACTAGGTTTGTAAGCTTGTCCCCACTATTATTGCAGGAGAACTTTCAAGTGTCACCAACAAATTTTTCCATATATTTGTTGTTTAAAACTAACAAACTTATTTTTGTTATAATATGTATCAAAAGTGAATATGCTTTTACGTTGTATGCTTTAAGTTGTTTTGTTTAGTCCCACGTCATGGGATAAGTTCAATCCCAAGCTTCAAAGACTTTATATAAAGAAGCCTATGTAATGGAAATAAAACACAACTAATCTTTTGAATGAATAAAATGTATCTTTCCTTCTCTAATGACTTCCGCTCTTATTTCTTTATAACATATTCTTATTTTTTTTACAACATGTTATGAGCATTATCTCTTTCTTAAATGTATTTGATATTCTAATCTGGAAGATTAGTACCATTTTTGGTCTTTCATGTAGATACATCTCTTTCTCAATCCGTTACTGAATCAGATCTATCTATTCCTCTTATCCAATAAATGAAATAGAGTTTGAAATTTTCTAAATCTGCTTTTCTAGATTTATTTTGCAATTAATTTTGATCTAGATTTGAGTACTCTTGTTTTACATATTCTATATCTATTTCCTTATTCGATTTGGATTTGAATTTTAGTAGATCTTATCTTTTCAAGATCTTATATCTAAATTTATAGATCTTATTTCATTGTACATGTATTTTTTCATTATATTTTAGATCTCATTCAACTATAGATCTGATTTTTTTTTTCTTTTTTTCTGATCTAATTATATTGTAGATATCAAAATCCCAATACTCAAATAACATATCTTTGAGATCTGTACATGGTTCAAAAATAAAATATTGTGATTTTTGAATTTGGATTTGTATTGATTTAAAACTTGCTTATTATTGCGTGCTTTTGAGTTCATTTATTTTGGAAAGCAAATTTTGAATTTGACAATATCTGCTACTATTAATTCAAATAAAATTATTGAACTTGATTGCGTTTTGGTTTGTGATATAGTTCTAAGTAATCTATACCTGTTAGGTAAATGAAGTTTTCATTTTGAAAACTCGTTGATTTGGATTTTAACCTTGGAAATAAATTTGATATATAATTTATATTTTTAGAAGAAATATTTTATTGTTTCTTAGATAAACATATACAAGAATAATACGTATTTAGAAGATCGTATTAAGTATAGATCCAATATTGTTATTGATTTAGCACACCTGAAGTGAAGGGAAACATTAATAAAAGCGTACGTGGAGCATTTGAAATAAAAGTTGAGAACATATAGTTCCTATAATACTAAAAAGCTTGAGTTTCCATAAATTATCAGATTTTAATTTTTCTTGTAATAAAGAACTAGAAGTTCCAAAACAAATTACTTTAGTCATTTTAGAAACATTGACTACTAAGAAATAAAGTTTCTCTTATGATAATTCATTTTTATACTAGTTAGTGTATTGTAGCTTGATCTAAGATGAAGTTTCATCACCTTAATTAACATTTATTCAATTGATTTATATATTTGTAAAGAAATTAATTCATTGTGACATTATTTTATATTTTAGGCCACAATAATGGTAAATTGCATTAATTTTTTCTACCATAAATGCATTAAATGTTTTCGTTATGGTAATAAGTTAAATTACCTTATCATCATAAATGCATTGGCTACAGTAAAATAAATGATGCATTTTTATGTTTGGAATAAGAATAGACATATGGTTTATTATCTGGTGTATTTATTTTGGCAAACAATATTAGATATAATAAAAGAAATAAGTTTGAACAAAAACCTGAAGCTATGCGATGAATTTTTTTCAACCAGAAGTTGTATAACTCAGTCCGACACCTAAAGATTTGAATTATGAAATGATTTATTGATAAAGTCTACGTTTGAAATGTTATAGTTATTTTTTTAGTTGAAATGTAAAAGCTTCTAAACAATAAGTTACACAAAATTTGAGAACCTAAAGTTCATAACAAATTAATGAGCTTAAAGTTCATGAATTAGAAACCCAAAGCTTTCTTGAAACTGTATAAAATGATAAGATTACACTTTTTGAAGAAGCTAAAAGAGATATATACATCTTAGCACAACACTATGATAGTGCATTCTAGAGATTTCAAAAATCACCAAACGTGTTATATTTTACTTACATCTTTGCATATACATATTATATTGACCGAATATCCTGAAAATATTATGCTGCATGACAGTTCAAATATGCCTTGACTTAAGAATTAATTACTGATTTACCTTTGAAAAGGGATGTTCATTATTTATAAAATATAAATTCAAATGGCATTTCGGTCCATATTTCTCTTTTTTCATTACAGTTATGTTGTAGTTAGTTTAAAAGCTTTTCTCCTATTATATATACTTCCAATTATGTAAATGTACACATGGCAATTTATAGAATTTGTGTAATACAAAATATAACTTCATTTTAATACGTGCAACTTTAATTTAATTATTCTCTCTGTTGCTTTCTCATTGATATATCTAATTGTAGGTCTGGTTTCTACCAATCACATTATGTTATAAAACCTGAAGTTTTGATAAATTATTTTTGGGTGCATTAGTCAAACTATCTAATTGACGAAATACATTTTTGTATTATCCAGAAGAGATAACTCATATAGCATACTATTTATCTTTATGGATGTGTATCATTTATTTCATTATAATTATATCAAACCTCCCAAATAGGTAAGATATCAAACTAGAATACATTATTCTAAATTCAAGTGTCTAATTATATCCTAAAAGTCATATTCATTGTTATTTTTCATAAGAAATATTATATGCATAACTATTTCTTGAAGAAATATCTTTAAACATTCTCCTAAAGAGATAGTCTATATGTCATATCATACATTTCATGAAAGATATGTATATACCATCTTGAAGAAATCGGTATTTTAACTTATATAATTGCATATTTTCATAAATTCCAAGCGCCCAGAAGCTACCCTTATTCTTTTTTGTATGTATATCTCTTTTATTGAACTTTCCAGAAGAGATGTGTAGAAATATCTATATGCAAATATAACTATATATTACTTTCTGATAAATAATCACAATTAATGTTCAAAAGTGACATTTTGACATTATCAAGTGGTCTTGAAGGACTCACATTGACATTGATCTATAAACAAAAATTAATAGTTTGGATCCTTATAATAGTGTTCTAAAATTCACTAACTCAAATGAGAAAGAATATCCAAATTTATAATATATATGTAATACATGGACGCACGTATATATCTATATATGTTGATATTTAGATAGCAACCTGAAGTATGTTATGAGCTCATCTTATAAATTATGCATAGATATAAATCAGTGAAAATTCAACCAACATAAATATTGAATGACCTAAAGTTATGTATGCTTTCAAGTGATCTACACAATAAGTAAATTCCTCCAATTGGCTAGATCAATGAATGAGAACAAACTCCAATAAGCAATATCAATTGAATGCATCTTATCAACTGATAAAAGAATTATCCTCTTTTAATTAATATGTATGATATATTTGCTAGTAGCAATATCATAATGGATTAAAATGAGAATGTGACAATGTTCGTCAACATTGAGGGGGAAGATAAAAGGGATATAAGTTCATTTTGATTACCAATATTAAATATTTGTAATATACAATGATGTAAAATATTAAGTAACTTGAATAAATTATCAATAATATCCCTATTAAACTTTCTCCAGTATAGATCTAAATACTTGAAGGATCAAAAAGTGTAGACTACATCTGAAATGTGGTACAAAGTCAGTTTGAAATACTTTTGGAGTAATTAATAAAAATGCCAAATAAAGGAGATGGGTATTCTTGAAGAAACACTTAAGAGTTCTATTGATGAAACCCATGACATGATTGTCAAATAATCTTAGAAATGTTTTAGGTACCTAAAACATGGTAAATGAAGAGATCTCAATAAATCATGTCTAGGACTAACAAGAAATAATCATTGGTGATAAACTTGTGAATAATAAAGCGCTTATGTTTATAAATGGATTAAAGATCCTGGGTTAGAGAAAAACATAATTGGCCATCATGAAATTCTGCTAAATAAGAAATGTGAACCTGTAGTTCGCAATATATATATATATAGTAGAAAAACACACACTGAAGCACATGTAGGACTACCATCATGTTAAATGCCCTAGGCATGATGTTTTTAGAAATAATTGAATTGACTGGATTAGTGAAAGCGTTTGAAACATTTAAAATACCTTGAAGGTATGAATATTGGTTAAATCATACTAAATGATGAAAGTCTACTCGTTCCCGAAGTCTGTAAATTACTTTGCTAGTTATAAAGAAATAAAAGAATAAAGGTTGTAGATTACAACATTCTTTTAAGTATTGTTGTAATAAAACTCTTAATTTCCATCGAAGATGTAGTTGCAATAAGCAAAACTGATATGAAGCACCAAAAATAAAAGCACATGAAGTGCTTTTCATAAAAGTAGCATACACAAGTATATCATATGTATTCTTTTTCCTTCACTAAGATTTTTTCCACTGGGTTTTTCTTAGTAAGGTTTTAATGAGGCATTATTTTGATCCTGAAATATCAAACCTTAGATGGAATATCATTTTTAATATGATATCTATAGTTTCACAAGTTGGACTCTTTTCTTCGTTCAAGGTTTTTCCCATTGAGTTTTTATAATAGAGGATTTTAATGCGGCAATAGACAATATCTATATTGACTGATTGGATACATGCAAGTAAGATAATAATGAGGGGGGCAATCATCATACACATTTTAAAAGGGATAATTTCAAGTTACCAGAGCATTCTATATTTTGAAGACGCATATTCAAGGGGTGTGCTATAATATACATCAAAAGTGAATATGCTTTTATGTTGTATGCTTTAAATTGTTTTGTTTAGTCCCACATCATGGGATAAGTTCAATATCAAACTCCAAAGACTTTTTAAGCCTATGTAATGAAAATAGAACACAACTAATATCTGGAATGAATAAAATGTTTCTTTCCTTCTCTAATGGCTTATGCTCTTATTTCTTTATAATTATTCTTATTTGTTTACAACAATTTTGACCTTTATAAAACTAATAATAATTACACTATAATCTTCGCATTGTCGGTAATAAGTTGTGTAATCACTAATACTCTTGCTCCATGCTTCTTTGACTTGACTAATTTCATATCTATACATGAGGCAAATGAAAAGTTTATTAACACATATTATTTAAAAAATTAGACGTTACGAAAATGATTTCGATGAAATTTCAATAGCCTCCTAAATAGGCAACTGTCTCCCCTTTCTTTTTCTCCCGTTTTGCCGTCGTGCATCATTCTCCTCGCTTCGGCCTTCGTCTTCCTCCTCTACCTCCTTCCTTCCCATTTCTCCTCTGCGTGCCGCCTTTTTCCCCGCTCTTCTTGCCATCGCGCCCTAGGTCTTATTTCTATGAAATCTGGGTTTTTTGGCCACATTTCGCCCTTTGTTACCAGATCTGGCAAGATCAGAGTTAAGCCTTCGCCTTCGCTGCTGTCTAGTTAGGGTGGTCGGTTTTGCTATGTAATCTGGTTGCGAACCAAAGGGTTCATCTTCTCCTTACAGCTTCCCTTTTTCAATGAGTTTGAGGCTATGTTCGACTCCTCCAAGCCAGCCGATGTCCCTATGCCAACGCCTGAGTTTGCAATGCCTGGTCTGGATGCCTGTATGGCTAAGGAACCTATTAATGTTCAAGTTCTTCCAATTAAAGTGAATAAGTGTCTTCCTAAACAAAATTCTACTCCTCCTAGGCAGCCTTGAAAATTGCTTTTCTTAGCGAAACCCCGCAACGCGGGGAGGTATGTTTCCAAACGATATGACATGGTAATTGTGATGATATTTTAGTTCCCCCGCAAAATGTTGTAGATGCTGGTGTAGCCTTTTGGTCTGATACTTTGGTAGGTTTTTTCTTGGATAAAGGCCATCGTTACACAACTGTTAAAAACTATTTAAAGAACAAATGGAAAATCAAAGGATCGTTGTCAGTTAGATTCGATAAAGATCTTTTCTTTTTCGAATTTTCAAATCCCGATGAGAGGAGAATGGTATTGGAGGCCGATCCGTGTGTCATAGATGCAAAAGTTTTTATTATCACCAAATGGAGTCCCTTTGTTGATTCTGCTAAAGAAAATGTTTTGTCGATACCTGTGTGGGCGATGTTCTCTTGCATACCTTCCTCCCTCCCGTCTTTAGAAGGTCTTGATTGGTTAGCTTTTCACATTGGTGAACTGGTTTGTTTTGATGAGAATACCGAAAGTTGTAATCGTTTGGAATATGCTAGAGCTCTTATTAAGATTGCTCCCATCAATCCTTTGATTTCCTACCTTTCGGTTGCCCTTCCTGGGGATATTGTTGGCCGTATTGCCAACTATTATCAATGGTTGCCCTCAATATGTATTGTTTTGTCGCTCATTTGGTCATATTAACGAGCTTTGTCGTTACCGCCCTCTGGTTGGAGAGGCAGCAACCATTCCAACCAAATTCCCTATCCCAAAACCTAAGCCTCGGCAATGGAAAGTTAAAATCCCTTTATCTTCGATTGATTCTATGGAAGCTCCTTCTGAAGTCCCTCCTCCTACAGATCCTCCTGATCATGTTTTGCTCTTGAAGCTCTAGTCGTGCATTGCCTCTGCAACTACGCATGTCAACAATGCCTCTGCTGATTTGGTTGTTGATTAGGGTAAGGGAGTTCCGCTTGTTGTTGACTTGCCAGTGTGCCTTGATATCTTAGGACTGCCTAAAGCTATTGACCTTGCAGATTTGGATGATGGGATTGGCTATTCTATCTCTGATCTCTTCCCATCTTAGTTCTTTTGTCATATTTCTCTTTTAGTTGTTATATGATCTTTTGTAAGCTATATTGTGAGCTATTATATGGGTTGAATGGTGTCATGTAAGTTATAGCTGCTGGAGTTTTTTTTCCTCATTTCTATTTTATTTATATAATAGTGCACGGTCCACTATAAAACCGACTTGTCTTGTCAAAAAAAGTTTGTTAACAGATGCATCTTCACATATGCAACAATTGAAACAGGTAGAGCAAAGCATCCAACATAGACGATCTACAAAAAGATAACAAGATTGTGAACCAAAAAAACAAAATAAGATTTAAATCAAGGACAAACAAATTAAGCGTTTAATGTAAAATAAATAAATTTAGCTTCTAAACAAAAAGATAATCAAATTTATCTTTTGTCAAAATTATGCTTTTGCATTTGTCTTTATACTTTATGCACATTTTATGATTTTTCCTACATTTTGCTTCTAAATAAAACGATAAATAAAGTAAGCTTTGAACGGGAGAAGCATGAATTGCACTTTGGAAAAAGCAAAAAAAGAAAAAAGGTAGTTTTTAAATAAAAGATAAATTACTTTTATTATTGTTGTCATGACTTTTTTCCGGTTGTGTTTTCTTTATACTGAATTTGATATGTATGTCAGCATTTAGGTTTTGAATAGCAAGACAAATGAATTTAGCTCAATCAAATTAAGATAAATTTAATGCACAAAAAGAGAAGTGAGAAGTATATTTGTGTTTTTATATGTGCATATGTTCCATTTCTCTGCATTTTGGCTTGTAAGCGGAAAAAAAAGGGCAAAGCTTTGAAAAATGTTAAAATTTAATCTTTAAAGCAAGAAAAGAAATGAAATTAATCCTTCTACGGTGAGGGTAGGGTAATTTTGGGTATGCTGTCCTTTGAACTTGGTTTTATTTGAAGGTGGCCTGGTAACTAATGCTATTGAGATGGAAGGCCCATCAAGCATAAATCCACGATCAATTATAAAACTTAACACGTGGTGCATGCAAACATAATTCCGACTGCATGCCCCATATCATCCATTCTATCTGTGGTGACGAGCAGCTTTAATTTTAGATATTTGTAATGACAGTCAAAAAAGGCGTCAACCTTTATAAGATATTATGGCATACCGGACAAAAAAAGTTTCATGTGAGTGCAAACTAAAGGTACGTGAGTACAAAAAACATTTCATGTCAAGAAGGATAAACAGTGAATTCAATCCGCCTGTGGTATGTATAGTCGATATATGATTAACTTAGCATAGTTAATTTATATACGTTTAAAATGCTTTGTTTTGAAAAGCGGACGACATTTACCACTCATTGGAGTTGGTTGATGAGCTATTGAAAGAATTACCGAAACGGTCAAAGGGTAAATACTTTAATGTGAAGCTATTATGGTCATTTGGAGTTTGATTCTAACATAAACATGGATTATATTGAATATGTACCTGAAAATCAATTATCACCACAATCCTAACATATTGGATTTGTACCTGATACTCAATTAAATGTTAAAGCAAATCAGTAGGTCGGGTAAATAAGTTTGCATCGCATCAGTAGTAGTTATTGAAGAATTGATATACATCAATGACAATTTGCAGCAATATTACCCCACTATACGTGGTGGTAAGTGGAAGAATAGCGGTAAATCACTAGCAATTGGAGAGGCCCCCTATCGAAAATATGTTACTATAGATCTACATGTGATGTGATCGTGAAAAGAAATAAAACGAATGCACGTCATAGGTTCTACGCATGTGCACATTATAGGTTGAGTAGAGAAATCCTTTAATTGTTCGACTATTCTAATATTTTTCAATGAATAGATCCTTCAATGTGTCGCAAATGACTTGAGTATGCACTTAAAATGCAAGTTGAAGTTTCACGGCTGGAAAAAGAACTTTATCATGCTGCTATGTATCCTAACAAGTATTTTATGGTACATTAGTGTTTGTTGTATCATATGTTGCATCGTATGTTGCATTGTATGGTATTATATGGTAATATGGTGTATATTGCATTGTATGATGTGTCATATGTTGTATTATATGTTATTGTATGGTAAATTAACGTATGTTGTATCGGGTTCTCAAGCAAACACATCTGCTACCAACACAAATAATAGAAACAATACAGGTTCTCAAACAAATGCAAACAAAGTGAATAACAAGTACTAGTACAAACATCACGCTTCAAACAAACACATCTAATACCAACACACAAAAAGTGAATTACTACCAACCGTGAATAAAAGCTAAGTTGCTGAAATACAACTATTCCTCTTATGGCATGCACTCCACGTCTGCTACATCTATTTATCTTTGGAGCTTGCATCTCATCCATGGTGCCTTTAATTCTTGTAGACCTAAACCTTTCAGCTGCTCTACGAGTTGTCGAAGGCAGAACCATCGATCCTTCATGTGCTCTCCAATACCGTTTATGACGAATGGGATGAATTTCTTGTGTGTAAGCTACCATATAGTTCTGAATCGAGTACCAAATTGAGGCAAAGTCATGATGAGCTCTATTCCTATCATTAGAAACTGACAAACAAGCAGCCATCACATGCGCTTAAGGAAGCTGTTGAAGTAATGGGATGTATCATGTACAAGAACAATTGTTATCGTCGATTCTTATTTTAAATTCATAACCAAAGTAGTAAATTACTTTCCATTCAACATGACTGAATCAGACAATCCTTGAACGTCTTGCTTCACTTGCTTTTTCGATTATTTTTGCTTCGCCCTTTAGAGTTAATCGAGATGTCAAAGTATTAGCAAACTCTCTCTTCTTTGGCAAAAATAATCCACCATTCGGATTAAAGTTGATGTGGCTTGCTTATGATTGGAGTTAACTATTGAGTTCATGCAAGCACGATCGCTTGGATATCTTTTAATAACCCACCATCCGGATTGTGATTTTTTGAATCTACGGCATGTATTCTCCACAGACAATTTGAGTCGACGTTGCAAATGTCAGTGTATTTTACTTTGTTTGACCGATTGGTTTATAAAAAATTGTATGTAAAATTGACCATTCACTTAGTTGCAAAATTTTTTGGTTTGTTGTCAAATACCATACTTACTTTGAAACCATTTTGAACAATACGTGATGAGAATATTTCATCGTTGAATTGTAGATTTGCAACGACGAATCTAGCCATCATTTGTGTATTACACAAGTCACCATCCAAAGGTATATCCATATCTGGTTTATCACTATCTCCACAAGCATCGTTTTTGCCTCCAAAATCAAGTTTAGTGGATAATTGTTTACTTGCATATTGTCGATCCACATTGAATCATTCCCCAGTCTAGTTACGAACGTCATGTACTTGTACATCCACATCAACATTTATATCCGTATCGTCATCTGACGCATTAGGAACCCCTTATTCAGCTATTGGTTGAATGTTCGATTATGTATCAATATCATGCGTTGGAAAGCTATAATATCAATATACGGTATTTTTAATACGATTATTAAATGCAATACAATTCATTGATACTACAAAACGAAACTTACTTTGGGGGCATATGATATAATTTGGAAGGTGTATGCTGCATTGGACAAGACATACGATTCGATGATCCAGCACTATTTTGGGTCGAACGTTGCTGCGGAATAAAGCTACATATAAAAATAAAATTCTGTATCATATCTAAAACAACGAATACTATCTGCTTTAGGAAAATTAGCAAATATGTGTTACCTTTGACTCATGCATACAAAACTATCCTGCGTCGGATATAGATAACTAAATTGTACATTTGGCTGAAAATTCATGAATGGAGGATATCCAAAAAATATATGTTGTTGTCCATATTGCATTACATTCATAGGTGATTTACTATAATTAGGACATAGAATTCCTTGCGAAGTACATGGTCACCAACAATCTAGAATAATCTTCAACACCATGGTCAAATATAGGTACCGATATAGGTTGTTCTACCACCAACTTTCTATTTTCCCAACAAACAACTCTATGGATTTTGATACGGCAGAAAACATTAATTCAACGTCGTCGTCATCGACAATTTTTCTTAATTTAGATCCATAATCGGTTGGCTAATTGCAAATTAAATTAATATCAAACTCTTCTGATTTTATCTTAGTTACTTTGTACACCAATTCTTTTAATTGTTCAAAGTTAGATATTTTATGAACTTTTATCGGTTTGTAAGATCCATTAACGTACTTTCTACACATTTGATCATCAATAACCAATTTATCATCAAAATAACGTCTAGTTGGAACAAAATTGGAAACCATTCCATAATAATAATTGGTACAGCATTACGCAATTTTGTAAATGCAAATCTAAAAAAAAAAAAATCTAACGTTGACAAATTCATACTTTGGTTGATCTGAAGTAATGAGATATCGATATTGTTGAAGTAGATCTTTGAAAACACAAGTTTTGATTGTATTAAATGCAATGGTAAGAGATTTGAAAATAAATTTATGAAAAGTGTTTTGGGTATTCTATTCAGAGTTTGATAAAGTTAAGAAAAAAAGAGGAGAGGAGGATATTGTTTTGGAATACAGGAAAGTGGACGACTTTTGAGAAGCCGTCAACTGACGATTTTTGAGAATTCGTCCACTGACGACTTTTCAAAAATCATTATTTTAGTTTTTTTAACAATAAAAACGTATGGACGAAAAAGTCGTTCATACGTTCATACTGACGCTATATGAAATGACCCAGTGAAAACATAACCGTAATTGAAATAAGTTTCAAAACGTGGCTGTTTGTTCGTGTAATAAATTTAAAAAACTGCACTAAATTAAAAAAATCCTTATAAGGTTAAGCACGTGGTGCATGCAAATGCACCTAAACCACATGATTATAAATCACCAGATCTACGTGAACGGTATATAAATCTACACACATCTTCGCCCTCTAAGAAAGGTCATTGGACAAAAGTTCATTGTTCTCTCCCTCAAGCCGCCCCCACCCCCCCCCCCCCCCCCCCCCGTTTACAATGGTTGCCCAATCCAAATTCAACGGGGGAGTCAGCTTCTTCTTCATTCCAATGATGACACCAGGCCACATGAACCGCACCCTCGACATGGCCAAGCTCTTCGCCCTCCGCCCCAACACATCAATCTCCGTCATCACAACCCCCGGCAACTTCGCCGCCGTCCAATCCTCACTCCACTCCTTCCCCATCGCCGTAGAACTCATCGCCGTCCACTTCCCAGCCCACGTATCTCACTACATCCCCACGGCAAAGAAAATCTCTCTCTCTTCACCGTCTCCGAATTTGCAGACTTCTTGCCCGCTTTCTACGCCCTCCAAGAGCCAATTGAACAAATCCTCTACTCGCGCTGCCCCGATTGCATTGTCGCCGACTACATGTTCCACTGGATCTCAGACACCGCTGTCAAACTAAACGTCCCTTCAATTGTCTTCTACGGCGACCGAATCTTCACCTCCTGCGTCCACGACAGTCTCGAGTTCCTCAAACCCTATGAGAAAGTCACCGACGATTCCGAAGAATTCATCGTGCACGGAATTCCACATCGTATAGGGTTAGTCAGATCTGAAGTGTCTCTTGGAGTCCGAAGAGGCTGGAAGGAACTGAGAGATTCGGTTGATAAAAGTTACGGAGTCGTGGTCAACAGCTTCTACGAGCTGGAACCTGAGTATGCCGAGTTGTACAAATCTGGTGGAAGAAGGTACTATGTGGGCCCAGTTGCTAGCAATGGTGAACGAAGGAAACAAATTAAAGGAGGCGAAGAAGTTTAACGTAGAAGCGGATGAAGTGATGACGTGGCTGGACTCAGCATAGGAGAATTCCGTAATGTATGCATGTTTTGGAAGCTTGAACCACTTTTGCGAAGAGCAACTGAGAGAGATTGCATTAGGTTTGGAGAAGTCAGGGAGAACTTCATTACTTGAGGATCCCACCCTTTTATCGCTACTCCCACCCTCTTCACCCTCTCCTCGTATCCATCTGGCAAAATTTCACTCCCTAAATTCCTAGCTACCCAAATGAATCTTGTCAGACGAAGTCAGAGAGAAGATTTATTTGGATGGCCAGGAAGTTAGGGAGTGAAATTTTGCCAGATAGGTGTGAGGAGAGGGTGAAGGGGGTGGTAGTAGTAATAAAAGGGTGGACGCCTCAACTAATGATATTGAACCATAAGACGATAGGTGGATTCATAACTCACTGTGGGGTGGAACTCGGCGCTGGAGAGTACGGTGGCAGGAGTGCCAATGGTGGGATGGCTGGTTGAGTATGCGAAGTTGATCGTGGAGGTTTTGAGGATAGAGGTGAGTGTGAGGAATGGGGATAGAGGGGGGGGATTGTGAAGGCGGAGAGGGTGGCGGGTGCCATTAGCAGTTTATTTGATGGTAGTGAGAAGGAGGAGGAGAGGAGATGGAGGGTTAAGAATTATGCGGCCATGGCGAAAGCTGCCTGCGGTGAAATAAGGCGGTTCCTCTTATGATGATATTACCCGGTTGATCAACGAGGTTACGGAGTGGAGATTTATGAAGTGCAATGGCAATGTCGGGCAGTAGAGTATTTAGAAACAATTTTAATTACAAGAAGATGATTGTATTATTGATGTGTAAGGAGGAGGATGGTACGGTTGTTTAGTGATGGTACGATGATAGCAGCAGTATTTGGTAACTTGATAATTTAACTTTGGAATTCTATGCTGTTGAGGGGAAAATAGCTAGACTCTTTTTTGTTATTATTATTATTATTAATAGTATTTTGATCGGATCATGGAACTTTAGTTAGAACAATTTAAAGGTCGATGGTTAGAAATTGTAATTAGATGTTCATGCAACTGGTGCGTAGAAATCTAACTGCGCAAGGTATCAGTTTGGAATCCAGCTGATCAAACAACATACTATGGTTAAAATGGTACCGGAAGCTAATATGCTTAGAACGACTCCAAGCCGAAAGTTGGAAATCCAAACACAATAACTAGTTTGATGAAATTGACGGTCAGAAATCCAATCTCATTATTAATTGACACCTAGAACTTTATAGTTTGCGAGAATCTCAATGGCTAGGAAACAACTAATATGCTAGTAAGATAGAATGTGAAAATGATAAATAATAGAAACATTAGATTATGTAAGTTAGAATGTTAGTTGGTTAGTTGGTAACTAATGTTAGAAGATAGAATTTGACAAAGGTAAGTGTATTCTCTTGAGGTGGTTATGTACATTTATTACATAGCTCAATTCTTACGAAAAATCTTGCACGGAATAAAAGAAAATGACTACTACGGAAAGTTTTTTTTTTTTAATATTACTACAGTTTAATTATGCCAAAACTTGAATTTTATATGTGTACATTTGGATTCTTACTCTACGAAAAAAGTCAAAGGTAAAACGTAGAAATTGAAATTAAAAAAGCAACGATATCTTTTCATACTACCGAAATGAATCTAAAAAATAATTATTTTTATTATTGTGATGATTCCAAAGTTAATCATCTTTTGTTAAAGATTCAAAATTACTTTGACTAGGTTCATTGTGGATATTAAAAATTACTTACTAAATTGTATATTAATATCTAGTGAAAATAATAATAAATTAATTGTACAAAATATTTAGTTGAATCATCTTATACGTATACACACACCCCTTTATAATATATATATATATATATATATATATATATATATATATATTATTAAATACTAAATATATGGGCATATAGTGTTCGAGCATGTGAATTGGTAGTAAGATAAAAATAGGAAGTTTTAATAAAATTCTTTTATTAATTTGCACATCTTATTTTTTTGTTTACATGAATAATTTGTTTACATTAGAACATATTCAGTAATCACTAACAAATGAGTTTGTTATTTTTATTTTAGTTTAATTAATATACATTAAATATTAATGTATATATAGTTTATATTTTACGAACTAAATATGTTAAATATAATGTATGTTACTATTTTAGTTTAATTTAATTTTAATTTTATGTTTAATTTGTTAAATATTCATAATCCTAATGTAAACATTATAAATATAATAAACGAATATGGTACACTAACCCAGGGCATATAAATATATAACACTACAAGAACAACACTGGTTTTCGACGTCCCAAAGCCGTCGGCGGCCGTTGGAAGGCCGTCGGAAACCATAGGTACGGCCATTGGAATACAAATCTCGTTTAGTAACGATTTCCAACGGCACCAATGGCACTTTTCCGACGGCCTCCAATGACAATCTCCGACCGTTTCCAACGGCCAAACTGGCCACGAAGCAATCCTAGAAAACCAAATAGTCATCCTAGACCGTCGGAAACCGTTACAAGCCGTCGGTAATATGGGTAAAAAAAATTTATGAATTTGAAATTACTGCCTTCCAGCCACCCAACATCCATCAATACTAATAACAGCTCCTTTTTGAGCATATATAAATCAATAATCACATAGATAAACATACATAATATTCCATCCATAAAATCCAAATCCAACATAATCCACAAACTCAACATCCTAATCCACATAAAATAATAGACAGTCCATCAAAATATATCAAACACATCCTCACCCGCTCGAAGCGTATATATAAAGAAAAAAAACATAATAGAACATACATAGCATCATTGATTATCATCCCTTGCAGAACCTCCCGACGATGGAAATCTCCCATGCTGCTCCATATTCTCTGCCAAGCGCTGGTTCAGCTGCTCCATCTGCGCAGCTCAACGACGATCATGCTCCCGCAGCTCGACGATTTCGGCTCGTAGCTCTGCAATTTCTTCTTGTCTTGAGCCATCTTATACGCCTTCTGCGATGTCCTTCCCTACGAATATATATAAATTGCTATACTGCCTCCAACACTATAAACATAATTTACATAACTTTAATTGCAAAATATGCAATATTTGAATTTAGTTTGTTTTCTGAAAATTACCTCTTGTTTCCCAAATCCATAGCGCCTGCTGCGGGATGGTGGATCAATGACAGATTCAAAAATTGCGTCCTCCTCATCAACTGTCAACTCATCCCATCCTATCTCAGCCAACAACTGTGCCCGTGTTTTTTGAAACTTTTGTTGTAATGCAAAATACATAATAAAATTTAGTATACTAATCGCTATACTAATTGACAAAAAGTTGAAATGGTCACTGGCATAAATAACACTATTTAATATATCTACAAATGTGTACTTAATTAATTAACTGGTGACTTTTAATTTAATTACAATATACTTAAATAGGCAACCGTCGCTTTATCATCTTGGTCCCATGAGTATACGACTGAGCCCGAATCATCGGTCTATTTCAGGGCATGAGTATGAGCAAAAACATCCCAATATGAAACAACACCTCCTCGCACTCTTTCCTGAAATATGAATATATATATATATATATATATATATATATTATATAATTGTTTTACTATCTATATATTAACAGCTTATAACTTAAAATATAAAAATGCGAATATAAAAATTTACCAAATTCTCACGATAATGCAAGAACGACTTGGAACCACAGCGATTTGTGATGGGATTCTTATTTCTATTTGCAGGGTTCCTATCTGACTCCCACTGCAAATTTCAATTGGAAATTACACTACAATTCTAAATTATGTACTAAATACGCGCAATAATTTAAAGTAATTAATATGTGGTAAACTTACCTAGAACTCCTCATTGCCCCACCACGCGACTCAAGCCTTCCAAACGCTAGCACTCATCCAGTTGGGTTTTTCCCAGCTCTTCTCACAGCGGACACTATATCCCTATAATTTTTTCGATTTTGCTATTCCAATGCCGCTACACCAGGGATACATTGGTCTCTTGTACGTTGACGAACCCTGCACATTTACAAATTGAAAGTCATACATTTTTCTAAATAGTCTACAACATATAAAATGATCTATGATCAAAGAGAAAGTGCGAAATATAAATTTACACTTATTAGAAAATCCTGCCAAATGCTCTCGCGGACGTCATCCGGTATCTTGCTCCATTTAGGCCGATAAGTAGTCATCCTGCATTTATATGCCTGTCTGGCTATGGAGAGCACTGTGGCTGATGGCTCGAGCTCAAAGCCACTATGTCAAAAAGAAACAAATATTTAATAAAGCAAGACTAATATATAATAGATCGTATGCAGAAAAATATTGTTAACACTGAAACAAAGTTAATACTTATGATCCATCAGCTTTGGCTTGCAACCAGACCGCAGGAAGAGCTGACTCCTTGATGGGCCACGGACATCATCAGCTGGAGGCGCAAGAAGAGGAAGGTCCTATATGGGACATGCTAGGTCTACGGAAAAACGACATGTATATACAATATCTGTTACAAACAAATCATATATGAGAAATATATCATTTAATTAAGTGAAACATACATTATGGCAGAAACATAAAATGGTTATATAAAACATATTACGACTAAACATATCATTAGCAGAACACATTAATTTTAATGAGATAATGTAAGATAAATAAACATAGAAATTACCTTCTCCCGATTGTAGATTATTAATCAGTCCTCATCGTTTCTGATTCAGACTCCATTTCATACTCTATGTTTTGTTCCTCTATAGTCTCAAATGCTTCAACTAATACATTTGATTCATCGTTCAGAGGCCCAAAATTGATTTGATCCTCGATAATTATTATTCCAGTAGTTTCCTCGATATCTACTTGATAAGCTTCTTCGAATGGAATATTTTGACCATCAAATGTAAATCTTGCCTTATTTTAAAAATAGCTGACCAATCTGCTTTATCTCTTCGTAGAGATGGATACGAAGCATAATAAACTTGAAGAGCTTGTTTGGCAAGTATAAAAGGATCGTACTTATAATAATGCAAGGTATGCTTTATTTCTATAAGATTATACTTTGGGTGCACGTTAATTCCAGAATCTCAAACGTTGTTAAACCAGTTGCATTTAAATAAAAAAACTTCTTCTACAGGTCTTGTGAAATACGTCAGTTGCAAAACCAGAGTTAACACGCCATAAAAATCATTTATACGATCACTGGATCATCACTACCTTTAACAAATACACCGGCGTTATTAGTTAATTTTTCGGCACCGTATTCTTTGGTGTTAAATTTATATCCAGTAACGGAAGATATTGGATAGGTCTTGACTTTCTTTTTTGGTCCCATAGCTAAACGTTTCAATCCTTCGTCGACCATGCAGTTTGTCGTGTCGCAAATGTAATTTGAAAACCAAGTAGCGAAATCTTTGCCGATATCGTCATTTAGATGTTGTGATTCTTAAACACTGCAATTATAGAAGAAATATTACGGTATAATTAACACACACGTGTGCATACGTATATATACGCATATGTAGATATAAATGCATTAAGAAGAATATATGTGCATTACCTAACAAATGGAGCAACTTCAGCACAATTGAGAAGAATATATATGTGAGATACATGGTAATCTCTATCGTCCAACCATAATTCCACACATTTACCAATAGGTCGGCCATGTTTTTAAAGATAGATAAACTTGCTTGACAATCATCTTGATCAATGCCTTCATCATTACGCGTAGCACTTTCGAACGATAAGTTCACATGATCACTAAAATAATGAGAGAAAAAATATGAAGCTTCTTCTTCGTTATACGATTTGAAAATCAAATCTTCAACTCGAGCTTTCTATCTCACTTTTTTCTTTAAATGATTTAAGTATCTATTAAGAATTATCCCAAAGTAAAATTTATTTATACATGAATTAAATTAATATTTAACGTACTAAACATTAATACCACTACAACAGAAATGCTATTTCGCAACGGCTTAGAGCAATTGCAAACGAGTTTCACAACGGCTTAGAGCCGCTGCGAAATCGACAGTGGTAAAAATTTAGCAACGATTTAAAGCCAATGCAAAACTTAATTTTACAACGGCTAAGAGCCGTTGCTAAATTTAATTTCGCAACGGCTAAAAGTCGTTGCAAAACCTTGTTGTACATGGGTTGTTAATTTGGTTTTGCAACGGCTCAAAACCATTGCTAATTTTAATATTTTTAAAAAAAATATACATTGCTTTTTTCTTCCCTCTTACGGTAAGAGTTAATTCATCATCATACTCAATACAAACATTTGCAAATTTAACATAATATCACAAAAGAAAGATCAATAAACCAAATATTTTTTTTAGATTCAGCACAAAGACCAAACATAACAAATCTTTTAATTACAATGTTCAATAATAATACATTACACTACATAGTTCAGCGGTAACAACAGCAAATTACAGTTTATTGTACATAGTTTGGCAACAATAACGAAATGATTAGAACAACAATACTACATCAATGCCAACAATATTACATTATCATACTCAATATTACAGTATACAGCACTCAATACAAACGGAGGTATCTTTCAAGACAGAAGAGCTTACTCTAGTAATCAAACCTGGAAAACCATCCACATATACCTTTGAAAATTAGGAACCGAGACTCTTCAACTATGGTACATATATAGAAGCGAATTGTAACCTGTAAAAAGTAACAAGAACAAACAAAATAAGATGACGTGAGTTTTAATTTTGCTCTTCGAGTTAATCTTCTTTTATTTTACATTCACTTCTTTAGCTAGAAAAAATTGCATTTCATTTTGTTTACATTCCACATAATTGAAAATCCTAAAGGAGAGGCTTTAAAGATGTTTCCCACATGGTCATAGCAAATCTAAAATATAGTGCAAAGCATCAAAAAACTGCTTCCAAATCAATAGCTCCTCCTAAAAGATTAACAAGGAGCACCCACCCTATTAAATGAATATCATGTTAGGGATTTGAACACAGACAGTAAAATGTATCACGTATTCAACCTACTGAACATCCACAAACTCTCTATATTGAGTTTGTTGGAGAATAAATTAGATATGCATAGTACAGGTAAACTGCAGGCTTTATTACCACTACAGTGGAGTATGGTTCACAACAACGATCTTGACTGCAAAGGTAGAATCTTGATTTTAATTGATACTGCAATTTGGTCTCATGAAGTTTAGCATAAAAGTGAACAACAGATTGGTAGTGGGAGATTTTAATAATGCTTCTAACCCTACAGATAAAATGGGTGGCCTTCCTATCCCATTTTCATATATCTCTAATTTTAGAAATTGTACGATAAAGTGTGGGCTAGTTGAAACTAATTTGCAAGGGTGTAAATTAACATGGAGTAGAAGAGGGGTTGCTACTTGCATAGATAAAGTTCTTGCAAACTATGATTTAATTTCAGCTTTCCCTCATATAGTTACTTTTTCCTTGCCGTACCACCATAGTGATCACGCTCCTCTGTTTGTGAAACTGACTTCTCATCACTAACAAATCAAGGGTAGGCCTTATATGTTAATTCTTGGTATAACGAGGAAGGTTATGCAGAATGTATTTTTAAAGGGCTAGAAGTTTCCACTTGGGGTACCGAGAAGCAAAAATTCATTTCATGTTTACAACACATAAAACATAATCTTAAAACATGGAATAAGAACCGAGTGAAGAATAATGCAGTTAAATCCTTAGATGAGTAATACAACAAAGTTCTTATGCAAGCGTACTCAAACCCAAAGAATTTGAATTTGTATAATAACCTGCTAGCTATACTTTTTCAACTAAAGAATGCTACCTCACTGCAGCGTTAAATCTCTATTGACGACTCTAAAAGTCCCAGGCCTGATGGTTTTTCAGCTAAATTTTATAAACTACAGTAGGATGCTCTGCAAAGCCAACTATTTTTTACCGTTACCAGTGCTTTCGGAACTAGGAAGTCAGTCAAAGGATTGAATCACACTTTCATTACCCTGATTCCAAAAAAAGATAAGCCACGGAATTACTATTTATTAATAAAAAAAGATAAGATTTGCATCTTTATTTATTCAATTTATTGATAAATTTTCCTTTATTTTATAGTAATTCTCATCTGCGATGTAGACTGACAAAAGCTTTTGACACAGTAAACTAAAAGCAAGGAAAAGGTAGAACATGGATTAAGATTTCCATACAAATACTTGTTCGATTTCGGGTTGCATGCATACCCTTGCCCATCGACTACTACAAAATTTGACTACCAGACGCTTTAACTTCTGTTTAGAGACCAGCAAATTAAAAATCCAGGAAAAGCAGGCATCAATGCAAAAATATGACTTCTCGGCTACTATATACCAACACATGATATTTGTTTCGAAACTGATTTCAGTAAATTTATTTCAGTGTAGGTTATTGTAGAGCTAAATTTCTGTTCAAAATTTCTGTTTAGCGTTAGAATTCAAAATTCACCTTTCTTTCTTGCCTGTTTAAACCAAGCATTAAAAACATTATGTATGAATATGTAGCAAAACTAAATCAAGTAAAATTCGTATAAAACCATAATTATACATGTAAATCTGTGAAGCCAAGCATTATAATAGAATAAATTCTTGTTCAAAACTGGGAAGAGCTGTAAATTCTACTGAATTCAAATGATTAGGATTAAAAATTGATTTGAATTTGCATAAAAAACAGACATAAATCAATAATCTTACAAACTCTACGATAGGTTGATTGACTTGGAGAAAAAGCAAGGATGGTGATGATTATTAGTATTATTAAGGTATATACATATTTTTTTTGAAAGAGAGTAAAAAAGGGCCCAGCCCAAATACAAAAAAGCAACCGGGTAGAAGACCCGGAACCAAACTCACTGAAACAAAATACAAACCCTAGCCGACACCAAACCCACTCTAGAAAAGCAAACGAAAAAAGAAAAAAGAAAAAAAAATGGCGACCGATAATTATACATCGCCACCACTATTATTTGCTTCACTGCTATCTCCACCACCATACTTCACACCACTGCTTTCGCCTCTCTCCCAGTACGAGAGGAATTTGTTAAAAGTTCCTCTCATACCCATAATCTCTTCGTTAGTGAAAGTATAGCTCTGATGAAGTTGATTTTTGGTGAAATCAACAGATCTGTTGTCATAGCGACTCAGATCTGTTGGTTTATACTTCTGCAAAGCATAGCACGCTTGATTGGAATTCTTATGAGCACTATAGGAAAAAAATTCATGATTGGGGACGGAGTTGACTCTGTTATCGGCACTTGATGGAGAAAGCACTTCAGAAAACAAATTGCCCATCCTAAAATACTTTGGATGAGAAAGAATTTGTTCCAGATGCTTACTGCCAGCTTCGATACTCCAACCATCAGCTAAAATAGCGAATTTGGTTTGATCTTTCATTTTTTTCTTAGATTTACGAATCAAGATCTGACAGTCAGTTTCAATTCTAAACCATAACTGCTCTTTACTGCTGCTGGCTTTATTATGAACACGAGAATTTCTTTCTCTCCATATGTGATGAACTGCAGTAGTGATATATATGTGAGCATGATCTCTTTCATAAGATTTCCCTTTGAACTTATTGTATACAGCTGAATAATATGCTTGAGCTCTATAATGTTGTTGATATGAATATCCAGGTTAGCTTTAATATGACTCCATATAAACTGTGAATAACTGCAGCAAAAAAATAGATGATTAGAACTTTCATTATCTAGACTGCATAAGAACAGAGTGAACTTGAAGTATTACCCCATTTATTTAATCTGTCCCAAGTTGGAAATTTATTATGTAAAGCAAAAAAGTACAATAAGCCATCTTGGGGTTGTTCACTCTATTCCAAATACAATCATACCAATCTACTTTAGTGACTTTATTTCTAATGGTATTCCATGTATTTTTGAAAGAGAATTTCCCTTTATTATCAGCTTTCCATGTCCAGTAATCACAATCTGCATTATTATCAATAATAATCTTACAAATTTCATCACCGTGAGGATAAGTAATTGGATGAATTTGAGGTTGCCATTGATTGTCAATAATAATAGAAGACACTGTAACATTAGGGTCCCCAAAAATAACTATATTACTCCAACCTATTTTATTGACAAATGAGTCATTATGAAACCAAGGATCAAACCATAAACTAGTTTCATTACCTGATTTAAAATTTCTATCCAAAAGAGACTTACCAATATCTCTGCAGTTTAAGATATGTTTCCAAGTATTGGACTGCTTACTGTTTGGAGTAACATTCCAGAAATTACCTTTTCTGAGATATTTAGCCTTCATCCAATTTGCCCATAGTGAATCTGCACTCAGAAATCTCCAGAGCAATTTTAAATGACAAGTAAGACTAAGATCCTTCATGTTTCTAATGCCAAACCCACCTTCATCCTTAGGTTTACAAACTGTATCCCAACTAATTTTGTGGTATTTACCACTCCACATAAAATTTGCACATCTGCCATCTAGTTATTTTAGAAGCGGCTGGGATATGAAAAGTTTGTAGCCAGTATAGAATAATAGCATAAACTACACTTTTGATAAGTTCAACTCTTCCTGCAATAGATAAGAGTTTACTAGACCAAGTTTCCATTTTATCTTGAATTTTATCCAATAAAATAGCACAGTCAGAATCCTTTAATTGATTAACAGATAATGGTAAACCCAGATATTTAATAGAGAGATTACCTTCAGAAATTTTTATAACATTAAGAAAATCAATTTTATAGCTGCTGAATTTACTGAAATATGCTTTACTTTTATCTATGTTTATTTGCAGACCTGCATATTTATTCAGTTTATCAAAAATACTTTTAATAGAAATTGCATTATTTCTATTGGCCTTAATAAAGACCATTAGATCATCGGCATATATAAGGTGATTAATACAAGGTTGGACCCTATTTATGGGATTAATATTTCCTTTAATAGTTTTTATTTCAATTAAAACAGAAAAGTATTCCATCACCATTGTAAATAAGTATGGAGACAGGGGGTCACCTTGTCTAATACCCCTATTGCTTTTGATAAAACCTACAGGTTTACCTTGAATAAGAATAGAAAAAGTAGAAGCATCAATACATTCCATAATTAGATCACATAATTTTCTAGGAAAGCCCATACATTTCATGATATGAAAAATAAACTGCCTATTAACTTTATCATAAGCTTTCTGTAAATCAATCTTTAAACACACATTGTCACCTTTTTTGTATTGAAATTCCTAACCATCTCGTGGGCTAACATGGAATTTTCAGATATTAGCCTACCAGGGATAAAAGCACTCTGATTTTCAGAGATGATGAAAGGCAGGAAATTTTTAATTATGTTGCTTAGTATAGTAGAAATGATTTTGTATTTGAAGTTACAACATGAAATTGGTCTATAATCACCAATATTAGATGGATTTTTCTTTTAGGAATAAGAGTAATGAAAGTGTGATTTATGCTTTTAAGTAATTTGCCTTTATCCATAAATTCATTAATGACTTCAAAATTTTGATTTTGAATATTAACCCATTGATTTTTATAAAACTTAGCATTAAACCCATCGGGACTTGGTCTTTTGTTATCACCTGCTTTGAAAATGATATGTTTTATTTCCTCTATTGAAACAGGAGCAAGTAAAATATCTGATGCATTGTCTTTCAAAATATTTTTACAAATAATATGAGGAAATTCTTTAGCACCAGACTCATTAAAGTAAAGGTTTTCAAAATACTGAATAGCTTCATTAGCAATTTTGGAATAATCATTTGAAATATTACTAGCAAAATCTGTGATATTGCCAATATGATTAATATGCTTTCTACCACTCATTTTAGCATAAATTTTTTTGTACAATCATCCCCAGAAGTTAACCAATCTACCTTGGCCTTTTGTTTGGCATTAACTGTATTTTTATAGATTTCATTAGAAAGATTTTTCTGATTATTAAAAAAACTGCTAACAATATTCAGATTACCTGGATTATTATCCACTTGGCTCTGAAGAATTTTACCCTCCTTTTTCAAAAAGTTCAGACTATTATTATTATTACTACTATTATTATTCCAGATTTTGTTATTAGATTTAATATTTTTCAGAAGCATACAAAACTGAAATTGTTTAGTGCCACTACATGAAAAGTTTAAACTATTTTCCATCAAATTATTAAAATTATCTTCCAGCACCCAACTATTTTTAAATCTAAATGGGGCAGCTTTCTTATTTAAATTAGCTTTGTTGGAAAAGTTTATCATAAGAGGGGTATGATCACTAGAATTTTGCTCAAGAGTTGAACGTATAAAATCAGAAAAATTATTTGAAAATTCCTTGTTGATTAAAATTCTGTCCAATTTACAATGAATGTTCTTAGCCAAACCAGATTTCCATGTAAACTTATTTCCACTTGTATTTGGTTCCATAAGACCAATGTTTAAAACAAAATTATTAACTTTATCAAATTTGCTGTGAGGAATTTTTTTCCACCAAATTTCTTAGAAATATGAAACACAGTATTGAAATCTCCCAAAATAATCCAAGGGAAATTATATTTTGAGCTCATAACAGTCAATTGATGCCATAAATCATTTCTTTCAGTTTCAAAGTTACTACCATAAACACTAGTAATTTGAATCAAGAAACCACCTATATTTTTAAATTGACAATCTATAAACTGTTTGTCTTTATTTATATTTAAGTTTATCCAAATATTGGAGTCCCAAATAACAATGATTCTACCTTTACAATTATAATCATTGTTATTTGTAGATTTCCAATTACTAGATAAATTTAAACAAAAATTCTCATAACTTTCATTATTCATTTTGTTTTCAAGAAGAGCAACAATGGTAGGTTTGTACATATTAATCATATATAAAATATCAGATTGCTTAGCAGGGGAATTCATACCCCTGACATTCCAAACAAACACAGGCATAAAAATAATATTAAGAGGAAATTCAGGTGGTACCTGACATAGAGGAACACTTACCTCTTCTCTTATTATCAGCACTCTTGGCTTTTAACCTTGTAGACATCTCATTCCATTCTGGATTAATAGAGATGTACTTTTGTTTGAAGACTTTCTTCTCTTTACTTCCCTTCAATTTACCAGTAGCCTTTGGTTTTGGAATGTGTAAATTAGAAATGTCAAATTGGTCTGCAGCTTCTAACATATCTAGTTCATTAACTTCCTTATGTTCTGTTACAGGAACCTTAATCAGAGAAATATCGAAAGCTGTGCGAGGCAATGTAGAGTCAACGAGCTCTGCAATTGCAGCCTGCTACGGAGGAGAGACCTTCTCGCGAGGCAATGTTGAGTTGATATCTACCCTGTCCTCAATATCTGCAGCAATTTCTGAAGGAGACTCCTCAAGTGGTGGATTATTACCGATTTGGATAATATCTTTATGGAAAATTTTACGTATTTTTGTACCATCAATCTTTGTAACTAAACATGGCTCTGATAAAGGAGGGGTTTCAGAGCTAAAGACCTTTACATTAACATTCCCCTCCACTGCATATTGGTTCAGAACATTTGAAATTTTACAAGATTCTTTATACTAATGAACTTCCATTGCTGTGATCTGATCATCTTGGTTAGTGAGCATCACGGTATTATTTTCTTGATCGGAAATGAAACATTCTTGATTGATCCGATCATTGTCTTTCTGACTTCTTGAATGATTTATTGAATCTTTATTAAAATTTGGCTTTTGAAAAACGCCTGAATTATCTTCTTGAAGATAACCTCTGTTTTGATTACTGGTTTTGGGTATCCACATTTGTTTTGGATTACACTGCTCTCTGGTGTGACCAAAACATTTACATATATTGCATTTCGGTGGAACCCATACATACTCCACTCTTTGTGAGATGTTTTCACCATTGTACAGAGTGATATTGATCTCCTCTGGAAGTTCATCAGTCGCAGAAACTTCCACAAGAAGGCGAGCGTAATTCAATCTCGTCTTTAAGGTAGTAGCTGCGTCCATTTTAATGGGCTTTCATATAATACTGGCCATGACACTAAAAGCTTCTCTGTCCCACAGTTTTAGATTAACGCAGGGTAATCTTACCCAAATGGGCATAGATGTTAATAAATCTCTGTCCATTTTTAAAGAATCAGACCACTTTCTCACTATGATGAGTTTGCCATTATAGAAATATGGTCCATTCTTCAAAACTGAAGAGCAATCTATAGAATCTTTGAATTTGACAAGAAAGAATCCATTCTCTCTTGTATAAACTTCAAAATCACCAATCGGCTTCCATACTCTTTGGATATAAGATTTAAAAAACACATAGTATGGTTTGGTTCCTACAACATACACTAGAACAGAATTGTTCCATATTTCAGTTGCTCTTTTACATACCTCTTCCTTCACCAGACCATACTTTTTATTGTTGATCTTGATTGGTGCAATGTGCTCTAGATTGCAATCTTCATCATTGGGTTCTTGAGGCTGATCAGCAACAATATCAGCCCAAGATTTGCGGCCTTGATCTCTATTCAGTGGGATGGCTATCGGTTTTTTCATTAGGGGTAGACTTTGTACGTTCTTACCCTGATTATTGGTACGAAACTGATCATCTCTGCCTTTTCTGCTGTCCCTATAAAAACCAGATGGCAACTCCTGAGATTTCTTGGCCTCTTTTCTCTTCTGCTGTTTAGATTGGACCAAAATAAAACCATCATTATCAACATTGGTAACCCCTGATGACTTTCTGATGTGAGATGCCTCAGGTGGTCTGATTAGAGAAGATTGGAAGAGATTTGAGGAAGAAAGATGAGGGAGATGATTTTCCCCCATGGCTAAGAGGAAACCCTAAATTTTTTGATTGGTGATTAGTTTAATACGAGTGAAGATAATTGCAACAAAGAAGCCTCCAACAAAAAAGGTAGGTATATACATATAGAAAAAGTAACGTTGACATGGTTTTTCAATATCTACTAAAAGTATTAAATAAAAAGAAATATAAATAATTCGAATCACACACGCTTCTAACAAAATCAAAGTATGCGATTAATTTATAAAAAAATTCGCATGGGTAGTGAAATTTTATTTTATTTTCATAATTCATCGTGTGAAGGTAACAGGTAACGTTAATTCTTTCTGCTGCTTAACAAGAAAAATAAATAATGCATCCAAGAGGTCAATTAAGGTGGTAGAGTACTATATCTTAAATCATATTTATAACATTTTATCCTTACTTTCACTATATGAAAAAATACTGGGAAAAACTCTGTATATACAGCACAGTCCCGTATTTATACTTTATATAACCAACTAGGATACACGGGTTTGTTAATTTTTTCCTGAATCGTATGACAGGCATATATGAACCTTATTACGTTAGCCTATTTTTCATTTGTGCTCAGTAATAGAGGAGTCTTTTTGACTTGAATTTATCGCTTCAAATGGAATGTTAGCTAGATACCAAATGAGTTAAGCACTCATCTATGTTATATGTCAAAAATAGTTCCACCAGTCAAAATATTTTCTTTTTTTTTGGGTCATATTTTCAATTTAAGAAATTCATATAATGTAAACAATATATCCCTACCCAGGAAATCAAGCTTGCTTGTAAAATCTAAGAAGCAAGCATTGAATTCACCACTCATACATCATATATTTTCTCATGTTTTTATGTCTATCACCATTCCCAAAGCTCAACTCATGACCTTGATCACTTTAACTCCACACTACACATCCACAGGGTAATCTTGTGAGGTTATCATAACTGATATATGCTCTCTCCTTAATATACATCATCCTAGGATTTTAAAGCCTTGTCAATAGCTTTCTTTCGGTTCCTTGTGCCTGCAGCCAACTAGATAGTGAAGTGATCCATGACAAATGCACCAAACATATTTTTGAACATTTTATGTATTAAATCATCCTGCTTTGCACCAGTTTTCTTCTATATATGTTGATCTTGTTAGTGGAAATCATAAGTTCATGGAAAAAAGTTCCCTTTTTCTTTCTTTTTTCCTCTTTTCCCCCTTTTTTCTCCTTTATTGTGATGGCCATGTATGAAAATATTGCAATGCTTCAATCTTTATCTACTCTTTTTTTATGGGGGGTCATATTCCTAAGTCAAGTAGTGAGCTCAAGAATTTGAAAATATACTTCCCTTCTATTAATAAATTATCTGGTTCATTGCCTCGTGAATTAGATGAGTGTAGCTTGCATACTGAACTTGAAGTTGGTGAGAATTTTTTACTGGATGGATCCCAATAGAGAAGAAAGCTTGAACAACTTAATTCATTTGCATCTCTATAACAATTTCTTGAGTGGGGATATTCCAAAAAATGATTGTCCTATTGAAGAAAGTCAAAATGTTAGTTCAGCTTTCAGTAGTCTGAGTGGAGAAATACCTTGGTATCTTGGAGAAACTGACTTCTCATCACCAACAAATCAAGGGTAGGCCTTATATGTTAATTCTTGGTATAACAAAGAAGGTTATGCAGAGTGTATTTTTAAAGGGCTAGAAGTCACTTGGGGTACCGAGAAGCAAAAATTCATTTCATGTTTACAACACATAAAACATAATCTTAAAACATGGAATAGGAATTGAGTGAAGAATAATGCAGTTAAATCCTTAGATGAGTAATACAACAAAGTTCTTATGCAAGTGGACTCAAACCCAGAGAATTTGAATTTGTATAATAACCTGCAAGCTGTACTCTTTCAACTAAAGAATGCTATCTCACTGTAGCATGAATTCTCTATTGACGACTCCAAAAGTCCCAGGCCTGATGGTTTTTCGGCTAAATTTTATAAACTACAGTAGCATGCTCTGCAAAGCCAACTATTTTCTACCGTTACCATTGTTTCCAGACTAGGAAGTGAGTCAAAGGATTGAATCACACTTTCGTTACCCTGATTCCAAGAAAAGATAAGCCATAGAATTACTATTTATAAATAAATAGAACAAATAAAGATGCAAATCTTACCTAATTAATAGATTAAATGTATGAAAATATATTGGGCATAACTGATACATTAAATCTTACATAATTAAAAACAACCCCATTGGTACCACATGAGATATCTGTTACCTAGTCCTTAGCTCACTAAAAGTGAAATAATAAATAAAGTACAATTATGCACTTACGCTTGACTATTAGTATACTTACCTGATTTGTTTGATGAGATACTTGAAAGGGATTAAGTGGGTTATGAACGACAACATCAAATGAGACCCTATAAAACAAACTTAAATAAATAATCATAATATTTGTTCATAACCCAACTTCAAATAAAAACAGATAAAATAATTTGCTATGCACATTTTTTTACAAATGCAGGCCATAAAGTAGATCAGAATTTTCTTATGGCTACAATGACCTCCAATATGCTTATAGCTCCAAATGTAACACCAAGTAGAGAAAGTAAAATAAATAGGACAAAAATTTTGCGTTTAGAGTTCTTGTAGTATTGAACAAAAGCATGAAGTCAATGGAACTTGAAATCGGTCCAGCCTACTACTACCTACACATAATACAATATCAAGAAAAAGACACTACAATAGACTTCCTACACATTCATAGTTTGTTATTTCTGGATTTATTAAACACAACCAGTTATTCTAGATTGGTTAGTAGATATAGAAATTGTAATAAATCTTGCTTAAACTGATGTGTTCTACAAGCTATCGAAGTCAGTGACCATGAGTACGACATTATTTAAGCATATAAAATCAAAATGTATTGAGCGTGTACAAATTACTTGCTCATAACACAAATCTGACTTGACTGGAAGCTCAATCATATAAGACTTGCATGTTGTAACTACAGATGAGAACTCGGATTACTGAACTGAACCAAATTGAAGAATCAAAACTAAATTGCAATCTAACAAGGCTTAAATTTAATTCAAAAACTCTTATATACCTAACCATTCATAAGGAATAAAAATTAAAATCGAACCATTTACAAGGAATAAAAGTCGAAACCAGGAAAACTATTACATTCGAAAACTATCATATACCGAACCATTCATTCGAAAATAGAAACCAAATTGATGATTTAAACATAACGAACCATTGATAAGGAATAAAAATAAAAATCGATTCGTATTAAATACCTTGACCGGATCGATTGGAAAATGAGATCACCATATTCTTTTTGAACTGCGTCAATAATCGATATCTTTGCCTCAATTGAGTGTAGTATGTCAGAATTTAACAATTGATGGCTGTCAGGAGATTAAAATTAAGCAATCTAAAGATGAAATTAAAGAAGAGTACGGGGGACGATATTAGGGCAAATGGTAAAAGAGCGTACTATTTTGGGAATGAGGGGGGTTACACAAGTGGCAACGAATTTAAAAAAAACTTCACAACAGCTTTGAGCTGCTGCAAAAGTAAAACGGCCTTTAGCCTTTCTTACTTATTTTGCAACGGCTCGAAACCGTTGCTGTTTAGCAACGGCCCAAAACCGTTGTTGTTCTTCCGCATGAGGGGGTTACGAAACTGCCAATATGGTGTAGTGTACCTCTCGAATGGATACATCCATCCATATTACACAGGCCCTCGAAGACATGCTTCAGATGGAAGATGAACGGGTAAATGCTCCATTACATTAGATAAACCCGGAGCAAATATTTTCTCTAGTTTGCAGAGCAGTATGGTGATTTCTTTCTCAAGTTTACATAGACGATCAATTTTTAACGTAATAGAATAAAGCTCCTTATAAAACAAACTTAGTTCTGTTACAGCCGTCCAAACTTTTACGGGCAACAATTCTTTAAAAGCAATGGGTAAAAAAATTTCCATCGTAATATGACAATCATGGCTTTTCATCCTAGTAAGTCTGCTGTTCTTATAATCGACACCTCTACAAATATTGGAAGAAGTACCATATGGAAATTTTAATCCTTCAACCCATTTCAAAAGTATTTTAACTTGGTTATTTTCTAGCTCATAACATGCTTTGGGGTTTTCTGTGTCATTTAGCTTGATATGAAGCTCTTGGCGATTACATATCATTTCGATATCGCGTCTTGATTTCAAATCATCCTTCATCTTCCCCTTAACATTCAAAATTGTATTAAAAACATTGTCAAACACATTTACTCGTTGTGCATCACGTCAATGTTTTAACGAAGTAGTAGATTTTTACAATACGGTAACTCCCAAAATATATTTTTTTTGCACCAATTATGAATCGTTGATTTACCATGAATTTCAACTTGTTCTCCAGTCTTATGTATCTTTGGAAAATCCATTACAATTTCATATATAACTTCGCTTGACCAAACCGTTGGTGGTTGCAAGGGCTCGTGTCTATTAGCTGTAAAGTTTTTTTTGTCTCTTGTAAAAGGATGATTAATATGGAGAAAACACCGATGACAATCAAACCATATATTTTCCTTCCATGCGGTAAAGAAAATGTTTGTGTTTCCTCCATGCAATAAGGACAAGCTATTTGACCGGCCGTACTCCAGCCTGAAAGCATTGCATACGCAGGAAAATCATTAATAATCCACAACAAAGAAGCAAACATACGTAAATTATTATTTTTAAATATCGTATGTTTCAACTCCTTTGTACCACAATGTTTTCAACTCTTCAATCAGTGGCTGTAAATAAATATCGATTCCTTGTGTCAGATCATCAGGGCCGGGGACGACAATTGTGAAAACATATATGGAGTTTTCATACACATCCATGGAGTTAAGTTATAAGGTGTAATGATTATAGGCCAAGATGAATATTTAGAACCAAACTGAGAAAATGGTGAAAATCTATCAGTGCATAAACCAAGTCTAACATTACGGCTCTCCACTGCAAAATCAAGATATTTCTGATCAAAATGCTTCAATGCTTCCCCATTAGCTGGGCGTGTTAACGTACCTTCTTTCTGCATTCTAACACTATGCCATCTCATATTATGTGCGGTTACAGAAGATGTATATAACCTTTGAAGCTTAGGAGTAATAAGTAAATAACGCATACGTTTATATGGGACTTCCTTTCCCTTCTTCTTTCTTGGTTTATACCTTTTCCTATTACATATTTTACAATTTCTAAGATTGATATCTTCTTTCCAAAACAACCGAAACTGTTTAAACATGTATCTATTTTTTGATATGGTAAACCAAATGCGGACATTAGTTTTTTCACTTCATAATGATTTTCGCACATTAGGTTTTTGGGAGGCATATGATGCTTCATAGCTTATACAACAGTAGTAAATCCAGCTTCTACGAGGTTGTATTTGGATTTCATCGCAATGTATTCTACAGTTACTAATAATTGTGTGCCACTTGTACAGTCTTCCCAAAAGGGTTTCTTCATGAAATCCAATAAATCATTAAAAAAATTTGCTCCAATATTTGGTTCTTCTTCAACATTAACAATGTCATCAATAAATTGTGCAGTAGGAAATATTGAATGTGCTGCATCTTCACCCATATGTTCTACGAGATTCGTCATAATAATTTCATTACTCACTACCTCCTCCGACTGTACAAGATTAGGTGCTACAAGTTCTCTGTGCTGATCCCATACCAAATAGTTCGGCATGAAACCGTACTGATGCAAATGAACTCTAACCATTTCTGATATTAAATGCTTCAACAATTTACACCTACTACATAGACAGCGGATTTCTTCGTCATTTCCATTATTACTTAAAGCGAAATCAATAAATATGTGTACACCAATATTAAAATGTTCGCTTATTGAACCTTCAATTTTCTTTCGTTGTTGATACATCTAGCTTCGATCAGTAAAATAATTCATCATCTCTCCTACTATAATTAAAAAATATGATATAAATGAAAACCAACATTGACAATTTATTTTTCAATACAATTTTACATTTTAATGTTTTATATTAATTGAATATCAACCCTTTGTTGCTGCGTCATTCTATTTTCCATTACAAACACAGTAATGTAATCTCGTAAATCATTTCATTTTAAACATATCAACAAAATTTCGGCAGCACTTTCCTTTTGTTCCTTGAGTCGTACATGATGGGGTGTATATAGAGAAATATAAAGAAAGCGCTGTCGAAATTTTGTGAACCGTTTAAAATGAAATGATTTACGAGATATAATTACGTTACTTTGTTTGTAACTTGTCTAATATAGGAACAAATATAACAAATATTGTATATGATGAATATAGATGTATGTTTAGTGAAAAATCGAATACGCACATAACAATCATATACAATACTTATCAGACGGGGCCAAAAAACACTATAAGGGTTTTTGAATAAAGTATGTTACATATTTTATATTTTAAAAAAAAGGGCTTTCGACGTTTACATTAAATTGATTAATATTTAACTTAAGTTAAACTACCATATACGATGGTTTATCACATACGCTTAGTTCAAAACATTAATCAACTAACCGTATGTATATAAAATTAATTACCTTTTTTGATGTTTTAGTAAACACATAAACTAAATTATGTTCATCCACACTAAATAACCCAAGTAACACGTAAAAGTACTAAATTATTCAACTAATGCAAACTAATTTCTGATCGCACAAACTAAACAAGTTAGTATTCAACACTTATAGGATAATAACAGTAATTAACATTCAATAAACTATACTACACAATCAATGAGACAATATAAATAGTTAAACTAACAAATTAACCCTAAATTAACAAATTCATTAAATTAGGGTTTAGGGATAATACCTACAATAGAGGAGATTAGGGGCTAGGAGGAGATGAGATTCCAATTTGATGAAGTTGGAGTTGATTTCGGTAGAAATTCGTTGCTTGGAGCTGGAGGGGAAATTGGTGGAGGAGAGTTTTTGAACTAGGGGAGTAATGAAATGTTTCTAGTTTGGCCAAGGGAAGAAGATAGTCGTGATTTTCCGACGGCTATCAACGGCCGCAAATGGCAATTTTCCAACGACTAGAGATGGCTAATTATTTTAATCGTAACAAAGTCTAGAAAACATTAGCCGTTGGAAGAGGTTGGTAATTTACCGTCAGCGGCCGTCGGTAAGGGTTGTCGGAATATACTGTAGTTCTTGTAGTATAAACATCAAATATGTTTATATAATAATTAAGATGTATGATTATAATTAAAGGAATAATGTCAAGAGATAACGATTTTAGCTTGATGTTCCTATTTGTTGTTTAAATATTTTAAAGCAGGTCCTTTACATTCATTTTTGTAAATTAGGTATATGTCTATGCATTTTTACTAATATGCCGCCGAATCTTTTCAAACACATGTCAAGCCACGTTAATTCTCGAATTCGAACCTCTTTTGTATAGTAGTGTTTCATTTCCCATAGAAAACTTTCTAAATTCTATATCAATTTTTCTTATGTTCTTGCTAAAATCTATTTGTGAATCGCAAATTTAGCCATTTTAATGAAATTTAAATTTGAAATGTTTATGGCTAAGAGTATAGTTGCTACAGAGATTGAGAATTCTCAACATTATTAACCTCATAATTTTTCAAAATGTAAAGTTAGATTGTGCAATGAGAATGCTATGAAAGATGATGCTTATTGTAGTAAACATCATAGATAGAATGAATTAAAAATGGTACAAATGTTTTTTGCTGCGATAATGTTTATAAACTTTACAAATTTAATGTTCATATTTTTGTAGATTAAAGTTATGCGGTTATATCTTTCATTATGATAATTAGTTAATTGTTAAAATTCAAATGCATTGTGGTTATGCGGTTATATATTAGGCATTGGGGTTATGCAATGCTGGCTCTTCAACTTTGGTTGCCCTAGGCAAATACGAGATGGAAGCATGGTAAAAAAACAGTTGAAGCAGAAATAAACACAAAAACTAGACTTGAACCTAGGATCTTTAGCGAAGAAGGCAACCAACAAACCACCACACCAAACAATCGTATTGATGTATTGCCTTTTTACTAAAATTAAAAAGAAAATCTATAAGAAATTTATAAATTTGTTTCTCTCCTCTGATGTGTTGCCCTAGGCGGCCTCCTTGGCTGCCTTGTCCTGGGGCCAGGCTTGGGGTGTTGTAGTTATATTTTAGTGCATTGGGTTATGATAATTAATATGGTTGAATTTGTTCATATTTTAGTGCATTAGGGTTATGTAATTATTTTTTCATTATGATAGTTTATTAATTGTTGTTATTGGAAAGGTTATTCATTGATATAGATAATACGAATACTTTTTAAATTTAACTATATTTAGTAATTATTTTTCAGTTACAAATTAATATAAATGCACTTAGTTACAATATTCAAAAAAAAAAGTTAAAATTTGATATTGCTACATTTACAAAATGTGGTAATATCAAATTTTAAAGTTTATTATTTCATATAATCCCTGCAGTAATTATTTAATTGGGTTGTAAACTTTTTATTGCGTAAATTAATATTTGTTAGTTGTTTTTAATGAGATATGATGTTATATAGATGCCTTAATGTTTGAATGCATGATTACAATGTCGATCAAAAATACAGTCAAAATTTTAATTGTTATTATTTTTATATTTTTTTGCATTTAGTAATTGTTTTTCAGTTATACATAAATGTAATTGCATTAGTAACCGTATTTTCTAACTACAATTAGAATATTCAGTTATATTTAGTTTGATTTAAAAAATATAGAAGTAGTTGTTAATTTAATTTTAGAAGAGTATGGAAGTAGTTGACTTTTATATGTAGTCAAATAATGTAGTTACCATATTCAAAATGAATTTAGATATTGATAATTACTGCATCCATGAAATGCAATCAAAAATTGTTATTTTTGTATTATTGTTTTCTAATAAATTTAGTTTATTAGATATTATTAGCGCATGGATTATGTGCAGTTACAAAATGCAGCTATAACATTCGAAAGAAATTAGATTTGATAAATACTGCATTAACAAAATGCAGTCAAATTTTAAAGTGTTATTATTGCAAATAATCCACGCAATGACTATTTAACTGGATTGTTAAATTTTTATTACATAAACTATATTTGTTAGTTTTTTTTTAATGAGATTGTGATGTTGTATAGATGCCTTAATGTTTGAATGCATGACATTTATGTAGTTACAAAATGTAGTCAAAATTTAAATTGTTATTATTTCTGTATTATCGCCTTATGATAATTGTAGTTTATTATATATGTAGTGATAAAGTGTAGCTGCAGTATTCAAAAATATTTCTATCTATTATATGAATGCTTGGTTTCAATTCGTGTGTCTTTTCATTTCCAATTTTCTCAAAAGTTCTCGTGTATTGTCATGTGTCCCTGTAATTTAACTTTCCTAAACTTACCTTTATGTTTTCTTACTACCAATTTTTTTTTTAAAGATACGAATAAACTCGTTGTGCTTTATAATTATCTTCCAATTATACTTCTTCTTCCTACCAACTGTTACCTATGGTTGAATAAGAATGATCTTCAATTTTTTCTAATTACAGAATCCTAATTTTATCTTTTCTCTTCATTCAACGATAGTTCAATCTCCATTTTTATCTTTTCTCTTATTAGTAACAAAGGAACGTCTTTACTTTTTTGATGCCTTTGTTGTACAACTCATATAAAGATGAGATAAATCACGAGATAGGACATCTGCCTATGAAAATTCAAAAGCACTACTAAATTAGATATGGAATTAGTATTTTTGTCTACTAATATTTCAATATGTGGCTTCGAGGATGTCTTAATTTTTTTTACAAAATGGAGTGTGTGTCAAAAGATGAAACTTCTATGTTGTGAGGCAATTTCTCTTACAAGTTTAATTCTTTATCGTTTCTATTGCATTATAAGTATTAGCGATTTTTAATTATTAGACATCAATTATCTAGAAAGGGGACAGAAATACCATAGGCTTTTGGCGTCAAATTAGTATGCAAAATATTCTTGGTAAATCAACTCATTTATTAGCATGTGCTGATACTTTTATGTTTAGTATGATTATGTCGAACATTGACATTAATATTCATGTTCTCCAGAATAGTTTTCACTAATACCACAAACCATTTTTTTTATTATTTTGAATTTGGAGTGCAGACTTAGCTTCCAAACTGATTAATGTTAGTTTTTGCGTAATACTATACAAGATTTTATGTTCTTAATGGCAAAGATACTGTAAACTTTTCTTAATGTAGCTATATGACTACCGCGTTTTTATCGGAAGTTAACTTGAATTTCAAACTGACGAAATTCCTTAATCATGTGCGAATTCTTTTATATGTTTTTCGTGTACTTTCTTCATCATTTCCATTTAATTTTAAGAATGATTTCCTGATGTTTAGCATCAGTAATCCAAAATGAGAAAGAATGAAAGCTTTATGAACTATGGATGTAATATTAAGGCACACTGTCTAATGCAACTACAAACAAAATAATTATGTGATCTAGAATTTTTGCATTTAGTGTCCAAAGTATCCTTGCCAAATTAACTCATTATTACTTTATTTTAGTATTTTTATGGTCGGTATAATTTTATGTGATAAAGAGATTAATAGTCATATACTTAGACATCGGTTTTCATTTACATTACCAAATATTATTTAAATTTTGTGTAAAATTTGTTGAATTAGTGTTTGCGTATTATTGTTCTATTTATCTTAATTTAATTTACTACTTGATAATATGCAATATTAATGGTGGAAGGAAACTAAAAATTTCTTATTGCAGTCATATGTGTATTACTTTCAAATTAGAAATGAACTCGAATTTTAGAAGAATTTTTTTCCCTTCTTTAAGATATTCATTATCACATAATCTATCAAGAGATGGTACTCTTTGTTATCAAACTCTCACCTAAGATTTTAATTTTCCATAATATAGATGCGGAAGAATGGTAGAGCATCAAATTTTAGAAAGAAGATGAGGATTTTAAATATATATTTGATGAAATAGAAACAGATGTTAACAATTTGTTTTTCTAGGACTTTGCTAAATTATTTCACAGTTGTGTTTTCTAGAATTTTGGTATATTATTTCTCTATTGTGGAACAAAACTATCCATATTTAAATGCAAAACAGTGGGTAATATTTGATAAAACAGTGTGGTTAATTTTAAAATCACAAACTATATAAAAAAAAATTAAAATAAAATATCATGAGGAATTTAAAGAGAGAGGAGAAAAAAATATTAGAATTAATGAGAGGCTTTGAAATTCGTTCGTTTTACCATTATTTAATATATAGATATAGTGAAATACAAATTATGACTCCTGGATTCCAATTCTCTCATGTCCCCTTTTCTCTCATGAAATTATGTATCATACTTTATACAATTATTTTTATGTAGTGTTGTTATTTATCTTACTGTATATTATAAAATCCACGACCTTTCATGTATATATCTCTACTTACTTAATCATATCAAATAAAAGGTAATCACTACTAGCAGCTATGAGCCGTCGGTAGTCGTTGGAAATGTCATCGGTATAGAGAACATGACTTTCGTCCTTTTTCGATAGAAACGACGATGTTTTTTCGACGGCTGTTTCGACGGCAATTTGGACGTCCTTTCCAGTAGTTAAGATGTCCACACGGCTTGAAAAATAGCTGAAAAACCGTCTGGAGCCATCAATGATTTTGGTCAATAAGCCTTTGAAAACAGTCGGTAGCCGTCGGAAATCTGGGTGATTTTTTTTAATATTACAACAGCCATTCGAATCCTAAATAGGTCATCATCAATATCAATATATAATATAACACATCAAAATCAATATATATCAGATATATAAGCGAGAATCAATACCAATCTCAATAACAATATAAAACTCAAACATTACAATCTCAATCTCAAACTCAAACATTACCATCAATACAAAATAAACTGTCCATCATCAATCTCACAAACCGAGCATCAATATGTACATCCAACATAAATGTACAACATTTACAACGTCTAAAATGCCAACCAAACACATCAATCCAACAAATCAATCTCACAAATCAACATCAAACCCCGCATCAAACACTATATAGATACAAATCAACCTCATCATCTCTCATTATATATATACACACAAATTTCAAAAACAAACACTGCAAAACGTACCTCGTCGTCGGCTCTAGAACCTCCAAACGAAGGGAATGCTCATGCTGCTCTATGTACTCGGTGAAACGTTGGTTCAGTTGGTTCATTTTTGCTGCTCGGAGGTGGTCCTGCTTCTACAATTGTGCAGTCTGCTGTCGAATCTCGTTAATCTCAACTTTGTCCTGAGCCTTTTGATAAGCCTTTCATGAGGCTCGAGCCTACAAAACAAGTCAAAATAATTTACGTAAATTTTATAAAAAATTAAGCAATTTTTACAACTTAGCTAATTTTTATAAATCATCGCTTGATTTCTGTAACCATAACGTCTATTTCGCTATGTCTGGTCCATAACGGAGTCGAAGATAGCTCCTCCTCATCAGAGGTCAATTGCTTCCATCCTGATTGCTCGAGTATCTACGCATGTGCTTGCATAAATCTTTTTTGCAACGTAAAATTAAATGCAAATAAATGTTACATGACATTATTATAATATTTTATAACTAATTAATAAAAATGATCATTATTAGTAACTTATAACTTAAAATAATCTTACATGTGTGGTTTATGCTTTATCATCCTCATGCTAGGCATACGTATGTCACCGATCCCTCGTCGTCGGTCTATCTGACGGCATGGGTATATGCAAATACGTCCATATACGTGACAGGAGCCCCACGTGCTCTTTCCTTTAATAATTGTTCATACAAAATTTATATAAGAAAAATGCAATAACTGTTCGTAATTGAAATTAATCAATTTACTAGGTTCTCACGATGATGTTGAAATAATTAACAATTTTTCCTACTTTAAAACACAAAAACGTATTAATCATTTACGTATTGACATTTTATTTTGTAATTAAATCTTACATTGAAATTTTTGCAAATAAATAATATTATTCTATTTAATTTTATTTTCAAATGGATTTACATAAATTATATGAATATAATCTTAAATTTTTAGGTTACTGTTTTATACTTTAATGGTTGGTCATCCTACTTTCTATTACAAGTACAGTGGTAAATATATTTTGTAAATCATTTCATTTTAAGCGATTCGACAAAATTTCGACAGTACTTTCCATTTGTTCCCTGTACCGTACATGTACGCGTATACACATGGAACAAAAAGAAGGTGTTGTCGAAATTTTATGAACCGTTTAAAATGAAATGATTTTAAAAATATAATTACTTTATTGTGTTTGTAACTTGTCCAATACAGGGACAAATCTGACAAATATTGTATCAGATGAATATAAATGTCCATTCTGTGATAAAAATAATATCCATATAACGATCATATACAATACTTTTCGTACGGTGCCAAAACTATCTATGGGATTTATAAAAAATAAAGCGTATTATACAACAAATTTTACAATAAGTTTTTTGCATTCTAAGAAACGCATATAATAAATCGTTATTTTCATCATCTTAAAAACGCATACATTAAATCCTGAGCATCAACTATAATTAATCCAACCAAGCCCTAATGTGCGTATGCACTAATTAATCAACACATATACACTAATTAACGCACATATACACTAAACAAATTATTTTTATTAACATTTAAATGATAAACAATTATAATAACAAGCTAATTAGCATTCAATAAGGCATAACAAACAACCAATAGGGTATTATAAACAATTATAACAATAAATTAACCATAATTTACCAAATCAAATTTAAATGGCGTTTATAAATTAATCCTTCTTGAAGAGTAATAACTAATGGGAATACTTGAAAATTGAAGATGGAGATAGTCTTGGAGGCGTGGAGGCTTGCTGACGGCGTGGAGGAGGTGAAGGATGTGATGGAGGTGAGATTTGGGAAGACAATTTGGGTTTTAAATAATTAAGAAGAAATGTAAGCCTGTGGCTGAAGTATTCGTGACTTTTCGACTGCTTTCAAAAACCGCAGATGGGCATTTTTACGATGGCTTTCGACGGCTACGGACGGCTAATTTATTTTATTTCTAGTAATGCCATGACGATTACTAGCGGTCGGTAGCCATTGGAAAAAAAACGACGAGCCATCGACGACCGTCGAAAATTGACGTTGTAATAAATAGTGTTTCTAGTAGTGAATCGACTCAATTTAAATTAGAGTTTCTCCATTGGTATAATAATCTAATCTATAACATAAAAAGTTTAGTATCTTTATCAAGCAAATTAATGAACTATATTTATTTGGTTTTATCTCAATATGAATTTAATTAATTTAAATATTTAGACTTAAATGAAAATAGTATGATAGCAGTAATGAGAACTTTGCAAATATCCACATAAACTAGTATATATCCCGTGTGATGCACACGGTATGTGTGCAGAAAAATAATATTATAACTATTTTTTAAGAATATAATTTATTATGTACCATCTGGTGAATATTGTTAGGATAAGTAAGTTATAAATTAAAATTACTATATTTATAATTGTGTTATTTTGTTATGAGATTCGTATATTTTAATATTTGAATAAAAAATTAAATTATCATTTTTATTGGTAAAAATGAGTTACATACCAATTTATTATTTTTTAGGATGAATTATTTATTAATCAAATAAATGAAAATAAGTATTCTTGATAAAATTTGAAATTAATATTTCTATAAAATTTCATAAATAAATATTCATGTACATATATTCTGAAATTGACATTTAGGTTTTGACACATTTAACTAAAAGATAAATGATGTATACATTAAATTCGAATATTATTTAAGAGAATGACAACGAATACCTAAAAATATAAGTGTAATACCAAATACTTAATATATTCATATGCATTTATAGTTCTTGCAGCACATATTTATCAAAATAATTATATGATTTTATCAGGGTGATAAAAAATATTTATTTAACTAGTAAAAGAAATATTAAGTGAAAATAAGACTTGAAACTTTACAAATCACATTGTCGCTTTAATTATGTAAAAAAATATTTTTAATCCATTGTTTCATACCTTACAATTTTTATTTTATAATAAAACTTTTCAAAATATTTAACATTTATGTGAATAAAAATATGATAAAATATGAAAGAAAAATATTTCTAACTAGAATATGATATAATCTTTGTCCATTGATTAACTCGGATTAATAATACAAATAATTAAAATGTAACTTTTTCTACAAAAACATATTAATTGAAAATATTTACTCTTTTTTCAATATTACAGAATACAAACATTCTTCACTTATCGATAATTGTAATGTTATTCTTCATAAAATATAATTCAATAATGATAAAAAGTTCATTTGACGTACTAATTTTATGAAGGAAAACGTTATATATCTTTATAATAATGTAACAATTTTGTAATAAAATACCAACTTTAGACAGAAAAAATTATGCATATATTTCTTTGTATTAAATAGCTAATTTTAGAAGAAAAAATTATAAACTTAAATGTAAAAAAATGTAAAAGTATCAAAGGTAATTTTGTATATAATTGTGAAAATATTAAATTATATGGACTTGAGTGAAAATATAGTTTTACCATTTATGTTAGTACAAATGCAGTATACGCATTGAATTATCATTTTTTTATGATTTATTAGATTAATAAATAAACATTCGTTAATTGGATTCAGTTTAAAAATTTAAATTCAAAAATCAATTAATAAATTCAAATATATGGACTTGAATGTAAAATAATATAAGAAAACGTAGGAGAAATTCATAAATAATTATAAAAATTATCGAATGTTGGCACTTAATTGCAAAATGATAGAAGAGAATATTAGTATAACATTGTAATAGTTTGTATATAATTATGAAAACTTAAAACTATCTGGACTTGAACGAAAAATTAGTTTTATCATTTTTGTTAATATGAATGCGGTACACATTGAATTGTCATTTTAAAAATTTACTATATCAATTAATGAATATTCGTTAATTGTATTTATTTAAAAAGAATAAATTCAAGATCATCTAACTAAATTTAATATACGTGGACTTAAATGCAAAATAACATTAAACATTGAAAGAAATCTCTACATAATTGTAAAAATTAGTATTAAATTCTAACGCTAGAAGAGAGAACCGTTAAAAACACTATAATAATTATAATAACAATAAATTGTGAGGACGTGAAAATATAATATCTAGAGAGAATTAAGGAGAGGGGGGAAAATTCCTGGAATTAATAAAACATTGTGAACTATTATTAAAACGATTACTTAAAAAAATATGGTAGAAATAAAGAGGGGGGAAAATTCTAGAATTAATGATGTGTGGTGATAACGACATCTCAATTTACTCTTATTAACGCCATTCTAATTTAACTACAATCCAACAACTTAGTGCGCAAGTGGAAGAAAATTCAACTGTCTACATGCATAGGTTTAAAATTTAAACATTTGTATCAGCAATTAACACATTATTTAATAGTAGAAACCGAAGGCACAAAAAAAACTAAAGTTCAAAGCTAAAGAATTTCAGTATTCATATGGTTCAAAATAGTCATACCATTAAGTTTAAAGTTTAGACCATAAAATTATAGGATGGTCGTAGAAACTAACCAAAAACATCAATAACGCTAGTTCACCACCAAACTGAGTGAAATCCCTTATATCAATCCTCTAGTTCATTAGCAAATAGAGGAGCATTAGAGAACTATGTATGGCCAAAGTATTATTTTTCTTTGTGTATCATATTTTGAACGTAGTAATGAACTAATATGAAGAAGTAGGTGTAAATAAGATTGAAGAATAGTTAAATAATTACCAGTTCTATCCTTGTTCCAGTGACATTTACCATGTAAATCTTTCTTGACTTGCAATTTATGGATCATTTCTATATCATTTAAACTAGTTCGAAATTGCAAACTTGGTTTGTAAGCCTCTTCCCACCATTATTGCAGTAGAACCTTGAAGTGTTACTTACAAATTTATCCATATGTTTGTTGTTTAAAACTGACAAATTTATTTTTGTTATAATATATATCAAAAGTGAATATCCTTTTACGTTGTATGTTTTAAGTTGTTTTTTTAGTCCCACATCATGAGATAAGTTCAATCCCAAGCTTCAATGACTTTATATAAAGAACCGATGTAATGGAAATAGAACACAACTAATCTTTGGAATGAATAAAATATCTCTTTCCTTCTTTAATGGCTTCTAATCTTATTTCTTTATAACATATTCTTATTTGTTTTCAACATGTTATCAGCATAATCTCTTTCTTAAATGTATTGGATATTATAATCAGGAAAATTAGATCCATTTTTGTTCTTTCATGTAGATACATCTCTTTCTCAAATAGTTACTGAAATCAGATCTATATCTTCCTCTTATTCAATTAATGAATTCAAGTTTGAAATTTTACAAATCTGCTATTCTAGATTTATTTTGCAATTAATTTACATCTAGATTTGAGTATTCTTGTTTCACAATTCTATATTTATTTCCTTATCAGATTTGGATTTGACTTTTAGTTAGGGCTGTCAATGGACATCCGAAAAATCCAAAACCTGTCTGCATCCGCTTTCGAAAAGCGAATATATATCAGATATCTAGAAAAGCGGATGCGGATACGAATACGAAGACTTCCGCATCCGAAAATTATTCGACCGATTTTTGTCAAGATTATAATTCAAATTATGTCTATTTTAGTGCAGTGAAAAACATTTTTTTAATTTTTTTAATTTAGTAGTTTATAATATATACACTTAATGCTTTTTAACCGCTCAAAACTATTTATTATCATTATATTTGTTAATTTTTAACATTTTTATAAGCAATGGGATTGAAAAATATTTATTTTAAACTAAAATTTTCTTTTTATAATTCTTGATTTATCATTCGTTAGCGGATAGAATAATTATCCGCTATCCGTTCGTATCCGTGGATGCGGATATTCGATATTCGAAAATGGTTTCGGATGCGGATGCGGATATGGCACTATCCGCATCCGAAAGCATCCATTGACAGGCCTACTTTTAATAGATCTTATCTTTTCAAGATCTTATATCTAAATTTATAGATCTAGTTCCATTGTACATATATTTTTGTCATTATATTTCAGATCTCATTCTACCATGTATCTGATTTTTTTGTTCTTATTTTTCTGATCTCATTATATTGTAGATCTTAAAATCCCAATATTCAAATAACATATCTTTGAGATTCGTACATGGTTTAAAAATAAAATTTTATGATTTTTGAATTTGGATTTGAATTTATTTAAAACATGCTTATTATTGCGTGCTTTTGGGTTCATTTATTTGGAAAGAAAATTTTGAATTTGATAATATCCGCTTTTGTTAATTCAATTAAAATTACTGAACTTGATTGCATTTTGATTTGTGATATAGTTCTAAGTAATTTATACCTATTTGGTAAATGAAGTTTTCATTTTGAAAACTCTTTTGTTTGGACTTTGAGCTTGGAAATGATTTTGTGAAAGTCTATTGGGTGGATCGTGTAGTGTATATGCAAGTTTACGTGACAAAATATATGATGCAACTAAGATAAAATTAATCTAGGTAAATATAGAATAAGCACACCGAGGTTTTATGCAGATTCGGACCTCCCATCCTACGTCCAGTCTCGAAGCTCCCCATCAGAATTCGACTATAAAACACCCTCACTTCGCTCGGAGGAATAGGCTTGGCTACAATAGTTGTTCTTGTCAAGTACGTGTTCTATACCATAGATATTGACTATTAAGTACAAATACTTCCAATATATATCGGGAGATTATTGCTCAAGAAGAACCGAATATATGGAAGAGTGAAATACAAGTATAGATTGCTAGAGATCAAGAATATAACAGAGTATGTGAGTAAAGAGCGCAAGTAAGTAAAGTTGATGCTCTCTTTGATTCTTGATGATATATATAATTGTAGAGAGATTCCTTGAGTAGTTGCATCAATTAACAAGTGCTTTTTAGTTGCTTCTGATGGTGATGAAGAGTTGCAGCGAAGAGAAGCAAAGATGTCTATTCAAATGTGATAGTTGAAATTTGAATTTAAATCCCAAGTTCGAAATCAGACGTCTGGTATTCGTATCAGACGTTTGACTCTGTATATTTTTTTTATACAGTAATCTTTCAGATGTCTGAGTACATCTACCAGACGTCTGATCCTATCTGTTTTGTTGTTCCAAAGGGTTTTTCCATATGTCTGGTAAGTGCACCCAGATATCTGAAAACTGTGCATGTCTACTTTGTGTATCCTTCTTGTTGCTTCTTTGATCATATCAACTTGTAGTCTCTTGTAATGTTCTTTGAGCCTTGTTCTTGTATTTCTAGTGATGTCACTCTAGAAAGTACATGTAATACACACACACACACACACACACACACACACACACACACATATATATATATATATATTCATATTTGATTTCCATTGTATAGTTGTTGTCAATGAAATCTTAGTTTTGATTTCCTAACAATCTCCCTCTTTTTAATGATGACAACTATAAGTATATAATTTATAAATCTCCCCTTGAATATGTGCTTTCCATAATTTATTTGTGATCTTTATGATTTCTACCCCTTTGGCATTATCAAAAAGGATATATAACTTTTTAAATTAGAAATTATTAAATATCGACCAATTTTTGTAATACAGAGATGAACACAGAAATAACATAGCAAAAGAGAAATTTCATTAATTTACAATAATAGAGTACATTCATAGATTTTTAATAATTTTACATAAGATGGAGTCCTAAGAATCTATGAGTCTTTCGGGGAAGCTTTATGTTGACCAACTCCTTTATCTTCATTTTTGGAAGAGCTAGGTTGCTTCGTAGGAGATGTCGGAAATTGTTCTAGAGGTTCGTTCCCGTCAAAAAGTTTGGAATGTTTTGAAGGAGGAGAAGGCACTAGGATTGGACAATCTTTGAAAGGGGGTGTAGGACTACGAACCTTTTGAAGAACCTCTTTGAGAACTGATAATACAGTTGAAAGTGATGTTTCAACTATTGTTAGGCGTGTCGTAAAAGATCTTTCAAAGCTGTCAATACGATTAACCAAAACCTTTTGATTTCGAGACAAGATATATTGATTTTGAAGAGTGAGATCTCGAATACTTTCATTTGGATTCGTCTCTGTTCGAGTCTCCAAAATATCATCGTGGGACGTATGATCAAATGATTGAGGAGGAGGAGTTGTCTCGCGATGTTGTTCCTCCTCTTGTGATGGTTCATGGTGTGGTTGAGGTGGAGGCCCAGCTTGTCTGGCTTGACGATTGTGCATCCAATCTTCAAAAGATATATACTCCGGAGGAATTTTCGGTAGATGCATCAGTGAGAAAAACTTCATGGAAGCATATTTTGAAGAAATTTCTTCAAAAGAGGATAAGTAGGAGGGGATGTTGTGAGCACGTAGAAGTCTTATGATGTATGTGAGGTAGAAAATCGATTGTCGTGATCAAGTCCAAAAATGTTTGAGCTCTTCAAATATAAATTTGGCCCAATTCACCCTTGTTTCGCTGAATAAAGCATATAAAGCTTTGTGTTCTAACTCCGTTATCTGCTCATGACTTCCCAGACAAGGAATGATAGTGTTGATGATCATTCGGGTAAGAAGTCTTGCCTTTGGTCATAGTATTTGGATGCAAATTTAGGCATTTCATCCTCCTATATTTGATGTGTTATATTGTTCCTCGGTTTGAAACACATATCGGGAGTATTATATAAATCTTCGCCCGTGTCGGAACATCCGAGAGTACTGGCTATTATTCCCGTAGTGAGTCAAATCATTTTGCCATAAATGCTAGACCATAGCCAATTAGCTTCAATTTAATTGTTCCAAACAGCCGTGCTATCCAAGTTAGCGTAAAAGAGAAATATAGCCAATTGATCAATTTGTATGTTATAGGGGTTGAAAGATATCAAAATTTCTAAATCGGTATTGTCAAACATTTCATCTAAATCATACATTGGAAACTTGAGTAAGTTATAAAATGGACTTGTGTGAAGTTTCTTCTTCTGAATTTCCTTATACCTCTTGAGTGAATGTGGTGCTCGATTCATCCATCGTTCGATTTGATCATCTAAGCAAACTTGATGGTTTGAGGAAGTTGGTTGGTCTTGTTTTCTCTTGGATATTTTAAGGGTTTTAGTTCTAGGAGGCATCAAATTCGTTTAAATTTGAAAGAGACAGAAAAGTTAGAAGAAAATCATTATCGATCGAAGGATAAAATGAAACAAAGTAAGAAAGAGTAAAAAAAATAGTCGTTATCTGGACGTATAAGAGTGTCGATTGAATTTTAGACGTGTAGAAAGTGATTCAGATGTCTGGTTTAACCTAATTCGAACACAGAAAATAAATTTAGACGTCTGGTTTGCTTTGGTAGACATTTGGATTTGGTCGAGTTGTAAGATTTGATAGTCAGAGAAATTCGTCAGACGTCTGTTTGTATCATCAAACGTTTGGAATAGATCGAATTGTCATTTATAAATGACAGTTAGGTTTCTCAGACGTTTGGTTTAAATATAAGACGTCTGAAATAGATCGAATTTTTATAATATGGTGGCAGAGACTTTATGCAGACGTATGGTTCATACTTCAGACGTCTGAAGTAGTCTGGTATCTATTTTTAACTAAGCAGAGACAATTTTCAGACGTTTGAAAGGTTATATCAGACGTTTGACATATGCACGATGTCATAAAATTTGTGTGATATCAGAGTGTCAGACGTCTGAGGGCAATGTCCAGACGTCTGAAATGTCCAATTTTTTTAAAATTAGCCTAAATTAGAAGGGTGTTGCTTATTTTTCGACCTTTTATTTTTTGTTAAAAAAAATATAGTATTATTTTTGTGAACCATAATTACAAACATACATAGTTACAAATTCAAAGAATAATTTTAATCTATTTAGATGGCGATGGAGTTTTGCGATCATCTGACTTGTCATCCCTCCATGGTTTGAGTGGAGACTATATATTTCCACGTTCGCGGGTTCTCGGAGAGCCAGAGAATCGCCTTGGTGAAGGTCCAAAGGTATACGATACGAGGATGAGGGATCCAAAGAACTGCAAGGAATCGGAAGTGCTTCGTGTACATCCTTCTTCCGTGAGTTATAAAACTTCATCGCTACTTGCTCCAAAAAGCTTAGTCATCGTGCCGTGACTTTTTGTTCAAAATATAATTCTCGTTGTAGATCTATTTGTTGTTTTTGATAGTGATGCATTTCACCAATTTTCTCCTTGGTGTTAGGAGAAACGATTAGAGCTCATTTGGACTTCTTGTTATCGGGAGTGAAACCCGTGTGATAGGAAGACCACCTATACGTTGGTTCCTGATTTGGTGTAGAAGTAGGAAGCCGTTGAGGTGTATCCGCTGAGCTATCCGTTGTAGGTATTGAAAAGGATAGATGAGAATCTTCAGAAGACATGATTATACTTTAAAAAAATATGAAATGTATATATATATTTTGTATAAAGATTTATATATAAGTTAAAAATTATTTATAGATAATTTTTTAGAAACTAACTAACTAAAAAACTGAAGGTGAAGGATTTATCAATTCTAATTTGTGGATAGTAAATTTTTAGCTAAACATAGCATAAATGAAGATATGGTTATTAGTTTAGAAGATCATTAAGAGAGCATATTCCTAAATCGCGTCGCAGTTTAACAAAAGTTTGTTCATTTAGTGGTTTTGTGAAAATATATGCTATTTGATTCTCGATATTTACGTATTCTAATGAAATAATTCCTTTTTCTACATTGTCACGTAAAAAATGATGTTGTATATCTATATGTTTAGTTCGCGAGTGATTCACAGGGTTTTCTGATAGGTTTATTGCACTTGTGTTATCATAATATATTGGTGATTTAATAATAACTTTGCCGAAGTCCGTAAGTGTTTATTGTATGTATATTACTGGTGCACATGCTAGAGCTGGTGAAATATATTCGGCTTCGCAAGTAGATAAAGAAACATAATTTTTCTTCTTGCTAAACCATGAAACTAATGATTGTCCGATAAAGTGACATGTTCCACTAGTACTCTTACGATATGTTTTACATCCACCGAAATCCGCATCACTATATGAAACTAGTTCAAACAAGGATCATTTAGGGTAAAACAAACCGTAATCTCTAGTACTAGATAGATATCATAAGATGCGTTTAACAACTCTTAGTTGAGATTCTTTTGGTTTTGCTTGAAATCGAGCACGGAGACATACGCTCATCATAATACTGGGTCGACTAGCCGTCAAATAGAGTAAGGAACCAATCATGCTACGATATAATTTTTCATCAAAATCTTTTCCATTATCATCCTTTTCCAAGTGAATGCTAGTACTCATCGATACTGGTTTGCTTGAAGTTTTCTCCATTTCAAAACGATGTAATAGATCATTACAATATTTTTCTTGATGGATAAAAATACCATTTTCAAGTTGTTTTGTTTGTAAACCTAAGAAGAAATTTAATTCTCCTATGTGAGACATTTCAAATTCATTTTTCATAATATTTGAAAATTGATTACAGAGTTTTTCGTTAGTTGAACCAAATATAATATCGTCTACGTAAATTTGTACAACTAAAATATTGTTATTTTCTCGTTTAATAAATAAAGTTGTATTGATTTTTCCTATTTGAAAATCAGATGTAATGAAATGATTTTTAAGACGTTCGTACCATGCATGGGGGACTTGTTTGAAACTATATAACGCTCTTTGTAATTTAAAAACATGGTCGGGATATTTTTCGTGAACAAACAATGGAGGTTGTTCAACATATACGTTTTCTTTAATAAAACCATTTAAAAAGGCACTTTTGACATCCATTTGAAATCGTTTAAAATTGTGATGATTTGCAAAAGCGAGTGATGTACGTATGGCCTCTTGTCTTACTATTGGAGCAAAGGTTAGTCGATACCTTCTTCTTGATTATAGCCTTGAGCGTTTAAATGCGCTTTATTTCTAATAATATTTCCCTTTTCATCTGCTTTGTTTTTAAATACCCATTTTGCTCCTATAACCGATTGATCTTCTGGTCTTGGTACTAATTCTCAAACATTATTACATTCAAATTGATTTAATTCTTCTTGCATAGCTATAATCCAAAAGTTATCATTTGAAGCTTCTTTATAATTTTTTGGTTTAAAATTTAACACAAATGCTGTATGGCTTATTTGATTAAGTTGATTTCTAGTTACTCTAGAATTGAGATCTCCAATTGTATTATCTTTTGGATGATCCTTGAGAATTCAAGGAGATGATATCAAAGCATTATTTTGCGCATTTATCTCATTATTAAAAGAATTCATTATATTTGTTATTGGAATTATTTTGTCATCGTCATTAGTATGATGGTTAAGAAGATTTTCATCGAACGAAACATGTAAACTTTATTCAATAATGTTATTTCGTTTATTAAAAATTCTATATGCTTTGCCATGATCCGAATATCCAACAAAGATTCCTTCATCGGCCTTCGGGTCAAATTTTCTTGAATTTTCTTTTGTATTTAATATAAATCATTTTGATCCGAAAGTTTTAAAGTATGATACTTAAGGTTTCCTTCAAAATTTTTTTTTCAAAACAAGTTTGTTTAGTCATAGGATGTACGGTTACTCGATTCAAAACATAACAAGCTGTGGCAATAGCTTCAGCCCAAAAATGTTTTGGTAGTCCACTACTATTTAATAGTGTTCGTGCACATTCATGTAACGTACGATTTTTTCTTTCTACTACACCATTCTGTTGAGATGTGCGGGAAAAAGAAAAATTATGAATTATTCCTTTCTTATTACAAAAATTAGTAAAAAGATCATTTTCGAATTCACCACCATGATCACTTCGAATATTTTTAATTTCAAATCCATTTGTGTTTTAATTCTTTTAGCAAATATTTCAAACATACCAAAGGTGTCACTTTTATGTTTTAAATATAAAGCCCATGTATATCTTGAAAAATCATCAGCAATTACAAAAATATATTTGTTGTGATTTATAGATCGTACTTGCATTGGACCAAATAAACCTAAATGTAATAATTCTAATGGTTGTTTTGTAGAAATATTATTTTTAGATTTAAAAGAGCTTTTCTTTAGTTTTCCAATTTGACAATCGTCACATAAATATTCTACTTTGTAATTTTGTTCTAGGTAAACCTCTAAATAGCTCATATTCTGCTAACTTATTAATATATTTAAAATTAATATGACAAAAACTTTTATGCCATAACCATGGATCGTCATGTTTGGCGGTTAAGCACACATTTGAATTTTTATTTATATTCTTGTTTAAGACATAAATATTTTTGTTTCTAAAACCCTCAAATATAAGTTGTTTGTTATTATCGAAAATATTACATCTATCTTTTTCGAAATTGATTTGAAAACCTTTATCGCATAATGGACTAATACTCAGTAGGTTGTGTTTTAGATTTTCTGCTAACAAAACATTTGTAATAATAGGAGAGTTAGAAATACCAGAGTTGATGACTTCTCCAATGCCCATGACGTATCCTTTTGAGTTATCTCCAAAAGTTTCTGTTCCACCATCGACGTATGTTATATTTGATAACATTTTTGAATTTTCAGTCATATGCTTGGAGCATCCGCTATCTAGTTTCCATTTCTTCTTATTTTTATTTTGGGTACCGGCAAAAAAAGATGATTTAATCAGTACTTATATACTTTGTTAGGGTCCTAGATGTTAGGATAAATAGGTAGCCATACCCATGAAGGTTTGGTACCTTTATGAATATAATTTTTATTATAGACTATGTTATCTAAAAAATTATTAATGTTTCTTTGTCTAATCAAATTATTATTTATCTTAGGAATCCAATTTTTTATGATTTTGGTATTAGTTTTAGATTTAGGTAACCTTTTAGTCTTTTGATAAATAAAACTATATTTCTTAATATTATCCCCTTTTTGTTTAGGAATTTTTTTTAAATCCTATTCCGTTTCTATTACCCGGCGATTTTGAAGTTTTAATAAGATTTTCCAAATCTTGTTTTCCTTTATTAAATTTTGAAACATTATTTGTAATTTTATCTAATTTATCTTTTATTTCTAAATTTTCAATTTTCATTGTTTCTGTATTACTCTTCAAGTCGATATTTTCTTTTAACAAGTTATCATTTTCTAGTAGTTTTTTTAAAATCAATAGCCACAGTTTCATCTTTAACTAAAATATTTTTAACCTTTTCTTGAGATAATTCTAATTCCTCCTCTAACATACTTTTTTCATCCTTTAACATTCCTACTTCAAGTTCTAATCTATTTATTTTGGCTATATGTTTGTTTATTCTATTTTTAAATTTGTCTAAACTTATCATCTAATTCCATGCTAAGTTCTAATAGTTCATCATAGCTAAGTTCGGGACATACCTCATCAGTTTGTGCTATAAAGCATACATTAGCTTGTTCTCCGTCACTATCGCTATCACTGTCTGATGATGATGAAGTATATGAGTCATCTCATGTTACTGTGAAAGCTTTCTTCTTTTTGAATTTTTCAAATTTGTTCTTCTTTTTATCATTGTTGAGCTTGAGACGGTCTTTCTTCATATGTCCAAACTAATCACACTTATAGTATTCGATTAACGTTTGGTTTGTTGAATTTGATTTTCCTTCTTTCTGAAATCTAGTCATTTTCCTAAACTTCTTGAATTTATTGTAGTTTTTGGCAATAAAGACAATTTCTTCTTCGTCTAAGTCAGAATCCTCATTAGTTGCTGGGAATGCTATGTTCTTCTTTTTCGAATTTTGTTCTTTTCATGCCTGAAAATTAGCTTCATAGGACATTAAATTTCCTATCAATTCTTCAACTAAGAATTTTGAGAGATAATTAGCTTCTTCGATAGCTAATACTTTTCTTTTCTACTCTGGAGTTAAAGAATTGAGTATTCTAGATACTAAATCAAAGTTTGTGAATTTGACTCCAAGTGCCATTAAATCATGTTGAATGGTTTGGAATCTAGAGTACATATCTACTACAGATTCATTTTGTTTCATTTTAAATGATGAAAATTGATTTTGTAAAATTGAAATCTTAGTTTAATTAACTTTATTTGTGTCTTCATGTTAACTTGTAAGATAACCAAATATCAAATGCAGTGTTACATAACATGACACATGAAAATTCATTTTTATCTAGTGAGCAGAATAAAACATTCATAGCTTTGGCATTATTAGAAGCTACGGTTTTTTATGCATCGGTCCATGTGTTCATAGCAGTGTCTGGTGCTTCATATTTATTTTGAGTGTCTGGCCAAATTTCTAGTCCATTAGCTTCCATAAAAATTCTCATACGTGTTGACCAATATGCATAATTAGATCCATTAAAAAGTGGAGGTCGTGCTGTGGATTGTCCTTCTTGTTGAATACTTACCATATTAAACTGACTTAGAAACGTGTTACTGTACTTTGATCAAACCTTGCTCTGATACCAATTGAAAGTCTATAGGGTGGATCGTGTAGTGTATATGCAAGTATATGTGACAAAATATATGATGCAACTAAAACAATATTAACCTGCGTAAATATAGAATAAGAACACCAGGATTTTATACTAGTTCGGATCTTTCGTCCTACGTTTAGTCTCGAAGCTTCCCTTCGGAATTCGACTATCAAATACCCTCACTTCGCCCGGAGGAATAGGCTTGGTTACAATAACTTGTTCTTGTCAACTATGTGTTTTATAATATGGATATTGACTGCTAAGTACAAATGCTTCCAATATATACCAGAGATTATTGCTTGAGAAGAAATGAATATATGAAAGAGCGAAATACAAGTATAGATTACTAGAGATCAAGAATATAACATAGTATGTGAGTAAAGAGGTTGATGTTCTCTTTGATTCTTGATGATATATATAGTTGTAGAGAGATTCCTTGAGTAGTTGCATCCATTAACAAGTGCTCTATAGTTTCTTCTGATGGTGATGAAGAGTTGCAGCGAAGAGAAGCTAAGATGTCTATTCAAATGTGATAGTTGAAATTTGAATTTAAATCACGAATTCGAAATTAGACGTATAGTATTTGTTTCAGACGTCTGACTCTGTATATTTTTTGTATACAATAGTCTTTCAAATGTTTGAGTGCATCTACCATACGTCTGATCCTGTCTGTTTTGTTGTTCCAAAGGGTTTTTTCAAACGTTTGGCTAGTGCACCCAGACGTCTTAATACTGTGCATGTCTGCTTTGTGTATCCTTCTTGTTTCTTTTTTGATCCTATCGACTTGTAGTCTCTTGTAATGTTCTTTGAGCGTTGTTCTTGTCTTTCCAATGATGTTACTCTAGCAAGTACCTGTAAAATAGAAATATATATGCATATTCGATTTCCATTGTATAGTTGTTGTCATCGAAACCCTAGTTTGATTTCCTAACATTTTGATATATAATTTATATTTCCAAAAGAAATATTTTATTGTTTCTTAGATAACCATATACAAGAATAATTCGTATCTAGAAGATCGCATTAAGTTTAGATCCAATATCAGTATCGATTAAACACACCTGAAGTGAATGGAAACATTAATGAAAGCATACATGGAGCATTTGAAATAAAAGTTGAGAACATACAGTTCCTATAATACTAAAAAGCTTGAGTTTCCATGAATTATTAAATTTCAAGTTTCTTGCAATAAAGAACCAGAAGTTTTGAAAAAAACCAGAAACTTGAATTATTAAAGGGAGATATATATATATATATATATATATATATATAAGAGCTACTTTAGTCATTTTATAAAATTTGACTATTAAGAAATAAAGTTTCTCTTACGGTAATTCATTTTTATATTAGTAAGTGTATTTTAGCTAGATCTAAGATGAATTTTCATCACCTTAATTAACATTTGTTCAATTGATTTATATATTTGTAAAGAAATTAATTCAATGCGATGATATTTTATATTTTAGGCCACAATAATGGTTAATTCATTCATTTTTTTTACCATAAATGCATCAAATGTTGTTGTTATGGTAATAAATTAATTTACCTTATCATCATAAATGCATTGGTTATAGTAAATCAAATGATGTATTTTTATGTTTGGAATAAGAATAGGCATATGGTTTATTATCTGGTGTATTTATTTTGGCAAACAATATTCGATAAAATAAAAGAAATAAGTTTGAACAACAACCTGAATATGTGCAAAGAAAAAAAATTCAACCAGAAGTTGTATAACTCAGTCGGAAACCTGAAGTCTTGAATTATGAATTGTTGATAAAGTCCACAATTTGAAATTTTATAGTTATTTTTTAGTCGAAATGTATAAGCTTCTAAACAAGAAGTTTACACAAAATTTGAGAACCTAAAGTTCATAACAACTTAATGAGCTTAAAGTTCATGAATTAAAAACCCGAAGCTTTTTGAAACTGTGTGAAATGATAAGATTACACATTTTGAAGAAGCTAAAAGAGAAAAATATATCTTAACACAACATTTTGATAGTGCATTCTAGGATTTCAAAAATCACCAAATGAGTTATGTCTTACGTACATCTTTGCATATACATATTATATTGGCCGAATATCTTGAAGATATTGTGTTGTATGACATTTTAAATATGCCTTGACTTAAAATTTAATTATTAATTTACCTTTGAAAATGGATGTTCATTATTTATAAAATATAAATTGAAATGACATCCATATTTCTTCCTTTTCGTTTCAATTTACATGTTATAGTTAATTTAAAAGCTTTTATCTCATTGTATATACTTCTAATTATGTAAAAGTACACATGGTCAATTTATAGGTTCTGTGCAATGCAAAATATAATTTCATTTTAATATGTGCAACTTTAATTTAATTATTCTCCCTGTTGCTTTCTCATTAATATGTCTAATTGTAGATCTGGTTTCTGCAAATCAAACTATGTTATAAAACCTGAAGTTTTGACAAATTATTTTTAGGTGCATTAGTCAAACTATCTAATTGACGAAATACATTTTTGTATTATCGAGGAGAGATAACTCATATAACATACTATTTAAGTTTATGGACGTGTATCATATTTTTCATTATAATTATATCAAACCTCCCAAATAGGTAAGATATCTAACTAGAATACACTATTCTATATTCACGTGTCTAATTATATCCTAAAAGTCATGTTCATAGTTATTATTTCATAAGAAATATTATATGCATAACCATTTCTTGAAGAAATATCTTTAAATATTCTCTTGAAGAGGTAGACTATATGTCATATCATACATTTCATGGAAGATACACACACACACACACACACACCATCTTGAAGAGATCTGTATGTGTAACTAATATAATTGCATATATTCATAAAACCAAGCATCTAGAAGCTACTCTCTTTTTTGTAAGCGTATCTCTTTTATTGAACTCTCCAGAAGAGATGTGTAGAAATATCTATATGCAAATATAACTATGTATTATTCTCTGATAAGAAATCATAATTAATGTTCAAAATTGATATTTGAGATATAACGAGGAATAAAACTTAGCAACTTAATGTTATGTATATAATTTATTTGAACCAGAAGTTCAATAAGGTTTCCAACTAGATATTTTAAACATTATCATGTGGTCTTGAAGGATTCATATTGACATTGATCTATAAACAAAAACTAATAGTCTGGATCCTTATAATAGTTTGTTCTAAAAATCACTGACTCAAATGAGAAAGAATATGAAAATTTGTAATATGTATGTAATACATGGATGCACGTATACATTTATATATGTAGATATGCAAATAACAACCTAAAGTTTGTTATGAGCTCATCTTATAAATTATGCGTAGATATAATTCAGTGATTTAAAATTCAATTAACATAAATGTTGAATGAACTGAAGTCATGTATGTATCCAAATGATCTACACAATAAGTAAATTCCTCCAATTGGTTATATTAATGAATGAGAACAAACTCTAATAATCAATATCAATTGAATACATTCTATCAACTATAAAAGAATTATCTTCCTTTAACTAATATGTATGATATATTTGCTAGTAGCAATATTATAATGGATCGAAATCAGAATCCAAAGAAGATTATTATTAAATGTGACAATGTTCGTAAACATTGAGTGGGAAGATAAAAGGGAGGTAAGTTCATTTTGATAATCAGTATTAAATATTTGTAATATACAATTATGTAAAATATTAAGTATCCTGAATAAATTATCAATAATATCCCGATTAGACTTTCTCCAGTATAGATCTAAATCCTTGAAGGATCAAAAAGTGTAGACCACATCTTAAGTGTGGTACAAAAGTCAGTTTGAAATACTTTTGGAGTAAGTAATAAAGATGCAAAATAAAGGAGGTGGGTGTTCCTGAAGAAATACTTAAGGGTACTCATGATGAGACCCATGACATGATTGTCAAATAATCCTAGAAATGGTTTAGGTACCTAAAACATGATAAATGAAGAGATCTCAATAAATCATGTCTGGAATTAACAAGAAATAATCATTGGTGATAAACCTGTGAATAATAAAGCGCTTATGTTTACAAATAAATTAAAGATCCTAGGTTGGAGAAAAACATAATTGGCCATCATGAAATTGTAACAACCCGCATATTTATCGATTGTATATTTAAATATTTTATTAAAATATTTCATCGTTCGTCGGATTTTAGTCCGAAAACCTATTTTTTGCAAACAGTCGAATTGGGACTCGAGACCCCTTCCATTGAGTTTAAAATGCCGTTTGCAACCTTTTTGAGTATAAACATTGATATGTTTGGAGCTAGCTAAAAATTTGACCTTTTTCCCTTTGGGTTTGGGTTTGGGTGCAGCCCACTAGCCAACTTAATACCCCAAACTGATCCACTTCTCTTCATTCATCTTATCTTTTCAGTTCTAAAGAGAATAATGGAGAAAAAGAAAAAGAATTAAAATCCTAAGCCCTAGTTTCCATTTGCAAATCAAGTTCTAGCTCTAAATTCAAAGAGAAGCATTGGTAAGTATCATCTCCTTCTTCTCCAACTCATTCTCTCTTTGATTTCAGAAAATTCATAAACCTAATTTGGGAAATGTTTCTCTTTTAAGCTTAGATTCAAGCTTCTTGTGTTGAGATTGAAGTGTGGTTAATCTTTCCTTGTCTTCAAGCTTCTCATTCATTTGTTTTGTGTTTAAAGGTGAGATTTTTATCTCACATCTAAGTCGATTATCTTTGATTGTTAGGTATGAATTCCTAATACTTATTCACGTGCATTTGATTTTGACTTGGATTGGTTTTGTGAATATTCCAATTTTTTGTGTTTTGAGTTCAAATCTTCAAAAATAATATCTTGGTTGTTTGAACATGCTTTTGGTGATGCATTGAAGAGCCTATTGGGCTAACTAGACGATTCACGTAAACTCCTAGTGCCGAGACTCGAGTGATTGCAATTTGGAAGGAAATAGCCTTCATATACATGGGCTTAGAAGTGCAGGACACAGGTTCCAGTTGACTGGAATTTTAGGCCAGTCGACTGACCTGCTACTTGAGCACATCCCAGGTTCTGGTCCAGTCGACTGGCATACCGAGTCCAGTCGACTGACCAACATCCCGCGAATATTTCAGGACCGAGTTCAGTCGACTGAACTCATTGAGCCAGTCGACTGACCTGCTCTTAAATGCCTATTATGCCTATTTTTGTCTATTTCTCTTGTGTTTCCAAATTTAATCGATTCGGGTTTATTCCCACTTGTTGTTATCAATTGTTATCCACTTTGATGACATTTTCTTCAGGATTCATGTGAATATACATTTTGATGGATTCAGAATCGATTTCTTTGGATTTTATTCACGTCTTCGAATGTGAATTTTAGTGATTGATTGTTTCTACAATCCTTTCCGTGATTTGTCACTTTAAAAATATAAAGGTTTTCTATACTAGTAGTAAATATCAAAACTCTTTCTTCAAAATGATTTCAACACAATTTTATTACAGGCTCGTTTTCTCAAACCATTTTCCAATCTACTAGCATATACAAACCTTTACCTCACTCGTATGATAAATCTAATTAAACGACTTAGTAAAACAAGTGGTATGAAGTGCTTGCGTTTACTTCGTTGGTTAATTCTTGGACTTGTTCGATTGAATCTCTTGTGACAATTTCCTAGTGGAGATCTACAATTTGCTCGTAAATATTTAAGTTAAGCTAGTGGTTATGGGGCATAAAGCTAAGCTCATATATTTACTAGCTTAGAGTAATTGACACTTTCTTGATGATCATTGAGGATCATTTTTGTGTTTTACACTAGCGATATGCTATGTTTCTTTGTCCACGTAGGGGACGGTACCTCGTTTTATTGAGTTTCGTCTCATTTCTTTTATAAACTAACGACCTATGTATTATTTGGAGTTTCGACTCAATTTTTGTGGGCTAGCGACCCATGTTCTTTTATGGAGTTCGGTCCATCGGACGTACCTTTGTACTACGTTGTTAAACCAGCTTATCACAATCATCGGACGTACCGCTGTACTACGTCATTGTTCTGAATTATTTGAATTTTAGGTTCCTCGGGCGTACCGATATTGTACTACGTCGTTGTACCGGCTCTATGGTTAGCAACCATGGGATAGCGTCCCGTTTGTGATACACATGTTGGTGAGTTTTCATCCTCTCGTTTTGTGATAGGCCTCCCCCTTTTTTGCGATTTTTGGATTTCTATTCATGATTTCTAGAATTTGTGATCCACCAGCTTTTATAATTGGCATCGATATGATGTCAATATTTGTGACTTGGTGAATAAAGCTAAAGAGTATGACATTCTTTTGATCTTTGAGAAGATTCTTGTGATATTGATTAATCTCTGGTTGATTTTCAATTACATACTTATCATATGGCTTTATGGTTATCTTACGTTTTTGTCATATCTCTTATTCTATATCATTTTATCTGATATTTATAGTTAGACTGATCCGTTTATTATTTTCTTATTAAATAATACTCGGGTCAGACCGAGATGTTATAGGTGCTTCTGCTTGACTTCTCATCTGGGATTATTATCCTGACTTTTGGCTAACTACTTAGATTAGTAGTTTTTGGTTGTATACATTTGAGATATGGACTCATTGATGTATACTTATTCTTTTGTGTAGCACTTGTAACTATTCTTTTGTGATATTGTGGATCATTTTTGACCACTACTCTGATATACACTTTCATGTGTAATATTCATATCTATTTCCACCTTTGAGATATGAACTTCTGTGACTGATTTATGTTATGCTTATTTCTATATTTGTTTCTGAAGATATTATAGTCACTGTGTAGTAGCTTTGAGTTTGCATCGGTACGTCGGATTCCCTCTTGAAATGCAAGTTATATTTTTATCTGGCATATCGGTACTCGCATAAAGCAATTACACGGATGGTCGCTCTTCAACAGCCTTATCCTCCGCGCTAGTTGACGGCATTACCTCGTAGTGTCCTTGGCTAGCATAGGTATAGAGGTGGGCAGTCACAGCTTGGTATCAAAGCCAAACTTCGGAACAATGTAGAATAGTATAACAAGGATCATCGTCCTAAGTCCATCTTAAGAGTCGTGCCTTAGGATTTTATTCGGGTCTTCGAACCGTTCTATCCTATTTTCTTTGTGACGCCTTGTTTTATCAATCATGATTGTTTGATAATTATTTTATGAATAGCCCTTTTCTTCTTTGTTTCTTTCTTAAAGAAGAGAAATGGTTAGACGTGCCCGTCCCAACGCCGGTCAATCTAGTGCTACTCCCCAGGATGGAGTATTTATGTCTGCACAACAACTTCTTGATCTAATAAAGAATGCTCAAGCTGCCGGACCTAATTCAGAGCCTATTCAGCCTAAGTCCAGATTTGCACGTTTGTGCAGTGACTATACCAACTTGGGTGGGAAACCATTTAAGGGTTCCGAAAGCGTCATTCAAGTCCAAGCTTGGCTCAAAACATGCGATCACATCTTTACTCACATGAATCTAATTGATCTTCACCGTGTCCAAGTGGCTTCAAGTATGCTCCAAGAAAGAGCATTAGATTGGTATGAGCTTCTTATTTCTGAAATTATTGAAGCGGATCTTACTTGGGAGAAATTCCGGGAACGATTCGAGTTAAAATTTGTGCCAGAAGCTGAGAAGGTGACATTGGCTCGTCGTTTCATAGGCCTTGATCAAGGTGAATCCTCCGTGGCAGACTATGTCGCATCATTCGAGTCAATTTCTAAATACGGGGTCGAATATATAAACACCCCATTGAAGAAGAACCAAAGATCTGTTTATGGCTTGAACAAAAATCTCAAGAAGTTATTACTTCTAAAGTTAGAAGTTTCTTTTGATCAACTCGTTAATATCGCTCTTCGACTTGAAGAGGCAGATAAAGAAAGTGATGTTGAAGTTGTGGGTACCAAACCAAACTTCAACAACAACAAGAAAAGGACTATTAAATTCAAAGGTCCTTATCCCAATAAGAAAGGAAATCAAGCAACCCCTGAAGCAAAGACTTCTTCCTCTAATAGTGGGCAATGCTACAATTGTGTTTCTAAAGACCATTATGCCAATAAATGCCCGAAACCTCTCTTTTGTCGCTATTGCAAAAGTTCGGGTCATTTTATAACTGCATGTCCCAAACTTCAAGGCAAGAAGGAGGGAAAGTTAAATGTTGCACAAGCCCCTAGCAACACTTCTCGTGGTCAAGGTATTTCTCATTCTATCCTTGATGGCATTATTTTATTTCGTGATCAACCTATTCAAGTTCTTTTTAATACGGGTGCATCCCATTCTTTTATATCAAAAGAACTTGTTGATACTTTTTCTTTGAGTGTTGTTGCTTTAATGACTTCTTTGAGAATTGCGAATCCGGTTGGTGGATCCGCAACAATTAGTTTGCTTTTATAAAGATGTCGAGATTATTTTGTGTGATTTTTATTTCCGAGCCGATTTGCATGTCATGCGCTACTTAGGCTTTGGAATGATTTTGGGAATGGATTGGCTTAACCGCTATGAAGCTCAATTCCTATGTCTTGAGCGGACTATTCATCTTCGACATCCTCAATCTGTTAAGCATATTTCTATTGATCTTAAAGATTCGGATTCCAACATGGCTGCATCTTTATATTCTTCAAATCCTCATGATAATGATAATGATGATGAGGAAGATGTCATTTCTCTTATTCACGTTGTTCGTGAATTTTTCGACATATTTGAGCCCGTTTTAGGATTACCACCTAAGCGAGCAATTGAGTTTAGAATTAATTTAGTTCTTGAAGCTCTACCTATCACTCGTCCTCCTTATCATATGTCCAATAAAGAAAATAAGGAGAAGCGCAAATAATTATCTGAATTGGAGATGAAGCAATTTATTCGCTCTAGTTTCTCTCCTTAGGGAGCTTCGGCTATTTTTGTGAAGAAATCCGATGGTACACTTAGGCTTTGAGTTGACTACCACAAGCTTAATGATCTTGCTATCAAGAATAAATATCCTTTACCTCAGATTGATGATCTATTCTATCAACTTAGTGGTGATAGTGTCTTTTCACAATCAGACTTAGCAATCTGTTTTCATCAGCTTTGTATTACAGAGGATGGCATTCCTTTAACATCGTTTCATACTCGCTATGGATCTTATGAATGGCTTGTTATGCCATTTGGTTTAACGAATGCTCCGGCTTATTTAGTTGACCTTATGAATCAAGTTTTCAAAGACTTCCTCGACCGGTTTGTTCTCATCTTTATTGATGATATTCTTGTGTATTCTAAAACCGAGGAGGAGCATGAAAAGCATCTTCAGATTGTGTTGGAAACTCTTAGGAGCAATCAATTGAAAGCAAATTTTTCTAAATGCCACTTTTGGCAATCTCGGGTGAAGTTTATCGGTCATATCATTTCCAAATCTGGAATTTCCGTAGATCCTTCAAAGATTGAAGCGATTCAAAATTGGAAGAGACCGGAGAGTGTAACGGAGATCCGTAGTTTTCTTGTATTGGCAGGTTATTACCGCCGGTTCATAAAGGATTTTTCTAAAATTGTCGTGCCTCTTACTAGTTTGACAAAGAAGGGAGTTAAATACATTTGGTTGGACAAATGTGAAGCTTCTTTCCAGAAATTAAAAGAACTCCTTTCCGATGCTCCTATTCTTGTTATTCCCGAGGGGAATAGAGATTTTATTGTTTATACCAATGCTAGTCGTGTTGGTTTGGGAGCCATTCTCATGCTAGGAGAACGTGTTATTGCTTATGCTTCTAGGCAACTAAAGACTGCCGAGACTAGATATGCCACTCATGATTTAGATCTCGCGGCTATTGTTTTCGCCCTTAAAATTTGGCATCATTATCTTTTGGGAGAAAGATTTATTCTTTACACGATCATAAATCTTTGAAGTATCTATTTTCTCAAAAGGAACTTAATTTTTGTCTACAACGTTGGCTCGAATTCCTTGCATCTTATGATCTTGATATTCTTTACACTCCCGGAAAGGAAAATCGTGTTGCCGATGCACTTAGTCGCAAGCAACAAGCGGTTGTTTCTATGATGATATCCGAACGAAATGATCTCGGGGTTTTATCCACTTGTGAGATTCGAGATCGTTTTTTTATTTATGTTCATCTCTTGTTTTATGTAGCCTTGAGGCTCATCCTTCTCTTTTAGACTGCATTCTTAAAGCTCAAAAGCTAGATCCCGAATTGGCTCTTCTTGGCCAAAATTTTAGGGATAAAATTGATATTGAAGGTTTGAAAGACTTTGATATTGATTCTCGTGGCGGTATTCGAAAATTCGGTAGACTTATCGTGTCAAATATTAGTGATCTTCGTAAAGACATTTTAGAAAATTCTCATCGTTCTAAATTTACCATTCATCCCGGTAGTAGTAAAATGTACGCGGATATGAAGCGACTTTATTATTGGGAGGGGATGAAATCTGATATTGTTAACTTTGTTAAGTGTTGCATGACTTGCCAACTTGTCAAGGCCGAGCATCAAAGGCCCGGTGGGTTATTGCAACTTTTAGACATTCCAATTTGGAAGTGGGATCAAATTTCCATGGATTTTATTGACGGCCTTCCCCGTTCTCGTTCGGGTCATGATAGCTTATGGGTGATAGTTGATAAACTTACTAAATCCGCCCATTTTATTCCCATTCGGTCCAATCGAACCGTTCCTCTCTTGGCCAAACTCTTTATTAAAGAAATTGTAAAATTGCATGGAGTTCCTTCTTCTATTGTTAGTGATCGTGATCCATTGTTTACTAGTGGATTTTGGAAGAATCTTCAAAAAGCTTTGGGAACGAAGCTTAATTTTAGCATCGCTTATCATCCTCAGTCCGATGGACAAACCAAGCGTGTGAATCAAACTCTTGAAGATCTTCTTCGTGCATGTGTTCTTGATTTTGGTGGAAGTTGGGAAGATCATATTTCTCTTGTTGAGTTTTCCTATAACAATAGCGTCCAATCTAGTATTGGTATGACACCTTTCGAGGCACTCTTGGAAGGCCATGCCGATCTCCTTCTTGTTGGCTTGTGGCCGGTGAGAAGCTGGTTTTAGATCTAGATTTCATTCGTGATTCCACAAAAAAGATTGACCTTATTCGTCATAGGATGAAAGAAGCCCAGAGTAGACAAAAATCCTATGCCGATAACCGAAGAAGGAAATTAGAATTTTCTGTGGGAGATTTTTGTTTGTTCGTGTTTCACCTATGAAGGGTGTTGTGCGTTTCAGTCGATCAGGAAAGTTAGCACCTCGATATATTGGTCCATTTCCCATCACCCAACGTATTGGTTCCGTGGCTTATCGCCTCTTATTACCGGCTCAATTTTCTGCTATTCATGACGTGTTTCACGTTTCTCAATTATGGAAATGCCTTCGAGATTCCGATTCAATTCTTGAGCCCGGTATTGTAGAAAAAATTGAGGTTTCACCTAGTTTGGCTTATGAGCAACATCATATTTGTATTAGTGCTTCGAAGATTAAACGCCTTCGAAATAATTGTTCCTCTTGTGAAAGTTCAATGGTCCTCAAATCCTAAGGATTGTTCTTGGGAATCCAGAGAATTCATCGAGCGAACACATCCGGACTCACTTTCTCGTGCTCTTTGAGGTGAGCTTCTTATTCCAAATTTCTTCTTTTGTGTTGATATGCTTTTATGGTTGTTACTTTATGTTCATTTATTTCTTATGATTGTGAGGACGCAATTTCTTTAAGAAGGAGAGTCTGTAACAACCCGCATATTTATCGATTGTAGATTTAAATATTTTATTTAAATATTTCATCGTTCGTCGGATTTTAGTCCGAAAACCTACTTTTTGCAAAAAGTCGAATTGGGACTCGAGTCCCCTTCCATTGAGTTTAAAATGTCGTTTGCAACCTTTTTGAGTATAAACATTGATATGTTTGGAGCTCGCTAAAAATTTGACCTTTTTCCCTTTGGGTTTGGGTTTGGGTGCAGCCCACTAGCCAACTTAATACCCCAAACTGAACCACTTCTCTTCATTCATTCCCTCTTCCTTATCTTTTCAGTTCTAAAGAGAATAATGGAGAAAAAGAAAAAGAATTAAAATCCTAAGCCCTAGTTTCCATTTGCAAATCAAGTTCTAGCTCCAAATTCAAAGAGAAGCATTGGTAAGTATCATCTCCTTCTTCTCCAACTCATTCTCTCTTTGATTTCAGAAAATTCCTAAACCTAATTTGGAAAATGTTTCTCTTTTAAGCTTAGATTCAAGCTTCTTGTGTTGAGATTGAAGTGTGGTTAATCTTCCCTTGTCTTCAAGCTTCTCATTCATTTGTTTTGTGTTTAAAGGTGAGATTTTTATCTCACATCTAAGTCTATGATTATCTTTGATTGTTAGGTATGAATTCCTAACACTTATTCATGTGCATTTGATTTTGACTTGGATTGGTTTTGTGAATATTCCAATTTTTGGTGTTTTGAGTTCAAATCTTCAAAAATAATATCTTTGTTGTTTGAACATGCTTTTGGTGATGCATCGAAGAGCCTATTTGGCTAGGTAGCTGATTCGCGTAAACTCCTAGCGTCGTGACTCGAGTGATTGCAATTTGGAAGGAAATAGCCTTCATTTACATGGGCTTAGAAGTGCAGGACACAGGTTCCAGTCGACTGGAATTTTGGGCCAGTCGACTGACCTGCTACCTGAGCACATCCCAGGTTCTGGTCCAGTCGACTGGCATACTTAGTCCAGTCGACTGACCAGCATCCCGCGAATATTCCGGGACTGAGTTTAGTCGACTGAACTCATTGAGCCAGTTGACTGACCTGCTCTTAAATACCTATTATGCCTATTTTTGTCTATTTCTCTTGTATTTCCAAATTTAATCGATTCGCGTTTATTCCCACTTGTTGTTATCAATTGTTATCCACTTTGATGACATTTTCTTCAGGATTCATGTGAATATACATTTTGATGGATTCGGAATCGATTTCTTTGGATTTTATTCACGTCTTCGAATGTGAATTTTAGTGATTGATTGTTTCTACAATCCTTTCTGTGATTTGTCACTTTAAAAATATAAAGGTTTTCTATACTAATAGTAAATATCAAAACTCTTTCTTTAAAATGATTTCAGCACTATTTGATTACAAGGCTCGTTTTCTCAAACCGTTTTCCAATCTACTAGCATATACAATCCTTTACCTCACTCGTATGAGAAATCTAATTAAACAACTTAGTAAACCAAGTAGTATGAAACGCTTGCGTTTACTTCGTTGGTTGATTCTTGGACTTGTTCGATTGAATCTCTTGTGACAATTTTCTAGCAGAGATCTACAATTTGCTCGTAAATATTTAAGTTAAGCTAGTGGTTATGGGGCATGAAGCTAAGCTCATATATTTACTAGCTTAGAGTAATTGACACTTTCTTGATGATCATTGAGGATCATTTTTGTGTTTTACACTAGCGATATGCTATGTTTCTTTGTCCACGTAGGGGACGGTACCTCGTTTTATTGAGTTTCGTCTCATTTCTTTTATAGGCTAACGACCTATGTATTATTTGGAGTTTCGACTCAATTTTTGTAGGCTAGCGACCCATGTTCTTTTATGGAGTTCGGTCCATCGGGCGTACCTTTGTACTACGTTGTTAGACCAGCTTATCACAATCATCGGACGTACCGTTGTACTACGTCGTTGTTCCGAATTATTTGAGTTTTAGGTTCCTCGGGCGTACCGATATTGTACTACGTCGTTGTACCGGCTCTATGGTTAGCGACCATGGGATAGCGTCCCGTTTGTGATACACGTGTTGGTGAGTTTTCATGCTCTCGTTTTGTGATAGGCCTCCCCCTTTTTGTGATTTCTGGATTTCTATTGATGATCTTTAGAATTTGTGATCCACCATCTTTTATGATTGACATCGATATGATGTCAATATTTGTGACTTGGTGAATAAAACTAAAGAGTATGACATTCTTTTGATCTTTGAGAAGATTCTTGTGATATTGATTAATCTCTGGTTGGTTTTCAATTACATACTTATCATAGTATGGTTTTATGGTTATCTTACGTTTTTGTCATATCTCTTATTCTATATCATTTTATTTGATATTTATAGTTAGACTGATCCGTTTATTATTTTCTTATTAAATAATACTCGAGTCAAACCGAGATGTTACAGGTGCTTCTGCTTGACTTCTCATCTGGGATTATTATCCTGACTTTTAGCTAACTACTTAGATTAGTAGTTTTTGGTTGTATACATTTAAGATATAGACTCGTCGATGTATACTTATTCTTTTATGTAGCACTTATAACTATTCTTTTGTGATATTGTGGATCTTGTTTGACCACTACTCTGATATACACTTTCATGTGTAATATTCATATCTATTTCCGCCTTTGAGATATGAACTTTTGTGACCAATTTATGTTATGCTTATTTCTATATTTGTTTCCAAAGATATTATAGCCACTATGTAGTAGCTTTGAGTTTGCATCGGTATGTCGGATTCCCTCTTGAAATGAAAGTTATATTTTTATCTGGCATATCAGTACTCGCACAAAGCAATTACACGGATGGTCGCTCCTCAACAGCCTTGTTCTCTGCGCTAGTTGACGGCATTACTCCGTAGTGTCCTTGCTAGCGTGGGTATAGAGGTGGGGCGTCACAGAAATTCTCCTAAATAAAAAATGTGAACCTATAGTTTGCAAAATATAATTAGAAATACAAATATATAAAATAGAAAAACACACACCAAAGCACATGTAGGGCTAACATCATGTTAAATGCCCTAGGCATGATGTTTTTGGAAATAATTGAATTGACTGAAGTAATGAAAGTGTTTGAAACACTTAAAATACCCTGAAGGTATGAATATTAGTTAAATCATGCTAAATGACGAAGTCTACTAGTTCTCGAAGAATATAAATGTAACATTCCTGACTTTTAAGCTGAATTTAAATTGGTAATTAATTTAATTTTTTGGGTTATAAATTGAATTTGAAAGTTTTAAGATTTATAAAAGATATGTTCTGTTATTTATTTATATTTATAAATTTAGTTTAAATTAAATCTTGGAATTAAAATTCAAAATTAAAAAATCTTATAAATATATTGGGTTTGAAAACATTATATTTTCAAATTTATAAAGATTTTTTCCAAATTATATTAAATAGATATTTTAATTGAGAAGCTATATTTTTAAAGATAATAAGAAAATTGTTTTCTAAATTTTAATATATATAACATGATGTTAAAATAAGGTTAAATAAAAGTTTTAAAATGCTTTTGTCTTATATACTTGAAAATAAATGTGTGTTTTACAAAATAGATTGAAAATAAAATTTGAAATTTAGATCCAAAATTAGATAAGGTGTATATTTATGTAAAAGAATTAATACAAAGTTTAAAATATATATATATATATATATATATATATATCTTTTAGGAAATAAATAAAACATGAACATGATTTGTAAAATAAAATGAAGCAAGGATTTAAACACATATTTTTCCATTTTGACATTTGTAGAATTTAAGCAATATGAGATAACAAGTGTAGATTAAGAATAGAATAAACTAACAAGTGTGAACAAAATAAACCAAGTTGCACATTTGTTTTAGTTGCATATAATTAAAAGAAAAATAGGTTGCTCATTTTTTTCTAATCAGCAAAACAAAGCTCAGTTTAAACCTACAAAACAAGTTTACAAACCCTAAAAATAAAAAATTGAATCAAACTTCAATCTGAAACAAAATCAAAGAAAGGAATGTAAACCGGATTCACAAGCAACTTAGAGGTCAAGCAAGCTTGAAAAAAAAGATTTCATCTTTGTTTCAAAACTGAAGCCGAATTTCTTCTTCAATCTGAGTTAAATCAAGGCAAGCAAACATGGGATCTAAACTCAAGTTTTAAAGTCTGTAGCAAAATTCCACCAACTCAAATACCTTCAACATAATTCAAACCTAAGAGCAAGTTCAATTTCAGATTTTTAAACTTGAAAACAATTTCCAGACCTAAACCATAAAAGCATGTTCTTTCCTCTGTCTTCATTTTTTCAAGGTGAACAAATTTTCAACCTCTAATCTTTTGATGCATGTGACGTATCTGTGTGGCGATGTTGTGTATATACGTTTATCTGGATGTATTCACTTGAAAGTAACTGAATACGGATATATATATAGTATGCATGACTGGGTGTATATGTGTATATACCCTGTTGTGTTTCCAGACCCAAGAATAATCAAAGAAAATTCATATCTTTTTGTCTAAACTACTTTAGGCATTGATTCCTAAAAGAAAATTGGTTGTGTAGATGCTAGTTTATTTTTAAATTTGGTTTCATGTGTTTATGTTAAGGAACTAATTCAAAATCAAGGAATTACAGCAAAAGTAAAACAAGTTGGGAAATTTGATTAACAAATTCTTACAATTTGATTATGTGATTGGAATTGTACTCTGGAGTAACGAATTTTAAAAATAAAGCCAGAATTTTTAGTATTGATTTTTGGTGGGATTTGGGTTTGAACGAAATCTCGGTTTTTCGTCAATTTCCAACGATTTACAAGAAGAGGATCGTTGTGCTTGGGTCTGGTGGTGGTTCAGGTGTGAGTGGTCGGAGGAAAAATGAGGGGTGAATTATTAATCGTTGTGGCGATCGAAAAACGTTGATCTAGGGTTTAGAATGCAGTCTGGGACGTCGACATTGCTGAATGCCTGGGTCGCCGATGATGCATCAGTCATGATTTCGAGCTTTGGGATAGTGGCATGGGTCATTGATGATGCTACGGTCGGGGAACCGTAGATTACATTCATCTCGTTCGTCATGGCGAACCCCTTTTTGATCGAAGTGGATTTTGGTCTGTGCCGTTCATCAACTCGAATCGTTCTGGTGGAGAGATCTTTCGATCTGGGTTGTGTTGTTGGTTGTCGAGGTGATCCGGAGTTGGATGAAGACTGGAGGGCTGGTCGGAGTGGTTTCTTTCCGTTGTGCACGTGTACGTGGCATTTCTGTGCACACCTGAGTTATTGATGACCATTGTTGTGAAAGAAGAATGCTAGCTCGGGTAGTTTTTCGAGAGGAATGCATGTTAGCCTCGGTACAATGATTGATCTGAAGGGTTTGAGTTGTGTTTGGATTTGCTCGCATATGACTCGAGGTAGAATCATGTTTAGCTTGGGCGATTTTTTTTCATGTTCAGCTTTTTAAATTTTAAAATAATCTTGTTTCAGGATTTGATATTTGGGAAAACAGTATACTATTTTAAAATAAAAACAGGAAAATAAAAGTAGTTAAATTGGTTTAAAGTTATTCAAATAATAGTTTTCAAAGGAAATGTTTGTACAAGTTTAAAGTTGAAATTTTTGAAAGAAATTTAGTTTTCAAAGTAAATGTTTAGTTAAATTTAAAAGTATGGTTTAAATGTATTTGTTTGTAAAGTAAATTTTTAAGAAGTCTCAAATAAATTTTCAAAGAAATGGAATTCACATTTTCCAAAATATAATTATCAAACAAGCTTTAAATTTATTAAAGTGATTAAGTTCTCTTTAAGGATTTAAAAGTTTTAAAAACAAGTTAATTGATTAATTGTTTTGTTTAAAGGCAAATTATATATTTTAGTTATGATATTGATTTCTAAATAATTTCCAATAAGGTTTAATAAGTAATTCATTAAGGTAAAGGAATTATCCTTAATTAAGGAGGAGATTTATTAAAGGTAATTAATTTCTAAAATTAATTAAAAGTTAATCACTTATTTAAATAACAAGAGTTAATCAATTAATGAATAATAATTAGAGGGATAATTACTTAGTATAAGTAAATAAGGAATGGCTAATGAACGTGTTTAAAGGATCATTAACTAATGATTATGAGATAACTAATTAAGATAATTAATTTAAGATAATTAATTTGATTTATTTATTAAGGATGTTTTTAAAATGGTTAATTAACTTTCAAAGTTTAAGTTAATATATTTGTTAAAGGAAATTTTTATTTGAGGTAAATTACTTAATGTAAGTAATTAAAGTAAACTAATTAGTAATTCAAGTTAATTAATCAAGTAATTAATGAATGATTTAATAAAAATAGTAATTACTTAGTAAAAGTAACTAAGAGAAGATAATTAAAGGTTAATTAACTTAAAGTGATTAAGAAATCATTACTTATTAAGGAGTAATTAATTATTGAAATTAATTAAGGAATAAACCTATTAATTAATCAATTAAGAACAATTAATTATAATTAAGATTTAATTAATAATTAGGGGTTTATTAATTAAAGTAATTAATAAAGTAAAAATTAATTAATAAAAATAATTAAGATTTAATCAATTACAATTAAGGGTTAAGTAATTTAGATAATTAACTAAGAAAAGATTTAATTAATGAAGGCGATTAAGACTAAATCAGTTGTAGTTAATGAATTTAATCATTGATTAGATTTCTAATGAAAGTAATTATGTGGGTAATAAATTTAAAACCACACAATTTATTCATCTTAGTTGTAGATGTTTGGTTGCTATTGAATGCTATGTGATGGATTGATATATTTGATATGTGATGTGATGCTATGTAATGCTTTGTGCTGAGTTGTTTTATCTATGATGAATATATTATTGAATGAATAAGAAAAACCTCTTGACCCGTAAAACGACATTTGAATTTCGATGCGACAGGGAATCAGAGTCCAGTTGGTTATCCGAAACCCACATCAAAATGCCGCTTATCGATATTGATATGATTGATGTTGTGCACTATTGTGTTAAACCCTTGGACTACACTATACGCAAACAAATATGGATTTCACAAGGAAAACAATCACGTCACAGATATTTGAATTTAATGAAATGGTTTTAAAAATTTAAATTTTAAATTCAAATGATTTTTGAAATGGAATTGGGTTGAATTTGAAAAAGCTTTTGGAAAGGGATTGCAAATATAAAAAAGTTATTTTTGAATAACTTGATTTAGTTTTGAAATTTGATTTAAAATTTGAATCCAAAATTTGAAATTGAATTCTATGTTGAGGATTTATGATGTAAAAAGGTTATACAAACTATAAATGTGTTTATATGGGTTTTTTTAAAACATTTTAAGAGTATGGTTTTGAGAATTTGAATTTAACCCAAGTTTATATTTGAAAGGCCTTAACTCGTGCAATTATAATCGGGTTTTCCAAAACGGAACCAAGTGGTTTCAAATAATAATAGCTTTTATATAAGGAATTTTTTTCCAAATTATGATGAAAAGATTTCAAGTTTGAAATAGAATAGCTTTGAAAGTTATGAATGAATCTTTGGAAATTATTTTAAAAGCTATAAAAATGAGTCTTTGATTTAAAGACCGGATGAGTTAATCCAATTTGAAATAGAATTGTTTTGAAAGGCTACGAATAAATCTTTGATAAAGATTGGTGAACCTTGTTTTAAATTGAAAGGGGTTTTTAAAGGTGAATCTTTTGTTTAAAAGATTTAAGTGTGGGAATCGTTTAAACCATTGAAAGGTTTCTGGAAGTAAATTTTTTTGTTTAAAAAGATTTGTAAATGGTAATTTGTTTAACCATTTGAAAGAAAAGTTTTGGATAATAAGTCGTGACTTAACTGAGATCCCATATCCATAAGTTTTTAAAATATTGCGCTCATTATTCATTGGTGTCGTATAACCCATTTCGAATAATGATACGACGTATATGGATAGCATTTGAAGACCGGTGGTGAAGACCGGATATTTTCAAAAACGAAAGGATTTCTTGTCGAATGTCTCTGCATCGGCTGATTCCCGATATAGAGATTTGAGCACCCTTTGTGATGGGAGTCCGGACGTGATTATGAATTATCCGGATTTGCAAGGACTTCTTTTGAAGTGCCTTCAGTTCCGTTCGATCCCGGAATGGACTTGTATGAATGTGTGTCTGACGTTACGCTTTGAGATGTAAAGCTGGAATCTATCAAATACATTTCTGTTGGTGGCGGAGAATTTATTCTCTTAACTTAACACCCTTCTTTGAGACGTACGAGCTCAGAGGTTATGTAGTTGATGGTTGCTAGTGATACATTCCCAATTTGGTAATGTGGCATACGAAGTGTTGTTGATCATTTGTTGATCAAAGCATGACTTTTGTGAAAATCGTAGCTTTGTGGACGAGACTTCGTCGAACCTCACACGCCGGAATGGTCGAAACATGAAGAATGCAGCAAGGTTATAGGGAGTAGCGCCCCTTAGGGCATATGCATTTCCTTTTGGATAGAAGTGGTATCATGGTATGGAGCCCAGATACTTAACTTATGTGGATATCGCAAATATATATATATATATATATATATATATATATATATATATATTATTTTGTGATTGTTGTTCTTGGGCCCCAGATAAAGGTTTTTTTCAACCGGGGGATGGCATACTCGTGTAGTAGTTACCTATTTTTTAGAGGTAACCCGGCCTTGTGTTAGCAGAGATCCGGTTAGGTTCTCGGGGCGTCCCTCCAGAGGCATACCCATGTGGCCCAGGAAGTTACTTAGCCTGACCATTTGTTGGAAATCCAATCACCCATACGCGCCTTGTATGGTTTTAGTTATAGAACATGCCATCTAACATGGTAGCTATAGTAGGCATACTATAATGGTACGTATGCTCGCTAAGATTAATATTATACTTTCGAAATGTTTTCCACTATGCACTAATAATAATATCAAATGGTTTTCGCGTATCAAGCATGTTTGACTATCATAAGGAGAAATCTCCCTCAAGTGTTCGATTGCATTGTGTGTGTGTGCCGGGAGGCCTTATGGTAGTTTCATTTTCCAAAAAGCATTGCGGATTTCAATTTTAAAATCTTTTGTTGTTTGTTTTAAAGATAAACTGTTTTTGTTTGCTCATACCAGTCCCATGACTGACCCGGAGTTTATTGTTCCCTTTCTAAACTCTGGGTGCCCACTATTTTCCACTCGGGCAGTCTAGAGTTGGGTTTTTCAGATAATAGATATAGATATCGATTCGGTAGCTTTCGGCTTTCTATTTGGTATTATTTGAAGACTTTGGATATTGAAGTATTTGGTTAGACGAGACTTTCTCATCTAGGTGCAACTTGATGGTGGTTCGAGCTTGTGGTTTGGAGCTATCTCTTTTGCTATTTGTTTTCCGCTGCTGTTTATGGTCTCTGATATTCTTGTATCTCTGATATTCATATCATTGTTGTATATTTGGATATTGTATCATTTGAGTTGTATACGATATTCATTTCTTTTCTTCCGCTATGTTGTTATACTTGGTGTGTTATAAGCTCCGGCGAACCAGATTCGACGTTTGGATCTGCGGCATTTGAATATGAGTGTCGTATTCGGTGCCGATTTCGAAGGTCGAGTTAGGTTCGTTACATTTGGTATCAGAGCTGAAGGTTGAAACTTTAGCTCAGGAGTATAACATATTAGGCAACTCATTAGAGATAGGATGAAGTATACCCTAGAATGAGTATATCCTTAAGATATCCGTTCGAATGCCTCAGTAAATTCTCTTATTATCCACTGATAGTGAGTATGAGTGCAAGAAGAGGACGAGATAGGTGATAGGGAAATACCACTTCATATGGTCAGTACCTTTGCAATAGCGGAAACAACTTTCTCTATCAATCTCCTTTGATTCGTCTTTTTAATTCTTTGATGATTCCTGGTAGCTCCAGGAAGAAGCTTTGATATATTTACATGGGACACAAACTCCAAATGGGTCAGAATTATTTGTTTGGATGAATTGTTTGCTTTGGTTGTTATGGTTGATAGGTATATATTGGTTATTTAAACTAAAGGTTTTGGATTGTATCCATATATCTGTCTATTCTTCGGGGTCCAGAGATATTCTACGAACGGTCAGTTATCCCTTTGAACTAATCAATACCCCTGTATATTCGTAGATATGGTGACCCGAGTGACTTGTATATAATGAGTTCGTTCTCATAATTATTAGTGATATTCTGATTTGGGAAGCCAAATGCAGAATAGATATTCAGTTTGATCTGGTAATTCATCTCTCGATCTTTCTATATCCTTTGTTGTCTCCCTACTTTCAAATTTCGAGGACGAAATTTTCTTAAGGAGGGAAATCTGTAACATTCTTGATTTTTAAGCTAAATTTAAATTGGTAATTAATTTAATTTTTGGGGTTATAAATAGAATTTGAAAGTTTTAAGATTTATAAAAGATATGTTCTATTATTTATTTATATTTATAAATTTAGTTTAAATTAAATCTTGGAATTAAAATTCAAAATTAAAAAAAATCTTATAAATATATTGGGTTTGAAAACATTATATTTTCAAATTAATAAAAAAAAATTCCAAATTATATTAAATAGATATTTTGATTGAGAAGCTATATTTTTAAAGATAATAAAAAAATTGTTTTCTAAATTTTAATATATATAATATGATGTTAAAACAATGTTAAATAAAAGATTTAAAATGCTTTTGTCTTATATACATGAAAATAAAATATGTGTTTTATAAAATGGATTGAAAATAAAACTTGAAATTTAGATCCAAAATTAGATAAGGTGTGTATTTATGTAAAAGAATTAATACAAAGTTTAATATATATATATATGTGTGTGTGTGTGTGTGTGTATATCTTTTAGGAAATAAATGAAACATGAACATGATTTGTAAAATAAAACGAAGCAAGGATTTAAACACATATTTTTCCATTTTGACATTTGTAGAATTTAAGCAATATGAGATAACAAGAGTAGATTAAAGAATAGAACAAACTAACAAGTGTGAAAAAAATAAACCAAGTGGCACATTTGTTTTAGTAACATATAATTGAAAGAAAAAAAGGTTGCTCATTTTTTTCTAACCAGCAAAACAAAGCTTAGTTTAAAACTGCAAAACAAGTTTACAAACCCTGAAAAGAAAAAGTTTAATAAAACTTCAATCTGAAACCATATCAAAGAAAGGAACGTAAACCTGATTCACAAGCAACTCGAAGATCAAGCAAGCTGGAAAAAAAAGATTTCATCTTTGTTTCAAAACTGAAGCCTGAATTTCTTCTTCAATCTGAGTTAAATCGAGGCAAGCAAATATGGGATCTAAAACCAAGTTTTAAAGTCTGTAGCAAAATTCCAGCAACTCAAACACCTTCAACATAATTCAAACCTGAGAGCAAGTTTAATTTCATATTTTTAAACTTGAAAACAATTTCCAGACCTAAACCACAAAAGCATGTTCTTTCCTCTGTCTTCAATTTTTCAAGGTGAGCAAATTTTCGACCTCTAATCTTTTGATGCATGTGATGTATCTGTGTGGCGATGTTGTGTATATATGTTTGTCTGGATGTATTCACTTGAATGTAACTGAATTCGGATATATATATAGTATGCATGACTGGGTGTATATGTGTATATACCCTGTTGTGTTTCCAGACCCAAGAATAATCAAAGAAAATTCGTACCTTTTTGTCTAAACTACTTTAGGCAATGATTCCTAAAAGAAAATTGGTTGTGTAGATGCTAGTTTATTTTTAAATTTGGTTTCATGTGTTTATGTTAAGGAACAAATTCAAAATCAAGGAATTACAGCAAAAGTAAAACAAGTCGGGAAATTTGATTATCAAATTCTTACAATTTAATTATGTGATTGGGATTGTACTCTGGAGTAACGAATTTTAAAAATAAAACTAGAAATTTTAGTATTGATTTTTGGTGGGATTTGGGTTTGAACGAAATCTCGGTTTTTCCTCAATTTCCAACGATTTACGAGAAGAGGATCGTTGTGCTTGGGTCTGGTGGTGGTTCAGGTGTGGGTGGTCGGAGGAAAAATGAGGGGTGAATTAATTAATCGTTGTGGCGATCGAAAAACGTTGATATAGGGTTTAGAATGCAGTTTGGGACGTCGACATTGCTGAGACGCCTGGGTCGCCGATGATGCATCAGTCATGATTTCGAGCTTTGGGATAGTGGCATGGGTCATTGATGATGCTACGGTCGGGAAAGCATAGATTCCAGTCATCTCTTTCGTCATGGCGAACCCCTTTTTGATCGAGGTGGATTTTGGTATGTGCTGTTCATCAGCTCGAATCGTTATGGTGGCGAGAACTTTCGATCTGGGTTGTGTTGTTGGTTGTCGAGGTGATCCAGAGTTGGATGAAGACTGGGGGGATGGTCGAAGTGGCTTTTTTCCGTCATGCACGTGTACGTGGCGTTTCTGTGCACATTTAAGCTATTGATGACCATTGTTGTGAAAGAAGAATGCTAGCTCGGGTAGTATTTCGAGAGGAATGCGTGTTAGCCTCGATGCAATGATCGATCTGAAGGGTGTAGTTGCGTTTGGATTTGCTCGCGTATGACTCGAGGTAGAATCATGTTTAGCTTGGGCGATTTTTTTTTCATGTTCAGCTTTTTAATTTTAAAATAATCTTGTTTCAGAATTTGATATTTGTGAAAACAGTATACTGTTTTAAAATAAAAACAGGAAAATAAAAATAGTTAAATCGGTTTAAAGTTATTCAAATAATAGTTTTCAAAGGAAATGTTTGTACAAGTTTAAAGTTGAAATTTTTGAAAGAAATTTAGTTTTCAAAGAAAATGTTTAGTTAAATTTAAAAGTATGGTTAAATGTATTTGTTTGTAAAGTAAATTTTTAACAAGTCTCAAATAAATTTTCAAAGAAATGGAATTCATATTTTCCAAAATATAATTATCAAACAAGCTTTAAATTTATTAAAGTGATTAAGTTCTCTTTAAGGATTTAAAAGTTTTAAAAACAAGTTAATTGATTAATTTTTTTATTTAAAGGCAAATTATATATTTTTGTTATGATATTGATTTCTAAATAATTTCCAATAAGGTTTAATAAGTAATTCATGAAGGTAAAGGAATTATCTTCAATTAAGGAGGAGATTTATTAAAGGTAATTAATTTGTGAAATTAATTAAAAGTTAATCACTTATTTAAATAACAAGAGTTAATCAATTAATGAATAATAATTAGAGGGATAATTACTTAGTATAAGTAATTAAGGAATGGCTAATGAACGTGTTTAAAGGATCATTAACTAATGATTATGAGATAACTAATTAAGATAATTAATTTGATTTATTTATTAAGGATGTTTTTAAAATGGTTAATTAACTTTCAAAGTTTAAGTTAATATATTTGTTAAAGGAAAACTTTTATTTGAGGTAAAGTACTTAATGCAAGTAATTAAAGTAAATTAATTAGTAATTCAAGTTAATTAATCAAGTAATTAATGAATGATTTAATAAAAATAGTAATTACTTAGTGAAAGTAATTAAGAGAAGATAATTAAAGGTTAATTAACTTAAAGTGATTAAGAAATCATTACTTATTAAGGAGTAATTAATTATTGAAATTAATTAAGGAATAAATCTATTAATTAATCAATTAAGAACAATTAATTATAATTAAGATTTAATTAATAATTAGGGGTTTCTTAATTAAAGTAATTAATTAAGGAAAAATTAATTAATAAAAGTAATTAAGATTTAATTAATTACAATTAAGGGTTAATTAATTTAGATAATTAATTAAGAAAAGATTTAGTTAATGAAGGTGATTAAGACTAAATCAGTTGTAGTTAATGAATTTAATCATTGATTAGATTTCTAATGAAAGTAATTATGTGGGTAATAAATTTAAAACCACACAATTTATTCATCTTAGTTGTAGATGTTTGATTGCTATTGAATGCTATGTGATGGATTGATATATTTGATATGTGATGTGATGTTATCTAATGCTTTGTACTTAGCTGTTTTATCTATGATGAATATACTGTTGAATGAATATGAAAAACCTCTTAACCCGTAAAACGACATTTGAATTTCGATGCGACAGGGAGTCGGATTCCAGTTGGTTATCCGAAACCCACATCGAATCGTAATGGTGAATCTTTATGATTGATAAATTTACCTTATCTATGAATCTGTGATTGAAGATAAGCGTTATAGGTTATACCGCTTATCGATATTGATATGATTGATGTTGTGCACTATTGTGTTAAACCCCTAAACTACACTATACACACACAAATATGGATTTCACAAGGAAATCAGTTAAGTCACGGATATTTGAATTTAATGAAATGGTTTTAAAAATTTAATTTTTAAATTCAAATGAATTTTGAAATGGAATTGGGTTGAATTTGAGAAAGCTTTTGGAAAGGGATTGCAAATATAAAACAGTTATTTTTGAATAACTTGATTTAGTTTTGAAATTTGATTTAAATTTTGAATTCAAAATTTGAAATTGAATTCTATGTTGAGGATTTATGATGTAAAAAGGTTATACAAACTATAAATGTGTTTATATGGGTTCTTTTTAAAAAAAATTAAGAGTATGGTGTTGAGAATTTTAATTTAACCCAAGTTTATATTTGAAAGGCCTTAAATCGTGCAATTATAATCGAGTTTTCCAAAACGGAAACAAGTGGTTTCAAATAATAAAGCTTTTATATAAGGAAAGATTTTCCAAATTATGATGAAAAGATTTCAAGTTTGAAATAGAATAGCTTTGAAAGTTATGAATGAATCTTTGGAAATTGTTTTAAAACTATAAAAATGAGTCTTTAATTTAAAGACCGGATGGGTTAATCCAATTTGAAATAGAATTATTTTGAAAGGCTACGAATAAATCGTTGATAAAGATTGGTGAACCTTGTTTTAAATTGAAAGGGGTTTTTAAAGGTGAATCTTTTGTTTAAAAGATTTAAGTGTGGGAATCGTTTAAACCATTGAAAGGTTTCTGGAAGTAAATCTTTTGTTTAAAAAGATTTCTAAATGGTAATTTGTTTAACCATTTGAAAGAAAAGTTTTGGATAATAAGTTGTGACTTAACTGAGATCCCATATCCACATGTTTTTAAAATATTGCGCTCATTATTCGGTTTAGCCGGGAGAGGACCTTGGTGTCGTATAACCCATTCCGAATAATGATACGACGTATATGGATAGCATTTGAAGACCGGTGGTGAAGACCAGATATTTTCGAAAACAAAAGGATTTCTTGTCGAATGTCTCTACACCGGATGATCCCTGATATAGAGATTTGAGCACCCTTTGTGATGGGAGTCCGGACGTGATTAGGAATTATCCGAATTTGCAAGGACTTCTTCGGAAGTGCCTTCGGTTCCGTTCAATCCCAGAATGGACTTGTATGGATGTGTGCCTGACGTTACACTTTGAGATATAAAGCTGGAATCTATCAAATACATTTCTGTTGGTGGTGGAGAATTTATTCTCTTAGCTTAACACCCTTCTCTGAGACGTACGAGCTCAGAGGTTATGTAGTTGATGGTTACTAGTGATACATTCCCAATTTGGTAATGTGGCATACGAAGTGCTGCTGGTCATTTGTTGATCAAAGCATGGCTTTTGTGAAAAGCGTAGCTTTGTGGACGAGACTTCGTCGAATCTCACACCCCTGAATGGTCGAAATAGGAAGAATGCAGCAAGGTCATAGGGAGTAACGCCTATTAGGGTATGTGCATTTCCTTCTGGATATAAGTGGTATCATGGTATGGAGCCCAGATACTTAACTTATGTGGTATCGCATATATATATATATATATATATATATATATATATATATATATATATATATATATAATTTCGTGATTGTTGTTGTTGGGGCCCTGGATAAAGGTTGTTTACAACCGTGGGATGGCATACTCGTGTAGTAGTTACCTATTTTTGCAGAGGTAACCCAGCCTTGTGTTGGCAAAGATCCGGTTAGGTTCTTGGGGCGTCCCTCTAGAGGCGTACCCATGTGGCCTAGGAAGTTCCTTAGCCTGACCATTTGTTGGAAATCCAATCGCCAATACGCGCCTTGTATGGTTTTAGTTGTATAACCTGCCATCTAACATGATAGCTATAGTAGGCATACTATAATGGTACGTATGCTGGCTAAGAATAATAATATACTTTCGAAATGTTTTCCACTATGCACTAATAATAATATCAAATGGTTTTCGCGTATCAAGCATGCTTGACTATCATAAGAAGAAATCTCCTCCAAGTGTGTGATTGCATTGTGTGTGTGCCGGGAGGTCTTATGGTAGTTTCATTTTCCAAAAAGCATTACAGATTTCAATTTTAAAATCTTTTGTTGTTTGTTTTAAAGATAAACTGTTTTTGTTTGCTCATACCAGTCCCATGACTGACCCGGAGTTTATTGTTCCCTTTCTAAACTTTGAGTGCCCACTATTTTCCACACGGGCAGCCTAGAGTTGGGTTTTTCAGATAATAGATATAGATATCGATTCGGTAGCTTTCGGCTTTATCTTTGGTATTATTTGAAGACTTTGGATATTGAAGTATTTGGTTGGACGAGACTTGATCATCTAGGTGTGACTTGATGGTGGTTCGAGCTTGTGGTTTGGAGTTATCTCTTTTTCTATTTGTTTTCCGCTGCTGTTTATGGTCTCTGATTCTTGTATCTCTGATATTCATATCATTGTTGTATATTTGGATATTGTATCATTGGAGTTGTATATGATATTCATTTCTTTTCTTCCTCCGTGTTGTTATACTTGGTGTGTTATAAGCTTCGGCGAACCAAATTCGACGTTTGGATCTGCGGCATTTGAATATGAGTGTCGTATTTGGTGCCGATTTTCGAAGGTCGAGTCAGGGTCGTTGCAATAAACTACTTTGCTAGTTATAAAGAAATAAAAGAATAAAGGGCATAAATTACAACATTCTTTTAAGTATTGTTGTAATAAAATTTTTAAGGTAGTCGCAATAAGCAAAACTGATATGAAGCACCAAAAATGAAAGCACGTGAAGTGTTTTTCATAAAAGTAGCATACACGAGTATATCATAATGTACTCTTTTTCTTTCACTAACATTTTTTCTACTGTTTTTTTCTTAGTAAAATTTTGATGAGGCATTATTTTGATCCTGGAATATCAAACCTTAGAAGGAATATCATTTTTAATATGATTTCTATGATTTCATAAGTTGGACTCTTTTCTTCGTTCAAGGTTTTTCCCGTTGAGTTTTCATAATAAAGGTTTTTAATGAGGCAGCAGACAATATCTATATCGACTGATTGGATATATGCAAGTAAGATAATAATGAGGGGCAACAATCATCATACACGTTTTAAAAGGGATAATTTCAATTTACCAGAGCATTCAAGATTTTGAGGACGCATATTCAAGGGGGAGTGTTATAATATTCATCAAAAGTTAGCAGAGCTTTTATGTTGTGTTCTTTAAGTTGTTTTGTTTAGTCCCACATCATGTGATAATTTCAATCTCAAGCTCTAAAGACTGGATATAAAGAAGCCTATGTAATGGAAATAGAACACAACTAATCTCCGGAATGAATAAAACGTCTCTTTCCTTCTCTAATGCCTTCTACTCTTATTTCTTTATAATATATTCTTATTTTTTACAACAATTTTGACCTTTGATAAAGATAATAATAATTGCACTATAATCTTCGCATTGTTGGTAACAAGTTCTGTAATCACTAATATTCTTGCTCCACGCTTCTTTGACTTGACTAAGTTCATTTTCTATACACGAGGCAAATGAAAAGTTTATTAACACATATTATTAAAAAAAATAAGGCGTTACAAAAATGATTTCGATGAAATTTCAATGGCCTCCTAAATAGGCGACCGTCTCCCCTTTCCTTTTCTCCTGTTTTGTCATTGTGCATCATCCTCCTCGCTTCCACCTCCGTCTTCCTCCTCTACCTTCTTCCTTCGCGTTTCTGTTACAGGAGCTAGATTGTGGATGAATTAGGCAGGAAAAGTTTGTTACAAGTTTTGTTATATCTGTAATTAGTAAAACATTGTTTCAGTAGTGGAAAAGCTGAGCTGGAATTCCATTATATATACTTGTAATAATGCATTGAATGGATTATGCAATTAATAAACAAAACTTTCCCTTTCTCTCTTTAAAATTATTCTTTCTCCCTACCTATTCTATCCGCCATTAGAGGTGAGCTGGAGCTCCCTTAACATTGGTATCAAAGCCTATCCGCTGCAAGAACCTTTCCTATAAGCGATTATGGCGCCTCAAGCAGCAACCAAGAAGATTTCTGCCATGGAAGAACACATCAAGAATCCGGAGAAAAGAATTGATGATCAGAACAACAAGATTGATCAGAAATTCGAAGAAATGTTGAAATTGATGCAAGTAATTCGAGCTGAGGCAAACAAAATAGGAGAATCTTCATCTTCTTTTGGATCGACGGCTTCGATTTCTGAGAGATCTAACCCAACCAGGACCTTAGGTATGAACCCTAAACTGGAATTTCCTAAATTCAATGGAACTAATCCAAGAATTTGGGTCTAGAAATGCTGCAAATATTTTAGTATATGCAAAATTGTCGATGAACAAAAAGTCGATTTAGCCTCATTAAACATGACTGATAAAGCTGAAAGTTGGATGATGAACTATCTTTCTGTTAGGAGAACTGTTGTGGTAGATTAGAATGATTTTGTTGTTGATTTGTATGCACGTATTAAAGATAGTACTGGCTTAGATGTGGTGGAGCGATTCAATAGATTGCAACAGCAAAATTCAGTTGAAGAGTACATTGATAAGTTTGAGAATCCAAGGTCTGTGATGTTAATGAACAATCATGTATTGCCAGACTCTTATATTTTAGAAAGCTTTATTGGTGGACTTAGGCCTGTTGTTAAACCTTTTGTCAAAGCCTTCAAACCTGTTACCATTGCTCATGCAGTGGAGTATGCAAGATTACAAGAGGAAACCTTGAGTTCAACGGTCCAAACCTATAAATACAAGAAGCAAAATTACCCCACTTCAAAAGATGGCCATAATTTTTCTACCCCGACAAACTATAAGCCACCCTTATTACCTACACCTCAAACTAAACCAAATACTTCCCTCATCTCCAAAATTGTGCCAAATTCTAGAAACTATAGGTATATTCCAGCTGATGTTAGACATGAGAAGATTTCAAAAGGATTGTGCTATTATTGTGACCAACCCTATTCTAGAGAACATAAATGCCAGTTCAAAGAGGCTCAGTTGTTTACAGTCGAAGTTCCAGGGATTTTGGGAAGGAAGTGTGAAGAACTGATGGATTCTGAAGTAGATAGTGATGCAGAACCTCAGATTTCTGTCAATTCTTTAGCAGGCAATCAATCTTTTCAAACTATGAGAGTCAAGGGTGTGGTTGATGGAAAAGATTTGCATATTTTGATCGACTCTGGTAGTACACATAACTTTGTTGATGTAAATGTTGCTTCAAAATTAGGTTGTGAGTTGGATAAGATTCCATTCCAAACAATTTCTGTAGCAGATGGGAATCATATTCCATGCCAGTACATGTGTAAAGGGTTTGAATGGGAAATGCAAAGGCTAAAATTTAAAGCTGATGCTTTGCTCATTCCTTTGGGTAGTTGTGATATGGTGCTTGGGATTCAGTGGTTGAGTTTGTTAGGTCCTATTTGCTGGGATTTTCAGAAATTGAGAATGGAATTTAAGCTCAAAAATGAGAAGTTTGTCTTAAAAGGGGTGCCAACTAAGAAGTTATCTGTGGTGGAAGGTAATCCTTCTGTGAAAATGCTGGATTCTGCAATTCAGCTATGTCTTATGCAAGTAACTGATACAGATGAATTAGCTGCTGAATTGAAGCACGATGAGTGTTAGGCTATGGAAAGTTATGAATTGGATGAGTTGAAAAAGAAATATAGTATGGTGTTTGCTGAACCTACTGAATTACCTCCAGAAAGAGGGGTGTTTGATCATTCAATACCTTTAATACCAGGGAATACTCCGGTAAACATCAGACCTTATAGATATTCTTTGAAGCAAAGGGATATAATTGAGCAGTTGGTGCAGGAGATGTTGGACAGAGGGATAATACAGAACAGTTCCAGTCCATTTGCATCCCCAGTGGTTTTGGTGGGAAAGAAGGATGACACTTGGAGGTTATGTGTAGATTACAGGGAATTAAACAATAGAACAGTGAAGAATAAGTTTTCAATTCCTGTGATTGATGAACTGATAGATGAACTTGTTGGTGCATCAGTGTTTAGCAAGTTGGATTTAAGAGCTGGATACCACCAGATGAGGGTGAATGCGGATGATGTCTTCAAGATAACATTTAAAACTCATACAGGCCATTATGAGTTTTTGGTTATGCCTTTTGGTTTGACTAATGCTCCAGCCTCTTTCCAGGGATGGATGAACCATATGTTTAGGCCACTCCTCAGAAAATGTGTGTTAGTATTTTTTGATGATATTCTTGTATATAGCAAGTCTCTGCAAGAACACTGGAAGCACTTGGAGGAGGTGTTTGAACTGATGAAAGCCAACCTCATGTTTGCGAAGGAAAGTAAATGCACTTTTGCTGCTAAGAAGGTGGAGTATCTTGGTCACTTTATTACTCAAAATGGTGTTGAAATTGATCCTAAGAAAGCAGCAGTTGTGAGTAGTTGGCCAACTCCGGCTAATACTAAGGAACTACGGCGTTTCCTAGGGCTAACTGGATACTACAGGAAGTTTGTGAGAGGTTATGCCGCTATGAGAAAGCCTTTAACAGATCAGTTGAAGAAGAATGGTTTTTGCTGGAATGATTATGCTCAGAAAGCTTTTGAAGCTCTGAAGGCTGCTCTCGTATCAGCTCCAGTATTGGTTATTCCTGACTTTGATAAGCAGTTTGTTCTAGAGACCGATGCTTCAAAGACTGGAATAGGAGCAGTTTTGATGCAGGAAGAGCACCCTTTGGCATACATTAGTAGATCTTTAGGTCCTAAATGGCAGAGATTATCAGTCTATGATAAAGAACTGTTGGCTATTGTTTTTGCGGTCCAGAAATGGGAACAATACCTGGTTGGAGCTCATTTCATTATCAAGATTGACCAAAAAAGTTTGAAATGGTTATTGCAGCAGAAAAATTCAACACCTTTTCAACAATTCTGATTATCCAAGTTGATGGGATTTGATTATGAGATCCAATACAAGAGTGGGAAAGAAAATGTTGCGGTAGATGCTCTTTCTCGGGTGCAAGGAGCTGAAATTTTGTGTATGGCTGTAGCTGTGATCGATTCAGATTTAGGAGCTATGATAAAATCTAGTTATCAGCTAGATGATAATTACTTGCATATTATTCAGCAGATCAGCCAGCCGGGTAGTATTCCAGGCTTTCAATGGGAAGGTGAATTGTTAAAGAAAAAGGGAAAAATAGTGGTAGGTCCTGATTTGCAATTAAGGCAGAAAATTTTGTCTTGGCATCAAGCTTCTCCTGAGGGAGGTCATGGAGGCAGAGAACTAACTATAAAAAGAGTTAAGAAGCTTTTCTATTGGAAAGGTATGACTAAAGATGTTGGTCAGTTCATTAGGCGATGTGTTACTTCCCAGGCTGCAAAGTATGATACAGCAGTTTATCCAGGGCATTTGCAACCTTTACCTATTCCTAAAGAAGTGTGGCTTGACATATCCATGGATTTCATAACTGGCCTTCCTAAATCTACAGGAAGAGAAGTTATCTTTGTAGTGGTGGATAGATTCAGCAAGTATGCCCATTTTATGGCATTGGCTCACCCATTTACAGCAATACAGGTTGCTTAGTGTTACTTAGACAATGTGTTTAAGTTACATGGATGGCCTAGGTCAATTGTGAGTGATAGAGACCCGGTCTTCTTAAGTCAGTTCTGGAAAGGTCTATTCTCACTACATGGCACTGAATTTCTTTTATCCTCTGCTTACCACCCTCAAACCGATGGCCAGACAGAAGTGGTAAATAGGTGCTTAGAGGCATATTTGAGATGTATGACTGGTGATCAACCTCAAGATTGGTGCAAATGACTGCCCTTAGCGGAATGGTGGTACAACACTCATTTCCACTCAGCAATCAATCTTACCCCATATGAGGTAGTATACAATCAACCACACCTATTCATTTACCATATCTTCTTGGAGAATGCAAAGTTGATGAAGTTGATAGAAGCTTGCAAAGAAGAGAACAAATGATTGCTGATTTTAAATTTCATCTTGAAAAAGCTCAGCAAAGAATGAAGATTCAAGCTGACAAACACAGATCAGAGAGATCATTCTTAGTTGGGGATTGGATATGGTTGAAGCTGCCAGCTTACCGGCAACAGTCCTTGCAGAGAAGAAGCAATCAAAAGTTGGCAATGCAATATTTTGGTCCTTTCCAAGTATCTGCAGTAATTGGCAAAATTGCTTATAAACTGAAACTGCCAAGTGAGGCTAAAATACATAATGTCTTTGATGTATCACAGCTCAAGGCTTTCAAGGGTACTTTACCGGTGGCAGTTCATATTCCCACTGTCTTTCAGGAACAGACTGCAGATCGAATGACTATTCATCCTGCTACAATTTTGGATCAGAAGATTGTCAAGGCTCAAAATGGGGCTCAAGTACAATATCTGGTACAGTGGCTTGGTTTTCCGACTCATGAGGCTACTTGGGAAATAGCTGAACAGTTTGAAGCTAAATTTCCAGAGTTCATATCACAGCCTTGAGGACAAGTCTGTTAAAAGGAGGGAGCTATGTTACAGGAGATAGATTGTGGATGAATTAGGCAGGAAAAGTTTGTTACAAGTTTGTTATATCTGTAATTAGTAAAACATTGTTTCAGTAGTGGAAAAGCTGAGCTGGAATTCCACTATATATACTTGTAATAATGCATTGAATGGATTATGCGATTAATAAACAAAACTTTCCCTTTCTCTCTTTGAAATTCTTCTTTCTCTCTACCTATTCTATCCGCCATTAAAGGTGAGCTGGAGCTCCCTTAACAGTTTCTCCTCTGCATGCTGCCTTTTTCCCCGCTCTTCTTGTTGTCGTGCCTTAGGTCTTATCGCTATGAAATCTGGGTTTTTTGGCCCCGTTTCGCCCTTTGTTACCAGATCTGGCAAGATCAGAGTCAAGCTTTCATCTCCGCTGCTGTCTAGTCTGGGTGATTTCCCTACGCTCGGTTCTGCTATGGAACCTGGTCGCAAATCAAAGGGTTCGTCTTCTCCTTACAGCTTCCTATTTTTCGATGAGTTTGAGGCTATGTTCGGTACCTCCAAGCCAACCGATGTCCCTATGCCAGTGCCTGAGTTTACAGTGCCTGGTCTGGATGCCTGTATGGCTAAGGAACCTATTAATGTTCATGTTCTTCCGGTTATAGTGAATCAGTGTCTTCCTAAGCAAAATTCTGCTCCTTCTAGGCAGCCTTGGAAATCACTTTTCTCAACGAATCTCAGCAATGCGGGAAGGTATGTTTCCAAACAATATGACATTATTGGTAATTGTGATGATATTTTAGTTCCTCCGAAAGATGCTGTGGATGTTGGTGTAGCCTTTTGGTTTGATACTTTGGTAGGTTTTTTTCTTGGATAAAGGCCATCGTTACACAACTGTTAAAAACTATTTAAAGAACAAATGGAAAATCAAAGGATCATTGTCAGTTAGATTCAATAAAGATCTTTTTTGAATTTTCAAATCCCGATTAGAGGAGAATGGTAATGGAGGCCGATCCGTGTGTCATAGATGGAAAAGTTTTTATTATCACCAAATGTAGTCCCTCTGTTGATTCTGCTAGAGAAAATGTTTTGTCGATACCTGTATGGGCGATGTTCTCTTGCATACCTTCCTCCCTCCAGTCTTTAGAAGGGCTTGATTGGTTAGCTTGTCACATTGGTGAACTGGTTTGTTTTGATGAGAATACTGAAAGTCGTAATTGTTAGGAATATTCTAGAGCTCTTATTGAGATTGCTCCCATCAAGCTTTTGCCTTCCTACCTTTAGTTGCCCTTCTTGGGGACGTTGTTGGTCGTATTGCTATTGATTATCAATGGTCGCCCCCGATGTGTACTGTTTGTCGCTCGTTTGGTCATACTAACGAGCTTCGTCGTCACTGCCCTCTTGTTGGAGAGGTAGCAACCATTCCAGCCAAATTCCCTACCAAAAAACCTAAGCCTCGACAATGGAAAGTTAAAATCCCTTTAGCTTCGATTGATCCTATGGAATCCCCTGCTGAAGTCCCTCCTCCTACAAATCCTCCTAATCCTATTTTGCTGTCCAAGCTCCAGTCGTACATTGCCTCTGCAACTACGCATGTGAACAATGCCTCTGTTGATTTGGTTGTTGATTATGCTAAGGGAGTTTCGGTTGTTGTTGACTTGCCAGTGTGTCCTGATATCTTAGGACCACCTAAAGCTATTGACCTTACAGATTTGGATGATGGAATTGATTATTCTATCTATGATCTCTTCCCATCTTAGTTCTTCTGTCATATAGCTCTTTTAGTTGTTATATGATCTTTTGTAAGCTATATTGTGAGCTATTGTATGGGTTGAAAGGTGTCGTGTGAGTTATAGCTGCTGGAGTTTTTTTGCCTCATACCTGTTTTATTTATATAATAGTGGACGGTTCATTATAAAACTGGCTTGCCTCGTAAAAAAAAAGTTTTTTAACAGATGCGTCTTCACATATGCAACAACTGAAACACATAGAGCAAAGCATCCAACATTGACGGTCTACAAAAAGATAACAAGATCGTGAACAAAAATACAAATAAGATTCAAATCAAGGACACACAAATTAAGCGTTTAAATAAATAAATTTAGCTTCTAAACAAAAAGATAACCAAATTTATCTTTTTGTCAAAATTATGCTTTTGCGTTTGTATTCAAACTTTATGTACATTTTATGACTTTGCCTACATTTTGCTTCTAAATAAAATGATAAATAAAGTAAGCTTCGAACGGCGTAAATTACACTTTGGAAAAAGCAAAATAAAGAAAAAAAGGTAGTTTTTAAACAAAAGATAAGTTACTTTTATTATTTTTGTCATGATTTTTTTCTAGTTGTGTTTTTTTTATACTGAATTTGATATGTATGTCAGCATTTAGGTTTTAAATAGCAGGACAAATGAATCTACCTCAACCAAAGTAAGATAAATTTAATGCACAAAAAGAGAAGTGAGAAATATATTTGTGTTTTTATATGTGCATATGTTCCATTTCTCTGCATTTTGGCTTGTAAGCGGAAAAACAAAAGGCAAAGCTTTGAAAAATGTTACAATTTAATCTTTAAAACAAGAAAAGAAATGAAATTAATCCTTACTGCGGTGACGGTAGAGTAATTTTGGGTATGCTGCCCCTAGAACTTGGTTTTATTTGAAGGTGGCCTGGTAACTAATGCTATTGAGATGTGAGGCCCTTCAAGCATAAATCCCCGATTAATTATAAAATTTAACACGTGGTGCATGCGAATGTAATTCCGACCACACGCTCCACGTCATCCATTCTATTTGTGGTGACGAGCAGCTTTAATTTTAGATATTTGCAATAACAGTCAAAAAGGGACGTTAACCTTTAAGACATTATGACATGCCAGACAAAAAAAGTTTCATATAAGTACAAACTAAAGGTGCGTGAGTACCCCAAAAAAATAAAAAAAATAAAAAAAATAAAAATATAACTTCATTTCATAAACTGATGTGTGCATGGATTTGCTAACCACGTGGAGTGAATTTATTAACCAATGTTACACACAGCTAGTCGTTCTAGTTAACTAGCGTTTAGGGTTTGATTATACTCAATCCCACATCCCATATTATAAATAAGCGTGATGATAAAAAACACATCTTAGTAGAATATGATAATATTATACAGTCTGAAGCCTGAAAGAGTACGAAATTTAAAGACGGTAATGTTAAACAACTAATGGAGTTGAGGCTTTGAAGATTCAACACCGTTTTTTGGTTAAGTTCACACAGCATAGTAACATCCTTGGAAGTCATATACAAACTTCACTGCAAATTTGTCATGCCTGTCAACCCTCTTGTGGACTGTGCCGGTCTACAGCAAAAGAAAATTGTATATTTTTTTTTTAAAATGACCCGATTGGATTTTAGTGGTTCTATGGAGTCTAATATAACACTAGAGCCAATCTAATCATTTTTACTAAATAATATGTTATTAAATTGTGTTGCTTATTTAATTAATAATAGTATATTCGAAGTGTATTTATGTCTGCATACGTCCGCATGCGTGCACACACACAAGTATACATACTTACATACATATGTATTTGTATGTGTGTGCATACATGTATGTACGTACATACGTACGTATGTATGTACGTACATATGTATTTTGTAACATCTTGTAATTTTATAAAATTAAATAGTTAAACCAAAGGTAAAACCACAATTTAACATAAAAGGCAAAACATTAAGTTTTTACAGAAAATGGAACCAGGCTTCGGAATCGATTTCATTGCATCCAAAATGTCGTTTACAATTAGAAAATATGTATAATTTACAGAATTTGGTTAAAAGGGCTTGAAATTATAAGAGGTCAAAACCAGTGGCGCTTTTAATATAGTGGTTTCGAAAATATAGCCCAAATATTATTATTTTCATTCTAGATACTCAACTATTTTCTTTGGCTTAAAAAAAAAAAAAATCTTATCTCCACTTCTGAAATCCAAATCCTCAAATCGACTATAAATTCTTCAAATCTATTACTAGTCTATCAAATCAAATCCAAATTAAACATATTAATTGTAACAACCCTGGTTTTGCTGATTACCTTAAATTATAACGATAATTATAGTTTAATATTGTGGATTAAAAATAAAATTGGAGATTTAAATTGTTTATTTGGAATAAACAATGAATTTTGAGGTGGAAAATAAGGTTTTATACATTTGTTTATGTAAAATTGTGTATTTTTGTAAAATTAGGGATTTTAATAATAAAAATGTTTTAAAAACTAAAATTATCTTTTTATGTGGTGAAAAATATTTTATTTATTATGTATGTATGTTTACATAAATTGTTTCTGTTAAAACTTGAAGAAAAATGTATTTTTTGTTTTATACGTAGTGCGTAGTTGTGTATATCGTGGCTAGTGTTAAATAAATTAGCATAGCCTAATTTGTTTTTCTCTAATTTGGGTCCAAAAACCCATTAGCCAACTAAAACCAGAAAATGGGAAAGAAGAAGAAAAAATGTCTGTACGTACTTCTTTCTCTTCTTCTCCAGAAAGAAAGATAGAAACAATAAATACAAACTCTACCATTTTTCCAACCTAAAACTTTAATCTTCAAATTGCTTCAATTCAAGTTGCTATTTTATCAAATCTAGAGTGAAAATTAAAGGTAATCCATTGCAAAACACTATTATTTCATCAAATCTAGATTTTTAGTTGAGATTGTCTGTTAATTTTCATTTTCTTCTTTGCATGCATATTTTTCTACTTCTATAGGTTTTGGAGGCCAAAACTAACTCTAAACTCATTCCTTTCAGCTCAAAATCCATTTTTTACAATTCAATAACAAGGTGAGTTGCTGCTCACATAATGTTAGTTGAAGCAAAAGCTTCAAAATGCCAAAAATTGTTGTAAAATAGCTTCAAATTTGATTTTCTGTTGACTTTTTCGTTTCTGTGAAAACTGTTTTGAATTATCTCTTTGCATGCTAATATCTTCCAATTCCGGCAATGAAATTCTACCGGATTTTCTTCAGTTGAGAGTCCATGTGTTTTAGTATAAGTACGCAAAATTTCATAGCAAAACTCTTTCGTTTGATACCTGAAAACTTTGCTGCAAAGTCAATGCATAGCTTGGAAATCATCTATACATATTGTTGCTGCAAACATGGCCTGAGTCCATGTTTGAGGCAACATTACTCTTTCATTTCTTACTGGAATTCATCTATTCTTTTTTTCGAAAGAAAAAGTTTTCGACTATATGAGTACCAATTTTCATCACAATCCAAGGTTGTTTGGTCCTCTATTTCATGCTTGAAAGTTGAACCCGAAATGGTTTTCAGGCCTGTACATTTTTGTTGTTTTTGAATTGTTGCAAACATGACCTAAGTGCATGTTTGAGACAGTGTAACTTTTTCATTTTCGGTCGGAATTCATTAATTCTTTTTTTATTTCAAAGATAAAGTACTTTAGTATGTGCAGACCAATTTTCAATTCAATATGATCTCCTTTGGTCCTCTGTTCAGGCCTGTAAGTTGAATCTAAGATGGTTTTCAGACCTAGGCACATTTTTGTTTTCGAACTATTGCAAACATGGTCTAAGTCCATATTTGAGACAGCGTGCCTTTTCATTTTCAATCGGAGTTCATTGGTTCATTTTTTATTTGAAAGCTGAAGTTTTTTTCAATGTACAAACAAATTTTTAGTTCAACCAGAGGTACTTTGGCCACCTATTTTATGTCTGAAATTTGAACCCAGAGAAGATTTCAGACATGGGTATTGTTTTGCCTATGCATTTTTACGTTCCTTTTCCTTTCGATTTTTGACTTTTACTTCATGTTTTTGTGTTATTTCTGAAATGTTTTGAGGGATACGATGCCTATCAACTGGCTAGCCAAATTTTGATGAATTTGATTGACAATTTTGAGTGATTCATTTGATTTCGAGCACGGATATTTCCAAACAATTTTGAAATAATTTTTAAAATAAATTGGCATTTAAAATAATTATTATATAATATTTTTAAATTATTTTAAGCTATAAAATGTATTTATTCTCTATAACAAGGGAATTTTCAAATATTGTCTTTAAAATTGATTTCGGCACATTTGGACTTAGCATATTCTGCTTCTCATGGTCTTTTCTGCAAGACCTTTTTGTTGTAGCCATTTATTTAGTAGTCTTTTGTTGCTACTCTGATATGTATATTCTTTTGACTAGTGTGTATTGTGGTCGTCATACCACACGATACGTATCATTTTGTATTACTGTGACGATGTATTTGTATATCTGTATATGTACATGATTATCTGCTGTACTGTGATGTGTTTAACATTTAAGTTGTTGTATTTTGTTCTGATAAATCCTATAGCCACCTATGGCTTTGTATTAAGTATCTATTGGATATGTCGATCCACTTGAGTTAGAAAAAAAATAAAGAGCATTTATCGACGTATTCAATAGATATTTAAGACAAAGCTATAGATGGTCGCTCCTAACCGGTCTTATTCTCCGCATTAGCAGACGGTGGTACCCAGTAATACTCTTTATTAATGTGGGTCTCAGAGTGGGGCGTCATAGCTTGGTATCAGAGCTGAGTTCAGAACAAAATATGATAAACATAGAACAAAAACATATATTACGGTACATCCTAGCATAATATAAGTGTTACGAATCCCTTAATCATCGCGTCTTTGATCTTTTTCGTGTCCTTTTGGGTAGATAAGTTAGAAATACATCTAGGAATTTATTTTTAATTTCATTGTATTCCATAATTGGATAAATGATGTCTACCCTGTGAATAATCTTTATCTTATCTTAACTTTTAGCTAATGGCTCGAAGAGGCAGAGGACGACGCTCGAATGTTGGGCAGTCCAACGGCTCACATCCGGACGGCGTGTATATATCCGCTGATCAGTTTATGGAGTTATTTAGGAGCACTCAGCCTCTAGCTCCTACTCGAGCATCTCCTCCGTGTAAGTCTATCTATGCGCGCTTATGCGTTGATTTCTCTCATCTCGGAGGAAAGCCGTTCAAAGGCTCCGAGTCCATTCTAGAGGTCCATGCTTGGATTCGCATGTGCGAGCAGATATTTTCTCGCATGGATCTTTCTGACCATCATAGAGTTATTGTAGCATCTAGCATCTAGCATGTTGCAAGTGCGTGCCTTGACTGGTACGAGCTTCTCATTGCCAAGCTCGATGAGTCCACTTTCTTTTGGACACAGTTTAGGGAACGATTCGAGCTTAAGTTCGTTCCCGAATCAAAGAAAGCTTTATTATCCTATTGTTTCTTCGAGTTGAAGCAAAGAAAATCCTCAGTTTCTGTTTATGTTTCTTCATTCAAGGCCTTATCCAAATATGGTCTCGAATATATCAGCACTACCAATAAGAAGAATCTGAAATTTGTCTCTGGTCTTAAGAAGTATTTGAAGAAGTCTTTGATGCTCTAGCTTAAGCTTTCTTTTGAGGAGTTGGTTGACTCGGTGCTTCATCTCGAAGCCGTCGACAAGGAGTGTGATAGTGATGATGAGGCTGAGGTTTCCAAAAACCCCAATAAGAAGAAGTCCCATTTCAAAAGCCGAAGTCTTTTCCGAAGAAATTTGTTGGACCTAGTTCTCAGCCTAGTGGAGCACCTCCTACTTGAAAGGAGTGTTTCAATTGTGGTTCTCCTGACCATATGATTCGAGATTGTCCTAAGCCTCTCTTCTGCCGCTATTGCAAGAAGAAAGGCCATCATATTTCCACTTGTCATATTGCTCCGAATAATTCTAAATTTGGCAAGCTGAATGTGGTGGATGCTTCTGGAGGTTCTTCTCAGCGTAGAAGTACATCTCCTTCTGTCCTTGAAGGTTCTTGGTTGTTTCATGACCGATCTATTCGAGTCTTCTTTGATACGGGTGCATCGTATTCATTCATATCGAAGGATCTTGTCGATGTTGTTCCTTTGGATGTTTCTTGTTTGGTTACTTCATTGAGGATTGTGAATCCTATCGGGGGATCCGCAACACTTAGCATGCTTTGTGGTGATGTTGAGATTTCTTATGTGAATTTCCTTTTCGTGCGAATCTGCTCGTTATTTCTTATTTGAGATTTGATATGATTTTGTGTATGGACTGGCTAGTGTGATACGATGCCAGGATTATTTGTTCGGAGAGGATTTTATACCTTCATCATCCTGATTCTTCTGCTCAACTGTCTCTTGTTCTTTGGAATGTGGATAATTCTGAAGTGCCTTTATTTTCTCTAGACTCACGAGATGATGATGATGATATATCTCGTATACCCATTGTTTGTGATTTCTGTGATGTATTAAATCCGATTTGAAACGAAGAATCTGCGTCATTTCAAAATCGGACTAAAACAAGGTTTAAAACACCGAATTACAACAAGCTGTGAGTACAAGTTCGACAATAGTTTAGAAATAGCAAACCAACCCAGATTGTCATGAAATTTCATAAGGATGTAATCCAACACTTCTACTTCAATCTGAAAAAGTATCACTCAAATCCGATTTGAAACGAATGAGTTATGATGTCTCAAACATGGACTCAGGCCATGCTTGCAACAGTTCAAAAACCAAAAATGTACAGGCCTGAAACCATCCTGGGTTCAACTTCTAGGCATAAAACAAAGGAACAAATGATATCGGATTGAGCTCAAAATTGATATACATATACTATGAATCATCATCTTTCAAACAAAAAAAGAATCATTGAATTCCAATAAGAAATAAATGAGTTATGTTGTCTCAAACATGGACTCGGGCCATGTTTGTAGCAACACAACAAAATGTGCACAGAAAATTTTCAGGCTGTGCACTGATTTTGCAGCAATGGTTTGAACACTCAAATGAAAATGTTTTTCAACCAAATGTTGCAGAAATGAAGTTTAACATATGAGCTTGACTCAGAAAAAGATCCGGCAGCATTTCGTTGCCGGAGATGAAAGCTATGGATAGCCAAAGTTAGCACTTCAGGCCAGAAACGAAAATAGACTATACATTGAATAAACTTTTACATATGCAGCAAATTCAAGCAATTCCACAAGCAAGTTATATATAATTCTTAACACATAAACACTTAGCAATTCATATCTTTCATTTTAAGCGTTTAAAATGCAAGCACGCTTACTTTTATACTTATTATTTGCTAATTGGTCATTCAAATATCCTCTTGCACCTGCACTTAATTTATTAAAACATATTAGCATGCACTTATAAACATATGAAGCATTAAAATCATAGTTTAAATAAGATAACAACTCAAACTTCAAAATTTTCAAATTCAGGCCTGCTACAAAGACTCGGGCTTTTGACACAGTAAAACTCATAATCTAAAAATACTCATAAAATAAAAAATATTCTACTCGGTCCAAGTTTTCCAGCGATATAAAGATCATCAAAATCAGATTTAGGTTTCTCCTTTTGTATAGCTTTTTGTGTAGTCCTTTTTGGTTGTAACTCTGATATGTATATTCTTTTGACTCGCCTGTATATTGTGGCTGCTATACCACTTGACATGTATCATTTTGTATACTCTGTGATGTATCTGTATATGTGTACATGTATGTGATGACCTACTGTTCTGTGATGCGGCTTGCATTTTAGGGCAACAAACCCAAAGGCGACAAACCTAAGTATCTCTCGAACGGTGATGAAGGACGAACTCTAAAAGCGATACTATAGGGCAACAAACCCGAAGGCAACAAACCGTAGTGGCGAAGGTCCGGAGGCCCAGTACTGGACACCACTAACTGGCAATATGTGTCACAAACTCTCGGAAAGGAACCCGAAAAGTGTTAACGTGTGTCCCATACCACACGTTCACACTAAACGGTTTACTAACCGTTAGTCAATTCCACACTTAAAGCAGTACAAAGTTTACCTCATCCCATCAGTAAACCTGACCCGAAGGTCAAAACGATCACACGAATATATTAGGAATTAATTGGAAATATAAACGCCCGTATTCCATAGTACGTGTTTTACCCAACCATTTAATTACCGGGTTGGCCACCCAAGTGGGCTATCGAGTTCTACATAGATCTCATTCCAGGCGCACAGCCAGTTAGTCATCCTCTTGCGAGTATGTCTACAAAATAAAATGAGAAACTCAAGAAGTAGCTTTAAGAGCTTGAAGCTAAGCAGTTCATCCAGTCTAGTTCATCACCGTGGGGTGCTGCGATGGTATCTGTGAGGAAGTCTGATGGAACTCTTAGGCTTTGTGTTGATTATCACAAGCTTAAAGTTGACCATCAAGAATAAGTATCCATTTCCTAGGATCGACGATATGTTTGATCAATTGAGTGGCGCTAAGGTTTTCTCTCAGCTAGACCTTGCCACTGGCTTTCAACAGCTTCGAGTGGAGGAAGATAGCATACCCCTTACAGCTTTCTGAACTCGCTGTGGAACTTACAAGTGGCTCGTTACATCTTTCAGTTTGAAGAACGCTCTTGCTTTCTTTGTCGATCTTATGAATCGAGTATTCCAGGAATATCTCGATAAGTTCGTCCTTGTGTTCATCAACGACATCCTTGTCTATTCAAAGTCTGAAGCCGAGCATGCTAATCACTTGAGAATTGTCTTAGATACTCTTTGTCAGCATCAGCTCAAATCCAAATTCTCCAAGTACCACTTTCGGGATAATAAGGTTAAGTTCTTGGGCCACGTTTCTTCCCAAGGCATTTCGGTCGATCCCTCAAAGATCGAAGCCATCCAGAATTGGGAGAGGTCTTAGAATGTTCATGAGATTCGCAGTTTCCTTGGATTGGCAGGTTATTACCATCAGTTCATTAAATATTTCTCTTGCGTTGTGCTTTCTCTCACTAGCCTTACCCGGAAAGGTGTTCGATTTATTTGGTCCAATAAGTGTGAAGCTTCTTTTCAGCAGTTGAAGGAGCTTCTCACTTATGCTCCTATTCTATTGGTTTCCGAAGGGTATCGTGATCTTGTTGTCTACACCGATGCTAGTAGATGTGGCCTCGGTGTCGTTCTTCTGTAGACAGATCGGGTAGTTGCTTATGCTTCTAGGCAACTGCGACCTAATGAAGTTTGCTATGCCACTCATGACCTTGAGTTAGCCGCCATAGTCTTCGCCTTGAAGATTTGATGACATTATCTTTTAGGCGAGCTCTTCATTCGCTATACCGATCACAAATCTTCGAAGTATCTGTTCACCCAGAAGGAGCTCAATATGTGGCAACAATGTTGGCTCGAGTTCATTGCCTCTTATGACTTTGATATCCAGTATACCCTTAGAAAGGGTAATCTTGCTGCTGATGCGCTTAGTCGCAAACAATCAGCTGTCGTTTCTATGATGCTAGCATAATGGAATGTTCTTGACACCTTATCTCTTTGTGATATTCATGATCGAGCTCCATCTTCTGATTCGCCTATTCTACTATTCAGTTTGGAAGCTCGGCCCAGTTTATTGGATCGTATTGCCGATGCTCAACAACATGATCCCGATCTTGTGCACTTTATCGAAATTTGCGAGTCTGAGTCCTGTGACGAGGAGTTGAGAGATTTCAGCATTGATTCTCATGGGTGTCTTTATAAGAAGAACCGTCTAGTCATGCCTTCTAATTCTGCACTTAAGCAGGACTTTCTCGATGACTGTCACCGTTTTAAATATACAATACATCCTGACAGTAGCAAGATGTATGCCGATATGAGTCATCTTTATTATTAGGAAGGCATGAAGCATGATGTGGCAAGTTATATGAGCAATTGCATGACTTTTCAACTCATTAAAGCTGAGCATCAACACCATTTTGGTCTTCTTCAGCCTTTAGAGGTCCCGTTGTGGAAATGAGATCAGATTTCCATGGATTTCATTGATGGCCTACTTCATTCGAGAATGGGCTATTGCAGCATTTGGGTTATTGTTGATCGCCTCACTAATTTTGCTCACTTCATTCCTATTAACTCTAATAGGAGTGCTTCTCATCTACTTAAGCTATATATCAATGAAATTGTGAGATTTCATGGTGTTCCTAGCTCGATTGTTTGTGATCGTGATCCGCTATTCATGAGTCATTTCTGGCAGAGCCTTCAGCAAGCTTTGGGAACAAAGCTTAACTTCAGCATAACATATCATCCATAGTCTGATGGACAGACAGAACGAGTGAATCGTATCTTAGAGGATCTTTTTCGTGCTTGTATTTTGGGTTTCAGAGGTAGTTGGGAGGATCACTTACCTCTTGTGGAGTTTTTCTACAACAATATTTTCCAGTCTAGTATCGGTATGGCTTCTTTTGAAGCCTTATACGGAAGGCCATGTCGATCACCTTCGTATTGGTTGGAGTCTGGGAAGAAGCTTATTCTTGGCCCGGATTCTATTCATGATTCTTCTAAGAAGATTTTTCTTATTCGGCAGAGAATGAAAGAGGCATAGAGCCGCCAGAAATCCTACACGGACAACCGTAGAAAGCCTCTCAAGTTCTCTGTTGGTAATCTCGCCTTTATTCGTGTTTCTCCTCTAAAGGGGGTTATGCATTTTAGTACGACCATGAAATTGGCTCCTCGCTTTAAAGGACCATTTCCTATTATTCAACGTATTAGCCTCGTGGCTTATAGAGTTTCACTTTCAGCTCATCTATCTGGCATTCATGATGTGTTTCACGTCTCTCAGCTTCAGAAGTGTCTTCAAAAGTCAGATTCCATTATCGATTCTCCTGATTTGCAAGAGCTTGAGATCTCACCGGACCTATCTATTGTGCAACAGCCTATTCATGTACTAACTTTGGAGGTGAGACGCCTTAGAAATAAGGACATGCCACTCATTAAAGCTCAATGGTTCGCAAATCCCAATGACTGCACTTAGGAAACTAAAGAGCTTATCGAGCGATCCTACCCTGGTTTTATTTCTTCGCATAGTGATGGTGATAATATTTTTAACTTAAGCTTGTCGTTTTCTTTTGAATCGATGAAATAATTGTGTTGAATACAAACTCTTCTCCAAAAATTACGAGAATGCAATTTTCGTATGGCGGGAGTTTGTAACAACACTGGTTTTGGTGATTACCTAGAATTAAAAATAAAATTGGAGATTTATATTGTTTATTTAGAATAAACAATGAATTTTGAAAATAAAATATGAAAATAAAGTTTGGAAACTTTATTTTGTTTGTTTGGGTTAATAATGAGTGGAAAATGATTTTTATTTATAGAAAATGCGATACTTTTATTAATTATTGCCAATTACTTCTTTTAATAATTTTTAAAGGAAGTATTTGATTTTAAAGGTTGTTTATTTAAACAAAAGAATGAAATTTGGCTTAAAAATGAGTTTTGCTTATAAAATTAAGTTTGAAATGGTTTGTCATATTTTTATATGGAAGAAAATAATTTTTGTAGAATTTTTGAGGTGGAAAATAAGGTTTTATACATTTATTTGTGTAAAATTGTGTATTTCTGTAAAATAAGGATTTTAATAATAAAAATATTTTAAAAGTTTAAATTATCTTTTTACATGGTGAAAAATATTTTATTTATTATGTAAGTATGTTTATATAAATTGTTTGTGTTATAACTTGAAGAAAAATGTATTGTTTGTTTTATACATAGTGTGTAATTATGTATATCTTGGTTTAGTGTTAAATAAATTAACATAGCCTAATTTTTTTTTCTGTAATTTGGGTCTAAAAGCCCAGTAGTCGAATAAAACCAGAAAATGAGAAAGAAGAGAAATAATTATCTGTACGCACTTCTTTCTCTTCTTCTCCAGAAAGAAAAATAGAAAAAGTAAATACAAACTCTACATTTTTCCAACCTAAAGCTTTGATCTTCGAATCGCTTCAATTCAAGTTGCTATTTTATCAAATCTAGAGTGAAAATTAAAGGCAATCCATTCCAAAACACTATTATTTCATCAAATCAAGATTTTTAGTTGAGATTATTTGTTAATTGTCATTTTCTTCTTTGCATGCATCTTTTTCTTCTTTTATAGGTTTTGGAGGCTAAAACTAACTCAAAGCTCATTCCATTCAGCTCAAAATCCAGTTTTTGCACTTCAATAACAAGGTGAATTGCTGCTCACATAATGCTAGCTGAAGCAAAAGCTTCAAAATGCCAAAAATTGTTGTAAAATGGCTTTAAAAATTGATTTTCTGTTGATATTTTTGTTCCTGTTAAAACTGTTTTGGATTATCTCTTTGCATGCTAATATCTTCCAATTTCGAAAATGAAATGTTGCTGAATTTTCTTCAGTTGATAGTCCATGTGTTGTAGTATAAGTATACAAAATTTCATAGAAAAAACCTTTCGTTTAATACCTGAAAACTCTGGTGCAAAATTAATGCACAGCCTGGAAATCACCTGTATATATTGTTGCTGCAAACATGGCCTGAGTCCATATTTGAGACAACATAACTCTTTCATTTCTTATTGAATTCATCGATTCTTTTTTTTGAAAGATAAAGTTTTCTACTCTATGCATACCAATTTTCAGCTCAATTCAATGTAGTTTGGTCCTCTGTTTCATGCCTGAAAGTTGAACCCGAGATGGTTTTCAGGCCTGTACATTTTTGTTGTTTTTGAACTGTTACAAACATGGCCTGAGTCCATGTTCGAGATAGTTTAGCTTTTTCATTTTCAACCGTAATTCGTTGATTCTTTTTTGTTTGAAAGATAAATTTCTAGTATGTGTATATCAATTTTCATCTCAATATGAGGTCGTTTGGTCGTCTATTTCAGGCCTGTAAGTTGAACCCAAGATGGTTTTCAGGCCTAGGTACATTTTTGTTTTTGAACTGTTGCAAACATTGCTTGAGTCCATGTTTGAGACAGCGTACCTTTTTCATTTCCAGTCGGAATTCATTGATTCTTTTTTTAGAAATCTGAAGTTTTCTTCTATGTACACACCAATTTTTAGTTCAATAAAAGGCCGTTTGGCCACCTATTTCATGTCCGAAAGTTGAACCCGGAGAAGAATTCAGACATGGGTATTATTTTGCCTCTCCATTTTTACGTTCTTTTCCCATTCGACTTTTGACTTTTATTTCATGTTTTGTGTTATTTCTGAAGTATTTTGAGGGCTATGATGCCTATCATAGGCTAGCCAAGTTATGATGAATTTGAAATTCAAACTTGAATTGCATTTGAATTGAATTTGAATGACGGTTTTGAGTGATTTCTTTGATTTCGAGCACAGATATTTCCTAACAATTTTGAAATAATTTTTAAAATAAATTGGCATTTAAAATAATTATTAGATAACATTTTTAAATTATTTTAAGTTATAAAATCTATTTATTCTCTATAATAAAGGAATTTTCAAATATTGTCTTCAAAATTGATTTCGAAAAATGGTTTTAAAAGCTTGTTTTCTCAAAGAAAATTATTTTCGATATAAAATACATTTTTTTGCACTATTCGAGCGAATGAGAAGGAGAATTAAACGGTTTGGTAAAACACGTGGTATGTGACACGTGCGTTTATCTTATCGCTTAATTCCTAACTTGTTTGTTTGATCATGTTGACCTTCGGGTTGAGTTTACCGATGAGACGAGATAATTTTTTTACTGCTTTGAGTATGAAATTTACTAGTGGTTAGTAAACCGTTTAGTGCGAACGTGTGGTATGAGACACACGTTAACACTTTTTAGGTTCTTATCCGAGAGTTCGTGACACATTTTCCATTACGGCGTATTGCCAGTACTAGACCTTCGGGTCATTGCCATTGAGGCGTATTCGCCATTGCAGCGTATTCGCCATTGCGGTGAATTTGTCACTTTGATGTATTGCCTTGGGGGCATGGTATCATCTTTGAGAGAACAGTACTTGGCAGCCTTCAGCCAAATGCACATGCAAATTTTTGATGATTTCATTGATTATTATGATTTCCCAAGTGTATCGCCTTTTTAGGAATCGACCGTTTGAGCCACTCGATATATATATATATATATATATATATATATATATATATATATATATATTTATGGCGATTACCTTTTAGGAATTCGAACTCTTGTGAGTTCTATCTTTGAGATTTGAGTTGCCTACACTGGCGTTTATTGAGATTCTACCGTTATGGCGTTAATTTATATTATCCTATATGGAGATATACATATATTTGCCTTTTGGCGTATATGAGATGTTTTTTCTCTTGTAAGAATGTTTTGAGTTGCCGATATGGCGGGTTTGGAATTCCTCCATTTTGGAGCTATGGTTTTTCCCTAAACCATATTTGTTGATTTTGATGATACGCCAATTATATGAGGTATGCTTTTGTTGTGAGATTTTCTATGGAGTTATCTCCTTTAAGATTGTATGCATGTTTAGTGATATCATTATATCACATGAAGTAACTACCCTTACTCGAATATGCCACTTAAAGTAACCATACTCTTTGAATTGTCCCTTCTCATTTGAGAATATTATCACCTTACCCTTATGCATATATTATGGCTTATTCTTTATAACTAATTTATTTAGCTAGATTGACCCGTATATTTTATACTTGGGTCAGACCGAGGTGTTTTAGGTTAGGTACATTTGACTTAGCCTATTCTGCTTTCGCATGGTCTTTTCTGCTAGACCTTTTTGTTGTAGCCTTTTATTTAGTAGTCTTTTGTTGCTACTATGATATGTATATTCTTTTGACTAGTGTGTATTATGGTCGTCATAACACACGATACGTATCATTTTGTATTACTGTGATGATGTATCTGTATATATGTATATGTACATGATTATCTACTGTTTTGTGATGTGTTTTACATTTAAGTTGTTGTATTTTGTTTTGATAGATCATATAGCAAACTATGACTCTGTATTAAGTATTTATTGGATATGTCGATCCACTTGAGTTAAAAAAAATAAAGAGCATTTATCGACGTATTCAACGGATATTTAAGACAAAGCTATATATGGTCGCTCCTAACCAACACTATTCTCCACATTAGCAGATGGTATTACTCAGTAATACTCTTTGTTAATGTGGGTCTCAGGGTGGGGCCTCATATTAATATACGGAATCGATCACCGCAAACACTACAAAATAGGCTTGGTTTAGTGGCGGTCACTAGCGACGTCTAGTGACCGCTAAAAAAAGGGCAGTCGTCGCTAGCCATCGTCGGTTGTCACTAATCATGGGTCATACAGCACAGCCGAGAGTAGTTTCATTAATTCACCTCTCAACTTTCCCTAATTTTTTTGCTTCCACCTCCAAATACCTCCTGCCGACGCCAACCGCCTCCAAAAGCAGTCGCCGCCCTCCGGTGCTGCTCCGTTCCCTTCTTCTCCGATTTCTCAATTTCTAGGTGTAATTTCTAAACCTAGATTTTTGAAAATAATTTGATTGTGGGTTTAAATATGTTAGAATAATTGATATTAGATGATGGTAGTAGTTTATTAGTTGAATTGGGGATTAAATTAAAACCCTTATTTAGAAAATTAGTTGATTATGGATTTGAAATTGATGATTATTATGTATTAGTTGATGATAATGGTATGTTCATAAATTTAGGGAAGTTAATAATTGGTTTGATTATTGAAATTATAAACAGAAACTAGGGTTGATTTAAAAATCAAAAATTAGTTTGTAATCGTTGATTAATATATGCTTATTGATAAGCATACACACTACAAGAAAACTGTCCTTTGGCAGCATTACATATCAGCGGTTTAATGCAAAGGCTGCCCTTGATCCAATCTTAGTTTATAAAATAAAAAATTAGTATACAAAACTACTGCATAATGATAAAAATTGGGAGAGCTCTCTCAATTATTTTGGAGCCAGCCTTTCTCAAAGTTTCCTTCACCCCAAAATACCTCTTTCAATTCATAATATTCCTTCTACCAACTACGTTGAATCTGCTTCAACTATTGTAAATCCCCCTTTCATTTTTTCATCTTTCATCATGTTGCTCCTAGTAGGTCCTATGACTCAAACCCACTACCATCTCGCTATCATAATCTTGCATTAATATTCCTCTTCGCACTGTCATCTCGCAACTAACCATCATCACCATTACTGCTATCCATTCCCTTTCCATCATGACAACTTAGCTCCACTCATCATCCATCGGTCGGCTCTCATCTTTGCCATGTAAAAGGGTATAATTTGAATCTGTTTCCTATTTGAAGGTGATAACTTGATTTTATAAGGAGAAAGAGTTTGCAATTAAGTTGATTAGTCCAGCAGAGGAGATGCAATTTTAGCAGGGTTGCTTAAACAGCTATTCAGTTATGAGGTTACGCTTCGGTTGAGATTATGACATCCTAATATCATTTAGGTAAAATTCCTAGCTTTCAGTTTTGGTTTTGCATGTGATGTGTTTGATGTTTTTATTTACTAAAGTTGGATATTAACTAGTTGTCGTTTTATGTGTTCTGATTTGATACATTTAGGTTAGTAATGTAAGGTCATGAAATATTAATTAGGAAATTTGTACTTACAGTAATCATCAAGTTAACTGTTCAATTAACAATTATGCATGCATTATTATTTTTATAGTAGTTTTTGTTATAAACCTAGAAGCTCAATAGTCTACTATCTAATGAAACACTAACTTTTGGATATATACTCCTAGTCATATGTTTAAGTTATTCATTACGGCAAGTTCATAAGAGCAATGTGGAGAAAAGGCTTGAATCAACAGAAATCGCCGTAATAATTTGATCTCCGGTTAAGTAACCTTGTGTTAAGGTGTTGTGCCAATAGCTAATATTGCACTGTTATTATCATATAATGTGAATTCATCATGCCAAGTTCATTGCAACTAATCCTCAGTCTGAGAGGATTGACTATTTTTCCATTCAGTTCATCATATTTTTATATTCTTTTCTCTAATGAAGTAATTTCTTTGGATAAAAGCTAATGGTCCCAACGTTTCTCAGGTTGTTACTTCCTGTATCATTCTAAGGCTAATAATGAGCTAATACATATTGTTTGCAAAAGAGAATTATAATATGACAATTTGCTTGGAGGCCTAAAACAATAAAATGGAATATAGATAGAACACCTCAATACGTGCCTGGATCTTAATCTTGTCGATACATTCTTGAAAAAAAAAACCGCTCTTGCTTACTTTAATGCTCAAAATGAAATTTTAATTCCAATCTTTTGAAGATACCAGAATGATATTGACATTTATTTATCTTTTATTTATCCTTTCTGGCAATGTGAGCACCTCTACTTGCATCGCCACTACCGGTATTCATTGGTTTTAAGGTTCGACCTAATAATCATAGTGATTTTTACATTTCACCTTTTTTGTATACACGATATGATGTTTGAATTTAAATTACTTCAATTTTTCTCTGCCTCCATGAGCAAGTGAATTATAACTAGTGACCAGTCGTTTTAAAACAAAATATCTACCGTGGTGAGAAAACTGAATTTACTTTTTTCTAAAACGAGGCATCTCCCTTGAGGCCTTGATAAGCAAATTTGTATCTTCAATAGGATTATTGCTTTTTTTAGAACAAGGTTATAGGCAGTGATCTACATTTTTTTTTTTTACACCTTAACACAAGGTTATAAACAATGAATAGTCTCCGATTGCATCTACATGCATAGTTTAAAGATATAGATAGTGATGTTGGAAAAATTGTACATGCTCTTCTAGTAAATTTGGATTAAATTTTCCTTAGATGTTGATTAACATAGAAGGCTTTAGTTAGAATAACATTTGATGTTGGACAATACTATTATATTCAATGAAGTAGTATAAGCCATGATTATAAAACTAATACAATGTTAAATATATACACAACTAGCATAACAAATCAGAAATAAAAAATTGGATTAAAAAATTAGGATCAGTTTTTGACTAAAATATAACTTTGTCTTACATAATAAAAAATTGGATTTCAGTGGTTCTATGAAGTCTATTATAATACTAGAGTCAATCTAATTATTTTCACTAAAATAATACGTTATTAAATTATGTCGCTTATTTAATTAATAAAAGTATATTTGAAGTGTATATGTGTCTGCATATGTGCGCATGCATGCACACACACAAATATACATACTTACATACATATGTATTTATATGTGTGTGTGTACGTATGTATGTATGTATTTTGTAACACTTTTATAAAATAGTTAAACCAAATGGTAAAAATCATAATTTTACATAAAAGGCAAAACATTAAATATCGACAGAAAATGGAATCAAGCATAGAAACCAATTTCATTGCATCCAAAATGTCGTTTACAGTCAGAAAACATATATAATTTATAGAATTTGGTTAAAGGGCTTGAAATTATAAGCGGTCAAAACTAGTGGCGCTTTAATATATTGGTTTCAAAAATATAGCCTAAACATTATTATTTTCATCCTATAAATAGATACTCAACCATCTTCTTTGGCTAGAAAAATCTTATATCTGCTTCTGAAAATCTAATCCCCAGATCAATTATATATTCTCCAAATCAATTACTAATCTACCAAATCAAATCCAAATTAAACATATTAATGTACAGAATCGATCATCACGAAGAGAGCTACACAAATAAATGAAAGTTATCAATTAATTTAGTGGATTGAAAGCATATGATTTCCAGGTAACGAAAGAGAGGAAGGATCCACAACAAATCAAAGAAGATGCACGCTAATCGGTGATTGGGATTTATCATATTTCTGAACATAGTTGTAAGACGTAGTAACTCACCTCTTATAATCTTAAACCAAATTATGATGATGTAATTTATAATTAAAACCTGATTTTTTACATAACTGATTAGGGTGTAGTATGTCATGGCTAGATTGGAAAAAATATAATTTTTATCGATGGTAATCTGTAAAAGTTAATCTTCGTCCAATTAAAACGTGTGAAATACAAAATTGATTCGAATTAGACAAATTATATATCAAAACTGTATTTCTCAATGACATGAATCCACTAATGGTGTCTGTTTGTCGATTGGGTGTCCGAAAACGCATCGAAAGTTCGACAAACATGGACCATCCATTTCGATCTAATTGTTAAACGACGATCATAGTACGATCGGAGAGTACGGTTGAGTAGAGGATGATGAGGGAGTTCTTCTATACGGCAGGATTGATGACATATGCTATGGATTTGCCGGAATGCGTGGAGAAATTTACAGAAGATTTGGGTATGCGATGGAGGACGAGCGATCGGGTTCGGGGTGGTTGAGCGAAATAAGGAACGGATGCCATGGGGAGTTTATCGGATGGTTCGGATCTTCTGTTCGACGGTCATAGTGGCAGCAGCGGCAAGATTAAGGAGACAACTGGGATTGTTTGAAGCAAGATTAGGTCTGCTTAGAAGAAAACTCATGCCAGGGAGAAAAATTATGTATATATAAAATTAAATAATTATAATAAAAACCTTAATCTTTAATGCTTATAACTTTCATATACGACCTTCGTTTCGCACGGGGTTCACAGCTCTGCAATCGTGATGAGACAAATAACGTTGTAGTATATTATTTGCTATGTTTCAAGAAACTTGCGAAAAGTTCCTTGTTTTTTAATAGGTTTGTTATATGTTGTTTGATATGGTGATAGTGGGCTGAAACAATTTGTTACTCGATGGCGAGTCGCTTACGATTAAGCGATAATAAGCTGAGATATATTGTTCCTTAATAGTGAGTTGCTTATACTTAATAGTAAGCTTGGACATTGCATTCTCCAATAGCGAGTCGCTTACCATTTGGCGATAGCAGGTTGAGACATTGCATTCCCCAGTAGCGAGTCACTTACGATTTGGCAATAGTGGGCTAAGACACTGCGTTGCTCAATAACGAATCGCTTATGGTTTGACATTAGTGGACTGAGACATAGTATTCCTTCATAGCGAGTTGTCTGGGATTTTGGCCAAGGAGGGATGGGACATGTAGCTCTCTAATAGCGAGTCGCTTATGATTTGGCAATAACGAACTGAGACAAATAGTTCCACAATAGTGAGTCACATAAGTTTTGACGATAACAAGTTGTGATTTTGGGTTCATTCATGTTACAGTTGGTCTTTGGCACGCGAGTTAAGACTTTGGGTTTGATCGAGTGCATATGATTAGATATGAGTTAGCTTAAGTGAGACCTTATCCTATATTGTCTATGTTGTATTATATTTTTGTTTACCTGACTTGTTGGGTGAAGGTGGCATAGGTTAAGGTATGGTATCGAACATAAATGTCATTTTACTAGCTTATTATCATTATACACTTATATGATATGTTTCACTCACCAGACGTATATCTGACTCCCTCTGTCATTTCCTTCTTTTTAGTTATACTCTGATAAGTCAACGAAGTGGATAGTTATGGCTTCAAGGTGTGATGGTGTGATAGAGATAATTTATTTATAGCTATTTACTATTTATCTCAGTTACTCCGAGACATAGGCTTATTTTACTTAGAGAAATGTTGTAAATGAAGCTTATTTGATGCTGGATTATTTTTTCACTTAGGATTGCATTATTATTGATTACTATGTTTTATTCCTTCCGCTATGAATTGTAGAAAGTGTAAAATATTTAAATAGCTTTATGATCTATTTTATAATTTATTTAAAAATGAATTGTGGTCTGCGAGTCCACAATGCTAGTTCCATTTTTAGTCATAGAACGGGATGTCATAGATGGCGGGTTGTTACATGTGGTACCAGAGCTTAAGCTAGGCGATTCCTACTAAATTAGAACGTATGAGAGATCATATATGTATTTTTTATTATTTTTATATTATATATTATTACTATTATTATGCCACACCCTATATGTTTTGAATTTTAGATGTAGTTGTTGGCTTATCCCTTATTGACGTAAACAACTATGAGTTAAATAAGTGCTGATATTTAAATAGTTTGAGGTGGAAGATAAACCAAATCACGTTTATTGTAATTTACTCCAAAGATAACTGTTAGAAGAAATTTTATATGTGAAGTAGCAATGGAGTAATTGTAGGACTAAGGATGAACAAGAAGAGAAGTACTTTTAAGTCCATAGAATATAGTGTTATATTGATGAAGCATAATGAAGGTACTTAAGTTTTTCTTTAAAATTGTAGTTGGGCTTGTGCAAGTGATGATCTACTCCAACTAAATTAGTTAAATTAATTTAAATGTTTTCCCTCAAAAAATTAATATTTTTGAGAAAATTATTGAAGTTGAAGTTTGTTTAATATATTTAAATAATAACCCTATAGTTAGCTCCAACGTAGGAAAAATTAATAAGATGTATTTTTCCAAAAATATTTTAAAGGTTATATTTTTGTAAAAATTAAGTGTAAGGCACATTTTTGGACTTATATTTCAATGTGTAGTTTTCTTCTGGCAAAAGACACTTTTGAAAGGTAAATAAAAAATAAGTAAGACGCATTTTTTAAATATCCTTCATTTCATAAAAAAATTCAAATTCGAATTTTTTTGTAAAATATATTACACTTTCGTTACAATTTTGTGAAAATTTTGTAATTTATAAAGGTGAAGTTTAAATGGAGTGTTTTATATGTTATTTTTCCAAGTCAAATTTGAACCATTTTGGAAAGAATCTTAATTAAAGAAACTATGTTATTTTAAAACTTATGGAAATTTTCAGTTGTAATATATATGTATTTTTGAATGTAAATCTAAGGATTTTTGATATAAACTCTTGAAAATATGCATTAATAAAAGGTTCAAAATTTTAAAATTATTTTTGAATCTAATATGAATATAGTTAGCAGAAAAAAGAATTTCAAATATATATGTATGATGTATCGGTTAAAAGATGTTGGAAATTGACTAAGTATAAAATAATGAATTTAAAAATATAATTTTTGCATAAACATTAGGTATTGTTTAACGATGATTGGCTAATTATTAAATAAAATAATATATACTTTTTGTAACGACCCGCCCTTCTGACCGCCCCTAGTTGGTAATTAAACCAACTTGAAACGTTCAAAATGACGAATTGTTATTCAGTTTATAGAGTTTAAACAGAATCAGCCACAGAAACACAGAATAATTATATTTCACATAAAAGAGTTTTTCTTACATATATCAGAGTTGGCACAATGCATTAAATTTTATACAGCGGAATATTCTTTAAAGTACAAAAATAAATCCCCGAAAAGCTAAAGTGAAGCGTTATCCCCAACTCTCTCTAACTTCGCTGCCCAAAAATCTTCAAGCTGTAAAATACTAGGTCTGACCCGAGTATTACATTCAAAAGAAAATAACACACGGGTCATTCTAATTCAAACTCAGTTATTAGTGCATAGAGGCAATAATAATCAAATAACAATTAGACGACAGTTAAATATAAATTAACCTATCCGACCCTTTTAACAAAGAAATCGGATGACGGTAAATATAACACTTAACAATGCTAAACAATAATCAGTAGATTCAAATTATCAACGAAGATAGATGAATGGATTTTAAATGAAGATAATTTTAAAAACAATCAAAATTGCCTAAACGACAATTAACAACAAAATCATCAATTTAAACCCAATCAATTTAAACAATTGAAATGTCACTTAAAAACATCAAAACCGATTGGCTGCAGTACACGCACGCGTGTACGGCCTCGCCAATACAGCCTATGAAATACGTAAAGGATCAATGGATCAAAAGCAAAAGAAATATCAATTAAAATCAATACCGTGTGGCTGCAGTGCACGCACGCGTGCACGGCCTCGCCACAACAGTGAAGAAATAGAAATCATCACAACAGTGAATACTAACAGAAATCAAAGCTGCAGAGGTCAAGTCAGTGACTCAACGCAGCTGCAACACCAAAACCCGTGCAACATGGCAGGGTCGAAATGCAACTGTTTTGCATATACTCAAGTAAACTCGAGAAAACAAGTTCCCAGACAACTCATTACTGCACACTTCAGATATTGCAATTTTTTTTATAAAAATGAACTGCAGCCCCATTTTGAACTCAAGGGCAAACTGCAACAACCAAATGCAGACTGCAAGTACACCGAAATGCACTATATCAAACAGTGACATGAACGGTGCATAAAGGCTACAACAGTGCACCAGAAAATGTGAACAATCCTCGACCAAATCAAAATGTATTAATGCAACATGAAATAGGACAGTGCAGCCTTCAAAAATATCAGACTCGAATATACTGCAATTATGTGAACAAGTCAATAATATATGCATACACAATGTACACAATGAACTAATGCAAAGTGCAGATTTGAACGGACAGATCAAGTGAAGCTATACAAATATATCAAGTACATCAGATCCTAAATGCATCAAGACTCAAACCAAGACAACAATGGTTGGACTATATGCAAGGCTGTGATAAATGAAAAACCAAACTGAAACAATGGTAGAATCACAAATGAATTAAGTCCAGATACAACAAAACCAAAGAAGCATGGGCAGTTCAAAATTAGAGAGTATATGCAGAAGGCAACAAGCATACAAGTTAATCAAGTTTCAAGTCAGGAGAATCAAAGGTACACTTCAAGCATACACAGTTAACAAATATGATCAGGTGGCTACACTATATGAAGTGCACAACAGGTTCAAGTCTGCAATCCAAGACTCAATCTAGGCAACAGTGAATGGCATATATCGGTGGACAAAGAAATGTAGTGACTCCATATAACAGTAACTTGGAGCTTATATTCAGGATTTGCTTTAGAAAAACTCAGGTCAAACCTGGGTTTAAAACAGATTAAAATCAGTTTCTTTTTTTTTCTTTTTCCAAAGATATGAACTAACTGTTTTTAATATATATATATATATATATATATACACATACTTGTTAAAATTGTTTATAAAAGGGAATTTGCATTGAAATAGAAATTTAATTTGAAACTAATATATATATATATATTAATATGAACTCTCTTTTATAAATTTGCTTGTATTCAAATCACATATTTATATTTATATATCAGATAGAGTTTTATATAATGCTTGAAATTCCAAATCACATAAAAACAAAAACAATAAAACATTAAACGATGAACTTGTACATTTTATTTTAGAAATCTGAAACAGTTACAGGTTTCATTCAATTCAAAAACCCCTTCTTTTACTTATCATTTCTGAGTTATTTAAAACAAATTCAAACCAAGTCAACAGTCAAAGTATCATCAACAAAATGATACAAAAAAAAATATCAAAGACATAATGGCCAAAGCAGCAAATGACAGAGAATCAACTGCAACAGGTTATTTTTTTTTTCCTTAAAACATCTTCAAATATTATCATGTTAGTAAAGAAAACTACAAAAATCAAGTCAGGAGGTACGTTCGAACAAAGTCGAACTAGCAAAAAAATCGAAACTGTGGTGATCAAGGATATACAAAGCTGCGAGTATCAAAACATCACCAAATCAAACGAAATCAACGAAATCAGAGAAATTATCAACACCAAAACAAAATTACACGACCTAAGGAGGATGAAGTAGATGTGAGGGTCACTCACCTTTCACCTGACGCGGCCGCGAATGAGGCGTAGAATCGAACGAACGAAGCGAAGACGAAAGCCCTAATTTTGGAACGAAGGACGAAAACCCTAGCTTCGGAGAGGAGGAATCTAGCAAGCCCTTATTTTGAAAAGAGGGACGAACGAAGATGAAGCTGCCATTAAATTTTTTTCTTTTTTTTTCGTTTTGATTTTGAAGTGATGAAGGGGTATCGGGGTGCTTAAAATAGAACGAGACATGCCAATCACGATTTTCTTCGTGATTTTAGGCGTAGGTTAAGGCATATATAACGGCGTGTTTTTAGGGATGCCGGTGAAAAGATTATTATGTTATTTTATTATATATATTTTTTTCTTATTTTTTTAAATTTTGAATTCAATTTGTTTTTCTCAACATCAATTTTTTTATCAACGCGTTTAAACGTCGTATGCTCACATATCAACTCTGAACGCCACGAAAATTGAAATCTGAAAATAATTCAACATTACGGACCCAATGGAACTGATTTTGTCAAATTCCGAGACCGTGCCTCGGAAGGCTATTTTTAAATTCAATTTAAACGATAAAATTTCAAAACTGGACGAATCACTTTCAAATTCAATTCTGAAGCTTCTATTATCTTCAGTATAATCAATGTGAGTTTTCTAAGCCTTTAAATTATTTTTAATCAGCTTAAAATTGAAGATTCAAATTTTTATTCAACTTTCAATAGATTAAATTCTAAAATTTAATCGCCAATTTCATAGTTATATTGGGAATTCAAACTAAACCATCATTCAAATATTTAAAATTAATTAAATATTTTCAATTTAAATTGTTCAAAATTCAGGATTGTTACACTTATATAAGATAAAATGGATACAAATTATGTAATATGATGTCTAGTATATATATATATATATGTATATATTTGAAATAATGTTTTAAAAATGATGTACAAGTATTTTCGAAAATAACCAAAGTTAATTCAAATCTAATTTTAACGACCCGTAATTTTCGATAATTAAAAATTGTTAATTTAATTTGATTGTGTAATTAATACTGAAAGAAATAAAACTAGGAATCATATTTATGGAATAATAACGAGAATGCAAGGTAAACAATGCTAATTAAGGTTAATAATTAATGGGCTGAATGAAAAGCCAATTAATGAAAATATGTTATACTTGAATATAAATGGAACATAAGCGAATAAATGGAATATTGGATTTACCAAGGAAATAATAGATAGTTAGTGGAAATTTGATGCAATTAGTATTATGAAAATAAATGGTAACATTGAGTTGTAAGTAACAAAAGCTTATTAATGTGACTAAAGGTTAACGTAACGATTATTGTATGTTACCTATTTATATAGCTTGTTAATTTAAATTGGAAATCAGTTACAATAGTTATAATTTAATATTGCGTTAATGTTAATTAAGGTTATTTGGAATTAATGTTAATGTTATTCATAATGGGACAATTTGTTGAATTAATTAACGAAATAATACAGTGTTAATGGTAAGTAATAAACTTGTAAACGTAAGTAAAAGTAAATAGGTGACAACTAATATATGTTTATTTATTTATTTAGTGTGTTAAATAAAATTGGTAATCAAATTGCAATTAAAGGTAATAATGTTAATGCAAGTGAATATATAATTAATTAGTGCAATCCCAATTAATTGAAACCAACTGTAAGGTTATAATTGATTGTAGTTAATGAATTGGAAAATAAGTTCAAAGTATATTAATTGATGGAATAATACGTAATAAATTGTAATTTGATAAAATCAATATTAGATAATGAATTGCAATAATTGTTGGTTGATAATGAAGTATGAATAGGATAATGATTGTTTGAACAATAAGAATGAGAATTAAGATGTATTTATTTATTTGAATTTAAATTTTGGGTAATTGGGTTTATTGCAATTAATTGAAATTAATATTTAAATGTTACGTTAATGAAGATTAAGATGAAATTTGAGAATAATAATGTAATAAACCATGAACCAATGTTAATTTTATCTATTTAGTGATAATAGATTGAATAAGAAGATTTAAAATCAAATAAATGGATTTATTGGAATTTCAATTGATAATTTGTGAATTTATTTAAATTTAAAAATTAATACGGTAATGGGTAAATTAATTAACTTAAAATTGATGTCTGAACTTGTCTAAATTATTGTGAAGGTTCAAGAAATCAAAAAATGATAAAATTTGTTAATTATAGAGTTGAAAGTGAAAAGTGATTTAATTTATTTATTTTTAATTTATTTAATTAATTGAAAAATAGCCATTTTATCCACTGACTCAGATTTTGATGAAACTAGTTTCATTGGATCTGTAACGGTGAATTATTGTAGGATTTCAAGCTTCGTAGCGATCGGGCATGTCGTTTGATCGTACGGGATTGAAACGCCTAGAAATAAATTAAATTGGAATTAATTGAAATCAATTTGAAATAACTTGATTTGAGCATAACTTCTTCATACGACAGAATTTGAACTTGAAACCTACTCCATCGCGTTTATAATATTTAAAAATATCTATTTTGATATATGGGTTGACCCAATTTCGTTCCGGAGTCGAAACGGGCCTTTCGGGCCACTTTATCATTCAATGCGTATATCAATCTTATCCATCCGTTCTAATTTCAGCTTGCCTATATATACCCTACAATAAACTCTAGCCTATTCCTTATGTTCATTATTCTGCACGTATAATTCATCTGTCTCTCCTCCTCAATGTCAGACAATCAAATTCTGATCCAATTGCAATTCAAAATCAAATCAAAATATCAAACTCCTCAAAAAAATTCAAAAAAATATACAACTCGGAGATCTCAGCGACGCAAATCTGCGTCAAGTCTTTGTTTCTGTAAATGATGCTCGAATCATCCTGAAAGCTCGGTCAAAGCTCAAAATTCGCTAACCCTACACGTCGATTTGGGGGTTTTCGGTTTTGGCCTCAATCAGCCAAATCGAGATATGGGCTTTATGGAGAATTGCATTTGGAGTCAAATGGTGGTGGTTACCTGACGTGATTCTTTGGGTGATGGCCGTAATTTGCGTATTAGGGTTCGAAACCCTAGCATATGGGGTGGCGCCGCTCGGCGAGTTAGACGACCGGACCGGTTGGAGGTGGAAGGCGTCGGTGTGGCGAACCCAATGGTGGCAGTCACGTGGTCGGTAGTGGCCTGTAGGAGGTGTTATGGCCGATCAAAGTTCGGAGCTATGCGTTTTCCTTGGGTTCGTCTCTGCTGGTTGCATGCGTACGTAAGAGAGAGGAGAGATGGTGACGTGGCTGAAGGTGTGTGGTGAATTTGAGTTTCGTTTTATTTTATATATAAAATTAATTTTGATTCGCTCTAACTAACATAACTTTCACATAGGAGGTCCATTTAATGCGCGGTTTTCTCCGCTAGGTTCGTACTGGAATTCCAGACATTTTGGCGTTGGTTTGGAAGAATTCTGAGACGGTTCATATTTTAGGTTTAGATTGGATTTAAATTCAATTTAAATTCAAAAGGTGAGTGTCTTAACACACTCACAACTTCTAAAATTTCTTATGTTTCTTAAATTAATTTACGATGTGATTAGAAATTTATTTATGACTTTTGGGCGTATTTTTAATCATCATCTCAGTTAAATTGAATTTATTGAATTAAATGGTTATTTAATTTATTATTGCATATAAACTGCCAGTTAAATTGCTATTAAAGTTATTATTGCATATAAACTGCCGGTTAAATTATTATTTAATTTATTATTGAATATAACTGCCAGTAAATACCTGTTATTTATTATATGTTCTATATTTATGTTATTGTTTGAATTAGATGATGATTGTGATAAATGGTTGATGGTTGATATTGGATGAATGGATGTTGTATTTTATATTGTTATAAACTGCAAGTTGTTATGCATTTTATTTCATTCGAGATTGCGGTTTGAAATGATATATGACCGTATTTTTATTTTAAATTATGGATTGAAATGATAAATATCCGTATCACTCGACCATTGGGTAGAAAATTATATACAGACACCGCGGTCTATATATAAAATATTTTGAAAATGATTCTATGGTTTTGGAAAGAAATATATGGTTGAATGAATATATTTTTTTATATTATATAAATATTATTTTATATTTAGTTAAATGCTTGAATTTAAGCTATGTATAAGTTTGTTAAATAAAAATTTAAGTTTGATAATAGAGTTTGATTTTTATTAAAATAAATGTGAATAAGTATTTAAATTTTATTTTAATATAGAGTGTAAATTGATTTAAATAAATTAAGGTTAAATATTTATTTGAAATTAAATTTATTTAAGAATTAAACTCAAAAGGGTTAATGTGAAATTTATTAAGTTGGAAATTTTAAAAGGGTATAATTATTATAACTTGATTTTGGGGTCAAGGGGAATTAAATGAGTATTTCAAGTATAAATGAATTGAAGGAAATATTTAATTAATTGTAATTTGAGTTTTATTTAAATGATGAGGGATTTATTATGTAAATATTTCAAAACTAAATAATAGAAAATTTAATTGTTGGATTGAAATTATGCAAATTTAGTTTTGAAATTTTGGAATATTTAAAGCATTGAAATGTTTCGAAGTTATGAATTTTCAAAGTATTTGTTTTAAAGGTGTTAAAACTTTAAAATATTTGGTTCGAAGTGTATAATTTAAAAGAGATATGATTTTGGAAAAGGGATATATTTGAAATAAAATGATATTATATTGATTTGGGTTTTAATAAAATGATATCATATTGATGGGTTTTGAAATGGAAATGATATCGTATTTATATGGTTTTGAAATGGATATTATATTCTGGTTTTAAAAGTATAAACTATTTTGAAAAGACCGCGGTGTTATAATAACGTTGGGTTGTTAAAGAGACCGGGATTGGAAGTTGTCATACTTTCTGCCAACTCCGAAAACTACTTTAACAACTGTGTACGCGGTGGAGATTCCAGAATGAAGTAGGATGGTGGCGGCGTTCCTTTGAGGTATATACGTGGACTCGACTCTCGTGAGTTCGCATAAGGTGGCTAAAACAGGAGCGATTGACGGGCTAATGAGGTAGCACCTTTGATCGGACACATCCCTTCGATATTATACTTTGACTTTTGGATTGATTCGGTGGCCACTTTTGTTTTTTTATTTGGGATGTGGCTCGAGGTGGGCGGTAGCCGCGGCTATGCATTACCACCGGTCCGGAAGCGTAATTGGTATATCTACCCTGGCATTGCCTAGTTTTGCCGTGTCACCTACCATAGCGAGTCTTGTACAAGTTTGGTTTTCTCCCATAGCCTATGTGGTATCCTCTGATGGCTTCCCGATCAGGAGGGACCATGATACTGGATGGACTATTGGGACTATTACGTGTTACGATGGAAAATGTAAAGCCTTAACGCTATTTAAAAGTAAGTTTATTTTATTAATAGACATTATTATAATAGCGAAATACTACTACATAGTAAATAGTTTAACGGGTCCTTAGGAGATGTGGATCACGAGCATCTCTTAAGTTACTGCACTCACGTTAGACACTGGATATGAGATGTACAATCCCGTAAACATCTCTGACGCTGTTCCACTCATATTATTTACTGTTGATTTAACTTACATAAGATATTTTAGTTCTGACTCGAGTGTTTTGTCTTTTCAATTCGCTCGGGTCAGTCTGAGCATTTCAAGGTTCGAAGACTTTATCTTTGGAGGACGAAGATGAAGATTTGTATTACTATTATTTATTATATTATTCCACTGCATTCATACTGCTCCGCTGCATAAATTTATATTCTCTAGTATGTGTAACTCTGATATACATTGTATAAGTATAATCAAATGTTCTTGCAAACAGCTTCATGAACTGTTTATTTGATGATTATATTTTGTCGTTCCGCTGCAAGATTCTGTTTTGTTTTATTTCTTTCTTCCTTTTTCTTATTCACCCCAATAACAATCCGCCCTTCTATATGGTTTGAGTCTGACGTATGCCTGCTTAAGCGTACAAAATGGCGGGATGTTACATCTGGTATCAGAGCTTTGGTTTAACATAAACCTTAGCTTTGTGGGGTCTGACTCTTTATCAATAGGGTTGTAATACCTTATGATGAGTCGTTGAGTATATATATATATATGTATATGAGAGAGCGTATTTGTTAGTGTTATAAAAAGGTTTTAATATTGTGTTAATTTGTTCCGTTTTGTATTTATAAATCCTAGTTGGTGCATAGGACGCTATGACATCAATAGGGATTTCTAAACACTTAATAGGACAGACCGACACAATATTTGTTTTAAATATAGGTGAATGAAATAATTTTGCGTATTATATTTTCTATATATAAAATAAATTTTTTATAAAGGTTATATTGGTTGTAATATATTGGTTGTTAGGTAATGGAATTTATAAACAATAGTTGAAATGAGATTGAAAATAAAATAAATGGAAATAGGGAATTTAGAACTTAGTTCCGGGATTTTGAATTTTTTTGCCTTTAAAGGATTTTGGAATAAAATAATATTGTTTACAAGTATTTTGTGATATAAATATTTTAATATGATTTGAAAGAATTGCTTAAATAAGTTTGTACTCCCCTCTTTGTTGCTGGAAAATAATTTCGGTGATGAGTGCATGCATCATCGACATTCATTTTCGAGTTTCAAAGTGGGAAGGCCACTGTAGTAGTTTTACTGCAAATTTATTTTGGATAAACAAATATAAAATTTCAAATGGTTAAAATATAATTGGATATATAAGTTGTAAGTATATGCATTTATCTATTATTTTTAAATAATTTGGATAAAACCTAGTATTTAATTCTTAAGTTTCTGTTAATTAATTGTTTCAATTAGTGTAGTGAAATGAAATTCAACTAACAAATTGAAACCTCTAAAGGAAATAAGAGATTTAATGCTAAGTATAAATGGAATTAAAAATAAAGTTGAAATTGTAATCTATAAAACAAAAGATATAATTATTGAACATTTAATTAAATTAAAAGAAATGAGAAAACTTGTATAACTTTCAATTACATCCTTAAAAGCATATATATAACTTACCAAATGCTAAAAGTTGTAATGTTTAATAAGAAAATGTAAAGGAAATTGTATAAGTAAACTTATGAATGAAAGTGTTCAACGAATTTCTTATGTAAATAAGAATTTGATGTTGCAGTTGTTATAAACATAAGTAAAATTGAAAGGCTACTAATTAAATAAATGGAAAGGTAAGTATTATAAATAAATGAATAAATGAAATTAATGAATTAAAATAAATGAAACTGAGAAATGAATGAATGTAATGCAATGAAAAGTAAATGTATATGATATGAATAAATAAAGATGAAATTTTGTAAGTATAAGTGAAAGTAAATTAAATAAACACTGAATGAGTAAATGGGAATAAAATTTTTAAGAAATAAATTGTAAATTAAAAAGATGAATCATGATATGGGTGTAAAGGAAATGAAGCAATAAATGTGTGAAATGAAATTTATAAGAATGAACTTAAATTTTTCTTAAAGTGGTTGTTTGTTTGGTTTATGGTTGTTTGGGCAAGGATACTTTAAAATTGTTTGGATGGATGAATAATCTATTTAGTTTCATCAAAGACTGTTGAGAAAATGGTGCACTTAGTAGTTTATTTTTCATTCTGTACAATTTAAAGTTTCAAACCCGAACAACTAATTGTCTGTTTGCTATGGATATATGGTTGGTTGATTTTATTGGCTTCATATGATGGTTGTATATTGTGATTGCAAGTGATTGTTGTTTGTATTGATTTGTTTGTTATGGTTGAAACAACTTCAACATTTCATTTTATAAAATTGTTAACTCTTTTCGGATTATATAAGTGAAACACGAGTTATGGAAGTAATCGCTACTTCTTTTGGTTTCATAATTAAGCGTAAATTGCCCGACAAATAGGTACGTTCTCGGAATACGGTTTTCTAGCGTTATTATATTGTTTTTCCCATGTTGGGATATATATTATTTTGGGAAATATATGTTGTATATTTTTATATTTGATATTATATTTTCTCTCGAGCCTCTCCGTACAAAGGAGACTCTGTCGAAATTTTCCATAAATTTTGAACTTAGAAAAATTTTGAAAATATTTTCCACACTTTATTAATTTGAGTATAAAAAGATTTAATGGTTATAAATTGGTATATTTTATTTAAATTAATGAATTTTGCAAATTTATTTGTTTATAAAATTAATATTTTGAATGAGATGTATTGACTACTTAATTCTTTCTTTTCCCCTTCTTTTCCTTTTTGGGGACGAAAAGTTTTGAGTGAGGGAGAGTGTAACGACCTGTAATTTTAGATAATTAAAAATTGTTAATTTAATATGATTGTGTAATTAACACTGAAAGTAATAAACTGGGAATTATATTTATGGAATAATAACGAGAATGCAAGGAAAACAATGCAAATTAAGGTTAATAATTAATGGGTTGAATGAAATGCCAATTAATGAAAATATGTTATACTTAACTATAAATGGAACATAAGCGAATAAATGGAATATTGGATTTACCAAGGAAATAATAGATAGTTAATGGAAATTTGATGAAATTAGTATTTTGAAAATAAATGGTAACATTGATTTGTAAGTAACAAAAGCTTATTACTGTGACTAAATGTTAACGTAACGATTATTGTATGTTACCTATTTATGTAGCTTGTTAATTTGAATTGAAAATAAGTTACAATAGTTATAATTTAATATTATGTCAATGTTAATTAAGGGAATATTTGGAATTAATGTTAATATTATTCATAATTGGACAATTTGTTGAATTAATTAACGAAATAATACAGTTTTAATGTTAAGTAATAAACTTGTAAATGCAAGTAAAAGTAAATAGGTGACAACTAATATATGTTATTTATTTATTTAGTGTGTTAAATAAAATTGGTAATCAAATTGCAATTAAAGGTAATAATGTTAATGCAAGTGAATAAATAATTAATTTAGTGCAATCCCAATTAACTGAAACCAATTGTAAGGTTATAATTGATTGTAATTAATGAATTGGGAATAGTTCAAAGTATATTAATTGATGGAATAATAGTTAATAAATTTTAATTTGATAAAATCAATATTAGATAATGAATTGCAATAATTGTTGGTTGATAATGAAGTATGAATAGGATAATGATTGTTTGAACAATAAGAATGGGAATCAAGATGTACTTATTTATTTGAATTTAAATTTTGGGTAATTGGGTTTATTGCAATTAATTGAAATTAAATATTTAAATGTTACGTTAATGGAGATTAAGATGAAATTTGAGAATAATAATGTAAAAACCATGAACTAATGTTGATTTTATCTATTTGGTGATAACGGATTAAGTAACAAGATTTAAAATCAAATAAATGGATTTATTGGAATTTCAATTGATAATTCGTGAATTAAAAATTTGAAATTTAATACGGTAATGGATAAATTAATTAACTTAAAATTGATGTTTGAACTTGTCTAAATTATTGTGAAGGTTTAAGAAATAAAAAAATGATAAAATTTGTTAATTATAGAGTTGAAATTGAAAAGTGATTTAATTAATTTATTTTTAATTTATTTAATTACTTGGAAAAGAGCCATTTTGGCCACTTGCTCGGATTTCGACGAAACTAGTTTCATCTGATCCGTAACGGCGAATTATTATAGAATTTTAAGTTTCGTAGCGATCGGACTTGTCGTTTGATCGTACGGGCTTGAAACGCCTAGAAATAAATTAAATTGGAATTAATTGAAATCAATTTGAAATAACTTGATTTGAGCATAACTTCTTCATACGATGAAATTTGAACTTAAAACCTGTTCTATCGCATTTAAAATATTTAAGAACATCTACTTTGATATATGGGTTGACCTTATTTCGTTCCGGAGTCGAAACGGGCATTTCGGGCCACTTTATCGTTCAATGCGTATATCAATCTTATCCATCCGTTCTAATTTCAGCTTGCCTATATATACCCTGCTAAAAACCCTAGCCTATTCCTTATGTTCATTATTCTGTACGTACAATTCAGCTGTCTCTCCTCCTCAATGGTAGACAATCAAATTCTAGATCCAATTGCAATTCAAAATCAAATCAAAATTTCAAACTCCTCAAAAAAATTCGAAAAAATATACAACTCGAAGATCTCAGCGACGCGAATCTGTGTTAAGTGTTCGTTTTTGTAAATGATGCTCGAATCGTCCTGAAAGCTCGGTCAAAGCTCAAAATTCGCGTACCCTACACGTCGATTTGGGGGGTTTTCGATTTTGGCCTCAATCAGCCAAATCAAGATATGGGTTTTGTGGAGACTTGCATTTGGAGTTGAATGGTGGTGGTTACCTGACGTGATTCTTTGGGTGGTGGCTGGAATTTTCATGTTAGGGTTCGAAACCCTAGCATATGGGGTGGCGACGCTTGGCGAGTCAGACTGCCGGACCGGTGGGAGGTGGAAGGCGTCGGTGTGGCGAACCCAATGGTGGAAGTCACGTGGTCGGTGGTGGCTTGTAGGAGGTGTTATTGCCGGTCAAAGTTCGAAGCTGTGCATTTTCCTTGGGTTCGTCTCTGCTGGTTGCATGCGTACGTGAGAGAGAGAGGAGAGATGGTGACGTGGCTGAAGGTGTGTGGTGAATTTGAGTTTCGTTTTATTTTATATATAAATTTAATTTCGATTCGCTCTAACTAACATAACATTCACATACAAGGTCCGTTTAGCGCGCGATTTTCTCCGCTAGGTTCGTATTGGAATTCCAGATATTTTGGCGCTCGTTTGGAAGAATTCTGAGACGGTTCAAATTTTGGGTTTAGATTGGATTTAAATTAAATATAAATTCAAAAGGTGAGTGTTTTAACCCACTCACAACTTCTAAATTTTTTTATGTTTGTTAAATTGATTTATGATGTGATTAGAAATTTATTTATGACCTTTGGGCGTATTTTTAATCGTCATCTCAGTTAAATTGAATTTATTGAATTAAATGGTTATTTAATTTATTATTGCATATGGACTGCCAGTTAAATTGCTATTAAATTTATTATTACATATAAACTGCCAGTTTAATTGTTATTTTATTTATTATTGAATATAACTGCCAGTAAATACGTGTTGTTTATTATATGTTCCATATTTATGTTATTGTTTGAATTGGATGATGATTGTGATAAATCGTTGATGGTTGATATTGGATGAATGGATGTTATATTTTATCTTGTTATGAACTGCAAGTTGTTATGCATTTTATTTCATTTGGGATTACGGTTTGAGATGAAATATACCCTTATTTTTATTTTAAATTATGGATTGAAATGATAAATATATGTATCACTTGACCATAGGGTAGAAAATTATATGCAGACACCGCGGTCTATATATAAAATATTTTGAAAATGATTTCTATGGTTTTGGAAAGAAATATATGGTTGAATGATTTTTTTTTGATATTATATAAATATTATTTTATATATAGTTAAATGCTTGAATTTAAGCTATGTATAAGTTTGTTAAATAAAAATTTAAGTTTAATAATAGAGTTTGATTTTTATTAAAATAAATGTAAATAAGTATTTAAATTTTATTTTTATATAAAGTGTAAAATGATTTAAATAAATTAAGGTTAGAGATTTATTTGAAATTAAATTTATTTAAGAATTAAACTCAAAAGGGTTAATGTGAAATTTATTAAGTTGGAAATATTAAAAGGGTATAATTATTATAACTTGATTTTGGGGTCAAGGGGAATTAAATTAGTATTTCAAGTATAAATGAATTGAAGGAAATATCTAATTAATTGTAATTTGAGTTTTATTTAAATGATGAGGGATTGAGGGATTTATTATGTAAATATTTAAAAACTAAATAATAGAAATTTTAATCATTGGATCGAAATTATCCAAATTTAGTTTTGAATTTTGGAATATTTAAAGCCTTGAAATATATCGAAATTGAAATGTTTCGAAGTTATGAATTTTCAAAGTATTTGTTTTAAAGGTGTTAAAATTTTAAAATGTTTGGTTCGAAGTGTATAATTTGGAAGAGCTATGATTTTGGAAAAAGGAAAATATTTGAAATAAAATGATATTATATTGATTTGGGTTTTAATAAAATGGTATCATATTGATGGGTTTTGAAACGGAAATGATATCGTATTTATATGGTTTTAAAATGGATATTATATTCTAGTTTTAAAAGTATAAACTATTTTGAAAAGACCGCGGTGTTATTATAATGTTGGGTTGTTAAAGAGACCGGGATCGGAAGTTGTCATACTCTCTGCCAACTCCGAAAACCACTTTAACAACTGTGTACGCGGTGGAGATTCCAGAATGAAGTAGGATAGTGGTGGCATTCCTTTGAGGTATATACATGGACCCGACTCCCATGAATTGGTATAAGGTGGCTAAAACAGGAGCGATTGACGGGCTAATGAGGTAGCACCTTTGATCGAACACATCCCTTCGATATTATACTTTGACTTTTGGATTGATTCAGTGGCCACTTTTGATTTTTTTTTTTGATTTAGGGTGTGGCTCGAGGTGGGCGGTAGCTGCGTCGATGCGTTACCACCGGCGCGGAAGCGTAATTGGTATATCTACCCTGGCATTGCCTAGTTATGCACGTGTCACCGACCATAGCGAGCCTTGTATGAGTTTGGTTTTCTCCCATAGCCCATGTGGTATCCTTTGGTGGTTTCCCGATCAGGATGGACCATGATACTGGATGGACTATTGGGACTATTACATGTTAAGGTGGAAAATGTAAAGCCTTAACGCTATTTAAAAGCAAGTTTATTTTATTAATAGACATTATTATAATAGCGAAATTTTACTACATAGTAAATAGTTTAACGGATCCTTAGGAGATGTGAATCCCTAGCATCTCTTAAGTTACTGCACTCACATTAGACACTGGATAGGAGATGTCAAATCCCGTAAACATCTCTGACGCTGTTCCACTCATATTATTTACTATTGATTTAACTCAGATAAGATATTTTAGTTCTTCCTCGAGTGTTTTGTCTTTTCAATTCACTCGGGTCAGTCTGAGCATTTCAGAATTCGAAGACTTTATCTCTGAAGGACGAAGACGAAGATTTGTATTACTATTATTTATTATATTATTCCACTGCATTCATACTGTTCCACTGCATAAATTTATATTCTTTGGTATGTGTAACTCTGATATACATTGTATAAGTATAATCAAATGTTTTTGTAAAATAGCTTCATGAACTGTTTATTGGATGATTATATTTTACCGTTCTGCTGCAAGATTTTGTTTTGTTTTATTTCTTTCTTTCTTTTTCTTATTCACCCCAATAACAATCCGTCCTTCTATATGGTTTGAGTCTGACGTGTGTCTGCTTAAGCGTACAAAATGGCGGGATGTAAAACTAATTATATTTTTTGTAATTAATAAATTGGTAAAATTATAAAGGATTGAGTTTCGCAGGCCAAACATTTTTAAGAATGGATATTTTAGGAAATGCTAAAAAAAATCAGCTTTGGAAATTAGAATTATATTATTTGTTTTATAGGAAGACTTGGGAATTGATATGAAGTGACTAACTTAAGATAAATTGGTTTTATGATTTCTTGTGAAATGATTAAATGAGAAATGTCCAAAGTAAAGCTTTTTGAAAATTTATTTAAGTGGGATTTAGAGAATTTGATTTGAAAAATATAAGTGTCATGATTTTATTGAATGTTTATTTATAATTAATGGAGAATTATATGATTTTCAAATCTTACTATTCTTATGTAAAGAATAATATTTGAGATCAATGATTTTTGATTTAAAAATTGGATTGAAAAGTTATGATATTTCAAATTGAAAACTAAATTGGAGCTAGAGAAGAAATACATAGCTTATAGAGTTTGAATTGATTAAGATGAACTAGATAAAACCTGAAACTCACTTTTATTAAAGAGTGAGATTTAATGGATAATATAAATAGACCTTTGATGGCTTAGGGTTAAATATTGTTGTGTTCTAATCTATTAGTGATCAAAGTTGTGCCGCGGAAGGTGGAAGATAGTTTTCCACTGAAGGCGATTGTTTGTTTATTTGATTGAAATGTATGTTGTCTGCATCAATATTTGTTTTTTTATGATTGGTTAAATGTGAAATTAATAATACATTATCACTCAAAGAATTTATAATCCCATTGGAATCTAGACGAACCCAATTATTAATAAAAGCTAGCAGTTTTTATAAAATAAAATCGTTAGGGAATGATAAAAATGTCTAAGGAATTAATAGTTATAAAGTATAGAGTAATAAATTATGTATTTAGTTAAATTTGGAATTAGAAATATACTTAATAAATAAAATAAGGTATAACAAAAATAATTGGTTGATGGATGTTTGGCTGTTTTTATATTGTAATTGATCGCGTAAAAATTAATTTTAAATAGTAACCAATGTTGAGAGTTGAAATTTTTTCAATAATAACTACAAGAATTTGCGATGTCTTCAGTTGTGTAGTTACCACAAGAAATATTGAAAAATTAAATTTATATATAAAATGAAATGTTAACTCATATGTATGATTAATTAAATATTAAGATGAATTAAAAATTTGATAGTTGCTTGAGGTATATATTAATGAATGTGTGTGCTATGGAATTATCATCAGCAAATTATTATTTTTATGATGACATTAAGATTGATTGAAAGAAATTTTAATAAAAGTAAGCATTTATTTAAATTAAAATCATTTGATGAAAGATATACATATCGGTGTGTGTTTGTGTGTGTTTGTGTATAGATAAATATATAAAATGGAAATTTAATATATATGAGCAAGGAAATGATTTTGGAAAAAGAAGTATATTAAATAATAAAATGATTGGAAGAATTATAACAATTTAGTTTCTTGTTAACTGGTATGTTAAGTGGTCTATGGATTTTGGTCGATAGGAGTAGCTACGTATCGATAAGGATTTCTAAATAGTTAAACGAGGAAGAATCGACATGGTATTTTGGAAATGTAACAAGAAAAGTGTAATTTAGACATTATATTATTTTATAAAATAATATGTTAATTTAGAAAAATGAAAACATTGTTTTCTAAATTTAAAGGTTTTGAACAATGTATGCAACCATGAAATTAGTGTGAAATTGTGATAATGGCAAGACATTGTTGATATAAAATTCTAGATAGTCACCATTACAACCAATTGGTGAGATGAATCACTAAAATCTTATGGCACGATGACGTTGTATATTTATTTGTAAATTAAGTTTGGGAATTTTGTATTTAATAATACACTTGTTAAAGTTGATTCAAAAGTATTTTCTAATAACATATCTAAGATACAATGGATGGTTTTGAATTGAGGAAAAGAAATAAAAGTGAAATTTTTGGGAGAAAAATGCTTTTTTGAACATCTAAGGGAGATGAATAAACTGAAACATATATTTATTTATGGAATAAAGGATAAGTATACAAGAAAAGAAAGTTTGTTTTTGACTTTAAATTAGATTTGCTAAAGTGGATTTAAAATTTTGCAACTCTTAGTTTCGGAAAGAAGATATATATATATGTATGTATGTATGTAACAACCCGTATATTTGAACCATTTAAATTGACAATAATCCACACATGTCAACTTAAATAATCCAAATATACGGGTTGTTACATTTGGTATCAGAGCTTTTGGTTCTCGAAAACCTTAGCCTGTGGAGTTGTAAAGCTCATTAGAAATAGGGTAGAAATAACCTAGAATGAGGAGAATCATTTCAGAATCTGTATCCTTTTGACTCCATCTTTCTTATTGAATTCGTTTGATTAGAATTTCCTTTAGTTCTATAATTTCTATCTTTGATTCTAAAATTTCTTTTGGTATTTCAGGATGAGTACCAGAAGGAACGCCAGAGGTGGAGGAAGAGAAAATGCTCCCGCACCACGTGTCCCAGCTCCAGCAGTCAAGTTCACCACTCTTAGCAAAGAGTACATCTAGCTTGGTGGCACCAAATTTTCTGGATCCGAGAGCATTATTGGAGCTCAGCAATGGCTGAAGAGCCTAGAGAGGATCTTCACCGGTCTTGAGATTACTGATGCGCAAAAGTGTCAATTAGCCGCTTGGCAGTTTCAGGATACGACACAGGATTGGTTGGAGTCAGTTACCTCCCATACTACCGAAGAAACCATCACTAGACACGGTTTTGGGATTCTTTTTCGGCTCAGTGGATGCCAGCAGTCGAAAAGGCTCAGCTTTATAGATCTTTTGTAGACCTCAGGCAGAGTAGTATGACTTTCTCAAAGTATGAGGGGAAGTTTAACGAGCTCTCCAAGTTTGGACAAGGCTTGATCGACACACCACTTCTGAAGAATGGGAAGTTAATTCATGCAGCACGTCCAGAGTACTATGATCTCCTCACAGCCTATGTTCATGGGACTTTCATCGAGTTGATGGATTATGCCCTTAGATATGAGGGAGATCTGAAGGGTGCATCAACCACCAAGGCACCAGTTGTTCAGCCATCCTCTAGTCAGCCTGGAAAGAGGAAGCCGAATTTTGAGCAGCAAAGGACGAACTAGAAGAAGACTACGGGGTTTGGATACTCCCAGAAGAAGCCCATTGACTTATCCTCCATCACCTGCTTCAAGTGCAATCAGAATGGACATTATGCCAGTAGTTGCCAATCCCCAACAGGAGCTGTTGTTCCTCCACCAGCTTAGATGGCCAAGAAAGATGTATGCCACATTTTCCTTCAGCCAGGACATTTCAAGAGGAATTTCCCTCCTTGGAAAAAGGGTACACCATATGGAGTTTATGCTATTACCACACTACCCCTGCAGTTTAGGATGGCCAAGGTACATTACAGGGCACTTTTATGTTGCATGCTTTACCTGTTAGAGTTATATTTGATACTGGAGCAACACATAGTTTTATATCTATTGATTTGTGCAATAAACTTGAATTGGAACCCGTTCTTGCCTCAACTTTCTTTTGTGTATCTAACCTATCGGAGGACCCGCTAACCTCAAAAGGGTCTGTAAAGATGTTGTGCTTATGTATGCTAGGTATCGTTTCACTTGGGACTTCTACGTCCTTAGATATGAAGCATTCGATATCCCACTTGGTGTTGATTTGTTAAGGAGGTTCGATGCTATTATTTCTTGTAAAGCTCGAACCGTTTCTTTAGTCAATGTCAAGGGTGAACCCTTAGTCATTGAACGTAAATCGCCTCTGGAGTATACTGGAAGTTTTATATTCTCTCTCGACTCTCATCCTAGTGATCTAAGTTCTACTCCTATTGTTCAGCTCTTTTTCGATGTGTTTGGAGAAGTCAATTCTCTACCACCTCATCGGGAAATCGAACTCCACATTGATCTTATTCCAGGCGCCCGACCCATAGTTCTCCCTCACAGGAGTATGGCTCCTAAAGAGAAGGCTGAATTAAATGCTCAGATTGAAGATTTGTTTGCTAAAGCTTTGATTAGGCGAAGTCATTCAGAATGGGGTGCCGCAGTTGTATTCGTTACCAAGTTGGATGGTTCTCTTAGAATGTGTGTGGACTATAAAGAGCTAAACAAGCTCACACACAAGAATAGATATCCAATGCCGCACATTAGTGATTTATTTGATTAGCTCCATGGAGGTAAAGTTTTCTCTCATCTCGATCTTGCTACTAATTTTCACTAAGTCAGAATTGCTGAGGAGAGTATTCCAAAAAAAGCTTTCCGTACTGATAATGGTTTCTTTGAATGGCTGGTTATGCCATTCGGCCGTTATGCCATTCGGCCTAACCAACGCTCCGGCTTATTTTGTTGATTTGATGAACAAAGTTTTCCGTGATGTCCTTAATAAGTTTTTTCTTGTCTCCATCGATGACATTCTCGTCTTCTCTAAAGATGAGAAAGAGCATGAGACGAAGTTGAGTTTTGTTCTTGAAACCCTTCGTAGCCATCAGCTAAAAGCCAAGTTTTCAAAATGCCACTTTTGGAGAGATGAAGTCCGATTTCTTGGCCATATTGTTTCGGAGAATGGGATTTCGGTTGATCCAGCAAAGATCGTCGTAATCAATGTAAGTTCTATCCTTATTCGTCATTCTTTATTCAAACCATCTTATCTCTTCTAAACTCCAGTCCTTTGAATTTGCAAGATTGGAAGATTCCTAAAACTCCTACAGATGTCCGTAGCTTCGTAGGCTTAGCCGGCTATTATCGTAGATTCATAGAGAATTTTGCTCGGATTGGTGCACTTCTTACCGCATTGACCAGGAAGGATGTCAAATTTAATTGGAATGAAAAGTGTGAATCAGCTTTCAATGAGATGAAGCAAAAGTTGACTTCTGCCCAGTTCTTACAGTTATTGATGGAAGTGAAGGTTTGACTATCTATACTGATGCTTTCCGTGATGGACTAGGTGCTGTTTTAACGCAGAATGGAAAGGTTATTGCTTATGTTGGTCGTCAGTTAAAGACCCATGAAGCATATTATGCAACTCTTGATCTAGAACTTCTTGCGGTTGTATTTGCTTTAAAGTTATGGAGGCATCATCTTTTGGGGACCAAGTTCGAATTATTTACAGATCATAAGTCATTGAGGTATATTTTCTTCCAGAAGGATTTGAATCAGAGACAAGTCTGATGGCTCGAATTCTCAGCTGCCTATGACCTCGACATCAACTACACCCCGGGGAAAGCAAATGTTGTAGCTGACGCTTTGGGTAGAAACAAGGCAATGTTATGTTGCAATCTTATGGAAGGAATGTTATTACAGCTTGTTGTCTCCCCAGCTTTTATGGACCGCATTATAGCTAAGTAGTACAAAGACATTTTTCTCTAACGTATCAAGGAGACAGTCATCGGTAGAGTCGGGAATGTTGGGAGTAAATTGGGTGGACAAGTGGATAGTAATGGAGTTCTGAGGATCGACAACCGTATTTGTGTTTCAAATGTTGATGGTTTAAGACAGGAGGTGCTTAGAGAAAACCATCAATCCTCGCTTTCATTTCATTCAGAAGTCACGAAAATGTTTCAGAATATGAAACGATTATATTGGTGGAGTGGGATGAAGCGTGATATTTTTACCTATGTCAGTAGATGCACAACCTACCAACAAGTTAAGGTCGATCACAGAAAGACGGCAGGATTGCTACAACCTCTAGAGATTCCAAACTGGAAATGGTAGCAGATTTATATGGATTTTATTGACGGACAACCAAGGACAAGAAGAGGTAATGAGAGCACTTGGGTGATTGTCGATAGGCTGACAGAATCTGCTCATTTTATTCCAATTAAGACCACTCATACTGCTTCGAGTTTGGCCGAGATATATATGAGGGAGATTGTTAGACTTCATGGTATTTCGTCTAGTATCATATGCGATAGAGACCTATTTTCACTAGTAAATTTTGGAAGGCGTTTCGGGATACCTTGGGCACTAAACTGAATCTGAGCACCGCTTATCATCCTCAGATAGATGGCCAAACTAAGAGGGTGAATCAAATTTTGGAAGATCTTCTCCGAGCCTGCATTATAGACTTTGGTGGATCTTGGGAAGACAACCTCCATTTAGTTGAATTCACTTATAATAATAGTTATCAGGTGAGTATTGGTATGGTGCCGTTCAAAGATTTATATGGACGACCGTGTAAATCGCCATCTTGTTGGATTGTACTTGGGGATCGATTGGTGCTTGGCCCAGAAATGATTATGGAAGCTTCTGAGAAAGTCGAAGAGATCAAAAGGAAGATAAAGACGGCACAAGATAGACAGAAGTGCTACGCTGACAGAAGAAGGAGAGATCTTGAATTCAGTGTGGGGGATGAATTATTTCTCAAAGTGTCGCCTTTGAAGAATGTTATTCGATTTGGAAGGAAAGAAAACTTGCTCCTAGATTTGTCGGTCTGTTTGTGATTACGGAAAGGATCAGAACCTTGGCCTATAGAATCACATTACCAAAGAAATTTGTGGGTGAGCACGATGTGTTTCATGTCTCATATCTCAAAAAAGTAGTACACGATCTATCTATGACCATCCCACTGCTCAGCTAGAAGAATTGGTTATCGGACCTGACTTGACTATTGAGAGGAAGCCACTTCAAATAGTCGACCGAGATACGAAACAACTTAGAAGGAAGATGGTCAATCTCGTCAAAGTTTAGTGGAGTTTGGATGACCGAGATTGCACATGGGAAACTGAGGATAGTATTCGGGATTTAAATCCCGAATTGCTAATTCCAGGTATAGTCCGTTTTTTATCTATCTAAATTTTCTGCTTGTTTCTTTTCTACTTCTTCCACCTCGTTCCTTTTCGAGGACGAAAAGTTTTGAGTGGAGAGATTGTGATGACCCTGAATTTTCGACCCAATTTAAAATTTTTAAATCAATTATTTTAGTATAAAATTTGAATTTTATAAACGTTCTCAGTTAACGTCCAAACTTCGAATATAAAATGCATCTAGTTAGTTATTTGTCACAAAATATCGAAGTAAATTCGTTCACATTTTTATTGCATAGAAGTTCATTTGAAGTGCGAAATTTTCATCTTCCGAATCTAGATATTTTTTACATAGAAATATTGTAGAAAAATATCTGATCGAGACGTCACATTTCATTTCGTCTAATTTCGTCGTCGTCTGCTTCGTTTAAATTGTTCCCTCGAACGGACAATTTAATCGTCGTAAAAATTTGAGTTTTAATAGAACTGTCGTATCATCAATATCTGTGTACCGTTGTAATCACCTCGTCACGCTGATCAGAATCGTGTATTCATTCTTACAAATCGAAGTTCGGCATAAATCATTGCACTAATTTAATTGGTTCTAAACGGACCAGTTAAATAAATATTCAGTCCATTTTCCGCCCACTCTAATTCACATTATTGTACCCGTTGGATTTTGACTTGAAACAAAATTTATCTCACCCCAAAATTGTCAGCCCATTTTTATTCAAAATTCTGAAATACCCTTTGGCTGAATTGAATTGATTATTATAGTTGGTAGCTGATTTAATGAGCATAAAAAGTTGAACAGCAGCTGGTTAATGACATTGGAAATATACAGCACACCTCTTTGCTCACCACCATTATATATCTCTGTCTATTGGTCCCATCCATACGTTGAACCCCTATCTTTATATAAATCAATTCGTTCGCTTCCATACTTTCGTTTGCAAATATATTCCAATCAGGTAAAGAAACGTGCTCTCTCCATGGCAATTCCTTTTTCCTCTTCTCTTCTCTTTTATTTTTATTTTTTAGTTTATATGTCATGTTTTCAAAACTTGGCCTCCCCTTACCTTCGCTTTGCCTTCACCACCTCGCCTCCCCTCTTTTTCCATACCTTCGCCACCACGCCTCCCCTCACCGTGCCGCCTCCGCCTATCCTCTGACGTCATCGACCACCACTGACAACCCCTAGAACCCGAGCTCCTCTTTTATGAAACCAATACCCAAACTTTTCTCCACCCAAGCCTTCTCCACCGCCGCTGACCTCTCCGACCCGTCCACCACCGACCTACCCTGACACCTCACCAGTCGCCGTCGCCAGCACCTCCAAGCTCCAGACCCGCGATCCCAAGCTACAAGACCCGAATCACCCCTCCTCCATTTAAAACTGCCATGCTCCTCCCTTCGCCATGAACCGCGCCACCATCCCACCCTGTTGCGTCAGTCGATGCCACCGAACCTGAGCCCGCAGTACCACCTGCCCTTCCCTGTGCATCTCTTCCTTCTTTTGCATGTTGACCATTTTCTTTTACATATGAATACATATATATTTATATATATGTATATGTTAATATGTGTTTTAGTTAGTAATGTGGTTTTTCTACTACAGCAACTATCTGAAGCTTTTCATCTTGCAGCAGCACCCTCTCTTAGCTTCTCTTCTCCCTCTTTGTTGATTGGTAAGAATTTGTGTATATATATGTTTATATATATATAAACGTTTATATTGAAAGTTGATGCTATTTCCTTCTTGTCGATTGTTGCAGCATGTTTGATTGTTCGTGCTAGTGTTTGTTTTCGAGTCGAGTTTATTCGTGCCTCTTCATGCCTTCGTCGTTCATTCTCCATTAACCACTAAAGGTGAATTAAATTTCACGACTCATATTATTATACAATGATGACCAATTTTGATTTGATGATAGTTATGATTTGATTGAGATATGTGATGATTGTTTGTGATGTTAGTATTGAATATTAATATTGTTTACACATGAAATGATAAGTTACATACACTCGAACTTGATGTATAGTAGTTGACATTGTGAAAATTGACATGTATAGAGTTGCATTTGTTTAAATTGAAAATTGTGTTGTTATGGCCTTTAAATGATAAATTAGTCGACATATGAATAATATTGTTAGCGACACTTTGAAACGATGTAAACTAAATTAATTTTGTGTAAATGGTGATGTAGTATTGACTTGAATTATGTTAATAACATATGTAGAATCACATGAAATGATAGCATAGTTTACTTGGAATAATCTTTAATATACATGCAATGATAGTGCAGATTCTAGAAATAATTATATTATTTTACATGAAATGATAGTGTAAAATCAATACGATTATTTCGTGATTATTTGAATTAATTATATTGTGGTTGTTTGATTGTTGTTATTGCTTGTTTATTTACTTTGACACTATCCCAGTTATCACACTGCAAGTTCCCTTTACTATGCCTCTCATTTTGAATTGAAATGGAATCGTTTGAAATGATAAATACCCAAATAAATCACTTGACCTAGGATAGAGAATTATACAAGAAACCCGATTGGTCAACGTTTTGATTTGAAATAAAAAAATGAGATTTGAATTGGAAAAGAAATAATGAATAGATTTAACTTATAATTAAAATTATAATGCGATTTGAATTTAAAGAGAATAAATTGATGAATCTAATATGAATTAATTTATGGTTTGATTTGAATTGAAATTCAAAAGTTAGAGATTTGATAATTTTAATAAATGTTTAAACCAAATGTTTAATGAAAGTTTAGTTGTTTGAATATAATGAATTGTTGAATTGAGATTTGTAAACTTTATTTAATAAAAAATTAGATTTGAAATTTATGCATTTGAGAAATCTAATTTGTGACTATTTAATCAAATGATTAAATAAAGTGGAATTATATTTCTTTAATAAGAAATAAACTTGACTTATTAAATGATTTGATATAACCTTTTTGACTGAAAGAAGTTGATATGGTAAACATAAGTAAATTCAAATTGTAAATTTTGAATCAAAATTTATGACAACTAATGTGAATGATTTAATCAATTTGAAATTTAATTGAATTTGATTTAATTGTTAAGTTAACTTAAATTAAACGACTATTGAATGGAATTCATATATGAAATGAAATCAATAATTGACTTGTTTTAAATTGAATTGAAAATGAATTGCGAAACCAAATAGGAATTTGAAATGGAAATTTGAAACTTTGAAACTTGAAGATGGAAATCGAATATTGAAAGTCAAATGGAATGTTGGCTTTCAAAGTTTAATTGAAAATTTTGATTTGATTTTAAGAGTTAAGTTTAAAGACCAATAGTTGTAATAATCACGTAGATATTGAAGAGTCTGAGATCGGTTATGGACATACTCTCTGTCTAAACCGAAAACCACTTTAATAACTATTATACGTAGAGTGTGATCCAGAATGAAGTGGTTGGACTGATGACGTTGCTGGATTTGAAGAAAGAGAATGATAATGGATAGCTTTGATACTTGTGTCAAATTGGAAATGATTTAAACAGGAGCTGCGTCGAGCCAATGAAGTTAGCTACCTCTAGCGGACACACTTCTTCGTAAACTACTCATTACTTATTTCTGATTGGTGCACACCCTTGAATTTGGAGTGTTTTTTCGCGGTGTTACGATCGTTGCGGCGATGCGTTTTCACCAGTCCGGATCATGCAAACGGTAGTTTCATTACCTTGGGTATAGCCTCATGTGCCTTGTCTCGTATCCCTATTCGCGACAACTACGATTTGTTTTGTGTTATACCTATAGAGTACTCCCTAATAGCCCACTAGTTTACGGTGGAGTTTACAGTGCTGTATAGACTATGACGCTTATATAAAAATGTGTTAAGGGGATAATGGTAACGCCTTAACGCTATTTTGATATTTTATATTACTGATAGACATTATCTAATTAGCGTACACTACTATATATAGATAGTTTAACAGATCCTGAAAGATGTTTATTCCTTTCATCTTTAAGTTATTGATATTCCTCACATGAGTCATATTATCTTGTATAAGAATATTTGTCCTGACTCAAGTGTTTTTTTTTATGCTATGTTTGGGTCAGTCTGATGATTTCTTTTGCTGTGCTGCCTGGGAGTTGAAGACCTTTTGAAAACTCTATCATTTATCTTTTTCAGTATTTCTCTATTCTGTTTTGATGTACTTGTATTGGACATCTATGTACTTCTATTTCCGTCACTTTCGCTTTTGGGACATTGTTGTGTTTACTTATCAGCTTCATGAACTACTATTATGACATGTTGTATTTCCGCTACGTTATTCAGTTATTTTGTATCTGGCTGTGTCTGTGATTCTGTAATGATTCTCATTTATATACATATACTCCATTAATGATTCGTATTTTCGATTATTTAAATTGACATGTATGGATTATTGTCAATTTAAATGGTTCAATATACGGGTTGTTACGATGTATGTATATGTGTATGTATGTACGTATGTAATTTTATAAAGCAATGTCTTAGATAAGAACATGAGTCAAAAAAAAGCAACTGAGTGGTTTTAAAATAAATAAGAAGTGGAAGTGCTGATTGATTTTAAAATATGCAATTGAGTTGAATTTTATCATTTTGCATAAGATTTCTTTGTTGGTTGTTGGTTGTTGGGTGTCGTTATAAACTCAATGCACAGCTATAGAATTATAGCACAAATACACAGTACAACAAACAGATTATTGTATTACTGGAAGAAAAATTATGGAAAGAACACTTGATTTAAACCAATGAGCTATTTTGCCACTTTACACACAATATTGTATGTATGACTTCCATGTTTAAAGACCAAACACAGATCTATGCCTTCATTGAAAGTCACGGTTTTTGGAGCATGCAGATGCTTATTAATAAAAGTCCCTTTCAACCAACTTTTAAGATACCTTTTCTTGCACACATAATGGAATTATAATGGTATCGACTCGCTGTTATTGCATGATATGTTGATATGGAATCAAAGTAAGATATGATCTTCTAGATTCTAACCAATTTGTGCAATCCTTTATTGAAAACCTTTATGCAAATCAATTTCAGAAAAGGTAAACTATCAAATATCTTTTCAAAGCAGACAATACGGGGGAAAGCAGTGATAGATTTATCCATATCTGTTAATAGACATGTTATTCGTATGGAATCAAATTGCTTTAAGTAGCCTATTTAGTTTGTGTCAACAAAAGCTACAACTTGAAAACAATAACAAACTCATTTTATTGTTAACCAATTAAATCAGAGCATAACCATATGGCCTACCACTCCTCTTTTGGCTATATAATGAATATGCTTCTCATGTTGCATCTGTTTTCCATCAACCAAGAAGACCTCACTGTATTTTGATATAGTGGTTTAACATTGCTTGATATTACATTGAACACTTGTAGAATTGTCTATTTTCTATCTCATATCTAAGGACTTTCCTCTTTCTCACCACTTATATATCCTTCAGGCTTGTAGGCCATTTAATTGAAGTGTTACATAGCTAATATCGGTGTTTTAGGTTCGTTGTGGGCATGAAAATAAATTTATTCATATGCATGCATTATTGAAATGCTTTTGTATATTTAGAAAATAAGAATGGAAAGAGAAGATATGAACGAAGTTAGAAATTTCAACTTTTTGAAGTGCTGAAGAAAAATGATCATAACTTTTGAATTTGTTGTCCGATTTTGATGAATCTTCTCCCATTTGGGATATATAACAACTTGCATGTTAACCACTTTTGCCAAATTTTGAAATTAATTTTGGTTTATACATGAATCAAAACTGTTGCACATGTAACAAAAATAGAACTGCAAATTAACAGTGAGCAGGAAAGCAATTATTTTTTTATTAACTTGACTTTTCTAAAAACAAAAACTAAATTACAAGTTACAACGTCATTACTTATAACTGCAACTTCCCATAAAACTAGGACTAACAACCTGAAAAATAGACCATAACTTCTTAACTTGTTGCACATAAGTACAGCTCACATACAAGACCAAATCAACATGAATTATTCAAGACAAAGATCCAAAATAAAAGGAAAAACAATTCAGCAATAATTGCACTAACTTGCAACACTCCCCCTTAGTGCATTATTCCATCAGTAAGACCAAGAGCGTCTCTGAATCTTTCAAATTTAGCTTTAGAAAGAGCTTTTGTAAAACCATCTGCAAGCTGATCATTTGTGCGTACTGCTTTCAGCATTACTTCTTGAGTGAGTACCTTTTCACGAACAAAATGATAGTGAACAGCAATATGTTTTGTGCGAGCATGAAAACAAGGATTGCCCGCCAGTTTGATAGCGCTCTCATTATCACAACATATAGGTACTGGATAATTAACAGTTTCATTTATATCATGAAACAAATTTTTAAGCCACACACATTCCTGAGTAGCCATTGTGGCAGCTACATACTCGGCTTCTGCGCTTGAAAGTGCTATTGTACTCTGTTTTTTTACTACACCAAGAGATGACAGCTGAACCAGTACTAAAACAATAACCCGTTGTCGAGCGTCTGTCATTTATGTCTCCGGCCCAATCGGCATCAACATATCCAAGGAGAGAAAAATTAGCTTTGTGTTGATAAAGCAGTCCGTAATTTAAGGTTCCTTTTACATATCTAAGTATGCGTTTCGCTGCAATCATGTGACCGATACATGGCTGAGTCATAAACTGAGATACTATGCCAACAGAATAAACAAGATCAGGTTGAGTAATTGTCAGATATAATAAACTCCCTACAAGCTTGCGATAATTTGTCGCATCTTCCAATTTTTCTCCATCAACTTTTTGCAATTTAAGACCTGAATCCATAGGAGTAGCTGAGGCATTAGAGTTTTCCATTCCACAACGTTTCAACAGTTGCATAGCATAGCTTCTTTGAGAGAGAAAATAACCGCTTGATTGTTCTACCTCCAAACCAAGAAAACAATGAGCTTTGCCCAGATTTTTCATTTCAAAACGGACAGACAACTCATGTTGAAGATGTTTAATTCCATCTATATCATCTCCAGTAATTAACATATCGTCTACATAGAGAAGAACTACTATCGTCAAGGATTCCTTAACCTTAACAAACATGCTAGGGTCTGCATTTGAAGGATGAAAGCCACAAAATATGAAATATTCACTTATCTTACCATATCATGCACGTGGGCTTGCTTTAGGCCATACAATGCCTTCTTTAGTCGACATACATACTGCGGAAACTCCTTGGAAACGAATCCTTGTGGTTGCTCCATATATATAACACGATCTAGTTCGCCATACAAAAATGCATTCTTTACATCTAGTTGCCATAGAGACCAATTCTTACTTGACGCCAAGGAAATTATAGTTCGAACAGTAACCATTTTTGCAACTGGACTAAAAGTCTCTTCATAATCCATGCCATATTGCTGAGAAAATCCATGAGCAACTAAGCGAGCTTTATGCCTTGCAATTGTTCCATTGGCTGCCTTTTTTATTTTATATATCCACCTACATGTGATAAGATCAACATTCTCTGGTCTAAGTACTAGATCCCATGTAGAATTGTTTGCCAGTGCATCAATTTCACAACGCATTGCTTCTTCCCAGTTAACATTTCCTCGTGCTTCCATATAAGTTGTTGGTTCGTCGTCAATCGAATCATCCATCATAAAGCAAGAAGTAACAGTGCATGAATTTAATTGAACTTCGTAATCAGCCAAATAATTTGGTGGTTTTCTTTGCCTAGCTGTTCTTTGCTTCATATACTGTTGTTGTGGGTTATCAACCGACGGCAATGACTCCGTTCTCCCTTTGTCCCTTGGCTCTGGCTGTGCAGGAAAAGGCTCCAGAACTGATTTAATCAAAGGGGCATGTTCTAAATTTTCCTCATGAATGGCAGTTGAATAATAATTTGCTAACTCATCAAACACAACATCTCGAGAGGTAACAATTTTTTTAGTGATGGGATCCATGCATTTCCATCCTTTTCTATGAGCATCATAACCAACAAACACACACTTTCTAGCTTTTGGATCAAGCTTTAATCGCAAAGATTTAGGTGTATGTACACAACAAAGAGAACCAAAAACTTTAAAGTAACTTACATTGGGTTTGCTGTTATATAACATCTCAAAAGGAGAATTTGATACACCTGGCCAAGAAGGAAGTCTATTTATCACGTGACAAGCACATTGCATAGCAGCAACCCATAGTGTTTATTCCTGACGTGATCTTACAAGATCTTACAAGATACCTTTGTTTTCAAAGGATTTTAAAATTTTAATAAATCAATATGAGTATGTTTCTCAGCTGGTTTTCCAGACCGATTCGGTTGTTATTTGTAATAACCCGGATTTCTGGGCGTTGTAATTAATAATATAATTGGGTTAAGTAGTAGAAATACTGAATTTATAAATTGAACAAATGAACATGATCAAATAAATAAATATTTATATTTTTAATTGTGTTACATATATACACATAGATAGAATTAGTATATATACAAGTTAAAATTGTGTTTGTTTAAATATATGTATATATAAATTGATTTGAAATTTAATTTGAATTTGGGTTTTATATGGAATTACAAAGAATAGATATATATCTTAAATATATTTTGGATTTAAAAATATAGTATATATGATTTTAATTCTTTTGGTTTTACATTGTTTTCTTAAATATATTTATTTATATGAATTAAAACAATGTTTTTACTTAATAAAAATATACACGTATAAGTTTTATAAATCATAAAAAAATCATTAAATCTAGATAAATACACTTGTAAAATAAGTATATATATAATTTAACAAATGTAATCAATTAATTCATGCTAATGACAAATGTTACATTCTTAAACAAGTGTCAACTGATTTAATTTAAGAGGATTCAATAAAGGATAATACTTCAAAATATACATAGGTTGTATATATAAGAGTATTATATATAATAATAATTAGTTCTATATTATTTTCTTTAAATGCTTTTATAGAAATAAATTCAGAAAAGGTACTTACCAAATAGAGGTTGAAAATGGGTCTGCTAAGTATTTATAGATTTTCAGTCTTACGCCTGATCAACGTATGACCGAATTTCTATGAGAATGAGGATGGACTTGTTAAAACATCGAGTTATAAAATGATATTTTTATAAAACTATTTTTACAATACTATATAGATTTTTAAAGGTGTTTTAAAAAAATGATCAAAGAAAATTTATCTGATTTTAAGCAATTTAAAAAAAATTCCAGCTTCGTTCCTTTTCGAGGACGAAAAGATTCAAAGGGGGGAGGAATGTAATAACCCGGATTTCTGGGCATTGTAATTAATAATATAATTGGGTTAAGTAGTAGAAATACTGAATTTATAAATTGAACAAATGAATCTGATCAAATAAATAAATTATTTTTAATTGTGTTATATATACACACATAGATAGAATTAGTATATATACAAGTTAAAATTGTGTTTGTTTAAATATATGTATATATAAATTGATTTGAAATTTAATTTGAATTTGGGTTTTATATGGAATTTCAAAGCATAGATATATATCTTAAATATATTTTGGATTTAAAAATATAGTATATATGATTTTAATTCTTTTGGTTTTACATTGTTTTCTTAAATATATTTATTTATATGAATTAAAACAATGTTTTTTACTTAATAAAAATATATACATATAAGTTTTATAAATCATAAAAAAATCATTAACTCTAGGTAAATACACCCGTAAAATAAGTATATATATAATTTAACAAATGTAATCAATTAATTCATGCTAGTGACAAATGTTACATTCTTAGACAAGTGTCAATTGATTTAATTAAAGAGGATTCAATAAAGGATAGTACTTCAAAATATGCATAGGTTGTATATATAAGAGTACTATATATAATAATAATTATTCTATATTATTTTCTTTAAATGCTTTTATAGAAATAAATTCAGAAAAGGTACTTACCAAATAGAGATTTAATATAAAAGTTATATAAAACATTTTTTTATTATTAACACATGCATGAGTGCTAAATAAAATTTAAGGGTTTAAAAACAAATTTTTTTATATGACATTTGTAAATTGGGAGGTTCATGTATTGACAAATGTTGATAAGTAATATAAAATTTAAACAAGTGGCTTGATCTCTTCTTAATTAAAATATAGAAAACAATATGATTAAAAAAATAACCAAGTTTCATCCTCATTCTCTAAAACAAGAAAAATGGAAGTCAAGCCTGTAAAAGAAATTAAAACAAGAAAAATCGGAGAAATAAAACAGAAATTAAAAGACTAATCATCAAGCCTGTAAAGAAGAATTAAATCAGGAAATAAGAAAAAAAAGAGAAGAAGAAGGAAGCAAAACGACCTCTGTCCAAGATCTATAACCTGAAGATAATCAAATTAAAGCTATGGCAAAGAGCATCTCTACATCAAACAAACTCAAAGATCTGAAAACAAAAACCAAATCCAGTTTTCAGATTTTTCATAAGATTGCTCTGCTTAAGCAAAAGAGGTGAGTAAATTTTTAACTGTCAGAAAATTTATCATTTTACTTGTGCATGTGAGTAAACAAATTGATATATATTTATGCATGAGGTTGAAACTTGAATTTATGTGTGAAATGTTCCATAAATATATGAATATATTTTGCACGTATGGGTATAGAGTCGTATGTGCATGTCTTGGTTTGAATGTGTGAGTTTGTATTCCAACAGTGTCTCTGTTTGTTGTTCAGGCTTCAAAACTTTAAGAAAATCCAAGATCTTCTTCTCTAAATTATTTTTAAGACTTCAATATATAAACAAAAGTTGTTAGCTATATATAAATTTTTAAAATGTTTTCAAGGTGCAATCTGAAGCTAGTTTAAAGGAAAGGGAAGAAGAACTGTAGATGTGGAAATATATCATAATCTCGACCAAAAAAATTGTCACATTCAAGGCTGTAATCTGTTTCATCTTCGAAAATCAAGATTTTTAAAGTTAAAATCAAGATTTTTAGGCGATTTAATTATATGAAACGAGAGATGTGCGTATTTTAGTTCCTGAGCATTTACCGGCGAACCAAGCAGAGTTAGGTATCGATTCTTGGCCAGAAGATTGATGGAAGGGTAGCAAGTTTGGGAAATCAATCGGAGATTATATTGATCGCCTTAAGGTCCTAGTGAGGGTGAAATAGGGTTATGAAGTCAGTTTTGGTGTGTTATGTTCGAAGTTTGGGGATAGTCGTGGCCGCTCCGGAAGAAATCGGAGGTGGGGGAAATTGATTGTCGAGGGGAGGCGTGACCGCAGGCGTGGCGGCGAGGTTTCAGGCGATCGAATGTGGCGGTGAGTGGTGATTTTGGGGTTTTGTCTTTGTTCCAGCAGATGATGGGTTGCTCGATTTTGATTCCGGATCAAATCGTGATTTCTGGGTTGTCAATTTGGAAGAGGTGGTCGAAGGCCATATGCTGGAGGTAGCAGTGGTGTCCAAAGCGGCGACATGGGGATGTGCATGTGCACATGTACCAGTTTGTGTCAGCAGATGTTTACGTTGAATGGAAGGAAAAAGAAGATGGAATGTATCGGGAAATCAGGGTCTTGACTCGGTGCCGAGCTCGAGTCATTCGAGTGAGTAACCGCGAGAGGTAAAACTGTGTGTTTCGAGTGTTTGTATGGGAATCTTGTTTGTGCTCGAGTTTATTTTTTTTCAAATGAGTCTAATCCTGCTTTAGTTATAAAGCTGAGTAATTAAACGATTTCCAAAGTGATGATGCTTGCATTTTGAAAGAAAAAAAAAGAGGAAGGTGATTATCAAATTTTAAGTTAAAACAAAATTTAGGTTTAAACAAATTTTTCTTAAGCCATTTCTTTGAAATAATTCTGGTTTATTTTAAATGAATGGTTAAGTAAAAGATTTGAAATTTATTTTAACTAAGATTAAGTAAAATCTTGGTTTGATTAAACTTAACCAATAAGAATAGTTAAGTACTAATTAAGAAGATGAAATGTTTTTTTTTCATCAATTAAACTTGAGGATGTATGTTGATTTACACATTGATTAATTACCAAGTTTATTAAATTTTGATGATGATTTAGATAGTGATTAAGATAAATGACTTATTTTTCAACTAATTAAGGTTGTGTAAGTTAGATTTAATAATTAATTTAAAGATGTTAACTAATTTATTTATGAAATAATAAATTAAGGATAATCACCTGTGAAATGGATTAAAGTATAATTACTGAATGTGATTTATAAAGTATAATTATATTTTAAGTAATGAATGGATAATAACTTAAAGAATAATAACTTAAGAAAAGTAAATAGTGAATAATTACGTAATAGAAGTAATTAAGGATTATTTACTTAGTATAATTGATCAAGGATTCATTAATTAAGGGTTGATAAATTAAAGTTAATTTTATCAAAGTAAGTTATTATAGGATATTTAATTTGAGTAATTAATTATGGATTAATGTCATTAATGTGAATTAATTTGGGTTATTGATTAGAGGATAATTAATAAAGTAATTAAAAAGGGAAATTAATCAAGGGTGATTAATTAAGATAGAAACTTAGAGGTTGGGAATTTAGATAATTAAATTTGGATGCAATTAATTAATGTAAGTAAAGGTAATCTAAGTGATTAAATATTTTGTAATTAATTCAATTAGAGTTAAATTAAATTAATTTTTGGAAATAATCAATCTGTTGAATGGTTAAATGATATTAAATGCCTGGAATTGGTTAATATCCCTGATATAGAATGTTTTGTGGTATGATTTTTGGGTGGACAGTGATAACGTGGATTATCTATTAATCATAAATTACTGTGTAAAGGCAACATCTTGTATTTAAGAATGAATTGAGTTCACTAGAATAACTTGGGTTAAGATGGAATTGGATTCGAAGAGACCAGAGTCGGGTATTAGTCAATACCCGAAACCACGTCGATTCTTTATAGATTGTTATGTGAAACCAATAGGCTGAAATAGAACGATTTAAGTGAATTGGATCATTTAATCTAAGATTTGGTACTTAGAAATTGAAGGATGAAAAAAGTGATGTCTATAACCATTTGTGAATTTGAAATTGATACAAGTATCGGGTTTATATAAGTTGTATGTTTTTGTATTACTTGTTAGATGGGTTTACTCACGCCGGTTTCCAGCCTGACCCGGGTATTACTTTGATGTAATGCTCGGGTCAGACCGAGTATTACAGATTTGCAAGTAAGAACGTTCTGGAGTTCAAGAGTAGAGCTGGAGGACGAAAACGTACATAGTGTCTATCCGCTGTGATATATATATATATATATATATATTGTTATTCATCTGGGACAAGTTATTTTAACTGTCCAATGATTGTAAATGTTGTAAATCTTAATATATAAAAATGTAAATATACTGATACAGTTCTGCTTTGTAAACTGTTATTTATTTGCTATTATATTTATCCGCTGCGAATGTGAGATTGTGTGTTTCTTTTCTGTTCTTCTTCTTCTATCTCTTTCTTCTTTTCCTAACTATCTGGAGTTTTCGAAATCGAAAATTCCGAGTCGTTACATTTGGTATCAGAGCTGAAGGTTAAGCGAGAACCTTGGCTCTGGTGGGATTACTCATTAAGGATAGGGTAAGTGGTACCCTAGGATGAGTTGAGTATATAAATATGAAAACGTACTTGTTATTTTCTTGTATAAAGATTTTAAATGATTTTATATAAGAATATATATTTTGATATATATAAAGCAATATTTCTTTCTAATAAATATTAAGGTAATTGGTTGTTAAGATATTGGAATTAGATACTAATAGAAATACAACCAAATTGAAATTGAAATTAAATTAAAGATAAGTTTGAAATGGATTCAAACTGAAATTAAATCTTGAATTTTGGAAAGAATTTCAAGAAAAGATAATAATGAATTGGTTCTAGATATGATAATCTTGGTTAGTATCATATATAATTGTTGTAATATAATGTGTATTAATCAGTGAGCAGAATGAAATGTTTTAAGGAAATAAAACATTTAGGGAAGTTGGACTTATAAATTGGAATTAAAAGATGATCTAAATAATGAAGTTTTAAATCTGGGTCCTGTTTCAAACCAGAGTTGTTTGAAAGTTTAAATAAATTTGTTTTGAATTAAAAACCAAAAGTGGTTTAAAATTTTAAAGTGTAATTTTGTATGTAAAAGAAGTTAATATGTATATATGTGGATATACATAATATCAAAGGTGGTTTGAAATAAACTCTAAATGTTGAGTTTTGAATTTGGAATAAGATGTGATACCCAAAGCGATAAGTTTTTGAACTTAATAAGTGGGAAGATTATTTATGTGAAGTTTAAAATTTGAAATGGAAGTTCAAATTGGGTAAGACTGACTAGATTAAGTGAAGTGATTTAACTTGGGGAAAAAATTAAATAAGTTGGAATGGTCAACCTGATTTGGAAATTTCAAGATGAAATTGGGATTTAACTTGGGAAGTTAAATGGTTGATTTGAATTATGGAGTTTGAGTAATCTCAAATAGGGTTTGAGATTCGAAAATTGGTAATGAATGGATGTTTTAAAATAAATTAGATGATATCATCCTATAGTTGCTAAAAATCTTTAAGTTGTGAATTGAATTTGTTTTTAATGAATGAGAAATGAAGTATGGTAATATATCCATTATTAAGATAAAAAGAAAAATCTAACATTAATTTGAAATTAAGGATAAGGAATTACTTTGAAATGAAAATTTAAATGATTGAATCTGAAAATTGAACTTGTTTAAGAATTGGTTTCAAACTAGGAGATAAAATTGGGTAATAAATTAAATTGTTTAAAAGCTTTTAATAATTAAAAGCTTTTAATAAAGGTTAACTTGGTTTAAAGGGTTAAACCAACCATAGTGAATTTAACTCGAATTTATATAATCCGAGATGGTTTAAATTTCGAATTTGAATTGAAATTAGTTCAAATTGAATTTAATTTGAATTAATTAAAATTGTGATTAAAGATGTATGAATATAAGATTCAAATGGAAAATTTGAATTGGATTGATTTGAATAATGTGGAATTGTAATTAAAGTTGAATATTCTTAAATTCGAAAGAGATATGAATTGGATTCGGAAGGAAATCAAGAATAATTCAACTTGATTTGGAAATGGAATTTGAGATTGGGATTAATTCAAACTGGAGTTGAAATAAATTGAAATTTGAAAACTAGTTCAATTGAAATTTATTTGAATTAGTAGAATTTGAGATCAAGGTTGAATAAAGTTAAATTTGAAAAGAAGCCGAGGTAAATTCAAGTTGAATTGGGGTTGAATCAATTTCAATGGAAATTTGAAGTTATTTAAATTGGAATTGGGTCAATTTAAATGGAAGTGGAAGTTTAAATTGAATTGATGAAAATGGAGATTGGGAAGTGAACAGTTTTGACTCTGGACTATTTTAATATAAATTATTTTAATATAAACCTATTTTTCTAAGATATTTATTATATATAAAACTTTTCTTTTAATAGCCAAACTATCTTATACTTGTTGTACAATTATTTTTGAAACTGTTTAAGAATTTTCCAACTGTTTTATAAATTAATTACCATATTTCAACTGTTTTACAAAACTAATTACCATCTTACTATTATTTTGCGATTATCTAAAATTTCTATAATTATTTTAACTATTTTACATCTATTTTACAAACTATTAATTATTTTCCAACTACTCATCTATTTTTAAAATTTTCAAGCTATTCTCTAAATAAACTGGTCAGATTTCAAACTGTTATTGGTTAAATACCCAATTGAGTTAAGAATAGACGTGATAATAAAAATGGATTGAAACAATTGTGAGTAAGTGAATGAAAACCAAAGTGAATGTGAATAGAAATGGAATTGATTTGGCTAATAACCAAGTGAGATAAATACGTAGGGTGTACGTATGTTATTCTATTCGCATAGTGATTTGATCCAGATTCAAGCACAGAATTTTGAGATAATTATGTCGATCCGAGTTGGGATTTTTCACTCGATTTTCGACGGCGGACCTGGATATGGATTGTTGATTAGTTCTGGATGTTCTCCATCATAGTTATGGCTATGCAAGGAGAATGACGGTTTCTGATCAAGAAACCAGATCTGTGTCCGCACTAGGAAGTCGGGTGGACGATACTAGTTTGAAAGTGAAATTGTGTGGTCGAGTGAGCGATCAGATTGGTATAGCGTACGGATGATATGTGTACATTGTACGGATTTGAAGGAAAATGATATTGGAAAGTGTAATCAAATTTGGATATTTGATTTTGAGTAAATAAAGTTAAATATCTTTGCTTTATAAAATAAAACTCCCCTTGTTGAATCTATTGCCAGAAGAAAAGGATTTTGAAGGTGTTTTGAAGTATAAAAGGAGTTTTATACAAGTTTGAAATGATCCTAAGTTTTAAAAAATTTATATATCTGTATATATATAAAGGATCTTATGAGGATTTTGGAAAAGAGGTTTTGGGAACCTATGGATTTGGAAAGGCTTTTGATTTTTGGATAAAATCAATATGAGAATTTGGAAAGTCGAGTTGAGAATTATCGATTTTGGAATAATCGATTTTGTGTAAAGGAGCTTTGTAGGAGATCATACTAGGTGTATGATTTGAAGATACTATATGTGTATAGTATAAAATGTTTTGATGATGGCTCTGGGGAAAAAGGCACTCCCATGAAATGAACTTCTCAGGAGTACCACCGGGTGGTGCTGCCTTGAGCCCCAAGGGAGGGGTTCTAAAGTTGATCCTGTGAGGAGTCCGGACAAAACTAGTTCCAGGGGATTATGAGTAGAGTATACCATAGCGAAAGTCGTGTGTGCCGTTGAGAGCCAACAGTCTGCGTTTGATTTTATATCGGTAGACTGCGATCTATGGTATAACATAGCGAAAGTCGTGTGTGCCGCTGAGAGCCAACAGTTTGCGTTTGATTTTATATCGGTAGACTGCGACCTATGTAGGAGTGGAGAAGTTTCATTTTGACAGCGAAAATCAAAGGCCGCTGAGAGCCTGTAGTTACATGGACTTTTGCTGTGACAACAAGGTAACCCTGGATGTAACTGTGATCTGTTGTGTGGGATCCATGGCATAATCGAGAGGCAGCTGAGAGCTTGCAGTTACATGGACTTTTGCTGTGACGGCAATGTAACCCTGGAATGTAACTGCGACCATGGATGAGGGTGATGATTTCTAGAGCATTCTCACCAAAGATATATCCTCTATTTTCAAAAACCGTTTCTATATTTTCAATAAAATTATTTTCCAAGTATTTTCACTGGGTGTTGAAAATGGGTCTGCTAAGTATTTATAGATTTTCAGTCTTACGCCTGATCAACGTATGACCGAATTTCTATGAGAATGAGGATGGACTTGTTAAAACATCGAGTTATAAAATGATATTTTTATAAAACTATTTTTACAATACTATATAGATTTTTAAAGGTGTTTTAAAAAAATGATCAAAGAAAATTTATCTGATTTTAAGCAATTTAAAAAAAATTCCAGCTTCGTTCCTTTTCGAGGACGAAAAGATTCAAAGGGGGGAGGAATGTAATAACCCGGATTTCTGGGCATTGTAATTAATAATATAATTGGGTTAAGTAGTAGAAATACTGAATTTATAAATTGAACAAATGAATCTGATCAAATAAATAAATTATTTTTAATTGTGTTATATATATACACATAAATAGAATTAGTATATATACAAGTTAAAATTGTGTTTTTTTAAATATATGTATATATAAATTGATTTGAAATTTAATTTGAATTTGGGTTTTATATGGAATTTCAAAGCATAGATATATATCTTAAATATATTTTGGATTTAAAAATATAGTATATATGATTTTAATTCTTTTGGTTTTACATTGTTTTCTTAAATATATTTATTTATATGAATTAAAACAATGTTTTTTACTTAATAAAAATATATACATATAAGTTTTATAAATCATAAAAAAATCATTAACTCTAGGTAAATACACCCGTAAAATAAGTATATATATAATTTAACAAATGTAATCAATTAATTCATGCTAGTGACAAATGTTACATTCTTAGACAAGTGTCAATTGATTTAATTAAAGAGGATTCAATAAAGGATAGTACTTCAAAATATGCATAGGTTGTATATATAAGAGTACTATATATAATAATAATTATTCTATATTATTTTCTTTAAATGCTTTTATAGAAATAAATTCAGAAAAGGTACTTACCAAATAGAGATTTAATATAAAAGTTATATAAAACATTTTTTTATTATTAACACATGCATGAGTGCTAAATAAAATTTAAGGGTTTAAAAACAAATTTTTTTATATGACATTTGTAAATTGGGAGGTTCATGTATTGACAAATGTTGATAAGTAATATAAAATTTAAACAAGTGGCTTGATCTCTTCTTAATTAAAATATAGAAAACAATATGATTAAAAAAATAACCAAGTTTCATCCTCATTCTCTAAAACAAGAAAAATGGAAGTCAAGCCTGTAAAAGAAATTAAAACAAGAAAAATCGGAGAAATAAAACAGAAATTAAAAGACTAATCATCAAGCCTGTAAAGAAGAATTAAATCAGGAAAGAAGAAAAAAAAGAGAAGAAGAAGGAAGCAAAACGACCTCTGTCCAAGATCTACAACTTGAAGATAATCAAATTAAAGCTATGGCAAAGAGCATCTCTACATCAAATAAACTCAAAGATTTGAAAACAAAAACCAAATCCAGTTTTCAGATTTTTCATAAGCCTGCTCTGCTTAAGCAAAAGAGGTGAGTAAATTTTCAACTGTTAGAAAATTTATCATTTTACTTGTGCATGTGAGTAAGCAAATTGATATATATTGATGCATGAGGTTGATACTTGAATTTATGTGTGAAATGTTCCATAAATATATGAATATATTTTGCACGTATGGGTATAGAGTTGTATGTGCATGTCTTGGTTTGAATGTGTGAGTTTGTATTCCAACAGTGTCTCTGTTTGTTGTTCAGGCTTCAAAACTTTAAGAAAATCCAAGATCTTCTTCTCTAAATTATTTTTAAGACTTCAATATATAAACAAAAGTTGTTAGCTATATATAAATTTTTAAAATGTTTTCAAGGTGCAATCTGAAGCTAGTTTAAAGGAAAGGGAAGAAGAACTATAGATGTGGAAATATATCATAATCTCGACCAAAAAAAATTGTCACATTCAAGGCTGTAATCTGTTTCATCTTCGAAAATCAAGATTTTTAAAGTTAAAATCAAGATTTTTAGGCGATTTAATTATGTGAAATCGAGAGATGTGCGTATTTCAGTTCCTGAGCATTTACCGACGAACCAAGCAGAGTTAGGTATCGATTCTTGGCCAGAAGATGGATGGAAGGGTAGCGAGTTTGGGAAATTAATTGGAGATTATATTGATCGCCTTAAGGTCCTAGTGAGGGTGAACGAGGGTTATGAAGTCAGTTTTGGTGTGTTACGTTCGAAGTTTGGGGATAGTCGTGGCCGCTCCGGAAGAAATCGGAGGTGGGGGAAATTGATTGTCGAGGGGAGGCGTAACCCCAGGCATGGCGGCGAGGTTTCAGGCGATCGAATGTGGCGGTGAGTGGTGATTTTGGGGTTTTGTCTTTGTTCTAGTAGATGATGGGTTGCTCGATTTTGAATTCGGATCAAATCGTGAATTCTGGGTTGTCAATTTGGAAGAGGTGGTCGAAGGCGATATTGTAACGACCTGCTATTTTGGACCATTCAAATCGACAATAAAAACGTACATGTCCGACTTGAATAATTCAAAATACCGAATTGTTAATAAAATTTGGCAAAACTTAAAATATACAGTAAGTAAATCAATCATAGATCACTTACACAGAGTAAAACAATGCAGCGGAATAGATAAAGAATAGTAGTTCATGAAGCTACTATATATCTCAGAGTTAGAAATAAAATATAACCGAATAGTTCAAATGCCATGAAGTCTCCAATGCAACAGATGGCTTCTCTGAACCAATCAACTGGATGACTGAAGGGATAGATAGCTGGATCTTCAAGCAAAGCTCCAACTTCGAAGATGAGTCTCAAATGCTGTATCTCTCAGTCTGACCCGAGCGTAAAGCAAAACACAAAACACTCGAGTCAGGATTAACATTCTTATATCTATAAATCTAACTCAAGTGAAATATCAACTAAAATATAATTAACTTAGAGGATGTTTGGGATAACCATCCTCTAAGGGTCCATGGAACTATCTAAAAGATAGAAATATACACTATAACACCGTAGTCTTTTCAACTTAATTTATACTTCAAAACCAAATATCATTTTCACTTCAAATATCTCTATACTTCCCAAATAGTATTTTTATACATTAAATAATTTGTACAGTAAAGAAATTTCAATTCCCTCAACTTAGCAAATCGTTTAACATCAACCCGACCACCCCATTTAAATCTATTTCAATCTCAATTTATTAATTTAAATTCAACTCAATTTCTAAAATAACCACTTCAATTTTATCGATCTCAAATTCGGATTTGAAATCACAAAATACCCTTTATGTTCAATATATTTCAAAACTTTAAGTATTCAACGTTTCAAACTAACTTTTTAATCAATTTAGTTTCTAAATAATAAATTCAACTATACTGATTTCAAATACATATCCGAATCTCAAAATAAACCATTTAAATCCCAATATAGTTCAAAGATTTAATATTTAATTAAATGTTCAATTTAATAGTTCCATATAGATCTCGATTTAACCTCATTATTATCTAGTCTTAAAATAATCCCTCATTAGATACAATATCATTTAAGTAACCTTAAATTACATTTTACTCAATATTTTCTTTAATTTATTTAAACGTGAAATATTCATTAAATCACTTAAATAAAAATCCAGTTACAAAATCATACCCTTAAATTTCCCATTCAAAAATTTCAAATTGATTTAATTGAATAAATCCTTATTTAAATACCATTTAGATAAAGCCACATTTATCTCCCAATCTTAGTAAATTGCAGAATACTTTGGAATAAAATTTACATAAATATTTAGCATAATTTATGTATTAAATCAAATTTTGACTAAATTAAATATTATTAAATCTATATATCATTACCCTTTATATATAAAAAATTTTAAGGATTAACATTTAATAAGACCATATATTTCTTTCCAAAACAATAAATTAAATTTCAAAATATTTATATATATGGACCAACGATGTCTGTATATATTTCTTATCATATGGTCAAGTGTTACGGATATTTATCATTTCAATCCGTACACTAAATGTATACGGGTGGATAGCATTTCAACCCGTAATCCCAATTCAATTAAATGAAAATCGCTTGGGTTTATCATTTCAACCCATAACGATTTTCTCCTATTCTAAAGTCTGTTCGGGTATGTATCATTTCAACCCATAGTGATTTCTTGTGACGCCCCACCTCTATACCCACGCTAGCCAAGAACATTACGGAGTAGTGCTGTCAACTAGCACGGAGAATAAGGCTGTTGAGGAGCGACCATCCATGTAATTGCTTATCACACGGTGGCTATAAATAATCTTCGAAAACAAACGTAGAAATAAGCATAACGCACATCAGTCACAGACATCAATATCACAAAGGCGGAAGAAGATATGAATATATAACTAACACATGAAAGTGTACATCAGAGTAGTGGTCAAAAGATCCACAATAATACATGAGAATAGCAACACGTGCTATACAAAAGAATACAACTATGAGTCTATATCTCAAGTGTATACAACAAAAACTGCTAATCTAAACAGTTAGCCGAAAGTCAGAGTGATGAATCCCTGGGAAGAAGTCAAGCAGAAGCACCTGTAACATCTCGGTCTGACCCGAGTATTATTTAAGAAAAATAATAAACGGGTCAGTCTAGCTATAAATATCATATGACAAGATATAACATAAAAGATATGGCATAAACATAAAATATCCATGATGACATACCACTATAAGTATGTAAATAATGATCAACAGAAGATCAATCAATAAGAGATAATCAATATCACAAGAATCTTCTCAAAGATTCGGAAAGGGCATCATACCCCAAACTTGTACTCATAACAAGTTAATGACATAAATTCTAGAAATCAATGCAAGAAGTCCAGAAATCATAGAAAAGAGAAAGAGGCCTATCACATGACGGTCCGAAGACCAAGGGGAGCTACCCCACATGTGTGAATGGAATCACACAGATTAAGGTCCAGACTAACCAAAAAGCAAAAAGGTATGTGTGAGTGGAATCACACAAGTGGTGTCTAGTCTAACCTCGCAACAAGAGACATCGCACAGTTGCTAGTCTAAAGCATCAGAATGATCGTCATGATCAACGAGAAGTGTCAATTACACTAAGCTAGTAAATATAGAAGTTTAGCTTCATGTCCCATAACCACTTGCTTAACTTAAATATTTACGAACAAACTTTAAATCTTCACTAATAAAATTGTCACAAGAGGTTCAATCGAACAAGTCCAAGAATTAACCGACGAAGTGAACGCAAGCATTTCATACCACTTGTTTTACTAAGTCGTTTAATTAGATTTCTCATCCGAGTGAGGTAAAGGTTTGTATATACTAATAGATTGGAAAACGGTTTAAGAAAAGAGCTTTGTTATTAAAAATAGAGTTGAAATTGTTTGTTAAAAGAGTTTTGATATTTACTACTAGTATTGAAACCTTTATATTATAAAATGACAAAGCACAGAAGCAATTGTAGAAACAATCAATCACAAAGATCGCATACGGAGATGTGAATAAAATCCAAGGAAATCAGCTCAATGTTTTTCAGATAAGATCCCCTACGGAGGGGGGTGGCAACCCCCCAAGGTGGGGGTGCGGGGGGCAACGCCACCGCTTACGGGGTTCGACCTGCCCGGTCAGGTCGCGGGGGTCCAGGGGGCAGCGCCCCGTCCAAAACGGTACGACCTAAGTGAAGACAAGCGGCCTACGACCTAAAGCAAAATGAGGTCTAATGACCTAAGGGTTCACGCGACCTAACACAATGGTCGAGCGACCTAACTGGAGTTAAGGGAGGCAAGCGACTTAAGGTCCAACGACCTACGACTCAAGCAAGCCGAGCGACCTAGTGTGGAGGGGTCGAGCGACTTAAGGAAGGCGAACGACCTAAGGTCTAACGACCTACGACTTAACAGAGTCGAGCGACCTAAGGTAAATGGTCCAACGACCTAACTCGAACGACTTATCAGGAGCTTAGGTCAGAGACGACCTACGAGATAAACCAGGCCGACTTAGTGGACGAGCGACCTAAGGTAAATGGTCCAACGACCTAACTCGAACGACTTATCAGGAGCTTAGGTCGGAGACGACCTACGAGATAAACCAGGGCGAGCGACTTAATGTTTGCCTAGAGATTATAGGTCGGAAACGACCTAAGACTTAAGGCTTAACTCGCGAGCGACCTACGGCTGAAGGCCTAACTCGTGAGCGACCTACGACTTAAGGCTTAACTCGCGAGCGACCTACGGCTTAAGGCCTAACTCGTGAGCGACCTACGACTTAAGGCTTAACTCGCGAGCGACCTAACTCCGAAGTGCCAATACTTCCAGAATGACCTAAAGCCCTACGACCTACGACCTAGTGACCTTGCGACCTATCACCAAACGAGTCAAGTGGCCAGAACGAGCTAAGTGCAGGAAATTTCCAAAAATGCTAAAAATTGGAGTTTTTCGCCAATCCAATCCAAACCAAAGGAAAATGTGCATGCAAAAGTGATAGGGAATCATTCCCAACAGTCCAATATAGTTATGGACTAGATTTGTGAGATAAAAATCTCACCTTTGCACAAATTCAATGAAGAAGGAGCTTGAAACAATGGAGAAGCAACTACAAGCTAGAATCCAATGTCTTCACTTTGATTTTGGAGTTGAATGATGGATTTAAAGTTGAAACCTAAGCTTGGAGTTTTAATTTCCTCTTCCACTCACCATTAATGCAAAAGCTTGGTTGTTAGGAAATTTATGAAGAGTGAGAAGAAGGAAGGGGGTTTGGGCTTGAGTTATAATGGCAATCTAACCCAAGGTCCAAAGCGGGAAAAGTTAGTGAAATTCTACTAACTCCAAACCTACCAATGTTTATACTTAAAAAAATCGTAAACGGCATTTCGAACTCAATGGAAGTGGTCTCGAGTCCTAATTTGACCGTTTGCAAAAAGTAGCTTTTCGGACCAATATCCGATTAACGACAAAATATTTAAATAAAATATTTAAATATAAAATCGATAAATATGCGGGTTGTTACATTTCTATACTAACAAGAAACTTGCAGAGTGATAACATATATGTAAATAATAATAACAACAGGCATATATCATCAAAATAAATATATAAACAATAGGATATGGTGTCATATCCCATAAGTGAATAGTTACAGGTAATAGCATATATAACAATTTAAATAACTACAGCCTCATATTTCAATTGTCGTCTCAATTGAAATCAAATTTAGTAAATAAAAGAATGTTAATCGTGAGTGATTTCTCACCTTTCGAGGCCAGAGAAAAAGAAGTGAGTTATGAAATCCAGATCCGAATTCCAAAACAAAGCTAGATGGACACGGTTCAATGATCAAAGCTGATAATAGGAATAGACGAATTCAAATCAGAATTGGATCAAGGAAGATAAATAGGATAAGTGAGCTTATATACAACTAGCCAACATATCCAGACACAGTTTATAAAATATGCAACAAAATATGAATGCCTCGGTTAATATATATACATAGGTGTGCAGACCGACTATATTAATATAACCATATATATACTATATAACATTTCCTCTACCAATTTGTATATGACTATACATATGACTATACTTGAAATCAAAATACACATTCCTTAAAAAAAAATCCAACGTATATCAATCAGTGCAAACAACCTTAAGGCTGACATGAAATAAAATTTTGAAAGCATATACTGTTGAAATTATAAAATATTGATATAACTTATACTGTAAAACTACCATAGAAAATTTATATATATACCTACATTTAAATATAACTTATGTAAATTGTTGAAAATAAAATAAAATATAGTATGGTAGACTCTAAAATACTAAAACAATCATAAAAATATATATATTATAAATTGACCTATCAAACTTGTACCCACCAATTTTATATAATATATATACCAAAACAGTAACGAAAATTAAAATACTATATTTTATATATCTAACATATGAAAGCTAATAAAATAACATATTTTATTATAGTTGAAACTGTTATAACCAAATATATAAAACATATAAAAATACGTATATTAATAGAAGGCTGCCAAACCTATACCATATATACCGTAAGCTATCAATAGTAAAATAAAACGCGTATATATATATATATTTAACTTATCAACTAGTTAGTAAAACATACGTATCTAAAAGTTGTACGATAACTATATGCTAACAAAAGTCAAAAACTATATACCGTAAAATCTTAAAATAATATACATAATACAGTATAAATATATACTAACCTTTATATATGAACAGAAGTTAAATATTTATATACACGTTTATAAATATAACAATTATCATATATATACTATTATGAAATATACTATTATTTTTAAAGTTCAACTGTTAGTGAATTCAAAATCCCCATAGTTGCAGTAAACATATAAAACAAAACTTATGCACAATCTATACTGTTCTTAATATATAAAATAGACTTATATCAAATAAAATGCGTATTTACTTTTAAAAACCAGAGAGGAAATGTTTTGCCAACTAATGCATGCGGCCATGGGGAGGAGGCAGTCCAAGGAAAAGAGAGAGCTCATGATCAGGTTTGGAAGAAATAAGAAAAGATGGAGGGGAGATGAGAACAGGCGATTTTTAAAGGAAGAATGCATGCGTGATTCAAGCAACATGACATGGCGAAGGATATTCTTCAGGCAACAGAGAAAATGCTAGTTTCTTAAATATAAAGGTAGGTCTGCATCTGATATGTGAACGTGCTATATGACTTTATATAATATTTACAAAGCTCTCTCCTCTTTTAATATTAATTTGAGGGCAACGAATAGCCTACAGAGAGAAAAGAAGATGCAATCTATGCTATACTATATATATATATATTCCTAGAAACACGGAAACGAAGAGGTAAAAGAGGGAAGAGAAAGAGGCATATAAATGAATGGTAAATAAATTTAGATTTCAAATGAAATAAATGGAACAGCAGAGATTAAAGTATGGATGTAAATCCTAGAATAATAAAAAGCAACGGTTATATGTTGATTAAGAAAAATAATTAAAACAATTAATGGCTTAAATGGGGCAGCATGTTTCAAATTTTTGAAATGCAAAAGAAACGTACATTATAAATATAAAGTTTTCAAAAGCAAAAGAAACGTAAAGCTGTCCATTAATTCATCAAAACGTTATTTAAGTAATAAATTGAAATGAAAAAAAAAGTAATTGTAACGGTTAATAGTTGATTTAGCTATACACTTAGAGCAATAAATTTTTGTTTGTTTGTACAACACATAATGAGTTTTGAAAGTCAAGGATATAAAAATGGATAAAAGGAAAGAAATCAGGAAATTTTTGTGAGCAATAGCTTTCCAAGGAAAGGTAGGCTTACATTATATATACATGCTGAGATGATTAGGCACGTTCAAAATTTTTGAAGCAATGAAGGAATTGGAAATAAATATAAAATGAAAGAAATTTGAAAAGTCCGTAGCTATGATTTAGCCAAAATTTATTAAAGCCATTTACTAGGAAGGTTGGAACCGAAATAATAGGGAGAGGAAGGCACATTAAATTTGATGACAAAGTTGTGTTCGGATCTATAAGCAAGTGGTTTATATATTATAGGCCTTATGAATGCGAGGGAAGGAACGGATGCTACTAGCTTGATGATTTGAGATTCTTTCAAGCGTTAAAAACAAAAATAAAGAGAGACCAGAATAAACGCACCACCATAAATATAAATATACGCTTCAATTGCAAAAGAAACGTATAGAGAAAATTATAGGTAGTGGAAAAGGTAAAGTCAGTGCATGAAACTACAAGGAATAATAAAAGCAAGGTCGATGATCTCAAATTTATTAATGGTTACGAATGGAAAAGTCTACCTGGATTGGAAAAGTATTAAGCAATAGAAATCTTTAACGGTAGTAAAAAAAAACCGTTACGCACTGATTCAGAAATCAATTAAAGCAATTAATAGCTTGAATTGGACAACACGTTTTCTCAATTAAATAAACTTCCATAAAATTATTTGAAAATTTACAATCTGCTATATTTAAATATACGTATTCTAAATATATAAACATTTTATTTAAAAATTCAATTATTATAAGATTTCACAAATATTCAATTAAATACGTTATAGAATCAATTAAAATTGTTAAAATTTTCCGGGTCGTTACACTCTCCCCCACTCAAAACTTTTCGTTCCCGAAAAGGAAGGAGGTAGGAAAATAAAACAACCAGAAAAAAAAAATAGATTGAAAGCCAAGATAAACAATAAATTTTAAAACTATATAAATTTTATTTAAAATATTTATTTGAAAATTTCATTTGAAATTAAATTTTCTTTAATATTTAATACTTCTTAAACTCCTTTGCAAACAATTATTTACATTAATACTTCTATTTACAAAGACTATTGAAAATATTAAATCCAAAATTTATGAAATTTTTAATTTATCTCAAGATACCTTTCAAATATTATCAATAAATTAATAATCATTTTCTTTAAAGATGTTTTATTTAATTTATAACTTCAAAAATATTTATAACACTAAAATTTTATATAAAACAATGTAGTATACAAATAAGCAATATTTAAAAGATTTATTCAAAAAGGAAAGGAAGGTAGATTCCGAAATCGGAATATAGGTGAAAAATGAAGCTGAGCAGATGAGGTAGATTCAAAAGAATAGAATCGGGCACGAATAATTTATTTCAAACCATAAGAATTTTAATTTCAAATATTAATACAAAATTTCTTTGTTGGGAAAAATACTTTTATAATAAATACCTTTATAATAATACGTTTATATCGAAATAAATCTTTCTTTCGAAAATATTTTTATAACTCGATGTTTTAACAAGTTTATCCTCGTTCTTGCAGACTCTGGCCATGCGTTGATCAGGCGCAAAGCTAGAATTCTTCAAGTACTTCGTAGACCTGTTTCAACACCCAGTGAAAATACTTGAAAAACCTTTTTAAAAACAGATATGGAAAGTACAATCCAAACAAACAACCAAACCAAAACCTTTGTCCGACCATGGTTCGCAGATACACAATGGTTACGCCTGGGTCTCCCAGAAAACAATCCATATCCGTAAGCTTTCTCAGCCCTGCGAGTTACGCCATGATGACTAGTAGAGTGCAGGATACACAATGGTTACGCCTGGATCCCCCAGGAAACAATCCGTACCCCTAGGCAAGACTCAGCCAGGCACTTGCGCTACTATTCGCGACCTACACAGATTGCAGGATACACAATGGTTACGCCTGGATCCCCCAGGAAACAATCCGTACCCCTAGGCAAGACTCAGCCATGCAGTTGTGCTATGCAGTCACGAGAGAAAAAAAACCATGGGTTACGCCACGGTGGGAAACACTCGAGTATTACATCTGGAAAACCGAAAATCAGAGAGAATAATATCGATAGAATGAATCCACGATGTGGTCACAAAGCGGATATCAAGCAGAAGGCACTTTCCATATCTTTACTTCGAAAATATATATCATATAGTACCTTTTCAAATACTTTCAAATATCATACTTATATAAAATCCATATATATATATAAAAGATTCCATTTTCAAATCGAATACTTTTCAAATCAATAGTATATCAAATCATACTTATATAGACTTCGATTTATAAAAAAAATTCTCTTTCCAAATTGAGTACCTTTCAAATCAATAGATTTCAAATCACTTCATACTTATACAAATCCATTTTATATAAGTTCGACCACTCCCAAATCAAGTGCTTAACAATATAAGGTTCTCAATTTCAAATCATTTCAATATCAATTCAGTTTCAAAATCATATAGGATTTCACCAAATTTTCTTCCAAATTAAGTATCTAAATTTCAAAGTTCCCAAAATAATAGGTTTAGAAAATTATCCCAGTTTCCAAATTAAAATAATTCAAGTCAAACAAATTCATTTCCAAAATCACCATATAAGTACTGGTTTTTAATTTCAATTTAATTTCAAAACCAAATATTTTCTCAAAATCAATTATACTCAAAATGGTTTCCAAATTTATAATCATCACTTTAAAACTTTTAAACTATCTATTTCTATTAGAAATATCCAATTTACCTTTCTGAAAACCATTATTTGAAATTAAATTTTTTTTTTCAAAACATTTCAAAACTAAATTCCATATTAGTATAATTAAAAATAGTCATATTCACTTACTTAACAAAAGGTTTCAAACTTACTTAAGTCATACTCTTCAAAACTAAACTTATATGCTTTATCAAAATTTTTATACTTTTCGAAATTTCTTAGTTTAAAACTTTTAAACCTTGATTTGGAAGTGCTCAAACCTTCAAAATAGTCGATGAAATCAAATTTCAAATCTAAGAGTTGGAAATCAATTTTTTTTATATAGAGTTATTACTAGTCAAATTGAAAACTCGAGGACTGAACACCGGTCTCAATTTAAATTGTTTCAAATATATACATATATCTTTCGAAAATATCAAATTATACTTCGGAATATGAAATCAAAAACGGTTTTACAAAATCACTCGCATAGCGAAGCTATTAAAGTGGCCTTTCCCCCACTCTGAAACTCGAAAATCAATGTCGATGATGCGTGCACTCATCACCGAAATTATTCTCCACCGACATAAGTGAGTTTTGGACTTCTATTTTCTTGAAAACTTCTTTGAAATTTCTTCAAAATTATTGGAATTCATTTGAGCCCATTTGAAACATTTCTTATTCGGAAAAATACTTTTAAATCGTATTATTTTTATATATTTTCCCAAAATCTTAAAACCAATTTCAAAATGTCGGAATTCAATTCTCGAATTTCAAATTTAACCCTTCAGTTATAAATCCTTTTTATATAAATCACTTTCTTATAAATTTTCAAAATTTCCAATCCTTTCAAAACTTTTATATATGGAATAAAATCATAGTTATCAAAATAATAATTTCGTATAAAACAATTTTAAAATACAACAAACCCGATTTTCAAAGGATGATTCAAGAATGGATTTCAAAACAAAGATAGAGATTTAATTTAGAGGAACTCTAATCAATAGAATCCTGATTCGAAGATAGGCTCAAACAAGGTTGAGAAAATCAAATTACAAAATAGAAGATGGATATACTTCTATAAATCTCGGGCGACCTTAACCGGGTCAACCGTGACTTCAGGAATATAATTGATGCGGAATTCTAAAGCAAATCGACATTCGATTGCCAGAGATAGAATTCGGCATACCAAGATATAGCAGCATCGTAAACCGAGGATACAGAAATCTCCGGTGAATCAATGCCAGTTGTAAAGGAGTTTTCACCCCCTTTACAAATCATTCCGTGGAGCTATGGGATACTCCAGAATCAAATGAATATAAATAGGGAGAGATAGAATGAATTTCGGAACCGAGGGACATTCCAAAATTCAAACGAAATCGAGTCAAAAGGAAGAGATTCAACTCGAGCGAAAGTGATTCTGTAAATAAATTTACCATATATGCTAAGTTTTTGCCTAGAGCCAAAGCTCTGATACCAACTGTAACGACCCGCTATTTTGGACCATTCAAATCGACAATAAAAACGTACATGTCCGACTTGAATAATTCAAAATACCGAATTGTTAATAAAATTTGTCAAAACTTAAAATATACAGTAAATAAATCAATCATAGATCACTTACACAGAGTAATACAATGAAGCGGAATAGATAAAGAATAGTAGTTCATGAAGCTACTATATACCTCAGAGTTAGAAATAAAATACAACCGAATAGTTCAAATGCCATGAAGTCTCCAATGCAACAGATGGCTTCTCTGAACCAATCAACTGGATGACTGAAGGGATAGATAGCTGGATCTTCAAGCAAAGCTCCAACTTCGAAGATGAGTCTCAAATGTTGTATCTCTTAGTCTGACCCGAGCGTAAAGCAAAACACAAAACACTCGAGTCAGGATTAACATTCTTATATCTATAAATCTAACTCAAGTGAAATATCAACTGAAATATAATTAACTTAGAGGATGTTTGGGATAACCATCCTCTAAGGGTCCATGGAACTATCTAAAAGATAGAAATATACACTATAACACCGTAGTCTTTTCAACTTAATTTATACTTCAAAACCAAATATCATTTTCACTTCAAATATCTCTATACTTCCCAAATAGTATTTTTATACATTAAATAATTTGTACAGTAAAGAAATTTCAATTCCCTCAACTTAACAAATCGTTTAACATCAACCCGACCACCCCATTTAAATCTATTTCAATCTCAATTTATTAATTTAAATTCAACTCAATTTCTAAAATAACCACTTCAATTTTATCGATCTCAAATTCGGATTTGAAATCACAAAATACCCTTTATGTTCAACATATTTCAAAACTTTAAGTATTCAACGTTTCAAACTAACTTTTTAATCAATTTAGTTTCTAAATAATAAATTCAATACTGATTTCAAATACATATCCGAATCTCAAAATAAACCATTTAAATCCCAATATAGTTCAAAGCTTTAATATTTAATTAAATGTTCAATTTAATAGTTCCATATAGATCTCGATTTAACCTCATTATTATCTAGTCTTAAAATAATCCCTCATTAGATACAATATCATTTAAGTAACCTTAAATTACATTTTACTCAATATTTTCTTTAATTTATTTAAACGTGAAATATTCATTAAATCACTTAAATAAAAATCCAGTTACAAAATCATACCCTTAAATTTCCCATTCAAAAATTTCAAATTGATTTAATTGAATAAATCCTTATTTAAATACCATTTAGATAAACCCACATTTATCTCCCAATCTTAGTAAATTGCAGAATACTTTGGAATAAAATTTACATAAATATTTAGCATAATTTATGTATTAAATCAAATTTGACTAAATTAAATATTATTAAATCTATATATCATTACCCTATATATATAAAAAAATTTAAGGATTAACATTTAATAAGACCATATATTTCTTTCCAAAACAATGAATCAAATTTCAAAATATTTATATATATGGACCAACGATGTCTGTATATATTTCTTATCATATGGTCAAGTGTTACGGGTATTTATCATTTCAATCCGTACATTAAATGTATACGGGTGGATAGCATTTCAACCCGTAATCCCAATTCAATTAAATGAAAATCGCTTGGGTTTATCATTTCAACCCATAACGATTTTCTCCTATTCTAAAGTCTGTTAGGGTATGTATCATTTCAACCCATAGTGATTTCTATACTAACAGGGAACTTGCAGAGTGATAACAGATATGTAAATAATAATAACAACAGGCATATATCATCAAAATAAATATATAAACAATAGGATATGGTGTCATATCCCATAAGTGAATAGTTACAGGTAATAGCATATATAACAATTTAAATAACTACAGCCTCATATTTCAAGTGTCGTCTCAATTGAAATCAAATTTAGTAAATAAAAGAATGTTAATCGTGAGTGATTTCTCACCTTTCGAGGCCAGAGAAAAAGAAGTGAGTTATGAAATCCAGATCCGAATTCCAAAACAAAGCTAGATGGACACGGTTCAATGATCAAAGCTGATAATAGGAATAGACGAATTCAAATCAGAATTGGATCAAGGAAGATAAATAGGATAAGTGAGCTTATATACAACTAGCCAACATATGCAGACACAGTTTATAAAATATGCAACAAAATATGAATGCCTCGGTTAATATATATACATAGGTGTGCAGACCGACTATATTAATATAACTATATATATACTATATAACATTTCCTCTACCAATTTGTATATGACTATACATATGACTATACATGAAATCAAAATACACATCCCTTAAAAAAAAAATCCAACGTATATCAGTCAGTGCAAACAACCTTAAGGCTGACATGAAATAAACTTTTGAAAGCATATACTGTTGAAATTATAAAATATTGATATAACTTATACTGTAAAACTACCATAGAAAATTTATATATATACCTACATTTAAATATAACTTATGTAAATTGTTGAAAATAAATAAAATATAGTACGGTAGACTCTAAAATACTAAAACAATCATAAAAATATATATATTATAAATTGACCTATCAAACTTGTACCCACCAATTTTATATAATATATATACCAAAACAGTAACGAAAATTGAAATACTATATTTTATATATCTAACATATGAAAGCTAATAAAATAACATATTTTATTATAGTTGAAACTATTATAACCAATATATAAAACATATAAAAATACGTATATTAATAGAAGGCTGCCAAACCTATACCATATATACCGTAAGCTATCAATAGTAAAATAAAACGCGTATATATATATATTTAACTTATCAACTAGTTAGTAAAACATACGTATCTAAAAGCCGTACGATAACTATATGCTAACAAAAGTCAAAAACTATATACCGTAAAATCTTAAAATAATATACATAATACAGTATAAATATATACTAACCTTTATATATGAACAGAAGTTAAATATTTATATACACTTTTATAAATATAACAATTATCATATATATATACTATTATGAAATATATTATTATTTTTAAAGTTCAACTGTTAGGGAATTCAAAATCCCCATAGTTGCAGTAAACATATAAAACAAAACTTATGCACAATCTATACTGTTCTTAATATATAAAATAGACTTATATCAAATAAAATGCGTATTTATTTTTAAAAACCAGAGAGGAAATGTTTTGCCAACTAATGCATGCGGCCATGGGGAGGAGGCAGGCCAAGGAAAAGAGAGAGCTCATGCTCAGGTTTGGAAGAAATAAGAAAAGATGGAGGGGAGATGAGAACAGGCGATTTTTAAAGGAAGAATGCATGCGTGATTCAAGCAACATGACATGGCGAAGGATATTCTTCAGGCAACAGAGAAAATGCTAGTTTCTTAAATATAAAGGTAGGTCTGCATCTGATATGTGAACGTGCTATATGACTTTATATAATATTTACAAAGCTCTCTCCTCTTTTAATATTAATTTGAGGGCAACGAATAGCCTACAGAGAGAAAAGAAGATGCAATCTATGCTATACTATATATATATCCTAGAAACACGGAAATGAAGAGGTAAAAGAGGGAAGAGAAAGAGGCGTATAAATGAATGGTAAATAAATTTAGATTTCAAATGAAATAAATGGAACAGCAGAGATTAAAGTATGGATGTAAATCCTAGAATAATAAAAAGCAACGGTTATATGTTGATTAAGAAAAATAATTAAAACAATTAATGGCTTAAATGGGGCAGCATGTTTCAAATTTTTGAAATGCAAAAGAAACGTACACTATAAATATAAAGTTTTCAAAAGCAAAAGAAACGTAAAGCTGTCCATTAATTCATCAAAACGTTATTTAAGTAATAAATTGAAATGAAAAAAAAAGTAATTGTAACGGTCAATAGTTGATTTAGCTATACACTTAAAGCAATAACTTTTTGTTTGTTTGTACAACACATAATGAGTTTTGAAAGTCAAGGATATAAAAATGGATAAAAGGAAAGAAATCAGGAAATTTTTGTGAGCAATAGCTTTCCAAGGAAAGGTAGGCTTACATTATATATACATGCTGAGATGATTAGGCACATTCAAAAATTTTGAAGCAATGAAGGATTTGGAAATAAATATAAAATGAAAGAAATTTGAAAAGTCCGTAGCTATGATTTAGCCAAAATTTATTAAAGCCATTTACTAGGAAGGTTGGGACCGAAATAATAGGGAGAGGAAGGCACATTAAATTTGATGACAAAGTTGTGTTCGGATCTATAAGCAAGTGGTTTATATATTATAGGCCTTATGAAAGCGAGGGAAGGAACGGATGCTACTAGCTTGATGATTTGAGATTCTTTCAAGCTTTAAAAGCAAAAATAAAGAGAGACCAGAATAAACGCACCACCATAAATATAAATATACGCTTCAATTGCAAAAGAAACGTATAGAGAAAATTATGGATAGTGGGAAAGGTAAAGTCAGTGCACGAAACTACAAGGAATAATAAAAGCAAGGTCGATGATCTCAAATTTATTAATGGTTAGGAATGGAAAAGTCTACCTGGATTGGAAAAGTATTAAGCAATAGAAATCTTTAACGGTAGTAAAAAGAAACCGTTACGCACTGATTCAGAAATCAATTAAAGCAATTAATAGCTTGAATTGGACAGCACTTTTTCTCAATTAAATAAACTTCCATAAAATTATTTGAAAATTTACAATCTGCTATATTTAAATATACGTATTCTAAATATATAAACATTTTATTTAAAAATTCAATTATTATAAGATTTCACAAATATTCAATTAAATACGTTATAGAATCAATTAAAATTGTTAAAATTTTCCGGGTCGTTACAGATATGCTGGAGATAGCAGTGGTGTCCAAAGCGGCGGCATGGGGATGTGCATGTGCACATGTACCAGTTTGTGTTAGCAGATGTTTGCGTTGAATGGAAGGAAAAAGAAGATGGAATGTATCGGGAAATCAGGGTCTTGACTCGGTGCCGAGCTCGAGTCATTCGAGTGAGTAACCGCGAGAGGTGAAGCTGTGTGTTTCGAGTGTTTGTACGGGAATCTTGTTTGTGCTCGAGTTTATTTTTTTTCAAATGAGTCTAATCCTGCTTTAGTTATAATGCTGAGTAATTAAACAGGTTCCAAAGTGATGATGCTTGCGTTTTGAAAGAAAAAAAAAGAGGAAGGTGATTATCAAATTATAAGTTAAAACAAAATTTAGGTTTAAACAAATTTTTCTTAAGCCATTTCTTTGAAATAATTCTGGTTTATTTTAAATGAATGGTTAAGTAAAAGATTTGAAATTTATTTTAACTAATATTAAGTAAAATCTTGTTTTGATTAAACTTAACCAATAAGAATAGTTAAGTACCAATTAAGAAGATGAAATGTTTTTTTTCCATCAATTAAACTTGAGGATGTATGTTGATTTACACATTGATTAATTACAAAGTTTATTAAATTTTGATGATGATTTAGATAGTGATTAAGATAAATGACTTATTTTTCAACTAATTAAGGTTGTGTAAGTTAGATTTAATAATTAATTTAAAGATGTTAACTAATTTATTTATGAAATAATAAATTTAGGATAATCACATGTGAAATGGATTAAAGTATAATTACTGAATGTGATTTATAAAGTATAATTATATTTTAAGTAATGAATGGATAATAACTTAAAGAATAATAACTTAAGAAAAGTAAATAGTGAATAATTACGTAATAGAAGTAATTAAGGATTATTTACTTAGTATAATTGATCAAGGATTTATTAATTAAGGGTTGATTAATTAAAGTTAATTTTATCAAAGTAAGTGATTATAGGATATTTAATTTGAGTAATTAATTATGGATAAATGTCATTAATGTGAATTAATTTGGGTTATTGATTAGAGGATAATTAATAAGGTAATTAAAAAGGGAAATTAATCAAGGGTAATTAATTAAGATAGAAACTTGGAGGTTGGGAATTTAGATAATTAAATTTGGATGCAATTAATTAATGTGAGTAAAGGTAATCTAAGTGATTAAAGATTAGTAATTAATTTAATTAGAGTTAAATTAAATTAATTTTTGGAAGTAATCAATCTGGTGAATGGTTAAATGATATTAAATGCCTGGAATTGGTTGATATCCCTGATATAGAATGTTTTGTAGTATGATTTTTGGGTGGACAGTGATAACGTGGATTATCTATTGATCATAAATTACTGTGTAAAGGCAACATCTTGTATTTAAGAAAGAATTGAGTTCACTAGAATAACTTGGGTTAAGATGGAAATGGATTCGAAGAGATCGGAGTCGGGTATTAGTCAATACCAGAAACCACTTCGATTCTTTATAGATTGTTGGTGTGAAACCAATAGGCTGGAATAGAACGATTTAAGTGAATTGGATCATTTAATCTAAGATTTGGTACTTAGAAATTGAAGGATGAAATAAGTGATGTCTATAACCATTTGTGAATTTGAAATTGATACAAGTACCGGGTTTATATAAGTTGTATGTTTTTGTATTCCTTATTAGATGGGTTTACTCATGCTGGTTTTCAGCCTGACCCGGGTGTTACTTTGATGTAATGCTCGGGTCAGACCGAGTATTACAGATTTGCAGGTAAGAACGTTCTGGAGTTCAAGAGTAGAGCTGGAGGACGGAAACTTACATAGTGTCTATCCGCTGTGATATATATATATATATATATATATATATATATATATATATATATATATATATATATTGTTATTCATCTGGGACAAGTTATTTTAACTGTCCAATGATTGTAAATATTGTAACTCTGATATATAAAAATGTAAATATACTGATACAGTTCTGCTTTGTAAACTGTTATTTATTTGCTATTATATTTTATCTGCTGCGAATGTGAGATTGTGTGTTTCTTTTCTGTTCTTCTTCTTCTATATCTTTCTTCTTTTCCTAACCATCTGGAGTTTTCGAAATCGAAAATTCCGGGTCGTTACATTATTTTATTATAATGCTCGGGTCAGACCGGGTATTACAGATTCTGGATAAATGCTATGGAGCTCAGGAGACTAGCTGAAGGAGTTCAGACATATTTTTCCGTACTTGATTTATATTCCGCTATGTAAGGGTAGGTTATATAACTGTCCAGTTTGATGTATTGATGGTTATACTCTATTGATTGTAAGTATATAAATTGTTATAGATTCTTTTGTATAAAGTCTGTTATTACATATTATATTTTGTTCCGCTATGATTATGAGATTTTGTGTTGCTGTTTCTATTTTTTCTTCTACCTCTTCTTCTTCTTTCCCTAACGATCTGGTATTTCTGACATTCGATTACTTGGCATTTTATACAGTGGGCGTATTGGTATCAATTTCAGAAGGTCGAAAATCTCGGTCGTGACAGGTCGAGACTCTACAAGTACTAGGACTCGTTGACCTCTAGGTTTTGTGCTAGCATTGAAGTAGACTATTTTGACCGTATCAGTTTACATCATACTTGTATATGTTGACATTTTGGAGTTTATGTCATATATATTATCTAGTATTAGTTGTGTACCTGATATAGTATTATGGATGTGATGTATTTATTATATGGGTCCAGTACTAATATTTTATAGACTCGTATTTCATTCTGCATATGATTTATATTATTCACCTGTGATCCGTGACACTGATTTTGATTTATCTATATTATATATACTATTTTGAATATTTTTAATCGGTTGTTTTATTACTTTGTATTAATATTATATTGGTAAAAAATTTCAGTTCAAATCCTCAAAATGTAATAAAGACGTGTTATTGTTAGTGTAAAGATATATTCACATTTGATCATTTTAAACCAGTCGTATTCTCCATACTATTAAAGTCCTTAACGCGAGCAAACATAGATTAAACACAATATCGTAAGAGATAGGGTCGTTACACTATGGTTGCTTGTTTGGATTGTATCAATTTAATTTATGCCATATTGGTTTATATGTATATACATTTCAACCTAGGATAGATACCCATGTTTAGGTGTTCGAATTTATGTTAGATATTTATATATTCTATTTTTCTTCCTTCAGATACATGTTTAATGATTGTTATTATAGGCGTGGTTGTTTACATGCACTTTGATATGAATGCTGCATATGAATGTATGGATGCATATAGAAATATATTTGCAAATATTAGGATGTTTGCATACATGTTAGTTGCATTGCATTTGCATTCGTATAGGAGGCCAATTTAGTCGCATTGTCACTCATCTCATACCATATCATAATATTTTATCTATGATATGTATATCATATTTTTGATTGTGTTTCTACTTGTATTGTATGATGGATGATAGATGGATATAGCTATGTTTGTGTTGTATGTTTGTAGCTCTAATGCAAGTTGCATTGTCCACCTCGGGGAATTTCAGGGATAAAATTCTGTTAAGTGGGGAGAATGTAACACCCCATAATTTTACAAAATTACATAATTAAATTAAAAAGGGTAGAATCGTAATTTTACGCAAATGACAAAATGTTAATTTTTTACAAAATATGGAATTAGGCTTCAGGACCTATTCCATTACGTCCAAAATATCATTTAAAGTCAAAAAATATATATAGTTTGTAGAATTTGATTAGAAGGGCTAGAGGTCTAGAAATTACAAGAAGTCAAACTCCAGAGCATTTTCGTAATGTATTGATTTTGAAAACATGGCTTAGATATTAATATTTTCAACCTATAATCGATCCTCAACTTCATTTCTTTGGATGGAAAAATCTTACCTCCACTTCTAAAACCATAATCCTCAAACCAATTATAAATTCTCCAAACCAATTCCTAATCTACCAAATCAAATCCAAATTAAATATATTAATATATGGAATCAATCATCATGAAGAGAGCTATATGGAAGCTATCGAGAAATTTGGTGTTTTGAAAGCATGGAATTTATGGACAGTGAAGGAGAGGAATGATCTATATCAATTTGGAGAATATGTATGGCTAATCAGTAAAAGGGATTTATCATATTTGTGTATGTATTAATAAGACGTAGTAACTCACTCTTACCATCTTAAACCAAATTATAATTGTAACCATCTCGTTTTTAAACCAAATTTAATTAGTAACTAATATAAACTTTGGAATTAATTTTGGAATTAATTTGAATTTTTCAAAACAAATAAGACAAGTATTGATTATATATATATATATATATATATATATATATGAATAGATTTGAATTGGAATTTGAATTTGAGATTCAAAAATAAATATTTAAAAAAATTAAATTGGATTTAAAATAATATATATGTGATTTATTTAATGTATAATTAGTTTTAAATCATTTTCTTTTAAATTATATACAATAATAATAAAGGAAATGTATTTATGAAATAAGAAAATATAATATAAAATTTATTTTAAAAACATTATTAACATAAGAAATACAAGTGTTAGAATTTGAGCATATAATTTAATAAGTGTAAACCATGAAACAAGAATTTGAACAAGTGTCAATTATTTATCTTATTTCCATTTTTTATGTGTATATATATATTTCCATTTCTACTCTCCTATCTTCTTTTATTCTTCATTTCAATAATCAAAAGCCTGAGCAAATCAAAACAAAGACAGAAGAAAACATTAAAACAAACCAATCTCTTCAATTCATTTCAAATCTGAAAAACAAAGATAGATCATCTCAAGCAAAAAAATCAGACCAGATCAAGTAAATAGCAAACAATCTTCTCAAATTTTCAAACCAGGAAGGAACTAAGACAAGTGCAAAATAGTTTAAAGATTCAACTCAGTAATCAAGCAAATACAAATCAAATTACAGATCAAAGTTCAAAAAGAAAGTCAAATACAAGTTCCAGATTTTCAGGTCAAATCAACTTTTAGGTTTTACAAAAGCTCTCCGTTCTTTTTTAAAAATGTGAGAAAACTTCTTTAATCTAATCTTTGACTTGATATAGTGATTTATTTTGAAATGAAGCTTTGAATTATAGTTGCATATGTACAAAAATATGGATATATACCTATGCATATCTGATATCAGGCATATTGCCTCTGTGTTGTTTGTAGGTTTTCAAAACCTGTTTAAAATTCAAATTCTCCTCCTTTGATTCTTGTTAGACTTTAAGATCTAAAAAACAATATGTTTTTAAAATCATGTTTTACCTCTTAAAATAATTTCGAGCATAATTAATTAAAGTATTTTCTAGAAAATCGATGAATACAGGAAAACCCGAAATATGTTGAAATTTCAAACATCGTGATTTCTGATTTCAGGTATATCATCTGAAATGTTTTCAAAATCGATGATTTTTAAAAGTGGAATCATAATTTTTAAGTGTGCATTCACGGAGAACTTGCGGGTTGAACGGTTTTGGGTTTTTTGGCAAATTATAGTGATCGGAGTAATGATGGTTCTCATGATCGAGGTTGGAGCTTGCTTGGTGGTCGGGATCATCAAAAAAATGCTCAGGTGGTGGTACGACAAAGTTTTAGGGTTTAAACCTAAGTTTTTGATTAGGTCATAATTTGACTAACTGCAGCGTTGACGTTGTATCGGACTAGACCGAGGCGAGTGGAATCGTTGCGTAATTGGTCGGCATGGCTCTGGACGTAATTGCATGACCTCTGATGGTCGGAGGTGGAAGTATGAGGTGATCTTGGGTGTGTGGGTTTGTTTCAGTAGGCAGTTTAAATGCTCGATTTCGATTTGCATGTGTGATCGTCGATCTGGGTGGTCTGAAGTCTTGAGTAGATATCGTCGACGTGTTGAAGGCGGCAAGGTTGATCAGAGTTCGTCATAGCTCTGGTGCACGTGCACATGATTCTGGTTTGTGTCAGCAGCCTGGGTTGAGGAAGAAAGGTGGTTGTCTCGAAGTAAATCTTGGGAAATTTGTATGCTCGCTCGAGTTTTAGTTCGGGTATTTGCAAGTAGTATCGTGTTTTTTAAAAAAACTTAAAAAATATCAAAGTTTTGAAAGAGAAAAAAGGGTGGCTCGGGGAAGTCTAGGGGAATTTAGATTTTGGCTCGGGGTACCGATCGAGTCGATCTCGGGTTGATATTAAACAGTTTTCAAATTTTAAACCAAATTCAAATTTAAACATGTTTAACTTGTTCTTTTAAATAATGATTTTGTTTAAGGTTTTAAAAATAAATTATTTTTAAATAATTAAGTTTATTTATTTATGTGACATTATTTATAAATTAATTCTTAAATTATTTTAAATAAAAAGTGTAATTAAAAGTTAATTAAGATGAAACGTTTTTAAATTATTCTCTTAAGTTAATTTATGTGTTAACGTTAATTAATTACAAGGTTTGTTGATTAAAGATTTTAATGATAATTAAGTGATTAATTAAAATAAATGATTTATCTTTAAATTAATTAAAGTTTAAGTGATTAAGGATTAATTAATTAATGATAGTAATTAAAAGATAATTACTTAAAGGATAATTACTTAATTATAGTGATTAAAGAATAATTAATTAATTTATTAATTGATGATTAAGGATTAATAAAATAATAATTAAAGGTTAATTAAATAATAATTAAGGTTAATTAATAAATAATTAAGATTTATTAATTAATAATTAAGGGTTAATTGATTTATAATTAATGATAATTAATCATTAATATTAATGAAAGTAATTATGTGATTGATTAATTATAATCACACGATTAATTATTCTTGCTTATAGATGATGAATTATTATTGAATGCCTTGAATTGGTAGATACCTCCGATATGTGATTGTGATGCTTTGTGATGTGAATTGAACTGTGATATCTGTGATATATTTCTGTGTGAATGTGAAAACTGTTGGCCTTTAAACGGCTTGAATTTTGATGCGACAGGGAGTCGGATTCCAAATGGTTATCCGAAACTCACATCGAATCTTAATGGTGAATCTTTGTGACTTATATATCCACGTGTTTTAAAATAAGTGCTTCTTATTCGGTTAAGCTGGGAGAGGACATTAAGTCATAAAACCCATTTCGAATAATGATACGACGAAATTAGAGTGCATTTAAAGACGGTGGTTGAAGACCGGGTATTTTCGAGAACGAAAGGATTACCTGTCGATTGTCTCTGCATTGAGTTTCTTTGGTATAGAGATCTCCATATGTGATGGGGAGTCCGATCGGGATTGTGGATACCAGGATTTGCAAGGGCTTCTTCCTTTATTGGATTAAGTGCCTTCGGTTCCATTCAGACCCAGGACGGACTCTTATGGTTGTATGTCTGACATTACACTTTTAGATATAAAGCTGATTTCTATCAAATACATTTCTGTTTGGTGGCGGAGAATTTATTCTCTTAGCTTAACACCCTTCTCTGAGAGTACGAGCTCAGAGGTTATGTAGTTGATGCTTATTAGTGATATACTCACAATATGGTAGTGTGGCATGCTGAGTGCTGATCATTTGTTGATCGAAGCATGGATTTTGTGAAAGCGTAGCTTTGTGGGACGAGACTTCATCGAACCTCACACTCCGAAAATGGTCGCAATTGAAAAAAAGAAGCAGCAAGGTTATGAGGGTCGTGCCTTTTAGGGTATGTGCATTTCCACCTGGATAATAAGTGGTATTCTGGTATGGAGCGCACATAATTTGCTTTGTTCTTGTTAGTGTTGAGGGACCTCGATAAAGGTCGGTTACGACAGGGGGATGGCATACTTGTGACAGTTAGTTACCTAGTTACAGAGGTAACCCGACCTTGTGTTGGCAGAGATCCGGTTAGATTCTCGGGGCGTCCCTCCAGAGGCGTACCCTTTCGGTTAAAGGAAGTTCCTTAGCCTTGGCCATTTGTTGGAAATCCAAACAAAATAATACGAGCCATGTACGGTTTTAGTTGTATAACCTGCCATGCAGCGTGGTGGTAACATGCCATAAAACACGATAGTTATAGTAGGTATACTATAATGGTAGTATGCTGGCTAAGATTTTATTATATTTTCAAAATATTTTCACACTATGCACTAATAATAATATCAAAAAGATTTTCGTGTATCAAGCATGTTTGACTATCATAAGGAGAAATCTCCTCCGATTGTACGATTGCATTGTGCGTGTGGCGGGAGATCTTATGGTAGTTTCATTTTCCAAAAAGCGTAATGATTTTCTTTTTAAACTGCTTTTGTACAAACAACTATTTTTGTTTACTCATACCAGTCCCATGACTGACCTGGAGTTTGTTGTTCCCTTCTTAAACTCTGGGTGCCCATAATTTTCCACACGGGTAGCCTAGAAGCAGGTTATCCGTGATCTGGAGCGAAGTTGGAATGTAGATTTGGATCTAGATGTCTTTTTAAGCCTTTGGTCTTTGAAATTTTTGGAAGCTTTGATTTGAAGTCTTTGGAGTTTTGAAAAACCTTATCGAAGTCGCAGTATGTTGGAATCTTTTTGAAGACCCTGTTGTTGTCTGCTATGGCGTTATTATTCTGTTATTGTATCATGTGTATAGCACTCTGATGATGGTGGTTATTTGTTGTAATCAAATGTTGTATCCATGTTGTATCTGTGTTGTTTATCAATGAAATCATCTTTTGTTTCCGCTGTGTTGTATTCATCTAATGTTGTTATAAGCTCCACCGAACTGGAGTCCGACGTTTGAATCTCCGGCATTCGAATACAAGTGAGGTATTTGATGTCGATTTTTGAACGCTGGATTTCAGGTTATGACAAGTGATATCAGAGCTAAAGGTTGAGTAAGAACTTTAGCTTTGGAGTATAACACATTAGGCAACTCATTAGAGATAGGGTTAGAAATGCCCTAGAATGAGTATTCCTTAAGATATCTCATTCATATGCCTAAACCAAATTTTCTTACCATTTACATATAGTGAGAATGAGCGCGAGAAGAGGACGAGGTAGGGGATGAGGATGTACCACTATAACTGGTCAAGGCCCTGCAATAATGGAAGCAGCTATTCCCATTCAACCTCAACCGAATCTAGCTGATTTATATCAAAGTTTTGCAAGGCTTGGAGGGAAGCCATTCATAGGCAAGGAATCTATTATCGAAGCACAAGTCTGGACTCGATCGTGTGAAAGGATTTTCAGAGGACTAAAGTTGGAAGATGACCAGATGAGATTGATAGCTTCTTGGCAACTCCAGGAGGAAGCTCTAGCCTGGTGGGAGACTATTACATTGGATGAGGCGGAGGATGAGTTCACGTGGGATCAATTCGAAGAGGTGTTTGAACAATGTTATATGCCGTCTGCTAGTATTTCTAGAATGTACCAGGAGTTTACAAATTTGAGGCAGGGGAGCCTATCATTTGAAGAATACTTGAACAAGTTTAACGAGCTATCTCGATTTGATCCCGAGTTGGTGAATACCCCCCTGAAGAATAATGAAAGATTTATTCGAGGGATGAACAAGAAAGTCCATGAGAGAATGACAGCCCATGTGAAGGAACCCTTTTCTGATCCGATAGATATGGGATATAGATACGCCACCCTTGATAAGAAGGAAGTTCCAGAGGAGAAGGGAAGTGCAAGAAATCCGAATTGAAAGAAAAGGAAGTTCATAGGAAAGAAACCGTGGCAAGGCAAGAAAAAGAAGAATAATCAGGAGTGCCAAGCGAAGGATGTTACGTGTTTCAATTATTTGGAGAAAGGCCATTATTCGAATAGTTGCAAAAACCCAAAGAGACGAGGAAAGAAGGGTCAACCCATGAAGACAAGTCAGGGAATGCTATTGCTGTTATAAGCCAGGTCACGTAGTGAAAGATTGCCCAACAATGAAGCAAGCTCAAGTAGCGATGGTGTATGCGATCAAATATAAACCTTCAACCTCTGGAGTAGACAAAGGAAAAGGAGTTTTGGAAGGTAACCTTCTTATTTATGATAGAGTTGTTAGGATTCTGTTTGACACGGGATCCACACATAGCTTTATTTCCCAACAGACCATAAAGGAATTAAACTTGAACCCGAATTTATCGACAAATCCATTTGCGCGAAGAATCCGATTGGTGGCCCTACGAATCTTCATCTACGATGTAGAGAGGTTCCTATCTTGTATTCTTGTCATCGCTTTCCTATCAGTCTCTTTGTTCTTGACTTTAATGAATTTGAAATCTTATTTGGAATGAACTGGTTAACGAAATACGAAGCTAAACTAGATTGTAACAATCGAACGATTTCGGTCAAAACAAAATTTGGGAATTTCATTGTGATTTCTTGTGAAGATCCGAGTCTGAAAAGGAATAAGCTGATGTATACTTAGGGGATCCCGACCCAAGTCTGGATTCTATACCTATTTTTCGGGAATTTCTAGACGTATTCGAAGAAGTCAAATCTTTGCCTCCACATAGGGAAATTGAATTCAGAATCGACTTGGTTCCCAATGCTTGTCTTGTTGTTCATGCAAGCCGCAAGATGGCACCAAGCGAAAGAATAGAACTAGTCAAGTGAACCCGAGATTCGCTGGAGAAAGGATTAATACGTCCCAGTTATTCCAGTTGGGGTTCAGTTGTGGTATTCGTAGCCAAGTTCGACGGATCTATGAGATTGTGCATGGACTACCACGATCTCAATAAGTTAACGCTCAAAAATAAATTTCCTTTATCCAGAATTGACGACCAGTTTGATCAGTTGCACGACGCTCGATTCTTTTCAAAGATGAATCTAGCCCAAGGATTCCATTAGCTGAGAATTGCTGAAGACTTTATCCATTTAACTGCTTTCATGGGTCCTGACACATTCTACGAATGGTTTGTTATGCCTTTGGACTAACCAATGCTCCTGCATATTTCATAGACTTGATGACCCGTGTATTCTAAGAAGTGTTGAATAAATTTGTTCTCATATTTATTGATGATATTTTGATTTACTCCAAAATTGAAGAAGAGCACGCCGAGCACTTGAGAATTGTTTTGGAAATATTAAGCAGGAACATTCTACTCGCTAGATTTTCTAAATGTCATTTTTGGGTCAAGAAAGTTTGATTTCAGGGACATATTGTCATAGAAGAAGGAATTTCGGTAGATCTTGGCAAGATCTCCTCTATCCTAGATTGGAAGCAACCCACAACTCTGAAGGAAGTCATAAGTTTTCTGGGATTAGCAGGATACTACAGAAAATTTGTCTAGGATTTCTCCAAGATAACCAGTCCATTAACTAAGCTGACCATGAAGAATGCTAAATTCGATTGGACTCCGAAGTGCGAGGAAGCGTTCTAGGAGTTAAAGAGAAGATTGACCACTACTTTCGTTCTTGCTATTATTAACGGGAATCAAGGTCTATCTGTTTATACTGTTGTATGTGGTGAGGGTGTGGGTGCTGTTCTAATTTAAGTGGGTAGAGTGATTGCCTACGCGAGTAGACAATTGCGACCACATGAGAAAAACTACCCAACCCATGGTCTTGAGCTCTTGGCTATTATTTTTGCTTTTAAAATCTGGCGTCATTATCTTCTAGGTAAAAACCTCTTTCAAATTTCCTAAAAATTTAAAAGTTTAACTTAACTTAATATATACACTTAAGAAACCCTTCTTGTTTTAAGTGAAAAATTTGAATTGTTCACCGACCATAAATCTCTAAAGTATCTCTTTACCCAGAAGGATTTAGATCTAAGGCAGCAACATTGGTTGGAATTTCTAGCATCATATGACCTGGATATTCGGTATACACCCAGAAAAGACAACGTGGTAGCCGATGCTTTGAGTAGAAGACATGCTATTCTTGCTTATCTTGTTATCACTCCTACTCTTCTTGAGAAAGTTGCTAGCAAGCAAAAAGAAGACAAGTTTCTTCAAGAAATTTATAGAAGAATATGTCAAGGTGAAGATTCTAGTTTTGGAATCGGTAGTGGTGGAATTATAAGATTGAAAGGCAGGATGTGTGTTCAAGACATCCTTGATCTCAAACGGGAAGTTTTGGACGAGTGTCACAAATCCAAGCATAGTATCCATCCAAGGTTAATAATAGATGTATCGAGATATTAAAAGGACTTTCTCATGGAAAACAATGAAGAGGGAAATATCTATTTATGTCAGTCGATGTGCTACTTGTCAGCAAACAAAGAGTGATCAGAAGAAGATGGCGGTTTTACTCAACCATTGGAGGTGCTTAAGTGGAAACAGGATCAAGTGTCTATATATTCATAGACGGGTTACCACAAACTCAGAAGGGTAATGAGGCGATTTGGGTTATCGTGGATCGTCTGACCAAGACTGCCTATTTTAGCCAGTGAAATCCCCCCGAACGGCAGCGAGTTTGGCAGAATTGTATGTGAAAGAAATTGTTCGTCTCCATGATATACCGAGTAGTATAGTGAGTGATCATGATCCGATCTTCACTAGCAGATTTTGGGAGGCATTTCAAGCCACACTAAGGACCAAGTTGAACTTCAGTACTGCTTACCACCCGCAGTCAGATGGGAAAACTAAGAGGATAAATAGAATCTTGAAAGAAGTTTTGCGTGCTTGTATTCTTGACTTTGGTAGTTCATGGAAGGACCATTTGCATCTGGTTGAATTTTCATATAATAATAGTTATCAGGCCAGTATTAGAATGGCTCCTTTCGAAGCATTATATGGTCGTCTGTGTAGATCACCTGCGTGCTGGATTAAGTCAGATGATAGGCTTGTTCTTGGTCCAGATATGATAAAGGAAGCTACTGAAAAGGTTGATTTTATTCAGAAGAAATTGAAAACTTCCCTGAGCTAATAGAAAATTTATGCCGACCGTAGAAGGAGAACTCTAGAGTTTCAAGTTGAAGATTCCGTTTTCCTAAAGGTGTCTCCAATGCATGAAGTGTTGATATTTGGAAATATTAGTAAGGTGACACCGCGATATATTAGGTCCTTTTCCTATACTTGAAAGGATCGGTCATTTGGCTTATCAAGTGCAGTTACCCAATTGGCTATCTGGAAAACATAATGTGTTTCATGTTTCACACCTTCGGAAATATGTGCACGATCCAGATCATGTTATTGAAGAGACCGCTCAGCAGGATTTGGAGATCACACCAAATCTGGCAGTAAAAAGAGAACCGTTGAAGATAATTGACCGAGATGAAAAGCAGTTGAGAAATAAAGTGGTGAAACTGGTAAAAGTGCAATGGAGTGGAGATCCAAATGATTGTACTTGGGAAACAGAAGATATCATGTAGAAAACCTATCCCAAGTGTAGAGTGGATATCTCGGCTTGATTGGTAAGCCATTTCTCTATCTTTTTATGTATTCTTATATTCTTTATTTGCCTCTCTCTTTCAAATTTCGATGACGAAATTTCCTTAAGGGAGAATCTGTAATGATCCCGTTTTTAAATCAAATTTAAATTAGTAATTAATATAAAATTTTGAATTAATTTTGGAATTAATTTGAATTTTTCAAAAAAATAAGATAAGCATTGATTTTTACATATATATATATATGAATATATTTGAATTTGAATTTGAGATTCAAAAATAAATATTTAAAAAATTAAATTGGATTTAAAATAATATATATGTGATTTATTTAATATATAATCAGTTTTAAAACATTTTCTTTTAAATTGCATATAATAATAATAAAGGAAATGTATTTATGAAATAAGAAAATGTAATATAAAATTTATTTTAAAAACATTATTAACATGAAAAATACAAGTGTTAGGATTTGAGCATATAATTTAACAAGTGTAAACCATGAAACAAGAATTTGAATAAATGTCAATTATTTATCTTATTTCCATTTTAAAAAAATGATAAAAACATGGCAATGTGTATATATATTTCCATTTCTACTCTCCTATCTTCTTTTATTATTCATTTCAAAAATCAAAAGCCTGAGCAATTCAAAACTAAAATATAAGAAAACGTTAAAACAAACCAATCTCTTCAATTCATTTCAAATCTGAGAAACAAAGATAGATCATGTCAAGCAAAATAATCAGATCAGATCAAAATAAACAGCAATTAATCTTCTCAAATTTTCAAACCAGAGAGGAACTAAGACAAGTGCAAAATAGTTTAAAGATTCAACTCAGTATCAAGCATATACAAATCAAATTACAAATCAAAGTTCAAAAAGAAAGTAAAATACAAATTCCAGATTTTCAAGCCAAATGAACTTCCAGGTTTTACAAAAGCTCTCTTTTCTTCTTTAAAAATGTGAGTAAACTTCTTTGATCTAATCTTTGACTTGATATAGTGATTTATGTTGAAATGAAGCTTTGAATTATAGTTGCATATGTACAAAAATATGGACATATATCTGTGCATGTCTGATATCAGGCAGATTGCCTCTGTGTTGTTTACAAGTTTTCAAAACCTATTTAAAAACTCAAATTCTCCTCCTCTGATTCTTATTAGACTTTAAGATCTAAACAAAATATGTTTGTAAAATCATATTTACCTTTTAAAAATAATTTCAAGCATAATTAATTAAAGTAATTTCTGGAAAGTCAATGAATACAGGAAAAATCAAAATATGTTGAAATTTCAAACATCATGATTTCTGGTTTTAGGTATATCATCTAAAAAGTTTTCAAACACGATGATTTTTAAAAGTGGAATCATAATTTTTAAGTGCGTATTCATGGAGAACTTGCGGGTTGAACGTTTTTGGACTTTTTGGCAAATTATGGTTTTCGGAGTAATGATGGGTCTCATGATCGAGGTTGGAGCTTGCTTGGGGTCAGGATCATTAGAAAAATGCTCGGTGAATTTATAATTCACCGAGGTGGTGGTATGACAAAGTTTTAAGGTTTAAACCTAAGTTTTTGATAAGGTCGGAATTCGACTAACTACAGCGTCAACGTTTTATCGGACTAGATTAGGGCGAGTGGAATCGTTGCGTGATTCGTCGGCGCGGCTTTGGACGTAATTGCGTGACCTCTGATGGTTGGAGGTGGAAGTACGTGGTGATCTTAGGTGTCTGGGTTTGTTCCAGTAGGTAGTTTAAATGCTCGATTCGATTTGCATGTGTGATCGTCGATCTGGGTGGTCTGAAGGCTTGAGTAGTTGGTCGTCGACATGTTGAAGGCAGCAAGGTTGATTGGAGTTCGTTAGAGCTCTGGTGCACATGCACATGATTCTGGTTTGTGTCAGTAGAATGGGTTGAGAAAGAAAGGCGGTTGTCTCCAAGTAAATCTCGAGAAATTTGTGTGCTGGCTCGAGTTTTAGTTCGGGTATTTGCAAGTAGTACCGGGTTTTTTATAAAAAATTAAAACAAAAATCAAAGTTTTTAAAGAGAAAAAAGGGTGGCTCGGGGAAGTCTCGGGGAATTTTTATTTTGGCTCGGGGTGCCGATCGAGTCGATCTCGGGTTGATATAAAACAATTGTCAAATTTTAAACCAAATTCAAATTTAAACATGTTTAACTTGTTCTTTTAAATAATGATTTTGTTTAAGGTTTTAAAAATAAATTATTTTTAAATAATTTAGTTTATTTATTTATGTGACATTATTTATAAATAAATTCTTAAATTATTTTAAATCAAAAAAGTAATTAAAGAGTTAATTAAGATGAAATGTTTTTAAATTATTCTCTTAAGTTAATTTATGTATTAATGTTAATTAATTACAAGGTTTGTTAAATAAAGATTTTTAATGATAATTAAGTGATTAATTAAAATAAATGATTTATCTTTAAATTAATTCAAGTTTAAGTGATTAAGGATTAATTAATTAATGACAGTATTTAAAAGATAATTACTTAAAGGATAATTGCTTATGACGGTGATTAAAGAATAATTAATTAATTTATTAATTGATGATTACGGATTAATCAAATAATAATTAAAGGTTAATTAAACAATAATTAAGGTTAATTAATAAATAATTAAGATTTATTAATTAATAATTAAGGGTTAATTAATTATAATTAAGGATAATTAATCATTAATTAAGGATAATTAATGAAAATAATTATGTGATTGATTAATTAAAATCACACGATTAATTAATCTTGCTTATAGATGATGAATTATTATTGAATGCCTTGAATTGGTTGATACCTATGATATATGATTATGATACTTTGTGATGTGAATTGCTGTGAATTGAACTGTGATATCTGTGATATATTTCTATATGAATGTGAAAACTGTTGGACTTTAAACGGCCTTTGAATTTCGATGCGACATGGCGTCAGATTCCAAATAGTTATCCGAAACCCACATCGAATCTTAATGGTGAATCTTTGTGACTTATATATCCATATGTTTTAAAATAAGCGCTTCTTATTTGGTTAAGCCGGGAGAGGACATTAAGTCATAAAACCCATTCCAAATAATAATACAACGAAATTGGAGTGCATTTGAAGACGGTGGTTAAAGACCGGGTATTTTCGAGAATGAAAGGATTACCTGTCGATTGTCTCTGCATTAAGTTGCTTCGGTATAGAGATCTCCATATGTGATAGGGAGTCCAGTCGGGATTATGGATACCCATATTTGCAAGGGCTTCTTCCTTTATGGGATGAAAAGCCTTCGGTTCTATTCAGACCCAGGATGGACTTGTATGGTTTTATGTCTGACATTACACTTTGAGATATAAAAGCTGATTTCTATCAAATACATTTCTGTTTGGTGGCGGAGAATTTATTCTCTTAGCTTAACACCCTTCTCTAAGACATACGAGCTCAGAGGTTATGTAGTTGATGGTTATTGGTGATATACTCCCAATTTGGTAGTGTGCCATGTTGAGCGCTGATGATTTGTTGATCGAAGCATGGCTTTTGTGAAAAGCGTAGTTTTGTTGGACAAGACTTCATCGAACCTCATACCCCAGAAATGGTCAAAACAGGAAAAGATGCAGCAAGGTTATGAGGGTCGCGCCCTTTAGGGTATGTGCATTTCCTTTTGGATAATAAGTGGTATTCTGGTATTGAGACCAGATAATTTGCTTTGTGGTTGTTGGTGTTGAAGGCCCTCGATAAAGGTCGGTTAAGACCGAGGGATGGTATACTCATGACAGTTAGTTACCTAGTTACAGAGGTAACCCGGCCTTGTGTTGGCAGATATCCGGTTAGGCTCTCGGGGCGTCCTTCCAAAGGCGTACCCTTTCGGTTAAAGGAAGTTTCTTAGCCTTAACATTTGTTGGTAATCCAAACAAAACAATACGAGCCCTGTACGGTTTTAGTTGTATAACCTGCCATGGAGCGTGGTGGTAACCTGCCATAAAACTTGGTAGGTATAGTAGGTATACTATAATGGTAGTATGCTAGCTAAGATTTATATTATATTTTCAAAATGTTTTCACACTATGCACTGATAATAATATCAAAAATATTTTTGCATGTCAAGCATGTTTGACTATCATAAGGAGAAATCTCCTCCAATTGTGCGAATGCATTGTGTGTGTGGCAGGAGGCCTTATGGTAGTTTCATTTTCCAAAAAGCATAACGATTTTCTTTTTAAAATGTTTTTGTACAAATAACTGTTTTTGTTTACTCATACCAGTCCCATGACTGACACAGAGTTTATTGTTCCCTTCCTAATCTCTAGGTGCCCATAATTTTCCATACGGGCAGCCTAGAAGCAGGTTATCCGTGATCTGGAGCGAAGTTGGAATGTACATTTGGATTTAGATGTCTTTTGAAGCCTTTGGCCTTTGAAGTTTTTGGAAGCTTTTGATTTAAAGTCTTTGGAGTTCTGGAAAACCCTATCGAAGTCGCAGTATGTTGGAATCTTTTTGAAGACCCTGTTGTTGCTCCGTTGTGGTGTTATTATTCTATTGTTGTATCATGTGTATAGCACTATGATGATGGTGGTTATTTTTTGTAATCAAATGTTCTATTGTATCTGTGTTGTTTATCAATAAAATCATCTTTTGTTTCCGCTGTGCTGTATTCATCTAATGTAGTTATAAGCTCCACCGAACTGGAGTCCGATGTTTAAATCTCCGGCATTCGAATACAAGAGAGGTATTTGATGTCGATTTTCGAATGCTAGATTTCGGGTCGTGATAATAATGATGTAATAAATAATGAAAAACTGATTTTTATATACATCTGATTAGGATGTAGTATGTCATGGCTAGATTGGTTGAGAACAAGGATCTTATCTGTTCTAATTAGCAAAAGGCAATCTCTGTCAAATTAAAAATGTAAAATATTAAAATGTTCCAAATTAGACAAAGTATATATCGAAATTGTAGTTCTCAATAATACAAATCCACCGGCGGCGTCCATTCCTCGATTCGGTGCATAGATTGACCATAAAATGCATCAGAAGTTTGAAGAACGTGGGTCGTCTGTTTTGATCCGACGATTAAATGATGATCATAGAACGATCGAAGAGTATAGTAAGTAGAGGACTATGGAGGAATTTAATCTACACGGTCAGATCGATGACAAAGGATATGGATTCATCGAAATTCATGGAGAAATTAAGGGCAGATTTTTGCTTATGATGGAGGATAAGGTGATCAAGTTCGAGATGGTTGGTCAGAATGAGGAGCAGAGCTATGGGGAGTGTACCAAATGGGTTGGATCTTGTATTCGACGGTCGTAGTGGCGATGGCAATGAGAGTAAGGAGGAAGTTGGGAAGGTCCAAAGCAAGATTAGGTTCTCTTAAAAGAAAACACATGGCAGGAATACACACACACACACAAATATATGTCTATGTGTGTAATATTAAATAATTATAATAAACACCTTAATATTTAAATGCTTATAAGTCTCACAATGTCCTCCGTTTCTTGCATAATTCACTGCATTACGATGGTAACCAGACAAAGAACGTTTTAGTATATTGTTTGCTATGTTTCGAGATGCTTAAAAAGTGCCTTGTGTTTTACTAGATTCGTTATATATGGTTCGATAAGGCGGTAAGGGGTTGAGATAATTTTTGCCTCGTAGCTAGTCACTTATCATTAGCGATAGTAGGATGAGACATCTTTTTGTTAAGTAGCAAGTTGCTTATGATTTGGCGATAGTGGGCTGGGACATTGCGTTCCCCAATAGCGAGATGCTTACGATTAGGCAATAATAAGCTAGGATATTGTGTTCCCCAGTAGCAAGTCGCTTGAAATTTTTCAATAGTAGGCTAGGACATTGCGTTCCTCGATAGTAGGTAGGTTATGCTTTGATGATAGTAGGCTAAGACATAGAGTTCCTTAGTAGTGAGTTATCTGTGATTTTGGCGAGAGTGGAGTGGAATATATAGTCCTCCAGTAGTGAGTCACTTATAATTTGGCGATAGTGGACTGAGACTTGTAGTTCCTCGGTAGTGAGTCTCATACTTTTCAATGATGAAGAGTTAGGATTTTGGGCTAAATCGTATTGCATTCGGTCTTAGGCATGAAAGTTGGAACTTTATGTTTGATTGAATGCATATGGTTAGATATGGGTTTGATTTAGTGATATTTTGTCCTATATTATCACTGTGACATTATTTTTTTGTTTATCCGACTTGTTAGGTGTAAGTGGCACTAGTTACAACATGTTTTCGAGAATAAATGTTGATTTACTAGCTTATTAGTATTATACACTTATATGGTACGTTTCACTCACCAAACGTATGTCTGACCCCCACTATCATTTCGTTCGGTCGACAGAGAGGACAGGTAGTGACTTAGAGGTGCGATGGAGATGTGCATTTCTTTATTTATTAGTCATCTTCTATTTTTGTTTCATTTATCCTAAGACATTATACCATTATCATTATTAGTACAGAGATATTTTGTAGTTGGAATTTAATTTATTCTGTATTGTTATATTGTTTGGGATTATAATACAGAATACTATTATTTTTTTATTCCTTCTACTCTGAGTTTTAGCAACTTTGGAATAGATTGCTCTATGATATATTTTAAATTATTTATCCCAAAATGATCTTCCATCTATGAGGTTTAAGATGTCCGCATCATTTTATGCATGAATCAAGGCATCGCAGATGGTAGGTTGCTACATATATATTTGAAAATTGTTTCACTTCATTGCTTATAAATATAGTACAACACACACCACTTCATAACATATTACTCAACTATTGTTGAGTTACCTTCATCTAGTTATATGTACAACACCATCTAATAAATAAACGATGCAGACCTATAGCTACAATTGTAGCTAAATAAACACTTGTATTAATGCAACCTAATGGGCTTTTATCCTCTATACACAAATACATTTCTAGGAATAAAAGTGCACATCCTCAGTAATGTTTATTTCTTTTGAAGCCTCAAAGAAATAATAGGCTTAACATTTGCAAAAATTAAAGCCTAGCTCATCACGCTTTCTTCTCAAACCGCTTTGTTTAGGGTCACAGTTACATTACTAGAAAATGCATTCTCTTCCTACTTGGTATTAGGTGACGTCATTCCAACACCAAAAAATAAGGTGTCGGTCTGGAAAGTTTGTACATTATAAATTTATCGATGCCCTATCGACAACTATACGAAAGCATCGGCGTAGTGGTGGTATGGCATTGTCCCATATCATACTTATCTAGCCGATGTTCTCCACACCATCCACTTTTTGAATGAAAAGAAAACGAAAACGCTCCTCCTTCCTTCATGCCACGGCAAGCCAAACCCCTCCTGAGCCAATGCTGCCTCCTTTCCAAGCCCAATGCCGCCAAGCATAGCACACCACCTCCGCGAACCAAAATTGCCGCAAGCCAAACCTTCCCCAAACCTCCACCTCCAAGCACTACACCTCATCATCGCAAGCCACCACCTCCCAAGCCTCTAAGCCTAATGCCTCCTTCAAATCGTTGAACCTACAAGGCTTTAAGCCGCTAAAGGCCATCCTACCGACAACCGTTGTTGGTGGTGACGCAAGTTATGTGCGTTTAGGATCGACGACGGTAGTATTTCTAATAGTGGACACATGTTATTTACTAGTGTTTTGGATGAGTACATTTTTAATTTGTATACAACGTATATTTGATGATTGAATTATTTACGAAGTGCTAGTGATAGAATCTTACTGATATGATTTGAGTTGGATTGCAAGTGATGTTGAATATTGCAAAATGAGATAAGATGCTTGTTTTACTTAAGTTGACTACATAATATAGTATGTGCATATGAAATTACTTCATAACAAATTGATTTTGATGCAAGTGACATGGAAATGAATTTGCAAATGGTTGGAAGTTTTTAAAGTATGAGAGTTTAAACTTAGAATTTACTTTGAAATTAAGTGAATATTATTTCAAATTATATTTGAAATAATACGAAAACGAAAATGAAAAGTATTTTATGTATGTGGGTATTTATAAGTAGGAATGAAATGAATTGGATAGAGACCTTTAAATAGAAATTTAAGAATATCCGAGTATAACTTTAAATGAATTTAAATTTAATTTTTATATGATTTTATGAATGAGGCTAAACTCATTTTTATATACCTTAAATCATTATTGAATGATTTTGAAATTGAGTCCTAATTCTTTATATATATATATATATATATATATATATACACACACACACACATACGTGTGTGTGTGTGTATAGTATGAAGCCTTTTTTATAAAAAGAATTTTGTGGAATTAATTGGAATATGACATTGAAAGTGTTGAACAAGAACTGATTGAAAATTCTTTATAAATGAACTTTAAATCATTTAGTATATAAATGTAAGTACATGGTTTTGTTACGAATACCACTTGATATTAACAGATACTTGGTTAAATTAAGTTGCTATAATAAAAGGAAAATCGAGTATATTTATTTTGTGAAACATGAGTATATTTAAGAATATGAAATATAAGTATAAATTTAGGTGAATTAAAAGCTTGTTTGATTTTGATATGAGTAACTGAATTTGTATATCTCGCACATGCTATGCAAGTATACTCGTGTAATGCTACATGGTTGAAAGCTTATTTGATTTGGCAATGAATGAATTTTGTAATGCTTGTTTATGGTTAATGTGTTAAATATTACCAAATATACAGTAGTATTGCCAAGTACGATTTAGATGAAATGTATACTTCAATGACTCTGAGTGCTTTTGGATGCTTATTTGATTTTTAATATAAGTATATATGATGTGTTCTTCACCTAGATTAAAAATATGCAAGTTTAACTATATCTCATGATTATACTGATGTGAATATTATATATGTTATATTTAATTATCTGATTAAGTTTTCAGTTATGGTGTTTATCTCTTAAATAATTAATACATTTAGTAACATGTACATTCTAAGTTTAAATTTCTAAGCGGTATTAGTGATGCATGCACTTTGTTTTCATACTGAAAGTTTTTAATTTGAGAAAAGAAATCAACGTTTACTTAGAATATAAACGATTTAGCCTTGAAGGGCTAACATGTGAGGGTTTAATTATTGTAAATCGATATGTACCTAGATTATGCACTTTGAATTAATAATACTATCATGTGAAAGGTAATATAAATTTTGTTTACATTTAGGAATCACTTCGTTATACTTGAAGGTGTTACATTTGAAGGGTTATATGATTCTTCACCATCTAATACAATGATAGTTTTCTAATAATAGGCACCACTCCTTTTTTTATGGATTCAACCAATGTTTTGATTATATCCATCTGATGATAGTATGGACATGATCAAAAGATTGATAGAATTTGCAAAAAAGGAGTGATGTCCATCATTAGTTAAAATTATCATTCTATTAGACAGTGAATGTAACATCCCACCTTTTCGCACACTTTAAAACGACACACGTGCCAATTCAAAGCATACGCAAGGGCAGATTGTTATGGGGTAAATAAGAAAAACAGAGAAGAAATAAAACAAAATAGAATCTCACAGCGGAAGGATAAAATATAATAATAAATATACAGTTCAAAACAGTTTACAAAACAGTTATTTCACTTATACAATGAACATCAGAGTTACACATACCAATACAACAATGCAGCGGAATAAAAAGAGTGTGGTACAATACTATATATAGAATAATACTGATTCTTCGTCTTCGTCCTCCAAAGCTAAAATCTGCTATCCTGAAACGCTCGGACTGACCCGAGCGAATTTGAAAAGACAAAAACACCCGAGTCAGACTAGAATATCTTATGTGAGTTAAATAAACAGAAATAAATATGAGTACAGTAACTCAAGAGATGTTCGGGATTTACATCTCCTAAGGATCCGTTAAACTATTTACTATGTAGTATATTGCGCTATTATAATAGTGTCTATTTATAAAATAAACTTACTTTTTAATAGCGTTAAGGGGTTACCCATATAGCCCTTAACACGTAATAGTCCCAGTAGTCCATCCAATATCATAGTCCCTCCTGATCGGGAAGCCACTAGAGGATACCACACGGGCTACGGGAGAAAACCAAACTCGTACAAGGCGCGATAGGGTAGGTGACACGGCACAACTAGGCAATGCCAGGGTAGATATACCAATTGCTATCCAGGCTGATGGTAACGCGCAGCGCGCAGCTGCCGCCCACCTCGAACTAACTCCCCCAAAATCAAAATATAGAAGTGGCCACTGAATCAATCCAAGTCAAAGTATAATATCGAAGAGGAGCGTCCGATCAGAGGAATGACCTCATTGGCCTGAGAATCGCTCCTGTTTTAGCCACCTTATGCCAACTCACGGGAGTTGGGTCCACGTATTTACCTTACAGGAAACGTCGCCACCACCTACTTCATTCTGGAATCTCCACCGCGTACACGGTTAGTCAAAGTGGTTTTCGGTATCGACAGAGAGTATGTCCATATCCGATCCCGGTCTCTTTGCCAACCAATCGTTATTATAACACCGCGGTTATTTAAAAACAGTTTATACTTTAAAACCAGAATATAATCCATTTCAAAACCATAATATCTCGATATCATTTCTTCTTTTAAACCCAAACAATTCATTTTGATATTAATTTATAAAGACTCAAATCAATGATATCGTTTCCCAAATAAATTTTCCTTTCCAAAAATTATGTCACTTTTATTATTTAATATCCCATGTAACCAATATTTTGTTTGTAACTTTCAACATAATTCTTCGAAAATCCATAGTATTTTAAAACCATTATTTTCAAAACTAAATGGTTTGGATATTCAACGGTATGCGAATTAAAAAGGTTTAACTTTACTGTTGCTTTATAAAGAAATAAATTACATGGCTTTCCAAATATTTCTTCTTTAAAAGTTAATCCAAAATCCAAAATATTACTTCAAGTCCCCAAAACCATTTCAATTTTATATATATTTATATCCATTTTGAGCATTAATATTTCAACTAAAGTTGGATTTTTTTTTATCCTTTCGAAATCAATATTCTATTAATTAATCTTGACCATTCACATAAAATCCATAATTAATAAGACTTCAATTTCTAGTAAAATATATATATATATATATATATATTTCCAAATTCAATTTTTACTAGAATATTCATTTCAAAATATTTTGGGAAAAATCCAATTATAAATATCATATCTTTAAAATTTCCAACTTAATATTTAAATATAGGATATAAATCATCAAACTCCATTTTCTTAATTTTCTTCCATTTTTAATAAAGAAATTTATTCACCTTTTTATTTCAAAATTTCAACTTCATATGCATATAAATATGGAAGAAAACATTTATTCAGTATAAAAATTTAAGATTTTTATAAACCGTATTCCATCCAAACCATAGAAATCACATTAAAATAGTTATATATAGACCGCGGTGCCTGTATATAATTTTCTATCCTATGGTCAAGTGATACGGATATTTATCATTTCAATCCGCAATTTAAAAATAAAACTTTGCGGTTTTATCATTTCAAACCACAATCCCGAATGAAATGTGAAATGTATGCTAACTTGCAGTTTAATGATATCCAAATAAACATCCATTCAACAACACATCCATAATCCAATCACAAAACATCCATCATCCAATCACAAACATCTATCAATAACAATATGTGTTTGGTAATATACAACAGGTAATAACTAGCAGTTTTCTTCAATTTAGATTTATCAACTATTTATCTAACAGTTTATATTCCCCAATAATTTATATAACTGTTAACTAGCAGTTCATATGCAACAATAATTTCTAACAGCCAATTAATACGCAATCAATCAATTTAATTAACAGCTAAATTAAAAAAATGCAATTCAACAGATATGGATGAAATAACATGCCAAAAGCTCATAAATAAATTTCTATTCATTTCTAAAATTTATTTAACAAACATAAAAGCTTCTAGTAATTGTGAGTGGGTTAAAACACTCACCTTTTGAATTTAAATCGAATTCAAACCCGATTTAAACCCAAAAATTCGCCCGTCTCAGAATTCGTCCAAACCAGCGTCATCGAGTCCGGAATTAAATTACGATCCTAACAAAAAAAATTTCGTGTGAATCCGACTTCGTATGAGAAAGTTATGGCGAAAAATCGATTTGCAAACTAAATTAAAAATAAACAACAAACTCACAAAATTCCCAAGGCCACGTCACCACGTCTTGGAACAGGCCGCATGCTACAGGAATTATGAAAACGCTTGCAATACACGAACACGCACGGTTCTGGAACCATCTTGAACGGAAATTGCCACCACCTCCGTCCATGATATTCGCCAGCGACCATACCCTTGTACTCGCCGTCACCCCCTCTACGTTTCCTCAGAGGTCCGGCCTTCCATCTCGCCGCCGGCCGCCACCCCCAATTAGTGTTTCGAAACCCTAGTTGCCAGATCTACAACGATCTAACCGTTGAATCGACACAAAAACCATATAGATGCGATCCCCATCGTCCACTCTTCAATACCCAGAAACAGAATCTCGATCCGATGAAGTTTTGCGCGACGATGATGAACGGTTTTGGGGCTGTTTGAATTTATTCTGGATGAACGACAGCTCCAATTGAAAAACAAATCGCACCAGTAGATTACGCGTATCGAAAACATCAACATATATTTTTTTTGAGAATTTTTGGAGAACTTTGAATTTTCACTTTTATTTTGCAATTTGAAATTGGATCTGAGATGTATCCATTTGGGGAAGAGAGAAAGTGAAGAAATGAACGTACAGCAAATGAAAAAAAGAAAGGAGCTAGGTTTATAACTGTATATTTATAGATAGGCTTGAGGTAGGGTAGCTAGACTGGATACGCGAACGTACGGAATAAACTATGGCCCAAAAAGCCCGCTATGCCTCCGGAACCGAATTTGTTAAAACTATATATCCAAATAGGTGTTTTAAAATATTCTGAACGCGATGGAAAAAGTTTCGTGACCAAATTCGATCGTATGAAGAAGTTATGCTAAAAAAACAAAATTTCAAATTGATTTCAAAATGCGTAAATTTCAAGGCGTTTCGAGTCCGTACGATCAAACGACAAGTCCGATCGCAACGAAACTTGAAACATTATTATAATTCACCGTTACGGATCCGATGAAACTGTTTTCGTCGAAATCCGAGTCCGTGACAAAAATGGCTATTTTTAATATTTATTAAATAAATTAAAATTAATCATAAAATCCAAATTTTCTTTCAACTTTATATATTGGCCAAATTTCATTACTTATATAATCCAATCAATTCCAAATAATTTAGCAAGCTTGGATGTGAATTAAAATTTATAAGTATATAAATTTCGCAGTGTTAACCTCTGCGTTTTCTTATTATTCGGGAATTATAAATTTATTCTCACAAATTACCTAATCTTATACTTATACACTCTCATCTTAAACCAAATTAAATAAATAACTTGATTTCCATCTCAACTTACTTTTAATTGCAGTTAACCCTTTTCACCGTAATTAAAATTCCAAATTATAAATAAATTTTTATTCCCATTCCCTTAATTTTCTTAACTATTTATTTATTCAAATTTTCAATATTCAACATAAATAGTTTGGTTAAGTTCATTTATTTACCTTCTTCCTATGATTCACAGTTATGGATGTCAATATGATGAAGTTTACATTAGTTAAGATTTCACTCAATTGTTCTCTAAGTCAAATGTTTACAGCTTTCATTTAACTTTAATAACATACTAATTTACGTTAAATTCCATTTTTAAATGAAGTAATTACCATTCGTTGAATCAAATACTCAATTCATAAATAAAGTCTTGTTTTCAAAAAGTTATATCACAAATGGTCAACTAAAATTTGAATAAGCTTTACTAAATTCTATGGTATTAAATGTTGCAATAAATCCAAATTGCCATGTCTTAAATCCAAATTACTAATTAAGTCTTGATTCCTTTATTATTCCTTTGGTTTTCAAATAAGTTTTTATGATGAATGTGAATTCAAATGAACAATGGAAACCCATTCCCATTTGATTTCACTATTCCATTAAATATCTTCATATTCCAGCTAAATCAACTAACGTATGAATTAGCTATTTCAATCTTCATTAAATTGCGGTTTTTATACAATAGAAATTAAATCCCATTAACATATAAATAAAGGTTGATATCCATCTATTTACATTATATCACACTTGTGCTTCTATTTAGCTTTGTATAAATGTATGAATGCGGAGTCTTGCCTATTAACGTATTAAATAAGCCTTAAAATCAATTAATGCCCCTCCTTAGTTTAACCTCTTTTTATCCGTATTTATTTTTAGAGTAACCCTTGGATTAAATTCCCAAATCACCAATTCAATTAATTATACCTTTCAATCCAAATGTAAATCTTCCACCTTTGAATTCTTATATTAAATGAATTTTATTCTAGGCAATATTTTTTACAAATGTTTACTGATTCCACATTTATAGGTTTCTTAAATTTTACTCCATCTAAATGTGACACATTTTTATTTCATTTCAAACCAATATATATATTCATTCCTATTCAATATATATATTCATTCCTATTCCTTTCATTTGGTTACTGCATTGAAATCTATTTATTAGCTAATACTACGTTACTATCATTAATTAAATTTTGGATTATATTCCAATTCCTATAACTAGGCCTTAAGTCACCATTTTACATAGTTTTAATTTAGCGTTTATTTAAATCTTCGTTTATCGTTTAGAATTTCTACTAAATTGAAATGCACAACTTATGAACTTTAACCAATTTAGTCCACCTAATAAAATTTTCAAATGTTTGTGTGTATGTAATCCAATTCAGTTATTGTTACATTAATACCATTAAACCAACAAATTAAGACTTATAACTACAACACAACTTTCAGTTATTTTCAAATCTATGTCATATAACCTTTTAAATCTCTACCTGTAATTACAGTTACTATCTAACTCCTACATTCATCCTTTTAAAATCCTAAGACTTTAATTTTATACTGGATTAAATTAGCAAACATATAAATTAAATTTATAAAAATATCATAAATTTATCAGGTCGTTACAATCTCCCCCACTCAAAACTTTTCGTCCCCGAAAAGGAAAAAGAAGGGAGAAGGAAGAATAAAACAGTACATTTTTATTTCAAATATTAATTTATAAACAATATTTTACTGGATTAATTTCCTTTAATGAAATACACTTGTTTTATAATCATTATACCCTTTGATACTTGAATTATTAAAGTTGGAAAAAATGTTTTCAACAAAATTCTAAGTCCAAAATTTACGGAAAATTTTGGCAGAGTCTCCTTTGTACGGAGGGACTCTGGAGAAAATATAATATCCAAATATACAAATATATTACATATATATCCAAAATAAAATATCCCACACGGAAAAATATATAAAATAGCGCTTTAAACGTAATCCGAAAACGTACCTATTTGTCGGGCAATATACGCTTATTATTTTGGAACCAAAAGCAGTAGCAGTTGCTTCCAACACCTGTATTCACTTATAAAATCTAAAAGGTTAAATATTTATTTTACAGTGAATGTTTAGGTGGATTCAATCATTCATATCCAATCAAATGCAACAACCATAGATTTTAGCAAACAGCACACACCACAACAAACAATCATTTAATCAAACAACAATTAGTTGTTCGGGTTCAAATTCTGAAGTTGTACGAATGAAGAATAACTATCAAGTACATCCATTGCTCAACAGCCTTGGATGGAACAAAGATAGATTATTTGTAAATCTAACAACTCCATAATTCCTTACCCAATAACATACATCAACCAACAATTCAAATCAACACCAAAATATCTCATTATACATTTATTTCATAATTCAGTGTTTTGATTTTTCTTTCCTTCATTTATGAGGGATTTCTTTGTTTCTTACAAGTTTATTTTCCAATTATCACCAAATTCATTATATTTGTATTTCCTTTTTATTACTTAAGTTTCCTTTTATTACTTAAGTCTATAAAATAAATTCTCATTAATAACAACAAATATTTTGAATATCTTCACTTGTAAGATTTCCCTTGAATTCTCATTAATAACATTCATTAACTATGAATTGCAGTCATTAAAATTTCCTACTTTCCATTATATTAGAATAGGGGAGATAAAACATACTTAAGTGAATACTCATATAATAAATTCTTATTTTGAATTTCATGTTATACACTCAGGTTCCTATCATCTATTACTAATTCTTAACTTTATTTTCAATAAAGTTATAACCTAAGTTTATACCATTAAATTCTTGTTATAACCGTAATTTATTGAATACTTCATTATTCCTAAATCCCTACTTGTAAAATATTCAATTCTAGTTTCTTGTTTAACATTTCAACTTTTATATTTGGGTAAGTTATTTATGTTAAAGAAATGCAATTGAACCTTATACAAGTTAAATCTCCATTCTTTTAATTCATTGATTATTCACTAAGTCTTTACCAATATTCATAAGTTAAAATATTTATCTTCCTTTATCCTTAGCATTAATTCTCTTATTTCAATTAGGGGTTTCAATTCATTTATTACCTAACTTTTATTTCACTAAAATTTTCAATTAGTTAACGGAAAATTTTAGAATTAAATACCGAGTTGAATTTCCATTTATTTCAAAATAATAGATAAATAAGTTCTTACTACTCAATATCTCTAATTATAGTTAGAACAATAAAAGAAAATTTTTAGAAAGTTCTAAAATAAATCTGTAGTAGAATTTACTACAGTGGCCTTTCCTCTTTGAAACTCGAAAATGAAAGTCGATGATGCGGCCGTCATCACCGAATTTATTTTCCAGCGACAGAAAGGAAAGTGCAGAATTTTAAATTTTTCCAAAATCTTCTTTAAAACAATTTTTTTCGAGTTATTCTAAATATTTACATAAGAAATTACTTATAAACCAAATCATTATCTTTCACAAATTCTTTGAAAGCAAATTTTCAAAAATCCCGGACTTAAGTTCTAAAATCTCCAAATTTGGTTTGTTATAATTTCAACTTAGCTTCAGTTATTTATAAATATTTTTCTTATTTCCTAACACCCAATCTATAGCAACCAAATATATATATCTTTATAAAACTATTTTTTTTATATTGAAAATATAATAGGCAAAATTATTTCATTCACCTATATTAAAAACAAATATTATGTCGGTCTGTCCTATTAAGTGTTTAGAAATCCCTATTGATGACATAACGTCCCATGCATCAACCAGAATTTATAAATACAAAGCGGAACAGATTAACACAATATCAAAATCTTTTATTAATACTAACAAATACGCTCTCTCATATATATACACTCAGCGACTCCCATAGGATATTACTACCCTATTAACAAAGAGTCAAACCCCACAAAGCCAAGGTTTATCGCTAAACCAAAGCTCTGATACCAACTGTAACATCCCGCCTTTTCGCACACTTTAAAACGACACACGTGCCAATTCAAAGCATACGCAAGGGCAGATTGTTATGGGGTAAATAAGAAAAACAGAGAAGAAATAAAACAAAATAGAATCTCACAGCGGAAGGATAAAATATAATAATAAATATACAGTTCAAAACAGTTTACAAAACAGTTATTTCACTTATACAATGAACATCAGAGTTACACATACCAATACAACAATGCAGCGGAATAAAAAGAGTGTGGTACAATACTATATATAGAATAATACTGATTCTTCGTCTTCGTCCTCCAAAGCTAAAATCTGCTATCCTGAAACGCTCGGACTGACCCGAGCGAATTTGTAAAGACAAAAACACCCGAGTCAGACTAGAATATCTTATGTGAGTTAAATAAACAGAAATAAATATGAGTACAGTAACTCAAGAGATGTTCGGGATTTACATCTCCTAAGGATCCGTTAAACTATTTACTATGTAGTATATTGCGCTATTATAATAGTGTCTATTTATAAAATAAACTTACTTTTTAATAGCGTTAAGGGGTTACCCATATAGCCCTTAACACGTAATAGTCCCAGTAGTCCATCCAATATCATAGTCCCTCCTGATCGGGAAGCCACTAGAGGATACCACACGGGCTACGGGAGAAAACCAAACTCGTACAAGGCGCGATAGGGTAGGTGACACGGCACAACTAGGCAATGCCAGGGTAGATATACCAATTGCTATCCAGGCTGATGGTAACGCGCAGCGCGCAGCTGCCGCCCACCTCGAACTAACTCCCCCAAAATCAAAATATAGAAGTGGCCACTGAATCAATCCAAGTCAAAGTATAATATCGAAGAGGAGCGTCCGATCAGAGGAATGACCTCATTGGCCTGAGAATCGCTCCTGTTTTAGCCACCTTATGCCAACTCACGGGAGTTGGGTCCACGTATTTACCTTACAGGAAACGTCGCCACCACCTACTTCATTCTGGAATCTCCACCGCGTACACGGTTAGTCAAAGTGGTTTTCGGTATCGACAGAGAGTATGTCCATATCCGATCCCGGTCTCTTTGCCAACCAATCGTTATAATAACACCGCGGTTATTTAAAAACAGTTTATACTTTAAAACCAGAATATAATCCATTTCAAAACCATAATATCTCGATATCATTTCTTCTTTTAAACCCAAACAATTCATTTTGATATTAATTTATAAAGACTCAAATCAATGATATCGTTTCCCAAATAAATTTTCCTTTCCAAAAATTATGTCACTTTTATTATTTAATATCCCATGTAACCAATATTTTGTTTGTAACTTTCAACATAATTCTTCGAAAATCCATAGTATTTTAAAACCATTATTTTCAAAACTAAATGGTTTGGATATTCAACGGTATGCGAATTAAAAAGGTTTAACTTTACTGTTGCTTTATAAAGAAATAAATTACATGGCTTTCCAAATATTTCTTCTTTAAAAGTTAATCCAAAATCCAAAATATTACTTCAAGTCCCCAAAACCATTTCAATTTTATATATATTTATATCCATTTTGAGCATTAATATTTCAACTAAAGTTGGATTTTTTTTTTATCCTTTCGAAATCAATATTCTATTAATTAATCTTGACCATTCACATAAAATCCATAATTAATAAGACTTCAATTTCTAGTAAAATATATATATATATATATATATTTCCAAATTCAATTTTTACTAGAATATTCATTTCAAAATATTTTGGGAAAAATCCAATTATAAATATCATATCTTTAAAATTTCCAACTTAATATTTAAATATAGGATATAAATCATCAAACTCCATTTTCTTAATTTTCTTCCATTTTTAATAAAGAAATTTATTCACCTTTTTATTTCAAAATTTCAACTTCATATGCATATAAATATGGAAGAAAACATTTATTCAGTATAAAAATTTAAGATTTTTATAAACCGTATTCCATCCAAACCATAGAAATCACATTAAAATAGTTATATATAGACCGCGGTGCCTGTATATAATTTTCTATCCTATGGTCAAGTGATACGGATATTTATCATTTCAATCCGCAATTTAAAAATAAAACTTTGCGGTTTTATCATTTCAAACCACAATCCCGAATGAAATGTGAAATGTATGCTAACTTGCAGTTTAATGATATCCAAATAAACATCCATTCAACAACACATCCATAATCCAATCACAAAACATCCATCATCCAATCACAAACATCTATCAATAACAATATGTGTTTGGTAATATACAACAGGTAATAACTAGCAGTTTTCTTCAATTTAGATTTATCAACTATTTATCTAACAGTTTATATTCCCCAATAATTTATATAACTGTTAACTAGCAGTTCATATGCAACAATAATTTCTAACAGCCAATTAATACGCAATCAATCAATTTAATTAACAGCTAAATTAAAAAAATGCAATTCAACAGATATGGATGAAATAACATGCCAAAAGCTCATAAATAAATTTCTATTCATTTCTAAAATTTATTTAACAAACATAAAAGCTTCTAGTAATTGTGAGTGGGTTAAAACACTCACCTTTTGAATTTAAATCGAATTCAAACCCGATTTAAACCCAAAAATTCGCCCGTCTCAGAATTCGTCCAAACCAGCATCATCGAGTCCGGAATTAAATTACGATCCTAACAAAAAAAATTTCGTGTGAATCCGACTTCGTATGAGAAAGTTATGGCGAAAAATCGATTTGCAAACTAAATTAAAAATAAACAACAAACTCACAAAATTCCCAAGGCCACGTCACCACATCTTGGAACAGGCCGCATGCTACAGGAATTATGAAAACGCTTGCAATACACGAACACGCACGGTTCTGGAACCATCTTGAACGGAAATTGCCACCACCTCCGTCCATGATATTCGCCAGCGACCATACCCTTGTACTCGCCGTCACCCCCTCCACGTTTCCTCAGAGGTCCGGCCTTCCATCTCGCCGCCGGCCGCCACCCCCAATTAGTGTTTCGAAACCCTAGTTGCCAGATCTACAACGATCTAACCGTTGAATCGACACAAAAACCATATAGATGCGATCCCCATCGTCCACTCTTCAATACCCAGAAACAGAATCTCGATCCGATGAAGTTTTGCGCGACGATGATGAACGGTTTTGGGGCTGTTTGAATTTATTCTGGATGAACGACAGCTCCAATTGAAAAACAAATCGCACCAGTAGATTACGCGTATCGAAAACATCAACATATATTTTTTTTGAGAATTTTTGGAGAACTTTGAATTTTCACTTTTATTTTGCAATTTGAAATTGGATCTGAGATGTATCCATTTGGGGAAGAGAGAAAGTGAAGAAATGAACGTACAGCAAATGAAAAAAAGAAAGGAGCTAGGTTTATAACTGTATATTTATAGATAGGCTAGAGGTAGGGTAGCTAGACTGGATACGCGAACGTACGGAATAAACTATGGCCCAAAAAGCCCGCTATGCCTCCGGAACCGAATTTGTTAAAACTATATATCCAAATAGGTGTTTTAAAATATTCTGAACGCGATGGAAAAAGTTTCGTGACCAAATTCGATCGTATGAAGAAGTTATGCTAAAAAAACAAAATTTCAAATTGATTTCAAAATGCGTAAATTTCAAGGCGTTTCGAGTCCGTACGATCAAACGACAAGTCCGATCGCAACGAAACTTGAAACATTATTATAATTCACCGTTACGGATCCGATGAAACTGTTTTCATCGAAATCCGAGTCCGTGACAAAAATGGCTATTTTTAATATTTATTAAATAAATTAAAATTAATCATAAAATCCAAATTTTCTTTCAACTTTATATATTGGCCAAATTTCATTACTTATATAATCCAATCAATTCCAAATAATTTAGCAAGCTTGGATGTGAATTAAAATTTATAAGTATATAAATTTCGCAGTGTTAACCTCTGCGTTTTCTTATTATTCGGGAATTATAAATTTATTCTCACAAATTACCTAATCTTATACTTATACACTCTCATCTTAAACCAAATTAAATAAATAACTTGATTTCCATCTCAACTTACTTTTAATTGCAGTTAACCCTTTTCACCGTAATTAAAATTCCAAATTATAAATAAATTTTTATTCCCATTCCCTTAATTTTCTTAACTATTTATTTATTCAAATTTTCAATATTCAACATAAATAGTTTGGTTAAGTTCATTTATTTACCTTCTTCCTATGATTCACAGTTATGGATGTCAATATGATGAAGTTTACATTAGTTAAGATTTCACTCAATTGTTCTCTAAGTCAAATGTTTACAGCTTTCATTTAACTTTAATAACGTACTAATTTACGTTAAATTCCATTTTTAAATGAAGTAATTACCATTCGTTGAATCAAATACTCAATTCATAAATAAAGTCTTGTTTTCAAAAAGTTATATCACAAATGGTCAACTAAAATTTGAATAAGCTTTACTAAATTCTATGGTATTAAATGTTGCAATAAATCCAAATTGCCATGTCTTAAATCCAAATTACTAATTAAGTCTTGATTCCTTTATTATTCCTTTGGTTTTCAAATAAGTTTTTATGATGAATGTGAATTCAAATGAACAATGGAAACCCATTCCCATTTGATTTCACTATTCCATTAAATATCTTCATATTCCAGCTAAATCAACTAACGTATGAATTAGCTATTTCAATCTTCATTAAATTGCGGTTTTTATACAATAGAAATTAAATCCCATTAACATATAAATAAAGGTTGATATCCATCTATTTACATTATATCACACTTGTGCTTCTATTTAGCTTTGTATAAATGTATGAATGCGGAGTCTTGCCTATTAACGTATTAAATAAGCCTTAAAATCAATTAATGCCCCTCCTTAGTTTAACCTCTTTTTATCCGTATTTATTTTTAGAGTAACCCTTGGATTAAATTCCCAAATCACCAATTCAATTAATTATACCTTTCAATCCAAATGTAAATCTTCCACCTTTGAATTCTTATATTAAATGAATTTTATTCTAGGCAATATTTTTTACAAATGTTTACTGATTCCACATTTATAGGTTTCTTAAATTTTACTCCATCTAAATGTGACACATTTTTATTTCATTTCAAACCAATATATATATATTCATTCCTATTCAATATATATATTCATTCCTATTCCTTTCATTTGGTTACTGCATTGAAATCTATTTATTAGCTAATACTACGTTACTATCATTAATTAAATTTTGGATTATATTCCAATTCCTATAACTAGGCCTTAAGTCACCATTTTACATAGTTTTAATTTAGCGTTTATTTAAATCTTCGTTTATCGTTTAGAATTTCTACTAAATTGAAATGCACAACTTATGAACTTTAACCAATTTAGTCCACCTAATAAATTTTTCAAATGTTTGTGTGTATGTAATCCAATTCAGTTATTGTTACATTAATACCATTAAACCAACAAATTAAGACTTATAACTACAACACAACTTTCAGTTATTTTCAAATCTATGTCATATAACCTTTTAAATCTCTACCTGTAATTACAGTTACTATCTAACTCCTACATTCATCCTTTTAAAATCCTAAGACTTTAATTTTATACTGGATTAAATTAGCAAACATATAAATTAAATTTATAAAAATATCATAAATTTATCAGGTCGTTACAGTGAAAAAAAAGATGGTCTAAACCCATAGCGGTAGTGATTAGATGTGCTTACTAATGCTGTTATAAATGGCGTTGGTGAATTGGAGAAGTACTAATGGATGCTGTTAACGTTGGAGTCATTGACCATCATTTGTGGTTGTCGCGACCTGTAACGACCCGTAATTTTAACTATTTTAAACTATTAAATTTAATTTAATTTTAGAAATTTAAATGGTTAAAAATGAAATTTAATGATTTTTTATAGTAATTTATCGAGATGAACTTAGATATAATTTTAAATAACAAAATTCGATATTAGAAGAAAAATGATTAACTAATTTTAAATATTGAAATATTAATTTTTACAAGTCGAACATATAAGTTTTTTTGATATTTAAAATATCTAAATTTATAAATTGATTAAACTATATTTAATTTTAAAATATAAATTTTTGGATATGATAAATTTTATAGATATATGTATATAAACTCCACCATTAAAATTTAAGATAGATTATCCATATATGTATATATAAATATATGCAAGCCTTATGATGTTTAAAAATATACATAAGTTTATATACATGTATATACGTTATAAATTATGGTATATGTATATATATATATATATATATATATATATATATATATATATATATATATACATATATATATATATATATATATATATGTATAAGCTCCATAACGGCATATTTCAAACATGTGAAGTTACGCATATGTAAATATGTATAAAGGTAAATATGATAAAATACATATTTACATTATATATGTATGTATATGTATGTATGTATGTATTTATGGCAAAAAAATATACATGTGTAAATAAATATGAAAACAATTGAATATGTAAATATGCAAGTGTGATATCCCAGAATCTCAAAGAATTTAAAATGTGATAATCTCTTAATTAATTAATCAAAAGTGGTAAATATTGTTATTTTAAACAATAATAAATATGTTGAGTTGTTTTTAAATGTAGTTATACAAATATTTTTAAATGGAATAATAATTTTGCAAATTTAAATTGTGTTATTTTATAAATAGATTTTAAATAGACTAATTATTTTCAAATTTAGCAAGTGTGTTTAAATATATATATATGTGTGTGTGTGTGTGTGTGTGTGTGTTTTTAAGTTATTTTTAAATAGAATAATTATTTACAAATTTAATAATGTGTTTGTTTAAAATTGATATTTATATTTATTTGAATTGATTCTAAATTGGGTTTTAAATTTAATTTGAATTTGAATCTGGATTTAAAATTGAATTTAAAGGAATATATATCTTTAAATAGAAATAATAATATAGTTTGGATATAAAATACGGATAAGGTTTTTATTTAAAATAAGATTGTTTTAAATTATTTTCTTTAAAGGAAATTTATTTATATAAATTTAGAAAATATTCATTTAATAGTAAATAAATGCAAAGGTTTAATATTTACATTTAAAATGGATTAGATATACTATATATGATTTTATTCAAAATATGATTGGTTTTTTTTAAAATTTTCTTCTAAAAGTTTGATTTATTTAAAATTAGAAAAGCACTTATTAATTAAAAAATTAATTTCAAAAAGATTTAAAATCTTTTAAAATGATATAAAAATAAATTAGGACAAGTGTTAAGTTATAAACCCCTTAAAATAACATGTGTTAGCATATTAATAATGGTAGAGACAAGTGTCACACATTTTAAACAATCTTCTTTAATTTTAAATAAACCATAAACTAGTTTATATAAACATTCATCTTCCCTTCCTATTTCTTTTCCAATCTCATTTGAAAAATCTGAAACACTCCTCAGATCAAAATATAAAACTTGTAAAACATTTTCAAAACCTTGTAAACCAGAAAACAACTCAAGTTCATATATGCCGTAAACAATTTTCTCTCCTCAATCCCAGATCTGAAAACAAATTCAGGTCTGCAACCATCTCAAACCTGTAATTCATCTCCTCTAAAATAAATGCAAACCAGAAGATCATCAAACCTGTAATCTTTTCAAGCCTGTAACCAAGATTTCAGTTTTGTTCAAACTCAAACCATCTCAAACAAAAAGCCTATAATTTTCAAACCTGTCAAGCATTTTTACAAATCAGAAGCTTCAAACCAGAAAGTTATAAGCAAGACAATCTAAAACCAAGTCTCAAAGCAATATAAGATTCAAGAATTCAAAACTGTTTCAAAGCTTCAGTTTTTCAATCCTAGTTTTATCAAGCTTTACAATTTTATATTTCATCAAGATCAAAGCCATTTCAAAGATCTAAGCATTCGCAGTTTCCAGAAAAGCAAGCAATTTATCGAATTCTAGTAAATCAGCACTCTGTATTTTTAAAATGGTGAGTAAACTTTTAAATTAAAAGTTTAAGTAGGAAAATAATGGTTGCTTGTGTAATTCTATGATGATGCTTGCATGTGTATACACAGATGTATTGTCTGTGTTTATGAATGTGTATAACTGTGCATGTGTATTTTGATTGTTCTTCTCTGTTTTTAAAACTACAAAGAGTAGAAATAAAGGAAAAACTTAAATCTCCTTAACCGATAATTGTTAGGTTTTAAGCTTTAAACATGATATGTTTGTTTAAACACAAATTTAAGTTCAAAATTTTATTTAAGTAGAATAGATGTGAAAATCTCCTGGAATCAAAAGAATACAGTAGGAGTCCTTTTATCATGATAAAATCAATCACTTAAATTTGCTATTTCAAGTTTGTGTCTTGAATCATCATTGAGAGATATGATTTTTAAAACAAAAATCAAGATTTTTAGTATTAAGATGAGTGTATATTTTGGGACTTTTTGAAATTGGGTTACTGAGCAAATTCTGATGGCCACAAGGTCTGGGATGGTCGGGATCTTGGCTGGAGATATGTGAAGGTTCAGGGTGTTTGGCAAAAATGGCAGGAAGGGTGTTAGTCCACTGTGGCGACGGAAGTGTGGCGATCCTGTTTTAAACCCAAGTTTAGGTTGAGGTTGGGTTTAGGGTCTCTGCATTGTCTTGGAGTGATCGAGTGACTTGTGGCTTTGGGGAATGGCAGCGTGGGTTGTTGGCATGGTGCGGCCGCAGTTGTAGCAACTTCGATGGTCGGTAACGTGGTTACGAGACAGATTTTCTGGTGATATCGAGTTCCAGTTTTGAGCTGGGTTACTTCTCGTTTTGGGTTTGGTATTGTCAAATTGATAGCTTGAATCGTTTGCTGAGATGTTTTGCGACTTGTCAGAAGGTGTGAGGGTCGCCGGAGCGCTGGCGAACGGCCGTGCATGTGCACGGCGATGATTTATCGTGTTTGGGAAGATGGGTTCATGGGCGACTCGAAGGGATGCTCGTGTGTTTAAGTGCGTGGCTCGAGTGGGAACTCGAAATAGTTGGTGATGTTTTAACCTGTTACTGTTATAGTGGTTAAGGTTTTATATTTTGAACTTAAATTAAAATCTAAAACAAATTTTGAAATGGGAAGAGAACTAAGGTTAGACCTGAGTGGACTTCGGGTTTGACCTGATGCAAGTGATGAATAGTTTTTTTAAAAAAAGGTTTTGAAATCTAAAGTTTTGAAATTTAAACTTTAATTTTGTTTAAATCTTCTTATATAAATTTACTTTATATAAAATAAATGTTTTCTTTAACAAGTTAAGAGGTTTGAAATTTGTTTAACTTAAATTTTATTAAGTAAAGTTTTAAGTTAATTTAAAAGTTGAGTTAGAAATGAAATTGAAAAGGTATTTGTAAAAGCAAGTTTAAAATTCAAATTTGAAACTAGTTTTAAAAACTATTACTAGATAATATTTTAAGTATTTAAAGGAAGCTTTGTTAACCTTAGTTTATCAAGTAAAATGATTATTTATTTTAAAACTAAATTATCGATTTAATTAAGTGTAGTTAATTATTAAGATAAAATGTTTTTAATGATAATTAAGGCATTAATAAGATAATGTTTTATCTTAAGATAATTAGGGTTTTTATTTACTTGATATTAATTAAGTTAATTAAAGGAAATTAAGCATAATTAATTAATTTAATTAATAATGATTAAGATTTAATTTATAGTAATTAATTAATTTAATTAATTTATTTAATAATTAAGGGACTATAAGTTAATTAATTAGAGGTTAATTAATTTATTATTAAGAATAATTAATTTGATAATTAGAGATTATTAATTAATGATTAGAGATTAATTAATTAAGTTATCAAGGTTGATTAATTAGTAATTAGAGATTAATTAACTACTAATTAAAAAGTACTTAATTTGTAATTAAGTTTAATTAATTAATAATTAGGCTTTATTAATTAATAATTAAGAAATTATTAATCTATAATTAAAGTTAATTAAGGATTAATTAACTGTTATTTAGGGTTAATTAATTATTATTAAGGATTGGTTAACTAATTAGTTAAAAGATTAATTAATTGGTTATTAAGTTTTACTAATTGATAATTAAGGTTTATTAATTAATAATTATGGATTAATTAATCTATAATTAAAGATTAGTTAATTTATTTAAAGGGGTAATTAAGAAATGAATTACCCAATTGTAATTAATCAAATGAATGTGATTAATTAATTGGTTGATTAATTATAGATAATCTTGATGATTGATTAAGTATGAATACTTAATGAGATTAAATAGTGTAATTACTTAGGGTAAGTAATTAATGTATAATTATTGGATGTAACTAATTAAAAGGAAATTACTTAATGGAAAATAATTAAAGAATAAGTAGTTAGTAGAAGTAATTAAGGATTAATTACTTGGTGTAATTAATTAAAGGATTTATATAATTAATTAAGGAGCAATTAATTAAGGTAAGTAATTACAGGATGGTAATTACTATTTATGATTAATTAAAGTTGATTAATGGAAGTAATTAATTAAGGATCATTAATTAATTAAATTAATGAGAGTAATTAAGGATTGATTAATTAAGATTAATTAATCAATAATAAGTAATTATAAGTTAATTAATTAATTGCAAATAATTAAGGATTAATGTAATTAATTATAGTTAATGAAGTAATTAAAGATTAATTACTATAAATGGATAAGGATAATTATTTGTGTAATTAATTAAGGGTTAATTACATAATGTAATTAAAGGATAATTAATCAAGGGTGATTAATTAAGATGATGATTAATTAATTGGTTTGTAATTAACTAATGGTTAAGTAAGCAAGATTTTTGTGATGAAAGTAATTAATTTAATTTATTTTAAATTAATTAGAGATGAAGTAATTAGTTCAATTCATTTTAAATTAATTATAGATGGTGTGATTAATAGATCATTGCTTATGGATGGCTGGTTGATATTGAATGCCTTGATTGTTGATATCTCTGATGAGATATATGCGATATGCGATATGAGATGATTTTGTTGAATGGTGATGATATGAATTATCTATCCATGTATATGTGAATTATCTGTCTGTGTGAATATAGATAATAATTTGAACTGAATTGTTTTAACTTTAAACAACTTGGACCTAAAAGATGGCGTTTTGGATTTCATTGAGACCGAGACTGGGTTTCCAAATTTGGATCCGAAAACCACATCGATCCAATTAACGATAGGTCGTGAATCTCAAGTGAAGATGAAGATTCAGAGTGCAAGGTTATTGTCGTTAACTCTGAGGGTGATTCCAAAATGAGTGTAACGAGATAATGCCTTCGGTTTAGTTCGAACCTGGAACAAACTTGTATGGATTGAATGTTTTCAGAACATCATCAGGTGGACGATGAGCATTCTAAGATAGATGTGTTCTATAAAGTAATCGTAGCCTCAAGCCTCATCAACTGGGAACGGCTAAAATAGGGGAAGTGCACCCAGGCTAAGTGGGTCATACCAAAGTAGGATGAGATTTACCCCTGTCTAGAGTCCCTTTTTATTCGGCTGTATGGGCAGTTGCTAGCTATAACCGCGGAGTTATCTTATTCGGGACTGTCCAGTAAGGGATGGTTCCGGCTTTGTGTTGCAGGGGATTGGGAGTAATCCTCAGTACGGTGATCTAGGCCCCGTATTGTGACGGGCGGTACCCCAGTAGCCCTACCGTTGATGGAAATCCATTCTTCCTACGTGCCCTTACGGTTTTGATTATATCACCCACTTTGTGGCCACTAGTTGGAATTTAATCATGTAACAATTTCAGCTATATCTTATTTATTTGAAAACCCTAGACCCTATTATAATATCACCGGATTTCCTATCAAAGTTTTGGTTAGCGTAAGGTAAAAACTTACCCATGTTTATGTGTGGGGAGTCTTACGTGATACCTTTTCTTTCAAAACATTTTTCAAAGTTAAGCAACTTTAACACGTTTACTCACACCAGAACCATGTCTGACCGGAGTTTATTTTTGTTTTTCTTAAACCCTTGGGTACTCAAATTTTTACAAGTAGCCAAGGGATTCTTGTTAGCTTTGACAAATTCTGGAGGAGCATTGGAGCAGGAGGCTTCAACGTTTGTAGATATATGTAGATGGTTCCGCTGTGTTGGTCTCCGAGTCATTAGTTTGAGTTGTATCTTGTGTTGTAGTAACTAGACAGGTGTTTATAACTGTCTAGTATGTGTTATATAAGTTGTGTAACTCTGATATATATATAATACTATGTAATATCTATGTGATTAATATAATTTATTCATTCCGCTATTGAGATTCTGATGTTGTTTCTTTCTTTTCTCTATCTTCCCTCTTCTCTATCCCTTTCTTTCTTTCTTAATAATGATGCGTCTTTGTGGAGAGAAAGGTGGGTCTTTTCATTTGGTATCAGAGCATAGGTTGAGTAAATACCTAGGCTCTAGAGTGGTGTCTATCTTGAGAGAGCGTATTTGTAATTTTTTATATATAATTATATATATCTATTTCTACTATTTGTTAGATTACCTGTTCGGGTTTCCAATATAAGTTCTAAAGATAGGAGGGGTAGTGGTGTGTGTAGCCCGACTATCAATGGAAGTGGTCCGAGTATTGAGGATGGAAGTGTACCTGTCAAGACTATAGACCCAATACCGTCTCGGGTAAGCTTTGCATCGTGGTGTAAGGATTTTACCAATCTATGAAGGAAACCTGTTAAGGTTCGGAGTCTACCTTTGAAGTATAAGTTGATTGCGCTCGTGTGAGCGGATTTTCTAGAGTTTGGATCTGTCGGTTGAGCAGAAGCAAGTGGTGATATCTTGGTAACTTCAGGATGGAGTAGCTGCGTGGTGAGACGCAGTGACTTTGGATGTTTTCGAAGATGTTTCTTTGGAGCAAGTTTAAGGAATTGTGTCTGCATCGGTGATGAGACTCAGTTTCAGCAGGGCATTTATGTTTGATTTGAGGTTCGAGTTTCTCAAGGGGCTTTGGATAAGAAGTCTTTGGCATCTGTGGCAATGGTGCAGCTTGGAGTGTTTTGCGTGCCAGCAGGAAGATCATTTGGCTTTGAAGTGTCCTAGAGGTGGATTTCAGAAGTAGCAGAGTGGAATCGTTTCTTTGATTGGTTGGTCGAGGATAAGCTGTTCTGATTCGTAAAGAGAGAACAATATCTATGGATATTGGACTGGATAGGATCATAAAAGTGACTTGCAATGGTTTGAGTGTTCTCTCGAGTAATCTGTTGCTTGGGCTTGAGGCATCTCTAGAGGATGTAGGAGTAAGAGTTGTCAGAGATTTTTTCGGATGTCTTCAGGAATGTCAGAAATTTGTCCGCATTGGAGATTGAGTTCTGTATCGACTTGGTTCATGGAGCTAGCGGTAGTTCAGCTAGGTAGAAGGATGTCTCCTTGAGTAAGGATTTGGTGAAGCAGCTCAGGATTTCGTAAAACTTTTGAGTTTTCTCTTTATGGATCTGTTGAACCATATTTCTGGGATGTGTTGTCTAGTCTGTGCTCGTGTTAATCAACGGCATTCTCATCTGTTCCAGATCAGAGTTGTGCAGCGGAAGCAAGGAGGCAGCTGTTCTAGAATGGAAGAAACCGAAAGTTGCAGTGTTTGGATTAAAGAGATTCTACAGGATTGTGAGCGCTCCTGTTTTATATTTTCCGGATAAGAGAAGTAAGTTTGAAGTCTTCTAATGATTATGGAATAGAGTTTGTGTATTTGATTTGCGTAGATCTTGAGATGATTTTTTTGTTGGATTGTTTTAGGTCCAGTTTGTTTTTAGAGGCATCAACAAAAGTTGAGCTGATCAGAAAGGATGTACACAGCCAGGATCGTCAGAAGAGTTTTGTGGTTAAAAGACGGAGGAATTTGGAATCCGAAGTTGGAGACTTTGTTTTTGTTGAGATTTTCTCCGGTCAAGGGAGCAATAAGATTGGATAAGACTAGGAATCTAGCTCCGAAGTATATTGTATTCTTCTGAGTTTTTGTAAGAAATAAGTGTTTGGCTTATATGGGTTGAATTGCCAGTTTGGAAGACTGGGATTCAAGGTACTTCACATATCTCTGAGGGAGTACGTGTATGATCCATCTTTGGTTGTGGAACCAGCAGTTCAGTAGGATTTGGTAGTTGAGTCGGTCTTGATTGTGGTCAGATCTCTTGTGTAGATGGTAGATCTAGATAAGTAAGAGCTCAGTAGCTTAGTAGTATAGCTAGTTTAGATTTTGTAGAGCGAGTATTCCAGTATCTGTACCTAGGAAACTCTGGATTGTTTTAGGAAGCTTATCCGGATCTATGTCCGGATAGCTAGAGTTGTTTGTTTTGATAAATTGGTTGTTTGGTTGATTATGTATGGCTGATAGGTATGCTTGAATTGGTTAAAATAAAATAAAATTTTGGATTGTCTTTTGTTTTAAATTTCGAGGACGAAATTCTTTTAAGGGGGGAGGAATGTGATATCCTGGAATTTCAAGGAATTTAAAATGTGATAATCTCTTAATTGATTAATTAAAATTGGTAAAAATTGTTATTTTAAAAAATAATAAATATGATGAGTTGTTTTTAAATATAGTTATAAATAGATTTTTAAATGGAATAATAATTTACAAATTTAAATTGTGTTATTTTATAAATAGATTTTAAATAGACTTATCATTTTCAAATTTAGTAAGCGCGTTTAAATATATATGTGTGTATTTAAGTTATTTTTAAATAGAATAATTATTTAAAAATTTAATAATGTGTTTGTTATTTGAATTGATTCTAAACTGGATTTTAAATTGAATTTGAATTTCAATCTGGATTTAAAATTGAATTTAACGGAATATATATATATATATATATATATATATATATATATATATATATCTTTAAATAGAAATAATAATATAGTTTGGATATAAAATATGGATAAGGCTTTTATTTAAAATAAGATTGTTTTATATTATTTTCTTTAAAGGAAATTTATATAAATTTAGAAAATATTCATTTAATAGTAAATAAATACAATGGTTTTATATTTACATTTAAAATGGATTAGATATACTGTATATGATTTCATTGAAAATATGATTGGTTTTTTTAATTTTTTTTTTAAAAGTTTTATTTATTTAAAATTAGAAAAGCACTTATTAATTAAGAAAATTAATTTCAAAAATTTTTAAAATCTTTTAAAATGATATAAAAATAAATTAGGACAAGTGTTAAGTTATAAACCCTTTAAAATAACATGTGTTAGCATATTAATAATGGCAGAGACAAGTGTCACACATTTTAATAAATTTTCTTTAGTTTTAAATAAACCATAAACAGTTTATATAAACATTCATCTTCCCTTCCTATTTCTTTTCTTATCTCATTTCAAAAACCTAAAACACTCCTCAGATCAAAACACAAAACCTGTAAAACATTTTCAAAACCTTGTAAACCAGGAAACAACTCAAGTTCATATATGCAATAAACAGTTTCCTCTCCTCAATCCCAGATCTGAAAACAAATTCAGGTCTGCAACCATCTCAAACCTATAATTCATCTCCTCTAAAAACAAATGCAAACCAGAAGATCATCAAACCTGTAATCTTTTCAAGCCTATAACCAAGATTTCAGCCCTGTTCAAACTCAAACCATCTCAAACAAAAAGCGTGTAATTTTCAAACCTGTCAAGCATTTTTCAAATCAGAGCTTCAAACCAAAATGTTGTAAGCAAGAAAATCTGAAACCAAGTCTCAAAGCAATATAAGATTCAGGAATTCAAAACTATTTCAAAGCTTCGGTTTTTCAATCCCAGTTTTATCAAGCTTTCCAGTTTTATATTTCATCAAGATCAAAGCCATTTCAAATATCTAAGCATTCATAGTTTCCAAAAAAGCAAGCAATTTGTCAAGTTCCAGTAAATCAGCTCTCTGCATTTTTAAAATGGGGAGAAAACTTTTAAATTAAAAGTTTAAGTAGGAAAATAATGGTTGCTTCTGTAATTCTGTGATGATGCCTGCATGTGTATATATAGATGTATTATCTGTGTTTATGAATGTGTATGACTGTGCATGTGTATTTTGATTGTTCTTCTCTATTTTTAAAACTACAGAGAGTAGGAATAAAGGAAAAATTCAAATCTTCTTGACCGATCATTGTTAGGTTTTAAGCTTTAAACATGATATGTTTGTTTAAACACAAATTTAAGTTTAAAATTCTATTTAAGTAGAATAGATGTGAAAATCTCCTGGAATCAAGAGAATGCAGTAGGAATCCTTTTATCATGATAAAATCAATCACTTAAATTTGCTGTTTCAAATTTATATCTTGAATCATCATTGAAAGATTGGATTTTTAAAACAAAAATCAAGATATTTAGTATTAAGATGAGTGTGCATTTAGGGATTGTCTGAAATTGGGTTACTGAGCAAATTCTGATGGCCACAAGATCTGGGATGGTCGGGATCTTGGCTCAAGATAGGTGAAGGTTCAGGGTGTTTGGCAAAAATGGCAGGAAGGGTGTTAGTCCACTGTGGCGACGATAGTGTGGCAATCTTATTTTAAACCCTAGTTTGGGTTGAGGTTGGATTTGGGGTCTCTGCATTGTCTCGGAGTGATCGAGTGACTCATGGCTTTGGGAAATGGCAATGTGGTTGTTGGCACGGTGCAGCCGGAGTTGTAGCGACTTCGATGGTCGGTAACGTGGTTGCGAGACAAATTTTCTGGTGATGTCGAGTTTCATTTTAGAGCTGGGTACTCGTTCTCGTTTTGGGTTTGGTATTGTCGAATTGATAGCTTGAATCGACTGCTGAGATGTTTTGCGACTTGTCAGAAGGTGTGAGCTCACCGAAGCGCTGGCGAACGGCCGTGCAAGTGCACGGCAATGATTTCTCGTGTTTGGGAAGATGGGTTCATGGGCGACTTGAAGGGATGCTCGTGTGATTGAGTGCGTGACTCGAGTGGGAACTCGAAGAAGTTGGTGATGTTTTAACCTATTACTGTTATAGTGGTTACAGGTTTTATATTTTGAACTTCAATTAAAAACTAAAACAAATTTTGAAATGGGAAGAGAACTCAGGTTAGACCTAAGTGGACTTGGGGATTGACCTGATGCAAGTGTTGTATAGTTTTTTTTTGAAAAAAGGTTCTGAAATCTAAGGTTTTGTAATTTATACTTTAGTTTAGTTTAAATCTTCTTATATAAATTTACTTTATATAAAATAAATGTTTTCTTTAACAATTTGTTAAGAGGTTTGAAATTTGTTTAACTTAAATTTTATTAAGTAAAGTTTTAAGTTAATTTAAAAGTTGAGTTAGAAATGAAATTGTAAAGGTATTTGTAAAAGCAAGTTTTAAATTCAAATTTGAAACTAGTTTTAAAAACTATTACTTGATAATATTTTATGTATTTAAAGGAAGCTTTGTTAACCTTAATTTATCAAGTTAAATGATTATTTATTTTAAAATCTTAATTATTGATTTAATTCAGTATAGTTAGTTATTAAGATAAAATGTTTTTAATGATAATTAAGGTATTAATAAGATAATGTTTTATCTTATGATAATTAGGGCTTTTAATGTCTTGATATTAATTTAGTTAACTAAACGTAATTAAGCATAATTAATTAATTTAATTAATAATTAATTAAATTATTAATTTAGAGTAACTAATTGATTTAATTTATTTATTTAATAATTAAGGGATTATAAGGTAATTAATTAATGGTTAATTTATAATTAAGTATAATTAATTTGATAATTAGAGATTATTAATTAATGATTAGATATTAATTAATTAAGTAATTAAGGTTGATTAATTAGTAATTAGAGATTAATTAACTACTAATTAAAAAGTACTTATTTTGTAATTAAGTTTAATTAATTAATAATTAGGCTTTATTAATTAATAATTAAGAAATTATTAATCTATAATTAAAGTTAATTAAGGATTAATTAACTGTTATTTAGGGTTAATTAATTATTATTAAGGATTGATTAACTAATTAATTAGAAGGTTAATTAGTTGGTTATTAAGTTTTATTAATTGATAATTAAGGTTTATTAATTAATAATTATGGATTAATTAATCTGTAACTAAAGATTAATTAATTTATTTAAAGGGGTAATTAAGGAATGAATTACCCAATTGTAATTAATCAAATGAATGTGATTAATTAATTGGTTGATTAATTATAGATAATCTTGATGATTGATTAAGTATGAATACTTAATGAGATTAAATAGTGTAATTACTTAGGGTAAGTAATTAATGTATAATTACTGGATTTAATTAACTAAAAGGAAATTACTTAATGGAAAATAATTAAAGAATAATTAGTTAGTAGAAGTAATTAAGGATTAATTACTTGGTGTAATTAATTAAAGGATTTATATAATTAATTAAGGAGTTAATTAATTAAGGTAAGTAATTACAAGATGGTAATTACTATTTATGATTAATTAAAGTTGATTAATGGAAGTAATTAATTAAGGATCATTAATTAATGTAATTAATGAAAGTAATTAAGCATTGATTAATTAAGATTAATCAATCAATAATAAGTGATTATAAGGTAATTAATTAACTGTAATTAGTTAAGGATTAATGTAATTAATTATAATTAATGAAGTAATTAAAGGTTAATTACTATAAATGGTCAAGAATAATTAATTGATGTAGTCAATTAAGGGTTAATTACTTAATGTATTTAAAGGATAATTAATCAAGAGTGATTAATTATGATGATGATTAATTAATTGGTTTGTAATTAATTAATGGTTAACTAAGCAAGATTTTGGGGATGAAAGTGATTAATTTAATTAATTTTAAATTAATTAGAGATAAAGTAATTAATTTAATTCATTTTAAATTAATTATAGATGGTGTGATTAATATATCATTTCTTATAGATGGCTGATTGATATTGAATGCCTTGATTGTTGATATCTCTGATGAGATATGTGTGATATGTGATATGAGATGATTTGGTTGAATGGTGATGATATGAATTATCTATCCGTGTATATGTGAATTATCTATCTGTGTGAATATAGATAATAATTTGAATTGATTTGTTTTAACTTTAAACAACTTGGACCTAAAAGATGGCGTTTTGGATTTCGATGAGACCGGGATCGGGTTTCCAAATTTGGATATCCAAAAACCACATCGATCCAAATTAACGATTGGTCGTGAATCTCATGTGAAGATGAAGATTCAGAGTGCAAGGTTTATTGTTGTTAACTTCGAGGGTGATTCCAAAATGAGTGTAACGAGATAATGCCTTCGGTTTCATTCGAACCCGAAACGAACTTATATGGATTGAATGCTTTCAGAACATCATCAGGTGGATGATGAGCATTCTAAGATAGATGTGTTCTATAAAGGAAATTGTAGGCTCAAGCCTTATCAACCGGGAATGGCTAAAACAGGGGAGGTGCGGCAAGGCTAAGTGAGTCATACCCAAGTAGTATGAGATTTACCCTTGTCTAGAGTTCCTTTTTATTCGGCTCTGTGGGCGGTTGCTAGCTACAACCGTGGGGTTATCTTACTCGGGACTGTCCAGTATGGGATGGTTCTGGCTTTGTGTTGCAGGGGACTGGGAGTAATCCTCGGTACGGTGATCTAGGCCCCGTACTGTGACGGACGGTACCCCAGTATCCCTGCCATTGATGGAAATCCATTTATCCTACGTGCCCTTACGGTTTTGATTGTATTACCCACTTTTTGGCTAGTAGCTGGAATTTAATCATGTAACAATTTCAGCTATTTCTTATTTATTTGAAAACCCTAGATCCTATTATAATATCACCGGATTTCCTATCAAAGTTTTGGTTAGCGTAAGGTAAAAACTTACTCATGTTTATGTGTGGGGAGTCTTACATGATACATTTTCTTTCAAAAGGTTTTTCAAAGTTAAGCAACTTTAACCCGTTTACTCACACCAGACCCATGTCTGACCTGGAGTTTATTTCTGTTTTTCTTAAACTCTTGGGTACTCAAATTTTTACGAGTAGCCAAGGGATTCAGCTTAGCTTTGACAAATTTTGGAGGAGCAATGGAGCAGGAGGCTTCATCTTTTGTAGATATATATAGATGGTTCCGCTGTGTTGGTCTCTGAGTCATTGGTTTGAGTTGTCTCTTGTGTTGTAATAACTAGACAGGTGTTTATAACTGTCTAGTATGTGTTGTATAAGCTGTGTAACTCTGATATATATATATAATACTATGTAATATCTATGTGATTAATATAATTTATTCGTCCCGCTGTTGAGATTCTGATGTTGTTTCTTTCTTTCTTCTCTATCTTTTCTCTTCTCTATCCCTTTCTTTCTTAATATTGATGCGTCTTTCTATGGAGAGAAAGGCGGGTCGTTTCAGCAAGAATGTGAACATGTACATGGAAAAAGTAGGAATATAAGAATATATATCTATACTTCTATATGTATATATTCATAAGTAAACATCATCATTGCAAAATATTAAACCAAGCATATAATAAATCACATCAAGCCTATAAAATCTAATCAAAAAAATAAATCAAATCACTCAAGTTTTCAAATCAAATAGGGAATCAAATCAACAAAATTTTCAAGTCAAAATAAAGAAAACAATAAAAAGAAAAAGGAAGAGTACTGATAATAAGCTTTAGCCTTGTTCTCCTATATATATATATATATATATATATATATATATATATATATATATATATATATATATGCCACTGCCTTATTTTTGTTCACGTTTGACATTCTACCATTCTTGCATTAAAACAAAAGAAAAATGAAAAGAAAAGGATGAATATTGCCGTTCCAATCATAAGAAACTAAGTGTTCGAGCTCCAACAAACTAAAGCAGCAGGGTCTTTCAGGCAGTGTGTCACTTGTACATCAAGAACTATGAGTAAAATTTGAGACTTCTGCTTATTGTAAATCTTGTATATACCTATATGCTTGTAAATTTTGGATGAGCTCTTAAATCATGTCAAGTATGCTTGTGCTAATAAGTGTATATGCATTATATTGTGTGTTAGACATGGTTAAAACCCTGTAAACCCAAAAAGCATGCAACTCTCTTTTCTACGAAAAAAAAGATCTTGCAAATTAAAAAATAATTTTCTCACTATCCATTAAGTTTTAGATCATAGCTCCAGAAGCAAAGTCGGTTGTGTTTGAGTATAGAACACTCTAAAATTGGTTTCATTTGATATCATGGAGTATGGAAGAAGAAAGGTTCATTTTACACTAAGTAACTTATAAATGACCAAAAATCATGTAATATCCTAGAATTTCGGGGAATTTAAAATGTGATAATCTCTTAATTAAATTATTTAAAATCGATAAAATTGTTATCTTCAAATATAAATAACCAAAATAAAATTTATGTGATGTTTTTAAATTTAGAGATAAATTGATTTTAAATGGAATAATTATTTAATTTGTGTTACCTTATAAATTTGATTTTTATAGAACTAACATTTCAATTTAATAAGTGTTTTTTAAATACATATTTATTTAAAAAGTTGACTTTAAATTTTGAATTTAATATTTCTAAATTTAATAATGCGTTTGTTAAACTAATATAGATATATTTGGTTTGATTTTAAATTTAAGTTTAAACTGAATTTGGATTTAAATTTTGAAATTTGAATTGTAATTTGTAATTTAAAAAGAATTTATATCTTGAAAATAATTTTGGATATAAAAGGATTTATGAATAAAGTTTTTATTTTAAAAATAAGATTTGTTTTATATTAATTTGAAACAAAAGAATTTTATTTTTATAAAATTTAGAAAATATTTATTTAGTAGTAAATAAATGCAAAAGCATGTAAATTAACATTTAAAATTGATCAAATAATTTTATATGATTTTATTGAGAATTTAATTGGTTTTTATTTGATTTTCTTTTAAAAGTTTTATTTTTATACGATAAGATAAAGAATTTATAAATTTATAAAAGCATATACATATTAGGAAATTTAATAATAAAGGCTTTTAAAATCATTTAAAAATAATTTAAAAATAATTTAAAAATAAGGAATGACATGTGTTGTGAATTAAGCAATGGTTTGTGACAAATGTGACAAAATTTAACAAGTGTCTTTTCTTCTTCTAATTTTCTTTTTCTTTAATTTTAATAAGCCACAAATTACATCATATAAACTTCCATTTCTTTCTACATTCTTATTCTTTCAATTCAGAAATTAACGGCCACTCTTGTGTTCAATTTCTTAAAAGTTCAAACTGAAAACCAAAATCTGTAATTTCCTCAAGACAACTTGTTTAACTCTTCAAAATAAAAATTATTTTCAAAAGCCTGTAATGTCATCTTCAACCTGGAATTCATCCTCAACAAAAATCATTTTTCAAAGCAAAATCAAACATTTTCTTCAAGCCTGTAGTATTCTTTCCAGAACTGCAAGCTTGTAATCTCCTCAAAAACAAGTTTGTAACAAATCTTTAACCTAAAATCCTCAAAAGCCAAACCCTATAATACCTTTATCAAGCATGTAGCTTTTTTCAAAACTGCAAACCTGGAATGTAGTTGAATCACTTTGTTCCAGTCTTAAAGCAATCCAGTACCAAGCATTCAGTGCTTAATTTTGAGCAATACCAAGTTCAGAAGTCAACAACATCAGTAGTATTCAAAGCTTTCAGGAATTAAGCAATATCAAAATACAGTATTCAAACTTTCAAAAAGGGGCTTCGATTTTTCATTCCAGTTTCAAGCTCTCCCTATTAAACAGTGAGAAAACATCTAATTTTTAAACTTAAGTAGGTTAATATTGTTGCTTAAGTGATTGTAGAGATATTGATGCCTGCATGTGTAGATAGTGGTATAAAATCTGTAGATATGGTTGCATTTGAATCTGCATGCCTGAAATTTGTGCTTCTCTGTTCATACCTGATTACAGAGGTTTAAAAATAAACCAAAATTCAAAACTTCCCATATAAACACTTTACAGCTTTGGGCTATCAAACAAATTAGTCGAGTTTAATCTCCATCTTGATTATGAAAACAAGTTTAAGTAATATAAGTTTAGAAATTTCCTGTTAACAAGAAAAATGCAGTGGTAACTTGAATAATGTAATAAATTAAATTTTGTGTTATACTAATTCATGTATAAACATCATTGGAATTTATGATTTTTAAAACAAAAATAAAAATTTTTAATGTTGGAATGAATGAGAATTTTGGGGTTTTCTGGAAATTGGGTTTTGGGTGATTTCTGGAGGCTGTAGCATTTGGAGTGGTCGGAAATACTACTGGAGGTGGAGGAGGTAATGGGTGTTCAGGCAAAAATACTAAAAGGGTTTATCACCTCCTGTGGTCTCGGCAATGGTCGAGAATGGGTTTTAAACCCTAGTTTGGTTGTAGCAGGAAAATTTTGATCAGTGCTTGTCTCTGATTAATTGAGCGTCGTGTAACTCAGGGAGATAGTTGCGTGTTGGGTCAGCGAGAGGTGGCCAGAGTCGCACGATCTCTTATGGTCGGAGCTTGGTGGTCGAAGGAAGTTTATGGGAAGCTGTTTTGGTTTCAGGCGAACAAGGTAGTTAAATCTCGATCGAAGCCTTGTTTATGTGATTGTGTGGTCGGGTGTAATGCTGTGAGGTAGGGTGTAGTGCCGAAGGCAATGACGATGGTCGGAGGCAACCAACGGCGGTGTGCATGTGCATGGAGTCGTTTGGGTTGTCAGTGATTTTGGCTCGTGGGATTGCTCGAAGTCGTTTTCGAGAATTGCGGTGGGAAGCTCGAGTTCGTTCTCGAGTATATAGGACTTGTTTGCCTGTAGATTTTGAAAACATAAATTTAATCAATGTTTAAAAAAAAGGGAAGAAGAGAAACTCAGGTTTGACCTGAGTAAGCTTCGGGTTCGACCCGAAGCAGAAGCTTTAAAACAGTTTTTAAGGTTTTAAAACTTGTTTTTTTGAAATTTAATTTTTTTTAATTGGTTTAAAACTCTTATATAAATTACTTGATGTTTAATAAATGTTTTCTTAAACATTTTGATTAAGAAGTTTTGAAGTTTGATAATTTAAACTTTGTAAGAAAATTTAAAGTTATTTTAAAATTTGAGTTATGAATGTAATTTCAAAAGTTTATATAAGAAGACAAGTTTTAAATTCAAATTGAAACTAGTTTTTAAAACTATAAATTGATAAATAATTTAAGTTATTTAAAGTTGTGTTTTGATAACTTTAATTTATCAAGTTAAATGATTGTTTTATTTTAAAAACTTAATTAATAAGTTAATTAAGCAAAGATAGTTATAAAGATAAATGATGTAAATATGTTAAGGGTAATTAAAGCATTTATAAGATAATGTTTTATCTTAATTAAGGTTTTAATGTCTTGATTTTGATTAAATTAATTTAAGAAAATTAAGTTGAATTAATTAGTTTAATTATAAAGGATTGATTAAGAAATTAATTAAGGAAAATAATTTACTTGATTAATAAATGGTTAAGGACTAAAGGTTAATTAATTCAAGGTTAATTAATTTGTAATTAAAACGATCATTAATTAGATTATTAGTTAATGATTAGGGATTCATTAATCAAGTAATTAAGTGTAATTAAACTTAATTAATCAAGTGATTAAGATTTATTAATTAAGTAATTAATGAGTTGTTAATTAAGTAATTAAAGGTTACTTAACTAGTAATTCAGAAGTGCTTAACTTGTGCATAAGTTTTATAAATAAATAAATTAAGTATTATTAATTAATAATTAAAGAATAATTAATCTGTAATTAAGGATTAATTAAGAAGTTGTTAAATGGTAATTAATTGATTAATCGATGGTGATTAAGGATTAATCAAATGGTAATTAAGGATTGATTAACTGTTAATTAAGGATAGGTTAACAGTTAATTAAGGATTAATCAACTGGTAATTAAGGAATAATTAATCTGTAATTAAGTCGTTAATTAATAATTGATAATTAGGTTTATTAATTAATAATTAAGAGATAATTAATTAGTTAATTAATGGTTAATTAATTAATTATAAAAGTAATTATGGATTAGTTAATTTGTATTAAGGAATATTGATTAAAAATTAAGGTTATTAATCGATAGTTGATGGATAATTAATCAGTTAATTAAAGGTTATTTAATTGATTATGAAAATAATTAAGGATTAATTACTCTGTATTTAAGGAGATTAATTAATAATTAAGGATTATTAATTGATAATTAAAAGATAATTAATCTGGGATTAGGGATTGATTAATAGATTAATAAAGTTAATCAAGGAGTAATTAATTAATTAAGGTTTGTAATTAATTAATGATTGTATAAGCAGGATTAAGTGATTAATTTTTAAGGAATTAATTTAATTTAAGTAATTAAATTAATTACAATATGAATTGATAATGCTTGCTTATGGATGATTGTTTATTGGATGTCTGTATTGGATGATATCTATTGGATTGTGTAATAACCCGGGATTTGCATTACCAATTAATAAATAAAAGTTAGGATTTTTATTTATTCATAATGAAGCATAAAAGGATTTGGAATAACAAAATTTATTTGAAAAAGGCTATTTTAATTAAATGGGAAATATGAGATTTTAAAATGAGGATAAAATGTTATTTTGGAGAGTTAAATATTTTAGGAGAGATTTTAAAACGGGTTTGGGTAAGAAATGAGTTCATAAACATACATGAACACTTAGAATTTTTTTTGGAAATATTGTAATAACCCTCTTCTTATTGGGTTACAAAACTTAACCCAATAACCCACCCTAAACCTCCCCTATATATTATCTCAAACTCTCATAACCTTTTTCATTCAACCCTAATCAAAACCCTAATCATTTCCTAAAACTTCTTAACAAAAATGGCCTCCATCTTCATCTCCTTCAAGTTTTAGCTTATGCAAGTCATTCTATGCAAAGGTAATGCAAATACCCACCACAAATCCCTCTTTTATAACTTTCTAATTTCTGAAATTAGTTTGTTAACACATGTTTTATGTGTTTTTATGATCTTATAGCCTCCTAATCCTCTTTTGCTAACTTGGGTTGATGCTATTATGATCATTGTTGCTTTCTAAGAGAGGTATATTGCTAAAAACTTCTTATAGTATGTGTTTGATCCTCTTTTGATGTCATAAATCAATTAGTAACACATGCTTATTTATGTAACATGTGAATCATAGCTCCTTAATCATCTTTGCATTCAATTTGGGGTTGCACATAAGGTGTTTGTAAAATTGCTTCATAAGGTAATGCTAAGCTTTGACCCTATGTTTCCTTTAATTTAGTATAATAATCATTATATGATGGTTAGTGATTGTTATTAGCAAAATTTGATGCCAAAAACTTGAAAAAAACACTCCAAAATCACTAAAATGCACAATTTCTGCTGGCTGGAAATGTGCAGGCCAAAACAGACCAAAAAAAAGGCTCTGTGTGCACCAGGACAGGCCTAGGTTGCACCCAGGCCCAAGCCCGGGCGCAGCACGGGAGCGCACAGGCCCCCAGCCCGCCCGGGCTGGGGGCGGGCCACAGACCCTAGCCCGCAAGGGGCTGGGGCGGCCCCCTTTTCCCCCAGCCCGCAAGAGGCTGGGGGCGGGCCACAGACCCCAGCCCGCAGCGGGCTGGGGCGCGGCCCAAATCCCCAGCCCGCGTGGGCTGGGGCGGGCCCAGTACCCCCAGCCCTTGTGGGCTGGGGGCGGGCCCAAGAACCCCAGCCCGCGTGGGCTGGGGGGGTTTCCCCCAGCCCGCACGGGCTGGGGGCGCGGCCCAAGTCCCCAGCCCGTGTGGCCTGGGGTGGGCCCAGTAAACCCAGCCCGCGTGGGCTGGGGGGTTTTCCCCCGGCCCGCGCGGGCTGGGGGCGGGCCCAAGTCCCCCAGCCCGCGCGGGCTGCGGGCGGGCCCAAGTCTCCCCAGCCCAATTGGGCTGGGGGCTTGTTATTTTTCCAGCCCATGTGGGCTGGGCTAAAAAAAAATGAAATAATAAAATAAAAAATATATATCAAAGATCACCTCTGTTTCCAGCTTTTGAGCGCCACTTCGCGATGCCGCCACGTTCGCATCGGAAGTCGGAATTCGACGTTTTTGGGCTCGTTGGAAATGTGGACTTCTGAACTCCATCTCTGAAAAATTTGGACAACATTGGAGTTCGTTTGGTACTTCGATTTTCGTGCCAAAGTTAGACTCTGGTCGCTGTTGGAAAACAGTGTGAATCTTTTTCTTGGTTCAACTTTGAGACGTCGCTGCCACTTCGTCTCTACTCGGAATCCAGAAATTCTTTTTGCATCTTAAAGTAGGGATATCGTATTACATGCCTACCAGTTTTCATGCCATTTGGACATAGTTTGCTGGTCCAAATAAATTGCCGAACTTGGGTTCGCAGCAGTTTTTGAATGGTTTCAAACACTTAGAATATTTTTGATGATTTTCTGCTTTTCGTCGATTTCTTTGAGATTTGTCCCTGGATTTCGTACACGGGCTTTATAAAAAGGATTTAAAAGGATTTTTCACTCCAAAATGGCTTTTGAAAATTATTATATAATATTATTTTTAATTATTAAATTAATTACTCCATAATAGGAGACTTTTCAAAAGACCGTTTTAAAAGTGATTTCGAAATCAATTACAAATCCGTTTTACACCATTATTTTCTATAATAAAAATCTCACACTCACTTTTTGCATGTCGAGCGAAGTGGAAAGGTGCTTAAACGGTTAGAAAATCTCCGGCCTATGGAAACCGTGTGTATTTTCTTTCCGGTTAATCCCCGACCTATTCGATTGATCGTTTTGACCTTTGGGTCTAGTCTACCGATGATATGAGATGGACTTTTTATTGTTTGGAGTGTGAGCTTGCTATTAGTTAGGAAACCGTTTAGTGCGAACGTGGGGTATGTGACTCATTGTTAACACTTTACGGGTTCCTTTCCAAGAAGTTAGTGACACATTAGCCTCTGGGCGGCCAGTACTGGACCTCTGGGTCACCACGCCTCTGGGCAACCGTCTCTGGACACCTGCTCTATGGAGCAGTTTATTTTTCGACGTGCGCCTCTGGGCCTTTATCCTTCTGGGAAGGATCTCGCCGTCTCGCGCGTTCCGCATCTGTGCGAGTGATCGATCACAACTATAGTACTTGGCAACAACGACTCTGGTCGGTGCACGTGCAATATTTGTATTATCTGATGATTTTTATATCCATTCGAGTATCGCCATTCGGTGTTGGTTCTATGGAACCATACGATGTAAGTGCGATTACCCTATGGATTCACAGTGTCTCTGGACATTGCATTTCTGTATTCGATTTCATTGATTTTTCATTATATCCCTATTGCTCTTTGGAGCACCGATCCTTGCTTGGGCATTGATCACAGACTATGGTCACTCTTGGGATTATTGCCTGTGGGCAACTTTATATAGCTCTGGCTACACCGATGATATGAGGCGATTTTATTTATTTAACACTTTGGTGTTTGTATTCTCTTTGGAGATTTTTACTGTTTATTGATGATTAGGGATCGTCATTATATTCACGTAGTCCATATTACTCTTCTCTTTGGAGAAGTACTGTTTTATTTATGTACTGCATTATTATATATATCTCAGTTATTACTGATTGTTTAGCTAGCCTGACCCGAGTGTTTTCGCTCGGGTCAGACCGAGTTGTTTCAGGTTAGGTCTCTGGACTTAGCTTTCAGTGCTTCCGCTTGGACATTATCTGCTATGCTGATAGATAGCTCTTTTATTTGTCCACTATTCAGCTACTCTATTATTTCAGACTCTTGTGTACATATTTTTGACTCACATGTGTGAGCAGTGGCTTTGTACCCACCTTTTGATACTTGGATCTGTATTGACGATATATTGTACCTATGTTCTGTGACTGTCATGTGACTGTTCTGTGATGATGATGTTATCATTTAGTATTATGTTTGTTCCGAACCTATTTTCCTTAGCCATTGTAGTTTCGTTATAAATATCTATTGGATATGTCGAACCACTTGAGAAAAGAAAACCACCTATTCGACGTATTCAGTAGATAGTTATAGCTTGATTACATATGGTCGCTTCCATTATACTCTATTCTCCGTTCTAGTAGACGGTATTACTCCGTAATACTCTTTACTAGAGTGGGTCTCGGAGTGGGGCATTACATTTTGGTATCAGAGCTAAGGTTCAGAATTAAGCATAACAAACACATAACAGACACGTAGTACAATACGTTATAATATGATCCAAATTGAACATCACCACCTTTAGATAGATAAGTTAGGATTAGTTGTAGGAATCTGTTATATTCCGTAATCTTCCTTAATGAATTATCTTTCTTTGAATCGTGCTTAACTAAATCTTCATCTCAGCCTCGAGATACGCATCCTTCCATTCTCGAAGGTTTTATTTTATTTCATGGTAGATCTTGTAGAGTTCTCGTTGATACGGGTGCTTCTCACTCATTCGTATCAAAGGAACTTGTTGATATTATATCTTTAGATGTTACTTATTTGGTTTCTTCACTAAGGATTGTGAATCCCATCGGCGGATCCACGACCCTTAGCTTGCTTTGTGAGAATATAGATATTGATCTTTGTGGATTTTCTTTCCGTGCAAATCTGCACGTTATGGAGTATTTGGGATTTGATATGATTCTTGGCATGGATTGGCTCATTCAGCACGACGCCAAAATTATTTGTTCGGAGTGGATATTATTCATTCATCACCCTGATTCATCCTCTCGCTTAGCTATTGTTCTTCAGGATTTTGGGCTTTCTGATGTTACTTTATTTTCTCTTGATACACGAGATGAGGATTTGGACATATCTCGTATTCCTGTCGTTCAGGATTTCCCCGATATATTCGAGCCAGTATCTGGCCTACCGCCAAAGCGGGCCATTGAGTTCCGCATCGATCTCATTCCAGGCTCCCACCTTGTTGGGCGTCCTCCCACGAGGATGTCTATAAAGGAGAATGAGGAACTCAGGAAACAGTTAGTTGAGCTTGAGGCGAAGCAGTTCATTCGGTCCAGTTCTTCGCCATGGGGTGCTGCTGTGGTCTTCGTTAAGAAGCCCGATGGCTCTCTTAGGCTTTGCATTGACTATCGCAAGCTTAATGAGTTGACCGTCAGAAATCGTTATCCATTTCCACGGATGGACGATATGTTTGATCAGTTGAGCGGTGCGAAGGTCTTTTACCAGCTCGACCTTACCACCGGATTTCATCAGCTCCGAGTTGTGGAAGATAGCATTCCTCTTACCGCTTTCCGCACTTGTTATGGTTCTTTTGAGTGGTTGGTCATGCCATTCGGCGTGACGAACGCACCGGCTTTCTTCGTCGATCTTATGAATCGAGTATTCCGAGAATACATCGATAGATTCGTTCTGGTTTTCATCGACGATATTCTTATTTATTCTAGATCCGAGGCAGAGCATGCTCATCATTTGTGGATCGTCTTGGATACTCTTCGTCAGCATCAGCTTAAGGCCAAGCTCTCAAAGTGCCATTTTTGGGAGAGCAAGGTCAAGTTCTTGGGCCATATTGTATCATCTGAGGGTGTTTCTGTCGATCCTGCCAAGATCGAAGCTATTCAGAATTGGAAGCAGCCCGAGAACGTTCATGATATTCGCAGCTTCCTTGGTCTGGCGGGTTATTACCGTCGGTTTGTCAAGGATTTCTCTCGAGTTGCACTTCCCCTTACGACGCTGACTCGTAAAGGTGTTCATTTTATTTGGTCTGATAAGTGTGAAGCTTCCTTTCAGCGACTGAAGGAACTTCTCACTCATGCTCCTATTCTTGTGGTTCCTGAAAGTAATCAGGATCTAGTTGTTTACACCGATGCTTGTAGTAGCGGGCTCGGTGTCGTGCTTATGCAGAAGGATCGGGTAGTTGCTTATGTTTCCAGGCAACTGCGTCTGAATGAGGTTCGCTATCCGACTCATGATCTTGAGTTGGCAGCTATCGTCTTTGCCTTGAAGACGTGGCGTCACTTTCTATTAGGCGAACGCTTCACTCTTTACACCGATCACAAGTCGCAGAAGTATCTTTTCAGTCAGAGGGATCTCAATATGAGGCAGCAGCGATGGCTTGAGTTTCTCGCCTCATATGATTTAGATATTCAGTATACCCCTGGCAAGGGTAATCGTGCTGCAGATGCGCTTAGTCGCAAGCACTCGGCGGTAGTTTCTATGATGATTGCCGAGTGGGATATTCTTGAGACCCTATCTTTGTGTGATGTTAGAGATCGAGCTCCATCCTCTGATTCTCCGGTCTTATTATTTAGCTTGGAAGCTCGTCCTATCTTATTGGATCGCATTGCCCATGCTCAGCGGCAAGATCCAGACTTATTGCATCTTATTCATCTTCTCGAGTCGGGATCCAGTGATGAGACATTGTTGGATTATTCTCTTGATTTTCATCGGTGTCTTCGTAGGAAGAACCGTATTATTGTACCATCTGATTTATCACTTAGGCGTGACATTCTGGACGAGTGACATCGCACTAAGTACACTATTCATCCCGGGTCGAGTAAGATGTATGCCAACATGTGTCGCCTATATTATTGGGAGGGTTTGAAGAGAGATGTGGCAAGTTATGTGAGTGGTTGCATGACTTGTCAACAGATCAAAGCCGAGCATCAGCGTCCGTCTGGTCTTCTTCAGCCTCTAGAGATTCCATTATGGAAATGGGATCAGATATCTATGGATTTCATTGACGGTCTGCCTCGATCGAGGTCAAGCCATACTTCTATCTGGGTTATTGTTGATCGCTTGACCAAATCGGCTCATTTCATTCCGATTAAGTCCACTCGGACTGCACCTCAGTTGGCCAAGCTCTATGTGAAGGAAGTCATTCGACTTCATGGCATTCCTAACTCTATCGTCTGTGATCGAGATACTATCTTTACTAGTCACTTCTGGAAGTGCCTACAGTCAGCTTTGGGCACAAAGCTGAATCTCTCGACTGCTTATCATCCTCAGACCGACGGTCAGACGGAGAGGGTGAATCGTGTTTTAGAGGATCTTTTGCGCTGTTGTATTCTGGATTTCGGAGGTAGTTGGGAGGATCACTTACCGCTCGTAGAGTTCTCCTACAACAACAGCTTTCAGTCTAGTATCGGCATGGAACCTTTCGAGGCTCTATACGGAAGGCCATGTCGCACTCCTGCTTGTTGGTTAGAATCTGGCGAGAAGCTTATTCTTGGTCCAGATTCAGTTCGGGAATCTTCTGAAAAGATTGTTCTTATCCGTCAGAGAATGAAAGAGGCACAGGACCGCCAGAAATCCTACGCGGACAACCGTAGGAAGCCTCTTGAGTTCTCCATTGGTGATCATGTCTTTATTCGGATTTCTCCCATGAAGGGGGTTGTGCGTTTCAGCTCTACAGGGAAGTTGGCTCCTCGCTATGTTGGACCCTTTCCTATTACGGAACGCATCGGCCCCGTTGCTTATCGTGTGGCTCTACCTGCTCATTTTTTTGGAATGCATGACGTGTTCCATGTTTCTCAGCTTCGCAAGTGTGTTCGCGATCCTGATTCTATCATTGAGCCGCATGTCGTACCTGATTTAGAGATCTTACCTGACTTATCTTTGGAGCAGCAACCTCTCCGTGTGCTTGATTCGGAGGTTAGACGCCTTCGCAACAAAGAGGTTCCACTCGTGAAGATTCAATGGTCACCGAATCCTAAGGACTGCACTTGGGAGACCAGAGAATCTATCGAGCGCTCTTATCCTGGCTTTCTCCCATCTTCTTCTGCGGGTGAAAATTCTCTATTTTATCTCTATCACTTCTTTTGTGGATTTGACGTTATAGACGACATCTATCTTAAGGAATTGCGGGGACGCAATTTTCTTAAGGGGGGGAGTCTGTAACAACCCGGGATTTGCATTACCAATTAATAAATAAAAGTTAGGATTTTTATTTATTCTTAATGAAGCATAAAAGGATTTGGAATAACAAAATTTATTTGAAAAAGGCTATTTTAATTAAATGGGAAATATGAGATTTTAAAATGAGGATAAAATGTTATTTTGGAGAGTTAAATATTTTAAGAGAGATTTTAAAACGGGTTTGGGTAAGAAATGAGTTCATAAACATACATGAACACTTAGAATTTTTTTGGACATATTGTAATAACCCTCTTCTTATTGGGTTACAAAACTTAACCCAATAACCCACCCTAAACCTCCCCTATATATTATCTCAAACTCTCATAACCTTCTTCATTCAACCCTAATCAAAACCCTAATCATTTCCTAAAACTTCTTAACAAAAATGGCCTCCATCTTCATCTCCTTCAAGTTTTAGCTTATGCAAGTCATTCTATGCAAAGGTAATGCAAATACCCACCTCAAATCCCTCTTTTATAACTTTCTAATTTCTGAAATTAGTTTGTTAACACATGTTTTATGTGTTTTTATGATCTTATAGCCTTCTAATCATCTTTTGCTAACTTGAGTTGATGCTATTATGATCATTGTTGCTTTCTAAGAGAGGTATATTGCTAAAAAATTCTTATAGTATGTATTTGATCCTCTTTTGATGTCATAAATCAATTAGTAACACATGCTTATTTATGTAACATGTGAATCATAGCTCCTTTATCATCTTTGCATTCAATTTGGGGTTGCACATAAGGTGTTTGTAAAATTGCTTCATAAGGTAATGCTAAGCTTTGACCCTATGTTTCCTTTACTTTAGTATAATAATCATTATATGATGGTTAGTGATTGTTATTAGCAAAATTTGATGCCAAAAACTTGAAAAAAACACTCCAAAATCACTAAAATGCACAATTTCTGCTGGCTGGAAATGTGCAGGCCAAAACAGACGAAAAAAAAGGCTCTAGGTGCACCAGAACAGGCCTGGGTTGCACCCAGGCCCAAGCCCGGGCGTAGCCCGGGCGTGCACAGGCCCTCAGCCGCCCGGGCTGGGGGCGGGCCACAGACCCCAGCCCGCAAGGGGCTGGGGCGGCCCCCTTTTCCCCCAGCCCGCAAGGGGCTGGAGCGGGCCACAGACCCCAGCCCGCAGCGGACTGCGGCGCGGCCCAAGTCCCCAGCCCGCGTGGGCTGGGGCGGGCCTAGTACCCCCAGCCCTCGTGGGCTGGGGGCGGGCCCAAGACCCCCAGCCCGCGTGGGCTGGGGGGGGTTTCCCCCAGCCCGCCCGGGCTGGGGCGCGGCCTAAGTCCCCAGCCCGTGTGGGCTGGGGCGGGCCCAGTACCCCCAGCCCGCGCGGGCTGGGGGCGGGCCCAAGTCCCCCAGCCCGCGCGGGCTGTGGGCGGGCCCAAGTCTCCCCAGCCCAATTGGGCTGGGGGCTTGTTATTTTTCCAGCCCATGTGGGTTGGGCTAAAAAAAAATAAAAAAAAAATGTCAAACATCACCTCTGTTTCCAGCTTTTGAGCGCCACTTCGCGATGCCGCCACGTTCGCATCGGAAGTCGGAATTCGACGTTTTTGGGCTCGTTAGAAAGGTGGAGTTCCGAACTCCATCTTTGAAAAATTTGGGCAACATTGGAGTTCGTTTGGTACTTCGATTTTCGTGCCAAAGTTAGACTCTGGTCGCTGTTGGAAAACAGTGTGAATCTTTTTCTGGGTTCAACTTTGAGACGTCGCTGCCACTTCGTCTCAACTCGAAATCCAGAAATTATTTTTGCATCTTAAAGTAGGGATGTCGGACTACATGCCTACCAGTTTTCATGCCATTTGGACACAGTTTGCTGGTCCAAATAAATTGCCGAACTTGGGTTCGCAGCAGTTTTTGAATGGTTTCAAACACTTAGAATATTTTTGATGATTTTCTGGTTTTCGTCGATTTCTTTGAGATTTGTCCCTGGATTTCGTACACGGGCTTTATAAAAAAGATTTAAAAGGATTTTTCACTCCAAAATGGCTTTTGAAAATTATTATATAATATTATTTTTAATTATTAAATTAATTACTCCATAATAGGAGACTTTTCAAAAGACCGTTTTAAAAGTGATTTCGAAATCAATTACAAATCCGTTTTACACCATTATTTTCTATAATAAAAATCTCACACTCACTTTTAGCACGTCGAGCGAAGTGGAAAGGTGCTTAAACGGTTAGGAAATCTCCGGCCTATGGAAACCGTGTGTATTTTCTTTCCGGTTAATCCCCGACCCATTCGATTGATCGTTTTGACCTTTGGGTCTAGTCTACCGATGATATGAGATGGACTTTTTATTGTTTGGAGTGTGAGCTTGCTATTGGTTAGGAAACCGTTTAGTGCGAACGTGGGGTATGGGACTCATTGTTAACACTTTACGGGTTCCTCTCCAAGAAGTTAGTGACACATTAGCCTCTGGGCGGCCAGTACTGGACCTCTGGGTCACCACGCCTCTGGGCAACCGTCTCTGGACACCTTCTCTATGGAGCAGTTTATTTTTCGGTGTGCGCCTCTGGGCCTTTATCCTTCTGGGAAGGATCTCGCCGTCTCGCGCGTTCCGCATCTGTGCGAGTGATCGATCACAACTCTACAGTACTTGGCAACAACGACTCTGGTCGGTGCACGTGCAATATTTGTATTATCTGATGATTTTTATATCCATTCGAGTATCGCCATTCGGTGTTGGTTCTATGGAACCATACGATGTAAGTGCGATTACCCTATGAATTCACAGTGTCTCTGGACACTGCATTTCTGTATTCGATTTCATTGATTTTTCATTATATCCCTATTGCTCTTTGGAGCATCGATCCTTGCTTGGGCATTGATCACAGACTCTGGTCACTCTTGGGATTATTGCCTGTGGGCAACTTTATATAGCTCTGGCTACGCCGATGATATGAGGCGATTTTATTTATTTAACACTTTGGTGTTTGTATTCTCTTTGGAGATTTTTACTGTTTATTGATGATTATGGATCGTCATTATATTCACGTAGTCCATATTACTCTTCTCTTTGTAGAAGTACTGTTTTATTTATGTACTGCATTATTATATATATCTTAGTTATTATTGATTGTTTAGCTAGCCTGACCCGAGTGTTTTCGCTCGGGTCAGACCGAGTTGTTTCAGGTTAGGTCTCTGGACTTAGCTTTCAGTGCTTCCGCTTGGACATTATCTGCTTTGCTGATAGATAGCTCTTTTATTTGTCCACTATTCAGCTACTCTGTTATTTCAGACTCTTGTGTACATATTTTTGACTCACATGTGTGAGCGGTGGCTTTGTACCCACCTTTTGATACTTGGATCTGTATTGACGATATATTGTACCTATGTTCTACGACTGTCATGTGACTGTTCTGTGATGATGATGTTATCATTTAGTATTATGTTTGTTCCGAACCTATTTTCCTTAGCCATTGTAGTTTCGTTATAAATATCTATTGGATATGTCGAACCACTTGAGAAAAGAAAACCACCTATTCGACGTATTCAGTAGATAGTTATAGCTTGATTACATATGGTCGCTTCCATTATACTCTATTCTCCGTTCTAGTAGACGGTATTACTCCGTAATACTCTTTACTAGAGTGGGTCTCGGAGTGGGGCATTACAGATTGATATCTATTGATGATATGTCGTGACATTCTGTGATATGATATTAGTTATATCAATGATAAATGTGTGATATTTATCTGTGTTAATGCTGTGTGAATTCAATGCATTGAATTGAATTGAATTGTTTAAACCTTTAAACAACTTGTCCTTTAAGACCGTTTGGTTCGATGAGACCAGGATCGGGTATCAAATTTGATTATCCGAAAACCACACCGATCCAAGTTAAACATTAGGTCGTGAATTCAAGTGAAGATGAGTTGAAGACCGAAGTGTACGAACTATCTGTCGTTAAAAACTCTGAGGGTGATTCCAATAGGAGTATAACGGGGATGGTACTTTCAGGTTCAAGATGGAGTTTTCAGAGTGCAAGGGTTATTGTCGTTAACTCTGAGGTTGATTCCAAAATGAGTGTAATGAAATAATGCCTTCGGCTTCATTCGAACCCGGAACGAACTTGTATGGATTGAATGCTTTCAGAACATCGTCAGGTGGACGATGAGCATCCTAAGATAGATATGTTCTATTAAGGTAATCGCAGCCTCAAGCCTCATCAACCGGGAATGGCTAAAACAGGGGAGGTGCAGAAAGGCTAAGTGGGTCATGCCCAAGTAGAATGAGATTTACCCCTATCTAGATGTCCCTTTTTATTCGGCTGTGTGGGCGGTTGCTTGCTAGAATCGCCGGGGTTGTCTTGTACGGAACTGTTTAGTAAGGAATGGTTCCGGCTTTGTGTTGCACGGGATTGGGAGTGATCCTCGGTACGGTGATCTAGGCCACGTATTGTGACGGGCGGTACCCCAGTAGCCCTGCCATTGATGGAAACCCATTCTTCCTACGCGCTTCTACGGTTTTGATTATATTACCCACTTTTGTGGCTAGTAGCTGGAATTTAATAAATGTAACAATTTCGGCTATTTCTTATTTACTTGAAAACCCTAGACACTATTATAATATTACTGGATTTCCTATCAAATGTTTTGGTTAGCATAAGGTAAAAAATTACCCATGTTTATGTGTGGGGAGTCTTACGTGATACCTTTTGTTTTCAAAGGTTTTTAAAAGTTAAGTAAGTTTAACCCGTTTACTCACACCAGACTCGTGCCTGACCCGGAGTTTATTCTATTTTCCTTAAACTCTTGGGTACTCAAATATTTACGAGTAGCCGAGGGATTCAGGTTGGCTTTGACAATTCTGGAGGAGATATGGAGCAGGAAGCTTCAATGTTCGTAGTTATGTTGTGTTTCCGCTGTGATGTATGTGTTGTATTAGAGTTGTATAATAGACAGACTTTTATAACTGTCTATCTTGTGTTGTTGTATCTGTATAACTCTGATGTAAATGACTATGTAATAGTTATGTTATATATTATATTATGTTTCGTTCCACTATGAGATTCTGATATTGTTGAGTTCTTTCTTCTATCTATTCTATTTCTACCTCTTTCTTTCTTAACGATGATGCGTTCTTTCTATGGAGAGAAAGGCGGGTCGTCACACTTGGTATCAGAGCATAGGTTGAGATAATACCTATGCTCTGGAGTTGTGTCTATCTTGAGAGTGCGTATTTGTAATTTTTATATAACTATATATTTATATAAATTTGTTGGGTATCTGTTCGGATTTCCAACATGAGTTCTAGAGGAGTTTCATCTCTCTCTTTGTTTAGTTGACTGTCCTACCTTTGTATCAAGCCTTATATGCGGATAACCAAGATAGATTAGATCTGTAGAGGCTTAAGATTTTCTTATCTCCCCCATAGTTTTTCTAGAGACCTTTTTATTTGATATAAAGGGTTTTGATCTTGTTTTGGATTTGGGTTGGTTGGATAGTATTGGACTATTTTGATGGTGAAGCAAGGATTGTATCTTTGGAGGCTGAGTTGGGAAGAATCACAAAAGTGACTTGCGATGATGCCAGAGTTCTTTTGAGTCATCTTCTGCATGGAGTGAGGCATCTCCAGAAGGTGTAGAGTCCATCGAGGTGGTCAACGATTTTTCGAATGTTCCAAGGGAGCGAAGGTTTTCCTCATCTGGAAATAGAGAATTGGATCGTCTTAGTTTTGGAAGCAGTGCCTGTTGTTCAGCCTAGGTTTTTCCAGTTGGAGTTCAACTGTTGTCTTTGTGGCCTAGACGGATAAGTCTTTTGAGATTCCGTATGATTTGATGAATCGAGTTTTTGGATGTATGGTATATGTTGTTCTTGTGTTCATCATTGTTTTTTCTTGTCTACTCCAAGTCCAAAGAGGAGAGCTAGCAACATTTGGAGATAGTGTTAGAGGCTTTAAGCAAGCATTTTGTTTTTGGTGATGGTATTTCTGTAAATCCAGCCTGGATAGCTACTATTCAGGAGTAGAAGCAACCGCATTTTTCTGGTTTGACAGAGTTCTACAGGAAGTATAAGTGGACCCGAGTGTGAAGAGGTTTTCTTGGATTGAATGCAAGTCTGACTAGTGTGCCTGATCTAGCTATCTCTGATGGCTAGAATTAGTTTGAGATCTGCTCGGACATTTGTGTGTTTCTGAGATGGATAAAGTGAGTCAAAGAATGGTCAGTGTTCCATTTTTGAGATTATTGGCCAAGGAACATTGAGGATCATCGAAAAGGATTTATGTTCCGAATTCTTGGATTTTGAAGCAAGAAGTTTAGCAGGGAGTCTTCGCTCCAGGTTGTGTCCAACCCAAGGTGTTCAGAGATATATGAATGTGAAGAGAATCTTCTGGTGGCCAAGCTCAAAGTAGAATGTAGCTATTTTCATCTTTGGATGTGCAATATGTCAGCAGGTATTGGTGACAACAGAAGACCACCGGTTTGTTGCAACTTTTGGAAGCTCCGGTGGGAAGTGATTTCTTTGGATTTCATCGACGGTTTGCCAAGGACCAAAGAGGGAATTAAAGGAATATGGGTGATTGTGAATTGGTTAACCAAGAACGCCTATTTTATTCTGGTTGAGGCAATCCGCTCTGTAGCATCTTTGGCTGTTTTCTTGAGAGTTTGTCTGACAGCTTGGTGTTCCAGTCAGCATTGTTAGCAATTGTGATCTTATCTTCTCTAGCTAGTTTTGGGAGGCTTTGTGATCAGCTTTGGATTCAGAATTTAGTTTGGGTACAACTTATCATTCCCAGACCAACGGAAAGGCTGAACCAAATCTTAGAGATTTGAGAGAGCTTGTGTTTTGGATTTTTGTGAATGTTAGGAGGATCATCTGCATTTATTGGAATTCTTATAGAGTTATCAAGCGAGTATCTGGATGGCATCCTGTGAAGCTTTGATTGGAGGACCTTGTAGATTTCCATTCTGTTGAGTAGAGTCGGGAGATCGCTGGTTCTTGGTCCAGTTTTGGTCCGTGAGGTATCTGCGATGGTGGAGCTTATCAGGAGAAGATTAGTGTTGTAGTCTTCAAGGTTGAATTGCCAGTTTGGGTGGCTGGAATTCATATTGTTTTTCACGTATCTCATCTGAGGAAATACGTGAACGATCTATCTTTTGTTGTAGAGTTAGGATTTCAGAGATTGTCTTGGGAAACTCTGAATAGTTTTAGGAAGATTTATCTGGATCTATGTCCGGATAGCTAGGATTTTTGATCTAATGAATTGTTGTTTAAATAAACTGTTTGTTTAGATGGATTGTTGTTGGTTGATAGTGAATGGTTGATAGGAATGCTTGAATGGTTAAAATGAAATAAAAGGTTTTTGATTATCTTTATTTTAAATTTCGAGGACAAAATTCTTTTAAGGTGGAGGAATATAATATCCTGGAATTTCGAGGAATTTAAAATGTGATAATCTCTTAATTAAATTATTTAAAATTGATAAAATTGTTATCTTCAAATATAAATAACCAAAATAAAATTTATGTGATGTTTTTAAATTTAGAGATAAATTGATTTTAAATGGAATAATTATTTAATTTATGTTATTTTATAAATTTGATTTTTATAGAATTAACGTTTCAATTTAATAAGTGTTGTTTAAATATATATTTATTTAAAAAGTTGACTCTAAAATTTGAATTTAATATTTCTAAATTTAATAATATATCTTTTTAATCTTATATAGATATATTTGATTTGATTTCAAATTTAAGTTTAAATTGAATTTGGGTTTAAATTTTGAAATTTGAATTGAAATTTGTAATTTAAAAAGAATTTATATCTTGAAAATAATTTTGGATATAAAAGGATTTATGAATAAAGTTTTTATTTTAAAAATAAGATTTGTTTTATATTAATTTGAAACAAAAGAATTTTATTTTTATAAAATTTAGAAAATATTTATTTAGTAGTAAATAAATGCAAAAGCATTTAAATTAACATTTAAAATTGATCAAATAATTTTATATGATTTTATTGAGAATTTAATTGGTTTTTATTTGATTTTCTTTTGAAAGTTTTATTTTTATAAGATAAGATAAAGCACTTATAAATTTATAAAAGCATATACATATTAGGAAATTTAATAATAAAGGCTTTTAAAATCATTTAAAAATAATTTAAAAATAAGGAATGACAGGTGTTCATTTTTAAAACTCATTGAATACACGTGTTGTGAATTAAGCAATGGTTTGTGACAAATGTGACAAAATTTAACAAATGTGTTTTTTCTTTCTAATTTTCTTTTTCTTTAGTTTTAATAAACCACAAATTACATCATATAAACTTCCATTTCTTTCTTCATTCTTATTCTTTCAATTCAGAAATTAATGGCCACTCTTGTATTCAATTTCTCAAAAGCTCAAACTGAAAATCAAAATCTGTAATTTCCTCAAGACAACTTGTTTAACTCTTCAAACCAAAAATTATTTTCAAAAGCCTATAATGTCATCTTCAACCTAGAATTCATCCTCAACAAAAATGATTTTTCAAAGAAAAATCAAACATTTTCTTTAGCCTGTAGTATTCTTTCCAGAACCGCAAGCTTGTAATCTCCTCAAAAACAAGTTTGTAACAAATCTTCAACCCAAAATCCTCAAAAACCAAACCCTATAATACTTTTATCAAGCCTGTAGCTTTTTTCAAAACTGCAAACTTGGAATGTAGTTAAATCACTTTGTTCCAGTCTTAAAGCAATCCAATACCAAGCATTTCAGTTTTTAAGTTTGAGCAATACCAAGTTCAGAAGTCAACAACATTAGTAATATTCAAAGCTTTCAGGGATTAAGCAATATCAAAATTCAGTATTCAAACTTTCAAAAAGGGGCTTCAATTTTTCATTCCAGTTTCAAGCTCTACCTATTAAACGGTGAGTAAACATCTAATTTTTAAACTTAAGTAGGTTAATATTGTTGCTTAAGTGATTGTTGAGATAATGATACCTACATGTGTAGCTAGTGGTATAAAATCTGTAGATATGGTTGCATTTGAATCTGCATGCCTGAAATTTTTGCTTCTCTGTTCATACCTGATTACAGAGGTTTAAAAATAAACCAAAATTCAAAACTTCCCATATAAACACTCTGCAGCTTTGGGTTATCAAACAAATTAGTCGAGTTTGATCTCCATCTTGATTATGAAAACAAGTTTAAGTAATATAAGTTTAGAAATTTCCTGTAAACAAGAAAAATGCAGTGGTAACTTGAATAATGTAATAAATTAAATGTTGTATTATATTGGTTCATGTATAACCATCATTGGAATTTATGATTTTTAAAACAAAAAACAAAATTTTTAATGTTGGAATGAATGAGAATTTTGGGGTTTTCTGGAAATTGGGTTTTCGGTGATTTCTAGAGGCCGAAGCATTTGGGGTGGTCGGAAATACTACTGGAGGTGGAGGAGGTAATGGGGGTTCATGCAAAAATACTAGGAGGGTTTATCACCTCCTGTGGTGTCGGCAATGGTCGAGAATGGGTTTTAAACCCTAATTTGGTTGTAGCAGGAAAATTTTGGTCAGTGCTTGTCTCTGATTGATTGAGCATCGTGTAACTCAGGGAGATGGTTGCGTGTTGGATCAGCGAGAGGTCGCCAGAGTCGCACGATCTCTGGTGGTCGGAGCTTGGTGGTCGAAGGAAGTTTATGGGAAGCTGTTTTGGTTTTAGGCGAACTGGGTAGTCAAATCTCGATCGAAGCCTTGTTTGTGTGATTGTGTGGTCGGGTTGTAATGATGTGAGGTAGGGTGTAGTGCTGGAGGCAATGACGATGGTCGGAGGCAACCAACGGCGGTGTGCATGTGCACGGAGTTGTTTGGGTTGTTAGTGATTTTGGCTCGTGGGATTGCTTGAAGTCGTGTTCGAGAATTGGGGTGGGAAGCTCGAGTTCGTTCTCGAGTATATAGGACTTGTTTGCCTGTAGATTTTGAAAACTTAAATTTAATCAAAGTTTTTTTAAAAAAAGGGGGAAGAAGGGAAACACGGGTTTGACCCGAGTAAGCTTCGGGTTCGACCCGAAGCAGAAGCTTTAAAATAGTTTTTAAGGTTTTAAAACTTGTTTTTTTGAAATTTAAATTTATTTAATTGGTGTAAAACTCTTAGATAAATTACTTGATGTTTAATAAATGTTTTCTTAAACATTTTGATTAAGAAGCTTTGAAGTTTGATAATTTAAACTTTGTAAGAAAATTTAAAGTGATTTTAGAATTTGAGTTATGAATGTAATTTCAAAAGTTTATATAAAAAGACAAGTTTTAAATTCAAATTGAAACTAGTTTTTATAACTATAAATTGATTAATATTTTAAGTTATTTAAAGTTGTGTTTTGTTAACTTTAATTTATCAAGTTAAATGATTGTTTTATTTTAAAAACTTAATTAATAATTTAATTAAGCAAAGATAGTTATAAAGATAAATGATGTAAATATGTTAAGGGTAATTAAAGCATTTATAAGATAATGTTTTATCTTAATTAAGGTTTTAATGTCTTAATTTTGATTAAATTAATTTAAGAAAATTAAGTTGAATTAATTAGTTTAATTATAAAGGATTGATTAAGAAATTAATTAAGGAAAATAATTTACTCGATTTATAAATCGTTAAGGATTAAAGGTTAATTAATTTAAGGTTAATTAATTTGTAATTTAGAAGATCATTAATTAATGATTAAGGATTCATTAATCAAGTTATTAAGTATAATTAAACTTAATTAATCAAGTGATTAAGATTTATTAATTAAGTAATTAATGAATTGTTAATTAAGTAATTAAAGGTTACTTAACTAGTAATTTAGAAGTGCTTAACTTGTGGGTAAGTTTTATAAATAAATAAATTAACTATTATTAATTAATAATTAAAGAATACATAATCCGTAATTAAGGATTAGTTAAGAAGTTCTTAAATGGTAATTAATTGATTAATGAATGGTGATTAAAGATTAATCAAATGGTAATTAAGGATTGATTAACTGTTAATTAAGGATATGCTAATAGTTAATTAAGGATTAATCAACTGGTAATTAAGGAATAATTAATCTGTAATTAAGTTGTTAATTAATAATTGATAATTAGGTTTATTAATTAATAATTAATAGATAATTAATTAGTTAATCAATGGTTAATTAATTAATTATAAAAGTAATTATGGATTAGTTAATTTGTATTAAGGAATATTGATTAAAAATTAAGGTTATTAATCGATAGTTGATGGATAATCAATCAGTTAATTAAAGGTTTATTAATTGATTATGAAAGTAATTAAGGATTAATTACTTTGTATTTAAGGAGATTAATTAATAATTAAAGATTATTACTTGATAATTAAAAGATAATTAATCTGGGATTAGGGATTGATTAATAGATTAATTAAGTTAATCAAGGAGTGATTAATTAATTAAGGTTAGTAATTAATTAATGATTGTATAAGCAGGACTAAGTGATTAATTTTTAAGGAACTAATTTAATTTAAGTAATTAAATTAATTACAATATGAATTGATAATGCTTGCTTATGGATGATTGTTTGTTGGATGTCTGTATTGGATGATATCTATTGGATTGATATCTATTGATGATATGTTGTGACATTCTGTGATATGATATTAGTTATATCAATGATAAATGTGTGCTATTTATCTGTGTTAATGCTGTGTGAATTCAAAGCATTGAATTGAATTGTTTAAACCTTTAAACAACTTGGCCTTTAAGACACGTTTGGTTCGATGAGACCGGGATCGGGTATCAAATTTGATTATCTGAAAACCACATCAATCCAAGTTAAACGTCAGGTCGTGAATTCAGCTGAAGATCGAGTTGAAGACTCGAAGTGTAAGAACTATATGTCGTTAAAAACTCTGAGGGTGATTCCAATACGAGTATAACGGAGATAGTACTTTCAGGTTCGAGATAGAGTTTTCAGAGTGCAAGGGTTATTATCGTTAACTCTGAGGGTGATTCCAAAATGATTGCAACGAAATAATGCCTTCGGTTTCGTTCGAACCTGGAGCGAACTTGTATGGATTGAATGCTTTCAGAACATCATCTGGTGGACGATGAGCATTCTAAGATAGATATGTTCTATTAAGGTAATCACAGCCTCAAGCCTCATCAACCGGGAATGGCTAAAACAGGGGAGGTGCAGCAAGGCTAAGTGGGTCATGCCCAAGTAGGACGAGATTTACCCATCTAGATGTCCCTTTTTATTCGGTTGTCTAGGCGGTTGCTAGCTAGAATCGCCGGAGTTGTCTTGTTCGAAACTGTTCAGTAAGGAATGGTTCCGGCTTTGTGTTGCAGGGGATTGGAAGTGATCCTCAGTACGGTGATCTAGGCCACATACTGTGACGGGCGGTACCCCAGTAGCCATGCCATTGATGGAAACCCATTCTTCCTACGTGCCCCTATGGTCTTGATTGTATTACCCAATTTTGTGGCTAGTAGCTGGAATTTAATAAATGTAACAATTTCGACTATTTCTTATTTACTTGAAAACCCTAGACACTATTATAATATCACTGGATTTCCTATCAAATCTTTTGGTTAGCGTAAGGTAAAAACTTACGCATGTTTATGTGTGGGGAGTCTTACGTGATACCTTTTGTTTTCAACGGTTTTTAAAAGTTAAGTAACTTTAACCCGTTTACTCACACCAGACCCATGTCTGACCCGGAGTTTATTCTGTTTTTCTTAAATTCTTGGGTACTCAAATATTTACGAGTAGACAAGGGATTCAGGTTGGCTTTGATTAATTTTGGAGGAGATATGTAGCAGGAGGCTTCAGCGTTTGTAGTTATATTATGTTTCCGCTGTGATGTATGTGTTGTATTAGAGTTGTATAATAGACAGACTTTTATAACTGTCTATCTTGTATTGTTGTATCTGTATAACTCTGATGTAAATGACTATGTAATAGTTATGTTATATATTATATTTTGTTTCGCTCCGTTATGAGATTCTGATATTGTTGAGTTCTTTCTTCTATCTATTCTATTTCTACCTCTTTCTTTCTTAACGATGACGCGTTCTTTCTATGGAGAGAAAGGCGGGTCGTCACAAATCAAATATTATAATTTAAATATTTTGATTACATGAGTGTGTTTGTTATCAAAAATGGTGATTTTGGAAAGTGAACTGGACATTTTTAATGGTGTTTTTAGTGAGATAAAGGGAGATGATCGAAAAAGGGTTTTTGGCCGATTGCCGACAGCCGAGATGATGGGGTGGTTCATTGTTGATTGTGGAGGTGGCTTGGGTGAAGGGGAAGCTTGGAAAAATGCAGCGGCATTTTATAATAGTGCGTGGCATCGAGGGGAGGATGTTTTAGGGTTTGGGCCTTGTTTTTGTGTGTGTTCGGTCTTGGGCTAATAACGGCGGCGAGAGGTGATTGTAAGGGTATGGTATGTGGGAAAAAGCTAAAGGAGAACGTGGCATAGCTTTTCGTAGGGTTTGGTGGTGAATGGAGGTCTATGGTAGCGAGGTGAGGAGGAGACGTGGTGATAGGTTGTTCGAGTTTTGGGGCTGTGTTGGACTTTTTGAACTTTGTGTTTATGTGTTTTTTTTCTCATACGTGATTGAGTCGAGAAGTCATGGGCGATGGGGAAAGATTGTCGGCGGAGAGTGTTGGGCGACCGGTGTCGTGTACATGTGCACACACAGTTGTGCATGCGAGAAAAGAAGAGGAGAGAAAAGTAGCAGGAGAAAGAAGAAGGAAGTGGGAAAGAAGAGTGGGCTTGTTTTTTTCTTTTGGGCCAAAACGTGGGCTGGGCTTGTTTTTTTTTGTAAAAAGTAAAGTGATTTAGAAAATATTTATACGTTAATAATCTTTCAATTTTAAAACATTTGTTTCTCATTTATGTAAATTCCAATCAAAATGAATTTTTTTGCATTGCGATCCTATCGCTCAGTAGTATAATCTAAAGTTAATTTTGTTAATTTTCTATAATATAAAATTTAATTATTTATAATAATTTAAATTAAACAAATAATTAAAGCCTTATTGATTTAATCTTACTTTAGTTAATAAATTAGTTATTAAATGAAATTTTTAATATTTAATTAACTAATAATAAATCGTTTTTAAAATTTCTTTTATTTATGAAGTAATTTGGAGTAAAAAAATATAAATGGATTTAGTTAATCAAAGTTAAGTAAATTTTGATTTGTGAATTGTTTTAATATTAGTTATTAATCGTTAATTTAGTAAATGCTCTATGTTTTGGTTTTATTGCTCTTGAATATTGATTTCAACTGTTCATTTTCTGTGCTATTATGTAGCTAAATAAATTAAAGTAAATAGAAGAAAACGTTAACCCATTTATTTGGCAAGTAAATCGACCGAAATTGATCGCTACTCCAATTTTGAAAATGTAATGATTACAAGCAAGTAAATCTCGATAGACTGGTTATTGTAACAACCCGGGATTTTGTGAAAATTTATTATCATCTAATGACGATTAGATTGGTTTGCTAATTGCTATTGGCATTTTAATTGGGTTATAATTCTTTAATAATTCAATTAAGGAATTAGGTGGGCTATCAATTGAATGTTGGCCCATAGGGTTTTGTGCCATGTTATCTCGAGTTATACCCGTCCCCCTTTCATTTTCATTATTCGTAACCGTAAACCTAAAATCGAACGAAGAATAAAAATGGTGGCGGCCTCGTTCTCCCCCGTTCGTTCGAAATTAGGGCTCGTTCAATTCGAAGGCGCCGACTTCTTGCTGTGGATCGATGATGCCTTCATCTCGCTCGCGGTTGCTTCAATTCTTCAAGGCTAAGGTGAGTGATTTACTTCACTCACATTTATTTCAAATTCGTGTAATTTCTGATTTGTTAAAGCTTGTGATTTTCGTGGTTGATTAATTGATGCTCACGGTTTTGATTTCTCTGATTAAACTGTATTTTGATTTCATGAATTTTCTTATGACCTCGGCCTTGACTTGGAACTTCATTAACCGGTACATTTGTTGTTGCTTGATCTCGTGCTGTCGAGCTTCGTTTGAACTTACTACCACTGTTTAGATTCTCTGACATTTTTGTGACTTTGTTCAATTGAAGTGATTTCGATACTTTGACCTGCACTTTTCTTGAGCCTGGTCATTGTTGGCATTTGGTTGTATTTGGTCTTGAGTATAATCGTTGCACTATCCAGTTTACAGTGCATACTAGTTATATTTAGTTCATGTCACTCATTTGGTTTGTGATTTCATTGCGGCCATGACTCTGCATACATTCACTGATGTTGTCACTGCCTTCATGTAAATACATTGAAGTCTGAGTAGATATAATGACCACTGTGTACATTGTTTAGTTTTATATCCATGCATACCTGTTCATCATGGGATTCACTATATTGGATCTCGAATATAGCTAATTCATTGTTTAGGCTGCTATACATGTGATCTTTGTTTGCATTTATGTGATTGTCCATCCATGTGGTCAGACCCGTAGCATGCATTATTCATCCATTTTGATGGCACTGTCCAGCTTCATTTATTTCTCATTGTAGCATATTATTATTCAATATTGCATTGTATATTTGTAGGCATGCCACTGATCATATGTTGATAGGTGCACCTCAGTACAGTCTTCATTTTATTGCTCTGATACCATCACTTGAATTTCACTTTATACAGAGCATATAATTTGTATCACTTGAGTCATTCAAGTGTTTATGAGCATTTGATAATTGAGTCTGCATTTCTGCTGCTTGAATCGAAGCCTGGTACTCATGTAACGTGTCTGCACTTATATATTTCATCATTGTTTGCCATATTGACTTCACAGCATATCTCTATGTAGTTGAACACTTGCTATTTTGTAGATTCATTTATCCTTGTAACTTGCTGCATTGTGTCTCTGACCTGATGGCAATTGATCCAGATTACTTTTGCTCTTTGGTCTGCATAACTGAAGTGTTTGCTCACTCGAGTCTTTGTGTTTGGCATTTGTGTTGAGTTACCTTTGTTTCCAGTCTTTGGTATACACGAATGCAATTTGATTCTGTCTGACCTTTATTGGCTTGCATCTGAGTTTTTGTTGCAGTTTCTTGGTTATAGCTTGCCCTTGCATACTTGTGGTGGCTGCAGTTTTTGGTTGCAGTTGCCCTTGTTGTTTTGCGTTGCATTGATGCAAATGGATTGTTTTTCTGACTACACTTGAGTTGAATCCATCTTAAACGCTTGGGTTTGACCTTGTGTTCGTTTGTAAATTTTCGTTGTGTACATCATCACTGTAGTGGCAAGGCAGTGCACGCAAGCGTGAACTGCAGCCACACGGTATTGATTTTATTGGTATATCTTTTGCTTTTGATGCGTTGATCTTTTGTGTAATTCATGTTTTAGTGGCGAGGCAGTACACGCGTGCGTGTACTGCAGCCCTACCCGAGTTGACATTTTAAATGGATATTTCAATAGTTTGAATGATGTTTTGATTTGGTTTAATTTAAACATTTTGTTGTTGTCTAATTATCTATTTGATAATTAGATTATGAGTTTCTAATTATTTATTTAATAATTAGATTTTGTTGTTAATTGCCGATTAGGCAATTCTGATGTTTTTCTAAATTATCTTCATTGAAATTCTTTTCACTTATCGTTGTTGATGATTTGATTATGCTGATTTGTTGTTTAACACTGTTATGTGTTATATTTATCGTTATCCGATTTCTTTATTTAAGAATCGGATAGGTAAATTTATTGGGACCGTCGTCTATTTGATAATTTAATTATTATTGCTTCCGTGCATTAATAACTGAGTTTGAATTAGACTGACCCGTGTATTATTTTCTTTTGAATGTAATACTCGGGTCAGACCGAGTTATTACAGGTTGTAGATATCTTGCTTTAGGTTGCTGCTAGAGCTATGAAGTTTCTTTATATCATTTTGAGTAGATGTTGTCACAGTATAAGATGTTGTATATTCATGTATATTATTCACGATAATGTACTTGTGTATATAACTTCCTAAGTCGACAGTTGTAGTTGTATCATATGTATTGTATCACATGTATTGTAACTGACATCAGTTATTATATATATGAGACATTTTTGTTTTATCTGTGTTCCGCATTTATATTATCTGTGTTATTATTATATCTATTGTCCTAAACTATTATGAACCATCGTAGTTCGTTTTATACTGGAATTGGATATGTTGATGGGAGTAAATAAATAAGAGATGAAAAATAAAAAATATATACCACTCCTATCGAGAAAACCAATACTAGTGTAAGGCCTAACTACGGATGGCCGCTCCTATCCAGCCTTATTCTTCGTAATAATGGACAGTATTTCTTTTAATACTCTTTGTTATTGTGAGCATAGAGGTGGGGAATCACAGATATGATAAAGTAAACATATGGAATGAATTTCCATATATGATTGTGAATATCCTGATTGTGAAGTTGTTTATTTAACGACTTGCCCTATAAAATTTATTGCTTGGATTCAAATAGAACGGCATCGGATATCGGAATTATCCAAAACCACTTCGATCAAATAACCACCACGAACCTTTACGGCTCTGATTATAGATTCTAATATGCTGGGTATAATTAATGTAATAAAATTTAGGCTTTTTAATAAGTATTTATATCTAGACACTATTATAATATCATGAGATTTTCTATAAAACATTTTGGTTATCGTAAAGGAAAAACCCATCATTTTTACGTGTGATGTGGTCTTAAGAGATACCTGTTTTTCGAAGGATTTTGATAACTTAAGTAATTAAAATTAAGTACATTTACTCACGTTGGCTTTCAGCCTGACTCGGGTGTTACTTTATTATAATGCTCGAGTCAGACCGAGTATTACAGATTCGGGTTAGGTTGCTTTGGATCTCAAAAGACGAGATGGATGGTAGAGACATATTACATGTACTTGATTATACTCCACTATGTATTGTAGGCTGTGTATTCATGCCTTTTGAGGACAAGTTAATATAACTGTCCAAATTTCTATGTTGATGGTTGTACTCTGATAATTTATATGTATATTAACAGTTACAGTTTTCTTTGTATAAAAATCTATTATTATATATATATATATATATATTATATTTTGTTCCACCGTGATTGTGAGATTCTACGTTGTTGTTTCTGTTTCTTCTTCTATCTTTTTTCTTCTTAAACCATAACGATCGGGCATTTTTGACACTCGATTACTCGGCATTCTATACAATGAACGTATTATTGTCGATTTTTGAGGGTCAAAAATCTGGGTCGTTACATCTGGTATTAGAGCCGAAGCTTAAGTAAGAACCTTGGCTTTGGTGGGATTACTCATTAGAGATAGGGTTAGTAGCACCCTAGAATGAGTCTGAGTGTATATACGTATAAGAGAGATCATATTTGCTAGCGATATAAAATTATTTTGATATTAATAAATGAAATGATTTTAGCTTGTATTTTATATAGAATATTAAAAAATGAATTCTATAAACTGATAAAATCATCCATGATAGTTGATGGGGATTGGATGTTATCTCTTGTTGATTAGTTATTTGTTAATATGGATGTGCATATTATCGGTTATTGATTAACGAGTCGTGCTCGGCCAGTTTATGAGCATCGACTATTAACTGTTGATTTGAGCATTTGACTATGGTTGAAAATTTTGGGTTTTTGAAAAACCTTTGATTAATTGAGAAATGCATGTTTAACATGGATTTCGAAGTGAATATATATTTGAATTTCCCTCTGTATCATTTTAAAGTGTAATTGATACCATGTGAAAGTGGTATATGAAATATGGTTTATCTAGACGTGGTTAATTAATAAACAAAAAGAAATCCAAACTAAAAATTTGAGAATCTGAATTCCGAATGCTTGAAATTAATTTTAGATTTTGAAAATATATATATATTATATACTATTTGAAAGGTATTTTTCTGAATAAGAAATGTTTTCAAAATGATTTTCGAAATGATCTCAAATAAAATAAAATTCTGATTTTGATTCAAATCCCTAAAGTATGATTTGATATTCGAAAGATATACATATATATCTATTTGAAATGAATCTTGCATTCAATTCTCTAGTTTTCACATTAAATAATATTATAAACGCTTGTATCCTCTGCATTAGGATTAATTGATTGATTGTGCATCTTATTGAGATGATTCATTGTCGATTCCAATTTTGAATTGGAATTTGATTTTTCCAACTATTCTGAATAGTTGAATGCTTCCGAATTGAGAATTAATTTTCAAAGCTAAGAATATGTGGAAAGTATATAAAGTAAGTTTTGAAAATTTTAAAATAAAGGTAAATGGAGGTTAGACAAGTTTTAAAATATTAAATATTTTGATAAGTAAAATAAATAATATTATTTTGTATTATACAAAGAGGAAATTGGTTTTGAACTGCTTTAAATGAAATTGATTTTTAAGAAATGTTTTGGACTTCATAAATATTTATAAAATCTGGTTTATTTGCAAAATGATTGTGAAGGCAGATTTTAATTATGTACAAACATGAAATCTAGTTTTGAATTTTTTATAATGAATTTTTTTGAGAAATGTTTATGAAGAAAAATAATTTATATAATAATAATAAAATAAAATAAAAATTTATAAGTTCAGTTATGTATAAAGAATTTTTATAAAGTATTTGATTTGAAAAGAAATTCTGGTTTTAAAACTTAGTTACTTACATAGTGATTTAGACAGAAAGCTGATTTTATATAGATATGACTTTATGTAAATATGAAACTGAAGTAGATTTTGAGAACTGGTGATCAGAATTTTAAAATATATGAATATTGAATAATATTCAATTTGCAAAATGATTGTTGAAATCATATATGAATTTGAAGTTGAACCAATATTCGAAAGTGATTGATTTCGAGAACCTTTGACTCTATATAAATATTTGATTTAAAAGTTTTCGATTCTTATATAAAACTGGTTTGTATAAGTATGAAGTTATTTCAAAAAATATTGATTTTGAAAGGTACTTGATTTGAAAAGCGATATACATTTGAAATTGAAGATATGGGAAGTACCTTCTGCTTGATTATCCACTTTGTGGCCACATTCAGGATACATTCTATTGGTTCTATTGATTGATTTATGTTGTCCGGACACAAACTCATGAGTTCCTTCGAATTCCAAAGCGTAACCTATGGTCTTACGATGCAGCTTAATAGCAAAATTCATAGGGCTGTGAAGGCTTAGGTTACGGATGTTTCTTGGAGGACTCAGGCGAAACCATTGTGTAACTACGATCTATGGGCATTTTCAACGTAATCCGCTAGGGTAGAGCGATTGCCCTGAGGTATGGACTCTCGGTGAACTAGGAAAAACCATTATGTATCTACGGTACATATGGCATAATTCGAGGAGCAGACGATTGCCTTGAGTCAATGGGTGATAGCGACATAACCACTAGTGTTACTATTGAGTAGACTACAATCCATGCGTGTGTTTTGCATAGCGAAATTTGTATAGCAGTGATTGCTCATAGGTACGGATGTTTCTTGGGGGACCCAGGCGAAAACATTGTGTATCTATGATCTATAATTGTTTGGATGTCATGGTGCAATACGTAGGGCAGCGGCTGCCTAAAGTCACCTGAGGCTGTGTCGCTTTGTCCTCCCACCTTAGCGAGAGAGCGACGTTAGGGACCGTGTTCCATGATGATCCCGTTCATTTGATTTTGGAGATTGGATTAAACTTTCCATATCTGTTTTTAAAACTTTTTCAAGTATTGTCACTAGGTGTTGAAACGGGTCTACTAAGTACATAAATATTTCTAGTCTTGCGCCTAATCAACGTATTACTAGATTCTGTAAGAATGAGGATAAACTTGTGGAAACATCGATTTATCAAAAGTATTTTCTATATAAAAGTATTTCGTTATAAAAGATTTTTTAACAAATTTTTTTCTTCAAGTATTTAAAATTTGAATATTAAAACCACTCGAATTTTCTATTGGTGTAATTAAGAAACCGTAGAATAAACACTTAAGTTGTATATAGACCATTGAAAGTGCATTTACAGTTTTGATTCAGATTTGGACATACGATTTTAAGGTAATTCATACCTGTCTATTTTAGGATTGTTCACTCGATTCTCGACGATGAACACTGATACAGATTTTTGACACGAATCTGAAGTTCTTTATCATAGTTTATTCCTATGTAAGAAGGATGGAAGTTTCTAATCAAAAAGTCGGTTTAGAGTCCACACCAGAGTAGTCGTGTTACCAATACTAGTTCAGAAAATAAAATTTTGTATTCAAATAAGAAATCGAAATTGTTATACGTACGAATGGTATATATATCGTACGGATTCTAATAAAATGATTATAGGCTAGGTTGCTAGCTATGATTGTTTCTTACTTAGGATTGCTATGCTGTTTCGTTGCATGTAGTTTGACATCATCCCTATTAGTTTCATTACATTTATAAGTTGTACATAGCTGTATTAATGATTCTTATGTTTTATAAATTGATTATTTTGAGTAAAATGTATAATATTTAAAATTTCTTACTTCGTTCCTTTTCGAGGACGAAAAGTTTTGAGTAGGAGAGATTGTAACGACTCGTAATTTTAACTATTTTAATTTACTAAATTTAATATAATTTTTGAAATTTAAATGGATAAAAATGAAATTTAATGATTTGTTATAGTAATTTATTGAAATGAATTTAGATAAAATTTTAAATAACAAAATTCGATATTAGAACAAAAATGATTAACTAATTTCAAATATTGAAATATTAATTTTTATAAGTCGAATAGATAAATTTTTCTGATATTTAAAAAAATCTAAATTTGTAAATTGATTAAACTATATTTAATTTTAAAATATAAATTTCTGGATATGATAAATTTTATAGATATATTTATATAAACTCCACTATTAAAATTTAAGATAGAATATCCATATATGTATATATAAATATATGTAAGGCTTATGATGTTTAAAATTATATATAATTTTATATATGTTATAAAAATATGGTATATGTACATATACACACACACACACACACATATATGAATGTACATGCTCCATAATGGCAAATTTCAAACATATGAAGTAATGCATATGCAAGTATGTGTAAAGGTAAATATGATAAAGTAAATAAGTATATTGTATATGTATGCATAAACACACACGCGCGCGCGCGCACACACACACACACACACATATATATAAATATATTTGGCAAAATAAAATATGTGTGTAAATAAATATGAAAACAATTGGATATGTAAATATGCAAGCACGTGAACATGTACATGGAAAAAGTAGGAATATAAGAATATATATATATATATATATACACACTTGTATATGTATATATATATATTCATAAGAAAACATCATCATCGCAAAACATTGAAATCAAGCATAAAATAAATCACATCAAGCCTATAAAATCTAATCAAAAAAATAAATCAAATCACTCAAGTTTCCAAATCAAATAGGAAATCAAATCAACAAAATTTTCAAATCAAAAAAAAAAGAAAAATAAAGGAAGAGTACATATGATAATAAGCTTCAGCCTTGTTCTCTCCTCTATACATATACATATACATATACATATACATATACATTTACATATACATATACATATACATATACATATACATATACATATACATATACATATACATATACATATACATATACATATGTGTGTGTGTGTGTATGCCACTGCCTTGTTTTTTTCCACGTTTAACATTCTACCATTCTTGCATTAAAACAAAAGAAAAAAAGAAAAGAAGAACACTGCCATCCAAACCTTAAGAAATTAAGTATTCACGCTCCAACAAACTAAAGCAGCATGGTCTTTTTTTCCCAAAAGGCAGTGTGTCACTTGCTCATCAAGAACCGCGAGTAAAATTTGAGATTTCTACAAACTGTAAATCTTGTATGCACCTATATGCTTGTAAATTTTGGATGATCTCTTAAATCATGACAAGTGTGCTTGTCCTAATAAGTGTTTATGCATTATATTATGTGTTAAACGTGGTTGAACCTTGTAAACCCAAAAAGCATGTTTAACACCTCTCCGTTCTTTGTAAAAAATAGATCTCGCGACTTTAAAAATCATTTTCTCATTATCCATTAAGTTTTCGATCATGGTTCTAAAAGAAAAGTCGGTTTTTTTTAGTATAGATCACTTTAAAATTGGTTTCATTTGATATCATGGAGTATGGAAGAAGAAAGGTTTATTTGACAGTAAGTAACTTATAAACGACCGAAAATTAAATATCTTAATTTAATCTTTTGATTACATGAATGCGTTTGCTATCGAAAATGGTGATTTTTGAAAGTTAATTGGAGATTTTTAGTGGTGTATGTAGCGATATAAAGGGAGATGACCCAAAAAGGGTTTTTGATCAATTGCCGGCAACCGAGACGATGGGTGTAACGACCTGCCTTTTTGGACGTTTTAAGCAGACACACACGTCAGACTCAAACCATACAAAAGGCAGATTATTATTGGGGTAAATAAGAAAAAGTGAAATAAATAAAGCAAATACAGAATCTTGCAGTGTAATGATAATATAATAATCAAATAACAATTCATAAAGCTGTTTTATAAACACATTTGACTATTTTTACAACATAAAATCAGAGTTATATAAAACAGAAATAAATAAATGAATGAAGTGGAACAACATGGTACAGTGGAATAAACATCATAAATAATAATAATGGTGAAAATCTTCGTCTTCGTCCTCTAGAAATAAGGTCTTCGATCCTGAAATGCTCAGGCTAACCCCAGCGAATTGAAAAGACAAAACACTCGAGTCAGAACTAAAAGATCTTATGTAAATTAAATCAACGGTAAATATGAGTGTGATGGCGTCAGAGATGTTTACAAGATTTGACATCTCCTATCCAGTGTCCAACGTGAGTGCAATAACTTAAGAGATGTTCGGGTTTCACATCTCCTAAGGATCCATTAAACAATCTACTATGTAGTACAATATATTATTATAATATGTCTACAACAAAGTAAAAGTACTAAAATAGCGTTAAGGCATTACCCATATCCCCTTAACACATTTTATGTATTCCCGTAGTTTATACAATGCCTTAAGCTCCACCAAACCGGTGGTTTACCTAGAGGACACCCCATAGGTACGGCACAAAACGAACTCGTAGAAGGCGCTCTAGGGCATGTGAACACGGCACTCAAGGCAATGCCAAGGTAGATTTACCAATTGCAAAACCGGGTTGGTGGTAATGCATAGCAGCTAAGACTGCCCACCTCGGAACACACTCCCAAATCAAAATCGTGGGGTGGGCACCAAATCATCGAAAATGTCATAATATGGTATCGAAGAAGCATGTCCGATCAGAGGAATGACCTCACTTGGCCCATGTATAGCTTCTGTTTTAGTCATATCTAAGCTGACTCATAGGAGTCAGGATCACGTCATACCTTATACAGAAATCTTTCGCCAAGCCATCCTACTTCATTTCTGGAATCTCCACCACGTACAAAGTTGTTAAAGTGGTTCTCGATATTGACCGAGAGTATGACAATATCCGATTCCAGTCTCTTTAACAACCAAACGCTTCTCACACCAGATGGTTCCTTTACATTTGAAAAAGGGTCAATCCACAATTTATATCAAAATATCGTATTTAATTTCAAATCATATTTCTTTCGAAATCATATTCACTTTCAAACTATATTCACTTCCAAAATCATATCTACTTTCAAATCATATTCATCTTCAAATCATATTCACTTTTGGAATTCACATTCACTTTGAATTTATTGATAAGTTAGGCTAATTAATTCTTCATTTCAAAATCATCTTATTTACTCAAACATGTCATTTCACAAAAAGGTATCAATTCCAAATTACAACTTAGGTTGTGTCATCAATAAAGATTTAGATAAAACAAATCAACTTTCCACAGTCTGAAATTTTAGAAAATAGTTTAGGTAATTATAAATAGTTTATATAGTTTTAAGATAGTTTAAATAGATTTAATTTGATTTGATTAGATTTTTAAAATGATCTATATAGATTTAAAATAGATTAAATAGATTTTATTTGGTTTTAAAAATGTTTTAAATAAGTTAATTATAGATTAAATTGATTTAAATTATATGAAGTAGACTTTTAAATAGATTAAATAAATTTAAAATCGATTAAATGTATTTAAATTATATTAAATAGATTTAAAATAGATTAAATAAATTTAATTAGTTAAAAATAGGCAAATTAGATTAAATTGGATTAAATAGGATATAATAAATTAAATAAATTACAAATAGTTTTAAATTGATTAAAATAGTTTAGATTAAACTAAAATAGATTTCAAAGTTATACCCAAACATTTCAATAACTCAATTCTTGTAAATTAATTCAATTTTGAAATTCAAATTTAAATCATTTTAGCAATTCATTAGACCAATTCCAATTTCAACATTTAACACTTGGATTGTTGAAATAATTCAGTTTATATAAATCAATTTCTACTCCGAAATACCAGTTAACTAAACTCAAAATTTAAAGATTCAAAAATAATTTAATTTAACCAATTCGATACCCATATATAATTCTCTATTCTAGGGTCAAGTGATATAGATATTTATCACTTCAGTCTGCAGTTTAAAATTCTACGGTTATATATCATTTCAAATCACAATGCTGAATTTAATAAAAATCCATAAAATTGCTTGAGTCTATCATTTAAACCCATAATGATTTTTTCCCAATCTATAGATCATTTGGGTATATATCATTTCAGCCCATAGTGAACTTGCAGTTTATAACGATAAAAAATGCAACATCCATTCATCCAATATCAACAATCAAACATCCATCACAATCATAATCCAAATCAATCAATAAACATCACCAAATAACTGAAAATAAATGATAGGTATTAAATCGGCAATTTAAATCAATATTAAATTAAACGATAATTAAATGCAATAAAAATCAAATTAACTAAAATAACAATTTAAATATACCAAACATTGATCAATAAATCTCTAATCACATCAAAAATTTAATTTAACTAACATAAGAAATTTTAGAAGTTGTGAGTGTGTTAAAACACTCACCTTCGATTTTAAATTGAATTTAAATCCAATTTAAGCCTAAAATTTGAACAATTTCAGAATTCATCCAAACTAGCGTCAGAATGTCTGAAATTTCGATACGATCCCAATTGATCAAACTGCATGAGAATTGGAGTTCGTATGTAGAAGTTATGACAATTAGAAGATTTAAAGTTTAAATATAAAAAATATAAACACGTCATCACCTCTATCCCTCGAAACCGAATGCGACAAACCCTACAGCCATCCTTCAAAGCATGCTATAGCTGCCAGTGAACATCAAGACCATGCTTCCACTACGTCGACATCCACCACAATCCGGCATTGCCACCTCGCCCAACATACCAAGCCGCCCACGACGACCCCCTGCCACGTCACCCGTGACGCTCCCCATCAGTCTCTGCTGCCGCGCCTTATCTCCCCCAATTCCGGCGAACTCCGATCATAAGATGGAAAATGGAGGCCATCAATATGACCTACCCCATCCCAGCTTCCGAACGCCACTACCAAATCGACCTATGGTCGCAGATCCACCGTTGAACTGTCAAAACCCTAAAACGAACGGCCGAAGTTCTTTGACGAATTCTGGTCAAGCAGTGCGTCCAGTTAAATGAATCACAATTGTGGGTTGCGCTCATCAAGAGCTTCAAATCGATATTCAATATGGTTTGGAGGAGTCTGATTTTGGAATTGAATTCAAAATTGAATTTTGCAATTTGGGAATTAAGGGTTTTGCTATTGGATTTGGTTCTGCCATTGAGAAGAAGAAAAAGACAGCTGAATTGTACGTATAGAGAAGTGAAAATAAGAAGTAGCTAGGGTTGATAACGGACTATTTATATTTAGATCAAAAATAGAATGAATGGACAAAATTGATTTTGAAAGTTGAAAGGATAAACGACCCGAAAAGCTCATTTCGTTCTCGAAACAAAAATGGGTCATACCATAGATCAAAATAGATATTTTCAATATTTTAAAATATAACGAAACAGGTATCAAGTCCGAATTCCATCGTATGAAGAAGTTAGCTTAATATCAGCTTATTTCAAATTGATTTCAATAAAATTGATTGCTAGGCATTTCGAGCCCATATGATCAATCCGATCGTTACGGAACTTGAAATCCTACAATAGTTCACCGTTACGGATCCGATGAAACTAGTTTCGTCGAAATCCGAGTCAGTGGCCAAAATGGCTTTTTTCATGTTAATTAAATGAATTAATATTAAATTAATTATATCACTTTTTCAATTCAAATTTAATAATTTACAGTTTCTATCATTTTTGATTACTTAGCACTTTATAATCTTTTAAAACAAATTTCTATATCAATTCAATATTGTACAAATTACAGTATTTAATTTCAATATCAAATAACTCAGTAATTATAAGTTTAAATTTTAATAAATCCATTTATTTGATTGCCAAATCTTGTTATTCAATCAATTATCATCTTATAGGTATAATTAACATTGGTTTATATCTTAGTGCGTTAATATTCCCCAATTTCATCTTAATTTCTATCAACATAATATTTAATTTCATTTAATTGCAATTGGTTTCAAATTAAATATAATAGACAAAATGAATGAGTAACATATAATAATTGTTACCATTAACTTTTAATCACTTATAAGTTCATTATTTACAAACAAATGTTATAATTTCTTACATAACATTGATTTTATTCAATTAGCATATGTTATATACTAGTTCAAAATTTATACAGCATTTACATTTATTTACTTATATTCAAATTATAACCATGTATAACATTTAAATTATTTCAATTGATCGGACCATCGTTAAAATATTTTACAATTAACTTGAATTTACATTATTACATTTTACTCTAATTATTATCTTAGTGTAGCATTTATTTACATTTATTTGTAATTGATTAATTAAATTGGTAGCAAATAACAATTGTCACCATTTCCACATTTAATAACTTTTGTAAGTTTATTATTTACCACCAATTGTTACAACAACTTATACGACTCTACTATTATCAATTAAAATTAATTACACCTTATTTCATAAATTTACACCTTTTACATTATTAGTTCCCTTTAAATCCAATGATCAATTTATACACATCATCAATACAATAATTTTTCCATCAATAACTAATTATAACCTTTTAATTATTTCAACTTATTAGAATTACATTCAAAGCAATTGTGAGTTACCTTAAATTAGTGCTGTTACCTTTTAATCCAATTGCATTCTTATTATTTAATGAAAAAATTTCATTTCTTCCAACATTGAATCATAAAATCTTTTTAAATTTACAATTTTTAATTATCGAAAATTACAGGTCATTACACTCTCACCTACTCAAAACTTTTCGTCTCGAAAAGGAAAAGAAGGAATCAAGTAATTAATATCTTATTCAAAATTTTAAATTTTTAAACAAATAAATTTACAAAATTAAATAATTTAATTAAAATATGTCAATTTATCCTTTATACTCAAGTTAACAAAAGTTTGAATAACATTTCACAAAATTTTTCTAACTTCAAAATTCACAAAAAATTTCGGTAGAGTATCCTTTGTATGGATAGGTTTGGGAGAAATGATAATATCAATAATAATAACATATATCATAATCTCAAAATAAAATACCCCAAACCATGGGAAAACAATATAATATCGCTAGAAAACCATAATCCGAGAATGTACCTATTTGTTGGGCAATTAACGCTTATTTTATGAAACCAAAAGCAGTAGTTATTGCTTCCATACCTGTATTTCACTTATATAATCCAAAAGAGTTAATAATTAAGTAACAGAAAATATTTAGTTGTTTCAATAAATAACAAACAAAACATCACAATATAACAATAGTCATTGCAAACAACAGTACAACATCATTTTCAACAAAGAAAGCAATCATCCATCCATTTCAGCCAAAATAAATGGTTGTTCGGGTTCAGAACTTGTAACGACCCGTAAATTTTAACGGTTTTAGTAATGTAATCTACTGGTAATTTTGTGAAATTTTAAATAATTGAATTTAAAAATAAAAATTTGATATTTGGAATACGTTCATATAAACATAGCAAACGGTAAATTTTCATCGGTAAATATGGAAGTTTATTTTATTGTGAAATATTATTTCATTTTAAATCATTTAACATTAGATGATAACAAAATGTTCTCCAAACTTGAATATTTTTATATAATAAAATTGTAAATCATCTTTTGAGTGAGTCGTCAGATTTCGTTTTGTCAAATTTGGATTGCTTTTGCTCCGTCTATCTTATTCTCGGCAAATTAGCAGCATTTTTGGTGCCGATTATCGACATTTTATAGGACGATTGTACCACTGATATCTGTGTACCATTTTAATTATCTCGTCGTGCCGATCTCCGCCATATATTCATTTCTGTAATTCAGTGTTCGATACACGGTGGAAACGACAATCGGTTTGTCGTTTCGGTACCCATATTTGAACCTTTTGGATTTCTGCCCTTTCATTATCCATTGTGCTACCGTATAGCCACTAACTTTATATATTCCTAGGAATAAATATCCACTGACTTTATTTATTTCCTATGTTTAATTTCACCTCGGTTCCCTGCTCTCATTTTCTCTTTACCTCTGTTATTTGATTTTGAAAACGACATATATATTAGATTATCTAAAGCTTACCTATTTTGTTCTAAGGCGAGCCTACTCTTGTTGGTATACATACTATTTGTATATATATTCTAACCGTTGTTTATTCATCCTCTCCCTCATATTTTTTTTTCCAAACCCGCTTGCTCCTACCTTCCTCCTCACCTCCCATCACAGGTTCGGCCTTCCCACTAAAGCCACCGACCACCTTCTGTTCCCCACACCCTCTGTGCAAGCCCAGAGCCAACCATAAGCCCCTTCACCTTGCCAGCTCCAGCCCATGGCTGAAGCCTTAGCCACCCTGACCACCATCGAGAATGGCCAGCATCCATACCTCTGCCATCAAGCAGTCAAGCATTAAAGCCAGATCTCTCTCCTCCTTGCCGAGTTCTATTTCTTACTCTCTCCAAGTTGATATATATTTGTTTTGTTTTTTTATGAAGCCATGAAGTCTTCCTTTCATTCACATGATATATATATATATATATATTCTGTTGCAACGTATGTGTATATATAAATATTTATATAAAGAACGCAAAATATTTTGAGAAGTACATATATACTAATTATATAATGAGGATTACTTTATGTAAGTCATTTCCAAAATGTTGAGTTTATTGTATAGATTTATAATTGATTATTATATATATGCTATTGTTATGTATGAATATATATAACTTGTTACTCACCTATGTAAACTTATGAGTTATATTAAATTGTGTTTGTTCGAATATATAGGTAATGTTAATATTTTGATATATATATATATATATATATATTTAAATGATATGTATGTTGCACTATATATATACATGGGTTTTAACAGAAATGTATAATTTTTATATTTTTGTTTATATATATAACCTATCTTTCATATAGACATAAGTTACATAAGATTTATATATATACATATAAGATTTGTATAACCTGTCTATTGATAGATTTTTGTATTGATTTCAATATGATATATAAAGATTTTGATTCTTATAATGTATATATGTTTTATGTATGTGTTTATATATTTGTATGTATATTGTTCATGACAATATTTTTATTCTACAGTTTTATTTGTGTTCGGTTATATTAGCTCTTGTTTTTCAGGTTGGGTTTGCAGTATCTGTTTTAAGATATAGTATGTAAACATACATATTTTGATTTTAAGAATATATATGATAGTCTATATATATTTTACAGTTTACATATATATATTCCTATACATTTGTTTATATATTAGTGTATATATACATATATTATTGATTCCAAAATATTTTACGTATGCAAGTTTTATATATTAGTTTTATATATAAATATGATATGGCTGATTATATATATAAGTAATTATTTCAACATATATTATGTATATGTATATTTGACTTTAATATATGAGTTTAATTTAAAACAATGATTTATATTATTTTAATATTTTTCTTCAGTTAAAATATTGAATAAAATAATATATATTATAATAATAATGTGTATATATATATATTAAGTTCATATCAAAACTGATTTGATTGTTTCCATTGATTCTGATTTACCGGCTTGTTCATCGAAGTCGAGTCCATTGTGCTTTGCTTTGAAATTTGTGCGTGGATTCGTAAATCATTTCATTGTCTATTCTCTCTAGCCTCGAAAGGTGAGCGATCACTCACGATTAACATTCTTATATTTATTAAATATGATTTTATTTGAAATGACAATTGAAATATGCCGCTAAATTGAACTATTAATTATTTGCCATATATGATATGCCGGTATCTTTAAATGTTCACCTGTGACATCTGACACTATTATTTGTTATTTATATTGATGATATATGCCTGTTGTTATATGCTATATTTTTATCATATATGTTCTCACTTGGCAAGTTCCCTGTTAGTATAAATGCTCTATGGGTTAAAATGATACATACCCGAACGATTTTGTAGAATAGGAGAAAATCGTTAAAGATTTAAATGATAAAAACAAGTGATTTTCATTGACTTTGAATTTGGGATTGCGGGTTGAAATGATATATACATGTATATGTTTAAATTGCAGGTTGAAATGATAAATATCAATATCACTTGACCATAGGATATAAAATTATATACAGACACCGTCGGTCTATATATATTTTGAAATGATTTCCAAGTTTAAAAAAGAAATATATATGGTGTTGTATAAATATTGATTTTTAAGTATTACGTATAAATGTTATTTTATATATGTTTAAATTCTTGATTTTAAAAATTATATGTCTTGAAATTTTTTAAATTCTATGTTAGTTTTGAAATTATAAATTTTAAGAATTTACTTATAATTTTACTATTTTAAAATATGTATAAATTAGTTTTAATATAAATATAAGTTTAATAATAAGATTTAATTTAATAAAGTTTGATTTAATTTATATATTATATGTTTTAATTATTTATTTAAAATTTTATTTTAAAGATAAAGTTTTATAATAATTGTAATGAATTGAGGTTGGAAAGATAAAATTGAAATTGATTTGAAATCATATTTATTTAAGAATTATACTCAAATAAAATCAATTTGAAACTTATTGGATTTGAGATTATGAAGATATGATTTTATAACTTGATTTTTATTAAAAGTGATTTAAATGGATATTTTCAAATTTGTATAAATTGAAATGGGATATTTAATTTATTTATATTTGTAATTTGAAGTTTATTTAAATGATATTGGAATGATTAAGTAAATATTTCAAAACTAAATAATAGTAAAGTGAATTTGAAATACATATGCGTTTGCACCGAAAATGGTTACAAATACCCAATTGTCGATGAAAGTACCCATTTACAATCACAGGTTTCAGATAACAAATATGTAGAGAAAATAAATATGAAGAACACTCAAAATTTCAAAGTAAAGCGGTAGAAACACAGAGATTTAGAGTGGTTCGGCGTATTTCCTACGTCCACTATGAAATTGATGATTATTTGCCGATTATAGTTGGTTACAGTGGATTACAGTAATTGATTTCGACTACAACAGTGATCTTTGAGTGCACAAATGGTTTCAACGGAGTCTGGACGTAGGAGAGCCAAAAAAGTCCCTTTCTGTAGAGTTTGGGATGCTATTTATAGGCTTAGGATGCATATATCTCGCTCAGATCTCGGGAGACCTCTTTTGGCACGTGAGTGGGACCACCGTGTCGGTCCCATATGAATTCGACTTGATTTGGGATCGATACGAGCCCACTTTGTATCGTTCAGGGTTTGCATGTGTTTGGATGAAACTCAGAACGTACATTCTTGAGGTCGTACGTAATCTCTTTTGAAAATTTCGTTGCATTTGGACTTGTATATTGTGAAATATGATCGATATGAGTTGAGTTCTTCATCACGGATACAAATTCCTATCAACTTCTTTGCCTCCATCTCCTTCATGTCGATCAAAGGCACGCGCTTGCTTGTTGACGTGGAGCGATAAACTGGGGTGGATCCATATTTTTTTCCATGTTGACCGAGCCTTCATCCTTGTAAACTTCATTCGTATCCTTCTGTAATACTTCATTCGCATCCATCCATTTCATCCCCTATTCGTATCGATAATTGATGGTGTACTTCGTATTGATCATTGTAGATACAATCGATATGAAGTGACTTCGTTTGAAGGATTTTTTAATGGATACAAACAAGGACTATGATGGATACGAAGGCTCATGGATGCTACCGATTCGAAAAATCATTTACGAATGAGGTCTGCAAGGCGGATGGCTACGGACTAACCTTACCTATGATCGATACGAACTAGGTCGGTCCTTGGTGGATACGAAGCAGTACACTTAATGGATACGAACAGCAGTGCATCTTGATGGATAGGAACTGTAGTACACGTTGATGGATATGAACCAACATATTTGATGGATACGAAATAATGATGGTTGGATGGATGTGAAGTGCATAGTTGCGAATAATGTTGGATTTCTCAACCGTGATCGATCAATATCTTGAGCATACGAACTCCGATTGACTTGAAATTTGGAATGCTAGTTTCTGTAGCTTTGTTTATCGTGTCATACAAATTGTAGCTTGATCCAGACTTAGACAAAATTTACTGACATTCATGGCCGATCTGTACATAACAGGCAATCGAGAAGAACTGTCTTTGCTTTCCAGTTAATCTTTTGGTATCATGGACTTGCTAAAAGGTGGGATAACACTTGCCTCCCAAAACATGCATTGTGATAGGAAGGTTTGTTTTGTAATGTCATAAGCTGGATGTCGATATCCTGTCAATGACCTGCAAAGAGATTGATAATCTTACCTGTATGCGAATGACGATCGTTTGAGATTATATGTCATTCGGGGTGGTATGTGACTGGTCGAGGTCGAGTGCCATTCGCGGCGAATAGTGACCATTGGTCAGGTGCCATTCGAGGCGAACTATGACCATTAACGGTCGGGTGTCGTTCGAGGCGAATTGTGATCATTCGTGGTCGGGTGCTGTTCGAGGCGAATTGTGACTGTTTGCGGTCAGGTGCCATTCGAGGCGAATTATGACCGTTCGCGGTCGACTGCCATTCGAGGCTAGTGGTGTGTTCCCGAGGGGACTTAGTATCATTAACGTCAGGTTTCACGTTCGAGTGAATTTCTAACTTGTTTGTTATGGCAGTTTATCGCCATCTCAGAGCATGCTTGAGGACCGTTCATGATCCCGTACATATGTAAGTGGCTTAGCCATTGTGGAATCACAAATAACAAATTTACATTCAAAATGAATCTTTCAACAAAAGTGTCCAACAAAATCAAGTCCAAACATAAGAAATAGAAAACAAAAGTAAAACAGAGATGTCAAAGTGCAAACACCTATACTGATGCGATTGAGAGTCGTATCAAAGCATGGCTGAGCATTGTTCGTGATCGTCTACATGTGTAAATGACTCAATCGCATTGGTGTGGAGTTTACCACTTATTTGTCATTATTTTGATCAGTTAATGACAAGCTGACGCATGGATCCGGAGCGACCTTCATTTAACGCAGGCGGTGGTTGCTCTCGTTCCACCATTGTTTCTCGCCTTTTCACATATTGCAATAACAGACAATTCTGGACATGTCCTTCTATCTCATCCCTCAAGTGCCTGCAATCGTTGGTATTATGGCCGCTTAGCTCATGGAATAAGCAGTACTTCTCTGATCTCCTCTCATTGTTGGTCGGATCCCTCCTCATTGGCTTTCGATAAGGAACCTGCTCCCGGTGTCTTGGTCGATTCATTCCCAAGTTTCATTCAACTCCGTATAGGAGGTGAATCTCGGTTCTTTTCATGGCCGCTTTAGTTCATCACCGTCATCCTCTGCTTTCTGTTTCCTTTTATCCTTGCTTGAATTCTTTCCTAGTGGATCTCCGCCTTTGACTGCATAAACATCAACTCCCTCTCCTTCCTCCCTTTCAACATTTGCATCCTCTAATCGTAGAAATCCTTTGGTCTCATGATAAAACCCCCCGTAGATCCATAGGTGGATCCCTTATCAGTTAATTTTTGAACTCCGTTCCATCAGCTATGCCAAATACAGTAGCCATTAAGACCATGGATGGATCTGGGCGATCCTCTGGTGCTGCTGCTGCATTAAATCGTGTCAAGAAGTTCCTCAAAGACTCTCCAGTCATCTGCTTCAGTGCCGCTAGACTCATCACATTCGTGGGCCTCGACATGTGAACTCGGAACTGCCTCATGAACTTCTCAGTCAGCTCGGTCCACGTTCTAACGGAGCCACTTTCCAATTGCATGAACCATAATGCTGCTACGTCTGTCAGATATATTGGAAAACACCAAGCCATGATTTCCTCCGATGCTCCCAGTACTTCCATATGTCTCATGTATCTTGTCAGATGAACAGCTGGATCCGTCCTTCCATTATATGTCTCCAATGTTGGTAGCTTGAATTCTAGTGGATTCTGGGTCTGCCTAATTGCAAGATGGAAGGGGATTCTGTTAACATCTTCCAAATATCTATTCACCAATCCGCCTCTCATGGCGCATCTGACCATCTCCGCCAATCTGTCACTATCACCAAGATGTAATCCTTGTTCGTTACCTCTGATCTGCCGCCCGAGTTCGTGAGGGATCCTGGAATCTGCTCTCCTGGGCGGGCATCCATTCCTCTACCAATGCCATGCTGAACAGCTGCATCTGGTAACCTGCCTGAGGTTGGATCAACATGCCCTTGTGGAGTGCCCCTAGCCTATGGGCTGTTCCTGACGGTCCTGCTCTATTCTAGGTTTTGATCGCTTCATGCTACTGACTCCAATCTCTAGTATCCTCTGCAGCTACGGTTAGCTTGATTCTGCACTCCAGTTTGTCCAGTTTGTCGAAGCAAATTATGCATCATCTCCTCTTGTCTTTTTAGAAGCTCTTCATGCATAGCTCCCATCATCTTCTCCATCTCATCTCTGGTGATGAAGGCTGAGGCCTGATTTGCTTCTGAGGAAGCCTCTTGACTCCCTTCATGCTGACTCCTTTTAGTCCTCTGTCTTCTTGCCGATTGCCTTGCCATTGCTTTCCAAATCCAAGTCCTTAATTCTTCAGATCCAAAATCTAAGCTGTAGAATCCCTGAGTTCATCTCGCAATGAAAGCATGAAAATTTTTGCACCAAAAATGGTCACAAACACCCAATTATCGATGAAAGCACCCGTTTATAATCACAGATCTCAGGTAACAAATATGTAAAGAAAATAAATGTGAAGAACATTCAAAATTTCAAAGTAAAGCAGTAGAAACATAGAGATTTAGAGTAGTTCGGTGCTTTTCCTACGTCCACAATGAGATTGATGATTTTATTGATGTTTGTTTGCTGATTACAACTGGTTACAGTGGATACAACAGTAGATTTCAAGTACAACAGTGATCTTTCAATGCAAAAACGATTTCGGCAGAGTCTGGACGTAGTAGACCCAAAAAAAGTCCATTTTCTATAGACTCTGAGGTACTATTTATAGGTGTAGGATGCTGATATCTCACTTAGATCTCAGGAGACCTCTTCTGGCACATGATTGGGCCCACCGGGTCGGTCCTACATGAATTCGACTTGATTTGGGGTCGATACGAACCAACTTTGTATCGATCAGGATTTGCATGTTTTTGGCTGAAACTCATAAGGTACATTCTTGAGGACGTACATAAGCTCCTATGAAAATTTTGTTGTATTTGGACTTGTAGATTGTGAAATATGATCGATACGAGTTGAGCTCTTCATCATGGATACGAATTTGTATCGACTCCTTCGCGTCCATCTCCTTCATGTCGATTAAAGGCACGTGCTTGCTTCTTGACATGGAGCGATAAACTGGGGTGGATCCATATTTTATGGTGCGCTGACCGAGCCTTCATCCTTGTAAACTTCATTCATATCCATCTGTAATACTTCATTCGCATCCATCCACTTCAGCCCCTACTCGTATCTATAATTGATGGCGTGCTTCGTATCGATCATTGTAGATACAATCGATACGAAGTGACTTCCTTTGAGGGGTTTTTTGATGGACACGAACATGGACTATGATGGATACGAAGGCTCATGGATGCTATCGATTCGAACAACCTTGAACTGGATGGATACGAATGAGGTCAGCAGGGTGGATGGCTATGGAATAAACCTTACATGTGATCGATATGAACTAGATCGGTCCTCGATAGATACGAACTGCAGTGCATCTTGATGGATAGGAACTGGAGTGCACGTTAATGGATACAAATCAACATATTTGATGGATACAAAATAATGATGGTTGGATGGACACGAAGTGCATAGTTACGAATAGTGTTGGATTTCTCAACCATGATCGATCAATATCTCGAGCATACGAACTCCGATTGACTTGAAATTTGGAATGTTGGTTTCTATAGCTTTGTTTATCGTGTCATATCAATTGTAGCTTGATCTGGACTCAGAATTTTTTTACTGAAATTCATGGCCGATCTATACATAACTGGCAATCGAGGAGAACTGTATTTGGTTTCCAATTAATCTTTTGGTATCATGGCCTTGCTAAAAGGTAGGATAACAATATGAAATTTTCACATTGAGTTATTGTAAATGTTAAATATTTAACTTTGAAATCTATTAAAGTTGAAATGGTTTATTTTGTGGTTCAAATCTGTATTTGAAATCGATAAAATTTGAAAATGGTTTATTTAGAGATTGATTTGAACTGAAATTGATAAATTGAGATTGAATTAAATTGAATTTTTGGATTTGAGTCGATTTGTGAAATTTAAGGAAACTATGTTTATGATATAAAGTATTTTGATATATAAAATAAAAACTAAAATTTTAATACATATGTATAAACTATTTTTAATATAAACTATTTTACTTATAACAATTTTTAATATATAAATTATTTAACATAAACTATTTTAACCTATAACTATTTTAATATACTAATTATTTTACTATATATATATACACTATTTTAACTTATATAAACTATTTTAGTATATATACTATTATTAATATCTAAACCGTTTAGAGGAAAAGGTTATGGTTTTCCAAAGTTATGATTTTCAAAGTATTATGATTTTCAATATGTTATGATTTCCAAAGTGTTATAATTTAAAATGTTATGGTTTCAAAAGTGTTATAACTTTGAAAGTACTAAGATTGTGAAATAAATATATTTTAAAGGAATAATGATATCATATTTGATATGATTTTTAAATGGACATGATATTTGGTTTTGAATTATGAATTATTTGAAATGAAATGACCACGGTGTTATAATGACATTTGATTGTTAAAGAGACAGGGATCGGTTATTGTCATACCCTTTGCCAATACCGAAAACCACTTTAACAATTGTATACGCGGTGGAGATTCCAAAATTAAGTAGGATGGTTGGTGACGATTCTATTTGAGGTATATACATGGACCTAACTCCCATGAGTTAGCTTAAGGTGGCTAAAACAAGAGCAATTGACGTGCCAAGTTAGGTAGCACCTCCGATCGGACACACTTCTTCAATACCATTCTATTACTTTGTGGTTGATTGGGCGCACCCTCAGATTTTGGGAGTGTGGATCGAGGTGGGCGGTAGCTGCGGCTATGCATTACCACCATCCCTGAAGTGTAACTGGTATATCTATCTTGGCATTACCTAGTTGTGTCGTGTCACCTACCTTATCGAGACCACTACGAGTTTATTTTGCATCATACCTATGTAGTGCCCTCTGATAAGCCTCCAGTTTATGGGGGAAGTTACGATACTATATAGACTATGGGAATATCTAAAAATGTGTTAAGAGGGATATGGGTAACGCCTTAATGCTATTTTAGTAGTTTAATTTACTATAGACATATTATGATAGCATATTGTACTACATAGTAGATAGTTCCACAGATCCTTAGAGGATGGGCATCCCAAACAACCTTTATGTTACTTGTATTCCGGTTGACATTTCACTTGAGTTGGATTTATTGATATAAGTATGTTAATCCTGACTCAAGTGTTTTGTGTTTTGCTTTATGCTCGGGTCAGATTGAGTGTCACAGTATTATAGACTCACCTTTGGAGTTAGAGCTTCGCTTAGAAATCCATCTATATCTATTCAGCTTGCAGTTATTCAGTTAACTCCCGTGATATATTCAGATTTTTGTTATTTGACTATTGTGTTGAGACTTCTATGTATTCAAGACTTCTGCTGTTTCAAGTTTAACTCTATTATATATATAGTAGCTTCATGAACTACTATTCATTTGTTTCCACTGCTTATTGTAATAATAGTCCATGTCTATGATTCTGTGATTATTTTATTTACTGTATATGCTGAGTTTTGCCAAATATAAATTAACAATCTGATATTTTGAGCAATTCAAGTCGACATGTATGGATGCGAATGGCTAAAAATATCGGGATGTTACAGTTGGTATCAGAGCTTTGGTTTTGAGCAAAACTTAGCATATGTAGTAGAATTAATTATAGAATTGCCTTCGTTCGAGCTTGAATTTCTTCTTCTTTGACTCGAATTTCCTTTGAATTTTGGAACTTTCCCCTTTGTTCCGAAATCCATTCTTGTCTCTCCCTATTCGTGTTTTTTGATTCTAGAGTATCCCATAACTCCACTTCGGTTGATCTCTATAATGAATCGGTGGTTCTACCAATCTGGAATGATTTGTAAAGGGATGAAACTACTCCACAGCAAGCATTGATTCACCGAAGATTTCCGTATCCTCGGTTTACGATGCCGCTATTCTCTTGCTATGCCTGAATTCTATCTCTTGCGATCTGATGTCGATTTGCCTCAGAATTCTACATTGATCTTATTCTTGAAGTCACGGTTGATCTGGTTAAGGTCGTCCATGATTTATATAAGTCTATCTATTTTTCTATTTTGTTATTTAAATTATCTTATCTATTTCGAGCTTATCTTCTAGTTAGAATTCTCTTTGATTAGGGTTCCTCTAATTTGGATCTCTACCCCTTTTTTGAAATCCATTCTGGAATATTCGAGCAAGGAAGTGTATTTGTAATTAATATTAAAATGTTTTATTTTTGTGTTGTTTGAGTTGTTAATGTTGATTTGGGATTTCAATCGATTCGTCTGATCAATGCTATCGATAGGAATTCCAAAACACATGAAAGAGCAAACTGACACAATTTTGTTTTTAAATTGGTAAATGGAAAATTTTGTTTGATTATATTATATATATATAAATATAATTTTCCTAAAATTTAAAAATTTAACCGAATTGGTTGAAGAAATAATAATATTTGATTATCATTCATTGTTTTGTAAACCATCGACTATTTCCACATACTAAATATATGAAATTATAAACTATGGTTTATAAAATTGATTTGGAATTTAAATGAATATAAATTGAGAATTTGAGAATTAAATTTTTAGTATTTTAGAAAATTTGGCTTTTAAAATTTTAGGCTTATGATTTACAAGTATTTTCGAATATAAATTATTTTCGATGAATTTTTAAAGTTTTTAAATTGGTAATCTTCACTTTTGTCGCTGGAAAATAATTTCGGTGATGACGGCCGCATCATCGACATTCATTTTCGAGTTTCAGAGTGGAGAGATCACTTAGTAGCTTTGCTACACATCTGGTTTGGTAAATGAATTTGATTTGAAATTCTTAAGTGTGATTTGATGTATAAAAATATATATTGGTATATAATTATAGATTTGATTTGATATATAATATATATATACACACATTTATCTCTAAATGGTTTGAAGTTAACCCTTAAATTTTGAATAAATATTTAAAGCTTGAAATAATTGAATTGGGAAATTTTTTACTTGTATAATACTCAATTGCATTCCAATTTAACTAACCCAAATTCAAAAGTTGAATATGTAATTAAATAATATACAATATAAAATGATATTAAGGGAATTTATAATTATATTTGTGTAACTATAATAAGTGCCAATACACTTAATCCATGAGATAAGATAGGATAAGTGGAATAAATTGAAACCAGAAAATATGAATACAAATGAATATTACTAATTAATAAAAAGGATTAAACCAAATTGTTAAATATTAATTTATTTAAATTGAAATTTATATGGTTTTGAATTAATTGTTTTAATCCATTTTTTCTTTCTGGTTGTTTCTATTCTCTTACCTCCTTCCTTTTCGGGGATGAAATGTTTTGAGTGGGGGAGAGTGTAACGACCCTAAATTTTAACGGTTTTAATAACATACTCAACTGGTAATTTTGTGAAATTTTAAATAATTGAATTTGAAAATAAAAATTTGATATTTGGAATACGTTCATATAAAAATAGCAAATGGTAAATTTTCATCGGTAAATATGGAAGTTTATTTTATTGTGAAATTTTATTTCAATTTAAATCAGTTAATATTAGATGATAATAAAATGTTTTCCAACCTTGAATATTTTTATATAATAAATTTGCAAATCATCTTCTGAGTGAGACGTCAGATTTCATTTTGTCAAATTTGGATTGCTTTTGCTCCGTCTATCTTATTTTCGACAAACTAGCAGCATTTTTGGTACCAATTATCGACTTTTGATAGGATGATCGTAACACTGATATCTGTGTACCATTTTGATCGTCTCGTCATGCTGAACTCCACAGTATATTCATTTCTATAATTCGATGTTCGGTAGGCAGTGGAAACGACAAACAGTTTGCCGTATCGGTACCCGTATTTGAACCTTTTGGATTTCTGCCCTTTCATTATCCATTGTGCAACCGTATAGCCACTAACTTTATATATTCCCAGGAATTAATATCCGCTAACTTTATCTATTCCCTATGTTTAATTTAACCTTGGTTCTCTTCTCTCATTTTCTCTTTAACTCTGTTATTTGATTTTGAAAATAACATGTATATTATAATTATCTATAGCTTACCTATTTTGTTCTGAGGAAAGCCTACTCTTGTTGGTATACATACTATATATATATATATATATAATAACCGTTGTTTATTCATCCTCTCCCTTATTTTTTTCTAAACCCGCTTGCTCCTACCTTCCTCCTCACCTCTCATCGCATGTTCGGCCTTCCTGCTAAAGCCACCGACCACCTTCTGTTCCCCACACCCTTCGTGCAAGCCCAGAGCCAACTGTGACCCCCTTCACCTCGCTAGCTCTAGCCCATAGCCGAAGCCTTAGCCACCTTGACCACCGTCGAAAATGGCTAGTGTCGATACCTATGCCATCAAGCATTCGAGCACCAAAGCCAAGTCTCCCTCCTCCTTGCCGAGTTCTATTGCTTACTCTCTCCAAAGTTTTATATATTTTTTTGTGAAGCCGTGCAGTCTTCTTTTTGTTCACATGATATATATATATATATATATATATATATATATATATATATATATATTCTGTTGCAACGTGTGTGTGTATAAATATATATAAAGGATGCTAAATATTTTGAGAAGTATATATATATACTAATTATATATTGAGGATTACTTTAAATAAGTCATTTCCAAACTGTTGAGTTTATTGTATAGATTTACAATTGATTATTATATATATGCTGTTGTTACATATGAATATATATAACTTGTTACTCACGTATGTAAACTTATGAGTTATATTAAAATGTGTTTGTTCGAATATATAGGTAATGTTAATATTTTGATATATATATATATATATATATTTAAATGATATGTATGATGCACTATATATATACTTGGGTTTTAACAAAAACATATAATGTTTATATTTTTGCTTATATATATAACCTGTCTTTTATATAGACAGAAGTTATATAAGATTTATATATATATATATACATATAAGATTTTTACAACCTGTTTGTTGATAGCTTTTTATATTAGTTTAAATATGATATATAAAGATTTTGATTCTTATAATGTATAAATGTTTTATGCATGTGTTTATATATTTGTATGTATATTGTTCATGACAATATTTATATTTTACAGTTTTATTTGTGTTCAGTTATATTAGCTCTTATTTTTCATAATGGGTTTGCAGTATTGGTTTTAAGGTATAGAATGTAAATATATATTTTTTGATTTTAAAAATATATATGCTAGTTTATATATATTTTACAGTTTGTATATATATGTTCCTATACATTTGTTTATATATTAGTATATGTATTGTTGATTCCAAAATATTTTACGTATGCAAGTTTATATATATATATATTTATATATATTAGTTTTATATATAAGTAATGGTATGGCTGAGTATATATATAAGTAATTATTTCAACATATATTATGTATGTATATATTTGACTTTAATATATAAGTTTAATTTAAAATAATGATTTTATTTTATTTTAATATTTGTCTTAAGTTAAAATATTGAATACAAAATATATATTATAATAATAATGTATATATATTTTCAGTTTACATCAAAACCGATTTGATTGTTTCCATTGATTCTGATTTAACAGCTTCTTCGTCAAACTCGAGTCCATCGTGCTTTAGTTCGAAATTCGTGCTTGGATCCATAACTCATTTCATTGTCTATTCTCTCTAGCCTCGAAAGGTTAGCAATCACTCACGATTAACGTTCTTATATTTATTAGATCTGATTTCATTTGAAACGACAATTGAAATATGCTGCTAAATTGAACTGTTAATTATTTGCCATATTTGATATGGCAGTATCTTTGAAGGTTCACCTGTGACATCTGACACCACGATCTGTTATTTATATTGATGATATATGTCTGTTGTTATATGCTATATTTTTATCATATATGTTGTCACTCTGCACGTTCCAGTTAGTATAAATTTCCTTATGGGTTGAAATGATACATACCCGAACAATTTTGTAGAATAGGAGAAAACCGTTATAGGTTGAAATGATAAACCCAAGTGATTTTCATTGACTTTGAATTTGGGATTACGGGTTGAAAAGATATATACCCGTATATATTTAAATTGCGGATTGAAATGATAAATATCCGTATCACTTGACCATAGGATGGAAAATTATATACAGACAACATCTGTCTATATATATTTTGAAATGATTTCCAAGGTTTACAAAAAAGAAATATATATGGTTTTGTATAATTGATTTTTGAATATTATATATAAATGCTATTTTATATATGTTTAAATTCTTGATTTTAAAAATGATATGTTTTGAAAATTTTAAAATTATAAGTTAGTTCTTAAATTATAAATTTTAAGAATTTACTTATAATTTTACTATTTTAAAATATGTATAAATTAGTTTTAATATAAAAATATGTTTAATAATAAGATTTAATTTAATAAAGTTTGATTTAATTTATATATAATATTTTTTAAGTGTTTATTTAAAATTTTATTTTAAAGATAGATTTTTATAATAATTGTAATAAATTGAGGTTTGAAGATATGATTTTATAACTTGGTTTTGATTAAAAGTGATTTAAATGAATATTTTAAAATTTATATAAACTGAAATGGGATATTTAGTTTATTTAAATTTGTAATTTGAAGTTTATTTAAATGATACTGGAATGATTAAGTAAATATTTCAAAACTAAATAATAGTAAAGTGAACTTGAAATATATATGAAAATTTTAAATTGACTTATTGTAAATGTTGAATATTTAACTTTGAAATCTATTGAAGTTGAAATGGTTTATTTTGTGGGTCAAATCTGTATTTGAAATCGATATAATTTGGAAATGGTATATTGAGAAATTGAATTGAATTGAAATTGATGAATTGAGATTGACTTAAACTGAATTTTTGGATTTGAGTCGATTTGTGAAATTTGAGAAAACTATGTTTATTATATAAGAATTTTAATACATAAAATAAAAACTAAAATTTTAATACATATATATAAACTATTTTTAATATAAATTATTTTACTTATAACTATTTTTAGTATATAAATTATTTAATATAAACTATTTTAACTTATAACTGTTTTAATATACTAATTATTTTACTGTATATATAAACTGTTTTAATATATATATATACACTATTATTAATGTCTAAACTGTTTAGAGGAAAGTGTTATGGTTTTCCAAAGTTATGATTTTCAAAGTATTATGATTTTCAAAGTGTTATGATTTCCAAAATGTTATAATTTCAAGTGTTATGGTTTCGAAAGTGTTATAACTTTGAAAGTACTATGATTTTGAAATAAATATATTTTAAAGGAATAATGATATCAGATTTGATATGGTTTTGAAATGGATATGATATTTGGTTTTGAACTATGAATTATTTGAAATGAAATACCGCGGTGTTATTATAATGTTTAGTTGTTAAAGAGACTAGGATTGGTTATTGTCATACTTTCTGCCCATACAGAAAACCACTTTAACAATTGTGTATGCGGTGGAGATTCCAGAATGAAGTTGGATGGTTAGCGACGATTCTTTTTGAGGTATATACGTGGACCTGACTCCCGTGAGTTAGCTTAAGGTGGCTAAAACAGGAGCAAGTGACGGGCCAAGTGAGGTAGCTCCTTCGATCGGACATTCTTCTTCAATACCATTCTATTACTTTGTGATTGATTAAGTGCACCCTCAGATTTTGCGTGTGTGGATTGAGGTGGGCGGTAGTTGTGGCTATGCGTTACCACCAGCGCGGAAGTGTAATTTGTATATCTACCCTTGCATTGCCTAGTTGTGCTGTGTCACCTACCTTATCGAGACCACTACGAGTTTGTTTTGTACCATACCTATGGAGTGTCGTCTGATAAGCCTCCAGTTTACGGGAGGAAGTTGCGGTACTATAAAGACTATGGGAATATATAAAAATGTGTTAAGGGGGATATGGGTAACGCCTTAACGCTATTTTAATAGTTTACTTTACTATAGACATATTATAATAGTGTATTGTACTACATAGTAGATAGTTCCACGGATCCTTAGAGGATGGGCATCCTAAACATCCTTTAAGTTACTTGTATTCCAGTTGATATTTCACTTGAGTTGGATTTATTGATATAAGAATGTTAACCCTAACTCGAGTGTTTTATGGTTTGCTTTATGCTCGGGTCAAACTGAGTGTCACTGTATTATAAACTCACCTTTGGAGTTGGAGCTTCGCTTGGAGATCCATCTATATCTATTCAGCTTGCAGTTATTTAGTTGACTCCAGTGATATATTTAGATTTTTGTTATTTGACTATTGTATTGAGACTTCTATGTATTCAAGACTTCTGTTTTATCATGTTTAACTCTGTTATATATATAGTAGCTTCATGAACTACTATTCATTTGTTTCCGCCGCTAATTGTTATATTACTCCATGTCTATGATTCAATGATTATTTTATTTACTGTATATGTTGAGTTTTGCCAAATATATATTAACAATACGATATTTTAAGCAATTCAAGTCCAACATGTATGGATGCGAATGGTTGAAAATATCGAGATGTTATAGAATTTCTAATCATATAAAATGATAAATAAACTATGAAGTAAACCATAAACTAAACAGTCGTAGATAACTTATAGATTATTTATACATCGTACAAAAAATAGAAGTATCCTTTCCCAACCAATCCATAAGTCAACCAAACAAAGAATTTCTAATAATATTTGAGTTTTATTCTTGTTACCCTTTTTTCTTTACACACTATTTATCTTTCTTCAGTTTCATTCATACCATGATTATTTCATTCATTCACATTCATTCACACAATGATTGTCTCATAATCATTACTTACAAAATTTAAATTCATGTAAGGGTTACTTCACTAATCCACATTCTTTACTTACAAATGTTATATACATTTCAATTATTTGGATCATAATTGAATTCATTATTGAAGTATTATATACCCTTTGTTTCGGTTTACTTCACATTACTATCAAGTTGATTTTCTTTTTTCTCCTTTTTTAATTTCATCATTTACTTTTATTTTCTCATTCATATAATGTTTGTTTTCATTAATTTATATTCATTATTACTTAAAAAGGTTCATTTCTCTTTTATTCATACAGTGCCATTTTCTTTCATTTTATTACTTTACATTCATCGCTTAAAAAAGTTATTTTTATTTCAATTATTGGATTACAAATTATTAGATAAGTTTCTTTACAATTTAATTCACCATTTATAAATTATTTCTTTTTCGCGTTTATACTTCCATATATGGCATTATTGAATATTAAATCCATTTCCAAATTAGGTCAATGGTTTTTGAAGTTGTAACCATTCAATTTTTATAGTACTTATTTTAATTATAAATGGCTTTAATGTTAATTCAAGTTTATAATTGTTTACTTACAATATTCACCTTTTTATTAAATTTGATTATATATAGTCTAAATGTTAACTTAAGTCTATATCATTTTCTTACATTATTCACTTTTATATTTCATTTAATTAGTAACATTTCAACTATTAACTTTAGTTCATAACAATTTATAACATTAGATTCTTATTCATAAAAGTAAGTCTATTGAACACTTTCATTTTCTGAAGTTTTACTTGTATAATATTCTATCACATATCCTATTTAACATTACAATTTTTTACATTTTGGTAAGTTATATATAAATGTATTATAGAATACAGTAGAAAGTTAAACAAATCTCTCTTATTTGTTTAGTTAATAAATGGCTTAATAGTTACCATTTCTTATTTCCATTTCCTTTTTATTTACAGTTTTCAAAATTTCTGTTTCTTATCTATTTCATTAATCATTTTAACATTCAATTTTCTTATTTTCATTTTAGAAGTTTCCAATTATTGATATAGTCAAGATTCCATTCATTACGATAGTTTCAATTCCTAATTTGTAGAAGTTTAAGAACTAAACAAACGGGATTCATTTCAATCATTTTAAAATAATATATATAATCATATCTTTTATATATATCAAATCATATTTGAAATTTAAAATCAAGATTAATTTATCAAAACAATTGTGCAGTAAAATTACTACACGGTCTTCCTACTTTGAAACTCAGAAATGAACGTCGATGATGTGTGCACTCTGTTGAATATGCGCTTATATGATTTTTGTTTGATGATAATAAACATATATACATTCGTTTAAATGTATTTAATAATATACTATTTTATTTTTCACAGAATAAATAAATATTTGCTGAATAAAATAAATAACACGGAATTTGAATTCAAACGAATATTTTATTCAAACAAATATTTATTACATCTTTGAATAGTACAATTTCAAGCTCTCACTATAACTATACAACTTTGATACAAATTCAATTACATCACTATTTTACATATCATCACCTCACTACATATCACTCACACTCATATTTATCTTCAACTGCATCCCAGTTTGAATCCAGCATCTGAGAAATCTGCAAAAATATTTACCAACACAGTAAAATTGAAAATAAAATATTTTTGCGATATAAAATAAAACATGAATTTTGAAAATGATATTTTCCTCAGTTATTTGGGTTGTTCGTCATCATTTAAATTTGAATTCATCATACACGAACAACTTGTGACATACACAGTGTATTACTGTATATGCCACAAGGCTGTGCACGCCGATATACACACTTGATTGATTTACAGGGACAGGCGAGCACAGGTCAAACCCAAATGAAAAACCGAGTTCAACTCACGTGCAATAACATTGAAAATCACGACACAAGCACAAGGTCAAATCCGAGTTTTGAAATTGGATTCAACACAAGGCGACATGACATGAATGCAACAAAGACCAACATCAAAATGGACTACAACAATCATGGCAGTTCACATGTCAAAAACAGTTGCAACATGGATACAACAAAATGCAGAAGCAAGATCGACACAGTGGTGCTGCATATAATGTACAGTGAAGCCAAAGTAGTACACAAACAACATAGCAGTATGGAAGAATGCAAACAATGTAAACAGTGAAGTCGAATACATGAACAAGTATAGCATTTGATACAGTGAGAAAGCACACGTCAAGACGGAGCTACAATGAATGCATCAATATGCCAACAACTAAAACATCAAGTTGAAACGGTTTCATGTAACAAATAATGCACAGGATACATGATTGGTACACAAACAATAAGCTGCGGTAAAGCATGAACATGGGTGGACAACGAAAACCAAAGCCATCAGGTCAGAAACAACATTCAAGCTAAATGAAGTACTGTATGCAACAGCAACAAAGAAACAGACATGAAGCAACAAACTACACAGCCAACACGACCCAAATGCCAAAGCTCAATGAAGACCACTAATATATGCAACATGAACATTTAAATGAATACACGAACCAGAATACACAGTGGCAACCACAAGATGCAGACAAACTCAAAGCAAGCCGAGAACAAACACCAAGTGCAACAGTATGAACAAAAGATCAAAGAAAAAGATGGTCAGAGCCGTAATATACAATGCATACATGAGTCAGTGCAGTAAACAGGTGAAAGTGCAACAGTGGCAATGCAGTGACACATGATATACATGATGAAGCAACGGAGTAACCAAAATCAACAATGCAACATTTTCATAATGCAGTGAAGCATGTTCATGGAACACAGCAACAACAGCCAGTACCAACATGGACAGAAGGCAGTGAAACTCAGAGCAATGATCAAATGCAGACAAATGAAACACAGTTGCAAACAACATGACAGGAAACAGATAAAATTGAACTTGTGAAGTAGTGCAAGTGTGCAAGTGCAAATCACCAACTGCAAGACCTCAAGTAACATGGTGAAGCAGTACAAAAGAGTAATGCAATGCTCAAAAGACATAGTACACAAGCCTGCAACTTCAATCCAAACCAATCACAATACAACTGATATGCGAACGGTCTCGAACAATATATGTACGTCACATAGGACAGTGAACAATGAAGTACATGCAACATGGTCTGCAGGCAAACAAGTATCATGATACAACAAAGCAATGCCACCAGAATTTCATATCAAGCAAGTACGGCATCAGGATGAGAAGAACCAACAGATCAATCATGATCGAAACTAATATCATGAATTAAATGCTAGAAATTCACAATCGTGGTGGTCAAGAAACTGAATTGAGCAAGAATAATTCAAAGCCGTGATTATCAAGTAGCCAAGCCATCAGTTATACGAATTTGAATAAGTCAACAATGAATCACAACATTCGATCAAAATCGTACAGCCAAGAAGAATTCAAGCATAATTATCAGACGAAGTCAAATAAATATATACGACGAAATTATAGGAACTGGAATCCTATAAATTACCACAAATCATCATCGGCATATCATCGAGTTCAAGTACGAAAGATTAGAAGAAGCAAAAAAGTACAAATTACATACCGAAGCAATAGAACTCGATCAAGGAGGAGAAGCCGCAAACAATTGAAGCAAATCAGAGAAACAGTGATTGCAATCAACCAACAAAGGCAGCGACTTCAATTTAAAACCCTAATTTAAGAGCACGGCATCAAGAACGAAAGCCCCAATTTCGCAAAAGGAACGGTCGCCATTATACTCAAGCAAAAAAAAGGAACCGGGCCGATAAAATAAAAGGGAGAAAAGGGGGACACATTCTTTTAATTAGTGGGCCGGTTATTTTGGGCTTAGTTGTTTTAAATTAGGGCTATTTTAATTTTAATTTGTTTTTTTGTATTTTCTTTTTAAACCGTTTATTTTTCTAGTCGTGTGACTAGGGGACAAGCTACGTGGCGTAGCTTGAGAATTCGCAACTCGGTAGTTGAGTTGTGGCAGGGTTTTGAGCGTAGAGTTAGATTAGTCAATAGCGGGTATAGCGAGTTTACGTGTGTAAGCGAGGGACTATCTAATTTCTAGTAGAAACCTTGGGGGCAGCACGTAGGCAGGGTTTTGCCGAAGCTGGGTAAATTCTGTGTTGTTCTGTTTTATTCTGTTATTTATATTCTGCGATATCTGTGCTGCTATTCTGTGATCTGAATTGAAATTAATTTATAAGCTTCCGTGATTAATTTTTTTATAATTTACACTATCGCCCTATTCACCCCCCCTCTAGGGTGAAATCGATCCTACAAGTGGTATCAGAGCTAGGAACAAAAGCCATTTTTGTTTTAAAAATTTGTTTTTACAAAAACCAATTTTTTTTTTAAAAATTCGTGTTTCAAAAATCAATTTTTGTTTTAAAAATTCGTGTTTCAAAAAATCGGTTTTTGTTTTAAAAATTTGAATTTTTTAAAATGGCTTCTTTTAATAATAATTTTGAGGGTCGTTCCAATATTATTCCTTCTATTTTTGATGGAACAGATTTTTTGAATTGGAAATTGAAAATGGAATTTTATTTAAAATATGTTAATATTAAATGTTGGGATATTATTGAAAATGGGTGTGATATAACAGATAAGAAAATTATCTCGATTAATGCTATGGCTATGCATATATTATATTCTCATATTAATCAAGATAATTTTAATTTCATTTCTCATTGTGAAAATGCACAGGAAATCTGGAATACTTTCGACGCAATATATGGTGCAAAAGTCAACAACAATGAGAAGTCCTCCACAACTGACTCGGTTAAAGAAATGTGCTTAACAGGATTGGTAAATAGCAGTTGTGATAAGGATGATGATGATGGAGCAGCCGAGCTGGCATTAATAATGAAGAAATTCAAAAGGTGGAACCGCAAATATGGAAATCCAGCTCTAAAGCAAAAATTAAAAAGCAGAATAATCAAAAAACTGGATAACTCGAAAGAACACGGGATCATCTGCAACAAACCCGGTGATATCAAGCCCAATTATCCCCGATTTCAACGTGATTTTGAAAAGAAATCAAAACAGTGTTTTACAGCCACGTGGAATAAAAGCGATAGCAGTGAGAGTGACAAAGCAGATATGTGCCTTCATGGGAATATAACCGATAGTGACGATGACGAGCCAAGCGAGGTATCAAAACTTACTCACTCTGAATAACTTATTTATTTTCATGAGATAAATGGCTGTTATGAACGACTTAGGGAAAAATATGCCAAACTTGAATCTCAAAAGGATACTTTGATAGAATGCAATGAACAACTTGATCAATTAGTTAAGAACTATCAACGTAGAATCCCTAAGTGTGATAAGTGTCCAACATTCGAAGAAGAAATTAAAAAATCGGAAATCAATATAAAATCACTTGAAAATGAAATTCTGATTTTAAAGGAGAATGAAAATACTAGGAGAGAGAATTCTATTAAAAAGTGCACACAGTTGTTAAACGAAAATGAATCTCTCAAATCACAAGTCCAACAGTTGGCAACGACTTTAGATAAATTTTCAAAAAGTGAAAAATCGTTGAATATGCTATTAGGAAAGCAAACTGTTAATACGGTTAGACAAGGACTTGGATATAATTGTTCGAAAATTGTTGAAAGCAATATTAGTCAAGTTAATTCCATGTGCACAATTTGTAGAAAATATGGACACAATCACAATAATTGTTGGTATAGACCCAAACATGTGAAAACTATACCGATTTGGGTTCCAAAAGGCACAAATATAAAATCTCTCAAAGTAAAACAAATTTGGGTGCCGAAGGGAACAATTATAAATAGTTTTGGGTCTCCACAAAATTATTCTTATAATTATTCTGCCACTAACAACCATGGACCTATAAAAACAAATAAATCACATAAATCTTTCAACGTGTAGGTGTGGTGGCAGGCTAAGGAACAACAATAGTGTTCTCTGGATTTTTTGGCTGTTCCAGAAACACAACGGGCGACAAAGAAAAGTTTCTTAGCCTAGTATAAAGGTGACAGAATCACAATGGACAACAACGAAAAATATCGTAAAGGTAAAACAGGTAATGGTATGTTTTAAACGATATATTAAATGTGATAATCTGCACCGTATTCTGAATTAAAATCAGCCAGTATTGAGATGATGAAAAGATGGTGTTTTTGACTTTGACTTATTCAACATAGTTGGCCAATTATATTCTTATGCCAAAAACACTATAAAAATCTCTAGATTCTTTGAATTACTTCATATATATCATTTTGGATTAAAAATAGTGTTTTGTTGGATAATAATACATTTGGTCATAATTCGGCTAACTCTATATTCACGGTTTTCGATTATTTACACGGCTTCAATTCAGATTCAAAAGAATGTCATTTAAATTGTTGTTAAAATTGAATTTGAAATTTTTGGTGCACACTTTATGTTTTGGTCTATAAAATTCAATTGATGATAATTTTGAGTGAAAGAGAAATTCAGATGCAGATTACACTGGTAATTTAGTTGATAGAAAAATTACTAGTGAAACGTGATTTTTGTTGAGACATTTAGTAACTGCATCATTTTTCAAAGAAAATATCCGCATATTCTTCATTTCAAATATTTTTCAAATAGCAGAAAATTTTCTTTTAAAACCCCCTGGAGAAAATCATTTTTGACCATATTTTTCAGATTAGTCATTTTGAAAAATTGGTTTCATAATTATTTTTGAATTTGATTTTAAATGACTATTTTGACTAATCTGACTCCCTAATGTTTATCGAAAAGAAAAATAGTGATTGAAAAAGTGATGAGTGTTAATATTGATCAAATATTATGACTCGAGACGATATAATTAATAAATTTCTTTAGAAATTTAAACAAGAGTTATAAAACTGTTTGTTGGTAAAAATTCCATGACCATCTCTATACCTATCATATTTCTATCAACCATCACTCATCAAAATTCTATATAGTTTGTCGATATGTGGTACTTTAAACAGGAATCGTTCGTTTTTCATTTTCACATTTTTTTTAAAAAATAAAAAAATAAAAATAAAAAAAAATAAAATAAATAAATACCAAAGTATTCACTCTCATTTAAAAGTCCTCTCGGTTATGCATGGGTGAATTACTTGGAATTTGTTATGTGCTTCCATGCTCATTTAAAAGTCCTTATGGTTATGCATGTATGGAACGCATATCAAAAGTTGATTTTTTTTCTTAAAATAAACAATTTGATTCTAATCCCATTTAAAAGTCCTCACGGTTATGCGTGGTTAGAAGATACTTGAATTCATTTTTTAAAAATAAAATTGGAATACTACTAATCTCATTTAAAAGTCCTAATGGTTATGCATGGTTAGTAGATATTCAAATTCCTGGTATAAAAATGCCACAAATAGACACAACTGTATGGTTTTATATGATGACTCATTTCCATCATTCTAAAAGTGGAATATGCGCCTAACAAAATATTTATGATTTTTGTTTGACTTTTTATTGAAATTTAATATTTATATTCAATTGAGTTTTAATGTTGGATTGATATCGATTACTTTATCTCTATTTTCTCTAACACTATTATTCTTTTGCTGATAACAAAAGGGGGAGAGAAAAGTTAAGATTTTGTCAAATAAAATCAAGCAAAGGTCAAATAATTTTCCATTTTGCATCTAGACTCATTTGCATATTTTATTTGTATGCATATATGTAGGGGGATTTTTGTGTAGAGAGGAAGCATTTAAATAGGGGGAGCAATTAGAGCATATCAATGATCAAATACATTTAACATATTCAAAATCTTAAATATATGTTTGTTATCATCAAAAGGGGGAGATTGTTGAATATGCGCTTATATGATTTTTGTTTGATGATAATAAACATATATACATTCGTTTGAATGTATTTGATAATATACTATTTTATTTTTCACAGAATAAATAAATATTTGCTGAATAAAATAAATAACACGGAATTTGAATTCAAACGAATATTTTATTCAAACAAATATTTATTACATCTTTGAATAGTACAATTTCAAGCTCTCACTATAATTATACAACTTTGATACAAATTCAATTACATCACTATTTTTCATATCATCACCTCACTACATATCACTCACACTCATATTTATCTTCAACTGCATCCCAGTTTGAATCCAGCATCTGAGAAATCTGCAAAAATATTTACTAACGCAGTAAAATTGAAAATAAAATATTTTTGCGATATAAAATAAAACGTGAATTTTGAAAATGATATTTGCCTCAGTTATTTGGGTTGTTCGTCATCATTTAAATTTGAATTCATCATACACGAACAACTTGTGACATACACAGTGTATTACTGTATATGCCACAAGGCCGTGCACGCCGATATATACACTTGATTGATTTACAGGGACAGGCGAGCACAGGTCAAATCCAAATGAAAAACCGAGTTCAACTCACGTGCAATAACATTGAAAATCACGACACAAGCACAAGGTCAAATCCGAGTTTTGAAATTGGATTCAACACAAGGCGACATGACATGAATGCAACGAAGACCAACATCAAAATGGACTGCAACAATCATGGCAGTTCACATGTCAAAAACAGTTGCAACATGGATACAACAAAATGCAGAAGCAAGATCGACACAGTGGTGCTGCATATAATGTACAGTGAAGCCAAAGTAGTACACAAACAACATAGCAGTATGGAAGAATGCAAACAATGTAAACAGTGAAGTCGAATACATGAACAAGTATAGCATTTGATACAGTGAGAAAGCACAAGTCAAGATGGAGCTACAATGAATGCATCAATATGCCAACAACTAAAACATCAAGTTGAAACAGTTTCATGTAACAGATAATGCACAGGATACATGATTGGTACACAAACAATAAGCTGCGGTAAAGCATGAACATGTGTGGACAACGAAAACCAAAGCCATCAGGTCAGAAACAACATTCAAGCTAAATGAAGTACTGTATGCAACAGCAACAAAGAAACAGACATGAAGCAACAAACTACACAGACAACATGACCCAAATGCCAAAGCTCAATGAAGACCACTAATATATGCAACATGAACATTTAAATGAATACACGAACCAGAATACACAGTGGCAACCACAAGATGCAGACAAACTCAAAGCAAGCCGAGAACAAACACCAAGTGCAACAGTATGAACAAAAGATCAAAGAAAAAGATGGTCAGAGCCGTAATATACAATGCATACATGAGTCAGTGCAGTAAACAGGTGAAAGTGCAACAGTGGCAATGCAGTGACACATGATATACATGATGAAGCAACGGAGTAACCAAAATCAACAATGCAACATTTTCATAATGCAGTGAAGCATGTTCATGGAACACAGCAACAACAGCCAGTACCAACATGGACAGAAGGCAGTGAAACTCAGAGCAATGATCAAATGCAGACAAATGAAACACAGTTGCAAACAACATGACAGGAAACAGATAAAATTGAACTTGTGAAGTAGTGCAAGTGTGCAAGTGCAAATCACCAACTGCAAGACCTCAAGTAACATGGTGAAGCAGTACAAAAGAGTAATGCAATGCTCAAAAGACATAGTACACAAGCCTGCAACTTCAATCCAAACCAATCACAATACAACTGATATGCGAACGGTATCGAACAATATATGAACGTCACATAGGACAATGAACAATGAAGTACATGCAACATGGTCTGCAGGCAAACAAGTGTCATGATACAACAAAGCAATGCCACCAGAATTTCATATCAAGCAAGTACGGCATCAGGATGAGAAGAACCAACAGATCAATCATGATCGAAACTAATATCATGAATTAAATGCTAGAAATTCACAATCGTGGTGGTCAAGAAACTGAATTGAGCAAGAATAATTCAAAGCCGTGATTATCAAGTAGCCAAGCCATCAGTTATACGAATTTGAATAAGTCAACAATGAATCACAACATTCGATCAAAATCGTACAGCCAAGAAGAATTCAAGCATAATTATCAGACGAAGTCAAATAAATATATACGACGAAATTATAGGAACTGGAATCCTATAAATTACCACAAATCATCATCGGCATATCATAGAGTTCAAGTACGAAAGATTAGAAGAAGCAAAAAAGTACAAATTACATACCGAAGCAATCGAACTCGATCAAGGAGGAGAAGCCGCAAACAATTGAAGCAAATCAGAGAAACAGTGATTGCAATCAACCAACAAAGGCAGCGACTTCAATTTAAAACCCTAATTTAAGAGCACGGCATCAAGAACGAAAGCCCCAATTTTGCAAAAGGAACGGTCGCCATTATACTCAAGCAAAAAAAAGGAACCGGGCCGATAAAATAAAAGGGAGAAAAGGGGGACACATTCTTTTAATTAGTGGGCCGGTTATTTTGGGCTTAGTTGTTTTAAATTAGGGCTATTTCTATTTTAATTTGTTTTGTTTTGTATTTTCTTTTTAAACCGTTTATTTTTCTAGTCGTGTGACTAGGGGACAAGCTACGTGGCGTAGCTTGAGAATTCGCAACTCGGTAGTTGAGTTGTGGCAGGGTTTTGAGCGTAGAGTTAGATTAGTCAATAGCGGGTATAGCGAGTTTACGTGTGTAAGCGAGGGACTATCTAATTTCTAGTAGAAACCTTGGGGGCAGCACGTAGGCAGGGTTTTGCCGAAGCTGGGTAAATTCTGTGTTGTTCTGTTTTATTCTGTTATTTATATTCTGCGATATCTGTGCTGCTATTCTGTGATCTGAATTGAAATTAATTTATAAGCTTCCGCGATTAATTTTTTTATAATTTACACTATCTCCCTATTCACCCCCCCCCCTCTAGGGTGAAATCGATCCTACACACTCATCACCGAAGTTATTTTCCAGTGACTAAGAGGAGAGTTCAAACTTATTTCCTTCCAAAATTCCTTTAAAACATTTCTTTCAAATCATATTGAAATATTCACATCAAAAAATACTTATAAATACTACTAGTATTATATTCCAAAATCATTCGAAAGAAATTTTCAAACTCTCAGCACTTCAATTCTCAAATTTTCAATTTATATCCATTTTATTTACAATCTCAATTCTCAACCAATATTCATAAATTTCACTACCTAACAAACAAATATATTACAACCAAATATATCATTTATAAAATTATTATTTTATATAAAAAAATATATAATAGGCAAAATTATTTCATTTACCTATATTTCAAAACGAATATTTTGTCGGTTTGCTCTTTCAAGTGTTTAGAAATCCCTATCGATATCATAGCGTCCTATGCAACAACCAGAATTTATAAATACAAAACGGAACAAATTGACACAATAAAAAAAACATTTTATAACACTAACAAATATGCTCTCTGTAACGACCCAAAAAATTTCGATCCCGAAATTTCCAGATAGTTAATGAAAGAAGAAAGAGAAAAAAGAAGAAACAGAAAACTCAAACTTAGAATCTCACATTCGCAGCGGATAAAATATAATATTATATAAATAACAGTTTACAAAGAAGAATTATATCATTACACTTATATTTTTATACATCAGAGTTACCCACCATTACATAACACTGGACAGTTTAAAACAACATGTCTTTGATAAACTATAATATAGACAGCGGAATATGCTTCATACGTTCCTGCCATCCAGCTCGCCTCTTGAGCTCCAAAGCGTCCTTAGTTGAAAATCTGTAATACTCGGTCTGACCTGAGCATTACATCGAAGTAACAGCCGGGTCAGGCTGGAAACCAAACTCATCTATCAAGAAACTCCAACATAGAATTTAATTAAAACCCGGGGTAACTAGTATCGATTTACAAATTCTCAATTTGTTAAAGACATCACTTATTTCACACATCAATTTCTAAGTACCAAACTTAGATTAAATGGTCCAATTCACTTAAATCATTCCATTCCAGCCTATTGATTTCACATATCAATCTATAAAGAATTACTGTGAATTACAAATCGAAGTGGTTTCGGGTATTTACTAATACCCGACTCCGGTCTCTTCGAATTCAATACCATCTTATCCTAAATTATTCAAATGAAACATAATTCAAACTTCAAATACAGGGTGTCTCCTATACACATTAATTCATCATCGATAGATTACCACATTATCTTAGTTTAAACCCAACATATCATATCATATAGCATCGCAAATCACATCTGAGATATCAATCAATCTAAGGCATGCAATATTGTTCAATCATTCATAAGCAAGATAAATTAGTCATACCATTTCTAATTAATTTAAACAAATTAAATTAATTACTTCAATCACCCATAATTCTTCTTACTTAACCATTGATTAATTAGAAACCAATTAAGTTACCCTTCTCTAATTATCCATCTTAATTAATCTCCCTTGATTAATCATTTACTAAATACATTAAGTAATTAGCCTTTAATTAATTACATTGCTTAATTAACTTTTAAAGAACTTTATTAATTCTTAAATTAATTATACTAAGTAATTAATCTTTAATTACTTCCACTAAGTAATTATACTTCTTATTAATTACACAAAGTAATTAAACTCAAAACTACTACCATTCATTCATTCATTAATTACATCCCAGTAATTACTCATCAATTACTTCATTAAGTAATTACACGTTATTAATTACATTTAGTAATTATACTTATCAAATCATCAAGTGATTATCTTAAATTAATTAAACTAATTAATTAACTTAAACTAATCACATTAATTAATTAATTACACTAAGTAATTAATCCCTTTAGTTACTTACTTTAAGTAATTATACTTAACCAATTCCACTAATGATTATCCTTAATTAATCACTTTAATTAATTGTCCCTAAGTGATTAAGTTAATTATTGAACCCTTTATTACCTATATTAAATAATGATTTAATAATTAATTATATTAATACATTATTCACCAGAAATCAAGACCTTATTTAATTTAAGATAAATCATTATCTTAATTAACTACTTAATCATTATTAAATTTTATTTGAAAAGATATAAAATTAAACTCTGAAATCTTTAACTTCAAGGGTATATCAAGAATACTCGGTTCTAATCCCAAACCCCCGAGCTAACTTCAGTTCCAATTTAACCACTAAGTATTTTTGAAAACATTTCTATCTCGAACCCTTTACTATCCTTTATTTTTTTATCTAAATTTACTTCTAAAACAATCAGCCCGCTACTCTTAGGCCCAACCAAACTCAAAGCCCACAAAAACAACGAATACCCCTTCTCCTTCATCTTCTTATTTCCTTCAGGCAATACAAAACCAATCAGCGGTTATAGGATGTGCACAAAGTCATGCACATATCCGTGCACGCTTCCTCCGGTGATCGTGCCTCACCACCGATCGCACCGGCAACTTTCTCCCGATCCTCCTGACCTTCCTATCTTCTTGAAACCCAACTGAAAACCCTCCTTACCAAAATTCGATCCTGAACCGATAATTGGCATCAACCCAAATCTGAAGACCCACCTCGTCATGCCGCCTTTGACAGCCAGCGCCCACCAAATCTCATCGAAATCTTCGCCATACCTTCTTCAATCCTTCCCCTCAGGTGCGCAATCATCCAATTCCATCACGTCGCCACCATTGCCAAGAACAACCTCGACCCAAAAACTCGAACAAAACCATAAATCCAACCCTTGCCGATGCCTCAGTAACTTAAAATTTTAACGATCAATTTTCACGCAATCGCCAACAGCCATGCTCTATTCAACCATAGTTTCGAAAATCGAGTTGCGTCGATCATCAGAGAATAGCGAAAACTCGCTTTCCATTCAACATTCCCTTTCTCTTGATTCTCAGGTCTAAAATTCATGATTTTAATTTTAAAAATCATTATCTTTGATAACAATTCAAATCGTATACTTGAATCACCAAATTATTAAGATTGAAGTTTTGATATGGTTTGAATCTTTACTATTCTTCCTTATTATTATTCAAACTAGTTTCAGATTTAGCTTGGAACTATTTTTAAAATTAATATCTTGTTATAACAACCAATTCTTGTTTATACATTGAAGTCTAAAAAATATCAGATGACGAGCATTTAATTTTGAACCCTATTTGAAATCTGGAAGTGAAGAATGGAGCTAAACACTGACATGCACCCAAAAATCTTTATAATATATACATATGAAATCATATACAACAATCAACAAACACTTTTACAATTTATCTAAAGTTTTACTGCATGCGACATGGTTTTAAACAGATTTTAAAACTTTAATTAAGAATTGTTTACTCACAACATATTCATAAACAGAGCTGATACAGGTTGTTAACAGACATGCATGCAATATTATTATATATATATATATATATATATGTTTTTACATCCTAAACAAACAGGCAAACAAACTACTCAACATATTTTCAAGGATTATTTCATGCATTCACACAAATAGGGAGATCAAGCTTAAAGATAAAGGTTACTCACCTGTTGTTTATAAACAGAGAAGCCTGAAGTTTTGAAATCAGAAAATGAAAATCTAAAAATTAGTTTGATCTTTGATCTGTATTGTAGTTGATGTTGTCGAGATGATCAGGCCTATGCTTTTTTTTCTTTTTGAAATAGCTGAACTGAGCTTGCTGATCTTTGAGTTTACTCAGGCTTTTGATTATATTTCTTACTTCTCTGGTTTTGATAATCTGTTTGAAGATCTGAAATTTTCATTTATTTGAAGATGGAATCTTGCTTTTAAAAATTGAAATGAATTTTGCAGATTGAAGTTTCTGGTTTGAGCATTTGTTTTGAGGAATGAAATTTTAAGTTAAGTTTTGCTTGCTATTTTTTGAAAAGAGAAGGAAAGAATGAAGCAAGAAAAATGTAAATTATGTTTTATCAAAATTAAAGAAAAAGAAAAATTAAGAAGGACACTTGTCCTTATCAATTTATAATTCATCTACACTTGTAACTAGATACACTCTTTCACTTACATTTGTAATTATGCACAAGTTAATTAGTTTTTATATGGTTTTAAAAGCTTTTATAATTAATTTCCTAATTAATAGCTATATTTCTTAATTTATATAAACAAAATCCTTTAAAAGAAAATGACATAAAAACTAATTATATTCTAAATAAAGTCATATATAATATGATTTCAAATCCAAAATAATTTTAAGATATATATATATATATATATATATATATATATATATATATATCTATCTTTTGAATTTCAATATTCTAATCCAAATTCAAATTCAATTTTTAAAATTAAATTTAAATATCAAATAAACAAACACCAATTCAATTTGTAAATGATAATTCTATTAAAAATCTATTTATACCTATATATATATATATATATATATATATATATAAACAACACATTATTATTATTGTTTGAAAATATCAAATTTGCCAATTTAAATGATTATACTAGAAAGATTATCAAACCAATACTTATTCAGATATGCACTTTTATTACTAGAATTATTTATTTAACTTATAAATCAGTATTCCCACTAATTAAATTCAGTTACTTTATCAATTACAGATATTCTAAAATTCTATGTTATCACACTCTCTCATATATATACACTCAGGGACTCATTCTAGGGTATTACTACCCTATTCTATATGAGTCAGGCCCCACAAAGTTAAGGTTATCACTAAATCGAAGCTCTGATACCAACTGTAATGACCTGCCTATTTTGACGTTTTAAGCAGACATACACGTAAGGCTCAAACCATATTACAAGGAAGATTGTTATTGGGTAAATAAGAAAAAGAGAAATAAATAAAACAAATACAGAATCTCATACCGGAATGACAAAATATAATAATCAAACAACATTCATGAAGCTATTTTATAAATACATTTAATTATTCTTTACAACACAAAACCAGAGTTACATAAAATATAAATAAATAAATGTAGTGGAACAACATGATGTAGTGGAACAAATATCATAAATAATAATAGTACAAATCTTCGTCCTCCAGAAATAAGGTCTTCAACCCTAAAATGCTCAGGCTAACTCGAGCGAATTGAAAAGACAAAACACTTGATTCAGAACTAAAAGATCTTATGTAAGTTAAATCAATGGTAAATATGTGTGTGACGGCGTCAGAGATGTTTACAGGGTTGGGCATCTCCTATCCATTGCCCAATGTGAGTGCAATAACGTAAGAGATGTTTGAGATTCATATCTCCTAATGATCCGTTAAACGATCTACTATGTAGTACAATACGCTATCATAATATGTCTACAGTAAAGTAAAAGTAGTAAAATAGCGTTAAGGCTTTACCCATATCCCCCTTAACATATTTTATATATTCTCGTAGTCTATACAATGCCGTAAGCTCCACCAAATCGGTGGTTTACCCAGAAGACACCCCATAGGTCGGTACAAATCAAACTCATAAAAGGCGCTCTAGGGCATGTGAATACGGCACTCGAGGCGGTTGCAGGGTAGATTCATCAACTGCAAAACGGGGTTGGTGGTAACGTATAGTAGCTACTACCGCCCACCTCGGAACACACTTCCAAATCAAAATCAAGGGGTGGCTATCAAATCATCACAAATGTCATAACATGGTATCGAAGAAGCATGCCCGATTGGAGGAATGACCTCACTTGGCCTAGATATAGCTCCTGTTTTAGTCACATCTAAGCTGACTCGCAAGAGTCAGGTTCATGTCATACCTTATATAGAAATCGTTCTCCAAACCATCCTACTTCATTTCTGGAATCTCCACCATGTACATAGTTGTTAAAGTAGTTTTGTATATTTGCAGAGAGTATGACAATATCTGATCCCGGTCTCTTTAACAACCAAATGCTTATTTCACACCAGATGATTCCTTTACATTTCAAAAACGGTCGATCCATAATTTATGTCAAAATATCATATTCAATTTCAAATCATATCTCTTTTGAAATTATATTCGCTTTCAAACTATATTCACTTCCAAAATCATATTCACTTTCAAATCATATTTACCTTCAAATCATATTCACTTTTGAAATTCACATTCACTTTGAATTTATTGATAAGTTATGCTAATTAATTCTTCATTTCAAAATCATCTTATTTACTCAAACTGTCGTTTCACAAAAAGGTATCAGTTCCAAATTACAACTTAGGTTGTCCATCAAGAAAGATTCAGATAAAACACTCCAACTTTCCACAGTCTGAAATTTTAGAAAATAGTTTAGGTAATTATAAATAGTTTACATAGTGTTAAGATAGTTTAAATAGATTTAATTTTATTTAATTAGAGTTTTAAAATCATTTATATAGATTTAAATAAATTAAATAGATTTTATTTAGTTTAAAAAATGTTTTAAATAGATTAATTGTAGATTAAATTGATTTTAATTATATTAAGTAGATTTTTAAATAGATTAAGTAAATTTAAAATAGATTAAATGTATTTAAATTATTCTAAATATATTTAAAATAGATTAAACAAATTTAATTAGTTTAAAATGGTAAATTAGATTAAATTGAATTAAACAGGTTATAATAGATTATAAATTAAAAATATTTCTAAATTAATTGAAATAGTTTAGATTAATTTAAAATAGATTTCAAAGTTATACCCAAACATTTCAGTAACTCAATTCCAATAAATTCATTCAACTTTGAAATTCAAATTTTAATCCTGTTAGCAATTCATTAGATTGATTTCAATTTCAACATTTAACACTTGGATTATCGAAAATAATTTATAGTTTGTATAAATCAATTTCTACTTCGAAAATACTAGTTAACTGAACTCAAAATTTAAAGATTAAAAAATCATTTAATTTAACCAATCCAATGTCCGTATATCCCTAGGGTCAAGTGATATGGATATTTATCATTTCAATCCGTAGTTTAAAATTCTACAGCTATATATCATTTCAAACCACAAACCTGAATTTAATAAAAATCCATAAGATCGCTCGAGTCTATCATTTCAACCCATAATGATTTTCCCTAACCTACAGATCATTCGGGTATGTATCATTTGAACCAATAGTGAACTTGCAGTTTATAACGATATAAATACAACATCCATTCATCTAATATAACAATCAAACATCCATCACAATCATCATCCAAATCAATCAATTAACATCACCAAATAACTAAAAATCAATAATAGATATTAAATTGGCAATTTAACTCAATATTAAATTAAACAATAATTAAATGGAGTAAAAATCAAATTCAAGCAGAATGATGATTTAAATATACCAAACATCGATCAATAAATTTCTAATCACATTAAAAATTTAATTTAACTAACATAAGAAATTTTAGAAGTTGTGAGTGAATTAAAACACTCGCCTTCGATTTTAAATCGAATTAAAATCCAATTTAAGCCCAAAATTTGAACAGTCTCAGAATTCGACCAAACTTACATTAAAATGTCCGAAATTTTGATACGATCCCAGTTGATCAAACTGCTCATGAGTTGGAGTTCGTATGCAGAAGTTATGACGATTAGAAGATTCAAAGTTTAAATAAATAAAAAATAAAAAAGGTAAGCACGTCATCACCTTTGTCCCTCAAAACTGAATGCGACAAACCCTAAAGCCATCCTTCGAAGCTTGCTATAGCTGCCAGTGAACATCAAGACCTTGCCACCGCTATGTCGACATCCACCACAATCTGGCATCGCCACCTCACCCAGCATGCCAAGCTACCCACGTCGGCCCCTACCACGTCACTGGTGATGCCACCCATTAGCTACCGCCGTCGCACTTTATCTCCCCCAATTCTGGTGAACTCTGATAATAAGATGACAAACAGAGGCCATTGATATGACCTGCTCCATCCCAAGTTCCCAACGCCATTCCTCGGTCGTCCTATAGTCGCAGATCCACCGTTAAACTGTCGAAACCCTAAAACGAATGGTCGAAGTTCTTCGACGAATTTTGGTCAAATGGTGCATCTAGTTGAAAAACGAATCACATATTTGGGTTGCGCTCGTTGAGAGCTTCAAATCGATATGGTTTGAAGGAGTCCGATTTTGGAATTGAATTTCGCAATTTGAAAATTAGGGTTTTGCTATTGATTTGGTTCCGCCATTGAAAAGGAGAAGAATATAGCAGAATTATACGTACAGAAAAATGAAAATAAGAAGTAGCTAGGGTCTATAATGGACCATTTATAGGTAGATCAAAAATAGAATGAATGGACAAGATTGATTTTGAATTTTGAACAATAAACGACCCGAAAAGCCCGTTTCGTTTCCGGAACGAAAAGGGTCATCCCATATATCAAAGTAGGTGTTTTCAATATTTTTAAAATTAATGGAATAGGTTTCAAAGCCTAATTCCATCGTATCAAGTATTTAGCTTAAAATCAGTTTATTTCAAATTGATTTCAATTAAAATGATTTCTAGGCGTTTCGAGCCCGTACGATCAAACGACAAGTCCAATCATTACGAAACTTGAAATTCTACAATAATTCACCATTACGGATCTGATAAAACTAGTTTTGTCGAAATCCAAGTCAGTGGCCAAAATGACTATTTTCACGTTAATTAAATAAATTAATTATCTCACTTTTTCAATTCAAATTTAATAATTTACAATTTCTATCATTTTATATTACTTAGCACTTTATAATCTTTAAAAAAAATTCTATATCAATTCATTATTCAGTATTGCACAAATTACAGTATTTAATTTCAATTTCAAACGATTCGGTAATTATAAATTAAATTTCAGTAAATCCATTTATTTGATTGTCAAATCTTATTATTCAATCAGTAATCATCTTTTGGGTATAATTAACACTGGTTTATATCTTAGTACATTAATATTCCCCGATTTCGTCTTAATTTCTATCAGTATAATATTTAATTTCATCTAATTGCAATTGGTTTCCAATTAAATTAATAGACCAAATAAATAGATAACATATGATAATTGTTACCATTAACTTTTACTCATTTATAAGTTCAATATACAAACAAATGTTAAAATTTCTTAAATAACACTGATTTTATTCAGTTACCATTTGTTATATACTAGTTCATTAATTTATACATCATTTACATTTATTTACTTATATTCAAATTATAACCAAGTATAATATTTGAATTATTTCAATTGATTGGACTATCGTTAAAATATTTTACAATTAGCTTAAATTTACATTATTACATTTCACTCCAGTTATTATCTTAACTCACATTAATGTAGCATTTATTTACATTTATTTGTAATTGATTAATTAAATTGGTAACAAATAACAATTGTCACCATTTCTACATTTAATAACATTTGTAAGTTTATTATTTACCACTAATTGTTGCAATAACTTACATAACTCCACTATTATCAATTTAATTTAATTACACCTTATTTCATAAATTTATGCCTTTTACATTATCAATTTCCCTTTAAATCCAATGATTAATTTATACACATCATTAATACAATAAATTTTCCCTCTATAACCATTATAACCTTTTAGTTATTTCAATTAACTAGAATTACATTCAAAGCAATTGCGAATTACCTTAAATTAATGTTGTTACCATTTGATCCAATTACATTCTTATTATTTAAACAAAAAATTTCATTTCTTCTAACATTAAATCATAAAAGGTTGTTAAATTTACAATTTTTAATTATCGAAAATTGCGGGTCTTTACAACGGGGTGGTTCAATGTTGGTTTCAGAGGTGGTTTAGGTGAGGGGGAAGCTTGGGAAAATGCAGTGGCATTTTCTAGCAACGTGTGGCGTCAAGGGGAAGATATTTTTGGCTTTAGGCCTTGTTTTTTGTGTGTTCGGTCTTGGGCAAATAATGGCGATGAGAGGTTTTTTTAGGGGTGTGGTATGGGGGAAAGGGCAAAGGAGAACGTGGCGTAGTATTTGGAAGGGTTTGGTGGTGAACGGAGGTGTACGGTGGAGAGGTGAGGAGGAGACGTGGTGATGGGTTGTTCGAGTCTTCGGGGCTATGTTTGACTTTTCGAACTTTGTGTTTTCGTGTTTTTTTCCCATGTGTGATTGAATCAAGGAGTCATGGGCAATGAGGGAAGATTGCCGGCGACGAGTGCTGGGCGACCGGCATCGTGTACATGTGCATGGCACAGTTATGCACACATGAAAAGAAAAGGAGAGAAAAGTAGCAGGAGGAAGAAGAAGGAAGACGGGAAGAAGAGCGGGCTTGTCTTTTTCTTCTGGGCCAAAACATGGGCTGGGCTTGTTTTTTTTAAAAAAAGAAATAAAAGTAAAGTGACTTAGAAAATGTTTGTATGTTAATAATCTTTCAATTTTAAAACATTTGTTTCTCATTTATGTAAATTCCAATCGACATGAAAATTTTGTCATTGCAATCCCATCACTTAGTAGTATAAGCTAAAATTAATTCTGTTAATTTTCTATAATATAAAATTTAATTATTTATAATAATTTGATTAAAACAAATAATTAAATCATTTATTGATTTAATCTTACTTTGGTTAATAAATTAGTTGCTAAATGGACTTTTTAATATTTAATTAACTAATAATAAATTGTTTTTAAAACTTCTTTAATTTATGAAGTAATTTGAAGTAAAAAATATAAATGGATTCAATTAAATAAAGTTAATTGAGAAACAAGTTTTTGGTATTGGTTTTGAATCTCTTCTGATTTGAGAAACAAGCTACCTGAGGTACAACAAGCATTACTTTCTGATCCATTGAATTCAAAACTTGCTATGGAGGAATCTGAAATCTCTAATTCCATACAAGATATGTTAGAATTCGAATTGTCTATGACTAAAGAGATTCTTCATGCTAAATATGATAGTCAAGGAGATAGGAATACAAAATTCTTTCATAATTGTATCAAGGTTAAGCAATCTAAGGAAAGAATTAATTGTATATATGATGTCACAGGGATTAAGCAGGTAGATGAAGAGAATATTACTGCTGCTTTTGTGGATTCCTTTGCCTCTATTCTTGCTAACTCTAAACCTTTTACTGCTGATGTGGAACCTTTATTTCACCTACAAACCCCTTACTTATCAGAATCACAGGCTAATAGTATCATTGAAGAAATTTCTAATGAGGAGATTGAGAAAGCTGTTTTTAATTTGAATAAGGAGAGTAGTGGAGGTCCTGATGGATTTAATGCCTACTTTCTACAGTGTTGTTGGAAGTTAATTAGATATGATGTTTTAAGAGCTGTTAAATTCTTTTTCAATTCCAATAAACTCTCTAAAGGTTTTAATGCTACTGCAATAACATTAGTCCCCAAAGTTGAAAATCCATCTAATGTTTCAGATTTTAGGCCAAATTCATGTTGCAATGTTTTTTACAAGGTAATCTCAAAAATCATAGCTTCAAGATTGCAAGTAGTTCTACCTTCCATTATATCTAAAATCAAGTGGCTTTTCTTCCTAATAAGAACATAAGTGATAATATTTTACTGACTCAGGAGTTATTAAAGGGTTATGGAAATTCTAATATATCACCTAGATGCATGTTAAAGCTGGATATTAGAAAAGCATTTGATTCTATTTCGGGGAGTTCTATCATTACAATTATTTCTAGGATGAATTTTCCAAAACCTATGCTTGCTTGGATTTACACATGCATATCTACTTCTTACTATTCAATTTCCAGAAGTGGATGTTTAAATGGGTTTTTCAAAGGCACCCGGGGAGTAAGGCAAGGTGATCCAATATCACCTTATTTGTTTATCATAGTAATGGAGATTTTGAATGTCTTAATTAAGGAGCAAGTAGACAATAAAACTCTGGAATTACATCTGAAATGTAAAGATCCTTTGATCACCCACTTACCTTTTGCAGATGATTTAGTGTTATTTACAAAACCTACAATTGCAAACATTCAGACAGTTTTGGATATTCTTGCCAAGTTTGAAAGTATCATTGGTTTACAAATTAACATCAAGAAGTCCAATATTCTTATAGCTGGTGTGGAGGAGGATCTTAAAAATGAATCGATAAAATTTTCTGGATTAAAAATAATACCTTCTAATGCCTCTTATTTAGGATTACCTCTTATTACCTCTAGACTCACAAAAGTCAATTGTTTACCTCTATATGAGAATATCACTGAAAAGCTCACATCATGGCCTAGCTCAAAGTTATCTCGAGCTGGAAGACTTGTTATAATTCAATCCATTGCAATTGCCATGACTACCTATTGGATGAGGCACTATATTCTACCTGTAAAATTAATTTCTATGATCAATAGTGCTTTGAGTAGATTTCTATGGCATGGTGATCCTTTCTCTAAGAAATTAATTCCTATTACCTTCAAAAAGATAATTCTGCCTAAATTTAAAGGGGGGTTGGGTATTATTAATTTACAACTCTGGAACCAAGCTGCAATTTCAAAATACTTTGATAAAATCCTGAGTAATAGTGATGACTTATGGACCCTATGGATTAAAGCAAATTTGATAAAGATAAAGAATTTTTGGGATATGCAAATTCAGCAAAATTCTAGTTGGAGTTGGAGGAATATTCTAAAGCTTAGGGATAAATTCTTGTCAATGATTCAGATCAATCCACTGAAGAATATTGATTGTAGCTTATGGTCTGATCCATGGGCTAAGCCTGGATTAATTTTGAAAAATTGTATGAATTATTCTAGTCTTATGTCCACTGGCATTCCACTATTGACTAAGGCACTGGCATTCCACTATTGACTAAGGCAACAGAATTTCTGCAAGATAATCATACTGAACTACCATACAGTAGTTCCATGGATGTTAGGAAGGTTTGGAATGAAATTGCAAAGGTTAAAATTCCTAACAGTGATCTAACAGTATTATGGTCAATGCAAAGGAGAAGGCATTCAATAGAACTGGTATACAACATACTTCTGGATAATGTGAGTAATGAAAGGTTTGCATGGAAGGATAGAATTTGGAATTCTGATAGTCCAGCTATAGAGAATTTCATGCTTTGGAAAGTTATGGCCAATGCATTGTTGACAAAGGATAAATTGGAAAGATATGGATTGATAGATAATAGCACTTGTGTATTATGTGATGATCAACTTGAAAATAACACTCATTTGTTTTTTAGTTGTTCATATACAAGTGAAATTTGGTTCAGGCTGCTGGCTGTAGGAAAATTTCACTTACCTGATAGGAATTCCAAAGAAGAATGGTTCAACATATATAAAGCTACAAGATGGAATACTTCTAGATCTAAAGCTTTACTAATTGTTCTTAAAGCTTTTGTTTATGCAATCTGGAAGGAAAGAAATGGGAGAATTTTTCTGATAAAGTTACTTCTACTAGTGATTTGTTTGCGGTGATTAGCAAATTGATTATTTGCAGAACAAATAGGTGTAAGGAGCAAATAAGTAGTCTGGGCAATGGAAGTTTATAATAATCTGGGTATTGGTTCACTGACTTCTGGGTGCTTTACTAAAGTTCATATACTGAACTTCTAATGCAAGAAGTGAAAGAAGAATGGGATCAGAGAATTGGAATTGGAAGCATGTGTATTAAGCAAGATAAGCTGGAAGGTATTGGAAGGGTTATTCAATGTATTTTTAATTCTGTTTTTATGCTAAGTGTATAAGGCTACACTATCAATCTAAAGCAATTGTATATTCTGAAAGTTTAATGCTGATTGTAATGACATTTGGAATAATAAATGGGCAAGGCTCCCTTAGCCTATTGATTTTCAAAAAAAATAAATAGAGTTAATTAATTTTGATTTGTGAATTGTTTTAATATTAGTTATTAATTGTTAATTTAGTCAATGATCTATGTTTTGGTTTTATTACTCTTGAACATTGATTTAAATTGTTCTTTGTCTGTGCTATTAAGTAGCCACACAAATTAAAGTAAATAGAAGAAAAGGTTATCCCATTTATTTGGTAAGTAAATCGACCAGAACTGATCGATATTCCGATTTCAAAAATATAATGATTACAAGCAAGTAAATCTCGATAGACTGGTCGTGATAAAGTAAACATATGGAATGAATTTCCGTATGTGATTGTATATACCCTGATGTGAAGTTGTATATTTAACTACTTGGCCTACAAAATTTATTGCTTGAATTCGAAGAGATAGGGATCAGATATCAGAATTATCCGGAACCACTTCGAACTAATTACCACCACGAACCTTTATGGCTTCGATTATAGAGTCTAATATGAGGGTTTACTTAATGTAACAAATTTTTGGCTTTTTAATAAGTATTTATATTTGGACACTATTATAATATCATGGGATTTTCTATAAAACGTTTTGGTTATCGTAAGGGAAAAACCGATCGTGTTTATGTGTAACGTGATCTTACGAGATACCTATGTTTCGAAGGATTTCAATAACTTAAGTAATTCATATTAAGTATGTTTGCTCACGCTGGTTTCCAGCCTAGCCCGGGTGTTACTTTATTGTAATGCTCGGACCAGACCGAGAATTACAGATTCAAGTTAGGATGCTTTGGAGCTCAAGAGACGAGCTTGATGGCAGAGACATATTACATGTACTTGATTATATTCTGCTATGTATTGTAGGCTGTATTTAGTACTTTTGAGGACAAGTTAATATAACCGTCTAGATTTCTATGTTGATGGCCGTACTCTGATAACTTGTATGTAAGTTAACAGTTACAGTTTTCTTTGTATAAAAATATGTTATTATAAATATATATATATATATATATATATTATATCATATTTTGTTCCGCTGCGATTATGAGATTCTGTGTTGTTGTTTCTTTTTTTGTTTCTTTTTCTATTTTTTTCATCTTAAACTATAATGATCGGGTATTTCCGACACTTGATTGCTCAACATTCTATACGATGAAAGTATTAATGTTGATTTTTAAGGGTTTAAAATCCGAGTCGTTACACTACCAGTGGTAGCGGTATCACCACCTGCACTTCCCTATCTACCATCATCGGTTATAACAACACTACCATGCATTACTTATAAATTAAATAAGAGTTTATTTGAGTTAAAGTATCTTTTTCTAAATCACCCTTTAAATTAAACAAATATATAACTTAAATCACTAAATTAATTAAATAAATATATGGTAATGCAAATTTAATTTTTTATTCCAATACATACAATAGCTAAAATAAAAGATTACTCGTTATTAATAAACAAATTTGGTTATAATGTACATATGATCATTAGATAGAGTTGTTGCAGTTAGTGACGCTATAGAAGAAGAAACCAACGGTTGAAATTACAAGTCATAATACTAGAAAAGAAGCTCGAACTGCTTATGGTGCGTTATTTTAATGCATTCCAAACAAGGATATTTATAGTGATGATAATGGTGATAAAGATGGTGAAGGTGTGCATGGTCTGGGGGAGTAGAAAGTATTTGTGTTGTTATTGTTTGGATGTTTGGTTTGTATATACTATGACGATACTGCTTGGAAATTTTATTTGCATTATGATGGTATTGCTTGGATATTTGGTTTGTATTATGACGGTATTGTTTGGATATCATGTTGTCGAATAATATCTATGATATTATTATGCTGGGTAGTATGTTTTGGCATATGAGTTTGGTGGTATGTGATAGTATGGTATATAAATTTTTGATATCAATATAATATGTTGAGATGGATATATATTGTATATATTTGAATGTGTAGTTGAGGTTAGCAACGCAGTAGAAATGTTGTAGATATGATTCATTATAGGCGTCGGTAGGGCATCTAAAAGTAGTTGGAAGATCCGATTTCAACAATTTTGTTGAGCATCACTAGGCCATGGAAACAACATCTAATGGCATTGAAAAATCTGTTTTAACAATTTTATTGGGTGTCACAATGGCATTGGAAAATACATGTCAGAAAGTCATTGAAAAATGGTGTCTTTGTGGAATCGATAACAATGCCACAAAAGGTGTCTTCAAGGCATTGGAATACATTTTCTGACCTTCTTTCTACAGATGCCAGTTATGGTGTTGGCATGGCGTCGATAAGTCATTGACAAACCACCGCCGACACCTTCTTGGTGTCAGTAAATTGCCTTGTTTTTGTAGTGTTATTGTAACCGCCTTCTATCCATAACCACTTCTTCTTTATCACTTGAACTCATCACCCTCGAACGTTGCTGACCTTTAAACTCTAATCTACCTACTTAGAGATTCGCTCGTAATCACTAATCCTGCATTGGATCAAGAAAATTATCACTTAAACTTCCTTTGGTAACCGAGTCTCACCATCTCATCTAAACAACCGACTATAATCGAACATTCATCTCCTCCTAACATAAGCCTTTAAGCTTGGAGCATGAGTTGATATCCCTTAAAAAAGCTAGGGTTTGTGTCGATTTGGAATATCAAAGAATACATTAGATATCATCAACTTAGGACCTTATCCACTTTTAAAACTCATTGCTTTAATGTGCGTAATCTCTGCAACCCTTGCAATCCCTTTTTGTTTAAAATTTGAAATTCAATGTTGATTTGGTCCCTAACCTCATAAAGATAAGAGTAATAGAAAGAGGTTCATATGGAATTGATGTTTGGGTATTTTGTACTCATCGGGTTTGGGGATTAAAAACATTCAGAGGCTAGCGCCTTCCTTCTTCTCACAAATTAGTTATCCTAGGAACAAAAATTGTAAAGAGTATCCCCTCCTTTTTCCCTTTGTTGTCAAGTTCCTCTCATGTGCGTATACACTCACACACATAGATATAGACATAAACATGTAATGATGATGGTATAACATAAAGACATAGTATATTATAACTTGATTAATATATACATATGTAAATATTGGAATTTGTATCTACCGTGTATGTTTACGCTGTTTATTAGTATATTTATTGCCTCAAATTATTTATTGTAAATGTGTGTTTGTGTGTGTGTATTTATAATATTGGGTGATGTATATTAATAAAAAGTAATTAATTAAAATATCTAAAATAATTTGAGTAACTCAAAAGATTTAAACTTTAACATTAAAAGCATAATATACAATTTGACTAATTTAAAATTTTATATTTCAAATTTAATGCTAAAATATCAAAGTTTGATTTTGGCAAAACATTTTAAATTCAAATCGAGATCTAGATTTGCTTGATAAAATATATGTGATTAATTGAACTTTAATATTATAAACTATACAAATAGACACACACAAACGTTAATGTATATATAGCGCGTGCGCACACGCACACGCATATATGTGTGTATATGCATATACACACACGCGCGCGCACATTAGTGTATGTATTTGTATAGTTTATAACATTTTAAAATTAAAAAATACATTTATATGAATAAATTATATATATATATATGTATGTATGTATATCTGTACGCGTGTATCATTCTTTTTGAACAATTTTTTTTGTAGATATATCAAGTTATATATATATGATATTGTTATGTACATAGGTTATATGAAATGATAATACAATTATTAAATATTATATATATATATATATATATGTGTGTGTGTGTGTGTGTGTGTGTGTACGGGTGTGCTTGTGCACTTAAACTAAAATAAATATTCTTTTTGCCAAGAGTTATTTTGAAATAGTAAACTTATTTATATGATTTATAAATATATTATTAGTTCATTTTATGTTTAAAGTTAATAAATAATCATTTAAAAGTGCTCAAAAATATGTTTTATGTTTAGAAAAATATTATATACATATTAAAACAAGTGTGTGGTCGAAAGTGGAATTATCAAATTATATTTTAATTTTAAAACATCAATCGTTCGATTTAAATCAATTAAATCATTTAATTAGATAAATTTAATTATAATTAATGACGAGGCAACCATATATATTTAATTTTGATAATATGATTAACTAGTATATAAATGGAAACTATAATTATACCTTTGAAGACGAAGCCTTTGAACACTCCTTGATCTGAGAGATCCCTTAGATTCCTTAGAACCATCAAGCGATTTTGCAATAATGGAATGTATCACTATTTATTGATCTATATTTGATGTTTCTAGGCCATATGAATTCACTTCTATAGGGAGAGAAGATGGGTTTGGCAACTGTCAAGAACAGTCAAGAAGAAAACAAATGAAGAAGGCTTGGCTTAGTATTTAAAGGGAGAAAGTGGTGAAAATACCCTACATCTTTTACTCCTCTCTCTACTAATTAAAATTAAAATTTATTTTGAAATTCAAAACCCCTTTATTCCTATTAAGGTCGACCACGTTTGGACCCAATATAGGCCAATAAATCTCAAAGCCTTTTACTAGTTAATTTTATTTAAATCTTATTTAAATATATGTCGAGATGTGTGTGTGTGCGCGCGCGTATATATAACTTTTATATGTGCACAAAATTAATTACTAATGATACCCAAAACATTATATATATCGATAATTAATATTTCATAAATATTAATTTAATTAATATTTCATAAATATTAATTTAATTAATATTTCATAAATATTAATTAATTTGTAACATTTATTAACATAATAAATCGTATGATATTTCAAAGAATTCGTAAATACGATTTTGTGACTCACAGGTGTGGATTCAGTCGGCAATTAATATCGAACAATTCGAATTTTAATATTTACACATCAACTAGGCAAATACCGTAACAATTTTGTCGAATTTATCAATTATTAATCTTTATTAGTAAAATCTATTTTTACAATTTAAGCGTTCCTTTTAGTAACGTATTACTACATCAATTCTTTTCATCAATACTATATCACTCTGGGATTCATAAGAATTTGATTTTGGATGAAATTCGAATATCATCCATATTCAACTCAATTAGTCCATAAACAAAGTCCTTAGCATAATAACATTATTATTAACCTTACGGCTCTAGTTAGAGATTTTGACTTTGAGTTGACTACAATTAACCCTAATATTAACTTCAAAAAACTAAGAAGAGGAATTCATTATTGCGTAGTGTTTTACTTCCATTGCTTTAACTTAGATCCAACTATAATCGCTTGATGGTCATGGTTGCTCATATTCCTCACGAAAAATGCTGTGCTAAACAATTTTGAAACTCATATTTTACTTAACACACGTATCACGATAATTGGGTTCTTCACCCGATCCGTCTTGATTAGCAATGCTCAGTCCATGTGTCACCCCCATCTAAGCATGGTCTAACCTCCTTTACCTTTCTCCTACCAGCCAAGCTTAACAAGGCCAACTCAATGAATTCCTAATCTGCTTTGATGAGTGTGATGGGTTAGTTTCCCTATAGACAACAAACGATAAGGTCAAGGTAGGTTTCTTCGAGGAGTTAGAGCCTCTTAGTGGTCACCTTACTTAATTGGTAAGCTACAAAACAACCCCTTTATTAGTCATTATTCTTTCAACCTGTCATTTCCTGTAGGGATCCCCTAGTTTCCTTCAACCATGTGCGTAAACATCGAACTTCTTCGGCTTAAAGGAAAACCCACCTATGCCATACCTCTGAAAGGCTGGCATCTATTGGCACATCTCATCGAGTAAGGATGCCGTTGTACAACACCCCCTTAATGTGCTTTTCTGACACCCTGGCAGCCTTAATAAAAACACCTCCTACCCTCATGCCATCTACCGTGTTTTATGGGCAATTTTCCATTATAGCTTGCTAGCTATCTACATCTACATCTTGCAAACCACCTTGCATCATAACTAGCATGAATATCAACCATAATCTTATTCATAGCCCAGAGCATTTGTTAGGCATGTTTAGACCAATTTAGTTGCTATAAATTTATCACATATTGCTACTGCACAAGGGTTGAAAAACATTAAGGCTTAATAATATTTTTGTATTTCCAGTCATTTCACTAGGTTGTTGCAATTGAAGGGAAGTAGTAAGAAACTTTTCATAGTGGACGTAGATCACCTTTAGGAGAACCACTCTAAACTCTTATCTCTTTACTTTTCAACATATTCATACCACTTTATTTTCCCTTTTTAATAAAAATATTAGTTACCAATCTTTGTTAATATATCCTCTTAAACATACATTCGAAGTTGACTAGAAATATAGTCAACATTTTGGCATTAAAAAGAGGTCCTCCCCCTAAAAGATCTCATTTTTCTTCAGTTTTTTCCTTAAAATCTATTTCAGTTTGCTACCATGGAGCTAGCTCTAGGCTAGAGGGTAACAACTCTAATGAACATAAAACTAACGGCAATACGTAGCCAGTGGTTCTTGCCTTGACCCTGTGCTAAGCGCGGACTTGTTGCACACTATATCACAACAATTGAAAATGTGGGTAATTTAACCTGTGAAATGGAAAGTTTGAGGAAAAGGCTAGATGCCCTGATGATGGTCAACTTTGCCCCACCTATCCCCCACATGACTGATAGATTTCTAATACTCCCAGGTTGCATATAACCTCATGAGCACTAGTGAAGCCTTCGATAAGGTAATTCTGCAAACTCCACTTAAGGAAGTCCATGTCCACTATAAGAACACTCACATTGCTTCCATTCAAGAGGACGCTCATAAGGTCCCAAAGCCAGAGCTACTGCTATGCCATCGATCCTCTCTCGGCCGATAAGTAGTCTACCTTCCATTGCTTCAAACGCCACTGAGGTTGATCGGCTAGCTAAGGCCATAAGCAATTCTAAAGAATACATCCCCTGGATCCTAATGGAGGTACTGTTGACCCCTACTTCGGAATAAGGACAGCAATCATGGAAATCGATGAAGCCTGCCCTGACTCTTGAATGACCCTACTGATGAAGTGTCTCATAAACGTAGACCTATTTTTAGAGAGAAAAGACCCTCGAAGGATCCTATACCAGGCACCTCATTACACCATCATGGACACAAATTTATACCGAAGGGATATTGAACTCTCTACCAAAGATTAATTACCACAAAAGAGGCCAATCACTTATTAGAGGAATTACAAGAATATTTTATGGAGTTCACACTATAGGGAGAAGCCTGGCAAAGAAAACTGCACATCAAGGGTGTTACTTGCCAACTATGATCAAAGATGCAATGGGTTATGTTAAGAAGTGTGACCGATGCTTAACGTGTGCCAAATCCCAAAGCTTTCCTGAATCCCCTGACTTTATGATGTCCTCCTAACCATTTGATACTTAGGGAATAAACTTGATCAACAAGTTGCCAAATGCCAAAGTGGGTACAAGCAAAGCCTTTCATTATAGTCATCGCTTCTAAAATTCTTAACTTCGTAATCGAGAAGATCATTTATCGATACCCACTCCTGAAGAAGATCATAACCGACAACGGTGCACAGTTTGAGAATGGAATTTTTCAAGGATTTTATGACCGAAGTATAATAGAGAAGTGATTTTTCTCGGTTCCCCATCCCCAAGCCAATGGGAAGGTTGAGGCCATGAACAAAACCATCAAGGCAACATTGAAGAAGCGTCGTACCAGGGCCAAGGGAAATTGGGCCAAAGACTTGTCACTTGTACTTTGGTCGTACGCACTAGTAGTAGCATTTCATCCGAGCACTCTCTTTTCTCTCTAGCTTATGGGTATGAAGCTATGCTACCTGTCAAAGTTAACCTACCATCTCCAAGGTGCCTTAATTACGATCTTGAACAAAATGGAGAGTTGCTCGAGCTCGACGGTTTGGAAGAAAAGAGAGCAGAAGCAGAGTTGGGTCCGAAAGCATATAAAAGAAAGATAGCCAAGCACTATAATGCAAGGGAAAAGCTCTACTAGTTCAAAGTCAGAGATTTGATTTTGATCCATGTGTTTGCCAACACCAAGGATCCAACCGAGGGAGTCCTAGGGTCAAACGGTGAAGGCCCATATATAACTATTGCTACGCACGCCAATAGCACGCTCCACATCTCAAATCATGATGGTTTCGATGTGTCCTGCACAAAACCTATAGTGCCTATTTTGGTATGTGGAATGTGAATTGGACATCCTTAGAACATCTCGATCTAAAAATTTAATCAACTGGAACTAGCTTACCCGCCCCCATCATCTCTAGGGCTGCCCATATCGAATATCCCAAGGGGTCGGGCTGAAAACCCACTTTTGCCCTTGGGGGATGCCTAAGAAACTGCTCAGTGGGATGCGTAATTCACTCGATGCTTCCTTCCTCATCGAAGGCATCGATGAACCAATGGCAAGACCACCCCCATATTGATACCAATTCATTCTTCGGTGATGTTTCATGTCTTCCTAGTAGAACGGTGCACTGGTTACCTAAAGGCACAGTTACCTATGCTGTCACTCTAAGCTAGGCATCCTTAGTGCTACTCTATGGGATGCATAAACCATTCAACACTTACTTCCTTAACGAAGGCATCGATGAACGGATGGTAGGACCATCCTCACGGTGGTCTTAACTCGTTTGTCCATGATAATACCTGTCTTTCTAGTGAGATGGGACATTGGAGCCTTGTAGGCATTGTTATCTACGTTGTAACTCTGAACTGGGCATCTGTAGTGCTTCTCTATGGGATGCGCAAGCTACTCAACGCTTCCTTCCTCATTGGAGGCATCGATGAACTAACGGTGAGACCACCCTGTAGTGGTCCCTATTTGTACACCGATGATGTTGCCCGTCCCCCGAGTGGGATGGGACACCGGTGCCCTAGAGGCATAGTTACCGACACCGTAACTCTAAACTAGGCATTTGTAGTTATGCCCTATGAGAATGCGTAAACCACTCAATGCTTCCTTCCTCACCAAAGGCATTTAACGTACCAATGGCAAGACCACTCCCACAGTGGTACAGGTTAAATCGCCCATAATGTTGTTTCCCTCTAGTGGGACGATATGCTGGTACTCTAGTAGTGCAGCTACCCATATCATAATCCCAACCCAGGTGCCTATAACATTGCTCCAAAGGTTGCACCAATCAATTAATGCTTCCCCCAGTATCAGGCGACCACCAAGGGTGCTCACAACAGCTCGTACCCATTATAAGAAAATGCGGATTATCAACTTAATTGAAAAATAAGTTTCATTTCTCTAAAATAATATTTTCCTTCGTCATTTTTTCTTATGCTATCTTATGCATAAGCTACCTACGTGTTAACTTAAGAAATGCCGAGGGCATCGGAGCCGACCGACTTTGAATTATAAAAATTAAGCATAGGGGACACGAATGTGCATTTAGATATGTGCAATGATTAACGCACAGATGATTTAAACAAATAAACTAATCAATAGTGGAAATTTTCAATTCGAAAATAAGAATGTTCAACATATGTAAAAGCGATCATGGCTAGACTAATATGTCATTCAAAAAGACAAAAGGACAACCTACTTGAAAACTTGGGTGGAGGGAGAACCCCCACAATATGGCAATCATCATTGTGAACCAACTCATTGTCTGCTAATGGTGGATTAAGAAAAGAAGGCTTGCTCAGTCCTCCCACCAAGGAAGCAACTTGCTCTGGTATGATAACTGACGGAAGGAGCATCGTAGATGTGATGACCAGAATTTTCGCGTTCAAAAATCGACATCCATACTTCACTTGTATTCGAATGCCGCAGATTCAAACGTTAAAATCCGATTCGCCGGAGCTTATAACACATTAAGTACAACAACACAGCAGAAGAAAAACAATATATCATTGATATACAACAGTTGATACAACAATGATAAAAATGATATCAATATCTATCAGAGATATACAACAGCGGATAGTTGAATCTCAAGTATGATCTTCCAAAAAATAAAAAGAAAGATAGAATCCAGAACTGCAACTCCGTAGCCAAAGCTCCAAACGAGAAGTCGAACCACCATCAAGTTGTATTAAGCAAGGTCGGTCTGATTGTTGAAGAGAAGCAAACGCTATCGCCAAATCCAAACGGCTGGATGCTATCGAATCTACACTTACTAGCTTATTATCTGAAAAATCTAAATCTAGATTGCCCATGTGAAAAATTATGGAAACCCAGAGTTTAGATAGGGAACAATAAACTCCCAGTTAGTCATGGGACTAGTATGAGAAAACGAAAAAAGTTTATCTTTAAACAAAACAAAAGAATTTAAAATTGAAATCCACAATGCTTTTTGGAAGATGAAACTACCATAAGGCCTCCTGGCGCACACACACAATGCAATCGCATACTTAGGGAGATTTCTCCTTATGATAGTCGAACATTCTTACTATGAAAAATCCTTTTGATATTATTATTAGTGCATAGTGGAAAACATTTGCAAGTACAATATTAATCTTAGCCAGCATATGTGCCATTATAGTATGCCTTCTATAGCTACAATGTTAAATGACAGATTTTACAACTAAAACCGTACAAGGCGCGCATTGGTGATTGGATTTCCAACAAATGGTCAGGCCAAGGACTTCCTATTTCCACATGGGTACGCCTCTGGAGGGACGCCCCGAGAACTTACCCGGATCTCTGCCAACACAAGGCCAGGTTACCCTCTGCCCGGAAGTAGCACCTACAAGTATGCCATCCCCGGTTGTTTGCGACCTTTATTCGAGAGCTCTCAACCACAAAGCAACCACAAAGTAATAAACTTGTAGTGACCACATGAGTTAAGTATCTGGGCTCCATACCATGATACCACCCTCTTCCAGAAGAAATGGACATATCATAGGGGCGCGACCCCTAAATAACCTTGCTGCATCTTTTCTATTTCGATCATTTCCGGGGTGTGAGGTCCTGATGCAGTCTCGTCCATAAAACTGCACTTTTCACAAAGCCATGCTTCGATCAATAAATGATCGGCAACACTTCTATGCCACATTACCAAATTGGGAATGTATCACTAGTAACCATCAACTACATAACCTCTGAGCTCGTACGTCTCAGAGAAGAGTGTTAAGCCAAAAGAATAAATTCTCCACCACCAAACAGAAATGTATTTGATAGAAACCATCTTTACATCTCAAGGTGTAATGTCAGACATGCATCCATACAAGTCTATTCCGGGTTCGAATAGAACTGAAGGAACTTCATAAAGAATCCCTTGCAAATCCGGATAATCCGTAATCACGTCCGGACTCCCCATCACAAAGGGTGATCAAATCTCTTTATCGGGGATCAGCCAGTGCAGAGACATTCGACGAGTTATCGTTTCGCATCTGGTCTTCACCATCGGTCTTCAAATGTTATCCATAACGTCGTATCATTATTCATAATGGGTTTTATGACACAAAGTCCTCTCCCGGCTAAACCGAATAATGAGTGCAATATTTAGAAACCATATGGATTATGGGATCTCAGTTAAGTCACAACTTAAAAACCAAAACCTTTCTTTAAATGGTTTAAATAAATTACCATTTCAATCTTTTAAACAAAAAGGTTCACTTCACAAAGTTCACCAATCTTCCACAAAGATTAATTCATAGTATTTAAATAAAAGATCTATCTTTGAGATCCTGTTTTATTTGAAAACAAAGTTCACCAAATATTTCACAAAGATTGCTTCATATCTTTCGAAATAATTCCATCCCAAATCTTTTATACAAAACATACTCCATTAAGATCCTCTTCAATTTCAAAACAAGGTTCGGCCATCTTTCAAAAACATTCATTCATAGCATTCAGAACAATTCTATTTCAAACTTGGAATCCTTTCAACATAAATTGGAAATTCTTTCTTTATATGAAAGCTATTATTAATTGAAAACAAATAGTTTTCATTTCGAAAAAAATCCGATTACATTTGCACGAGTTAAAACCCTTCAAGTATAAAACTTGGGTTAAATTCAAATTCCCAAAACAGTACTTTAAAATGGTTTAAAACCATATAAACACATTTATAACTTGTATAACATTTTTAAACCATAATTTCCAAACATAGAATTCAATTTCGAATCTTGAATTTAAATTCAAATCAAATTATTTAAGTTTCAAAACTTTATCAAGTTATTCAAAATAATTTTTTATCTTCAAAACTCCTTTTCAAAAGCTTTTCATATTTAACCCAATTCCATTTCCAAAACTATTTTGGATTCAAAATTCAATCTTTAAAATCATTTCAAAAATTTGTGACTTAACCAATTTTCTCGTGCAATCTATATTTCTGTGTTATGGTGTAGTCCATGGGTTTTACACTATAGTGCAACATCATCGATCATTACAATCCAAACACAGCAATATCGATAAGCGATATATTCTTATAATGCTTATCTTTATTCATAGATTCACAGATAAATATAAAAATGCATCATAGATAAATAAGTCACAGAGCACAGCTTAAACATACAATTCATATCACATAATAGCACACATCAGGGATATCAAACAATTCAGACATTCAATATAATCCCAAAACATCCATAAGTAAGATCAATTAATTTATCTGATAAATTTAAATCAGATTATCACTAATCCTGGTTAATTAACATAAGTTAATTACAAATTAATTAACTTTTAATTTTAAATTAATTAACCTTTAATTATAAATTATAAATTAATTAACCTTTAATTATAAATTAAATAACCTTAACTAATAATTAAATCAACCTTTAATCATTAAATAATTAACCCTTAATTATTTAATTATCCTTTAATTAATTATATTAATTAATTAACCCATTATTAAATAATTATTCTAAATTAATTACAATAAGTGATTGTTCTAATCACTTATATTAATAAATCATAAATTAATTAAATTGGGAAAATATCTTTTAATCATTTGATTAAAAAAATTAATTATTAGTAAATTACTTAATAAATCTTTAATCATTAATTAATTATGCTTAATTAATTAACCATAAATTATTAAAATAAACCACTCTGATTAATTATCCTTTAATTAATCATACTAACTAAATTAACCTTTTAGTTAATTACATAATTAATTAACCTTTAATTAATTATCATTCAATTACTTAAAATTTTAATAAATAAAAAATAAACCCTTTTATCTTAATTTAGTACTTAAACATCATTTTAATCTTATTAAATTTAAATGCTTGGTAACAATTATACCAATTATTTAAGAACATTAATTAAGTTTAAAACAAAATTCTTAATTACTTCTCAATTTAATATCATCTTATTGTATTTTGAAATACTTATGAATCCAATTTTACGTAATTAATTCAATATGTAATTATTATTTTAAAAACAAATTTAACATTTGTAATCTTCGAAAACACTTAGGAATTTAATTCCAAAAGTACCTAATTATAAAAATTATTTTAAAACAAAACAGATTCAAAACATTTTAACTTTAAAACTTAACAATATTTTTTCCTTTCATTTTAAAATCTGATTAGTCAAGCTTCCACAAAACCCGAGTATTCTTGAAATTTTCCCCAGGCCAACATCCAAATTCCCCAAAAAACCCAGTTTCTAATTTCTTTGAGTCAATCACACAACGATCTCGCGTTGCACCGAGTAACCTTTCTTCCCCCAAATCCTTAAACTCAAAATCAGATACAACGGACATATCGTGCACGTGTACGCCACATTAGAGCCACTCCGATCAACCATGATGGCACCACCAAGTTCCCCATGACCCTCACCCTTATTCCGCTCACCCAGATCTTGCTTCGATCAAGCCGATCGAAATCAAGAAAATTTGAACACCAGAGAATAGAATCTTCGACCGATAAAATCGTCATGCGCCACCAAAACCAATCACCAAAGGCCCTTCTGTTCCACCCATAGACACCACGAATCCAGATGACTATCCCCCTTGGTCCGATCGACTACGATGCAACGACGTCATTGAAATCTTCACAGGAACTACCCTGACCAAAAACTGTACAAAAACCCTAAATCAACGTCGTATTGCCACACCGATGATCGACAACGAATTTTCCTCTAATCTCTATCACGACATCTCCCCTCAGACCCAAGCTCGGCGCTTAATTCCTCATTGATCATCGGAAATTGACGTATTTCCATTTACCGTTCAACCCCAAGGTTCTACCTTGAATTGATACTAAAAATCTTGATTTCAATTTTAAAAATCATAACTTTTAGGTACTAATCTATTGATATAAACAAAACATGAAATCAAAAATATCAAATTTCTAGATTTTTAAAAGATTCTACTGTAATTTCTTATTTTTCGAGTATTAACTAAATATAAATTTTTGAACCCATTTTTTCAATTGAGATCCTATTAATTTGAACATTTTGTTTAAACATACAAACCTAAACAGGATTATAGGATGAGAACTTGAATTTTTTTTTACAGGGTTGAAACCTGAAATCTATGAACAGAGATATGTTTTTCCTATATACAGGCATGCTCACCTTTTCTATGTATGTATATGTGTGTGTGTGTGTGTGTGTGTGTATATCACATAAATTCGTACATGTAAAACATTACTCTCTTGATTACTTTAGAATTTTATCACATGTAAACAACATATTAAACATAATGAAACTGTGTTGAAAATGAAGAGTTTGCTCACCTTGTTTGAAGACAAAGGACAAATTTAAACCTCGAATTGATTTACTTGAATATAAACTTTGAATCGTTACTTGATATTTGATTACTCAGTTGATTTTTTTATTGATTGATGATGATCTGATCATCAACTTGCTTACTGTTCTGGTTTTGAATTTATTGTTTGCTTTTGAGTCAAGTTGAAGCTTAAAACTGTTTGATTTTGAATTGTTTTCAGTTTGAATTAAATCCATCTGTTTGCTCTGATTGAACCTGAAGTTATTACTCAGGTTTGATTCAAGTGAAGATGGCATTTGATGTTTGCTCTGGTATGAAGATTTCGCATTTCCAGGTTTTAAATTTGTTGTTTGCTTTGAATCTGATCCTGGAATTTATTCTACTGGTTTTGAAAATTTGGAAAGAGGTTTTTACTTTTGATTTTCTCTTGTTTTGATCAGGTTCTGTTTTTAGTTTTAGAAATTTAAAACTTAGAATAACTTGGTTTCTCATTTTTTATTTATTTACATTTTTTCAAATTAAAAGAAATCCATAATGCCACTTGTTAACTCAAATCATATTAAACTTACACATGTAATTACATAAAATGACATGCCTACACTTGTTTAAAATGAGTATTTTTATGTTTAAATCCCGTACTTTATTTAATTTATAAATACGTTTTAAACCCTTATTTCATTTAATTTTGTAATTTTATATTTTAAACCCTTAAGTATTTATATCTTAACGTATGTTTAAATGTTTATTAATATCTTATTCAAAACTTATTTACATATATAATATATCTTGTTTACACTTGATAAAAACAAATGTTTTTATATATACAATTCTACTATTGATGCATTTCTTTATATATATATATATTTATAACTTTTAAGAAAATTGATTTTAATGCTTAATTATACACTAATAATACATCTATATATACATACATACATATACATATACATATACATATACATATACATACATCATACATACATACATACATACATACATACATATATATATATATATATATATATATATATATATATATATATATATATATATTAGATTTTAACCTTTAAATAGCCTTTTGAAAATTTTATATATCAAATTAAAAATACCATTTCCAAATCACAATGTATATATATTAGAATTAGGAAACAAATTAACTTAATATTATAGATACTTCAAATTCAATTTGTCTTTCAAAATATTTATTTTTGAAATTCAAATTCAATTCAATTTACAATCAATTTATATTTATAAATGAATAAACAAACAAATATCTTATTTTATTTGGAAAAATTCAAGTTAATTCACAATTTAATCCAAAATTTAATATTAATCATTAATTTAAATTTGAATCAAAAATCGGGATCGTGATAGATTCCCCCCGTAAGAAAATTTCGTCCTCGAAATTTGCTGGATGGAAAGGCAATAAAGAACAGATAAGAAATGTTCTTCCAAATCAAACTGAATAATTATTCTGCGTTTGGCTTACCAAATCAGAATATCAACAATAATTATGAGAATGAACTCATTCAATACTTTACGAACTACTCTGATCATTAAATCTACGAAATACGCAGAGGTATTGATTAGTCCGAAGGGTTAACTACCGTTCGTAGAATATATCTGGACCCAAAGAATAGACAAATGGATATAATCTAATTCAGTTTTATATTTCTTCAACCAATTGTTTCAATTTAAATTCGAAGTTTATTAAAGTTAAAACGAAAAAATGATAACGAGATTACGAGATAGGAACTTATCTACTCGATTCGCAGGGCCATCACCACACCAAAGCTTCTACTTCGAGCTGCCACGAAGCAATCGAAGAATTGGAATCGAATGATGATTAAAAGAGATTGACAGAGAAAATATTGTTTCCTTGTTGTTGCAGGGTATCGACCATTTGTAGTGGTACTTCCTCGTCCCCTATCTCGTCCTCTTCTTGCTCTCATACTCACTATCAGTGGATAGCAAGAGAATTTACCGAGGCATGCGGATGGATATCTTAGGGATACTCTCATTCTAGGGTATACTTCACCCTATCTCTAATGAGTTACCTAATGTGTTATACTCTGGAGCTAAAGTTCTACCTTCAGCTCTGATATCAAATGTGAAGACTAGAATTTTCGCGTTCGAAAACCGACATCCATATTTTACTTGTATTCGAATGCCGCAGATTCAAACATTAAAATCCGATTAGCCAGAGCTTATAACACATTAAGTACAACAACACAGCGGAAGAAAAATAATATATCATTGATATACAACAGTTGATACAACAAAGATACAAATGATATCAATATCTATCAAAGTTATACAACAGCGGAAAGATGAATCTCAAGTATGATCTTTCAAAGAATAGAAAGAAAGATAGAATCCATAACTACAACTCCATAGCCAAAATTCCAAACGAGAAGCTCGAACCACCATTAAGTTGTATTAAGCAAGGTCGGCCTGATTGCTGAAGAGAAGCAAATGCTATCGCCAAATCCAAACGGCTAGATGCTATCGAATCTACACCTACTAGCTGATTATTTGAAAAATCTAACTCTAGACTGCCCGTGTGAAAAATTATGGGGAGCCGGAGTTTAGATAGGGAACAATAAACTCTAGGTCAGTCATGGGACTGGTATGAGCAAACGAAAACAGTTTATCTTTAAACAAAACAAAAGAATTTAAAATTGAAATCTGCAATGCTTTTTGGAAAATGAAACTACCATAAGGCCTTCCGGCGCACACACAATGCAATCGCACACTTGGGGGAGATTTCTCCTTATGATAGTCAAACATGCTTACTATGCAAAATCCTTTTGATATTATTATTAGTGCATAGAGGAAAACATTTGCAAGTATAATATTAATCTTAGCCAACATACGTACCATTATAGTATGCCTATTATAACTACCATGTTAAATGACAGGTTCTACAACTAAAACCATACAAAGCACGTATTAGTGATTGGATTTCCAACAAATGATCAGGCTAAGGAACTTCCTATTGCCACATGGGTACGCCTCTGGAGGGACTCCCCGAGAACCTACCCGGATCTCTACCAACACAAGGCAAGGTTACCCCTGCCTGGAAATAACACCTACAAGTATGCCATCCTCGGTCGTTTGCGACCTTTATCCGAGAGATCTCAACCATAAAGCAACTACAAAATAAGAAATTTGCAGTGACCACATAAGTTAAGTATCTGGGCTCCATACCATGATACCACCTTTTTCCAAAAGAAATGGACATACCCTAGCGGCGCGACCCCTAAATAACCTTGTTGTATCTTTCTTGTTTCGACCATTCCGGAGTGTGAGGTCCTGATGCAGTCTCGTCCACAAAGCTACGCTTTTCAAAAAGCCATGCTTTGATCAACAAATGATCAGCATCACTTCGTATGCCACATTACCAAATTGGAAATGTATCACTAGTAACCATCAACTACATAACCTCTGAGCTCGTACGTCTCAGAGAAGGGTGTTAAGCTTGGAGAATAAATTTTCCACCACCAAACAAAAATGTATTTGATAGAAACTAGCTTTACGTCTCAAGGTGTAATGTCAGACCCACATCCATACAAGTCTGTTCCGGGTTCAAACAGAACCAAAGGCACTTCACAAAGAAGCCCTTGCAAATCCAAATAATCTCTAATCACGTTCGTACTCCCTATCACAAAGGGTGATCAAATCTCTATACCGGGAATCAGCCGGTGCAGAGACATTCAACGAGTTATCCCTTCACTTTCGAAATTATCCGATCTTCACCACCGGTCTTCAAATGCTATCCATAACGTCGTATCATCATTCGGAATGGGTTTTATGACACAAAGTCCTCTCCCGCTAAATCGAATAATGAGCGCAATATAAAAATCCATATGGATAATGGGATCTCAGTTAAGTCATAACTTAAAGCCCAATACCTTTCTTTAAATGGTTTAAACGAATTACCATTTTAATCTTTTAAACAAAAAGATTCACTTCACAAAGTTCGCCAATCTTCCATAAAGATTAATTCATAGTATTTAAACAAAAGATCTATCTTTGAGATCCTCTTTTGTTCGAAAACAAAGTTCACCAAATATTTCACAAAGGTTCCTTCATAGCTTTCGAAACAATTCCATCTCAAATCTTTTATACAAAAGATACACCTTTAAGATCCTCTTCAATTTCAAAACAGGGTTCAACCATCTTTCACAAAGATTCATTCATAGCTTTCAAAACAATTCTATTTCAAACTTGAAATCTTTTTAACATAAATTAGAGATTCATTCTATATGAAAGCTATTATTATTTGAAAACAAATAGTTTTCTTTTCGGAAAAATCTAATTACATTTGCCCGAAATAAATCCCTTCAAGTATAAAACTTGGGTTAAATTCAAATTCCTAAAACATTACTTTTAAAATGGTTTAAAACCCACATAAACACACTTATAGCTTGTATAAACTTTATAAACCATATTTTCCAAACATAGAATTCAATTTCAAATCTTGAATTTAAATTCAAATCAAATTATTTAAGTTTCAAAACTTTATCAAGTTATTCAAATAATTTTTTATCTTCAAAACTCCTTTTTAAAAGTTTTTCATATTTAGCACAATTCCATTTCCAAAACTATTTTGGATTCAAAATTCGATCTTTAAAATCATTTCAAAAATCTACGACTTAACCAATTTTCTCGTGCAATCCATATTTGTGTGTGTATGGTGCAGTCCAGGGGTTTTACACAATAGTGCAACATCATCAATCATTAAAATCCAAACACAACAATATCGATAAGCGGTATATTCTTATAACGCTTATCTTCATTCACAGATTCACAGATAAATATATAAATGCATCACAGATAAATAAGTCACAGATCACAACTTAAACATACAATTCATATCACATAATAGCACACATCAGGGATATCAAATAATTCAAACATTCAATATAATCCTAAAACATCCATAAGTAAGATCAATTAATGTATCTGATCAATTTAAATCGGATTAATCACTAATCCTGGTTAATTAACATAAGTTAATTACAAATTAATTAACTTTTAATTTTAAATAAATTAGCCTTTAATTATAAATTAATTAACCTTTAATTAGAAATTAATTAACCTTAATTAATAATTAAATCAACCTTTAATCATTAAATAACTAACCTTTAATTATTTAATTATCCTTTAATTAATTATCCTTAATTAATTATATTAATTAATTAACCCTTTATTAATTAATTATTCTAAATTAATAACAATGAGTGATTATTCTAATCACTTATATTAGTAAATCAAAAATTAATTACATTGGGAAATTATCTTTTAATCATTTGATAAAATAATTTTAATTATTAATAAATTACTTAATTAATCTTTAATCATTAATTAATTATCCTTAATTGATTTCCTTAATTAATTAATCATTAATTATTAAATAAATCACTTTGATTAATTATCCTTTAATTAATCATATTAATTAAATTAACCTTTAAGTTAATTACATAATTAATTAACCCTTAATTAATTATCATTCAATTACTTAAAATTTTAATAATTCAAAAATAAACCCTTTTATCTTAATTAAGTACTTAAACATCATTTGAATCTTATTAAATTTAAATGCTTGGAAATAATTGTACCAATTGTTTCAGAACATTAATTAAGTTTAAAACACAATTCTTAATTACTTCTCTTTTAATATCATCTTATTGTATTTTAAAATACTTGTGAATCCAATTTTACGTAATTAATTCAATATGTAACTAATTTTATTAAAACAAATTTAACATTTGGAATGTTTGAAAACACTTAGAAATTTAATTCCAAAAGTACCTAATTATAAAAATTATTTTAAGGCAAAACAGATTCAAAACATTTTAATTTTAAAAATTAATAATTTTTTTCTTTCATTTTAAAATCTGATTAATCAAGCTTCCACAAAACCCGAGCAAGTTCGAAAATTTCCCCAGGCCAACATCCAAATTCCCGAACAAACCCGGTTTCTAATTTCTTCGAGTCAATCACACAACAATCTCGCATTGCACTAGAGTAACCTTTCTTCCCTTAATCCTTAAACCCAAAATCAGATACAAGGACATATCGTGCACGTGTATGCCCCATCCGCGCCACACCGATCAACCACGATGGCACCACCAAGTTCCTCATGACCCTCACCCTTATTCCGATCACCCAGATCTTGCTTCGATCAAGCTGATCGAAATCAAGAAAATTTGAACACTAGAGAACACAATCTTCGACAGATAAAATCGTCACGCACCACCAAAACCAATCACCAAAGGCCCTACTATTCCACCCATAGATGCATCACAAACCCAGACGACTATCCCCCTTGGTCCGTTCGACTACAATGCAACGACGTTGTCGAAATCTTCACAGGAACTACCCTGACCCAAAACTGTACAAAAACCCTAAATCAACATCGTATTGCCACATCAATGATCTACAAGCTCAATCACGAATTTTCCTCTAATCTCTATCACGACATCTCCCCTTAGACCCAAGCTTGATGCTTAATTCCTCATTGATCATCGGAAATTGACGAATTTCCATTTACCGTTCAACCCGAAGATTCTACCTTGAATCGATACTAAAAATCTTGATTTATATTTTAAAAATCACAATTTTTAGATACTAATCTATTCATATAAACAAAACATGAAATCAAAAATATCAAATTTCTAGATTTTTAAAAGATTCTACCGCGGCTTCTTATTTTCTGAGTATTAATTAAATATAAATGTTTGAACCTATTTTTTCAATTGAGATCTTAATAATTTAAACACATTTTTCTTAAACTTCCAAACCTAAAAAGGATTATAGGATGGGAACTTGAATTTTTTTTACAGCGTTGAAACATAAATTCTATGAACAGAGATATGTTTTTCCTATATATAGGCATGCTCGCCTTTTCTATGTATATATACATACAGCACATAAATTCGTACATGCAAAACATTACTCTCTAGATTACTTCAGAATTTTATCACATGTAAAAAACATAATAAACAGAATGAAACTATGTTGAAAATGAAGAGTTTGCTCACCTTGTTTAAAGACAGAGGACAGATTTAAACCTGGAATTGATTTACTTGAATCTGAACTTTGAATCATTACTTGATATTTGATTGCTGAGTTGATTGTTCACTAATTGATGATGATCTGATCATCAACTTGCTTACTGTTTTGGATTTGAATTTATTGTTTGCTTTTGAGTCAAGTCGAAGCTGAAAACTATTTGATTTTGAATTGTTTTTAGTTTGAATTAAATCCATCTATTTGCTCTGCTTGAACCTAAAGTTGTTACTCAGGTTTGATTCAAGTGAAGATGGCATTTAATGTTGCTCTTGTTTGAAGATTTCAAATTTCCAGGTTTTAAATTTGTTGTTTGATTTGAATCTGATCCTGGAATTTATTCTACTGGTTTTGAAAATTTGGAAAGAGGTTTTTTACTTTTGATTTTCTTTTGCTTTTGATCAGGTTCTATTTTTAGTTTTAGAAGTTTAAAACTGAGAATAGCTTGGTTTCTCATTTTTTATATATATTTACATTTTCAAATTAAAAGAAATCCATAATGCCACTTGTTAAACTCAAATCATATTAAACTTACACATGTAATTACATAAAATGATAAGCCTACACTTGTTTAAAATGAGTATTTTTATGTTTAAATCCCATACTTTGTTTAATTTATAAATATGTTTTAAACCCTTATTTCATTTAATTTTTTAATTTTATATTTTAAACCCTTAAGTATTTATATCTTAACATATGTTTAAATGTTTATTAATATCTTATTCAAATCTTATTCACATATATAATATATCTTGTTTATACTTGATAAAAACAAATGTTTTTATATATACAATTCTATTATTAATGCATTTCTTTATATATATATATATTTATAATTTTTAAGGAAATTGATTTTAAAGCTTAATTATACACTAATAATATATCTATATATATAAATTAGATTTTAACCTTTAAATAGCCTTTTGAAAATTTTATATATCAAATTAAAAATACCATTTCCAAATCACAATGTATATATTAGAATTAGGAAAAAAATTAACTTAATATTATAGATATTTCAAATTCAATTTATCTTTCAAAATATTTATTTTTTAAATTCAAATTCAATTCAATTTACAATCAATTTGTATTTATAAATGAATAAACAAACAAATATCTTATTTTATTTGGAAAAATTTAAGTTAATTCTTAATTTAATCCAAAATTTTATATTAATCACTAATTTAAATTTGAACCAAAAATCGAGATCGTTACAGTAGACGTCGCCATCTCAACTACAGCCTTAGTATGAAACTGTTTGAACCAAATATGGCATAAACATCCATTAGATTGAGTAAAAATAAAAGGTGAAGAAAACTAAATTAAAAAGAGTAAGAAAAGAACACAATAATTTATAGTAGTTCAACTAATCTTGGCCTATGTCCACTTTACTTTCTTGATGGTTTATAGTGTTGTTTACACTTCTGTTCTTACAGATCGATATAATCAATTATGGGTCAGTATTAATCATTACAGATCGGTATAAGTCCATGAGTGATTATAAGAGAATGTTGTTAAGAATGCTGTTAAGAATGCAAGGAATCCAGAGATCCTCAAAAATGAGCTCCTGCCCTCCTATTTATAGCTGTAGGTTGCATGAAAAATCACCCCCACAATTTCCACATAGTTTTTTATGCCTAACCTATTCTTCCGAGAAAATCATGACCACGTCTTCAAAATTTGTGAATCGGTATCAATACATGGGCTTGGATCGGTACCAATCCGTTACATCACCAAATGAATCATTGTGAACTCTTTGTGTTAGCTCAATTCATGGTTAGCTTCCATTTCAAACTTGTTTACAGCATTATTAATTTTATTCTGAGTCCAAATGATGGATCGGTAGAAGAATGGAATTGCTGGCTTCGAGGGCTTATGGAGATCGATTGAGAACTGCATGGGATCAATGAAATAGTACTTGAAATAGGTTCATGGATCATCACTATGGAATAGAAGGAGTCAAAAAAAATTAGATGAAGTATTATGGATCGGTACCGATTCAACCACTTGGATCGGTACTGATACAACACTTGTTGGATTTTTATACTTTGGATTCTTGGAGTGGTTTTATCTTCATCTCGGGGCTCAGGTTTCTCTTGCTTTCTGGACTCCGGGGCTATCTCTTCAAGCTTTCCGTCTTGATGGTTTTAAGTTTGACTTGTTAAGTTAGTCCATATACTACCTGGTCAAAGGCTGGATAACATTTTCCCCCTAAAGCACATCTTGCGAATGGAAGGTATGCTTTACTCAAGAACAAAAGTTGAAGTAGATAGGATATTAGTAGTTGAATTTTTTGGTTATCAACCGATCAAGCTATTATGAATCATCCTATTCTTTTGGATTCTCTTGTCAATCATGGGTCATTCCAAACCTGTTACGGCCTGAGACTTCAAATTCTGCCTAAATGTAGTCTATGCATCATCACAATTTTGATTTCATTTGGGGTTATTACATCATATATCAAAGTCGCCCCATATTCATCTAGGATTTGTCAATTCTACTCTAGTTACAAAGCATTCAAACCATTTTATCAAATCTGTATCTGCTCTAAGGTTCGATCCCTCTAAATTGCTTTATATTTAGTTTAACACACGATCTCTCCTGATCGTTTAATGTTTAAGTAAAGAGGACAATCTCTTCGGATCATTTATCATTTTTATGGTTGTTCAGGGCCGATAGTTGAATCCACGATCTCTTTGGATTGTTAAATGAATTATTGGTCATTCGGGGCTGATAATTAAATCAATGGTCTCTCTGGACCATTGATCAAATACATGGCCATTCAAGACAAATAATCAAATCCATGGCCGTTCGGGACCAATAATCAAATTCATAGTCTCTTTGTATGCTTTCTGAGCTCGATCCACTTGCTCTGTAGCGAGGGGGTTCAACGATAAGCAAGCACATCCGCTCACTCTCAAGGAGACTTAATTCTTGCACTCCCATCCCTGTTCTGAGCGGGACATAAAGCAATCACTATTGTACAAGCCCATCCACTCGCTCTTTGGTAAGGGAACTTGCACCTTCTACTCCGTTCCCATCTCTTCTGACAAAACTTCTAAGCGATCAATATCTTACAAGTCCATCTGCTTGCTCCCCGATGAGGGGACTTACACTTTGACCCCATCTCTCCATATGGAACTTAAAGCGGTCAATATCAGTCATCACGTTCAAATGGTTTATAAAATCCTAATAAATTCTAAGGGATCATCAATCTCCATTGGTTTTTCCTAATCAGTTTTGGTCATCAGTCTTGGAGTTTGAGTCAGGGCATCTAGCAAACATCTAATCCTATCAAGACTACCTTTATACTTCCAACTCAGAGTGTGCTTAGGGACCATTCAAGATCCCGCACACATGTAAGAAGTCCGAGATTAATATTGTTCTAATATCCTAAATAGTCGTCTTAAGCATCCAAATCAGAGTGTGCCAAGGGACCATTCAGGATTCCATACATGTGTAAGTGGCTAATAGTTATATTGCATCATTTAGTTAAAGTCTGGGTAAAGGAATTGAACCTAACCCTAATCTATTCCGATGATGGGGTTGTTACCCAATAGAAGTCTCTAATCCATAACTTCATTTCCCCCATTCTAAGGGTGAGCTTCTGGTTCCAGATCCTACGGTAACATGTTCATATCCTGATTCAGGTTTTGATGTTCAACATTATTTCTTAGGCATGCATCATTTCTCTCCGAGTTAAAGTTAGTTATGCCCTCAAGTTTCCATGGATTGGTACCGATCCATGTTCGTGGATTGGTACTGATCCATATTTGTGGATCAGTATCGATCCATACGACTCATTTAAGGGTCATCCCATTCTATTTCATTCTACTTCCTGGTACATTTGGTCCAGCTTTTGGCTTTTGATTCTTGTTTGCAGCGACTCCAGCTGTTCCTTGTTATCCTATCCTCCAGAGGGATCCATTCATCATTTCTTCTTATCAAGCTATGAATCTCTTCTGTGTTTCTATTATCATCTTTTTCATCTCATCCATGGTTATGTAGATGTAAGGGATGTTAGATCTTGGGTATGTTCCTTGGCGTCCCCATTATTGATTTCCTGCAATAGCGGTCTTCCTAGTCGATTGTTTGGTCATTTTGAATCTCTCCAAGTCTCAAATGAATGAATTAAAGTGTTTTTCGGTGAAAGCATGAAAATATTTGAAACAACAATGGCACAAACACCCAATAGATTGAGTAGAGAATAAAAACTGAAGAAAAGTAAATTAAAAAGAGCAAGAAAAGAACGCAACTTTTTATAATAGTTCAACTAACCTTGGCGTACTTCCACTAAACTATATTGATGGTTTATAGTGCTATTTACACTTCTGTTCTTGTAGATCAATGTAAATCCATTATAGATTGCTATAAATTTATGGGTGATTACAAGAAAATGTTGTTAAGAATGCATGGAATCCAAATATCCTTAAAAATGAGCCCCTGCCCTCCTATTTATAGCTATAGGTTGCCTAAAAACTAGTCCCCATTATCTCTATATAGTTTTTCACGCCAAGAGCTATTCTCTTTGAGAAAACCATGGCCACTCATCAAAATTTGTGAATCGGTACCTATCAATGGGCTTGGTACCGAACCGTACCAAATGAATTGTTATGAACTCTTTTTTTGGTTGGATCATGGTTAGCTATATGATTCCAAACTTATTTTCAGCATAATTAACTTGATTCTGAGTTCAAATAATAGATCGATGGAAGGATTGGAGTTGCTGGATTTGAGTGCTCGTGGAGGTCGGTTGAGAATTACATGGGATCAATGAGATAGTACTTGAAATAGGCTCATGGTATCATCACTAGTGAGTAGGTGGAGTTGGAGCAAATTTTGGTGAAGTACTGTGGATCAGTATCGATCCAATATTCGTTGAATTTTCATACTTTGGATTCTTGGTGTGGTTTTGTTTTCATCTTGGGGCTATATTTGCACTTGGTTTCTAGACTCCAAGGCTATCTCTTCATGCTTCTTGCCTTGATAACTTGCAATTTTGACTCTTCAAGTTAGTCCATATACTGCTTGGTTAAAAAGCTAGCTAACAGAAACCACCAATAGGAGACAGTAGTTCGTCAAGAAAATCAGCTTTAACATCATAGTCAACTTCTCCTCCCACTGCTCATTCAATACATCTTTCTCCTTCTTCATCTCCTCCTGTGTCGCATAATGCATATGCTGTTGTAGTTTCTCTCTTAGCCTATCCACTTTGTTCCGACCCACCTCTATGCCCATCCTCATCTATTAGAGTTCGTCCTCCAACCTATTCTTTTATGGAGTTAGGGGTATACCCCTAGAGGCAATTATATAATTTGTTACATATATCCTTCTCGATAAAATCTTATTCGAAAGAAAAGGTGTTTTCTTTCTATTTTGTACTTGATATAAAGTGTTATAACCATGAGTAATTTATCATAATGAAATTAAACATATCATTTTAAATATTCCTAGTCAACTTGTATCAAGACAAGATTTTGATGAATCCATTGAGACTAGAGTATGTAATGCTTTTCAAATGTTGGATAATGTACTACTCATGGTTCATAGAGGAAGGAGCTGCGTACTGCTAGTTATCAGATAACTATGGAATGACTCACTTGATAGTTTTCACTTGGTTAATATAAATAAGGTCATACAGGAAACACTGATGCGACAATATTACATAGTTCATTTGACTTGGAAATACTATTGATCTTCGATGTGGAAACTCTACTTTGATTATGGTTAAATCATCGTAGGACGTCCAACAAGCAACTATAATTGGATCAAGTGAAAGCATTGGAAGTGAGACGCTATTCAAGAGAGAATTCATTTCTAAGTTATATATGGTTAGTATCACGATCAACCTAAGTCAACTCAAGTCAAAGGCTTTAGCCAGAGCGGTTCAGTTAATTATAATTGTTATTAATAAATCAAGAACTTTGTGTTTGGACTATAAAGTTGAATACGAATGGTATAATAATTTTGACTATTACCAAATTGTGTAAGTCCAAATGTGATATGGTTTAAATGAAGAATTTGTGTAAATAATTGTCACCATCAGGTAATGCTTAGTAAAGTAAAATTGGATTTCTTCAAAATGAAGTAAGCAATAAATCTGGCCATAATGTCACACCATCTGCTAAGTGACGTGTGAACGTTAATATTTGAAATGTTCAATATTAACCGTTCACCAAATTTACACCTAAGAATCACACAACCGAAATGATGAATATTCCTTTTATCAGCTAATTTTATTAATTTATAAATTGTTGTAAATTAATTCATATTCATGAAATATTAATTATATATTTTAATTTGTTGTATATTGAACAATATTAAACAGTGTATTTATAATAGTTATAAATATACTGATCGATATACGATATTCGAATGCATTTAAATAAGATTTGAAATTGCATTAAATATTGTTTGGATATGGACCATGTTTGAGGCCCATATGGGCATGACATTATCCACTATAAGGGTTATGATTTGGGCAGCCATATGATGGCAAACAGAAAGGTTTTTAATGATTAATAGAATGGAAATAGCAAGAGAGATATTAGGATGAGATCTACTTTTCACTCTCTTAACTTCCTATTTTTATACCATTTCTTTACATTATTTTTTTGAATTTTGGTTCTCCTTTCTCTCTATAATTTTGGCCAGCAACCATCCGTTTAAACTCCAAAAATCCAAGTATAAAATTACATCAAAACTCTTTGATTCATCATCGGTGGTAAGCCACCTTGGGAGCTAGCAACTTCTAATTTGTGAATAGATATAAGTGGATCAATTCATCTTTCCAACATGTACATAAAGGCTTTGTTGAAAGGTAAATCTCTGCTTTATCTTTATTATACCATATTTATATGCTATATTATTTATATAATAGGATGTTAATTATATTATGAATTTTTATATTGAAATATCGTCATAAATCAGTTAGTTACATATATTATTGCATTTACCAAATAAAAAAATTGTACACTTACTTATTAGATGCTTATGCCCTGCAAAAAAAATCATTTTTTCTATATAACTAATACTATTAAATAACTTAATTAATTAGAATCCATATTTAAAAGGTTAATATTAAATATCATATATCATAATTTTAAAAAAATTATTCATGTATAAAATGTAATCGCTAGCAAATAATTTTTTTGGAATGAATATATTTAATTTTTTATTTACCTAAAATTGTCTATGTAATTTAAAATATTTGTGTGTGTATATATATTATCAAGAATAAAAAATTTCATGAAATATTACATAACATATAATATATAGGAAACTCTCAAAAATAATACCATTATATATTTTATTTTAAATTTTCACATAGTTTTTATTTTAAAATGATTTGAAAAATTAAATCGAAAGAAAATTCCAAAAATTTATATATTTTGGCTAAGAGCAAACTTGTAGAAATATTATTAAATAAAAAATTAATTTCACTATTTATATTAATATGTATATTTATTTATATCTAATTATATATATTTATATGTATTACACGAATTAATTTAAAATAAAATGAAATATTATCTAAATATATTATTTTGGCTTTAATGTTGTATTATATGTATATGTGTGTATGCGTTAAATTTATTTTATAAACCAATATTTAATTAATTTAATGACTTAATTATTTTATGTACATATTTACATACGTAGATATATAAATATAAATTATATAAAATGCTATATATATGTATAAATTGTATATAACTGACAATCAATATATGTGTTTATATTTTATTATATATTCATTATATATATATGTTATTTTGATAGAAACATATACACGTTTAGACAAAAATTAAATAGAAGATGGGCTAACATGTTTGTTGTCGTATAAATCCAACTAAACACAAGCATATCAAACTATGTACACATTATACTAATGCATATGCACGCACGCACATATGAATATATAAGATACACATATACACACCCATACATAAATATATATATAGTACAAATTCTATAAAATAAAATTTGTTTATAAAACTTGAATAAAATATTGATTTTGTTTAACAGAAAATCTATAAAAGTTCTAAATGAATCAGACTTTATAGACCCACTAAAGATCAAAATAGGTAAAAAAAATCAAACCCAATTACTCCGTTGTGGGTTGGCCCAATTCCAACAATACTATTAGAGCCAAATTTCTTATTCGGTCTAAATTAACAATATTATGACTAACTTATTAAACTACCCATATATTATGGTGTTTAGGAAAGTAGTGTCTAAGATTGAGTTTGGGTAATCAAGTACTCTACCTTACCTTGCTATTGACTTGGCCCGAAAGGATGAGGTAAGCCCAAAGGTTATCCCCAATATAAAGGCCCAAATCGATTTTGGCCTCGAGCTAATTTCAAAATTATTTTGGAATTAAAATAAAAGTTTTATATTTAAAAATTAAATTTAAAATAAGAACGAATATTATAAATGTTATAATGCAAATTTTATAATTATTGAATATGTTATAAAAACTAATTTAAAAATATTATTTATTAATAAGATTAGTAAAATTAATTAATTAATTAAGTTAATTAATTAAATATACATACATGTATAATATATATAATGATGTATGATATGTTGTCTAGAATTGTTTAAGACAATATGAGTATACATATGTGTATAGCAGAATTTTTGAAATTGATAAAATTTAATTAAAATTGTATAATTAAATAAATTAATTAAAAGTTACATAATATATTAAAATACACACACACACACACACACACACACACACACATATATATATATAAAAGATATATGTGTATTACTATAAAGGTTATAGTATGTATGTCCTATATAATATGTAATAATTGAATGATATAATAGTTAACTAAAGTGTTAATTAATTTAATTAATTACATAAGATTTAGTGAATATAATGTTATTCATAAAATATTATATAAGTTAAATAAAGTATAAAAGTTATATAATAATAAACTTTATATGTATAAGCTAAAAGTGGAATATTAAAGAAATCCAAAATAGAATTAAGGAAAAAATACATGTGTAAAAGTACATATACCATAATTTTTGATGTGTCTGAACCACGATGGTATTTCATAAAAAATAAATTATTCCATAAGTCGATATAACTCGATATGATACATTGAAGATTATGAATCTTTAATATAAAGTTGTTCTTTACCATTTACACATTAATAAATTACTTACATAGTCTCTAAACGTTGAGCTTTCCTCAATAGAGATGTTATGTGTAGTATTACTAATGCAGACTAGACGAGGTAAGATACTTATACATATTTGTTGAATTTTCCTTAAGGTACGTATAATATACTTAGGCTATCGTGGAATGGTGAATATGAACGAATAATCTCTTTTTACTTGTTAAGCTTTTCTTATGGTAAAAATTAGATTGGGACAGGGAACCATGGGTTAGGAGTTGTATATGATGATAGAGTTAGTGGTATCCCTAGGAGTAATTCTGTAATTTACTATAAATTAATTTACTCTTTTATGAATTCTCGTTCATAATAAAGATATTTTTCATTTTGTTATATTTATTAGAAAGTGCTATAAATAATTAAATATTTAATTAAAATATATTTAACAAAAGTCCATAAATGGTGTGTTTATGATGGTAATTACAAATAGTTATATTATGGGTATTGTGTCACAATATATGAAAACATTATGTTAAACATTCCAAGTCAAGATACATAAAGATTGGATATCAATGTATCCGTTAAGACCGGAGTATTTAATGCTTTCCTAATGTTAGGCAGTGCATTACTATGACTATTGGAGGCACCAAGGGGTTATGCATTGATGGTTATTGGATAACTACGGGATTACTCACTCGATAGTTTTCTATTGGTTAATATAACTAAGGTTAAACAAAAAATATTGATGCGACTGATTTACACATTTCCCTCGACTAGAGAATACTATTAATCTTCAACATGAAAGCTCCACTTTGATTATAGACGAGTCATGGCACGACGTCCATTGAGTAACTCTAGTTGGGTCAAGTGGATGTATTGAAAGTGAAATACTATTGGAAGGGGATTCATCTCCTCAGTTATACGAGACTAGTATTTTGGTTAACTCAAGTCAACTCAAATTCAAAGTCTCCAGCTAGAGTACTTCAATTTATAATAATCATTATTATTGAACAAAGGACTTTGTGTTTGGAATATATAGTTGAATATGGGTGATATTGGAATTTTGAGTATTACCAAATACCATAAATCCAAAGTTGTATAGTTTTGATGGAGAGAATTGATGTAAATAATTATCACAATCGGGTAACACGTAAAAAAGTAAAGTTGGATTTTACTGAAACCTAGTAAGCAATAAATTTGGCCAAAATGTCACACCACCTGCTAAGTAATGTATGGAGGTTAATATTTGAACAGATCAATGTTAATTGCTGACCAAATTTTCGCCCAACGAGTCACATAACCTGAGCGATGAATTCCTCTTTGACAAACAATTTAATTAATTTGTGTTTGTTTAAAATTATTTAAATTAACTAATATTTATGAAATATTAATTATAAAGTTTTATATCGATTTGATGATCGAATATTATTGAATGTAATTATAATAGTTATAAATATATTGATCGATATATGATATCGTTATGCTCTTAAATTGGATTAAATGCAAAATATTTTATTCAAGCTTTAAATGGGTTCGAAACCCATATAGGAGCTGTTGGTTTGGTTATGATAGAGGAGAGTTAGGTGCGGCCATATGATGGTAGCTAGGTAAGCTAAGTTTATATGGATAAGGGGAGAAGAATTGGTAAGAGATCTAAAACCTAACTTGTCTCCATTCCTCCTCTATATAAGTAACCTAACCCATCATCATTTCTAGACTTTTTGAAACCTCCATATACACTCTATCTCTCGCCAAAATCAAGTGCTTGGATCTCTCCATTTCCAAAGTCAAATCAAAGTAAATTAGATTACATTCGATAGATGATGGTCATTGGTTTAGGGATTAGCACTCTACTAGATTGGAAACTAGTTCAAGGAGTCGATCTCATCATTTCAAGGTGTACTTTTAAGCATTAGTACGAAGGTATATTTTCCGATGCATTCACAAATATTAATGCATAGATAATACTGATTTCTTATATATTATATTATTAGTTAAACGATGATTCTATTATATAAATATATTATCAAAATTAGATGGGTGGTCTGTTCATGTACTTTTATCTTATACTATAAAGTAAAACCTCGGTATTTATATAAAAAAAATTGACGAATATTTGCCTATGAGATGCATGGCCTAGTAGTAAAAAATATTTTTTTTATTTAACCAATTTAATATACATTATTTAATCGTATATATGTTTTATAATTTAAATAGTATATTTTGTCCTATGCAAAATACAGTTCTATAATTATATATATAATAAAATATAAGAAATATTTTTGGTAGTAGTAAAATAATATATATATATATATATATTAATTTTAAATATTATTTAGTCACTTAGTTATGTAAATTAATTATATTAATATGTAAACAATAATATGAAATATGTTTTATATTTTATAAAATAAAATTATTACTTAATAAACTTTCGATAGAAAATTTAAATTTTTTTTTTTGGTATTTAGTTTAAAATTTAAATATCGGACGAAAATCAAAATAGATATAAAAATTATTTTAGAATTTTAAAATTGCATATTAAATATTCAAATTACAAAATATTACATCGGAATTTTACTGAAATTCATAAAGTATATTTGAAAATAATTTTTATTTATTTCTAAATAATATCCGTGCTGATATAAATTAAAAAATGTTTTAAAATTAATAAAAATTAATATTTCTATCGTGTACTATATATATATATATATCTAATTTTAATATATGTATATCTATTTGAATGTTTTTAAAGTATTAATATATGCACACATATTTATTAATATATTATATATATGCAAATATATGTATTTATAAACACACATATATTTAATATATATATAGTGCTTTCGTTTTTACATTAAAAAATTAATACAATTTTATAAATGTTTTAAACATACTTAAATATAATTATATATATATAATATTAAAATTTAATGTACATATATGTATACACACATATATAAATATATATGTATACGTGTACAAATATATAGACACACACACGCACATGTTTATATAAAATCATTTAAAATAAAATATAATTTAAATATTATGCACATGTATATATGTATAAGTATATAGTTATATTTATAATACTTTGAATACAAAATCAAAGTACATAAACATACATTTGGACATTATATTTACATATTAGACGATCAAACATGTTTGTTGCGGTGTAAATCACGACACTTATACATGGGCATGTTATACCTTGCATGGATTGCTTTGCTACTGATGCATACACATATATGTGTCTATTTTACATGTAAAAATAATATAATATTAGCCAGTTAACATAAAATTATATTATAAACTTAAATAAAATAATGATTTTGTTTAATAGAAATTTAGAAATATTCTAAATAAATTAGACTTTATAGGCCCAATAAAGATTCAAAATGGTAAAAAAAAATTGAAATTTAGCCAATAATTCCATTGTGGGCTGGCTCAGTTTTAACAATAGTATCATAACCCAAAAGTCTATGCGGTCTAAATTAGTTATGTTATAGTTAACTAATTAAGCTCACGGCTCAGTTAGTTGGGTGTCTAGAAAGGCAGTATCTAAGATTGGGTTTGGATAATCAAGTACTATGTCCTACCTGGCAATCAGCTTGGCTTAAATAGATATATGGGCCCAAAGGTTGCCCCTAATAGAAAAGGCCCAATTTGAACTCGACGTTGAGCTAATTTTCAAAAATGTTTGAAAATTATAAAATATAATATTTTAAATGTAATAATTAAATTTAAAACAATAAATAATATATCATAAAGGTTACACTATAATAAAGTTTTTCAAAATATTTGAAAGTAATATAAATTAATTTTTAAAATTTAAATTTATTAATAAAATAAATATTAATTAAATACGCTACTTAATGAAAAATATATGAAAGTACTATATATGATATATGTTATGATATTATAAATTGTTTAAGATATCATAAGTATATATGTCTGTATATACAATGATTTTTTGAAATTAACTAAATTTGGTTAAAATTGTTTAATTAAATAAATTAAGTAAAAGGTTGATTAATTAACTAATATACTTATATACATATATATGATATATATGTTATACTAAAAGGTTATAGTATATAATAAATATTAATGTATATGTTATCTTAAATTAATATATAAGTTATTAAAATGTTATTTAATTAAAATTAGTTAAACAAGATTTAATTAACATAATATTATACATAAGACTATTATAAGTAATATAAAACCTAAAAGTTATATAAGAATAAAACTTATATAATATGTATGTATAAATTAAACGTGGAACATTAAGAAACCCTAAATAGACTTTAAGAATAAAACCATACATAAATGTATGTATACCATGATTCTTGACATGTTCGACACTTGAATCACGAGAGTAATTCATCAGAATTACATTATTCTATAAGTCGATATCACTTAATGTAATATATTAAGGATTATGAGTCTTTAATATAATGTTGTCCTCTATCACACATGCACACACACTCACACACACTTGCATACTCCTTAATGGTTGAGAAAACTCAAGTTAGGGATGTTATGTATATTATTATTATTATATTAAATAGACGAGGTAAGATAACTATATGTATTTGTTGAGAAAACTCAATGTACATGTACTATATTTAGGCTATCACGATATGGTAAGCATAAATTAAAATTTTCATTTTGATTTATTGAGCAAACTCAAAGTTAAGGTGAAATTAGGATATTGTACCATGGGTTAAGAGTTGTACATGATATAATTCATAGGAATTATCCATTGTCCATGGAGCTATGTCTTGTTGAGCAAACTCAAGGTTGCAATTTTAAGAATGGACAAGTCCTAACACTTACTAGTGAATTCGAAAGACTTATAGGTTTCAACTTAAGGTTTTGCAAAACATAAAAGATTAGTAGCATCTTATTAGTAAAATGAAACATAAAGTTTAACCTTACTATGATTTTTCCTAATAATATACCAATTAAAATTTGTAGAAAAATGTCAACTCTAGAACCCTTTTTTGATAGTGACAAGCGTACTGGTCCTAACTATACCGGCCGATTAATGACAACTAAAATAACATTGACTTACAAACACCGTTGGACTGCTATTCATGTGAACCTAAATAACAACCCAACGATGATGCAAACCCCAAGCTAAGGCTTGCTTATGAAAATGGGTGTTAGACCTAAAGATTGCTCAAGTTTTCATGAGTCTACATCAGACAAGCCGTTGTAGAGGTAGGATCAAAATTTATCTGTCCATGTGATATTTGATAGTCCAAGGCCCTGTTTGGTGAAAAATTGCGTTCCACAAGGTACGAGCTTACAAAGAAGCTGTTCAATACCAAGCAATAGACAGAAAGTGGATGATTATGTACTGATGATGAAGGGCTTGATAGGCTTTTGCAATTGGGCATAAAGAGTAACAATGAATCATAAGTTGATTTGATCCCAGGTTCTCTTACTCCTTAGTATGAACCGTTCATACTAAATTATAATATGAACCAATTAGAAATGAACCTAATGGAGCACCATGATATGTTGAGGTCAGCCTAGTCTGCATCTAAGGATCAAGGGACTGTACTTGTTGTTAAAGGTAGTACATCATCTTCGAAGAGTTCGAAGAAGCGGAAAAGAGAAGGTAAGAAAAACAAGAAAAGTAAGAAGATCATTGACAAGAGTGAATGCAACCGTTGCCACAAGAAAGGTCACTAGAAAAAGAATTACCCTGACTACTTGAAGATTGCTAGAAAAATGAATTTACGATTCAAAATTGTTTTGTAATTAATAAAATGTCTTGGGTCATAGATACTGGATCTATACTCATATATGTAATTCGTTACAGGGGTTTAGGAACTAGGGTCGTATGGCAAACTGATAGATGATGCTCCAAATTGTTAATGGATCTATTATAAATGCAATTCAATAGAAGAATATCATTTATGTTTGCCGAGTGGAGTAGTTTTGATATTAAATAAATGCTATTTTGTAAAAGACTATAGGATTATTTCTATTGCTAGATTGTCTAAGATTGGATATATATTTCATTGTGCAAATAATGCTATGAACATTAGTTTGAACGGAAATAAAGTCTACAATGGTATTCTTGAAAATGGCATTTATGTAATCAATACTAATTATGCGTGTTCTGTGAATAATTCGTCTAATAATACAATTGATAGTTATAATTAGCATTGTAGGCCATGTCATATTAGTGAGAAATGACGACACATATTGAAAGCTGAAGGTTTCTCCCATCGCTTGATATTGAATCATTTGACATGTGTGAGTCATGTTTCAAAGGAAAATTGACTAAACACTTCTTCAATAGAAGCAATGAAAGAGCCGATTAACTCTGATGGTTAGTACAAAGTGATTTATGTGGCCCGATGCCTATAACCAACAAAGATAATAGTTTTACTTTATTACCTTCACTCAAAATTTCCATGACTAGGTTACATGTATCTTATGAATAACGAATCCAATGTCTACGAGAAATTTATTGAAATAAAAATGTAGTAGAAAACCAAAATGGCCATAAGATTAGGATTCTTTTATCAACATGATGTGGGTATGTTGGACTGGTATTCCAACAATACTTTAAAATGTTGGAACCGGGCTTGCCCGTAGTGGAAGGTTTGGATGAAATTCAAATGATTTCCATATTGGATCTTTTTTGCGCCTATAAAGTCTAATTCATTTAGAACATTTCTTAATATTATTTAGATAAAACCTTTTATTTTATTTTATTTTATTTATGAAATATATAGTTTTATTTAATTTATATATGTATATATATATATATGTACACATTCATATATATGTATATGTGTGTGCATGTGTAATATCAACCCATGCATGGTATAACATGTCCGTGTATAGAAGTTGGGATTTGCTTTGCAACGGATATATTAGCTCATCTAATATGCAAGTATATGCTGTCCAAATATATGTATGTATATAAAATATTATATATATATATATGTATTATACACACATATATATGTTAAGTTAGTTTAAATAATTTTATATATACGTATAATATATTTAATATATATATATATCATATATAAATATAATATTAATATTATGTAACACATATTATTGTAATATATCGATTTAAATATACATAAGTCATTTTAAATATTAAAATATATATTTTTATATTTTATAAGCCGTGAATAATATGTATATACATATATATAATAGGGACAGTTTAGCTAAAGTCTCTAATAAGTTTCAAAATACACCAAACATCCTTGCCCAAAAAAGAACGTAAATCCTTAGAATTTATGTTGCTGAATAATTACATATATTTATGCAACTATTCAGGGAATAATTACAGACATTTATGAAATTGCATCTATAAATTTCAGACATTTCTGCAACCATTCATTGAAAAATTTGGCAATTTCCTCAATTTTTCAAAAAATAAAGGAATTTCTGCAAGTATTCATCAAAAATTTGCGGACGTTTCTGCAAATTTTGACAAAAATTGGAGAAATTTCCGCAATTATTCACCGTTAAAATTGCGAAAGTTTCCGCATTGAATAATTGCAGACATTTTTGCAATTTTGGATATAATTGCATAAATGTTTGTAATTATTCACTGAATAATTGCATAAATGTGTGCAATTATTCGGTAACTTAATTCTGGGGACATGATTTACAATCTTCTTTGTGGTGGAGTTTGCATGTATTAAGTTTGATTTTAAGGACCTGAGCCTCGTATTCACTATATAATAATTAAATAATATTTTAAACATATATATATATATATACACACAATGTATAGATATGTAGATTAATTAATAAAATTATTCAAGTGAAAATTATTTTTTATTTTTATTTATTTCCAGGACATGTGCACAACTCAATTTTTTAAATTTAAAATTCATTTAAAAATTAATAGAATATTAATAAAAATTAATTTCTTAACTTTTATTTCAAAATTAAAAAATTCTAGAAAATCCTAACTAATATTTTATGGTTTGACAAAAACTTTCCAATTTCTTTTCGGCTTAATTTTTTTTTACAATAATTTATTTTTTTCGACTGTTTTATTCATTTTTTAAATAGGAAGATTATTCATTGGCTAAGAGCTTATCTATTGCTATTATAATTTTATAAAGTTTAAAAAATAATTTTCATAACATTTTCAAATGATATAATTCATTAAAGAAGTATATTAAGTTAAAAAATATTAAATAATAAAAAATATTTAAAAAAAGTTAGTATTACTATAGCAGATTATAAAAAATTATATAATTAATTTTAATTGTGATATGACGTTATAACTAATAATAAGCTATATATATGTAACTAAATAAAAATAATATACATTAATTAAATAAAAATCATATTATTTTTAATATGGTTGTATTGACCTGACATATATGATAAAATAAAACATTTTTTTGTTAAGTATAAATATACACACGCATATGACCAAACTAATTTGTCACAACATTGCTTGCATATCAAAATCGTCTCCTAGCTGATAAGATAACATACATATATGACAAAGAATTATACCAATAATTGTTAATTATAAGAAACCATACCTTAATCACAAAGCCTTGAAGTACACCTTGAATAGATTAATTCTTCCCTTCGAAACTCTGTCCGGTTCAGAAGAGTGCAAGTCCTTGAACCATTAACAATGAGCTATTGAACAACGATCGAATCTGACTTGATTTGAGCCAAAAGAGATGAAATCCTAGGGGTCATTTTTGGCTAGAAAACAATGGAGGAGAAGGCAACAAAAGATCCAATCTAATTAGGGTTACAGATGCTTAAATAATGGATAGAAAGGAGTGAAAAATTGATTTAATCTCATACTCTTTCTCCTTCAATCTGAGCCATCCAAAATCAAGCCTATCTAACCCTAAATGAGCCACCCCCTAGCCTATGTTATTGCCGAAATTACCAGTCCTCATGTTAGGCTTCAAACCCTTTTGAGGCTCGAATGAATATTTTGCATTTTAAATTTGATTTAAAATGTTAACTGATATCATATATTGATTAATATATTTGTAATTTTTATAAATAAATTTAATATTCATTTATCAAATCAAAATCAAATTTATAAATAATATTTCATATATACGTTTTAATCTAATTAATTTATAGCAATTACAAAGTAATTAAATGCAACGACCCGTATTTTTATCAATTTTAAATTATTAAATTTAATATAATTGTTGAACAAAAATGGTTAGAATTAAAAATTTAATGATTTCTTAAGGTAATTTATAGGATATGAACTCAGATAAAATTTTAAATCACAAAATCCAATAAGATAAAAGATGATAACTTATATTAGAAAGTAAATTAAATGATATAGAATTGTAAGTAATTGATAAAAGAAATTGAAATAATCAATGCTAATTTAATAAAGAATCAAATGAATGTTTATTAAAAGTAAAAGCATAAGTTTATTAATACGAAATTGTATTTTTGATAAATATGAATTTCAAAATTAAGAAAACATTTATTTGGTAAGAAATGTCTAACTTTCGCTATGTACAATAACTGCAAAGTCGTGGAATTGCTGTAAAATGGAAGTAGTCGTTTTATTATTTGGTGTGACGCCCCACCTCTATACCCACGCTAGCCAAGGACACTACGGGGTAATGCCGTCAACTAGCGTGGAGAATAAGGCTGTTGAGGAGCGACCATCCGTGTAATTGCTTTGTACGAGCACCGATATGTCAGATAGAATAACATGCAATTCATTTCGAGAGGAAATCCGACATACCGATGCAAACTCAAAACTACTATACAATGGCTATAATATCTTCGAAAACAAATATAGAAATAAGCATAACATAAATCAGTCACAGATAATTCATATCACAAAGGCGGAAGAAGATATGAATATATAACTAACACATGAAAGTGTACATCAGAGTAGTGGTCAAAAAGATCCACAATAATACAAAAGAATAGCAACACGTGCTATACTAATGAATACAACTATGAGTCTATATCTCAAGTGTATACAACAAAAACTGCTAATCTAAATAGTTAGCCAAAACTCAGAGTAGCAAATCCCGGAACAATATTCAGACGTCTGAATACTACGTTTCAGACGTCTGAAACTGGGGTTCAGGGCATTCCCTGAACCTAGACCAAAAATGGCCGAAATAAATACCGAAAGCGATCAGACGAGCAACGACGACTAAGGATTTACGTCGAGCGACAACCCAGCCTTAACGGCTCTTCGATACGCCTCAAATATCAACGTCCAAATATCCATAAAAGGATTTTCATAGATTTTGATTTCAAAACATCAAAAATTGGAATATACACCAAATCAATCCAAACCAAAATCAATTGCACAAGAATAAGTGTTAGGAATTCATACATAACAATCGAAGATAATTATAGACTAAGATGTGAGATAAAAATCTCACCTTTAAACCCAAAAGCACAAGATTGAGAAGTTTGAAAACAAAGGAGGATCAACCATTCTTCAATCCCAACTCAAGAAGCTTGATTCTAAGCTTAAAAGAGAAATATTTCCCAAATTACTTTTAGGAATTTTTCTGAAATCAAAGAGAGAATGAGTTGGGGAAGATGAAGAGAAGGCTTACCAATGGGTTCTCTTGAATTTGGAGCTAGATCTTAGATTTTGCAAAGAAACTAGGGCTTTAGATTTCTATTTCCCATTCTCTTCCACCATTTTTGCTTTAGAACTGAAAAGAGGAGGAAGTGAGAGTAAATGGGGAGGGATGATTTAGTATGGGGTATTATTATGGCTAGTGGGCTGAACCTAAACCCAAAACCCAATAGATAAAGTAGCAAAAATCAACTTACTCCAAACATATCGAAGCTTATACTCAAAAAGGCCGCAAACGGGGTTTTGAACTCAATGGAAGTGGTCTCGAGTCCTAATTCGACTGTTTGCAAAAAGTAGCTTTTCGGACTAAAATCCGACGAATGATGAAATATTTAAATAAAATATTTAAATATACAATCAATAAATATGCGGGTTGTTACAGACTCCCCTCCTTAAAGAAATTGTGTCCTCGCAATACTTAAGAAGAAAATAAAGAGTAACAAACATAACAGCATATCAACACAAAAGAAATCTGAAATAAAAAGTTCACCCTAAAGAGCGCGGGAAAGTAAGTTCGGATGTGTTTGCTCGATGAACTCTCTAGATTCCCAAGAACAATCCTTAGGATTTGAAGACCATTGAACTTTCACAAGCGGGACATCTTTATTTCGAAGGCGTTTGACCTCCGAATCAATAATTCGAATAGGATGCTGCTCATAAGTTAAATTAGGCGAAACTTCAATCTCTTCCACAACACCGGGCTCAAGAATAGAATCGGAATCTCGAAGACATTTCCGTAATTGAGAAACGTGAAACACGTCATCAATGGCAGAAAACTGAGCCGGTAATGAAAGGCGATAAGCCATAGAACCAATATGTTCAGTGATAGGAAATGGCCTAATATATCGAGGTGCTAACTTTCCCGACTGACTGAAACGTACAACACCTTTCATAGGTGAAACAAGAATAAAGTATGGACCTAAAACCAGCCTCTCACCGGCCTCAAGCCAACAAGAAGGAGATCGGCATGGCCTTCCGTAGAGTGCCTCGAAAGGTGCCATACCAATACTAGATTGGAAGCTATTATTATAGGAAAATTCTACAAGAGGAATAGGATCTTCCCCGCTTCCACCGAAATCAAGCACACAAGCATGAAGAAGATCTTCAAGAGTTTGATTCACACGCCCGGTTTGTCCATCGGACTAGGAGTGATAAGCGGTGCTAAAATTAAGCTTCGCTCCTAAGGCTTTTTGAAGACTCTTCCAGAATTCACTAGTAAACAATGGATCACGATCGCTAATAATAGAAGTAGGAACTCCATGCAATTTAACAATTTCTTTGATAAAAGGTTTGGCCAAAAGAGGAACGGTTCGGTTAGACCGAACGAGAATAAAATGGGCAGATTTAGTAAGTCTATCAACAATCACCCATAAGCTATCATGAACCGAACGAGAACGGGGAAGGCCATCCATAAAATCCATGGAAATTTGGTCCCATTTCCAAATTGGAATTTCTAAAGGTTGCAATAACCCACCGGGCCTTTGATGTTCGGCCTTAACGAGTTGGCAAGTCATGCAACACTTAACGAAGTTAGCGATGTCAAGTTTCATTCCCTCCTAATAATAAAGTCGCTTCATATCTGCGTACAGTTTACTACTACAGGGATGAATGGTAAATTTAGAACGATGGGAATCTTCTAAAATGTCTTTTCGAAGATCACTAATATTTGGCACGATAAGTCTACCAAATTTCCGAATGCCGCCACGAGAATCAATATCAAAGTCTTTCAAACCTTCAATATCAATTCTATCCTTAAAATTTTGGCCAAGAAGAGCCAAGTCGGGATCTAGCCTTTGAGCTTCAAGAATGCAGTCTAAAAGAGAAGGATAAGCCTCAAGGCTACATAAAACAAATGATGAGCATAAATCAAATACGCGGTCTCGAATCTCACAAGGGGATAAGATCTCGAGATCGTCCCATTCAGATATCATCATAGAAAAAACAACTTATTGCCTATGACAAAGCGCATTGGCAACACGACTTCCAGAATATCAAGATCATAAGATGCCAGGAACTCGAGTCGACATAAAGTTCCTTATGAGAAAATAAATATTCCAAAGATTTATGATCGAGGTAGAGAACAAATTTCTCCCCCAAAAATAATGATGCCAAATTCTAAAAGCGAAAACAATAGCCGCGAGCACTAGATCATGAGTGGCATACCTAGTCTCGATCGGCTTTAATGATTTAGAAGCATAAGTGATAGCACGTTCTCTTTTGCAAGAGAACGACATCAAAACCATTACGATTAGCATCGGTAGAAAAGATAAAGTCTTGGTTCCCATCGGGAATCACAAGAATAAGAGTATCGAAAAGAAAGAATTTCTTTTAAATAATTTTCTTTCCCGAAAAGCTAAAACTTTCAAAATCACAATTATCTCGATGTGAAAAATTTTCTAGAAAATTTTACATTCTTACAAGTCAATATATCGTGTCTGACTGTCTCATCAAAGTGTTTAGGAAATTCCTATCGATAACGTTGATCAGGCGCATCGACCAGAATTCTTAAAGCACTCAAAGGGCAATATAACCACAAAATCATCTTCTATATGATAAAAATATCTCTTAAAAAGTTTTAAGAATATTCTTTGCTCGTTTAAGAACAAAATCCAACTATACTTATAAATAAATCTTATGAAAAAGATTTGCAAAGATTTTAAATTGCTATTTTCATCCAAAATCAATAAACACAAGAATGGTCTCATCGAAATACTCATAGAATACTCGGCTTATAAAATGGATGAAATAAGCTGGATAAACTGAATGATATAATAAGTCATTCATAAGAATCGTAACGAGTGCGGAATGCGGTAAGTGGAATGCTAACTCCCGCAACTCGTAACCAAATGAAAATCGGTGGCAAGGTCGAACTAGAAAGACCTTAACACCACCCAAAAGATTTCTTAGGTGATAATCCTAAGACAAACTCAAAAATACCGAAAAAGTTTCACAAATTATTTAGATAAGAGAAATAACACTTCTCTCATCTTGAGGGCTTAAAGAATAAAACGATGCCTTCAAAAATTTGAAATCGAAATCACAAGAAAAATAGAAATCTGCTTAACAGATAGAAAATGTCGAAGATGAATAGTCTACACGAAAAATAGGATATGGGCTTCACAACGATTAAGCCAATCCTTTTCAAAAATTAATTCCGAAGACTAAGTAAAAATTGGCTCGGAAAGAAAAATCACATAAGATAATTTCGACATCTATAGAAAGCAAATTGAGTGTTGCGGATCTACCATCCGGATTCGCAACACTCAAAGAAGTCATCAAGCCTAAAATATTTTCAAAGAAAAAGAATCAACAAGTTCTTTTGATATAAAATAGTGAGATGGAACCCATATCAAAAAGAACTCAAATAAGAAGATAACAAAATAAAACAATGCCATCAAGGATGGAGTGAAAAGTACCTTGACCAAGAGAAGAGTTGCTAGGGGCTTGCACAATATTTAGCTTTCTCAAGTCCTTGTTCAAAAGTTTGGGACATGCAGATAAAAGATAACCCAGTTTTTTGCAATAGCGACAAGAATGAGGTTTCGGACACATATTTACATAGTGTTTCTTAGAATTACAATTGTAGCATCCTGCATGATTAGGGATTGGAGTCTTTGCTACAAAAGTAGTTTGCTTCATTCTCTTATTGGGATTAAGGCTCTTGAACTTAATATGCCTCTTCTTGGAAGTCCCAATATCACTATCACTTCCTTTACCAACCTCTTCATATCGAAGAGTGATATCCACAAGCTGATTGAAAGGAACTTCAAGTTTCAAAGGTAAAATCATCTCGGGGTTCTTACTCAAAGCATAGATAAACTCTTGATTCTTTATAAGATCCAAAAGTTGTTGGGCAAACATGAATGCGCCATCCAGAGAAGGACTACTGGATTGACCAGCGCTAGGATTGCCAGAACCAACCAATTCTTTTCTTTAAGAAAGAAAGAAAAGAAGAAGAAAAATTTATTCTTAGAATGAATATCAAACAATCATGATGTTAAAACAAGGAATCATTAAAGAAAATTGGATTGAACGGTACGAACACCCGAATAAAATCCTAAAGCACGACTCCTAAGAAAGACTTAGGACATGATCCTTGTTAGATTATTCTACATTGTTCCGAAGTTTGGCTCTGATACCAAGCTGTGATGCCCCACCTCTATACCCACGCTAGCCAAGGACACTACGGGGTAATGTCGTCAACTAGCGTGGAGAATAAGGCTGTTGAGGAGCGACCATCCGTGTAATTGCTTTGTGCGAGCACCGATATGTCAGACAGAATAACATGCAATTCTTTTCGAGAGGAAATCCGACGTACCAATACAAACTCAAAGCTACTATACAGTGGCTATAATATCTTCGGAAACAAATATAGAAATAAGCATAACATAAATCAGTCATAAATAATTCATATCATAAAGGCGGAAGAAGATATGAATATATAACCAACACATGAAAGTGTACATCAGAGTAGTGGTCAAAAAGATCCACAATAATACAAAAGAATAGCAACACGTGCTATACAAATGAATACAACTTTGAGTCTATATCTCAAGTGTATACAACAAAAACTGCTAATCTAAATAGTTAGCCAAAAGTCAGAGTAGCAAATCCCGGAATAATATTCAGACGTTTGAATACTACGTTTCAGACGTCTGAAACTGGGGTTCAGGGCATTCCCTGAACCTAGACCAAAAATGGCCGAAATAAATACCGGAAGCGATCGGACGAGCAACGACGACTAAGAATTTACGTCGAGCGACAACCCAGCCTTAACGGCTCTTCGATACGCCTCAAATATCAATGTCCAAATATCCATAAAAGGATTTTCATAGATTTTGATTTCAAAACATCAAAAATTGGAATATACACCAAATCAATCCAAACCAAAATCAATTGCACAAGAATAAATGTTAGGAATTCATACCTAACAATCAAAGATAATTATAGACTAAGATGTGAGATAAAAATCTCACATTTAAATCCAAAAGCACAAGATTGAGAAGCTTGAAAACAAAGGAGGATCAACTGCTCTTCAATCCCAACTCAAGAAGCTTGATTCTAAGCTTAAAAGAGAAATATTTCCCAAATTAGGTTTAGGAATTTTTCTGAAATCAAAGAGAGAATGAGTTGGGGAAGATGAAGAGAAGGCTTACCAATGGGTTCTCTTGAATTTGGAGCTAGATCTTTGATTTTGCAAAGGAACTAGGGCTTTGGATTTCTATTTCCCAATCTCTTCCACCATTTTTGCTTTAGAACTGAAAAGAGGAGGAAGTGAGAGTGAATGGGGAGGGATGATTCAGTTTGGGGTATTATTATGGCTAGTGGGCTAAACCTAAACCCAAAACCTAATAGATAAAGTAGCAAAAATCAAGTTACTCCAAACATATCGAAGCTTATACTCAAAAAGGTCGCAAACGGGGTTTTGAACTCAATGGAAGTGGTCTCGAGTCCTAATTCGACTGTTTGCAAAAAGTAGCTTTTCGGACTAAAATCCGACGAACGATGAAATATTTAAATAAAATATTTAAATATACAATCGATAAATATGCGGGTTGTTACATTTGGATTCATTTTAAAGAAAATTTTATAAGTTAAATAACTTATATTTCAAATACAGTGATTTATTTGACAATTTTCTTATTTAAATTTAATATTTGAAATTGTTTAAATAACTCAATCATGAATTTAATGTAAATGATAATGATTTCAAAAGTTGATTTAAATTTTATTTAAACAAGAACGAAGACTGTTAACTTCTTGAATTGAATTTAAAGTCTATAAATTTATTTTTGGAAATTAATCATTTTAGTTAATGTGTAAAAATAGTTTTTTTTGGCACTGTCTCGGATTTCGACAAAACTAGTTTCATCGGATTAGTAATAGTGAATTATTAGATGATTTCAAGTTCAGTAGCGATCGGACATATCATTTGGTCGTGCGAGTTGGAAATGCATAGAAATAAATTAAAGGAATTTAATTAAAATAATATGATTTGAAAAGCTATCTTTTGAATATGATGGAATTGGCTCTCGATAGATATTCCATAGTGTTTGGAATAAGGGTATATAGAATGCCAGGTTGCATGCTTCGTTTGGAGTTTGAAATTTTTCGAATAAATAGTATTGAGTTTGTTTCCTATAAATAGCCCTAAACCTATTTTCATTTGCTAAAACCCTAAAATAAATCCACAACCTCCATTTATTAATTCCAATGGCCTAAATCACGTCATCTTCTCCTCCCGTTTTCTCTCAATCCAATGCCAATCTCGACTCAGCTTCAACACGAAAGTTATAAAGCTTGATTTCCTCTACGCATCCAATGGTTGGATCAGGTTGATGTCGCTCGAAATCGCCTGAATCGAAGAATTTAGGGTTCGTGGTTTTTGGGTACTTGAGGTCGAACGGAGTCAGCGGAGTTGACCATACTTGGCATGGTGGTGGCTCGGAGGGCACGTCATGACGAGGTTGTATAGGGCTCTAGTTCCTCGAGGTGGCGCATGCATCGAGGAGATGGGTCACATGAATTGGTTTGAACATTGCCTGGACTGTACGCATGATTAAGGAATGGAAGCGGGGGAAGGTTTAGTTAAATTATTTATTATTATGTTAATTAATTTTTATGTATATCGAATGATAATTAATTCATAACTTTTTCATGTGAGGTCGGATTCGAATGAAACAAGTCGCATCGCGATCATATCGACCAACGCTACGCCATGGAGTTGGATTGGAATTTATTCGAAGCTGAAAAATTTTCAGTTTCAAATAAAGGTGAGTGATAAAACCCGCTCACGAAATACTAAAATATTCTAAAGTTAATTAAATTAAAATCATCAAGTGATTTATTTTTATTGACTGTTGTTTGGTAATTTATTTAACATTTAAATTGACATATGGTTTGAACTGAAAGGAATTTTAAATTGACAGTTGAATCGAAATTGAAATTGAATTTCAAGTTAAACACCCGATATTGATAACTAGTTAACTAATGTGATCTATTGGCGAATTTGGATGTTGATTGAGATTACATGCTATTGGTTGATATACTGGATGATTGGATGTTTATTTTATGTATCCTGTTATCACCCTATAAATTATTTGACAGCATATAAACTGTTATTTGAATTATTTTGAATAAATTAAGAAATAGGTTGAAATGATATATACCCATGACCCTTTGATTTGGATTGAAATGATATATAACCTAAAACTAAAATCAAAATAAGTGATCACTTGGTCATAGGATAGAAAATTATATACAAACATCAGATTGGTTAAATTAAATCATTTAAATTCTTGAATTTGTACCTATTTAAATGATTTTGTTTTAAAGACATAAAAAATCGAATTTATAAAGATTGAATTAATTTTGAATTCGAGCTATGAAATGTTGAAATTGAAATTTGTTTACAGAAATTATTTAAGAATTGAATTTGGAAGTTCGAAGTTATAACTGAAATATGATTTGAATTATGGAAATTGATTTGTTTTAAAAGATTTAAATTTTTTTTGAACTTTGAAATATAACCAAGTAAAGTAATTTAAATAGATATTTCAAATTTGGCTCGAAATTGAATTGTTTTAAAGATTTGAACCTTAAATTAAACATTGAAGTGTAATTTGATTTAAGTGATTTAAATCGGTAAATTGAAATTTGATTTGAAATTTATATAAATTGAAATGGTTAAATAAGAATTTAATTGAAATTTAAACCATTGAATTGAATCGTTGAATCGAATTTGAAGTTAAAAATGAACGTTTCGAAAATGAAGTTAATTTGAATTGAAATCAAAATTGAGTCGATTTAAATTAATTTGAGATCGAAGATGATTTGAATTGGAAGTTGTGAAATTAAATCATTTTGATTGAAATTTGGACCAGAGTCTAGATTTATTGCAAATGGATAGAAACAGTTTAAATTTCAGACTATTTTCACTATAAACTATTTTACTATAAACTGTTTTAAAATTCATATTTTTAAATTTCCAAATTATTTAATTTATAACCTGTTTAATATCTAAACTATTTTTACTATTTAAACTGTTTTATATCAAACTATTTTAACTTTTCAAACTATTTAAAACCGTTCGAACTATTTTCTAAAAATTCAAATTGGTCAAAGTGAGAACTGTTTATATTTAAATCGTGGATTTAAATGTGAAATGGGTTAAATGAAGTTATAATCTAAGTCGAAATTCGAAATGATTTTGAAATGAAATTGATTTCCAAGTTAATGAAATGATTTTGAAATGATAATGATTTCAAAGTGAATAAAATGATTTTGAAATGGAACTGATTTCGAAGTGAACAAAATGATTTTGAAATGAAGTTGATTTCGAAGTGAATAAAATGATTTTGAAATGAAATTGATTTGGTTGCGAATAAAACGATATTTTGAAGTGAATATGATATTTTGATATCGACTATGAATCGTTTCTGAAATGAAAAGGAAACAACTGGTGTGTAAAGTGACATTTGTTGTTAAAAAGGCCAAAGCAGATTATTGGCATAGTCTCTATCAGTGTTGGAACTACTTTACCAACTATGTACATGGAGGAGATTCCAGAATGAAGTGGTTGGATTTGATGTACATTTGTTGGATTTAAAGAAAGAGAACGATGATGGATAACCCTAACACTTTGTCAATTTGAAATGAATAAACCATGACGGCTTAAACCAGGCCAAATGGGCTAGCTATTCCTAGCGGACATCCGTTCTTCGCTTTTCTTGTGGACTTGGTCCTTATTATTACCTTTGTTGTTGGTTTCGAATGGTGCACATTGATTGGGATAACTTCCTTTTGACTCGATATGGGATGAGTCGATGCAGTGGACGGTCGTTGCGACAATGCGTTACGACTGGCCTGGCGACTCGAATTGGTAGCATACTACCTTAGGCATTGCCTCACATGCCTTGTCATACTTTTATCCTTATATGAGACCATTAGAGTTTGGTTTTGTGTTGTCGTAGTACTGCGCATCCCTATCTATCGACATTCTACTGGTTGTGTTATATACAAACTGCACGATAATGCTTAAAACTACATCAAGGGAGATCAATGCAAAGCCTTAACGCTAGGAAAAATATTTATTTTATTGATTAGACATTACATGTAAAGCTTATTCTAATATATATATAGATATTTTGACGGATCCTTCTGAGATAGAAAATCCCATAACATCTCTTAAGTTGTCGCATGCACGTTATACACTGGATAGGAGATGTAAAAAATTCGTAAACATCTCTGACACTATTACACTCCTGTTATATGTGATATTGATTTGACTTTCATAAGTATACTTTAATTCTGACTCGAGTGTATTGTTTTACTTTATGCTCGGGTTAGTCGTGAGTATTTTAATGCACTGTAGATTATTATTCTGGAGGATTAAGACGAAGATTGGTATATTATATTACTAGTATTACTTTCTCGCATTATTTGTTCCACTGCATTATTATATCGTTCTGTTGTATATATAGCTCTATTTATGTTGTAAAAGTATGATCAAATGTATAGCGTAAACAACTTCATGAACTGTTTACTTGATTATCATATTTTGTCATTCCGTTGTGAGATTCTATGTTGTTTTCTTCTTTTCTTATTTTGTAATAAAACCCCACTGATTATCTTTTTTTTGGAATGTTTTGAGTTGGACATGTGTAATTTATTGTTGACTTAAACCTCTCGAGCTGCGGGTCGTCATAGTGGTTTCAGACCTTTAGTTTAGCGATAACCTTAGCTTTGATGGGGATTGACTCATTAGAGATAGGTAGTAATACTGTAGAATGAGTTTGTTTGAGTGTGTGTGTATATATGTGATTGCGTACTTGTTAGTGCTATAAAATGTTTTATATTGTGCTTGCTTATCTGTTGAGTTGTTTATGAATTCTGGTCTGTACATGAGACGCCATGTTACGATAGAGGTTTCTAATTACTTAAATAAGGCAAGTCAACATAATATTATTTTAAAATCGGGTGAATGAAATAATTTTTACCCAAATTATATTATATATACAAAATGACAACTTTCATAAACTTATATGATTAATAATGAATGTTGTTTGTTAAGAGATGATAATATTTAGTTATTATCGATTATTGTTTTAATTAAACTAAATATGAATACTTTGTGAACTCTATTTCATAAAACTTCAATAATTAGACCGATTTGAAGTCTAATGATAATAATAATTGTTAGCAATAACAAAGATGTAAATTAACGAAATGCTTTCATAATAAGGTAATGAAATTGCATATTTTTATAATATGGTTTATAAATAGAAAGGATTTAAAAGATGAGAATTTTAGAATTCAAAATCCCATTGATTTTCAAAAAATTGTTTTCAAATCTTTCAGAAGTAATTATAATATTATTTTGAAAGTGTTTTTGATAAGAATTCTATTTTGAAAAGATTTTGGAAAAAGAAAAGCATTGAACTCACTTTAGTTGTTGGAAAATAAATTCTAGGGATGACTACAGCATCGTACTATTCATTTTCGGTTTTCCGAGTAAGGATTGCTACCTAAAGAAATTTTATTCATAGTTAAAAATAAGTTGTGTATATTTAAAAAGGAATAATGAGATATATAAAGTAAATATGTATGATATTATTTCAAGATAATATGAAGTAAAAATTGGGTGTATATATTTTGAGATTTCCTGCTAAGCTGGGTTATATTGTGATTATGTGAATTTTAAAGGTATTTGAACTTGGTGGTAAAGTTTTGAATGTATCTGAACTTGTTTTATAATGATTTTGAAAATAAAGTAAAATTTAACGCGTCACGTTTTGGCAGTTTGCGATTGTGCTACCTGAAATTTTAAATGGATGAGTATGATTCAATATAAGTTGGAATTCATTTAAACAAGACTTTTTCAGACCATTATAATCATAAGTTTAATATGAAAGTGGAAAATCTAGATTTCTTTAAAAAAACTCAAGTTATGTACAAATCAAATTTTCAAAACAACCACATTTTGATAGTTCATAAATTATATTATTTTCGAACTATGAAAATGGTGAATAAATAAGGTTTGGAAGTTTGTTTAATAAATTTTGATATGTAAAATAAATCTGAATTGGTATATATACTCTTTTCGATCAACCCGTGCAAAGGAGACATTGTCGAAATTTTTCATTAATTCAGGTGCTAGAAAATTTTTGAGACTTTAAAATTTTATAACTTGTCTACAAATAATCTGATATCAGAGTGGCGTAGTAAAAGCGTGGTTAAGGTTTCGTAAGCAAGATTTTAATGTTTTATATGTTGATTATTTGATTAAAATATATTAAATGTTAAATTCCTTACTTAGTTCCTTTCGAGGACGAAAAGTTATGAGTGTGGGAGATTGTAACGACCCGTATTTTTAACTATTTTGAATTATTAAATTTAATATAATTATTGAACAAAAACGGTTAGAAATAAAAATGTAATGATTTATTAAGGTAATTTATTAGATATGAACTTAAATAATGTGATATCCCGGAATTTTTGGCAATATCAATTTAATAATATGCATTAAAAATTAAATTGATTTGATAATCTTTGTAATAAAATTTGAATTTAATTTAATAATCTAATTGAATAAATACTTAATTAGTGAATTTATCTTTTAAAAGCTAATTAAATTGTTTTCTATTTATAATGTATATATTTGTATATATTATAAATAGACAAGTTTTGTTTTTAAATTTAATAAATAAAGGCATGTTTTCAAATTCTAATATTTTTTATTAAGCTTTTCAAAGCAATTTTATAAATAACTATATGATTTTAAATACATAAAACAAATGTTTAATTATTTAAAAAGGATTTTAGCTTAAAGTTATAGAAGATTAATAATAAGATCTGTTTAACATTCTTTTTAAAATATTAATTAATAAATATGATTTGTAAATTAGATACGAAGTTTAAAACACAACTAATAAATGAAACATTTATTCATTTAAATAATAAGTAATTTATAACCACTTTTATAAATTTATTTAAAATGATCAAAAAGGTTATTTTCAAATAATAGATATATGTATTATTTTTATTTATAATTATACTTGGTTTTATTTCTTTAAAATTATCTATATATATAAATAAGTATTTATAAACTAATTAGTTAAGTTAAAAGGCTTTTGTCTAGATTTAAAAAAAATAAGTAAAGATGTATAAAGACAAGTGTAAGTATATAAAAGCTTCGTTTAACATGTGTTAAGTTAATAAACAAGGAAATTAACAAATGTAAATATTTAGGACAAGTGTCATATTATTTTTATTTTTCTTTGATTTTTAATAAATCATGAATTTAGTTTATAAACATTTGCCATCTTCCTTTCCTTTTTCTTTTCTCGTTTTCATTTCATAGTAAAGAAAATTTTCAGCTGAAAACATTTCACTCTAAAACAATCCTCGTTTCAAAATAAAAATAAATAATCACTCCTCAAAACCAAATCTGAGAACAACTCCCTCCAAACCAAATCTGAAACCTAAAATTAGTAATCAAACTCTTCATCTTCAAACATGCAAATCATTCCCTGTAACATATTTTCAAAATGCAAAGCATTTGCAAAAAAAATCATGTAAGTCTGTGCATTTTATTTTCTTCAATCTGAAAGCACATGCAAAGCAAATCTGAAGCTAACCTGCACATTTCAAAAAAAAAAGCAAGCGTGCATTCATCATTCAATCTGATTTTTTAAAGCAAGCAAGCCTATAATCATTTTTTTCAAGTTTTCAAACATAATCTGAAATTGGCTACTGCATGCAAACATGAGAACTAAAGCAAGTTTAAAACATCACAGCAACTCAAGTTTTTAAAAGCATGAGGCAATTCAGTTTTAAAGATTCAAGGGGCTTTTCAAATTAAATGTGCTCTGTTCATCAAGTTTTAACAGGTGAGTAACTTCACATTTTAAAATTTTAAGTATGAAAAAATCTGGTTGTTTGATTTATCCATGGAAATAAGTAGGATTGTACATATATTGTTAAATACGTTGCTGTGTATATATATGTATGAATGAGACGCATGTCTGTTTCACCTAAGTTACTGTCTGTTTACAATACAAGCTCAAGTTGATCAAAATTCATTTTCTCTTGAACTGGTTGCTGTTATGACTTAGTATTTGAATGAAACTTTTTTTTACATGATAAAGTAAAATTTAAAATTTTATATAAGTTATATAATTTTGTATTGGCTCTAGAAATAAATAACAGAGCAAAAATTAGTATAAGTGAAAAATTCAAACTTCTAAATTCATAAATTCAGGAACATCAATTGAATCCTTAAACCAAAACATGAATTTTAAAACTAAAATCAATATTTTTAGTAATAGGAGTTAAGTGCAGTTCTTGTTTGAACTGGAAATGGAAAATTGGAATTTTCTGGTGATCTACTTGATCTTGGAGGTCAGGTTTCTTCCTGGAGGTAGAGGAATGATCATAGGATCGAGGAAAATTATCTGATTATGGAGCATTTCATTTTGGAGGTGACAGTTGTGATTTGAAGTTTGGAACCCTAGTTTAACTGGGCTAGGTAAAATTGATCACCTCGGCATTTGTAGTTGATCGAGTTCAACAATACTTTGGGTTATGATAGCATGGTAGTCGACGAAGTCATGGATGAAGTTGTAGGATTTCTGATGGCTGGGGATGTAGGAATGAGGCGTTTCCAGGTGAGGTGGTGTTTCCTATTCTTGTTCCAGGTTTGCTTCAGGGATCTTGATTTTGATTTCGAGCATGAATCGATGGAATTGGTGTATGGATGGTCTGAGGTGATGATCGTCGATTGTGGGAAGGTCGCGAAGATGACCGTGGCTGGTCGGAGCCACCGTACATGTGCACGGTGCACTCTTGCATCAGGCTTTGTTTGTTTGGGAAGATGATGGAGTTTGGGATTGAAGCAGGTGTAGCGTACTCGAGTGATTCTCGGGTGATTTGAGTGTTTGACTCGAAGCGTTGTGGGGTTTTGCTTGAAGCAAATTGATGTCTGGCTCGGGTTAAGTTTTGGTTACAGGTTTTTAACAACTAAACCTGTTCTGTTTGTAAAAAATTTAAAAAAAAAAATAAAGTTAAATTTGAAAATCAAAACTTTAAACTAAGTTTTAAACCTGAGTTTGAATCTGAATTCAAGTAGTTTGAATCTTAGTTTTGAAATGATTTAAATTTTGAAATTTAAATTTGGTTTTAACAACTTTGGTTTTAAATTCTTTTAAACTTCTTTATAAAATGAATATTTCTTAACTTGTGAGATAAAAAGGTTTTTGAATTGTTTTTTTATTTTGTTTAAGTTAAATTTGTATTCATTTTAAAATCTTAAATTTAAAATGAAATTTAAAGTAAATTTGAAAGCAAATTGTTTTAAATGCTTTGATTAAGTAAGAAATGTTTTATCTTTATAATGATTTGTAATTATTAAGTTAATTAAAATGGATAATTAATTATTTAATTAATTAATGATAAGGATGATTAATTAAGTAATTAAGAGTTTTAAATTAATTAATTAAGGCTTAAGATTAATTAATTAAGGATAATTAAATTTAATTAAGGATTATTAATTAGAATATTAATTAATAATCGGAGATTAATTAATCGAGTAATTAAGAATTAATTTTTTGGCAAGGCAATTAAGAATTTAATTAAGTTGCACTTAACACTTAATTAATTAAATAATTAGAGATTAATTAATTGGTAATTAAATATTAATTAATTTGTAATTAATAATGGTTAATCTAAGTTAATTTCTTAAGAAAGAAATAAAAGAATTGTTAATGAAGGTCATTAACTAAGATTATTTAACAATTAATTGATGTGATTAATTTTAATAATTAATTAGATTAATTAATTAACGATAATCATTTGTGAAATTGTTTATGTGTAATTACTTAATGGAAGTAATTAAGGAATTAATTACTTAATGTAATCAATTGAGTTTAATATGATTAGTTTAGATTAATTAATTAAGTTTAATTAATTTAAACACTGAGTGATTTGATAATAATTACTTTATGTAATTGATGGAGTGTAATTACTTAGTGAAGTAATTAATTGATAATTACTGGATGTAATTAGTTGAAGATGATTTAATAATGGAAGTAATTTGGATTAAATTACTTTGTAATTAATCAAGGGATTGATTGAGATAATTCATTAAGGAGTAATTAATTTATGGAATGAGTAGTTAAGGGTAGTTAATTACTAAATGTGATTAATCAAGAGTAATTAATAATGTGGTTTAATTACGAATAATTACTTATTGTAATTAATTTAAATAGGATAATTAATTAAAAATGTAATTAGGGATCATTAATTAATATAATTAATGATGTAATTAAGGTTGATTAATTAAGATTAATTAATCAATGATAAGTTATTAAGTAATTAATGTAATTAATTAAGGATTAATGTAATTAATTATAGTTAATTAATTAATGAAATAATTAAAGGTTAATTACTGTTTTTGGTTAAGGATAATTAATTTGTGAAATTAATTAAAGGATAATTACTTGAATGTAATTAAAGAATAATTAATCAAGAGTGATTAATTAAGGTGATTAATTAGAAGATGATTAATTAGTTGATTTGTATTTAATTAATGGTTATGTAAGAAAGATTTATATTGAGGAAGTAATTAATTTAATTTACTTTAAATTAATTAGAGATGAAGTAATTAATTTAATTCATTTTAAATTAATTATAAATGGTGTGATTATTAGATCATTGCTTATGTATAGATGATATTGATTTGCCTTGAATGGTTTGAAATCTCAGCTATGAGATAAGTAATGCTGTGTGATATAGATGCTTTGGTTGCATTAAGATGATAATATGAATTATCTATTTGTGATGATAATGTGGATTATCTGTTTATGATGATAATGTTAATTATCTATTGTGAATATATGAATTATCTATCTATGTGTATATAGATTATGAATTGAAATTTGTTTTAAACTCTAAAACAACTTGGCCTTAAAAGATACCGTAACGTTCGGGATTTTCGACTTCCGAAAATCGACATCAATACGTCCACTGTATCAACTGCAGAGCAATCGAAGGCCGAAAAACCGAATTGTTAGGGTTAAAGAAGAAGAGGTGGAAGAAGAAAGAAAGAAAGAAGAAGAAAACAGAAACAATAACAGAATCTCACATTTCACAGCGGAACAATATATAATATATCAATGAATAATCTTTAAAACAAAGAATCATATCTGTTACTACATTACATCACATTACATTACATTATCAGAGTTTATAACAACAAACTGCGGAAAAGAAATACTATATACTAGTTGATACGCCATGCCATCCAGCTTGCCTCCAGATCTCCATTGCAACTCTTGAATTCCATAATGACCTGATAAGCTGACTCTAGACTGCCCGTGTGGAAAATGATAGGCACCTAGAGTTTAGGAAGGGAACAATAAACTCCAGGTTAGTCATGGGACTGGTGTGAGAACTTAAAACAGTTTATCTTTAAAAACAAACAAAGAAATATTTTCAAATAGATCAGCAATGCTTTTAGAAAATGTAACTACCATAAGGCCTCCCGCCACACTCACAATGCAAATGCAGAATTGGAGGAGATTTCTCCTTATGATAGTCAAACATGCTTGATACGCAAATTTCTTCGATATTATTACTATAAGTGCAAAGTGTGGAAAACCATTTTGAAAGTATAATATAAATCTTAGCCAGCATAGGTACCATTATATTATGCCTGCTATAGCTACCTTCTGAGAAAGCAGGTTACACAATTTGCAATCGTAAAGGGTTCGTATTGTTTCTTTGGATTTCCAACAAATGGTCAGGCCAAGGAACTTCCCATTGCCACAAGGGTACGCCTCTGAAAAGACGCCCCGAGAACCTAACCGGATCTCTGCCAACACAAGGCCGGGTTACCTCTAGCTAGGTAACAAATGACATGAGTATGCCATCCCCCGGCCATAACCGACCTAAATCCCGGGATTCACCAACAACCACAAAGAAATAAATTAACTTATCAAAATAAGTCAATTTCGGATTTATAAAACAATGTTTATTAATTCCATTTATATTTTATAACAACTTCAACTTATAAAATCTCTTTATTAACAAATTCTATTTATATCTCATTTAAATGCCAAAATCCAATTTATAAGTTAATTACTTATAATTCTTGTATTTTACAAAATCTATTCATTTTATAACTTCATAATTTATAAATCTATAAATTTCATTCACTTATGAAATCCATTTATACTTTATTTTAACACTTATAAAAACTCGTTTTATAATTCCAATATTTTCAATTTATAAATATCAATTTTATAAATCTTTTATATAAACCGTTTATAATAATTCAAAAATCCTAATTTAAACCATTTAACAAATTAATCAACTACTTATTTCAAAAATCACATTTCGGTTATTTTCACAAAAATCATAATTTTTATAACATAAAAATTATATCGTTTATTTATTTAAAATGAATCAATTCCAAAATTCAATAAAATGTATACTTTCAAAACTCACTTGTAAATCCTTTTAAATTCAAAATCGCTACTTTAACATTTTTAAAACTACAAAAATAGGCCCAATGCTGCAACAGCACCAATAAATCAACCACGTCATCCAAACATCATATATCAATATGATAACAGAATATATCGCAAATATCTGTAAATAAATCAATACTGTTGAGGAATCCAGTTGGATCCCTCTAACCTGTTTCTCTGCATCCACAGATGTTAGCAAAATACCCATCCCATTTCAAGATGGAATATCGCGGTACATGGGTTTATAAAAAAAATATTATCCGCTATTATGCGGCGTAACAGGGTCTCATCCGCTATATAATGCGGGAAAATCAACTCCAAGTACATATATAATACCAATTCCACTTCATGGTGGAATATCGCGGTATATATGTTTAATATAACAACCTCCGCTTAATATACAGCGTATAGGATCTATTTCAATACAACAGATAGAAATTATCATTCAATCACACAATCAAGAAATTTTAAATCTAACTATTTAAAATTTAAATCGAAACACAATTCGATTGAGTGAGAAGTTCTCATCTTGCTTCCAATAACAGTTGTAGTGTTTTATTTCGAATAAAATTAAACGTGCGTTTAATTTTATTCAAAATTTACACTATCTCGAATCAACTCAATCCATCTCCATCGCGTAGTATTCGTCAATACGATTCCAACGCAAGTCGTTTCGTCAATTTTCGATCTCGTATGAACAAGTTATGACGTTTTAAAGTTTAAACGAATTATATATAATAAAATTTCAACATTTATTTTTATTTTTAAACCTTGAATTGATCTCGGCCATTGATTTTCTGGTAGCAACATCAGGCCGCTCATGCCCTCCTTCTTCCCAAACGTGAAAACCCCCAGGCAAATCACGTATTCAAACCCATATAGCCGCCGTTAACCCTAGTAGTCGCGCCCTCTCCGTTCGACTAGCCGACGATCAAGCACCACGGTTTTGAAGCCCATCGCGAGTGCTACCATCGGCCAGAGGCCGGCAATGCTTGGTGCCCCCCAAGTCATGGAATTCGTGTTCAAACGCAGCGCCTTCGTGCGGGATTTTCCCATGATCCGTGATGAAATTTGCGATCATAGCCGTTCATATTAAAGATCTCGATACCCTCTACAACTTTGCAGTTGAAGTCGAGACGTAAAAGTTTGTAGATTGGAAGAAAATTGAGGAAGAACGTAGGGAAATTCTGGCAATTATTTTCATATGTCGCGGCTGATCTAATTAGGCTTTCTGAGTGCAAATAATGAGTGTTGAGGTCCTTTTATAGAAAATATTCGCGCACTATTCACCCGAAATTTTTCCGAACTCCAAACAAAGCATGCCACCTGGCGTTTATAATGTTTTACCCCTATTCTGAACGCAATGGAATATATATCGGGAGCCAATTCGATCGTATTTGGAAGATAGGTTTTCAAATCGACTATTTTAAATTTAAAAATTCACTTAAACCGATTTCAGAGTGTTTTAGCTTGCCCCGGACAAACCGTAAATCTGATTGACACGAAATTTGAAATCTTACAATAATATAACATTACAGATCCAATGAAACTAGTTTCGTTGAAATCCGAGACTGTTTGAAAAATGACTATTTTTACTCGTCAATTAAATATTAAAATATTCGATTTCCACAAATTAACTTTAAATTCAATTTTAAAAGTTCTATAACATCATTCTAACTCCAATATGATTTAATACAACTTTACAAATCAATTTTAATCACTTTGAACCCAATTTTCAATTATTTCTATAATTTTCAAATATTAAATTATCGATTTAATTATCCAATTAAATCTAGATAGTCGAAATAAAATTTATTCGACTTACAATTTTTACTTATAAATATTTAAAAATCAATTAAATATACGAATTCTAAATGATGGAAATTCTGGGTCGTTACAAACTTCCCCCTTTAAAAGAATTTCATCCTCGAAATTACCAAGTAAGAAAAAGTCTTGAAATCCATTAACTTTTCAAACATCCATTCAAATTAGATTTCAAATTCACTTAAGTGTTTAACTTTTCCAAAATCCAATAGTTAAGCTTATTATAAAAACTTTACTAAGTTTTCAAATCATACTTAGTTATCTTTTCAGAACCAACTATATCGTTTAACTTTTCACTCCAAAATCAAAGTTACAGTTTTCAAAATTTTCCAATTTTCTCAAAAATATTCTAACGCCTTAAATTTTCAGAAAATTTCGCCACAACCTCCTTTGCGTGGCTCGATCCGAAAAAAATGGCAATATATATCACAAATATACATCTCATCAAAGTAATGAGGCATCCCGTAGGGAAAAAAGTGTAAAAGTACGATATGTAATACGAGATATGTACCTTATATATTATTAGCGAGCATATACGGCTAATATAGCATAAAAGCGAGCTCCAAAAGCGAAGCAAGCGCAATCCGCACCTACTAAGCACTCAACAATAATGAGAAACATGCATATATGAAAGTAATATTAATATACAACACATACCAGTACAACAACTATATATGCCAATATAGAAAATGCAACAAAAGGCAACAAATCCAACCATTAAACAACTATCATCCAACAACAATTCCAATCATCAAATCAATATACGTTCACCTCTCACTAATATTTAATGAATTGTTTTTTTTTCATTTAATCACATTTGATTCATTAACATTGGACTTTAGTAACATTCATTTTCAATTAGTTTATATTCACTAATTTACATTCAACAATTCATATTCACTTTGTCTAACTTCAACTTGGTTTAACACTTTTATTTCCAATTGGTTGATATTAAATTGACTTCCATTCGATTAATCAATTTCCAATTTACTAGTTTTTTAATGAATTAACACTTACATTCATTATTCTATATCAATTCTTTTACATTCGATTGATTAATATTCAATCCATTTATTAATTCAATTGCTAATTCATTTAACAATTAAGGTTGAATTTCGTTTATATAACTCAAGTCCATATTCATCACTTCACTTTATTAATTACTTCGATACCCGAATCAACTTCATTCAACACCACTTAAGTTATGTTCCATTTCAAACATCATTTGTTTAACTTAACTTAAATTTCCACTTATAAATCCAATTCAGATTCCAATTCTAAAGTAAATTCTATTTAACTTTCCTTTAGTTAAATTTCAAATCATATATTTATTATGCTAACCCAAATTCTTTATTCTTTACCAAAGCCAAATTTATTATCTCGTATTATAAGTCCAAAACTCGTTTCACTTATATTCAACAATTACGACTTGGATTTTAATTTCAAATTTGTTATCACAACCAAACTTCAATTTTCAATTTACTATGGTAGCAAATCCATCACACCGAAACTTGAAAATGATACTGATGATGCTGTAGTCATCACCCTTATTATTTCCCAGCAACAGTAGTGAATTCAGTGCTTAATATTCTTTCGAAAAAATTCCTTTTTATTCATAAACCACATTTATAAATCTTTTTCTTATATAATTTCACTACTTAACTTTTAATTTTGGGAAAATAATTTGCAAAATAAACAGGATTCAACATTTTCAATTCATAGTCCAAATTCATTTTTTTGTTTACAACACTTATTTATAAATATATTCATATAGTTTCACTTACTATATGTAAGATTATTTCACAATTGTAAATCACTTTAAATAAAATTCCATACTTAATAATTCATTTGCTTATACAATTTATTCTTTTAATTAGATTATTCAAACATCTTTTAATTAACTTATATATATTCTTACATTTCAACAACCAAACAATCAATTTATATACTCTTTAATAATTCTGGAAAATTATTTCTTTATATGTAAAATATAATCAAGGTAAAATTATTCCATTTACCCAATTTAAAATGATACGATGTCGGTTTATCTCGTTTAAGAGATTAGAAACCCCTATCGAGACGGTTGTACTTCCCGCACAGACCAGAATTCATAAACGGCTCAACGAATAAACAAACAGAATATAAAACATTTTTATATTCACTAACAAATACGCGCTCATATCTGTTAATACACTCAAACTCATTCTAGAGTACTACTGACTCTATCTCTAATGAGTAATTCCCAACAGAGCCAAGGTTGTCGCTTAAACAAATACTCTGATACCAGATGTAACGTTTGGAATTTTCGACTTTCGAAAATTGACATCAATACGTCCACTGTATCAATTGTCGAGCAATCGAAGGCCGAAAAACCGAATTGTTAGGGTTAAAGAAGAAGAGGTAGAAGAAGAAAGAAAGAAAGAAAGAAAGAAGAAAACAGAAACAATAACAGAATCTCACATTTACAGCGGAACAATATATAATATATCAATGAATAATCTTTAAAACAAAGAATCATATCTGTTATTACATTACATCACATTACATTACATTATAAGAGTTTACAACAACAAACTGCGGAAAAGAAATACTATATACTAGTTGATACGCCATGCCATCCAGCTTGCCTCCAGATCTCCACAGCAACTCCTGAATCCTAGAATGACCTGATAACCTGACTCTAGACTGCCCGTGTGGAAAATGATGGGCACCCGGAGTTTAGGAAGGAAACAATAAACTCCAGTCAGTCATGGGACTGGTGTGAGAACTTAAAACAATTTATCTTTAAAAACAAACAAAGAAATATTTTAAAATAGATCCGCAATGCTTTTAGAAAATGTAACTACCATAAGGTCTCCCGCCACACACATAATGCAAACGCAGAATTGGAGGAGATTTCTCCTTATGATAGTCAAACATGCTTGATACGCAAATTTCTTTGATATTGTTACTATAAGTGAAAAGTGTGGAAAACCATTTCGAAAGTATAATATAAATCTTAGCCAATATAAGTACCATTATATTATGCCTGCTATAGCTACCTCCTGAGGAGGCAAGTTATACAATTTGCAATCGTAAAGGGTTCATATTGTTTCTTTGGATTTCCAACAAATGGCCAGGCTAAGTAACTTCCCATTGCCACATGGGTACGCCTCTGGAAAGACGCCTCGAGAACCTAACCGGATCTCTACCAACACAAGGCCGGGTTACCTCTAGCTAGGAAACAACTGACGCGAGTATGCCATCTCCCGGTCGTAACCGACCTAAATCCTGGGATTCACCAACAACCACAAAGAAATAAATTTACAGCAACCACATAGGTTAAGTATCAGGGCTCTATACCATAATACCACCTCTATCCAGAAGGAAATGAACATACCTTATGAGGGCGCGATTCCCAAATAACCTTGCTGCATTCTTCCTGTTTTGACCATTTCCGCGGTGTGAGGTCCGACGAAGTCTCGTCCACTAAGCTACGCTTTACATAAAAGCCACTCTTTGATCAACAAATGATCAGCAACACTCAGCATGCCACGTTACCAAATTGGGAATATATCACTAGTAACCAACAACTACATAACCTCTAAGCTTGTACGTGTCGGAGAAGGGTGTTAAGCTAAGAGAATAAATTCTCCGCAACCAACAGAAATGTATTTGATAGAAACCAGCTTTACATCTCAAATTGTGACGTCAAACACACATCTATACAAGTCCGTTCCGGGATCCAACGGAACCGAAGGAACTTCCAAAGAAGCCCTTGCAAATCCGGATATTCACTAACCACGACCGGACTACACATCACAAAGGGTGATAAAATCTCTATATCGGAGATCAGCCGATGTAGAGACGTTCGACGGTAATCCTTCCATTTTCGAAAATATCGGTCTTCCACACCGGTCTTCAAATGCTATCCATTACGACGTATCGCTATTCGAAATGGGATTTATGACCCAAAGGTCCTCTCCCGGCTAAACCGAATAACGAGCGCTTATTTTTAAAATAAGTGTAGAATTCAAATTCAAGCAAATCACAACAAATACCCATTTGAAGGTAAACATTGATAGTTGGTTATTTAACTTTCAATAAATATACACAACATCACCAGATTCCAAATAATTTCCCAAATTATTTGTTTTCTAAAAATATCTTTACAAGCTATATATTTTTCCACACTTCAACCGTTTGAAACAAATTTCAAATCACTTTTCACCTTTACAACTTTTTGAAAACAAATTTCAAATCGTTTTCCTTATGCGGAAACACTTCCAAATATTTATTCATTTTCAATTTATCTTTAAAAGATATAATCTCAAAACATTTTACTTCATATTGGGAAAACCATTCCATACTTATTTAATAATAAGTAATTCACCAATCTACTTATTTTCAACATTTGAAAAATATTCAATATACTTAAATCACAATTAAGTATATATTTTATTCTTTAAGGAAAACATTCTCTTACACATACTCATTTGAGTCAAAATAAATGTTGTGTAAAACATCGTTACGACAACCCAAAATCACTAGTATAGGGATTCAAAATTAAGATAGATATATAAATCTCAATACTATATAAAACATTTCCTTTCGAAAATCCTTTATTATAACAACAGTGTTATAGTTCACCATTTCCTTATTTCTTCAAAACGTCTATTTCAACAATGAATGTTGAAATCTATGGTTTCGATACTTAGTACATTTTAAAACAACTTCGAACCGTTTTAATTCCATTTGAAAGGTCACTTCCTAAAACATTTCTTTAATATATTATTCACTGTCCAAAATCGTGAATATAAATCGTTTACCAAATTCAACACTTCTACATATTTAATTTAAAGGATTATCCACTGTCCCAAAATCGTGAATATACTCCTTTAATAGGCTATAATAATTAACATATCGAAATAAGTCGATTTCGGATTTATAAAACAATGTTTATAAATTCCATTTATATTTTATAACATCTTCAACTTATAAAATCTCTTTATTAACAAATTCTATTTATATCTCATGTAAATGGCTAAATCCAATTTATAAGTTAATTACTTATAATTCTTTTATTTTGCGAAAATCTATTCATTTTATAACTTCATAATTTATAAATTTATAAATTTGATTCACTTATGAAATCCATTTATACTTTATTTTAACACTTATAAAAACTCATTTTATAATTTCAATAATTTTAATTTATAAATATCAATTTTATAAATCTTTTATATACGCCATTTATAATAATTCGAAAATCCCAATTTAAACCATTTTACAAATTAATCAACTACTTATTTCAAAAATTAAATTTCGGTTATATTTCACAAAAATCATAATTTTTATAACATAAAAATTATAACGTTTATTTATTTAAAATGAATCAATTCCGAAATTCAATAAAATGTTTACTTTCAAAACTCACTTGTAAATCCTTTTAAATTCGAAATCGTTACTTTAACATTTTTAAAACTCCAAAAATAGGCTCAATGCTGCAATAGCACCAATAAATCAACCACGGCATCCAAACATCATATATCGATATGATAATAGAATATATCGCAAATATCTGTAAATAAATTGATACTATTGAGGAATCCAGTTGGATCCCTCCAACCTGTTTCCCTGCATCCACAGATGTTAGCACAATACCCATCCTATTTCAAGACGGAATATCGCGGTACATGAGATTATAAAAAAATATTATCCGCTATTATGTGGCGCAATAGGGTCTCATCCACTATGTAACGCGGGAAAATCAACTCCAAGTACATATATAATACCAATTCCACTTCACGGTGGAATATTGCGGTATATGTGTTTAATATAATAACCTCCGCTTAATATATGGCGTATAGGATCTATTTCAATACAACAGATAGAAATTTATCATTCAATCACACAATCAAGAAATTTTAAATCTAACTATTTAAAATTTAAATCGAAACACAATTCGATTGAGTGAAAGTTCTCACCTTGCTTCCAATAACAGTTGCATTATTTTATTTCAAATAAAATTAAACATGCGTTTAATTTTACCCAAAATTTACACTATCTCGAATCAACTCAATCCAGCTCCACCGCGTAGTATTCGTCAATACGATTCCAACGCAAGTCGTTTCGTCAATTTTCGACCTAGTATGAACAAGTTATGACGTTTTAAAGTTTAAACGAATTATATATAATAAAATTTCAACATTTATTTTTATTTTTAAACCTTGAATTGATCTCGGCCATTGATTTTCTGGTAGCAACATCAGGCCGCCCGTGCCCTTCTTCTTCCCAAACGTCAAAACCCCCGACAAATCACGTATACGAACCCATATAGCCGCCGTTAACCCTAGTAGCCGCGCCCTCTTCGATCGACTAGCCGACGATCAAGCACCATGTTTTGAAGCCCATCGCGAGTGCTACCATCGGCCAAAAGCCGACCATGCTCGGTGGCCCCCAAGCCTTGGAATTCGTGTTCAAACGCAGCGCCTTCATGCGTGATTTGCCGATGACCCGTGACGAAATTTGCGATCATAGCCGTTGATATTAAAGATCTCGATACCCTCTACAACTTTGCAGTTGAAGTCGAGGCGTAAAAGTTTGTAGATTGGAAGAAAATTGAGGAAGAACGTAGTGAAATTCTGGCAATTATTTTCATATGTGGCGGCTGACCTAATTAGGGTTTCTGAGTGCAAATAATGAGTGTTGAGGTCCTTTTATAGAAAATATTCGCGCACTATTCACCCGAAATTTTCCGAACTCCAAACAAAGCGTGCTGCCTGGCGTTTATAATATTTTACCCCTATTCTGAACGCAATGGAATATATATCAGGAGCTAATTCGATCGTATTTGGAAGATAGGTTTTCAAATTGACTATTTTAAATTTAAAAATTCACTTAAACCGATTTCAGGGCGTTTTAGCTTACCTCGGACAAACCGTAAATCCGATTGACACGAAATTTGAAATCTTACAATAATATAACATTACGGATCCGATGAAACTGGTTTCGTCAAAATCCGAAACTGTTTGAAAAATGACTATTTTTACTCGTCAATTAAATATTAAAATATTCAATTTCCACAAATTAACTTTAAATTCAATTTTAAAAGTTCTATAACATCATTCTAACTCCAATATGATTTAATACAACTTTACAAATCAATTTTAATCACTTTGAACCCAATTTCCAATTATTTCTGTAGTTTTCAAATATTAAATTATCGATTTAATTATCCAATTAAATCTAGATAGTCGAAATAAAATTTATTCGACTAACAATTTTTACTAGTAAATATTTAAAAATCAATTAAATATACGAATTCCAAATGACGGAAATTTTGGGTCGTTACAAACTCCCCCCCTTCCAAAAAGAATTTCGTCCTCGAAATTACCAAGTAAGAAAAAGTCTTGAAATCCATTAACTTTTCAAACATCCATTCAAATTAGATTTCAAATTCACTTAAGCGTTTAACTTTCCCAAAATCCAACAGTTAAACTTCTTGTAAAAACTTTACTAAGTTTTCAAATCATACTTAGTTATCTTTTCAAAACCAACTATATCGTTTTTTCACTCCAAAATCAAAGTTATAGTTTTCAAAAAATTTCAATTTTCTCAAAAATATTCCAACGCCTTAAATTTTCAGAAAATTTCTCCATAACCTCCTTTGCGCGACTCGATCTGAAAAAAATGGCAACATATAAATCACAAATATATATCTCATCAAAGTAATGGGCATCCCGTAGGGAAAAAAGTGTAAAAGTACGATATGTAATCCGAGATATGTACCTTATATATTATTAGCGAGCATATATGGCTAATATAGCGTGAAAGCGAGCTCCAAAAGCGAAGCAAGGGCAATCCGCACGTACTAAACACTCAACAATAATGAGAAACATGCATATATGAAAGTAATATCAATATACAACATATACCAGTACAACAACTACATATGCCAATATAGCAAATGCAACAAAAGGCAACAAATCCAACCATTAAACAACTATAATCCAACAACAATTTCAATCATCAAATCAATATACATTCACGTCTCATTAATATTTAATGAATTTTTTTTATTTAATCACATTTGATTCATTAACATTGAACTTTACTAACATTTATTTTCAATTAGTTTATATTCACTAATTTACATTCAACAATTCATATTCACTTTGTCTAACTTCAACTTGGTTTAACACTTTTAATTCCAATTGGTTGATATTAAATTGACTACCATTCAATTATTCAATTTCCAATTTACTAGTTTTTTAATGAATTAACACTTACATTCATTATTCTATATCAATTCTTTTACATTCGATTGATTAATATTCAATCCATTTATTAATTCAATTGCTAATTCATTTAACAATTAAGGTTGAATTTTATTTATATAACTCAAGTCCATATTCATCACTTCACTTTATTAATTACTTCGATACCAAAATCAACTTCATTCAACACCACTTAAGTTATTTTCCATTTCAAACATCATTTAACTTAACTTAAATTTCCACTTATAAATCCAATTCAGATTCCAATTCTAAAGTAATTTCTATTTAGCTTTCCTTTAGTTAAATTTCAAAACATATATTTATTATGCTAACCCAAATTCTTTATTCTTTACCAAAGCCAAATTTATTATCTCGTATTATAAGTCCAAAACTCGTTTCACTTATATTCAACAATTACAACTTGGATTTTAATTTCAAATTTGTTTATCATAACCAAGCTTCAATTTTCAATTTACTATAGTAGCAAATCCACCACATAGAAACTTGAAAATGATACCGATGATGTTGCAGTCATCACCCTTATTATTTCCTAGCAACAGTAGTGAATTCAGTGCTTAATATTCTTTCAAAAAAAATTCCTTTTTATTCATAAACCACATTTATAAATCTTTTTATTATATAATTTCACTATTTAACTTTTAATTTTGGGAAAATAATTTCCAAAATAAACAGGATTCAACATTTTCAATTCATAGTCCAAATTCATTTTTTTTTTACAACTCATATTTATAAATATATTCATATAGTTTCATTTACTATATAAGATTATTTCACAATAATAAATCACTTTTAATAAAATTCCATACTTAATAATTCATTTGCTTATACAATTTATTCTTTTAATTAGATTATTCAAACATCTTTTAATTAACTTATATATATTCTTACATTTCAACAACCAAACAATCAATATATATACTCATTAATAATTCTGAAAAATTATTTCTTTATATATAAAATATAATCAAGGTAAAATTATTTCATTTATCCAATTTAAAATGATACTATGTCGGTTTTCTCGTTTAAGGGTTTAGAAACCCCTATCGATTCGGTTGTACTTCCCGCACAGACCAGAATTCATAAACAGCTCAAAGGATAAGCAAACACAATATAAAACATTTTTATATTCACTAAAAAATATGTGTTCATATCTATTAATACACTCAAACTCATTCTAGAGTACTACTGACACTATCTCTAATGAGTAATTCCCAACAGAGCCAAAGTTGTCGCTTAACCAAATGCTCTGATACCAGATGTAACGTTCGAGATTTTCGACTTTCGAAAATCGACATCAATACGTCCACTGTATCAACTGCCGAGCAATCGAAGGCCGGAAAACCTAATTGTTAGGGTTAATAAAGAAGAGGTAGAAGAAGAAAGAAAAAAAGAAGAAGAAAACAGAAACAATAACAGAATCTCACATTTCGCAGCGAAACAATATATAATATATCAATGAATAATCATTAAAACAAAGAATCATATCTGTTATTACATTACATCACATTACATTATTAAAGTTTACAACAACAAACTATGGAAAGAAATACTATATACTAGTTGATACGCCATGTCATCCAGCTTGCCTCCAGATCTCTACAGCAACTCCTGAATTCCAGAATGACCTGATAACCTGACTCTAAACTGCCCGTGTAGAAAATGATGGGCACCCAGAGTTTAGAAAGGAAACAGTAAACTCCAGGCCAGTCATCGGACTGGTGTGAGAACTTAAACAGTTTATCTTTAAAAACAAATAAAGAAATATTTTAAATAGATCCACAATGCTTTTAGAAAATGTAACTACCATAAGGCCTCCCGCCACACACACAATGCAAACGCAGAAGTGGAGGAGATTTCTCCTTATGATAGTCAAACATGCTTGATACGCAAATTTATTTGATATTATTACTATAAGTGCAAAGTGTGGAAAACCATTTCGAAATTATAATATAAAGCTTAGCCAGCATAGGTGCCATTATATTATACCCCTTATAGCTACCTCCGGAGGAGGCAGATTATACAATTTGCAATCGTAAAGGGTTCGTATTGTTTCTTTGGATTTCCAACGAATGGTCAGGCCAAGGAACTTCCCATTTCCACATGGGTACGCCCCTGGAAAGACGCCCCGAGAACCTTACCGGATCTCTGCCAACACAAGGCCGGGTTACCTCTAGCTAGGTAACAACTGACACGAGTACGCTATCCCCCGGTCGTAACCGACCTAAATTCCAGGATTCACCAACAACCACAAAGAAATAAATTTGCAGCAACCACATAGGTTAAGTATCAGGGCTCCATACCATAATACCACCTCTATCCAGAAGGAAATAAACATACCCAAAGGAAATGAACATACCCTATGGGGGCGCGATCCCCAAATAACCTTGCTGCATTCTTACTGTTTTGACCATTTCCGGGGTGTGAGGTCCGACGAAGTCTCGTCCACAAAGCTACGCTTTACATAAAAGCCACGTTTGATCAACAAATGATCAGCAGCACTCGGCATGCCACGTTACCAAATTGGGAATATATCACTAGTAACCATCAACTACATAACCTCTGAGCTCATACGTCTCAGAGAAGGGTGTTAGGCTAAGAGAATAAATTCTCCGCCACCAACAGAAATGTATTTGATAGAAACCAACTTTACATCTCAAATTGTAACGTCAGACACACATCTATACAAGTCCGTTCCGGGATCGAACGGAACCGAAGTCAATTCCAAAGAAGCCATTGCAAATCCAGATATTCACTAATCACGACCGGACTTTCCATCACAAAGGGTGATAAAATCTCTATATCGGAGATCAGCCGATGCAGAGACGTTCGACGGTAATCCTTCCGTTTTCGAAAATATCCGGTCTTCAACATCGGTCTTTAAATGCTATCCATTACGACGTATCGCTATTCGGAATGGGATTAATGACCCAAAGGTCCTCTCCCGGCTAAACCGAATAACGAGCGCTTATTTTTAAAATAAGTGTAGCATTCAAATTCAAGAAAATCATAACAAATACCCATTAAAAGGTAAATATTGATAGTTGGTTATTTAACTATCAATAGATATGCACAACATCACCAGATTCCAAATAATTTCCCAAATTATTTATTTTCCAAAAATATCTTTACAAGATATATATTTTTCCACACTTCAACCATTTGAAACAAATTTCAAATCACTTTTCACCTTTACAACTTTTTGAAAATAAATTTCAAATCATTTTCCTTATGCGGAAACACTTCCAAATATTTATTCATTTTCAATTTATCTTTAAAAGATATAATCTCTAAACATTTCACTTCATATTGGAAAAACATTTCCATACGTATTTAATAATAAGTAATTCACAAATCTACTTATTTTCAACGTTTGAAAAATATTCAATATACTTAAATCACAATTAAGTATATATTTTATTCTTTAAGGAAAACATTCTCTTAAACATATTCATTTGAGTCAAAACGAATGTTGCGTAACACATCGTTATGACAACCTAAAATCACTAGTATAGGGATTCGAAATTAAGATAGATATATAAATCCCAATACTATATAAAACATTTCCTTTCAAAAATCATTTACTATAACAACAGTGTTATAGTCCACCATTTCCTTATTTCTACAAAACGTCTATTTCAACAATGAATGTTGAAATCTATGGTTTTGATACTTAATACACTTTAAAACAACTTCAAATCGCTTTAATTCCATTTAAAAGATCACTTCCTAAAACATTTCTTTAATATATTTTTCACTGTCCAAAATGGTGAATATAAATCGTTTACCAAATTCAACACTTCTACATATTTAATTTAAAGGATTATCCACTGTCCCAAAATCGTGAATGTACTCCTTTAATAAGCTATAATAATTAACTTATCAAAATAAGTCGATTTCGGATTTATAAAACAATGTTTATAAATTCCATTTATATTTTATAACAACTTCAACTTATAAAATCTCTTTATTAACAAATTCTATTTATATCTCATTTAAATGCCAAAATCCAATTTATAAGTTAATTACTTATAATTCTTTTATTTTACATAAATCTGTTCATTTTATAACTTCACAATTTATAAATCTATAAATTTCATTCACTTATGAAATCCATTTATACTTTATTTTAACACTTATAAAAACTCGTTTTATAATTCCAATATTTTTAATTCATGAATATCAATTTTATAAATCTTTCATATAAACCGTTTATAATAATTCAAAAATCCCAATTTAAACCATTTTACAAATTAATCAACTACTTATTTCAAAAATCACATTTCGGCTATATTTCACAAAAAGCATAATTTTTATAACATAAAAATTATAACGTTTATTAATTTAAAACGAATCAATTCCAAAATTCAATAAAATGTGTACTTTCAAAACTCACTTGTAAATCCTTTTAAATTCGAAATCGTTACTTTATCATTTTTAAAACTCCAAAAATAGGCCCAATGTTGCAACAGCACCAATAAATCAACCACGACATCCAAACATCATATATCAATATGATAGTAGAATATATCGCAAATATCTGTAAATAAATCAATACTGTTGAGGAATCCAGTTGGATCCCTCCAACCTGTTTCCCTGCATCCACAGATGTTAGCACAATACTCATCCTGTTTCAAGACGGAATATCGCGGTATATGGGTTTATAAAAAAATATTATCCGTTATTATGCGGCTCAATAGGGTCTCATCCGCTATATAATGCGGGAAAATGAACTCCAAGTACATATATAATACCAATTCCACTTCACGGTGGAATATCGCGGTATATGTGTTTAATATAATAACCTCCGCTTAATATATGGCGTATATGGTCTATTTCAATACACAGATAGAAATTTATCATTCAATCACACAATCAAGAAATTTTAAATCTAATATTTAAAATTTAAATCGAAACACAATTCGATTGAGTGAGAAGTTCTCACCTTGCTTCCAATAACAGTAGTAGTGTTTTATTTCGAATAAAATTAAACGTGCGTTTAATTTTATCCAAAATTTACAGTATCTCAAATCAACTTTAATCCAGCTCCATTACGTAATATTCTCCTATACGATTCCAACGCAAGTCTTTTCTTCAATTTTCGAACTCGTATGAACAAGTTATGACGTTTTAAAGTTTAAACGAATTATATATAATAAAATTTCAACATTTATTTTTATTTTTAAACCTTAAATTGATCTCGGCCACTGATTTTCTGGCAGCAACATCAGGCCGCTCGTACCGTCCTTCTTCCCAAACGTGAAAACCCCCAGGCAAATCACGTATTCGAACCCATATAGCCGCCGTTAACCCTAGTAGCTGCGCCCTCTCCGATCGACTAGCCGACGATCAAGCACCACGGTTTTGAAGACCATCGCGAGTGCTACCATCGGCCAGAGGCCGGCCATGCTCGGTGCCCCCCAAGCCTTGGAATTCATGTTCAAATGCAGCTCCTTCATGCGCGATTTGACGATGATCCGTGATGAAATTTGTGATCATAGCCGTTGATATTAAAGATCTCGATACCCTCTACAACTTTGCAGTTGAAGTCGAGGCTTAAAAGTTTGTAGATTGGAAGAAAATTGAGGAAGAACGTGGTGAAATTCTGGCCATTATTTTCGTATGTGGCGGCTGACCTAATTAGGGTTTCTGAGTGCAAATAATGAGTGTTGAGGTCCTTTTATAGAAAATATTCGCGTACTATTCTCCCAAAAAAATTTCGAACTCCAAACGAAGCATGCCGCCAGGCGTTTATAATGTTTTTCCCCTATTTCGAACGTAATGGAATATATATCGGGAGCCAATTCGATCGTATTTGGAAGATAGGTTTTCAAATCGACTATTTTAAATTTAAAAATCCACTTAAACCGTTTTCAGAGCATTTTAGCTTGCCCCGGACAAACCGTAATTCCGATTGACACGAAATTTGAAATCTTACAATAATATAACATTACAGATCCAATGAAACTGGTTTCATCGAAATCCGAGACTGTTTAAAAATGACTATTTTTACTCGTCAATTAAATATTAAAATAGTCCATTTCCACAAATTAACTTTAAATTCAATTTTAAAAGTTTTATAACATCATTCTAACTCCAATATGATTTAATTCAACTTTACAAATCAATTTTAATCACTTTGAACCCAATTTCCAATTATTTCTGTAATTTTCAAATATTAAATTTTCGATTTAATTATCCAATTAAATCTAGATAGTCGAAATAAAATTTATTCGACTTACAGTTTTTACTTGTAAATATTTAAAAATCAATTAAATACACGTATTCCAAATGACGGAAATTCTGGATCGTTACAGATACGTTTTGGATTCGGTGAGACCGGGATCAGGTTTCTAGATTTGGATATCCGAAAACCGCATCGATCCAAATTAACGATAGGTCGTGAATCTGAAGTGAAGATGAAGATTCAGAGTGCAAGGGTTATCGTCATTAACTCTGAGGGTGATTCTGAAATGAGTGTAACGAGATAATGCCTTCGGTTTCGTTCGAACACAGAACGAACTTGTATGGATTGAATGCTTTCAGAACATCGTCAGGTGGACGATGAGCATTCTAAGAGATGTGTTCTATAAAGGTAATCGTAGCCTCAAGCCTCATCAACTGGGAATGGCTAAAACAGGGAAGGTGCAACAAGGCTAAGTGGGTCATGCCCAAGTAGGACGAGATTTACCCCTGTCTAGATGTCCCTTTTATTTCGGTTGTATGGTGCGGTTACTGATCACAACTGCTGGGTGGTCTTGTTTGAAACTGTTCAGTAAGGAATGGTTCCGGCTTTGTGTTGCAGGGGATTGGGAGCAATCCTCGGTACGTTGATCTAGGCCATGTACTATGACGGGCGGTACCCCAGTAGCCCTGCCATTGTATGGAATCCAAAATCCAATAAGTGCCATCGGATTTGATTGTATTGCCCACTTTTGTGGCTAGTAGCTAGAATTTAATAGATGTAACAATTTCAGCTATTTTCTATTTACTTGAAAACCCTAGACCTATTATAATATCACTGGATTTCCTATCAATTGTTTTGGTTAGCGTAAGGTAAAAACTTTTCCATGTTTATATGTGGGAAGTCTTACCTGATACCTTTTCTTTTCAAAGGTTTTTCAAAAGTTAAACAACCTTAACCTGTTACTCACACCAAACCCATGTCTGACCTGGAGTTTATTTCTATTTTTCTTAAACTCCTGGGTACTCAAATTTTTATGAGTAGCCAAGGGATTCATGTTAGCTTTGACGAATTGTGGAGGAGCAATGAAGTAGGAGGCTTCAGCGTGTAGATATATAGTGTTCCGCTGTGTTGATATCTGTATTGTGTTTTGGGTTGTATAGCTAGACAGGTGTTTATAACTGTCTAGGTATGTGATGTATTATCTGTGTAACTCTGATAGTTATAGTATACTATGTAATACTTATGTTATTAATATAATTTATTCGTTCCGCTGTTGAGATTATGATGTTGTTTCTTCTTTCTCTTCTTTCATTTCTCTTTTCTATCCATTTCTTTCTTAAAGATGATGCGACTTTCTGAACATTGAAAGTCGGGTCGTCATAGATAAAATTTAAAAAACAAAATCCAATAAGATAAAAGATGGTAACTTATATTAAAAAGTAAGTTAATGATATGGAATTATAAGTAATTGATAACAAAAATTGAAATAATCAACATTAAGTATACAAAGAATCGAATGAATGTTTATTAAAAGTAAAAGCATAAGTTTAATTATACGAAATTGTAATTTTGATTAATAAATTTTAGAAATAAGAAAATATTTATTTGGTAAGAAATGAATAACTTTCGATGTACTCAATAATTGCAAAGATGTTGAATTAATGTAAAATGGAAGTAGTTGCTTTATTATTTGGATTCGTTTTTAAAGAAAATATTATAAGTTAAATAACTTATATTTCAAATATAATGATTTATTTGAAATTTCTTAAACAACCGAGTCTTGAATTTAATGCAAATGATAATGATTTCAAAAGTTGATTTAAATTATATTTAAACAAGAATGAAGAATGTTTGTAATGACCTGCATTTTTGGACGGTTTAAATCGACGATAAACCACACACGTCAGACTCAACCATTCAAAGGGGCAGATTGTTATGGGGTAAATAAGAAAAAGAAGATAAAGAAATAAAACAAATACAAAATCTCATAACATAATGAAAAAATATAATAATCAAATAACAGTTCATGAAGCTGTTTTACAAATACGTTTGATTATTCCTTTACAAAACAAAATCATAGTTACATATAACAAGAATATATAAATAAATAAAATGGAAAAACATGATGCAGTGGTATGAATATAATAAATAGTAATAACATAAATCTTCGTCCTCCAGAAAGCATCTTCGATACACTGAAAAGCTCAGACTATTCCGAGCAAATTGAAAAGACAAAACATTCGAGTTAGAACTAAAAGATCTTTTGTAAGTTAAATCAACAATAAATATATATGAGCGTAATGGCGTCAGAGATGTTTACGGGGTTTGACATCTCCAATCCGCTGTCTAACGTGAGTGCAGTAACTTAAGAGATGTTTGGGATTACCATCTCCAAAGGATCCATTAAACTATCTATTATGTAGTTCAATACGCAATTATAATACTGTCTACAATAAGATAAAGTATTAAAATAGTGTTAAGGCGTTACCCATATCCCCTTTAATACATTTTATATATTACCATAGTCTATAAAGTACCATAAGCTCCTCCGTGAGGTTTACCCAGAGGGCACTCCATAGGTATGGTACAAAACAAACTCGTAGAATGCGCGATAGCGCATGTGAACACTACACATGAGGCAATGCCAGGGTAGATATACCAATTGCAGAACCAGGCTGGTGGTAACGCATAGCAGCTACTACCACCCATCTCGGAACACACTCCCATAATCAAATCAAGGGGTGGCCACCAAATCAATCACAAAGTAATAAATATGGTATCGAAGAAGCATGTCCGTTCGAAGGAATGACATCACTTGGCCAAGGTATAGCTCCTATTTTAGTCACATCTAAGCTGACTCACATGAGTTAGGGTCACGTAAATACCTCATATGTAACGACCCATAAATTTTCGATGTTAAATTTTTGTTATTTTAATAATATTTTATGAGTTAATATTGAAAGAAATAAAATATTGCAATTTTATAATGGAATGATAACTAAATTTAGACTGAAACAATGTTAATACTAGTCAATTGTCAACAATCTAAATGAAACTCCAATTCATTTTATTTAAGCGTGATACGCTTGGTTATAAAACTAAATATAAGTAACAAATGTAAACATTTAGTTATTGTACAAAATAGATAGTTAATGGTAATTAAATAAAATCAGTATTGTGTAAGGAATGATAATGTGGGTGGTATTAATGGCTACACTAATTTATAGTGGGATGTAAAAGGTAATAAATTTATGTATAATTTGGGTAATAAAATAAGTTTATTTATGGAGTTAGATTGGTTATATTATCTTAGACTATAAATCAAATAGAAGAGAACAAGCGTATATCTTAAGGGTATAATAACAATTATTAAATATTACCTAATTTATTGGTCAATCAATTTATTTGAAATAAAGTCCTCTTGAATGTTAAGCAATTTTAATACTATTATGGAGGAAACGTTACTTAATGATTTTAATTTTAGTAACGGAAGAGTGAATGAGGATTTACAGAGAACATAAATTATTTATAAGTAAAAAGGAGTATATATTAAACAAATTTATGACAATTGGATAATACGGTGTTAATGGAAATTAATTAGTGTTATATATGGGATTTATTTAGGTGTTAATGGAAATTAAACAAACTTATAAATGAAAGAAAGTGAGTAGGTGTTAATGGAAATTAAACAAACTTATAAATGAAAGAAAGTGAGTAGGTGACCCTTTATTTAGGTTATTTATTCATTTAGTATGTTAAATAAAAATTTGGGAATCAGATCTCAATTAAGAAAAATTAAGTTGTACATTAATTTGAAATAAAATCTATTAAATATTACATTTATAGGAAATGTAGTACGAATGGTTGGGGATTGTCAAATTTGGTAAAAAGGGATTGGACTTAGGAAACTTTGTTAATTGAGTTTAAAACTTAATTAATACGCGTAATTGACAAGATTCACATTTTTTCAAAAAAATAACCGTTGATACAAATCTAAGATGTATATAGAAGTATTAATGTAGTGAAAGACAAATAAATATTAACTATGTTATTTGTGTAATTAATGGATAGGAATACCAAAGGCTAATTGTAGTAAGGAATATAAGTGGTAGAATAATAAAAATTTATGATTTTATTTTTGTTAACATATGTTAAGAGATATGTTTATGATCTTAATTTGAACTTCTACTAATAACATGTATTACAGTAAGATAAAAAAAATGATAACATACATCAGGTGTATTTAATGACATTGTTTGAATGTAATTAATAACGGTGATTATAATCATAAATGTTAATAAAGAATAAGAATGAATAAGTTTAGTAAAAGAGTAAACATTCATTTAGTAAAAATGTTTGGCAACTGAAAGATTGATTGTAGAGATGAGAAACAATTATTTAGTAAGAAATATATATAATTACTGTTTGTAGCGAATAGTGTATTAATATGTTTAAATTATTATTAGATAGGAAATAATTGTTATACTTCTCATTACATTCATTTAGTTCATTTTGAAACTTAATCAACTGAAATTAATGTAATTGAATATTTCAAATTAATAGGAGAGAGAATACTAATTGTAAATTAATAGGTGTAAATAAAAGCAACATATGTTTTGTGAAAATATAGGGAAAGTCTGATTTAATAAAAAGAAAATTTTACATCGAATAAAATGAATGTTTCATCTATGAATGTACATTTAATTTCATTAAAATAAGAACCGAAAGATTGATTTTAAAGAAAGAAATATATGTTTATTTGAAATGTGTTTTAGCTTACAAACTGATTACAAGAATAGGAAAATAATCTATTTATTACACTTGTGTATAAACAATAAATTTATAAACGTGTTTAAATAAACAATTGTTCTATTTCTTTATCCATTTTAGTTGTCTGTTTTAAAATCTAACTTTGTAAGTAACTGCAATTAATGTAATTCAAATGTTTCAATTAAAAAGAAAGGAAACGTTGATTGCAATTAATAAATTTAATAAAAGAAACGCACGTTTTGTGTTAAACAAAAAGGGTGTTTTAATGGAAATAAAATATCATTTGGTGAAAACAAAATTGAACGTTCTCATTTTTAAGGTAAGTATGAATATTTTATTTTGCGTAGATAAAAACCTAAATGCGTACAAAATTCTACTTTCGTTTGCAAACTTTTCCATTCCTACGTACATTCCCTTATCTATTATTAATGCCTGAAGCTTTATAATAAAACGTGACATTTATTTTTGTCCCTCCACATTCATTTCCTAATTATAAATAACCTATATCTTATTTCTTCTTCTACATTTTATTTCTCCTAACACCTCATCTTCAGAAGCTCTAATTCTTGCAACTCCAAAAGCATTCTTTTATAAAAAAAAAATTTTTTTTTTCATTTTTCGTACTGGAGGAGAACGAGGTCCTGTAGCGTGCTAAAGCTTTTGCTGACGTGGCTTATACTTTTGTTAGGTATGTTTATTTGTTTGTTTAAATTAATTTTGTTTTTAAGCGATTTAACGCGTGTAACTTTCTCATACGAACTCCATTTCACACGCGTTTTTTTGGTTAGGATCGTTATAAATTTCCGGATCTTTTGACGCTGGTTTGGACGAATATGAAGACTGTCTAATTTTTGGGTTTAAATTGAATTTAATTTAATTTCAATTCAAAAGGTGAGTGTTTTAACCCACTCACAACTTTTAAGTTTTCTTATGTTTGTTAAATTGATTTAAGATATGAGTAGAAATTTATTTATGACTGTTTTGCATTTTTTTTCATCATCTCAGTTAAATCACATTTATTTAATTTAACTGTTAATTAATTTTATTATTGCATAAAAATTGACAGTTAAAATTTATTTATTTTGCATATAAAAAGCTAGTTAAACAGTTATTTATTTATTTATTTATTTTGATTATAAACTGTTCGTTGATACCTATTATATTTTATATGCTCTATTGATGTTTGTTTAAATTGATGATGATTTAAATAAAATTGGTTGATGATTGATATTGGGTGAATGAATGGTGTGTTCTATATTATATAAACTGCAAGTTATTATGCATTCTCATTTCATTCGGGATTGCGGTTTGAAATGATATACAACCGCATTTTTTTAATTTTAAATTTGCGGATTGAAATGATAAATATCCGTATCACTTGACCACAGGATAGAAAATTATATACAGGCACCGCGGTATATATATAAAATTATTTTTGAAATGATTTCTATGGTTTGGATAGGATGCAGTTTAATAAATAATAATTTTAATCTTATGTAAAATTTTATTCTATATATACATATATAGTTAAATTATTGAATTTAAGCTATGTACGAATTTATTAAATGGAAATAAATAAGTTGAAAAATGGAGTTTGATAATTTATATTTATGATTAAGTACAGGTTTAAGATATTGTGTATATATATATAGAGTTTTAAATAGTTCAAATCAATTAAGATTGGAAATTAAATTTGAAATTTATTGGGAATTGGGCTTATTTAAAAATTAAACTCCATAAGTTGGTGTAAACTTATTAATCTTGGAAATTTTAAAGGTATGATATTTATAACTGGATTTTTATTCAAGATAAATTAAATGAATAATTCTAGTATAAATAAATGGAAGGAAATATTTAGTGTTAATAAATTGGGTTTTATTTTAAATGGTTATGGATCTATTATGTAAACGTTTCAAAACTAAATAATAGGACAATGAATTGTTGAATAGAAATTCCCAACCTTAGTTTTGAAGGTTATTAAATACTCAAAGTTTGAAAATATTGAAATCGAAGTGTTTTTATTCAAACTGAAAGTGAATCTAAAGGTTATGGGTTTAAACTGAATTTAAAGTAAATAAATTGTAAAGGCGTGGAATTTATTTACTTTAGAAAGAAAATTTAAATTCAACTGTTTTATTTTATATACTGTTGAATATCCAAACCATTTAAGTTTTGAAAGTTATGGTTTCAAAGCTATGAATTTCGAAGTATTATGTTTTGAAAGTTATAATTCAAATTCTTGGGTTTTGGATATTATAAATTTTAAAGCAGTATGATTTTGGAAAAGATATATGTGAAATAAAGATGACATTATACTGATTTGGGTTTATAATTGATATCAAATTTATTTGGTTTTTAAAACGAAAAATGGTATCGTATTATATGGTTTTGAAATGGGTATATATTCTCGTTTTGAAAGTAAAACTATTTTGATATGACCGCGGTGTTATAATAACGTTTGGTTGTTGAAGAGACCGGGATCGGAAGTTGTCATACTCTTTGCCAACTCCGAAAACCACTTTAACAACCGTGTGCGCGGTGGAGATTCCAGAATGAAGTAGGATGGCGGCGGCGTTTCCTTTGAGGTAAATACGTGGACCCGACTCCCGTGAGTAGGTGGCTAAAACAGGAGCGATTCTCGGGCCAAGGTGGTTAGCGCCCTTTATCGGACACATCCCTTCGATAATATACTCTGACTTTGGATTGATTCGGTGGCCACCTTTATTTTTTTGGTTTTGGGGGTGTTTGTTCGAGGTGGGCGGTAGCTGCGGCTATGCGTTACCACCAGTCCGGATAGCAATTGGTATATCTACCCTGGCATTGCCTAGTTGTGCCGTGTCACCTACCGTAGCACGCCTTATACGATTTTGGTTTTGTACCATACCTATGGAGTGCCCTCTGACGACGCCCAGTACGGGGGAGATTACAGTACTGTATAGACTATGGGAATATATAACTGTGTAAGGTGGAAAATGTAAAGCCTTAACGCTATTTAAAAGTAAGTTTATTTTACAATTAGACACTAGTATAATAGCGAAATATACTACATAGTAGATAGTTTAACGGATCCTTAGGAGATGTAAATCCCGAGCATCTCTTAAGTTACTGCACTCATATTTATCTCTGTTGATTTAACTTACATAAGATCTTTTAGTTCTGACTCGAATGTTTTGTCTTTTCAATTGCTCGGGTCAGTCCGAGCGTTCAGGATTTGAAGATTTTATTTTAGAGGACGAAGACGAAGATTTTAGTATTACTATCTATTATATTATTCCACTACACCATTTGATTCCGCTGCATTGATATTTATTGGTATGTGAACTTTGATATTTATTGTATAAAGAAAAATCAAATGTTTTGTAAACAGTTTTATGAACTGTATATTTATTATTATATTTTATCGTTCCGCTGCAAGATTCTATTTTGTTTTTTCTTCTTTCTTCATCTTCTCTATATTTATCTTATTTACCCCATAACAATCCGCCCTTCCATATGGTTTGAATTGGCACGTGTTTTGATTTAAAGCGTGCGAAAAGGCGGGACGTTACATCTGGTATCAGAGCCAGGTTTAGCGATAAGCCTTAAATTTGTGGGGTTTTACTCTTTACTAATAGGGTAGTAATACCCTATGGGAGTCGCTGAGTGTATATATATGAGAGAGCGTATTTTTTAGTGTTATTAAAAGGTTTTAATATTGTGTTAATCTGTTCCATTTTGTATTTATAAATTCTGGTTGGTGCATGGGACGCTATGACATCAATAGGGATTTCTATACACTTAATAGGACAGACCGACATAATATTTCATTTAATATAGGTGAATGAAATAATTTTGCTATTATATTTTCTATTTAAAATAAAAAATTTCAAATGATATCTGTATTTGGCTGTAATAGGTTGGTTGTTAGGTAATAAAGTGTATAAATAATAATAGAAATAAGATTGAAAAATAAAATAAATGAAATTTGGGAAATTAGAACTTAAGATCCGGGGTTTTGAAATTTCTTTCGAATAAATTTTGGAATATAATAATATTGTTTATAAGTACTTTCTGATATAAATATTTATTATAATCGAAAGAATTGTTTTAAAGAAGATTTTGGAGAAAATAAGTTTTGTACTTTCCTTTCTGTCGTTGGAAAATAATTTTGGTGATGGCGGCCGCATCATCGACTTACATTTTCGAGTTTCGAAGGGGGAAGGCCACTATAGTAGTTCTAATGCAGTTTCATTTTTGAAAAATATATAAATTTTGAATTGTTTTAAATATAATTAGAGATATATAAGTTGTAAGAATATATTTATCTATTGTTTTAAAATAAATTAAAATTTTAACCCGGTATTAATTCTTAAATTTCCATTAATTAATTGTTTCAATTATTGTAGTGAAATGAAAGGTAAGTAATTAATAATTGAAACCTCTAATTTAGGTAAGAGATTTAAGGCTAAGTTATAAAGGAAATAAAAAGGAAGTTGAAATTGTAACTTATAAGGAAAAGGTAAAAAATTATTGAACAATGAATTAATTAAAAGAAATGAGAAAACTTGTATAACTTTCAATTACATTCTTTAAAAGCATATATATAACTTACCAAATATTAAAAGTTGAAATGTTAGTAAGAAAATGTAATAGATATTGTACAAGTAATAAATTTGAGGTAATGAAAGTAATTTATGAAATTCCTTAATAAATAGGAATTTGATGTTGTAATATTATAATCTTAAGTGTAATTGAAAAGACTACTAATTGAAATAGAAAGGTAGGTATTATAAATGGAGGAAAATAATTAAAATTAAGTAGTGTATATGAAAGATAATAAACTTAAGTAAAGGATTGAAGCTATTTATTAATAAAATAAGAAGAAAAGATGAATGCAGTAAATATATAATTGTAGACTTATATTAATGTATTAATGTGCTAAGAAATTGATTTGCACATGAATACTATAAACAAATGAAGTTATGCAATATGAAATGAAAAGAGAAAAATGAATTATATATATATAAGTATAAGTGCAAACAAGTGTAATAAACACTAAATTAATGAATGGAGATAAAAGTTGTAAGAAATAAATGTAAAGTGATAAATGAAATTTATAAGAATGAGCTTGATTTATTATTTGGAATTGTTGCTTGTTTGGTTTATGGTTGTTTGGGGTAAGATAATTTAAATTTGGATTTGGATGAATGAATAATCTATTTAGTTTTATCTAAGGCTGCTGAGTAAATGATGCGCTAGTAGTTTATTCTTCATTCCGTGCAATTTAAAAGTTTTGAACATGAACAATTATTTGTTTGTTTGATTGAATGGTTGTTTTGTATTGTGTATGCTGTTTGTTGAAATTGATGGTTGTTGTTGTTATCCCGCTTTTTGGCAAAGCCGTGATACCGAAAGATTGGTCGAAAACAAGAGACAGTTCGTCTCAGAGATTGGTTGCATTCCACTTCGCTATGGATACCGATGAATTTTGTCCGAGTCCGGATCGGGCCACGATTGACAAGAAATGACAAGCAAAGCCGCGAGAGCCAACGTTTCAAGTTTCAAGTCAATCCGAGTTCATACACATAAGATATGATCGATTCAAGATGGAGGAGATAGCCCTTGTTCGAATCCATAAGATGTACCCTAGTTCGAAACCATGGCCAGAAATCATGTTCGCATCCATCGGTTCGTACCCATCTACTTCGAATCCATCAACTTTGGAAGTCCTTCGAATCCATAAGCCCAACCTTCCTTCGAATCCATCAGGTGGCCAGGCTTCGTATCCATCCCATTACCTTCCTTCGAATCCATCACTGTAACACATGATGGAATCCATCATGTTCCCCCGCTTCGAATCCATAGATGTTGCTGACCTTCGAATCCATGAAGACACCTCTCTTCGAATCCAACCAGTGTTGTCGTTTCGTATCGATCAGCTGAAGTGAGATATGATCGATACGAACGAGTCTCAGTTCGAATCCATGCATAAGTAAAGCCTTCGAATCGATTAAGTCAAAGCGGCGAAATTCAAGCGACGACTCTATCAACTCGGCGAAAAATGTGGATCGACTCGAAGAATGCGCACCACGTCAACCTACTAGCGCGTGCTTGGATCGATTCAAATCAATCGATTCGAATTGATCGATTCGAACGGAGCGAAAAGTCCAGGAAATGCTAATTCGAATCGATGGTATCTCGCGATCTACAAGTCCAAATGCTATGAAATTTTCACAGGAGCTTGTATACATGTTGAAGGATGTCCACGCCAAGTTTCGCCTCGATTGGATGAATTCTTGATCGATTCGAACGTACTTCGAATCGATCCCAAAGTGGGCCCAAATTCCCTGAGGTTGGGCTCGTGGGCCCCCTCATGTGCCAGAAGTGGTCTCCCTAAATTTAGGCGAAATATCAGCCTCCTACATCTATAAATAGAGCCCCGGGTCATTCAGAAAAGGGGATCGGAATTCTGAAGCGCCAAGACTCTACCAGATTCAATTCTACACCTTATCATCGTTGTTGCATTCGAGTTTCAGAGCGATAATCCATTGTAACTTGTTGTAACCACTGTAATCACCAAGAGAATAATCAATAAAGATAGAAAACTTGAAAGTGGACGTAGGCAAGATCGCCGAACCACTATAAATCCTGTGTCGTTTACTTGTTTTCTGCTGTTTCTGTTGAATGTTTATCATTTTTGTTATCTACAAATTTGTTATTTGTGACTGCGAACGGGTGCTTTCACGACTATTGGGTGTTTGTGGTCAATTTTGACGCAAACATTTTGGTGCTTTCACTGAGAACTGCTGATTCAGGATAATTTGAATTTGAAGGCTTAAAGATTAGATCTAAGAACCATGACGAGACAATCGAGCAGAAGGCCAAGGCCAGAGAGAAGTGAACACCAAGGAAGTCAAGAGGCTTCTTCAGGAGTGAATCAAGCATCGATCTTTATCACTAGGGACGAGATGGAGACAATGATGAAGAAACAGGAGGAGCTGATCCAAAGTTTGTTCCAACAGATAGGACAACTTGGAGCACAGAATAGAGAAGCGAATGGAGTTCAAAACAGAGCAAGACCATCCGGCGTAGCACCTGAACTAGGGGACGCGCACATGGAGAATGTTGATCCAATCCCAGAGAGAGAGAGAGAGAGATGCATCTACCCAAGCTAGGAGTAGTAGAGGAGTGAACGCTCAGTCAAGGGGGCAAATCCCAGAATTCCCTCATGGACTCGGGGGGCAGGTTGAAAGTAATGAACGAAGGTTGCATCTCGGTGACAACGACAGATTGGCGGAGATGGTTAGAAGAGCTATGAGAGGCGGTTTGGTAAACAAAGATTTGGAGGATGTTAATAGGAGTCCTTTTACTCCAGCAATCAGAGGAGCTAGGAACCCACCGGATTTCAAGTTACCATCATTGGACATGTATGACGGAGAACAGACCCCACGGTTCATCTAACGAAGTATATGAGACATATGGAAGTGCTGGGGGCATCAGAGGAGGTTATGGCCCAGTGCTTTCCATTATACTTGGCGGATATTGCAACATTGTGGTTTAAACAATTGGAGAATGGATCCATCGGAACATGGAATGGTTTAATTGAGAGATTTATGAGGCAATTCAGTGTTCACATTACAAGACCCAAGAATGTGATGACTTTGGCAACCCTAAAGCAGAAAGCCGGAGAGACCTTGAGGAGTTATCTAGCACGATTCAATGCAGCAGCAGCTTCGGTGGATCGAGCAGATCCATCTATGGTGGTGATGGCAGCTGTGTCCGGAATAGCTGACGGCACAGAGTTCAAAAATTCATTGACTAAAGATCCACCCGTGGATCTAGAGGAATTCTACAACGAGGTAGAAAAGTTTTTACGATTAGAGGATGCGAATGCAGAAAGAGAAGAATGAGAGGGAATAGAAGTTTATGTGCTTAAAGACAAAAAGCCTTTCGAAAAGGACTCAGACAAGGATAAAGGAAAACAAAAGGCTGAGGATTATAACGACAAGTCAAAGCGGCAACGGAGGGAGCCACGATTCACCACTTACACCGAGCTGAATGAGAGTCTGGAGCGAATTTATCAGGATACCAAAGAGCAGGTTCTATATCGTAGACCGAAGCGAAGGGATCCAACTTCTGACGAAAGGAGATCAGATAAGTTTTGTATATTTCATGAATTAAATGGTCATAACACTAATGATTGTAGGCATCTGAAGGATGAGGTGGAAGGGCATATCAGGAACGGTGTGCTCCTTCAATATGTGAGGAGGCGAGCTTCAGCGGTGCAGCCGGAGCGACCACCGTCTACATCAGCCAGGGGTGGCCCTGAACCGGGACACCGTTTGATTATCAATTAATTAAAATAACGATGAACAAGTCGCAAGATTCCACTAACATAATTAAATCATTTACACATGTACGAGATCGCGAACGTTCTCCAGGCATGCTCTGAATGATCATTGATTGTTTCGTAGTGGGAACTTACACTTTGACATCTTTGCTTTGCATTTGTTTCATGTTGATTTGGACATTTGAACTTGGTTTGTTTGGACATTTCTGTTTTAAAATTCATCCGTTGAATAGATATTTGATCCTGATAATTCTGAAATGGCTAAGCTACTTACACATGAACGGGGTCGCGAACGGTCCTTAGGCATGCTCTGAGATGGCGATAAACCGCCCTGGCAAACGATCCAGGGACCCACGCAAACGTGAGCCTGGTATCGATAATACCAAGCCCTCCCGGGCACAATTTCTCGCCCCGAACGGCACCCGACTTCGAATAGTCACAACTCGCCACGAACGACACCCGACCTCGAACGGTCACAAAAACGCCTCAAACGGCACACGATCGCGAACGGTCACAACTCGCCTCGAACAGGCACAACTCGCCTCGAACAGGCACGACTCGCCCCGAACGGCACAACTCATCTCACTTCAAATGGCTCGATCGCGAACGGTCTTCATTTGAGGTCCGCCACTTGACCGCGCACGGTCGCACTTCACCTCAAATGGCTCGATCCCGAACGATCGTCATTTGAAGTCAGGCGCTTGACCATGAACGGTCGCACTTCATCTCAAGTATCTCGATCCCGAACGGTCGTTATTTGAGGTCGCATAGAACTGTAAATTCCTTTGCAGGACATCAAACAGGATATGAACATCCAGATTATGGCATTACAAAACACGCCTTCCTACCGCAAGGCATATTTTGGGGGGGCAAATGTTATCCCGCTTCTTGGCAAAGCCGTGATACCGAAAGATTGGTCGAAAACAAGAGACAGTTCGTCTCAGAGATTGGTTGCATTCCACTTCGCTATGGATATCGATGAATTTTGTCCGAGTCCGGATCGGGCCACAATTGACAAGACATGACAAGCAAAGCTGCGAGAACCAACATTTCAAGTTTTAAGTCAATCCGAGTTCATACACGCAAGATATGATCGATTCAAGATGGAGGAGATAGCCCTTGTTCGAATCCATAAGATGTACCCTAGTTCGAAACCATGGCCAGAAATCATGTTCGCATCCATCGGTTCGTACCCATCTACTTCGAATCCATCAACTTTGGAAGTCCTTCGAATCCATAAGCCCAACCTTCCTTCGAATCCATTAGGTGGCCAGGCTTCGTATCCATCCCATTACCTTCCTTCGAATCCATCGTTGTAACACATGATGGAATCCATCATGTTCCCCCTGCTTTGAATCCATAGATGTTGCCGACCTTCGAATCCATGAAGACACCACTCTTCGAATCCAACCAGTGTTGTCGTTTCGTATCGATCAGCTGAAGTGAGATATGATCGATACGAACGAGTCTCAGTTCGAATCCATGCATAAGTAAAGCCTTCGAATCGATTAAGTCAAAGCGGCGAAATTCAAGCGACGACTCTATCAACTCGGCGAAAAATGTGGATCGACTCGAAGAATGCGTGCCACATCAACCTACTAGCGCGTGCTTGGATCGATTCGAATCAATCGATTCGAATTGATCGATTCTAACGGAGCGAAAAGTCCAAGAAACGCTAATTCCAATCGATGATATCTTGCGATCTACAAGTCCAAATGCTATGAAATTTTCACAGGAGCTTGTATACATGTTGAAGAATGTCCACTCCATGTTTCGCCTCGATTGGATGAATTCTTGATCGATTCGAACGTACTTCGAATCTATCCCAAAGTGGGCCCAAATTCCCTCAGGTTGGGCTCGTGGGCCCCCTCACGTGCCAGAAGTGGTCTCCCTAAATTTAGGCAAAATATCAGCCTCCTACATCTATAAATAGAACCCCAGGTCATTCAGAAAAGGGGATCGGAATTCTGAAGCGCCAAGACTCTACCAGATTCAATTCTACACCTTATCATCGTTGTTGCATTCGAGTTTCAGAGTGATAATCCATTGTAACTTGCTGTAACCACTGTAATCACCAAGAGAATAATCAATAAAGATAGAAAACTTGAAAGTGGACGTAGGCAAGATCGCCGAACCACTATAAATCCTGTGTCGTTTACTTGTTTTCTGCTGTTTCTGTTGAATGTTCATCATTTTTGTTATCTAAAAATTTGTTATTTGTGACTGCGAACGGGTGCTTTCACGACTATTGGGTGTTTGTGGTCAATTTTGACGCAAACATTTTGGTGCTTATTTGTTGTTAGTGATTGAAACCACCTAAATATTTCATTTTTTATAAATTGTTAACCCTTAGGATTATATAAGTAAAATGCAGGTTATGAAAGCAATTGCTACTGCTTTTGGTTCCATAAAATAAGCGTTGTTGCCCGACAAATAGGTTATTTTCGGATTACGGGTTTTAGCGTTATTTTTTTGTTTTTTTCCCGTGTTGGGATATATATTATTTTGAAAATATATGATATATATTGTTATAATTAATATTTTATTTTCTTCCGAGCCTCTCCGTACAAAGGAGACTCTGTTGAAATTTTTCGAAATTTTCGGACTTAGAATTTTTTTTTCCAAACTTTAATAATGTAAATATAAAAGATTAAATAGTTATAAATTAGGATATCTTATTTAAAGTAATTAATTTTGTAAATTTAATTGTTTATAAAGTTAATGTTTTGATAAGATGCATTGTTTTTATTTCTTCTTTTCCCCTTTTTTCTTTTTCGTGGACGAAAAATTTTGAGTGGGGGAGAGTGTAACGACCCATAAATTTTCGATGTTAAATTTTTGTTATTTTAACAATATTTTATGAGTTAATATTGAAAGAAATAAAATATTGCAATTTTATAATGGAATGATAACTAAATTTAGACTGAAACAACGTTAATACAAGTCAATTTTCAACAATCTAAATGAATCTCCAATTCATTTTATTTAAGCATGATACGTTTGGTTATAAAACTAAATATAAGTAACAAATGTAAACACTTAGTTATTGTACAAAATAGATAGTTAATGGTAATTAAATAAAATCAATATTATGTAAGGAATGATACTATGGGTGGTATTAATGGTTACACTGATTTATAGTGGGATGTAAAAGGTAATAAATTTATGTATAATTTGGGTAATAAAATAAGTTTATTTATGGAGTTAGATTGGTTATATTATCTTAGGCTATAAATCAAATAGAAGAGAACAAGCGTATATCTTAAGGGTATAATAACAATTATTAAATATTACCTAATTTATTGGTCAATCAATTTATTTGAAATAAAGTCCTCTTGAATGTTAAGCAATTTTAATACTGTTATGGAGGAAACGTTACTTAATGATTTTAATTTTAGTAACGGAAGAGTGAATGAGGATTTACAGAGAACATAAATTATTTATAAGTAAAAAGGAGTATATATTAAACAAATTTATGACAATTGGATAATACGGTGTTAATGGAAATTAATTAGTGTTATATATGGGATTTATACCTGGGTGGGCAAGTGGTAAACTTATAAATGAAAGAAAGTGAGTAGGTGACCCTTTATTTAGGTTATTTATTCATTTAGTATGTTAAATAAAAATTTGGGAATCAGATCTTAATTAAGGGAAATTAGGTTGTACGTTAATTTGAAATAAAATCTATTAAATATTACATTTATAGGGAATGTAGTACGAATGGTTAGGGATTGTCAAATTTGGTAAAAAGGGATTGGACTTAGGAAACTTTGTTAATTGAGTTTAAAACCTTAATTAATACGCGTAATTGACAAGATTCACATTTTTAAAAAAATAACCGTTGATACAAATCTAAGATGTATATAGTAGTATTAATGTAGTGAAAGACAAACAAATATTAACTATGTTATTTGTGTAATCAATGGATAGGAATACCAAAGGCTAATTGTAGTAAGGAATATAAGTGGTAGAATAATAAAAATTTATGATTTTATTTTTGTTAACATATGTTAAGAGATATGTTTATTATCTTAATTTGAACTTCTACTAATAATATGTATTACAGTAAGATTAAAAAAAATGATAACATACGTCAGGTGTATTTAATGACATTGTTTGAATGTAATTAATAACGGTGGTCATAATAATAAATGTTAATAAAGAATAAGAATGAATAAGTTTAGTAAAAAAAGTAAACATTCATTTAGTAAAAATGTTTGGCAACTAAAAGATTGATTGTAGAGATGAGAAACTATTATCTAGTAAGAAACATATATAATTACTGTTTGTAGCGAATAGTGTATTAATAAGTTTAAATTACTATTAGATAGGAAATAATTGTTATACTTCTCATTACATTCATTTAGTCCATTTTGAAACTTAATCAACTGAAATTAATGTAATTGAAAATTTCAAATTAATAGGAGGGAGAATACTAATTGTAGATTAATAGGTGTAAATAAAAGCAGGATATGTTTTGTGAAAATATAGGGAAAGTTTGATTTAATAAAAAGAAAATTTTACATCAAATAAAATGAGTGTTTCATCTGTGAATGTACGTTTAATTTCATTAAAATAAGAACAGAAAGATTGATTTTAAAGAAAGAAATATATGTTTATTTGAACTGTGTTTTAGCTTACAGACTGATTACAAGAATAGAAAAATAATCTATTTATTACACTTGTGTATAAACAATAAATTTATAAACGTGTTTAAATAAACAATTGTTCTATTTCTTTATCCATTTTAGTTGTTTGTTTTAAAAGCTAACTTTGTAAGTAACTGCAATTAATGTAATTCAAATGTTTCAATTAAAAAGAAAGGAAACATTGATTGCAATTAATAAATTTAATAAAAGAAACGCACGTTTTGTGTTAAACAAAAAGGGTGTTTTAATGGAAATAAAAGATCATTTTGAGAAAACAAAATTGAACGTTCTCACTTTTAAGGTAAGTATAAATATTTTATTTTGCGTAGATAAACACCTAAATGCGTACAAAATTCTACTTTCGTTTGCAAACTTCTCCATTCCTACGTACATTCCCTTACCTATTATTAATACCTGAAGCTAACGAGACATTTATTTTTGTCCCTCCACATTCATTTCCTAATTATATATAACCTACATCTTATTTCTTCTTCTACATTTTGTTTCTCCTAACACCTCATATTCAAAAGCTCTTATGCTTGCAACTCCAAAAGCATTCTTTTATAAAATTGATTTTTTTCTTTTTTCGTACTGGAGGAGAATGAGGTCCTGTAGCGTGCTAAAGCTTTTGCTGACGTGGCTTATATTTTGGTTAGGTATGTTTATTTGTTTGTCTAAATTAATTTTGTTTTCAAGCGATTTAACGCGTGTAACTTTCTCATACGAACTCCGTTTCACACGCGATTTTTTTGTTAGGATCGTAATAAAATTCCAGACCTTTTGACGCTGGTTTGGACGAACTTGGAGACTTTCTAATTTTTGGGTTTAAATTGAATTTTAATTCAATTTCAATTCAAAAGGTGAGTGTTTTAACCCACTCACAACTTCTAAGTTTTCATATGTTTGTTAAATTGATTTAAGATATGAGTAGAAATTTATTTATGATTGTTTTGCATATATTTTTTCATCATCTCAGTTAAATCGCATTTATTTAATTTAACTATTAATTAATTTTATTATTGCATATAAATTGACAGTTAAAATTTATTTATTTTGCATATAAACTGCTACTTAAATATTTATTTATTTATTTATTTTGAATATAAACTGTTCGTTGATACCTGTTATATTTTATATGCTCTATTGATGTTTATTTAAATTGATGATGATTGAAATAAAATTGGCTGATGGTTGATATTGGGTGAATGGATGGTGTGTTCTATATTATATAAACTGCAAGGTATTATGCATTCTCATTTCGTTCGGGATTGCGTTTTTAAATGATATACAACCGCATTTTTTTTATTTTTAAATTTGCGGACTGAAATGATAAATATCCGTATCACTTGACTATAGGATAGAAAATTATATACAGGCACCGCGGTATATATATAAAATTATTTTTGAAATGATTACTATGGTTTGGATAGGATGCGGTTTTCTAAATACTAATTTTGATCTTATATAAAATTTTATTTTATATATACATATATAGTTAAATTATTGAATTTAAGCTTTGTATGAATTCATTAAATGGAAATAAATAAGTTGAAAAATGAAGTTTGGTAATTTATATTTATGATTAAGTACAGGTTTAAGATATTGTGTGTATATATATATAGACTTTTAAATAGTTCAAATCAATTAAGATTGGAAATTAAATTTGAAATTTATTTGGAATTGGGCTTATTTAAAAATTAAACTCCACAAGTTGGTGTAAACTTATTAATCTTGGAAATTTTAAAGGTATGATATTTATAACTGGATTTTTATTCAAGATAAATTAAATGAATAATTCTAATATAAATAAATGGAAGGAAATATTTAGTGTTAATAAATTGGGTTTTATTTTAAATGGTTATGGATCTATTATGTAAACGTTTCAAAAATAAATAATAGGACAATGAATTGTTGAATATAAATTCCAATCTTAGTTTTGAAGGTTATTAAATACTCAAAGTTTGAAAATATTGAAATCGAAGTGTTTTTATTCAAACTGAAAGTGAATCTAAAGGTTATGGGTTTAAACTGAATTTAAAGTAAATAAAATTGTAAAGGCGTGGAAATTATTTACTTTATAAAGAAATTTTAAATTCAATTGTTTTATTTATATACTGTTGAATATCCAAACCATTTAAGTTTTGAAAGTTATGGTTTCAAAGCTATGAATTTTGAAGTATTATGTTTTGAAAGTTATAAGTCAAATGTTTGGGTTTCTGATATTATAAATTTTAAAGCAGTATGACTTTGGAAAAGATATATGTGAAATAAAGATGACATTATACCGATTTGGGTTTGTAAATGATATCAAATTTATTTGGTTTTTAAAACGAAAAATGGTATCGTATTATATGGTTTTGAAATGGGTATATATTCTGGTTTTGAAAGTAAAACTATTTTGATAAGGCCGCGGTGTTATAATAACGTTTGGTTGTTGAAGAGACCGGGATCAGAAGTTGTCATACTCTCTGCCAGCTCCGAAAACCACTTTAACAACCGTGCACGTGGTGGAGATTCCAGAATGAAGTAGGATGGCGGCGGCGTTTTCTTTGAGGTAAATACATGGACCCGACTCCCGTGAGTTGGCATAAGGTGGCTAAAAAAGGAGCGATTCTCGGGCCAAGGGGGTTAGCACCCTTTATCGGACACATCCCTTCGATACTATACTCTGACTTTGGATTGATTCGGTGGCCACCTTTATTTTTTTGATTTTGGGGGTGTTTGTTCGAGGTGGGCGGTAGTTGCGGCTATGCGTTACATCAGTCCGGATAGCAATTGGTATATCTACCCTGGCATTGCCTAGTTGTGTCGTGTCACCTACCCTAGCGCGCCTTATACGATTTTGGTTTTGTACCATACCTATGGAGTGCCCTCTGACGACGCCCAGTACGGGGGAGATTACGGTACTGTATAGACTATGGGAATATATAACTGTGTTAAGGTGGAAAATGTAAAGCCTTAACGCTATTTAAAAGTAAGTTTATTTTACAAATAGACACTAGTATAATAGCGAAATATACTACATAATAGATAGTTTAACGGATCCTTAGGAGATGTAAATCCCGAGCATCTCTTAAGTTACTGCACTCATATTTATCTCTGTTGATTTAACTTACATAAGATCTTTTAGTTCTGACTCGAGTGTTTTGTCTTTTCAATTCGCTCGGGTCAGTCCGAGCGTTTCAGGATTTGACGATTTTATTCTGGAGGACGAAGACGAAGATTTGTAGTATTACTATCTATTATATTATTCCACTACACCATTTGATTCCGCTGCATTGATATTTATTGGTATGTGAACTCTGATATTTATTGTATAAAGAAAAATCAAATGTTTTGTAAACAGTTTTACGAACTGTATATTTATTATTATATTTTATCGTTCCGCTGCAAGATTCTATTTTGCTTTTTTCTTCTTTCTTCATCTTCTCTGTATTTATCTTATTTATCCCATAACAATCTGCCCTTCCGTATAGTTTGAATTGGCATGTGTGTCAATTTAAAGCGTGCAAAAAGGCGGGACGTTACATCATACATAATCATTCGCCAAACCATCTGTAACAACTCGGATTTTTTGACATTTGATTTGGAATACTTAAGTGGGTTTTAAATATTGAATACGGAAATTTGGGTTTTTATTATAAAATCAATTCGAGATTTAAATATAGCGATTTAAATTAAGTAATTTAATTATTTAATAATTGAATACTGGTAAATTATTGTATCTTGAGTTTTAAGCCCGATAAAAATAATTTAAAGGCATTCTAAATTTATATTTATAATAATGAAGATAATAAAAGATTTAAAATTGAATTTAAAATTATCTGTTCAATTTTAAAAATATCTCATTCAAATTGACAATTAAAAATAGCCTTCCGAGGCACAATCTCGGAATTTGACGAAACAAGTTCCATTGGATCCATAATATTGTATTATCATCGGATTTCAAATTTCATAGTGTTTGGAGTTATCGTTTGACCGTACGGTACATAAACACGTTGAAAATATATTGAAATCTAATATACATAATTGGGTCCAAAAAGCTATCTTCTCCATACGATCGAATTAGGACTCGAAACCTTTTCCATTGCGTTCGTAATAGCGGTATAACATTATAAACGCCTAGCGGTATGTTTCGATAGGAGGTTGATATTTTAAGTTGCAAAATCGAGGTAAATTGGAAATTTAACATTATATACATTAATTGTCAATCGTTCACATCAACTTGCTTTCTATCCTCTCAGCCACCTAAGGTATTGATCATTCCCTCTACATCACACTTCCCTCCTTTTTAAAAACTTGTCCGAGCCTTTCTTTTCAAATTCATTGTCAAAAAAAAGATAAAAGGAAAAAAATGGCCGGCATCGAAAATCATAAGTACCCAGGTACCAAAAAAATAAAAGAACAAAAAAGAGAAAACTTTTCCATACTTAATTGAAGTCGAGGAATTCAAGTCGAAGAAATAGTGGTTCTTCATTGTATCTCGATCGGCATAGGGTGTGTCGATTTTCAGTCGTTGCATTTGGGTCCACGCAAGTACCGTCACAAGCGATTGCAACCGTTTATGGCATAGGGGCGCATGGTAGGGACGATCTGTAGCTGTGCGAACTGGAAGCAACGATTTGGTGATTCGTGAGGCCAGAAGTGGAAGGGGCAGGAGGTGGAGACATTGACCAAGGCGAAGGCCTGGTTAGGGTCATGGTTAGCTTTGCATTGGGGTGTCGTTCGAAGGCAGCTAGGGCTCGTGAGAGAGGGTTTTGGCTGGAGGTATAACCTATTAACTTCTTGGTTAATTATAAATATTTATTATGGTAATTAGGGTATATAAATCATATTATAAATCGAATAATTAAAAATCCGTAAATTGTTCATGCGAGGTCAAAAATCATGAAAATCAAGTCGAGATTGAAGCGGACTGCAAACGAAACAAAAATGAGTAAAATCTCACTCATTCGGATTTCTAGAATAATTAAAATGTTAGATTTAAATTATTGGTTGTTTGGATAAATTTATATCAGTTTGGAGATTATAATATATATAGTGGTATATATATTAGAATTTGGAGTAATATTCCCGCATATATATATAGCGGATGAGACCCTATACACCCCGCATAATAGCAGATGACCCTGTATACCAAGATATCCCCCTCAAAGTGGGATTGGTATTTATTTTATGTTGTATTAACATCTGTGGATGCGAGGAAAGGGGTTGAAAGGAACCAACTGGATTCCTCAAATTTATTGTTTATTTTTCATATATAGTGATATATGAGTTGTGCAGAATAATCTGTTATAGATTATTGTAGTGATTGAATTATTGGATGCTATTGTAGCACTAGCCTGAATTTCGTTGATTTAAATACTATAAATATATTTTTAAAATTTATGGAATTGAAGGGAATTTGAAGATAATATATATATATATATATATAGGAATTGAAGTTATTTTAAAGAAATTGAATTAGAAACATATAATTGATTTGGTTATACTTAACTATTATAAAGTATAAATGAAGACTTTTAAAATGAATTATATAGAAGAATATATTAGTGATATTCTGGAAATATAAAAAAGGAGTTGAAATCAATATTGAAAAAAAATTGGAGTATTAATGGATTTTCATAAATAAGATTTGTTTTTATAAACAAGTAAAACCGATGGGGTTATAGAATTGATACCGATATTTATAAATAAGAATTTCGATATCAGGTGATAATTGGAGATATCATGTGATGATTGAAATATAAATTCATTGGGTGAATTTATATTGAAATAAGGAAACATGATTGAGAGAAAAAATAAGTAGATTCTAATTTTGCAATAAGAATGGTTAGGAAATCGACAATGACTTGATATGTGGTGAAATCGAGAGGAAGCTATAAAGTAGATTGGTTATAGAAATTTTAAAAGTATTTTTAAAATTTTAAGAAGTGAATTTGTTTAAAAAGGAAAATTTTATTATTTTAAAAAACTATGTAATTTTAAACTAGTTGAGATTGAAATACTTATAAGTCGATTTTTAAATATGAAGTATTTATTTTGGTAAATTATAACTTTTGAAATCAGCGTTGAAGATTTATTTAACTAAAATGAGTTGCTGATGTTTAGAAAAGTGGTTTTCGATATTTTAAATAATTATTCGAATATGTGTCAACAATAAATTATTTTTCTTTAAAATACTTATTTTATACATATATATTAGAGTTTAAAGTAATTAAAATTTTTGCAACGACCCACTATTTTGTACCATTCAAATCGACAATAATCCACACATGTCGGACTTGAATGATGCAAAATAACAGATTTTAAATAAATTTGGAGCAAATGAAATCAAATACACAGAATCACAGACACACAAAATATCAGAATAACTCGCAGCGGAATATAAAATACCATAGTAGTTCATGAAGCTACTATAACAAAGTCTCAAAACAAATACATAATATGAGTCTGAAACACATAATAGAAATCCCAAATACATAGAAGTTCACTAATAAATGAGATAAAATAGAACAGCTGAAACAGAAATAGATATATAAATAGATAGGCAGAATCTCCAGCAAAGACCAGCTTCAGAAAGAGAATCCAAAGCTATGAATATTCAGGCTGACCCGAGCGTAAAGCAGAACACAAAACACTCTAGTCAGGACAATATATACTTATATAATGTAAACCAACTCAAGTGAACTGTAATAAGGTACAAGTAACTTAAAGGATGCCTGGGACCGCCCATCCTTTAAGGATTCGTTAAACTATTTACTATGTAGTAATATTGCGCTATTATAATAATGTCTACAGTAAAATAAACTTACTTTTAAATAGCGTTCCTGGCTTACCCATATCACCCTTCACACATTATAGTCCCAGTAGTCCATCCAGTATCAGCGTATCTCCAGATCGAGAGACTACCCTAAATATTCCATCGGCTACGGGAGAAAAACAAACTCATAGTAAAGGCTCGGTATGGTAGGTGACACGGCACACAAGGCAATACCAAGGTAGATATACCAATTACGCACATGGGCTGGCGGTAACGTAGCAGCTACTACGCCCACCCCGGAGCACACACCCAATCAAAATCGAAGGATGGCCATCTAATCAATCACAAGTAAGAGTATAGTATCGAAGGAATGTGTCCGACCAGAGGAGCTACCCCTTTTGGCCCGAGATCGCTCCTGTTTTAGCCACCTTAAGCCAACTCATGGGAGTCGGGTCCACGTAATATACCTCAAGAACGTCGCCACAGTCTTACTTCATTCCGGAAACTCCATCGCGTACATAGTTGTTTAACTGGTTTTCGGTTTCGACAGAGAGTATGTCCATATCCGATCCCGGTCTCTTTAACAACCAATCGTTAGTCATAATTTTTAAAAATCATAGTTTATACTTCAAAATAAAGTATCATTTCAAATTCAAATCTTTATCAAAATAAAGATCTAATCATTTCCAAACCATTTCAATATATCAGAATATCATATCTTTCAAAATTCATTTTCAAATCATTATTTGAATTCAAATCCAAATATACACATTTAAATATTCTTTTTAATTCAAAGATATCATTCATTTATTATCCTTTTTAATTCAAAGATATCATTCATTTATTATCATTTCAAATCACCTTTTAAATATTTTATATTTAAATCAAAACAACTCATTTAAACCATTTAGAAGTGAAGTCATTATATTTAGAATCAAATATTCAGTTCCCAAAATTTTAGACAAATTATGAGCTCATTTATTTAAATCAAAACCTCAAACATTCATTTCAGCCTACCGCAACACTTATCAAGTGTTACTGTAGCCCTTTACTTAGTTTCAGATTTTAATTATCTTTCTGCTATCGCAGCGCTTACCAAGTGATGTAATACCACTTAGTTATAATTTATACATAGTTTGTTTGCATCAACCACAACACTTACAAAGCGCTGTAATATCATTTACGTTAGAAATAATAGCATTTCAAAATACTATTAATTACATTTCCAATATTCAATATAATTTCACAAAACATTTATTCTTTTTTTAATCATTTTAAACAAAAAAATCATATAATTTCACATTTAAAACAATCATTTAAATATCCTTATATTCATGATTTTATAAGGTTAAATTTCCATTTAAAAATATCAATATTTAATAATAATTCACATATTAAATTCACACATTCAATTTCAATTCTTTATAATTAAGTTTTAACTAAACATTTAAGTTTACATTTTCAAATATAACTCATTTTCATTTTATTTACTTAACTTAAAATTTCATTTTTAAAAAAAATTCACAAATTTCCAATTTAAGTTACATTTCAAAATTCAACTCAATATTCATTCATTTAACATTTTAACTTTATTCAAAAATCATTAATATATTATAAAAAATCATTTTAAATTCATTTTAATTCAAAATATCACAAATTTATCATATTTTCATACTTAATTTAAATTCCATTTATCACCAAATTATAATTTCCAAAATAACTTACATTTCAAATTTTTTAACTTTACCATTAATTTATTTCACTTATAAATTCTTAGAAAATCAATAATACCTTAAAAAAATCATTTTTAATTAAGTTTCAAATCAAAATATTATAATATCTACATTTCAAACATATTTTAAAAAAATTTAAAAAAAAATATTTTAACCACGGGTCTATATAAATTTTTCTAGCCGAAGTAAAGTGATACGGGTAATATATCATTTCGACCCGTAATTTCCAAAGAAAACCGGGTTTTATCATTTCAAACCCGCAGTCCCAAGTAAATGAAAATAATTGAAAATCCTTCAGGCCTATCATTTCAGCACATAACGATTTTTCCCTATTCTAAAGTCCATTCGAGTATGTATCATTTCAACCCATAATGATTCTAATCTAAAGGGAACTTGCAATGTGGTAAACTGATATAAATAAACAGAATAGCATGATATAACAGTAACAGATGATATAATAGGTGTATAAGCATGGATGAACATCATATGGTCATAACATAGCAGGTGTAGCATGGTGATGCATTTTACAGGTTCAAATGGGATCAGTTTAAAATCATATAAGTATAAACTATCTGGTGAGAATAACTCACTTGTATAAGCTGAAGATAACAATCAAATGAAAAAACTGAGATCTTCAAAAGCATGATAGTATGACAATGATTCGAGTGAGGGAGAGACAAAGCTAATTGCATCGAACACATTCAAAAAAACAATATACAACATAAATATACACTTAACAAAATTAAATACCATAGAAATATATGCACGACAAGTCACAAATTTCCTTGCACTTGCTTTCAACCACCTATGTTTCAGCTATAGGTCTGAAACACATGGCTAAGGAGTGGGTTTGGATCTAGTTTTCGGTTGAACGGGTCGGCCTAGCATGGATGGTGATGGAGCAAAAGTAGTGATGCATGAAACTACACAAGCTATAAGGCAATACAACAATGATTCAATGCACCAATGGGCTCAGCCAAAGCAAGAACGGGCACGGCCACGGCTTAGGAGGGTCAGGTGTGACATGGAAGAGGGTGTCAGGTCAGGAAAAGCTGGTGGTGGTGATGTAGGGGGCGACCAAGGGAAGTTTGGAGGTGATGCAACCAAATGATGCTCGGCTTGGTATATACAAGTGAAGTGTGTGTAGATTTTGTTGGATCTGGTCATCAAGGTGCACGACCATGGGATTGGGGTTGGACTGGAGGTGGTGGTGGAGGCGGCCTGAGACGACCCGACTTTCTACTCCCAGAAAATCGCATCATCTTGAAGAAAGAAAGGGATAAAGGAAGAAAAGAAAGAGAAAGAAAAGAAACAGAACAACATCAGAGAACTCACAGCGGAACGAATAAAATATAATATATCTCATAAAATATTACATAGTATCTCATTACATCAGAGTACACAACTTAAACTACAGATAATAGACAGTTATAAACTTCTGTCTAACTATACAACTCAAGTATACAAGATACAGACACAACATACACAGCGGAATCAATATATATCTACACGTCGAAGCCTCCTGCTCCATATCTCCTCCAGAATTCGTCAAGCTAACCTGATCCACTTGACTACTCATACATAATATGAGTACCCAAGAGTTTATAAAACATAAAATAAACACTCGGGTCAGACAGGGGTCTGATGTTAGTAAACGGGTTAAAATTGCTTAACTTTAGAAAACCTTTGAAAGAAAAGGTATCACGTAAGACTTCCCTCACATAAACATGGAAAAGTTTTTACCTTACGCTAACCAAAACATTTGATAGGAAATCCAGTGATATTATAATAGGGTCTAGGGTTTTCAAATAAAATACAGAAATAGCTGGAATGCTTACATCTCACGTTCCAACATAGTTGGGCACAATCAAAACCGTACAGGCACTTATTGGATTTTGGATTCCATACAATGGCAGGGCTACTGGGGTACCGCCCGTCATAGTACGTGGCCTAGATCAATGTACCGAGGAGCCACCCTAACTCCCCTGTAACACAAGGCCGGAACCATCCCTTACTAGACAGTCCCGAACAAGACCACCCCGTAGTTGGCGCGACCAACCACACACTAAGCCGAAATAGAAAGGGACCTCTAGACAGAGGTAAATCTCGCTCTCAAGTGGGGGCTACCCACGAAGCCTTGCTGCACCTTCCCTGTTTTAGCCATTCCCGGTTGATGAGGCCTGAGGTTACGATTACCTTTATAGAACACAATATCTTAGAATGCTCATCGTCCACCTGACGATGTGCTGAAAGCATTCAATTCATACAAGTTCGTTCCGGGTTCGAACAAACCGAAGGCACTATCTCGTTGCACTCATTATTGGAATCACCCTCAGAGTCAACGACCATAGCCCTTGCACTCTGATTCGCCATCTCGAATCTATAAGCACTATTCCGTCAAACTCATTACGGAATCACCCACAGAGTTATACTGACGTATAGCCCTTACACCTCGAGTCTTCGCTTGCTCCACTTGGATTAACGACCTAACGTTTAATTGGAATCGATGTGGTTTTCGGATATCCAAATATGAAAACCCGATCCCGGTCTCACCGAAACCGAACGCCATTTTAATGTCCAAGTTATACATAAGGGTTTAAACAATCTAATTTATATTCAGGATGATATAAACAAATAGATGAATCGTATTATCACAATAGATAATTCATAACAATATTCATCTTCACAAAGCAGCATATCATATAACAAAGATATCCAATATCAACCAGTATCGACCAATATCAAACATCCAATATAAACCAATCATACAATATCAATCTCCAAATATTGATCATCCAATATCAATCAATTAACCAATATTAATCAATCAATCCATATTAATCAAACATCCAAATCAGAATTGATTATTCCTTAATCAATTGGATTTCCATAATCCTTCTTCATTAATTATTATTCCAAATAAATAAATCAATCATCTCTAATGATCTTTCTCAATTAATCTTCCTTGATTAATTATATTTAATTACATTCAAGTAATTATCCTATCCATATTCAGTAATTAACCTTTTAATTACTATCATTAATTACAATAATTAATGATCATTCATTAATTAACTATAATTAATTACATTATTTCTTAATTAATTACAATTAATTAATCACATTTAAATTAATTATTTTTATTAATCAACCTTGATTAATATCATTAATTACCTTAATTAATGATCCTTATTAATTAATAATTACTTTAATAAATTAAATAGTTAACTTATAATTAATCAACTCATAAATCATAATTAGTAATTAACAATTTGTAATTACTTATTTTAATTAATGAACTTCTTAATTAATTAATTTCTAATTTAATTATATTAATCTTTGATTAATTAATCCAATTAATTAATCATTAATTACTTCATTAAGTAATTATTAAACAATTAAATTAATAAATAAATCCTTAATTAATTACTTTATTAATTAAATACAATTATAATTAATTACACTTAGTAATTAATCTTAAATTAATCTCATTAATTAATTAATTAATGTTTAATTATCTAAAATAATTAAGTAATTAACTCTTAATTACTTACATAAGTAATTATCTCTAATTACTTTCATTAATAAGTCTTAATTACTTCTTAATTAATCACTTAACAAACAATTAACTTCATTATTAAACAATTCTTAATTCTTTAATTAATTAATCACTTCATAATTAATTAACTTCAATAATTATATTAATCAATTCTTTAATTGATATCATTAAGTAATTAACTAATAATCACTTCAACTAATTACTCCATGAGTAATTATCATTATTTACTACCATAAGTAATTAACTTTCTTAATTACATTCACAATTAACCATTAATTGCTTTATTAAGTAATTATACTTAATTAATCCATAATTAAGTGATTATTTAAAATTAATTAACTAATTATTTAAAATTAATTAAACAATTAATTAATTAACTTCTTATATTTTAAAATCCTTAATTAATTAAGAGAACATTAATTTTAATTAAACTTTTCTTATTAACAATCAAATTTAATATTCAAATCAAAAGATAAATTAACCTTATTTATCTTGTAATGAATTAAATCAAATTTTAACATCTTAAACCAGTTATCCTATTTGGTTTTCACAATCATAATGATAATCTTATTTAAAAATAGGAAATTTAGAAACAAATTTCAATTTTCAATACTTTAAAACATTTAAATTAATCTTATTTGTTTCAAATATAAATTTGAAATCTTAAGATTGAATCATTACTTAACATTTTAAACTTAACTTTGATTTAATATTTAAATTCAAAATATCCTTTTAAGTTTAACTCCAAAATGTAATTAAATTACTTTCAAATGAAATCACTTTAAACAAATTTAAAATTTAAAATAAATTCAATTTATACTTTTAAAGTTTGATTATCAATTTCTTTTAATCAACAAGTTTTAACTTTGCATTTTGGTTTCTTTTATAAAACTTTTCACAGTTAAATGCTTGATCAAAAATCAAATTTCATTGCAACCTAATTTTTATACAGTACTTAACAAAAGCACAGCAACTAAACACACGAGTAAATCACCAAAGTATTCCGTGCTTGCCTCGGGACAAAACCCAAACCTAACCGCTTCGAGACAAAACTATGAAATCGCGATTATCCCACCGAGTCAACACTTGTCTCCCCAAAAAAAAATTCCAGCGCCATATGCCTCGAGTCTTCTCCATGAAAACGCGGAAATAACTTCAGTCCCACTCGCCCTTCCCCAGCTCAAAGCTTCCCCATGCACACAACTGTGCTCGTGCACCTAGCACGCCATCTTCGGCCAACGACGGTCATCACGACCATCTTCAACCATCACACGATCGCGTGTGAGCTCGAAAACATCCCCAGATACATCAATTCGAATTAATGTACAAATCATCAGAAATCTACAAAATGCCCAATATTGCTCATTACTGCAAACCCAACAATCACTTCACCAAAAATCCTGATTTTACTTTCCAAAATCATCATCTTCAATTACTAATATGTTCCTGAATTCAAATTACTGAATTGTGATGATTTATTTTGACATATATATATTGTATTTACTGTAAAAAAAAAGAAATCCAAATTTGAAACAGTGTCTTAATATAATCCCTTGAAATTATTTTTAAGATTAAGTTTATAATCCTTCAATCATCTTTAATTTAAAGATCGAAGCATAAATTCGATCACAGGCAGAGATTTGAACATTATATATTTTTTCTGTAGTCTGTAACTAAACAGAGGAGCATATTTTATACAGACAATTCATAAATACAAACATGCATTCACATTGTAGCATACATGAGAAAAATTCATACCATTATACTTCAAGATCTTATTCATATTTCCCAGTAAATCCTCAGATGTAAAACTGTTTTTAAAATAAAATTTACTCACCTTTTATAATATGCACAGCAGAGCAATTTCTCTTTTCCCAGGTTTTAAACTTTGAAAAGCTTTTAAATCTTGTTGTTGAAACACTTGCTGAGTTGATTTGCTGATGAAATTGGAATACTTTCATGTTTTCAAATTGCTGATTAAAAGTGGAAACTTGCAGATGAACTTCATTTTGGTTGCAGATTTGAATCGAATTGCAGGTTGTCTTTATTTGGATGCAGGTTGAAGATTTGCAGAGTGGAGTTGAAGGTTGAAGATTTATTTTTGAATTTTATTTTCAGATTTGAAGAAGATTACAGGTTGCCATTAAATTTTGTTGAGAAGTGAAAATAAAGAAAAGGAATGTTTGTAAAACAAGTTTCCTTCTAAACATTTATTAAAAATTTAAAGTGAACTTGCCACTTGTAAAAATTTGAACAAATGTCCTTTAAGTATTTAATTGCCTTACATGTGTTTTAAGAGGTGTAAATATGTTACATTTGTCCTTAAGTGTTTTTAATAAATTTTTATTTAATTTAAATGATAACATAAACTTACTTATTTATGTTACCTTATAAATAAATGCTTACATATATAAGTATAAATTTACCTTTAAAAGCAAAAAAATGTTTTAAAACTAATCAAAATATAAACAAATTCCTTACACATGTATTTATAACCATTTTAAAATTTAAACATTTTAAAAGAGAACAAAACAAAACTATCATATTAAAATAAACAATTATCTTACATTTTGAAAGCAAATGAATAAATCTAAATTAACTTTTGAAAACATTGATTCTAAAACAAAGCTTAAACCTATAATATTCATACATTATAAATTATTAATTTATTAAATTAAGTTTCAAAACAATTTCAAATTATAACATATACATACATATATATTACAATTTGCAAATTCATTTTTAATTTGAAACACAATATCTTCTATTCACAATATATATCAATTGTATATATTATAAACAGAATAAAAAAATTAATTAGCTTTGAAAAATAATTCTTATCAAATTTAAATTGTCAGAAAGATATTGATTACTATTAACAGATTAAATATTTATTAACCATAAAAAGAATAAATTTATTAGTTTAAATTAAAATTACAAAGAAAATTATCAAACCAATTAAATTATTAACACAGATTATTAAATTTATATTGCCCAAAATTCCAGGTCGTTACAATCCTCCCACCTTAAAAGAATTTCGTCCCCGAAATTTTAAAAGGAAAGGTAATTTAATAATCCAGTACAGATTTTAATTTCAAACAGCAAAGCATTCCTAACAACCAGTTACTAACATCCATAGAAATAACATAAACAAACAAACTTAACTAATTATTCTGACACAAATCAGAATAAAACTCTAATACTAACTCGAGTTTCCCAAACATAAATCACCTGGATACTCGCTCTTCAAAAGCCAACAAACAAACTACACAACCAAAATTCAGAGCTCCACTCATCTCGAGATCCAAAATCTGAACAGAACATCAGACTACTCTCAAATCCAGCTCAACTTCCAAATCTAACTGAACTACTGATTCAATAATCAATCGATGAATCATACACGTACCCCCTCAGAGATACGTGATACAAAATGAATTCCAGTTATCCAAACTGGCAATTCAATCTTATCCTATCTAAACACAGATAAGAAAATCACAAATGCCTCAGCACCAACCAACCAATCTTATCCAGTAACTGTTCTCTTAACCAGAGAATTCTAACAACACTGAAGATTCCAACTTCAAATTCCAAACTCCTTATCTTATATCTCATATCTGTAACTCAACAGGCAATCCAAGGCTGCCAAACTTCTTCCGATCAGCTCAACCTATGCTGATACTTCCAGAAACAACTAGACTAAAGCAAATAGCTTCCGGATCCTATTCAATAGAAAAGCCTTCCAAAATCCATCGAAATCCAGAACTCAAGCAATAGCAAACATAACCTACTACCTTCCTCGCACAGCAGCTACCTTGCTTCCGCTGCACAACTCTGATTCTGAAATAGATAAGAATACTGCTGATGAACACGAATACAAACTTATCCAATATATCCGGGAAAATTTTGTTCATCAAATCCATAAAAATCTGAGTGACTTATTTGACTCAGTCACACAACCTCAAAACAGAATCCTATTCAAAAGTTAGATCAGTCCAATTCCAATTCCAAAAAAAAAAAAAATTCTGAGCTGCTACTTCAACTCTCCTTTCTCCAAGAACCACCCAACTATTAGGCTAACTACCAAAATTGCTTTTGGAACCAAAACAATATGGAACTCATTTCCAAATGCAGACAACCTTCTGAGTACCTCAGTAGCTCCTATTTCCACATGAGAATCCTCAGTCTTAAACAACAGATCACCCAAGAAAAAATTCCCAAACTAATCGCAAGTCACTTTTGCGATCCTACCTAGTTCGGATTCCAAAGAAACTGTCCTCACTTTACCAATTAGAACAGTTTTAAGCTTTTCCAGACAAAGTTAACCTTCAAGAATACATCACCTCCTTCAGCCCGGACTGCTGAAAGAGAACCACAAAGATTCCTGAACCATCGGAGAGACAAACCACACTGCTGCTTCTACCTTGATGATACAGCAAAGCTAAAAGGTCTCCTCGACATCACACCGTACACTTCGAGCTGAAACTGCTACCACAACTAACCAAAAACTTCTAATCTTAAGGCTTCTCAACTCCAAAACCCAAAACCATCAACAAACCACACAACTGACTTCCAAGATGGCATACAACTCTTCAAGAATCTCGGACTCCAAACCAAGCATCCATAACTCTCTTACCTTAAGGAATAACAATGAGACCATGCCTGGAGAGAAACAACTCATAGACCTTAGTCTCATATTCCCAAAATAGCCAAACTCCTTGCTGAAGATCCAAACAACTTATACACAAACGAATTTTCCCTGCGGCAGGTAAAGTCTGCTCCTTAACCACTTCTAGAACTGTTTCAAGAGAAAACACATTCAGAAAATATCCAAGGATACTGCATCTCATCACGCAGCTATCAAGATATCATTACTTACTCCTGCACTACCAACAAATCCAAACACAAGAAAAGTTCGCTTACCCGAGCGAAATCCAAACTTACACCTCAAAGATAAACTCCGAATCTTCAAAAGATTTTCATTGGATATCAGAGACATCCTCACTCCAAACTACACATCTTACTCAAGACGGTATTAAGTCTACAGTCTCGACAAATATACTTCCAAATCTCAACATATGGAACCTCTTCCATCAGTGGTAGTCGTGTTACACACACCACTACTCCATCCATCTACCGCTAAAACTTATGTTGGAAAATCCGAACAGATAACCCAACCTATTAGGTAGACATAGATATATAAATATATAGATATATATAAAAATTACAAGTACGCTCTCTAAAGATAGACACTACTACAGAGCCTAGGTATTCACTCAACCTAATGCTCCCTAAAGAAAGATACACTTCAGAGCCTAATGCTCTGATACCAAGTGAGACGACCGTACTTTCTACTCCCAGAAAATCGCATCATCTTGAAGAAAGAAAGGGATAGAAGAAGAAAAGAAAGAGAAAGAAAAGAAACAGAACAACATCAGAGAACTCACAGCGGAACGAATAAAATATAATATATCTCATAAAATATTACATAGTATCTCATTACATCAGAGTACACAACTTAAACTACAGAAAATAGACAGTTATAAACTTCTGTCTAACTATACAACTCAAGTATACAAGATACAGACACAACATACACAGCGGAATCAATATATATCTACACGTCGAAGCCTCCTGCTCCATATCTCCTCCAGAATTCGTCAAGCTAACCTGATCCACTTGACTACTCATACATAATATGAATACCCAAGAGTTTAATAAAACAAAAAATAAACACTCGGGTCAGACAGGGGTCTGGTGTTAGTAAATGGGTTAAAATTGCTTAACTTTAGAAAACCTTTGAAAGAAAAGGTATCACGTAAGACTTCCCACACATAAATATGGAAAAGTTTTTACCTTACGCTAACCAAAACATTTGATAGGAAATCCAGTGATATTATAATAGGGTCTAGGGTTTTCAAAATAAAATACAGAAATAGTTGGAATGCTTACATCTCACGTTCCAACATAGTTGGGCACAATCAAAACCGTACAGGCACTTATTGGATTTTGGATTCCATACAATGGCAGGGCTACTGGGGTACCGCCCGTCACAGTACGTGGCCTAGATCAACGTACCGAGGAGCCACCCTAACTCCCCTGCAACACAAGGCCGGAACCATCCCTTACTGGACAGTCCCGAACAAGACCACCCCGTAGTTGGCGCGACCAACCACACACTAAGCCGAAATAGAAAAGGACCTCTAGACAGGGGTAAATCTCGCTCTCAAGTGGGGGATACCCACGAAGCCTTGCTGCACCTTCCTTATTTTAGCCATTCCCGGTTAATGAGGCTTGAGGTTACGATTACCTTTATAGAACACATTATCTTAGAATGCTCATCGTCCACCTGACGATGTGCTGAAAGCGTTCAATCCATACAAGTTTGTTCCGGGTTCGAACGAAATCGAAGGCACTATCTCGTTGCACTCATTATTGGAATCACCCTCAGAGTCAACGACCATAGCCCTTGCACTCTGATTCGCCATCTCGAATCTATAAGCACAATTCCGTCAAACTCATTACGGAATCACCCACAGAGTTATACTGACGTATAGCCCTTACACCTCGAGTCTTCACTTGCTCCACTTGGATTAACGACCTAACGTTTAATTAGAATCGATGTGGTTTTCGGATATCCAAATATGGAAACCCGATCCCGGTCTCACCGAAACCGAACGCCATTTTAATGTCCAAGTTATACTTAAGGGTTTAAACAATCTAATTTATATTCAGGATGATATAAACAAATAGATGAATCGTATTATCACAATAGATAATTCATAACAATATTCATCTTCACAAAGCAGCATATCATATAACAAAGATATCCAATATCAACCAGTATCGACCAATATCAAACATCCAATATCAACCAATCATACAATATCAATCTCCAAATATTGATCATCCAATATCAATCAATTAACTAATATTAATCAATCAATCCATATTAATCAAACATCCAAATCAGAATTGATTATTCCTTAATCAATTGGATTTCCATAATCCTTCTTCATTAATTATTATTCCAAATAAATTAATCAATCATCTCTAATGATCTTTCCCAATTAATCTTCCTTGATTAATTATATTTAATTACATTCAAGTAATTATCCTATCCATATTCAGTAATTAACCTTTTAATTACTATCATTAACTACAATAATTAATGATCATTCATTAATTAACTATAATTAATTACATTATTTCTTAATTAATTATAATTAATTAATCACATTTAAATTAATTTTTTTATTAATCAACCTTGATTAATATCATTAATTACCTTAATTAATTATCCTTATTAATTAATAATTACTTTAATAAATTAAATAGTTAACTTATAATTAATCAACTCATAAATCATAATTAGTAATTAATAATTTGTAATTACTTATTTTAATTAATGAACTTCTTAATTAATTAATTTCTAATTTAATTATATTAATCTTTGATTAATTAATCCAATTAATTAATCTTTAATTACTTCATTAAGTAATTATTAAACAATTAAATTAATAAATAAATCCTTAATTAATTACTTTATTAATTAATTACAATTATAATTAATTACACTTAATAATTAATCTTAAATTAATATCATTCATTAATTAATATCATTAATTAATTAATTAATTACATTAATTAATTATCTAAAATAATTAAGTAATTAAGTCTTAATTGCTTACATAAGCAATTATCTCTAATTACTTTCATTAATAAGTCTTAATTACTTCTTAATTAATCACTTAACAAACAATTAACTTCATCATTAAACAATTCTTAATTCTTTAATTAATTAATCACTTCATAATTAATTAACTTCAATAATTATATTAATCAATTCTTTAATTGATATCATTAAGTAATTAACTAATAATCACTTCAACTAATTACTCCATGAGTAATTATCATTATTTACTGCCATAAGTAATTAACTTTCTTAATTACATTCACAATTAACCATTAATTGCTTTATTAAGTAATTATACTTAATTAATCCATAATTAAGTGATTATTTAAAATTAATTAACTAATTATTTAAAATTAATTAAACAATTAATTAACTTCTTATATTTTAAAATCCTTAATTAATTAAGAGAACATTAATCTTAATTAAACTTTTCTTATTAACAATCAAATTTAATATTCAAATCAAAAGATAAATTAACCTTATTTATCTTGTAATGAATTAAATCAAGTTTTAACATCTTAAAAAAGTTATCCTATTTGGTTTTCACAATCATAATGATAATCTTATTTAAAAATAGGAAATTTAGAAACAAATTTCAATTTTCAATACTTTAAAACATTTAAATTAATCTTATTTGTTTCAAATATAAATTTGAAATCTTAAGATTGAATCATTACTTAACATTTTAAACTTAACTTTGATTTAATATTTAAATTCAAAATATCCTTTTAAGTTTAACTCCAAAATGTAATTAAATTACTTTCAAATGAAATCACTTTAAACAAATTTAAAATTTAAAATAAATTCAATTTATACTTTTAAAGTTTGATTATCGATTTCTTTTAATCAACAAGTTTTAACTTTGCATTTTGGTTTCTTTTATAAAACTTTTCACAGTTAAATGCTTGATCAAAAATCAAATTTCATTGCAACCTAATTTTTATACAGTACTTAACAAAAGCACAGCAACTAAACACACGAGTAAATCACCAAAGTATTCCGTGCTTGCCTCGGGACAAAACCCAAACCTAACCGCTTCGAGACAAAACTATGAAATCGCGATTATCCCACCGAGTCAACACTTGTCTCCCCAAAAAAAAATTCCAGCGCCATATGCCTCGAGTCATCTCCATGAAAACGCGGAAGTAACTTCAGTCCAACTCGCCCTTCCCCAGCTCAAAGCTTCCCCATGCACACAACTGTGCTCGTGCACCTAGCACGCCATCTTCGGCCAACGACGGTCATCACGACCATCTTCAACCATCACACGATCGCGTGTGAGCTCGAAAACATCCCCAGATACATCAATTCGAATTAATGTACAAATCATCAGAAATCTACAAAATGCCCAATATTGCTCATTACTGCAAACCCAACAATCACTTCACCAAAAATCCTGATTTTACTTTCCAAAGTCATCATCTTCAATTACTAATATGTTCCTGAATTCAAATTACTGAATTGTGATGATTTATTTTGACATATATATATTGTATTTACTGTAAAAAAAAGAAATCCAAATTTGAAACGGTGTCTTAATATAATCCCTTGAAATTATTTTTAAGATTAAGTTTATAATCCTTCAATCATCTTTAATTTAAAGATCGAAGCATAAATTCGATCACAGGCAGAGATTTGAACATTATATATTTTTTCTGTAGTCTGTAACTAAACAGAGGAGCATATTTTATACAGACAATTCATAAATACAAACATGCATTCACATTGAAGCATACATGAGAAAAATTCATACCATTATACTTCAAGATCTTATTCATATTTCCCAGTAAATCCTCAGATGTAAAGCTGTTTTTAAAATAAAATTTACTCACCTTTTATAATATGCACAGCAGAGCAATTTCTCTTTTCCCAAGTTTTAAACTTTGAAAAGCTTTTAAATCTTGTTGTTGAAACACTTGCTGAGTTGATTTGCTGATGAAATTGGAATACTTTCATGTTTTCAAATTGCTGATTAAAAGTGGAAACTTGCAGATGAACTTCATTTTGGTTGCAGATTTGAATCGAATTGCAGGTTGTCTTTATTTGGATGCAGGTTGAAGATTTGCAGAGTGGAGTTGAAGGTTGAAGATTTATTTTTGAATTTTATTTTCAGATTTGAAGAAGATTATAGGTTGCCATTAAATTTTGTTGAGAAGTGAAAATAAAGAAATGGAATGTTTGTAAAACAAGTTTCCTTCTAAACATTTATTAAAAATTTAAAGTGAACTTGCCACTTGTAAAAATTTGAACAAATGTCCTTTAAGTATTTAATTGCCTTACATGTGTTTTAAGAGGTGTAAATATGTTACATTTGTCCTTAAGTGTTTTTAATAAATTTTTATTTAATTTAAATGATAACATAAACTTACTTATTTATGTTACCTTATAAATAAATGCTTACATATATAAGTATAAATTTACCTTTAAAAGAAAAAAATGTTTTAAAACTAATTAAAATATAAACAAATTCCTTACACATGTATTTATAACCATTTTAAAATTTAAACATTTTAAAAGAGAACAAAACAAAACTATCATATTAAAATAAACAATTATCTTACATTTTGAAAGCAAATGAATAAATATAAATTAACTTTTGAAAACATTGATTCTAAAACAAAGCTTAAACCTATAATATTCATACATTATAAATTATTAATTTATTAAATTAAGTTTCAAAACAATTTCAAATTATAACATATACATACATATATATTACAATTTGCAAATTCATTTTTAATTTGAAACACAATATCTTCTATTCACAATATATATCAATTGTATATATTATAAACAGAATAAAAAATTTAATTAGCTTTGAAAAATAATTCTTATCAAATTTAAATTGTCAGAAAGATATTGGTTACTATTAACAGATTAAATATTTATTAACCATAAAAAGAATAAATTTATTAGTTTAAATTAAAATTACAAAGAAAATTATCAAACCAATGAAATTATTAACACAGATTATTAAATTTATATTGCCCAAAATTCCGGGTCGTTACACGGCCAAGATGTTGGAGTGGAGAGGAACCGAACATAGAAGGTGAGGAAGCAAGTGAAAAATCAACAAACAAGAAGAAAAACAATGAAAAGAGAAAAAGATTTTTACCAAAACTTCTTCAGGTTGATGGCCGAACATTTTTTTTAGGAGATGAGATGTTTTTATTTTGTGCATGAGAAATGAGAAAGGATATTGCTGAAGCAATGAGAAAAAGTCGGCCTCAGTTGAAAATGAAAAAGTGGAATACAAAAATACTAAGCATACAAAAGGTTTCAAAAACTCTTCATATATCCACCATTTCTTTTCAATTTTAAATACATGAAAAATGCTAGTAAATAAAGATAAAAACTCAAAAATAAAAATTAATGCATAAAATAAATATATAAATTTTAATTAAATATAATTAAATTAAGAAAATAGCAAAGAAAATAGAAACTAGACTTTAAAATTTGAAAATAAATTCAATAAGCTTTGGAAAAATTCAAACATCACTTTAAAAATATTTAAAAGACAAAAATATACGTAACATAACATATAATACAAATTTGAATAAGATATGACAAATAAAAATATTACTTACATAATTTAAAATAAACAATATTGTTAAATAAAACAATTTACACCCAATATTGAAAAAACATAACTTTCACAATATAACTCCGATTTCAACGAAACGAAAAGCAGTATTTTGAAAATTTAATCTATTTCACAATAAAAGATAAAATTAAAAAATTTAAATATTTAAATTTAAAATTTAAAAGTCAAAGTTTGACCATATTGACCAAAAATTCACTTTTTAGAAAAATATTCAATTTTATTCAAGTTTGGAAATATAATTCACATAATAATCAAAATGTATATTTAAATAACAAAATTTATTCTTTTTAATAAATAAAATAAAGTTTTTAAATCAGGAAATTCAATTTAATAGAAATAAAATATACAATAAAATAATCACAAAATACAGGGTTGTTACACTCTCTCCCACTCAAAACTTTTCGTCCTCGAAAAGGAACGAGGTACTGGAAAACACAGAAAAATAGAATAATTGAATGACAAGGAAAAGAAAAAGAAAGAAAGATTTCCATTGATCGCAGCGATCATGACCGGATCAACAGAAATTCCATTACTAGAAATAATATGTCCAAGAAATCGGACTTCATCTTTCCAGCAATGGCATTTAGAAAATTTATTTAGCAAAGCACGAAAACAAGATTCAGCAAATCTACAAAGAAAGCAAGAGAATTAGTCAAACCAAAAGGCATAACTAACCATTTATAGAACCCATTCCCAGAGTTCCGGGAATAAGATCTGTACGAAAAGAAATTTCCTGCTTAGGAGGTAAAGCAGTGACTTTACCAATATATCGGGATAGAATCTGACTACAGGAGTCAAATGAAGATCACCACTAAAGCAATAATCAGAATAGAAAAGTTGCACATGCTTACAAATCCTATTAAGGTTTCGGATCCCCAATTGGATTTGAAACACATAAAAGAACAGAAGGAAACTTAGGAGAAGGAGACTCAAACTTGTCACACAAATTAACAGAAATAAGACTATGGAAAACTCTAGTATCAAATAAAACACGAATATGATACAGAAATAAAGAAAGGCTGCACTGAAGAGTATCTTGGTAATCACTAGGAGTAGGGGCAGGTGGAGGAACTGGAGAAGATGCAGATGAGACAGCAAATATACTAGAAGGCTAATATCAGCAGGAGGAGGAACAACTGCACCAGCTAAGGTAGGACAGCTATTGGCATAGTGTCCAATCTAATCACATCTGAAGCAAGTGATGGCAGAAAAGTCAACAGGTTGCCTATGAGAAGGAGGAGATGAAGAAGATCCCAAACCCGAATCGTTGAGCCAAATCTGCTTCTGCTGCTGGAAATTAGGCATTCTCTTCTTAGAATTGGCAGAGAAAGACTGAGATGAAGGAGTACCATCAGGAGCAGGAAGGGTTCTTATAATGGATATCCATATCCATAAGCTGGGTGAAAGTGCCATGGACATGAGAAATGAGACGACCATAATACTCGGGACGAGCACCAGATATGAACTTCTCATTCTTATTGAGAGGAGTGTCAATCAGGCTAGGACCGGACTTAGGAAGTTCGTTGAACTTCCTCTCATACTCAGCAAAAGACATGGTACCCTACTTGAGATCTATAAATTCACGATAAAGCTGAGATTTCCCTGCTTCGGGCATCCATTTTTCCACAAAAGCCTCTCTGGAAAGATGATAGATAAACTTAGAAAAGCACAAAAAGATAGAAAACTAGAATTCAAAGAAACACGAGAAGATACCTAAACTGCTCCCAAGTAATATCAGCTTTGATGGTGTTAGCCGTGACAGACTCCCACCAATCTAGAGCAGATCATGCAACTGCCAAGCTGCTAACTGACGCTTCTGGGCATCAGTAATCTCAAGACCAGTAAATATCCTCTCAAGACTCTGCAACCATTGCTGAGCCTCAATGACGCTCTCCGAACCGGTGAATGGGGTTCCACCAAGTTGAGTGAATTCCTTACAGAGAACAGTTAATCTAACAAGAGCAACTGGCTGAGGAGCTGGGGCAATACCACGACCCCTGCCTCTGGCATTTCCTCGATTCATCCTGAAAAAAATCAAGAATGAATTTAGGACAAGATATAGAGATGACAAAGATAAGATAAGATATATTCACTTGGATGAATATCGTAAAGAAAAGAAAAATCTAACAGGGTAGATACGAAAGGAAGGAAGTTAGAAAATATTTGAAAAATCCTTTAAAACAAGAAAATTTTTATATCAAAATAATTTTTGAAAAATCTTTTGAAAACATTTTGAAAATCATTTTCTACTTTGAAAATACGTTCTCTCACAAAGAAAGTGATTTTGAGATTGATTTCACTCATTCTAGGGTATTTCTACCCTATCTCTAATGAGTTTTTGCTCCTCGGGCAATGGTTTGCCAAAAACCAAAGCTCTGATACCAAATGTAATGACCCACTGTTTTGTACCATTCAAATTGACAATAATCCACACATGTCAGACTTGAATGATGCAAAATAACAGATTGTAAATAAATTTGGAGCAAATGAAATCAAATACACAGAATCAACGACACAGAAAATATCAGAATAACTCGCAGCGGAATATAAAATACCATAATAGTTCATGAAGCTACTATAACAAAGTCTCAAAACAAATACATAATATGAGTCTGAAACACATAATAGAAATCCCAAATACATAGAAGTTCACTAATACATGAGATAAACTGTTACAGCTGAAACAGAAATAGATATATAAATAGATAGGCAGAATCTCCAGCAAAGACCAGCTCCAGAAAGAGACTCCAAAGCTGTGAATACTCAGGCTGACCCGAGCTTAAAGCAGAACACAAAACACTCGAGTCAGGACAATATATACTTATATAATGTAAACCAACTCAAGTGAACTGTAATAAGGTACAAGTAAATTAAAGGACGCCTGGGACCGCCCATCCTCTAAGGATCCGTTAAACTATTTACTATGTAGTAATATTGCGCTATTATAATAATGTCTACAGTAAAATAAACTTACTTTTAAATAGCGTTCCGGGCTTACCCATTTCACCCTTCACACATAATAGTCCCAGTAGTCCATCCAGTATCAGCGTATCTCTAGATCGGGAGACTACCCTAAATACTCTGTGGGCTATGGGCGAAAAACAAACTCGTAGTAAAAGCACGGTATGGTAGGTGACACGGCACACAAGGCAATGCCAGGGTAGATATACCAATTACGCACACGGGCTGGCAGTAACATAGCAACCACTACGCCCACCCTGGAACACACTCCCAATAAAAATCGAAGTATGGTCATCTAATCAATCACAAGTAAGAGTATAGTATCGAAGGAATGTGTCCGACCAGAGGAGCTACCCCTTTTGGCCCGAGATCGCTCTTATTTTAGCCACGTTAAGCCAACTCACGGGAGTCGGGTCCACGTAATATACCTCAAGAACGTCGCCACCATCCTACTTCATTCTGAAAACTCCACCGCATACACAGTTGTTAAAGTGGTTTTCGGTATCGACAGAGAGTATGTCCATATCCGATCCCAGTCTCTTTAACAACCAATCGTTATTATAACCTGTAGTCATAATTTTTAAAAATCATAGTTTATACTTCAAAATAAAGTATCATTTCAAATTCAAATCTTCATCAAAATAAAGATCTAATCATTTCCAAACCATTTCAATATGTCAAAATATCATATCTTTCAAAATTCATTTCAAATCATTATTTGAATTCAAATCCAAATATACACATTTAAATATCCTTTTTAATTCAAAGATATCACTCATTTATTATCCTTTTAATTCAAAGATATCATTCATTTATTATCATTTCAAATCACCTTTTAAATAATTTATATTTAAATCAAAATAACTCATTTTAACCATTTAAAAGTGAAGTCATTATATTTACAATCAAATATTTAGTTCCCAAAATTTTAGACAAATTCTGAGCTCATTTATTTAAATCAAAACCTCAAACATTCATTTCAGCCTACCGCAACACTTATCAAGTGTTACTGTTGCCCTTTATTTAGTTTCAGATTTTAATTATCTTTCTGCTATCGCAGCACTTACCAAGTGCTGTAATACCACTTAGTTATAATTTATACATAGTTCATTGGTATCAACCACAGCACTTACAATGCACTGTAATATCATTTACGTTAAAAATAATAGCATTTCAAAATACTGTTAATTACATTTCCATTATTCAATATAATTTCACAAACAATTAATCTTTTTTTATTTTAATCATTTTAAACTTATAAAATCATATAATTTCACTTTTGAAACAATCGTTCAAACATCCTTATGTTCAGGATTTTATAAGGTTAAATTTCCATTCAAAAAAATCAATATTTAATAATAATTCACACATTAAATTCACACGTTCAATTTCAATTCTTTATAATTAAATTTTAACTTAACATTTAAGTTTACATTTTCAAATATAACTCATTTTCATTTTATTTACTTAACTTAAAATTTCACTTTTAAACAAAATTCACAAATTTCCAATTTAAGTTACATTTCAAAATTCAACTCAATATTCATTCATTTAACATTTTAACTTATTCGAAAATCATTAATATATTATAAAAAATCATTTTAAATTCATTTTAATTCAAAATATCATTTAAATTTATCATATTTTCATACTTAATTTAAATTCCATTTATCACCAAATTATAATTTCCAAAATAACTTACATTTCAAATTTTCTAACTTTACCATTAATTTATTTCACTTATAAATTCTTAGAAAATAAATAATATTTTGAAAAAAATCATTTTTAATTATGTTTTAAATCAAAATATTATAACATTTACATTTCAAACATATTTTAAAAATTTTAGAAAAATATATTTTAACCACGGGTCTGTATAACATTTTCTAGCCTAAGTAAAGTGATACGGGTAATATATCATTTTAACCTGTAATTTCCGAAGAAAACTCGGATTTTATCATTTCAAAGCCACAGTCCCAAGTAAATGAAAATAATTGAAAATCCTTCAGGCCTATCATTTCATCCCATAACGATTTTCCCCTATTCTAAAGTCCGTTCGGGTAGGTATCATTTCAACCCATAGTGATTCTAATCTAAAGGGAACTTGCAGTGTGGTAAACTAATATAAATAAACAGAATAGCATGATATAACAGTAAGAGATGATGTAACAGGTGTATAAGCAAGGGTGAACATCATATGGTCATAACATAGCAGGTGTAACATGGTGATACATTTTACAGATTCAAATGGGATCAGTTTACAAATCATATAAGTATAAACCGTCTAGTGAGAATAACTCACTTGTATAAGCTGAAGACAATAATCAAATGCATAAACTGAGATCTTCAAAAGCAAGATAGCACGAAAATGATTCGAGTGAGGGGGATACAAAGCTAATTGCCTTGAACACATTCAAACAAAACAATATACAACATAAATATACACTTAACAAAATTAAATATAATAGAAATATATGCACGACAAGTCACAAACACTTGCTTTCAACCACCTATGTTTCAGCTATAGGTCATAAACACATGGCTAAGGAGTGGGTTTGGATCTGGTTTTAGGTTGAATAAGTCGGCCTAGAATGGATGGTGATGGAGCAAAAGTAGTGATGCATGAAACTACACAAGTTATAAGGCAATAAACAATGATTCAATGCACCAATAGGCACGGCCAAAGCAAGGAAAAGCACGACCATGGCCCAGGTGGGTCAGTTGTGACGTGGCAGAGGGTGTCAGGTCAGGAAAAGCTGGTGATGGTGATGTAGGTGGCAGCCAAGGGAAGTTTGGAGGTGATGGAACCAAATGATGCTCGGCTTGGTATATACAAGTGAAGTGTGTGTAGATTTTGTTGGATCTGGTCATCTAGGTGCGCGGCTATGGGCTTGTGGTTGGACTAGTGGTGGTGGTGGCTGGTTCAAGTGGTGGTGGAGGCGACCAAAATGTTGGAGTGGAGAGGAGCCGAAAATAGAAGGTGAGAAAGCAAGTGAAAAATCAACGAACAAGAAGAAAAACAATGAAAAGAGAAAAAGAATTTTACCAAAACTTCTTCAGGTTGATGGCCAAACTTTTTTTTTAGGAGATGAGATGTTTTTATTTTATGCATGAGAAATGAGAAAGGATACGGCTGAAGCAATGAGAAAAGTCGGCCTCAATTGAATGCATGTTGGTTGAAAATGAAAAGGTGGAATACAAAAAGACTAAGCATACAAAAGGTTTCAAAAACTCTTCATATATCCACCATTTCTTTTCAATTTTAAATGCATGAAAATTGCTGAAAAATAAAGATAAAAACTCAAAAATAAAGATGAATGCATAAAATAAATATATAAATTTTAATTAAATATAATTAAATTAAGAAAATAGCAAAGAAAATAGAAACTAGGTTCTAAAATTTGAAAATAAATTCAATAAACTTTTGAAAAATTCAAACATCACTTTAAAAATATTTAAAAGACAAAAATATATGTAGCATAACATATAATACAAATTTGAATAAGATATGACAAATAAAAATATTATTTATATAATTTAAAATAAACAATATTATTAAATACAACTATTTACACCCAATATTGAAAAAACATAACTTTCACAATATAACTCTGATTTCAACAAAACAAAACGCAGTATTCTTAAAATTTAATCTATTTTCATAATAAAAGATAAAATTCAAATAATTAAATTTAAAATTTAAAAGTAAAAGTTTGACCATATTGATCAAAAATTTACTTTCTAGAAAAATATTCAATTTTATTCAAGTTTGGAAATATAATTCACATAATAATCAAAATTTATATTTAAATAAAAAAATTTATTCTTTTTAATAAATAAAATAAAGTTTTTAAATCAGGAAATTCAATTTAACAGAAATAAAATATACAATAAAATAAACAATAAAATAATCATAAAATACTGGATTGTTACAAATTTATTTTATAAATTCTCTTGAGATTCAAAAAGAGGCTTATGAAAGGATGATTTGAAAAGAGGAAACTTATTTGTAATTCCAGAGATTTTGGAAATAGGTTGCAAAATAAATCTCTGAAACGTAAATATTGGAAGGATTTTGGGGAAAAAAAGACTAGTAGTATTTTTCTAAGTATTAAAGATAGAAAGTTGGAAATATTTCTAAGTGTTGAGGTTTTGGAAGTATCATATTACGGATTTAAGTATTTGGAAAACTGTTTTCAAATGTTGGGAGGAATTGATATATCTTTTAAAGGTATGTTAGGAGTAAATATTTTGAGAAAGATTATATTAAAGCTAGATGATTGCTTATGGATGTTGATTTGATAGTTAAATAACCGACTATCAATATCGACAAATTTCGCTAATCTTTTTGAAGAGACCGGGATCAAATTTAATTATCCGAAAGCCACTTTGATCCGATTTGAACGTAGTGAATGAATACCGTGAATGTGACACCTGGAATTTATGGGTATTTGAAATAGGAATATTTATTGATTTTAAATATTTAAAAGTTAATTTCTAACTTGAATTTCAAATGCCACTATTTATCGAGTGATTTAGTTGTATAATTTAATAATTAGAAATTGGGAAAACTGTTGAGTCTGGATGTTCCAGGCTTGTTAAAATCATTTTAACGGCTTAGAAAATTCATATTGATAATACTAAAGGCAATAGAACTTTTAAAATTGAATTTGAAAGTGATTTATTCGGTTTTGAATTTATATCGTTTAAATCGACATTTAAAAATAGCCTTCCGAGGCACAGTCTTGAAATTTGATGAAACCAGTTCCATTGGATCCGTAATATTGTATTATTATCGGATTCAAATTTCGTAGTGTTTGGAGTTGTCGTGAGGTCATACGATATATAAATGCGCTGAAATCTATATCGAAAATTTGAAATAACTAGATCCAAAAAGCTATCTGCTCCATATGATCGGATTAGGACTCGAAATCTTTTCCATTACATTCAGAATAGGGGTTTAACATTATCAATGTCTAGGGGCACGCCTTGATGGGATTTCGGGATTTTAAGCTGCGAATTCAAGACGATTTATGTTCAAATTCAAATCTAAATAAGATATATATTTTGACAGGTCAAAACTTTATTTATTTATTTTTACTATATTTTAGCCACTTGTCCTCCGGGTTACACCATTTGTTATGCACATAGGGAATTTTGAGCATGCGTCTTCGTTTAAAAATAAATATATGATTAAACGCAAATAGTAAGAAAGAAAACTCGAGCCTTGCTTTTATCTTCAAATAATAATCGAAAGTTCAAACAGAAAGTTAATAATGGCAGCAATACAAAATCAACTAAGAGAGGGGGAAATCGAAATCAAACAAGGGCGACCGAGCTAATGAATCGAACGCAATCAATCTTGGCTTCGTCTCGCATTCAATCTCGAAATCAGAAGAATCGACTTCGCTCGATTATGGGAAGGGGGGCACGGCGCAGCTCTGACGGCGACCCCTTCCTCGTTCACGAAGATTTAAGGAGGTGCAAGGCACAATGGTAAAGGCCAGGGTTTCACACAATAGCAGGCATTGGACAGCGGAGGCGATTGCAAGGAGAGGCAGCGAGTTTGAGCTCAACTTCAAGGTGGTTCGACGGCGCATCAAAGGGTAAGGCCGAGGTTTCGTTCCAATTAAATTATATATGTGTATATTCAAAGAAAAATATAGGGAAAAAAATTGTAGTAAAGTGAATTTTTTTGTTTTCACTTAAAGTCATATATACATACAAATTTAAAAGTATATGCATATATGATATATATGTATGTATGTATGTATGAATACAGAAATAAATTCAAGTATGAATAGATACGTATACATATTTATGCACAGTCATATATTAATACATATATAGGTAATAGCAGGGATTTTATATATATAAGATTTTGGGAATTTTGAAATATTTGTAAGTTTACAAAAATAGATTTTTGGAAATCCATAACTTATTTTCAAAGTGAAAAATATAAAATAAGTATACATATACACATTTTAATTCACTAAGTTTATTTTAGAAATAATTTATTAAGGTGATTAACTTGTTTAATTAACATATTAAATTATTTTTAAAAGATTTTTTAAAGGGGAATTAGTTTAAAATTTAAGTATTTGTTTAAAATAAAATTGTTAGTTAAATTTAAAATTTATTAGCTTAATTAAAAATTCTTAAACGGAAATTAATTGATCGATTGATACAAGTATTAATAAAATTGTATAACTTTTATACAAGGTCCAAAATCGTGAAGGAATAGTCAAGATGGAAACGGATTGCAAACATAAAAAAACTAAGAGCAAAGGTGAGATCTTCTCACTCAATCGGATTACCTAGTTTAATTTAAATAGTTAAATTTAAAATTTATTGGTTGAATGATTGGATTAACTGGATGTGATATTATATACAGTAGTTTATATACATATATATTGGAGTGATTAATTTCCCGCATATATAGCAGATGAGACCCTAAGCGCCTCGCATAACAGCGGATGACCCTTATACCACGATATCCTACCTTTAAGTGGGATTGGTATTTTAAATTATTATGCTAACACCTATGGATGCAGGGAAACATGTTGGAGGGATCCAACTGGATTCCTCAAAACTTTGAATTTATTTTTATATTCAGTGATGTGATGTATGTGTTAATCTGTGATGATTGTATTGATTATATGGGTAATGGAAATTATTGAACGCTATGGTTTGGCTGAATATATTTGGATATTTTGAAGATATGACAAATATAAAAGATTTGATTTCGAAAAGAGTTATAAGAGAGAAATATTAAGTAAATAATTTTAGATAAAATAAAGAATGAATTCGAAAAGAATAAAGGTTTGATTTTAAATTCTATTAAATAAATGTTGGGTATGGAAAGAAAAATATAGAGATTTTAAATAAATGAAATTAAAGGAGTTTGGAGACTGAAGTGATATTGCTTAAGAATTAAAGGATTTTATTTTAAATTTTAAGATTTAAAATGATTAGGAAGAATTAAAAGGGAGAGTCTTGAATAAAGAATGAAATGGATATTCTTAGTTTAAAATAAGATGTTGAATCATAAATGAAGAAGTGAGTTTGAAATTAATAGATTTTGAAATAAATTTGGACAAGTAAAGGAGTACTTTTTAAATAGAGTAAATTTTGGAAATCGATTTGGAAATTGATTTAGTGTTGAAACTATGTTTTAAATGGAGGATGAGACTGTGAAATTATAAACTGGGTTTATAAAGAGAAATAATATATTAGTGGATATTTGGAAGGATAAATTCACGGTGGGAATTTATAAAGGGATGGGTATTTGTTTTAAAAATAAATAGGGGTTTTTTTTAAAGGTGTGAAAGGAAAGTGTATTTCCCTGATAAGCCAAGTACAATTTCAAGCAGATTTTTAAGTATAAGTTAAAAGTTTTTAAAGTTGTTTAAAAGAATGTTTTTGAGAATTATTATATAATTTGTTTAAAATTTTAAAGGTAAATATTTTATTAAATTAGTTATAGTTGTAAGAATTTTAAAGGATTAATGGGTATTTTGATTTAAAAAGATAATTATTAATATTTATATTTTATAAAGTAGTTTTATTTCAAATATAGTTTGGCTAAAGTTTTTATTTGGAAAACTTGTATAGAATTCAATAACTTTTATTTTTAAATTTGTTTTGGCTTAAGTTTTACATGAAAATTATTATTAAATTTCATCACTAGTATTTTAAATAAAGTGTTTTAAACAATTTTTATTTTAAGTATTTTAAAGTATATATTTTTAGATAAAGTGATTTAAATTGTTTTAAAATCCAAAACAATTTAGTGTTGGTGACTTTCAGTGGACATAAACAATATTTGGAATTTATGCCGCGAGAGGAAAGTGATTTGAAAAACTGTTTTCAAAGGGTTGAAGTGTAGGAAAATATCTTGCGAAGATATTTTAAAATAAATAATTTGGGAAATTATTTAAATCTGATGATTGTTTAAGGATGTTATTTGATAGTTAAATAATCCACTATCAACATTTCACCAAAGCGCTAATCGTTTCGAAGAGACCAGGATCAAGATTAATTTCCAGAAAAACCACTTCAATCCGGTTTGAACGTTTTCGTGAGGAAGACAAGAGATTGGAGTCGAAGATGGAGCAGTGAAGTGAAAAGGCTAATCGCTACTAATCCCGAGGGTGATTCCAAAATGGATGTAGTAGTTGTAGTGCCTTCGATTCCGTTCGAACCCGGAACGGACTTGTGTGGATGTAAGTCTGTCATTGCACTTTGAGATATAAAGCTAGTTTCTATCAAATTCATATTTGTTTGGTGGCGGAAAATTTATTCTCTTAGCTTAAAACCCTTCTCTGAGACGTACGAGCTTAGAGGTTATGTAGTTGATCGTTATTAGTTATATATTCCCAATTTGGTAATATGGCAGGCTAAGTGCTGAGCATTGGTTGGTCGAAGCATGGCTTTTGTGTAAAGCGTAGCTTTGTAGCACAAGACTTCATCGAAGCTCTCGGCCCAGGAAATGATCGAAACAGGAAGGATGCGGCAAGGTTATGGGTTTCGCGACCCTCAGGGTATGTGCATTTCCTTATGGATAAAAAGTGGTATTCTGGTATGGAGCCCGGATATTTTACTTATGTGGTTGTTGGAATTTGAGGTGCCTCGGTAAAGGTCGGCTACGACCGGGGGATGGCATACTCGTGACAATTAGTTACCTAGTTACAGAGGTAACCCGACCTTGTGTTGGCAGAGATCTGGTTAGGTTCTTGGGATGTCCTTCCAGAGGCGCGCCCATTCGAATAAAGGAAGTTCTTTAGCCTTGACCATTTGTTGGAAATCCAAACAAAATAATATGAGCCCTTTACGATTTTAGTTGTAGAACCTTCCATTTAACATGGTAGCTATAGTAGGCATACTATAATGGTACGTATGCTGGCTAAGATTAATATTATACTAGCAAAATATTTTCCACACTATGCACTAATAATAATATCAAAAGGATTTTCGCGTATCAAGCATGTTTGACTACTAGGAGAAACCTCCCCCAATGTGTTTGATTGGATTTGAGTGTGTGCCGGGAGACCTTATGGTGGTTTCATTTTCCAAAAGTATGAACGGATTTATTTTTGTATAAATAACCATTTTTAATTCTCACACCAGTCCCATGACTGACTTGGATATTATTGTTCCCTTTTCTAAACTCTGGGTGCCACTAATTTTCCATACGGGAAGCCTAGAGTCAGGTTATCAGTAGGTTCTGGAGCTATGTCAGGAAGTAGATGTGGATTTGGAAGTCTTTGTTTTGGAAGCTTTTGGTTTTGAGCTTTTTGGTTTGGACTTTGGAGCTTTGGAAATGAAGATGTAGTATGTTGAACTCTCTTGGAAAATCACATTGAGGTTATTTTCTACTGCTATGTTGTATTCCACTGTTGTGTTATATATATGACTCTGATGATGTAATGAATAAATAGATATAGTTCTTTTGTTTAAAGATTAGTCATTTATCTATTATATATTGTTCCACTGCGATTGTGAGATTCTGATACTGTTCCTATTTCTTCTTCTACTTCCTTCTTCTTTAACCTTGATGATTCGATTTTCCAGCATTTGATTGTTCGGTATTTCATACAGTGGACGTATTGCTGTCGATTTTCGGGCGTCGAAAAAATGGGTCGTTACATTTGGTATCAGAGCTGAAGGTTAAGCAAGAACCTTGGCTTTGGTGGGGATTACTCATTAGAAATAGAGTCTGTAGTACTGTAGAATGAGTTTGAGTGTATTAATAGATATGAGCGCATATTTGTTAGTGAATATAAAAATTGTTTCTATATTGTATTGATTTATCGGTTGAGTTTTTATGGATTCTGGTCGATATGTAGGACGCCATGTCATCGATAGGGGTTTCTAAACTCTCAAACAAGATAAACCGACACAGTATTGTTTTAAAATAGTGTAAATGAAATAATTTTACCCAAATTATTTTTGTATATAAAAAGAAATAATTTTTGTAAATTATTATAGATATGGTTGCTTGGTTGTTAGGAAGTGGTAATATTAAATTATTATCATTATTGTGTGGAAATTGAACTAGAAATTAAAATTGTAACCAAAGGTTAAGGAATAAATTCAAATAACAAAATGGAATTGAAATTGAAATGTGAATTATAAATATGATTTAAGATGCCAGAGTTATTTTTGATAAGGATTAAAAGGATTTGGGATCGAAATTTTTAAAGATTAAATTCATTTTGAGTTTGGAAATGATTTTCAAAGATTTTGGAGGAATAATAAGAATATTATTCAAAAATATTTTTGAATTGGATTTGGGATCTGGTGAGATTTGGAATTTAAAAATGTTTTTGAAGAGATAAAAGCACTAAACTCTCTTTGGTCGTTGGAAAATAACTTCGATGATGACTGCAGCATCATCGATGTTCATTTTTGAGTTTCCAAGAGAGGAATTGCTGCCAAATTATTTTAAATGGAAGTTGTTTGCAAAACTGGTTTTGGTTTTGAAATTAAAAGGGTAATTTGATATGCAAATGAATTATGTATATAATTGATTTCAAAAATGATTTTGAAATACTTAAGTGATTGTTAAAGACTCTGGAGTTTAATTAAAAATGTTTATAGCATATAAATAGGTTTGATAACTTATAAAAAATTGAAAAAAATTTGGGATAAAATTTAACTTGAAGAAGAGTTAAGTTAAAATAAGGGTGAAATGTAAATAAGTTGGGAAACATATAGAAATTTAAAATTTGAATTTAATTGGAAGATAACTGAATTAAGTTAAATAAAGTAAATCTTAAGGAAATGAATCTAAGTAAGCTAAATGGAATGGACATTGAAATAAAAATTTATTAAGTAGGAAATAAATTTGTGAATGAATAAATGAATTTACAATAGCAAGTAAATGAAATTGAACTGAATGTTGAAATTCATTTTGAATTTGTAAGTAAATGGAAATTTGTCAAGTTGGACTAAATAAAACAAAGAACTAAAAATAAAATTAGTAAGTAAACTAATTTAATTAAATGGGTAAGCAAATGAATTGAAAACGAATATTGGAATGATATTTAATTTAAATTGTAAGTAAATAGAACTTGAACTGAATCCTCAAATTCAATTTCAATTGGGTTAAGTAAAGTAAAGTTGAAGAATTAGTTCAAAGTAGACTAAAGATAATAAAGGTTTGGAAATAAAAATGATTTGAGATAAAATGAATTTGAATTTGAAATAAGTAGTAAATGGAACTAATTTAAACAATGATATGAATCAGTTGTGAATGGAAGATAGTTGATAAAAAAAATTTAAATATTCAGAGTTTAAAGAAAAATTGAATTTATATGGAATTGGAACTCAATTTGAATAAAAGAGGATATAAAGGCTTCAATGGTGAAGTGGAAATAAATATAGGAAGTATATAAAATATTTATATCGAACTTAAGAAAAAGGTGGTTAAATTCTTAGGTAAATTGGTATTAGAAATAAACGAAGTTAATAATTGAGTAAAGATTAAACTGGAAGTTGGGAAATGGGATAATTGTGAATAGGTAATGGAAATCAAAATAAATGAGAATAAAAAGGGAATTGATATAGCTGAAATCAATTGAGATAAATACATATATGTACGTATGTTATTTTATTCGCATAGCGATTCGATCCAGAGTTCGAGCACAGAATTTCGAGATAATTATACCGATCCGAGTTGGGACTTTTCACTCGATTTTCGACAGCGAACCCTGGTGATGGATTTTGGTTGATTCTGTAAATTCTCTATCATAGTTTTGGTTATGCAAAGAGAATGACGGTTTCTGATCAAGAAACCAGATCTGGGTCCGCACTAGGAAGTCGGGTGGATGATGCTAGCTCGAAAGTGAAATTGTGTGATCGAGTGAGCGATCAGACTTGATATTGCATACAGATGATATGCATGCATCGTACGTGCTTAATAAAACAAATGTTGAAACTTTTGTAAAGAAATGAATAAAATGATTTTGAAAGCTATAAGTGGGCATTATTACTAAGTGGGATATACAGGTGTTTTAAAAGCAAAAGGAAAGTGATGATTTGATTTAAGAAGATAAATTTGAATTTCCCGACAAAAAGGTATGTATTTAAATTTCTGTATAAAATATGATGATTTTCTAGTCCAGGCACTTAGCGTTTTTTTTCTTTTGAAATCTGGGGGCCCGCTGAGGCATTTTGTAGTTATACCGAGCTAGCCGCGCAAGGAGATGCTGATGAAATTTTTCAAAAATTTAGGGAGCTAGAAATTTTTGAGAAATCTTAATAATTTAAAATTTGGTTTCAAAATTTGAATTGATGAGTAAATAATATTGTTTGGAACTTATGGTTGAGTTTGGAAAGTTAGTAAGAATGATAGTGTCTTTAATAAAAATTGTTTTGGAAAGTTGAAACTGTTGGGTTATTGGAAGTTATCAAAAACTATTTGGATCGGGAAAATAGTGAACGGGTTATGGATCATTCTTCTTAACTTAAAATTTCGAGGACAAAATTCTTTTAAGGGGGGAAGAATGTGATGACCCAGAATTTTTGGATATTTGAATTGGAATATTTTATCGATTTTAAATATTTAAAAGTTAATTTCTGACTTGAATTTCAAATGCCACTATTTATTGAGTGATTTAGTTGTCTAATTTAATAATGGAAATTGGGAAAATTATTGAATCTCGATGCTCCAGGCTTGTTAAAAATATTTTAAAGGCTTATAAAATTCATATTGATAAAACTGAAGGTAATAGAACTTTTAAAATTGAATTTGAAAGTGATTTATTCAGTTTTTAATTTATATCATTTAAATCGACATTTAAAAATAGCCTTCCGAGGCACAGTGTCAGAATTCGATGTAACCAGTTCCATTGGATCCATAATATTGTATTATTATCGGATTTCAAATTTCGTAGTGCTTGGAGTTGTCGTGAGGTCATACGATATATAAACGAGCTGAAATCTATATCGAAAATTTAAAATAACTGGATCCAAAATGCTATCTTCTCCATACGGCCGAATTAGGACTCGTAACCTTTTCCAATGCATTCGAAATAGGGGTTTAACATTATCAATGCCTAGAAGCACGCCTCAATGGGAGTATGAGATTTTAAGCTGTGAATTCAAGATGATTTAAATTCAAATTCAAATTTAAATATAATATATATTTTGACTGGTCAAAACTTTATTTTTTTACTATATTTTTGGTCACTTGTCTTCTGGGTTACACTATTTGTCATGCACATAGGGAATTTTTAGCATGCATCTTCTTTTAAAAGGAAAAGGAAACAACGGAGGAATCCGAATCGGACCTAAATGGGAATGACATGAAAAGTCTTTTTCAAAACCTAGCATTAAGGGTGTTACGACAATATACGATAGGAATAAAAAGAAACTCGTGATTGATGTTCTTCTTCGGCTAATGAGACCTTGATCCCGAAGCCTTCGGAAATAAATATATGATTAAACGTAAATAGTAAGAAAAATAAACTTGTGCCTTGTTTTTATCTTCAAACAATAATCGAAAGTTCAAAAAGAAAGTTAATAATGGCAGTAAAACAAAATCAACTGAGAGAGGGAGAAATCAAAATCAAACAAGGGCGGCTAAGCTAATAAATCGAACGCAGTTAATCTTGTCTTCATCACGCATACAATCTCGGAATTAGAGGGATCGAATTTGCTCGATTTTGGGAAGAGGAGGGGGCTCGACGCAGCTCTTACGGCGATGTCTTCCTCATTTGCGAATTTTTAGAGAAGCGTGAGGCACAATTGTAAAGGCTAGAGTTTCGCACGACGGCATGCATTAGACAGTGGAGGCGACTGCAAGGAGAGGCAGCGAGCTCGAGCTTGAACTTCAAGGTGGTTCGGCGGCGCATCAGAGGGTAAGGCCGAGGTTTCGTTCCAGTTAAATTATATATGTGTATATTCAAAGAAAAATGTAGGGTAAAAATTTATAGTAAAGTGAATTTTTTGTTTTCACTTAAAATCATATGTACATACAAATTTAAAAATATATGCATATATGATATATATATATATATATATATATATATATATATGAATACAGAAATAAATTCAAATACGAATAGATACCTGTATATATTTATACACAGTCATATTTTTATATATATAGGTAAAAGCACGGATTTTATATATATATATATATAAGATTTTTGGAATTTTGAAATATTTGGAAGTTTATAAAAGTAGATTTTTGGAAATCCATAACTTATTTTCAAAGTGGAAAATATAAAATAAATATATATATACATATTTTAATTTACTAAGTTTATTTTGGAAATAATTTATTAAGGTGATTAACTTGTTTAATTAACTTATTTAATTATTTTTAAAAGGAAATTAGTTTAAACTTTAAAATTTTGTTTGAAATAAAATTATTAGTTAAATTTAAAATTTATTAGCTTAATTTAAAATTATTAAATGGAAATTAATTGATCGACTAATTCAAATATTAATAAAACCGTATAATGTTTATACAAGATCCAAAATCGTGAAAGAATACTCGAGATGGAAATGGGTTGCAAACATCAAAAAACTAAGAGCAAAAGTGAGATCTTCTCACTCAATCAGATTACCTAGTTTAATTTAAATAGTTAAATTTAAAATTTATTGGTTGAATGATTGGATTAACTGGATGTGATATTATATATAGTAGAGTGTGTGTGTGTGTCTATATATATATATATTGGAGCGATTGATTTCCCACATTGTATAGCGGATGAGACCCTATGCACCCCGCATAATAGCGGATGATCCTTATACCATGATATCCCGCCTTGAAGCGAGATTGGTATTTTAAATTGTTGTGCTAACATCTGTGGATGTAGAGAAACGGGTTGGAGGAATCCAACTGCCAACATGTTTTTCTCAAAACATTGAATTATTTTTATATTCAACGACGTGATGTATGTGTTAATCTGTGGTGATTATATTGATTGTATGGGTAATGGAAATTATTGAATGCTATCGTTTGGCTGAATATATTTGGATATTTTGAGGATATGAAAAATATAAAAGATTTGATTTTGAAAAGAGTTTTATCAGAGAAATATTAAGTAAAATAATTTTAGATAAATTAAAGAATGAATTCGGAAAGGATAAAGTTTGATTTTAAATTCTATTAAATAAATGCCGGGTATGGAAAGAAAAATATAAAGATTTTAAATAAATGAAAATAAAGGAGTTTGGAGACTAAAGTGATATTGCTTAAAAATTAAAAGATTTTATTTTAAATTTTAATATTTAAAATGATTGGGAAGAATTAAAAGGGAGAGTCTTGAATAAAGAATGAAATGGATATTTTTAGTTTAAAATAAGATGTTGAATCATAAATAAAGAAGTGGGTTTGGAATAAATAGATTTTGAAATAAATTAAGATAAGTAAAGGAGTAATTTTAGATGGTGTAAATTTTGGAAATCGATTTGGAAATTGATTTAGTGTTGAAACTGTGTTTTAAAAGGAGGATGAGACTATGAAATTATAAACTGGGTTATAAAGAGAAATAATATATCATTGGATATTTGGAAGTATAAATTCACGGTGGGAATTTATAAAGGAATGGGTATTTGTTCTAAAAATAAATAGGGGTATATTTTTTTTAAAGGTGTGAAAGGAAAGTGTATTTCCTTGATAAGCCAAGTATGATTTCAAGCAGACTTTCAAGTATAAATTAAAAGTTTTTAAAGTTGTTTAAAAGAATGTTTTTGATAATTTTTATTTAATTTGTTTAAAATTTTAAAGGTAAATATTTTATTAAACTAGTCGTAGTAGTAATAATTTGAAAGGGTTAATTGGTATTATGATTTAAAAAGATAATTATTAATGTTTATATTTTATAAAGTAGTTTTGTTTTAAATATAGTTTGGCTAAAGTTTTTATTTGGAAAACTTGTATAGAATTCAATAACTTTTATTTTTAAATTTGTTTTGGCTTAAGTTTTACATGAAAAATTATTATTAAATTTCGTAAATGGTATTTTAAATAAAGTGTTTTAAATAGTTTTTATTTTAAGTATTTTAAAGTATATATTTTTAGATAAAGTAATTTAAATTATTTCAAAATCTAAAGCATTTAGCGTTGGTGATTTTCAGTGGAAATAAACAGTATTTGGAATTTATTACGCGAGAGGAAAGTGATTTGAAAAACTATTTTCAAAGGGTTGAAGTGTAGGAAAATATCTTGCGAAGATATTTTGAAATAGATAATTTGGAAAATTATTTAAATCTGATGGTTGTTTATGGATGCTATTTGATAGTTAAATAGTCCACTATTAATATTTGGCCAAAGCGCTGATCATTTCGAAAAGACCGGGATCATGATTAATATCTCGAAAAACCACTTCGATCCAGTTTAAACGTTTTCGTGAGGAAGACAAGAGCTTGGAATCGAAGATGGAGCAGTGAAGTGCAAGGTCTAATCGCTACTAATCCTGAGGGTGATTCCAAAATGGATGTAGTAGGAGTAGCGTCTTCGTTTACGTTCGGACCCAGAACGGACTTGTATGGATGTATGTCTGACATTACACTTTGAGATATAAAGCTGGTTTCTATCAAATACATTTCCGTTTGGTGGCGGAGAATTATTCTCTTAGCTTAACACCCTTCTCTGAGACGTACGAGCTCAAAGGTTATGTAGTTGATCGTTATTAGTGATACATTCCCAATTTGGTTATGTGGCATGCTAAGTGCTGAGCATTGGTTGATCGAAGCATGGTTTTTGTGTAAAGCATAGCTTTGTGGGACGAGACTTCATCGAACCTCACACCTAAGGAAATGGTCGAAACAGGAAGGATGAGGCAAGGTTATGGGGTTCGCGACCCTCAAGGTAAGTGCATTTCCTTCTAGATACAAAGTGATATTCTGGTATGGAGCCCAGATATTTTACTTGTGTGGTTGTTGGAATTTGAGGCTCCTCGGCAACGGTTGGTTACGATTGGGGGATGACATACTCGTGACAGTTAGTTACCTAGTTACAGATGTAACCCGGCATTGTGTTAGCAGAGATCCTGTTAGGTTCTCAGGATGTCCTTCCAGAGGCATGCCCATTCGGATAAAGGAAGTTCCTTAGCCTTGACCATTTGTTGAAAATTCAAACAAACAATATGAGCCCTTTACGATTTTAGTTGTAGAACCTGCCATTTAACATGGTAGCTATAGTAGGCATACTATAATGGTACGTATGCTAGCTAAGATTAATATTATACTTGAAAATTGTTTTCCACACTATGCACTAATAATAATATCAAAAATATTTTCGCGTATTAAGCATGTTTAACTACTATAAGGAGAAACCTCCCCCAATGTGTGCGATTGCATTTGAGTAGGTACCGTGAGACCTTATGGTAGTTTCATTTTCCGAAGCATGAACGGATTTCTTTCTGTACAAATAATTGTTTTTAGTTCTCACACCAGTCCCATGACTGACTCGGAGTTTATTGTTCCCTTTTCTAAACTCTGGGTGCCCCTAATTTTCCACACGGGTAGCTTAGATTCAGGTTATCAGTAGGTTCTAGAGCTCAGTCAGGAAGTAGATGTGGATTTGGAAGTCTTTATTTTGGAAAGTTTTGGTTTTGAGCCTTTTGGTTTGGACTTTGGAGCTTTGTAAATGAAGATGCAGTATGTCGAACTCTCTTGGAAGATCACGTTGATGTTATTTTCCGTTGTTGTGTCGTATTCCACTGTTGTGTCATATATTTGACTCTGATGATGTAATGAATAAACAGATATAGTTCTTTTTCTAACGATTAGTGATTTATCTATTATATATTGTTCCGCTGCGATTGTGAGATTCTGATATTATTTCTATTTATTCTTCTACCTCCTTCTTCTTTAGCCCTAATGATTTGATTTTCTGGCATTCGATTGTTTGGCATTTGATACAGTGGACGTATTGATCTCGATTTTCGAGCACCGAAAAAATGGGTCGTTATAGTGAAGATGATAAAGATGGTGATTCGGTTTGTCCAGACCAAGGACAGCTTGTATGGATGAATGCTTTCGGTACTTTTTCATTGAAGGACAATGAGCATTCTCAGTGGAAATTTCTAAAAAGGTAACGCTTAGCCTCGAGCCTCATTAACCGGGAATGACTGAAAATCATGGGAGATGCAGCAAGGCTAAGTGGACCCAAGTAGGGTAAGGTTGCCCCCATCTAGAGTCCCTTTTATTTGGCTATGTGGCGGTTGCTGATCCCAACCGTAGGCTAATCTTATTCGTGCTATCCAGTTTAAGGGGTAGTCTGGTCTTGTGTAGCAGGAGATCGCGGAGTGGTCCTCGGTGCGTTGTTCTAGACGGGCACTGTGACATGTGGTACCCTAGTGCCTATTCATTCAGTTGGAATCCATTCTCCAATACGATCTCACGGTTTTGTTTGTAGAGCCTAGTATGCTGGAATTTAATTAATGTAACAATTTCGGCTATGTGAATAAGTATTTATATTAAGACACAATTATAATATCACTGGATTTTCTATAAAAACATTTTGGTTATCGTAAGGTAAAAAACTAGCATGTTTATTTGTGATGTGGTCTTATGGGATGCCTTTGTTTTTCAAAGGATTTTTACAATTCTAATAATTCAAATTGGGTGTGTTTTCTCACGCTGGTTTTCCAAACTGTCTCGGATGTTATTTTATTATAATTCTCGGGTCATACCGAGTATTACAGATTCTGGATAAATGCTATGGAGCTTAGGAGACTGGCTGGAGGAGTTTACATGTACTTTTCCGTAGTTGATTTATACTCCACTGTGTAAGGGAAAGTTATATTGTAACGATCCACTATTTTGGACTATTCGCATCCGCACATGTCGGACTTGAATAATTCAAAATACCGAATTGTTAATTTTAATATGGAAAAACTCAGATATACAGTAAATAAATAATCACAGAATCACAGACACAGAGTAATAATATGCAGCGTAAGCAAAAAGATAGTAGTTCATGAAGCTACTATATATATAACAGAGTTAAATAAGTTACAACAGAAGTCTCGAATACAATAGTCAAATACAATAATCAGAATACATCTCTAGAATCAATTGAATATCTAAAAGCTGGATAGATAGCCGGATCTCCAAGCGAAGCTCCAACTCCAAAGGTGAGTCTCCAAAGCTAGACCACTCAGTCTGACCCGAGCGTAAAGCAAAACACAAAACACTCGAGTCAGGATTAACATTCTTATATCAATAAATCCAACTCAAGTGAAATAATAATTGAAATACAATAACTCAAAGAACGTAGGAATAACCATCCTTTAAGGATTCATTAAACTATATACTATGTAGCAGTGTACGCTAAATAGATAATGCCTATAAGTAATATAAATATCAAAATAGTGTAAAGGTGTTACCATTATCCCCCTTAACACATTTTATATAGCGTCATAGACTATACAGCACTGTAAACTCCACCATAAACTAGTGGGATATCAGGAAGTACTCCATAGGTATAACACAAAACAAATTCGTAGTGGTCGCGTATATAAGGATACAAGTATGACAAGGCACATGAGGCAATACCCAAGGTAGTGACACTACCGTTTGCCTGATTCGGACTAGTGAAAACGCATCGCCGCAACGATCGCAACACCGCGAAACAACACTTCCAAAAGTACGTGGGTGCACCAATCAATAACAAGTAATGAGTAGTTTACGAAGAAGTGTGTTCGCTCGAGGTGGCTAACCCCATTTGGCTCGGCACGGCTCCTGTTTAAGTCATTTCCAATTTGACACAAGTGTCAAGGCTATCCATTATCGTTCTCTTCCTTCAGTCATCACGTACATCATTCTAATCACTTCATTCTGGATCACACTCCGCGTATAGTTATTAAAGTGGTTTTCGGTTTAGACAGAGAGTATGTCCATAACCGATTCCGGTCTCTTTAATAACTTTCGTAATTATTACACCGATTGGTCGTTTAGAAAATTTTGAATCAAATCAAATTCAATTTCAATTAGAATTTGTAAACTAACATTCCATTTGTCTTTCTATATCAATTTCCATAATTTACGTTTCAAAACTTCCAACTTACCATTTCAAATCATATAATTCAATTTCATTTTTTATTTTAAAACAATCCAAATATTGATTCAAGTTCGTATATAAGTTTCATTCTGTAATCATTAAATTTTATTCAATTTAACGTTCAAATCAATTTAAACTCATTGATCAATTTCATTCATTATTCATTAAGTAAACTTGTCATTCATAACAATTTCTATTTAATTTCCAATTCATTAAATCAATTACTTAATTTCAACTCCAATATATCAAAACTTTCAAATTTAATTAAATTAGATTCATCCAATCAAATTCTCAAATTACAAGTCTTATATTTATTCAACACATAAACAATATTTTATTTCTTGTTAACGAAATCAATTTCACTTATTTACTTACTTTAAATAATTTTCCCAAAACTCAATTAATACAAAACTCAATTTCATTTATTACCGAAGTTCAATTTCACTTATTCCAAAGTTCAATTTCTCTTATCAAAGAATTCAATTTTATTTAATTATAAAATAATTCAATCTTATTCAATTATTAAATAATTTCAACTTAATTATTAAATAATTTCAAAACTTAGTAATTTCACTTAATTATAAATTCAAACTTAATTATTAAACCATTACAAACTTAATTCAATGAATAATTCCAAATTTTATCGTCAAATAATTTATTTTAAAACAACGTTCTTTCAATAACTACTATGTTAATATTTTCGTTTCAGATGTTTATTTTATTTTATATTAACATTTTCCTTTCATTGAGTTCAAATTCCGACTACATTTAAAATCTTATTATTTTATTCAAATAAAATCTTTATTTTCTTTTTAAAACAAATCATTATTGACCAATCAGGTTTTATTTAATTCTCTATCCTAAGTCAAGTTTTATTTGGGTATTTATCATTTCAACCCGATTCCATTTCAATTCAAAAATCAAAGCATAGCAAAGGGACTTGCAGTGTGATAACTGGGATGGTGTCAAAGTAAATAAACAAGCAATAACAACAATCAATAACAATCCAATATCAATTCAAATAATCCTGAAATAATCATATTAATTTACATTGTTGTTTGTGCAAATTAATATAATTATTTCTAGAATCTACACTATCATTTCATGTAGATTAAAGATTATTACACTAATTATCTTATGCAATTCTACACTTAACATTAATTATTCAATTTCATACTTTATCAATTAATACAACATAAATTCAAATGATTCAAGGGCAATTAACTATTTTTCTACGTGTCAAATAATTAAACATTTAAGGGGTCATATTAAACAAATTTAACTAATCAAATTCAATACATGTATCAATTCCACTTTAACCATCTTACGTTAAATTCAATTTCATAATATTTATCACTTTAAACCTTAACAATTTAACTCCAATGTAAACATCAAACAAACAATCAATTATGAATCAAACCGGATTATCATCGTATAATTAACAGATAATGGTGTCAGATGTCACAAGTGAACTGATACAGGTGATAACGTATATAATAGTGTAAATAACTAACAGCAGCAATATTTCAATGGTCATTTCAATTGAAATCAAATTTAATAAATAAAAGAATATTAATCGTGAGTGGTTGCTCACCTTTCGAGACTAGAGTAATTTGATACACAACAAGGTGCGAATTGGATCACGATCAAGACAATCGACGGATCCAACAAGAATCTCAAAGTGAAGTAAGCTAGAGGCTGATTTGACGGGCAAAGCTGATAGGTGGGAATAATCAAGAACCAAAATCAATTTGATATCACAGAACGAAACGTACATTATATTATTATTTTAATAAAATCAACATTTTATATATATATATATAAATACCAATGTAAACAAAACATCTACAAAAGTATCTGGAAATGTATACTAACAAAATTATACATTCGAACGGTATATATATAATTTTATATAATCTACAATAAACTACAAAAATAAAAGTTTATAAACTAATATATATACACACAAACCAAAATACCCACTCGTACAACTTAACCTATCATCTATATAACAAGAACTCGAGTACACAAACAAAGAAGAAGAAAAAAAATATAACTTACGTTTATACTGTACGTTACAAACTAACAGAAAAATATATATATAATATTTATAAAATCAACATCATTATACAAACAGATCGAATATATATACTTTATACATAAAAATTCAAACACTTCCTATATATGAAACTATTATTATATAACAGAAGATTATAACCAACAAATTCATCTCTGACATTCTTTCATAAAACCGAAATATCTTTACAAAACTTATGTATACATATAAACAAACATATCTTTTAAAACTTTTGTATCCTAATAGAGAAACCGCACCAAATATATTTACATACTTACATATTACTTGAACAACATTTATATAAACCCATATACCGATGATATATAAACATTATTTTTATAAAAATCAATAAACTAAAAAAAAATTGGCAAAGCCAGCGGGGTTAACTGGGCCCCTACCAGTTTATTGCAACACAATAAAAATGATTCAAAACACACTTCGAATCAGAAAAATAAGAGAAAACATGGAAAAAACAAAGAGACAACAAGGAAAAACACAAGTTAATGCAAAACATCAGCTCCAAGTACTGACCGTAATGCCAGGAATATGGCACTCCCTCCTTCTCAGCTGCATGTATATTCTGTTCTTAATTTCAGACCAAAGAGAGCCAATGGTTTTCCTTTTATTTTCAAAAACAATTGAATTCCTCTCTTTCCATATCACTTCCATATAAATTTTAATGCAAATGATCAACACTCTGTATCTACTAGTCTTCCACCTTGTAGCCTTTAAGATTATGTTCCAGTTGATTGCAGAAAAGGGAACTGCAACCGTTCTTTGAATGCAACACACAATCTTATCAATCAGAGCATGCAGACATGGGCATTCGAAAAATAAATGCTCAACAGTTTCCACAAACTGCTCACAGTACACACACTCAGGGATACTAGTAATGCCATAGTTAATTAACACATGCCTGGTGAGGAGAGCATTGCTAACAACCTTCCATAACATAAAATTTTCTCTCGACGTTGAATCATTGTTCCAGAGAACTTTGTACCACTTAGCAGCAGGGAAAGCAGTGTCACCAATCAAGTGATTATAACCGACTTAATACAATGTGGCTTATTATTCCATGTCACATTTAAAGATTGCTCAGAACTGAAGCTAGTGCTCTGAATAGAGTTCCAAAGTTGCCTGATAATTTGACTACTATTGTAGGGAAGCTGGATTGTTCCATTGTTGATGAACTCACTGACTTTTGCTTCACGATTAATACCAGACTGTACAATAAATGAGTTATCAAAAACAGAAGAAAGAATCATACCAGAACTAAACCATGGTTCATCCCAAGAACTAGCATCAGAGTTTTGGTGAACATGGTACTGGATCATAGGAAGGAACACTTCCCTGAGCTTAAGAATATTCCTCCAAGTCCAACTACTATCTTGTGCTATGTCCATCATCCAAAAACTCCTATGCTTGATGTTATACGTCCAAATCCAATTAACGCATAGACTGTTTTTTTGTTTATGACTGCATGGAAGTGCGTACTGAAAGCAGCAGTGTTCCATTTTTTGGCATTTATAATACCCAGGCCTCCAAGCTGTAAGGTGGTTTCAAATTTTGCAAAAGAACATGGCAATAGTTTCTTGTTGAACATACTGCCAGTCCAGAAAAATCTGAACATGGCAGAGCGAACAAGATGAAGCAGCTTGCAAGGAAGGATAACAGAACGTGCCCAATAAACCAAACTAGGGAACAAAACCGATTTGATGAGTACCAGCCTTCCACATTGGGACAATCTACAATTTTCCCAGGCATTCATAACCGAAGTGATCTTATTAAATAGGGGTAGACAGTCAGCAATGGTTATTCTTTTAGTGATAATGGGAAGACCCAGGTACCTCATGTCAGCTTGCATACTAGAGAACCCACTATGTTGATACAAGCAAGCAGCTTGTACATCAGTGACCCCTGCCATAAGCAGTGACCCCTGCCATAAGCAAGGAGGATTTGTGCTTGTTAATGGATAGGCCTGTCATGAGATAAAAGGATTGCAGAGCACTTAAAATTTCACTTAAAGAGGAAGCTTCCGGTTTTGTGAAAATCATAACATCATCAGCAAACATGATGGAAGTAATGTGGTGCAGAGAGCACTTCGGATGGTATTTAACTAGCCTTTCAGAGAACTTGTTCTGTAGAATTACGTTGAGCACTTCCATTACCAAAAGAAATAAATATGAAGAAATTGGGTCAACTTGCCTAATTCCTTTTTCGCAACCAAAGTAGCCAGCAGGCCTACCATTCACAATAACAGAGAATGTTGGGGCAGAAATACAAGTGTATACCCATGCGACAAAAGTTTTGGGGAAGCCCATCATAGCCATGATCCTCACAATAGAAACCCAGTGAATGGAATCATAAGCCTTAGTTATATCAATTTTTAGCACAGCAGCAGGAGTAGCATTACATTTTCCATATCCTTTCATCAATTCTTGGGCAAGAAGAACATTTTCAAGAATATTTCTGGAAGGGATGAAAGCAGTTTGGTTGAGAGACACAAGTGATGGCAGAACACTAACAAGTCTAGTTGCAAGAATTTTAGAAATACATTTGTACAGAACATTACAACACGAGATAGGCCTGAAAGAAGAGATTTTAGTAGGGGGAGAAACCTTAGGAATTAAGGCAATATTCGTAGCATTGATCTCACCCAGCATTTTACACTTGTTGAAAAAATTATGGATGGCAAGGCAAAAGTCATGACTAAGCACAGACCAAGTGGCAATGAAGAAGGGAACGTTAAGACCATCAGGTCCCCCTGAAGAATGTTGATTCATGGAGAAAAGCGCATTCTTGTTTTCTGCATCGGTTACAGGTTGATTAACGCTTCAGATTCAAGTTCAGAAATGCATGGAAGAGCGAGGGTAGATATAAGGTTGAGGTAAGGAGAGAAACCACTCAAGTTGCTAAAAATATTGGTAAAATAATCAACAAAAGCATTATCAACAGCTTCAGGAGTTGAGTAGACAGTACCATCATCATCATAATATTGTAAATATTTTCTCTGGCATGCTTGACACGTAGGGAATCATGGAAAAATTTGGTGTTCTTTTCACCTTCATTACACCATTTGCTGCGGAGTTGTTGGCTTTTCATACTGGCTTCTAGCTGCAGTGCCTTTTGTACATCCATGAAAATACGTCCTTCTTCATTTGCAGCATTGACATCCTCAGGATTTTCCATCATATATACCTGTTTTGCTTTAAGTTGTTCAGTAAGGGTTGATGATAGCAAACTGCCATGCCCAAAGGTAGTGGAAGCCCAAGTTTTAATAGATTGCTTTATGCTTTTCAACTCCCTGCAAAACTTATACATAGGGTTACCAAAACAGAAAAAAGAATTGTGCACACCAGAAACTAATACAAGAAAGTCATCATGTTTTGCCCATGCATTAAAAAATTTAAACTTCTTTTGTCTCTTCTTAAATGGGGATTAAGAGAAAGGATTAGGGGAGAGTGGTCTGACAGAACTGGGAGTGGGAGAAATACAGACAAGGAAGGCCAATGATTGAGAGAGGAAAGATTACAAAAAGCATGATCAATAGTAGTGAAAGTTCGTACACCACTACGGCTGCGATTGTTCCATGAATATTTTGCACCAGACTTGTTGATCATAAGCAGGCCAGAATCAGTGATAGCAAGATTAATAGGTGCAATTTGACTTGGTAGGAGGGGAGATCCTCCCATTTTATCATCAAGGCTAAAACATGTGTTAAAGTCACCAAGAACAACCCAGGGATGAGTGTTCTGGCGAAGAGGAGGTAGGGAGTTGAATAGAAAGTTTCTGGAAATAGAAGTATTGTCAGCATATACTAGGTTAAGTAGAAAGTACTTAGGGTTTGAGATAGTTGGACATGGAAGTGGATAAATTGTCTAGTTGATAAGATAGGGGATAAGTTCAAGACAGAGGGATCATAAATTACCAGAATTCTACCATAGGGTGCAGCATCCAAATTGTGATAATAATCCCACTGTGGATTAATATAATTAGCAGCTTTGTTTGTTAAGGGTAGGTTGAGCTTGGTTTCAAGAATGCCAAAAAGGCAGATATCATACATGTTAATTAGGCTTTTGACTTGATCAAGTTTCAGATTCGAGTGGGCACCTCTTACATTCCAGGTTGCTAATTTTTTATTCATGGATTGATTAAAGAGATTGGTGAATCTTGTTTCCTCTCTTAGCTAAAAGAGATCTTGTTTCAATTCAAGAATTGTGTTGAGAAGAGGGGGAGGCTGAATCAGAGGAAATTGGGATAGAGGATGGGGAATTTGGTGAAAAACGTGGAACTGAAGTGGGAATGTTGTCTGGCCAACCAGGTATGTCAATGGTAAAGTTGTATGCAGAGGGGACTACAACAGGCTTTTCCACATTTAATTGATTCATGTTGAAAATAACTTGTTTTATTTGTTGTTCAAAAGACTGGCACCACTTTGCTTCAATATCAGATACATCGGTGTGCACATGCACAGTTTGTATTGAACTCAAATATATAATATACATATTACATATTGTATATACATAGTCTGGTATAACATATACAACAAAACAAAGTATAGTAGTATTACCTATAGAGTTTATAAGCAAATCCATGAATATAGGTATATACTCGCATACATCCCTGTAACTGCAAACTAGGGGAGAAGGACAGCTGAAGGAGAGAGGGGAGAACAATGTGGATCACGTCCACACTGGCTTGAGATGAGGAGGATGTTGGCTTCGGCCAGAATAGGGGTTCGCGTCCGGTTGGTATTGCATGTGGTGAAGGTTCTGTGCATGGATGAAATCGAGAATGGTAGGGATGGTTCGCGAGGTGCGGCTGCAGTGGTGCTCGACATGGAGTTTTAGTTTGAGAGGGAGGTCGGTGATCTTGGCAACTACGAAGGTTTGCCGGGTGAGGAGGAGAGATGAGCGGAGGTGTTGGCATGAAGAGAGCTGCGTGGGTAGTTTCAGGTCTGGTGACTTGGTGGTCAGTGCACTTAGTGGAGGCTGGTAGGCGGGCATTGTTGGGTGCACGGCGGAGCGAAGAGAGGAGGTGGGGTAGAGGAGGACGTGGATGTGTGACTGGGTGGTTGTCGTGCTTGGGACAGATGCTCGGCGAATGGTGATGGTCGATAGTTTGGAATGAGAAATTGCAAGTGGGAAGATGACGTGCTCACTGACATGCACATATAATACGTTTATATTATTTTTTCTCCTTGTTTTTTTATAGATGTGAACAGAGATGTAGATGGGTTTTTAAAATGGTGAAACATGAACTAAATTTCATCGGGAAGAGAAAATGACAACTAATATGATGCAAGCTTATTATATTGTTTATATACATATTAATTCTTTTCAAACATAACAAATAAATGAAGGAGCACGAACTGGCATAAATTGAGACATGATTTTCAGTAAAATATAAACGAAATGAATTTGAATAGTTGCGGGTCCAAGGTAGAAAACAATTATATAGCATATATATATAATTCAACTATTATTATTATGTTGTAGAGGAATAACAGTATGAGATGTGAAGGGGAAAAGAAAATGCATGAGTTCGGCCTGAAAGAAAATAGGAGACTAAGGGAGTGATGTGCTGTCACCCCTTTGTTTTGAAACAAACTTTATTTCATTAATTTTTTTTGGCTATTGGAAACGAATGAGTAGAAAGGTCATAAATGCTAATTTCTGAAAATATTGAATGATAGTGTCCATTGGTTTATATGGAGACATTGAAAGTCACAAAAACCAAAGGCACAAATCGGTACCGATACGGTCCGACGTTTTACAGATTGCACCGCGTATCGGACTTCAAAACACAGAATCGAATATACCGTAGAGATCAGTACAACGAGATGATCAAAACGGTATACAGATATCAGTGATATGATTTGATTATAAAATTCGAATTTTCTACTAGCGGAAATGCAGCAAAAAAGCTGAAAAATAAGATCGATGGAGCTAAAGAAGTCCGAATTTGGAAAAACGAAAAACGACGTCTTGCTCAGAAAATGATTTAGAATTTTTCTATGTAAAAATATTTATGTTTCGAAAACATTTTATTTTCATCGAATTTTAACTGATTAAATTGAAATACTACGCACGAAAATGAACTTCATATTCCCGGACGAAAATTTACCAGTTGCTATATTTAACTAGACACATTTCAAATATTAAATTTATATTTCAAAATTTTATCGTTCCGCAAAATTCAGTTAATAACGTTATTAAAACCATTTTAATTTACGAGTTGTTATATATATAACTATCAAGTTTGATGTATTAACGGTTGTGCTCTGATGATTGTATGTATATCAACCGTTATAGATTGTTTTATATAAAATTTGTTAATACATATTATATTTTATTCCGCTACGATTGTGAGATTCTGTGTTGCTATTTCTATTTTTCTTCTACCTCTTTCTTTTTTCCTAACAATCTGGCATTTCCAGCATTCGATTACTCGGCATTTCATATAGTGGATGTATTGATGTAGATTTTTTCGAAGGCCAAAAATCTCGGTCGTGACATTTGGTATAAGAGCAGAAGGTTAAGCGAGAACCTTGGCTCTGGTGGGAATTACTCTTTAGAGATAGAGTCAGTAGTACTCAAGAATGAGTTGAGTGCAATAATAGATATGAGGGCGTATTTATTGTGAATATAAACGGTTTTGTATTATGTTGATTTATTAATTGAGTGGAATATAAAATCTGATCGAATAGTAGGATGCGGCTAATTCGATAGGAGTTTATAAACGCTTGAATACGATAAACTGATACAATATGGTTTTGAAGCGGGTAAATGAAATAATTTTACCCAAATTATATTTTATATAAATGAAATAATTTTCTAAAATTATTATGGGATAATTGGAGTGTTTGGATGATAATATTATAATCAAAATAAGATTATAAATAGTTTTTATAATCAAATGGAGATTGTATAAGTATGGATTATACAATTGAGTTAAAAGCTAATATTTGGTTAAAACCAGAGTTTGGAAATATTAAATCCCAGAAAATTTTGAAAATATTTTCCAAAATGTTGAAATGAATAATAGTAATATTATTTTTGAAGGGATTTCGAATAGAAAATCGATTTTAAGTGGACTTTGAAGACGTTATAGCACTGAAATTGCTTTGATCGCTGGAAAATAATTTTGATGATGATCGCGACACCATTAGTGTTCATTTTCGAGTTTCTAAGTGATGGATTGCTGCCGTGGTCGTTGTTTTGGGTTGTTTTCGACAATAAACAAGTTTGATTTGAAAATTCCGGAGTGAAATTGTTTTGAAATGGAACCAAGTAAAAAAATTCAAATTTCAAATGGATGGTTTGTCTAGAACAAAAGTTTATATATATATATATATATATATATATGTTGATTTCAAAATGATTTGAAATAAATACTGGGTGTTTAAAAATTCTGGAATACTTATTTAAATAATTTAGATATAGTCAAGAAATAAGTTATAAACTTATAATGGTGAGTGATTTTGAAGAAAATATAGGATTGAATTTTGGGATTAAAATTAAAAGTGGAAACTTAAAATGAATTTAACTTAGATTAAGTTGAAGAAATTAAAATTTTAGAATGTAATTGATGGTGATTTGAATGAAATAAATTAGTAAAGTAAACTAGTTAAATGGATTAAATTGGGATGTAAATGAATTGAATTTAACTTAAACTAAAGGAAATTGAGTTGAATCTGGATTGGATTGAAATTAAATTCAATTGTGTTACAGATGATATTAGATGAAATTGAATTCTTACTTAAATAAATTAAAGAAAATGGTATAAAGTTGTATTTAGAGTAAGTTAAGTTAAAAAAATTGAATTGGAGTAAATTAATTTCGATATCTTGTGAAAATTGAAGTTTAAGGAATAAAAATATGCTTGGGCTATGTATAAGTGCAAATCTCGAGTTAAAATAAAATGTGGATATATTCGGGTATAAAATTTGATGGAAAAGTGAAAAATAAGTTGGTAACTTATAAAAGGTTAAAAATTGGAATAGAAAAATTGATATTTTGGTGAAGGAAATAAAATCCAAACTCGAGTTATAAAATTAAATTGAACTCAAGTAAAATAATTGAAGTGAATTTTGAAATAAAAATCAAATATTGACTTATAAATTGGAAGTGAGCTAAGTAGCTAAATAAATTAGTTGATTGAATATGTTAATGGAAGTTAACTTGGTTAAATAAAATTGGATTGTTAGTTAAAAATGGATTTTTGTAGTTAAACTTGAGTTATAAATAAAATTCGACTTAAATTGTAAGTGAATTAAATATAAATGGAAGTGTGATCGAATAAATTGAAATTGGATTAAGATAGAAATAACTTGATCTACAAATAAATCCAATTTGAGTATAAATAAATTGAATATAGCCTTGAATATTATTTTGATAAATTTGGAGATGAATTTGAATATGGAGATTAAAATTGAAGTGGATTGGGTTAATGAACTAATTAAATTAATTAGTAAACAGAATGAAAATTGATTGAATAAAAATCAAATCAAAATTGGAAGGGAAATTTGTTGTAAAATAGAAATGAACTTAGGTTGTTGGTTAAAATGATTAAAATAAATAGCTTAAGCTAATTCGGAAGCTTGGCTTAAATAATTTAATGAAATGGCTATTCAAAAAATTAGTGTGGAAATGTTTTCGAGCTAATTAAAATGGATTTGAAAGTAATGGAAGTGGTTATGAAGGGAATGTAAGTAAATTGATTGAAGATCGAATTGAAAAGGAATAGACTTGATTATAAATTGATTTGGAACCAATATAAAATGGTTATAAGCTCAAAGAACAATTTTATTAAATAAATATCGACAAACTTGCATGGAAAAAGTGTCGTTTGATGTAAATGGAAGTAAATAAAAATTCTATGTATTAATAGAAGTGAATAAAATTGATTTTTAATCAATTTAGAATGAATATGGGTTTGTTCGAAATAAAAATGAATTGGATGCATGTGAGGTGAGCTGTAAATCATTCAGATTGAATGAAATATTATATAAATTGATTAGAAACAACTAAATTAGAATCCGAACCTTATGAATTTCTTATAACATGTGTTTAGCGAGATGGGCTATTGGAATTCATGTGTTGTAATTATTTAAAGAAGTAAATGTTATTGAATTTAATGTTTTGGTACTTATGTAGTTTAAATAGAGTAAGCACAGGTACAGAGGGACTGTTTGGCTAGATTTGGGTTTCAGGATTTGCTTTTGATGTAAATGCTTGCTTAATAATACTTAAAAATGCTAAAATAAGGTACGTTTTCGGATTAAATACTGCAAAATATAAAAATATTGTTATATATATGGTTTTTCGACCTGTGGGTCGATGTATATATATTTATCTCTCTTGTCATATTGCAAAAGGTCCTCCGTAGAAGGGAGACTCTGCCAAAAAAATTCGGAAATTTAGGGTGTCAGAAATTTTTTAAAAATCTTTAAAAAATTTTTGTTAACGATAAATTGATTTCAAATTGAATTTGAAAATAAAGGATTTTTGGGTTTAGAATTGATAAATAATTGTTTGGTGGAGATTAAAGGGTTTGAAAGGTGAAATATCAAGATTTTATAAGTGGGTTTTAATAAGTTAATGGGTTTGGAGTATTTTCATGTCTTAGCAATTTCAGGGACGAATTTCTTTTAAGGGGAAAGGAATGTAATGACCCAGATTTTTCGACATTTGATTTGGAATATTTAAATGGGTTTAAAATATTGAATTTGAATTATGGATTGACTTTGAATATGGATGTGACAACCCGAAATTTTTAAGCATTTAAATTTGGAATATTTAAAGTAATTTTAAATATTTAAGGGTTAAATATTAACTTGAATTCCAATATCACAATTTATTTGATGATTAAATTATTAAATTAAATAAGTGAAGTTGGGTAAATTGTTGAATCTGGAGATTTAAGCCTGTTAAAAATATTTTGAAGGCTTGAAAATTTTATATTGATAGTACTGAGGATAATAGAAGTTGTAAAATTGAAATTAACAGTGGTTTGTTCAATTTTAAAAAATATATCGTTTAAATTGAATTTAAAAATAGCCTTCCGAGGCACGGTCTCGGAATTCGACGAAACCAGTTTCATTGAGTCCGGAATATTGAATTATTATCGGATTTCAAATTTCGTAGCGATCGGAGTTGTTGTGTAAGCATACGATTTATAAACGCGCTAAAAATTTAAATTGATAATAATCGGTTTGGAAAGTTATCGTCTCCATACAATCGAATTAGGACTCGAAACCTTTCCCATTGCTTCCGGAATAGATGTATAACATTATAAACGCCTAGCGACATGCCTCGATAGGAGTTTGAAATTTTAGGTTGCATTTGTCGAGACATTTGGAATTTAAATTAAAATATTTTTACAAACATACTTTGTATCCGCAATTATTTCACGTCGTAGCTTTCTTTTCTTTTCTTTCTTATCGGAGTCACTGTAGCTGCTTGTATCGTGTTCCCTCATTTCCTTCTCCAATACGCTAGATATTTTCTTGCTTTCTCTTTCGTTTAAATATCTTGGCCGAGCATATCAGCAACAAAAAAACAAAACAATCTAAAGAAAAAAGAATGGAGCCGCTTTACAGTTTCGTTCGAACGAAACTTAATAAATATATATATATATATATATATATATATATATAATAAAATAAAATTGGCGGTCGATTCGGGTTGGGGATTTTGTGTTTAGGGCTCGCTCGAGCTTTGTGAGATCTCGAAGCCATCAATCGAGTCGCGTCTTGGGTTGTGCAGTCATAGAGGAAGGTAGGCGAACTCCTGGAAGTGTCGATGGTCGCGACGGTTTCGAAGAGACATCGAGAAGGAGTCGTTCGCAAGGGGGTTAGGGTTTTGTGGCGTCACGATTTGGGGTTGCCGTGAGGTCGTGGTCGGCATTGTTGGTGGCGTCGCAGGTCAGAGGGGTTGTCGCGATGGGTGATTTAGGGTTCACGAACATCTCGGCCGAATTTCTTGGTAAGGCTGATAATTTGATTTCTGTATTTTAGTTTTGAATAATATAAAAAAAAGTTAAATACTGAAGCCTTTTCTAATCAGAGTTTATTATTTTCACATAAGATTTAGGAGAAATAGGAATTGTAAATATTTAAATATTATATAAGATTTCAAAATAAAATTTTAAATTGCATGTTGTTTTAAAAATTTTGGAGTTGGTGAATAAGTGATAAATTAGATTATTTGGTTATTTTAATTACTAAGGTAATTTATTAATGGAATTTAATTAAAATCAATTTATCAGTTATAAACCAAATGTTTAGTTTAAATTAAATTGTTGGTCAATTTAATTATTAAATAGTAAGTCATTGGTTAATTAAATTTATAAAATGGAAATAAATGGTTCAAGTTATTTCAAAGTGTTAATAGATCATATGATTGTTATACAAGGTCAAAATCTGATAGAAGCAAGCCGGGTTGGATCGGATTGTAAAACAAAATCGAAGGTTAGTTAATCTCACTCAGCTAAATTTAAATTTAAATTTAAATGATTAAATTTAAATAATAGTTTGAATGGTTAAATTGATTGATGTGCTATAGTATGATATATTTTAGAATTGGAATTTTATATTGTGCCAACATTTGTGGATGCAGAGAAAACAGGCTGGAGGGATCCAACTGGACCCCTCAACATTTATTTAAATTATTTAATATTCTCTGTTGTGATTATTTGATATTCTATGATGAATTCTATTGGAATGTTGAATGCTATGGTTTGATTGGATATAATTGGGCATAATGAATTACCAAAAATATATAAATTGGATTTTGAAAAGAAAATAAAAAGAAGTGAATTTGTAAGTAAAATAATTATAGAAATTTGAATGAATTTAAGAATGAATGAAAAAATAAAGTGACTTTAAAATTCTAATAAATAAATCTTGAGTATAGAAAAGGGAAATTTTGAATAAACAGAAGATTAATGAATTTTAAACTTCTGTATTATTATTTTAAAAGAACAAAACATCAATTTAATATTTAAGATTTAAATTATTGAAAAGAACAAAGAAGAAATTGGGAAAGGCTGAAATTTGTATATTTCAGTTAAAAGATTTAAAATCAAATGGAAAATGATAACAATAATAATTAAGTCCATAACTAATGAATTTTGAAATGAATTGAGTAATTAAAGAAACTTATTTCAAATGGAGTAAATTGGAAATCAATTTGGGAAATTGATTTAAGTAATTGAGTTGGGAATTCTCCCTGAATAACCAAGTATGTTTTCAAAATAAATTCTTTAAATATAAGTTAATGGTGTTAAAGTTGTTTTAAAAAGCAAGTTTTGGAAAATTTATTATTTCTAATATTTAAAGTCTAAAGTAAGTATTTCCTTTTAATCTATTATAGCAGTAATTATTTAAAGAGTGACTTAGTATTTTGTTTTTAAAAGTGAAAATCTAGTTTTATATTTTATTAAGTAACTTCATTTTCAAATATTCACATAGCATGTATTTTTAACAAATTCTTGAAGTAGTTTTAACTTAAATGTTTTAAAGTACATTTCAAAGTAAAGTGTTTTAAATTATTTTAAAATTTTAGTTTTGTGCTTGGTGATTTCAGCGGAGATAGAAAATATTTGGGAAAGTTTATTCGGAAAAGAAAGAATGGTTTGAAACTGTTTTCAAAGGGTTGAAAATAGAACTATATCTTGTGAAGATATTGGGAAATTATTTATTGTTGGATGGATGTTTGTAAATGTTAATTGATAGTTAAATCACCGACTATCAATATTGGACAAATGCGTTGATCGTTTCGAAGAGACCGGGATCGAGATTTATTTCTCGAAAGCCACTTCGATCCGGTTTATACGTTTCGTGGAAAACGATTTTGGATTCGAAGGTGGAGTAGTGAAGTGCAAGGGCTAGCCGCTACTAATCCTAAGGATATTTCCAAAATGGATATAGTAGAAATAGTGCCTTCGATTCCGTTCGAACCCGGGACGGACTTGTATGGATGAATGCTTTGGAACATCGTCAGGTGGACGATGGGCATTCTAAGGGATATGTTCTAAAAAGGTAACGCTTAGCCTTAAGCCTTATCAACTGGGAATGACTGAAAATTAGGGGTTATGCAGCAAGGCTTCCTGGGTAGCCCCCACTTGAGGGTAAGGTCATCCCTGTCTAGATGTCCCTTTTTATTTTGGCTTAGTGGGCGGTTGTTGATCCCAACCGCGGGGTGATCTTTCTTGGGACTGTCTAGTAAGGGATGGTTCCGGCCTTGTGTTGCAGGGGACTTAGGGTGGGTCCTCGGTACGCTGATCTAGACCAGGTACTGTGACAGGTGGTACCCTAGTGCCTAGTCATTAGTTGGAAATCCATTTTCCCTACGCGCCCGTACGGTTTTGATTGTGCCCAACTATTGCTGAAACGTGAGATGTAAGCATTTCAGCTAGATTCTATTTTACTTTATATATACCCTATTATAATATCAGAGAATTTTAATAAAAAGTGTTTTAGCTATCGTAAGGTAAAAACCCGTCATGTTTATTTGTGGCGTGGTCTTACGAGATGCTTTTGTTTTCAAAGGATTTTTGAAACTTTAATAATCAATTGAGTGTGATTTTCTCATGCTGGTATTCCAGACTGACTCGGGTGTTATTTAACTGTAATGCTCGGGTCAGACCGAGTATTATAGGATACAGGGTATGATGCTGTGGACCTCAGGAAACGAGTTGGATGGCGATACGTACTTCCATACTTGTTATATATATATATATATATTCCGCTGTGTTGAGTAGCTGTGTATTCAGTTGTATGTTATTGATGTTGTTGAACTCTGATGATGTACTCTGATGATAATGTATGTATAAGACAGATATATATTTGTTTGGTGTAAAGATATGTTAATATCTATTATATTTTATTCCGCTGCGATGCCTCTTCTTCTTTAACCCAAATGGTTCGTATTTCTGTATAACTTGAGTTGATTTAGGTAGAATACTGTTGACTCAAGGAGTACGGATTTGCGGGTCGTTAAAGTGGAAATTTGGGTTTTTATTATAAAATCAATTCGATATTTAAATATAGCGATTTCAATTGGATAATATAATTATTTAATAATTGAATACTGGGTAAGTTACTGTATCTTGAGATTTAAGCCCAATTAAAAAAATTAAAGTCTTGTAAAATTTATATTTATAATAATGAAGATAATAAAAGTTTTAAAATTGAACCAAAAAGTGATCTGTCCAAGTTTAAAATATCTCATTCAAATTGACATTTAAAAATAGCCTTTCGAGGGACAGTCTCAGAATTGGACGAAACCAGTTCCATTGGATCTGTAATATTATATTATTACCGGATTTCAAATTTCATAGTGTTTGGAGTTATCATTTGGTTGTATGGAATATAAATACGTTGGGAATATATTGAAATCTAATATAAATAATTGAGTCCAAAAAGCTATCTTCTTCGTACGATCGAATTAGAACTCGTAACCTTTTCCATTGCATTCGGAATAGGGGTATAACATTATAAACGCCCAGCGGTAGCTTCGATAGGAGGTCGAGATTTTAAGTTGCGAAATTGAGGTAAACTGGAAATTAAAATTGTTTATATTAATTGTCAATCGTTCACATCAACTTTCTTTCTATCTTCTCAGCCACCCTGGGATTTGATCATTCCTTCCACAACACATTTCCTACCTTTTTAAAAACATGACCGAGCCTTTCTTTTCAAATTCATCGTCAAAAAGAGATAAAAGGAAAAAATGGTTGGCCTCGAAAATCATAAGTACCCAGGTACCAAAACATAAAAAGAAAAAAAAGGAGAAAACATGTGACGCCCCACCTCTATACCCACGCTAGCCAAGAACACTACGGAGTAATGCTGTCAACTAGCACGGAGAATAAGGCTGTTGAGGAGCGACCATCCGTATAATTGCTTTGCGCGAGCACCGATATGTCAGATAGTATAACATGCATTTTATCTCAAGAGGAAATCCGACATACCGATACAAACACAAAGCTATTACACAGTGGCTATAATAATCTTCGGAAACAAATATAGAAATAAGCATAACACAAATCAGTCACAGATAATTCATATCACAAAGGCGGAAATAGATATGAATATTACACTAGGAAGTGTACATCAGAGTGGTAGTCTAAAACGATCCACAATATCACAAAAGAATAGTTACACGAACTACACAAAAGAATAAGTATACATTATGGAGTCTATATCTCAAGCGTATACAACAAAAACTGCTAATCTATGTGGTTAGCCAAAAGTCAGAGTAATGAATCCCTGGGGATAAGTCAAACGGAAGCACCTGCAACATCTCGGTCTGACCCGAGTATTATTTATAAGAAAATAATAAACGGATCAGTCTAGCTATAAATATCAGTTGACATGATATAAAGTAAGAGATATGACTAAACACATAATAATCACAATGCCAAGCTTTTATATATATAAGTAATTGAAAATCAACAAGAGATTAATCAATATCACCAAATCTACACAAGAATCAAAGGAAATGTCATACTCCTTATTTCGTTCACCAAACCATAAATATTGACGATTATATCAATGTCAATCACAAAAGTCAATGACACACAAATTCACCAATGCACAAATATTGATAAAACTTATCAATGGAAATCACGAAAATTGGTGAAGCACGAATTCTAGAAATCATCTCAAGAAATCCAGTCAATGACACACGAATTCACCTATGCACAAAAATTGATAAATCATATCAATAGAAAACACAAAAATAGGTGAAGAAGAAAGTTACAGAATTCGACACACGAAATCCAAAAATCACACAAAATAGGGGGGAGGCCTATCACACGAACGGGAGCATGAAAACTCACCAACATATGTATCACACGAACGAGACGCTGTCTCATGGTAGCTAGCCATTAATTTTTGACACACGAACGGCCCGAAGACCATGGGGCGCTACCCCATCAATATGAGTCGAAACTCCACAAAACGGGGTTTAGTCTCCCTCGCAGACAAAGAGACATCGCACATTGCTAGTCTAAATCACAAAAATGATCGTCATGATCATCAAGAAGTGTCAATTACAGTAAGCTAGTAAATATATGAGCTTAGCTTCATGTCCCATAACCACTAGCTTAACTTAAATATTTACGAACAAATTGTAGATCTCCACTAGAAAATTGTCACAAGAGATTCAATCGAACAAGTCCAAGAATTAACCGACGAAGTAAACGCAAGCGTTTCATACCACTTGTTTTACTAAGTCGTTTAATTAGATTTCTTATACGAGTGAGGTAAAGGTTTGTATATACTAATAGGTTGGAAAACGGTTTTATAAACGAGTTTGATATTGAAAATAGAGTTTAAATAATCTTTGATAAAGAGTTTGAATATTTACTACTAGTATAGAAACCTTTATATTTTAAAGTGACAAAGCACAAAAATGATTGTAGAAATAATCAATCACCAAAATTCACATACGAAGACGTGAATTAATTTCAAAGAAATCAATATCAAATCCATCAAAATGGATATTTCCAAAAATTCCTTAATAGAAGTCATCGTAGTCGAATAAGTGATAACAACAACTAGGAATCAAAACGAATCGATATAAATTGGATACCAAGCAAAACTAGGCTCAAATAGGCATAGCAAACAAATAGAAGCAGGTCAGTCGACTGACTCACTGAGTTCAGTCGACTCATCACAGTCCCAAAAACTCTCGGGATGCAGGTCAGTCGACTGAACTCAGTGAGTCAGTCGACTGACTGTAGTAAATAGAGCCCCCAAGGCTCTGCAGGAAGCCTTCACCCTGCTTATTAGCTTCAGCCAGTCGACTGACCAAGAGATCCAGTCGACTGACCGGAGCTAAGGCAGTTTTCCCTGCCTTTGCACAAGATGTGCAATCCAACCAATCCGCAACCGAATTCGAGCAATGGCGCTAGGGGTTTATGCCAATCGACTACCCGACCCTTATGGCTCTTCAATGCGACACCAAAACATGTTAAGATATCCATAAAAGGATTTTCATAGATTTTGATTTCAAAACACCAAAAATTGGAATATACACCAAACCAATTCAAACCAAAATCAAATGCACATGAATATGTGTTAGGAATTCATACCTAACAATCAAAGATAATTATAGACTAAGATGTGAGATAAAAATCTCACCTTTGAAGCCAAACGATTGAAGAAGATGCTTGAAAGCAAAGGAGAATCAACCACTCTTCAAATCCAACTCAAGAAGCTTGATTCTAAGCTTTAAAAGAAGAACATTCCCAAAGTTAGGTTTAGAAATTTCTAAAATTGATAAGAGATTGAGTTGGAGAAGAAGAAGAGAAGCTTACCAATGGGTTCTTCTATTAGTTTGGAACTAGAACTTGATTTGCAAAAGAAAACTAGGGCTTGAGTTTTAATTTCTCATCTCTCCCACCATTGTTGCTAAAGCTTGAGTATTAGGAATTGGAAATGAAGTAAACGAGGAGGAGAGGGGTTGGGACTGAATACATAAGTGGGCTCAGCCCAAATCAAAACCCTAAGTGAAAAAGTAGCAAAAATCAACTTACTCCAAACATATCGAAGCTTATACTCAAAAAGGTCGCATACGGCATTTTAAACTCAATGGGAGTGGTCCCGAGTCCTAATTCGACCGTATGCAAAAAGTAGCTTTTCGGACTAAATGCCGATTATCGATAAAATATTTAAATAAAAAATTAAATATAAAATCGATAAATATGCGGGTTGTTACAGAACATTTCCATACTTAACTGAGGTCGAAGAATTTCAGGTCGAAGAAATAACTTTAACGACCCGCTATTTTGGACTATTCGCATCCGCACATGTCAGACTTGAATAATTCAAAGTACTGAATTGTTAATTTAAATTTGGCAAAACAAAGTTATACAGTAAATAAATAATCACATAATCACAGACACAGAGTAATAATATGCGGCGGAAGCAAAAGATAGTAGTTCATGAAGCTACTATATATATAACGGTGTTAATAAGTTACAAAAAAAGTCTCAAATACAATAGTAAAATACAAGAATCAGAATACGTCACTAGGATCAACTGAACATCTGAAAGCTTGATAGATAGTTGGATCTCCAAGCGAAGCTCCAACTCCAAAGGTGAGTCTCGAAAGCTGGTACTCTCAGTCTAACCCGAGCGTAAAGCAAAACACAAAACACTCGAGTCAGGATTAACATTCTTATATTAATAAATCCAACTCAGGTGAAATAACAACTGAAATACAAGTAACTCAAAGGACGTTGGAATAACAATCCTCTAAGGATCCATTAAACTATCTACTATGTAGTGATATGCGCTAAATAGATAATGTCTATCAGTAATATAAATATCAAAATAGTGTTAAGGCGTTACCATTATCCCCCTTAACACATTTTATATAAATGTCATAGTCTATACAGCACTGTAAACTCCACCGTAAACTAGTGGGATATCAGGGAGTACTCCATAGGTATAACACAAAACAAATTCGTAGTGGTCGCGTATATAGGGATACAAGTATGACAAGGCACATGAGGCTATACCCAAGGTTGTGAAACTACCATTTGCCTGATCCGGACTGGTGAAAACGCATCGCCCCAACGATCGCAACACCGCGAAACAACACTCCCAAAATTACGAGGGTGCACCAATCAATAACAAGAAATGAGTAGTAGTTACGAAGAAGTGTGTTCGCTCGAGGTGGCAGACCCCATTTGGCCCGGCCCGGCTCCTGTTTTAGTCATTTCCAATTTGACACAAGTGTCAAGGCTATCCATTATCGTTCTCTTTCTTCAGTCATCACGTACATCATTCCAACCACTTCATTCTGGATCACACTCCGCGTATAGTTATTAAAGTGGTTTTCGGTTTAGACAAAGAGTATGTCCATAACCGATTCCAGTTTCTTTAATAACTTTCGTAATTTTTACACTGATTGGTCGTTTAATAAATCTCAAAACCAAATCAAATTCAATTTCAAATTAGAATTTATAAATCAACATTTCATTCGTCTTTCTATATCAATTTCCATAATTTACGATTCAAAACTTCCAAATTTCCAATTCAAAATCTTACAATTCAATTTCAACTTTATTTAAAATAATTCAAATATTGATTCAAGTTCATATATAAAGTTCATTCCGAAATCATTTAAATTAATTTAATTTAACATTAAAATCAATTTAAATTCATTTATCGATTTCATTCAATATTCGTTAATTTTATTTATCATTCAAAACAATTTCAATTTAAATTCCAATTCATTAAATCAATTACTTAAGTTCACTTTCATTATCAAAGCTTATAAAATTAAGTAATTCGTCAAATCAAATTCTTTAAATTACAAGTCTTTCATTAATTTCCATAAATCACAATTTATTTCCTATTAAAGAAATTCAATTTCAATTATTTATTTACTTAGTTACAAATTTCAAAACTCAAACAAATAAAGAAACTCAATTTCACTTATTCAAGAAGTTCAATTTTACTTATTAACTTACTTAAATAATTTTCCAAAACTTAATAAATAAAGAAACCCAATTTCATTTATTAACGAAGTTCAATTCACTTAATCAAAAGTTCAATTTCTCTTATCAAGGAATTTAAATTTTTATTTAATTCTCAAAGGATTCACATTTATTTAATTATCAAATAATTCAAAACTTAATTAATAATTTCAAATTTAATCATCAAATAAATTTCAAAACCTATTTATTAAATAATTCCAATCTTAATTATTAAACAATTCCAAAACTTAATTATTAAATAATTCCAAAACTTAATTATTAAATAATTTCAAAACTTAATTCAATCATTTCTTAAATTAAACAACGTTCTTTCATTAATTACTCTATCAATATTTTATTTCAGATTATTACATATTATCATTTTCTTTCATAAAATTCAAATTCCAACTTCATTTTAAAATCTTATTATTTTTTCAAATAAATTCTTATTTTATTTTTAAATCAAATTATTGACCAATCGGGTTTATTTAATTCTCTATCCTAGGTCAAGTTCATTTGGGTATTTATCATTTTAACCCAATTCCATTTCAATTCACAAAACAAAGCATAGCAAAGGGAACTTGCAGTGTGATAACTGAGATGGTGACAAAGTAAATAAACAAGCAATAACAACAATCAATAACAATCCAATAATTAATTCAAATAATCCAGAAATAATCGTATTAATTTACATTTGTTATTTATGCAAATTAATATAATTATTTCTAGAATCTACACTATCATTTCATGTAGATTAAAGATTATTACACTAACATTAATACGGTTCTTCGCTTGATATCTATTATTCTATTTCATACTACATCAATTTATACAACATACATTCAATGGTTCAAGGTGTAATTTATCAAATTTCTATGTCAGTTTATTTAAACATTTAAAGAGGTCATATTATGCGACTTTGACAAATCAAATTCAGCACATATATAAATTTTATCCTATATCAAGTTCAATCGCATATTATTTAACACTTTAAACATTAACAATTTAACGTCCAATGTAAACATCAAACAATCAAGCAATTATCAATCAAACTGGATTAATATCGGATAATTAACAGATAATGGTGTCAGATGTTACAGGTGAACTGATACGGGTAATAACGTATATATAATAGTGTAAATAACCAACATCAGCATATTTCAGTTGTCATTTCAATTGAAATCAAATTTAATAAACAAAGAATATTAATCGTGAGTGATTGCTCACCTTTCGAGGCTAGAGGAATTTGATGCACAATAAGCTACGAATCCAGCGCAAAGTGAGATGGGTACAAATTCGATGAAGAAACAGGCACGACGGACCAAAAGCTGATAAAGTATTGATGAAACATATCAGAATCCACTTAATAGAACATAAATTATATATCTAAATTATTATTATTATTAATTCCATCAATTCGATATTCAATTTCAAAGAAATATTAAATAACATAAAATTAAATCATTGTTTTAAATCATTGTTTAAATCAAAAACATATATTAAAGTCTAACATATATACATAATAAAATTTTGAAATAAACACTTATATAGATAGATACACCACGTCACTTTATATGTCTACAACATAAAACAGTAACATATATATAAACCTTTAGTCTAAATCTGTATACATTATATAAAAACAAATATGTAAACAGTTTAAAATCACTAGTTATCATAAAACCAATATAAACAAACTTTATTAAAGTATATTAATTCAAACCGGTCCAATACAAACTTACACAAACTGTATATGCAACAAGTAAGTTATACACAATATAATCGGCATATCATACTTATACTAACATGTTTCAGAATTTGTACAAACCTTTCATTTCCTATTTCCTATATTTAATGACCATATAAGATGGAAAACTGACCAAACTTATAATATATGTACGTATACATATCACTTGACTATAAAAGAGAAAAGTAAAACCCACATCATAACGGTAAACATATTTATATATATTATAATATTTAAAATACTTCTTTTGTGAAAATGACAGCAACCTACACATAGTAAACACACATAATATTTTCAAGATTTGATATTTTGTAACCAATATATAATAAACGTATATAAATATGAAACAAGGTATCAATACACGTAGGCAGCATACAATCTTCAAATTAAATCACAGTTGTATAATATCGGCCTACATATGTATATAAAACTTTAAAATAAAGAATTATTAATCAATAAGAAAAGAGGTATATAGGCTACAGCTAAATATATATATGACCCCATATAAAAGTATGCTAGCTGACACCTATCTATATTCTATAGTAATATATAGCTAATCTATATATAAGCATCTAAATTCAATCTGAGATAACATATGAAGTATAAACAATGTGACAAAGTTTTATATAACATAAAATAAAATAAAAAATATAAGTAAAATACCTTGATATAAAATACGAGCTAAATATACACATTGTAACATACGCGGTTTTGTCGGGATCCGAGGGTCGGCATTCTTACGTCCACTGTATCAAATGCCGCATAATCGAATGCCGGAAAACCGAACTGTTAGTGTCAGGACCCGATTCTTCGTCTTCCGAAAATTCAACATCGATACTCACTTTATCAACTGCCGAGAAATCGAACGACGGAAAACCGAACACTGAGGGTTTTAAGAAAAAGAAAAGAAAAGGAGAAAGAGAGAAAAGAAAATAGGGATAGGGAAAAGAAGATAGAAAGTTTTAAAATTTAAGGAAAACCGAAAAACCGAATAGTTATGGGTTTTAAAAAGAATTTAAGAAAAGAAAATGTAGAAAAGAAGGTAGAAAGAAGATAGAGGGAAAAGGAAATAGAAAATTAGAAAAGAACAAAATTTTAAAATAGAAGGAAAAGAGAATAGAGGAAAAAGAAAACAGAAGAAAATAGGACGGAACAGAAAACAACAGAACAACATCAGAATCTCACAATTCGCAGCGGAACAACATATAATAATAAATGAATAATCTTCAAACAAAGAACTATCAGTTATTACATTTTATACATTACATTACATCATATCATCAGAGTGTACAACAACAACAACAAATAGTGCAGCGGAAAAAGAAATACTATATAAACTAGTAATACGCCATGCCATCCAGCTTGCCTCCAGCAACTCCAGAATATCCAGAATATCCTGATAAACCTTACTCTTGACTGCCCGTGTGAAAATTGGTGGGCACCCAGAGTTTAGGAAGGAAAACAATAAACTCAAAGTCAGTCATGTGACTGGTGTGAGAACTCAAAACAGTTTATTTATCTTTAAATCAAAATAGAGGAATATTTTTAATCAATTCGCAATGCTTTTAAAAATGAGACTACCATAAGGCCTCCCGCACACACACACAATGCAAACGCAGAATCGGAGGAGATTTCTCCTTATGATAGTCAAAGATGCTTGATACGCATTTAAAATAACATTTGATATTATTACTAGTGCATAGTGTAGAGAAAAATTCATTTCGAAAGTAGAATATAAATCTTAGCCAACATAGACATTTCGAACTATGCCTACTATAGCTACCATCCAAACAGTGGTGACCACCATAAGTGAATGATAGGTTCTACAACTAAAACCGTACAAGTTTCGTATTGGGAATTGGATTTCCAACAAATGGTCAGGCCAAGGAACTTCCCATTGCCACATGAGAATGCCTCTGGAAAGACATCCCCGAGAACCAAACCGGAACTCTGCCAACACAAGGCCGGGTTACCCCTAACTGGGTAACTACTGACACGAGCACGCCATTTCCCGATCGTAAACGACCTTTCTCACGGGATCCCGATAGCCAACAACCACAAAGTAATAAATTCGTAGTAACCACATAGGTTAAATATCTGGGCTCCATACCATGATACCACCTCTATCCAGAAGGAAATGTACATACCCTAAAGGGTGCTACCCCTCATAACCTTGCCGCATCTTTCCTGTTTTGACCATTTCCGGGGTGTGAGGTTCGACGAAGTCACGTCCACAAAAACATACTTTATACAAAAGCCATGCTTTGGGTCAACAAATGATCAACACAATGATCACCAAGATAGACGATCAAATAAACGATCCTATCACAATAATCAACACAATGATCATTTCAGCATCACTCAGCATGTCACATTACCAAATTGGGAATATATCGCTGATAACTTCAACTATATAACCTCTGAGCACGTACGTCTCAGAGAAGGGTGTTAAGCTAAAAGAATAAATTCTTCGCCACCAACAGAAATATATTTGAAAGAAATCAGCTTTATATCTCAACTTGTAATGTCAGACACACAATCCATACAAGTCTGTTCCGGGCTCGAACAAAACCGAAGGCACTTACAAAGAAGTCCTTGCAATCCGGATATTCACAATCCTGATCGGATTTCCCATCACTTAGGGAGTCTCTATACCGCTGCAACTCAGTGCAGAGACAATCGACAGGTCATCCTATCGCTCTCGCAAATACCGGGTCTTCAACACCGATCTTCAATGCAATTCACAACGACGTATCACATATTCATAATGGGTTATACGACCCCATGGTCCTTTCCCGGTTAACCCGAATAGTGCGCGCTTATTCAAAAATAAGTGTAGCATTCACATTCAAACAAAACACATCAAATACCCATTCAAAGGGAAATATTGATAGTCGGCTATTGAACTATCACTGGATATGCACACATCACCAGTTTCCAAATAATTTTCCAAATTATTTATTTTCCAAAAATACCTTTACAAGATATATTATTTCAACACTTCAAAAATAAATCAATATTTATTTTTAAACAAGTTTCCCCTTTCATTTATAAATTCCTTAGTGAATTTATAATCCAAAATATCTATGAATATTCAATTTCGATTATTCATTTAAATTTATCTTCAAAAAGATAAATTCTTAAGATATTCACTTTATATTGGAAAACATTTCCATACTTACTTATTTATAAGTAATTCACAAATTTTATTTATTTTCAACACTTAGAAAATATTCAATATACTTCAATCGAAATTAAGTATATATTTCATTCTTTAAGGAAATCATTCTCTTAAACATATTTATTTGGGCCAAAACGAATGTTACGTAAAACATCGTTACGACGTCCCGAATTCACTAGTATAGGGATTCGAAATTAAAAATAGATATATAAATCCCAATACTATACAAAACATTTCCTTTCGGAAATCATTTACTATAACAACAGTGTTATAGTCCATCATCTCCTTTTATTTTCTCGAAAACGCCTATTTCAACAATCAATGTTGAAATCTATGGTTTCGAATCTCAACACATTTAAAACTTTGTTGGATCTTTTAATTCTATTTAAAACATCCAAATCCAAAACAATTTCTTTAACGTGTTATTCACTATTCAAAAATGTGAATATACTTTGTTAACAAATTTCATCCTTTTATTCATTTTAATTCAAAGGGTTATTCACTATTCAAAAATGTGAATATAACTCCACTTATAGGTTTTAACAAATTTTCTTGTCAAAATAAGTCATTTGCGAATTTATAAAACAACGTTTATAAATTCTATTTCTATTTATTTATAAAAACTTCCTTTTTATAAATTCTTTTATTAACCTATTCCAGTTTATAACTCAATTATAAACTAAAAGTTCATATTATAAGTTAATTACTTATAAAACGATTATTTTTACAAAATCGTTCTTTTTAACTTCCCAAATTATAAATCTTATAACTTATAAGATTCATTCATTTATCCAAAATCATTATTTTAATAACTTAATAAATTTTATAAACCTACTGCTTATAAAATTCCATTTATAACTTCACCGTATAAAATTCTATAAATTCCATTTATAACTTCACCGTATAAAATTCTATAAATTCCATTCAATTATGAAATTCATTTTCACTTCATTCAAACACTTATAAAAACTCGTTTTATAATGTCCATATTTCAATTTTATAAATATCCATTTATAAATCTCTTAATATAAATCAATTTATATTATCCTTTTAAAACTTCTTTAATCTCCTTTATTATTTCACCATTTTTGATTCATAAAATAATTAAATTTCATAAATCTTATATTTCAACTTTTCATAATAAATTCAAAAATTCCGATTAAACTATTTTATAAAATCATTAGCATCATATTCTCAAAAATCAGTTTTTCTAACTATATTTCTCAAAAATCATAATTTTTATAACTTTAAAAATTATAACGTTTATTTATTTAAAATGAATCAATTCCAAAAATATAGTATATTTTCAAAAATCACTTTATAATCATTTTAAAATCCCAAAATTTGGGTCCAATGATGCTACACACCAAATAGTCAATCACGACTACAACGATATCATATATTAATATGAGAATCCATCAAATATCAAAATATCTGAAATCAAATAAATACTGTTGAGGAATCCAGTTGGATCCCTCCAACCTGTTTTCCTGCATCCACAAACATTAGCACAATACCAATTTCGCTCCAGTACGAAATTATCGCGGTACATGTTCTTATTAAATATTATCCGCTTAATAACGGCGTAATAGGGTCTCATCCGCTAAACAAATAAATGCGGGAAATCAATAACTCCAATATATACATATGCCAATATATATATATTGCTACTATATATAATACCAATTTCACTGTTTATGAAATATTCGCGGTATATGTTTTTAATAAATAACATCCGCTTACTAACGGCGTATAATTTCTATTTTAACAATCAATAGATATCAATCAACATTCAAACATGCATTCAAATATTTTAAATCTAACTATTTAAAATAAAATCGAAACCTATTCGATTGAGTGAGAAATTCTCACCTTGATTTTAAATTCCGTTTTAGCGATTTATTTCGAATAAAATTAAACGCGCGTTTAATTTTACCCAAAATTCTCACTAACTCCAAACGAATCCAAACCAACTCCATCGCGTAGTGCTCGTCCATACGATTCCAACGCAACTGGTTTCCTAATTTTTCGACCTCGTACGAAAAAGTTATGAATTTTTTAAGTTTGTACACGATTTATATATATAAATTTACAACATAACTAACTATTTTTCTACCTAGCTTCATCACAGCCACTGGATCCAAGCTCCTGCAAATCTGGCCGTCCCTTTCTTTCTCTCCTTCCTCACGTTCTTCAGCCGCATATGAACCCATCCAAAGCCGTTCTAGGGTTTGAAAATTCGGCCATCATTCTCGACTAAACTCGATCACACTACTACCATCTCGAAGCTCTCGACGCAAGCTACCACCACCAGGAAGAGCTCGAAGCTCGGCCATCCCTGTAGCATAGAAACGCGTGCGAAAATCTGCAGGTTCGGCTCCCCATAGCTCTCTCTCCGTTGCACCATTTCCGATCATCACTGTATGGAATCGAAGCTCTCGTCGTGCTCTACGACTTCCGTGTTGAACACTTCGCGTAATTCTTTACGGTTTGAGAGAGATTGATGAAGAAGTGAGAGTGATTTCTGGCCGTGCATTGTATAAGTGGTGGCTAGGTTAAAAAATTAGGGTTAGGGTTATTTTTTTTATCAAATTATGAAGAGGTGGGTCTATTTATAGAGTTTCGTTCGACACTATTCATCCGGAAATTCCGAACTCCGATTTACGCGCCGAAACTGACGTACCTAGGGTTTATCCCGCGTTCCGGACACAATGGAACAGGTTTCGGAAGCTAATTCGGAAGTATGTGCGAGTTATGGCTGTAAACGCTCAATTTGAATTAAACCGATTTAAGCGATTTTCTAGGCGTTTTAATTTGTACCGGACAAACGGTAAATCCAATCGACACGAAATTTGAAACTCTACAATAATATCACATTACGGATCCGATGAAACTGGTTTCGTCGAAATCCGAGACTTTTTGAAAAATGGCTATTTTCACTCGCCAAATTAAAATTAAAAATAAATCGATGCGTTTCGAACTGCCACGATCAAACGATAGCTCCGATTGACACGAAATTTGAAATCCGGTAATAACTAACTATTACGGATCCAATGGAACTGGTTTCGTTCAATTCTGAGACTGTTCAAAAATTGGCTATTTTCACTAGTCGATTTAAATATTAAAATATTCAATTTTCACAAATTAACTTTTAATTCGATTTTAAAAGTTCTAAAATATCGTTCTAACTCCCATATGATAAAATAAAATTTTACAAATCATTTTCAATCATATTTAACTCAATTTCCAATTATTTCCATAATTTAACGTATTAAATTATCGATTTAATTATTCAATTAAATCCAATAATTCAAATAAAAATTTATTTGACTTATAAATTCACTTTTTAATATTTAAAATTAATTAAATATTCAAATTTTAATTTCTAAAAATTCTGGGTCGTTACAATCTTCCCCACTTAAAAGAATTTCGTCCTCGAAATTACAAGTAAGAAAATTACAGAATTTATTAATTTTCCCAAAATTCATAGTTAAACTTCTTATAATCTTTACTAAGTTTTCCAAATCTTACTTAGTTATCTTTTCAAAAACAACTACTATTGTTTAACTTTCAATTCCAAAATCAAAGTTTAAAGTTTTCAAAAAATTTCCAATTTTCTCAAATTTTTTCTAACGCCTTAAATTTTCGGAAAAATTCGCCATAGGCTCCTTTGCGCGGCTCAATCCAAAAAAACAATGACAGTATATATATCACAAATATACATCTCATCAAGTAATGAGGCATCCCGAAGGGAAAAAAGTGTAAAAGTACGGTATTTAATCCGAGATATGTACCTTATATTTTATTAGCGAGCATATACGGCTAATATAGCGCAAAAGCGAGCTCCAAATGCGAAGCAAACGCGATCCGCACCTACTAATCACTCAACAAACAACATGAGAATCATGCATATATGACAATAATCTCAATATACAACATATAGTAACATAATAACTATATATACTAACATAGCAAATGTACTTAATAGCAATATATATTCAACCATCAACCAACTATCATCCAACTAACATCCATAACCGATTCATAATCAATATATATTCATTTATATTCTCATTAATATTCAATGAAATAGGTTTTCAATTTGAATCACACTTGATTCATTAACAGTGGATGTTCTTATTAACATTCATTTTCAATTAGTTTATATTCACTAATTCATATTCAAGTTGGTTCACTTCCAAATCAAATTCAATTCTATTTAAGTTTCACTTAACTTCCAATTTGAATTCAATTACATAGCTTTAAATTTCATTAAGAAATCTCATTAACACTTAATGAATTATATACAATCAACTAACAATCATATAACAATCAATGTATATTAATTACAACCAAATTCCTTTGCTTACAATTGGTTTAATTTAATTGATTTTTCATTCAATTTTTTTTTACTTCTAATATCATTAGATTTTAATGAATTAACACTTATATTCATTATTTCATATCAATTTTATTCACATTTAATTGATTAATATTCAATTCAATTTCAAAGTTGAATTTCATTTATATAACTCAAGTTCATATCTATCACTTAGTTTTATTAATTTACTTTGATACTAATATCAACTTCATTCCATATCACTTAAGTTATATTTCCATTTAACTTTAAAAATTCATTTTTATTCACAAACTCATATTCATATATATATTCATATAGTTTCACTTCTTATATATATAAGTTCATTTCACAATTGTAAATCACATTAATTATAATTCAATTCTTATAATTCTTTTACTTATACAATTATTCTTTAATTTAAATTATTCAAACAACCTAAACAATCAACTTATATACACTTTAATAATTCTGAAAAATTTATTCCTTTATATATAAAATATACTCAAGGTAAAATTATTTCATTTACCCAATTTTAAAACAATATCGTGTCGAATTGTTCTATTCAAGTGTTTAGAAACCCCTTCGGCATAGTTGTACATACCGTGCTGACGAAGGTTCATATGCCACTCAACAAACCAATCATCACAATATAAAACAATTATATATTCACTAACAAATACGCTCTCATAGCTATTATTACACTCAAATTCTTTCTAGAGTACTACTGACTCTATCTCTAATGAGTAATACCCAACAGAACCATGGTTGTCGCTTGACCATAAGCTCTGATACCACATTGTCAGGACCCGATTCTTCGTCTTCCGAAAATTCAACATCGATACTCACTTTATCGACTGCCGAGAAATCGAACGACGGAAAACCGAACACTGAGGGTTTTAAGAAAAAGAAAAGAAAAAGAGAAAGAGAGAAAAGAAAATAGGGATAGGGAAAAGAAGATAGAAAGTTTTAAAATTTAAGGAAAACCGAAAAACCGAATAGTTATGGGTTTTAAAAAGAATTTAAGAAAAGAAAAAGTAGAAAAGAAGGTAGAAAGAAGATAGAGGGAAAAGGAAATAGAAAATTAGAAAAGAACAAAATTTTAAAATAGAAGGAAAAGAGAATAGAGGAAAAAGAAAACAGAAGAAAATAGGACGGAACAGAAAACAACAGAACAACATCAGAATCTCACAATTCGCAGCGGAACAACATATAATAATAAATGAATAATCTTCAAACAAAGAACTATCAGTTATTACATTTTATACATTACATTACATCATATCATCAGAGTGTACAACAACAACAACAACAAATAGTGCAGCGGAAAAAGAAATACTATATAAACTAGTAATACGCCATGCCATCCAGCTTGCCTCCAGCAACTCCAGAATATCCAGAATATCCTGATAAACCTTACTCTTGACTGCCCGTGTGAAAATTGGTGGGCACCCAGAGTTTAGGAAGGAAAACAATAAACTCCAAGTCAGTCATGTGACTGGTGTGAGAACTCAAAACAGTTTATTTATCTTTAAATCAAAATAGAGGAATATTTTTAATCAATTCGCAATGCTTTTAAAAATGAGACTACCATAAGGCCTCCCGCACACACACACAATGCAAACGCAGAATCGGAGGAGATTTCTCCTTATGATAGTCAAAGATGCTTGATACGCATTTAAAATAACATTTGATATTATTACTAGTGCATAGTGTAGAGAAAAATTCATTTCGAAAGTAGAATATAAATCTTAGCCAACATAGACATTTCGAACTATGCCTACTATAGCTACCATCCAAACAGTGGTGACCACCATAAGTGAATGATAGGTTCTACAACTAAAACCGTACAAGTTTCGTATTGGGAATTGGATTTCCAACAAATGGTCAGGCCAAGGAACTTCCCATTGCCACATGAGAATGCCTCTGGAAAGACATCCCCGAGAACCAAACCGGAACTCTGCCAACACAAGGCCGGGTTACCCCTAACTGGGTAACTACTGACACGAGCACGCCATTTCCCGATCGTAAACGACCTTTCTCACGGGATCCCGATAGCCAACAACCACAAAGTAATAAATTCGTAGTAACCACATAGGTTAAATATCTGGGCTCCATACCATGATACCACCTCTATCCAGAAGGAAATGTACATACCCTAAAGGGTGCTACCCCTCATAACCTTGCCGCATCTTTCCTGTTTTGACCATTTCCGGGGTGTGAGGTTCGACGAAGTCACGTCCACAAAAACATACTTTATACAAAAGCCATGCTTTGGGTCAACAAATGATCAACACAATGATCACCAAGATAGACGATCAAATAAACGATCCTATCACAATAATCAACACAATGATCATTTCAGCATCACTCAGCATGTCACATTACCAAATTGGGAATATATCGCTGATAACTTCAACTATATAACCTCTGAGCACGTATGTCTCAGAGAAGGGTGTTAAGCTAAAAGAATAAATTCTTCGCCACCAACAGAAATATATTTGAAAGAAATCGGCTTTATATCTCAACTTGTAATGTCAGACACACAATCCATACAAGTCTGTTCCGGGCTCGAACAAAACCGAAGGCACTTACAAAGAAGTCCTTGCAATCCGGATATTCACAATCCTGATCGGATTTCCCATCACTTAGGGAGTCTCTATACCGCTGCAACTCAGTGCAGAGACAATCGACAGGTCATCCTATCGCTCTCGCAAATACCGGATCTTCAACACCGATCTTCAATGCAATTCACAACGACGTATCACATATTCGGAATGGGTTATACGACCCCATGGTCCTTTCCCGGTTAACCCGAATAGTGCACGCTTATTCAAAAATAAGTGTAGCATTCACATTCAAACAAAACACATCAAATACCCATTCATAGGGAAATATTGATAGTCGGCTATTGAACTATCACTGGATATGCACACATCACCAGTTTCCAAATAATTTTCCAAATTATTTATTTTCCAAAAATACCTTTACAAGATATATTATTTCAACACTTCAAAAATAAATCAATATTTATTTTTAAACAAGTTTCCCCTTTCATTTATAAATTCCTTAGTGAATTTATAATCCAAAATATCTATGAATATTCAATTTCGATTATTCATTTAAATTTATCTTCAAAAAGATAAATTCTTAAGATATTCACTTTATATTGGAAAACATTTCCATACTTACTTATTTATAAGTAATTCACAAATTTTATTTATTTTCAACACTTAGAAAATATTCAATATACTTCAATCGAAATTAAGTATATATTTCATTCTTTAAGGAAATCATTCTCTTAAACATATTTATTTGGGCCAAAACGAATGTTACGTAAAACATCGTTACGACGTCCCGAATTCACTAGTATAGGGATTCGAAATTAAAAATAGATATATAAATCCCAATACTATACAAAACATTTCCTTTCGGAAATCATTTACTATAACAACAGTGTTATAGTCCATCATCTCCTTTTATTTTCTCGAAAACGCCTATTTCAACAATCAATGTTGAAATCTATGGTTTCGAATCTCAACACATTTAAAACTTTGTTAGATCTTTTAATTCTATTTAAAACATCCAAATCCAAAACAATTTCTTTAACGTGTTATTCACTATTCAAAAATGTGAATATACTTTGTTAACAAATTTCATCCTTTTATTCATTTTAATTCAAAGGGTTATTCACTATTCAAAAATGTGAATATAACTCCACTTATAGGTTTTAACAAATTTTCTTGTCAAAATAAGTCATTTGCGAATTTATAAAACAACGTTTATAAATTCTATTTCTATTTATTTATAAAAACTTCCTTTTTATAAATTCTTTTATTAACCTATTCCAGTTTATAACTCAATTATAAACTAAAAGTTCATATTATAAGTTAATTACTTATAAAACGATTATTTTTACAAAATTGTTCTTTTTAACTTCCCAAATTATAAATCTTATAACTTATAAGATTCATTCATTTATCCAAAATCATTATTTTAATAACTTAATAAATTTTATAAACCTACTGCTTATAAAATTCCATTTATAACTTCACCGTATAAAATTCTATAAATTCCATTTATAACTTCACCGTATAAAATTCTATAAATTCCATTCAATTATGAAATTCATTTTCACTTCATTCAAACACTTATAAAAACTCGTTTTATAATGTCCATATTTCAATTTTATAAATATCCATTTATAAATCTCTTAATATAAATCAATTTATATTATCCTTTTAAAACTTCTTTAATCTCCTTTATTATTTCACCATTTTTGATTCATAAAATAATTAAATTTCATAAATCTTATATTTCAACTTTTCATAATAAATTCAAAAATTCCGATTAAACTATTTTATAAAATCATTAGCATCATATTCTCAAAAATCAGTTTTTCTAACTATATTTCTCAAAAATCATAATTTTTATAACTTTAAAAATTATAACGTTTATTTATTTAAAATGAATCAATTCCAAAAATATAGTATATTTTCAAAAATCACTTTATAATCATTTTAAAATCCTAAAATTTGGGTCCAATGATGCTACACACCAAATAGTCAATCACGACTACAACGATATCATATATTAATATGAGAATCCATCAAATATCAAAATATCTGAAATCAAATAAATACTGTTGAGGAATCCAGTTGGATCCCTCCAACCTGTTTTCCTGCATCCACAAACATTAGCACAATACCAATTTCGCTCCAGTACGAAATTATCGCGGTACATGTTCTTATTAAATATTATCCGCTTAATAACGGCGTAATAGGGTCTCATCCGCTAAACAAATAAATGCGGGAAATCAATAACTCCAATATATACATATGCCAATATATATATATTGCTACTATATATAATACCAATTTCACTGTTTATGAAATATTCGCGGTATATGTTTTTAATAAATAACATCCGCTTACTAACGGCGTATAATGTCTATTTTAACAATCAATAGATATCAATCAACATTCAAACATGCATTCAAATATTTTAAATCTAACTATTTAAAATAAAATCGAAACCTATTCGATTGAGTGAGAAATTCTCACCTTGATTTTAAATTCCGTTTTAGCGATTTATTTCGAATAAAATTAAACGCGCGTTTAATTTTACCCAAAATTCTCACTAACTCCAAACGACTCCAAACCAACTCCATCGCGTAGTGCTCGTCCATACGATTCCAACGCAACTGGTTTCGTAATTTTTCGACCTCGTATGAAAAAGTTATGAATTTTTTAAGTTTGTACACGATTTATATATATAAATTTACAACATAACTAACTATTTTTCTACCTAGCTTCATCACAGCCACTGGATCCAAGCTCCTGCAAATCTGGCCGTCCCTTTCTTTCTCTCCTCCCTTACGTTCTTCAGCCGCATATGAACCCATCCAAGGCCGTTCTAGGGTTTGAAAATTCGGCCATCATTCTCGACTAAACTCGATCACACTACTACCATCTCGAAGCTCTCGACGCAAGCTACCACCACCAGGAAGAGCTCGAAGCTCGGCCATCCCTGTAGCATAGAAACGCGTGCGAAAATCTGCAGGTTCGGCCCCCCATAGCTCTCTCTCCGTTGCACCATTTCCGATCATCACCGTATGGAATCGAAGCTCTCGTCGTGCTCTACGACTTCCGTGTTGAACACTTCGCGTAATTCTTTACGGATTGAGAGAGATTGATGAAGAAGTGAGAGTGATTTCTGGCCGTGCATTGTATAAGTGGCGGCTAGGTTAAAAAATTAGGGTTAGGGTTATTTTTTTTATCAAATTATGAAGAGGTGGGTCTATTTATAGAGTTTCGTTCGACACTATTCATCCGGAAATTCCGAACTCCGATTTACGCGCCGAAACTGACGTATCTAGGGTTTATCCCGCGTTCCGGACACAATGGAACAGGTTTCGGAAGCTAATTCGGAAGTATGTGCGAGTTATGGCTGTAAACGCTCAATTTGAATTAAACCGATTTAAGCGATTTTCTAGGCGTTTTAATTTGTACCGGACAAACGGTAAATCCAATCGACACGAAATTTGAAACCTTACAATAATATCACATTACGGATCCGATGAAACTTGTTTCGTCGAAATCCAAGACTTTTTGAAAAATGGCTATTTTCACTCGCCAAATTAAAATTAAAAATAAATCGATGCGTTTCAAGCTGCACGATCAAACGATAGCTCCGATTGACACGAAATTTGAAATCCGGTAATAACTAACTATTACGGATCCAATGGAACTGGTTTCGTTCAATTCTGAGACTGTTCAAAAATTGGCTATTTTCACTAGTCGATTTAAATATTAAAATATTCAATTTTCACAAATTAACTTTTAATTCGATTTTAAAAGTTCTAAAATATCGTTCTAACTCCCATATGATAAAATAAAATTTTACAAATCATTTTCAATCATATTTAACTCAATTTCCAATTATTTCCATAATTTAACGTATTAAATTATCGATTTAATTATTCAATTAAATCCAATAATTCAAATAAAAATTTATTTGACTTATAAATTCACTTTTTAATATTTAAAATTAATTAAATATTCAAATTTTAATTTCTAAAAATTCTGGGTCGTTACAGTTAGGGTTAAAAGAAGAGGTAGAAGAAAAAGATAGAAGAAGTAAGGAAACAGAACAGAAACAATATCAGAATCTCACAGTCGTAGCAGAACAACATATAATAGATAAATGAATAATCTTTACAACAAAGAACTATATCAGTTAATACATTACATTACATCATCATCAGAGTGTACAAAAACAATATACAACACAACAAACCATGGAAAGTTATACAAACATGTCCCTACAACTGAATACACAACGGAAAGGATAATATCATATACAAGTAATACGTCTCGCCATCCAGCTCTCCACTTGAACTCCAAAGCACTTCTAAATCCAGAATGACCTGATAACATGACTCTAGATTGCCCGTGCGGAAAATGATGGGCACCCAGAGTTTAGGAAGAGAACAATAAACTCCAGGTCAATCATGGGACTGGTGTGAGAACTCAAAACGGTTATTTAACTTTAAAACAACAACAATAAGGGAAGTGGAAAAATATCTGCAATGCTTTTGGAAAATGAAACTACCATAAGGCCTCCCCGCACACACACAATGCAAACGCAGAATTGGAGGAGATTTCTCCTTATGATAGTCAAAGATGCTTACTACGCAAAAACAAATCATTTTTGATATTATTATTAGTACATAGTGATGAAAGCATTTCGAAAATAGAATACAAAACTTAGCCAGCATAGACATTCCGAACTATGCCTACTATAGCTACCATCCAAATAGTGGGGCACCACCATAAGTGAATGGTAGGTTCTACAACTAAAACCGTAAAAGATTCGTATTGTTTTATTTGGATTTCCAACAAATGGTCAGGCTAAGGAACTTCCTACTGTCAATGGGATCGCCTCTGGCGGGACGTCCCGAGAACTTAACCAGCTCTCTGCCAACACAAGGCTGGGTTACCTCTGTAACTAGGTAACTACTACACGAATATGTCATCCCCCGGTCCTTTGGCACCTTTATCCGAGGGCCCTCTATCACCAAGCAACAACCACACAGAAAAATGAGATTGGAGCAACAACATAGGTTAAGCATCAGGGCTCCATACCTGACACCACCCTTTTCCAAAAGGGAATGACATACCCTAAAGGGAGCGACCCTCATAACCTTGCCGCATATTCCTGTTTCGACCATTTCCGAGGTGTGAGGTCTGACGAAGTCTCGTCCACAAAGCTACGCTTTTTCACAAAGCCACGCTTTTTCACAAAGCCACGCTTTTTCACAAAGCCACGCTTTGATCAACAAATGATCAATAAATAATCATCACATAACAACACTCAGCATGTCACATTACCAAATTGGGAATATATCACTGATAACCTTCAATTACAAAACCTCTGTGCTCGTACGTCTCAGAGAAGGGTGTTAAGCTAAGAGAATAAATTCTTCGCCACCAACAGAAATGTATTTGAAAGAAATCTGCTTTATATCTCAAAATGTAATGTCAGACACGTAACCATACAAGTCTGTTCCGGGCTCGAATAGAACCGAAGGCACTTCCAAAGAAGCCCTTGCAATCCAGGTATTCACAATCCCGATCGAATTTCCCATCACAAAGAAAATCTCCATACCGTAGCTAACGGTGCAGAGACAATCGATAGGTCATCCTATCGTTTTCACAAATACCCAGTCTTCACCACCGGTCTTCAACTATTCGGAATGGGTAGTCCGAATAACGAGCGCAATAATTTAAAAATAAGTGTAGCATTCAATTTCAACCAATTCACAACAAATAGCCATTTAAGGGTCAATATCGATAGTCGGTTATTTAACTATCAATATTCACAACATCACCCGATTTCAAATAATTTCCCAAATTATTTATTTTCCAAAAATATCTTTACAAGATATATATTCCATACTTCAACCATTTGAAAACCAATTTCAAATCAATTTACACCCTTCAATCTTTCATTTCAAAATCGTTTATTTAACCCAATTAAATAAATCCTTACCAATTTACTTTAAATTTACGTTCCAAATCCGTAAATTTATTTCCATACTTCAAAATAAATCAATGTTTATTTTTAAACAAATTTCCCTTTCTTTTATAAATTCCATAGTGAATTTACCTTTCCAAAATATCTATGAATATATGATTTCCAAATCGATTTCTTATATTCATTTTCAATTTATCTTTAAAAGATATAATCTCAAAACATTCACTTCATATTGGAAAACATTTCCATACTTATTCAATAATAAGTAATTCACAAATCTGTTTATTTTCAACACTTGGAAAATATTCAATATACTTAAATCCAAATTAAGCATATATTTTATTCTTTAAGGAAATCATTCTCTTAAACACATTTATTTGGGTCAAAACGACTGTTACGTAAAACATCGTTACGACAACCCAAAATCACTAGTATAGGGATCCGAAATTTAGATAGATATATATAAACCCCAATACTATACAAAACTTTTCCTTTCGGAAATCATTTACTATAACAATAGCGTTATAGTCCACCATTTCCTTCTATTTCTCGAAAACATCTATTTCAACAATAAATGTTGAAATCTATGGTTTCGACACTTAATACAATTTAAAACATCTTTAAATCATTTTAATTCTATTTAAAATATCACTTTCCCAAAATATTTCTTTAATATATTTTCACCGTCCAAAATCGTGAATATACTTCATTAACCAAATTCAATTTCTACATATTTTATTTAAAGGATTATCCACTGTCCCAAAATCGTGGATATATCTCCTTTAATAAGCTATAATAATTAAACTTATTAAAATAAGTCGATTTCGGATTTATAAACCAACGTTTATAAATTCCATTTATATTTTATAACAACTTCAACTTATAAAATCACTTTATTAACAAATTCTATCCATATTCCATTTACACGCAAAAATCCAATTTATAAGTTAATTGCTTATAAATCTTTTATTTTACAACAAATCCATTCATTTTATAACTTCCCAATTTATAAATCTATCGATTTCATCCACTCATGAAATCCATTTATACTTCATTTTAACACTTATAAAAACTCGTTTTATAATTCCAATATTTTAGTTTATAAATATCAATTTTATAAATCTTTAATACAAATCATTTATAATAATTCAAAAACCCCAATTTAAACAATTTTATAAATTAATCAACTACTTATTTCAAAAATCACATTTCGGTTATATTTCACAAAAATCATAGTTTTTATAACATAAAAATTTCAACGTTTATTCATTTACAATGAATCAATTCCACAAATTTAATTTTATTACGAATTCTCAAATTAAATTTTCAAAAATCCAATTTTATTTATTTTCTGCATCTAACGATACCAAAAAGATATTCGGCTAAAATTTAGCCTTTAACGATTTCAGTCACAAAGATAATCACGCATATTATAAATAGATCAATAAATATATCAACACACAACATTGAAACCAATTCAAATGTTTGAGGAATCCAGTTGGATCCCTACAACCTGTTTCCCTGCATCCAAAGATGTTAGCACAATACCAATTCCGCTTCAAGATGGAATGTCACGGTATATGGGATTTATAAAATATTATCCGCTATTATGCGGTGCAATAGGGTCTCATCCGCTATATAATGCGGGAAAATCAACTCTAAGTACATATATAATACCAATTCCATACAAGTTGGTATTATCGCGGTATATGTGTTTAATAAATAACATCCGCTTAGTATACGGCGTATAGGGTCTATTTCAATACAACAGATAATAATTATCATCCAATCAAACAATCAAGCAAATTTTAAATCAATCTGTTTAAAATTCAAATCGAAACAATTCTATTGAGTGAGAAGTTCTCACCTTGAGTTTCCGGTAATAGTTGTAGCGTTTTATTTCGAATAAAATTAAACACGCGTTTAATTTTACCCAAAATTTTCACTATATCCAAACGACTCCAAACCAGCTCCATTGCGTAATGTTTATCAATACAAACCCGTCGCAATTTGTTTGGTGCGTTTTCGACCTCGTACGAAAAAGATTTGCATTTTTAAAGTTACACGAATTAAAATATAACTAAATTACAATTTCTTTTATAACTTTTAACCGAAACTAATTGTGACGACCTGGAAATTTTAACGAATTAAATTGGAATAATTAATTGTTTTTAGAATATTTAAATGTTAATTTTAACTTGAATTTTTGGATATCCATATTTACTGGATAATTAAATCATTGAATTGTATAGTTTAAATATTGAATTTAATAATTTAAATTGGGTAAATTGTTAAATATGAGATTCTAAGCCTATTTAAAATAAATTGAAGGCTTATAACACTTATAATGATAATAGTGGGGATAATAAAATGGTTGGATTTCAATTTAAAGGTAATTTGTTCAGTTTTAAATAATACATCGTTTAAATTGAATTTAAAAATAGCCTTCCGAGACACAGTTTCGGAATTCGACGAAACCAGTTCCATTGGATCCGTAATAGTTAGTTATTATCGGATTTCAATATTCGTAGCAATCAGAGTTGTCATTTGCCTCGGGCAGCTCAAAACGCTTAGAACCATTTCAATCAAATTAATTTAAAATTTAATCGTTTACTTCCGTAATTCACGCATATGATTGAATTGGCTTTCGAAAACACGTTCCATTGTGATCGGAACGCGAGTAAAACCTTATAGTCACCTATCGGCATTTCTTAAGACGAGTTCAAAATTTTATGGTCGTAGTTACGAGGGCATTTTGGAAATTTTATAGTATAATAAAATTTGTACTGCATTGTCAGAGATATTTTCATAAGTAAACAAGCGTTCACAAGAAGCTTCCCCCTGTCAGTATCTTATCCCCGTTCTCCCCTCTCTATTCTCAAAAAAAAAACAGATCGAACCTCAATATAAAAAAAAAAATGGCCGAAACCAGAAGAAATCAAAATCAAATAAAAAGAGAGGCTAGATTCCATTTGTTCGAGCTTGGGAAATTCGAGTTGTCGCGCACGCTTTGGAAGACTCGCGGCGTGTCATCTCGAGCTCGAGCTCAAGGAGCTTTGTCGACGTCGCGAAGGAGAGGCGACGCATTGGTGGCTCGAACAGCGAGTGGCGAGGGCAGAGGAGGCGATCTCGAGGTGGGGTAGGTTGGCGCTCGCGTGTGATGGCTTCAGGGCAGAGCGATTAAAGATAGGGTTGCATACGAGTTGACTCGAACTCGAGCGGCAACGCTGCGATGTGGGTAGCTTACGAAATCAACAGTGAGTAGGCTCGCAGTGGTGATAGCAGGTGAGTAATCTTCACTGATTTGCCGTTTGAAATTTGAAAGAAACATTTTTGAATATGTGGGAACGATCAGTAAATTAGTTACCACTATGAGTTGTTAATTAAATAACTTTGGATTGTTATTCGATGATTAAGTATTGGCTATTCGAGTAATTAAAGATGATTTGGTTAAAGTCTAGAAATTTATGATGTAGTAAGGAAATTAAATAGTTTGTACTTAAGAAATAATTTTACGACCAATTTGTAATCGAACGATTGACTTAAGCTAAGTATTTAGAGAAGTAAATTATGGATGTAATTAATTTAAGGTAATTAATTTTATTAAGTAATTAAGGATAATCAATCGTGAAATATGGTAGGTATAATTATTTAATGTAATTTATAAAGTAAATAAATGGATGGTTAATAAATGGAAGTAAATAATTTAGATTTAAATTACTTGGTGGGATTTATCAGAAGGGTAATTTCTTAGCAGAAGTAATTGAAGATAAATTAGCAGGAAATTAATTAAATATAATAAGTGATAAATTTGGGATGGATATTTAGGAAATGATAAGCAAATGGATCGTAACTAACTATTAAGTATTACTAATTATTAAGTAAGGAAGATTAAAATGATTAATATTGCGGGTTTAATTAATACTAAGATAAATTGAAATATTATTGGGAAGTCATTAATTTATATGCATAATGGATGAGGGAAAAATAAAAACAAATTGATTTACTAAAAATAGTTAATCAGTACTAAGTATTTTATAAGAAATCAGTTATCCAGGGAATTGAAGATTAATATAATTATTATAGTAAACTAATATGTGAAGGATGTAAAGATTGATTACTGTTTTGGGTTGAGAATAATTATTGTGCAACAAGTTAAATATTATTACTTAAATGAAATTGAAAGACAATTAATCCTGGGTAATTAATTAAGAAGAATTATAAAGGGATGATTGATTAATTAATGTGAAATTAATTAATTAATATTGAATGAAGAAATTTAAGTCGTTGAGGTTTAGTAATTCAATCAGGATTAATTAAATTAACTTTGTATGTGATTAAGTTTTGCTTATGAATGATGGAATGGTATTGGATGTTTTGAATAAGTTGATATCTCTATTATGAAATGTTGTGAATTTCATTTGAATAATTTGGGATTAGGATAATATGAGTCTCGAGGAGACCGGGGTCGGGTATTTGGGAAATACCCGAAACCACTTCAAATATTTATATATTGATTCGTGAAATCAATAGGCTGGATTGAAATGATTTAAGTAGACTGGAACATTTATCTAAGTTTAGTACATAGAAATTAATATGTGAAATAAGGTTGCTTATAGCAAATTGTGAATTGATTAAATTGATATGTTACCCGGGTTTATATGAGTTGATTGTTTTGGTATTTCATGATAGTTGGGTTTACTCACGCTGGTTTCTAGCCTGACCCGGGTGTTACTTTGGTGTAATGCTCGGGTCAGACCGAGTATTACAGATTTTCAGGTTAGGACGTTCAGGAGCTCAGGAGGCGAGTTGGTGGCAGTATCGTATAGAGTATATCCGCTGTATTTATATTATTGTTTATCTGAGTCATGATAATTGTAAATATTCAGTGACTGTATATTATGTGAAACTCTGATGTATATTAAATGTAATCGACAGTTATAATATTCTTTTGTAAACTGTTATTATTTATTATTATATTTTATCCGCTGCGATTGTGAGATGTTTGGTGTTTCTGTTCTTCTTCTTCTATCTCTTTCTTCTTTTTTCATAACTATCTGGAATTTTCGGCTTCGAAAATTTCGGGTCGTTACATTTGGTATCAGAGCAGAAGGTTAAGCGAGAACCTTGGCTCTGGTGGGGATTACTCATTAAATAGGGTTTGTAGTACTCTAATATGAGTTGAGTGTATATATATGAGAGCGTACTTGTTATTTATAAAGATTTTAAATGATTTTATATAATAGTATATTTTGATATGAAAAGCAATATTTCCTTCTAATAAATATTAAGGTGATTGGGTGTTAAATTATTGGAATTAAGTTAAGTAGGACTATAATATAACCAAATTAAAATTAAATTAATTAAAAATGAAGTTCTAGAATTAGAACTCAGAAATTAGAATTGTTTGAAATTTTAAATGAACAAAAGTTAAATTTGGTTTAAAAAGGTTAAACCAATCTTTGAGAACTTAGCTCGAATTATATAATTTGAGATGGTTTAAATTTGAAGTTGGAATTGTACTCATTCAAATTGAATCCGATTTGGATTAATTGGATTTGGGATGGATGATGTATAAGCTCAAAAAAAAAAATTGAATGGAAGATTTGAATTGGATTGAATTGAAATGATTGGAATTGAAGTGGGTTCAATTGAATGGATACTAATCCAAAGTAATTAGAATAATTTTGGAATTGTAATTTAAGTGGAATTTGTTCAAAATCAATATTGAATTTGAAATATATACTGTAAATGGAATTCATAAGTTGAAATAAACTTTATAAATAAATGAGATTATAATTTGAAATAGAATTCCGAAATAAAATTCCAAAGAATATTTGAAAATAAAGTGAGATGAAATTCCAGAGTAACGTTTAAATATAAATGGGATGGATTGGGACAATTTAAAATCCCTTTGGATTTGAAAGTGATTTCCAAAGGTTTTGGAAAGAAATAATTGTATTGTTTCAAAAAAATATTTTTGGTGTTGAATTTGAAATCTGGGAGATTTGGAATTAAAAATATTTGGAAATGTTTTTAGAGTGATAAAAGCATTGAACTCTTTTGGTAACTGGAAAATAACGTCGGTGATGACTGCAGCATTATCGAAGTTTATTTTCGAGTTTCTAGAAGAAAAATTGCTACCAAATTGTTTTAAATTTGGATTGTTTGTGAATTGAGTTTGGTTTTGAAATTCAAAAGGATAATAGAATCTATCAAAGAATTTTAGATATAGATGAATTCTAAGGTGATATTTAAGTTTTGGAAAATTGTTTAAACTCTGGAATCTGGATTTAAATTGTTTATGGAATGATAAAAAAAAAACATATTGGTTAAACAATATGTATAACTCCAAGTTAAAAGCAAAATGTGAATATAATTGATTTTAAATAGAAGTTGGAAATTTTAAATTTTAATAAAAGTTGTGCAAGTTTAAAATTCAAATGGGAAATTTGTATTAGATTAACTGAAATAGGGTATTGAACTTGAAGAGCGTTTAATTGATATTAGTCCAGATTTATCAAAATAATTTGGAATTGTAATTAAAGTGGAATTGGGTTAAGACCTAATGGAATTTGATTTGAAGTTAGAAAGGAGTTGAGAGTTAATTCAATTGAGTTGGGAATGAATTAAGTCCAATGGAATTTGGAGTTATTAGTATTGAAATTGGGTCGATTTAAATGGAAATTTAAATCGCATTGTTGGGGAAGTGAACAGTTTCGACTCTGAACTATTTTTAATTTAATTGTTTTGATGTAAGCTTATTTTTCCAAGCTCTTAAATATATACCACTTTTCTTTCTTAAAGCCAAATTATTTTATACTTGTTTTACCATTATTTTGGAGTTATTTGACTATTTTTCAACTGTTTTCTAAATTTATTACTATATTTCAACAATGTTACAAATTAATTACTATTTAACAACTATTTTGTAATTATCTAAAATTTCTATGACTATTTAACTATTTCTCAACTATTTTATAATTAGTTAACTATTTTACAATTATTTTGCAAACTAATAATTATTTTTCAACTACTTACCTATTTTTTTAAACTTTTCAAGCTATTTTTCTAAATTGGTCGGAGTTCAAACTGTTATTGATTAAGTACCCAACTGAGATAAGGATTGAAGTACTAATCCAATTGGGGATTAATGTAAAGGTAAATAAGGAATGTGAAATGGTTCTTTTGAACTGAAAGAATATTTTGAGAAATATGAAATGAATAAAGATGAAAATTGGTTATTTCTATGGTTTTTGAGAGTGTTTGGAGTATAAAAGGTGTTTTATACAAGAAAGTAAGGATCCAAAGTTTTAAAAATTTATTTATATATATCAAAATATGTATAAAGGATTCTTTGAGGATTTTGAAAAAAAAAATTTGGGAACCTTTGGATTTGAAAAAGGCTTTTGAGTTTTGGGTAAAATCAATATTGAATTTGGAAAGCCTAGTTTGAGAATTATCGATTTTGGAAATAATCGATTTTGTGTAAAGGAGCTTTGATAAAATTCATACTAGGTGTATAATTTGAAAGATACTATATGTGTATAGTATAAAATGTTTTGATGATGACTCTGGGGAAAAAGGCGCTCCCTTGAAATGGACTTCTCAGGAGTGCCACCGGGTGGTGCTGCCTTGAGCCCCAAGGGGGTTCTAAAGTTGATCCTGTGAGGAGTCCGGACAAAACTAGTTCCTGAGGATTATGAGTTGAGTTTACCATAGCGTAAGTCGTGTGTGCCGCGGAGAGCCAACAGTTACATGGACTTTTGTTGTGACTGCAACGTAACCCAGGATGTAACTGCGACCTATGGTAACATTGCGAAAGTCGTGTGTGCCGCTGAGAGCCAACAGTCTGCGGTTGAGTTTATCTCGGTAGACTGTGACTTATGTAGGAGTGGAGAAGTTTCATTTCATCAGCGAAAATCAGAGGCCGCTGAGAGCCTGCAGTTACATGGACTTTTGCTGCGATGGCAACGTAACCCTGGATGTAACTGTGATCTGTTGTGTAGGATCCATGGCGTAATCGAGAGGCCGCGGAGAGCCTGCAGTTACATGGACTTTTGTTGTGACTGCAACGTAACCCTGGTATGTAACTGTGACCATGGATGGGGGTGATGATTTTCAGAGCATTGTCACCAAAGATATTTCCTCTATTTCAAAATGTTTTCAATATTTTCAATAAAATTATTTTCCAAATATTTTTACTGGATGTTGAAAACGGGTTTACCAAGTACTTATAGATTTTCGGTCCTACGCCTGATCAACGTATGACTGAATTTCTGTGAGAATAAGGATGGACTGGTTGAGACATCGAGTTATAAGAAATATTTTATAAAAGCTATTTTAATATTATTATGAGATTTTATAGGCATTTCTAAAAAAAAAATTAAAATAAAGGAGATGAAATTTTGGAAAATCAAGGGAAGTTCAAACTGAAATTGTAAAATAAAATTGAAACTCGGGAAAATTTTAATGAAGTGACTCTTTGTAATTAAAAATCCAATGTTGAATTAAAAGTGGAAGTAAGATAATTATCTAAATAAATTATTTATAGAGTATGTTAATAAAAATTTAACTCGGTTAAATAAAATGGATTGTAGTTTGGTAATCGTTTGGAAATGAATTCGAATTGTAAATAGAATTCGACTTAGATTTGATAATGAATTAAATAAGAGAAGATATTGTAAAATAAAAAAATGAAATAGAGTTGGATTGGAAAATGTGATGGTTTGAATTGCAAATAAAATCCAAGTGTGATTTGAATAATATTTAATGAAATTTGCAAGTAAATTTGATATGATGGAAATGTTGTAGAATGAAATGCAGTGAATTATAATAAACTGATTTGAGTTACAAACAAAACTCAAGTAAATAGAAATAAATTGAGAACGGCGTTGTATTAATAAAATAAATTCGATAATGAATTATATGATAAATTAAAGAGTTAAAATGAGTTAATTGAATTAGATAATAATGGATGAAGTCTGATTTAATAAAGACTAAATCAAAGATGTGATTGGAATTGGATTATTAGACTGAATTTAAGTTCGGTGACATATTAATTTGAGGTATAAATGAGTTAAGTATGTGTTGCATATTATTTTGATAAGATGAGTAGGTGAATTAAAATTAAAATTTAAGTAATTAACTTAAGTTTAAAATTATTTGAAGCTTGGTTTCGAATAAGGCTAAAAGCCCATTAAATAAAAGCTTGGATTAAATTAATTTGGAAATGGTTATTAATTTAGAAGTATTGAATGTGCCAAACTTAATAAATAGTTTGAATGAAGTCAATGCAGAGAAGAAATGAAAAGCGTATGTATGGTTTGTGAATAAATTAAGAACGAAACGGAATTAAATACAGGATGAGTTAAAAATTAATTTAAAGTGGTTATGAATTGAAATGGATACTCTATTAAGAGAGTATCGTCGAATTTGCATCAAAATAGTTGTCATTGATGTAAACAAAAGTAATTAAAATTTTATTGGTTGAAAGAGATTAAATAAAATTGATTTGAATCGTTTGATGTGAATAGGTGCTTGTTTGGGTTAAAAATCGATTGAATGTAAATACTTGAGTAATAAATCATTTAAAATTGAATGAAATGGAATGTGAATTGGTTGAAAACAATGGAATTGGTTTTGAAATCATAGCAATTGCTTGTGAAAGTTATCTAGAATGCATTTCTTCTAGAGTTGATGTGTTGTGGTCATTTAAGTAAGAGAAATATTATAAAACTTCATATATATGGCACTTACATATTTAAATTGAGTAAGTACAGGTACCTGAAGACTGTTTGGTTGATTTGGATTGCGCAAATTGCTTAAATTAATAAGCTGCTTGCTTAAAATGCTAAATAAGGTACGCCTACGCAATAAAATAGGAAAATATGAACTGTTTTTGGCTTTTTCCGACCGGGTGGGTCGATGTATACATATTTATATCTCTTGTCAACTTGAAAAAGCTCCTCCGTACAAAGGAGACTCTGCCAAAATTTTCTGAAAATTTTGGGAATTAGAAAATTTTGGTGGACGACAAAACAATTTTAAATTGGAAATTAAAGTAAACTAGTAAAACATGAATCAGTTAAATGAAAGATAAAACTCAATATTAGAAATCGAAAAAGAGAAAAGAATTGAATTCATATGAAATGGCGAAAACTAATTTGAATAGAAGTGGATATGAAACTTATCTAAAGAGATGTATAAAATGATTTTGGGATATTGTGTCTGAATATTAGTGCTAAGCAGGATGTGCAGTTATTATAAAAGAGAAGGAAATTGGATTTGATTCCAAATGATAAATTTGAATTGCCCGACTAAAAAGGTAAGTATTTTGATTCCGTATGATATTGGATTGGGTTTTTGATGTAGCCACTTGGCTTTTGTTTTCTTTTTGGAATTTGGGAGCCCGTAGAGGCCTTTTGTAGTAGTACCGAGCTAGCCGCGCAAAGGAGACGCTGGCAAAAATTTTCGGGAATTTAGAGAGTTAGAAATTTTTTGAGAAATTTTGATAATTCAAAAATTGGTTTTAATTTGAAATTTAATTGATTGAGCAGAAGAGTATTGATTGGATCTATGGAAGGTTTTGGGAAAGTTGAATAAGGTATTAGTGGACCTTTAATAAAAGATAAGTGGTAGGATGTTGAATTGTGAATTTTGGAAAAGATAAACGGGTATTGGTCAATTCTTCCTAACTAGTAATTTCGGGGACGAAATTCTTTTAAGGGGGGAGGAATGTGACGACCTGGAAATTTTAACGAATTAAATTGGAATAATTAATTGTTTTTAAAATATTTAAATGTTAATTTTAACTTGAATTTTTGGATATCCATATTTACTGGATAATTAAATCATTGAATTGTATAGTTTAAATATTGAATTTAATAATTTAAATTGGGTAAATTGTTGAATATGAGATTCTAAGCCTATTTAAAATAAATTGAAGGCTTATAAACCTTATAATGATAATACTGGGGATAATAAAATGGTTGGATTTCAATTTAAAGGTAATTTGTTCAGTTTTAAATAATACATCGTTTAAATTGAATTTAAAAATAGCCTTCCGAGACACAGTTTCGGAATTCGACGAAACCAGTTCCATTGGATCCGTAATAGTTAGTTATTATCGGATTTCAATTTTCGTAGCAATCGGAGTTGTCATTTGCCTCGGGCAGCTCAAAACGCTTAGAACTATTTCAATCAAATTAATTTAAAATTTAATCGTTTACTTCCGTAATTCACGCATATGATTGAATTGGCTTTCGAAAACACGTTCCATTGTGATCGGAACGCGAGTAAAACCTTATAGTCACCTATCGGCATTTCTTAAGACGAGTTCAAAAGTTTATGGTAGTAGTTACGAGGGCATTTTGGAAATTTTATAGTATAATAAAATTTGTACTGCATTGTCAGAGATATTTTCATAAGTAAACAAGCGTTCACAAGAAGCTTCCCCCTGTCAGTATCTTATCCCCGTTCTCCCCTCTCTATTCTCAAAAAAAAAAACAGATCAAACCTCAATATAAAAAAAAAAAAAATGGCCGAAGCCAGAAGAAATCAAAATCAAATAAAAAGAGAGGCTAGATTCCATTTGTTCGAGCTTGGGAAATTCGAGTTGTCGCGCACGCTTTGGAAGACTCGCGGCGTGTTATCTCGAGCTCGAGCTCAAGGAGCTTTGTCGACGTCGCGAAGGAGAGGCGACGCATTGGTGGCTCGAACAGCGAGTGGCGAGGGCAGAGGAGGCGATCTCGAGGTGGGGTAGGTTGGCGCTCGCGTGTGATGGCTTCAGGGCAGAGCGATTAAAGATAGGGTTGCATACGAGTTGACTCGAACTCGAGCGGCAACGCTGCGATGTGGGTAGCTTACGAAATCAACAGTGAGTAGGCTCGCAGTGGTGATAGCAGGTGAGTAATCTTCACTGATTTGCCGTTTGAAATTTGAAAGAAACATTTTTGAATATGTGGGAACGATCAGTAAATTAGTTACTACTATGAGTTGTTAATTAAATAACTTTGGATTGTTATTCGATGATTAAGTATTGGCTATTCGAGTAATTAAAGATGATTTGGTTAAAGTCTAGAAATTTATGATGTAGTAAGGAAATTAAATAGTTTGTACTTAAGAAATAATTTTACGACCGATTTGTAATCGAACGATTGACTTAAGCTAAGTATTTAGAGAAGTAAATTATGGATGTAATTAATTTAAGGTAATTAATTTTATTAAGTAATTAAGGATAATCAATCGTGAAATATGGTAGGTATAATTATTTAATGTAATTTATAAAGTAAATAAATGGATGGTTAATAAATGGAAGTAAATAATTTAGATTTAAATTACTTGGTGGGATTTATCAGAAGGGTAATTTCTTAGCAGAAGTAATTGAAGGTAAATTAGCAGGAAATTAATTAAATATAATAAGTGATAAATTTAGGATGGATATTTAGGAAATGATAAGCAAATGGATCGTAACTAACTATTAAGTATTACTAATTATTAAGTAAGGAAGATTAAAATGATTAATATTGCAGGTTTAATTAATACTAAGATAAATTGAAATATTATTGGGAAGTCATTAATTTATATGCATAATGGATGAGGGAAAAATAAAAACAAATTGATTGACTAAAAATAGTTAATCAGTACTAAGTATTTTATAAGAAATCAGTTATCCAGGGAATTGAAGATTAATATAATTATTATAGTAAACTAATATGTGAAGGATGTAAAGATTGATTACTGTTTTGGGTTGAGAATAATTATTGTGCAACAAGTTAAATATTATTACTTAAATGAAATTGAAAGACAATTAATCCTGGGTAATTAATTAAGAAGAATTATAAAGGGATGATTGATTAATTAATGTGAAATTAATTAATTAATATTGAATGAATAAATTTAAGTCGTTGAGGTTTAGTAATTCAATCAGGATTAATTAAATTAACTTTGTATGTGATTAAGTTTTGCTTATGAATGATGGAATGGTATTGGATGTTTTGAATAAGTTGATATCTCTATTATGAAATGTTGTGAATTTCATTTGAATAATTTGGGATTAGGATAATATGAGTCTCGAGGAGACCGGGGTCGGGTATTTGGGAAATACCCGAAACCACTTCAAATATTTATATATTGATTCGTGAAATCAATAGGCTGGATTGAAATGATTTAAGTAGACTGGAACATTTATCTAAGTTTAGTACATAGAAATTAATATGTGAAATAAGGTTGCTTATAGCAAATTGTGAATTGATTAAATTGATATGTTACCCGGGTTTATATGAGCTGATTGTTTTGGTATTTCATGATAGTTGGGTTTACTCACGCTGGTTTCCAGCCTGACCCGGGTGTTACTTTGGTGTAATGCTCGGGTCAGACCGAGTATTACAGATTTTCAGGTTAGGACGTTCAGGAGCTCAGGAGGCGAGCTGGTGGCAGTATCGTATAGAGTATATCCGCTGTATTTATATTATTGTTTATCTGAGTCATGATAATTGTAAATATTCAGTGACTGTATATTATGTGAAACTCTGATGTATATTAAATGTAATCGACAGTTATAATATTCTTTTGTAAACTGTTATTATTTATTATTATATTTATCCGCTGCGATTGTGAGATGTTTGGTGTTTCTGTTCTTCTTCTTCTATCTCTTTCTTCTTTTTTCATAACTATCTGGAATTTTCGGCTTCGAAAATTTCGGGTCGTTACACTAATCAGAGCCGTTGCTTTTCCTTTGATGAAATCTAGGCCGTGTTTTCTATCTTCTCCAAAGCCGTTCCAGGTTTTGCATGCAACCGAGAACCCAAAGTCATGATATTAGGGTTTGAAATCGCCACCACCACGTCGACATATACATCGATCAACCACCCTCATATGGAAGTCCGCTGCGAGCACGAACACGACCATCGGCCAGAGGAGCTTGAAGCTCAGCCCCGCCTTTTGCACGTGTAACGAGGATGAACAGCCAGCGAACGCGCCGCCTAGCTTCGCAATCACCACGCCATACCTCATCATCTCCGTATGGATTGAAAGCTCTTCCGATGCTCTTCAACTTTGCAGTTGACAACCTTTTGAATCGATTAGTGGATTTGAAGAAATTAGTGGAAGAAGGAGATGAATTTCTGGCCGTGTATCCCATTAGTGGCGGATGAAGCTATTTAGGTTTGGGTTTGCAAAATAGAAGGGGTTGGGTTCCTTTTATAGAATTTTAACGAAAAACACTATTCACTCCAAAATTCCGAACTCCAAATCTCGCGCGATGACCGGCGTTTCTAGGGCTTACCCTGCATTCCGGACACAATGGAATAGGTTTCGGAAGCTAATTTGATCATCTGTGTGATTTACGGAAATAAACGATCAAATTTAAATTAGATCGATTAACCAAATTTCTATGCGTTTTGGCTTGCCCCGACAAACAGTAAATCCGATTGACACGAAATTTGAAACTATACAATAATTTGACATTACGGGTCCGATGAAACTGGTTTCGTCGAAATCTGAGACTGTTTGAAAAATAGCTATTTTCACTAGTCAATTAAATATTAAAATATTCAATTTTCACAAATTAACTTTGAATTCATTTTTAAAAGTTCACAAACATTGTTCTAACTCTAATATGATTTAATATAACTTTATAAATCATTTTTAACCACATTATACCCAAATTTCAAATTATTTACGCAATTTCCAATATTAAATTACCGATTTAATTATCCAAATAAATCTAAATATTCGAAATATAATTTATTCGACTTATAAATTTTACTTGTTGATATTTAAAAATCAATTAAATATTTGAATTTCAAATGACAGAAATTCTGGGTCGTTACAAACTTCCCTCCTTAAAAGAATTTCGTCCTCGAAATTACCAAGTAAGAAAAAGTTACATAATTCATTAACTTTTCAAAACAAACCGTTCAGATTTGATTTACAAATCTCTTAAGCGTTTAACTTTTCCAAATCCATAGTTAAACCTCTTACAAAATATTTACTAATTTTTCAAATCCATATATAGTTATCTTTTCAAAATCAACTATATCGTTTAATCTTTAACTTCAAATCAGAACTTAGTTTTCACAAAAAAAAATCCAAAAATTCCCGAAAATTTTCTAACGCCTTAAATTTTCAAAAAAATTTCGCGATAACCTCCTTTGTACGGAGGAGCTTTTACAATATCACAATAGAGATAAATATATATACATCGACCCACCCGGTCGAAAAAACAGAAAAACAGTTCATATTTCCTATTTTTATTGTGTAGGCATACCTTTTTAGCATTTTTAAGCAAAGCAGTTATTTATTTAGCATTTTGCGCAACCAAATCCCGCTACCGGTAGCCCCGGTACCTGTACTTACTCAATATAAACACATAAGTGATATATATAAGAAGTTATTAACATTTTACTCTTTTAACCGACTACAACACATGCATATTGAAAGAAATGCATACTAAACAAGGTGTATAAGCAACTTACATGATTTCAACATTACTTGTAATTGTTTACAACCAATTCATATACAACGACATTCAATTATTAATTTTCAATTAGTTTACATTCACTAATTTACACTCACATTTGTTCACTTTAAATTCAAATCAATTTCTATTCAATTTAAATTTACTTAACTTCCAATTTGAATTCAATTGCTTTAGCTTTCAATTTTATTCATTCAATTGCATATGAATTTCTATTCAATCAATTAACAATAATCTAACAACCAATGTATATCCAATACAACTAATTTTATTCATTTTACATTCAACATTCATATTCACATTGTTTACCTTCAATTTGGTTTAACAATTTTAATTAGCTTTAATGAATTAACACTTATATTCATTATTTCTATATCAATTTATCACATTCGCTTGATTAACATTCAATTCATTAGTTCAATTACCAATTTATTCTACAAATAAAGTTGAATCTCCTTTATATAACTCAAATTCACATCCATTTAATTCACTTCATTATTTTACTTCGATACCAAGATCAACTTCATTCAGCCTCACTTAAGTTATATTCCATTTCAAGTTTCCACTTATAAATCCAATTCAAATTCCAACTCTAAAGTAAATTCTATTTAACTTTTACCAAAGTCAATTTTCATCACTTATTCAGATTCATACCTCGTTTTGCTTAACAAAGTTATTTAACCATTTTAATAATTGGTTTTACTTACATCTTCACATTTAATAAGTTATACAACTTATTATTCAACTTCCAAATCTGATTTAATTTATATAACTTCCTTTAGTTAAATTTCACATCATATATTTTATCATACTAGTTCAAATTTATTTCAACTTTACCAAAGTTAAAATTTTATTATCTCATATTATAAATTCAAAACTTGATCACTTTATTTATAAATTACAACTTGAATTTTAATTTCAAATTTGTTTATCAGAACAAAATTCAAATTTCAATTTATTTCTACTTACTTGAATTTTCCTGCAAATTTAAATCATTTTTATTTAACTCACAATTCTAGTTTTAATTTAACTAATTCAACTTTTTCTATATCATGAATTTATTAGTTATCATATTAATTTACTTGGATTCAATCCATTCTATTTTTATTCTTCCCTGGTTTGGATTTTTATTCAACTTAATCCCAATCAAATCTCATTTCAATTTATAAAACTCATTTATACATTCTCATTACCAATTTCATTCCACTAATGAATTTTATCCCAAATTATAAATCCCACAATTTTTTTTTCATACTCAAATTCCATTTGTATATAAATTCATTCCTTTGGTTATTATCTCAATTCCTATATAATAATGATAATACTTCAATATCATCACTTCCAAACAACCAAGTGATCATATATTATAAACATTTACAGAAAATCATTTCCTTTATATACAGAAATAGCTTTTCCTTTATATACAAAAATAGCTTTGGGTAAAAAATTATTTCATTTACCCTATTTTAAAACAATACTGTGTCGGTTTATTTTGTTTAAGAGTTTAGAAATCCCTATCGAAACAGTTGGCCAGACTGCACCAACCAGAATCTATAAACAATCAACCGATAAGTCAACACAATACAAAACAATTTCATATTCACTGACAAATACGCACTCATATCTATTATTACACTCAACTCATTCTAGATTATTGCTGACTCTATCTCTAATGAGTAATCCCCAACAGAGCCAAGGTTGTCACTTAACCATATGCTCTGATACCACATTGTAACATACGCGGTTTTGTCGGGATCCGAGGGTCGGCATTCTTACGTCCACTGTATCTAATGCCGCATAATCGAATGCCGGAAAACCGAATTGTTAGGGTTAAAAGAAGAGGTAGAAGCAAAAGTAGAAGAAGTAAGGAAACAGAACATAAACAATATCAGAATCTCACAGTCGCAGCGGAACAACATATAATAGATAAATGAATAATCTTTAAAATAAAGAACTATATCAGTTAATACATTACGTCATCATCAGAGTGTACAACAATAATATACAACACAACAAACCATGGACAGTTATACAAACATGTCCCTACAACTGAATACACAGCAGAAAGGATAATATCATGTACAAGTAATACGTCTCGCCATCCAGCTCGCCACTTGAACTCCAAAGCACTTCTGAATCCAGAATGACCTGATAACCTGACTCTAGACTGCTCGTGTGGAAAATGATGGGCATCCAGAGTTTAGGAAGAGAACAATAAATTCCAGGTCAGTCATGGGACTGGTGTGAGAACTCAAAACAGTTATTTAACTTTAAAACAACAACAATAAGGGAAGTAGAAAAATATCCGCAATGCTTTTGGAAAATGAAACTACCATAATGCCTCCCCGCACACACACAATGCAAACGCAGAATTGGAGGAGATTTCTCCTTATGATAGTCAAAGATGCTTACTACGCAAAAACAAATCATTTTTGATATTATTATTAGTGCATAGTGATGAAAGCATTTCGAAAATAGAATATAAATTTTAGCCAGCATAGACATTCCGAACTATGCCTACTATAGTTACCATCCAAACAGTGGGGCGCCAACATAAGTAAATGACAGGTTCTACAACTAAAACCGTACAAGATGTGTATTGTTTTATTTGGATTTCCAACAAATGGTCAGGCTAAGGAACTTCCTACTATCAATGGGATCGCCTCTGGCGGGACATCCCGAGAACTTAACCAGCTCTCTACCAACACAAGGCCAGGTTACCTCTGTAACTAGGTAACTACTACACGAATATGCCATCCTCCGAACCTTTGGGACATTTATCCGAGGGCTCTCTATCACCAAGAAACAACCGAACAGAAAAATGAGATTGGAGCAACCACATAGGTTAAGCATCAGGGCTCCATACCTGACACCACCCTTTTCCACAAGGGAATGACATACCCTAAAGGGAGCCACCCTCATAAGCTTGCCGCATATTCCTGTTTCGACCATTTCCGGGGTGTGAGGTCTGACAAAGTCTCGTCCACAAAGCTATGCTTTTTCACAAAGCCACACATTGATCAACAAATGATCAATAAATAATCATCACACAACAACACTAAGCATGCCATATTACCAAATTGGGAATATATCGCTGATAACCTTCAACTACAAAACCTCTGAGCTCGTACGTCTCAGAGAAGGGTGTTAAGCTAAGAGAATAAATTCTTCGCCACCAACAGAAATTATTTGAAAGAAATCTGCTTTATATCTCAAAATGTAATGTCAGACACGTAACCATACAAGTCTGTTCCGGGCTCGAACAGAGCCGAAGGCACTTCCAAAGAAGCCCTTGCAATCCGGGTATTCACAATCCCGATCGAATTTCCCATCACAAAGGAAATCTCCATACCATAGCTAATGGTGCAGAGACAATCGATAGGTCATCCTATCGTTTTCACAAATACCCGGTCTTCACCACCGGTCTTCAATGCTATCCATTACGTCGTATCACTATTCGAAATGGGTAGTCCGAATAACGAGCGCAATAATTTAAAAATAAGTGTAGCATTCAATTTCAACCAATTCACAACAAATAGCCATTTAAGGGTCAATATCGATATTCGGTTATTTAACTATCGATCAATATTCACAACATCACCCGATTTCAAATAATTTCCCAAATTATTTATTTTCCAAAAATATCTTTACAAGATATATATTCCACACTTCAACCATTTGAAAACCAATTTCAAATCAATTTACACCCTTCAATCTTTCATTTCAAAATGGTTTATTTAACCCAATTAAATAAATCCTTACCGATTTACTTTAAATTTACGTTCCAAATCCGTAAATTTATTTCCACACTTCAAAATAAATCAATGTTTATTTTTAAACAAATTTCCCTTTCTTTTATAAATTCCATAGTGAATTTACCTTTCCAAAAAATCTATGAATATACGATTTCCAAATCGATTTCTAATATTCATTTTCAATTTACCTTTAAAAGATATAATCTCAAAACATTCACTTCATATTCGAAAACATTTCCATACTTATTAAATAATAAGTAATTCACAAATCTGTTTATTTTCAACACTTGGAAAATATTCAATATACTTAAATCCAAATTAAGCATATATTTTATTCTTTAAGGAAACCATTCTCTTAAACACATTTATTTGGGTCAAAACGACTGTTACGTAAAACATCGTTACGACAACCCAAAATCACTAGTATAGGGATCCGAAATTTAGATAGATGTATATAAACCCCAATACTATACAAACCTTTTCCTTTCGGAAATCATTTACTATAACAATTGTGTTATAGTCCACCATTTCCATCTATTTCTCGAAAACGGATATTTCAACAATAAATGTTGAAATCTATGGTTTCGTCACTTAATACAATTTGAAACATCTTTAAATCGTTTTAATTCTATTTAAAATATCACTTTCCCAAAATATTTCTTTATTATTCACCGTCCAAAATCATGAATAACTTCATCAACCAAATTCAGTTTCTACATATTTTATTTAAAGGATTATCCACTGTCCCAAAATCGTGGATATATCTCCTTTAATAAGCTATAATAATTAAACTTATTAAAATAAGTCGATTTCGGATTTATAAACCAACGTTTATAAATTCCATTTATATTTTATAACAACTTCAACTTATAAAATCACTTTATTAACAAATTCTATCCATATTCCATTTACACGCAAAAATCCAATTTATAAGTTAATTGCTTATAAATCTTTTATTTTACAAAAAATCCATTCATTTTATAACTTCCCAATTTATAAATCTATCGATTTCATCCACTCATGAAATCCATTTATACTTCATTTTAACACTTATAAAAACTCGTTTTATAATTCCAATATTTTAGTTTATAAATATCAATTTTATAAATCTTTTATATAAATCATTTATAATAATTCAAAAACCTCAATTTATAAATTAATCAACTACTTATTTCAAAAATCACATTTTGGTTATATTTCCCAAAAATCATAATTTTTATAACATAAAAATTTCAACGTTTATTCATTTACAATGAATCAATTCCAAAATTTAATTTTATTATGAATTCTCAACTTAAATTTTCAAAAATCCAATTTTATTTATTTTCGGCATCTAACGATACCAAAAAGATATTCGGCTAAAATTTAGCCTTTAACGATTTCAATCACAAAGATAATCACGCAGATTATAAATATATCAATAAATAGATCAACATACAACATTGAAACCAATTCAAATGTTTGAGGAATCCAGTTGGATCCCTCCAACCTGTTTCCCTGCATCTAAAGATGTTAGCACAATACCAATTCCGCTTCAAGAAGGAATATCACGGTATATGGTATTTATAAAATATTATCCGCCATTATGCGGCGCAATAGGGTCTCATCCGCTATATAATGCAGGAAAATCAACTCTAAGTGCATATATAATACCAATTCCATGCAAGTTGGAATTATCGCGGTATATGTTTTAATAAATAACATCCGCTTAATATATGGCGTATAGGGTCTATTTCAATATAACAGATAATAATTATCATCCAATCACACAATCAAGCAAATTTTAAATCTAACTGTTTAAAATTTAAATCGAAACAATTCGATTGAGTGAGAAGTTCTCGCCTTGAGTTTTCAATAATAGTTGTAGCGTTTTATTTCGAATAAAATTAAACACGCGTTTAATTTTACCCAAAATTTTCACTAGCTCCAAACCAGCCCCATTGCATAGTGTTCGTCAATACGAACCCGTCGCAATTCACTTCGTACGTTTTCGACCTCGTATGAAAAAGATATGCATTTTTAAAGTTACACGAATTAAAATATAACTAAATTACAATTTCTTTTATAACTTTTAACCTAAAGTAATCAGAGCCGTTGCTTTTCCTTTGATGAAATCCAGGCCGTGTTTTCCATCTTCTCCAAAGTCGTTCCAGGTTTTGCACACAACCGAGAACCCAAAGTCGTGATATTAGGGTTTGAAATCGCCACCACCACGTCGACATATACATCGATCAACCACCCTCATATGGAAGCCCACTGCGAGCACGACCATAGGCCAGAGGAGCTTGAAGCTCGGCCCCGCCTTTTGCATGCGTAACGAGGATGAACGGCAAGCGAACGCGCCCCCTAGCTTCTCCATCGCCACGCCATACCTCATCATCTCCGTATGGATTGAAAGCTCTTCCGATGCTCTTCGACTTTGCAATTGACAACTTTTTGAATCGATTAGTGGATTTGAAGAAATTAGTGGAAGAAGGAGATGAATTTCTAGCCGTGTATCCCATTAGTGGCGGCTGAAGCTATTTAGGTTAGAGTTTTGCAAAATAGAAGGGGTTGGGTTCCTTTTATAGAATTTTAACGAAAAACACTATTCACTCCAAAATTCCAAACTCCAAATCTCGCACGGTGGCCGGAGTTTCTAGGGTTTACCCCGCGTTCCGGACACAATGGAATAGCTTTCGGAAGCTAATTTAATCACTTTTGCGAGTTACGGAAATAAACGATCAAATTTAAATTAAATCGATTAACCAAATTTCTATGCGTTTTGGCTTGCCCCGGACAAACGTTAAATCTGATTGACACGAAATTTGAAACGATACAATAATTTGACATTACGGATTCGATGAAACTAGTTTCGTCGAAATCCGAGACTATTTGAAAAATGGCTATTTTCACTAGTCTATTAAATATTAAAATATTCAATTTTCACAAATCAACTTTTAATTCAATTTTAAAAGTTCACAAACATTGTTCTAACTCCAGTATGATTTAATATAACTTTATAAATCATTTTTAATTACATTAAACCCAATTTTCAAATTATTTACGCAATTTCCAATATTAAATTACCGATTTAATTATCCAATTAAATCTAAATATTCGAAATATAATTTATTCGACTTATAAATTTTACTTGTTGATATTTAAAAATCAATTAAATATCTGAATTTTAAATGACAGAAATTCTGGGTCGTTACACACAGCCTGAAATTTTAGAAAATAGATTCGATTGTCATAATTTGTTTTAATAGTGTTTAATATAGTTTAATAGTAAAAATAGTTTAAATAAATTTAAATTTGATTTAGTTAGATTTAGATGATTTATATAGATTTAATATAGATTTAATAGATTTAAAATAGATCAAATGGATTTAAATTATCTTAAATATATTTTAAATAAATTAAATAAATTTAAAATAGATTAAATAGATTTAAATTATACTAAATAGATTTAAAATATATTAAATAAATTTAAAATAGATTTAATTAGTTTAGAATTGGTAAAATAGACTAAATTGGATTAAATAGGTTATGATAGATTAAAATAAATTAAAATAGTTTTAACTTTATTAAAATAGTTAATTTAATTAAAATAGTTTAAATTAGTTTAAAATAGATTTCAAAGTTATTCAAACATTTCAATAACTTAGTGCCGATAATTTCGTTTATATTTTACACTTTAACTTTGAAATTCCAATTTAACTCCTTTGGACAATCCATTAAATGAGTTCCAATTTAAGCATTAATGCTCGGATTATCGAAAGTAATTCAATTTATGTAAATCAATTTTTATTTCAAAATGCAAGTTAACCGAATTCAAAATTTAAAGAATAAAAAAATCATTTAATTTAACAAACCCGGTGTCCGTATATAATTCTCTACCTTATGGTCAAGTGATACGGCTATTATCATTTCAATCCACAATTTAAAATTTTACAGTAATATATCATTTCAAACCGTAATCTCGAATTAAATAAAATCCATAAAATCGCTCCAGTCTATCATTTCAACCCATTACAATTTTTCCCTAATCTATAGATCATTCGGTATGTATCATTTCAACCCATAGGGAACTTGCAGTGTCATAACGATATAAAAATACAACATCCAGTCATCCAATATAAACAATCAAACATCCATTACAATCATCATCCAAATCAACCAATAAACATCAACAGATAATTGATTATCAATAACAGGTGTTAAATTGACAACTAAATTCAATACTAAATTAAGTGATGATTAAATGCAATACAAGTCAAAGTTAACAAGAATGGCAATTTAAACGTACCAAACATCAATCAATCAATTTTTAATCACATCATAAATTTAATTTAACTAACATAAGATAATCTATAAGTTTTGAGTGGGTCAAAACACTCGCCTTTGATTTCAAATGATTTGAAATCCAAAATAGGACCCCAAATTTGAATAGTCTCAGAATCTATCCAAACAAGTTTCATAATGTCCGGAATTTCAATACGATCACAGTGGAGAAAAACGCGCGTAAATTCGAACTTGTATGCAAAAGTTATGCTAATTAGAAGTTGTATGATTAATAATATAAAACAAATAAAAAAATATAATAATTACACGTCACCCTGAAAAAAGGCGAACCCTAGCTCTCTCATCCTCTCGTTCGAACCTGTACACGAACGACCGCCCCCATACATAACTTTAACCAATCTCCGCAGCCACCACAACAAATTCTACCATGATCTGACCACCTCCCCACGACCTCCACTCCTAGGCACACCCACGGCACCTACGGCGCCGCCTCCGGTCACGATCTACTTGACTGCCGCCGTCCACATACGTATGCAGTTCTTGGTGAATTTACACCACCTGGGGGTGAACGAAAAACATCTTCAAGGCTTGCTCTCCACCCTCTTCCCAAAAGCCGCCTTCTGATCGTCGATCAGGTGATGATCTACATTTGGATCGTCAAAACCCTAATATGGATGGTCGAGGTTCAACCTTGATTTTTTGGAAAAATGGCGAATACGATTTAAAAACGAATGACACCATTGAATTACGCTCATCGAGAGCTTCAAAACCGTATATAATTTGATATGGTTTGGAGGATTTGATTTTGAAATTTATTTGGAGATTGAAATTTAAGGTTTGAATGTAAATTGGGTTTCTGCCATTTGAGGAAGCGAGAAGGAACAGTAAAATAGAACTATACGTATATGAATGAGAAATATAAAGGCTGCTAGGGTTAAACAGAACAATATATACTAACGAAGCCCGATAAGAAATGAATAGTACCCGAATTTATTTGAAACAACAAATACGACCCGAAATACCCGTTCTGCTTCCAAAACGAAAGAGGTTCATCCCATATATCAAACTAGATGTTTTCGATACTTCTAAATTCAATGGAACAGGTTTCAAGTCCTAATTCCATCGTATGAAGAAGTTAGTTATAAAATCATCTTATTTCAAATTGATTTCAATTGAATTTTGTTAAAATTGATTTCTACGTGTTTCAAGCCTGTACGATCAAACTACAAGTGCAATTGCAACGAAACATGAAATCTTATAAAAATTCACCGTTATGGATTTGATGAAACTGATTTTGTTAAAATCCGAGATAGTGGCCAAAATGGCTATTTTTCAGTTAATTAAATAATTTATTACTGAATTGATCAAATCACATTTTAATTTCAAATTTGTTAATCAAATTTTTTTTATCATTTTTGATAACTTAGACATTTACAATAAATTTAAAACAAATTTTCATACCAATTCAATGCAGGTTAATTTTAGTTGAAATAAATACAGTAATTATTACTTTGAATTCCAATAAATCATTTATTTGCCTTTTCATCTTGTTACTGAATCAATTGTCATCTTATGGCTATAATTAACATTTGTTAATATCTTATCACACTAATAATCTACATTTATCATCTTTTACCATATTAGTTGCAGTATTTCAATTATATTAGAATTTTGTCAATTTTATTATAATTTAAAATCTCAATAAATTAATTTATCTCTGTTTCACTCTTTTTATTAAATCAATTATTGCCTTGTAAATACAATTAACATTTCTATACCTTTTATTATATTCACATTTTACAGTTATCATATTAACTCATATCAACGTAACATTTAATTTTATTAATTACAGTTGATTAAATAAATTGGTGACATATAACAATCGACATCTTTTCTACATTTAATCACATTTATGAGTTTATTACTTACAACAGATGCTATAACAACTTACACTATACTAATTCTATCCAATTACAATTTACTACACGTTATTCCATAAATTAATTAACATTTAAATTATCAATTAGTCTTTTAATCCAATTATCAATTAATTCACATTATTTCAATAAATTTACAATCTATAACAAATTATAACTTTTTAATCATTTCAATTAATTGAAATTATATTTAAAGCAGTTATCAATTATCTTAAATTAATGCTATTACATTTTATTCCAGTTACATTCTATTATATTCTTATTAATAAACCAAAAATTTTATTTCTTCCAACATTAAATCACTAAACCTTATTAAACTAAATATTTTTATTTATCGAAAATTACGGGTCGTTACACTCTCCCCCACTCAAAACTTTTCGTCCTCGAAAAGGGAAAAGAAGGGTAAGATGGAATAAAGGAATTAATATATCTTATTCAAAGTATTAAATTTATAAATAATTAATTTACAAAATTAAATAATTTAAATAAAATATATAAATTTATAACAATTATTTTATATTCAAGTCAACAAAAGTTTGGAAAACATTTCACAAAATTTCTAGGTCCAAAATTTCACAGAAAATTTCGGCGGAGTCTCCTTTGTACGGAGAGAATTGGGAGACATAATAATATAAATAATACAATATATATCACATATTCTCAAAATAATATATCCCAAACCATGGGAAAACAATATAATATATCTAAGAAACCGTAATCCGAGAACATATCTATTTATCGGGCAAACAACTTTTTTAATTTACGAAACCAAAAGAAGTAGCTATTGCTTCCATAACCTGTATTCCACTTATATAATCCAGAATGAGTTAATAATTATGTAAAAGAGAAATATTTTAAATTATTTTCAACTATGACAAAAAAAATGGTACAACATAACAACAATCACTTGCAAACAAATAGTGCAAACATCATTTCGACAATGAAGACAATCATCCATCCATTTCAACCCAAACGAATGGTTTGTTCAGGTTCAAAAACTTTTAATCATGTAAAACGATAAGTAAACTACTAAGTAAACCATAGACTCAACGGTCTTAGATAAAACTCAATAGATCATTTATACATCCTACACAATAGAAGTTTCCTTTTCCAACCAATCCATAAGTTAAACAAACAATAATTTCAAATAATATTTAAGTTTTTTCTTATTACTCTTTCCTTTTCACATTATTCCCTATTCATTTTCATTTGTTCATACAATGCTTGTTTAATTTGTTTACATTTATCACTCACAAAATTCATTTTCCATTCATTTATACAATACCATTTTTCTTTTCATTACTTTACATTCATTGCTTACATAAGTTATTTCCATTCCAATTATTAAATTATTTATTATGTAAACCTCTTTACATTAATGGATATTTTTTTCACATTCATTCTACCATATATAGTATTATTGAATACTAAATCCATTTATAAATCATTTCAATACTTTTTGAAGTTATAACCATTCAATTAACGTAATACTCATTTTAATTATAAATAGCTTCAACATTAAATTAAGTTTATAATTATTTACTTACAGTGTTCACCTTTTACTATTGAATCTGATTATAGATAGTTTAAGATGTTAACATAAGTTTATAATCATTTTCTTACATTATTCACTTCTATTACATTTCATTAGTAGCATTTCAATTATTAATTTATGTATATAACGTTTCGTAACATCAGAATTCTTGTTTATAGAAATGATTCTATCAAACACTTTCATTTTCTAAGTTTTACTTGTATAATATTCTATTACATAATCTTATTAATATTTCTACTTTTAATATTTTGGTAAGTTATATATATATATATATATATATATATATATATATATATATATGTTTTTAGAATGTAATTAAATATTACCAAAGTTTCTCTTATTTATTTAGTTAACAAAATTTTCAATAGTTACCATTTCTTATTTCCATTCCTTAATTTATGAATGACAACCTTCCATTTCTTTATATCTCGTTAATTTCTTAACATTTATTTTCTTATTTCACATCTTAGCAGCTTCCAAACATTCAAATAGTCAAGATTTCATTTTCTTACATTAACTGAAAACTACCAATCATCAGAAAATTTAAGAACTATACTCCGGTTAAATTCGGTCACTTAGAATATAATATATGCATTTATCCTTTATAGATCAAATCATATTTAGAAATTCAAAATTAAGGTCTTGTTCATCAAAATAGATGTGTAGTAAAACTACTGCAGCATCCTTCCAAATTTGAAACTCGAAAATGAACGTCGATGATGCATGCACTCATCATCGAAATTATTTTCCAACGATAAAGAGGGGAGTACAAAACTCATTTCCTTTAAATTCTTCTTGAAACTTCCTTCCAAATCACAATGAAATATTTATGTTGGAAAATACTTCCAAATAATACTAATATTATATTCCAAAATCTTTTGAAAGGAATTTTAAAAATTCCTAAATCTAAGTTCTGAATTTTCAATTTATATTTACTTTATTTGTAAGTCCTATTTCCAATCAATATTTATAAAATTTTCTACCTAACAAACAACATATTTCATCTAACTATATCATTTATAAAATTTGTTATTTTATATACAAAATATATAATAGGAAAAATTATTTCATTTACCTATATTTCAAAACAATATTTGTCGGTCTGTCCTATTAAGTGTTTCGAAATCACTATCGATGTCATAGCATTCTATGCACCGACCAGAATTTAAAATACAAAATGGAACAAATTAACACAATAAAAAAACCTTTTATAACACTAACAAATACACTCTCTCGTATATATATATGTATATATATATATATATATATATATATATATATATATGCACTCAGCGACTCATTCTAGGGTATTACTACCCTATTTTATATGAGCCAGACCCCAAAAAGCTAAGGTTATAGCTAAACCTAGCTCAGATACCAACTGTAACGACCAGCCTTTTTTGGATGGTTTAAATTGACGATAAACTACACATGTTAGGCTCAACCATTCAAAGTGGCGGATTGTTATGGGGTAAATAAGAAAAAGAAGAGAAAGAAATAAAAAAAATACAGAATCTCACAGCGGAATGCCAAAATATAATAATCAAAAAACAGTTCATGAAGTTGTTTTACACATACTTTTGATTATTCCTTTACAACACAAATTCAAAGTTACATATAATAGGAATAAACAAATAAATGCAACGGAATAACATGATGCAGTGGTATGAATATAATAAATAGTAATAATACAAATCTTCATCTTCATCCTCCAAAAAGCAGTCTTCGATACATTGAAAAGCTTAGACTGACCCGAGCGAATTGAAAAGACAAAATATTCGAGTCAGAACTAAAATATCTTATGTAAGTTAAATCAATAGTAAATAAATATGAGTGTAACGGCGTCAGAGATGCTTACGGGGTTTGACATCTCTTATCCAGTGTCTAACGTGAGTGCATTAACTTAAGGGATGTTCGGGGTTACCATCTCCTAAGGATCCATTAAACTATTTACTATGTAGTACAATACGCTATTATAATAGTACCTACAGTAAGATAAAGTATTAAAATAGCGTTACAGAGTTGCCCGTATCCCCTTTAACACATTTTCTATATTCTTGCAGTTTATACAGTATCGTAAGCTCCTCCTAAGGTTTACCCAGATGGCACTCCATAGGTATGGTATAAAACAAACTCGTAGAAAGTGCGATAAGACATGTGAACATGGCACACGAGGCAATGCCAGGGTAGACATACCAATTACAGAACCAGGCTGGTGGTAACGCATAGCAGCTACTACCGCCCACCTCGGAACACACTCCCATAATCAAGTTAAGGGGTGGCCACCAAATCAATCACAAAGTAATAAATATGGTATCGAAGAAGCATGTCCGATCGGAGGAATGACCTCAATTGGCCCAGGTATAGCTCCTGTTTTAGTCACATCTAAGCCGACTCTCGGGAGTTAGGGTCACGAAAACACCACATACAGAATCGTTCGCCAAACCATCCTACTTCATTTCTGGAATCTCCACCACGTACATAGTTGTTAAAATGGTTTTTGGTATTGGCAGAGAGTATGACAATATCCGATCCCTGTCTCCTTAACAACCAAACGCTTATTTCACATCAGATGGTTCTTTTACATTTCCAAATTTATTTCATAATTAATATCAGAATATCATCTTCGATTTCAAACCATATCACATTTGGAATCATATTCACTTTCAAAACCATATTCACTTCAAAATCATATTCGCTTTTGAAATTATCGATAAGATTGGCTAATTAAATTCTCATTTCGCAATCATCATTATTTACTCAAATATGTCATTTCACAAAAGTATCGATTTCAATTTTCAACATAGATTGTATCATCATCAAGGATTTAAATATAAATACTTCAACATTACACGGTCTGAAATTTTAGAAAATAGTTCAAATAGTCATAATTAATTTTAATTGTGTTTAAAATAGTTTGAAATAGTTTAAATAGTAAAAATAGTCCAAATATATTCAAATTTTATTTAATTAGATTTAAAATGATTTATTTAGATTTAAAATAGATTAAAAGGATTTAAATTATCTTAAATATATTTTAAATCGATTAAATAAATTTAAAATAGATTAAATAAATTTAAAATAGCTTAAATAAATTTAAAATTGATTAAATAGATTTAAATTATATTAAATAGATTTAAAATAAATTAAAAAAATTTAAAATAGATAAGATAGATTTAATTAGTTTAAAACTGGTAAAATAGATTAAATTGGATTAAATAGGTTATAATAGAATAAAATAAATTAAAATAGTTTTAACTTGATTAAAATATTTAATTTAATTAAAATAGTTTAATTTAGTTTAAAATAGATTAAGTTATCCAAACATTTCAACAACTCAATGCCGATAAAGTCATTTATATTTAACACTTCAACATTGAAATTCCAATTTAACTCCTTTGAACAATTCATTAAATGAATTCCAATTTCAGCATTAACGATCGAATTATCGAAAATAATTCCATTTATGTAAATCAATTTCTATTCAAAATGCCAGTTGATTGAATTCAAAATTTAAAGAGTAAAAAAAACATTTAATTTTACTAATCCGGTGTCCGCATACAATTTTCTACCATATGGTCAAGTGATACGGATATTTATCATTTCACTGCAATTTAAAATTTTACGTTTATATATCATTTCAAACTGCAATCCCGAATTGAATAAAATCTATAAAATCGCTCGAGTCTATCATTTCAACTCATAACCATTTTACCCTAATCTACAGATCATTTGGGTATGTATCATTTCAACCCATAGGGAACTTGCAGTGTTATAACAATATAAAAATACAACATCCTGTTATCCAATATCAATAATCAAACATCCATCACAATCATCATCCAAATCAACCAATAAACATCAATAGATAACTGATTATCGATAACACGTATTAAATTGACAACTAAATTCAATACTAAATTAAACGATGACTAAATGCAGTACAAGTCAAATATAACTAGAATAGCAATTTAAACATACCGAACATTAATCAATTAATCACTAATCACATCATAAATTTAATTTAACTAGCATAAGATAATCTAGAAGTTGCGAGTGGGTAAGAACACTCACCTAAGATTTCAAATCGATTTGAAATCCAAAATAGGGCCCCAAATTTGAACGGTCTCAGAATCTGTCCAAACTAGTTTCAAAATGTCTAGAATTTCAATACGATCACAGTGGAGAAAACAACATGTAAATTCAACCTAGTATGCAAAATTTATGCTAATTAGAAGTTGTACGACATATCACCCTGGAAAAAGGCAAACCCTAGCTCTCTCATCGTCTCGTTCAAACCTGTACACGAACGGCCGGTCCCCATACACAACTTTGACCATTCTCTATGGCCACCACGGAAACTTCTACCATGATCTGACCACCTCCCTATAACCTCCACTCCTAGGCGCACTCACAGCCCCTATGGCGTCGCCTCCGGTTACGATTTGCTAGACCACAACTGTCCATGTATGTATGCAGTTCATGGAAAATTGACACCACCTGGCAAACAAACGAACTATATCTTCAAGGCTTGCTCTCCACCCACTTCTCAACGCCGCCTTCCGATTGTCAATCTAGCGACGATCCACCGTTAGATCGTCAAAACCCTAATATGGACGGTCGAGGTTCAACCTCAATTTCTGAACAAACTGTGAATCCTATTGAAAAACGAATCATACCAGTGAATTACGCTCGTTGAGAGCTTCGAAATAGTATATAATTTGAAATGGTTTGGAGGAGTTTGATTTTGAAATTGATGTGGAGATTGAAATTTAGGGTTTGAATGTAAATTGGGTTTCTGCCATTTGAGGAAGTGAGTAGGAATAGTCAGATAGAACTCTACGTATAGGAATAAAAAATAAAAAGACTACTAGGGTTAGAACAGAACAATATATACTAACGAAGCCCGATAATAAATGAATAATACCCGAATTGATTTGAAACGACAAATACGACCCGAAAAGCCCGTTCTGCTTTCGAAACGAAAGTGGGTTATCCCATATATCAAACTAGATGTTTCTGATACTTCTAAATTCAATGGAATAGGTATCAAGTCCTGATTCCATCATATGAAGAAGTTAGCTATAAAATCAGCTTATTTCAATTGATTTCAGTTAAATTTTATTAAATTGATTTCTACGCGTTTCAAGCCTGTACGATCAAACGACAAGTGCGATCGCAACGAAACTTGAAATCATCCAATAATTCACCGTTACGGATCCGATGAAACTGGTTCCGTCAAAATCCGAGATAGTGGCCAAAATGGCTATTTTTCACGTTAATTAAATAATTTAGTATTAAATTGTTAAATCACATTGTAATTTGAAAATTATTAACCAACAATTTTTATCATTTTTGATTACTTAGACATTTGCAATAAATTTAAAAAAAAATTTAATATCAATTCAATGTCAATTATTTTACCAATTATAGTGCTTAATTTCAGTTGAAATAAATACAGTAATTATTACTCTAAATTCCAATAAATTCATTTATTTGCCTTTTCATCTTGTTATTCAATCAATTGTCATCTCATGGCTATAATTAACATTGTTTATATGTCATTACACTAATAAACTATAGTTATCATCTTTTGCCATATTAGTTACAGTATTTCAATTACATTGAATTTCTGTCAATTTTATTATAATTTAAAATCTCAATAAATTAATTTATCTTTGTTTCACTTTTTTATTAAATCAATTATTGCCTTGTAAATATAATTAATATTTCTATACCTTCTATTACACTCACATTTTACAGCTATCATCTTAATCATATTAACGTAACATTTAATTTCATTTAATTATAGTTGATTAAATAAATTCATAACATATAACGGTTGTTACTTTTTCTACATTTAATCACATTTACGAGTTTATTACTTACAACAGATGCTACATCAACTTACACTATACTAATTCTATCCAATTATAATTTACTACACGTTATTCCATAAATAAATTAACATTTAAATTATTAATTATTCTTTTAATCTATTTATCAATTAATACACATCATTACAATAAATTTACAATTTATAAACAATTTATATCTTTTAATCATTTAATTAATTTCAGTTACATTTAAAGCAGTTATCGATTACATTCTAGTTGTATTCTTATTAATAAACCACAAATTTTATTTCTTGCAACATTATATCACAAAACCTTATTCTAACAATTTTTAATTATTGAAAATTATGGATTGTTATATTGTTAACTTTTAGAATTAAATTTAAAGTGAATTAATTTATTTTTGGAAATTATTCATTTTAATTAACGTGTAAAAATAGTTTTTTGGGCACCCTCTTCGATTTTAACGAAACCAATTTAATCGGATCCGTAATAATGAATTATTAGATGATTTCAGGTTTCGTAGCGATCGGACTTTTTTAGATGATATAATTGGCTCTCGATACATATTCCATTGTGTTCGGAATATGGGTAGAATATATAAAATGCCAAGTGGCACATTTCGTCTGAAGTTTGAAAATTTTCAAATGAATAGTGTCGAGTTTATTTCCTATAAATAGCCTAAACCTATCTTCATATGCTAAAACCTTAAAATAAATCCATAGCCACCATTTATTAATTTCAATGGCCTAAATTTCCCATCTTCTCTTTCATTTTCTCTCAATCCTCTCAAAATCTCAACTCAACTGCAACATGAAAGTTATATAGCTTGATTTCCTCTATGCATCCAACGGTTGCATCGAGTCAATGTCACTCGAATTTTCCAAAATTGAGGCATTTAGGCGCATGGTTTTTAGGTTCTCAAGGTGGAACGGAGGCAGCAGAGTCGACCGTACTTGGAGCTGTGGTGGCTCGAAGGTAGGCGCACGTCGTGACAAGGTTGGATGGGGCTTCGGTTCCCTAGGGTGGCATATGCATCGAGGAGATGGGTCAGGTGAATGGATTCAAACGTTGCATAGAGTGTACGCGTGATTAAGGAATGGGAGAGGGAAAAGGTTTAGTTAAATTATTTATTAATTATATTAAGTAAATTTTTATGTATATCTAACGATAATTAATTGGTAACTTTTTCATACGATCAAGCAAAACAAGTCGCATTGCTATCATATCGATGAAGGCTACGCCATAGAGTTGGATCAGAATTTATTTGAATTTGAAAAAATTTCAGTTTCAAATAAAGGCGAGTGATTAAACCCGCCTACGAAATACTAAAATATTCTGATGTTAGTTAAATTGAAATCATCAAGTGATTTGTTTTTGTTGATTGTTGTTTGGTAAATTAATTAATATTTAAATTGGTATATGGTTTGAACTGATAGGAATTTTAATTTGACGGTTAAATTGAAATTGAATTGCTAGTTAAACACCCGATGTTGATAACTAGTTAACTGTTGTGATTTATTAGTTGATTTGGATGTTGGTTGAGATTGGATGCTATTGGTTGATATATTGGATGATCGGATTTTTATTTTATATATCCTGTTATCTCCTAGTAAATTATTTGATAGCATATAAACTGTTATTTGAATTATTTTGAATAAATTAAGAAATATGTTGAAATGATATAGACCTATGGCCCATTGATCTGGATTGAAATGATATATATATCCATCTCTAATATTAAAATTGAAATAAATGATCGCTTGGCCATAGGATAGAAAGTTATATATAGACACTAGATTGGTTAAATTAAATGGTTTTAAATTCTTGGATTTGAATTTATTTGAATTTTTTTTGTTTTAAATAAATAAAACATTTGAATTTATAAAGATTGAATTAATTTTGGATTCGAGTTTTGAAATTGAAATTTGTTTATAGAAATTGTTTAAAAATTGAATTTGGAGGTATGAAGTTATAATTGAAATATGATTTAAATCAAGGAAACCGATTTGCTTAAAAGATTTGAACCTTTATTCGAACTTTGAAATATATCCAAGTAAAAGTAATTTAAAGAGATATTTGAAAATTGGCCCGAAATTGAAGTATTTTAAAGCTTTAAACCTTAAATTGAACGTTGAAGTTTAATTTGATTTAAGTGATTTTAATCGGTGTACTGAAATCGAACATGAAATTTATAAAAATTGAAATGGTTTAATATACGAAATGAATTGAAATTTAAACCATTGAATCAAATCGTTGAATCGAGTTTGAAGTTAAAAATGAATGTTTCAATATTTAAGTTAATTTATTTGAGATCGAAAATGAAGTTATTTTGAATTAAAATTGAAATTGAGTCAATTTTAAATTAATTTGAGATTGAAGTTGATTTGAATTGGAAGTTTTGAAATGAAATCATTTTGATTGAAATTTGGACCTGAGTCCAAATTTATTGGAAATGGAAAGAAACCGTTTATATTTGAAACTATTTTCAATATAAACTGTTTTAAAATTCATCTTTTTAAATTTTCAAATCAGTTAATAAATAACCTATTTAATATCTAAACTATTTTAACTATTTGAATTATTTTATATCAAACTATTTTAGCTTTTCAAACTACTTAAAACTATTCAAACTATTTTCTAAAAATTCAAATAGGTCGAAGTAGGAACTGTTTATATTTGAACCGTGGATTTAAATGCGAATTGGGTAAAAATGAAGTTATCACCAAGTCGAAATTCGAAATGATTGAAATGAAATTGGTTTCAAAGTGAACATTTTGAGACGAAATTGATTTCAAAGTGAATAAAATGAGCTTGAAATGAAATTGATTTGATGGTGAATAAAATGATATTTTGAAGTGAACGTGATATTTTGGCATCAAATATGAATCATTTCTAAAATGAAAAAGAACCAACCGATGTAAAAATGACGTTTGATTGTTAAAGAGATCGGGACTGATTATTGGCATACTCTCTGTCGATGTCGGAACTACTTTAACAACCGCATATGTAGCGGAGACTCCGGAATGAAGTATGTAGCGGAGACTCCGGAATGAAGTGGTTGGATTTGATGTACGTTTGCAGGATTTAAAGAAAGAGAATGATGATTGATAGCCCCAACATTTGTGTCAATTTGAATGACTAAAACAAGACGTTTTAAAACAGGCCAAGTAGGTTAGCTACCCCTAGCGGACACTCGTTCTTCATTTTTCTTATGGACTAGGTCCATACTATTACCTTTGTTGTTGATTTTTGTTAGTGCACTTTGATTTGGATAACCTTCCCTTGGCTCGATATTGGATCGGTGGACACGGTGGGCAGCCGTTATGGCGATGAGTTACCACCAGTGCGACGACTCGAATTAGTAGCATACTACCTTGAGCATTACCTCACGTTCCTTATCGTACTTTATCCTTATACGAGGCCACCATGAGTTTGGCTTAATGTTGTCGTTTCACCGCGCATCCCTATCTACCGACGTTCTACTAGTTGTGTTATATGCAAATTGAATGACAATGCTTAAAAAAGCATTAAGGGGGATTAATGTAAAGCCTTAACGCTAGGAAAAAATTTATTTATTTATTAGATATTACATATATAGCATATTTTACAATATGTATAGATATTTTGACGGATCCTTATGAGGTGGAAAATGACATCTCTTAAGTTATCGCACACATGTTATACACTATATAGGAGAAGTAAAAAACCCCGTAAACATTTCTAGTGCTATTATACTTCTATTATATGAGATATTGATTTGACTTATATAAGGATATTTTTAGTTTTGACTCAAATGTATTGTTTGACTTTATGCTCGGGTCAGCCCTGAGTATTTTAGTGCATTGAAGACTATTATTCTGGCGGATGAAGACGAAGATCGATATATGACATTACTGGTATTATTTCTCTATATTGTTTATTGCACTCCATTATTCTATTGTTCTGTTGTATATATAATTCTGATTTATGTTGTGAAAGTATAATCAAATGTATAGTGTAAGCAACTTCATGAACTATTTATTTGATTATTACATTTTGTCATTCTGCTGTGAGATTTTGTGTATTTTTTGTGACGCCCCACTTCTATATCCAGGCTAGCCAAGGACACTACGGGGTAATGCCGTCAACAAGCGCGGAGAATAAGGCTGTTGAGGAGCGACCATCCGTGTAATTGCTTTGTGCGAGCACCGATATGTCAGATAGTTTAAGATGCATTTCATTTCAAGAGGAAATCCGACATGCCGATACAAACTCAAAGTTACTACACAGTGGCTATAATATCTTTGAAAACAAATATAGAAATAAGCATAACATAAATCAGTCACAGAAAGTTCATATCTCATAGGCGGAAACAGATATGAGTATTACACATAGAAGTGTATATCAGAGTAGTGGTCAAACAAGATCCACAATATCACAAAAGAATAGTTACAAGTGCAAGACAAAAGAATATGTATACATCAATGAGTCTATATCTCAAATGTATACAACTAAAAACTACTAATCTAAGTAGTTAGCCAAAAGTCAGGATAAAAATAAGCCCAGACGAGGAGTCAAGCAGAAGCACCTGTAACACTCGGTCCGACCCAAGTATTATTTAATAAGAAAATAATAAACAGATCAGTCTAGCTATAAATATCAGATGAAATGATATAAAATAAGAGATATGACAAAATCGTATAATAACCAAAATGCCATACTATGATAAGTATGTAATTGAAAATCAACAAGAGATTAATCAATATCACAAGAATCTTCTCAAAGATAAAAAGGAATGTCATACTCTATATTTTTATTCACAAAAAGTTAATGACACACAAATTCACCAATACACAAATAATGATAAAGCTTATCAATGTAAATCACGAAAATTGGTGAAACACAAATTCTAGAAATCAATTAATAGAAATCCAGAAATCACAAAAAGGGGAAAGAGGCCTGTCACTAGAACGGGAGCATAAAAACTTACCAACACGTGTATCATAAAACGGAAAGCTATTCCATGGTCGCTAACCATTAATTTTGATCCGAAGCTCCACTAAAAGGCCCGAAGACCATGAGCCGAAGCTCCACTAAAACGGTTCGAAGACCATAGGTCGCTACCCCACCAAATTGAGCCGAAGCTCCACAGAAACGGGGTTTAGTCTCCCTCGCAAACAAAGAGACATCGCGCATTGCTAGTCTAAATCACAAAATGATCATCATCGATCACAAGAAGTGTCAATTACACTAAGCTAGTAAATATATGAGCTTAGCTTCATGTCCCATAACCACTAGCTTAACTTAAATATTTACGAACAGATTGTAGATTTCCACTCGAAAATTGTCACAAGAGGTTCAATCAAATAAGTCCAAGAATTAACCGACGAAGTAAACGCAAGTGTTTCATACCACTTATTTTACTAAGCCGTTTAATCAGATTTCTCATACGAATGAGGTAAAGGTTTGTATATGCTAGTAGATTGGAAAATGGTTTAAGAAACGAGCTTTGTAATAAAATAGTGTTGGAATGGTTTTGAATTAAAGAATTTTGATATTTACTACTAGTATTGAAAATCTTTATATTTTTAAAAGTGACAAATCACAAAAATGATTGTAGGAACAATCAATCACTAAAATTCACATTCGAAGACGTGAATAGAATCCAAAGAAATCGATTTCGAATCCATCAAAATGGAAATACCCAAAAATTCCAAAAATAGAAGTTATCAAAGTCGAAAAAGGTGATAACAACTAATCCGAGAAGAAGAATCGATTAAAGATTGGAAAAGCAAAGCAAAGTGAGCATAAATAGGCAAAACAGGGAAATAGGAGAATAAGAGCAGGTCGGTTGACCGGACTTCTTGAGTCGGCCGACGGAAATAGCCTAGAAAGTTTCTGCTACAGCTTCGGTCAACCGACCCAGGAGGTTCGGTCGGCCGAAATGCAATTTCTGCAATTCCTACCCTATTTAATAGAAGTGCAATCTCTCACTCAATTTGCAACCGGTCGAGCTCGGACGCTAGGGGATTACGCCCATCGGCTACCCGGTCCTATTGGCTCTCCGATGCATCACCAAAAACATGTTCAAACATCAAAGATAGGATCTTTAAAGATTTGAACCCAAAACACTAAAAATTTGGATATTCACCAAAATCAATCCAAATCAAAATCAAATACACATGAATAAGTGTTAGGAATTCATACCCAACAATCAAAGACAATTATAGACAAAGATGTGAGATTAAAAATCTCACCTTTGACACAAAGAACAAGTAAGAAGAAGCTATAGAGCAAGGCAAGGACAAACACTCTTCAATTCCAACCCAAGAAGCTTTAATATAAACTTACAAGTAAAATATTTCCTAAGTTAGGTTTAGGAAATTCTGAAATTGAAAGGAGAATAAGTTGGAGAAGAAGAAGGAGAAGCTTACTGATGGCTTCTCTTAGAATTTGGAGCTAGAGCTTGGATTTTGCAAATGAACTAGGGCTTGGAGTTTTAATTTCCCATTCCTCTCTCCATTTTTGATGAAGCTTGAGTGTTAGGAAATAGAAATGAAGTAATGAAGAGAAGAGGGGTGAATCTTGGGTCTTATGGGCTGAAACAAGACCAAAGCCCTAAGCGAAAAAGTAGCAAAATTCTACTAACTCCAAACATATCAAATTTGTACTCAAAAAGGTCGCACACATCATTTTGAACTCAATGGGGGTGGTCTCGAGTCCAAATTTGATTGTTTGCAAAAAGTAGCTTTTCAGACTATAATCCAACCACCGATAAAATATTTAAATAAAATATTTAAATACTCAATCGTAAAATATGCGGGTTGTTACATTTTTATTCTTTTCTTAGATTTTTAATAAAACCTTATTGATTATCCGCGTTTCGGATTATTTTGATCGGACATGTGTGGTTTATTGTCGACTTAAACCTCCCAAAATGCGGGTCGTCACAGTTGGTGTCAGAGCTTTGGTTTAGCAATAACCTTAGCTTTGATGGAAATGACTCATTAGAGATAGCGTAGTAATACCCTTGAATGAGTTTGTTTGAGTGTGTGTGTGTATATACGTGAGTGCGTACTTTTTAGTGTTATAAAATGTTTTATATTGTGTTTACTTATCCGTTGAGTTGTTTATGAATTCTGGTCAGTACATGAGGCGCCATGTTATCAATAGGGGTTTCTAAACACTTAAACAAAGAAAGTCAACATAATATTATTTTGAAATTGGGTAAATAAACTAATTTTACCTAAATTATATTTTATATATAAAATGATAACTTTCGTAGACCATATGATTATTAATGAATGTTGTTTGTTAGGTGATGATATAATTTAGTTATCATCGATTATTGATTGAGTTAAACTAAATACAAATACTTTGTGACTCTATTTCATGAACCATTCGATAATTAGACCGAATTAAAATCTGATTATAATTATTAGTGATAAAAAAGATGTAAACTAACAAAAAAATTTCATTATAAGTAATGAAATTGTATAAGTATGTTTATAATATGATTTATAAAAAGAAAGGATTTAAAAGCTGAGAATTTTAGAATTTAAAATCCCGTTGATTTTCAAAAAATGTTTTCGAAGCTTTTAGAAGTAATTATAGTATAATTTTAAAAGTGTTTTTGACTAGAATTATATTTTGAAAATGCTTTGGAAAAAGAAAAGCATTGAACTCACTTTAGTCGTTGGGAAATAAATTCTAGGGATGACTGCAGCATCGTAATATTCATTTTCGAGTTTCGGAGTGAGGATTGCTACCAAAAGAAATTTCATTTATGGTTAAAAACAAGTTGTTTATGTTTAGCAAGGAATAATAGGATATATAAAGTAAATAAAGATAATCTGAAGTGAAAATCGGGTGTTTACATTTTGAGATTTCCAACTAAGCTAGGTTTTAATGTGATTGTGTGAATTTTAAAGGTATTTGAACTTGTTTATAAAGTTTTGAAGGTGTTTGAACTTATTTTATAAATATTTTGAAAATAAATTAAAATTAAACGCGTCGCATTTTAGTAGTTTGCGATGCTTGACCTGAAACTTTAAATGGACGTGTAGGATTCAATATAAGTTAGAATTCATTGAAAAAAGAATTTTTCGGACCATTATAATCGTAGTTTTAATATGAAACTGGAAAATCAAGATTTCGTTTAATAAAACTCAAGTTATGTCCAAATTAAATTTTCAAAACCGTCACATTTTGGTAGTTCATAGATTACATTCTTTTCAAACTACTAAAATGGTGTACAAATAAGGTTTGGAATTTTTTTAATTAATTTGGGTATGTAAAATAAATCTGAATTAATATATATACTCTTTTGGATGGAAAAGTGTTATAATAGTTTGGACTTGAATCAAGAAATATTTATTCACTTAAGTAAAAATGGTAAGAAATAATTTAATCTTTAAGTTCAAATTATGAAATGAATAGATTTATAAAATAATTTGAATATGAAGTGAATAGTTTATAAAACCAAGTTTGAAATTACTAATAAACAAATTTGTGTTATAGACATATATGAATAAGTAATGAACTTAAGTAAAAATCTAATTTTAGTTTAAGTCAAAAAAAATACTGAATTTAAACTAAGAATTTGAGAACTTGAATCCCACTGCTTTTGAAATTATTTTCTAAGAATTTGAAAATAATATTAGACTTATTGTTAACCCGCCTTTTGGCAAGGCCGTGGATGGATGGATATAATTTAATAAACTACTCGTTTGCTGAGGCTTGAATATGATAGGTTTGAGTCAACTAGATGGATAGACGATAATTTGCGGATGATAGATATGGTTACAAAGCCTGGGTTCGGCGGAATATGGTTCGATCTAGAAGGTAGGGGTCATTCGGCATGAATGGCTCGGCATTTGTGGACAGGCATTTCTGGTTCAGTCAGAGATGATACAGTATATATGGGTCAGTGTGGATGATGTGGGTCGGCATGGAAGCATGGCTCGATCGAGGAGCGGGGGCCATGCATGGGTCGTTCGGCATTCGTGGTTCGGCATAGGTCGTTCGGCCTGAGGGCTCGGTAAATGTGGTTCTGTCTGGATGATGGTGTGGTTTGGCATGGTGTTGTGGGTCGACATGCTCGAGAAGTATTAGAGTGTGGATGTCACACGACATTGTGGTGAGGCCATGTCGCTTGGCATTGTGGCGAGACCATGTCGCTCGACATTGTGGTTCGATCAGGGTCGCTCGGCATTGAGGTGCGCCATTATGGCCCGACATTGAGGTACGCCGTTATGGCTCGGCATTATGGTGAGGTTAAAGCGGCTCGGCATATGTTGGGCCTACTTGGTTCAGTCATAGTACTGAGCCTGGATCGGCAATAGCCTTGATGGGCTCGAAGTACTCAGGAAGCCCAACTTCCTGGAGTTGTCTATAAATACAACATGTGGGATTCCAAAAAGAGGATCTTCTTTTCGGGGGCTCTCTTGCTTTCTATTTCTTAAGGCTAAGGTTACTCTACCATTTTGTAACTGTAATCGATTATTACAGCAATAAAAAGGAAACTTCTGGAGTGGATGTAGGCCCAAGTTAGCTGAACCATTATAAAATCTGTTGTTTTTTACCGCTTTCATTTTAATTTTGACTGTTCTTCACATTGTTACTCTCTACGTATATTCTATCCGTGAGCTGTGACTGTGCTTTGGTGCTTTCGCTTGGATTTGGGAGTTAGTGACCAATTTTGGTGCTAACATTTTGGTGCTTTCACTGAGAAGGCAAGCACTTAGGGATTTTGAAGCAAGGAACTTGGACTCTAGGAGGCAATGGCTAGGCCATCAGCAAGGAAGTAAGTGACAGAAAGGAGCAATCAGGATGGAAGTCAAGAGGCTTCCTTTAGAGCTGGAGCAGGTCAAGCATCCATCTACGTTGCCAGAGATGAGATGGAAGCGATGATGAAAAGGAAAGAGGATATGATGCAGAACCTCCTCAGACATTTTGGATAGGCAGGGATAGCCGGAGTTGTTGGAGTTCAGATCCACGGAGCTGGAACAGAAAGACCCAACAGGCAATCAAATGAAGCAGCTCAACAGGGCGCAGCCCCTAATTAGCACACAACTGCTAATCTGGATGGATCCAGGCTAGGGGCATACCACCTAGCAATGGTGGACCGATCCCTAGAGGAACTCTAGGCGATACCACACAATGAGATGCTGGCAGGAATATGAGAGCGCATGATGTAGAGTACCTACCGGAATTCCCTCGGGAACTCAGGGGGCAACCCTTGGCGGACAATGCTGGATTGGCTGAGATTGTCATGCGAACTATGCGTAGAGGTTTAACCAACAGAGATCTGGAAGGAGTAAACAGGAGTCCGTTTACCCGTGAAATCAGAATGTCCCGGAACCAACCAGAGTTCAAGCTACCTACTCTGGAAGTGTACAATGGCAAGGCTGATCCTACTGATCACTCGATGAGATACATAAGACATATGGAAATGCTGGGGGAATCGGAGGAAGTGATGTCCCGATGTTTCCCATTGTACTTGATGGATATAGCTGCTATGTGGTTCAGACAGTTGGAAGAGGGATCTATCTGGACATGGACGGAATTGGTAGATAGATTTTTGAAGCAGTTTCGGGTTCATATAAAAAGGCCAAAGAACGTAATGACGCTAACATCGGTAAAACAAAGGATAGAGGAATCGCTCAGAGCTTTCTTAACTCGTTCAACACTGCAGTTGCTTCGGTGGATCGGCCAGATCCATCGATGGTTTTGATGGCAGCAGTGTCAGGAGTCAGAGAGAATTCAGATTTCAAAGTGTCATTGACACGGGACCTACCAATGGATTCGGAGAATTCTTTCACGAAGCTGAGAGATTCCTTCGGCAGGAAGATGCATGTTCAGATATGAAATTAAAGGAGGTGAATGCGGCTGAGAATGGAGGGTCATCCAGCGGAAGCTCAAATAAAAATAACGGTAAAGGGAAAAAGAAAATGGATGGTAATGGTAGCATTCCGAAGAGGCTGCGGAGGGAGTAAAAGTTTTCTTATTACAAAAATGTAACTTAGAATCTAGAAAGGATTTACTTGGATACTCGAGTGCACCTCCAGTATCGAAGACCTGCAAGGAGGGAACCTTCGGAGTACAAACGAGCATCTGGAAATCATTGCCTATTTCATGAGCTAGATGGGCACAATACAAACGATTGTAGGAACTTGAAAGATATCATGGAGGAGCATGTAAGGAATGGTCACCTGCAGCAGTACATAAGGAATCGAGCTGTAGAAGTGGAACAGGAGTGGCCACTGCCTACCTTGAACGAAGGTAGCGCTGGATCTGGTGGCCACCAGCTCGTTATCAACTGAATGGTTTGATGGTTATGAATAAGTAATAGAACTCAAAGCAATGCGGCTAGGTAACTTACACATGTATGAGATCGAGGACGGTCCCTAGGCATGCTCTGAGATGACGGAAAACCTTACTGCTTGGATATATGATATCCTGTTTCCTTTCTATTTTTCTGCAAATTTTGGCTTCTTCCTTGGTATTTTGGACATTTAATTCCCTTTGTTTTACAAACTTTCGTGTTGACAACTGAATTTTGTAATGGTTGGATTTGGATAAATGTAATAAATGGTACAGGTCTCGCGATCATGGTCCCAACTGGAGAGACGGGGCGGTAATCGCAAGTTACGAGTCCCTTCGCCGAAGTGCGATGGAATGAACTCGAACACAATATAAAAAGTCCTTGACCGAAGAGTCCAGGCTGGAGAATATAAAAAGTCCTTGGTCGGCGAGCCGAGGCCGGAGAATATAGAAGTCCTTGACCAGAGAGCCGAGGCCGGAGAATATAAAAGTCCTTGACCGGAGAGTCGAGGCTGGAGAATATAAAAAGTCCTTGGCCGGAGAGCCGAGGCTAGAGAACATAAGAAGCCCTTGGCCGAAGAGACAAGGCCGGAAAATATAAGAAGTCCTTGACTAAAGAGGTAAGGACGGAGAACGTACAAGCCCTCGACCAGAGAGTCGAGGCTGGAACGGGATAACGCGACCCGACGAGGTCTACGGGTTCAAAGTTAAACCGGAGAGGTCAGGGATTCGGATTTCGGCTTAGGATAGACGGACCCGGTGAGGTCCCGGATTTGGAAAAGGGCTCGGTACAGTCCCGAATTTGGATATCGACCCAGGAAGATCATAGATTTGGTTATTGGTTATGGATGGATTAAAACTCGATTGACGGGTTTGGACATCAATTGAATTGGCTTAGGATTTGGTCTTTGGATTCGGAATCGGATATCGGCTTTGAGGCTATTCAAAACACACCTTCCAATAGAAAGGTATGTTTTGAGGGGCAAATGTAAACCCGCCTTTTGGCAAGGCCGTGGACGGATGAGTTTAACTTAATCAACCACTAGTTTGCTGAGGCTTGAATATGATGGGTTTGAGTCAAATGGATGGATAGACGATCATTCGCGGATGATAGATATGGTTGCAAAGCTTGGGTTCGGCGTAATGTGGTTCGGTTTAGAAGTTAGGGGTCGTTCGGCATGAATGGCTCGACATTTTTGGACCGGCATTTCTGGTTCGGTCAGAGATGATACAGCATATATGGGTCGGTGTGGATGATGTGAGTCGACATGGAAGCATGGCTCGGTCGATGAGTGGGAGCCATGCATGGGTCGTTCGACATTGGTGGTTTGGCGTAGGTCGTTTGGCCTAAGGATTTGGCAAATGTGGTTCGGTCTGGATGATGGTGTGGTTCGACATGGTGTTGTGGGTCGACATGTCGAGAAGTATTAGAGTGTGGATGTCGCTCGGCATTATGGTGAGGCCATGTCGCTTGGCATTGTGGCGAGACCATGTCGCTCGGCATTGCGGTTCAGTCAGGGTCGCTCGGCATTGAGGTGTGCCGTTGTGGCTCGGCATTGAGGTGCGCCGTTGTGGCTCGGCATTGTGGTGAGGTCAAAGCCGCTCGGCATATGTTGGTCTGCCTACCTGGTTCGGTCATGGTACTGAGCCCGGATCGGCAATGGCCTTGATGGGCCCGGAGTACTCAGGAAGCCCAATTTCCTGGATTTGTCTATAAATACAGCATGTGGGGTCACAGAAAGAAAATCTTCTATTTCGGGGCTCTCTTGCTTCCTATTTCCTAAAGCTAAGGTTACTCTACCTTTTTATGACCATAATCGATTATTACAGCAATAAAAAGGAAACTTATGGAGTGGACGTAGGCCAAAGTTTGCCAAACCACTATAAAATCTATCATTCTTTACTTCTTTCATTTTAGTTTTGACCGTTCTTCACATTATTACTCTCTACATATATTCTATCTGTGAGTTGTGACTGTGATTTGGTGCTTTCGCTTGGATTTGGGAGTTAGTGACCAATTTTAGTGCTAACAATTATTTAAAAATATTGAAGAAAAGAAGTTGATTTCAAAAGGGATTTAAAAAGGAAACAAATCCTGTACCCCCTCTTCTATTGTTGGAAAATAATTTCAGTGATGATGACTGCATCCTCGACATTCATTTTCTAGTCTCAAAGTGGGTGAGGCCACTTATAGGCTTGTACGCATTTGGTAAACATATTTTGATTTAAAATCGCTAAATATGATTTGATATATGTAAAACATATGAGTATATATATTAATTCAAAATGGTTTGGAAAGAAATCAGTGCTTAGTTCTTACATCTATGTAAATTGAAAATTTTCACTTATGGAAATGAGATGAATTAATGAAATGATTTTATAAATGGTCCAGAAATGGATTTATATGAAATGTGTTAAAATAAGGTGAAATAATTGAAATGTGAATAAATTAAGTGTAAATGAAATAGATGTAAATAAATTGGAAGTAAACCAATTGGATGTTAATAAAGAATGAATGTTGATAAGGAATGATAGTGTATAAATTAACTATTGACATTAGAAAATGTAAGTTCTGATAGTTATGAATCAATTAGATGAATATTATTTTTTAAATAGGTTCTTTTGTTGCAAACCATTGTTATAACTGCTTTTGGCTGCATATGATTGTTATGCTGCATATTATTGCCCGTGCTTATTGGTTGGATTAATAATTCATGGTATATAGTTCTATTAAACTCGTACATGCTTTCTATATCATTTAATATGCATCTAATATTCAAATTTCAGTTGAGATGGGTACATATTTAGCCGTTTGGACGTATATGCGATTCGACTTGCATTTGCTCGCTTTAATATGATCGAACTCGCTCATATTATTGATAATAAGATACATATCTTGGATTACATACCATACTTTTATATTTTCCCTACGGAATGCCTCATCACTGAGATGGGATGTATATTTTTGATATATATCTGTGTTGTAAATTTTTATGATCGAGCCGCACAATGGAGACGCTGCCGAAATTTTTCGTAAATTCAGGTGTTAAAAAAATTAGAGACTTTAAAATTTTATAACCTGTTTACAGAATAAGCCGATATCAGAGTGGCTTGGCAGAAGCATGGTAAAGGTTTTGTAAATAAGATTTTAATGTTTTATATGTTGGTTATTTGAATAAAATATATTAAACGTTAAATTCCATACTTAATTCCTTTTCGAGAGCAAAAAGTTTTGAATGGAGGATATTGTAACGACCCGTATTTTTAACTATTTTAAAATATTAGATTTAGTATAATTATTGAACAAAAATGATTTGAAATAAAAATTTAATGATTTTTTAACATAATTTTAGATATTAACTTAGATAAAATTTAAGATAACAATATCCAATAAGATAAAAAATGATAACTTATATTAGAAAGTAAGTTCAATGATATGGAATTGTAAGTTATTGATAAGAGAAATTGAAATAATCAATGTTAAGTTAATAAAAAATCGAATGGATGTTTATTAAAAGTAAAAGCATAAGTTTATTTATATGAAATTGTATTTTATGTAAATATAAATTTCAGAAATAAGAAAACGTTTATTTGGTAAGAAATGAATAACTTTCGCCGTATACAATAATTACAAAGTTGTTGAATTACTGTAAATAGAAGTATTTTTTATTATTTGGATTCATTTTAAAAGCAAATTTTGTAAGTTAAATAACTTATATTTCAAATTTAGCGATTTATTTGACAATTTAATTGTTTAAATTTTGATATTTGAAATTGTAACTGAATCTTGAATTTAATGTAAATGATAATGATTTCAAAAGTTAAATTAAATTTTATTTGAACAAGAATGAAGATTGTTAACTTTTAGAATTGAATTTAAAGTGAATAAATTTACTTTTAGAAATTACTCTTTTTAATTAACGTGTAAAAATAGTTTTTTTGGCGTTGTCTTAGATTTCGACAAAACTCGTTTCATTGGATCCGTAATAGTGAAGTATTAGGAGATTTCAAGTTCAGTAGCAATCGGACATATCGTTTGGTTGTGTGAGCTTAAAATGCGTAGAAATCAATTAAAGGAATTTTATTAAAATAATCTGATTTGAAAAGCTATCTTCTGAATATGGTGGAATTTGCTCTCGATACATATTCCATTGTGTTCAGATAGGGGTAAAACATATAGAACGCCAGACCACACTTCGTTTAGAGTATGAAAATTTTCAAATGAATAGTGCTGAGTTTATTTCCTATAAATAGCCCTAAACCTATCTTCATCTGTTAAAACTCTAAAATAAATCCATATTCACCGATAATTAATTTCAATGGTCTAAATTGCATCAACTTCTCCTCCATTTTTCTCTTAATCCACTCACAATCTCGACTCAGCTTCAACACGAAAGTTGTAGAGCTCGATTTCCACTATGCATCAGTGATTGGATTGAGTCGATATTGCTTAAATTCTCCAGAACCAAGGTATTCAAGGTGTGCGGTTTTTGGGTTCTCGTGGTCGAACGGAGGCAGCGGAGTCGACCGTACTTGGGGCGGTGGCGGCTCGAAAGCAGTCACATGTCTTGACAAGGTTGGATAGGCTTCGATTCCCCGAGGTGGCGCTCGCATTGAGGAGATTGGTCATGTAAATGGGTAGAACGTTGCCTGGAGTGTATGCGTGATTAAGGAATGGGAGCAAGAGAAGGTTTAGTGAAATTATGTATTAATCATGTTAATTAAATTTTTATGTATATCGAATGATTATTAATTCGTAACTTTTTCGTACGAGGTCAGATTCGAGCAAAACAAGTCGTATTGCGATCGTATCGATGAAGGCTACGCCATGGTTTCGAATTGGAATTTATTTGAATCGAAAAAAAATTCAGTTTCAAATAAAGGTGAATGATTAAATCTGATCGTTAAATACTAAAATATTCTGATGTTAGTTGAATTGAAATCATCAAGTGATTTATTTTTATTGACTGTGGTTTGGTAATTTAATAGACATTTAAATTGACATATGGTTTGAACTGATAGGAATTTTAAATTGACAGTTAAATCGAAATCGAAATTGAATTGCTAGTTAAACACTCGACGTTGATAACTGTTGTGACTTAGTGGCAGATCTGGATGTTGGATGAGATTGGATGTTATTGGTTGATATATTGGACGATTGGATGTTTATTTTATTTATCACGTTATCAACGTGTAAATTATTTGACAATATATAAACTGTTATTTGAATTATTTTGAATAAATTAAGAAATAAGTTGAAATGATATATACCTCTGACTCTTTGATTTGGATTGAAATGATATATATCCATTCCTGAAATTAAAATCGAAATAAATGATCATTTGATCATAGGATAGAAAATTATATATGGACATTGGATTGTTAAATTAAATGGTTTTAAATTCTTGAGTTTGAATCTATTTAAATGATTTTTTTTAAAGAAATAAAAAATCGAATATATAAAGATTGAATTTATTTCAAATTCAAGTTTTGAAATGTTGAACTTGAACTTTGTTTACAAAAAATTGTTTAAAGAATTGAATTTGAAGTTTGAAGTTATAATTGAAATATGATTTGAATTAGGGAAATTGACTTGTTTTAAAAGATTTGAACTTTTGTTCAAACTTTGAAATAGTAATAGTAACTTAAATAGATATTTCAAATTTGGCTCGAAATTGAATTGTTTTAAAGATTTGAACCTTAAATTGAACAATGAAGTTTAATTTGATTTAAGTTATTTAAATCGGTAAATTGAAATTGGATTGAAATTAATATAAATTGAAATGGTTTAAAATTAGAATTGAATTGAAATTGGATTGAAATTAATATAAATTGAAATGGTTTAAAATTAGAATTGAATTGAAATTTAAACCATTGAATCGAATCGTTGAATCGAATTTGAAGTTAAAATGAGCATTTCGAAATTGAAGTAATTCAAATTGAAATAATTGAGGTTAATTTGAATTGAAATCGAAATTGATTTGATTTAAATTAATTTAAGATTGAAGATGATTTGAATTGGAAGTATAGAAATTGAATCCAATTGATTGAAATTTGGACCTGAGTCCAGATTTACTGGAAATGGAAAGAAATAGTTTAAATTTGAAACTATTTTCATTATAAACTATTTAACTATAAACTGTTTTAAAACTCATCTTTCTAAATTTTCAAAATATTTAAATTTTCAAATCATTTAATACATAACATAATTAATATCTAAAATATTTTGACTATTCAAACTATTTTGACTTTTAAAACCATTTAAAACTATTTTATAAAAATTCAATTTGGTCAAAGTGGGAGCTGTTTATATTAAATCGTGAATGCGAATTGGGTTGAAATAAAATTATAACCTAAGCCAAAATTCGAAATGATTTTGAAATGAAATTGATTTCAATGTGAATGAAATGAAATTGATTTCAAAGTGAATAAAATGATTTTGAAATGAAATTGATTTTTTGGTGAATAAAATGATATTTTGATATCAATTGTGAATCATTTCCGCAATGAAAAAGAACCAACCGGTGTGTAAAATGATGTTCGGTTATTAAAGAGACTGGGGCTGATTATTGGCATACTCTTTATCAATGTCGGAACCACTTTAACAACTGTGCACGTGGAGGAGACTCCATAGTAAAGTGGTTGGATTTGATGTATGTTTGTTGGATTTGAAGAAAGAGAATGCTGATGGATGGCCTGGACACTTGTGTCAATTTGAAATGAGTAAAACAGGATGGCTTGAACAAGGCCAAGTAGGCTAGCTATCCTTAGCGGAGACCCATTCTTCATTTTTCTTGTGGACTCTGTCCATACTATTACCTTTGTTGTTGGTATCGTTTAGTGCACCTTGATTGGGACAACCTCCCTTTGACTCGAAATAGGATGGGTGGATGCAGTGGTAGTCGTTGCAGCGATGCGTTACCACCAGCCTGGCGACTCAAACTGGTAGCATACTGTAACGGCTGGGAGATTTTGGACCTCCGAAAATCGACACTAATATGTTCACTGTATAGAGTGTCGAGAAATCGAGTGCCAGAAACACCAGGTTGTTAGGGTTGAGAAGAAAAGGAGATAGAAGAAGAAAACAGAAACAGCAGCACAGAATCTCACAATCGCAGCGAAATAAAATGTTATATACTATAACAGCATTTTATACAAAGAAAGCTATATCTATTAATATACTTTCAAGTTATTGGTGTATAATCATCAACAAATAAATTGGGTAGTTGTAATAACTTGTCCTCAACTGCTGACTATGCAGCCAATAATAATATTGGAATATAATCAAATATGTGCAATACGTCTCTGCCATCCAGCTCGTCTCTGGAGCTCCAAAGCATCCTAACTTGAAACTGTAATACTCGGTCTAAGCCGAGCATTACAATAAAGTAACACCCGAGTCAGGCTGGAAACTAGCATGAGTAAACCCACTTAAATTGAAATACCGAAGATATAAAACTTCTTTGAAACCAACGTAACTCATACAAACACGACGAGTTTTTATCTAATTACAACCAAACATTTTTTCAAAAATCCATCGATACTGCAATAGTGTCTAAGTATAATTACTTATTTAAGATGGTTGAATTCGTTAAATTAATTCAATTCTAGCATATTAAACTTTATAGACAAACCGGTAAAGGTTCGTGGTTCAATTCCGAGCCCAAATTCCAAATATTCATTTAAATTACCTTTACTTAAACTTATTTCAAGGTTCGAGTGGGAGTTCAAATCTTTTTAGAACAAATCAATTTTCGGAATTCAATTGATTTCCCAATCATAACTTTAAAATTTTAAACCTGATTCTTAAACAATTCCGGTTGACAAGTTTGTTTTAACATTTCAAACTTAAGTTCTAAATGATTCCATTCATAAATTCAATTTTATTTCTATTCCATTTTAGGGTTGGATATATATCATTTCAATTCACTTCTTAATTTACTCAAAATGATCCAATTTATAGTTTTATACTGTAAATAACAAACAGGGTGATAGTAGGATATATCACAGTAAATAAACATCCAAATTATCTAAGACATCAATCAATAGCATCCACCATAAATTTTAAGAATTCGAAACCAGTTTTATTTCAAAAAAATCATTTTGAAATCATTTACACACGTACACTCTTCCTTTGCAACTCTCATCCAATCCATACTTTTTTTTTATAATTTAATTCATTTAACTTCCATAAGTTAAATCTTAATTTCACCTTGAAATTTTCAAATTTCAGATTATAAGTTCAAAACTTATTTAATTTGGCCCGAGTAAATTTCCAATTCATTCAATCCATTTAGCCTTACCCAATTTAAATTTTACATTCCAAATTCAATTCCTATTAATGTCATTTCCCACTTATAAGTCCAAAACCTTATTTTTCTTGGGGTTATACTTCTCGATTTAAGGGGGTCCCAGAATTCAAACACCGGTATTTATTTCAAATCAACTTTGAAATCATATGTGTGTGTGTGTGTATACATACAATTTACATATCAATTCACACTTCAAATTATAAACTAACCTTGTTTTCTATCCAAAAAAAATTCCTTCGGAATTTTTTTCCCAAACAACTCTTATTTTAAACAATAATCCTATATCAAAATATTCTAAATAGTGTCATTTATAATTTCCTCAAACACTTTGAAACACATTTCAAAACTGTCGGGACTTAGATTCAAAATTTCCCAATTTAAATTCACTTTAATTTATAAGTTACATTTATAAATTCAACTTATATAATTTCATTTCCATAAACATTTCACTCTGTTTCTTCATTCTTTATTCTGTAATAAACATCCTTTATTAAGACACAACAACCAATTTTTGGTAATAATCAATATTATCATACCTAGAAACCAAACACACCATATATTCTATAATAGTTTCCTGAAAAATTTCTATATATATAAAATATAATCAGGGTAAACTTATTTTACTTCAAATCCTTTGAAAAACACTTCCGAATTTTTTGAAATTTTAATTTTTTGGTTTAAGTCCATTTTCAGTTTAACTTACTTACGTAGTTCATTCATACCCAATTTATATTTAGTTATATATATATATATATATATATATATATATATTTCCACTTAAATTTTATAATCTTATTTGATTATAATAGTTACAGCCAATCACCTTAATATACTATAATAATTTAGAAAAATTATTTCCCTATATATCAAAATATAATCTTATATAAAAATTATTTTAAACTCGTATTTAGAATCATTATATAAGAAAATAGCAAGTACACCCTTATATATAATACACTCAACCAATTCTAGGGTACTACTGACCCTATCTCTAATGAGTAATCCCCACTAGAGCCAAGGTTCTCACTTAACCTTCAGCTCTGATATCACATGTAACAGTCGGGCGATTTTCGACCCTCGAAAATCGACACTAATACGTTCACTATATAGAGTGCCGAGAAATTGAGTGTCAGAAACACTAGGTTGTTATGGTTGAGAAGAAAAGAGATAGAAGAAGAAAATAGAAACAGCAGCACAGAATCTCACAATCACAGCAAAATAAACTATAATATACAATAACAACATTTTATACATAGAAAGCTACATCTGTTAATATACATTCAAGTTATCATAGTACAATCATCAATAAATAAATCTAGGTAGTTGTAATAACTTGTCCTCAACTGTTGACTATGCAGCCAATAATACACAGTGGAATATAATCAAATACGTGCAATACGTCTCTGCCATGCAGCTCGTCTCCAGAGCTCCAAAGCATCCTAACCTGAAACTATAATACTTGATCTAACCCGAGCATTACAATAAAGTAACACCCGAGCCAGGTTAGAAACCAGGGTGAGTAAACCCACTTAAATTGAAATACTGTTTATAACTTCTTTGAAACCAAGGTAACTTGTACAAACATGACGAGTTTTTATCTTATTACAACCAAACACTTTTTCAAAATCCATCAATACTGCAGTAGTGTCCAAGTATAATTACTTATTTAAGATGGTTGAATTCGTTCAATTAATTCAATTACAACATATTAAACTTTATAGACAAACTGATAAAGGTTCGTAGTGATTATCAAATCGAAGTGGTTATGGATAATACTGATATCTGATTTCGATCTCTTCGAATCCAGCAGTAAATTTTGTGGGCCAAATTGTTTAAAATAAATAATTTATACTCAGAGTGTCAATATTCACGTATGGAAATTTAATACATATGTTTATTTTCAATAAACGTGTAAATTGTTTATTCCAATCATTTAAATTCTTTTGATTACTTAGTGGAACAGACAAGAATACTTGAAATAAATTTTCAAGGGCAATAAAGCCAAACATATATTCGTTAACTCGATTTAACGATAAATAATTAATATTGACTAAATCACAATCATGATTTAGTCAGCCTAATTTTAACTGGATGTACTTACATTTTTAATCCAAATTAATGTATAACGATCCTGACTTGACCTTCAAAAATCGGCACCGAATGCGACACTCATATTCAAATGCCGTAGATCCAAACGTCGAATCTGAGTCGCCGGAGCTTATAATACAATTAAGTAAACAACACTTTAAAAATGATTTAAAACCCACATAAACTTGTATAATTCTTTTTAAATCATAAATACCAATATAGGATTCAATTTTCAGATATTGAATTCCAGTTTTAATCAAATTATTCGAATTTCAAATCTTTACTAAGTTATTCAAAATAACTTACATTTTAAAACAATTTTTCAAAAGCTTTTTACTTTAAACCTAAACCATTTCCAATCCATTTGAATTTAAAATTCAAATTTTGAAACTATTTTCAAAAATTGGTGATTTAACCGATTTCCTCGTGAAACCCATATTCATGTGTGTATAAGTGTGGTCTAAGGGTTTAACACAAAAGTGCAACATCATTCAATCATCACAGACTAAAACACAAAAATATAGTTGATAAGCCGTATAAACTATAACGCTTATCTTACAGATCACAGATATATATCACGGATAATAAATTTCATCACAGATAATTAATCATATTTTAGATCACCACACAAATCTGGATATATCACAAAACATCAGACATCGGGAATATCAACAATTCAACCATTCAATAAGATCAAAACATTCATAGGTAAAATTTATTAATCAACTGATTAATCTAGACCAGATGTATTACTTGTCATTAATCCTGGTTACTTAACATAAGTTAACTTCAAATCATCTGAGATAAATTTCCCTTTTATTATTAACTAACCATCCTTAATTTATGAATCAATTGATCTTTAACTTCTAAATTAATCTTAGTTAATAACCTTTATCAACGATTAAAATTTCTTTAATTGCTTTGCTAAAGAAATTCACTCATATTGATCATTATTGATTATAAATTGAATAACCATTAAAAACACATTTATTAATTCTTTTGTTAATTTCAAAACATCAAACTAATCACTTCTTAATTATCTTTAAAATCAATTCATTAATCTTAATTTATTATCAATTAATAACCTTAATCTTTAATTAATAAAACTTAATTAATCATTTATTTATCACTAATCACTTAATTTAATTACTTAGTTAATTTTAATTATAATTTAATCATTCTTAATTACCTTTTTCAAATAATTAGTTAATAAAAATTATTTACCTTAATTATAATTAAAAAATCTTCTTTACACTTTGTAAATCAATTTATTCATTTTCTTTCTTGTGTCAAAGGTTTATATTCTTATATTTATTGATTTTAAAAATCATTTTAATTCAAAAATTAATTTAATCATCAATTTAAATTTAGCAAAAATTCGGGGTCGTTACAGACTTCCCCCCTTAAAAGAATTTCGTCCTCGAAATTGCACAGCTCGTTTCATGAATTACACATACACAGAGAATAGACCAATGACAACTCAACTATACTAGTAAACACGTGGATTCTTACTGGTAATTTATAATATATCTTATATTAAGTGCTACTCATAATATCCGTACATATGTTATAATCATACATTATCCAATTAACATCCAACATTCACTACGGTTCTAAATCCAAAACACGTACATAAACACACCCTATTCAAAAGAAGTCAACCCAACCAACTACATATCTTCACTATCAGAGCTCCCTATCTCAGGCCCTGACAGTTTTCTAACCTCCGCCTCATTGTCTGTCTCATAAACATCCTCTGGGTCAGATTCTACCGGAATATACCCTACATCATCTTGTTCTTCCACTGCATTATCCAAATTCCCAATGACCGCATCGTCATTTTCCGACACCACCTCTTCCTCGTCTTCAAACTCTTCTTCCTCTTCGAATTCTTCTTCATGTTTGAATTCTTCTTCATCTTCGAATTCTTCTTCACCTAAGAATTCTTCCTTGGGTTCTTCAACCTGAGGTTGTGGCCACACCACAGGCTCCTCTGGCACCTCCTCATGTACTGATGGTTCACCCAAATCATCCCGAACCCTACTAGATGAACCAGAATCACCAACCCTTCTAGCCTTTCCGCCTCGGTTGATGCTATGGGTTCTCTACAATTAAAATCAAAACCCAAAAATAATATCCTAAGGTTTTAGAATTTTTATACGCTGAGAAATACGTCAAAGATTATATTTCAATATTTATTCTACCCGATTTAAATTCCTAGTGTCCTAGATTTCAAAATTTATAGTTTAAAAAAATCAAGGTACATATCCAAACAAACAATTTTGGTTTATCTGGGGTTTACGTCCCATATCAATATATCGAATTTCCTTTCTGGATCTACTAGAAATGATCGAAGAATTTAGAAAAAAATACCGAACAAAAGTGATTGATAGAGAAAGGATTATTTCCTTGTTGTTACAGAGTATTGACTATTTAATAATCGTATTCCCCTGTCCCATATCTCGTCCTCTTCTTGCACTCATATCTAATAACGGTGGATAGTAAGAGAATTTACTGAGGCATTCGAACGGATATCTTAGGGATACTCATTCTAGGGTATACTTCACCCTATCTCTAATGAGTTACTTAATGTGGTATACTCCTAAGCTAAAGTTTTACCCTCAGCTCCGATACCAATTATAACGATCCTGACTCGACCTTCGAAAATCGGCACCGAATACGACACTCATATTCAAGTGCCGCAGATCCAAACGTCGAATCTGAGTCATCGGAGCTTATAATACAATTAAGTAAACAACACTTTAAAAATGGTTTAAAACCCGTATAAACTTGTATAATTCTTTTTAAGTCATAAATACCAATATAGGATTCAATTTCAGATATTGAATTCCATTTTTAATCAAATTATTCAAATTCAAATCTTTATTAAGTTATTCAAAATAACTTACATTTTAAAACAGTTTTTCAAAAGCTTTTTACTTTAAACCCAATCCATTTCCAACTCATTTGAATTTAAAATTCAATTTTTAAAACTATTTTCAAAAATCGGTGATTTAGCCGATTTCCTTATGAAATCCATATTCGTGTGTGTATAAGTGTGGTCCAGGCGTTTAGCACAAAAGTGCAACATCATCCAATCATCACAGATTAAAACACAAAAATATAGTTGATAAGCCCATAAACTATAACGCTTATCTTACAGATCACAGATATATATCACCGATAATAAATTTCATCACAGATAATTAATCATATTTTAGATCACCACACAAATCTGGATATATCACAAAACATCAGACATCGGGAATATCAACAATTCAACCATTCAATAAGATCTAAACATTCATAGGTAAAATTTATTAATCAACTGATTAATCTAGATCAGATGTATTACTTGTCATTAATCCTGGTTACTTAACATAAGTTAATTTCAAACCATCTGAGATAAATTTCCCTTTTATTATTAACTAATCATCCTTAATTTATGAATCAATTGATCTTTAACTTCTAAATTGATCTTAGTTAATAACCTTTATCAACGATTAATATTTCTTTAATTGCTTTGCTAAAGAAATTCACTCATATTGATTACTATTGATTATAAATTAAATAACCATTAAGAACACATTAATTAATTCTTTTATTAATTTCAAAACATCAAATTAATCACTTCTTAATTATCTTTAAAATCAATTCATTAATCTTAATTTATTATCAATTAATAACCTTAATCTTTAATTAATAAAACTTAATTAATCATTTATTTATCACTAATCACTTAATTTAATTACTTAGTTAATTTTAATTATAATTTAATCATTCTTAATTACCTTTTTCAAACAATTAGTTAATAAAAATTATTTACCTTAATTATCATTTAAAAATCTTCTTTACACTTTGTAAATCAATTTATTTGTTTTCTTTCTTGTGTCAAAGGTTTATATTCTCATATTTATTGATTTTAAAAATCATTTTAATTCAAAAATTAGTTTAATCATCAATATAAATTTAGCAAAAATTCGGGGTCGTTACATAATGATTAATTAGACAAATTATCAAATGATTTATTGTTAGTTAATTAAATATTAAAGAATCTATTTAATAACTAGTTTATTACTAACATAAGATTTAAGTCAATAAGAATATAATTAATTACTCACTTTAATTATATCATATGATTGAACTTTAAATCACGAAAGAAAAAAAACAATAACATTCATCCTTTATGCCGAGTAATAGGATCTAAATGCAAAAAAACATCACTTTGAATGGTTTTAAATGAAAAGATAAAAACAATGTTTTTATTCTTTTTTTAAGACCACTAATAAAAAGGAATAAATGTTAATTTACTTAATAAAAAGAAATCGGCCCAAACCACTCAGCACGGCCTAAAATAATAAAGCCTCCCCCTTTCTCTTCTTCCTTCTCCAGTTCTTTTCTTTCCTTCCACTTCCATTTACACGAACCAGTGTGCACGACACCGTGCACTTGCATACCAACGCCGACCTATAGGGTTCACCGCCGACCGACCTCATAAACCACCCATGGCCATCGTGTTAACTCCATCCACCTAGAATCATCAACCATTCCCTGGTTCGAATTTTCAAACTCGAACCCCCCATCTTGAAACGAACACCAACGCCATCCAATGCCTTGCCACCACCGTATCCCATTCACCACCAAATTAGACCGATAAAGCCGCCATCGATCACTCCTCGTTTTCCCCTAGGACCGCACTCCTCGTCCACCTCCTCCACTTCACATTTTCCTTGAAACCGAGCCCACTAAAACAACTCGAAAATCCTAAAACCACCACGTCAGGCCACCACGCTACCTTAAAAATTGCCTCGCCATTTTTCCCGAGTTTACCCTCCTCCGAACTTCCTTCTGACCAAACCCCGATCTCCATCATTAACTGCTTTGCTGGAATTTGATCAAAGTCCAAAAAAGGTCATATTCTTTTACCTCATCACATACGTTATTTAAAATCGTGAAACACCCATCAAAATTCATCATTTTCAATGACAATCATGTTCATATAAGTAAAAGCCTAAAACACGATGTCCGATTTTCTTACAATTTTGGGTTGCCTACTGTAAAATACCCTTTTCAACCTCAATGCTTCATAAGATTCATTAACACAAATTGTAAAAAAAGTATAATCGAAAAAAAACAACTTTTCTTTTAACGTCATAACCTAAAACTAATTAAGTTGGGAGATAGAGATTTTTGAAGCTAGGAATGATAGAGATTTTTAAAGCTAGGCATGACATTATTTTAAATATACAAAGCAGAGGTAAAAGAAAGGAATGTACCGACCTGAGCTTCTTTGGTTATAACACTTACATATATTAATATATGAGTACATACATATGTTCCTGTACAAGCATACATGTCAAACAACACCTCAATCTCCATGACCAGGCCTATAACATATATTATCAGTATGAAAGAGTTTAGTTTTACTCATAATTTTCAAGCACGACTACTCTGTTTTGCTCTTGCTCCCAACTTTTAATGTGTTAATTTCTCTTCTTCTGCTTTTTACTTTTACTAGTGAACAAAGTGAACAAGGACACTTCGGCTAGGTACATATATATAGAAGGGAAGGAGAAGTGTACAGTGCAAGCTTGCACATATGCAGGCTGAGATTCTTTTCATTTTTATTTTATTTTATTTTTTTCTTTTCTTTTCTTTTTGATTTGATAAAAAGGGTTATTTTATTTTGATAAATTGTTGATTTGATTTTATCATAATTTGATTTGAATATTGAGTGATTTGATTTATTTTGTGCTTAAGATGAAGTTTTGCCATGATGATGTTCCCTATATATATATTCATTTGTATGCATATATAAACATACACACACACACACACACACACACATATATATATATTTTCATGTACACTAGTTTTTGACCATACATGCATATACATATACCTGTGTATATTTTTATCATCATATATATTTACACATTTTCATATTTAAAAATACTATATACATTTTGAATCATGTATATATATTTATTTTCCATCATGAAGCTTGTATATGCACACACACACACACACACACACACACATATATATATATATATTATATGCACTATTTTACGTAATATATATACATATACATTTACTTGAATGTGTTTGCCACCATATATGTATATATTTACATTTACACATATTTTCATATACATTGCTTTCCTATGGCCGTGTGTATATATATATATATATATATATATATTATCAAACATTTTAAAGCTTGTATATATTTACTTATTTACATTTATGGGTATCTTATCATTAATTTAAATGGTGGAGTTTATATATACATATAATTTATCATATCCATCATATCCAGAAAGTTATGGTTTTAAATTTGAATATAGTTTTTAATCAATACGTAGATTGAGATATTTTAAACATCAGAAAATTTATCTATTCAACTAATAAAATTTAATATTTCAATAATTAAAATCAAATAATTTTCCTAATATTCGATGGCTAAAAATCTGGGTCGTTATACATACTAGCTTGGGCATTGCCTCACATGCCTTATCATACTTTTTTCCTAATACGAGACCACTATGAGTTTGGTTTGGTGTTGTCGTATCATGGTGCATCCCTATCTATCAATGTTCTAGTGGTTGTGTTATATGCAAACTGTACGACAATGCTTACGAACGCGTTAAGGGAGATAAATTCAAAGCCTTGGCGCTAGGAAAATATTTATTTTATAGATTAGCATCACATTTTTAGCTTATTTTACTATATATATTGACAGATCTTTATGAGATGGAAAATTCTCTAACATCTCTTAAGTTATCGCACGCGCATTATACATTAGATAGGAGATGTAGAAAACTCGTAAACATCTCTGACGCTATTACACTATTATTTGTGATATTGATTTAACTTACATAAGGATACTTTATTTCCGACTTGAGTGTATTGTTTTACTTTATACATAGGTTGGCCCTGAGTATTTCAGTGCATTGAAGATTATTATTCTAGAGGATGAAAATTGATAAATTATATTACTAGTATTATTTCCCCGCATTATTTGTTCCGCTGCTTTATTCTATTGTTATGTTGTATACATAACTCTAATTTATGTTGTAAAAGTATAATCAAATGTATAGTGTAAACAACTTTACGAACTATTTGTTTGATTATTATATTTTGTCATTCCGCTGCGAGATTCTATGCTGTTTTCTTCTTTACTTATTTTTTTAATAAAACCCCATTGATTATCTGTTTTTTGGATTGTTTTGAGTTGGACCTATGTGATTTATTATCGACTTAAACCTCCCGAAATGCGGATCATCACATTAAATCATTTGGTCAAAAGAGAATTTATCATTTTAGTCTTATGACTTGTCGGGTGTAAATTTGGTCAATGATTAATATCTAACTATTTGAATATTAACGTTCACACATCATTTAGTATGTGGTGTGACATTTTGACTAAATTTATGGCTTACTTGATTTTGGTAAAATCCAATTTTACTTTGTTAAGCATTACCCGATTATGGCTTTTATTTACACAAATTCTCTTTGCCAAAACTATATCACTTTGAACCTATGAAATTTGATAATGGTCAAAATTCCAGTATCTTCCATATTCAACTCTATAGTCAAAACACAAAGTCCTTAGTTCAATAATAACAATTATTAATAATCGAAATGCTCTGGCCAAAGACTTTGACTTTGAGCCGACTTGAGTTGAGCGTGACACTATCGCCATGTAACCGACGAGACGAATCCTTGCTTGAATAGTGTTTCACTTGCAGTACTTCCACTCGATCTAACTATAGTCATTCGATGGATGTCGTGCCATGATTTGACTATAAGTAAAGCGAAGCTCTCATATTAAAGATCGAAAGTATTCTCATTGTCAAGAGAACTGCATAAATTAGTCACGTCGATATTTTAACCTTAGTTATATTAACCAACAAAAAACTATCGAGTGAGTTATTCCATAGTTATCTAATAACTATCAGTACATAACCTCTTGGTGCCCCCAATAGTCATGAGTAATAAACTTCCTAACATTTAGATAGCATTACCTATCCTAGTCTCAACATATGCATCGATATCTAGTCTTGATGCATCTTGACTGGGAACATTTAAAATGGTATATTTATTTTCATTATGATAAATTACCCAAGAGTACAACACTTTGTTACTACTTTCACAAAAACATGACATTTATGGATTTTCTATCAATATGCTTTCAATTAAATTAAATAATTTGCACAACACATTATATTAAGCATATAGTAAAAAGAAAACACCTTTTATTTTGAACAAGATTGGTTATTCAGTTAGATCTAAGTTAAATTACATAATTGCCCTTAGGGCATACTCTTAACGATATCAATCTCTCACTTGTGTGCACCTAGGGTCAATTATAAAATCTTATTCTAACTTCTCTAATCGGTTTCTTCAAAACCAATTTGTTCAGTCCCTCAATGAACGGGTATGTTATTATGTTTTAATTATCTACTCTGTCAACCAACTCTCTTAAATGCTAATAAAGTACCTTATCATGTGGAATAATTCGGAGTATGTCTCTTAACATCTAGCGATCTTTATGTTCTATTATGAACTATATCATGACATTGTTATCATATAACAATGTTATTTAATTTTCAATATTTGGAATCACTCTTAGCTCAGTTATAAATTTATGTATTTATATTTGTTTGCGGTGCAACTTAAAGCGATGTACTTAGCCTTGTTTATTGAATCAGCCGCAATCTTTCATTTAGAAAATTTCCAAAACTTAAAAATTATTAGTTTTAATTTATTATCGACATATTTTACTCAATATCACCTATAAAAGTTTGAGTTTGAAGACTCCTTTATAAGGAGTTCACTGTTTATGTAAACAATTCTCTAGTATTTCTTAAACACATGAGTACACTCCAAACTACCATTTGCTGATATCAATTTGGTTTGATATTTTTTTCATTTATCAAATACATAAGCAAATCACGATATCGTAGACAATAACGTGTATGATAATTTCTATTTGCTAATGGATAAGGAATCTATATTACATGTCTAATATTAAAAAATTTAATATGGTGTCCTTGCATATTGTTTGGGACACTCCCAATATTTTTTATACTTACTATAAAAATAAATTACAAATCCAACATCAAGTTTTAAAACAAACTAAGGATGATTTTAACATAATACATCATTAAAACCAGTATTGTGTTGTTTACTTATAGTTAAAAAATATCAATGTACCTTTAACGTTCTTTCTTATGAACATATGCTTCCTCTGCGTTTTGAATGATAATCAAACTATTTGATTTTCTATCAAATAATTTGTTTAATTTTGATGCTTTTGTGAATGGTACTTTTGTATTCGTTCTTAGATTGTGTCCGAAAGCTCATAAACTCAATATTGCTCCCACTAACTTCAAGACACTTTGGTTATTATGTGTAAATAGTTTACTCTAAAACGTTATTTAGAAGTTTCTATTTCAACACATACGTGCCAATAGATAACGTCATATTAGTCGAAAATTTTGTGAGTAAAATCCGAACTAACTCGAGTTCATTGAATAGTGAATCTATTACACTAATTTAAACAATTGAAATAAATGATGTTTTCTCATCAACGTGCCTCACTATATTCCAAATGCATTTTCTTTCACTTAAAGACACATTTGCGGCCAATGGATTATATTCCTTTGGGTATAGCTTTCAAAATCATATTTTGAATATACTTGGAATCATTTTGGAGTTGCGCATTGTACCATATCATAGAGTCGGTACTCTTAATAGTTTAATTATATAACCTAGGATTATTTATTCCTGGCATTGATAAGAAACTAATGCTTTCTCTTTAATGTACAAGAATTCTCACTAGACGTTCCAACGTATTTGTGTTCATTTAGGTTTGGTCAATTTCATTTCATCCTTTGTAATCAGTTTAATCATTGGATCATATCCAAATTCATTTTATACCAATAATTTCTTAAAAAATTCCTTCGCTACGAAGTTGATATTTTTTGAAAAAACATTTACTTCATGATGCAACAAATTAGGCATTCACAAACATTTATGCATCGCCTTGTTAAAGTGATTTTGCATCAGTTCATAATATATTTCTATTCACAACATAAATTGGTCATCTAATGATTGCCATCCCAAAATTCTCTTGGAACGATTCATACATGATCTATTACATATAATTATCACGTGCAATCTTTCGACTTGCACAATGTGCCAACTCCTTAGCCTAAGATATATAAGGCTTTCTTATAAACCCATATCTCGTATGGTTTTGTAAACTAATCTTTGAATGACATTAATTTTAGCCTTATATACTACTCTAAAGTACACACTTATAGAAAGAATTTAACTCAAGTTCACTCATCGTTAATCATGCTTGTCCAACAAAGTTCGATTAGTCTTTATCAATATGATGTATTATAGGAAAAGTGACTTTTGAGGTTGAATCTATCATTCATTTTTAGGTGCATTCAGAACTTTTTCCAATATGCTCACCAATTCAATCAAATCAATTCACTTCTATTGCATATTATTCTATTTACATCCATTTTTACATTCCATGAGCTTATCATAAACTTCTACATGCGTATCAAATACACATGTCTACGTCTATGATAACTAATTGGTGAATATGACAAAATATATGGAACCATTTTGGTATTAATGGACTTGCGATTACATACATCATTATGTATCAATCTAAAGAGTTCTTTAACTCTTACGATGCTTAGTCTATAATACCAAAATAATTGCAAATATTTTTAGATACTTCAGCATTAACCAGCATATCACTTCTACTGTGAAAAAAATAATGCATTATATTTTATTTCATAATGAATATTCATAATATTCTCATTGAAATATAACTATCTAATTTTTTGTCGAGTTCAAAAAATAATCATTATTTCATAAATAATGTTCAGTATGTTGTATGGAAATAATTTTCGTAATTTGGTGCATTCAATAAGTGCTATATGGCATGCTTCTACTGTTTTCACCGATACTATAATAGTGTATTAAATTCTAAGGTCCACCATTCACTTAATATAAATTATTTATTTCACATACTACAACTAGTTTCCAACGGAGAGTTCTCTGATCAAATATTTTAAGCTCAATGAAATAAATCTCATAGAAAAAAAATTCAATACAATTTTGGAATAGAAATCATGTTTTCAATTCCAATGTTAAGTATCAACAATTATTATTACAATTCTCATTTTGACGTTTCTTTATGAAGCGTAATTGACTACTCACTCTCTCATCCCAACTGTACCTTAAATCACATTTACATTTGTACAGTCATTTTTCTTTCTAAATGATCGAACCATTCAAAAGGAATCCCATATTACACTATCATAATGAACTCTTTATAAAGCGCACTCAATTATCCTTAACATTTAAGGACATCAAACTAACGTTTCAATGATCGAGTTCTCATATCTATATCATGGTTTTGTTTTTGTGCTACATTTAACATTTTTGTGATCCTTTTATAATCAATCAGATTGAATAATTGATCTCACAATACTATTTATTGGCTTATTTCGGATGAACTAACTTCATCGATGTATCATACATTATGAATTGTGACCATTCCCCATATAACACTTACATATGATGTACATGGGTTAAATATCCATAGTCTTGTATTGCTTTAGAATTTGAAACTTATAGAATGCAATACATAGTCTCGACCAAACAAACATGTAAGCAAAAAAATTGCAAATGTATTTAGTAGTTTAAAATCAGGTGCTTGCATAGGTATTGAAACATTAACATGCTAGAAGCATTTATTAGAAAGTATATGTTAATATTTCTATCTGTTAATCTTCAACTCGGTTCATTTGTATATCTTAATTGATATATGTTTTATTAATCATATTAAATGCACAAATTTAATGTAGATTATCATAACATTATATAGCATATGTTCTTACAATATTTGAAAGGTTAAATGTTATCATTTCATTTTTCTAATAAGGATCCCGCTAGTCTTTTATATTTCACCAAACCCTAGGTTGAAATATAGAAGTCTTCTGACTTCACTAGTGAGTGTTATGACTCGCCCATCTTGGAGCTATAACCTTGAATTTTCTCAACAAGTCATAGCACCACGGACAATGGATAACTCCTTATTGAAAGTACCATATATAAATCCTAACCCTTGGTACCTTGTCCCAATTTCACTTCGACCTTGAGTCTGCTCAACAAATTGAAATGAAACTTTTTGGTCATACCTGCCATATTGCGACGACCTAGGTATAATATATATCTTGAGTTTACTCAACAAATACGTATAGTTAGCTTACCTTGTCTATACAATATATTACTAATACTACACATAACACCCTAGCTTGAGTTTGCTCAACAACTAAGGAGTATGCAAGTACTATATATATATATATATATATATATATATATATGACAACATTATATTGAAGATTTATAGTCTTTAATATATTATATCGTGTGATATCAACTTATGGAATAATATATGTCTTATGAAATACCCTTGTAATTCAAGGGTCGGATACATCAAAAACAATGGTATACGTATAATATGTTTGTATTTATCTCTTAAGTCTATTTAGGTTTCTTTGATGTTCCACCTTTAGTTTATACATTCATATCATGTAAGTTTTATTATTATTTAACTTTTATATTTTATATTACTTATATAATAGTCTTATGTATAGCATTATATTAATTAAATCTTATTTAATTTATTGTAATTAATTAACATTTTAATCAAATTTATATTATTATAATATAACATTTATATTAAATATTTATTGTTATAACCTTTATTGTATGACACATATTATATATATGTGTATATATATATATAAATATATTATTTAATTGATTAACCTTTAATTAATTTATTTACTTAATTAATATCTAATTAATTAATTGAAATAAATAATTTAATTAAATTATAATAATTTCGAAAAATCATATTATATACATACATGTATGCTTGTAATATCTTAAACATTTTAAAATATCATAACATATATCAAAAATATATAATACATGTATTTATTTCTCATTAATTACCTTATTTAATTAACTTATTTATTTTATTTATAACATTCATAAATTTAAAATTTTGAAATTAATTTATACTCTTATTTAAATATTTTGAAATTTTTTATTATATTATATTATAGCTTTTATAATATATCTATATCTTATCTTAAATTTAACTTTAAATTTCAAATCTTATATCTTGATTTTCAAATAATTTTGAAAATTAGCCTAAGGCCTAACTCAAATTGGACCTTTTCTATTAGGGGCAACCTTTGGGCTTACACATCTGTTCGGGCCAGGCTAGTAGCTAGGTAAGGTAGGGTACTAGATTGTCTAAACCCAATCTTAGACACTACTTTTGTAGACACCGTACTACGTGGACTATGACTTTATTATTAACCATAACATGACTAATTTAGACCCATTAGGCTATTAGGTTATGATACTGTGACACCTCGATATCTTACGAGAAATATAATTAAAAAGAAATTAAAAGCGGATTTGGTACAGTGGTAAAGGTGCATGTTGACTTCCTTAGAAACCAGGAATCATGTCTCGTTATTTCCCAAAATTAGGAGCGATGTTTCTTTTAGCTGGTTCATTTCCAACGATTTTCCTATGTATTTCAGTGTTGTTTCTGACATGTGTCGGCTTTCCATTCGCTTTAGTGATGTAATACGATGAGATGGCTAAATTTTATTGGTTGAGTGATGTATATGGGCTAGAATAAATAACCATTAAGCGTATGAAAGAACCAAATTTAATTTAAAATAATCTAATGGATTATATTCACTCAAACAATCAATAAATAAACCGTCTAACCTAAACTAGTCTCTTATTCAACCGTCAGCATAATTCTACAGTAAAATTAGGGTGTATTATTCTTCCTCCTTTTCTTTACTAAATAAAAAAATCTCTACAAAATTAAATTATCTATATATATTCAAGCAATTTGGGGAATTAAGAAGAATCAAAGGGAGAAAGATTAAAGCAAAGCTTTTTTCAAATTTATGCAAGCTCAAGTGCCACGTGATTGGGAATTAATATGAAATAGAAAAATAAAGTAGTTTAATTCCATTTCTTTTTCGGCACGTTAATATGGATTAATTTCTGTTATTAATTGAGAATAGATGTAAATTATCATATCTTCTTCTTCTACTACTTGTCAATTCTAACTCATGTTTAAGTTGAAATTTGGAACCAACAAACTGTTATTCACGTTTCATGGCATAAATAAGATTGAAATTAATGTAAATTATTGTATCTTCTTCTTCTTTCACTTCTCAATTCTAATTCATGTTTGGGTTGAAATTTGGAACAAACAAATTGTTATTCATATTTCATGGCGTAAATAAGATTGGTTTAAATAAATTGAATTAAATTGTTATTCAAATTTTTACGGTAGAACAGGTTAGTTGAATAAATTCAGAATATGTTATTTGAATAAAATTATGGTTTTGATTGATCTAATTATATAATTTCGAATATGGTTTTGGAAAAAAAATTGGGAAGTCTAATTGGCATAGTTGTTTGTTTCATATATGGCCTAAAAATGCAAAAGTGAAATTTTGTGTAATTAAATGGTTTGTGGCTATTGGACAAAAAAAATTTACATATTAAATCTCTAATAGGAGAACGTAAATTAGCGTGGAAAAAAATACAAATTAGATGGACCCTGAAGGCTGGTGTAAATCTGTAACAAAATGGAATAAAACCATATGGACTGAACGGACGTGAAATTGAACTACCATTTATGTAAGAAAAAAGGAAATTGTGAAATAACCAAATCGTATGTAAAAATGGCCTAAAGAAGATTAATGGAAATAAACAGTATGTAAACTGTAACGGTAAAATTAATTAATCTAGAAGAAATTTTGTAGGAAGACCATGTAAAGGTATGGATAGGTGTTTCATGTAGTTAGGACCAAAATATAGTTTTGGTTATATGTACTATGAGCGGGCAAGTAGGTTCAAAAGGATGTTTGTTACCTTTCATAAGTTACTAGTACGTAAGATAGATAGCATCCGCAAACATAGGCTTGTTCAGGAAGATCGACATGGACGGAACAGGACAAGTGTGCTCCGACATAAGCTTCTTTAGGCAGATCGTTGGAGGATTTTGTGCAGCCGACCCAACTGCGGGCGCTCTTTTGGAGGACCGACACTTTGGACATGGACAAGTCTGTGTGGGTGACCAAGGAGACAGAAGGATAAGATCCAGTTTGGCGGAGCCTGAGCGCAACTTCAGGATCATGCGAGGTTGTTTGAGTCGATGATGGTCAGACCTAAGAGGCATTTAGTCACAGTGCACGGGTGAAGAGCATGACTTCCACACTGTAGCACGTGGATAGGAAAGGACAACAGGTCCGACAGATCGATTGATGTTTAGTATTACTACATGGTTGACTTTCCTAGAGTGACCATGGACTTTGACTTCTTAGGAATTGTATCTAAGAAGGATTCACTGCATTATATTATTCACCTTCTGCGATATCCGAGGAAGACCTGGAATTAAAATGTTTTATTCTTTCTACCTCATTTTATTTCTCATTCACCAGACTTTATTCTGACCATTCCTATTTTTTCTATTTTCCTCCAATTACAGGAGGGCAGGTCTAGATTGCAGTTCTTTGCAGCTTGGAGGGTCATTAGAGCAGTTGTTATCTTCTGCTTTTTTTTCTATTGTTTCATGCACTTCGTTTCTCTTTTCCTTACTTTACTCTATTATGAGGACCTATAATATGAACATTGTTATGTTTTATGTTTTGGTGGAGACTACTTGGTACTTTTGGTTTCAGAAATAAATTTTGGATAATGTTGTTTTTAATGAAGCTGTTTTGCTATCAATTTATAATTAGTGAAAGTTTTCTTCCGCTGTAATATTTTAAGCATTTTATTCCGTTGTCTTAGTCTCTGTGCTATGTTATGAATTTTTATTTCACCTCACCACTCATGCTTCTAGTCATATCCGATTTTTGGGGTGCCTAGAGGTGCGATGTGTCACAGATACTACTATTGGAACTAGACTTGCCCGCAACAGAAGTTATGAGTTAATTTAAAAAAGTTACCTTATTGGATCTTCACTGGGCCTAAGAAGTCTAATTTACTTAGAACATTTCTAAATATTACTCAAAGAAAACCTTTTATTTTATTTAAATTTATAAATTATATAGTTTTAATTAATTCATATATATATATATATATTGTTGTCCATAAAATATTTGCAAAAGAAAAGGTATGAAAGAAGGAGAAAATGTATTGATAAAGATCAGAGAGCATTGGGATGGTCCGTCTAAACGAAAGATAAAGCTTTCGATGAGAAGAAGATATCACCAATAGCACCCTTCGAAGAGGTCAGAAAGATGTTTCAACAGAGTAAACAGGGAGCTTTCGATGAGGTCGAAAAACTACCTTCCGAAGTAAACAAGTAGCATCCTTTCTACACATGCACCAAACCATTAGAAATGGATGGTTTAATCTTGGTCTATGTTCATTAGAAGAATATCAGGCGAGAGCAACCCTTTCGAAAGCATTTGGCAAACTTTCGAATTGGTTAAGGTCACTATCATCTATGAAAGAAAGACAAGGCATACACCACCACCAAAGGATGAGGTTCCGCACTAGAAAAAGGAGACACTTACAGCAAAAGGTGTTTCGAATCATTTGTAACAATAGGAGGACATGTTTCGACAGCAGCACCTAGGCCAACTTACAAGGCACATCAACATCCAAATGAATAGCGCATCAATAGAGTTTTTGATGAGGTCGAAGACTATCAGGCAATACCTTTCGACGAAGTCGAAGAATAAAGTAAGACAGAAAATAAGTTCATCTTCGGCAGCAGCAGAAAGGCGGTCATATAACCCTTTTGACTAGGTCGAAAGCTGTAAGTCAAGAGAAGCGCACAAAAGCAAGAATGTTGACTTTTCGACTGTGTCGAAAGCATTAGATCAAAAGGTTCCAACCTACACCTATAAATAAGATCTTAGGAGTCTGGTTTAGGAGGCCGTTTTCTTTGACTTCTAACTTGCAATTTCTAAAAGCCTGCAAACCCTAGTTTCTAAATCAAATTATGGATTTGGTCAATTTGTACACTTAAGTTCCATAAAAAGAGGATTGTGATAATCTTGATTACTTAGCAACTCTGATTTTCCTATTCTTCATGCGTATGCCAACCTGCTGCCAAACAGATTTAAATGACTCCTTCAACCAAATCGAAACATTTAGTTCTCATATTTCCTGATAGACTTAGCTTAAATCTTCAAGATAGCAAGTGCTACTCCTTTTGACAGAGTTGACACCCTTCCAGCTCCGCTATTTCTAGAAAACATTAAGTCCCCAACGTAAGCTACCTTGTCTAAATCGAAAGGTGGCTCCTACAGAGTTCTAATCCAACCTATTCGAAAGGATTTTTTGAAAGAGGAGTCATCCCTTCTGCCATGTTGAAAGGCACCAAGGACCTGTTTTTACCAGCTTGAAAAGTATTAGCAACCTCCACTTGTTCGAAAGGAGGTTTCGAAAGCATCACTCGTACTCCAAGCTTCGATTTGAAGCGTTGACAAGTTTACTTGTCAACATTTTTGGTGGTAGAAGTAAGGCTCGAACCTATGATCTTGCTAAAATTTCATTACAGATTGACCATATAAGGTTCTTCATTCAAGAGAAAAAATGACGAGTGCGAAGAATAACAACAATGAAGAAGCTGCACTACAATCAACTCTGGAAAATGATACAATTTCAAACTTCAACTTAGAAAATATGGAGATTAGACAGCCTTCAACCCTGATAAACAGTGAAATTGAATTGCACAATCTACAATAATAAATGAAAGCAATGCGTGAATTACTTGAAGGGGTTCCATCTCAAGAATCAATAAGAATTATGGAAGGAGAAGGTGAAGCATAACCTCCAAATGAAGATCAATATGTGAATCAAGGAAGTCAGGCTAAGAGGACCATTGAGCGATCAAATAGTTTAACCATGGAAGAAAGTGAAGATCGCCAGGACAACATTCACAACCAAGTCACAAAGGATACAATAAAAAATGTACTCAATGGATTAGATGATATGTTATCCTGCAAAAGGTTCCTTTTTCAGAAGAAAATATAACAATTAGCCTCCCTTCTCACATTCAATATCCCCTACCAAAGTATAGTGGAACTACTGAATGGAACTACTGATCCAGAAGATCACCTTACAGCTTTTGAATATTGGATGAACATGTCTAATGCTCCTAGGCAATTTCGATGCAAACTTTTTCCGACTACTTTTCAATGAGCACCTATCAAATGGTATAGAAATTATCAACAGAAGACTTTATTCTTGGGAACAATTTTCTTACAAATTTGTGACATAAATTATATATTGAAAGATCTAACTATGAGCTTTAGCATGTTAGCTAAAATCAAATAAAAACCAGGAGAACCACTAGACGAGTATTTAAAGAAGTTCAATACTGAAGAATTAAAAGAAAAAATGAAACCGATAGAGACAAGTTAATAGCAGTTCGGTCCGAGCTAACTGAGCAAACTTCTTTCCAGGAATAACTTTATATTCATGGATGTAGAGATCTACGAAACTTCTATTTTTAAGCTGATAAATTTATTCAGATGGAGAAAAGGAATCCCGCGACAAGGGAATCCCAACAAAAACAAAGGAAAGAAGAAATGAACTTTGAGTCCCCTAATGAAAGATTGAAAGGAAAGAAAAGTAGGAGAAAAAGCTATAAAGAGATTTTTGAATCCAATTATGTAAATTTGAAGCAGCCCCTTTCTTATTTTTCACCAAAACAAGGACTCTGAATGTTTTTCAATTACTCATAATATATCAAGCCATTCCAAGCCAAGCAAAAGGGAAGGATTATTGAGCCTACCACAAAGCGAATACGCATAAGAATGATGAATGTCGCACCATATCAAGATTGATCCAAAACGCGATCAAGTCAGGATCTCTAAAAGTGTTCATTAAAGAAATTTGAAGAACTTCTTATGCTAATAAGAGAATTTCCTAGATACTCAAGAACTAACTTTTTCTACAAGAGAATAGCAGATCAGCAATTTATTAAGCCATCAAGTTTAGTGGAATTTGTCTACTATGTAAAAATAAAACCAGTCCATGTCATTCAACATACCCTTGGAGCACAAAAAATTCTAGCTACTTGAGAAAGACAGCTCAAATGCCTAATACAGAACGACTATCAATGTTTAAGCCAATGCAGTACACAGATATGTTCACATGAAACCTATGGCCACTATTAGTTCTTCATCAATTTCTGAGCAAAAAAATCACAAATAAACCATTTTATTGCAGCGTAATACTTACCAAGGTATGGTAATCTATCTGAAGGAAAAAACAATATACCTTTGAAAATTATTTTACTAGGAGAAATTTCCTAAACATATCTTCGAAGAAAGACTATTTTCGGTTACCCCGCAACCTTGGGAAAGACAATTATCCATCTATTCCAAGAACTAACTTATACAATCTTTCAAAGGTACTATATAGCATTAATGAATGAACACGAAGTATTTCCTACTAAGCAATCTCAATATTTCAAAGTTTTCTAAAAACTTTGACGAGGAGAAGCCTATTCATACTTTTTCAAGAAATGTTTTAAAGCTATCAAAAGATTATTGACAAAATATCAGATTAAAAATCTTATTCTCGACTAAAATACTACTGGTTCATGAATAATGACCTTCCAGTCCTCTATTTGAGATCTGTGTCTCTGCTATGAGAATGATTTTAAAACCCTTACAGATGGTAGCGCAAAGAAAAGATTGTCATAAATCCAAATTCTACTTTAGAATATAATCCCTCGATATATTAGAAGGGTCCATTTAAAAAAATTATTTCTCTCAAAAGGAAAGCGATAATCGAAAAAAAAAAAAGATTTCCAAAAGTTCAATGGACCAATTCACAAATATCTTTGGAACTATCCTTTCGAATGAAGTTTCCAAAATAGTTTTTATATCTCTTAGAAGGAGGATCAAAATTACTTTCATAACTAACGTCCATATCACCTTTTAGGAAGAGGGTCAAGATGGGTACCCATCAGCAACCTTCTGGAGGAAGGTCAAAATGAACATACACTACATCTCTTAGAATTAAAGGAAGCCCACAAGAGGCATTGGATGGATGAATAAAGACAAAGATGTATACAACTTAAAAAAAGTCAAAACCCAAGAGAATAAAGGGTTAAAGAAAGAAATCCACCATTCTTTGAGATAAAGATGGAACTCAAGAGAGGGAAATATACAGAGGTAAAAGGATGAAGTTATCCAATGCCGTAATCAAAAACAGAAAAAGAATTTGAAATCATGATCAGAAAATGCAAAACATCCACTTATGATCTTTAAAAAAAATATTGAACTTGGAAAATGGTTTACATGTCGAAGGATTAAGAAACTTTAATATTATAAGGAGGCATGAGACAAGGAAATGGATAAAGAAATCCATAACATGATATCATAACGAGAAGTCTATGCAAAAGCTAAGGGAATGGAATAGATGGCAAGTTCTTACACCAAAGATAAAAGTGGCTTTATTCGGAGATTAGATTGAGTAAACCACTCTTGAATCCTCAGAAACAGGGTGACCCCTCAGGGTAGAAGAGTCCATATATTATATGTATTTAACTATAAGCTATTTGAGCCATCGCACTATTGAACAACAAGAAACACCATGGAACCACTGTTCCAAATGGTTGCATGGCTCTATAGAACTACTCGGCTCTAATATAACAAAAATACTACTAATTTGTAGGTCTAGTAATCTTGCGCTTAAATTCATTAAATTTACTATTACTAGACAGATTTCCATTTTGGTGCTTATATTGGATGAATTTTTAAATAGTTTGTCCGTCGTATGGGATCCCGATAAGATTTTGATTCCTTATTTCTTTTCATAAAGATTTAATATTGGGTTTTGTGAATCCAAAATTTCCACATTGACTTTTATGATGATTTACTGGCTTCATATTCTTGGATCCCTTATTGGATTTTCTTATAATTTCATAAAATTTTCTATTTATGTAAATTCTAAGTTTTTTCATTAACTTTTGTGATGATTTGTGGATTTGATATATTTTGTTTGCCTATTGCATTTTTGTAATGATTCCTTATTGTGAATTCTTGAGTTTTTATGGTAATCTATAGATTTCTTATTGAATTTCTGACTTTGTACAAAAGAAAGTTTTAGGTAGTATGTGTGGCAGATAAGATCTTAACAAATTTTTGATCACATACCTGAATTTATGAACTTTTGGTTCCTTTTAATGATAATTTTCTGATTTAGCGAGTTTTAAATTTCCTTATTGATTGTTAGGATAATTTATGAATTTTATATTCTTGGAATTTTATAATGACCTATTATTAGATTTTTGCCTTTGTGGATTCTAAATTTCCTTGTTAACTTTTATGATGATTTATGGATTACATATTCCTAATTTCCTCATCGAATTTTTGATGATCTCCTATTAGATTTTTAAATTTGTAAATTCTAGATTTCCTTATTGGATTTATAATGATTTATGGATTTCACGTTTTCGATTTTCTTATTGAATTTTTGGATAATCTTGTATTGGAGTTCTAATTTCATGAATTCAAAATTTCCCTGTCGATTTTCATGATGATTTGTAAATTTCATATTCTTAGATTTTGTATTGAATTTTCATGATGATTTCCTACTGAATTTTTGATTTTGAGGATTTTGAGTTTCCTGATTGATATGTATGGTAATTTGTGGATTTCATACTCCTGATTTCTTTATGTAATTTTCATAATGGTTTCTTATTGAACTTCTAGTTTATGGATTTCTGATCCCTTTATTGAATTTCTATAATGATTTGTGAATTTTCTATTAAACTTCTGAATTGGAATTCAATATAAGATTTTCTCAATATCAGATGGTCTTCTATCAAGGGTTAAGGGATGAAAATGGATTATTGTGAAGATACAAGGTAAAAACCACCTAAAGCAAGAAACAAATTCCTAAAAGTTGAATAAAACTTAGTACAAGAAAGGAAGATTTGGAGTGGATAATAGATCTCTTAACAGGTTCATTTATTTAAGCCAAGGTCTGTTAACCAAGTGATATTGTTTCACATCTCCAATATTAGTATTATTTGGAGTGCTTTATCTAAAAAAATATTATTATTATTATTATTGGCAAAGCCAGCGGGGTTAACTGGTCCCCTACCAGTTTATTGCAACACAATAATGATGACTCAAAACAGGCTTTGAATCAGAAAAGGAAAGTACTGGGATAACAAAGAAGATAACAAACAAAAAAAAAAAATACAAAGTACAAACATACATCATCTCCAGCTATCAATCATAATGCCAGGGATATGGCACTCCTTCCTTATCAGTTGCATGCAAGTTCGATACTTCAGTTCGGACCAAAGAGAACTAACGGTTCTTCTTTTATTTTCAAAAACTATAGTGTTTCTCTCTTTCCATATCACATCCATATAAATTTTAATGCATATGATCAATACACGGTAGCCACTTTCCTTCCACTTCGTTGCCTTAAGAATTATGTTCCAATCAATTGCTGAAAAAGGGATAGCAACAGTTCTTTGAAGACTTCTCATTAGCATGTCAACTAAAGCACTTAAACTAGGGCAGTCGAAGAAAAGATGATCAACAGTTTCAACATACTGCTCACAAAATACACAATCAGGGGTATTACTAATCCCACAACCGATTAAAACATGTCTGGTGAGGAGAGCACTGCTAACAATCTTCCAGAACATTAAGTTTTCTCTCGGTGGTGAGTCATTATTCCATAGCACAGGAAATCACTTTGCAGCAGGGTATTCATTGCCATTACTCAAGAGTTTATATACAAGCTTAATACTGTGGGGCTTGTTATTCCATGTCATGTATGTTGTTTGGTCAGTACTGAACCTTGCACTCTGGATATTATTCCACAGTTGCCTAATAACATGGCTACTATTGTATGGTAGTTGGATTATACCATCAATTAAGTAGTCACTGACTTTGGCTTCACGATTAATTCCAGATTGGATTATCATAGCATGATCAAAATAAGTAGATAGAATCATACCTGAGCTTACCCAGGGTTCATCCCAAAAACTAGTGGTTATGTTATGGTGAACGTGGTACTGGATCATGGGAAGGAACACATCCCTGAGTTTAAGAATATTCCTCCATGTCCAACCACTGCCTTGTGCTATATCCATCAACCAAAACCTCCCATGCTTAATGTTGTACGTCCATGTCCATTTGACCCATAGACTGTTTTTCTTAGTTATTACATCATGGAAATGTTTACTGAATGCAGTTCTGTTCCAATTTTTTGTGTTAATAATTCCCAGACCTCCCAACTTTAGCGTAGTTTCACAATTAGCAAAAGAACATGGCAATAGTTTCTTGTTGAAAATGCTGCCTGTCCAGAAATATCTGTTCATGGCAGCGCGTACAAGGTGCAGAAGCTTGCTAGGAAGAATAACAGAGCGTGCCCAATAAACCAAGGAAGGGAAAACAACTGATTTAATTAGCACAAGCCAACCACTTTGCGACATTCTACGATTTTCCCAAGCATTCATTACATTATTTATTTTGTTATAAAGCGGAAGACAGTCAGCTATGCAAATTCTTTTAGTTATGATGGGTAAGCCAAGATACCTCATGTCAGCATGCATACTTGTTAACCCACTATGCTGATACAAGCTTGCTGCTTGGACGTCAGTGATTCCTGCAAAAAGCAAGGAGGATTTGGCCTTGTTGATGGATAACCCAGCCATAAGGTGAAAGGTATTTAGAGCACTCAGAATTTCACTTAAAGAGGATGCTTCAGGCTTTGTAAAAATCATCACATCATCGGCGAACATGATGGAAGATATGTTGTGCAGATAGCACTTGGGGTGGTACTTAATCAGTCTTTGAGAATATTTGATCTGTAGAATAACATTGAGCACTTCCATGACTAAGAGAAATATATATGATGAAATTGGGTCACCCTGCCTTATTCCTTTTTGGCAACCAAAGTAGCCAACAGGCCTACCGTTTACTAAGACAGAGAATGTAGGGGATGAAATGCAAGTATATATCCATGAAACAATGATTTTGGGGAAGCCCATCATAGCCATGATCCTCACTATTGAATCCCAGTGAATGGAATCATAGGCTTTAGTTATGTCAATTTTAAGCGCTGCAGCAGGAGTGGCATTACATTTTCCATAACCTTTCATCAACTCATGAGCAATAAGAACATTATCAAGTATGTTTCTAGAAGGGATGAAGGCAGCTTGGTTGTGAGACACAATTGTTGGAAGAACACATACTAGCCTAGTTGCAAGAATTTTCGAAATACATTTGTACAGAACATTACAACACGATATTGGCCTAAAGGATGAAACTTTGTCAGGGGGACATACCTTAGGGATTAAAGCAATGTTCGTTGCATTGATCTCTCTTAGCATTTTACACTTGTTGAAAAAATTATGGACAGCTTTGCAAAATTCATGGCCAAGCACAGTCCACGTAGCAATAAAGAAATTGACATTTAGGCCATCAGGTCCAGCAGCTGAATGTTGGTTCATGGAGTGTAGGGCAGTTTTGATTTCTTCATCAGTAACAGGTTTTATTAATGTTTCAGCTTGAAGAACAGTAATACATGGCAAGGGGAGGGAGGAAATAAGGCTAAGATTAGGAGTGAAGCCAGTGTTGTTGCTAAAAATATTAGTGAAGTAATCAACAAAGGCTTGATCCACTGTTTCAAGAGAAGAGAATTCATTACCATAGTCATCCAGTATGTTGTAAATGTTTTCTCTGGCATGCTTGACCCGAAGAGAGTCATGGAAAAAATTTGTGTGCTTGTCACCTTCTTCATACCATTTATTGCGAAGCTTTTGGCTTTTCATACTTGCTTCCAGCTGCAGAGCTTGATTCACTTCCAAGAATAAACGACCTTCTTCATTGGCAGCATTGACATCATTAGGAAATTCCATCATGTGTACTTGTTTTGCTTTGAGTTGTTCAATGAGAGTGGTAGAGAGCAAACTGCCATTCCCAAAGGTGGAGGAAGCCCATGTTTTGAGAGATTGCTTTATGCTTTTCAATTTCCTGCAAAACTTATACATAGGGTTACCAAAACAGTTAAAGGTATTGTTAGCAGTAGTAACTAAATCAAGAAAGTCATCATGTTTTGCCCAAGCATTAAAAAATTTAAAACTTCGTTTGTCTCTTCTTAAATGGGGATCAAGTGAAAGGATTTGTGGTGAGTGGTCCGACATTATAGGGTGAGGAAGGTAAACAGATAATGAAGGCCAACGATTAAGGGTGGAAATATTACAAAAAGCATGATCAATAGTGGTGAAAGTTCATACACCACTACGGCTGCGGTTGTTCCATGAGAATTTTGCACCAGCTTTATTGACCAAAAACAGGTCAGAGTCAGTTATGGCAAGAATGATGGGAGCAATGTCTTTTGGAAGCAGAGGAGTTCCTCCCAATTTATCATCTATGCTATAACAAGAATTAAAATCACCTAGGACAACCCAGGGATGTGAATTCTGGCGTAGAGGAGGGAGGGAGTTGAAAAGAGAGTTTCTGGAAAGAGAGGAATTATCAGCATATACAAGTGTTAAGTAGAAAGAAGTTTGTGTTTGGGAGAGTTGGACATGGTAATGAATAAATTGTCTATTGGATAAGATTGGGGATAAGGTCAAAACAGTTGGGTCATATATTACAAGAATTCTGCCATAGCATGCAGTGTCAAGATTGTGGTGATAGTTCCGCAGTGGATTTATGTAATTAGCAGCTTTAATTGATAAGGGAAGGTTGAGTTTGGATTCGAGAATGCCAAACAGACAAATATCATACTTGTTGATGAGGCTTTTGACTTGATCAAGTTTTAAGTTCGAATGTGCACCCCTAACTTTCCAGGAAGCTAGTTTTTTATACATGGAAAATTAAAGGGATTGATGTATTTTGTTTCCTCTCTTAGCTGTAAGAGATCTTGTTTCAATACCAGACATGTACTGAGAGGGGAGGGAGGATGTTTCAGAGGAATTGGGGATTGTGGTGGGAGAATTTGGTGAAGCAAGTTGAACTGAAGTGGGGACACGGTCAGGCCATCCTGGTATATCAATGGTAAAGTTGTAATCAGCAAGTAAGGCAGGGGGCTTTTCCACAATTGCACGGTGCATGCTGAGGATGACTTGCTTTATTTGTTGTTCAAATGACTGACGCCACTTTGCATCAATTTCATATACACCAGTGTGCACATGCACAGTTTGATCAGGTGACACAGTTTCAACTCCACATTGAATTGCAGTTATCTTTGTACCAGTTGGGGAATGTAGCTCCATCCTTGATTTAATCTGACTTGGTTCAATATTTGTTCCAGTGTTGCTTGCAAACAAGTTTTTAGTACACAAAGACAGTGTTTCGTCAGTAACTATAGTGTTCACATCAATAGTTAACACTCCTTCCTCAACATCCACTAACTCTGTAATTCCTTGTCCATTTTCAATGACTTGAAGCGGACTAAACTTGTTGATGTCAGTAAATTGGTTTAATTCTGTGGTACCATCACTGATGGGTGAATGCACAACTTGTGTAGATATGGTTTCTTCCTTATCCAAGTTTGCTAATGACATCCCTTTTCCACCTGACTTGTTCATTGCATTTGTTTTGTCTTCCACAGTTACATGTATATTTTTTCCCCTGTTGTTGCTCACTTTTTGCCACACTTTCTTCACTTTACTTTCCTTCACCATATTTTTTCCTACTGTCTCCTTACTCTGAACATTCACATACTGATTTATTTCAACATCACTTCCCCTCTTCCTGTAATCCCCTTCACTTGCTATTTCCATTTTACTGCAACCAGTTTTCGTATGACCAAACTCCTTACAATTAGTACAAATAGCATGTCTCCACAGATAATCCACCTCAACTACTTGCTCAGTGCCATCAAGAAGCTTGACAGCAAAGGAATCAGGTAGATCATAATGAGGGGATACTTCAACCATACATTTAGCATACGTGATTCTTTCAAATTTTTCTGTTGAAGCATCCAAACATAAGAGTTTCCCCACTCTGGAAGCAAGCCAATTGATTCCCACTGTGGACCAAGCAAACAATGGTATGTTGGATAGCTTGATCCACACTGGAACTGCTTTGATGCTACTGCATGAGTTACCAACATTTTCATCCCAGGGTTTGACAATAAATAATTTATTCTTCATAACAATTGGGTCAGACTCGGCAATTCTATTCTTGTCTTCAACATTTGAAAACTTAAATAAAAATAGAAAGCCATCAGATTTCACACTAATAGTACCCTGCAGTTTCCATGCTCTCTTAAGATGATAAAGGACGGTAGTGTATGACAGTGGATTATCAAGAAAGAAACCGACCAGATAATCTTTCCACTTCATGTTGCCAGCCTGAACAACTTTAGATGGGGGAACGATCGCATCACCATCATACACTAACTTGATATCACGTGGAACATACTTACCAGCGTTGATAGGTCTGGACTTAAACAAGGAGGACCAGGCTATAGGAGGGCAAGGAGGTGGCGGCAGGATGTGTGACAAAAGAGGAGATGAACCAACTAAAGGTTGAACATGAGAAGGTAGGACAGTGGGAAGAGTCGTGGTCAAATCTGACACAGTTGAGAATGGAACAAGAGTAGATGGTGAAGAGCGCGTGGAAGTTGGGTCAATGTACGATGGGTCAGAAGGAAGTAAGGTTGATGTTGTAGGAACGGCAGAAAAAGGTACAATAATAGGTGAAGAAGGATGGGACTGATAAGATGTGGAGGGAAGAGGTGGAATGGCGGGAGAAGAAATTGAAAGAGGGATGGTCCCCATTAAAGAAGAAACATTTCAAAAAAAACTAAAACTTTAATTACTAAAACTTTGGGGCCAAGGAAACTATGTTTGCCCTGGCCTTCGGTTAGCCGGTTTTATAAGTGGCCGTGCACTATGTCTCATTATTGTGGCCGCTGGGATTCGAACCGGTGCCACTCCAACCATATGTAGCAACTCCACTATGTCTTAACCATTGGACCACTAGAACTTGACAAAAAAATATTATTAAATAGAATTCTGAACATTTTCTTTGTAAGATTGAAGCCATCAATCGAAGTTTTATAACAAAGTGATGATTATAATAGAGGTTATTATCTATTTTGCAAAAAGAAGTAAATTCTCTAAAGTTTTTGTCCTAAAGAACAAAAGCTTCTTTCATACTAGGGGGCCTAAATGTTGTCCATAAAATATTCACAAGAGAAAATGTATGAAAGAAGGAGCAAAAGTATTGATAAAGATCAAAGGGCATTGGGATGGTCCATCTAAACGAAAGACAAAGCTTTCGACGAGATGAAGATAGCGCCAACAGCACCCTTCGAAGAGGTCAGAAAGATGTTTCAATAGAGTAAGCAGAGAGCTTTCGATGAGATCGAAAGCTACCATCCGAAGCCAACAAGTAGCATCATTTCTACACATGCACCAAACATTCGAAACGGATGGTTTCATCTTCCTCTATGTTCAACAGAAGAATATCAGGCGAGAGCAACCCTTTCGAAGGCATTTCACAGCCTTTCGAATTGGTTAAGGTCGTTGTTGTCTATGAAGGAAAGACTAGGCATACACCAACACTAAAGGATGAGGTTTCGCACTACCAAAGGTGTTTCAACTCATACGAAACCATAAGAGGACATGTTTCGATAGCATCGAAGGCCAGGACCAAGGCCAACTTACATGGCACATCAACATCCAAATGAAGAGCACATCGATAGACCTTTCGATAACGTCGAAGACTATCAGGAAATACCTTTCAATGAAGTCGAAAGAAAATAAAGGAAGATAGAAAAGAAGTTCATCTTTGACAGCAGTAGAAAGGCGATCTTATAACCTTTCGACTAGGTCGAAAGCTGTAAGTCAAGTGAAGCACACGAAAGCAAGAATGTTGACTTTTCGACTGCGTCGGAAGCATTAGGTTGAAAGGTTCTAACCCGCACCTATAAATAAGACCCTAAGGTTCTGGTTTAAGGGGCCGATTTCTTTCACTTCTAACTTGGATTCTAAAAGCTTGTAAACCCAAATTCCTAGATCAAATTAGGGATTTGGTCAGTTTGTACAATTGAGTTCAATAAAAAGAGGACTGTGATAATCTTGATTACTTAGCAACTCTATTTTTCCCATTCTTCATACATATGCCAACCTGCTGTCAAATTGATTGAAAGACCACCCTTGACTGGATCGAAACATTTAGTTCTCATATTTCCTAATAGACTTAGCTCAAATCTTCAAGTCAACAAGTGCTACCCTTTTCGACGGAATCAAAATCCTTCCAGCACTGCAATTTCTAGAAGATATTAAGTTCCCAACCCTAACCTACCTTGGCAATGCCGAAAGGTGGTTCCGACAGAGTTCTAATCTAACCTATTCGAATGGATTTTCCAAAAGAGAAGCCCGTGTTGAAAGGTACCAAGGATGTGTTTTTACCAGCCTGAAAAGTGTTAGCAACCTCTACTCGTTCGAAAGGAGGTTTCAAAAGCATTATTCACACTCCAAGCTTCAATTTGAGGCATTGACAAGTTTTTTTTGTCAATATATATATAGTAACATCCCCCTATACGGAGGCCCAAAACTAACTACTAGGATGCTGCATTCATCCATAATTATTAGTCCTCGACGACCAAATATGATGGTGTTAGATTCATTGATACACAAAAACACATGAATATGGAAAATTTCTTAAATTTCAAACAGAATCACATTTCATTTAAAAATATTCCAAATTCATTACATAATCTCATGTTCGCAAACCACATTCAGAGAAAATATATTTATTACAACATACGCCCAGAGTGACACTTGAAGATGCCCCTCTGATGATCAGAGTACATATAGGCAATATAACAAATATGCCATTACAAACAACATAGAGGAATCAAAAGAAAGAGAACTCTAAATATCTATCATGCCTCCTGCACGTCTTTGAAAGCTTATTCGTCTTAGAGGTACCTGAAAACCTCAACTCTCAAACTACTCAAAATCAATTGAGTACGTAAGAGTTCTAGGGGAAACATAAATTTCGACTTGGACATAAAGCCTAATATGAATAATAATCTACCATCTCAATTATTTAGATATCTAGTGAGACCATGCCGCTTAGCTGAATGGGTTTCTACTCAGTAGTATCTCAAAATATTTTATAAAACCATATACTGTGCTCTTGCATCCACAATGGTTAAAACAATTCAAAACAGTGTAATATGATGAAATGCCAAACAATTGAATTAATTCTGGATTATCCATCCCCATTCAATTTAGACTATCTATCTTAGTTGTAGTTTCTAGGATTACTATTTACCTATTAGTTTTCGAGGGCTGACTAATAACCAGTTAAATAGACTCCCTGTCCAATCACAGAGTTTTCATGGGATCGCTATGAACCTATTGGTAACTTCAATATTACTCATATCCTAGTTTCATGAGTTGACTAGAACCTATTGGTAACCCCAATATCCTTTTGTTTACCATAGTTTTCATGAGTTGACTAAGTACCTATTGACATCTGTCAATATTTCATTCGGATATACTTTCCATGGGCTGACTACATACCTACTGGCCCTGCCAGTATCAAATCATAGTTTTTATGGGCTTACTATGAACCTGTCCATCTAACATCTTCTTTTATACATAGTTTTCATGGGCTAACTACGAACCTGTTGGCCCCTTCCAATATCTTTCCTTTATATTTTAGCATCCTATATTCCGATCCTCCTGATCTTCTGGATGCAGTTCTACTCATTCAGGAGTTTGTTCAATTTATATTCACTACTGGGTTAATCTAATTGGTTCTCTTACCCTTTATCCCCAAAATGCAGTTATGGGTCCATTATAAAGTGAATATATTCATATTTGAAGAAGCAACATAATAAGATAGCCATACAACTCCTATGTATTTAAATTTAACAAAGATAGCTTCTTCTTATGACCATTATAAAACTCCTTTAATACTGCCATGGGTTTTTCCTTTAAAAATAGAGTTTAGGTCATAAAATATTTCAATACTTTCGTAACCTAGCTTTCGACTTCATAGGATAACCTCCTTCAAAAGCTCTTAAAAACACTAGGCTCCTACCTTATAATACTTTAAAAGCTACCTCTCTAAACCATTCGAACACATTAAAGTATTATCTTTTATCTTTAGAAACTTAGCTTCAAAATTAGTTGAAAGTACCCCTTTCGATACTTACGGAAGTAACCCTTCTGAAACCATTGAAAGTACCTCTTTCGAAAGCATTGGGTTTAGACATAAAACATAATTTGGGTCAAAGTAAATATAGTCGAAACATCTATTTCGAAACCATCTTTATCATTTACAAAACATTGGGGAATCAGGATAGCATCGACACCGTCTCCTTCGAACGCATAAATCATCTGGGTAAAACATAAGATGGTTAGCATCGAAACTCCTTCCGAAACCATCACCTTCGAAACCCCTACCTTTCGATAGCCTTAGGAAGTGGCTTAAACTTTATAAAACAAGTATCTTCCAACAACATTGATATCTTTAACACCATCGAAATGCTATAAAACAACAGTAAGGTATCGACTAGGTCAAAACCCCTTCTTTCAAAGCATTCTTTTATATGTAAGGAACCTAGTGGAAAGCAATCATAAGTTAAGGGAAATCCCTTTCGAAACCCTTTAAAACCTCTTTCAAAACCTTATGTTTCGACCCTGTCGAAGGCTTAAAAAAGAACTTAGGCAGGCGCTTTTCTTTTAGAAATAAACCAAGGTTTTAACCCCTTCGGAAGCTGCTTTCGATACCCTAACTTCCGCCTATCTCCAATCCACTACGTACCATCACGATGATACCATATGTATTGGTTTCGATATAGATAGTTTCAATAATGGTGACGGCAGAAGCTACTGTGTCGAATGGCACTTTCCTAAGTAGGCGGAACCATATTTCTCAGCAAAACCAGGTTTAGTTCTTGTTTAAGTAAACATTTATCTAACTAAACTACCATGTGTCAATACCAGATTGGTTGCCTTAACTTTTTCTAATTCTTTTTCAAAAATAACTACCGCTATTTCAGATCTAAACCATGGTTAAGTTAATCAAACCAGCCTTTCCAATTTTAGCGAAGAAGTCCCTTTTCTAAAACATTTTATTTTGCATAGAAAATCACTTTGGAAAAATCCCCCCAAATTCCAGAAATTCACTTTAATCATATCTAACGTATCAAAACTCCAGATCCAAATTCTTAATAAATTTACCAAAGTAAATTATAAACCCAGATAACTATATTTTCCTTTGAACATTTATAATGATATTTACATAGCTTGGAAAATTCTCTAAATTGAAACCCAACTCCAAACCATGTTTCTCATAACACAAAATTTTCCCATGGCACTTAAACATCATTTAATCTTGGTTTTGATCTAAAACCATATAAACCCCTTTAAACAATCTTATTTAAATCAAAGAAATCTTAAATCAAGAATATCATCATCTAATATATCATAAAAATGAACCTATCCCATAAATCCAAAAATATATGATTTAAACCAAAATAGAGATGGAATTATTATTCACCTTGCTCTAGACTAGGAGATTGCATTAAGATTGATTTGCCTTAAGCTCGAATCTCCAGCTTTATTTTGAATTTTCTCTTTCTCTTAATGGCCAGCCGTTCTCTATTTTTTTTTCTTGCGTTTTAACATGACATGAATGGGAAGTAAGAAGGAGGGAATGAAAATATATAATGGGGAGGTTATAGACTTAGTTAACCAAAGCCCATTCTTAAGCCAATTTGTTAATTCATTAGGCAAGACCATTAATTAATTAATTCAAGTCTCAATCCCCTTATCACTTATATTTACATTAATCTATTTAATTTATCTAATTAAATATCCTTAATAATGTTATAAAAAATTAAGGGTGTTACAGACTCCCCTCCTTAAAGAATTTCATCCTAGAAATTCAGTAAGGACTAAAGACTTAACGTAGCAATCATCTGTAATGACCCCTAACCACCATACTAGTCTACTTGACAAGAAGATATCTATATAAATCTAATATAGACATACCCTCAAAACAGATCAGGATAAGTATCTCGAATTATGTCCTATGTCTCCCAAGTACAGTACTTCTCATTGTCGCTCCACTGAACTTTCACTAATTAGACAGTCTTGTTCCTTAATCTTTTCTCATCTCTCGCTACAACTCGAACTAGTTGTCTAAAAAAAGTCAAATTAGGCTCTACTACAAGTCCTCTAACTTTGTCCGAGGAATGGTGGCCTCCGTATCATGCATATACTTGCGAAGATGAAACACATTATAGACCCCTGCAACACTGCTCGGCAACTCAACTCTTTATGTGAGCTTTCTAATCTTCTCTATAATTTGAAAGGGACCAACATATCTTGGGGCCAACGTTCCCGACATTCCAAACCGTATCATACCCTTCATCGATGATACCTTAATGATAACCTTGTCTTCCACCAAGAACTCTAGGTCTTTACGCCTCTTATCTGCGTAACTCTTCTGTCTGGATTGAGCTTTCTTCATCCGTTCTTAGATTAACTCAATCTTCTCTAACGCCTCCCCTACCAAATCTTGACTTAAAACCAATTTGCATGTAGTCTCCAACCAACATGCGGGGGATTTGCATGGTCTTCCATACCATGCTTCAAAATGCACCATTTCTATGCTAGTCTGGTAACTATTATTACAGGAAAACTCATGCAAGTGATCATCCCAACATCCACCAAAATCCAACATACAAGCACTCAACAAGTCCTCAAGCACTTTGTTGACTCTCTTTGTCTTCCCATCCGTCTGTGGGCGATACGCGGTACTCATCTTGAGCTTAATGCCTAACACATCTTGTAGAATCTCCAGAAAATAAAGCATTACTATCACTAACTATGCTACTAGAACCCCATGAAGTCTAATTATGTTCATCATGAACAACCTCGCCAAAACTGGTGTCGTCCTGGTCGACCTTACCGAAATGAAATGGGCACTCTTGGTCAACATGCCCATAATAACCCATATACTTTCATTTCCTCTCCTTAACCTTGGCAACCCATCAATAAAATGCATGGATATCGAATCCTATTTTCAAACTGGAATATTTAGAGGCTAAAGTAGCCCACTAGGCTTCTGATGTTCGGCTTTCACTTGTTAACAGTTTACACACTGCCTACCCCACAAGCCAACATCCCACTTCAAGCATTCCCAATAGAAGCTGCTCTTAATATCTTGATACATCTTGGTCCCTCTAGGATGAATCGTAAACTTGGATCGGTGAAATTCCTCATGAACTTTATTCTTCCAAGCTCTCCACATCTGAAACACACAAACGTCCCTACTTTCTTAACCATCCTCTCTGGTCAAGACAAAAATCATTCAAATCATCGACCTTGGTTCCAACCTCAAGCCTTATGATCCTTTCGACTAATAATGTATTTTCCTCTTCTTAGAAGAACTTCTCTTGATCAACACTGATCGAACTTCTACACATGACATCATTGCAGTACTCTGACTAGAACTAGCAGTCAATCTTAACTGCACACCACAACTGGCCAAAACTTCTAGATCTTTCCATTCTAGCAACAAAGCTTACACAACATTCTGACGTCTCCTACACAAAGCTTCTGCTACTTTATAACATTTCCTCAGGGTATATTCTATACCAAAATCATAAGCAGCCAAAAATTCCAGCTACCTCTACTGTCGCATATTCAACTCCTTTTGAGAGAATAGATATCTTAAAGACTTATGATCGGTACACAACTCAAATCTCTCCCTCGAGAGTTAATGCCTCCAAATCTTCAAGGCAAAAATCACCGCAATCAACTCCAAGTCATGAGTAGGATATCCTACTTCATGCGGCCTAAGCTGCCTAGATGCGTAAGTAATGACTTTGCCTTTCTACATCCACTCTGCCCCCAATCCAGTCCCACATGCATCTGTATATACTACCAAACCTTGGTTACCATCTGGAACTACTAACACTGAAGCATTGGTCAACAAATGCTTTAATTTAAGGAATGATTTCTCACATTTGTTGAACCAAACAAACTTTACTATCTGTGATAAGTCCTTTATGAATCTCCGATATAGCCAGCAAGTACAAAAAAACTACTGATCTCAGTCACTGTTTTTGGTCTCTTCCAATTGTTCGTAACTTCGATCTTATCTGGGTCGATTGACAATCCTTTTTCTAAAACCATGTGACCAAGAAACTTATTCTCTTTCTTCTAAAAATGACACTTGGAAAACTTCGCCTTTAGCATATTCTGCCTCAGCGTCTCTAGCACAACTCTAAATGATCTTCATGCTCTTTCTCATCTTTAGAGTATACTAAAATGTCATCTATAAACACTAACACGAATCTGTCCAAATACTTTTGGAAGACTCAATTCATCAAACCCACAAAGAAAGCAAATGCATTCGTCAATCTGAATGGCATCACTAACCACTCATATGCACCATATCTAGTCTGAAATGTAGTCAAAGGAATACTGTACTCTACCACTCTCTATTGATGGAATCCCATCGCCAAATCCAACTGGAAGAACACTTTGGCTCCACTCAACTCATCAAATCGATCATCAATTCTCGGCAAAGGATACTAATTCTTTATTGTCCTTTCGTTCAACTTATGATCATCGATACACATCCTCAATGACCCATCTGGTTTTTTCACGAATACCACGGCCGCTCTCCAAGGTGAACTGTTTGGTCTAATAAAATTCCTTTCTTCTAGATCCACTAGTTGTACCTTTAGTTCCTTCATCTCTGTCGGTGTCATCCTGCTAGGTGGTCAACTCATCGTTCAACTCCTAGCACAAGATCTATCCAAAACTCAACAGTTCGTTTCGATGGTAGTACTGTGACTGGCTCAAAGACATTGGCAAACTCTTTTGCAATCCGAACTTGACTTAACTCTTCACCCACTTCCATTTCACTTATCAAAGCACAACAACTACGACTAGAATTCTCTACTGAGAATATAATTCGGTTATGACTATCTTAGTGCCTCAAAAATGTCTCCCCATCATGGTAAAATATTCTGGCCTCATACGGAATTATACATTAATTAAATCATTTGCTCAAAAGAGAATTTATTGTTTTGATTATCTGACTCGTCAGGTGTAAATTTGGTCGACGATTAACATGAACCATTCGAATATTAATATTAGCAGTTAGTGTGATATTTTGGCCAAACTTATCACTTACTTGGTTTTGGTAAAATCCAATTTGACTTTGTTAAGGGTTACCTGGTTTTGAATTTTATTTACACCAATTCTCTTCATTAAAACCTTATCGCTTTGGACTTATGAAATTTGGTAATGTTTGAAATTCCAGTATCATTCATATTCAACTCTATATCCAAACACTAATTCCTTGGTTTATTAATAACAATTATTATTTGAAATGCTTTGGCTAGCGACTTTGATTTTAAGTTGATTTGAGTTGACGGTGATACTAACCTCATATAAATGAGGAGACATATCCTCCCTTAAATAGTGTTTCACTTCCAATACTTCCACTCGAACTAACTATAGTCATTCGATCGACGCCATGCTATGATTTGACTATAATCAAACTGGAGCTTTTAAGGTTGATTGCATTCTTATGTTGGGAAAGCTGTGTAAATTAGTCGCATTGATATTTTCTTTTTAACCTTAGTTATATTAACATTAGAAAACTATCGAGTGAGTCATTCCATACTTATCTAATAACTATCAGCATGTAACCTTTTGGTACCCCTGGGAGTTATGATAATACACTACCCAATAGTTGGAGGGCGTTATGAACTCTAGTCTCAATAAATATATCGATATCCAATCTCCATGCATTTTGACTAGGAACTTTTAAAATGGTATACTAAATTTAAAATAAGGATAAGACTTGTAAATTGTTAAAGTCCATTTATGGACTTAAACAAGCCTCAAGAACTGGAATAAGTGTTTTGATAAGGTAATCAAATGGTTGATTTTTATCAGAATAAAGAGGAACCTTGTGTATACAAAAAGGAACATGGAAGCTATTGCATTCTTAGTAGTATATATCGATGATCTATTGTTGATTAGCAATAATACTTTTCTTTTGCAATCAGTGAAAGCTCGGCTTTCTACGAATTTCATTATGAAGGATTTTGGAGAAGTAGCCTATATACTGGGTATAAAGATCTATAGAGAAAGATATACGAAGATGTTGGGATTATCCCAATCCATGTACATACATACCACACCGAAAAGGTTCAACATGGAGAATTCCAAGCACAAAAATGTTCCAATGCATTCTGCAATTGTCCCTTCAAAGAAGGATACTTTTCACATCGATGAGAAAAAAGAGCGTATGAAGGGGATCCCCTTATGCTTCAAACATAGGATCCATAGTATATGATATGATATATACTAGATTAGATGTGGCATACACATTAGTGTGTGCAAGCCAGTACCATTCTAACCTTGGAGAAAAACATTGGACAGCCGTAAAATGTAAGTTAAAATATTTAAGAAATATTAAGGACTTATCTCTTATATACTGTAATGAAGACCTTCTTATGAAGGGGTACTTAGATTCAAGCTTTAAAGTTATAAAGATGATAGTAAGTTAGTGTCTATTTCTGCTTTTACGCTTAATGGTTAAGCCGGTAGTCTGAAAACTCTAAGCAAGAAACAATAGTGTATTTGATAATGGGGGTCGAGCACGTCCCCTCACTGAAGCAACTAAAGAGGTAGTTTGAATGCGTAATGAGAATCCAATAGCATTGTTCTGTGATGACAACATCACAATGCAGTTCACAAAGTAGTCCCTAGTACATAAGAAATCATGGCATATACTTCAGAAGTTCTACCTCATTAAAGAATTCGTTGAGAAGAAAACAGTCGTGATACAGAGGGTAAATATCAAGGACAACATAACATATCCATTCGGTAAGAGTCTAGCTTGGTTGGATCCCGAGAAGTTGATCGAAGGAACGACATTGAGATAATAAAATTGACCCTAAGTTCAAGTGGGAGATTTAAAGAGTTGTTGTATGCTCTAGGGGTAATTTTATAATTTATTGTAAACTAATTATCTCTGTTATCAATTCTCATTCGTAATAAAGGTAATTTTCTTTCGTTAGATATTTCTTAAAATGTGCTATAACTAATTAGGTATATATTTAAATATATTTAATAGAAAATCCACAAATGTTGTGTTTGTGATAGTAATTACGAATAACTGTAATCATGAGTATTGTATCATAATATTATAAACATATCGTTTTAAATATTCCTAGTCATGATACACTGAGACTTTATATCGACGTAATGGTGTGACTAGAGTGCGTAATGCTCTCCAGATATTGGACAATGTATTACTCATGGCTACTGGAGGCACCAAGGGGTTACGTACTAATAGTGATTGGATAACTGTGGAACAATTCACTCGATAGTTTTATGTTAGTTAATATAACTAAGGTCAAACAGAAAATATCGATGTGGCTGATTTACACAGTTATTTCGACTTAAGAATACTGTTAATTTTAAAATGAAAGCTTCGCTTTGATTATAGTCAAATCATGGCACAACTTCCATCAAGTGACTATAGTTGCGGTCGAGTGGAGGTATTGCAAGTGAAACACTATTTAAGAGAGGATTCGTCTCCTCGATTATATGAGATTACTACCACAGTCAACTCAAAGTCCAAATCTCTAGCTAGAGTAGTTTATAGCTATTATTATTGAACGAAGGACTATGCATTTGGAATAGAGTTAAATATGGACAATATTGGAATTTTTACCATTACCAAATTGCATAGTTCCAAAAGGATATAATTTTGACGAAGAGAATTGTTGTAAATAATAGTCATAACCAGGCAAGGCTTGACAATGTAAAATTAGATTTTATCGAAGCCAAGTAAGCAATAAATTTGGCCAAAATGTCACACCGCCTGCTAAGTGACGTTTAAACATTAATATTCGAATAGTTTGATATTAATCGCTGACCAAATTTTCTCCTCACGAGTCACAATACTGAAATGATGAATACCCATTTGATCAAATGATTTAAGTAATTTGTAATTGTTATAAATTAATTAATATTTATGAAATATTAATTATAAAATTTTATTTTGATTTGATGAAAAAATATTATTAATTGTATTTATAATAGTTAAAAATATTGATCGATATTTGATATCGATTCGGGATTAAATTGGATTTAAATAAAAAAATATTTTGTTCGGGCTTTAAATGGTTTTGAAGCGCATATAGGGGCTGTTTGGTTCAACTATGATAAAGGAAAGGTAAGTACGACCATATGATGGTAGCAAGGTGGCCTAAGTTTGTATGGATAATGGAAAGAGAATTGGCAAAATATATAGATCCTAACTTGTCTGCATTCCTCCTCTACATATGCAACTTAACCCACCATCAATTCTAGACATTTTGAAGCCTCAGTCTACACTTTATCTATGATCGAAGTCAAGTGCTCCTATCTCTCAATTTCTAGTCAAACCAAAGTAAATCAAATTCTATTCGATAGCTGGTGGTCCTAAGTTCAGGGATTAGCACTCTACTGAATTGGAAACTTGTTCGAGAAGTTGATCACATCGTTTCAAGGTGTACTTTTAGGCATTGGCAATAAGGTATGTTTTCTAATCCATTTATAAATATTAATGCATAGATAATATTTATTTCATGCATATTATATTGTTAGTTAGGTGATGTTTCTATTGTATAAATATATTATCACAGTTAGATTGGTTGTATATTCATATACATAAGAAAAATTGACCTATATTTACCTATGAGATGCACGACCTAATAATAATGAAAACCAATTTTTCTCTTTAATCACTTTAATATACATTGTTTAATCATATATAAGGTTTACAATTTAAATACTATATCTTATTTTATGCAAAATATGATTTTATAATTTTATATATATAGTAAATATATAAAATACTTTTGGTAGTAATAAAACAATTTATACATACATATATATTATTTAATCAATTAATTATGTAATATGATTATATTAATATATATGATAATAAAAATATTCTTTATATTTTATAAAATTAAATTTTTTCTTAATAGACTTTTGGTAGAAAACTAAAAAAATATTTTATATTCAATATAAATTTTAAATATCAGTTGAAAATTAAAATAGATTTAAAATTTGTTTTTAAATTATAAAATAACATATTAAATACTATAACATCAAAATTTTACAAAAAAATTTAAAAATTCAAAAATTATATTTGTAAATATTTTTATTTTATTTTTAAATAATATCCATATGGATATAACTGATAATATATTTTAAAATTAAAAAAATTAATATTTTTACCGTGCGTAATATTAGTTGTGTGTGTATAATTTAAATATACATATATATATTCTAAATATTCTAAAAGTATTAGTATACATATATTTATTATTATATTATATATATGTGAATATATGTATTTAATACGCACACATGTTTAACAAAAATTATATATAAATAGTGCTTTCGATTTTATAGTAAAAAATTCAATATGATTTGATAAAAATTTTAATCATACATATATATATGCACATATATATAAATTTGTGTATATATACAGTACTAAAATTCTATGTACATATATATATATATATATGCACACATGGAATTGCTAAGGGTGATTCCAAGTTTCAAGAATATTATATTATTACATAAATATAATTCTATAATTATATATGCACATATTTAATACTACGCTATTGTTATATCCAATAATGTAATGATAAAAGCTCACTAGAAGTCGAGAAACATACTTCGAATAGTCCCATATGATAAAAGTAGTTTATCAACATGATAACAGTATATGAAATTATTTGCAATTATTTTGAAAATATAAAATTGTATATGGAATTTTAGTATTATACATATATATATATGCGAATTATTTGCAAATATATTTTGGAAACATGTTTATATATGTGAATTATTTGCAAATATATATAAAAATATCATAACAATGTAAATATATATAAATGTAATGATAAAAGTATATGAAATTATTTGTAGATTATCTACAATATGATGAATATATCCTAATAACGTAATGATAAGAGCTCACTATAAGTCGAGAAACATACTCTGAATAGGTCCACATGATAAAAGTAGTTTATCAACATTGGAGAGAGTGGATTGCCATAATAGATAATTAAACAACATAGTAGACCTATTCACGAAGGGTCGAACTCGATCATTCTCATCAAACTGACTGAGGGGATAGGATAAAGATTGAATAGTTAACCCCAAATGCAAGTGAAAGATTGCTAGATTTAGGGGTATGCCTTAAGGGAAATTATGTAATTTTTTATATATATCTAACTCGATAAACAATCTTTTTAAAATAAAAGGCATTTTATTTCTATTATTACTTGATATAATGTATTGTATTAATTAATTTAATTAAAAGTATATTTAATAGAAAATCCCTAAATGGTATGTTTTTGTGATAATAGTTACAAAGTGTTCTAACCATGAGCAATTGGTCACAATGAATTTAAACATACCATTTTAAATATTCTTAGTCGAGATTTATCAAGATGGATATCAATGTATCTATAAACACCCCCGCCTCCATGCTATACTATCCAAGAGTACTACTAAATAATATTATCGGATCATACGGAAATGAGGCGATATGCAGTACACACATATATATTCCATTGGGCTAACAGGCGTATGTATGTAAACATGGAATAAATAACTCACCTATACGTATACGGTATCCACACAAAGCAATAAGCATGTGTGCCTCTAGGATAGAACAATACACAATATATAGTATATAACAAAGAACACAAAGTCATCATCGTAGCAAAAATACATAATATGAAATTAGTGTTTATGAGTGTAAAATAATCTCAAATAATGTATAATTAGTATACAACACTATCAAATATACAATGAGTCTACAATACACTAATAGTATACAATGCTCCTATATCTCCGCTATGCCCAAAGCATAAGCCAGTCTCACTGTCCATGTACCTAAAAAGTCTTGGACCGACCAGAGTATTACATAAATAACACACATGCCATACTTTGTCAAATCAAGGGTTAATATACCTATATAATTCAATAGATGCAGGGTATAATAATATGATAACATCCACAATGTCAATATATATGTGGTAATGTAAGCATGGTATATAACTAAAATATCATAACCAATCACTAACACATCACATAACATCAAATATTACAAACATGCATAAAGATGTCATCACCCTTAAAGAAACCCATCAACATCAAATGGGAGAATTATCCACATCCAGAAATCATCATAATCTAGAAATCATCAATACAAGACATCATCAATTATAATTACGCTGGCTCATAGCTATGCCCAAGTATATCTCCTAATCTTGAGTAATAAAATACTACATTGATATAAATAGGCCACCTATCAAAGAAATAATATATAATACAAGATATGAGAATCCACCATACTTTGGACACATACCCAGATATAATCTCATCTCCGCATATATGAGTAAATCAAAATGAATCATGACGGGTGAATGACTATATGATAGACATAATGTAAAACGCCTCACCTCGATACCCTTACTAGCCAAGAGTACTTCAGAGTAATACTATCAGATAATATGGAGAATGGGCTTATATATGGTATATACATGAATATCCCTTAGACTAACACTGATATGTATTAAAACATCAAATGAATAAGTCATCTATACGTACAAAGTATCGGTAAAAAGAGGTAAACACATATGATTCCAAGACAAAATAATACATAGTATAAAGAAAATAATAGAGAACACAAAGTCAGAATCACAATGTTAAAATATAATATAATACAATATTAACATAAGAGTTCAATTCATCTCAAATGTCGATTGTCACAATATTATATGATGAATAACCAATATACAACAAATGTCGAATATATGCAGTGAATCAATGATATAAAAATATCGTATAACAATCCGAATGTACGACTCCTCTAAGCCCAATAAAATACATGCTGGTCATGTCGTCTCTGCACCTGAAATGTCCATACTGACCTGAGTATTACATAAATAACACATGGTTTAGATTATGTCTAATCAAGGATCTACAATATAGATAACATAATATAAACAAGAAATAATAATATGATAACACTACCAGAGATATTCAAATCATTAGATGACATGTCAATATATATATAATTATGGAAATATATATGGAATTCTGTTTTATTATCCTACATAACCATCAAAGTGTCAAGTCACAAGAATAACTCAAACCATACAAGGCAACTAGTTCTAATACGAAAGATGTCATCACCCATATAGAAACACATCAAAATCAGAAAGCACAAAATAAACATGAATGGGTGAATCATACATATCTAAAATCAATACCAAATCCAAAAATATCGATAAATGAGATATCATCAATTATAATTAGGCTAGCATATAGCGCTGCCCAAATTTATCTCTTAATCTCAATAAATAGAACATCATCATCAATGCACGTAAATTAGGATAGGAAAGGCTGCCTATCAATAGACTGAGAATCCATTATACACTGGACACATATCATAGGTATAATCTCATCTCCTTATATAATATCCATTTGAAAATAACGTGACAAGATATGATTGTACGTTAGACATGAAGTCCTAAGTAGAGCCATATGTATAACAACACCATATGGGTTATTAAACCCATGACTATACTTTAGTGAGATATATCAATTGTATATGCCAAACCACAACTCCATTGGTACCAGAAGGGAGACTGATTACAAAGAGCAAGCTCTAAAGACATGGAGTCTCTACACTCTTTAGTTACCTCACGGTCACTGTGACACATATCCACCGGTGTGCTTGTCAACATGAGGAATCTTAAGTCAAGACACTATACATTCCTCTATATGTAAAAGACTGCTGGCCTACGTGACACATGGGCAAACGCACGTATAAGATTTGCATAAATCTATATAATACGGTGTCACGGATCTAGGGTGCGGCCCTATGATCAGGCCGCTATGGTGGATTCTAGCCATCAGGTCTTTTCTAAAAAATATAATAAGAGTACATCATGATAATGGAATATAACACGAAGTCTTAGTTATTATAAGGCATAAAGCCATACTCACTAAATTTAGGTATAGGTCCATAAAGTACTACGTGTATTACCTCGCATATGCACTTTATTCCCATCACGTGAGTGTCATCTGCTTACCATGAATAATCGAATATCACAATAACATCACATACCATTACCAATACTTAAGCATTTATTCAGCACTCATAAATTACACTCAATCTACTCAATATTTTATATAACGAGTCCCTTAAATAACCGAAGAAATATTACCTAATTCCCCATCCCAAATGGTGTTATAACTCTGTTTATTCAGATTTCTCATCACACAGAATTATATCACAAAATCATACAAAATAATATCATCACTATATCATACCAAAATCATCACTCCAACCAATATCAATGGTGAATCACTCATAACACCAAAATCAATATCGAGAAGATAAGAAATCAGAATACCCAGAAATCATGTATAAACATTTTTATAGCACACATTAATAATACATAAATAATTATACTATTAGGAAAATACTCCTGAAAATAACCAAATTTCCAATAAAAGAAGTTCTCATAGTTTATATAACTTATAAAATTTAAATAAACAATAAGGACCAAATATAAAAACTTTACCTTTCAATCATTTATTAATTTCTATTTTAAATAATTATAAATCAATCAAATCAATTTAATATACTCAAATTAAATATATATATACATTTTTAAAACTTGAATTATATATATATATATATATATATATATATTTTAAGATTTCATAAGTATGCTTTAATAACTATAGCTTATCAACGGTTTAATATTTCATATTTTCCATTTAAATATTTATAAATTCACTTTGTTTGTTTTAATAAACTTTAACTTATTCTACATTAATATATGATATATATATATATATATACACATTGGGTTTTAGTATATTTATTACATTTATTTATTTTAATTTATTTTATCATTTAATATATATATAAGAATATATATAAATTTGATACTTGCTCACAATACACAAAATAATACAATAAAGCACTAATAATCACACAACACTCACTGGCTTATTTAACACACACACAACACTTACAAACACAAAAATCACTCACGCATACAAAAAATACACCAATGCACATAACAAAGCATACTCGAATAAACAATCCATTGCATATATCACGTGATTGCACACATACACATATGTTCACACGAGATTATACACACATGCATATTACATACGGACATATAAACTCAGTACACAACACACACCAACACAATCATGCATAAACATAGTCATACACATACAACACACAGAGCATGTATGAACTCACGCACAACATCACATAAATACATGCACACATACAAACTCATACAGGATTATACACACTCAACAAGCACAGCCATACATACACATAAATACAGCTACTATACACAAACACATCACACTACACACACAACACCCATACAACACAAGCCTCTCACAAACACAACAGCCTAAAATACATAAACACATAGCAATGCACATACACACTCAATTGCATATGCGTGCGCACCAAAGTCAACAAACATACGGCTTCATAGCACAAGGCTCCATCAGTGCATCGGTCATCCATGACCAGTCCGTCGATCAGCCATGGCCTGGAAAATTTCACTCCTGGTTATGCCTCCTCTTATCCCTTCCAAACCTCTTCATCACTGTTAACAACATCACTCCAAAGCACACAACATTATTTGCTCAATCATAATTTCAATACACACACACACACACACACATAATCCTAAGATTAAACTTAGAATTGTGAATGAGAAACTCACCTTGAAGTTGTGTTCTCTTCTTCCTTTGCTCTCTACCTTAACACATGCACGCATACGGTTTACCGCCCCCGCAATGCAATCTAATATCTCGCATGCCATAGGTGTATACAAATATGAATATGCACATATTTAAATTTGGAGATTTATTTTAATTTACATAATTTATTCTTGAATTTAAAAGTGGAGAGGTTTTGTGCGTGAGCTTTAGGAAGAAGATAAAAGTGAGATAACCGAGACTACGTAAATAATTTTTATGAAGGAATGAAAACTCTAGAGCAAGAATGTTAGGCTTGGACTATAGGCTAATGGGCTTGCCTTATATAAATTAGTTTTCATTTTATTTTTTATTTTAAAATAAAATTATATTTAATTTAAATAAATACAAACTTCCATTTCCAAATAACTAATTTTACATATTAATACTATATTTTGATTATAGTACTTTTATAAAAATTTATTTTCACATAACTTACCTTAATTTTTACCTATCATATGTTCCACAATTTACATTTTCTTTTACTAAATAATTTTAAAATCAGTTTAACAAATAATCCCCAAATTCAAATTTTATTGATTAAATAACTATCATTAACTTTAGTTAACAATTACTTAAAAACCAGGTTGTTGTAGACTTCCCCTCTTAACAAAATTGCATCCTCACAATTTCCCATAGGGAAGAATCTATTACAAACCAATTAAACTAAACATACTCATATTGTTTAATATAAATTTTAAATACCAAATACTTACCCAAAGAAAAATTGCTTTACAATTTCACAAAACTCTTCATTTAAATATTCCTTTTCATATCATATATATGTTTTATATTATTTTTCCAAAATTCAATTTATTCTAATTCACCTCAATTTAAATTCAAATTCTCCATCGAACAATTTTAAATATATTTTAAGAAAAACCAAATTTTCATCAATATATATCTACTAAAATCTCTTTTCCTATTTAATAAAATACTCTTCAATATATGTTATTTAACTTTTAATATCTAATTATAAACAAAGTTGTTTTCAAATACTATTTTACAAACTCTCTTCATAATTTTTTTTTTTAAGAAAAATGTGTGATCCTCTAGTAAAAGAGGAGAGCACACATGCAAATATATATAACTCAAAGCAAGGTGCTGCCAACATGCTTGGCTGAAAACAAGTCCAAGTACTGGAATCAAAAGATAAGAACTCAAGTACCCCTATAATGCGCTCCGGCAAAGCCACCTCCTATTACACCCTAATATCAAGCTCCAGCATGGCCACCGCCCAATATTAAGGTGTAGGAATACTTAAAAATCTAAAGAATAATACACAGACAAAGAACTGGAAAAAACCTACACTCTCTAATAAGGAAGCTCCATGTTGCAGACTCACAAGGAATGAGGATGAGATTGAACTGAGGTGGAACTGCTAGTGCTTCTGAAAGGAAGACTCCGCTCCGAAGGCTCAGTAAAAATGGAAGAAGCGCCTAGCTGAATAGCAAATCTCCATAAAAATATGCAGCTAGGATAAAGTTGAAGATGTACTTAGAAGAGAGCCACTCTGCAATCTGGAAACCTACAAACTGTAGTCATGTGAACATGTAAAGAGAACCTCGCACCCTATCTAACACCCTATCGTCCATACCTTTTACTGTAGAATGACTAAGAAAATAGTTAGTAAGATACACATAAATGTATATAAATAAAATTTATATACATTTATATGTGAAAACGAAATAAGGGTAAAAATGCTTAAGTAAGACTAACAAGACAGAGTAAAGAAAAGAGAGAAGAAAAACTAAAAAACAAATAAAAGAACTAACAAAGAAATTCCAATAGGAACCAAAAGCAAAAGAACTATAAGCTAATACAGACAAAAACTAATAAAGTAATTAAAACCAATCATAAAATATTCTTATGAACCTTTGGTCAAAAATAAATAATGATACGTAGTGAAGTCCACATTTGAATTTGGAAAAAATCTTAATATTACAATTGTTAATGATAAAAATATTGTTTCTGTGCTTAAATAGATTCATATTATAACTAACCTTATTAAGATACTCTTTAAATCGGATATTTTTGTCAAATTTATATTTGGGATTCGAAAATTCTTTTCATAAATTTACTTAAACATTTTATACTTTCTGAATTAATATGAGGAGGGAAATTTTAAATTTCAAATTTTCAATATTTCAAAGCTAACTCTATAATTTCTTATCAAAGTAATTCACAAATCAATAATTGATTATGTTACAAAGTCATTATAACGACCCAGATTTTTAGTCGTTGATTTTGAACATTTAATTCATTATAAATGTTGAGTTTTGGAATATGAATGGGATTTTAATATGAAGTTTATCGATCAAAATTAGTATAATAAAAACTTAAGTTCCAAATAAAGCGATTAAATTTATAAATTTAATTATTGAGTTAATGACTAGAAATCGACTAAATAATTGAATTGGTGTTGAATATGAAATCGAAACAATTTCTAATGTCGATATAAATTCTATTTTAATTATAACTTAGTTAGTAAGATTTTAAAACTAAATTTTTAAGCGATTTTTAAATTTTGGAAATCATCGATTTAATCGACGAGTTAAAATAGCGATCTGGGGCACAGTCTAAAATTCGACAAAACTAGTTCCATAGGATACGTAATAGTGTATTATTATCGAATTTCAAATTTCATAACGTTTGAAGTTGTCGTTTGGCCGTACGGGATATAAACGTGCTAAAATTTATATCGAAAATTCAATATAAATAATTGGGTCCAATAAGCTATCTTCTTCACATGGTCGAATTAGGACTCGAAACCTTTTCCATTGCATTTGGAATAGGGGTATAACATTATAAACACCTAGCGGCATGCCTCGATAGGGTTTTGAGATTTTTAGCTGTGTAATCGAGACGGATTGAAATTTTAAAAATAATATATATATATATATATATAATATGTTGACTAGTCAAAATCTATTCACATCAGCTTTTCCTTCTACTCAAACTACTGTAGCCTTCTTTTACACACTACCTTCCTTTCAATCGTTTCCCTTCTCCTTTTTAAAATCACGTTCCTTTCTCCTTTTCAAAACATTAGAGAAATCAAAATCAATTCGTTCGAAAAAAAGAACGATCGAATCGATATTGAGGATGAATCGTGGGAACTGGGGAGGCCTTCAATCAACGAAGGGGGTAGGCAAGTGTCGCGGCATTGGGACGAGGCGAAGTCAATGTGGAAGGCACGAGGTTAGGGTTTCTGGATTTTGTGCGCATGAGGGCACTCGACTCACTAAGTGGATGCAACTTAGGATTTTCATTGATTGAGCCGGTTTTCTTTTGTCGAAGTGGGTGCGAGCGCATGGGGGTTTCGACGGTGATATGACAGTGCTCTGATGGAGGCATGGCTATTCCAAGAGGTCGATATTGCTAGAGCACGATGGTAGACCCATGCATGAGGTTTTATTCTGGAAACGATGGCAAGGCAAAAGGGAGGTAGGTATCGGACGGAAAATCACTTTATTTGGAAACATTTGGACTACTCCCTGAATATTGAAAATAAAAGATCTTAGGGAAGATGCCTATTAATATTCCTAAGTATTGGACGAAAAGGATTTGAAAATAGTTAAATTCGAGATTTTAAATATAGAAAATATTTTCAAATGGATGAGTTATAATTGGAAGCGAGAAAAATATATTTTAAGCATTAAAATGACTTGAAAAATATCCTGTTAAACATATAAGAATTTAAGCTTGATTTCCGCTGTTGAAATATAGGAAGGGTTTGAATGAATACACACACACGCACACACACACACAATAATTTTGGAAAATTGTAATCAGGCCAGATGATTGGTTATGGATGTTTTATTGATAGTTAAATAACCGACTATCGATATTGGCTAATTTCGTTAATCATTTCAAAGAGACCGAGATCGGATTTAATTATTCGAAAACCACTTTGATTCGGTTTGAACGTAATAAATGAATAAGGTGAAGATGATGAAGACAGTGATTTGGTTTGTCCAGGCCCAGGACAACTTGTATGGACAAATACTATCAGAGCATCGTCATTGGAGGATGATGAGCATTCTAAGTAAAATTGTTCTTGAAAGGAAACGCTTAGCTTCAAGCCTCATCAACCGGAAATAACTAAAACATGGGAGATGTAGCAAGGTTAAGTGGGTCACACCCAATTAGGGTATGTTACCACTTTTCTAGATGTCCTTGGAAACCTTTATATTATGGATATGGTTGTAAATGAAAGAAGAAGCGCTTGATAGTAAGGGTGGGAACGCCTGGGGTGATAACATGTTTGGTCTATCCAGGTTAAGGATAGGCCGGTCTTATGTAGAAAGGGATCCCGATGATGGTCCTTGGTACATTGTTTTAGAGGTGTACTGTGATGGGCGGTATCCCAATGGCCCTGTCATTCGTGTGAATCAATTCTCCAATAAGCGCCATACGGTTTTGATAGTGTCCAACTATGCCGAAATGTGAGATGCAAGCATTTCAACTATTTTCTATTTTTAGACACTATTATAATATCAGACGATTTTGATAAAAATTGCTTTGGTCATCATAAGGTAAAAACCCGTCGTGTTTTTATGTGACGTGGTCTTACGAGATACCTTTATTTTCAAAGGATTTTTGAGAAAAGTGAATAATTTAAATTGAGTGTGTATTCTCATGCTAGTTTTCCAAAAGGACTCGGGTGTTATTTTATTACAATGCTCGGGTCAGACCGAATATTACAGATACATAATAGGGTGCTATGGAGCTCAGGAGATGAGCTGGATAACCAAGACGTATTTTTCCGTACTAGATTTGTATTTCCGCTATGTGAGGACAAGTTATTATAACTGTTCATTATGATGTATTGAATTGTTGTACTCTGAGGATTGTAAATATATAAAGAGTTACAGATTCTTTTGTATAAAAATCTTTTATTATATGTTATATTTTGTTCCACTGTGATTGTGAGATTACGTGTTGTTGTTGTTCTTTTTCCTTCTACCTTTTTCTTCTTTACCCTAGTTGTTCACTCTTTTGTACAATTTGGGTTGAATACGAGTGAGTTTTTATCAACTCAAAGGGTGCGGAACTGAGGGTCGCTACACTTAGTATCAGAGCTGAAGGTTAAGCGAGAACCTAGCTCTGAAGGGGATTACTCGTTAGAGAGAGAGTCAGTTGTACTATAGAATGAGTTTGAGTGTAATAATATATAAGAGCGCGTATCTGTTGGTGAATATAAAACCATTTTATATGGTGTTGAATTATCTATTGAGTGGCGTATAAATTTGGTTCGAGCAATGGGACGCCACTAAATCGATAGGGGTTTCTAAACACTTAAAGGTGATAGACTGACACAGTATGGTTTTGGAGTAGGTAAACAAAATAATTTTACCCAAACTATATTTTGATATAAAGGAGAATATTTTTTTGGAAATTAATATAGTGGTGTGTTTGGTTATTATTATATAACCAAAGTAAGATTTCAAAACTTGGAATGGTTATAAAAACCAAATTAGATTTTATAGGTGAATTATACAAATGAGTTAAAAACTACAAATAGGTTCAAACCAGAATTTGGAAAATTTAAATCCCGAAGACTTTTAGAAGTTACTTCCAAAGTGTTAAAGACAAATAATAATATTATTATTTTGGAGAAATTTTTGAATTAAAAAATGGTTTTAAATAGATTTTGGAAGAGATATAGCATTGAACTCACTTCGGTCGATGGAAAATTACTCCAATGGTGATCGCGACATCATCAATGTTCATTTTCGAGTTTCTAGGTAATAGATTGCTACAGTAGTAAATTAATATGGAGATTTTTCACTGAAAACTAGCGTTGTTTTGGAAACTCCAAAGGAAAATTGTTTTGGAATGGAACCAAGTGAATTTTGTAAATCGAAGAAAGTGGTTTGATAAACCAAAGAGAGAGTGTGTGTGTGTGTGTGTGTGTGTGTGTGTGTGTGTGTATTGGATTTCAAAGTGATTTGAAGGATATACCGTTTGTTTGAAGAGGAGATGATATTTATAAGAAAGGAAATTATGGAATTTGAGTTTTGGAAGAAAAAAATTTAACTTAAGTAAGTTAAAATAGATTGTGTAAATTGAATTTAACTTAAGGAAAGTTAAATAAATTTATTGGGAATTGACATAATAATTTCTATATGAACATAAACAAGGAAGTGGAAAATTTTGAAATTAGAATTAAATTCTTACTTTATTTAAACTGAATGTGCTAGAAATAAATTTGTTTGGAGTGGAAACTAAATTTAAGTATGAATAACTCGAAATTGGTTTGAAATGTTGGTCAATAGGAATTGAAACTTAAATAAAAGGTGAATTGTAATTGAATTAAATATGTAAAGTGAATATATAGTGGCTATATATCCCTATGTTATAAAATTTGAGTTGGAGTAGAAATAATATTGAATTGAAGTAAATATAGATTTTGAATTGTGAAATAATTATATAGCCATGAGTTACAAATTTTGAAAGGGATAAAATTTAATTGGAAACTATTGGAAGTGTGGATAAATGAGTTTATATAGCTTATAAAAATTGAAATAAATTGAATAAAATAAACTTGGTCTATAAATAAATGTATAATCTCGAGTTAAAAATAAAATGTGAATATGCTAGAGTATAGAATTGATAGAAATGTGGAAAATAAGTGGTGTGACTTATAAAAAGTGAAATAGAAAACACAAAATAAGATTGTTTGACATTTTGGTAAAGGAATAAAAATCCAAACTTTAATTATAAAATGAGGGACTCAAGAAAATTAAGAGAAGTGAAGACAAAAATCAGAAGTTGAATGTAAAACTTGAGTATAAATTAAAATTCGACTTTTAAGTTAGTAAATAGAATATATTCTACAATGTTGTCAACTAAAATGGAATTGGATTGAAATGGTGATGAATCGAGTTATAAATAAATTACATTGAAGTGTAAATAAATTGAATATGACTTGGGATATTAATTAAATGGATTTGAATATGGAATTAAAATTGAAGTGGATTAAATGAATGAAATAACTAATTAATTAATTAGTAAATGAAATGGAAGTTGGTTGAAATGAAAACAAACTTAGGTTATATAGTTGGAATAAGTTAAACTAAATGAATTAACTTAAGTAAATATTTTGAATAGAAACTCGGTTTAAATAAATTTATGAAATGGTCTGAGTTTAATAAAATGAATTTGAATGTAATGGAAGTGGGTATGAATGGGATGCAACTAAATTGATTGAGAATAAACTTGAAATGGAATAGAATTTATTATAAATTGATTTGGAATCAATTTAAAATAGTTAAAAACTGAAATGGTTATTTATTAAATGAATGTAACAACCCGCATATTTATCGAGTTTGTATTTAAATATTTTATTTAAATATTAACTCGTTAATCGGATTTTGGTCCGAAAAGCTACTTTTTGCAAACGGTCAAATTAGGACTCGAGACCACTTCCATTGAGTTCGAAATGTCGTTTACAATTTTTTTAAGTATAAACATCGATAGGTTTGGAGTTAGTGAAATTTCACTAACTTTTCCCGCTTTGGACTTTGGGTTAGTTTAGCCTATTAAGCCCAAGTTCCAACCCCCTTCTCCTCACTCTTCATAAATTTCCTAACTAACTCAAGCTTGGGCATTAATGGTGAAAAGAATGGGAAATTAAAACTCCAAGCACAAATTCAATTGCAAATCCAACATTCAACTCCAAATTCAAGTAGAAGATATTGGATTCAAGCTTTGGATTGCTTCTCCTTGCTTTCAAGCTTCATCTTCATAAACTTTAGTGCAAAGGTGAGATTTTTATCTCACAAATCTAGTCTATAACTATATTGGACTATTGGGAATGATTCCCTATCACTTTTGCGTGCACATTTGCATTTGGTTTGGATTGGATTGGCGAAAAACTCCAATTTTTAGCGTTTTGGTGAATTTTCTGCACTTAGGTCGTTCTGGCCATTTTCGTGTGTTCGGAGTTAGGTCGCTCGCGACCTAACCCTTAGGTCGTTCGCGTGTTAGCGCGCTAGGTCGCACTGCCTTGAATTTTCACTTCGGAGTTAGGTCGTTTCACGTTAGGTCGTATGGGGTTTAGGTCGTAGGTCGTTTCTGGCCTTAAATCCCCTCTGCAGCGTTAGGTCGCTCAGCCTTTCCTTGTTAGGTCGTCACCACTTAGGTCGCGACAAATGTTAGTACGTTAGGGCCTTAGGTCGTAGGCCTTAGCTCGCATTTGAGCTTAGGTCGTAGGTCGCTAGCTCATAGCTCGTATTTGAGCTTAGGTCGTATGGCGCTTAGGTCGTAGGTCGCATCACCCTTAAGTCGCTCAACCTGATGCCCCTCTTAGGTCGCACATCCCTTTAGGTTGCTAGGTCTTAGGTCGCGCATTGCCTTAAGTCGCTCGACCTGCTCTCACCTTAGGTCGCGCCATCTTTTAGGTCGCGTACCATACTTTAGTCCGTTGTCCCTTAGGTCGCTTGCACCTTAGGTCGGCCTCGTTAGCTCGCAGATCCTCTAGGTCGCGTGGCCTTTAGACCGTAGGTCGCTAGGTCGTAAGACCTTAGGTCGCCTGACCACTTAGGTCGCTTGACCTATTCAAATGTTAGGTCGCGAGTTCCTTAAGTCGCTCGTCTCTCCTAGGTCGCTCGCTTCGGCTAACTCGCGAACACCACTAGGTCGTTTGACCCTTTAGACCCTTAGGTCGTGAGCAGTTAGGTCGTTAGACCTAGGTTGCCTTTTCCCCTTAGGTCGTTGGACCGATATGTCGCTTCACCTGTGCTCACGTTAGGTCGTTCGACCCATTCATCTTTAGGTCGTTCCACTTGCCTATCTCGTAGGTCGCATTCCACCTAGGTCGCGTGAACCTATAGGTCGTTGGACCCTTAACTTTTAGGTCGTTAGACCTCATTTTGTCTTCACTAGGTCGTACCGTTTTGGACGGGGCGCTGCCCCGCACCCCGCCGGGGGCGCTGCCCCCTGGACCCCCGCGACCTGACTGGGCAGGTCGAACCCCGTAAGCGGTGGCGTTGCCCCCGCACCCCCACCTTGGGGGGTTGCCACCCCCCATGGACCCCCCCTCCGTAGGGGGATCTTATCTGAAAAACATTGAGCTGATTTCCTTGGATTTTATTCACATCTCCGTATGCGATTTTTGTGACTGATTGTTTCTACAATTACTTCTGTGTTTTGTCACTTTATAATATAAAGGTTTCAATACTAGTAGTAAATATCAAAACTCTTTTAACAAACAATTTCAACTCTATTTTTAATAACAAATCTCTTTTCTTAAACCGTTTTCCAATCTATTAGTATATACAAGCCTTTACCTCACTCGGATGAGAAATCTAATTAAACGACCTAGTAAAACAAGTGGTATGAAACGCTTGCGTTCACTTCGTCGGTTAATTCTTGGACTTGTTCGATTGAACCTCTTGTGACAATTTTATTAGTGAAGATTTACAGTTTGTTCGTAAATATTTAAGTTAAGCAAGTGGTTATGGGACATGAAGCTAAACTTCTATATTTACTAGCTTAGTGTAATTGATACTTCTCGTTGATCTTGATGATCGCTTTATGAATTAGACTAGCAATTGCGCGATGTCTCTTTCATTGCAAGGTTAGACTAGACACCACTTGTGTGATTCCATTCACACATACCTTTCTGCTTTTTGGTTAGTCTTGACCTCAATCTGTGTGATTCCATTCACACATGCGGGGTAGCTCCCCATGGTCTTCGGACCGTCATGTGATAGGCCTCTTTCCCTTTTTATGATTTCTGGATTTCTTGTGTTGATTTCTGGAATTTATCTCTTTGACTTGTCATGAGTACAAGTTTAGGGTATGATGCCCTCTTTGGATCTTTGAGAAGATTCTTGTGATATTGATTTATCTCTTATCGGTTGATCTCCTGTTGATCATTATTTGCATACTTATAGTAGTATGTCAGTATGGATATTTTATGTTTATGCCATATCTTTTATTTTATATCATGTCATCTGATATTTATAGCTAGACTGATCCGTTTATTATTTTCTTATAAATAATACTCGGGTCAGACCGAGATGTTACAGGTGCTACTGCTTGACTCCTCCCCCAGTGATTCACTACTCAGACTTTTGGCTACTTGTTTAGATTAGCAGCTTTTGTTGTTTACACTTGAGATATAGACTCATAGTTGTATTCTTTTGTATAGCACGCGTTGCTATTCTTTTGTATTATCGTGGATCTTCTTAGACCACTACTCTGATGTACACTTTTATGTGATATATATTCATATCTCTTTCCGCCTTTGTGATATGGATATCTGTGATTGATTCGCATGTTATGCTTACTTCTATATTTGTTTCCGAAGATTATTTTATAGCCACCGTGTGATAAGAAATTACATGGATGGTCGCTCCTCAACAGCCTTATTCTCCGCGCTAGTTGACAGCACTACACCGTAGTGTTCTTGGCTAGCGTGGGTATAGAGGTGGGGCGTCACAATGAATTGCGCCAAATTTGCATAGAAAATTATTGTTCGACGTAAACAAAAGTAAATAAAGTTCTATGAAGGGAAAAAATTGATTTTTAATCAATTTGGAATGGATATGAGTTTGTTTGGTATAAAAAAATTAAATTGAATGCAATAAAATTGAGTTGTAAATCATTCAAATCGAATATTGGAACCTTACAATAGCTTATAAATATATTTTGGCATGTGGTTTATGAAATTCTTGTGCGAACGAAATGTTGGTGAATTTCATATTTTTGATACTTACGTAATTAAATTAAGAAAGTACATGTACAAAGGGACTATTTGGCTAGATTTGGGTTGCGAAATTGCTTTTGAAGTAAATGCTTGTTTAATAATGCTTAAAAATGCTAAATAAGGTATGTTTTCGAATTAAATATCGCTAAATATAATATTGATATATATATATATATAGATATGTGTATATATATATATATATATATTTTTTTTCCGACCATGTGGATCGATGTGTATATATATTTATCTCTCTTGTCATATTGCAAAAGGTCCTCCGTACAAAGGAGTGCAAAAGAATTTTGAAAATTTAGGGTGTTAGAATGTTTTTGAAAATATTTGTTAACATAAAAAAAGATGATTTTAAAGTGTAACTGAAATAAAGGATTTTGGAATTAGAAATAGAAACTAATTGTTTCGAATGAAAGTAAAAGATTAGAAAATTAAAATATCGAATTTTTACTGATAAGTTTTGAAAAGTTAATGGGATTGGATCGTTCGTCCTACCTTATCAATTTCGGGGACGAATTCTTTTAAGGGGAAGGAATGTAACGACTCGGATTTTTGGTCGTTGATATTGAACTTTTAATTCATTTTAAATGTTGAGTTTTGGAATGTGAATGGGATTTCAATATGAAGTTTTTCGATAAAAAATAGTGTAATAAAAACTTAAGTTCCAATTAGAATGGTTTAATTTATAAATTTAATTATTGAGTTAATAATTATAATCGATTAAATAATTGAATTGGAGTTGAATATGAAACTGAACCGATTTCTATTGTCGATATAAATTCTATTTGAATTATAATTTAGTTAGTAAGATTTTAAAACTGGATTTTTAAGCGATTTTGTAAATTTTGGAAATCATCGATTTAATCGACGAGTTAAAATAGCGATCTGAAGCATAGTCTCAGAATTCGACGAAACCAGTTCTATGAGATCTGTAATGGTGTATTATTATCGGTTCCGTAATATTTGGAGTTATCGTTTGGTCGTATGGGATATAAACGTGCTAAAATTTGTATTGAAAATTCGATATAAATAATTGGGTCCAAAAAGCTATCTTCTATATGCGATCGAATTAAGACTCGAAACCTTTTCGATTGCATCCATAATAGGGTTATAACATTATAAAAGCCTAGTTGCACCCCTCGATAGGGGTTCAAGATTTTTAGCTGTGTAATCGAGACGATTTGAGATTTTAAAAATAATATATATATTTTATGTTGACCAATCAAAATCTATTCGCATCAGCTTTTCCTTCTTCTCAAATCACTGTAGCCTTTCTTTTGCATGCTACTTCCTTTCAATCGTTTCTCTCCTCCATTTTAAATCATATTCCTTTCTCTTTTCAAAAACATCAGAAAAATCAAAATCAATCCGTTCCAAAAAAATGAGGGAAACGAAAATCAAACAGAATCCGTTCGAAAAAACGATCAAATCGGGATCGAGGATGAATGATAAGAGTTGGGGAGGCCTTCGGTCAGCATAGGGGGTAGGCGAATGTCGCGGCATCGATTTTAGGAGGAGGCGAAGTTGATGGGTGGAAGGCGTGAGGTTAGGATTTCTCGATTTTGTGCGCATGAGGGCGCTCAACTCACTGAGTGGGTGCGATTTAGTATTTTCATTGATTGAGCCGGTGTTCATTTATCGAAGGGGATGCGAGCATCTAAGGGTTTGGGCGATGATGCGGCAGTGCTTTGATGGAGGCACGGCTGTTCCAGGAGGTTGATGTTGGTAGAGCACGATGGTCGCAGTAGTGAAGGCGCAGGTGTGAGGTTTCATGCTGGAATTGACGGTGCGACAAAGGGTAGGTGGGATTCGAGCAAGTCGGTAAGGTAAAGAAAATAAATTAATTTTAATTATTATATTAAGTTTAAGTTAGTTATATTTTTAATTATCGAATCTTATAAAATACATATATCATTCGTACGAAGTCCATAATGAATAAAAACAGTCGTGTGGGATTCTAAGCTGGGAAATCTACGCGATGGATTTAAAAATTTGAGTGGATTGCAAAATAAATCAAGGTGAGAATTTATTAAAAGTGTGTTATGGATCGTGTAATATGGATATACAATGATACAGAATATAGTGATGATAGTTATACGGTAAATAATGCGGAATATAAAAGCGGTAAGTAAAATGACATTAGGAAATTTTGTACTGGTTCGAAGCACCGTCCTACGTCCAGTATCAGAATCCCTCTGTAATTTCACTAAAACAAAAAGGCTCACATAACCCGAAGGGACAGGTCTATACAACGCCTGAGCAGCCGAACAGGGACCTGAGCAGCAGAACAAGATTTCTCCTTAGCAGTTGAAGAGGACTTCACATGCCTGAGCAGTAGAACAGGACTTCAACAAATACAAAACATTGACTTTATGGTTCTAATAACACGGATTTGTCACTTGTAGTACACACTTCCTTTAATCTTCTTCTCGAGTATAAATATATGTAGTTGAAGTTTATGAAGAATAGAAAGGTATAATATTGCTTTAATGTAAAATAATTGAAAGCATAATAGCAAATAGATTTCAAAGAGTTAGATTAGAAAGATAAGAAAATTCGATGATTTGGAATCAAGTTAAAGTATGTATTTATAGAGGTTAAAGAGCAGCGACTATAGATGAAGAGTTTCGATTGAAGTGTTGCGTCCAAATCTTTTCGTAGAGATTCGTAACTCTTCATAAATAGGCGTATCTTTTTCAAAAGTAGCCTTTGTTGAAATTCGGTCAACTAAACCTTTGGGTCAGTCGACTGAATATTCAAACGAATTTTTAAGTATATATCTGTATATCTTTGCACCTGTGCGTGTTGCACAGAATTTTCAGGGTCAGTCGATAATGAGCCTCTGGGTCAGTCGACTGACCTGGTAAAATCTACACAATTTGCACAGTTTACATAGGTATAGTAATATATATAACTTTAAATACTTTTATATATTTTATATGCTTATATATGTATAAAATATTTGGAAATAAGATGATTAAGTATATAGGCTAATATATACATAAACGAGGGGAGATTTTAACAAAATTAACATAAGACTCAAAAATAATATAATATAATTGATGCATCGATTTTGAAGCCTTGTCTTCTTGTAGTATATATTCTCTTTTTGTCGTAGCAGTCGTCAAATCTGTATGTCGTAGTGATAGCTTTGTGTCATGAATCAAAACCAAGTCTCAACATTCTTCCCCTTTTTGATTGATGACAACCTATAAATAGGTATAGATTTCGACTGTATATGTATATAAATACTTAATCCCCATGAATCTTTGACGCTCTATATCCTTCATTTTCAATGGTAGCAATAATATTTCTCCCCCATTGTCATCGACAAAAAGGAATAAGGAATTAAAAGTATGAAGCCATAATGTCTTAGATATTATGAAGGAAACAACCATTCATGCATTAAAAATCCATAAACGAGAGTCTTTAAATACGAAAAGGAGTGACTGTTTTAATACAAGCCATAAAATAAAGACTAATGTTTGCATAATATAAAATAACAACTTATACCATCCTTTGCTTACCCCTATCATCATGTGATGTTTGACCACCAGTAATGCCTTCATCTCCACCATCGTCACTACTACTTGCTTGATCATCGGAAGAGGATGACCAAATGAAGACGGGTTGCTTACCCACGTCGCCTAGTGTAGCCGTTGAAGTGCCAGAAGAACATGAGATAGCTTGCCATAACTTCGAAAAAATTCCTTTAACCTTATCAAGCTTTTTGTCAACTTTAGTGATATGGGATTGAAGAATTTGTTGGTTACGGCGTATTATAGAAATCGACTCATATGGAGGTAGGCCCAGATTAGGAATCAAAATTTCGTCTTGTTGACAACGAGTTGATCTTTGGCGGGATGGATCGTGAGATGCTTTGCCATGTTGTTGTGGCTGATCTTGAGATAATTATCGTTGAGTCCACTCTATGAAAGTAATGATAGGAGATGGTCGAGCAACCGGTAGCTTCATTAACGCTAAAGTGCGAGAATTTAAATACCCAACGGTAGAAACCGGCGAGTCAGGTTCCAGACACATGCCTTTAATAATCGCATAATATATTCACCATAATAGATGACATTCATCCGACCGTTGTTGAAGCTTAGGAATTCATCAAGAATTAGTCGTAGCCATTTGACTTTAATATTTCTGAAGATAGCGTACAAGGCTTTAAAGTTATGTTCATAAATAAGTTCATAACTCACGGTTCACGGAGTTACAGTTTTCATTAAAGCACGATGCAGAATGCTTTCGGTCTTAAGGACATGGATTTGAGTTGGTGCATGTCGTCTTCTAAAATTAAATGACTTATATGGTCACGAACAACCATATCACAATCAACATTGCTCAATTCTATACCATCATTTTCAGATCTTAAAATGTGAGCCACTCTATCTAAGGAGAAATGACGGGTTTTCCACAAACTAGACTCCATACATAATCTTCTTGATTTTGAACGGTTTGGTGACCCAAATTAAGATTTTCATAGAATAGTTAGACCATTATTTGATTAATTTTGTGCTTATTATCATCAATATTGAATAAAGATTCCAAATTGCTCCTACGAGCCAATTCAAGTATATAGTACGGAGAGAAATTGGAAGACTTTACAAACGAACCTTCAAAGATGTGAGAATCTTGCATTCTTCTCCATCTCCTAATTGCGGTATCATCAAATAGCCATTGTTGAATTTGATCATTTGGAGGAGGTTGAGAGGATAAAAATGCTTGTCCTTTTCTCTTAGGAGCCATCAATTTGATTGTTTGGATGTTAAAAGTTGAGTTTTTGAAGAGCTAGGTTTTTGGAGAAGTTAAAAATCTGAAACGAGTGAGGAGAGGAAAGGGAAAGGTAATGGTTAATAGGTGAAAAATGAGTGGGTAGTAGTAGTAATGTTGCTCAGATTCACGATTCAGTCGACTGAATCAGTGGTTCAGTCGACTGAATCTGAAATTTGAAAATTTCCACCCTTTTGATCCGGTCAACTGAGTCACTGAGGCAGTCGAATGGCCATGGTTTTCTAAAAAAATTACTTCGGTGTCAGTCACTGACCTCTTGGTTCATTCGATTGGCCTTGGTTTTTAAAAAAAAATTACTTCGTTGTAAGTTGACTGACCCCCTGGTTCAATCGACTGACCTGGGTGAATTTATGCAGTCAATGTTTTCTTGAGTAAATTTTTATAAATCTTCATACATATGAACATTTTAAGTTTATTTTTGAATATTATAACTAGTATACATGTTGATGATATGAAGAAGAAATGAATTATTCCAAAAACAAAGCGTACATACTTTAGTAGAATTATTCGGAAAAAATCAACAAATAATAACAACTACGTTTATTTTAATAGGCTAGGAGTTTTGTAGCCCTGTAGTTGTTTGCGACGAGCATTTGATGCTTCAATCTGATCCAATGGATTTGGTGAGACCAGTGGTCACGGTGGGGATGAAGTCGAAGGTCGTCGAATAGGCGAAACGGCCTATTCGTCTATTGGATGTGAGGAGGCTCCGCAAAACTTTATGGCAATGTGCTCGATGTTGGGGATGCGGATTAAGGATCTTAAGGCAGAAATAACACTATAGGGGGGGTGAATAGTGTTTTAAAGAATATATGAACTATATGACTAAATTAAAACTTTCAACACAAATCTAAACAGAATTCTAACATAGAATGATCACAGAACATATAACAAATGCAAATAGTAAAGTAAAGCAAGTAAAAGGAAAGAACACACCGGATTTTATACTGGTTCGGAATCCTCCTACATCCAGTCCTGCACCAAGGCAATATCCTTGTACAGATTTTTATAAGTCAATATCCAAATTACAACCCTCAATTTCTAAGGCCTTGAGGAACCCTCCTATCTCCGAGTCTGGGGTAAACTCTCTTGATTTACGGGACACAAGATCACCCTAATACTTCTTAATAACAATCCTTTTGAATGGAGAGACTCTATGGACTTTTTGAATACAAATTAATCCTATAACTCTGAATAGCACTTTGATTTTTAGTAGAATGATGGAGAATCAAATAGAGAGAGTATCTAAATGATTTCCTATTGAGAATTTGGCAGAATGATGGCACGATCTTGAAAATATGAAGTTTTATGGATATGGAATGGTGGAGAAGAAAGAGTGAAGAAAATAAGAAAGTAGTTGTTAAAAAAATTCGTTTTGGAAGCCTTTATATAAATGCACAACAGTCATAACCATTGGCGAAAGGTTTTTGAACGAATGGACACTTCTTTTGAAAATTGAATTTTGAATCCAACTGTCACCATGTCGACATGGGGTATCCCCTTATGTCGACATCCCTCAGTTCAAAATTGTAGAGATGTTGTTTTGTAAAAGCATTTGAATTTAAAACAAGTTGAAACTTCTCTGAAACAAAATAAAGTGTGTAAACAATATTTTGAGATAGAGAATGAATATAAAACATTATTTTAAATATATATATATATATATATATATAATTGATATAGACCGTCAATTATATAAGTAATATTTAAAATCAGAATAAGTTTTGATGTTTTAAAAATAGAAGTTTTTTTAAAATCAGAATGGAGGAATATTTCAAGGCTAAAACAAAGTTTGAAAACATTTTTGAAAACACGATTTTGAAAGCTAAAACATTTTGAAAACGGATTTAAAAACATTTAGAAAAATCTATTCAAACTGAAATTGCAACAACCTTCCTATAGAGCTCCTCCATAGGACTCGAGAACTTGTACAAAGTAGTTTAAATGATTTTGATTTTCGTGGGTTTGTAAGCCACTTGTCGTAGGTTTGTAAGCTACTTGTCGTGGGTTTGTAAGCCACTGGTTTCGATAGAAATTGGGTTCCATCCCAAAAGAAAATTGGAAGAAAGATGAGAGTTCTATTATGAAGTTTTAACAAAATACTAGACACTTATCTTGAGATCTTGAAATCTTGATTCTCTAGAGTCTTGAATCTTGAATCTCTAATCTTCATCTTGATGCTTGAGTCTTTATACTGATCAGTCTTCGATAATACCTGCATATACTTCATATATACATATACATATATATATATATGGAAATGTTAGTATATATTTTATAAAGTAAAGTATAATAACTATATAAGGTTGTTGTCATCAAAACATCATCAACTCAGTTCCTAACAATCTCCCCCTTTTTGATGATGACAACCTTTATTTATAAAATATTCTTACCATACCATAACTCCCCATAACTCCCCCTTACTCCGTGACTTCTCCTTAAAACTACAACTCCCCTTTATTCCATGACTCCTCCTTACACCAAGCACATATATTTTTATAACTTTCTCCCCCTTTGTCATCAACAAAAAGGAATAAAAGATTTACCTGTTCTAAGATAATCAAGTATATATAGAATAAAAGTGTAAAGTGAACGTGTAAGTGATCAAGTGTGTGAGCATATATATAAGTGTAACTTGACAACTAAATCAATATCATACATAGCAAACCAATCATGTATAGTATATGAAGTTATATACAAACCAAATCCAAATCAAACTTAAGTAAACAATTCAATCAAATCCTAATCAAATCTAAATCAAATCAAACAAACAAACAAACATACATAATGATCAGACATTCCTTGGGACTTTCACCCATCCATCTTCTCCAAAGATAGGATCAGTTTTGATAACATCCCAATTATCTTTGTCGAGAGTGACCGGTGGATTTGCTTCAGGTTCGTCTTTGCTAAGGCTTGAGATCATCCAACGAAGTGCGTCGAAGTGTTTCTCTTGCTCTTTGATCATCTGCATTTGGCTTAATTCTAAGTGCCTTTGATTTCTAAGTATAAAAGAAAGAATATTCTTGAAAGAAGTAAGAGTTTCTTCAAGATTTTCACTTAAATTCTTAACTGGAGAAGCCATAATTTAAGAAATAAGTTGAAGTATGAGTGGAGATGAATAGAAATGGAGGTTAAGAAGTTTTTCTGGAAAAAATAGGTATTTATAGGAGTTATTGGCCATTCAAAATGAATTGTCACTTGGTAGTTACAAGAATTTGAAGTTAGAAATTGTAACTACTTTCTGACTGTTATATGTCGACATGGGGGGATGGGGCATGTCGACATGGTCTAGACAGAATGACCAAGTTGAGTTATTTTTTGATTTTTAAGTTTATTTTTATACTTGTGGACCTATATAAACTTAAAATAAATAACTATCAGAGATATATAAAGCTGGAAAACAGAGAATAAGATAGCATTACTTATATTAGTTAACATTACATAATCTTAACTAAAAAAGTAGAAAATACAAAGATAGATAAACGATAGCTAGAGAGATAATGGCTAGGATTAGTTGGATGAAGATGATGATGAAGACAAGCCAAGTTTCCTGCCTATCTTCCCAAAGAACTTGTCGATCTTAGTGGAGATTTTATCCATTTTCTTGCTAATAGATCTCTTAAGAACCATTTGGTTTTGAGCAAGTGTCTTTTGGTTCTTGAGTATGGTTTTGTTGGACGGATTGGCGGGTGTATGTGGATACTCTATACTTTCCAAAGAGGTTTCTTCATCTTCCTCTTCTTCTTCAATTTCCATTCCTTGTACAAAGTTCATATATTAAAATATTCTCACTCTAATCAACTAAAATAGAGAAAGGTCAATGGAAAATCCGTGGCTGCTCATGCCAAATCGAATGACCCGGCTGCTTACGAAGTCTCAAAGCCAGAGGACTGGGAAACAACTATTTCCTTTCGCCAGTAAATCAATATGAGGATGAATATTTTTTATCAAGTTCTGATGAGTCTAACTCCGGCTCTGATGAGTCTTCTAGTACTTCAAATGGCTCTCTTCAGTCTCCACTGGAATCATATGGTGGCCCCAAACCGGGCCCCGGATACTCTATACTTTCCAAAGAGGTTTCTTCATCTTCCTCTTCTTCTTCAATTTCCATTCCTTCCCCTTCTTCTCCCTCTTCTTCCATCTCTTCATGAGCAAGTCTCTCTTCCTTTTCGGTAAGTGTTTCATATGGTTGAAACATAAGTGGGATTTTCATAAGGGAAATGTTTCCATGATTGAACACTTTCCTACTTACAAACTCTTCCTTTTTAACATCCACACCAAAATAATTGAAAATCCGAGTAAGGTAAATTCCATGATAAAGAGTGTTTTCTCCCATATTAAATTTTTTGGGTCTTAACTCATCCAAAATAGTTTGTGCCCAATTAATATCATATTTTCCAAATACAGCAAAAAGAGCTTTACACACTTTTGAGGTGGGATTATTGTAGTTTCCCGACCTAGGAATAATTGTGTGTTGAATAAGAAGGTTGACAATTCTTGCTTTTGGGCGGAAAAAACGATTCTTAAAATCCATGTGGTCATCTCTTTCAAAAATGTGATGAAAAGTCTCTCGATCGGTTTCATTGATTTGAAATTCCGAGAGATTCATACTGATAGATTTGCAACCCAAAATAGTACCCAAAATATCGGAATCCAAAACAATAAGTGTTCCTTTAACACTACTCCAAATTTGATCTTCATTTCCATTATAAAATCCACGATTTAGGTTTGCATAAAACATTTTGACAAGGTTTGGATAACAAACGAAATCATTTTGCTTGTTATCAATCAAGCTAAGAATGGAGTTTTCTTCAAAAAGTTGATCGATTTCATAAGAAGAAAAATCATCAAAAATGGCAAATTTTCCCGTATTGACTTTACCATAGTTTACATAGCTTATGTAAGCTCTGATAGCCTCCGGGTCATTAAAAAGATCATTTTTGATGGATTTGGGCAGCCTCATAGTTGATGGGTTACTTGAGGAAGCCATTGATGAGTGTTTGAGAGGAGTAGAAGATAATGAAGAAGATTTGAATTATGAGAATAAAGTGAAAAGAGATGATAAGAGAAGTATATTAAATAGAATCTCTAAAGTCATTTTCTCTGGTCAAGAGGTATCTTTTCAGAATTTTGAAGTAAGTGAAAAGGTGGAGGGAAATTCAAAAGTTTGAATTCAAATTTTGAAATCAAATTTCTGAGAGGCATGTCGACATGGGGTATCATGGCATGTCGACATGTGCCTGTTGAATTTGAAAGGAGGTGTCTATTTCTAAAATCTAATAAATTCCTAAAATCCTAAGAAAACTAATCTATATTCTATATCTATATTTAATTCAGTAATAATATTAAATATAATAATATTAAAATATTTTAATATTTAAAATATTATTAAAATAATATTATTTTGAATTTAAAAATTCAAATTTCAAAGGGTGATTTTGAATTTAAAAATTCAAGAAATTGCAAACAAAATCAAAGCAAGCAAGCATCCAATAAAATTAAAATAAATGTGTACCTATTTTTAGATCCAAACTCCGATCGTCTTCTGATTCGAGAATAGCCGCGAAGCACAGATTTGAATTATCAGTTTTCTTCTCGTCATCACTGGATGAATCTGAATCGTCAAGAGTTGCTGCATATGCCTTCTTTCTTTTCTTTGGTTGCTCGTTGTTTGGTTGAAATGTCTATTTGTCTGGATATGGACAATCCATCATGTAGTGCCCTGTTTTGTTGCAGTTGTAGCATCTATCACCATTGTTGTTGTTGTTGTAGTTGTTGTTCTCCGAAGTATTTCTGGAATTTCTTTGATCATTTCTTTTAAAGTTATTCATCTTTCTATACTTCAGAAATTTCCTGAAATTTCTGGTCATGAAAGCAATTTCTTCATCACTCTCTTGTTCTGAATCTCCAATTGTTGCTTTGAATGCGATCGATTTTTTTTCCGTTGCCTTAGATTCTTTTCTCCCTTGTAGTTGAACTTCATAAGACATTAGATTACCAATTAACTCTTCGATCTTCATTTGACTAACATCATTTGCCTCTTCAATAGTAAGTGTCTTTTGATCCCATTCTGGAGTGAGTGAATTGAGTATTTTTATGACTTGATCTTCTTCTGAGAAACCCTTTCCTAAAGCAATCAATGAATGTACAATGTCTTGAAATCAACAATACACGTCGAAAATGGACTCATTTTTATGCATTTTAAACAATTGAAACTGGTTAGTTAATATGGAAATTTTAGTCTGTTTAACTTTGCTTGTTCCTTCATGAGTTACTTGCAAAGTTTTCCATATTTCAAATGCAGACTTACAAACACAAACTCTATTAAACTCATTCCTATCTAGTGAACAAAATAGTATATTCATAGCCTTAGAATTGTTTTGTGCAACTGTCTTTTGCTCAGTAGTCCACTGGGAAAAATTAGTAGTTGGTTCAACATATTCAATTTGTGTCATATTCCAAGTATCTAAACTTATGGATTGTAAATAAATTTTCATCCTACATGCCCAATATGCATAATTACTGCCATTAAAAAGTGGTGGTATGACAGTAGACTGACCTTCTATAAATGAACTAGTGTTAGTACTTGTGTTGACAGACGTAGTCATGACAGGAGTGACATTATTAGCGTGTTGTGCCATTAAAACTTTTCAAAATTTCAGATTATGAAAATAATGAAAACCAATGCTTTGATACCAATTGTTGGGGATGCGGATTAAGGATCTTAAGGCAGAAATAACACTAGAGGGGGTCAATAGTGTTTTAAAGAATATATGAACTATATGACTAAATTAAAACTTTCAACACAAATCTAAACAGAATTCTAACACAGAATGATCACAGAACATATAACAAATGCAAATAGTAAAGTAAAGCAAGTAAAAGGAAAGAACACACCGGATTTTATACTGGTTCGAAATCCTCCTACATCCAGTCCTGCCCCAAGGCAATATCCTTTTACAGATTTTTATAAGCCAATATCCAAATTACAACCCTCAATTTATAAGGCCTTGAGGAACCCTCCTATCTCCGAGTCTGGGGTAAACTCTCTTGATTTACGGGACACAAGATCACCCTAATACTTCTTAATAACAATCCTTTTGAATGGAGAGACTCTATGGACTTTTTGAATACAAATTAATCCTGTAACTCTGAATAGCACTTTGATCTTTAGTAGAATGATGGAGAATCAAATAGAGAGAGTATCTAAATGATTTCCTATTGAGAATTTGGCAGAATGATGGCACGATCTTGAAAATATGAAGTTTTATGGATATGGAATGGTGGAGAAGAAAGAGTGAAGAAAATAAGAAAGTAGTTGTTAAAAAAATACGTTTTGGAAGCCTTTATATAGATGCACAACAGTCATAACCATTGGCGAAAGGTTTTTGAACGAATGGACACTTCTTTTGAAAATTGAATTTTGAATCCAACTGTCACCATGTCGACATGGGGTATCCCCTTATGTCGACATCCCTCAGTTCAAAATTGTAGAGATGTTGTTTTGTAAAAGCATTTGAATTTAAAACAAGTTGAAACTTCTCTGAAACAAAATAAAGTGTGTAAACAATATTTTGAGATAGAGAATGAATATAAAACATTAATTTTAATATATATATATATAATTGATATAGACCGTCAATTATATAAGTAATATTTAAAATCAGAATAAGTTTTGATGTTTTAAAAATAGAAGTTTTTTTTAAAATCAGAATGGAGGAATATTTCAAGGCTAAAACAAAGTTTGAAAACATTTTTGAAAACATGATTTTGAAAGCTAAAACATTTTAAAAACAGATTTAAAAACATTTTGAAAAATTTATTCAAACTGAAATTGTAAGAACCTTCCTATAGAGCTCCTCCATAGGACTCGAGAACTTGTACAAAGTAGTTTAAATGATTTTGATTTTCGTGGGTTTGTAAGCCACTTGTCGTAGGTTTGTAAGCTACTTGTTGTGGGTTTGTAAGCCACTGGTTTCGATAGAAATTGGGTTCCATCCCAAAAGAAAATTGGAAGAAAGATGAGAGTGCTATTATGAAGTTTTAACAAAATACTAGACACTTAACTTGAGATCTTGAGATCTTGAAATCTTGATTCTCTAGAGTCTTGAATCTTGAATCTCTAATCTTCATCTTGATGCATGAGTCTTTATACTGATCAGTCTTCGATAATACCAAGATATACTTCATATATACATATATATATATATATGGAAATGTTAGTATATATTTTATAAAGTAAAGTATAATAACTATATAAGGTTGTTGTCATCAAAACATCATCAACTCAGTTCCTAACACTCGATAATTCCTAGACGTCTAGAGTTTATCTTTCGCTCGTAGTATATTTCACGTTGAAGCATCAGTGATTCTTGTTGATAGTGATGCAAATCATCTATTTTTTGTTTAGTGCTTGGAGATATGTCAATCATCTTCTTCCCTTTCTTTTTATCCAAAGTATATCCGGTATGATAGGTAGAAGATGGTGAAGTATGATGGACGGGAGTTTTTGGTGAATTGTTAGAGGCTAGAATTTCAATGGAGTCAGTTGATGAAGAAGTTGACATCTTGAAAATTAGTTTTTTTTTGTATTTCAATTTGATTCTATGAAAAAAAAGTAGAGTAGACATATCTATTTATAGCCTAAGGTAGAGTAAAAGAAGGTTGAATTGAATGGCTTATCTTGAATTTAGCCAAATAAAAGGGTAGTTCGTTGGTTTTTCAGTTATTTGATTTATCTCATGTTATATAATGTGCATAAAAGGAGTAAAGTATATTTATAAAGATAAGTGTTATACATAATTTTAGTATATTTTTGTCACCATATGATAGAGTCCCCGTCCTAAACTGTAACAGAAATAATCAATAGCTCAAGTGATTAAGACACCTGGGCTATTCACAACAGGCCATAGGTTCGAGTCTCAGCATGGTCAGAAATATGAATTTTTGTAAAAAAATTATTTTTGCGTTTTTCGTCAAATTTTATTATTTATATATCTTTAACTAACATTATATCGAGTTCACGGCGTAATTTTATAAAAGTATTTTCTAACAATGGTTTAGTAAAAATATCAGCTAATTGACTTTCTGATGGAACGTAGTCTAAATTTATCACTTTTTTTTCTATATTATCGCGTAGAAAGTGATGTCTAATATCTAAGCATTTAGTTTTTGAGTGGATTACTGGATTTTTGGATAGATTTATTGCACTAGAATTATCATAGTAAATTGTTGATTTTTGACTCCAAACCTTTAAGTGACTGTTGCGTATAAATTTCTTGTGCGCAAGCTAGTGCCATAGAAATATATTCTGCTTCACAAGTTGATAGTGAGACACGATTTTGTTTCTTGCTAAACCATGATATTAAAGATTTATCAATGAAGTGACACGTACCGCTTGTACTTTTTCTATCTGTTTGTGATCCTTCGAAATCAGCATCATTGTATGATACTAACTCGAACGAGCACTCTTTTGGATAGAAAAGTCCGAAATCTGTAGTATTACAAAGATAATGTAGTATTCGTTTTACGGCTCATAAATGTGATTCTTTTGGGTCAGTTTGAAATCATGCACATAAACACACACTCATCATTATATCTGGTCTACTCGATGTTAGATAAGTAGTGGTCCTATCATACTATGATATAGTTTTTGGTCTACACTCTTGCCATTTTCATCTTTATCAAGATGTGCTGTTGTGCTCATAGGTGTTGGTTTGGCAAAAGTGTTTTGCATTTCGAAACGTTTGATAAGATTATTACATTATTTTTCTTGATTAATAAATATTCCATTTGAAACTTGTTTTATTTGTAGTCCTAAAAATATGATAATTCTCCTATATGGGACATTTCAAATTCGCTAGTCATTATTCAGAAAATTCATTACATAATTCATATTAGTTGAGCCAAATATAATGTCATCGACATATATTTGAACTATTGAAATATCATTTTTAGAATGTTTTATAAATAAAGTTTGATCTACTTTTCCTATTTTGAATCCTGAGTCAATTAAATAGCTTTTAAGACGTTCGTACCAAGCATGTGGTGCTTGTTTTAAACCATATAAAGCTTTCTTAAGTTTATAGATATGATCTGGGTATTTTTCATGAATAAATAAAGGAGATTGTTCAAAATAAACATTTTCTTTAATATAACCATTTAAAAATGCACTTTTAACATCTATTTGATAGAGTTTAAAGTTATTAAAACATGTATACGCCAATAAGATTAGTATTGCTTCTAGTCTAGCGACCGGAGCAAACGTTTCTTCGTAGTCTATTCCTTCTTCTTAGTTATATCCTTATGCTACTAGTCTCGCTTTGTTTCTAGTTATATTTCCTAATTCGTCTGCTTTATTTTTATAAACCCATTTAGTTCCTATAACAGTCTGATCGGCCGGTCTGGGTACTATTTCCCAAACTTCATTCCTTTCAAACTGATTTAGTTCTTCTTGCATAGCAATAATCCAATTTTCATTCGATGATGCTTCCTTAGTATTTTTAGGTTCTATAGTAGAGAGAAAAACTACATTACCCATTAAATTTAGTTGATTTCTAGTTCTAATTGAGTTTTTATTTCTCCAATTATATTTTCTGTAGGATGATTTCGTAAGTTTCTTCGAGGAGATCTTATTGTATTAGTAATATTTCTATTTTCTAAATTATTAACAATGTTTTCATCTTCTCTAGAATTATAAACAATATCTTCATCATCTCTTGAATTGTTTATTATTATATTTGTTTTATTATTAAGTAAATCATCGTCATTATTTGTTTTTGAAATAAGTTTAGAGTTCTCATAAAAAGATACATGGAGTGTCTCTTCAATAGTATTAGTTCGTTTATTGAAAATTCGATAAGCTTTGCTTCGATTCGAATATCCAAGGAATATACCTTCGTCACTTTTTCAATCGAATTTGCCAAGCCGATCTTTAGTATTTAATACAAAACATTTTGAACCAAATATTTTAAAATAAGATATGTTTGGTTTTCTACCGTTAAAAAGTTCGTAAGGTGTATTCTTAGTAAGGGGTCTAATAGAAATATGATTTAAAACATAACAAGCAGTTGCAACAACTTCTGCCCAAAAATGTTTTGGTAACGTGCTTTCATTTAGTAAAATTCTTGCACATTCTTGTAGAGTTCGATTCCAAACGAAATATTCCTTTCTTTTTACAATAATTATCAAACCGTATGTTTTTAAATTCACCTCCGTGGTCACTTCTAATATTTTTAATTCTAGTACCTTTTAAATTTTAAATTTGTTTAACAAATGTTTTGAAATTTTCAAAAGTTTCACTTTTATTTTTCATAAAAATAGTCCATGTATATCTAGAAAAATCATCGACTATTGCAAATACGTATTTATTATGATTTATGGATTGAATTTGAGTAGGTCTAAATAAATTCGTATGAATTAATTCAAGTGGTTGTAATGTCGAAATAACTTACTTAGATTTAAAAGAGGATTTAGTTAATTTACCTAATTAACACGAGTCACGTAAATTATTGACTTTAAAATTCATCTTTGGTAATCCTTTTACGAGATTATTTTTAAAAAATTTATTTATATTTGCGAAATTGATATGACAGAATTGTTTGTTCCATATCCAGGGATCATTTTCTTTGCTATTAAACACATGTCTGAGTTATGATTAACTTTCATATTAAAAACGTAGATGTTTTTATCTCTATTTCCTTCGAAAATAAGATTTTGATTTGATCAAAGATACTACATTTATTTTCATAGAAGGATATTTTAAAACCTTCGTCGCATAATTGACTTATACTCAATAGATTATGTTTTAGATTCTTAACTAATAAAATGTTTGTAATAAGAGGTAAATTAGATGTACCGTAATTGCTCACATCGCCTTTGCCGATGATATAGCTCTTGGAATTATCTCCAAAAGTGACAGAACCTCCATCTGAGTATGTAATATTTATTAGCATATCTTTGTCTCCTGTCATGTGTTTTGAGCAACCACTGTCGAGTATCCATTTTTCTATTTTCTTGAGTGGGACCTGCAAAAAATATGAGAAAACGTTGGTACCCCCCTTTTTAATAGGGTTTTAAGAGTTAAGTCTTAGGAAACCAAACCCAAGTGGGTTTAGTATCCCCTTTATAAAAATAATTTTTATTATTACGAACATTTTCTATGAATTAACTAATATACTTTTTCCTTATTAACTTGCTATTAGTTTTAGGTACCCATATATTTATAGTTTTAGAAACTATTCTTTTTGAAGATTGGATGTTTTATTAGACTTAACTATGGTTAAATTACTAGATTTTGAATTCTTGACTTTCTTCTTATAACCTAAACCATTTTTATTGTTAATAGGTTGTGAATTCTTCTGGATAAATTTTCTCTTCCTTTATTAAAATTTGAAACGTTTTTAGTGATTCCTTTTAGTTTGGTCTTTAGACTTGAATTTTCTAGTTTTACCATTTTAATATCAGTTTTTAAAACCTGATTTTCAGAAACAAGAACATCATTCTTTTCTTTTTGAGTTTCAATTTCTTGACTCAATAATATAAGTTGAGAATTAACATTTGAAATAGATTCTTGAGTTTTCTCAAGTTCTTCTTCCAATATTTTCTTCCCGTCTTTAAGCATATCTCTTTCGAATTCTGCCTTGTTCTAATTTTCTACAGCCTCTTTATATTTTCTTTTTAGACTTTTTAAAGTATCTAATAATTCAGAATATAACTCTATCATATCATCAAAAATTAGGTCACTATCCTCATTATTTTTGGCCATAAAGCATACGTTGGCTGTTTATTATCGCTGTCACTCTCACTTTTAGAAGAAGAGGAGGAATCTGAATCATCCCATGTTACTAAAAAGGCTTTTCTTCTGAATTTGTCCTTCCTTTTATTTCGATGTTCTTTTTTTTAATCTTGACAGTCCTTCGGTCTATGCCCCTTTTTGTGACAGTTAAAGCACTCCATAACCGATGAAGATGGTGGTTTATTGCTGTTTGAGCTTCTCTTGCCATTATTTCTGTTTCCTTTTCTATATTTCAAGAATTTCTTAAAGTTTTTGGCAATAAAGGCTAGGTCATCTTTGTCTGAATCTGATTCTTCTTGTTCTGCATGGAATGCTATATCCTTTTTATCTTGGGCTTGAACTTGTTTAGCTTGCAAATTTACTTCATATGACATTAGATTTCCTATTGACTCTTTCGGAGTTATTTTGGAAATATCGTTCGCTTCTTCAATAGCGAGAACTTTTCTGTTCCATTCTTCCATTAAAGAGTTAAGAATTTTGGATACAATATCAAAGTTTGAATATTTTTCTATTAGTCCTACTAATGAATGATAGATATCCTAAAATCTTGAGTACATATCATTTATAGATTCATTTTCTTTCATTCTAAAGTTTTGAAACTGTCTTTTGAGCATGGATATTTTGGTTGTTTGACCTTGTTGGTTCCTTCGTGTGTAACTTTGAGTGTATTCCGTATTTCATATGCAGTATTGCACATGCTAACACAGTTAAACTTATTTTTATCTAAGGTACAAAACAACATATTCATGGCTTTTTCATAAGCTGTGGCATCTAGTTTCTGTGTATTTGACCAAGTAGAATACTCTTCAGTAGGAATAATATATTCTGCTTGAGTTATATTCCATGAATCAAAACCATTTGCTTGAATATATACTCATTCATGTGGCCCAATAATTATAATTCACACCATTAAATAGTGGTGGACATGTAGTGGATTGTCCTTCAATGAAGCTAGTGTTAATGCTAGTGCTAGTGTTAGTTTCCATATTATTAGATTATCCGATAACTCGGTTATGGTTATATGGTGACCTATTTTGATACCAAATGAAATTATGTTATGGATCGTGTAATATGGATATATAATGATACAGAGTACAGTGATGATAGTTATACGATAAATAATGCGGAATATAAAAGCAGTAAAGTAAAATGACACCAGGAATTTTTATACTAGTTCGGAGCACCTTCCCACATCCAGTCCCAAACTCCTTCTGGAATTTCACTAAAACAACAGCCCTCACTTAACCCGAAGAAACAGGTCTGTACAACCCCTGAGCAGCCGAAAAGGCACCTGAGCAGCAGAACAGGTTTTCGCCTCAGCAGCTGAAGAGGACTTCACACGCCTAAGCAGCAGAACATGACTTCAACAAATAAAAAAGATTGTTTTGACTTTGTGTGTTCTAATGACACAGATTTGTCACTTGTAGTACACTCTTCCTATAATCTTCTTCTCGAGTATAAATATATATATTCGAAGTTTATGAAGAAAGAAAGGTATAATATTGCTTTAATGCAGAATAATTAAAAGTATAATAGCAAATAGATTCCAAAGAGTTAGATTAGAAAGATAAGAAAATTAGATGATTTGGAATCAAGTTAGAGTATATATTTATAGAGGTTAAACAGTGGCGACTGTTGATGAAGAGTTTCGATTGAAGTGTTGCATCCAAATCTTTTCATATGGACTCATAACTCTTCACAAATAGTCATGTCTTTTCAATAAGTAGCCATTGTAGAAATTCAGTCAACCGAACCTTTGGGTCAGTCGACTGAATATTCAAATAAATTTTAAATATATATCTGTATATTTGTGCACCTGTGCATACTGCACAGAATTTTCAGGGTCAGTCGACCGAGCCTCTGGGCCAGTCGACTAACCGGGTAAAATATGTGCAATTTGTACGGTTTACACAGGTATAGTAATATATAACTTTAAATACTTTTATATATTTTATATGCTTATATATGTATAAATAATATGATTAAATATATAAGCTATTACATACGTAAACGAGAAGAGATTTTAACAAAATTGACCTAAGACTCAAAAATAAAATAATGTAATTGATGCACCGGTTTTGAAGTCTTGTCTCCTTGTAGTATATATTCTCTTTTTGTCGTAGCAGCTGTCAAATCTGTATGTCATAGTGATAGCTTTATGTCATGAATCAAAACCAAGTCTCAACAATTCTCACTCATTTGGATTGCCAAAATTTAAATTTAAATAGTTAAATTTAATTATTCGATGCTAGATTGAATTGATAGATTATAATTATTTGTTGGATGTTATATATATAATAATATATATATTAGTAGTTGAGTGTTATTCCCGCACATTATATTGGATGAGACCCTTTGCGCCCCGCATAATAGCAGATGACCCTATATACTACGATATCCCCTCGAAGTGGGATTGGTATTTTTTATGTTGTATTAACATCTGTGGATATAGGAAAATAGCTTGGAGGAATCGAATTGGATTCCTCAAAAATGTTGATTAATTTTCATATATAATGATATGTGGTAAGTGTGAATAATCTTTTATAGATTATCGTTATGATATTGAATTATTTAATGCAGAAAATAGCATGGACCTTAAATTTGGTATTTTAAATACCATAAATACTTGTTATTGAAATTTAAGGAATTAGAAAGGAGATTTTGAATATAAAAATACTTATAAGAAAATTTGGATTATTTTAAAGGAAATTAAGTGGAATGAAAAAAAAATATAACATTCTAGGTTATACTTAACTATTCGTAAATTGGTTTAAATAGAGATTTTTAAATAAAATTTTATAAAGGGATTTGAAAATGATATTTTTGAAAATACGGGAAGGAGTTGAAATCGATATAAAAAAATAGGTTTGAAATTAAAATGGAATTTATTAAGGAAGGGGTTTATAAAATGAAATTTTATATAAAAAAAAGGGTTTTATAAATAAATGGAACTCAAAGGGATTTTATAAATTTATAAACGATGTTTATAAATAGGAAAATGATGGTTAGTTGATAAGTTGGAAACATAGATTTACGATGTGAATTTATATCAAGTTATGGAAATTGTTGGGAAAGAAATTGTGGAATCTATTCTAAATGTGAGAAGGGTGATAAAATTAAAATATAGACGATGTGATACAAATCGAGAGGAAATAAAAATTGGAATTGGTAATATTGGATTTTCAAAATAGATTTTTGTCAAGAGATTAAAATTTCTTTAAATGAGAGTTTAAATTACTATACTATGTAACTTAAATTGAGATTTAGAATATTCCAAAAAGTTAGTTATTCTAATATTTAATATTTATGGAAACAAATTCTAATTTTATTAATCGACTGTAACGATCCGATAAATTTTAATAATTTTATTTGTTTTATTTATTTAATTAGTTGATTTTTTTGAAATTTTAAATAATAAAAAAATTTGAAATAAAAATTTGATATTTGGAATACGTCTATTTAAATGTAGCCACTAGTAAATTTTCATCAGAAAATATGGAAGTTTATTTTTCTAGTGTAATTTTATTTAAATCTATATCAGTCAAATTTGATGATAATTAAATGTTTTCCAAACCTGAATATTTTTCAATAGAAAATTATAAATCATCTTCTGAGCAAGATGTCATACCAAATTTCGATTGTTATTGCTCCGTCGATCTTATTTTCGACGAAATAGCAGCATTTTCGTTCCGATATCGGTTTTTGATCGAATAATCATAGCACTGATATCTTTATACCGTTTTGATCGTCTCGTCGTGTTGATCTCTGCACTATATTCGTTCGTTGTTTTAGAACCCGGTGCATCGAAATCTACGAAATGATTTCCATATCGGTTTCGCATTTTTGACTTTTGGTTTTCAGAAACCTTTCAATCTGCCACCCATGATAACCAATAGTCATTAGCCTTCTTGAATTCAACTTAAAAGACCATTGCTATTTCCACGTTCTCGATTTTATTTTGTATTTCATTATATTAACGGTTCACTTTCTTACGTCTTTCACTCTACCTACATTCTCTTTCTCTTCTTCTGGTTATTCATGCTTTTGAAAAGAAATATCATATTTATTCAAAAGAATATGCATGCCGCCTTCCTCTGCATGCTGATTCACTTCTCCCACTTTCTTCTTCATTCTCCCTTTCATCTTCCATGCATAGGGCTACGTTTGCCACTGCCTCTCGTCCTTGCTTGCATCATAGCCGCCACTTCATCATCTCCCCTCCACCGAAGTTGCCCTTCTCTTTCTCACTTGCGTGCGCAGCCAATCCCGCCACTAGACAAAGCAGCCACCTCTGGTCTTCTTCCATTCACCGTCGACCGCAGCCGCGAGTCTCCTCTTTCTTCGCGAACTGGGCCTCCCTGATCCGAGCCATTGCTTTTATCTCCATGCGACTCCCTATTGGTGAGCTTTTATTTATATTCTTAGTTTATATAATTACGTAAATCTGTTTGTTTGTAATTTAAGTTTATATGAGTTTTGATCTATTTGTTAAATATAAATATTATATAAATTATATAATTTGTCGATTAAAATATCTATTTACCTAAGCTATATATAGATATGGTTAGTTAGTAAATTTGAATTTACATAAGTTATATTACGACAGTTTATATGCAGCTACATTTTCAAACATATTTTGCCCAATGTTCTGTAGTGTTATATATATAGTTTGTTATTTTATAAGTTATGTATTTGAAACTTTTTTATATATTGTTAGTTATATATTGTTTTACAAGTTGAAGCTAGTTTATATATATTAGTATGTTATACATATGTTTCGGAATTTCGGCTTATAGTATATTATTACATATTGTGTTATTGCAGTTGAAAGTTTTATATAGTATAAAGTTGTTCGCTTTTAATCAAAGATACATAACAGTTTTAACATACTATTTACAGTATAATTAAATATGTTAATATAGATATTTTAATAGCAGTTTAGATATATGTTAGTATCTTGTCTTTGCATTTACACAGATTTATATATTATATTAGTTTTGATGGTATAAGCCATAGGATTTATATAGTGTTATATCGGCTGCAATGATAATAAAGAATATGTTTTGATATAAATGGTCTACGTTGGTTGTAGATATGTTGGATTTTATTAGTCATGTTATTGTTTTAAAATTTATATATATATGATATTTTAATGAGTATCTATATAAGTTCTGTTCTTATAGTGTGTGTGTGTGTGTGTGTGTGTGTGTGTGTATAAGAATGTAAAGGTGCAGTTTACATATTTGTATATATATGATTTTTTTTGTTCGTCTATAGTTATATTCTTACTTTGGATTTGATAAGTTTAGTTTATATATTTCATATATACTGTTGTACAGTATTGTATATACATATATTTTGATACATGCGTGTTTTAAAATTTTGTTATTGATTTTATAATAAATGTGGACCTTAAAGTACCCTATATAGTTTATATAAGATTGTTGTTTTATGCTATATATACATGTGATATGTTTATATCTATATGATTATTTATCTCAAATAAATTATAAAAAAATGATTTTAATTATATATATTATTTTAATAATTGTTTTAAAATTAAATATTGATTTATAATGATAATAATATAATTGTCGTTTATATCAAACTGATTCAGATTCAGTTCATCAATTCTTGTATATCAGCTTGTCGAATTCATGCCAATTTTTTTTGCATTTGAATTCATAGCTTGTTCTGTTGTCAAACTCTTCTAGCCTCGAAAGGTGAGAAATCACTCACGATTAACTTTCTTTTATTTATTAAATTTGATTTCAATTGAAACGACATTTGAAATACACCGCTATTAGTTATTTACACTATTATATATATGTTATTACCTGTATCGGTTCACCTGACATCTGACACCATTATCAGTTATTTATATTGATGATATATGCCTGTTATATTATTATCATATCTGTTATCACTCTACAAGTTCCCTGTTAGTATAGAAATCACTATGGGTTGAAATGATACATACCCGAACGAATTTTAGAATAGGAGAAAATCGTTAGGGGTTGAAATGATAAACCTAAACGATTTTCATTTGAATTAAAGTTGGGATTGCAGGTTGAAATGATATATACCCGTATTTATATTTTAAATTGCCACTTGACCTAGGATAGGAAATTATATACAGACACCGCTGGTCTATATATAAAAATATTTTGAAATGATTTCTATAGTTTTGGAAAAGTATATGGTTTTATATAAATATTGATTTTTGATATTATATCAAAGCAATTTTATATGTAAAGTTAAATTCTCGATTTAAGCTACGTATAAATTTGTTTGATATAAAATAAGTTTAATAATAAAGTTAATTTTATTAAAATATAATATGGATATGTATTTATTTAAATTATATTTTAATATAGAGTTTATAATGATTTAATAAATTAAGGTTGAGAAGATATATTTGAAATTGATTTGAAGTTGGATTTAACTAAGATTTGAAATTGATTTGAAATTGGGTTTAATTAAGAATTTATTTAATGAATCGATTTGAAACGTATGGAATTTAAATTTTATAGGGATATAATTTTATAACTTTGATTTTTGGTTTAATGTGATATATATGGAATTATTAAGATTTAGTTTTGAAATTTTGGAATATTTAACTTTGGAATATATGGAATTTGGAATGGTTTGTTTGAAGTTCAAATCTGTATTTGGAAATGATATAAATTGAAATGGATTATTGAAACTGAATTGAATTGAAATTCATGATTTGAGATTTGATTAAAATTTGGATTCTGGAATTCGAGTTGTTTTGAAATTGATTTGAAAATTTTAAGAAGCTATTCTATTTTATATAGTATTTTTAATATCTAAACTGATTAAGTGGTGGAAGTTATGATTTCAAGTCGTGAATTTCAAAGTGTTATGATTTAAAATATTATGATTTCGAAGTGCTATGATTTCAGAACGTTATGATTTCCAAAGTGTATGATTTCAAAATATTATGGTTTCGAAGATCTTATGGTTTCAAAGTATTTTTGTTTGAAATGTTATAACTTTCAAAGTAATATTGATTTGGAAGTAAAATATTTGAAATGGAAAGATAGTATATGAATTTGGCTTTCGAAATGGTAATGATATCGCATTGATTTGGATTTTGAAATAAAAATAGTTTTGGCTTCGAAGTATAAACTATTTTGAAAGGAATATAGTTTCGAAATGATATGATTTGATTTTTGTAGTATAAACTATTTGAAATGACCATGGCGTTATTATAACATTTGGTTGTTAAAGAGACCGGGATCGGAAGTTGTCATACTCTCTGCCTACTCCGAAAACCACTTTAACAACTGTGTAAGCGGTGGAGATTCCAGAATGAAGTAGGATAATGGCGACGATCCTATTGAGGTATGAACATGGACACGACCCCCGTAAGTTGGCTTAAGGTGGCTAAAACAGGAGCAATCTTGGGCCAAAATGGGTTACTCCTCTGGTCGGACGCACTTCTTCGATACTATACTCTTACTTGTGGTTGATTTGATGGTCATCCTTCGATTTTGATTGGGAGTGTATTCGAAGGTGGGCGTATGTGGCTGCTACGTTACCACCAGCCCATGTGCGTAATTGGTATATCTATCCTGGCATTGCCTCGTGTGCCGTGTCACCTACCATAGAGAGCCTTACTACGAGTTTCTATTTGTGTCGTACATATGGAGTATTTTCTCATAGTCTCCCGATCAGGAGATATGCAGGTACTGTATAGACTATTGGCACCATTATGTGTTAAGGGCTATATGGGTAACCCCTTTACGCTATTTTAAAGTAAGTACATTTTACTATAGACATTATTATAATAGCGAAATATTAATACATAGTAAATAATTTAATGGATCCTTAGAGGATGGTTATCCCAACATCCTTTGAGTAACTTGTATTTCTGTTGTTATTTCACTTGAGTTGGATTTATTGATATAAGAATGTTAATCCTAACTCGAGTGTTTTGTGTTTCACTTTATGCTCGGGTCAGACTGAGTGATTCAGCATTCAAGACTCACCTTCGGAGTTGGAGCTTTTCTTGAAAATCCAGCCATCTATTCTGCTTTCAGTATTCAGTGATTCCAGTGATGTGTTTTGATTTGTACCTAATGTATCGTGTTACTCTTCTGTTGTATCTGGTTTAACTCTGATGTATCTTATGTATTATATAGTAGCTTCATGAACTACTATCTCTTTTACTTCCGCTGCATTATTATTTACTCTGTGTCTGTGTTCTGTGATTATTTATTTACTGTATATTCTGAGATTTTCCAAATTTTATTTACAACGCGGTATGTTGATCAATTCAATTCCGACATGTGCAGATGCGAATGGTTGAAAATATCGGGTCTTTACATCGGCTTTGTAAATTAATCAGTTATTTTAAAAATGATTTGGAAATGAGTTATTAATGTTATTTAAAATGTTTGATATTTTAAATTTACTTGAACATATTTAAAAAATAAACTATTATTCTTTAAAATACTTAATTATACATATAGTTTTAAAGGATTGAATTTATTTATAAATCCTCTCGAGATTGGAAGCGAAGTTTGTTAAACGAGTATGGTTTTAGAAGAGGAATCTTATAGCAGGATTTTGGGAGCTTAAAGAAATTTCCAAAGTTTTTAAAATATAAGTAATTTCGAAAATGAACTAGAATTCATAAAAGAGGTTAGAAACTGGAAATTGGACTTCTAGACAAGTGTATTCGACTTTGGAAATTTTACGGGTTTTACAAATAAAATTTGTAAAGATTGGAGAATAGGAAATAAATGGACTACTCCTTGAATATTGGAAACAAAAGAATTAGGGAAGTTGCCTATAAATATTCTTAAGTATTGGACGGAAAGGATTTGAAAATAGTTAACTTCGAGATTTTAAATATAGAAAATATTTTCAAAGGATGAGTTATAGTCGGAAGCAATAAAATATATTCTAGTATTGAATTGACTTGAAAAATATCTTGTTAAGGATATAAGAATTTAAGTTTGATTTCCACTATTAAAATATTGGAAGGGTTTGAATATATATATATATATATATACATATTATAAAGATATTTTGAGAATATTTTTGAAAAATTATATTAAGGCCAAATGATTGCTTATGGATGTTTTATTGATAGTTAAATAACCGGCTATCAATATTGGCCAATTTCGTTAATCTTTCGAAGAGACCGGGATCAGATTTAATTATCTGTAAACCACTTCGATCCGCTTTGAATGTAACGAATAAATACCGTGAAGATTATGAAGACGGCGATTCAGTTTGTCCAGACCCAGGACAACCTGTATGAATGAATTCTATCAGAACATCGTCATTGGAGGACGATGAGAATTCTAAGTAAAATTGTTCTTGAAAGGTAAAACTTAGCCTCAAGCCTCATCAACCGAAGACGACTAAAATATGGGAGATGCATTAAGGCTAAGTGGATCGCACCCAATTAGGGTATGTTATCACTTTTCCAGATGTCCTTGGAAACCTTTATATTATGGATATGGTTGTGCATGAAAGAAGGAGTGCTCGATAATAAGGGTGGGAACTCCGAAGGTGATAACATATTCGGTTTGTCCATGTTAGGGTTAGGCCGGTCTTATGTAGCAAGGGATCTAGGTAATGGTTCTCGGTACATTATTCTAGAGGTGTACTGTGATGGGCGGTACCCCAGTAGTCCAGTCATTCTTATGGAATCCATTCTTCAATAAGTGTCGTACGGTTTTGATCGTGCCCAACTATGCTGAAATGTGAGATGCAAGCATTTCAACTATTTTCTATTTACTTGGTTTAGACACTGTTATAATATCAGACGATTTTGATAAAATTGTTTTGGCCATCGTAAGGTAAAAACCGGTCGTGTTTTATGTGTGACGTGATTGTACGAGATACCTTTGTTTTCAAAGGATTATTGAGAAAAGTTATTAACTCAAATTGAGTGTGTTTTCTCACGCTAGTTTTTCTAGACCGATTCAGATGTTATTTTATTATAATGCTCAGGCCAGACCGAGTATAACAGATACAGGATAGGATGCTATGGAGCTCAGGAGACGAGTTGGATGACCAAGACGTATTTTTCCGTACTTGATTTGCATTTCTGCTATGTGAAGACAAGTTATTATAACTGTCCATTTTGATGTATTGAATTGTTGTACTCTAATGAATGTTAGTATATAAACTATTACAGATTCTTTTGTATAAAAATATGTTATTATATATTATATTTTGTTCCGCTGTGATTATGAGATTTAATGTTGTTGCTGTTCTTTTTCCTTCTACCTTTTTCTTCTTTACCCTAGTTATTCGCGCTTTCGTACAGTTTCGGTTGAACAAGAGTGACTTTTTATCGACTCAAAGGGTACGGAACTGTGGGTCGCTACAGTCATGCACTTCCTTCTTTTTTTTATTTAACCATGTATATAACCAAAATACAATCATTATTTTTATTCAAATACTTAATGGTAATAATTTTTAAATTAATTTATATTCCTAAACTTTCCTTCTAACAACTTTCCTAATCTATTTTAATTCTCATCATCATTACTCTCATTTATACACTTTAAATTTATTTATTATATTATATTGTAGTATTTCAAAATTTTAATTAAACTTCATTTATTTGTACAGAAATGTAACACATATTCTTTAACGAATCTATACTTTCCCATATTTCAACTAATTAATGTTTAAATTATGCTTTTACTTACTTCCAAAACAACAAACTCAATGGTATTTAAATATTTCTAATTATGCCAAAAATAACATCAAATATACACACTGATACACACACACACTTATTTATTTTTCACAAATTCTCAAAGTCAATAAAATACAACAATGCTTCCTTGCCATTTACCATGATGAGCCTTAAATCAGTTGGCTACAATATTGATACAATTAATAATGCCTCGCTGGTGATCTCAACTATTTACTCACATCCAAATGGTTGCGAACATTAGTTAAACACACACACACATCATCATCATCATATCATATCAAAATCATCAATCAAACCGGTATCAATGGTGAATCACTCATAACATGAAAATTAGTATCGAAAAGATGAGAAATCTGAATACCAAGAAATCATATATAAACATTTTTATGGCACACGTTAATAACGCATAAATAATTATACTATTAGGGAAATACTCTTTAAAGTGCCCAAATTACTAATAAAAGAAGTTTTCATAATTCTCTATGATTTATAAACTTTAAATAAATAATAAGAACCAAATATACAAAATCTACCTTTCAATAATTTATAAATTTCTATTTTAAATAATTATAAATCAATCAAATCAATTTAATATATTCAATCAAATATATATACATTTTTAAACCATAAATTATACATATTAAGACATCATAGATATACTTTAATAACTATACCTTATCAACAAGTTGATATTGCATATTTTCAATTTAAATATTTATAAATTCACTTTGTTTTTTTAATATACTTCGACCTATGTTTACATTCATATACAATATACAACTATATTTACATTTGTGTTTAAGTATATTTATTACATATATTTATTTTAATTTATTTTCTCATTATATATATATATATATTAATCTAAGAGTATATATAAATTTGATACTTGCTCATAATACACAAAACAATACACTAAAGCACTTATATTCATATAACACTCACAAGCTCATACAACACACAGACACAAATAAACACAATAATACTCATGCACACAACAAACACACTAACGCACACAACATAGCGCACTCTGATAAACAAAGCAATGCAAATATACATATGATTGCACACATGCAGGTTGCATACAGACACATAAACTCAGTACATAACGAAGACCAACACAGTCATGCATAAACGCAATCATACACATACAATACACAGAGCACATATAAACTCATGCACAACATCACATAAATACACACACAAACTCACATAATATTCACTAAAAGTTTGAAACTTTTTGTTGCATTGTAGTAAATGCTACCAAAAACTTAACATATTGTAGCATTTTTAAAACGCTAAAATGTTTATTTCTATGGTATTTTCGAGATGCTCAAAATTAACATTTTTTAGTAGTGATTCATCCTTCTTTGTGTTTCTGTTGCGTTTTTTATGGTACTATAAAATTTTCGTAGCACTTGTAACCTTTCTAAAGTACATTTTCGCAGCGTTTTCTATACTTTACTATATTACTTTTTAGCGGTTTATATTTATTTCGTAGCATTTTCAAAACGCCCCTAAAGTTATCGTTTGTTTTGCAGCATATTTTAAGCACTCACATAATTCAAATAATAGTCGTATTAAAATCAGTAATCCGTCACATAATTGTGTCAAATCAGCATTCAATCAATCATACAGTCATCATAATCAAATAATTGAAAAAACACGTTAAACACGTAATTAAGTATAACATCCATAACCATTTCAATAATAATTTTTCGAAAAAATGAGCAAGTTCATGTACCATAACCATTCATAAACAAGTTTAGATAATTCTCTGTTGCAGCTGGTCTTCACTCTAGAAACGCTAATTACCCGTAGATAGGTTTAACAATCAGCAATAAGAATTACCGACATGAATTATCAAGTTACATTTAAACATATGTATTCAACCATTAATTAATAAGTAACATCCAAACAATCCACCCTATACAATCCGCACTGTATCTACTAACTTCACTAAATTTAAAGCCAATCCTAAGACATAATTTTCATGCCCAATCTTAACTACATGCTCTCAAAAACAAAGTAGTAGGAGTTATTTTTTTAACAAACTAACACTATACAATAGATCATACACATAGATTAATTCACTTTTGTTTGAAAAGTGAAAATATCATAGTTTTGATCCTAAAATACAAATGTTATATTACACATGGTTAGAACCAGTGATCTTTGTTTCAACTACATACTTGTACAATGAATTATGGAAATCATGAAACTCATAGGGAACATTCATTCATTCAGAGAAAATAAAATTAATAAATAAACCAATTGTAGCTAGTTTAGCAGGGCTGACAAAAAAGAAAGAGTACGATGCAAAGAATCTTGTGTAACAGTGTTTTTCCCCTTATTTGCTAGCTTAAGGATTTCATAAATAACAAGCATGATGGTAATGTATTAATTTAAAATGATTGAATTATCTACTAAAAGATCATAAGACTTTTAGTACTAGTTCTCAGTTAACTACTTAATATAAATGACCAGATATAAGATAATAAGTATACGTGCTCTGAAGAAAAAAAATAGCAGCAAGGGCTATTAAAAAGTTGAAGTTGAAGAGGAATTAAGAAGATTTAAATTATGTAACAATTCGGAAACAAAATATAAGAGCACAAACTAAATTGAGCTACTATAATTATTTAATTATTGTTAAAAGCAGTAACATATTTGGTTGTCCTACCTCCCCATGCATACCCATATCTACGTCATAACTACCATACGTTAAACTCGTATATTTATGTTAAGTTTCTTATGCATCGAAATATTTCATGTCTTTTAAGTGGACAGTGATGTATCACTCCATGATGCTCTAGCCATGCATGATAAATGGCTACAAGAAAAGGGAGTAAAGAAAAAGTAGAAAATAGACACAAGGACAAACTTTGAAAAGACTTTAGGTTGAAGTAAAACAATTTTCATTTTAGACCGAAGGATAAATTTTTTTAAAAAAATTAAACTGAAGAATAATGCTAGTTATAGTTAGCATTTTGCATAGTGTAAAACTAAATATAATGCTAGTTATGACTGGCATTTTGTATAGTGTAAAACTAAATATAATGCTAGTTATAACTAGCATTTTGTATAGTGTAAAATCTGAAAATAATGCATTGTCCTTCGACTTATTTTTTTTTCAAAGTTTGTGCTTCTAACAAAAAATTAAACTTGTTGTCCTTCAGCCTATTTTCTTTCAAATTTTATCCTTCTCCCTAATTCCTTCTTAAGAAAATAAAATTTGCAGTGTTTACTTAGTTTGATAGGGATCGCCATGCAATGTTAGAATCCGATTGCAGTTTCAATAAAATCAGAAAGCCTTCCTACTTCGACAAGTAACAATAAAATTTGAACCTATGCTTTATTCCATCATATAAGTTATTTTATGGCTTTAGATGCCACATGCACAATTTTGCTGCTTAATCCATTTTTTTAGAAATAAAATAAATTCAGCCTAATTCAAAAACCAATTACCAACTTTGGCTACTTTTGGGCAGTTGGCATTAAGTCAGTAGTTCGTACTAGTGCAATTATAAATCGTGCAAATGCAACTTCATATACACTGGCTCTGTATTAAATAGCATCAGTGTGTGTATGACGATCCAGATATTTGTTTTACACAAGTGCCCATACGCTAGTACAGTAACTACATATTCATTGAATTTTAGGCGCGTAAACAGGTTGGACCGGATCGGACGAAGGTATGTCCTAGTCATGTCCTATAAAGAATTCGAACGAACATGGACCGGACAGCATTAAGCTTAGACATTTTTCGTACGAGCTGAAAAAACGGACGGACAATGTTCGGACAATGTTCGGACAATAGAAAAACATCGGACATTTTTGAACGAACATATTTTCATACATCCTTTTTTATCCTAATTTATTTTCTGGAGGAGAATCGTACGAACATGAACCAAACGTCTTACAGACTCAAATCAAGCCGGACGTTAGACAACCGTACAAAATTTATAGCCCCTTGAATTTATATAGTGAAAGTACAAACTTAAGTAGATCATAACTTCCAGCTACATAGCACCAAAAGCATCTTCCATGTATGCACACTCCGGTGTAGGTCCCCATAGCAATGCGTCATTAACTCTCACAAAGTCTATCCAAACTTTTACTGCACTATTTCCCAGTGGAACACAGTGTACCATTGCTGTTGGATCAGTTTAATCGATAATTCCTTAAGCCTCGTCCTGTTTTGTCCACATCAATAAACTTGCATCTATTCTCTGCTACTAGATTTGCACTTTGTTAGATAAGAAAATATGCATGAATTATCATATTTTTGCACAATAATAAAGCTATTTTATAATTATTACCGTGTGCAAGTTTAGTCTTAAAATAGAAAACCAAAATAACAAAACAGGTTAGTTTATCCGAGGAGAGCACTCATAAGGTTTTATTACCATTAAAACAAAAATTACCAACACCTTTAGTTCATGACAAAATAAATGTTAAAAGTACAGGATATATGTGATCTTACAGTGAGGGATCATCATAAAAAGATAATCAACAAGGGTTATTACTGCAAACAACTAAACCAAGGGGCATAAAGTATAGCTAACAGCTGATATATATTATATAACTTGCAAATTAGGTTGATAGTTTTTTTACGAAATAAAGCACAATAATTCAGAATGTGTCTCTCTCCTTTTTGTTTAATGTTGTATCTCTCTCCTTTCTCTGTTTCAAATTCTAATATGGTACCAGAGCAAGGTTAGAGAGTGTGGAAGAGATATAGAGAGCAAAAAAGAAGAAGAGGAGCTGTATCTTTCATTATCATTCTGGAAAGCCACAAAGGCTAGAGTGCCAGATCTAGAACCACTTACATTGCTCGTGTCTGGATCACGAGTTTGCCTGATTTGCTTGCTTCTAGCACCAATAGATCCAAAGCTGCTGTGGCCGGAGAGAAAGGTTCTTTGGAATTATGGACTGTATCGCCTAGAGCTGTCGATTGGCATTTTCAGTTGGCAATACAAGGCAAGGTAAGCTCGAGGGTTTCTTCGTTGGTCTGGTCTGGTGTTGATGGATCAATTTCAAAATGGGATCTGTTCTCTTTGAAGAAGTAGATTGTGCTAGGTACTATTGGAATATCAATTTGACAAGTGGCCATAGAGCCAATTGATGATTGTTTCCACAATAGGAAAACTAACTCAAAGAGCACAACAGATGAAAGTTGGATCCGTGATGTTTTTAGTGATAATGAATCTAGTGATGTTTACTGCAGTGAGGCTTGCCTACATCGATCACTTAGATCTGGTAACCTAGATGATGGCTTCGCGTTTGTTGCTCAAGTTAAAGTCTGTATACTAGAACCACCGATGCTTTTCTATGTTTCACCTGGAAAAAAAAGAAACAAGACTACCTCCTCCAAAATTAAATTCCGATCTCCTAAAAAACACTGTCGGCTTCATAAGAAATTAGTGTTGCTTGATTCTGACACGGCGATGATGACTTGCTATACGTTCGCTGCGTTTAGTCTGGATCCGGAGGCCACTCGTCGGGATCTGGAAATCGTCAATCTGAAGCTGCCTGCAATGCTATGGAGTTCATCTGAATTCGACATAGGCACTACCGTTGAAAGTCTACAATTGTGATTGGGTGCTTGACATTTGAACGCGCTATTGTTGCTTGTCAAGAGATCAATTTACGTCGTTCTTTGATGTCGATGTCTGAAGTTTGTCGCTTTGAAACTCGAACTCACTAGTACTCATCACTGAGTCTAGAAGATCTCCCTTGCCTGCTGCATGAACGCTGCTCGCGTCTGACCTAATGATGTTGAAGTTTAAATCAAGGTATGGTTCTTCGTTTTGTTTGTTGTTGAGGATTTGAGATGATGTTGTTTTTCGTGGTAAGAGTTCTTGCCGTGGAGATAGAGCGACTGTGGTTTATTGAGTTGCATGGCTGTTTTGTCCAAATATACAACTCATGCGCCTAAAAAAACACTTTATTGAGGTTGTCGAAGGATTTGAGGAGGAGTTTCTGGTAGCAGATTCTATACAGAAGTGGGAGAGCTGTTTGGAGAAATACTTGGTTGAACGGTGGTTGCAAGAAGAGGAGGAGGAACCGAGTGGCTGTTGCGGCAAGGTGGTTGATAGGGCAGATTAAGGAGATGCTGGTCAGTTGTGTTGTGAACGGAGGCAACTGTACGGTGATGCATGGTGGATGAGTTGGTGAAACAGATGTGGATTCAGGTTCGTGAAAGCTTGACAGGAGTATGAATTGGGTTTTGTGAGAGTTGAGTTAAACTAAGGAATAGATGGTTAGCAATGATATATAGGTAATGGATTTGTATTTGCTATAGATGGTTTTGATGTATGTTGAAGTGTTGTGGGTTTGTTTGTTTTCTTTGGTGGATGAAAATGGCATGAAGTTGCTGCTTGAGTCTAGTGGGTTGCTCTGTGAGAAATCGGGTTCAGTTCTGGGTTGTTGCTACGTTCTGGTTTTAAGGGTTTGCTGATCTAGATGGGTTGGTGAAGTCGGGTACGAATTTCAGTGAAGCTGTGGATCCGGGTTCAGGTTGTTTCAAGTGCAGTTTGGTTTGGATTTGCATAGGCAGTCGGGTTTGGCGTTCGACTACGAAAGTTGGAGGTATTGGGTGAGGCGCTATGCTGTGGAGCGAAGTGGAGGGGTTGGAGACCAGGTTTGGAGATTGAGGTAGTGATTGAGGTGATGAAGTCGCTGTTAAAGGAAGAGGCATGATTTTTGGTTTGGATTTGTGTGCTTGGTATGAAATTTTGGCCATGGAAGAGCTGTTTATAACAGTAATGCTGTTCAGGAGATGAAGGTCTAGATTTGTTGTGGTAGGTGGTTATGATAAGAGATGGGTGTAGATGGAAAAAATTTGTAGATGTGAGTTGTGTGGTGATATTGTGTTGGATAGTATTCGGAGAAAACTTGTTCATATTTTGTCAAAGTTTGGTGAACTGGACCTTGCTGAAAGAAGGTTGTGCATGAAAATTGCTATGGACGGATGTTTGCCTGTATTTTCGTTGTGCTGACGTTAATGATGTTCTGATGTTGTGCTGTTGAAGATTTCTGTAATTATGGTTGCACTACGATGGAACAGAAGCGCGGCTGTGCTACTTGTTATAGTGGAGATTGCCAGTTTTAGAAAGTTATGGACTGAAGTTGTTCTGCCTGGGTATAGATTGCAAATGTGGATGTATACTAATGATGTTGTGTTGGAGCTGTAGTTGTCTGACTCGATGGAGTTAACTTGGTTTTGGAGATTTGATGAGTTTGTTGTTGTGGTATGATGCTTTGTCTGAGTTGTGTTGTTTGGTGATTGCTACAAGTTTTGATGCCGATAGTGGCATTGTTGTACCTGTTGGTTGCTGCCTGAATGGTATGTGTAACTGAGTATTTTTTTGAATGTGATGATTAGCAGACATGTATTGAGTGAAGAAGGATGCATGAGTTAGGTTGCTTTGTGAAAATGAGATGGATATGAAGATGAAGCCGATGAAGGGTAAAACGTCGGTTATGGGGTTGGACAATATGGAAAGCGCTCCAGAATTGTTTGATGAGATGCCTAAGAGAAGGCAGACATGCTTACATGTGAAATAGGCATAGTGAAGTTAGTTTGATTTCATGTCATCCAACAAGTAAGTGAAGAAAAGCTGCAGTTCTCACTTGTTGGAGAGATGACAGATACAGCGGTATCTGGGGATGACCCGAGTGGAGAGGTCAGTGAATCATTTGAATGAAAACCATAAGAGTTTAGTGATGGTTCATAAGTGGTGAATCATTTAATGAGATGCAGTTGAACATGTCCAATCTCATAGAAGATCGAAGTCGTTATGGAGATCGTCCAAGCGAGAAGACGAAGCAATCAAGAATTGTAGTTCTTTATAAGTTAGCAGTTGTGTGTTGTAAACTGAATGTGAGCACATTCAGTTTAAGGGAGAGTGTTAAAGTTAGCACATGTTTAATATGTTTAGGAACAAGTCTATCCAGTTTATTGGTCAAGAAATAAGTTAGTGGCTTAAATTTAGGAAGTGGTTAGTTATTTTATTTTCTTATTTAAAGCTTTGTATTTTCTATCGTTCAATTAACAAGAGAATAACAATGTAGTTCCTTTTTGTTTAATGTTGTATCTCTCTCCTTTCTCTGTTTCAAATTCTAACAGTGTCGAGTTAGCAAGCTATATTGGTAGATTGCACTGTGAAAGGAGGAGAATGGATTATGTTTCAATGTACTACTTCTGAATAGGATGAAACAATCATAGCCCAGTTGAATCACTTTAGAATTGAATATAGATAAATTATAGTGAAGCAAACTTCCGACAATGTGGCAAAGTAGAGCATGGTAAATGATGTTGGACTGCCGAGATATGCTGAAAGAAGAGATGGACTTTAAGAGGAGCTGCTCGAGTTGAAGCTCGGAATGTGTACGAGGGTTGAAGACATGCTGACTGTGTAAAAGCTCAGAGTCTGTCTGTTTCATAGGTGCATTAAATTGATATCCAACATGGGTCCATGTAACAAATATTACTCACTTTCTTAAAGTCAGCTATTGTACCATGCTCATGCAATACACTTAGTATTACTGTCTGCACCTAAATATCCTTTTAGTTTAATCCATATTTTAGGCTGTAGCAAGATAACAGACTATGCTTCATAGCAATCGGCATCTTTTGCCATTAAAAATCAAGATATTATGTAGTTTAAGGATATTTCTTCACTATATAAAGCAATAAGGTGCCGATTGCGATAAACAACATCGGCATCACATTGTCGTTTGACATTTGGGTAAAATTAAAAGGATAATTTGATACAGATAGCAACACTCTTCTTTCAGCAATGTGAATTGCTACAACAATTTGTAGTCACAAAATTATTTACCTGATTTTTAAAAAGTTGGGTGAATGGTTCATAGATCTAGCATTGTGGGTTTGTTCCATAATGCACAAACTTCCCATTGGTATTGCTCTTAGGAGTAAGGTGTTTAACACCATGAAATGTGGAAATATTTTGTTGAGAAAGCTATTCCAAACCGGCATTGTGACATGATGTCTTTGAACGTCTATGACATAAGTGGAGCAGTGTGACTATGGATAGGTTGTAATGATAGTAGGATGAAGTTTGGTTATAGATATAGTTAAAACAAGGAAAATACTGATGCAAGTAAAATATTTTCAAAGTTTTTAAATCACCTTTCGTACATTATATATTGTATGTCAGTTGTTTTTAAGTTCAATACTTGGCTTAAGGTGTTTCTTCATGTCTTTCTTCATGTAAATTGGCAGACAAACGTGCACATGCCAGATCATAATATTCATGGTTTAGTAAGGAATATATATGACAACTACCATTATTTTCAATATCAAATGAAAGTAAGCATGCAGATAAGTGCAATTATGTTCGATATGGCAACACTACAACAAGAATAACAAAGTTACCTGAGGAGTTGCTTTCGCCTTGCAAGGAGAAGTCACAATACTTGCTTTAGCCTTTTAAGGAGAAGTAGCATTGAAAGGAGAAGTCAAAATGCTTGCTTTTTCAGTTATAATTTTTTATTTTGGCTATGCTATTTTCCTACCAACGCCCTCTTTAATGCATGACATATCAGTCGTAGGTCGCCACAAAGCACCTTCTTTTTCTGCATTGTCTACCCAAACCACAATGGCTAACAGACCAAGTGAAATACCACTCACAATCATTTTAGAATCACTGAAGCAGAGTCTTCCTAGGCAACTAAATCTTTGCCCTCATTCCAATCATAAAGCCTGCATTTTTACTTGTGCTACTAGTTTTACTCTAAAATGAATAATAAATATAATAGGGAAAAGTATGTATACGATTACAAATAGTTACCATGAATTATAAATTTTACCATAATGTCTTCCACCAAGTGTCCTCGCAACACAATAGCACGATTAGCTGGCCATGCTACTGACTTATTCCCGACTTCTCCTAGTAGTGACAAATCAGGTGTAGGCCTCCATAAATAAGCATCTGCTTTCTTTACGTAGTATATAACAACTTTCATAGCAATTGGTCCAATATGAATGTAATTGACAAACTCATTTGGCACTACGGACACCACTCTCCTTTCGACCATAATTTCATCGGTGTCATCCCAATTCAATGACTCACATATGTTTCCATTGGTCTACAGTTATTCAATCAAAAATTCTATTGATTATTGGATTAAAAACAAAACTCCAAGTAATGGTTCAGTTAATTCACTAACCAAATCATCGGTCAATCTATTCGTTCCTCTATGTCCAGTTGTGTGCGACAATTGTTTTCGCCTAATGGCTCCAAATTTCTCACTTCATGCCTGAAAGAAGGTAAGGGATAAACAAAGGTGAAGTTACACATAGATAACTCCACATACACAGCAGAACAGTTTTTGTTACAGTAAAAAAACCTTGCACTAATTACAACAAAACATAAACCTTAATAGCACAAAACAGTTTTAGTTCACCCTGCATTTATTGAAAGAAGTATATGGAAATAATGATGCAAAAATAGTACAAGAAGATAAGGTTTCGAAGCTAAAGAAGCCACTTCATGGGTTGAAACAAGTCTTAAGAACTTGGAATTCTCCAATTGATAAGTATTTCCAAGATAGAAACTTCATCAAGTGTCCATATAAGCATGCCCTCTATATCAAAATCCAAAATGGTGATGCATTGATGGTATGCTTGTATGTTAATGACATGATCTTCACTGGTAGCAATTGTATGTTTAATGAGTTTAAGAAAGAGGTGACAAAGGAGTTCGAGATGACATGTATTGGGCTTATGTCTTACAATCTCGGCAAGTAAAATAAGAAGACAAAGGCAATCTAATCACTTAAGAAGGCTATGCAAAGAAAGTGCTGAAGAAATTCAAGATGGATGACTCTAACCCAGTCTGCATGCCAATGGAACGTGGAATCAAGCTGTCAAAGCATGAGGAAGGAGAAACAGTGGAACCTAACACTCTTTAAGAGCTTGGTTGGAAGCTTGCGATATTGAACATGCACAAGATCTGATATCCTATATGCGGTAGGAGTAGTCAGCCAATATATGGAGAACCCAACAACAACTCATTTGATGGCAGTAAAGAGGGTTCTTCTTTACTTTAAAGGGACAAAAAACTTTGGCTTGTACTACTCGATTTTCGATAATTAAAAGCTCGTTAGATATAGCAATATTTACTGGAGTGGGGATATGGATGATCGAAAAAGCACAAGCGACTTCACGTTCTACATGGGAGACACAACCTTCATATGAATGTTGAAAAAGTGGGCGATTGTCACTCTTTCCACATGAAAAAAGGATTATGTAGCTACTACTTCATGTGTTTTCCATGTAATTTAATTTCGAACCTGTTAAAAGAGTTGAATTTTCCACAAGAGGAGCCGACAAAAATTTTCGTGGAAAATAAGTCAGCAATTACTTTGGCCAAGAACCCAGTCTTCTATGATTGAAGTAAGCACATTAATACACGCTATCATTACATTAGAGAGTGAGTCGTCAAAAATGATTTACAACTAAAGTACATGAAGACACATGATCATGTAACTGATATCTTCACTAAGCCTCTCAAGCACGAAGAGTTTGTTAAGTTGAGGCATTTTCTTAGAGTATCAAAATCAAGTTTTAGGAAGGGGTGTTGAAAATAAACTTAATTTTGCAATCTAGAATTTTTCATATAAGAAATTTCTTGAATCTAGAATATTTACGAGATATTTATGATCTTATATAATTGAAATTGTATGACATAATATTTAGGAAGAGATTATGGAGCAAATAAACAACACACAAGTTGATCCAAAAAAGAAGAAAGCAATCGAAGCTAACAAAGGTGAGATTGTGGTCAAGAACGAGGAAGAGGTCGTTGATACGGACACAGACGAGATTGGAGAACCAATAATGAAAACAACAATGAAAACAACAACCAAAAGGAGAAAAATCAACAAGAGGTCATGGGAGAGGAAATTCAAAGTTAAGGCATGATAAGACATGCATTAAATGATACAATTGTGAAAATTTTGGACATTAATGTAGAGCTCCTAGCAATAATAAAGTCGAAGAGAAAGCCAATTACATTGAAGAAAGAAGTCAAGAAGATGATGCTTTACTGCTAAGATAATGGTGCAAGCAACTATATATGCGAGAGAAGAAGCATGTTCGTGTAGCTTAATGAATCGATGAAGGGAAACATGGCATGTGGAGATGAATCTAAAGTAGAGGTGAAAGGTAAAGGAAATGTTCTCATTCGATTGAAAAATGGAGATCACCAATTCATTTCCAATGTTTACTATGTGCCAAACATGAAAAGAAAAATCTTAAGCCTAGGATAACTCCTAGAGAAAGGTTTTTATATTTGATTAAAAGATAAAAATATTTCTATAAGAGACAGTGCAAGTAAGTTCATTGCCAAGGTGCAGATGGCAAAAAATAGAACGTTTGTTCTCAATATTCAAAAAAATGTTGCACAATGTCTTAAGATGTGCTACAAAGGTACATCTTGGCTTTGGCATCTTCGATTTGGTCATCTCAATTTCAAAGGATTAGAGTTGCTCTCCAATAAGGAAATGGTAAGAAGATTACCTTGCATCGACATCCCAATCAAGTGTCCGAAGGACGTCTACTTGGAAAACAATTTAAAATGAGCTTTCCGAAGGATTCATACTCAAGAGCTAAAACCATTGGAACTCATACATACGGCTGTGTGTCCAATCAAACCAAATTCACTTGGTAAGAGTAATTATTTCCTTCTTTTCATTGATGATTTTTCAAGAAAAACATGGGTGTATCTTTTAAAGGAGAAATCAGGGGTGTTTAAGAACTTCAAGAAGTTCAAGGCCTATGTTGAAAAGGGAAGTGGCTTTGCGATTAAAGCCATAAGATCTGACTGTGGAGGAGAGTTCACTTCATAGGAATTTTAAAATTATTGTAAAGATATTGGAATTTAATGACAACTGACGGTGCTTAGATCTCCCTAGCAAAATGGAGTAATAGAAAGGAAGAATATGAAAATCCTTAAGATGGCGAGGAGCATACTCAAAAGTAAGAGGGCTGCCAAATGAGTTTTAGACGAAAGCAGTTGCATGTGTAGTTTATCTGTCAAACTGATCTCCAAAAAGAAGTGTAAGAAAAAACACCACAAAAAGCATGGAGTGGAAGGAAGCCCGACATTTTCCATCTAAGAGTGTTTAGAAGCATAGCTCACGTACATGTACCTAACGAGAAGTGAAGCAAGTCAGATGACAAAAGTAAGAAGTACATCTTTATTGGTTACGATACGAACACCAAAGGCTACAAGCTCTATAATCCTGATAAGGAGAAGGTAATTAATAGTCGAGATGTTGTGTTCGATGAAGTAGTAGAATGGGATTGGAGTTCACATAACGAAGACTACAACTTCTTTCCACATTTTGAACAAGATGATATGCAGCAACCAATGATGGAACAATCAAGAGAGGAGCCTACTTCTCCACCAACTTCACCATCCATGAGTTTTCAAGAAGATGAAAGCTCAAGTGAAAGGGCTTCACGTTTAGAAGACTTGAAGAAATATATGAAGTAATCGAAAACCAAAACAAGCTTAATCTTTTTTGTCTATTTGGGATTTTGAGCCCATGAACTTTAAAGAAGCTTGGCGAAAGAAGAGTTAGAGAAATACTATGGATGAAGAGATAAAGACGATCAAGAAAGATGACATATGGGAGTTAGCTTCACTTCCATAAGTGCACAAGCCAATCAGTGTAAAGTAAGTATACGAATTAAAGAAGAATGCCAAAGGAGAAATTTAAAGATACAAGGCGAGATTAGTGGCAAAAGGCTACAGTCAAAATGCCGCATTGACTACAATGTGGTATTTGCTCGAATCACTCGATTAGAAACTGTTAGACTAATTATTTCATTGGCAGCTCAAAACAATTAGAAGATACATCAAATGGTTGTGAAATCTGCATTCCTAAAAGGACTTCTCGAAGAAGAATTATACATCGAGCAGCCACAAGGCTACAAAAGTAAAGGGGAAGATAATGAAGAAGACGTGAATCAAGGAGATGACAATCAAGAGCTTAGAGGAAATTTGATGGATGAGAAAAAATCTGAAGAAATGGAAACAAAAAATGTTAAAGAAATAGAAATGGTCAAAAAAGGAAACAAAGTGGTATCAGAGCATGAAGATCCTCTTAAAAAGATGGCAAACATCGATGTTTCCTTGCAAGTCCCAATGATCATCAAGATCATTATGACAATTGGAGTTTAAGGATGATGGCTCTCTTTGGAGCATACGACGTATGGAAGTTAGTCTAGAATGCCTACACCGAAGAAGAGAATGAAGATAGTCTATCTAAACTCAAAGGAATAGTTTAAGTGACTCAAGGACGAGAGATAAGAAGGCTCTATTTCTATTTTATCAAGTATTGGATGATGATACTTTTGAGAAAGCTTCAGGGTCAAAGTCAACCAAAGAAGTATGGGAAAAGCTTCGAACATCTTACAAAGGAGCAGATCAAGTCAAAAAAGTTTGTCTTCAAACTTTAAGAGGAGTGTTTGGAACTTTGCATATGAAAGAAGGTAAACTTATCTCTGATTGCTTCTCAAGAATTTTAATGGTAACTAATAATCTAAAAGAAATGGTGAGAAGTTAAATGATGTAAAAATTATGAAGAAGATTTTTAGATCATTAGATCCGAAATCCAAACATATTGTCGCCATCATCAAAAAGACAAAAAACTCAAATGCCATGGCAATAAAGGAACTTCTCGGTTCATTGCAAGCTTATAAAAAAAAAAAAAAAAGAGGAGAAAAGAAATGTAGTAAGTAAAAAATTTGAACGTTCATAAGTAATAAAGTTTTTCTCCTTATACAAAAAAATTGTTTTTTCCTTCTCCAACCTCTTATCTATCTTCTTCTAAAATCAAATTAATTTTCTATTGAAGAAAACTTCCGACGCCTTGCAATAATTATAGCAAAACATAAACCTCAATAGCACAAAACAATTTTAGTTAACCCCGCATTTATTTACTGATAAGATACAATGTTGGGGTACAAGGTTCTGTGTAGCACCAGTGCTAGCTTTAGATAGAACAATTTACTTTGTAGTGACTTTTTATAGTATTTTTTGCAAAATAATTTATTCTCCTTGCTATCATCATGCACGTTGACTCTTCTCTCCTCTTCAATTGTAGTCAACGCATTCTTTTTCCTATGAATCTCACTACAAACCATAGCTTTGTACATATACTACCACTTCAATATTTGGTTACATATACACCAACTACAGCTTCCAGAACACTTTACTTGTTCAAGACATCATTCGCTTTCGAACACTTTTAGCGGACAAATAGAAGAAACAATATCTACAAAACATTACCTTAATCTCCAAACTTGTTTTGCCTTTATAAACTTTCTCTAATCCTTCACGCTTTTGATGTTATAAGGTTTCAAAACAAGTCTTTCATCTTCGGTCGTTGCAGTAATTATATTTTGAACCAATCTGTTTTTTAGGATCTCCAAATAGTTCTCATTTTTTAAAATATGGAGGTTTTTTTGTGATTCATTATCCAATTTAATTCTGGCATGTAACGGTAAAAAAAAGGATGTCGAAGAAGTCTATCTGCATCATTAATTTATGAAACTATATTTATACAAGTTTGATTGTAGAAATAACCAAGTATAAGAAGGTATGTCAAAGCAATTTCTCAGATTTGAAACATTTAAAAAGCTCGCATCACTTATTGTTGGTGCCATTGTATTATAAACACAATAGATGCGTAAATGAAGAGATTTCAATACAAAGTATTACGATCTGTTACAGATAACCAAGGTATACAGAATAAGTCACCTTAACGAACATAAAGATAGAGCAATAAATGTGAATAAAATAATACACAGGATTGAAATATTCAGTCTATTTTGTATGGACAAAATATACAGTAAATAACTTTAGTTCTTCCATAGCTTATAACCTGGAAAAAGGTCCTACGACTGCTTAGATGTAATGTTACCGTTCTTCCATAGCGTATAACTTGGAAATTGGTGAGTAAAAGATATAATGCACTATGTTATTAAGGAAGATACCTTCATCACCATGATGCAATAGATTTTAAATCTCTTGATAAAATTGAATTTTTTTTTGAAACTATGTTAAATATAAGGCCCAATAGGAGAGTCGAGTAAATGGGTTAAATATACCCTACAGAATCACACAATATATCTACATTATAAACGCTAGCCGCAAACTTTGATTATCTCCATCTCGTTTCCCTCACAGAAAAGCGATATTTGAAAATTTTAGGAAGCTGAAAATTTAAATCAATTGCTTCAAATTTCCATCCTTTAAATCCTTACAAATTCTTCAAGGAAGCTTCGACGATAGCTTCGTTCTATTATTTGCTTCAAAGAGCTTTGAAGCAGAGTAGAAAATGCTCGAACCCATGATTTCCTTGTCAGTAGTGTTTGAGCAGTCTTCCTTGTTTTTTTTCAATCAGTAAGCTTTAGATTCAAGCATTCACTTACAATATCACTTCGATTTGAAATCCTTTCTACTCTAACTGCTGCCTCTTTTTGCTTCTAAAACTTGTTGTTTCTTTGATGATGGCTTGATTTCCAAGCTCTTAAAGCTTACTACTTTCGCAAATGGCTCCAAAAAGGTAAGTGGTATATTTGATTATTGAGGTTGCTTCTGTAGTGATTTTTTTCTAACCTTTGATCTCTTATTGCCAGTTGCAAATTTCTATCTTGTTCAAGCTCGTTGTTGAATGCGTGTTATTTCCTATAAAATTCAGGTAATGACGGCATATGGTTAGTAATAGATCTTATTTTATTTACTGATTCATTGATAATGATAGCCTATTTACTTCCCTTGTAGGAATCGCTCCTGTATTGAATTTTGAAATGTCTGCCATCAATTATGTTACAAGCTGATTTATTGCCATAATAATCCCCTCCAGCTTAATACGTTTGCTCCACAAACATGTTGCTTTCATCTTATCTCCAAGCAGATAAGCGATAGTCAACACTAATGAGCTTAATTCTGCAATGATTAGCTTTTAGTCCTTTATCACTATTTTCCAATTGTAAATTATTGACTTGCCCAGGCATATAGTTGTATGAACGACAACTCCTGTTTGAATCAGATAATAAAAATAGATTGTTATATTCAATATTAAAATTATATGTTGATTTATACATATTAATAACTTCTTTACTTCCCTTATTGGAATATTCCTGGTTCGGATGCTGGAACGACCACCTTTAGTTATATTGCGAGTGCAATTGTTGCCATAATCAGCTCATCTTCTTTGGCCGGTGGTGATCACTATGTTGAAGGGAGTTCTCATAAGAGAATTTTCCTCTTTGTAAGTACTCTTCCGCTTTTCCATCATAGTTGTCTAGATCACATATGTTATAACTATTGATGTTGGTTGACTTACAGGCTTTTAGAAACATAATATTGTATTCTTTCTATTGCTTTCCATAGTTGTAAGCTACCAATTTCAATGTTTTTGTTCAATCTGTTGTTCCTTTTTTCCATATAAAGTAGATTAAAATGGTTAAGACTATACAGCTTGTTGAAATCATTTTTCTTTCCCTTAAACACCTTTTGAAAATGCTACATGCTTTCTCTTATGTTTTGAATAACCAACTTTTGATTGAGATTTAACTTGTTTTTGGCTATAAACCATATATGCCTTGAGTATGAACTGTGACGACTCGGAATTTTTAAGCATTTAAAATCGGAATATTTAATTGATTTTAAATATTCAATAAAGTAATTTTAGCTTGAATTACGAATATCACAATTTATTTGATGATTAAATTATTGAATTAAATAATTTAAAGTTGGGTAAAAATGTTGAATCCGGAGTTTTAAGCCTGTTAAAAATGATTTGAAGGCTTGTAATATTTATATTCATAACACTGAGGATAATGGAAGTTGTAAAATTGAAATTAACAGTGGTTTGTTCAGTTTTAAAATTTTATAGTTTAAATTGAATTTAAAAATAGCCTTCCGAGACACAGTCTCAAAATTTAACGAAACCAGTTCCATTGGATCCGTAATATTGAATTATTATCGGATTTCAAATTTCGTATTTATCGGAGTTATTGTGTGAGCGTACGATATATAAACACGTTGAAATTTACATCGAAAATTCAATATAATAACTGGTCCAAAAGCTATCTTCTCCATACGATCAGATTGGGACTCGAAACCTTTTCCATTGTGTTCGGAATAGGGGTATAACATTACGAACGCCTAGCGGCACGTTTTCGTAGGATGTCAAAATTTTAAGTTGCGTTTTCGAGATGATTTACATTTGAAATTTAAATATAATATGTAAGTTGTTGACCAATCAAAACCATCAGCCTACTTTTTCCTTTATATCAGAGCTTTGTCCCCCTTTTTCATCTTCAAGTACGATAACGTCTATTCTTGTTCCCCTGTTCCCTTCTTAAGCACGCTTTTCCTTTTCCTTATATTTTCAACCGAAGCCTTTCTCCCCAATTCATTCAATCTATGTCACCTTCAACCGAAATTTAAAATCAAGGTTCAAAAAAAAAATATACTGAATAAAACCCTCCTTTCTCTCCTTTCGAATTCGCTCTCGTCGCCTCTTCTATTTCTTTCAGCTCGCAGTGTAGTAGCAGCATCGAGTTCGATTTTGTTTAAAATAGGGGCAATCGCGATTGAGTCGCATCAAACTTCGCGAGGCGAGGAGGGTCGGCGACGCGATTTTAGGTGGCCGCGAGATCGATTTGGACTTTCAATTCGTGGCGTGAGCTCAACGAACTCGATTGGCATTGAAGCAGCCTGGATTGGAGTATGATGGTGACGCGGTTTTGCATAGGTCACGGTCGATTTCGAGGTGGGTATCGGAGCTGGACGAATGCGGTGGCGAGTTCGTCAGCAAATGTGAGCGTGGGCGGCTGTGCTCTTCGTCTCCTGTGAGGTATTAGATTTGTTTGTTATTAAATTAAAATAGATGTGTATAGATATATTTCTAGTGTAGGTAAACAGAAATTATTTTTACAGTAAGGTTTACAAATGAAATACTGTTTAATATAAGTATAAAACTTTGAAAATAATAATAATATAATAGTGATTTTAAGAGCTGAGCAGTTTATATAAATTTAGATTTCCATTTTAAATATATATATAGGATAAAAGGGAAAATATATACTCATGCCTATCTTAGTTAATAATATATATGGAAAAGATTTTGGAAATAATATGTAGGGATTTTAAAATGTTTGAGGGATTTATAAAGGTAGATTTTGGAAATTTATGATTTATTTTATGTGTATATAGTTAAGGAAAGTATATAAGGTTTTAAATGCCAAAGAATTTTATAAAGGGCTGGATATTTGAATCTAAAAACAAATATAGTGTATATTTGAAAATTAATTTATTTAATTAACTTATTTAATTATTTAGATGCTAAAATATCATATTAAAAGGGGAAATTAGTTTAAAATAGATTTAATTGTTTAAAAACGAAATCATTGGTTAAATTAATTATAAATGGAAATTTAATTGTTCAAATTGCTCGAATGTTGATAAAAAAAAAATATGTAATGTTTATACAAGGTTATAAACCGGGAAACCAAGACAGAATTGAAGTGGACTGCAAACAAATGCAAAGGTGAGTTAATCTCTCTCAGTTAAATTTAAATCTAAATGATTAAATTAAAATAATTGTTTGAATGGTTAAATTGATTGATGTGCTATAGTATGGTGTATTGTGAAAATGGGTATTTTATGTTGTGCTAACGTCTGTGGATGCAGGGAAAACATGTTGGAGGGATCGACCCCTCAACATTTATTTACAATTTTTTTAACATTCTCTGTGGTGATTATTTCATATTCTATAATGAGTTATATTGGAATATTGAATGTTATGGTTTGATTGGATTTATTTAGGTATAATGAATTACCAAATTATATAAATTGGATTGTTGGGAAGGAAATAAAAGGAAGTAAATTTGTAAGCGAAATAATTATATAAATTTGAATAAAATAAGAATGAATAGAATGAAATGGAAGTGATATCACAATACTAATAAATAACTTCGTGTATGAAAAGATTGTGAATAATCGAAAATAAAAGAATTGTAAAATCAAGTGATATTATTTCAAAGGAATAAAGAATCATTTTAAAATTTAAAGTTCAAATTTATTTAAAAGAATAAAGAAGTAATTTGAGGAATCTAAATCGGTATTTCAGTTAAAAATATTTTAAATCATAATTGAGGAAATAAATCTGAAATTAATGGATTTTGGAATTAAAAAGGAAGTAAATTGGGAATCAATTTGGAAATTGATTCAAGTATTTGAATTGGAGATTTAAAGATGAATGTGAAGAGAAGTATATTTCTTTGGATAGCCAAGTACTTTTAAAGTAATTTTTAAATATAAGATAAAAGGTTTAATGTTGTTTTAAAAAGCATGTTTTAGAAAAGTTATTATTTCTAAATGTTTAAATTTTAGAGTAAATATGTTTTTTCAAGTCTATTATCGTAGTAATTATTTAAGGTAATCTGGTATTTTGTTCTGAAAAGAGAAATTTAGTTCTATATTCCAAAAAGTAGCTTTATTTTAATTATTTTTAAACATATATATTTTTAATAAAGCATTAAAGTTGTTTTAAAAAAAAGTTTTGGTAAGCTTATTGTTTCTAATATTTAAATTCTTAAGTAAGTATTTATTTAATCTATTACAGATGTAATTATTTAAAAAGTGACTTAGTATCTTGTTTTTAAAAGTGAAAATCTAGTTTTATATTTTATTAAGTAACTTTATTTTCAAATATCCATATAGTATGTATTTTTAACAAACTCTTGTTGTAGTTTTAAAAATAAATGTTTTAAAGCATAATTCAAAGTAAAGTGTTTACATTTATTTCAAAAATCTAGTTTTGTGCTTGGTAATTTCAGTGGAGATAGAAAATATTTGAGAAAGTTTATTCTGAAAAAGAAAGATGATTTGAAACTGTTTTTAAAGGGTTGAAAATAGAAGTATATCTTGTAAAGATATTTTGAGGTTAATAAATAATTTGGAAAATTATTTATTTTTGATGGAAGATTATGAATAAATCACCGACTATCAATATTAGCCAAATGCACTGATCGTTTCGAAGAGACCGGGATCGAGATTAATTTCTCGAAAACCACTTCGATCCGGTTTGTACGTTTCGTGGAAACGAGTTTGGATTCGAAGATGGAGCAGTGAAGTGCAAGGGCTAGTCGCTACTAATCCTGAGGATATTTCCAAAATGGATGTAGTAGGAGTAGTGCCTTCGGTTCCGTTCGAACCGGGATGGACTTATATGGATGAATGCTTTCGAAACATCGTCAGGTGGACGATGGGCGTTCTAAGGGATATGTTCTAAAAAGGTAACGCTTAGCCTCAAGCCTTATCAACTGGGAATGACTGAAAATCAGGGGTTATGCAGCAAGGCTAGGTGGGTAGCACCCAAGCAGGGTGAGATCATCCATGTCTAAATGTCCCTTTTTATTTCGGCTTAGTGGGCGGTTGCTGATCCCAACCACGGGGTGATCTCACTCGGGACTATCCAGTAAGGGGAAGTCCCAACCTTGTGTTGCAGGGGAGCGGGCGTACTCCTCGGTACTATGATCTAGGCCACGTACTGTGACAGGTGGTACCCCAGTGCCTAGTCATTAGTTGGAAATCCATTTTCCCTACGAGCCTTGTACGATTTTTGTTTGTATTACCCACTCCGTGGCTAGTAACTGGAATTTAATAATATAACAATTTCGGCTATTTTATAAGTATTTGTGTATAGACCCTACTATAATATCAGAGGATTTCTATAAAAATTGTTTTAGCTATCGTAAGGTGAAAACCCGACATGTTTATTTGTGCCGTGGTCTTACGAGATGCTTTTGTTTTCAAAGGATTTTTGAAACTTTAATAATCAATTGGGTGTGATTTTCTCACGCTGGTATTCCAGACTGACTCGGGTGTTATTTAACTGTAATGCTCGGGTCAGACCGAGTATTATAGGGTACAGGATATGATGTTGTGGAGCTTAGGAGACGAGCTGGATGACAATACGTACTTTCGTACTTGTATATATATATATATATATATATATATATATATATATTCCGCCATGTATCCATTTGTAGGTTAGTGATGTTGAACTGTGATTGATGTACTCTAATGATGTAACATATAAACATATATATTTGATTTGAGTAAAGGTCATTTATTATCTATTATATTTTATTCTGCTGCGATGGTTAGATTCTGTTGTTGTTTTCTATTTTCTTCTTCTATCCCTTCTTCTTTAACCCAAATGATTTGTATTTCTATACAACTTGAGTTGATTAAGGTAGAATGGTGTTGATTCAAGGGGTACGGATTTGCGGGTCGTTTCATTAACAATCAAGGAAAAGATGTTCAATATTTTCTATCTCATTTTTACACACGAGACAATTAATCTTTCCTTTATTTTATTCCACTTTGCACATCTGTCTCTTATTAGCAGTCGGTTTAAGGTAGCAAAATATGCGCAATAAGCCATTTTAGGCAGTTGGCTGCAATGCAAATTGTTTTTTGTCATTCCACTTACATTTCTTCGCCTTTAATGTAGTCCTAAGTATTTTTATATGAAAATTTCCCTATGAATGAAAGTTTACAATTCCAACAATCCTTTTTTAAACTTGTATCTATTTCCATTTTATTTATTATTGAGTTAAATATTGTGGCTGCTGGTTGCATTTGAGTATTCCACATTGAATTTCATATGATGCTTTCCACCTTAGCAGTAGCTCCCCCAAATTGATAAAGGTTACTCCAACCTAGTAGATTGATCGAGGATTTTCTAGTAATCCACGGATCAAACCAAAGGATGGTTTGCTTACCTTTTTTGAATTTTCTTTAAATTAATTTTAAGCATGTTTCTTTATATTTTAAAATGCTCTTCCATGAATGTGAGTGATAATTTTCCATTGGAATGGTCCAAAATTGTTTATATTTAACATATCTGACTTTCATCCATCTAGCCCAAAGAGATTTACCTTTAATGATTTTCCAAAACAATTTGTAATTGCAAGTTTCATTCAAACCAGCAAAATTTCTTATATATAAACCACCTACTTTATTTGTTTTTTTGATTGTATTCCATGAAAATTTATGATATTTCCCTCTCCATATGAAGTTTGCGCATAATCTTTCTATTTTTTCCATTGCTATTTTAGGAATATTGAGAGATTGTATCCAGTACATTTGTATAAATTGTTGACTTTATGGGTGAGTTCTATTCTACCAGCAACATAGTAACTTACTAGACCAAGTGACTAACTTGCTTTGAGTAATATCATGCAATCTAGCACAGTCCATGTCCTTTATTTGATTAGAACTTAGAGGAGTCCCAAATACTTGACTGGCAGATCACTTTCTGGAAATTTTAATATATTAAATATCTCCTTTTTACTCTTGCATGTTTCATCGAAGTACATCTTGCTCTTATTTTCATTTATTTATGAGCCAGCATACTGATTGATGTTGTCAAAGATTTTACCAATAATCTCAGCATTCTAAATATCCGCATTTTAAAAGATAAATAAATCATCTACATAGAGTAAAAGTGTAATGCAAGGAACAGCTGTATTGGCTGGTTTAATTTTTTTAACAACTATTCCATTTTTCATTCGTAATGTAAAGTATTTCATAGCTAAAGAGAATAAGTAAGAAGATAAGGGGTTTCCCTGCCTTATTCCTCTATTACTATGTATGAACCTACAAGGGGAACCATTTACGAGAATAATATATGTTACATTACAAATGCATCCTTTCACTAGAATGCAAAAAATTTCATTGAAACCTAGTTTTCTCATCATGTATATAATGAAGTTTCTATTTATTTTATCAAATGCCTTATGTAAATCCACTGATGCACATTTTATTTTTCCCTCCTTGGCTGAAATTTCTTAATTATTCATGTGTCAATAAGGTATTTTCAACAATAGAATAAAAGCGTGAGAGTTTTCAGAATTAAATATTTTAAAAATACTTTTATTCTATTACTCAATGTCTATAATTTTGTAAAAGAACATACAACAGGCAATAGGCCTGTAATCTCCTAGGCAATTTGTAACCTTTATTTTTAGCATAAGGGTAACAAAAGCGTGGTTAAGATTTTGCAGAAGTTTTCCAGTTGTAAAGAATTCAATAATTGCATCAAATAGGACATATTTTAATTCCTCCTAATGATTTTTGTAACATTCATCCCCAAAGCCATCTGGCCCTAGGCTGTCATCATCCTTAGCAGTAAAAACGATATTTTTGATATCCTCTAAACAAACATGAGCAAGTAAAATTTCTTAACTATTAACATGCAATAAGTATTTTGTAGCGATGGTTGGAAAACTACTAGGACTTCCATCATAATTATACAAAGCAATAAAAAAATCTATTGCATTCTCTCCTAATTAAGAGGCTTCATTTGTGGTAACTCCATTATCATTAATTAATTTTCCTATGTCAATATGATATTTTCTACTAGACATCTTGCCATAGAAAAATCTACTTAGCATATCACCACTAGTAAGCCAATCAACTTTGGCATTCTGTTATAAGTTGACAGCTTCAACATGCAATGCTTTGCCTAACCTCATTTGCCTATGAAAAAAAAATATTAATTTGCATGATGTTTGAGCTATCTAGATCAACACTATCTTGCAATCTCTCACATTCGTCCCTAATTTGATTGATTTCATTATTGCTTTTATTTTTTTCCACTTTTTTATATTTTCTTTAGTTTGTTGCAAAAGTTTTCTAAATTTGTATTGAGGTGAACTCTCCATTTGAATTTGAAAACTATTTTTTGCAACTAGTCTATATTCTTTATCATAAACCCAACCATTTTAAATCTAAAGGGGAGATTATTTTTAACTATATTCTTTTGAGGGAAAAGTAAATGTAGTGGGGTGTGATCACTGATTGGTTGAGGTAATGTATAACATTTCAAATTTGGGAAGGGATTGATAAAAACTTGATTGACCATAATTATATCCAATTTACAATGTTTCTAAACTCTACAGATTTCCAATTAAACTTATTTCTTTTATAGAAGGATCTATTAACCCAGTTTGTAGCACAAAATTATAAAGGAATTCTAATTTCTTAAGTAGAATTAGAATTCTTCCTCTTTTTTCAAAAGCATTCACTACTGTGATGAAATCACCAATTAAAATCCATGGTGTAACGACCCGTAAATTTTAGCGATTTTATAACGTAATTAAACTGAATTTTGTGAAATTTTAAATAACTGAATTTGAAAATAAAATTTGATATTTGAAATACGTCTATGTAAACATTGCAAATGGTAAATTTTCATCAGATAATATGGAAGTTTATTTTCTTGTATAATTTTATTTAAAATTTAAATCAATTAATATTTGATGATAATAAATTATTTCTCAAATCTGAATATTTTTATGTAATAAATTTGTAAATCATCTTCTGAGTGAGACGTCATCTTTCATTCATTAAATTTGAAATGCTATTGCTCCGTTTATCTTATTTTCGACGTTTTAGCAGCTTTTTTGGTATCGAATATCGACTTTTGATAAGATAATTGTATCGCTGATATCTGTGTACCTTTTTGGTCATCTCATCACGCTGATCTCTGCAGAGCATTTTAGTGTCTGGTATATGAGGAAATTGACAAACGGTTTGCCGTATCGATTCCCTATTTGGCCTTTTATTTCCTTCGTCTCTTCAGTTTCCAACCATATAATACCAACAGCCATTATCTTTTATTATTCATGAAAATTTATGCTTGACTTTTGTAATTCCTAGTGGTTCCATATTTATATCTATTCGTTCAGGCCTCTTCTATTCCTTTCTTTCAATCTGAAATAAAATTTTACAAAGCTTTTAAAAAAATTCTTTTCTTTTCATTCATTTATGCATGCTCGGGCTCTCCACCTTCTCCCTCCTCGTGAAGCCTCCCCTCTCCATCACTCATTCGACCTCACATGTCCATCCCACCTCCATCTTTAGCCACCTACTGCCTACCTCCACGTAGCCCAGTGAACCTCCCTCCAACCACACCCTCCCCTATCTTCCCTGACCACCGCCAGAGAACTCAGCCACTTCATTCCCCTTTCGACATCCTTCCACGTTCACCAGCCTTCCACTTCACCTTTCCTCCTTCCACCTCACCCTCTGCCCTATGCCGCTAAGCTCCTCCCTTCCGCATAACCACTAGCCACCCTATAGCTGAACTCCTCCACTTTCTCCTGCCATTCTTTCCATGCGTGCAACCCCAAGCTTCACACGCTGCAGCCACAAACCTTCCATCCACCAAAGTTCAACCATCCCTCAGTCTTCCCATGACCACACCATCTCCATGGCCGAAACCATGCAAGCAATCCCCATCACCACCCAACTCGTCTCGTCCTTCGTCTCCCCTTCCTATTCCAGCCTTGGTTCCATCATCTTTTATATATATAGGTGATGAAATTGTTAGTTATATATTGATTTTAATTTCTATAAGTTTTTGTTTATATACATTATGTATAGAAGTTTACAGCAGTGTTGATATGTATATATATTGGCTGTATAGATTTTGAATATGGCATATATTAACATTTTGATTTTAAATGAGTGTATATAAGTATGATTTGTCCATTATATATAAGTTGATGATCCCTTTGTTTTGTATACTATTTTATTTGACAATTTATATGTATTGAAATAAAGGTAAGTTTGCACGTAGTAGTTGCTGATTGTTTATGTATTTTGGTTTTATAATAATTATTGATTTTAAAAATATAATAAGGTGTAAGTTAATATATATATGTTTATATATTAGTCTATATATTTTTTATATATAAGTATAAATGAGTTGGTTTTCAATATACCAATATATATATGGAGATTTTATTCTTATGTGTTTGAATTAAATATTGATTTGAAAATAAAAATATATATTTTATTTTTAAATATATGTTTTAAATTGATTTTTGAAAATTCATATATATGTAACATATGCTTTGTTCCTTCGATCTCTTGTCCATCTTAACTTACCATCTAAATATCGATTTATCGCAGCAATTCCTAGTTTGTCGTTGTTCCGTATGAGTATTTGTGTTTGCGTCGTATTCTTGTTTCTCTAGCCTCGAAAGGTGAGCAATCACTCACGATTAACATTCTTATATTTATTAAAATTGATTTCATTTGAAACGACAATTGAAATATGTTGTTGCTAGTTATTTAATTGCTATATATGATATGCTATTATCTGTAATTGTTCATTTGTGATATATGACACCGTATCCAGAACCAAACACACAAGAAAGAAGAAGATCCTCGAAAATCTGATTCACTCTTTCCGTTTGACCGTCGGTCTGTGGATGGTAAGCAGTGCTCAGATTCATATGAGAACTCAAAGATTCCTGAAAAGCTTTCAAAAATGACTGATAAAGATAGGATCCCGATCACAAACAATACCGAGAAGAACACCATAGAGACAAACAATCACTCTCATGCAGATCTCAGGCAAGCTAGAAGCAGAACGGGAAGACTTGACGGGAGCAGACTTGATCAATCTATCCGCAATAATCCAGATAAACTAAGCATTTTTACGAGTCAATGCAGTGAGAGGTGCAGCAATCCGAGTAAAATTCTCAATGAATCTCCGGTAATAACCGGCAAGGCCCAGAAAACTACGAATCTCAGAAAGAGTCTTAGGAATTTTCCAATCCTGTAACAGAATAGGGAGAAATAAGAACAACAGAAAAGATAGAATAATCAAAGGTACAATCCTGATCTTCAGTACTCCACTGTACTTTGACCAGACTAACAAATTTCCTTCTTAGTTGCTTCGTACCTCTGTCGACAATAAGAAGTGGCTTCCTCTCGACAGTCAGATTAGGCTCAATATCCAAACTATTAAGAGCAGGAGGCTGAACAAAAAGAGATGGGTCATGAAGATACTAGCGAAGATGTGAGACGTGGAATACATCATGCACTCCAGAAAGCTTCTCGGGCAAATCCAAACGATAAGCCAAAAACCAACTCTTTCAAAAATGCGAAAAGGACCCTCAAAGAGGAAGAAGGTACGAGAATAGGAACAGCTAGAAGGGAAAATAGGTTGAAAGACAAGGATGAACCATTATTTTAAAACCATATAAATTTCAATTTCAATTTTTTATAACATTTTAAACATTTTATAATATGATGAATAGTCATTTGATTAAAATTTGTTAGCTCGAAGTAAACAATATTTAAAACAGTTTAAATTATTTAGAAAGGAAAAATAAATAATCAAAATATCTTTTATATAATACTTTATCAAAATACTTTTATGACTCGATGTCTTAACAAGTTTACTCTCGTTCCTACAGACTCTGGCCGTGCGTTGATCAGGCGTAAAACTAGAATTCTCCAGGTACTTAGTAGACTTATTTCAACACCCAGTGAAAATACTGGAAAACCTTTAAAAATAGATATGGAAAGTACAATCCAAACAAATCAACTAAAACATAAGTCTAACCATGGATCGCAGATACACAATGGTTACGCATGGATCCCCCAGGAAACATCTTTATCCGTAAGCTATCTCATCCCTGCGAATTACGCCATGATGACTAGTAGATCGCAAATACACAATGGTTACGCCTGGATCCCCCGGGAAACATCCGTACCTATAAGCTATCTCAGCCTGCGGATTTCACTACTAAAAACAACCTACATAGACCGCAGATACACAATGATTATGCTTGGATCCCCCAGGAAATATCCGTACCCGTAAGCCATCTCGGTCAGGCGAATTGCGCTATGTAGTAACGCTCGTAAGACCATGAGGATCACCATGGAATCTGATGGACACTCGAGTATCATATTCGGAAAACCCAAATCAGAGAGAATAATACCGATAGAATGAATCCAAAATGTGGCCACGAAGCGGATATCAAGCAGAAGACACTTTCCATATCATTACTTTGAAAATATGTATCAATAGTACCTTTCAAATCACTTTCAATTATCATACTTATACAAAGTCCATCATATATAAGATTTTATTTTCAAGTCGAATACTTTCCAAATCAATAGTATATCAAATCACACTTATATAGACATCGAATATATAAGATTTCTCTTTCAAATTGAGTACCCTTTCAAATCAACAGTTTACAAATCAGCTTCATACTTGTACAAATCAATTTTATATAAGTTCGATAACTCCCAAATCAAGTATTTAATAAAACAAGATACTCAATTTCAATTCCTTTCAGTAACTTTTCAGTTTCGAAATCATATATGATTTCGCCAAATCATTTCTTCCAAATTACAAATATTCAGTTTCAAAGTTTCTCAAAACAATAGGTTTAGAAAATAATCCCGATTTCCAAATCGAAAAAAATTTAGGTCAAACAAATTCATTTCCAAAACCATCATATAAATACCGGGTTTTACTCTCTAATCTATTTTCAAAACCAAATATTTTTCTCAAAATCGGTTATACCCAAAATAATTTCCAAGTTTATAACTATCCCTTTAAAACTTTTAAACTATTTATTTCCATATATGGAAGATCCAATTTACCCTTTGAAAATTACTTAGCTTTTAAAAAATAAAGCTTGATTTGGAAGTGCTCGAACTTTAAAAATAGTCGAAGAAATCATATTTAAAATCCAAAAGTTGAAAATCACCAACAAATCAGTAAATCAATTCCAATAGATAAGGTTATACCAAAACAAATCCGAATCTCGAGGACTGAACACAGGCTTACTTTAAGTCATTTCAAATATATATACATACATATATCTTTCGAAAATCAAATCATCCTTCAGAGTTTTGAAATCAAAATTTGGTTTCACAAAATCACTCGCATAGTGGCCTTTCCACACTTTGAAACTCGAAAATCAATGTCGACGATGCATGCACTCATCGCCGATATTATTTTCCAGCGATACAAGTGAGTTCCGGTCTTCTATTTTATTGAAACTTCTTTGAAATCTCTTCAAATTCGTTCGAATTCATTTGAAACATTTCTTATTCGGAAAATATCTTTAAATCGTATTATTATTATCTATTTTCCAAAATCTTAAAACCGATTTCAAAACACCAGAGTTCGATTACTCGAAATTCAAATTCAAACCCTTCGGTTATAAATCATTTTATATAAATCAATTTTTTATAAATTTTTCAAAATTTAAAATCCTTTTGAAAATTCAAATTCTCGTTTTAAAAAAAATATAATCCTTATCGAAAACATTTCACTTTTATATATAAAATGTGGTCATCCTTATCAAACTAATAGTTTCGATGTATGCACAATTTCAAAATAAAACTAAATACAAATTTTTCAAGGGATGATTCAAGGATGGATTTCAAACAAACAGAGATTCAAATTTAGAGGAACTCTAATCAAATAAAATTCTAGTTCAAAGATAAGCTCGAACGAAGATGAGATAATTAAGTACCAAATAGAAGATGGATAAGCCTTTATAAATCGCGGGCGACCTTAACTGGTTAACCGTGACTTCAGGAATATAATCAATGCGGAAATCTAAAGTAAATCGACATTCGATCGTCAGAGATAGAATAAAGAGTAGGAGGTAGATAGCACCAAAATCCGAGGATACAGAAATCTCCGGTGAATCAATGGCAATTGTAAAGGAGTTTCACCCCTTTACAAATCATTCAAAGATTCATGGAATCACCAATCTTTATAGAGGTCATTCAAAGTGGAGTTATGGAATGCTCCAAAATCAAAAGGATAAAATTGGAAAGACAAGACTGGAATTCAGAACAAGTGGAAGCGTTCCAAAGTTCAAGGAATCCTAATCGATAAGAATCCTAACCCAAATATTACTAATAAGGTGGATACGGAAGGGATGAAGTTTAAAAAATCTTGAATTCAAAATAAGAAAATTTATACCAATATAATATTTGAAAATCCTTTAAAATCATTTGGAAATCATTTTATACTTCGAAAATATGTTCTCTCACAAAGAAATGATTCTGAGATTGATTTCACTCATTCTAGGGTATTTCTACCTTATCTCTAATGAGTTTTTGCTCCGCAGACTAAGGTTTGCCTAAAACCAAAGCTCTGATACCAAATGTAACAATCCGATATTTGCAGGCATTTGCATCCGCACAAGTCGGACTTGAATTGCTCAAAATACCGCATTGTAATAAAATTTGAAGAAAATAAAATCATTCACAGAATCACAGACACAGAAATATCAGAATAACTCGCAGCTGAAATAAAAATACCATAGTAGTTCATGAAGCTACTATAACAAAGTCTCAAAAAAAAATACATATTATCAGTATGAAAAACAAACACAATAGAAATCCCAAATACATATAAGTTCACTAATACAAGAGCTGAAATAGATGAACTGAAGCAGAAATAGATGAATAACTAGATAAGCAGAATCTCCAGCGATTCCTAGCTTCACAAAGAGAAATCCAAAGCTGTGAATAGTCAGGCTGACCCGAGTGCAAAGTAAAACATAAAACACTCGAGTCAGGACATACTTACTTATATAATGTAAACCAACTCAAGTGAACTGTAGTAGTAATGCAAAATAACTTAAAGGATGCTTGGGATCGCCCATCCTCTAAGTATCTGTTAAACCATCAATTAAACAGTAATAAACGCTATCATGAAATGCCAACATTAAAGTAAACTACACAAATAACAGTGTTAATATCGCTAGGGTAGCGCAGAGCTGCAGCAATCGCTCACCTCTAGTCACACTTTCAAATTGAAGGTGTACATCCAAAAATCACAAGGCATACAAAGAAGTGTACCCGTGGTTGAAATTCCAAAAAGGTTTATAATTTTGAAATAAAATCATTCATTAAACCATTAAAAAGTGGAGTAATATACCTTCAAATTAAATATTAAATTCCCAAAGTTTTAGCCTTTTCAGAGTTCATTTATTCACTTAAATACATTAAAATAGTGAAATTTCAGCTTTCGCAGCACTTAGGAAATGCTACAGTAAGTTACATTTGAAAACAATTCGATTCAGCAAAGACAGCATTTAAAAACTGCTGTAATAGTTCAGTTTTAGTTGAAAATTAGTTCAATTCAGCAAAGACAACATTTACAAAACTGCTGTAATAGTTCAGCTTTCAAATTAAAAGGTTTAATTCAATTCAGCAAACACAGCGTTTACAGAACAGCTGTAATAGTTCAGTTTTAATTCAAAATCTTATTTCAAGCAACTGCACCACTTAACAAGTGCTTAATAGGTCTTTCATTAGTTTTTAGCCTTTTAGTTCACTTCTACAACTACAGCACTTACAAAGTGCTACAGATTCATTTATTTCAGATTTTAGTTCAATTTCAAAAACGATAGCATTTTTGAAGTGCTACTAAAAGAATTTTAGATTTACAATAGAATTTCAGTAACAATTAAACTTCAATTTAAACCATTTTAACATATAAAATTTTATATTTTCACTTTAAAAATGGTCATTTAAATACCTTTTAACTTATGATTTTTATAAAGTAAATTTCACAAGTAAATTTCAAATTTTCTTAATACTTCACTTATTAAATTCAAGTGCACAATTTCCCTAAATTTTTATTTACTTTACATTTAAATTAAATTTACCATTTCATAAATTAAACTTATTTTCCATTTTATTTTTCTTAACTTAACTTTTATTTTTAAATCAAATTTCATATTTCCTTGTCAAGTTATATTTCAAATTACACTTTTAAACATTCATTTATTTTAACCATTTTAGTTCATAGAAAACAATAACACTTTATTAAGTCATTTTAAATTCAAATTTAAAACAAATTATCATATTTTATTTACTTAACTTAAACTCCATTTTTAAACAAAATCTCAAATTTCAAAATTTATTTATATTTCAAATTTCAACTTAACCATTCATTTATTTATCATATTTAACTTATAGAAAAATCACAAATCCTTTATAAAAATCATTTTAATTCAATTTAAATCAAAATATCAAATATTTACACTTTAAAATACTTTAGAAATTCCAGAAAATATATATAATAACCATGGGTCTATATAATATTTTCTAACCTATGTCAAGTGATACGATAATATATCATTTCAATCCGTAATTTACAAAGAAAATCTGGGTTCTATCATTTCAAACCTGCAATCCCAAGTAAATTAAAATAAATAAAAATCGCTCAGGCCTATCATTTCATCCCACAATGATTTTACCCTATTCTAAAGTCCGTTCGGGTATGTATCATTTCAACCCATAGTGATCTATTCTACACCATGGAGACGAACAATCTCTCTCATGTAGATCTCAGGCAAGCTAGAAGAAGAACGAGTAGACTTGATCGGAGCGGACTTGATTAGTCTATCCACAATAACCCAGATAAACTAAGCATTCTTACGAGTCAAAGCAGTGAGAGGTGTAGTAATCCAAGCAAAATTCTCAATGAATCTCCAGTAATAATCGGTAAGGCCCAGAAAACTACGAATATCAGAAAGAGTCTTAGGAATTTCCCAATCCTGTAAAAGAATAGGGAGAAATAAGAACAACAGAAAAGATAGAATAATCAAAGGTACAATCCCGATCATCAATACTCCACTTGTACTTTGACCAGATTAACATATTTCCTTCTTAGCTGCTTCGTACCTCTATCGACAATACAAAGTGGCTTCCTCTCGACAGTCAGATTAGGCTCAATATTCAAACTATCAAGAGCAGAAGGTTGAACAAAAAGAGATGGGTAATGAAGATACCAGCGAAGATGTGGGACGTGGAATACATCATGCACTCCAGAAAGCTTCTCGGCAAATCCAAACGATAAGCCAAAAACCAACTCTTTCAAAAATGCCGAAAGGACCCTCAAAAGGAAGAAGGTAGGAGAATAGGAATAGCTAGAAGGGAAAATAGGTTGAAAGACAAGGATGAACCATTATTTTAAAACCATATAAATTTGAATTTAAATTTTTTTAAAACATTTTAAACATTTTATAATATGATGAATAGTCATTTGATTCAAATTTGTTAGTTCGAAGTAAACAATATTTAAAAAAATTTAAATTATTTAGAAAGGAAAAATATCCTTTATATAATACTTTATCAAAATACTTTTATAACTCAATGTCTTAAAAGTTTACTCTCGTTCCTACAGACTCTGGCCGTGCGTAGAACAGGCGCAAAGCTAGAATTCTCCAGGTATTTAGTAAAATAATAGAAAACCGTTAAAAACAGATATGGAAAGTACAATCCAAACAAATCAACCAAAACATTTGTCTAACCATGGATCGCAGATACACAATGGTTACGCCTGGATCCCTCAGGAAACATCAGTATCCGTAAGCTATCTCAGCCCTGCGAATTACGCCATGATGACTAGTAGACCACAGATACATAATGGTTACGCCTAGATCCCCTAGGAAACATCCATACCTGTAAGCTATCTCATCCTATGGATTTAGCTACTAAAAATGACCTACATTGATCGCAGATACACAATAGTCACGCTTGGATCCCCCAGGAAACATCCATACCCGTAAGCTATCTCGGCCAGGTGAATTACGCTATGTAGTCTCGCTCGTAAGACCATGGAGATCGCCATGGAATTCTATGGACATTCGAGTATCATATCCGAAAAACCCAAATCAGAGAGAATACTATCGATAGAATGAATCCGCAATGTGGCCACAAAGCGGATATCAAGCAGAATGCACTTTTCATATCTTTACTTTGAAAATATGTATCATATAGTAACTTTCAAATCACTTTCAATTATCACACTTATACATAGTCCATCATATGTAAGATTTTATTTTCAAGTTGAATACTTTCCAAATCAATAGTACATCAAATCACACTTATATAGACTTTGATTATATAAGATTTCTCTTTCCAAATTGAGTACCTTTCAAATCAGCAGTTTTCAAATCAATTTCATACTTATACAAATCAATTTTATATGAGTTAGATAACTCCCAAATCAAGTATTTAATAAAATAAGATTCTCAATTTCAATTCCTTTCAATAACATTTCAGTTTCAAAATCATATATGATTTTGCCAAATCATTTCTTCCAAATTATATATATTCAGTTTAAAAGTTTCTCAAAACAATAGGTTGAGAAAATAATCCCGGTTTCCAAATCGACAAAAATTTAGGTCAAACAAATTCATTTCCAAAACCATCATATAAATACCGGGTTTTACTATCCAATCTATTTTCAAAACCAAATATTTTTCTCAAAATCAGTTATACCCAAAATAATTTCCAAGTTTATAACTATCCCTTTAAAACTTTTAAACTATTTATTTCCATATATGGAAGATCCAATTTACCCTTTGAAAATTACTTAGCTTTTAAAAAATAAAGCTTGATTTGGAAGTGCTCGAACTTTAAAAATAGTCGAAGAAATCATATTTAAAATCCAAAAGTTGGAAATCACTAACAAATCAGTAAATCAATTCCAATAGATAAGGTTATACCAAAACAAATCTGAATCTCGAGGACTAAACACCGGCTTACTTAAATCATTTCAAATATATATACACACATATATCTTTCGAAAATCAAATCATCCTTCAGAGTTTTGAAATCAAAATTTGGTTTCACAAAATCACTTGCATAGCAAAGCTACTAAACTGGCCTCTCCCCCACTCTGAAACTCAAAAATCAATGTTGATAATGCGTGCACTCATCACCGAAATTATTTTCCAATGACACAAGTGAGTTCTGGACTTCTATTTTTTTGAAATTTCTTTGTAATCTCTTCGATATCGTTGGAATTCATTCGAAACATTTCTTATTCGTAAAATATCTTTAAATCGAAAATTATTATATATTTTCCAAAATCTTAAAACCGATTTCAAAACACCGGAGTTCGATTCCATGAAATTAAAATTCAAACCCTTCAGTTATAAACCATTTTATATAAATCAAATTTCTTATAAATTTTTCAAAATTTCAAATACTTTCAAAACTTCAAATTCTCATTTAAAAAAAATATAATCCTTATCGAAAACATTTCACTTTTATATATAAAATGTGGACATCCTTATCAAACCAATTGTTTCGATGTATGCACAATTTCAAAATACAACAAAACACAAATTTTCCAAGGGATGATTCAAGGATGGATTTCAAACAAACAAAGATTCAAATTTAGAGGAACTCTAATCAAATAGAATTCTGGTTCGAAGATAAGCTCGAACGAAGATGAGATAATTTAATTACCAAATAGAAGATGGATAAGCCTTTATAAATCATGGGGGACCTTGTCCAGTCAACCGTGACTTCAGGAATATAATCAATGCGGAGATCTAACGCAAATCAACATTCGATTGCCAGAGACAGAATCCAGGTAGAGTAGGAGATAGATAGCATCGAAATTCGAGGACACAGAAATCTCCGGTGAAACAATGCCAGTTGTAAAGGAGTTTCACCCCTTTACAAATCATTCAAAGATTTGTGGAATCACCGATCTTTATAGAGGTCATTCAAAGTGGAGTTATGGAATGCTCCAAAATCAAAAGGATAAAATAGGGAAGACAAGACTGGATTTCAGAACAAGTGGAAGCATTCCAAAGTTCAAGGAATCCTAATCGATAAGAATCCTAACCCAGAGATTACTAACAAGGTGGATACGGAAGGGATGAAGTTTAAAAAATTCTTGATTTCAAAATAAGAAAATTTATACCAATATAATCTTTTAAAATCATTTGGAAATCATTTTTTACTTTGAAAATACGTTCTCTCACAAAGAAATGATTTTGAGATTGATTTCACTCATTCTAGGGTATTTATGTCCTATCTCTAATGAGTTTTTGCTCCGTAGGCTAAGGTTTGCCTAAAACCAAAGCTCTGATACCAACTGTAACAACTCGATATTTTCAAGCAATCGCATCCGCACATGTCGGACTTGAGTTGCTCAAAATACAGCATTGTAATTAAGAAGCAAATAAAATCATTCACAGAATCACAGACATAGAAATATCAGAATAACACGCAGCGGAAATAAAACTACCATAGTAGTTCATGAAGCTACTATAACAAAGTCTCAAAACAAAATACATAATATCGGTCTGAAAAACAAACACAATAGAAATCCCAAATACATATAAGTTCGGTAATACAGGAGCTGAAACGGATGAACTGAAGCAGAAATAGATGAATAGTTGGATAAGCAGAATCTCCAACGATTCCTAGCTCCAGAAAGAGAAATCCAAAGCCGTGAATACTCAGGCTGACCCGAGCGTAAAGTAAAACACAAAACACTCGAGTCAGTACATACATACTTATATAATGTAAACCAACTCAAGTGAACTGTAGTAGTAATGCATAATAACTTAAAGGATGCTTGGGATTGCCCATTCTCTAAAGATCCGTTAAACCATCAATTAAACAGTAATAAACGCTATCATCGAAATGCCTATATTAAAGTAAACTATGCAAATAACAGTGTTAATGTGGCTAGGGCAGCGTAGAGCTGCAGCAATCGCTTACCTCTAGTCACACTTTCAAATTGAAGGTGTACATCCAAAAATAACAAGGCATACAAAGAAGTGTACCCGTGGTTAAAATTCCAAAAAGGTTTATAATTTCGAATTAAAATCATTCAATAAACCATTAAAAAGTGGAGTCATAAACCTTCAAATCAAATATTAAATTCCCAAAGTTTTAGCCTTTTCGGAGTTCGTTTATTTACTTAAATACATTAAAACGGTGAAATTTCAGCTTTCGCAACACCTAGAAAATGCTACAGTAAGTTAAATTTGAAAACAATTCAATTCAGCAAAGATAGCATTTAAAAACTGCTGTAATAGTTCAGTTTTAGTTGAAAATTAGTGCAATTCAGCAAAGACAGCAATTACAAAACTGCTGTAAAAGTTCAGGTTTCAAATTAAAAGGTTTAAGTCGATTCAGCAAAGACAGCGTTTGCAGAACTGCTGTAATAGTTCAGTTTTAGTTCAAAATCTTATTTCAGCCAACTGTAGCACTTAACAAGTGCTACAATATCTTTTAATTAGTTTTTAGCCTTTTAGTTCACTTCTGCAACTACGGCACTTGCAAAGTGCTGCAGATTCATTTATTTCAGATTTTAGTTCAATTTCAGAAACGATAGGATTTCTGAAGTGCAAATAAAAGAATTTCAGATTTACAATAAAATTTCAACAACAATTAAACTTCAATTTAAACCATTTTAACATAAAAAATTTCATATTTTCACTTTAAAAATGGCCCATTAAATAACTTTTAACTTATGATTTTTATAAAGTAAATTTCACATGTAAATTTCAAATTTTCTTAATACTTCACTTATTAAATTCAAGTGTACAATTTCCCTAAATTTTTATTTACTTTACACTTAAATCAAATTTACCATTTCATAAATTAAACTTAATTTCCATTTTATTTTTCTTAACTTAACTTTTATTTTTAAACCAAATTTCACATTTTCAAGTCAAGTTATATTTCAAATTACACTTTTAAACATTTACTTATTTTAACCATTTTAATTCATAGAAAACAATAACACTTTATTAAGTCATTTTAAATTCAAATTTAAAACAAATTATCATATTTTATTTACATAACTTAAACTCCATTTTTAATCAAAATCTTAAATTTCAAAATTTATTTATATTTCAAATTTCAACTTAACTATTCATTCATTTATCATATTTAACTTATAGAAAAATCACAAATCCTTTATAAAAATCATTTTAATTCAATTTAAATCAAAATATCAAATATTTACACTTTAAAATATTTTGAATTGCCAGAAAATATACATAATAACCACGGGTCTGTATAATATTTTCTAACCTAGGTCAAGTGATATGGATAATATATCATTTCAATCCGTAATTTACAAAGAAAATTCGGATTCTATAATTTCAATCCCGCAATCCCAAGTAAATAAAAATCGCTCAGGCCTATCATTTCAGCCCATAACGATTTTTCCCTATTCTAAAGTTCGTTCGGGTATGTATCATTCCAACCAATAGTAATTCTATTCTACAGGGAACTTGCAGTGTGAGAAACAAATATAAATAAACAGTATAGCAACATATTGCAGTAACAGATGATATGATAGGTTTATAAACAGGGTTAACATCATATAATTCATGTCACAGGCAGGTATAACATGATATAATATTTCTACAGATTCACTTGCTATCAATTCACCATTTATATTAGTATAAATGTCATGAGTGAATACTCACCTTTTTATGCTGGAGATAGCAATCAAAACTACATAAATGAATTCCAGATAGCACGACACAGCACGACATTTGATTCAAGTGAGTGGAGAGAGAGCCAAGACATGATCTTCTAAACAACAATCGAAAACATAAATATTCAATACAAAACAATATTGAACAAATTGAAAAATAAAAGCAATAAAGAGAAGATAACTTAACCTTGCCTTACCCACTCCAATGCTCGATCATAGGGGATCTTTTGCTTGGCCATGATGGTGCAATAGACTCGGGTATGGCATCATATAGGTCGGCTAGAAGGAGATGAAGGGGTAGTGGTTGCAACATAGGGAATACAAAAGGAACAAGGCAAGAAAAGGAGTGGTTTGTTCAACATTTTTGGCTCAGCCTAGGTCAAGTGGGGCTCGGCTCATGCTTGTACAGGTCAGGTCAGGGGTAAAGAGGCGGCCAAAGGTGAAGTAGCTGCTGGTGGTGGTGGCTAAGGGGGTGGCCGAAGTGAATAGGAAGGGTGTAGGTGAAGTTAAGCTCGGCTAGGTAAGGTTTCAAGGGGTTTTTGTGCAAATTTGTGGTGCTAGCATCATAAGAAGGCACAGCCTGGACTTGGTCAGAGGAGGAGGAGGTGGTGCTGCTGTGTAAGGTGATGGTGTAGTCGGTGGTGATGGTGGAAAGTGGGGCCGGGCAAAGCTAGAAGAAGGGGAAGGCAAAATTCAATGGAAAAGAGGAGAAATGAGAAAAGAAAATCCATTAAAAGACTTACAAAATTTTCAGAAATTTGGGAATGGCCATGAGTTTAAGATGTGAGAAGTTTCTCACGTGAAGATGAAGAAGAGATACATGGCAATACAAAAAGAAATGGTCGGCCAAAAGAAAGAAATGAAGAGGCAAAGGCAAGTGAAAAGACAAGTATATGAAAAGTCACAAAATGAAAAGGTCTTTGTCCATTTGAATTTTCATTTCTTTTATCAAAATAAACCAAATAAATTTCATTAAATAAAAATAAAAGACAAAAAAAATAAAGTGAAAAAGAAAATAAATAAATATTCTTTAAGAAAAATAAAAATAAATAAAGAAAATAGTTAATTAACTTGAAACTAGAATTAACAATAGACAGCAAATATTGGAAAATTATAACTATACTTATAAAATGTTTTAAAAATAAAATATATATATAACATGTCATGTTACACACACACACAGATATATATATATAGACACAAACTAGAACAAGATATGGCGAACAAAAATATTATTTATATAAATTAAAATAAACAATTTTGTTAAATAAATCAATTTGCACGCAATAGTGCAAAAAACATAAATTCACAATATTAATCAGATTTCAAAGTAACAAAAAGAAGTATACTTGAAATTTAATTTACTTTCATAATAAAAGATAAAATTCAAATATTTAAATTTAAAAGTCAAAGTTTGACCATATTGACAAAAATTTACATTTTCTGGAAAAGATTCTATTTATTCATGTTTGGAATTCTAATTCACATAAAAATCAAAATTTATATTTAAAATAAAAAAAATTATCCATTTTAATAAATAAAATAAAGTTTTTTTTAAGTCAGGAAATTCAATTAAAAAATTAAAATATACAATTAAAATAATCACAAAATACAGGATTGTTACAATATATGCCTGTTATTGATATGTTATATTGTGCAATAACTGTTCTCACTCTACAAGTTCCCCGTTAGTTTAGAATTTCCTATGGGTTAAAATGACATATACCCGAATAATTTTATAGAATAGGAGAAAATCATTATGGGTTGAAATGATAAACCCAAGTGATTTTCAATTGAATTGAATTTTGAGATTGCGGTTTGAAATGACATATACCCGTAGATATCTAAAATTTGGATCGAAATGATAAATATCTACATCACTTGACCATTGGATAAAAAATTATATACAGACACCATTTGTCTATATATATATTTTAAAAATCATTTCTAAGGTTTTGAAAGGAAATATATGGTTTTAATAAATATTGATTTTAAGATATTATATATAAATGTTATTTTTATAAATAGATTTTAAAATTATATGTTTGGAAATTTTAAATTTATATGTTTGTTTTGAAAATATAATTTTTAAGATTTTACTTATACTTTTACTATTTTAGAAATATATAAAATGGTTTTGATATAAAATAAATTTAATAATAAGATTTAATTTAATAAAATTTAATTTAATTAGTATATAATATGTTTAAGTATTTATTTAAAGTTATATTTTTAATAATATAGATTTTTATAATAATTTTAATAAATTAAAGTTGGAAAGGGTAATTTAAATTAATTTGCAATTGTATTTGTTAAGAATTTTACTTAAATAAGATTGATTTGAAATTTTTTAAATTTGGGATTTTAAAATATGATTTTATAACTTGATTTGATTAAAGATGATAAATGAATATTTTCAAATTTAAATAAATTGAAATGAGATATTTAGTTTTATTTAAAATTTCTTTATTTAAAATTTGTAACTTGAGATATTGTTTAAATGATTATTGGATTGATTAAGTGAATATTTCAAAACAAAATAATAGTAAACTTGAAATTGAGATATAAATGAAATTAACAAATTTAGTTTTGTAAATGTTTGAATATTTAAAGCTTTGGAATGTATTGAAATTGAAATGGTTTAATTGTAGTTTATATCTATATTTGAAATCGACATAAATTAAGATTGGTTTATTGAAATTTGAAATGAATTGAAATAGATGAACTGAGACCTGATTTAAATGGAATTTTTGGAATGCTAGTTGATTTGAATCTATTTGTGAAATTTAAAGAAACTATTGTATTACATAAAGTACTTTTATTATATATAAAATTATTTTAACTTATAACTATTTTAATATACTAATTATTTTATTATATAAACTATTTTTAATATAAAACTATTTCAATATACACTAATTATTTTAACATATAAACTATTTTAACTTATAACTACTTTTATTGTATATACTATTTTATATCTAAACTGCTAAGTGGAAGTGTTATGATTTCAAGTTATGATTTCAAAAATGTTATGATATCAAAGGTGTTATAATTTCAAAAGTGTTATAACTTTGGAAGTGTTATGATTTTGAAAATGAATATTGTTTTAAGTGAGTAATGATATCTAATTGATATGGTTTTAAAATGATTTGATATTTTGGTTTGAAGTATGAACTATTTGAAATGTAATGACCACGGTATTATAATAACGTTTGGTTGCAAAAGAGACTGGGATCGGTTACTGTCATACTCTCTGTCAATACTGAAAACTACTTTAACAACTGTGTATGTGGTGGAGACTCCAGAATGAAGTAGGATGGTTAGCGACGATCCTATATGAGGTATTTACGTGGATCTGACTCTCACGAGTTAGCTTAAGCTAGCTAAAACAGGAGTAATTGATGGGCCATGTGATGTAGCTCCTCCGATTGGACACACTTCTTCGATAACATTCCATTACTTTGTGATTGATTAGGTGCACCCTTGGATTTTTATAGGAGTGTTGAACGAGGTGGGCGGTAGCTGCGGCTATGCATTACCACCAACCCGGAAGCGTATTTGGTATATCTACCATAGCATTGCCTGGTTGTGCCATCTCACCTACCTTATCGAGTCCACTAGAGTCTATTTGGTGTCATACCTATAGAGTGCCCCTGATAGCCCACTAGATTGGTGCAGTTTACAGTATTGTATAGACTACGACGTTATACAAAAATGTGTTAAGGGGGATATAGGTAACGCCTTAACGATATTTTAATAGTTTACTTTACTATAGACATTATTATAATAACGTATATTACTATATAGTAGATAGTTTCAGGGATCCTTAAAGGTGGGTATCCCAAACATCCTTTGAGTTACTTGTATTTCAGTTGATATTTCACTTGAGTTGGATTTATTGATATAAGAATGTTAATCCTGACTAGAGTATTTTGTGTTTTTCTTTATGCTCGGGTCAGACTGAGTGTCACAGCATTTGGGACTCATCTTTGGAGTTTGGAGTTTAGCTTGGAGATCCATCCATCTATCTAGCTTTCAGTTATTATGTTGACTTCAGTGATATATTCAAACTTTGTTATTTGACTATGTATTGAGACTTCTATGTATCTAGATTTGCACTGTATTTTGTTTCATACTCTATTGTTTATATGGTAACTTCATGAACTACTATTTATCTGTTTCTGCTGCTTATTATTATTACTTTGTGTCTGTGATTTATTTTATTTACGGTATATGCTGAGTTTTGCCAAATATAAATTAATAATCTTATATTTTAAGCAATTCAAGTCCGACATGTATGGATACAAATGACACGAAATATTGGGATGTTACACATGGATTATTAATGTAACCATTTAACTGTTCCAAGTGATTCCATAACAGAATTCTATTAGAGTTAGATGCATAAATAAACGTTACATTAAGAAGAAATCCCCTTTTTTTAGAATTACAATGAATATATTGTAGGTCAAGCGTGTATTGACATAATTTCCAAATATTGGAATCATTGGCCTCCATGGAATTATTATTAATAACATTCCATCTACTCTAACATTTATTTTAAAAGTTAGCTATACTAATATACCAATAACACTAGGGTTGTAAGATACAATTAGTTTAGAGAAAACTAATTTCCTTTCAGGAGAATTTAGTCCCCTAACATTCCATGTAATTATTGACATATTAAATAATTATTATAAAGGATAGTTGAAAGGATATCACCGCAACAATATAGATATATTGCTACTAACTTCTATGCTTTCAGAAGTTTTCCCCCTCTTTTCTTACAAGGCCTTTTGTCTTAGACTTTCAAAAACTCTTCCCATTCTGGATTTTAAATAATGTACTTTTCCTTAAAGATTTTATGATCGGAAATATTATCATTTTCATTATCCATAATTTCCTATATGTAGTTCTTTCTGTTTTTTTCTTTTTATTGCTGACAGGTGAGGAAGAACAAGATAAGAGAAGGCATGCATTCTCTATCGGTGACTCAAAGTTGAAAGAAGAGGCCCTCAGTAAGCTGATATTTGTCATATTGACTGGATTTTTCTTTGTTCTTCATTTTAAATGAAATTTTCTTTAATCAAACTTGGTTCTTCCTACCGAGAGGGGTGCAGCATGATTTGTACACTTTGATTCTTTAAACTCTCTTAAATGATCTTTGAATTTCCATACAAACTGCCATCTAGAACTTTCTCTACAGCAGAATTGCCTTTTTGATACTGCTGTGTGGTTTCAATGGTTATATTAATGCTCATATTTTTATCTTTTATGTTTTTTGATGTTGCTTGTGATATGGTCTTCTCTAATTTCTCATCATCTCTAATGATTTTTGTGTCATCTGTTTTATACAAAGCCGAATCTTTTTCCTTTTTGTTCAAAGAAATGAATTTTCTTTGAAACTGAATTATTACCATGATTGACAATATTTTAGAATGTACATTGTTTACAGGGTTTTTGGTGTTACTTACCTGTTCTTTCCTTTCTTGGTTAAATGTACCTTGCTCTTTTCTTGAAACTTCGAATCTTTAAATTTTTCTGAAATAACATTAGCATTTACATTAACATTTTCTTCCCAAACTGGCTTTGATGAGCAAGCTTTCGTGAGATCGGCACATTTCATACATCTAGGAGGGATCCATTCATATTCGATTTTCTAAATAATATTTTCTCCATCATGCATAGTAACGTAGGCTTCATTTGGTAGTTCTTCATTGACTTTAATCTCGCTCATTCACCATAGGCTCATCTAGCTTTAACGGAATGCCTATAACACTAGCAATTGCTGCAAATGCTTCTCTATCCCAAAGCCTAAGATTTGATTTTGGCAATCTTATCCAGATTGGATAAGTTGATAATAAATCTCCATTAAGAATCATTTTCTCGTCCTATTTCTTTAAGATTAAAAGCTTATCATTAATAAAGAAAGGATCATCTTGAATAACCTTGCTTCAGCCGGCTGCTTTAATAAACATGATAATAAGGAAACCATTGTTTCTTGTATAAATCTTGAATTTATCACTAGGATTCCAATTTCTAACAACATCTTTGAAGTGATGATAATAACAATGTGTTCCAAATACATACGCTGCTATAGAATTGCTTCATTTATTTTTAGTTCTTTGACTAACCGTTTCCTTAACAACAACTATTTTTTTGTTACCTAATAGGTGCAGTATAACCCAGATCAACATTAGAATCAAGCCCTCCATTTCTAACCAAGTCTGCCCAAGTTGAAGATGGTTTTTCTATATTGATTGTATCAGATGTGAGATTTCTTGAATTTCTTAAGGCATTGTATGCCTGCTTTTTCCATATCAGTTACTGATTTTTCTAATTGTTACTCAGCCCATTTGGTGCTGATCTTACCGGAATTTGTGCGGTGAGTCATTGAACTTGCCTCTGAACTCTTGCTGGAGTGTTCTGGCGATGGTTTCTAACAGCTTGAAATCCATCATCATCTTGGTCAACAGGCTTATCCTTTTGATTTGGGAAAAAAGAAAGGTTAGGGGATATCGGGGAATCGGAGAAGGGGATTGAGGAACCCTTAGGATTCTGATCAGAGGAGGCCTTTAGCAAAAAAATAATCTTCTCATATTTACTTAAAAAAATATTGAATTGTTACATTTTGTTAAAATTATTATGGGCATTGGATTATGCAACTATGCAATAAGGGATTACTAAGTTATATATTTCAGTAAATGAAGATATTTAAATAATTACAATGAAAAAAGGAGGTATTCCATTCACATTGGGTAAACGCAACTAACTTGCATTATGGGCATATTTAATTGTTAATTAATTGAGCACTTCAACTCAATAGCGATGTATGGGGTGGCGAATAGTATGCTAGAATTAAAAATAATTTGACAACGGTAAATACCAAAGCAAAGATTTAAATCTAATATACCTCAAAAGAAACTGTATAACAGATGTAATTCTGAGGCGGATGTGCATGAAGTATAATGGAGCGCTGCTTGATTATTATGGGCATTTGGAATTGCAGCAAGTTGAAGAGAAACAACGGAATGTGAACCAACATCTGACTGTGCATGAATTGAGATAATTTCATGTTGAACAATAGCATGAGCAGGAAAAATGCAACAGCTTAAGTTTGTGCATTAAGTTGCACAACAGTTTGAGGAATATATAGCATGCGCATGCATCACATTTGCTATAGCTTGGACATTTAGCACATGAGGATCTCGGACGACTCACCAAAGCACGAAAGCCAGGATCTTTCAGAAAATGGATTCCTATTTGAAAAGTGCATAACCGCATGGATAAGCTCACATTAACCCGTCAATTTTGGATCGAATTCGAGATTTTTCTTAGAAGGTATCAGGAAGGATATAGAGAGTCTCACACTAACCAACCAACTAAGATGGATTCAACTGGTTGTTTGGGTGCTGAAGATATGCGAGATCGTATGTGGGATTATTCCCCTTATTGATGCATTCGCTCTACAAGCGAAGTGCAATGAGCGAAAGCTGCAGCTTCGTATCGACCAGTCAGTCGGCATGAGAGAAAGAATTGATTGAATGCTAATTGGAGTATTTAAATCAAATGAAGGGGAAACATGAACATGGACTTCATGAGAATTAGCCACCAACCAAGCTTGAGAATTAAACTATAGTGATGCACAAGCCAGTGCAACTTGTGTATTTGAATGAAGAATAGAAGGCACTAGTGCGATCAACATGAAGTTCACTAGCAATAGGAGCTTCATGATTAGAACCATATTGAGCATCATTAGAAACATGAGGAGAAGAGATGACAGCCTACTGAAAATCAATACAACAAGGATGCACGCGCAGCAAGAGGGGAGAAGTATGATTACTGACATCATCTGAAGCATAAAGGGTGCACAATTACAAATGGATAATCTCACTGAAAATGCCTCTCTGTTAGCAATAGTCTCAGCAGTGGAAACTAGTACAACAGCGTGCGTCCTGGAAATAGTCTAGAAGAACAAGTGGACGAGGCCACTTTTGGAACCCAAATTTCCTTTTGCTTCAGACAACATTGATTTTATGCATAATAAAATATATTGCACATACCACTTCGAGGTTGCATGTGTTCGCAATCCATCAATACAATATAAGTAAGGCCAATGAAATGCTCCACCTCAACTACTTTGGGAAACGTCTATGAGGTGCATATTTCTACTTGAATTTGAGCGTAACCTAACCGAGAGGCACTTCCGGTGGGATCATCTATCTCAATCGGAATATCCTATACAATCCAATAGCACTAAGGATGTCATTCTCTCAAAATTCTCTCAAATCCAACCCATTATGGACACTTTTGATTTGAGATTTGGATTTTGTGCCTATAGTGTTTGCTTGAACTACTTTGTTGACTCTATTTACATTGCTTTATTTCATTTTGATATCATGAATAAAATTTTAAAATAAAATAAAAGACAACATGAATATCTTCATGATGAAGATTCAGCATGACTTCAAGTACGTAGATCTCTATGATAATCTATAATTCAGTTCTGTATACATGAAAAATTAAATGGTTACCTACATTTGCCTAATTTATACCACTACAAAAATACGGGCTTTTAATAGCACTAGTACATAGTGTTTCCGCATTTGCTTCTTCCGACGCTATGCAAATTGTGATTTCCAATGCTGAGATAAACTAATATGTCTACTCAACGCTATTTAATGAAAACACGGGAAATGAATTATTTTATATGGGAAAAAATGAACCTCATTCTCTTCGTTGCTGCCTCCTTTAGAAAACACTATCTTCTTTCCTACTTCAGAAATCTATCCCCAAATGGTCAACAATCGATCGACTCGCAAAACCGTTAACTTCTGTCGTCAAATGTCGTCAACTTTTGAATTGTGAAACGCTAGCCTCTGTCGTCAACACTCGATCTCAATTCCTAAACACAGCCACCATTAAATCCTTAACCTCTGTCGTCAGAATCACGAAACCCGTAACCTCTGTCATCAACCGTTGTTAACTTTTGAATCGTGAAACCCTAGCCTTTGCCTAGAACCCTAAATCTGCGCCTCTCCTATTGAACTGCCGTGAGAGTTACCACAACATTTATTATTATTATTTTTCACTGCTCGTTCATGATGCTTACTGCTTCAGCTATTGTGTAATATCATTATCAAGCTCATATCTATTGATTATGCTTTGTTCACTTATGTGAATGCTCGATCTTTGATTGATTTTAATCCTTTTACTTTAGACCTGGTGTGCCTTTTCCAGTCTATCCTTCTAGCTATATCTTTATTCTATTAATTGTAGGTAATAAAGGTATTAGGTTTAAGTTCGATTTTAGCTAAAATCGACGATTCCTACGAAAATATGTGGGATTGGGTAATAGTCTCATGGATTTTATAATCAAACTGAAATGCTTTACTTTTGATCTAGGATAAATGTAAGCGTCTTGATGTGTGTTATGCTGCTGTAACATGTTCATATGAAATTTAGTTCGTATTTTATAATTTTGGAGTTGACATACTTTCAAATTGATATCCAAAATTAATGGTAATTAATATCCGGTAGGTTCATAAACAATATGCTCATGAATCTAACATATCATAATTTTTTAAGGAATTTATATGTATATTATACAAAAGTTGTTTTTTAAATTAATGCTAATAATATGAATTAATATTAGTTATATCATACTAAAATTATTTGGAACAAGAAAAGTATATGTTTGTAAGCAAGTTGTTATCAATCCAAATAGTATCATCATTAAAAAGTTAATAAATCATATTATTTATTCATCATGTCTTTTTTTACATGTATATATTGGTGCATGAATTGTAAGAAACAAAAAACTCAAAATCATTCATATATCACGTGTTAATAAACAATACTTAGACCTTCGGTACATCAATTGATATTATAAAATATATTGTGCTAGTTGAATGTTGCTTCTAAATGAAGGTGTATAATTGATTGATTGTATCAAATACAATTTTCAGGAGGCAGAAAGTTTGGATGCCTTCTTAATTGCTTTATGTTAACAAAAACAATACGCATATTAAATACATATAGGCACACACACATTATGGTCATCTGAGGTCAATTACAATATAAATACCTCTATAAATAAATAACTAGGTAAGCTACAACACCTAATACAACAGTCTGCCCTGCACAAAAACTGATCCTAAAGGATATAATATTTAACTTAATGGACTATATGTATCTACGTAATGTGAATAGACTTAGGTTAAGTATGTACCATAATATTTCATGCATCACTAACTTATGTGCTTCCTAAGCTTAATAAATGAAGAGTGGACTTGTACATCGCAATCTTATTTGAGGAATATTGAAGCCCTAACTCAATGGTAGAGTTTAATAAATAAAGACTACAAGCGATTATGGTAACTTGAGTAACCTAGAGCAAGCTGCTAGAGCTAAAATAATTAATACTTCTATTTCAACATTTGGAAGGTATCCGATTAAATATATGAATTAGCCATGATATTTAGACTATGAGTACAAGGGAAAAAAACCATCAACATAGCGAGGAAGATAATGTTTGAAGGGTATCAATGTAATTGTTAGCATTTTTTTAGAGAACTAGGTAGTTCTTCACAAAATCAATTAGTAAATATGAATAATAGTTTTTTATATTTATTAACAAGATTATATTTATACATTAGAACCTTTGTAAAACACCATTTTTTATGTCAAAATACATCGATGTCCACCTCAAAAAAAAATGTTGGGAATTTTGTGGTTAAAGGCGAATTTGATGGCAATTGCGATGAAGATAATTTTGTACTTCCGACTTCAAGGATATATGGAATAGATTCTTTCAGATAATAGTTCAACCCACCAGGTACAAACGGGTTATCGAACTATCGACTTCAGGATTCAATGAAGCCTTATAACAGCGTAATCGGATTCAATGTTTGTACGCTTTTGATCCGACCAAAAACACTTTAGTATTTGATATCCGACGATGCAATATGCAGAGAAAAGAATGAAGAAGAAGAAGAAACAAATCTACAACGATTCAGCGTTTGCAACACCTTGTAGGCGTTATAAAATATAGAGTAATGGAAATGCAGCGATTAGCAACACTTTTCTGCCATTGCAAATCCGCGTAGAAAGAAGAAGAATAATCTGAATTGATTCTAACACTGTCTGGGTATTGCTATTTATAGATATGAAAAGGTATCCATTCGTGAAGGATTGCGTTCCTTCCCAACATTTCAAAACCGTTGCTAACAGTCACATACGTTTGAATTGAAACGTCGCGTCTATTCATTTTGCAACGTTCAGAAAACGTTACAAATTTCTCGCCCTTTATTTAAATTCAGAAATTTCGGTTCTGGGTCCTTAACGGGCTGAAATCTAACCCGTTAATGTTTACATTCGATCCAAAAATATTTTCGGAGCCGAACACGAAACCCGTACCCGACCCAGCCCGGTTCGGTTCGGTCGGACGGACGACGGCGACGCGCATGTGGTGTTGTATGACTTCTTTCCTCACAATAAAGCAAACATGTGGGAGCGCCAAGGCCCCAACATCCACACGAGAAAGCTATATTGTATAATTTTGTAGCATGTGGGACTAATTGATTTCTTCTTCCCTATTTACTTCTCCTTCAAGTCAAAACCCAAAGCCCCAAAAACTATATTTTGAAAATTTTACAATAAATAAAAATAAAAAATACAAAATAAAAAAATACAAAACCTCTTTGTTTGAGTGTAGTGCAAATCCCAAATTTCATAACGAGGGACCATTTTTTTTCTTTCAAAAAAGTTACCTTCGCATGTTACAACCATACACAAAACAAATTAGTCAATATGAATAGTAGTCTTCTTATACTTATACTGACTCTTCTTTATATATTTTCCAACAAGGGACTGTTTTGTTACCCAGTAATTCTTGACATCAACTGAAATCTACGTATACAAAAATTTCAACCTAAAGTATTTACCGACTTGTAGAAAATATATTAAGCCGAAGCTCATACATTTATTTAAGTAGTCGTTCGAATGAACTGAGTATTATGGTCTAAACTTAAGCTTCACTGATATTTCCTAGTTACCTTAATAGTTTGTGTTGCAACGCATATAATTTTATGTGTTGAAAATTTAGCATGGACTCATGCCTTGTAATGTACATACGTATATAATCTTGCACGCATTGCTAACACACCCACACCACAAATTCATAGAGATGTGTGCATGTCCAAATTATGTTTAGTTGGGATATGTATAAACTTTGTTTTTGATTAAAACCCAAACTCAGTTGTGAACCGATGTAATTTCGTTGTTTTTGAAGCAAGAAAAACCAACCAATTTTCAAGCAAGAAAAATCAACACAATCTTCTCTGCTTCAACTCCCAAATTCAATTTGAAAACACATATTTACGCTAGAATATTATTCAATGACGATCCAGTGAATCATTTAGTACACTTGAACAATGCTAGTATTTCTAGTGTTTTATAAGAGGTAATGCAATGTACTGTCACTTTTTGTAACACTAACCATGTTGCTTACCCAAGTTTTCTCCAGATTATAATCATGAGCATTATGTTATTTAGTATAAAAAGCATTTAACTAAGAAAGTAAATTTAATAAAAGAGCTTAGCTAAGATGCTAGCTATGATAAAATAATGGTAAATAATGCTAAATATGTAAGCAGGTTATATGGAATCTTTTAATTGTATATCCAAAGCTTTATTTTTCAGAATTTGACAAACTTTCTAGTTATAATAACATGATAGTTTTATAGTTTGCTTTGCTTGTAAGGTCATGAAAATACATATTAGTTTTATTTACAGAGTATATATCTGATACAATCTTCAAAGAGAAACCACTGATCAAACCTTGGAACTTGTAATTACTCAAACAAACATTATTAATAGTGGGCAAGGGGCAGCTTAGAAGGTGAAAATTTTACTTATCAAGAGAAAATACAAGTTAAAACTGTACAAGGAAAATATGTTGCCTTTTTCAATCATGATAAAAGCTTGGCCTAGGAGCAACTCTAAAGGTCAAATTCTTCCTCAATCGCCTAAGTCGGCCTCTTGTCTTACCTGTAATTTAGATATTTTGAACTAGTCAATTAGAATATTTAACAAAATGTTTAGATTGGCTGATTTTAGAAATAATGTCACACTAATTTTCTCTTTGCATTACTTTCCTCTTCTAGCTTTGTGAAGGACTAAAGAACAGAGATGTCATGTTCTATTTGTATTCTTTCTCCTTAGCACACCAATAGGATTCACAGTTAAAGTAAGTTCAAAACTGCAAAAAATTAAAAAAATTGAAAGCGGGAGATGTACATATGAGACTGTGGAATTGGCATCATCGTCATTTTCTCCGGATAAAGTTTGATTCCAGGGACTTGTATCACCATTTCTGGACTAGTTTTAGCACATTAGTTCTTGTATCTGAGTGAATGTAGTAACAAAATGTAATGCAAACACAATTACTAAGTATGCACCATCAATAAGCTAAACAACATGACCAATCAGCAAGCATAACAGTCATTGACAGCTGCTTTTTACCTCTCACTCAACATTACATTTCTTTGATGCCTAAGCATTAACAAATATAAATGAGACCAATATTTACTCAAATTGATATAACTTCTTCACCAATCATATTTACCGCACTAAAATATATTTATAACGCTTAGCCTTTCCTTTTATTTTGGAATACGATCGACCTTTTAATTAAATTATGATTTGGAAATAGTCGCAAAATTTCTATATTGAAACCAAGGTTCGAAATTTCGTTTTCCGTTTCCGCTCCGGCCATTGGTAATAGTAAAATTTCCGGACCGGTTTCGGAAATTCCGAAAGTTCAGCTTTAATTCCGGTACTCTTTTGCATTAATTTGTTATATATGCTGTTAAATATCTAATACTGTAGTACATATTTTACATTTCATATAAAATACATACTTTAATTAAAAATCAACTATGTAAGGATTCTGTATTATTCATTTGAGATTTTAAAACATTGATCAATTTTGAAAATTTTGAATTTTTTGTTATGATTCGATGTAAATTAACAAAAATATAACAACTTTTTTTATGAAACTACACGATTTCTTCTCCATTTATTTATTGTCCGGATTAATTTTTTCTTTTTTTTAATTTTTATATATTTGTTGTATTTTTTAATTTTTTATAAGTTTTTTTTAAATATATGAAAAGCAAATTCAGAATTTAGAGCGGAACCGGAATTTTTACCGGATTCTGTTCCGGCTATGAACGGAACCAGAACGGAATCGCCGGAATAACCGGAATTCCGCCAGAATTTCGAACCATAATTGAAACCCAAGATAATGCTTATTTCAGAGTGGATGTCTTGATGCATAAGTGTATTTGTCAAATATAGTTATTCCTATTCCTATGCATAAGTGACCTTTTAATTAAATTGCGATTTGGATATAGTCGCAAAACCCTAACTTCTGTTGTCAATCGTCTTCTCAATGGTGAAACTCTAACCTCTGTCGCATCTCAGTCACAGCTGCTTGGAACCTTAAATCTGCACCGTGCCTCTTCAATTTATACTTAAGTATAATATTGAATTTAAAACATATTTTAATATCTAAGGTTATTATTTATTTTTTATTTATTATCGTAGAACTACTAAAGGGTATGAGCAAGAAGCTTGGAATTTTGTAAACGATGCAAAGCTAAACCTAAGAAATATGGAAAAAAAATTATGCCCTTGTTTAGATTGTAGAAACCTTACCCGTCTTCATGGAGAAGTTATTGTCGAGCATTTGATTATAAGAGGGATGGATCCTAAGTACATGGACAGTGAGTGGTACAATCATGGCGAACGAATAAATAAAAGCAAAAATACAAAGTCAGGTAATGTGTATGATTTGCTTAAAGCCGTTATCTATGAAGATGAAGGTTTTATTAATCATACTTTCTTTGTTGATGATAAATGTGAAGATGATGCACAAAGACGAGAGAATGAATTACACAAAAATTTAGAAGTGTAGAGATCCCACTATATCCTGATTGCAAGGATCAAACAAAGTTATGTGCTATCTTTGCATTGTATAACTTTAAATGTGAGACTGGATTGTCTGGTAATGGTTTCGATAAGCTTCTAAATATGTAGCAGTTGTTGTTGTCAAAAAATAATGTACTTCCCAAGTCGTTATATGAATTAAAGAAATTCTTTAAAATATTTGATATGGGTTTCGAGAAGGTTCATGCATGTGAGATGGATTGTTGTCTTTTAGGAATGAATATAATGATTTAAATAATTTTCCAAAATGTGGATTTTCGGGATGGAAGGTAAATCAACAGACAAATGAGATTATGCATGACATTCCAGTTAAAGCGTTGCATTATTTTTCAATAATTCCGAGGTTTAAAAGAATTATTTAGATCCAAAAGGATGGCGGAAGATTTACGGTGGCATTTCAATAACAAAAGCACCAATGAAAAAATACGACATCCTGTAGATTCTATAACATGGAATGTAGTGGATGAGAAATGAAAATTATTTTCAGTAGATCCACGTTATCTTATGCTTGGCCTTGCAACAGATAGCTTCAATTCATTTTCCATTTTAAGTTCCAAATATAATTGTTGGCCTATAATGCTCGTGACATATAATCTTTTTCCTATGTTGTGCATGAAGAAAGATAATATTATGTTAACATTGTTGATTCCTGGTCCAAAGCAACTAAGAAATGACATTGATGTATATTTAGCGCCATTGGTAGAAGATTTATATCATTTATGGAATACCGGAGTTAAGGTTTATGACGCATATAGCCAATCAATCTTTAATATGAAAGCAGTATTTCTTTGGACAATAAACGACTTTCTGGCATGTGGTAGTCTTGCTGGATGCTGTGTAAAAGATAAAAAAGTTTGTCCATTATGCAGTGTCAACACTCATCATCGATGACTAAATCATAGTAGAAAGACTGTCTCTATGGGTCATAGAAGTTTTCTATCTCCTTTAAACCCTCTAAGAAAACAGAAAGCCTTGTTTGATAACACCGTGGAGGAAGGGTGTAGGCCTAGGATTCTCATTGGAAGAATTTTTTAATCATTTTAAGAAATTTTCTGAATAATTTTGGAAATGTAAAGAAGAACAAAAAAAAGAATAATAGAAAAGGTAAAAAAAAAAGGAATGAGCAAAATAAAATGGAGAATAAAAGAAGAATTGAGCATAGTAAGAAAAATGAAGATGATGAGGACAAAGATCTGTGAGAATGGAGCTAATAAGGTAAAAAAAAGCCCATCTTTTTTCAGCTGCCATGTTAGGAGGTTAGTGCATACGTTCTATTTTATTCTATTAGACTAACATTATGGAATTGTACAACTAAAATGTTCCATTATTGATTTTTACAGGAACTTCCACTGCGCCTGCGATAACCCGAATTTTTGGACATCTGTTAATTGGAAACTAATAGAATTAATTTTATAAAATACTTATTTGTAAATTGAACAAATGAAATTCTGAAATATATCTGAATATATATAAAAGAATCTGAATTATAATAATACTGGGTTTTAAATATTTGGATAAGTATTTATTTGATAATCTCCTAATTTAATTAATTTTAAATTGGCAAAATTGTTATTTCAAACAAAAAGTAATAATGTGATGTTTATATATATAGATATAAATAGATTTTAAATAGACTTATTAGTTTCAAATTTAATAAGCATTGTTTAATTGCACATGTGTATGTGTGTATATATATATATATATGTATGTATGTATTTATGTATGTATGTATTTAAGTTGTTTTTAAATAAAATAATTATTCAATTTAATAATGTGTTTATTTAATTACATATATATTTGAGTTGATTTTTAAGTTGGATTTCAAATTAAATTTGAATTTGAATTTGGATTTAAATTGAATTCAAAGGATATATATTAAAAATATTTTGGATATAAAATACATGGATAAGATTTTATTAGAATACGATTTATTTCATAATATTTTCTTAAAAAGAATTTATTTACATAAGTTAAGAAAGTATTTATTTATAGAAAAATAAATATAAAAAGCTTTTATTAACATTTTAAAATAATTTAAAATTGCATAAGGACAAGTGTAAGGAGGTTAATGCATACAATAACAAATGCAGGGTTATTAACTAATATTAATGACAAGTGTTAGGTTTTTGTTACAAGTATCACCAATTTATTTTATTTTTTTTCTTTATATTTTTAAAAATCATAGGTAAATCTATATATACAACTATTTCTTCTCTTCAATTTTTTTTCTTCCTATTCTCATTTCAAAACTAAGAAAAGCAAAGCCGTAGCAGATAATCAGATCTTAGGTAAATTAAAATAAACCTGAGAAAATCAAAAAGGCAGCTTGTTGATAATTTTAAAATCGGAAATTCAAAACAGCAATTTAATACCAAAGAATGAAAACAAAAACATAGATCTTGAGATCTTCAATCCGATTCAAAGTCAAGATTAAATTCACCACTGCAAGATCATCAATCAAGTAAGGATCAAATCTAAAAGTATCACATCAAGATCCAGATAAATAAGTTTCAGAGAAATAGCAGTGCAAGTTTTCAAAGTTTAAACTGTTTCAGTACCTGCACTGTTCAACAAAAGAGGTGAGTAAATCAACTCTGTTTCATAAAAACTAGATGCATGTGATGACCCTTGGATTGTATGGAATGAATGATGATAAGTAGCATTTTTTGCATGTATTTTTAGATTTGATTGTATATATATGAATGTGAGTATGGATCTGCATGTCTCTGTGTACAGTATTATCCCTGTTCTTACTTACAGACAAAACCAAATCAAAGAAAAATCATTATCTCCCTATATAAATATTTTTATTTTATGATCTTTGAAGAAAATTTGTTAGTAATTGTCAGATTTGACTTTTAAAAATAGTTTCAAATATATACGTGAAGTAATTATGTCGAAATTTAAAGTGTACAGTGGTAAATAGATTTAAATCAAAAATCAAAGTAGATAAATTTCAAGTTTAACTTATATGATCTGAATCGATTTTGGAAACGATGATTTTTAAGAGTATAATCGAGATTTTTAATCATGTATTGATTGAGTAAATTGGGAATGAATGAGGACTGATGTTTTACTGATTTCTGGCGATTGATGGACTTAGGGCGTTCGGGGTCGTACCTGAAGGTGACTGGAAAGGAGAAGGCCACGGGAAAAATAGTTGGAGTGTCCATCGACCATCGCGGCGGTGATAATGGGGCGTTGTAGGGTTTTTGATTGCGTTTGGGTAGGGACGGTTTCATGGGTGATCGCTTTGGCATGCTAGCATCGGGGTGGACAAATAGTGGGGGAAAAGAAAGTCGGAGGTCAGGCGAAGGTTTAGGCAAGATGAAGGTGTCTCCGGTAGTCGGAGTGTAGATGAACTTTGGCAAGGGTCCTGTAGCCTGTTGTTGTTCGATCGTTCAAGTTTGGATTTTCGAGATGGGTTGACAATCTGGATGGTGGGTCGACTCAGGGGATGATTGCCGATATGTCGACGGTCGGAGCGGGGTTCAATTCCGGCCAGGTGAAGTGTGCACGTACATATGTATCTCTGGTTCAAAGATAAAGTATTGGAAGATGGAGATTGTCTCGCGAAGGAACTCGGGCTGGATGAAGTTTTGCTCGAATAAACCTTTGAGTCAATCGCGTTGAGTTACTCCTGTAGCCGTTTTTTTTTAATTTAAAAAAAAGGAAGTTGTAGAATCTCGATTCCGAACTCGAGAAATTCTCGGGTAGAACCCGAAGCAAGATTGAATGCAGATTTTAAAAGTTTTATAAAACAAGTTTTTATATTTTAAATTAAATCTAATTTTAAACCATTATGTAAAATAAGTGGTTCTTTAAACATTTGATTAAGAAGCTTTATGTATTGTTAACTTAAAGTTGGTTAAGTTAAATTTGTAAGTTATCTTTAAATCTTATATTAGAAATGAATTCAAAGATTAATTTAATAGTAGAATGTTTGAAATGTATTATATAAGTAATAAGTAAGTCATTATTAAAATAAAGATTATCTTAAAAGTTAATTAAGATTTTGATAATTAATGACTAATTAATTAAATGATGAATTAAGAGCAATTGAGAGAAATTAATTAATTTTTATTGAGAGATATTGATTATTAATTAAGGTTATTAATCAATAGTTAATGGTTAATTAATCAGTTAATTAAAGGTTAATTAATTGGTTATAAAGTAATTGAGGGTTGATCACTTCGTATTGAAGGAGATTAATTGAAAATTAAGGCTTATTAATTAATAATGGAAGAATAATTAATCTATAATTAAAGATTAATTAATTGGTTTATAGGGAAATTAAGAGATGAATTACACAGTTGTAATTAATGAGATGAATGTGATTAATTAATTTATTAATTAATTAAAGATGGTCACTTGGTAATTGATCTAGTATAATTACTTAATGAGATTGGTAAGTGAAATTACTTAGTGAAGTAATTGATGGATAAATTATTGGATGAAATTAATATAAGGGAAATTACTTAATGGAAAGTAATTAAAGGTCAATTACTAGGAGAAGTAATTAAGGATTAATTACTTGGTGTAATTAATTAAACGATTAATATAATTAATTAAGGAATTAATTAATTAAGATAAGTAATTACTGTATGGTTAATTACTGTTTATGATTGATTAAGGCTAATTAATGGAAGTAATTGATTAAGGATCGTTAATAAATATGATTAGTTGATGTAATTAAAGAAAGTAATTAAAGATTTATTACTATAAAAGGTTAAGGATAATTAATTTGTGTAATTAATTCAAGGATAATTACTTTATGTAATTGAAGATAATTAAAGGATGTTTAATTAATTGATTTGTAATTAATAAATGATTAAGTAAGGGTAATCTAAGTATTTGAGATTAGTAATTAATTTAATTAGAGATAAATCAAATTAATTTTGAAAATGATCCATCTTGCTTGTGAATGATTGAATGATGATTAAATGTCTTGAATTGATTGATATCTTTTATATGAAATGTTTTGTGATATGATATGTTTTGGGTGGACAATGATAATTTGGTTACCTATCGATGATGAATTACTGTGTAAAAAAGGGTGACATTTTCTATTTAAAGTTGATTTGTATTTCATTTGAGTAACTTGGGTTAAGATGGTATTGAATTCGAATAGACCGGAGTCGGGTATTAGTAAATACCCGAAACCACTTCGATTCTTTATAGACTGATATGTAAAATCAATAGGATGGAATGAATGATTTAAGTTAATTGGACCTTTTAATCTAAGTTTTTGGTACTTAGAAGTTGATATGTGATAAGCGATGTCTATAACAAATTGTGAATTTGTAAATTGATACGAGTTACCCCGGGTTTTCTATAAATTTTATGCTGTTGTATTCCATGATTAGATGGGTATACTCACGCTGGTTTCCAGCCTGACCCGGGTGTTACTTTGATGTAATGCTCGGGTCAGACGGAGTATTACAGATTTTTAGGTAAGGACGTTTGGAGCCCTGGAGGCGAGTTGGATGGCAAGAACGTATGTAGTGTTTCCGCTGTGTTATTGTATATCTGAGGCATGATGATTATGTATGCCCAGTGTCTGTATATGTGTAACTCTAATGTATTAAATGTATTCGACGGATATAGTATTCTTTGTAAACTGTTATTATTTGTTATCGTATTTTATCCACTGCGAATGTGAGATGTTTTGTGTTTCTGATCTTCTTCTTCTTCTATATCTTTCTTCTTTTCCATAACTATCTGAAATCTTCGAAATCGAAATTTCTGGGTCGTTACATTTTGTATCAGAGCTGAAGGTTAAGCGAGAACCTTGGCTCTGGTGGGATTACTCATTAAGGATAGGGTAAGTAGTATCCTAGAATGAGTTGTGAGTAGTATATATGAGAGAGCGTACTTGTTATTTTCTTATAAAATGATTTTTAAATAAGTTCAAAGCAATAGTTTTTCCAATATATATAAAGAAATTGGTTGTTGATTATTGGAATTAAATTAAGTGGTAATAGAAATACAACAAATTGAAATTAAATTTGAGATGGATTCAAACTGAAATTAAAATCTTGAATTTGGAGAAGAATTTTCAGAATAAGATAATAGTGAATTGATTTCCAGTGGTAATAACCTTGGTTATCATCCTAAAATGATAAAATGTCTGTTAATGATTAAGCAAAAATGAAATGTTTTAAGGGGGTAACCTTTAAACAAGTATGCCATGTAAATTGAAGTGGGTTGATGAAACTTAGCTAACAATACAAGATTGTTTACTTAAAAAAGACAACGGTAATAAAAATGGCTTCTCTTCTCTGAGCGATTTCTTTCTCTCGCGATTGTTTCTGCTCCTCTCCTCTTGCGACTCTCTCTCAACTTCAGCTCTCATTATTGCCGTCCCTCGGCTTCGTCAGATCTGTGGTTACTTGGGTGATACGATGTCGTTCTCGTCTGTTGACGAGTTCGTACTCTCTGGCAATTTCTTGCGCGATTGTCCACCGTATGTCGCTATTGCCTCGGCCTTATTGGCGGAGGTGGCTGCTCCTATTTCGGTTACTTTTTCTAGTGCAAGCTCGGTGGACATTAGGGTTTACTCTTTGGTTCATTTTGGGGCTTTGTGTCGATCGTGATTCTTGATGGTTGAGAATTGTTTTATGGAAATTTCGTCGATTTTCTTCGATGAATTGGTGACACGTCCTCCTCCATACGGGGGATGGTCATTGGATGATGTTTATTTGCTGTCGTCTGCTTGGGTGTGTGGTTAGTGAGCAGATTGATGGGGATTTCATCGCCTCATCAAGTGCTGAACTAGCTGCTGCCTTGGCTTCGTTTCAGCATATTTTTGTTGGTTTAGTGCCGTTTTCAGATGGTTCTGTGGTGTGCGTTGGGGGGTACATGGATGTCACCGTGGCTGATGGGGATTTCACCGCCCCATGTAGCCCTGAGCTCGGTGATTCCTTGCCTCGGTTGCAGAATGCTGCTGTTTTCTTTGGGCCTGATGCTTTGGTCGACGTCTCCGATGATTTGCTATGGGTTTTTTCAGCGTATGCTGGGTTGTTCGTTTCTCATGCTGAGGTTGAGCTGGCTGGTTGGCTAGTGGGATCTTGGTGGGATCTTGGTGGCCAGTCAGTCAGTTGTTTGGTTAGTGGGATCTTGGTGGTCGGTTCTTTCGGCTTTAACCTTGAGAGAGCTCCCCAGGTAAGTTGTGGGTTGAGCTGGCAGGTGAGTTCATCTTCTCTGCTTTCTGCTTTGTTCCTTGTTGGAGAATTTGCTGCTGTTGTTTGTTCATGGGCTGATGGTGTTTCTTTATTGATTATGAGCCATGACACGCTTAGGTGTGTGCTCCCTGGCATGGTTGCTCAGTCCGGGACTGGTGACATGACAGGTCATGTAGGCAGTGAGCACTTCGTTTGGAGCGGTCAGTGCAGGTCTTTTTGTTGGTATTTGATTTACTACCATTGCGAGGCCGATTCTGTGTCGTATATAGCTATCATGGGTCTTCATTCGATGGCTGATCTTCTGTGGTCTTTACGGAGAACGCTCTTAGCCAGGATCGAGTGGCTCGGGCGATATTCTTGTTCTGTTCGCATAGTGGTCTCAGATTCGGATCACTATGCGGAAAGCCGGGAATTTTGCCGGCTTTCCTCGATTCCCTATGTTGATCTCTCTGTTAGGACCATCGTGCGAACCACACCTGTCGCGCGGGGCTGTATCATCAGTGACAGTCCGGCTTGGGTTAGGTTCCTATAGCACCGTGGGTTGCGTATTATCAGCAGCCCTACATATTTCCGATCTCTCCCGTCTGTCGGGGTGTCTTCAGCCTCATCGTCTGGTTGCTGCTCTTCTTTTTGCTCCTTGCCATCGTCCTCTTGTTCCTTATCCATTACCATTCCGATGCTTAGCGAAGCGGAGATTGCGATCATTAATGATCGCCTCTCTCGCCTAACTAAGAACTCAGCTCCATCCAGATCTTCTCTTAGGCTTTTGGATTCATTGGAGCCGGCTCAGGTCTCTACCGAGACTATCCCTCGGGTATCGGCTTCCCGTGTTCATAGACCTTCTCGTTGCCGAACGAGAGGTCCCCACACCACTCCTCGTACTATCCATACTCGATCTATAGCGGCGACTGAGCAGACAGATCGGTATGCTTTTTCATCGTTGTATCTTATTTGAGTAGGGTCTGTTCTGTTTTCCCTGGCTTGTCTTATTTTCCTCTGTTTTCAGGCTTTCATGTCGAATTTTCTTTTCTAGAACGTTCGTGGTATTGGCAATGAGGCTTCTTGCGCTAGATTGAAGCGCATTGTCCGCAAACATACTGTTTGCTTGGTAGCTCTGTTAGAACCTTTTGTAGGGTCTGGAGAGATTACCAGGGTTGTCTTGTCGCTTGGGTTTGGAGGTGTTGTGTCCAATGTTTCGGGAAAGATTTGGATTCTTTGGTCCAAATGTTGTATTGTCCACCCTTTGTTTGACTCGGACCAGCTTATCTTTGTGGTTTGCTCTGCTTCTCATTTTCCTCATCCTTTTCTTTTTTCGGCGGTGTACGCCAAGTGCGATAGGATGGAGAGATTATCCCTGTGGGATGATATTCTTCATCTAGCTGAGATGGGTTTTTCATGCTCTGTTGTGGGTGGTGATTTCAATGTTGTCGCTAGTCAGGCTGAGAAACTTGGGGGCGGCCATTAACCGCTCATCGGTTTCTGATTTCAATTCGTTCATTGTGAGCTCAGGATTCTCCGAAATTCCTTTTGTGGGATCGGCTTATACCTGGTCTAATAACCAGGAGGGTCCGAACCGGATTCTATCTCGGTTGGACAGAATTTTTGGGTCCCCTGATTGGCTCAATCTACCTTTTTCTTTCTCTACCTCGCATCTTCATCGAGCCTGCTCTGATCATGCCCCGTTAGTATTGCGATGCTTTCCTAGATCTCTCTCGGGGCCTACATCTTTCCGCTTCCTCAGTATGTGGTGTTCCCATCACTCCTTTCATCAGGTTGTGGAGGAGTCGTGGTCCTCTCCTATATCAGCTTCTCCTATGGGGGCTTTTTCCCAAAAGCTGAAACGTCTAAAGGCTAGCCTTAAGTCCTGGAATACCCTGGTTTTCAGGAACATTTTCGACCGTGTTAGAGCGGCTGAGGAATCCCTTATTCTTGCCGAATCTTTGTTCGACGAGAACCCTTCGGCCGAAAACAGGGAGAATTGGGTTTCGGCCCAATTGGCTTTCTCTTCGGAGCTTCGAATCGAACACTCTTATCTTCGCCAAAAGGCGAGGGTAAAATGGGTGGTCGAAGGGGATTCGAACTCCAAATTTTTCCATTCTTCCATTCGTAAGAAAGCCAACCTTCTTTCCATTCGAGAAATTTTGAGACCGGATCTTTCTTTGGCGTCCTCTCCGGCTGAAGTTAAGGAGATCATATTGTCTCATTTTCAATCTTTTCTGGGTTCCCCCTCTGTGGCGGATCAGGATCTGGATATTCTCTCTTTCATTCCCAGATTGATCCCTTCTGAGGGGACCGACGTTTTGGCTGCTCCGCCAACTCTGGAGGAAATCCGTGCTTGCGTCTTTTGCCTTTAGCAAGGACAGTGCTTGCGGTCCGGATGGTTTCAACGGTTCTTTCTATCGGAGTGTGTGGCCTATCATTCAGTCGGTTTTTTGTTTAGCTGTCCAGCAATTCTTTGCCGGCAGTCTTCTCCCCATTAGTTGGTCTTCCACCAACTTGGTCTTAATACCGAAGTGTGATTACCCTCGGTCATGCGCGGAATTTCATCCCATCAGCTTGTGTAATTTCTCCAACAAAGTTATTTCTAAGGTGTTGGCCACTCGTTTGGCTCCGTTCCTTGATCGTATCATCTCCTCCTCTCAGGCAGGTTTTGTGAAGGGTCGTCTAATCACTGATAACGTCCTGTTAGCCAGGAACTGATTTCCTAGATTGACAGGAAGGTTAGAGGTTCTAATGTTGTTTTCAAACTTGATATGGAGAAGGCTTATGATCGTATGTCGTGGTTTTTCATCATTAGAGTTCTGCGTGCATTTGGGCTTCCAGAAACCCTTATCGATTTGGTTGGGAGACTTATCTCTAACTGTTGGTTTTCCGTCCTCATTAACGGATCGGCCAATGGATTCTTCAGGGCTGGTAGGGGTCTCCGTCAGGGTGATCCTCTATCGCCTTCTCTTTTCGTGATAGCGGCTGAAGCTTTCATACGAGGGATCCACATCTTAACGATTTTCGGCCAGGTTCACCGATTTGGTCTTCCGAGTAGGTGCCCGCTCGTTTCCTCCTTATCCTTTGCGGATGACATAGTCATTTTCTCCAACGGTAACCGGCCGTCTGTTCATCACCTGATTCGCTTTATCCATCAGTACGAGCGATGCTCGGGCCAGCTCGTTAACTCGTCGAAGAGTTGCTTCGTTCATGCGAAGGATATGGATCCTTCCAGGGTTTCCTAGGTCCATTCGTTCACAGGATTCAGGGCAGCTTCCCTACCGCTTCCATACTTGGGTATTGTTCTCTACAGGGGCCGAAAACTTAACGCCCTATTCGATCCTCTGACGGATAAAGTTAGGGGAAAGATCATTCGTTGGAATGCTTCGATTCTATCTCAGGCAGGAAGATTGGTTCTTATCAAGTCGGTGTTAGGCTCGCTGGGTACTCATGTCTTCGCAGCGATTTCCCCTACCGCCTCTTTCTTCAGGTCTTTCCAATCTTTGGCTTCTTCATTCTTCTGGGGGTCAAAGGTTGACAATCACCGTCATCACTGGGTCTCATGGGACGTGGTGTGTCGCCCCAAGAACGAGGGCGGGCTTGGATTGCGAAATCCTGAGGATATTTGTGCGGCTTTTGCTTGCAAGCTGTGGTACAGGTTTGGGACTAACGATTCCCTTTGGGCGAAGTTCCTCCGAGCCAAGTACCATAGTCTGGCCTCCGCAGGCTTTTCCGGATCTCCTTCCTTCGCTAGTGAAACTTGGAAGCAAATGCAATCGGTCAAACCTTTCTCTGACTCCCACGGCGGCCAATCCAGTTGGGATGGTGGTTCGTTTTCCATCTTGAAAGCTTGGAGTTCGGCTCGTCTGTCATCCCCCGTTCTCCCTATATTCTCCTTCATATGGGACGCCAGAATCCCTCCTAAAGTGTCTCTGTTCATGTGGCGAACCCTTCCTAAGGGATTGCCAGTTGATGAGAACCTTCAGCGGATTGGTATACCTTTTGTTTCCCGTTACAGGTGTTGCGACAACGGGAATTCGGAATCTTTGGATCATTTAATCTTTACCGGTTTCTCATCCAGATCCTGTTGGAATTATTTCGGTAATCTTTTAGGTATCAGAGGTAGCAACAACTCGTCGGAGGATTTACAGTTGACCTGGTGGAACGGAATCAAAGGTAAATCTCTTCGTTCTGTTGTTTTTCACTTAATTCCTTGTCTGATCTGCTGGCACCTATGGTATGCGCGGAATAAGGCAATTTTTGAGGAAACTCCCATGGATCCCATCTCCGTTATTCGCCGGGTTAGGAATGATGTTTTTCTTGCTTTTCGAGGTAGACCTTTCAAGGGATCGATTAGCTCTCGTTCTGGCCATCTAGTGGCTCTGTTATCTATTTTCTGTTCTCAGCCTCCCAATAGGGCGGGAGTTGGTTGATGAACGTCCTTAAGCCAGGTGGTTATGGCTTACCCGACTCCGTAATCCCCCCCTCTATTTTTTCCTCTGATTTAGTGGCTTCTGGTTGCAGGCTCTGGTTTTATAGGTTTGGTATGGGGTCTGTTATTTCTTCTATAATGCTTGGATTTGGGTGGTCGCTATTCTGGTTCTTGTTTTAGCCGTTCTCTTTTTCGGCCGCCTTTGCTGGTTCTCATCCTTTTGTATTGTTTCCTCCTCTGGGAGGAACCTTCGGCAGCTATTTCCGCTTATTCTGATTTTGTTGTGTTTGTTAGCGGCTTCTTCGCCGTGTTTTGACTTTTCGCCCTCTGTCGGCTGATTTATTCGTTTTTTCCTGTCTTATTTTGTTTTTTCCTGTTTCGGCTTGCTTCGCCGGGTTTTGGGTTTCTTTTAATGTTGGTTACCTGTCAGGCTTGTTGACAGCTAGTGTTGTTTATTTATATAATTCTTGTTTCGAAAAAAAAAGTAAATTGAACTGGGTTTTAAACTGTGAAGTTATGAATTCTAAATTTAAACATTTGAAAAAATTTCCAAAATTTTAAAGGAAATAATATTATTCAAACTATATTGAATGTAACCTTATTCTAGAATAAGAAGTTGTTTGTAAATTTTAAAAGAATTTGTTTTGAATTAAAACCAAAGGTGGTTTAAAATTTTAAAATATGGCCCGGTGGGCTAATAAATAAGTATGTATGTGTGGATATACATAATATCAAAAATAATTTGAAATAAACTCTTAGATGTTGAGTTTTAACTCTCCCTAAAGTAAGATATAAAAGCTAAAGTGATATAAGTTTTGAACTTATAAGTGGGAAAGAATTTTGAAATTTGAAATGGAGAATTCAAATTTGAATATGGGTAAAGGTATTAAATTGGATTTAACTTGAAGGAAGTTAAATAAGTTTGGAATGAACAACCTTAAGTGGAAATTTCAAGAAGAAACTAAAATTCAACTTGGGAGAAGTTAAATAAGTTAACAAGCAATCTAAATTGAAACTGGGATTTAACTTGGAAAGTTAAATGGTTAATTTGAATTGGGAGTTTGTGTGATCTCAAAATGGGTTTGAGATTTGGAATTTGAAAATGGATGGATGTTTTAAAATAATTTGAATGATACCATCCTGTTGTTGTTAATAATCTTTAAACTGAAATTGGATTTTCTTAAATAAATAAAGAAATGGGGTATGGTAATATATTCATTATAAAGATAATATGGAATTTGGGTTCCGGATTAGATGGTTTAAAGATATAAGTTGATTTGACTTGATTTAAGAGATTTAATCAACATTTAAAAATTTAACTCGAATTTATATAATTCAGGTTGGTTTAAATTTAGAATTTGAATTGAATTATTTCAAATTGAATTTGATTTGAATTAATTGGAATTGTGATTGAAGATGGATAAGTTTAAAAATTCAAATGGAATTTGATTTGAAGTTGAATAGAAATTGTGAATTAATTCAACTTGGATTGGGGACAAATCAAGTCCAATGAAAATTAGAGTTATTTAAATTGGAATTAGGTCAATTTAAATGGAAGTGGAAATTTAAATTGAATTGATAAGAATGGAGATTGGGAATTGAACAGTTTGACTCTGGACTATTTTCAAAATAAATTATTTTAATATAAATCTATTTTCCGAACTATTTACTATACAACCTTTCTTTTTAAAGACTAAAACTATCTTATACTTGTTTTACAATTATTTTTGGAACTATTAAGAAAATTTTCAACTAATTTATAAAATAATTATTGTTTTTCAACTACTATTATAACTAATTACCATTTTATAGCTAGTTAAAATTTCTATAACTATTTGACTATTTTCCAACTATTTTACAATTACTTAATTATTTTACAGCTATTTTGCAAATTAATAATTATTTTTCAACTACTTACCTATTTTAAAAAATTTCAAGCTATTTTCAAAATATAAACTGGTCAGAGTGCAAACTGTTTATGATTAAATACCCAATTGAGATATGAATAGAGGTGTTAATCCAAATGGGATTGAAACAAATGTGAATAAGTAAATAGGAATTTGAGGAAATGTGAATAGAAAAAGAGATTGTTTTGGCTAATAACCAACGAGGATAAATGCGTAGGATGTACGTATACTATTCTACTCGCATGGTGGTTTGATCTAGATTCGAGCACAAAATTTCGAGATAGTTATATCGATCTGAGTTGGAATTTTCCACTCGAATTTTGAAGGCGAACCTTGATATGGATTGTTGATTGGTTCTGAATATTCTCTATCATAGTTATGACTATGCAAGGAGAATGATGGTTTCTGATCAAGAACCAGATCTGAGTCCGCACAAGAAAGTCGGGTGGACGATACTAGTTCGGAAGGGAAATTGTGTGATCGAGTGAGCGATCAGATTGATATTGCGTACGATTGATATGTGTACATCACACAGATTGGCATGAAACTGACATTGGAAGTTTGTGGATAAGAACTGTAAAATGGTTTTTGAAATGGAAAATATATTTTGTGAAATATATGATGAAATAAAACAGAAATTGGATATTTCTATAGTAGAAACTTACTTATGAAAGTAAGTAATATGGTTAATGACTTTATAGAGTAATCAAATTTGAATATTTCATTTGGAATAAATAAAATTATATATCTTTGTTATATAAAAATAAATCTTCCCTTGTTGAATCTATTAACGGAAGAAAAGGATTTTGAAGGTGTTTTGAAGGATAAAAGGAGTTTTATACAAGTTTGATAATGATCCAGAGTTTTTTTTATCAAGGATTATATATATATATATATATATATATATCTATATATATGTATATAAAGGATCTTATGAGGATTTTGAGAAAAGGTTTTGGGAACCTTTGGATTTGGAAAGGGCTTTTGATTTTTGAGTAAAATCAATATTGAAATTTGAAAAGCCTAGTTTGAGAATTATCAATTTTGGGATAATCAATTTTGTGTAAAGGAGCTTTGTATGAGATCATACTAGGTGTATGATTTGAAAGATACCATATGTGTATAGTATAAAGTGTTTTGATGATGGCTTTGGGGAAAAAGGCGCACCCTTGAAATGAACTTCTCAAGAGTGCCACCAGGTGGTGATGCCTTGAGTCCCAAGGGGGGTTCTAAAGTTGATTCTGTGAGGAGTCCGGACAAAACTAGTTCCTGAGGATTATCAGTAGAGTATACCATAGCGAAAGTCGAGTGTGCCGCTGAGAGCCAACAGTCTACGTTGATTTTATATCGATGGACTACGACCTATGGTAACATAGCAAAAGTCGTGTGTGGCGCTGAGAGCCAACAGTCTGCGTTTGATTTTATATCGGTAGACTGCGACCTGTATAGGAGTGGTGAAGTTTCATTTTGACAGCGAAAATCGTGTGTGCCGCTGAGAGCCAACAGTTACATGGACTTTTGCTGCGATGGCAACGTAACCCTGGAATGTAACTGCGATTTGTTGTGGGTTTCATGGCGTAATCGAGGGGCGTAGAGTGCCTACAGTTACATGGACTTTTGCTGCGATGGCAACGTAACCCAGGATGTAACTACGACCATAGATGGGAGTGATGATTTTCAGAGCATTCTCACCAAAGATATATCCTCTGTTTTCAAAAACTATTTTCTATATTTTCAATAAAATTATTTTCCAAGTATTTTCACTGGATGTTGAAAATGGATCTGCTAAGTACTTATAGATTTTCAGTCCTACGCCTGATCAACGTATGACCGAATTTCTGTAAGAATAAGGATGGACCTGTTGAGACATCGAGTTATAAAAATATTTTTATAAAAACTATTTTAGTAATATTATATAGATTTTTTTTTAAAAAGTGTTTTAAAAATGATCAAAGAAAATTTATATGATTTTAAGTATTAAATAAATTCTAGCTTCGTTCCTTTTCGAGGACGAAAAGATTCAAAGGGGAAAGGAATGTGATAACCCGAATTTTTGGGCATCTGTCAATTGGAAATTAATAGAATTAATTTTAGTAAAATACTTATTTGTAAATTTAACAAATGAAATTCTGAAATATATCTGAATATATATAAAAGAATCTGAATTATAATAATACTGGTTTTAAATATTTGGATAAATATTTATTTGATAGTCTCCAAATTTAATTAATTTTAAATTGGCAAAATTGTTATTTCAAACAAAAAATAATAATGTGCTGTTTATATATATATATATATATATATATATATATATATATATATATATATATATATATATAGATTTTAAATAGACTTATTAGTTTCAAATTTAATAGGCATTGTTTAAAAGCACATGTATACATATATATGTGTGTGTGTGTGTGTGTGTGTGTTTAAGTTGTTTTTAAATAGAATTATTATTTAATTTAATAATGTGTTTATTTAATTACATATATATTTGAGTTGATTTTTAAGTTGGATTTCAAATTAAATTTGAATTTGAATTTGGACTTAAATTGAATTCAAAGGATATATATTAAAAATATTTTGGATATAAAATACATGGATAAGATTTTATTAGAATAAGATTTATTTCATAAAATTTTCTTAAAGAATTTATCTACATAAGTTAAGAAAGTATTTATTTATAGAAAAATAAATATAAAAAGCTTTTATTAACATTTTAAAATAATTTAAATTGCATAAGGACAAGTGCAAGGAGGTTAATGCATACAATAACAAATGTAGGGTTATTAACTAATATTAATGACAAGTGTTAGGTTTTTGTTACAAGTATCACCAATTTATTTTATTTTTTTTCTTTCTATTTTTATAAATCATAGGTAAATCTATATATACAACTATTTCTTCTCCTCAATTTTTTTCCTTCTTATTCTCATTTCAAAACTAAGAAAAGCAAAGCCATAGAAGATAATCAGATCTTAGGTAAATTAAAATAAACCTGAGAAAATCAAAAAGGCAGCTTGTTGATAATTTTAAAATCAAAAATTCAAAACAGAAATTTGAAACCAAAGAATGAAAACAAAAACTTAGATCTAGAGATCTTCAATCCGATTCAAAGTCAAGATTAAATTCACCACTGATCATCAATCAAGTAAGGAACAAATCTAAAAGTATCACATCAAGATCCAGATAAATAAGTTTCAGAGAAATGGTAGTGCAAGTTTTCAAAGTTTAAACTATTTTAGTACCTGCTCTGTTCAACAAAAGAGGTGAGTAAATCAACTCTGTTTCATATAAACTAGATGAATGTGATGACCCTTGGATTGTATGGAATGAATGATGATAAGTAGCATGTTTTTGCATGTTTGTTTAGATTTGATTGTATATATATGAATGTGAGTATGGATCTGCATGTCTCTGTGTACAGTATTGTCCCTGTTCTTACTTACAGACAAAACCAAATCAAAGAAAAATCGTTATCTCCCTATATAAATATTTTTATTTTATGATCTTTGAAGAAAATTTGTTAGTAATTGTCAGATTTGACTTTTAAAAATAGTTTCAAATATATACATGAAGTAATTATGTCGAAATTTAAAGTGTACAGTGGTAAATAGATTTAAATCAAAAATCAAAGTAGATAAATTTCAAGTTTAACTTATATGATCTGAATCGATTTTGGAAACGATGATTTTTAAGAGTATAATCGAGATTTTTAATCATGTATTGATTGACTAAATAGGGAATGAACGAGGATTGATGTTTTACTGATTTCTGGTGATTGATGGATTTAGGGCGTTCGGGGTTGTACCTGTAGGTGGCTGGAAGGGAGGAGGCCATGGGAAAAATGGTTGGAGTGTCCATCGACCATCGTGACGGCGATACTGGGGCGTTGTAGGGTTTTTGATTGCGTTAGGGTAGGGACGGTTTCATGGGTGATCGCTTTGGCATGCTAGTATCGGGGTGGACAAATGGTGGGGGAAAAGAAAGTCGGAGGTCAAACCAAGGTTTGGGCACGATAAAGGTGTCTCCGGTAGTCAGAGTTGGGATGTAGATGAACTTTGGGAAGGGTCCTGTAGCCTGTTGTTGTTCGATCGTTCAAGTTTGGATTTTCGAGATGGATTGACAATCTGGATGGTGGGTCGACTCAGGTGACGATTGCCGATATGTCGATGGTCGGAGCGGGGTTCAATTTCGGCCAGGTGAAGTGTGCACGTACATATGTATCTATGGTATCAGAGATAAAGTATTGGAAGATGGAGATTTGTCTCACGAAGTAACTCGGGTTGGATGAAGTTTTGATCGAATAAACCTTCGAGTCGATCGCGTTGAGTTACTCTTGTAGCTGTTTTTTTTAAAATTTAAAAAAAAAGTTGTAGAATCTCGATTCTGAACTCGAGAAATTCTCGGGTAGAGCCCGAAGCAAGATTGAATGCAGATTTTAAAATTTTTATAAAACAAGTTTTTAAATTTTAAATTAAATCTAATTTTAAAACATTATGTAAAATAAGTGGTTCTTTAAACATTAGATTAAGAAGCTTTGTGTATTGTTAACTTAAATTTGGTTAAGTTAAATTTGTAAGTTATCTTCAAATCTTAAATTAGAAATGAATTCAAAGATTAATTTGATAGTGGAATGTTTGAAGCATATTATGTAAGCAATAAGTAAGTCATTATTAAAATAAAGATTATCTTCAAAATTAATTAAGATTTTGATAATTAATGACTAATTAATTAAATGATGAATTAAGAGCAATTGAGAGAAATTAATTAATTTGTATTGAGAGATATTAATTAATAATTAAGGTTATTAATCAATAGTTAATGGTTAATTAATCAGTTAATTAAAGGTTAATTGTAAAGAACCGTAAATCCGTACTCCTTGAATAGACACTAATCTCCATTGATTAACTCAAGGTGAACGAAAATACGAACCCTTATTGTTTTTTTTAGAAAGAAGAAAGAAGGAAAGAAAAAAAGAAAGAGGTAGAAGAGAGAAAAGAAAATAGAAAACAGAACAGAAACAGAACAGGACAACAATATCAGAATCTCACAATTCGCAGCGGAACAACATATAATAGATAAATGAATAATCTTTAAACAAAGAACTATATCAGTTATTACATTACATCACATCATATCATCAGAGTGTACAATAACAACAACAACAACGGAAAAAGAAATACTATACTAGTATTACGCCATGCTATCCATCTTGCCTCCAGCAACTCCTGAATTCCAGAATATCCTGATAAACCTTAACTCTTGACTGCCCGTGTGGAAATTGGTGGGCACCCAGAGTTTAGGAAGGAAAACAATAAACTCCGAGTCAGTCATGTGACTGGTGTGGAAACTAAAACAGTTTATTTTTCTTTAAAATCAAAATAGGGGAATATTTTTAAAGTCAATTCGCAATGCTTTTAAGAATGAGACTACCATAAGACCTCCCGCCACACACACAATGCAAACGCAGATTTGGAGGAGATTTCTTCTTATATTAGTCAAAGATGCTTGATACGCATTAAAATCAAATCAATTTTGATATTATTATTAGTGCATAGTGTAGAAGATATTTCGAAAGTAGAATATAAATCTTAGCCAGCATAGGTACCATTATATTATGCCTACTATAGCTACCATTTTAAATAGCAGGTTCTACAACTAAAACCGTACAAGTCTCGTATTGTTTCTTTGGATTTCCAACGAATGATCAGGCCAAGGAACTTCCCATTGCCACATGAGAATGCCTCTGGATGGACATCCCCGAGAACCAAACCGGATCTCTGCCAACACAAGGCCGGGTTACCCCTAACTGGGTAACTACTGACACGAGCATGCCATCCCCCGGTCCTTTGGGACCTTTATCCGAGAGCTCTCTAATCAACATCACACCATAATAAAAAGTGTTTCAACATGAGTAAGCATCTGGGCTCCATACCATGACACCACTCTTTTCCAGAAGGAAATGCACACACCCTAAAGGGAGCTACCCCTCATAACCTTGCTGCATCTTTCCTGTTTTGACCATTCCGGGGTGTGAGGCTCGACGAAATCACGTCCACAAAACATACTTTATACCAAAGCCATGCTTTGGGTAAACAAATGATCATAGAAATGATCACCAAGATAGACGATCAAACAAATGATCCTATCACAAATAATCAACACAATGATCATTTACAGCTACACTCAGCATGTCACATTACCAAATTGGGAATATATCGCTGATAACTTCAATTATATAACCTCTGAGCTCGTACGTCTCAGAGAAGGGTGTTAAGCTAAAAGAATAAATTCTCCGCCACCAACAGAAATATATTTGAAAGAAATCGGCTTTACATCTCAATTTGTAATGTCAGACACACAATCCATACAAGTCTGTTCCGGGCTCGAATAGAACCGAAGGCACTTACAAAGAAGTCCTTGCAATCCGAATAATCTCTAATCACGTTCGGATTTCCCATCACATATGGAGATCTCAATACCGGGGATCAGCCAGTGCAGAGACAATCAACAAGAAACCCTTTCGCTTTTGAAAATATCCGGTCTTCAACACCGATCTTCGAATGCAATTCATAACGACGTATCACATATTCGGAATGGGTTATACGACCCCAAGGTCCTTTCCCGGTTAACCCGAATAGTGAGCGCTTATTTTAAAAAATAAGTGTGGCATTCAAATTCAAGCAAATCACAACAAATACCTACTTAAAGGTAAATATTGATAGTCGGTTATTGAACTATCAATAGATATGCCAACATCACCAGATTCCAAATAATTTTCCAAATTATTTATTTTCCAAAAATATCTTTAGAAGATATAAACTTTCCATTCTTCAAAAATAAATCAATATTTATTTTTAAACCCAATTTCCAAATTTCATTTATAAATTCCATATTGAATTTATATTTCCAAAAATATTCATGAATATACGATTTCCATTCGTTTTCAAATATTCATTTTCAATTTATCTTCAAAAAGATAAATTCAAAATATTCACTTAATATTGGAAAAAAAACATTTCCATACTTATTTATTTATAAGAAATTCACAAGCCTTTTTATTTTCTATACTTAGAAAATATTTAATATACTCTAATCGAAATTAAGTATATATTTCATTCTTTAAGGAAATCATTCACTTAACCATATTTATTTGGGCCAAAACGAATGTTGCGTAAAACATCGTTACGACAACCCAAAATCACTAGTATAGGGATTCGAAATTAAAATAGATATATAAATCCCAATACTATACAAAACATTTCCTTTCGGAAATCATTTATTTTAACAACAGTGTTATAATCTACCATTTCCTTCTATTTCTTGAAAACGTCTATTTCAACAATGAATGTTGAAATCTATGGTTTTGATAGTTAATATATTTTAAAAAATCTTTAGATCGTTTTAATTCTATTTAAAACATCACCTCCAAAACAATTTCTTTAACATATTATTCACTATTCAAAAACGTGAATATACTTGTTAACAAATTTTATCATTTCTATTCACTTTATTTTAAAGGATTATTCACTGTCTAAAACGTGAATATAACTCCATTAATAAATTACAATAATTTACTTATCAAAATAAGTAGTTTGCGGATTTATAAAACAATGTTTATAAATTTCATTTCTATTTATTTTATAACAACTTCCTTTTATAAATTTCCTTTATTAACTTATTCGATTTATAACTCAATTATATACCGAAAGTCCATATTATAAGTTAAATGCTCATAATTTATTCGTTTACAAAAACGTTCTTTTAAACTTCCCAAAATTTAAATCTTATAACTTATAAGATTCATTTATTTATCCAAAATCTATTCTATTAAATAACTTTACAAATTTTATAAACCTACTGTTTATAAAATTCCATTTATAACTTCACCGTTATAATTCTATAATTCCAATTTATGAAATTCATTTACAATTCATTCTAATACTTGTAAAAGCTCGTTTTATAATCCCAATATTTTTAATTTATAAATATCAATTTATAAATCTTTTAATATAAAACAATTTATATTACTATTTTTAAAATGTCTTTAAACTCTTTTATAATTTCATCATTTGATTTATAAAATAATCCAATTTTATAAATCCTATTTTTAAACTTTTTATAATAAATTCAGCAATCCCAGTTTAAGCTATTTTATAAAATCATTAATCTCATATCTTCAAAAATCAACTTTTAACTGTATTTCTCAAAAATCATAATTTTTATAACATTAAAATTATAACGTTTATTTATTTAAGATGAATCAATTCCAAAAATATTTTATAAACGTATATTTCCAAGAATCACTTTAGGAATCCCTTAAAAATCAAAATCGTTATTTTTAACTTAAAAACTGGATCCGATGATGCAACACATCAATAGTCAATTACGACTTTCAAACATCATATATCATCCATGATAAACAATCAAATATCACAATATATGAATCAAACAAATATTTGTGAGGAATCCAGTTAGATCCCTCCAACCTGTTTTCCTGCATCCACAGACATTAGCACAATACCCATTCCACTTCGAGGTGGAATATCGCGGTATATGAGATTTTATAAAATATTATCCGCTTACTAACGGCGCAATAGGGTCTCATCCGCTATACAATGCGGGAAATCAATCAACTGCAATATATACATATACCAATATATATATATATATATTGCTATATATATAATATAATACCAATTCCACTTCAAGGTGGAATATCGCGGTATATGTGTGTAATAAATAACCTCCGCTTACTAACGGCGTATAGGGTCTATTCACATCCAATATATATATCAATCATCATTCAATCATTCAATCAACATAGTCAAGCAAATTTTAAATCTAACTATTTAAAATTTAAATAAACAATAAAATTCCTTTTGAGTGAGAAGTTCTCACCTTTGCTTTTATTTGCAATCCACTTCCAATTCAACTTGTTTTCTTCATTTATACCTTGTATAAATATTTACACAATTTATTAATATTCGAAATAATCGAATAATAAATTTTCATTAGATAATTTCGATTTATTGGTGATTTCATTTTAATAGTTAAATCAACTGATAGTTTTATTTAAACCAATTTCTTCCTTAATAAATTTATTTAAATAAAAATTTAATTTAAGAACTAAATTTTCTTTGATACTTTCTTCTAACCCAATTTTCTCCTTAAATAAATTTATTTATCCCATAAATCAAATTCCTAACAAATCTTCTTAAATAAAATATTTAACTAAAAATTTTCTTTTTATTTTTAAACAAATTACTCTTAACAAAATTATCTAATAAAATTTAAATCTCAACTAAATTTACTTTAAACAAATTTATTTAACTACAATTTAATTTCCCTTTAAATAAATTATTTTTAACCACTTAACTTAAATTTTAAACTAATTTTCTTCTTTTTAAAAAAATATTTAGCAATCAAAATGATTCCCTTTAAATAAATCTTTCACTTAATAAATTGAATTTCCATTAATAAATTCGTTTAGCTAAAATCTTAATTTTAAAACTAAATTTTCTATAATAATAATTGATTTAACTAAAAATTTAACTTTCAAAACTAAATTTAATATATTAACCTTTGGTAATTAAATTATCCCATGATTTCATTTCAAATCAATTCTTTTAAATAATCTCTGTTAAACAAATTTATTTAACTATACACTTTACTTTCAAACTAACTTTCCTTTTACTGGAAATTAAAATTTCATTTATACCTATATTTATTTTATTTTCTGTTCCAACCCACTGTTTATTTATTTTTTTATTTTTTTATTTTCATACAACAACCTTAGTCTATCTTTCTTTATACATATTAAATCGAAAAGAATTTAAACTTTCGAAATCTTGTCCAAATATATATATATATTTTACTGTGAATATTTCTTTTACAGATTGTATTTAGTAACTAGATAGTATTTATTTATTTTTTTCCAAACTTAACTATATATTTTAAAAATAAAAAATTATAAAAAAAATACCTTATTGCTGCTATCGCCGCTTCACCCACTCGAGCACCACGGCCATCAACACGAAACCCTAGCCGCGATCGCAACCTGCTGCTCGAACCCTATCACTCGCGTTTGCAACCCTCCAGTTGACCGTGAAAGCCCCCTCACTCCATCGTGCGCCGCCGCGCCCACGCGCCTCCTCTACCACGAACCAGAACTCCGATGAACTCGACTCCCTCCAATCCATGAAATCTCGATTCGAATGGCCCGCGAATCGAGCTCCCTCTCTCAACCTCGCGACCATCGGTCGCCTTTATATGAATGCGTCGCCCTACCCTCTACCAGAGCACGCGAGCTCTGCTGGTCGCGATTCAATTCGAAATCGAATTTGATTATTTTTTTTTTAATACGAATGAACGAACGAATTCGTTCGTTTTTAGAGAAGGAAGCGGCCATTACTGTTTTTTTTTCCCCTTCTATCGATTTCTGGCTTCAGCCATGATTTTTTTTTTTTATAGAACGAGATTTTCTTTAAATTCCATTGTAAAAGGAAAGGTCGTGCCTTTAACAGAGAAAAGATCGTGCTTTCACGATTTTGTATCGTGATTTCAGGCGTAATTTTAGGGAAGAAAAGTAGATGATGCGACCCATTTTAAAATTTAAATTTAAATTGAATTTCGGTTTAAAATTTCAATGCGTTTACTCATCGTGTGCTCACATATCAACTCCAAATGCCACGAAATTTGAAATCCGATAATAATTCAATATTACGGACCCAACGGAACTGGTTTCGTCGAATTCCGAGACTGTACCTCGGACGCTATTTTTAAATATTGATTCAAACGATTTAATTTCAAAACTGAACAATTCACTTTCAATTTCAATTCTGAAGCTTCTATTATCTTCAGTATTTTCAATATGAATTTTACAAGCCTTTGAAATATTTTAAATCGGCTTAAAATTGAAGATTCAAATTTTTATTCAATTTCAATAGATTAAATTCTATAATTTAAATCGACATATTCAAAGTTATATTGAAAATTCAATCCAAACAATCATTCAAATATTTAAAATTAATTAAATATTTTCAAATTAAATTGTTAAAAATTCTGGGTCGTTACATTAATTAATTGATTATAAAGTAACTGAGGGTTGATCACTTCGTATTGAAAGAGATTAATTGATAATTATTAATTATTAATTAATAATTAAAGAATAATTAATCTATAATTAAAGATTAATTAATTGGTTTATGGGGAAATTAAGGGATGAATTACCCAGTTGTAATTAATGAGATGAATGTGATTAATTAATTTATCTATTAATTAAAGATGGTCACTTGGTAATTGATCAAGTATAATTACTTAATGAGATTGGTAAGTGAAATTACTTAATGAAGTAATTGATGGATAAATTATTGGATGAAATTAATATAAGGGAAATTACTTAATGGAAAGTAATTAAAGGTCAATTACTAGGAGAAGTAATTAAGGATTAATTACTTGGTGTAATTAATTAAACGATTAATATAATTAATTAAGGAATTAATTAATTAAGATAAGTAATTACTGTATGGTTAATTACCGTTTATGATTGTTTAAGGCTAATTAATGGAAGTAATTAATTAAGGATTATTAATAAATATAATTAATTCGTGTAATTAAAGAAAGTAACTAAAGATTACTTACTATAAATAGTAAAGGATAATTAATTTGTGTAATTAATTCAAGGATAATTACTTTATGTAATTGAAGATAATTAAAGGATGATTAATTAATTGATTTGTAATTAATAATGATTAAGTAAGGGTAATCTAAGTATTAGAGATTTGTAATTAATTTAATTAGAGATAAATTAAATTAATTTTGGAAATGATCCTTCTTGCTTATGAATGATTGAATGATGATTAAATGTCTTGAATTGATTGATATCTTTTATATGAAATGTTTTGTGATATGATATGTTTTGGGTGGACATTGATAATGTGGTGATCTATCGATGATGAATTGCTATGTAAAAAAGGGTGACATTTTCTATTTAAAGTTGATTTGTAGTTCATTTGAGTAACTTGGGTTAAGATGGTATTGAATTCGAAGAGATGGGAGTCGGGTATTAGTAAATACCCGAAACCACTTCGATTCTTTATAGATTGTTTTGTAAAATCAATAGGCTGGAATGGAATGATTTAAGTTAATTGGACCTTTTAATCTAAGTTTTTGGTACTTAGAAGTTGATATGTGATAAGTGATGTCTATAAAAAATTGTGAATTTGCAAATTGATACGAGTTACCCCAGGTTTTCTGTAAATTTTATGCTGTTGTATTCCATGATTAGATGGGTTTACTCATGCTGGTTTCCAGCCTGACTCGGGTGTTACTTTGATGTAATGCTCGGGTCAGACCGAGTATTACAGATTTTCAAGTAAGGACGTTTGGAGCCCAGAAGGCGAGCTGGATGGCAAGAACATATGTAGTGTTTCCGCTATATTATTGTATATCTGAGGCATGATGATTATGTATGCCCAGTGTCTGTATATGTGTAACTCTGATGTACTAAATGTATTCCACAGATATAGTATTCTTTGTAAACTGTTATTATTTGTTATCGTATTTTATCCGCTGCAAATGTGAGATGTTTTTTGTTTCTAATCTTCTTCTTCTTCTGTCTCTTTCTTCTTTTCCATAATAATCTAGAATCTTCAGAATCGAAATTTCCGGGTCGTTACAGCGTCATAATGTTGATGTAATGCATGTCGAGAAAGATGTTAGTGAAAGTTTATTGGGCATAATGTTGCATGACAAGAAATCAAAAGATGGAGTTAACTCTAGAAAGATCTTGGAGGATTGGGGAATTCAACATGGTCTTCATACACAATCCCGTGGGAAGAAGGCATATCTTCCGCCAGCTTCTTATACATTATCAAAAGGAGATTTTTTTTTGCGAAAGGTTGTATGATTTTAGAGGAACTGATGGTTATTATTCAAATTTTAAAGGTTGCATATCATTGGAGGACTACAAAATTAGCGGTTTGAAGTCTCATGATTATCATGTTTTAATGCAACAGTTATTATCAGTTTTAATAAGAGGATTTCTTCCAAAGAAGCCAAGGAAATCAATAACTCGTTTATGTTCATCCTTTATTAAATTATGCAGCATATTATCGATATAGAGAAACTACATCAACTTGATGATGAGATTACTGTAACTTTGTGTGAGCTTGAAAATACTTTCCACCTTCTTTTTTGATATAATGGTACATTTGACAATTCATCTTGCAAGAGAAGCACGATTGTGTGGGCTGTTCCATTTTTGTTGTATGTATCCCTTTGAAAGGTACATGAAAATGCTAAAGGATAATGTAGGAAATCAGGCTCGTCCTGAGGGGTGTATTGCATAATCTTATCTTGCACAAGAATACATAATATTCTATGGCGAACTTTTAAGAAAATCACAGGAGAAAGAAGTTAGAAATGATGATTACCAAATTAATGTAATACTTAAAGGACGTCCAATATGAGCATGCAAGACAATCACGTTGTCTTCTAATGAGAAAGAATCTGCTCATTTGGCCGTGCCAATGAATATGACCATGGTAGAACCATTTTTAGAGTAAGTGCGTATTCTCTCTTTTTCATAGTTTGATTGTTTGTAATTTTGAATATAACACAACATCTCTTATCATACGCTAGCTTGCATTTGGAGGAGTTACAAAATTCAGACAAGCGCATGGAAAGAAATGCAACATTACTTTGGAAAAAAAAATATAGCTGTGTTCTCCAATGGGATTAAAAAGAAGGTCAATTGAATTCTTAAATGTTGATAATTAATTTAAAACCATACCACAAATACCTTTACCAAATGAAATTATTTTTTATAAGTGTCTATTAGCTCCAAAATTCACGACGACATGTCAAAATGGATTGCTTTGTTTGGGAAACCCTTCAGATGATCAGTCTAAGGTAATAAGAAAACTCAATGTAGTGGAAAAACAATGAATTGGATCGTGATTGTAGTGAGACGGAACAAACAGAGATAAACACCAGAATAAATAGTCACAGATTAATACAATGCAGAAAAATAAATAACATCAGTATTTATAGTGGTTCCACAACCATGAGGCAGTGTACGTCCACTTGGAGAGAAGAGATTTTATTAATCACGGAAAGAGTTACAAGGTTGATTCACTTTTGGAGGCTATACACAGGAAGAATTAACAGTACATACAAAATTCTACAAAGTTTCAGCTCTCTAGGATGCCTCTGAAATTGGCTGAAATTCACTCACAATTTCGGCTTCCATTGTTGCCCAGAAGCTCTTCTATTTATATAGTGAAAAAATGAGAAGGGGTAGCTATTATATAGCAGCTTTGGGAATTGTTTCGGCACGCATCTGGTTTGGTTCGGTAAAACGCCAAGCAAAAAATTTGGACCGAATGTTTTTGGCTCGGCAAATACTGAACCAAATATTTCGTTAGGCATTACCAAATTAGCGAAAAAAATCTTTCGTTCGGTCTTCTTTACTGCTTCAACGCCATGCCGCTCCACAACATCACCGCTCCAAAACATTCTCTTCACCGAACCAAATTAACGTATCCCCCATCAACACCAAACGAGGTTTGTTTTCTCTTCACCAAACGAAGTCCTCTTCCTAAAATCAGCACCGAATTAGGGTTTCAGCCTGCTTTTCCTCTTCCATGACTTCTTCAATGGCTTCTCGAATTCAAGTATCAGTCAAACGAAATCTTTTGTTCGGTCTTTTTCAATGCCATGACACTCCCAACATCACCGCTCCAAAACATTCTCTTCATCGAACCAAATTAGCATCTCCCCCATCAATACCTAATTAGGTTTGTTTTCTCTTCACCGAATGAAGCCCTCTTCCAAACATCAGCACCAGATGCTTCTTCTCTCTGGCATCGTTACTTAGTTTTAAGGCTTCGGCCTGCTTCTCCTCCTTCGTGGCCTCTTCAATGGCTTCTTGAATTCAAGTATCATTTCTACATCCTCCACGTTGATACTAAATTCCATACAAGACTTCCAACTCCATCTACAACTTTATGCTCCAAGCAATGGATACTTACCCATTAAGCTTCAGCAATGCCATCATCCATTACACTTTGCCAACGAACTCCGCTAAGGCCACCACCCACCAACAAAATGTTCGAAGTACCCAGTCCATGTAGAACCTATCAATCTTCACTAGAAAAATAAAGATCTCCGTGAGCCATCTCAACTCTCCTCCAATGCCATCATGTGGTATCTAGCACTTCATTAAGTGAATCAAGTCCGAGCAATGATCGAACTTAGCAAAATGTAACGACTTAGTAAACATGTCTGCTTCATTCTTCTTTGTGCGAACTTTATGAAGACGAACTAGCTTCTTTTCACTCATCGAAACAAGGAACGACTCCCTTACCTCAATATGCTTCGTCCTCGAGCTGAATACCAGATTTTTTAGCTAAGTGGATTACACTCTGATTGTCATAGTACACATCTATGCCTTCATATGTGAAGCCCAAATCACACAACAATCACCTTAATAAAGCGCCTCCTTTAATACTTCAACCGCAGCTATGAGCTCTGCGTCTTTAGTAGACAAAGCCACAATCATTTGAAACCTAGCTCTCCAATTGATCGTTGTCCCACTAATGGTGAACACATCTCCGGAGGTTGACTTCCTTCGATTTCTATCACTGGCATGGTTGAAATCTTCAAAATCCAACCATGCTGAAATCACTTCCTCTGCCGCCAAAGACAAGTCCATGGTTTGGAGTTCCTATAAGATATCTGAAGATACACTTCACTACCTCCCAATGCGTCTTTCTTGGATTTGGCATGAACCTACTCACCAATCCAACCACCCTTGCAATGTCAGACCTAGTTCAGACCATGGAATACATCAAGCTACAAACTGCACTTGCATATGGGACCTTCATGATAAAATCCTTTCCCTTTTTCGACATAGGAAAGCCTTTGCTAGAAAGCTGTATGTGCAAAGGCATGGGTGTGCTAATTGCCTTTGCCTCTTCTATGCTAAACTAAGCAAGCACATTTCAAATGTACTCCTTTTGAGCGGGGCTCGAAAGTCCTAGCTTTCTTTCCCTTTGGATTTCCATGCCCAAAATATTCTTTGCTTCTCCAATGTCTTTAATTTCGAATTCCGCTTTTAGCTTTCACTTTAAACTATCAATTTCAGCCTTATCCTTGGAAGCAATCAACATATCATCCGAGTGCAAGAAAGGTACATTCATCAACCATTCTTCAAATGCTTGAAGTGCACATAAGCATCTTTGATGCCATGATCAAAACCAAGTGAAAACATAAAAGATCCAAACCTCTTGTTCCATTGTCTAGGCGACTTCTTAGGTCCATATAAAGACTTATTCAATTTACAAACCCAATTTTATTTCCCATCCATAACAAATCCTCCTGGCTGCTTCATGTAGATGGTCTCATCCAAGTCTCCATGCAAGAAAGTGGTTTTCAGTTGCTCCAGCTCCAAGTCATGAGCTACGACGATAGTGAGCAAAATGCGGATGGATGTATGCCTCACTACTTGAGAGAATATATCATCATACTCCAATTCCATTCTATGTGAAAACCCTTTAGCAACTAATCTAGCCTTGTATCTCCCATTATCCTTCACCTTGAATACCCATTTGCAACCTATGGCTCGGCTTCCTCAAGGAGCTGCTGCCAAATCCCAAGTCTTGTTCTTCTTCAACGACTCTAACTCTTCTTCCATAGCGCAGATCCACTTCGAACTGTCACATGACTTCAAAGCTTCATTAAGGTAAAGCGGTTCCTCATGAATCACATGCAGGGCATAGTCAAATTGATCATCAAGGCTAAGGTTCGCAAACTGCCAATCACCGTCCTTTCGAGCAGCCTAATAGTCCTGCAAATGACTCCCGTAGGTATTGCTTCGCCTAAACTACTTTCAGCTCCACCTCGAACTGAACTTCCTCTAGATTCATGCACATCACTAACACTACTAGAAGGTACTTGTGAATTATCCTATGATGTTTCATCAACTGCGTTTTCCTCGAAAACATCAATAACAACTCCACTATTTGGTTAGAACTTGGGAACTTCTTCGATCTCCTTAGGCCTATCAAAATTTTCTGATGTGGTAGGTGGCTTCTCCTTTGGATTGAACATAGCAGACTCATCAAAAGTAACATGTCTGGAATGAATAATCTTCTGATCAATAGGGTTCCAAATTCGATACCCTTTGATACCATCGGTGTATCCCATTAGTATGCCCTTGTATGCTCTAGCCTTCAATTTGTCATCACATGTGTGGTAAGGTACATAGGACAACCAAAAATTCAGAAGTAACCAAGATACACTGCTTTACCTCTCCACTTTTCCTCTAGAATCTTTCCATCTACGGATGAGCATGGAATTCGATTTATGATATGTGCTGCAGTTGATAATGCCTCAGTCCAAGTGCCTCTAGACAAGCCAGCCGTCAATCTCAAGCAACGAGCCTTCTCCAATAGAGTCTTGTTATCCTTTCTGCATGCCCATTAGATTGTAGATCTCTAGGTGTAGTGAATTGTCCTTAAATGTAATGCTGTCTACAAAAGTTGAGGAACTACTTAGAGACAAATTCAGTGTCATTATCAGATCTTAGCACCTTGAACCTTGAACCTGATTGGTTCTTAATAAGCGCTTTCCACTCTTTGAACTTCTCAAAACTTTCTGATTTTGGTCTTCATTACATATACGTATACTTTTCGAAAAAAGTCTTCAGTGAAAGAGATAAATGTTGAATATGCTAGTATATTATTTTTGTTTGATGATAATAAACATATATATATATATATTCATTTAAATGTATTTGTTAATGTACTATTTTATTTTTCACATAATTAAATAAATATTTGCTGAATAAAATAAATAGCACAGAATTTAAATTCAAATAGATATTTATTCAAACAAATATTTATTATAATTTTGAATAGTACAAATTTGAGCTTTGACTATATACAATTTTGAAACAATACAATTTGGATTACATCATAATTTTTCAATTAAAAATGTCCGCAATACATATCTCTTATTCACTCATATTAATCTTCAACTTTATTTCAGATTGAATCCAGCATTTGAGTTATCTGCAAAAATATACACCGACGCAGTAAAATTGAAAATGAAATATTTTTGCAGTGTAAAATAAAATGTAGTTTGAAAATATTATTTTCCTTAGTTATTTGGGTCTTTTGACATCATTTAAATTTGAATTTGTCATACATAAACAAATTGTGACATGCACAGTGTATCGCTGTACATGCCACAAGGCCGTACACACTGATATACACTTGATAAAATTATAGGGACAGGCGAGGACAGGGTCAAACGCAATCAAAAACCGGGTTCAACTCAAGTGCAATACAAATAATGTCATGACATAAGCACAAGGTCAAACCCGAGTTTTAAGATGGATTCAACTCTGGTGCAATACAAAACTATGGGTCAAGGTACATACAACAAAGCCTCGACCAAAATTTGAATGTACACTCGAACCCAGACCGGTCAGAGGAATGAAGCATGGTCAAACCAGACTACATAATGAATGCAGCAAAACCAAAATGAACAAAATATACATGTAGCTAACCAAACCAGTGGTGCAGCAGCCTCAACAAATTACAACATGGCACAAAGGCACAGGCCACACTCGAGTACATATAAAAACAACTCAACTCAAGCATGAAGCAATTAACTAGACCAGACTCAGTGAAACAACACTGCAAATGCAAGCAGCTTCCACAAGTAGACTGCACATTAACAAAACCAAGTAACATATACATATGCAATTCGAAGCAATAAAAATCCAATGCAGACCTGATAACAATGATGATCCAACAGACTTACATAGACCAGATGCAATATGCACTAGTGAAACAAAAATGAAGCAGTTCAATATCCAAGCAATTGTGAGTACAACAGTGAATGGTGATCCACAAAGTGAACATGCAACCGCAGACCTAAATCAACCATGAAGTATACATATGCATAACAACTAGATCAGAGCTTCAACCAGTACACAAGTAGAGAGAAGGCTACGACTTCCAGTACATATACATACATACATAAGCTCATGTGGACAGTGCAGCTAAAATATTACAATATAAATTCAAATAACCAGAGTCAACCAATACCAAAGTCAAGGCCAAATTTAATCAGAATTTATCAACTCATGAAACAAAAAAATACAAGTGAGTGTATCAAGTCAGAGTTGTGACAACCAAAGTCAAAGCAAAGCTAGACATGCTAGAGTTTTCATGAAGCGAGATGAACAAATTGAAATAAAATTCTCATCCCTAAAATATCAAGACAATGCCGAAATCAAAATAGTTCTAGTGGCCAAGTCATGGAATGGCAAGTAAAAATCGAATAAGTCAAGTATGCTACAGGATGAATAGATATGCCGAAGTCAAAAGAATAAAATGAACAACACAAAGAACGAAATCAACATCGTCAAATCAAGTCAGAGCCATGGTGGCCAAGGAGTCGAACAAAATTCAAATCCATCATAACCAAGCAATCAAAACATACAAATTGAATCAATCAAAAATCATCACAATCATTCAAGAATAATCATACGACCAGAGTAAAGTTGTAGACGAACTCAAATGAGTTTATACGAATGAAAATATAGAAATTCAAATCCTATAAAACCCAATCATCATCAACCTTAAAAACCATCGAGTTCGAGTAAACTAATGAGTAAAGCAAAAGGCATAAATTACATACGAAGTCAAGATCGAACTCAATCAAGAAGCAGCCATGTGTAACTCAAGGAGACGGTTGATCGATAGAGCAAGCAACGCGTAATCACCTATTCGATCAATCAAGAAAAGTCGGCGTCTTCAAAGATTATCCAAATCCCTAATTTATCGAAGAGGAACGAAAGTATTCGTGCAACAGAAAAGAGGAAGACAACTTTTTAAAGGAACGAGCCGACATAAATAAAAAGGAGAAAGGGATTTTTTTATCACTTTATTTTGGGCTAGTGTTTTTCATCTTTGGCTTTAGCTATTAAAAACTAGGTTTTTTTAATTGCTTTCATATTTGTATTTTTCTCTTTTAAACTTATGTAGTTTCTAGTCGTGTGACTAGGGGACGAACCACGGTAGTGTAGTTCGACAATTCACAACTCAGTGGCTGAGTTGTGGTAGGGTTTTGAGCATAGAGTTAAGATTAGTCGACAACGGGTGTCGTAAGTTTACGTGTGTAAGCATCTAACAATTTAATTTCTAGTAGAAACCTTGGGGGCAGCATGTAAGCAGGGTTTTGCCGAAGTTGGATAAATCTGCTTGTTCTATTTCTGCATTTATTATTCTGCTATTATCTGTGTTGCTGTTAAATTGATATATCTGTGTTGAAAATATTTTATGAACTTTCGTAATAATTTTTATAATTAATAATATCACCCTATTTACCCCCTTCTATGGTGAAATCGATCCTACAAGTGGTATCAGAGCCAGTTCAAAAGCTATTTTTGTTTCAATTTTTTAAAGGCCAATTTTTTTCTACAAATTTCAATTTTTAAAGTGGCTTCTTTTAATACTGCTTATGCTGCGAGTTAGTCCATAGTTGGACCACCAATGTTCAATGGTGAATATGCTTACTGGAAAAATATAATGAAATTTTTTCTAAAAATCATTAATGCTTGGAATGTAGTTGAGATAGATTATAGAGCACCTACTATAGTTGCAAATAATCAAGAAATTGAAAAACCATTTGATCAATGGACAGATCTAGAAAATAAGTTACAGAATGCTAATGCTAAAGCTCTGAATTTTATTATTTTCTCATTGGATCATATTGAATATAATTGTGTCTCACATTGTCCAACTGTGCAGGAAATATAGTACACACTTGAAGTGACTCACGAAGGAACATCTCAAGTCAAGGAATCTCATCTTGCAATGCTTAGTAGCGAATACGAGAACTTCACAATGGCCAAGGAAGAAAATGTCAAAGAGATGTACGGACGACTTTCCAATATTGTATACAAATCAAAAGCTCTTGGAAAACCATACACAGAATTAGAAATAGTCCAAAAAATCTTCAGAGTCCTTCCATGAAGTTTTGAAGCAAAAGTGACTACCATTCAAGAATCAAAAGATTTGAAAAAAATCAAAGTTGAAGAACTCATCGGAAATCTCACCACTTATGAGCTAGAAATGAAATTCAAGGAAGAGGGTAAAAGAGGAGATACTCGAAAGAAATCAGTAGCCCTCAAAGGAACAACTGAAATGATGATGATGACGATGATGATGGAGCAACTGAGCTGGCACTATTAATGAAGAAATTCAAAAAGTGGAATCATAGACACAAAATCCATCTCTAAATCAACAATTGAAAAGCAGAATAATCAAAGAACTGGACAACCAGAAGAACAGGAGATCATTTTCCACAAGTGCAACAACCCAGACACGTCAAGCCCAATAGTCCTCAGAGTCGTCATGGCCTAGAAAAGAAATAAAAAAGAAGAAGTTTTGCAGCCATATGGAATAAAAGTGATGATGATTATAAAAGCACTAGTAGTGAGAGTGAAAATGTAGATATGTGCCTTCGAGGTGGTATAACTGATAGCGACAATGACGATCCAAGCAAGGTATCAAAACTTTCTCACTCGGAACTACTTATATATTTCCACGAAGTAAATGGCTATTTAGAATGACTTTGGGAGAAATATACCAAAATAGAATCACAAAGAGATAGTTTGATAGAACCAAATAAACAACTTAATCAATTGGTTAAAAGCTATCAAACAAAGAGCCCTAAGTGTAATAAGTGTCCAATATTCATAAAAGAGAGTAAAAAATCAGAAATCAAAATTAAATCGCTTGAAAATGAAATTATGATTTTGAAAAAAAGTGAAAGCATGAGAAAAGAAAATTCTATTAAAAAGTGCACTCAATTATTGAACGAAAACGAATCTCTCAAAACATAAGTCCAACAATTGTCTACAACTTTAGGAAAATTTTCCAAAAGTAAAAGATCGTTGAGTATGCTATTTGGGAAACAAATTTTTAATACAATTGGACATGGACTTGGATATAATCAGTCTAAAAATGTTAGAAACGAAATTAATCAAGTCAATTCCATGTGCCCAACTTGTAGAAAATTTGGACACACTCAAAACATTTGTTGGTATAGACCCAAACACATGAAAACAATTCCAATTTGGGTACCAAAAGGCACGATTATAAAATCCCTCAAAGTTAAACAAATCTGGATGCCGAAAGGAACATATATAAATAGTTTTGGGTCTCCACAAAATTATTTTTCAAAATCTATTGCCACAAACAACCATGGACCTAAAAAAACAAATAGGTCACAAAAATATTTTCTCGTATAGGTGTGGTGGTAGACTAAGGAATAATAATAGTGTTATCTGGACTCTGGCTATTCCAGGCGCACAACGGGCAATAAATCAAATTTTCTTAGCCTAATATAAAGGTGGCAGAATCACAATGGGCAACAGCGAAAAATTATCAACAAAGGTAAAATAGGTAATGGTATATTTATCTTGAAATGTGATAATCAACACCATAATATGATTTAATTCAGCCAGTTATTGATAAAGAAATGAATTCTGATTTTTTCCAAAATTGTTGGCCAATTATACTTTTTATATCGAGAACACTACATGCACCTCTAGAGTCTTTGATCTACTTCATATAAATTTGTTTGGACTAATGATGGTGTTTTATTGATTGATGATTACTCTCGGTGCACGTAAATATATTTATTTATCCTATGGCTTCTAGATTTAACACTATTTGTTTATTTGCACCGCTTCAATTCAATTGAAAGCTATTAAAAATGACTTTAAGATGTTTTGTTGTGCACGTCATGAACTAGTCTATGACATTCATCTAATGATAAATTTGAGACAACAAGAAATTCAGATGCAGATTACACTGGTAATCTAATTGATAAAAAATTACTATGGAAACGTGATTTATATTGAGACATTCATTAGCTGCATCGTTTTTCAAAGAAAATATCTACATATTTTTTATTTCATATAATTTTCAAACTATAGGCATTTTACTAAAACCCCTTCTAGGAAATCATTTTTTGTTGACTATGTTTTGGATTAGTCATTTTAAAATTTTGATTTCATAATTATTTTTGAATTTCATTTTATGACTACATTGACTAATATGACTCCATACTACTTATTAAAAAGATAAATAGTGATTGAAAGTGATGAGTGTTGATATTAATCATGTATTATAACTTAAGATAGTATGATTATTAAATTTCTTTAGAAATTTAAACAAGAGTTATAAAAAAATTGTTCGGTAAAAATTCCATGAGCTTCTCTATTGCTATCCTATTTCTAGCAACCATCACTCATCATTATCCAATATAGTATGTCAATATGTGGTATTTTAAACAAGAATCATTTTTTTTCATTTTATTATATTTTTAGCAATAAAAACATCCAGAGTATTCGCTCTCATTTAAATGTCCTCACGGTTATGCATTGGTGAATTACTTGGAATTTTTGATTACATGGTTCCATGCTCAGTTAAAATTACTCAAGGTTATGCATGTATGGAATGCATATCAAAATTTATTAATTAAATAGACAAGTTGATTCTAATCCCATTTAAAAGTCTTCATGGTTATGCGTGGTTAGAAGACACTTGAATTCATTTTTTAATAAAAAATTGGAATACTACTAATCTCATTTAAAAGTCCTAACGGTTATGCATGGTTAGTAGATATTCAAATTCCAGAAATAAATATACCACAAATAGACACAATTGTATGGTTTTATATGATAACATTATCCCTATCACTCTAAAGTGGAATATGTGGCTAACAAAGTATTTATGATTTCTGTTTGATTTTTATTGAAATTTAATACTTATATTCGATTGAGTTCTAATGATGTATTAATGTCTATCACTTTATCTCTATTTTTATAATACAATTACTCTTTTGTTGATAACAAAATGGGAAGAGAAAAGTTAAAATTTTAACAAATAAAGGTCAAATATTTTCTATTTGCATCTAGGCTCATTTGAATATTTATTTTCATGCATATATGAAGGGGGAGCTTTGTGTAGAAAGGAATCATTCAAATAGGGGGACAAATTTAATGATCAAATACATTTGCTAAATTCAAAATCTTAAATATATGTTTGTTATCATCAAAAGGGGGAGATTGTTGAATAGACTAGTATATGATTTTTGTTTGATGATAATATATATATATATTCATTTAAATGTATTCGTTAACGTACTATTTTATTTTTCACATAATTAAATTAATATTTGCTGAATAAAATAAATAGCACAGAATTTAACTTCAAACAGATATTTATTCAAACAAATATTTATTACAATTTTGTATAGTAGAAATTTGAGCTCTCACCATATACAATTTTTAAATAATACAGTTTTGATTACAACACAATTTTTCATTTACAAATGTCCTCACTACATACCACTCATTAACTCATATTAATCTTTAACTCTAAATTCCAGATTGAATCCAGCATCTAAGTTATCAGCGGAAATATACACCGACGTAGTAAAATTGAAAATGAAATATTTTTGCAGTGCAAAATAAAATGTATTTTGAAAATATTATTCGCTTTAATTATTTGGGTTGTTCGTCGTCATTTATATTTGAATTAATCATACATGAACAACTTGTGACATGCACAGTGCATCGCTGTACATGCCACAAGGCCGTGCACACCGATATACACTTGATAAAATTACAAGGACATGTGAGCACAAGGTCAAACCCAACCAAAAGTTGGGTTCAAGTGCAATAAGAATAATGTCACGATATGAGCGCAAGATCAAACCCGAGCTTTAAGCTGGATTCAACAAGGGTGCAATACAAAACTATGGGTCAAGATACATACAACAAAGCCTCGACCAAAATTTGAATGTACATTTGAACCTAGATTGGTCAGAGGAATGAAGCATGGTCAAACCAGACTATACAATGAATGCAGCAAAACCAAAATGAACAAAATATACAGTATCTAACCTACAGTATATAACCAAGCCAGTGGTGCAGCAGCCTCAACAAGTTACAGCATGGCACAAAGGCACAGACCACACTCGAGTACATATAAAAACAACTCAACTCAAGCATGAAGCAAATTAACCAGACCAGACTCAATGAAACAACACTGAAACACTACAGATGCAAGCAACTTCCACAAGTAGACTGTACATGAACAAAACTAAATAACACACACACAGATATATATATATATATATATGCAATTCAAAGAAATAAAAATCCAATGCAGTCTTGACAACAATGATGATCCAACAGACTCATATAGACCAGATACAACATGCACCAGTGGAACAAAAGCGAAGCAGTTCAATATCCAAGCAAGTGCAAGTACAAGAGTGAACGGTGATCCACAAAGTGAATATGCAACCACAAACCAAAATCAATTATGAAGTATACATATGCTTAACAACCTGATCAGAGCTTCAACCATTTCACAAGTAGAGACAAGGATACGACTTCCAGTACATATACATACATACATGAACTCATGTGGACAGTGCAACCAAAACACTACAACATAAATTCAAATAACCAGGGTCAAACATTACCAAAGTCAAGGCCAAATTTAATCAGAATTTATCAAGTCATGAAATAGCAAAATACAAGTGAGTGTATCAAGTTAGAGATATGACAACCAAAGTCAAAGCAAGGCCAGACATGCCATAGTTTTCATGAAGCCGAGATAAACAAGTCGAAATAAAATTCTTATCCCAAAAATATCAAGACAGTGCCGAAATTAAAATAGTTCAAGTGGCCGAAGTCATGGAACGGCAAGTAAAAATCGAACAAGTCAAGTATGCTACAGGGATGAATAGATATTCCGAAGTCAAAAGAATAAAATGAACAGCACAAAGAACGAAATCAACATCGTCAAATCAAGTCAGGGCTGTGGTGGCCAAGGAGTCGAACAAAATTCAAAGCCGTGATAACCAAGCAATCAAAGTATACGAATTGAACCGGTCAGAAATCATCACAATCATTCAAGAATAATCATATGGTCAGAGTAAAGTTGCAGACGAATTCAAATGAGTTCATACGAACGAAAATATAGGAATTTGAATCCTATAAAACCCAATCAACATCAACCGTAAAAACCATCGAGTTTGAGTAAACTAACGAGTAAAGCAAAAGGCATAAATTACATACCGAAGTCAAGATCAAACTCGATCGAGAAGCAGCGGTGTGTAACTCAAGGAGATGGTCGATCGATAGAGCAAGCAATGCATAATCACCTATTCGATCAATCAACAAAAATCGGCGGCTTCAAAGATTATCCAAAGCCCTAATTTATCGAAGAGGAATGAAAGTTTGTGAGCAACAAAAAAGAGAAAGATAGCTTTTCAAAGGAACGGGTCGACATAAATAAAAAGGAGGAAGGGATTATTTTATCACTTTATCTTAGGGCAGTGTTTTTCGACTTAGGCTTTAGTTTATTAAAATTAGGATTTTGTTTTTTAATTGTTTTTAAATTTATATTTTTCTCTTTTAAACTTGTGTAATTTCTACTCGTGTGACTAAGGGACGAACTACGGTGTGTAAATCGAGAATTCGCAACTCAACGGCTGAGTTGTGCTAGGGTTTTGAGCATAGAGTTAAGGTTAGTCGATAGTGGGTGTCACAAGTTTACGTGTATAAGCGTCCGACTACTTAATTTCTAGTAGAAACCTGGGGGGTAGCACGTAGGCAGGGTTTTGACGAAGCTGGGTAAATCTGTGTGTTCTATTTCTGCATTTATTATTCTGCTATTATCTGCGTTGCTCTTATTCTGCTATTATCTGCATTGCTATTATTCTGATATATCTTCGTTGCTATTATTCTGATATATCTGTGTTGAAAATAATTTATAAACTTCAGCAATAATTTTTGTAATTAATAGTATCATCCTATTCACCTCCTGTAGGGTGAAATCGATCATATAATAAAATATTTTGCTTCTCTAAGAGAAGGAGTAGAAACCGGTCCCCAAACATCTGTATGCACGTACTCAAGTACTTGCCTCAATCTATGGAGTCCAAATCTAAAAGATGCTTTAGTTCGCTTGCCTAACACACACTCCTGGCAAAAATCCATCTTGCTGAAGCTTTCTCCTTTGATCATCTTCCATCTTCGAAGCGACTCTAAGCCCTTCTCCGAAATATGATTCAACCTGAGATGCTAAAACCTTGTGGTATCCAAAGTACGAGAACCGTCTACTCCAACACATGACTCTCCAAGAACCGTGGTTCCTTTCAGCAAATACAGATTTTGGAACACATCTCCTTTCATAAGAACAAGTTCACCTCTCGAAACCTTTAGACTATCTTTCTTGATAGTTACCTTGCATCCCAAAGACGCCAATCGTCCAAAAGAAATTAAGGAATTGTGAAGACCTGGAACATACCGGACACCTGTCAAAGTGCGTATCACTCTGTCAAATCTCGATCCTCACTGTACCATCACCCATTGCCCTACAGCTAGCATCATTACCCATAAGAATAGAGTTTCCCTCTCGTCCAAAGAAAGAATTGAAGTAATCCTTATTAGGCGTCGTATGAAAAGACGCCCCCGAGTTTAGCACCCAATGGTTTGAGACATCCGGTACTGCTGTAAACGATACATCGTCAGACACAGACTTCTCCACCACAAATGATAAAGATCCGTCTTCTACTTTCTTCTTCAAATTTGGACAATCCTTTTTCCAATGACTAGATTTCTTGATATAAAGCACTTTTTGCCCTTAGACTTTCCTCTCCAGCCATTACTGGGCTTCCTGGATTTGGAACACCTTCTAGAATGCCCATTCTTCTTATATTCTCTACATCTTTCAACAACACAAGCCATGACTATTATTTCCACCTCTACTTCCTTCACTTATCTCCTTCATCTGATCTCTCAAGATTTCAGATAAAAGGCCTGACTTCACATCTTCCACTGTTAATGTGTCTCCACTGAAGATAAGGCTATTAGCGAAACCTATGTAATGCTCCGGAAGAGAACACAAAAGAATCATTGTCATTTGCTCCTCAACCATCTTCAAGTCAACAATCTTCATCTTCATCACGAGATCATCAAAGAAATTAAGACGTTCCTTCACTAAAGTACCCTCTCTCATCTGTATGGTTAAAAATGTCTTCAGCAGTATCAGACGATTAGTTAGGTATTTCTTCAAGTAGATATTCTCCAGCTTGGTCCAAACGCCCCTAGCAGTGGTCTCGCTACTAATCTCTGAGATGACATTCTCTCCTATAGCTAGTTGTAAAGTAGTAAACGCCCTTTCTCCATCTCCTTCCTTTCTGCCACCGAGATGTGAACCGTCAACTCCATAGGGAAAACACTATTGGTTGGACTTCATTCCTCATTATAACAGCCTTAATCCTCCATTGTCACTTCTCAAAGTCTTTATCCCCATTCCATTTCTCAATTGCCAACTGTGATCCTAAAGCGATATACATCCCTCTAGTGTATAGTCTTATAACTACTGGAGATGCTTCATCTCCTTCCATAGCATCTAACACTCCTCAATCACCTTGCAGCTCCGATACCAGACTGTTGAAGAAAATCCATTCAGATGATCAGTCTAAGAGAATAAAAAACCTAGCGCAGTGGAAAAACTACGAACTGGATCATGATTATAGTGAAACAGAACAAATAGAGATAAATACCAGAACAAATAGTCACAGAACAATGAAATGCAGAAAAATAAATAACACCGGTATTTATAGTGATTCTATTACCGTGAGGCAGTGTATGTCCATTTGGGGAGAGGAGATTTTAATAATCACTGAAAGATTAGAGTTACAAGATTGATTTACTTTTGAAGGCTATAGACAAGAAGAAACAACAATACAGACAAAATTCTGTAGAGTTTCATCTCTCTATGATGGCTCTGAAATTGGCTGAAATTAGCTCTCAATTTCGGCTGCCATTGTTGTCCAAAAGCTCTTCTATTTATAGAGTAAAGAAATGAGGAAGGGTAGCTGCTATAGAGCGGCTTTGGGGTTTGGTTCGGCATGCATCTGGTTTGGTTCGGTAAAACGCCGAACGAAAAATTTGGAGCGACATGCTTTTGGTTCGAAAATACTGAACGAAATACTTCATTCAGCATTACCAAATTACCGAATGAAATCTTTCATTTAGTCCTCTTCACTGCATCAACGCCATGCCGCTTCACAACATCACTCTTCCAAAATATTCTCTTCACCGAATCAAATTAGCGTCTCCATCATCAATACCGAACGAGGTGTGTTTTCTCTTCACCGAACGAATCCCTCTTCCCAAAATCAGCGCCGAATGCTTCTTCTCTCTGGCATCGTCACTTACTTCTAGGGTTTTGGCCTGCTTCTCCTCCTCTTCGATGTCTTCAGTGGCTTCTTGAATTCAGGCATCATTTCTAACAACCTCCACCTTGATACCGAATTCCATACAAGCCTTCCAACTCCATCTACACCTTTATGCTCCAAGCAATGGATACTTACCCAATGAGCTTCGACAATACCATTACCCATTACACTTTGTCAACGAACTCTGGCAAGGTCATCGCCCATCAATAAAGTGGTTGAAGTACTCAGTCCATATAGAACTTATCAATCTCCACCATGAAAACAAACATCTCCATGAACCATCTCAACTCTCTCCCCCATGCCACCCAATGGCATCTAGCACTTCATTAAGTGAATCTAGTCCGGGCAATGCTCAAAATACTTAGTAAACATGTTTGCTGCATTCTCATTTGTGTGAACTAGTTTCTCTTCACTCATCGAGACAAGGAACAACTCTCTTACTTCAATATGCTTCGTCCTTGAGCTGAATGCCAGATTTCAGCTAAGTGGATTGCACTTTGATTGTCATAGTACAAATCCACGCCTTCATATACGAAGCCAAAATCACACATCAAGTCTAAGAAAAGGTTCTGATTTAACTCTCATGATCAATGTTTTAAGAGGCAACAACCGTCTAAATAAGCTTTTCACAGCATATTTTCCGAAAGCATGCCTGTTTGGTTTGTTCCACCTGACGTATTCAAATAGTAAATACATGTTCATTTTAAGCGGCAAAAACTAGTCTGAATAAGCCTTTTCGCATCATATTCTCCGAACATGCCTGTTTGGTTGTTCCACCTGACGTATTTAAATAATCAATGCATGTTCATATTAATTTCAATTTTGTTAATATTTGGGTAAACTAAACACTGGCCTTTAGCTCTTGAGAGAGTATGTACATTTATTTCATTAGCATCTTAGTATATTATTGATCAGATGATCTATATTTTGTCGTTATGTATCAGCACATTAATATGTTTAATTCCAATTTATGGAAAATCTGAACTTTGTTTTATTACTATAGGATGTGTCAAAGAAAAGGAAGCCTACTCACAAACAAAACAAGCCGAGGAACTAAATGAACAACTTGAAGCAAATATTGAACCCACTAAGCAACTGAACCAAATTTAGAAACCAATGAGCAATATGAAGCAAATTTAGAAACCAATGAGCAAGGAATTGAAGCATGTAGAGATTATGATGCAGCAAATTTAGAAACCAATGAGAAAGAAATTGAAGCATGTAGAGATTATGATGCAGTTTAAAGAAAATATTGAAAACAACGAATTTGAGATTGGAAATGATGCGTTGGAAAATGAGACTAATATTCAACACTTGGATGAAAGTCTAATTCGAAAGAAAAAAGCTAGTGGTCAAACTAGAATGAAAAGACTTCCTTCAGATGTGTTTCTTGGATTAACATTGAATGTAATGAGAATGTTGTACCAATGGAAGAAGGTTCTATAAAACTATCTTCTTACTTAGGACCACCTGTACGGAAGCATGTTCCATTTACGATTGATGATAGGCGGAATATTGGCGATGACTTAAAACATATGTTGTGGAGTCCAGGTATCACTTCGATATACTTCATTCACTTTATTCAGCTTGTTAGTTCCTATTAACTTGGATTTGAACACTTGTTAGAGGTGAAATTGTAACAATATTTAGCTTTTGCATTTTGCAGGCTTGATTTAAACTGGATGAGTGGCAAAAAGTGCCTATTTTTCAGCAAATGGGATGCATATAGAGGGCTTCAAAAAGCAAGTTTGTTAGGCAAATATTAGAAGCGAAGAACAAAGAGGAATGGATTGAGCTTAAGCCTAGTAATGTTGAAAATGTGAAGGGTTAGGCGATTTTCTAAAAAAGAAAACAGACTCAAAGTTTAAGATAAATATATACTAAATTCAATTGTATTATGTAATATTTATAATTAATCATTGTATTATACCTTTTCATCTTAGGCACAAAATGTCTAATTCAAAACTATTAGAAGTTTTCAAGTGCCACATGCAGTAAGTCGTAAAGGAATGACTTGATTAGCGGAAGATATGGTGGGAAAGAACAATTATTTTAATTAATTTAACATGTTATTATTATGTATTTAAGACAACCATATTCATGTTATTTATAATTCTTAATATAGAGAAAGGATTGTGGTGGTCACATCTCCATTTCTAGAGCTCAAATTTGGATTAAATACCGCACCGTAAAAAAATGGCGAACCAGTTAATCCAAATGTCCTACAAACTTTGTAAGACACCACAGTATTGATAAAAATCGTACATTATTGTCTTTATATCATTTATTTGCATTCTATCTATTACTTATAAATATGTGAAAAATGTTAACTTTTGTAGGAAAAGGTTAAAGAAATTGAAAGTGAATTGCAATCAAACTCAGCTAGTAGTTCTTTGAGAGAAGATGCTCTCTCCCAAGTTTTAGGACAGGATTGACCTGAATGACTACGAGCAATGGAAAGAGGTACAGACTATACCAAGTTCATACTCTTACAAGCTAAAGATGCGAGAATTTCACAGTTGGAAAAGGTGGTCCGCATGTTGAAGAAAAATATAGTATATAACATATCAATCTTTATTTGTTATTCTACTTGTGTAGTAATATTAGAGATATAGTTCGATTTTGTTTTTTCATATGGTTTTTTAATCCATGCCACACACTTGATTTTTAGGTTAATGCACATCGGAAGAAGAATCTATGTCTCAGGTAAACATCAAATATTAACATATGCATAATTTCATGTTTACATATGTGTGCATATGATACTTTGATATTAAACATCAAGTATATTATCATTGTGATATTATTTAAATATTAATTTTTAATATACTAATTAACTTAAGACGCTTCTAATTAGTTGTAGAGAAATTATGGAAATACATTTGATAAAGGTGATTTATTGGATTGGAATGGAACTGATGAAATAGATGTTGAAGGAAGAGTTCCGTGAAGTGATTCAAATGAGCTTATACATAGAATTCCTCTAGAACCAAATGCAAATGTAGTTTTGATTGAGTTTTCAAGGAAATTGGATGCTTTTCTATGGAGAGCCATGTTTAATATGATACATACTAGAGAGGCTGCGAGTATGTTAGTAGCATGGTCTGCCGATAAAGTTATTATGCATAAGCAAGATCAAATCAACAACATGGTAAATTAAATATCACCTTATTTATATTTTTTAGTTTAATATAAATTTACCAATTTCATAAATACATATTCTTTTTGAATAGAGTAAAACTAGCCGCACAAAGCCTTCATGCAAGCTATATGATTGGATTGGAAGTGAAGATGTAGTTGCTAAAGGATGCTTGTACTCTAGAGATCCAAACCAGCTTATGAATGGCATTCCTATTAGACCATTTGTTATGTTAGTTTCTATTGATAATCTAAAGAATCCTGATGCTTTGTTATGGGGACTAACAAATAATATGATATATGTTGGAGAAGCTGTTGGTAATAAAGTTGCTCAGCTAAAATCAAAAATGGTTATCGAGAAAGTTAAAGCCGCATCATTTGTTTCTAGTCATGACAACGTAACATCTTATACGGTAATATGTTTAAACATAATTATAGCAACTTGACATCAAATTTATTAATTAAATACATATTAAAACCGTCACTTTTCTTTTCCTATTTGATAGAGTGGAAGTCCAACCCCTAAAAGCAAATGCAAGCATATTGGTGGAACAGGAGCAATAGTTGCCGAAGGAGTTGTGGCTTCGACTGATCCAAATGAAGTGGTCCATTTTTTTCAACTTGGAAGAAACACCGTTAAAGTTTGGGTAGTGAATGCTACAGTTCCCGATGTAGTTCTATAGAGACCAACTTATGATCTTGTCTGCATTGAAGATGCTGCAGTGGCATGGCCAGCCTCAAAAGTTGTGATAGAATCAAGTTCTAGTAAGTATAAATTATTTACTATATACATAAAAAATTCTAAAATGTATTCAAATTTGATTGCATGATTTAATTCTTGATGTTGTACCGCTTTCTTTTATATAGGAAACCATTATTAAAGTTGTTAACTAATCAGAAGAAAAGAAAGCTCTTTTTGTCCTAACTATAAATTTAAAACTTTTTACAATTCTCCATATTTTGTTAATATTTTTTATGCCACTATTTTATTTTAATTTATCATGAAATTTTTTGAAAACCAAAAATGGTAACTCAAGGCATTGATCCCAAAACATCTAAGGATATTATTCAAGGTTTTTTTACCACTTGATTAGTTTGCTCGCTATACATGCAGCTTATGATTATTTCATTAAAAACAAAAACATTGGTTTCCAAATTAATTGTTAAATAACATTATGCAAGGAATATATGTGATATAATTATCAAACATACAAAGAGGTGGATGTTTTAATATTTCTTAAATGTGTATCTTGGTTAGTAATCAAATTATCTAAAAGAAAAGGATAAACATTCTTGCATCCAACTATTAACTTCTTTACTGAGTCAATACCAATTATAAATTAGGTTCCTCGATAGATTTTGCCATGGAAGCTGCAAAATTGAAATTTATTGGAAGTTACAAGCCAGCTATTGCAAATATTATACTTAGCCTATTATTATTACCATGGTCGATGTGTCCTTACCTACTTAACATACTAATCACTAGTCATTATTAGAAGACATGAGCATCAGGATGAGTCGAGTAAACTAGTTAACATGTTCTTTGCGGGATTTGATGAATATTCTATATATTTATCCATCGATACCCTGGATTGAAAAATTCAGTCCACAAGAATTCAAATAACGAGAGTACAACAACTAATGGTTGATAACTCTCTAGAAGTTAGAAGTACAAGTAAAAATAGTCAGGATATGAGATGTGATTGGCAGTGTAGGCACATCATTTTTGAGAAATATTATCTAGATGTAATGTTTTTATACCTAGCAACACTGAGTTATAGGTTAAATGATCAATCTTTAAATCATTTTGGAGTCAATTTTGAAGATGTTAACAGTGTAGAGACATCTGAGGATATTACCATTTTTCTTTTTACAGTTCTCCAACGACGATTAAAAAACAAATTAAGTTTTACGAAGAAATAATGGAATTGCTTCAGGTTTTATTTCATTAGAGTGTTTTGGTCTTTTGCCTGTTAGATGTCATGGATTTAGGTGAGAGAGCTTTGGTACAAAATATCATGGATCGATCAAAATATTCCACAATTCCACAAATCTCATAATATACTAAACCATCGCGACATCCACTTGTTTAAACAAGAGAACATGTCTTGGTTTGACCGTGCACTTTAGCAGCTTTTGGTTCTGTAGGGGTGCATTGATACTTACTTGTACTGATACTTAAAGTAGCTATCTTGAAATTATTATAAATAAAAGAATATACGGATCCAAATTTCTAAATTGTTTAGGGTCGTCGACAATCTATAAACTGCAAGTATTAGTACTGAAACTGTGATCCAAATTCGGTATAGTTGGTCCAGTTGAAGTTTTTGTTATACGTCTAGTATACCCAAACAGCGACGAATCGATAATAAACTTGTCTCACAAGTTTACAACTCAGATTTCCACTACTCTGGAATTCTGTATTACAACAAATATGTTGTAATTAATAACAACAATAAAGTAACAACTATAGAAATAATAACTATAGTGCTAAATCAAACGTTATACTATTTAAAGAAATAGTACAATGCAGAAATAAAATGATATATATATATATATATAAATAAATCAAATAGAAATCTAATCGGTTGAAGAAGGAAATTACGTCTGAGGCTTGTCGTAAAAAATTTCCTCAAGACTTTATTCAAAGTCTCCCAAGATACAATAGACGTGATCTGCTCGAGATTGTAATGAGTATGTTAACTCTATGATTTATTCTATAGAGCAGTAGAGAAGAAGAAGACAATTAGAATCGAATGAGAATGTGATCGGTACTCTCTCATATTTATAATTTCGTCCGCATCCCTTCAAACAGTCGTGTCCGCTTGACGGGTTACACCCGTTGCCTTTTAACTGCTACCATTCGTTAACGGGTCGCACCCGCCTGCTACGCGCATCCGCTCGCATGGCACCTAATTATGTACGCCTGTGCTTCTTCAGTCGGGTCGTACTCGCCTACTACTCGCATCTGCTCGCATCGCACCTGCTTTTGTTCGCCCATGCCTCTTCAGTCAATCCACGTCCACTTTCGAACAGATACACACCTATTCGTATAGCCCGCAACTGTCAAAAAACCCGGTCCAGTTTTGCAGTAAAAATAGGATCATACCAAACCAAACCCGTGCCCGTTCCAGTTCGGTTCGGTTGGACGGACGGTAGCGGCGCACGTGCGTGTGTGGTGGTGATGCATGATCTCCCTCCTCACAACGAAGCAAACATTTGGGTGCCCCAAGGCCCCAACCCCTTCATTGCAAAGCTATTAATATGCTAGAATAGCTTTGCAATTTTTGGCGATGTGGGACTATGTTATTTTCATTCAATTTAGTATTAGGAATTCCAACAATCCCCGACACGAATGATAATATACATATCCCCACATAAATTGAAATATCACATAGTACATATGGAATAATGCTTTATCGTGGATAAGTAGATATTTCACTTTGATCTTTCCCTAGTTAAAACTTATCGGATCTACTTGGCTAATCGATAAATTATTTCATCTTGAACCGTCGGCCTTTATTGTATATCCAGATAATAAGCTTTACAAAGCATTGATTCCCTTCTCATCCAATCTCTTGGTTGTTTTCATTTTGGTCTTGATCACATTTTGGTTCTGCGAGTGTTATAGAGAATTTAAGCCTTTAATATTCTCATAGAGTCGACCCAGCGCACACTAACATAGGTGATCGCAACCATTAAGAGTATCCTACATATACCCCACTTGTTATTTCCAAGATATGGTCATCATTAATAAACATAGTTTTAACCTTTAACTACTTCTGTAGGCATTCATTATATTCTACACCATAGGAATGGAGTAGGACTAAGTCTAAACAAATGCATTGCTTCTTGAGTTACTCATAACTGGTTTGCCTATTGATCCTAGTCCATGGGGTCTCCAGTTGCTAGTATAGGTTTCCGTATAAGGTAACTCTTGTTGGTTTAGGCTTTTAAACCCATTACCCTCGATGCGCAGTCAATTTTCTCTCTCGATAAACCTTTAGTAAATGGATCCGCTAGGTTATCATTTGTTCTCACATAATCAATGGAAATAGTTCCAATAGAGAGCAACTGCCTAACTATGTTATGGCGACGACGAATGTGTCGTGATTTGCCATTATAGACAAAGTTTTTCGCTCTACTTAACGCTGCTTGGTTATCGCAGTGAATACATATGGCCATTACAGGTTTGGGCCAAAATGGAATATCTTCTAAGAATTGACGAAGCCATTCTGCTTCCTCGCCTGCTTTATCTAATGCGATAAACTCAGATTCCATAATGGATCGAGCTGTGCATGTATGTTTAGTAGATTTCCGTGACACTGCTGCTCCTGTAAGGGTAAAGACATAACCACTTGTGGATTTAGATTCCTATGAATCTACGATCCAGTTTGCATCATTATATCCTTCTAAGACCGCAGGATATTTTCCATAGTGTAAGGAAAAATTAGTGGTATTCTTTATATCCCAACACTCTCATTAATGCTTTTCAGTGTTCCTTCCCTGGGTTACTTGTATATTTGCTTAGTCGACTTACCGCGTAAGCGATATCTGGTCTAGTGCAATTCATGAGATACGTTAAGCATCATATTACACGAGAGTATTCCAGTTGCATTACACTCTCATTAGTGTTTTTATGTAGGTCTTCTGATGGATTAAAAGGTGGTCTCACTCATTTAATTCCATAATCTTGGTATTTTTCAATCACTTTGTCTACATAGTGTGACTGAGACAATTCAATTCCATTAGGTGTTTTTATTATTTTGATTCCCAAAATAACGTATGCAACTCCTAAGTCTTTTATATTGAAATTGTTGATTAACATCTCTTTTATGCTCTTTGTTACTTTAGTGTTAGGACCAAAGATTAGCATATCGTCTACATACAAACAAATCATAACGTATGATTGTCCAACTTGTTTGTAATAAACACATTTATCACATTCATTTATACAAAAACCATTTTTCATCATGACACTATCAAATTTTTCATGTCATTGTTTTGGAGTTTTTCTGAGTCCGTATAGTGATTTTACTAACATACATACTTTGTTTTCATTTCCTTTGGAAATAAAACCCACAGGTTGTTCCATGTAAATTTGCTCATCGAGATCTCCATTTAAGAATGTTGTTTTTACATCTATCTGATGAATCTCTAGATTATATATGGATGCAATTGCTATTAACATTCTTATAGAGGTTATTCGTGTAACCGGTAAATAGGTATTAAAGAAATCTATATTTTTTTGACGATATCCTTTGGCTACTAATCAGGCTTTATATTTATCAATAGAGTCATCTCCTTTCATTTTCTTCTTAAAAATCCTTTTGCAGCCAATTGGTTTTATTCCAGGTGGAATATCAACTATTTTCCAAGTTTTATTACTTAGAATTGAATCAATCTCATTTTGGATTGCTTCTTTCCAACATGAAGATTCAGAAGATGACATTGATTCCTTGTACGTTTGAGATTCGCATTCTAACATATAGTTAAAAAATCCAAACCAAATGTCTTGGAAGTTCTTGCCATTACGCTTCTTCTTGGTTCAACTTCCTCAATCTCATGATGAGTTTCATCTTCATGTGAATTGCTTGGTTCTTCTCTTGTCCTTTCAGGGACATTATTCCCTTCATTCCTTTTATGCGGGAACACGTCTTCAAAGAATGAGGCATCCCTATATTCCAAGATTGTATTTACATGAATATCAGCTGTATCAGACTTGAATACCAAAAATTTGTAGGCATGCTATTGTGAGCTGGCCCTAGATAGTAACAATCTATTATTTTTAGTCCAAGTTTGACTCTCTTGGAAGGCGGAACTGGAACTTTTGCCAAGCACCCCCACACTTTGACGTATTTAAAGCTTGGTTTGTGTCCTTTCCAAATCTCATATGAATTGTTCCTGTTTTATTGTAAGGGATTTTGTTTCATATGTGATTAGACATATTTAAGGCTTCCCCCCCACAAATTCATCGGTAGACCAGAGGTCAAAAGCATGGCACTAATCATGTCTTTTAACGTTCTGTACTTCCTCTCGGCTACGCCATTTTGTTGTGGTGAATATGGAGCTGTTGTTTGATGAATTATACCATTTTCGGCATAGAACTGTTCAAATAGTGTTTCATATTCTCCACCTCGATCAGATCTCAATATCTTGATCTTTTTATTTAATTGATTTTCTACCTCAGCCTTGTACTTTATAAATGATGTAATTGCTTCATCTTTACTATTCAAAAGATATACATAGCAATAGCGCGTATAATCATTAATAAATGTGATAAAATACTTATTCCCACCTCTTATAGGTAATGATTTAAAATCATACAATATGTATGAACCAAACCTAGTGGTTCGGTGCTTCTATTAACATATTGAAATTGTTTTTTTAACTATTTTTGCTTCTACACATGTCTCACATTTGTAATTCTTATCTACTTGGAATTTCGGAATTAATCCCAAGTTTGATAATGTTTTCATTTTTCAAACATTTATGTGCCCCAATCTATCATGCCATAGTAAAATTTCGTGCTCAAGCAAGTAAGAAACTTCAATTTTATTAATAGCACAATCAGAATACATAGTTTTATTGTCGATAACGGCTACATTTGCCTTAAATAGGCCATCACATAAATATCCCCCCCCCCAATATACATTCCAGCTTTGGACAGAACCATCTTGTCTGATTCGAACACCACTGAATCCTTTCTTTGATAGTACTAAGCCAGAGATCAGATTCTTGCGTATGTCAGAAACGTAGAGCATGTCATTCAATTTGACATTTTTTCCAGAAGTAAACTTGAGGATTACTGTGTCACTGCCTTCGATCATGGTTACTGCAGAATTACCCATATAGAGTTTTTCTTCGTGATCGAATTTCTGGCATGTAGAAAACATGGATTTGTTAGAGCGTACATGATGAGTAGCGCCTGTGTCTACCCACCAATTGTTAGGATTCTGAACCAAATTGCATTCAGATACAACTGCCGAGAAGTTCGACTCGTCTACTTCTATGTTATCTACTATATTTGCCTCTTTGTTGCATTCCTTTTTGTGTCTGCAATTTTTAACGACATGTCCAACCATTCCACAAACCAAACACTCACCATTAAACTTTTTGGTTTGTTTGTTGTCTTTTGGTTTGTTTTCTGGAGCTTTTCTTTTCTTCTGGAAATTCTTCTTTTTGTTTTTGGTATTTGACCCTTCAGGCACAAACGCCTCCTCGCTTGGTTTTGTAACTCCATGGTTATCTGCCTTAATTTTTTGTCGGATTATGATTTCATGTAAAGAGATTTCCTTCTTCTTATGCTTTAGATAGTTACAGTAATCTCTCTATGACGGCGGTAGTTTTTCCGTGATGGCTTCAACCAAAAACGATTCTCTAACCTTATGACCTTCCGCTTCGAGTTCATGAATGATGATTTGCAGTTCATGCAGTTGAGCAGTCACTGGTTTGGAGTCAACCATCTTGTAGTCCATGAATTTGTCTACAATGAATTTCTTAAGACTGGTATTTTGCGTCTTGTACTTCATGGCAAGTGCATTCTAGAGTGCTTTGCTATCTTTAGAGGCTGATATACTTTGTATAGCACCTTGTCGAGACAATTCAGAATATAGTTTCTGCATAAAAAATCGGAATGCTTCAACATATCAACATCTAATTCCTTGCCTGCTGCAGGAATCGGTTCCTCCTCCTCGATATACCGTTGCATACCGAGTATGGTGAGATAAAATAGCATTTGATTTTGCCATGTTATGAAGTCATCACCATTTCCTTTTAACGGATCATGCATGTTGTGAGTAGTAGCATTTGTTGATAGTTCAACTGTTGCAATCTCGATTTTAGCAAAAACAGGAAAGTCTTAAGATGTTATACGTCTAGTATACCAAACAGAGACGAATCAATAATAAACTTATCTCACAAATTTACAACTCGGATTTCCATTACTCTAGAATTCTGTATTACACCAAGCATGTTGTAATTAATAAAAACAACAGAGTAACAACTATAGAAATAATAACTATGGTGCTAAATCAAACGTTATACTACTTAAAGAAATAGTACAATGCAGAAAGAGAATGATATATATATATATATATATATATATATATATATATATATATATATCAACTAGAAATCTAACCTGTTGAAGAAGGAAATTACGTCTGAGACTTGTCGTAACAATTTCCTTAAGACTTTATTTAAAGTCTCCTAAGATAGGACAGACGTGATCCGCTCGAGATTGTAATGAGTATATCAACTCTGTGATTTATTGTATAGAGAAGTAGAGAAGAAGAAGAAAAGTGGAATCGAATGAGAATGTGATCATTATTCTCTCCTATTGCATGATCTCTCTCCTCATAACGAAGGAAACATTTTGGTTCCTCAAGGCCCCAACCCCTTCATTGCAAAGCTATTAATATACTAGAATAGCTTTGTAATTTTCGACGATGTGAGACTATGTTATTTTCATTCAATTTAGTATTAGAAATTCTAAGAGTTTTTGCTTAAAAGTGACTTAGGTTTTCTTTTTTTTGTTTTTTCACATTCATTAACTTTACAATAAACATTCTAGTGCATTTCGTTGAAATTCAGTGCACCCTTGAATTCCACTAAAATTCGTACATCCCTACATGCCTATTTAGGCTCATTGGCAATGCTCATATTTTTTAACCCTTCGCTACATGTTGTACATCTCTACATATAAAAAGAATAGTAAAAGGAAAGCATGGGTAGATGTTGAAGAATTTTCAAAATCTAAAAGCAGGTCCTTTTCAACACCTTCTAGTATTGCTGGTATGCAGTCTGCATCTTTGAGTAAGAGACAGGATAGGTGAGACTTGAAATGCGTAAATACCCAGTTGTGCAAAATATTACAGCACATGTTCAACATTTTATCACTGAAACAAATTATGTTGTTAGGTCGCCTTTTGCTGAAGTTATGTTTGGTTGTAAGATATATACCAATATTTTTTATTTACATTAGTAATCCAAATTTTTTAGGGGATTATCTAAATGATTCAATAGATAAAACTTAATAACTTTTCAATTCTTCCATTAGGTTTTACCCCTGTTTTGATCAAGTTCAATATCACTGGTTGCGTGAGTTATAACACAACTTGGTGTCTAAAAATATATGTTAATTAGAAAGTCTTAGAAATTATTTGCCATGAAATGAAAAATGGACTGCTCAAGTTAATATCATCACAATAATTTGTTAAATGTTTGTTGATCGATGTGGGATCGTATGTCCAGAGCTAACAGATGGGGGCCTGATGTTGATATTCATGCTTTTAATGGTTTTGTTGGTCATTCTCCACTAAAGCAAGCATAATTTCAGTCTTCCTATGCTCTCCCTCTTTTGCTGAAGCTCATGCTCATATCTAAGAATCAATTTTAAATATTTCACAAACTAACCTATTCCTTGCTCGTTCACAATTTCAGTTATCTAACATGGATCAGTTAGTCACAATACCACAAAAGTACCCACGGTCCACTGTATTAATACTGTAATATTGTGGTTCCTATGATTTTTTTTTCATTTATGGTTCCTCTGATTTTCATGGCTTTAATACTAGTCCACTTTATTAATACAAATAGTTATTCTACTTATGAGCGTTTTTCATTTTTTTAGGAGCTAATGCAACAAGATGTGAGTTTTTATGTCTTCTTTATTCGTTTTGTTATCTGGTTTGCAGCTACCAGCAATGATGTCGTTTTATAACGACCCAAAATTTTGGTTATAGGAAATTGGAATAATTGATTTCAATTATCGGAAGGTTAATTTTACAGATTTAGTAACTTGAATTTCAAATGTAATGATTTATGGGTACTTTAATTGTAAAATTTAATAATTGAAATTTGCTTAAATGATTAAATCTTGGGTATTAAGCTTGATAAAAATAGTTTAAATGCTTATTTAATTTCTATTAATAAGAAGAAAGATAATAAATTTTTTAAATTAGATTTATAAGCGATTTACGCAATTTTAAAGATAACACGGTTAAATTAACACATAAAAATAGCCTTTCGGGACACAATATCGGATTTTGACGAAACCAGTTCCATTGGATCCGTAATAGTAAATTATTATTGGATTTTATTTTTCATGACGTTCAGAGTTACTGTTTGGTCGTATGCGATAAAAATGCATTTAAAATTTATATTGAAAATTTAATATTATAATTGGGTTAAAAAAACTATCTTCTCCATACGATCGAATTGGGGCTCAAAACTGGCCCCGTTGCGTTTGAAATAGGCGTATAATATTATGAATGACTAGTGGCATACCTCGATCGGGATTTAAAATTTAATATCTAAACATTTTGAATTTAAATAATATATTGACTTGACCATATCTTCACATCAACCATCATTCTTTCTCTACAGCCACTCTATTTCTAAAAGCAAGCCACCATTCTTTTTAGGACAAATTTTGCATGTAGGCTCGAGGAAATAACAAATTATGCATCTAGGCTTCAAAAAAAACTAATTAGCAAACTAGGCCTCGTTTGGTTTATATTTGCGCAAATATGAAGTGCGCAAGTTATATTTTTTTTAAAATAACTTGCGCATTCCATATTTGCGCAAACTTTATTTTAAAGCTTGCGCACTTATGGAATGAGCAAGCTTGTTTTCGAGCATCAAAAAGACAGATAGCTGAATCTATATTTCATTTCTTTGCCAAACTCAAATTTTAACAAAACCCTCCCCATTTCCAACCTTCAACCCATTCCAAATCTACATCTATCAACTCTAAAACATTCCCTCTGATCTATTCCTTCAATCAACCACTAGATTAAGCAAAAATGGAAGCAAGCACTTCTTCTTCTTTGATTAGAGGTAATTTTATTTTGATTGTAAATTGATTACTACTTTAAAAATGATTGACGTGGTTAATGAAATTGGTAGTCATGATGATGTCGATGTCAATGTGCTCTAATTGTTGGTTTATTTCTTGAAAATGCAAAAGGATATGTAGTCTTCATATAGCCAAAACTCTAACCTTGTACAAAGTTTTTGTAGTGATAAACGATTGTTGTTGTTTGTAGAATTGTCTCCCGGGCCCGAAGATATAAGTGTTCTCTATCTTCAAAAACAGCATAGAAGCCAAAACGACACATTAATGGAGGTAATGTTTGATATTGGTAAACCGGAGAAATGCAGATATGAAGCACCAAATTTATTTATTTTTATACATTTCAGGGTGTTGAAACTGTGAAGATATGCGATCATTCAAGCAAACTCAAGGAGATCGATTTTAAAGATCCAAGATTGGAGGCGAATCTACGAATCGCCAGATTTTGGCAAGCTATGCAAATCGACTACATTCGTCTTGATCACCACCTTATTACCGCTTTATGCGATAGATGGAGGCCGGAAACAAATACGTTTCATATGAGAGTCGGGGAGATGATAGTGACTCTAGCGGATGTGCATTTTTTCGGTCTTAAAGCAGACGGTCGTCCGGTATGTTTGCAAAATTTAGATATCGATTACATCGAATTGGCTCATGACTTGCTTGATATTTTTCCACCTAGTGAGGCGGTTAAGCCTAAGAGTGAGTTATCAATAACTTGGTTTAAAAGTGAATTTTCCGAACCACTACCCGAAGGGGCGATAGATTTAGATATACTTCGCCGCAATCGTGCCGTGATATTGTATTTTTTGAGCTGCCGATTATTTCCCGATCATTCGAAAGGGAGATTAAGTTTGAAAATTTTACCTTTTTTGCACGATTTGGCCAACTATGGATATCATTCTTGGGGTAGTGCTGTTCTATGATATTTGTATAGTGAGTTGTCACAGGTTGCCTTGCAACGCGAAAAGTTTTAGGGGGCTCTGCAACGTTGCTGCAACTATGGTCATGGTCGCATATTTCTATTAGACGACCGTCTATTAGAATTCCTACTGACTTAGATCCGTATCTTCGATTCGGGGCTAGGTGGAATTGTGCTAGGAGTTGGCGTGAGACGCCAAGAAATGTACAGTTTTACCGTAATGAGTTGGATTTGTTGGCGGATGATGCAGTTACATGGGAACCTTATTCATTAGTGAATAAGTTTGGATATCCGAAAATTGGGTATGCGTTCGCCGGTTGGATTGCTAAGAGCCGACTGATTCTATTTTTAGACTTTGAGTTGTATGCACCCGATCGGGTTATGAGATAGTTTTCCTTCGATTATCAGCACATTCTCGATCATGTCATCCCTCTTGATCCAGAACCCACAAGTTGGATGGCATTTTTGGAGGAAAGTATTGCTATTTGGCAATCAAGAATTGATCGTGCCGAACGAGCACGCGAGCCTCCGACACCTTTGAGCGAGTACGAGTATTGGTATTGGCGAATTACTCGTCGTTATATTCTTAAAAAATCGACAAGGAAGTTGGTTGCGTACACTCCCCGTGCTCCTCTAGAACATGATGTGGTAAGTATTGTCATTTCAAAATTTTTATAGTTCAATTTGTATATCATATTGATGCATTGTTATGGCTTATGGTTTAGGTAAGCGGAATATACAGTGCTTTGGATGTCGTGGACGAAATAGAAGAAAGTCATATGGAGCCGGACAAGGTCAAAAGTAAGTGTATTGACCTACGATGACGATTTTGGATCGGAACATGCTAAGAAGGTCGGTCAAGCCACTGCGTATTGTAGAAGAGCCATCACGTTGTACAGAGGAGATACATACCACGGTAGCGGGTGGACAAGCCCAATGGGAGGAGACACACGTGGAGGGGGAGACTTCACAACATCCCGGTGGCGAAACTACAGCTGGATGGCCCACTTGGCCCGAGGTAGAGCGGCAATACACCAGTGGAGAAACTCATGCTGACTGGCCCATTTGGCATGAAGGAGAACAACAATTCGGATATGTTAGACAGTCGACATACGAGCATGCGCCAGAGGCGTCGCAATAGGAAATTCAACAAGAAGAACTCATTTTTGGGCCAAGCCAACCACAAGAAACTCCATTGCCGACACCCGCTCCTACATTCGAAGAAGGCAAAGGATCGACTCCCATCGTGTACAAATGGAAGAAGAAGAAGACGAAAGACGACACCATCATTTGAGCTTATTGTTGGTCTTATTGTTGTTGTTTTTTTTTGGGTTGGTAAAGGGGTTATTGTACGACTTGTTCAATCTATTTACTATAAGACTTGTATGACTTATTCAATCTATTTATTTTGTCAGTTGAATCATGCTATTTGTTTTGTTTGGAGATGGTATTGTTAATGGAATGTTGTGTGCGTGTTTTGGGAAGTTGAGAGTTTGCAAATTTTGGTGAATAAGTTGACATAGCAGCTCACTGTTTTGAACTGCCCCAAAAAACAACTTGCGCAAATGTGGCGCGCTCCACATTTGCGCAAGCTATTTTCGGGTTATTTTAAAAACACGCTTGCGCATATATGGAATGCACAAGCTATATATCATGCGCAATCCATATATGCACAAGCATGTTTTTGACTCTGTCCAAGATAGAGAACACTTTCAATACCATACATTACACACTATCACACAAAAAGTTCTAACAACATTCTACATACCACGCAAACACCATTCGAATGACAACATCATTACATAACAAAGTCAACAACTTATACAGTAACATGGACGTTCTACTTCCATTACAATTCATCGTGGATAAGTTTTCTTCTTGTGGCCAATAGTACCACATTTGCTATATCTGGTATGGCTGGATGAAGATGGCGGATCCATGAAACCTTTTAATCGAGTAGACCGAGGACGACCTGAATTCCTACATACAGGCGGTGGTTGTATAATTGGACCATCGTAGACGTTCCAATGTCGACTATCTGGTACATGGTGGAATAAAGGAGCATACGCTGCGGAATACATAGCCTTCGTGTACCATGTGGAGATTAAGTCAAAATACGCTCTATTAGCACCACCCGAACCACGTGAACAAGCCGCTAATACATGGGAGCACGGATAATGATCTAATGTCGGCATGTTGCACGAACATTTGGCAACATTATCTTCGATATTCACCGTATAGTCAAACATATACACATCTTTCACCTACCATTCAACGAAGCTATATCTCTCTATAGACATGAGCCTCGATTCTTCCATTCTTCTCCATGCCAGTGCTTCCCACCTAGGTGCGAGTTGCGACGTCCACTCTTCCCCTTGAGTTCGTCGTTCGACGAAGTAATGGTTCAGTCGATGAAACGTTCATGCAACCAATGATCTAACGGGTAAATTCCTAGTTCCTTTGAGTACACCGTTAAAGCTTTCGGAAACGTTGGTCGTCATCATATTGAACCTTACTCCGCCGTCATGACGAAGAGCCCAGCTTGATTCCTGGTCTTTCAAACTTCTTTCAATCCACGCATCGGCATCTCGATTTACATCCTTCAACTGTTTTCGAAAATCATTATATTTTACGATCTCTGATGTCGTGGCACATGCGTGTAATAAATTTTGTAGCTCATTCGTACCAGACTCCGCTTTCTTGAAATTTGCTTTAATATGACGGATACAAAAGCGATGATGATGTTCAATTGGCCAAGTTTCTCTAAGCGCGCGTAGAATTCCTTTCATACGATTCGAGATAAAGGTGATACATCTAGTATATACGGATGGAATATAATTCCATATGCAACGAATAAACCAACTCCACATTTGCCACGACTCTTTTTGTACAATAGCAAAAGCTAAAGGAAATAGCCCTTGATTTGCTCCACCCCAGTTGTTACTAGTAATGTGCCCAGATACTTTCCATATAAATGAGTGCCATCAATAGACAATATGGGTCGACAGTGGTCGAAGCCTTGAATAGAAGGTCCGAAAGCCCAAAAAGCACCAATCAAAAACACCACGGCTATGAATAACATCATATACGGTTCCGGGGTTGGTATGTTACAACGATTACCAATCGCCATAAATCATTGCAACAGCTTTCTACAGTCCTTGCCAGGCTCGAAAATAACTCACTTTAATATGAAACATGTTGGACATTGTCTCTTGAACAGTTCTTGCAGTCATGTTTGTTTCAGCTTTAATCAATGGAAGTATTTTGCTGCATATAAACTTAGCAGTTGCCTGTCGATGGTTTGAGTTGATGGTTGCATTTAAACGAGTGTGATCGCCACCATATGTAGTTATCTTCCACCAATTTGAATTTTTTTCTTACCGAAAGGCTTGCATGAACACGCCAAGGGCATGTTTCTTCTACATCACAGCAGACCGTGTATTGATTTGCACGCGACTTCAGAACTTGAAACGAAACTGAACATTTAATCGCCCATTCACATAACTGTTTAACAAGCTTCTGCTTACTTTCAAAATCAACCCAACTCGTGGAGCTTTCTCCACACATTCTCTTCCAAAAACTTCCACGTCTAGTTGACAATTTTCCATTATTGATTTAGCCATCATTGATGTCGTGCATAAATCATCGGCCAGAGCCTCTTCATATGTGATTTGTTCTTCTTCCACATTTACATCATCAGCCTCCTCAATGTCTGCATATATGATTGCATCATTGTTAACTTCCATTTGATGTATCCAAGTTCTATCCTCATCATCCGCACAAGCAACTTCCATGCTATCCAATTGACCACAAATCTCTTGTGGAGTATCAACATGATAATCGGCACCGTTGTCGTCACAACCAGTAAATGCATCTACGCCACTAGGAATACAAAAAACAACCATCATATATTTTGCATTAACGTAAGTCAAAATACAAGTGCCAACGTATAATAGTACTCACTTTTCAAATTCTTGCGACTGATTTGGATTTATAGCGTTCTGCATCTTATTTTGTTCCTGACTAGAAGAGACTCCAGCCATTCCGCTGTACCTGTGAAGTAAGTCTGTAAACTCTACACCTTGATGGCTTGAAAGATATGATGGATACACCGACCATTGTGTTTCTTGTAACTGTGTGGTATGCATATACTCACCCCCAGAGATTACTGGTGCTTGTGTTTCAACCACATTTTCATGCTCCACTCTCACAACGTAGATTTCTATAATTCTCATCCCAACTGAAAAGGTGAAGTTCAAATCATCGTCGTCCTCCAAATCAATAGCGGACGCACCATGATCCCGAACCCATTTGACCGCTAATTTTAAATCATATATCACAGGATTTTCTTTTGTCACTTCATATGCCATTTGTTTAAGCTCTTCAAAACTACAATGATTTTTTATTGTCGATCCTTTTTCCGCCCACATATCTAGGTTTACCTTCATCATCAACCAACAATTCACCAACAAAGTAAAATATAGTCGGAACCTTTGACATTGTCTGCAAAATAACTTCCAATACCACGGTCTTAGTTTTTGTTCACTTACATAACTATAAACATCAATTTGATGAATTATTACCTATTTTTCTAGGTAGATTTTGCTTCCGCAGACAATCTTCAACCAAAAGAAGTCAACTCAATCTTTAAAAAAACCCAAACAGGAAAATCAATATAACAACGTAACTAATATATTTCATCAACAAAGTCAACAATATCAAATGCATTTCAACAACATAATAAACTATCTACCTTGCACACTTTAGGGGTTACAACAAATAGAAACATTCTTACAACAACATATTACAGATACAACGGTTCAACATAAAATCCAAATATGACAACTTAACCAACTCCCAAACATCTACCACAATCTAGTCCTTCCGCTGTTTGTCATTAGTTCTTCATTCACACTTTTCAAACGACTTATTTCAGCTTGCAGTTCGTGGGCATACTCAAGTCCCCTTTCGTACAGGATTGATCAATCCATTTAAAATAATTGCAACTATCATATTCACGAGGATTCAATCTATGTTCGTTGTACGAACTATACGCGAAAAATCTACGTCCAGCATTCTTTTCTTTTCTGCAAACAACCACTACACACATATCTCCGCAATAACAATTTGGAAATGGTCATTGTCCCCTTGGCATGGATGGACTAACAGGATGTATACGCGTTAGCAAATCTCCATCAACTGTATGTTGATGACCGGGCATTTCCGCAAAAACAACTTCACGTAAACAAGCGTGCAAGGTTGATGATCCTGAATGGAATTTACGTGGTACTGGTTTGAACTGTGTTACCAAAACATGATCGACATCAAAGTCAATGTGACTTGAACTTGCAATTTCGATTTTTCCTTCAACCTCATCAAAATGTTTCATCAATGTTTCATCGTCTATCTCCCAATCATTAATGTCTACCGTCATAATAAACAATTAAGGTGTAAATTTGGGATTTCATTTTACTAATAGTAAAATTGGGTTTCCTAGTTTGTTAAACACTAACAACCACTTCAACAACAACACCATTCTCTAATAATTAACACAACTACCATCAATAACTCTTCATTTTCAACAACATCAAAAATAGCAAAATTATATCTTAATTGTTAAAAACATTAATTATTACCTTTGTTTTGTAACGATGAAGAAGATGATTCCATATATAGCTTAGCAACTCTTTGGTTAATAAGGTGATTGTGGATTTGGATATGGAAGAGAAATGAGTTTGGATTCAAAAATGGGGAGGGTTTCGGGAAGAAAGTAGAAAACAGGGTCAATGAGGTCTGCAACCTTGTAAGTAACTTAGTGCAACATGGCAAATTTCATTGAGAGGAATCAGCAAAGAAAAGCATTTCTTAGGGCTTTCGGGTATGCCACGTCGCATTCCAGATTATCCAGATGCTTACGCCGGATGGAATGCTCTGAATAGTTTCAGCTCTTATATGTCCGTAGTTGGGATTCGTTCTTTCTTGGCGCCATGCGTTTTATTATCCAATATCCAATGCCGAATCGACGACCTATATATAAAAAAGATAAATTTTTGGATTTGAATAAAAATTTCATTGAGATTTAAATAAAGAACAAATAAAGAAACAACTTTGCTGACAATGAGAGATTTTTGTCTGGTCGGAAGAGTCCTTATTATATTCTGGTCTTGTATCAGTTTTGATATGTTTGCATACAAACAGAACTAGGGAGGATAGGCTCATTACATTAAAAAAAGATACGAAAGTGCCCATAAAATAAAAAATTGAGCGTGAGAGCCAAATGAATCGAAAGATTCATGTTTGGTTCGGGAAGAGATCATGGAAGTTGTAAAATTAATGGTAAGTTGTAAAATTAATGGTAAGATAATCTACTTTCATTAAATGATTTATTAGATAATCGAAAACAGAGGATTTTGAGTACTATTCGAAATTCGAAAGAATTGCGTAAAGGGGCCATTGAGCAGCTCGAACAAGCTCGGGCTCGTTTACGGAAAGTGGAAATGAAAGTAGAGGAATATCGAATAAATGGATACTCTGAGATAGAACGAGAAAAAGTAAATTTGATTAATGCGACTTCTGAGAGTTTGGAACAATTAGAAAATTACAAAAATGAAACCCTTCATTTTGAACAACAAAGAGCAATTAATCAGGTCCGACGACAAGTTTTCCAACAAGCCTTAAAGGGGGCTATAGGAGCCCTGAATAGTTGTTTGAATAGCGAGTTACATTTCCATACCATCAGTGCTAATATTGAAATCCTTGGGGGATTTATAATAATGAACAAAAAAATACAACTTAAGGAACGAATTTGTAAGTAGAATACAAAATTTAGAAAAAGAGAAAGGATCTTTTACTTTAAATATACTAGAAAAAAGAACCAGATTATATGATGATGAGCATGAACAAGAATATTTACCCAAAATGTATGATCCTTTTTTGGATGGACCTTATCGCGGAACAATAAAAAATGTAGATTCAGATGAAATCATGATTGATTTAATAACTTCAAAAGTGGATCAATAAGTGGAATGCATTAGCTGTCCGCTCTCCGGTTGGGCAGTAAGGGTCGGTGAAGGGAAATCACACGTTCTTAAAATAAAACCAGCATTCTTAAGACCAAAGAGTCGGGCAGAAAAAGAAAGAGAGCTCTCTGTTCCTGGTTCTCCTGTAGTTGGATTCTCCGGAACCACAAGAATCCTTAGAATGAATGGGATTCCAACTCACCACCTTTTGAGATTTTGAGAAGAGTTTCTCTTTGGAGAGCACAATACGATGAAAGTTGTAGCTGTGTTCGGGGGGAGCTCAGGCGAGCGAAGTGAGGAAAGGAACAAATTTTCTTAGACAACAGCCTGTATACTGACTCCAGGGGGGCTCGCACTATTCCGGGACTCGGGTTATCAAATGATTGAACAACCGGGATCAATTTACTTACGATACTTAGTTGACATTCAGATTATCTAATGAATTATGAGTTCAATAGATTCTGTTTAGCAGAAAGATGGATATTCCTTGCTCATTATCAGACAATCACTTATTCACAAACCTCGTTGCTTGTAGTAGTGGTCCTTATATCTCGTATTACATTATCGATCTCATACTCAGTTTGCCCCAAGAAGTTATCCCTAGGCATTAGTTGCTGAAGCTTGGACGGACTCCCTGAGTGAATCATCCTTGTTTCTCACCACCCAGTCAACAAGGCATACTTGCTCACTGCGATAGTCAAGCAGTAGATTAATAGGGAGACCGAGAGCAATTGAGGCGAATCTAGCTCTCAGACGAGCTCGGACACGAGTAGAGGCTGTTAAGGTTATTTCCTACTAGTAAAAAAACACACATAAAAATAAGAAAAAGAAGTTCTTTATTATATACCATATTTCGATTCTGCCAATTGAATACAATCAATTCTAGATTATACAACAAAAAAGAAGAAGATGGCCATAAGCCAAGTCCATTCGTTGATAATCGAGGATTTGACTGTTCTCGGTTAAGTGGTTAAAAAGCTAGTGGCGTGTACCAAAGGAACTCTTGTGCGACTGTTCACAGGAGATGAAAAAGGACGGATGTGCTTAGGTCCCTACTTTCTATTTTTTAGCTGAACGGATATAAAGAAATACCAGCTCTAGCCCACCCTTTTAGTGGTTCTATCCGCACTCCTTCGCTGCTAGAACTGAATGAAAAAAATGTAAAATGAAAGTTCATTTTCCTAGCTAACGAAATGTCTTGTTTAACATATTAACTACTAGAAAATTCCTTTTAAAAAAATTCTTCTATTTTTTCCTAGTTTGTCATTTATATAAGCAGTGATTTCAAATCCAGAGGTTAATCATACTTTGGCAAGTAGAAATGAGGAAGAAATGAAATATAGATGCAGCTATCTGTCTTTTTGATGCCCGAAAACAAGCTTGCGCATTTCATAAGTGCGCGAACTTTAATAAAGCTTGCACAAATATGGAATGCGCAAGTTATTTTAAAAAAATATAACTTGCGCACTCCATATTTGCGCAAATATAAACCAAACGAAGCTTATTTTGCTAATTAGTTTTTTCTGAAGCCTAAATGCATAATTTGTTATTTCCTCGACCTACAAGCAAAGTTTGTCCTTTCTCTTATAAAATATTTCCCTCTTCTTCTCTTTTTAATATCATATTAGAAAAAAAGTAAAGGAAAGAGAATTTCAAATTCCATTTCTCAAAATCTACTCCGTGAAAAAAATATGAAACCGGTTTCTAAATTCTTGTTTAGGCATGAGCTTCAATTTGATATACTTCTTGAAGGGTGCGGTTCTCATTTCTGGAATTTGACAGTTGCTCGACTAGTTAGGGTTAGCGATTTTGAGTAATATAGGTCGAGTTAGTGGATGGCGATGGTTCTATTGGCTTCCTTATGGAGAGGCGCACAATGATAGATGTTTGGTGATATGCGGCCGAGGTTTTGGGGGGGGGGGGGAGGAATTTGCTACAGTCGAGTGTGAGCATGGCCAGGTCGCGATGGAGGGAGGGGTTGCGGCCATGGCGTGGTGGTGCCTGGCAAGTCGAGTTCGATGAGGAGAGTTTGTTGGCAGGGTTGGTTCAATAATTTGGTGGAAGGGGCAACGTGCACCTTGCACGGCCGAGGATGTGCATTGGGTTACAGGGATGTACAGGCGAAGAAAAAGAAAAAGAAAAGGGGGAAGAAGATGAGATAGTGGGTCGGTTATGCTAGTGGGCTGGGCCGTTCTTTTAGGTAATTGAATTAAAATTGTAATTTGATTTTGGTAATTATATATTTAAAAGAAAATTTGGTAAAACTTATATATACGATATCTTTTTCATAAGAAATCAGATTTGGACAAAACGAGTTGCATTTCATTTATATCTACGAATGGCATGCACAGGAATTAGATTGGAGTCGATTGGAGTTTGCAGAATTTCCAATTAAATTCGAACGCATTCGAATTTTATCGGAAATTAGAACACGGAAGCGACAACAGAAAAGTAAAAGGTCAGCGTTTTAATGCTCACAGGTACTAAAATATTGTTATGATTAGTTAAATTAAAAATCATAAAGTGATTTAATTTTTTCATTGTTGTTTGATAACGTAACTGACGTAGAAACTGATATAGAAATTCATATGTTAGGAATTTTGAATTAACAGTTAAATTGAAATTAATTGCTAGTTAATTCCCAATTGCTAATAAATAGATAAATGTTGAGATTTGTTGACTGGTTGGATGGTTGTTTGTGATGAATGCAAATTCATTGGTATTTGGATGATTGAGTGTTTATTTATTTTATATATATCATGTTATCACCTGGTAAATTATTCACAGTACATAAAACTGTAAATTGAATTATTTCGAATAAATTAAGAAAATGGTTGAAAAGATGGATACATATAACATTTATTTTGGATTGAAATGATATATATCCATCCCTGAAATTAAATTGAAATAACTGATCATTTGGCCATAGGACGGAAAAATATATACAGATACCGGATTTGTTAAATTAAATGATTTAAAAAAAAATTGATTTGAAATTTGTAAATGATTTTTATTTAAAGAAATAAAAAATCAAATTTATGGAAATCAAATTATTTAAGAACTTGAGCTCGAAATGTTAGAAATTTAAATTTGCTAATTGGAATTGTTTAAATTATCGATGATGAGATTTTGAAGTTATGATTGAAATATAACTTGAATTTTCGAGATTGAATTGTTTAAAAAGATTTGAACTTTTACTTAAGCTTTGAAGTTATTTAAGTAAAGGAAAATTTAAATGGATATTCCAAACCCGAACTCGGAATTGAATTATTTCGAAGATTTGAATCTAAATTCGAACATTGAAGTTAAATTTGATTTAACTGATTTAAATCGATATTCTGAAATCGAACTCGAATTTATATAAATCGAAATTGAATTAATTTGGAATCAAAGTAAAGTTCTAATTGAAATTGGGATTGAATCGATTAAATCGAAATAGAAATTGGAATTGATTTGAATTGGAAAATTTGGAATTGAACTGCTTTGACTTTGAAACCATTTTCAAATAAATTATGTTAATATACTCTACTTAAAATCGATCTTTTTAAATATTCATATTATTTTGATTTTCCAAACTATTTTACTATATAAACCATTTTAATACTCAAACTATATTTTATGAAACTATTTTAACTATTTAACTATTTTAAAAATATTTAAACTATTTTCTAAAAATTCAAACTGGTTAGAATGGTGAAATGTTTATATTTAAATCCTGGATTTAAATGCGAATTAGGTTAAAGTGAAGTTATAGCCTAAATTGTAATTCGAATCAAAATTTTAAAGTGAAATAGATATATTGAACAGAATTGACATTTTGGAGTAAAATATGATTTGTGAAGAGAATATGATGATTTCGAAATGGATTTGATTTTTGAAGAGAGAATGATGATTTCACAATGGAATTAATTTTTGAATTGAATATGATATTTTGATATCAAGTATGAACTGTTTTTGAAATCTAAAAGAACCAACCGGTGTGGATAACGACGTTTGGTTGCTAAAGTGACCATGGCCTCTTATTGGCATACTCTCTGTCAATATTGTAACCACTTTAATAACTATGTATGTGGATTGGTAATACAGAACGAAGTGGTTGGATTTGGCATACGTTTGCTGGATTGAAAAAAGAGGACGATGATGGATTAGCATGGCACTTGTGCCAAATTAAATGACTAAAACATGATCCGTACCGACCAAGCGGGCTAGCTATCCCGAGCGGACACACTTCTTCGTATGAATATCCTTATTTCGGTTGTTGTTGGTGATCAACCTTCGATTATGTGAGTGTTGGACGCGGTGGGCGGTCATGGCTATGATGCGTTACCACCAGCCGAGGAGGGTAAACTGGTAGTATCCTACTTTGGGTATTGCCTTACGTGCCTTGTCATACTTTTATCCCTATATGAGACCCCTACGATTTTGGTTTAGTGTTGTCGTATCAGAACGCATCCCTATCCACTGATGTTTCACTGATGTTTTATATGTAAACTGTACGACAATGCTTAAAAACGAGTTAATGGGGATCAATGTAAAGCTGTAACCTAAGAAAAATATTTATTTTACTGATTAGAAATTATATATGTAGCGTATTATACTATATATACATAATTTGATGGATCTTTAAGAGATGGAAAATCATGTAACATCTCTTAAGTTATTCCACGCATGTTATACACTGGATAGGAGATGTGAAACTCCGTAAACATCTCTGGTGCCATGACACCCATGTTATATGCGATATCGATTTGACTCGCTTAATAATATTTTAATCTTTACTCGGGTGTTTTGTCTTTTTATTACGCTCGGGTCGGCCCTGAGTATTCAGCCTACTAAAGATTTATTCTGGAGGACGAAGACGACGATTTGATATATTATTACTATTAGTATCCCTACATCATGTTGTTTGCCACATTGTTTTATTTATTTCCGTTGTATATATAACTCCGATAAATGTTGTATAAATTATAATCAAATGTATAATATAAACAGCTTCATGAACTGTTTATTTGATTACTATATTTTATCTTTCCGCTGCGAGATTCCGTATTTGTTTTCCTCTTCCTTTCTTATTTTTCTTGATTAACCTCATTGATTATCTATGTTTCGGATTGTTGAAGTCGAACATGTGTAGATTATTTTCGATTTAAACCTTCCGAAATGTGGGTCGTGACACGCCTCCTATTTTCATGGGCATGCTTATTTCCACTTGCACTCCCTATTTTCATGTATGCATATGTATTATTTCTAAGAACAAACTGGGTATATGAGTATGCATTAGATCGTAAATTGGAAAATATGTGTCTGCATGTGTGTTGAGTGAGCAGTGGGTGTATCAGAGCATTAATTGCTGAAGGTGAGAGGTGTACAATTTTTTTTATTTCATATTGATTTAAAAGGAAGCAGCATACATATTGTTATCTTCATAGCAGTTTGATATATCTAAAGGGAATGAGGTGAAGGAAAAAAATGGTTAATGCCTCATTTTGTGATAATATTTGATCAATTATTAAATCAGCAGCTTAGGCGCGATTATCTTGTTAATAATCTAATTTTGTGATAGAATCTGTACGCATAGTAAGAGCCAACGTGTTTAATGTTTACTATAATCTAGGTCTGCAAGAGGTAAGAACATAGGAGTATTTTTTTCTTCCTTGCATGTTCACTTAGTGTGATATTAAGGGTTTGAGATAAATTTATAACAAATCAATTTTGAAGAAAGTTACCTAATCTACTGAGCAAGTTTTATTTAATGCGTTTTAGTTTTGCATTCTGTTTGTACAGGGAGATATAAATCATCTTAATAAGCTTGGAAAAACTGCAGCTTGAAAATGATGACGACAAGACAGGACTAACAAAAGGAATCTTGGAAAAACTGCAGTTTGAAAATTATAAGGTGTGTTTTTTTCAGTTGATGTCGCCACTTATACTTTTTGTGTGAATGCTTGCAAAGTTGCAATGACTTTTTATTTCTCAAAATATCTATATAGTTTCAGCTTGATGTCATTATATTCTCTGCTTTTTCTGTAAAGTACATGTGATCTGCGTCTATATACGATTGACAAAAAAAATGACATCTGAGTGTCCTACGCCAGAAATTTAGTATATGTATATTAAAGAGTTGGGAGTATATTAAAGAGTTGGGAGAATTAGTTTCATGTTCATAGGAATTTGTATTTCTCATCGGCCTGTGAACTATATTTGTAAGTTTAGCGTTTGCACCTTTTTCTTTTTCGCCATTTTCTTTTGATGCTACTTGCTTTTATTTGGTCCAACTGTATTTGTAAGTTTGGTGTCCGCACCAGGATAAATTCATAGTTTCCTGTACAAACACCATTACCAACTGAGTTCATGTATGGATCTCTTATCTTGAATTCATTATAAAGTAATCATGAATACCGACCTTGTAAAAATAAGCCTGCACCCCAAACTATCATATGCCTGCACCCAAAAATATCACATGCTTATACTTACTGTGAATGCGAATCTCAATGCATTGCTCATTACGTCACCTTACTTCAGTTTTCACCTTACCACATTACACTGTGATAACACTGGCATTATTAACGTTTATTATTATTTGTGTGCAGGCTTTGTTATTATCACAATTCAGATTGAGTACCTTCTCCCATGAAGAAGGACACTGGCCATATTTGAAGTCGTGCATCATGTTTCATAATATTTTAACTAAGACAGTAATTGTTACATTATCTATGCTTGGGGAAGTAACTTGTTGATAGGTATGAAATATTATGTATGAATACGAAATAGATGGTAAATCGATACGTATGAAATACTAAGTTTGGATATGTGAAAAGTTATTTGAATGATATGTATGAAATGCTTAGTTTGAATATATGAAGTTGTTTGAGTGATCTGTATGAAATATTATGCTGCAATCTAAAGTATATGTTGTCTACGATAAGAAATGAGAAAATGTATAATATATATATATATATATATATATATATATATATAATAAAAAGTTGAAACTAACATTGGTAAATTCCGTAAATTAATATTACATGGAATAGCATTAAATCAATGTTATTAATTAATAAACGCAATAGAAACTGCGTATGGGATTTAAGAATTATGCATAAAAATGCTATAATGTAACATCATAAACGTTATAAAAACATGAATGAAACGTTATACAAGTATGACAAGAAACGCTAGGGAAAAAGAAAAGAACGCTATGGAAAAAGAAATAAAACGCTATACAAGTATGATAAGAAGCTATTGAAATATCACCTTAACGCTATAACATAGTATGATAAAACGCTATAAAATATGCCCAGCAAATGTTATAGAAATCAACTATCGGATAATATTGTAGGATCGATTTCACCCTAGAGGGGGGGTGAATAGGGTGATAGTGTAAATTATAAAAATTAATCGCGGAAGCTTATAAATTAATTTCAATTCAGATCACAGAATAGCAGCACAGATATCGTAGAATATAAATAACAGAACAACACAGAATTTACCCAGCTTCGGCAAAACCCTGCCTACGTGCTACCCCCAAGGTTTCTACTAGAAATTAGATAGTCCCTCACTTACACACGTAAACTCGCTATACCCGCTATTGACTAATCTAACTCTACGCTCAAAACCTTGCCACAACTCAACCACCGAGTTGCGAATTCTCAAGCTACGCCACGTAGCTTGTCCCCTAGTCACACGACTAGAAAATTAAACGGTTTAAAATTTAAAACAAAATTAAAAAACAAATAAAAATACAAAACCCTAATTAAACTTAAAATAAAGCCCTTTAAAATAAAGTAAGCCGGCCCAATTTATTTTCTTTAACCCAATCCTTTTGCTTGTGACGGCTGTTCCTCTTTGTCGAATTAAGTCTTCTGCTTGCGATCCAAATTTGGCTTTGTAAAAAATATGGCGGCTCTGTTCCTCTTGAAAATTTAGGGCTTCGTCCCTGATCCAAATTAGGGTTTGAAGCTGCCGACTTTATGTTTGATTAATCTTGTGGATAATGCGCGAGTAGCTTTGACCTTCTCTCATTGCTCTCTTCGGTTGCTTCGTTGTTCGATCGAGTTCGACTCCTTGCTTCGGTATGTAATTTTATCCTTTTGCTTTACTAGGTTGATGCTTGAACTCGATCGTGATTCGAGTTGGATGATTTGTTCTTTGTTATGCTCGAACTCGAATAAATTTGCCGATGATGATCCTAGGGTTTATATAGGACTCGAATTCCTATTTTTGCGTTCGTATAAAATCATTTGAATTTGTCAATTTCATTTTCTCGGCCACTTGATAATGCTTGAATGTTTGAGATTTATTCTGACTTTTTCATAATCGTATAAACTTGGGTTACTTGGTTGACACGGTTTAAAGTCATCGGCTTTGATTTTGACTTGTTCATATGCGTGTATATTCTTGCTATCCACGGCTTTGACTCCGATCATCTTACTGTTGACTTTGGCTTGATTAGTATTATACTTTAGTCATCTCTGCAATGTTTGTGTTCATCCTGGTGAGCTTCCTCTCTGGCCATCTGTGTTGGGCATTTCTATATGATGTTTGTCACTGTTGTATTATTGATTCTGTTGCTCGGTTACTGATGCATACATGAACTGTTGCTCGAATTGTCGCTTCATATACATATGTCTCTGTTCGCCATGTTGCAACTGCTTGTTGTAACTTGAAACTGTTTTGTCAATTCGAATTGCACTTGAGTTTAGTCTTCACTTTTCACTTGATATTGTGGTATTTGCTGTTATTGCATTCACTTCATGTTTTCATGAGCTCTGGTCATTTGCACTTGCACACTCCATGTTGCATTACTGTATACTTTTGGTCATGTTGTACTTCTGGTTGGTCACTTGATTCACATGTGCACTGCCTGTTTGAAGTTGTAGCATATCACTGTGATGTTTTCATTTGCTTGAGTTTTAACTGTGCTCGAGCTCTGTCCATACTTGCCTTTGTGGTCTTCACTGTGTTCATGATGGTTGTTGTGCACTTTTGTGCTTTGAGTCAGTTTCATGTTTGAGGCTGTATTCATGTCTCAGTGCTTTTTCATTTCCTCTCTAGTTAGCATTCTATAATTGCCACTGCATCACCACTGTTGCAAGTGTTCTTGCTTCTGCATATTGTTGTATCCATGTGCCACTGTTTGTACTGTCATTTTGCTGTACACCTATTGCTTCCCTGACCTGTAGTCTTGGTTTTATTGCATGCACTCGACTCTGTAGTTGTAACTGGACATTTGACTTGTGACCTTTGACTCTGGTGCCTTGTACAACAATGTTCTCTTGTTCATTGCTTCGTATCATTCTTTTGTTTGCTGTGGCACTGAACTTGATGGCTGAGGCAGTGTAGTATTGTTGCACTTCATTGTGGTCCGGTCTTTGACCTGCATCACTGTATATTTGGTTTGTAGTGAGCTCTGTTGTATTCTTCATTATTGTATCTCACTGTGTTGCATTGCAGTTGATTCATTTGCTTTGGCTTCTCTCTTAGTATACTTCACATGCACAGTTTTTAACTTAAGTTGCATCTGTGGTTTGTTGTATCTTTGAGCACTTGATCATTCAAGCCTTTGTGGTCTTGATTTTGGTGCTGTGTTGAATTTGTGCAGTGTTGTACTTGTTGCCTTGTATCACTGGTTCATTCCACTGTTTCATGCATGCTCGACATTGAGTTTTGTTGCACTGTTTTTGACTTGTGACCTGCCCTGTGTTGAATCCAGTTTTTCAAAAACTCGGATTTGACTTTGTGCTTGTGTCGTGATTTTCAATGTTATTGCAAGTGAGTTGAACCCGGTTTTTTTTATTTGGGTTTGACCTATGCTCACCTGTCCCTGTAAATCAATCAAGTGTATATATCGGCGTGCACGGCCTTGTGGCATATACAGTAATACACTGTGTATGTCACAAGTTGTTCGTGTATGATGAATTCAAATTTAAATGATGACGAACAACCCAAATAACTGAGGCAAATCATATTTTCAAAAATTATCTTTTATTTTTGAATTGCAAAAATATTTCTTTTTCAATTTTACTGCGTTAGTTTATATTTTTGCAGATTGCCCAGATGCTGGATTCAAACTGGAATGCAGTTGAAGATAAATACGAGTGTGAGTGATATGTAGTGAGGTGCTGATGTAAATGTCAAGAAAAAAAATGTGATGTAATCAAAGTTGTATAGTTATAGTGAGAGCTTGAAATTGTACTATTCAAAATTGTAATAAATATTTATTTGAATAAAATATCTGTTTGAATTCAAATTCTGTGTAATTTATTTTATTCAACAAATATTTATTTAAACTATGAAAATAGAATAGTATATTAACAAATACATTTAAACGAATGTATATATGTTTATTATCATCAAACAAAAATCATATAAGCGCATATTCAACAATCTCCCCCTTTTGATGATAACAAACATATATTTAAGATGTTGAATATGTTAAATGTATTTGATCGTTGATATGCTCTAATTGCTCCCCCTATTTAAATGCTTCCTCTCTACACAAGGCTCCCCCTACAAATATGCATACAAACAAAAATATGCAAATGAGCCTATATGCAAATAGAAAATTATTTGACCTTTGCTTGATTTTATTTGACAAAATCTTAACTTTTCTCTCCCTCTTTTGTTATCAGCAAAAGAATAATAGTGTTAGTGAAAATAGAGATAAAGTGATCGATATTAATCATTAAAACTCAATTGAATATAAATATTAAATTTCAATAAAAAATCAAACAAAAATCATAAATATTTTGTTAAGCGCATGTTCCACTTTTAGAATGATGGAAATGTTGTCATCATATAAAACCATATAGTTATGTCTATTTGTGGTATATTTATATCAGGAATTTGAATATCTACTAACCATGCATAACCGTTAGGACTTTTAAATGAGATTAGTAGTATTCCAAGTTTATTTAAAAAAAAATGAATTCAAGTATCTTCTAACCACGCATAACCGTGAGGACTTTTAAATGGGATTAGAATCAACTTGTTTATTTTAAAAGAAAAAAAAAATCAACTTTTGATATGCGTTCCATACATGCATAACCGTGATGACTTTTAAATGAGCATGGAAGCACATAACAAATTCCAAGTAATTCACCCATGCATAACCGTGAGGACTTTTAAATGAGAGTGAATACTTTGGTATTTATTATTATTATTATTATTATTATTACCCCCTTTTTTTTAAAAAAAATGTGAAAAACGAACGATTCCTGTTTAAAGTACCACATATCGACAAACTATATAGAATTTTGATGAGTGATGGTCGTTAGAAATATGATAGATATAGAGATGGTCATGGAATTTTTACAACAACCAGTTTTATAACTCTTGTTTAAATTTCTAAAGAAATTTATTAATTATACCGTCTCGAGTCATAATATTTGATCAATATTAACACTCATCACTTATTCAATCACTATTTTTCTTTTCGATAAACATTAGGGAGTCAGATTAGTCAAAATAGTCATTTAAAATCAAATTCAAAAATAATTATGAAATTAATTTTTCAAAATGACTAATCTGAAAATATGGTCAAAAATGATTTTCTCCAGGGGGTTTTAAAAGAAAATTTTCTGCTATTTGAAAAATTATTTGAAATGAAGAATATGCAGATATTTTCTTTGAAAAACGATGCAGTTACTAAATGTCTCAACAAAAATCACGTTTCACTAGTAATTTTTCTATCAACTAGATTACCAGTGTAATCTGCATCTGAATTTCTCTTTCACTCAAAATTATCATTAATTGAATTTGATTGACCAAACCATGAAGTGTGCACCAAAAATTTCAAATTCAATTTTAACAACAATTTAAATGCATTCTTTTGAAATTGAATTGAAGCCGTGTTAATAATCAGAAAACCGTGAATATAGAGTTAGCCGAATTATAACCAAATGTATTATCCAACAAAACACTATTTTTAATCTAAACTGATATATATGAAGTAATTCAAAGAATCTAGAGATTATTATAGTGTTTTTGGCATAAGAATATATTTGGCCAACTATATTGAATAAGTCAGAATCAAAATCATCATCTTTACATCAATCTCAATATTGGCTGATTTTAATTCAGAATATGGTGAAGATTATCACATTTAATATATTGTTCAAATAAATATACAATTACCTATTTTACCTTTACGATATTTTTCGTTGTTGCCCATTGTGATTCTGTCACCTTTATATTAGGCTAAGGAACTTAGCTTTGTTGTCTATTGTGTTTCTGGAACAGCCAAAATCCAAAGAACGCTATTGTTGTTTCTTAGTCTGCCACCACACCTACACGGGAAAAGACTTATGTGACCTATTTGTTTTTATAGGTCCATGGTTGTTAGTGGCAGAATATTTTGAAAAACAATTTTGTAAAGACCCAAAACTATTTATAATTGTTCCCTTCGGCACCCAAATTTGTTTAACTTTGAGAGATTTTATATTTGTGCCTTTTGGAACCCAAATCGGTATAGTTTTCACATGTTTGGGTTTATACCAACAATTATTGTGATTGCGTCCAAATTTTCTATAAATTGTGCACATAGAATTAACTTGATTAATATTGCTTGCAACAATTTTCGAATTATTATATCCAAGTCCTTGTCTAACCGTATTAACAGTTTGCTTTCCTAATAGCATATTCAACGATTTTTCACTTTTTGAAAATTTATCTAAAGTCGTTGACAATTGTTGGACTTGTGTTTTGAGAGATTCATTTTCGTTTAACAACTGTGTGCACTTTTTAATAGAATTCTGTCTCCTAGTATTTTCATTCTCTTTTAAAATCAGAATTTCATTTTTAAGTGATTTTATATTGATTTCTGATTTTTTAATTTCTTCTTCGAATGTTGGACACTTATCACACTTAGGGATCCTACTTTGATAGGTTTTAACTAGTTGGTCAAGTTGTTTATTTAAATCTATCAAAGTGTCTTTTTGTGAGTCAAGTTTAGCGTATTTTTCCCTAAGTCGTTCAAAACTGTCGTTTACTTCATGAAAATATATAAGCAACTCAGAATGGGTAAGTTTTGATACCTCACTTGGCTCGTCATCGTCACTGTCAGTTGTATCACCTCGAAGACACAATTCTGCCTTTTCGCTTTCACTGCCAGTGCTTTGATCATTCTCGTCAATTTCATCCCAAGTGGCTGCAAAACTTTTCTTTTTCTGTTTCTTTCCATGGCTGAATTTAATTTGTGGACAATCGGGCTTGATATGGCCGGGTTTGTTGCACTTATGACAGATGATCTCCTGTTCTTCTGAGTAGTCAAGTGCTTTTCCTATTCTGCTTTTTAATTCATGATTTCGAACTGGATTTCTGTATTTGCGATTCCACCTTTTGAATTTCTTTATTAGTAGTGCCAGCTCTGCTGCTCCATCATCATCATCGTTATCATCATCACTTTCGGTTGTTCCTTTGAGAGCTATTGATTTCTTTCGAATATCTCCTCCTTCACGCTCTTCCTTGAATTTCATTTCTAGCTCATAAGTGGTGAGATTTCCGATGAGTTCTTCAACTTTGAGTTGTTTTAAATCTTTCGATTCTTGAATGGCAGTTACTTTCGCTTCAAAGCTTCGTGGAAGGACTCTGAGGATTTTCCGGACTATTTCCAATTCGGTGTATGTTTTTCCGAGAGCTTTTGATTTGTATACGATATTGGAAAGTCGTCCGTACATCTGTTTGACATTTTCTTCTTTTGCCATTGTAAAGTTCTCGTATTCGCTGCTTAGCATTGCAAGGCGAGATTCTTTGACTTGAGATGTTCCTTCGTGAGTCACTTCTAGTATGTGCCATATTTCCTGCGCAGTTAGACAATGTGAGACACGATTAAATTCAAATTGATCTAATGAACAGATAATAGAATTCATAGCTTTGGCATTAGTATTTTGTAATTTATTTTCTAGTTCTGTCCATTGTTCCTTTGGTTTCTCTATTTCCTGATTATCTACAGTTATAATTGGAGTTTTATAACCTGTCTCAACAATATCCCAAGCGTCAATGGTTTTCAAAAAAAAAATTTCATCCTATTTTTCCAAAAAGCATATTCACCATTGAACATTGGTGGTCTAACTATCGACTGACCCTCTGCAAAAGCATTATTAAAAGAAGCCATTTTAATAATTCAAAATTTTAAAACAAAAACTGATTTTTTCAAAAAAATCGAATTTTTAAAACAAATGTTGACTTCTATTCCTAGCTCTGATACCACTTGTAGGATCGATTTCACCCTAGAGGGGGGTGAATAGGGTGATAGCGTAAATTATAAAAATTAATCGCGGAAGCTTATAAATTAATTTCAATTCAGATCACAGAATAGCAGCACAGATATCGCAGAATATAAATAACAGAACAACACAGAATTTACCCAGCTTCGGCAAAACCCTGCCTACGTGCTGCCCCCAAGGTTTCTACTAGAATTTAGATAGTCCCTCGCTTACACACGCAAACTCGCTATACCCGCTATTGACTAATCTAACTCTACGCTCAAAACCTTGCCACAACTCAACCACCAAGTTGCGAATTCTCAAACTACGCCACGTAGCTTGTCCCCTAGTCACACGACTAGAAAATTAAACGGTTTAAAATTTAAAACCAAATTAAAAAAACAAATAAAAATACAAAACCCTAATTAAACTTAAAATAAAGCCCTTTAAAATAAAGTAAGCCGGCCCAATTTATTTTCTTTAACCCAATCCTTTTGCTTGTGACGGCTGTTCCTCTTTGTCGAATTAAGTCTTCTGCTTGCGATCCAAATTTGGCTTTGTAAAAAATATGGCGGCTCTGTTCCTCTTGCAAATTTAGGGCTTCGTCCCTGATCCAAATTAGGGTTTGAAGCTGCCGACTTTATGTTTGATTAATCTTGTGGATAATGCGCGAGTAGCTTTGACCTTCTCTCGTTGCTCTCTTCGGCTACTTCGTTGTTCGATCGAGTTCGACTCCTTGCTTCGGTATGTAATTTTATCCTTTTGCTTTACTAGGTTGATGCTTGAACTCGATCGTGATTCGAGTTGGATGATTTGTTCTTTGTTATGCTCGAACTCGAATAAATTTGCCGATGATGATCCTAGGGTTTATATAGGACTCGAATTCCTATTTTTGCGTTCGTATAAAATCATTTGAATTTGTCAATTTCATTTTCTTGGCCACTTGATGATGCTTGAATGTTTGAGATTTATTCTGACTTTTTCATAATCGTATAAACTTGGGTTACTTGGTTGACACGGTTTAAAGTCATCGGCTTTGATTTTGACTTGTTTATATGCGTGTATATTCTTGCTATCCACGGCTTTGACTCCGATCATCTTACTGTTGACTTTGGCTTGATTAGTATTATACTTTGGTCATCTCTGCAATGTTTGTGTTCATCCTGGTGAGCTTCCTCTCTGGCCATCTGTGTTGGGCATTTCTATATGATGTTTGTCACTGTTGTATTATTGATTATGTTGCTCGGTTACTGATGCATACATGAACTGTTGCTCGAATTGTCGCTTCATATACATATGTCTCTGTTCGCCATGTTGCAACTGCTTGTTGTAACTTGAAACTGTTTTGTCAATTCGAATTGCACTTGAGTTTAGTCTGCACTTTTCACTTGATATTGTGGTATTTGCTGTTATTGCATTCACTTCATGTTTGCATGAGCTCTGGTCATTTGCACTTGCACACTCCATGTTGCATTACTGTATACTTTTGGTCATGTTGTACTTCTGGTTGGTCACTTGATTCACATGTGCAATGCCTGTTTGAAGTTGTAGCATGTCACTGTGATGTTTTCATTTGCTTGAGTTTTAACTGTGCTCGGGCTCTGTCCATACTTGCCTTTGTGGTCTTCACTGTGTTCATGATGGTTGCTATGCACTTTTGTGCTTTGAGTCAGTTTCATGTTTGAGGCTGTATTCATGTATCGATTCTTTTTCATTTCCTCTCTAGTTAGCATTCTGTAATTTCCACTGCATCACCACTGTTGCAAGTGTTCTTGCTTCTGCATATTGTTGTATCCATGTGCCACTGTTTGTACTGTCATTTTGCTGTACACCTATTGCTTCCCTGACCTGTAGTCTTGGTTTTATTGCATGCACTCGACTCTGTAGTTGTAACTGGACATTTGACTTGTGACCTTTGACTTTGGTGCCTTGTACAACAATGTTCTCTTGTTCATTGCTTCGTATCATTCTTTTGTTTGCTGTGGCACTGAACTTGATGGCTGAGGCAGTGTAGTATTGTTGCACTTCATTGTGGTCCGGTCTTTGACCTGCATCACTGTATATTTGGTTTGTAGTGAGCTCTGTTGTATTCTTCATTATTGTATCTCAATGTGTTGCATTGCAGTTGATTCATTTGCTTTGGCTTCTCTCTTAGTATACTTCACATGCACAGTTTTTAACTTAAGTTGCATCTGTGGTTTGTTGTATCTTTGAGCACTTGATCATTCAAGCCTTTGTGGTCTTGATTTTGGTGCTGTGTTGAATTTGTGCAGTGTTGTACTTGTTGCCTTGTATCACTGGTTCATTCCACTGTTTCATGCATGCTCGACATTGAGTTTTGTTGCACTGTTTTTGACTTGTGACCTGCCCTGTGTTGAATCCAGTTTTTCAAAAACTCGGATTTGACTTTGTGCTTGTGTCATGATTTTCAATGTTATTGCACGTGAGTTGAACCCGGTTTTTTTTACTTGGGTTTGACCTGTGCTCACCTGTCCCTGTAAATCAATCAAGTGTATATATCGGCGTGCACGGCCTTGTGGCATATACAGTAATACACTGTGTATGTCACAAGTTATTCGTGTATGATGAATCCTAATTTAAATGATGACGAACAATCCAAATAACTGAGGCAAATCATATTTTCAAAAATTATCTTTTATTTTTGAATTGCAAAAATATTTCTTTTTCAATTTTACTGCGTTAGTTTATATTTTTGCAGATTGCCCAGATGTTGGATTCAAACTGGAATGCAGTTGAAGATAAATACGAGTGTGAGTGATATGTAGTGAGGTGCTGATGTAAATGTGAAGAAAAAAAATGGGATGTAATCAAAGTTGTATAGTTATAGTGAGAGCTTGAAATTGTACTATTCAAAATTGTAATAAATATTTATTTGAATAAAATATCTGTTTGAATTCAAATTCTGTGTAATTTATTTTATTCAACAAATATTTATTTAAACTATGAAAATAGAATATGTTTATTAACAAATACATTTAAACGAATGTATATATGTTTATTATCATCAAACAAAAATCATATAAGCGCATATTCAACAAATATTTCCTATAGCGTTTCGGTTTAATAACAGAAAAATACGCTATATGAAAGACCATTTCATAGCATTTTTTCTCCTATGTAAAGCTAATGGCCTACCATAGCATGTCGTTCCACGACATTCTCTGAAACGCTATGGTAGGTTATAAGCGTTTTCTAAACGCTACGAAAGCGCCATTTTGTTGTAATGTACACAGATAATAATCACATTTACTTTAATTGCAACAACATTTCTTACACAATAATGAAAAAACAAACAGAATGATGTATCTATGTACTTAAAGAGAATTCCATAATCAAAAAAATATATTTAAACTACTCAACTATGCCTTCGCAGTCCTTCCTAACATAGCTAACATTTTCAATTTTCATATTGTTGTGTTTTGGCACTCCAGTGCGTCCTCATGAATGCGTGCTTCACTAGCCATAACGACGCCATCTTAATGAAGTTTCTGATATGCCAACGTCCCAATTGAACATCCCCTCATCGCCTCCTGGAACGGACACATACGTGGTCTTGGCAACACGTACTTGTAATAAAAAGAATTCCCAATGTTATGTGTCACCAATTCCACGTATATATACCACGTTATGCACCATATTTCTTGCGACGTGGGACTAATCGTTCAACCCACGCGCTCTCAAATGCGAGCCACAACCTAATAATTCTCCATATTGGTGAGCACTTCCTCTAATCTTCATTTGGAGTATATTGAAGAAGGTCTGCTGTGGGATCAGGCTGTTTTTTTTTAACTTCTTACACAGTTTGGGCAATGCCGCGTTACCAAAACTCCACTTTAAGTCGGGTGCATTCCACTCATGCCTTTTTGGAGCATCAGTTCTCAACGCAGGAGAGGGGGCTGTGTATCTAGCAGCGGGGTCAAGCTGCTTACGTATCTCTAAGCCTCAAGGAGTTCTTGCTTCGGTCACTCTCGCATCATATACTGGTCCTTCGAACTATCGACTCTGATACCATGTTACGTTTTGGCACCCCCTTGCATCTTCCGCTATGCGTGTACTTCATTTAGTGTAGAAGATGCAAGACCACTGAATGAAGCTCTTTTGGTGCAAGCGCCATGATTGGATAGCCCAACATCCCCTTTAGAGCACATATATTTTTATGACAACATTTACTGTTACGAAAGAAATTCCTTATTATTACATGCTACCAGTCACATATATATGTCAATCTCTTTTAGAATATCTTGCTATGTGGGACCAATCATAATCCAATCTATGCACCCGCTCTAACACAATGCGAGCCACACCTAACACATATCGGTTGCATCGCAATCTTCTATAATATTGGTAGCTTCTTCTATGTAATAATTTATCCTTAAATCATGAAAACCTCTTGATGGTGCTTTTATTACAACATACCAACTCAAAAAATCATTTTCCCTTGAATAAAATACATGTTGCGCTTGAGATGCATGGATGCATGGATCACTTGAAAATGATGCTTGCTTTTAATGTAAATTGATAAAAGTGAAGCCATCTTCATCAATTTTACTCTATTTTCTATATTTTATGTAAATTTGCAAGACCACTTCTCTTCCTACTTTATCATCTAAAACTTCATTAGAAAAGGACGTATATTTTAAATAAAATATTGCAACCATTTTTGTGACTCTCAGCAAAAAATCCTAATTAGAATTGTCTTGGTCCTAATTACATGCTTAGGGCAAAAAATCAAAGAAATAAACTGTCATACAATTGTTTAAATAGCAATTACGTCCTTTAAAAAAAGGTTCAAATACTAGTAACTTCTCGTCATTTTTTTCTCTCCATTTTTTTAAAAATTGTCTAACCTTGATATGCATAACCTTGATGTACAGCCTCTTTCTATTCACACACAAATATATAGTTGCTTTATATTCGGAATTAAATTTTTTATGTGTTTTTAAGGATGTTTGAACTTGGTTGTAAAATAATTTTTATCTAGTTTTGCTTTAACACGTCAGCATGCACTTCTACCTAGTAATAACATCGATTCATTGAACATTAAAAGCAAATATTGAAATTCAGCATCAATAAGAATTAAGAATACACTAGATCATTATTTTTACCGATTAATACCAAAGTTTATCATTCATCAGTCATTCACTGTAGACAATGAAGGTATAAACCTGCTAGATAGAATACTCAAATGCAAGAATTGGATATACACTTATAACCTCAACATCAACCTCACATACAAAAACTGATTATGACGGCTAAGAAATTGGTTTGATTTCTATGTTCATTGGTATTGATTCTTCTTTAGCAATTACTCAGGCTATGCAGATTAATTATAATTAGTCACATATCACCAAAAGTATCTTAATTATTAGAAGAGAAAGAGTAGCTGGTTGTCCCTTCGTGCAGAATCTATGAATTATAAATTTGTTACTAACAGTAGAGATGATTAACCGTTCACGGCATTAAATGATTTAATTTTCAAAGATATATTTAAAATATAAATAATTTAGACAGACATTATAAAATTAAGCACGTGGCGCACGCAAGTTTACCTAAACTGCATGCAACTGTGTATAAAATATAAATCACTAGATCCACATTAACAGTGTATAAATCTACGCACATCTTCCACCGTCTAAGAAATAAGTTCACTTGGCAAGAGAAGTTCATTTTTCTCTCCCACACCGTCCCCTGTCGTTTACCATGTTTACCGAATCCAAATCCAACAGCCCAGTCAGCTTTTTCTTCTTTCCGATGATGGCACCAGGCCACATGAACCCCATGCTCGACATGGCCAAACTCTTCGCCCTCCGACCCGACACTTCCATCTCCGTCATCACAACCCCCGGCAACGTGGCCACCGTCCAATCCTCCCTCCGCTCCTTCCCCATCGCCGTAGAACTCATCATCGTCCCCTTCCCCGCCCATGTATCTCACATCGTCCCCAACGGCAAAGAAAACCTCTCCTTCTTCACCTTCTCCCAGATCGCCGATTTCTATCACGCTTTCCACGCCCTCCAAGACCCAATCGAGCAAATCCTCTACTCCCGCCGCCCGGATTGCATCGTCGCGGACTACAGTTTCCACTGGATCTCCGACACCGCTATCAAACTAAACGTCCCTCGACTCGTCTTCTACGGGCACGGAATCTTCACCTCCTGCGTCCACGAAAGTCTCGAGATCCACAAACCCTACGAGAAAGTCTTCGACGATTCCGAAGAATTCATCGTACACGGAATTCCACATCGTATAGAGTTAGTCAGACCTGAGGTATCTTTTGGAATCCGAGTAAACTGGAAGGGAATGAGAGAATCGGTTGAGAAAAGCTACGGCATCGTGGTCAACAGCTTCTCCGAGCTGGAACCTGAGTATGCCGAGTTGTACAAATCTGGTAAGAGAAGGTACTACGTGGGCCCTGTAACCATGGCGAACGAAGGAAACGAATCAAAGGAGACAAAGAAATACAGCGTAGAGGTGGATGAAGCGATGATGTGGCTGGATTCAGCAGAGGAGAATTCCGTAGTGTATGCTTGTTTTGGAAGTTTGAATGAGTTTTGTAATGAGCAACTGAGAGAGATTGCATTAGGTTTGGAAAGGTCAGGGAGAAGATTCATTTGGGTAGTTAGGAATTTAGGAAGTGAAAGTTTGCCAAAGGGTTATGTGGAGAGGGTGAAGGGGGTGGGAGTAGTAATAAAAGGGTGGGTGCCCCAAGTAATGATACTGAACCATAAGGCGATAGGTGGATTCATAACACATTGTGGATGGAACTCGACGCTGGAGAGTATAGTGGCAGAAGTGCCAATGGTGACATGGCCGGTTGAGTATGATCAGTTTGTTAACGAGAAGTTGATTGTGGAGATTTTGAGGATAGGGGTGAGTGTGAGGAATGGGGATAGAGGGGAGAAGATTGTGAAGGGAGAGAAGGTGGCAAGTGCCATTAGTAGTTTGTTGGGTGGTGGTGAGGAGGAGGAAGAGAAGAGGTGGAGGGTTAAGAATTATGCGGCCATGGCAAAAGCTGCATTGAAGGAAGGTGGTTCCTCTTATAATGATATTACTCGGTTGATCAACGAGGTTAAGGAGCGTAGATTTAAGAGGTGCAGCGGCAACGTTGGGCAGTAGAGGAGGATGGGACCGTAGATTATTTGATATTCCAGTGCGCATGTATATTCTTGATAATTGGAAATTTGGAGCACAGCTAGGATGGGCCCAAATTCTTCATGACCCGAGAGCAGACATTTGTATTGTACTTTACCAGTATTCCTTTAACCGATTATTCATAATACGTATGGTAACTAGGTTGCAACCTGTGTACGTGGGGCGATCATGTTTTGATGATGGGATATTGATCGGTTGGTTTAATTTGTAAAGCAGCCTTTTAATTTTGTTCACGTCATGTAGTGTTTTGGTAGATTTAACCTATTTTAGTAACGGTTGGTTGCAATGCGCAGTTACGTGGACATTGCACTATAATAATGCATGTTTCTCTCTTATTTCCAAGGTAGCAAGTTTTAATTCACCAGCTGATCATTGAATATTACAAAGTATAAAGCAGGTTTACAGGAATTAATTAAGGGAAAACTGATATGTAAATATAATTAGTATTGACCAATTTTTGAACAGATTAGATGATTCATTTTATGAGCAAGACATAAGCACGTGCATGTTCCACGCACCACCTACTTATGGGCATATGGCGTCAAGAATCACTGACTTAGAAAAGGCTATAAATAGTTCAAAATGTGTAGTACAGTATCATTGATTATGTTACTTATATCAGTAACCAAACGATGAAGAGAAATATTGTGATATTCTATAATATGTATAGCAAGATTTCAAAATCGGATGAACGCAATCGTTTGTTGTTGATTTGTCATACAACATTTTGTTGACATGGAATATTATTTATCTTTCACAGTAGTGGTAAAAGAAAAGATTTAAGTTGCGTTGACGGTAAAACCGCAATTATGGTGTAGCAAGGGAAATAGTGCAAGTGGCTTTTGGTTAGTGCTTTTTGGATATTAAACGGACCTCCTAACATGATAATCTTGTAATGGATTCATCTTCTTTTGCAATCTGCTTGGCTACAACGCTATAAACATCCCGTGTGCAAAGCACGAACCAATTCTAGTATCAATAATGTCCATTGGGTGGTTTTTGATATAATTCACTTTTCCAATCCAACCTACCTATAAATTCTTTCAATTAAGAGTTAACAATATTGAACCTGCATTATGAAAGCCCCAACCTTTCGATTTTGAAGACCATCTAGTGATAACCAGTGGCCATCTATTCTTATGATAGCAGCAAATAATCAAATATTAATTCTTACAACCAACTTAATTAATTGATTAATCCATTGGTAAGTAATTTCACATTTGGTACACATAACAGTTAGCGCAAAAGTTACAGTAAGAATTATTCAGATTGTCAAAATATAAACAGCTAACCTTATGGCATACAAACATCAGATTCAACTCATATTAACTGTGGGTGATAAAATGTCATGCACGTATGATATGGAAGAACAAGCATAATTATAGTCTTGGTTTGCCATATTTTTTCATGGTTAATAAATGTATGTTACTCATTCAGTACTGTAATCAATTTTGATGTAGAAATCACGCTGTCCGTGCATTTTCATTAACATAATACCATTAGAACAAATTTAAGAAAATGCAATAACAACTAATGAAGTGGGTATGTGGATAGTCAGATGGTCTTTGAACATATGCATTCAATTTTACAAACTTTCTTCTTGCATTATTTGTCAAGCTCTTTCGAAACATTGGCTTAGGAGTTGTCCATATCATCATTATCCTGTTAGTAGTAATTAACTTGACGTAAATATTATTGAAACACGCACACACAGATATATAAAAGCAATTCAATAAGCGGACAAACTATAAAAAGATATGAGAAATGGTAATTGGGTAATATTTAGTGCATACAAAGCTGTGTTTCATTTGTTAGGCCATAATATTAAATATAAAGTGTCACTATACATTATTAAGTTGTTATAATCCTCATGATCATATATTTACATATGATAGCAAAGTTTGTTAGTTTCTCTTTAATTCGGTCTTTTTGTTTATTTCATTATTAAAAACATACGCTTAAGTCTTTGAATGCCTTCATCAAGCCAAGTGATCAAAATTGGTTTGCAAAATTAATTATGATACTACAGTACGCATGGGTATCATATATAAGGAATGAATGATATGATGCTGAAACAAAAACTACAGCTTCATCTTTGGGTATGATGGAAACAAAATTGAATTTTTTTTCAGAAAAATAGGTTAGAAAATATTGCACCTCGGAGCATTGAATATGAGAGTTTGATTAACCTGAAGTCTTATAGTCAAAATTTTATATTACTAATCATTATGAAGATAATGGAGATGACGCACAGAACCACAAATCTGTCCATGTTAAGCATCATTTTTTTTTTCAAATTTTTTCACTATTTATGCTATTAATTAGGTCATGTCTGATGGTGTCCAAAAACTTTTTTTTGCATAACAATATCAAAGCTATAGCATTTTCGAGCACCACCTTTTTGGTAAACAAATAGTGTTCCACATAGGTCGACATGTATTGTTCACGGTTAGACGAATATGAATGGGCAGATCAGTTTTTGTGTAGCGCATAGTGGATCGTGTGTGCAACAACCATTGCGATGTAGGGGATAAACAACATGCCTAAATTTGTGAATGAGCGTGCAACAACCATTGCATGTAGAGGATAAGTAGCATTTTTAAATTTGTGAAAGCATGTTTGCAGAGAATAAAAGTTGCTTGAATATAAATATATTAGTGAAAACTGACAGACAAATGAAGATAATGATCTTGTGGCTGCTCATTTCTATGCTCTTTATTATTCAGTAAGCATATCTCAACCATTCAAAGAGGAAAGAGTACATCACTGCCGCACATTACAAGGCTTTCAGATTTTTCAAGGCAAAGGCAATTGGGCCTGATCGATTTGGCCCATCTCAATTTACTTATATATTGCTCTGTTACAATCACGAAAAAGTTGTAATTGCAGAATACAAATTAGCTTGTAATACTCTGAAATCTTGTTATCAATAAAATTGAATCATTTTCATTTCTTCTTCAATATCTCTCTGTTAAATCTTTAACATGGTATCAGAGCCAATTGCTTAACAGTTTAATATCAAAAACTTGAGAGATCTATCAAATTCGCCATTAGAAACTTCTCATCACTTGGCGAAAAATTCTCCACCCATCAGATTCTACAATCATCATCTGGGTAAGATAAGTTCATCTTCTCAAATCTAGTGCCTTGCCGAGTTTACACTGGCTGCACACAGATCATCCTCAAAGAGAACTTGATCAAGAAAACATCAGAAATCAGATTCAAGAAGTTTGAAAATCATCTTAAAAAAAAAGGCTTGAAAACAAGATCAGTGCCTTGCCAAGATCCATCAGATAACAATCATTACTTGGATCTAGCTGCATCATACCTGTTCTCATCATCTTCTTGAAGATTTTCTTGTTCAAGAATCTTATCTGTAGCCCTCTTTTTCTTTCTCACAGATACAGTGTCATCATGACTGACAATCTCTCATCAACATCTGATAATGCCACTTCAGAGCAACAACTTGATGCAATAACGAAGTTAATCAAATCTGTCACAAGCCCACAGAGTCAACTAATTACAGTACATCTTGATGAGAATAACTATCTGTTGTGGAGGCTGCAGATTGAAACTGCTATGCAAGGTTATGGCCTTGAAGGATTTCTTCATGGAACAATACCAACTCCATCAAAATTCATCACTGTTGCAGAGAATAAGATAGTTAGCAATGAAGATTATGTGAAACACCACAGACAAGATAGATTAATATGCTCATGGTTGTTGTCATCTATAAACACCAATCTACTATCATATATTATAGGATGTAAATCAGCCTGTGAAATTTGGTCAACCATTGAAAAAGTTTTCAACACTCAATCAGCAGCAAAGGTTATGTATCATAAAAGACAGCATCAAAGCATCAGAAAAGAAAACTGTTCCATGAGAAAATATCTATACAAAATCAAGTCAATCTGTGATCTGCTTGAGGCTGCAGGCCACAAAGTATCTGATTCTGAACAGATACTAACCATATTGAATGGTTTAAGTGACGAATATGAAGCTGTTGTAGCTGTTATATCATCTCATAAGGTTTTACCATCAGTGGATGATGTCCACTCTATTCTACAGGCTCATGAAGCCAGAATAGATAACAAGAGACCCCAAGAATCTGAGTTTACTGTCAATTATACTACAAATGCAAGAAACAAGAATCAAAGCAACAGTAAAGGTGAAAAACAATCTCAGAGAGGAAGTTATTCCAACAGATCAAGGGGAAGAGGTAGATACAGCAACAACAACAGACCAAGATGTCAAATTTGTGAAAAAATTGGGCATACAGCTGTAAAATGCTACTTCAGGTATTCAAATCAGAATAGTAATAATCCAAGAAATGATAATCACAGTGTCAATGTGGCTCAAGCAAGCTCCAGTAGTCAAACAGAGAATAAAGAACACTGTTCAGGTGAACATGGTCAATCAGAACATGCAAATGATGACTACTGGTATCCTGACTCAGGGGCAACTAATCACATAGCAAACAACTTAGAAAAATTAAATCTTGGCAGCAAGGAATATAGAGGTAAACAGTCTATTTGCATGGGCAATGGTAAGTGCATCAAAATTTCTCATATAGGGAATGCTTCTATTAGAGGAAAGAAACAATTATTTCTTCATAATTTATTAAGAGTACCAAAAATTAAAAAGAATCTCATTAGTGTTTCTCAATTTGCTAATGACAATAAAGTATACTTTGAATTTTATCCTAAGTATTGTCTTGTTAGAGATATACTAACTAAAGATATCTTATTGCAGGATTATGCTGAGAAGGGGCTGTATAGATTTAAATCAGTCAACTGTACAAATCCTACAGAAGAGCAAAATTGTTGTAATCAATGTGAAATGAAAGCCTGCAATAGTATATTTGATCTTTGGCATCGTAAACTTGGTCATCCTAGTGTTAAAATTGTTAAACAAGTTCTTACTGAAAATTGTATATCTCATGATGATGTAACACTTCCCTATACATGCACACACTATCAGATGGGCAAGAGTCACAAATTACCATTTAATGACTCCTTGACCAAATATTCCAAACCATTAGAACTTGTTGCTACTGATCTTTGGGGACCAGCAGCAACATACTCAGATTATGGATATAAATACTATATTTCTTTTGTAGATGCCTATACTAGATACACTTGGATATATTTCTTGAAAAGTAAATCTGATACACACAAAGTTGTACTGGATTTCATTACCATGGTTGAAAAACAATTTAGTTCACATGTTAAGATTCTGCAATCAGATGGTGGAGCAGAGTATAAGGTTCTCAAAAATTACTTTAGAGATAAGGGAATAATTCATAGAATCACATGTCCTTACACATCTGAACATAATGGTTTAGCTGAGAGAAAGCATAGAGACATAACTAAAAAAGGACTTAGTCTACTTGCTCATGCAAATCTACCCCTAAAATTTTGGTCTGATGCATTCAGCACTGTAGTCTATCTTATCAATATACTTCCAACCAAAATTTTAGGAGGTAAAACACCCCTAGAGAAATTACAAGGGGTGAAACCAAACTATTGTAGCTTAAAAACTTTTGGATGTTTATGCTTTCCATACTTAAGGCCTTACAATAACAATAAACTAAATTTTAGGTCAAAGCCACGTACATTTCTTGGGTATGCCACTAATCAAAAAGGCTACAAATGTTTAGATGATAGTGGAAGACTGTTTATTAGCAGACATGTTGTATTCAATGAAAATGAATTTCCTTTTAGAAATTCAAAAGTGAAAACAACAAGCAAGATATATAATCCAGGTACATCAATACCTGAACTCCCTATATACTTTGAGAATGAGAACCAAACAGAGGTGGTGAGGACTACTGAAGATCATCAACCTCATTCTGTAGTATCTACTCAACAATATGCCGACAGAATTGATGACTTCAGTCATGCCAGTCAACCACCTGCACATGAAACAAATGAAGAAAGTCAAAGAATCCAGGATCAACCAAATGAATCAAGTAACAGTTCAAGTCATGATAGTTCTGACAACTTACCTCATATCAATTCCCCTGTCAAGTCTGGTCATCCAATGATAACCAGAGCTAAGAGTGGCATCTTTAAGCCAAAAGTTTACATTGCCAGCACAAGTCTTGATGAGCCATCATGCTATGAGCAAGCTGCAAAGCACAAGAACTGGAGGACAGCAATGGATGAAGAATATAATGCCCTTATAAGGAATAAAACATGGGATCTTGTATGTCCACCAGCACATAAAAATATTATTGGGTGTAAATGGACATACAAGATAAAGAGAAACCTAGATGGGACTATCAATAAATACAAAGAAAGACTTGTTGCCAAGGGTTATACTCAGCAGTATGGGTTTGACTTCACTGAAACATTCTCTCCAGTAGTCAAACCCTCTACAATAAGACTCATACTCACTGTTGCTTTGTACAAAAATTGGAAAATAAGACAACTAGATGTCAACAATGCCTTTCTTAATGGTATATTAGAGGAAGAGATATATATAATGCAACCACCTGGGTATGAACAGAATGAAAAACTTGTGTGCAAACTAAATAAGGCAATTTATGGCCTCAAACAAGCACCAAGATTATGGTTTGATAGACTGAAATCAAATTTAATATCAAAGGGATATCAGTCAGTCAAATCAGATACTTCATTATTCATTAAAGTCAGTCAAGTGTCAACTGTTTATATTTTAATCTATGTTGATGATCTTATAGTTACAGGTGACAATCAAGATGAAGTTAATCAAATCATAAGCTATCTGGACAAGCAATTCTCAATTAAAGACCTTGGTGATCTCAATTACTTTCTGGGAATTGAAGTACACAGAGCAACAAATTCTGAAATAACATTGTGCCAGAGAAAATACATAGCAGAGTTGCTGACTAAAACAAAAATGAAAGATGCCAAACCCATGCCAACACCAATGATAAGCAATCACAGTTTATCTAAAAACAGAGGAGAAAACATAGAGAATGTCAAACAATATAGAAGTGTTATAGGAGCATTACAATATGCCACTATAACACGACCTGATATTGCATTTAGTGTTAACAAACTTTCTCAATTTATGCAGAATCCACTGGACCAACACTGGAAGGCAGTCAAGAGGATTCTCAGATATTTAAAGGGAACAATAAATCATGGTTTACTTCTCAAAACTTGCAAAAGCCTTAACCTAACTGGATATGCAGATGCAGATTGGGCTACAGATATAGATGATAGAAAATCAGTTATTGGTTACTGTATTTTTATTGGCAAAATCTTGATATCATGGTGTTCAAAGAAATAATCAACCATCTCAAGATCAAGTACAGAAGCAGAGTATAGGAGTGTAGCAAGTGCAACAGCTGAAATCATGTGGTTACAGTCAATACTGGGTGAATTAAACTTAAAATCAAATATCAAGCCAACACTGTGGTGTGACAATCAAAGTGCCATGTACATGACAGCCAATCCTATACAACATTCCAGATCTAAGCATATCGAAATAGATCTACACTTTGTTCGAGATCAAGTCACTAAAGGAAATTTGGAAGTTAACCATATACCTGCAACCTACCAGAAGGCCGACACTCTCACTAAAGCTCTGGCAAGAAGAAACTTCGAAAAGTTCAGATATAAACTGGGAGTAGCCGAGATTCAGCCCTCTCACCAGCTCAACAATCAAGACCATGTCCAGATTGGGGAACAAAAGAATGAAGGACATCAAAAGAAGTCAGCTTGTCTCCAACTCAGCTCGACATCACCTCAAATCGTCACTGTTCGGCCATGAGATCAAAGCAAACTCTTCAATTTGTACATCAGAAGAGAATAGATCAGAGGAGAAGCAAGGATTTCATCGATTGCATCTATCTAATTGAAGATCTGAGTAATATCGCCTCACGAACGCTAACCCTAGAAACCGGATTAGGGTTCGAAGGGGGGAAATAAATGAAGATAATGATCTCGTGGCTGCTCATTTCTATACTCTTTATTATTCAGTAAGCATATCTCAACCATTCAAAGAGGAAAGAGTACATCAATGCCGCACATTACAAGGCTTTCAGATTTTTCAAGGCAAAGGCAATTGGGCCTGATCAATTTGGCCCATCTCAATTTACTTATATATTGCTCTGTTATAATCATAGAAAAGTTGTAATTGTAGAATACAAATCAGCTTGTAATACTCTGAAATCTTGTTATCAATAAAATTGAATCATTTTCATTTCTTCTTCAATATCACTCTGTTAAATCTTTAACACAGACTAACCATTTTGGAAATCCAAAGAAGCTTCGTTCTTGCCAATAAGTGATCTGCCTCCTTGTCAGCGAAGTGATGGTTGCTGAATATTATAAGTGAAAATCATTACACATACAACAGCTGATAATACAATCAATGGTAGTTGTATAAAATAGAGATTTGCAGATAAGCTTTGGTTGTTCATAAACATCGTACAGTGTGGATAACCACATGAACGACGAAAATAATAATTTTACTTCCGGGGGAAAATGTGATCGACATAAAAAGAAAACAAAAAAAAATAAAAAAATGAGAACACAGTTTTCCATAACAATGTCCATTATGGACATAGTATTCCATTTCTTATGCCAGGTTAAAAAAAGAAATAATTACAAATATACGAATTATTTATTTGTTGGTCATACCTGTAGCACATATGTATATATCATTCTATCAAATATAAAAAATGCATACATAAATAGTTGCGTTAACATTTTCTGGGCTTACATGGAAGTTACTGATTAGAGAAGCTTCATTACTTGGTGTACATCAAAGACGCATCTAAAATAATATTACAATTATTGACTAACAAAAACATTGTTTACGATATAGGTAGAAACACACTTTAGACGGATATATGAAATATTGTTGGTGCATTAGATTGTAGGGTAAGAAATCATGGAAAAGACTAAGCTAGGATATGGAAGCGTTAAAAGTTAGTACATATGCAGTTTCTCAAGTAGGAAGAAGGTGGTTGTTTGGGGCATGGGGGAGAGAGGGGGTGGTGGGTTGAGGGAAGGTTGGTTGTGGTGATGGGGTTGGTCTTATAAGCTAAAAGCTTGACACATACACTTCAAGGTTTGTACCAAAGCTATGGGATATGGAGTAGTCTATTGGAATTTGTAATACTAAATTGAATGAAAATAACATAGTCACACATCGTCAAAATTTGCAAAGCTATTCTACTATATTAATAGCTTTGCAATAAAGGAGTTGGAGTCTTGGGGCGCTCAAATGTTTGTTTCGTTGTAAAGAGGGAGATCATGCATCACCATCACACGTGCGGGTCAGCGTTGTCCGTCCGACCGAGCCGGGTTCGGATTTGAATAGGATCCTATTTTCACCGCAAATCTAGGTCGGGTTTTTTGACAGTTGCAGGCTATACGAACATAAGCGGACGGGTGCGACCCGATTGAAGAAGCGCGGACAAACAGAAGCAGGTGCGACCCGTTAACGAACATTAGCAGTTAAAAGGCAACGGGTGCGACCCGTCAAGTGGACGCGACTGTTTGAAGGGATGCGGACGAAATTATAAATAGGAGAGAATACCAAAATAAGTTGGACAATCATACGTTATGATTTGTTTATATGTAGACAATATGCTAATCTTTGGTCCTAACACTAAAGTAATAGAGATCATAAAGAAGATGTTAGTCAACAATTTCGATATAAAAGACTTAGGAGTTGTAGACGTTATTTTGGGAATCAAAATAATAAGAACACCTAATGGAATTGAATTGTCTCAGTCACACTATGTAGACAAAGTGATTGAAAAATTCCAAGACTACGGAATCAAAGGAGTAAGAACACATTTTAATCCATCAGAATTACTGCCTAAAAGCACTAACGAGAGTGTAATGCAACTGGAATACTCTCGTGTAATAGGATGCTTAACGTATCTCATGAATTGCACTAGACCAGATATCGCTTACGCGGTAAGTCGACTAAGCAGATATACAAGTAACCCAGGGAAGGAACACTGAAAAGCACTAATGAGAGTGTTGGGATATTTAAAGAATACCGTTAATTTTTCCTTACATTATGGAAAATATCCTGGGGTCTTAGAAAGATATAGTGATGCAAACTGGATCGCAAATTCAGAGAAATTAAAATCCACAAGTGGTTATGTCTTTACCCTTGTAGGAGCAGCAATGTCATGGAAATCTACTAAACAAACATGCATAGCTCGATCCAGTATGGAATCTGAATTTATCGCATTAGATAAAGCAGGCGAAGAAGTAGAATGGCTTCGTCAATTCTTAGAAGATATTCCATTTTGGCCTAAACCTTTAAAGGCCATATGTATTCACTACGATAATCAAGCAGCGCTAAGTAGAGCGAAAATCTTTGTGTATAGTGGCAAATCACGACACATTCATCGTCCCCATAACACAGTTATGCAGTTACTCTCTAATGGAACTATTTCCATTGATTATGTGAGAACAAATGATAACCTAGCGGACCTACTTGCTAAAGGTTTATCGAGAGAGAAAATTGACTGCGCATCGAGGGGAATGAGTTTAAAAGCCTAATCCAACAAGAGTTACCTTATATAGAAACCTATCCTAGCAACTGGAGATCGCACGGACTAGGATCAATAGGCAAACCAGTTATGAGTAACTCAAGAAGCAATGCATTTGTTTGGACTTAGTCCTACTCCATTCATATGGTGCAAAATATAATGCATGCCTACACATGCAGTTAAAGGTTAAAACTATGTTTTTTAATGATGATCATATCTTGGAAATAACAGGTGGGGTATATGTAGGATACTATTAATGGTTGCGATCACCTATAGTAGTGTGAGTTGGGTCGGCTATATGAGAATATTAAAGTCTTAAATTCTCTATAACAATCGCAGAACCATAATGTGCTCAGGACCAAAAAGAACACAACCAAGAGAATGGATGAGAAGGGAATCAATGCTTCATAAAGCTTATTATCTGGATATACAATAAAGGCCGACGGTTCAAGATGAAATAATTCATCGATTAGCCAAGTAGATCCGGTAAGTTTTAACTAGGGAAAGTTCAAAGTGAAATTATTTATTTATCCACGATAAAGCATTATTCCATATGTACTCTATGATATTTCGCTTTGTGTGGGGATATGTATATTATCATTCATGTGGGGATTGTTGGAATTCCTAATACTAAATTGAATGAAAATAACATAATCCCACATCGCCAAAAATTGCAAAGCTATTCTAGTAATTAATAGCTTTGCAATGAAGGGGTTGGGGCCTTGGGGAACCCAAATGTTTGCTTCATTGTGAGGAGGGAAATCATGCATCACCATCACACACGCGTGCTCCCCGCCGTCGTCCGTCCGACCTAACCGAACCGGGCGGGGCTCGGGTTTGGATATAATATGATCCTATTTTTACTGCAAAACTGGACAGGGTTTTCTGACAGTTGCAGGCTGTACGAACAGGTGCAGATCTATTCAGAAGCGGACGCGGATTGACTGAAGAGGCACAAGCGAACATAAGCAGGTCCGAAGCAAGCGGATACGAGTAGCAGACGGGTGCGACCCGACTGAAGAAGCACGGGCGAACAGAAGCAGGTGCAGTGCGAGTAGCAGGCGGGTGAAACCCGTTAACGAACAGTAGCAGTTAAAAGGCAACGGGTGCGACCCGTCAGGCGGACGCGACTGTTTGAAGGGATGCGGATGAAATTATAAATAGTAGAGAATACTGATCACATTCTCATTCAATTCCAATTCTATTTTCTTCTTCTCTACTACTCTATACAATAAATCACAGAGTTGACTACTCATTACGATCTTGTGCAAATTACGTCTGTAGTATCTTGGGAGAATTTGAATAAAAATTCTTAAGGAAATTGTTACGACAGGTCTCGGATGGAATTTCCTTAGTTAACTAGTTTGATTCTAGTCTATTTGTATATTCTTATACATCATTCTTTTATCTTTTCGGTTTCTATGTTGTGCTATTTTTTTATGATAGTATAATGTTGTTGTTGTAATTTAATTACGACATACCTATTGCTTAAATTAGCTAATACGGACTTCCAGAGTAGTGGAAATCTGACTGATAAACTTGTGAGACGAGTTTATAATTTATTATTCTCTATTTTGGTATACTAGATATATAACAATAACATTATATATACTTCTCAAACGTATGTTCAATTAGGTCCTTTTGGCAATCAGTTACAAGCTTGAACTGTACAAATGGTTTTACTCTTCAAGGTTGTAGTGGTCTTAAAATGAGTTATCGTTTATACTTCACCAACATATATTCAGTTAGTTCTTTTTAGCAATCAAAGTAGAAATGTCCATGCTTTTATTAAACCATTTTTTCCTTTTAAGAAGTAAAAAAAATTGTTATATAAAAATAAGTCAATTTGTTAGAAATGTTGAGTAAAAAAAAATTGCTCATTTATAATAACCAAAAAATGTTTTCAAGAGGGTAAAACAATCATTCAGATCACATCCAAACCTAAATTTCTTTTCCTTTTTTGAACACACCTATCCAAGTGGGCCTTAGAGTTATGCATAGAAGCACAAAAATCAACACCTTTTCCTATGAAAGATGGAAGAATAGAATATAATGGTACAATCAAAATTAATTGCAAATAATGATTGTTGAATATGCGCTTTGCGCTATATGATTTTTGTTTGATGATAATAAACATATATACATTCATTTAAATGTATTTGTTAATGTACTATTTTTCATAGAATAAATAAATATTTGTTGAATAAAATAAATTACACAGAATTGGAATTTGAATTCAAACAGAACAAGTTACACGGTTTTTGAATTCAAATAGAAATTTTATTCAAACAAATATTTATTACAATCTTGAATAGTACAAATTCATGCTCTCACTATACATATACATTTCTGATTACATCACGATTACATCACAAATATTTTTACATCATTATCCTCACTACATATCACTCACACTCGTATTTTGTCTTCAACTGCATTCCAGTTTAAATCCAGCATCTGAGTAATCTGCAAAAATATTCTCAAACGCAGTAAAATTGAAAGAGAAATATTTTTGAAATTTGAAAGAAACGATGATTTTGAAAACATTATTTGCCTCAGTTATTTGGGTTGTTCGTCATCATTTTTGATTGTGCAATATCTGTGCATATCAGTATTTTATCAGGAACAGGCAATTATAAGTGGCTGCAGTACACACGTGTACATTCGTATACGTGTGCACTGCCTCGCCAACTTGTGTGCAAAAATCAAACAAATACACAGAAATCAAAAACAAGGTCAAACCCAAGATAGGTTCAACTCAAGGCAGTAGTGTATATGCTCACAATCAAACAACAAGTATGGTGAAGCACTGACTCAAAGCACCACTGACCAGTGAATGCAATGTCAAGTTCAGGTCATAATAGAACAACTTGAGCTCAAGAATGATCAAGTGCAGGCAAATGAAACAACATAACATGTGAATGCATCAAAGCAAGAAAACAACACTGTCGAGCTCGAGATAATACTGCTACAACATGGACTGCAAAAAATACATGATGCACAACTCAAATGAATATCAGTGCAAGTGTCAACCAGGTAGCAAGGAAGATCAACACAGCAAGCTACAGCATCAAGATGATCAAGATGCTACAGATCTCAATCAATGAATCATCAAAGAATGCAAGAAGAAAATTATATGTCAAATTATGATATGAACACAAGCCAGTGCACATGAAAAGGCAATGCAGTTTACAACAATAAATAAGCCCAAGTGAAACCACTGACTACAAAGCCAAAGATCACAAAGAAATGGATGCCATCAAATTCAACAACCACAAGATACAATGCAAACACAAACTGCAGTGGACAGCAAGCACTACCAAGACCACTATACAGTGCTAACAAATGATCAGAGAACATGCTTAAAGACTGCACCAATGACCAAGCTACAAGTATGGAAGTGAATCAAGTTTCAAGTGGACAGTGAATGAAGGCAATGCACAAATGCAACATGTTTAAAATGCTCATACCAGAATGGAAGAAACTACACAACTCAAGCTCACAAGAATGGTCAACAAAATGCAGTAGTGAAGAATACACATAGCAAGTTACATGAAGACAAGACTACACCAGAGACAAGTAATACAATATACATATATAGGAAGTGCAATTGCGAAGTGAAGATGGAGCTACAGGAAGAAGCTGACCAGAAGTGAAAGTCACAGTGATAAACGAATATCAACATCATGTTCGAATGCAATATCAACTAAAGTCAGAAACAGTGCAGTACAACCACATGTCAAGTGAAACATACACAATGCTCAAAGCCACCAGCTGCATGTACAACAGAGAACTGCAAGTTCATATGTACAGCAAGCTACAAGTTATGGAGAATCAAGGTGAACAAATGTCAATGAAAGCTCAGCCACAAACATGAGAAGACAAATATGCAGTGCACTGTAATACAACAGTGAACACATGACTGAGCTACAATGTGCACAGGTGAATCAAGTGAATCAGAATGAATGCAGCAGTACCAAGTGATAGTGAAGATGGCCAGAGATGAAGACAGGGGCAAACACAAGATGGCCGAAGCAGTGAAGTCAAAATTTTCGAAAATAGCATGCAAAAGTTATACAAATCCAAAACCAAGACAGAATGCATCATCCTCAAAAGCAGGTTCAAGTAAAAAGTTCTGATTCAATCCCATAGCAAAATCAAGTCACAATGAAAGTACAAACCCAAAAATATGTGCATACACACATACAAATGTATATATGCACATATAAAGTAAACTGGTGAAAGACAGTGGCAAGTACAAGGCAGTGAAGAAATCAAGCCGAAATTTAAGGCTAAATTAGTGCAAGAAATTAAATTTTGGAAAGAAATCTCTGCAGCAATTATCTCGAATTCATATATGGTCAATATTAATTCAAATGGGGACCGAGATATCAAACACAGCAACGAGACATCAAACACTGCAAGATACTTTCGAATTAATTAATTCGAATACAAATATGGACAGCAGTAATTCAAAATTGATTTCAAGAACAAAATCAACGACATGGAAAAATCAAATATGACAGTGATTAGGAGGGTTTCAACCCTATAAATAAACCCCAAAAGAAATCATCATCGGCATCGAGAAAAAGGCAAACAAACAAACCAAACAAAAGTGAAATAACATACCGCAATTCAACAACTCGATCATCAGAGATAGAGCTTGCAACAAGAAGCAATTATCAGAGAACATGCGACGCGGTCCATCAGAGAACAAGCATGAGCAAGAGCAACGCAAGTAAGTGAATCAATCATCCAGAGCCGAAGCCATAATTGCAACGAAGAATCGAAGCCCTAATTGCAACGCAAGAGCCGAAGCCCTAATTCCAGATCGAACGAAATACAACAGAGGGCCGCCATTTTTCTTCACGGGTCAAAAAATAGAAGTGGATCGGGTTAAAGACAAGGGGCCGGCCTTATTTGTTTTAAAGGGCTTTAGTTTTTTTTATTTAGGGTTTTATTAAAAAGGGTTGATTTTATTTTGAGCAAAAAAAAAATTAGGGATTCAAGTTCGTATTTTGATTTTTGCTCCTGGTTTTATTTTTGAAGATTGTTTTTTTCTTTTCGTGTCAAAGAATTTGTAAATCACCACCTAGAGTTTAGGTAGTGTCAGATTGTCTATTTTGAATTAGTTCAGTGAGCAGGGTGTGCGAGTTTGCAAAGCTCTATAGGCGGGAGCAGTGTTTGCGAGTGAGCGAAACTCTATAGGCGGGAGCAGGGTGTGCGAGTCTAGTAGAGTGTTTGTGAGCGGGAGCAAAAGGGTCTGCGAGTCGAGTAGAGTGTTTGTAAGCGTGATACTGTTTAATTCTAATAGAAATCTGGGAATGCAGCAGTAGGCAGGGGTTGCCGAAGCTGGGTAAATTTTGTGTGTGATTTACTTTTCAGCATATTTATTTCTGCATTTTATTTCTGTGTTTAATTCGAGAAAATTTGCTATAACCCTATTCACCCCCCCTCTAGGGTTAATCTAGATCCTACAAGTGGTATCAGAGCCTGGTATTTTTTATTTAACTCTAGAGTCATGAGTCTACCAAATAATGCTTTTTCTGAAGGGCAATCTATTGTCAGGCCACCCATGTTTAACGGGAATGATTATGCTTATTGGAAAGTTAGGATGGGTATTTATCTTAGTTCAGTGGATTATGATGTTTGGGATATTATTGAAACTGGCTATAAACCTCCTACTATAACTGTTGGTGGTACTGAGATTCCTAAACCTAAGGATAGGTGGGATGAAAACGATAAGAGATTGAAAACTACAAATGCTAAAGCCATGAATGCTTTAATCTGTGCTCTTGATAAAAACGAATTTAATAGAATTTCTCATTGTACAACAGCACAGGAAATTTGGCACACTTTGGAGGTGACACACGAAGGAACTTCTCAAGTCAAGGAGTCTCGTCTAGCCCTATTCAGCAACGAATACGAGAACTTTGTGATGGACAAAGACGAGAGCATAAAGGATATGTTTGGACGCTTTTCAACCTTGGTATACAACGCTAGAGCACTTGGGAAGGTCTTCACGGAGGTAGAGCTTGTGCGGAAGATTCTACGAGTCTTACCGATGAACTTTGAGGCAAAAGTCACAGCAATACAAGAATCGAAAGATCTGAGTAAGCTAAGCATGGAGGAGTTGATTGGCAACTTGATGACATATGAGCTTGAGCTAAAAGCAAAGGAAGAACGCAACAACTCCGAACCAAAGAAGAAGACAATTGCCTTAAAAATCAAACAAGAGAGCGATGAAGGAGAAGATCCAATTGAAGAACTTGCAATGGCTGTCAATAATCTTAGAAGATGGTCAAGATTCAAGCCACGCAAGAAGAAAACAAAGGACAATTCGTCAAAAGATTCTGAAAATTCCGATAATGAGCTGACGTGTTATAATTGCAACAAGCCTGGCCACATCAAACCAGAATGCCCACTTCTCAAATATAACAAAGGAAAGAAAAAGGAAAAGAAGGTGTTCGCAGCAACTTGGGATGATGAAGAAGGCGAGGAAGTTTCGGATAGCAGCTCAGAGGAGGCTGACTTGTGTCTTGTGGCAAAATCAGATTCAGAAGCAAGCTCGGAGGAATCAAGTGAGGAAGGTGATTATTCATATAGAGATCTTGTTTTTATGTGTTCTGATCTTACTAAAGAAGTTGATGCTCTTGAATCAAAAATTGAAAAACTAGAATTTGATAAGAGAGAACTTGCTCGTGAAAATTTTAGGTTAGAAACCGAACTTGAAAATATTCATAACCTAGAATGTGAAAAACGTAGAAGTTTAGATTCGGAACTGTCAAGACTCAAGAATAGCTTTGAGAGTCTTGAAAAAGAAAACTTGAGTCTTATGGAAACCATTGACACTAGGAAAAAGGATTTCATAAATAGATGCGCCTCACTTGTAACTGAAAACTCAACACTAAAAACCAAAGTCCAAAATCTTGAAAAATCTCTGAATAACTTTTCAATAGGAGAAAAATCATTCAACATGTTATTGGGAAATCAAATTTTTGCTAACAACAGAAAAGGACTAGGTTTTGAGAAAACACAAGTTGAGGATAGTGCAAAAGGAAGGAGTGTCTTTGGTAGATGTGAAATAATTGGACATCATGTTGAAAATTGTAGACATAGGAACAAAAACACAAAATTTATACAAGTTTGGGTTCCTAAGAATTCTACAAACAGATTTCATGTCTATTGGAACAAGAATGAAAGAACAAAACAAGTTTGGGTTCCAAAGGGTTTGTTTATTCATAATGCTTCTGCCACTAACAATCATGGACCTATAAATAGGTCACATAATTCTTTCATCGTGTAGGTATGGTGGCAGGCTAAGGAACATCAACGGTGTTCTCTGGATTTTGGCTATTCCAGAGACACAATGAGCGTCAAAGCAAAGTTCCTTAGCCTAGTATAAAGGTGACAGAATCACAATGGGCAATCACGTAAAATCATAGTAAAGGTAAAACAGGTGAAGATATTCTTATGTGATAATCTGTACCATTTTCTGAATGAAATTAGCCAAGATTGAGATGATGATTTATTCTGACTTGTTCACTGTTCAAAATTGAGTGTAAGTTTCTTATGCATATTTTCATGGTCTTGTTTATCAAGTTAGTGATATTTTGAAGTGAAAAAGAAATTCAGATGCAGTTCATTCTGGTAATCTAGTTGATAGAAAACTTACGAGTTGAACGTGATTTATTGTGAAATATTCATTTGCTGCATCATTTTTCAAAGAAAATTTCTGCATATTCTTCACTTGAAATAAATTTTTTTTCAAATAGCAGAATTTCTTTAAAACCCCTTGAGAAAATCATGTTTGACCATATTTTCAGATTAGTCATTCTTATTTGATTTTAAATGACAAATTTTGACTAATCTAACTCCCTAATGATTATCGAAAAGATCAATAATGATTGAAAAAGTAATGAGTGTCAATATTTGTCATACATTACTCAAGACAATATATTTAGAAAAATTTTCTTTAGAATTTCATAACAAGAGTTATAAAAACTTTTTGTTGGGTAAAAATTCCATGATCACTTCTATTTCTATCATCTTTCTAATCGACCATCACTCATCAAAATTACACGTAGTATGTAAATTTGTGGTAGTTTACAAAGGAAATCATTCGTTCTTCAATATCTTTAAATTTGTAAAGGAAATTATTTGTGCTTCAATTTATTATATTTAGCAATAAAAATGAATATCCAAAGTATTCACTCTCATTTAGAAGTCCTCACGGTTATGCATGGGTGAATTACTTGGATTTTTTTTTTTTTTTTGATTATGTGCTTTCATGCTCATTTAAAAGTCCTTACGGTTATGCATGTATGGAACGCATATCAAAATTAATTGATTTAAATAGACGAGTTGATTCTAATCCCATTTAAAAGTCCTCACGGTCATGCGTGGTTAGAAGATACTTGATTTCATTTTTTAAATAAAAATTGTGAATACTACTAATCTCATTTAAAAGTCCTAACGGTTATGCATGGTTAGTAGATATTCAAATTTCCTGAAATAAATATACCATAAATAGACATATCTATATGAATTTGTGATAATTCTATCTCCATCACTTCTGAAAGTGGAATATGCGCTTGACAAGGGTAATTATGATTTTTGTTTGAGTTTTATTAAAATTTGATATTTATATTTAATTGAGTTAAATGTTTGATTCATGTCTATCACTTCATCCCTATTTTTATAACACTGTTATTCTTTTGCTGATAACAAAAGGGGGAGAGAAAAGTTAAGATTTTGTCAAATAGAATCAAGCAAAGGTCAAATAATTTTCACTTTGCATATAGACTCATTTACATATTTTTATTTATGCATATATGTAGGGGGAGCCATATATGTAGGGGGAGTATCACATAAAAAGGAAGCATTCAAATAGGGGGAGCAAATGAAATTATCAAATACATTTAATATATTCAAAATCTTAAATATATGTTTGTTATCATCAAAAGGGGGAGATTAGAAAAGTTAAGATTTTGTCAAATAGAATCAAGCAAAGGTCAAATAATTTTCACTTTGCATATAGACTCATTTACATATTTTTATTTATGCATATATGTAGGGGGAGCCATATATGTAGGGGGGTATCACATAAAAAGGAAGCATTCAAATAGGGGGAGCAAATGAAATTATCAAATACATTTAATATATTCAAAATCTTAAATATATGTTTGTTATCATCAAAAGGGGGAGATTGTTGAATATGCGCTTTGCGCTATATGATTTTTGTTTGATGATAATAAACATATATACATTCATTTAAATGTATTTGTTAATGTACTATTTTTCATAGAATAAATAAATATTTGTTGAATAAAATAAATTACACAGAATTGGAATTTGAATTCAAACAGAACAAGTTACACGGTTTTTGAATTCAAATAGAAATTTTATTCAAACAAATATTTATTACAATCTTGAATAGTACAAATTCATGCTCTCACTATACATATACATTTCTGATTACATCACGATTACATCACAAATATTTTTACATCATTATCCTCACTACATATCACTCACACTCGTATTTTGTCTTCAACTGCATTCCAGTTTAAATCCAGCATCTGAGTAATCTGCAAAAATATTCTCAAACGCAGTAAAATTGAAAGAGAAATATTTTTGAAATTTGAAAGAAACGATGATTTTGAAAACATTATTTGCCTCAGTTATTTGGGTTGTTCGTCATCATTTTTGATTGTGCAATATCTGTGCATATCAGTATTTTATCAGGAACAGGCAATTATAAGTGGCTGCAGTACACACGTGTACATTCGTATACGTGTGCACTGCCTCGCCAACTTGTGTGCAAAAATCAAACAAATACACAGAAATCAAAAACAAGGTCAAACCCAAGATAGGTTCAACTCAAGGCAGTAGTGTATATGCTCACAATCAAACAACAAGTATGGTGAAGCACTGACTCAAAGCACCACTGACCAGTGAATGCAATGTCAAGTTCAGGTCATAATAGAACAACTTGAGCTCAAGAATGATCAAGTGCAGGCAAATGAAACAACATAACATGTGAATGCATCAAAGCAAGAAAACAACACTGTCGAGCTCGAGATAATACTGCTACAACATGGACTGCAAAAAATACATGATGCACAACTCAAATGAATATCAGTGCAAGTGTCAACCAGGTAGCAAGGAAGATCAACACAGCAAGCTACAGCATCAAGATGATCAAGATGCTACAGATCTCAATCAATGAATCATCAAAGAATGCAAGAAGAAAATTATATGTCAAATTATGATATGAACACAAGCCAGTGCACATGAAAAGGCAATGCAGTTTACAACAATAAATAAGCCCAAGTGAAACCACTGACTACAAAGCCAAAGATCACAAAGAAATGGATGCCATCAAATTCAACAACCACAAGATACAATGCAAACACAAACTGCAGTGGACAGCAAGCACTACCAAGACCACTATACAGTGCTAACAAATGATCAGAGAACATGCTTAAAGACTGCACCAATGACCAAGCTACAAGTATGGAAGTGAATCAAGTTTCAAGTGGACAGTGAATGAAGGCAATGCACAAATGCAACATGTTTAAAATGCTCATACCAGAATGGAAGAAACTACACAACTCAAGCTCACAAGAATGGTCAACAAAATGCAGTAGTGAAGAATACACATAGCAAGTTACATGAAGACAAGACTACACCAGAGACAAGTAATACAATATACATATATAGGAAGTGCAATTGCGAAGTGAAGATGGAGCTACAGGAAGAAGCTGACCAGAAGTGAAAGTCACAGTGATAAACGAATATCAACATCATGTTCGAATGCAATATCAACTAAAGTCAGAAACAGTGCAGTACAACCACATGTCAAGTGAAACATACACAATGCTCAAAGCCACCAGCTGCATGTACAACAGAGAACTGCAAGTTCATATGTACAGCAAGCTACAAGTTATGGAGAATCAAGGTGAACAAATGTCAATGAAAGCTCAGCCACAAACATGAGAAGACAAATATGCAGTGCACTGTAATACAACAGTGAACACATGACTGAGCTACAATGTGCACAGGTGAATCAAGTGAATCAGAATGAATGCAGCAGTACCAAGTGATAGTGAAGATGGCCAGAGATGAAGACAGGGGCAAACACAAGATGGCCGAAGCAGTGAAGTCAAAATTTTCGAAAATAGCATGCAAAAGTTATACAAATCCAAAACCAAGACAGAATGCATCATCCTCAAAAGCAGGTTCAAGTAAAAAGTTCTGATTCAATCCCATAGCAAAATCAAGTCACAATGAAAGTACAAACCCAAAAATATGTGCATACACACATACAAATGTATATATGCACATATAAAGTAAACTGGTGAAAGACAGTGGCAAGTACAAGGCAGTGAAGAAATCAAGCCGAAATTTAAGGCTAAATTAGTGCAAGAAATTAAATTTTGGAAAGAAATCTCTGCAGCAATTATCTCGAATTCATATATGGTCAATATTAATTCAAATGGGGACCGAGATATCAAACACAGCAACGAGACATCAAACACTGCAAGATACTTTCGAATTAATTAATTCGAATACAAATATGGACAGCAGTAATTCAAAATTGATTTCAAGAACAAAATCAACGACATGGAAAAATCAAATATGACAGTGATTAGGAGGGTTTCAACCCTATAAATAAACCCCAAAAGAAATCATCATCGGCATCGAGAAAAAGGCAAACAAACAAACCAAACAAAAGTGAAATAACATACCGCAATTCAACAACTCGATCATCAGAGATAGAGCTTGCAACAAGAAGCAATTATCAGAGAACATGCGACGCAGTCCATCAGAGAACAAGCATGAGCAAGAGCAACGCAAGTAAGTGAATCAATCATCCAGAGCCGAAGCCATAATTGCAACGAAGAATCGAAGCCCTAATTGCAACGCAAGAGCCGAAGCCCTAATTCCAGATCGAACGAAATACAACAGAGGGCCGCCATTTTTCTTCACGGGTCAAAGAATAGAAGTGGATCGGGTTAAAGACAAGGGGCCGGCCTTATTTGTTTTAAAGGGCTTTAGTTTTTTTTATTTAGGGTTTTATTAAAAAGGGTTGATTTTATTTTGAGCAAAAAAAAATTAGGGATTCAAGTTCGTATTTTGATTTTTGCTCCTGGTTTTATTTTTGAAGATTGTTTTTTTCTTTTCGTGTCAAAGAATTTGTAAATCACCACCTAGAGTTTAGGTAGTGTCAGATTGTCTGTTTTGAATTAGTTCAGTGAGCAGGGTGTGCGAGTTTGCAAAGCTCTATAGGCGGGAGCAGTGTTTGCGAGTGAGCGAAACTCTATAGGCGGGAGCAGGGTGTGCGAGTCTAGTAGAGTGTTTGTGAGCGGGAGCAAAAGGGTCTGCGAGTCGAGTAGAGTGTTTGTAAGCGTGATACTGTTTAATTCTAATAGAAATCTGGGAATGCAGCAGTAGGCAGGGGTTGCCGAAGCTGGGTAAATTTTGTGTGTGATTTACTTTTCAGCATATTTATTTCTGCAGTTTATTTCTGTGTTTAATTCGAGAAAATTTGCTATAACCCTATTCACCCCCCCTCTAGGGTTAATCTAGATCCTACAATGATGACTGGTATAAATAGGTGTGGTCTGATGGTAAAACTTAGAAGAGAAGTGAGTTCTTCAAAATAATCAATATGGTTCCCCAAATAACACTCAAATCCAATGAACATTTTACATATATAAATGAAATATAATTTAATATTAACATACTAATCTTGGCAATATATATTTTACTTGTATGATGATAGGTAGCACACCATTAAAATATAATGTGCAAATAAATAAGGTATATGTAACAACCCGATATTTTCAGCCATTCGCATCCATACATGCCGGACTTGAATTGCTCAAAATACCGCATTGTAAATAAATTTGGAGCAAATGAAATCAAATACACAGAATCACAGACACAGAAAAATCAGAATAACTCGCAGCGGAAATTAAAATACCATAGCAGTTCATAAAGCTACTATAACGAACTCTCAAAACAAATACATAATATCAGTTTGAAAAAAACATATACAATAGAAATCTCAAATACATAGAAGCTTATAAATACCAGAGCTGAAATAGAACATCTGAAACTGAAAGGAAATAGATAACTAGACAAGCAGAATCTCCAGCGATTCCTGACTCCAGAAAAGAAATCCAAAGCTAAGCTGTAAATACTCAGGCTGACCCGAGCGTAAAGTAAAACACAAAACACTCGAGTCGAGACATACATACTTATATAATGTAAACCAACTCAAGTGAACTGTAGTAGTAATGTACAATAACTTAAAGGATGCTTGTGATCCCCCATCCTCTAAGGATCAGTTAAACTATAAATTTAATACATCCCGTGGTAAAATTTCAAAATGGTAATTTATACTTCAAAATCAAATATCATTTCAAAATTCAATATCATTCGAAAATCCATTTCAAAATATCAAAATATCATATTTTTCCTAAACCACATTCATTTTATTTAATTTAAATACCATTTCAAATCACATTTCAAAATATTTCAATTTAAAATATTCCATTTAAATCATTCAAAAAAGAAGTTATTATATTTAATGATCAAATATTCAATTCTCAAAATTTTACCATTTTCAGAATTCATTTATTCACTTAAATTTATTAAAACCATGAAAATTCAACTTTCGTAGCACTTAGAAAATGCTACGGAAAGTTATGTTTAAAAACAATTCAATTAGCAAAAGACAACATTTAAGATGCTATAATATATTTTAGATTTCAAAGAAGATTTAGTTAAATTCAACAACTACAGCACTTACAAAGTGCTGTAATAGCCCTTAGTTCATTTTATCCATTTAGTTCATTTATATCAATTACAGCATTTACAAAAATGCTGTAATATCTTTAACTTTAGAAATGACAGCATTTCAGGAATGCTGTCAATTTAAATTCTAAACTTTCATTACAATTTCATAAACAATTAAAATTTATTTAAATTCATTTAACTAAAAAAAAACCATATTTTCTCACTTTAAAAACAATCATTTAAATACCTTTAATTTATGATTTTCCAAGGTGAAATTTTCACAAATAATCATCAAATCTTTAATAATTTTTTTGGCAAGGCCGACGGGGTTAATTGGTCCCCGACCAATTTATTAAAACACAGAAGAAATCGCTTACAAAAAGGAACAAACACAAAGAGACAAAGGAACAAGAGTAGCACACACACAACAGAAGACACAGAAAAAAACAAAGACCAAATTACAAATGCAGTAACATGGATATCCCAGGATCATGAACAAACAGCATTTCCAGGGAGCATTTAACTTCATGCTTTATCCAAAGTTTAAAAGTGGCATCGGTCTTTCCATTATTTGCATCAAAAATTCTTGTATTACGTTCTTTCCAAACTGCATATATGAAACTTTTCAGAACCACAGTGTTAATTCTATTTTGCTTTTGCTTACCCCTTGTCATAGATTGAATTCTATTCCACTCAATAAAATTGTCAAGAGAAGGACTGCTGCCTTCAATGCTCACCATGATATCTGTCCAGATCTGCATAATTAATTCACACTTAAAGAATAGGTGTTCAACAGTTTCAACATTCTCACCGCAGAAAGGGCATATCACATCTATATTCATTCCCATAATAGCTAATTTCGCTTTAGGTAGCATAGCACGCTTCAGAACCTTCCATAGTAATAAATTTTCACGCATACTACAGTCATTATTCCAAACACTCTTCCACCAAGACCAAGCTGGAATGTCACTGTTTCTTTTCATATACTCATAAGTTTTACCAATTTTATAATCAGCATTCTTCTCTCCCCATATAATTCTAGCAGTAGTAGACTGTAAAGGGGTAAAATGTCTTACCTTATCCCAAATAATCTGGATATTCTGGTTAGAAGAATTTTTGCCAACTCCCTGAAAAATGTGAAGTACATCCAAGACATATGTAGATAGATGAATACCAGTTTGTATAATTTCATTGTATGAAAGTTTACGTCTAATAATATAACCCTTATCAAGCCAAGGATCATCCCAGAATTTAACTTTGTATATAGGATCAGTGTTCATTTGAATAAGAAGGAGAACATGGTCCTTAAGTTTGAATATGCATTGCCAAGTCCAGCTTAAATTCTGAGGCTTATTCATATTCCATAAGTTTTTACCCTTAATCACATTCATTTCAGACCACCTTGCCCATAAGCTATCAGGGTTATTGTACAGAGTATCAATATGTTTTGCAAATGCAGTTTTATTCCATTGCTTGAGATTAAAAAGACCTAGCCCTCCCTTATTTAAAGGTATCTCAAGAGAACTGAATTTAATAGGAGCAAGGTATCTTCCCATAGTTCTGCCAGTCCAAAAGAATCTCATAATGGCACTTCTGATCATTTTAATTAATTTGAAGGGGAGAACAAAGGTTCTTGCCCAGTACACTTGCATGGCAAAGATGATTGACTTGATAAGAGTTAGTCTGCCAGCTTGACTCAGCATCCTGGTGGTCCAATTTGTCATTCTAGAAGTAATTTTCTGAAACAAAGGTATACACTGATTAGTTGTTATTTTGGAAGATGTTAGAGGCAGACCTAGATACGAGGCATTGGATATGTTAAGAGATAATCCAGTGATATTTGCTATATGAGTTTTCTGCTATAAATTAACTCCAGCAACAGAGATAGCAGATTTTTGGATGTTAACTTTAAGGCCTGTCATAGTATAAAACTGTTTGAGAATGTTCATTATGTTCTGAACAGTGTGAACATCTGGAGCACAGAACAAAACAAGATCGTCAGCAAACATAAGGGTTGATATTTGGGGATCTTTACATTTTGGATGAAGATTAAATTTTCCATGCTGTATTGCTTCATTAATCATCCTAGTTAGCAGCTCCATCACCAAGATAAATATGTATGCAGATAATGGATCCCCTTGCCTAATTCCTTGTTTGCTTCCAAAAAATCCTTTCATCACACCACTAATGTTGATCGAATAAGTAGGAGTTGACATACATTCATAAACCCATGCTACAAAGTGCGGTGGAAAATTCATATAACCCATTATGCGAACTATGCTATCCCATTGCAACATATCAAAGGCTTTCATGATGTCAAGTTTCATCATCGCTTTAGGGGCAGAATTTGTACTGTTGTATCCTTTCAATAGTTCGTGAGCTAGAAGAATATGATCTAGAATATTTCTTCCAGGGAGGAATGCTGCTTGATTGTTAGATATAATATTGGGGAGCACCAATTTTAATCTAGTAGCGATAATCTTAGAAATGCACTTATAAATTGTGTTACAACAGGATATAGGACGAAAGTCTTTAACTTCATGAGCGTTCTTGGTCTTGGGACTAAAGTTATATTTGTGTAGTTAAAGGACCGATAGAGTTTACTCTTTTTGAAGAACATGGTTATGGCATTACAAACATCAACAGAAACAATGGACCAGCAAGTGGTATAGAAACAAGCATTCATACCATCAGGACCACCACACGAGTTTTTGTTAAGAGAGAACATAGCATCTTGTATTTCATCATGGGTAACTTCAGTACAGAGATAATTATAGTCATTTTGATTAAGTTTTGGCAAAATGTCAGATGGTATAATATCAATATCAGGAATGAAGTTATGAGAGTTACCAAGCATGGAAGTGAAATAATGCTCAAAATCTTGTTGAACTCCCTCAGCAGTAGAATGAAGCATACCTTGTTCATCAACAATAGTAACTATGTTTTCTTTACACTGCTTGCTTTTAAGACTGGCATGAAAATATGCACTGTTTCTATCACCTTTTTCCCACCATTTAATTCTAGACTTCTGCCTTATCATCTCACTTTCTTTAGTTAATGCTTCATAGTATTGCATGGAAAGGTTAGCTTCAGTAGTCGATAATTGAGGGTCATTAACATCATTCATCATAGCCTTTTGCGTTTCAACTAGCTTCAACAAAATAGAGGCACTCAGACCATCACCTTTTCCATACTTCTTAAATGCCCATTGCTTCAACACTGACTTCATTTCTTTTAATTTTTCCTGCAAAACAAATAAATGATTACCTCTCTTTGTCTTGTTCCAAACTTTAGAAACAGTAAGTTTAAAGTCAGTTTCAAGAACCCAAGAGTTAAAAAAATTAAAATTTGTTTTCCCTCTCATGTCCATTTCACGAAGGTGGATAATTTGCGGGGAGTGGTCAGAGAGGATAGGAGGGGGAAGGAAAGTATACAGGAGAGGCCAATTGAGAAGGGCTTTTTGGTTGGAAAAGGTGTGATCTATACGTGAAAAGGTTCTGATACCATTTCTTCTTTTATTATTCCAAGTATATTGCATCCCCACTGTTTTCACAGGAATAAGATCAGCATCTATAAGAGTAGCATTAAGAGGTTGAATTTCATTGAGAGACAGAGGATTCCCTCCAACTCTATCAGTGAGATTTAAACAGCAGTTAAAGTCTCCACAAATTAACCATGGGTGAGAATTCTGCCGTAGAGAAGGTAAGACATCATGTAGGGACCCTCTGGCAGCAGTAGAGTTAGACGCATAAACAATGGTAATATAATATGTTGTTTTATCTTTGGTGTCCAGGGCATGACAGTGAATCATTTGGTCTGTGGAGAGGATAGTGGTAAGAAGGATGTGGAGGGGATTATATAGGATCATTATTCTCCCATAAGGAGCTTCATTCAAATTATGTATAAGTTTCCAATCTTTTTTTATATATTCTGCAGCCTTAAGAGTCAGAGGAAGATTCAACTTAGATTCAAGAATTGCCAGAAGAGATAAATTGTTTGATGCTATGAGTTGCTTACATTGATCAAGCTTGATCATGTTGTGGGCCCCACGAATATTCCATGCTCCAATAGTGGACATCATCATTGGACACGGGCATTAAGCATTTCTATCTTCATTTTCCTTGTTACAGCATGCTTCGATGACATATAATTTGGAATAGTTGCTGAAAGTGGGGTAACTTCATTGCTAAGTGGTCCATCCTTCGGGGAAGTTTGCTGTGGCTGATTGTGTATGAGAGGGGGAGATTGAAAAGAGGAGGATATGGTTTGAGTTGTTGTTTTGGGAGGTTTATATGCCGTTGATGGGATGATACTAGCATAAGGGTTGATTTGATTTTGTTTGAGAGGAGAAATAGTTGGAGATTGCTGGTTTGGGTCTCCTGTGCATGTCATTTGTATCTTGTGCATGTTTTCATCAGCATGTTTAGCTTTCTTTTTTTTCTTGCTTTCTTTCTTGTTGTATTTTCTACTATTGGAGCTTGTTCCTTCTTCACTTACTTTGTTACTCTCTATTCCACATTCTATTTCCTTTGTTGATTTCAGAAATGCTTTCTGAAATTAGTTCCTGCTGTGTATTTTGATTATTTTCATTAACTTGTCACGATTCAAACTGTTGCTGCTATGTTCTCCTTGTTTATGCGTACATTCTGCTTTACTTGGAGTTTTTTCTTGCATTTCCCTTATCTGTTCGTCAGCTTCTTCTGTATTTTCATTATTTTCCTCTTGCACTTCATTCATTGAGTCAGTATCTTCAAGTTCCAGTAGAACATCAAATTTATTAGTTAACAATAAATCTTCAACTGCTTTAACATCAAATGTTTTCACATTTTTCCTTATTTCTATTTCATTATCCTCTTCTTCTAGAGCAATACTAATCTCTTCATCTTCATCAATAATTATTTCACCAGGCTCCTTACTATTGTTACAATTATCATTTTCCTGTTTTTGCTTGTCCCCCTCATCATTCTTGTTTTCTTTTCCTTCACAGTTCATTTCTATTTCAGTTTTCTCTTTTTCCTTTTCCCCACTAACTATATCTTTCTCTTTATCACTTATTACATTGTCTATTTTCTTTTTATTAACTCTCTGCCAAGTCCTAACATTCTGCTTTTGTGAGGGATTGAAGTTGGTAATGCCTTATACTATGTTCACTTTAACCTCTTTAGTAGGCCATCTTTCATTATTCTTAGTTTCATTCATCTTGTTTGGATCACTAGTGACTTCAACATCACAGGATTCAGTAGCATGTCCAAATTTCTTGCAATGTATACAAACATCAGGCCTCCATTGATATTGTACATTAATTTTTTGAAATCCTCCTTCTACAAGTTTAACTAAGAATTCATTTGGTAGCTCTTTGTCTGGTTTTACTTCTATTAAACACTTAGCATAACTCATTCTATTTTGTTTTTCCGTCATTTCATCCATACACGGTAACTTGCCAAGGTGACTACTCAGCCAGTTGATTCCTAGCGGAGACCAAGCAAATAAAGGCAGATTATAAAGATGTACCCACAGTGGAACCGCAGTGACAGAGCCACTAATGTTACTAACAGCGGCATCATAAGGTTTAATGATGAACATCTTGTTCTTAATTATAATTGGGTCACTCTGAAGGATTTTTTCTCTGTCCTCATCACAAGAGAATTTAAATAAAAATACTGTACCATCAGATTTAACATTGACTGACCCTTTAAGCTTCCAAATTAGCTTCAATCTTTGTATAACCGCCGTGTATGATAGAGGCTTGTCTAAAAAGAAGCCAACCAGGGATTCTTTCCAAATCAACTCACCAGCATCTATAACTTCCTTCGGTGGCACCAACATGGAGTTATCATACTCAGGATACAGATCAACAGGGATGTACTTCCCAGCATTCTTTGGTTTATGCTTAAAAAGAGAAGTCCATTTCTGTTCACCTTGCGACGGAGGAGACGGGATTTTGATTAAGGATGGTAGTGGGATGGAAGAAGACTGAGGAGGGTTAGGGGGAACAGGTGGTGGGGGAACAGGAGGAAAAGGCTCACTGACAACTCGAGCTGGGTCGATGGGACAAGAGGGCGTAGCTACAGAGGGCAGTGAAAGGACGGAGATGATGGGGTTACTGGAGTTGATAGCGGCAATGGCAGGAGTAGGTGTATGGTTAAGGACATGGGACAGTACGAGAGGAACAGACATGAGAGGAACTTGAAAACTTGAATTAAAAAAAATAATTAAAAAAAAAATAATTTGCTTATAAAATTTTATAACGTTTCATTTACTTTACACTTTAAATTTAATTTACCATTTCATAAATTAAATTTAAATTCCATTTTATTTCCTTAACGTAACTTTCATTTTAAAAACACATTTCACATTTTCCAAGTTAAGTTATATTTCAAATTTCAATTTTAAACATTTATTTATTTATCTATTTTTAATTTATAGAAAATCAATAACACTTTATAGAATCATTTTAAATTCAAATTAAAATCAAATTATCATATTTTCGTACTTGATTTAAACCACATTTATAAACAAATCATAAATTCCAAAATTAACTTATATTTTAAATTCTACTTTACCATTTATTTATTTCACTTATTTAACTTGTAGAAAATCACTAATATTTCATAAAAAAATCATTTTTAATTAAATTTAAATCAAAATATCATAATATTTACATTTTTATAATATTTTAAAATTTTTAGAAAAATATATTTTAACCACGGTCTGTATATAATTTTTTAACCTATCAAATGATACGGATAATATATCATTTCAATCCGTAATTTACAAAACAAAATCTGGGTTTTAATATTTCAAACCCACAATCCCAAGTTAAATGAAATAAATAAAAATCGCTCAGGCCTATCATTTCAGCCCATGATAATTTTTTCCTATTCTAAAGTCCGTTTGGGTATGTATCATTTCAACCCATAGTGATTCTAATCTACAGGGAACTTACAGTGTGATAAACTGATGTAAATAAACAAAATAGCATTATATAATAGTAACAGATGATATGATAGGTGTATAAATAGGGTGAACATCATATGATCATAGCATAGGCAATTATAACATGATAATAATATCTACAAATTCACAGAGTGTCAATCTACTAATTATATAAGTACAAAATGTATGGTGGGAAATACTCACCTCTACAAGATGGAGATAGCAAATACAGACACACAACATAGATCCAAAAAGGCACAAAATTATGACTACGATTCGAGTGTGGAAGAGCCAAAGTTATTTGTCTTGTCACATAGCAAACAAAAAAAAATATACAACATGAATTTTCAAACTAAAATATTGTTAAAAAAACTAGAAATACATGCACAACATATAGCCAAAACTCTTGCACTTGCATTCAACAACCCTATGCTCAGCAATAGGTTAAAACACACGGCCATGGTATAGATTTGGATCAGGTTTTGGGTTCATATAGGTCGGCCATACATAGATATGAAGGAGTATAGGTGATGTGTGCATGAATTTTCCACACAAGGCAACAAAAGTGGTTTTCCAATGTAATAATGGTTCGGCCACAAGCACGAACAAGCATAGCCAGGTCTGGTAGTGGACTGGAGGGGATGTGAAAGAGGTCTCAAGTCAGCAAGTGGCTAGTGGTGATGATGCAAAGGTCGGTCAAGGTGATGTGGTGGAGTGGTGAAGCAAAGGGTAGCTTGGCTATGAAGTTTCCAAGGCATAAAATAATTTTTGGTGGAGTTTGGCAATGGAGTGGTGCACGGCTATGGATGGGCAGTGGACTGGAGGGGGTAGCAGCTGGTTGTGGTGGTGGTGGAGGCAGCTATGGTGATGGAGGAGGGAGGCCGAACAATATAGAGTTGAAGCAAATGCAAAGAATCAATACAAAACAAAGGAAAAGGTGAAAAAAAAGAATGAAAATTTTACCAAAGTTTTTGCTTAGCAGATGGCCGAATTTTTTTGTGAGTCTGAGAATGCTTTTTGTGCGTTAAAAAATGAAGGAAAGTCGACTGAAGGAAGGTGATATGGTCAGCAAATGAATGGATGTGGTGATTGGAGTGAAAAGGCAAAAATGAATAAAAGACAATGCATATTAAAGGTCCAAAGCCCTTCATATTTCCAAATTCTTTTTGCAATTTAAAATACATATGAAAATGCATATAAATAAAATAAAAACACAACAATATAATGAATTAATAAAAATAGAAATTTTAAATAAATATAATTAAATTAAGAAAATAGCTCAAAACTAGAAACTAGGTTATAAAAATTGAAAATAAATACAATAAGTTTTGGTAAAATTATAACATCACTTTAAAAATGTTTTAAAATAAAATATATACCTAACATGTCATATAAAACATATTAGAACATGATATGACAAATAAAAATATTATTTATATAAATTAAAACAAACAATTTTATTAAATAAATCAATTTACATACAATATGGTAAAAAACATAACTTTCACAATATAAATCGGATTTCAACGAAGCGAAAAGCAGTATTCTTAAAATTTAATCTATTTTCATAATAAAAATATAAAATTCAAAAATTCAAATATTTAAATTTTAAATTTAAAATTCAAAGTTTGACCAAATTAACCAAAAATCCACTTTTCTGAAAAAATATTCTATTTATTCAGATTTGAAATTATAATTCATATAAAAATCAAAAAATATATTTAAAATAACAAAATTTATCCATTTTAATAAATATAATAAAGTTTTCAAATAAAATAATCAAAACAAACAATTAAAATAAATTACAAAATTCAGGGTTGTTACACTCTCCCCCACTCAAATCTTTTCGTCCTTAAAAAGGAATGAGCAAGAAAAATAAGGAAAAGCAAGATAGAAAAAGCAAATAGTACCTAAAAAAACAATTCCGGATTCGAAGCACGAATGCTCTCCTCCATCTCTCAGGTACAATGAGATTAGTACTCCATAGATTTTGACCAGACTAACAGATTTCCTTCTTAGCTGCTTCGTACCTCTGTCGACAATACGAAGTGGCTTACTCTCGACAGTCAAATTAGGCTAAATATCTAAACTATCAAGAGCAGAAGGCTGAACAAAAAGAGATGGGTCATGAAGATACCAGAGAAGATGTGAAACGTGGAATACATCATGCACTCCAAAAAGCTTTTCGGACAAATCCAAACGATAAGCCAAAGAACCAACTCTTTCCATAATACAGAAAGAACCCTCAAAGAAGAAGAAGGTAGAAATAGCTAGAAGGGAGAATAGGTTGATAGAAAAGGGTGAACCATATTAAAAACTATATAAGTTTCAATTTAAAATTTTATATTTAACATTTTAAACATTTTATAATATGATGAATAGTCATTTGATTCAAATTTGATAGTTCGAAGTAAAAAGTATTTAAAACATTTTTAAATTATTTAGACAAATAAAATAAATGATCAAAATATCCTTTATATAATACTTTATCAAAATACTTATATAACTCGATGTCTTAACTAGTTTACTTTCGTTCCTGCAGACTCTGGCCATGCGTTGATCAAGCGCAAAGTTAGAATTCCCCAGGTGCTTAGTAGACTTGTTTCAACATCCAGTGAAAATACTGGAAAACCTTTTAAAACAACAGATATGGAAAGTACAATCCAAACAAATCAACCAAACCAAACATTTGTCTAACCATGGATCGCAGATATACAATGGTTACGCCTGGATCCTCGGGGAAACATCTGTACCTGTAAGCTATCTCAGCCTGCGAATTACGCCATGATGACTAGTAGACCGCACATACACAATGGTTACGCCTGGATCCCCCAGGAAACATCCATACCCTTAAGCTATCTTAGCCAGCGGATTTCGCTACTTATACGACTTACATAGATCGCAGGATACACAATGGTTACGTCTGGATCCCCCAGGAAACATCCGTACCCCCAGGCCATCTCAGCCAGGCGAATTACGCTATGCAGCCGTGCTCATAAGACCATGGAGATCGCCATGGAATTCAATAGACACTCGAGTATTATATCCAAAAAACCCAAATCAGAGAGATTAATATCGATAGAATGAATCCACAATGTGGCCACAAAGCGGATATCAAGCAGAAGGCACTTTCCATATCTTACTTCGAAAATATATATCATATAGTACCTTTCAAATCACTTTCAAATATCATAGTTATATAAAGTCAATTATATATAAGATTTCATTTCAAAATAAATACTTTCCAAAATCAATAATATATCAAATCATACTTATATAGACTTCAATTATATAAGATTTCACTTTCCAAATTGAGTACCTTTCCAAAATGATAGTTTCAAATCAACTTCATACATATACAAATCAATTTTATATAAGTTCGATAACTCCCAAATCAAGTATTTAATAAAATAAGGTTCTCAATTTCAAACCATTTCAATATCAATTCAGTTTCAAAATCAAATATGATTTTGCCAAATCATTCTTCCAAATTACATATATTTAGTTTCAAAGTTTTTCAAAACAATAAATTTAGAAAATAATCCAAATTTCCAAATATACAAAATTTAGGTCAAACAAATTCATTTCAAAAACCATCATATAAATACTGATTTAAATTTCAATCTATTTTCAAAACCAAATATTTACCTCAAAATCAATTATACCCAAAACAATTTTCAAGTTTATAACTATCCCTTTAAAACCATTAAACTATTTGTTTCCATATATGGAAAATCCAATTTACCCATTGAAAATTACTTAGCTTTAAAATTAAACCTTGATTTGGAAGTGCTCGAACTTTAAAAATAATCGAAGAAACCAAATTTTACAAATCCAAGAGTTGGAAATCAGCAACAAATCAGTAAATCAATTCCAATAGATAAGGTTATACCAAAACTAATCCGAAACTCAAGGACTGAACACCGGCTTACTTTAGATCATTTCAACTATATACACACACACACACACACACATATCTTTGGAATATCAAACCATACTTCGAAGTCTGAAATAAAATTTTGGTTTCACAAAATCACTCGCATAGCAAAGCTACTACAGTGGCCTCTCCCTCACTCAGAAACTCGAAAATCAATGTCAAGGATGCATGCATTCATCACCGAAATTTATTTTCCAGCAGCATAAGTGGGTTTTGGACTTTATTTTCTTGAAACTTCTTTGAAATCTCTTCGAAATCATTGGAAATTGTTCGAATACATTTCAAACATTTCCTATTCGGAAAATATCTTAAAATCATATTATTATTATATATATTTTCTAAAATCTTAAAATAATTTCAAAACACCGGAGTTCGATTCCTCGAAATTCAAATTCAAAACCCTTCAATTATAAATCATTTTTTTATAAGTCAAATTCTTATAAAATTTTCAAAATTTTAAATCCTTTCAAAATTTTGAATTTTCAAAGAAAGAAAAATATATAATCCACATCGAAAACGTTTCACTTTCATATATAAAATGGGGTCATCCTTATCAGAATAATAATTTCGATGTATGCACAATTTCAACATACAACTAAACACAATTTTTCAAGGGACGATTCAGGGTTAGATTTCAAACAAACAGAGATTCAAATTTCATATCATACAAAAGTAGAAACATAAAAATCTTTAGTTTGACAACTTAGCAAAAGATGCAATAGAGTTCATCGAATGCAACCTAACAACTGCTGAAAACAAACAGATCCATGGAATACCACCCCACATAAACAAAGCATCGGTATTAATTCTACCGGATGGTACTTCAACGAGTCCAGAACATTCCCCCTCAATATGCCCCCAACTCCTACACTTCAGGCATAAATGCATCACACTCCCATCTTCCTTCTCGAACTGTGGGTATGCAGCTTTTTTTCCGTGCTGTCTCACAGGACAGTCTTTGGCTATATGCCCAACCCTCCTACAATGGTAGCAAATGGTTGATAGGATAATTGATGTAGGAAGTGCATATGTCACTTTCTTCACCATTTGGCAGTGACTTGGAAAGTGACCCCTCTCTCGGCATTTAAAACAGAAAATCTCGGATCGAAAGCGCTTGCCCTCACTCTTCTTACCTTTATCTCTCTTCCCACACATGGCTGCTAAGTGTCCCTACTCCTGACACCGATAACAAATGACATGGTCATATGGACCACGTCCTGCCCTTTCCCTCCACAGCCTTTCCCACTTCTCCATTACTTCCTCCTGTTCCTTACGGGCTAGTGCTCTTCGAGCTCGACGAGATGTAATCTGCTCTTCCGATCTTGCCATAACTATAATAGCTTCCTATCAAGAGAAATGGCTGGATCAATAAGATAGGATTTCCAAATCCTAGTGAATCCTAACCAAAGAAATTACCAACAAGGTGGATACCGAAGGAAAGAAGTTTAGAAGATCTTGATATCAAAATAAAAAGATTTTTATACCCATATAATCATTGAAAAATATCCTTTAAAATCATTTTGAAATCATTTTATACTTCGAAAAACGTTCTCTCAAAAAGAAAATGATTCTGAGGTTGATTTCACTCATTCTATGGTATTTCTACCCTATCTCTAATGAGCTTTTTGCTCTGCGGGCTAAGGTTTGCCTAAAAACCAAAGCTCTGATCCCAACTGTAACAATCCGATATTTTCAGCCATTCGCATCCACACATGCCAGACTTGAATTGCTCAAAATACCACACTGTGAATAAATTTGGAGCAAATGAAATCAAAGAATCACAGACACGGAACAATCAGAATAACTTGTAGCGGAAATTAAAATACCATAGTAGTTCATGAAGCTACTATAACGAACTCTCAAAACAAATACATAATATCAGTTTGAAAAAAACATATACAATAGAAATCTCAAATAGATAGAAGTTTATAAATACCAGAGCTGAAATAGAACAACTGAAACTGAAGGGAAATAGATAATTAGACAAGCAGAATCTCCAGCGATTCCTAGCTCCAGAAAAGAAGTCCAAAGCTAAGCTGTAAATAATCAGGCTGACCCGAGCGTAAAGTAAAACACAAAATACTCGAGTCAGGACATGCATACTTATATAATGTAAACCAACTCAAGTGAAATGTAGTAGTAATGTACAATGACTTAAAGGATGCTTGGGATCGTCCATCCTCTAAGGATCAGTTAAACTTTAAATTTAATACATCCTGTAGTAAAATTTCAAAATGGTAATTTATACTTCAAAATAAAATATCATTTCAAAATTCAATATCATTCAAAAATCCATTTCAAAATATTAAAATATCATATATTTCCCAAACCACATTCATTTTATTTAACTTAAATACCATTTCAAATCACATTTCAAAATATTTCAATTTAAAATATTACATTTAAATCATTTAAAAATGAAGTTATTATATTTAATGATCAAATATTCAATTCTTAAAATTTTACCATTTTCAGAATTCATTTATTCACTTAAATTTATTAAAACCATGAAAATTCAACTTTCGCGGCGCTTAGAAAATGCTACGAAAAGTTATGTTTAAAAACAATTCAATTAGCAAAAGACAACATTTAAGATGTTGTAATAGGTTTTAGATTTCAAAGAAGACTTTAGTTAAATTCAGCAACTACGGCACTTACAAAGTGTTGTAATAGCCCTTAGTTCATTTTAGCCATTTAGTTCATTTATATCAATTACAACATTTACAAAAATGCTGTAATATCTTTAACTTTAGAAATGACAGCATTTCAGGAATGCTGTCAATTTAAATTCTAAAGTTTCACTACAATTTCATAAACAATTAAAATTTATTTAAATTCATTTAACTAAAAAAAATCATATTTTCTCACTTTAAAAACAATCATTTAAATACCCTTAATTTATGATTTTCCAAGGTGAAATTTTCTCAAATAACCATCAAATCTTTAATAATTTACTTGTAAAATTTTATAACATTTCATTTACTTTACACTTTAAATTTAATTTACCATTTCATAAATTAAATTTATATTCCATTTTATTTCCTTAACGTAACTTTCATTTTAAAAACACATTTCACATTTTCCAAGTTAAGTTATATTTCAAATTTCAATTTTAAACATTTATTTATTTAACTATTTTCAATTTATAGAAAATCAATAACACTTTATAAAATCATTTTAAATTCAAATTAAAATCAAATTATCATATTTTCTTACTTAATTTAAACCACATTTATAAATAAATCATAAATTTCAAAATTAACTTATATTTCAAATTCTACTTTACCATTTATTTATTTCACTTATTTAACTTATAGAAAATCACTAATATTTCATAAAAAATCATTTTTAATTAAATTTAAATCAAAATATCATAATATTTACATTTTTATAATATTTTAAAATTTTAGAAAAATATATTTTAACCATAGTTTGTATATAATTTTCTAACCTAAGTCAAATGATACGGATAATATATCATTTCAATCCGTAATTTACAAAGGAAAATCCGGGTTTTAACATTTCAAACCCACAATCCCAAGTTAAATGAAGTAAATAAAAATCGTTCAGGCCTATCATTTCAGCCCATAACGATTTTTCCCTATTCTAAAGTCCGTTCGGGTATGTATCATTTCAACCCATAGTGATTCTAATCTTCAGGGAACTTGCAGTGTGATAAACTGATATAAATAAACAGAATAGCATTATATAATAGTAACAGATGATATGATAGGTATATAAACAGGGTGAACATCATATGACCATAGCATAGGCAATTATAACATGATAATAATATCTACAGATTCACAGGGTGTCAATCTACTAATTATATAAGTACAAAATATCTGGTGAGAAATACTCACCTCTACAAGCTAGAGATAGCAAATATAGACATACAACAGAGATCCAAAAAGGCACGAAAGCACGACTACGATTCGAATGTGGGAGAGCCAAAGTTATTTGTCTTGTCACATAGCAAACAAAGAAAAATATACAACATGAATTTTCAAACCAAAATATTGTTAAACAAACTAGAAATACATGCACAACATATAGCCAAAACTCTTGCACTTGCATTCAACAACCCTATGCTCAGCCATAGGTTAAAATACACGGCCATTGTGTAGATTTGGATCTGGTTTTGGGTTCATATAGGTCGACCATACATAGATATGAAGGAGTATAGGTGATGTGTGCATGAATTTTCAACACAAGGCAACAAAAGTGGTTTTCCAATGTAAAAATGGTTCGGCCACAATCATAAACAAGCACGGCCAGGTCTGGTAGTGGACTAGGAGGTGATGTGGCAGAGGTCTCAGGTCAGCAAGTGGCTGGTGGTGATGATGCAAAGGTCGGCCAAGGTGATATGGTGGAGTGGTGAAGCAAAGGGTAGCTCGGCTATGAAGTTTCCAAGGAATAAAACAATTTTTGGTGGAGTTTGGCAATGGAGTGGTGCACGGCTATGGATGGGCAGTGGACTAGAGGGGGTAGCAGCTGGTTGTGGTGGTGGTGGAGGTGGCTATGGTGATGGAGGAGGGAGGCCGAACAATATAGAGTTGAAGCAAATGCAAAGAATCAATACAAAACAAAGGAAGGTGAAAAAATGAAGGAAAGTCGATTGAAGGAAGGTGATATGGTCAGAAAATGAATGGATGTGGTGATTGGAGTGAAAAGACAAAAATGAATATGAAAAGACAATGCATATTAAAGGTCCAAAACCCTTCATATTTCCAAATTCTTTTTGCAATTTAAAATACATATGAAAATAAATATAAATAAAATAAAAACACAAAAATATATTGAATGAATAAAAATAGATAAATAAATTTTAAATAAATATAGTTAGATTAAGAAAATAGCTTAAAAATAGAAACTAAGTTATAAAAATTGAAAATAAATACAATAAGTTTTGAAAAAATTATAACATCACTTTAAAAATGTTTTAAAATAAATATATACCTAACATGTCATATAACACATATTAAAACATGATATGACAAATAAAAATATTATTTATATAAATTAAAACAAATAATTTTATTAAATAAATCAATTTACATACAATATGGTAAAAAGCATAACTTTCACAATATAAATCAGATTTCAACGAAGCGAAAAGCAGTACTCTTAAAATTTAATCTATTTTCATAACAAAAATATAAATTTCAAAAATTCAAAATTTTAAATTTTAAATTTAAAAGTCAATGTTTGACCAGATTAACCAAAAATCCACTTTTCTAGAAAAATATTCTATTTATTCAGATTTGAAATTATAATTCACATCAAAATCAAAATATATATTTAAAATAATAAAATTTATCCATTTTAATAAATATAATAAAGTTTTCAAATAAAATAATCAAAATAAACAATTAAAATAAATCATAAAATTCAGGGTTATTATAGTATAAGTGGCATATATGTACAAAACTACAAATTTGTTTATGAGTATATATGATTAACTGAAAGCTGGCATGCACAACAGATGCACAATCAATTTTTACTGTCTCTTCACCAAAAAAGTAGATTAAAAGGATAATAAAAAATGTGTCGAACATTTATTATATCGAAAGAATTTGTAATCTACAACAATAACTCATAAAAAATGAAGATCAAGTGTTGTTAAATAGAAAATTATAATGAATAAAAAAGTCACTTAATGCGTAGAGAAACGATACGGGGAGGCTAAAATACTGTAATTTAAAAAAACTAAATAATACAGACCGCAACTGTCCACTGTAAACAGTAATGTAATGGTAAAAGAATTGAAACTGGAAGATGTTTTCTTAGATACCAAGAAGTTATTTTTCAACCGTTAATGACTATGGTAAATTAATTTTCACAATAACACGTTCTTTACCTATCAGAAATTGGAGGTAATTAAAATCAAAGTCCATATTTACAATTATCGGGATACGATAGTAGGTTTCGTAAACATCGTTAAAAAAACTAAGACTTTATGCAGTTTGCATAAAAATTACATCTACATTATATGTTAGGACATCTAACAACCTCCACTCAAATAAAAGCAAGGAAATGGTCAAGATAAATACCTGATCAATTTAATGTAGATGAGGTTAATCTACCGTTTGGAAAATGTGGATGCTATTTGGATCGTAGAAGTATAGTTAACCAGCAAACGAATTAACTGTTTGAGAATGGAGAGAGGGCTGTGAAATTAGGTCTGGACGGAATGAGAGGAATAAGAGGAGGTAATAATCAACGTAGCGTGGAGGAAGATCAAAAATGCTTACATATTCTAGGAGTTGGTATGAAATCCAAAATTGAAGGCAATCGTGAAAGAGTGAATCGTATTCAGTTGAAGAAGGAAAGTGGAAATGAAATTTGGGTGAGGTAATGGGTTGCGAACAGTTTTTGGTAGGTGATAATCGATGTAGCGTGGAGGAAGATTAAAAATGCTTACATCTTCTAGGAGTTGGTATGAAATCCGAAATTAAAGGCAATCATGAAAGAGTAGGATCGTATTCAGTTGAAGAAGGAAAGTGGAAATGAAATTTGGGTGAGGTAGTGGGTTGCGAACAATTTTTAGTATGTGAAGAGAAAAATAAATGATTGAACAGGGAGGCAGTATTTCGAAATCGCGGAAAACAATTATGCCATGAAAGCAAGATCATGTTCCTGCTTTCATATTTAAGTAATAGATATGATATTTTGGTCCAAAATTGTACTTGCCTAAACGAATATCGACCATCTTTTCCAAGGAATTATCAGATGCCAGACTTTTGTATGAAAAAAGAAAAGGAGCTGAATATTAGTTGAAATATAAACCATAACATTGACAAATGAACCAAATTTGCATATGTGGTTGCAATTCGCTTCGAAAAGTGAAAGCATGTAAGACGTCTTGAAATGTAGCTAAAGGTAAAATGATGTGCAAGCTAGTTAAGTATAAGAATGTATTGTTGAATATTTTTTATGAAAAAGAGAGAAAATATAAGAAAGATGCATTTTTGTTGTTGAAAACTTTTACTTTTTGATGGTAGATTTCTTGCTTGATTGTTTGATTCAAAATGATGAGAGAGCTCTTCTATTTATAGGACTCAATAAACTATTCTAGAAACACGACTCTCTAAATAATTCTATAAACATGACTCCATAAATAATTCTTTTATCTACTGAAAATTTTTAAGAGCTCTCAACAAAATACAGTAAATGCAAGAAGACTCTAAAAACTATAATAACAATAAGTTTCAAGATATTAAGCATAACAGATCAAGTTTAATATTTCAACACCCACCTATAAACTTGATTTTTCAATACCAAGTAATGTTTGAAATCTTTGTATTTCACATGCTTCGGTAGGAATAAAGATATTATCAAAACTTTCTTCATTGTGTTGACCTACTTACCAAGTATCGAGTTCTTCAATGCAAGTTCATGGATTCTTGTTTTACTCCTTTCATTTTGTCCTTCTTCATCACGATACAATTTTTCATAAAGTAAGCGTTCTAATATCCGTCTTTTTGAAGTACCATAAATTTTGAATGAGCAATATATTTTATCTTTGTATTCTTCCATAACTACGCTCTTGCGGCTTTTGACCAATCCGATTTCTATGTATGTTTTTCAAATTTCACTTTTGCATGTCATTTCAGAAAACATTATTTGAAAAATAGGTTTGTTCAAAATTATATAAGCTTTGATCATCTCTTTGTTTTCGTGATCATGGAATTCATCGCTTGTCACTTTGGCTTCCACTTTGACCAATTCTATTTCTATTTCTTTAAAATTTTCAATTTTCATTTCTTCACATTTTTGCTCATATTTCATATCTCTTCCAAGCTCTTGAATTTCATCTCCTTGATTTATGTCTCCTTCGTTTTCACCTCGCGTACTCTTCATCACTGATGTCGTCTTCGCTTGCTTTATTTTCTTCGTCTTCTTCTTTTTCATCGTCTACACGTTTTCTTCTTCCAATTTATCCATCTCTAACTCCTCAAATTTCAGCAATTTTTTCCCATCTTTCTCCTTCTCACTGTTCTTCGTTTTCTCTTTCTCATCAATCAAATTGTCTTCTTATGTTATTTTTGCATTATTCTTTCCATATGCTTCTTACAACAAATTCCATGATACTTTTGCAGAACTTTCTCCAAGCATATGATCATACGCTACTACATCGACGTTCTCAATCGACATAACATGAGAACGATGATCATTCCATCGTAATTTCGCAAAAGCTTTCTTATCTATTTGCGACATGCTCTCAAAATCATTCGACCATTCATAATCATTTTTGACGATCTTCCATAATCCTTCGGAGATTAACTCATCTTCCTTTTCCTTGTAAGCCAACAGCATAGTATCATCTTCTTGACTTCTTTCCTCAATGTAATTGGTCTTCTCTTTAAATTATTATTTCTTGGAGCTCTAAATTCGGAAGCATAATGTCCAAATTTCTCGCAATTGTAGCATTTAACGTGTGACTTGTCATATCTTGAATTTCCTCTCTCACGACCTCCTGTTGAACTTTCTCCTCTTGTATTGTTGTTGTTGTTGTTGTTGTTTTCATTGTTGGGCCTCCAACCTCGTCCATGTTCATGTCCACGACCTCTTCCATTTTTTTGGCCACAACCCCATCTTTGTTGGCTTCGATTTTTTTCCTTTTCTAAATCAATTTGTATCTTAAACACTTTCTCCACAGTCTCTTCCTTCTTCCTTTTATTTTCTTCATAAGCTTGCAATGAGCCTAGAAGTTCCTGTATTGCCATGGTCTCCAACTTTTTTGTTTCTTCAATGATGGCGACAATATGTTCGAACTTTGGATCTAATGATCAAAGAATCTTCCCCATAATTCTTACATCATCTGACTTCTCACCATTTCTTTTTAGATTATTACTAACCACTAAAACTCTTGAGAAGTAATCAGAAACAAGCTCACCTTCTTTCATATACAAAGTTTCAAACTCTCCTCTTAAAGTTTGAAGACGTACATTTTTTACTTGATCAGCTTCCTTGTAAGATGTTCAAAGTTTCTCTCATGCTTCTTTTGCAGCTTTGATCCTCAAACCTTCTCTAAATCATCATCGTCCAATGCTTGATAGATTAGACAGAGAGCCTTCTTGTCTCTCGTCCTTGAGTTTCTCAAACTACATCTTTGAGTTTGAGATAAGCTACCTTCATTTTCTTGTTCAGTATAGTCTTTCTTCACTATTTCTCATACGTCATGTGCTTCAAGGAGAGCTATCATCCTTAGGTTTCAATTGTCATAATTGTTCTTGGTGAGCATCAAAACTTATAAGGAAACGTTGTTATTCGCCTTCTCTATCTTTTTTTGAAAGAACCTCAGAGCTCTGATACCACTTTGTTGAATATATTTTTATGAGAAAGTGGGAAAGAATATAAGAAAGATGCCTTTTTGTTGTTAAAAACTTTTCTTTTTTGATGGTAGATTTCTTGATTGATTGCTTGATACAAAATGATGAGAGAGCTCTTCTATTTACAATACAACAAAAATACCATATTACAACGTCGTTTTTATAACATTCTTTAAAAGCACGTTGTAATAGAAACCTATTACAATAGTTTTTTTAGGCTCGTTGTAATAGATACTACTTTTCAACAACTCTTTTACTTTGCACGTTGTAATAGAGACATGTTATAACATTTTTAATTTGACCGTTGTAATATATGTCTATTACAATGGTTTTTTGTCCGTTGTAATAGATAGCAGTTTTCATTCCTGTTTGCCCATAGTAATAAATTCGTATTATTTGTTGTGGCCGTTATAGATGTCGATTTTACAACGGCCACAGTATGCCTATTGTAATAAATGCCCGTTGCCGATTTTTGATAATTAATAACTAATAATTACAATGCTTTCTTCAAAAATATTAATTATTATTAATTATTAATATATAGCAATTAATTATTAATAATATTAATATTAATCACCATTATCTTCGGTCATTTATACATACTTACTTAATAATTTATAAATGGTAATTTATAATTAATAATTATAAATGATAACGTACATAAGTCATTATTTATAATTTATCACAATTAATGATTACTAATAAATAATTTTTAATTACTAATTATTATCTATAATCAATATTCATTTCTTATATTAATAATTTATTATAGTTAATTATTAATAATTAGTATTAAATAATTAATAATTAATAATTAATATTAAATAACTAATAATTAATATTAAATAATTAATAATTAATATTAAATAATTAATATTAAATAATTAAGGTTAAGTAATTATTAACTATCATTAAATAACTAATATTCAGTTATAATTAAGAAGTAGTAATTAATAATTAATAACTAATACATCAAAGTAATATTTAACATTTAATAATTACCGATTAATATTCAATTATAATTAATATTAAATATTTAAACCACTGAATAATTAATATTCAATTATAATTAAGAAGTAATAATTAATAACTAATAAATAAGAAGTAATATTCAATAATTAATTATTTCTATTAAATAATTGGTAATTGCTACTTAATAATTAATAATTAACAAGTAATCTTTAATGATTAATAAGTAATATTAATTGAATTCCATAGACTATTCTAGAAACATGATTCTCTAAACAATTCTAGAAACATGACTCCATACATAATTCTTATTTCTACTAGAAAATTCATAAGCTCTCAACAAACTATAGTATATGCAAGAAGACTCTAGAAATTATAATAACAAGAAGTTTTTAATTAACCATAACAAATCAAGTTTAATATTTCAACATGTATTAGGTTACAATGGCTTGTCTAGGGGTTCGGCATCTACCGACAAAGTCACTCAGAGCAAAAAGATGATTGAACTCTTGGAGTTCATCTAGATGTCGTTGAATATTAGTTGAATGTTTAGGAAATACAGTTTGGAAGGGTTGAAATTATTCATGACCTAAGAGCCAAGCCAGTTTGTATTGTACTATTCCAATTTTCCTTGGGCTGACGTTGGTATTACTATGTAGGTTGATATTTGATATTCTGCCCCATCAACTTAAACCTGTCCAGTTTGAATTGAGTTGAATTTCCAAGTAAAATAAGTTAAATGAGCCCAAATACAGTTTAATCTGTTTTGGCAAAGCTCAGTTATAAGATGGTAATGCTAGTTTACTCTAACATGTTAATAGTAACACAGTATAAGCTTTTTTAATATCACTGCTTCCGGCTATCAATAATTATACCCCCTCACTTTGAGCTCTACTCTTTCGTCATTTCTAGTCCGCATGAGTAGCAATGGAAATAGGCAGGTTAGGATGGGTTTTGGTGCATCTGACCCATTTTAGATATTTTAGACCACACGTCAAACCCGTCCCATTGATTCAGTGCGGATTCAGAATTTTGCATGGAACTTGAAACTCATATAGGTGAGGTAGGCCTAACCCATCCAAATATCTGATAAGGCTTTGTGTATTGGTTCAAAATTGTGTACCCACGTATGTACATATATATATATATTTATTTATTTATTTATTTGTTATCACTAAATAGTTCATTAAATACAAATAACAATGTGTTTACAATAATAAAGATAGATAACAATAATATGATGTACGATAGCAGTTCAAAAAACATGTTGCGTTATTGTATAATTATCAGCGACACAACTTAATACTATAAATTTTTTATAGCTTGTTGATTGAAGTTTTATATCTTATTGATTGGAACATTATAGTTTCTATGCCATAATTATATATATTTAGAAAGATTAATAAATTATCATTATAGTAACAAATCGATTTCATGAGTTCCCGGTAGTACGGGTCTAAATGGAACGGGTCAAGAAAGCTCCGATCCGATCCAAGAACTGGAGATCCGAAGAATGGTTGATGGGTCTACCCCTCCCACGACGGGTCTGAGTGGGACAAAACAGAGACAGATCTATCAGGTTTGAACTACAAACTCTCCTCATAGTCATCCATTTCTGTGAGGTCCACTCTCTTTTGCGATAATAACATGCTACTACGAAGATGGATTACACACATATTGAGTTAATAATATAAAGGTTGCATTTTATAATTTGAATTTATGGACTCAAAAAAGGATTAAACCAGGAATGATTAATGTTAAATTATATGTAAAATGTAGTTATAAATAATATATGAGAGTTGATTTAATGTATCCAACAGATAGGGTCGACCAAAAGCATAGCCCACCAACCCTCGGGTGGGGCAGTCTACTGGGCCGGTGGTAACACCAAAATATTTTATATTGAAGATCGAAGAATATGCAAATGAGCTTTTAAGTCTAGTTGAATGAAGCTTTGGTCCAAAGGTTAGTGCCTTGAAAAAACGAAGATTATGGTGACTATTAAAACCTGAAAAGGGCAACATTTTTTTTTTTTTGAAGATGTTCTTTGTAAATCAAACCATAATTTTGAACTTGGCATCGAAATCTATGGGCTGGCTCTACTAATAGATGGTTTGACCAATGTAGGTGTTATTGATAGTACGGCTGAAATTTGCGAAAAATGGTAAACTGGCAGTGTTAGTTTTAGCATGCAGTTTAGTCAGTAGTGTTGAAATTCAATATTGACCAAAACAACTAAACCTTATTAAAACTACTGCAATAGAATTGCAGTTTGTGGATAATGCACGACCAGGACGTGCACAAAAGGTGATATTTTTGTGTATTTACATTTATAAAAATAACATATAAGCGTTTCACGTTAACGAAAGCACAACCATGTAGTTGTTATATTTCAACAGTGAAGTTGGCAGCCCAGGCAAATGCAAGTCCACATATAACCGGGAACACCATATTAAACATCCTAACCATGCACAACTTTGAAGAAATATCATATCTAAGAAGATAATTCTAGTATTATGCATGATAATATTCCCTTTTTAGTCTATTAACTTTAAAATCTAAGATCAACAATGTTACTATTTATATCATTGTACATTATTTGGAATGAATCAAGAATGTTTTCCATATCAACTAAATTGAATGAAAATGTAGAATGATAGTTGACAGGGTCTGAATTTAAAAAAATAACAACTATCATTTAATCATTATCAAAATATTAATTTACTAAAATTTTAATACCTTTATGTATTAGTAAATTAACCATCACCAAACTATCGACATACCAATGATCATTTTATTTTATCAATAGTAATGGTAAACTATCGGCAATCGTTTTTGACTTACCAGTAGTATTGGTCCAATAAAAGTTTTCTTCTATCAATAGCGGTTATCATTGTCATAATAGCCCTACGCAAAGTTGTAAAAGGATGTTGAGCAGGACTAAATTCTACGTTTAATTTTATTGGATACGATGGTTGAATTTTGCAAACATAAATTCTTTTAAGCGAGGTAGATAAATTAAATTTATTGGATATCATGTTTAATTTTATCCTTATGTTTAACTAATTTGAAAGTTAAATTTATTAAACACTTAATACAAGGAGAATTCCAATTGATAAAGAACATTGTTAAAAAAACTAGTACTAATTTTAAGATGTTAAGCATTTTGTGGCAAATATATAAAGTATACATCTACATACGGATTACCCTGTATGAGACATTCTTTTCTGTACACTACCAAAAACAAGAACTATATGTCTCAACATATTTTCCAACATACACTGTCAAAAACACATTTTGTCAAAACATGTGTTTTACGGGGATAAACAAATAGGAAGACCTTGTAAATCTAAAAGTTAAGTCCTATATAACTTGACTTACGTAGAAGTAATTTGCTAAAATGATAAAACATTATTTCTTTAGCATTGGACAAGAAATGTCAACTATTACGAATGGGTTTGAAGTAATCTTCATCAATTATATTTTTTAGTGTAGAAATATGGCCAACTACATATGACATATCATCATCACCAGTAAAATTATGTATATAGATAGGTGATGAAAAAAGAATAATGAAGATCTAAGTTGAACAAAATAATGATGCAGATTTGTGAATTAATAGTTGTTTAAATTAATGTTCTTCAGTTTGTGCTTCTATATTGCATTTACTTCTTCAGTTAGGATCTAATGTCGATAAATTTGAATTTCAACCAAACAGTTTCTACCGTATACTTCATTAATCAATAGAAAATTTTCTAGCTAACATTAATTTCTTACAGGATAAAGAAAAATCAGTAGAAGTAGAATCATCAATTAATTCTTGTGATGAGTCTATTTCTGTTGACGAGAAATATGAACTACAAATAATGGAACAAAATTCCCACTTAGAAAAAAATAATTCTGAAACCGATTCAAATGTAAAAACAAAGGAAACTAAAAGTTATAGAAAATATTTAGGAAGTTTTATGAAATTTATAAATGGAGTAAAAAAGTAATTGAAACCAGAATATTTGAATATAATAAGTGATACTCTATTTTGGAATTTTATAAAATTGTTTATTTAAAAAGGAGATAACAAAAAAAGATATCATAAAAATTCAAAAATTTTAGATGTAGTTATACAAGCGCATAGGCCCGATTTAGAGAAATTTGAAATAGCTAAAAAATTATTGGATATTGATTTTATGAAAATGAAAGAAATATTTGATATTCCCATAGAAGGAAAAGTAATGACATCTTTACCTCAAAGGGGAAAAAGTATTTACCACCAATTTTCTAAAATTTTATTAAGAAATATTTGTTGAAGAATGAAAAAATAAACAAAAAGGTGGTAGAACGATACACACACAGTGCTAAAACATAATGACTAAGAAGTTGTTGAAGATGTCGTCTGATTTATTATAATGCATCTCCTTTGTACATTTTTCTTCTAAAGTAATACAATTACTTTAAACATTGAATATTATTTCAATGATTATACATTATATTAACTAATATTTCTTCTAAGGTGATACACACACAATCCACGTAGTTTAATTTAATTTGTTCAATGCTATAAAACTTAGGTAAAATATGTGCAACTGTACTATATTGAATAACCGTTTTTTCCTAGATCTGAATTATGAATTCTGTAACGACCCGCTATTTTGGACCATTCAAATCGACAATAAAACCATACATATCCGACTTGAATAATTCAAAATACCGAATTGTTAATTAAAATTTGGCAAAACTTAAAATATACGTTAAATAAATCAATTACAGATCATAGAGTAATATAATGCAGCGGAATAGATAAAGAATCGTAGTTCATGAAGCTACTATATATATCAGAGTTAGAAAAATACAACCGAATAGTTCAAATGCAGTGAAGTCTCCAATGCAACAGATGACTTTCCTGAACCAATCAACTGGAAAGGTTGGAATCTGAATTGATAGTTGGATTTCCAAACGAAGCTCCGAACTCCAAAGGCGAGTCTCAAATGTTGTATCACTCAGTCTGACCCGAGCGTAAAGCAAAACACAAAACACTCGAGTCAGGATTAACATTCTTATATCAATAAATCCAACTCAAGTGAAATATTAACTGAAATACAAATAACTTAAAGGATGTTTGGGATAACCATCCTTTAAGGGTCCATGGAACTTTCTACAAGGTAGAAATATACACTATAACACCATGGTCATTTCAGCTTAATTTATACTTCAAAACCAAATCTCATTTTCACTTCAAATATCTCTATATTTCCCAAAATAGTATTTATATATATTGAATAATTTATACAGTAAAGTATTTTCAATTTCCTCAACTTAACAAAATGTTCCAACATCGACCCGACCTTCCCATTCAAATTAAATTCAATCTCAATTTATCAATTTAAATTCAACTCAATTTAAATCAAATATTACTACTAAATCTATATATACAATTTCCATTTATATAACATCTTAAGAATCAAATTTATTAAACCATATATTTCTTTCCAAAATTTTAGAAATTATTTTCAAAATATTTATATGGACCAACGGTGTCTGTATATATTTCCTATCATATAGTCAAGTGCTACGGATATTTATCATTTCAATCTGTATACTAAATATATACGGGTGGATATCATTTCAACCCGTAATCCCAAATTCAATTAAATGAAAATCGCTTGGGTTTATCATTTCAACCCATAACAATTTTCTCCTATTCTAAAGTCTGTTCGGGCATGTATCATTTCAACCCATAGTGATTTCTAAACTACAGGGAACTTGCATAGTGATAACAGAAAATACAATAAAATAACAGGCATATATCATCAATAACAATATAATATAAACAACAGGATATGGTGTCATATCCCGTAGGTGAACAGTTACAGATAATAGCATATATAAAAAATTTAAATAACTACAGCAGCATACTTCAATTGTCGTTTCAATTGAAATCAAATTTAATGAATAAAAATATGTTAATCGTGAGTGATTGCTCACCTCTCGGGCCTAGAGAATACAGAAGATGACACAGATATGCATACTGCTACAGACACTGAAATTTGAATTATGAATCGAAGCAAAGCAAAATCGACACGAATTCAATGATCAAAGCTGATAACAAGAATTGATGGAACAAGTCAGAACGGGATAGGCAAAGATAATGGTATGAGTTGACTCATATATATATATATATATATATATATATATATATAACTATATATATAAAGTCATACTCTAAATTCAACACATATTAAATTAAATTAAATATGTATGTATTTATATTTTCCAAAATCATTGTTCTTTTTTTTATTTAAAACACATAGATTAGAATCAAGCATATATACAATATGAAATTGGAAATAAATACTTATATAAACAGACTAATATAAATCATGTGCTAGGTTACAATACTGACATAATTTAGCTGTAAGAAAGAGTATAATGAAGAAGTCAACATCAGTTATAATATATTTATATAAACCAATTGTAACATATATTTAGTTGATATAACAAATGAATTCTTTTATAAAATAATGTTCATTGGGCGTTATTTCATAAAATGCACATACAATACCATTTATATACGAACAACAAAAGTAGCTTATATGTATAGATATACTATTTAAAAATCAATATTTATATTTCAACTAACATCAGAAAACAAATATAAACTTTATACTTTATATATGTTTTAGGGAAAAAGAGAGAGAGAAAAACATAATGCAAAGTGGATCCAACATTTGGAATTCAGGGATTAGTCCTGAAGGCTAATACACCGTCGGATCATTTTTATTAAATTTTTGGATAAATTTCAGTAGAAGAGTAGCAATTTATTTAAAATAACATGCTGTGAAATGAATTGATGGAATGAATAAAGTAACGTATTATTAGTACCCAAATAATCAAATGACACAATACGTTGGTTTCTTAATAACGACAGTAACGTTCAATTTGCTAAATGTTAATTTAGGACGTTATCTTTGTCTTATTTGTAAGCGATTGATATATCATACCTCTTTTAAATTTAAGATCAGCTCATGGCACAGCGTATGAAAATTCAAATTCCATCGCATCATATATTTATATTTTCAGTTTAGAAATGTACGAACCTATCAAATTTTTTTTTGGCCATAAATGACGTAAAACACCACTGCTTATTAAATTTGTCGTGTACTGCGTTTAAATACTTCCAAAGCGTTTGTCAATTTATTTAAAAGCTATAAAATGAAAGGAGTGAAAGGAGAAAAAAAGAAAGAAAGAATATATATATATATATATATATATATAATAATTATAATAAAAAACATGGGGAGAGAGACGAAGATACAGATGGTGGTACGTATCTTGTTTTATTCATAAGTAAATATCACCACGTTAAATTCCTTTGCATATTTTTAATTGCTATAACCAATGCTTTCATATATAACAGGCCCAATCTTATATACATTGCTACATATTATAAAGGGCTATGAAAATTTATATATATACACCTTATAGTATAATATATATAACTAGATAAAATGTATATATTAGATAATAGAATACAATAATATAGATGAAAAGAGAATTGCAGCAAGCTAAAATATATAATAAAAAAACAAAGTGTTGTAGGAAGTTGAAAACAACAACTAATGCAATAATATTTATTATAAGTTTCGAAATCCATTAGACAAAAAAAAACACAGCTTGTATAACATATCCATTAAACAAAATAGACTATATATAGTACTAGTACATATTCATGCTATATGTAAACATTTAAAAACGAAACATATATTGCAATATGATACACATACCATTTATAAAATTATGGATGACGAGGGGAGGAGGCATGGAGTGGGTTGTGGCTCTTGACAGGTGGTTCGAGTTGTGGTGGCGGAGGCTTGACGAAGCTATAGGAAGGAGAACTGGTCCTTTTTCATTTTTCCATCATATCTGTTTTAGTATTGTAATGGGAAAAATCTTTTTTTTTAAAGCAACAGAGAGGAAGAAAAAATGAAGCTAAATAGGCTCAGAGACTACACGTTATAAATATTTAATATAGTTTAACGGTAGGAATGAGTAATCCAGCAACAAAAATTGGAACCATGGAAATAGAGGGGTCAATCGCTAGAATTTAGGAGGTATGAATGGTAACGGTTGTTTGAATTGTATACCAAATATATAACTTTATATTCCATTATTAATTGAATAGGAGAAATGAATGGGTGGAGAATGAGCTGTCCATTTATGATATACTGTTACATATAATTTATCAAAGAAGAAACGGTAGAATAATGATAGATTTGAATTATATACTGGTTTGATAACGTCAAGTTGATAAGGTGGATATTTAAACAATTTATTGCTTGATTGGAAAGCACGTGAGTATGGAAAGGCAAGGATATTAAAATGGAAAAAGGAATGGACAGAGAAATTTAAACGAAGATAAAACGTACAGGAATAAATATAGAGTAGTGGGATGGTCACGATAATTCAGTGGATAATTAAAGCAACTTTTTAATGCCACCAGCTGCACGTTCAAATTTGAAAAGGCAGAGTAACGGACCATAAAATAAATTGAAACAATGGATTTATAAAAGGAACCATGATGTGTACAATAATTGAAACGAAAACGTACATAAATAAATGAATATGAGACAAATGAAGATGAAGGGGGAAAGAAATAAACTATTTATGGGCGATGAATTTATAAAAGGAACCATGATGTGTACAATAATTGAAACGAAAACGTACATAAATAAATGAATATGAGACAAATGAAGATGAAGGGGGAAAGAAATAAACTATCTATGGGCGATGAATTTATAAAAGGAACCATGATGTGTATAATAATTAAAAAGAAAACGTACACAAATAAATGAAAATGAGACAAATGAAGATGAAGGTAACCTTATATATAATATTAAAAAAATCAATATTCATTTAATATTATGTATATTCTTTCAAAATGTAAAGGCTACGTATGAATGAGTTCATATATGCTTATCTTTGTACATAACAAACATGCAGATTACCAATTTTAATGCAGACCTTAAATCAACCTTAAAACATATACTAAATATGCACTAAAATAAAATGGAAATGGTGACACAAAAACCCAAAATCAAATATATATATATATATATTTAACATGACTATAAATCAAACTTTAGTAAAACTATATACTAGTATCAAGACTAACATATATATATATATAGCTATTATAACACATATAAATAAAATAAAACTCGATATAAATATGCTTTACAATATATACACTTCAAATAGACCATCATACATATACAGTGGTTTTCCAAAATAATTATATATGGAACGTACTCAATATACTTAAAATTCACACACCTTGCTGAAAAGCAAAAGGAGACCGTAATTTATTACCCACACTATTGATATTTATACCCAACAGAAATGAACTATGTCATCCAATTTACATCAAACTTAACTTATATATTATAGTATAAATAATAGTTTATAAAGTTTTTGTACTAGATCTTATAGGTATAACCACAACCAAACTTTAAAATATATGTACATAGCTCGCACTACAAATCACTAATATACATAACATATTTTCTTTTTCTTTTTTCAAAATTTTATTATTAATAATTTCTCAAAATCCAATTCAATACGTTAAATACCAATTAAAAATTGCTAAAATTTTATTGGTCGTTACACTCTCCCCCACTCAAAACTTTTCGACCCCGAAAAGGAATAAAGTAGGAGAATAGAAACAACCAGATGAAAAATTTAGACTTTGAAAAACAAATTAAACAATTTATTTAAAACCATATTATTTTTTATTATTATCTAAATTAATTAATATTTAATAGGTTACTCATTTTATTAAATCCATTCAATTAATTATGAGATCAATTATTTATAAAACACTAAAAAAATTTTACTATTAAACCAGGTAGAATGTAAATAAACAATATTTTAAAGGATATATTCAAAAGAAGGAAAGAAGATAGATTCAGAAAAGAGAACATAGGTGAATAAATAAAGCAGGGCAAATAAGGTAGATTCAAAAGAATAGTATCGGGCTCGAATAGTTAATTTCAAACCAAAAAAAAATTCAATCTCAAATATTAATACAAAATTTATATTTCAAACAATTTGGATACATTTAGGTTAGGAAGATAAATTGGGATTTAGTTGAAATGGTATTAAATTAAGAATTTTATTTTTTGGAAATACCTTTATAATAAAATATTTTTATATCGAAACCAATTTTCCTTTCGAAAATACTTTTATAACTCGATGTTTCAACAAGTTTATCCTCGTTCTTGCAGACTCTGGCCATGCGTTGATCAGGCGCAAAGCTAGAATTCTTCAAGTACTTAATAGACTTATTTCAACACCCAGTGAAAATTCTTGAAAAACCTTTAAAACAGATATGGAAAGTACAATCCAAACAAAACAACCAAACCAAAACCTTTGTCCGACCATGGTTCGCAGATATACAATGGTTACGCCTGGTTCCCCCAGGAAACAATCCGTATCCGTAAGCTTTCTCAGCCCTGCGAGTTACGCCATGATGACTAGTAGAGTGCAGGATACACAATGGTTACGCCTAGGTCCCCCAGGAAATAATCCGTACCCCTAGGCTATCTCAGCCAGGCAGTTTCGCTACTATTCGCGACCTACACAGATTGCAGGATACATAACGGTTACGCTTGGATCCCCCAGGAAACAATCCGTACCCCTAGGCCAGACTCAGCCAGGCAATTGCGCTATGCAGTCGCAAGAGAAAAAAAAACCATGGGTTACGCCACGGTGGAAACACTCGAGTATTACATCCGAAAAACCAAAAATCAGAGAGAATAATATCGATAGAATGAATCCACGATGTGGCCACAAAGCGGATATCAAGCAGAAGGCATTTTCCTTATCTTTACTTCGAAAATATATATCATATAGTACCTTTTCAAATCACTTTCAAATATCGTACTTATATAAAGTCCATATATATAGGATTCCATTTTTCCCAAATCGAATACTTTCCAAAATCAATAGTAGATCAAATCATACTTATATAGACTTCGATTATATAAAATCTCATTCCAAATTGAGTACCTTTCAAATCAATAGATTTCAAATCAACTTCATACTTATACAATCCATTTTATATAAGTTCGACCACTCCCAAATCAAGTGCTTGATAATATAAGGTTCTCAAATTTCAAATCATTTCAATATCAATTCAGTCTCAAAATCATATATGATTTCACCAAATTTTCTTCCAAATTAAATATCTAAATTTCAAAGTTCCCAAAATAATAGGTTTAGAAAATTATCCCATTTTCCAAATTAAAATAATTCAAGTCAAACAAATTCATTTCCAAAATCACCATATAAGTACTGGTTTTTAATTCCAATTTAATTTCAAAACCAAATATTTTCCCAAAATCAATTATACTCAAAATGGTTTGCAAATTTATAATTATCCCTTTTTTAAAAAACTTTTAAACTATCTATTTCTGTTTGAAATATCTAATTTACCTTTCTGAAAACCATTATTCAAAACTATTTTTTTTTCAAAACATTTCAAAACCAAATTTATATTCTTTATCAAACATTTTATACTCTTCGAAATTTCTTAGCTTTGAAAATTTAATCTCGATTTGGAAGTATTCGAACATTCAAAATAGTTAGGGAAATCAAATTTTCCAAATTCAAGACTTGAAAATCAACAAAAAATAGATAGGATTATACCAAATCAAATCCGAAACTCGAGGACTGGATACCGATTTCCTTTAAATCATTTTAAATATATATACATATAGCTTTCGAATATCGAATTATTCTTCGGAATTTGAAATCAAAATTTGTTTCACAATATCACTCGCATAGCAAAGCTACTAGAGTGTCCTCTACCCCACTCTGAAACTCGAAAATCAATGTCGATGATGCGTGCACTCATCATCGAAATTATTTTCCAGCGACATAGTGAGTTCTGGACTTCTATTTTCTTAAAACCTCCTTGAAATTTCATTGAAATCATTGGAACTCGTTTGAGTCATTTGAAACACTTCTTATTCAGAAAATACTTTCTCGTATTATTATATAATTGCAAAAATCTTAAAACCAATTTCAAAACACCGGAATTCAATTCTCAATTTCAAATTTAACACTTCAGTTATAAATCATTTTTATATAAATCAATTTCTTATATTTTTTCAAAATTTCAAATCCTTTCAAAACCCTTTTATATAGAATAACATTTCTTATTTATTTTATATATAGGTATATAATCCTTATCGAAAATATTTTCACTTTTATATATAGAATAAAATCATAGTTATCAAAATAATAATTTCGATATACAAAACAATTTCAATAATGCAAACATACCCGATTTTCAGAGGATAATTTTAAGAATGGATTTTAAACAAAGATAGAGATTGAATTAGAGGAACTCAAATCAATAGAATTCTGATTCGAAGATAGACTCGATCGAAGATGCGATAATTAAATTACAAAATAGAAGATGGATATACTTCTATAAATCGCGGGCGACCTTTACCGGTCAACCGTGATTCCAAAATTAGATCGGTGTAGAATTCTGAGGCAATTCGACATTCGATCGCTAGAGATATAGAATTCGGCATAACAAGATATACCAGCATCGTAAACCGAGGATACCGAAAACTTTGGTGAGTCAATGCCAATTGAAAAGGAGTTTTCACCCCCTTTACAAATCATTCAGTGGAGTTATAGGATACTCCGAAATCAAATGAATATAAATAGGGAGAGACAGAATGAATTTCGGAACCGAGGGACATTCCAAAATTCAAAGGAAATCGAGTCAAAAGGAAGAGATTCAACTCGAGCGAAAGTGATTTTGTAAATAAATTTACCATATATGCTAAGTTTTTCCTAGAGCCAAAGCTCTGATATCAACTGTAACGACCCGCTATTTTGGACCATTCAAATCGGCAATAAAACCATACATATCTGACTTGAATAATTCAAAATACCGAATTGTTAATTAAAATTTGGCAAAACTTAAAATATACATTAAATAAATCAATCACATATCACAGAATAATCTAGTGCAGCGGAATAGATAAAGAATCGTAGTTCATGAAGCTACTATATATATCAGAGTTAGAAAAATACAACCGAATAGTTCAAATGCAGTAAAGTCTCTAATGCAACGGATGACTTCTCTAAACCAGTCAACTGGAAAGGCTGGAATCTAAATTGATAGTTGGATTTTCAAACGAATCTCCAAACTCCAAAGGCGAGTCTCAAATGTTGTATCACTCAGTCTGACCCGAGCGTAAAGCAAAACACAAAACGCTCGAGTCAGAATTAACATTCTTATATCAATAAATCCAACTCAAGTGAAATATCAACTGAAATACAAATAACTTAAAGGATATTTGGGATAACCATCCTCTAAGGGTCCATGGAACTTTCTACAAGGTAGAAATATACACTATAACACCGTGGTCATTTCAGCTTAATTTATACTTCAAAACCAAATCTCATTTTCACTTCAAATATCTCTGTATTTCCCAAAATAGTATTTATATATATTGAATAATTTATACAGTAAAGTATTTTCAATTTCCTCAACTTAACAAAATGTTCCAACATCAACCCGACCTTCCCATTCAAATTAAATTCAATCTCAATTTATCAATTTAAATTCAACTCAATTTAAATCAAATATTACTACTAAATCTATATATACAATTTCCATTTATATAATATCTTAAGAATTAAATTTATTAAACCATATATTTCTTTCCAAACTTTTATAAATTATTTTCAAAATATTTATATGGACCAACGGTGTCTGTATATATTTCTTATCATATAGTCAAGTGCTATGGATATTTATCATTTCAATCCGTATACTAAATATATACGGGTGGATATCATTTCAACCCGTAATCCCAAATTCAATTAAATGAAAATCGCTTGGGTATATCATTTCAACCCATAACGATTTTCTCCTATTCTAAAGTCTGTTCGGGTATGTATCATTTCAACCCATAGTGATTTCTAAACTACAGGGAACTTGCATAGTGATAACAGAAAATACAATATAATATAAACAACAGGATATGGCGTCATATCCCGCAAGTGAACAGTTACAGATAATAGCATATATAACAAATTTAAATAACTACAGCAGCATAGTTCAGTTGTCGTTTCAATTGAAATCAAATTTAATGAATAAAAATATGTTAATCGTGAGTGATTGCTCACCTCTCGAGCCTAGAGAATACAGAAGATGACACGGTTATGCATACTGCTACAGACACTGAAATTTGAATTATGAATCGAAGCAAAGCAAAATCGGCACGAATTCAACGATCAAAGCTGATAACAAGAATTAATGGAACAAGTCAGAACGGGATAGGCGAAGATAATGGTATGAGTTGACTCATATATATATAACTATATATAACTATATATATAAAGTCATATTCTAAATTCAACACATATTAAATTAAATTAAATATATATGTATTTATATCTTCCAAAATCATTGTCTTTTTTTTATTTAAAACACATAGATTAGAATCAAGCATATATACAATATGAAATTGGAAATAAATACTAATATAAACAGGCTAATATAAATCATGTGCTAGGTTACAATACTGACATATTTTAGCTGTAAGAAAGAGTATAATGAAAGAAGTCAACATCAGTTATAATATATTTATATAAACCAATTGTAACATATATTTAGTTGACATAACAAATGAATTCTTTTATAAAATAATGTTCACTGGGCGCTATTTCATAAAATGCACATACAATACCATTTATATACGAACAACAAAAGTAGCTTATATGTATAGATATACTATTTAAAAATCAATATTTATATTTCAACTAACATCGGAAAACAAATATAAACTTTATACTTTATATATGTTCTCTGGAAAAAGAGAGAGAGAAAAAACAGAACGCAAAGTGGATCCAACGTTTGGAATTCAGGGATTAGTCCTGAAGGCTAATACACTGTCGGATCATTTTTATTAAATTTTTGGATAAATTTCAGTAGAAGAGTAGCAATTTATTTAAAATAACGTGGTGTGAAATGAATTGATGGAATGAATAAAGTAACGTATTATTAGTACCCAAATAATCAAATGACACAATACGTTGGTTTCTTAATAACGACAGTAACGTTCAATTTGCTAAAAGTTAATTTAGAACGCTATCTTTGTCTTATTTGTAAGCGATTGATATATCATACCTCTTTTAAATTTAAGATCAACTCATGGCACGGCGTATGAAAATTCAAATTCCATCGCATCATATATATATATATATATTTTTAGTTTAGAAATGTATGAACTTATCAAATTTTTTTTGGCTATAAATGACGTAAAACACCACTGCTTATTAAATTTGTCGTGTACTTTGCGTTTAAATACTTCCAAAGTGTTTGTCAATTTATTTAAAAGCTATAAAATGAAAGGAGTGAAAAGAGAATATATATATATATATATATATATATAATAAAAAACATGTGGAGAGAGACGAAGATACAGATGGTGGTACGTATCTTGTTCTATTCATAAGTAAATATCACCATGTTAAATTCCTTTGCATATTTTTAATTGCTATAACCAATGCTTTCATATATAACAGGCCCAATCTTATATACATAGCTACATATTATAAAGGGCTATGAAAACTTATATATATACACCTTATAGTATAATATATATAACTAGATAAAATGTATATATTAGATAATAGAATACAATAATATAGATGAAAAGAGAATTGCAGCAAGCTAAAATTTATAATAAAAAACAAAGTGTTGCAGGAAGTTGAAAACAACAACTAATACAATAATATTTATTATAAGTTTCGAAATCCATTAGACAAAAGAAAACACAGCTTGTATAACATATCCATTAAACAAAATAGACTATATATAGTACTAGTACATATTCATGCTATATGTAAACATTTAAAAACGAAACATATATTGCAATATGATACACATACCGTTTATAAAAATATGGATGACGAGGGGAGGAGGCATGGAGTGGGTTGTGGCTCTTGACAGGTGGTTCGAGCTGTGGTGGCGGAGGCTTGACGAAGCTATAGGAAGGAGAACTGGTCCTTTTTCATTTTTCCATCATATGTGTTTTAGCATTGTAATGGGAAAAATCTTTTTTTTTTAAAGCAACAGAGAGGAAGAAAAAATGAAGCTAAATAGGCTCAGAGACTACACGTTATAAATATTTAATATAGTTTAACGGTAGGAATGAGTAATCCGACAACTAAAATTGGAACCATGGAAATAGAAGGGTCAATCGCTAGAATTTAGGAGGTATGAATGGTAACGGTTGTTTGAATTGTATACCAAATATATAACTTTATATTCCATTATTAATTGAATAGGAGAAATGAATGGGTGGAGAATGAGCTGTCCATTTATGATATAATGTTACATATAATTTATTAAAGAAGAAACGGTAGAATAATGATAGATTTGAATTATATACTGGTTTGGTAACGGTCAAGTTGATAAGGTCGATATTTAAACAATTTATTGCTTGATTGGAAAGCACGTGAGTATGGAAAGGAAAGGATATTAAAATGGAAAAAGAAACGGACAGAGAAATTTAAGCGAAGATAAAATGTACAGGAATAAATATAGAGTAGTGGGATGGTCACGATAATTCAGTGGATAATTAAAGCAACTTTTTAATGCCACCAGCTGCACGTTCAAATTTGAAAAGGCAGAGTAATAGACCATAAAATAAACTGAAACGGTGGATTTATAAAAGGAACCATGATGTGTACAATAATTGAAACGAAAACGTACATAAATAAATGAATATGAGACAAATGAAGATGAAGGGGGAAAGAAATAAACTATTATGGGCGATGAATTTATAAAAGGAACCATGATGTGTACAATAATTGAAACGAAAACGTACATAAATAAATGAATATGAGACAAATGAAGATGAAGGGGAAAGAAATAAACTATTTATGGGCGATGAATTTATAAAAGGAACCATGATGTGTACAATAATTAAAACGAAAACATACACAAATAAATGAAAATGAGACAAATGAAGATGAAGGTAACCTTATATATAATATTAAAAAAAAAATCAATATTCATTTAATATTATGTATATTCTTTCAAAATGTAAAGGCTACGTATGAATGAATTCATATATGCTTATCTTTTTACATAACAAACATGCAGACTACCAATTTTAATGCAGATCTTAAATCAACCTCAAAACATATACTAAATATGCACTAAAATAAACTGGAAATGGTGACACAAAAACCCAAAATCAAATATATATATTTAACATGACTAGAAATCAAACTTCAGTAAAACTATATACTAGTATCAAGACTAACATATATATATATATATATATATATATATATAGCTATTATAACACATATAAATAAAATAAAACTCGGTATAAATATGTTTTACTATATATACACTTCAAATAGACCATCATACATATACAGTGGTTTTCCAAAATAAATATATATGGAACGTACTCAATATACTTAAAATTCACACACCTTGCTGAAAAGCAAAAGGAGACCGTAAATTTATTACCCACACTATTGATATTTATACCCAACAAAATGAACTATGTTATCCAATTTACATCAAACTTAACTTATATTATAGTATAAATAATAGTTTATAAAAAATTTGTACTAGATCTTATAGGTATAACCACAACCAAACTTTTAAATATATGTACACAGCTCGCACTACAAATCACTAATATACATAACATATTTTCTTTTCTTTTTTCAAAATTTTATTATTAATAATTTCTCAAAATCCAATTCAATACGTTAAATACCAATTAAAAATTGCTAAAATTTTATGGGTCGTTACAAATTCTATACAAATTACAGAAATTAAATGCTGCAAAAATCATTTTTACAAGATTACATCTCAACGTCATGGGATGGAGATTGCTAAAAGTTGTACATATTTTGTGGTATGATATATGCATGCAGCATGATAAAAGACTTGATAGATCTTATTAAGTCCGTTTCACATGTACGATTATTTGAATTTTAGGACTTCACAGTAAGTATATCATTACAGTATTTTAGTAGACAAATATAGTTGAATTTGACTTGTGAAAATGTATAATGTAAAAGAGCAATGCAACCTTCCTGATAAATTTTACTTATCTTGTGTGCCTATTTGATACATTAATAAATTCTAGTAATCTCATACCGAAAAGAAAAAAAATTAAATTGTAGAAAAGTACATTACTTAAATTTATGATTATGTTGTTGGAAATAAACTTGGTTTTTTAAAAACATTGATTATGTTGCAAATTTAATCTTTGTATCTAAGAAAGGCCAAAATTAAGAAAGGAGAAAAATCTAGACTTATCAAATATGTAATTTGGAGAATTCAAGAAAATGGTTTGTCAAAAAATCTAGAAAATAGAAGAATAAAGAAAAGTCTAGAAAAAGAAAAGTTTGAAGAATATGCTCCATTATAAATTGAGATATGCTCTCTTATTTGATGTATCCAAGCAAGTAAATTATACGCAAGCAAAAAAAGTGCAAAGAAAACAAAGTTTATTTTCCTCCTTTATAAAATATTCTCTTAATCTCCATTAGCAAATTAGGAGTTACTTCTTCTTGCTTCTTCTTCTTGTAGAAATTTCCTTGTAGTTGTATCAGAGCTTGAAGATCCTTCTAAAATTCCCAATATTGGTATCAGAGTTCGAAGCTAGTTTGATAGTAAGGAAGAATGAAAAGTGGATTGAGTTTTGTAAAAATTCCCTTGCTTAAAAAATGGGTATTGTGATGATTGGAGAACTGGCATGAAGGTGATGCTTGAATCAGGAGTTGTGTGGGATGTCATAGAAAACGGGTATGAATAACTTATCATTGTCGCTACGTTATCCTAAACTAAAAGAAATAATGTGAAGAACTTGGAAAATAAGGATTTACAAGTCCTAATTGTCATTCGTCAAGGCTTAGATGTTGATATGTCTGAGAAGATAGCAAATACGTCTACTTGTAAGGAAGCATGAGAGTTTTTGGAGAATGCATTTATGGGAATTGATAAAATGAAGAAAATTTGATTACAGACTATGCAAGGTATGTTTGAATCTTTATTAATGAAATTATCGAAAACAATTGATGATTATTTTTCATGAGTTTATCAATTGTAAATCATCTGAAAATATATGGAGAAAAAATAGATAATTCTAGAATATTTGATAAAATTTTACGATCTTTGGATTCCAAATTGACAATATAGTTATAGCAATTAAAGATTCTAAAGATGTAAAAACCATGAACATTAGTCAACTCATGAAATGCTTTTAGTCTATGAAGAAAAATTGAATAGAAAAGTAAAAAAAGAGCCATTAGATCAAGCTCTTCAAATCAAACTCATGGCGGATAATGAAAAAAATAATATTGAAGAAGATATCTTAGCTGATAAGAAGGACAAAAAGGAAAATAATAAAATAAGAGAGAATATTGCAATGGAAGAGGAAGAAAAAATGAAGATTGATATGAAGAAGAATATTGCAAAAGATTCGCCAAAGATAACCGAAGAGAAAGTCATAAGTATTGCAGATGAAGAGCATACAAAAATTAATGAAGTGGAAAAAAGACTATCAAGGAACCAAATATGAAAGAGAACGAAGAATACGAAGATGAAGAGTATAAAGTTAACGAAAATGATACAAATTATGAGTGGATCAAAGATTGTAAGAGTAAAATTAAGATAGAATGGAAAGATAATATATATGACTCATTCAAAATTTATAAAAGTGGACCAGGATGGAAGTTAGAATGCGTACTTTTTGGAGTATTCTATGATAAGAAAGGAGCACGAAGTGAATGGAGTACCACAATTATTCATAAAATTGCATCGAAAGTCATGACATTGGTAAAGTATGTCAAAATATTAAAGAAAATTTGGATAATTACTTTATTCCTACTGAAGCACGTAAAATATAAAGGTTGGAAAATTTACTCGGAGTTACAAAACCAAGTTTAAAGGAGAATGTTGGAAATAAACTTGGTATTTAGGAAACATTGATTATGTTGCAAATTTAAGCTTTATATATAAGAAAGGCCAAAATTAAGAATGGAGAAAAATCTTGACTTGTTAAATATGTAATTTGGAGAATTCTAGAAAATGCTTTGTCAAGGAAAATCTAGAAAGGAGAAGATTGAAGAAAAGTCTAGAAAAAAAAGTATAGAAAATATACTCCATCATAAATTAAGATGCGCTCTCTCATTTGATGTATCTAAGCAAGTAAATTGTACAAAAAAAAAGAAAAGTGCAAAGAAAATAAAGCTTATTTCCTTCTTTACAAAATATTCTCTCAATATCCATTAAAAAATTAGAAGTTACTTCTCCCTCCTTCTTATTCTTATAGAAATTTCCTAATAGTAAGATTGAACATGTAAGAATGTTGTTACATGCATATCATAATAGCTTTCGATAGCAACATTTTCTGAAGAAAAAAATATGTTGTATATGGCGATGGAGATATTAATGTATATATTTTGTCTTGAAATGCTTAGGATCGAAGTTTGTTTTTCTACCAAAAACAATAGTAGTCAATATTAATTAACTATGGCAGTATTCATCGTATGCAATGTATGCCATCATGACAAATTGGCCTAGTGCCACATGTCCATTCCTGTTGAACTGCACAAGTTGTCGTAGTAAATTTATCTTTGTATAACTGTAACATCTTCGAAATCATGTCATACATAAGTAGGAATCATGATTCCATGTTTATATTTGAAACTTGACGAGCACATACTCCAGATTATATTCAAACATTTTGGTAACCTTAATTGGATCAATATGTAATCTCTTAGATGTACTAAACTGAATAAACGAAAATAGCCATACCCTACTCTCTTTTTTTCTGTTAAATAAATGAAATGATGTTTCCAGTTTTCCATGCGTGCAAATTGAACTTTTTTCACAGACATGCCAATATCTTGTTGAAGATCAAACTTAACAATATATTTGAATTATAAGTCATAAGTTTTGTTTTAAATTATGTAATTTGTCCTACTTTTAGTTTGGTGAGAGTATTCAAGTTTTAACCAGATATTGTTTCTAGGTTTTTGCACTAGTAGAATACACATTGTTTACAATGCATATTTAAACAGTGTATCATAATTGTCATATTTAAGTTAGCCATTCTGTTAAAGTCGTTTGTTATCATAAATTAGTTCTTCTGTTATGGTACTTGTATCAAAAGTATGAGATTAAGATACATATTATTTTAACTACAATACATTGCAAGTGGGAACAATGAATATTTAAAGAGACGCTTTTAACATCTATTGTCGAATAATTCTTCACTTATCATAAAATTGATAATTTCTTTCTATTTGTACATAATCTTCCAAAGTGATTACCTTTTCAAAATCTCGTGCATTAAAAAAAAGTAAAATAGAAATATATTATTTTAAGACAATTTGGAATCATGTGATGTTACTATAACGCTCTGTTCTTCCATACATCTATGCTTTTCGGTTCCTCTAGTTATAGATTGTCATGGTATGCAAAATGGGTTGTTTTTACCAATTTTTTGTATGTTATTTATTTTTCTTTAGTTTTCCCTAGTAGTTGTACACCACTTGTACCATTTTTGTGAGTGCATCTTGCATTAGTTTCAGTAACATGTTTTGTTTAATCTCTCTGTTTCTGAAATTTATCATGTTATGTTATATTCTAATATGTATAAATATTCATTGCGAAAAGTACACGCTTTCTAACTATACAAATATTTTAATTAATGTAGTATTGAATATGTGATCGAATAGAGATAATGTAACAACCCTATATTATGGGATTATTTTATTGTATATTTTATTTCTTTTAAATTGATTCCTGATTTAAAAACTTTATTTTATTTATTAAATGGATAAATTTTGTTATTTAAAATATAAATTTTGATTATTATGTGAATTTTATTTTCAAACTTGAATAAATTGAATATTTTTCTAGAAATTGAATTTTTGGTCAATATGATCAAACTTTGGCTTTTAAATTTTAAATTTAAATATTTAAATTTTTGAATTTTATCTTTCATTATGAAAATATATTAAATTTTAAAAATACTGCTTTTCGTTTCGTTGAAATCGGAGTTATATTGTGAAAGTTATGTTTTTTTCAATATTGGGTGTAAATTGTCTTGTTTAACAATATGTTTTATTTTAAATTATATAAATAATCTTTTTATTTATCATATCTTATTCAAATTTGTATTATATGTTATGTCACATATATTTTTTGTCTTTTAAATATTTTTAAAGTGATGTTCGAATTTTTCGAAAGTTTGTTTCATTTATTTTCAAAATTTCAAGACTAGTTTACATTTTCTTTGTTATTTTCTTAATTTAATTATATATATTTAATATTTATTTATTACTTTTATTTATTTACTAAATTTTCGTATTTTTATATGAATTTATATATATATTTCAGTTATATAAAATTTAAAAAAGAAATTAGAGAAATTTGAAGAGTTGTGACCATTGAATTGCTTATGTCATTTTATATTCTCGTCCTTCCATTTCAACCATTACATGCATTCAATTGTGGTCGTTCCTTATACTATCTTCAGCCGACCATCTCTTTTTCTTTTCATGTGAATTATTTCTTCTCAACCTGAGAAAAAGTTCGGCCTCCCATCATCTCAAAAAGTTCTGGTAAATTCTTTTCTCTTTTCATTGTTTTCTACTTGATTATGTTGTTTTGTACTTGCATTTCTCACCTTCTATGCTCAGCCCCTTGCTCCTCCTTCACCATGGCCGCCTCCTCCACCACCTGAACCACCCATCACCACCTTCAGCCCTCTGTCAAAACCCATGGCTGTGCACCCATGTGACCACATCCAACAATACTTGCACAAAACTTCACTCTATAACCCATAGCCAAGCACCATACATCACCACCACCTTCAACTACCCCCTTGGCCGCCACCTACTCCACCTCCACCACCTATGGACGACCTGAAACCCTCTGCCACACCATCCTCCATCCCACTATAGAGATGGTTGTGCCTGGTCTTGCTTGGACCGAGCCCAATGTTGCATTGTATCCATGTAGTTTACCTTTGTAGTTGTTATCCATGCACTTATTCCTTTGCACTACTTTTGCTCCATCACCATGCATGTTTGGCCGACCCATTTCAACCCAAAACCAAATCAAAATCCACTCCTTAGCCATGTGTTTCTGACCTATGGCTGAAGCATAGGTGGTAGAAGGCAAGTGCAAGTGGTTTGGAGATGATTTATGCAGTCATTTCTACCATCATTTAATCGTATTTTGGTTGAAACTTATGTTGTTTATACTTGTTTTGTTTGAAATGTGTTCAAGGCAATTTATCTTTGGCTCTCTCAAACTCGAATCATTATCGTGCTATCGTGCTTTGAAGATCTCAATTTGTGTGTTTCAGATGTCGTCTCCAGCTTATACCAGTGAGTTATTCTCACCAGACAGTTTTGTACTTATATAAATAGTAAATCGATCACATGTGAATCTGTAAAATGCATCACCATATTATATCTGCTAAATTATGACCATATGATGTTCACCCATGCTTAAACACCTTTTATATCATCTGTTACTGTTATATTATGTTGTTCTGTTATTTATATCAGTTTATCACACTACAAGTTCCCTTTAGAATAGAATCACTATGGGTTGAAATGATACATACCCGAACGGACTTTAGAATAAGGGAAAATCGTTATGGGCTGAAATGATAGGCCTGAATGATTTTCAATTATTTTTCATTTACTTGGGACTGTGGGTTTGAAATGATAAAACCCGGGTTTTCTATGTAAATTACGGGTTGAAATGATATATTACCCGTATCACTTTACCTAGGCTAGAAAATTTTATACAGACCCGTAGTTAAATTATATTTTTCTAAAATTTTTAAAATATTTTGGAAATGTAAATATTATAATATTTTGATTTAAACTTGATTAAAAATGATTTTTGTAAAGTATTATTGGTTTTCTGAAAATTTATAAGTGAAATAAATAAATGGTAAAGTAGAAATTTGAAATATGAATTATTTTAGGAATTTTGATTTAATTATAAATGGAATTTAAGGTAAATATGGAAATATGATAAATTTATCATATTTTGAATTAAAATGAATCTAAAATGATTTTCTCTATAATATATTAATGATTTTTGAATAAAGTTAAAATGTTAAATGAATGAATATTGAGTTGAATTTTGAAATGCAACTTAAATTGGAAATTTGTGAATTTTGATTAAAAGTGAAATTTTAAGTTAGGTAAATAAAATGAAAATGGGTTATATTTGAAAATGTAAACTTAAGTGTTAAGTTAAAAATTAATTTAATGAATCTAAAATTTGAATGTTGGAATTTAATATGTGAATTATTATTAAATATTGATTTTGAATGGAAATATAACTTTATAAAATCATGAATATAAGGGTATTTGAATGATAATTTTAAAAGTGAAAATATGTGATTTTATAAGTTAAAAATGATTTAAATAAAAGATTAATTGTTTATGAAATTATATTGAATATTGGAAATGTAATTAACAGTATTTTGAAATGCTATTATTTCTAACATAAATGATATTACAGCACTTTGTAAGTGTTGTGGTTGATACAAATGAACTATGTATAAATTATAACTAAGTGGTATTACAGCACTTGGTAAGTGCTGCGATAGCAGAAAGATAATTAAAATCTAAAACTAAATAAAGGGCTACATTAGCACTTGATAAGTGTTGCGGTAGGCTGATATTAATGTTTGAGGTTTTGATTTAAATAAATGAGCTCGGAATTTGTCTAAAATTTTGGGAACTGAATATTTGATTTTAAATATAATGACTTCACTTTTAAATGGTTTAAATGAATTGTTTTGATTTAAATATAAACTATTTAAAAGACGATTTGAAATGATAATAAATGAATGATATCTTTGAATTAAAAGGGATATTAAATGAATGATATCTTTGAATTAAAAAGGATATTTAAATGTGTATATTTGGATTTGAATTCAAATAATGATTTGAATTCAAATAATGATTTGAATTGAATTTTGAAAGATATGATATTTTGAAATGGTTTGGAAATGATTAGATCTTTATTTTGATAAAGATTTGAATTTGAAATGATACTTTATTTTGAAGTATAAACTATGATTTTTAAATTATAACTACGGGTTATAATAACGATTGGTTGTTAAAGAGACCGGGATCGGATATGGACATACTCTCTGTCGATACCTAAAACCACTTTAACAACTGTGTACGCGGTGGAGATTCCAGAATGAAGTAAGATGGTGGTGACGTTCTTGAGGTATATTACGTGGACCCAACTCCCGTGAGTTGGCATAAGGTGGCTAAAACAGGAGCGATCTCGGGCCAAAAGGGGGTAGCTCCTCTGATCGGACACATTCCTTCGATGCTATACTCTTACTTGTAATTGATTAGATAGCCATCCTCCGATTTTGATATGGGAGTGTGTTCCGAGGTGGGCGTATGTGGCTGCTGCGTTACCACCAGCTTGTGTGCGTAATTGGTATATCTACCTTGGCATTGCCTTGTGTTCCGTGTCACCTACCATACCGAGCCTTTACTACGAGTTTGTTTTTCTCCCGTAGCCCGTGTGGTATCCTCTGATAGTTTCCCGATCTGGAGATATCATGATATTGGATGGACTACCGGGACTATTATGTGTGAAGGGTGATATGGGTAGCCCGGAACGCTATTTAAAAGTAAGTTTATTTTACGATAGGCATTATTATAATAGCGCAATATTACTACATATCAAATAGTTTAACGAATCCTTAGAGGATGGGCGGTCCTAGGCATCCTTTAAGTTACTTGTACCTTATTACAGTTCACTTGAGTTGGTTTACATTATATAAGTATATATTGTCCTGACTCGAGTGTTTTGTGTTCTGTTTTACGCTCGGGTCAGCCTGAGTATTCACAGCTTTGGATTCTCTTTCTGGAGCTAGTCTTCGCTGGAGTTTCTGCCTATCTACATTTATATCTATTTCTGTTTCAGCTGTTCTAGATTATCTCTTGTATTAGTGAGCTTCTATGTATTTGGGATTTCTATTATGTTGTTTTCAGACTGATATTATGTATTTGTTTTGAGACTCTGTTATAGTAGCTTCATGAACTACTATGTTATTTTTATATTCCGGTGCGAGTTATTCTGATTGTTCTGTATCTTTGATTCTGTGTATTTGATTTCATATGCTCCAAATTTATTTACAATCTGTTATTTTGCATCATTCAAGTCCGACATGTGTGGGTTTATGTCGATTTGAATGGTACGAAATGGCGGGTCGTTACAGATAATACAAGAAAGGTAATCATATAAAGAAGGAATGTCGACAATTGCTAAGTGGAACTTGAACGATCTAAAGGGTAAACTTGCATGCAAGTTTCTACAAAGTCTTTATGGAAATATGGTAAAATTTTAACAATAAGAAAGCTGTAGTATAAATCTTTTTAAATCTCACCTTAATATTTACAAAGTGCACGCCTACTTGCACTATTCATATAATTTATACAAGCGTTATGACATTCGCATCGCGCGTGGTGAAGACATCTAAATTGTTTTTTACAAATTGTATTGTTTAATACATGCAAAAGAAAATGATTTCCATAAATACTTAGTCATATTTTTGTGTTGAATTAGACACAGTTAATTTGAATTTTTATTTCTAAGTTGTAATATCTAATTTTTTATTAGTTTAAATTTTTATTTATATTATTAATTAATAAAAAATGAATTTTAAAGTAGTTTATTTGTTATATCCTATTTTTAGTGATTTTAAGACTTGGTAAATATTTATAGAGGAAAATTTAAATTTGTAAAGAAAGCATAATTTTCAGATCCTATTTTTAAGTGATGCTAAATTGTAAATAATATCTGTATAGTCATTTTTGGTATTTCATACTGACACCAAAAGAGTGCGATAATCGTGCATACAATTGTTAATGACATGCCCCAGGGGCAATTATATAATTTTTTACATATATCTAACTTCGAAATCAATCTTGTCCATAATAAATGTGTTTATTTTCTTTTATATACATGGTTGTATTCTAATATAAATGATTAAGTAATTAATTTAAAGCATAATTAAGAAAATCCTTAAATCAATTGTTATGTGGTAATAGTTGAAATCATAAGTAATTAATCACAAAATAAAATAACATTTAATTTTAGATATTACTAATCAATAAATTTCGAGAAATAATATCGATTCATCGACTAAAATTAAAGTATGTAACGGTCTTTAAAATTTAAGCAGCGTTTTACTCATGGCTGTTGAGGCACCAAGGAGTTACGTACTCATGGTTATTGAAAAACCAGAGAATGACTCGTCCGTGGGTCTCTTGTTGGGTTATAACTACTAGGTCAAACATGAAATCTCAGTGTGACGGTGATATATAGTTCCTTGGACTTGAGAATACAGTGGAGCTTCATTGTGAATACTCCACTTTCATTATAGTTAAATCATGACATGACGCCTACCAAATGACTACAGTAGGGTATAAGTTGAAGCATTGGATGTGAAACATTATTCAATAGAGAATTCATCTCCTCGGTTATATAAGATTGTTACCACGGTAAACTATAGTCGACTAAAAGTCCATAACTTTGGCTAGCATAAAGCGATTAATAAAAAATGTTATTATTGAATTAAGGTCTTTGTTTATGGACTAACCGAGTGAATTTGGAAGTTTTGGAATACATACATACATACATATACAGAAATTTCAAAATGAAATTTGGTAATTGAATCTTATATTAGGATTGAATAAACAAAGTGAATTCATTATCTAATATATATTTATTATCAATTTTTACTATTTATTTTTGTTATAAATGATTCATTATTAAATATTGAGTTATTGGCAGTTATGTTTATTTATTTGATTAATTTATTTTACATTACATTTTTGATCTTTCTTCTTGATTAGCTACTTCTTAGCAGAGCAAATTTCAACTGGACTTAGAAGTTTAAAACAAGGACAAAATGATTCATGGACTTGGAATCAAGTTAAGAAGGACCAAAAAGTTGAACTCAAGAAGTTTGAATTGAAATTTGGCTAAGGATACAACTCGCTACCAAGTTTTTTAGGTCGGCCGACTATTTCCTCTCCACTTTTTCCCTCTTAAACACCATACACCTCTTATACTACTCTGACAACTCATGGTCAAGTAGTCTTTCTAGAATTTGGAAGAGCAATTAGAAGGATCGATGAGATGAAAGCAAAGAAAGCATTTATCAGAAAGATCGCTAGAATTTACTACAAGTTGATGGAAAAGAGTCTGGAATAACTTAAGAAAGATATAGAAAAACAACCAAATGAAGGAGTTAGCTTATTCTCCACTGAAAATAGATCGATGGAAAGTCAAATGACAATACCAAGTTATTCTTTTAGCTCGTAGGCCCCGGGTTTACTTATGCAACATTGGGATACCTCTCATACCTCAGTGCAAGCAGGCTTCTAACTCTATACCTCTCCTTATAAATACCACCCTTATGGCAACCAAAAAAGTATCTTTACTTTGCTTCACACTACGCATATTCTTCACTCCTATCTTCCCAACCAAATACTTTGGAACCTCCTTTGTAAATCTGAGATCCACTAGGTTGTGGTCAGATCTGATAAAACTGGTTGTAATTTAGAGAGAGAATAACTATCAATAAAGATTAAAGTGGACGTAGGCCGGAAATTATGCCAAACCACTTTAAAATTCTTGCATCTCCTTTTACATTTCTGCATTTTCCTTTATATTTACTAGAAGTGGTGCTTTTATATGGTACTTGGGTGTTTGTGCCATTTCTGGTGCAAACATTTTGGTGCTTTCACTAAGAAAGAACTAGAACTGAAGTCTTGAAGCTTGAATATGAGATTTGGAGAAGATGGAGAGACCTAACACTGGATCTAAGGCTGGAGGAAGCCAATCGGAGTGTGGGGGCAGCAAGGAGGTGTCCTTAAATTCTTATCATTCCGTCTATGTAACCAGAGAATAGATAGAAAGAATGATGAGGGAGAGGCATGATGGAATGATAACTAGATAGTTGGAAATGATGGAAGGATTCTTCCAAAGAATGAGACAACAAGGAATAGGTAGAGCTATTGGAATTTGGAACTAAGGACCAGGATCTAATGCACAACATCTGGAGTTGGAGTAGAGAAAACTGGAACAATGCCCCTTTGAACAGTACCACTAGTACCGACCCAAATTCTCTCGATGCAGAGAGAATTATACTCAGGGCCAACATTGGTGCGAGCTTGGGATGTGCTGGAATGCAGAGAGAAAACTATGCTAGAGCTAAAAATGCAAATCAGAATGTAAATGAGCAAAGGTCGAAGGAATATGTGCTAGCGCTTCCTTATAAGAACAGAGGATAAAATGAAACCAAAGGTGCAGATCAAAATGCGTAGTGCGGTTAGAGGAGTATGTGCCCAAATATGTGCTGGAGTTCCCTTATAGGAGCGGGGGCAGTATATAGCTAATGGCCTAAGATTTTCGTTAGATGACAATAATCGGATGGCTAAGATGATCAGAAGAATAGTTAGAGGTGGACCCCAAGAATAGAGTTTGGAAGACGTAAACATGAATCCATTTACCGCTAACATCCAGAATGCGAGGAGTCCTCCCAATTTCAATCTTTTGATGCTTTGAATATAAGATGGAAAATCTGATCCAAAAGTTCATTTAATGAGATACATCTGACACATGGAATTGTTGGGTAGGGGTGGGCGCGGTCGGTTAACCGCTCAAATCGGTTAATTTTTGCGGTTAACCTAAACTAATAAGCGGTTCGGTTAACCAATATGCGGTTAATCATGGTCAGATGTATCGACTGAACCGCAACTTTTAAACCGCGGTTAACCATTCAAATAGAACGGTTAACCGATTGTTATTCGCGGGTAAACGGTTAATCAGTTAACCGGCCGAGTTACAGTGGTTAACCGGCCAAGTTACATCGGTTAAACTAGTCGCCATAGCACTGAAATTAAAAGCAAGCATTGAATAGAAAATGACAAATGTAACCATAGAAATACAACCACAATAGAGTACAGACATAACAACATAGAACTGCCATGGACCAAACCATTACAAGTCGTTAACCAGTAAGGCAGTAACCATAACAGACTCACAGACAACATTACAAAGCTACAAGCATTCGTATTTCATAGTTTATACATGCCACATTACAAAGTACAAACATTCAAACATTAGAACTACATGTCTACACCAATTTCATAAACAATCAAACATTACAACTGTACTCTACAGCAGCCATCAACTGATTCAACCATTACACAGCCACGAGCTAACAACCAGCGATCTCCATTCTCCAAGTCTCTCTGCCCAAAGGTAAACAAATGGAAATTAGCTGAAAACAGAAACACGCGATATCGTGAAATATATATTGAAGGGAGTTATTCAATTATCGGACTATTATTGGGTCCTTGACCATATTAGACTTCCTAGCCAAATTATATGCATTGCATAATAATTTGTTTCAAATTTCATATTATAATTCGTACTCAATCAACTTTTCAATTACCAATCAGACAAACAAGTGTTAGAACTTTTTGAGCTACCTGGCCATGAAGTCCCTACATTTAGTAATGACATTTCTAATATTATACAATCAACTATCAAGTTATAATTACACCTGTACAGATAAAATGAATGTTCAGGTTAATAAAATATAATAAAATAATTTGACAAACCTGTAAGTGAATCAAGTAGTTCAAACTCTATAAATCTAGTGTGATAAATCATAAATTTATTTAACACTGCTACATTTATAGGAAACTACAAAAATCAAAGATATTCAATTATGAATGTTGTTTGCGGCTTGTAAATGAATGCAAATGAATGTTGTTTGCAGTTATGTAAATAAATGAATGTTGTTTTCAGTTATGTAAATGAATGTTGTTTGCAGCTTGTACAGAAGTAACAGAACTACAAACATGAATGCACCTTGTACAGAAGTAACAGAACAAAGCTGAAAACACACGATGTCATGAAATATGTACAGAACTACAAATAATCAAACGTGAATGCACAATGTCGTTTGCACCATGTACAGAAGTAACAGAACTATATGAATTGAATGCACAATATCAGACTAAGCTAAGGTGGGAAACTACAATTCATACTCATATCTTTTACACAAAAACATATGCATGAGTGTCATCAAAGTCAGGTAATTTTATTTAAATTTCAGGGGTTTGTTAAACAATCTACATGATGTGGACTTGAAGTTCTCAACTCATACTCAAAGATTGGCTTTCTGTATCAATACATTAAACATTTGTATTTTATATCATGCATGTATAATTCAACTACATATAACCATTAACATTATTATTTCTCAGTTTAAGGAACAATCGAGCGATCTAATTACTATAGGCTATAGTCAATATAAGAGGTATCAAACTAAATGCTCAAGTAATAGAAGACTTCATTCTCAGACCATGGTGAAAACAGCGATGGAAGATACTAACCATGGTAAAAACAACGATGATGGAGATGGACTATCCATGTTGACATCTTCACATTGATGTCCATGTACAAATTCTACATGGAAAATAAATTAGTTAGAGTATTATATGTAAAATCAAACAAAAGTCGAGCTAGATTATTTTATGAATGCTAATATCACATGCGAATGCATCATCATAATAGTAAACATCATCGACTGGAACCTCAATCCGGTGATCAACAAAAATTGGTTTGGACCTTAACCAATTTTGAGTACAAACCAATGCCTCAACCATTCCTGGACTCAAAGTGCTACAAAAAGGGTCTATAACCCTTCCTCCGGTGCTAAAAGCAGATTCGGAAGCTACCGTGGACACGTGAATAGCAAGGAGATCTCGAGCAACTAGAGATAAAACATGATATTTGGAACTATTTACCTTTCACCATAGTAAAACATCAAAATCATTTGGTGCATCCTCAATCGGTGCATTTAAAAACTTTTCTAGTTCATTACCTTCAATATCTCGTTGTCGAATTTGTCTTAAAAAAGTATTCATTTTTCTAGAAAGAACATCACTAGCATTCACAATATTTTCACTATCAGTGGAATTTCTAGATGGTGGTTTATCACATGTTTATGTTCCAAATGTAGTATCGCTCACGTAGAAGTCAAATAACCTTATCAAAATATCTTTCAGACTTTTTAATATATCATCTGCAACTACTTTATCATACATGTCTTCAACACATAGCTTCAAAAATTGAATTTTATACCTTGGATCAAGCACACACGTAACAAGTAAAATCTTGTCCATGTTACGTACGCTTCCCCAATATTTGTCAAACTTAGCTTTCATATTAAATCCCATTCTTCCAATATAAGGATTCGTTCCACAATCAATGCTCGTAATTATTCTTGAATTCCACTTAGCTCGGCAAAACAATCATTTGAGGTAATAGCTAAAATTTTGCTAAATTTTAAAGTAATATCATAAAAATTCTTTAAGATTTTAACAAATAATTCGGCATTTTTCCAATCTATAGTACCCGGAGGACGAACTTCTTCATCAAAGTAAGCGACAAAAATACTATCATTTTCTTTCATATCATCAAAAACCCTTTTGTATTTCAAAGCTGCTTCCAACATCAAATACGTTGAATTCCACCTAGTGGGTACATCTAAAACAAGCATAGATTTATTCTCAATTCCCAAACTTGAACATATCTCTCTAAATTTAGAAAATCGTGCTGGAGACGATCTCACAAATCTAACTGCAGTATGAATTCCGCCTATAGTATTACTAATTTCTTTTAGCCCTTCGTGAACAATTAAATTGATTATATGGGCACAACAGCGTATATGAATGAATTCACCATTCAAAACACAACCACCATTATAATATTTTAATTTGTTTTTCACATAATTGATTGCCACTTCATTTGCACTAGCATTATCAACCGTGGTCGACACTATTCTTTTGAGTTCCCATTTTTTGATACATTGGACAATAAGTTTTCCAATATTTTCTCCTTTGTGACTAGTAATCACACAAAAATTTATAATCCTTTTATGTAAATTCCAATTTCCATCAATAAAGTATGCGGTTAAAACAATATAATTCACATTGTCCATGTATCGGTAGTTAGACAAACACCATGCAAAGATTCGGAGAATAATTTTTTAAGAGAATCTATTAAGTCCCAATATAATTGAAGCACATCCCTACAAATTGTTCTACGTGAATGAACTTCAAAACTAGAATATAATTGCCGACAAAATTCAAGAAAACCTTCACCCTCCACAAAACTAAAAGGGAGTTCATCAATAATTATCATTCGAGCTAATGATTTTCTACATTCCTCTTTGTTAAATGACTACGTGGTGAAAGTGCAACTATCTTCACAATCTCTATTTTTTCCCAAAGTTCAAGTTTTTTGGTCTCTTATCACTATCACGTGGAATTGACCTACATAATTTTGCTACATGATAATTCAAATATGAAGTGCCATTATATCTAGAATCGCATGCAAATTGTTGACCACAGTAATTGCAAGCACATTTGTTAACTTTGGGATTAATATCTTTAGTAAAATGTTTCCATACCGGAGAACGCTTTCAAGAAGAAGGCTTGCGATTCGGATGTGGAGGTGGTTTTCCAACATTGATGTTTTCGTCCCCGGTTTCGTCATTGTCCGCTTCTTCCACGTACTCATCATCATCCATTGTTTCTCTAGAAGATCCACCTATTTCCACCTGTTTTACAAAACCAAACTGGTAACTATAAAGATAAACCATCATACTTCATATTAAATACTAAATAGCAAAACAAAACCAAAGAAAAAAAAATAAATATAACTCATAACTGCCATGCATCAAATAATTGGTAAAATGGTTCATTGGTTTGTGCTCATCAATGATCTGAAATCTAATTCTAAGGATATCAACAACAAAAAAATAAGTTGAGCTAACAATAAATTGTTGTATGTAAACTACATAGTAATATACAAATTGCATGTTTAATTTATAAATTTAATTATAATATTATTAATATCTTTTTAGTAGAAGCAGTGGGAAGTGGGAACATAATGGCTTGTCAAAATAGTTGACATATGACTACTATTTGCAAATTGTAATTACACAAAAAATCAAATAACCATCAAGTTGAATAATTACTTCTCATAATAGACAATCTCCTTGCATTTGTACCAGGCCAGTGATCTTGCACAATGCATGAGCAGAAATCAGGCTATTAATCATGTATACCAGGCTATTAATACCAGGCTATTAATCATGAGCAGAAATCAGGCTATTAATCATGAGCACAATCCATTGTTTCATTTGTTCCAGGCTATTAATCATGTATACAAAAATCAGGCCAAAGAAGATGAAATCGTATATACTAAATTTATTAATCATGTACATTGATACTGATACTAAATTTGTTAAGCAGTTTGCACAAGTTCATGTGACCATGTCAAATGAAATCAAGAATATGGTGCCAAATCAAATATTTTAAAATCATTCTTATATTTCTGAACAGAAGTGAGAAGACCACTAAAATCATTGATAAAATGGAAAATGAAACAGAAAAAGTTTCGTTGCTCGTTCATATTTATACTGACTGCACCATTCACAACTAAACATGAGTTGTTGATTTATTGCGTGAAGCTCTAATTTTTGAGATCATATATGTAATGACGTAAAAATGAACAAACCTACTATAGACGGATCCTTTTCATTGTTTTTAAAACATTCAAGCTGAAGAAAAAAAATTGAATAAACCTTAACCAAGCTTACCGTTCCACCATAAGTACTAACTACCAATTAACAAATCAAAAAAATGATTTATAAAAAATAAATCAAACTCACGTTTTTCCTCTTCCTTTTAGCATTCATCATTGCTCAAATCGACGATCTGGATTGCAAAGACTGAAGAGCAGGGCAGCGGAGGATCGATTCGATTATGACAGATTCAGTGATTCACGATTTGATTATAGAATAGAGGAAGATGAAATGGAAAAGTAGACAACTATTTTATTTTTGGGAACGATTTCGATTTCTCTTAACTAAAGTACGAAGATAGTGAATATCGGCTATCGGCTGAAGTCTTGCTTAGGGTTAGGGTTACCTAAAAAATTTTGGGCCGAGTTGCGAAGCGAATACTAATAGTTTTGAGTTTTAACGATAATTTAAAAATTGGTTTCGGTTAACGGTTAACCGATATATAACCATGGTTAACCGTTAACCGAACCAATTTTGATCGGTTAACGTCGGTCGGTTAACCTAATGTTCGGTTAACCAATTTTTTCGGTTAAAGCGGTTCGATTAAGGTCGGTTCGGTCGGTTAAGTCGATTCGGTCGGTTCGGTCGGTTCGGTCGGTTAAGTTGGTTCGGCCGGTTAAATGCCCACCCCTATTGTTGGGTGCTTTTGAGAAGGTGATAGGTTGGTGCTTCCCGTTATATCTGGTAGATTTAGCAGCGATGTGGTGTAGACAGCTTGAGAATGGATCCATAAGCACATGAACCGACCTAGTGAATATGTTCATAAGACAATTCAAAGTTCATATCTCGTGACCTAAGAATGTGATGATGCTTTCGAGCGTGTAGTAAAGGGCCGGAGAGACCCTGAGGAGCTACTAGACTAGGTTTAATATGGCAGCTGCTGTAGTCGATATGCTGGATCCATCCATGGTTCTAATGGCGATAGTTTCAGGAGTTGCAAGCAAGACTGACTTTAAGATTGCTTTGGAAATTGATCCTCCAATGGACCTTACTGAGTTCTATCATGAAACTGAGATACATTTGTGCCCAGAAGACATTGGAGCTCAGAATGTTGAAATTAATATAGTGGATGATAGAGGACCATCTGGAGAAGGATATGGCAAGGATAAAGAAAAGCAAAGAGCTGATAATAATGTTGGAGAACCAAAATGGCTAAGGAGGGAAACAAAATTTTCTTCCTACATTAATCTAACAGAGATCCCATAGAGGATATACCTAGATACTAGGGGGTAGATCCCTACCGAAAGCCGGCTAGAAGAGATCCCACTGATCGGAAGAGAAGATTTGCAAAGTTTTGCATTTTTCATAAGTTGGATGGGCATGAAACGAACTAGTGACGGTATCTTTGTGATCTGATCGAGGAACTGGTTCGGAGCAACCAACTATAGTAGTATGCGAGGAATAGATCAATTTTGGTGGTGCAGCTGGAGCAACCACCATCAGCAGCAAATGCATCAAGGAACAACAAATGATCTGGGTCAAGATTTGAAATGTCATGATCGAGATGGACAGGGGACAAGTTCGCTTCCTACACTTTTCTTTTCTGCTTTGAATGATTAATATAACAATGACTTCAAACTGCTTACACGTGTACGAAGCCTAGATTGGTCTTTATGCAATTTCTAAGTTAGATATATTCGATGACTGATTAGGACAATAATAACCTTATATTGCTTACACGTGTACGAGGCCTAGATTGGTCTGTAGGCACTCTCTGAGTTGGTTATCTAGGAAGAATAATTAGGATTTCTACTTGTTTGCCTTGATTTGAATACTAGAATTTTGAAAAATCCACTTGAATGTGATTATTGATACTAATCGTGTTAAGTTCCGTTCGGAGAGTTATGACCAAAATGCAGTGTGCAAGTTCCTTTGTCAGAAGCAAGCGAACGCACTTGTACGATGCTGACCATATTAAGTCCTAGTTGGAGAGTCGGGACCGAAGTGCAGGTTGAAAGTTCCTTTGCCGAAAGCAAGTTGATGAACCTGTATGATATTGATCATATTAAGTCCCGGTCGGTGAGTTGGGATAGGAGTGCAGGGAGCAAGTTCCCTTGCCGAAAATAATTGGGTGGACTTTATAATATTGATCGCGTTAAGTTCCTGAAATCAGAGAGTCAGAACCAGAGTGCAAGGTGCAAGTGGATGGACTTGTATGATATTAATTGCATTAAGTCCCAACCGGAGAATCGGGATTGGGGTGCAGGATGCAAGTTCCCTTGCCAAAGAGGGAGTGGATGAACTTGTGTAAAAAGTAGGTCCCCTTATTGGAGAGTCAGGGGATGGGCTTGCTTGGTCGTTAGGTCCTCTCGCTAAAGAGTGAGTGGGTTGGGCTCAGTAAGGATCCGGAGAGATTGGCGATATATGATCCTGAGAGTTGGATTGGAAGATGAACATTCCGACGAGACCAAACCCTAGAACGGATGCCTATTTGATAAATGGATTTGAACATCTTGCAATAAGAGAAAGAAAGATAAATCTAGGGTGAACATAGGATGACTTTGATGTGAAATAATACCCCCGAATGAAGACATATCATGATTCGTGGTAGGCAATTAAGCAAATGATGGGTCCTTAGCTAAACCGAGTCTGGAATGACCTTTGGTTTGTAGAAAATTCTGAAGGAATTGGACGATTCACTGAGATTGAGATCAATGGATCGCCTGAGAGCTCAACTATCGAGGACTGGTTGTCAGAATTTATTATTGAACAAAGCACATCTTAAATTCGAAAGCATACTTTAGAGGGAAAGTGTTAACCCTCTTCTTAACCAAGCAGATTTTAACTGGACTTAGAAGATTAAAACAAGGACGAAATGATTCACAAACTTAGAGACATAGTAAGAAGGACCAGAAAGTAGAACTCAAGAAGTTTGAGTGGAAATTTGGCTAAGGACACAACTTGGTGTCGAGTTGTTTAGGTCGGCACCGACCTATTTCCTCTTCGCTTTTTACCTCCTAAATGCCATACACCTCATATACTACTCCAACAACTCATGGTCAAGTGATCTTTTCATAGTTTGGATGAGCAATTCCAAGGATCAATGAGAAGAAAGCAGTTATTAGAAAGACTGCTAGAATTAAATACAAGTTGATGGAAAAAAGTCTGGAACAATGCAAGAAGAAGATAGAAAAATAAGTAAATGAAGGAGTTTTCTTTTTCACTAATATAAGTAGGTCGGTGACAAGTCAAATGACTCGGTACCAAGTTATTCTTTTAGATCATATGCCCCCGGATTCACTTGTGCAACATCGAGCTACCTCTTGGACCTCAGTGCAAGCAAGCCTCTGACCTTTTACCTCTGTTTACCTATAAATAAATGCCCTATGGCAACTAGAAAAGGATCTCACTCTACTTCACACTCTGCATCTTTTTCACTCCTATCCTCTTTCCCAAATACTCTAGAAACTCCATTGTAAATCTAAGATCCACTAGATTATGGTTAGATCTACTAAAACCAATTGTAATCTACAGAGAGAATAGTTATTAACAAAAATTAAAGTGGACGTATGAGGGATATCATTCCGAACCACTATAAAATTCTTTATCTCCTTTTTCTTTTCTGCTTTTTTCTTTTTTTACTAGAACTGGTGCTTTCGTCTAATACTTAGGTGTTTGTGACATTTTTGGTATAAACACTTCTCTTGTATATTGGATTGGATTATTTGAGTGATTCACCCTGGATGTTGAGTTCCAGATGCATATTACTAATAGACTAAAAGACTAAATTTAATTACTATTGGTAATATGTATCTGAATTAATTACTATTGGTAATACGTATTGGTAAATTTAGTCTATTGGTAATATTCATAATCAAATTTAGTCTTTTAGTCTTTTAGTCTATTGGATAATTAGAAATTTGAGTGATTCACCCTGGAGTATTGACAATTTATAAAAACTATCATCAAATAGTACATATTACCAATAGACTAAAAGACTAAATTTAATTCGGATATCATATTTTATAAGTCAATATCTGCATAATCAGATTTATAACTCGCATTTCTCATATTGATTGATAATTTATTTGATATGACCATAATAGGAATAAACAGTTCGATGTCCGTTGGGGACTAAAAAAACATCCATTCAAGACTATTTGTTTGATGCAATAGTAATTAGAACAAATAGTTTGAAATTCGTTGGAGATTAGTCTGTAGAATGTGACGAGATTATTTGTTCCTCGCAATGATGGTAATTAAACCATATTGGATAGTATCTGGACTCGACTATGCTTGTCTCGATTCTAGTCGGGTTGGGTTTTGTCGAGTTTAACTTGTATATTTTAAAACTTTAATATGATCCGAATTTTGATTCGGATCAGGTCGGTTCGGCTCCAATTGGGTAATAAGGCTAAAACTGCATTACTTTCTTGCTTTTTTGTCCAACCCTTTGAGTCGAATCGGTTCTTCTTGTTATTTTTATCAAGTAAACTGGATCCAGGACCCAACGAGTTTAAGTCATGTTTGGATTGGTTTGTTCGGAATTACAGATCTTATTTCTAATTGGCCATCGTAGTTCGATATGGCAATAATATAAATAAATAGTTCAAAGTTTTTTGAAGATTAGTTCGAAGTGTAATCATACCATTGTACAAAAAATATATAATGCATTCAATTGTTGAAGATTGTGTTGGATTGTGAAAAATGAAAAATAAATAAAAAAGAAGTAAATAACAATAAAATTGCAAAAAGGCACGCCACTTTTGTGTCGTACGCCATTGACGCTGTAAGCGCCATTTGCATCATTCGCCGTGCCTTTTCATATGAGCCGGGTCATATGGAAGAAAGGCGCAAATACTGCATCGTGCCTTAGACCATTGTGCATGCCATAACGTGCCTTTCTACAAAAAATATATATATTGATGATAGTGGACATTTAATTATTTTTATAGACCCGGTTGGACTCGTGTATATTTTATATTATACGTTGTTGCTGCATTATTGACTCTATGATTACTGTGATTTATTTTATATTGTGTATCGTTCTATCCTGCAGACACACGTGTTTATTATTTTGTGCTGATACTGTCTATGTATAAGAGGGTTGTTTATGATTTTTGAGATACCTACCGGTGTTAGCCCAAGGAAAAATCGACGTGTGTACCACATACAACCACTTTATCTATATTATCTGATAGTATTACCTAGTCATACTCTCGGATAGTATTGATATATATGTGGAGTATTACACAAAACTATCTACAATTAATTCTAAGTGTCAAAATACAATACATCCCAAAGTTTCAATCCAATCAAAGATCATTGGTATATGAAAATAATATTTTCACGATTCGCCGATACGTAAAATTGTGGTTCGTCACGAAAAGATAGAATTTAAAAGGCACAATTTTGCTTTATGAGCTAACATACACATTTAACTCGTTTAAAAGTATCACTACAGTTAATAAAATGATACTATGAAATAGCATTGTATCTAAAATATACATACCATACCTAAAAAATAATACTATAACTTATAAAATGCTACTGCAAAGACTAAAAGAGTACTTTAAATCATAAAATGCTACTATAAATTACAAAATGCAAATACAAATAGTAATAATAATAATAATAATAATAATAATAATAATAATAATAATAATAATATAGTTACATAATTCGTAAAATACTACTGTAACGTAGCAGTATGACCAAAAATATAAAAATTTCGTTTATAAATGCTATTATGATTAATACAATGATACAACAAAAGAGCACGATGAGTAGAAATTTATGTTATCGGTTTTTCTCTAAAAATAAATAAAGAAGATCGTAGGTGGTATCATTAGTGTTGTTATTTTCTTCTTCCTACTTTGAAACTATTCCTCTCGAATTGTCATTACCATATCATCTTCAAAACATAGCTTACCTCTTCGTTATAGTCGGTAGCACCGATGCACCCCAACGTCAAAAACATTGTTGTCCAACAGTAAAACCCCAATCGGCCTCTTCTAATTCACCATCACCACCGAAACAGCCACCATCCATCTCCTATTTTCCATCGACGTTCTTCCCCATCAGCCGACGGAATAGATTGAAATCCTTTTTTATTATTATTATTATCATCATTATTATTATTATTATATATAAATTCCACCTCACTGCATCCTCCTATTTGCCTCGTGCCCTAAATTTTTTAGTCCATAACCTGAATCATTTTAAACATCGGATCAAAACACTAAACTATAAATTGCAATACTCACAATCTAACTGCAACCACAAACAAGTAGAACTGTAATCAGATCAATCAAATAGCTTCTTAAATAAACTAAATTAAACTGAAGTTGCCAAATCGTAGAATCATAGAACAAACGCCAACAGACCAGAAAGCCAAACAGCGTATCGGAGCCAAAAATACCTTATCCGAACCCATAAAACAACAGATCCAACTAAAACATCAGGTACAAGACCAAAGGAAGAAATAAAAGGCAGCCGAGAGCACGAACAGTGCCTCATAAAGATCCCAAACCAATTCAGACCGGAGTTAAATCTGCAAAGCAGATGCTGACACCACGTTCAAATATTTAAATAAACTTTGACATCAAAGAAAAGAACGAAACAAAATAAGAAAACATTTGCAGTGAAATAGTTTACAAGGGGCTTGTAAAAACATGTCACATAACATTTACTTACAGCTATCAAACTGACCGAGGATGCTTTATCATATTAGCATACAAGAATTTACTGTTATTCTACAAACTTGGCACTATCAAAAATGAACCAAAGTGTACATATGGTATAAATGAGACAGATGAAAAGAACTCCATGAACCGTTACAACAAGGGTCTCGCAGTGAATAATTAACTCAAGAAAAATTCTTCCTTGTACATACTGGAAGACAAAACTAACTAGCTTGTGGTCTCCAGGTTGTTTTCTGCACACATATGATTCCCTCTCTATCCTTACCAAAAGTCATTCTTATGTCCCAATGTAAAGATCTGAAAATTGATTCCAAAGGATTCAAAATCTCCAGTTTCTCGCGAATAATAGCCCAACCACCAGGCCTTAGTATACGGTCCATCTCCACCACAATGACTATTGGGTGCTTACACCTATAAGGAGATGAACAAAACATCTGGCAATTATAAACTTATTGTTCATACAACGCTTTTATAGAAAAAGCAGACTGAATCTGAATCGATAACAAAAGAGAGCTGCAGTGATATTTGGCAGAAAACGACCAATATGCCCTGATGGGGTAAAGCCGGAATTAACTCCAGTAGGAGCATTTTGGTTATTTCTGTGCAAAGCATGTTTCTATTAATGAAAAATGGATGTACTAAGCACTAACTGAGCAAACCTGTTCTTGAGGCGTGAGAACAAATGATCAGCATGCAAGAGGTCATAGGTCCTAGGATAAGTGCTGAAAGGTTCGCACCAATCGTGATATATGCCAACAAGTCCACGTTCGTAAATTACAGGAAGAGTTTTCGGAGCGTGCACGGGAACTACATTCATCACCCACACCTTTTGGGATGCTAAAGCTGCTGCAAACCTACATGGTCATAGTTACGGACTTTTCTGATCTTAGATTGATTGCGTAAGGCTCAACAATACAGACTATGGTAAAATACATGATGCATGCATACCCTCCATAGATGGCTTTCATATCCATAACGTTGTGAATATTTGACCAATCGATTCCCATCCCATTAAGATACGATCTCTCGATAATAGCCTTCCAATGTTTATCATCTGCATGTATTTTTTCTACTGAATCGCCAAGCCATTCAGGAAAAGCTTCAAGTCTTCTGGGCCACTCTTCTGGCCAATCAGTACCCCGTTCTTCAATGGCCGATGGAACTTTATGAAGACATGTTGTTATTGGAGTGTACCTAAGCAACAAACAGATGTATAGATTATACAACTAATATTATCTAAATAGTTTACATAGCAGCTTTCTTTTAGATTTTTTTTTCCTTCTTTAAAAATGAAATAAAAAGATTTTTGGAGTTAATTCCATAATTAGTTTTGGTAAAGGGACTATATGTTTGATATGTGACATTAGTTTTTTATTCTTCAAAAGAATGAATGAAAGCTGCATAACATCGTTGCCTTGAAAATTTTGTTCAATTTTATCATCCAACTTACCAAGCGAATTCTTCATTTTCATTTTCCTTGCACAAAGGAGGTTGTTTTCTTCTTCTTAGTTCATAGATGTCATTTGACGTTGGCTTCTGAAAAATCTTTGCACTCATTTCAGTGACTTCATCGGTTTTATGTGCCAGAATATTCCAGCAGATTGAAACTGTTAGGGCAGCTAATCCTAGAAGAAAATTAAAAAGGGGACATCAGGGTATCCATGGGAGTCATATTGCTCGCTGAAGACATCTAGAAGAGAATTGACAACGCAAATATAATTCTACATTGATTATTTAAATATTAGATGTATAATCCGTTTGGTTATAGATTGATTATTAACTTACTGAAATTGACGTTATCAGTATGGATCAAAGCCTGATGATGTTTATGATCATTACTCTGAATACATGCAGAACTTGAAAAAAGAAATGAAAATTTGGCCATAATACCTTCTTCTCTATCAACATCACCATGCGATGTTGAAATTATAAAGTATCCTCCAGGACGCAATATCCTATTCATCTCAAGAAGAAGCCTTCCTCCTATACCATTTATACAACATTGAATTAATTAATGAATATAACACTTTATCTCCATAGGTGACATAAAGGAAAGTGGAAATCAGGTTTACACGTATATCTTTTGGAAAATACCCATGTCTCATTGTTGCTTTTGAAAATTATAATTAGCTCTTTTATTTATAAAGCGTCCCCCTCCTTTTGTTTAATTTTTAAAACAACTCCATATTATCCATTCTTACAACGCAATGCACCGAAGACTTTATATTTTCTGTTAAAAGTTTCTAATATTTTGTTAGTAAATAATAAAATGATGTATGATTATAAATGATATAAACAATCGAAATTTCAGCGTCTTTCAATTTTTTTAGAATTTTCTTATTTTGTTTTACATGGCACTTTTACAATGCGAGCTACTGAAACTTCTGAATTTCTTTTTGAGAATAAGCATGGTACTTTGATTCAAGGAGAACACTCATTTCAATGTCTACGGATTTCAAACTCATGGCCTCTAGAACCTCGGTCTAAAGCGTCATATCACTTGCTACTTTAGCTAGTGGTCATTGACGAAACTTTTAAATTTATTTATTTTTACTAAAATGTCTTGTATTATGTAATTGGAATAGCAATATAAATGCAAACAATCGTTACAAATTGGAAATTGTTCATAGTATTGTGGTTGCATGTAATTTTAATTACTTTTATTGTACGATACATTTCTGTAGTGCAACCTACCAATCACTGCTTCAGTTCGTGGCATTATTTGGGTGCAATGTGCATGATAATTTTAAATTTTTATGCTTTTGCTGAAATAACCTAGAATATATTTAAAATAATACATTTCTGGCAATTGAATGATATAAACATATTAGATATTCAAAATAAAACCAATTGTGCACTTTTATTTTTTGCATTGTACCTTGCATTTTAAATCGCGTGAGCAACTTGAATTGTCGTCGTTGCACTTATTGATGTTTTTTAATTTGAATCTATAATTTCAATTATTAATTTTTAATTGTGATGAATTTGTGTACGATTTTGTTATTGTACATTTTAAGGTTAAATATACAATATGAAATGTGAAAGATTTATTTATTTATTACCTATTTTCATAAATAATAAGGTGTAAAATATAAGTTCCTAAAGGAAACCCCAGCAAATTATCATCAAATAAAGACCCATGCTATATTAATATATTCAGGAGGAAGAAAAAAAAAAAAGATGATGAAAAAAAGAAGAAGAACAATGAATCTGCTCGATGACAAAAATATAATAGGGTTTTGTACAAATCTATCTTGAAAGTAATGTGCAAATTGGGTACGGTACACACCATTTGAATGCCAGTGGATATTACAGTCACTACAATGAATGACATCAAAAACACCACTTGGAAAAGGAAGCCGTCTTGTTCCCATACTTCCCACAATTGCAGGTATACCACGTTCAAGAGTGAGTTGGGCCAAATCAGCTTGATCGCTCATCAAACCTAATGATAAAGTTATCACATCTTTCTGAAGAAGTGCAGCAGCAAAGCTTCCATCTTTGCATCCAATGTCCAATACAACTCGAATGTTTTTCCCCCATTCAATATCAGGCACCATCTATTTCAAGAAGAAACTGAAGATATACATATATATATAAAAAAAAACCTTTGGAAGATTACAAGACTCAATAGCAAGCAGTATACTACTATTTGGCAGCCATATTTGGCTATTAATTTGAGGAAATTGAAGACATGATGGTAAATTATGTAACCCAAAGCCTGTTTGCAAAATTGTGCCTTTAATTATGCATAGTTCGTCAAAATGGGAAATTTTGTAAATAATTCTTTACACCGGTTTTATTTGTTCTGCTGTGAATTTGTAGTAGGGTTGCAGTTTAACCCAGACCTCTAATACCAAATGGAACCTAAACTGTGCCAACATAATTAAAAAGACATGAATACCGCGATTTATAACGGGTATGGAATTTGAACATATCTCATATATAAAATATATGACACGAAAACTCCAAGCTTTTACTTTTAAAGCGACTATTAAAAACTCCTACCTCTTCAATGGAACTGAGATAGTGATCAATACTGCCTTTAATCTCAGATTCCTCTTGAGAAATCATCAAATATTCTTCTGTAAAATTCAACCAACTCTTCTTTTTCACATATACGGACAACTTTGTATGAGCAATATTCCTATAAAATATCTGCATCGTCATTCAAATTCAAACCTGAATAAAAATACATAAACAGCAGTTCTACCTAAATAGTAGATTACGAGCACCATTAATGCCCCCTATTTAATATCCACCTCAAAATGCTCATTCTTCAAATATTCATTTTTATTGCAATGTTTATATCCTATTAACCTAGACACCTTGGAGAAGTTGATTAGGCAAAGTACCACTGATTGCCTTAATTTCACTGCTAAAGTATTCATTTTGCAGATAAGGAAGGACGTTTCGTTTTGAATTGTAATTAAGAACGATCTTGGCAATGCATTGGGTTAATAAGTGTGAAATTTTAATAATTCTATTTGCAATTGAATCATGATGCCCTTATCTCCATAATTAGTATGTCATCTACTACCAGTTTTCAAGCCTTATCCTGGATGGAAATCATACATTTTGTGTTTGATTTACAACAAAATAAACGAATGAAACTTCAATTAAAAAAACAAAAACGTTCAACCTTAAATTGGCTCTCTGGCCACGGCACAATTGGAGTCACGTATCCTTGAGGCAGAGGAACAAGACACGTCAGTGGGTGCCGTGGGCAGCTCCTTTCATGATGCCTGACGGCAGCTTGTTCCATATCCACACAAGGCACAAAATTGTGTTTGATTTTCCCACCACACAGTTTCCATTCATACTGCGCTTTCGAATCAAATAAGGGGCCGAGATTCTTCAATTTCTTATTCTGCTTATGATTATCATCAGTCTCTTCTTCCTCTTCAGAATTCACAACCACACCATCCTCGATATCTACATCTTCTTCCTCCTCCTTTTCCTTTTCCTTTTCCTTTTCTTTAACTGGGGTCAAATCTTCAGATTCAGATTTGGTCTTGTTACCTACAGGTGGAGGCGGTGAAGGAGCTGGAGGAGGCAGACGCGGCGGCGGGTGATTAGCTGTGATTATGAGATGGGGATGGCCTTTAAGAAAGGGGGGTTCAATGTCGTCGAAGCTGTTTCTTCTAGAAGAAACGGATGTGCTGGCAGTGGGATAGGAGAAGACTGACCAGATGACGGCAAAGGAGAGGCCGAGAATAACGGCGATGGATATTTTCACTTTGAAACTGAACGGAGCACGCTTTGCCTTTTGGGCAAGTCGGGCTCCAGGGAGCTTGAATGCCATGGTGAGATTCAGAACCGTAGAGAAGAATGTCAAATTATTATTCGTGACTTATTTTACTTCATCGGACATGATTAAGTTTTCAGTAAAGTAAAATTAGTTAGGTAATTAGTTTCTGTTTCGTAGATGAGTGTTGAGTCACATTGGAAAGACGAGTTCTGTTTGAAGCATTTTGAATTAGACTTTATGGAGACAAGATATATTCGTTTACTCGCGCAGATTAAAATTAAGGAACCAATAATTTGCGAGGGCAAGTCATAACTTTCTCTACTCACTATACCACCACCGGAATCCGTTCTTCACTGACGAGTGTTAATGTCGTATGAACTTGAAAAATTAAACACTACATATGTCCAAAAATTTAAATTTTACTGGAATGGAACTTGAAAGGTGACAGAAGATACATGAAACGTGATGCTTACATCTATATTAATAATTTGTTGCAGTAGCATTAAAGAAGTAATAGATGTTATATTCAGTCGGGTGATGCCAAATCCATAGGATAGAACATTAAGTGGGGAAGGGTGATATGGGTTGATTAATATAATATGCATACATGTTAGAGCCAAAGGACTCTATTACGCTCAAACTAACTTTTTTATCTAAACAAATAAGATTAAAAATTAAAAGTTTACTATTACTCCATGACACATATTATAACTTTTCTGATCGATTGTATCATAAAAAATATTTACCTCGAGCATTTCCTACTGGCACTACAACATCAATGCTGCCTCATTAATGATTATAGAATCATTATTAAAATATTTCCTCTCTCTAACCAAGCAAATATTGAAAACATACTACGTTACCGGCAACATAATGAATCTTCCACTCATTCGAGATGATCAATAGATTATTTATAGTTTATCATTCACAATTTATCAATGGACATAACTATTTTGGTGTGAATAGTTTATTTGAACATGATTTTTTTTATTTGAACATCATGTTGGAGCTACTGGATTATGAATAAATTATTGTATATTCCGATTAAACCAGGGAATTATCATCCCTAGGAGCCAAAACGCAGTGACAAGCTTGCACTATTAGTGAAGATGCATATTGCTCATACAAATTATACAGAATGCATTGGAATATAATTATCAGCTCTATGACGTGTTAATGTCGAGAATTGTCTTACCTTCTTTAATTGAAATACCTGACCATACATAAATACTGATATTCTACGTTTGATTTTACTAATTGGTTTTATGATACTAAGTGGTTATCTAACATGATATTAGAGTTAGGCCCTTCCATGCATGCTTTTAACCGTCAGTCATGCTCCATGTACTCAATGAATATCATATGTTTGGGCTCAGATACCATACATGTCAAAGACTTGTTGAGTCTTACCTTCTCTAATTAAAATCTTGAATCAAATGCATTAGTTTTATTTATGTTTTAATATTTTAGCGTGTTCTTATTCATAATACAAACATCATAACTATGTTAAAGGAAATAATCAAATCTAGAAATAATATGTGAACATGTGTACAATTAACTTTTGTGAATTACGGTTAATAAATATGTAAGTGATGATCGTGAGTCAATAAGAATGTCATTAATTGTTATTTTTTTGAAACTTGATTAAAAAAACATTATGGCCCAAGGCTCGGTATAATCGGGTACAACCCGACTTTATAACACAATCCTATTTTAGAAATTAGGGTTATACGTACACAAATACAACACCGTTTATTTTACACCTCCTAAATGAAACCCTACTTTCCTCAAATAATGGTGGAAGAAAAAAATGAAACCCCTCATACTTTACAAATTATTATTCACTATCCCGAACGTCGCTACTTACTCGTCTCTCCCAATATCAAAGACACTCACTGAATTTGTTTCTCATACCACCTATCTCTGCTCTCGAGCTGCCACTACTAGTTGAACTTGAAAAATTAGCAGATCTGGTGAAGTTATACTCCAGATCTGTTAATTTACTCTTGAGTAACCAAATTGTTGAATATTTGGGAATTAAAGCTTAAAATTAGATTCCAAGCCAGATCTATCTTGCTGATTTGATGCTTCATATCATACTATTACATTTGGACTTTGATTCTTCGGTATAACATGTATTGCTTTCGATTGATGGGGATAGTTTTCCACATGCTTGTTTCTGGCTTCCTGTCCCACCACGTAGATAAGTATCAGAAATCAGTTTGATTCTTAACTTTCTTCTTCGATTTATATAAGATGATTTTACTGTCTATATAAATTAGCATCCATATTTGTTCATTGCTTAGCTTTTCTTTATCATGTAGTCTATTATTATGCTCTTTCCATATATGATATACTGCCATAGTTAGCATGACATGAGCTAGGCCTCTCTCTAAAGATTTAGTGCTGAAATTACCCATAATATGTTGTATTGCTTGCTTTAAATTCATACTATCAATATGCTTAGCACCCAAAGTTGCCTGAATGTGATTCCAAATATAAAGTGAATATCTGCACTTCAAAAACAAATGATTATAAGATTCATATTCAATTTCACAAAAGGGACATAGTAAATCATCTGTTTTGTCTCATTTGCTTGATCTGTCTCTTGTTGGCAACCTGTTGTTGACTACAAAACATATACAAATTATCATTTTTGGATTGTTGACCCTATTCCATATGCATTCATATCATTTCACTTGGATGCTTATTTCTAATATACTTTCATGTTTGAAGAAAATTTTCCTTTGTTGTCTGTTATCCAATTCTGGTAGTCTGCACCTGCATCTTTGTCTATTGGAACCTTACATATGCTTTCTTTGTATGGATTAGTAATTGGATGCTCTTGAGGTTGCCATTGATTATTTTTAATTATCATAGATACTGCAGCATCAGAACCTCCAAAAATAACTATGTTGTTCCAATCCACTCTATTAATAAAAGACTTATGTTGAAATCAAGGATTAAAATATAACTTATTTCATTTCCATGTTTAGAAACTCTTTCCAACATTAATTTACCTTGTTCTCTATAGTTTAAAAATCTGTTTCTATGTATTTGATTCGTTATTTTTTGGCAAAATGTTCCAAAAACTACTTTTTTAAGATATTTATTTTTCATTCATTTTACCCACATAGATTTTTCATCCAAAATTCTCCAAAATAATTTTAAATGGCATGTATAACCGAGATCGTTCATATTCTTATACCCATAGCATACTTTTCCCAACTTAATTTATAATAACCTTCTCTCTAAAGAAAGTCAGCAAATCTTTTCTCCAACTTTTTAATTGATGCCGTAGGAATGTGATAAGTTTGCAATCAATATAATATGATTGCATATACCACCATTTTTGTTCATTCCGCTCTACTTGTAGTAGATAATAGCTTGCTTGACCAAGTTTCCCATTCTCTCTTGCACTTTCTCTATAAGTATTGTACAGTCGATGTCTTTGATTTGATTCGTAGATAAGGGCAAATCTAGATATTTAATTGGTAGGCATCCTTCTATAATATGTAATACTTTCGATACCTCCTTCATGTAAATGCTATTTTGCTAAAATATGCTTTACTTTTGAATTCATTAATTTGCAACCCTACATACTTGTGTAAACACTCAAAAATTTCTGTAATAGCAAGTGCATTAAATCTATTTGCTTTAACAAATAACATTAAGTCATCAGCATGGGTAATAATAGGCTGCATTTTATTTATTGGATTAATATTGCACTTAATAGTCTCTAATTCCATTAATATGGAGAAATACTCCATTACCATAGTAAACAAATATTATGGAGATAATGGATTCTCTTGCCTAATACCCCTATTACTCCTCTAGTTTACCTTGTATCATAATAGAAAAAGTTGGAATATTTATACATTCATATACCAAGTCTCAAAATTTCTTACGAAAACCCTTATTTAGCATTATATGATGAATAAAATTTCTATTTACTCTATCATACGCTTTATGCAAGTCTATCTTTAAACAAACATTATTCTCATCTTTACTATTGACATTTAATAGCATTTCATTAGCTAATAGTGAATTTTCATAAATTAATCTGCCTATAACAAAAGCACTCTAATATTCAGAAATAAGAAAAGGTAGAAAATCTTTAATTGTGTTACTTAACATTGTTGCTATAATTTTATAAATAAAATTACAGCATGTGATTGGCATGTAATCTCCAATGTTAGATTTTTTAAGGCATTAATGTAATAAAATTTTGGTTTAAACTCTTTAACAGCTTGCCTTCTGTTAAAAAATATTTTACAACATTAACAACCCGAACCTTAATCTTGTCCCAATGAGTTTTGTCAAATTTTGCATTAAGACAACCGGGCTCTGAGCTTTTATTATCTCCAACCTTAAAAATTATGTATTTAATTTCCTCCTCTTCAATTGGAGCAAATAATATTTCCTCTACTGTTACATTAAGCTTAGTTTTAAAGATAATATTAGGAAAATTGGTTTCTGGATTTTCTGCATTATATGAATCTTTAAAGCAAGACACTGCTTCTTTAGCAACCTTATTATATTCATTTATCAATTTTCCATCATTATCAAATATATTGCCTATATTATTTATATGCTTTCTTCTACTGATTTTAGCATGAAAATTTTTGTACAGTCACCATCCTAAGTAAGCGAACCTACTTTTGCTTTAAGTTCATAATATTTATATAAAGCTCTTTAGATAAATTACTTTGATTTGAAAAAAAAATTCCTCTGCACTTTTTATATCATTTGGATTTTGTCTATTATATCTTATAAAAAATTTCCTTCTTTTCTCAAATTTTCTATACATCCCTTATTCTGAGTTCTATCCTTGTTCCATTTTTTAAAATTAAATTTAATATTCTTCAACATCATAGTAAATTGATACTGATGAGTATCTTTACAAGAAAATTTTAAACACTCATCCATAGTTTCCTTATATTCCTCATTCAGTGACCACCCATTTTTATATCTGAATGGAACACTTCTCTTATTTAGACTATTTTCATCATGAAACATCCTAATCAATAAAGAAGTATGATCACTTGTATTTTGCTATATTGAATTACACAAAAAAATTAGGAAACATTTTAGAAAATTATTTATTTATTAGTATACTATCTAATTTAAAATGGATATTCTTTTCTACCCTTAATCTCTAAATATATTTATTGCCATTAATTAATGGTTCTACTAATCAAGTTTCAATTAAAAATATGTTAGTTCTATCTAATTTAGTAAATGGAACAATATTTCCTCTAAACTTCTTGTGAGAATACATTATAGTGTTAAAATTCCCTAATATAAGCCAAGGAATTTTATAAACTTGATTGATACTTTTAAGTCTACACTATAGACCATTCCTTTCATTTTCAAAATTACTCCCATAAATACTAGTAATTTAGATACTGATACCACAAATATTTTTAAAACGACAATCAATATATTGTAAATCTTTATCATATTACTATTAATCCAAATATGAGAGTCTCACAACACTATGATCCTACCTTTACCTCCAGAATCATTATTATTTACTATATTACAATTATTAGGAAGCTTCCTACAAAATTTCTCGGTATTATCATCGTCCATTTTATTCTATATTAATGCAATAATTGTTGGCTTATATACTCTTAACATATTAGCTATGTTAGTTTGTTTAGATGCGGAATTTATTCCCCTAACATTCCTTGCAAATATCAACATAAAGCAAAAAAATTAAAAGAAATTTCTAGATTTCATACTAGACACCCCTGACACGGATGCACTTCTATTTCTCTTTCTGCATACTGTTCCTTTTGGTTTAAGCTTTGTGGTCACTTTATCCTACTTTGTATTATATGTGATATATTTCTGCTTAAAATTTGCTTTATTTTTTCTTTTTCCTCCAATCCCCTTATTGATAATGCGCAGTTGTGAGATATCTATATGATCATATGTGTGAGGTAGAACGGAGTTGATGCAGCCCATATCCTCAGTATTTGCAGCATTTTATGAATGAGAGACAATCTCTATAGCTTCAGCTAAATTATCACCATTTTTTAATATCATCCTTCATAAGTGTACCACTAATGTCTATAATTAAACAAGAATATGAAATTTAAGGGGTCTTAGATTCTAAGACCAATACTCTATTCTTTTGCCTCCTCCAATATATAATTCATTGTGATCTCTTCTGCTTGATTATTATGATTTTTATCTGGCGGATGAACTTCCTGGGCCATAAACTGATCCTCGTGATCAACGAGCTGTTCTTGATTGTTTTCTTGATCAGAAATGATACCTTCCTAGTTGATCGAAATAATTGTTTCATATAATATTCCCATACTTTCCTTTATTTCTTCAGATTGTTGATTTTTATCCTAAACTTCCGAACATCTTTCTTGATTGCTATGGGCAGTGTTTTGGTTTTTCTAATTATCATAGTTTGGCACCTATGCTTTTTTCATATTACATTGCTCTTTTGTATATCCAAAACATTTACAAATGATACATTTTGGAGGAATCCACTCATAACTGACTTTTTGTGTAATTTTTCTCCATTATACAATGTTAAAACTACTTCTTCAGGAAGTTCATCTTCCACAACCACTTTTACTAGAAGACGAGCATAATTCAATCTTGTTTTCATTGCATTAGCTGCATTCATTTTACTGGGTTTTCTTGTAATACTTGCTATGGCACTAAATGCCTCTCTGTCCTATGGCTTCAGATTAACACTCGGCAATCTTATCTACATTGGCATTGACGTAAGTCCCTATCCAATTTAGAGAGTTAGATCATCTTCTCATCATGATGAGTTTGGCATCATAAAAGTATGGACTGGTTTTCAAAACTGATTCACAATCTTTAGCTTCTTTAAGAATCCATTCTCTCTTGAATACATATTGAATTCGCCTATTGGTTTCCATACTCTTAATATATGATTTGAAATACAAGAATTATGGTTTGGTCCTAACAACATACGCATGTATCGAGTTACTCCACCATTCATCCTTTCCCCTGTAGATAGCCACTTTGACTGGACCATATTTTCTGTTATTTATCTTTATAGGCACTATGTATGCAAGGTTGCACTCTTCTCTTTCGGTTCCTCTACAAAAATATCTGCCAAAGATTTGGAACCTTAAGCCCTATTTAGTGAGATGGTAGTCGGTTTCTTGCCTTATCCGATCTCCGAACTACCCTTATTCAAATGTGGAAAAGAAGGCCATGAGTCTTCTTTTCCAAACATATTGCCTTTAACATGAGCCGGCAGCCACTCCTGATTCTTCGTAGCATCCCTTCTTCTATTGTTCTGTTTTAAACCAATTAAAACCCAACATTATCAATGATGATACCCCCGGATGGGCTTTTAATGTGAGGATTTGGATTATAATTAGGTATTCAAACTAGTTTTGATGATTCAGGAATTTTTGTAGAGTTTGAAAGAGAATTTTGGTTTTTCCCTATGGTTGAAAGAAAACCCTAGATTTCTTTAATAGTTTGGATGTCGTTAATTATAATTACACAGGATAAATTAAATTTTTAGCATTATTTAATTAATATTCATATGTACAGTATATATTATTTAAAATATATAATATATATTGTATAATAATATCGACAAGCATACATTTAAACATATGTATTTCAAATAATTTATTTGAATTAAACAAAACATATATATGTGTGTGTGTATATTATTTGAATTAATCAAACTATTTTAAATTTTAAATTACAAAAATATTTAAACCCCCTTTAAATTTAATATATATATATATATATATAATTTTCTTTTTTAAAACTCAATGAACCAAAAATATCATTATTTACTTTAAAATATATCCATGTGTGTGTGTATCCGTGTGTGTATCATGTTTTGGATTGAAAACATTTTGGTTTTATAATTACATTGACTTACTAATGTAATAAAATTTTATTTGTAAAGCCATAAGCTTCATAATAAGTTTTTTTTATTAATTTCTATACAAAAACTTTTTATCTTTGTGTGTATATATACAAAGTTTCTTTAAATTCGAAAACCAATAAAGAATATTTTATTTAAATCTACTTATACATGTGTGTGTGTTTTTATAAATTTCCAAATCTAAAACTATATAATAAAAAAAATTAAAAACATATATGTTAACCCAAAAAATGGATCAATGCTCTAGATTAAGTGTGAAAGCACCAGCCCATGTTTATCAAGCAAATGAAATAGAAAAGAAATATAAAAAGAGCAAACATAGTAAAGAGACGAGAGAATTTTATAGTGGTTCGGCCATTAGCGAGCCTACGTCCACTTTATAACTTTTTTTATTAACTGGCTATTGTTACAAGTTGAATTGAATTGCAATATGATAGAATATCCTAAGTTAGGTCAAGTTACAAGTACTTAATGACGAATAGAGAATCACAGTCGCTCCTTGATGATTATTGTATGGGAGAAGAAGAATGAAGAATAACAGTGAAGAATAATCTCTATAGAGTTCTAACGGCTAGTCCAGAAGATCCTCTTTATGTTGTAGATAGGATTGTATTTATCGGGGTTGGAGAGTAGCTGGGCTATGGTCGCTTAACCAAAGGTCTATAATTGATGCTATGAAGGAGCCCAAAGGGTTTCACAATGACCCAAGCCACTATGATGGGTTGCTAATGATACATGGGTAATGGATTGCTAGCGATCCAATTACTTGGAGTATTTTTGCTTCATCCTTTTTGTGTTGTACTCCTCATTCCATCTAGATGCTCTTTGTGCAATCTCATAGTTCGTTGTTTCGTTTTGTGATGATTCATACATGAGTTAGATTGATCTATGACTAGAATCAAATGAATCTTTGATTCTCGAGCTAGGTTGCTTGGAAGGCTATGGAACTTGCAAACGTGCTTAGAAGAGGCAATGAATCGAGATGCAATAGGTTATGATGACTTATGAAGCTTCCCTATAGGTCGCTAGCGATCCATAGGTGATGGATCACTAGCGGTCCATCTCCTTAGCTTATTCTTGGCTGGCTTTCCTTGAGTACTACTGGCTTGTTCTCTTGGATGCCTTATTCAAGGTTTAAGTCATTCTGGTATAGTCTGGATGTTCTAACCCTTATTGAATTTTGCTAGGTTAATAATCCAATTAGCATTTGCCTCGAAGTATGCCTTTGTTGAAAACAAGGTGTGCTCCGGAATGGTCGTCTTTGAATTCCTATTCTGTGAAATCCAGTCGATCGTATTAATTTTACCATAAAGTGTTGTTTTTGACTTTTCAGCTTTTTTGGGTTGAGGATGTTAATCATCATTATTCATTGAAACTTATCAATTTTGACTTTGTAATTTCCAAAGCGTTTACGAACAACAAGGGGGTTGAGTTTGAAAAGTTTGAGTGAAAATTAACGTGAAATGATGGATCGCTAGCGATCCAATCACTTTAACTTTTTCGTTGACATCTTTGCTACTACTCTTTTCGAGCTGACCCTCCTTACTTTCTTTTTCCTTACTTCTTTCCTTGTGACCCAAACCAACCACGACCAAAACCCTAACTAACTTCTACCGTCGTTGCCATTGGTCTTCACCGCCAGAGCCTACTACCGTCGACCTCAGCTACCTCCATCATCACTTCGAACCAAATCTTAGAACCAAAATCACCGCTTTCTTGGATCGTTGTCGACCTTATAGATTGCTAACCCTAGCTCGAATAGCTACGAACAGAAAAATTGAACCCGCTTTCCTTTGATATAAGGTTGGTAATGACGTGGTTATCGTATTAGTGGTGGTTGCTAGTGAATTTGTGGTGATCGTTGAGAATGGTGAATGAAACAGTTAATTGCGATTTATTGGAGGTAGTTATTGGATTCGTGTTTTGCACTTGACGCATTCCGCTATCTTCATCCAATAAATCTAAATCGATTAGCGCATGGCCTCGATGGTTCCAACGTGGTGGTTTACTATGGACTTGATCATCTTGGATTAGTCTTACTATTACATGCTCGATGTACTTGAGAATAGAACGAGCTTTCCATGTCGCTTTGAACAACTGACCGTTATCGATCCTTAAATCAATAGGGGGTAAGTGTAGGAGGAATAACTTCAATGAATGATATGAAAACTTTTTACCTTTTTCTACTGTAAATGAACTACCTACACAAGATAGAGTGTACATGGTGTTCAGGATACCGAGCCCATCTCATATAGATAACACATTACACTTGCCCTAGTCAACGCTTAGCATTCGATGAGTTGGCACAAGTCAACATCTTTTCGGAATTCAATCATTAAAGATATGGGGATTTCTGGTTAAAAATAGAATTACCTGCCATTTTGGACACAAGTTCTATTATATAGAATGAAATGTCCGTCCTCTCAACCTAAATCCAATGAGGAAGCCTGGCACTTTCAGAAGCAGAATCGTCATCGGTTTTACCTTCGCAAATGATTCAAGCAGTGCCTACTTCTCTGTCACCACAGGCTCAGTATGGTCAATTGGTGCTCATTGGTCCGGTCATCGATTAAACTCCTTCGAACTTTAGATTTTTACTTCAACCTCCGAAGAGGGCTTTCTACTGTCATTTCTGCTAAAGTTCTGCATAATATTCATTTATAGCATGGAATTAAAAACGATGATGTGCGCCTTCCACTGAAAATGAGTTTGCATACATGCCACCTTCGGGGTACACCACCTACCATCGATACATGTGCTTGAACGGTGCAGTGCCCCCATTCAACCATATCTTAAGAGACACTCTACTGAATTTGGAAATAGCCCCATTTCAGATTCATCCTAATGGTTATGAAATCTTGACTTGTCTTCGTGTTTTGTTTATTCGAACATTCAATCGTGCCCCAAGCTTCGACGAATTGAGATACTTCCTTTCATTCAAGAAGAAAGAGGAATTTCCATGTCTTGTGACTATTGAGGCTCAAAGAAATTGCAAAATTGTGTTACAACTCCAAAGGAACTTATCCGTGTTCAAGACCCAATATTTCTTCATTAGAAGTCTTGAAGGGTTTTATCATCTTTGGACGACAGGGGGTAAGTTTTTTCTTCTCTAGTTGAGATTTATTATGGTGGTGCAGGGTTTTAACAAACTGAATGCTTCTTACAGTTATTCTGAGGCCACATAAGATCCAATGCTTAACCCTATATTCCATACTCTGAAGGCCATAGATGCTAGAGAGAGATTGGTCAAACTTTTGCTAGCGATCGAGAATTTGCATCGGCATGGATTGTTACATCCTAGGAGGTTCGCCATTGTTGTTGAGGTTTCATCCCCTGCTCGTTCTAGGATTAAAACATGCTCCACTTCTTCATCGAACGATTCTAAAGAAAGCGGTCTACAAGGAGAAGAAGGTCCATCCGGTGGATCAATAGAGGAAATTCATAAAGAAAAGGGCATTACAATTGGATCAATTAGTCGGAACAAGATGCCGTAGATCCTAGAGAAGGTAAAGAGGAGTTAAAAAAACGAGAAGGCAAGGCTTGGGTGATTGTAGAAAAAGAGGAAGGTGAAATTGAGACTGGAAGTGACAATGACCCCTACTTCAGTGATGAGAAGTTTGATGCGCGTTCCAGTGAAGGAGATCTCGAATCATGTGATGAAACTCTGGGATGAGTCCCATTCTCTTAGGTTCACCTCCTCAAGAGGTCATTGGTAAAGATGTTCCCCCAGTAACCGAATGACTTTATGGTTCTCCGCTTAAGGAAACCGATATCAACTTTGGATACTTGAGCAATGTTTATGTAGACATTGCAAAACTCATTGGAGATGATTTTGAGTCCGAGGGATTGTCTTCTCACTATGATCATACCGTTTCCAAAATTAGCCTGGCTCCTACTGTAGTCGCTTCCCGACTCGGTTTGAGAAGTCCATTTACAGCGGCTACGACATGTTACATACTTCACTAGGGTCATGTACATTCATATATGCATTATTTGAGCTCATTTTCTACTGCTAAAGTTACTTCATTTTTTATATTAGGTACTATGGGAGGTCGTGGACTCTATGAAGATCTTGAACAATTTACAAATGCACAACGTGGGCCGAAACAGACTTCAAGCCACCACCAGCCCCGAGAAATTAACGAAGAATGGAGGAGGAGAAAAGATTGGGAAGATGAAGCTCATCGTCGAGATGACAGGGACCGAGGCAGAGTTCATAGGGGTGGCTATAAGAGCAGAAAGACTCCCGATGATCGAGAAGAGCCATCCAAAAAGTCGAAAGTAGATCGTGATCCTCATCCTTCCGAGCACCATACATCTGCATGTTGAATATGCTAGTATATGATTTTTATTTGATGATAATAAACATATATATATTCATTTAAATGTATTTGTTATTATACAATTTTATTTCACATAATTAGTAATTGCTAGATAAAATAAATAACATAGAATTTAAATTCAAACAAATATTTTATTACAATTTTTGAATAGTACAAAATTTGAGCTCTCACTATATGTACAACATTTCAAATTACAACACAAATTTTCACTATACAATTATCACTTACATTAGCACCTCACTACGTATCACTCGTTCACTGATAACTATTCTTCAATTGTATTCCAATTTGCATCCAGCATTTGAATTATCTGCAAAATAAACACTGACGCGGTAAAATTGAAAAAGAAATATTTTTGCAGTGTAAAATAAAATGTTTCTTTGAAAATATTATTTGCCTCAGTTATTTGGGTTGTTCATCATCATTTATTTTGAATCCATCTACACGAACAACTTGTGACACACACAGTGTATCACTATACATGCCATAAGGTCATGCACAATGATGTACACTTGATAAAATTGCACGGACAGGTGAGCACAAAGTCAAACCCGAGCCGAGGCTGGATTCAACTCAGGTGCAATACAAATAACATCACAAAATTATCGAGTACAAGTTCTCAAGCTACACATCCTCAACATTCAAATGGGTTACATGTCGGCATACATGAAATAACAACACGAACCAGATCAATCTAACGTGAGGCAGGTCGCTATAACTCGACAATCAGACACACACATAAGTTTCAAGATGTACATCAAGTTAGTGCACATGAGTCAGAGAAGAAAATCTCACCATATCAGCAAGGCTAGACAGTCTAACCAACATAAAACAAGCCTCGACCAAAAATTCAGTGAACACACATGAAAAAAACTCAACCATTCAAACTCAAGGTGAGTGTGAAGACCACCAGTGAAACAGAAGCTCAACAACTCAATGAAAACAAAGCAGTATCAAGATAACTGTGGTGCGCATACATACATACATATATAGTATCATATATACATATATATATGTATACATGTATATAGTTCAGAACTGCTCCAGACAAAATGTACAAATCATGTATGGTGGTCAAGGAAAATAAAGAACAGACCCAACAACAGTTCAACATGCTCAAATGTACAAAGTGGTGAATGCAACACTTCAACAAAGACATAGTGCAGTTTAGGTTCAACTCAACTAACATTTCAGGAATGCAACTAGCACATGTATATACACAATGCATACATAAGCAACAAAGACCAGCTAGAGCATGCAAGTGAAATCTCAACTAAGGCCACTTCAAGTAACAGTGGCAACTAAACAAGAACTTCGCAGGCACAATAATTATAAGCATGGATGATATAAGCAGTGAAATAGTGAATGGTGATGTACAAATGTATACATGAAGCCGACAACACAAGTTTATCATAAAACAGGCATAATGAAGGCATGAAGGCAACTCAAACACTGCAACCAGACTCAACATGATTCAGACATAAACATTAGGGATGCAATTTGATAGAATCTACTTTCAACATGTACAAAGCTCAAAGGCAGTTTCAAAAGAACAAGACCATACAAGGACATAGCAGATGCGTGGAGACTCAAGCGAAATAAGTCAGTACAACATGAACTACTCGAACACACAAACACACACACACAGATATATATATATATATATATATATATATAGCAACTACAAGCAATAAAAAAGCTACAAAATTTATGCATATATGCAAGTATTTATATACACAGCATAAGTTCAGGGAATATACTCAAAGTATATGAAAAAGAAAGAGTTCGATAAATCAAGGCAGAGATGAAAGAACACAAATCAAGCCATGAGTCAAACATTTTCAAAAAGAGGTATATACAATAAATTAAACAAGTCAAAAAACTTCCAGATTATCTAAAGAAATTTAAAAGGCCGAAGTCACAGGAGATAAAGAACGAAATCAAATCCAAAGTCTAGATTATCACAATTTTAAATACCAAAGTCAAAGCCGTGGTGACCAAGGAAAAATCGAACAAGTCAAAATCAAAGCCGTGGTAATCAAGCATAGCACATTAGAAAATATACGAATTGAAAAGGTCAAAAAACATTACCAGCGTTCAATCGAAAATCAGTGGCCAAGCATAGCACATGAAGAATTCAAATGAAATGAATACGAACGATAATTAAGGGAATCGATCCCTATAAAAACCATTAACATCATCGGCAATGAGGGCATTCGAGTTTAAGCAAATAGCAGAACAATAAATCATGAAACTTGAATCAAAGTCGAGCACAATTAAAAATTAAAAAGGGGCAAAACTCGCATACCAATTACATACATTCGAGTTCGATATAATTGCAGCCGCAAGCATTTATCACCGATAGAAGAAGCAGCAAGGCAAAAACGAAAGCAAATTCGAGCTTTCAATTTTCAAGCGGCATCGTCAATTTCTCAAAGCCCTAATTTATTTTGAAAGAGGAACGAACATTCTTGAGCAAAGGAAAGAAGAAGACATTAATTTCACGAAGTATAGGACACATGCCAAAGAAAATAAAAGGGAGATATCATTTAAACACTATATTTATTTAGGCCGGTCCCTTATAGTTTGGGCTTCCTATATTATATAGGGTTTCGAGTTTTTAAGTTGTTTTTATTTGTAATTTATTTTTAAACTTTTGTAAAATTCTAATCGTGTGACTAGGGAACAAACTGCGAAGGTGTAGTTCGAGAATTCGCAACTCAGTAGTTAAGTTGTGACAGGGTTTTGAGTGTAGAGTTAGGTTAGTCGATAGCGAGTGTCACAAGTTTACGTTTGTAAGTTTCTGACTACTTAATTTCTAGTAGAAACCTTGGAGGCAGCACGTAGGTAGGGATTTGCCGAAGTTGGGTAAATCTATATTGTTCTATTTCTGCTTTTATTATTCTGCTTTTATCTGTGCTGCAACTATTTTATATATTTCCGCATTTAATTTTCATAATTATTAGTATCACCCTATTCACCCCCCTCTAGAGTGAAATCGATCGTTCATTGCCTTGGCTCCAGTTTCTATTGGAATTGAGGTTCCGACTTCTACTATTTAGGTTGCTTAATCAACCCAGATTCCGTCAACCCCATGCTATGCCCGCTTCTGATTTTTCATGCCCTTGCAAGAGGCCAGCTTATTTTCTCCCGTCTGGCCCACCTAAACTTGAAGTCGCATTCCCTGTTTGGTTCCTGAAGGGAGTTAAATTCGACCGTGACCTACGTCCAATTTGTAAGGATTCTTATACACCTTATCTCTAAGAAATTCAGAGCGACTTGGATCAATCTGAAGGATGAGAGAAATTATGTAAGCAGCCGAGGGACACACTCTGTAACAACTATCAAGAGATTCTTTCTTTCGAGTCAAAGAACGATGATTACGAAAGGATGCTGACTGAATGTGATCCAAAATTGATCAATCAACAAGAGAGTGGGATGCTGCTATTTGAGATAATAAGAGCAACGCTAGTTTGCTCAAGGAATTAAAGGAGGCTCAAGAAAAAATTGAAATCATGTTCAGAGATGAAATCAAGAAAGTCCATGCTGATGAAGTCAAGCTGAAAGAGGAGCCTGAAACTCAAGATGAGATCATCAAAGCTCAAAAGAGAACCATCGCTGATCATGATGAAACTGTCGAAGCTCATAAGAAAAAAATTGTTGGTTATGCGGGGATAGTGGAATCCTGAGATAAGATCATCTCTAACCAGGCTCAAGTGATTGCTTCGCTTCAAGAAAAAGTTGCAAAACTCAATTTTGAAAAGACCAAAGTCAAAGTCGAGCAAGCCGATGTAATAGCCTTGGGTGGTCCTAAAACTTTGCCCTAGATTGCGCAACCATCTAAATAAGGAAATGGTAGGGAGTACGAGGTTGAGATTCATGATTACACTTCTGATGCAGGTAACTTTCATGTTTCTCCCAAGTTTGAGGACTTCCAGCTCATGCCACAAGAACAAGATGAATTGGATGCTTTCCTTTTTGATCTTATAGGTTCATCTTCTTTGCCCATCGAACTTCCAATTTCTCCTGTCCCGGGTCCTACTACTATTTCAACTGCTTCAACGCTTGTTTATGTAGCTTCTTTGATCACCACGCCCGTGTTTGGCTCGTAATCAGGGTTAGAATCAAAGAAGATCCCTGCATTGTATGGCCTGAACGAGCCCTCCATATCTCTGGAGGGCGATTTAATAGCAGTTGGCGCTAGAGAGCAAACAGACTAAGCTAGCCAGCCAGGTAAAACTGAGTAGTATATGGTGGTAGTTAAAAAGGAAAAGGCAGAGAAGAGAAAGTCTTCGAGGAGCTCGTGCAAGTCTTGCAAGCACAAAGCCAAGAGGGAGTCTTCTGAGGAGGCCAAAGAACAAGTAGTAGACATGGGCACGAAGCCTATAAACGATATCTTTAGCAGCGATACGACTCCCGATGGGTATGTTGAAGGGAAGAAGAAACTTCTGACCAAAGGCGGGAAAGAAAGTGGTGGCAAGAATCACTAACGGTCTCGATTGACAGTTGAGCCAGATTTTATAGTATTTTGATTTATTCATCATGTATTTTTCACAAGTGTAGAGTCTGCACTTATTACTTTTGTTGTTGTTGGATCTGTACTTTACTTTTTGTTGGCCGACATTGTGTGGGTATGGCCCCTATATTTTGACTTTATACAGAAAATATTATGAGAAATGAAAAAAAATTAATGTTTATACTACTATGTCTTCCATGTTCGTTCTTATTTATCATGTACTTAGCTTGTTTTTATACCACTTATGTGTGTACATGACACGATTGCTTGTTCTGCAATTTCTATACTTCATTTTTCCATGCCGTATTTTGTGGTATATGATGCCTTTATGTCCGTAGTTTCATGCATTATGTATGCATTTTTTCATTTTTATAACTAGTTCTGTTGTGATTTTCAAAATTCTTTGTTAGACATAACAAGACTATGAAGTAGTTTTCCTTTCAACTAATTGTTGGTGTGTGCCCCCCTACTTCATAGGGTTGTTTACTCCGAACATATGAAAAATGACCGATTAATCCGAGCGATTCCTTAGATGTCTATAGCCAAATTTACTTTACTGTTCCTATCTTCAGGAACTTATGACTCGAATATATCAACTCCAAAGATTTTGTCAGTTAATAATCGGAATTCTTTGCCGATTTCTACTTTTGAGACATTGCTGGACTCCCAACAATTCTTTTTGATAACGGGAGTTGATTCCTATTAGCCCTACAATAGACAAATTTCCTATTGTGTCAGGACAATACTAGTACTTAGAAAATCACAACAGTTTGCTGATGATGCTAGAGCAACATCAAGAACTGCTTGCATGGCTTATGAAATGCATGGCTTTTAAGAGAGCATGGCTTATGAAATGCATGGCTTTTGAGAGTGTGTGGCTTATGAAATGTGCGGTTGGTGAAATGCATGACTTTAGAGAATGTGCGACTTATAAAATATGCAGTTTTTGAGAGTGTGCAGATTACAAAATGCATGACTTTTGATCTTGAGTCGATTTACTTTCATCGACTTGGCGAGTAGGAAGAGCATACTTGGATGTGGTTTCACTTTCCCAAGCAGCTAATGAATGATTTTGAGTTGGTTTACTTTCATCGACTCGGGGAGTAATTTATATGAACACAGTTTTATTGGTTCAAGAAACTAAAGAGACTTCATTGTAAAGTAGAGAAAAATTTTCCTATTTACAATGCCCCTAGTGTAGTGGGAAGCTTATTTGCGAAAATAGAAAATACAGAGATAAAAGCTAAATAAAGTAATGTCGAAGTGAGTCACAGTTCCATGCATAGGGAATCTGAATTCCATCGACTATGGCCAGCTTGAAAGTGTCATCTTCGAGCTTTTGCCGATTGAGTAAGGCCCTTCCCAGTTTAGTCTAAATGTTCCTGTAGCTAGATATATCCATTTTAGGATGGGATCTCCCACTTCAAATTTACGATTGTAGACCTTGGAGTTGAAGTGTCGTGTTACCCTTTTCTGGTAATCCATGGTCGTTAGCTTGGCTTCCTTCTATTTCTCATCAAACAGATCAACTGACTTGAGCATGAGCTATTCGATCTCTTTTTGATTGAATTGTCATTTTTTATAGGAGGAAACTTCCAATTTGATTGGGACTATTACTTTGGATCCGCATGATACGACGAATGGCGAGTGTCCAATTGCTAACTTTTGCATCGTCCGATAGGCCCATAGTGCAAGTGGGAGCTCATCAACCCAGTTTCCATTAGCTTTCGCCAACTATTTCTTAATGGCGGGCTTGATGATTTTGTTTATCACCTCACTTACCCGTTTGCTTGAAGATGTCCCACTACGAAGAAACTCTTTTAGATGTGTAAACACTTGTAAAAATCCTTGAATTCAATGCTTTTGAATTGAGTTCCGTTATCTGTAATGATTTTCTATGGCACACTAAACTTGCAAATGATATTTTTAGTGACAAAGTCAATTTCTTCTTAGTGGTAATAGTAGCCAGCGGTTCCGCTTCGGCCAATTTTGTGAAGTAATCAACAACAACGATAGCATATTTGGCTTATCCTTTAGCAATTAGGAGCATGTCGATCGGGTCCATTCCCCAGACCACAAACGACCATTCTTAGTGGAACTCGATATTCCATTTTAGAAGTCGACCTGATGTCTTTGGGCGATACAATACTTGTTTCATAGGTTGATTCGTTAACACTTTGATGGGATGAGCCTGGAAGTACGGTCGTAGCTTCCTCTATGTGATCAATAGGCAATGGGAGAGTTTTTCCAACTTCGTTAGTTCTTTTTAGCTTCAGTGAACCACCTACTGATGTAGTAGATGGGTCGCTGGAGCCTAGCCTCTTCACGTACCAATGCTGCACTCAGAGCATGGGTCGACACAGAGAGATAAACAAACAAATTTTCCACATTTATGGGCTTGGATAAGACCGGTGGGGTTTCCATATGATGGAGTAATTATTCAAAGGCCATTTGGTAGGCTTCATTCCATTTGAAATTCTTCTTTCCCTTCTTTAGTGCATCGGAGAATGGTATGCATTTGTCGATCGCTCGGGAAATGAATCGGTTCAGTGGTATGGTTTTTCCATTTAGACTTTGCAATTCCTTTTTGATTATGGAGGCTTTGACGTTCCTTAGGGCGGTAATGTGTTCCGGATTAAACTTCAATACCCCTGGCATTCACGATGAAACCAAGGAATATGCCAGAAGCAACGCTGAAAGAGCATTTCAACGGGTTGAGCGTCATTCCATATTTCTGCAATATTTCAAACATGCCTGTGAGTTTGTCTAAATGATTCCATGATACACGTGATTTGAAAAGCATGTCATCCACATATACTTCCATCATTTTTCTGATATGATCTTTGAACATTGTGTTTACCAGTGGTTGGTAGATAACAATATAATCCAAGGTCGGTAATGAAACTAGTATTCTCTTGGTCGTGTTGCATCATGATTTGGTTGTATCCTGAGTAGTCATTCATAAACGATAGTAGCTTGTGACCTTCCATGGTGTCAACAAGCTGATTGATCTTGGGCAATGGAAAGCTATCCTTTGGGCAAGGTTTTTCATATTTTAGTGATCAATGCAAGTCCGCCACTTTCCATTGGAATTCTTTACCAAAATCGGATTTGATACCCATACGGGATAAGTTGTATTGCGGATGAAGACATTTTCCAACAGCTTATCCACTTCCTCTCTTAGTGCAGCAGACCGTTCCGGTCCTAGGGTGCGCCTCTTCTTCCTCGCTAAAGTGTACTTGGGATCGATATTAAGTGCATGACACGCTATCTTTGGCGATATTCCACACATATTGAAATGCTTCCAAGCGAACATGTCCAAATTGGTGCGAAGAAAATTGACTAATTCTTATCGCGTCTTGGTTCCAAGATGTGATCCTATTTTTAGTACTCATGTCGGTCATCCATGTTTACAGGGATAGATACCGTAATCACTACTAGTGCTGCTCATTCCTCCCTTGAACTATTCTTTCTAAGGTCCATAGCCTCGTTGAATCGGCTGCGGTTCCTAAGCCAAGGGCAGTTCTATAGTTGCTATGATGACAGTTTGCAAACGTGGAGAATTTTCTCCACACTCATTCCCTTTTCTTTCTTTCTTGTTTTACGCAATTCAACGACGTTGCATTCCCTTGTGAAAGTCTGGTCTCCCTTTATCATTCCAACTCTGTTTTCCATAGGAAATTTCATAGTGAGACATTATTGTGCTAGAATAATTCATAAATCAACAAGGGCCAGCCGTTCCAAGAATACATTATAAGCCAATATCTAGTCAATTATCACAAAGGTTTGGGTGAGAACCACTCCCCAATCTCTTGTTCCGAGTTTAACATGCAGATTAGTTGTGGCAACCAACTGTAGTGGGTGACCGATGAACCCTTGGATTTTGGTTCGACATATAGAGACATCCTTCATGTTAAGCTTCATCAGGTCGAACGTATGTCGAAATAGAATGTTTACCAATCCTCCGGTATTAACCAACACTCGACATACGACAATGGATCCGAGTCCTGCCGTTACCGCCATTAGATCGAAAGTTCGAGCTTCTACTGCTTCACTCCCGGTTTAGGAACACGATGTCGTCATTGAGAATCTTCTGCTGTCTAGCAGGGGTCCCATCTTCGATTGCAAAGCAAGTTTCCTTTGGAGCATGTTTGAGTGGACTAGCAAATTTTTCCATCTCGCCCCGACTTTTCTATGCCGAATGAGGACCTCCCGAAATGGTATTAATGATAAGTCTCTATTCAGCTCATTTGGATCCTTCTCCATTGATCCAAATTGGTTTCCTTGGGTGTTAGGAGCATGAGGTCTGGTTGGCTGATCAGAATTTCAGAGCTTCTTTACATACTGTTGGAGCTTGCTTTCTCTAATCAGTTCTTCGATCACGTTCTTCAAATGGTGGCACTCGTTTGTGTTATGACCGTGGGTTTCGTGGAAGTGACAGAACTTTCTTGATTTCCTTTGTTACTCACTCTTCTTTTTGAGGTGGCTTTGGGTACTCTTTTGTTCCCTTAGTTTCTAGGAAAAATTCTCCAGGAAATCGTTCAACATAGTGTATTCTCCACGTTTCAGACCTCTGAGTTTCTTTCGGCCTCCGTTGCCCTTACCATTGTTCTAATCCTGAATCTTCCTTTTATGGTTCCCATCTTTTCCAGCAATTACTTTAGAATACTTGTCATTTTGATTGACCGCCACATTACTCTGAATTGATTCATTTGGTCGCATATCAAGATTTTTAACTTCTAACGTATTTGCCTCTTCTAATCTCAAATACCGACTAGCCTTTCACTTGAATTCTTTCATGGTGGTCAGTTGCTTCATTTTAATACATCTTCCAAGATCTGTCGCTGGATGGATCGAGTAGACTAAAGCCATGAAAATCATATCGTCATTTGGATTGCTTACTTCGGTGATGGTTGTGCTAAAGTGGTTCATGAACGATTTTAGTGATTCGTTGGGTTCTTATAAGTAACCAAATAGAGACATCACATCTTTTGGATGAGCCGTGTATAGTCTATATTATTCCAAGAGCTTCTTGACTAACTCGTCAAAGGTTGAGATAGATCGCAGAGGGGGTATAGTAAACTACATGGAGGTAACTCCTTCCAAATAGATGGGGAAACATCTGCAACAAATTGTATCTGTTGCCCATGCTCCATCCATATAACAAATGTACTTGTACAAGTGTTATTGAGGGTTGATAGTTCCAGTGTAGGAGCGCATAGCAAGTGGCATGGTGAATTTCTTGGTGTATTTTGCCCCAAAAATACTATCGACAAAGGAAGTTCTACTCAAGGCGGAACCCCAATAATCATCCTTTCTACCCTTCCTTTCATCCATCGGGTGTTTGTCCATGTCTGAAATGTATGCCTCACTTGTCCATTCTTCCAAAGGTCAGTTGTCAGTAGCTGCATTAAGTGTTTGACTTTACAAACGGTCATGGTTGGCTGGTTGATGCTTAGGCTCTCCTATCTTTGGGTGAGTCACTCTTGTAGAGATCCATTGGCAGGTGGTTGGTCTTACGGGTGGAGTTTGATCATTTGAGTTCAATTCACCTTCCTTAAGTTGCTCCCTTCCTCAGAGTCAGTATTAGTTACTAGTATGCCCACCTGTGGAGTTTTCACTCCTAAGTTCAGGTTTGCAGTAGGTGCTTTTGTAGTAGGCAGAGTATTAGCATTTTCCACTATCATGATGCTTGGAGCTCCACCCATTACTTCCTTTTGCTTATGTTTTCTGTTTCTTCTACTTGAGCCAAAAACAAAAGAATGTTCTTGCTCCATAGAAGATACGGCTTCGGGTGCCGTTTTGGAAATAGTTGGTGATGGAGCGCTAAGAGAGCATCTATCTTTTCCATAAGAGCCTTTTGAATGTTTTCCATTTTTGGTTAATTTCATCAACCATTTAGTTTAATTCTTCCTTAGTCACAACTACATGCTGAAAGGAGGATCCTGACACTTGATTTCCAGTGTTAGCTCCAAGTTGCAGCATGTTGGGATAGTGAACATCAACTTGCCGAGGGCTAGTTTCTTCTCCCACAATAGTAGCTCCTATGGATAGGTAGATCTTTTCCTCTCTAGTGCCATTGGATTTCAACAAAAAATCCCCCAACTAGAATTTGGTGATCTAACTTCTGGACCCATCCAATCCAAAGTAGATAGCTAGATCTGAGCCTAGATTTAGGTTCTTAGTGAAAGCACCAAAATATGAACCAAAAAATGGGTCAACACCCTGGAGTAACTGTGAAAGTACGAGCTCTGTTTATCAGAGAAAATAAAATAGAAATGAAATATAAAAAGAGCAGAAATAGTAAAGAGACAAAAGAATTTGATAGTGGTTCGAATGTAAACGGGCATACGTCCATTTTATAACTTTCTTATTAACTGAATGCTATTATAAGTTAAATTGGATTATAATATGATAGAATATCCTAAGGTAGATCAATTCATAAGTAATTGAAGATGACAAGAGAATCGAGTCGATCCTTGATGACTATTGTATGGGAGAAGAAGAGTGAAGAATAACAGTAAAGAACAATCTCTGCAGAGTTCCACTAGCCAGCCTAGAATATCCTCTTGATGTTGTAGATAAGATTGTATTCATAGGGGTTGGAGAGCAGTTTGGCTACGGCTGCTTTACCAAAGGCCTATAATTGATGATATGAAAGTGCCCAGAGGTTTCACGGCTACTCGAGCCACTCTAATGGATCGCTAGCGATCCAATTACTTGGAGTATTTTTGCTTCATCCCTATTATGTTGTACTCTCATTCCATCTAGATTCTCTTTGTGCAATCTCGTAGTTCGTTGTTTAGTTTTTGTGATGATTCATACATGAGTTAGATTGATCTATGACTAGATCAAATGGGTCTTTGCTTCTCAAACTAGGTTGCTTTGGAAGGCTATGTAACTTGGCAAACATACTTAAAAGAGGCAATGCATCGAGATGCAAGAGGTTATGATGGATCATAAACCTTCTCTATGGGTCATTAGCGATCCATAGGTCCATCTCCTTAGCTTATTTTTGGCTAACTTTCCTTAAGTGATATTGGCTTGTTGTTTTGGATGCCTCGTTCAATTTTTAAGTCACCCTACCATAGTCTGGATGTTCTAACCCGTATTGAATTCTATCGGGTTAAAAATTCGGTTAATAATATTATATATGTATATGTATGTATGTATGTATGTATGTATATTTAATATATTAAAATAGTTTTGCTTTATTAATTAATTATTGAAAATTAATTTTATTTTTTCTATGACAATGGCTGAAATATATATGGGGAATCACATGCATGCATATGAATGTAATTTATATTTGAATATATATTTCAAAAGTCATCTCCTCCTTGCTATCCAATCTATTGTCAAACACCTCGGTTGTTAGTTATCTCCTCCGTCTACTTGGCTATTGGTTGCAAGGCCATCTCCTTGACTTCAACAGTGTCTACTGGAGGCAAGGATTATTTTGGTTATAGAGAAAATGAGAAGGGGGACTATCTACTCATTACCAAACAAATAACAAGTATCTTCCCTTTTTCTCTCAAACCCTAGAAGAATAGGTCCTCTTTTCCCCTTTTCCCTCTAATGAATAGTTAAAAATGCCATAAAAATTTAATACCGCATATGTATTGATTTAATTATTAATTTATAATATTTATAAATTAGTTTTACATTTGCCTAATTTGGAAATAATTAACTCGGTTGTACCGACTCTCTAGTGTAAACTCGGTCCTCAATTAATACTTAAACAATTTAAATATTAAAGTCTGTTTGGACTTTGCTGAAATACAGAATCGGGCTCACGTTCAATGCTCATAGATTATTTAAGAAATTTTTTGTTTCTAATCTATAATCAGCTCGCCTAGTAATTATGTTTTAAGCACATATTCTATTCATCATCACCGTATCACTTAGATATCTATAGTTTAGTCTAAAATAAAAAACTATACTAATATATGTATCCAATAACATAGATTACTTTAAAGTCCTTAGTTCAGTTTGATATCATTTACTAATTAACTGATTTACTATAGCTATGGATTTTGACTTTAAGTTGACTACCAATTATGGCGATACTAATCTTCTATAACGAAGGAGACTAATACTCTCTTAAGTAGTGACTCACCTCAAGTAATTCAACATATACCCAATTATGGCCGTAACAAGGTCATCATGCGAAGTATTTAACCATAGTTAAAGTATAGCCTTACTACTTAAGGTTGACAGTACCCTCGAGTCTAAAGACTATTGCATGATGTTGCTTTAACATCTTCTATTTTGACTTAGTTGCAATAAACTATAGAAGGCTGTTGTTGAGTTGTTCTTTAATTATTCCAAACAACTATAACTATATAATCCCTTGGTGCCTCAAATGGTCATGAGTAATTCACCATCCATCATATAGAGAGCATTACTTGCACTAGTCTCAATAGACATATTGATATCCTTTTATCGATACATCGTAACATTTGAGAAGTATGTATTTATATATCGATTCCGTACTCATGGTTATAAACACATTCATAACTGCAATTGATAATATACTTTCTTATATGGATTTTCTACTTATATAAGTGTTACAGCCCAATTTGTCGTTGTCTTCGAATAGACTTAAGTGATTGAATCAGACGACCAAACGATGAAGAAATGACCCAAGGACTTGGAAAACATCATAAAAAGGCAAGAGAAGGGAAATATAAAAAAATAAACGGAGAAGTTGAAAATTTGAATGTTCAGTTTTTAGAAGAGCTGACTCAGAGCAAACTCACAAAATCCTCGAATCAGACTCGAAACACAATATCCTTGGGGAAACTCTAAGCAAGGTCCGAAGCAGCCAATGCAAAAACCTCAAGTGCCATCGTTCGGTATCAAACATGACCATGGATTGGTACCTATCCATGAAATTCGGTCGGATGCATAAAAACTCAGGTCGGATTCCAAGTAAGCCAAGGAAAACTCAAGTACTAAAATCTTAGGAAATCTTCAGGTCGAGCCCCAAAAATTCCTTGGTCCGACTCTAGGTCAGCTCGGCATTGATCCATGAGCCATGGATCAGTATCGATCCATGATGTCTTGGATCAATTGACCTTGAGATTTTTATGGAAGAACATGCATGATGTGATGGACGTATGGATCAATTTTTAGAGATTAGGTCAGTGATTTTTGCCTATAAATAGAGGTAGACTGCAGTTGAAAATGGACTTTTTCCCTTCTTCTTTTTTGAATTTTTATACTTTGCCACAAAGCCTTATTATATCTCCGTCGGTCCATAGAATACCGATCCATAAGATTACAGTTTGTAAAAGTTATAAAAATCAAATAATAATGTTTAAGTGGACGTAGGCCAAAGTATCTGTTGAACCAGTATAAAATTATGCTTTTTTCTATTTCTTGATTTTTCTTGATAATTTTCATATTTCTTACTTCAGGGGTGTTTATGCCATTTTTAACGCAAACATTTGGTACTTTCACTAAGAGTTGAACTCAGGATTCAACGATTTAAAACGAGAGTCTAGAGAAGATAAAGAGGCCTAATGCTAAATCTGTGATCAAAGGAAGTCAGTAAGAACAAGGTGAGAGCCAGGAGGTGTTCGTAGAATCAAACCCCTCATTCGTATATATAACCAGTGATTGATGAAGAGAATGATAATAGAAATGCTGAAAAGATTGATAGCCTAACAAGAAGAAATACTGAAGAGATTCTTCAGAAGGATGGGACAATTAAGAATAGCTGAAGTTGCTGTTGATAAAAAAAAAGCCAAAAGGTAGAATAAACACACTTGGGAACAGAATGGAACGAAGTGGAGCAACGCTCGAGGACGCATCACAAATCGATACCGATCCTCAAGCATAAGTCGGTGTCGATCCAAGAAATCTCGTGGGCATGATTGATGTAGACTTGGAATCCAAGTGAGATAGAGAACGTCCTTGGAATGATGTTACGCTGTGAAGTGCAAATACATAACCACTTGAAATAAAGTTGGAAAGCCTCATAGAAATGAGGGCATGACAGAGAATTACATCAAAGAGTAGGTTTGGAATAACCACTCACGATGACATGTCAGAAATCAGATTTTCAAAGCACAAACTTTAGTGATGCTGTAGGAATGACCACCATCCATGATAGATATATCTAAATGCAACCATGGATCTTGACCGAGAATGGTCATTCCACTATCGAGATGTGTAACATCCCATAAAATGAACCATAAATAAATAAAGCAAATTAAATTAAATATGAATGGAAATTTTATAAAAGTTTAAATTTGACCACGAAAGTTATTTTATTACATTCATGGCGAAATTTTGACCCGTTTCCATATATAATATGCTGATAATGTAGCCCGAACGAAGAAGTTACGAGCATTTGAAGTTTTCATATTTAAATTAATTTAATTTGAATTCAAATTCAAATGAGAAATCAAATGTAGGATTTAAATTTCAAAAATTAACTTAGGGGCTAAGTAAATATATAATTAATATTTTATGTTAAACAGTTATTTAGGGAACAAAATAATACGACAACGGAAATAAATAAACATCCCTAGAATAAAAGGACTGGTCGACCTAAATAGCTCAACCGATCGATCGTAGCGATCGACCGGTTGCCCGAGGGCTGTTGACCGCTTGGCAATGGCAGTTGCCAATGGTGGCTGGGGTTTTTAGTTATGTTCTATTCGGTTGTGTGCTCTTGATTTACCCATTTCTTATCAACTTCTATCCTACGGTTCTGGTGCGTTTCAACACCTTTAAATAGAACCCTATCCTTTCCACTTTTATTTATATTATTTTGGGGAATACAACAAAACTCTGCTATTGCTATCTCTCTAATAAGATTCAAAAACTCTGTAGAGAATTCAGGTAAGGATTCAACTTATTTCATATCTATTTCTTCTTCCTTCAATCTATTCTTATCCTATTCTTCTTCAGTTATTTTGAATCTAATGAATATATATACCTCTTCCCTATTGTGTGTGTATATATCAACAGAGAGAAATTCAAGAAGAGATTGGAAGGCTACAAATCCATTTGAGTAAAGCTAAGGCTAATATGTGAGTGGAAACCTTAGTATTTCTTTTCAGCACTTGTTTAGTCTATTTCTTTTGGATTTGAATATGCCTTAGGGATTTTGGAATTTCGAAAATATGATAGATAAAATCACCCGAAATTCTCTTTTATTTCGATATGTTAATAATGTGCTGAGATTCCTAAATATTTACATTAATTTGATGAGATTTGTTTTATTTGTGCAATCTTTGATAATTTCATAGTCTATTCCACTTCTCCTTCTTCTCTGGGTTAAATTGTGATCCTTTAGTAAAATAAGAGGTTTAGATTACGAATTCTATACGTGGTTTACACCTCTTATTCTTGTCTATTTCTTTGTAAAAAGAGGAGTTGATTAGAATATGGGGTTTAGATTGCAATTTTTATTGTTTAAGATATTCCATTAAATTGGTGTATTAAATTGAGTTTCTATTTAGCTACAAGTCTGTTCTTGTAGTTTTTATTATGAATATTTATTCCCTATTTTGGGCATTAGAATTCTACGAAATCTTGGAAAATTGAAGAAAAACGACTTGTACTAAAAATTGGTTAAGGAATTGATATTTAATGCTAGTTAGAGCGTAAAATCCATGCGTTTAGCACTATTAGGCACGAATATTTATTTATCTTTGTTTCCATAATTAACGTGTAATTATTACATATATTGCATAGTTAATTAGGCATTTATTTCCCCTATTAGGATGGTAATTGATTTTGAGGCGAAAATAAGAGGACTATTTTATACCCTAATTATTATTTTAAAGCGTAATAAGGAAGATTCCTTATAAGGCCTTAATTAAGAAATAGTGAGAGAAGTGTGGGTGTGTGTGTATATAGTAATTAATTTATAGCTAAGTCAAAGGGATGTGAGGTCAATAGAGTTATATGACGAAAGTATGCCATTCACTTTAAGGCTACTAGCAGTTGAGTACACTTTTATTGATGTGAGATATCCTTATGATAAATATTTATAATGATGCAAGGTTGGTTCTAATTCTGTACGGGAAATATGCCCAGCTAATCTGCCTACCAGTTCCTACAAATAGCAGACTAATGTGAGACGTCATTATGAGTATGGGAGATAAGTCGAAGGCCTACTTCAAGGTTTGTGGTATTAACTGGTTGAACTCGCCTTTTCCCTAGATGAAGTATTAAATGGCCAAGGGGTTACATTAGGTGGTATCCCTATAGGGGCCAGCCTCTAGAAATAGGTTTTAAATGACAGGATCTGCCTTATTTTCACTTAGAAGTATTAAGTGGCCAATGAGATTTCGTATGATGTGAGCTGGTAGTACCATTGAGGAGCATGCTTCTGTAGATAAGCATTAATTGATGGGGTTTTCCTATATTCCACTAGAAAATATTAAGTGGCTTAGGTAACGTCTCTCGTTATTGGATATTTATGATGTATGATTGGGATATCGAGTTCTAGTAACCTATTTCTGGAATGGAAGGTATTAAGTGGTTGGACCCACCTTCTTTCCTTATAAAGAGGTATTAAATGATTTTAATGGTTTTATGTTCGTAGACATATTCTTATTTTGAAATATACTGCTCAAGTATTAAAAAGGTAAGGCTCGAAGTTTTTATTTACCATACACTTGTTGTTTTGACTCTCTTCTTATTACAACATAGGTTAAAGATGGAGTGATGGCGGTGACAAGGATTAAAGATGTAGAAGCTTGGCTAGTGATAGTATTTATTATTATTCGATTTCAGGTATACACATGGATTTAAAGAATTGTTGTAATATATATTATATTACGGCTTTTATGGGATTTTATGTTATGATATTTTTATGGTTTTGAAGTAAATGGATACGCTTTACTATTATATTTTGTTCCATCTGCTGTGAGTTTTGAAAGTTTTTTTATGGCTCTGCAATGTTATTTCTATTTACTACCAATAGCTTGCCTTAGAATGGATCTAAGTATCGATGGGCCTTTTCCGGATCGAAATTTAGGCATGTTCCAGGGTTGGTTGTTACATTTAGTATCTGTGACCTAAGCTACTCGATCAATGGGGAAAAACTATGTATGAGAGACGTATTCAATATTTTGAAAAAGGTTTTTTTTTTCAAAAAGAATTTTCAAAAAAATTCTAACTATATATATATATATCCCCTCTTCTTGAACATATGCACATAACTTAGGCAAAATTTTCTTTTTCTTTCAACATGTAAATACAATCTTAGGAAATCGTCGCTAAAGGTTTAACTACAGATAGTTGATATAACGATAAACAATCTTCTTCTGAAAAAGGGAACCCTACCAATGAAAGATCACCCACTCGTGGAATGCCCAAATGGTTTAAACAATATCTTAGGACTGTCAGGCAGATTCATATTCCTCCAATTGCACTAGTAGCACCCACTACTCCAATCGCTGGTGCAGCACCCCATCCTGCCGACTTTCCTAAGCTGTGTAAGGACTTCCTCAATATAGGAGGGAAGACATACCCTGGAACTGAAGGATATTCGAAAGCTAAAGCATGGATTGGTAACTGCAAGAAGATATTTGTAAAGCTTGGTTGGGATGATCAGCTAAGAAGAAGAATGGCAGCTTAGCACCTCAAGGAAGAAGCGTTGAATTGGTGGAACTTTGTGACTGATGAGCACCCGGGTAGGATATTCTCTTAGGATGAATTCAAGGACTGATTTGAGATGAGATTCATATTTAGAGCTGAGGTTTGCTTGCAATTGGAAAATTCATTCAACCGAGACAAAGAGATTCTACCCTTAAGGTGTACATTACTAAGTTAACTGAATTGGCTATATTTGGGATGAGCCTGATGAAAAAGGCCATGAAGTTCATGAAGGGCTTAAATTTATGCTAAGGGAAATGTTGTTAACCCAAGTACCTATGAGGGGCCACGTATGAGATGATGGTAGAATCAACAATGCTGAACAGGGCCAATGACGAAGATAAGAGAGATAAAGAGAAGTCTGCACAGATCCAAAAGCAAGGAGGGACTAAGAAAGGGAGCTTTTGGGCCAATAAGAATTCAAAGGGAATTTTAAAAAGGAAGTAAAATTTTGTAAGAGATACCAAAGGAAGGATCATAAAACTAAAGATTGTAGGGTGAATCTGATGAAGAAAGCCTTTAAAGAAAGGTGTTTTTAACTGCCACAAGGAAGGGCATCGCAAGAATCAATGTCCCAAGATGGCTAAGGAAGGGCCAAGCAAAGAGACCTACACTATTAAACCTATCCCTGTTTCCAGTAAGCCACCAAGAGACCAAGGAAAAGCAGTTCTAGAAGGTATAACTCTTATTTTTTGGGTTACTAGCCGTACCTTATTTGATTCGGAGGCATCACATAGCTTTATAGCTAGGGATGTAGTAAATTCTTTTAACCTTAAAATCTAAATAGTTAACAGCCCAATAGAGGTTTCCAATTCCATTGGGGGTTCGACCTATCTTTCTCTTATTTGTAAAGACCCAATGTTAGACATATGCGACGTTGATTTCACATGTATTGCATATGTTATAAATTTCGAGGGGTATGGGCTTATCTTAGGTATGGATTAGTTTTCTTATTATGGAGCCATTCTTGACTGTGATAAAAGGGTAGTCATTTAAGGAGTCATGGAGGTCATGACCTAAATGTTCTTTGTACACCCAAAGCTTTAGTTAAGTAAGCTATTTATACTCACTAAATCTATCTGTTTATCGAGAACCAATATATAAACCCGTAGTTTGTGAATTTCTTGATGTCTTCAAGGAGGTCTCAGGTCTCCCACCTGAAAGTGAAGGTGTTGTAGGATCGTGTAATATGGATGTATCTATAAATTACTTATGCGGAATATAAACTAAGTAAATAATTAAAGTAATAAAGAAAATGACACCAGAGATTTTTATACTAGTTCGAACTCTCGTTCTACGTCCTGTCCTAGACTCCTTTTGGAATTAAACTAGCAACCCCCACTTAACCTGAAGAATAGGTTTACACCGCCTAAGCAACTGAACAAGACTTCTACCGCCTAAGCAATCGAATATGACTTCTACCGCCTGAGCAACCGAATGAGACTTCTTTAACAAAACAAAAGTATCTGACTGCAATATGCTCTTTAAATAGCACTGCTAAGTTAATAAAGCACAATCTTTCAATAATCTTCTCCTTTATGACATATAGTGTAATGAGCCTGAAGAATGTGGAAGATAGAATGATCAACGATAAGAGATTGTACGTATTTTGAGTGCAAACGGTAAATAGAGAATAAGGGGTAAGAATTCAAGAAAACTAAAATCAGTTAAGTGTATTGTTTGTTGGATTCTGGACTCTATTTATAGAGTTTTAAGAGTTGCAATCTTTGATGAAAAAGAACGATGAAAAGAAATGGATGCAACCTTTAGATTAGAAGATGTTTCTCTTTGTTGAAGAGAAGCACCCCTTTAGAAAACTAGCCGTTATCGATAATCAGCCGTCTAAAATTTTCAATTCAGACATCTGAGTCGAATTAAATTCGATGCAGCAAGAAAATAGGTTAATTTAGGTCTAATTCAGCCATTTGAATGTTTCCATTCAGCTAGCTGAAACTGCATAAAAATTTATAATTTGTTTCAGCAGTGAGCTATCTGAATGGTCTCATTTAACCGACTGTTTTAAGCCTACTTTGTGCATTTGCATGGTTTTGCGCATGTGTCAGTGTATATATCATATCAAAGAGATTTTAACATAATTCTAATAGTATTTAGACTCTAAACAGATGTATAACAACTTCATAGCTTTTTGAATCCAAATCTTCAATAAATATACTGCATAAATGGTTAGTACACAGGAATACAAGAATATTGACTTGTATAATTGTCACAGTCAAAACGCTGAAAATTGAGGTTCTAACATTTTCTCCCTTTTTGATGACGACAATAACATAAGTGGATTACTATAAATAATTTACATGGTATTTGTCCTATATGCACAATTTTTAACAAATTTCTCCCCCTTTATCATCGGAAAAAGGTAAAGATACATAAAAATAGAGATAACATCACATAGATAATAGAAACATAATTAAATAGAGCATGGAATAGTCACAACATCACGGATACATAGTCACAACATCAAATAGGCAAGAAACAGATAAGGATTTCTGGTTTAAAAGAAGAGTTGAATATAAACCAGATAGCGTTTAATGGTTGTGAACAAAAACAAAAATAAGAGGTGTAAAACAAGTCTTAGAAAATATGAATAATTAATGGTTCTCTATGTATGACAAGAAATAATCAATAGCAAATTGGAAAGACATGTTACTTCCAGCCAAGAGACCAGAGTTCAAGTGCCAGCGATTCCAATTTTTTAAATTGTTTAAAAAAAATTTAAAAATCAAAAATCTTTTAAAGATAATATTCCAAGTTCTCATCTTAATTTTATAAAGATATTTATATTTAGAGTTTATGTAAATATATCAGCCAGTTGATTTTCAGAAGATACGAATTCTAATCTGACTATATCCTCATCAATATTATCATGAAGAAAATGATGATGAATGTCAATATGTTTTTTCGTGAATGGTTGATAGGATTTCTAGATAAGTTTATAGCACTTGTGTTATCAAAAAAAAAAGTTTATTTAGATAAATTTATTGTAAAATCTTGAAGTGCTTGTTTGATGTAGATTACTTAAGCATATGCCAAAGCAGCAGAAATGTATTCCGCTTCACATGTCGATAGTGAAAACAGTTTTGTTTCTTACTATATCAGGAGACTAAGGATTGTCCAATGAAGTAACAAGTCCCGCTCGTACTTTTTCGATCCGTTCGACATCCTCCAAAGTTAGCATCACATATGATACTAGCACGAAAGGACATTCTTTAGGATAAAAAAGTCTGAAATCTTTAGTTTTGCTTAGATTACTCTATATAAATTTCACTGCTCGCATATGTGATTCTTTAGGATTTGCTGGAAATCGAGCACATAAACAAACACTCATCATTATGCCAAGTCTACTTGCAGTTAAATAAAGTAACGATCCAATTATACTTCGATATAATTTTTGGTCAACACTCTTGCCATCTTCATCTCTATCGAGATATATTGTTGTATTTATTGGAGTTGATTTGGCAGAAGTTTAAAAATATGAAATATTTGGTTTTCTTTCATAAAACAGTTCACATGGAGTGTGTTTTGTTAATAGTTGGAAGGAAACATGATTCTTAACATAACAGGCAGTTGTTACAACTTTCGCCCAAAAATATTTTGGTAGAGTGCATCCGTTTAATAAAGTTCTTGCACATTTTTGTGAAGTTCTATTTTTTCCTTTCTACAACTCTATTTGGTTGCGGTGTTTTAGAAAAGAAAAATTACGGTAAATTCCCTTTTTATTAAAATGTTCAAAAGCTTTTCAATATTGACTATAACAAACGCATATTTGCCGTAATATAACCTTTGGAATTGTCTTTAAAAGTGACAGAACCTCTATCTGAGTAGGTAATGTTTGTTAGCATCTCTTTCTTTCATGCCATGTGTTTCGAGCAACCACTGTCTAATATCCATTTCCCTCTCTTTTTAAGTGGTACCTACAAAATATAGAATTAACTTTGGTACCCACCCTTTTGTTAGGGTCCTAAAAGATTAGCTCTTTGGAAACCCAAGAGGGTTCAGAATTCCTTTTGAAAATAAAATCTTTATTTTTATAAACAGTTTCTATAAATTTTTTATATATTTGTTTCTAATCAAAGAATTATTTGTTTTAGAAACCCAAATTTCAATTGATTTAGAATAATTTGCAACTTTTGAAATAGAGTTTTCAATTGTATTATTATTCCTTTTAAAATTGTTATATAAAGACTCCTCTTTCTTTGGAATAACTTTAGAAGCTTGCTTATATCCTAGTCCTCTTTTATTAGAAAGTATTTGAGAGTTTTCTATCATTTTAGAAATATTTTCTCTACTTTTGTTAAAATTAGAGACATTCTTAGTAATATCATCTAATTTTGTTTTAAGACTAGAAATATCTAACTCCAATATTTTAACATTAGCTTTAAGATCATGATTTTCAATTAAAAGAGCATCATTCTTTTCCTTCTGAGTTTTTGTTTCTTGACTTAACATAGAAAGTTGAGATGTCGTATTAGAATAAGATTCATGAGTAGTTTCAAGTTCTTCTTCTAAAATTTGTTTCTCATCTCTTAACATAACTACCTCAATTCAGTCCTATCTAATTTTTCAACAGTTTCTTTATTTTTTATTTTAATGTTTTTCAGTTTTCAAGTAATTTAGAGTTTATTTCCAATAAATCATCAAAAGTTAGATCACTGCATCGTCATTTGTGGCCATAAAAAAGACATTGGCTTGTTCAGAACCGTTATCCGGGTCACTGTCTGATGATGAAGATGATTCAAAATTGTCTCAAGTGATAGAGAAAGCTTTCCTCTTGAATATATCTTCCTTGCTTAAATTTGTCTCTTTTTCGAACATGACAGTCTTTCTTGATGTGGCATTTCTTGTGACCTCATAGCATTTTAGAGCAGAAGATGATGGTTTGTTATTGTTGTTGTTGCCGAAACTATTCTTGTTATTTCCGAATTTGTTGCTCTTTTTGAATTTCAAAAACTTATTGAAATTTTTAGCAATGAATGCCATATCTTCCTCATCTGAATCTGATTCATCCTTTTCTTCTTAGAATGCTATATTCTTCTTATCTTGTGCCCATATTCATTTAGCTTGGAGATTAACTTCATAAGACATTAGATTTCCTATCAACTCCTCTGGTTTAATGGTTGAAATGTCGTTAGCTCCTTCGATCGCTAAGACCTTATGTTCCCACTCATCCGTTAGAGAGTTGAGGATTTTTGAAATAATATCAAAGTCTATATATGTTTCTCCTAATGCTAAAAAGGAATGATATATATATCTTAGAATCTAGATTACATTTCATTTATTGTTTCTTCTTGCTTCATTTTGAAAATTTAAACTTATTTTTTAGCATAGAGATTTTACTCTACTTTACTTTGTGAGTACCTTCATGTGTGATTTTAAGTGTATGCCATATTTCATAAGCTATTTTACACATGCTTATTCTATTAAATTCATTTTTATCTAATGCATAATATAACATGTTCATGGCTTTAGCATTTGCAGTAGCAGCCAGTTTTTGTGTGATAGACCATTGTGAATGTTCTGTAGGAGGTATGGTATATTCATTTTGGGTAATATTCCAGGTTTCATAACTATTAGCTTATATAAATTCTCTTCCTAGTATCCCATAATTATAGTTCAATCTATTAAATAGTGGTGGTCGTGCAGCAGATTGACCTTCAAAGAAACTTGTGTTAGTTATTGTGCAAATGCTGTTTTCCATATTAAAATATCAGATAACTATGTTACGTTTATAAGATGACCTTGCTCTAATACCAAATGAAAGTGACTATGCTATAGGATAGTGTAATATGGATGTATCTATGAATTACTTATGCGGAATATAAACTAGGTAAATAAATAAAGCAGTAATGAAAATTACACCAGAGATTTTTATACTAGTTTGAACTTCCATTCTATGTTCAATCCCAGACTCCTTCTGGAATTAAACTAGCAACCCTCACTTAACCCAAAGGAATATGATTACACAGCCTAAGAAACCGAACAGGACTTCTACCGTCTAAGCAACCAAATAAGACTTCTACCGCCTGAGCAACCGAATATGACTTCTTTACAAACAAACAAAAGTATCTGACTGCAATATGCTATAGCACTGCTAAGTTTATAATCTTCTCCTTTATGTATATAGTATAATGAACCTAAAGAATGTGGAAGATAGAGTGATCAATGATCAGAGATTGTATGTATTTAGAGTGCAAACGGTAAATAGAGAATAAGGGGTAAGAATTAAAGAAAACTAAAATCAATTAAGTGAACTGTTGGTTGGATTCTAGACTCTATTTATAGAGTTTTAAGAGTTGCAATCTTTAATGAAGAAGAATGATGAAAAGAAACCGATGTAACCTTTAGATTAGAATATGTTTCTCTTTGTTGAAGAGAAGCACCCCTTTAGAAAACTAGCCGATATCGATAATCAGCCGTCTGAAATTTTCCATTCAGACATCAGAATCTATTTAAATTCGATGCAGCAAGAAAATAGGCTAATTTAGGTCTAATTCAACTATCTGAATATTTTCATTCAGTTGGTTGAAACTGCATAAAAATTTATAATTTGTTTCAGCAGTCTGCCGCCTGAATGGAGACATTCAACCGGCTGTTTTAAGCCTGCTTTGTGCATTTGCATGGTTTTGTGCATGCGTCAGTGTAAATATCATATTGGAGAGATTTTTACTTAATTCTAATAATATACAGACTCTAAATAGCTGTATTACAACTTCAGAGCTTTGTGAACCCAAATCTTCAATAAATCTCCTGCATAAACGATTAGTAGACAAGAATATAAGAATATTAACTTATATAGTTGTCACAATCAAAATACTAAAAATTGAGGTTCTAATATTTTCCCCCTTTTTGACGATGACAACTACATAAGTGTATATACTATAAATAATTTACATTGTACTTGTCTGAATACTCCCCCTGTCTATATGCACAATCTTTAACAAATTTCCCTCCTTATCATCGACAAAAAGTAGATATACATAAAAAATAGATATAACATCACATAGATAATAAGAATATAATTAAATAAAGCACGGAATCATCACAATGTAACAACCCAAAATTTAAGTTATAATAATTAATTAACGAATTGATTAAATAATAAAATAATTTGTGAAATTTTCAGAATTAAGCCACGAGAGTTGTACCATTGTGTCCGTGGTAATTTTCTAGTCAATTTCCTTATATAACCCTAGGTATGAAGAAGATACGAAATAAATGAGAAACCAATGGAAAAGAAAAAAAAGTCAGGTCGACTTAGGGTCGACCCCTAATATGCATAGGTCGACTGCCATGCATTTTAGGATGACCCACTTATGCCAACGGATGCAAATTCATCCAGGTTCGAGCGTATGATGTGTTTTCAAATTTGCTTCAAATTCTGTGCATTTGTGCTTCCATTTGACGGTTCCATGCAAGCCTATGACATGGTTGCACTACATTTAATATTCAAATCCAACGGTCCGAGATCCCTAAGTGACAATATAAATAGAACCCTAGGCCTAACTGTTTTTCTCATTCAGATTTTCTCCTATTTGGGTTCATTGCCAAAGGTTGGACCCTAAATAGAAATATTTTCTAAGGAGGAAATCTTTTTGATAAAAATATTATAGGAATAAATCAAGGAAGACCAAGGACTGAGCTAAGAACCACAGGTAAGTGTTTTGTAATTATTTTAGATTTTAAGTAATTTAAAATAATATGGTTCTTAATAGTTGTAGTTTTTCTACAATTTTGAGACAGTTTTTATATAAGCTTATTTACAGTCTATTTTTAAGTTAATTTCAGAACTGCTTTTCAGTATTTTTATTCAGCCATTTATTTATTTACAGTTATTTACCGTTATTTACAGTTATTTACATTTATTTACAACTGTTTTAAGTTGGAATTTAGCTTGTAAATGTTAGTTTCTTTTTATTCCATTTTGACGCGAATAAAATATTACAAAGATAGTAATTCGCAAATATGGATTATAATAGAAAAACACTAAATTTACAGAAATTGGATGTGAAATAAGATGAACTGTAATAAAACGGAGATAGACTGAAATAGGCAAATTTAAGATATTTGCAAGCATAATTATAACAAGTAGTTGTAACTAGAAAGATAAAATAGAAGAATAACAACTGCAAGAACAATTATAACACAGGTTATAAGTAGAAAGAAAGAAATAACAGAAGATGCTTATTTTCAAAGTTAGATCTAGTTAATAAGCAAATATAGCAGAAGTAACAGAAGATGCTTATTTTAAAACTTAGATCTTGTTAATAAGCAAATACGGCAGAAATAACAGAAGAGGCTTATTTTAAAACTTAGATCTGGTTAATAAGCAAATATAGCAGAAATAATAGAAGAGGTTTATTTTAAAACTTAGATTAAGTTAATAAGAAAATATAGTAGAAATAACAGAGGAGACTTATTTTAAAACTTACACTAAGTTAATAAGCAAATATAGAAGAAGGGCCCATACCAACAACATTCTCTTTTAGTCAGTAACTGACAGTCTCAAAATAATTAGGTGAGGCTGGGATGTGCTTATGCTAATCAGAGCAGATAAGGGGCCAATAGATAGAAGATCAAATCTGGAGATTTGGACAAGGGACGCAAACTAGAATTTTTTTTGTTAGGACTATCACCATTCCCTTTTAGACTAGGACTGGTTGTCTTACAACACTTAGGTGAGGCTAGGCAGTATCCCTTTCAATCAGGAAATGATGGTCTCACAACACTTAGGTGAGGCTGGGCAGCATCCCTTTCAGACTAGGACTGATGGTCTCACAACAGGTTAGGTGCGGCTGGGCACGCTAATGCTGATTAGGGTAAATAAGAGGTCACAAGAGGGGGAGATAGTTAGTGTGTACAGGCGACGACCGAGCGTACGACATCGATTAGGGTAAATTATTCACTACTGCGTTCCAAGCGCTAAACATATGTCTTTTACTTTGGGACCAACATGATTGAACTACTCATTATGGAACAATAAAGATAGAAGGCCGATCAACGGGTAGAATTAGGATTTTAGCCTAATTAAAATAGGATTAGGATTTCAACCTAAACATAGCAATCTAAGACAAGTGCAAACAATCACAATCAAACAATCCAAACAAACAGTCAAACAGAATCAGAAACAGTATTTTACTCTAGTTTTATCTTATCAGTATTTCTTTCCATACTAGAACTATTGCTTAGTCTATTATCTTTATCTTGCTTAGAAATGCTAGTAATTACTTTCACTCACCAAACTTATAGTCTGACCCACTCCTCTGTTTCCCCTTTTTTCCCTCCATAGGCCAGCAGAATTGAGTTGATTCAGGTTGCTTGGAGATTCATTCCCGTAGTTTTCTTATTTCAGATGTATTCTTATGTTCTTTATCTTTTTTATTTTTCTTATGATATATTTGGCACTTGTGAGAGGGATTATGATTATTATTATTATTATCGTGATCTTTGTACTCTGATTTTTAGGAGACCGAGATGTATTTTCATAAGACATGAGATATTTTGAGTTTTTGAGACATGTTATGTATTTATTGATTTATTTTGAGAAGAAGTTTAATTTTGAATGATAACTTATTATTTATATGTTTCTACTGTTTTTATTTATTTGTCTTGTGAACCTTAGTCTCTGATGCTTTAGCTATACCTATAACACACCACATTCTTTAGTGTGTCCTTTTGGTTATACTAAGGGGTGTGGGGTGTTTCACTTGGTATCAGAGCCTAAGATTTAGGATTCCTAAAACTTATTTTAAAAGTAAAGTATTTTTCAAAAGCAACATATCTTCAAACTAAAAGTATTTTTCAGAAAGAAACTCTTAGTAATAGTTTTTAAGTATAAGTGAGTTTTATAAAAATCCCTTCAAAGTCCAGTTCAACCTTCTTTCGATTCTTTCAAGCTTAAATTCTCTTTTCTTTGCATAGAATGGCAAACTCCCCAAATCTTCCAGAGAGTGTCCAATTCGCTACCTGGTTCCATAGATACCACTAAGCTAGGGCACCAGAGGTGCAAAGGCAAGTGCCCAATACAGCGCCAGCAGGCAGAGATCCCATTAATCGACATGCAACAGCCAATTTTTTAAGCTATGTAAGGACTTCGCTAATCTAGGAGGCAGAATATTTTCTGGCATGGAGGATTTCGTGGAGGCACGAGCTTGGTTGAGGAATATGGAGCAGATATTTGGGCTATTAGGATTGGAGGGCCTGCAAAGAGTTCATCTTGCATCTTGGTAGCTGAGGGAGAGGCTTTTTATTGGTGGGACATTATAGAGATAAAGGTAGAGACATTTGTTGGGTTGGATTTTCAAAAAAATTCGAGAGAAAGTTCTTGTTGTAAGCCGAGGAAAGCATGAAGTTGGAGAAGTTCATTAGTCTGAAGCAAAGGAGTCTTTCGATAAAGAAGCATGTAAATCAGTTTAACGAGTTATCATGGTTCAGGATGGAGCTTGTTAATACACCGGATAAGAAGGCCACCAAGTTTGCTAAGGGTTTGAACCAGTCCCTCCAATGGTTGGCATTGACATATGTACCTATGGGAGCGACGCATGAGTCACTTATGGAAATGGCTCTCTCGACAGATGTTGTTAAAGAAAGAGAGCTTAAGGAGGTTCCTGTGTCAAAAAACTGAAAGAAGCAGTAGTGGAAGAATAAAAAGGATAAGGACAAGAAGAAAGGAGGAGGACCTCAGAAGGGACAGATCAAGAAAGGTGAGAAATGTCATAGTTGTGGATTGCTTGGTCATTTCACAAAGGACTGTAAGAAGGACACTATGAAAAGGAGGTGTTACAACTATGGACAACGTGGTCTCCTTAGTAGAGCTTGTCCTCAATAGATAGGGCAGATAACAAGCGCACCTACAGCGCAAGTATAGGCTTTAGATGCAATACCTTCTAGTAGTGGACCGAGTCGAGGTAGGAAAGTCTCTATGGAAGGTTTGATCTCTATTTTTTAGTTTTCTATTCGGACTTTTTTGACTTTGGAGCATCGCATTCTTTCATTTCTAGTCCCTTGATCGATTGTTTACTCTTAGATATATCTCTAATAGTAGATCCTATGGTTGTTTCAAACCCTATAGAAGGATGGACACATTTATCCATGATTTGTAGGGGTTTGAAAATTTTTATACTAGGCGTAGAGTTTGATTGTGACGCCTATGTACTGGGATTTTCAGGATATGGGATGATTGGGATCAACTGGTTATCCACTTATTGTGCGATAATGGACTACGAGAGGAGAGTCATCAGACTAGAGACATGTAGAGGAAGGACTCTCGAGGTTTCTTGTGGCCCACAGGGGTTATTCATGTTGAGCTTCCTTTATTCATCACTAGGAGAGTTCGATTCAGTTCCAGTCGTTACAAATTTTCCAGACGTCATTGAAGAGGTTAAGGGACTAACCCCTAAGAAAGAGATCGACTTTAGGATCCATCTGAATGACAATGCTAAGCCAATGACATTTCCCGTGATACATGTGGCTCTTAGGGAGATAAAGGAGTTAAGTAAGCAGATTGGTGAGCTATTGGAGAAAGGCTTCATCAGACGGAGCATATTTGAGTAGGGAGCGCCAGTCGCCTTCGCTATAAAGGTGGACGGTTCCTTTCGACTTTGCGTAGACTATAGAGAGTTGAATAAGCTTATAAAGAAGAACCATTACCCACTTCCTAGGATAGACGATCTTTTCGACCAATTGATTGGCTCTTTAGTATTTTCTCTACTTGATTTATCTACTCGATTTCATCAGCTTAAGGTCGCTGATGATATCATCGATAAGACAACATTTAGGATACCCGATAGATTCTTTGAGTTGTTCGTTATGCCGTTTGGGCTGACCAATGCCCCAGCGTATTTTGTAGATTTGATGAGCCATGTTTTTTGAAATGTCCTAAATAAGTTCGTTGTAGTGTTTGCGGACGACATTCTAGTGTTTCCAAGAATATGGAAGGACATGCTATTCATCTTGAGGAGGTTCTTCGTACACTTCGTGTTCACCAGTTGAAAGCAAAATTCTCGAAGTGTTACTTTTGGCGTAAGGAGGTGCGTTTCTTAGGGCATAAAATATGAAGAGAGGGTTTAGATGTGGATCCCGCTAAGATAGTGGCAGTACAGGATTGGAAGGACCCCAAGAATGCTACCGAAATTAGAAGCTTCCTAGGTTTGGCTAGATATTATAGGAAGTTGATCAGAGATTTTGCTAAGATTTCAATACTTAAGGTTAATCCTTCCCTCATAGATCACATTGGCTCAAGGCAGTAAGAGGATTTAGAGCTTGTGGATATTCTGGATAGGATTAGCATAGGAGAGATCTCTAGACATCTCCAATGCTATTCCATCGATAGTAAAAGGTGGCTAAAGAGAGATGGAAGATTTTGTATCCCCCGCACTAGTGATTTGATGAGAGCAGTGAAAGGGACAATGGATTAAGGATCTTAAGGCTAATTTAACACTAGAGGGGGGGGGGGGGGGTGAAGAGATTTAAACGAATAGACACTTCTTTTGAAAATTGAAAATTTTGAATTCAACGGCCACCATGTCGATATGCGGTATCCCATGATGTCGACACCCCCTTGTTAAAAATAATGTAAACTTGTTTTGAAAATGGTATTGAAATGAAAACAAGATGAAATGATTCTGGAGTAAAATAAACTATTTTACTATGTTTTAAGACAAAAAAACAAAGAATATTTTAAGGCTAAAACATCTTTTTGAAAATCATTTGAAAAGATAATTTTAAGGCTAAAATATTTCGAAAAATCATTTTGAAGTAGTTTTGCAAGCTTTTTCTGGCAGAATATCTCATCACATCAAGACTCGAGAACTTGTACAAAACCAGGATGTTCATGAATTTGTAAGCCACTTGTCGTAGATTTGTAAGCTACTTGTCGTGGGTTTGTAAGCCACTAGAAGGTAGAAATGGGTTCCATCCCAAATGATATTCGAAATGTAGATTTCCATCCTATTATGAAGTTTTAACAAAACTAGACGCATATCTTGAAATCTTGATCTTGATGCTCTAGAGTCTTCAATCTTGAGTCTTGATTCTTTATACTGACCAGTCTTCAGTAATCAATACCTGCATATCTATATATCCTGCATATACATATCTTTCTAGACAATAGTGTTAGTATATATTTTATAATAAGATAAGTTAAAAATGTTGTTGTCATTAAAACCAACATCTCAATTCCTAAGAAGCAGTTCCAGAAGAAGCACACCATTCTCGGATGGCTATTCATTCGGACGGTGATAAGATGTATAAGGACATAAAGAGAGCATTTTATTGGATTAGCATGAAGAAGGATGTAGCAGGGTTTGTAGCTAAGTGTTTTGTGTGCCAAAGAGTTAAGACGGAGCAGCAGAAACCCGGTGGATTACTTTAACTTTGGATGTACCTTAATGGAAATGGGATAGCATTTCGATGGACTTCGTAGGTGGTTTACCCCGATCTAGGAAGGGGAATACTAGTATTTGGGTGATTGTAGATTGTTTGACTAAGAGCACCCACTTCATTCCGGTCTAGAGTTAGAGGACATCTCCTTATTTGGCATCCTTACACGTTCGTGAGATATTCCGACTTCATGGAGTTCCCTCTAGCACAGTGACTGACAGAGGCCCTATCTTTACTAGCCAGTTTCGAAGAAGCTTGCAAGAGGCTTTAGGTACACAGCTTAGATTGAGTACGGCTTGTCACCCCCAAACGGATGGCCAAATGGAGAGAGTAAATAGAGTTCTTGAGGATTTGTTGAGGATGTGCATTCTTGATTTTGGAGGAACTTGGGAGGAGCATCTTCCTTTTGTGGAGTTCGCATATAATAATAGTTTTCAGGCTAGCATTAGGATGGCACTCCTTTGTATTCTTTGGAGTCTGTAGAAAGATTGCTACTTGGTCCCGACACGATTAGAGAGACTTTGGAAAAGATTGATTTGATTAGAAGAAGAATGAAGACGGCCCAAGATAAACAGAAGTCCTATGCAAATAAGTGGAGAAGGGATATTGAGTTTGAGATAGGAGATTTGGTTTTCATTAAGGCGTCTCCACTAAGAAAGGTAGCAAGGTTTGGATCAAATGGGAAACCTGCTCCAATATTCGTAGGGCTGTTCCCCATTGTGGAAAGGGTAGGGAAGATGGTGTATCAGATAAAGCTACAAGAGAGGCTCGTGGGAGTTCATGATGTTTTCCATGTTTCGCATTTGAGAAAGTTCTTACATGATTCAACAGAGGTAGTGGAACTTAGCCAACTTGAAGAAGTTAAAGTGGAGAGAGAAGCATCGGTTTGTCGCATCCTACCAAGATCGTTAGACGCGATATCAAGAAGTTTCGGAATAAGAAAGTACCTTTGGTTAAGGTGTAGTGAGGAGATAGTGTTGAGGACGTTATGTGGGGGCTGAGGAGAAAATACTTATCTCTTATCCCTATCTTTTCGATAGTACGTCTTGAATTTTCTATTTCCATCTTTAATTTTGAACAGGTTCTTTCCTTTAGTATCCTTTAGGAGGGTAGATCTTAGGATTTAACCTATGGATGGTAGGACTACGTGTAAACATGTTACTAGAACATGTTATGTATGATAGATGCTAGTGGTTGCAAGTGTTTGCTAATGGACGCATATATACACACTAGGCACTATTATCTCTTAGGGAACGGCCTAACTAGGCCACTAAAGCATTTGCATATGGAAGTGTGCGCATTTGCATTATTATTTTACATCCATGGTTGTTATAAATGGATGATTAGCATATGATTGATGCATTTGGATGATGATTGTAGCATGCATATAGAACTATCAGTTGTCATTAGAAAATTTGCATTCATTTGGATACATAGCACTGACATGAACACATAAAAAGTAGGTCGACGGAATCAGTAGACCGCCTAATCTTTTGCATTAATTAGGGAAATTAACACTACACTATTTCATATAACATAAATTGCATTCGAAAGCTTAAAGACAATGAACGTAATGGATGGCGGTTGAATATTTGGTTGTAGAATTTGGATGAAGATATTTATTTCATTTTTCTGTCCTTGGAGATTTCGACAACGAAATCCTTTAAGGAGGGGAAAATGTAACAACCTAAAATTTAAGCTATAATAATTAATTAACGAATTAATTAAATAATAAAATAAGTTTGTGAAATTTTCAGAATTTAGCCATGAGAATTTCACCAAAATCCGAGCTAGTATGAAGAAGATACGTAATAAATAAGAAATCAATGAAAAAGAAAAAAAACGTTAGGTCAACTCCTAATATGCATAGGTCAACCTATAGGTTGACCTCGACCATATATAGGTCAACCCCCATGCATTTTAGGTCGACCCGCTTATGCCAATGGACGTAAATTCGTCCAGGTTCGAGTGTATGATGTGTTTTCCAATTTTCTTCAAAATCCATTGCGTTCGTGCATCCATCCGACAGTTCCAAGCGAGCCTATGACATGGTTGCACCAGATTTAATCTTTAAATCCAACGGTCTGAGATCCCTAAGTGACATTATAAATAGAATCCTAGGCCTAGTTGTTTTTCTCATTCATATTTTCTCCTATTTGGGTTCATTGTCAGAGGCCGACCCTAAATAGAAAATTTTTCTATGAAGGAAATCTTTTTGAAAAAAATATTCTACGCTCAAGCAGCGGATCAAGGAAGACCAAGGACTAGAGCTAAGGACCACATGTGAGGGTTTTGTAATTATTTTGGATTTTTATGTAATTTAAAATAATAGGATTCTCAATAGTTGTAGCTTTTCTACAACTTTGAGACTATTTTTATATAAGCTCATTTATAGCCTATTTTTAAGTTAATTTCGGAAGTTCTTTTCTGTCTATTTTTATTCAACTATTTTATTCATTTATTTACAGTTATCTACATTTATTTACATCTTTTTTAAGTTGGAATTTAGCATGTAATTGTTAGTTTCTTTTTATTCCTTTTTGACGCGAATAAAATATTAAAAAGACAATAATTCACAAATATGGATTAAAACAGAAAAACACTAAATTTACAAAATTAGATATAAAATAAGAAGAACTGTAATAAAATGGAGATAGACTGAAATAGGCAAATTTAAAATATTTTCAAGCATAATTATAGCAAGTGGTTATAACTAAAAAGAGAAAATAGAAGAATAACAGCTACAAGAACAATTATAATACAGGTTATAATTAGAATGAAAGAAATAACATAAGAGGCTTATTTTAAAATTTAGGTCTAGTTAATAAGAAAATATAGCAGAAATAACAGAAGAGACCTATTTTATAACTTATGTCTTGTTAATAAGCAAATATAGCAGAAATAACAGAAGATGCTTATTTTAAAGCCTAGATCTGGTTAATAAGAAAATATAGCAGAAATAATAGAAGAGGCTTATTTTAAAACTTTGATTAAGTTAATAAGAAAATATAATAGAAATAGTAGAAGAGGCTTATTTTAAAACTTACACTACGTTAATAAGAAATCATAGAAGAAGGGCCCATACCAACAACATTCCCTTTTAGTCAGGAACTAATGGTCTCACAATAGTTATGTGACGATGGGACATGCTTATGCTAACCAGGGTGGATAAGGGGCCAATAGTTGGGGATTTGGGCAAGGGACGCAAACTAGAATTTATTAGGACCGGTGCCAACAACGTACCCTTTTAGACTAGGACCGATGGTATCACAACAATTAGGTGAGGCTGAGCAGCATCCCTTTCAGTTAGGAACTGAAGGTCTCACAACGCTTAGGTGAGACTGGGTAGCAGCCCTTTTAGACTAGGATGATGGTCTCACAACATATTAGGTGAGGCTGGGCACGCTTATGCTGATTAGGGTAAATTAGAGGACACAAGATGGGGCGATAGTTAGTGTGTACCGGCGATGATCGTAGATGCGGCATCGATTAGGGTAAATAACTCGCTACTGCGTTCCAAGCACTAAACATGTGTCTTTTGCTGTAGGACCAATAGGATTGGACAAGCTCATAGCAACACAATAGAGATAGAAGGTCGATCAATGGGTAGAGCTAGGATTTCAGCCTGATTAAAATAGGATTAGGATTTCATCCTAATCATTGCAATCTAAGACAAGCGCAAACAATCACAATTAAATAATCCAAACAAACAGTCAAACAGAATCAGAAACAGTATTTTACTCAAGTTTTATCTTTTCAGCATTTCTTTCCATACTAGAACTATTACTAGTCTATTACCTTTATCTTGCTTAGAAATGCTAGTAATTACTTTCACTCACCTGATTTATAGTCTGACCCACTCCTCTATTTCCTCCTTTTTCCTCCATAGGCCAGCAGAGTTGAGTTGATTCAGGTTGCTTGGGGATTTATTCCTGGAGTTTTCTCATTTCAGATGTATTCTTATGTTCTTCATCTTTTTCATTTTGTTTATGGCGGACTTGGCATTTGTGAGAGGGATTATGATTATTAATATTGTTATCTTTGTACTTTGACTTTTATGAGACTGAGGTATATTTTCCTTAGACCTGAGATATTTTGAGTTTTTGAGACATGTTATGTATTTATTGATTTATTTTGAGATGAAATTTATTTTTGAATGATTAGTTATTATTTAAATGTTTTTGCTATTTTTATTTATTTGCCCTGTGAATCTTAGTCTCTATGATGCTTTAACTATACCTATAATGAACTACATTCTTTAGTGTGCCCTTTATGGGTATATTAAGGGGTGTGTGGTGTTTCACTTGGTATCAGAGCCTAAGGTTACAGGATTCCTAAAACTTATTTTAGAAGTAATGTATTTTTCAAAAGTAACATATCTTCAAACTAAAATTATTTTTTAGAAAGAAACTCTTATTATAGAAAAAGTTTTCAAGTATAAGAGAGTTTTTATAACATTCCCCTTAAAGTCCAGTTCAACCTTTTTTCGATTCTTTCGAGCCTAAATTCTCTTTTCTTTGCATAGAATGGCGGATGCTCCAAATCTTCCAAAGGGTTTCCAAGTCGCTGCCTATTTCCTTAGATACCAACAAGTTATGACATCAGAGGTGCAAGGGAAAGTGTCCAATACAGCACCAGTGGTGCATAAAAAGGATAAGGACTAGAAGAAAGTAGGAGGACCTCAGAAGGAACAGATCAAGCAAGGCGAGAAATGCAATAGTTGTGGATTGCTAGATCATTTCACAAAGGACTGTAAGAAGGACACGTTGAAGGGGAGGTATTACAATTGTGGGTAGCCTGGTCACCTTAGTAGAGCTTGTCCTCAGAAGACAGTGCAGAGAGCAGGCTCACCTATAATGCAAGTACAGGCTTTGGAAGCAGCACCTTCTAGTAGTGGACGAAATCGAGGTAGGAAAGACTCTGTAGAAGGTTTGATTTCTATTTCGGATTTCCTATTCGTACTCTTTTTGACTCTGGAGCATCGCATTCTTTCATTTCTAGTTCATTGGTTGATTATTTGCACTTAGATATTTCTCTAGTAGCAAACCCTATAGTTGATTCAATCCCCATAGAAGGATCGACACATTTATCCATGATTTGTAGGGCTTTGAAATTTTTTAGACTAGGCGCAGAGTTTGATTGTGACGCCTATGTACTGGGATTTTCGGGATAAGGGATGATTTTGGGGACAGACTGGTTATCCACTTATGGTGCAATATTGGACTGCGAGAGGAGAGTCATTAGACTAGAGACATGTAGCAGAAGGAGTCTCGAGGTTTCTTGTGACCCATGGGGGGTCAGTCATGTTGAGCTTCCTTTATTCCCTTTATTCTTCACTAGGAGAGTTAGATTCAATTCCAGTCACTACAGATTTCCCAGACATCTTTGAGGAGGTTAAGGGACTACCTTCTAAGAGAGAGATCAACCTTAGGATTTATATGAATGACAATGCTAAGCCAGTGGCATTGCCAGTGAGACATATGGCTCTTAGGGAGAGGAAGGAGTTAAGTAAGTAGATTGGTGACCTATTGGAGAAAGGCTTCATCAGATGCATATTTGAGTGGGGAGTGCCAGTTGTCTTCGTTACAAAGGTGGATTGTTCCTTTCAACTTTGCGTAGACTATAGAGAGTTTAATAAGCTTACAAAGAAGAACCGTTACCCACTTCCTAGGATAGACGATCTTTTCGATCATTTGGTTGGCTCTTTAGTATTTTCTCAACTTGATTTAGCTACTGGATTTCATCCACTTAGGGTCATTGACGATAGCAACAATAAGACAACATTTAGAATACCTGGTGGATTCTCTGAGTGGTTAGTTATGCCGTTTGGGATGACCAATGCCCTAGCCAATTTTGTAGATATGATGAGCTGTGTATTTCGAAATGTCCTAAATAAGTTCGTTGTAGTAATTGCAGACGAGATTCTAGTATTTTCCAAGAGTATGAGAGGGCATGCTATTCATCTTGAGGAGGTTCTTCATAGATTTCTTGTTCATCAGTTGAAAGCAAAATTCTCAAAATGTCACTTTTGGCGTAAGGATGTGCGTTTCTTAGGGTATATTGTCTCAAGAGAGGGTTTAGCTGTGGATCTCGCTAAGATGGTGGCAGTACAGGATTGGAAGGCCTCCAAAAACATTACCGAAATTAGAGGCTTCCTAGGTTTGGCTGGCTATTATATGAAGTTTATAAGAGATTTTGCTAAGATTTTAGCACTTGAGGTTAATCCACCCTCGTAGATCAGATTGGCTCAAAGCAGCAAGAAGATTCAGAGTTTATGAATATTCTGGAGGGGATTAGCACATGAGAGTTCTCTAGACATCTCCTACGCTATTCCATCGATAGTAAAGGGTGGCTAAGGAGAGACGGAAGACTTTTTGTTCTCCGCACTTGTGATTTGATGAGATCAGTTCTAGTTGAAGCACACCGTTCTTGGATGAATATTATTCCAGCAGCAATAAGATGTATAGGGACATGAAGAGAGTATTTTATTAGAGTTGCATGAAGAAGGATGTAGCAAAGTTTGTAGCTAAGTGTTTGTGTGCCAAAGAGTTAAGGCGGAGCAGTATAACCCGATGGATTGCTTCAACCATTGGATGTACCCGACTGGAAGTTGGATAATGCTTTGATGGACTTCATAGATGGTTTACCTCGATCTAGGAAGGGGCATACCAGTAGATTATAGATGGACTTGTGAGAGGGATTATTATTGTTGTTGTTATCTTTGTATTCTGATTTTTATGAGAATGCGATGTATTTTCATGAGACATGAGATATTTTGAGACATATTATGTATTTATTGATTTATTTCAAGATGATGTTTAATTTTGAATGATAAGTTATTAGCTGTTTTTATTGATTTATCTTGTGAATCTTAGTCTTTGTGATGCTCAACTATACCTATAACGCACCACATTCTCTAGTGTGCCCTTTTTGGGTATACTAAGGGGTGGAGGTGTTTCACACAACATCACATACATAGTCATAACATCAAAAAAATATAGTCAAGAAACATATAAGGATTTCCAGTTAAAAATAAGAGTTGAATATAAACAAAACAGGATTTAATGGTTATAAACAAAAAGAAAAATAAGAGCTTTAAAATAAGATTTAGAAAATATGAATAATTAACGATTCACCGTTTATAACAAGAAACACTCAATAGCAATTTGGAAAGACATGTTACTTCCAGCCAAGAGACTAAAGTTCAAGTGCCAACAACTCCAAACTTTTTTTAGAAAAATAATTTAAAAAGTTGAAATTAAAGAATAAAAAATCTTTTAAAGATAAAATTCCAAGTTCTCATCTTAATTTTATAAAGGTATTTTCATTTAGAGATTTTGTAAATATATCAACTAGCTTAGAAAATACAAATTCTGATCTGAGTATATCCTTTTCAACATTATCACGAAGAAAATGGTGATGAATGTCAATATGTTTTGTTCGTGAATAGTTGACAGGATTTTTAGATAAGTTTATAGCACTTGTGTTATCACCATAAATAGTTGATTTGGATAAATTTACTCCAAAATCATGAAGTGTTTTTGCATGTACATTAGTTAAGCACATGCCAAAGCAGCAGAAATGTATTCTGCTTCACATGTCGAAAATGAAACACGATTTTGTTTCTTGCTAAAACAAGGGACTAAGGATTGTTCAATGAAGTGACAAGTCCCGCACGTACTTTTTCGATCCGTTCGACATCCTCTAAAGTCAACATCACTATATGATACTAGCTCGAAAGGACATTCCTTAGGATAAAAAGGTCCAAAATCCATGGTTTTTCTTAGACAACGCAATATCGTTTCACCGCTCGCATATGTGATTCTTTAGGATTTGCTTGAAATCGAGCATATAAACAAATACTCATCATTATGTCAGGTCTATGTGATAACCCTGATTTTTTGTGAAGTATTGTTTTAAATTAGTTTATGTTTGTTTTAAAATTACATTGAAAAATAGATAGGAATAGAAACTGTTTTGCAAGTGTATGGTTTAAATATATATGTGTACATAAGATGGTGCACACATTTTTCTGTGTGATAAAATAGGCAACAGTTAATATATATGTTAGGATAAACAAATTACAAATACATATGTAGGCAGATATGATCAAGGTTTTTAAAAGTTTGGCGTAAAGAAAACAAATATATATATATATATATATATATATATATATATATATATATAGGCAGAAATAGTAAATACATGCAGAAAGTATAAGATATTTAAAATTATTTAAAGTAAGTAAAAAAAGGACTTAGGAAATAATAGGCGTACATATGTTCTGCATGTACATAAGCAAGTATTGCAGGTGAAAAAAAAGAAGAGAGAAAAACAAAGCTTGCATGGAAATGGTATGAACTTTTAACATAAACACTTTATCCATTTCTAGCAATTCTTTTTGCTTAGGAAAAATTAAAGTCATGCATATAACGTGACCCAGGGTAAGATTTAAAAAAAAGAATAAGGTTTATTTTTCTGGAAAAATACAACAAGGACCACATACCCTTTTCTTTTTGAATCAAGTGTAAGGCAGATCATATTATGGGGTAAAACTGACATTGGGTAATTTCATAAAACCCTAGTAACAGCCAGGATTTATATAAGGAGGCTTAGTGTAGTAAGATCATACACGTAACCTAAAGGAAAAAAAACATAAGCTAGAGAAAAATTTAAGGAGCACTGGCCATTAGAGTTAGAGGAAGGCAAAGGATCAAAATAAAAGAAAGGCTTAGGAAAGAGGAATTAAGGTGAGTAACCTCACTGAAAACTTTAGCATTAAGTCCTGAATATTGAGGCGGCCTATTTGAATTAATAGTTCACTTTTGCAAGTTATGTTTATTTTATGATTTGATGACTTTAGTTTGTTAATGATCTGTTCAAGTGTAAAACCCTTCATAGTGATTTACCCAAAAAAAAAAGAGCCATGGACTTTATGTTTAAAATGTTTATCTATGCTCTGAATTAACTTTGAGATGGAGTGATTTCTTTTTATGGGTTTTCTTTATAAAGTTATTTATTAAATCCCAGGGTTCATGCTGTAGATATATGGTCGGAAAATGGAAGGAAATATGGGGCTGCAAAATTGTGTTATTGCTTATGTCTCATGTTAACTGAAATAAAGGAAAATGTAGAAGTGCAATGTTATACATGTGCCAAACTTCTATGTTTTATGAACTACCCAAAAAAAATTAAAATATATACTTATGGTTTAGCCAGATCTACTTAACAAGGATCTGATTAAATCAGAGGTAAGAGGGGATAACCAGTTAACTAATTATGACCATATGCTTATAATTTGACCCATTGAAACCCACAGGCAAAAATAATATGCTAAGAAATCACCTCTGTTTTCATGATTAAATGTTTGCTTCTGAGAACACGACTTACCAATTTATGAATGGATACATGTTGGTTGAATTGTTTATTTTTCTCTGATTGAAAAGTGAGATGCAGTGGGGATTAGCACAATTATGAAAAAAGAAATAACATTTAGTAATTTAACTAAGGACTTTGGATCTTAGGGCTACAAAATATAGCTTGGCAAGAGGAACATTGCAAGCTCACACATGGTATGTTTATACCCAGGGGCCTGAGTGTGCTGGGTTAACAGAGAGATGTCCCAGGCAGTGTGTGGTTTAACAAGAGAAAGTAGCTAAAGATCACATGACACTTGATAGTGAAAAATAGAAATAGGTTCAGGTGAGGCTTGGGTGAAGTCCTTAATGACCAGTAAATTTGTAAGGGGGAGGGGCCTGATGACTGAATTGATGATTGCATTGGTTGGTTTATGATGTTTTATTGGTGAATTTTATGATTGTTTTCCCTGAACTAAACCACTTGGATCATACATAATTTGTTTTGCACTGATATGAAGGCACATGCCTCACAAAAACCTGCACAAAGATGATACTGAGTTTCTTAATGCATTCAAAGTATTTGAATATAAATAAAAGTCACATAAAATCATGTTTTCACGTAGATTACTCATATCAGACAATTAGTCTGACCCTTGTGTGTTTATGCACCATTGGGTGTCTCATATTTGTATGAGGCAGTCCATGGTAATTATGCAGGAAAATAGGAATTTCATTGATCAAGCTTTGGATGAGTTAGCTGCATAGGGAATTGGATGCAATATTTACAAATTTGCTGAAGTTAAAATAGATGTTTAAGTCAAATTTATGTTGAGCTATGTTGTTTAAGTTACTTAGAAAAACTAATGTATTATTATCTTTTGTTTTGTAAGTATTGAATTTAAATTTGTTTCAATTGGAACCTATCTGTTTGGTTTTGCAAATGTTTTACTAAATAATGAAGTTCTTAAGCTTTCAGAATAATTAATTTATAATGATAGAAAACCTGAGATTGTAAGGATGTATAAATAGAATGAACAGTCAAGTATTTGACTTAAGAAAATCCATGTTTAAATTGAAAATCTGGCAGAGAAAGAAAAAGAAAAAGAGAGTTTTGGGTTGCTTTGAAAAGAAAACAAAATGAAATGTACTTTGCTTCAGAATAAATGCGAGTTGAATATGGCTAACATAACCATTTTATTGAGCCTGGGTTAAGCCAGCACTAAGCAATTTTAAACTCAATTTCCAGCAGAGTTTTACAACTCAAATATAGCGTAGACACAATCACTTTTGTTAACAAGAAGAGGAGAAATCGGGCATTTTAAAACCTTCCAGTGACACACACATGCACATGCAGGGGAACAATTCACACAGTAACAAAAATTATGGGAAATACATGAAAAAAATGCTAAGTCTTGAGAAATGAAACCAATAGTTAGGCAATGATCTAAGTGTGCCTGGAGAACCTTCTTTCAGAAATACTTTTGCTATGTGGGGATTACTTAATGACTCCCAAACAGATTTCTTCTTCCAAATTTTTGTACTCTGATTCAAATAGAAAGTAATCTATATATCTTCACATATGTAAGTTTAAGATAATTTGAGCAAAACAATTTTTTTATATTGGCATAAAGATCCTGGATAGAAGAAAATTTGAATGCAATATTTTCTTGATTTGATGACCACTGTGTGTGTGTGTGTATATATATATATAAAATTTCTTTAGGTTAAGAAAGTGGGTCATCTCATTTGGTATCAGAGCTATGTTGTTAAATAACATAGCAAAATTTTGTATGAACTTGTTTGCATTGGATGTATAAAGATGTTGACTGCTTTAAATGCTTTGTTTTGTTAGTGCTTACACTATTAATATCTATTATGACAGAATAGTGATAGATTAAAATGAATTAATCTATAGAGTATTAGGCAAAACAGACTAACCTAAGTGTTATGTCCATAGAGCTATGGTAGGACCCAGACATCAAAATGTAGGAACAAGCTAACCACCCATGATGAATGTGCAAGAATTCATGAGATCCATAAGGGATGGAGTAGGCCACAGGCAGGAAAATCCACATGAGGAGCTTTCCAAACTACTCAAGACTTTTACCAACCTTGGAGGCAAAACTTTTGATGGCACAGAAGGAGTTATGGGAGTTCAAAATTGGCTCAGGGTTTTGGACAGAATCTTCGCAGACATGCTAGTAGAAGACCAAAGGAAGAGGCAAATTGCATCCAGGCAATTGAGAGGAGCAACTTTGGATTGTTGGGAGGTTATCATTGCTGGAAGACCTGAAGGAGAAGTGACATGGGATCAATTTAAAGCAATGCTGGAAGGTAGATTTGTCCCTGCATCAGCCAAGGAATCTTTGCTAGAGGAATTTATCAAATTAAGGCAATGGACAATGAATGTCACTGAGTACACTCAGAAGTTTGAACCATTGGCAAAGTATGGTGCGGTACTCATCACTACCGAGGAGGCTAAGAATGGCAGATATATTCAAGGGCTGAACCCTAGCCTTAGTAGAGCCATGCTACCATACAAGGACAGGACTTTTGATCAAGTTTTGGATTTGACTTTAAGCATTGAACAACATGATAAAGCTAGAGATAATTTTAGGGCATTCAAGAATAACCAAAACAAGAAGGAAAAGGGGAAATTTCACCCTTATGATAAGAAGAAAACAGGCATAGCTTCCACCAAGAAACCAGAAGAAGTCAGGGCTGCTGAAATTAAGAAGAAGATTACTTGCTATAACTGTGGCCAAGAGGGGCATATGAAGAATAGATGCACAAATGTTAGGCATGCATCCTTCAATTGTCACCATTGTGGGAAGGAAGGTCACATAAATAGGAATTGTCCAGATTTTAAGCAAGGAAAATTAGGGGCTTTGGAAGGAAAAGGCAAGGCAGCTGAGGGATCAAGTGTTGAAAAGCATGTCAAGTTGAAGGTACTTTGCATATTCACTCAATACCTTTTGCAGTACTGTATGATACTGGGGCTACACACTCATTGATCTCCCATGATATTGCACAACAATTAAAATTGAATTGTATGATTGTTGATAAGCCACTATTAATTAGAAGCCCAATAGGTAGCTCATGTGTTGGGTATGATATGTAGGCAACTAGGGTTAAATATAGGAGGACATATATTTGAGTCAGACCTAAATGTGTTGCAATATCCGGGCATAGGGATTATTCTAGGTGTTGATTGGTTGAGTAGAAATAAGGCTATCATAAATATGGAGACATCCACCATATCATTGAAAGTTTTTGATGGACAAAGAATAATTGTTCTTTGTGAGGCAAACAAGAATAGAAGTATAGCCAACCTTTTTACATTGTCTAATGAAAAACCCATGCCTGCATTAGAAGGAATCCCCATAGTGAATGAATATATAGGTGTTTGGTGAAGATAGGGGAGTTCCAAGCCATAGGCCAGTTGAGTTTTCAATCAAAATAATTCCAGGAGCTAGCCCAGTGGTTAAAAGACCAACCAGAATGGGGCCTAAGGAGTTGATGGAACTGAAAAAGCAATTGGTTGAACTAGAAGAAAAAGGTTTTATTAGACCCAGTAGCTTATCATGGGGAGCACCAGTAGTTTTTGTTAAGAAACAAGATGGATCCCTTAGGTTATGTATTGACTATAGGGAATTAAATAAAGTCACAGTTAAAAATAAATATCCCTTACCAAGAATTGATGATCTCTTTGATCAATTGAGTGGTGCAAAAATATTTTCTAGGCTTGATTTAGCTTCAGGCTTCCATCATATGAAAGTAGAAGAGGAAAGCATTAAGTATACAGCCTTTAACACAAGATATGGACTTTATGAATTTTTAGTAATGCCATTTGGCTTGACAAATGCCCTTCCTATTTTGTTGATTTGATGAATAGGATTTTTAGAGAATACTTGGATAAGTTTGTATTGTTATTTATTGATGACATACTAATTTATTCTAAGTCAGTTAGAGAGCATGAAAATCATTTGCATATGGTATTTAAGAAACTGAGGCGGGAAGACTTAAAAGCCAAATTTTCAAAATGCACTTTTTGGCAAAATGAAGTGAATTTTCTAGGTCACATTATATCAGAAAAAGGAATATCTGTGGATCCCAACAAAGTCATTGTAGTGCAAGCTTGGAAAAGGCCTACTAATGTCACAAAGGTCAGATCATTCATGGGAATGGCTGGTTACCATAGAAGGTTTATAAAAGATTTTGCAAAAATTTCAATCCCATTAACCAGATTGACTAGGAAAAAGCAGGTGTTTACTTGGACTGAAGAGTGTGAGAAAGCCTTTGGGAAATTAAAAGAAGCATTGGTACAAGCTCCAATCCTTAAAGTGCCTGAAGGAAATGAAAACTTAGTGGTATATACTGATGCAAGTGGACAGGGGCTTGGGGCAGTATTGATGCAACAACATTAGGTGATAGCTTATGCTTCTAGGCAGTTGAAACCAAGTGAGGTAAGATATGCTACTCATGACCTTGAATTGGCTGCTATTGTGTATGCTCTTAAGCTGTGGAGACACTGCGTGTTAGGGGCAAAATTTGTAGTTTATACAGACCATAAGTCACTTAAATATTTGTTTTCACAAAAAGAATTAAATTGAGGCAGCAAAGGTGGATTGAACTCCTAGCCTCATATGATTTTGAAATATTATACACCCCAGGTAAGGCTAATAAAGTAGCAGATGCCCTAAGTAGACAATATGCTAACATGGCTAGATTGATGATAAAAGAGTTTAACACCTTATCATTGTTAATTGATTTAGAGATAGGAAGTGATAATATAGAAAACATGAGCCTATGTAGTGAGAATGTAGAAATGGGAAAATTAAGTTTTATTACTCTGGGGTCAAAATTGAAAAATAAAGTTGTAAAGCTACAAGACCAAGATCCATTCTTATTTGAAAAGAAAACTCAGATATTAAATGGTGAGGCAGTGGAAGGTTTTCAGTTGAATGATCAAGGCCATTTGAAGAAAGGAAAAAGAATATGTGTTCCAACAATTGATGAGTTGAAGCAAGAAATCTTGGATGCTTACCGTAAAAGCAAATACACTATACACCCAGGAAGCACAAGAATGTATCACAACCTCAAGAGGGATTATTGGTGGAGTGGTATGAAGAGTGCGGTGGCAACTATGTACCTAAATGTATGGTTTGCCAACAGATGAAGGCTGAGTATCAAAAACCCTCAGGGATGGTTCAACCTTTGCAAATACCACAGTGGAAATGGGAAGACATATCAATGGATTTCATTGATGGTTTGCCTAGAACTAGGAGGGGAAATGATAGTATTTGGGTAGTGGTTGATAGGTTAACCAAGTCAGCCTACTTTATACCAGTAAAATCAAAAAGAAATGCAAGTACACTAGCCCAATTGTTTATTAAGGAAGTAGTCAGACTGCGTGGTATACCAAAGACTATAGTAAGTGATAGAGATACTATCTTCACTTCAAAATTTTGGCAAAGCTTTCACAAGGCAATGGGGACTGATTTATGCTTAAGCACAGCATACCATCCTCAATCTGATGGCCAAACAGAAGTTGTGAACAAATTGCTTGAAGACATGTTAAGAGCTTGTGTATTGGATTGGGAAGGAAGTTGGGAGAATCATATCTTTTTATCTGAATTTGCATACAACAATAGCCATCATAGTAGCATAGGCATAGCACCCTTTGAAGCTCTCTATGGGAGACCATGTTTATCACCCTCAAGTTGGCTTGAATCTGGGGAAAAAGTGGTCTTAGGACCAGAAAATGTGAAGGAGACTTCTGAAAAGATAGCTTTGATCAGAAAAAAAACTGCTTCTGCCCAAGATAGGCAAAAGAATATGCAGATCAAAGAAGGAAGGCAGTACAATATGATGTTGGAGATTATGTATTTATCAAAATATCACCCATGAAAAAGGTTCTAAGGTTTGGGAAACAAGGAAAGTTGATTCCTAGATATATAGGCCCATATAAATTTTTAGAAAGAATAGGAACTGTAGCCTATAAGTTAGAGTTGCCAGAAGAAATGAGAGAAATGCATGATGTTTTTCATGTGTCTCAACTTAGAAGATGGGTTCATGATAAAGAGGCAATCCTAGAATCCTACAAGGATGTGCAGATTGATCCCATGATGATCTATGAAAAGGAGCCAGTGGGCATAGTTGCTAGAGAAATTAAGAAATTGAGAAACAAAGAAATTAAACTAGTGAAAATGCAATGGAGTCTTGACCCAAATGATTGCACATGGGAAGTGGAAGATAAAATCAAAAATGATTACCTACAACTGTTTGATTAAATAAGAGGTATAAAATATATACTGAAGAATGTTTTGATTGAATTGCATTGTGATTTTTGTTTTGATATGCCTAGAGTTTAATCAAATGATTGGTTTGAGAATGGTTTGAGATCAGAAAAGTTGATTTTCTGGTTAAGTATGAGAGAATTGTGGGACACAATTCCTAAAAGGAGGGGTATATGTGATAACCCTGATTTTTTGTGAAGTAATGTTTTAAATTAGTTTATGTTTGTTTTAAAATTTACATTGAAAAATAGATAGGAATAGAATCTGTTTTGCAAGTGTATGGTTTAAATATATATGTGTACATAAGATGGTGCACACATTTTTCTGTGTGATAAAATAGGCAACAGTTAATACATATGTTAGGATAAATAAATTACAAATACATATGTAGGCAGATATGATCAGGGTTTTTATAAGTTGGCGTAAAGAAAACAAATATATATATAGGCAGAAATAGTAAATACATGCAGAAAGTATAAGATATTTAAAATTATTTAAAGTAAGAAAAAGAAAGACTTAGGCAAAAATAGGCATACATATGTTCTGCTTGTACATAAGCAAGTATTGCAGGTGAAAAAAAAGAAGAGAGAAAAACAAAGCTTGCATGGAAATGGTATGAACTTTTAAAATAAACACTTTATCCATTTCTAGAAATTCTTTTTGCTTAGGAAAAATTAAAGTCATGCATATAACATGACCCGGGGTAAGATTAAAAAAAAAAAGAATAAGGTTTATTTTTCTGGAAAAATACAACAAGGACCACATACCTTTTTTTTTTGAATCAAGTGTAAGGCAGATCATATTATTGGGTAAAATTGACATTGGGTAATTTCATAAAACCCTAGTAACAGCCAGGATTTATATAAGGAGGCTTAGTGTAGTAAGATCATACACATAACCTAAATGAAAAAAAACATAAGCCGGAGAAAAATTTAAGGAGCACTGGCCATTAGAGTTAGAGGAAGGCAGAGGATCAAAAGAAAAGAAAGGCTTAGGAAAGAGGAATTAAGGTGAGTAACCTCACTGAAAACTTTGGCATTAATTCCTGAATATTGAGGCAGCCTATTTGAATTAATAGTTCACTTTTGCAAGTTATGTTTATTTTATGATTTGATGACTTTGGTTTGTTAATGATCTGTTCAAGTGTAAAACCCTTCATAGTGATTTACCCAAAAAAAAAGAGCCATGGAATTTATGTTTAAAATGTTTATCTGTGCTGTGAATTAACTTTGAGATGGAGTTATTTCTTTTTATGGGTTTTCTTTATAAAGTTATTTATTAAATCCCAGGGTTGATGCTGTAGATATATGGTCTGAAAATGGAAGGAAATATGGGGCTGCAAAATTGTGTTATTGCTTATGTGTCATGTTAACTGAAATAAAGGAAAATGTTGAAGTGAAATGTTATACATGTGTCGAGCTTCTATGTTTTATGAACTACCCAAAAAAAATTAAAATATATACTTATGGTTTAGCCAGATCTACTTAACAAGGATCTGATTAAACCAGAGGTAAGAGGGGATAACCAGTTAACTAATTATGACCATATGCTTATAACTTGACCCATTGAAACCCACAGGCGAAAATAATATGCTAAGAAATCACCTCTATTTTCATGATTAAATGTTTGCTTCTGAGAACATGACTTACCAATTTCTGAATGGATACATGTTGGTTGAATTGTTTATTTTTCTCTGATTGAAAAGTGAGATGCAGAGGGGATTAGCACAATTATGAAAAAGGAAATAACACTTAGTAATTTAACTAAGGACTTTGGATTTAGGGCTACAAAATATAGCTTGGCAAGGGGAACATTGCAAGCTCACACATGGTATGTTTATACCCAGGGGCCTGAGTGTGCTGGGTTAACAGAGGGATGTCCCAGGCTGCGTGTGGTTTAACGAGAATGTAGCTAAAGATCACATGACACTTGATAGTGAACAATAGAAATAGGTTCAGGTGAGGCTTGGGTGAAGTCCCTGATGACCAGTAAATTTGCAAGGGGGAGGGGCCTGATGACTGAATTGATGATTGCATTGGTTAGTTTATGATGTTTTATTGGTGCATTTTATGATTGGTTTCCCTGAACTAAACCACTTGGATCATACATAATTTGTTTTGCACTGATATGAAGGCACATGCCTCACAAAAACCTGCACAAAGATGATACTGAGTTTCTTAATGCATTCAAAGTATTTGAATATAAATAAAAGTCACATAAAATCATGTTTTCAGGTAGATTACTCAAACCAGACAATTAGTCTGACCCTTGTGTGTTTATGCACCATTGGGTGTCTCATATTCGTATGAGGTAGTCCATGGTAATTATGCTAGAAAATAGGAATTCCATTGATCAAGCTTTGGATGATTTAGCTGCATAGGGAATTGGATGCAATATTTACAGATTTGCTGAAGTTAAAATAGATGTTTAAGTCAAATTTATGTTGAGCTATGTTGTTTAAGTTACTTAGAAAAACTAATGTATTGTTATCTACTGTTTTGTAAGTATTGAATTTAAATGTGTTTCAGCTGGAACCTATCTGTTTGGTTTTGCAAATGTTTTACTAAATAATGAAGTTCTTAATCTTTCAGAATAATTAATTTATAATGATAGAAAACCTGAGATTGTAAGGATGTATAAATTGAATGAACAATCAAGTATTTGACATAAGAAAATCCATGTTTAAATTGAAAATCTGGCAGAGAAAGAGAATGAAAAGGAGAGTTTTGAGTTACTTTGAAAAGAAAACAAAATGACATGTACTTTCCTTCAGAATAAATGCAAGTTGAATATGGCTAACATAACCATTTTATTGAGCTTGGGTTAAGCCAGCACTAAGCAATTTTAAACTCAATTTCCAGCAGAGTTTTACAACTCAAATATAGGATAGACTCAATCACTTTTGTTAACAAGAAGAGGAGAAATCAGGCATTTTAAAACCTTCCAGTGACACACACATGCACATGCAGGGGAACAATTCACACAGTAATGAAAATTATGGGAAATACATGTAAAAAAAATGCTAGGTCTTGAGAAATGAAACCAATAGTTAGGCAATGATCAAAGTGTGCCTGGAAAACCTGCTTTCAGAAATACTTTTGCTATGTGGGGATTACTAAATGACTCCCAAACAGATTTCTGCTTCCAAACTTTTGTACTCTGATTCAAATAGAAAGTAATCTATATATCTTCACATATGTAAGTTTAAGATAATTTGAGCAAAACAATATTTTTATATTGGCATAAAGATCCATGATAGAAGAAAATTTGAATGCAATATTTTCTTGATTTGATGACCATTGTGTGTGTGTGTGTGTGTGTGTGTGTGTATATATATAATTTCTTTAGGTTAAGAAAGTGGGTCATCTCAGTCTACTTGCTGTTAGATAAAGTAATGATTCCCAATTGTACCTTGATACAATCTTTGGTCAACACTCTTTCCATATTCATCTCTATCGAGATGTATTATTGTACTCATTGGAGTTGGTTTGGCAGAAGTATTTTCCATACCAAAGCGTTTAATTAGATTAATACAATATTTTTCTTCATTAATAAAAATTCCACTATCTAATTTGTTAATTTGTTATCCAAGAAAATAAGATAATTCTTCCATATGTGACATTTCAAATTCAATGGTCATTATGCTGGAAAATTCTTGACATAACTTATCATTTACAGAATCAAAAATAATATCATCGGCATAAATTTTTTGAATAATTAAAATCTATTTTAGTTCGTTTAATAAAAAGAGTTTGATCAACCTTCCCAATTTCCAAAACCAAAATCTATAAGATAGCTTTTAAGAGGTTCATACCAAGCACATGGTGCTTATTTTAGACCGTATAAAGCTTTCTTATGTTTATGGACATGGTTTGGAAAATTTTCATATGAAAATAGAGGAGGTTGTTCAACATAAACATTTTCTTTATATATCCATTTAAAAATGCACTTTTAACATCCATTTGATAAAATTCAAAATTATGAAAACCTGCAAAAACCAGTAAGATACGTATTGCTTCTAGTCATACGTGCGATTGGAGCAAACGTTTCTTCATAGTCAATTCCTTCTTATTAACTATATCCTTGTGCAAATAATCTAGATTTATTCCCAGTTATATTTCCTTGTTCATCAGCTTTATTTTTGAAGACCCACTTAGTACCGATGACTGATTGATCACTCGGTCAAGGAACTAACTCCTTAATTTCGTTACGTTCGAATTGGTTTAGCTCTTCTTGCATAGCTATAATCCAATAGTCCTCAATAGAAGCTTCTTTAGCATTTTTAGGTCCGTTGTTAGAAAGAATGCTACATGACACATTTGATTAAGTTGATTTCTAATTCTGACATGTGAATTAATTTAACATGTAACATTTTCTGCTGGGTGATCTTGTAAAATCCAAAGAGGAGATCTTAATTCATTTTCATTATGAACAATATTTTTGTCTTCTTCAAAATTATGAACAATGTTTACATCTTCTTTAAAATTATCTTGAGTAACCATATTTGTGACCATCTTAGTTATTATCTCGTCATCCTCAAAATTTTTATTAGACTCAAAATTTTCATCGTAGGAAACATGAAGTGTTTCTTTGATTGTTTTAGTTCTTTTTTAAAAATTATATAAGCCTTACTTCGTTCCGAATATCCTATGGAAATTCCTTCATCGGATTTTGGATTAAATTTTCCAAGCCGATCTTTCGTGTTTAAAATATACATTTTGAAGAAAAAGCTTTAAAATATTAAATATTTGGTTTTCTTTCATAAAACAGTTCATAATGTGTTTTACTAATGGTTGGATGGAAACACGATTCAGAACAAAACAAGCAGTTGCTACAGCTTCCGCCTAAAAATGTTTTGGTAGAATGCTTCCGTTTAATAAAGTTCTTCCACATTCTTGTAAAGTTCTATTTTTCCTTCGTACAATCCATTTTGTTGTGGTGTTCTAGGAAAAGAAAAATTATGGTAAATTCCCATTTTATTATAGAAATGTTCAAAAGCTTTATTTTCGAGTTCACCTCTATGGTCAGTTCTGATGTTTTTAATTTTAAAATTTTTAAGATTTTGAATTCTTTTAGCAAATATTTTGAAATTTTCAAAGATGTCTCTTTTATTTTTCAGGAAAATAGTCCAAGTATATCTTGAAAAATCATCTACTATAACAAACACATATTTGGTATGGTTTATGGATTGAATTTGAGTTGGACCAAAAAGATCCAAATGCAATAGTTCAAGTGGTTGTATAGTAGAAATATTTTTCTTTGATTTAAAGGATGATTTTGACAATCTACCCAATTGACAAGCATTAGAAATATTGTTTACTTTAAAATTCATTTTTGGTAAACCTTCTACTAATTCATTTTTAGATAATTTGTTTATAGCCTTGAAATTAGTATGAAAAATATTTTGTGCCATAACCAAGGATCATTTTCTTTGGCTATTAAACACATATTAGTATTGTGATTTATATTCATATTCAATACATGTATATTTCTATCGCTAAAGCCTTCAAAATTTATTTTTTTGATCAAAAATGCTACACTTATTTCAAAAAAAGATATATTGAATCCTTTGTCACACAGTTAGCTGATGCTAATAAATTGTGTTTTAAATTTCACCTAGGAAAACATTTGTGATAAGTGGTAAATTAGATATACCGTTATTGCTCACATCGCCTTTGCTAAAAATATAACCTTTGAAATTGTCTCCAAAAGTGATAGAACCTCCATCTGAGTAGGTAATGTTCTTTAGCATCTCTTTGTTTCCTGTCATGTGCTTCGAGCAAACACTATCTAATATCCATTTTCCTCTCTTTTTAAGTGGCACCTGCAAAATATAGAATTAACGTTGATACACACCTTTTTATTATGGTCCTAAAAAGTTAGGTCTTTGGAAACAAAACCAAGAGGGTTCAGAATTCCTTTTGAAAACAAAGTCTTTTTTTTTGTGAATAGTTTCTATGAAGGATTTTATATATTTGTATCTAATCAAAGAATTATTTGTTTTAGGAACCCAAATCTTAATTGATTTAGAATAACTTTCATCTTTTGAAATAGATTTTTCAATTGTATTATTTTTCCTTTAAATAGTTATATAAAGACTCCTTTTTCTTTGGAATAACTTTAGAAGCTTGCTTATATCCTAGTCCTCTTTTATCAAAAACTATTTGAGAGTTTTCTATCATTTAGAAAGATTTTCTCTGCCTTTGTTAAAATTAGAAACATTCTTAGTAATATCATCTAATTTTGTTTAATGACTAGAAATACCTAATTCCAATATTTTAACATTAGCTTTAAGATCACTCACCTCATCATTTGTGGCCATAAAACATACATTGGCTTGTTCAAAATCACTGTCTGATGATGAAGATGATTCATAGTCATCCCAAGTGACAAAGAAAGCTTTCCTCGTGAATCTGTCTTTCTTGTGCTTAAATTTGTCGCTTTTTCGATGAGGATAGTCCTTCTTGATGTGGCTTTTCTTGTGACACTCATAGCATTCTAGAGCAGAAGATGATGGTTTGTAATTGCAGTTGTTGCTAAAACCGTTCTTGTTGTTTTTGAATTTGTTGCTTTTTGAATTTGTTGCTTTTTTGAATTTCAAAAACTTTGTGAAATTTTTAGCAATGAATGCCATATCTTCTTCATCTAAATCTGATTCATCCTTTTCCACTTGGAATTCTATATTCTTCTTATCTTATGCTTGTACTCGTTTAGCCTAGAGATTAACTCTAGAAGACATTAGATTTCCTATCAACTCCTCTAGTTTAATGGTTGAAATGTCATCAGATAGTTCGATGGCTAAGACATTACATTCCCACCCATCCATTAAAGAGTTGGGGATTTTTGAAATAATATCAAAGTCTGTATATATTTCTCTTAATGCTAAAAGAGAATGATATATATCTTGGAATCCAGAGTACATTTCATTTATTGTTTCATCTTGCTTCATTTTGAAATTTTGGTACTTATTTTTTAGCATAGAGATTTTACTCTGCTTTACTTTCTTTGTACCTTCATGTGCGATTTTACGTGTATGCCATATTTCATAAGCTGTTTTACACATGCTTACTCTATTAAATTATTTTTATCTAATGCACAATATTACATATTCATGGCTTTAGCATTTGCAGTAGCATCCAGTTTTTGTGTGTTAGACAATTGTAAATATTCTGTAGCATGTATGGTATATTCAGTTTGAGTAATATTCTAGGTTTCATAACTATTATCTTGTATATATATTTTCATCCTAGTACCTTAATTATTATAGTTCAATCCGTTAAATAGTGGTGGTCGTGCAGCAGATTGACCTTCAAAGAAACTTGTGTTAGTTGCTGTGCTAGTGTTGTTTTCCATATTAAAATATTAGATAACTATGTTATGGTTGTAAGATGACTTTGCTCTGATACTAAATGAAAATGACTTTTCTATAGGAACGTCTAATATGGATGTGTCTATAAGTTACTTATGTAGAATATTACTAAGTAAGTAAATAAATAAAGCAGTAAAGAAAATGAGACTAGAGATTTTTATACTGGTTCAAACTCCTGTTCTACGTCCAGTCCCAAACTCCTTCTGGAATTAAACTAGCGACACTCACTTAACCCAGAGGAATAGGTTTACACCGCCTGATCAACCAAACAGGAGTTCCACCGCCTAAGCAACCGAATAGGAATTTACCGCCTGAGCAATCGAGCATGACTTATTTACAAATAAACAAAAGTATCTGACTATAATATGCATTTTAAATAGCACTAATAAGTCAGTAAAGTACAATCTTTCTATAATCTTCTCCTTTATGATATATAGTGTAATGTGCTTGAAGAATGTGGAAGATAGAGTGATCAACAATCAAAGATTGTATGTGTTTTGAGTGCAAATGGTAAATAGAGAATAAGAGGTAAGAATACAAGAAAACTAAAATCAGTTAAGTGAATTGTATGTTGGATTCTAGACTCTATTTATAGAGTTTTAAGAGTTGTAATCTTTAATGAAAAATAACGATGAAAAGAAATGAATGCAACCTTTAGATTATAAGATGTTTCTCTTCGTTGAAGAGAAGCACCCCTTAAGAAAACTAGCCGTGATCGATAATCAACCATCTGAAATTTTTAATTCGGACATCTGAATCGATTTAAATTCGATGCAGCGAGAAAATAGGCCAATTTAGGTCTAATTTAGCCATCTGAATGTTTTCATTCAGCTGGCTAAAATTTCATGAAAATTTATAATTTGTTTCAACAGTCAGCCATCTGAATAGGGACATTCAACCGGCTATTTTAAGCCTGCTTTTTGCATTTGCATGGTTTTTGTGCATGTGGCGGTGTATATATCATATCGAAGAGATTTTAACATAGTTCTAATAATATACAGAACATAAATAGATGTATAACAACTTCATAGCTTTGTGAATCCAAATCTTTAATAAATCTCTTGTAGAAATGGTTAGTACACAAGAATACAAGAATATCGAATTATATAGTTGTCATAATCAAAACAATGAAAATTGAGGTTCTAACACCGCCCTATAGGGAGATTGAGTTCCGAATCGATTTGGAGAAGGACCCAAGACTCGTCACTCTACCTTTAAGACAATGGCCTCCAAAGAAAGAAGGGAATAGGATAAGAAAATCTTATAGCTATTGAAGAAAGGATTCATCCATAGGAGTAATTCTAAGCAGGTAGTCCTATGTTTTTGCTACCAAGGCAGATGTTTCTTTGAGTTATTGCATCGATTATAGGAGTTGAACAAGTTGACAAGGAAAATAAGTGCCCTCTACCTAGAATAGATGACCCTCTGCCTAGAATAGATGGCTTATTCGACTAACTTATAAGAGATAAAGTTTTTTCCCAATTAGACTTAACAACGGGATTCCATTAATTAAGGATTTCATAGGAAAGCAAGTCAAAGACCGCATTTCATACGCCAATAAACTCTGTGGGTGGGATGTAATGCCTTTTAGGCTGACGAATGCCTCACATACTTTGTGGATTTGATGAGTAGAATATTTAGAGGGTAACTTAATAAATTTTTCGTGGTGTTTGTTAATGATATCTTGATTTTCTCCGAAAGCAAGAAGGAGCATAAGGACCACCTTAGGGAGGTATCGGAACCTTAAGGAGAAATCAACTCAAAGCCAAGTTTTCTAAATGCCACTTTTGGAAAATGAAGTTAGGTTTGTTAGGCATATTGTTTCAGAGCAAAGATTGGTAGTGGAACCTACTAAGTGGAAGATGTCTAAGGATAGAAGATTGCTAGTAATGCATTGGAGGTTAGAAGTTCTATAGGGTTGGCAGACTACTATCGGAAGTTCATCAAGATCTTTACACAAATAGTAGCCCCTTTAACCCAATTGACTAGAAGAATTTAGTTTTTATTCGGGATGATTATGCACCATGGCATTTGAGAAACTTAAGGAGTCATTGATGCATATGGAACATGATTGGGAGTAGTTCTTATATAGGAAGGCAAGGTAGTTGCCTACACTAGTAGACAACTAAAAGACCATGAGAAGAGGTATCCAGTAGATTTAGAATTAGCATCTATTGTTTGGCCTTAAAGATGTGGAGGCATTATCTCTTGTGGGAAAGTTTGAGTTATTCACTAATCATAAATTACCGAAATACCTATTTTCCAAAAAAGTTGAATCTTGGGCAGAAAAGGGTACGTAGTTGCCGATGCCCTTAGTAGGAGACACATTACCCTAGGTGCTATATATGAACGGAGACATTTGGAGTTTCTCTTGAATTTTAACCTCCTGCTATCACCAGAACCCATTTAAGAATTTCTATCAATTATGGAGGTTAGACCAGCCTTTGCGGATCGTATAAGGCACGAGCAGGTAAAAGATGAGGAGTTAGTAGAGATTTTGGAAAAATAAGAAAAGGAGAGCATTTTCCTCATGCTAGGAGGTACTCAGTTGATGAGAAGGGATATTTGAGAAGAGATGGACATCTTTGCATCACAATGATTGATGACTTGATTAGTGATGTGCTTATGGAGTGTCACCACTCAAGAAGACTGCTCATCCTGGAAGTGATAAGATGTACAAGGACATGAAGAGGACATTCTTCTGGAATGGAATAAAGAGGAGCATAGCGGAGTTTGTCGTTAGGTGTTTGACATGTCAGAAGATAAAAGCTAAGCAAGGGAAGCCTGGGGGTTTACTATTACCTTGCGAAATTCCAACTTGGAAGTGGGAGCATATTTCGATGGATTTTGGGGAAGGATTGCCTAAAAGTCAAAAAGGAAATGAGGTTATTTAGGTTATTGTAGACTCACCATGAGTGCTCATTTGTTTCGATTAGGAGGAATATGATTAGCACCTTTCTCATTCAGATTTATATTAAAGAGGTAGATCGTCTACATGGAATTCCAGTAAATATAGTCAGTAACAGCGACCCCATGGTCACTGGCAAGTTTTGGAGGAGCCTACAAATAGCTTTGGGATCTTCTTTGAACCTTAGCACGACGTATCACCCATAAAATTATGTACAAACAAAGAGGGTTAATAGAGTTTTGGAAGATTTATTGAGAGCTTATGTTTTGGACTTTGGAGGACATTAGAACAACATCTACCTTTGGTTGAGTTTGCGTACAATAATAGTTATCAAACTACAATTGGAATAGCCCTTTTTGGAGCACTTTATGGGAGACCATGCAAATTGCCTAGTTGTTGGTGGGAAACCACCAATAAAGTATCAGTCGGATCCGATTTGATTCGTAATACCACGAAAAAAGTAGAGTTGTTCAGGCAAAGGATGAAGGCAGCGCAAGGCCGTAACAAATCTTATGCGGAACAAAGAAGAAGAAAGCTTGAATTTGAGGTTGGAGATATGGTATTTGTTAAAATCTCCCCTCTCAGAAAAGTTATTAGGTTTGGCAAGTCTGAAAAATTGGTGTCTAGATTTATTGGGCTATTCGAAATTCTAGAAAGAACAGAAAAATTAACATATCGTGTGAAGTTTCTTGATAAGTTGGCAGAAGTGCACACAGTTTTCCACGTTTCTCACCTTAGGACATACATTCATGACACTACTAGCAGAATAGGGTTAAGGGATTTTGAGATGGAGCTGACTACCACTGCATGAATTGTAGAGAATGGTTCTAGGAGATTCCACAATAAAATAATTAGGTTGTTTCGAGCAGAATGAGGGGAAAATCCGAACGGAAAGAACATGAAAGACCGAGGAGAAGATGAAAAACGTTCACCTAGAGCTTTTCACTGGTTTTTTCTCTCCCTAAAATTAGAGTTTTGGTTGCATCGTAGTTGTTAGATTGGATGGTGGGAGATGGTTGTTACACTTTTTTCAGAATCGCTTTACACTCATAAAGAAATATTTATACATATTTAGGATATTTGCATACATATTTACATGACATTATTACAGATTAACACAAGGATTGAGCTCATTTTAGCATGTCTGCAGTACATAATCATATTGCACTATCGGATGAGTAGATGATTGTGTAGAGAACTGGTTGTATAACACGAATATATTGCGAATTACATTGTTTGCCCCATGGATTCAAGGGGGGGATGTAACATCTCGTAAAATGAACCATAAATAAATAAAGTAGATTAACTTAAATTAAATATGATAATGGTTGGATATGAAAATTTTATAAAAGTTTGAATTTGACCACTACAGTTATTCTGTTGCGTTCGTGGCCAAATTCTGATCTATTTCCATATATAATATGTTGAAAACGGAGCTCAAACAAAGAAGTTATGAGCATTTGAAGTTTTTAGATTTAAATTAACTTAGTTTGAATTCAAATTCAAATGAGAAATCAAATTTAGGGTTTAAATTTTTCAAAAATTACCCTAGGGGCCAAACGTTTAATTAATGCTTAACGTCAAAAGGTTAATTAGAGAATAAAATAATATGGCAACGGAAATAAATAAACATCCTCTGAATAAAAGGAGTGGTTGACCTGAATCGGTCGACCAGTTGCCTAAGGGCTGTCAATTGCTTGGCAACGACAGTTGCCTGTGGCGGCTAGGGTTTTAAGTTATGTTTTATTCGGTTGTGTGCTCCAGATTTACCTATTTCCTACCTTCTTCTATCATATTGTTCTGGTGCTTTTCTACTCTTGTAAATAGAACCATATCCTCTCCACTTTTATTAATATTATTTTAGAAATTACGATAAAGCTTTGCCTTTCCAATCTTTCTAATAAGATTCAGAAACTCCATAAAAGGTTTAGGTAAGGATTCAACTTATTTCCTATTTGTTTCTTCGTCCTTCAATCTAATCTTATCCTGTTCTTCTCTAATTATTCTGAATCTAATCAATATATATACCTCTTCTATATTGTGTGTGTCTGTGTATATATATATCAAAAGAGAGAGATTCTATAAGAGATCAGAAGGCTACAAATCCATTTGAGTAAAGCTAAGGCTAATCAGTTTGTGGAAACCTTAGCATTTCTTTTTAGTAATTATTCAGTGTATTTCTTTTGGATTAGAATATGCCTTAGGGATTTTGAATTTTGAAAATATGATAGATGAAATCCCCAAAAATTCCTTTTTATTTCAATACGTCAATTCTATGCTGAGATCCCAACAATTTACATTAAGTTGATAGGATTTGTTTCATTTTTGAAATCTTTTATAATTTCATAGTCTATTCCACTTCTTATTCTTCTTTAGGTTAAATTGTGATCCTTTAATAAAATAAGGGGTTTAGATTACGAATTTTGTTCGTAGTTTACACCTCTTATTCTTATCTATTTATTTATAAAATGAGGAGCTGAATAGAACATAGGGTTTAGATTGCAATTCTTATTGTTTAAGATATTTCATTGAATTGGTGTAGTAAGTTGGGTTTTTATTTTATTTTATAAGTCTGTTATTGCAGTTTAGATTATGAATATTTGTTCCCTATTTTGGACATTAGAATTTCATGAAATCATAGGAAATTGAAGAAAAAGGACTTGTAATAATAATTAGTTAAGGAATTGACATTTAACGCTAGTTAGAGCGTAGAATGCATGCGTTTAGAACTTATTAGGCGTGAATATTTATTTATCACAATTTACGTAATTAACGTATAACTAGTGCATATATGGCATAGTTAATTAGATATTTATTTACATTTATTCCCCCCATTAGGAAGGTAATTGATTTTGAGGCAAAAAATAAGAGGAAGCTCCTATATAACCTAATTATTATTTGAAGGCGTAATAAGGAAGATTCCTTATAAGGCCTTATTTATGAAATAGTGAGAGGAGTGTGTGTGTATAAAGTAATTAATTTATGGTTAAGTCATAGGGATGTGGGGTCAATAGAGTTACTCCACTAATGTCTGCCTTTCACTTTGAGGCTACTGGCAGTTGTGTACGCTTTAATTGATTATTAATGTTATATATCCTTATGATGAATATTTAATGACACAAGGTTAGCTCCAAATTAAGTAGGGGAAATCTAACAACTAATCTGGCTACCATTTTCTATGAGTAGTAGACTAATGTGAGAAGTCATTATGAGTATGAGCCATAAGACGAAGGGTCTGCTTTAGGGTTTGAGGTACTAAGTGGTTGGACTCGCTTTTTTCCTCAAATGAAGTATTAAATGGCCAAGGGGCTATGTTAGGTGGTATCTCTATAGGGGCCTGCTTCTAGAAATAGGTCTTATATGATGGGGTATAACTATTTTCCACTTGGAAGTATTAAGTGGCCTATGGGATTCCATATGATGTCAGCTAGATAGTACCATTGAGGAGCACGCTTTTGGAAATAGGTCTTAAATGACGAGGTCTTCTTATTTTCCACTGGGAAGTATTAAGTGGTTTCGGCACCATCCCTCACATTATTAGATAGTTATGACGTATGATTGGAATACAGGATTCTAGAAACCTAATTCTGGATTTGAGGTATTAAGTGGTTGGACCCGTCATCTTTCCTTATAAAGAGGTATTAAATGATTTTATTTTCGTAGACTTATTCTTATTTTGAAATATACTACCTAAGTACTGAATTGGTAAGGCTCGAGGTTTTTATTCCCCAAATACTTGCTGCTCTGACTCACTCCTCATTATAACATAGGTTAAGGACTGAGTGATGGCGATGACGAGGCTTGAAGATAGAGAAGCTTGGCTAGTGGCAGTATTTTTTTTATTCACTTTCATATGTACCCATGGATTTAAACAATTGTTGTAACAGATATTATATTATAGTTTTTATGGGATTTTTTTTATGACATTTTTATGGTTTTGAAATAAATGGGTACACTTTACTTATATATTTGTTCCATCAGTTGTGAGTTCTGAAAGTTTAATTATGGCTTAGTAATGTTATTTCCTTATACTACTAACAACTTGCCTTAGAATGGATCTAAGTTTCTCTAAGCCTTTTTGGGTTGAAATTTAGGCATGTTCCGAGGTAGGTTGTTACAGGATGGATAAGAGTTAGGTTTGATTCCCTCGCTTTACCTTTTATTTTGAATGAATGATGCAGTATTTCTGTTTGGTCGTTTACACATGTATGGGATCTCTATCGGTCCCTGAACACATTTTGAGTTGGAAATCTGAAAGTGATCCGCGATAGGATTAGATGATTTAGCATTTGATTAATGCATTTAATTTAAACTTCATGATTGCTTGATTTTAAAAATCACTCGAATGTGATAACTGATATTGATTTCGAAACACCAACAGAGATTGGTTACCCCCAATATTGATTTACGAATTGATTGGATGCGTTCTCCCGATTGGAGCGGTAGGGTGATACACAAGGCAAAGTCCCCTTGTTGGAGAGCGAGTGGATTGGACTTGTACATGATAGTAAGTCCCCTCACCCAAGAGTGAGCGGCTGGACTCGTCGGTTGTTGGGTCCTCTCATTGAAGAGAGAGCAGATTGGGCTCAACATGAACTAACAATATGGAGAGATCGAGAATTAAGCCAATGATCCAGAGAGATTGGGGATTAAACTAACGATCCAGAGAGATCGGAAGAAAACCTGGATATTGATAATGTGATCTGGAGAAATTTAAGACTAGACTTTGGGTTTGAATGTCACTTGACTTTGAAATGACTTGATAGCGATTATCAGATAAGTCACTACTTCGATTTGGTTGGGCGTTCTTCTAATGACGACGAACGATTTATAAATAATGTTCCAATTGGTGGCAATGAAATTCCATGATTGTTGGCCTTTTAGTACCCGACATATGATTTGTATGTCGTAACTAAGATCACAGACGATCATGGGATTACGCTGATTTTGATATATGGTTGTTAACTCCCGAATGAACATGGAATAATTCTGATTTATGATATATAATAAAATATAATAATTCCCAAATAACACAGAATGTTGATTATTTGTGACTAACACTCAAGCAAGGACTCGAATCCTTAGCTATAATGTTTTGGAAGGACCTTTGATCTATAGGTAAATTTGTGGGAACCGGGCGATTCACCGCGGTTTGATCATTTATTAGCTAGAAAATTCAGCCACTAGTGATTCACCAGCTTTGATATTTGTCCTTGAGCAAAGCACACCTTCCATTCACAAGGCGTGCTTTATGGGGCAAGTGTTATGGTCAAATTTGCGATGGTCTTTAAATAGACTTAAACGATCAAATCAGACGAGCAAATAACGAAGAAATGACCCAAGGACTTAGATAATATCATAAGAAGGCAAGAAAAAGGAAATATCAAAAAATGAGCAAAAACGTTGAAAATTTGGATGTTTAATTTTTTGGAAGAGTTGACTTGGAACAAACTACAAAATCCTCAGGTCGGACTTGAGGCACAATAGCCTTGGGGAAACCCAACAAGCATGACTATTCGATACCAACCCATGAGTAGATCAGTATCGATCCATTAAACTTAGGTCGAATACACAAAAATCTTAGGTTGGACTACGAGCTAGCCAAGGAAACCCAAAGTGCTAAAATCTTAGGAAAAATTTAGATTGCAACCCAAGCAAACAGTCAGATTCCTCGAGTCTGACTCCAAGTCAGCTCGACACTGATCAATAGCCATGGATCGGTAATGATCCATAATGTCTTGGATCTGTTGACTCTCGAAATTTTTGTTGAAGAACATTCATGACATCATAGACGTGTGGAGCAATTTTCGAAGATTATCACGTTCTATAAATAATGGTGGACTGCACTTGAAAATGTACCCTTTTCCCTTCTTTTTTGAATTTCTAGACTTTTCCATGGAGTCTTGTTGGATCTTCACCGATCCAAACAATATCGATCCATAAGGTCATAGTTTGTAGTTACAAAAATCGAATAACAAAGTTTAAGTGGACGTAGGTCGGAGTATTTGCTGAACCATTATAAAATTGCGTGTTCTTTTCTATTTCTTGTTTTTTCTTGATAATTTTCATATTTCATACTTTATTGGGTGTTTATGCTATTTTTGATGCAAATAATAAGTTTAATGTGTCATTATCATTATTTTCATCTCTATATAACAACATGTTAAAGATAATAAAACCAAAAGCATATTTCATATTAAACAAGAGTTAAGTTACATAATAATTTACATAATTGCCCATTGGGCTCACTCTTAATTCTATCAATATCCCTTTGAATCTTAGGGCCAATTAGGAAGCCTTGTGCTCATATCTTCGATTGGTCTACCTTAGTAGACATAGAAGGGGCCTGGTGATAGATCTACAATATTATTATTTTGCATCTACCTTTTGATTATACTTCCATGTCATTTTTGAACTCCTTTATCACGTGTTAATTACCTAGAACATATCTTGACCTCTTATCAAGCTATTACTTCATGTAACATCCCACATCTATACATGTAATATCAAAGAGAATTTCTAGGTAATGTTGTTTGATAATTTGGAAAATGAGGTGATGTTAGGATTTTACATGTGAATATTTCCTTGGGATAACACCGGTACATATTTCAAAATCATATATTAGTCCCCCAATTTACTCGGTATCGACAAAAATTTAATAAACATGTGCGTTTACAAGATAGAACAATACAAGGTGTAAAGTAAATAACAAAGACCACAAAGTCATCAAAGTGCTCGATAAATTTAATACATGAAATATTTAAATCCAAGCAAGAAGAGCCAAATACTACACTATCTCTAAAATATACAAAGTATATGTCCATCACATACATCTCATCATAACATCAACATATACATAAGAGGCCACATATTCAAACAAGTACCTAATACATAGTCCTATTATATCTAGTCTCTAAATCTATGCCTAACAACCACAAGCTGGACACTTTGTTCCTAAACCTGAAATGTCTTAGACTAATCCAAGTGTTACATAAATAACACATGGGCCAGACTATGTTTAGAATGAAAATGTTAATATATGACAACTGGCATGTATAATGAATATCTCAAGGGCATATGAACATCTTATATATATATATATAACATCGATTCTTAACTCATGCACGTATCATCACCCAATGAATAAATAGTCATTCAAAACATCAAATAGTGTAATATCAAAATGTATGAAACATCTGCACATCTAACCATCATCAATACAGAAGAATCATGTACCATATGGTATGCATATAGCTTTGCCCAAGATTATCCCTTAGATAATCATAAGTATACATACCCAACATACATTAACTCAAACAAGATATGCTCTCAACAACCAGAATTATCTCTTAGATAACCATATTATAGACAAGTACGGGTTTAACGACTTCGCATTCTATGCTCTAATCATCTGCAGTTATCTCTTAGATAACCGTATAATGGATGCATACGGGTCACACTACTTCACGGACATAGTGTCTCATGAATAATCCAAGTAATCCATAATCATGAAATTTATCATCTAGAATTCTAACCTTGTGGTTAATCAGTTTGGCTCTCGACCTCATGAATAATCATATGGACCCTTAGCCCCTCAATAATCCGCTCGACTTTTTGTCTCGTAGATAGTCATCGGATGCTCAGTCCTATGAGCAATCAGTATGGATTCTCAGCCTCACAAATAAATATTTCGGCATCACTCACATCAGATGATCAAATTATCTCTCAACCGCGTACTCAATGATCCTAAAAAGGTGAATAGATGTATGACATATTCTGACATCAATAACCCCTGGAGACTAATAGATCTCAACCTGCTCTAGTAGCATATATCCTCACATGCTTTCAACGCTATTCCTAAAATATTTAGTTACCTCGACGACCAACATGACCCGATATACATTTTTCACTAACATGTTGCGTAACTACACAATGCAATAGTCATGTCTCTATAAGTGCCCCAGATGGTAATGGAAAACTAGCCTATGTAATATAGAGGCAGTGACTCTTAACCTTGACTCTTATCTGCACACATCATAAGGTATATCATAGGTTTGAGGAACGAGCCTGTAATTAGGCCATAATGATGAATACCAACCTAATTTGGTTTACTCCTCACTAAATGTAGGAGTACATACAATAAATAGGCAGACTTATGGTTCTTAGCCTGCTCACTCTCATCTCATATAAATACCCTATATGACTCATCCTCGTACGACTGACATCCACCCATAATAAGTAACCAAACAAATATCAGATCAAGCGTCCCTTACCAATTGGTATCACTTGCTCGTATATTCAATGCTTGCAAAATACACTCGCTCCATATAATAAAATCTTGTACAACAAGTCCAAAGAATAACCAGAGAAATATTACCGAACATCTCATACGTTATGGTATCATTGCTCCGTTTATTCTATATTCTCATCCCACATAAAATATAATCAAATAAAGCACATAATTCACTTGGAAAAAGATTTTTTTACTGGTAGAAAAACATATTAAAGGTTTCAAAATCCTTTATATACTTTTCAAAGTTAAAAGCACCACTTTTCCGATTTATTTAAAACCAAAACTTAGGATTTTCAACCTTATACTATCCAAGTCTCTTTCCCCTATTTAAAAATCATAGAAATCTCTTTTATAATCATATATCATTTATAAATGTCATTCAATAATTTTCTATAACTAATGACAACTTTCAAATGAATTTATATATCTCAGAATTAATTTCTATTTATTTTGAAGCATAGAATATATTATAAAATCTCTTCCTCAAATTCAAAAATCATAGAAAACTCTTTTAAAATTGGGAAATGTTATTATAAACCATCCCATAACTTTCTGTAACTAAATGTTATTTTTAAATGATTTTTTAAAGCCTAAAATCGATTTCTATTTATTTGAAATCACCAATTCTTTTAATGACTAATAATGAAAATAAATCATTTTCCACAAAATAATTTCATATTTAGAAAACGTTTAATTTTAGTCAAATTTTTTGTTTTCAAGGATATTATTTCTAATATACTACAATTCACACACGCCTAGAGCTACATAACTCCAAACTCCCACCATCGATTGACTGCTACTAGGTTGATAGGTCGATTGCTGGTATCGAATTGGAGCTGTGTAGCTCTAGTCATACGTCTCTCCCCTTCTTTTGCTCCCTCTATAATCCATTTTACTCCGTTTTGATGCAATTTCGATCCAATTTCAAATGCCACAACCAACATATTCAACCCAAGCAAGCATTACTTAAAGAACAGATGACATTATTTGGGTTTAAACATCAAAAATGGAAATGGGTTCATACAGGGAAAGCGCACACAAAGTAATTTAATTCATTACAAAAATCACCTAACAAAATACCATATTCATGCTTCTTGCTACCCTAGCATAAATGTGATTAATAAAATTACTCACTTGAAAATAATAAGGAGATCCATTTTAATCTCTCTTCTGCACTTCACTTTTGCTCACTATCTCTTTTAACTGAAATTCCAAGCTTGATCAAACTCTACTTTGATTACTTCTGGAGGTGTAACTTATTATTGAGAAGGATATATTTTAGTTTCGACATTAATTGGATTTTATATGAATTGTTAATAATTTTGAAGAGAGAGTTAGAGCTTGAGTTTTTGTTATAAGATGATTAAAAATGAAAAAAATGAGTTACACGGATGATTTTTAAAAACAAAGCAACGATATCTCTAAACTTCTCAAAGTATGATGAAGGAAATACTTTGGCTCCTTATTTGGGCTAGATAGACTTCAAAGAAATTCATTTATCTTTTATTTTCTCTTTTCTCTTCACAAAACAATTTTCTACCAAACCAAAACTAATCTAAATCTCAATTAAAACCATATTAAATTGATAATATTGTTTACTCAATATTGTATACCTTTTTAGAAATATATTTCTACAATTTAATCACTTTAAAAATAATCATTTCTAGATTATAATATTTGGCCCATTTTAATAAAAAAACATTAGTTAACCTTAATGATTGAATAAAAGTTCACTCTTTACTTAATAAATTCCAAAACCCATTTATTTATATTTAACTTTATAAAATTATCATTCCACGTTAAATTTTCTTTAAAAATCATTTAAAGCATAAAAATATCAATTTTAATTCAAAAATTCCCAAAACCACCATTTACTGATAATTTGTCACTCAAAAAATATTACAATCATAATAAGTTATTTAATAACCATTCTTATCAAATAATTTCTATTATAGTTTTCTATTTCCACCAACCAATTTATCCTTTTTCAAATCTCTTCAAAAAATATTGAAATTCCAATTTAACAAAATAATTCATCATTTAAATCCCAAATAATTCTATATTTTTAGGTTCATTTCAAATTCCTAATGTTCATAATTTAATCCTAAATTATTCAATTTTATTATTTATATTCTTGTTAATTATTTGAAAATCAATAATTAATTAAATTAGTTGCTTCTCAACATTGGATTGTTATAGACTCCCTCCTACATCCTTACAATTCCTTTGAAGGGAATATCCATAACAAGGTAATGACTTCTAGTTTTACTACACCATTTGCAATTTAAACATAAATACATGACATGAAACCATTAAGAAAGTCATAAAAATCTAAGCCAAATACATCCATAATAGACAGTGCTTCCTTAATTTCCTTTTGGGTTAATATGTAAAGTATTTGGCTTTAAATTGTCAAGTATTAAATAGAGAAACACAACCAAACAATGCTCCTTCTAATCAAACCATTAAGCTCATCCAATATTATAAAAATTATTAGACCTACTCAATGGCTTTTCCCCAAATTATGGACTATCGTTTAAGCCTATCATCGATGGTTATGGGCTACGAGTTTGAAAAACTTATAGAAGATGATACCAACTTACATGTAACCAATCCAATACAAATTAGGTATTGGAATTATCGAATTTTTTTGGTGGATACTCCTTAATATGGAGTGTATTCCAAAAATCCACAACACAACAGAATATATCACATGCACTACCCATCCACTTATAAAACAAACATTTTTATCATCAATAGATGAAAAACCCTTTAATTAAGTTAAAGGTGTTAAAACATTTAGCTTTGAATTCTTCTTAAAAAATAAGGATGTAAAATAATCCACAAACATCTTCCTTTACAAAACTCATCCAATATATACAATAGAATGCAGAGGATTTCATTTATATTCATAAAACTGAAAATTTCAAATTTTGAAACTATAAGCTTTATAAAAACAAGTCCTCTTAACTAAGTCGTGGCTTTCATATGATAAATACAAAATCCTTTAAAGAACTCAAAAAGGTTATTTCTTACACCAAAAGTTTTTCAAAGAGCACAAAATCATCGAAAACAGGTAAGTACTTCAAAAGATATGGACAAAATACTTCGGTGCTTCAACCCAAAAACTTGGACAAAAGCATGCTTCCTCACGAATTTAGACTTTAACACCTAAAAAATTCAAAATATCAAAAAGAAATAAAAAAGAAAGTTGTTCTTTACAGAAACCTTTCAAGCCAAAGAAAGGCCATCAAAATTCAATTAAGAATCAAAAGTTGTGGCTGGCGCTTAACATTCAAAATATACAAAATGCTATCCAAATTTTTTAACTTCATTATAATTAAGTTCTCATTTTTGGAAATATCAAAATTAGGCAAAATCACCCACATTGTACCCTGGAAAATTTGTAAATATTTTAATTAAATGTTAATAATATAAAAATTTGAAAATAGTTGAATTTAACGAATTAATTAAATAAATTAAAGGAAAGAAGGAGCAAAATCGATATTTTTTAACTTTGGGATTTGACCAAAAAAACCAGCGCCATTTCAACCGTCTCTTTTTTCAAATTCATATAGTATCTTGGTTTGTCATGTTTGGATTTCGTATAAGGAAATTATAATGGAAATGGTATTAGATCAAACAAGCGTCAAAACTTTAGGTTTGAATCTTAAATTTGAATTAAAGAGTAGACATTTTTTCCCTCCTTCCACTTAAACAATTCATGTACATTCAATTTTAGAAGCCACTAAATCACTTCTTCTTCCTCTTTCCTTCTTCCTCTTAAATGCCAAGAATAAAAACACAATATTTCACTCAAAAATTAATGAAAATTCATGAGGCCAAAGGATTGTGAAGTTATCAAAGTGAACTACATACCAATAGTGATTTGGAGGCAAAAATCTAAAGCATGGAAACATAGCAGTCTAGACAGCGCGAGTTCAGTAGAAAAAATTGATTTTGTGATTCTTTTCTCCTTGTAACATACGATCATGATCTTCTAATTGTGACATGTTTGTTATAATAGAGTAGATAAACACCTATAAACATCTAATTTACGATTTAATGGGGATTTGGGAGAGATTTGGTTAACAACAGCAATATAGAAACTAGATTATGTTAAAATATAGAAATTTGGTGATTACATGTTAAATTTGAAGAAATAAATTGAAGAACCAGACTTAAAAACGTAGGGATAGGTACTAGAGACATTCTTAGGCGACCATAGGTAGAACGAAGGTGGTCGAAGGTAGACATAACGAAGTACAACCATTTTTGCAACTTGGTGGTTGCTAGGGATTACATGCACTGGTCCATCGTGGAGGTGACCGAGGTACCAGTGGCCTATTCTGGTCTCAAGTTGAACCTAGACCCATAAGGGCTTATATAAATAATAAACAATTGATTTGAGCCTTGTTTCTCTTGTGTTTGGAAGAAATTTGGAGGCTATCGACAAGGAAAATGATAGCATTATGAATTGAGTGGATGTCAATGTGATGATTATTTTATTCAAAATGAATATATATGCTCTTTCGATGCGAAGACATGACATAATGGTGCATGTGAAACGTGAACAGGTTTATGGCGTAGGAAGACATCATGGGATATTGATATGGATATGAATGTGGCTTTGGATACATATATAGATAAAAATATGGATATAGATATGAATATGGATATGATACAGATATAGGTACAGATACATATACGAATGTGAAGGTGGACCTGTGACATAAGTAGTTGATCCAGGCATTATGTTGCTCCCTTGTCGCACTTCAACGGGCTAGGTTAAGGAGGTGGATGTTAAGAGACCCTGCTGGCTATGGGTTGACCAATGCATGAGTTTAATTAGCACAAGGAAAACAGGCTTTCTTGTAGGCATGGGGTAGTCCAAGGAAGTGAGTCTTATACACGATTTATGCGATGATGGGAAATTTGCGACCTTGTATGATATTAGGCCGGTCTAGGAAAGTGAGTCCTTATAGTAATGATGTGGTAAGACTATATATGTATGATAGTTGGGCGTGATGTAATGATAAGACGTGAGATGACCGAACGGTAGACTCATATCATGTTATAGTATTATTTTTGTAATATATGCAGAGTAATAGTATGGTTCACTCATTAGACTTATGTATGACCGACCCTCTACTGTTTTCTCTTAATATATATATATATATATCCAAGTTGATGGAGTTTGGACATGAGGTAGTATCGGAGACTGACTCGTTTATATATATTATGTATAATATATGTAAATGTTGTAACCTTGATTTGACTATTGGTGTGGATTGGGATGTAGTTGTATTATTCATACATATGCATTTGACACAATAGACATAGACATGTTATGGTGATGCGACTATGGTTATTCTTGATGTATTATATTTTATTTCCTCCCATTTTGAGACTCTAAAAGTAGATAGTTATTACATAGTGTTAGAATTGTGTCAAATATCTAAAATTTGTTAGTAGTTATATATTTTATTATCTGAACCACCAACGACTTGTTCTTGCGGTTCTTAGGTTGTTGACGTAGGTTCGGGCATTGGACCCAGGGTCGAAAGGGTGGATTGTCACACACACCAAAGTTTTTTACTTTCAAATCCACTTTCTAGAAAAACAAAATTATAAAAATTAAATCTTTTTCAACAAGAAGTTATGTATAGTGAACAAAAATAGGTCTACTTACCCTCATTCTTAAATTCAAAAATGTCTCATCATATCCAATCTTCATTTCAAATAAATTTCCAAAACCACCAATATATTCTTTTAATTCGAAAACTCTATTTTTGCATAAATCAAATTTGTACACCTCTTTAATGAAAAAGTGATATATTTATTCCAAAATATATTCATATCTCCAATACTCATTTTACCATAAATTACCTCTGTTCATCACTTTAATAACAACTTTGTTAATGGATTCAAAATAGTATAATCTATATATATTTTTTGAAAATTTCTTTTAAATTCCACATCATAAAATTCATTAAATTACTTTCTCTTACTTTATAAAAATACCTTAGCATCTTCACCATCATTATATATTCACTATATATATATTATTCTGAAAACTTTCCCATGTTAAATATTTATTATTAACATAAACACTCTTCGAAATCTACACTTTACTTAAGAAATGCAAATATCATATTCATTTTAAAATTAGTTTAAGTTGAAAACTTGTATGTTTTCCCTTTATATCTCGACACATTTCACTACAAATATGCCTATAATAATTCACACATTTATATGTCGTCCACTATGTCACAATATAGCCATACAACACTCTACAAACAATTTACACCATCACATACTAAATATTTTCAAATTCATAAATGTTTACAAATTTAACAACATTACCTAACCACGAATTTATAGCGACCCAATTCTCTGATTGGCTGTAGTATTGATCGTTTAATCAACCTTTCCTCACTATGGATCTTATCCTACACTAATGCTCGATGGTTGCATTCGTCCTTTGAAATTCCAAACTTATGAAAATAAATTTATTGTTTTCAATACTTCACTTCACCAAATAATATATACTTCCTTGTCAAAATACTTTATAAAACTCTTTAAATATCGTATGGTACCCCTTTTAAAATATAGTTTATAATATTTCAGAAATACCGACTTCCTTTTATAAAATTCCCCCTAAAATATGATATAACTTTTCCTTAAAAAAATTACCTTCCTACAAATTTTATTCAACTTTCCTCAAACCATGATTTTCTTCTCTAAATATTGTCTAAAATACTTCCTAAACATTATAATTCTTTCCAAAATAGTAGTTCTGTATTTTCCAAATTATTACCCATTTCAAAATATTCCTAAAAACATTTTCCTTTACGAAATATTATTTTTAAACTTTGATTTTATATTACTCGAAATGTTTTCCTCCTTTAAAAACATTGTATCTAAATATCTTATCCTAGTGTTTAGGAATCCCTCTAGATACTTTGGCCAAGTGCATTAACTATAAAGGGGGATTAATTTAAAGGACAAAAATTTGTATATTTTCAGCCTCAAGGACACCACCTCAATATTTTAACCACAAGGACAAACATTCTCCTAAAAATTAATCATAAGGGCAAACCTTCTTCCAAAATTATTCATACGGACAAACATTTTTCCAAAACTACTACCGAACTAAAAACCGATACCGATAAATACAAACTGATACCTAAAAACTATTATCAATAACTAAAAAATGATACCTAAAGAAAGTTGTCCTTCAGACTAAAATACTAAAGGTCTGTCCTTGAGACTGAAACATTGAGAAATTTTGTCCGTGACAATAATTTCCTGTAACCATAGTTCTTAAAGCACTCAACAGAAAAACTAACATGAATTATACTTTTAAATTCTTTAAAAATTTACATATATACACTTTAATAAAATTGCTTTGTAAAAATAATTGCTTGCTTGTATTAAAACAACTACTAATCCCATATATACACACACACTTTAACTAAAGAGATTTACATTTAAATAATATGCTTGCTTGTATTAAAATATTTACAAACGATCTTTATAAATACATTCATATAATAAACTACTTAAAACAATCCAAACATCACTTTTCATCATCCATGCACACACATCAAGCAAGCATCCAATCATTTTATTTTATTTGGAAAGTTGTCTCCCTAATCCCTTGCAATTATGTCAGAGTTGAGGGATACCCTTGCTTCTTAATATCGAGGCTTGAGTGGGTTTCTAATTTCGAGTAATACTCGACTCCACGCTCAAGACTGATCCCAAACAATTATTTCTAAATTTAATACAACATTGCACAAATCAACCAAAAGAGGCATACAATTACCAATGTGCGCAGTGGAAAGCAATCTACCGGCTTCCGTTGCATAACTCTAATCACCATTGGATCATGTTATTCCAACTTGCATCATCACAACTTATCATTGCAAAGAATTTTAGGTATGGGATCAGACTAGGGTCTTCTAAAGCTTCCCTCCGATGACTACTTACTCCATTCTATACCAAATCACATAGAGGCAATAAAACCTGATAACTTCATTTATATTTTTATAGTTAGTACTTATAGAACATGATGTAGAATTAGTTTGAGAAAACTGCTTATTAAAATGGCTGAAGTAACAATTTTAGGTTTGGTAGAATTAGTTGGTTGGATCTGAATTCATTAGGTTAAGTTTGCCTGAGGAAACTGCTTATTAAAATGGCTGAAGTAACAATTTTCTATAGAATGCAATAGGCCTGTTTCTTTTCACTCAGTGCACATAACAAAGACATGCATGCTTCAGGTTTTCTATAAAATTCAAAAGTATACAACACTATTATTTGAAAATCCTTTATGAATTATCACTACAGTATATGATATATTGGACTGGCCAACGTGAACAAAGACACTTTCAGCTAATAATAATTAAACTGGCAGTTATAGGTCAGAAAGCAACTAAGTATTGCACCTAATATAAAACTGGGGTCATATTCAAATGAAAAGTTCGCATACCCATAATCAGTGGCATAGAGGCAAGTGGTCTAGCAAGAACTATGTTAATAGCTTCAGTTACAACTCTTGTGCTATTTGCTTTTATGACACTTTTTGACTAAGGTTTGAACTTTTTTAGTATATTTTTGTCATCTCCTTTTATATAACATATTTTAAAATTACACAGCTTGTTTGAAAATATGCTTTCATCTAGGTAAACCGGACACTGTTCATAAACTTTTATAGAAATACACATCAACCACGGTATATATGTTGAATATTTAGTGAAGAAGAATTATTGTATTGATTAGGATTTAACTCTTGCATATCTTATTGATGTCACGATGATTCTATTAGATGAGCCATCATTTGGGTATTTGAAGCATGATTATTGTAATTATTTCTTTGAATTTCTAATTTGCAATGCAAGATTTGTCACTGGGTTCAATGTGACATTGTTTAGAATTATTATTCTTTGTCTATAATTATTATTCTAGTTAGGTTATGCAACTGTAGGTATACTCGGTAATATATTGTATAAAGTAGCAGGTTGGAAATTCTGTGTATCAGGCTTTAGATATCAGCCCATATTACTTATAAAATGCTCTATATATTAGAGCCGATAGTATTGTATCAACGTAAATAGTCAAAATAAAACTCTTTTACATTTTCTCAAATAATTCTATTTTGGTATCATAGCTTACAATCTTTCAAATGACAGTAAATCTTTTTCTCATCATCTACAGTTCATCAGAGTTTGGCTTGGTTCATCACAGAGCCGTCCAACAGGTTGTGTCAGAGTCTATTCATCATCCATAACCCACAGTTGCTTTTAGAGACAACCCTCTCATCATCTGAAACTTCGTTACGTGTAATTGCATCAATTCCCACTTTTTCCTTTCCAATAGAGTGCCTTGCCAATTTTCTTGCATCAAGAACTGCAAGATTAGCTGCACAGTGAAGGATTTCTCGATGGAATCATCCACAGATTACCAGATTACACAGTATGGCCCGAGAGGAATCATCATCGTCTTTTGAATCAAGTGCAATCAAGAATCAAGAATCATGAGGTTCAGAAAATACCCTCTATAATTTCATCAAACCAAAGAATCATTTAGTAACCACTACTTTAGATGAAAATAATTTCATATTATGGAAATATCAAGTCGAAACCAGTATAAGTGGGTATGGTTTGGAAGATTTTCGGTATGGAACAGTAGCCATACGTGCAAGAATGGCGACTGATAGTAAAGGAGAAAGAGTTATCAACAAAGAATTTATCCGATATCAAAGGCAAGATAGCTTACTGGCAGCGTAGTTGCTTTCATCCATCAGTTCTAGATTACTGCCACAAATTGTTGGTCGTAAAACCTCATATGAAATATGGTCTGCAATTCAACAAATATTCAATACTCAATCAACTGCATGAATCATGTATTATAAGAGGCAACAACAGAATCTCAAGAAAGAGAATATGACAATGAGGGAATATTTAAGAAAGGTGAAATCATACTATGACATTGTTGATAATGCAGGTCACAAGGTATCTGAAACAGAATAAATACTAGCTATTCTAAATGGACTTGATATGGAATATGAGTCTATGGTGGAAATCATTTCTCTACAACAAAATCTCCCTAGTATGTAGTATGTACACTCAATACTATTATCACATGAAGGAAGAGTTGAACAGAGAAAAGAAAACAGTGTAGAATTATCAATCAACTATGCATCAAATTCCACAAATAGAACTCAAGGAAAGAAGCAAGAAAACCAGAATATTAGGAAAGATCTTTATAATCAAAGAGGAGGTACTGCACAGAGGGATAGAGGAAAAAACAAAAGATGGAATAATAATAGAACAAAATGTCAGATCTGTGAAAAGCTTGGACACAAAGCCAGGCAGTGCTACTTCACACTCAATACTACCCAAATCAACAAAATCTAACAAATCAAAGAAACTACAGTTCCAGTGCTAATGTGGCACACTGATCAAAGACAACGCAATCAGTTTGAAGGCTCAAGAATGCAGAATTCAAACTCAGAAAATCTTACCAGAATAGAGGAAATTATAGGAGAAGATTGGTACCTAGATTCAGGTGCCACCAATCATCTTACAAGCAACCTTCAGAATTTCAATCTTGGCAATAAGTAATATACAGGTATGCATTCTATACATGTGGGCAATAGTGAAGCTTTAAAAATCACACATGTTGGAACCAGCAGCTTATAAGGTAAAAGACATCTCTATCTGAAAAATCTATCGAGAGTCCCACAAATTAAGAAAAACTTGCTGAGCATATCCCAATTTGCTAATGACAATAATGTGTATTTTGAGTTTCACCCTAAATTTTGTTTAGTGAAAGATCTACTAAATCAAGACATATTATTACAGGGTAAACTGGATAAAGGGTTATACAAATTCAATTTTGGAAATACAAAAAAAGCAACAATAGGAATTTATAGTGTAACAGTACTGAATCCCATGCTAGAAATTTCTAGCAAACATTTACTTTGTGGCATTGTAAACTAGGAAATCCTAGTGTAAGCATTGTAAAACAAGTTCTTATGAATAATAATATTTCTTTTGATATATCTTTGCCATATATATGTACCTATTGTCAATTAGGAAAAATTTATAAATTTCCATTTGCAGATTCAACCATAGATATTAGTAAACCATTAGAATTAGTGGCAACAGACTTATGGGGACCTGCTCCTTTAAGTTCAGACTATAGTTTCAGGTACTATGTATCTATTGTTGATGCTTATTCTAGATACACATGGATATATTTTCTAAAATCCAAGTCAGATACACACAAGGTAGTAATGTACCCAAGCAGGGAAACAAATAAGTAGAGAGCTTAAAATTCTACAAACTGATGGTGGTAGTGAATATAAACCACTAACAGAATATTTTCAGAAAAGAGGTATTGTTCATAGAACAACCTGCCTATATACATCTGAGCAAAATGGGCTTGTAGAGAGAAAGCACGGACATATAGTAGAGACTCGCTTAACCTTACTTGCTCAAGCCTCTCTACCCATAAAACTTTGGCCAGAAGCTTTTAACACTTCTATGTATCTAACCAATAGGCTCTAGCAAAGTTTTCAAACATATGAATCCCATTGAAGTGTTGTTTAGGGTTAAACCTGATTGTAAAAGTCTTAAGACATTTAGCTGTTTGTGTTTTCCGTGTCTTAGATCATATAATAATCACAAATTAACACTCAGATCTACCCCATGCACCTTCTTAGGATATGGAAATAATCAAAAGGGATACAAATGTTTGAGCAGTGATGGTAGGATGTTTGTTTCAAGACATGTTGTATTTAATTAAAACATTTTTCCATTTGCAGATGGAAATATCAAAACAACCAAGAAGGCATACAATAAAGACAACATATCAATACCATCTATACCTATTATACCTGACTGGGATCAGACTGATGGACGTGTGCAGAGAAACCAAAAGCCACAACACACTCTATCCAGTAATGACACTAGATCAGGTCATGACTCTCATGAGTCCTTCAGCTCATTCAATAACACCATCCAAATCAACGATAACAATCCAAGTCAAGGAGAATCTCCCTCATTCTTATCTCAGCATTCTGATGATAATAATGATACCCATGACTCACCACCTGTAAGATCAGGACATCATATGATTACAAGATCAAAGAGTGGTATATTCAAACCAAAAGTATACAGTGTTCAACTGGACTCAACTGAACCAAGAGACTATAATGAAGCCATTACCAATAGCAACTGGAAACAAGCTATGGATAGTGAATACAGTGCCCTTTATCAGAAATAAAAATTGGAGTCTAGTATCAATACACAAAGAAAAAATATAGTTGGTTGCAAATGGACTTACAAAATTAAAAGAACAGATGGAAGTATCTCAAAATATAAAGTAAGACTGGTAGCTAAAGGGTGCAACCAACAGACTAGTAGCTAATGAGACATTTCCCCCGTTGTTAAACCAACTACTATAAGAATTATATTGACAATTGCTCTTCACAGAAGATGGAAGATCAGGCAACTCGATGTAAACAATGCCTTTCTTAATAGATATTTAAAAGAGGAAGTGTTTATGGAACAACTAGATGGGTACAAGAAGGGTGTTAATAACAATTTAGTATGCAAGCTACATAAAGCTATATATGGGTTGAAGCAAGCACCATGTGTATGGAATGAAAAACTCAAGTTCACACTGATGAATCTGGAGTTCATACCAACCAAATCAGACAATTCTTTATACGTTCAATGCAAGCAAGAAAAGGTCGCGTACATTCTGATGTACGTGGATGAAATCATTATTACTGCAAATGACAATCAAGTCATGGATCAAACTATTAGGCATCTTGATCAAGTGTTCTCTGTAAAAGATCTGGGTAATTTGCATCACTTCGTAGGAATTAAAGTTATACAGATATCTAATTCAGAAATGGTTTTGTGTCAAAAAAGATATATACTGGATTTATTAATAAAGGCAAACATGGATCGGGGTAAACCACTACCTACTCCAATGACAAGCAATCTTAGATTATCAAAAGATTCAGGAGAGGCCATCACAAATGAAAAACAATACAGAAGCATTGTAGGAGCACTTTAATAAACAAGACCAGATCTGAGCTACAGCGTAAATAAAGTCTGTCAATTCATGCATAGACCACTCAGTGACCACTGGAAGGCTGTAAAACGTATATTACGTTACCTGAAAGGACCAATTGACCATGGTCTGCATCTTAACAATGCAAAGGAACTAAACATACAAGCTTACCGTGATGCAGATTGGGCCACCGTTCCAGAAGATAGAAGATCAACTTCTGGATTCTGCGTATTTCTAGGTAGCAATCCGATCTCATGGAATTCAAAGAAGCAAGCCAAACTACAACAAAAATTCTTTTTACAACGGGCAATGCCCGTTGTAATATGGTTTTCGCAACGGGCATGTGCCCATTGTAATAGGCCTCGTTGTAATAGATCCACCATATTTTACAACGGACAAAGCACGTTGTAAAAACCATTGCAGTATACCTTTTTACAACGGGTTATGACTGTTGTAATAGACTATAATACAACGGCCATAAACCGTTGCAATAGACTAACTATACTAGTTGCATAGCCTGTTTCACAACATGCATTGACCGTTGTAAAAAGCATATTTAACAACTTGCGCTGACCGTTGTAAAAATTCAAATGAGAAAAAAAATAAAACTACTATAATGCATGTGTAAATTTTAAACTAATTTGAATCGAAACAAAATTATTATACTAATGACAACCATCTTTATTCATATTTACTAAAAATAACAAAAGAAATTCATATTTCAAAATAACAAAAAGATTTATCTATTCACATCATTCATAAAATTTTACATAGTTACAAAACATCGAATACAATCCTAAACTAACATAACATGTAGTGCATACAAATAATAACATAAGATTTAAAATTTATACCGAACGACATTGAAGCAAACCTTAAACCATGATATTTCAGTTAATCACTACCCATATAACACCTTTTTTCTTCAAAAATTCATTTGCTTCTGCTATGTCCTGCAATACATACAAAGATAATGTAAATTACATATATACATGTGTGTGTTAAAACGATAAACATGCATATCCTAACACAAATGAGTAAGCATGGCCAAAAGCAACATATATAGGGAATCAGTTATTGTGTAGAAACATATACTCTATTAGTAGAATTATTGAAGTCTAAATAACATTTATTACTGTTGATAAAAGGGTTACATATCCTCTTTTAATATATAATAGAATAATTTTTGGCAGTTGTAGAATAATTTTTTATAACTTATTAAAGCAGTTGTAAAGGAATTTTTACAACTATTTTTGGCAGTTGCAAATTTTATTGTCACAATAGTAATGATTGTATTACACAACAGGGCTGTACACTCATCTAGCACACAATTGAGCCCCATAAAGCCTGATGCAATTTTCCAATACACCTCCCATGCACACACACACATGTTGAAGTCTACGTTCTCTCAAACATGTGCAGACCCATGCTTACATTGTCAATGCAATTCACAGAGAGAAACTCACTTCATACATGCACCACACACAAACAACTCACACATAAATATTTATATCACATGAGCACATACCAATTTCTATCCAGAAACACATGCACTAACATTTTAACATCATAACACATGAAAATAGACAACACCTGTATAAATATATACTCTACAACACACTCATCACTCACACAGCTTACAAATGCATGCTTTTATAGCATAAATACACACAAATCTAGGTTAACATAGTGACAGAGCTCAAGGTTAAAAAAATATAATAGGGTAACAGGTGCTCACTCACTTATATATACTGATATATACACACACATACACACTTATATTTGTATACACGCACATGGTACACACTATTCACACCTGCAAACATTCCAACTCACTAACACTTACTGACACTAAAACACACACATAAAATAATTATACTCGAATCCATATACATATATTTTCATGGTTTGTGAAAGTAGACATAGGTTATGTGCGTGAAAATACTCACTTGTGAGTTGTGTTCCAATATGGTGCTCAACATTATCGACCGTATCAGATTCTGTCATAGACTTAATCTGTTTATGGCTTCTACGATAGTAATCGACACACTGCTTCTATATTTCAACATTGCAAAATAAAAAATTAGCTCTGTCTAATACATTTTTGAACAACACATCATACCTTTATCCAAGGTTCCTAGCTCAACTGTGCAACAAGATCTGAATGCTGCAACAACTCATTTCGCCTCATTCATCACAAAATTGCACAACCCCAATGTCATATGTAAATCATTGACCTTGCCTCGCCTAACACCACACAACAGCACAACCAATGGTCACATATTGAAAGTGACGAATTGGATCCTGGTTTTGGATTTGGATTACTGATTTTGTTCGGAAGTCTCGAATTAAGGTGAGATGTATTGGATCTGGAATTGTGGTGTAGAAAGGATGAACTATGGTAAAGGAATTACGGTGAGATGTATTGGATCTAGAGGTGAAATATGAAGTCTTTGAATAGTATATAGCTGTGGAAGGGTTTGGTTTTGCCGTGGAGAAGATGAATACGTGTATCGTTAGAGGAGTGAAATAAAAAATGGGACATATGTTGTGAATGAATGGAGGGAAAATATTTTAGAGTTGGAGTCAAATATTTCAGATTGGAGGGAAAAGAAAGTTTTTTCAAAATTTTAGTTATTTGGAACAAAAAACATTTTAAAGAGGATAGTTACAAAAGAAGCCCTTTAGATGCATATGAAAGTAATAATTTGCAACATAAAGCTTTCAAATTTTTAAGTTTTTTTTAACATTTTAGAATTTTATGAAATTTTGAATATTAATTATCAAATATTAAAAATTAGTCGTAATTACTGATTATTAATTATTACTTGTTAATTATCAAATCTCCGTCCTAAAATGAAATGCTCAAATTATGTAATATCATGTTTTAATATAATTATAAATATATTATTTATCTGACCAAAATAATAATGGCACTGGAAATTTCCAAAATTTTGCAAAACTTATATTATTTAAAATTCTAAAGATTTTATTTCTGAATTTTACGGCTAAATTTTGTAAATATTTTTAAATTTATTTCAATATTTTTTTATTTTTGAATTTTATGAAACCTTCAAAATTTTATTTTCAAAATTTATGAATATTAAATACTAAATAATAAATATTACTTCAAAATATTAAAGATTACTTATTAATTATTATTTTTAAGTATTTTTATTTAATATTATTTATGATTAATTTAATATTAATTATTTATTATAATTATAAATTATTATTATTTCATTTTAATTATTAATTGTTAAATTTCATTTTAATTCTTAATTATTGCTATTATTTAATACTGATTTTTAACTTTTAATTATTTTTGTTTAATTAATAATTTTTTATTATAAAATTTTATTATTAATTATTTGTTACTATTATTTCATAGCAATTATTATTTATATATTACTAATCATTAGTTAAATATTTATTATTTGTTTTATTATTATTGATTATTATACTTTAAATATTAAATATGAAATATTAATTCTTATTTATTAGTTTATTATTAATGTTAATTATTAATTATTAATTATTAGGAATTATTAATATTATTTAATATTTAATATTAATAGTAATAGTAATATTAATAGTAATGTTAAGTATTAAATTATTTAATATTTAATATTAATAGTAATAAAATCAATTATTAATATTATTGATTATTAATTATTAAGAATTAATTAATAAAATTAATTATGAAAATTTTAAGTATCAATTATTCATTAGTAAATGAATAATAGTATTTATTAATTAATTAATATTTATTTACTGATTATTGAGTATTAATTATTGTATATTTATTTATTTTTTATTATTAGGAATTATTTCATATTTCAAATTAATTGTTAATTATTATATTAATTTATTGTTATTACTATTTAATATTTATTATTAATTAATTAATTATATTTAATTAATTATTAATTACTAATTATTAATAGGAATTACTTCATATTATTAATTAAAAGTAATGAATAATTATTAAATATTAATAAATAATAAATAATAATTTTAAGAAAGCATTGTAATTATTAATTATTGGTTGTCAAAAATTGGCAACGGACATTTATTACAACGGGCATTTTATGACCGTTGTAAAATTAGCACCTATTACAATGGGCATTTTTAGCCCGTTGTAAAATTGGCACATCTTACAACGGGAATTTTGTGACCGTTGTAAAATTGGTATCTATTACAATGGACGTTTTGTGAACGTTGTAAAATTGTCATCTATTACAACGGGCATGAAAGAACCGTTGTAATAGCATTCTATTACAACGGGCAGTCATTGCCCATTGTAAAAAAGGCATTGTATAAGGCATCTATTAAACGGGCCTGAATGGACCGTTGTAATAGCCTACTATTACAACGGGTAGCCAATGCCCGTTGTAAAAAAGGGCGTTGTAATAGAGTATTTTTGTTGTAGTGCCACTACTTCACGCTTTATTACTGAAGCAGAATATTGATCTATCACTACTATTAAAGCTGAAATAACATTGATCGAGTCGCTGTTCAAAGAAATCAAAATCAACCTCACAAACACACCAATAATCTAGTGCGATAATTTAAGCTCTGTTTGTCTTTCTGCAAATTCAGTGTTACACTCACGAACAAAGCACTTCGAAATAGATCTATACTTTGTTCGTGAGAAAGTAATGGAGGGAAAACTAAGAGTTAACTATGTTCCAGCTCAATTTCAGAGAACCGACATCCTCACAAAACCCCTTTAAGCAAAAAATTTTTACTTGATTGAAGAGGGAACTTAAAATCGAAGAAGGCGGCGTAGAGACGAGAAAGGGAAGGAAAACCCTAGATGGAATTGAAGGGGGGAGTTAGGTTATGCAACTATAGGTATACTCGGTAATATATTATATAAAGTAGCGGGTTGGAATTTCGGTGTATTGGGCTTTAGATATCGGCCCATGTTACTTATAAAATGCTCTATATATTAGAGCCGATAGTATTGTATCAATATAAATAGTCAATCAATAAAACTCTTTTACATTTTCTCAAATAATTCTGTTTATTCTCAACCAAGACTAGCTAAATTTTAATGTAGTATAAGAAAGGACTTACTAGTAGCATATCCACGTAGTAAATTACTTCATCAAAGGACATGGCTAAAAACGGTAATGGAAGAACCATTCCCCGCGTAGGAGCAACTCCACTAGCTTCTACATCAATCGATGTATCACGAGTAAGCCCAAGGGTAGTGTGGCCACTCATTCGTAATGTCATCATTTCATGAGTAATGTTTGCTTCCTTGGTTGAAAAGGCACAAGGAATAGAGTTCCTTTTTGACACCGCCCTTCAAATTTTAGCCGATTTCTTGGATATATCTTGGTTTTTTTCCATCTCATCTTTTGTTTCTTTGGGCAGGATATCTCGTGGTCTTTCAAAAGGATCTAGATACATAAGAACGATGGCGAAAAGCACGTTAAACAAGATAGCGAATGCTAATTAAGTCCAGTGGCTCCAATCAAGAACTAGCTGCTTTGAGGAAAGACTTTGGAAGACTCTAGCACTTGTATTCCTAGTGGCGTACCATTTACAATTTTTTTTCCCATCCATGTAGGAGCTAAAAACTCATTAAGGCAAGAGCATTATATCCATAGGTCAATGGCGTCATCTAGTATCCCTATATCCTTATATCCATATGTTACTTACTAGAGAACATACAATTTGACTTTTTTCTGTCATTTTGAAATATGTAAATATGCACACATCCATAATATTTGCTGAGTATGTTTTCAAATAATACAAAGCATCATTAAGTGACATGATCGAAGATGATGTGCAAGGCATTTGAATGCAAAGCTAAAATTTAGAACTTATCTCTGATTGCATAGTTCATAAATGACTTTACTAGATTTTGTGGTCCAACGTTTAACCCTTAAGAGTTTGGCCATCTTTAGAATAAACAGTTTTTTGAGGGAAATCTGAACAAATGAATGGGTTTAGTGTAGAGAAAAAGATGATATAATTGGTATGTTTGATCATTTATTCTTTGATTCAAATTTTACTGGACTTTTATTCTGTTCTACTAAGGTAATATATATAATTTAGTTATACAATTTTCTAACAAGTAAACTGGGAGTTCAAATGAAGCAACCCATTAACTGATTGAAGATTTTATTCATTTGTCGTAATAGTTTGGTGTAAATATTAAAAAATAATAGTTATGTTTTCATGTGTTCTTTTTCTTGTCATTTTCTTACTGATAAATATATACTCCATTTGTTTTTTTATCAATAGCAACCTTAAGAATTACGAGTCACAATTCATGACCCACACTATAACCAAATCATATATCTTTTAGCAAACAGATAATTTTGAAGACATTTTTCACTAGTTGGAACAAACTCAAGTAGAAACTAGAGGGCATGCACATTTGACTAAGAGATAGCTACAAGATGTGAGAGCCTAAACTAGAAGGTACTTTATTTGTCTTATCAAAAAGTCCCATAAATAACCTTCTATATATGTGAACACTCTTTTCATGTTCCTTTGACATGGGTGTTGATCGAGGTTTAGCTAGCTTATTTTGAACTCAGTCTGTTGCCTTAGATATGAGTCAACACTCCAGGTATGTCTTCTTGCTATTTTCGTCCCAAAGATAGTTTATATTGAATTTTTTTTCTGTTGGAATTCATCCCATAGCAGGTCTGTTGCATTCTCTTCAAGTACACAACTCATATGCTCAGCATACGCACAATTATTATCATGTATTCTCATCTTAGAGTGAACAGTTTACTCATTGTTTGGGTGCACAGCTTAAATTTACTTTGTGTTTAATTATTTCCTATTTTTCAACATACACAGATGTCTTCTTAGAATGTACTTGGCCCAGATACTGGGGGGTGATGTCTTGTTTCCTGAATGAGCAGTCTTCTTGCAAGTGACTAGCACGCACTAGTGTTGAAATGAACTACATGATAACTGGAATGCAAATTGACAGAGTAATACATGCTGATTGAGATTTAATACAATATGAATTTCCCATGATGTGATTACGATGTAGTACTTTTAGTCTAAAATGCATGTTGTTTGGGCTATTGAACATGTTGCGTGAGATGTAACAGAGAAGGTACATGTGATACAAAGTGAAGTTCATAAAATACAATAAGGTTGGCTAACCGGGAGTCAATATTGAGGTGCATATTAATAGAACAGATGAACCAAAAGTGAAATGTATAATTGAATCGCATGCTGAGTTGATTTATGTGCTGAACGTGATGCTACTGTTGGCAATGGATGAATACAAGACTGAAACACAGCTACATAGGACATGAGGAGAGGAGAGAAATCCGTGCAGCTATTTGGAAATAAAAATATGGCATGGTATGTCCCATAGATTTGTGAATAATATATCATTATCTTACAATCAGTAGAGAGTTAAACTTAAAAGCTTCATTAATTATTTAAACTGAAACCTCAAAATAACAAGGTACTTCATTTTTACAGTATATTTGGCTCAGCAATCTATCTAGGATGTAACAACAAGGTGCGTTATTTTTACAGTATATTTGGCTCAACCATCTATTAGCATGTAATTCCATGTCCTTGTAAGAATAACAGTTACTATTTTAGTTCACATTGGGTAAGTCGGAAGACATGCATCAGTTCTGTTACTCTTAACTGTCAAATGAAAATTACCTAAAAGTTTCATATTTCTGTTGCACGTTAATGTGGAGAAAATGTTTGTTATAAGTACATTAAATTTTCTGTTGAACTTCCATATTTTGTTATACCCATGAAAATTTAGAAAGTGCATATTAATTAAAGTGTCAATTATCCAAGAAACTGTGAGTACGGACATTTTAACTCAGCTTTTAAGTATAGGCATCTTCTGACTTCCAGTATGTGTAAATATGTTGATACCTGACCAGTTCAGGATTAGGAATTGACTGATAATAACTATATTATACTAGGCAATCACAACAAGCTTGATATACTTGGTAATTAAATTCAAATTATCTGCACTCCCGGGTTTTCTCATTATCTAAATTCTTATCCCATATGTTATTTTCTATCAAAAATGATATTCTGATTAATTTCACAATAATTTTTAGGATCAATGATGACAGTTTTGAGTTATCTCCTATGATATTGGCATTGTCAGTTAATCCAAGCCAGCAAACATCGCCTATATATTTACTTCCAATGTTTTCTGAACAAGCCCCGAAAAGGATTGGAGAGTGCTTATTGAGGCACCTTCTAAGCTCTGGATGTTGATGTAGGCGATGCTTTTGAAATGAAAATTGATGTTAATGGCGATGTTACGATGCAGTTATATGCTTCTATTTGCTCCTACCAGTAGTTCAATTTCCAGAAAATATTTGGTATGTTCTACACTTTTATTTCCACATATCACACAGAACTAAATTGAATGTAAAGGGTTATTTGTATTTGAATGTTTTCAATCTACATCTCATGAATAATGCTGGGTATAATTGGCAAATAGGGAGGTTATATCCTGATTTCATGAATGTAGTAGAAACTAAAGAGCGCTTACCGCATTTGGTTCAGGTAATCAAGTATATACTGGATATAATTTTCTAAAATCTTTTTCTAAATGCAGGAATATATGTTGATAAAGCTGATGAAGATATCTATGCTGCATAGGCTTATAATTTTTTTTACAATAACAGTGTTCATTTGGACATTTTTTCTTTTATGTACTTTCAAAACATTATGTTGTATTATACACGAATATTTATTTGTATATACAAATATTGGATATGTTAAATATTTGATAATCATATTATTATCAGTTGTGCTTTTTCTTATTCTTATTAAAATTTTGTCGATCATAGTTTGAATTTATTCGACTATGTTGATATTTTTTTACATTTATACATGTGAAATGCTATGCGAAATAAGAAGTTTGGCTTGTAAAGAATTAATGAAGAGAAAATAATAACAATCAATAAATGTTGTAAAAATAAGTATTTTAGAACTGCTGTCAAAAGTAATACCATAGCGTTTAAAAATGCTAACAAAGAAGGAAAAAGTGCTTATAAACGCTGTAAAAGAGCTATTCCATAATGAAAATTAAACGCTATAAAATATTAACCTTCATATAGCAATATGATCTCATACACGCTATAAAATGCTAATTTCCTATAGCATTCATTTTTGTGCTAGAATAGGAAATGATTCTATTATAGCATGCCATTTGACAGCGGTCTTTACAACGCTATCAAAAGTTTTATAGCTTTTTTGAAATGCTACTGAAAGTCCAGTTTGTTGTAGTGGGGTCTGATATTGTACAGTTATGTCGACACTACTAGTTGGACAAACTACTTCTACCTTCATAACTCTCATTAACTACTCTGTAGCTCATATAGAGACTTACACTTAGAAGAGGGTGAAAAAATATCATACGGTAAGAATAATATAAACACATCCCCAGATGATTACACCAGCAATCATCGTATACTCCTCTTATCCGATATTATAAGGTAACCACCCAACAAACCACGTGTATAGGGACTCTAATTCTCATCTATGACTATGATTTTCGTATTTTATACTCAGTATTATTCTTGATCTACTATGATAGCAATTGTAATGCCGCACCTCTGTACCCATACCATCGAAGAGTATTAATGTATAATACTGTTTGATAGTACAAAGAATAAGTCGTTATTGGGCTATCACAAATGAATATTCTCTTGGGCTAATACATGTATGTTTTTTGAAATCAAATATTACTCATTTCTACATACTTGGTATCAACATAAAGCAATAAATACGTGTGATTAGAACAATAAAAGTGTAACGTAAGCAACAAAGATCACAGAGCCATCAAAAAATATACGAATCAAAATGGGTTTATAAAAAGAGTCAGATACCCCACTATCTCTAAAATATAAAAAATATATGTCCATCACATACATCTCACCATAATATCAACATATACACAAGAAACCATATACTCAAGTCAATATCTAATACATTGTCCTATTAAACTAGCCGTCAAATCGATGCCCAACAACGACAAGCAGTAACTTTTTTCCTGAACTTGAAATGTGTCGGACTGGCCCGAGTATTATATAAATAACACATAGTATAGACTATATATAGAATGGAAATGTCAATATATGATAACAATTGGCATGGTATAATAAATATATCTCAAAGGCATGCGGACGCCTCAAATATATACATATATAACATCAAATCTTGACCCATGCACATTTCGTTGCCCAATCAATAAATAGTCAAGCAATACATCATATAGTATAATATCAAAACGGGTAAAACATCTACACATCCAACCATCATTAATACATAAGAATCATCATGTACCATGTGTCATGCATACAATTATCCAAGATTAGCTCTCAAATAATCATAAATTAGGCATATCCGGGGTCTCTCATACTCAATATATATGAAACCTCGCAAGCAAATATAGAAATCAAACATACGTCGGCACAAATAAGGCATGCTCTTAGTAGCTAGAATTATCAATAAGATAACAATATCATCGATAAGTACGGGTCTAACGACTTAGCATTTTATGCTCTTAATAACTATAGTTATCTCTTGGATAACCATATAACGGATATATACAGAGTCACACGGTTTCATGAATAATCCAAGTAATCCACAGTCACAAAATTAATCATCTAGACGTCCAGCCTTATAGTTAATCAGTTGGCTCTCTGCCTCATAAATAATCATATGGACCTCAGCCCCTCAATAGTCCACTTGACTCTCGATCTCATAGATAGTCATGTAGACTATCATTCTATAAGCAATAGTGTAGGCTCTCAGCCTCATATTAGCTATCTCGGCATCACTCTCATCAGAAGATCAAATTGGCGCTAAACCGCATACTTAGTGATCCCAAAAAGAAGAATAAGTGTCATTATGTTCTCACATCAATAAATAGACAAGAGATTTATAGCTCTCATCCTGCTCGTGGATCCTTTCTCATATGCTCTCATTGCTACTCCTTTAGTCTTTAGTTACCTCAATGTCCATCGTGGCCTAGTATCCATCTTGCACCAACGTGTTGCATGATTACTGAATGGAATGGTTACGACCCAACAAATGCCCTAAATGGTAATAGACCACTGACCTATGTGGCATAGGGTGGTGGCTCTCAGCTTGGCTCTTAGCCATACACATCAAAAGTATGTCATGATTTCGGAGTGCATTCCGGCAATCAAACTGTTAGGACATATACTAGCCTAATTAGGTTTTAATCCTCACAAAATATAGGTGTACATACAAACAATAAATAGTCACACTTATGGCTCTAAGATTGCTCACTCTCGGCTTGAAACACCTTATATGTGAATACCTCGTATAACTTATCCCGTATAAGCGACACCTACTCATAATAAGTAAACACACAAGTATTGGCTCAGGCATCCCATGGTGTTAATCGTTCATTTACTCAATATTCATAAACCACACTTGCTCCGTGCAATATTATTTTATGCAAAATTTCCAAAGAATAACCGGAGAAATACTACCGAACATCTAATATAAGATGGTATTATAATTCCATTTATTCTATATTCTCATCGCATAGAAAATATAATCAAACTAAGCACATAACTCAGTTAAAAAAGAAATTTTATTTATATAAAAATATATTAAAAGTTTCAAAAGCATTAATATGCTTTCAAAAGTTAAAAACACTACTTTTCTCATTTATCTAAAACCCTAAAATAAGGATTTTAAACCTTATAATACATATCCAAGTTTTTCCCCATATTTAAAAATCATAGAAATCATATATTATTTGTTAAAGTTATCTCACAATTTTTTATAATTATTTACGTCTTTGAAAATGAATTTGTAAAACTTAAAACTAATTTCTATTTAGTTTAAAATATAAAATATACTTTAAAATTTCTTCCTCATATTCAAAAATCATAGAAAATTAAAATAAAGAAACGATTTTTATAACCATCTAATAATTATTTGTAATTAAATTCGGTTTTTAAGTGAATTTATAAAGCCTAGAATTGATTTCTATTTATTTCAAATCACTATTCTTTCAATAATCAACATTAAATGAAAATAAATTATTTTCCACAAAATAATTTAGTATTTGGAAAGCTTCAAATTTTCTCTTTCAAAATCAAAATTTTATTTTATTTTATTTTCAAGTATAATTTTTTTCTACAGTATAGTTCCAACATGCTTAGAGCTACACAACTGTAGGCTCCTACCACCCCTCGACCGCCACTAGGTTGACCACCTGACCGGTCAACCGTGTCTGGCTGGAGGTGTGTAGCTCCAGTCCTGCATCTTTCTCCCTTCTTTTGCCCCTTTTGTAACCCATTTTCTTCCATTTCGACGCAATTTCAATCTGATTTTTAATGCTACAACCACCGTATTCAACCTAAGCAAGCATTTATTAATGAACGTACGACATTATTTGGGTTTAAACATCTAAAATGAAAATGGGTTCATACATAGACAATGCACATAAAGTAATTTTAATTCATCAAAAAACCACCCAATACAATACCATATCTAAGCATTTTACTACTCTAGCATAGATCTAAGTAATATAATTACTCACCTAAAGGTAGCAAGAAGATCCACTTCAATTTCTCTTTTGTAATTCACTTTTTCTTACCACTTTTTCAAGTTGAAACTTCATGCTTGATCAAAACTCCACTTTGATTGTTTCTTGAGCTTGTTGTTGAGAAAATGAGTTACAGGGAATGATTTTTGAAAATAAAGCAACGATGTCTCTAAACTTCACAAGAAGATAAATGAAGAAATACAATGGTGGTTTGGGCTAGAAGGGCTTGGAAAATTCATTTACCTTTTACTTTCTCCATTCTCTTCACAAAACAATTTTCTACCTAACCAAAATAACTCCAAATCCTAAATAAAAATTATATTCCCTTAATAATAGTGTTTACCAAACATTGTATACTTTATAAAATTATATCGCTATAATTTACTCACTTTAAAATAATTATTTCTAAATTATAATATTTGGCCCATTTTAGTAAAACTCATTCATTAACATTAATAATTAAATAAAAGTTCATTATTTAATTAATAAATTTTGAATCTCATTTATTTATTATTATTTAACCCTATAAATTATTAATCCATTATTAGTTTACTTTAAAAACCTTTTAAAGCTTAAAAATATCTAATTTAATTAAAAACACCAAAAACCACCTTTTATTGATAATTTATCTTTTGGAAAATACTTACCATCATAATAATTTATTTATTAACCTTTTTATAAAATAATTTTTTCCAATGTAGTTTTTCTAATTCCACCAATCAATTTATCCTTTCACAAATCTACTCAATAAATATCTAATTATTAAAATTTCCAACTTAATAAAATACTTTATCATTTAAGTCCTAAAGACATTTCTATATTTCCAATTCATTTCAAATTTCCAATTTTCATAATTTTATTCCAAATAATTCACATTTTATTATTTAAAACCCTTTTAGTTATTTAAAACTTCATTATTAATTTTAATTAATTGCTTCTCAACATTGGGTTGTTACTATTTCTATAGCAATCTTCATTGCATTATTGGTATCACATAACATTATTGGATTCTCAATGGTTGGAACACCCCTAGCTGTCTTATAAATTTATGCCCATATATTGCTTTCATTGCAACTCTATTCAAGGCGATGTACTAGCCTCTGTAGTTGAATCCGCCGCAGTCTCTTGTTTTAAACATTTCCAACTTAAAGTTCTTTCTTTATGGCTAAATAAGAATTTAAAATTGACTTGCTAGATGTGATGTCACTTATGAAGTTTGAGTCTGAACACTCATTCATAAGGACTTCGTTGTTTTCATAAACAATTCTCTACTATTTTCTAAATACTCAAGAACACTCTTAACTACCACTAAATTTTACCTCAGATTTTATATTCGCTTAATAAACCTGTTAGACCCATTTTTTTTTGCAACATAAATGCTTGGTGTAGGTTCAGGTGTATAAGGCTAATAGATCACATAGGATTGGTGAGGATATAGAATGGGTCGCGTGTACATTGAAAAGCGATTGTGTATTGTTTTGAAAATGCAGAATGTAAATTCCAACAAAAGACCTTCCACCAAAACGTGCAGTCATAAATTTTTCACACATCAATCAACATAGCTCCAAACTCAAGCAAAAATTTTGCATAGCTAAATAAATACAAAGTTGTCTTGCCATAGCCAAAGCAGCATAGTTCAATGTAAATAGAGTGCGTTGCCATAGTGGATAGCTTATGCAACCCATATGAGCAAATTGTGGCCATGTTTGAAAGTCAACATAGTTCATTCTTTCCAACCACATCACAATAGCAGAAGTACGAACAAGGCATAACATCTTAAACTACGTCTTTTTCAAGCTACATAGTTGATACAACACTAGCCCATAAATCCAAAGAAGAGCGGCTCAAACACTGCAATTAGCTAAGCAAAAGTTAGCTCATAGCACCATTCTTAAGTGTAATATTTCAAATTTTGATGTTCTCGTCTAAGTTAAATTCTCTTGCATAAACCAAATTCTCCCGCTTAAGGAAAATTCTCCCTCTTAAAACAGCTTTGGCAACTATGCACATTAAACAAATCAAATGGATGAGGAACACATGGAAAGTTCTAACAATGTAGAAAAATCATGATGAAATGACGTCCGTAATCCATATGACGTCTTTTCTACTATAAAAGGAAAGTCATTGTTGTAGAGAAAAGGATAGAAATTTTATTTGATTGACTGCTATAATCTCAAATTGTACTATCATCCATTAAATTTCAAGTTTGTACTATAAATGAAAGAATCCAAAGAATACATATTTGATCCATGGACGTAGGATTCATTAATTTTTTTTACTTTACCACGGTTTATTTCTTGTTTTCCATGCTGGAATTTGTTAAATTTAATTAGTCCACTTAAGAATTTTAACAAATAGTTAGATTACATTCATATAATTGTGTAAGCTTTAAGCAACATAATTACTTCCTCAATGACAATTTAATACTACGTAAACTTGCCATAAAAATACTAGTAAAACTTGCTAATTCATAATTATGCAAGCATTCAACATCGTATTTACTTCAAAAAATTAAGTTGGTGTTGTGAGGTCTAAAAATATCATTAACATTTTGACGCTAGAAGGAAGGTCGAGCACTTAGAAAATCTTTCCCTAAAATTCCGTTATACCTAAAACGCACCCACATCTCTACTCCAAAATGCAACCTAAAAACTCATCTACTCCTCCCCCAAGGGAAGCTGATCATCTAGCCACTAAAACCAAAAACAGTCACCTTACTTCCTCATCTAAACCAATAATGGGCCCACCACACATTGTTTTCACTAACCCAATCCTTGAGCCTTAAATGCATTCACCACCCAAATCAATGAAAAAATGACCAAGCTTGAAAGTATGGTGATCTAATATCCTCCACCTAAATAAACCAACCTTTATAGCTTTGCAACTCACCATCAAAATTCACTATTTGGGAAAACAGTGTAACTGGTGAACAAACATGACAATCTCACTATTGTGAATGATGAAGCTAGATTGTAGGGCATGTGGGGAATCCAAAAACTAAGCCCGAATTAGCCCTAACATTAAAGCCAAAAAGCCAAACATTAATTATTTACTACTAGCCAAGGTAGTAATATGGCTGTGTAAGGTAATGATGATGTCACCTCATCCTACAAGGGAGGCTCATCACAAATGAGCTCTAAAGATGAGAAGGTAAGAATGATAAAAGTCTGTATTGAGCTATTGTCATAATTTTGCTAACAAAACAACAAGATGAAGGAGAGGAGAAGAGAGTTCCTCTCGGTTCAATAAAGCAATACATGAGCCACATTTTCCTAATATCTTTATGGCCCGGCTATTAAAAAATATGATGAATCATCTAACTTGGATGATCATCTGTGCACTTTGAATATTGCACAGAGAATATAAAGGTAGGAAAGCTAGCTAGATGTAAATTATTTCCAATATACTTACATGGGAAAAACTATTGGCACATTTCTATCAGTAGTTTAATTCAAGAAGAGAGGTTTCCTGGACCTGAACATCTTGTCCTGCATCAACCAATGAGACAATGAGTGTTTGCAAAGCTTTACTAAAATCTTTAAAGCTGAGCAATAAGGATTGGGGTTACCAGCAAAGAAGCACTACTTATGGCAACCCATGCGAGAGTAAAGAAGAATACTGCATGTTAGGATAAAAATGATAGAAAACCATGCATGAGCATGTACACTTTCTACGAGAGGTCAAGTGGATACATATGAATGAAGAAGATCAAGAAGCTAATGGAATCCCACTTGAAAGAACTACTCCTATGCAAAATTAAAGGAAGCTTGGGTGGGGTAGGAGCATAAAGCTACAATCTACCTATAAAGAGATAGAGGAAGCTCAACTTCACATCCCTAATTCACACACTAGGGAAGATCCATGGAATGATGAGGACTGGATGGGCTTATAATGTTCCAAACAAAGGAAAAAGCCTGACCAGAATAAAGGGGGTGTGTGTGCAGTCGCTTGCATAGGGTGAACGACCACTATATAGATAAATGCCATCACCTAAAGAATGAAATTGAAATTTTGATCCAGAACTTCTATCTATGAAGCTTTCAGGAAGACAACATAGTAGTTCCTACACAAAGCTAGTCTCCAGATCCTTAAGGAGACAATGTGGGAAACCCAGGCATTCTTATAACATCCATTCATAGAGGACCTCACCTTATTGGAAAGAGCAAGAGTTCAATTGACAGGAATGTCCAAGAGGCTAAGTATAAGTATGGAGAAATGTACTAGGTCAAACAATATCTTGCACCGAATATTGTTTTTAATGCTGTAGACTTGGTAGGGATAGTGTTTCCCCATCAATACCCTATGGGGGGTAATAGTGCAGATCTCAAACTGGACTATGAAGAAGGTTTTTGTAGATTCATGGAGTTTGGTAAATGTTATATCAAAGCTGCATAGGACAAGATGAAACTCCCGATAGATGTGTTAAAGCTCAGTCCAGAGCCAATATAAGACTTCAACAACACAACAATTGTCCTTGTGGGTCTAGCCAGACTCCTTGTTACTATGGAACTGTGATAGAGTTAGGGGTATGCACTGTGGGTAATATGTAATTTGTTACATATATCCAACTCGATGACAAAACTTGTTCAAAATAAAAGGTGTTTTTTCCTATTATATACTTGTTATATTATTATATAATTAAGTAATTATTTTAAAGTATATTAAATATAAAATTCTTAAATGATATGTTATGTGATAGTAATTACAATATGTTGTAATCATGAGAAATTTATCATATTAAAATAACATATTATTTTAAATATTTCTAGTTAAGTTGTTTTGAGATGGAATATCGATTCATCCGTTGAGACTAGATCGCACAAACTTCTCTAAATATTGGATAGTGTATTACTCATGGCTATTAATGCACCAAGAGGTTATATACTGTTAGTTTTTGGATAATCATAGAATGATTCAACCACGAGTTTTTTATTGGTTACTATAACTAAAATCAAATAGAGTATCTCTAAGTGATGATATTATATAATTCTCTTGACTCGAGAATACAATTGAACCTTAATGTAGACACTCCAATTTAATTATAGTATGTTATGGCATGATGTCCATCAAACGACTATAGTCGGGTCTAAGTTAGAGCATTAGAAGTAAAATACTATTTAATAAAGAATTTGTCTCTTCACTTATATGAGATTAGTATTACGCTTAAATATAGTCAACTCAAAGTCAAAGTCTTTGGCCAGAGCAGTACCATTAATAATTATTATTATCATGGAAACAAGGATTTTGTGTCGCGACTAATCAAGTTGAAAGTGGACGGTGTTGAAATTTTGACCCACACCAAATTTCATACGTCCTTTTGTGGTATAGTGTTAACGAAGAGAATCGGTACAAATAACCGTTACTACCAGGAATCGCTTATAATAAGTAAAATTGGATTTTACCTAAAAAATGTATAAGCAATAAATTCAGCCAAAATATCACACCACTGGCTAAGGTGATGTGTGAACGTTAATATTTGAATTGTTCGATATTAATCGATGATTGAATTTATACCTTTAAGATGCACAACCGTAACAATGAATACTTAAAAAAACCACACAATTTAATCAATTTATAAATTTTCGTAGATTAATTAAAATTTATGAAATATTAATATTAAATTTTATTTGATTTGTTTGAATACCATTAGTATTTAATAAAGTGTGTATATAAAAGTTATAAAAGCGCGAATCAATATAAGAAATCAAGAGAATATTTAAATTCGATTTAAATAAATTAAATGCTAAGATATTTTGGAAAAATTTAAGGTCCACATGCTTTCTTTTATGGTCGGCAATGCATGAGAGGAGGGAGATAATTTGATGAGATTTAATAAGGAGTTAAATATGGAAAGTTTTAAAAGAGGCAATTTCAATATTTCCTTTAAAACAAATTTCCCTTTATTTATTTTAGATTTCATTATTATTCTCTCAAGACAGTTCATGTTTCTTTCTCTCCTCTCTCTCCCTCTAATGGTAGAAAATCCATGTCTTTATGGATAGAAAAATTCCCAAAAGAAAATTAAAACAAAAACAAAACAGAAGGTGGTTCTTGTCTCTCGATTTCTGCATGATCCTGATATCAATTCAACTAAATCTAGGGAGCATCAATTCGTCATTCGTGTGGCTTTTAGCAACATCGTAAGGTAATACTCTCATATAATTTGTTTATGTGTCTCACTTGTTTATATGCTTAGGTTCTATACAATTCATCCTGTCTTTTAATTGTTTACCTTATAACATGTAGTTCAAATCCCCTTTTGTCCATCTAAATTTAAAGCATGTTTATTATGTTAATATGATTTAGATCCACTTTTGTTTTCGTCTCCATTAACTGTATGTTCATTATGATTCATATAATTTAGATCTCCTATATCCCATGATAATTTGTTGTTGTTGTTAGAAATGAAATTCTTATCACAAATATACATGTGCAAGTTTTTCAATTCTCTTTTCTTTTGCTTTTGAAAATTTTATTATAAACTAATCTTTAATTGAAAATATTCTATAATTTTATATAGGTTCTGTTAATTATTTAAATTTGTCGTGAAAATTAGTTTGTTATGTTATATGGTTATTATTTCAAATAACTGTTTCGGTCATCATTGTCGTAAGAACAAAAGTTTTCAATATAGCATTCATGTGTGGACTTTTATGTAAAATTACAAATTTTTGTTTCCTTTCTATATTTTAGTTTTGGCCTAAAATTTTAGATATTTTATTCCCTTTCTAAGTTAGAAGTTTGATTTAGAATCGTTCACTTTATACTCAAACATATCTGTACATACATTATAAATCATAATATTTATATATGTAAGTTGTTTTGAAATCTAAAACATTACTTGGTATATTTATATATGTGGAAACATGCATGTGCTACCTTAATTCAAATTTGTATCATGGATCTTATATGTATTGTAATCTTTAGTCCCAAACCTTTCCCTAATTTAAAATAATTTCATTATTGTTAGCTTAAGGTTTCAAATCATATAAAATTACCAAATGTAATTTTAATACAAACACGCATATAATTACTATTTTACATCTTTTATTATTTATGTATTTTTAGTTTAAAACGTTGAACAACAAAGGCATATGTGAATGGAAAATGGATTAATCGCGGTGTAAATTCCCACACCTATATATGGTCACATTAATTATGTACACGTCTTATTTATACTACGTCCACATTACACAAACAAGTGTATTCAATATACTAGTAAAAAATTTAAAATATTTTTCAAAAATACTATATAAAATAAAGATTTTATTTAAAATATTTTAGATTAGATCTAAAATACATTTAGGCTTCATAGGCTCAACAAAGATCAAAATGAAAATGAAAACAAATTAAAATTTACTCATTTAACCAGACAATTGACCCAGTTTCTTCAATGATATCAAAGTTTAATAGTGTATGCATTCCAAAATTAGCAAGGTTGTGATTAAAGTCTTCCCATTTAGTACGGTGTCTAAAAAGTTGTGTCTAAGTCTGGATAACCAAGTACTCTTCCTTACCTGGTTATGTTCTAGCTCGAAGGATGAACTAAACCTAAAGGTTATTCCCAATGTAAAAGGCTAAACTGAATTTGGGGCTTGGGTTAATTTTTCAAAATATGTTTTGAGAACTTAGAATTCATATTCCAAAATTTAGAAGTTATGTTTAAAATATGACATTGTATAAATGTTATAAACTTCAAAATTGGTTTTGAAAGTTGATTAATTTTAAAAAAATTATCTTGATTATTTAGTTAACTAGATTAAATAATTAATTAATCAATCAAAAGTTAGTAATTAAATCAAAATATATATAATGATATGTGTGTATTTATCTAAAAAAGTATAAGGTAAATGAAGACAAAAGTTTGAATTTAACTAATATTATTTTAATTAGAAATAATTTTTAACTAAAAATTATTTAATAAACAATATACATGCATAATGATATATGTATATAATACTATAGATTTTACAGTCCATATTCATCTTTATATTGTTACGAATGAATGAAGTAAAATCTTGTAACGACCCGCAATTCCGCACATTTCAAGTTGACAATAAACCACTTGTGTCCAACTCAAATTGAATGAAAAGGCGAACAGCTAGGGGAAAGAAAGAAGGAAGAAGAAAGAAGAGAAAAGAGAAGAGAAAGAAAACCGAACAACACAGAATCTCACAAGACTTGGAACAACATATAATATAATATCAATGGTCTTTACAAAAGAGAAACTATAATATACATACATCAACTTAGTGTACTACAACAAATCACTAATCATCAGCCTGGATAGTTATAACAATATGCCCTCACAAAAGATAATAATTTTAAACAACCAATGAAGTTGAAAATAAACATATACGTAGATACGACTTGAAGACCTTCAGATCGTCATCGAAAGTTCTAAAGCATACAAACTGAATATGTAAATATACTCGGTTTAACCCAAGCATTGGAAGGAAATAAAGCCTAGATCAGTCTGGTAAACCAGCGTGAGAAAACACACCTCGATTGGATTTTTAAAGTTATAAAAACATTTCAAAACAAAGGTATCTTATAAGACAACGCCGCACATAAACACGAATGAGTTCTTACCTTACGACAACCAAAACACTTCATATCAAATCCTTTGATATTTAATAGTTTCTATGATACAAATACATATTAATCATAGCAGAAATTGTTATATTATCAAATTGCAACATAATAGGTTTACAACCTAAACCGTAAAGGCTCGTATTAGAGAATGGATTCCATACAATGACAGGTATGGGACAACCTTCCGTACAGTACGTTTCTCGAGGAATGTACTAAGGATCAACATTATGTCCTCTGCATCTGCCAAGCCTGGCCAAACTGAAGACCCATCTGCTATCGAAAATAGAACCGAATATTACATCACCCAGTCATTCTCGACTTATCTATGGCCACATCATACACAAAAAAACCTGAAATATAAAGGATAATCTAGAAAGGTGGTGACCTTACCCTAATGGTTGCAAATCATATAGCCTTATGACATACCCTTTTTAAGCCATTTTCGAGTGTGAGGCTTAAGGTAACATATTATCTTTCACAAAGCAACAACTCCCACTTTGAATGCCACATTTTCATTTCCAACAACACATTAATTGATTTCCACAAAAGTACAATCTCTGAGTTTATATGCCCCAGAGAAGGGTGTTAAGTGCAAGAGGGGTTACCTCCCATACCAACAAACACACATACATTCGTAAAAACTAATGTACATGGTTTTTAGAAATGCAATGTCAGATATCTGTCCATACAAATTGTCCATGAACAAGACAAACCGAAGGCACTCTCCTTCTACATCCTGTCGGAAATCAACCCTTGGGATTAGTAGCAAGCAGTTCTTGCATCGAAGATTTTCTAAATAAAACACTATTGCACCATATATTTGTGATATGGAACCGCATGGCTAGTCGCAAGAAGCCCTACATCATGAAGATCTCCGTCTTCAAAAATCATCTTTAACAAATATGCACTTTTAAATGCACACGTTGGTGCAAAGTGGTTTTCAAATAAGTCCGATCCCGGTCTCTTCAGACCAATAATCGATATGAGGCCATCAAACTCGTAAGGAAACCAAGTCTTATAGAGTTATCATGTTTCCAACTTTCAACTTTCTATCCTTCAGCCAAGAAGGAAGCTCAATAGATTGGAGTACCATAGTCACTCCACCCTACTCGAATCATTATTCCCCACCCTACTCGAATCATCATTCTTTGACACCAAATGATAATTAAGCCTACTGAATTGGCCTCGTACCGAGTGCATGACTAATCAGTTTCTACATCAAGTCAAGGAACCAAAAATGGGACAACCCAAAACAACAGTCTAGGGATTCGACTATTTATATTTATGTAAATCTCATATACTACATAAAATATTTCCTTTTGGAAATCACTTACTATAACAACAGCGTTATAGTCTGTGCCTTCCTTGCTTTCTCAAAAACAGCTAAACAATAAATGTTGAAATCGATGTCTTCATCCCTTAGTGCATTTTAAATCACTTTTTAAAACCATTTAACTCCATTTAAAAATATCAATTTCAAAACATTCCTTTAAAAGATTATTTTAACTTTGAAAATGTGAATGTATTTCCTTTATAAAAATCCATATTCAAATCTCAAAATAAATCATTTTCGTTTTGTAAAACTATGTTTATAAGTCTCCATTCTATTTTATAAACTTTCCTTTGTAAAATCTCTTTATTTATAAAATCTATATTTTAAATCTATTTACCGAACATCAATTATTAAACCATTTTTGATATTTATAAAACTCCTTTTATAAATCTATTACTTTATTTATAAAATATTACTTTTATAAATCCTTTATATAAACCATTTTAGACATGATTGTTTCAAATTATTTCTATCTTTCTTAAAATTATATTTCCTTTATAATAAAAGATGGGATTATTTATTAAGTTTTCAAAACCTTTATAATACAGTTAAAAAATATCTATTTAACACAATTCACAAACTATCAATTTATAATACCAAACATTATACTTTTTATTTTATTTAAAATAAACTTCTTCTTTTAACAATTCACAAATAATTATTAAAATATATGTTATTTCAAAATCACTATAAAATCCTTTTAAATCAAAATCTTCACTTCATAGTATTTGAAAATACTAAAAATAAGGCTAAGTGTTACTGTAGCACTAAATAAGAAAAATCATGTCCACGTCATCGAATATGGCATCCAACAAATCATATATATCAGAATGTAAATGAAAATTAAAATCAATAGTGGTAAGGAATCCTGTTGGATCCCTCCAACCTACCCCCCCTGCATCACTATAGTATATAATCTTAAAATATGGGTCATCCTCTACTAGGTAGGTACGTATAAAATGTCATCCGCTTCAAGGACGGAAATAAATCCAAACCAGCTAATAAAAAAGTAAAGCATCCAAACAAGCAACAAACAAGCATAAAATGAAAATATATGCACTTATATAAAATATAAGTGGTCCAGAGTGGTGAGTTAACTCATGTTATAACTCGACGACGCTGACGCGCTTCTGCTCAACGTAGTAATCGAACAACATTGGATTTCTGCTGAAACTTCTACAAGCTCCAAACTACTCCAATCCAACTCCATAACTTAGTATTTGTCAATACAATCCTGATACGACTGACCACATCCAAATCCAATCTAGTATGGGACAGGATACGAACATTAGAATATTTGAGATTATTTTAATTACAATTAACGTTAATTAATTTAGTTTTAAACTTAACCACATTTTCCTATAATACATTTACAAACCCAGGCCAAAGTTTTGAAACTCGACATCGTAGTTTTCTGATCATTGTCGTTGCCTCGGGGCTCCTGCCATGCTCGCCGAAGATCGCCTTGACTATGCCGTGCCCGATGCCGGTGGTTCGACCCCCGGGCATAAGAACGAGCTCGAAAACACGACCTCCAGTTGTCGCGTTCAACTAAGCTTTACCGCCGCCATGCCATATCGATGCCAATCCAATCGTACATTGTCAACATCTCCCCTCGCCGAGAAATTCTTCAGTTGAGGTCGAAGCCTAAATCGTCCTATGGTGGCTCCGATCAAAGACGGTCGTAGGATGATGGGAGTTTAATGGCAGCTAGGGTTTCATGAATTTGTTTTGGGCAAATAGATTGAGTTAAGACCCTTTTATAGAAAATTTTCAATTATTATTCATCTCTAAAAATTTTGAACTCCAAGCGAAGCATGCCTTCTGATGTCCTATCCATAATACCCCTGTTCCAAACACAATATAACTAGTATTGGGACCCAATTCCATCATCTATAAAAGTTATCTTTCAAAATCAACCACGAAATTCGTTAACATATAATAATTCACTGTTACCAATCCAATTGCATTAGTTTCGTCAAAATCCAATACAGTGCCTCGAAAGACTATATTCACATGTTAATTGAAACGAATTATTATTAAAACATTCTAATCACTTTTAAATTCAAATTTAAAAGTTTACTATCTTCGTTCTTATTTAAACAAAATTTAAATCAGCTTTCGAAATCATTTTTATTCACATTAAATCTTTATATTTGAAATTTAAGTTGTTTAACTTATAAAATTAACTTTTCAATATATAAAATTAATTAAATTTAAATTCAAATAACCAAAATCCTAAATCATTACAGACTTCCCACCTTAAAATAATTTCATCCTTGAAATTGCCAAATTAAGAAAAGCGCCACAAAACCTATTAATTTTCACAAAATCAATTAGCTAAAATAGAGTATAAAACTTTCTAGATCTTCAATTTCATTCACCAACACAGCTATATCATTCCAAGTTATAATGCATAATCAATTTTTGGTTATCAAATTTCTCAAAATTCCCAATAAATTTCAAACACCTTAAATTTACGAAAAATTTCGCTAGCGTTTCCTTTGCGCAGCTTGATCAAAATTTTTAAAATACATATATAATATACATCTCATCTCAAAGACGAAGCATCCCCTAGGGAAAAACATAAACGCAATATGTAATCCAAGATGTGTACCTTTTCTTAATATTAGCAAGAATATACAATTAATATAATATGAAAGTGAGCTCCAAACGTGAAGCATACAGTGTTGGTACCTATTAAACACTTTGCAACAAATGAGAACAAGTATATGAAAAGTAAAATAACTATATGACATATACTAATATAACAACCATATGCAACCAAAGAATCCATCACGCATCCTTACTTAATAGGGTTTACAATTACTAGTAAACAACGTTAATTAAACTTAGCATACAACATACCAAAGCCTGCAAGATGTCCATCGACCATTCATACGCAATACCAATTTCGATCGCTCTCTCGATCACACAATTTCACTTCCGAACTAGCATTGCTCTTTCGACTTTTCTAGCTTGAACTCTGATCTAGTTCCCTGATTAGAAACCACCACTCTTCTTGCATAGCCATATACTATGATAGAGAATTTGTGGCGACCCAGAATTTTGAACATTTAAAATTGAAATATTTAATTGATTTTAAATATTTCGAAGTTATTTTAAACTTGAATTTCAAATGTAACTATGAAATTGGCAATTAAAATTTATTAAATTTAATTTATTGAAGTTGGATAAAATATTAAATCTTCGGTTTTTGAGCTTGTTAAAAATATTTTCAAAGCTTGGAAAATCTATATTGACAATATTGAAGATAATAGAAGCTTCAGAATTGAATTTGCGAGTGTTTGATCAGTTCTGAAATTTTATCGTTTAAATCGATATTTAAAAATAGCCTTCCGAGGCACAGTCTCGAAATTCGACGAAACTAGTTCCATTGGATCTGTAATATTGTATTATTATCGGATTTCAATTTTTGTAATGTTTGGAGTGATCGTTTGGCCATATGATAAGAAAACGCGCTGAAATTTAAATCGAAAATTCAATATTTTAATTGGTCCAAAAAGCTATCTTTTCCATACGATCGAATTTGGACCTGGAACTTTTTCCATTATGTACGGAATAGGCGTATAATATTATAAGCGCCTGGTGGCACGCCTAGATTGAAGATCGAGATTGAGAGTTGAAAAATTGATACAATTTAAATTTAATTTAAATTTGAAAATATAATATTATTGCAATTTGAAAATGTGGCGAGCTTTTCAACATGTAGAGAAAATTCTCAACACGTGTCATTCCAATTGAACACGCGTCTTAATATTCGTCTTGTATCAAATAAATTGAAAAAAACTTCTTCGTTCCAGAAAAAAAAACTTAAACAAAATATAAATAAATCGATGGCGGTTCTTTTTTTTAGCCAAATCGAGATTTCCCCTCTCTTTCCTCCTCTCTAATTCGAATTGAAATCAAGTTCAGAGAAAAAAAGAATGGTGGCTCTCGAACAAAAATCTGTGGCGCGTGCGCGCGCGCATAAGGGGAGGAATCTGGGCGGCCTCGATTTCGACGAGGGCAGTGAGACGAGGGGCCATGCAAGAAGGTGGGTCGTGCATGCACACGTTGCCAGGCAAGGAATGTCGATCAATTTGGGGGAGCGGGTGATAGCATGGTCGAGACAAGGAGTCGTGATGGCCACGGTTCGCGATTTTGGGGACGCGATGTCATGAAGCTGGGATGTGCGAAATCAGGGAATGGGAGGGGATAGCTCGAACTCGCGAGCGACACTGGTGGCTGTAATGGTAGGAGGCGATGCGCCTCGAGGCAGTAGGCGTGGACGAAGCGATTTTGGGGCAGTAAGCTATGTTCTATTTTAATTTAAATATTATAAATGTGTATAGTCAGAGAGAAAATGTTTATACAGCGAAACATAAGAGAAACAGATTTCCTAAGTAAATATATATATATATATATATATATATATATATATCCATATTTGTAATCACAGGAATTTACAGATAGGATTTTAATTTACAGTAGATACAAAACAATTTTCGTTTAATGTGATGCATGTGCATATAATAGAAAAGGATATAGAAATATACATGCAAATAGATTTGATAATTACCGAAGTTGAAATTTTAAAGCTAGGATTTTTGAAAATGTCTTGACTTAGAAATTTATTTTCAAAAGCTAATTTCAACTCGAACAGATTAGTTAAGTAAATAATTAAATGGAACTTAATTATTCTATTTGTTCGAATATTAATTAAATCATATAACTGTTTATACAAGGTCTAATACAATGAAGAAAATAATTTGAAATGAAAATGGATTACATGCAAAGCAAAGGTGTGATCTTCTCACTCAAATTATAATTGAAAATTTCAGTTATTGATTGATTGTTGAATTGTGATAGTTAAATTTTAAAATGGTTGATTGTGTTCTTGGATGATAAATTATTATCAGTTGTATTGGAATAGACCCTATGCGCCGTATAATAGCGGATGATATTATATTAAACCCATATACCACGATATTCCACCTTGAAGTGGAATTGGTATATATATGTATTTGGAGTGATTGATTTCCCGCATTATATAGCGGATGAGACCCTATGCGCCGCATAATATCGGATGATATTTTATAAATCCCATATACCGCGATATTCCACCTCAAAGTGGAATTGGTATTTAATTGTTGTGCTAACGTCTGTGGATGTAGAGAAACAGGTTGGAAGGATTCAACTAGATTCCTCAAATATTTGAATTTGTTTCAATATTGTGTGTTGATTTATATAAAATATGTATGTGATTATATTGTGATTGAAATCATTGAAATCTAAAATTTAGCCGAATATATTTTTGGTATCGTAGAATACCAGAAATAAATAAAATTGATCTTTAAATTTAAGTAGAAAACCTATAGTGAAATCCTATTGAATACAATTCCAAAATATGGGGAAAAGTTTAATAAATGGATTTCAAGTAATAATATTCAAAAGGTGAAGGATTTATTTTAAAAAAATATGGTTTTCAAATAACTTGGTGTTAAAAGAATAAATCTTTGGGAAATCAATATGAAAATTGATTTGGTGTTTGAATGAAAATCGATTTGGTGTTGAAAAAAAATTTAGAAATCAATTTGGAATTTGATTTGGGGTTTAAAATAAATTTAGAAATCAATTTGAAATTTGATTTGGTGTTTAAAATAAAATTTGAAATAAATTTGGAATTTGATTTGGTGTTTAAAATAAAATTTGAAATAAATTTGGAATTTGATTTGGTGTTTAAAATAAAATTTGAAATCGATTTGGAAGTTGATTTGATGTTTGTAAATGATTTTTGAAATCGATTTAAAAATCATATATCAGTAGATATTTGGGAATTTGAATTCACAATGGGAAATTAAAAAGGAAAGGGGAATTTGTTTAAAAATAAATATCGATTTATTTTTAAGTGTGGAAAGAATTTACGGATTGGAACGTAAATTTAAAATAAATCCAGAAAGATTTATTAATTGATTTGAATGAACCATTTTAGAATGGATGGTGTACTTTCTCTGAAAAGCCGAGTATGTTTTTAAAGTAGCTTTTTAAGTATAAACTAAAAGTTTCAAGAAATTGATTTGAAATAATATTGTTGGAGAAAACTAGTTTTGGAAATTATTTTAAATCTTTAAAGTAAAGATTTATTTAATTAATTATAGAAGGGATTATTTTAAAGATTAAATTGATATTTGATTTAGAAAATAGTTATTTAATATTTATACTCTATCTACTAATTTTATTTTAAAATTAGTTTGGACTTGAAGTATCATATGAGGTATTAGTATAATATTTTCATAATTAATATTTAAGTAAGTGTTTAAAAATAGTTTTATTTTAAATATTTCCAAGTTTATATGTTTGGATAAGTAACTTAAAATATTTGAACTCGGCAAATTTTCAGTGGAATTAAATAAATATTTGAAAATTTATTCCATGTGAGGAAGGTGATTTAAAATTTGTTTTCAAAGGATTGAGGTATGAAAAGCGATTCGAAATTTGTTTTCAAAAGATTGAAAGGTGAAAAGTGATTTGAAATTTGTTTTCAAATAGTTGAAGTGTTAAAATTATATCTTCCAAAGATATTTTAAAATAAATAATTGAGGAAAATTATTTAAAACCCGGTGATTGTTGTGAATGTTGATTGATAGTTAAATAACCGACTATCAATTTTGACCTTTAAATGGCATTTGAATTTCGATGCGACCGTGGGTCGGATTCCAAATGGATATTCAAAAACCACATCGAACCTTTATGATTGTGATGGATCTTTTATTTAAAAGATCTAAGGGGAAATTTGTTGTGATTTGTTTGAAATCTGATTGTAACACTTAATTTTAAAATAAGCGCTCGTTATTCGGATTAGCCGGGAGAGTACTTTGTGTCATAAAAACCCATTTCGAATAATGATATGACGAAATGGGATTGCATTTGAAGATGGTGTTGAAGACCGGGTATTTTCGAAAGCGAAAAGATTACCTGTCGAATGTCTCTGCATCGAGTTGCTCTGGTATAGAGATTTTATCACCCTTTTAGATGGGGATTCCGGACGTGATTAGTGAATATCCAGATTACAAGGGCTTCTTTGAAGTGCCTTCGGTTCCATTCAATCTCGAAACGGATTTGTATGGATGTATGTCTGACGTTACACTTTGAGATGTAAAGCTAGTTTCTATTAAATACATTTCTGTTGGTGGTGGAGAATTTATTCACTTAGCTTAACACCCTTCTCTGATATGTACGAGCTCAGATGTTATGTAGTTGATGGTTATTAGTGATATATTCCCTATTTGGTAATATGGCGTACAAAGTGCTGCTGATCATTTGTTGATCGAAGCATGGCTTTTGAGAAAAGCGTAGCTTTGTGCACGAGACTTCGTCGAGCCTCACAACCCGAAAATGGTCGAAACAGGAATGCTGCGACAAGGTTTTTAGGGGTCGTGTCCCTAGGGTATGTCCATTTTCTTCTGGATGAGAGGTGATATCATGGTATGGAGCCCAGATATTTAAAATATGTGGTTGCTGCAAACTTATTGCTTTGTGGTTGTTGGTGACGAGTGCTCGGATAAAGGTCGGTAACGATCGGGGATGGCATACTTGTGTGGTAGTTACGTATGTTATAAATTGGTCAAAGCGTGAGGTAACGTCGGCCTTGTGTTAGCAGAGATCCGGTTAGGTTCTCGGGGGCGTCCTTCCAGAGGCGTACCCGTATGGTGTAGGAAGTTCCTTTGCCTGACCATTGTTGGAAATCCAAAGAAACAATACACGCCCTGTACGATTTTAGTTGTATAACCTGCCATGGAATGTGGCGGTAACCTGCTATTGAGCATGGTAGCTATAGTAGGAATACGACAAAATGTGGTATGCTGGCTAAGATTAATATTGTACTTTCGAAATGTTTTCTGCACTATGCACTAATAATAATATCAAATGTTTTTCGCATATCTAGAATTTTTGTCTGTCATAAGGAGAAATCTCCTCCAAGGTGCGCTTGCATTGTGTGTGTGGCAGGAGGCCTTATGGCAGTTTTAGTTTTCAAAAGCATAGCGGATTTCATTTTATTTGCTTTGTGAAAATAACTGTTTTTAAGATCTCACACCAGTCTCATGACTGATCTGGAGTTTATTGTTCCCTTTCTAAACTTTGGGTGCCCATAATTTTCCACACGGGAAGCCTAAAGTCAGGTTATCATTATTCTGGAGCGAAGTCTAGAAGTTGCTGTGGAGATCTAGTGTTCAAGCTGGATGGTGAGACGTATCACTTATACTATGTAGTGTCTGTTGCGTTGGGATTGTTGCAAGTCAGTTTCCATGTAGTTAAGTTATTATCACTGCCTGTGTTGTATTGTGTTGTATATACTCTGATAATGTGATGTATGTGAAAAACTGATATAGTGCTTTTATTTTAAAGATTATTCATCTATCTATTATATGTTGTTCCGCTATGTTTTATTCACTCTAATAATGTGATGTCTGTTTATTGTTTCTGTTCTTCTTCTATTTTCTTCTTCTTAAACCCTAACGGTTCGGTTTTTCGGCATTCGATTGTGCAACATTCGATACCGTGGATGTATCGATGTCGACTTTTGGGCGATGAAAAATTGGACCGTTATAATGTGGTATCAGATCAATTGGTTAAGCGACAACCTTGGCTCTGTTGGGGATTACTCATTAGCGATAGAGTCAGTAGTACTCTAGAATGAGTTTTTGTGTAATAATAGATATGAGCGCATATTTGTTAGTGAATATAAAAAGTGTTTTATATTGTGATGATTGTTTTGTTGAGTGGTATATGGATTCTGGTCAGTATAGTCTGTACAACTCTATCGATAGGGACCTTTAAACACTTGTACAGAACAATTCGGCACGATATTTGTTTTAAAATAGGGTAAATGAAATAATTTTACCCAAACTATTTTTGTATAGAAAAGAAATCATTTTCCGAAAATTATTATATAGTATATGGTTGCTTGGATGTTAGAAAGTGATAATACTAATTTATTATCAATGGAATTGAATAGGAAATTGAAATCATAACTAAAGGATAAGATATGAATTCATATATGAATGGGATTTTGTAAATATAAATTGTAAATGTGATTTAGAATTTGAAATAGAATTCAGAGAAATATTTGGAAACGTTTTGGAAAAATTTGAAATTTGGGAATTTTGGAAATTAAATTCCATTGAGTTTGAAAATCAATTTTCAAAGGTTTTGGAAAAATGTTTTGGAAGGATAAAAGCTCTGAACTCTTTTCGGTCACTGGAAAATAATTTCGGTGATGACTGCAGCATCATCGATGTTCATTTTCGAGTTTCCAGGAGAGGAATTGCTGGCAAATTATTTTAAATGAAAATTGTTTGCAAACTGAGTTTGATTTTGGAAATAATTGATTTCAAAAGTGATTTTGAAATATTGAGAAATTATTTAAAACTCTGGAAGATTTATTAAAGGTGTTTATGAGTTGATAACTTATGCAATTTGAATTGTATGAAATAAAATGAAGTTGTAAAATTACTTCAAAGTGAATTAAAGGTAATAAAGGTGGAAATTAAAAAAATAGTTTGAGATAAAATGAATTGGAATTTGTAATTATTTAGTAAATGAAACTAATTTAAAATAGTGAGATGAGTCAGTTGTGAATGAAAGATAGTTGATAAAATTCAATATTAGAAGGTAAATAGAATCCAAATAGAATTGAAATTGTAAATCAGATTCAAACGAAATTGGAAATGCAAGATTTAATGAAAATGGATATATAACTTCAGTAGTGAATAAAAAATGGTATAAGAAGTAAGTAATCAAACTTTTGTAATAGAATGTGCAAAATGATTTTTGAATGTAGAAACTGGATATGATTGTTAAATAGCATACATGTGATATAAAAAAATGGAATTGGGATTTTGATTTCAAAGATAAATTTGAATTTCTCGAAAAAGGTATGTATTTAAATTTTAGTATGAAATTTGATGATTTTCTTGCTGAGCCGCTTGGCTTTTTGTTTTCTTTTTGAAATCTGGGGGCTCGTTATGGTATTTTGTAGTCGTATCGAGCTAGCCGTACAAAGGAGACGTCGGCGAAATTTTTCGAAAATTTAAGGAGTTGGAAAAATTTTGAAAATTTAAAATTTGAATTTAAATTTGAATTGTTAAGAAAACATGGTTGATTAAATTTATAAAAGGTTTTGGAAAGTTAGTTAAAATGATAATGGATCTATAATAAAAAGATTTGTTTGGCAAGATTGATAAAACTATTTGGTTTTGGGATAATAGAAAACAGTTAAGGATCATTCTTCTTAACTAGTAATTTCGGGACGAAATTCTTTTAAGGGGGAAAAATGCGACGACCCAGAATTTTGAACATTTGAAATTGAAAATTTTAATTGATTTTAAATATTTAGAAGTTATTTTAAGCTTGAATTTCAAATGTAACTATGAAATTGGCAATTAAAATTTATCGAATTTAATTTATTGAAGTTGGATAAAATATTAAATCTTCGGTTTTGAGCTTGTTAAAAATATTTTCAAAGCTTGAAAAATCTATATTAATAATACTGAAGATAATAGAAGTTTTAAAATTGAATTTGGGAGTGTTTTGATTAGTTCTGAAATTTTATCGTTTAAATCGATATTTAAAAATAGCCTTCCGAGGCACAGTCTTGGAGTTCGACGAAACCAGTTCCATTGGATGCATAATATTGTATTATTATCGAATTTCAATTTTCATAATGTTTGGAGTGATCGTTTGGCCATACGATAAGAAAATGCGTTGAAATTTAAATCGAATATTCGATATTTTAACTAGTCCAAAAAGCTATCTTCTTCATACGAACGAATTTAGACCCAGAACATTTTCCATTGTGTTCAGAATAGGCGTATAATATTATAAACGCCTGGCTGCACGCCTCGACTGGAGATCGAGATTGAGAGTTGCAAAATGATACAATTTAAATTAAATTTAAAATTGAAAATATAATATTATTGCAATTTGAAAATGTGGCGAGCTTTTCAACACGTAGAGAAATTCTCAACATGTGTCATTCCAATTGAACACGCGTCTTCATATTCATCTCGTATCAAATAAATTGAAAAAAATACTTCTTCGTTCAAGAAAAAAAGAACTTAAACAAAATCTAAATAAAATGATTGCTATTCTTTTTTTTAGCCAAATCGAGATTGCCCCTCTCTTACCCCTCTCTAATTCGAATTGAAATCAAGTTCATAGAAAAAAAAGAATGGTGGCTCTCCAACGAAAATCTGAGGCGCGTGCATGCGCGCGTAAGGGGAGGAATTTCGACGGCCTCGATTTCGAGAAGGGCAGTGAGGCGAGGGGCCATGCAAGATGGTGGGTCGCGCGTGCACATGTGGCCAGGCAAGGAATGTTGATCGATTTGGGGGAGTGGGCGATAGCATGGTCGAGACGAGGAGTCGCGATGGCAAGGGTTCGCGATTTTGGGGACGCGATGCCAAGAAGCTGGGATGTGCGAAATCGGGGAATGGGAGGGGATAGCTTGAACTCGCGAGTGACACCGGTGGTTGTGATGGTAGGAGGTGATGTGCCTCGACGCAGCAGGCGTGGTCGAAGCAATTTTGAGGCAGTAAGGTATAAGTTCTATTTTGATTTAAATATTATAATGTGTATAGTCAGAAAGAAAATGTATATACAGCGAAACAGAAGAGAAACAGATTTCCTAAGTAAATATATATATATATATATATATATATATATATCCATATTTGTAATCACAGAAATTTACAGATAGGATTTTAATTTACAGTAGATACAAAACAATTTTCGTTTAATGTGACACATGTGCATATAGTAGAAAATGATATAGAAATATACATGCAAATAGATTTGATAATTACCGAAGTTGAAATTTTAAGGCTGGGATTTTTGAAAATGTACCGACTTAGAAATTTATTTTCAAAAGTTAATTTCAACTCGAAAGGATAAGTTAAGAAAATTATTAAATGGAATTTAATTGTTCGATTTCTTTGAATATTAATTAAATCGTATAATTGTTTATACAAGGTCTAATACAATGAAGAAAATAATCTGGAAAGAAAATGGATTGCATGCAAAGCAAAGGTGAGATCTTCTCACTCAAATTATAATTGAAAATTTCAGTTATTGATTGATTGTTGATTTGTGATAATTAAATTTTAGAATGGTTGATTGTGTGCTTGGATGATAAATTATTATCAGTTGTATTGGAATAGACCATATGCGCCGCATAATAGCGGATGATATTATACTAAACCCATATACCACGATATTCCACCTTGAAGTGGAATTGGTATTATATATGTATTTGGAGTGATTGATTTCCCGCATTATATAGCAAGCGAGACCCTATGCGCTGCATAATAGTGGATGATATTTTATAAATCCCATATACCACGATATTCCACTTCGAAGTGGAATTGGCATCTAATTGTTGTGCTAACGTCTGTGGATTCAGGGAAAAGGTTGGAGGGATCCAAGTGGATTCCTCAAATATTTAAATTGGTATCAATATTGTGTGTTGATTTATTTAAAATCTGTGTGTGATTATATTGAGATTGAAATCGTTGAAGGCTAAAATTTAGCCGAATATATTTTTGGTATCATAGAATACCAGAAATAAATAAAATTGATCTTTAAATTTAAGTAGAAAATCTATATTGAAATCCTATGGAATAAAATTCCGAAATATGGGGAAAAGTTTAATAAATGGATTTCAAGTAATAATATTCAAAAGGTGAAGGATTTATTTTTTAAAAAAATATGGTTTTTAAATAATTTGGTTTTAAAAAATAATCTTTGAGAAATCAATAAGAAAATTGATTTGGTGTTTGAATGAAAATCGATTTGGTGTTAAAAAAAATAGAAATCAATTTGGAATTTGACTTGGGGTTTAAAATAAATTTAGAAATCAATTTGGAATTTGATTTGGTGTTTAAAATAAAATTTGAAATAAATTTGGAATTTGATTTGGCGTTTAAAATAAAATTTGAAATAAATTTGGAATTCGATTTGGTGTTTAAAATAAAATTTGAAATTAATTTGGAAACTGATTTGGTGTTTGTAAATGATTTTTGAATTCGATTTAAAAATCATATATTTGTGGATATTTGGGAATTTGAATTCACAATGGGAAATTAAAAAGGAAAGGGGAATTTGTCTAAAAAAATATCAGTTTATTTTTAAGTGTGGAAAGAAATTTACGGATTGGAACGTAAATTTATAATAAATCCAGAAAAATTTATTAATTGATTTGAATGAACCATTTTAGAATGGAAGGTGTACTTTCTCTGGAAAGCCAAGTATTTTTTAAAGTAGCTTTTGAAGTATAAATTAGAAGTTTCTAGAAATTGATTTGAAATAATACTGTTGGAGAAATTAGTTTTGGAAATTGTTTTAAATCTTTAAAGTAAAGATTTATTTAATTAATTATAAAAGGGATTATTTTAAAGATTAAACTGATATTTGATTTAGTAAATAGTTATTTAATATTTATACCCTATCTACTAATTTTATTTTAAAATTAGTTTGGACTTGAAGTATCATATGAGGTATTAGTATAATATTTTCATAATTAATATTCAAGTAAGTGTTTTAAAATAGCTTTGTTTTAAATATTTCCAAGTATATATGTTTGGATAAGTAATTTAAAATATTTGTACTCGGCAAATTTTCAGTGGAATTTAATAAATATTTGAAAATTTATTCCATGCGAGGAAGGTGATTTGAAATTTGTTTTCAAAGGATTGAAGTACGAAAAGCGATTTGAAATTTGTTTTCAAAAGATTAAAAGGTGAAAATTGATTTGAAATTTGTTTTCAAATAATTGAGTGTTAAAATTATATCTTGCAAAGATATTTTGAAAATAAATAATTGGGGAAAATTATTTAAAATCTGGTGACTATTGTGAATGTTGATTAATAGTTTAATAACCGACTATCAATATGACCTTTAAATGGCATTTGAATTTCGATGCGACCGGGGGTCGGGTTCCAAATGGATATTCGAAAACCACATCGAACCTTTGTGATTGTGATGGATCTTTTGTTTAAAAGTGTGACGACCCGGCTTTCTACGCTCAGAAAGACGTGTCATCAATAAGAAAGAAAGGGATAGAAATAGAAAAGGAAAGAAAAGAAAGAATAACAACATCAGAATCTCACAGCGGAACGGAATAAAATATAATATATCAACATAAATATTACATAGTTATATATATACATCAGAGTTAAACCATATCATACAACATGACTATCATATACATATCTGTCAGAACATACATCTCAAATATCATAAACTAACTAACACAGCGGAACTTTATAGATATATATGTCTACAACGCTGAAGCCTCCTGCTCCATTGCTCCTCCAGAAGTCGTCAAAGCTAACCTGAATCCCTTGGCTACCCGTGAAAATTTGGGTACCCGAAAGTTTATGAAAAACAAAAATAAACTCCGGGTCAGACATGGGTCTGGTATGAGTAAACAGGTTAAAGTTGTTTAACTTTGAAAATCATTTAAAATAAAGGTATCACGTAAGACTCCCCACAAATAAACACGGGAAAGTTTTTACCTTACGCTAACCAAAACATTTCATAGGAAATCCAGTGATATTATAATAGTGTCTAGGGTTTTTAAGTAAAATATAGAAATAGCTGAAATGCTTACATCTCACATTTCAACATAGTTGGGTACAATCAAAACGTACGACGGTTATTGGAAATTGGGTCCCATAGAATGGCAGGGCTACTGGGGTACCGCCCGTCACAGTACGTGGTCTAGATCACAGTACCGAGGAGCCACCCTAACTCCCCTGCAACACAAGGCTGGATCCATTCCTTACTGAACAGTCCCGAACAAGATAACCCCGCAGTTGGTGTACATCCAACCGCCCACACAGCCGAATAAAAAGGGACATCTAGACAGGGGTATATCTCGTCCTGCTTGGGCATGACCCACCTAACCTTGCTGCACCTCCCCTGTTTTAGCCATTCCCGGTTGATGAGGCTTGAGGCTGCGATTACCTTTATAGAACATATCACTTAGAATGCTCATCGTCCGCCTGACGATGTGCTGAAAGCATTCAATCCATACAAGTTCGTTCCGGGTTCGAACGAAACCGAAGGCATTACCTCGTTACACTCGTTTTGGAATCACCCTCAGAGTTAACGACGATAATCCTTGCATTCTGAAAGCACCATCTCGATCTTCACTTGAGATTACACGACCTAACGTTTAATTTGGATCGATGTGGTTTTTGGAATATCAATTGGATACCCGATCCCGGTCTCATCGAAATCCAAACGCCATTTTAAAGTCCAAGTTGTCTAATTAACTTATATAGTTTAAATTTAATAATTGAATTCATATAGCCATTTAACACAGATAATTATCATCAGATAAATCATATAGCAAGTTAACACAGATAAATCATACACAATCATCACAGATATATACAGAATATCACAGAACATCACAGGATATAAATAATCATCAGAAGCAATCAATATAATCATCGATTTAAATCAACAGTTTTGATTTGTTTCAAACTTAATTGCATATCTTAAGAATGAATTATGTTTTATTCTTTGCTTAATCAATTACTCATAAATTAACTTATTTCAATTCATTAATTATCTATTACTTATGTACTTCATAAATGAATTAATTATTAATCAATAATCTTAATTATTGATTATAAAACTTAATTTCACACTTAATTATTATTAATTGCTTAATTAATCATTAATTATTAATTAAATTAATCGTTTAATCCTTAATTAGTAAAATAATTCGCTAACTATGATTTGTTAAATTATTAACTATAAATGATTAATTAAATTCTTAATTACAAACAAGATTACACAAGATTATTAAAACCTTTAATTACAAATTTGATTATACTTTGAACTACTTATTAAATAACAATTATAAAATGTATTACATTCTTAAATAACTTTGATTTTTAAATTAATTGCTCATTTGGTTTTCTGCAAAGTTTAAAGTTCATCTTGGCTGAAACAACTAGGTCAACATTAATAATATAATTTATACTTAGCTTATATACTTTAACTTCAAATCACAGTTAACAAAATCCAGGCATTGGAAAACCCGAAGCATGCACCGTGCTCAACTCGGGTAGGCCTCGAGATAACCCAACATCAATCTCGCGTCACTCCCTGTGTCTACTTCTTCTTCTCTGTTTCTTCCTTTCACTGTTTCTCTTTTTTTTTAAACTTAAGTTTCTTTATAAACTGTTAAAAACTTAAAACTCACACGCATAGAAACACTCGATCCAGCATCAAACTCGAAGCAGAGAACGAAAATACTCGAGTTCTCCTCGAGTCGACCCAAAAACACGATCATCTCCGCCGCCGTGCACGTGCATGGCGGTCCGCCACCACGCCACTGCACTACGACATCACCAACAAGTCGCACGCCATCCACTCACTCGCATACAAAACCCAAATCAACCCAGTTGACACGAAATCAAAATTCGACCTAAAAGTCGAACATGAACTCAAACCTAATTCACAAATCCACCTCGCGATCGTGATCGCGACCACCAGAACTCTCAAAACTTCGGCCATACGTCACTGTCATCACACTCGAACTTCGCCCAAAATTTCATAGCACTCGGCTTCATGATGATGCCGAAATCAAAAAGTTACAGAGCATGAAAATTATTAGCACTCAACCCTACTTTAATCAAAATCTCCAAAACTATGTATTCGAAAATTTTTCTAACAATTTTCTGTTAATCTCACATCAATTCCCTAGCTCCATGTCAAATTACAACAATTATAATAGCTTGAATCATCAAAATTTCATTGAAATACATTTTTGGTTTACAAATAAACTGCTCTGTAAATTGTTGTCTAAAAATTGTATGGTTTGTCTTAAAAATCATATTTTTATATGTAGTTTCAAGACATCAATTCAAATATACAATTCGAATTATTCGAATTTTGGTCTTATTTTATTTTTTTAATTGTAAATTGATGTTCACAGTACTTATCCTTCACTAGTTCTAAAAAAAAAAATTTCTAAACCTTTAATCTTAATTTTAAACTAAATTTATTTAGTTAAATTACAAATTACAAGAGATGATTTCATATAAAGTATGAAATATTCTTTAGATTCTTTGTTTCAACAGAAAAATAGAAACCTAAAAGAACATGATATACAACACTGACAGAACATAGTAAACATTCCAGAACTTTAGCATCCACATAACCATTCTTCATAAATAACTTATTAAAAGTTATATTTCAAATCAGTTTACTCACCAAAAGATTGCTGAAGAAACTTGAAACAGAAGCTAGTTGTTGAAGGACAATGAAGACTGCAGTTTGCAAAATTGGTTTTTTTCAGTAACTTTCCTTTTTCTTGAATTTGTATTTGAACTAGAAATATACAGTTTTGTTTATACTCTTTTGTTTCTCCTCAGTTTTGTTTTCATGAGTTAATGGCTGAACTCCATGTAATAAGAAATGATGAATACATTTATTTATAACTTGAACAAGTTGCCTTCTTGCATAAGCTTCCACTTGATAAATATCTTGCTTAATTTCCTATGTACTAAACCTGACATGGTTCAACAATTTTGGCTAGGAGTTATTTTTCTTTTTTCTTTTTGCAGTACATAAAAGTAGGCTAATTAAATGGTCGTGTTATCATTTTAGTTAACACACAATTAAATGCTAGCTGACACAAACCCATGGTGCAAAGATATTTGCAGATTGTGTTTTATTTGAACATACTTATGTGAACATATAACAAAAATGTGTGCTGCAGGTTTTGTTTTTTATTATTATTTATACTAGCATATACAGTTTGCAGATTTTCACTTGTGTTTGTACTAAATTCTTTCATTTCTATTTATATCTTATACCTATTATATTTGTACTTATGTTTGTAATCCTACCTTTATGTTATATTTATGTTAAATATAAAGAAGCTTATGTTTATAACCATAATTATAAGTATTTATATTTATATAGGAACTCATGTTAAATAGTTATAAGCTTATGTTATTTTAGTTATAAAAGTTATTGTTAGAAACATTGCTTAAATCTTATTTTTGTTTAAAGTTAAATATTACAAATATTTGATTTGTAACTTATATGTGCATTAATGTATTTATATTTATAAATATGATTATGTTATTGTACTTGTTACTATTCTTAACTGCACACATATATCTGATAATTAATGTCATTCATACATAAATTTTAATTTAATAAATAAAACAGATTTAATTTTTGAATATTGTTAAAAGAGTCTACTTTATATTTGAAGTTATATTCCTTTATAACCCATATACAACTAATAATATCCAAATTCTTATTTATTTATAAATGAAAATATTATATTTTATTTAAATTAGATCAAAAACTTATAATAATAATGGGGTCAAAATTCCGGGATGTCACAAAAAGATCGAAGTGGAAATTCGTTGTGATTTGTTTGAAATCTGAATGTAACACTTATTTTTAAGATAAGCGCTCGTTATTCGGATTAGCCAGGAGAGGACTTTGTGTCATAAAAACCCATTTCGAATAATGATACGACGAAATGAGATTGCATTTGAAGATGGTGTTGAAGTCCAGGTATTTTTGAAAGCGAAAGGATTACCTGTCAAATGTCTCTGCATCGAGTTGCTCCGGTGTAGAGATTTTATCACCCTTTGTGATGGGGATTCCGGATGTGATTAGTGAATATCCGGATTGCAAGGCCTTCTTTGATGTGCCTTCGGTTTCGTTTGATCCTGGAACGGACTTGTATGGATGTGTGTGTCTGACGTTACACTTTGAGATGTAAAGTTAGTTTCTATCAAATACATTTCTATTGGTGGCGTAGAATTTATTCTCTTAGTTAACACCTTCTCTGAGACGTACGAGCTCAGAGGTTATGTAGTTGATGGTTATTAGTGATATATTCCCAATTTGGTAATGTGGCATACAAAGTGTTGCTGATCATTTGTTGATCGAAGCATGGCCTTTGTGAAAAGTGTAGCTTTGTGGACGAGACTTCGTCGAGCCTCACAACCCGAAAATGGTTGAAACAGGAATGTTGCGGCAAGGTTTTTAGGGGTCGCCCCCTTAGGGTATGTCCATTTTCTTCTAGATAAGAGGTGATATCATGGTATGGAGCCCAGATATTTAACCTATGTGGTTGCTGCAAACTTATTGCTTTTTGGTTGTTGGTGTCGAGCGCTCGGATAAAGGTCGGTAACGAGCGGGGATGGCATACTTGTGTGGTAGTTACCTATTTTATAGCTTGGTTAAAGCGTGAGGTAACGTCTACCTTGTGTTAGCAGAGATCCGGTTAAGTTTTCGGGGGCGTCCTTCCAGAGGCATACCCATTTGGTGTAGGAAGTTCCTTTGCCTGACCATTGTTGGATATCCAAAGAAACAATATGCGCCCTGTACGGTTTTAGTTGTATAACCTGCCATGGAATGTGGCGGTAACCTGCTATTGAACATGGTAGCTATAGTAGGCATACGACAAAATGTGGTATGCTGGCTAAGATTAATATTATACTTTCAAAATGTTTTCTGCACTATGCACTAATAATAATATCAATTGGTTTTCGCGTATCAAGCATTTTTGTTTGTCATAAGAAGAAATCTCCTCCAAGTGTGCGCTTGCATTATGTGTGTGGCGGGAGGCCTTATGGCAGTTTCATTTTCCAAAAGCATATCGGATTTCTTTTTATTTTCTTTGTGAGAATAACTGTTTTTAATATCTCACACCAGTCCCATGACTGACCTGGAGTTTGTTATTCCCTTTCTACACTCTGGGTGCCTATAATTTTCCACACGGGCAGCCTAGAGTCCGGTTATCATTATTCTGGAGCGAAGTCTAGAAGTTGCTGTGGAGATATGGAGTTCAAGCTGGATGGCGAGATGTATCACTTATACTATGTAGTGTGTGTTGCGTTGGGATTGTTGCAAGTCAATTTCCATGTAGTTAAGTTAGTATCACTACCTGTGTTGTATTGTGTGTGATGTATGTAAAAAACTAATATAGTGCTTTTATTTTAAAGATTATTCATTTATCTATTATATGTTGTTCCGCTGCGAAATGTGAGATTCTGTTTATTGTTTCTGTTCTTCTTCTATTTTCTTCTTCTTAAACCCTAACGGTTCGGTTTTCCGGCATTCGATACCGTGGATGTGTCGATGTCGATTTTTGGGCATCAAAAAATTGGACTGTTACTGAATTTCACAATAAATCAAAAATATTTATCCAATGTTCGCCATCAAGAATCTAGTAAAAAAATCCTACATCAGACCGGTGTAAATCATCCCGAAATCATGTATTCAAATCTGGATCAAATAGTTATACAAAAAAATTAACTACATACAAGTTATGTACTCATTTCAATTGGTTTCTTAACTATACCAAATTCTTTTTTATTCACATCCATTTTATTCTCATTCATTTCATTCTTAGTATATTTCTTTTAATACAATATCACTTAAGAATCATTCCATAAAATCATTACTTGGGTTTATTATAAACATTTTGTACAACACGGCTTATTTTTATTATCACTTCCAAGCTTAAGTTCATCTTAAATGATAATCTGTTAGCAACCGAATTGGTCACTAACGCCTAAGAATAGATTGGTGTAGAGAGATTAATGAAGACGGTAAATTAAAATAGAGGAAAATATGCAAAACTAATAGCAGAATCGAAAACATCAGAATTATAGTGGTTCGGTGTAACTGCATACGTCCACTTTTAATGTGATCTTTATTGCTTTTTTGAATATTCGAATACAGATACAATCTACGAACAACTTCAGTACAAGTTTGAGTTCAAAGAAAGCGAATGTAGAAAATGGCAGAGTCTCTCCGGAGTTCTCTCAAAAAAGGTCCCTCTCAACTATCTCCCTGCCCCTCTATTTATAGATGAAGACATGCTAGTCCTTATGCAGGCCCATAACCTAGATACCTCGGCCCACAGTAGGTATTTGCATTCACCGACCCATATGTACCGACCCCTATGGCCAAACCAGTAATCCCCAAGCCACTTTGGCCAAACCATGAGTTCCTCGTGCATGACTCAAAGCGAAGTCTTTAACAATTCGGAACACCTGGTGATGTAACCCGAAGTAAAGAAAGGCTGACCTAATTGCCCTATTAGTAATCTGCTAACTTCTTGGGTCGAACGATGAATGGTTGACCCACCTTAGTCTTCCCTCCATGTCCGAGCGATGGGTGGCCGGTCCACCTTGACCTTCTCTCATAACCGAGCGATGCTTCCAAATTTCTCCAGCTTCCTTTCTTAGCCGAGTGACACACGACCTTCCTACGTTGGCCGACCCATACATAATGCCTTATAAGACCGAGCGACACACGACCTTCCTACCTTGGTCGACCCATACATGATGCCCAATAAGACCGAGCGACACATGACCTTCCTTCCTTGGCTGAGCCACGTTTAAATGTCGAACCCTATATATAAGCCGAACTGTACACTTTTCATACTACTTGGGCTACACCGGGCCCTCATACTTCTACATCCCTTTTGGCTTGAATCCCGTCTAGACCTAACCATAGCATCGACAATTACCACCTTGTAGCTAGACCATGTAGCTGGGTAACATTTGCCCCCCCCCCCAAAGTGCGTTGTGTGAACTAACATGACGCGCTTTGAATCAGCAGTCATCCCTTGCTTTTAGGAGCTAGCTCACTCAAAATGATAATCGTCCATTGTTTAAATCATTTCTTAAGCTTTTCCAAAGCTGGGTGTATACAACTTCTCGAGGGCTGATTGATGGTGGATTTTTTGAACTTTGCATGTGCATATATTTATACATACGTATATACACATATTTATCGTTATTATTTTATTTTATTATAATTATTCTTATTCTTTTTTTATAAACAATGAGTAGTCCGACATCTAAGATACCAACCCATCATTCGGATACACCGACAAAAAGTGATTCAGCATGTCACCACCGATCCATACGGCTAATCTAAAAAGTGTCTCACCCCATTGACATACTAAAATGCAAGGAACGGTTCTGAAGGACACTGCCTGTTCTCCTTCCCTTTGTTGCATATAAAAGCTCTGCTCTTTGTTCTTTTCTCTTCTTCTTATTTTTACTTTACCTTCACAAGCCCGCATCATTCCTATTTTCCTAAATTTATTATCTCGCTCCCACAGAGCCTGGTACCTCTCCTTTCGCGATCTCATTCGCCCTTCAATTTGATCAACACTTTGACCTAGCAACTCGAAACTCCTGCAAACCATAAGTTTCTCCATAGGTATGAATTTCACTTCAAACTCAGAATGGCATGCGAAGTTTGAGTGCTTGATTAGGTGTTTTCCTCTTTTCTTTAGTTATAGGGATAGGTAGAGGATAATTGGAAAGGGGAGAAAAGATGAATCAAGAGGAGAGCTGGATTTAAGTTAGGGCTTCAACTGTCTTTGATGGTTGTTGGCAATAATCTTTGAGTAGTTGTTGTTCCCATAATTCGAAGGTTAGGACTTAGGAAGCGGGAGGAAGACGTCGCTCTGTGAAGAACTCGAAAGAAGTGGAATGGTGTAGGGGTCTGAGAGCGAATGCAGTTCGGTCACGATAAGAGGAAAGAGAGTGCGGTTCATTAATTAGGTGAGGCGTTATGGTTCGATGAGAGTCCTAAGGAACGGGTCGGTATGTCAAACGAGGCAGTTGTTCGGTACTGAATAAGAGAGCATGAGTTGTTGTGAAGTTAGGAATGTGGATCGGTTTAAACCTAGTCTGTTGCCAAGTGATTAGAGAGTGAGTGAAGTGAATGGTTGTAGTGAGTGCGGTTCGGTATCTAGCGAGGTGAGGTAGGTCGGTAAGAGTTTAAGTGAGGCCGATCGGTAATTAAGGTGAGATGGCAAGTGAGTAGGTCGACATCGGCAATCAAAAGTGTTATAACCTGACCAAAAGACACATTTGGGCAACTTATCTCCACAATCAATCATAGCATATTGAATAAAGCATGACAAACAACAAAGTATACAAGCCCAAGGACCTAATTTGAACTAACTTCCTCATAACTTGAATAATCTTAAATGCAAACTTAATTCAACAAATGTGAACAACAGCCATCACACTCTATGATGTCAATATTCGACTCTGAGACTACTTCTGTCAACCATACAACAAACTGCAGGAGAAGGCCAACGATGACAGTCTCCGAGGACAATAACTTAAAATTCTATCACACCACCCTTGTGTTTAAAACTTTAGTTTTTCCTGTACTCACGTTTGAGTCATCGCGCTAGTTCACACACAACACGGGGGGATATATTATCATCATTGTATCTGATATCGATCGTCTTTCAAGTATAGTTTAAATAGGTATCTACCCATATTAAACGCTCGTGGAAGACGTCCAAAAGATCAAGCTCTGCTATAGTTTCTGACAAGCCTAAGCTAAGTTCTCAACAGGAGGTAGTGGGAACTTCGAATCCACTGACAACTTCTACACAAGGTATTTCAGATCCATCTATTACAGTTATTAGCCCAAATCCTGATGTTATAGATGGAGTGTTATTCTAGATAATCCTATTGATTCACAAGCTTCAAAAATCATCGAAGCCGCTCTTCGTCGATTGTGTTCAATTCATAGAATCCCTTTCGATGACGTTTTAGTTCCGTCAGGATAGGATCGGCCTCACCTGCACCCAGCCGGGTATACAATGTGCAACAAAGTCATGTGATGGGTCAAAAATATGCCACCTTTCAATTCATTTCTCCGTAAAGTGTTACAGTATATTGGGATTGCTCGGGCATAGCTACACCCCAATAGTCACACGTTTATTCATGGCACTTGTATTCTCTTCATGAGCACCTTATTCTAACTCCCTACTCCCGAGGATATCTGCTATATCTACTGCTTCAAAAGACGGTCCGACAGTCCATCCTTCATATTTTTCGAGACATGTTCAAATTGCCAAATCCTGACGGGGGCATGGAGTAAAATTTTCCAGTATAAGCAAGAGCGATTTTACGTACACTGCCCCTCTGGCTTTGCGAGAAGATAGCGGAAGGGAGTAAGTTTCATTCCTAGATCGATATTTGTCTAAAGCTCGAAGAGCATCCTTTCTAAACTTCCTTTGATTTTTATAGGTATCCGCCCATGACCCGAAGGCGCCGGGTATTCAGAGGCTATTGAGGCCATTCGAGCTATCCCCGTGAGAGACCAAGAGAATAAATTCATTATCTCTAACAAATAGCTTTCGTAGTTTGGATTATTGGTGGAAAGTCATCGAACTAGCCTCCCAACTAGCACCACTACAACCGTATCTGCTGTAGAAAAAGGCAAAGAGTAGGCCGGGCCTTCAATGCCCCCCACAAAAGGGGCTCCCAACACATCTGAGGAAGGTGAAATTAAAGAGGCCGGGGTTCCAGGAGCATCTAATGAGAATAAAAGTCCGAATCAGCACCAGTAGCTGATGTAATCGTGTAATCGGCATCGATGAACGACTCCTTCTGCAAAGAGGAAAAAGAGCCTAGCCTATAAACTGAGAAAGATAACAATGGGTGGAAGCTCCAAAGTTACGATTACTCTAGTTGAGGAAGAGCCGTCTCCTCGAAATTTAGAGGGTTCACTAAAATGTCTTTCAGACCTGACCATCCCTGATGACTTACTGAACCACGGTTTCAACGACCCAGGGGACATGGGATTCAATTCGCCCGTAAAAAATGGTGAAGGCGATCAAGCTCATCATCAAGGAGAGAAAACTCCAATAAGTAATGAAAAAAACACTGGTCTATCGGGGGAAGCACTAGGACACACACAGACACTTACACTTCACCCTACACTTGAATTTTAGTCATCATATGATTCCTACTAACTCATCTTCACATGACTTCTGTGCAGGTGATACGGGGCGCACACACAGCTTCGAACGCCTTCGTGGGTCCGCTATCTTCCACCATTCTAGTTGGGATTCGGGATCAGGTAGACGCCAAGACAAGGATGACATCGGCGTAAGGGATTACAGTCTCAGAGATTCGTCGTCTTCTCAGAGAAGAACTTACAGCCATCCTTTATATTCCAATGATCCCCCCCCTCATTCAGACCACAGTAGGGAAAAATCGGCTCGGAAGAGATCTCAATTTAAAGCTGCTTATGACCAACACTCTGGCTCGTCCAACACTAAGCAATGTCGTGAGCGCCATAAAAAGTCTGTGATTCCATCTAAGAAAACTCCCCCGGTCTCCGCATAAGATCCATCGACGGTAGAAAAATTAGCCAAGCTTAAGGCCACTTTCCAAGATATACTTCGACAGATTAAAGTTTCTTCCTGTGATTCATCCTATTCCAGGCATGTCAAACAAATTGCCATTGCCTACAATAATAATTTCTATGTCCAACATGACGCATTTGTTCATTTGGCGGAAAAGTTTCAGAGGTTTCTATGGAGCGTCAATACGAAATCGATTGCCTGAAACTTGAAGCCACTCACGACAAAGATATCATTAAGGCCCAGGATGAAGAACTGCCCTCGTACAAATCTCAACTTGAGGCCACGTAGAAAAATGCCAAGGATATCGTCGAGGAAGTTAGTCGTTTGAGGGCCACTCACCAAAAGGAACTTGATGAGGCAATCCAACGTAGTGGTGCTCTAGCCTTGGAGAAAGACTCCATCTAGAAGGAAAAGGATATTCTCGCTCGATGAGTTAAAGAGCTAGAGGAGCCGGTCCTCAAAGAGAAAGAAGAAGAAACTACTGCATAGGAAGAGTCACAACAATATTGCTATGAAATTGTCGCAACACGACTCTTAAAGACGAAGCTTGATGAGGAACTTTCTAAGGCTGAAGCGCTAAAGGATGCAGCCTGTGAGGAAGGCAAAATAATGGCACTGACAGAAATTGATGCTTGCCTCGAGGAAGCTGTTGAAGCTGGCAGAGAAGAAATTAAATGCTTGTTTGATCTGCTTATTGCCAAATATAATGCCCAAGTTCTCATGCATTGATATCTATCTTTTATAGACGAGGGTTACCTTAAATCGTTGGCCGAAGCATGTGATACTTTAATAAAAATTAAAAGAGTTGATCTGGGCACCAAAGAGGTTGATGAAGATGCTCTAGTGAAGGAAGTGATTCGAGGAAACGAGCCTTCCGACATGACTGTGGAGAAAGCTCTTTTCAAAAGAGAATCCTCCTCATCAAAGGGGAAGGACGACATTGCTTCCGTCCATAATTGAGTCTCCAGTTCCTTCTTCTGCTCAGCCGGCTGGTTGCTCATCACTCGATTCTTTCGAGTAGCATGTTGGCTATGACCTAGAGAATCCTGAGCTTGACGTTCATGTTCTATCCCCTATTCCAAAGGATGAGACTCCCAAAATAGCTGAGAGTTAGTCGTAAGATGGTATGTGATTTTTCCTTCTAGGGTCAAAAGAACCATCGATTTTGATGAATAATAGATGTATTCTAACACTTATACTCAACGACTCCATGTAGGACATTCTGATCCCGATCCAACACCAAGGAGCGATGTCGCCACAGAGAAGGAAGAAAAAATAACCGAAGAACTTCATACTGGGGATACTCTTGGACCCGATGCCTAAGTAATCGGAGCGCTCGATGAGGGAAAACCCGAGAATCCCTTGCCTGTGGATGAACATGACGAGGTTGAAATCACGGGCTCCTCCGAACCTACTTCAAAACTTAGCATGGGGCAACGAATCGTGGAGGAGGAGAAAAAGAAGGCCGAAATTAAGATTGAACCTCATGTGGCGGAACTTGATAATCCTCTAAATAGTCCCCTAAAGGTAATTCTCCTGGGTGGAACCACACACATCTTCCTTCCCCGAATACCATCTCATTAGGAAGAAGGCATCTAAGAGAGAACGATTGGGTGAGCCTTAGGAGAAACTAAAGGAGGAGAAAAAATCGAAAAGGTAGCTGTAACATTCCTGAATTTTAACCAATTTTAATTTTGCAATTAATTTAATTTTTGAATTTATTTGTGAAATTAACCGTGAATTAATTAGGAAATTTCCAGAATAAATAGATATTTTAGATTTTTAAATAGAACTTTGGCTTGAAATTTAAGGATAAGTATTTTATAAATAAATATATTGAAATTAAATTGGATTTAAAATCTTATTTATAAGTAATAGGAATTTGTTTCTATTATTTAAAAATGCATTGTAAATTTAAAATGATGTTTGAATTTGATTATAAATTTTTAAAAGACCAATTAAGAATAAATTATTTATTCATGTGTAATTAAAAAAAATCTTTTTCTTTAAAAGATAATATAAATGATTAATAAAGAGATGTATTTATTTAGATAAGAAATATGATATAAAGTTACATTTAAATATTATTTGTAGTGTTTAAAATATGGTTATAATAAATATAAAGGCCTTGTTATGAATATACCTTTTTATAACAAACATATTAATGTAAAACATGTTTATAAATTAAAATGAAATGAGGGTTAAAAACAAATTTACAAAATAATTTGAATTAAGGAGTTAAATATGAATTATATACATACATACATACATATACATATATACATACATACATACATACATATATATATATATATATATATATATATATATTAAACATTAAAGATAGGATTCATAAATCAATAAAACGGGATTTGTAAATTTATTAAAGTTAAGGTTAAACCATAGTTTACAAATAAAATTTTGTACAAGGATATAAACATAATATTACTTGTTTTGAACAAGTGTAAACCATGCACATAAGTAATTTACAAGTGTAAAAGCATGAAGGGTGAAATCAAACAAGTGGCAAAAGAAAATTATTTTGTTTTCTTTGAATCAAAATTTTGAAAACATGCATAGAACCAGCAAATCTGAAAGTTTCTCCTCACTTCTCAAATCTGAAAATCAACTCTTCCTCAAAACCAGAAAAATTTATCAAACATTTTCAACCTGAAATTCAGAAACAAAACAACAAATCAGAAGAAAGATAAAAAGAGAGAAGGAAACCTGCGAATAAAATGCAATGCATCTCAGCATGAATTCACAGCAAAGCAAATTGGATTCAAGTTTAAATGCAAAGTTCAAGAAACCTGAAAACAAAAGTAAAGCCTCTGTTCAAAAACAAAAGCTGCAGGATCAAAGTAAAATATATGATCTGAAAGCAAGATTCGTTTCCAGTTTCAAAATCATGCCGCAAATTCCAAATTGCAAATTCAAAGTCGCAACTTCGAATCACTGTCCAGTTTTCAAGTATCAAATTCCAGGCTCAAAACAATCTTCTCTGTTCTGCACATTCAGGTGAGCAAAACTTCACCTTCCTTGTTTTGAAATGTCTATGAGTAAACTCACTCTCTGAACTCAAGATTTGTTGAATATCTATTTGCATGTGATTGTCGGGGTACTTATAAATCAAACTTAAGGATCGGAGCATCAAAATTAAAGTAGGATCAGATTCAAACAGCAAGCAAAATCTAAAAGCATCAAAAACAACAGCAAGTAAAACAAATTCGAAGCTTAAGTTCAAAAATCATCAATCTGTTCTCTGCTTCCAAACTTCAGGTGAGTTAACTCACTTATATTGGCCTATATTATTTGATATTGTGATTGAAGCTTAAAACATGCTCTGGAAATATTGTTTAATGGGCATGTGTGTTTGATATGTCAGTGCATGTCTGTTATACAGGCATATGTATACCTGTACTTGAGTTACAGGATAGAAACAGAATCCCAAAATCAAAAATCTCATTAATAATTCACCTTTAGGCTTGAATGTTTGAATGGAATTGTTGAATAAACCAAGATCTTAATTATAAAAATAATTTTGAGTGAAAAACCGGAAGAAATCCTGACTGGGAATAAAAATCATAGTCAAATCTAAAAGCATGACAAAATTCAACTTAAATGATTAATTGATTCATCGATATAATCAATTTTGTAATAAAAAACCATGATTTTTAAATATAGTTTCAAGATTTTTTATTTTGGATTAAGGTCAAATTTGCAAAATGAATAGAAAAGATATTTTCACCAATTCTCGTCAAACGGAGAGGAAATGATCATCGTGATTAAGGATCAAGGAGGCCAGGGTGTTGGTGGTTATCAGAAAAATGGTTGATGATTTTATAGATCGTTGTGGAGGATAAGCAAGCTCGATTTAGGGTTTTAGCCTAGTTCGAAACGATGTCGAAAAATTTGGATCGTGCGGCGTCGTCGAGGAAATTGGGTTGATCGCACTTGGGGGAGATTCGGCGTTGAAGTTTGGTGTGTCTTTGGGTGGAGCGGTAAGGCTCCAGGTTGCCGAGATTGTCGTCGGCAATCTATTTTGTAAATCTGGGTTTATTCCAGTTTGGGTTCGTACGTACTCAAATTCGAATTGAATGGTGAGATCGTTGATCTAGGCATTTGTCAGAGATGAGGGTGGCGATGTTGACTTATGGGAGGTGGCACGTCTGACCGGAGTTGGTCGGAATCTCCGTGCACGTGCACGAGATCATGTGTGTGTGTTTGTGTTGAAGAGAAGGGAGAAGATGGAGTTAGTCTCGAGTTGATCTCGAGGAAATGAAGAGGTGGCTCAAGTGATTTCTCTGGCTCGTACGTGATGGAAGCACATTAAAAATTTAAAGCAAAGTTAAATTTTATAAAAAAGAAAAAAATGGTGGCTCGGGGAAGACTCAGGGGAAATCGGTTTCAGGCTCGGGTGAGTATATTATCAGTAAACTTTAAAGCAAAAATTTAAGGTTTCAAAATGATTGTTAACTAATTCTTTAAAATGATTGCTTTATTCAGTTTTGGAACTAGCTGAAGGTTTAAAATTAATTATTTAAGATTGATTAAGTTTTATTTTCTTAAGTTTATTTGAAATAAATTTTTTTTAGCTTAATTAAGAAGTGAATTAACTTAAAGGTCTAAATTAATTTAAGGTTAATGATGAATTAATTTCAAAGGTTTGTTTAATGAGACTTTTATGGTTCAAAGTTGATGTAATGAAATGAAGGATTAATTACTTAATGTATTGAGAGATAATTAATTGAGATTAATAAATGGAAAGTAATTAAAGATAATTAATCACTTAAAATAATTACTTAATATAAGAAATTAAGGATGAATAATTGATGGTTAAAGATGATTAATTGATTAAGAATAATCACTTATTGTAATTTATTTAAAGAATAATTAATTAATGTGATTAATTAATTAAGGCAATTAATTTGAGGATAAATTAATTTATTTAAGACTAATTAATGAAAGTGATTAGGATAATCACTTGTTGTAATTAATTAAGAATAATTAATTAAATGATAATTAATTAAGAATTAATTAATGTAATTTATCAGGATAATTAATTAATGAACAATTAAGGGTTGATTATTTAATGATTAAAGGTTAATTGGTTTATTAATAAAGATTAATTGATTTGTTATTAATGAATGATTAAAGGATAATTAATTAAAATGATTTGTAATTAATTAATATTAATTAACCAGGATTAGTAATTAATCTGATTTAAGTTAATCAGATAATTAGTTGACCTTACTTATGAATGTTTGAATTGTATGAAATGCTTTGAACCTATGATGTTATGTTTTGCTTTATCTGTGATGAATGTAATTTATATGCGATGAATGTAATTTATTTATTTATAATGCAATTGTATTATCTATCTGTGATTCTGTGCATATAGATAAGCGTTATAGGATATACCGCTTATCGATATTGCTATGATTGTATCTGTGATGATTGATGATGTTGCACTATTGGGTAAAACCCCTGGACTACACTATACACACACAAATATGGATTGCACGAGAGAATCGGTTAAGTCGCAGATTTTTTTGAAATGGTTTTAAAATTGAATTTTTGAATCCAAATGATTTTGGAAATGGATTGGGTTAAAAAGCTTTTGAAAAGGAATTTCAAAGATAAAAGTTATTTTTGAATAACTTGATTTAGTTTTGAAATTTTGATTTAAATTTGAACTCAAAACTTGAAATTGAATTCCGTGTTTGGAAATTATAGTTTACAAGTTATAAATGTGTTTATATGGGTTTAAACTATTTTAAAAGTATTGTTTTGGAATTTGAATTTAAATCAAGGACTTTAACTCATATAAATGAAATCGGATTTTTTTTCGAAATGAAAATTATTTGTTTTCAAATAATAAAAGCTTTCATATAAGGAAGGAATTTCCAATTTGTATTTAAGGAATTTCAAATCTGGAATGAAATGGTTTTCGAAATTATGAATGAATCTTTGAAAACGGTTTTGAAAGCTATAAGTTAAATCTTTGATTTTAAGATTGAATGAGTCAATCCAATTGAAATGGAAATTGTTTCGAAATCCGTAAATGGATCTTTGTGAAACTGGGTGGACTTTGTGAATGAATCTTTTTGTTTAAAGATTTGAAATGGTAATTTGTTTAAACCATTTGAAAGAAAAGCTTTGAATTTTTAAATTGTGACTTAGCCGAAATCCCATATCCATATGTTTTTAAATATTGCGCTCATTATTCGGTTTAGCCGGAAGAGGTCCTTGTGTCATATAACCCATTCCGAATAATGATACGACGTTATGGATAGCATTTGAAGACCGGTCGTAAAGACCGGGCATTTGCGAGAACGATAGGATGACCTATCGATTGTCTCTGCACTGAGTAGCTACGGTATAGAGATTTCCTAAGTGATAGGGAGTCCGGTCGGGATTGTGAATATCCGGATTGCAAAGGCTTCTTCGAAAGTGCCTTCGGTTCTGTTCGAACCCAGAACAGACTTGTATGGATCTGTGTTTGACATTACACTTTGAGATGTAAAACCGGTTTCTATAAAATACATTTTTGTTTGGTGGCGGAGATTTATTCTCTTAGCTTAACACCCTTCACTGAGACGTACGAGCTCAGAGGTTATGTAGTTGATAGTTACTAGTGATACATTCCCAATTTGGTAATGTGTCATACGAAGTGCTGCCGATCATTTGTTGATCAAAGCATGGCTTTGTGAAAAACGTAGCTTTGTGGATGAGACCTCATCGAGCCTCACAAACTGGTAATGGTCGAAACAGGAAAGACGAGGCAAGGTTTCAGGGGTAGCTCCCCTAGGGTATGTCCATTCTTTCTGGAAAAGGGTGGTATTACGGTATGGAGTCCAGATACTTACTCATGTGGACATTGTATATTTATTACTGTGTGATGTTGTTGGTGTAGAGGATCCTCGGATAAAGGTCGCAAACGACCGGGGGTGGCATATCTTAGGTTTTACCCCCGGGAAGGGGATAAACCGCCCTTGTGTTGGCAGAGAGCCGAGTAGGTTCTCGGGACATCCCTCCAGAGGCGTACCCATGTGGCGATAGGAAGTTCCTTAGCCTGACCATTTTTTGGAAATCTAATCAAACAATACGAGCCCTTTACGATTACAGTTTTATTACCTGCCACCTCAGGTGGTAGCTATAGTAGGCATAGTATAATGGTACCTATGCTGGCTAAGATTAATATTATACTTTCGAAATGTTTTCCACTACGCATTAATAATAATATCAAAAAGGATTTTGCGTAGTAAGAATGTTTGACTATCATAAGGAGAAATCTTCCCCAAGTGTGCGATTGCATTGTGTGTGTGTCGGGAGGCCTTATGGTAGTTTCATTTTCCAAAAAGCATTGCGGTTTTCAATGTTTTAAATTCCTTTGTTGTTTGGTTTAAAAAGATAAAAACCGTTTTTGTTTGCTCATACCAGTCCCATGACTGACCTGGAGTTTATTGATCCTTTCCTAAACTCTGGGTGCCCACAATTTTCCACACGGTCAGTCTAGAATTGGGTTTTTCAGATAATCCCATAGTAGGTGTAGGTTCGATAGCTTTCGAAATCCTTGGTTGGTAGCATTTGGAGATTTTCTTTGGTCTTTGGATGGACTGATCTTGCTTAGCTTTGTGCAACGTGATGAGGTTTCGAGCTAGCTTTGGATTGAAGATGGAGTTTTTGGAGTTTAGCATTGAAGACATTATCTTTCCGCTGCAGTTGCCTAGTTTGCTTTATCTTCTATTGTTGTTTCTTTCTGCTGCTATTTCTTGTATCTCTGATGAATGTTGATATTCAGTTGTATCATATTGTATCAGATATTGTATTCATTTTTGTATATGATATTATTAAATTTCATCCGTTATGTTGTTGTACTTAATGTGTTATAAGCTCCGACGAACCAGATTTGACGTTTTGATCTGCGGCATTTTAATACGAGTGACGTATTCGGTGCCGATTTTCAAAGGTCGAGTCAGGGTCGTTATAGTAGCCATTCGGCCATTCCTCCTCGTTCAGCCCGTATAAACCTGAATCATGTAGTTGTTTCTATTTATTTTTATAGTCGTTGTGAATAGTCTTTTTCTCCAAACTCCAGAAAATTTGTAATGGAAATTAATTTTGGATTAGTAAATAGAATTTTTTTTCTTTATCTTCCATGACTTTCATTGCTTTAACTTATTATCTAACTTATAGTTGAAATTTGAAATCTTGTTTGTTACATAAGCTCCGGTCCGCTTCCATATGACCTGGAAATTTTTCGAATCGTTTATATTCTAGTCCGCACTTCGAGGACTTAGAGTACTATAGTCCGCGCTCCGAGGACTTAGAGTACTCTAGTCTGCGCTCCGAGGACATAGAGATTTCTGAGTCATTTATACTCTAGTCAGTATTCCGAGGACTCAAAGTACTCTAGTCCGTGCTTCGGGGACTTAGAGATTTTTTAAATCGTTTATACTCTAGTCCGCACTCTAGGGACTTAGAGTACTCAAGTCCGCCCTACGGGGACTTAGAGATTTTTTGAATCATTTATACTCTAGTCTGCACTCCAGGGACTCAGAGTACTCAAGTACGCCCTACGGGGACTTAGAGATTTTTTGAATCGTTTATACTCTAGTCTGCACTCCAGGGACTCAGAGTACTCTAGTCCGCACTCCAAGGACTTAGATATTTTTTGAATCGTTTACACTCTAGTCCGCACTTCGAGGACTCAGAGTACTCTAGTCCACGCTCTGGGTACTCAGAGATTTTTTGAATCGTTTACACTCTAGTCCACACTCCGGGGACTCAGAGTACTCACGTCCGTGCTCTCGGGAATTGTCTTATTACATGTTGGAAACAAAGAACAACAAAGGATACATACAGTGGAAACAACTGGTACTAAAATGCAAAAGGAATAGACTGTGTAATAACGAAACAAATGCTCGCTATTCCATGCTTTGGGGAGCGTCATGCCATTAACAGTCGCTAGCTTGAAGGTTCCTTCCCCAAGCTTCCGTTCGATGACATACGGACCTTCCCATGTAGGATTCATATGTGATGGGATTGGAAAAACTCACTTCAAAACAAGATCACCCACATCAAAGATTCTCAGTCGAACTTTTTCATTATAATATCGAGTGACTCGGTGTCGATACGCAGCTGCCCTTAAATCAGCTTCTTCATGTTTTTCATCGACAAAGTCCAATGATTCTATTAAAAGATCCTGATTCGTCTTAGGATCATAATGAGTCACTTGGTGAGAGGGAACTTCAAGTTCCACGGGTATAACAGCTTCAGTGCCGTACGCCAAGGTGAATGGAGTGTGGCCAGTCGTGGATTTGTCAGTGGTTCGGTAAGTCCAGATTTCTATCGGAAGCTCATCCACCCACTTACCTCTAGCCTTCTCTAAACGATTTTTCAATATGGACTTGATTTTTTATTTACGGCTTTAACTTGTCCATTGGCTTTTGGGTGAGCAACTATCGCAAACCTTTTTTCAATGCAATATTTTTGGCAGAATTCTTTGAACTCCCTACTCTCAAACCGAGTTCCATTGTCCACGAATGTTCGTGGGAGGCCAAAATAGCATATAATGTTTCTCACAACAAAAGTAATGACCTTCTTGGTGGTAATCTTTGCTAAGGGCTCTACTTCTGCCCACTTGGTGAAATAATCAACTTCAACAATTGCATATTTCGGCAAGGCGTCGATTATATCAATTCCCCATATTGAAAATGGCCAAGAACTAATGATTTATGTGAGTTCCATCGACGAAGCTCTCGGGATCTTCACATACTTTTGACATATAGTGCAACTTCTTACATAGTCCGCGGCATCTCGATTCACGGTTGGCCAATAGTATCCATAGCGGAGGATCATTTTGGCAAGTGTCTGCCCCAGTATGGTCGCTGCATTCTCCTTCATGAGCTTCTTTCAAGCCCCGCTTTATCTCATCGTGGGCGATGCACCGAAGTAAGGGAATTGAGATTCCTCTCCGATACATTACTCCATCCTGCATTATATACCGCGAGGGTTTGCGGATGACTTGTCGTCTTTCGTTCTTTCTCTTAGGCAAAGTCCTATGTAACATGTATTCTTTGAATGAGGTCATCCACGACTCCCTTTCAGCTTCAGTCCCTAACACATAATCTACTTCCATTTTGTTTATACTCGGGGCATGTAAGGTTTCGACGGGAACTAAGCCCATCTGTTGTGCATTGCCAATACTTGCGAATTTTAACAATGAATCGGCTTCCCATTTCGTTCATGCAGGATATGAGAAATATCGTAATATTCAAAGTTTTCCAACAGTTCTTGAACCCGAGCAAGGTATGTGGCAAGTCTCTTCCCTTTTGCTTGATAGTCTCCCCGTACTTGGTACACCACCAATTGTGAGTCGCAAAAGATTTCAACAGGTTTTGCTCTTAGTTCCATGGTAAGTTTCAAGCCAACAATCAATGCTTCATATTCGGCTTCGTTATTTGTAGCTGGGAAGTCGAGTTTCAAAGCGTAATAAATCGATCGATTTTCAGGAGTTACATGAATAACACTAGCCCTAGAACAACGTTTGTTGGATGCCCCATTGGCGTATAGCTTCCACCAAGTGGGGGGAGCTACATCACTACAATTGCCTCTTCTGATATGGTGAATTCTATGATGAAGTCTACTAGTGCTTGCCCGGATAGCCCTCTATGGAAGGTAAGTGATATTGAACTGACTTAACTCAATGTTCCACTTGAGTAACCTTCCAAAGGTTTCTGGTTGTTGGAGCACCTATAGCAAAGGCTGATTGGTATAAAAACTGATCGGTTGTGCCTGAAAATATGGATGGAGCTTGCGTGATGCAATCACCAAGCTGTAGGCTAGCTTCTCAATCTTAGGATAATTTCTTTCTGCCCCCATTAAACGTTTACTGACGTAGTATGTTGGCTTTTGAATCAGATCCTCCTTACGAACCAAGGTTGTACTGATGGCATGCTGATATACGGCCAGTAAACTTATAACTCTTCATGGTCTATAGGCTTTGACATAACCGGAGGGCTCTCCAATTATCTCACCAGAGCTCGGAACGCATCCTCACAGTCCGACGTCCATTCAAAATTTCTCTTCCCTTTACTTATCACATCGAAGAAAGGAATGCATTTGTTGGTTGCTCTGGATATGAATTGACTCAATGCGACGACTTTTCCATTCAGGCTTTGTACTTGCTTTATAGTTCTGGGCACTTGTATGTCTCGAATAGCCTGAATCTTTTCTGGGTTATCTTCGATTCCCTGCGCATTGACAATAAAATCCAAAAACTTTTCCAGCACAACACCAAAGGAACACTTCAGTGGATTGATTTTCATTACGTAGTATTTGAGTATATCAAACATCTCCTCTAAGTCTCGAATGTGGTCGTTTGACTGCCGTGGCTTCACGAGCATGTCATCCATATAGACTTCCATTGTTCTACCAATTTGGACTTTAAACATCTGATTTAGCAAAAGTTGATAAGTCACTCCTGCGTTCTTCAACCCAAAAGGCATCACTACATAACAGTACAGTCCACTGTCCATGACAAAACTAGTGTGTTCTTGATCTGGAATGTGCATCAGGATTTGATTGTATCCCGAATACACATCAATGAATGACAATAATTCGTGTCCTGCTATTGAGTCGACTAACTGATAAATTCTAGGTAAAGGGAAACTATCCTTAGGGCGCGTATTGTTCAGGTCTGAGTAATCAACACAGGTCCTCCATTTCCCATTTGCTTTTCTCACTAGTACGGGGTCAGATACCCATTCAGGGTAGAGGGCGCCGTGGAAGAACCCATTGACTTTGAGTTTCTCCACCTCCTCTCTGAAAGCAGCAGACCTCTCCGGGTCCATACCTCTCCTTTTTTGCTTCACTGGAACAAACTTTGGGTCAATGTTCAACATATGACTTGCGATGGTGGGAGAAATCCTGCACATATCAGAGTAGGTCCAAGCGAAAACATCTAGGTTTGCTCAGAGGAAATCACTAAGATCCTCGGTCATCGAGGGGGTGAGTTGTGATCCAATCTTAAGCACCCATGATGGGTCATCATGGCTGACTGGAATGTCGATCGTCAGTTCAGCCAGCGCTGCCTTAGAATCCTTGGGTTCTTTATCATTATCTCTTAGATATATGTCTCTGTAGATCCGACCCTGCTGCCCGAGCCAAGGCTGGGACACTACTTGTCAGTTTTGAGCAACATCGATTCAAACAGAGTTGTCCACAACCTTTCCCTTCTCTCTTTGCTAGGCCTCTCTCAGCTCAGCCACATAACATGCATGACCAGTCGCTTGATTGCCATGCACTGTACCAACTCTTCAATCCGTCAAAAATTTCAAGGTTAAACACCATGGGGCCAAAGCTGCCCTAAACTCCGCCAGAGCCGGCCGGCCCAAAAACACATTATATGGGGAATCAACATCCAAAACAACGGTAGGATCCGTAACCTTCTACGTTCACCTTCTCCTAATTCAACTGGAAATTCTACAAAACCTATCGCATCAGTGGCTGCACCATTAAAACTGTGAATTCAGACTTTATGTGGTTTTAGATCCTTTGCCTCCATTTTCATTTGGTCATCCGCATTATTGAAAATAATATTCATAGAACTCCCACAATCAATTAGTATCCTTCTCACAAACGCTGGTCCAATCGTGGCCGAAATGACCATCAGGTCAATGGTAGGTGCCTACACTTGCTCAGCATCTCTACTCTTGAACACAATATCGTCTATCATCATCCGTTATTGTTTCACTGAGGTCCTTTCTTCTATGTTCGAGCAGCTTTCGAAATCCGCATGTTTTAGGGAATTAGCATAGCGTTCCATTTCTTGCCAACTCTTGTCTACTGGGTGAGGCCCATCGACTATCGTGTTTATAACCAATCTACCTCCAATTCGAGTGGGTTCGTTGGGTCAGTGTAGAATCTGCACGCGATTAGGGTAGAATGTCCCCTATCCGCCTTCCTGCGGATTCTTAACAAACTGCCACAACTTCTTTTTTCGAATCAGCTTTTCTATAGCATCATGGAGGTGACTACATTCTTTGGTATTATGCCCATAAGTCTCATGGAAACGAGAGTACTTCCTAGCTTGCTTTTGTTCCTCAGTGGATTCCTTTGGGCATGGCATTCGGTATTGAAATGCATTACTGGTTGATAAATAAATGTTCTCCGGAGACGTGTTCAAAGGAGTGTATTCCTTAAAGGTCGGGATCCTTGGTTTCCACTTTCCTGCTTCCCTTTTTCTTTCGGGATATCCTCATATGGATCCTTTAGATTGCCCCGACTTATTTTGAACATTGACCAGGACCTTGCTCGAGTTATCGCCAGACTGCTTTATTGTAATGTTACTTTACACCGCCTCCTTGATTGGCCTGGGCGTGCTGCTTCGCCTGGTCCATCTGGCCTCTTCTCTTATTATGAATTGGTTCGCCTTTGAATAAAAACATTCCAAGGTGGTTGATGGTTTTCTTGCCAACCAATCACCAAACTTTGAGTCCGGATTTACTCCTTGCATCAACTGCCATGAGAATAGCATGATCATTCGGGTTGCTAACTTCGGTAACAACATTATGAAATCTTTGCAAATATTCTTTAACGATTCCCCTCGGGCCTGGATCACACTGGATAGAGACATCACGTCCTTTGGGCGAGTGGCATGGATCCTAAACTGCTCCACAAATTTCGTCGCTAACTCGTCACACCTAGAAGTCGATCGCGGAGGAAGTCTGGTGAACTACATTATAGCGATTCCAGATAAGGTTATTGGGAAACATCTGCATTTAGTCGCATCATTTTCCCTAGCCGAGTCCATCATCCACTCGTATCTCATCACGTGCTGCCGAGGATCAGCCTTCCCTTCATAAGCTGGAATAGTCGGCATACTAAACTTTTGAGGGTACTTAGCCTATAGGATAGCGTCCGTGAACGGAGTACGGATCCTAGATGTGCCCCAATCATCGTTGGGTAAGCCCAGATTTTCCCTCATCAGTTGTCTGACCATAGTTGATAAGTTTGGGGTTTGGATGGGAGGTGGCAAGTTGGAATCCATCCTGCGTGATCGTTCCGGTTGGTGCCTCCTCGATTGATGATCTTCCAAATGAGTGTCTTGGGGACCTGCTTCATTGCGACCCTGGTGAGCCGGTCGGTCACCTTCCACTCATGTTCCAGATCCTATGTTTTCAATTCCAACTTGAGTGCGATTTCCCAGGTGCAGGCGAGAGGCCATGGTTCCAGGTAAGGAACCTAGACCATTCTTGTTGGATTGATTTGCTGCACCTATTCACGTTGTTTCAATTCTATGGCATCTATGCCTGTGATGTTCATCAGATGAAGCGGAGCTGTCGGATGATGAGTAAGAAGTAGGGCTTCCTCCAGCATTCTGATGTTGTTGTTGAGTAATATGGGTCATGAGATTGGCATTGGCTTGAATTTGCTTGTTAAGCTGTCTTCTTCCTTTCATGACTTCTCTCATCATCTCATCGAACTCTGCTCTATCGACAACTTCTGATTGATTTAGGACGAGGGCGACACCTGCACCTGGATTAGGTTGTTGGTTACTAGGTCCCACTTGCTGGACACTGGCGGTCTCATTGACATCCACATTATGGGAGGCTGATCTAGTACGTGGTCTTCCCATATTAGAATTATCCGTCTGAACTCTGAATAGAATTTGTGAAATTTCAAGAATAAACTTGGATCTCTTTCGGGGGATTTTTTCAATCCAATAGCAACGAAGTAGATCCTGACAGCGTGAGAATGCTCGTTCTCAGTGAAAGCACCAAAATGTTAGCACCCGAATTGGTCGCTAACACCCAAGAATAGATTGGTGTAGAGAGATTAATGAAGACAGTAAATTAAAACAGAGGAAAATATGCAAAACTAACGGTAGAAACAAGAACACTAGAATTATAGTGGTTCGGTGTAACTGCCTACGTCCACTTTTAACGTAATCTTTATTGCTTTTTTCAAATATTCGAACATAGATACAATCTGCAAACAACTTCAATACAAGTTCGAGTTCAAAGAATGCGAGTGTAGAAAATGGCAGAGTCTCTTTGGAGTTCTTCCAAAAAAGGTCCCTCTCAACTGTCCCCTTGCCCCCCTATTTATAGATGAAGACATGCTAGTCCCTATGCAGGCTCATGACCAAGATACCACAGCCCACAGTAGGCAATTTACGTTCATCGACCCATGTGTACTGACCCCTATGGCCGAACCAGTAATCCCCGAGCCACTCTTGCCAAACCATGAGTTCCTCGTGCATTATTCGAAGCGAAGTCCCTAACAACTCGTAGCAGCTAGTGATGTAACCCAAAGTAAAGAAAGGCTGACATAATTGCCCTGTTAGTAATCTGCTAACTTCCTAGGGCAAATGATGAATGGCCGACCCACCTGAGCCTTCCCTCCATGACCGAGCGATGGGTGGTAGGTCCACCTTGACCTTCTCTCCATGACCAAGCGATGCATGCCGAATTTCTACAACTTCCTTTCTTGGCCGAGCGATACACGACCTTCCTACCTTGGCCGAGCCATACATGATGCCCTATAAGACCGAGAGACACACGACCTTCCTTCCTTGGTCGAGCCATGTGTAAAGGCCGAACCATATATATATATATATATATATATATATATATATATATATATATAAGCCGAACTGTACACTTTTCATGCTACTTGGGCTACACCGGGCCCTCATACTTCTATATCCCTTTTGGCTTGAATACCATCTAGACCTGACCATAGCATCGACAACTATCACCTTGTAGCTAGACCACGTAATTGGGTAACACAATCAATTTCATTTAACTTTACTCAAGTTAAATTTCATTTCATAACTCAATGTCGGATTTCTTATGTTAATCAAAATGTTTAACCATTTTTTAAAATTTGGTTTTACTTTCCATTTTCTAAATTTATAAGTTATATGAACTGATCTAGTTCTAATTTCATAAATCTTTACTTAAGTTCATCCACATTCTACAATTACAACTTGTCGTTGTATAATCACTTTACAACTAAAGTTTACATTCATTTCACACTCTTCTGCGTCCTAAGTGTGTATAAAATTTCCAATTTTCCTTACTTAACTAGAATATTTAAAAAAATTAAAATTTGTTTTAACTTACTATTTTTCAACTTATAAGTTACAAAAACTTATCTTTTATATTTCACAAAACATTTAAATGAAAATTTTTAGAATTCAAACACCTAGTTTGAAATCATAATATATACATAACTCCTTTGTATATCAAATCATACTTTTTTGAAATCTAAAACAATTTTTATTTGCCAAAACAAAACTTTATATTATTAAAACAAACTTTTATAGCAAATCACTATAGTAGAATCTGTCACTTAGAAACTCAAAAATGAATTCCGATGATGCTGCAGTCATCACTCGAATCATTTTCCAACGACCGAAGTGAGTTTTGTGCTTTCTTATTTCATTTAAATTCCATTTGAAAATATTTCTAATCAAAATATTTTCAAAAATATTATTATTATTATTTCTTCCAAACCTTTGAAAAACAATTTTCAAAATCACCAGGATTTAAATTCTTAATTTCTTGTTTAAATCCTTTTTTATTTGTAACCCATATATATAAATATACTTACACAATTTCAATTCCTTTTTATTTATAAATCATACTCATATAATTTTACTTCTTATATAATATCATTTCACAAATATTAATTATTTTAATTATAATCAATACTCTATAATTCATGTTTATAAATTCACTTTCTTATATAACTCTTTTTACAAATTTTTATCTTTGTTTACACTATAATAAACAATTTTGATTAACATTATACCTTAAATCCAACCAACATACTTTATATAACCATAATAATTTCTAAAAAATAATTCCTTTATATGCAAATATAATCAAGGTAAAATTATTTCATGTACCTAATTTCAATACAATACTATGGCAAATTGATGTGTTCAAGTGTTTAGTGATCCTTATCAATAACGTTAATTACTCGTATTGAACAGAATCCATAAGCCACTCAACAAATCAAGCAATACAATATAAAACATTTTTAAATCACCAACAAATACGCGCTTAGACACACACATATGCACACACACACAAAAAAAAAAACTCATCTAGGGCGCTAATGACCCTATCTATAATGAGCATCCCACCAAATCCTTGGTGTTTGCTAAACTAAGCTCTAATACCAACTATAATGACCCGCAATTCCGCATATTTCAAGCTGGTAATAAACCACCTATGTATAACTCAAATTGAATGAAAAGGCGAATAGTTAGGTGAAAGAAAGAAGAAAGAAGAGAAGCGAGAAGAGAGGAAGAAAACCAAACAACATAGAATCTCACAACATAGCGGAACAACATATAATATAATATCAATGATCGTCACAAAAGAGAAACTATAATTTACATACATCAAATTGGAGTACTACAACAAATCACTAATCATCAGCCTGGACAGTTATAACAACCTTTCCTCACAAATGTTGATAATTTTAAACAACCAATGCAGGGGGAAATAAACATATACATGGATATGACTTGAAGGCCTCCATCTCATCTTCGAAAGCTCTAAAGCATCCAAACTGAATCTGCAAATATACTTGGTCTGACCCAAGCATTGGAAGGGAATAATGCCCAGATTAGTCCGGTACACCAGTATGAAAAAACACATCTCAATTGGTTTTTTAAAGCTATAAAAACCTTTCAAAATAAAGATATCTTGTAATACCATGTCGCACATAAACATGGACGGGTTTTTACCTACGAGAATCAAAACACATTATATCAAATTCTCTGATATTATAATAGTGTTTAGGATAAAAACACACATTAGCCATAGCCAAAATTGTTACATTATTCAATTCCAGCATAATATATTTACAACCAAAACATAAAAGCTTGTGTTGGAAAATGAATTACATACAATGACAGGTAAGGGACTACCTTCTGTATAGTACATTTCTGGAGGAATGTACCGAGGATCAACACTATGATCCTTTCCATCTGGCATGACCAGCCTACTCGAAGACCCATCTAGTGTCGGAAATAGAATCGAAAAGGACATCATCCCCGTCTTTCCATACCTATCCATGGCCATAACGTACACAACAAAACCTGAAATATAGAGGGTAATATAGAAACGAGATGACCATACCCCAATGTTTTTAAACCACATAGCCTTATGGCATACCCTGTTTAAGGCATTTCTAGGTGTGAGGCTTAAGTTAACGTATTACCTTTCACAAAGCAACAAATCCCACTTTGAATGCCATGTTGCCATTTCTAACAACACACTAATTGATTTCCATAAAAGCACAACCTTTGAGTTCATACGCCTCATAGAAGGGTGTTAAGTGCAAGAGGGGCTACCTTCCACACCACTAAACAAATGTATGTTTGTAAAAACCAATGTACGTAGTTCTTAGAAATGCAATGTCAGACATTCGTTCATATAAGTTATTTAGGAACAGGACAAACCAAAGGCACTCTGTAACGACCTGTATTTTTAACTATTTTAAATTATAGAATTTGATATAATTATTGAATAAAAATGTATAGAAATAAAAATTTAATGATTTATTATTGTGGTTTATTGAATATAATAATTTTTTGAACTAAATAATTCTGAAGATTTTGGCAATAAAAAATATTGAATGAAACTCTATATATTTAACGTATTTAAATCATTTATTGGAATTAAATAATAAATATTGGATTACTATAAAATGGAAGTAGTTTTTTTATTAGTTGAATTCGTTTTAAAATTAATTTTCATAAGTTAAATAACTTATATTCGAAATAATGCAATTTATTAGATAATCGAATAGTTTGAAATTTAACATTGAAAATTATGTGAATAATTGAATTTTAAATTTAATATGATTGAAAATGAAATCAAAAGTTGATTTAAATTTTACTTAAACACGAATGAAGATTATTACCATTTAAAATTGGATTTATCCATTCAGCCAACTATCTCAGATTTTGACAATACCGGTTTCATCGGGTCCATATTAGTGAGTTATTATAGGATTTCAAGTTTTGTATCAATCAGACTTATCGTTTGGTCATGCGAGCTTAAAACATGTAGTAATTAATTAAAGAACTTAAATTTAAATAATTTTACTTTGGAAAGCTATCTTATAAATACGATCAAATTAGGCCTCAAAACTAGTTCCATTGTGTTCGAAATGGGGGTAAAACATTACAAATGCCAAGCGGCATGCGTCGTTTTGAGTTTCAAAAATTTCGCAGATGAATAGTACCATGAGATTTCTATTTTGGCCCCATTTGCAGAAACCCTAGCCCATTTTCTTCTTTCAAAACCCTGGCCGCAGTTTTTTATATTTTAATCGCTAGAAATCTTCTCTTCTCCTTTTCTCCTCATCCACTATTGGATTCAAAAACATCCAAAAGCAAAGTCGTGGATCTCGATGAGATCTACGCTTCTAACGGTGGGTTTGTGGCATAGGTTCACGAAATCGCAAGAATCGAGACGAAATGGTCACGCGTTCTTTTGGGTTTTGGTGGTCATCGGCGGTGGCGGATGCGTCTTGGTCGCAGACGAATGGCGGAGGGGGAATGACGGTTGCAACGATGGGTTTCGCTGAGGTTCCATAGCTCTAAGGTGGCGTGCATCGGTGCATTTGGATCACGTGGTTGGATTTCTTCGTAGTGGCTAGCGAAGTCAAGAGGGAGGGATGGCAAAAGTGAGAAAGAAAAAAAAATTAGTTAACTAATTTTGTTAATTATATCATTATATTAATTAAAGCGTAACTTTTTCATACGAGGTCCGATACGAGCGAAACAAGTTACGTTGGTTTCGTACCGACATCTCTATGACATAGAGCTGGATTGGAGTTTATTTAACATTGAAATTTTTTTAGTTTCAAATAAAAGTGAGTGTTTTAAACGCTCACAATGCACTAAAAATTTCTTATGTTTATCTCCATCGAAATCATGGAATGATTATAATTATTGATTGAATTGGTTGAAATTGAATTGACTGATATTAAAAAACCCGACATTTAAATTTTATTCATAAATTGATATTAAAAATTTATAGTGCAAATTTACCTTGAAAATCGTTAGGAATTTGACTGTTAAATGGATAGTTGGAATTGATGGTAATGTGACATTTAAATTTGATAGGAAAATTTTGACATTTATACACTTATTAAATCTACATCAAAATTTTATTTTTGAATTGATCTTGGATTGTATATCACCATTAACTAAAAAACCGGACACTGTAATTATTGATTGTTGTATGATATGGTTGAATTGGTTGATTTGGATATTAATTTATATTGTGGATTTGGATGTTAACTAATATTATGATGGATGATATTGTTAATTTGTTGTATGTTGCTGGTGATTTTGATAATTTTATGATATCTTGTTGTTATTATCACTATTTATGTGATTGATCACCTGGACATTTAAATTTGATATGGGCATTGAATATGCTATTTGATATGTGAATTTTGATGCAAAGTTGACTGCTTTGGCAGAATTGGGATTTTGTGGTTTTATCGTCGTTCGGCAAAAATCAAGTTTAATTATTGAATTTTAAAACGCTTTAAAATATAACCTTTATAAATTTATATGTTATAAAGAGTTTGATTTTGTGAATCAAATTAAATTTGGTTTCTGAAATTTACATGAATTTCATTTATGAAATTTAAAAGTCTAATTTTTATTATAAGTATATTTTTCCCTAGAAGAGCAAATAAAAGGTTTTGAAAATTTTCCTATAACTTTAGTAAAGAAAAGGGAAATGTTGTAAGAAGATTGATGTTTGGAATCTAACCATTAAATAATTTTGGTATGACTGAATTGGATTATTTTAAAATTCAAGCTTTGGAAATGTTGGAATTCAAATTTGCTAAATGAATTTGTGTAAAGAATTCAATTTGAAATTTTGAAGTTATAATCGATATATGTTTTGGATCATTGAAATTGGAGTATTATAAAGATTTGAATCTTAGATATTCGAACATGAAGGTCAAATTGAATTAAGTGATTTAAATTGGTGTATTAAGAGTGGACTCGAACTTATATAAATTGAATGGTTTAAAATTGAGAATTGAATTGAAATTAATTTAAATTGGAATTGAAGTTGAAATTAATTAATTTGAAATTGAAATTGAAATTAAATTAATTTGAAATTGAATTAATTTGAAATTGAAATCGAAATCGATTTGAATTGACATTGGAACCAAAGTTATTTCGAATTGAAATCGAAATTGTGTTTTGAATTGGAATAAATGAATTTGAATCAATTTGATTGAAATTTGGATCTCGGTCCAAATTTGCTGGAAATGGAAAGAAACGTTCATTTTGAAACTATATTTCTTTTGATTTGATTTGACTAACATGAGAATTTTTAGTTCGGACTCGAGTGTTTTGTTTTTCATTATGCTCGGGTCAGAACGAGTTTCTTTTTTCAGTTATCGAAGATAGTTATTCTGAAGAATGAGGACGAAGATTGGTGTATCATATCTAGTAGTATTTATTCTGTTGTACTATTTTATTCCATCCATTAAAATATATTATTCTTATTTATGTTGTAAATTGAATTGAGTATATATTGTTAAACAACATCATGAACTGATTATATGATTATTGTAATTTATCTTTCGGCTGCGAGATTTTTTGTTGTTTTCTTTTTTTCTTCTATTTCTTTAAATTAAAACCATTGATAATCTATCTTTTAAATGGTTTGAGTTGGAAAAGTGTGGTTTACTGTCGAGTTGAACTGTTCAAAAAGGTGGGTTGTCATAGTCGGTATCAGAGCTTTCGTTTAGCGTATACCTAAACCTATAGATAAGCTCCTTGAGTTTATATATGTATATGAGATAATGTAGTTGTTAGTGATATAAAAATATTTTTAAATTGACAAATGAAATGATTTTAGCTTGAATTATATATAGAACACAAAAGAATGAATTCTATAAACTGATAAAATTATTTGTGACTGTTGGTGATGAATAGATGTTTTTTCTTTGTTGATTGATTGTTTGATTAATATGAATGTACATATTATCATTTATTGATTGATGATTCATGCTCGGCTAGTTTTTTGAGAATCGATTATTGGCTGTTGATTTGAGCATTTGACTATGGTTGGAAATTTTGGTTTTGAAATATATTTAACCAATTTGAGAAATTGCATGTCTTAACATGGATTTAGAAGTGAATATATATCTAATTTCCCCCCGTATCCTTTTAAAGTGTAATGAATACCATTTGAAAGTGATATATGAAATATGGTTTATTTAGATATGGTTAATAAATAAACAAAATGTTATTCAAACTAGAAATTGAGAGTTTGAATTCTAGTAGTTTTGAAATTGGGTTATAAGATTGTGGAATATATATAATAACATAATTGAAATTATTTTACGAATATTATAAATGATTTCAAAGTGATTTAAAAAGGGGATTTTCAAAAGATTGAAAGAAATGGTAGTTCGAAATTCACTTCTGTCACTAGGAAATAATTTCGGTGATGACTACACCATCATCGGCGTTCATTTTCGAGTTTAAAAGTAAAGGAGGCCACATTAGTAGCTTTGCTACTTGATTGTTTAATTAAAATTATTTGATTCAAATCCCTGAAGCATAATTTGACATTCGAAAGAAATATTTATATATTTATTTCAAATGATTCGAAATAAAAAGCCGATGTTCAGTTCCTGAATTTTGGGTTGAATTATATTATGAACACATATATCCTATGCATTAGGATTGATTGATTGATTGTGCATCTTGTGAGATGATTGATTGATGATTCTCGATTTTGAATTGGAATTTGATTTTTCCAACTATTCTGAATAGTCGAACACTTGCTAATTGAGAATTAATTTTCAAAGCTACATATTTTGGAAAGTATATAGAGTTTAGTTTTGAAATTAAAATAAAGACAAATGGAAGTTGGAAAAAAAGCTAAATATTTTGATAAGTAAATTTTATAAGTTTACTTTGAAGTATAAAAGAATGAAATTATTTTTGGGATGTTTTGAATGGAAGAAGTTCAAGAAATGTTTACGAACGTAGTGAATGTCTTATAAAAAAACTTATTTGCAAAATGACTTTTGAAAGAAAATTTGATCCTGTATAAATGTAAAATTTTGTTTTGGAGCGTTTTATAATAAAAAAAATTTCTAGAAATGTTTATAAACTTAGTAAAAGTTTTATAAAGTTATTTATGCATAAAATGAACGTGGAAAATATTTGATTTCTGAACAGAAAATCTTGATTTATAAATTTGATATACATGGTAAACTGAAGTTGTGAAAAACTATTTATTTGGCATTTGGAAAATTTTGAATTTGAATGATATGTGATTTGAAAAAATAAAAGATTGTTGAGATCGTAAATGGACTTGAAACTGAACTGATGTATGAAAATGGATTGATTTTGTGATATCCCGAAAATTTGGGCAATATAAATTTAATAATCTGTGTTATAAATTTAATTTGATTTGATAATTTTAATAACAGATTTGAAATTTGATTTAATAATCATGTTTTAATAAATATTTAAATTGAAAGATTTTATCTTTTTAAAGTAAATAAATTGTTTTCTGTTCATAATATATATATTTGTATATATTGTAAGTTGATAAATTTTGATTTTGAATTTAGTGAATGAATTTATTTTCTAATTCTAGTTTATTTTTAGTAAATTACAAAATTTGATTTAAGAATTGGCTTTTCAAAGCAATTCAATGAATAATGTTATGATTTATATTATGATAAATCTTATTTGTTTTAAAATTTTATTTAACTTAAAAATATATATGAATTTAAAATTAGATAAATATAAAAGCTAAGTTTTATTTTATATTACTTGGGATTTATATATATAAGAATTTATAATGTAAATTACAAATGATCTTAGTTTGTTATAATCTCTTTTAACAAATTATTTGATATTGCTTAATTTGTTATTTTTATTAAATAAAAAATTTAATACTTAAGTCCTTATGAACATAAATAGATTTTGTAAGGAATAAAATTGTTGTTTTAAATTTTAATAGAGTTATATATGCTTCTATATGTAACTTGACTTTAAAATTTTGATTTGATAAATTAATTTTAAATTTGAATTTGATGTTTTGAAATTTAATAGAATAAATACTTCAATATTTTTGAATAAGCTATATTTTTAATTTGTTTGTTTTCATTTCTTTTCAATTTAAAAAGAGACAAATTCATTTATATTACTTAAGAAATAAAATAAGATTTAAAGGCTTAAAGATTTATAAACAATTTAGAATTAAAATTTAAATGCATAATTACATATGTAAGTTTATTACCATCTTAAGGACATGTGTTAGTTATAAAATAAACTATTGTGACAAATGTTAAGAATAGAGACAAGTGTCTCATTATAATTTCTTTTTCTTTTATTTTTAATTAAATCAAAAATTTTGTTCATATAAACATTTCTTCTTTGCCTTATTTTTCTTTTTCCTATTCCTCTTCAAAACTTAAGAAAATAATTCAGATTCTAAAATCTGAATTCATCTACATTCAAAAACAGAAATTTTAATCAAAACAAATTTTCTCAAGAACAAATCTGCAAACCTCCCTCTCAAACAAATCTGAAAACCCATGTTCCTCTAATCAAAATAAAACAAAACCCTATGAAATACATAATGCAAACCATTTAAACCTGTAGTTCTTCAATGCTAAGGCTTGAAATCAATTTGCAACTTAAAAAAAAATCCAAACCTACATGCATCTGGAAGTCACTGCCTCTCTCTCTGTTTTGAAAACTTCACAATCCTGCAGTCCTCTTTGAAATCAACATTCAAACTTGCATGCATTTTCTCTATGGAAGCCTGCATGTGTTCACCTGGAAACAAACATGCATGTAGATCAGGGAGCATTTCAGTAAGCAAGATGAATTTTAAAAGCATTTGCAGTTTTAAAATACTGAAGCAATCTGAAGTTCAAAAATTTCATAAGCAAAACAGGAGCAAATCTGAAGCTTTTCATCTAACAATGGATGCTCTGCTTTTATAAACCTGTGAGTAACATTTTTAACAAAAATAATTTAAGTAATTATAGTTGCTTAATTTATTCCAGTGGTAATCTTATTGAAGTGGATGAATGAGAAGGAATTCCCTGTAATATGTATGTTTTTTTTTCCGAATATATGTTGCTGTTAAAATATGTCCTTGCTTGATCTTGCTTGTTCTAGCATTCCAAGTTTGGATCCAGATCAAAATCATGACCTTACATTCAAATCTTTGTTAAGGTTAAGATTCAAATAAAGTATGGTATACAGTTTTAATTTTTATTCAATATGGAAAAAATAAAATAAATAAAGTGAAACTGTAATGTCTCTGGAAACTTAATAATAACAGAACAACTGCATGTAAGCAAAAATTGGATCATCCGGTTTCATTAATGCAGGAGTATAAATTGATTTCTCAAACCAATACTTGAATTTTAAAATTAAAATTAGGAATTTTAATTGAAAAATGAGAGAGCATTTCTGGGTTATTCAAAATGGGGTTTTTGGGTTGTAACTGATATCCTGGAAGATTGGGGTGGCCATGATTCTCTCTGGTGATAAAGTAATGAGTGAAGATCTAGGGAAAAAATTTGTTGAATGGATTTATGCAGTGAGGTAGTAATAATTTGGGGTTGAAGTTTTTAACCTTAGTATTTGTGTTCATCCGGAAATTGGTTCGCTGCAGACTCAAGGGGCAATCGAGTTCATTTATATTCAAGCTGGTGATTAATGGAGTATAGTTGAATGTGTGGCCGAATGTGAAGTCACCCAGGTGATCGGAGGCAAGTGATTTCTGGTGATGCCAGTTTCGACCATTGTTTCAGTATTTGGGAACTCGAATGCTTAAATTTGAATTGGGGTTTCTGCCGTTGATTTAAGGGTTGGGATGGCACTGGGAGTTGGCCTTTTGACTTGCGTAGGGGGTCGCGATGGGTCGGAGATGGTCGCTGCGGTGGTGCAGGTGCACGGTTATCTTGATGTGTCAGCAGCTGTGTGGGGGATGAAGGCATTCGAGCCATGTTCGAGTAGAACTGGGTTTTTGCTCGAAGAAAAGGGGATTGGGACTCGAAGTAATGGAGATGAGGCCTCGGGTATTTTCTTTGTTACAGGGAATTTGGGTAAACCTGTTAGCAAAGGTTTTGTATAAACCTGATTCTTTTATTTGAGTTTTAATTGATTTAAGGAGAGTTCTCGAGTTATTTTAGTTTTAGCTCGGGTTGGTTGTTGAAGTTTGAAAACTTGACTTGTTTTCAAAATTTAAAATTAAATTTAAAACTAAATTTAAAAGTGGAAGCTAGAATTTAAAGTAAGTTTTAAATCTAACTTAAATTATGGATTCAAGTTGAATTGAATCGCAAGTTGGAAATGATGAAGTAATTAAATTCAAATTTTGTTTTAAAATAACCTTGAAAGAGTTTATTGTTTAAAACGTTTTTAAAGAATTTGAATTTAAATTTGAAATTGAGATATGAAGTAATGTTTAAATAAAGTTTAAATTTGATTCAAATCTAATTTTGAATCTTTGGTTTAAAATAAATTTAAGTTTTATAAATTTAAGTGTTTAAACCAAATTTGAATAATAATGAAAAATTTAAATGGTTTAATTTTAGAAAGAAATTTATTTTAACTTTTGTAAAATTTCTTTTATAATTAAGGAATTATTATCAATTAAGGGTTTTAGATTGATTTTAAACTTGTTAAAGTTAATAGTAAATTAATTTTTTGTATTTTATTTAATTATTAGAGTAATTAAATGAATAATTAATTTATTTAATAAATAAATAAAATAAATAATTACTTATAAGGTTTAATCTTAAGGGTCTAGAATTAATTATTCTTTGAATAATTAACTTGTAATTAAGAATAATTAATTAAATAAAATTAGTTTTTAATTAATGATTAATAATTAATTAATCAAGTAATAATGGATTAATTAAGTTTTAATTAACACTTAATTATTTAATTAATCTGGAATTAATTAATGGATTAATTAATGATTAATTAATTTGTAATTAATAATGATTAAAATAAGTTAATTATTTTAGAAAAATAATTAATGAGTCGTTAATAGTTAATGAAGGACATTAACTAAGGATTATTTAATAATTAATTAATGTGATTAATTTTAATTATTAATTAGATTAATTAATTTAAAGATAATCAATTGTGTAAGTTATTAAGTATAATTACTTATGGAAGTAATTAAGGAATTAATTACTTATTGCAATTAATTGAGTTAATTTGATTAGTTTAAGTTAATTAATTCATTTTAATTAATTTAAAATTAATCATTTGATGATTTGTGGAGGATAATTACTTAATGTAATTTAATGTGAGGAATTACTTAAAGAAGTAATTAATGGATATAACTATATATAATTAATTGGAAATGATTTGATATTGAGTAATTTGAGTATAATTACTTTGTGAATTATTCAAGAAATTAATTTGAGATAATTAATTATGAAGTAATTAATTTATTTGGTAAAGTAATTAAAGGTAGTTAATTACAGAATAGGGTTAATCAAGGGTGATTAACAATTATGGTTTAAATTAAGATTAATTACTTAAAGTAATTAATTTAAATAAGGTAATTAATCAAAAATGTAATTAGAGATCATTAATTAATATAATTAATGATGTAATTAAGATTGATTAATTAAGATTAATTAATCAATAATAAATGATTAAAGGTAATTAATTAATGTAATTAATTAAGGATTAATGTAATTAATTATAGTTAATTAATTAATGAAGTAATTAAAGATTAATTACTGTATTTGGTTAAATATAATTAATTTGAGAAATTAATTAGTGTTTAATTACTTGAATGTAATTAAAGGTAAATTAATGAGGGATGATTAAATAAAATGAATCATTGGATGATGATTAGTTAATTGATTGATAAATTATCAATAGTGATATGAGCAAGTTGATATTGGTGAAGTAATTAATTTAATTTACTTTAAATTAATAGAATGATGTAATTAATTTAATTCATTTTAAATTAATTATATTTGGTGTGGTTAATCATTGCTTATATAGATGGATGATGTTGTTTACTTTGGATGATTTGAATCTCAGGTATGAGATAGATTATGTTGAATGATTTGGATGCATTGGTTGCATTGTGATGTTGATATAGATTATCTTTTTGGATAGTGATAATATGGTTTATCTGATATGACGATAATGTTGATTTTCTGTGTGAATCTGTGATTTATCTATCTGTGTATATAGATAATTGAATTGTTTTAAACCTTTAAAACAACTTGGCCTCAAAAGACACGCTTTGGATTTCGATGAGACCGGGATCGGGTTTCCATATTTGGATATCCGAAAACCACATCGATCCAAATTAACGTTAGGTCGTTAATCCATATGGGGCGAGTGAAGACTCGAGGTGTAAGGGCTATACGTCAGTATAACTCTGTGGGTGATTCCGTAATGAGTTTGACGGAATAGTACTTATAGATTCGAGATGGTGAATCAGAGTGCAAGGGTTATCGTCGTTAACTCTGAGGGTGATTCCAAAATGAGTGTAACGAGATAATGCCTTCGGTTTCGTTCGAACCCGGAACGAACTTGTATGGATTGAATGCTTTCAGAACATCGTCAGGTGGACGATGAGCATTCTAAGAGATGTGTCCTCTAAAGGTAATCATAGCCTCAAGCCTCATCAACCGGGAATGGCTAAAACAGGGGAGGTGCAACAAGGCTTCGTGGGTAGCTCCCACTGGAGAGCAAGATTGATCCCTGTCTAGAGGTCCCTTTTTATTTCGGCTGTGTGGGCAGTTGGATGTACACCAACTGCGGGGTTGTCTTGTTCGGAACTGTTCAGTAAAGAATTGGTCCGGCTTTGTGTTGCAGGGGAGTGGGAGTACTCCTCGGTACGGTGATCTAGGCCACGTACTGTGACGGGCGGTACCCCAGTAGCCCTGCCATTGTATGGAACCCAAAATCCAATAAGTGCCAACTGTTTTGATTGTACTACCCACTTTTGTGGCTAGTAGCTGGAATTTAATAAATGTAACAATTTTGGCTATTTCTTATTTACTTGAAAACCCTAGACCCTATTATAATATCACTGGATTTCCTATCAAATGTTTTGGTTAGCGTAAGGTAAAAACTTTTCCATGTTTATGTGTGGGAAGTCTTACGTGATACCTTTCTTTTCAAAAGGTTTTTAAAAGTTAAGCAACTTTAACCTTTACTCACACCAGACCCATGTCTGACCCGGAGTTTATCTTTTGTTTTCTTAAACTCTTGGGTACTCAAATTTTTACGAGTAGCCAAGAGATTCAGGTTAGCTTTGACGAATATTGGAGGAGTAATGGAGCAGGAGGCTTCTGCGTTAGATATATAGTATTCCTCTGTGCGATCTGTGATTATCTATGAGTTGTATTATATTGTAAATACTAGACAGGTGTTTATAACTGTCTAGTATATGTTGAATATCTGTGTACTCTGACAATGGTTGTAAACTATGTAATATTTTATGTTATTAATATAATTTATTCGTTCCGCTATTGAGATTCTGATGTTGTGTTCTTCTTTCTTCTCTTTCTTTTCTCTTTTCTATCCCTTTCTTTCTTCATGATGATACGACTTTTCTGGGGAGAAAAAGTCAGGGCGTCACAGTTGGTATCAGAGCATTAGGTTGAGTGAATACCTAGGCTCTGTAGTAGTGTCTTTCTTGAGAGAGCGTACTTGTAATTTTATATATAACTAATTTTATATATATATATGTGTGTGTGTGTGTGTATTTTTCTACCATCTGTTGGGTTACCTGTTCGGGTTTTCCAATATAGGGTATAAAGGTAGATTAGGTAGTGGGCATGAAACACGACTACTACCAATGGTTGGAGTTTTGAGTGTTGAAGTTGGAAGTGTATTTGTCGAGACTGTAGACCTAATACCGTCTCGAGTGAGTTGTACAGAGTATAGGATTCATAGATCTCTAAAGGTAACCTGTTAAGGTTCAGAGTCTATCTTTGAATTGGATGAGTAGAGTTTTGATCTGTCGGTTTGGTATAAGAGAATGATGATATCTTGATATCTCAGGGAGTAGTAGCTGTGTGATGAGATGCAGTGACTATGGATGTTCTCGAAGATGTTTTCTTTGGAACAAGTTAAGGAGGTGAGTCTGCTTCGATGTCGTGACTGGATTCAGCAGGATGTTTTTGTCCGGTTTGAAGCCTGAGTTTCACGAAGAGCTATGGTTTATGAAATCTTTGGCGTCGGTGTCAGCAGTGCAGTTCGGAGTGTTCTGTGTGCCAGCAAGAGGATTTTATGGTTAGCAGTTTTTCTGAAGGTAGAGTTCAGAAAACAGCAGAATGGATTCCATTTTTACGATGGATTGGCTAGATAAGCGTAAGCTGTTCTGATTGATAAAGGGAGAACAGTTTTCTTTGGATATTGGACTGGTTGATCGCAAAAGTGACTTGCGATAGTTTGAGTGTTCTCTTGAGCTATAAGAAGTTTGTCCATATTTGGAGGCTGAGTTTTCTTATCGACTGGATTCTAAGAATGATACCGGAGGTTTAATGAAGCAGCTTTGGATCAGATGGGACATCTGAGTTTTCTTTTATGGATCTGTTGAACCATATTTCTGTGATGTGTTATCCAGTTTGTGCTCGAGTTTTTCTTCTGCTTCAGATCATAGTTGTGCAGTGGAAGCAAATTGGGAGTGCCTTGTTTTGTCTTTTTCGGATAGGAGGAGTAGAGTTGGTGTTCTTGGTTTGGGATTTATCTTGGGGAGATCACTTTGTTGGATTGTTTTGGTCCAGTTTGTTTCTAGGGACATCGGCAAAGGTTGAGCTGATCAAGAGAATTGAAGGAAGCCTAGGATCGTCAAGAATGTTTGGTGGATAAGAGACGAAGGAATTTGGATTCCAGAGTCAGAGATTTGATCTTGAATAAGTTTTCTCTGATCTAAAGAGCTATAAGATTGAGTAAGACTAGGTAAGTCAGCTCCGAGATGTTTTGGATCTTTTCTGTGTTTGTGAGGATTGGTGTTTGATTTTCAAGGTTGAATTGTCAGTTTGGATAACTGGGATTCGATGTGGTTCACGTATCTCTGAGGGAGTACATGTATGGTTTATCTCTGGTTGTGGAACCAGCAGTTCATGAGGATGTGATTGTTGATTCAGACTCGTCTGTAGTCTGATATATTGTTTTGTTGGTAGATATAGTTGGATAGAAGCTCTATAGCTTAATAGTATCGATTGTTTAGATTCTATAGAGCGAGTATCCCGATATTTATACTGGGGAAACTCGTGAAAATTTTATCCAGAATTTTTCTGGATAATTAAATTTGTTTTGTTTGAATTGGTTGCTATGGTTGTTAGCATATGTTTGATAATATATGCTTGTGTTTTAAAATAAAATCTTAAGATAGATTATTAAATTACCTTTGCTTTTAAATTTCGGGGACGAAATTCTTTTAAGGGGGAAGGAATGTGATATCCCGGAAATTTGGGCAATATAAATTTAATAATCTGTGTTATAAATTTAATTTGATTTGATAATTTTAATAACAGATTTGGAATTTGATTTAATAATCATGTTTTAATAAATATTTAAATTGAAAGATTTTATCTTTTTAAAGTAAATAAATTGTTTTCTGTTCATAATATATATATTTGTATATATTGTAAGTTGATAAATTTTGATTTTGAATTTAGTGAATGAATTGATTTTCTAATTCTAGTTTATTTTTAGTAAATTAAAAAATTTGATTTAAGAATTGGCTTTTCAAAGCAATTCAATGAATAATGTTGTGATTTATATTATGATAAATCTTATTTGTTTTAAAATTTTATTTAACTTAAAAATATATATGAATTTAAAATTAGATAAATATAAAAGCTAAGTTTTATTTTATATTACTTGGGATTTATATATATAAGAATTTATAATGTAAATTACAAATGATCTTAGTTTGTTATAATCTCTTTTAACAAATTATTTGATATTGCTTAATTTGTTATTTTTATTAAATAAAATTTTTAATACTTAAGTTCTTATGAACATAAATAGATTTTGTAAGGAATAAAATTGTTGTTTTAAATTTTAATAGAGTTATATATGCTTCTATATGTAACTTGACTTTAAAATTTTGATTTGATAAATTAATTTTAAATTTGAATTTGATGTTTTGAAATTTAATAGAATAAATACTTCAATATTTTTGAATAAGCTATATTTTTAATTTGTTTGTTTTCATTTCTTTTCAATTTAAAAAGAGACAAATTCATTTATATTACTTAAGAAATAAAATAAGATTTAAAGGCTTAAAGATTTATAAACAATTTAGAATTAAAATTTAAATGCATAATTACATATGTAAGTTTATTACCATCATAAGGACATGTGTTAGTTATAAAATAAACTATTGTGACAAAAGTTAAGAATAGAGACAAGTGTCTCATTTAAATTTCTTTTCCTTTTATTTTTAATTAAATCAAAATTTTTGTTTATATAAACATTTCTTCTTTGCCTTATTTTTCTTTTTCCTATTCCTCTTCAAAACTTAAGAAAATAATTCAGATTCTAAAATCTGAATTCATCTACATTCAAAAACAGAAGTTTTAATCAAAACAAATTTTCTCAAGAACAAATTTGCAAACCCCCCTCTCAAACAAATCTGAAAACCCATGTTCCTCGAATCAAAATAAACCAAAACCCTCTAAAATACATAATGCAAACCATTTAAACCTGTAGTTCTTCAATGCTAAGGCCTGGAATCAATTTGCAACTTAAAAAAAATCCAAACCTGCATGCATCTGGAAGTCACTGCCTCTCTCTCTGTTTTGAAAACTTCACAAGCCTGCAGTCCTCTTTGAAATCAACATTCAGACTTGCATGCATTTTCTCTCTGGAATCCTGCATGTGTTCACCTGGAAGCAAACATGCATGTAGATCAGGGAGCATTTCAGTAAGCAAGATGAATTTTAAAAGCATTTTCAGTTTTAAAATACTGAAGCAATCTGAAGTTCAAAAATTTCATAAGCAAAACAGGAGCAAATCTAAAGCTTTTCATCTAACAATGGATGCTCTGCTTTTATAAACCTGTGAGTAATATTTTTAACAAAATTATTTAAGTAATTACAGTTGCTTAGTTTATTCCTGTGGTAATCCTATTGAAGTTGATGAATGAGAAGGAATTCCCTGTAATATGTATGTTTTTTTTCTGAATATATGTTGCTGTTAAAATATGTCCTTGCTTGATCTTTCTTGTTCTAGCATTCCAAGTTTGGATCCAGATCAAAATCATGACCTTACATTCAAATCTATGTTAAGGTTAAGATTCAAATAAAGTATGGTATACAGTTTTAATTTTTATTCAATATGGAAAAAATAAATAAATAAAGTGAAACTGTAATGTCTCTGGAAACTTAATAATAACATAACAACTGCATGTAAGTAAAAATTGGATCATCCGGTTTCATTAATGCAAGAGTATAAATTGATTTCTCAAACCAATACTTGAATTTTAAAATTAAAATCAAGAATTTTAATTGAAAAATGAGAGAGCATTTCTGGGTTATTCAAAATGGGGTTTTTGGGTTGTAACTGATATCCTAGAAGATTGGGGTGGCCATGATTCTCTCTGGTGATAAAGTAATGAGTGAAGATCTAGGGTAAAATTTTGTTGAATGGATTTATGCAGTGAGGTAGTAATAATTTGGGGTTGATGTTTTTAACCCTAGTATTTGTGTTCATCCGGAAATTGGTTCGCTGCAAACTCTAGAGGCAATCGAGTTCATTTATATTCAAGCTGGTGATTGATGGAGTATAGTTGAAGGTGTGGCCGGAGGTGAAGTCACCTAGCGATCGGAGGCAAGTGATTTCTGGTGATGCCAGTTTCGACCATTGTTTCAGTCTTTGGGAACTCGAATGCTTAAATTTGAATTGGGGTTTCTGCCGTTGATTTAAGGGTTGGAATGGCACTGGGAGGTGGCCGTTGACTTGCGTAGGGGGTCGCGATGGGTCGGAGATGGTCGTTGCGGTGGTGCAGGTGCACGGTTATCTTGATGTGTCAGCGGCTGTGTGGGGGATGAAGGCATTCGAGTCATGTTCGAGTGGAACTGGGTTTTTGCTCGAAGAAAAAGGGATTGGGACTCGAAGTAATGGAGATGAGGTCTCGGGTATTTTCTTTGTTACAGGGAATTGGGGTAAACCTGTTGGCAAAGGTTTTGTATAAACCTGATTCTTTTATTTGAGTTTTAATTGATTTAAGGAGAATGTGTTCTCGAGTTATTTTAGTTTTAGCTCGGGATGTTTGTTGAAGTTTGAAAACTTGACTTGTTTTCAAAATTTAAAATTAAATTTAAAACTAAATTTAAAACTAAATTTAAAAGTGGAAGTTAGAATTTAAAGTAAGTTTTAAATCTAACTTAAATTATGGATTCAAGTTGAATTGAATCGCAAGTTGGAAATGATGAAGTAATTAAATTCAAATTTTGTTTTAAAATAACTTTGAAAGAGTTTATTGTTTAAAATGTTTTTAAAGAACTTGAATTTAAATTTGAAATTGAGATATGAAGTAATGTTTAAATAAAGTTTAAATTTGATTCAAATCTAATTTTGAATCTTTAGTTTAAAAAAATTTAAGTTTTATAAATTTAAGTGTTTAAACCAAATTTGAATAATAATGAAAAATTTAAATGGTTTAATTTTGAAAAGAAATTTATTTTAACTTTTGTAAAATTTCTTTTATAATTAAGGAATTATTATCAATTAAGGGTTTTAGATTGATTTTAAACTTGTTAAAGTTAATGATAAATTAATGTTTTGTATTTCATTTAATTATTAGAGTAATTAAATGAATAATTAATTTATTTAATAAATTAATAAAATAAATAATTACTTAAAGTAATTAAGGTTTAATCTTAAGGGTCTAGAATTAATTATTCTTTGAATAATTAACTTGTAATTAAGAATAATTAATTAAATAAAATTAGTTTTTAATTAATGATTAATAAATAATTAATCAAGTAATAATGGATTAATTAAGTTTTAATTAACACTTAATTATTTAATTAATCTGGAATTAATTAATGGATTAATTAATGATTAATTAATTTGTAATTAATAATGTTAAAATAAGTTAATTATTTTAGAAAAATAATTAATGAGTTGTTAATAGTTAATGAAGGACATTAACTAAGGATTATTTAATAATTAATTAATGTGATTAATTTTAATTATTAATTAGATCAATTAATTTAAAGATAATCAATTGTGTAAGTTATTAAGTATAATTACTTATGGAAGTAATTAAGGAATTAATTACTTATTGCAATTAATTGAGTTAATTTGATTAGTTTAAGTTCATTAATTCATTTTAATTAATTTAAAATTAATCATTTAATGATTTGTGCATGATAATTACTTAATGTAATTTAATGATGAGGAATTACTTAAAAAGGTAATTAATGGATATAACTATATATAATTAATTGGAAATGATTTGATATTGAGTAATTTGAGTATAATTACTTTGTGAATTATTCAAGAAATTAATTTGAGATAATTAATTATGAAGTAATTAATTTATTTGGTAAAGTAATTAAAGGTAGTTAATTATAGAATAGGGTTAATCAAGGGTGATTAACAATTATGGTTTAAATTAAGATTAATTACTTAAAGTAATTAATTTAAATAAAGTAATTAATCAAAAATGTAATTAGAAATCATTAATTAATATAATTAATGATGTAATTAAGATTGATTAATTAAGATTAATTAATCAATAATAAATGATTAAAGGTAATTAATTAATGTAATTAATTAAGGATTAATGTAATTAATTATAGTTAATTAATTAATGAAGTAATTAAAGGTTAATTACTGTATTTGGTAAAATATAATTAATTTGAGAAATTAATTAGTGTTTAATTACTTGAATGTAATTAAAGGTAAATTAATGAGGGATGATTAAATAAAATGAATCATTGGATGATGATTAATTAATTGATTGATAATTATCAATAGTGACATGAGCAAGTTGATATTGGTGAAGTAATTAATTCAATTTACTTTAAATTAATAGAATGATGTAATTAATTTAATTCATTTTAAATTAATTATATTTGGTGTGGTTAATCATTGCTTATATAGATGGATGATGTTGTTTACTTTGGATGAATTGAATCTCAGGTATGAGATAGATTATGTTGAATGATTTAGATGCATTGGTTGCATTGTGATGTTGATATAGATTATCTTTTTGGATAGTGATGATATGGTTTATCTGATATGATGATAATGTTGATTTTCTGTGTGAATCTGTGATTTATCTATCTGTGTATATAGATAATTGAATTGTTTTAAACCTTTAAAACAACTTGCCCTTAAAAGACACGCTTTGGATTTCGATGAGACCAGGATCGAGTTTCCATATTTGGATATCCGAAAACCACATCGATCCAAATTAACGTTAGGTCGTTAATCCAAGTAGGGCGAGTGAAGACTCGAGGTGTAAGGGCTATACGTCAGTATAACTCTGTGGGTGATTCCGTAATGAGTTTGACGGAATAGTACTTATAGATTCGGGATGGTGAATCAGAGTGCAAGGGTTATCGTCGTTAACTCTGAGGGTGATTCCAAAATGAGTGTAACGAGATAATGCCTTCGGTTTCGTTCGAACCCGGAACGAACTTGTATGGATTGAATGCTTTCAGAACATCGTCAGGTGGACGATGAGCATTCTAAGAGATGTGTCCCCTAAAGGTAATCATAGCCTCAAGCCTCATCAACCGGGAATGGCTAAAACAGGGGAGGTGCAGCAAGGCTTCGTGGGTAGCTCCCATTGGAGAGCAAGATTGATCCCTGTCTAGAGGTCCCTTTTTATTTCGGCTGTGTGGGTAGTTGGATGTACACCAACTGCGGGGTTGTCTTGTTCGGAACTGTTCAGTAAGGAATGGGTCCGGCTTTGTGTTGCAGGGGAGTGGGAGTACTCCTCGGTACAGTGATCTAGGCCACGTACTGTGATGGGCGGTACCCCAGTAGCCCTGCCATTGTATGGAACCCAAAATCCAATAAGTGCCAACGGTTTTGATTGTATTACCCACTTTTGTGGCTAGTAGCTGGAATTTAATAAATGTAACAATTTCATCTATTTCTTATTTACTTGAAAACCCTAGACCCTATTATAATATCACTGGATTTCCTATCAAATGTTTCGGTTAGCGTAAGGTAAAAACTTTTCCATGTTTATGTGTGGGAAGTCTTACATGATACCTTTCTTTTCAAAAGGTTTTTGAAAGTTAAGCAACTTTAACCTGTTACTCACACCAGACCCATGTCTGACCCGGAGTTTATCTTTTGTTTTCTTAAACTCTTGGGTACTCAAATTTTTACGAGTAGCCAAGAGATTCAGGTTAGCTTTGACAAATATTGGAGGAGTAATGGAGCAGGAGGCTTCTGCGTTAGATATATAGTATTCCGCTGTGTGATCTGTGATTATCTCTGAGTTGTATTATATTGTAAATACTAGACAGGTGTTTATAACTGTCTAGTATGTGTTGAATATCTGTGTACTCTGATAATGGTTGTAAACTATGTAATATTTTATGTTATTAATATAATTTATTAGTTCTGCTGTTGAGATTCTGATGTTGTGTTCTTCTTTCTTCTCTTTCTTTTCTCTTTTCTATCCCTTTCTTTCTTCATGATGATACGACTATTCTGGGAAGAAAAAGTCGGGTCGTCACAGATTTCGAAGACCTTTGACTCTATAAAAATATTTTATTTGAAAGTTTTCGACTCTTATATGAAAATGGCTTGTATAAGTATGAATTTATTTCATAAACTATTTATTTTGAAAGGTATTCGATCTGAAAGCGATTCTCTTATATATAACGGAATTTATGTAAGAATGATATGATATATTCAAGACTACTGATTTTGAAAGGTACTCGATTTGGAAGTGAAATCTAATATATAATGGAATCAGTATAAGTAAGATATTTGAAGTTATGATTTGAAAAGGGTACTATATGTAATATGATATATTTTGAAGTAAAAGATACGGAAAGTACCCTCCATGATTTTCTATAATCCACTTGGTGGATTCATTCTATTGTTTGATTTCGATCGTTCAGACATAAAATCATGAGTTCCTTTGAATTCCATACATAACCACTTATGATTCGATTAGCATAGCATAATTTAGGAGGCGTGATGCCTATAGTCTACTTACGATTTCGCTTGGATAGTGACGTGACCATTGTGTAGCTGCGATCTATGGTTGGTGTATTTGGCGTAATTCGAGGTGGCAGAGATTGCCTATAGTTTACTATGTTTTCACTGGGATAGTGATATAACCATTGGGAGTAACCACAAAGTAAACTGCGATCCACATGGCGTAATTCGAGGGGCAGTGATTGTCTATAGTCTACTATGTTTTCTCTAGGATAGAGATGTAACCATTGGGATTAACCACTAAGTTGACTATGATCCAATGGCGATTTGATTTTTCATTTGCATGGCGTAATTAGCGGGGTAGAGATTACCCACATTTACATATGTTTCCCCTAACATAGAGGTGTAACCATTGTGTAACTACGATCTATGGTTGGTTTTCGAGTGGTACTTTCTATATCTATTTTTAAAAGTTTTTCAAGTGTTTTCACTGGGTGTTGAAACGGATCTACTAAGTACTTAGAGATTTCTAGTCTTGCGACCGATCAATGTAATACTAGATTTTGTAAGAACGAGAATAAACTGGTTGAAACATCGAGTTATCAAAAGTATTTTTCAATACAAAATTATTTCGATATAAAAATATTTCGTTATAAACGAATTCTAACAAAGAAAATTTTCAAACATTTACTAATTGAATATAAAAACCATTTGAATTATCTATTGGTATGAAACCAATTGAAAATGTATATAAGTATATATAAACCATTTTATTTGCATTTATAGCTTTAATTGTGAAAAAATATATTCTAAATATGATTTGATAAATATATGAAATAGCTTTGAACTTATAAATTGAAATAGTACAGGTAAAAATAAGTTTATAACTTATAGATTCGAATAGGAAAAAAATTAAAATTTAAAACTATTGAATATTTTTGGTTAAGCAAACAAAAGAAGAATCGAATTTGAGATATGAAATAAAAGAATGAACTTAAGAAATGTTAAATAAATTGAGTGGTGAAATGAAGTAAATAAAATGAAGTCTAACTTAAGAAAGCTTAAATAAAAATGAATTGTATTTGAAATGAACTAGATAAGATACAAAATGAGATTTTAAGTTAATCAAGGTGTATAACTTATAGATTTGAGTAATACTAAGCTAAAAACAAATTTTAAATTATTAAATGTGAATGATAAGAAGAAATTTAACATAAATAAAGTTAAATAGGAGTAATAGACTAAATGGAATAGAATTTCACGTAATAAAGATTAAATGAGTCGAGTTGGATTTGAATTGAACTAGATGAATTAGTAAAGTGGATTAATTCCACTTAGGTTATAAAATGAGTTAATAGAATGAATATAACTTCAATTATTAAACGAAATGTGATTTGAATTGCAAAAGAAATTGAATAAAAATAAATGAGTGCAATTAACATTTATATGAATAATTTCATTTATTTAAAATGGATGCAGATAAGTTAAATGAAAATAGAATGAGTTTTAATAAAACTGAATGATAACTAATTAAATATGAAATAAGTTAATGAAATAAATTATAAAATGGAAGTTAACTTAAGAGGAGTTGAATAAATTGATTGTGATAAAAAGAAAATTTATTAATATGAATTTAAGTTATAAAATAAAATTTACTTAAGTTAATGATATGAATAAATGAAATAATCAAATGAAGTGAATCAAAGTGTGACGACCCCGATTTTCAACAAGTGTTAATTGATAATTAATGGAATTAAATTATTAAAATATTAATATTTAGTAGTCAAATAAATGTCGGATGGTTAAAATATCTTAATATCTAAATTTAATTTAAAACTAAAACTGAATATTTTGTTTTATAATTTTTGAATCCTATAGAAAAATAAATCATATATATATATATATATATATATATAACCCCACCATATAAACTAAAGATAAAGTATTCTGATATATTCACATATATATATATAAACATAAGTATAAAAGAATTGTATAGTTAATATATAAAATATATCTTGCAACTATTTAAACTAAAAATTATAATATGGCTATTAGTGTAACTATAAATGTATATAACATAAGAAACTATGGAATGAAAATAAGCATGAAAATAAATAATAATAAATAAGTAAATTAAAATTTTGATAGTTAAACTTTGAAAAGAAATAAACATAAGGATTTGTATTTGAAATGACATAAGCATTAAAATAACAAATAAGCAATTAAGTGTTTAACTTTAGAAAGATATAAGAATAAGTATTTATATTAGTAATAAATGATATCTCCAAGAACTTCATGGTTAAGTAACTTTATAAATGAGCATAAGCTCATTCTAGAACAATATATCTATGTACTGTTAAGATGCATGAAAGATAAAAGGATAATATAAATAAATACAAGTTGTATAAGATAGAAGAGGTAATTGTAATTAATACAAGCAAGTAATGAAATGAGACCAGATACTAACCTGATCAAGAATATGCCATAAAATAAATATAGATTCATTCATATTGCAAAGAAATTAGATGAAACAAAAGAGAATATAAAAATCTATGGAAGCTTGCCAAAGAAGACAACCCTGCACATGAATGTATTCAATAAAATGAAAACAAGTTGTCATAGTGTAAACATCTTTAAGGATAAATGGCTTTGTAAACATAAAACAAGACAAGCTATATATGAAATAAGTTCACAACAGAAAAAGAAAAGAAATCAATCAAGTGTACATCTACATACAAATATACAGCAAAGCATAATAATAGTGTGTAAACATATTAGGACACCTTAGCATTTAATGACTATCTTCTTAAGCCAAAATTTAGTCATTTCAAAATATTTTGAAAATCTGTTCAGAACAAAGCCGGTTAAAACTTCCCTTGTACATACTGTCATCTTATATATATGTATGCATCTAGGCTATTTGAGTTTGTTCAGTAAAACTTAGCTAACCTGGGAAGAAGAAATAAGTAACTTCATTTTTTCAAATCTTGGAATCAAGTGTACATAATATAAAAAAAAAGATAAGTACAAGCGTATTAAATGCTAGCACCCATTTGATCATATCAGCCTACAATTTGAAATAAAATCTCTGATCAATTACATAAAAAAGGAAGAAGATCTTACTAGTACAACTAAAGTCTAGTACCAACAAACAGCTAACCTGTCCACATTTCCTTTATACATATCATTTTCTGTTTCGTTCATGCATCATAAAAAAAAGAGAAGAAAAAGAACAAACTACAACCTGAAACACAGCAGCTTCATCAGTTAGCATCAACAAGGATATCAAAACAAGATCAAGCTGTTATTTTCTTAAACCAGGAAGTGAGCTCTGTTCAAAACAAAATCAGGTGAGTAACATGTTATTTTAAAAGCCTAGAAACTTCATACTGATCAGCTGTTTTCTAGAATGCTTGTTCTTTGTGTATGCCTATATTTAAGTATGGATACTCTAGGTTAGTTGTGATTGAACTGTATACAATTGTGCTCCTCTGTTGCAAGTTGCAGACCCTAGAATATATTGAAATTCAAATCTTCTTGTTAATCTCTGGGAAGCTTTGTCTTTAACAGGGTAAGATTGTTAAAAATATAATTTAGTCTTTAAAAATATGTTCAGAAATTTTGGGTTTGGAATCTGAGGAATCAAGGAAAATACAGTAGAAATTTTAAATAACATGTTAAAATCAAATGATGAAATCTGCTAATGCAATCATGTAGTTTGAATCGACTCGGAAAAAAACACGATTTTTAAAACGAAATCATGATTTTTAATATGGTAACAAGTGAATAATCCTAGTTTAACCAGTAAGTGGTTTCTGAGGGTTTTCTGGCGAACGGTAGTCTCGAGGTGGATGGGAACTTCACTGAAGGTTGCTGGAAGCTTGGTGGACCTGGCAAAAATGCGAGGTGATTTTATTATTCGCGGTGGCGACGGGAGTTCGTCGTTGTAGGGTTTCGCCGAGTTTTTTAGAACGAGTTGGTTTATGGGTTGCAGTATCCTCAGCGTAGTTTCGAATGAGGTCGGACGTAGGGGATAAGAGAGAGATGACTTGGGTTAAGCTTCGGGTGGGATGCCATGGACGCTGGTGATCGAGATTGAGTAATGTCAGGTAGGACAGGCGATGGGAATTTCCTCTCTGTTGGGTGGAATACGTTCGATTTCGATCTTGTGATCGATCGAAGGATTTGGATGATCGGGAGGCAAGTGGGTGGCGATTTCGACTTGTTGGCGCACCCGTCGATGATCGGAGCATCATAAGCTGGTCGTGCACGTGTACGGATCCATTAGCATGCCTAGGAATTTAGGATTTGTATCAGGAAGGGTGATAAGAAGAGAGGAGGAAGTCTCGAAGTTATCTTCAGAAGAATGGGTTGGAGGCACGAATTTAACTCGAGGCATATTTAAGTTGTTTCGGGTTTAAACAGTTAGAAAATTTTGTGTTCAAGTGTAAAGCACGGGTCAGTTTTTGGGAAACTCGAAGTGGACAGGGGTTTTGCTCGGGTTTAGCTGGGAAATTGCTCGGGAATCTCGGTTTTGACATTTTCCAGTTTAGTGTTTAAGTCAAAAAGGGGACGTTTTAAACAAACTAAAGTGTTTTTAATGATAATAATAATGATAATAGCTTTGGGATATATAGAATAATTTGTAATTAGTCCACGAATGTTTCAACTTAAATCATAATCGCTGGGATAAATTACTCAGTGTAATTAATTAAGTTAATGGGTTTAATTTAGTTAATTAATTTGTTTCATTAATTTTAAGAGAGTTACGTGATTTATGGTTTATGTATAATTACGTAATGTAAGTAATAAAGTGAAATTATTTAATTAAGTAATGGATAATCACTGGATGTAATTAATTTAGGTAAATTACTTGATGAATAGTAATACAGTAAATTTCTGAGGGGGGATATGTTTTATTAATTTATAACCAGGTTTTATTAATACTTAAAAGGATGATCGGTCTATCATGAAAATTTTACCAAGGGTAATTAAGGATTAATGAAATGGAAACTAAGGATTAATTGGTAATTAGGAATAATTGAAAGAATGATTCATTAATTAGATATAATTAATTAAGGTTATGAAAAGGGTATCTAAGTAATAAAAGTTGGTGATTAAGTTAATTAATTGGGGTTGGATTTAATTTATTTGGGAAATGATAAATCTTGTTTAGAAATGATTTAAAAATGTTAAATGCCCTAAATTGTTGATCTCTATGATATGAAATGATTTTGTTATGATTTGTTAGTGGACAGAATAATGTGGTTATCTATCAATGATGAATTGCTGTGTAAAAGAGACATCATGTATTTAAAATTTGAATAATATTTCACTTGAATAACTTGGAATAAGATAATAGGAGATTCGAAGAGACCGGAGTCGGGCATTTGAAATACCTGAAAACACTTCGATTCTTTATAGATTGATATATAAAATAAATAGGCTGGAATGGAATAATTTAAGTGGATTGGATCATTTAATCTAAGTTTTGTACTTAGAAATTGATGTGTGACATAAGAGATGTTATAGCAAATTGTGAATTGTAAATTTGATACAAGTTACTCGGGTTTATGTAAGTTTTATGATGTTGTATTCCATAATAGATGGATTTACTCACGCTGTTTTCCAGCCTGACCCGGATGTTACTTTGGTGTAATGCTCGGGTCAGACCGAGTATTGCAAATTTTCAGGTAGGGACGTTCTGGAGCTCAGGAGACAGGCTGGATGGTAAGAACGTGTAGAGTATTTTCTGCAGTATTATATGATTGTATATCGGTGACATGATAATTGAGTATATTCAATTCTGTATATATGTGACTCTGATGTATTAAATGAAATCGACAGATATATTATTCTTTGGAAACTGTTATTACTTATTATTATATTTTATCCGCTGCGAATGTGATATGTTGTTTCTGTTTCCTCTTCTTCTTCTATCTCTTTCTTCTTTCCATAACTATCTGGAATTTTCGGCTTCGAAAATTTCGGGTCGTTGCATTTGGTATCAGAGCAGAAAGGTTAAGCGAGAACCTTGGCTCTGGTGGGTGTACTCATTAAGGATAAGGTCAATAGTACCCTAGATTGAGTTGAGTGTGTATATATATATATATATATGTATATATGTGAGAGAGCGTACTTGTTATTTTCTTATATAAGGATTTTAAATGATTTTATATAAGATTATATTTTGATATATATAAAGCAATATTTCACTCTAATAAATATTAAGAAAATTTCCTATTAAATTATTAGAATTAAATTAAGAAGTAATATAATACAACCAAACTGAAATTAAATAAAGATAAGTTTGAAATGGATCCAAACTGAAATAAATCTTGAATCGGAGAAGTATTTTTGAACAAGATGATAATAAATGGTTTAGATACGATAATCTTAGTTATTATCATAAATGATTGTTGTGTGTTAAATAATAAGATGTGTATTAATGAGTAAGCAAAATGAAATATTCTAAAGAAGTAAACATGTAAGTAAAGTATGACGTATAAAAATTGAAAATACCTGAATTATGAAATTTTAAATTTGGGTCCAGTATTTGAAATTTTTGTTTTAAAGTGCCGAAAGAAATAAGAAATAAATATATTTTAATAAAGGAGACTTGTTGCGAACAATGGGTTGTTTGAAATTTTGATTTGAATTTAAAACCAAGGGTGGTTTAAAATTTTAAAATATGACTGGGAGGGCCAAGAAATAAATATGTATATATGTATGGATATACATAAAATCAAAGATAATTCGAAATAAACTCTCAGAGGTTGAGTTTTGATTTTTCCCTGAAGTGTGATGTAAAAACCCAATGTGATATAAGTTTTGAACTTATAAGAGGGAAAGAATTTTGAAGTTTGAAGCGAGAATTCAATTTGAGTAGAGTTGATTGGATTAAGCAAATTGAAATTTAACTTGGGAGAAGTTAAATAAGTTTGAATGAACAACTTGGATTGGAAAATTTAAAATGAAATTGGAATTGAACTTGGAAAGCTAAGTGGTAATTTGAATTGGGAATTTATGCGATCTCGGGTGGGTTTGAGATCTAGAAATTGAAATGGATGGATGTTTTTAAAATAAATTGGATGATACCATCCTATTGTTGTTAAAAATCTTTAAATTATGGATCAGATTTGTTTAAATGAATGAGAAAAGAAGTGTGATAATATATCCATTATTGAGATAAATGGGAAATCTAATTTAATTTAAAAGTAAGGATATGGAAATTACTTTAAACTGAAAATTTGAATAATTGAATTTGTAAATTAAACTTATTTAAGAACTGGCTTCGAACTGAAAGATAAAATTTAGTAATAAATTAAAATTTTAAAATAAAATTGTATTGAACTCTTATTTGAACCTTGAAATGCATAAGTAAAGATAATTTAAAAATGAAATTTTGAGAATTGGACTCAGAAATTAAATTATTTAAAAACTTTATATAAAAGTTAATTTGGTTTAAAGAGTTAAACAAACCTTTGAAAATTTAAATCGAATTTATATAATTCGAGATGGGTTAAAGTTGAAATTTAGATTCCATTAGATCAAGTTGAATTTATTTTGACTTAATTTGAATTGAAGGTGAATAAATAGGGAATTCAAATGGAAAATATGAATTGAAAAAAAAATGATTTCAAATTCAAATAGGAAAAATTTGGGTTGAATCGATATTAGTCCAAATTGATTGGAATAACTTGGGATTGTAATTAAAGTTGAATATGTTTGAAATCAAATGGAATTTGATTTAAATTTGGAAAGAAATTGAGAATTAATTCAACTTAAATTAGGAATAAATCAAGTCCAATAGAAATTGAAATTATTCAAGTTGGAATTGAGCCAATTAGGTGGAAATTAGTTGGGAAAGTGAACAGTTTGACTCTTGACTATTTTCAATATAAATTGTTTTAATATAAACTTATTTTTCTAGGCTATTTAATATACATACAACTTTTCTTTCTTAAAGCCAATTTATTTAATACTTGGTTTGCAATTATTTTGGAGCTATTTAACTATTTTTCAACTGTTTTATAAACTAATTACTATTTTTCAACTATTTCACAAACTAATTTCTATTTTACAACTATTTTGCAATTATATAAAATTTCTGAAACTATTTAACTATTTTCCAACTATTTTATAATTAGTTAACTATTTTATAGCTGTTTTGCAAGCTAGTAATTATTTTTCAATTACTTATCCATTTTTCAATTTTCAAGCTATTTTCTAAATATAAACTGTTGGAGTTCAAACTGTTATTAATTAAATACCCAATTGAGATAAGAATTGAAGGATAATCCAAATGGGAATTAATGTGAATAAGTGAATGTGAATGGAAAGGAAATTGATTTGGCTGATAATCAATGGAAATAAATACGTAAGATGTACATATATTATTCTATTCGCATAGTGATTTGATCCAGATTCGAGCACAGAATTTCGAGATAGTTTATCGATCCGAGTTGGAATTTTTCACTCGATTTTCAACGGCGAACCTGGATATGGGTTGTTGATTGGTTCTGGATATTCTCTATCATAGTAATGGCTATGCAAGGAGAATGACGGTTTCTAATCAAGAAATCAGATCTGTGTCCGCACTAGGAAGTCGGGTGAATAATACTAGTTCGGAAGTGAAATTGTGTGATCGAGTGAGCGATCAGATTGGTATAGCGTACGGATGTTATGTGTACATCGTACGGATTTGAATGAAATTGATATTGGAAAGAGTAATCAAATTTGAATATTTGATTTTGGATAAACAAAGTTATATATCTTTATTATATAAGATAAATCTTTCCTTTTTAAATCTATTGCCGGAAGAAAAGGATTTTTGAAGGTGATTGAAGTATAAAAGGAGTTTTATTCAAGATTCAAAAGATCCAAAGTTTTTAAAATTTTATATATCTAAATATGTATATATGAAGGATCTTATGAGGATTTTGGAAAAAGTGTTTTGGGAACCTTTGGATTTGGAAAGGCTTTTGATTTTTGGGTAAAATCAATATTGAATTTGGAAAGCCTAGTTTGAGAATTATCGATTTTGGGATAATCGATTTTGTGTAAATGAGCTTTGTATGAGATCATACTAGGTGTATGATTTGAGTATACTATATGTGTATTGTATAAAATGTTTGATGATGGCTCTGGGGAAAAAGGCGCTCCCTTGAAATGAACTTCTCAGGAGTGCCACCAGGTGGTGCTGCCTTGAGCCCCAATGGGGGGTTCTAAAGTTGATCCTGTGAGGAGTCCGGACAAAACTAGTTCCTGAGGATTATGAGTTGAGTATACCATAGCGGAAGTCGTGTGTGCCGCTGAGAGCCAACAGTTACATGGACTTTTGCTGTGATGGCAACGTAACCCAGGATGTAACTGCGGCCTATGGTATAACATAGCGAAAGTCGTGTGTGCCGCTGAGAGCCAACAGTCTGCGGTTGATTTTATATCGGCAGACTGCGACCTATGTAGGAGTGGAGAGGTTTCATTTCGACAGCGAAAATCAGAGGCCGCTGAGAGCCTGCAATTACATGGGCTTTTGCTGTGATGGCAACGTAACCCTGGATGTAACTGTGATCTGTTGTGTGGGATCCATGGCGTAATCGAGAGGCCGCAGAGAGCCTGCAGTTACATGGACTTTTGCTGCGATGGCAACGTAACCCTGGAATGTAGCTGTGACCATGGATGGGTGAGATGATTTCCAGAGCATTCTCACCAAAGATATTTCTTCTATTTTCAAACCGTTTTCCATATTTTCAATAAATTTATTTTTCCAAAAGTATTTTCACTTGATATTGGAAACGGATTTACCAAGTACTTGTAGATTTTCAGTCATATGCCTGATCAACATATGACCGAATCTCTATGAGAACGAAGATGGACTTGTTGAAACATCGAGTTATAAAACATTTTATACGACTTTAGAATATTATTATATAGATATTAAAAAGTGATTTTAGAATGATCAACGAATATTTATCTGATTTTAAGCATTTGAAATAAGTTCTGGCTTCGTTCCTTTTCGGGGATGAAAAGTTCTAAAGGGGAGAGGAATGTGACGACCCAGATTTTCAACAGGTGTTAATTGATAATTAATGGAATTAAATTTTTAAAATAATAATATTTAGCAGTCAAATAAATGTCGGACGGTTAAAATATCTTAATATATAAATTCAATTTAAAACTAAAACTGAATATTTTGTTTTATAATTTTTAAATCCTATAGAAAAATAAATCATATATATATATAACCCCACCATATAAACTAAAGATAAAGTATTCTGATATATTCACATATATATAAACATAAGTATAAAAGAATTATATAGTTAATATATAAAATATATCTTACAACTATTTAAACTAATAAAAAAAATATGGCTATTAGTGTAACTATATATATATATAACACAAGAAACTATGGAATGAAAATAAGCATGAAAATAGATAATAATAAATAAGTAAATTAAAAATTTGATAGTTAAACTTTGAAAAGAAATAAACATAAGGATTTGTATTAGAAATGACATAAGAATTAAAATAACAAATAAGCAATTAAGTGTTTAACTTTAGAAAGATATAAGAATAAGTATTTGTATTAGCAATAAATGATATCTCCAAGAACTTCATGGTTAAGTAACTTTATAAATGAGCATAAGCTCATTCTAGAACAATATATCTATATACTGTTAAGATGCATGAAAGATAAAAGGATGATATAAATAAATACAAGTTGTATAAGAGAGAAGAGGTAATTGTAATTAATACAAGCAAGTAGTGAAATGAGACAAGATAATAACCTGATCAAGAATATGCCATAAAATAAATATAGATTCATTCATATTGCAAAGCAATTAGATGAAACAAAAGAGAATATAAAAATCTATAGAAGCTTGCCAAAGAAGACAACCCTGCACATGAATGTATTCAATAAAATGAAAACAAGTTGTCATAATGTAAATATCTTTAAGGATGAATGGCTTTGTAAACATAAAACAAGATAAGCTATATATGAAATAAGTTCACAACAGAAAAAGAAAAGAAATCAATCAAGTGTACATCTACATACAAATATACAACAAAACATAATAATAGTGTGTAAACATATTAGGACACCTTAGCATTTAATGACTATCTTCTCAAGCCAAAATTTAGTCATTTCAAAATATTTTGAAAATCTGTTCAGAACAAATCCGGTTAAAACTTCCCTTGTACATACTGTCATCTTCTTTATATGTATGCATCTAGGCTATTTGAGTTTGTTCAGTAAAACTTAGCTAACCTGGGAAGAAGAAATAAGTATCTTCATTTTTGCAAAGCTTGGAATCAAGTGTACATAATATAAAAAAAAAAGATAAGTACAAGCGTATTAAATGCTAGCACCCATTTGATCATATCAGCCTACAATTTTAAATAAAATCTCTGATCAATTACATGAAAAAGGAGGAAGATCCTACTAGTACAACTAAAGTCTAGTACCAACAAACAGCTAACCTGTCCACATTTCCTTTATACATATCATTTTCTGTTTCGTTCATGCATCATAAAAAAAGGAGAGAAGAAGAAGAACAAACTACAACCTGAAACACAGCAGCTTCATCAGTTAACATCAACAAGGATATCAAAACAAGATCAAGCTGTTATTTTCTTAAACCAGGAAGTGAGCTCTGTTCAAAACAAAATCAGATGAGTAACATGTTATTTTAAAAGCCTAGAAACTTCATATTGATCAGCTGTTTTCTGGAATGCTTGTTCTTTGTGTATGCCTATATTTAAGTATGGATCCTCTAGGTTGGTTGTGATTGAACTGTATACAATTGTGCTCCTCTGTTGCAAGTTGCAGACCCTAGAATATATTGAAATTCAAATCTTCTTGTTAATCTCTGGGAAGCTTTGTCTTTAACAGGGTAAGATTGTTAAAATTATAATTTAGTCTTTAAAAATATGTTCATAAATTTTGGGTTTGAAATCTAAGGAATCATGGAAAATACAGTAGAAATTTTAAATAACATGTTAAAATCAAATGATGAAATCTGCTAATGCAATCATGTAGTTTGAATCAACTCGGAAAGAAACACGATTTTTACTAACGAAATCATGATTTTTAATATGGTAACAAGTGAATAATCCTAGTTTAACCAGTAAGTGGTCTCTGAGGGTTTTCTGGCGAACGGTAGTCTCGAGGTGGATGGGAACTTCGCTGAAGGTTGCTGGAAGCTTGGTGGACCTGGCAAAAATGCGAGGTGATTTTATTATTCGCGGTGGCGGCGGGAGTTCGTCGTTGTAGGGTTTGGCCGAGTTTTTTAAAACGAGTTGGTTTATGGGTTGCAGTATCATCGGCGTAGTTTCGAATGAGGTCGGACGTAGGGGATAAGAGAGAGATGACTTGGGTTAAGCTTCGGGTGGGGTGCCATGGACGCTGGTGATCGGGATTGAGTAATGTCAGGTAGGACAGGCGATGGGAATTTCCTCTCTGTTGGGTGGAATACGTTCAATTTCGATCTTGTGATCGATCGAAGGATTTGGATGATCGGGAGGCAAGTGGGTGGCGATTTCGACTTGTTGGCGCACCCGTCGTTGATCAGAGCATCATAAGCTGGTCGTGCACGTGCACGGATCGATTAGCATGCCTGGGAATTTAGGATTTGTATCAGGAAGGGTGATAAGAAGAGAGGAGGAAGTCTCGAAGTTATCTTCAGAAGAATGGGTTGGAGGCACGAGTTTAACTCGAGGCATATTTAAGTTGTTTCGGGTTTAAACAGTTAGAAATTTTTGTGTTCAAGTGTAACGGACGGGTCAGTTTTTGGGAAACTCGAAGTGGACAGGGGTTTTGGTCGGGTTTAGCTGGGAAATTGGTCGGGAATCTCGGTTTTGACACTTTCCAGTTTAGTGTTTAAGTCAAAAAGGGGACGTTTTAAACAAACTAAAGTGTTTTTAATAATAGTAATAATGATAATAGCTTTGGGATATATAGAATAATTTGTAATTAGTCCATGAATGTTTCAACTTAAATCATAATCGCTGGGATAAATTACTCAATGTAATTAATTAAGTTAATGGGTTTAATTTAGTTAATTAATTTGTTTCATTAATTTTAAGAGAGTTACGTGATTTATGGTTTATGTATAATTACGTAATGTAAGTAATAAAGTGAAATTATTTAATTATGTAATGGATAATCACTGGATGTAATTAATTTAGGTAAATTACTTGATGAATAGTAATATAGTAAATTTCTGAGGGGGGATATGTTTTATTAATTTATAACTAGGTTTTATTAATACTTAAAGGATGATCAGTCTATCATGAAAATTTTACCAAGGGTAATTAAGGATTAATGAAATGGAAACTAAGCATTAATTGGTAATTAGGAATAATTAAAAGAATGATTCATTAATTATATATAATTAATTAAGGTTATGAAAAGGGTATCTAAGTAATAAAAGTTGGTGAATAAGTTAATTAATTGGGGTTGGATTTAATTTATTTGGGAAATGATAAATCTTGTTTAGAAATGATTTAAAAATGTTAAATGCCCTAAATTGTTGATCTCTCTGATATGAAATGATTTTGTTATGATTTGTTAGTGGATAGAATAATGTGGTTATCTATCAATGATGAATTGCTGTGTAAAAGAGACATCCTGTATTTAAAATTTGAATAATATTTCACTTGAATAACTTGGAATAAGATAACAGGAGATTCGAATAGATCGGAGTCGGGCATTTGAAATTCCCGAAACCACTTCGATTCTTTATAGATTGATATATAAAATAAATAGGCTGGAATGGAATAATTTAAGTGGATTGGATCATTTAATCTAAGTTTTGTACTTAGAAATTGATGTGTGACATAAGAGATGTTATAACAAATTATGAATTGTAAATTTGATACGAGTTACCCGGGTTTATGTAAGTTTTATGATGTTGTATTCCATAATAGATGGATTTACTCACGTTGTTTTCCAGCCTGACCCGGGTGTTATTTGGTGCAATGCTCGGGTCAGACCGAGTATTGCAAATTTTCAGGTAGGGACGTTCTGGAGCTCAGGAGACGGGCTGGATGGCAAGAACGTGTAGAGTATTTTCTGCTGTATTATATGATTGTATATCGGTGACATGATAATTGAGTATATTCAATTCTGTATATATGTGACTCTGATGTATTAAATGAAATCGACAGATATATTATTCTTTTGTAAACTGTTATTACTTATTATTATATTTTATCCGCTGCGAATGTGAGATTTGTTTCTGTTTCTTCTTCTTCTTCTATCTCTTTCTTCTTTCCATAACTATCTGGAATTTTCGGCTTCGAAAATTTCGGGTCGTTACACAGAGAATTAATATTAGACTTAGGTCATGAAGAAAATAATAATAAACATAAGTTGCATTTTATAAAATGTTTATAATAAATTTAATTGGTTTTATGAAACGGTTTATAAATGAGATTGGTATTAAAAAGAGAATATACTAAGTGGTAAATAAATAAAATTTAACTTAAATAAGGTTAAATGGAATAATTTTATAAAATGGTTCATAAATGAATTTATAAGAAATATGTAAAAAAAAGAGTGAAACAACTGAAATTTAACAAATTAAATTGAATGTAAGTGAAACAGATTTGAATAAATTTGTAGCAAACCAATTAAATGTTAATAGAAATTGTATGTTAATAAAAAATGAAGCATATAAATTTGCTATGGGAATTGAAAGATGCAAATTAACATAGTTATGAGTTAAATGGATTAATAGGATGAATATTATTAATTGAATGGTTTCTTTTGTTGTAAATCGTCGTTGTAACTGTTTTGATTGCATATGATTGTTGTATGTTGTGTGCTATTGCTTATACTTATGATTTGAATTCAAAAATTCATGTTATATAGTCTATTAAGCTTGTACATTCCTTCTATATCTTTATATATGACTAATATCTTAAAATGAGTTAAGATAGGTACATACGAAGACCATTTGGACGTATACGCGGATTTTATTTTGCTTTTGCTTGCTTAATACGAGCGAACTCGCCTGTATTAATAATATAAGGTATGTATCTTGGAATACATACCGCAATTTTATTTTTTTCCCTTCGGGATGCCTCATCATTGAGATAGGATGTTTATTTAATATATTTGATATATATATATATATATATATATATATATTTGGGTTATATATTGTATTGTAAAAATTTTCCGATCGATCCGCGCAAAGGAGACTCTGTCGAAATTTTCCGTACATCCGGGTGTTAGAAAAATTTTGAGTTTTAAATTTTTTATAACTTGTTTCTATATATAAGTTATCATTTTCATAAAACCAATATTGTAGTGGCATTGGAGAGCGTAGTAAAGGTTTTGAAAATAGGATTTTAAATGTTTTGTAAGTTGATAATTTTGAATAAATATATCAAACGTTAAATTCTGTACTTAGTCCCTTTTCGAGGACGAAAATTTTTGAGTGGGGGAGAATGTAATGACCCATATTTTTAACTATTTTAAATTACAAAATTTGATATAATTATTGAATAAAAATGGTTAGAAATAAAAAATTAATGATTTATTATTGTTTTTTAATGAATATAATAAATTTTTGAAATAAGAAATTTCGAATTTTCGGCGATAACTAATATTGAATGAAATTCTATATATTTAACATGTTTAAAATCAATTGTTAGAATTGAGTAATAAATATTAGATTGTTGTAATAAGGATGTAGTCGTTTTATTAGTTGTATTCATTTTAAAATTAAATTTTATAAGTTAAATAAACTATATTTGAAATAATTCAATTTATTAGATAATCGAATTGTTAAAAATTTAATATTGAAAATTATGTGCATAATTGAATTCTGAATTTAATATGATTGAAAATGATATCGAAAGTTGATTCAAATTTTATCTAAACACGAATGAAGATTGTTAACATTTAAAATTGGATTTAAAAGTGAATAAATAGAAATTTTATATTTTATATTTTAATTAACGTGTAAAAATAGCCATTCGAGCAACTGTCTTGGATTTTGATGAAACCGATTTCATATAATCTGTAATAGTGAATTATTATAGGTTTTCAAGTTTCATATCGATCAGACTTGCCGTTTTAGCATGAGAGCTTGAAATGCATAAAAGTTAATTGAAGGAATTTAATTTAAGTAATTTGACTTTGAAGAGCTATCTTTTGAATACGATCGAATTATGCCTCAAAACTAGTTCCATTGTGTTCGGAATGGGAGTAAAATATTATGAATGCCTTGCGGAACACGTCATTTGGAGTTTGGAAATTTTGTGGATGAATAGTGCCACGAGATTTCTATATAAGGCCCCATTTGCAGAAATCCTAGCCAATTTTCTTCGTTCAATACCTTGGCCGCCGTTGTTTATATTCCAATGGCCAGAAATCTTCTCTTCCCTTTTTCTCCTCATCCACTCATCGGATTCGAAAACTTCCAAAAGCAAAGTTGTAGATCTCGATGAGATCTATACATTCAATAGTGGGTTTGTATCGTAGCTTCACAAAATCACTAGAATCGACGCGAAATGGTCGCTCGTTCTTTTGGGTTTTGAAGGAAATTGGGGGCAGTGGATGTGACTTGGTCGCAGGTGAAGGTGGAGAGGGAATGACGATTGCAACAATGGGCTCTGTTGGGGTTTCGGAGCTACGAGGTGGCACGCGTTAGTGCATTAGGATCGCGTGGTTGGGTTTCTTCGTGCTAGGTAGTGAAGTTGAGAGGGAGGGATGGGAACGGTGAGAAAGAAACAAAAAAAATTAGTCAATTAAATATGTTAGTTATTATTTTAATTATATCCTTATATTAATTAAAGAGCAGCTTTTTCATACGAGGTCCGATTCGAGCGAAACAAGTTGCTTTGGGTTCGAACCGATATCATCTGCAACATGGAGTTGGATTAAAGTCTATTTAACACTGAAAATTTTACAGTTTCAAATAAAGTGAGTGTTTTAAACACTCATGAGGTACTAAAATTTCTTATATTTGGCTAAATCGAAATCATGGGATGATCATAATTATTGATTGTATTGGTTGAAGTTGAATTGATCGATATTAAAGAAAACCCGACATTTAAATTTTACTGATAAACTAATATTAAAAATTTATTGTGTAAATTTACCCTTGAAAATTGTTAGGAATTTAACTGTTAAATGGATAGTTGGAATTAATGGTAAATATAACGTTTAAATTTGATAGGAAAAATTTGACATTTATACACTTATTAAATCGACATCAAAATTTAATTTTTAAATCGACCTTGGATTGTATATCGCCTTTAGTTAAACAACCCGACGCTGATAATTATTGATTGTTGTGTGATATGGTTGAATTTGTTGATTGGAATGTTAACATACATTGTGGATTTGGATGTTAACATATATTGTGATGAATGATATTATTAATTTAATGTATGTTGCTAGTGGTTTTGGTGCCTTTGTGTTATCATGCTGTTATTACCACTATTGATGTGATTGATCACCTAGACATTTAAATCTGATATGAGCGTTGAATATCCTATCTGATATGTGAATTTTGATGCATAGCTGTCTGCTTTGGCAGAATCGTGATTTTGTGTTTTTATCGCCGTTTGGCGAAAATCGAGTTTATTTATTAAATTTTAAAAGGCTTTAAAATCTAACTTTAGAAATTTATATGTTATAAAGAGTTTGATTTTGTGAATCAGATTAAATTTGGTTTCTGAAATTTACATGAATTTCATTTATAAAATTTAAAATTCTAATTTTTATAATAATGTAAATTTTTCCCTAGAACAGCAAATAACAGGGTTTGAAAATTTTCCTATAAATTTAATAAATAAAAGACAAATGTTGTAAGAAGATCGATCTTTGGAGTCCAATCATTTCATAATTTGATACAATTTAATTGGATTATTTTAAAATTCAAGCTTGGAAAATGTTGGAATTCAAATTTGTTAAACGAATTTGTGCAAAGAATTAAATTTGAAATTTGGAAGTTACAATCGATATATGTTTTGAATCATGGAAATTGGAGTATTTTAAAGATTTGAATCTTAGAAATTCGAACATTGAGTTTAAATTGAAATAAGTGATTTAAATCGGTATATTGAGAGTAGACTCGAACTTATATAATTGAATGGTTTAAAATTGAGAATTGAATTGAAATTAATTCAAATTGGAATTGAAATTGAATTAATTGTAAATCGAAATTGAAATTGAATTAATTTAAAATCGAAATTGAAATTTATTTGAATTGAAATTGGAATCAAAGTTAATTCAAATTGAACTCGAAATTAAGATTTGAACTGGAATAACAGAATTCGAATCGGTTTGATTGGAATTTGGATCTGACTCCAGGTTTGCTGGAAGTGGAAAGAACCGTTCATTTTGAACTATTTTCTTTTGATTTGATTTGACTTACATGAGGATTTTTGGTCCTGACTCGAGTGTTTTGTTTTTCATTACGCTCAGGTCAGACCGGTTTTTTTCCAGTTATCAAAGATAGTTATTTCGAAGGACTAAGATGAAGATTTTGTGTATTATATCTACTAGTATTTATTCCGCTGCACAATTTTATTCCGTCCATTAAAATGTAAATTGAATCGAGTATATATTGTTAAACAGCTTCGTGAACTATTTAAGTGATTATTGTATTTTACCATTTCATTGCGAGATTCAGTGGTTTTTTCTTCTTTTCTTCTATTTCTTTAAATTAAACCCATTGATAATCTATCTTTTGACGATTTGAGTTAGACATATTTGGTTTATCGTCAACTTGAACTGCTCAAAAAGGTAGGTCGTCACACACTCTTCTACTACATCCTATCGAGAATCTCCCTAGGATTAGTAGCGAGCGGTCCTCACATCGAACATTTTCAGAATTAAGCACTACTGCTACCATATATATATGTATATGTACATGTATAATATGGAATCACGGGGCTTGTGGCAAGCAACCCTACATCATGAAAATCTCCATCTTCAAAAATCATCATTTTAACAAATCTATACTTTTAAATGCATACGTCAGTTCGAAGTGGTTTTCAGCTGAATCTGATCCTAGTCTCTCTAGACAAACAATCGATAAGAGGCCCTCAACCTCATAAGGAAACCAAGTCGCATAGAATTATCGCATTTCAGACTCTAACTTGATATCCTTTGGCCAAAAAGGAAGCTTAGTAGATTGGAGTACCGTAGTCACTCTGCCCTACTCGAATCATCATTCTTAAAACCATACGATAAATCAAGCCTACTTGGTTGCCTCGTACTAAGTGCACAACTAACCAGTTCGTACATAAAGTCAACGAATCACAAATGTCCAAAAATACAATGCAGCACACTTGTAGTTACTAGGCCTGTTTAATTAATCTTTTATTAATTAAATCACATTCCAAATATTTATTTTAAAATATCTTTAAAAAGATATATTCTCCAAACCATTTTACTTTTTGGATATTCAAAAAACATTTCCATATATTTTATCTCAATGGTATAAGTATATTCACAAGCTATTTCATTTTCAACATTTAGAAGATATCTCTATATATTTAAATTCGTAGTAAGTATATTTACAAATCTTTTGAGGAAAGCTTCATATTTTTCAAAAACACTTTATTGGATCAAAATGAATGTTGCGTAAAACATCGTTATGACAACCTAAAACAATAGTACAGGGATTGACTATTATATTTATGTAAATCTCGTATACTATATAAAATGTTTCCTTTTGGAAATCACATAGTATAATAACAGTATTATAGTCTGTGCCTTCGTTGCTTTCTCGAAAACAGCTATCACAACAAAAAATGTTGAAATCGATGTCTTCATCCCTTAGTTCGTTTTAAATCACTTTTTAAAACCATTTTAACTCCACCTGATAATATCACTTTCAAAACATTCCTTTAAAAGATTATTTTAATTTTCACAATGGGAATGTATTTCCTTTATAAAAATCTTTATTCAAATCTCAACATAAATCATTTCTATATTTGTAAAACTATGTTTATAAATATCCATTCTATTTCACAAAGCTTCCCTTTATAAAATCTATTTATTTATAAAATTCTATTTATGAATCTATTTACCAAATAACAATTCCATATCCATTTTTAATATTTGTGAAACTCCATTTATAGATATATTAGTTTATTTGAACAATACTACTTTTATAAATCCTTTATATAAACCATTACAGAAATATTTGTTTCAAACTATTTCTATCTTCTTTAAAACCATAATTCCTTTATAATAAAAGATGTGCTTATTTATTAAGTTTTCAAAACCTTTAAAATAAAGTTAAAAATTCTCTATTTAACATATTTCACAAACTATTAGTTTCTAATACCAAAAATCATACTTTTTATTTTATTTAAAATAAACTCCTTTTAATAATTCAAGAATAATTATTAAAACATATGTTATTTCAAAATCACATTAAAATCCTTTTACATCAAAATCTTCACTTTATAGTATTTTGAAATACTAAAAATAAGACATAGTATTAAATAAGCAAAATCATGTCTATGTAATCAAATATGGCATCCAAAAAATAATATATCACAATATATATGAAAAGTAAAATCAATAGTGTGAGGAATCCTATTGGATCCATCTAACCTGTCACTCTGCATCACATAAAATATGGGTCATCCACTACTAGAAGGGTACATAAAAAAAGGTCATTCGCTCAAAGGGCAGTATAAATCCAAACCAACTAATAGAATAGTAAATCTTCCAAACAAGTAACAAACAAACATAAAGTAAAAATATCCATGCATATATAAAATATGTGGATCCAGAGAGGTGAGTTAACTCACCTTATAACCCGACGACGCTGACACGCTTCTGCTCAACACAGTAACCGAACATTTCCTGAAATTCGTATAAGCTCTAAACTATTCTAATCCAACTTAATATTGTAGTATGCATTAATACGAACCTAACACGACTGACCGTGTCTGAATCTGATCTCGGTGGATAAGATAACGACATTAGAATATTTGAGATTATTTAAATCATAATTAACATTAATCTATTTAGTTTTAAACTTAATCACCTTCTTCAATAATATGTTTACAAATCTAGGCCAAAGTTTTAAAAATCGTTGCTGCTTTTATCTGATCATTGTTGCCACCTTGTACCTCCGACCAAAGCGCAAGCTCGTCAAAGATCGCCTCGACCATGCCACACCCAACGTCGATGGTCAGACCCCCTAGCGCAAGAATGAGCTCGAAAATGCAAGCTCTAGTCGCCACATTCAACTGTGCTTTTCTATCGCCATGTCCAGCGCCAATCCAACCATACATTGTCCACATCTCCCATAGCCAAGCAATTTTTCAGTTAAGGTCGAAGCCTATATCCTGTGGTGGCTCTGATCAAAGACGGTCGTAGGATGATGGATGCTTAGTGGCGGCTAGGGTTTCACGAATTTGGTTTAGGTAAATAGAATGAGTTAAGGTCCATTTATAAAAAAAAATCAAACACTATTCATCCCTAATAATTTCAAACTCCAAATGAGGTAAGCTGCCTGGTGTTCTATATGTAATACCACTATTATGAACACAATGAAACTAGTATCGGGACGCGATACCATCATCTACAAAAGTTAGCTTTCAAAATTAAATTATATTAATTTAAATTCCTTTAATTACTTTTTATGCGTTCCAAGCTCGCATGACTAAACCTTATGTCCGATCGCCACAAAATTCGTTAACATGCAATATTTCAATATTATGGATCCAATGACACTAGTTTCGTTAAAATCTAAGATGGTGCCCGAAAGGTTATTATCACATGTTAATTAAAAAACTAATATTAAAACCATTCTAATCACTTTTAAATCCAAATTTAAAAGTTTACTATCTTTATTCTTATTTAAACAAAATTTAAATCAGCTTTCCAAATCATTTTTATTCACATTAAATCCCTATATTTAAAATTTAAGCAGTTTGACTTATAAAATTAACCTTTCAATATATAAAATTAATTAAATATTTCAAATTCAAATGACCAAAATATTGGATCGTTATACTAATGGTTGAAATTTAAATTAAAAATTAAAGTGTTAATTAAAAATAATTAATTAAATTAATTGAATATGATTTGGTTAAAAAAATCAAATTAAATATTATTTAATTAAATGGAGTGGAACCATAAGAAACCCAAATTTAGTTTAATGAATAAATACATATATATGGTACATATACCGTGATTTCAAATGTGTCTGACACTTGAACCAGGAGGGTATTTCATATGAAATACATTATTCTTAAATCAGTATCACTCTTTAATACACACACACACATGTATGTGTGCGTGATATATTAAAGATTATGAGTCTCTAATATATATATATGTGTGTGTGTGTGTGTGTAAGTTGTCCTCTACCTTTTATACATTAGTAGAATACTTAAATACTCTTTAGTTGTTGATCTTCCTCAAGATAGAGATGTTACGTGTCGTACTGTTAGTATACTGACTAGAAAAGGTAAGATACATGTACATATTTGTTGATCTTCCTTAAGGTACGTTCACTACACATTGGCCATTACAAAATAGTGGATGCGAGCGAATAATCTCTCTTGATTTGTTGATCTTCGTCAAGGTTAAGGTGAGATTAGGAAAAAGACCATGAGTAAAGAGTTGTATATGATACAGTCAATAAAATGTTATCCATTGCCTATGGACCTATGATTTATTGGTCTTCCTTAAGGTCAGATCCCAAGGCAACCAAGTCCTAAAGCCTAGAGAAATCGAAAGGTTTCTATGTTTTCTTAAGGTTTTGAGAGATATAAAAAATATAATGTGAGCCTTATTAAAAAGTGGTAACATTTAACCTTTTTAATATTGTAAGAATGTATGTTGTATAAGTTAAAATAATCTACTCAAATAAATTTGTGCAACCTTTATAATTAATAGAATGTTTGTCAGTTAAATTTTACAATCAAACTAAATTAAAATTGACATAGAAATATAAAATATGTTTACTAATAAATTTTTTGACACATTATCACTTCAAGGCCCATGAAATAGCCAAATTACAAAACCACTAAAAAAACTCATGCCTTAAACGCTTAGGAGTTTATTTGTTCGAGACCGAGTATTATATTTTGTGATTTTTTAACTCTTAAGCAATACAATAATATGGATACTTGATCCATGTTCGATTGCATGTAGATGCTATATACTGAATAGTGGTAGCTCATGATGTACGAAACTTCGATAAAATTAGTTCATTAGAAATAAACCATAATGTGAAATCATGTATTCAAGATAATCGATCACAATAAGGATCTGTAACGACCCGAATTTTGATCACTTTAATTTAGAATATTTAGTTTATGTTAAATATGTAAATATTGATTATTCTCAATAAACGATCAAGTCTTGTGAAATGAATGATAATAATAAACCTATTCTAGGGAACTATTCGCAAAAATATTTATTTTGGAAAGATATCAGTAAAATGGCCAAAAACTGTTTCATCAATAAACGGCTCTATAATCGTAAAATGTCATGCATGGAGCTGGATATATACACTTATTTCATAATTGAACAAGAATATGAAATAAAATCAATTATTTAATTTTTGAAAATAAAATGTATTTATGACATCGTTAGTGATGCCCTTATATTTAAATATGGATTTATTAAATTAAATTGAGATTTAATGATTTAAAAATTATTTTAATTATTTTTTTAAATGATGATAACTCGTTTTAAATACTTATAAAGTGATAATAAATCATTTGTAATAGTTTTATAAAGATATATATTTGATTTGAAAATATAAGGAAAAATTGATATCGCTTTATTGGCACCATGTCATTATTGTAAATAATTGTTAATACAGATTTATATGGTTTTATAATTCAAATAAGATATTTTTAATTAATTAAAAATGATGAGAAATTAATTTTCTAATTTTTTTACATTTATGTGTAATTTAAAATGTAAGTGAAAATGTGACCAGGAATTGGTTTCCTGATTCCCAACAGTTTAACAATTGGAAGTTGCTCAAAGTCATTGAAACGTTCTTTGTTCTCTTTTGTACATTCATATACATGCAAAGATGTCACATACACAAAATTTACATACATATACCATATATATAGACACACACGCACACATATAAGAAAAATCTAAGATATTTTTATTAAAACACAAAAGGAGTTTACTTTTGTAAAAGCAAGCATCAACTCACTCTTTCACACCATCATCACACACATGAAGTTACACATGGGAGGAGAGCTTGAGCCGTGTGCCTAGGGGTAGGAGGGGGTGTGGGTCAAGGGCAAAATGATAATTGCACACATGGATATTTTTTTCCAAAATTTTTTCCTACAAATATCCATACATTTCCCACATTTTTACACTACATTCTTTTCATCTTATTATACACTATCAAGCTCTTTCATGGCTCCATAGGCTTAGGAAAATAATAGCGAAAATTTATTCAAAAAGAAATTAAATTAATATAATATACATATATCATTAAATCCACTTCAAACATAGGTAAAGCACTCCTTTCCTCTGCTGATACTCACAGTCACCACTCCCCAAAGCCAAGGCCGAGCCCACCACCAAGATATCCTAAGGCCATAAGCACCCAAAGCCAAGGTTGAACCCATTCAAGGCATAGGAGCTTTGTTTCGTAAAGTTCAAAGCGATCATTGCGAAGCGATAACAAATTTTCCAAAGATCTATATCCAATGAATGTGAGAAACTCTTGCTTATATTATATTTTAGATGATTATATGATGTTTGAAATGGGTGTTTAATATGCTTTGATTATCAGATTTGGTTGTTTAATATGATTATTGTATGTATATACAAGTCACGTTTAAATACAGATCGATAAGCACAAAGGAAATCACTTTCCTTTAATAAATGAAAATTTGTATATGGAATGGTTGAACCTCTTAAAAATGGTTTAATATGGTTTAGAAATGTTTTGTAAACATTAAAATGTGTTTTGGAGAAGTTTAAATGAATATTGAAAATTTAGTCAAAAATAGACGCGTCGTGTAACGGTAGTTCGTGATTTCGCACCGTAAAAGTCAAATGGAAATATAGGATGGAATATTGCTTGGAATTCTTCGAGATAAGAATTTTATGAACCATGATATCCATAGTTTTCGAACAAAGAAATACAATCGAGATTTTTTTAGTAGATTTTAAAATATGTGCAAATCAAATTTTAAATAAAATCTCGCTTTGGCAGTTCCGAGGTCAACATAGTAAATGTTTTAAAATTGATATTTTTAATTAGTTAAAAATATGAAACAAATTATAAACAGAAATCTTTAAAAGGGATTTGAGTTGCAAAAATTAATTTTCAAATGATGGAAAAGTTGCTTTGATCATTACAGCTTAAAAAGCACCTTTCGCAGCACTTTTTTTATAACTTTTAAAATATAGTTCTAAAGACAGCAATTCTTTTCCAAATATTTTGTAAATGTTTTTAAATGAATTGTAAAGTATATTAAAGGTGATTTCAAGGATTTGTAAATTATTTCAAAGTGGTTAAATAAATAGTTAAAAGTTAATTAAGTATGTTAAAAAGATTTAGAGTCGATCAAATAACTTGACTGCCTTATGGTTGATAGTAAGATAATGTCTAGGCTTGAGTTTGGAAAATCAGTTTTCTACTCTTCCTAGCATTTGGACTATCTCGATGGTGGGGATAGTAAATTTTATTTACTCAGATCAAAATTACCCAAAGTGTAAATGGTATAATTTTCCAAATATAAATAACTTGAATTTTATGGAAATAATCTTCTTATACTCGGTGTTAAATTCCGAGGAGAGAACTTGTGCTATTCGTGGAATTTAAAAGGTAATTTCATCGTTATTCCATCCATAATACTTGTTGAATATGGAAATTGATATTGAATAAAATTAGATGATTTCTATAAATTTTCTCACTTAATATTTACCAATTTTGGATTAACATCCTAGATAACATGCTTTTAACTAAATAAAAATATGAAAAAAATCTTTGTTTAGATTTAAATAATTTCCCAAAGATAAAGAGAGGTTTGATGATTTAGTGTATACTAGAAAGTATGTTTTAAAGATATATATCTCTAGAAGATATTTTGATAAAAAAAAATTTAATCAATTAGAGATTAATTCCCTATTTGCTAAACATCCTTTTTTTATCGATGATCGATTCGAAGGAGCTGGGATTGGATTTGAGTGATACTATCCGACACCCGCTTCAAACTAATTTACGAGTTCGAAAGTGAAGACATGTTAAAGATAATGAAGTTGAAAGTAGGGATCTTCATAATGGAAGAATTGCTTGTTGATAATTTTGGAATAGCTCCCGATATAAATAAATAGCATGGTCCCTTCATTCTAGGATCTTTGAAGGAAGGATTTCTCACTACTAACCCTAGGAATAATCGCTAATAGGATGTGGTAAGAGAGTGCCTTCGATTTGTTCTGTTCCTAGACAACTTGTATGGATAAATGTCTGATGTTGCATTTCTAATTACATTGGTTGATCTCTATGAATGTATCATCTATTTGGTGGCAAAGAAGGCAACTTCTCTTAGCTTAACACCCTTTTCCGAGACATATGAGCTCAGAAGTTATACATCTATACAAATCAACTATGTGATTAAGGAATGGCAATATGACATTCAAAGTGGAATGTGCTATATGAAAGGTAATCGCTCTCTTAGGCCTCATCAACCGGTAATGGCTTAAACAGGGCATCCCGTAAGGTTATGTGGGTTATGCCCATAAGGGTATGGTCATCACCTTTCTTGATTACTCTTTATTTGTCGACTATGTTGTATATGTCATCGACACGGTTAAGTCGGTTATGACCGGGATGATGTCATATTCGCTTCTATCCACCACCAGGCGAGTCTATGAGTAGGCCAGTTGTACCAGGTGTAGAGGTTTCAAAGATGTCGATCCTCAATACATTCCTCTAAAGATATACTGTGCAGAAGGTAGTCCCTTACCTGCCATTGTATGGAATCCAATCTTCGAACGAGCCTTGTAAGAGTTTTTCTTGCAGAGCCTAACATATCCTGAACTTAATAATGCTAACAATTTTGGTTAAGATTAATATATTTACTTGCAAATGTTTTCAAAATAATGTTATTAAAAATAATGTCAAATGATTTTACGTAGCAAACTTTTGGTTATCATAAGGTAAAAATCAATTTTGTATTTATGTGTGGCATGGTCTTATGAGATAACTTTGTTTTCAAAATGTGTATTTTGAGTTTCTTACGCCAGTCCTACGATAAACCTGGAGTTTATTTTCCCTTCTCCTAAACTTAGGGTGCCCTAATTTTTCTAAGTAGCCTAGTAGTCAGGTTCAGTTAGAAGAAATCTGGAAGAGTTTGGAGCATGGAGTTAGAAGATTCTTTTGAAGATTGTTATCCATTTCCACCACACTTATGTACTATTGTATTTCACATTTGTAAGAATAGATATTTATAATTGTCCATGTTTAACTTTGATAAATGTATTTAAAATTAAGATATATATTTTAAAATAACATATGTGAGATTCTATTTTGTCTTTACTTTCTTTCTTACCCTTAAGAATCCGCCTCTCCGGCACCTGGATTTGCAACAAGCGAGTACCGGGGATGTATTAGTGTCGATTTCTTAGGGTCGAAGAAACGGGTCTTCACATTTGATACCAGAGCTTAGGTTGAGCAAACATCTTGGCTTTGATAGGGGTAAAGTCTCATCATATGGGGTTAGTAATACCCAAGGATGAGTAACTCATTAGAGATATGACTAGTAACACCCTAGAATCAGTTTGAGAGTATTATATATGAGCGTGTATTTGTTAATGATATATATACAAATGATTTTGGTTATAAAAAAATGGATGCGTGTGTGTGTGTGTGTGTATATATATATTTGAGAAATTTTAGAGATAATGATTAAAAAATTATAAAAAGGATTCTTGGAAGTGATAGTAATAAAATTTGGAAAACATTTTGGCGTAGTTTTCAAAGGATTTTTGGGAGGATAAACAATTTTTTCATACAAATAATTTTATGTAGGAAAAGCTGTCTTTAGAAGTAGATTGCAAAAAGACCTCGGATTATTCTCTAAGTGTTGGTTGAACATCGGTTTGAGGAAAGTAATACCAAGTGATTAGCAAACCTTTCTACTCAAAATAGGATATGCCTAAGTTAATGAGATATTAATAACTCAACATTAGAATAAGTTAGATTACCTAAATTGCGCAGTACCTATATCTAAGGTGATGTTGTTTACATTGCAGAAACTATATGAAGGAAAGTAGTCTAAAGGAGAGACCTGAAGGACAAATTGGGGCGAGAAGGACAACTTTATTATTCTCTCTAGCAATAAGGAAGGACAACCGAAATATCCAGTTAGCAATGGTTGGCCCTCGATTGAAGGATAGCATGCTTATACACTCGAAGAAATAAAGACGGGTATCCGATGGTAGAAATGCTCATACCGCCCACGACCCCCCAGATGATTATAATTTCTAATGATGACGAATCCGTGCAAATATGGACTGTAAATCATGCTAGCTCCGCACTAGAACCCATAGTAGAATCTTAACCTATGGAAGAAGAATCAGAACCCATGGAAGAAGAATCAGACCCCATGAGAGAAGAATCAGAACCTATAAAAGACCCAAATGCCATAATATCTAGCGACTACAGCAATAAGATATCGAACTTTGGATGGGGAGCATGTTATTTGGCAAGAAGATTCATCTAGTTCCTGCATTAACTGGATGAGAAGGATGGGAATGATGAAGAATTACCAAAAGAGGAAGAAGAACTTGAAGTGTTCGAGAAGACTTAGGAAGTTGATGTGCAAGGCCTTGAAAAAATAGAAGAGGAGTGTAATTCCAGGAGTATTAGTTGGTATGGGACATGTTCAATGGACCCAACCTTGGCTACCCTATGTTGAGGATGAGATGCAACCGAATGAAGATGGTAATGAGGTCGATGATGAATTGGGAAGCGATGATGGAATTGGGGAAGTTTTAATAGATTTTGGATACTGGAGTGCACCATCGGCTTCGGATTCAAAGGAATGAAGGAGATGTTAAGTATGGTGATTAAGGGTAGCTCTATTTATCTAATACACACACACACACAAACACATATATAGTAGTGTGTTTGGTTGGGGGTGAAATGTTGTTATGATTAGTGTTTTATACCATATGTATTAGTGCTAGGAAGTCTTGACCCAAGTCTAAGTTGGAATGTTGAATGTAAAATTATGGAGATATATAATATAATTATGATATTTTGCTTCGACTTTGTATTTACATAAACCTTTTAGATTAATAAGAATTGTTGGGGAAAGAAGCAAGAAAATTGAAATGAAGGATTTTTCTTATAAGAGGAAGTTATATAATATGTATTAAAGAAATATTAAGTTTTGACTAACTAAGGAAGTTTATGGTAACTTATCAATTTAATGGGTTATTTTGAAAATGTGTTTTTCAAAAACCATTAAGATATATTTAGAGATGTGTAATAATAAAAAGATATTTATTGTTTCAAAAAGGAATGTTTTCTTTAAGTAAAAATATTTGGAAATAAAAAATGTAAAATGATTATGTATAAAGAAGTATCTTTATAAAATTTTGAATAAAAGAAGAAAGTTTTATGAAATGTTTTCGTTAATTAATTTACAAAGATTATTGAATACATATGAAGCATGTGGATTATTTTGCCACACAATTTGATCTAAGATTCGAGATGTTTACACCGGTCTAAGAAAGGATTTATCGCTTTATTCTTGACGATGAACATTGGTGACGTTTTGTGGTTGGATACTTAAGTTTTCTATCATAGTTGAGAGCAATACAAGGAAAACAAAAATTCGGACCGGAAAGCCTGATCGGAGTCCAAACTAAAGGACCGGGGATCAATACTAGTTTGGAAGCGAAGTAGTGGATTTAAATAGAAGATTAAATTAGATATTTCGTACGGATGACCAATGTACATCGTACGGAATTAATTTTAATAATAAATATTTTAGGCAAAACCTTTGGGTTTTGTTTTGAGTAATTTTGGGGACGAAATTCTTCTAAGGGGGAAAGTATGTAATGACATGAATTTTGATCACTTTAACTAAGAATAATTAGTTTATTTTAAATATTCAAATATGGATTATTCACAAAAAATGATCAAGTCTAGTGAAATGAATGATAAATAATAAATCTATTTTGGAGAAATATTCGCAAAAATATTTACTTTAAAAAAATACGATAAAATGATTGAAAACCATTTTATCAATAAACAACTCTATAATCAAAAAACGTCGGATACGTACACTTATTTTTGTAATTGAACAAGAATATGAAATAAAATCAATTATTTTATTTTTGGAAATAAAATGTATTTATGACATCATCAGTGATGCCCTTCTATTTAAATATTGATTCATTAAATTAAATGGAGATTTAACGACTTAAAAATTATTTTAGTTATTTAAATAAATGTTTAAATGATGATAACATATTTTAAATAGATATAAAGCGACAATAAATCATTTGTAATAGTTTTATAAAGATATATATTTGATTTGATAATATAGGGAAAAATCGATATCGCTTTATCGGTGTAATAGCCATTATTGTAAATAATTCTTAATACAGATTTATATGGTTTTATAACTCAAATAAGATCATTTTAATTAATTAATAATGATGATAATTTTATTTCTAATTTTTGTACATTTATGTAATTTAAAATGTAGGTGAAAATGTGACCGGGAATGGGTTACCCGATTCTCAACGGTTTAACAAACGAAAGTTGTTCAAAGTGTTGAAACATTGTTTGTACTCTTATGCACATATATGTCACATACACACATTTACATACATATAACATATATATACATATATATACTTATATATACATATACATATACATACACACACACACACGTATAAGAAAAATCTAGGATATGTTTACTAAGAAACAAAAGGAGTTTACTTTTGTGAAAGCAAACATCAACTCACTCTTAGACACCATCATCATACACATTGAGTCACACATTTTGGATGGGAGGGGAGCTTGAGCCATGCATCTAGGGGTGGAAGGGGTGTGGATCAAAGGTAAAATGGTAATTACACACATAGATATATATTCCAAAAAATTTCCTATAAATACCCATGCAGTTTCTCGCATTTTTACACTGCATTCTTATCATCTTCTTCTCAACTTTCAAGCTCTTTCATGGCTTTATAGGCTTAGGAAAATAGCGAAGAAAATTTATTCAAAAAGAAATTAAATTAGTATAATATACATATATTATCAAATCCACTTCAAACCAAGGCAAATAACCTCCTTTCCTCTACTAATACTCACGGCCACCACTCCCCAAAGCAAAGACTGAGCCCACCACTAAGAAAACCCATGAACGTACCCACTTAAGGCAAAGGAGCTTGGTTTTATAAAGTTTAAAGCAATCGTAAGAAGCTACAGCAAATTTTTTTAAGATCTATGTCCAATGAATGTTAGAAATTCTTACTTATATTATATTTTAGATGATGATATGATTATTGAAATGGATGTTAAATATGCGTTGATCATCAAGTTTGGTTGTTTAATATTGTTGTTGAATATATACAAGTCACGTTTAAATGCGCGTTGATAAGCACAAAGGAAATCATTTTCCATTAATAAATGAAAAGGTGTATATGGAATTGCCAAACCTCTTAAAAATGGTTTAATATGGTTTAGATATATTTTATAACATTTAAAAGTGTTTTGGCAAAGTTTAAATTAATATTGAAAATTTAGTCAAAAATAGGCTTATCGCGTACATTAGCTCGCAATTTTGCACCGTAAAAGTCAAATGGATATATAGAATAGAATATAGCTCAGAATTCTTCGAGATAAGAATTTTCCAAACCATTATATCCACAGCTTTCAAACAAAGAAACTTGAGATTTCATGTGGTAGATTTTAAAATATGAGCAAATCAAGTTTTAAATAAAACCTTGCTTCGGCAGTTTGGAGGTCAAAATAGTAAATATTTCAAAATAGATATTTTTAATTCTTTAAAAATATGAAATAAATTCTAAATTTTTTTAAAATGTTTTAAAATATGTTTGATTTATAAAAATTAATATCCAAATGATAGAAAAGTCGTTTTGATCGTTACAGCTTAAAAAGCACCTTTCATAGCATTTTTCTATAACTTTTGAAAAATAGTTCTAAGCGCAACAATTCTTTTCCAAATCTTTTGTAAATATTTTTAAATGAATAATAAAGTACTTTAAAGGCGATTTGAAAGATTAAAAAATTATTTCAAAGTGGTTAAATAAATAATTAAAAGTTAATTAAGTATGTTAAAAGGATTTAGGGTCGATCAAATAACTTGACCATTTTATGGGTGACAGAGAGATAGTGTCTAGACTTGAATTTGGAAAACTAGTTTTCTGCTCTCCCTGGCTATCCAAGCTAGTTTAACAGTGGGGATAGTAAATTTGATTTACTCGTATCAAATTTCTCAAACTATAAAGTACTTTCTAAATACAAATAATTTGAATTTTACGGTGATAATCTTCTTATACTTGGTATTAAATTCCGAGGAAGAATTTATATTATTCATAGAATTTAAAAGGTGATTTCGTCATTATTCCGCCCATAACACTTGTTGAATACATAAATTGATATTGAGTAGAATTAGATGATTTTTATGTATTCTTCTTACTAAATGTTTACTAGTTTTGTATTGAAATCCTTGATAACATAGTTCTAACTAACTCAAAACATGATTGGGAATTAAGAAATCTTTGCTAAGATTTAAATAATTTCTTAAAGATAAAGAGAGGTGTAATGATTCTGTATATATCGAAATGAATGTTATATATATACGATAGTTTGATAAAAAAAAGAAACTAATTAGTTAATGATTAATTCCCTATTTACTAAACATCCATTTTTATAGATAATTGGTTCTCAGGAACTAGAATTGGATTTGAGCTATTCTTATCCAAAAACCACTTTGGACCAATTTACGAGTTCGAAAGTGAAGACATATTAAAGACAATGAAGTTGAAAGCGGAGATCTTCATAATGGAAGAACTTCTTGTTGATAATTTTGGAATGGCACCTGGGATAAATAAATAGATGTGGTCCCATCGTTCTGGGATCTTCGAAGTAAGGATTTCTCGCTACTTATCCTAAGGGTGATCCCCGAGGATGTAGTATGAGTGTGCCTTCGTTTTTGATGAATGTCTGACGTTGCATTTCTAATTACATTAGTTGATCTTTCTGAACGTATCATCTATTTGGTGGCAAAGAAGGCAACTTCTCTCAGCTTAATACTCTTTCCCGAGATATATAAGCTCACGGGTTATACGTTTGTAGAAATCAATTGTGTGATTAAGGAATGGCAATGTGGCATCCAAAGTGGAATGTGCTATATGAAAGGTAATCGCTACCTCAATCCTCATCAACCGGTAATAGCTTAAGCAGGGCATGCCTGCTATCAGAGTTTTTGACCAAAAAATTCTTTTACAAGTCAAAACATCCAAGTATAGTCAAAACAACTCAAGAATCAACCAAAAGGACTGAAGGAACCACGAAAGACTTTAAAAAATGAATTTAAAATTTTCCCAAGGCGATGGATCACTAGCGATCCTTCTCCTATGGATCGCTAGCGGTCCATAAGGGTCACTCTTAGATCCTCCAACCCTCTTGCTCCATGATCTAATAAGTATTCTAGGAATGTTTGTTAAGTTTGGAGGCATTCCAAGCTAGTTAGATCGAGAAGTGAGCATTCATCTGATTCCATCAGCAGTTCAATGCAATGAGTACATGAATCTTTATCAAAACCAAGCTTCTAGTCATGAAATTACATAGAGAGAATCTACATATGGAAGGAAACATGATCCAAAGGGAACAAGGAAAAAATACACTAACCCGATGGATTGCTAGCAATCTATGCCCTATGGATTGCTACCATCATATTAGGTCGGTTCATTCTAGAATTTCTAGAGTGCCTTCGTATCTTCAATTGTAAGTATCTGACGAAGCGGCTTTAGCCCAATGACTCTCTAGCCCCTATAAATAAAATCCTGCCTTCAACATAAGGGGGATCTTTTGGACTGGATGCTAGGACTTTGCAGAAACTATTCTTCACTCTTCTCCTCCCACACAACATTCATCTAAAGGGTTCAGTATGATTCTCCAATGAACTCTGACATTGGTGACATGATCTAACTTACAAGCTTTAATTAAATTGTAATCATATTCAACTTGTAGTTGCAGCCAGTCAATAATAAAAGTTATAAAGTGGACGTAGGCTTCGTTAACAGCCGAACCACTATAAAAATCTCTTATTCTTTTACTTTATCTGCACCTCTATTCTATTTTCCTTGAGAATCATTTTTGTGCTTTCACTGAGAACCCAATTCAGGCTTAGATCTAACTATCTACTTTGAATCAGATAGATTCAGAAGTTAGATCATCAATCTCTATTAAGAAGATTAGCTATTGAGAACCAATGACATCACGAAGAAAGATAACAACTTCCAAAAGATCCATAGAAGCTACCAATGCTGGAGAAGAAACAAACCTCCAGCAAATTGAAGTTAACGATCCCAACAATCCGCAGTTACGAGCTAACTCCGGTGATAAGATTCCAGGATCCTCCATTCAGCGTAAAGTTGTCACTAGAGATGAATTAAGTAAAATGGTTGACGAAATTAATCAGAAAATGGAAAACATCCAAAGAGCTCTTCTGGAGAAACTAAACGCCCTATTGATCTTGCAATTTCGTGCTGCTCCAAGAACCATGATAGAGCCCATGGCTACCGTGGAACAAGAAAATTCTTCCTTTACTGGCCTAAAGAGGAGAAATGGAAAGCAGCCATAGAACGAAGTAATAGGTGGAACCAATAGGAACTAATACGGATGGAAAAAAATCACTCCACCAATCGTGAGGCAACTAGCTATGAACTTAAATCTAGGGGTAAAAACCCAATAGAAGTATATAGTGATGGATCTCTTCGACCCAGAAGATGGTGAGCGACTTGACGACGACAAGTTGGAAGGAAATACCAATGCATTCAATTATAGCAGGGAGATCCAAACTACCCCCATCAGACCAATTACAAGCCAGTAGAACCCTAACGGAGTGGCTCTCTTGAAGACAGGAGAGCCTAGGCTTCAGCCCACTCACCAAGATAGTTCGCAAAGCCAAGCTCTCGGTGTAGTTACTGACTGCGAACTCTCGGAATAACGGACGTCTTAGGCATATAACACGGACATGGTCAAGCGACTGATGGAAAAAAGTAAGGATACAATGGATAATGAATGGGGATCCGCTCCAAGTCGGACTCCTTTCACTGTTGAGATTTTGAATGAGCGGTACCCAGAAAAGTTCACTATGCCTACTATTCCATCTTATGATGGAACGAGAGAACCAAACCCCACTTATATAAGTTTAGTTGGTACATGGATGGAGCGAATGCTTTAGATGTCATTCGATGTAGATGCTTCTCGATTTTTCTAGAGGGAATTGCTTCCATGTAGTTCACCAGGCTTCCACCAAAATCCATTTCCACCTTCAATCAACTAGCAACAAGGTTCCTTGATCAATTTAAACTTCACACGGCACAACCAAAAGATGTGATATCCTTGTCTGGTCTATTCCAGGGATGGAACAAATCTCTAAAGTCTATCATGAATCGGTTCAAAATTACGGTAACTGAAATAAGTAATCCAAACGAGGATAAGGTTTTCATGGCCATAGTTCGCGCAATTCACTCCAAGACTGAAGGTGGGAAATGGATCAAAATGAAATAACCCGCCACTAGGAAGGACTTCAACCAAAATGCGTGCCAGCATTTGAGATAGGAAGAGGCACAAGAATTCGAAAGGAAATATGCTAAACTTCAACCGACTAACGTTGGGAAAAATGGCATGGCGATGAACAAAGATATAAACACCTTCGGGACTACTGAAGGGAACATAGGGAAAATGAGAATCAGAAAAGAAAGAGCTAGAGTACTAGCAAGTGAAACAGGAGTAGCAAGCGACTAAAAGGTTTGCAGCCCAAATAATACATCCCGCCCAATGATACTCCAAAAAACATCTATCTCACGACACAGAGGATGGAAGAATACAAGAAGCCACCTAAAAATAATGCAATCGAACAGTAGAAGTGTTTCAAAAAGTACTGCCGCCTCCATGAGTCACATGGCCGCAACATGAATGAATGTCGTCACCTGTAGAACTTGACTGAGGAGTTGACCTGGGAAAATAAGCTTCAATAGTATGTGACCAAACCACTAAATCCTGACCAACTTGTAGCGCCCATAGCTTCTAGAGACCAAGGAACCAAGTTGGACAAGTAAAGAGGGACCTAAATGGACTAACCAGAGGCTCATTATTGGAACCATATCTGGAGCACCCATCCCGTGCAAAAGAGTTGGGGAGAAATGTAGCGGCAAGCTAGCTTTTTAAAGCATGCTCGAAAAGATGTATGCTTTGTGATCGAAGATGGTACCTCTACTAAGCAGTAGAGAATCCTAAACGACAACATATTATTTCAAAATCGAGATACTAAGGGAATAAAAGCTCCAACTCTCAACCGCATGGTCGTGACAGTAGGAATGGGACCCACCATATCCGAGGAGTATTGGTAGACAGTGGTAGTTTTATTAGCATCCTTTTTAGATTCACTTTTGAGCAGATGAAGATCTGTATGAAAGATGTATCCGCCTACAAAACAAAGATCTCAGGATTCACCGGTGAATCCAAACAACCTGGCGAAACGATTGACTTACTCGTAGAACTCGGAGAAGGCAAACAGAGGATCATTCTCATCCAAACCTTTATAATCATAGATGAGATGTCTGCCTACAATGCCTTCTTGGGGCGACCCACCTTGGTAGTCATTAGAATTGCTTTAGCTTAATGGTGTCTAACTATAAAAGAATTTGGGTATCAAGGGAGACCAAAGTGCTGTTAGGGAATGTTATATCGCGGAACTGTGCAAACCTAAAAGAAAAGAAAAAGGGAAGAATGTGGGGAGAACTCACACATTCGTGAACCTGCTGCATAGCAACTACAGAGCCTCCCCTAGCTTGGGGACCATAGCCGATTCGATAAGGCTTTAGACCCTTGAAAGAAGAGTTTGGGGAGGAACGGGCAGCACCGGTAGAATTGACGGTGTCTGACCCAGTTGATATGGATGACCAACACGGGTCCTCAAAATTGGATCGCATTTTTGAAACATGATGCGACTGGAACTCATCAAATTTCTTCACGCCAATCTAGATATATTTGCTTGGACTCATTCTTATATGTGCGGGGTGTCGCCAGAGATAGCCTTCCATGCACTTAATATTGATCCCAAGTATACGCTCGTGAAACAGAAAAGGCACAGTCTGGGTCCCGAGCGGTCCAAAACGCTAAGAGAAGAAGCAGACAACCTAATGGCGAATGGCTTTATCCATTATGCAACTTACCCTGAATGGGTATCTAATCCAGTCTTGGTCATGAAGTCCAATGGGAAATGGCAAACCTGTATCGACTACTAGGATCTAAATAAAGCTTACCCAAAAGACAGCTTTCCTCTACCTAGAATCGATCATATTGATCCCAAGTATACGCTCGTGAAACAGAAAAGGCACAGTCTAGGTCCCGAGCGGTCCAAAGCGTTAAGAGAAGAAGCGGACAACCTAATGGCGAATGGCTTTATCCATTATGCAACTTACCCTGAATGGGTATCTAATCCAGTCTTGGTCATGAAGTCCAATGGGAAATGGCAAACCTGTATCGACTACTAGGATCTGAATAAAGCTTACCCAAAAGACAACTTTCCTCTACCTAGAATCGATCAGCTTGTGGGTGGGATGGTTGAACATGAACTGCTATCATTTATGGATGTATACTCGGGGTACAACTAGATCATAATGCATGAACCGGATCAAGAAAATACCAGTTTCATTACCGACCTGGGGCTGTATTGCTACAAAGTATACCATTTGGCTTAAAGAATGCTGGGGCAACTTACCAGCAATAGGTAAATGCCATAATGAAATGTCAAATTGGGAGGATAATGAAAGTTTATGTAGATGATATGTTGGTTAAATCACGCATAGCTGCAAATCACTTGGACAACCTTGCTGAAATGTTTGAAATACTCTGCAAATATGGAATGAAGCTCAATCCACTTAAGTGTCATTTTTGGGTAGCCTTAGGAAAATTATTGGGATTTAGTGTGAGCACTAGAGGCATCGAAGTAAATCTCGACCAAATAACAGCATTGTGAGAAGTCGAGGCCCGAGGAACAGGAAAGAGTTACAAAGCCTAAATGGAAAGGTAGCAGTACTGAGCCAGTTTACCTCAAAAGCGGCTGAAAAATGTATACCATACTTTGATGCGCAAAAGATGGAAAATAAAAACTTCGAATGGAATCAAGCTTGTCAAACTGCATTCGAAAAGTTGGTACGACATATGGAAACCCCGCTAATCCTGTCTAAGCTAGTAGATGGAGAAGATTTGTACATCTATTTAGCAGTCCTGCCATAGGCATTGTGTGCCACCCTTGTAAGAGAAGAAGCTAAGATCCAACGATCGGTATATTACATTAGTAAAAAGTTCACTGGAGCAGAAAAGAACAATCCAAAATTGGAAAAACTAGCATATTGCCTCTTGATCGCATTCAGAAAATTACGACCATACTTCTAGGCACACCCTTTCAGAGTGCTAATAGATCAACCCTTAAAGCGAGAGCTATATCACCCCGAGACCTCTGGACAGCTTATCAACTGGAACATTGAGTTGAGTCGGTACAAAATCACACACCATCCTCAAAAGGCGATCAACAGGCAAGCGCCGGAAGATTTTGTTGCGGAATTTACAATATGAGATAGCGAGGAAGGAGTGACTCCAGAAGTGGAGACACGTTGGAAGCTGTTCGTTGATGGTGCGTCTAACACCTTTTCTCTCGGGAGAAAAGGTAGAGCTCGAGACTCTCGAAGGATGATCTATTTTCTATGCCTTGCGCTTAGAATTCCCTACAACAAATAACGAGGCAGAATATGAAGCATTGATAGTTGAGCTAAAGATTGTGAGGGAACTCGAGATAAAATCCATACACATCTATAGCAACTCTCAGCTAGTCATCTGTCAGGTAAAAGGTGAATACCAGGCTCGGGATAAGAACCTCGCCTTATATCTATCTAAAATACAGGAACTACTTAATGACATCGAGCATTACACCACTCATATCCTAAGGGAGCAGAACACGAAGGCGTATTATATGGCTAAATTGGCCTGTTCTAGAGAAGCTTAGTCATTGGGGCTGGTCTCAATTAAAACCCTGACCGCTCCGAGAATAATAAAATTGTACATTGACTAGATTTTTGAGATGACCAAGGAATCAGAAACATGGATGACACCAATTAAAGATTACCTGCTCATAGGAGCTCTCTTCACAGACATGAACCAGCAAAAAAAGCTTCTTCGGAAAGCACCACGATTTGTAATGTAGGATGAGATACTTTACCAAAGGGTATTCTCTACCCCCTTGCTCGGATGCGTGATCAATGATGGAGCTCGAAGGATCCTAAAAGAAATTCATGAAGGTGACTGTAAAGATCATACTAGGAGGCAAATCATCGCAAAGAAGGTTCTCCGGTATGGGTACTTTTGGCCATAGTGAACCGCGATGTAACAGATTATTCCAGATGGTGCAATCATTGCCAAAGATTCATCATGATCAAAAGAACCTCCTTGACGGAGCTAACATAGATGGTTAGCCCCATAGCTGTTCGCAACCTGGAGAATTGATTTGATTGGCGCATTGCCAATGGCAAAAGGGGAGCCAAATATGCTATTGTTGTTGTTGACTATTTCACTAAATGGGTCGGAATCGCTAGCCACTGTTACCACAAAGTAAGTCACTAACTTCATTACTAAAAATATTATTTGTAGGTTTGGGGTGTCGTAGAAAATCATCACAAACAACGTGATTCAATTCGAAAGCGCTGCATTCAAAACCTAACCTCCTACAAACGCTTTCGAATCAGGAAAAGTTTTTCCATTGTTGCACATCCCCAGGCAAATGGGCAAGTGGAAGCAGTAAATAAGATCATCAAGTCCACCATCAAAATACGACTAACAAAAGCAAAAGGCAATTGGGTCGATGTACTTCCACTCCCACTATGGGCATGCAGGACAACGCACAAGTCTACAACTAGGCACTCTTCGCTTCGCTCTAGCATATGGTTCAGAAGCAAGGATCCTAGTTGAGCTAGAAGTCCCTTCTAATCGGAGGTGAAACTTTGATCAAAGGCAGAACGAACAACTTCTACTCGAGTCACTCGATATGGTCGATGAGAAGATGGAAGAAGCCGAATTAAGAACTGCCGCTCATTAAAAAAGGGTCGCACAGTACTTCAACTCAAATTTCATAGTCACACCTTTGAAGTAGGAGACCTTGTCCTTAAGAGGGTCTATATTGTACCAGGTGCACTCGAACCAAACTAGGAAGGACCATATGTGATTGGTCAGAAGCTTGGGGATGGCACATTCTAGCTAACTACCATTGGTGGAATCCAAATTCCCCGAGCATGGAATAGCGAATAGCTGCATCGTTACTTTATTGAAAATTATCTTATATATCTCTTATTTCCAGCAAATAAGTCATCCCAGGATACCGGTGGCATTGTAAATAGGCAAAACTTGCCCAACTTTCATTAATAAAATTGCTTTGTTTTCTGAACCAATGAAACTGTGTTCACAAAAGTAATATGCCGAGTTGATGGGGTCAAATCAAATCAAAATCATCTGATTGCTACTTGAGATAGTGGAACCACGCTCAAGCACACACTGCTTACCCGCCAGGTCGATGGAAGTAAAGCGACACAAACCATTGGATTGGAAGAACTCGATCCTCGCCTTCTATGAACCAGTGTTGCTTCAGCAATGCTGGGAAGGCCCAAATAAAAGTCGCTCATTTCGTAAGCTGCAAACCACGTCTTGAATTATGGAATCACATCCAAGAAAGCACAAATATCAAAGCCATACACCCTCATAAGCCGTGCATTACTCCTAGAGCTATGAAACCACGCTCTCAAAATACAAAGTCCTAACATTACTTGAAGGTTGGTCATCGAGAAATTTCAAATTGTTCCAGATTGACAGGTCATACTAATCCCAAAAGCCATGCATCCTACAATCCGCGCACACTCTCAAAAGCCATGCATTTCATAAGTCGCGCACAGTCTTAAATATCGGTATTGCCTCGACAACACCAAGAAACTCATCTATTGCAGGAACAATAAAAATCAATCCACTACCACCATCGAGAGTAATGAGTATGAATTCAGCAATGCCAAATAACTACGAATCCGTAAAGAATTCTGATTGTTGTCCGACAATACCTCTAAAATCAAGATGCTCAAGTACAAGTCCCTGAAGGTAGGAACCGTGAAACAGGTCTAGTTACAGACATTTAAAAAATCGCTTGGATCAATCGGTCATTTGTCAAGTGTTTGAAGTAAACAGTCCCATGAACTGGGGGGCACACATCGATACTCAAAAACAAAAAAACAAAAAAACAAAAAAACCAAGTAATTCATAGTTCTGTTACTCCAAACAAAGAACTTTGGTGGTAATCACAGGACTAGATAAAATAAAATAGTAGTAAATTATTTTGGTATAAGTGCATGAAACGTAGATAAGTAGACAAATAAAGTTATAATCAAAATGTCAACGTTGTATTACTTATAGTCTTTTCTATATAAAGTTAGAGCGTGGGAGCCATACCCACATAATATCGACCGGCAAAAAGGAAAATACAAGTGCTATAACAATCAAAGAAATAAGTGCAGACTCTGCACTTGAACAAAACATGTATCAAATAAAATAAAATGCCCCAAAAACTAGCTCCATCGTTCCCAGAGCCTGTCAATGCTTCTTTCCACCGCTTCCCTTCCCGCCTTTTGTTGGAAGTTTCTTCTTCCTTTCAGAATCTCTGCCAGAAGTAGTGTCGCTGCCTGAAATATCAGTTATCTCCTCGGTGCTACATCTCCTCCCTGCTCTTTGACCTTCTCGAATGACTCCCCCTTGGTCCTACGCTATTGGGACTTGCAAGAGCTCCTTGAGGATTTTCTCTCCTTGATCTTTTCCTTCTTAATGACGACCATCTGCTGTTTGGATTTATGTAGTTGGTCAGTTTGATCTTCCTGCTCTCGAGCTTCAACTGCTGTGAAATCACCCTCCAAAGATACGGAAGGGTCATCTAGACCGTGCAATGCAGCAATCTTCTCAGATTCTGGCCCTAGTTATGAGTTGGACATAGATGTGGCAATCGGAGTAGCTATAGAAACAAGCATTGAGGCGGTTGAACTAGCAGCAAGCCCAGCGATTGAAGAAATCGGTAGGTCAGTAGGTAAAGAAGACGAACCTATAAGATCAAAAATAAAAGCATTAAGTTCTTCTTGTTCTTGCGGCGTGAGCTGAAAATTCTCAAAGTCAGAAGAAATAAAAAGGTTACCTGCATCGGAGGAATGGCCAAGAATTTCAATCTCATATTTCCCATCTTTTCCTTCTTTGGATGATTGCACGATGTTCGAAGAAGTTCTAGGACCAATCTAGGTTTCAAAGACAGCTGCCGAAGGGCCAGATGATACGGCAACACCGGCCGAACTCGCTAACTGATCGCGTAGCTATTTTGACGAACTGCCGGGCCTAGAAATGAAAGGCTCTGGCAACGTTTTGGCAGTTGCAGTCATAACATCATCGACAGCCTCCTGTTCCCTCTTTATTCGGATGATCTCTCGACCCTCTATCAGAGCTTTCCTCAATTCTTCATTAATGTACACATCCTCCAACTCTTGCTCGGTATATGCATCCCTGTTCTCTTGGAAATGGGCTGGGACTTCTTCTCAAACCATGGAAAGAGTATGTGGGAATTTAGGGCCCAAATAGCGGAGGCTCCCTAGATGCAGAAGAAGTCAACATAGAAATCTAGGATGGTATCATCCATCTTCTCCATCTTCTTCTCAAAAGTATCCTGCAACTCCAAGTAATCAGCTGTTACAGTAGCCTTCTCAACTTCAACTCGGGTCTTCTTGGCGCTAAGCTGCACAACCCTTGCCTGGAGCGAAGCAATCGTTTGAGCTTGATCAGAAACGATCTTATCGTGGGACTCCACAATTCCTGTGTAATCAACAATTGGCTTTTAATAGGATTTAACAACTTCGTTATGATCAGCGATGGATTTCTTCTAAGCTTCAATGATCACGCCATGGACTTTAAGTTCCTATTTAAGCTTAACTTCGTCCATGTGGGCTTCTTGATTTCATCTTGGAATACGATCTGTATTTTTACATGGACCTCTTTCATTTCCTTCAGCAAGATAGGATGTTCTTACCTGTTTGGAGTGCAGCATCCTTTTCTTGCATTAGTCACTCGATTCTAGCATCACGTGCCGCTAACGCCCTCTCATAATCATCTTTCTCCGATTCAAAGGAGAGGATCTCTTAATAATTATTGCGGTTTGTGTCTACTGTCTGCTTGCGTTACTTTTCCCATCCCTTATCTTGATCTAAATCACTTTTAATCTCCTTAAGATGGTGTATATAAGAATCTTTGTGGGTTGGTCGCAGGTCATGGTCAAACTTAACTCCCTTTAAAAACCACCCAAGGAGCGCAGCTTCGAGCCTAGGGTAATCGGACGGAAGAATATAAGTAGACCTCCTGCGAAGATGTGAAAGACCAAAAGCGGGCACCATGTGAGTCGATGGAGCTTGTGATGAGAATGAAACTTGAACAGTGGAAATAGGAACTTCAAGTCCAATAGAGATTGGGTCGGGGCAAAGGCTTAATGCTCAGAGGGATGAGAACCGTGATCAACATTGGCTTCTTGGACAGATCTTCTCGGTCGTCAAGAGTTTTTCTCTTCTTGTAACCACTCTTATAAATCCTACCCTATTCTCTATCATCCCGACGACATGCTTCATCTTCCAAGTCTTTCCACCTTCTCTACTTTTCCTCAGTTTAATGGGGCTGGTGGTGGCTTGAAGACCGCCTTGACCAACATTTGTATTAGTGAATTATTCAAGATCCTTGTAAAGTTCATGGTCTCTCATTGTACTTGATATGAATAATAAATAAAGAGCTTTAACAACAAGAAATGGACCTAAATAATGCATGTGTAAATGAAATGTGACCCTAGTCAAATATGTATTATGTCTTAGGCGGCCTAAGGTGACATCAAAAACTAGATCGGGAAGCCACTGTGTTAGAAATTGGGCTGATTCTAGACACACTATGACTAGGGCGAGATGACAATCCCTCGAATTTGAAATCTTCTTCCATGAGTTCATCGATATCTACATAAACGTTGCTCAAATCCTCGAAGTCAATACCGATTTATTTAAGTGGGAAATCCTGAAGTCGCTCGGCTTAGGGGAGCATCTTTACCGTGAATCTCCCATGGAGGCGAATTCGGGAGAATATGACCCATTCCCGGAGTCTCATCGCACGATTCGAAGTTTTCATCGCTGGAAATTGCATTGAATTCATCATCGCCAGAGGAGGAATCATAACTGCTATTGCCCTCAATTTACCCTCCTCCCTTTCTATTGCCACTGCAGGCTTGCCTTCAACCTGCTTGAATTCTTCTTCACCCTCCTCTGGAATTGGAAGCATTCTGGCTGGGCAGCTAGCTTTAGTTGTAACACCCTTTCCTTCATGAATTTATTCCATTAATTCATTATACGGACCTCCTTATTCTGGTAGATCGCCCTCTATGGAGCCATGTGATGAACAAATGGAACGTGTTTGTATTCTGGAATGTGAAGGAGATGGGACTTCGATGGCCATAGCGGATCTCCCATGATGCAACAGCCCATACTTAAGCAAATTCTTCTGTTAGCAAAAATTTGATTGATCTCTCCTTAGCATCTTTGGCTATCAGAAAGTGGAAAATCAAATTGAGTGATGGATCTTTATTCGGCCTCAGAATAAATGCAAGAAGTATTTGATCCATCAAAAATCCCATAACGACGTATTGAAACTCAATAAGTAAAAGAGAGAACTTAACCCCCGTCGTCCAAAAGTGATAAAATCCTTAAGGACACATAACGAAAGAAATACTTGGTCTTGAATTGAGACAGATTGCTTTGGAGCTGTAGCATGATCTTGTAGTTTTTTTGGGCCTTGATGACGGCAAGGGATGGGTATTTGTCTCTCTTCTTAAATGAGCGAAAATATTTTAACTCATTGAAACCTGGAGAACGATTAAATGTCTGCATAAACAGGACGTGAAGATAGGTTAAGATCGCGTACCCATTAGGAGGAATGTGAAGTGGAGCAATACCTAAGTTCAGAAGAGTTTCTTTAAAGAATTTATTAGAATGGGAACCACCCTCATTTAAGCACATATACTTGTGTCAAGTTGTATACCCCAAAGGCGGCGTATGTACAAACTCGTTCTTTGATGGAAGGCGTACATCATCATCCGGAATGCCATGTTGTAGGAAAATATTTTGTAAAACTTTTAGTGGAGGTTATGAAGGAAGCTCTTTTCGGGGGATTAAGAAGACCTATGAAATTTGGATGAGTCCGGTCTACAACCGAACCAACTGGAACTAGTTGAGCATATTTAGCTCGTGGAACTGAACGGGTGGGCACAACGGATGATGATTCAGCTTCTAAAAGTGTTGGAATTTCTTTAGTGGACTTGCGACAAGAGGATGAGTGCTTCATACTATACAATAGAACTTACATCTAATGTGGTCAGTTACCTGTTATCGATCAACGATCGATAATGAATCTACTGTCTGAAGCGGCGTGGGAAGCTCTTCCCATTTTAGGTACACCAATTATGTAGTAACATGACCAATCGGATGTGATCAATTATAGACCGATGGGTCCAAATCAAGTGGATTATTGTTATCATAAATCGGATTTAGCTCTCCGAAAGGTGATAACAGCATAAGCTACACACGAGACGCTACCCTAAGCTATTATCACCCTCCAGAAAAACCAAAATCAATCCACGAGATGTCGTGTCGAATTAGCAATGTAACTCAGCGCAAGTCAATTTTGATTCTATGGATGAAAATAGCAAGACATGTTAACCACTAGGGCAAAACCCGAATTTCATTCTGTTAAGAACTCAAGACCCGAAGTACTATCTTCTTCCATAAAATCGCAATCAACTCGAATTCTCCATAACGATCACCACTAATCCAATCCTTATCACCAAATTGCTAAACGAAAGCAAAAATCCATACCACCCACCTTAAGTCAAAATTCAAAGAGCGTGAATGGTCAAAGTTTAAGTCGACAGTGATCTAAGTGAGTATGTCGATAATGATCCAAATTGATGAAGTTTGGGTGTTAAAGGTTGGCTAAAGATGGCGATAAGGCAAGGCAAGGTTAAGGGCAGGAAGCTTCAGCGATGGATGCCTGACAACGGCGATAGCGCAAATGGAGTTAGGGTTTATATTGGATGTAGGTCTCGAGGAGAACTAGCTCAAATCGTTGAATGGAGATATGTGGGAAAGCAGGTCGGCTCGAATGGAATAAATAAGGCAGAGCACCAGAAAAATATGCTAAGTCTTTGGATCACTAACGATCCATGGAATATGGATTGCTAGCGATCCATACAATAGCAACCAAATTTTTCCCAACTCATCAGGCATGATCTATTGGCAAGCCACTTGAAAATTGTGGGATGGAAATTGATTTATTGTTATAAGCTATGATAATTCCCATCAAAATTCAACAGACTTATGAATAACCAAAGCCAAATTCGCATGATGGCCTCAACATGAACACTAGAATCTCACCAAACGGGAATCAAAGGCAGCAACTTCTAGAGTACGTCTTGTTCCCAATGAAAGCATACTCTAAGGGGCAAATGTTATCCGAGTATTTGACCAAACAAATTCTTTTACAAGTTAGAATATCCACGTCAAGTCAGAACATCTCAAGAATCAACCAAAATGACCACAACAAGGAACCAAGAAAGACTCAAGATAAAGAAGTCAAAATTTTCCCAAGGTAATGGATGGCTAGCGATCGATCTCCTATGAATTGCTAGCGATCCATAAGGGTCGATCTTGGATCTTCTAATCCCCTTGCACCATGATCTAGTAAGTATTCTTGGAATGTTTGCTAAGTTTAGGGGTATTCTAAGCTGGTTAGATCGAGAAGTGAGCATTCATCTGATTCCATCAGCAATTCAATGCAATCAGTGCATGAATCATCATCAAAGCATCTAGTCATGAAATTACATAGGGAGAATCTAAATAAGGAAGGAAACATAATCCAAAGGGAATGAGCCAAAAATACACTAACTCCATAGATCGCTAGTGATCCATCATATTGTGTCGGCACATTTTGGAATTTCTAGTGCGCCCTTTTATCTTTAACTATAAGTCTCTGACGAAGCAGCTTTGGCCCACGGGCTCTCTAGCCCCTACAAGTACAATCCTACCTTCAACATAAGATGGATCTTTTGGACTTGCTTCTAGGACCATGCAGAAACTATTCTTCACTCTTCTCCTTCCATACAACAGTCATCTAAAGAGTTCGCTGTGATTTTACACTGAACTCTAACATTGGTGACATGATCTAAGTTACAAGATTTAACAAAATTGTAATCATATTCAACTTGTAATTGCAGCTAGTCAATAACAAAAGTTATAAAGTGGATATAGGCTTCATTAACAGCCGAACCACTTTAAAAATATTTTGTCTTTTTACTTTATCTGCAAATTATTATTTCTTGTCGCTATTCTATTTGCCTTGAGAAACAAGGTTGGTACTTTCATACTAAATCCAGAGTGTTGATCCATTTTTTGGGTCAACAATGTCATAAGGCTATGTGGGTCGTGCCCATAAGGGTATGGTCATAACTTTTCTAGATTACCCTCATATATGTGGAGTATACTGTGTATGCTGTGGCCACGGTTACATCAGTTATGACCAGAGTAATGTCATGTTCGGTTAAATCCACTACTAGGCGAGCATGTGGGCAGGCTGGTCTTACCAGGTGAAGAGGTTTCGAAGATGTTGATCCTCGGTACATTCCCCTAGAGGTGCACCATATGGAAGGTAGTACCTTACATGCCATTATATAGAATCTATTCTTCAAACAAGCCTTACAAGAATTTTTTTTATAGAGCCTAACATATCCAGAATTTAATAATGCTAATAATTTCGGCTAAGATTAATAAGTTTACTTGCAAAAAAATTCAAAAGAATGTCATTAAAAATAATTTCAAATGATTTTCCATAGAAAATATTTTGATTATCATAAGGTAAAAACTCATTCCATGTTTATGTGCAACATTTCTTATGAGATACCTTTTAGTCTCAAAATGCGTATTTTGAGTTTCCCACACCAGTCCCATGACTGACTCGGGGTTTATTTTCCTTAAACTCTAGTGCCCTAATTTTTCCAGGCAGCCTAGTAGTCAGGTTTAGTTAGAAGAAATCTGAAAGAGCTCGAAGCATGGAGTTAGAAGATTATTCTGAAGATTGTTATCCATTTCCATTACACTTATGTGTTATTGTATTTCCAATTTGTAAGGGCAGATATTTATAACTGTCCATGGTTAACCTTGATAAACATATTTAAAATTTCCGCTGCAAAGATATTTTTTTGAAATAATGTATGTGAGATTCTATTTTGTCTTTTTTTTCTTTCTTACCCTTGAGAATCCATCTCTCTGGCACTTGGATATGCGGCATGTGTATACCAAGGATGTATTAGTGTCATTTTCCGAGTGTCAAAGAAACGGGTCTTCATAGGATCTCTTTTGAGCGATTTGACCATTTTTGAAAAGAAAGTAAATGTACGAGGGTGGATGTAACTTAGACACGATTGGGATGAAGAGGATGAATGGTCACCTCTGCTTTATTAAGAGACATTGAAAACAGAAACTGTATAAAATTCTAAATGGTACTTAATATGGAATAAAAAATGTGGTTTTTAATCGAAATGTATTTTCATGTAGAAAATTGTTTTCTATTAATGTTATTTCTACATGTATAAGATATTTGATCAAAAACTCTGGACTATAAACTAGTTACAGTAAAAGAAATAAATAGGTCATAATAAGATGTTAAATGGAGCTTCATGTTTCATATGTTATTATAGTAATTGTGAAAATAGTAGGAGCATGTCATATATACTTATAAGTGGATGTATCAAGATACTAAAAGTTATTTTCGTAAATATACCAAATATTATATATGAATAATAACTATTTTCTATATTGCTTGAAATATAGTTTTATTTTATTATGAATATTTTAAATATTTTTTATGAAATAAATATATTAGGATAACAATATTTGTTGCTTTAGGTAAATAACGTAGAAGTATGTAAAAAATTTATAATTATTTCAGAATTATGGACAAGCCGTAATTTTAAGAAATAATTCACTAATCGTGTAATTATTAATCATATGGTAATGATGAATTGCATCTTAAATGAGTAAGTGCATAGCACCTATTCAGTGGAAAGGACAAAAGAGTTAATGAACTCTTTGGAATGATACATTTAGATAGATACTATTCAAAGTCTAATATTACTAAAATGGATCCATTCTCTTCATTAAATTCATAGATGCATTATCATAGAAACAAACATGTGTATTTGATACACAAGTAGTGTATTTATGATAAGTTCGTAGAAATAAAATGAGAAATAAATAACACGACGAGAAAAGAAACTGCATATAATACTTTTTCATGAGGGATCTTGTGCGGACCATCCTAAATGTGTTTAGGACCGATTAATATTGATTGACCAATTTATGTTATGAACATAAGTTTCATAAACCTAAAATCCAAAACATTTATATATAAACAATTCATAAAAAATTTATGAATACCTATTATGTTGCATTGAGGATAACTATTATTTCAAGGATACTAACGTCATGATGAATAATTTCTTTTACAAATTATTGGTAGTTAATGGATTTGAATACGATCCAATTAAACTGATTACAAAGGACGAAATGAATTAACCAAGCTTACACGGACACAACAAATTAGAATGTCTAATAAGAATTCTCGCACATTAAAGAGATATCGTGATTTTGGTAATTGATGTTTAGAAAAGAATTTTCTCAACTGTCAATAAGCTATTAAATATATTAACTCTACCATATGACATGATGCATAAATCCAAAATGGATTCCAAGTACGTTATCAAAATATGATTTTAATGGTTGTACCAATAGGGATATGATCCATCAATCGAAGAAGACCAATGCGATTGGAACGTAGCAAGCTATGTTGATAAAGTAACATCAAAAATTTCAACTGTTGAAACTAACATAACTGATTCGTCATTCAATGCACTTAAGCTAATTCTAATTTTTCTCGCAAAATTATCGCTCGATATGATTTTGAGTTTTGGTATATGTATGTTGAAACAAAAGTTCTAAATAATAATTTAGAATATGTTTTTTGCATTCAATAATCAAAGTGACTCCGAGTCAGTGGGAGAGATTTTGAGTTTGTGGGTTAATGGTTGTGATCCAAGAAATGATACAAAGTATTATTCCATAAGCATCAGAGTTAAGCAAGTATTAGAAAATCAATTAGTTTTCTAGTCAAAATGCAAAAGAAGCATGTGTCTGTAAGAAAGAATACTAAAGATAGTCTAAAAATATAAATAAACAACAAACTTATTATTGTTAAAAAGCAATGAATTTAAAATCAAGTTAATTGGTTGTTTAATACTCAACATTGGATTTGAAAATGAAATCTTTTATAATCAGTATAAAAGGATGACTGAGATTTTCCCAAATGATATACGCAGCATGAAATTATAATTGTTTAATATGAAGCATTTAAGATGGGTTTCTTGTGCATTGGCAATTGGAATTACCATACATGCTACATATCACACTTCGTTCATGAATTTAATTCATAGAGCAAGAAGCAAATCCGAATTAAGATCACTAAATGATAGTTTAGATTATTTTCATGTATTCCTAAAATAGTAGATAGAAACAGTAAATTCCTTATAAAGCAGTGTGCAGACTCAAACTTCATTAACAATATTGAGTATAGTATATCAATCATAAATTGATGTTCAAACTTAACTTAAGATCTTTAAATAAGAAATGTTCCAAATAACAAGTAGTGTCTAAATCAACCAAACGCTAAGTACATTGCCTTAAATAGCACTACAACTTAAAAACTATAAATAAATGCACAAATTTATAACTAAGCCAAGGATGATTCAAAACATTTATAATACCATGACATTATTATATGATAACAAAGATACGATACAATTCGTAAAAGAACCTAAAGCTCATTTGAAGTTGAAAAGCAAACTCCAATGGATTCTACATAATGAAAGCAATTTATCGACGCCAAAGAGGTTTAATTGACTAAGTAGGTAATTAATAAAAAGTAGCACACATGTTCACTAAGGGACTGACCTGAATAATTTTTGTGAAAATCGATCAAAGGAGTTGGAATAAGATTCCGTAATTGACCCCAAGTGCAAGCGGGAGATTGATAGAGTTAGGGGTATTCGCTAGGGGAAATTTTATAATTTGTTACACATATCTAACTCAATAACCAATTTTTTTCAAAACAAACGGTATTTTCTTTCTATTATATACTTGTTATATTATGATATAATTAGTTAAGTAATTAATTGAAAGTAGGTTAAATAGAAAATCCTTAAACGATATGTTACGTATAGTAATATAATATGTTGTAATCATGAGAAATTTGACATTAAAATTAGCATGTTATTTTAAATATTCCTAGTCAATATGTTTTGAGATGGGGTGTCGATTCATCCATGGAGACTATTGTGCTTAACGTGCTCTAAATCTTGGGTAGTTTATTACTCATGGCGGTTGGTGGCACCAAGGGGTTACATACTGATAGCTATTGGTAAATTATGGTATGAATCACATAATAGTTTTTTATTGCTTAATATAATTAAGGTCAAACAGAGAATCTCGAAGTAATGACATTACACAATTCTCTCAACTTAGGAATACAATTGAACTTTAATATGGACACTCCACTTTGATTATAGTTAAATTATGGCAAGTTATCCATTGAATGACTATAATTGGATCTGAATTGAAGAATTGGAAGTGAAACACTATTTAATAAAGAACTCGTCTTCTTGGTTATATGGGTTAGTATCACGGTTAAAGTCAAAATCTTTGAATAAAGCAGTATGATTAATAATAATTGTTATTATTGAACTAGAGATTTTGTATTTGGACTAATCAAGTTGAACGTAAACGTGTTGGAAATGAAAACCAAATTCCTTAGTCCTAATTTGATATAGTGTTGACGAAAAAAATTAGCGTAAATAATCGTTACTACACGGTACCACTTATAGTAAGTGAAACTGGATTTTACTAAAAGGATGTGTAAGCGATAAATTCAGCCAAACCACTAGCTTAAATGACATGTGAACATTAATATTCGAATTGTTTGATAATAATTGCTGACAAAATTTTGAGTCACAATGATGTCTCAAGAAAACCATACAATCTAATTACTTTATAAATTGTTGTAACTTAACTAAATTAATTAACATTTATGCAATATTAGTTATTAAATATTACTTGTTTTGTATGATTACAATTTGTATTTAATAAAGTGTGTATATAAAGTTATAAATTCATGTATCGGTATATGATATCAATAGAATATTTAAATTGGATTTAAATAGATTAAATGCTAAGTTATTTTGTGAAACTTTTGAGGCCCACGTGCCTTTTATGGCCGGCCACACATGAGACCAGGAGAAGATTTGATGAGGAATTAAATAGGGAAACTTTTGAAGAAGGGAATTGAAAAGTTTCAATATTTTCTTTAAAACAAATTCTCTTTCATTCATTCCAAATTTCATTATTCTTCTCTCCAGACAATTCTTGTTTCTATCTCTCCTCCCTCTCCCTCTAATGGCCAAAAATCCATGCCTTCGTCGATGGAAATTTTTCCAAAAGAAAAATAAAAAAAGGTGGTTCTTATCTCTCTATTCTAGCAAAATCCATAGATTGATTTGATTGAATCTAGGAGCAATGGTTCATTATTCAAAGTGTGATTTTTGGCAACATCCTAAAGTAATACTCCGATTTAATCTTTTTATGTGTCTCTTGTTCATATTGTGGGATTCTATACAGTTCTTCTTGACTTTAATTTTTCATCTTATAACATGTAATTCAAATTCTTGCTTGTCCATTTGAATTAAAAGTATGTCTATTATGTTAATCTGTCTTAAATCTACTTCTATTATGTTAATTTAAATTAAAAGTATGTAATTCTATATTATTTACATATGAATGTTCTTATCACAAATTTACATATCCCTAAGGTTCCTAATTACCTTTACTTTTATTTTTGAAAATTTTATTTATAAAAAAGCTTATCTTTAACTGAAAATTAATTTATAATTTCATACAGTTTTTGTTAATTATCTAAATTTTCCTTGAAAATCAATTCTTTTTGTCATATGGTTTATGTTTTGAATATAATTTTTTTGGGTAATGTTTTCATAAGAACAAAAGTTTTTCAATATAGAATTCATGTGTGGACTTTTGTGTAAAATCCAAAATTTTTGTTTCCTTTCTAAATTTAAAATTTTATGTAAAATGTTATGTTTTTTGTTTCCTTTTCAAATTAAAATTTTGATTTAAATTGTTTAATTTAAATTCATACATATTTATACATATATCATAAGTTACATTGTTTACACATATAGTTGTTTCGAAATCTAAAACATTACCTGCTATATTTGTATATGTGGAAACATATATGTGTTGTCTTAATTCAAATCTATGAGATGGATCTTATGTAATCTTTAATCTCGTACCTTTTCGAATTGGAAATAAATTCATTATTATTAATTTTAGTTTTAAAATCGTATAAAATTACTAAATGTAATTTCAATACACATACATACACTCTCTTACTATTTTACATCTTTTATTATGTATGTATTTTTAATTCAAACCCTTGGACAACAAAGACATTTAAATGGGAAATGGGTTAGTTGCGGTGTAAATTCCAGCACCTATGTACGGTCACATTACCTTTGTATACTTCTTACCTATAGCACGTGCACTTAACACAAACAATAATATAGATATACTTGGAAAAAAAATAAAAAATGAAAGAATTTTTTTTCCATGCATTTTGTATAAAATAAAGATTTTATTAAAAATATTTAGATTGGATCTAAAATCCATTTACGTTTCACATGCTCAACAAAGATAATGGAATTTTTATTTGAAATTCAACCATTTAACCCGCTTCTGATTAGCCTGGTTCATTTAGATTGTGCCAATCCATAAATATTTCTATGCCAATTTCTTGATCATTAATCAACAGTCTCTTGACGGAACCTTCCTAGGAATGCCTGCACTGATAGAATTTGGAGTCGTTATATCATAGAAATTTCTGCCGATGAAATTCCATACCCATTTAGAATATGTAGTATTATTGATGAACAATTTTTAGCCAGGAAATTATATAATGTACCATCGAATCATAGCAATAATTTCTTTTCAAATTATACTAATGTCTCCCTTAATATTTATAGTAATGAAAGTGTTAAATATAATGAGCTAGTTTAATGAACCGCAATAGTAGTTGATACCAAGGTTTAATTGAAAGTGGTCAATCTACGACCAGTGTTGGTACATCAAAAGAAGAGGGACTACCTACACATGATCGTGGCAAATGAACAAAAGTCCATTATGCATAGTATTTCAACTGTATTGCTCAAAATGAAAACATTACAGCTCCATCAATGTACATGAGGTGGAGGATAAGGTAGATCCCAAACTAGGGATGGGTTACTAGGACTTAAATTAGTAGGTGATTAAGAAGATGTGCAATTAAATCCTTCAGACCCATCAAAAGTCATGAAAACTGGAAAGAATTTAAGTGCAAAACTTCGAACAAAGTTGATAAATTTCATTGTGATGACCCGGAATTTGGGCAATAACAATGTGATAATCTTCGTTAATAATTATTTTAAATTGGGCAATATTGATTTAATAATATCTTTTACAATCATTCAAATTTGGTAATATTGGCTTGATAATTTTATTTTATAGTTATTTTAAAATTTGCAAGTTTATTCTTTTCAAAGCTAATATTATTTAATTGGTAAATTTTATTTTTCAAAGCTAAAAAAATATTTTCTATTTATAATATATATATATTGGTGTATATATTGTAAATAGGAAGGCTTTGGTATAAATCTAATAAAAGATTATGTTTTTAATTTATAATATATATGTATGTATATATTGTAATTTAAGGTTATGCGTTAAATTAAATCTAAACTAAATATTAGAATATTTTCTAATTATCATATATATATGCATTTCAAATAGGGAACTTTGGTTTAAATCCAATATAATGCTTTTTAAAGGCTGTTTAAAATTAAACTTTACATTTCTTAACAACATAGATAACATCTATATTTATTTAAAAATATTTAACTTAAGTTTAAAGTTTAAATAAGATTTATAAAAGGTTTGTTTTACTTTATTTTTAAAATTTGCTTGATAAATATGGTTTGTAAATTTATATAAAATCTAAAACATAATCCATAATCATATAAAACATACAATACATTAATTTATTCAAGCATAAGTAATATATAAATAAATATAAACATAAATTCATATTTACATAAATATATATACATAATTACTTAGTAAGATAAGGGTTTAGACATAATAATACATGTTTTAACATTTGTAAGATAACTTGACATTTGTATCTTATTTGTATCATGCAAATAATAAGTGGCAACCCTTTTTTAACTAATTTATATTAACAAAGTGTTTTGAAGAAACTTGATTATTTTTACAGTTCAAACTTCCTCAATTCTTTCTTCCTTTCTTTTTCTTCCTGTAAACCAAATCTAAGAATCAAAAATCAAAAGAAAAAAATCAAACTAGAACTTTCAATCTAACAACATCATCAACTGCTAGTACAACCTGATCTGAAGCCAAGTTAACAACAGTTTTACAAATCTTCAACAAGCAAGGCTCAACTCATCATAATTTCAAATCAATTTCAATCAAACAGCAAGCTTTAAAGCAGTCTCTGTTCTTTATAATTTGTGCCTTTCTTTAAAAACAGTTTTAAAATCTATGATTAAACTTTGATTCTTGTAATAGATTTGTGTTGTGATGATGTATATATGTTTATATAAATTTTGGTTGTGAATGCACGTTTGTATTTAAGATATGTCTGGTTATGTTTGAGTTACTGTATATACATATCTCTGCTCTGTTTGAATAAAACTGGCTCCAAATCTATATAAAAAATTATATCTTCCAAACGAATTAGTTTCAAACCAAGATCTTTACGGGAAAAAGGATTGTAACAGGGTTACATAAATTTTAAAAATGGTTTCAAGATTTTGCATTTAGTAAATATTTCAAAATAAAGGAATACAATGATGAACTAAATATAGGTCAAAAATCAATGAACTAAATTTCATGCTTGAATTACATAATCAGGTTCGTGTTAACAAATGATGATTTTAGAAAGTAATTTCATGATTTTTAAGCGTGTGAAGGTCGAGAATTCTCGAGATGATCGTTTTATGGTTTTTCGTCGAGTTCTGTTGATCGGCATGGTGGTGTTCGTCGTGGTCGTGGTCAAGGCATGCCTGAGGTTTGACGAGCATAGGAAAAATAAGGAGACGATTTTTAGATGGCTGTGGCGACTGGTCGGCATCGAACTAGGGTTCGAATGCCAGGTTTGGACAATGTTGATTCGCGAGGTCGTGCATCGCCGTTGGATCATTTGAGGCGATCGCAATGGTGGGGAACGTCGCGTGGGTATGAGATGCAGCTGTGTTCGGAGACTTGCTCGATTCTCATTTTCAACGAGATAGTTTGATCTGGTGGGCCGGGAGGACTAGGGTAGGTGTCGTTGTCTTGTCGACAATCACGGCAGAGGTCAAAGGCGTTCTGATCGGGTGTGCACATGCACTTGTGCACGGTGGCGTCGGTAGTGGTTGTGGCAACGGGAAGGATGATTTTTTGCTCGAAGTGGATTGGGTTTTCGCTCGGGTTTGGCTCGAGCTGTTCGTGTGTTGATCTCGAAGAGTTGGTGTGTGAATAGCACGGGGATTTCTTGTTTTTGCTCGGGGATTTCTAGTAGGATGGCTCAGGTTTTGTTTCGCTTGAGCTCGAGTTTTTATTGTGTTTTAGCTACCAGGGTAAAAGGAAGTTAAAACATAAATAGTTTTAAAGTTTTAAATTGACTTAGTTTTCAATGAATTGTACTAAGTTTTAAAGTTAATTTAAATGAATATATTTCAAAGTAAAAGTAAATCTAGTTTCAAAATATATTAGTTAGTTGTCGAAAGAAAAAATGGAAGTTTTTCAAAAGCAAAGTGTAAACAATTTTAAACAAGTTTTTTTAAAAGATTTAAAATGTTTAAAATTGTTTGTTTAAAATTAATTATGAAATTTATTTCAATTTTTTTTTCAAATGTAGTTTAATTATGTGATTAAGGAAATGATTAAGATAAGTGTATTTACAATGTTTTGGTATAGGTTGATTTCAAGTTTTAATTTAATAAGAACTAAATGTAATTAAGAAATTTATTTAGATAAGGAATTTATCCTTAATTAATCAAGATTGCAATTAATTAGGAATAATTAATTAGTGAAATTAGTTTAAAGTTAATTACTTAACAAAATTAATAATGGTAAATTATTTTAAGTTAAAAATCAAAGCATGATTACTTAAGGAGATAATTAAAGGATAGTTAATGAATCAAATTAAATTGAGGGTCATTAACTAGTGATTAAGATATAATTAATTAATGTAATTAATTAACGATAATTGGTTTAATTTATTAAGGATAGTTAAGTACTTAATTAATTAAGGTTTAATTAATCTAAGTAATTAAAGGTCAACTAATTTAAGAGTAATTAATTAATGGAAGTAATTAAAGGGATTAATTACTCAATGTAAATAATTAAATTAATGTGATTAGTTTAAGTTAATCAACTAGTTTAATTAATTTAAGATAATCACTTTATGATTGGTTAAGTATAATTACTTAATGTATCAATAAGTGTAATTACTTAGTGTGAGTAATTAATGGGTCATTACTGGATGTAATTAATTAAAGGAGAATTACTTAATGGAAAGTAGTTGATGGATAATTACTTAATGGAAGTAATTAAGGATTAATTACTTGGTGTAATTGATTAAAGAATTAATTAGTACAATTAACTAAGGAGTTAGTTAATTAATTAATGTAAGTAATTAAAGGATAGTTAATTACTGAATGAGATTAATTAAGGTTGATTAATGATTATGAGTAATTAAAGATTAATTACTAAATTAATTAGAAGAATAATTGATTAATGAAGTAATTAAAGGATCATTAATTAATGTAATTAATGAAAGTAATTAAAAGTTGATTAATATGATTAACTAAATGATAATTAATCAATATAAGTGATTATAGAATAATTAATTAATATAATTAATTAAGGGTCAATGAAATTAATTATAGTTAATTAATTAAAGGGAGTAATCAAAGGTTAATTAATGTTTTCGGTTTAAGGATAATTAATTTGTGTAACTAATTAAGGGTTAATTACTTAATGTAATTAAAGGATAATTAATCAAGGATGATACATTAAGATGATAATTATTAATTGGTTTGTAATTAATTAATAAGCATGATTAAAAGTAATTAAGTAATTAATTTAATTCATTGGTGGTTAATTAAATTAATTAGGGATGGTATATCTTGCCTATGGATGATGGAATGATATTGAATGCCTTAGATTTTGTGATATCTCTTATATGTTATATGTTTGCTCTGTGATATGAGATACTTTGGTTGAATGGTGACAATATTGATTATCTATCTATATGAATATAAATGAGAAATTTAATTGTTTTAACTTAAAACAACTTGGCCTTAAAAGACGGCGTTTGGATTTCGGTGAGAGCGGGATCAGATTTGCTTCAGTACAGCATGATAGGGGGTTCTCGCTTCGTGTTTGGTGGCGAGCAGGAGACTCTTACCCCTACATGTCCCTGCGAGGGTTGGTTGCGAGTCGAGAGGCTGGCCGTAAAATCAAATTCGAGGTACCACTGTATGCCACGGCGGAGAGTGGCCGCTATCGATGGTTGAAAAGCCTATACCATTACAGTGGTATCAGAGCGCTAGGTTAAGTGAATACCTTGGCTTTGGAATGATTTCTTCTTTAGAGAGCTACTTGTATTTTTATATATATTTATATTTACCTAATCTGTTGGGATACCTGTTCAGGTTTGCCAACATAAGTTCTCTTGTTAAGGGTACTGGTGTGCATAACACGACTACCAATGAAAGAAGTCTAAGTGTTGAGGTTGGATATGTATCTGTCGGGCTGCAGACCCAATATCGCCTCGAGTAAGCTTTTCAGCATGATGTAAGGATTTCCCAAATCTTTGAAGAAATCTTTTTAAGGTTCAACGTCCATCATTGAAGTGCAAGTTTGGATGAGCAGATTTTCTAGAGTTTGGATCTGTCGGATAAGCAGAAGCGAGTGATGATATCTTGGCAACTTCAGGAGGAAGCAACTGCATGGTGAGACGTAGTGACGATGGATGTTCCCAAAGATGTTTTTCTTTTGGAGGAAGTTTAAGTAAGTATTTGAGGAGCAGTGTTTACCTACCGCAGGGAAGACTAAGATATCTAGAAATTTTCTGCATCGGAGATGAGACTAAGTTCAGCAAGGTGTTTGTGTTTGGTTTTGAGGTCCGAGTTTCTTGAGAAGATGACTGCCATCTCAAAGGCTCGTTTGAGGAAATGGTTGATATGGTTTTGAGGGTCGAGGAGCTTATGGATTAGAAGTCTTTCGCATCTGTGGCATCAGTGTAGCTCGGAAGTGTTTTTGTCTTCTGGCTAAGCAGTGTTTAGAGGTGGAGGTCAGAAGCAGCAGAGTGGACCCATTTCTTCGAAGAATTGGTTAGACAAGCATAAGCTGTTCCGATTTGTGAAGAGGGAATAGTATTTTTAAGACCTGATCGGGGTAGATTGCAAAGGTGACTTGCAATAGTTTGAGTGTTCTCTTAGGTTATCAGAGATTTTTCAAATGTCTTCAGGGAAGTCAGAGGTTTGTCCACATTGGAGATTGAGTTTTCGTATCGACTTGGTTCTAGGAGCGATACCGGTGCAGCTAAGTAGAAGGATGGCTTCTAGAGAGAGTTCGGTGTAGCAGCTTAGGATTCCATGGAACTTCTGTGTTTTCTCTTTTATGGATCTAATGAACCGTATCTTCCGGGATGTGTTGATCAAGTTTTTGCTCATGTTCACTGAAGGCATTCTCATCATCTCCAGATTAGAGTTGCGCAGCAGAAGCAAGGTGGCAGCTATTCTAGAGTAGAAGCAGCCGCAGATTCCTATGGAAAATCGCATTTGTTTTGGATTAGAGGGTTTCTACGGGAAGTTCAAGTAGACTTCTGAATGCGAAGAAGTTTATCAGAATCTGAAGGCGAGATTGGCAAGTGCGCCTATTTTGGTTATTCCGGATAAGAGAAGTAGGTCCGGAGTCTACAGTTGTTTGTGGAGTAGAGCTTGTATTCTGGATTTCGATGGATCTTTGGAGGAACACCTTGTTGAGTAGGATCCAGAGATTGGTTTGTTTTTGCTCTAGTTTTGTTTCGAGAGGCATCTGTGAAGATTGAGCTGATCAAGAAGGTTGAAGGCAGACCAAGATCGTCAAAAGAGTTTTGTGGATAAGAGATGGAGGAATTAGGAATTCGAAGTTCGAGATTTTAAGGTTTTCTCCAATCAAAGGAGTAATAAGATTGGGTAAGACTAGAAGGCTAGCTCCGACGTATTTGGAATTTCTTTTATGTGTTCCCAAAGGATAAGTTCTTTGGCCTACATGATTGAATTGCCAGCCGGATGACTGGGATTCACAGTGTATTTCACGTATCTCTGAGGGAGTATGTGTATGGTCCACTACTGGTTGTGGAATCAGCAGTTCAGAAGGATCTGGTGGTAGAGCTGATCTTGTCGACGGTCGGATATTCTATTCAGATTGTAGATCGAGGTAAGAAGGAGCTCAGGATCAGAGTGGTGTAGCTAGTCTATATTTAGTAGAGCGGGTATCTCAGTATTTGTACTTGAGAAACTCTAGATAGAATTGGGATAACCTATCCTGAATTGTCCAAGGATAATTAGGCTTGTTTGTTTAAATAAATTGGTTGCTATGGTTGTTGGTGTATGGCTGATATGTATGCTTTAATGTTGTAAATTTAAACTTTTGCTGGATTAATAAATTATCTTTGCTTTTAAACTTCGGGGATGAAATTCTTTTAAGGGGGAAGGAATGTGATGACCCGGAATTTGGGCAATAACAATTTGATAATCTTCATTAATAATTATTTTAAATTGGGAAATAATGATTTAATAATATCTTTTATAATCATTCAAATTTGGTAATATTGGCTTGATAATTTTCTTCTATAGGTATTTTAAAATTTGCAAGTTTATTCTTTTCAAAGCTAATATTACTTAATTGGTAATTTTATTTTTCATAGCTAATAAAAATATTTTCTATTTATAATGTATATATATATAGGTATATATATTGTAAATAGGAAGGCTTTGGTATAAATTTAATAAAAGATTATGTTTTTAATTTATAATATATATGTATGTATGTACTGTAATTTGAAGTTATGTGTTAAATTCAATCTAAACTAAATATAAGAATATTTTCTAACTATCATATATATATGTGTGTGTGTGTGTGTGTGTGTGTGCGCGCATTTCAAATAGGGAACTTTGTTTAAATCCAATATAATGCTTCTCAGACGCTATTTAAAATTAAACTTTATATTTCTTAACAACAAAGAAAACATCTATATTTATTTAAAAATGTTTAACTTAAGTTTAAAGTTTAAATAAGATTTATAAAAGTTTTTTTTCCTTTCATTTTAAAATTTTCTTTATAAATATGGTTTGTAAATTTATATAAAAGTCTAAAACATAATCCATAAACATATAAAACATATAATACATTAATTTATTCAAACATAAGTAATATATAAATAAATATAAACATATATTGATATTTACATAAATATATATACATTAGTACTTAGTAAGATAAGGGTTTAGACATAATAATACTTGTTTTAACATTTGTAAGATAACTTGACATTTGTATCTTTTTTGTATCATGCAAATGACAAGTGGCAACCTTTTTTTTAACTAATTTATATTAACAAAGTGTTTGGAAGAAACTAGATTATTTTTACAGTTCAAACTACCTCAATTCTTTCTTCCTTTATTTTTCTTCATGTAAACCAAATCGGAGATTCAAAAATCAAAAGAAAAAAATCAAACTGGAACTTTCAATCTAACAACAACATCAACTGCTAAAACAACCTGATCTGAAGCCAAGTTAACAACAGTTTTACAAATCTTCAACAAGCAAGGATCTACTCATCATAAGTTCAACTCAATTTCAATCAAACAGCAAGCTTTAAAGTAGCTTCTGTTCTTTATAACTGGTGAGTAAACCTTTCTTTAAAAACAGTTTTAAATCTGTGATTAAACTTTGATTCTTGTAATAGATTTGTGTTGTGATGATGTATATATGTTTATATAAATTTTGGGTGCGAATGCATGTTTGTATTTAGGATAAGTCTACTGTATATACATATCTCTACTTTGTTTGAATAAAACTGGCTCCAAATCTATATAAAAAATTATATCTTCCAAACGAAATAGTTTCAGACCAAGATCTTTAAGGGAAAAAGGATTGTAACAGGGTTATATAAATTTTAAAAATGGTTTCAAGATTTTACATTTAGTAAATATTTCAAAATAAAGGAATACAGTGATGAACTAAATATAGGTCGAAAATCAATGAACTAAATTTCATATTTGAATTCCACAATCAGGTTTGTATTAACAAATGATGATTTTAGAAAGTAATTTCATGATTTTTAAGCATGTGAAGGTCGAGATTTCTCAAGATGATCATTTTATGGTTTTTCGTCGAATCTTGTTGATCGGCATGGTGGTGTTCATCATGGTCGTGGCCATGGTCGAGGCTTGCCTGAGGGTTGACGATCGTAGGAAAAATAAGGAGATAATTTTTAGATGGCTGTGGCGACTGGTCGGCGTCGAACTACTGTTCAAATGCCAGGTTTGGGCAGTGTTGATTCGCGAGGTCGTGCATCGCTGTTGGATCTTCTGAGGCGATCGCAATGATGGGGAACATCGCTTGGGTATGAGATGCAGCTGTGGTCGGAAGAATGTGAACTTCGGTGGGCGAGGTCGTCGACGGCGATAGATTTTGATCGTTTAGGTGGTTCCAGGATTCATCGACTTGCTTGATTCTCGTTTTCAACGAGATAGTCTGATCTGATAGGCCAGGAGGACTGGGGTAGGTTTTATTGTCTTGTCGACGATCACGGCAGAGGTCGGAGGCATTCTGATCGAATGTGCACCTGCACTTGTGCACGGTGGTGTCAGTAGTGGTTGTGGCACCGGGAAGGATGAGTTTTTGCTCGAAGTGGATTGGGTTTTCGCTTGGGTTTGGCTCGAGGTGTTCGTGTGTTGATCTCGAAGAAGTTGGTGTGTGAGTAGCACGGGGATTTCTGGTAGGCTGGCTCGGGTTTTGTTTTGTTTGAGCTTGGGTTTTTAGTGTGTTTTAACTGCCAAGGTAAAAGGAAGTTAAAACATAAATAGTTTTAAAGTTTTAAAGTTTAAATTGACTTAGTTCTCATTGAGTTGTACTAAGTTTTAAAATGTAATTTAAATGAATATGTTTTAAAGTAAAAGTAAATCTAGTTCCAAAATATATTAGTTAGTTTTCAAAAGAAAAGGATGGAAGTTTTCTAAAAGCAAAGTGTTAACAATTTTAAACAACTTTTTTAAAAAGATTTGAAATGTTTAAAATTGTTTGGCTAAAACTAATTATGAAATTTATTTCAAAATGTTTTTCAAATGTAGTTTAATTATATGATTAAGGAAATGATTGAGATAAGTCTATTTATAATGTTTTGTTATAGGCTGATTTCAAGTTAATTTAATAAGAACTAAATGTAATTAAGAAATTATTTAGATAAGGAATTTATCTTTAATTAATCAAGATTGTGATTAATTAGGAATAATTAATTAGTGAAATTAGTTTAAAGTTAATTACTTAATGAAATTAATAATGGTAAATTATTTTATGTTAAAAACCAAAGCATAATTAATTAAGGAGGTAATTAAAGGATAGTTAATGCATGAAATTAAATTGAGGGTCATTAACTAGTGATTAAGAGATAATTAATTAATGTAACTAATTTAAGATAATTGGTTTAATTTATTAAGGATAGTTAATTACTTAATTAATTAAGGGTTAATTAATCTAAGTAATTAAAGGTCAATTAATTTAAGAGTAATTAATTAATGGAAGTAATTAAAGAGATTAATTACTCAATGTAATTAGTTAAATTAATGTGATTAATTTAAGTTAATTAACTAGTTTAATTAATTTAAGATAATCACTTGATGATTGATTAAGTATAATTTCTTAATGTAACTAATAAGTGTAATTACTTAGTGTAAGTAATTAATGGGTAATTACTAGATGTAATTAATTAAAGGAGAATTACCTAATGGAAAGTAATTGAAGGATAATTACTTAGTGGAAGTAATTAAGGATTAATTGCTTGGTGTAATAAATTAAAAAATTAATTAGTATAATTAATTAAGGAGTTAATTAATTAATGTAAGTAATTAAAGGATAGTTAATTACTGAATCAGATTAATTAAGGTTGATTAATGAATATGATTAATTAAAGATTAATTATTAAATTAAAAGTAATTAGAGGATCATTAATTAATGTAATTAATGAAAGTAAATAAAAGTTGATTAATGTGATTAATTAAAGGATAAATAATCAATATAAGTGATTATAGAATAATTAATTAATATAATTAATTAAGGGTCAATGAAATTAATTACAGTTAATTAATTAAAGGGAGTAATCAAAGGTTAATTAATATGTTTGGTTTAAGGATAATTAATTTATGTAATTAATTAAGGGTTAATTACTTAATGTAATTAAAGGACAATTAATCAAGGATGATACATTAAGATGATAATTAATTAATTTGTTTGTAATTAATTAATAAGCAAGATTAAAAGTAATTAAGTAATTAATTTAATTCATTGGTGGTTAATTAAATTAATAGGGATGGTATATCTTGCCTACGGATGATGGAATGATACTGAATGCCTTATATTTTATGATATCTCTGATATGTGATATGTTTGCTCTATAATATGAGATACTTTGGTTGAATGGTGATAATATTGATTATCTATCTGTGATAATTTGAATTATCTATCTGTGTGAATATAGATAATAAATTGAATTGTTTTAACTTAAAACAACTTTGCCTTAAAAGACGGCGTTTGGATTTCGGTGAGACCGGGATTGGATTTCCAAATTTGGATATCCGAAAACCACATCGATACAAATTAAACGATAGGTCGTGAAATCTCAAGTGAAGATCGACATGAGATTTAGAGTGTAAGGGCTATTGTCGTTAACTCTAAGGGTGATTCCAAAATGAGTGTAACGAGGTAGTGCCTTCGGTTTCGTTCGAACCCGAAACGAACTTGTATGGATTTAACGCTTTCAGAACATTGTCGTTGGAGGACAATGAGCATTCTAAGATATGTGTTCTGGAAAGGTAATCGTAGTCTCAAGCCTCATCAACCGGTAATGGCTAAAACAGGGGAGGTTTAGCAAGGCTAAGTGGGTAGCACCCAAGTAGGATAAGATTACCCCTGTCTAGAGGTCCCTTTTATTTTGGCTATGTAGGCAGTTGGTCGCGACAACTGCTGGGGTTGTTTTATTCGGGACTATCCAGTATGGGATGGTTTCGGTCTTGTGTTGCAGGGGATCAAGGTGGATCCTCGATACGATGATCTAGGCCACGTACTGTGACGGGCGGTACCCCAGTAGCCCTGTCATTGTATGGAATCCAATCTACAATAAGTGTCGTACGTTTTGATTGTTCCCTAGTATGTTAGAACATGAGATGTAAGCATTCCAGCTATTTCTGTATTTTACTTGAAAACCGTAGACACTATTATAATATCACTGGATTTCCTATCAAATGTTTGGTTATCGTAAGGTAAAAACTTTTCTGTGCTTATGTGCGGGAAGTCTTACGAGATACCCTTTATTTTCAAAGGATTTTCAAAGTTAAGCAACTTTAATCCATTTACTTAGACCAGACCCATGTCTGACCTGGAGTTTATTTTCTGTTTTCTTAAACTCTTGGGTACTCAAATTTTTACAATTAGCCAAGAGATTCAGGTTAGCTTTGACGAATTCTGGAGGAACTTTGGAGCAGGAGGCTTCAGCATATAGATATATAGTGGTTCCACTATGTTGATCTCGTGATGATGTCTTGAATGAAACTTGTATTGTACAATAGACAGGTGTTTATAACTGTCTAATTTGTGATGTATTAAGTTGTGTAACTCTGTTAGATGTGTTTATTATGTAATAACTATGTGATTAATATATTTTATTCGTTCTGCTGTGAGATTCTGATATTGTTTAGTTCTTTCTTTTCTATCTTTTCTATCCCTTTCTTTCTTAATAATGATGCGTCTTTTTGTGAGATGAAAGGCGAGTCGTTACATCCATAAAGAGATCTGCAAACATATTTTCCTAGACACACACAAATATGATTGGAATAGACATAACCATCGTTTGCTATGCCCTTAACATTGACCCATATGCACATCTTATGTGACAAAGAGGCTCATCCTGGACCTTGAAATATATAATGTTTTGCATGAATAAGTAAAAAAGCTAAATGCGAATGGCTTCATCATAGAAGTATATCATCCCACTTAGATAACAAATTCAGTCTTATAGGAAAATACTAATGGAAAATGGAGAATTTGCAAAGATTTCACTAACCTTAATAAGGTTTTCCCTAATGATAGCTTCCCATTTCCCAGTGTAGATATCCTAGTGGACATGATTAGTGGATATGAACTATTATCTTCATGGATTCTTATTCAGGTTACATTAGATTATCATGATTGAGCTAGACTAAGAACGCACAAGCTTCATTACCGAAAAAGGACCTTTTTCTACAAAGTCGTTTTATTTAGACAAAAGAATGTAGGCATGACTTACTAGAGGCTAGTTAATATTGTAACAACCCCCAATTTCGTACCATTCAAATCGACAATAATCCACACATGTCAGACTTGAATGATGCGAAATAACAGATTGTAAATAAATTTGGAGCAAATGAAATCAAATATACAGAATCACAGACACAGAACAAACAGAATAACTCGCAGCGGAATATAAAATAACATAGTAGTTCATGAAGCTACTATAACAGAGTCTCAAACCAAATACATAATATAGTTTGAAAAACAACAGAATAGAAATCCCAAATACATAGAAGTTCACTAATACATGAGATAAACTAATACAGCTGAAACAGAAGTAGATAAATATGTAGATAAGTAGAAACTCCAGTGAAAGACCAGCTCCAGGAAGAGAATCCAAAGCTGTGAATACTCAGGCTGACCCGAGCGTAAAGCAAAACACAAAACACTCGAGTCAGGACAATATATACTTATATAATGTAAACCAACTCAAGTGAACTGTAATAAAGATACAAGTAACTTAAAGGATGCCTGGGACCGCCCATCCTCTAAGGAACCGTTAAACTATTTACTATATAGTAATATTTCGCTATTATACTAATGTCTACAGTAAAATAAACATACTTTTAAACAGCGTTCCGGGCTACCCATATCACCCTTCACACATAATAGTCCCAGTAGTCCATCCAATATCATGTCATCTCCACTCCGGGTGACTGTCAGAGGATACCACACGGGCTACGGGAGAAAGACAAACTCGTAGTAAAGGCTCGGTATGGTAGGTGACACGACACACAAGGCAATGCCAGGGTAGATATACCAATTACGCACACGGGCTGGTGGTAACGCAGCAGCCACATACGCCCACCCCGAACAACACTCCAAAAATCAAGGGGTGCACCCAATCGATCACAACAGTAATAGAATGGTATCGAAGAAGTGTGTTCAGCCAGAGGTTCTACCTCCTTTGGCCCGAGTTCGCTCCTGTTTTAGCCACCTTATGCTAACTCACGGGAGTTAGGTTCACGAAATGCACCTTAGGAACGTCGTCACCATCCTACTTCATTCTGGAATCTCCACCGCGCACACAGTTGTTAAAGTGGTTTTCGGTATCGACATAGAGTATGTCCATATCTGATCCCGGTCTCTTTAACAACCAATCGTTATTATAACCCGTAGTTATAATTTCAAAAATGGTATTTATTTCTCAAAATCCAATATCATTTCAAATCCATTTTAAAATATCAACTTATCATTTCATTTGAAAAACATATTCATTTTGATTCAATTTAAAAATACCATTCACATTTCAAAATAGTTCAATTCCAACAAATTACTTCATTTAAATCCTTTAAAAGTGAAGTTATTACATTTAATAATTAAATTATTAAACTTCCAAAATTTTCAACTTTCAAAGTTCATTCATTCACTTAATTTTATCAAAACTGTGAAAATTCTACTTTCGCAGCATTTGGAAATTGCTACAGAAAGTTATATTCAAAACAGTTAAATTTAACAAAGACAGCGTTTAAAATGCTGTAATAGTGTTACTTTAGTTTCAAACAAAAAAAAAACTTAGTTTAATCCAACAATTATATTTTCTATAATTCACTTTTAACTTATAAAATCACATAATTTTACTTTTATAACCATCATTTAATTTTCTTTAATTTCATGATTTCATAAAGTTAAATTTCCATTTAAAAATTCATTTTTTAACACTAATTCACTTATTAAATTGCAGTGTCCAATTTTAAATTCATTACATTTAAATTTCAACCTAACACTTAAGTTAAAATTCTCAAATATAACTTAGTTTATATTTTTATTTACTTAATTAAAAATTCACTTTTAAGTCAATTCCAAAAGTTCTAATTTTAGTTACAATTTAAAATTTCAACTTAAATATTCATTCATTTCACATTTCAACTTTATTAAAATCATTAATATGATATAAAATCACTTTAAATTCCTTTAAATTCAAATTATCATAAATTTATCATGCTTTCATATTCTATTTAATTTCAAATTATAATTAAATCAAATTTCCCAGAATAGCTTACATTCAAAATTTTCTAACCTTTTCGTTAATTTATTTCACTTGTAATTATTCAGAAAATCAATAATATTTTACCAAAAATCATTTTTAATTAGGTTTAAATCAAAATATTTTAATATTTACATTTCTAAAATAATTTTAAAATTTTTAGAAAAATATATTAACTACGGGTCTGTATATAATTTTCTACCTAGGAAAAGTGATGCGGGTAATATATCATTTCAACCCGTAATTTACAAAGAAAAATCCGGGTTTTATCATTTCAAACCCGCAGTCCCAAGTAAATGAAATAAATTTGAAAATCATTCAGGCCTATCATTTCAGCCCATAATGATTTTTCCTTATTCTAAAGTCCGTTCAGGTATGTATCATTTCAACCCATAGTGATTCTAATCTAAAGGGAACTTGCAGTGTGATAAACGGATAAAATAACAGAACAGCATAATATAACAGTAACAGATGTCATAATAGGTGTTTAAGCATGAGTGAACATCATATAATAGTGACATAGCAAATAATAATATAGTGATGCAGTTTACATATTCACAAGTGATCAATTTACTATTCATATAAGTATAAAACTGTCTGGTGAGAATAACTCACTGTTTTGAGTTGATGACACAACGACGAATTGCAAAAACGGGATCTACACAAGCACAAAAGCACGACACAGATACGAATGGAGGAGCCAAGGATTACTTCCCTTGAATACCAATCAAACAAAACAATATAACAATTATAAGGTTTCAGACCAAAAATTCGATAAACTATGCTAGAAATAACTTCATAAAACAAAGCTGAAATGCTTTGCACTTGCTTCCGACATCCCATAGGCTCGGCCAGAGGTGGAGCACAGGTCTAAGGCAATGGTTTTGGGTCAGGTCTGGGTTGCTAAGGTCGGCCTAACATGAGTTTGTTGATGGCAAAAATTATGGAGATGGAACAACAACACAACAAGGCATAACTACTAACAACATCACAAGTTTCAAGCAAACAAAGCTCGGCCAAGGCTGCTGTGGTCACGGCCAGAGGAGTAGGGTCCACTGTGGTGATGTGGCAGAGGGTTCTGGAGGTGATGGAGGTGGTGGTGGTCATGTAGGTGGCGGCCCTGGGTGGTGGAAGTGGTGGATGTGAAGGCTTGTGCTTGGCTAGGTCAAGATGTTGGAGTTTGGTGAACTTGGTGAAGGAACTACCACCTAGGGTGGTACGGATGGGGATGGTCAGTGAGGACGAGGTGATGGTGGCGTGCTCAGGTGGTGGTGGTGGAGGTTTTGGAGAGGGGCATGGCCGATCCTATGATAAAGAAAATCAAGTGCAAATCAAACGAAAAATCAACATAAGTGAACAAAAGGAGATAAAAGAAAAATAGAATTTTACCAACTTCTCAAACAAGTGATGGACGAATTTTTTTTCCAGAAATTAGGTGAGAAATGATGTACGTGAATGAAGAATGAAGTGTTCGGCTGAAGATGTGGAGAGTTATGGCTAATTGATGGCAAGAGTTTAGGAAAATGAAGAGGTGGGAAAATCAAAAGCCATTGGAAATAAAAGGTCACAAACCCTTTCAATTTACCTTTAATTATTTATAAAAGTTTATATATTCTGAAATAACAATATTATCAGATAAAATTTCGAAACTTTAACAAAATATAAAAATATATATATCATTTATTATTTATATAGAGAAAAATTGAGAAAAATAGTTAAAACAGTGAACTAGACAAGAAAATTTGAAAGTAAATGAAATAAATAAAAAAAATTCATATGAGCTTGTAAAGTATTTTTAAACATAAATAATAACATAAAACAAAATTTTATTCACAAAATAAATATTTAAAATTTAATTTAAATATAATTTTTAATGCAGAAAATAGCAAAAAATGGAAAAACAGCTCTTAAAAATAGGAAATCAATACAGTAAATTTTGAAAAAATTCTATTATTATTTTTAAAATATTTAGAGATGAAATTTCACAAATAAAACAAATTTAAAATAAAATAAAGAAATTTAAAATGAAGAAAATGGCAGAAAATTAGAAAACAGCCTTTAAAAATAGGAAATAAATACAGTAAATTTTGGAAAAATTACATTATCATTTTAAAAATGTTTAGAAATGATATCACACAAATAAAAAAATTTAAATTAATTTCAAAATGAAGAGAAACAAAATAGAGAAACAAAATAGTACCTGAAACGAATAGTTCCGGATTCGAACCGCGAATGCTCTCCTCCGTTTCCCAAGTACAATCTCGATCATCAGTACTCCACTGTACTTTGACCAGATTAACAGATTTTCTTCTGAGTTGCTTCGTATCTCTATCGACAATACGAAGTGGCTTCCTCTCAACAGTCAGGTTAGGCTCAATATCCAAACTATCAAGAGCAGAAGGCTGGACAATAAGAGATGGATCATGGAGATGACGGCGAAGATGTGAGACATGGAATACATCATGCACTCCAGAAAGCTTCTCGGGCAAATCCAGACGATAAGCCAAAGAACCAACTCTTTCCATGATGCGGAAAGGACCAATGAACCTGGGAGAAAGCTTCCCTCTACGACTAAAGCGAATGACATTCCTCAAGGGAGAAACCTTAAGGAACACCTGATCACCAACAGCAAATTCCAAATTTCGCCTACGCCTATCAACATATTTCTTCTGTCTATCCTAAGCGACTCTCAGCCTCTTCTTAATCTACTCAACTTTCTCAGAAGCTTCCAAAATCACTTCAGGACCAAGAACCAAACGATTACCGGATTCAATCCAGCAAGATGGAGATCTATAAGGTCGCCCGTATAAAGCAGCAAACGGAGACATTTTGAGACTGGCCTGAATGCAAAGATGGAATGAGATAGATAAAAAGATCAAGAATAGACTGAAAACAGAAGATAAGATAATACCTGATAGCTATTATTGTAGGTAAATTCGGCAAGATGGAGATAATCTTCCCAAGATCCTCCAAAATCAAGCACACAAGCATGAAGAAGATCCTCGAGAATCTGATTTACTCTTTCCGTCTGACCATCGGTCTGAGGATGATAAGCAGTGCTCAGATTCAAACGAGTACCCAAAGATTCCTAAAAAGCCTTCCAGAACTGACTAGTAAAGATAGGGTCACGATCACAAACAATACTGAGAGGAACACCATGGAGACGAACAATCTCTCTCATGTAAATCTCAGATAAACTAGAAGCAGAACGAGTAGACTTGACCGGAATAAAATGAGCGGACTTGGTCAGTCTATCAACAATAACCCAGATACTCTCATTGCCTTTTCGAGTTCTCGGTAAACCATTGATGAAATCCATGGAAACCTGTTCCCACTTCCAATTAGGAATCTCGAGGGGCTGCAACAAACCAGGGGTCTTCTGGTGATCGGCTTTGACTTGCTGACAAGTCGCACACCGACTAACAAAGATAGAGATATCCCTCTTCATCCCCTTCCACCAATAAAGCCTCTTCATATCCTGATACATCTTCGACACACCAAGATGAATAGAAAGTCTGGATCTATGATTTTCCTGAAGCAATTCCTGTCTCAAACTATCAACCTTCGGAACACAAATCCTGCCATTAATCCGCAAAATCCCTTTGTCATCAATCTGAGCTCCATTACTACCTCTACTACCACCAACTCTGCTGCGAACACTCTCCTTCACCAATCTAAGCATCTCATCCTCATCCTGCTTAGCCATAATCTGATCCAGAAGAGGAGAAGAAGAAACAACAAGCTGACACAACAAAGCCTTCTTCCGACTCAGAGCATCGGCCACAACATTAGCTTTACCGGGAGTATAGTTAATGTCGAGGTCGTAAGAAGCCAGAAACTCAAGCCAACGAACTTGCCTCTGATTCAGATCCTTCTGGGTAAAGATATATCTCAGAGACCGATGATCTGTGAAAAGCTCAAACTTGGTTCCAAGAAGATGATGCCTCCAAAGTTTCAAAGCAAAGACAACAGCAAGTAACACTAAATCATGAGCAACATAATTTGCTTCGTGGGTCTTCAACTGACGGCTGGCATAGGCAATAACCCTACCATCCTGCATGAGAACAGTACCCAAACCCTCACGACTAGCATCAGTATAAACTGTAAATCCCTCACTCCCATTCGGAACAGTAAGAACTGGTGCGGAAGTTAGCTTGCTCTTCAACTCACTGAATGCAGCCTTACAATTATCACTCCAGACAAATCTGGCATTCTTCCGAGTTAAAGCTGCGAAAGGTGCAGCAATCCGAGCAAAATTCTCAATGAATCTCTGGTAGTAACCGGCAAGGCCCAGAAAACTACGAATATCAGATGGAGTCTTTGGAGTTTCCCAATCCTGGAAAAATCGGGGGAAAATAAAACAATAGGAAAAAAATAGAATTATTAAAATAATAGAGAAAGAGAAAAAAGAAAGACTTACGTTGATCGCAGCAATCTTAACTGGATCAACAGAGACTCCATTACTAGAAACAATATGCCCGAGATAACGGACTTCATCCTTCCAGAAATGGTATTTAGAAAATTTAGCCTTTAACTGATGATTTCTGAGAGTCTCAAGAACATATTTCAAATGCGACTTATGCTCATCCTTAGTCTTAGAGAAGACAAGGATATCATCAACAAAGGCTAGCACAAATTTATTAAGCACATCACGAAAAACACGATTCATCAAATCAACAAAGAAAGCAGGAGCATTAGTCAAACCAAAAGGCATGACTAACCATTCATAAAATCCATTCTCAGTGCGGAAAGCAGTCTTGGGAATGCTATCCTCAACAACCCTGAGCTGATGAAAACCTGTGGCAAGGTCAAGCTGAGAGAAAATAGTGGCACCATGAAGCTGATCAAACATATCATTGATACGAGGCATAGGATATCTGTTTTTCATAGTGAGCTTATTCAGCTCCCTATAATCAACACACATCCGAAGTGAACCATCAGATTTGGTGACAAAAACTACCGCAGCTCCCCATTCAGAAAAAATGGGCCTAATCAGACCTTTGGAAGATAAGTCTTCAATTTGCTTTCCCATCTCAACCTTCTCGCGGGGTGCCATTCTTCTAGGAGGAAGAACAATAGGTCGAGCACCAGGAATAAGATCAATCTGAAAATCAATTTCCCGCTTCGGAGGTAAAGAAATGACTTCGCCAAATACATCGGGATATAATCTAACCACAGGAGTTGAATCAAGGTCACTGGAAGAAGAATCCAAAGAATAAATAAAGTTGCCAGCAAAATCCTGAGGCATGCGGCACTGAATAATCAAGGAATTCCCTTGATCATCAACAAGCTGAACAGACCGGGCTTTACAAGAGATATGAGCATTATGATTCACTAACCAATCCTGACCAAGCAATAAATCAAAAACATCGAAGCCTAGAATATAAAAATCACCACTAAAGCGATGATCAGAATGGAGAAGTTTCACCTCTCGACAAATCCGATTAAGGTTAGCAGGACCCCCAATAGGATTTGAAACACATAATGGAACAGAAGTGTACTCAGGAGAAAGGAGATGTTCAAACTTATCACACAAATCAACAGAAATAAAACTGTGTGAAGCACCAGTATCAAACAACACACGAACAGGATGATGAAATAAAGTAAATGAACCCTGGAGTGTACCTTGGTCATCACTAGGAGCAGGGGCAGGTGGAGGAACTGGAGATGAGGCAGAAGTGACAGCAAATATACCAGAAGGAGTACCCCTCTGCTGGGTAGGGCAATCCTTAAAATGACCGGCTGGAGACAGATATGGCAGAGATCACGTCTAACCGACTGAGCAGGTGGAGGAACTGCAGCACCAGATAATGTGGGACAGCTATTGGCATAGTGCCCTCTCTGATCACACCTAAAGCAAGTGATGGAGGAGAGATCAACTGGTTGCCTCTGAGCAGGGGCAGATGATGAAGATCCCAAACCAGGACGCTTCTGCCAATTCTTCTTCTGCTGCTGAAAATTAGGCTTACGCTTCTTGGAAACTGCAGAGGAAGACTGAGCACCAGAAATAGCAGGACCTTTGGATGTGGGATTCTCATAGCGAATAGCCATATCCATAAGCTGGGTGAAAGAACCATGAACATGAGAAATAAGGCGACTATAATACTCTGGCCGAGCACCAGCAATAAATTTCTCATTCTTCTTAAGAGGAGTATCAATAAGGCCAGGACCGAACTTGGAAAGTTCATTGAATTTCCTCTCATACTCAGCAAAAGACATGGTACCCTGCTTCAGATCCATAAACTCACGATAAAGCTTAGATTTCCTGGCTTCTGGCATCCATTTTGCCACAAAAGCCTCCCTGGAAAAGAGATACAGAAAACAAGCTTAAGATAGATTCAAAGAATGGAAAAATAGGAACAAAATTAAGATAACCCAAAGGATACCTAAACTGCTCCCAAGTGAGATCAGCCTCGACGGTGTTAGCCGTAACAGACTCCCACCAATCTAAAGCAGAATCATGCAACTGCCAGGCTGCAAGATGACGCTTCTGAGCATCAGTAATGTCAAAACCGGTAAATATCCTCTCAAGACTCCGCAACCACTGCTGAGCCTCAATGATAGTCTCCGAACCGGTGAATGGGGTTCCACCAAGTTGAGAGAATTCCTTACAAAGAATAGTGAACCTGACTGGAGCAACTGGTTGAGGAGCTGGGGCAATACCGCGACCCCTAACTCTGGCATTTCCCCGATTCATCCTGAAAAATATCAAGAATGAATTTAGGATAAGAATAAAGACAAGCCGAAGACAAATTAAGATAAGGCAAGATAATACACTGGGATGAATATCTTAAAGAAAGAAAAGATCCTAACAAGATAGCTACGAAAGAAAGGAAAGTTAGAAAACATTTGAAAACCTTTAAAAGCAAGAAAAATTTATATATCAAAATAATCTTTGAAAATCCTTTGAAAACATTTTGAAAAATCATTTTATACTTTGGAAATACGACTCTCACAAAGATATGATTCTGAGATTGATTTCACCCATTCTAGGGTGGAAATACCCTATCTCTAATGAGTTTTTGCTCCGCAGAGGCAATGGTTGCCAAAACCAAAGCTCTGATACCAACTGTAACAACCCCCAATTTCGTACCATTCAAATCGACAATAATCCACACATGTCAGACTTGAATGATGCGAAATAACAGACTGTAAATAAATTTGGAGCAAATGAAATCAAATATACAGAATCACAGACACAGAACAAACAGAATAACTCGCAGCGGAATATAAAATAACATAGTAGTTCATGAAGCTACTATAACAGAGTCTCAAACCAAATACATAATATAGTCTGAAAAACAACAGAATGGAAATCCCAAATACATAGAAGTTCACTAATACATGAGATAAACTAATACAGCTGAAACAGAAGTAGATAAATATGTAGATAAGTAGAAACTCCAGTGAAAGACCAGCTCCAGGAAGAGAATCCAAAGCTGTGAATACTCAGGCTGACCCGAGCGTAAAGCAAAACACAAAACACTCGAGTCAGGACAATATATACATATATAATGTAAACCAACTCAAGTGAACTGTAATAAAGATACAAGTAACTTAAAGGATGTCTGGGACCGCCCATCCTCTAAGGAACGGTTAAACTATTTACTATATAGTAATATTTCGCTATTATACTAATGTCTACAGTAAAATAAACATACTTTTAAACAGCGTTCCGGGCTACCCATATCACCCTTCACACATAATAGTCCCAGTAGTCCATCCAATATCATGCCATCTCCACTCCGGGTGACTGTCAGAGGATACCACACGGGCTACGGGAGAAAGACAAACTCGTAGTAAAGGCTCGGTATGGTAGGTGACACGGCACACAAGGCAATGCCAGGGTAGATATACCAATTACGCACACGGGCTGGTGGTAACGCAGCAGCCACATACGCCCACCCCGAACAACACTCCAAAAATCAAGGGGTGCACCCAATCGATCACAACAGTAATAGAATGGTATCGAAGAAGTGTGTTCAGCCAGAGGTGCTACCTCCTTTGGCCCGAGATCGCTCTTGTTTTAGCCACCTTATGCTAACTCACGGGAGTTAGGTTCACGAAATGTACCTTAGGAACGTCGTCACCATCCTACTTCATTCTGGAATCTCCACCGCGCACACAGTTGTTAAAGTGGTTTTCGGTATCGACAGAGAGTATGTCCATATCCGATCCCGGTCTCTTTAACAACCAATCGCTATTATAACCCGTAGTTATAATTTCAAAACTGGTATTTATTTCTCAAAATCCAATATCATTTCAAATCCATTTCAAAATATCAACTTATCATTTCATTTGAAAAACATATTCATTTTTATTCAATTTAAAAATACCATTCACATTTCAAAATAGTTCAATTCCAACAAATTACTTCATTTAAATCCTTTAAAGTGAAGTTATTACATTTAATAATTAAATTATTAAACTTCCAAAATTTTCAACTTTCAAAGTTCATTCATTCACTTAATTTTATCAAAACAGTGAAAATTCAACTTTCGCGGCATTTGGAAATTGCTACAGAAAGTTATATTCAAAACAGTTAAATTTAACAAAGACAGCGTTTAAAATGTTGTAATAGTGTTACATTAGTTTCAAAGAAAAAAAACTTAGTTTAATCCAACAATTATATTTTCTATAATTCACTTTAACTTATAAAATCACATAATTTTACTTTTATAACCATCATTTAATTTTCTTTAATTTCATGATTTCATAAAGTTAAATTTCCATTTAAAAATTCATATTTAACACTAATTCACTTATTAAATTGCAGTGTCCAATTTTAAATTCATTACATTTAAATTTCAACCTAACACTTAAGTTAAAATTCTCATATATAACTTAGTTTATATTTTTATTTACTTAATTAAAAATTCACTTTTAAGTCAATTCCAAAAGTTCCAATTTTAGTTACAATTTAAAATTTCAACTTAAATATTCATTCATTTCACATTTCAACTTTATTAAAATCATTAATATGATATAAAATCACTTTAAATTCCTTTAAATTCAAATTATCGTAAATTTATCATGCTTTCATATTCTATTTAATTTCAAATTATAATTAAATCAAATTTCCCAAAATAGCTTACATTCAAAATTTTCTAACCTTTTCGTTAATTTATTTCACTTGTAATTATTCAGAAAATCAATAATATTTTACCAAAAATCATTTTTAATTAGGTTTAAATCAAAATATTTTAATATTTACATTTCTAAAATAATTTTAAAATTTTTAGAAAAATATATTAACTACGGGTCTGTATATAATTTTCTACACTAGGAAAAGTGATACGGGTAATATATCATTTCAACCCGTAATTTACAAAGAAAAATCCGTGTTTTATCATTTCAAACCCGCAGTCCCAAGTAAATGAAATAAATTTGAAAATCATTCAGGCCTATCATTTCAGCCTATAATGATTTTCCCTTATTCTAAAGTTCGTTCTGGTATGTATCATTTCAACCCATAGTGATTCTAATCTAAAGGGAACTTGCAGTGTGATAAACGGATAAAATAACAGAATAGCATAATATAACAGTAACAAATGTCATAATAGGTGTTTAAGCATGGGTGAATATCATATAATAGTGACATAGCAAATAATAATATAGTGATGCAGTTTACATATTCACAAGTGATCAATTTACTATTCATATAAGTATAAAACTGTCTGGTGAGAATAACTCACTGTTTTGAGTTGATGACACAACGACGAATTGCACAAACGGGATCTACACAAGCACAAAAGCACGACACAGATACGAATGGAGGAGCCAAGGATTACTTCCCTTGAATACCAATCAAACAAAACAATATAACAATTATAAGGTTTCAGACCAAAAATTCGATAAACTATGCTAGAAATAACTTCATAAAACAAAGCTGAAATGCTTTGCACTTGCTTCCGACATCCCATAGTCTTGGACAGAGGTGGAGTACAAGTCTAAGGCAATGGTTTTGGGTCAGGTCTGGGTTGCTAAGGTCGGCCTAACATGAGTTTGTTGATGGCAAAAATTATGGAGATGGAACAACAACACAACAATGCATAACTACTAACAACATCACAAGTTTCAAGCAAACAAAGCTCGGCCAAGGCTGCTGTGGTCACGGCCAGAGGAGTAGGGTCCACTGTGGTGATGTGGCAGAGGGTTCTGGAGGTGATGGAGGTGGTGGTGGTCATGTAGGTGGCGGCCCTGGGTGGTGGAAGTGGTGGATGTGAAGGCTTGTGCTTGGCTAGGTCAAGATGTTGGAGTTTGGTGAACTTGGTGAAGGAACTACCACCTAGGGTGGTACGGATGGGGATGGTCAGTGAGGAGGAGGTGATGGTGGCGTGCTCAGGTGGTGGTGGTGGAGGTTTTGGAGAGGGGCATGGCCGATCCTATGATAAAGAAAATCAAGTGCAAATCAAACGAAAAATCAACATAAGTGAACAAAAGGAGATAAAAGAAAAATAGAATTTTACCAACTTTTCAAACAAGTGATGGACGAATTTTTTTTCCAGAAATTAGGTGAGAAATGATGTACATGAATGAAGAATGAAGTTTTCGGCTGAAGATGTGGAGAGTTATGGCTAATTGATGGCAAGAGTTTAGGAAAATGAAGAGGTGCGAAAATCAAAAGCCATTGGAAATAAAAGGTCACAAACCCTTTCAATTTACCTTTAATTATTTATAAAAGTTTATATATTCTGAAATAACAATATTATCAGATAAAATTTCGAAACTTTAACAAAATATAAAAATATATATATATCATTTATTAATTATATAGAGAAAAATTGAGAAAAATAGTTAAAACAGTGAACTAGACAAGAAAATTTGAAAGTAAATGAAATAAATAAAAAAAATTCATATGAGCTTGTAAAGTATTTTAAAACATAAATAACATAAAACAAAATTTTATTCACAAAATAAATATTTAAAATTTAATTTAAATATAATTTTTAATGCAGAAAATAGCAAAAAATGGAAAAACAGCTCTTAAAAATAGGAAATCAATACAGTAAATTTTGGAAAAATTCTATTATTATTTTTAAAATATTTAGAGATGAAATTTCACAAATAAAACAAATTTAAAATAAAATAAAGAAATTTAAAATGAAGAAAATGGCAGAAAATTAGAAAACAGCCTTTAAAAATAGGAAATAAATACTGGAAAAATTACATTATCATTTTAAAAATATTTAGAAATGATATCACACAATAGACAAATTTAAATTAATTTCAAAATGAAATAAAGTCAAATTTAAATATATAGTCAAAATCTAGGGTTGTTACAAATATAATGTTCTTAAATCAAATTGAAAAAAAAACATTGATGTGCATGTGGATGACTTCCTCATAAAGTCAAAGAAAGCCACTAGCCATGTGCAGGATTTGGAGGAAACCTATGTTATGTTCAAGCAGTACAACATGAAACTAAACCCCCTCAAGTGCACTATGTTAAGACATTCTAGGAAGTTCTTTGGATATATAATAAGTACAAGATAGATACAGGAAAATCAAGAATATATTGATGCCATCAGAAAGATGGAATTCCTAAAAAAGCTAAAATATATGATGAGTCTAAACAAGAAAGTAGCTGCCATAAGCAGATTCATCTCTAAAGCCATGGATAAGTGCATCCCATTCTTTGATCAAATCAAGAAACCAAGAATTTCAAATGGACAGAGGAATGTAAAGCTATGTTCTAAGAATTGAAAGATAACCTAGCCCCTACCTATACTCTCAAAGCTCATCCAAGGTGAGGATCTACTTGTACACTTTGATCTAAGTAATCAAGCAATCTGCACAGCTATTGTCAGACAAAATGAAGAGGTACAAAGATCTATATACTTCGCTAGCAAGCATTTTTTTGCATATAACTGAAATATACTTTGATTACGAAGCTAGCATACACTACTACTAATGACAAGAAACTTGCATCCTTACTTTCTAGCACATCCCATTAAAGTTTCGACTGATAGGCATTAAAGCAAATATTGCACATTATAATCATCATGTCCTCAACTAAAGTGGGTTATCAAGCTGAGCCAGCATGACATAACACTCTGCTTGTGAAATGCACAAAGGGAAAGCTTTAGCCGATTTCATAGTATAATGCATACAACTAATTAATAGCAAAGCGAAGAGGCTAAGGAACTACCGCAACATCAGAAATTATTTGTAGATGGAGTATTAAATGGACAAGGCATAGGAATCAGATATGTTAGTTACTTTGGATAAGCAAAAACTAAATGGCATAGTCCAATTAGGGTTTAAAGCAACAAACTATATAGCAGAGTATGAAGCCCTCATGCCTGATCCAAAATAGCTTAGGTAATAAAGGTAATATAGCTTAAAATTCATAGTGATTCTTAAATAGCAATAAATCAAGTGCAAGAGAACTATTAAACTAAGGAACCAACATTGGCCAAACATTTTGAATTTTCCATGCAGTTATTAGCATAGTTTGAGCAGTTTAATATGGAACAAATTGCTAGGAATGATAATTCTTCTATAGATTCCTAAGCCAAGCTTGCAAGCACTAAAATAGAACAGAAAATGATAGCAGTTCCGATGGAACATCTGGTCGAACCAAGTTTCTTGAAAGTAAATAAAGACTTAGTCCTCACTCAAGCACAACATCCAATGCCAAATTACTGCAAATCAGAATGAGCTAGACTCACCCTAAGAAATACAAACTACACCAGCAATACAATGAGAAACTACGGAATTATGGATGACTCCTATTAGATAATTACTGAAAGGCACTCTTTCTGCAAAATAATGTAGGAAAATAAGTCAGGTGACACGCCCTATACTATACATTTTTGATGGAACACTATATAAGATGGGATACTCAATCCTATACCTTAGATGTGTAATCAAGGAAGATGGGATCAAAGTTATGAGGGGATTTCACGAGGGATACTGCAAAGATCACTCTGGAGAGAAAAAACGGCTAAGAAAGTATTAAGCAATGTTACTATTTACCAACTGCGCTATATGATGTGCATGCATTCATTTATAGGTGTGATCAATGCCAAAAATTTTCCAATTTCCCAGGATTACCATTGCTTAAGCTCATTCCCATAACTAGTCCTTAATCGTTTGAGACATAGGGAATTGATCTGTTAGGACCCCTCCCAATGTCCAAAGGTGGGCAAAGTATGCATAGTACCTATAGATTACTTCACAAAATAAGTGGAAGCTAAGCCATTGGCAACCATAACTTCAAAGAAAATAGTTACCTTCATGGTCAAATTTGCCATCACTAGGTTTGGAATCCTTTATACGATAATCTCCGATAACGGTACGCAATTCACAAGTAAAATTTTACCAAACTTTGTGAAAATAATGGCATAGTCAAAAGTGTTTCTTCAGCAGTTTATCCTCGGGAAAACGGCCAAGCTGAAGCAGCTAATAAGATAATCAAGGAACAGCTTGAGAAAAGGTTTACAAAATCCAATGGGAAGTGGGCTAAAGAACTACCTTTAATTCTATAGGCATATAGAACCTCAAATAGATCCCCACTAGATATATTCTATTTGCTTTAACTTATGGATATTAGGCAATGCTTCTAGCTAAAGTCGAAGTTCCTTCATACAGACGCTTTCATATGTACCCAAGCAGAATCAACACCTTAAAGAAGCAGCTTTGGACTTCATACAAGAAAGAAGAGATACAACAATAGTTAGAGCTGTATCCTATCAGCAAAGGATGACAAAGAGTTATAATTTTAGACTCAAAGACAGAAAATTACTCAAAGGGGACTTGGTCTTTAGGAAGATACTATCCAACACAAGAGACCAGCTGATGGTGCATTAGGACCTAATTAGAAGGACCTCTAGTGATCGCAGAATCACTGGCTAATGGCGCATATCATCTATCTACATTAGATACGGATCTTATCCCAAGAGCATAGAATTTAGAGCATCTTTGGACTTAGTTTGTGTAAACGGTCCTTTACTCTTTTTTTCCAAAAGAATGTAATATACAAAGCTGTAATTATCAAAAATAATGAGATAGTGAACTGGACATAGCAATTTTTGACAACTTGAACTAATATAAAATTTTGTGTGTTAGTATTACTTACTTTCACAATAAAACTAGAGTTATAAAATACATATCTCGATGTGCACTGGACGAAGGAATATTAGTTGGCCTAAACCAATATAAGAAACCATGTGCATGAATATAAAGGTTGTAAATACACAACCTGACCTCTCAAACACATGATCAAAATAGTTTGCACCATTAACAAAGCATACAATGCCAAGCGCATGTTAAGAAAAAAGTCATTGTATAGAAAACTGAACTAAGCATAGCAGATATCTCATCCTGAGTTGAACTATGGGAAGAAGTAAAAGAAAATGTCATATGTAGTACAAAGTTTAGATAAAGATACAGATTATAGGACTACCAAAAGCTCAGGATGTAAAAACAAAACCTAAGCTTTATTTAGTTAATTTACATGCTTTGGACATTTACAAAATATTACGAGCATAAAGCTCACATGGTTGATAAATCTACTACACAAACTATACTAAGAGTTGAACTCAAAATCAGAAGGCTCTACGGTTATAACTTTCTCCTTCTACAAGTGGGTCGAGCTGCAGACGGAGAACGAGGAGCAGATATACCCCCAAGTTGTAACATGGTTGGTGGGTTAGTCAGCTTAGTAATTATAATGTAGGAGCGATGAGTGGCATTGCCAAATGAGATCTTAGCGTCATAATCGGTGTTGGCCTAATGATTGCCAACAACATGCACTTTTAGAACATAGCCATCATAGTTATGTACAAAATCTAAGTCAAGGTCGAGCCATAATGATTAATGACATCGATTGAACACTTCATAATGATATCTACCATAACCTGCCTCATTTTCTCCTTTCGAATTTCCTCAACCAGGGAAGCCTAAGTTGACCCAGAGGGAGAAGGCATGGAAGATCTTAAAGGCGAGTTGCGGAATGTAACAACCTATCTTTTCGACCCTCGAAAGTCGGCACTCAATACATCCACAGTATTAGAGCGACGAGCAACCAAGTGTCGAAAAAGCAGATTGTTAGGATAAAAAGAAAAAAAGAACAAGAGAAACATAATCTCATAGCTGAACGACAACATATACAGTATAACAAAGATAGTAAAAGCTATCACTCTAAGATATATGGCATATCAGAGTTAAAAACAAACTTCCTTAGCCTGGACAGTTATAACTTCTGACCTTCAAATTGCCGATAGGTACACATAATAATAAAACGAAAAATAAAAATACAACAGCAGGTGAACATCCATCTCAACTACATGAGCTTCATGTCCTACCAACGACAACCTGGAAAAACATGGTATAACCCTAGCATTGTAATAAAATAACACCTGGATCTATAGGGAAAACTAGCGTGAGAAAACTGAAGAAATATGATGAACATACAAAAATATATGAGACCACGTTGCTAAACGCACAGCAGTTTCTTCATAAGAACAACATCTATGTATGAAAGAATGGAAACAAGTCAGAACAAAATTAGACTTGAAAGAATGGACACGAATAACTAAATCGAGAAGAGCTCCAGGCACTTCCCAATGCAATTAAGGAAACGATTCAAAGATTTGAATCACATAAGAAAAAGGAAATTTTCCACCAATGACTCGGAGGGTACACCCCCTTACTGAAATTATACATTTAGAAAATATACTTGAGAACTACGATAGCTCTCGAAAAATGTACAAGCCAGTTTCCTGCTAACCTTATCGAGAATCCGAGTATTTCACATCTCTGCACGCATACAACCAAATTCAATCTAGAGTGGATGTGAAAATACCATATGGGAGCAACCCCACATAGCTTGAAGTCCACTCACATTTTGATTTTAGTCATTTCTGACAAAGGATATCAAAATCAACAGTCGATGAATCAAAAATATAGGGAAAAAAACTAGTACTACCCCGGGGAAAATAATGAAGCCAAACAATTAGGGAAGTGTTGCTTCCTCTCTTAATTTGATAGCATTCTTTACTTTAAGAATAGTAAGAGTTTAAATGCCCCAAATAAGCAACAAAATTTTCTTGAATCGACAAATATAAAGAAGACAGCAGGATCGATAGTCAATAAATCAACTATCGGGAATACCAAAATTGTTGTATATGAAAATTAAATCTCTTAAAACATTTGACTCACACTTGTGCTTGATTTTCACATTATAATTATTTGTAAAACACTTTAAAAACACTCTTTAAAAATATTCTTTCTAAAAAGCTAATTATATTTCTAAGTGTATCAAAAAGAAGGGCAACAAACAAATGTCATTCAAACATCGTTCACTATAAATCCAAAATAATCTACACTTAGCTTTATTTTTAAATATTCCTTTTAAATATTTTCCCATTTATAACTTTTAAATAACATTTATTATCCCAAAATATAATAAATCAATTTAAAATTCTTTTATAAATTTAAAACAATGTTAGTCATCCCAAAAGATAATTGATATAACTTTTTTATAAATTTAAAATCATATAAATTATCTTGAAAGAAATTAATCTGATTTATGATCTTTTTATATATTTAAAACGACATTAGTTATCCCAAAATATAATTAATCAAATTTATAATCTTTTTATAAATTTGAAATAACATTAATTATCTCAAAAGATAATTAACCAAATTTATAACCATTTAATAAATTTTAAACAAAATTTACTCTTTATTTCAAAATTCACAAAAGTACTTGCAAAATAGTTTAAACAACTTTCAAAGGGAAAATATGCAACCGAATATTTATTTTGCAAAAGTACAAGCATAAGTTCAATAAACAAAAACAGGTTTTATGAGACGATATTTCATAAATGTCGGTATAATGATAATTGCTATAACAACACTTGCACAAATAGAATAGTATGTCATAAATATTTCAACCAAACATCAATATAAGCAGCATAAGAATATATGCAAATCAATATTGGTGAGAAACCCCTTAGGACCCCTCTATAAAAGTCCCATTTAAATCAGACGTATGTATGTGTATTTCGAAGTGCTCCGTAGTGATCTATTCGCTGCGTACACTTTGACTTTCCCCTTGTTCTTCTTCCCTACAACATAATGTTTATTTATTCCATCTGCTTCTAAGTGGGAATCAGATCTAAATAAAACAATCAAATAATATAAACTATCATTCTAGCACTCAATAATAATATATAACAACACAAACATCACATAATTTATTTAGAGGCGAGTTAACTCACCAAAATTCCAGTTGACGCTTTCACGTTTAGGTTTGATCTAGCATATAATTCAATTAGTTCCAAATTTAATGAATCCATATCCAATGCATTAAAATTATTAATGTGAGTACAACGCAAAAAACCGCGTCCAAATCAGACTTCATATGAAAAAGTTATTCTATTTATAATTTGAGATTAAATTAAATTAATTAATTAATTTAATCACTTTACTTATTTTAATTACCAAGCCTAAATTCTTCCTCTTCCTCCCTAAATCATCTCCCTATACACGCAATGTGCACAAAGTGCACAATCATGCATTTCTTCCAGTCAATCTCCCTCGATTCACCATGAAATCACCCACAGACACTGCTTACGAACTCCAATCCTCGCGAGCATCAACCCCGAACCAACGGCGTTGAATTCGATCGACCCTTTCAAGATCCGACCTGAAGCATGCTCCTCCATGACCCAAACTGTCGCATCACCCTATAGATAACTGAGCTTTACTAAACTTCATCCATAATTGCTCCATACAATGAGAAATCCATTGCCAACCTCCAATTCAATCAACTCCTCCCTAATTTCTTGAAATCTTAAATCCCAATCACTCCTTCATCATGTTGAACCTCCTCAACAGTCACCGCACCCTACAAACTTCACCTAGATTCGAAGATCGTGGTCTTATGAGTTCAAAGAATCCAACTTTGTATTTTTTTCATTGGTTAAATTATTTGATCTTCTATTTTGAAGATGGTGGTTTTGATTTCTTTGTTTATAGGGAGAGAAAGTGAAAACAAAGGAGGCAAAAAGAAAAGGTAGAAGGGTTGAATTGTCTAAGGGTTGATGTTTGTTTATTTTATAATTTCTGGTATCTCACTACACAGCATTCCATTTATGTGCGAACAACGAACGACAAATCAGAAATACTATCGCGCACAAAAACATGACACGATCTCAATAAAATACTCTAGTTATCTTATTCTGCGAAATTTCAAAAATACCATCATTTGTTGAAATATACGTCAAATAAAAATTTAAATATTTTTCAAATTAAAAATTATGGAAAAATTATATTAATTCATTTATATGTCATTAAGAATCAAGTCGTTTTATTAACAATTGATTTTCTTGTTGCATATTTGAACTATTTATTATTGTAAATAAATTTGCAAAATGAGTTCACCATTATTATTTATTAACTAAAAGGAGTTAAATAAGGCTATTAAATGCACTTAATAGTATTTAAATTCATAATTTAAGTATTAATCTCTATATTTGAATATAAGTTATTGATATTTTTTCTGGGATGTTGCATTCTCCCCCCTAAAATAATTTCGTTACCGAAATTCCTAAAGGAATAAAATGTCCTCTCACCTTTAGGTTTTTAAAGTTCCATATGATATGGAAAATGTCGACATTACCTCCTTTACGTGGCTAGATCCAAAAAATTACAACTCCCTACAACCGCCCAAATCAACAAAGAAAACAAAAGCCAAGTGTCCTCCTATACCTGGGACATAAAATCATCAATCAATCACCAATATCTAAATCTATTAAATATCTCTTTTGTGTTTGATTTTTATTTAGAAACTTCCCATCTAGATGCAAATGAAGGTGCCTAACAAATCAAACGGTATTCTCTTACTTCCATGTACCTATCTTATACTTACGTAATACAATAGAGAATCATGTTGACAAAAGAGCAATACACAAGCTATTTCTATCATTAGCAAAAACAACATAACAGTATAACAACCATATCCAACAAGGCAATACGATACAAGTTATAATAATGATGCAAAGAAAGTGTGATATAAAGCCACATGCAACCAAAAGTAATATAACAATCGTATGCAACAAAAGTACAGAGAATACTCCATGATAAATACTAAGCATCCATTCTTTCCAAGAGATAAATTTAGAACTAAATTTCAGGGTTTTTATATTCAAAATATATTTTCAAATTCCTCCAAAGAGAAATATATCAAAGCCAAAATCAATTATTACTAGGGGGCTCCACGTAAGGAAGCATTGTATAACTTTAGAATCAAAACAACATGGAGCATCCAGTGATATTCAGGTTCCTCATAAAACAACAACTAGAGTAAACAAATATACCCGGTGAGTCTTCCAAATCAGAAAACCCCAATTGCCCAACTTTAGTCATGATAAAATATTTGAAAAACCACTTCATAGAAACTCCTTTCAAATATTCTGAGATAATAATACTTTAAAGTTTTCAAAATAACAATGTTATTATTCCTTTAGAAATTATTTCGAAATCACATTTTCGAAAGCACCTATATTTAAATCTTAATAAACAATAACTTTATAAACCATAGTCTATAAAACCACGCTATTAATCAAGTCACATTCCATAAAAGAATAAACTATCACTTAACATTATTTAAATTATTAAATGACAAACAAACAAGATTTAGAATGTTTCTTAGGTTCACAACTTTCTCGATCGTCCAAAGATATGGATAATTTCCTAAGCGTACTGTTATGCTCGTCAGCCATTTGTTTATTGCCTAGAAGATTATCTAGGCTCCCTCAAACAAAACTGAAAGTCACTTTCCAAACATTTCTAAGCCACACAACAAATCATACAAATATACTTAAGCTCGTATGATGTACGTAAACCGTTCGCACATAATTTTCGATCTGACCACTTATTCGGATAGATAGACCTTACTTTCAAACTAGTATCATTCGCTCGACCTCCCTAGTGCGGACTTCAATCAGGTTCTTTAATTAAAAACATCCATCCTCCTTACATAGCTATATACTATGATAGAAAACCTCGGTATCATATCGGGAATCCGAATCAAATGTTCGTTGACAAGAATCAGTGGGAAAATCTTTTTCAGACTGGTGTGAATCACCCCAAAGTTGTGTATTCGAATCCTAGATCAAGAATCATGCAAATAAAATGATTTACGTACAACTCATGTACTCAATTTATTGATTTCTTAACTCATCTATCTCCTTTTGAATTACTTTCATTTTCACTTATAGTATTTCATTCAATACTAAAAAAATTTGTGAATTATTTCATAAATTTTCACTTAAGTTTATATATATTTTATAAAGACATTTCATTATAAAACATTAAATAAAAATTTACCCCACTTTATTCACTTGTATAATACTCTTCTACATTCTAAACGTACATACAAAACATCAATTTCACTTTACTTTTCAAAATTTAGATGGGCCCAAACAAAATATGGGTCTTTAAAATTGAGTCAACCTTTCGACCTCTTTATCTTAGAGCATTCCAAGGAAAGAAGTTTATTAGTCGGCTTAATAACATCAAATAGTTTACACAACTTAGATGTTTAAATAAAAACTACGGCTTTAATAAAACAATCTTATTAAAACCTTCCTATCCAATTTAACCCATTTAAAACCTTAACTAAATTATCTCTTTCTACCCAAGAGTTTAAAAATTCATTTATCAAAGCATTCTTTTATCCAAATACCTTTTATTTTAAATCAACTTCCTTTAAGGAAACTTAAGAACTAAATACCCGGTTTTTATTTCAAAATCCTTTTTGAAATCATACTACATATATTTCTGTATATAAAACAACTTTAACAATTTATTCACTAACTTAGGTTTATCCGGATTCGAACTCATTTGAATCGCATAATGGTAAAGAGAATTATTTACTAAATGTGCTACAATGTTCTCCTAATTAAACATTCGATCATCACTTAGTTCTGATTGCCAAAAAACTAATCGAGATGTCTTTCCTGAACTATTCAAAGAAAATATATCTTTGTTCAAAATTCTTTTTGAAATATTTGTACTTCTAAATACTTCTAAGTAATGCTACCATTACTTTTCTCAAAATCCTTTGAAATCATTTCAACCAATAATTATTCTCAAAAACCTTTTGCAAATTATATGAATTGTTTATATCCCATACTCGTATAAATGTACCATTTTAAAATCATCTTATATTATAATAACTTTCTTTTATTATAATAAACTTTTCACAAATATTTATTCTCTAAATGTCTTATCTTCCTATTTATTATGTTAAACAACATTATTAAAAGATCACTTTTAACATTTTCTTCAAACGCCTTATAGTCAAATTGTGAAACTTAATTCACAAGGGATTCGTTTAATGTACTCATAATTTTCAAAAGAATAAATAATGATAAACTCGTCGAGCATAAATCAAAAATCAACAAACAAAAATCAATGCTCCTAAACTACTCGAGCATGGCCAAATCGAACAACAATGATAATAAAGAAATATTATCGTTAACAAAAAAGCACCATAAATAACTATATAAATTTGAAAATTATTTCTGTATATATAAAAGATAAAATTCTAGGCAGAATATATCATTTACCAATTTTTAAAAATTAATATCGTGTCCGTTTGCGTTGTTCAAATGTTTTGAAATCCCTATCGACAACATGGCATCCCACGTCTCGACCAGAATTCAAAATTCAAACTTAATAGTCTAATTAACACAATACATTTTGTATAGCAATAACAATTACATTCTCATACACATAATACTCTTAACTCATTCTAAGGTGTCACTTTCTCTATCTCAAATGAGTTTACCCCACCAAAGTCAAGGCTCTCGCTTGACCTTTAGCTCTGATACCAAATGTAACAACCAACCTTTTCGACCCTCGAAAGTCAACACTTAATACATCTACGGTATTAGAATGTCGAGCATCCAAGTGCCGGAAAGGCAGATTGTTAGGGTAAAAAGAAAAAATGAACAAGGGAAACAGAATCTCACAGCTACAAAACAAAATATAATATATAAAGATGGTAAATTCTGTCATTCGAAGATACATGGTATATCAGAGTTAAAAATAAACCTCATCAATCTGGATGGTTGTAACTTGCTGACCTTATATTTGCTGATGGGTGTACATAATAATATAGTGAAAAATAATAATGCTATGGCAGTTGAGCATCAAACTCTACTCTATGAGCTTCATGTCCCACCAACGATAACCTCGAAAAACTCGGTCTCGCCGATCATTATAATAAAATAACACCCTAATTAGTTTGGAATACCGACGTGAGAAAAATCAAGAAATATGATGAAGTATAAAAATATGTGAAACCACATAGCTAAACATGGAACAGATTTTTCCATCACAAGAACAACATTCATAGATGAACGAATGGAAACAAGTCGGAACAAAATCAGACTTGAAAGAATGGACATAAATAATTAAACATCGAGTAGAGCTCGAAGCACTTCTTGATGCAATTAAGGAAACGATTCAAAGATTTGAATCAAATAAGGAAAAGGGATTTTTATAAAAATGACTAGGAGGGTGCACCTCCTTACCGAAAGTATACCTCTAGAAAATATACTTGAGAACTATGATGACCCTAAAAAATGTACAAGTCGGACCACGCCAACCTTACCGAGTATCCGAGTATTTCACATCTCCACGTGCATGATCCAACCTAGAGTATATGTGAAGATACCCTAATGGAAGAAACCCCACATAGTTTGACATCCACCTGCGCTTTGGTTTTAGTCATTTCTGGCAAAGGATATCCAAATTGATCGTCAATGGATCAACTATCAGAATAAACTAGTACCATGGAAAAACAATGAAGCCGAACAAGTTAGGGCAGTATTGCTTCCTATCTTGACTCGATGGTATTCTTAACTTTAATAATAGCATGAGTTTAAATGCCCTAAATGAGCACAAGTCATCTTGAATCGACGAACCTAAAGAAGATAGCTGGATTAATAGTCAATAAATCAACTACTGGAAATAACAAAATGGTCATATATAAAAATTGAATCTCTTAAAACATTTTATTCACACTTATGCTTGATTTTCACATTACAAATATTTGTAAAATACTTTAAAAACACTCTTTAAAGGTATGCTTTTCAAAAAGCTAATTATATTTCTAATTGTACTAAAAAGAAGGGTAAAAACAAATGTCATTAAAACGTTGTATACTACAAACCCAAAACAATTTGCACTTAGCTTTATTTTTAAACATTCCTTTTTAAAGATTTTCCCATTTATAAACTATCATTTATAACTTTAAAATAACACAGATGATAATAAATCAATTTAAAATATTTTTTAAATTTAAAACAATGTTAATCGTCCTAAAAGATAATTCATTTAACTTTTTTATAAATTTAAAATCATATTAAGTATCCGAAAGAGATTAATCAAATTTACGATCATTTATATATTTAAAACAACATTAATTATCCTGGAAGATAATTAGTCAAAATTATAATCTTTTTATAAATTTAAAACAACATTAGTTATCCTGAAAGACAATTAATCAAATTTATAATCTTTTTATAGATTTTAAACAATACTTTCCCTTAATTTCAAAACTCTCAAAGCACTGTAAAATATAGTTTAAATAAATTTCAAAGGGAAAAAACAGAACTAAACATTTATTTTGAAAAAGGACAAGAAATAGTTCAATACATAAAAATATGTTTAAGAGAAGATATTTCGTAAGTGTCGGTATAATGATAATTGCTATAACGATACTTGCACAAATCAAATGGTATGTCACAAATATTTCCACCAAATATTAACATAAACAACATAAGAATATAAGTAAATCAATATTGGCAAGAAACCTTTTAGGGTCTCTCTGCAAAAGTCCTCGTAAATCAAAAATATGTATATGTATTTCGAGTGTTTCTAGCGACTGATTCGCTACGTACATTTCGACTTTCCTCTTGTTTTTGTTCCCTGCAATGCATTGGTTATTTATGCCATCCACTTCCAAGTAGGAATCAAATCCAAACAAAACAATCAAACAGCAATATATAAACTATCATCCAATCATTTGATAGTAATATATAACAACATAAATACCATATAGTTTATTTAGAGGTGAGTCACCTCACGAAAATTCCAGTTGATACTTTCGCATTTTGGATTGATTTTTGCCCAAAATTCAACTAGCTTAAAATTCGACGAATCAAACTTCAATGCGCAGATAATATCAAATGAGTCCAACATAAAAGATCGTGTCCAAATCTGACCTCGTGTGCAAAAGTTATTATATTTATAAGTTTGATATTAAATTAAACTGGTTAAATAACTTAATCACTCTACTTATTTTAATTACCAACCCAAAATCCTTCTTCCTCCTCCCTAAATCATCTTCCTGTACACGCAAAACGAGTGCATAGCCATGCACTTCTTCCACTCAATCCTCCTTGATTCACCATGAAATCACCCATCGACACCACCTACGAACTCCACTACATAGGAGAACCACCGCTGACCTTACGACGTTGATCCCAATAGACCCCTTCGAGATCTGACCTGAAGCATGCTCCTCTCTGACCCATACTATCGCATCACCCTAGAGGCGATCGATCTTCACCAAACTTCGTCCATGGCTACTCTACATGACGAGAAGTCCATTTCTAACCTCCAATTCAATCAACTTCTCTTCAATCGCTTGAAATACCAAACCCTAGTCTCCCCTTCGTCACATCAAACCTCCTCAACAGTCGATGCACCCTATAAACTATACCGAAATTCGAAGATCACGGCCTCACGAGCTCAAAGAATCCAACTTTGTGTTTATTCGTTGCTTAAATCATTTGATGTTTAATTTTGATGATGGTGGTTTTGATTTCTTTGTTTACAGGGAGCGAAAGTAAAAAGGAAGGAGGCAAAAAGAAAAGTAAAAAAGTATTGGATTATCTAAGGGTTGACGTTTGTTTATATTATAATTTTTGGCATTTCGCTACATAACATTCCATTTACATATGAACCGCGAATGACAAAACCAAAATACGATCACGTGCAAAAATGCAATACGATCTTAAAACAACAATAAAATACACTGGTTATCTTATTATACAAAATTTTAAAAATACCTTTGCTTGTCGAAATATACGACAGATCATAATTTAATAAATTTCCAAATTAAATATTCTGGAAAAATTAAATAAATTCATTTAAAACTATCATTAAAAATCAAGCCGTTTGATTAAAAATTGATTTCTTGTTATTTATTTGAACTAATTATTATTGTAAATAAATTTACAAAATGAGTTCACCATTATTATTTATTAATTAAAAGGAGTTAAACAAGGCTATTAAATCCATTTGATTAATATTTTAATTTACATTCAAATCTATAAATATTCTCTATATTTGAATATAAGTTATTTATATTATTTTGGGGATATTACACTGAAGCTAATTCTGATGATTGCAACGGAGGTCTTGATTCAAGGGTTGCAATTTTAGACTCAACAGTATTCGTATGTTGGACAATGACTTGTGGCATGTATTCCATTCCATTTAGAAGTTCAATCTTAGGCTTTTTAGTTGACTTAAAGAAGGGTTAAATAACTCATTCGTAGTAGATCGCACCCATGCTTCACCACTCCCAGTCTAGTCATTCTCTTCTCATAAATATCCTTTTAACTCATTAAACTTGGGCTTACAGTAGTCTTTTATATCATTCTTCTATTTAAGAGACCATTATGATCCATGTCAAGTGGAGGTGTTGGAGTGGCAGCTTCTTTGGAAGACATATAGGAAACTAAAGCTATAGACAAAGAATATTCTTTTTGGAGCTGCCTTACCACTTTCGATGATACTTCATCTATGTTGCCTTTCAATTTCTTAATCTAATCTATGTAAGAAGTAATATATAAACTTTCCATCTCTTATAATGAATCTTCCAATTCCACAATGCTCCTCTACAAAGATCCCAACTAAGTACATAAACTCGTAGAAGTAACGACGGTTTCTAACTTTAATATTTTCTTCTATGTAACCTCAAGACCGACCCTTTATTCCCTAATGCACTCACATTACAAATAATTGGTTGGATTGGCTTTAAATAAGTTGTAAGCATGATCTTTGAACTCCCTAATCATTTTTTCTCTTATAATAGTAGCAATGCCCTTGTTTTCTTCAACTAATTTTATGTTCAATAATTCTAACTCTTGTATCCTCTTCTGCGCTATTTCTAGGTCAGCCTGTTGTTGGACAATATAGTTGTGCTGACTGAGGTTAGCTTTCACAGCCACTAGAAATTCATGTAACAAATGTTCGAATCTTTTAAGTATCTCTTCCTTAGTCGCGTCAGTGATATTTTCTTTTTCCTTTGTGAGGATTTCATTTGTTTCTTCTTACCCTATGTACCTATACATCTGAGAAATTCAAGCAAGAGTCTAGCCCTTAATAGAAGAACAATAGGGAACTTGAAATGCAGTAGAAGAACCTTCAACCTCATGGCCATCCTGGTCATCCAACAACGTTTCCACTATGGGAGTATGCGTGCCCTAGAAAATGAACAATCAAGCAATAATCAACAAATAAAGAGCAAAGTGAAACACTATAAATGAATAAAAAAAATAATTCAAAAGGCCCTTAAATAAAAAATAGCACTATTTTCAATTGAAATATACAATGCATTGAAAACACTACTCCTAACTATGACTAAACCTACGAAGTCTAATTAAATTTAGATCTGTTCTAAAATATTTTCGGTAAAATCTTTATTTTATTTATTTATAAAAGGTTCTACTTGATTTATATAAGTTATATTTCATAAATGTAGCAAATACACTTGTATGTGAGTAGTGCACATGGTTTATGTGAATGCTTATAGATATTGGGATGTAACGACCCGGATTTTTAGTCGTTTGATTTTGAACATTTAATTTATTTTAAATATTGAATTTGAAATGTAAATGGAATTTTAATATGAAGTTTATCGTTCAAATAAGTGGAATAAAACTTAAGTTCCAAATATAGCGATTTATTTAAATAAATTTAATTTTTGAATTAATAATTGAAAATCATTTAAATAATTGAATTAAGGTTGAATACGAAGCGAAAATGATTTCTAATGTTGGTATAAATTCGATTGGAATCAGAATTGAGTTAATAAGTTTTTAAAATTGGAATTTCAAGCGATTTCGTCAATTTTTGAGATCGTCGATTTAATCGATGCGTTAAAATAGCGATCAGAGGCACAGTCTTGGAATTCGACGAAACTAGTTCCATTGGATCCGTAATAGTGTATTATTATCAGAATTCAATTTTCATAGCGATTGGATTCATTGTTTGGTCGTTCGATCTGAAAACGCCTAGAAATAATTTAATTTAAATAGTCGATGTAAAAGTCTATCTTCCACATACGATCGAATTAGATTCCAAAACTTGTTCCATTGGGTTCGAAATAACGGTATAACCTTAGGAACACTAGTCGGCACGCCTCGATAGGGGTTTGAAGTTTTAAGTTATATTAAGTGAGATATTTTGAGAAATAAATAATATTATATATAACTTCAAAGTCAAACTTGCCTGCCTATCTTCATACGCATGCCACTCTTTCATTTATAATCGCAAATCCCTTTCCCCTATATTTTTAAGTTGAATGAAATCAAGGATTACATATAAAAAAGGGAAAACCATCTCGTTCGATAGCGATCCAAGGGTACGATAAGGCGCGCGCAGAGGAGAAGGCGAGGCGGCGTCAGAGGGCGATCGGGTATTGATGTATGTGGGCGGTGGTCGTTGCTATGGCATGGAGGAGTCATGATTTTCTTGGGACGCATGCGAGGCTACGGTGGTGTTGAGGAGTGGAAGTCGAAGCACAGTAGTTTCTGGTGGTGGTTCGTCGACGGAGGAAAGAGTTTCGATAGGGATTATGGACGGAGCTGGGAGGAGCGGCGATCTTTAGTGGTAGGCTGTGCAAACGATTGGGGAAGCGAAAGTCGATGATTGGAGTCGAAATGGGTGGGGCTGAAATTGGGTTTTGAGGCCTGGCAGTGTTTGCGATCATTTAGGTAATTAGAATTTTGCAATTTAAGGTTAATTAAATTTGGTAGTAAGTAATTAATTTAGAATTAAGTAATTAATTGATAAATTTTAATTGAAAGTGAAATTGTTAATTTATATAAATTCAAAATTTGCTTATACAAGGTTCAATCGAACGAAAACAGTCATTTGGATACGGAGCAACGGAATCTGAGCAAAATAATTTAAATTGGAATGATTAATAGATTCAAAAATCAAGGCGAGAAAATCTCGCTCATTTGGAATTACTGGGTTCAATTTATAATAATCAAAATTAACTATCTGGCGCTTGGTTGGATTGATATATTACTATATGTTGGATGATATATTATATATAGCAGTATATATATTAGTAATTGGATATTATTCCCACCTATTGGAGCGGATGAGACCCTATGCGCCCCACATAATAGCGGATGACCCTATATTACTGCGATATCCCCCCTTGAAGCGGAATTGGTGTTTTTATGTTATCTAACATCTGTGAATGCAGGGAAATAGGTTGGAGTGATCCAACTGGATTCCTCAAAAATATATTGATTGTTTTATATATAGTGATATATGATTTGATAATCTCTTATGGATTGTTATGTAGTTTATTTCTTGTATGCTATAGTAGCACTGGCCTTAATTTGAGTATTTTAAATACCATAGATATTATTTTTAAGTTTGAAAGAATTAAAAGGAATTTTGGATATAAAAATATTTATATTGGAATTTGGATTATTTTTAAGGAAATCGAGTTGGATAAAATAATAATTTGATTTTTGGGTTTGTGCTTAACTATTCGAAAAATATTTTTAATGGAGCTTTTCAAATAATTTATATAAAGTATTTTTAATAATGGATTTTCAAATGATATTTCTGAAAAATATGGTAAAGAAATTGAAACTAGAATTTCAAACGAGTTTAAGAAATAATTGGAATTTATTGAGTAATAGATATGTAAATGGGATTTTAATAGAAATTATTTTATAAATGGAGTGATTAATACAAATCTGTTATAGATTTGGAAATGAGTTTATAAAATTTATAAAAGATGTTTATAAATAAGGGAAATGATATTAGTTGATAAATTAGAATATAAATTCATAGTGTGAATTATATCGAGATACCAAAAATGATTTTTGAAAAAAAAGTGGATTCTATTTTGAAAGTTAAAATGGTTGAGGAATCGGAATGAAATCGATGTGTTGTAAGTCGAGACGGATTTACAAATTGAAATTTGGTTATTAGAATTTTAAAAATATATTTTTATTAAGAAGTTAAGTTTTATTTTAAAAAGGAAATTTTTATTTATTAAACTATGTAAATTTAAAGTTAGTTGGTATTGAAATACTTCGGGGAGTAGATTTTTCAAATATTTAATATTAATTGAAATAAAATCTAATTTAATAATCATCTTTGGAAATCAATTTGTTTTATTTAAAAATGAGTTGGGATTGAATTATAGATGTTTTAATTAAAGAGTTTTGATATTTTAAATAATTACTTACACGTGTTTTGAAAAATAAATTACTATTCTTTAAAAATATTTATTTTTATATATTGATAGTTGAGAAGTGATTAGAATTGATTTATAAATGCTCTCAATATTTACAAACGGAGTATGTTAAATGGTTATCATTTTTATAAGAGAAATCTTATAGTGGAACTATATAAAATTAAAGGAAATTTTGAATCATTGAAATAAGAGGACTTCGAAAAATTAATTAGAATTTATAAAGGAAGTTAGAAATGAGTGGTTGGAATTATATACTAGTGTAATCGATTTTGAAAATTTTAAGAAGAAATTTATTAGTGGATTCCAGAATTTATAGAATTTGTTAAAGGTGAGATATGGAATTTACTGGTGAATTGTAAAGGATTTGAGAAATAGGAAATAAATGAAATATTTCCTAAGCATTGGAAATAAATGATTTTGGAAAATTACACTTAAGGATACTTCCTAAGTATGAAACTGGAAGGATTTGAAATATTTCACTACGAGATTATTATTAGGAATATTTCCAAAGTGTTGAATCATAAAACTGGAATTGAAAGAGAATATTCTAAGTATTGAGGCGAGTCGAAATATCCCGTTATGGATATAAGTATTGAAATACTAGAAGAGCTTTGAATATATATTTATATATCTTTGTAAAGATATTTTGAAATGAATGCTTGAAAATTTTATGAAATGGGGACTAGTTACTGCTTATGGATGTTATTTGATAGCTAAATAACCGACTATCAAATTTGACCGAATTTGCGGATCGTTTCAAAGAGACCGGGATCGGGTTTAATTATCCAAAAACCACATCAATCCAGTTTGAATGTTACGAATGGTGAAGACGGCAACTCGGATTGTCCAGACCCAGGACAAATTGTATGGATGAATGCTATCAAAACATCATCATTGGAGGACGATGAGCATTCTAAGTGGAATTGTTCTTTAAAGGTAAACGTAGCCTCAAGCCTCATCAACCGAGAATGACTAAAATAGGGGAGACGCAGCAGGGCTAAGTGGGTCGCACCTAAGTAGGGTATGTTATCATTTTTCAAGATACATTCAGAAATATTATACTATAACTTATGGATATGGTTGCACATGAATAAAGGGGCGCTGGATAAGGGTAGGAACACCCGGGGTGATAACATATTTGGTACTATCTAGTAAGGGGTAAGTCGGTCCTATGTTGGTAGGGATCGCTAGGTATGATCTCAGTACATTTTTATAGAGGTAACTATGGCGAGTGGTACCCTAGTAGCCCAGTCATTGTATGGAATCAAATATCCACTATGAGCTTGTATGGTTTTGATTGTGCCGAACTATGTTGAAACGTGAGATGCAAGCATTTCAGCTATTTTCTAATTTACTTTCTATAGACACTATTATGATATATTAGATGATTTTGATATAAAATGTTTTGGTTATCGTAACGTAAAAAAATCGTCGTATTTATGTGTGACGTGGTCTTACGAGATACCTTCGTTTTTAAAGGATTTTGATAGTAATAATAATTCAAATTGAGTATGTCTTCTCACGTTGGTTTTTCAAACTGACTCGGGTGTTATTTTATTATAGTGCTCGGGTCAGACCGAGTATTACAGATTCAGGTTAGAATGCTATGGAGCTCAGGAGACGAGCTGGATGATAGAAACGTATACCCATACTTGATATATTCCGCTATGTGTATAGACTGTATAGTCAGCACTGGTGAGGACAAGTTATCATAACTGTCCAGATTGATTGTTGATTGATGTACTCTGATGATTGTATATATATTAATAGCTACAAATTCTATTAATAAAATCTGTTATTATATATTATATGTTGTTCAGTTGCGACTGTGACATTTTGTATTGTTGCTTTTGTTTCTTCTATCTTCTTCTTCTTTACCCCTGGCAATCAGTATTTCCAGCACTTGAATATTTGACATATTATACAGTGAACGTATTGATGTCGATTTTTGAGGGTCGAAAATCCCAGGCCGCTAGATGGGATTTATACTATAATGGACACATTTGAACCTTTATATATGCCTTTGATTATCCGTAGTTTTTATTTTTTGATAACAAGAGTGCTACTTAATTTTAAGAAGACCACTCATTTTGGTGTCTCGAGGGATCGAACCCATGGTCTCTAGAATACAATCTAGATGTCTTACCACTTAAGCTAGTGGTCCTTGACCTATCCATGGTTTTTATTTTAAACACACACACAGATACATACATACATACATATATATATATATATATAAACACATATATATAAACATACATATAAATTTCTTTGTGTGTTACAATAAAAAATAAAGTTCAAATATATTTAACTGAAGGTTATGACAAATTGAATATATTTCAAAATTAAAAAGAAACTTTAGAATTTGGATGTGACTTGGAAAATTCAAACTAGATCTACAAATTTTAAATAAAATATCTATTTAAAAATTCGAATTTAAAACATATATAGATATTTAATATATATAGAAATATTTTATAATCGAATACACACACACAAATTATACTTATATTTAATTATGTAAAATTAAATCTATTGAAATTTTGGGTAATATAAACATATATATATTTGGCCATAAAATTTACAAAAATTACAAATCAAATTAGTACAAATTTGTCTAAATTCCTTTCAATAAATACATACGTACATAAATATATATATATATATATATATATATTCAAAATAGTTTAGAAATATATTATTATTAATATTGCAAAAATATAATAATAAATTACTTTTTTGACAAGGCCGAAAGTATCCAAGTTTATAAAATAATTTTTAAACAATTTAAATAAATGTAATATATATATATATATACGTATTTACTATTTAATAAAATAGTTTTATCTTATTTAAAAGCATTTTTAAAGTCCAAAAATATTATATTACATACAATGGTTGAATTATACTAACATAAAGATGTAGTTATGTACATTTAGAATTATATATTAAAAACCAACATTGGGCGTACACATTAAACTGGACAACAAAAGTTATATATGAATTAATTATAATTATTTAGGGTCTGATCAAAATGAACATAATTATAACACTTACAATTATAGTTAACATTAAGACTGAACGATCACCAAAAAATATTGCATGTTATTTGTAACCTGAATGAATGAAACAACTCTTAGATATGATCGAACCACCTCCTGAAATAACAACACGCTAGAGATGAACACCACACTTTTATTATTTTATTTTGTATTGAATTTATTTTAGAAATAAAGAGGCAAATGTGCCTTGATGCTTGTGGCTAGGAGAAGGAAAGAGAGGGTAGAAGAAGATCTTTAAATGGATGAGAATGAGATGTTTAAGTAGGCACCTAAGTAAAGGAAAAAGCAGGGATCTTTTCTCCTCTTATTAGCCGGTCTTTATTTTCTATTTCAATTCAATATTTGAACACTAAAACCACTTCCCCCAGCTCCTGTGGTGGTCCATTACATGAGGCTATACGAGTCTTTAAAATTTTCCAAACCCACTTAGCGATTAGTTTATTTTAATCAAATTTAAATATTTATCGATATCATATATTGATACATACGTATATAACTTTTGTATGCGCACTATATTAAATGCTAATGTTATTAAAAAAAATCAAACGAAATTTAATAATTATTATATCATAAATATTAATTAAAAAATTAATTTAAAAAAATTATAAATTAATTAAATCGTGTGGAATTTAGGAGTATTCATCATTACGCTTGTACGACTCAAAGGTGTTGACCTAGTCAGCGAGTAATATTGAATAATTCAAATACTAACATTCACATCATCTTATATAGTGGTGTGACAATTTGGTTGAATTTACAACTTACACATTTTTCGGTAAAATCCAATTTTACTACTTTAAGTGGTACCTGGTAGTAATGATTATTTACACTGATTCTCATCGTCAAAATCATATCAACTTAGGACTTATGGAATTTAGTTTTGGTCAAAATTTACAATATCATCCACATTAGTCTTGGTTAGTCCAAACAATAACATTGGTTCAATAATAACAATTATTATTAAATTTAATGCTCTAGCCAGAGATTGTGACTTTGAGTTGACTATAGTTGAAAATGGTAATGACCTTATATAACCAAGGAGACAAATTATCTATTGAATAGTGTTTCCCTCCCAATGCTTCGACTTAGATCCAACTATAGTCGCTCGATGGATATAGTGCCACGGTTTAACTATAATTAAAGTTGAGTATCCACACTGAAGTTCAACAGTATCCCCAAGTCGAGAGAACTGTGTGATGTCGCCACCTTAAGATTTTCTATTTGACTTGAGTTATGTTAACCGTTAGAAAATTTTCAAGTGATTCATTTCATTATTATCCAACAATATTCAGTATGTAGCCCAATGGTGCCTCTAGCAGTTATGAGTAATACACTGTCCAAAATTGGAGAGCTTTATGTGCTCTAATCTTAATGGATGTATCAATATCTTGTCTTGAAACATCTTAAATTAGAATATTTAAAAATAATACGTTATTTTTATATAATAAATATCTCTTAATTACAACACTTTGTAATTATTATTACATATCATATCATTTAAGCATTTTTTGTTTAATATACTTAAATTACATAATCCATTAATATAATACAGTATAACAAGTATATAATAGAAATAAAAACACCTTTTATTTCGAACGAGATTTTATTGTAGAGTTAATAATTTAATTGTAAATTATAGAATTGCCCCTAAAGAATAACCCTAACTCTACCAATCTCCGATTTACAACGGTGGCCAATTATAGAATATCAAATCCATCCCTTCGATCAATTTATTGAGAATTGACCGAGCTAGTCCCTTCATGAATGGATCTACTATTTTGTCTTTGGTATCCATTATATCAATCACGACCTCTTTATTAGCGACAAACTCTCTAATAAAGTGGAATTTATGAAGAATATGCCTGCACTTCTTGTGTGCTTTTGGTTCCTTTGCGATGTACATTGCAATATCATTGTCACAAAACAATTTCATTGGATTCTCAATGTTTGGAGTCACTCCTAGCTCAGCTATAAATTTTTGCAACCATATTGCTTCTTTTCCTGCTTCATTGAGGGCAATGTATTCGGTCTTCATCATTGAATCACCTACTCTTACTTGGAACTTTTGCAACTAACAGTCCCACCATTTAATGTAAAAACATAACCATATACCATACTTATCATGACTGGACCACAAGTCGAACCGTGATGACTTATAGTTCAAGATTCAGATGATCAGATCGATCGAACTGCTGGAACTATGCATTTCATTCCTAGTAATCAATACATCTTTCTACTATTTACAAAAGGAGAAATGGAGATTAAAAAAAATTATAACTAAGATGGTGATAAAGGTCATAAACCAATAGACAAATTAAAATATATTAAAGGTTTTAAATAAAAAAATTCCACTCCTAAAACTTGCGTCTTCTTCTCCTCCTCCCAGCCAACGAGACTTTCCTTCAATTTAACACAAGATTTTCAAATTAAAACATAAATTACTCGAATGTACTTTAATAGACTACAACTCTATTGAGTTTTTCATAAGTTTTAGGTGATTAGATTAAGGTTCGATATAATTAACGATTTCAATGACCTTTGGACCGCTATGGCCAATAACCGAGAGAGGTCCAACCATGGTCGGGTCTGGTCATGATAACTATGCAGGTACATACTTGATGTAATCGATATCACTCTAAAAGATCAAATTAGTATACCCTTAATAAGGAGGCTATAGTTCCCATATATAAGGATTAAGTCCTTAGTATTTCTGAAATACTTAAGTATACATTTTACAACATCCCAATGCATTTTACTAGAATTAGACTATTATCGGCTTACGCATCCTTATGCATAAGCCACATCTGATCTAGTAAAAGAATAACATGCATTATGGATTTAATTGCAGATGCATACGATGTCTTCTTCATATACCCCTTCTCCTCATTAGTACAAGGAGCATCCTTCTTAAAAAGGATGATTCAAAATTGCGTTATAACATTTCCACGCTTGGAATTCTCCATACTAAACCTTTTCGGTATGGTATCTATGCACAGGGACAGGGACAATCCCAATGACCTCTTGAATGTATCTCTATAGAATTTAATACCGAATATATAGGCCACTTCTCTCAAATCCTTCATGGAGAAATTCTTTGTTATCCATGCTTTCACTGATTGCAACAACTTAATTTCGTTGGCAATCAGTAGCAAATCATCAATATATAGGAGTAAGAATACTATAGCATTCCCTTTTTCTTTTCGATACGCATGCTTCCCCTGTATGTTGATAAAATCCAAACTGTTTGATTACTTTATCAAAACATTTATTCCAACTTCTTCAACCTCGTTTAAGACCATAAAATAGCCCTAATAATTTACAAGCATTGCCCTTGCTCCCACAGACCTCGAAACCCTCAAAATGCAATATGTAAATAATCGCTTCTACATCACCATTTAGAAATGTCATTTTTATATCAATTTTCCATATTTTATTGTCATAAAATGCGGCAATAATAAACATTAGCCGAATGGACTTAAGCATGACTATGGGTGAAAATGATTCATCATAATCAACATCTTGAATTTGATGAAACCCTTTCGCAACTAGCCTTGCCTTATAGTTCACTACCTGTCTGTCTACATTATTCTTTCTCTTAAAAATCCATTTATAGCCAATGGGTTTTATCCCTTCGGGTATGTCAGTCAAAGTCCAAACTTTATTGTCATATATAGAATCCATTTCATATTGCATAGCTTAAAGCCAAAATGTGGAGTCCTTACTCTATCGTGCTTCTTGGAACAATAGAAAAGTATCTTCTTCTAAGATGCAGTCTGCTTTCTTGCCATGCACCAAAAAATCTAGCATCTCTCTGGTGCACAGGATTCTCTACTAGACCTTCTAATAAATCATGTATTTTTGTATACTGGTGAATTTGATTCTTTTACTGGCTCAACCTTTGTGTTAATTTCTTGGATCTCATCCAGATCTACAACTTTGCTATAATAGAAATTCCTTTTCTAAATAAAACAACGTATGTAGAAACAACAACCTTTTGTTCCTCATCGTTATAGATAATATATGCCCTATAATTCTTGGGATCTCAAGTTTCTTGGGGATTACATTCTTAACATAGGTTGGACAACCCCACAGCTTCAAAAAATTAAGGTGTGTTTCTCCTTATACCATATCTTGTATAGCGTCTTAGGCGTAGATTTAGTAGGTGTAATATTCAACATATGCGCTACGGTTTCTAGCACATATCCCTAGTAGGAAAGAGGTAACTCGGCTTTACTCATCGTGGAATGAACCATATTTAATAGATTTTGATTCCTTCTTTCCAAAATGCCACTGTGTTGCAGAGTACAAGGTGGAGCAACCTAAGAGATTATCCTATTATCTTTAAGTACTTTGGAGCTCTTGCCTAACATACTCACCTCCTAGATCAGATCGAATCTTATGGTTCGTTTGATTATTAACTCCTTCGTTTTTCTCACTAAAATGGTTATCAATTTCCTTTAAGACATGACTCACATACATCAAATGGTTCAGAATTACATGATGGTAGAAGACCTTCGGTTTTCAATTTGTGCAGTAATTTTTCACTAATATGACCTAGTCTATAATGCCATAGATAATTATTATTAATGTCAACATTAGAAGAATTATGAACATAAATTCCATTAACTAAAACACCATTGCTAATTTTATTTCCATCAAACATAATGTTCATAAGTCATTGCTACATTGAAAAACATATTCGATCTCGGACAATTTATACAAAGTATTTATTCTAGAAATAAAGTTATTTACATAATAGCAATTATTTAAAGTTAAATCTAATCCATTCAGCAAAGCCAAGTAATAGTCTCCAACTGCAGTTGCGTATGTTAGAGATCCATTAGCAACCTGAAGCCTCATTTCACCCTTTACCATATGAAGCATGTTTGTAAGTGCTTGTTAAGAATTACAAATATGAGTTCAGATCAAAATCCAAAATCACAAGATATTTTATTGATTGTAAAATAGTTTCTAATCATAAATATAGCTATAAGAGCAGTAATACTATTCTCTTTCGTTTGTTTAACAAGTTTTAGATAGTTGGATAAGTCTGTTTCCAGTGCCTCTTCTTGTAGCAGTAGTGACATTTACCTTTGTCGTTAGGAGCATTATTCTTACTCTTCCTGCTAATACACTTTCTCTTCTTCAAATCATTTGATGGTGATTCCTTTCCCTTTACAGCAAGCATTGTGCATTGATCTTCTGACGAATACTGGGATGATTTTATATATTGAATAGCTCCACGAGGCTTGCATTCAACTATTCATATTGTAATATAATATGAAAGACTCAAACTGTATGGTAAGAGACCCTAAGATCAAGTCCACTTGCAACTTGATGCTTATTGTGTTGTCTAACTGCGAAGGCTTATTAATATAGTCCTTTATCATTAAGATATATTCACCAACATGAATGCCCTTCATCATCTTCGTATTGAACATATTCTTAGTAATCTCGTACTTTAGGGAACGAAATTACCTCAAACAAAGCTTCGAGGCTATCAAAGATTTAATGGACAGTCATGCGTTTGTGTTGTCTTTGCAATGGTTTATTTAAAGTACATAGCATGTAAGTTTAGGAAGTTTCAAGGTTCATTGCAATTTGTTATTGAAATGTACAGCACAAAATATGGTAAATATCCCTATTTTATACACCTCTTTCCTTTTAGTATATTCCTTGTCATTTCAAATGATACACTTTTAGTTCTAAATTTGAACTTGGTAATCTATAGGAATTTACATTGCAACCATCTATATTTCAATGAATTAAAAAACTACTTAAATCCGACAATTTACTATGATAACTTAATTTATATTTTTACTTGCTTATGTCATTTAAATCTACAATATAGAACTACCATATAATTTTAGGTTTCTGGGACTACTACTGCCTAATACTAAATTCAGGGAATACCACCATCTAATATTTTCTAGATTCACATACATGTGATATAATTCAATTTATCAATCATAGAATGTGTAGGCATGGTTTATAAATTCATTACACGTATACAATTTTAGTCTAAAACTCTAATTTACCTTTTAGGCATACAAGAATAAGTTCACAATGATATGAATCCAATATTACATAAAAATGTATGATTTCCCACTCACCTTTTTAGCATTCCAAATATCTAGATCCAATCCCTATTATTTAATTTGACCAAATTTTCTTCCTATTTAAATACATATCCCGCAAGCATACATATAACTATCAAAAATCTAGATTTAAGAAGAGATTTGGATTTTAATTTAAATTCTAGATCCGGTTTATAATTTACCTTGTCATTGATGATTTGATTCGTCGCTATTCTTCTTTTCAATCATCCACTACTATTCTTCACTTGTATATACGTACAGTAACTATAACTAGTCTAAGAATTAAAAAAATTGTAAAGAAGAGAAAATGACATAACTTTGCCATGCTTCAGAAAATATGAGAAAAAAGTAAGGGATTAGGCCTGTATTTATAGGAGTTTTGTCAACCGTTAGATTAAACTATTTTAAATCCGAGTTGTTTGGCCACGTCAGAATTCACAACAGAAAATATGCACCAATCGACCGCTACCCTCCAACTGATCGACTGGTCGATATAAGGGGTCAATCGATCTGTATTACTTTCATTAATTAATTACGCTCATTTGATTTCACTCCTTATTTGTTCATTCGAGACAATTTCTTTCTGTTTAAACTGACGTTAACTTTGCATAATAGTTAAGCATTGGTTTAATTCAATAAAATGTCCATTAATTGTTAATTAATAATATTTCCCAATTTCTTTTGTTTGATGTTAACATTCTTATTTATCAACATTTGTTTTAACGTTAATTAATTCTCAATTATTTCCTTCTGTGTTCAATTTATTTCTTTCCTTCTTCTCTTTTTTAATTAGATTTAATTTTATTGAACGTTATTTATTTATATGTATATCTAAAGTTAACAATTAATACTTAATGCACATTATCATGATGAATTATTAACATTTACTTCCTTAATTGGTTTTGAATTATTTTCGATCTGAAAACTTTGAATGTTAATAACTTTTTACTTTGAACACCGATCGAAAAAAATTACATATGAAAATTGATCTGAAAATCGCTACGCAACCAAAAGTGCAAGTTTCATAGCCAAGCTTTGGCATTTGTAAACATTTTCTTTTTTAGTGTTACCATTTATTAGTTAATTTCTTTTTAATTAATTGTCGTTAAAATACCAGGGTGTTACATTCTCCCCCTTTAAAAGAATTTCATTCCCGAAATTCCCCAAGGGCTGAATCATGTAACATAATTCGCAACCAATCCAAACAACCAACCAATTAATGTGCAACTAATTTTGCAACTAATAATGTACAAGTGCACGGTGTATAGCAACATATAGGCGTGTATGCAGAAATTCTAAATCAGGGCCTCCTATATAAATGTAGATCTTAAAACAATTTTGAATAATGCCAACAACCTATATATACTGACAGTTTTATATGTATGCACATTTTGAAAATCAAAATCTCTTTTTCCTATCTAATTTTTCCTACACTTCTATGAGTAAAAGTATAGTTCAATCAACTTTTCATCTAATCCCTACCATCCAAAATCCTAGGACACTATTTCTAACATCCAAAATTTTAAAATCTCAATTTTCTAAACTTGTATTCTACATTTTCATCCTTTTCTAGTGCACATTTTTCCACTGTATCTTAAAACTTTCTCTTTTGCCCCCATTCTTCACCAACTTTACCAAGTACAGTCTGCATAAGTAAATTTACTTTTAAAATTTTAAAATAGGGTTATCGAAAAAGTGTGGGAAAAGAGACTTCATAGATATAGTAGATTTTCTATCGTCGCTAACTACCTTTTATTTTTACCATCACTTCTTGTAACGACCCCACTGCAATACCCAGATTAGCAAAGGACATTACAAGTAATGTTGTCTACTAATTTGGAGAATATAACTTGTTAAGGGCGATCGAATGTGAATATATATTTGTACTAACACTGACACGTCATTTATACCTTTTTCACTTAATATCTGAAATGAGTTTGATGTATATAATATTAATATAAAGTAATAGACACATCGATTTCTCGGTATCAGAACAATATATCATATAAATAATAGTCACGGATCATAGAGGAAAAAATCTCAATTATACATATACAAATTTTGATTTTACAAAATGAAATACAAAACTCGATTGTTATACAAGTTTTACGATTTTCCAATCTCAATTGTAGATCTTATAAACATATTCACAAATTTTCTAAATGAAATAAACTAAAAAGTCAAAAGTGTTTATCTCCTTGCTAGCCCAAACATCCAAAGGTCAAGTTGTCTTATAACCTGAAAAGTCTCGGCCTAACCCGGCAAAATAACACCCGGGTCAGACTATCTCTAAATATCCAATAGGATAGGAACAGAATATAACACAGGAATAAATAACATATAAGTAAATACAAATATCCATGAAATAACGAGTAACGGGAATTAATTTAACTTAAAGTTCATCACAAGGCACATGGTTATATATTTAAGTCACGAACACATATTAGCCACTAAACACTGAATTCACAGAATAAAACACAATATCTCTAAGCATGCAAATATAGATGATTAACTCAGAAAATGGTTATCAGTTTAAGTCATAAACATTAAGTAGTCACTAAACACAAAATAATATAATTAACTTAACATCCATCACAAGAAACAAAAACATATATTTATTTCACGAACACACGACACAAGAATATATATTTATTTCACCAACAAAAAATAGTCATTGAATCCAAATATCCAGAACCAAGTGATCTTAATCCAAACCAATCGTAATTATCATCCAAAACAAACACAATAATTGTAATTAAAGCCCAAGTCAAACAAACAAACAAATTGGTATCACTCAAACCGATCCGATACCAAGGATCATACTCAGACCGGAAACATAGAACCATAGAATGATCTCAAGGATAGTCTATACTGATCAAAGTGACCTTAGAAACCAAGACTCGATAACTCTACATTTATTAAATATTATTATATTATTTTGTTCGAAAAGAAATTCAGGAATAAACTTCTTAAGGATCTAGCAGCCACTTGTCGCATACGAAAAGAGAGTATATTATAAAGAGCCAAATACTATCACCTTTAGTAATCACTAGAACTTAACCAATATGTCCCATACCGTATAGTGAAATCCAAGTATTTACTAAAAGTTAATAAATATCACTTATTACAGATACCACCGGAAAACCTGGACTACATTCTCTTAAGGATCTAGTGACCACTTGTCGTACAGAAAAGGAGAATATAACTCTAAAATGCAAAACACTTCCTAATAGCAATCATATGAATTTAACAAAGCCATTCCATACTACCTGGTGAAATTTAAGTATTCACTAATGAGGTAGTAAGTTCCACTCAAACATTCTATTCAATGAGTTATACCTTATTTAACGAAGCATTATTCGAAAGAATTTAAACCAATCGATGATACTAAGTCGATTATTAGTACTTATCAAATTATAGAATTAAGTTTCTTAAAACATTTTTCTCTTTTGATTTTATCACTACTAGGAAAATAGTAAATTGCGAAGCCCATTTCCGATGGCCTCGAACAGTCCGTCGATATACATACGATGGCAAGCAAATTCCATGGCATAAATGAAAGAAAAATAAACTAGCCATCGGAAGCCATTGAAAGCCATCGCAAATTATTCCATTGGCGTCCATCGATAGCCGTCTGAAAATCGTGAATATCTACAGCCCAGGCCGACAGTTTCTTTTATTTCATCCTCTTCTCCAAATCAACCCTCCCCTCCTCCAAACCCTCCTTCAAGCCATCTATAACCTTCCGCGCCACCAGTGGGTCTCCATCTTCAATTTTGTAACGACACGCAAATCGATACCCTTTGAATCAACAATAAACCATACATGTCCGACCCAAAAAGCACAGACTAACGGAAAGTCAGGAGAAAGAAAAGAAGAGATAAGAAGTGAAGATAAGAAAGATAGAAGAAAAGACAAAATAGAACAATGCAGAATCTCACATTGTAGCGGAAAACATATAATATCATATCAATGATCTTTACAAAATAGAAACTGTATACATTCATCAATCGGAGTTCAACAATCAATCACTAGTTATCAGCACGGACAGTTATAATAACTTGTCCTCACAATTGTTGATAATATAAACAACAACTAAGTAGAGGATAATCAAAACAGATATGTGTATACGAAAATGAAGATCTCTAGTTCTCCTCCTGAAGCTCCAAAAGCACCAATCTGAACCTATAAATATACACGGTCTGACCCGAGCATTGAAAGGGAAGAATGCCCGGTTTAGTTTAGTAAACCAGCAGAGAAACACACTCAACTGAATTTATTAAATTACCAAACTTTTCCTTTATCAAAACAAAATATCTCGTAAGACAAGTCCATACATAAACACAGATATGTTTTTACCTTACGATAACTAAAACATCTCATATCAAATCACTGATACTATACTAGTGTCTAGTATACAAATAAAATTCAAAATAGCCGAAATTGTTACCATTTTTAAATTCTAGCATACTAGGCTCTACAAATAAAATGGCAGGTACATAGTGGAGTTTGGATTTCCATACTAATGACCAGGTGAAAGGACTACCTTTCGATGGGTACACCTCTAGATGGATGTCCCGAGGCACAGAACATTTTCCCTTTACCAACACAAGACCGGCCCACCTCTATAACTAGATGGTATCGAATATGTCATCCTTCGGTCTTTATCGACCTTTTTCAAAGGCCCTCACAGAATACAAACCACAATAATCGGATACATGATGTCATAGCATGTAATGATATATCTAGAAGAGTATGATCATATCCTACTTGGAAGCGACCCACCTAGCCCTACCGCATCTAACCATGTTTTGGTCATTTTCCGTTCATGAGGCCAGAGGTAAGATTACCTTTCACAATCACATATCACATCACTTTGAATTCCACACGGCCATTTCCGTTGACTACTAATTGCCTTCCATAAAAATACAACCCTTGAGCTCATACGTCACAAGGAGGGTGCTAAGCTAAGAGAAGTTGCCTTCTCCGCCACCACTTATGTATGTTTGTAAAATCCAATGTATGTAATCTTTAGAAATGCAATGTCAAACAAACATCCATGCAAGTGGTTCAAGAACAGGACGAAGGTACTTTCCTACCACATCCTATCGGGAAATCCCTAGGATTAGTAGCGAATAGTCCTTGCATTGGATATTTCGTAATGAAAAGACCACTACTACTATATGTATATTGGGATTTTAACCCAAACGATCAACAAGCAGTCCCCCACTATGAAAATCCAAAATATCAATATCATCATAAGCAACCTGCACAATCGTCGCATATACGTTGGTCTGAAGTGGTTTTCGAATAAACCGATCCTGGTCTCTTCGCACCAACAACGCAAAAGCGTTTCTCAACCTCACACAAAAACTAAGTCACATAGACTTATCACGTCTCCAACTTTCAACTTGCTATCCTTTGGCCAAGAAGGAAGCTCGATTGATTGGAGTAATACTCCGCACTATACGAATAAACATCCTCAACACAAATGATAATCAAGCCTATACAGAAGGCTACGTACTAAGTGTATACGACTAAATAGTTTCCACATCAAGTCGAGGAACTAAAATGGCCAAATTTGACAGTCGATTATTTAACTATCAAAACAAACAAACAAATATTTGGCACCATAACAATCATTGGGCCCTTTTAATTAATCTTTTATTAATTAAATCACTTGCCAAATATTCACTTCAAATTATCTTTAAAAGGGTATAATGTCAAAATCGTTTCAACTTCTATATTGGAGAACATTTTCATATACTTATTTAATAATAAGTAATTCACAATTCTCTTCATTTTCAAAATTTAGAAAATATTACATATACTTAAATCAGAATTAAGTATATATTTTATTCTTTAAGGAAAACATTCTTTTAAACATCTTTCATTTGATTCAAAATGAAGGTTGCGTAAAACATCGTTACGACAAACCAAAATCACTAGTATAGGGATTCGAAAATTAGATAGATATATAAATCCCATATACTATACAAAATATCTCCTCTTGAAAATCATTTACTATAACAACAGTGTTATAGTCCATCATTTCCTTTACTTCTCGAAAACGTCTATTTCAATAATGAATGTTGAAATCTATGTATTCGATACTCAACACGTTTAAAACATCTTCAGACCATTTTACTTCATTTAAAATACCGCTTCCCAAAACATTTATTTAATTCAAAAGATTATTCACTGTCCAAAATAGTGAATATAAGTTCTCTTATCCAAATTCAATACTCTACACATTTATTAAAAGGATTATCCACTTTCCAAAATTGTGGATATCTCCTTTACCAAATTCATTACCATTTCACATTTAATTTAAAGGATTATCCACTATCAAAATCGTGGATATATCTACTTTAATAAACTATAATAATTAACTTACCAAATTCAATTGATTTCGGATTTATAAAACAATGTTTATAAATCCCATTTATATTTTATAAAAACTGAAACTTATAAAATGCCTTTATTTACTAATTTTATATATAACTCATTTACATGCCAAAATCAAAATTATAAGCTAATTACTTATAATTCTCTTATTTACAAAATTCGTTCTTTTATAACCTCACAAATTCATAAATCAATATATCTTATTTACTTATAAAATCCATTTATAACTTCATTTTAACACTTTCAAAACTCCTTTAAAATTCCATTATTTTTATTTATAAAATATCAATTTTATAAATCTTATATGTATAAACCGTTTATAATAAATTCAAAAATATCAATTTAACTCATTTTACATATTAATCAACTTCATATTTCAAAAATCGCATTTTGATATATTTCACAAAAATCATAAATTTTATAACATAAAAATTATAACATTTATTTATTTAAAATAAATCAATTCCTTAACAATTCAAAATTTCAATAAAATCTATATTTTTAATACCACTTTAAAAATCCTATTAAATTTGAAATCAACACTTTAATATTTTTAAATTATCAAAAATAGGCCCAATGCTGTAACAGCACCAAATACATCAATCACGGCATCCAAAACATCATATATCATATGATAACAACATATATCACAATATCTGTAAATAAATCAATAGTTGTGAGGAATTCAGTTGGATCTCTCCAACCTATCACCTGCAACAAATATACATGTTAGAATATGTGTACAATGTCCACTTCGAGACAGACGCACGTACAAAAGGTCATCCGCTTGTACACGGAAACGTATAGGGTCTCATTTGCTCCAATATGCATGTATATATCCAAATACCAATCAATATATACATAATATATCATATATCATCCAAACAATTATCAATCATCATAAATAATATTTATTCTCACTTATATAAAAATATCAGTGAGTCAAAAAGAGTGAGTTGTACTCACTTTGGTTCCAATAACGGTTGTAGTGTTTTATTCTGAATAAAATTAAAAGAGCGTTTAATTATACTTAAAATTTACACTAACTCCAATCAACTTCAAACTAGCTCTAAAATGTAATGCTCGTTAACACGAACCCAACACAACTTGTTTTATCAAAAACGGACCTCGTATGAAGAAGTTACAGCGTTTTAAAGATCACACAAATTAATATATAATTTAATTTCAATTTCAATTTTATTTTTAAAACCTACTTCACATCTGAACTGTTGATATATTTTCCTGGAATCAAGGCCGTGCACAAACTTCCTCTTCCCCGCGAATACCTACAGGGTTAAAGAACCCATCGGCCGTTGTTTTCATTAATTTATCGCCCTCACCACGCTGCACTTGAGGATGATCGACCCCCACCGTTTGAAGCACCTCACCTAACTCCTCCTTCAGCCAAAGCCTCGTCGGGCTCGGCTCCATCTTGGCCATGAGAAACATGCCGAAACTTCAAATGAATGCGAGCATTTTGCCGACGATCTACCACGTGAAATCCAATCATAACCGTTGGATTTATAGATCACAATGCCCTCTATAATTTTGTAGTTGAACATTTTTGCTTATTATTTGTGGATTGAGAGATAATGGAGAAAGAAATTTTGAGCTTGCATGGCTGTTCATGATATTAATGGCGGCTATAACCTAGAAGACTAGGATTTTGTAAAAGAAAAAAAAATTATGTGGCCTTATATAGAAAATTCTCGCGCAATATTCATCCAATTTTTTTCCGAACTCCAATCGAAGCGTGCCGCCTGGCGTTTATAATGTTTTACCCATATTCTGAACACAATGGAATTTATATCGAGAGCCAATTCAATCGTATTTGAAAGATAAATATTCGAATCGAATTATTTAAATTTAAAATTCACTTAAACGAATTTCTGCGCATTTTAGCTTGCCCCAGCTAAACCGTAAATCTGATTGACACGAAATTTGAAATCCTACAATAATATAACATTACAGATCCAACGAAACTAGTTTCGTTAAAATCTAAGACTGTATGAAAAATGGCTATTTTTACGCGTTAATTAAATATTAAAATATTCAATTTCTACAAATTAACTTCTAATTCAATTTTAAAAGTTCTCTAACATCATTCTAATTCAAATATGATCTAATTCAACTTTATAAACCATTTCCATTCACATATAATCCAAATTCTAATTGTTTACACAATTTCGAATATCAAATTAATAATTTAACTATCCAATTGAATCAAGATATTCAAAATATGCGTTATTCAACTTATAAAATTTACTTGTGCATATTTAAAATCAATTGAATATACGAATTTAGAATGACTAAATTTCTGGGTCGTTATAGATTTTCGCTAGCTCCATTATGTATTTCTCTTTAAGAATGCTTAATTTCTAAACCCCATTTAATTTTGATTAATTAAATTATGGTTAATTTGCTGTTATTGTTGTGTAATACCCTATTGATTGTTTGGTGTACCGTATTAGATGTTAATTAGGTTGTTATCATAGTTGTTTATAATTGAAATGTTGAGGGAAAAAATTTGTTTACTTTATATGTGCATTAATTGGTGTATATGCATTGATTAATTAGTGCATAAGTGTATTTGAGGTACTTTGGATTAATTAGAGTCGACGCTCAAAATTTGGTGTATGCGTTTTCAAGATGCAACAACTATTTTGTGTATGCGTTTTTTAGAATGTAAATAATTTATTGTTAAAAATTGTTGTATAATACGCTTTACTTTTTGTAAATCCCTTCGAGAGTTTTTTATCCCGCCTGACTAATATTATACATGATCGTTGTATGGATATTCGTTTTATCACAGAATGGATATTTATATTCATCCGATACAATATTTGTCAGATTTTCCCCTATATTGGACAAGTTACAAACACAGTAGTGATTATGTTTTGTAAATCATTTTATTTCAAATGGTTCACAAAATTTCCACAACTCTTTCTTTTTGTTCCTTGTGTATACGTATATGTGTACGATATAGAGAACAAAGGGAAAGTACTATCAAAATTTTGTTAAACCGTTTAAAATAAAATGATTTGCAAAATATAATTACTTCTGTGTTTGTAATGGGAAGTTGGATGACCTACCATCAAAATGTAAAATAATAACAAGAAAATTGTAGATATTATTCATATAATAATTTGTGTAGGTTTTTTGAAAATAAAATTAAATAGAATAATATCATATATTTGTGAAAATTTAAATGTACGATTTAGTTGAAAAATAAAATCTCAAGACATAAATGATTAATGCGTTTTTATGTTTTAAAGTAGGAAAAATGGTCAATTATTTTATCGATCGGAGCTGGATGTATCAACAAAGAAGAAAAATTGGAGGCTCAATAAGTGAACATTTTCAAAATGGTGTTCATGTCTTTATTGAATTTGCTTTGCATAATAATGGAAACGTCGAAGAAATTCATTGTCCATGTTGTAGGTGGAAACTATTGAAGCATTTGATACCAGGTATGGTAATAGTTCATTTGGGCCAATATAGTTTCATGCCGAATTATTTAGTGTGGGATCGTCATAGAGAACATATAGCACGTACACCCGTACGCTCAGAAGAGGAGGTAGATAATGAACTTGTTTCGACGAATCTGATAGAAGATATGGTTGAAGATGCATCATGTTCAATATTCCGTACTATTGGAGTTGATGGTAACGATGTTAATGTCAAAGAAGAACAAAATATTGGAGCAAAACAAATTTATGATTTATTGGAGGCTGCTAAGTAACCCCTTTGAGATGGTTGTACAAGTAGTACTCAACTATCAGTAACTACATAATACATTGTGGAAAAATCAAAATACAACTTCACAAATAAGTCGGGTTTACAGCTATACTACAAGCTGAAAAACGGCAAATATCACCCGATAATTTAATGTGCGAAAATCATTATGAAGTGAAAAAATTTATGTTTGCTTTTGGTTTGTCGTATCAAAAAATAGATACATGTTTAAATGGTTGTATGTTGTTTTGAAAAGAAGATAACAATCTTAGAAACTATAAATTATGTAATCAGGAAAGATACAAACCAAGAAAAAAGGGAAAGGAAGTTTCATACAAGCGTATGCATTACTTTCCCATCACTCCTAGGCTTCAAAGATTATATGCATCATTTGTGACCGCACATCATATGAGATGGCACTGTGTGAGAGCACAGAAAGAAGGTACTTTAACATGCCTAGTAGATGGAGAAGCATGGAAGCATTTTGATAAGACATACCCCGCTTTCGCAGGGAGAGCCGTAATGTAAGACTTGGTTTATGTATGGATGGATTTTCACCGTTCTCTCAATTTGGTTCAAAATATTCATCTTAGCCTATAGTCATTACACCTTATAATTTACCTCCATGGATGTGTATGAAAACTCTGTATATGTTTCTCACTGTTGTCATCCCCGGCCCTGACGATCCGACACAAGGAATCGACGTATATTTACAGCAGTTGATTGAAGAGTTGAAAACACTATGATATAAAGGTGTTGAAACGTACGACATTTCAAAAAAAATCGTATATTCGCTTCTCTATTGTGGACTATAAGCGATTTCTTGTGTACGCAATGCTACCGGTTTGGAGTATGGCTGGTCATCTAGCTTGCCCTTATGCATGAAAGAAACACGAGCATTTTCTTTACCGCATGGGAAGAAAATTTCATGGTTTGACTATCATCGGTGTTTTCTCCATATTAATCATCCTTTAAGAAAAGATAAAAAAAAAACTTTACTTGTAATAGAGTTGAGACCTTGCAACCACCAACAATTTGGTCAAGCAAAGATATTTATGAGCTTGTAAAGGATTGTCCAAAGATACATGAAATCGGCGAACAAATTAAAATACAAGGTAAATCGATGATTCATAATTGGTGCAAACAAAGTATATTTTGGAAGCTACCTTATTGGAAAAATCTCCTAATTCGTCATAATGTTGACATGATGCGTAATGAGAAAAACATGTTCGATGATATATTTGACATAGTTCTGAATGTTAAAGGAAAGACTAAATACGATTTGAAATCAAGATGTGATATAGAAGCAATATGCAATCATCTTAAACTTAATATGAAATCAAATGACACAAAAAAACCCAAAGCATGCTACAAGCTAGATGGTAACCAAGTTAAAGTATTGTTAAAGTGGGTGGAAGGATTAAAGATTTCCTGATGGGATTTCCTCTAATCTTCATAGATATGTCGATAAGAATGGTACGCTTAGTGGGATGAAAAGTCATGATTGTCATGTAATGATGGAACATTTGTTTCACGTTGCGCGCAAAAAAATTGGATGGTTGTAACAGAACTTTGTTTGTTTTATAAGAAGCTTTGTTCAAATACCTTAAAAGTTGATCGTCTACGTAAACTTGAGGAAGAAATTCCTATACAACTCTACAAACTGGACAAAATATTTCCTCCTGGTTTCTTTGATGTAATGGAGCATTTACCTATTCATCTTCCGTTTGAAGCACGTCTTCGAGATTCTATGCAATATGGATGGATGTATCCATTTAAAAGGTATTAATATTGAGTTATTAAATTTTAGTTTAACCACATGTAATAAAATTTAATTATAATTATTCTTAACAGGTACTTAAATCATCTAAAGAAAAAAGTGAGACAAAAAACATGAGTTGAAGGTTCGATATACCAATCTTATATCGAAGAAGAAGCTTCTTCTTTTTCTCTCATTATTTCAGTGATCATGTGAACTTATCTTTTGAAAGTGCTATGCGAAATGATGAAGGTATTGAAAAAGATTCTTTTGAACTAATGCTATTTATTTTTAGACAGCGGGGATGCCTTGTTGGAAAATGTATGGAAGTATGGTTAGAAGACAAAGATTATCATGTAGCCCACACATATGTTCTTCTTAACTTTATAGAAGTTATGCCATTTGTTAGGTACTAATGAATAACACATCTAAAATTATTTACTTGAATAATGCATGTGTGTATTAATTATAACGCAATATATTATCTGTATATGCAGTTTTTATGAATCACAGCATCCAAGCGGGGATATCAGTAAAAAATCTGCTACTTGATTTTCAAACCACGTATATGATATGGTAAATTGCATGGTTGACGAAGGGTTGAAACATATTGCGACTAAAAAGAAAAGTCAAGACATATCCAATATTCTTTGTCAATTGGTACAAATTCAACATCAAAGAATACGGGGCTGAAAAATTAACTAACAATACCGGTATATATGTTAAATGTAGTAATGATCCAAACGATCACATAAATTATTTTTACGGCGTGTTAACTCAGGTTTTACAATTAATATATTTCACCGGACTCGTAGAAGAAGTTTATTTGTCTAGATGCAACTGGTTCGGTAATGTTTCGGGTTCTGGAATCAACGTGCACAAAAATATAATATTATTGAAATAAAGCATACATCACGTTATCATAAGTACAATCCATTTATACTAGCAAAATAGACCCTACAAGTATATTATGCCCTTATCCATCTATAAAAAGAGATAAAGTAGATTGGTCGGTGGTTTGTAAAACGAATTCAAGATTTACGTTTGATGGAAAGAATAATTCGGACGAACAATCGTACTAAGCAGACATCGAGGAAAAAGTTGAATTTGCAATAACAACTGATCGGGCTGATTTAGTACCTCCAAATGATGAATCAAATGTACTAGTAGAAGCATTTGAGACCACAAAGAAAATAGTATAGAGTACGAGACAGAATCAGAAAACGACGAGGACTAATTTAATAGTATACATGTTGAACAAAAGTTAATTTATAGGAGTATTGATGTTACATTTTTTTTTAGGTAACATGCGATTATTAATGTTAAACCTTGCTATGTTTACTCGTAATTATATGATATATTCTTCCACAATAAAATAATGTATGTCACAGGTATTAAGGATGTCTTTCTTTAGGCGGCTGAGTTCTTCATAGTCTAGTTCCCCTTTGGGTCATAGAGAGGGACAGGTCGCAGCGGTGGTAATGGCATCGGACCTTCGCAGAAGGCGCCACGTACGGTAGTTAGATTGCTACTGAAAGCTGATGGCTCGTAAGTATTAAATTTACTTTAGCATTGTAAATATTTTGAATGATATATTAGTCATGATTTGTCTGTATCATATTTATGGCAGGGGTTTCGAGCTTGATCCTTCTAACATCATGCTCAGCATATCGAAGCAGATATACATGAGCCGTATAACTACATGCTAACCAAAATGAAGCAGGATACCGGACTATGTACAGGAGAGCATGTGGCAGGACTTCCTGGTTAGTGTACATTATATACCATTATATATAATCACTTTACAATTTACCGACTAAGTATAAATGTACAACTTATATTTCTTCAACATATATACATGGGGCGGTAGACTTACAAGAGAAGGACATGTCTCTTTTCCAACGCCACTGGAACTCAAAAGTGGCAAAGAATTATAGGGATACTATATCAACCATAAGAAAAACAGGAGAGAGGCCACATTGGATGGGCGCCAGTGTCTGGGATGCGTAGGTCACATGGTGGGGTAGCAACGAATTCAAGGTAAGTCTATCAGATATCATTTTAATTATTTGGTACATAATACATAATTTATACCTCTAAAATATAATCTTAATTTTTAATTTGCAGGCGGAGTCGGACAGGAAATCTACGAATAGGTAGAAATATCCTATCACACACCTTGGTGGCTCAAACTCATTCCAACATTATCGTGAGGACCTGGTAAATTAATTAACTGCAATTACGAACAGTTATTACATTTTTAGTATAAATTTGTATGAAAAACAATAATATACACTAATTATTGCAGGAAAGAGCGCGTGGGGGTCCCGTCTCGTATATGGACATGTCTACGCATACTCATGCCGTTAGGTAGTCAAACAACGAGAGATCAGTGTCATATACCTGACATGAGGATGATTGAGTATACGCCGCACATGTAAGTATATTTTTAAGTTATAAGTTATTAACAATGATTGTTCTAATTAATTAGTTATAAAATATTATAATAATGTTATGTAATATTTATTTGTATTTAATTTTGCGTTGCAGAAAAAATTTATGCAGGCACGTGTGCAGATGCTTGAGCATTTCGGACAGAAGCAGTTGACCAGTGACGAGGAGGACACGATCTTGGACTCTGCTTTGGATCCGACCTAGAGAAACAGACATTATGGCTATAGCAACCAATCGGTAATTTATAAAAGTTAACTACGTTGTAAATTTTGCTTAATTTTATAAAAATTACGTAACAACTTAGTCATATTTCGACTTTTTTTGTAGGCTCGGATAACACAAAGAGCTTACCGAAGGGCTCATGATAACGTGGAGATAAAAAACTTAGATAGCAGATTGCACAGTTGTAGTAGCATGACCGCTTTTGAGGAGTGCAAATGGAGCAGCTCAACCAACGTTAGGCCAAGTATGTGGAGCGTCATGGAACATTCCCTTCGTCTGGTGGATCCGGAGCCGATGATATGTCTTGAGGTATGATTTGCATTTTTTTTATGGACATGTGGTTTTGGATGTAATTTGTGTATATAAACACTGAGTGATGGTGAGGTTAATTTATGGACATGTGGAGTTTGATATTGATTTGTGTGGATGATTTGGTGGTTGATTTGTGGAGTTGATATGTGGTATAACGACCCGGATTTTTTGATCCCGAAAATTCCAGATAGTTAGGAAAGAAGGAAATATATAGAAGAAGAAATAGAAATGAAACATAGAATCTCATATTTGCAGCGGATCAAAATATAATATCAAATAAACTAATAGTTATACAAGGAAAAACTGTATCAGTTAATTTACATTTTAGTACATCAGAGTTACAACATTTACACAAACACTGGACAGTTAATATTAACTTGTCCCATAGAAACTGCAATATATCTCAACGGAATATTCTCCATATGTTCCTGCCAACCAGCTCGCCTCCTGGCTCTAGAACGTCCTTACCTGAAAATCAGTAATACTCGATTTAACCCGAGCATTACATCAAAGTAACACCCGGGTCAGGCTGGAAACCAGCGTGAGTAAACTCATCTAACATGAAATTCCAATGCGTAGAACTAATTTAAAACCCGGGGTAACTCGTTCATCACTACAAGTTCACAAATTGTTATAGTCAACACTTAATCAATCCCTAAGTACCCTTACTTAGTTTAATGGTCCACTCATTTAAATTAATCCCATTTCAGCCTATTGATTTTCCATACAAATCTATAAAGAATCATAGTATATTACAAATCGAAGTGGTTTCGGATACCTACCAGTACCCGACCCCGGTCTCTTCAAATCCAATTTCACATTAAAAAAACAAGTTATTCAAGTGGGTACCATTCAAATTTTAAATATCGGATATTACTTTTACATAGTAATGCATCATTGGTAAATAACCACATTATCATAGTTTAAACCAAACATATCATATCATATAGCATCACATATAAAACAACATCATTCAATCATTTAGAAAGATTAGTTTGTCATACCATTTCTAATTAAATTAATTACTACAATTACTTTTAATCCTGCTTACTTAACATTAAACCATTAATCAATCATCCCTTAATTATCCTCTTTAATTACATTCAGTAATAAGCCTTTAAGTAATAAAACAAATTAATTAATCTTCACCTATTCGCATTAACAACATTTATCCTTAATTAATTACTTAAATTAATTGTCTTAAATTAATCAAATTCATTTATTTGTTACAATTGGGTAATTCATCCTTTAATTACCTTATAAACAAATTAATCAATCTTTAATTACAGATTAGTTATTCTTAAATGATTAATTAATAAACTCTAATTATCAATTAATCAACCTCTAATTACTTGATTAATTAATTTCTAATTAATTAATCTCAATTCACTACTTAATTACTTAATTACTTAATCTCTAATCATTAATTAATTATCAAATTATAATCCTTAATTACAAATTAATTAACCTTTAATTAATTTATTTATAATCCTTAATTATTTATTAATTACTCCTTAATTCTTAATTAAGTAATTTTAAATCATCAAACCTTAATTAACTTTTAAGGTAACCCATTCTTAATTACGATTATCATATACATTTAACATTTACCATTCCAATTAACAACTAATTACATTTCAAGTTAAGTTTAAAAATAATTTAAAGAATTAACTTAATACATTTAAGTTAAACAAATCACACAACTCTTAATTTAATCATTTAAAACATTCACTATTTAAATAAATAGATTTTCAAGGAATAGATTTAACTTGATTATTTTAAATTTAAAAACTTGCTTTTATTCAAATTTAAAAACTTGTTTAAATATCTCCTTCGGGTTTAACCTACTATAAACTCGAGCCAGTCTCGAGAAAAAAACTACTTCCTTTTAAAACTTGTACTTAAATTTAAATTTAAACCTTGTAACAACTTTAAATAGTTAACAAGCATGAACATCAATTCCCTCACGTACGACCCAAAGATGACCCGAGCCAAAACGCTGCTACCCTGAGATCCCATTCGAGGAAGTTAACGAACACAAAACCCACTGTGCACTGAAACCAGATGCACATGCACCACCGATCGCCAGAGCACCGGCACTCCTAACCATCCGCAACAAGTTGATAGTGACGTGCTCTGGCCATCAGACCATCCACGATCCTCAATGGAGCACAGCAACAAAATTGAACCCATCAGAGCTTCCTGGACCCAAACTCAAAAACGAAGAATCGCCTCACCAGGCCGATTTCGACCACCAGAGGTTGAGCAACCTCGTCCCAAACTTCGCCAATCTTCCACATCACCCATGCCCAAGGTCCGATGCACCTTGATCAACCCGAGACTCCACGATGACCAAAAATTCCTACCTCTAACTAAACCAGGATTACATCCTAGTTCGTCCCATCACCGCCGCTACAGCAAACAGTCGCCAGTTCCACCATTTTTGCCAACTACCCCGATCGTCACCCCAGCTCCAGACGAAATCTCGACCACTCGAGTACCTCCGGCCACCGGTAAATGCTCAAAAACCAATTTTTGGTTAACCCAGAATAACACATTCAATCCAAAACTAAAAATTATGATTTATCTCTTAAAAATCATCATTTAAGTCAAGGATTCATGTTATAAAAGAAAAACAAAAGATAGTAGAGTTTGAATTTTAACATGTATCAAAAAGTCCTACTGTCATTTTCTTTTCCCAGTGATATTCAACCTTTCTTATTTATATTTTTCAAAACTTAGATTAGTTTTAAACAATTAAATCTTGTTTGAATTCCAAAATCTGACAAAGAGCATATGACAAGATTTTGAATTTTGATCAAACTTTAAACTCTGAACTATAAACAGAGATATACTCAGGCAATCAAACATGCATATTTCTATCAGATACATATATGCAGAGATTTTACTTATATATACACATTCAAAACACACTTCATCAAAGAAATTCATATGCAACAAACATTTATCTACTTAGATTTTTTTAAATAAATGTTTACTCTCCTTTTTAAATATTGAACAAAGAGTTGAAAAGGCTTTGTTTTGAAACAGAAAAACTTTGATCTCTTGAAAACTGTAAAGCTTGCTTTGAAAACTGAAATGCTTTGAAAACTGAAATGCTTTGAAAACTGAAAAGCTTTGAAAACTTAAAAGTTTTAAAACTGGAAATCCTTATTAAATTTGATTTTGCTTCAGATTTTCTTGTTTGAACCCTTGAAAATGTTACAGGCTTGAAGATAAATGGTTTATAGGTTTTGTATACAGGGCTTTGATTATTTCTTTTGGTTTTGAGAATGGCTATCGGGTTTTTGAACTGAAAATTGGTTATAGGCTTGAATCTTGAGTTTTGTAAAATGTTAAGGGTTTGATTTGTTTCGAGGAATGTTTCAGGTTTGGAGATTCTTATTAGTTTTTGAAAGTAGTTTATATGTTTGAGTTTTATTACATTGAAAATGAGAAGATAAGGAAAGAAAAAGAAGAGAGGAGAGATGAATGTTTATATAGAGTTGAATTAGAATTTATTAAGATTAAAGAAAATGAAAATAAATTATGACACTTGTAAAATTCAACAACATTTGTCAATACCATTTTTAACTCCTCACACATACATATAAAAAGAATTAAGAAGCTAACACTTGTCATTATTTATTTTTATTTGTTTTAAAATGATTTAAAAGCCTTTATAATTAATTAATTTATAAATGATTTTCTTAATTTGTATACATAAAACTTTTTAAAAGAAATGAAATAAAAATCCATTAGATTCTAAATAAAATCACATAAAAATATATTTAATTTATTTTTAAATGTTAATGTAAAACTATTGTATTTATTTAATATTAAATAAACACTTCCTAAATTTATATAAATAAATTTCTCTTAAAGAAAATATTATAAAACAAACCTTATTTTAAATAAAAACCTTGTTCATATATTTTATATCTAAAATATTTTTTAAAATAATTATCTTTAAAAATTCAAATTTAAATTCAATTTAAAATCCAACTTAAAAATCAATTCAAATAAATATATATATTAATTTTAAACAAGCACATTATTAAATTTATGTTGAACATAATAAGTTTTGCCCATTTTTAAATAATCGTATTAGGTGATTATCAAATAATTATTTTCCCAGATATGAATATTAATTTTTTGATTTATTTGTTTCATTCTTAACCATCAGTATTTTAATAGTTAAAATTAGTATTTCTATTAATTAACCCAGTTAATTATCAATTAACAGATACTCCAAAATTCGGGTTATCACATGTGGAGTTTGATGTTAATTATAAATATTAGAGTTGGATGGATCAAAGTGATGATGGGAAGTATGTTTTATACTGACTGTATACATTTGGGTCCGATATCATGTGCTTGAGTTTTGTGTTGATATTGATTTCAGCTTATATATGTGGCTTATATACCTATTTTGATGTGTTTTGTTATATATTAAGATGGAAGTAATGCTGTGCTAAATGAAAAAAAATTACCCAGATTCCTAACGGCTTCCAAAGACAACCGACGACTTATTAGCCATATATTTCGACGGCTATCGACGGCTTCCAACGGCTTTCCGGATAACTTTTAAACGGCGTTCGACGGCTAGCGACGGCTTAGTGGAACATTGCCATGCCACTTGGACGTCGTCGCCATCGGAAAAGCCATTGGAATTGCTGTTGGAAGAACCATCGCCAGCCGTCGCAATGACTTCATCAAAGCCATCAGAAATGGATAAAAGTCGTGTCCATATTCCGACTGCATTTCCGATGGCTCGCGATGGTCCCCGACGCCTCCGAGCCGTCGGGAATCCCTATTTATCTTGTAATGTATTATTTAAAACGCTTATTATAATTTTCCGTAAATCCATTCATTATTTAACTTTATATAAATATTTACAGATTTACTAAAAAAATTCCATTACTCTGAATTGTTCCAAGATTTTACTTATATGCATAAAGTTGTCTCAAATTTCCGTATGTTATATTATTCACAAAATCATAGTTTAGAACCATATTTAATTACTCTTATAAATCCATGTTAACCATTTTATTTTGAAATGAACTAAGTTTATACCTTTCAAAATTATGTTTCATAATTCCATGAATCTTAACTCATTTATTTAATAAAATTTTAATACTTATCTTCCAATTCCATAACCATTTATTTTAATGTAAAAATAGATTAGGTTTGTATGTCCAAAGTCATATTTCAAATCCATGAATATTTTACTAACCATGCTTAACATATAAATAACTTGCTAAAAATCATTTATAGCATATATTAACTTAATGTAGAAACAATTCTAAGATTCATAAATATAAATAATCCTCTTTTGTAAAATTACTTGTATACGAAGCTTATCTATTTATTTCATTTAACTCAAATTTATGGTTAAAAGATCTACAGTTTTGACCACTTAAATCTCATAATTTTACAAAACTTAAAATAAGAATGTTGTAGATAAAAATCTCATCTTTCAAACAAGGAAAATATCATCCAATTTAGAATTACGGTTCAAAAGTTATAACCGAAATATTTTTTAGATATACATTTATTAAATATGTCTTTCATTGATAGAGCAGTGAAAAAGAAATGAATTTTAACAATCTAAACTTCTGAATTATGAAAAACTCAAAACATGAAAGTTATAGCTAAAAGTATAAGCTTTCATTCAAGTATTATCAAATTACGATAAGTAATGAAAAAGTTATACCTAAAACAATTTTTGTATTTCAAAGCTAAGATTAAAACACAGGACGGAGAGGGTACCTATTCTTCAAATCCGAATTAATCTTAGTAAAATGAAGATTCAAAAAATATGTTGAACATAAAAGTTGTTCCCTATAGAAATACCTTTCAACAAAAAGAACTTCCACTCAATTTCAATCTACCAATCAAAAGTTATGATAGTTTTAACATCCAGTTTCAACTAAGAAAATTACACAGAGCAGAGCTACAATATCAGTTTCAAACTCAATTTCGACCCACTAAATAGCAAAATTTCAAAATATGATTAAAAAAACTTGTAGCTAATTGAAATAAATTTTTACCTGAAAAAGATCGAGTCAATTTGGATTATTCTACTGCATTTTATCGTTGTTTTACTACAATGATTTTTACACCAAATTTCCAGCAAACAATAACACAACAATCACCCAAGTTTTCAACCAAATTGCAAACAATTCAATCAATAATCATTCAAAACTTATGTGAAGCAAACAATGATTTTAAAAATAGATACGTGAGAATTAAGTCACCTTTAATGCTTCCTATAGCTTGCTAATCTTTTCCTAGACTTTGCTACATCTTCAACTTCACCAAAATTGTCTGAAAACCCAGAAACAAAAACCAACCCATGAACAATTTGTAATTAAAACGAGATCAAAAATCACTCTTTTGTGTTTTGAAAAGATAGAGATAAGGTTTAGAATACTTAATTTTCATTATAGAACAAATGCCCTTTGTTTTGATCTTGATTTGGGGATGATTTTGATTCTAGGGTTTAGAGAAAAAGGAGTTTTGCTTTTTTTCTTCTTCAGATTTTTGAGCAGAAGAATGAAGGGAGAAAAAAGTAAACATACTTCTTATTTCTCTCCTATATGGGCCTAATAGGGTCTGGGTGAGTATCCAATAAGAGAAGTGTTGTAAAATCTTTAAGAGAAGTGAAATGTTACTAATTTCTAATTTGTTTCATCACTTAATAAAACACCATTTTTACACTAACAATGTTTTACAAAATCATAAATTAATTTCTCTAATTATCAAAACCCATCCATAAATTAAAATCCTTATTTTAAACAATAAATCACAACGTTAGCGTTTAATTAAATTTACACTATTTTCCAAAATTATTCTTATATTTTCAAATATAAGAATTAAGTTCAAAAAAGATATTTATTGAATTTGCAATTTATTAAATCCCAAATCCAATTAATTTTGAAAATTATAACTAATAAAATTTCCAATTTTTTATCTTAAGATTAATTAAGATAAATCAAATCAACTATTCACAAAAACTGGATGCACAATTAAATTTCACAAATCATAATTAAAAATTAATTGTTCATAATTAAATTTAATTTATAAAATAACTAAGAACAGCGTTGTTACACTTCTACTGCATGATAAAATTCGTACTTCTTAACCTGTCGACCTTTTTTCTATGCTAAGCATGAGGCATTTCAAAATCAGATTGTTTTTTCCTCTTTTCCATTCAAAACCATTTTAAATTAACTTTTTTGAAATAGTTGAAAAATCTTCAAAGATTATATATTTTCAAAGTTTTTCATAATAGCATTTTACTTTTAAATTAAAGGATTATGCACAAAAATTCTCAAAAGTGTATTTTCTTCCAAAATAATTCATTCCACATCCTACGGAGTTGGTGTTTAGCCACATCCGTAATGGACTCTATTCTATTACACGGTTAATGTCAATTTCAAATATATTTTTATTTGTTTTAAAATAACAACCAACACACAAGTTGATTTGTAAAAATTTTCTTTTAAGGCACAGGGACACTAACCCATGGCTTCGCAACAAACTTTCCTTGTCCTCCACTCGCCAAAATTTGTCTTTCCAAAACTTTAAGGCTTTTGCGACTTAACTTTACTTTTAGTAGCTGATAAATTTACTAATTTTATTGTATAACTTCTGGTCTTATTAGCATTAGTTAAGTGTTCATATGAAATTTTAATACCATAGGTTTTCAATTAATATAGTGGTCCAAAAAGAAAATCAAGTTTAAAATGAATATTTGTTATAATATCGTATGCATTTTGTAGAAACAACTAATGCTTACAACCCAAATATCAAAGAAATAATTGTTGGAAGCTGCCCTTCAACATCAACTTACAAACAATGTTTGTAAATATTCTATTTTCAAGTTTGTTATTTATTAATTAATTTATTTTTAATTAATTATCGTTAAAATTACTAGATGTTACAGATTATCTCTCTCTACACTCCCTATCTTTACATGATATGGATGAAATTACATGTCATCAATGATATAAAATTTCCATAAATTACTACATCCAATTATCTTCTATTCAAATTAGACTGATATCGTACATCAATGCATGCAAATATAACTTTTATAAATGCATTCAAATAGTTACAAACGACTCCCAAGCATCAACTAAATTGAATAATAATCAATTTACAAAATTTCATAAATTAATTAAATCAAGTGGTTTTTGGCTAGTGTCGTGCGACTCAGAGCTATAGCTAGTGTTGTGACATTTACACATCACCTTAGCTAGTGTTGTGACATTTGACAAAATTTATCGTTTACACGTCGTTTGGTAAAATCCAGTTTTACTTATTATAAGCAGTACCTAGTAGTAACGATTATTTATACCAATTCTTTTCATTAAAACTATATCACTTTGGACTTATGGAATTTGATAATAGTCAAAATTCCTATATCATCCATATTCAACTTTATGGTCCAAAAATTAAAGTCCCTAATTCAATAATAACAATTATTATCAACTGAACTGCTCTGGCCAATTACTTTGACTTTGAGTTGACAATAGTTGAGCATAATACAAATCTCATATAACTGAGGAGATAAATCCTTTCTTGAATAATGCTTCACTTCCAATGCTTCCACTCAACCCATCTATAGTTGTTCGATGGACATTGTACCATGAATTAACAATAATCAAAGAAAAGCTTTCACATTTAAGGTCAATGGTGTTCTCAAGTCGAGAAAATTGTGTAAAGTAGTCATATTGATATTTTCTATTTTACCTTAGCTATATTAACCAACAGAAAACTATCGAGTGAGTCATTTTATGGTTATCTCATAACTATCAGTATGCAACCCCTTAACGCCCCAGGCAGCCATGATTAATACACTACCCAACATTTGAAGAGTGTTACATACTCTAGTCTCCATGGATATATCGATATCCAATCTCGATACACCTTGACTAGGAATATTTAAAATGTTATGTTTATTTTTATTGTGATAAATTACTCGCAGTTACAGCACTTTGTAGCTATTATCACAAAATCATACGATTTATGGATTTTCTATTAAATATACTTTTAACTAAATTAACTAATTAATATATAACACATTATATCAAGTATATAATATAAATAAAAACACTTTTACTTCGAACAAGATTGGTTATCGAGTTAGATACATGCAACAAATTATATAATTTCCTAGGGCATACCCCTAACTCTGTTAGATTCAACTATAATGCATAAGTACATCACCGTGAAAGTGTCGCAGTGAAAGTAGCATATGTATGCAAATTTATAAGATAATTAGAGCTGCTCCCACCATTGAGAATCCTCTAACATATTATGACAACAATAAAACAACATAGATTGCAATGGGAACTGACATCTTAATAAAAGGTTGAGATATGTTCTTCGTAATAAACACATGATAAAAATTTATCAGTAATGGGTAAGTACAGTTGAAAATAAATACAAAATAATAATGTCGTAGATCCATTCACTAAGGCCCATTCTCACTCTAATTTAAGTATACTGCTCGAAGGTGTTGGCATGAGGCACCATAATTGGTCCCAAATACAAATCGAAGATTGATAAAGTTAAGGGTGCACCATAGGGGAAATAATGTAATTTGTTATGTAACTTAAATCTTATAGAGAGCCTTTTTTGAAATGAACTATGCTTATGATTTTATTTTCTATTATATATATATTGTTATATTGGATATAAGTAATGTTTTATACACTATATAAATAAAAAAATCTTTAGGAGAAGTATTTTATTGATTGCAGTTGTAAAAGTATTTGTAACCATGAGTAATGAATAGTTATTTAGATATTTACAATTTAAATGTTCCTAAGCAAGATGTATTAAGAAAAGGGTTTCGATATGCCTATTGATGCTAATGTACGTAAATTCTTCATACATTGGACGGTAAATTACAAACGACTATTGAGGGCATCAAGGGGTACATACATGTGGTTGTTTTGAACAACCATAAAATTACTCAGTGAAAGTCCTATGTAGGTTAAATATATTAAATTCGAAACATAGGATCTCAGCATTAGAATATAGCATAGCTTAAATAAAGAGGTCATACTTTGATTTTAGTCAAATCATGGCACCACAACTATGATACCGCTTCTTTCGGATATATGCCAAATCGCTTAGAGTGAAACATTATTCAATAGAGAATTTGTCTCCTTTGATATAGGAGGTTGGTACCAACATATTCGGAAGTCAACTCAAAGTTAAAATCTAATGTCATGGCACTTTTGGATTGTTATTCTCTAACCAAGGATTTTGGTGTTGGTCTTCGCAATCAACTATAAATGTTATTAGAGTTTTTAATCAAGACCAAACTCCAGTTATCTTAATGATATAGTGTTGGCAAAGTGAAAACGTGCACATATATCACGACTTAAGGGTAAAGATTAAAATACGATTTACTTAGAAATCTAAAATCAAAGTAATTTTGGTTATTATATGACATAGTGACTATTATCTCGCTTTTTGGCAAAGCCGTGATACCAAAAGATCGATCGAAAACAAAAGATAGCTCGTCTCAAAGATTGGTTATACTTTGCTTCACTATGGATATCGTTGAATTTTGTCCAAGTCCAGATTGAGCTACAACTGATAGGACATGACAAGCAAAACCATAGAAGTCAGCATCTCAAATTTCAAGTCGATCCGAGTTAATATGCTCACGTTATGATCGATTCAATCTAGAGGAAACAGCCCAGATTTCGTATCCATCACTATGGGTGATTTCGTATCCTTCATCGAACTCCGGTTCGAATCGATCACTTTCGTATCGATCAGGTTCCAACAACTTTGTATCCATCGAAGCGCCGCAGTTCGTATCGATCACTTTTGTATCGATCAGGTTCCAGCGACTTCGAATCCATCGAAGTGCCTCAGTTCGTATCGACCAAGTTCGAATCCATCGAAGTGCCTCGGTTCGACTCGGTCTCATTTGAACCCATCGGCAGAACGCCCACTTCGCATCCATCGGCAGATAACCTACTTCGTATCGGTCAACTCCCATGAGTTCATATCGATCAGGATTGGTCGTGTTCGAATCCATCGAGTTCGTGTCGATGGACTTCGTACCCATCAGCAAATGGAGCGCTTCGTAACGATCGGCCAGTATCTGCTTCGCATCCATCATAGAAGCCCCTCTTCATATCCATCAGGCTGCTGCAATTCGAATCCATCATATCATCTTACTTCGTACCCATCGAAGACTCAACTTCGCATCGACTGGTCTCGTATCCATGGAGAAGCTACACGGCTCGTATCCATCAGAGAAAGGCTAGTTCATATCCATCGACCATCGGTTGCTCGACTCCATCAATAACTGCTGTTCGAACCCATCAGTGAGCCTTCATTCGAATCCATCAAGGCAACAAGCCTAGGTGACGTGTCATCCATCGATAGGAACGCGCCGAGATATATGGAGTCGATGTGGTCAACTCGGAGCAAAGACCGGATCGAGGCGAAGATTGCACTCCACATCATCACGAAGGTGCGTGCCACCATCGGTTCGAAACAATCGATTCGAACGAATCGATTCGAATCAAACAGCCTACCGAAGAAGTCCACTTCGTATCGAGTTTTTCTCCCAATCCACTGATCCAAATGCCTTGAAATTTTCACTGAAGCTTGCCTGCATGCTGAGGAACATCTCCACCAAATTTCAGCTCGATTGGACGTCATCTTGATCGATACGAAATGATTTCGTATCGATCACAGATCGACTCGAAACTTTCCGAGGTTGGTCGCGTGGGCCCACTCACATGCCAGAAGAAGTCTCCTTAGACTTGAGCGAAGTCTCAGCCTCCTACGCCTATAAATAGATCCCCAGAGCTTACAGAAAAAGGATCTTTTGACTCTCAAGCGCCCAGACTCTGCCGGATTGAGATCTCCATCATCCTACACTATATTCTTGCTGTTGATTTCGAATTTCCAGTTGTAACTTGCTGTCATTTGTTGTATTTGCTTGTAATCATTGAAAGAGAAGCAATAAATCTGCAAAAAACTTCACAGTGGACGTAGGCAACACGTCGAACCACTCTAAGACGCTTGTCTATGCATTTACTTTACTGTCATTTGGAGTTTTTGTTAGATAATCTTCATTTTCAGTTTATATTCTTCATTATTATCTCTTCAAAGACTCCCGAAGAGTGTTGTGACCAATTTTGGTGCAAACAGTGACACAAAAATACTATAGGCCTTTTTTATTGAAATGTTCAATATTAAGTGTTGAGGAAGTTCTTGGCTATGAGTCACACAACCATTGATTGATTGAAGAATTTGTAAAGGCAAATAATTTACAAATATTATTAATTAAAATGGCGAAACTAATATAAATCGTTGTATTAGATTTGGTTAGATAATCAATAATTCAAATATGTAAAATGATTAATATATGTGTATAAATGTTCTATGCATATTTAATTAATAAAATAGTTTGAAAATAATATATAATTAATAATAAATGGAAACTAAATTTGTCTAACTAAGGCCGCATTTAGTTAATGAATTTTGAGGTTTAATTTGAGTGTAATTATTAAATTTGAATTGTTATTTAATAGAGTAGGTTAGATAAAGGAGTGACAAGCCCTATTAGGTGAGCTTTCATCTTTTATAATAGAGAAGGCCCGTACCCTAGCCACTAAAAATAAGATTTGTCAAATTCAAAACCTTAGTCTTCACTGTTACTTTTGCTGGCCTAGAAGAGAAGCAGAAAATTGACTTTAAGGAAAAAGACGGTGTTTAAAGAGGAAAGCTAAATTACAAGGTATTAACAAGCGGTAGGATTTCGGCAAGTCATTTCGATCTCAAACTAATGTGTATCATAAAATGTCCATGTTTTATTTTAATCAAAACAATGTATATTTTTTTCAGTGTATGCGTGCATATGTTCATATTTTTTCAACCATAAAATGAACTATTTTCGAAAATTCAAATTAGCCTAAATATATATACATAATACATATATACATATATGAAATCGAAAATAATGTATGTATATTTATACTTTTGCAAAGAAATTCGATGGCTTTAGATTTTTTGTGTATACGCACATACATATTCATATTCAAACTCATTTTCAGTTTTTAATATAAAAAATTGTTTTGATATATATGTGAGTGTGTGCGCGTGTGCCTGTTTCTGTATTTGAATTGATGAAAGTCGATTTTGAATTTAAATTTTTAGACAAGTGTGTACATATATCTTAAAATATAATTCTAAATTAAAATAGATACATACACATATATGTCTACATACATACAAACATGTATTTATGTATACATATATATATACATACGTTCGTATATACGGACATACATATATATCGACGGTCATATAAAACGTACGTGTATGTATTAGTTTTAAAATGTGTGTATGTAAATTATAAACTAAATTTTTTTACTTCTGTTACATTATTTACGTTAATTCCCTTATATAACTCAATTTAAATTATTTCCTTACCTAAATTATTTTCGTTAAATTATTTTCCTTATCCAAACTATTTGCCTTAAATTGTTTCCCTTTTATAACTAATTTTTATTTTTTTTCATATCTAAACTATTTATTTTGAATTGTTTCTCTTTGCATAAATCAATTTGAATTTTTTCCTTTATCTAAATTGTTTCTCTTAAATTATTTCTCTTACATAGCACAATTTAAATTATTTATTTTAAATTATGGTTGGATAAATTTACTATGCACGCACTTCAACGAATATTTAATAGTCGAATTAACAATGTGTGTGTAAATATATGGCCTTAATTATCATCACTGGACACTATACCATATATATATATATATATGACCATTGTTATCATCCATTGATTTCTTACTTTATATAATAACATAGATCCCAATGGTTACTTGTACACACATGACATCTATTCATCTATATACACCCTAGGTTATTCTCCTTTATTTACTGTAACTACCATGTTTGCATTATGAATGTGAACATATTGTAAACTAAAATACTACACTAAATTAAACTAAAATAAAATAATAACATTTATAATATATTATTAAAGACAAATCATCATTTATGACATAAAAGTTTTAATGAAAATTGAATAATCAAAATTAGAATGAAAAACTCCTTCATAACAATACCTTCCTAATATATTAACACGATTGATATGTTCTTTATTTACATCAACACATAATAGATTATGTGCATTAAAATTGGATTTTTTTAGTTCTCCCCCTTATTGTATGCTGCCCAATGCACTCAAACCAACAAAGGTGATAGGAGGAACGGTTTCCTTGCCTGGTTGTTGTTGGTGATCGACAGATGATGTGTCCAAAAGAGAGAATGAAGTTGTTGGTTGAGATAAAGGCATGGAGGGACCAAAAATGAGCTTTTACTTTTGGCCAGGACAAGCGTAGAGGAAGATATGGCATAAGACTAGCAACAAAGGTGCGATAAGGTTAGCATAGTGTGGAGAACTGCGCTTCAAAGGAAAATTCCTAATAAAGTAACAACCTTTCTATGAATGGGAGTCTACAAAGTGATGGGATAGATATTTTCATTTAGATTGGTAGAAGCTGGAACCACGAGAGGAGTGTGGACGCTCATGGTACTCGAGATCGTAATAACGATGCTCATAGTCTTACTAATGGTCGCGATTATCCCTATCACGACGATAATCATTAGATCTTCCTTGAGTTAATTTTGTTGCGATTTTGGTAGAATTTGGAAATAAGTTCATCCACGGTTGCCATTTTAGTAAGATCGTCAAAATAGCGGTGTGTCTCATTGTACCTGAAATAACAAGAAGATAGAAATTACAAACATGTAAAGGGATAATCAAAGAAAAGAGTATTGTGTGTGTAAGTGTGATGCTAAGTGGTGTGAGTGTGATGTAACCCTGTCTAGCCTACTGATCATGCTCTATTGGTAGAAAGGGAGAGCTATTATGCCCTTAAAAGGAATAAAATCTGCATCGCCCATCCCATGAAGGAGTTTGTCGATCACATTATAATAAAAATCATGGAATTAAAGGTCTTCGTAAAGTAGATCATAGGAAGGGCCAACTTCCTCATTGCTCTGATTGGTGGAAATCGTATCCTCGATCTAGTTGAGAGTTGGATCGAGAACAGTATTGAGAGGCCCTCTCCTTAAGCGTCTAAATCGAGGAGTAGGATTAGCAATGCCATATCTTCCAATGTACTCCTTAGTATACTTGACGACAAAGTCTTCCTCATCTTCTTCTACCACTTCTTCTTCTACATACTCACCTTCCACCTCCTCTATCTCTATTTCATTGTCTTCGCCATTGTCATTAATTGCCTGACATTGGGTTGGGCCTTAGTTAGAACCAACTTCAACCTGCATAGGAATATGGTCCCATCCTATTGAGTGTCGGACGTTGGTCCAAAGAAGACTCTTCGACCTTTACAAAGAAGACGAAGGTGGTATTAACTAAGGCATAGGTCTATGAGGAGGAAATATATGATGCATTCAGACTCAAGGATGGCCTGGAGAATATTGACCACGCATCTTAGGTTATCATCGTCGACTCTCGGTAAAATGACAATAATTGAAAAATAGAGATAATCAATTTTAATGAAGTAAATCCAAATAAAGAGGAAACTGGAATTGGCTATAGGGAACTTACATCTCGATAACCATCACTTAGCAAACCCTATAGGTCAATGAACGAAGAAGTATTTCTCATTGAAATAACTTTATTTATTACGGAAGTCGATTACCACAATATAGTCTTGATAAGCCTAAAAGAAAGTTAGAGAGGGACTGGAGGAGCGATGCTTGAAATTATAAAGATATTGGATGTCAGTGAGGAGCGACTTTATTTCAAGATAGCAAGAAGATTATGTAAAGAATCAAGAGCACCATACATGAGTTAGGGTGCAATTGAGATGGAGCTAGCCTCATAGATTGGAGGATGTAACGTAGGAAAGGGTTGAAACGCGGAATATCCCTGGATAAACACATGTATGGGCTATAGGAAATATAACCAGAAAGAGAAGAATGGGCCCTTTCATGTAGAAGAAGGAACCTGAGTTTATCTAAAAAAATCATGTGCTGGTCGCATATGCATTAGAGTTATGCGGTAGACAAGTAGGAATGAGGAGAGTCCAAAGGATGGTCTAAGATCATTACCTCAATCAATGCAATTTCCAAGGGGATTTCATTATGTGGCTCCTCGATAATCGTTAGAAAAAAAACATAAGGTGGAATTTGGTGAGTGTGGCTAGCACGAGATGACACAACCGCAGTGATGGATGTCAAATCCAACACTAAGCTGGAAGCCACATAGGTGAAGAAGAAGCGAAGGCAGCTGTAGAAAAATTGATGGAGCATATGGTAGCGATGAGTTAGTTGGAAATCTCGGATAATGAGCATGGTCGGGTAATCTATACTTGTGTATATTTGTGTTTGGCCAAGGGATGGTCTATGTATAGCATCCAACGGACGTCGTCGTGTGTTGATCCATCTAATTTTGTCTACCGACTAGGAAAAGTGAATTTGTCCCATATGGTGTGTTTATCCTTTGACTTTTGCATGCTGTATGAAAGCACGCTATGTAGAAAGCCCGCTCATGCTGCCAAACGAGCTCTGGCATGTGATGAATTGTGTGTCGAATGGAAACTGTTAATGTAGGATTTATGTCAACAATACCGGATGAATCCAATGCGGGCTGGAACTCGGATTCTTGACTAGGGAACCATGAAGAGAAGATGCAATCTTTGAATAGCATAGACTTTTCAACCCATGAATGTGAGCATTTTAGAATGTCTATTTTGAGATGTGTCGACACTTAAACTAGACAATGTCTTCATTCTTCAAAATGATCGACAAAGAATCTAACAAGAAAACCCTGGATTTGTGAAAACAAATTGGAATTGCCTTAGACAAAAGAAATTTTTCCATCTCAATTTTGTTTTTTATCCACTCAAACCGATCCATCCCTTTCATTGGAAATAAGTAAACAAACCCTCCTTTCATTACCTCTGCTTCCATCTAATATGGCATGGAGTATTAAGTAATGAATAAAGTCGACTGATAGTTAGGAATGGTAATAGAGCAGGCTAAGGCAGGTTTTTTATACCCCAGACATGCCTTGGGTTTCTTATACCCGACTCCAGACCCACCACGTAGACCTATTGCAGGTCCGGATTTTCGCCTCAAACCTGTGATTCGTACGGATCAGGGTAGACCTGCCCCGCCCTAAGACCTGGTGAGACTCTATGTATTGATTCAATGTTGTGCGCTAATTTACATATGTTTATTTATTTATATTTTTAAGAGGGATTGTCACTAAACGTACATTACATAAAATAACAATGTGTTTACAATGAGAGAGAAAATATTAAAAATGAAGCGTATAATAATATTTCAAGATATATATATTATTGTATAATTATCAATGATGCAACTTAATACTATAATTTTTTATAGTTTATTGAATGGACCTTTAGAATATCCATGTCATCATCACTTGTATCTAAAAGGATTAACAAATTATCATTATAGTAATAAATCTATTTCATGAGATCCTAGTAGTGTAGGATGGGTTGGGCAGGTCATCCGAGCCTTGACCCTAGACCCGAGGCTCTCAAGAATGGGTCATGGGTCTACCCGCCCCAGTAACTCAATGAAGCAGGTCTAGACGGGTCAAAATAGGGGTGGGTTTACCAAATTTGGACCCTAGGCCCACTTCATTACCATCCCTACTAACAATATCTTGAATGAAAATCAATCAATGGCGATCAAAGCAATCTGGTCAAGAGATAAATAACGACACGACTTGGAAGATTAAACTGCATTGAAGTAAGAACGTAAGGTACCTTGATTTGAGATCTGGATGGATCGGTGATTGATAGAATCATTGAAGATCTGCATTCTTGAAGTCGAAAACTTTTAGGAAACTTAGTTGAACTCGTAAAGGATAAGAAAAGCTTAATTGTAAGCGAAGATGATGGAACTGAAATTACCACTAAATGTTTCTTTTATGCAAAAGCAAAACATAGATTGATACTGATCCATGGATCGATTGGTACCGATCCATCAAAATAATTTAAAAAATTGGTAAAAGAGAAGTACATCTACCCGAGCATAGATTAGAGAAATCCTCAGATAATCCTCAGTGATGAATGGAATGAATGATGTTTTTGGATTGAGGAATTTCAGTATCGGGTCAAGTAACAGAAACGTCTATGCAAATCTAGATTTCATCGCTTGTTATGGTTCAAAGCACACTTCATAAAGTGTTCTTCAAGGGGTGGACAACTGCTATTCGATATTTTTCATAAATGATATTTCAATGGAATAAGACTATGAAATGATAAAGGAATGTATGTCAGACTTAAAAACATCAAGTATAAAGAGCAAGCAAAGAAGATGGCTAAAATGCCTAAGTCCATAGATCAATATCGATCCATGGGTGGATTGGTACTAATCCATCACATTTACCGTTTTCCCTCAAACTTTTGTTAAAGATGAAGATATCAATCAAAGAAAGAAAATTGAGAAATTTGGCTAAATTTATGGATCAGTGCTGATCCATAAGGTCCCTCCATAAAGTCAACTTTCTTAGTTAATACACAAGGAAATAAGCTTGGAAACATCAACGGAAGATAGGATCAAGAAGCAAAAAATTAAGCTTTAAGAATAAGAAAAATTCACAAATACTGGACCAAACCAATGGATCAGTGCCGATCCATCAAAACTTGGGCATTTGCTTCACATTATTCCTAAAATATTGGGTTTGACTTGTTGATGATTTATAGTACAACCTAATGGCCCATGAGCCCAATTATAGAATGTTATAGCTATAAATCGGAGGTTATCTTCACCAGAAGAGGGGAGTTGGGTACACTTCTTTTTCATACCAAAGGAAACTCTTCCATTACCAACTTTGAAATAGAAATTCAAGTTATACTTGTAAAACTAGTAGATCAATTGTGGATCAAGAAATAAAGCGTTAACAAAGTGGACGTAGACATCATCAAACCACTATAAAAATTATGTCCTCTTGTCTTTCTTACTATTCTTCTTATTTTCCATTTTTCTTACTAATTTTCTATTTCTAGATACAATTATATCATCAAGGATTTTTATCTCTTCAAAATCTGCAACTTTGGAAGTGTTAGACCAATTTTTAGCTAACAATTTTAAGCAATTTAAATATTAAAGTTTTACGTACATTGCTAAATCATAATATTTGACATGAGTTCAGTTACTTATAGATTATCTAGATGAAATTCAATTTCTTATCTTTCAAGGCAACACCCTTAAGCATCGGTATATTGTACGTGTTTTCTCTTTTTGACCACTATATCACTTAGATATCTAGAGCTTGGTTAAGTCAAAACTTTAATATATGTAGTTAATTACAAAGTCCAACATTAAAGTCAATGGTTCAATTTGATAACCATTATTGATTAACTAAATTGCTTTGGCCAAAGGCATAGACATTACACTGACTACCACTTACAGTGATGCTAATATTCTATTCAAAGGAAACATATCCTCTCTTGAATAGTATTTCACTTAAAATTATTCAACTTATACTCAATTACGATCTTAACATGATCCATATTGTCATGTCATTGACCGTAATCAAAATATAGTTTAGACATTTAAGATTCGTAGTATTTTAAAGTCAAAAGATTCCACATCATCAAGTTAGATCTTTAATTTGACTTTTAACCTATAAAAGACTCTAGGTGAGTCGTTCTAAATTATTTCAAACAATTATACGTACATAATCCCTTAGGTGCCCCCAACGATCATGAGTAATTCACGTAGTTCATATAGAGAGCGTCACACACTAGTCTCGATAGATAAACCGATATCCCATTCTTGATACATTATGACTACGAAAATTTATGAAAATACTCGTGATTATGAACACATTTTTACCTCCAATCGATCAAATACTTTTCATAATGATTTTCTACTTGTATGTCTTTAATGTATTTAAAACATTAATTATATCTTAATATAACAATATATATACAATAAAAAATAAAACCAAAAGCTTACCTTATTTTATACAAGATTCACCATAAGCTTTTTATATAATCAAATTACAGAACTGCCCTAGGGGAACACCCTTAACTCTACCATTATGTACACTAGTCTCACGAGAGAATCGATATACCATTCTCAAATCACCTTAACTAGGAATATTTAAGTACAGAAATTTATTTATGTAAACCAATCGTTACTCATGATTACGAACACGTTCGTAACTGCAATCGATTGAATACTTACACCTACGAATTTCTTAATGTATATATGAAATGTAATCACTAACATTTAATTATACATACATATATATATATATATATGAATATATGCTCGTAAAATAAATGCAGAAGCTAGAAAATCATACTTTCATCTCAAACAAGATTTATGCATGAGAGTTAAGTGTACAATTATATATTCAAAATTACATAATTGCCCCTAGGCATAACTTCAATTTTATCACGTTTGACATAGGTTGTTTTGAACTGGGTGGGAATTGTTGGAACTAGGCCAGCCTGCAATAGGGTATTTGGGTAATTTTCAAAAAAATTACCTTTTGGATCATTATTGGGCTTGGTAGTCTAAATTTATTCAAAACTTTTCTAAAAATTATTTTTAATACAATTAACATTTTATTTAATTCATACATATTGTTTTGTTTTGTATGATTTTTATTACATAGTATATATGTCCATTACATAAACATATGTGCGCGTGCACCTGCAACATAGTAAAATGTACATGGTTTGACATGCCCGTATATGCATGTTGAGATTTACAACACAACAGACATGTTAGCCCCTCATGCATGCATTTATGTTGTCTAAATATATAAATGTGTACATGAAAATATAACATAAATAAATACATGATGTATATAAATATAATTGTATATATATTATGGAATACAAATTATAAAAATTTTGATATAAAATACTTATGTAAGTGTGTGTGCGTATGTAATCAAATTACAAAATTATTTTCAATATTATTTTATGAAATAGTTTTGAATAAATATAAAAAATATATATATAAAATTTGAAAATAATTTAAAAAATAAATTCAATAATAATTTATGTATGATAAATAAATATATATATATTTAATTACTTATATATATACTAATGTAAATTTTAATATATATATATATATATATATATGCAAACGCTCTCAACCTAGAGTTATATATATATATATATATGCAAATGCTCTCAACCTAGAGTTTTATATATAAATATATATATATATATATATATATTAATAATAATAATTAATTATTTAATTATTTTAAAACCATATGGAAATATTAAAAAAATTAATTTTTGCAAACAAAATAGATTACATATTTTGGACTAAAATTTTGTACTAAAAAATTACATTATTTTTAAATATATATATATATATATATATATATACATATATTATTTATATAATCTATTTGAAATTCGATAAATGATTATGTTTATGTGTATAATATATGAAAATAAGATAATTCCTTTTTACCGAAAGATTTAAACATATAAATAAATATTTTTAAAATATGAAATATACATTATGTAATGTTACTATTTTGAATATATATTTTTATTATATAAAATCATTTATTAATTTTGTTTAGTTTTTGAATTTGTTTTTCTTAGTTTTGGCCATGATCACTTGAGCATATATACATATATAAAATAATTTTATAATTTTCGTGTGTGTGTATATGTATACATATACATACATACATACATACATACATATATATATGTAACCATCCAATCTGTGACAACACAAATGCATATAGATTCGTAATTACAATTTCTAATCAAGATAGAATATGACATAAATGAGCAATTAAACATTATAAATAAGTAATATCCCCTTCCACCAAAGCCTATTTGTTTGCACCTTGAAACAAAGAATCCAAGCTCCATGAATCGAATTTGAATCTAGAAGTTGCTAGCTTGCTAAAAAAGCTACCATCGACTATCGAAATAGATATATTTTGACCTATTTTGGGCATATATATTTGAGTGTTGGAAGGGGTATGGCCAGCCTTAAAAGAGCGGGATGAGTGAGAAAACGATCAAGTGAAAAGTGAATGTTAGAGGAAATAAATAAAGGAGAAATACGAGAGTAAAATAAGGATTAAGATCCTTGTGTTTTTACTTGCTAGTTCTTTCCTCTTATTAATTCAAATTCCCTTTTCATGGCCGGCCTTATCATGCTTTCCCACAGCCGACTAAACCAAGCCCCAGTCGGCCATCAAAACTGTTTCAAGCCCGAAAAATATTTGTTGCATATAAATCCAATCCAAATGCGAATCGATATCGTATATCAATTAATGTTTTTATAATAATTGTATATACGTTGTTTAATGTTGTTCAAAGCATATTAAATAAAAAATTTATAATTAATATTTCATATATATTAGTTAATTTATAATAATTATAATTTAATTAAATCAGGTGGTAATAGAAGTATTCGATATTTTAGTTATATGACTCATAGAGGTAAATTTGGTCAGCCGTTAATATTCCATTAATATTGCACAATTTGCATATTAATATTCACACTTCACTAGCAGGTGGTGTGACATTGTGACCAAATTTATCGTTTATTTAGTATCGGTAAAATGCAATTTTACTTTATTAAGCATTGCTCGATAACGCAAAATTATTTACACTAATTATGTTCGTCAAAACTATATCACTATAGAGTTATGGAATGTGGCATCGGTCAAAATTCCAATATAATCCACATTCAACTTTATAGTCCAAACACAAAGTTCTTGGTTTAATAATTACTATTATTATTAACCGAACTACTTTGGCCAGAGATTTTGATTTTGAGTTGATTTTAATTGACCGTAATACTAACCTCATATAACTGAGGAGGCGAATCCTCTCTTGAATAGTGCTTCATTTCCGATACTTCCACTCAACCCAACTATACTCATTCAATGGACGTCCTGCAATGATTTAATTATAATCAAAGTGGAGCTTTCATATTGATGATTAGCAGTATTCTCAAGTCAAGAAAATTGTATAAATTAGTCACATCGATATTTACTGTTTCACCTTAGTTATATCAACCATTAGAAAACTATCGAGTGAGTCATTCCATGGTTATCTAATAACTATCATTACGTAAACCCTTGGTGCCTCCTAGCTGTCATGAGTAATAGATTGCCTAGCAATTAAAGAGGTACGTACTCTAGTCTTAAAGGATGCGTCGATATCCAATCTCGATACATCTTGACTAGGAATATTTAAAATGATGTGTTTATTATATTGTGATACAATATGCATGATTAAAACTATTTGTAATTATTATCACAAACATACCATTTATGGATTTTCAGTTAAATATCCTTTTATTATACATTTAATTATCTATAGCACATTATAAAAAGTATACAGAATGAAAACATCTTTTATTACAAACGAATGACTTTTATCCTTAACAAATGGATCTGCTATATTGTCCTTTGTCCCTACCCTTTATATCACGACCTCTTTCTTCTCAATAAATTCTCTAATAAGGTGGAACTTGTGAAGAATATGTCATGACTTCTAGTGTGCTCTGGGCACTTTTACGATCTATACCGCCTCACTGTTGTCATAAAACAATGCCATTGAATTCTCATTATCGGAAATCACTTCGAGCTCACTTAAGAACTTGCGCATTCAGACTGCCTCTTTAACTGCTTCATTGAGGGAGATGTACTTGGCCTCCATTGTTGAATCGGTTATTGTTTCTTTTTTATAAATTTTCAAATTGATGGTCCCGCCTTTAAGCATAAAAACATAATGAGACACCAACTTAGTGTCATCAACATCACTCTAAAAGCTAGAGTCAGTATACCCCTTTATAAAGAGGTCTCTATTCCCGTATATTAGAAATAAGTCACAAGTATTTTTTTAAATATTTGATTATACATTTTACAACCACCTAATGCTTTTCTCCAGGACTCGGCATCTGCATCCAAATGTGTATGCCACATCTGATCTAGTACATAGCATAGTATACATTATGGATCCTATGGTATAGCATATGGGATCCTTTTCATACTCTCTTTCTCCTCATCGATATAAGGACGTCCTTCTTAAAGAGGATGATTCCAAATTGCCTTGAGAACATTTCCATGCTTGAAATTCTCCATATTGAACCTTTTCAATATGGTGTCTATATACATGGATTGGGACAATCCCAACAGCCTCTTAGATCTATCTCTACAAATTTTTATACTTAGTATATAGGTTGCTTCTCTCAAATCCTTCATGGAGAAGTTCTTCGAAAGCCAAACTTTCATTGATTGTATTAACGGAATGTCATTGCTAATCAATAGAAGATCATCGATATATAACACTAAGAATATGACAGCATTGCCCTATTCCTTTCTGTATATGCATGCTTCCTTTATGTTCTAATAGAAACCAAACCATTTAATTACCTTATCAAAACACTTGTTTCAACTCCTTGAAGCTTGTTTGAGTACATAAATGGACTTAATAACTTGTAAGTTAAGCCCTCACTCCCGCTGACCACAAAACCCTTAGGCTATGACATATAGACGGTTTCTTCTATATCACCATTTAGAAATGTCATATTTACATTCATTTGTCATATTTCTCATAGAATGTAGTAATGGTCAGCATAATCCGAAAGGACTTAAGCATAGCTACGGGTGAAAAGGTTTCATTATAATCAACATCTTGAATATGACAGAATCCTTTTGCAACTAGCCTAGCCTTATAAGTCTCTACTTTCCCATATGCATTTATCTTTTTCTTATAAATCCATTTGCAGTTGATGGGTTTTATCTCTTCAGGTACATCCTACAAAGTTCATTCTTAGTATTTGTAGATGGAATCCATCTGGGATTTCATCGCTCCAAGCCAAAGCGTAGAGTCTTTACTCTGTAGTGCATGTTGAAGAGATAGAGGAGTGTAGTCATCTAAGACACAATCCTCCTTTTCGCCATCCATGAGAAAACTATAGTATCTCTGTTGCATGAGATTCCTTACTAGACTTTCTAATAGGTTGCGCGTTTTCGTATACGGGTGAACTCGGTTCTCTTACTGGTCCAGTCTCAGTGTTGACTTATTGGATCTCATCCAAGTCTACAACATCAAATATTAATTTCCTTTAATAGAAATTCCCTTTCCAAAAAACATTATGCTGAGAAATAATAACCTTTTGTACCTCGATATTATAAAATTTATTTCCAATTGAGTTTTTGAGATATCCTATAAACTTACGCAGTACCGATCTTACCTCTAGTTTATTCGGACCAATATTCTTAACGTAGGTCGGACAACCCCACACCTTCAAATACGTGAGTTGGAGATTCTTACCACACCACATCTCCTATGTCATTTTAGGCATAGATTTAGTGGGCAATGAGTTCAACATATATGCTGCAGTTTCCAGCACATATCCCCAATAGGATAGAGGTAAATTAGCCTTACTTATCATGGAAAGAACCATATCTAATAAGGTTTGGTTCCTTAACTACGACGTAGACTATTATGTTACAGAGTATAGGATGAAGTAACCTAAGAGATAATCCCATTATCTTTTAAGTACTGCTGGAGTTTCTGTCCAACGTACTCACCTCCTTGATTTGTTTAAAGAATCTTTATCTTTCAGCTCGTCCGGTTTTCAACTACATCTTATAGAAAACAAATTTTTCATAGACATCATATTTATTCTTCATAAGATACACATATCCTATTATCGGGAAATCATCAGTGAAGTTAACAAAGTAAGAGCTATTATCCTTAATGATTACAGACATGGAGCCACATAAATCACTATGTACTAACCTTAAGACCTCATCAACTCTCTCATTGCTCCCACTAAAGAGGTTCTTGATCGTTTTATCTTTGAGACACGACTCACACGTGTCAAATGATTCAGAATCAAGTGATGGGTGAAAATCTTTGGTTTTCAGTTTATGCAGTTGTTTCCCACTAATATAACCTCGCATATAATGCCAAAGATAATTATCATTTATATTGTTAGAAGAACTACTCAACGAACAAAAGTAATTTGTATTGATCACATAAATGCAATTTTCAAGAACATCATCACTAACTTTATATCCAACCAAACTAATTTTCATAACATTATTCGCACAGTGAAATACATATCCAGTCTCAGACAATCTGGAAATAGACACAATTCCATAAATAAAGTTTTTTCATAAAATGGCAATTATTTGATATCAATACACCATGGGGCAAACATAAACGATATCTCCTACTACCGTTGCATCTGCGATAGATCATTAGCAACCTAGAGCCTGATTTCTGCATTTTTCAAATGGTGCCAGTTCCTATGCCCCGATAATGAATTACATATATGAGTTTCAGACCCAATACCTAAAACCTAAGGCATTTTATTGGTTGTAGAATAATTTTGAACCATAAATATACTTGACTAAGCTACAAAACCATTATGCTTTCTTTCCTTAACAATCTTTATGTACACACGATAGTTCCTTTTTCAGTAGTCTTTCTTATGACAATAGTGACATTCATCCTTATCATTGGTCTTCTTACTTTTCTTATTCTTCTTGCCTTCTCTCTTTCACTTCTTCGAACACTTCGAAGATGATGCCACACCCTTAACAATGGACACGACCCCAAATCCTTCGATTGTGACTTAGTCAATCTCAATATATTAAGGAGCTCCATGAGATTCAAAAATCAGTTGGTTCATATTATAATTTTGGTTGACTTACCCTTTAGTATGAATGGTTCACACTAAGAAGTAAGTCAACCAAGGATCAAGTCTACGTGCAATTCGTTACTCATCATCACATCCAATTGTAAAAGCCATCAGTATAGTCGTTCATCATTAGGACATAATTTTTCACCTTCTGTCCCTTTTGCATTTTGGTGTTGAATAATTTCTTAGTAATCTCATACTTTGTAGAATGAGATTGCAGACCAAACAATGCCTTCAAACTATCGAATATATAATGAATAGACATGGTTTCCTGTCGCCTTTGCAACGGACAGTCTAATGTAGACAACACAAAACTTGGGTGATTTCTAAGTCAGCAACCCATTTATTGTAAGCGACATGTAGTTCAGGGTCAGTATTATTAGCTGATTTGATTATTGGAGTACAATTAACTGATGACCAAAATGCTCGTATGTCAACACTATCTTTATAGCTCTCGGCTAATCAACAATGTTATTTGGTCTAGTTAGTTTGTTGCTTTCGTTAAACAGACTTGGAATAGCTCCCACTAGTCTTCTATGTTTTGCCAAACCTTAAGTCAAAACATAAAAAAAATTGACTTCACTAGTAGGTGTTTGAACTCGTCCATTTTGGAATTTTGTCCTTGAGTCTGCTTAACAAGTCATAGCTCCACATATGGTGGATAACTCCCTAACCAGTGATACCTTGTCCTAATTTCACTTCGACCTTGAGTTTGCTGAACAAATTAAGATGAAATTATTCACTTGTACCTACCATATCACGATAGCTTATGTACCTTAAGTATGCTCAACAAATACATACATTTATCTAATCTCATTATTCAATATATTAATAATAGTACACATAACATCCCTAGTTTGAGTTCGCTCAACAATTAAGAAGTATACAAGTAATTAATTAACATATATGTAGAAGACAACATTATATTAAAGATTCATAATCTTTAGTATATTATATTGAGTGATATTGACTTATGGAATAATGTATTTCTTATAAAATATCCTCGTAATTTAAGTGTTGGACACATCAGAAATCAAGGTATATGCATATTATGTATGTATTTATATCTTAAGACTATTTAGGGTTTCTTTAATTTTCCACCTTTAGTTTATACAATCATATTGTATAAGTTTCATTATTATATAACTTTTATATTTTAATAACTTATATAATAATCTCATGTATAACATTTTTTTAATTAAATCAATTTAACTCTTTAATTAATTGGATGTTACTCAATTTTAACATATTATATTGAATATTTATATATTATAACCTTTATAGTAAAATACATATATTATATATATGTGTACGTGTATTTTAATTTATTAATTGACTTTTAATTAATTAATTTAATTAATTTTTTTATTAAATTGTATCGATTACGAAAATTATTTTATGTATATACTAATACTGTCTTAAACATTTCAAGACAGTATAACATATATCACTATATATTATACATCCATATATATATATATATATATATTATTTAATTTCTTTTATTACTATATTATACATCCATATATGTATTATTTAATTTATTTATTTCTTTTATTAATCTTATTAATAAAATTTAGTTTTGAAATTAACTTATGCTTATTTTTAAACACTTTAAAAAAATTCATTATATTATAAATTTTAATCTCTTATTTTAAATTTTACTTTTAAAATATATGTTTTTAATTTTTAAAATAATTTTGAAATCAGCCCAAGGCCCAATTCAAACTTAGGCTTTTTCTATTAGGGGTAACCTTTGGGCTCGCATATCTATTCGGGCGAAGCCAATAGGCAGGTAAGATAAAGCATTTGATTACCTAAATTACTTTCTTTAACGTTGCCTTTCTAGACACCCTATAACTGGGTTATGAGCTTAATTAGTTAGCCCTAATATGATTAATTTAGACCGTATAGGCTATTGGGTTTCGATACCATTGTTGGAACTGAGCCAGCTAACAATGGAGTAATTAGGTAAGTTTTAAGTTTTTTCTACCTTTTGGATCTTTACTGAGCCTATATAGTAAAAATTTATTTAGAACATTCCTAAATTTTCTTTTTAAATAAAATCGATACTTAATGTAATTTATAAATAATTTTTTATTCTGAATAAATTGTATTCTATAATATATATGTGCATAACATACACATATGTGTGCATACACGTGCAACATAGTAAAGTGTGCATGGTTTGACATGCTTTTATATAGATGTTAGGGTTTACACCACAACGAAAAGTTAGTCACTCTTTTATGCATTGGCGTTGTTTAAATATATAAACGTGACATCAAAATATAATATAAATAAATACATGTATGTATATAAATATAATTGTGTGTATATATTATAAAATACTAATTATAAACAAACGTACATAAAATACTTATAATATATATAATTAAATTGCAAAATTATTTTGGATGTTATTTTACAAAATAGTTTTGAATAAATATATAAAATATCATATGTAATCTAAAAAGATATTTTGTTGAAATATATAATATATATACATATATAATTACTTATAAATATATATATGAATGTAAATTATAATAAATATATATATATATGTATGTATGTATGTATGTATGTATGTATGTATGTATGTATGTATATGTATGTATGTATGTATTTGCAAAATGCTCTTGGCCGAGATTTTTCTCGGTCTATATACGTTTTAATGATAACTAAATATATATTTATTTTGAAGTCGTAGGAAATATTTTTTAAAAATTAAATTTTTCGGCAACAAAATAGATAAAAAAATTTGCACTAAAATTTTACATTATTTGTATGTGTTGTGTGTGTGTGTGCGTGTGTATATATGTGCGTTCTATTTATATAATCAACTTTAAATTAAATAAATGATCATTTATATATCTATAATACGAAAATAAAATATATTTTTTTATCGAAAGCCTAACACATATAAATAAATATTTATAAAATATGAGACATACATTATATAGTGTTATTTTTTCGAATTTAGATTTTTAATTAAAAAATCATTTATTAATGTTATTTTGTTTTCGAACTTTTTTCAGTTTTGGACATGAGCAGTTGAACATATACAAATGTACAAAATAATTTTTTTTCAAACATATATATAAACATCCAATATGTGGCAACTAAAAGCATGGAGATATTGATATCAATTTCTAACCAAACTAGCATATGATATAGATGAGTATATTAAATATTAAAAACAAGTAATATTACCTTTCACTAAAATTTAGTTGTTCGCACTTTGTAACAAAGATTCCTAGCTTCTTGAATCAACTTTGAATCTAGAAGTTACTAGCCCCCGAAAACAGTTACCATCGACTACCAAAATAGATTTAATTTGAAATGTTGTGGGCTTGAATTTTTAAATGATAGGAAGGGGTATGCATGGCCTTAGAAGAGCAGAAGGAGTGAGCAAAAGATTGAATGTTAAAGAGAATAAATAAAGGAGAGATAAGGGAGTGAAATAAGGATCGAGATCCTTGTTTTTCTCTTACTAGTTCTTTCCTTTTATTAATTGAAACTCCCTTCTACCAACCATCTCATGGCCAGCCTTACCATTCTCTCTCATAACCAACTAAACCAAACCCCAATTGGGCCTCAAAAACAATTTCAAGTCCGAACATTATTTGTTGCATTTAAATCCAATTTAAATGTGAATCGATATCGTATATCATTCAGTGTTCATATAACAATTATATATAGACTATTTATATTGTTCAACACACATCAAAGAAAATTCCATTATTAGTGTTTCGTATTTAATTAATTTATAACAATTATAATTTAATTAAATCTAGTAATAGTAGTATTCAACGTTTCAGTTATGTGACTCGTAGGTATAAATTTGATCAGCGATTAATATTGAACAATTCAAATACTAATGTACATACTTCACTTAGTAGATGGTGAGATATTATGACCAAATTTATTGCTTACTCAGTCTCGGTAAAATCCAATTTTACTTTATTAAGCGTTACCCGATAGTGATAATTATCTATATCGGTTCTCTTTGTCAAAACTATATCACTATAGTTTTATGGAATTTGGGTAATGGTCTAAATTACAATATCGTCTGTATTCAACTCTTTATTCCAAATTCAAAGTCTTTGGTTCAATAATAACAATTATTACTGATCGGACTACTTTGGCTAAAGATTTTGACTTTAGGTCGACTTTAGTTGAGTGTGATATGAGCCCCATATAACTAAGGAGAAGAATCCACTCTTAAATAATGTTACACTTCCAATGCTTCCACTTGGCCCAACTATAGTCGTTCGATGGATGTCGAGCCACGATTTAACTATAATCAAAATGGCACTTTCATATTTAAGATAAATAATATTTTCAAGTCAAGAGAATTGTGTAAACTAGTCATATCGATATTTTCAGTTTGACCTTGGTTATATTAACCAATGACAAATTATTGGAAGAGTTATTCCATAGTTATCCAATAACTGTTAGTACGTAACCCCTTAGTGCCTGAGCAATCATGAGTAATACACCGTCCAACATTTGGAAAGTGTTACATACTCTAGTATCAACAGATGCATCGATATCCAGTCTCGATTCATCTTGACTGGGAATATTTAAAATTATGTGTTTATTATATTATGATACAATATTCATGATTACAATTATTAGTAATTACTATCACAAACACACCATTTATGGATTCCCTATTAAATATACTTTGATTAAACATTTAATTATTTATAACATATTATAACAAATATATAACAGAAAAAAACTTCTTTTTTGAACGAGAATTGATTACAGAGTTAATAATTTATAATACATTAAAGAATTGCTTCTAGCACATACCCTTAACTCTATCATAGATGAGCACTATTGAGTCTATGTGTTATATTTATATATTGCCTAAGCTATTCTCTCAGTACCATATGAAGGGATGATCTTTGAGTGTGGGTTGATTACAAGAAGTGATCATTGGTCACCCTAAAGGACCAACATTGATGAGATAGGTTAGTGATTATCTTCAAATACTATGAACAACGTTAAAGATTAGTGGTGGGTTTGTAAACAGCAAATGATGCATGATTAAGAGGTTAGTTTTTATTTAGCAAAACTATTAATGACATTTTGGTATACGTTAGTGATTATCTTGTAAAACTAATAATGACATGTGTTAGAGGTTAGTTGTCAGAGGCTGTAAAACTAGCGATGATGTGCAGTTGAATATGTTATGAATAAATTCCTATGAAAGTGACTAGGATTGAGCCTAGATTTTTTTTTTTTTAGAACCCAGGAACCAAGAGCCTAGATTGATTACTTATATATGATATATTTTTTAAGATTAGCATTGTGATTCTTATGCATGTTAATTGTTTGTACATGCCAAGATACTTCACATAATACACAACATATATGTTCTGAAACATCGTGGTTGCAGAAGAAGAGCTGGTCCAGCTATGAGTATATGTTTTTCATATATTTATTACATTATGTCGTAGCAAATTTATATTGTGGCCTCGTACTCTTTTAAGAGTAAAACCATATCAAGATTAACCTTCATATTTACTATTAAATTTGGACTGTGATTCTCTCATACATTTTCTGATTTGTGAATTATTTATCATTTTCTTGTCGTTGTCGAGTACTCTGACGAATTGGTTGAGAAAGCAAGTTTGATTAGATGCATTTCGAGGCTTAATGGAGATGTGTTGGACAAACATACATACATACATACACACACACAGATATATATATATATATATATATATATATGCTAAGGTATATCTTGATGCAGTAAATTGCATATCCACATATGTTGGTCGTACGCTAGTGTGACGACCCGGAATTTTTAAGTATTTTAAATCGAAATATTTAATTGATTTTAAATATTCAATAGAGTAATTTTAACTCAAATTACGAATATCACAATTTATTTGATAATTTAATTATTGAATTATATAATTTGAAGTTGGAAAAATTTTTGAATCGAGAATTTTAAGCCGATTAAAAATAATTAAAAGACTTATAAAATTTATATTGATAACATTGAAGATAATAGAAGTGTTAAAACCAAATTTAACAATGATTTGTTCAGTTTTGAAAATATATCATTTAAATTGAATTTAAAAAAAATAGCTTTCCGAGGCGCAGTCTCGGAATTCGACGAAACCAGTTCCATTGGATCTGTAATATTGTATTATTATCGGATTTCAAATTTCGTAGTTTTTGGGGTTGTTGTGTGAGCATACGATTTATAAACGTGCCAGAATTAATATCGAAAATTTGATACTTTAATTCGATTCAAAATTTTAAATTTTTTAAAACCAACAATTATTGCCTAGTCAAATGATTTGCATCAGTTTTATTTTAGCCGAGTATTCCTCTACAAGCCTTCCAGTGGAAGATTCACTAAAAAAAAATATAATAATATGGCTTCGTTAGTAAGTTAACGAACGAAAGAACAACTTTTGTCCTTCAGCTAATCCGCCTGTTTAACTAAGAAGAGAAATTAGGGTCGAGCCCTTTCGTTCATATCAATCTGTATAAAAAAAAAATAATAATAATCGGCTGAAGCCTTCTTGATATTAATGGTCGCCGAAATCATGAGGGGTTTCAAAATCAAATTAGGGGATTGTCGCGAAGTAGAGGGCTCGCAAGCGCGCAGCAAGGCACGGTGGTTGCGCGAGTGATGGAGATGGTCGCCTTCGAAGAGTCGATGAGGCAGTGAGGAGCATCGCGTGCAGAGATGTCGCGGCCGTTTGGGGTATTTGAGATCATCGATGCGAAGGGATCGGTCGCGATGCAGGGGAAGCGGCTAGCCTAGGTTCACGTGTTGCTGCTAGGTATAAGACATTTATCTTTCTATTTAAATTTGATATACGGTAGAAACAACGAAAATAATCATAGTAGGTATATAAAAACAAGTCCTATTTTTAATTTAACAAACTTGTAGGGTATATAGGTTTATGGAATTTTGTTTGTTAGATATTAAAAAACAATTTAATTATATACATACGTGTTTAATCTTGCTGTTTAAATTTTTAAAGAAGTATTAAAGTGATTTAAATATTATAATATCATATTACAACGAATATTTATAAATTAATAAGTTGTGATGAAGTGATAAATTAGTTTAGGAATTTCTAAATTGATATTACTCAAGTATAAACCTGAGTTTAATCTGTTGATTTTTAGTCTATTAAATTTATCTTAGTTAAAGAACAAATTATTAAATTGAATTAAAATATATATAAAGGAAAACTAGTTTAAAAAGTTACTACTTCGGTTAAATTAAATCTAAGGTTAAAATTTAATCATTTGTAAACAAAATAAATAAATAGTGAATAATTGTTTGATTGGGTCAAATAATAATAAACCGTGAATTATTATACAAGGTGTAAAAATCAAGGAAACAAGTCGGTTGGGAATGGATTGAGAACAGCAATGCAAAGGTGAGTTAATCTCACTCAGTTTAAATTTAAATTTAAAATGATTAAATTTAAATAATTGATTGTATGATTGAATTGATTGATGTGATATAGTATAGTATAATTCGAAATTGGTATATTATGTGATGCTAATGTCTGTGGATGCAGGAAAAACGGGTTGGAGGGATCCAACTGGACCCCTCAACTTTTATTTAAATTATTTAATATTCTCTGCTCTGGTTATTTGATATTCTATGATGCATTAAGTGGAAGTATTGAATGCTATGGTTTGGATGATATAATTGAGAATAATGAATTACCAAAAATATAAATTTGATTTTTGAATGAAAATGAATGAAGTGAAATTGCAAGTAAAATAATTATAGAATAAATTTAAGAATGACTTGGAAAAGAAATAAAGTAACTTTAAAATTTTAATAAGTGAACCCTGAGGATGAAAGATGAAAATTTGAATAAACAGGAAGTTGATGAATTTTAAAATTTAGTGTTATTATTTAAAGGAACAAAACGTTTATTTAAAAGCTAAGATTTAAATTATTGGAAGAATAAAGGAAAAGTTGGGAAATCTGGAATCTGTATATTTCAGTTAAAAGTTTTAAAATCAAATGGAAAATAATAGTAATAATAACAACAATAATTAAGTATATACTTAATGAATTTTAAAGTGAATTAAGTAATTAAAGAAATTTATTTCAAATAAAATCAATTGGAAATCAATTTGGGAAATTGATTTAGGTGATTGGAGTTGGGATTTCCTCTGGATAGCCAAGTACATGTTTTAAAAAGTAAATCTTTAAAAATTAATTTGATGGATTAAAGTTGTTTTTGTAGAAAGCAAGTTTTGTAAAATTGATTATTTCTAATATTTAATTTCTAAAGTAAGTATTTTCTTTTAATCTATTATAGCAATAATTATTTAAAGAGTGATTTGGTATTTGTTTTAAAAGTGTAAATCTAGTAGTATATTTTATTAAGTAATCTTATTTTCAAATATTCATATGGTATGTATTTTTATTGAAGTACTTTTTAAAATAAATGTTTTAAAGTATAAATTGCAAAGTAAAGTGTTTTAAACTATTTTATAAAAAAAATCTATTTTTGTGCTTGGTGATTTCAGTGGAGATAGAAAATATTTGGGAATGTTTATTCTGAAAAGAAAGATGGTTTTGAAATTGTTTTCAAAGGATTGAAAATAGAAATATATCTTGTGAAGATATCTTTGTGATAATTAAATAATTTGGGAAATTATTTATTGGTTGATGGTTGTTTGTGAATATAAATTGATAGTTAAATAACCGACTATCAATATTGGACAAATACGTTAATAGTTTCGAAGAGACCGGGATCGAGATTTATTTCTCGAAAACCACTTCGATCACGTTTGTACGTTTCGTGAAAACGATTTTGGATTCGAAGATGGAGCAGTGAAGTACAAGGGCTAGTCGCTACTAATCCTAAGGATATTTCCAAAATGGATGTAGTAGGAATAGTACCTTCGGTTCCGTTCGAACCCGGGACGGACTTGTATGGATGAATGCTTGCGAAACATCGTCAGGTGGACGATGGGCATTCTACATTCTAAGGGATATGTTCTAGAAAGGTAACGCTTAGCCTCAAGCCTCATCAAATGGGAATGACTGAAAATCAGGGGTTATGCAGCAAGGCTAGGTGGGTAGCACCCAAGCAGGGTGAGGTCATTCATGTCTAGATGACCCTTTTTATTTCGGCTTAGTGGTGCGGTTGCTGATCCCAACCGCGGGGTGATCTCACTCGGGATTATCCAGTAAGGGATAGTCCCGGCCTTGTGTTGTAGGGGAGCGGGCGTACTCCTCGGTACGGTGATCTAGGCCCTGTACTGTGACAGGTGGTACCCCAGTGCCTAGTCATTAGTTGCAAATTCATTCTCCCTACGAGCCTTGTACGAGTTTTGTTTGTATTACCCACTTTTGTGGCTAGTAGCTGGAATTTAATAATGTAACAATTTCGGCTATTTTATAAGTATTTGTAAATAGACCCTATTATAATATCAGAGGATTTCTATAAAAATTGTTTTGGCTATCGTAAGATAAAAACCCGACATGTTTATTTGTGGCGTGGTCTTACGAGATGCTTTTATTTTTCAAAAGATTTTTGAAACTTTAATAATCAATTGGGTGTGATTTTCTCACGCTGGTATTCCAGACTGACTCGGGTGTTATTTAACTGTAATGCTCGAGTCAGACCGAGTATTATAGAATACATGATATGACGCTGTAAAGCTCAGGAGACGAGTAGGATGGCGATACGTACTCCCGTACTTGTATATATATACATATTCCGCTGTGTTGAGTTGTTGAGTATTCATTTGTATGATATTGATGTTGAGCTGTGATTGATGTACTCTGATGATGTAATATATAGACAGAGATATTTGATGTTTGAGTAAAGAGTATTTATTATCTATTATATTTTATTCCGCTGCGATGGTTAGATTCTGTTATTGTTTTCTATTTTCTTCTTCTACCTCTTCTTCTTTAACCGAAATGATTCGTATTTCTATGTAACTTGAGTTGATTGTTGTAGAATAGTGTTGACTCAAGGGGTACGGATTTGCGGGCCGTTACACTTGGTATCAGAGCTTAGGTTGGTGATAACCTTGGTTCTGGTGGGAATTACTCATTTAAAATAGAGTCTATAGTACTTTATAATGAGTTTGAGCGTATTAATAAATATGAGTGCGTATTTGTTAGTGAATATAAATTGTTTTAATATCGTGTTGACCGGTTTATTGAGTGGCATATGAACCTTCGTCGGCACAGTCTGGACAACTGTATCGAAGGGGTTTCTAAACACTTGAAGAGAGCAATCGACACGGTATTGTTTTAAATGTGGGTAAATGAAATAATTTTACCCAAATTATATTTTGATATAAAGAAAAGTTTGTAAACTATTTAGCTAATATATGGTTGCTTGGATGTTAGGAAATGATAATATTAAGGTATTATCATTGTTAAGTGAAAATTTAACTAGAAATTGTAAATATAACCCAAGTTTAAGGGAATAAATTCCTTATAAAATGAAATTTATAAATATGAAGTATAAATTTATGAGCATAAGCTGTGCAAATGAATTATAGTAAAGATTTATTCAAGCAGGATTTGGAAATTTAAATCCCAGAGATTTTGGAAGTGTTTTGAAGATAAATGATAGCATTATTGTTTTGGAGATATTTCTGAAAGAAAATTGTTATAAATGGATTTTGAAAGTAATATGGCATTGAAATCACTTAGATTATTGGAAAATAATTCTGATGATGACGGCCGCGTCATCAGTATTCATTTTCAAATTTCTAAGTGAAGAATTGCTACCAAATTGATTTGTTTAGAAAAGCAAGTTTTTTTTTGAAAATTTCAAAGGAAATTTGTTGGAAATAAAAGCCAGGATTGGTTTAAAATTTTTGAGAATGGTGATTTGAGATGTTGGAGATTTCAAAATGTTTTGAAACCAATAACCGGGTGTTTAAAAATCTTGATGAGATAGTTGTAAGCTTATAAATTGAGATGATTTTTAAATCAGGAAGAAAATATTAGCTTTGAATGTTGGGAATTTAATTTTAAGTGAAAAGTTAAAGATGAAATAAGCTTGGATTGGAGAATAAAATTTAACTGGATTGAAATAGAATAAGCTGAAAATAATATCCAGTTGTATTCGAATCAAGTTGAAATTGAATTGAGTTAAATAAATCTGAGTTAAAATCAAATAGGATCGGAATAAGAATTCAATTGAATTATTGAATGGAATTAGATTCTTACCTGAATGAATGGAAATTAAATTGGATAAGGATTGGAATTGGAATAAATAAATCAAAATGACTTATAAAAGAATTAAAAATGCATGGAACAAAAATATGTTTGAGTTATAAATAAGTGTAAAACTCGAGTTAAAATAAAAGAAGAATATATTCAAGCCTATGATGATTGGAATTGTGCCAATAATAAGTGGTGACTTATAAATTTCTGAAAGTGAAGTAGAAAACCCAAAATAAATATTGTTTGATGAATTGAAAAATGAAATGAAGATTAAAACTTGAATTATAAAATAAATTGAACTTAAAAAAAAATTAATGAAGTGATATTTGAAATTGAAAATCAAGTATTGAACTATAAATAGGAGAGAACTAATTTTATAATAAATTGGATAATAAAATGTGTAAATGGGAACGTAATATTGTTTAATAGAAGCTGAATTGTGAATTTATGATGAAATTTGGAAATAAAACTCGGGTTATAAATTGAATTCGACTTGAATTATCAGTAACGTAAATGTAACTGAATTGTGAGTTCATGAAATTCGGTGGTAGATTGAAAATGGATAGTGGATTCAAAATTTGAGTTATTAATTAAAATTTGACTTTATATATAATTGGAAATGTGTCAAATAAAGGAAAATAAAATCGGACTAAAATAGTGATGGTTTGAATTGCAAATAAAATCCAAATAAGTAGAAATAAATTGGAAATGGCCTTGTAATAAATTAACGAGTTAAATCTGAAAGCTAAAGTTTATAATAACTCATCAAATGAAATTGTAAATTTTAAAATGAGATTTAACTGGGATAGAATTAAGTTGAATGGAAGAGAAAAATATTTATTCGTGAAATGAAACTGAGCTTAAGTATAAAATCTGAATAAATTGACTTAAGTTGAATATAAGAGGAAGAGTTGAATTGAATTCAACTTAAAACCAAGTCTAATGATATTGGATTAAATTTGAAACAAGTAAAAACAAATTTGGATTGAAATAGAACTTGGTGGGTTGAAAATAATATTTAAGGTAATGAAAATTCATAATAGATTGAGTGGATAAACTAATTATTGAATAAATAAATGGATAGAATAAATAAGAATCAAATGGAAGTGAACTTAAGTTTGAAGTGAAATAAATTGAGTAAATTAACTTAAGTGGAGAATAATTAGAAACTCGACTTCGAGTAAAATTGGAAGACCGTTAAATTAAAGCTTCATTTGAATTAATTCGGGAATGGGTGGTAATATGCAAGCTTGGAATGGGTCGAGCTAAATAAATGGTCATGAATGAATTGAAATAAAAAGGGAATTAATTGGTAATGAAATTTGGAGATGGAACTTGAACTGGTTAAATGAAGCCGAATACCAATGTAATGTGGCAAATGTTTAGGTTGCAAATTAATTATGAAATGAGTATTGGATGTAACCAATATGAAATGTTCCAAGATAAATAAATGGATTCAAATAAAATGAATGAAAATATAGCATGCAAAATAAATTGAACGGAATCAATTAAAAAGGAATCAATTTAAATTGGTTATAAAGCAAAATACTTGTTTATTCACATAGATCTCGTCAAACTGCATAGAATAAATTGTCATTTGATATAAATGGAAGTAATTAAAATTCTATGTATTGATAGAAGTAAAATAAAGTGATTTTGAAAGCAATTGAATTAAATATGAGTTCAGTTTGCTTAAAATGAATTAAATGTAAGCTATTGTGTTTTAAACCATTCAAATTGATGAAGTTGTATACGAATGGATTGGAAACCATTCAAATTGAATGAAATGGTTTGTAAATTAATTGGAATAGTGGAATTAGTATGAAATTATATAAATTGCTTACGAAAAATGTTTGGAATGAGTTTCTTTTAGAATTCATATGTTTTAACCATTGCAACTAAGTGAAATATAGTTAAACTGCATATATTTGGCACTTACATGTTTAAATTGAGTAAGTACAGGTACCTGGGAGCTGTGTGGCCGAATTTGGTTGTGCTATTTGCTTAAAAAAAATAAGCCGCTTGCTTAAAATGCTAAATAAGGTACGCCTACGCAATAAAAATAGGAAATATGAACTGTTTTTGGTTTTTCCGACTGGGTGGGTCGATGTATATATATTTATCTCTTTTGTCAAATTGCAAAAGCTCCTCCATACAAAGGGGACTCTACCAAAAAAATTCAGAAATTTTGGGAGTTAGAAAATTTTTGAAAATTTTTGGATAATTTTTGTTAACGGCAAAACGATTTCAAACTAGAAATTAAAATAAGTTAGTAAATGAAACTAATTAAAATAATGACATAAATTAGTTTTAAATGACAAATAAAATTTAAATATTCAAAGTTAAAGATAAATTGAGTTCATATGGTAATGAAAGGATCAATTTGAATAAGAATGGATATAAACTAAAGTGGTAAAGTGAAAATAAATAAAGGAGCATATAAAAAATGCTTATGCTAAACTTAAGTAAGGAATGATCAATTCTTAATTGGAAATAGAATATTGCAAATATATCTAAGTTAATATTTGAATGAATAAATACCATCAGTTTATAAGAAAGTTGATATGATGTTTTGGGAATATTGTGATTGGATATTAGTGTTAAACAAGATATGCAGGTAATATAAAGGGGAAAAGAGAATTGGATTGATTTCAAAGGATATAAATTTGAAATGCTCGACAAGAAAAGGTATGTATTTAAATTTTGTGTGAAATTGGATTGGGATTTTGGATTGAGCCACTTGGCTTTTTGTTTTCTTTTTGGATTTGGGAGGCCGTATAGCCATTTTGTAGTTGTACCGAGTCAGCCGCGCAAAGGAGACGCTGGCAAAAAAATTCGGAAATTTAGGGAGTTAGAAAAATTTTGAGAAAATTTTGATAATTCAAAATTTGGTTTTAAATTGAAACGTGAATGGTTAAACTAATAATATAGTTTGAAACTATGGGAGAGTTGAGAAATTAATAAGAATGATAATGGGTCCTCATTTAAATAGATAGCTCGTAGGATGTTTAAAATTGATTGGTTTTAGGGAAATAATAAACGGGTATTGAACCATTTTTCCTAACTAGAAATTTTGGGGACGAAATTCTTTTAAGGGGGGAAGAATGTGACGACCCGGAATTTTTAAGTATTTTAAATCGGAATATTTAATTGATTTTAAATATTCAATGGAGTAATTTTAACTTAAATTACGAATATCACAATTTATTTGATAATTTAATTATTGAATTATATAATTTGAAGTTGGAATAAATTTTGAATCGAGAATTTTAAGCCGATTAAAAATAATTAAAAGACTTATAAAATTTATATTGATAACATTGAAGATAATAGAAGTGTTAAAACCAAATTTAACAATGATTTGTTCAGTTTTGAAAATATATAGTTTAAATTGAATTTTAAAAAAATAGCTTTCCGATGCGCAGTATCGGAATTCGACGAAACCAGTTCCATTGGATCCGTAACATTGTATTATTATCGGATTTCAAATTTCATAGTTTTTGGGGTTGTTGTGTGAGCGTACGATTTATAAACGCGCCAAAATTAATATCGAAAATTTGATACTTTAATTCGATTCAAAATTTTAAATTTTTTAAAACAGACAATTATTGCCTAGTCAAATGATTTGCATCAGTTTTATTTTAGCCGAGTATTCCTCTACAAGCCTTCCACTGGAAAATTCACTATATATATATATATATATATATAATAATATGGCTTCGTTAGTAAGTTAACAAACGAAAGGATATCTTTTGTCCTTCAGCTAATCCTCTCGTTTAGCTAAGAAGAGAAATTAGGGCCGAGCCCTTTCGTTCATATCAATCTGTATAAAAAAATAAAAAAATCGGTCGAAGCCTTCTCGATATTAATGGCGGCCGAAATCATGAGGGGTTTCGAAATCAAATTAGGGGATTGTCGCGAGGTAGAGGGCTCGCAAGCGCGCAGCGAGGTACGGTGGTTGCGCGAGTGATGGAGATGGACGCGTTCGAAGAGTCGATGAGGCAGTGAGGAGCATCGCGTGCAGAGATGTCGCGGCCATTTGGGGTATTTGAGATCGTCGAGGAGAAGGGATCGGTCGCGATGCAGGGGAAGCGGCTAGCCTAGGTTCACGTGTTGCTGCTAGGTATAAGACATTTATCTTTCTATTTAAATTTGATATACGGTAGAAACAACGAAAATAATCACAGTAAGTATATAAAAACAAGTCCTATTTTTAATTTAACAGAATTGTAGGGTATATAGGTTTATGGAATTTTGTTTGTTAGATATAAAAAAACAATTTAATTATATACATACGTGTTTAATCTTGCTTCTTAAATTTTTAAAGAAGTATTAAAGTGATTTAAATATTATAATATCATATTACAACGAATATTTACAAATTAATAAGTTGTGATGAAGTGGTAAATTATTTTAGGAATTTCTAAATTGATATTACTCAAGTTTAAACCTGAGTTTAATCTATTGATTTTTAGTCCATTAAATTTATCTTAGTTAAAGAACAAATTATTAAATTGAATTAAAATATATATAAAGGAAAACTAGTTTAAAAAGTTACTACTTCGGTTAAATTAAATCTAAGGTTAAAATTTAATCATTTGTAAACAAAATAAATAAATGGTGAATAATTGTTTGATTGGGTCAAATAATAATAAACCGTGAATTATTATACAAGATGTAAAAATCAAGGAAACAAGTCGGTTGGGAATGGATTGAGAACAGCAAAGAAAAGGTGAGTTAATCTCACTCAGTTTAAATTTAAATTTAAAATGATTAAATTTAAATAATTGATTGTATGGTTGAATTGATTGATGTGATATAGTATAGTATAATTCGAAATTGGTATATTATGTGATGCTAATGTCTGTGGATGCAGGAAAAACAGGTTGGAGGGATCCAACTGGACCCCTCAACTTTTATTTAAATTATTTAATATTCTCTGCTCTGGTTATTTGATATTCTATGATGCATTAAGTGGAAGTATTGAATGCTATGGTTTGGATGATATAATTGAGAATAATGAATTACCAAAAATATAAATTTGATTTTTGAATGAAAATGAATGAAGTGAAATTGCAAGTAAAATAATTATAGAATAAATTTAAGAATGACTTGGAAAAGAAATAAAGTAACTTTAAAATTTTAATAAGTGAACCCTGAGGATGAAAGGGGAAATTTTGAATAAACAGGAAGTTGATGAATTTTAAAATTTAGTGTTATTATTTAAAGGAACAAAACATTTATTTAAAAGCTAAGATTTAAATTATTGGAAGAAAAAAGGAAAAGTTGGGAAAAATCTGGAATCTGTATATTTCAGTTAAAAGTTTTAAAATCAAATGGAAAATAATAGTAATAATAACAACAATAATTAAGTATATACTTAATGAATTTTGAAGTGAATTAAGTAATTAAAGAAATTTATTTCAAATAAAATAAATTGGAAATCAATTTGGGAAATTGATTTAGGTGATTGGAGTTGGGATTTCCTCTGGATAGCCAAGTACATGTTTTAAAAAGTAAATCTTTAAAAATTAATTTGATGGATTAAAGTTGTTTTTGTAGAAAGCAAGTTTTGTAAAATTGATTATTTCTAATATTTAATTTCTAAAGTAAGTATTTTCTTTTAATCTATTATAGCAATAATTATTTAAAGAGTGATTTAGTATTTGTTTTAAAAGTGTAAATCTAGTAGTATATTTTATTAAGTAATCTTATTTTCAAATATTCATATGGTATGTATTTTTATTGAAGTACTTTTCAAAATAAATGTTTTAAAGTATAAATTGCAAAGTAAAGTGTTTTAAACTATTTTAAAAAAAATCTATTTTTGTGCTTGGTGATTTCAGTGGAGATAGAAAATATTTGGGAATGTTTATTCTGAAAAGAAAGATGGTTTTGAAATTGTTTTCAAAGGATTGAAAATAGAAATATATCTTGTGAAGATATCTTTGTGATAAATAAATAATTTGGGAAATTATTTATTGGTTAATGGTTGTTTGTGAATATAAATTGATAGTTAAATAACCGACTATCAATATTGGACAAATACGTTAATCGTTTCGAAGAGACCGAGGTCGAGATTTATTTCTCGAAAACCACTTCGATCCGGTTTGTACGTTTCGTGAAAACGATTTTGGATTCGAAGATGGAGCAGTGAAGTATAAGGGCTAGTCGCTACTAATCCTAAGGATATTTCCAAAATGGACGTAGTAGGAATAGTACCTTCGGTTCCGTTCGAACCCAGGACGGACTTGTATGGATGAATGCTTACGAAACATCGTCAGGTGGATGATGGGCATTCTACATTCTAAGGGATATGTTCTAAAAAGGTAACGCTTAGCCTCAAGCCTCATCAAATGGGAATGACTGAAAATCAGGGGTTATGCAGCAAGGCTAGGTGGGTAGCACCCAAACAGGGTGAGGTCATTCCTGTCTAGATGACCCTTTTTATTTCGGCTTAGTGGTGCGGTTGCTGATCCCAACCGCGGGGTGATCTCACTCGGGATTATCCAGTAAGGGATAGTCCCGGCCTTGTGTTGCAGGGGAGCGGGCGTACTCCTCGGTACGGTGATCTAGGCCCCGTACTGTAACAGGTGGTACCCCAGTGCCTAGTCATTAGTTGGAAATCCATTCTCCCTACGAGCTTTGTACGAGTTTTGTTTGTATTACCCACTTTTGTGGCTAGTAGCTGGAATTGAATAATGTAACAATTTCGGCTATTTTATAAGTATTTGTAAATAGACTCTATTATAATATCAGAGGATTTCTATAAAAATTGTTTTAGCTATCGTAAGGTAAAAACCCGACATGTTTATTTGTGGCGTGGTCTTACGAGATGCTTTTGTTTTTCAAAAGATTTTTGAAACTTTAATAATCAATTGGGTGTGATTTTCTCACGCTGGTATTCCAGACTGACTCGGTTGTTATTTAACTGTAATGCTCAGGTCAGACCGAGTATTATAGAATATAGGATATGATGCTGTGAAGCTCAGGAGACGAGTAGGATGGCGATACGTACTCCCGTACTTGTATATATATACATATTCCGCTGTGTTGAGTTGTTGAGTATTCATTTGTATGATATTGATGTTGAGCTGTGATTGATGTACTCTGATGATGTAATATATAGACAGAGATACTTAATGTTTGAGTAAAGTGTATTTATGATCTATTATATTTTATTCCGCTGCGATGGTTAGATTCTGTTATTGTTTTCTATTTTCTTCTTCTACCTCTTCTTCTTTAACCCAAATGGTTCGTATTTCTGTGTAACTTGAGTTGATTGTTGTAGAATAGTGTTGACTCAAGGGGTACGGATTTGCGGGCCGTTACAGCTAGTGAAATCAGAGATATTATTTTGTGTTTTTTCCATTTCTTCTGCTTACGTAAACTATAGTAATATTATGTGCTGAAATCGAATACACAGACCGATATTGTATATCAAATTTAGTCCAATGATTTAGAGATAAGTTTAATGATATATTCTTTGGTCTTTCAAACATAAACTTTTGCTAATAAGATAAGTAAGAGGACACTACATCTGTTTAATTCATTGTGTTTTCCTACCTTCCTAAATTTTTCTTCTTGTTTTATTCTTAATACAAATTTTTGCACTTTTATTTAATGGTTTTATATTTTGAAATAAAAAGTCTTTTATCAAGTTAAGTATGAACTGAAATTGAATATCATTCTAATTATTATTATTTTCAATAAGTATCTTATTGTTTTGACATAAAATTCTACAATACCTAGGTATTATACTTGTTTTTCCCTTCTAATACAGGATTTAAATATATAACTAATCGACACACACAAACTTGAAACTTAAATGATTCAACATTGTCTTATAATAATATTTACCCAATATACTATAGTATTGTTATTTCAAACTTTTCCATTTTGCAATTCCATATTTATCTTTCTATAACAATGAATTTATAATAGAAAATTGGAAAATTTCATTTTACTATCGTATTATTCAAATTCGTAATCAATGACAAATTTATGACACACTCAACGACACCGTCTTCTAATAGGGTTACTCACGTATAGTTAGACCTGTCAAACGGGTTGCGTTGGGTCAAAATGGGTTGGGTTGAGTTTGACCCAACCCGTTTATGACCCATTTTTTTGATTCATTTATGACCCAAATTAATAAGCAGGTTACCCATTTAACCCATTTAAAAGTTTAAATTTTATTTGACTAATAAAAAACAAATAAATATAAAATAATTTTAATTCTAATCCTTATGTTTTGAATTTCGATAAAAACCAAAATTTTAAATTTTAAAATTTTAATTTTAATTTTCATCAAAATTCAAATATGGGAATGTGATAGCCTGTTATTTTCTAAGTACAATCGTCGGTCTCCATGGAGAACTATAGTGTGCGATAACAATATGAAGTGTCCGAGTGTTGCATATTGTGCGTAATTTAGGTGAAAGTTAATCGGTCGAGAAGAAATCTATTTATGTTTTTTCGAAAGAAAATAAAAGATTCTTTTTGTTCCTGTATAATTCTTATGTATTTGAGTGCGAAATTTTATTAGTAAGTCTCGCTTGATTCTGAGTTAGTATGAAGAAGTTATTGCGATCTGAAAAAAATATGAGCTTCTGCACTAGGCGGAGTTCAAATATGGAGATGTGGCGGTCTGTTATTTTCCAACTACCACTGTCAGTCCCCATGGAGAACTACAATGTGCGTTCATAAGATGATGTCTCTGAGTGTTTCATATTGTCCGTAATTTAGATGGAAGTTAATCGGTCGAAGTCTTGCCTGATTCTGAATTAGTATGAAAAAGTTACCGCAGTCCGAACAAAAAAAAGCGACTTTTGCGGAGTTCAAATATGGAAATATAGTAGCCTATTATTTCTAAGTACAACTGTCAGTCCCCATGGAGAACTACAGTGTGCGTTCACAAGATGCAATATCCGAGTGTTCCATATTGTCCGTAATTTAGGTGGAAGTTTTCGAAGTCTCGCCTGATTCCGAGTTAGCATGAGAAAGTTATTGTAGTTTGAACAAAAATATATATGCTTCTACACTAGGTGAAGTTCAAATATGAGAATGCGGTAGCCTAGGAATGGCAATGGGGCGGGTCTAGGGTCCAAACCCGGTCAACCCGCCTCTGTTTTGGCCCGTCCAGACCCGACCCATTGGGTCATTGGGGCGGGTAGTGTAACGAACCAGAATTCCTGTCATTTGAAACTCGTATATTAAATTGATTTTTAAATATTAACAGGTAAAATTTGTAAGTCGAATAAATTTCCTTTTGAATATCTAGATTTAATTGGATAATTAAATCGATAATTTAATATTTGAAATTACAGAAATAATTGGAAATTGGGTTTAATGTGATTAAAATTGATTTGTAAAGTTGTATTAAATCATATTGGAGTTAGAATGATGTTATAGAACTTTTAAAATTGAATTAAAAGTTAAATTTGTGATAATTGAATATTTTAATATTTAATTGACGAGTAAAAATAGCCATTTTTCAAACAGTCTAGGATTTCGATGAAACCAGTTTCATCGGATCCGTAATATTAAATTACTATATGGTTTCAAATTTCGTGTTAATCAGATTTACGGTTTGTCCAGGACAAGCTAAAACACGTAGAAATCGGTTTGAGTGAAATTTAAATAATTCGATTCGAAAACTTATCTTTCAAATTTGATCGAATTGGCTCCCGATATATATTCCATTGCATTCGGAATGGGGGTAAAACATTATAAACGCCAGGCTCTTCGTTTCGAGTTTGGAAAAATTTCGGGTGAATAGTGTCGTGTAATTTTCTATAAAAGGACCTCATCCTTTGTTATTTTCACAAAACCCTAGGGTTTCTACTCAGGCCGCCACTTTCAATTTTAATGCCCGAAAATTTCCAAACTTCTTCCTTTAATATCTTCAAATCCATCAACAATTAGAGAAAGTTATCAAAACGTAGAGCTTCATGAGAGCTTCGAATCTATACGGCTGTGATCGTCATCGGTGCGTTGATGGAGGCGCAACAGGGCCACGTTCGTTCGTCGTTCGCGCACGAAAATCCAAGCATAGGTGGGGCCGAGCTTCATGGTGCTCTGGCCGAGCATGGAGTAGGCGACGAGCATTTGAACGGTGTAACCTGATCGTCGTCAGGTGGCTCGAGTTGGTCACGATAATTAGTTGAAAATAGGCGGCTGTGGGTTTGTTCGTTCGTGAGGGAACGTGAGGAAGAAAGAAGGGAGGGGGCGAGATTTGCTTGGAAGAAACGAACGGTCCAGATTGAATTAGGGTTTGGAAATTAAAAATAAAAGTTGAAATTTTTTTTATTTTATAATTCGTTCAATCTTTATAATAGCATAACTTCTTCATACGAGGTCGGAATTTGACAAAACAACTTGCGTTGGGTTCGTATTGACGAGCACTACGCGATGGAGCTGGATTGGAGTTGATTGGAGCTAGTAAAAATTTTGAGTCAAATTAAATGCACGTTTAATTTTATTCGAAATAAAACACTACAACTGTTAATGGAAGTAAGGTGAGAACTTCTCACTCAATCGAATTGTTTCGATTTAAATTTTAAATAGTTAGATTTAAAATTGTTTGATTGTGTTGATTGTATGCTTGGATGATAAAATATTATCTATTATATTGAAATAGACTCTATACGCCGTATATTAAGCGGATGTTATTTATTAAACACATATACCGCGATATTTCACCTTGAAGTGGAATTGGTATTATATATGTACTTGGAGTTGATTTTCCGCATTATATAGCGGATGAGACCCTATTGCGCCGCATAATAGCGGAAAATATTTATATAAACCCATGTACCGCGATATTCCGTATTGAAACGGGATTGGTATTGTGCTAATATCTGTAGATGTAGGGAAACAGGTTGGATGGATCCAACTGGATTCCTCAACAGTATTGATTTATTTACAGATATTTGCGATATATTCTGTTATCATATTGATATATGATGTTTGGATGCCGTGGTTGATTTATTGGTGTTGTTGCAGCATTGGACCTATTTTTGGAGTTTTAAAAATGTTAAAATAACGATTTTGAATATAAAAGGATTTTCAAGTGATTTTTGAAAGTATACATTTTTTTGAATTTTGGAATTGATTCATTTTAAATAAATAAACGTTATAATTTTTATGTTATAAAAATTATGATTTTTGTGAAATATAACTGAAATGTGATTTTTGGAATAAGTAGTTGATTCGTTTGTAAAATGGTTTAAATTGGGATTTTTGAATTATTATAAACGGTTTATATAAAAGATTTATAAATTGATATTTATAAATTAAAATACTGGAATTTTAAAACGAGTTTTTATAAGTGTTAAAATGAAATATAAATGGATTTCATAAGTGAATGAAATTTATAGATTTATAAATTGTGAAGTTATAAAATGAATAAATTTTGTAAAATAAAAGATTTATAAATAATCAACTTATAAATTGGATTTTGGCACTTAAATGAGATATAAATAGAATTTGTTAATTAAAGGGTTTTATAAGTTGAAGTTTTATAAAATATATATAAATGTGAATTTGTAAACATTGTTTTATAAATCCGAAATCGACTTATTTTGATAAGTTAATTATTATGGCTTATTAAAGGAGATATATCCACGATTTTGGACAATGGATAATCCTTTAAAATAAAATGTGTAGGAATGTTGAATTGGTTAACGAAGTATATTCACGATTTTGGACGGTGAATGATATGTTAAGGAAATGTTTTAGGAAGTGATCTTTTAAATATAATTAAAACGATTTGAAGTTGTTTTAAAATGTGTTAAGGATCGAAACCATAGATTTCAACATTCATTGTTGAAATAGACGTTTTCGAGAAACAAGGAAAAGATAGACTATAACACTATTGTTATAGTAAATGATTTTCGAAAGGAAATGTTTTATATAGTATTGGGATTTATATATCTATCTAAATTTCGAATCCCTGTACTAGTGATTTTGGGTTGTTGTAACAATATTTTACGTAACATTCGTTTTGACCCAAATAAATGTGTTTAAAGAGAACGTTTTCCTTAAAGAATAAAATATATACTTAATCGTGTTTTAAGTATATTGAATATTTTCTAAGTATTGAAAATAAATAGATTTGTGAATTACTTATTATTAAATAAGTATGGAAATGTTTTCCAATATGAAGTGAAATGTTTAAAGATTTTATGTTTTAAAGATAAATTGAAAGTGAATATTTGAAATCGATTTGAGAATCGTATATTAATCGATATTTTGGAAATGTGAATTCACCATAGAATTTATAAAGGAAAGGGAAAATTGTTTTAAAAATAAACATTGATTTATTTTTGAAGTGTGGAAAGTTATATATCTTGTAAAGATATTTTTGGAAAATAAATAATTTAGGAAATTATTTGGAATTTGGTGATCACTGTGCATGTCTATTGATAGTTAAATAACCGACTATCAATATTTACATTTAAATGGGTATTTGTTGTGAATTGCTTGAATTTGAATGCTACACTAATATTTAAAATAAGCGATCGTTATTCGGTTTAGCCAGAGAGGACCTTTGAGTCATAATCCCATTCCGAATAGCGATATGTCGTAATGGATAGCATTTGAAGACCGGTGTTGAAGACCGGATATTTTCGAAAACGGAAGGACTACCGTCGAATGACTCTGCATCGGCTGATCTCCGATATAGAGATTTTATCACCCTTTGTGATGGGAATTCCGGACGTGATTAGTGAATATCCGGATTGCAAGGGCTTCTTTTGGAAGTGCCTTCGGTTCCGTTCGATCCCGGAACGGACTTGTATGGATGTGTGTCTAACGTTACAATTTGAGATGTAAAGCTGGTTTCTATCAAATACGTTTCTGTTGGTGGCGGAGAATTTATTCTCTTAGCTTAACACCCTTCTCTGAGACGTATGAGCTCAGAAGTTATGTAGTTGATGGTTACTAGTGATACATTCCCAATTTGGTAATGTGGCATACGAAGTGCTGCTGATCATTTGTTAATCAAAGCACAGCTTTTGTATAAAGCGTAGCTTTGTGGACGAGACTTCGTCGGACCTCACACCCCGGAAATGGTCAAAACAGGAAAGATGCAGCAAGGTCATCAGGGGATAACGCCCCCTTAGTGTATGTCATTTCCTTCTGGATAGAGGTGGTATCATGGTATGGAGCCCAGATACTTAACATATGTTGTTGCTGCAAACTTATTATTTTGTGGTTGTTGGTGAATCCCGGGATTTAGGTCGGTTACGACCGGGGGATGGCATACTCGTGTCAGTTGTTACCCAGCTAGGGGTAACCCGACCTTGTGTTGGCAGAGATCCGGTTAGGTTCTCGGGGCGTCTTTCCAGAGGCGTACCCATGTGGCAATGGAAAGTTCCTTGGTCTGACTATTTGTTGGAAATCCAAACTCCAATACGCACCTTGTACGGTTTTAGTTGTAGAACCTGCCATTTACTTATGGTGGTCACCACTGTTTAGATGGTAGCTATAGTAGGCATAGTTCGGAATGTCTATGTTGGCTAAGATTTATATTATACTTTCGAAATGTTTTTCTACACTTCGCACTTGTAGTAATAATATCAAAGAAAATATCTCGTATCAAGCATGTTTGACTATTATAAGGAGAAATCTCCTCCGATTCTGCGTTTGCATTGTGTGTGTGTGCGGGAGGCCTTATGGTAGTCTCATTTTCTAAAAAGCATTGCGGATCTATTTTAAAATATTCCTTTGTTTGTTTTAAAAGACAAATTGTTTTAAGTTCTCACACCAGTCTCATGACTGACCTGGAGTTTATTGTTTCCTTCCTAAACTCTGGGTGCCCATCAATTTCCACACGGACAGTATAGAGTCAGATTATCAGGTCATTCTGGAATTCAGGAGTTGCTGTAGAGATCAGGAGCAAGCTGGATGGCATGGCGTATCAATTAGTATATAGTATTTCTTTTCCGTTGTTTGTTGTTGTAAACTCTGATAATGTAATGTAATATGATGTAATGTAATAACAGATATGATTCTTTGTTTTAAAAATTATTCATTGATATATTATATGTTCCGCTGCGATTGTGAGGTTCTGTTATTGTTTCTGTTGCTTCTTCTTTCTTTCTTCTTCTATCTTCTACCTGTTCTTAAACCCTAAGGGTTCGGTTTTCCGGCATTCGATTTTTCGGCAGTTGATACAGTGGACGTATTAATGTCGATCTTCGGAAGTCGAAGAATCGGTTCCTTACAGGTAGACTCGTGACCCGTTCTTGAGTGCTCCGGTTCTAGGGTCGGTTGGGACTTGGTTGATCCGCCCCAACCCAACCCGCACTACTAACATCTCATGAAACCGCTTTATTACTATAATGATTTATTAATCTTTTAAGATATGAGTGATTCTAGTATGGATATTAAAATGTTTTAATAAATAATCTATATAAAAAATTAGAGTATTAAGTTGCGTCATTGATAATTATACAATAACATATGTATATATTTTCTGAGTTGTTACTGTACACATCATTTTTGCTAACTTTTTTTAGGTACGTTGTTATTTGCATTTCATGTATTATTTGGTGATAATGAGTAAACAAATAAATATATGTAAGTTGGTACACAATTTTGAATCAATACATGAGACTCATCGGGTCTTGAGAGGGTCGGGTCTATCCTGACCCGTACGGGTCCCGGATACGGGGCAAAATTCCAGACCTGCACCGGATCTACGGGGCGGGTCTGGAGCGAGATCTTAAAAATCCGAGACGGGTATGGAGCACTAAAAACCCGCCCCAACGTCTTTCCTACGGTAACCTGTTATTTTCTAAGTACAACTGTCAGTCTCCATGAAAATCTACAACGTGTTAAAAATATTATCAAATTTTAAATTTTTAATAAATGAGTCACCCATTCATAACACTTTTAAAAATGTATTAATCCAATTCATAATCAATTTAATAAAATTCATAAATGGGTTAACCCAACCCATTTATAGACAAGGTAAATGAGTTGGATTAATAGATTAAATCATATTTTGACAAATCCAACGACTATAAAATCACGTGTTACCCTAGAATTCAATGACCTATACCGACATACGTACAAACTATTCCCTCATAATGGCACAAAGAGAAAGACATTTCGTACTTAAATTACAAAGCATGTGTTGTCCGGAGTCAAACACTAGAAGGTACAACCATCTCACCACGTGAAACATGACACATCACGGCAATTTTAAACCAAAAGGTAATCATATGAAAAGAAATGCACACCATTCAACTTCTAATTTCATACGAGCTTGAAAGGCATGCCTATGCAATATAGGGACTACAATATCACAAGCAAATAGAACGGAGAAGCTTCGTCGCAGTTTACATTCAAATCTGAAAACGAGAAAACAACGACCGATACAGGCCTTAAACATTTTTATACATCACACATCTTAGTCAATGACAGTTCAACAGTGGAGCCAATTCCATTAGCATTAATTGTCTGAACTTGGATCCAAATCAGACTGCTTTTGTGTGATGTTAGCTCCATCCATCATTTTGGCTCTGGCCTCTGCAAACAATCGTTGCTGTTCTGCAATGGCTTCTTCCTCCGTCATATCTGCCCCCAACTTCAGGGCCTTGGGAGAGTCCTGCAATTTACACGTCTCAATATTGTGTATAAATAAACAAATTCCATCAACGTTTGTAGAGGTCAAAAATACAAACCAGAGTTTCAAGATTGTGTTGTTCATAGGCAGCATAAACTTCTTCAATATACTCCCCAAATCCAAGTACCTGACTATATGCAGTTTATTTAATACACTTGAAAATGATGATATAATAACAGCTTTGGATCTTATGACAGGACCATGAATCCAGAAATTGTATACCCACCTTGTTTCTAGTCAATTCAGATAAAAAGTTGCCATACTTAAATTTTCTTATAATGGCCACAGAATTGGTATATATCATTATATATTTTTTTCCTGCACTTTCTTAGGAATAGACTATATGCTGACCCGATTGAATCTTTCTGTACTTTCAAGGCGAGCATGCTTAGCAATTTTGAAGGGTTTGCTAGATGTGAAAAAGTATAAGAAATGATTCAGCAAAAACCAATAGTCCACTTAACTAGCCTTGTTAAAACATAGAATGTTCTGGAATTTTAATATTACTTCTTCACAGACATGCACATGAAAAAGCAAGTTCAATATGATCTCACTCATTATCAACTCCACTTTTAATTTAGTAGTTTGTACAATTCTACGAAGTCTTCACACACATGCCAAGAGAAGTCAAGAGATACTTACTATACATCAAACAAAAAATTCAAACATAAAGGGACAAAGGAGAAGGATAAAAAGTTAGCGGCATATGAGTAGGAATAAGGGATTGAACACATACCTCCAAGGCCTTCAGAACATGTTCTGGTAAAATTTTCTTCTTCTCTTCTCGATTACAGACATCATTCGATTCTGATGAAACAAGATTGATGAATTCTGGAAAATAAAAATGCATCACAACGGTTATGGTTAGCAGAAATATAATAGTAAAACAAGGTACAACATTGAAGTTAAATGAGCTTTAATCCCACTACAGAAAGCAAAACATGTTAGAAAATGAGATGGAAAGCCGGGCTAAACAATATCAGAATGCTGAAATGGATGTTCATAAGGCAAAGAACATTTTGGAGTACCTCCTTTATAAAAGTCCTTCTAGCATTTTATTTTCTCCAATGGTTGTTATTTTGTAAAAGGAAAATTTTTAGAGCCTAAAGGCAATCTTATCTTATTTTGTACCAAAGTTTTAAACTAAAAAGTTGTGTATTGTGCCTTTATAACCAATACACGGGTGTACGTACCAAAATTAAGTGACCTTTAATGCCATATGAAAATCATTAACCTTGTAGGTACAAACGTAAACAGATGTAAATTGTCCAATCCAATCTATAACTAGAAAAATCAAAGAAGTTAATTTTCAATCGAAATTCAAGCTAAAGATAATCCAAATTAAATTTGAATGTTAACTACAATCGGAAATGAGATTGAATAAGCAACAAATTTAATGTAATACAAAATACTATTGTTTAGAAAAACAATAAATATTGACTTGTTGAAAGAGAATCTTCTGTTTCATGCTACAATCACTCATGGATTTGGTAAGAATTCTAAACATCAAGTGTAACTTCAGTAATACAACATACTATAATGGGCAATGCTACACTTACTAAAAATGTGAGTATAATTTTTAGCATGTTGGGACCACAAAGTAGAAGTAGCAATCTAGTACTATAATTAGGTTGTGGAGAGTACTATCTCATCTTTTAATACATGTTTAGTCTTGTCAAGTTTTTCTATTTCCTTTCCGTGTCATTGTCAAACTGAAATTTGATATTATTTGAAAACACCGTAATCCTATTTGAGACCAACTTCAACAAATATAGATACACTACTATTTTATTTCTCAGATCTAATTTTATCAGCTATGGATTGCAATTTTTTGCTAAGTAGTCAATATCAACATCTATGAAATAGTGGCCAAGGACCGGTTTCCAATATTTAAAAAATATCGATGTAATGTCAAAGTAATATCAATATGTTTATTCGTAGCATATGTTAATTATTATGGTGATGATAAAAGATTAAAAAAAATATCTTTTTATCATTTAAGTAATTGTTTGGTGATACGTACGCATAAAAAATCTGCATGTATATGCTAAAGTTCGCTGTAATATGAGATACGTACTTTTTCCACTAAACGGCACGACTTGCATACTTTCACTGATATTTACATCAAAAATTGGTCCAGATATAACTCATGTCAGCAAAAGCACTGATATTTCACAAATTTTGGCGATTGATGTTATAACTGACATTTGAAAAGTGGTGTTTGAAGTCTGATACGCAATGTATCAACAATTATATATAATATTAACTACTTAAATTTCTTGTTATTGATAATATTCAAATTCATCTTCGCATGCATTTACAACCATCCAAAACAATATAAACAAATGTTTTAGCTTGAGGTGCACTTTGAGGCGCATCTCGAGCGAAGGCGGTGGTGTATCACCTTAACATGCACTTACAGAACGTAATACCTTTTGATCGCACGCCCCAATCGTCGGAGGCATGTGAGGTGTATACTTTTCTACACCTCACACGCCTCTGATGATTAAGGCGTGTGACTTGAAAATCCTAATTTGTTTTTTTTAGAAACTTTAATTTCAAAAATCAATTCCAAATTGGAATTGACTTCAGATATCACCTCTAGCATTTGAGTCGATTTCTGAAATTGATTCCAGTTCTAGAATCGATTTTATCATCAAATTATTATTTTTTGAAGGAAATAATGTTTTCATTAAAAAAAAAGGGGGGAAGAAAGAGGGAAAAAAAGAAAATAACGTTTTCATTAAACAAAGAGGGAAAAAAGGACATAAAGATGAGAGGACACTTGCCTGGAGAGATGAGGGAGGCCATAAGTGTAACCAAAGGAATAAAGTTTTTTTAAATGGTGTGAGAGTGGTAAAATGTTTTATGGGCTACAAAATTCAGTTGAAACAGCTGCGTAAATTGGGCCCATTTTTATAATTTGATTGTTATATGTTGATTGTTATTCATACTTGTATACTTTTAATTATTGTTTGCGCCAAAAAATGGTCACAAACACCCAATTGTCGATGAAAGCACCGGTTCACAATCACAGACAACAAGTATGTAGAGAATTAAAAATGAAGAACACAGAAAATTAAGAAGAAAACGGTAAAGAACACAGAGTTTATAGTGGTTCAGCAATCCGGCCTACGTCCACTTTGAAGTTGATCACTTTATTGATATTTTCTTGCTGATTACAGCGGATTACAGTGATGAATTTTGAATACAACAGTAGCCTTGAAGTGCAAAAAACGAATTCGACAGAGTCTGAACGTAGAAGAATTAACCCACTTTTCCGTTGGCTCTAAGATGCTATTTATAGGCATAGAATGCACATATCTCGCTCAGATCTCGAAAGACCTCTTCTGGCACGTGAGTGTGCCCACGCGATAAATCCCAGGTGATTTCGACTCGATCCATGATTGATACGAACGAATTTCGTATCGATCAAGATTTGATCTAATCGAGTCGAAATTTGGCATGAACATTGCTTAGGTCGTACGTAAGCTCCTGTGAAAATTTCATAGCATTTGGACTTGTAGATTGTGCGTTATGATCGATGTAAGTTTGGGTTTTGGTAGGCTGTTTGGTTCGTATCGATCCTTTCGCATCGATCCGAGCACGTGTCTGCATGTTGACGTGGCGCTGAATTTTTGGATCGATCCACTTTCGATGCCGAATTGCTGGAGTCGTTTTAAGGTTTTCGCCTTGTTCGTATCGATCTTAACCATTCTGTTCGCATCGATCGATGATGTCGCCTTGTTCGCATCGATTGGTTGTGTTGCTCTGCTCGTATATATCGATTGCATTGATACGAACTAGACACTCGCGCTTTCGTTGATGGAGTAGACCATCTTCGATGGATACGAACAGGACGGTCTTCGATGGATACGAACAAGACAATCTCCGATGGATACGAACAGGATAGTCTTCATGGTGATGGACACGAATAGATATGTAATCGATACGAAGTGGGATGAGCTCGGACCAATACGAAGTGGGGCATATGCTTGATGGATACGAACAGTGTATGCTTTGTGGATACGAACAAGGCCCGCGAATCGATGGATATGAAGTACACTAAACCCGATGGATACGAACGAGGACAATGTTCAATTTTGCATCGACCATATCTTGAGCATTCGAACTCAAATTGACTTGAAATTTGGTACGCTGACTTTCATGGCTTTGTTTATCTCGTCATATCAATTGTAGCCTGATACGGATTCGGGCAAAAATTCGTCGATATCCATAGTGAACCTGCGTATGACTGATCTTCGGGACGAACTGCCTTTGATTTTTAGACAATTGCTTGGTGTGACTAAAAGACGGGATAACACTTGCTCCCCAAAACATGCCTTACGATAGGAAGGTGTATTTTGTAATACTATAAGCTGGTTGTTCATATCCCGTTGATGAACTGTAAAAGAGATTGACAGTCTTACCTGTCTTTGAATGACGATCGTTCGAGATCGTATGTCCTTTGAGGTGGTATGTGACCGTTCGAGATCGGATGCCGTTCGGGGCGAATGGTGACCGTTCGCGGTCGAGGTGCCATTCGAGACTATTTGTGATCGTTCGTGATCGGGTGACGTTCGATGCGAGTTGTGACCGTTCATGGTCGGGTGCCGTTCACGGCGAATTGTGACCGTTCGCGGTCGGGTGCCGTTCGAGGAGAGGTGTGACCGCTCGCGGTAGGGTGCCGTTCGAGGCGAATTGTTGTGCCCCGGGAGGGACTTAGTATCATTAATGTCAGATTTTACGTTCGAGTGAGTTTCTGAATTGTTTGTTACGACGGTTTATCGCCAACTCTGAGCATGCCTGAGGACCGTTCGCTATCCCGTACATGTGTAAGTAGCTTAGCCGTCATGAAATCACAAATAGCAGATTTACATTCAAAATGAGTTTCAACAAAAATGTCCAACGAAACCAAGCCTAAACATGAAAAATAAAAAACAAAAACAAAACAGAGACGTTAAAGTGCAAACACCTAATCGATGCGATTAGTAGTCGTATCAGAGCATGCCTGAAGATCGTTCGCGGTCCTGCACATGTGTAAATAACATAATCGCGTTGGTGTGGAGTTTTTCACTTACTCGTTATTATTTCAATCAGTTGATGACGTGCTGACGCCCCGATCCTAAGCCGTTCCCAGTTGATGCAGGCGGCGGCCGCTCTCGTTCCACCATTGTTGTTCCCCTTCTCACATACTGCGATAGCAGACCATTCCAGATATGCCCCTCAACCTCATCCTTCAAGTGTCTGCAACCATTCGCTATGACCATTCAGCTCGTGCAATAAGCAATACTTATCTGATCTTCTTTCATTGTTGGTCGGATCACTTCGCATTGGCTTTCGATAAGGAATCTTCCCACTGGTATGTTGGTAGATTCGCTCCAAAATCTCATTCAACTCCGTATAAGAGATGAATCTTGATTCCTTTCGTGGTTGTGTTGGTCCATCACCGTTATCCTCGGTCTTCCGTTTCCCTTTATCAATTTCTGCACCTTTTTCAGGAGGATTTCCGCCCTTGACTGCATAAACATTGACTCCTTCATCTCTTTCAGCATTTGCATCCTCTAATTGCAAAAATCCTTCAGCCTCATGATAAAATTCTCCTAGATCCATAGGAGGATCCCTTGTCAATGAATTCTTGACTTCAATGCTATCAACTATGCCAGATACAGCTGCCACTAAAACCACGGATAGATCTGGGCGATCCACCGATGTTGCCGCTGCATTGAATCGCGTCAGAAAGCTCCTCAAAGATTCCCCGATTCTTTACTTTAATGTTGCTAAACTCATCACATTCTTGGGTCTCGAGATGTGAACTCTGAATTTCTCATAAACTTCTCAATCGAATCGGTCCATGTTCCAATGGAGCTGCTCTCCAGTTGTCTGAACCATAGCGCTGCAAAGTCTGTCAAATACAGTGGGAAGCACCGGGCCATTACCTCCTCCGATGCCCCCAACACCTCCATATGCCTCACGCATCGTGTCAGATGAACTGCATGATCCGTCCTCCCATCATACATCTCCCGTGTTGGTAGCTTAAATTCTGGTGGATTACTAGCCTGTCTGATTGCGGGAGCGAAGGGGCTCATGTTCACGTCTTCCAGATCTCTATTCACTAGTCCGCCGCTCATGGCTCGTCTGACCATCTCCGCCAGTCCGTCGCTGTTGCCAAGCAATGTTCTTTGTCCGTTGCCTCTGACTTGCCCCCGAGTTCACGAGGGAATCCTGGAATTTGGTCTCTTGGACGGGCATCCATTTCTCTATCAATGCCATGTTGAACAACTCCACCTGGTATCCTGCCTGAGGTTGGGTCAACACGCTCCTGGTGAGTGCCCATAGCTCTGGGGCCGCTCCTGATGGTCCTGCTTTGTACTGGGTTCTGATTGCTCCATGCTCCTGACTTCTATCTCTAGCATCTCCTGCAGCTGCGTTAGCTTGACTCTGCACTCCAGTTTGTCGGAGCAAATTCTGCATCATCTACTCTTATCTTTTCAGAAGCTCTTCATGCATGGCTCCCATCATCATCTTCATCTCGTCCCGGATGATGAAGACTGAAGCATGATTCGCTCCTGAGGAAGCCTCTTGAGTCCCTTCATGCCGACTTCTTTCAGTCCTCTGTCTTTTGGCCGATTGCCTTCCCATTGCTTTCCAGATCCAAGTCTTCAAACTTTCAAATCTGAAATCCAAGTTGTAGAGTCCCTGAGTTCAGCCTTCTCAGTGAGAGCACCAAAATGTTTGCGTCAAAAATGGTCACAAACACCCAATTATCGATGAAAGCACCAGTTCAAAATCATAGATCACAGATAACAAGTATGTAGAGAATTAAAAATGAAGAACACTTAGAAAATTAAGAAGCAAACAGTAAATTACACATAGTTTATAGTGGTTCGACAATCCGACATACGTCCACTTTGAAGTTGATCACATTATTGATGTTTTCTTGCTGATTACAATTGATTACAACGGATTACAGTGATGAATTTTGAGTACAACGGTATCCTTGAAGTGCAAAAAAGGGATTCGGCAAAGTCTAGACGTAGAAGAATTAACCCCCATTTTCTGTTGGCTCTAGGATGTAGGATGCTATTTATAGGCATAGAATGCAAATATCTCGCTCAAATTTCGAGAGATCTCTTCTGGCACGTGAGTGGGCCCACACGATCCATCCCAGGTGATTTCGACTCGATCCGTGATCAATACGAACAAATTTCGTATCGATCAAGATTTGATTCAATCGAGTCGAAATTTGGCATTAACATTCCTTAGGTCGTACGTAAGCTCTTGTGAAAATTTCATAGCATTTGGACTTGTAGATTGTGAGTTATGATCGATTCAAGTTTGAGCTTTCGGTAGGCTGTTTGGTTCGTATCGTTCCTTTCGCATCGCTCTATTCGCATCGATCCGAGCACATGTCTGCATGTTAACGTGGCGCTGAATTTTTGGATCGATCCACTTTCGATGCCGAATTGACCGAGACATTCCAAGGTATTCGCCTTGTTCGTATCGATCTTACCGTTATGTTCGTATCGATCGGTTGTGCAGCCTTGTTCGCATCGATTGATTGCGTTGTTCTGTTCGTATCGATCGATTGCATTGACTTAATCATTACGAACTAGACATTCGCGCTTTCGTTGATCGAGTAGACCGTCTTCGGTGGATACGAACAGGACAGTCTACGATGGATACGAACAGGACAGTCTTCATGGTGATGGACGCGAATATATAGGTATGTGATGGATACGAAGTGGGATGAGCTCGGACCGATACGAAGTGGGGTATGCTTGATGGATACGAACAGTGTATGCTTTGTGGATACGTACAAGGCCAGCAAATCGATGGATACGAAGTACACTAAACCCGATGGATACGAACGAGGACAATATTCAATTTTGCATCGATCATATCTTGAACATTCGAACTCGGATTGACTTGAAATTTGAAACGCTGGGTTTTATGGCTTTGCTTGTCTCCTCGTATCAATTGTAGCCCGATCCGGACTCGGGCAAAAATTCGTCGATATACATAGTGAACCTGCGTATGACCGATCTTCGAGATGAACTGTCTTTGATTTCTAGTCAATTTCTTGGTGTGACGGTCTTGCTAAAAGACGGGATAACAATTATTAACTATCATTTTTTATAAAAAAAAATTAATAACAGTGAATATTAACTTATGCCTCGGTGTTTACTCGAAAAACTTTTGTCTCAATATTTCAAGGCTTACGCCTCGCCACACGAAATCTAAAGCATCTTGTGTACGCTTGTGCTTTAAAAACTTAGGTGCAAACACAAAAGTTCTATATTTGGTTGACTTTTATCCCATGCTAGAAAGGATAACTACACACGAAGAATGAAACGTCTTCTTAAAGGGAAATCTAAAAAAGAGTTAGATGATTATTTTTGTATGTTTCCTTGTATAGGCCCTCAAAGCACATAAATGTGCATTATTGGGTATTTATCAAATTGGCCAATAGAAGTATATTCCTTACAGTAACCAAACTAAAAAATAAGTTCTACCCTAATTGATGTTTTCAAAGTAGTTATTGTATCTTTTCAAATTAAATTAGATAGTTTGTACATTTTTTGACATTGCATTTGAGCTTCGTGACCGGAAACATTTCTTCAATTGAGAAAAATTAAGCACCTCATGCACATGCATGCATCTGCATATCATGATACACTTGTTTCGCATAAATGCAATTTATAGAAATGGCAAGTTTAGACAAAATTTTCACTCGTGTGATTCCAGCTAGCATTAATTTCATGTTGGTCATTTTTTCTTGATCACCCTCGTATTGAAGTTAATTTAAGCTTTATGACTGTAATCCCTATGAAACTTATAAAATACAAGTCATTTACATTTGTTAAGGGGACATGACAAAAATTTCGAATATGCAAATGCAATACAAATATTGGAGACCGCGCACAAGTAGTCTAGCTGAAAAATAGGAAAGTTACTTATTTGTATTTTGAAGTTTAGACACATTGCAACAGACTAAAAAATTCCTTGATGACATACCTTGAAGAAACAATGACATTATGCCCCATTTCAAAAGAGAAAAAAATTAACATAATTGCAATGAAAAAAATTGGCACAACTCATTAGCATTTATTTGTGCATATTAATCTAGAATCCTTACCTACACAGCATTCAATAAGAAGATCTTGACAATCTCTAGCTACTCGCACATCAGGTGGCAACATCTCCTTTATGATCTTACACAGAGTTGCTGAAATGGTAAAAGTATATTGCGTTAGTTTACTCTATCTTCAAGATAAAGGTGTCTCGTTATATTAACCGTTAAATCCAGATTAATTTCAAGGGTCGCTTGTGATATGTAAATAATCACGTTTTGAAACTCCATAATCTTTTCTACATTAAAGGTTTATGGTATACATACATAATTTCTCTAGGCTTGGTATTTCATGCATGGGCATACACACAATCAACTAAGAACTTTCCAGATTTTCAGCAAAAACCATAACCTATCGGAATTTACCAAACCAACTTCTTTAGGCAAAAACATTATGCATAAAAAGTGTATAATCAGTAATTGGTCTTAATAAGGTTATGACGAGCGTGCTGTTAACACAATTAATCAGATTAAAAATCTAATTTTATATATTTTACTTATATCCTAAGTCAAATGTTGCCAACGATATCATAAGCATCCTTTAGACTTGCCGATGATATCTGTTTTACAAATCATGAAAAATAGAAAAGAAGCAAATACCTTTGGGAAGGGTAGCGTCTTCTTTAGACTTGCCAACGATATCCATGAGCTTTAAATTATATGACGTTGGTCAGAATAAGAAATAATTAGGGTTTATACAGGGATCGAAAGTATCGATTGATTGGATTTAGGTCAAGAGATAGGACAGAAATCGATTAAAGAGCAAAAGGGAAATTTCTAATATCGGATCGGGTTTAAAATTATTTGCCCAAGATCCATTTGGTTCAGTTTTTAATTTGATTATCAAAAATACTAGAGTGGTGGTAAACGCATCAATCGGGTGGGAAGCAAGTTCGGCATTGTACTGTTGAAGGTTGAATGAGGTAAAATGTATTATGGTACATTTAGCAATCAATTTGAATATGTTAAGCATTTAAAATATTATTATATTATGACCACGGTTAAAAAGGAATATTTCTAAGCTTATGTGACTCGGAAAGTTGGACATATTTCTAAAAGTTTATGGGACTTGGAACGTTGATCCAAAGTAATAAAGTACAAATATCCTTCAACCATGAGCTCAACTAGGTCTGTCAACGGATGCTTTTGGATGTGCATAGTGGCATATCCGCATCTATATCCGCATGCGAAATCATTTTCGGATATCGGATATCCGCATCTGCAGATACGGACGAATATCGGATAATTACCTTATCCGCTAACGACTAATAAATTAAGAATTGTAAAAGAAAATTTTAATTTAACATAAATATTTTTCAATCCTATTGATTATAAAAGTGTTAAGAATTAAAAATACGGTGATAATAAATAATTTCGAGCAGTTAATAAGCATTAAGCGCATATAATATAAACTATTAACTTAATAAAATAATAAATAAATATCTTTTACTGCACTAAAAATGAACTATAATTTTGACGAAAGCCGGATGGATAATTTTCGAATGCGGATGACTTGGTATCTGCATCCGTTTTTTCAGATATCGAATATTTATCCGCTTTTCGGATGCGGACAGATTTTGGATTTTTCGGATATCCATTGACAGCCCTAAGCTCAACCACAACTGCTACATACCTATCATATGTTAAACAATTTTATTTTTTGAATGGTTCTAATTACTTTGTTGAGATAGAAGAGAAGAATGTACAAGCTGTATACAATATCAACAATGCATAGGCTCGGCCCATTCCACAAAACAAATAAAAACGCTACAAAATCAACAAATAAGACCCGACTCGTTAGGAAGCTTCTAAACTTCCAGTGTTCATTTTTTATTCAGGCGATACGTTACAAAATTACTTTATTCAATGAAACTAGCTCAGCATTTCGGGAAATAAAAATGGGGAAATTTCAGAGAAATTCATTCCTTTTTCTCATTTAACTTTAGACATTCCAAAGGAAAAACAGCAGCAACTTCAGAGTTTGTAGACCTAGATCTGTGAGCTTCGAGTCACTTCAAAGTTTATAGATGTGGAGGAAGCTTACTGAAATCCAACAAATCTGGAACATGGAGCTTTGGATTCAAGTAAAATAAGCAAAACAAAGTCTTTGAGGTTATTTGAGGTATGAAAGATCAAATTTTGATGAGGTCTAAAATTCTTCTGATCAGATCTGATACTTATTTGGACTTGGAGATTCAACTCTGCATGTCTTCAAAAGGGGGAAATTGCTCCAAGATAACGGTGCCAAAGATAAGCAAGTGAAAAGCTTGAACAAACGTACTAACATTTTCCCCAAAATTTTCAGGGGAAAATCGATGGCAAGTTGCGACTGGATCTAAGCAATATGTTAGGCGGGGTGAATAACGTTAGTGTTCAATATTCTATAATATATCGATGTAAAAGAAGCGAAGTTGTAATAAAATAGGTAACCGTACCTGAGCTCAGCAAGAAGAGATTCAGAAACACATGATCGAAATACTTTACAGCCGTTAATCTTCTGTCCAAGATGATCGGGTATAACTATTGTTTGCGTCAAAATTGGTCACAAACCCCAAATACCGTGAAAGCACAGTGTATGAATACAAATCAGCAATATTCAAACACAAATCACAGATCTAAGCAAATATCAAACAGTAATTCAGAAATAATGAACAAAGACACAAGTTTTATAGTGGTTCGGCTATCTCCGGCCTACGTCCACTCCAAAGTTTTATCCTTTTATTGATTATCCTTGATGATTACAGATGATTACAGCAGTCAATATGAAGAATTTCCAGTACAATAGCAGTATCGAAGTGTAGAAATGAATACGGCGGAGTCTGGACGTTCAATAGCCAAAAGATTCAGAGACATCCCCTTTTCTGAATGACCAGGGGCTCTATTTATAGGCGTGGGATGCTTGCTGACATTTCGCTGAAAATCCGGGAGACCACTACTGGCACGTGAGGGGGCCCACATACCCGGCCTCAGGAAATTTGGGCCCATTTTGGGATCGATTCGAACTCCATTCGAATCGATCAGGAAATCATCCAATCGAGGTGAAATTTGGTGTGGACATCCCTCAACATGTATGTAAGCTCCTGTAAAAATTTCATTGCATTTGGATCATTGGTGTAGGAGATATGATTGGTTCGATTTTGGGCTCCATCTGTTCTGTCTGGTTCGAATCCATGCTTCGAATCCATCTCCTTCGACTCCATCCAAAGCGCATGCGCATCGATGACGTGTCGCGAAATCCCTGGGTTGATCCACCTTTCTCGCCGTGTTGAACGCTTCCTTTCCTAAAGACGCGCTCGCATCCATGTTCCACGCTTCGTCCATATCCATAACTTCACAACGGTCATGCTCGCATCCATCGATTCGTGTTTTCCTTCGCATCGATTCCTGGAGTGTACTTCGTATCGATTGGCCACGAATCGATCGATACGAAGTGACGATGGAGGTTATCGATACAAAGTAGTTGTGATGGAGGGTGGATACGAACTAGACCTTACCTGATGGATATGAAGGAGCCACTTACCTGATGGATACGAAGGAACCTATGTTGCCATCGAGTCGAAGTCCACTTAATCTTCTCTTCCGATCGATACGAAATGACTGAACCTTGTCCATGCCGATCGATACGAACGGTATCGATTCGAAGTCCTTCACCCTGCTTTTCCTTTGACCGATACGAATGCTATCAAGTCAAACCAACACCTAACCGATGCAAACCTCTCTGAGCCAAATCCATACTGATCGATACGAAGCCCTTATCTCCTGATCGATACGAACGGTATCGATTCGAAATGGTATCGATACGAGCGGTATCGATACGAACGCAACCCATGATCGATTCGAACCGTCCTTGCGTGCCGATGGGTTCGAACAGTATGTCCTTCCTACCTTGCATCGATCATATCTCCTTCATACGAACTCTGATTAACCTGAAATTTGAAACATAGTCTTTCCTAGTCCTTATCATCGTCTCCAATCAATTTCGTCCCCATCGGAGCTCAACCAAATTTTGACGTCATCGATTGTAGCCTTGTTTCCAATCGATCTTCAATCCCGATATCCATCATTCCTTACCAATTTGTTGATATTCCAGTTTTGACCAAAAAGTGGGATAACAACTATAACCATTTGAGATTATTTCATCTTGCAAGTTTGCGATGTCTCTATGTTTGGATTTAGTGATTCTTATTTTCACAATATCTGCTATTTGTCTGCAAGTGAATTGAACTGTGTTGCTTTTGCTATGAAAAATTAGAGCGTTTAGCTCTTTCCGTATGGCCCAAAAGCATGTTGAAAATAAGACTTTGGCAAGATCACCTTTAATTCTACTATTGAATTTATGAATCGAAGTTTTAATCTCTGTGTGAAAGTTACAAACTTCAGCATGCGCGGCTGGCCGCTTGAGCTTAACTTTGCACCATTTCTAAACATAAGCACTGAATGGACGTTCAAAAAACAGATGATTAAGGTCTTCGTTGCTAGTGTTACATAAAATGCAAGTAGGATCCATCGTGAAATTTCTCCGTATGAGTCTGTGCTTAGTCAGAAGTGTATTGGTGATAGCTTTAAAAACACAATTTGTCATTTTGCGTAACTTAGTCAGAAGTCTATTTAGTATCCTCTAGCTGTCGCAGTCCCAACCCCACTTCTTCTTTTGTTTTACAAACCTCGTCCCAAAGAATTTTTAATAGCTTTCTTTTCCTGAGAAAATTTGGAACTATATGATTTTTTTATTTGATGGCGGCAGATAGAAGAATAAAGCATTGCATACAGTATCGAATAGTTGGATATATGGTAGATTTTATCAACTCTAATCCACCAGCTAAGCTCAGAAATTAAAATTCCCATCCTTATATTTTACATTTGATTCCCTCTATAGGATCTTGCAGTCTTTATCTTTCAAATTAAGAAGTGAGAGGGACACCTAAATAACGAATATAAAGTTCGCCTTGCCCAACGTTTAACAATTCAGTAATCGTAGAAGCACTTTCAGTCGACACCGCTTCTTCGAAGAATATCTCTGATTGTTCGTCACTTAGGCTCAAACCTGTTCCATTTTCCATGGTCAGGAAAATTTGTTTTCTGGCTTCAGCACGGGCTACAGCTGTCTTTGCAAATATGAGAATATCATCTGCATAGATGAGGTGATCACTTTATTTCCAACTACGGTATACTTTAATTTTCCATTTTAAACATGTTTCTCATTAATAGTGAAAATACTCCATGGTAACAACAAATAGGAAAGGGAACAGTGGGTCCTCTTGCCTAAGACTGGACGTGCTATGAAAGAAGCCATATGGGCATTTCTAACGATCAAAAATGTTGGCGAATTTATCATTTCTTTTATCATCTGTAGCCATCTGGTAGGAAAACTCATTTCTTCCGTCATGCAGAAAAAATATCTATTTGTTGAGTCGAAAGCTTTTCTCAGGTCCGCTTTTGTACACATTCCTTTGCCGGTACTTCTTTTGAATCCCCTAATCACTTCATGAGCTAGTAACATGTCATCACCAATTGATCTATTTGAAATGAAGTCACATTGGTTAACCAATATAAGATCATCCATGAAGAGTTTCATCACGTTGCATATAACTTTTTCCAATATTTTGTTGATCATATTGCAACATGAAATGGGCCTAAAGTGCTGAATATCTGAAGCAGCGTGATTTTTTAGACTTAAGTGGATGAATGCATGTATGGTTACTGTTAATACCTCAATTATTCGTTTTGATGACAACAACCATATAAAATATTGATGCTAATATTTTGTCAAGTTATATAATTATGGTGTAGAGTATTACGTAAGTGCTGAATTGAAGACTGTATAATATAAAGTCTCAAGATAAAGATTTGATGAACCCATGAGTTCAAAGACAAAGATATGAGGAGCTCAAACTTATAATTTAGTATTTAGAGTCATTAGAATATATTATTGAAGTTCTTGATGGCAATTTCTGATCTTTATATTCAAATTCTTATTTTGTTGATATTTTAAACAAAAATAAATTATTTTAATTTTAAAAATATATTTTAACCATAAAAAAAATTGAGTTCAAAATTATGTTCAAATTATTTTACAAAGTATAAAATTTTCAAAATAAAAAGAAAACATTTTTCAAGATTCACTAACATATGTTGACATACATATTTTCATATGTCAGACATATAAGCTATTAATTTATTCTATAAATTTTGAATGGAAGTGTCTTTAGGGCACTACCCTTTATTTATTTATATATATATATATATATTCACTATATAAATGAGAGTGCAAATGAATTTTTAATCAATGAACGACTTACTTTCTTCTCTCCTTGCTCTCTTGAAAAATATACTATGTACCCTTCAAAATCATGTAGAATCAATTCGTACTCCATTTTATTGATTCACTAGTGCTTGCTTACTATTTTGCAAGCATCTCTTTTATTTTAAAGGTCAAAGTGCTGTCGAAATGGCTATATGATCCATTATATTCAAAGTATAACTATTGGTCTTTGGAAAAACATCAACCATGCTCCTGTTATGCGCGTGTGTGCTTGTAGCTCATTCAAATCAAGTAGGTATGCTTAGTAGCTCGGTAAATCTATTGGGTGATCTTGTTGTTCAGTCAAATCAAGAGAGTTTTACCCAGACTCTTGATACAGGATAGTGTATCTCGTAGCCTTGAAATAGAGACTGTATTCTAGTTTGTCTTCTACCTGGTTTAAATTTGGTGATTGAAAAGAAATCTACATAAGTAACTGTATATGACTGGATGTAAGATTGGTTAATTCGGACCAGTATAAAATTCCTAAATTCTTCTCTCTTACTTTACTTATTGTTTCATATTTATCTGTAATTGCATCTGTGACTGTATTGTTAGTATAAATATGTGTTGTTAATATGTGATTTGATATATTTTTTGAAATGGTACTTTATATACAACATATCACTGGGACAGCATATCACATGTCAATAAACGTTCGAATCACGCTACGTAAGTTTCGAACGTGTAACCTCTCGCACCAAAGCCGAATCAGTTTACCACTTGGACAATGATGTTTGTTCTGTGATTTGATATTAATTTTGAAAGAATTTTAAAAAATTTACATAAGTTAGAAAACATTATTCACCTCCTTTTATTGTTAAATTTGCCTTAAGATCCACTACTCTGCAATCAATATTTTGTATCAGAGCATTATGTTTTCTCAAAAACTCGTAACTTAGTTTTTGAAAAGTATAAATGCCAGGTAATATTGTTGGTACTCTCTTTAACACTTTTATAGAAAAACAATTTTGTGAAACTAATATGTTATTTTCAAATAGATTAGAAACTAGTTATTTTGTAAAGTCACTTGATATTTTGGAAATGTATAATGTTGAATTCAGGAATAAATATGTTATATGGTTGATGGTGAACAAACGCCTGATATTTATACATCCCAAATCAAGAAGGCAAACAGATACTGGACAGTGGATGCTCAAGGCACATGATTGGAAATTCGGAGATCTTGAAAAATATTGTTTACAAAGATGGTGGATCAATTATCTTTGGAGACAACTCTAAAGGATATACGATTAGCATCAGAAATGTCAATAACTCTAAAACTCCTACTATTTCTAGCGTTTTTCTAATTAGGAATTTAAAACATAACCTATTTAGTATTAGTCAATTATATGATAAGGGTTTTAAAATTATGTTTGAAAAAGACATTTGCCAAATTGAAGATGGTGAGTCAAACATTATCTTGAAAGGTATCAGAAAACGTAACATTTATGTCTTAGGTATGAAAATGTCTAATGACAATCTATTGTGAGAAATGTGGATTACGGATCTTAAGGCTAAGATTAACACTAGAGTGGGGGGGTGAATAGTGTTAATAAAGAATTAGTAAATCATTTAATTTATGTTAATTTAGACACAAAAGTATGCAATATACAGACACAGATATGATCACAGAAACAATCATAGATGCAGAAATAAAATAAAAGCAGTAAAGGAAAGAACACACCGGATTTTATATTGGTTCGGAGTTACCCTACATCCAGTCCCACAACACAAGTACGAATTTTCTTTCAAAAGCAATCGTACAATTACACCCTCGGTTTCAAGGCTACGAGGTATACCCTCCAGAATTTCGATCCTCTGGGTAGAGATACTTGATTTCCGGGCCACAAGTTTACCCAATTGATTTACCAAGGCCACAATCACACCTTTTCCCTTTTGATTGATTTCCAAGGCTACAATCACACCTTTTCTCACTTAATAGATTACAAAGAAGTCTATAACTCTAAATAGCACTGAGAATCTTGTAGAGATAGTGATAGAGAATCAAACTAGAAGTAATCGAGTATGATTCAATGTTGATTTCGGTAGAGTAATGATAAGAATATGTATTAAGAAAAGAGGAAGAAGAAGAGGAGTGAAAACCAGAAAAAAGTGATTAAAAATTCGTTGAAACTGACCCCTGTTTATAAAAGAACAACAGCCATGTCCATTCATGAAGAGTTATGGCGAGTAGACGCTTCTTTTGAAATTTGGATTTTTGAATCAAACTGTCACCATGTCGACATGGTACCCATAGGCATGTCGACATCCCAAAGCTTTTTATGATGTTTTGAATTTCTTTGAAAATAACCTTTATCTTATATAAAAACTAATTTAAACTTTATAAATATACTTGACTATAGTTGAAATTCATAAGTAAATATAAAGAATAATATATATAGAATTTAACCATAATTTTATATTTAAATCTAAGTATAAATATTAAAAGTTAAATATATTATTAAAAAAGATAGTTTAGAATCAAGAGTAATTTGACTTTGAAAATAAAGATGTTTTTGAAGCTAAAATTATTTAAAATCAGGATCGAGGGTTTTGAATCTTTTAAAAGGAAAGTTTTGAAATCATTTTGAAAATAAGATAATTTTGTAAAATCTTTTGAATTAAAATTAGTTGATACAAAACAATGTCCCAGTAGATTTTCGTAGGTTCCATCCTACTTAGGGTTCCATCCCTTTAACGGGCTTGAAGTGGATCCCATTCAACGAATAAATTGGATTTTAAGTTGCCAGTGTTTTTCTACGAGTTTTAACAAAAATTCCTAATAGTAAAAAATACTTATCCTTGAAATCTTGAACTCTTGATAGTCTCAATACTCATGAGTCTTCTATCTTGATATTTTATCTTTATATCTTGAATCTCTATACTGTACAGTCTTCATTCTTAGTACCTGCATGGTTAAATCCTGCATATACATATATATCTAAACTTATAATGTTAGTATTTATATTTTATAATCTATTCTAAGGTTGTTGTCATCAATACCATCATCTCACAGACTGACATCTATATCTTTTGGCTAAATCTAGTGACCCTTGGATTTGGTATAAAAGATTTGAACATTTGAATTTTAAACACCTATCTAAAGTTGATAGATATGAACTTGTTAGAGGTCTTCCTAAAATGAGTTTTAATATCAACAACTTATGTGATGTCAACCAACTAGGAAAACTTCATAAAGGTTCTTTTAAATCAAAGGATATGATTTCTACTTCTCAACCCATTGAACTTCTTCATCTAGACTTTTCGAACACTCACAAATACAATCAGTAAATCATAATAGATACGTTTTTATAGTGGTAGATGATTTCTCTACATAAATATAGACAATTTTCTTAAAACTTAAAAGTGAAAATTTTAAAATGGTTAAAAATTTTACTAACAGAATTCAGAATCAAAAGTCAATTAAAATTAAAACGACTAGGAGCAATCATGGAGGAAAGTTCAAAAAATGAAAATTTTAAAACTTTTGTAATAAGAAAAGAATCACACATAGCTTCTCATTTCTGAGAACACCCTAACAAAACAGAGAAGTGGAACATAAAAATAGAACTATACAAAAATGTGCTAGGACTATGCTAAATGCCAGTAATTTACCTAAAAACTTTGGGATTGAAGCAGTTGCTATAACATGTTATATTGTAAATAGAATTTTAATGAAACCATTTACCAAAAAAATCCCTAAGAATTATTTTATGATAAAAAGAAGTATCTTATTTTAGAGTTTTTGGTAGTAATTTTTTTTATATACATATAAAATATAATTTAGATAAATTTGATGCTAAATCAGATAAAAAGAATTTTTATTGGATATTCAAATAGAAGTAAAACTTATAGAGTTTACAACGCTAGAACTAACACTATTGAAGAAACATTACATATTTTATTTGATGAAAATTCTAAAGAAAATAGTACCAATATCGATGAAGAAGAAAATATTAATCAGAATGAAAATAATGAAATTACAAATAATGAAATCACTAATAATGAAAATAATGATAATTTTGAAAATCCATATCCAAATAAAAGAACAAAACATTTGAAAGACCATCCCATAGAGAATATTATAGGAAATATAGTTAGTTGTCAAATTAAGAAATTAATTTGAATAAAATGAGTAATATATCTTTTATCTCAACTAACCTAAAATTCCAAAGGAAGAATCATTAAATGATTCATGGATTCTTGCTATGCAAGAAGAAACTGAATCAGTTTACTATAAATGATATTTGGGGATTGCTCCCTAGACTTGGAAATAAATCTATAATAGAAACCAAGTGGGTCTATAGAAATAAAATGAATGAAAAATGAGAGGTCACTAAAAACAAACATGTTTAGCCGCTCAAGGTTATAATCAGGAGAAAGGTATAGATTTTGATGAAACCTTTACTCTTGTAGCTAGATTAGAGTTCATTACAATTTTACTTGCTTTTACAAATCATAATAACTTTAAATTATTTCAAATGGATGTCAAAAGTTTCGTTTTAAAAGGTTTTATTAAAGATATTTATGTAGAACAACCCCCTGAAGATGATAAACTTTCAAATCATGTTTATAAATAAAAGAAAGCTTTATATATTGATACGCTATATTTTGACAATGACAATGTGCTTCACCAAAAAGGAAGAGATATGTGCAAAGCTAAAGGAAGAACGATAAAGACCATGGATAAACATAAGAATGATTTCTATATAAGTCTTAGTTTAGATTTATTGTTAAAATCTATCCTCAAGAAGCTTGCACAAACACTAGAACACGTTTTATAATATTCATTTTCTAAAATAAAAATTCACTATGAAAAAATCAAAACTTCACTCGACTGAATAGGTGTGCCCAGTCGACTGAACCCGTTACACATACACAAATATGCACAGTTCCAATCGACTGAAACACCCTGCTCAGTCGACTGAATTTGTTCCTGTAAATTTTACTTTACATTTTTCAATCGACTGAAAACCCTGCTCAGTCGACTGAATTTAAACCTGCGAATTTTTTCTGAAAGGACACCTTCTTCCTCCCAAGAGTTGCAACCATTCTCCAATGGAAATGGAAGCATCTCTTGTTTGCATCTCTAGCCAACAAATGCATCTCTTCTACACATATAAATACATGGTTCTAACATCTTCAATTCACCAATTCTCTTATGCTTTAATCTCACTACTTTCTTGAACATGTTTTATATTCTCTAAAAAATTTCATAGCAATCACCAATCTATTGCTTGAATCTCTGTTTTGTTATAACACTCTTTTGATTCATAGCAATTCACATTTTCTAAATCTTCACAAACATATTGCATACTCTCGAGGATAAGATTATAGGAACATTGTACTACATTAGACTCATTTGTGTTGACAAGAACACAACAAGTCGAATATTGTTTTTAATCGAGTTGAAGTCCTCTTCGGTAGTTGAGGCAAGAAATCTCGTTCGGTTGTTCGGGTAAGTTGTAAACCTATTCCTCTGGGTTAAGAGAGGGTTTTAGTTAGTAGAATTCCTAAGTGAAGCTTAGGAACTGGACGTAGGATTAGAGGTTCGAACCAGTATAAAATCCTGATGTCTACCTTGCTTTTACTTACTTTATCTACCTAGACTATTCCGTTATTACATATTACACGATCCTACCGCATAGCATCTTTCATTATATGGTTTAAAAGGAGCTCCTAGAGCATGGTATGAAAGGCTTAAATCCTATTTATTATAATCTAACTTTAAATAGAAAACGTAGATGGTACTCTATTTATTAAAAGAAACAACAATGATATTCAACTTGTACAAATATATATATATATATAAATGATATTATTTTTGGATCAACAAATAACCAACTAATAAAGAGTTTTCTGATATAATGACTAAGAAATTTAAAATGAGATATATAGGAGAACTAACTTTCTTTTTTGGATTACAAATAAGACAATTAAGTAATGATATTTTTATAAGCCAAGAAAGTATGCTATGGATCTAGTCAAGAAATTTGGTATGTCAACTACTAATGGTAAACCAAATCTCATTGCAACTAATGAGAAATTAAATAAGAAGAAAATTCAAAAGATGTAGATCAAAAACTGTATAGAGGTATGATAGAATCTTTGCTTTACATAACTGTTAATAGACTTAATGTAATGCATAGTGTTAGTCTCTGTGCAAGATATCATTCACAATCTAAAGAAACTCATCTAAAATCTGTATAACGTATACTTAGATATGTAAACAATGCACTAGACTATGGACTATTCTATTCAAAAGAGACTCCTTTTGATATCATATAGTGGTGTTGACTATGTTGGATGCAAATCAGATCGAAAAGTACGAGTGAAACTTGTTGCTTTTAGGGCACTTATTGTTTTCTAGTTCAGCAAAAAGCAAAATTCTATATCTCTATCTACAACAGAGGCAAAATATATCTTAGCTACATTAGTTTGTTCATAGGTTATCTACATGCAACAAATTTTAAGTGATTTTGGCTTAAATTTCTAAATGTAACCAATATAATGTGATAATACAGGTGTAGTAAATTTGTATAAAAACCCAACACATCATGTTAGGAAAAAATATATAGACATAAGACACCATTTTTTGAGAGGTAACATAAACAAAAAGGTTATTTCATTAGAATTTATAGACACTAAAAATCAAATAGCCGATATATTAAAGGAACATTTACCTTAAACGTCTTTTATTAAACTTATAAGAGAATTAGGAATATGTTCTTTCGCTGAAATAAAAATACAATTGCTTTTATTTTCTAAAACTGAAAAATCAATTTTTCCTATATATGTCGACGTACATATTCTTATATGTCGACGTACATATTCTTATATGTCGACATACACTTCAGAATTTGAAAACTGAATTTCCCTCGTTATTTCAAAATTTTAAAAACCTACTACTGTAACCACCCAATTTTGGTTTCTTTCTGCATTCTTCTTCCTGTTAACTCAAAATAAAATAAAATTCATGGCTTCTTCAAGTTCAAAGAGACTAAGAGAAGTAACTACCCTCTTAAACTTCAATTCATCCACTTTGGGCCTCTTCCAAAACGCTACCCTTGCCAAAATCATCAAGGTAGAGGTTGATCTGAAGCATGTCCTTAACATGCTTTCAAAAATAGAGGCTGTCCAAATAAGCCTCTTGAAGGAACAAGAAAAGAAAGGAAGAATCCTTCGCAACCTTTGGAAGCGTCTTTTGGATAATGAAGCCAATCTTATTATAATTGAAGAGGATTCCCCTACCATTGTCATTCATAACCTTATGAATGATAACGAGGAGGAGGAGGAGGAGAAAGAGGTGTTCATTGTTGAAGATGATGTTGGGAAAATCTCGGTCTTCCCCGCTTCGTGAAGTTAAGATAGGCACTTTAAGATTAAAAGTAGCAATGGAAGCACAAGAGTTTATAATTCTCCAATATGGAGATTCTTCCACTATACAAAAGAATAGTAGGATTACAATAATATGATTACAAAAGTAACTCACACTTGGTGACTCACTCAAGCTTGAGGATAAAGACTTCTCAAGCTATCACTCTTCTCTCTAAAAGAGGATCTCTCTAACTCTCAAGTTTTTTTCTCACTCTAAGAAGTGGCTTCTTCCTTGGATTCTTGGATGGCTAGTAATAGGGCTCCTTCTCCTATTTATACTACTCAACCTCCATAATGAATGGTGGAGATTGCTTGCATCCGACGGTAGAGATTGATTCTCTAGAATGCTCCACACTCTCTAGGAATCTCTACACTCTTCCATTCCCTTCTTTATTCTTCCATACTCTTCAGTAAGGTTCCAGAAGGTTCCACACATCTCTAGAATATTCCAGAGGTTTTCACACTCTTCCACAAGCTTCTAGAGAGTTCTACACTTCTCTATAGTTCTCCGGAACATTCTAGAAAATTCTAGATTTCTCTAGAAACGTCTAGAATTTTCTAGAAAATCTCCAATTAAGGAGGGATCCCAACAAATCTCCCCCTCCCAACTTAATTGGGGGGTATTAGTACGCCGGCACCTTACAGCAGTCTTCAAACTTCTTTGTTGGTACTACCTTGGTCATCCTGTCAAACCAGTTCTCATCTGTGTGAACCTTGTCAAGATGTATTTGCTTTTCCTCTAGGTCACCATGTAGAAATGCCGTCTTGACATCGAGTTGTTCAATCTCCAAATCTTGCACGGCTGCTAGGCTAAGCACAACTCGGATTGATGACATCTTTACCACGGGAGAGAATATCTCTTCAAAGTCGGTACCTTTTTCTTGTCCAAATCCTTTGACGACTAATCAAGCTTTGTAGCGAGGCTTTGAACAGTTCTCTTCGGTCTTGATTCTATACACCCACTTATTCTTCAAAGCTCTTCTCCCTTTTGGTAGCTCCATTAGTTCATATGTGTTATTCTCATGCAAGGATTGCATTTCTTCTTGCATGGCTATTCTCCACTCTTCTTTATGACAATCACTCATTGCTTCTTTATAGCTTTGAGGCTCCCCTTCATCAGTGAGCGTAACGTACTCCTCTGTGTTGTATCGGGTGGATGGTCTTCTGTCCCTTGAGGATTGTCTTAGCTCTGGTGCGATTGGAGTGCTAGATTGAGGTTCTTCCTGAACTGGTTCATCATGAATTTCATAATCTTCAGCTTCACTGCTTTCTTTTGTGTTGTTAGCTTCATGTCGAACCAGAGTAGGTTCAATATTCTTACTGCTTCTCAATCTTAGCCTCTCTGAATTCTTGATATCTTCAATTGTTTGTCTTCGAAGAATACAACGTCTCTACTGCGAATAACCCTCTTGTTAATTGGGTCCCACAACCGGTACCCAAATTCATCCTTAGGTGAACGAAGACAAATACACTCCTTTGTCTTTTCATCAAGCTTAGCTCTCTCATCTTTGGGGATGTGAACAAATGCCCTGCACCCGAACACCTTGAGATGATTATATGAAGCCCTCTTGCCTGTCCAAACTTCCTCAGGAATGGCCCCATCCAAAGGAACTGATGGTGTGAGGTTGACAATGTCGGCCACAGCCATTATAGCTTCTCCCCAGAATGATTTGGGTAACTTAGCATGAGAGAGCACACAACGAACTCTTTCTTCAATGGTTCGGTTCATTCTCTCAGCTAGCCCATTCAATTGTGGTGTCTTGGGTGGAGTCTTCTCTAGCCTAATGCCATATTTCTTGCACTAGTCTTCAAAAGGACCTTTATACTCACCTCCGTTATCTGATCGTACACACTTGATCTTCCGTCCAGTCTCACGCTCCACCAGAGCATGGAATTCTTTGAAGGCATCAAGCACTTGATCCTTTGATTTTAACAGGTGCAACCATACTTTCCTTGAATGATCATCGATGAAGGTGACAAAATGTAGAGCACCACCAATGGATCTCTCAGACATCGAACATACGTCAGTGTGCATGAGGTCTAGAATGTTCTTTCTTCTTGTGGGCGGAGAAGATCTTTGGAAAGCAACCCTATGTTGTTTTCTAGCTAAACAATGAGCACAAGGATGAAGTGGTTTACCTTTCACGTCAGGGAGGAGTTGTTTCTGAGCGAGTATGTGAAGACCTTTCTCACTAATGTGCCCAAGTCATTTATGCCATGTGTCCATATCATCAGTAGAGATGTTTACTTCTCCTTTGCATAGCTTAGCTTGCATTACATACAATGATCCTACCTTCTTTCCTCGAGCTATTGTCAAACTTCCTTTGGTGAGCTTCCACTTTCCTTCACCAAAGTAATTCATTAGACCGTCATCATCTAGCTTTCCAACGGAGATAAGACTGAGGCGCATGGTCAGGACATGCCTCACATCTTTCAAAACAAGCTTGCACCCGGTGCTTGTCGTCAGAGTGATGTCTCCTATTCCAACAATCTTGCTTCTATCTTGATTTTCCATTTGCACCGTGCCAAAGTCACCTCTTTGGTAGGATGAGAAGAAGTTTTCATGTGGAGTAACATGGAAGGAAGCACAGAATCAACAATCCAAGAACTCTCATCACAAGCAATGTTTAGAATGCTACTTTCACCAACGAGATATAGCAGATCTTCCTTTAATACTATGGCAGTAGTACTCTTTTCTTCTTGCTTCTTTGTTAGGCTTATTTGGTCAGGCTTAACATTACCGGCCTTTTGGTCTCTTTTGAAGCTTCGACATTCCATTTTCTTGTGACCCATCCTTTCACAGTAATAGCATGCAATCTTCGAGCGTGACTTGGATCTACCTCGAGATTGATGGGGATTTCGGCTCTTACTACGTCCATGGGTTTCATTCCTACCCTGATTCTCAACAACATTAGCTTCGGGATGGATAGACTCATCTCGTTCCATTCTCCTTGCTTCTTCAGTAAGAAGGCTGTCACTAATGGTATCCATAGTTAACTTTCCTTCCGGAACTGAGTTACTTAGCGTGACAACAAGTGTGTCCCAACTTTCCGGTAAGGAACTAAGGAGTAGAAGGGCTTGTAGCTCATCATCAATCTTCATATCAATTTTTGTTAGTTGATTTACGCGCCCCTTGAAGTTATTCAAGTGCTCAATCATACTATGACCATCCTTATACTCCAATTTCACCAACCGTCGAACTAAATTGGCCTTGTTGCGAGGCGTTTTCTTTTGAATAATGGACTCAAGCTTTATCCATAATTCATAGGCATTGGTATAAGTAGAAACATGCTCGAAGAGAGTTTTGTCGATGTACTTACGGATCATAGCAACAGCCTTACGGTTCAACAGTTCCCACTGAGCATCACTCTTTCCTTCCACCTTATTTTTGTAGATGATGGGCTCATGCAAATCCTTACAATACAAGTGGTCCTCCATCATTGGCTTCCAATAGGAGTAGTTGTTAGCTGTGAGCTTGAACATGTCTCCATCATGAGCGACAATATCCTCCACCTTTAACTTACACGAGCTTGATTACGGCTACGGATGAACCTCGCTCTGATACCACTGTTGGGGAAATCTCGGTCTTCCCCGCTTCGTGAAGTTAAGATAGGCACTTTAAGATTAAAAGTAGCAATGGAAGCACAAGAGTTTATAATTCTCCAATATGGAGATTCTTCCACTATACAAAAGAATAGTAGGATTACAATAATATGATTATAAAAGTAACTCACACTTCGTGGCTCACTCAAGCTTGAGGATAAAGACTTCTCAAGCTATCACTCTTCTCTCTCAAAAAGGATCTCTCTAACTCTCAAGTTTTTTCTCACTCTAAGAAGTGGCTTCTTCCTTGGATTCTTGGATGGATAGTAATAGGACTCCTTCTCCTATTTATACTACTCAACCTCCATAATGAATGGTGGGGATTACTTGCATCCGACGGTAGAGATTGATTCTCTAGAATGCTCCACACTATCTAGGAATCTCTACACTCTTCCATTCCCTTCTTTATTCTTCCATGCTCTTCCGTAAGGTTCCAGAAGGTTCCACGCATCTCTAGAATATTCCAGAGGTTTCCACACTCTTCCACAAGCTTCTAGAGAGTTCTACACTTCTTTAGAGTTCTCCGGAACATTCTAGAAAATTCTAGATTTCTCTAGAAACGTCTAGAATTTTCTAGAAACTCTCCAATTAAGGAGGGATCCCAACAGATGATGATATTGGCAATGAAGTAAAATATGTAGGAGAACTCACATTCGATGCAAATGAAAACTTGATTAGATAAAAGGGGAATTTCTACCTTCATTACCCTAGCTGTTCTATTCATAAATCTCCCATGATAAAGCATAACATTAGAATTTATAGTATAGTCTTGTTTGCTAGGATTGTTATTTTTATGCGTTGGGGTTGATTTGTTTATCTTGTTTATTTGGATTATATGCATATGGTCATATAAGTACTTTAGTTTGGTTTGTATAAAATTTGGTTCGTCTTATTTAATATCTTTAATATCTAGTATTAATCATCATTCATATATGCCATAATTATATCACATCATCTAATATTTCCTTGTGTATGTGTCTTACATATTGTAACCTTAATATATAATATTTAATGTCCCAATTATATTACAATTATAAAGTTTAAACTACATATTGATTAGAATTTAATATTACTTAGTGCTGACTCCATAATTACTAGTATATCATTCAGGGGGAGTTTTACTTTTCCATCCATTTTGGTTGATAATAAAGGGGGAGAAAAACATAATAAAATATACACATGCATATGTTTAGGGGGAGTAATGTCATATTTTGTATACAGGAGTATTTAATGATTGTCATCATAAAAAAGAGGGAGATTGTTAATACCTCAATTATTGATTTTGATGACAACAATCACATAAAATATGGATGTTAATGTTTTGTTGTTATATAGTATAAGTGTATAATACTATACATGTGTTGAATTGAATACTGTATAGTATAAAGACACAAGATAAAGATTTGAAGACTCATAAGTTCAAAGTCAAATATTTGAAGAGCTCAAGATAATAATTTAGTGTTAGAATCATTAGATATATTGTTAAAGTCTTTGATACAATTTCTCATCTTTATCTCCAAATTTTGATCTTTTGATATTTTAAAAAAATTATTTTAATTTCAAATATATATTTTCAAATATTTTATAAAAAATTAGTTCAAAAATATGTTCAATTATTTTACAAAGTACAGAATTTTTTAAACATTTAAAAAGAAAACATTTTCTTGAAATTCACTAGCATATGGCGACATACATATTTTTACATGTCGACATATTTGCCATTGATTTTTTTTTTTAAATTTTGAATGGAAGTTTCTTTGGAGACAATCCTTCATTAATAGATGCATCTGTTCATTCACTATATAAAGATGAGTGCGAATGAATTTTTAATCAACTAATAACTTACTTTCTTCGCACTCCTTACTCTCTTGAAAATTCTCTTGAAAAATACACTATATACTCTTCAAAATCATATAGAATTAATTCATAGTACATTGTAATGATTCACTACTACCCACTTACTGTTTTACAAGCATCTCACTTATTTCGAAGATCAAAGTGCTTTCAAAGTGGCTATAAGATCCATTGTGTTCGAAGTACAACTATTAGTCTTTAGAAAAACATCAACTTTACTCTTGTTTGTGTGAGTGTGCTTGTAGCCCATTCAAATCAAGTGTATCTGCTTAGTAGTCCAATAAATCTAGTGGGTGATCTTTTTGCCTGGTCAAATCATGAGAGTTTGTCCTGAACTCGTGATAGAGGAATGTGTGTCTTGTAGCCTTTAAATCGAGATTATATTCTAATTTTACTTTTACTTGGTTTAAAGTTGGCGGTTGAAAAGAATTACGTACATGCAATTATATGAGATTGGAAGTTGGATTTGTTAATCCGAACTACTAAAAAGTTCTTGGTGTTTTCTCTCTTACTTTACGTTTTTGCTTTATATTTATTTATGATTGCATCTATGACTGATTGGTAGTATAAATATGTGTGGTTAATTTGTAATTTGATATTAATGTTGAAAGAATTTTAAAAAGATTTACATAATTTCAAAATCACCGTTCACCCCATTTATTATTCCACAACCCACAGTTACACTCTTTAATTGACTTCCCATCAATAAAAGAGTTGTTTATGATGTTACGAATTTCAACTTTGATCTCTTCCCAGTGTGTTTTGTAAAATTTGGCATTAAAACTATCGGGACCAGGGAAGGAAGTGGCTTTAGTACTAAAGACAGCCTCTTTGATTTCATGTAGGTCAAGAACATCATTTAAGGAGTTTTGACCATATTGGGTAATGATATTCTTGCAAACTATTTTTCGTAACAGGAAATTATTGTCAAGGACAAAATTTCACAGCTTTTTAGCCTCAAGGACAGACCTTCAATATTTTATCATGAAGGACAACTTTCTGTAGGTATCAGTTTTTAGTTATTGATAGCAGTTTTTAGGTATCAGTTTCTAGTTATCGGTAGCAGTTTTTAGGTATCAGTTTTTAGCTCGGTATCAGTTTTGTTGTCCTTATGAATAATTTTGGAAAATGTTTGTCCTTGTGAATAATTTTTAAAAGAATGTTTGTCCTTGTGGTAAAAATAGTGAGGTCGTGTCCTTGAGGCAAAAAATATAGAAATTTTTGTCCTTTAAATTAATTCCCCCTTTTGGTAAAGCATTGCAGCTATGTAGGTCTGCTAGTTGTACAATTTTATAAAAAGTCGATGGTAGATTGCATAAATTCATCCTAATTATTACAATTCCTTTCTTGAGCTGAAATAATTTCGTTCCACTTGATCCTGATTCTTTCGTTCGACATATCAACATAAAAGAAGGTTGAGGCTTATCTCCATGAAGTAATCAATCATATTTTAAGTTTTAAACTACATCTAAGGATTCCTACTTCATGACTTTTTCCAATTTAATTTTTATTTCGAGAAGTTCCAATCCAATAGCTTTGTCTTTGCAAGTTTCCAATGTACGTTGTAGTTCACCACACTTTTCTCGATACATTTCCACCAACTTTCGAGTGTCAGATTTACCACCTCTCCATTTTTTGAGTGCTTCCTTGATAGACTTCTGTTTATATAAAAAAATAGAAGAATGGATTACCGGATATCTCAACTTTCCATCCATCTTTAGAGTAATCTTTTAAAAGTGTCTAATGGTTCATGAACTTAAAAGGTTTCGCTTTTTCTTGACTTTGTTCTGTTATGGTAACTAGAATAGGTGAATGATTGCTAACACTAGATGCGAGGAATTTAGCACCAAAAAAAATGAAAATTGATTAAACCAAGCGGCATTGACAATGACCCTATCAATTTTGGTTAAAATGTTCTAATTTGGGCTAGACCACCAAGAAAATAGCCGCCCATGTATGTATATTTCCAGTAGTCCTGCTTTGAGCATAACATAAACTAACTGTTCTAATTCGCTAAATGGAACAACTGACTCTTCTTGTTTTTCATTTGATTTTCGCATGCAGTTAAAATCTCCTAGGAGAATCTGTGATCTTGCAATGCAAATTGTATCTTCAACTAAGTTTTCCAGAGTCTATTTCTTATATAATCAAAACAATGAGCATAGATGAAAGACACAAAAGACTAGCATTTCCACAGTTGATAAGCTCAATGGTAGTGTGCTGGTCGCTAATACTTAAAACGTTATAATCCCACGTAGCTTTATTAATCATCATCAGGATTCTAAATTTTGTAGTAGCATGAAACATTACTAGGAATGTCCCAATTTATATCTAATTTGCTCCTCAAATTTTCAATTTCGGAAGCTCTGAACTTGTTTTTAACTAAACCCAAACAATTAACAATTTTTTTTAATAATCTACATAGTTCTATCGTTCTATAGGGGCTGTGAAACCCCCGACATTCCAATAAACAATTGTCATAGTTTGGATTTATTATGGCTGCTCCTCAATTCATGGCCTTGTGTTGCGGCACCCTTATTCTCATCTTTCTTGCCTTTGAGATTTTCGTCCTATTCTTGTTTTTTTTAAACCAATTTGACTTTCTTGATAGTATCCATTTTATTGGCCTCCTTAGGCGTCGCTGGAACATTGTCTTTTAAGCTTTTAAGATTAGGATCATGTGTCTCTTTATCTATCCTTTGGGTTACTACCTCATTGCTCGTAGTATTTTGGTTTTCCTATGATAAAAACAAACTGGCCTCATTACATGTATTAATATATCACAAATAAGAACAGTAATACTACTATCAGAGGGAGGCAATGATCCTTTGGTTCTACTGTTGGTATTTGATGATGAAACATTATTGCCTGGAGCAGTTGATGAGTCAATATTAGCCTGGACAGGCTTGACGGCTCTTTCTGATTGAATGTCGGGGGTAGAAGCAAGTTGGGTTGGTTCGGCTACATGTTGATTTTCCCCCTCTAGTTTAAAATCTAAGGATTCTTTTATATGCACCCTACTTATATCCTTATTATGATCTTTAATAGCTGCTTGATCTTCGTCCACATGCTTTTCTTTCCCTTGCGCTTCTCTGGACATGGCCTCTTTTATTTACAACAACTGGAAGATTACTTATTCTACTTCTTGGAGAGATCATTTTATTTATTTACCATTTTTATTGTTTTCCTCTTCCTCTGGAATGTTAGGCACTTCCGTTTAAACTCGATTAGGCTTTTCTATGTTGATATATGCTTTAATCTCTACGTCCAAGTGATAAGAAGCTTTCTCTTCTGCCTTGGGTTCTCAGGCTTTACTCATTGGACATTGTTTCAATGAATGGCTAAAACATATAAAATTATCACATTTCGGAAGGGGACTTTCATAGATAGCTTCTTGCTTAAAGATTTCATCATCTTTTCCTGTAGCTTCCAAAAAGGTTGGAACCATATTCGGCTTTGACATCAACTAGAACCCTAGCAAAAGATATTCTGGTTCTTTTCTGAGTAGCCACATCCATTTTGATAGGTCTACAAATAGGGCTCGTGAGGGCGATAATGGCCTTAGGACCTCATAAATGAAAGCTTAATCCAGGCAGGCATATCCATACTGGCATCGAAGTAAGGAGATCTATGTTTGTCCTTATGTTGGGATTTAGCCTCTTTATTATAATTAGGTTTTCATCAAAAACCCAAGGGACTCTTCTAATATGTTGTTGCAGTCTATTCCTTCTCAAAAAGGACAAAAAATATGTTGTCTCTAGAGTGAATTAAGAAATTTCCCTACATTTCCATATCCTTTTAGAGTATACTTCAATTACTTTGAAATATGGGCTAGTTCCTACCACATAAAAAATATTCATTTTTTCTATCTTCCTTCAGCCTCGCTTAAGGCTGCTACAGACAAAACACCTATCCTTACTCCATCTATCAAAATGCGTTCAGTAAATTCTAGGTTGGAAAAACATTTTCGGCTACCGCCACCCACCACAACTGAATAATTTATTTTTCACATCCTTAGGAATAGAGAATTTAGTACCACCTGCCTTTTTGTCTCCTCTTTGAAGTCCACCGCGATGAGATCTGATCGTGGGTTGAATCCATGGTGTATTAACATAGCTAGGTTGCTATGTCTCTATGATTTTATCCTTCCCTTTTCATTTCTTGTTAACAATAGCTTCCCAACCCTTCTCTGTTTCACCCCCACCGAAATCAAACTTCCCTTCTGGCTTCGATATTGACATAAAGATAATTGAAGGCAAAATAAAGATGTAATAGAGAAAGAAGAGAGAAATACGAGGAGGATATGAAAAATAGATGAGAATTAGTGCAGATCTGAGAGAGAGAAAGAAGACAATGGAAGAAGCCTCCATTAGGGTTTCATGCATCTCATGTATAAGCATGTTTGATTTATATTCATACTAAACAAATTATTACTCTATATTAATCACATATTGATGATACTCATTGCTAATGTATTCATAACTGTATGAAATAAACATAAGAAATCAAATTAATAAACACGTTCATAACTAGAAAAATAAAACAAAGAATTCGTTTGCTTTCAATATCAATGCATTCTAAATGTTTGGGGGGAGCATTTTTAGTAAACATAAACTAATTATAACCATTTGTATTTACTTAAATAATATTTTTATAATAAATGTTTATAGTTTATTATATAATAGAACATAATATATATATATATATATATATATATATATTATTATATTAATATAAACAATGTAAGTTTGAAATATGCTAAATATAAAAATAACAGCATTATAAATGTATATCATTAATGATTATTATGTATGATAATAGATTTGAAATAAGTTGGATATTTTATTTCTATTACATTATTAGACCTGTTACATTATTAAATAGAATTAATTCCATATAGTCGTATTTTTTTATTTGTTTATTAAATATATTATAATGTTATTTATTTACCAGTTATATTATGATATAGATAGAATTATTACATATAACTTATCAAAAAATTTAGCATTGTCCAAATTTAATCAGCAAATATTCATCTTAGTGCTGAACAATCAGAAGAGTTAAAATATAGCTAGTAAGGAAAGATCTAAAAATATAAAATCTCCACGTATAAATATGTAACAATAACTTAGTATTAATAATAACATAAAATATCTTGCAAAACCAATAATGAATGGGCAAAAACAATGGAATACTAATGTTCATTATGAAAATGCAATTATAACCTCCTTAACATTAGATACTAAACAAATAATGAATAGGAGAAACCATAGGTGACTTATTGACAAAAAACATAGGAAAAAAAAGTAGAAAATGCAAGTAATGGATGAATTAGTATGGAAACAATTCATGGCATACATTATATGAAAGCCTCAAATTTTATAGTAAAACATAAATAATATGAACTAAAATGCTCATTCATTCCAAGGTTATTAATCTCCAGCTTTACTCTGTATTCACAAAGCTCATGTAATAGTATGGAACATTGATATAAAGTAGTCAAAATTAGTCTCTTATATCAAAAGAATAACGGATGACATATTAAAATCTCTGGTCATGGAGCATGCTCATAAAGTTACATTGACAAACCCAAATTCAAAAATCATATTTAACATATTGCACCGAGTTTCAATAAAAAAAGGATTTTTTTTTAAAAGTTGAGTGACCTTATCGATACATAACTTAACCAAAGATTGATTACGATAATAAGTGTTATAATAGTTCGTATATTAGTGGAAATACATATTTTAAGTTAACTCCCTCCTAGGAGTCAATTTCATTATATAACAAAGCCATTAAAAATAGAATTTGTAGTTGCCATTAATTTATACCATGCCACACTCTTGAAATTTTTAAGGGTGCTGCTAATTAAATGGAAAATAAAACTCAAACAACATCTATTCTTAAGCAACCAAACAAAAACTTGAATTGAATGAGGAATAGTTATCAAATATTGTTTAACCAAACTCTTACGCATTAACATGGTAACCAAATGTAGTTTCTTCAATTAAGCTCTAATTTAGAAACAACAATAAAAAATTCCAAAAAAAAAGGAAAAAAGGAAATCAAGTTGCATGAAATGAATAACATAAGAGAGAGAATTCATTGCCATCGAACGCAATCGGAGGGAGAGAGAATTCACGTGAAAAAAAAAATTAGGGAACCATCAATGGCGTTATATGGGAAGCAAATAGCAAGCAGATGAAGCTAAGTTGAGGAAAAAGAGGTTTTGCTTGATAAAGCTTCTCCTACCATTCGAAAAGAAAAAAAATTCAAGCTAAGGAAAAAAGAGGTTTTTGCCTTTCATGGATGAATATGTGAAACCATCTATCTGAAGTTAAATGTCTTTCATATACAGAATTATTTCTTTCTCTACTTGACTTAAAAGACTAAAGAAACCTTACTATTCAATACAAACATACCATATATATATATATATATATATATATATATATATATGTATGCCTATGTTTCCTCATGTATGTCACTATTGTGTAGTTTAAAAGATCAAACCATATGAAAAAGGACCTTTACTACCTAACATCATGAAATACATAGTACTCCGCAACCTCTAACTATTTTACATTCTACCATTCAAATAATTTTGCAAATACCATCTGGTTTTCAGTATTTTTATTCCTTATTTCATGTCTTCAAAACATGTTAAAAATAAATTATATGCTAACTTCTAGAAATATGTAAAATTCTATCAAACTCTAACTACTTTTTATTCCACCCCGCAAACAATTTTGTAGATATTATCTGCTTTCAAAAATTTTAATTTCTTATTTAAGTTTTCAATATTTTTAGCTAGGTCTAGTGCCATATTGATAGGGTCAAACATTTTTCTAATATTTTTACCAAAATCCATTGCCATGTTAGATCCTAAAAAAGTAAGTTGCATAATTTTATATTCATGTCTGAAATGAAATATCTTTCATATTTAAAGTATTATTCTCACAATTTGACTTAAAAGAGTTAAACATAAAGCCGTGACCCTTAATATCTAGGTAGGAGGCGTTGGAAGATATAGGGGAAAGATGCACATATGAGTCCGATGAGATAGGAATAATAAGGGAGTGAGTTTTAACTGCATTGGTAGTTTTATATAATTATGTACCAAAATTGTTTTACTAATATGTGCTTGTGTATTCAACTATCAATAATGTAAGAGATGTATCTTTATCGAAAAAGCATTATACAGTATAGAAGAAATATATTATGGGCTCGCATAAATATAATGTGGGATCATTCCCTAGAGTAGATCAACTCAATTGGTACAACAACCATGAAAACACTTGTACAAGGTTAAAACATAAAGCAGCATGCATAATAATAGATAGAAATTGTCAATAAGCATAAGAAATAAATAGATATATGATAAATTAAACCCATAGACCTTTTGCGGACACGGTGAACAATATATTGGTTTCCCTAAATGTATTTCCTAACATTGATTGCAAAAATAGTAAAATTGCATGTTCCAAACATGCAATTTGGAAGAAATCATAGCATTCCAGATTGAAGAGTTAAATTGGATCGCAACTATCTACACTTGAAATGGGCAAACAGCCCAATCTCAAATGGAAACAAAAATTAAAACTATTAATAATTCGAAGATAATAGAAAGAAGACAAATTTTTTAAAGTGGTTCAGCTTGAATTCGAAGCCTACGTCCTCTACTAATATTATTTTAAATTTCTTTATGAATTACAGCCAAGTTTTACAAGAAATTCAATCTTGAATAAAGTTGAGCTTCAACAATGGCAGAGTCTCCTTGTAAATCCAAAATCGAATCAAAAGTTCAAAAAGTCCTTTTCTAGTTGGTATTAGCCTTCTATTTATAGAAAAATTCAAGCATGAGTTGAATGAGTTGGATCTGGTTTGAATAAGAAAATATCTCCAGATCTGAAGTTCCAACCAGAGGACAAGTAAAATCGAGCCAATTCTAATAATCGGTATTGTTTGGTACCGACCCATATAGGTTGGCATCGACCGATAACATTATCTCCACCTTTTACTTTTTCCTTGGAATAATACAAGCTCTCTAAACTTTTTTATTTAAAGTCCTAAAAATGCCATGTGGGTCGGTATCAATCTATGTCACCTCATGATCTTTCACTTTCTTCAACCTTGAGCTTTGGTTCTAGCACTAATTTGACTTGTTGAATTTTGGCTCTATCTTCTTGAGTCTTTCAACTTTCGCACTCTAGGAACCTCGCAAACTTCTTGATTTGTTTCTACATAATTTTGTAACCTTGGTCCTTTGAAACGGTGCGCGGTTCAAATACCGGATAACGCTTGCTCCTGAAATTTTCTTATGTGAAATCAAAACATATTTTGGATTGGGACAAGTGATTGAATCCGAATCCGAATCTACATGGGCATTTCTATCATCTGAACTGTCTTTGTGAAATGTTATATATCCTTCGACAAGATCGGTGCATCACTACAAACAGTCATGGAATCGCGTCCCTTCGGCAGATATAAAAGTTGGAGTCTTCCATTTGAATTCTTTGCTTAACTCTAGTAAGTTTTGAAAGCTGTTGTTATCCAGCTTTTTGACTAGGCTATATATGGACGAACTTAACCAGTCAAGCTTGAAAGCTATCATGACAGGAAGCCCAAAGAGAAAGCCATAAACTCTAGTAACCAAGTACAACTAAAGTCCCAAGGAGAAGGCAAAGCCATCTTAAGAACTCCATGACCCAAATCCAGTAAAGTGTTGGATCGGTACCGATAGTTGAGGTTTCACCCAATCCTTCCTTAACTCCTATTATTCATAAGTGATGATGCCAGGAGCCTATTTCAAGTTCCATTTCATCGATCCCATGTAATTCTCTATCGATCTTCACGAGCACTTGAAGCCAACAATTCATTCCTTAACCGATCCCACATTTGAAATGCAGAACAAGCTAATAAAGTTGCAATTAAGCTTAGAATCACGAAGGTAACCATGAATCATGCCAGGATGAAGCATCCATGACGATCCATATGAAGGTCTTATGGATTGTAACAACCCATAATTTTGTAAATTTTTTTAATTAAATTTTTATTTGGAAACTTTTATTTTAAATTATTTAAAATTAAATTTCTGGAATTTTTCCAATGTAAGTTTGGATTTTGTTTGTAATTTATTTTCCAAATACAATAAAATAAACATTATCTAAATTTTTTTGTATTTTGGTCAACTGAAAGTCAAAGTTTGACCATAGTTGAAATTTTAAATTTGAATTTTTAAATCCTATTCTTTTTCTTTGAAAATGTATTTTATTTTAATAATAATTCTGTTTTTCGTTTCGTTGAATTCCGATTTATACTTTTTGAATTAGATAAATTGCAGTGTTTTACAAGCAATAACTTTCAATATTTTATTTTCTATTTTCCTACGTTCATTTCCCTAATCTATTTTCTATTTTCTATTTTTCATCTTTCTAATTTTATTTTGTTTAACTTTCATTTTATTTTATTTTTTTGATTTTTGATTGGTTTATTTTTTATAAAGGGTTTAGGAAATTCAAAGGTCATAAGTTGCTCTTTCTTTAATTCAAATTGAGACTTTTACTTTTATTACCATCCAAAACTTCCCCTTAGCCATTCATTTTTCTTTTGGCCGTGCTTTTCACTTGTTATTCACGTACAAATCAAATCATTCTCATCCCTCATTTTCATTTCTAGAAAGAAATCTATGCAAATAAATAGCTTGGAGAAATTTAAGAGACATGGGTTACATGCGTTAATTTCTTGCTTTTAACTATCCTATTTATTTCTTACCCTATCCATTCACCTATTCTAGTCATGTATTCCCCTATCAAATCAAGCACAAAATATTCTCATTATCTCATTTCCTCATTTTCATTTGCAATTAAAAATAAATATATACGTTTCTTTCTCCTTAACTTTTGCCTTTTCCATTTCTAGCATTTACTTCTTTACTTGCCTTCCAAACCACTCCATCTATTAGCCGTGAGAAACTTTATCAATTCACGTACAAAGATTTATTTCTCACTTTTCATATTCATTTGCATTTAAGAATAAAATATATGCAAGTTTATTTCTCCTTAGTTTATGCCTTTTTGTTTCCTATCATTTACTCCTCCTTAGCCGTTTCTTTTTTTTCTTCCATCTTTAGCAGTGTATTTCTTTTGATAACTCACGCACAAACAATTACCAAATTCCTCATTATCATTTGCGTGAAGAAAAATATATGTTCAAGCTCTAAAGTCATAGCTTCTCTTCATTTTCCATTTCTTTTCTCTTTTCTTTTCCTTTTTCTATGTTTTGCTTCAAAGCTAGGATCGACCTCTTGCCTTTAGCCACCACCATGACCACCTCCATCAACCATCACCACCAACCAAAGCCTCGTTGTGACCACCATGAGCAAAACCCCACCACAAAGTATTGTCTAAAGCCTAGATCACCACATATGCATTCACTACTTCCTCCTTTAGGTTCGGCCACCAACTCCTCCACCAAACATCACCTCGATGCCATGATCCATCCCCTAGCCATGAGTTCATGTTGCACTTGACCCAAACAAACATGGCTGAGCACCTGAGAAGCCTAGGGCCAAACCAAAATACTCCAAAACCCTTGCTTGCCTTTGGCCTTTTGCCTTCTTGTCACTTGTAACCTCCATCTCCTCATTTCCCAAGCCTTAGTCGTGCCTTGCATGACCCTAGCCAAGCCTAGTTGCGATGAGAAGATCATGGCCGAGCATAGAATGATGTGGTCAAGCCTATTTACATAGTGGCCGAGCCCACTTGTGGTTTAGAGCAAAGGTTATGTCAATTCGATTCATTCTTTTCCATTGTTTTAATCTATAAATCTTTGTGCTGAATTATATTCTTATAATTGTTGTATTTGGTGGTATACAAGATTGGATCTTAACCTTCCATCACTAAAAATATTGCCGTGCCTTGTCGTGCTTTTCGGAGTTTCATTTGTGTGTTTTGAATTTGATCTTCAGCTTTAAAAAGGTGAGTTTTTATCACTCTAGACATATGTACTTATGTTATTGTGGAATAATAACAAGTAAATTGTATAAATTTATATGCTATATCCATATATGCCTTTGATATGTATATGATGTTAAAAGTTGTTTATATATTTGTTACATCATCTGATATGTTATTATATGATATACTGTTCATTTTATTTACTGTATCTCACATTGCAAGTTCCCTATCACTATGGGTTGAATTGATAAATACCCAAATAGACATTAGAATAAGAAAAAATCATTATGAGCTGAAATGATTGACTCGAATGATTTTTATTGCATTTAATTTATTTGGGATTGTGGGTTTGAAATGATAGAACCCAGATTTTTCTTTTTAAATTACGGATTGAAATGATACATATTTGTATCACTTGACCTACGTTAGAAAATTTTATACAGACTCATGGATAAATTTTAAATGATATTTTCCTAAAAATTATTAAGTATTTTGGGTTTTAAGATATATGATATTTTAGCTTAAAGATTTGATTTAATGATTTGAAATACATTGGATTTCTATAAGTTAAAATTTTATAAGTTGATTTGGTTTTAATTGTAATTTAAAATCTTTGTTTGGTTTTTAAATTGTAATGTAAGGATCTTTGTTCATGATAAATAACTTAATAATTAATTTGATTTAATATGGAATCTTGAATCTACTCTGGTGATTTATTTAAAGTTATTCCCTGAAATGGAAATGTTTTGTATAATAAATAATGTATTTTGAATTGATAAAATGAAATACAATTTTAATTGGGCATATGGTAATAAAGTTTATTTAACTTGAAATCATAGTTAATTGATGTCTAAATGCATAGATTTATAAGAGAATTGGATTGTTATATCAAATATGATAAAATATTTTATTTAGGGTTATTTTTTGTAAAAAAAAAGAAATGACTATGATTTAAAAATGGAAAAAATGTAACTTAAAGACGACTTAACTTGAAATTGGGAATTGGTTTTTCAATGGAAATTTTAAGTTAAGTAAACAAATGGAGATTTAATTTTATTTAGGAGATGGGTAGGTTAAATAAAATATTAAGTTATTGGTTGAAATAAAAGTTAAGAAATTTATAAAGTATTGACTTAACAAATGAATTTCAATTTAAATTGGATATTTATTAATAAAATGTTATTTTATTAAATTTAGAAGTTTAAGTAGTATACAAATAATTTTTTTGAAATGTGGAATAAGTTTGATAAGTTAAAAATGAGACAAATTGAAGATATATTGTTTTAAACGGTATGACAGAAATTATAGCATTTCTGAAATGGTGCGGTTTAAATGCGCTATGGCTAAATATACTAAAGACACGTGGAACAACATTTCTGAAGTGCCGTAATTCCTGAAAATATGAACTATGTGTTGAAATATACTAAAGAGACATATAACAGCATTTCTGAAGTGCTGTAACTTCTGAAATTTGAACTATGTGCTGAAATTACTAAATGGACCTATAACAGCATTTCTGAAATGTTGTAGTTTCTGAATTTAAACTATGTTTTGATATATACTGAATATACCTACCACAGCACTTTACAAGTGCTGCTGTTTTGAAAATTACAATGTTTAAAAAGTTGAAATTGAACAAATGAAATTAGAAATTGCTGAAATTCTGGAAATTGAATATCTGATTTGGAATGATAACTACTTCATATTTAATGGTTTAAATGAAGGTCATTTTAAAGGCGTTATGAGTTCGAAGAATTGTCTTTAAATATAGTGATTTGAAACTCATTGAAATTGATGATTTAAGAATACGATTTTATAATCTGGTTTTGGTTTAAGGTGATTTTAAAGGGAATATTCCGAGTTTAATAAACTGAAGGAAATATTCCGTGATTTGGAAATTTGGGTTTTATTTAAATGATATATTGATTTGGTTTTGAAATGAAATAATATAGACATATTTTTGACATGGATATGATATTTTGGTTTTTGAAGTGTAAATGATTTTGAAATAAATATCCATGAGTTATAATAACATTGGGTTGTTAAAGAGACCGGGATCGAAAGTTTTCATACTCTACCAACTCCGTAAACCAATTTAACAACCGTGTACGCGGTGGAGTCTCCAGAATGAAGTAGGATGGTAGCGGCGTTTCTTTGAGGTATATACGTGGACCCGACTCCCGTGAGTTGGCATAAGGTGGCTAAAACAAGAGCGCTAATGGGCCAGTGAGGTAGCCCCTCTTATCGGACACACTCCTTCGATATTATATTCTGACTTTGATATTTGATTTGGTGGCCACTTTTGATTTTTGATTGTTGGAGGTGTGGCTCGAGGTGGACGGTATCTACGCGCTATGCGTCACCACCAACCCGGATGCGTAATTGGTATATCTACCCTAGCATTGCCTAGTTGTGCCGTATCACCTACCCTAGCGTGCCTTGTATGAGTTTGGTTTTCTCCCGTAGCCCATGGAGTATCCTCTGGTGGCTTCCCGATCAGGAGGGACTATGATATTGGATGGTCTACTGGAACTATTACATGTTAAGGGCTATATTGGTAACCCCTTAACACTATTTAAAAGTAAGTTTATTTTACTATAGACATTATTATAATAGCGAAATATTACTACATAGTAAATAGTTTAATGGATCCTTAGAGGATGGGCGATCCCAAGCATCCTTTAAGTTGGTTTACATTGTATAAGTATGTATGTCCTAACTTGAGTGTTTTGTGTTTTGCTTTACGCTCGGGTCAGACAGAGTGATACAACATTCAAGACTCACCTTGGAAGTTGGAGCTTTGCTTGAAGATCCAACTATCTGTTTCTCTTCCATTTGTTCAGTTGATTCCAGTTATCTAGTTGATTTCAGTGATGTATTCAGCTTTGTACTTAATTATCATCTTGTTACTTCTGTTGTATCTTGTTTAACTATGATGTATATTTATATAGTAGCTTCATGAACTACTATTTCTTACTTCCGCTGCATTATATTACTCTGTGTCCGTAATTCTGTGATTTATTTATTTGCTGTATATTCTGAGATTTGCCAAATTTATTTTATAATCTAGTATTTTGAGCAATTCAAGTCCGGCATGTGTGTCTGCCAATGCACTTGGAGGGTGCAACATGATAGGGGGTTCTTGCATTTGGTTTGGTAGCGAGCGGATGACCCTTACTCCTACATGTCCGTGCGAGGGTTGGTGCAGTCGAGAGGCTGGCCGTAAAGGCAGAACACATGTACTAATATATGCTAGGGTGAGTGTTACCCCACTAGCAGGTAGTCCGTTACATTTGGTATCAGAGCTTTGGCTCTAGGCAAAACTTAGCATATATGGTAAATTTATTTACAGAATCACTTTCATTCGAGTGTGAATCTCTTCCTTTTGACTCGGTTTCCTTTGAATTTTGGAACGTTCCCTGAGGTTCCAAATTTCATTCCTGTCCCCCACTATTCATCTTCTTTTGATTTTGGAGTATCCCATAACTCCACTTCGGATGATCTTTATAATGAATTGGCGGTCTCGCCAATCTCCAAATGACTTGTAAAGGGGTGAAACTCCTTTACAATTAGCATTGATTCACCGGAGATTTACATACATATCCTCGGTTTAGATGCTAATATCTTTTGTTATCCCGAATTCTATATTTTGATATCGAATGTAGATTTGCCCAGAATTCTACATCAATCTTGTTCTTTAAATCAAGGTTGACCCGGTTAAGGTTGTCCGTGATTTTTATAAGTTTATCCATCTCCCTACTCTGCTATTTATCATCTTATCTTTTGGTTCCAACTTATCTTCAAATCAGTTCAAATCAGAATTCTCTTTGATTTGAGTCCATAAAATTTGAACCCCTATTCTTGCTTTGTAAAGCTATATTTAAAATGTTTATATATTGTGTTGTTTGAGTTGTTGATGTTAATTTGAATTTTTGATCGATTCGTCTGATCAACGCTATCGATAGGATCCTCAAAACACTTGAACAGAGCAAACCAACACAATTAGTTTTCAAATTTAGTAAATGAAATAAATTTTTTATAATTATATTAGTAAAATTTTCTGAATTTTGATAGTTAATTGACTTGGATGTTAGGAAATAATATTTGACTCTGTCTTGTAATTATTGGCTTTGGTTTCATATATAAATAATTGAACTTTTCATAGTTATAAATTAATTAGGAAATTTAAGTGAATTTAAAACAAGAAACTAAGAATTTAATTTCCCATGGCTTCAAACTTTGTGTGTAAGGTTTTAAAGGGTGTGTTATTTAAAGTATTTCAAGTAGAAATTGTTTCAAGAATTTTATTTTGTAAATCAACGCTTTTTCTTTGTCGTTGAAAAATAATTTCGGTGATGACTACAGCATCATCGACATTCATTTTTGAGTTTCGAAGTGAAGAGACCATTCAATAGATTTGCTACAGTCTTGCTTTGGGAGAATTTGATTGATTTGGACTTCTAAACTATGACCTAATTTATAATATATGTGATATATGATTCGAATTTGATTTAGTATATATTGTGTATATTTATTTATCTCTAAAATAGTTTGAAGTTAATTGGGAATTTAATTCTTAAATTTTATCTTAAAAGATGATTACAATTATAAAATGAAGCCAAAATTTTGAATAAATATTTAAGCTTGATATAATTGAATTAAGAAAATTTAATTTGTATAATACTCTATTGCATTCCAATATAACTTACCTTAATTATTAGAAGTTAACAATGTAATTGGATAATATACAATAAAAAAGGGATTTTTTAAATAAAATTTGAGTTGTTATAATAAATGTTATACACTTAAATTTTAGTTATAAAAAGGTTAATAGAGGTAAATAGAATAAAAAGTTAATTGAATAAAATACAATATAAATGGTGTTAAATGAATTCATAAATAAATTGGAATAGTTATAGTCGGAGTAAATATGCTTGATATACATGATTAGATATATTAAGTAGAATAAATTTAATAATAATTTGGAATAAAGAAGGGCTTAAATTTATTGAATAAATTTTGAGCATAATAAATGATTTTCCAAATTCATGATTTTAGAAATTGTTAATTTAAGATAATTGGATGATAAGGTAATGAAATAAAAAAAATAGTTAAGATTTATTTAGCTTAAGTGAAATCAAGTATTAATTTAAGATTTTAATGATTTTAAATTTATTATTTTATCTTGTTTTCCAATCCTTTTTCTTTCAGGATGTTTCTATTCTCCTACTTCCTTCATTTTCAGGGACGAAAAGGTTTTAGTGAAGGAGCATGTAACAACCCATAATTTTGTAAATATTTTTAATTAAATTTTAATTTGAAAATTTTAGTTTTAATTATTTAAAATTAAATTTCTGGAATTTTTCCAAAATAATCTTGGAATTTGTTTGTAATTAATTTTTCCAAACACAATAAAATAAACATTTTCTAATTTTTTTTGCATTTTGGTCAACCGAAAGTCAAAGTTTGACCAAAGTTGAAAATTTTAAATTTGAATTTTTAAATCGTAATCTTTTTCTTTGAAAATGTATTTTATTTTAATAATAATTCTGCTTTTCATTTTATTGAATTCTGATTTATACTTTTTGAATTAGATAAATTACATTGTTTTACACGCAAAAACTTTCGATATTTTATTTTATATTTTTCCTATGTTCATTTTCCTAATTTATTCTCTATTTTCTATTTTCCATCTTTCTAATTTTATTTTGTTCAACTTTCATTTTATATTTATTTTTTTGATTTTTGATTGGTTTATTTTTGATAAAGGGTTTAGGAAATTCAAAGGTCATAAGTTGCTCTTTCTTTAATTCAAAATGAGACTTTTCCTTTTCTTACCATCCAAAACTTCCCCTTAGTCGTACATTTTTCTTTTGGCTGTGCTTTTCACTTGCTATTCACGTTCAAATCAAATCATTCTCATCTCTCATTTTCATTTATAGAAAGAAATCTATGCAAATAAATGGCTTGGAGAAATTTAAGAGGCATAGGTTACATGCGTTAATTTCTTGCTTTTAATTGCCTTGCCTCTTTATTTCTTACCCTATCCATTCACCTATTCTAGTCGTGTATTCCCCTGTCAAATCAAGCACAAAATATTCTCATTATCTCATTTTCTCGTTTTCATTTGCAATTAAGAATAAATATAAACGTTTCTTTCTCCTTAACTTATGCCTTTTCTTTTCTTAGCATTTACTTCTTTGCTTGCCTTCCAAATCACTCCATCTATTAGCCGTGAGAAACTTTATCAATTCACGTATAAAGATTTATTTCCCACTTCTCATATTCATTTGCATTTAAGAATAAAATATATGCAAGTTTATTTCTCCTTAGTTTATGCCTTTCTGTTTCCTGTCATTTACTCCTCCTTAGCCGTTTCTTTTTTTTTTCTTCCATCTTTAGCCGTGTATTTCTTTTGATAACTCACGCACAAACAATTCTCAAAACTCCTCATTATCATTTGCGTGAAGAAAAATATATGGTCAAACTCTAAAGTCATGGCTTCTCTTCTTTTTTCATTTCTTTTCTCTTTTCTTTTCCTCTTTCTTTGTTTTACTTCAAAGCTAGGCTCAGCCTCTTTCCTCTAGCCACCACCATGACCACCTCCATCAACCATCACCGCCACCTAAAGCCTCGCCGTGACCACCATGAGCAAAACCCCACCACAAAATTTTGTTTAAAGCCTAGATCACCACATATGCATTCACCACTTGTTCCTTTAGGCTCGGCCACCAACAACTCCTCCACCAAACATCACCTACATGCAATGATCCATCCCCTAACTGTGAGTTCATGTTGCACTTGACCTAAACAAACATGGCCAAGCACATGAGAAGCCTAGGGCCGAAACAAAATACTCCGAAACCCTTGCTTGCCTTTGGCCTTTTGCCATCTTGTCACTTGTAACCTCCATCCCCTCATTTCCCAAGCCTTAGCCGTGCCTTGCATGACCCAAGCCAAGCCTAGTTTAAGAAAATCATGGCCGAGCATATAATGATGTGGTCAAGCCTATTACATAGTGGCCAAGCCCACTTGTGGTTTAGAGCAAAGGTTATGTCAATTCGATTCATTCTTTTCCATTGTTTTAATCTATAAATCTTTGTGCTGAATTATATTCTTATAATTATTGTATTTGGTGGTATACAAGATTGGATCTTGACCCTCCATCACGAAAAATATTGTCGTTCCTTGTCACGCTTTTCGGAGTTTCAGTTGTGTGTTTTGAATTTGATCTTCAGCTTTAAAAAAGTGAGTTTTTATCACTCTAGACATATGTACTTATATTATGTGGAATAATGACAAGTGAATTGTATAAATTTATATGCTATGTCCATATATGCCTGTTATATGATGTTAAATGTTGTTTATATTTTTTTTACATCATCTAATATGTTATTATATGATATACAGTTCATTTTATTTACTGTATCTCACACTGCAAGTTCCCTATCACTATGGGTTGATATGATACATACCCGAAAGGACATTAGAATAAGGAAAAATCATTATGAGCTGAAATGATAGGCTCGAATGATTTTTATTGTAATTTACTTGGGATTGCGGGTTTGAAATGATAGAACCCAGATTTTTCTTTTTAAATTCGGATTGAAATGATGCATATCCGTATCACTTGATCTAGGTTAGAAAATTTTATACGGACCCATGGATAAATTTTAAATAATATTTTCCTAAAAATTATTAAGTATTTTGGGTTTTAAGTTACATGATATTTTAGCTTAAAGATTTGATTTAAAGATTTGAAATATATTGGATTTTTATAAGTTGAAATTTTATAAGTTGATTTGGTTTTAATTGTAATTTAAATCTTTGTTTGGTTTTCAAATTGCAATGTAAGGATCTTTGCTTATGATAAATAACTTAATAATTAAATTCGATTTAATATGGAATCTTGAATCTAATCTAGTGATTTATTTAAGGCTATTCCCTGAAATGGAAATGTTTTGTATAATGAATAATGTATTTTGAATTGATAAAATGAAATACAGTTTTAATTGGGCGTTGGTAATAAAGTTTATTTAACTTGAAATCATAGTTAATTGATGTCTAAATGAATAGATTTATAAGAGAATTGGATTGTTATATCAACTATGACAAAATATTTTATTTAGGATTATGTTTTGTAAAAAAAAGAAATGATTATGATTTAAAAATGGAAAAATGTAACTTAAAGATGACTTAACTTGAAACTGGGAATTTGGTTTTTAAATGGAAATTTTAAGTTAAGTAAATAAATGGAGATTTAATTTTATTTAGGAGATGGGTAGGTTAAATAAAATATTAAGTTATTGGTTGAAATAAAAGTTAATAAATTTATAAAGTATTGACTTAACAAATGAATTTTAATCTAAATTGGATATTTACTAATAAAATGTTATTTTATTACATTTATCAGTTAAGTAATATCCAAATAAATTTTTTGAAAAGTGGAATAAGTTTGATAAGTTAAAAATGAGAAAAATTGAAGATATATTATTTTAAAGGGTATGACAGAAATTATAGCATTTATGAAATGCCGTGGCATAAATGCGCTATGGGTGAATATACTAAAGACACCTGTAACGACATTTCTAAAGTGATGTAATGCCTGAAAATATGAACTATGTGTTCAAATATAGTAAAGAGACCCATAACAGCATTTCTGAAGTGATGTAACTTCTGAAATTTTAACTAAGTGCTGAAATTACTAAATGGACCTATAACAGCATTTCTGAAATGCTAAAGTTTCTGAATTTGAACTATGTTTTGATATATACTGAATATACCTACCACAGCACTTTATAAGTGCTGCTGTTTTGAAAATTACAATGTTTGAAAAGTTGAAATTGAACAAATGAACTTAGAAATTGCTAAAATTCTGGAAATTGAATATTTGATTTGGAGTGATAACTACTTCATATTTAATGGTTTAAATGAAGGTCATTTTAAAGGTGTTATGAGTTGGAAATTGTATTTAATTAAGAATTGTCTTTCAATATATAGATTTGAAACTCATTGAAATTGATGATTTAAGAATATGATTTTATAATCTGGTTTTGGTTTAAGGTGATTTTAAAGGGAATATTTCAAGTTTAATAAATTGAAGGAAATATTCAGTGATATGGAAATTTGGGTTTTATTTAAATGATATATTGATTTGGTTTTGAAATGAAATAATATAGAAATAGTTTTAACATGGATATGATATTTTGGTTTTTGAAGTGTAAATGATTTTGAAATAAATATCCATGGGTTATAATAACGTTGGGTTGTTAAAGATACCGGGATCGAAAGTTGTCATACTCTCTGCCAACTCCGGAAACCACTTTAACAACCTGTACGCGGTGGAGTCTCCAGAATGAAGTAGGATGGTGGCGGCATTCCTTTGAGGTATATACGTGGACCCGACTCCCGTGAGTTGGCATAAGGTGGCTAAAACAGGAGCTCTAACGGGATAGTGAGGTAGCCCCTCTTATCGGACACACTCCTTCGATATTATATTCTGACTTTGAGATTTGGTTTGGTGGCCACTTTTGATTTTTGACTGTTGGGGGTGTGGCTCGAGGTGGCGGTAGCTGCACGCTATGCACCACCACCAGCCCAGATGTGTAATTGGTATATCTATCTTGGCATTGCCTAGTTGTGCCGTATCACCTACCCTAGTGCGCCTTATACAAGTTTGATTTTCTCCCGTAGCCCGTGGAGTATCCTCTGGTGGCTTCCCGATCAGGAGGGACTATGATACTGGATGGACTACTGGGACCATTACGTGTTATGGGCTATATGGGTAACCCTTTGACGCTATTTAAAAGTAAGTTTATTTTACTATAGACATTATTATAATAGAAAAATATTACTTCATAGTAAATAGTTTAATGGATCCTTAGAGGATGGGCGGTCCCAAGCATCCTTTAAGTTACTTGTATCTTATATTACAGTTCACTTGAGTTGGTTCACATTGTATAAGTGTGTATGTCCTGACTCGAGTGTTTTATGTTTTTCTTTATGCTCGGGTCAGACCGAGTGATACAGCATTCAAGACTCACCTCCGAGTTGGAGCTTTGCTTAAAGACCCAACCATCTATTTCTCTTCCATTTGTTCGATTGATTCCAGTTATCCAGTTGATTTCAGTGATGTATTCAGCTTTGTAGTTGATTATCATCTTGTTACTTCTGTTGTATCTTGTTTAAATCTGATGTATATTTATATAGTAGCTTCATGAACTACTATTTCTTGCTTCCGTTGCGTTATATTACTTTGTGTCTGTGATTCTATGATTTATTTATTTTCTGCATATTCTGAGATTTGCCAAATTTATTTTACAATCTAGTATTTTTAGCAATTCAAGTCTGGCATGTGTGTCTGCCAATGCACATGGAGGGTGCAGCATGATAGAGGGTTATCGCATTTGGTTTGGTAGCGAGCGGATGACTCTTACTCCTACATGTCCGTGCGAGGGTTGGTGCAGTCGAGAGGCTGGCCGTAAAGGAAGAACACAGGTACCAATGTATGCTACGGTGGACGTTACCCCACTAGCAGGTGGTCCGTTACATTTGGTATCAGAGATTTGGCTCTAGGAAAAACTTAGTATATATGGTAAATTTATTTACAGAATCACTTTAATTCGAGTGTGAAACTTTTCCTTTTGACTCGGTTTCCTTTGAATTTTGGAACGTTACCTGCGGTTCCAAATTTCATTCTTGTCCCCCACTATTCATCTTTTTTTGATTTTGGAGTATCCCATAACTCCATTTCGGATGATCTTTATAATGAATTGGCGGTCTCACCAATCTCCAAATGATTTGTAAGGGGGTGAACCTCATTTGCAATTAGCATTGATTCACCGGAGATTTATATATATCCTTGGTTTAGATGCCAATATCTTTTGTTATCTCGAATTCTATCTTTTGAGATCGAATGTAGTTTTGCCTAGAATTCTGCATCGATCTTATTCTTTAAATCAAGGTTGACCGGGTTAAGGTTGCCCATGATTTATATAAGCTTATCCATCTCCCTACTCTGCTATTTATCATCTTATCTTTTGGTTCCAACTTATCTTCAAACCAGAATTCTCTTTGATTTGAGTCCATCAAATTTGAACCCCTATTCTTGCTTTGTAAAGCTATATTTAAAATGTTTATATATTGTGTTGTTTGAGTTGTTGATGTTGATTTGGGTTTTCGATCGATTCGTCTGATCAATGTTATCGATAGGATCTCTAAAGCACTTGAACAAAGCAAACCGACACAATATAGTTTTCAAATTTAGTAAATGAAACAAATTTTGTATAATTATATAAGTAAAATTTTCTGAATTTTGATAGTTAATTGACTTGTATGTTAAGAAATAATATTTATCTCTGTCTTGTAATTATTGGCTTTGGTTTCATATATAAATAATTAAACTAAACATGGTTATAAATTAATTTGGAAATTTAAATGAATTTAAAACAAGAAACTAAGAATTTAATTTCTGATGGCTTCAAATTTTGTGTTTAAGGTTTTAAAGGGTGTATTATTTAAAGTATTTCAGGTAGAAATTTTTTCAAAGAATTTTATTTTGTAAATCAGTGTTCTTTTCTTTATCGCTGGAAATAATTTCGGTGATAACTGCAGCATCATCGACATTCGTTTTTGAGTTTCGAAGTGAAGAGACCATTCTGTAGTTTTGCTACAGTCTTGCTTTGGTAGAATTCGATTGATTTGGATTTCTAAAGTATGACCTGATTTATAATATATGTGATATATGATTCAAATTTGATTTAAACATATATTGTGTATATTTATTTATCTCTAATAGTTTGAAGTTAATTAGGAATTTAATTCTTAAATTTTATCTTAAAGGATGATTACAATTATAAAATGAAGCCAAAATTTTGAATAAATATTTATGCTTGAGGTAATTGAATTAAGAAAATTTTATTTGTATAATATTCTATTGCATTCCAATATAACTTACCTTAATTATTAGAAGTTAATAATGTAATTGGATAATATACAATAAAAAAGGGGATTTTATAAATAAAATTTGAGTTGTTATAATAAATGTTATACACATAAATTTTAGTTATAAAAAAGGCTAATAGAGGTAAATAGAATAAAAAGTTAATTGAACAAAATACATTATAAATGGTGTTAAAGGAATTCATAAATAAATTGGAATTGTTATAGTAGGAGTAAATATGCTCGATATATGTGATAATGATTTAAAAATTCTTCTACTATTTTTGCTATACTCTCAGATGCATACATTAACTCTATGAAGAATCTCAAGCCATCCAAATGTAGAGATCATCAGTTATAGATCAAAACCCAATTTGCAGTAAAAACCAAAATTCATACTCAATACAGGTTTAAAATTTTTGAATTTCTTTTCAAAATTCATAATTTCCAATGTCACTCCAGATTATAAAGTTATTTCATCAAATTTTATCATTTGATTTCACACATTTGTAATAGATTGTTACTGCATTCTTTTTTCCAGATGCATTTAAAATAAATCAGAGACTTGTTCTATTCTGGTTCTTAGTAAATCTTAAACTAACTTATTTTGTTTTGAATCTATGTTCTAATAGTTGTTTAAACAAAAATAGCTTGAAGTTATGATTTTGACTTAATTCTGCAGTAAGTATAATACAGAAGATAAATGTTATCATGCACAGTAAAAAAAAACAGAACAAACATATTGCATATCTATATCTACACAGAGGCAACTTATATACATATAAAATAAACCCCATCACAAACTCACATGCAACAGATAATTAACTACTTAATTTAGTAAAAATGTTTACTCACCTTATTTAGAAGTGCAGAGTTTTGAAGATGACTGGAACATGAAGTTTGCAAAAGAATTGAACTTGAAGCCTTAAAACAGAAATGCCCACAGCCCCTTTTTAAAAATTGCCTTCCAGATTGCATTTTGAAAACTTAGAAACATTTGAGCTTGAAGCTTTAGAAACTGAAGCCTTGAGACTTGCATGCACTTGAAGTTTGAGGCAGTTACTTGAGTTTGAGGAATTTAAATGCAGATTTTGTTTTGAGGAAAACTGTAGGCATGCAGTTAAATTTGCACACAATAATGCAGGTAAACAAATTTCCAGATCTTGAGAAAATGATTTACATGTTTGAGCATTGATCTGGAAAGAATGTTTACATGCTTTGATTTGTAAACAAAATGGTTTCAGGCTCTTTGAATTTTGAAAACTGGATTGATTACAGGGATTGATATTTGACTTGGAGGAATGGATGCAGGCCTTGCATTTAAAAAGGCTTCAGGTTTTGGTATGTTTAATTTTGAGCAAGAAATTTTCAGATTTAGTTTGAGGATGGTTTGAATTGAGGAGCTTCAAAGTTGCATGCATATTCAAGTTTCTCTTTTTAGACATGAACAAAAAGTTTTAAAGAAAAAGAAGATGTTGGAAATGGTGATTATATAGGTAAGTTTTCAGATTTATTAAATTAAAAGAAAATTTAAAAAAGAAAATGGACACTTGTCTTTAACTCACATAAATGTTTAACACTTGTTACATTAAAAGGTTTATAACATAACACTTGTAATTATTTATTTACATTTGTTGTAAAATGATTTTAAAGCTCTTTTTAAAAAAAAAATGAATTTCCTAATTACTAATATGTTTTCTTCAAATTTAAAAGTGCTTTTCTAATTAAATTTCAAGTGAACAAATACATTTATACATTTATAAATGTGTGCTAAATTTATATAAAATACAATCTTTAAAAAAAAAAGTGAAACCAAATAAAATTTTAAATAAAGTTATATACAACATTGCAAACTTATTTTAAATACTATCTTAAAAAGCCCTTTGTATTCATTTTCAAAGTATTATTAAAAAAAATCAAATCTAAAATAAATTTAAATATAAACATCTATTTTTAAATAAGCACATTATTATTTACAATTAGTATATCCTATTTTAAAAATCAATTTAAAATACACAAATTTAAATACACAGATATAAATGCATTTAAACATACTTATAAATTTTGAAAACAATATATCAATTTAGAATTTATTTACACAAATAAAATAATTAATCCTAATATAAAACCAATTTATATCCATAATTAAAATATTACTTGGTTAATTATCTTTGAAAATAACAATTTATTAATTTCAAATAATTAAATAAGAGATTATCAAATTTTAAACTCCTGGAAATTCCGGGATATTACAATCCTCCCCCCTTAATAGAATTCCATCCTCGAAATTTAAAACAAAGATAATCCACAGTTTTATTTTTATTTCAACCAATTCAAACATTCATAACAGCCATACACTATCAATCAACAAACAATTTCATCCAAACAACCAATTCAATCAAAAAATTAACACTAGTTATCCGGACATAGATCCGGATAAACTTCCTAAAATATCTCAAGTTTCTCCAGTATAGACACAGGGATACTCGCTCCACCAAACCCAAACTAGCTATACTTATAAGCTACCGAGTTCCCACTCAGCTAGATCTATAATCTACCTAAGATACCAGACCAAAGACAAGACTAATCAACTACTAAAACCCTCACAGAACTACTGGTTTCAAAACCAGTGATACCAAAACACCTACTCCCTTAGAGACACGCGAAATAATTTGAATTCCAGTCTTCCAAACTGGCAATTCACTCTTCAAACCAAAGCACTGATCTCTACAAAGACTCAGAAGAATCCAATATACCTGGGAGATCACCTCAAAATCTCATCAAATCTTATTGCTTCCTTTACCAGAGGAAACTCAACAACATCGAAGCCTCCAACTTCGAATTCCAAATTCTTCCGTCACTTTGCTTCAAAAACTTCCCGGATGATCCGGGTTGCCTACAGATCCTTCCTAATCAGCTCAACCTTTGCTGATGCTTCTACAAACAAACTGGATCAACTCACAAACTGGTCCTCACAAGATCAATCCACAATCAAAACCAAACTTTACTATCAACAATAGAAAACAACTTCTCCCATCCGGAAAAGACCGAACAGAATAGAATCACTCGCCAACTTGCCTCGGATCCTGAAAAATAAATTCAGAAGAAACTCTCTAATCCAAAATACTGAAATTCCCAGTTGCTTCTACTCAAGAACAACAGCCACCTTGCTTCCGCTGCACAAATCTGATCTGGAGCAGATGAAAATGCCGTCAAAAGAACACCGGTACAGACTAAACATCACATCCTGGAAATAAGGTTGCAACAGAAATTCCAAGAAATACAAAGCCGCTTCACCAACCAATCAACCTAGGAGACAACCTTCTATCCAGCTGAATCACCATTATCATTCCTATCAAGTCGATTCAGAACTCACACTCCAATGCGGGTAAAATCTATAACTTCCCTGAAGATAAATCCAGAAAAATCTTCAGCAATCCCACAACTCTCACATCCTATAGAAATGCCACAAATCTAAGCAAAAGACTATATAAGATAATCACCAAACCATCGCAAGTCACTTTTGCGATCAAACCAATCCGATGTCCAAGATACTGTTCTCTTTCCACTAATCAGAACATTTTATCCTTGACCAACTAATCCATCGAAGGAACATATCCTCACTGCCGCTTCTGAATCCACTTCCAAGAAATGCTAAGCCAAAAAGAAATTCCTGCTGGAACACAGAACACTCCCGAGCTGCACTGCTAACACAGATGCCAAAGACTTCTTATCCAAAGCTCTTTGAGAATCTCGGACTTCCAACTAAACACATGCATCCTGCTGAACTCAGCTACAACTCTAAAGCAGACACACTTCCTTAAACTTGCTCCAAAAGAAACATCTTCAGAGACATCCATAGTCACTGCATCTCATCACGCAGTTACTACTTCCTGAGGTATCAAAATACCATCACTTACTTCTGCCCAACCGACAGATCTAAATTCTCAAAAATCCGCTCACACGAGCGAAATCAAACTTACACTTCAAAGATGAACTCCGAACCTTAACAGGTTTCCTTCAGAGATCAAATGAAATCCTTACACCAAACTGCAAAGATTACTTGAGACAGTATTAGGTCTACAGTCTCGACAGATACACTTCCAACCTCAAACATTCAAACTCCAACCAATGGTAGTTGTGTTACACACACCACTACCTCATCTACCTTTATAACTTATACTGTATAGTTATATAAAAATTACAAGTACGCTTTCTCAAGAAAGACACCTCTATAGAGCCTAGGTATTCACTCAACCTAATGCTCTGATACCAAGTGCGACGACCCGACTTTCTACCACCAGAAAATCGCATCATCTTTAAGAAAGAAAGGCATAAAAAAGAGAAAAGATAGAGAAGAAGAAAGAAACAACATCAGAATCTAAACAGCGGAACGAATAAATTATATTAATCACATAATACTTTACATAGTATCATATACATCAGAGATACACAGCATAATCAACTCATAGTATCATATACATCAGAGATACACAGCATAATCAACTCATTCTAGACAGTTATAAACACCTGTCTAGTTATACAATACAACAACTCAGAGAACACACAGCGGAATACTCTATAGCTATACGCAGAAGCCTCCTGCTTCATTGCTCCTTCAGAATTCGTCAAGTGTAACGAAGCGGATTTTGCCCGTTCGAAAATCGACATCCATCTTTACATCGTACTCGAATGCCGCAGATTCGACCGTTCAAATCCGAGTCGCCGGAGCTTATAACACAATTAAGTAAACAACACAGCGGAAGAAATAATGAATATCAATATACAACATCTGATACAACATCCTGATACAACAGATGATACAATAGATATCGATATACATCAGAGATATGATACAATATAATAACAGTGGAAAAGTAAAATAGATAACACTAGCAGCGGAACAATAACTCTAAGATAGTCTTCAAGGAAGAACTCCAAAACTGCAACTCCATCTCCAAGAACCAATCTAGAAATAGCTCGAACTCCCAATAACGGTGCACTAAGAGTAGCAAGACTGATGTGCAACCAAAGACTGGAACTAGCTCCAGCAAATCTATCCAACCTAACTATCTGAAAAACCCTAACTCTAGACTGCTCGTGTGGAAAATAGTGAGCATCCAGAGTTTAGGAAAGGAACAATAAACTCCGGATCAGTCATGGGACTGGTGTGAGCAACAAAAACAGTTTATCTTTTAAATAAAATAAGATTTATAAAAGGAAATCCGATAGTTTTTTTTTTAGAAAATGAAACTACCATAAGACCTCCCGCCACACACACAATGCAAACGCAGAATTGGAGGAGATTTCTTCTTATGATAGTCAAACATGCTTAATATGCAGAAAATTTCTTGGATATTATTATTATAAGTGCACAGTGCAGAAAAGCTTTTCGAAAGTAGAATATAAATCTTAGCCAGCATAGACATTTCGAACTATGCCTACTATAGCTACCATCCAAACAGTGGTGACCACCATAAGTGAATGGTAGGTTCTACAACTAAAACCGTACAGGGTTTCGTATTGGATGAATGGATTTCCAACAAATGGTCAGGCTAAGGAACTTCCTACTGCCACATGGGATCGCCTCTGGCGGGACGTCCCGAGAACCTAACCGGATCTCTGCCAACACAAGGCCGGGTTACCTCTGTAACTATGTAACTACTACTCGAGCATGCCACTCCCCGGTCCTTTGGGACCTTTATCCGAGGCGCCTCTAAGCAACAACCACACAGTAAATGAGATTGGAGCTACCACATAGGTAAATATCTGGGCTCCATACCATGATACCACCCTTTACCAGAAGGGAATGACACACCCTAAAGGGCGCGACCTTCATAACCTTGCCGCATCTTTCCTGTTTTGACCATTTCCGGGGTGTGAGGTCCTGATGCAGTCTCGTCCACAAAGCTACGCTTTATACAAAAGCCATGCTCTGATCATAAATGATCAACGAATGATCATCAACACACAGCAGCACTCAGCATGCCACACTACCAAATTGAGAGTATATCGCCGATAACCTTCAACTACATAACCTCTGAGCTCGTACGTCTCAGAGAAGGGTGTTAAGCTAAGAGAATAAATTCTCCGCCACCATTAGAAATGTATTTGAAAGAAATCTGCTTTATATCTCAAAGCGTAGTGTCAGACATACAACCATACAAGTCTGTTCCGGGTTCGAACAGAACCGAAGGCACTTCCGAAGAAGCCCTTGCAATCTGGGTATTCACAATCCCGATCGAATTTCCCATCACAAAGGAAATCTCTATACCGTGGATCAGCAGTGCAGAGACAATCGATAGGTTGTCCTATCGTTCTTACAAATACCCGGTCTTCACCACCGGTCTTCAAATGCTATCCATATACGTCGTATCAAATATTCGGAATGGGTTATACGACACAAAGGTCCTCTCCCGGCTAAACCGAATAGTGAGCGCAACATTTAAAACATATGGATATGGGATTTCAATTAAGTCACAACTTAATAATTCAAAACTTTCCTTTAAATGGTTAAACAAATTACCATTTCAAATCTTTTAACCAAAAAGATTTATTTCACTAAGTTCACCCATTTTCACAAAGATCCATTTACGGATTTCAAATCAATTTCCATTTCAATTGGATCAACTCGTTAAATCTTTAAATTTAAGATTTAACTTATAGCTTTCAAACCGTTTCCAAAACTTGGAAAATCATTTTCTTTTTTTTACTTGAAATCCCTTTTTTCACAATTTGGAAGTTCATTACTTACGTGAAAGCCTTTATTATTTGAAAACAAATATTTTCAGTTCAAAAGAATCCAATTTTATTTACATGAGTTAAACTTTTGAATTTAATTTCAAGTTTCCAAATCAATACCTTTAAAATAGTTTAACCCATATAAACTGGTATAACATCTTTAGTCCCTAGTTTCCAGATCATAGAATTCAATTTCAAATATTGAATTCACATTTCAAATATTTAAATTTCAAAACTTAATCAAGTTATTCAAAATAAATTTCATCTTTGAAATTTCATTCCAAAAGCTTTTCACTTTAAACCCAATCCATTTCTAAAACATTTGAATTAAAATATTCAAACTTAAAACTATTCACAAATTTGTGACTTAATCGATTTCCTCGTGAAATCCATATTGGTGTGTGTATAAGTGTGGTCCAGAGGTTTTACACAATAGTGCAACATCATTTCAACCATCATAGATCAGAACACAGAAATATAGTTGATAAGCGATATAATCTATAACGCTTATCTTTCATACACAGATTCGCAGATATATATATCACAGATACTAACTATATCACAGATCATAAATCACAACACAAATCAGGATAATCATAGAGCATCATATGCCAGAGGTATCAAACAATTCAATCATTCAATAAAATCCAAACATCCATAAGTAGGATCAATTTAATTATCTGATTAATTTAAATCAGATAAATTTCTATGAATAAATTTGCTAGTCATGGTAAATAATAATCAATTATTTACAAAACATTTAATAAATTACCCTTTAATTAATCATTAATTAACCCGTAATTAATAATTAATCCTTAATTTTTACAATAACAATTAATTACTCATTAATTAATAATTATTTCTTAATCACTTTCATTAAGTAATTACATTCAAACAAGTTATAATTGATTATCTAAATTAATTAATCCAATAAATTATTAAAATTAATCACCTTAATCAATACGTAATAATCCTTAGTTAATTTTCTTTATTAACTAATAACATTTCTTTAATTACCTTCTTAAGAAATTTTCTTAGATTAAATCATTATTAATTATTTCTAATTAATCTAATTTATTAATTTATAAATTAAATAAATCATTCTTTAATTACCTTATTAATTAAATCATTTTATTACCTTAATTATCTCTAAGATAATTAATTTTTTTATTAATGATTTCATAAATCATTTAAGTGTATTTTAAACATTATACTTTAAATTTAGGTCTAAATTGCATTTGGGATTTAAAATTCAAAAATGATTATTCTTTAAAAACATAAGTTCCATTTTAAAGTTCACTTAGTAATTCTTAAAAATGAATGTAAATAACATTTATTACTTATATAAGAATTTTTTTTTTAAGCCAATCTACTTAGTTTTATCATTTAAATCTATTAAAATTTAAATATTTGGAATCATTTCTATACTAGACATTGATTAATTAAAATTTAATACTAAATCATTTCAAACATTTGTCAGTTAATTAATTGAATACCAAAACGATTTATATTAAAAAAAAACATTTAACTTTAGAATATCTAAAAGTTGAACTCGTTGAGATCTTGTTTAATAACCTTTACTTTGAAAAAAACTAGTTTACAAGCTTTGACAACTTATTTATTTAATTATACTAAAAAAATCTTGCTTAACAAATTTCATTTGAAATTTATTAAGTCACAAATCCCAGAAAACAAACACTTTTGTCTACTGGTACAAACTACAGCCTGAGCCAATAGTCCACTTTTTTTTTCTTTCTTAAAATTCACTCAGGTTCTTCCCCCTCCCTTCAAACCATCACCCTGACGCATTGTGCATGCTGTGCACGTCCACAAATGCCGCCACCCTCCGTTCATCCCCACGACCATCTACGACAAGCACTCGCAACCCCACGACCCCAAACCACGACCCAGTTCGACGCTTCCAGGCGCGAATCAAAATTTGAACCCATCGACCCAAAATTGAAAACCTGGAACAACTCGAGCACATCACCACGAACCTGTCAACACGTCGCGTCCCCTCCTCCGACCACCGAAGCACCAGCACCACCGACCACCACTTCGTCATCGACCCCTCTTCAAATCCCCACAAGCACGTCAAACTCGATCGCCAATTGAAAACAACCGAGACCAAAATCTGAACCATAGTAAAACTAGGGTTACAAACAAAATTTCGTCACCAACGCCACCACGCCCAACTGCACCACCTTCCACCATTTTTCTCACCATCTCCGATCGCCCCTCCATCAACACGAAGAATCTCGAGCGTCCCGAACCACTTGATCACCCGAGAATGGACAAAGTCCCATTTTTGTTCAACTCAAATTTTCTCATTCAATACTTAACAAGAAATTGTGATGTTAACTTTAAAATTCATGATTTAGTATAAGGTTTTAGTTTATATACCTGAACTAAGAAATCTTAAAGCTTGAGTTTTTACAAAACTCAAGTTCTATACTGTTCTTTAAAGTTTCAGAGCAAACTCTTTTTTTTTTAGTTAGATACCTTTTTTTTAAAATTTTCTTTATAATCAAACAAACACATCTTATTAAGATACCAAGTCCTAACGACCAATAGATTTAGTAGAAATGATTTTTTTTTTTAATAAAGCATGAGCTTAATCTTACTTACAGAGGTGTAGTATAGGTTATCACTATGCAGGCATCAAATCTCACCCAATTTCACAGAAAGATGTACACACGAATATTCACACAGATATATTTTTCAGATGTTAACATGCAACTAGTTTAAAAACTTAGGTTATTAAAGGTGTTACTCACCTTGTTAAAGGAGAGGCAGAGCAGAAAACAAAGAACAGAGGGGCTTTGAACAAAATTCTGGAAATGCTTTTGATCTTTAATGATTTGTTTTTTTTTAGCTTGTTCGATCTGCTACTTGCTTTGCTTCATGAATTTGAAGTTAAATCTGGAGCTTGCTTTCAGACTTGATTTTTTTTTCTTCTGATACTGTTTTCTTTGAAACTTTTGCTTTTCACTTTCTCTTTGATTGGTTTCCATTTTCTAATTTCTGGTTTTGCTTAATTATCAACAACCAGAAACTAGCCTAGATGTGTGTATATATAAAGAAGAGTTAAATGCCAATGTATAGAAGATAAGTATAGAAGCATTAAATGTTAATGTACTTAATGTCTACCTTTCTTTGCAAGCTACATACTTCGGCTGATATGATATTGAGAAGAAGTTGTGGGGTGCTTTGTTTATGCATAATTATCTTCTTGCATTAATTACTCAGCTGATATGATTTGTACTTTGTCTCAACTTTATCTTATTTTGCTTGTACATACTTATGTATACTTCATGTTTGCTTCTTTTGCAAGCCTTTGTACTTAGTTATAATTTATTGTCTCTATATAGCTATTTACTTGCCTGATTCATACTTTATGTTTTGCTTTGGTTCTGTTTTATAACTAATACATATCTTTGCCTATATTTTGTTTGTTTATTGAAGTGATGCTGCATTTATTAAACTTGGTGGCTGCATACTTGTTTCATCTTTGTACTGACTTTGTTTGCTTTGTTCCATTCTTTTGCAGTAATTTTTTTTTATTGTTTAGATATCTCACTTTTCTTTGACTTGCCTGCATATCTCCCTACAGGCTACATACCTATTTCCTTTATCTTATTTGTGTTCATACTTATCTTCTTTATGCTTGTTGTCTTGTTTACTTTTGAATAGAAATGAAGTTCCCTTTTAATTTGCTGTTTGGTTTCATAGTTTACTTTTGTAAAATAAAAGTGTTTTGTTTTAGTTATTACTTTCTTCTGTCTACATATTTATTTACAGCAACTTACTTTATTTTATTGTTTCTTTCTTGTGTTTCTTGTTTTATTTTTTTTTATTTTTTTTTACATACTTATAGTTTTATTTATTTTGGCTTATGCTTTGAAAAAAAAAATTAAATTCTATATTTATTATGTTGTTAGAATTTTAGCTAATGTATTGACTTTACATTTTTATTTATCTTATATATATCTTTCCTAATTTAAATATTCATTTTTTTACTTTAATACTATTTGTCTTTACATTATTTATTAAATCCCAATTCAAATTCAATTGTCAATCCATTTTATATACATGTTTATTTTCAAATATCCAATTTAATTCTCGATTAATTCAAAATTTATAATAAAATTTATATTAGTTACCGATTTCTTCACAATTTTTATTCAGAAATGAAATTAATCATCAGTTCATACTCAATTTAAATCCGGGATCGTTACATCAAGCCAACTAAAATCCTAACCTGAATCCCTTGGCTACTCGTAAAAATTTGAGTACCCAAGAGTTTAAGAAAAACAAAATAAACTCCGGGTCAGACATGGGTCTGGTGTGAGTAAACGGGTTAAAGTTGCTTAACTTTAAAAACCTTTCGAAAGAAAAGGTATCACGTAAGACTTCCTACACATAAACATGGAAAAGTTTTTACCTTACGCTAACCAAAACATTTGATAGGAAATCCGATGATATTATAATAGTGTCTATGGTTTTCAAGTAAAATACAGAAATAGCTGGAATGCTTACATGTCACGTTCCAACATAGTTGGGCACAACTAATATGTACGACACTTATTGGATTTTGGATTCCATACAATGGCAGGGCTACTGGGGTACCGCACGTCACAGTACGTTGCCTAGATCACCGTACCGAGGACCACTCCCGATCCCCTGCAACACAAAGCCGGACCCGTTCCTTACTGAACAGTTCCAAATAAGACAACCCCGACGGTTGTAGCTGTTCAACCGTCCACACAGCCGAAATAAAAGGGACCTCTAGATAGGGGTAAATCTTACTCTCCAGTGGGTGCGATCCACGAAGCTTTGCTGCACCTCCCCTGTTTTAGCCATTCCCGGTTGATGAGGCTTGAGGCTACGATTACCTTTATAGGACACATCACTTAGAATGCTCATCGTCCACCTAACGATGTTCTGAAAGCATTCATTCCATACAAGTTCGTTCCGGGTTCGAACGAAACCGAAGGCATTATCTCGTTACACTCATTTTGGAATCACCCTCAGAGTTAACGACAATAACCCTTGCACTCTAAATCACCATCTCGAATCTATAAGATCTATTCCGTCAAACTCATTACGGAATCACCCACAGAGTTATACTGACGTATAGCCCTTACACCTCGAGTCTTCACAAAGCTCCTCTTTGACTCACGACCTAACGTTATTTGGAATCGGTGTGGTTTTCGGATATCCAAATATGGAAATCCGATCCCGGTCTCATCGAAATCCAAAGCGTGTCTTTTTAAGTCCAAGTTGTTTTAAAGGTTTTAAACAATTCAATACAGTATCTATATACACACGGATATATAACTCATGGATCAATAATTGATAATCAACATTATAAAATAACAGGTAATCCATATTATCAATATCATAATAGATAATCCATATATCAACATCCCAATTGATAATCTATGTAATCATCACAATGCAACCAAGCATTCATATCACACAACCATACTTATCTCATTACTGAGATCACAAAACATTCAAGACAATAAATGTCATCCATTCATACATAAGCAACGATTTACTCATACCACAATATAATTAATTTAAAATGAATTAAATTAACTATCTCTATCTCTAATAAATTTAATATGAATTAAATTAATTACTTCTTTATTAATTTAAAATTAATTAAATTAATTACGTTCATCAAATAAATCTTGCTCAAATAACCATTAGTTAAACCAATTACTAAATCACCATCCTAAATAATCAATCATGATTAATTAACTCTTAATCAAGCAATTAATCCTTAATTATTCTCATTAATCATATCAATTAATGAACCTTAATTAATTAATCATGCTTAGATTAATTGCTTTTAGTTAATCAACTTAAATACAGTAATTAATTATCCTTAATTACTTATTAATTACTTTATAAATCTTTTGATTTATTACCCAAGTAATAAACCTTTAATTACTTTAACAAGTAATTACCCATTTAAAATTACTTTCCAATCAGTAATTTACCTAACTCAGTTACCTCTGTAATTAATCAATTACTTATCTTAAGTAATTAACCTTATCAAAACTGTATTAAGTAATAATACTTAATCATTTATCAAGTGACTATTCTTAATTAATTAAAAAATTAATTAATTTACTTGATCAAACTCATCTCATAAACAAAATTGAGTAATTCATTCCTTAATTACTCATTAACCAAATTAACCTTTAATTAATAGATTAATTATTTTCAACTATTAATTAATAAACCTTAGTTATTAATCAATCCATTAATACAAAGTAATTAATCCCTAATTACTTTTATAATTAATTAATTAAACTTAACTAACTATAATCAACTCTTAATCATTAATTAATAAACTTAATTATTAATTAACAATCTTAATTATAAATTAATTAATCCATAAATGTAATTAATCAATCCTTTATTAAAATTAATTAACCTTAAATAAAAAGAGTTAATTACTTCTTAATTACCTTAAATTATTGTAACGACCCAGAATTTAGAATAATTTAATTTGAGAATATTTAATTAATTTTAAATATTTAAAGGATGGTTTGAATTGAATTTCAAATTATCAGAATGAATTTGGCGATTAAATTATAGAATTTAATCTATTGAAAGTTGAATAAAAATTTGAATCTCCAATTTTAAGCCAATTAAAAATATTTCAAAGGCTTGTAAAATTCACATTGATAATACTGAGGATAATAGAAGCTTCAGAATTGAATTTGAAACTGCTTTATTCAGTTTTGAAATTAAATCGTTTGAATCGATATTTAAAAAAAATAGCTGTCCGAGGCACAGTCTCGGAATTCGACGAAACCAGTGCCATTAGGTCCGTAATATTGAATTATTGTCGGATTTCAAATTTCGTATTTTTCGGAGGTGTTATGTGAGCATACGATGAGTAAACGCATTAGAATTTGAATCAAATTTAATTCAAATTTTAAATATACAAATTGTCAACGACAGCTCCCCTTAAAACACGCAGAGCACCACGTTTTCTTGTTTCCCCCGTACCTTACCTCTTCCATTTTTAAATATCACGTCCTCATCCTTCAGTTCCCAAACTCATTAATTCGATTCAAAAAAAAAAAAAAATGGCGGTAGCCTCTCCCTCTTTCTCAAATTCTCGTTCAAGAGCTATTCACGAAATTAAAAATCAGGCCGAAGCCCTTCTTCCCCCAAATTCATTCGAACGCAGTATAAAAAAAAAAAAGGGGCCGAAGCCCTAATTTGAAGTCGCAGGCGACATTGAGGCATGAGGAGGGGCGAGGCAATCTCGTGCAGTGGGGCTCGCGACGGCAACGATGGGCGTGCGACTCGAGGAGATGGCGGCGACGTCGTGTAGCTCGCGTGCGCGCGCGAGAGGAGGGGGAGCTCGAATTGGTCGCGTGGGTTCGAGGTTGTTCGAGGTGGCAGTCGCGATTTGAAGGCGGCGGCGAGGCTTCGAGGCAGTGGCCGCGATACTGGGTTGAGCAGCGGCAGTGGGCGCGAGGCGGCATTCGCGACGGCGTGGGCCTCGATGGAGCTGAGTTCTTCAAATTTGCAGTGGGGTAATTTTACAAAATTTTGTTTTTCAAAATTTAATTTATATACAGAAGATTAAAAAAAAAAGTGTAAATATATGCCTTAACTTACTGTTTAGGATTTAAAACATGAACAGAGGAAAAAAAAAATTAAATAAATATGCAAGTATACACTTTTAATTTATTAGCTTTGTTTAAATTAACTTATTTAAATTTTTAGTGGTTAAAAATAATTTATTTAAAGGAAATTTGATTTTAAATAAAAATAAATAAATAAATAAATTAAGTCATCGGTTTGAACTTAATCTATTTGATTATCTTAAGATATTAATAGAAAGAAAAATATAATAATAATAAACTGAACTGTTTTAAAATTTAAAAGTGTGTATATATTAGACAAGAAAAAATATAGGAATTTTAAATGATAAGTATAGGTATTTGTAGTCTAAATAAAATTTATTTTTAAAAAGGAAAAGTTTTGGTTTTAATTAAATAATTAGATTACATAAAATTATTTAAAGGAAATGTAGTTTTAGAATAAATATTTTGTTAAGTAAATTTATCAAAGGAAATCTGTTTAATTAAAATTATTAATCCAAATTTACTTACTTAATTTGTTCAGTTACTAAAAGATTATTAAATGAAATTGATTTGAAGATATTAATTTAAAGTAAAATAATTAGTATAAAAATTTAATCATTAGTTAGATAAATTTATTAAAGAAGAAACTGGTTTAAATAAAACTATCAGTTAATTTAACTATTAAAATGAAATCACCGATGAATCGAAATTATCAAATCAAAATTTATTATTCGATCTGTTCGAATATTAATAAATTGTGTAAATATTTATACAAGGTATAAATCAAGAAAAATCGAGTCAAGAAGGGAAATGGATTGCTAATAAAAGCAAAGGTGAGAACTTCTCACTCAAAAGGAATTTTATTGTTTATTTAAATTTTAAATAGTTAGATTTAAAATTTGCTTGACTGTATTGATTGAATGCTTGAATGATGATTGTTATATATATATATATATATATATATATATATATTGGATGTGAATAGACCCTATACGCCGTTAGTAAGCGGAGGTTATTTATTACACACATATACCGCGATATTACACCTCGAAGTGGAATTGGTATTATATTATATATAGCAATATATATATTGGCATATGTATATATTGCAGTTGATTGATTTCCCGCATTTGTATAGCGGATGAGACCCTATGCGCCGTTAGTAAGCGGATAATATTTATAAAATCCCATATACCGCGATATTCCGTCTTGAAACGGAATTGGTATTGTGCTAATGTTTGTGGATGCAGGGAAACAGGTTGGAGGGATCCAACTGGATTCCTCACAAATATTTATTTGATTTCATATATTGTGATATTTGATTGTTTATCAGGGATGATATATGATGTTGAAAGTCGTGATTGACTATTGATGTGTTGCATCATCGGATCCAATTTTTGAAGTTTAAAAATAACTATTTTGATTTCTAAAATAATTTTTGAAAGTATACGTTTATAAAAATATTGGAATTGATTCATCTTAAATAAATAAACGTTATAATTTTAATATTATAAAAATTATGATTTTTGAGAAATACAGTTAAAAGTTAATTTTTGAAATTATGGGATTAGTGATTTTATAAAATAGTTTGAACTGGGATTTCTGAATTTATTATAAGAAGTCTAAAAATAGGATTTATAAAATTTTTATTTTATAAATCAGAATGATGAAAATTATGAAAGAGTTTAAAGATGTTTAAAGTAATAATATAAATTGATTTATATTAAAAGATTTATAAATTGATATTTATAAATTTAGAATATCTTGAATTATAAAACGAGCTTTTATAAGTGATAGAATGATTTGTAAATGAATTTCATAAATTGGAATCATAGAATTATAACGGTGAAGTTATAAATGGAATTTTATAAACAGTAGGTTTATAAAATTTGTAAAGTTATTAAAGGAATGGAATTTGGATAAATAATTGAATCTTATAAGTTATAAGATTTATAATTATGAAGTTTAAAGGAACAATTTTATAAACAAATAAATTATAAGTATTTAACTTATAATATGAAATTTTAGTATATCATTGAGATATGAAACTGAATAGATTTATAAAGGAAATTTATAAAAGGAAGTTGTTGTAAAATAAATAGAAATAGAATTTATAAACATTGTTTTATAAATCCGCAACGACTTATTTTGATAAGTGAATTGTTGTAATTTATTTATGGAGTTATATTCATGTTTTAGACAGTGAATAATTCTTTAAAATAAAATGAATAGAAGTGATGAAATTGGTTAACAAGTATATTCACGTTTTTGAATAGTGAATAATATGTTAAAGAAATTATTTTGGATGTGATGTTTGAAATAGAATTAAAACGATCTAAAGATGTTTTAAAATGTATTGAGATTCGAAACCATAGATTTCAACATTCATTGTTGAAATAGACGTTTTCGAGAAATAGAAGGAAATAGTAGATTATAACACTGTTGTTATAATAGATGATTTCCGAAAGGAAATGTTTTATATAGTATTGGGATTTATATATCTATTTTAATTTCGAATCCCTATACTAGTGATTTTGGGTTGTCGCAACGATGTTTTACGCAACATTCGTTTTGGCCCAAATAAATATGGTTAAGTGAATGATTTCCTTAAAAAAAATAAAATATATACTTAATTTCGATTAGAGTATATTAAGTATTTTCTAAGCATAGAAAATAAAAGGGCTTGTGAATTACTTATAAATCAATAAGTATGGAAATGTTTTTCCAATATTAAGTGAATATTTTGAATGTATCTTTTTGAAGATAAATTGAAAATGAATATTTGAAAACGAATGGAAATCGTATATTCATAAATATTTTGGAATGTAAATTCAATATGGAATTTATAAATGAAATTTGGGAAATGAGTTTAAAAATAAATATTGATTTATTTTTGAAGTAGCGAAAGTTCATATCTTCTAAAGATATTTTTGGGAATAAATAATTTGGAAAATTATTTGGATTTGGTGATGTTGAGCATGCCCATTGATAGTTCAATAACCGACTATCGATATTTACCTTTGAATGGTATTTGTTGTGAATTGCTTGAATTTGAATGCCACGCTTATTTTTTTTAAAAATAAGCGCTCACTATTCGGGTTAACCGGGAAAGGACCTTGGGGTCGTATAACCCATTCCGAATATGTGATACGTCGTATGAATTGCATTCGAAGACCGGTGTTGAAGACCGGATATTTTCGAAAACGAAAGGGTTTCTTGTTGATTGTCTCTGCACTGGCTGATCCCCGGTATTGAGATCTCCATATGTGAAGGGAAATCCGAACGTGACTAGAGATTATTCGGATTGCAAGGACTTCTTTGTAAGTGCCTTCGGTTCTGTTCGAGCCCGGAACAGACTTGTATGGATTGTGTGTCTGACATTACAAATTGAGATGTAAAGCCGATTTCTTTCAAATATATTTCTGTTGGTGGCGGAGAATTTATTCTTTTAGCTTAACACCCTTCTCTGAGACGTACGAGCTCAGAGGTTATATAGTTGAAGGTTATCAGCGATATACTCCCAATCTTGGTAATGTGACATACTGAGTGTAGCTGTAAATGATCATTGTGTTGATTTTTTGTGATAGGATCATTTATTTGATCGTCTATCTTGGTGATCATTCGTTGACCCAAAGCACGGCTTTTTGTATAAAGTGTGTTTTTGTGGACGTGACTTCGTCGAGCCTCACAAACCGGTAATGGTCAAAACAGGAATTGTGCGGCAAGGTTTCCAGGGATCGCTTCCCTAGGGTATGACCATTCCTTCTGGAAAAGGGTAGTATCATGGTATGGAGCTCAGATACTTACTCATGTTGAAACACTTATTATTATGGTGTGAAGTTGGTTAGAGAGCTCTCGGTGAAAGGTTCCAAAGGACCGGGAGTGGCATATCTGAGGGTTTGTAATATCCCTTGGGAAAAGGGATTCCCGGCTTTGTTTAGCGGAGAACGGTGGTTCTCGGGGCGTCCTTCCAGAGGCGTTTCCATGTGGCAATGGGAAGTTCCTTGGCCTGACCATTTGTTGGAAAATCCATTCTTCAAATACGAGACTTGTACGGTTTTAGTTGTATAACCTGTCATGGAATATGGCGGTAACCCGTTATTGAACATGGTAGCTATAGTAGGCATAAGTGCGAAATGTCTATGCTGGCTAAGATTTATATCTTTATTTTCGAAATGAATTTTCTCTACACTATGCACTAGTAATAATATCAAATGTTCTTTTTAATGCGTATCAAGCATCTTTGACTATCATAAGGAGAAATCTCCTCCGATTCTGCGTTTGCATGTGTGTGTGTGCGGGAGGCCTTATGGTAGTCTCATTTTTAAAAGCATTGCGAATTGATTTTAAAAATATTCCTCTATGTTAATTTTAAAGAAAAATAAACTGTTTTGAGTTCTCACACCAGTCACATGACTGACTCGGAGTTTATTGTTTTCCTTCCTAAACTCTGGGTTCCCACCAATTTTCACACGGGCAGTCAAGAGTTAAGGTTTATCAGGATATTCTGGAATTCAGGAGTTGCTGGAGGCAAGCTGGATGGCATGGCGTATTACTAGTATATAGTATTTCTTTTTCTGCTGCACTGTTTGTTGTTGTATGTTGTTGTACACTCTGATGATATGATGTAATGAAATGTAATGTATAAAATGTAATAACTGATATAGTTCTTTGTTTAAAGATTATTCATTTATTATTATATGTTGTTCCGCTGCGAATTGTGAGATTCTGATGTTGTTCTATTTTCTGTTTTTCTTTTCTCTCTCCTTCTACCTTTTTCTTTTTCTTTCTTCTTCTTAAACCCATAACATTTCGGTTTTTCGGCAACGAAAAATCGCAAACGTTACATTTGGTATCAGAGCTTATGGTTAAGCGACAACCATGGTTCTGTTGGGTGTTACTCGTTAGAGATAGAGTCAGCAGTACTCTAGAATGAGTTTGAGTGTAATAATAGATATGAGCGCGTATTTGTTAGTGAATATGAAATTGTTTTTGAATCGGGTGAATACGATAATTTTGCCCAAAACTATTTTAGTATAGAAAAGAAATGATTTTCTATGAATTATTATAGTATATGGTTGCATGATTGTTAAGAAGTGATAATATTGAATTATTATCATTAGTATATGGAATTAAATAAGATAGATTGGATTCAAGTAAATTAACTTGATAATTTATTTATTTGTGAAATGATTTCAAATGGAATGAATTGAATATGGAAATTGAAATTGAAAAGAATTAATGAATTACTAAATGAAAGTTAATCGATAGAATTCAATATTTAGAATTGAGAATTGAATTCGAATGGAATTTAAATTGTGAATTGAATTCAAATTGAATTGAAATATAAAATTGAATGAAATTGGATATGTAACTTCAATAGTGAAGTAAAAGCGTATAAGAAGCATATGTTGAAAATTTTGAAATAAAATTAGCAAATTAGCTTGAATGTTGCATTTGGATGCTATTGTTAGCAGGATATACAGGTATATAATGGGATTGAGATTTTGATTTCAAAGATAAAATTGAATTGCTCGACAAAAAGGTACGTCTTTCAATTTCAGTATGAGATTTGATGACTTTCTTCTCTAGCCGCTTGGCTTTTCTCTTTTCTTTTTGATTCTGAGGGGCCGTGGTGCCATTTTGTAGTCGTACCGAGCTAGCCGCGCAAAGGAAACGCTGGCGAAATTTTTCGAAAATTTAGGGTGTTAGAAAAATTTTGAGAAATTTTGAAAGTTTGAAATTTGAATTTGAATTTAAATTTAAATTATTAGGAGAACAATGTTGTTTGAAACTTATAAAAATTAAAATTTGAAAGCTAGTTGAAATAATAATGAATCTCTAGTAAAAAAAAGATTTAGGTTGGTAAGTTGATAAAACTATTTGGATTGTGAAAAATAATAAACGGGATAAGAGCATTCTTCTTAACTTGTAATTTCGGGACGAAATTCTTTTAAGAGGGGAAGATTGTAACGACCCAGAATTTAGAATAATTTAATTTGAGAATATTTAATTAATTTTAAATATTTAAAGGATGGTTTGAATTGAATTTCAAATTATCAGAATGAATTTGGCGATTAAATTATAGAATTTAATCTATTGAAAGTTGAATAAAAATTTGAATCTTCAATTTTAAGCCAATTAAAAATATTTCAAAGGCTTGTAAAATTCACATTGATAATACTGAGGATAATAGAAGCTTCAGAATTGAATTTGAAACTGCTTTATTCAGTTTTGAAATTAAATCGTTTGAATCGATATTTAAAAAAAATAGCTGTCCGAGGCACAGTCTCGGAATTCGACGATACCAGTGCCATTGGGTCCGTAATATTGAATTATTGTCGGGTTTCAAATTTTGTATTTTTCGGAGGTGTTATGTGAGCATACGGTGAGTAAACGCATTAGAATTTGAATCAAATTTAATTCAAATTTTAAATATACAAATTGTCAACGACAGGTCCCCTTAAAACACGCAGAGCACCACGTTTTCTTGTTTCCCCCGTACCTTACCTCTTCCATTTTTAAATATCACGTCCTCATCCTTCAGTTCCCAAACTCATTAATTCGATTCAAAAAAAAAAAAATGGCGGTAGCCTCTCCCTCTTTCTCAAATTCTCGTTCAAGAGCTATTCACGAAATTAAAAATCAGGCCGAAGCCCTTCTTCCCCCAAATTCATTCGAACGCAGTATAAAAAAAAAAAAAAAAAATAGGGGCCGAAGCCCTAATTCGAAGTCGCAGGCGACATTGAGGCATGAGGAGGGGCGAGGCAATCTCGTGCAGTGGGGCTCGCGACGGCAACGATAGGCGCGCGACTCGAGGAGATGGCGGCGACGTCGTGTAGCTCGCGTGCACGCGCGAGAGGAGGGGGAGCTCGAATTGGTCGCGTGGGTTCGAGGTTGTTCGAGGTGGCAGTCGCGATTTGAAGGCGGCGGCGAGGCTTCGAGGCAGTGGCCGCGATACTGGGTTGAGCAGCGGCAGTGGGCGCGAGGCGGCATTCGCGACGGCGTGGGCCTCGATGGAGCTGAGTTCTTCAAATTTGCAGTGGGGTAATTTTACAAAATTTTGTTTTTCAAAATTTAATTTATATACAGAAGAACTAAAAAAAATAAATGTGTAAATATATGCCTTAACTTACTGTTTAGGATTTAAAACATGAACAGAGGAAATTTTTTTTTTTAATAAATATGCAAGTATACACTTTTAATTTATTAGCTTTGTTTAAATTAACTTATTTAAATTTTTAGTGGTTAAAAATAATTTATTTAAAGGAAATTTGATTTTAAATAAAAATAAATAAATAAATAAATTAAGTCATCGGTTTGAACTTAATCTATTTGATTATCTTAAGATATTAATAGAAAGAAAAATATAATAATAATAAACTGAACTGTTTTAAAATTTAAAAGTGTGTATATATTAGACAAGAAAAAATATAGGAATTTTAAATGATAAGTATAGGTATTTGTAGTCTAAATAAAATTTATTTTTAAAAAGGAAAAGTTTTGGTTTTAATTAAATAATTAGATTACATAAAATTATTTAAAGGAAATGTAGTTTTAGAATAAATATTTTGTTAAGTAAATTTATCAAAGGAAATCTGTTTAATTAAAATTATTAATCCAAATTTACTTACTTAATTTGTTCAGTTACTAAAAGATTATTAAAAGAAATTGATTTGAAGATATTAATTTAAAGTAAAATAATTAGTATAAAAATTTAATCATTAGTTAGATAAATTTATTAAAGAAGAAACTGGTTTAAATAAAACTATCAGTTAATTTAACTATTAAAATGAAATCACCGATGAATCGAAATTATCAAATCAAAATTTATTATTCGATCTGTTCGAATATTAATAAATTGTGTAAATATTTATACAAGGTATAAATCAAGAAAAATCGAGTCAAGAAGGGAAATGGATTGCTAATAAAAGCAAAGGTGAGAACTTCTCAATCAAAAGGAATTTTATTGTTTATTTAAATTTTAAATAGTTAGATTTAAAATTTGCTTGACTGTATTGATTGAATGCTTGAATGATGATTGTTATATATATATATATATATATATATATATATATATATATATATATATATATTGGATGTGAATAGACCCTATACGCCGTTAGTAAGCGGAGGTTATTTATTACACACATATACCGCGATATTCCACCTCGAAGTGGAATTGGTATTATATTATATATAACAATATATATATATTGGCATATGTATATATTGCAGTTGATTGATTTCCCGCATTTGTATAGCGGATGAGACCCTATGCGCCGTTAGTAAGCGGATAATATTTATAAAATCCCATATACCGCGATATTCCGTCTTGAAACGGAATTGGTATTGTGCTAATGTCTGTGGATGCAGGGAAACAGGTTGGAGGGATCCAACTGGATTCCTCACAAATATTTATTTGATTTCATATATTGTGATATTTGATTGTTTATCAGGGATGATATATGATGTTGAAAGTCGTGATTGACTATTGATGTGTTGCATCATCGGATCCAATTTTTGAAGTTTAAAAATAACTATTTTGATTTCTAAAATAATTTTTGAAAGTATACGTTTATAAAAATATTGGAATTGATTCATCTTAAATAAATAAACGTTATAATTTTAGTATTATAAAAATTATGATTTTTGAGAAATACAGTTAAAAGTTAATTTTTGAAATTATGGGATTAGTGATTTTATAAAATAGTTTGAACTGGGATTTCTGAATTTATTATAAGAAGTCTAAAAATAGGATTTATAAAATTTTTATTTTATAAATCAGAATGATGAAAATTATGAAAGAGTTTAAAGATGTTTAAAGTAATAATATAAATTGATTTATATTAAAAGATTTATAAATTGATATTTATAAATTTAGAATATCTTGAATTATAAAACGAGCTTTTATAAGTGATAGAATGATTTGTAAATGAATTTCATAAATTGGAATTATAGAATTATAACGGTGAAGTTATAAATGGAATTTTATAAACAATAGGTTTATAAAATTTGTAAAGTTATTAAAGGAATGGAATTTGGATAAATAATTGAATCTTATAAGTTATAAGATTTATAATTATGAAGTTTAAAGGAACAATTTTATAAACAAATAAATTATAAGTATTTAACTTATAATATGAAATTTTAGTATATCATTGAGATATGAAACTGAATAGATTTATAAAGGAAATTTATAAAAGGAAGTTGTTGTAAAATAAATAGAAATAGAATTTATAAACATTGTTTTATAAATCCGCAACGACTTATTTTGATAAGTGAATTGTTGTAATTTATTTATGGAGTTATATTCATGTTTTAGACAGTGAATAATTCTTTAAAATAAAATGAATAGAAGTGATGAAATTGGTTAACAAGTATATTCACGTTTTTGAATAGTGAATAATATGTTAAAGAAATTATTTTGGATGTGATGTTTGAAATAGAATTAAAACGATCTAAAGATGTTTTAAAATGTATTGAGATTCGAAACCATAGATTTCAACATTCATTGTTGAAATAGACGTTTTCGAGAAATAGAAGGAAATAGTAGATTATAACACTGTTGTTATAATAGATGATTTCCGAAAGGAAATGTTTTATATAGTATTGGGATTTATATATCTATTTTAATTTCGAATCCCTATACTAGTGATTTTGGGTTGTCGCAACGATGTTTTACGCAACATTCGTTTTGGCCCAAATAAATATGGTTAAGTGAATGATTTCCTTAAAAAAAATAAAATATATACTTAATTTCGATTAGAGTATATTAAGTATTTTCTAAGCATAGAAAATAAAAGGGCTTGTGAATTACTTATAAATCAATAAGTATGGAAATGTTTTTCCAATATTAAGTGAATATTTTGAATGTATCTTTTTGAAGATAAATTGAAAATGAATATTTGAAAACGAATGGAAATCGTATATTCATAAATATTTTGGAATGTAAATTCAATATGGAATTTATAAATGAAATTTGGGAAATGAGTTTAAAAATAAATATTGATTTATTTTTGAAGTAGCGAAAGTTCATATCTTCTAAAGATATTTTTGGGAATAAATAATTTGAAAAATTATTTGGATTTGGTGATGTTGAGCATGCCCATTGATAGTTCAATAACCGACTATCGATATTTACCTTTGAATGGTATTTGTTGTGAATTGCTTGAATTTGAATGCCACGCTTATTTTTTTTAAAAATAAGCGCTCACTATTCGGGTTAACCGGGAAAGGACCTTGGGGTCGTATAACCCATTCCGAATATGTGATACGTCGTATGAATTGCATTCGAAGACCGGTGTTGAAGACCGGATATTTTCGAAAACGAAAGGGTTTCTTGTTGATTGTCTCTGCACTGGCTGATCCCCGGTATTGAGATCTCCATATGTGATGGGAAATCCGAACGTGACTAGAGATTATTCGGATTGCAAGGACTTCTTTGTAAGTGCCTTCGATTCTGTTCGAGCCCGGAACAGACTTGTATGGATTGTGTGTCTGACATTACAAATTGAGATGTAAAGCCGATTTCTTTCAAATATATTTCTGTTGGTGGCGGAGAATTTATTCTTTTAGCTTAACACCCTTCTCTGAGACGTACGAGCTCAGAGGTTATATAGTTGAAGGTTATCAGCGATATACTCCCAATCTTGGTAATGTGACATACTGAGTGTAGCTGTAAATGATCATTGTGTTGATTTTTTGTGATAGGATCATTTATTTGATCGTCTATCTTGGTGATCATTTCTATGATCATTTGTTGACCCAAAGCACAGCTTTTTGTATAAAGTGTGTTTTTGTGGACGTGACTTTGTCGAGCCTCACAAACCGGTAATGGTCGAAACAGGAATTGTGCGGCAAGGTTTCCAGGGATCGCTTCCCTAGGGTATGACCATTCCTTCTGGAAAAGGGTAGTATCATGGTATGGAGCCCAGATACTTACTCATGTTGAAACACTTATTATTATGGTGTGAAGTTGGTTAGAGAGCTCTCGGTGAAAGGTTCCAAAGGACCGGGAGTGGCATATCTGAGGGTTTGTAATATCCCTTGGGAAAAGGGATTCCCGGCTTTGTTTAGCGGAGAACGGTGGTTCTCGGGGCGTCCTTCCAGAGGCGTTTCCATGTGGCAATGGGAAGTTCCTTGGCCTGACCATTTGTTGGAAAATCCATTCTTCAAATACGAGACTTGTACGGTTTTAGTTGTATAACCTGTCATGGAATATGGCGGTAACCCGTTATTGAGCATGGTAGCTATAGTAGGCATAAGTGCGAAATGTCTATGCTGGCTAAGATTTATATCTTTATTTTCGAAATGAATTTTCTCTACACTATGCACTAGTAATAATATCAAATGTTCTTTTTAATGCGTATCAAGCATCTTTGACTATCATAAGGAGAAATCTCCTCCGATTCTGCGTTTGCATGTGTGTGTGTGCGGGAGGCCTTATGGTAGTCTCATTTTTAAAAGCATTGCGAATTGATTTTAAAAATATTCCTCTATGTTAATTTTAAAGAAAAATAAACTGTTTTGAGTTCTCACACCAGTCACATGACTGACTCGGAGTTTATTGTTTTCCTTCCTAAACTCTGGGTGCCCACCAATTTTTACACGGGCAGTCAAGAGTTAAGGTTTATCAGGATATTCTGGAATTCAGGAGTTGCTGGAGGCAAGCTGGATGGCATGGCGTATTACTAGTATATAGTATTTCTTTTTCTGCTGCACCGTTTGTTGTTGTATGTTGTTGTACACTCTGATGATATGATGTAATGAAATGTAATGTATAAAATGTAATAACTGATATAGTTCTTTGTTTAAAGATTATTCATTTATTATTATATGTTGTTCCGCTGCGAATTGTGAGATTCTGATGTTGTTCTATTTTCTGTTTTTCTTTTCTCTCTCCTTCTACCTTTTTCTTTTTCTTTCTTCTTCTTAAACCCATAACATTTCGGTTTTTCGGCAACGATAAATCGCAAACGTTACAATTATATTTTAATAATCCTTTAATTATTAATTAAGAAACCCAATTAAAACTTAAATAAACCTTTATTAAATAATTACTATTTTAATTAACCTTTAATTACTTAGTTAGTAAGTAATTATAATTTAATTAATCATTTGTCATTAATTAAATCATCATCTTAGTTAATAGTTAATTAAATAAATAATTATACTTAATTAATTACTTAATTAACCCATTTTAAAATAATAATTAAATAAATTAACTTAAACTTCCTTAACTAACTAATTACAAATTATAAATACTTAATTATTATTTAAGATAAAATATTATCTTAAATAAATCTTGAAATCTTTATTTAATTTAATTCATAATTAAATTAAATTATAAAGAAATTATTAATTACTTTCTTTAATTATTAATTAACAATCTAATTCCAAGTTAATAAATTACCTTAAACTTTAATTGTTAATTAATAAATCATTTCCACTAATTAGTTTAAATAAAACATTTACTTAAAATTCTCTTTATATTTCAAAATAAGATTTGAAATAATATTAAGATTGTTACTTAAAACATTATACAAGTTTGTTTATAAAAACAATTAAATTTAAGACAAACATTTTACTTTAATTTAAACTATTTAAAGTTTAAAACTTATTCATTTAAATTTGAAATTTTTGTTAACACTTTAGTTTGGGTTCACCCCTTATTTACTGGAAACTAAGAAAACAAGTCACATGGATTTTAATCTTTAAAAACTTTTTAAAATAAAACTTAAAAAAAAACTGTTTTAATTGAAAATGTTAAACTGTTAAAACAAACAGTTTACTCTGCACATAATCCCATAACCCACACAAGCTACAACCCGAGCCACAACCAAAATGCACGAGCTCCTTCCCGAGTCCTACTTCGAGGAAACAAAGCAACCCAACAAAATGAACTGCAGACACCTCCCCATCACCGTGCAACCTGCACCAGTGTCGGACCTTCTCTGGCCAACGTCAAACCCACCAACAAGCCATACCACCATCCTTCAAGTCTCCACGACCAACCAAACTCCAAAATTTATCCCAATTCAAAATCGAGCATTCTTGAGGTACAGAACCCAAACACCCTCATTAGAAAAACCACATTTCCACGACTCCGATCAACTACAATGGCCATAACTCCGGCCATAGGTCACTGACCCACCATGCTCCCTTCACCCAAGATTTCACCCCACTCGATGCAATATTGAAGATTCAGTAGTTCATTTTTCAGAAGAACCCAAAACTAGGTTTAAAATAAATCTCTGTCAAAATCAATCTCCATAATGATTTAAAAATTCTTCTACTATTTTTGCTATACTCTCAGATGCATACACTAACTCTATAAAGAATCTCGAGCCATCCAAATGTAGAGATCATCAGTTATAGATCAAAACCCAATTTGCAGTAAAAACCCAAATTCATACTCAATACAGGTTTAAAAAATTTTGAATTTCTTTTCAAAATTCATAATTTCCAATGTCACTCCAGATTATAAAGTTATTTCATCAAATTTTATCATTTGATTTCACACATTTGTAATAGATTGTTACTGCATTTTTTTTCCAGATACATTTAAAATAAATCAGAGACTTGTTCTATTCTGGTTCTTAGTTAAATCTTAAACTAACTTATTTTGTTTTGAATCTATGTTCAAATAGTTGTTTAAACAAAAATAGCATGAAGTTATGATTTTGACTTAATTCTGCAGTAAGTATAACAGAGAAGATAAATGTTATCATGCACAGTAAAAAAAACAGAACAAACATATTGCATATCTATATCTACACAGAGGCAACTTATATACATATAAAATAAACCCCATCACAAACTCACATGCAACAGATAATTAACTACTTAGTTTAGTAAAAATGTTTACTCACCTTATTTAGAAGTGCAGAGTTTTGAAGATGACTGGAACATGAAGTTTGCAAAAGAATTGAACTTGAAGCCTTAAAACAGAAATGCCCACGGCCCCTTTTTAAAAATTGCCTTCCAGATTGCATTTTGAAAACTTAGAAACATTTGAGCTTGAAGCTTTAAAAACTGAAGCCTTGAGACTTGCATGCACTTGAAGTTTGAGGCAGATACTTGAGTTTGAGGAATTTAAATGCAGATTTTGTTTTGAGGAAAACTGCAGGCATGCAGTTAAATTTGCACACAATAATGTAGGTAAAAAAATTTCCAGATCTTGAGAAAATGATTTACATGTTTGAGCATTGATCTGGAAAGAATGTTTACATGCTTTGATTTGTAAACAAAATGGTTTCAGGCTCTTTGAATTTTGAAAACTGGATTGATTACAGGGATTGATATTTGACTTGGAGGAATGGATGCAGGCCTTGCATTTAAAAAGGCTTCAGGTTTTGGTATGTTTAATTTTGAGCATGAAATTTTCAGATTTAGTTTGAGAATGGTTTGAATTGAGGAGCTTCAAAGTCGCATGCATATTGAAGTTTCTCTTTTTAGACATGAACACAAAGTTTTAAAGAAGAAGAAGATGTTGGAAATGGTGATTATATAGGTAAGTTTTCAGATTTATTAAATTAAAAGAAAATTTAAAAAAGAAAATGGACACTTGTCTTTAACTCACATAAATGTTTAACACTTGTTACATTAAAAGGTTTATAACATAACACTTGTAATTATTTATTTACATTTGTTGTAAAATGATTTTAAAGCTCTTTATTTTTAAAAAAAAATGAATTTCCTAATTACTAATATGTTTTCTTCAAATTTAAAAGTACTTTTCTAATTAAATTTCGAGTGAACAAATACATTTATACATTTATAAATTTATGCTAAATTTATATAAAATAAAATCTTTAAAAAAAAAGTGAAACCAAATAAATTTCTAAATAAAGTTATATACAACATTGCAAACTTATTTTAAATACTATTTTAAAAGCCCTTTGTATTCATTTTCAAAGTATTATTCAAAAAAAAATCAAATCTAAAATAAATTTAAATATAAACATCTATTTTTAAATAAGCACATTATTATTTACAATTAATATATCCTATTTTAAAAATCAATTTAAAATACACAGATTTAAATACACAGATATAAATGTATTTAAACATACTTATAAATTTTGAAAATAATATATCAATTTAGAATTTATTTACACAAATAAAATAATTAATCCTAATATAAAACCAATTTATATCCATAATTAAAATATTACTTGGTTAATTATCTTTGAAAATAAAAATTTATTAATTTCAAATAATTAAATAAGAGATTATCAACATTTTAAACTCCTGGAAATTTCGGGATATTACAAAGCAGCAGAAACAAAGAATAGTATTTGATGAAGCTACTATATACATATATATAACGGAGTTAAACATAATACAACAGAATTCTCGAATACGTAGAAGTCTCAATACAATAGTTAAATACTAAATTCGAATATATCACTGAAGTCAACTGAGTAACTGGAAGATAAGTAGATATAGATGGATCTCCAAGTGAAGCTCCAACTCCAAATGCGAGTCTCAAATGTTGTAACGCTCAGTGTGATCCATGCATAAAGCAAAACACAAAAACACTTGAGTGGGGATTAAGATTCTTATATCAATAAATCCAACTCAAGTGAAATATCAACTGAAATATTAGTAACTAAAAGGATGTTTGGGATAAACATCCTCTAAGGATCCATGGGACTATCTACTATGTAGTTATATACGCTATTATAATAATGTCAATGGCAAAGTAAACTATTAAAATAGTGTTAAGGCATTACCCGTATCCCCCTTAACACATTTTATAGTGCCATGGTCTATACAATACCATGAGACCCGTAAACTGGAGCTATTAGAGGGCACACCCTAGGTACTACACAAGACAAACTCGTAGTGGTCTAGATATGGTAGGTGACATGGCACAACTAGGCAATGCTAGGTTAGATATACCAATTACACTTCTGGGCTATTGGCAACGCAGAGCCGCAGCAATGGCCTAACTCGAGCCACACTCCCAAAAATACGAGGGGTGCACCCAATCAATCACAAAGTAATAGAATGGTAAACGATGGAGTGTGTATGACCGGAGGAGCTACCTCACTTGGCCCGTCAATTGCTCCTGTTTTAGCCACCTTATGCTAACTCACGGGATCGTCGCCACTATCTTACTTCATTCTGGAATCTCCACCGTGTACACCGTTGTTAAAGTGGTTTTTGGTATTGGCAGAGAGTATGATAATAGCCGATACTGGCCACTTTAACAACCAATCGTTATTATAACACCATTGTCATTTCAAAATAGTTTATATTTCGAACCTAAAATATCATTTCCATTTCAAAAACCATATCAATACGACCTCATTTTTCACTTCAAATATATCCATTTCCAAAAATCATAGCACATCAAAGTTATACACTTGCGAAACCATAAAGCTTAGAAATTATAACACTCTGGAAATCATAACACTTTGAAATCATAATACTTTGAAATCATAATACTTTGGAATTCATAACACCTTTAAATCATAATACTTTGGAATTCACAGTACTTTGAAATCATAAACTCTGAAATCATAATACTTTAGAATTCATAAAGCTTTGAAATCATAATACTTTGGAATTCATAACACTTTGAAATCATAATACTTTGAAATCATAATATTGGAATTCATTACACTTTGAAATCATAATACTTTGAAATCATAATACTTTGAAATTCATAACACTTTGAAATCATAATACTTTGGAATTCATAACACTTTCCTTAACACTTCGAAATCATAATACTTTGGAATTCAACACTTTCCTCTTACACAATTTAGTTATACATAATTGTACATATAATAAAATAGTTTAGAAAATAAAATAGTTTGTATAAAAATAGTTATAGTTAAAATAGTTTATATTAAAAATATTTTATATTAAAATAGTTTATATTAAATAATTTATAAAGTAAAATATAAAACAACTAATCGTTATTACAACACCGCGGTCATTTCAAAATATTTTATACTTCAAACCCAAAATATCATTTCCATTTCAAAAACCATATCAATACGACCTCATTTTAAACTTCAAATATATCCATTTCCAAAAATCATAGCACTTCAAAATTATACACTTTCGAAATTATAAAGCTTAGAAACTATAACACTTTGAACCATAATACTTTGAAATCATAATATTTTGGAATTCATAACGCTTCAATATCGTAATATTTTAGAATTCATAACACTTTGAAATCATAATACTTTGAAATCATAATACTTTGGAATTAATAACACTTTGAAATCATAATACTTTGGAATTCATAACACTTTCCTCTTAAACAGTTTAGATATAAATAATAGTATATATAGTAAAATAATTTAAAAAATAAAATAGTTTATATAAAATAGTTATAGTTAAAATAGTTTATATTAAAAATAGTTTATATTAAAATAATTTATATTAAATAATTTATAAAGTAAAATAGAAAAATAGTTTTAAATATAATTTGAAAATACTTTATATAATAAAATAGCTTCCTTAAATTTCACATATCGGTTCAAATCAACTCGAATTCCAAAACTCAAATTTTGATTCTATCTCAATTCATCACTTTCAACTCAATTCAGTTTCTCAATAAACCATTTCAAATTATATCGATTTCAAATACAGACTTAAGCCACAAAATAAACCATTTCAATTTCAATATATTTCAAAGCTTTAAGTATTCAACATTTTTAAACTAAATTTTGACATATATATATCAAATTCACTCTACTATTATTTAGTTTTGAAATATTTACTTAATCATTCCAATAATATTTAAATAAAACTTCAAATTTAAATAAAACTAAATATGCCAATTTAATTTATGTAACTTTCAATTATTTATTTAAATCACCTTTATTCAAAATCATATTATAAAATCATATCTTTAAAATCCCAAATTTAATAAATTTCAATTCAGCTTAATTGAGTATAATTCTTCAATAGATTCAATTTGAAACCAAGTTTTATTTCTCTTTCCAATCTTAATTTTTATCATAAACTCTATATTTGAAAATATAAATTTTAAATAAGTACTAAAACATATTATTAAATTTATTTATAAATTAAATCTGTTTATATTTTTAAAAAATAGTAAAATTACAAATAAACTCTTAAAATTTATAATTTCGAAAATCAACTTATAACTATAAAATTTTCAAAAGATATAATTTCAAAAATTTAAAATTTAAGTCTTTATAAAATACGTTGTATATAATATCTTAAAATCAATATTTATTCAAACCATATATTTCTTTGAAACCATAGAAATCATTTCAATATATACACCAACTTTGTCTGTATATTATTTTCTATCGTATGGTCACGTGATACAGATATTTATCATTTCAATCTATAATTTAAATATATACTGATATATATTCTTTCATCTCGCAATCCCAGATTCAATTTAATGAAAGTCGGTAGGGTTTATCATTTCAACCCATAATGATTTTCTCCTATTCTACAGATCATTCGGGTATATATCATATCAACCCATAGGGAACTCTATACTAGCAGCGAACTTGAAGAGTGATAACAGATATAATAATAACATAACAAGCATATATCATCAATATAAATAACAGAAACTGGTGTTAGATGTTCACAACAGATACAGATAATAGCATATATATAGCAATGTAAATAACTAACAGCAGCATATTTCAATTGTCGTTTCAATTGAAATCAAATTTAATAAATATAAAAACGTTAATCGTAAGTGATTGCTCACCTTTCGAGGCTAGAAATGCACGAGAATGAGATGAGTTACGAATCCAAAGCAAATCTAGATTGAACGCGAATTCAACGATTAAAGTAATAGATAAGGAATCGATGAAATATTAAAACAATTTGATAGAAACGGCCATTATATATATATATATATATATATAATTATTATTAATTTCCCCAAAACCAATATTAAATTTGGAGCTCATATTTAAAATAATATATTTATATATACACATTTTCAAATGAATACTAAGTCTAAACACAAATAAATGAAATCTCTTTATTTATTTATTAAAACTCAAACTCTGGTATACTTGTGTATATATATAAAAAAATAGTAATATACAAACTCACATACATTTAAAATCAAACATATATACATTTTATATTTTGAAATAAATACATATATATAAGTTATTACTAAATCACATACAACTTATAATCTGAAATAAACAAATAACTTTCAAAATCTATATATATACACACACGTATAAATAACAGCAATTGCAACTTTAAACTTATATATACATATATATTAATTAACATAATATTTTCAAACAACAGGACTTACACTAGATGTAAACAAATATATATATATATATATATATATGTATGTATATATAACTTACTTTATATAATATGTATATACTAACTGAAACAGATTATATATGAAATATACTAACATAAATAATATACTGTGCACACATCATATATGGTTATGAATATGTATATAGCTTCTGACATAATATATATATATAACAACATATATATAACTAATATAACAAACGTAACACTTAAACCCATCAAGTCACTATATATTGGCTATTAAAACACATAAGTAAGTAATATATATATATATGATATCACAAAAACTCAGAAAGATCCATTTACTTATATAAACTAATATAATATTTAATATCAAATCATGTACTAAGTTGCCTACAGAACAATAAAGTAAATATATGTATATTTATATACATATGCTAATATGAGTGCATACGTAGATGGTTTATGAAATATAATATAACTTGTGTATACACTGTAACTTATACATAGTATACTTATAGAGAATAAAATAAAAACATGTACAAACTCACAGATCAAAAGTTTACATACCAATGTGTGTGTGTGTGTATATATATACAGTAGACTTTATAAAATAATATAACATACCTTGTAATACTAGCTCTTTGCATTATATATATAAAACAAAGGCCAGACAAGCATGGAGAAGAGGATAAAGTGCTCGGCCAGGTGCTAGGTCAATGAGGCAGGGATGGTGGCGTGCAGTTCGAGGCAGAAAGGTTGACACTGTGGCAATAGGGAGCAAGAAAGGTGATTCGAGGCGGACGAGGGGGCTAGACATGTTCGGCTGCTGCTGCTCGGCTAGGGAAAGATGAACGAATGGAGGGAAGGGTGGTAGGGTCGTGACGGTCATGCTACGGCCAATGGATGGGCTTGCACGGCTCTAAGGTGAGGAAGACTGGTTGCGCAGAAAAAGGGAAGCTAGGAGATGGCATCGGAGAGAGGAGGCAAACAAGGTGGTTGAGGTGCTGAGGCCTTAGGTTGTGCACACATGGGCTCACTAATGGTGGCTATTGACTGTGCAAGAAGAATGAGATGTGATGATAAGGTCGGTCTCATGTTTTTCTCAGAGAAATGAAATGGGGGAACGACTGTCTCTATAGAAGTGAAATGGTGGAAAGAAAGAAGTATGAAGCAGTTATATAATAAATTGGAACCATGGAAAATGGAAAAGTCATAGTTGAATTCAAGAAATAATTCTAGTGGCTTACAGCTTGCACGATGGAAAACAAATAGACGAAGTAAACAAAAGGACTCAGAAATGAAAGGACTCAAAAACAGGTACCGATAGATTAACCATTTCATGGTTTCCGCCACGTACCGGACACCGAAGCACACAATTAAATATACTGCATAGATCAACACGACGAGATGATCTAAACGGTATACAGATACCAATGATAGGAGCATCCTATCAAAAGTCGATAATCGGTACCAAAAATGCTGTTAAAACGTTAGAATTAAGGTAAACGAAACAATAGCAGTCCAAATTTGAAGAAACGAAATATGACGTCTCACTCAGAAGATGATTTATAAATTTATTGTATAAAAATATTCAGCTTTGGAAAAAAATTTGTTATCATCAAATAGTAACTGATTTGAATTGAAATAAAATTACACAATAAAATAAACTTCCTTAATCTGATGAAAATTTACCATTTGTTATGTTTAAGTAGACGTATTCCAAATATTACATTTTTATTTCAAACTTTTATTATTTAAAATTTCAGAAAAGTTCAATTAATTGCGTAAAGTAAACCATTAAAATTTACGGGTCTTTACACGTTTATTTGACTATCAAATAAACTAACATTCAAAACAAATGTTACATTTCCCATGGAATCACTTAGTGTCATTTAATAAAATTTCCATTAATTAAAATCTCTTCCAGAGTATTTATCAAAATATTCATATACTTATCTCACAGAATAAGTATATTCACAAACCATTTCTTTCAAAAATAATTGAAAACATTTAAAAATAAATATGGAACGCACCGTTCGATATCAATCATGGATCGTAGTTTATTCAATGGTTACGTCGCTATCCCGACGAATCCATAGTAAAATGTAGGCATTCTCTACCCCTCGAGTTATACCATGAAAATCAACCACTTCTTTCCAAATCTCTTTATTTTATAAATATCTCCCAATCTATTTATAAGCCTTTTTATAGATTTTTAAGTTTAATTTAGAAAGATATTCTTTCATTAATCTCAAACCATTTATGAAACTTCCCTTTCTAAAACACTCTATCATTTATAAATCTCTTTTCCAATCCTTTTTTATGAACAATTAACTTTTTTTAATTTTAATAAACAAGACTTTAACATCAATAAAATAAACTTTAAATATTTTAATTATATAAAAATAAAATTCTAAGACATATTTGATAGTACGATAATAAGAATTTTAACCTTTTAACTAATATTAATATGGAAATTAATTTACCTATAAATATAATTAATGAACTTAAATCAATATAATTAAATAACTTTAATCAAAAATTAAAGTATAGTTAAATCACTTTAAATAAATAATTAAATTAAAACATTATTAAACAATAATTACATAACCTTTAAAATAATAAATAAATGTTCTTAAATAACTTTCAAAAAAAAACTTTTAAGAATCATATTAATAAAATAATTAACTTTAAATCATTAATAGAAACAATTATTAATTACCTTTTAAACATTATTAATAAATAGTTATTACCCTTTAAATCTTATTACGAAATAATAATTTTTCTTAATACCTTATAATAGATAATAATTATTCTTAGAATAACTATCAAATCAATAATTAATTTTCAAATTTGAAAGAGGCTTAACGATCATAATGGTACATAAACAAGCTTCCATTACATTTAATTTAACTTTCCAAGTTAATTACTTGCATTTACATAATCAACATCCATGTAAAAAATTATCCATCACTGCTTAACGCATTATTTATTCAAATTGGCATATCAATTAATGAAATATAATCAGATGTCCAAATATATAAAATAGCGCAATGGGGATTTATTCTACTAATTAAATGTTAAATTAATTTAATTAGTGGAACAATGTTTCTGCTAAATAGATTTTCAAATAACTCTATTCAATTTACTTTAATATAACAGTGTTTATTTAGCCAAATAGATAACACCTATGAGGTATTATTAATTAAACTACATAATTATTCAAATTGACATATTTGTAACTAGTCAACATCAATTAATCATTAAATTATACTATATCAAAATTACCAACAATTTATGTCGAAATATTGCTCGTCAAAAAAACTCAGGGCAAAAGACTGTGGGTCAAGCGGATTAAATATGAGAAACATATAACATTTCAAAGATTCGACATTGAAATTATAAAATTAAATAACTAATTCAATTTCTTCATCCAAATTCCTTTGGGCCAAAGCCTAAACGCATGCCAACCCAAAATGAACAGTGCCTTCTTCCTCCTCCTCTATATCGAATGCCTCATGTAGCCTCCTTCGTGCATGCATATGCACGTGCACGTTGGAATTCCTCCACCCAACGACGATCCAACACCACCAACAAGTTCCATTCGATGAGCACTATCTCCTCAACATGACCCTCACTAGCCTGCATCGCCATATTTCGTTGCGATCCCATCACCTGCTCTCGATCTTTTGAATTTAGCAACCACCATATTAAGATCGGACCTCGACCAAAACGACCGCCCGAAGCCCCACATGACCATAAAGACAACTACAACACTTGATTCACCAATTGTTGCTTATAGCTCTGATTATCCTTAACCTTAGTCCACAACGACTCGGACATCATCACGAAACTCCATCGAAACTTTATTAAAAATACTACATCTCCCTACGGTTCCAACGATGTGAACGGCGTCGATCAGTTCAACTTGGACCGGCGGAATTTAACTTTTAAAGTTTTTGAACAATATTTACCCCTTTCTGATATATTGGATATCTCGCTCGATTCTGGACAAAATCGAATGCGATCAATTTTACAAAAAACTAGAGAGAATGACGATCAAGTTCTAAGCTAAAAGCTAAGGCTAAAAGTGGATGGTTTGCGAGCTTTTGATTTCTGAATGAGAGAAGGTGGAGTTTTTTTTCATCTCCAAGCAAAACAAAAGTAAGAAGAAGTAGTTGTAGAAGTCCTCCTTGCCTATACGTGAACATATATATACACTCATACTGGGACATGTTGATGTTGGTAGTAGACAAGGGGACATAAGGGACAATGGCAGGGGGGACAATGGCGGCTAAGGTCAAAAAGAAACAGGTGAACAAGGTGGCTGTTGCAGGAAGAAAAAAACAGTCGTGTACTTTGTATATGTGTGTTGATTTTAAAAAAAATTGGTATCCTACTACACCGTATCGCATACGATTATGAGCCTCGATTGATAGAAAACAAAATATGATTGCATACAACATTGGTACGCGATTCATAAAATAGACAATTTAACCTATTCTTTTAAATTCCAAAAATGCCAACGTTTGCCATAAAAGTGTCAAATGAAATTTTAATTATTTTCCAAATTAAAATTTATGAAAATATCTTATAAATTAAAGTAGAAATATGTCATAAATGAACAATTATTTGAAACATGGATTTTGTTATAAAAACCCCAAATCAAATATTTAAATCCAACTAAACATTCCAAAAATCAAGTGATAATATTTCAGGTAGTTACACTCTCCCCCACCGTCTTAAAAGAACTCCAAAAAGCCTACATGATGTTCATATATCATTCACATAATAAATCTGATTTGATCACTACTCGACTCTTTCGAACTAGCATAACTCCCTTGATTTTCTATGGCGGACTTTGATCGGGCTTCTTAATTAGAAATCTCTATTCTCCTTACATAGCCTAGTTGCATATTAAGAACCCTCACGAAGTGTTCACTATCAAAAATCAAGTGATAGATCCTTATTCGAATTGGTGTGAAACACCTCAAGTCACGTACTCGAATCTTGGATCAAAAATTTATAGTGAGACAGGGAAATGATCTATGTACAACCAACATATTCATCTTAAAGGTTCTTATTAACCCAATTTCTTTTAACTCCCTTAAATTTATGGAAATATTTCACAAAATTCCAATTTAGATTCAACATTTTAAAATGACATAAGTTTAGTTATGAAATCCTTTAATAAAATCATTTTAATTGATTTCTTCGGTACAATATTCTCCTACATCCTAAAAGTATATACAAAACATCATATTTTTTATTATATTCACTTTTAGCTATTCAGATGTGGGCCAAAAGTAACTTTAGGCCTTAAAACTGAGTCGACCAATAGAACTTCTTTACTTATTTGGTCTGGTAAGTAGCTAAGAAGAGTAGGATATTAATATCCAAACTCCATCCTAGAATCTACTTTTCTTTAGACACTCAGAGGTAAAAATGTTTTTTAGTCGGCCGATTAACATCAAATAATTTTGAACTTCCTAGTTGTTAAAATCAAAAGATAGGTTTAATAAAACAAAGTTTGTTAAACCTTCTTAATAAATTTGACCCAATTTAAACTTCATTAATTTGCTCATTTTAAATCAAGATATCCTTATATTTTGGACACTTAGGAGCAAATACCCAGATTTTTATTTCAAAAATCTTTTGAAATGTTACTGAATATGTTTTAGTCCATAATTAATATATATATATATATATAGCCTGAGTAACCTCAAGACGAAACCGAGGAACTGGGTACTACCAAACAGTAATATATTCTCTTACAAAGAAGGGTAATACTTAAGAGAAGATACCATCCAAACACATTCTTTCTCAATTTTAAGTTATTTTCGAGCCACTCGAACTAGTTAACTTAAAAATATTATTTTCATTTCAAAATCTCATTTTTGATATAATACCTTACATATTTCCAACAAAACATTTATCACCAACTTGCCTTGGGTTCGCTCGAGTACGAAACGTACAATGGCCATAGGAATAATTTACTAAGGGCACTAAACTATTTGCCTAGGCAAACACCGATCGTCACTTAGAAGATTATTCCAATCAACCCTAAACAAATCGGCATTCATCCCCCGAACCATACCAAAGAAAACACACTTTTCTTAAAAGAATTAATTTCAAAAATATTTATACCAAAGAATAATTTTAAATAAACTATTATTACCCTTTCTAAGATATTATTTCCTTTTGTTATAAATCATTTGAAATAATAATATAAATTACTTCCTTTTATAAATTAAAATATGCTTTTAGGATCAAATAAAAATCTTGTTATTATCAAAACAATTTCATAGCAAATCCTATTACAGCAATCTCTCACTTAGAAACTCAAAAATGAATACCGATAATGCTGCAGTCGCCATCGAATTTATTTCTTAGCGACCCAAGTGAGTTTAGTGTTTTATATATCCTTGAAAAAAATGTAACAATATTTGTATTTCGAAACTATATTCAAAAAATAATATTATTAACTTCTGAACCTTGAAAACCATTTTCCAAAATCATCGGAATTTTAAATTATCAAATTCCTTTTATTTGTAAGGCATATTTTTATAAATCAATTCTTATAAACTTATCTTCTTATATTAATTTCAGAAATATTTTAGCTTCCTCTATTAAGCCTCTTTTTACGAGAACCCAATTTTATAAATTTAACTTTTCATAATATTTATTCATAAATATTTGTCTCAAGATATTTTAATTTTGAAAAAAAAATTGCAAAATAAATTTTTTAATCCAACATTTACATTTGAATGCATTATAGTCAAATTGTGAAATTCAATTCACAATGTGTTCTTTTAGCATTCCCAAAATTAACTATATGCCCATGTCGGATTTCAAAAGGAAGATTTCAGATAGATCAACAACAATAGTCAATGCTCAGAACTGGACGAGCGTGACTAATCAAATCCAAGATGATAATGATGGAATATTATCAATTCCATAACAATCAACACAACCAAGAGCAGCTATATTAAAATTCTAAAAAAATTATTCTTTCACGTATATTAAACATATTCCTAGGTAAAATTATTTCGTTTACCAATTTAAAACAATACTATGTTGATTTGGCCTTGTTTGGTATTTTGAAATTTCTATTGATAACATGGGCCAAACGCATTTATCGGAATTCCTAAACCACTCAACAGATCAAACAACACAATAAAAAAATTTCATGAAAATAACAATACGCGCTCTTATATATATACTCTCAAACTCATTCTAGGATATTACTGATCCTACCTCTAATGAGTTACTCATTCTAGGACATTATTAACCCTATCTGTAATGAGCTTACCCCACCAAAGCCTAGGTGTTCTTTCAACCTAAGTTCTGATGCCATGTGTAACGAACCATCTTTTCAACCCTTAGAAATCGACACTAATACATCCATGGTATTCACATGTTGAATATCCAAGTGCCAGAAAGATAGATTGTTGGGGAGAAAGAAAGAAAAGAAAGAACAGAATCCCACATCATGATGAGCTAAATATATAATATACATAAGATCTTTGCAAAAAGAAATCATTTTTGTTATACATACATAACAAAAATCAAAGTACACTAACCTATAATTAATCCTGGACAGTTATAACAACGTGTCCTTACGATTTCGGATAAAAATAGACAGAATCAAGGACAACAAAACAGCGGAAAATTATAAGATACTGAATATGAATTGGAGAATCTAGCTCGTCTCCTGAAAGCTCCAGAGTATCCAGCTAAATCTGGAAAATACGCTCAGGCTGACCCGAGCATTATAGGAGAACAACGCCTGGGTCAATCTGGTAAAACCAGCGTAAGAAACACAATCAAATTGATTCTTAATGTTTAAATAAACTTTTCAAAATAAAGGTATCTCGTAAGACAACACCGCACATAACACGAATGGGTTTTTACCTGATGATAAACAAAACATTTATATCAAAATATCCAGTGATATTATAATAATGTCCAAGGGTAAGAATAATAATAATAATCAAGTAGCTGTGATGCTCGTGACTGTACATCATAACAATACTATATGTATAATCAAAAGCTGATAAGATGTATTCGTTAATTGTGTAGGATTCCATGGATGTGTCCTCGGTACTTTGAGAAATGGTCCTCTTGCATAAGAGTCAGAGATATCCTTCCGAAGCAGCATACATCCCTACTGGTGTACCATAGGAAAAACATTGCTGGTCTGGTTAAGGCCGAGTGCATCGCCCTCATACATGCATAATAACTGTAAATAACAGCTAGGTGAAGCTGACTGCACCCTATGGGTTTTGCAAACCCTACTGGACATGCCTTACATCTCTGGTTTTAGTCAGTACCACTGGTGAGTCTATGTCCGACATTCCATCTCACATGCCGCCATCAAAACAATCATGGAATTCCTATGGATTCCAATACCCTAATAGGTCTTGGAATTATACATGGATTCTCATATCTCAATAGATCTTGGAATCGCACATGGATTCCCACACCCCAACACGGGTCTCAGAACCACACACAAATTCCAACATCTCAATATGTCACAAAACTCCTTTATATAATTGTACATGGATTTGGAGTAGTTACTATTCTAAGTCATCTCTTAAAGGTACACTCTTGCCGCTTCTCGGCGCTCCAAAAACTAATCATTGATATTTTAGAATGCTCAATACTAGTTCTTTAGGATACAATCAGACAATATGTAATAGAGGGGATCATTCCCTAACTATTTAAGTGGACTGATTTCCTTATCATTTGTCCTAGAAGAACAAAAAAAACTTATACATAAAATATAGCACCACCAATGGTAATTGTACTATATAACCCCTGTGTTTCTCTTAGATATTTCTAGAGTTAAAATCCTTCGGTATTAAATAGATAATATTTCTATACGACCAAAATTAAAAAGGATTACATATTTAGGTAAAGATTTGATAGTTGATTATTCGACTATCAAACAAACAAACATTCAAAACAAAGATTACATTTCCCATGGGAATCACTAAGCCTCATTTCAATTAAATTTCCATTAATTAAAATCTCTTCCAGAATATTTATCAAAATATTCATATACTTACCTCGTCGGAATAAGTACATTCATATAAAATTTCTTTCAAAAATGCTTGAAAACGTTTTTAAATAGGTATAGAAAGTACTGTTTAGTATCAATCATCGGTCGCGGTTTACTCAATGGTTATGTCGTTATCCCCGCAAATCCAAAGTAAAATGTAGGCAATACCTGCCCCTCGAATTACGCGGTGAAAATCAACCACTTCTTTCCAAATCTCTTTAGTTTATAAATATCTCCCAATCTATTTATAAAGTCACTTTATAGATTTCAAAGTTTAATTTAGAAAGATACCCTTTTATAAATCTCAAACCATTTATAAAACTTCCATTTCCAAAACACACTACCATTAACAAACCCCTTTTCTTATACCATTTTGTAAAAAATTTACTTTTTTATTTTAATAAATAGAACTTTAACGTAAATCGAATAAACTTAAAACATTTTAATAATATAAAGATAAATTTTTAAAACATATTTAATAGTATGATAATAAAAAATTTAACTTTTAACTAATATTAATATGGAAATTAATTTACCTATAAATATAGTTAAATATAAATCAATATAATTAAATAACTTTGATTAAAACTTAAAGTATAGTTAAATCACTTTAAATAAATAATCAAAATTATAATCAAATAACCTTTAAATATTAAATAAATGTTCTTAAATAACTTTAAGAAATAACTTATAAAAATCATATTAATAAAATAATTAACTTTAAATTATTATTAAAAACAATTATTGATTATCTTAAAACATTATTAATAAATAGTTATTACACTTTAAATCTTATTATGAAACAATAATTTTCCTTAATACCTTATAATAGATAATAATAATTATTAAAATAACTATCAAATCAATAATTAACTTTTCAAATTTGAAGGAGGCTTAATGATCATAATGGTGCTTAAACAAGCCACCATATCATCTAATTTCCTAGTATATTACTGGCATTTACATAATCAACAACTATGGAAACAATTATCTATAACGGCTTAGCAAATTACTTATTCAAATTGGCATATCAATTAATGACATATAATCAAATGTCCAAATCTATAAAATAGGGGAACGAGGATTTATTCCATTAATTAAATGTCAAATTAATTTAATTAGCAGAACAGTGTTTTATTCTGCTAAACAGATGTCCAAATTATCCTATTCAATTTATTTTAATATAACAGTGTTTATCTGGTCAAATAGATAACACCGATGAGGTATTATTATTAAACTATACAATTATCCAAATTGACATAATTATAACTAGCCAATATTGAGTTTTTATTAAATTATACTATACCAAAATAACCAACAACTTATGTTATACTTTGTGCTCATCAAACAAACCCAACGCAAAAATCCACGGGTCAAATGGATTAAATATAAGCAAGATATAGCATTTCGAAGATTCAACATTTAAATTATCAAATTAAATAACTAATTCAATTTCCACACCGAAATTCCTTTGGGCCAAAGCCCAAACGCATGCCAACCTAAAGTGAACAGTGCCTTCTTCCTCCTCCATATCGAATGCCTCCTATAGCCTTCATCATGCACGTGTGCGCATGTGCACGTCCGATTTCCTCCACCCAACGACAATCCAAGACCACCAACAAGTTTCATTCGACGAGCTCTACCTACTCAACAACACCCTTACTAGCCTGCATCATCAGATCTCGTCACAACCCATCACCTGCTCTTGACTCCTTAAATGTCGAGACCATCAAATAAAGATCGGACCTCACAAAAAATGACCGCACGAAGCCCCACACGACCAGAAACACAACTGCAACTCTTGATTCACCAATTGCCGCTTAAAACTCTGATTATCCTTAACCCTAGTCCATGACGAACATCATCCATCGTCACGAATCTCTGTCAAAACTTCACTAAAAATAATACATCTTCCTACGACTCCAACAATGTGAACCGCGTCGATCAATTCGACTTGGATTGGTAGAATTTAATTTTTGAAGTTTTTGAACAATATTTTCCTTTTCTAATATATTGGGATATCTTGCTCGATTCTCGACAAAACCGAACTCGATCAATTTAAAAAATAAATAAGAGAGGATGATGATCAACTTCTTAGTTGAAAGCTGAAACTAAAAGTAGATGGTTTGCGAGCTTTTTTTTTTGAATGAGAGAAGGTGGAGTTTTTTTCAACTCCAAGCAAAACAAAAGTAAGAAGCAGAAGAAGTATGAGTCCTCTTTGTCTACATGTAAACATACACACACACATACATACTGGGATATGTTGAAGAAGGCAGTATACAAGGGGACAAAGGGACATAAGGGACAATGGCAGAGGAGACAATGGCGGCTAAGGTAAAGGAGAAACGGGTGAACAAGGTGGCTGCTGCAAGAAGAAGAAAAAATTGTTGTGTACTTTGTATATGTGTGTTGATTTTGAATAAATTTTGGTACCTTGCCACACCGTGTCACGTCCGATTATGAGCCGCGATCGATAGAAAATAAAATATATCGCGTACAGAAATGGGACGCGATAATAAAACAACAATAAAATAGACAAGTTAACTTATTTTATGAAACTCTAAAAATGCCGACGTTTTCCGTAAAAAGTGTCAAACGAAAATTTAATTATTTTTCAAATTAAAAATTATGGAAAAATCCTATAAGTTAAATTAGAAATACGTCATAAAAACATATTGAAAAATTATTTGAAACATAGATTTTATTATAGAAACACCATGCCAAATATTTAAATCTAATCAAATATTCCAAAGTCAAGCGATACAATTTTTGGTCGTTACATATGAGCTTGACTTGGGTGAGTGCATCGCGAAGCATGCTAAAAGTGGGTTCGTAAGTTGTGTCGATGTTCGATTCCATCAAGTATTGGTGGAGGAATCGAGTGGAAGGGGAACGACAATTGTTTATGCTTACACTGATATGTCGTGCACAGTGTTATGGCTAGGTTTGGGGAAGAAGAAGTATTATAATGGTAATTAGTGATAACTTGTTAATTAATTAATTAAATTAATCCAAACTCTTATATAATTCATGAATTCACATACAAGGTCCAGTAGAGACATCTTTTTCACCGCTGCACTCGTATCGAGTTATCTACGTTTAGGTTTGGTATGGGATTGGGTGATTTTACCCACTAGTTAATTTGTATAATGTTGCATATAAAAAAATTTAATTAACATATAAATAGTACAACGACAATGCAAGTTATTAACTTTGGACCCCTCGTTACTTTTAAAAGCAAATGACAAAATATATGTAGTATAATCTCTCTTTTAATCATCTATAATATGTATTGTGGCCCAAAATAGTTGGTTACACGTTTGATATTGTTATTTGATAAATTAGAAATTATATTGTGAATGTTTGAAGAGATATAGTCGCTATAAATGCACTTTGAAATTATTGGTATTTAACATATGTTAAATTGGTCAAATTGTGGCATATTTTGGAAATATATATATTAGGTTGTTCTATACCAGTTTTGGTGTGTTTGACATAATGAATTGGTTTAAAAAGTTATAGAAATTGTGAATGGGAGTTGTGATAGTTGAAGAAAAAAGGTCGTTATGGACACACTTTGGAATCGCTATGATCAACGATTTTTAAAGTTTATTTTGAAAGATATCCTAGGGCTTATTCATATTTGTAATAGGTATTATAAGCATATTTATTACTGGAAAAATATCAAGGTTTATACATTATAATTTAAACATTTTTAAAGTAATGGTTTTAAATTATAAAACTGGCCTTTTTGGTTTTTAAATAAACAATAAAAATAAGTAATTTTAAGTAATAATTCGTAAATATTTTAAACTATAACGACCCACCTTTTTGGACAGTTTAAATCGACAATAAACCACACATGTCTAATTCAAATCATTCAAAAGGGAGGATTGTTAATGGGGTAAATAAGAAAATAAAACAAAAAAAGGAAAAATAAAACATAGAATCTCGCGGCGAAATGACAAAATATAATAATCAAATAAACAGTTCATGAAGCTGTTTTACAAATAACATATGATTACACTTTTACAATTCAAATCAGAGTTATACATACAGCATGAATAAACAAATAATGCAGCGGAATACATGATGTAGTGGAATAATTATAATAATAGTAATAATATACCGAATCTTCGTCTTCGTCCTCCAGAAAATATTCTTTAATACACTGAAAAGCTCAGACTGACCCGAAGGTAATAAAAATAAAACACTCGAGTAAGAACTAAAAGATATTATGTAAGTAAAATTAATCCAAAATGAAAGGTGAGTGTAATAGCTTCAGAGATGTTAGGGGATTTTCCATCTCCTATCAAGTGTACAACGTGAATATAATTATCAAAAGATTTAAAACAATTCGAGGTATTAATTTTAACCACTTTAATTTAAAAAAATTCGAAGTATAACTTAAACCTTTTAAATAATTCAATTCCAACACATAATTCAAATTCAAGAAATTTTATGGATATATATATATATATATATATATATATAAAATGATATATATATATATCATTTTAACCAATATCTAAAATTAAAATTTTCAAATCAATGAAAACCGCTCGGGTTTATCATTTCAACCCAAAACGATTTCTGTAATCTACAAGATCATTTAGGTATGTATGATTTTCAATCCATAGTGATAACAGAGATATAAGCATAAATAAATGTCCAATCATCCAAAATTTCAACAAATAACATACATCACAATCAACATCCAAATTGAATTTGAAGAACTGATCTAAAAGAAAGTTGAATCCATTGGAAAAATAAATGATTTGAAAAATGAATCACATAATTTGGTTCATTGCTTAAGAAGATATGTTTGATACAATATGGTGTATTTTCGTCCAAAACTGGACTCGGAAAAGGACTTGAAAAGTAGAATTTTTGATATAAAAATATTCGAAATGGGAAGAAAGGTTCAACAACAAATTTGTTGCCAATGAAATTGTACATGGTTTCAAAAAAATTGATTTGGAGTAGTTTATTGGAATATAGAAGCCATGGAAATAAGGGAAAAGAAGGGAAAAAAGAGAAAGAAGAGAAGAGGAAAGATAGGGATTTGGCTATGGGTTACTGTCGTGGATTATGATGGAGGTGGGTGGCGGTAAGAGGAGAGAGGCAGGCTAGGGTTTTGAAGGAGGAATGATGGAAATTGATTTGGATATTAGGATTTTTGGGGTTTGGAGTTTTCTACAGATTTAAGGAAAAAGAAGAAGAGTACGCAGAAATTTCTCAAATGAGCAATTTTTGTACGTAATTGGTTTAGTCATGTAGGAAAATAGAAGGTCAATGTGTGAGAAAAGGAAGGATCCAAAGTCTCTTAAGGTTCCTAGGATATCTTATTTTACTAAGGAGCCCAATAGTTTAAAACAAACCCGATATGACTTTGCTAAAAAAAAAGAACATAGATATACACTGCAAATGAAAGAAGTAAGCTTTATTTAATAATTAGGAAGTTAAGATGGAGAAAAAATAAATGTCACATTTTATTTTGAAAGCTTTAAGCATTAATAATGCATAAAGAAATGTACGTAGAAATGGAAAAGTTTGGAAACCAAAGGAAAGTGAAATTTTTTATACACGAAAGTAAGGTGGCAATAATTAAATATAACCTAAAAGTCTAGGCTTATGTATTAAACAGAAGGAGAAATAAACAGATCAAGCATTAATAATGAGGTAACTATTTTAACACCTACATGCAACAAATAATAATAAAAGAAATGAAGGGACCATGTACATTGCACAACCATTTTGAAATTCAATTTATGAACCGTAACCAAATAAACTTCGCTAACTCATATCAAATTTGTACGCATTTAGTTTTTTCTATATAATAAATAAAATTACTTACTGTAAAAATGAAAATGTTCAATTTGGTTTTCCTAAAATGATCTTTTATTTCCATTAAAACATCTTTTCTGTCTAAGAAAAAAGGTATGTTTCTTTCATTAAATCTATTATTTGCAATCTACGTTTTCTTTCCTTCTAATTGAAATATTTCAATTACATTATTTGCAATTACTTACAAAGTTAAATTTAAAAACAGACAATTAAAATGGATGAAAAATAGAATAATTGTTTCCTTTAGTCATTTAAACACGTTTATAAATTTGTTGTTCATACAACAGAGTAATAAATAACTTACTTAAATAAATTATCTTTCTACTCTTATAATCCATCTATATGCTAAAGCACAGTTCAAATATACATATATTTCTTCCTTTAAATCAACCATTCTATTCTATATTTTAATGAAACTAAACGTGCATTCACAAATGAAATATTCATTTTATTTGACATAAATGATCTTTTCATTAAACCAACTTTCCTTTTATATTCACAAAACATAAACTGCGTTTAATTACACCTATTAACCTACAATTGTTGTCCTCTCTATCATTATTTAAAATTATTCAATTACATTAATTCAATTGTTTACAAAGATGAATTTCAAAATGGATAAAATAAATGTAATGAGAAATGGAACAATTATTTCATGTCTAATAGTAATTTAAACATATTTATGAACAATTGGATACAAACAAGAATTATATATTTCTTACCAAATAATAGTTTCTCATCTCTGCAATCAATCTTTCAACTACCAAACATTTCAAATAAATAAACATATTGTTAGCACCAGAATTGGTCACTAACACCCTTCACAGAGATTGCATAGAGAGATTAATAAAGAAAGTAAAGCTAAATAGAGAACAATACGCAAATTTAAATGCAGAAAATACGAACACTAGATTTATAGTGGTTTGGCGTAATTGTCTACGTCCACTTTAAGGTTAGTCTTTATTACTTTTCTCGATAATCGATTACAGATACAATCCGTATACCAATTACTTGAATACAATTGCTAAGAAAAAAGGATCAGTATTGAAGGAGTCTGAATGTGGCAGAGTCTCCCCGGTGTTCTCGAAAACAAGGTCCCTTTCACTATGCCCCTCCTCTCTATTTATAGACGAAGATGGGTTGGACTTCTCTGGTGGGCCTATCAGTAAGATACCTTAGCCCAAAACAAGTAACTCCTGTGTGTCGATCCATAAATGCCGAACGACATATCCCGAACGTCCTTGATGCCGAACGAGATTGTTGTGCCAAGCGGCCCTGGATGACGAACGAGCTTGTATGCTAAGCAAGGCATGAATGCCGAACGATCCATGAATGCCGAATGAGATAAATGCCGGTCGAGGTCTAAATGCCAAACGCTCTTTAATGCCGAACGCTCTTGAATCCCGAGCACTCTTGAATCCCGAGCGCTCTTGAATGCCAAACGCTCTTGAATGCCGAATGCTCTTAAATGCCGATCGACCCAATTGTGCCGAACGAGTATGTTGTGCCACACGTGCTGGATGCCGAACGGCGCACAAATGCCGAGTCCCTAGTTGCCTGGTCAATCCTCCAGGTAACACTTGCCCCCCAAAGGGCATCATGTGGTCGAACGTGATGCGCTTTGATTCACGAGTCCTCCGTGTTTTGCTTCAAGCCTAGGCTTAATCTTCTCGATATTGTCTTCTCCTGGATGTCGAACGAGGCATCGTATGCCGAGTGACATGCTAATGCCAAACGACAGACGAGTACCGAACAGCTTAACTGATGCCGAGCGATATTCAAATGCCAAACGACCATAATGCCAATCGAGGGAGATGATTTGACCGGTTCTACCGGTCGCTGCCCCTTCGTCTTCTCTTCTCTCTATATAAGCTGAAACTCTTTCTTTCCCCCCTTTTACTTTTATCTTCGCTTTCCAGAAACTACAAACTCAACTCCAAAAAACTTCAGCATGCTACCTACCTTTCCTCTCCCAAACTCACACGTTGCCTCTTATCCTTCACAAATCAGCCAAACCTAATTAGAGCCATGCTCCCTGCTTCAGAATCTCCCCAAATCTCCGTCTCAGATCTTAGGCAAAAACCTTTCCCTGAAACATTCACCTCGACTAGGAGACCTTTACACGAGATTCGAACTTATGAATCTCGGCAAAATCGAGGTCAGTAGTAATTGCGTGGAGCAGGAGGAGTTAAGAGTGAAGCGTGGGGCATTAAAAGGAGTTTTAGGCTAGGCGGAGAGGTAAGGATGATAAAGGTGTTTGAAGGAGGAAGTTGGTGGTAGACATACTGAGGTGGCTCGGCATGACATTCTTATGCCGAGCGATGGAAGGGAAGTAACATGGTGAAATTGAAGTTAAAGTTTAGTGTGCCGAGCGATTCGGCTCGGCATAGCCACGGCTCGGCATGATTGCCTCATGCCGAACGAGGTAGGAGGAAAATAGAGAAGAAATAGAAACTGGATAGAATGTCGAGCGATAGGGAGGTCTTGTTGGATGAACGTTTTTGAGGGTTAAATGCTGAGCGATGCGGCTCGGCACGATTGTGGTTTGGCATAACTTGCAACATGCCAAACGGTGGAGAGTAGGAAATAGGAGAGTGGTGTGCCAAGGTTCGGCATGTTTATGGTTCGGCATGTCTTGCTGCATGCCGAACGGTCATGATGAGTGGTAAGCAAAGGTTGGTGTTGAAGATAGAATTGTAGGATCTAGATTAACCCTAGAGGGGGGGGGGGTGAATAGGGTTATAGCAAATTTTTCCGAATTAAACACAGAAGCAAACTGCAGAAATAAATATGCTGTAAAATAAATCACACACAAAATTTACCCAGCTTCGGCAACCCCTGCCTACTGCTGCATTCCCAGATTTCTAGTAGAATTAAACAGTTTCCCGCTTACAAACACTCTAACAGACTTGCAAACCCTACTACCGCCTATAGAGTTTTGCAAACTCGCAAACCCTGCTAACTGGACTAACTCTAACTAGACAATCTGACAACACCTAAACCCTAGGTGATGATTTACCATGTTTTGTTTTGAAAAGAACAGACAAATAAAACAAATTATAAGAGCAAGCACTAAATTTAAAACAATTTAAATTATCTTGCCTTTAAAAATAAAAATAAAGATACCCTAACCTAAAACAAACAAAAATATGCGGTCACTTCCCTCTTATCTTATTTCACCCGGTCCATTGTCTTTTGTTTGTGGAGAAAAAAAAATGGCGGCCCTCTGTTTATTCGATCTGAATTAGGGCTTCTGTTTCTTTCTCGAATTGGGGCTTCGGCTTCTTTCTGATGACTGATTAAGCTCTTGCTTGTCCTCTGATGATTGATGCTTGTTGCTAGCTCGTTCTCTGTTGATCGAGTTGTTGATGGTTCGGTATGTAATTTCTTTTGTTGCTTGTTTGATTGCTTGCTTTTTAACTCGATTGTTCTGTGTTCTATGATGATTTCTTGGGGTTTATTTATAGGGTTGAAACCCTAATAACCACTGTCAGATTTGATTTTTGCACGTCGTTGATTATTTTTCCTGAAATTGTTCTGGATTTGGAGTATTCCTTTCTCGATTTGATTTCGAATTATTGCTGTCCATATTTGTTTTCGAATTAATTAATTCGAAAATTTCTTTCTATATTTGTTGTCTCGGCCCCTATTTGAATTAATACTGACCATATATGAATTCGAGAAATTTGATGCAGAGATTTCTTTCCAAATTAGATTTCTTTGACTTAATCAAAAGATAAGAATTTGTTCTTTAACTTCGGCTTGATTTCTGCACTGACTTGTACTTGCCACTGTCTTGTGTTCCCTACTGCACATTCACCTGTTTACTATATATGTGCATATATACATATGTATGTGTGTATGCATATATTCTTGGGTTTGTACTTGGATTTGAACTGCTTCATGTTCTGTTGATCTTGATTTTGGAGCTGCCACTGACTTCTTTGTTGTAACTTGAAACTGTTTTGTCAATTCGAATTTCACTTGCACACTCCATGTTGCATTATCACTGTGTTGCATTGTAGCTCCATCTTGACTTGGGCTTTTTCACTGTATCAGATGCTACACTTGTTCATGTATTCAACTTCACTGTTGCACTTGAGTTTGTTTCCACTGCTTCATCATGTTGTATTCATCCCTGTACATGTGCACAGAGTTTGTTGTTGCACTCGATGTTTGTAGCTTCACTGTGTTTGCTGTTGCAGTGGTTTGTCTGACCTTGTATGCTTCAAGTTGCCTTGAGTTGAACCTATCTTGGGTTTGACCTTGTTTGTGACTTTTGTGCATTGTGCTCTGTTGTTGTATTTGCATTGTGTTACTGATTTTGGTCGAGACTTTGTTTGTTGCAGTATGTCACTGCATTTGGTCTGAGTCACTTGTATCCATTCTCGAGTTGCACACTTTGATTTGCTACTGCTTCACCTTGTTGAGTACCTGTAATTGCTGTTACATCACTTCACACTGCATTTATTTGCTTGTACTTGTGTTCTGGTCATTGCTTTGTTGTATAGCTGCTATGCAGTTGCTATGCATCACTATATATATACTCTCTGTTTTGATTTGCATTGGTGCAGTTTCCATATTTTGTGTATCTTGATGTTGTATACACTTTTTCAAGCTGCTGTGATGCAGTTTCCTTCACTGTTGTGTCTTCGGGAGTTTGCACTGCTTCATGTTGAATTCATTGAAGTATTGATTGCTTTTGTTGATAACGCACACGAGTTGGCGAGGCAGTGCACACGTGTATAGATGTACACGTGTGTATTGCAGCCACTCACGATTATCTGTAAGAACACTGATATGCACAGATATTACACAATCAAAGATGATGACAATAACCCATGTATCTGAGATACAAACAAATTTCTATTTTTGCACATTCAAATTTTTTTGTTTTCAGATTACTGTTGTAGTTGCTAATTATACAGGTACACAGGAGACAGGACAAGAAGTGGAGCTGGATAATGCAGATAGATGTAGATGTGCAGACAGAGTGAAAAACTGAGTGTTGAGTGTTGTAGTGTAAAATGTATGAACTGATGTATGTATATATAGAGAGAGCTGAAAAACTTTGTATTGTTTAAGTGTTGTAATAAAATATTATATTGAATAAAAAAATACTGGTTGAATTATATAAATTCTGTGCAATAGTATAATTATTCAATATGAATATTTCTTCCTTTCTGTATATAGTCCAAACTGCAAACACATATATATATTGATATATATTTTGTTATCATCAAACAAAAAATCACATCAAACAATCTCCCCCTTTTGATGATGACAAACGTATATATTAAAGATTTTGAAATGCTAATACATGTGTTTGAGCATGAAATGTTTTAGCTCCCCCTATTTGAATGATCCCCCTACAACCAAGACCACTCCCTATTTAGAAGATAACAAAAATTACTGATGAATAAACGAACTAAGGAAAATTATCTAACAACATTAAACAAATATTGTTGAAGTATTCCAAAAAAATATTTACTTCCTTATCAAAATCTAGTTCTTTTCTCCCCCTTTTGGCATTATCAAAAGACTGACAAAAAACAATGGAACAGTAGGAACAAAAAATAATATATCATAACGAGATAACAACTTCCACATTGTAGAGAATGGATCGATGATCGGTTTAAGAAGAGAGATATTTTAACATTAATTTGACATTTAAGCACAAAAAAATAAGCACTTACTAACCACGCATAACCATAAGGACTTTTAAATGGGATTAGCAGTTACTTATTAGTCTAAGCATCCAGACTTTTAAGTGAGACCAGAATACTTAGTTACCATACTCCATCCATGCATAACCATAAGGACTTTTAAATGAGAATGGAGTAATGATAAAAATAATTCACTCACATGCTCCATCCATGCATAACCATAAGGACGTTTAAATGAGAATGGATGCATGAGAGTTATTATTATTTATTATTATAATTGTATATATATATTTTTAAAATTAATTCACTCTTCTTATTTTACAAAACCATTATGAACGATAGAAAGATGGTAGAAATAGAAATGATCGTGGAATAAGTTACCAAGTTAATTATATTATGTAATATCCAGTACTGAATACCATATTCGAATCAATCTTTGGATAATATCCAAAACTGGTTTGAATCCTAGAAATTTAAGTTGAAAGTATATATCCAAGAATATTTCAACAAAGAAAATGAAAAATGGTTAGTCAATTTCTATAATCCCCAAATCCAAACGTAATCTGGAAAATCTTTCTTCTGGGAGGGGTTTTGTGAAAATATCAGCAAGTTGAGTCTCAGTTGAAATATATTCAATGCAAATGTCTTCCTTAGCAATGTGATCTCTAAGAAAGTGGTGTCTCACATCAATGTGTTTTGTGCGTGAATGATGAACAGGATTATTTGATAAGTCTATTGCACTTTTACTGTCACATTTTAATGGAACTTGTTTATAAACTAAGCCAAAATCAGAAAGAGTTTGCATCATCCATAAAATTTGAGCACAACAACTCCCTAAAGCAATATATTCTGCTTCAGTGGTGGATAATGCAACACAGTTTTGTTTTCGACTTGACCATGAAACTAACGAGTGTCCTAGCATAAAGCATGTTCCACTAGTGCTTTTCCTGTCAACCAACGAACCAGCATAATCAGCATCAGAATAGCCAACTAAATCAAAATTTTCACAAGAAGGATACCATAACCCAAGTTTGTTTGTGTGTGAAAGATATCTCAAAATTCGTTTAGTGGCTTTCAAATGAGATTCTTTAGGATTAGATTGAAAACGTGCACACAGACACACAGAAAACATAATATCAGGTCTAGAAGCAGTAAGATAGAGAAGTGAACCAATTATCCCTCGATATTTCTTTTGATCAACAGCACTTCCATTCTCGTCTTTGTCCAACTTTGTTGATGGGCTCATAGGAGTTCTCAACGGTTTGGAGTTCTCAACTCCAAATTTCTTCAACAGTTCCAACACATACTTGGATTGTGAAATGAAAATGCCATCACTGCTTTGCTTGATTTGAAATCCAAGAAAATATTTCAATTCTCCAACCAAGCTCATCTCGAATTTAGCCTGCATGACTTGTTCAAATTTCTCGCACAAGAGTTCATTAGTAGCACCATAAATGATATCATCTACATAAATCTGAACAATCAAAAAATCACTTCCTTTATGTAATAGAAATAGTGTCGTGTCAGCACTCCCCTTTTTAAAGCCATTTTCCAAAAGATATGTGCAAAGGCAGTCATACCAAGCTCTAGGAGCTTGCTTAAGACCATATAATGCTTTTTCAAGTTTATACACATGATTTGGAAAATCGTGATTTTCAAAACCGGGGGGTTGTTCAACAAAAACCTCTTCTTTTAAATCACCATTTAGAAAAGCACTTTTTGCATCCATTTGTTTAAGTTTGAAACCTTTATAGCAAGCAAAGCTTAGCAAAATCCTAATGGCTTCTAACCTAGCAACTGGAGCAAATGTTTCATCAAAATCTATGCCTTCTATTTGGTTTTATCCTTTTGCGACCAACCTAGCTTTGTTTCTAATTACATTTCCTGATTCATCAAGTTTGTTTTTGAACACCCATTTAGTTCCTACAATTGGATAGTCATTTGGCCTAGGAACTAATTTCCAAACTTTATTTCTCTCAAATTGATTAAGTTCATCTTGCATTGCTAGAATCCAACTTTCATCATTAAGAGCCATTTCAACAGAATCAGGTTCAATTTCAGAAATAAAACCACTATGACAACAAAACGCACACAAATTTTTATCAAATGAAGAGCGAGTGCGTATACCTTCCGTAGGATCTCCTATAACCAATTCAGGAGGATGATTGGTTTTGAACTTCAATCTATCAGCATCAACAGTCCTACTTTCATCTTTCTCACTAGATGTCCCTTCTTTAATGCCTTCATGATCTACCCCATCATCAATCGTTTTTTCAGTCGTCCTTTCCAGATCAGATTCATCAAATTTCACATTGATTGATTCAACAATTGTCTTTGTTCATTTGTTGTATATCCTGTAAGCCTTGCTCCTGGTTGAATAGCCCATGAAAATTCCCTCATCGGCCTTTGATTCAAATTTTCCAAGTTGATCACCTGTGTTAAGAATGAAACAAGGGCATCCAAAAACACGAAAGTAAGAGATGTTAGGTTTCCTTTCATGCCACACTTCATAAGACGTTTTGCCAAGTATTGGTCTGATCATTACTCTATTCATTACGTAGCACGAAGTATTCACGGCCTCTGCCCAAAAGGTTAGAGGTAGTTTATACTCACTCAACATGGATCTAGCCAATTCTTGCAATGTACGATTTTTCCTTTCAACCACCCCATTTTGTTGAGGTGTTCGTGGAGCAGAAAATTCATGTTTTAAACCATTTTCTTCACAAAAGTTTTCAAATTCCGAATTTTCAAATTCGCCTCCATGATCACTTCTTAAAGTTTTAATTGAAACTCCTTTTTCATTTTGAACAAGTTTAGCAAATTTTGAAAAATAATCAAAAGATTCAGACTTTTTGGCTAAGAAATAAACCCATGTAAATCTAGAATAATCGTCAACCAATACATAACAATAACGTTTTCCATTCAAGCTAGCAATTTCATTTGGTCCAAATAAGTCCATATGAATTAATTCGAGGACCCTTGATGTGCTAACAATGTTTTTAGGGCGAAATGATGATCGACTAAGCTTGCCCAAGGAACATGCTTTACACACTTTGTTATCTTTAAATTTCTGATGTGGTAACCCTCTGACTAATTCTTTCGTTTCAAGATTTTTTAAGAGACTCATGCTAGCATGTCCAAGTCTCCTATGCCATAAAGATGCCTCTTCGTCAGTGGCTACCAAACATCTGGAAAGATTTAGATTGTCAAACGAAAGCGAGTAAACATTTCCTTTTCTTTTGCCCATAAAAACTATGTTATTAGAAGTTTTATCAATGATCTTGCAAGTATCACTATCAAAAACCACATTCATACCTTTGTCACATAGTTGGCTAATAGAAATGAGATTGTGATGCAAATTATCAACGTATAAAACATTAGTCAAGGAAAAAGTACCGTTACTTACTTCACCTTTCCCAATAATCTTACACTTGCTATTGTCTCCCATGATCACATTTCCACCTCTAAAATTCTCTAGGCTAAGGAACTTAGATTTATCACCTGTCATATGTCTAGAACAACCTGAATCTAGAAACCATTCTTGTTGCTCCTTAGCCCGCCAACAGACCTACATAAAGAGAGAGGAGGATGACCTAGAGAAACTCTTAGGTCCAATGATATTAGTAACTGAAGCATTGTGAACAAACAATCCCTTTGGAACCCAAACTTGTTTTGTCCTTTCATTTTTGTTCCTATAGACATGAAATTTGTTTGTAGAATTCTTAGGAACCCAAACTTGTATAAATTTTGTGTTCTTGTTCCTATGACTACAATTTTCAACACGATGTCCAATTTCACTTCTAACAAAGACACTCTTACCTTTTGCATAATCATCAACCTGTGTTTTCCCAAAACCTAGTCCTTTTCTGTTATTAGCAAAGAGTTGATTTCCCAATAACATGTTAAATGATTTTTCTCCTCTTGAAAAGTTATTCAGAGATTTCTCAAGATTTTGGACTTTGGTTTTTAGTGTTGTGTTTTCAGTTACAAGTGTGGTGCATCTATTTATAAAATCCTTTTTCCTAGTGTCAATGGTTTCCTTAAGACTCGAGTTTTCTTTTTCAAGATTATCGAAGCTATTCTTAAGTCTTGATATTTCTGAATCTAAAATTTTACATTTTTTACAGTCTAGGTTTTGAATATTTTCAAGTTCAGTTTCTAACCTAGTATTCTCATGAACGAGTTCTCTCCTGTCAGACTTCAATTTTTCAATTTTAGTTTCAAGAGTATCAATTGTATTAGTAAGATCATAACACATCAAAACAAGTTCTTTATAAGAATAGTCACGTACCTCACTGGATCCCTCTGAACTTGTTTCTGAATCTGATTTTGCCATAAGGCACAAGTTAGCCTCTTCTGAGCTATTATCCGAAACTTCTTCTCCTTCTTCATCATCCCAAGTTGCTGCAAAGGCCTTCTTCTTCTTTTTCTTTCCTTTGTTGTTTTTGAGAAGTGGGCATTTCTGTTTGAAGTGGCCAGGCTTTTTGCAGTAAAGCATGTCAATTCATTATCGGAATCATCAGAATCTTTTGACCTATTACCACTTATTTTCTTCTTGCGTGGCCTGAATTTTGACCATTTTCTAAGATTATTGACAGCCATCGCAAGCTCTTCAATTGGATCTTCTTCTTCTTCATCGCTTTCTTCTTTGCTCTTTAAGGCAATTGTCTTCTTTTTTGATTCGGAGTTGTTACGTTCCTCCTTTGCCTTTAGCTCAAGCTCATATGTCATCAAGTTTCCGATCAACTCCTCCATGCTTAGTTTACTCAGATCTTTCGATTCTTGTATTGCCGTGACTTTTGCCTCAAAGTTCATTGGTAAGACTCGCAGTATCTTACGCACAAGCTCTACTTCAGTGAAGACCTTCCCAAGCGCTCTAGCATTGTACACCAAAGTTGAAAAACATCCAAACATATCCTTTATGCTCTCGCCCTTTTCCATCACAAAGTTTTCGTATTCATTGCTAAATAGAGCTAGACGTGACTCCTTGACTTGAGAAGTTCCTTCGTGTGTCACCTCCAAAGTGTGCCAAATTTCCTGTGCTGTTGTACAATGAGAAATTCTATTAAACTCATTTTTATCAAGAGCACAGATCAAAGCGTTCATTGCTTTGGCATTTGTAGTTTTTAATTTCTTATCGTTAGCATCCCACCTATCCTTAGGTTTAGGAATCTCAGTATCACCAATAACTATAGTGGGAGATTTATAGCCAGTTTCAATAATATCCCAAACATCATAATCGATAGAACTAAGATAAATACTCATCCTAACTTTCCAATAAGCATAATCATTCCCATTAAACATAGGTGGCCTAGCAATAGATTGCCCCTCAGAAAAAGCATTATTTGGTGGATTCATGACTCTAGAGTTAAAGTAAAATACCTTGCTCTGATACCACTTGTAGGATCTAGATTAACCCTAGAAGGGGGGGGGGGAATAGGGTTATAGCAAAATTTTCCGAATTAAACACAGAAGCAAACTGCAGAAATAAATATGCTGAAAAATAAATCACACACAAAATTTACCCAGCTTCGGCAACCCCTGCCTACTGCTGCATTCCCAGATTTCTATTAGAATTAAATAGTTTCCCGCTTACAAACACTCTAACAGACTTGCAAACCCTGCTACCGCCTATAGAGTTTTGCAAACTCGCAAACCCTGCTAACTGGACTAACTCTAACTAGACAATCTGACAACACCTAAACCCTAGGTGATGATTTACCATGTTTTGTTTTGAAAAGAACAGACAAATAGAACAAATTATAAGAGCAAGCACTAAATTTAAAACAATTTAAATTATCTTGCCTTTAAAAATAAAAATAAAGATACCCTAACCCAAAGCAAACAAAAATATGCGGTCACTTCCCTCTTATCTTATTTCACCCGGTCCATTGTCTTTTGTTTGTGGAGAAAAAAAAATGGCGGCCCTCTGTTTATTCGATCTGAATTAGGGCTTCTGTTTCTTTCTCGAATTGGGGCTTCGGCTTCTTTCTGATGACTGATTAAGCTCTTGCTTGTCCTCTGATGATTGATGCTTGTTGCTAGCTCGTTCTCTGTTGATCGAGTTGTTGATGGTTCGGTATGTAATTTCTTTTGTTTCTTGTTTGATTGCTTGCTTTTTAACTCGATTGTTCTGTGTTCTATGATGATTTCTTGGGGTTTATTTATAGGGTTGAAACCCTAATAACCACTGTCAGATTTGATTTTTGCACGTCGTTGATTATTTTTCCTGAAATTGTTCTGGATTTGGAGTATTCCTTTCTTGATTTGATTTCGAATTATTGCTGTCCATATTTGTTTTCGAATTAATTAATTTGAAAATTTCTTTCTATATTTGTTGTCTCGGCCCCTATTTGAATTAATACTGACCATATATGAATTCGAGAAATTTGATGCAGAGATTTCTTTCCAAATTAGATTTCTTTGACTTAATCAAAAGATACGAATTTGTTCTTTAACTTCGGCTTGATTTCTGCACTGACTTGTACTTGCCACTGTCTTGTGTTCCCTACTGCACATTCACCTGTTTACTATATATGTGCATATATACATATGTATGTGTGTATGCATATATTCTTGGGTTTGTACTTGGATTTGAACTGCTTCATGTTCTGTTGATCTTGATTTTGGAGCTGCCACTGACTTCTTTGTTGTAACTTGAAACTGTTTTGTCAATTCGAATTTCACTTGCACACTCCATGTTGCATTATCACTGTGTTGCATTGTAGCTCCATCTTGACTTGGGCTTTTTCACTGTATCAGATGCTACACTTGTTCATGTATTCAACTTCACTGTTGCACTTGAGTTTGTTTCCACTGCTTCATCATGTTGTATTCATCCCTGTACATGTGCACAGAGTTTGTTGTTGCACTCGATGTTTGTAGCTTCACTGTGTTTGCTGTTGCAGTGGTTTGTCTGACCTTGTATGCTTCAAGTTGCCTTGAGTTGAACCTATCTTGGGTTTGACCTTGTTTGTGACTTTTGTGCATTGTGCTCTGTTGTTGTATTTGCATTGTGTTACTGATTTTGGTCGAGACTTTGTTTGTTGCAGTATGTCACTGCATTTGGTCTGAGTCACTTGTATCCATTCTCGAGTTGCACACTTTGATTTGCTACTGCTTCACCTTGTTGAGTACCTGTAATTGCTGTTACATCACTTCACACTGCATTTATTTGCTTGTACTTGTGTTCTGGTCATTGCTTTGTTGTATAGCTGCTATGCAGTTGCTATGCATCACTATATATATACTCTCTATTTTGATTTGCATTGGTGCAGTTTCCATATTTTGTGTATCTTGATGTTGTATACACTTTTTCAAGCTGTTGTGATGCAGTTTCCTTCACTGTTGTGTCTTCGGGAGTTTGCACTGCTTCACGTTGAATTCATTGAAGTATTGATTGCTTTTGTTGATAACGCACACGAGTTGGCGAGGCAGTGCACACGTGTATAGATGTACACGTGTGTATTGCAGCCACTCACGATTATCTGTAAGAACACTGATATGCACAGATATTACACAATCAAAGATGATGACAATAACCCATGTATCTGAGACACAAACAAATTTCTATTTTTACACATTCAAATTTGTTTGTTTTCAGATTACTGTTGTAGTTGCTAATTATACAGGTACATAGGAGACATGACAAGAAGTGGAGCTGGATAATGCAGATAGATGTAGATGTGCAGACAGAGTGAAAAACTGAGTGTTGAGTGTTGTAGTGTAAAATGTATGAACTGATGTATGTATATATAGAGAGAGCTGAAAAACTTTGTATTGTTTAAGTGTTGTAATAAAATATTATATTGAATAAAAAAATACTGGTTGAATTATATAAATTCTGTGCAATAGTATAATTATTCAATATGAATATTTCTTCCTTTCTGTATATAGTCCAAACTGCAAACACATATATATATTGATATATATTTTGTTATCATCAAACAAAAAATCACATCAAACAAGAATACCAAGAGAGGCAGATCGGCATGATTGTGGTTCGACATGACTAGTTGAATACCAAACGATGAAGTGGTTAGGTAGGAGGGTTGTGTGCTACAACAACACCAGTCGATCCTAATGCAAAATTAACTCTACACATATTTTAGGCCCGAACAAAGGATAATGGACAAGGACAGACTCAAACAACAAAAGCATATCGGACAATCCGGACTGATAAATCCCGTACTTAAACAACTGAAAACTTGGACTTTAACCTGCTTAATAGTTAATAACCTTCCAAACGCAGTGTTGATGTCGAGTTCAAAATGTAAACCGTCTTACGACAAGCCTTCATAGACGGTCAGCGATGATGGTCTTCGAAGACGACAATTCAACGCCCAACTTTATATTGTCAACTCTATGACTTTTAATTTCTCAGCACTTACGTTTGAATGATTGCACTAGTTCACACACCACACGGGAGGAATATTTGTGTTGTTAAGTCTAACGTCGAGTATTTTCAAGCATAGTTTAAACAGTCCTCTGTTAGATTCAATCTTCATTAAAGATGTCTAGGATATCTAGCTCAGCTACGATCTCATATAGACCTGGGCCATCCGCTCAACAAGAAGTTATAGAGACTTCTCATCCGTCAACTACCCCCGCTCAAAATTTACCGAATCCAGCGACTACATCCATCGACTTGGCCCCTGACGCTCTGGAGGCAGTGATTTTTCTAGATAACCTAATCGATTCTCAGGCTTCAAAGATTAACAAAGTATGCTCCGTCAGATTTATTCTATCCACGGAATCCCCTTCGACGACGTATTAGTTTCATCGGGGCATGATCGTCCACGTTTTCCCCAGTAGGATACACGGCTTGCAATAAATTCATGTGCCGGATTGGCAGCATACCACCGTTCCACTCATTTCCTTGAAATGTGTTACAGTATGACGATCGCTCCATCGCAACTGCATCCAAACAGCCACGCATTCATCTACGGCACTTGCATCCTTTTCATGGGCATCCTCTCTAGGCTTCCGACTCCGTGCAATATCTGATACATTTATTGCATCAAGAAACGAAGGGACATCCCATCTTTTATGTTTCTCGAGCCGCATAGCAAATGCCAAATCTTAACTGGGCATGGAGTAAATTTGCCCAGTATAAGCAAGAGTGGTTCTATGTGCGTTGGCCCCTGGCTTTGCCAGAAGATGGGTAGAAGGAAGCAAGTATTTTTCCTGGATCGATAGTCATGTTTGATCGAAGCTATACCTTTTATAAATCTCTTTCATCTTTTCAGGTATTAATCCGCGTCCCGAGGGCCTCGGATATTCTGAAGTCGTTGAAGCCCTTCGAGCCATTCCCGTCGACGACCGGGACATCAGAAGGTCGCCCAGGCGAAGATGGGCAGAAGGTCGCTGGATAAGCCTCCCTCAGGGCGTTACTATACCCAGGCCTGCTTCTGGCAAAGGGAAAAAGCAAGCTGAATCTTCAGTACGTAACGCCCCTAACACACTAGAAGAGGGGGAAATTAAGGAAACCGAAATGCCTGAGGTGCAAGATGAGAACGTTAGTCCCCTTCGGGATCCGATAGTCAAAGTTCAAATCATTGAGACATCACCTTCCCCTTCAAAGAGGAAGAAAAAACTAACATACAGACTGAAGAGGAAAACGGTCGGTGGAACTCCAAAAGTTTCTCTTGTTCCGGTGGAGAAAGTAGCTTCTTCATAGCATTTAGAAAGTTCACTAAAAGGCCTGTCGAACTTGTCCATACCTGATGATCTACTCAACTATGACTTCGACGATGCAGAGGCCCTTAAGCTTCATTCTCCTGCGAGAGGCGACAAGCGTTCAAGCCCGAAACCAGGGAGAAAAAACTCCTATTAGTAAAGAAACTGGTCCGTCAGAGGGAAACCTAGGACACACACAAACACATGCACTCCTTCTTGCACTTAAATTTCCGTTGTCACCCTATTCTTTGCTAACTTGCCATTATTTAAACTTTGTGTAGGTGACATGGGGAGCACACATGGACTTGACCGCCTTCGCAGGTCATCGATTTTCTACCAATCTGGCCAGGATTCGGGCTCCGGCAGGCGCTGAGATAGAGATGAATCTAACGACCGAGACTACTACCGCCAGGAGTCATCACACCGAAGAAAAACTTATAATCAGCCCTCATATCCTCGCGATCCTCCCTCTCAATCTGAGCAGAGCAGAGAGAAATCTAGACATAAGGGATCTCAGCCTGAGGCACATCGAGATCAACACTCTGGTTCATCAAGTACCACGCAATCTCGAGATCCCCACAAATCGCCTGCGGTCTCCAAGCAGACCCCTCTTACTCCCATGACCGATCCAATAGTTGCGAGCGGCTTTCCGAACTTAAAGCCTCATTTCAGAAGATATGCTTTGATGGCTTGAAGTTTCTTCCAACGATCCACCATATTCCAGGGCATGTGAAGCAAAGTGCAATCACTTGTACCAATGATGTCTATGTACAGCATGATGCATTCGTGCACTTGGCCGAAAAGGTGTCAGAAGTCTCCATAGAGCGCCAACATGAGATTGATCATCTGAAGCTTGAGGTCATCCATGACAAAGACATAATTAAAGCTTAGGATGAAGAGCTTGCGTCTTACAAATCTCAGCTTGAAGCCGCCCAGTAGAGCGCCAAAGATACTGTCGAAGCCGTAACTCATTTGGAATCAACCTACAAAAAAGAAATCGACGAGGCGATCCAACGCTGTGGGGCCTTAGCTTTAGAGAAAGACTCGGTGCAAAAAGAGAGGGATGCATTCAGCCTATGAGTCAAAGAACTTGAGGAGCGACTCCGCAAAGAGAAAGAAGAGAAGACTGCGGCCCAAGAAGAGTCGGAACGGTATTGCGACAAGATCGTTTCTACGCGACTCCTAAAGGCGAAACTTAAGGATGAACTTTCTAAAGTTGAGGTGTTAAAGAATGAAGCCCGTGAAGAGGGAAAAAAGATAGCGTCTGTGGAGATCGACTCCCGTCTTGAGGCGGCTAAAGAAGAAGGTAGGGAAGAGGATAAAAGCATGCTCGACCCGCTAATTGTAGAATTCAATGCTCGTGTTCTCATGCACCGAGACTTAACTTTTCTGGGGGAGGGCTATCTCGAATCTTTAGCCGAGGCGTGGGTGCCCTTAATAGAAATCAGGAAGGCCAAACGTGGTATCGAGGAGGTTGATGAAGGAACTTTGATAAAAGAATTTCTTAAGGGGAACGAGAATTCAGACCTGTCAGCGGAAAAAGCTCTTTACTACAAAGGCTCCCCCCCCAACAAAAGGGAAAGAAGTTATTGCCGGTCCATCTGAGATTGAGTCTCATGCTCATGCGCCTACTCAGCCAGCCAATCGGCCGATACTTGATACCTTTGAGCAGCACATCGGTTATGATCCGGAGGACCCTGGCCTTGGCGTTCATATTTTGTCTCCTATTCCAGAGGGTGAGACCCCTCTGACGGCTGAGAGCCAGCCAGAACCTGGTAGATAACTCTTTCACTTTAACATTCCAAGAGTCGTCTTTTTTCACCAGGAGCTATCGTATTCTAATGCTTGCTTTTCATGATTTTATGCAGGACGTTCTGATCGTGAGCCCGCTCCGAGGAACGATGTCGCCAAGGAGGTGAAGGAAGAGAAAAGTGAGGCCACTCACGCAGGAGAGGCTCCCAGTACAGTTGCTCAAGTGATCGGAGCACTCGATGAGGATAAATCCGAGACTTTTCCTCTCACATCGATGGGAGTTATGAAATTGAAATTATAGGCACCTCTGAACACACGTCTAAACTGAGCATGAAGGAGCGGATTGAGAAGGAGAAGAAAGAGACGGTCGTGATCAAAGTCGAGCCTCAAGCTGTGGACCTGGATGATCCTATGAATAAGCCGTTGAAGGTCATCCTCCCAGGCGGGTCCGAGCCCATGGAAGTTCCTCGTACTTCTTCAGTTGTCACTCCCCCGTCAAAGAAAGTAATCAAGGGCAAACGTACAAGAGAGGAGTCGTCTGGATAAAGGTCGAAGAAGTCGAAGAAATAGCCGTCGCTCTTGTTCAATGAGAGTTAGTTTAGATTATGTAATTATTTTTATTTTATTTATTTTCGTAGTTCATGTAAATAAACTTTTGACTCAGAGCTTCGGAGGAGTTGTAGTAGAAACTTATTTTTGATGAATAAAACTTAGTTCTTTTGCCTTTCAGAAGACTTCCGTTGTTTGGTTTTCTGTATAATCGTGATCAAAACCCAAGCTACTGCAAGTTACATAAACTTCTCGATTCATCTTCAAATAAGTTGACAACTTTGTGGCATTGCACATCCTTTATTCCATGCTCCGGGTACTTAGAATATTTTCCAGTCTGCACGCTAAGGTTTCGATGACTTCATGTCATTTGTGTTCAGTTCTCCCTCAGGGGACATGGATATTTAAATCGCTCATTCTTTATTCCATGATCTGGAGACTTAGAGTATTATAGTCTGCTCCCCGGCGACTTAGAGATTTTGAGTCGTTTATAATCTGGTCCGTACTCCGGGGACTCAGAGCACTTCAGTCCGCACTCCGGGGACTTGGAGATTTAGAGTCGTTTATACTCTGGTCCGCACTCCGGGGACTCAGAGTACTCCAGTCCGCACTCCGGGGACTTGGAGATTTTGAGTCGTTTATACTATAGTCTGCACTCCGGGGACTCAAAGTATTCCAGTCCGCACTCCGGGGACTTGGAGATTTTGAGTCGTTTATACTCTGGTCTACACTCCGCGGACTCAGAGTACTCCAGTCCGCACTCCAGGGACTTGGAGATTTTGAGTCGTTTATACTCCGATCCACACTCCGGGGTCTCAGAGTACTCCAGTCCGCACTCCGAGGACTTGGAGATTTTGAGTCGTTTATACTCCGGTCCGCACTCCAGGGACTCAGGGTACTCCAGTCTACACCCCAGGGACTTGAAGATTTTGAGCCGTTTATACTCTGGTCCGCACTCCGGGGACTCAGAGTACTCCAGTCCGCATCCCGGGGACTTGGAGATTTTGAGTCGTTTATACTCTGGTCCGCACTCTGGAGACTCGGAGTTCTCCAGTCCGCACTCTTGGGACTTGGAGATTTTGAGTCGTTTATACTCTGGTCCGCACTTCGGGGACTCAGAGTACTCCAGTCTGCACTCTGGGGACTTGGAGATTTTGAGTCGTCTATACTTTGGTCCGCACTCTAGGGACTCAGAGTACTCCAGTCCGCACTCCGGGGACTTGGAGATTTTGAGTGCTTGTGCACGTTCGTACATCAGACAGAATAATATATTTCTTACTTATTTGTCACAGCGTTGTCATACACAGAAACATCGACAATTCATAGATAAAATGGCTTCAAGCCTTTATTAATGCCAACAAGCTAAATTGTCTTATTACATGCCGTAAACTAGGAATAAAAACTTGTTGGAAATAAATGTAAATAAAATATGAAAGAAATGAACTAAGTGTAAAAATACCACAAATGCTCGCTATTCCATGCTCGTGGGAGTGTCGCACCATCAACGGTCGCTAGCTTGAAGTTCCTTCTCCAAGCTTCCGTTCAACGACGTATGGACCTTCCCATGCGGGGCTCATATGTGATGGAATCGGGAAAACTCGTTTCAAAATGAGATCGCCCACGCCAAAATTTCTCGGTCGAACCTTTTCATTATAATATCGAGCTACTCAGTGCCTATACGGGGCCGCTCTTAAATTAGCTTCTTTGCGCTTTTCATCAATGAAGTCCAATGATCCCAGCAAAAGATCTTGATTTGACTTAGGGTCATAATAAGTTACCCAATGTGATGGAACTTCAAGTTCTACGGGTATGACAGCTTCTGTGCCATATGCCAATGCGAATGGAGTGTGGCCAGCCGCGGACTTGTGGGTGGTTCTGTAAGCCCAAAGCACGGTTGGAAGCTCATCCACCCACTTGCCTCTAGCCTTTTCCAAATGCTTTTTCAATATGAATTTGATTATTTTGTTTACGGCTTCCACTTGTCCATTGGCTTTCGGGTGAGCAACTACTACAAACTTTTCTCAGTAACATATTTTTGGCAAAATTCCTTAAACTCTTTGCTTTCAAACTGAGTTCCGTTGTCTGTAACGATGGTTCGTGGAAGGCAAAAATGGCATATAATATTTCGTACAACGAAATTAATGACCTTTTTGGTAGTGATAGTGGCCAAAGGCTCTGCTTCTGCCCACTTGGTAAAATAATCGACCACAATTATCGTGTATTTGCACCACCTTTAGATAGGGGTAAGGAACCGACTATACCGATCCCCCACATTGCAAATAGCCAGGGACTAACCATTTGTGTGAGTTCCGTCAGTGGAGCTCTCGGGATTTTCGCATATTTCTGACATTTTTCATATCTTCTCACATAGTCTATGGCAGTCCGATTTACAGTTGGCCAATAGTATCCATAGCGGAGGATTTTCTTTGCTAACGTCTGCCCTCCGGTATGGTCGCCACACTCACCTTCATGGACTTACTTCAGGACTTGTTTTATCTCATCATGGGCAATGCACCGGAGTAAGGGGGTCGAGAATCCTCTTCGATACATTACCCCATCTTGCATTACATAATGCGAAGCCTTACAAATGACTTGTCGTCTTTCGCTCCTTCTTTCGGGTACGACCCCATGTAACAGGTACTGCTTGAATGGGATCATCCATGACTCCTTCTCGATTTTTATTTCTAACATGAAATCTACCTCCATTATATTGATGCTTGAAACATGTAAGGTTTCAATGGGAAACAATCCTATCTGCTGCACATCACCAGTGCTTGCAAATTTTGCCAATGAATCGGCTGCTCTGTTTTTCTCATGCGGGACATGTGAAATATCATAACACAAGAGATTCGCTAGCAGCTCCTGAACTCGGATCAAATACAGGGCAAGTCTCTGCCCCTTTGCTTGGTAGTCTCCCCGCACTTGGTACACCACCAGTTGCGAGTCGCAAAAGATTTCAACCGATCTTACTCCTAGTTCTTTGATAAGTCTTAAGCCGACAATCAATGCTTTATACTCGGCTTCGTTATTCGTTGTTGTGAAGTCGGGCTTCAAAGCGTAGCAAACTGATCAGTTCTCAGGAGTGACAAGAACTATGCCAACCCCCAAACAACGGTCGTTAGATGCCTTATCGGTATCTATCTTCCATCGAACGAGAGTTATGACATTGCGGCCGTTTGATTCGTCTGTCACGGTGAATTCAGCAATGAAATCTGCTAGCGCTTGCCCTTGTATGGCCCTTCGCGGCATATCGAACTGACTCAACTCGATATTCCATTTTAACATCCTTTCAGAAGTTTCCGGTCATTGGAGTACCTGTCGCAAGGGTTGATCGGTGTAAACACTGATTGAGTGTGCCTGAAAGTATGGGAAAAGCTTGCGTGATGCAATCTCCAAGAAATAAGCCAGTTTCTCAATTCTGGGATAATTTCTTTCTACCTCCGTCGAACGTTTACTGACGTAATATACTGGCTTTTGAACTCGGTCCTCCTCGCGAACCAGAGTCGTACTGATAGCATGCTGGGATACTGCCGAGTATACATACATCATTTCATGGTCAATTGGTTTTGATAGCACCGAGGGACTTTCTAAATGTCTAACCAGAGCTCGGAATACTTCCTCGCAGTCAGATGTCCACTCAAAATTCCTCTTTCCTTTCTTTATCACATCAAAGAAAGGAATGCACTTATCCGTAGCTCTGGATATGAATCGACTCAGCGCGGCCACCTTTCCGTTCAAGCTTTGCACTTGCTTTATAGTTCTAGGCACTTGTATGTCCCGAATAGCCTGAATCTTTTCCGGGTTAGCTTCAATTCCACGTGCATTCACAATGAAACGCAAGAACTTTCCTAATGCAACGCCTAAAGAACACTTTAATGGGTTAATCTTCATCCTGTAATGCCTGAGTAAATCAAACATCTCTGCTAAGCCTCAGATGTGGTCATTTGACTGTCAGTGACTTCACGAGGATGTCATCCACATAGTCTTCTATCGTTCTACCAATCTGGTCTTTAAACATTTGATTCACCGGATGCCGATAAGTTGCTCCTACGTTTTTCAATCCAAAAGGCATTACTACATAGCAAATAGCCCCACATCTGTGACAAAGCTAGTGTGTTCTTGGTCTGGAATGTGCATCGGGATCTGAATATATCCCGAATACGCATCCATAAATGACAATAATTCGTGTCCAGCGGTAGAGTCGACGAGTTGGTCGATTCTTGGTAAAGGAAACTATCCTTTAGGAATGCTTTATTCAGATTGGAGTAATCAACACAAGATCTCCACTTCCCATTTGCTGTTCTCACCAGCACAGGGTTAGATACCCATTCGGGGTAGAGGGCGTCGCGGACGAACCTATTGGCTTTGAGTTTGTCCACCTCCTCTTTGAGGGCAGCGGACCTCTCCAGGTCCATGCCTCTCCTTTTCTGTTTCACAGGAATGTATTTTGGGTCTATGTTCAATATATGACTCGCAATAGTGGGAGAAATCCCGCACATATCAGAGTGTGTCCAAGCGAAAACATTCAGACTCGCTCGGAGGAAATCAGTAAGGTCCTTGGCCACTAAAGGGTCGAGTTGTGATCCAATCTTAAGGACTCGTGATGGGTCATCCCGACTGACTGGAATGTCGATCGTTAGCTCAGCCGGTGCTGCATTCATTTCCCTGGGTTCCCCATCATCATCACTCGGATCTATGTCTCTAAGGATCCGAGAATATCGCCCGAGCTAGGGCTCGGGCACTATTTGTCAATCATCGGTATTTAGGATGCGGACGATGTTGTCCGCAACCTTCCCTTTTTCTCTCCGCTGAGCTTCTCTCAGCTCTGCTACATAACATGCACGACCAGTCGCCTGATCGCCATGTACCACTCTAACTCCCTTGTCAGTCGGAAATTTCAACGTCAAACACCAGGGAGCCAAGGCTACCCTAAACTCCGCCAGGGCCGGACGACCCAGAAATGCATTGTATGGAGAGTTAACATCCATCACTATGAACGGTAGGACTTGCACTCTCCTATGCTCACCTTCCTCCGGTTCAACCGGTAACTCAATATACCCCATTACATCGGTTGCAACACCATTAAAGCCGTGGATACGAGCTTTGCATGTTTTCAAATCTTTTATCTCCATCTTCATTTGGTCATAAGCCTTCTTGAAGATGATGTTGACAGAACTTCCACAATCAATCAAAATCCTTTTTACGTAAGCTGGCCCGATCGTTGCAGATATAAAAATTGGGTCGATAGTAGGAGCCTCCACCTTGTCTGCATCTCGACTCCTAAACACTATATCGTATGTCATCATGCATTGTTGTTTTGCAGGGGTTCCATCTTCCACATTCGAACAACATTCATAATTCGCATGCCTCAGGGAGTTAGCATATCGTTCCATCTCCTGCCAATTCTTGTCTGTAGGATGAGGTCCTCCAACTATAGTGTTTATGATCAACCTACCTATGGTCCAGGAAGGTTCCTCTGGGTGGCATGGAGCCGACCTGCATCGGGGGTTTTTCGTTCCTTGCCTACCCTCTGGTGGGTTTTTAACAAACTCCTGTAGCTTTTTCTGCCTGATCAACCTTTCTTTGGCATCATGGAGGTGTCTACACTCCTCAGTATTGTGCCCGTGGGTCTCATGGAAGCGATAGTACTTCCCTATCCGTTTTTGTTCTTCAGTGGACTCCTTTGGGTGCGGCTTTCTGTATTCAAAGGTATTATAGGTAGATAGATGAATATTTTCAAGAGAAGTATTCGGGGGGGGGGGGGTGTATTTGTTGTAGGTTGGAATCTTCGACTTCCATCTCCCTGTCTCTTTTTTCTTTCTGATATTTCCACCTCCGGATCCGTTAGATTGCCCAAGCTTGTTCTAAACGTTAACTTGAACTTTTCCCGAACTGTCGCCGGATACGGTGATGTTACTTTTCATAGTTTCCTAAACAGGCCCTGGTGTCTTATCTCGTCTTGTCCATCGAGTTTCCTCCTTCCGTACGAACTGGTGAGCTTTGGAATAGAATCGTTCCAACGTAGTTAGAGGCTTTCCTGCCAACCAATCTCCAAACTTCGAGTTCGGATCTACACCTTGCATTACCGCCATCAAGATTGCGTGATCGTTAGGGGTGCTAACTTCAGTGGCGGCAACATGGAACCTCTGTAAGTATGCTTTCAAAGACTCTCCCGAGCCTGGATCACGCTTAATAAGGACATCACGTCCTTTGAACGAGTAGCATGTATCCTGAATTGTTCAACAAATTTCACCGCCAACTCGTCGAAGCTGGATATAGACTGTGGAGGAAGTCGAGTAAACCACATAGTGGCGATGTCGGACAAAGTGTTTGGGAAGCACCTACACTTAGTCACGTCGTTCGCCCTTGCAGAATCCATCATCCATTCGTACCTCATCATGTGTTGCCTAGGCTCAGTCTTCCCTTCGTAGGCTGGGATAGTCGGCATACTGAATTTCTTGGGATACTCTACCAGTAGAACAGTGTCTATAAAGGGAGTATGACTCCTGGACACTCCCCAATCTTCATTGGTCAAGCCTTGGTTCTCTCTCATTAACTGCCTGACCATGGCTGTTAAGTCCGGAGTTTGTACGGAGGATGGGAGATTGGATTCCGTTCCACAGGACCGTGTGGGTTGATGTCCTGCCTGCTGGCGGTCGGCTAAATGTGCATCCTGAAGGCCAGCTTGATTTGGGTCTTGGTGAACCAGGCATTCGGTCTCCTCATGTGCCTGATCCCTGGTGGATCGATCAGTTGCACCTGCCTGTGCAGCTTCAGTCTTACGGCGTCTAAGCCTAGGAGGTTCATCAGCTGAGGTCGAGCTGTCAGATGAAGAATAAGGAGCAGGACTACTCCCAACATTCTGATGCTGTTTCTGGGCAAGCTGAGTCATGAGATTAGTGTTGGCTTGAATCTGCTCAGCCAGTTGCCTTCTACTTTCCCTGAGTTCTCTTATCAAATCGTTGAACTCTGTTCAGGAAACGACTTCCGTTTGATTTTGGATGGAGGGCCCTGTGCCTTGAATCGCTTGTGGGTTGCTAGGTCCAACTTGTTGCACACTAGCAGTCTCGTGGATGTCCGCATAGTGAGAGGCTGATCAGGTGCATGGTCTTCCCATGGTAGAGTTGTCGGTTGGAACTCTGAATAGATTCAACGGGCGTCCAATGAATAATTCAGATCTTCTTCGGGGGATTTTTCAATCCAGTAGCTACAAAGTAAATCCTATCGACCTGAGAATTCGATTCTCAGTGAAAGCACAAAAATGTTAGCACCAGAATTGGTCACTAACACCCTTCAAAGAGATTGTGTAGAGAGATTAATGAAGAAAGTAAAATTAAACAGAGAACAGTACGCAAACTCAAATGCAGAAAATACGAACACTAGATTTATAATGGTTCGGCATAATTTCTTACGTCCACTTTTAGGTTAATCTTTATTGCTTTTCTCGATAATCGATTACAGATACAATCCGTATACCAATTACTTGAATACAATTGCTAAGCATAAAAGATAAGTCTTGAAGGAGACTTGAAAGCGATAGAGTCTCCCCGGTGTTCTCGAAAAAAAGGCCCCTTTCACTGTGCCCCTGCCTCTCTATTTATAGACGAAGATGGGTTGGACTTCTCTGGGGGGCCTAGCAGTAAGATACCTCGGCCCAAAATTAGTAACTCCTATGTGTCGATCCATAAATGCATATGCCGAACGCCCCTAGATGCCGAACGAGATTGTTGTGCCGAGCGGCCCTGGATGCCGAACGAGCTTGTATGCCGAGCGTGGCATGAATGTCGAACGATCCATGAACGCCGAACGAAATGAATGTCGGTCAAGGTCTAAATGTCGAACGCTCTTGAATGCCGAATGCTCTTGAATGTCGAACGCTCTTGAATGCCGAGCGCTCTTGAATGTCGAACGCTCTTGAATACCGATCGACCCGGTTTTGCAGAACGAATATGTTGTGCCGAACGCGCTGGATGCCGAATGGTGCACAAATGCAAAGTCCCTAGTTGCCTGGTCAATCCTCCAGGTAACACATATGATTTCTTCTTTTATAAAGAAACATTAATTATCCCTTATTAACATTTATTATTCCAATCAATTGGAAATTTATATTCAGACAATAGTTAATTTCACTCAAACCAACGTTATTAAAATACACACTAGAATTTGTTATCATCCTTACATTATTGCAAACATTTTTCATTAATAATTTTTTTACATAAGCTCATAATTGTATTATAATTTAATTTGTATCATTGAAGTCTTAATTTTTTTCCTAACAATTTTATTCAAAAATCTTATTTAATTTAATACTTTTAAATGTTTACAAATACGGGTCGTTACACTCTCCACACTCATAACTTTTCGTCCTAAAAAAGAAACAAGAAGGAATCCAAAATTTTGTTATATTTTATTTGAAACCGTCAATTTATAAAGAATTAACGTAATTAAATATTTTAAATAAAATATACTAATTAATAAACAATCAAATCTTCATATTTTAGTTTACTAAAGTTTGAAAAAATATTTCCACTTCAATAAAAAATTTCTAAGTCTAAAATTCATGGAAAATTTCGGTAGAGTCGCCTTTGTACGGAGGGGTTCGAATAATAATAATAATAATAATATCAATAATAACTATATATACAACAGACCAGAATATTAAAAGTTGTAATGTTAAATAAGGATAAGTAAGGGAATATTATACAAGAAAAACTTAAATAATGAAAGTGTCAATATATATACATATACATATATATATTTCTAAGTATGTAATTGAAAGTTACACAAGTTTATCTTATTTCATTTTAGTAAATAAGCGTTCAATAGTTATCATTTCTTATTTTCATATGCTTTTTGTTTACAAGTTGCAAATTTCAAATTCCTTGTATATTTCATTTATAACTTAGCGTTTAATTTCTTACTTTCAACTTTAGAAGTTCCAATTATTAAATAGTTAAAAATTTATTCCATTACAATAATTGAAACTCTAATTTAAATTTACTTTAGTTTATTCTACTGGATTTTTCTCTCTCATCATTTACTTTTCAATTCATTTATTTATATAGTGATCAATCACTTATATAATTTGTTTTCCATTAAGAATTTAAGTCATTAATGAATAATTTCAAAAAATATAACTTAAGCTTCTATTGCCATACTTAAGTTTATAACTTAATTCAGTAATTGAATGAAAATTTAAGTTTTTGGTATTCGCCCTTGAAGAGAAAGGAAATCTTTCAATATCTCTAAAAATTCAATTAAAACATTTAACCTTATTCACTTAGTAAAAATATAAGATATATTTAAAGCATCCTCATAGCATTATGTAAAGGTTTTTTTTCAAAAGTCTAAAGCAATGTCAGAAATTTATATCAAAACATTATACTAAGCTTTTAAAATAAAGTTCCTTAAATTCGAAGATTTATTGGACTCATTACTTTTAAAATAAGTATAAACTCAAGATTATTAAACTGAAACTAATAGTATGTTGAAATCTTACATAAAATTCTAAATCAAAATATAAAATTTCATATCTTCATAATTAATTTTACACACTTGTTTTAAAATGAGTGTTCTAATCATGAAAATATTTATTATGGTTTAATACAAAATTCAAACAATAAGTAAACCAATAAATTTACTATTAGTACTTCGAAATCAAGTAAATATTCCAAACTATACTTCCAAAATAGAGATTCAAATTTATTTGTCAAGTATATTACTATAAACAAACTTCGCAAATCAATTTTTTTCCATTTATATAATATCTTTAAATTATATATTCAAAGAAACTTGTATAAATTTTACTTGAAATATTCATTTGAAAGCTTCATTTGCAAATCAATTATCTTTAATACTTTAATGCTTTTCAAAAAAAATTTGTAAATTTTTTTTGCCTCATTTATAAATACCATTTAAATATTTAAATAAAACCTTTATAAATATATGTAAACTATTTGAAAATAATTATTTACATCATTACTTATATTTACAAAGAAGCTATTAAAAACATTAAATCCATTATTTATTAATTTACTAATTTTATCTCATGATACTTTTCAAACACTATAAATAAATTAATAAGAATTTACTTTAAATATGTTTTATTTAATTAATAACTTCTAAAATATTTACAACATTAATAATTTACTATTAAACCATGTAGAATATAAATAAACAATATTTTAAACATTTTAAATTATTTAGAAAGGAAAAATGATCAAAATATCCTTTATATAATACTTTATCAAAATACTTTTATAACTCGATGTCTTAACAGGCTTATCCTCTTTCTTACAGACTCTGGCCACGCGTTGATCAGGCGCAAGGCTAGAATTCTCCTTTTGATATAAATATTAATATATTCATTCTCATAATATTGCTTATATTTCTCTTTAATTTAAATTACATTCATTTCACATGTAATATTTCTTATTTAATACTACATTTATTTGCAAATCATTTCATAAGGAATTTTCTTACGTTTATAACCGACTTGTAATACTTAATTCCTTTTTATAAGACATTGTTCGAGTTAAAGTTATCACAACTTTATTTATAACCATTTATTGCAACATCCATTTATTTCATAAAATTTTACAAGTCATGGCTTTATTTGAAATCATTTCACTTTTAATTCATATTTGCTTATTCCATTTAATTTCACCTTTACCTTTCAATTTATTTATGACACGTTTCATAAATGTTAATTAAGTTTATAAACATATTTGTCCAATTTAATCTCATTTGCAACATTTCCTTAATCACAATTTCAATTTAACGATCCCAAGGCTTAAACTTCACACTTGTATATTATTACATTACATGCTAAGAATGTATACCCCAATTCTATTCATTTACTAAACATAGATATAACAAATTACACCTTGTTTTACTTGCATTAAAATTAAGGTTATCAATTCAACTATATAATTCAACCCAACTATCAGGTTCCACTCATGTATTAATTCAAAAGGTTTTGATTATCCAAAATATCCAAATATTCCATTTTTTAATAGTCGAAACTACATGTCAACAAACAACGAAATTCACAACAACATTTCAATTTCATAACAAATATCCTAATTATTCATTTTATTTTCTTTAATACACCATTATTAAACTAGTATTTAGTCCATTAATTCAATCAACAATAATTAACCAATGTTTATAATTTGATTAAATAAAACAAGTTAACAAAAATGATAATAATTAAATATTACCCTTTCATAAATCAAACACATTACAAATACCTATATTAGTCATAAAATACTACCTTTATATATATCATATAATATTAGGAAAAATAATTTCATTTCAAAATTTATACAAAACATTTTTATAACATTAACGAGTACCGCTCTCGTATATACACTCAGACAACTCATTCTAGGGTATTACTACCTTATCCCTAATGAATTAACCCCAATAGGCTAAGGTATGTCTAACCTTGCTCTGATACAAACTGTAACGTACCACCTTTCTGGACGGTTTAAATCAACAATAAACCACATATGTCTGATTCAAACCATTCAAAAGGGAGGATTTTTAATGGAGTAAATAAGAAAATAAAAGAAAAGAAGGAAAAATAAAACATAGAATCTCACGGCGGAATGATAAAATATAATAATCAAATAAATAATTCATGAAGCTGTTTTACAAATAACATATGATTACACTTTTACAATTCAAATCAGAGTTATACATAAAGCAGGAATAAAACAAATAATGCAGTGGAATACAGTATGTAGTGGAATATTTATAATAAATAATAATAATATACTGAATCTTCGTCTTCGTCCTTCAGAAAATAGTCTTCAATACACTGAAAAGCTCAGACTAACCCGAGTGTAATGAAAACAAAACACTCGAGTCAGAACTAAAAGATCTTATGTAAGTAAAATTAATCCAAAATAAAAGGTGAGTGCAATGGCTTAAGAGATGTTAGGGGATTTTCCATCTCCTATCAAGTGTACAACGTGAATACAATTATCAAAAGATTTAAAACAATTCGAGGTATTAATTTTAAGCACTTTAATTTAAAAAAATTCAAAATTTAACTTAAAACTTTTAAATAATTCAATTTCAATACATAATCCAAATTCAAGAAATTTTATGGATACATACATACATGTATATATACATATATATTTATATCATTTCAACCAATATCTAAAATTAAAATTTTCAAATCAATGAAAACCGCTCGGGTTTATCATTTCAACCCAAAACGATTTCCCTAATCTACAAGATCATTTGGTTATGTATTATTTCAATCCATAGTGATAACGGAGATATAAGCATAAATAAATGTCCAATCAACTAAAATTTAAACCAATAACATACATCACAATCAACATTCAAATTAGCAAATAAATCACACAATTAATTGGTTATAATTATTAGGTGTTTAACTAGAAATTATATTCAATATTAATTACATGGCTATAAAATTCAATATCAATTCAAATTAAATCTAAACGACAAACTAAAATACCAAATAACAATTAATAAACTTCTAATCACATCATAAATCTAATTTAACTAACATAAGATAATTTAGTAGTTGTGGGTGGGTTAAAACACTCACCTTTGATTTGTCGACGATTAAAAATCCAATTAAATCCCCAAATTTGAACAGCGGACAAGCCAAAAACTAGGCCATCTTTAAGAAAATATATGGACCAGCATATTATTACTGAATCTATAAAGGTGACTAGATAGAAATTTGTTGCAAATTCTTTTCTCTCCATTTCAAAAAAAGAATCACTCAAAAAGCTTTTTTTGAGGAAACTATAGTCAAAACCAATAGAGGTGTTTTCTGAGTTGAAAATCTGAGTTCAAATATACTTCGAAAAGATTTGAGTTTTTGGCATAGAAAGTTAAGGAATTTGAAGAACTGATCTAAAAGAAAGTTGAAGCCATTGGAAAAATAAATAATTTGAAAAAAGGAATCATATAATTTGGTTCATTGCTTAAGGATATATGTTTGATATAATGGTATATTTTCGTCCAAATCTGGACTCGGGAAAGGACTTGAAAAGTAGAGTTTTTGATATAGAAATATTCGAAATGGGAAGAAAGGTTCCACAAAAAAGTTGTTGCCATTGAAATTATACGCCGTTTGAAAAAAAGATTGATTTGGAGTAGTATATTGGATATAGAAGCAATGGAAATAAGGGAAAAGAAGGGAAAAAGGACAAAGAAGAGAAGAGGAAAGATAGGGCTTTGGCCATGGGTTACTGTCGTGGGTTATGATGGAGTGGGTGGCGGTAAGAAGAGAGAGGTAGGCTAGGGTTTTGAAGGAGTAAGTATGGAAATTGATTTGGAGATTTAGGATTTTTGGGGTTTGGAGTTTTCTGCAGATTTAAGGAAGAAGAAGAAGAGTACGCAGAATTCTTGAATGAGCAATTTTTGTACGTAATTGGTTTTAGTCGGGTAGGAAAATAGAAGGTCAATATGTGAGAAAATGAAGGATCCAAAGTATCTTAAGGTTCCTAGGGTCTCTTGGTTTACTAAGGAGCCCATTAGTCTAAAACAAACCTGATAAGACTTTGCCAAAAAAAATAGAACATAAATATACACTACAAATGAAAGAAATAAGATGTAGGTTATTTAATAATTAGGAAATTAAGGTAGAGAAAAAATAAATGTCACATTCTATTTTGAAAGCTTTAAGCATTAATAATGCATAAATAAATGCACCTCGAAATGGAAAAGTTTGCAAATCAACGGAAAATGAAATTTTTTTATACGCGAAAATAAGGTGGCAATAATTAAATATAACCTAAAAGTCTAGGCTTATGTATTAAACTGAAGGAGAAATAATCGGATGAAGTATTAATAATGAGGTAACTATGTTAAAATGTACATGCAATAATTAATAATAAAAGAAAAGAAGGGACCATGTACATAGCACAACTTTTTGAAATTCAATTTATGAAACGTAACTAAATAAACTTCACTAACTCATATAATATTCAAATTTGTACGCATTTAGTCTTTATTTTCTATGAATATTAAATAAAATTACTTACCATAAAAACGAAAATGTTCAATTTGGTTTTCCCAAAATGATCTTTTATTTCCATTAAATCATCTTTTCTGTTTAACACAAAAGGTGTGTTTCTTTTATTAAATCTATTAATTGCAATCAACGTTTTCTTTCCTGCTAATTGAAATATTTCAATTACATTATTTGTAATTACTTACAAAGTTAAATTTCAAAACAGACAACTAAAATGGATGAAAAATATAATAATTGTTTCCTTTTGTCATTTAAAAACGTTTATAAATTTGTAGTTCATACAACAGAGTAATAAATAACTTACATAAATAAATTATTTTTCTACTCTTGTAATCCATATATATGCTAAAGCGCGGTTCAAATATACATATATTTCTTCCTTTAAATCAATCATTCTATTCTATATTTTAATGAAACTAAACGTGCATTCACAAATGAAACATTCATTTTATTTAACATAAATGTTCTTTTCATTAAACCAACTTTCCTCTTATATTCACAAAACATAAGTTGCGTTTAATTACACCTATTAATCTACAATTTGTTGTCCTCCCTATCATTAATTGAAATTGTTCAATTACATTAATTCAATTGTTTACAAAGATGAATTTCATAATGGACAAAATAAATGTAATGAGAAATAGAACAATTATTTCCTGTCTAATAGTAATTTAAATAGATTTATACACTATTGGATACAAACAAGAATTATATATTTCTTACCAAATAATAGTTTCTCATCTCTGCAATCAATCTTTAAACTACCAAACATTGCAAATAAATCAACATATGATTTTTTTTTCTTTTATAAAGAAACATTTATTATCCCTTATTAACATTTTTCATTCTAATCAATTGGAAATTTACATTCAGACAATAGTTAATTTCACTCAAACCAATGTTATTAAAATGCACACTAGAATTTTTTATCATCCTTACATTATTGCAAACATGTTTCATTAATAGAAATTTTACTTAAGCTCGTAACTTATATTATAATTTAATTTGTATCAGTGAAGTCCTAAATTTTTTTTCCTTAGAATTTTATTCAAAAATCTTATTTAATTTAATACTTTTAAATGTTTACAAATACGGATCGTTACATAAACCATAGTATAAGTATATTTAGAGTATTTTAAAAGTATATTTTTAGTATATATAGTCTTTAGAAAATTAGTAAAATATTTTATTAATATAAGTAGAAGCTTATGTAATACAATATCTTTTTAGATTATTTTTATCGTTAAATATTTTATCTTATATAGGAGTTAGTATACGTTTAAGTGTCATTTTAAAATGGGTTTTTGGTAAATGTATAAATTAGGAAAATTAAGTTAAGTATTTTCTGAAAGAATAAGAGGAAGTCTCCAATTATAACACTTATGTTATAAGCAATGGTTTTGCAAATTTACTAATAAGTATATTAACTTGTTTAATAAATGTAGACGTATTGGGATCTTTTAAAGAATATTTTTAAAGAGAATAACAAGTATGAATTGGTTTTGGGTTTGTTGTAATAATGTGTTAATAACATTCGTCTTTGACATGTTTTGATTATACTTATGAATGTAATTGGATCTTTGAAAAGATTATTTTAAGGATAGTCCTAAATGAAATGGTTTTGGGTTTGTAGTAATAATTTTTGAGCAACATTTGTCTTATGCCCTTTGAAATATATTTGTTGATGTAATTGGAACTTTCAAATGGATATTTTAAAAGGAATAACAAGTATGGAGCTTTTTGGAGAAATATAGAAAAAGAGAGGTTTTAAGTAAGATGTCTTTTAATAACTTTTGAATATACTTATATCGTTGAGATATGTATATGAATACTTTTTGAAGCCTTGAAAAGGGTAATAGTGAAATATTATATATACTAGTATATAAAGGAAGTTTGAATTAATAAAAGAATTACTGATCAATAAAGAAAGTTCTAATTAATAAAGGGTATTAATTAATAAAGGGTATTAATTAATAAAGTATTAATTAGTAAAGTAAGTTTTAATTAATAAAGGGTTACTAATTAATAAAGGAAGTTTTAATTAATTAGAAGTTTTGACTAATGAAGGATGTTCTATTAGTTAAAAGGAGTTTTACTAATAAAAGAGGTTTTAATTAATAAAAGTATTTATTAAATAGTAAGTGGATTAAAAGTCATTTATGTTACTTGATCGTGCTTTGTATGACTTGATCGTGCTTTATTTGTTTACTTTAGGGAAAACATTTAGTCGTATACTTGGTACGAAAAGCCGATGAAATTAACTTGTCTATTTATGGAAGTTAAGTCCGATGTTCGAGTAGTGATGTGAGAAATAGAGTTCTTACTTATCAGCTTCGTGCATGATCGAGGGATAGTGTGAGATGAAAATATCGAAATGTGATAAGTATATGCGACTTGGTTCCATATGCTTTCTTTCTCATTATTGTTGAATATGACCAAATTCATCGATTCGACTTTGAGGAGATCGGGATCGTTAAGTGTGTTACTTATCAAAAAACACTTCAAGACTGAGATACCTATTCTATCTATTTAAAGTGGATCTGTTTGAGATGTAGGAATCCAATTGCGGATTCATGTTCTATTCGGGTGATGAAGACTCATGTAAAAGATGTCGAACGTGACCTCGACATTGGAAATATCTAAAAAACAGAGTAGGATGCACAACCTAAGGTTCAGTTGACGCATGTTAGGGTATTATCAACTCCATATCTAGAGATACTCATTGATTATTGGCCGACGGAAGTTGATGATATTTGGTTCATGTTGTTAATTTAATGACCCGACTTTTCGACCCTCAAATGTTGGCATTAAGTACATCCATGGTATTCATGTGCCGAACGCCTAAGTGATAGAAAGATAGAAAGTTAGGGTAAAGTATAAAAAAGAATAGAACAAGAAAGAAGAAAGCAACATTAGAATCTCATAGCGAAACGATAATATATAATACCAAAAGAATAGTACAAAGGATTACTACGAATACAGGAATTTTAGAGTTACAAAACCTAAGTACTATTATCTACTTGGACAGTTGTAGTTGCTTGCCCTCATAATGCTGACCTATGTACATAGCTAATATGGACCAATAGGAACAAAAATAGATAGATAATGGAAGCTTCCGCTCGCCTTTTGAACTCTAAAGGGACTAAGGTTAAACCTGCCATACTCAGCCTACTCGAAAGAGTACACGAGGAATTCAGGGAAAATAAAAAACCAAGCATCAGACATAAGTCTAGTATGGAAAAATCCAAGATACATGCAAAAGGTGATGGTAACCATTGAGACCATATGGATTCCCATAAAAGTTTTCCCTTCAAAAGAAACCAACCATTCATTTAAGTTTAACAGAGTGATATGGTAGATATTGTCTAGGGTGTAGAATATAAAACATATCAAACAGTTGTGATGCTTACATTGGTCACACCACAACATATTTAGGATACATCCAAAACTGCTAAGGTACGTTCACATAATGGATTTTTCTGTGAAGATCTCTTCGGAGAAGCCGAATCCGAACTCCATGCACAAGGGTCGGAAAGTACCTTTCGAGCATCGTATATCTCTAGATAAAATATACTATCAAGGTAAACACAAGCGTCTGAACATAAAAATGAACCAGATATCATCAACTCCCACTAGCCAACAATCGATAAATATCTCTAGATATGGAGTTCATAATACATTGAGATGGGTCGACTAAACCCTAAGTTGTGCATCCTCTATTGTAACAACCCGCATATTTATCGATTTATATTTAAATATTTTATTTAAATATTTTATCGATACTCGGAATTTAGTCCGAAAAGCTACCTTTTGCAAACTGTCAAATTAGGACTCGAGACCACCCCCATTGAGTTCAAAACGCCGTTTGCGATCTTTTTAAGTATAAACTTTGATATGTTTGGAGTTATTGGAATTTTGCTACTTTTTCACTTAGGGCTTTGGTTTGGGCTGAGCTCATTAACCCCACTTAACTCAGTTCCAACCCGCTCCTCTTCATTTACTTCCTTTCTATTTTCCTTATACTCAAGCTTTTATAACAATGGAGATGGAATGGGAAATTGAAACTCAAGCCCTATTTTTCTTTTGCAAATCAAGCTCTAGCTCCAAACTACTAGAAGAAGCTTTGGTAAGCCTTCTCTTCATCTTCTCTAACTCTTTCTCCATTCAATTTCAGAAATTTCCTAAACCTAATTTAGGAAATGTTTCTCCTTTAAGCTTAGATTCAAGCTTGTTGGGTTGGAATTGAAAAATGATTGTTCTTGTCATTGCTCTATTGCTTCTTCTTCATTGATTTTGTGAAAAGGTGAGATTTTTATCTCACATCTATGCTTATATCTATCTTTGAATATTGGGTATGAATTCCTAACACTTATTCATGTGCATTTGCTTTTGGTTTGGATTAATTTGGTGAATATTCCAATTTTTGGTGTTTTGGGTTCAATTCTTTAAAAATCATAGCTTTGATTTCTTGATCATGTTTTTGGTGATGAACCGAAGAGCTTCTATGGCCGGGTAGTCGATTGGCGTAAACCCTTAGAGTCGTGGCTCGACCGATAGCAATTCGGAAGGGATTGGCATTCATTAGGTAGGCATAGGAGTGCTGGCAACAGGGTCCGGCCGACCGAGCTCTGTAGCCGGCCGACCGACCTGCTACCCGAGCACTTCCTGCCTCTGTTTTGGAAGTGCAGGTTACAGGCTCCGGCCGACCGAGCTCAGGGCCCGGTCGACCGACCTGCTACCCGAGCACTTCCACCTTTGGTTCAGTCAACCAACTCAGGGAGTCCGGTTGACCGACCTGCTCCTATTTGCCAATTTTGCCTATATTGTCTATTTTGTTGAATTTCCAACTTTAATCGATTCGTGTTGTTTCCCTTTTGTTGTTATCATTTATTATCGACTTTGATGACATTTTCTTTGGGAATTTTCGAAATATCCATTTTGATGGGTTTGATATCGATTTCTTTGGATTTTATTCACGTCTTCAAATGTGAATTTAGGTGATTGATTGTTTTACAATCATTTTTGGTGATTTGTCACTTTAAAAATATAAAGGTTTCTATACTAGTAGTAAATATCAAAACTCTTTCATCAAAACGATTTCAACACTATTTTATTACAAAGCTCGTTTCTCAAACCATTTTCCAATCTATTAGTGTATACAAACCTATTCCTCACTCGTATGATAAATCTAATTAAACGGCTTAATAAAACGAGTGGTATGAAACGCTTGCGTTTACTTCGTTGGTTAATTCTTGGACTTGTTCGATTGAATCTCTTGTGACAATTTTCTAGTGGAGATCATACAATTTGTTCGTAAATATTTAATTTAAGCTAGTGGATATGAGACATGAAGCTAAGCTCATATATTTACTAGCTTAGTGTAATTGACACTTCTTGATGATCATTGAGGATCATTTTTGTGATTACGACTAGCAATATGCTATGTTTCTTTGTCCACGTAGGGGACAGTACCTCGTTTTATTGAGTTTCGTCTCATTTTTATTATAGGCCAATGACCTACTTATTTCTTGGGTTTTCAACCCAATTTTTGTGGGCTAGCGACCCACGTTTTTATGGAGTTCGGATCTTCGGGCGTACCGTTGTACTACGTCGTTGTTTCGAATTTTACGAGTTTCGAGTTCTTCAGGCATACCGTTGTACTACACCGTTGTTCCGAACTATTCGAGTTTCTGGTTCCTCGGGCGTACCGTTGTACTACGTCATTGCACCGGCTCTATGGTTAGCGACCATGGGATAGCGTCCCGTTTTGTCATACACGTGTCGGTGAGTTTTCAGGCTCCCGTTTTGTGATAGGCCTCCCCTTTTTTTGTGATTCCTGGATTTCCATTGATGATTTCTAGAATTTGAATTTCACCAATTTTATGATTGGCATTTATAAGTTGTCAATATTTGTGGCTTGGTGAATGAAATAAGGAGTATGACATTCCTTTTGATCTTTGAAAAGATGTTTGTGATATTGATCAATCTCATGTTGATTTTCAATTACTTATTTATCCCAGCTTGGCATTGTGATTATTATACGTTTAGTCATATCTCTTACTCTATATCATTTCATCTGATATTTATAGCTAGACTGATCTGTTTATTATTTCTTATTAAATAATACTCGGGTCAGACCGAGATGTTTCAGGTGCTTCTGCTTGACTTCACTTCTAGGATTATCATCCTGACTTTTGGCTAACTACTTAGATTAGTAGTTTTTGGTTGTATACATTTGAGATATAGACTCATAGTTGTGTGCTTATTCTTTTGTATAGCACATGTTGCTATTCTTTTGTGTCATTGTGGATCTTTTTGACCACTACTCTGATGAATACTTTTATGTGTTATATATATTCATGTCTGTTTCCGCCTTTGTGATATGAATTATCTGTGACTGATTTGTGTTATGTTTATTTCTATATTTGTTTCCGAAGATATTATAGCCACTGTGTAGAAGCTTTGAGTTTGTGTCGGTATGTCGGACTTCCTCTTGAAAAGAATGCAAGTTATATTTTATCTGGCATATAGGTACTCGCACAAAGCAATTATACAGATGGTCGCTCCTCAACAGCCTTATTCTCCGTGCTAGTTGACGGCATTACACCGTAGTGTCCTTGGCTAGCGTGGTTATAGAGGTGGGGCGTCACAGCTTGGTATCAGAGCTAAACTTCGGAACAATGTAGGATAATTTAACAAGGATCATCGTCCTAAGTCTTTCTTAGGAGTCGTGCCTTAGGATTTAATTCAGTCTTCGTACCGATTCATCCTATTTTCTTTATGATTCCTTGTTTTATCTATCAAGATTGCTTGATATTCATTTGGTGAATAACCTTTTTCTTCTTCCTTCTTTCTTTCTAAAGGAAGAGAAATGGTTAGACCTAGCCGTCCCAGCGCCGGTCAATCTAGTGCTACTCCCCAAGATGGAGTTTTTATGTCTGCCCAGCAGCTTCTTGATCTAGTAAAGAATGATCAAGCAGCCGGTTCTAATCCGGAACCTACTCATCCTAAGTCTAGATTTGAACGCTTGTGCAATGATTATACCAACTTAGGTGGGAAGCCATTCAAGGGTTCTGAAACTATTATTGAAGTTCAGGCTTGGCTGAGATCATGCGGTCGAATCTTTTCTCGCATGAATCTTATTGATCTTCACCGTGTTCAGGTGGCATCCAGTATGCTCCAAGAAAGAGCATTAGACTGGTACGAGCTTCTGATTTCTGAAATAAATGAAGCGTATCTCACTTGAGAGAAATTCCAGGAACGTTTCGAATTAAAATTTGTGCCAGAAGCAGAGAAGTTGACTTTGGCTCGCCGTTTTATTGACCTTGTTCAAGGTGAATCTTCTGTGACAGACTATGTCGCATCTTTCGAATCTCTTTCCAAATACGGGGTTGAATATATTAACACCCCATTGAAGAAAAATCAGAGATTTTTTTATGGTTTGAACAAGAGTCTCAAGAAGCCATTACTTCTAAAATTAGGAGTTTCTTTTGATCAACTGATTGATATTGCTCTTCGTCTTGAAGAGGCGGATAAGGAAAGCGATGTTGAAATTGTGGGTACCAAACCATACTTCAACAACAACAAGAAGAAAAGGCCTATTAAGTTCAAAGGGGCTTATCCCAACAAGAAAGGGAAGCAAGCAATTCCGGTAGCAAAAGCTTCTGCCCCAAGTGGTTGGCAATGCTACAATTGTGGTTCTAAGGACCATTATGCGAACAAGTGTCTGAAACCTCTCTTTTGTCGCTATTGCAAAAGCTCGGACCATTATTTATCTTCTTGTCCCAAACTTCAAGGTAGGAAGGAGGGAAAGCTTAATGTTGCTCAACCCCCTGGCAACACATCTCGTGGTAAAGGTACTTCTCATTCTATCCTTAATGGCATTATTTTATTTCGTGATCATCCTGTTGGATTATAGGTTTTGATTGCTGATAAAAATTCACGAATCTACGACTACGACATCATCCTGACTCAACGACTCAAAGTATGGTTCATATAGTTATATATTTTAACAAGAGTCATCAAATATGTATATAGAGTCTAGTTAGTGCTTTGTTAAAATCTTTCCTCAAGAATCATCATTCACATAAACTTGCATGCATATTTTAATCAAAATCAAGTTTTCAAAAAAACGCATGGAGCAGGGCTCGAACCCGGGTCACAAGATTAGAAGGCAAGTACTCTAACCAAATAAGCTACTGCAGTTTTTGCTTAACAACAGAATTCAGTCGACTGAATACAATCAACCAGTCGACTGAATCTGTGCATTTTAACATAAATGTGCATGTTTTTAAATTCAGTCGACTGGATGATCTAAGTCAGTCGACTGAACCTGATCCCAAGAGTTTTTTACACTCTGTAATCAGTCAACTGACCAAAAACGACCAGTCGACTGACCTAAACCTAACTGTCATATTTCCAAAAGGACATCTTCTTCTGCGAAGGGAAGCAACTCTTCTCTGAACGGAAATGGACGCTCCTCTTCGTCAGAACCCTTCACCAATGACAGTAACTCTTCAACTACTATATATAGATACTCCCAAACACTTCATATTCATCGATTTTCATTCTAACTCTCTAATACTCTTCTTGTGCTTTAATATTTACATTCAAACAGTGAGCATACATTTTTATTGCTTGGAATCTCCAAATTAACTTTCATAATCTTCGATTCTTAGCATTACCTTCCTTTCATATCTTCATATACACTTCAACACTTGAGGATTTGATTATAGGAAGTTTGTACTGTCAGAGACAAATCAGTGTTATCAAGAACACACGGTGTCAAATATACTTTTGTATTTGTTGAAGTCCTGTTCTGCTACTCAGGCGTGAAGTCCTCTTCGGCTGCTGAGGCGAAATCCTGTTCTGCTGCTCAGGTCCCTGTTCTGCTGCTCAGGGTTGTATAGACCTATTCCTCCAGGTTAAGTGAGGGTTGTTGTAGTGAAATTCCAGAAGGAGTCTGGGACTGGACGTAGGACGGTGCTCCGAACCAGTATAAAATCTCTGGTGTCATTTTACTATACTACATTTTTATTTCGCATTATTTACTATCTATACTTTGTATTATTGTTTATCCATATTATACGGTCCTACACACTTTCATTTGGTATCAGACCGAGGCATCTTATAACCGTTACAAAGTTATCTGATATCTTGCTAATATGGAAAACAACACCACTAATACTAGTTTTATTGAAGGTCAATCCACTGCACGACCTCCATTCTTTAATGGTTTAAACTATAATTATTGGTCTACTCGTATGCGAGTCTATATGCAATCTAATTGTTTTGAATCATGGAATATCACACAGAATGAATACACTCTTCCTACTGGAGAATATTCCACTTGGTCAAACTCACAAAAATTAGATGCTACTGCCAATGCTAAAGCTATGAACATGTTATTTTGTGCACTAGATAGAAATGAATTTAATCGTGTTAGCATATGTCAAACTGCTTATGAAATATGGAGAACGCTTAAAATTACTCATGAAGGAACTAACAAAGTCAAACAAAGCAAAATCTCCATGCTTAAAAATCAGTTTCAAAACTTTAGAATGAAACAAGATGAATCCATTAATGATATGTATTCTAGATTTCAAAATATCTATCATTCTCTATTAGGATTACGAGAATTTTTCTGATTTTGATATAATATCAAAAATCCTAAACTCTTTAACGGATGAATGGGAAAGAAAGGTCCTAGCTATTGAAGAAGCAAACGATCTTTCAACTATGAAACCAGAAGAGTTAATAGGAAATCTAATGTCATATGAAGTGAATTTGCAGGCAAAGAAAGTTCAAGCACAAGACTAGAAGAATCTAGCGTTTCAAGCAGAACAAGATGACTCTGACTCAGATGAAGAGGATATGGCATTTATTGCTAAGAATTTAAAAAAGTTTTTGAAATTCAAAAAGAATAACAAGGGCAAGAGCTACAAAAATAATTCTAGTAACAATAATAACAATAAACCATCATTATCTGTCATGGAATGTTATGAATGTCATAAGTAGGGTCATATGAAAAAAGATTGTCCAGAAAAACAGAAAAACAAATTCAAGGAGAACAAATTCAAGAAGAAAGCATTTTCTGTAACATGGGATGATTCAGATTCTTCATCATCAGAAAGCGACAGTGACAGTGACACAGAGCAAGCAAATGTATGCTTCATGGCTTCAAATGATGATGTAAGTGAACTAAGTTTTGAAGATTTAGTTGAACTTAATTCTGAACTAGTAGATTTTGTAAAACAGACTAAGAAATATAATAAGGAGTTACAAGGAAAACTAAATAGATCTGAATTGGAAATTAGTATGCTTAGAGATGAAAAGAAAATTCTTGAAGAAGAACTTGAAAAATCTCAAGAATCTAATTCTAATTTAGCTTCACAACTTTCTATGATAACTCAAGAATTAGAAATTCAGAAGAATAAAAATGATGATTTATCAGTTGAAATTAATGATTTAAAATCTAACACTAAAGTATTAGCGTTAGAAAAATCTAGTCTTAAAACTAAGCTAGAAGATATTAATAAAAATATTTCTAATTTTAATAAAGGACGAGAAAATCTTTCTAAAATAATAGAAAATTCTCGGTCTACTTCAAATAAAATGGGTTTAGGATATAATAAAATTGATCGTAGAAATAACGCTAGATATGCTTTCATGTATAGTAAAAATGATAGTGCTAGTACTAAACTTCGAGTAAAGCCTAAATCCAATTTGTATAGAAATTCAAATACTACTATGACCTATAATTTTGATAATTTCTTTAGAAGTGCAAAATCATTAACAGGAAATATGAATAAAAATTATCTAAGTATATGGGTTCCTGTTAATTGGAAAAATAGAGAAAAATACATTGATGATTATTTTGATATGGTAGTTAATAATGAAAATTATATTTATAAAGGTTCAACTACACCCAAGTGGGTATGGTTTCCTAAAAAGTAGGAAATTATAAGAACCTTGGGTATCGCATGCTTTAAATGTTAATTTTTTTCTGATACCTTACATTATAAGTAGTAGTTATTTTGTTTTATATTGCTCTATGTTAACACTTATGTAAAATATATTTTATATCATCATATAAACTCTCCTTTTTGTCGATGACAAAGGGAGAGAAAGATATTGCTCTCTAACACTATTTGCAGGAATAAATCATGCAAGCACAGATTAAGGGAAAAAAAAGATTAAATAGGAATATATAGCATAGATTCAGGGGGAGAAATCTATAGCACAATTACAGGAAGATATTCAGTGAGAGAGATAAGATCAACAAAGCTTGTCAAAGATTCGTTCGTAGAAAATGGAGTTGTCATCATCAAAAAGGGGGAGAATGTTGGATTATAGGTTTTGATTGCTGACAAAAATTCACGAATCTACGACTACGACATCATCCTGACTCAACGACTCAAAGTATGGTTCATATAGTTATATATTTTAACAAGAGTCATCAAATATGTATATAGAGTCTAGTTAGTGCTTTGTTAAAATCTTTCCTCAAGAATCATCATTCACATAAACTTGCATGCATATTTTAATCAAAATCAAGTTTTCAAAAAAATGCATGGAGAAGGGCTCGAACCCGGGTCACAAGATTGGAAGGCAAGTACTCTAACCAAATAAGCTACTGCAGTTTTTGCTTAACAACAGAATTCAGTCGACTGAATACAATCAACCAGTCGACTGAATCTGTGCATTTTAACATAAATGTGCATGTTTTTAAATTCAGTCGACTGGATGATCTAAGTCAGTCGACTGAACCTGATCCCGAGAGTTTTTTACACTCTGTAATCAGTCAACTGACCAAAAACGACCAGTCGACTGACCTAAACCTAACTGTCATATTTCCGAAAGGACATCTTCTTCTGCGAAGGGAAGCAACTCTTCTCTGAACGGAAATGGACGCTCCTCTTCGTCAGAACCCTTCACCAATGACAGTAACTCTTCAACTACTATATATAGATACTCCCAAACACTTCATATTCATCGATTTTCATTCTAACTCTCTAATACTCTTCTTGTGCTTTAATATTTACATTCAAACAGTGAGCATACATTTTTATTGCTTGGAATCTCCAAATTAACTTTCATAATCTTCGATTCTTAGCATTACCTTCCTTTCATATCTTCATATACACTTCAACACTTGAGGATTTGATTATAGGAAGTTTGTACTGTCAGAGACAAATCAGTGTTATCAAGAACACACGGTGTCAAATATACTTTTGTATTTGTTGAAGTCCTGTTCTGCTACTCAGGCGTGAAGTCCTCTTCGGCTGCTGAGGCGAAATCCTGTTCTGCTGCTCAGGGTTGTATAGACATATTATGCAGGTTTTCCTCTTTGTAACCGAGAGGTGTAGTAGTCATTTGTGTGTTATATACACGAAAGGAGTTGCACCACCTAGGAGTTTATTCCTTTTGAATGTTGAACGGACTCATGGAAGTTTATGGTTCAACATGCGTGTTTGACTCTTAATGTTTACCGGGCAAGCTGGCGCATACTATTCTAAATATCTCATTGTTTTGTTACTTGCAATTGCCTGTTGTTTGTAATGGCTTGTTGCTTGCTGTTGTTGCTACTGCTTATGTTTGCTTATTATTGTTTGATGTTGTTTGTTTGTTTGATTTTGCTATTAGCTGATTTCTGCTATTGGTGGATTCTTGTCGATTTCTTGTTTGCATGTTTAATAATTTGTATTCCAGCTATTATTGCTTATTCTTGCTTGTTATGATTTGAGCATTGCTCATTGCCTGATTGTTGTTTGTTTTTGATTGTTATTGATTGATTATAGGTTGATAATGTGATATAATTAAGTGCATATCATTGATTGGCAATAATGAATTCCTACCTTCGAGTGTTTACCTCGTGATGCATATAATTAGATAAATCATATCGATCTTATATTAGTGATCATACGTTGTATTGGCCTTATATTAGTTTTCATGTCTATTATTGGATCTTGATAAATGTTTAAGAACGTTAGTGTACGGGCCATATCTACAATCGTTGGATCATGATAAGTTTCCATTGTTGAATCCGCCCATTAGTGATGATGGATATCGATTTTTATTCCTTAGCAACCTGGAATATATCATATATCATCTATGCTTGCTACGGGGCGAGATAGGATCTATATGAGTCCACTTCCTTTCGATGTGACTAAGAGTCAGTGGTGTATTTTGATAATGACTTACTTGAGCTTACTTTCCAATTGATTGTCGTGTATGACTATAGTAGTATCGGTTACTACACTAAGGATATACATGTTTGAATTTTGTGTTTGTGCAATCCTCTTTGTATAGTAAAATTAGGTACTTGAGAGCTGATGTATAGCTATTTAAATGCTTATTTGCTTTGATTGGCATTCGAATAGTGAGAAGCTTTCTAAAGGGAGGCATGAATTTTTAGGAAATGTAGGATGACAAAGGTTATCACATATTTCATAGTGTGTAGGATGAAGTAGGTCATCGCATATTTCATAATGTGTGATGCATTCTATTTTGGGAGTTCTGTAGAGCTGAAAGCATAAGGGAAGGAACTGTTGGAACTTTCTAAAATTGAGATTCGAGAAGTTTGCATAGTCCTGTTACTTTCTTGTACTCATGTGAATTTCAGGACAAAATTCATTTAAGTATGGGAGAATGTAACCACCCTAGATTTTAATGATCGAATATTTAAATAGTTAATTTAAATATTTAATCGTTAAGCGGCGAAATGCCACTTATACTAGATTTTTTCAAATGAGCAAATTAGGACATGATACACCCATAGTTGAGTTTGCTTTTTCAACATGAGTAAAATAATTATAAATTTGTTTATGTTTAAAGTCGATGGATTTAGGAGTGAATAGTGATTTTTGGAAAAGAGATGAATTTAGGCTAAGTTTGTTTACCTTAGCCTATATGAAGCTAACCCTTTCTTACGTCCATTCTCAATTTCATTTCCAAGTTCACTTTCTTCCTCTTTTTCTAATCACTCCATTAATTACCCCTTAATCCCCTAATCCTAGATCCACTAATCCATGCCCAAATATAATGCAATAAATTTTGATAAAATATCTATATTTCTTCTCATGGGATTCTCTACAAAACCCACGAAGGAATTGACTTGACTAGGATGTTTGAATTGTGCTTTGGATTTCAAGAGAGCATGGAGATGGGTTTTGGTGATTAGAGCTTAGTATAGGTTTAATTAAAGTGGGTGTGGATGATTCTCCTTTTAAATTTATGTATTTTACTTCATTAATTCGTTCATTTATATGAAGTATTATGGAATGATTTGGTGATTGAATGCTAGGGTTTAGACTTGTATTCATGTTATAAACATGTTTCCTTTGGAAAATTAGTTATTTAAGATCCTAATACTATGCTAGGTTTGGGCTAATTGGGTAATTTATTGTGATGTTATTATTTGATTTGGGATTAACCAAGTATTGTAATGATATATTAATTAATCCATTTGAATTGATTTGTAAAATGTTAGTAAGCTAATTTAAGTGTTTTGGAACTCTGCACTTATTATTAAAGTGATTAGAAACTAATGAAGCTTAATTAATATTTATAAAATAGTTTCATGATTTTATTAATAAAGAATGTATTTTTAAAAATAGATATAAGATTTACAAAACAGTAAAATGGTGAATACTTGATTTTCAATGGGGTGAAATAAGTATTTTAAAGGTCTAAATCGGTTTACAAACTAGTGTTGTATTTTGTAAAGTGATTTTATGAGCAAGTACGATATTTTGTAAAATAGTATGAGATTTTGTAAAATGGCATAAAGAGATGTTTAACTTTTATTAAAAAGTTTTATTAAATAAAAGTAGGTTTTGATTTAAGTGATAATTGAATTACTTATTTGAATATATGTGTATGTATATGTGCACTAGTGGGTATACATATATGTGCATTTAGAGCTATGCAACAATTAAAAACAAAGATAGTATTGTAGTTAGAATTGTTATGTGATCTTTTGTTTAGATAGACATGTAATTATTTGATTATATAGAATATAATTGATTACAAGTCTGTTGCAGGTTATTTCACTTAGCTATAGCGACTATCACATGTGATAAGTTACGTGAGAGTATACCAGGCCAAGTAATCATCCCGATGAAGTCCATAATGTGATTTGTGTTTTTTGTATGTTGTGTGATCATGTGTATATAAGCTTGCAAGAATGAGTGTATTGACACACATACATGCTATGCACAAGGCGAGGCGGCCGGGTGTGTCATTTTGGCATGTTAGGGGAAGCTGGGTCGCTATGATTTCCCATTTAACTCTACTTATGCAAAGAGTGGATTTTGGTATCAAACTCTATTTTCATATACTTAAGAAGCCACTTCCAAACATCAACAAATGAACCCTGGTAGATGTTTGATGGGATAGTAATAGGCTCTAGTAGCAAGGCGACTCATCAGGCGAAGCGTCGGAGGAAACAGCGCGCAATTTGGCGATGTTTGGCGGGATTTGCCCGTGCCTAGTCACACTACCTAGAACCTATCAGTTCAGTTGATTGAATGGGTACATTCAATTGACTGTTCGAGAGGAAAAAGGTTATCTCTGCCTCGGTTCAGTCAATATAATGGAACCTTAATTGACTGACCTGTTTTGCATTATGCAAACTTCAAAACGCGATAAATTTCGCATATGAAGTCGGATTGAGGTGAGGTTTAGACCATTTTCAACATTTCTTTAGGAATATAACCTGTAAATTTTGGTAATTTTTGGAGTACTTTAATTTCGAGGCCCACGCACGTATTCGAAAATAGTGGACTTTGAGCTAGACCGGGAGGGTATATAGAAGAGTATTATAATACTGACGGCAAGAATTTCATTTTACTGTGATTTAGGTTAGTATGGGTTTTGTTAGAGTTGTCTGGTGGATTTTTAGGCCATGGATACTGGAGCTGTACGTGTCGATTCCATACGTTATATATGGAGTGAGCCTGTACTCTAAGATTTCGACCTTAGAGTAGTATACAATTTGTTTGGTATTGACTTGTTGTGACACACCAAGGGTATGGACTTATGTGACCTACTCAGGGTATGGACTTATATGACCAAACCAAGTATTGATCTTGTTGTGGTGTACTTAGAGTGTTGTTGATGGCCATGACCCACTCGATACGGTCTTAAAGGGACCATGAATTCCTGTATTCTGTTGTAATCACTTGGACGTTTTTAGGTCTTATGTCCATAATCTTATGAACGATTGGTCTTAACAGTAGTGACCATACGCGTTGTGGCGTACCTATTCGGTCTTAGCAGTAGTGATCATACACGTTGTCATGTACCTATTCGATCTTAGTAGTAGTGACCATATGTATTGGGGCATATCTTATCGTTCTTAGCAGTAGTGATTATTGTTTTGGGATCACGGTTTAGTGTATTTATACTATATTATTAGTAATTTTGGGCTAGTATAATGCAATGGAAGATATTATGTCTAATTTTTTGCTGTAGGAGAAGAGCAGGTTATCGTATGATCCTCTGCTTTTGAGATGAATTTACTATAATGTTTAGGCAGTCTGGATTACCACTGAGCCACGTTTGTAGAGTGGGTCGGCTGTGATTTAGTAGTTCCTATTTATTTGTATATAATTTTAATATACAATATTTTGAGATAGTTCCCATTACACCATACTTCATGTCGGACTCGTGTTTTCTTATTGTCTGCTTATGTCATGACAGCTCTCGGATACTCGATTGAGTAGTTCGAGAGTCAGGTACTTTTGGGAATATGCAATCAGAGTGTACGGCTAGAGCATTTTAGAGACGTGGCATCGATACTTTGAGATATATATACTTGTTATTTCATTTGTAAATGATAGACCTATTATTTATATATGAGACTGTTGTATCGGATATTTATTCAGAACTCCATGTTTGTTTGGAATTAATGTATACTGATTATTCTGTACTGATATTTATTTGTCAGTTGCTTCTGCTAGTGTGATCTCTTATATATTTTTATTCTATTCTGTTTATGTACATTCTGTATATTATATGTTGTCATTTCATTATGAGATCTTATCGATGTTGTGGTTTAGTGTTTTGTTCTAATTTTACCCCGACGATCCGTCTTTTATGGTATTTGAAAGTCATGCGATGATGTAAGGCGCATACTTTTGGGTATTATAAAGGGTGAGTTGATACAGTTTGTATTAGAGCTTAGGCTCAGCACTCGGGCCTAGTAGACCAGTTTGAGTTAATCAATCTGGTAGTAGGAAATACACTGAAAGAGCGTACATGTATCTTTCTACTATATAATACCATATACTTTGCTTGTCTTTTGAACTTAAGTTATTGCACCACTAGATGTTAAGGTATTTTCATCAGGTTATCCATATAAGCAGAAAAAACATAGAAGCGACTGCAGACAAGAAGTTTGAGGTTCCAGATTTGTTTATAGACTGTTTAGCTACCGTAAATGATGTTCAATCACATGTGAACGTTTCCTAGAAATTTCATTTAGCGCCAGAAGTGGTGTGGACATTTGGGCATCGGTATTTTTAGCTCCACCAACTTTAGACTCTTCGAAGCAGTGCTGGAATTTCCTTAGCCTTGGAAGGAAGCCATACCTGGGTCATGAGACTATTGTTGAGACATGGTCCTGAACCCATAAGTAAGAAGGCTTCCATCAATATCAATATAAGTATAGGGAATGTACTCACAAGTGAGATTGTTTCTCGGCATTTGGAGAAGGGAGACTTTGGCTGGGTAGGATACGGTGTTTGTGTGCTAATAAGCAGACTTATGATTCAAAATTTATTCAGGCTTCGCTTTAAGTTCTAGTTCATTTCCAAGATTGAGAAGAGCGTGTAGCTTGAGTATTCTATCCATCCTGAGCAGGATAGCTTATCAGTGAAGGAGCGTTAATGGGCCCAACCTTCTATTTTTAGGGGTTTGATTGGTCGGTACTCCATTGTTGTGGGAATGCCTTGGGTCTTAAGCTTTGGTTCAAGGTCCATTGCGTTATCTCATCCTTATTAGGGTTTATTTTTGAATATCTTGTTGGGATGGTTCTCCTTCATAAGAATTCTCATGAGATACCATTGAGGTAATGAAAGTGGAAAGCAAGTGAAACTCTAACCACGGTGTAAAGACCAAGTTACAAGGAAGATCGAGCTTGTTTGAGAAAGAAAAGCTAACCTAGTATGTTACTCCTATGGAATATGGGGGCATTTCGCTGTGCAATGACATCCAGTTATTCAGAAGCGTTAGTGCTTCAATTGTGATCAACTTAATCACTTAAAGAAGGACCTTCCAACACTAGAGTGGTATATTTTATATGTTACTAGTTACTCGACAGATAGGCTAAATTTAACACCTTTCATAGTAGGCAAATTCTTCGATAGAGATAAACGTTGTAAAAGTCACTTTGGTTGCAGAATAGAGGTGAAGCGACTAAATTCTTACCATTCAAACTTAGTGCATGAGATTTCAGGTTGAGTAGGTGCGTTTAGTGAAATTATCTTGGATTTATATCCTGGTATGGTTCGATGGATGCCCGGTAATGAGCAGAGGCTGAGTGGATGACGTATAGAAGTTTTTCTAGAGTTGTTCATGTTATATTGTTTTCCTTTATGTCAGTAAACCTCAAATAATGGGAGTAACCCACGTTCCAAAAGGGACATCCTCTAAAGATTTTTCCATTCACATGTCAGTTCTTAACCTATAGTTCGAGAGTAGATTTTCTAGGTAATTTGCACCGGTTGGGTTTGGGTTTTTCACTTAATTCTGGTAGATGAACACTTAAAGTAGGATTTTTGAGACGACTATGAGATTTTCGAAGCACGACCTTGGTAATGTAAGGAAATTTTTATAGTCGGATCAAGGAACCAGATTAGAGTTCACACGGATGGAGTCAAGTGCCCGACCCTGATTTAACAAAGAAATCTTCCGAGCAAACGAAGGGTTGAAACATGTATCATGTCATTTAGAATGATCTTTGGAAATTATAAAAATTTAATGTAGTATAATCATTGATGAGATGGTTTCGGGAAGGATTTATCAACTAGTTTTGTAATGATTCGAATAATCTTCTAAGTAATGAGATGATGCTTGCTTAGGCAAGAGTCATAGTGCACTTAGTATATTATCCTTATTAACATTGTGCGGTCGAGGTGGATTTGAACCTGAGCAAACCCAAGCAACTACAAAATCTTCATTTAATGATGATTTAATTAGTACAATTTTCTCCTTTGTAGAATGAGTTTTGTGCGGAAGAAAAGGAGAGTGGAGGGATTAATTGCTGGATTTATTCGAGAGTTTTAAGACCCGATGATCCTGCATATCGTATAGGTTTTCCTCTTTGTAGCGAGAGGTGTAGTAGTCATTCGTGTGTTATATTCATGAAATGAGTTGCACTACTTAGATGTTTATTCCTTTCGAATGTCGAACGAACTCATGGGATTTTATGATTCAACATGCGCATATTGACTCTTGATGGTGACCTGGCATGTTGGTATAGACTCTTTTAAATATCTCACTATCTTTTTGCTTGCTATTGCTGATTGTTTGTTATGGCTTATTACTTGTTGTTGTTGTTACTGCTTATGTTTGCTTGTTATTGTTTGATGTTGTTTGTTGTTGTTTGATTTTGCCATTGGCTGATTTTAATTGTTGGTGGATTCTTATCAATTGCTTATTTGCATGTTTAATAATTAGTATGCTAGCTATTGTTGTTTACTCTTGCTTGCTATGATTTGAGCTTTGCTCGCCTGATTATTGTTTGTTAATGATTGTTATTGATTGATTAGAGGTTAATTATATGATAGAATTAAGTGCATATCATTGATTGGAAATAATGAATTCCTATCTTTGGGGGTTTACTTTGGGGTATATATATAGTTAGATAAATTGTATCGAACTTATATTAGTGATCATGCATTGTATTGGCCTTATATTACTGGCTATGCCTATTATTGGATCTTGATAAATGTCTGAGTACATTAGAGCACTGGCTCTGTTTATCTACAGTTGTTGGATCGTGATAAGTGTCCATGTTTAACTCCACATGTCAGTAACAATGGATATCGATTTGTATTCCTTGGCTATCTAGAATAGATCGCATATCATCCATGCCTATTATAGGGCGAGATAGGATCTATATGTGTCAACTGGCTTTTGATATGACTCGAAGTTAGTGCTATATTATGATACTAACTTACTTGGGCTTACTTTCCAGTTGATTGTCATGTATGACTAAAGTAGTACCGGTTAATACACTAAGGTAATACATGTTTAAACTAAATGTTTGTGCAATCTTCTTTGTGTAGTACAAATGGGTACTTGAGAGCTATTGTTGTAACGACCCAACTTCCATACTCCAGGAAGTCACATCGCTAAGAAGAAAGAAAGGGATAGAAAAGAGAAAAAAGAAAAGAAAAGAAAGAAACAGACAACATCAGAATCTCGCAGCGGAACGAATAAATTATATTATATCACATAAACTTTACATAGTAGCATATACATCAGAGTTTTACAGCTAATATAACACAAACTAGACAGTTATAATCCTCTGCCTAGCAATTACAATTCAAGTACAACAGAGAAAACAGATACAACTCAAACACAGCGGAATCATCATATATATCTACGCGCTGAAGCCTCCTGCTCCATTATCTCCTCCAGAACTCGTCAAAGCATTCCTAAAACACTTGACTACTCATACGTAATATGAGTACCCAAGAGTTTAATAAAATAGAAAATAAACACTCGGGTCAGACAGGGGTCTGGTGTGAGTAAACGGGGTTAAAATTGCTTAACTTTTAGAAAATCCTTTGAAACAAAAGGTATCACATAAGACCTCCCACACATAAACATGGAAAAGTTTTTACCTTACGCTAACCAAAACATTTGAGAGGAAATCCAGTGATATTATAACAGGGTCTAGGGTTTCAAAATAAAATACAGAAATAGCTAGAATGCTTACATCTCACGTTCCAACATAGTTGGGCGCAATCAAAACCGTACATGCACTTATTGGATTTTGGATTCCATCGATGGCAGGGCTACTGGGGTACCACCCGTCACAGTACGTGGCCTAGATCACCGTACCGAGGAGTACTCCCACTCCCCTACAACACAAGGCCGGACCCATTCCTTACTGAATAGTTCCAAACAAGACCACCCCGGCGATTCTAGCTAGTAATCGCCCCACACAGCCGAAATATAAAGGGACATCTAGACAGGGATGTATCTTGCTCTCCAGTGGGAGCTACCCACGAAGCCTTGCTGCACCTTCCCTGTTTTAGCCATTCTCGGTTGATGAGGCTTGAGACTACGATTACCTTAATAGGACATATTAATCTTAGAATGCTCATCGTCCACCTGACGATGTTCTGAAAGCATTCAATCCATACAAGTTCATTCCGGGTTCGAACGAAACCGAAGGCACTATCTCGTTGCACTCATTTTGGAATCACCCTCAGAGTCAACGACCATAGCCCTTGCACTCTAAATCACCATCTTGAACCTATAAGTACTATTCCGTCAAACTCATTACGGAATCACCCACAGAGTTATACTGACGTATAGCCCTTACACCTTGAGTCTTCACTTGCTCCACTTGGGTTAACGACCTAACGTTTAATTGGAATCGATGTGGTTTTCGGATATCCAAATATGGAAATCCGATCCCGGTCTCACCGAAACCAAACGCCATCTTAATGTCTAAGTTGTACTTACGGGTTTTTAAACAATTAACTCATTCATTATTATCTAATTCACAAGATAGATAAACTATATATCACAATAGATAATCATATCCTTATCATAAACAGATAATCTATATCAACATCACAACAGATAATCATCACACTCAGATAATCCATCACAAATCATCATACGTTAACCAAACATCCATATCATACAAATACAACTCATCTCATTACTGAGATCACAACCATTCAATCAATAACATCCATAAGCAATGATTTATCAACCATCAATTATAATTAATTTAAAATGAATTAAATTAATTACAACCATCTCTAATTAATTTAAATTAAATTAAATTAATTACTCATTTAAATCCTGCTTAACATCCATTAATTAATTAACCCAGTTAATTAATTATTCACTAAGTACATAACTTGATTAAACAACTTTTGATTAATCATCCTCTAATTACAATAAGTAATTAGTCCTTAATTAATTTTATAAATTAATTAAGCTTAATCATAAGGAATTAACCTTAAATTACTCATTTATTAATTAACTATAATTAATTACATTTATCCTTAATTAATTACAATTAATTAATCACTTAATAATTAATTATTACTTAATTAAACAATCCTTAATTACATCATTAATTATATTAATTAATGGTTTATAATTCAAATTAATAACTTTATTTAAAATTAATTACATTTAGTAATTAATCTAAAATTAAAATACAATCATTAATCATCTTTGATTAATATTAAACAGTAACTAACTGCCCTTATCAACAAATTAATTATCTTCACAATTAATTATCTCTTTAATTAATCCCTTGTTTAATTTCAAAAGTAATTACCAAAATTACTTACTTAAAATCATCTTTATTAATTACATTCCAGTAATTATCACTTATTACTTCTCTAAGTAATCCTGCTCCATTAATTACCTTAAGTAATTATTCTTATTAAATCATTAAATGATTTACTTAAATTTATTAAACTAAATTAATTAACTTAACAAATCACATTATCAAAAATTAATTACAATAAGTAATTAATTCTTTAATTACTTTTATCAAGTAATTAGACTTAACAATTTAAACTAATTACCTTAAATTAATTAATCTAATAAATTATCAAAATTTTAATCATATTAATCAATTACTTAATTATCCTTGGATAATTAACATTATTAATTAATAATATTTCCTTAAAATATTTCCTTAAGAAAATTATCTTTAATTAATCATCATTAATCATTTCTAATTAAATTAATTCTAAATCATTATTTAAAATCAATTAAATAAATCCCTTAATTAAATTCCTTTATTAATTATCTTAAGATAATTTATTTAATTATAAATGATTTCATTATCATTCAAAATGTATTTTAAACAATACAATTTTAAATTAAATTCAAATTCCATTTTAAACTTTAAGATTTCAAAATGTTTAACTATTTAAGCATTTTTCAAAATTTAAATAAAATTATAACTTTGAAATGAAAGTGTAAACATTAATTGCTTAAGTAAGCAAATTTCAAATCCAAATTTACTTAAGTTAATTAAAGAAATCAAAATTTTAAAATAAACTGATTATTTAAACTTCTCAAATTTTCAAGTTAAACATTTCAAACTTTTCAAATATTAAAGAAAGAAGTCTTCATGTTTAAACATTTCTCTGAAATCAAATTCATCTTTAAAATTTACTTTAAACATTGAATTTTATCAATATTTTGAAAATTTACAAAACTGTATAAATTTAAACTGGATTTAAATAATCTGAAAACTGTAACTAAACCTGATTTAAAACTTAATGTAAATCTTGTTTAAATTTAAATATTTTCATTTTAAAACTTTGAATTTAAAAGTTCATCTGAATTCAAATTGATCCTAACTTGGTATTTAAATCTTGTCAAAATCCTGATTTTTAAAAATTTAAATTCATCAAATTATAAAAACTGAACACTGCAGGTTTTACAACCTGAACCAAAACTAACCCGAGACATCAAAATCCTACTTCGAGTTTTCAAGGCCTAATCCCGAGACAAAACCCACTTCACCCTAGAAGAACTCGAGTCATTCTGCCGGCACAACCAAGAAAAATTCACCAGAAAATTTTGCACAGTGCATATGCACTGGCACTCCGGCCATCTACAGCCACCCTGACCAACTCCACCACATCACTGACCAACCCCCAAACATGATCACCATCACCAAACTTCCCATAGCCACTTGAATCAAAATCAAGTTAGCCCTGAAACCTGAAAACTCACACTGCATCCAAAATTTTCCAAAACCTGTCACTAGCTAGAAAATCCTCCTCTGATCATCTGAGACACCACAACTCTGGCTAAAGCTCCATCTACGACCCCTCTCCCGATTCCCAAAGTATTGCATCACTCGATGCAACAGAGAACCCGAGATGAAACCAAACTTCAACCATTCAAAAACTAGGGCTTGAAACCTGTATTTAACCACTGCTGTCGCCAACCCCCACTGTCAACACAACAGAGACTTTCCTCCTATTCATGCATCTATTCACTACCCCCAGGCAACATTACAACCCCCACAAACCCATGAGATGATCATAAAGATACAAAAACCCGATCTTGCTTATAACAGAAATACTAACTCTACAGATTTTTTTTTAAATGTGATATTTTGTTTTTAAGTTCATGTTTCTAACATGCATTCAAGTTTAGACTTGATTTAATAACTAAAGATGTTAGATATCCTTACTTTTGCAAAGAATTATCTGTTATTATAGTTTCAGAAGTAACAGGTTTCATTTTTCCTTTTTTTCTTCTTTTTCTCAGAACAATACTAAGTTAATTTAATTAACTATAATTTTAAATTAACATTTATGATATAACAATCCTATTCCATTTGCAACGTAGATCTTAACAAGGCCTAGATCAAGAGGTAAGGAAATATAAAAATCAAACCTGAACTAAAAATTCAAATAGAGGTGTCTACAGGTTTATAATAATGTGCAGATGTCATGTTTCTCATATACACCAATTTTCAAAAATAAATAAATACCAATATATGATTATCTTCAGGCATATAGATCAAGCAGTCATATAAACTTACTTACTGCTATCAACTCGCATTCACAGCCAACAAACTTAAGCATTTTGAGGTTAAACAAAAGAAATAGAGCAGTTTCTTATTTATGTCAATTATAACTTGTGTTCTATATATTTTGTTTAACTTTGATTTAAAAAGAGAAAACTGTTTTTAAAAAGAAGTTTACCCACTTGTTAATTGGAAAATGCGGAGAATAAATCTCAGAGTTGCATCACATGTTCCAGGATCCTGAGCTGAAATCAAGGCTTGCAATTGCTAGTTTGAAGTTGATTTAAATTGCTTGATGCATCTGTGTTTTAGCTTCCATTTGATCATTGAATTTACTTGTTGTTGAAATTTGAAACTGCATGCACATCCATCTTCATATGCTTGAATTGAAGTTGAAGTTGCTAATTTATGTTGAAGATAGGAGCAGGTTTTATTTTGCAGATTTTTTTTTATTGAAGTTGTTTTGTAGAATTGGTTTTGAAATTCTTCTTTCCTTTTTGTTTTTCAGATCTGATTTTAGTTTCTAATGAAGATAATGTTTAAAACAAAATGAATTGTTAAGTTTCTTTTATTTACAAAAATAAATCTCAAAAATAAATAACATGCCACTTGTTGTTTAAGTAAAACAAAAGATTTACAAGTGTCTTTGTTATGTGTTAAGAGTTTGACACATATTCCATTTAATAATAAAAAGAAATTTCTAAATTTTAAAAAGGTTTTAAGTTCATTTCTTACTTATTTTAACATGTTTCAATTGTTTAATTACATTTAGTTTTACTTGCCTACATACAAACCCTTTTTATAAAATTACACAATTTTAATGTTTATTTGAATGTTACAAAATAATATTTTTAAAGCTAAACCCTTTTTTTTTTAAAAGAGCAAATTTTAAAAAGAAAAGAAATGTTATTTTCAATTTTATTCGAAAGTTTCCAAATCAAAATATTATACTTTAATATAATAAACTAAATCTTATTTCAAAAGAAAAGCAATTCTTAAAATAAAACAAAACAAACTCTTATTATAAAATACAATTTTAAACTATTTTATTTTTAAATAAACTGTTATATATTTATAAACAAAATAAATATTTACCAATATTTCTATGAAAATATAAGATAGATTTTTAAAACAACTTTTGAAAAGTTTTCTATACTGATTTTAAATCAATTTAATCAATTCATAAATCATACATCTTATATATAAAATAAATTGGAAAATATTCCTTATAAAATTAAATTAAAATCAAAACTCATATTTACAATGTATACATATATATACATTATAAACAAATATCTTTAAATTAGTTTAGAAATATAATTTTATTACTTAAATATTTTTAACATTTGAAAAGAATAAAATTCCCAAAAGTTATTATTATTATCATCATTATAAATATCATTTATCAAATTAAATAATAATTAATCTTGAAAAGATAATTTCTGTTTGAATTAAATTATTATATCAATATTTGACATTTTAAAATAATTACTAATGAAATTATTAAATAAATATTGCTTAAAATTCCGGGAGATCACAATTGTATAACTATTTAAATGCTTATTTGCTTTGATTGACATTCAAATAGTGAGAAGCTTTCTAATTTAGGAAATGTGGGATGACGTAGGTCATCACATATTTTATGGTGTATGATGCATTCTAATTTAGGAGTTCTATAGTGATGAAAGCATAAGGGAAGATACTGTTAGAACTTTTCCAAAATGAGATTCGGGAAGTTTGGTTAGTCCTCTTACTTTTTCGTACTCATACGAATTTAGGGGAGGAAATTATTCTAAGGAGGGGAGAACGTAACACCCCATAATTTTAACGGTCAAATATTTAAATATTTAATCGTAAAGTGGAAGAATGCTTCTTATACTTGACTTTTATAAATGAGCGAATTAGGACTCGATATACTCGTAATTGAGTTTTCTTTTTCAATGCGAGTAAAATGAGTACAAACATGTCTATGTTTGAAGTTGATAGATTTTTTGAGTGAACAGTGATTTTGAGAAAAGAGATAAATTTGGGCTAAGTCCATTTACCTAGCCTATATGAAGCTAACCCCTTCATTATTTTCAACCTTACTTTCATTTCCATATTTAGTTTCTTCCTTTTTCTCTAATCACTCCATTAATTACCCCCTAATCTCCTAACTCTAGATACACTAATCCTTGCCCAAATAAAATCAAATAATTTTCGATAAAATAATCATAATTCTTCTCATGGGATTCTTTACAAAACCAATGAAGGAATTGGCTTGACTAGGAGTTTGAATTTCGTTTTGGATTTTAAGAGAGCATAGAGATGGGTTTTGTGATTATCAGGTTTAATTAAGTTGAGTGGAATGATTCTCGTGTTAAATGTGTGTACTTTACTTTATTAATTCATTCACTTATAACTATAAATTATTATGGAATGATTTGGATATTTCTATGCTAGGATTTAGACTTGTATTCATGTTATAAACATGTTTCCCTTAGCCGATTAATTGCTTAAGACCCAAATACTATTTTTGAAAATAGGTAGTAAGTCTTAGATTTGATTTGGGCTAATTAGGTAATTTGTTGTGAAGTTGTTGTATTATTTGTGATTAATTAATTAGTGTAATGATGTGCACGTCATTAAAATATATTAATTAATCCATTTGAATTGATTTGTAAAATGTTAATAAACTAATTTAAGTGGTTTGTGAACTCTATACTTATTATTAAAGTGATTAGAGACTAGTGAAGCTTAGTTAATATACCAAATGGTTTCATTATTTTATAAATGAATAATATATTTTATAAAATAAATATGAGATTTTATATAAGGAGATATTTCATTTTTATTGAAAAGATTTAGTAAATAAAACTAAGTTTTGATCTAAGTAATAATTGAATTACTTATTCGAATTTATGTGTACGTATATATGTACGAGCGAGTATATGTATACGTGCACTTGGAGCTAAGCAACGATTAGAACCAAATATGAATTTCTTTGAAAATAATAAATATAAAATAAAAGTGAATATATTTGAAATCAGATTAATAACAAATACTATAATAAACCTATAAATATTCAGAAATCTTTAAAACAAAAATCATAACAAAGCATATTAAATATAACAAAATCAAAAGATAGAAATAATTTAAAGGCTATTTTAAAAAAGGAAAAATAGAGAGAGAGAGAGAGAGATCAAAGAAGTGCTATCAGGGTTTAACAAAAATTCATCGACTCTATGAATTATCTTGGAAATCTTGAGTTCTTTAATACTCATGATTCATCATTCTCTAACCATTGAATCTCTATATTAACCTCTTGAATCTTCACTTGATACTCTAAAGTCTTCTTAATCGATACATGTCTAATATCCTGCACTATATACAATATAACTTGATAGAAACATTAGTATCTATATTTTGTATAATGTTACATGGTTGTTATCATCAAAACCAATGCCTAAGGTACTAACAATCTCCTCTTTTTTTATAATGGCAGCTATGTATATAAAATATGTTATAACTCCCCCTAAGTTACAAAACTCCCCCTTATGTTATGCCTAGATTCCTAGATTTTATATATTTCTCCCCCTTTGTCATCAATCAAAAATCTAATAAAAACTCCTTCTAATTAAGGTACTATATAATATATAATACTGAGATACAAAAGCAAGTAAATAAGCAATAATAGTAATTTAAAATTGATAAGGACAATAAGTGATAATAATAATAATGATAGGGGATAACATAAATAACTTGTGTTAGTCGTATTAATCCAAGTAAATTAAATAAATCACTCATAAATCAAATAAAGTCAAACTAATCAATCCAAACAAATCAATTCAATCCATAAAAATCCATATTGTAATAATATATTATTATAAAATTTAATTATAAACCCAAACCTATTAAACTAGACGTTTCAAAGAACTTCAACCCAACCATTAGCACCAAATATTGGATCTGCTTTGATGGCATCACAATCTTCATCGTCTCTGTTGATGGCACATTCTGGATAGTTGTTTGGTTTTTCTTTGGTAAGGGAATAAATCATCCATCGAATAGTGTTAAAATGCTTTTCTTGCTCTTTAATCATCTGCATTTAGCTTAGTTTTAACTGTCTTTAATTTGTAGGAGTGAAAGTAAGGATATTCTTGAATGGTTCAAGTGTTTGCTCAGTATTTTCACAAAGTTTTTGATGTGGAGAAGCCACTATAGAACTGATAAGTTCATATGTGAATGAGAGTGAAGATGGAGATTGAAAATAATTATTTTTAGGAGTGAATATGTATATGTATGGGTAAGAAGTCATTTGAAATGAATTGGCGTTTGGTGGTAATTTTATTTTTAATTTTTAATTTTTTTGACAACTGACCATTACATGTCGATATACATGTTTTGAATATGTCAACATATGCACTATATTTTTCAAAACCACTTTATTTTATAATTCTATTATTTTTGGCTTATACTGTAATACTTGTATGACTTTTCAGAGATAATTGATAATGTATAATAGCATTTCCACTAATAATAAGGATGATTTCAAGGAATAAGAAGAAAGATACATGTGATTCAACATAAACATAAAACTAGAAAATTCAAATATAAAGGTAGTTTAAACAAACAATAAGAAAGATGTGGATGAAGATGAAGAAGAACTGCCAAGCCTGCAAATGATCTTCCCAAAGAATTTATCCATTTTGTTGGAAATTGACGTAAATCTCTTTGAGAATGATTTCTTAAGCTTTCTTTGGTTGTGAATGATCTTCTCTTGATTTTTGAGAAGATCTTTGTAAGATGGATTAGGAGGCATATTGATCCTTTCCAAGGAAGTATCCTTCTCCTCTTCTTATTGTTCCTCTTCTGTTTCCATTTCCTCTCCTTCTTCTTCCTCTTCTTTTATATCTTGCTCCTCTTCCTAAGCCAACATTTGTTCCTTTTCCACAAGCTTTTCATAAGGCTTGAAAAATGGTGAAATATGCATAAGTGAAATGTTGGCATTATCAAGTCTTTTTTGAGCAATTGTTCCCTCTGCTTTAAGGTCAACACCAAAATAATTGAAAACTTGAGTAATATACATACCATGAAATAGTGTGTTTTCATGTTTAGAAAATTTTAAGGAAAACTCTCATCAAAATGATTTGGGATCAATTTATGTCGTATTGGCCATAAATGGCGAAAAAAGCTTTAAAAACTTTTTGTGTTGAGCTATTATAATTACATGTTCTAGGAGTGATATTTTATTGCAAAAGAAGGCTTAAAATTCTTGCTTTTGGATGCATTTTTTTTAAAATTCAAAATCATTATCACTTTTGTTAATGTTTTGAATCACTTTATAGTTTTGAAAATCAATTTGAAAAGTTGAAAGGTTCATTCCACTAGATTTGCATCTAAGAATGTGACCCAAAAGTTCATAATTTAAAACAATTTGTGTCTCATTGCCACTACAACAAACTTCTCCTTCTCTTCCATCGTAAAACTTTCCTCTTAAATGTGCATAAAACATCTTCACTAATTTTGGCTAAAAATGAAATCATTTTGAGAAGCATCGAGTAAACCAAGAATTTCATTTTGCAAACAAAGATTAAAAAGATCATAAGTAAGAAAATATTAAAAAATAGAAAATCTTTCATGAAAGGCTTTTTCTAGATATGTATACTAAATATATGATTGCATGGCTTCTTGATCATTAAAAAGATATTCTTTTATTTTCTTAGAAAGCCTTATGGTTGCCTTAGTATTGCTTGAGGATGCCATTGAAGGATAGTTTGAAGATATAAGAGAGTTTATGATTTTTGAGTTTGAAAATGAACATGAAATGAATGGATGGAGATAGAGTAAATAAATAGAGAATCAAAGGACATGTTCTCTGGTCAGAGACATCTTTTTCAGAACATAGGATTTGGTGAAAATGTAGAGAGAAATTCAAATTTTGAATTTGAAATTGAAATTCAAGATCTACTTGCATACGTCGACATATAGGTCAAAATTTTCAAAAGGAGAAATTCAATAAATAATTCCTATTTATCTATACTTATAATTATCTTCTAATTATTATTCAATATGTACAGTAAATAATTTAAAAAAAATTAAAACACATTATATTACCTTTATTTAATATTTATAAAAAAATGTATATTATTCAACTAATAATATTATTAATCTATAGGTTATTCCTAGCAATTAAAACCAAACAATAACTAAAAATTCAAAATTTTAATTAACTTGCATACTAATTTTAGTTCCGTTTCTCCAAACTTCTCATTAAATATCACCGTGAAGCATAAATATTAGCATTTTCTGTATCTGGTTCGCTATCACTTGAGGAAGTATTTGAATTGTCTAATGTTGCAACATAAACTCTTCTTCGCTTCTGGATGAATCAGTATTTGGTGTGTTTTTTGGTTTCTCAGGATATGGACGATCTCTTTTTATATGGCCAGGTTTCTCACAATTAAAGCATTTAGCGCTATTTCCTCCACTATCTCCACTTAGATTTTTATTATCATATCTACCGAGATTATTCATCTTTCTATACTTCAGAAATTTTCTAAAATTTCTTGTCATGACAGCGATTTCCTCATTATCATCGTTATCTGAATCTAGATCATCAATTGTAGTATTAAAAGCGATAAATTTCTTCCCTATTGCCTTGCTTTCTCTCATGCCCCGCATTTGTGTTTCAAATGACATTAAATTACCAATTAACTCTTCAATTTTCAAAGTGCTAATGTAATTAGCCTCTTCAATCGCAAGAGTCTTTTAGTCCTATGTAACGACCTAGAATTTGACCACTTTAAAATATACTATTTAAAGTGATTTTAAATATAAAACATATAACATTTAATGAATTAAATAATATTAGATGGGATTTTCAAAGAGAAATATATACAAAAATATGAATAATTTCTTATATCAACAAAAGTGACAAAATCCTGATTTCAGAAAAGTAAGTTTCAATGGTTAAATAAATTATTTTAATTACTTTATGAGCCTTTATATTTTTAAATAACATTATGTAAATTTATTTTTAAATTTGGTTTCCATAAATAAATAGTTAACGAAAACGTCAAAATGTGACCATAAAATATTTTGACGAAAATCAATGTTTTATCGATTTAAAGTTGTCGCAAAATTGTTGCATCTTTATTTTCACATACATTAACACTTATTTAAATAAGGTAAGTGATAATAAATTACTAAACAAGTTTTGGAAAACTCTAGAATATCATTAGTAAAAAGTAAGAACAAAATGACAAAAGTGTCAAAATCAAATCAAAATCAAATCTCACTTTATTTTACTTAATTCTTAAGCGATTAAGACATAAAGAGTGATGTGAAATGGTTATGTTAAGTGTTGAAAAAATGAGATTACTTAAAGTATATGTAAAGTGTATTTTGGACATTTTACAAAATATTATTTTAATCCAAAAATTTTCCAGTAAATACCAACACACTTTCTCCCTTTTTTCCACACTTCTTCTTCTCTATTTTCAAGCTTCTTCTCTCCACTTTCGTGGCTACCATGCCTTAAGAAAATAATGGGAAATTATTAAAAAAAGTAAAGTAAAATATAGTATTCCTCCTCAAAACAAAGTGCAAACTCCTCCTCTCCACCTTCTAAAATCACGGCCACCACCTCCCCAAACCAAGGTCGAGCTCCTCTAACCTTCCAAGTTAAGGTCGAACCTAAGTGATAGAAAGAAGGAACTTCGGAAAGCGTCGAAGTAAGAAAAAGAGAAGCAAATGCTGCCGAAATCAAAAGAGAAGTCTACAAAAAAGTTTAGTGGAGTGGGGCCATAAGTGGGTACTTAATATTTATTAAATAATAAATAATCTCTACATCTATTTTTAAGTATGATATTATGACCATTTAATATCTTAATGATTTTTTTGAATGTTTGATAAGTTGGTTGATTGTACGTATGTTAATATGGTTGATAACTTGGTTGTGATAAATTATGAGAAATCATAATAAAAATGGTTAATTAATAGGAAATAAATCTATGTGGATGTATATATGAAGTTATTTAGCATCTTAATGGTTTTTGAGAATATAAGAAGTGGAAAATGAATATTATAATAATATAATATTATGAAATGATTTAATGTGGAAAAGAGATTTAATATGAAAAATATTGGTTTAAATATTTGAAAATGGTTTATAAATGTTTTATAAACATTTAAAAATTTTTTGGTGAAGTTTGAATGGGAATTGAAAATTCAGTCAAAAATAGGCGCGTCGCGTAACGTTAGTTCGCGATTTCGTGTCATAAAAGTTAAATATGTGTACAAAGTGGAATATAGCTCGGAATCTTTCGGGATAAGAATTTGCCAAACTATTATATCCATAGTTTTCTAACAAAGAAAGAAAATCGACATTTCGACAAGTAGATTTTGAAATATGAGCAAAACAAGTTTTAGAAAAAATCGCGGTTCTGCATTTCAAAATCTAAAACTGGATTTCTTTGAAAATAATGTTTTAAAATTGTGGAACAAATCTTATAAATCTTCTAAAATGTTTTAAAATTGATTTAAGTGATAAAAATGGATTATCAAATAATAAAAAGTCGATTTGATTAATATAACTTTAAAAGGCACTTTTCATAGCACATTTCAATAACTTTTGAAATATAGTTTTAAGCGCAACCATTTTTTTCCAAATATTTTGTAAAGGTTCATAAATGATTAGTAAGTATTTTAAAGGTGATTTTAAGGATTTATGGAATGGTTAAATAAATTAATTGGTATTTTAAATAATGGTTTGGAAGTTTTATATATCATTTCTAAAAGTGAAAGGAGTATGTGGAAACGACTAGTATATTTGTCCCGCCTGTAAGATCGAAGTGGTAAAATAAGGTGTGTAACTAAGGATAGAAAAAGAGCAACCAGTGCCCTGAACTTACGTAGATTCTGTTTTCTCTTTTAGACGAGGGGTGGAACAGATCGAAGGGAAAGCCCAGATGTTCTAAAATAATATTTTCCATTATGAGATGTAAATAAATGATTTGGAATTATTTTAAATTCCTATACTTAAAATTAATTGCTTTGGGTTTGTAGTAAACTATGTTTTAAATAACATAGTTTTTGACCCATTTAAAAGTTATGATTTGAAATGGAAAATCTTTGTTAAAGAGTTGAGTAAATGATTTGAAAATGTTTTCCTAATAAAAAGGTGAATTGATTTGGAGTTATTCCAAGATTAAAAATGTTCTAAATCAACCAAATAATTTGATAAGTGAGGCTTAATGATTCCATATACTATTGGAAAGAAAATGGGATATATTGAAAAGAATATATCTAAGAAAGATATTTGATTTAAATAAAAAATGAAGTAATTGATTGATGATTGATAATCACATATGAGCTTAACATCTTTTATCCATGATTGGCTTCGAAGGAACCGGGGTTGGATTTGGGCGATCCCTATTCGAAATCCACTTCGAGCCAATGTATACGTTCAGAAGTGAAGATATGTTGAAGATGATGATGATTATTGAAGACCGGAGATCTTCGATAGTGGATGGACTGCTTGTTGACATCCTCTGGGTCGTTCCCAATATAGAGATATTTATCATAGCAATGGTCCTATCGCGATTTGAAATCTTCGAATTGCAAGGGCTTCTCGCCTAGTAATGGCCAAGGAAAGTGCCTTCGGTTTCGTTCAGCCCTAGAATGAACTTGTATGGATAAATGTCTGACATTGCATTGCTAAGATCACAAACATTGACTTTTACCAACATACTTCTATGGTGGCAAAGAAGGAAACTTCTCCTAGCTTAACACCCTTCTCAGAGGCATACGAACTCATAGGTTATATGTTCATAAAAGTCAAATTATGATCGAAGGAATGGCAACATGGCATTCTAAGTGGACTATGCTTTGTGTAAAGTAAGGCATGGCTTTGGGAAAAGAAAAGCGTAGCTTAGTGGAAAGTATGAGCGTAGCCTTACATGTTGGAAATGACATAGGAACTATGTTACATATTTCAAGCCTAGTATGACGAGGGTGGCGTATGATCCCTCAAGATGATGGGGGGCGTATCATCTTGGTCACCAAGGTGTCCAGATGGGACCCTTATTGTATGATATAGTAGCATGTGATTCCTTGCATGAGAAGCCACTGAATATCAAGAAGTGTGGCAATATGAGGAACGGTGATGTGTGAGTCCTTGCACGAAAAACCATCAGGTATCGATTGCTATGTATGGTTATCGAGGTTTCCTATCATGTTGAAAAATCCAATTCCAATACGAGCTTTACGGTTTTGATTGTAGTCCTAAAATAGCTGTAATGACTTGCAAACATTTCAGCTACCCATTTTGATATCATATATTATGTCTGGTATATTCTGTTTGACCTAGTCCGGATATATTCCTTTAGACTTAGACCGGGTATTGATACCTTATTTGAATAAGCTTATTTCAAAGATGTTTTCCAAAAGAATGTCATTATAGATAATATCAAATTATTTTGGTAATAAAAAGTGTTTTGTTTATCATAAGATAAAAAACATGTCCATATTTATGTATGGGCGTGGTCTTATGAGATACCCTTCTTTTCAAAGGTTTTGGTAACATCGTTATGATTTATACATTTAAAATTTCGAGTATCTCACGCTGGTTTATCAAACCTGATCCAGGAATTTTTAATACTCGGGTCAAATCCGAGTAGTTTCAGATTTAGTTAAAGACGGATGGAGTTTTCAAAGAAGAGCTGGAGATATTCATCAACGTATGGACATATTCTATTATCCGCTGCATATTCTATTTTTGTTTGTTGTTTGTCAGCATCTATAAGGACAAATGTTTACAACTGTCCAGGCTAAATCTAGGTTAGATTCTGATATATGTTTTTAAAATTTTCCACTGTAAATATTATTGTTTAATAATATATGTTATTCTATTCATGTAAGATTCAATTTTCTATTCTGTTCTATCTTTATTTTTCTTTCTACCCTTAATTATCTGCTTGTTCGTGCAATATTAAGTTGGACATGTGTGGTTTTTTGTCGATTCTAATGTATGGAAAAAAGGGGTTGTTACATCTTATTCAGGAGTAAGTGAATTGAGGATTTTTCTAACTTAATCATCCTCAAAAAAACTTTTTCCAAGTGCAATTAGAAAATGAACTATTCTTGAAATCTACTATATATATGAGAAATTAACTTATTTGGACTCATTTTAAATAATTGAAATTAATTTGTTAACATAGAAATTTTGGTCTGTTTGAGTTTACTAGTGCCCTCATATGTAACTTGCATGTTTTCTATTTTTCAAATGCAAACTTATAGATAGACACTATTAAATTCATTTATATCCAATGAACAACAAAATATTCCTGTCTTTAGAGTTACTTTGTGCTATTGCTTTTTGGTCAGTATTCCAAGTTCAAAAATTAGTGTCAGGCTCGACGTACTCATTTTGCATGATATTCCAAATGTCTAAACCTATTGATTTTAAACATTTTTTCATTCTACACAACCAATATGTGTAATTACTACCATTAAAAAGTAGAGGTCTGGGAGTATATGGTCCTTCTACAAATGAATTACTAATAAGTGGATTAACAGTGCTGTTGACAGTGTTGTTAGCTATTAAAAAATTTCAAAAATCAAAGTTATGAATACTTTGAAAACCAATGCTTTGATACCAAATGTTGTTTTGCGAAAAATGGATCTTAAGGCTAATTTAATACTAGAGGGGAGTAAATAGTGCTTTTTTAATTTCTTTGAATCTTTTTGAATTCTTTTAAGATTATAGTTTAATAATGTAATTAACAATCATTGATTCAAATAAAGACAAATATAAATGCTGTAAAAGAAAAAAAGGAAAGAAAAAACTAGGGTTTAATACTAGTTAGGAGTTACCCAACAACCAGTCCTGCACAATTGCATGTATGGATTTCTTTTCAAATTGCAAAAGAAAATCTAATCTTGATTTCAAGGCAGCGAGACACACCCTTCATACTTTACGACCTTTAGTTAGAGTTACATGAATTACACGGGCCACAAGCACATCCACTATATTTCTAAGCTGTTAAGCACACCCATTTGATTTACACGGGCTACAATCACACTAATAAGTATAATAGTATGATTTGATAGAGTTTTACAGACTCAAATCGTTGATCTTGATTACAAATGATTCTATAACCTCTTAAATAACACTTTGATCTTGTTTGAGTGAGAGAGATGAGAGAAATCAGAGATTAATCAATAAAGAATCAAATCAATGGAGTTTGAATTTGATTCTGACTGAATTTGAGAATATTTTAAATAGATTTTTCTTTTAGAATTCAAGAGAGTAAAAGAGGAGAAAACATGAGAAAGCAATTAAATAAAATTCATTGGTTTAACCATCGTTTATAGAGAAACTACAGCCATGTCCACTCACGAAGAGATAGGATGAAAACACACTTCAACTCAAGTTTGAATTCTGAAATCCACAGTCCATATGTCGACGTATAAGGTTAGGGTGTGTTGACATATCCCTTTGAAAATTTGAAAACCCTTTTTAAATTTGTTTTGAATATAGTAAGTTTTGTAAAATATTTCGATACTTTGTACAATCATTTAAACATAATTTATACATATTTTATTTTAGAAAAATGTGTGATCCTCTATGGATAAAGGAGAGCACACATACAACAATATATATCACAATAATAAGATGCTGCCAACATGCCTGGCAGGTAACAAAGCTAAACACTAGACTCAAAGAAAAAACAGGTACCCCTAAGATGAGTTCCAGCAAGGCTACCACCCATCACACCCCAATATCGAGTTCCGACATGGCCACTACCCAATACTAAGGTGTTAGGAGTACCTAGAATAAAAGAAAATAAAGATTCCATGCATCTGAATCGGAAGCTCTATGCAACACAAACAAAGAAGAAAGCTCCATGCATCTAGATCAGAAGGAGTGAGGACGCATCTACTCTGAAGTGGAACTGTATATGATGCTAAATGAGGAATCTGCTCTGGAGACTTTGTACAAAGGAAGAAGTGCCAAGCAGAAGAATGGATCCTCTTGAAGATAAAATTCCATAATAGGGATGAATGAATCCTGCATCAGTGGTGGAACCGCAAGTAAACCTGAATAGAGAACTCTACTATGACAGCCTCCCTGCAATCTGTAATCCTACAATCTGAAGATATGAGGACTTGTAAAAAGAGCCTACCATCATATCATCCATACCTGTATCTGAAGGATGACTGAGGAAAAAGTAAGAACTATATATATATATATATATATATGTATGTATGTATGTATGTATGTATGTATGTATGTATGTATGTATATTTGTATAATTATTATACATATATATATATATGTATAGATGAGATAGGAAATAAAACCTAAATGAGAAAAAACTGGACAAAAACAATAGAATTAAAATACCTATAAGCTAAAACCGTTAAAGACAAGAACAAATAATTGAAAAAAAAACATAAGAAATACTTAAGAATCTTTAATCATAAGTAAGTTATGATTAGCATTTAAATCATAATAAAAGTCTAAAAATTTGTTAATATTAATACTGTTAATATTAAATATATAATTATTGTGTTTGAATAAGTTAATGTTATAACTATCCTTATTAAGATACCCGTTAAAGAGATTATTTTTAGCTAATTTATATTTGGGATTAGAAATCCAATTAAAACAAAATAAAGAAATTGTAAAAATCAATTTGTTAAAATGACTATTATTATTATTATTAACAATTCTTTGATTTCTATCAAACCCTATATACCAACTAATAATAATGAATAAAGTGTCAAGTAAAAATCTAATATTCTTTTTGAACCTAAATCTAAAATTATTCCAGTAGAAATCACAATCCGAAATTTTAGTTGTTATATTAAATTAAAAATTATAATAATATTATTTAGAATGTAATAAGAATCCGTACAATCATAGTATATATGTTTTGTATCTGTAAGATGCATATTACAAAAATAACATTTATTATCATTATGAATGTTTTTTAATAATTCTATTGTATTTAGTTTTCCATGTAGTATTAACCACGTGTGAATTTTAGATTTAGGAGGAGCATTAGATTTCCAAGTAAATTTAAATGAGTTTTTTATTGTACCAAAAAATTAATAAATTTGTAAAAAGAATTAGAAGTGTATTTCTTACTCTTATCCCATTCCCAACAATAATATCATTATCCTCATCGATATTATAAAGATTTAATTTTGCATAAAGCAATTAAAATTGCCTAAGAGTTGAACCTACTAAAATTCTATTAAAATTAAAATTCCAAGGAATTCATTATTAGGAGAATAAACTTCATTAATTAAGCAAACTTAAACTTACAGATTTCATAAAGCTCTTTAAATTCCACTTAAGAGGTAAGACCAAAATCCATCTGTCATGCCAAAAAGAAGTAGAATTACCAGAATGAACTATTGTATTTATTCCTAAATTAAAAATCTCATAACATTTTAAAATGTTTTTCCAAAAATTAGACATATTTTGAGTTGCTGGAGAAGCAATTTGATATAAATTGATATTTCCATCATAGTAATATTTAGAAATGATCTCTTTCCAAATAGCATTATCATTAATATCTTTAAACTTCCGTAACCATTTACAAAGCAAGGACAAATTCATATTACGCAAATTAATAACTCCTAAAGCACCTTCCTTTTTGGCCTTACAAACGGTTTTCCAATTTACTAGAATTTTATATTATTATTAGAATTTTCCCCACTCCATAAGAAATCTCTTCTAATTTTATCAATAACCAATCTGGAAACAGATGCATGGACATCCAATAAATCAGAAGGGTTGATAAAACCGAATTAATCAGAACTAGTCTGCCAGCTCTAGATAAAAATCTCCCTTTCCAGTTAGAAATCCTACTTTTGATTTTATCAATGATAATAATCCAATCGTCGTGTTTGAGATTGTGGGTCTAATCACAAAGCCAAGGTAGTCAAAAGGAAAGTTCGTAGTTTTACAATGTAGAGTATCAGCAACTAAATTTTCAAAATTTTCAAAGTCATTTAAAACTAACATGGAACTTTTGTCAAAATTTATTTTTAAACTGGATAAAAGTTCAAAACTGTAAAGGATAAACTTGAAGGTTATAATGTCTCTAGGAAGATGGGAAGAAAAAAGTAAGGTATCATCGACAAATTGAAGAACCGATATGCCATTACGCGATATGTCATTGCCTACACATCCTAGGGATCCATTATCCATTGCTCTTTTAATAATTTTAGCAAAAATATCAGCAGTTGAGTTAAATAATAAAGGCAATAAAGGATCCCCTTGCCTTAACCTCTCTTAGATTGAATTCTATTACCTAATATACCATTAACCATAATGCTAGAGTTTCTGGTTCTAAGCAAAGTCATAATTCAACTGATCCATCTATGACCAAAACTTCTAGCATGAAATATATCTACAAGAAAATCCCAATCCATCGAATCAAAAGCTTTAGCAAAATCAAGTTTCAAAATCGCACAGATTATGTTATTCTTACAACATATTCTTGAACAACTGCCACTCCATCAATGATATTTCTCCCTTTAATAAAAGCCATTGTGAACAATCAATTAAATCGTTCATTCTTGTGCTAAGTCTATTAGCTAGAACTTCAGAATTGATTTTAGATGAACAGTAAATCAAAGAAATAGGTCTAAAATCTTTTTAAGTTTTTAGCTCCTACTTTTTTATGTAAAAAAATAACATTTGCAAAATTAAATCTCCCTAAATGCAAATTACCATTATAAAAATCATTAAACATATTAACTAAGTAAAATTAAAAATTAAGAAAACCTTACATAAATAAATTTAAATATATAATGGATTAAAATATGAATTTCTTTTCAAAATTATAAATACAAATTAAAACTGAATATATTTAAAATCAAAGTAATAACAAATATTATAATAAACTTATAAATATTTAGAAATCTTTTAAAACTAAAATTATAACAAGTATAATATTCAAAATATATTGAATATAGTGAAATCAAAAATAGAATAATTCGATGTATTTTGAAAAATTATTTTGAAAAGGAAAGACAGAGAGAGATAATCAAAGAAGTGCTATCAGGTTTTAACAAATATTCTATGAATCTATTAATTATCTGGGAAATCTTAAGTTCTTCAATACTCATGAGTCATCAGTCGAATCTGTATATTAGCCTCTTGATACTTTATAGTCTTCTTAATCGGTTCCTATCTAATACCTTGCACTATACACTGATATAACTTTATAAAAACATTAGTGTGTTATTTTATATAATGTCATATGGCTGTTATCATCAAAACCAATGACTAAGGTACTAACAGCACTAAGTTGTGTGAGAGTATACGGAGCCGAGCAATCATCCCGATGAAGTCTGAAATGAGGTTTGTGTTTTGTTTTGCATTGTGTGAGCATGTGTGCATAAGCGTGCATGAATGAGTGTATCAACACGTATATATTTTATGCATAAGGCGAGGAGGCGGGGTATGTCGTTTTGGCATGTTAGAGGAAGCCAAATCATTATAATTTCCCGTTGAAATCTAATCGGGGTGGATTTTAGAATCAAAGTTGATTTTCATATACTTAGGAAGCCACTTCCAAAACACCAAAGAATGAACCTCTGTAGATGTCCAATGGGACGAAGGTAGGCTCTTGTAGTAAGGAGACTCATTGGGCGAACCTTTGAAGGAAACGGCGAGCGAGTTGGTGATCGTTTTGCGAGATTTACCCCAACTTGGAACCTGTCAGTTTAGTTGACTAAATGGGTCCATTTAGTCGACTAGTCGAGAGGTAACAAGTCATCTTTGCCCTGGTTCGGTTGACTAGTTGGGAGGTGATACGTCATCTTCTCCTTGGTTTAGTCAACTGAATGGAATCCCAGTCGAAACCTGTTGTGTATTGTGCAAACTTCAAAACGTGATAAATTTCGCATACAAAGTCGGATTGAGGTGAGATTTGAACCATTCAATATTTTTCTAGGGATACAACTTGTGGAATTTTAGTAGGGTTTAGAGTATTTTGATTTTGGGATCCATATGAGACCCACCTCAGCATGTATTCCAAAACCATGAATTTTGAGGTAGACTGGAAGGGTATGTAGGAAGAATATTATGACACTGAGGTCATGCGTTCCATTTGGAATGTGATTTGGATTAGTATGGGGTTTGTTAGAGTTGCCCGATGGGTTTTTAGGCCATGGCAACTAGAGCCACGTATAGCGATTTCATACGTTATATATGTAGTGAGTCTGTACTCTAAGATTTTGACCTCATAGTAATATACGATTTGATTGGTGTTAACTTATTGTAACACACCAAGGGTATGGACTCATGTGACTTACTCAAGGTATGGAATTATGTAACCTACTTAGGTATCGACCTAGTTGTGGTGTACTTGGAGTGTTGTTGATAGTCATGACACATTCGACACAGTCTTAGAGCGACCATGAATAGCTTTATCTTATTGTGATCGCTTGAACGTTTTTGGGTCCTATGTTTGTAATCTTATGAACAATTAATCTTAGTATTAGTGAAAATACGCGTTGTGGTGTACCAATTCGGTCTTAGAAATTGTGACAATATGCATAGTTACATACCTATTCAGTCTTACTAATAATGATCGTACATGTTGTGGCATACCTATTTGGTCTTAGAAGTAGTGACCATACGCGTTAGAGTGTACCTTATCGATCTTAGCAGTAGTAATCTTTGTTTTGGATCACGATTTGATCATCGTATATTTGAACTATATTATTAGTAATTTTGGGTTAATGTAATGCAATGAAAGATATTGTGCTAACTTGTTATTATAGGAGAAGAGAGGATTATGGTATAATCCCCTTCTTTTGAGATAGATTTAATATACTTGTTTATGGGCAGTCCGGATTACCCTTGAGCTACGTTTGTGGAGGGGGTTGGTTGTGATTTAGTAGTTCATGTTTATTTGTATTTAGTTTTAATTTACAATATTTTGAGATTGTTCCCCTCACACCAGACTTTATGTCTGACCCGCGTTTGTTTTTTGTCTGCTTATGTCATGACAACTCTCGGGTACTCGATTGAGTAGTTCGAGAGTTAAGTGCTTCTAGGAATATGCTATCAGCGTGCGCAACCAGAGCATTTTAGAGGTGTGACATTGGTACTTTGAGATCTATATAGTTGTTATTTCATTTGTACATAACGGGCCTGTTATTTATATAAGAGACTATTGTATCAGATATTTATTCAAAACTCTATGCTTCATTGTAGTTGATGTATTCTGACTATTCTATATTGATATTATTTGTCAGTTGCTTCCCTTAGTGCGGCCTCTTATACATTGTTCTTCTATTATGTTCATGTATATTCGTTGTATTATATGTTACCATTCCAATTTGAGATCTTATCAATGTCTTGGTTTAGTGTTTTTTCAAATTTTACTCAATGTTCTGTTTTTTGTGTTATTCGAAAGTCGTGTGATGATGTAAGGCTCATAATTTTGGGTATTATAAAGGATGGGTTGTTATAATTCCCCAAGGCTTTACTATAAATTTGATTTGATTTGGATAAGATTTGTAATTATTTTCTTTAGGACATTAGAGATGAAGAAGACATGAATAGAACTTGGTTTTCGCTTTGCCATTTTGTGATTTATTAACATGGGTATACCCCTCCTTATATAGGCTTAGGAATGGTGCTCCTTAGTAGCTCTCACCCCCTCCCCATACCATGCCATGGAAGAATAACCCCCTATCACTTCTCTTTTAGCAAATCACACTTTTGTCCTTCTCATGATAATATCTCTTATCTATTTGGAAGCATCTAGAACCTTCCATTGCTTTGTGAAGTGGAGTGTGTTAATTAGTTGTTAATTTTTTCATTTGATCATTAGATAAGTGCAAAAGAGATTGAACAACTTATATCAATAAAAAAATTGTTTACCAATAAACCAATTTTCGGTCACATTATCAATTTTTCTTTGAAGAACATATTTTTGTAAAAAAAATTCAAAAACAAGTTTCTTATCGTTAATCACTAATTAAATGATGTATAACTAGGTTATAAAATCATATTTATAAAACTTAAATATTTTCCAAATGTTTCAATATTCAGAGACAAAGAGTTCGAATTTCTGAATCATTACATTCTTCCATACTTAGAACTTTTCATTCTCGAAATTCGAATAAGAACAATAATCAAAGGAGATAGAAGAAAACAAGATGTCATATATATATATATATATATATATTACTACTAAAACTATATAAAAACTAAACCGCGAACCAAAATGCATAATAAATGACTCCACCCCAAGCGGTGCATACATGACAAAAGATACATGATACAAAGATAAGAAGAAACCCTAATCTATTAGCAACCCTAATAGAATTCCTTCGAACCCCCTCTATCTTCTTTGTACCACCCAGAGCATCTTTGCTACATGGAACTTCTAACCTTAATAAAGGAACAAGCACATAAATACTTAAATAGCATTCACAATCATTAGCAAGCAAACCTCATGGTTTGCTCATGTTCAAAACACTCCGAATGCACAAGGGCGATAAACAATTTACTAAGCATATCTTACACTCAACATCCTTAGGTCAATACTTAGACGATTATTCATGTTACCTCATAACAAATCCCAAACTCTTTGTAAGTCAACAAACATAGCATACAAATTTACTAATTCCTGTACAATGCACATGAACCATCTGTATGCAATATTCAATCTGACCATTCAATCACATAAATTTCACTTCCAAGCTAGTATAGATCACTTGACCTCTCCAATGCAAACTCTGATTTTGTTCGGACGAGCATAAACCACCTTGAAACTGTATACTCAAATATTGGATCAAGAATAGTCGTATGAATAAAATGATGTACGTACAACTTACGTATTTACCCTATTGGTTTCTTAACTATACAAATTACTTTTTAACTATATTCATTTATCCAAGTAGTATGTCATTTTATACTAAAATTACTTATGAACCATTTCATAAGACCTAACTTCAAGTTTATAAACATTTTATAGCTTAAGTTCATACTCGTATAATACTCCACTACATTCTAAGAGTATATACTAAAACACTAAATTCGTTTTACTTAGCAAGTATGTTCAACAATTTAACACTTGTTTTAACTTACTACCATCACGGTTCAAGTTTTATATTAACGCACCTTTATATTTTCATAAAAAATACTTAGCTTTGATTTCTACAATAGTTCAAAAGTTTCGCTTATCCAAAATCGTCAAAAATTCCATTTCATTTTAACAAATGAAAACTACCAAACAACATATAATACATTATGCATAAACTAAATTATCCTAATGCATGCGATACATGTGTCTATAAAATAACGTAACACGGTTTCAATAATTTATTAAACATAATTTTAACCAAAAAAATAGAAAACATGAAAAGTTCCAACATTTATTTTGGGTTATGTCTCTGCCACTTGGGCACCCTACATAGTATACATATAAAAAAATTTATATTAAAAAGTTTATACCAAATTTCTTCCAAAAGGAAAACTTTAGAACTAAACACTTGGGTTTTATTTCAAATTAATTGAAATAATATATATATATCCTTTGTGTAACATATGAATGGTAAGGGAAATCCATTGCAGTAATCCGTAAGGTCTCAAAATCTATTATTATATGTCACGCTTATTTTTTGAGTTTCTCATGCTGGTTTACCAGACTGATCTGGGTGTTATTTTCTTATAATGCTCGGATAAGTCCATGTATATTTTCAGATTTAGCCTTGGATGCTTTGGAGTTTTTGAAGAAGAGAAGGATGATTATCTACCACAGTATTCTTATTTCCGCTTCATTTCTGTACTGTATATATCAGCATTGTGAGGATAGACAGTTATAACTATCCAGGATGATGAAAGTACTTAGGCTATGGTAACTATGAAATTTCTATATTTAGGGTAACCCTTTGTATTGTTGTTTTGGTATTATATGTTATTGTTCCATTATGAGATTTTGATATTATGTTCTCTCTTTCTTATCCTATTCTTTTTATTTTACCCAAACTTTCTGTCTTTTTGACACTTGGGTGTTTGGCACAAGAATACCGGGGATATATTTGGTGTCGACATTCGAGGGTCAAAAAGTTGGGTCGTTACACATATACTATACTTAAGCCATCTCAAAATGATATGAACGAGTGAATAATTTGCTTCTATTTGTTGAGAAACTCAAGGTCAAAATGAGATTAGGATAATCATCCATGGATTAGGAGCTGTCTATGATACAACCGATAAGGAGTTCTCCGTCGTTTGTGGGGCTATGAGTAACGGAGCAAACTTAAGGTTAGAATCCCAAGACAGACAAGTCCTAACACCCACTAGTGAAATCGAAAAACTTCCATTTTTCATCTTAGGATTTTGAGAGGTATAAAGACTAGTGGTGGGAACCTTATTAGAAAAATGAAATGGTAACACTTAACCTTTCTAAATATCATAAGTACATCTATTATATAAAGTTACAATCATCTACATTGATATATTCATGCAATTAATATGGTTGATAAAATATTTACCAATTAAAATACACAAACGAATTGAAATAATATTGATAAATAGAAATATAAAATATATTTACCAATAAATTTTTACATGTTGACCTATGCAAATGCATAATTATACAACGACTAAATACATTTGTAATTTGGTCACTTATGAGTTTATTGGCCCGAGACCATGTATTGTCTTCATTGAGCTTCGAACTCTGAAAGTAATACAAGAATATGGATGTTTGGTCCATATATAATCACATATAAGTGTTATATGATGAATGGTCATAATTCATAATGTACAAAACCTCAATGAAATTAGTTCATTGCAATAAGCAAGTAAACTATAGTTTCAGATCATGTATCCAATATGATTGATTATAATAAAGATCTTGTTACGTTGAATGTAACACTTGAACAATGGCTATAGGATAGACCTAATAATTCGATCACTAAAATGTCAATTTGATCGGTTTACATAGAGTGCATTTTATTTGATATCCTTAATTTTAAGGATAACCAAATGCACTTTCATGAAGAGTTCATTATGATATTATAGTAAGGATTCCTTTCAATGGTTTAACCATTTTGAAAGGAAATTGAATGTACGAGAGTAGATGTAACCTAAGGCATGGTTAGGATAAAAAGAGTGACTGGTCACTTTGCTTCATGAAGAAACATAAAAAATGAGAATTATAAAATAATAGTAGATATTTAACATTGTAATGATAAATACGATTTCTGTTCCCAATGTATTCTCACATAGAAAATTATTTTCTATGAAATTTATTTCTTTGAATTTAAGATACTTGATCCAAAAACTCTCAACTATAAACTAGTTATATATATGAAATAAAAACTCTATATTAAGTGGATAATGGATCTATAATTAGCACGCTATTATAGTAATGGCGAAAATAGTGGAGTGTGCTATATAGCATTTACTGATTGCATAAAGTTGCGAAATTTATTTTCGAAATAGCATACCGAACATTGTTTATGAAATAATAATTATTTTTTGACATCGACTGAAATATAGTCATAGTTTTATTTAATGTGAATATCATGAAATAAAACTATAGCGTGGTAACAAAAGAGGTGCATTAGAAAATATTGAAGTATCTAAAATTACTTACAATTTTTTTTGAATTGTAAACTAAGTCATTGCTTTAAGAAATAATTTTTATTATATGATTATGAATCATGTGAGACTAGTTAATTATTTCTCAGACAATTAAGTGTTAGTCCCTGAGAAGATGGTTTTGATGACAACAACCTTAGAATAAGATTATAAAATAAAAATACTAACATTATAGTTTAGATATATATATATATATATATATATATATATATGTATGTATGTATGTATGTATGTATGTCTATGCAGGATTTAACCATGCAGGTACCAAGAATGAAGACTGTACAATATAGAGATTCAAGACTGAAGATATCAAGATTGAAGACTCATGAGTATCAAGGTTGTCAAGAGTTCAAGATTTCAATAATAAGTAATTTATTAGGAATTTTGTTAAAACTCCTAGAAAAGCACCGGCATCTTAAATTCCAATTTATTCGTGGAATGGAATCCACTTTGAGCCTGTTAAAGGGATGGAACCCTAAGTAGGATGGAACTTATGAAAAATCTAGTGGAACATTGTTTTGTATCCACTAACTTTTATTCAAATGTTTTTACAAAATTATATCTTGTTTTCAAAAATGATTTCAAAATCTTCCTTTTAAAATGAATCAAAAACATATGTCCTGGTTTTAAAATACTTTTAGCCTCAAAATAATCTTTATCTTCAAAATCAAATTATCCTTGGTTTTAAATTATCTTTTACTAATAATATATTTAACTTTTAATATTTATACTTAGATTTAAATATAAAATCGTAGTAAAATTATATATATATTATTCTCTGTACCTATTTATGTATTTTAACTATAGTTAAGTATATTTATAAAGTTAAAAAATAGTTTTAACATAAGATGAAAGTTATTTTTAAAGAAAAACAAATTATCAAAAATTACATTGGCCTGCCGACAACCCCAATCTACCCTTGTCGACAAGGTGGCAGTTGATTTCAAAAAATTGAATTTCAAATGAAGTGTCTATTCATCATATCCTTTCACGAATGGACATGGCTGTTGTTCTACATTAAATAGGGGAAGTTTTAAACAAATTTATATACATTTTTTCTCTGATTTCACTCCTCTTCTTCTTCCACATTTCTTTATATATATTTTTACCATTACTCTACCAAAATCAACATTGAATCTAACTAGATCATCTCTAGTTTGATTCTCTTTCATTATCTCAACAAGATCTCGGTGCTATTCAGAGTTGTAGGCTTCTTGGTAATTAATTGAGTGAGAAAAGGTGTGATTGTAGCCAGTGAAATCAATCAAGCAAGAAAAGGTATGATTGTAGCCTGTGAAATCAATTGGGTGAACTTGTTGCCCGTAAAATCAAGTATCTCTACCAAGAGAATTGTGAATCTGGAGTGGTGTACCTCGTGGCCTTGAAATCAAGGGTGTAATTGTAAAAATTGATTTTGAAAGGAAATCCGTACTTGTGTGCGACACTGGATGTGGGGTAACTCCGAATCAGTATAAAATCCGATGTGTTCTTTCCTTTATTGCTTTTACTTTATTTCTGCATCTGTGTTTGATTTTTGGATCATATTTGTGTCTGAATATTGGATACATTTGTGTTCAAATTAACATAAACTCAAAAAGATTTAGTTATTCCTTAAACACTATTCACCCCCCCAGTGTTAATTCTAGCCTTAAGATCCATAATCCACATTTCCCACATTTGGTATCAGAGCAAGGTTTTCAAAGTTTCGTAATATGATTTTTGAAAAAGCTTTTAAAATGGCTATGTTTAAAAACTTGTTAATACTAGTTTAGAAATATTCAGATCATCATTCTCTCTTGAGTTTGCATATAATCAATATTCAAATTCAAGTTATCTATCAAAATTGTATGATGTACAGGGAACGTGATTTATGGGCGTTGAGGAATCAATTCACAATGGATAAATTGTGCAGATCAAAAAGAATAAATGGATACTCGATAGTGGATGCTCTAGACACATGACTGGTAATCCAGATATGCTGAATGATATAATATACAAAGACGGAGGACTGGTTAACTTTGGAGACAACTCAAAAGTATATGTGATTGGCATCGGCAAAGTCGGTAACTCTGAAACTCCTATTATTACTAATGTTTTGCTAGTTAAGAATCTGAAAATTAATCTGCTAAGTATTAGTCAACTTTGCGGTAAAGAATATAAAATTAAATTTGAAAACGATAAGTGTCACATTGAAGATAATAATTCAACCATAATATTTGAGGGAATTAGGAAGAAGAATATTTATATTCTTGGTATGAAAGTCTCAAATGATAACCTGTGTCTTTTGGCAAATACAAGTGACCCTTTGGATTTGGCATAAGAGATTTAGGAATTTGAATTTCAAACTCTTATCTAGACTGTCAAAACATGATCTAGTAAGAGGTCTCCCTAAAATGAATTTTAAAGTAGATAGTTTATGTGATGCATGTCAATTAGGAAAACTTAGAAAAAGTTCCTTTAAATTAAAAGATATGATTTCAACTTCAAAACCTCTTGAATTACTTCATCTTGATTTATTTGGTCCATCTCAAATTCTGTCAATAAATCATAGTAAATATGTTTTTGTAATTGTAGATAATTATTCTAGATTTACATGGATAATATTTTTGATTCATAAAAGTGATATTTTTTGAATGTTATAAGAACTTTACAAAAAGGATTCAAAATCAACTTTCTCTAAAAATTATAACCATCCGTAGTGATCATGGTGGTAAATTTGAAAATAAAAAGTTTGAGGAATTCTGCAATAAAAAGGGAATAATTTACAATTTTTCATTTCCAAGAACTCCACAACAAAACGGAATAGTAGAACGTAAAAATAGGACGATTCAACAGTGTTCGAGAACTATGATTTCAGATAGTAAATTACCAAAGTATTTTTGGGCAAAAGCAGTTGTTACCGCCTGTTATATTTTAAATAGAATTTTAATTAGACCTTTAACTGATAAGACATCTTATGAACTTCTTCACTCAAAGAAACCTAAGGTATCTTATTTTAGAATTTTTGAAAGTAAATGTTTTATTTTAAATACAAAAGATAACTTAGATAAATTTGATCCCAAAACCGACAAACGTATCTTTATCGGATATTCTAATAGAAGTAAAGCATACAGAGTGTTTAATTTAAGAACTAACACCATCGAAGAAACAATGTGTAACGACCCAGAATTTCTGTCAATTAAAATTCGTATATTTAATTGATTTTAAATATTAATAAGTGAAATTAAACAGTCGAATAAATTTTATTTCGAATAATTGGATTTAATTGGATAATTAAATCGATAATTTAATGTTTGAAAATGCAGAAATAATTGGAAATTAGGTTTAATATGATTAAAATTGATTTGTAAAATTTTATTATATCATGTTGGAGTTAGAATGACGTTATAGAACTTTTAAAATCGATTTTAAAGTTAATCTGTGAAAATAGAATATTTTAATATTTAATTGACGAGTTAAAACAGCCATTTTTCAAACAGTCTCGGATTTCGATGAAACCAGTTTCATCGGATCCGTAATATGATATTATTATAAGATTTCAAATTTCAAGTAAATCGGATTTATCGTTCGTCCGGGCAAGCCAAAACGCATAGAAATTCGTTTTATCGGTTTAATTTAAAATTGATCGTTTATTGCCATAACTCGCACAGATGATCGAATTAGCTTTCGAAACCTATTCCATTGTGTCCGGAACGTGGGTTAAACCCTAGGAATGCCGGTCACTGTGCTAGATTTGGAATTGGAAAATCTGGGATGAATAGTGTTCGTTGAATTTTCTATAAAAGCCCATTTATTTTCATTTTTGCAAAAGAAAAACAAACCCTAGGGTTTTAATCTTCAGGCTGCCGACTCCAATAATTCAATGGCCGAAATTTTCTTTCGTTCTCCCTTTGATTTCTTCAAATCCACACACAATCTCGAGAATTGTCCAACTACAAAGTTAAAGAGCTCGTCGAGAGCTAGATATCCAACGGTGGATCTTGAACGCCGTCGTCGTTTGGAAGAGATAGAGGACCGCGTTTGTCTTCGGTTGGGCATGAATTTTGAGGAGCCAGGAGGGACTGAGCTCTGCCTCAACTAGGGTGTTGATGAAGTTGGTGATGAGCATTCGCGTGGAAGTCGCCGATCGAAGTGGAAGTGCTCGTGGTGGCCTCGAAAATTGAGGGAAAAAGGGCGGCCAATATGTGTTCTCGCGTTCGTTTGCTGGGAGATAGAAGAAGGAGGGGACGGCTTTGATTCAGGACACAGGAACGTGCGGCCCAGATTAGCTAGGGTTTGAAATTGAATAATAAAATTGTATATTATTTATATAAAAAAATCATTCAAACTTTAAAATGTTGTATCTTTGTCATACGAGGTCCGTTTTGGACGAAACAAATTGCGTTGCAATCGTTTTGTCGAGCACTACACTATGGAGCTGGATTGGAGTCGTTTGGAGCTAGTGATAATTTCGGGTAAAATTAAACGCTCGTTTAATTTTATTCGAAATAAAACGCGAAAACTGTATTGAAACCAAGGTGAGAACTTCTCACTCAATCGAATTGTTTCGATTTAAATTTGAAATAGTTAGATTTAAAATTGTTGATTTTATGTTTGAATGATGATTGTTATCTATTGATTGTTGAAATAGACATTGTACGCCGTTATTAAGCGGAGGTTATTTATTAAAAACATATACCGCGAATATTTTCACTACAAAGTGAAATTGGTATTATTTATGTACTTGGAGTTGATTTCCCCGCATTATATAGCGGATGAGACCCTATTGCGCCGCATAATAGCGGATAATATTTTATAAATCCCATATACCGCGATATTCCATATTGGAACGGAATTGGTATTGTGCTAATGCCTGTGGATGCAGGGAAACAGGTTGGAGGGATCCAACTGGATTCCTCACCAGTATTTATTTGATTACAGATATTGTGATATTTGTTGATTATCATATACTGATATATGATGTCTTTGTTGTCGGGATTGACTATTTGGTGCTATTGCATCATCGGATCCATTTTTGAAGTTTTAAAATAATGATTTTGATTTTAAAAAGAATTTTAAAGTGATTTTTGAAAGTATACGTTTTATTAAATTTTGAATTGTTAATATAAGTAAACATTATAATTTTATTGTTATAAAAGTTATATTTTTGGAAAATAGTACTTAAGTATGATTTTGGAGTTATATAAGTTTTAAATAACGTTTTGTAAATTATTAAAAGGATTGGTTTATTTAAATTGGGATTTTTGAATTATTATAAACGGTTTATATAAAAAATTTGTAAGATTAATAATTAAAAATTAAAAATATAGGAATTGTGAAACGAGTTTTATTAAGTGTTAAAATGTAGTATAAATGGATTTCACAAGTGAATAAAATTTATAGATTTATAAATTGTGAAGTTATGAAATGAATAGATTTTGTAAAATAAAAGATTTATAAATAATTAACTTGTAAATCGGATTTTGGGTATAAAGTTGAGTTATAAATTGAATTGATTTATATAAGGGATTTTATAATTGAAGTTTTTATAAATAGAAATGGAATTTATAAACATTGTTTATAAATCCGAAATCAATTGAATTTGATAAATTTAATATAGAAGGTTATTAAAGGAGATATATTCGTGATTTCGGATAGCGAATTATCCTTGAAATAAAACATGTAGAAAATATTGAATTTGGTTAGTGAAGTATATTCACGATTTTGGACGGTGAATATATTATTAAACAAAATGGAAATGTTTTGGGAAAATGAATCTTATCAAATGAAGTTAATTATTTTAAAGATGTTTTAAAATGGATTAACTATCGAAACCATAGATTTCAACATTTATTGTTGAAATAGACGTTTTCGAGAAATAGAAGGAAATGGTGGACTATAACACTGTTGTTATATTAAATGATTTATGAAAGGAAATGTTTTATAAAGTATTGGGATTTATATATCTATCTTAATTTTGAATCCCTATACTAGTGATTTTGGGTCGTCGTAACGATGTTTTACGCAACATTTGTTTTGGCCCAAATAAATGTGTTTAAGTGAATGTTTTCCTTAAAGAATGAAATATATATATTTAATTTCGATTTAAGTATATTGAATATTTTCCAAGCGTTGAAAATAAATGGATTTGTGAAATACTTATTATTAAATAAGTATGGAAATGTTTTCCAATATGAAGTGAATATTTTGAGATTTTATCTTTTAAAGATAAATCGAAAATGAATATTAGAAATCGATTTGGAAATCCTATGTTCATAGATATTTTGGGAATTGTAAATTCACTATGGAATTCATAAAAGAAAGGGAAATTTGTTTAAAAATAAACGTTGATTTATTTTTGAAGTGTGGGAATAAATTTACAGATTTGGAACGTAAATATAAAGTAAATCGGTAAGGATTTATTTAATTGGTTTAAATGAACCGTTTTGAAATGAAAATGAATAAAGATTTGTGAATATGTCCCGTATAGGGAAATGATTTGAAATTTGTTTTCAAAAGTGGTAAAGGTGAAAAGTGATTTGAAAATTGTTTTCAAATGGTTGAAGTATGGAAATTATATATCTTGTAATGATATTTTTGGAAAATAAATAATTTGGGAAATTATTTGGAATCCGGTGATGTTGAGCATACCTATTGATAGTTAAATAACCGACTATCAATATTTACTTTTGAATGGGTATTTGTTGTGATTTGATTGAATTTGAATGCCACGCTTATTTTTGAATAAGCGCTCACTATTCGGGTTAGCCGGGAAAGGACCTTGGGGTCGTATAACCCATTCTGAATATGTGATACGTCGTTATGAATTGCATTTGATGACCGATGTTGAAGACCGGATATTTGTGAAAATGGAAGGATTACCGTCGAATGTTTCTGCATCGGTTGATCTCCGATATAGAAATTTATTACCCTTTGTGATGGGAAGTCCGGTCGTGATTAGTGAATATCCGGATTGCAAGGACTTCTTCGGAAGTGCCTTCGGTTCCGTTCGATCCTGGAACGGACTTGTATGGATGTGTGTCTGACGTTACAATTTGAGATGTAAAGCTGGTTTCTATCAAATATGTTCCCGTTGGTGGCGGAGAATTTATTCTCTTAGCTTAACGCCCTTAGAGGTTATGTAGTTAATGGTTACTAGTGATACATTCCCAAATTGGTAATGTGGCATACAAAGTGTTGTTGAGCATTTGATGATCAAAGCATAGCTTTTGTATAAAGCATGGCTTTATGGACGAGACTTCGTCGGACCTCACACCCGGGAATGGTCAAAACAGGAAGGATGCGGCAAGGTTATTAGGGGGTAGCGCCCCTTTAGTGTATGTCATTCCTTCTGGATAGAGGTGGTATCATGGTATGGAGCCCAGATACTTAACCTATGTTGTTGCAGCAAATTTATTGCTTTTTGGTTGTTGGAAATCGAGGATCCTCGGATATAGATCGGTTACGATCGGGGAATGACATATTCGTGTCAGTAGTTACCTAGTTTGAAAGGTAACCCGGCCTTGTGTTGGCAGAGATCCGGTTAGGTTCTCGGGTCGTCTTTCCAGAGGCGTACCCATGTGGCAATGGGAATTTCCTTGGCCTGACCATTTGTTGGAAATCCAAAGAAACAATACGAACCTTGTACGGTTTTAGTTGTATAACCTGCCACGGAATGTGGCGGTAACCTGCTATTGAACATGGTAGCTATAGTAGGCATAAGTGCGAAATGCCTATGCTGCCTAAGATATATATCTTTACTTTTGAAATGATTTTTCCTACACTATGCACTAGTAATAATATCAAATGTTTCTTTTTAATGCGTATCAAGCATCTTTGACTATCATAAGGAGAAATCTCCTACGATTCTGCGTTTGCATTGTGTGTGTGTGCGGGAGGCCTTATGGTAGTCTCATTTCTAAAAAGCATTGCGAATCTATTTTAAAATTATCATGTACTTTGTTTTAAAAATAAACTGTTTTAGTTCTCACACCAGTCACATGACTCACTCGGAGTTTATTGTTTTCCTTCCTAAACTCTGGGTGCCCACCAATTTCACACGGGCAGTCAAGAGTCAGGTTTATCAGGATATTCTGGAATTCAGGAGTTGCTGGAGGCAAGCTGGATGGCATGGCGTATTCACTAGTATATAGTATTTCTTTTCCGCTGTTTGTTGTTGTTTGTTGTTGTACACTCTGATGATGTAATGTAATGTAATATGATGTAATGTAATAACTGATATAGTTCTTTGTTTAAAGATTATTCATCTATCTATTATATGTTGTTCCGCTGCGATTGTGAGATTCTGATGTTGTTCTGTTATTTCTTTCTGTTCTGTTCTATCTTTTTCTTTCTCCTGCTATCGTTTTCTTCTTCTTTAACCATAACATTTCGGTTTTCCAGCATTCGATTGTTCGGCATTTGATACAGTGGACGTATTGATGTCGGTTTTCGAGCGTCGAAAAGTCGCTTTGTTACATTTGGTATCAGAGCATATGGTTAAGTGACGACCATGGCTCTGTTGGGTATTACTCATTAGAGATAGAGTCAGTAGTACTCTAGAATGAGTGTGAGTGTAATATTAGTTATGAGCGTGTATTTGTTAGTGAATATAAAATTATTTTATATTGTGATGATTAGTTTGTTGAGTGGTATATGGATTTTGGTCGGTATAGTCCGTACAACTCTATCGATAGGGATCTCTAAACACTTGTACAAAACAATTTGACACGATATTGTTTTAAAATAGGGTAAATGAAATAATTTTACCTCGATTATATTTTATATATAAAGGAATAATTTTTCAGAATTATTAAAGTGTATATGAATTGATTGTTTGGTTGTTGAATAAGTTAAATAAAAACAGCAACTATAAAAGAATGAATTCTATAAGCAAATGAATTATAAGTCTGAAGTTATAATTAAAATGATTTACACTTGTGAAATAATATTATATATTATAGGTGAAATTATATAAGAAAAAGATTTATAAATGTGATTTATAATCTAAAAATAAAATTCCAGAGAAGTGTTTTGAAAGGATTTGATATTTTGGAAATTTTTTTTGGAGAAATTAAAGCTCTAAACTCTTTTCGGTCGTTGGAAAATAATTCCGGTGATGATCGCGATATCATTGGTGTTCATTTTCGGGTTTCCAAAAGAGGAATTGCTGCCAGATTATTTTAATTCAAGTTGTTTGGAAAATTTGGGTTTGGGTTTTGAAATTCAAAGGATATTTGAATTGATTTCAAAAATGGTTTTGAAAGGTTGAAAAGACTCCGGAATCCTATTTAAAATATTATGGGAATGATAAATGAGTTGATAACTTATACAATTTGAATTTTGATAGAATAGATTTAACTTAAAGGATGGAGTTAAATTAAAGGAAGTATAAGTGAATCAATTAAATCCAAGTGGTAATTGTTGAATATAAGTTGTATAACTTATGAAATGAGAAGATGGAAGTGAAACAAATTGTTAAAAATGGTTAAACAATTTGGTTAAGCAAAACAAAATCTGAATTTGATAGTGATATGAGATAATAAATTTGACTTGCTAAAGGTTAAATAAATTTTTCTTCAGAAATTGGAATCTGAATTGAATTTATAAGTGGAAACTTAAGTTAAGTTAAACAAATGATGTTTGAAAGAGAATATAACTTAAGTGAAGTTGAAAAAGGTTGATTTTGGTGTCAAAATTAATTAATAAGTAAATTAATGAAATGAAGTCATTAAGAATATGAACTTGAGTTATATAAATGAAATTCAACTTTAAATTGTTAAACGAATTAGCAATTGAATTGATGAATGAATGGAATGTTAATCAATTGAATGTAAATTAAATTGATATGAAATATGAATGTAAGTGTAAATTCATTTAAAGCTAACGAAGTTGAGAAATTGAATAATTGGATGGAAGTCAATTGAATGTTGAAACAACTGGAGTTAAAAAGTGTTAAACCAAATAGAATATGAATTTAATAATTTGGTTATGTTGAATATACATTGGTTGTTATTTGATTGTTAGTTGATTGTATATGTAACGATCCTAGAATTTAATTTATTTTTAATTTATGACTTGTTTAATTTTTGAATTAAAATTGTAAAATTTATCGATTTAAGAGATGCGAGTTTCCCCGATTCAAATAGAAAATATATTAAGTCAAATTGATTTGAAAATTTGCATATATGTGTATATATGAGAATATATATATGTATATGTTGGATTTGAAAATATAATCTTAAATAAATGGGTCAAAGACTAATTATAATAATAACAATTAAAATATAAACTAGAAATACAAGACAATAAATGTCAAGTTAAACAAACAAATATATATATATATATTCCAGTGTACAATATGAAAACAAGACTTAAGAAAATATATATGTTAGTACAAACAAATAAACTAAGTATGTTTTAGCTGGCAAAAGAAGGCAGCAAGTAATGCAGCCTGCAGGTTTATAAAAGAAAAAGATAAAGTAAAGCAAAAGTATGTACACATAAAAATATAAAACAAAAGAAAAAAATAAGTAAGGTGGAAAAAACATAAGGTACTCAAGCATTTAATGCAACATACTTTATGCATTTAATGCAAACATCTTTAACATGCTTATTGTACAAATAGTATACTGCATACTTCCTTTTTATATGCATCAAACCCTCATTTCAGTTCATTATCACAACTAAGCAAACCAAAGCATGCAAGCATTCTTCTTCAATCTGCCTGCATGCATTCTTAAATCCTGAGAAAAGATCAGAAGTAAACAATAACAAACTTAAATAATAGCCTCATCAAAACCAGAGCAATGCAAAATGATTCAAAAGCTTCAATCAGTTCAACAAGCTTCCCTGTATCCTCTGCTCTTCATACAGGTGAGTAACCTTTCCTTTTAAAATTCTAAACATGATTCTGTGGCAAGTATCTGTGATGAGAATATTTGTATATATGTATGTTTTCTGGATCCACATGAGTGAGGGGTGAATATATGTGCACAGTTATTCACTGTGATACTTTGTTTCTGGTTTCAAGCTCTGGTATCAGCTTCAAAAAAAAATAATCATGTTCTCATGATCAAGGGATGATTTGAATTCAAGATCAAAACAAAACTTGTTTGTTTTTTTAGTATAAGCTTTAATCTAAAAATGTATTCAAGCTAAAACAACTTAGCATCTCCTTTGGAAATTGAAAGAGCAGAGCAAAGCTTTATATAAGTCGAAATTTAAATTTCTTAAATTACGTTTTCAGGCATATAAACTGAATTCGTATACTTTAATTTGATTTTTAAAGCTTGAATCATAATTTTTAGAGTTAGATGCTAAGAGCAGTTCGAGTTTGGTTAAAATTCGTTCTATCGTCGATCTCTGATGATCTACGAAGTTCTGGTGACCGGGGTTTCGTGTGAAGGTGGAGGGGAGTACGATGAGTTTGGGAAAAATAGTTGGAGGTGCCCACGACCACGGTGGCGACAGCGGCATGCGTTTGAAGTTTCTAACCCTAGCTTTAACGAGAAGTCGCATTTTTGATTCGTTCTTTCTCCATGAAGCATCGAGTGACGCGCGATTGTGGGTGATAGTAGAGGGAGTGTGGACGAAGGGAATGGCCAAAGTTTCATGACCTCCGGTGGCCGAGGCGGCGTGGACGAGGCGTTGCCAGGTATGGGTGTGGAGGATGATGCAAATTTCCAGGTTTCGAGTTTTATCTCGATTTCGATTTCGAGCTGTGAGATGGAGATCTGATGCTTGCGTTGGATTGTCAGGGTAGAGGTTGACTTGTCAGAGGCCGGAAGGGAGTTCGCCAGCGATCGGCGTTGCTGTACACGTGCACGAGCACGTTGTGTTTGGATCTAGGCGTTTTATTATAAGTTGGAGCGGGTGTTTTCGTGTGTGCCTCGTGAGGAAGCTCGAAGCGATTAAGGGTGTGACTCGAAGCAAGATTTTAATGCGAAGTGAAAACACTTGGAAAGTTTTTGGATGGAAATTTTGGGGTACCTGGGTAAAGATTTGGGAAAACTCGAAGCAGATCTCGAGTTTGTGAGGGTTTAGCTCGGGGAAATCATGATGGGGCTCGGGTATAAGATGTGGTACAGGTTTCAAAAACCTATTTCTGTTTAAACTTTAAAAATATTCAAGTATATCCTATAAAATGTTTTGGAAATAAATGATTGAGTTTAAACTCTTTTGAATTTCTTTCAGATAATTAATATTACTTTAACATGAAATCTTAAAAGTAAATTTAAAATGAATGTTTTCAAACTTAAGAAAGTAATAAATAAAATCATTCATAAGAATAAATTATCTTTATTGTTAATGAAACATATTGATTTGTAATTCATAAATTATTAATTTAATTTGAATGATTAATTATGAAGTTGGTTTAAAGGTTAATTTAATTAATAAGTAATTAAAGAATGATTTATTTAATTTATAAATAAATAATTAGATTAAATTATAATCAGAAATGATTAATAATGAATTAATCTAAGATAATTTTTAAGAAAGTAATTAAAGAAATGTTATTAGTGAATGAAAATAATTAACTAGAGATTATTAAGTAATTAAACTAATGTGATAAAATTTGATAATTAATTGGATTTATTAATTCAGATAATCAATTATACATTTTTAAATGCAATCACCGAATAGAAGTAATTAAGAGATTTATTACTTATTGTAATTAATAAATCAGAATGGGATAATCAATTCATAAATAAATAAATTTAATTGGGAATAAAATCGAATTAATTTAGATTTAACGATTAGTTAATCCTGCCTATAAATATTTATTAAATGCTTGACCTTACTTATAAATGATTATATTGCATTGTATTGTATGAGAAACCTTGAACTGACTGTCTTATCTGATCAGTAATATTTTGTTCTGTGACTGTGTATGATTTATCCATTTATTTACATTGTTATATTATCTGTGAATCTGTGAATTGACGATAAGCGTTATAGTTATACCGCTTATCAAAGATATTGTTGTACTTAAATCTGTGATGATTGAATGATATTGCACTATTGTGTTAAACCCCTTGACCACACTTATACACACACAAATATGGATTTCACGAAGAAATCGATTAAGTCACAGATTTTTGAAAATGATTTTCAAATAGACAATTGAGTTCAAATGTTCTGGAAATGAATTGGGATTTAAAGTGAAAAGCAATGGAAATGGAAATTCAAAGATGAAATTTATTTTGAATAACTTGTTGAGTTTGAAATTTAAATATTTTGATTTAAATTTGAATTCAATACTTGAAATTGAATTCTATGATTTGAAACTAGGGTTTAACGATATTATACTAGTTATATATGAGTCAAACCATTTTTAAAGTGTTGTTCTTTTGAGAATTTGAATTAACCCAAAGATTATAACTTGTATAAATGAGATAAGGTTTTTCCGAAATAACACTGTTGTTTCTAAATGATAAAAAGCTTTCATAGGAGAAATGAATTTCAAATTGTATTAAAAGGATTTCAAGTTTAAACTGAAATAATCTTCCAAGTTATAGATGAATATCTGGAAACGAATTTTGAAAGAAAATATTTGGGAACGAACTTTGAAAGATATAAGTTAAATCTTAATTTAAAGATTTAATGAATTAAATCCAATTGAATTGGAATTGTTTTGAAATCCAGGAATGAATCTTTGAGAAACTAGGTGAACTTTATGAAATAAATCTTATGCTTAAAAGATTTAAAATGGTAATTTATTTAAACCATTTGAAAGAAAGTTTTGAATTATTAAGTTGTGACTTAATTGAAATCCCATATCCATATGTTTTAAATGTTGCGCTCACTATTCGATTTAGCCGGGAAAGGACCTTTGTGTCGTATAACCCAGTTCGAATATGTGATTCGACGTTATGGATAGCATTTGAAGACCGGTGTTGAAGACCGGGTATTTGCGAGAACGATAGGATAACCTATCGATTGTCTCTGCACTGAGTTGCAATGGTATAGAGACTCCTTAAGTGATGGGAAATCCGATCAGGATTATGGATATCCGGATTGCAAGGACTTCTTTGGAAGTGCCTTCGGTTCTGTTCAAACCCAGAATAGACTTGTATGGATTGTATGTTTGACATTACAATTTGAGATATAAAGCAGATTTCTTTCAAATACATTTCTGTTGGTGGCGGAGAATTTATTCTCTTAGCTTAACACCCTTCTCTGAGACGTACGAGCTCAGAGGTTATGTAGTTGAAGGTTATCAGCGATATATTCCCAATTTGGTAATGTGACATGCTGAGTGTTGCTGTGAAATGATCATTGTGTTGATCATTTGCGATAGGATCATTTGTTTGATCGTTTATCTTTGTGATCATTTCTATGATCATTTGTTGACCCAAAGCACAGCTTTTGTATAAAGCGTGGCTTTGTGGACGAGACTTCGTCGAGCCTCACACCCCGGAATGGTCAAAACAGGAAAGATGTGGCAAGGTTATGAGGGGTAGCTCCTTTTAGGGTATGTGCATTTCCTTCTGGAAAAGGGTGGTATCATGGTATGGAGCCCAGATACTTACTCATGTTGAAACACTTATTATTTGGTGTGATGTTGATTACGAGCGCTCGGATAAAGGTCCCAAAGGACCGGGGGATGGCATACTCGTGTCAGTAGTTACCCAGTTGGGGGTAACCCGGCCTTGTGTTGGCAGAGATCCGGTTAGGTTCTCGGGGACGTCCTTCCAGAGGCGTTCTCATGTGGCAATGGGAAGTTCCTTGGCCTGACCATTCGTTGGAAATCTAAAGAAACAATACGAAACCCTGTACGGTTTTAGCTGTAGAACCTGCCATTTACTTATGGTGGCGCCCCACTGTTTAGATGGTAGCTATAGTAGGCATACGATAATGGTCGTATGTTGGCTAAGATTTATATTCTACTTTCGAAATGTTTTCTGCACTTTGCACTTATAGTAATAATATCAAGGAAATAGCGTATCAAGCATGTTTGACTATCATAAGAAGAAATCTCCTCCAATTCTGCGTTTGCATTGTGTGTGTGGCGGGAGGTCTTATGGTAGTTTCATTTCTAAAAGCATATTGCGAATTGACTTTAAAATCTTTTGTTGATTGTTTTAAAAGACAACTGTTTTCTTTTTGTTGCTCACACCAGTCCCACGACTGATCCGGAGTTTATTGTTTTCTTTCCTAAACTCTGGTTGCTCATTATTTTCTACACGAGCAGTCTAGAGTTTGGGTTTTTCAGATAGTCAGGTTTAGTAGATTATCTAGAGTTAGTTCAGTCTTGGGACCACACCAGTCTTGCTTAGCTTGGTGCATGGTTATTGGGAGTTCGAGCTATTGCTGGATTGGTTCTTGGAAATGGAGTTGCAGTTCTCGGAGTTCTCTTTTGAAGACTATCTTAGAGTTATATTGTTCTGCTGCTAGATATCATCTATTTTCTTTTCTGCTGCTATTTATTGTATCATATCTCTAATGTATATTGATATCTATTGGATCATCTGTTGTATCAGATATTGTATCAATGTTGCATATCAATGTATTATTCTTATTATTCCGCTGTGTTATTTACTTAGTGTTGTTATAAGCTCCGGCGAATCGGATTTGAATGGTCGAATCTATGGCATTCGAATATGATACGAAGTATGGATGTCAATTTTTGAGCGGGCAAAATTCGTTTCGTTACATTTGGTATCGGAGCTAAGGTTGAACTTTAGCTCAGGAGTATAACACATTAAGTAGCTCATTAGAGATAGGGTGAAGTATGCCCTAGAATGAGTATATCCCTAAGATATCCGTTTGAACGTCTCAGTAAATTCTCTTACTATCCAGTGATAGTGAGTATGAGTGCAAGAAGAGAACGAGATAGGGGACAGGAAAATATGATTATAATTGGTCAATGCTCTGTACCAACAGTGGAAACAATCTTTCTCTATCAATCTTCTTTGATTCGTTTCAAAATTCTTTTGATTTGCTTCGTGACAGCTCCAGAAGAAGTTTCGATGTGATGATTATCAGTTTTTGATTTTAAACCTTAATGAATATGAATTGGAAATTTGGAATTGAAAATTTTAAATAAATTGGAAATTTAAATCGAGTTAACTTGATCAATGAAATATGAAGCTAAATTTATATTGTATCGATAAACCGATTTCGCTTAAAACCAAATTTGAACTTTTATTGTAATTTCTTGTGAATATCAAAGTCCGAAGAGGGACAAATTGGTATATATTCTGAGATATTCCGACATGAGTTTGGAAGTCATATCTTAAGTTTGAGGAATTATAGGAGATCGGATCTGTCTATCTCCGTGTTGTTTTCGTGCCTCCGAATTTCGAGGACGAAATTCTTTTATGGGGGGAAGTTTGTAACGACCCTAGAATTTAATTTAATTTTAATTTATGACTTGTTTAATTTTTGAATTAAAATTGTAAAATTTATCGATTTAAGAGATGCGAGTTTCCCCGATTCAAATAGAAAATATATTAAGTCAAATTGATTTGAAAATTTGCATATATGTGTATATATGAGAATATATATATGTATATGTTGGATTTGAAAATATAATCTTAAATAAATGGGTCAAAGACTAATTATAATAATAACAATTAAAATATAAACTAGAAATACAAGACAATAAATGTCAAGTTAAACAAACAAAAAAACAAATATATATATATATATATATATATATCTATGTATGTATATATATTCCAGTGTACAATATGAAAACAAGACTTAAGAAAATATATATGTTAGTACAAACAAATAAACTAAGTATGTTTTAGCTGGCAAAAGAAGGCAGCAAGTAATGCAGCCTGCAGGTTTGTAAAAGAAAAAGATAAAGTAAAGCAAAAGTGTGTACACATAAAAATATAAAACAAAAGAAAAAAATAAGTAAGGTGGAAAAAACATAAGGTACTCAAGCATTTAATGCAACATACTTTATGCATTTAATGCAAACATCTTTAACATGCTTATTGTACAAATAGTATACTGCATACTTCCTTTTTATATGCATCAAACCCTCATTTCAGTTCATTATCACAACTAAGCAAACCAAAGCATGCAAGCATTCTTCTTCAATCTGCCTGCATGCATTCTTAAATCCTGAGAAAAGATCAGAAGTAAACAATAACAAACTTAAATAATAGCCTCATCAAAACCAGAGCAATGCAAAATGATTCAAAAGCTTCAATCAGTTCAACAAGCTTCCCTGTATCCTCTGCTCTTCATACAGGTGAGTAACCTTTCCTTTTAAAATTCTAAACATGATTCTGTGGCAAGTATCTGTGATGAGAATATTTGTATATATGTATGTTTTCTGGATCCACATGAGTGAGGGGTGAATATATGTGCACAGTTATTCACTGTGATACTTTGTTTCTGGTTTCAAGCTCTGGGATCAGCATCAAAAAAAAAATCATGTTCTCATGATCAAGGGATGATTTGAATTCAAGATCAAAACAAAACTTGTTTGTTTTTTTAGTATAAGCTTTAATCTAAAAATGTATTCAAGCTAAAACAACTTAGCATCTCCTTTGGAAATTGAAAGAGCAGAGCAAAGCTTTATATAAGTCGAAATTTAAATTTCTTAAATTACGTTTTCAGGCATATAAACTGAATTCGTATACTTTAATTTGATTTTTAAAGCTTGAATCATAATTTTTAGAGTTAGATGCTAAGAGCAGTTCGAGTTTGGTTAAAATTCGTTCTATCGTCGATCTCTGATGATCTACGAAGTTCTGGTGACCGGGGTTTCGTGTGAAGGTGGAGGGGAGTACGATGAGTTTGGGAAAAATAGTTGGAGGTGGCCACGGCCACGGTGGCGACAGCGGCATGCGTTTGAAGTTTCTAACCCTAGCTTTAACGAGAAGTCGCATTTTTGATTCGTTCTTTCTCCATGAAGCATCGAGTGACGCACGATTGTGGGTGATAGTAGAGGGAGTGTGGACGAAGGGAATGGCCAAAGTTTCATGACCTCCGGTGGCCGAGGCGGCGTGGACGAGGCGTTGCCAGGTATGGGTGTGGAGGATGATGCAAATTTCCAGGTTTCGAGTTTATCTCGATTTCGATTTCGAGCTGTGAGATGGAGATCTGATGCTTGCGTTGGATTGTCAGGGTAGAGGTTGACTTGTCAGAGGCCGGAGGGGAGTTCGCCAGCGATCGGCGTTGCTGTACACGTGCACGAGCACGTTGTGTTTGGATCTAGGCGTTTTATTATAAGTTGGAGCGGGTGTTTTCGTGTGTGCCTCGTGAGGAAGCTCGAAGCGATTAAGGGTGTGACTCGAAGCAAGATTTTAATGCGAAGTGAAAACACTTGGAAAGTTTTTGGATGGAAATTTTGGGGTACCTGGGTAAAGATTTGGGAAAACTCGAAGCAGATCTCGAGTTTGTGAAGGTTTAGCTCGGGGAAATCATGATGGGGCTCGGGTATAAGATGTGGTACAGGTTTCAAAAACCTGTTTCTGTTTAAACTTTAAAAATATTCAAATATATCCTATAAAATGTTTTGGAAATAAATGATTGAGTTTAAACTCTTTTGAATTTCTTTCAGATAATTAATATTACTTTAACATGAAATCTTAAAAGTAAATTTAAAATGAATGTTTTCAAACTTAAGAAAGTAATAAATAAAATCATTCATAAGAATAAATTATCTTTATTGTTAATGAAACATATTGATTTGTAATTCATAAATTATTAATTTAATTTGAATGATTAATTATGAAGTTGGTTTAAAGGTTAATTTAATTAATAAGTAATTAAAGAATTATTTATTTAATTTATAAATAAATAATTAGATTAAATTATAATCAGAAATGATTAATAATGAATTAATCTAAGATAATTTTTAAGAAAGTAATTAAAGGAATGTTATTAGTGAATGAAAATAATTAACTAGAGATTATTAAGTAATTAAACTAATGTGATAAAATTTGATAATTAATTGGATTTATTAATTCAGATAATCAATTATACATTTTTAAATGCAATCACCGAATAGAAGTAATTAAGAGATTTATTACTTATTGTCATTAATAAATCAGAATGGGATAATCAATTCATAAATAAATAAATTTAATTGGGAATAAAATCGAATTAATTTAGATTTAACGATTAGTTAATCCTGCCTATAAATATTTATTAAATGCTTGACCTTACTTATGAATGATTATATTGCATTGTATTGTATGATAAACCTTGAATTGACTGTCTTATCTGATCAGTAATATTTTGTTCTGTGACTGTGTATGATTTATCCATTTATTTACATTGTTATATTATCTGTGAATCTGTGAATTGACGATAAGCGTTATAGTTATACCGCTTATCAAAGATATTGTTGTACTTAAATCTGTGATGATTGAATGATATTGCACTATTGTGTTAAACCCCTTGACCACACTTATACACACACAAATATGGATTTCACGAGGAAATCGATTAAGTCACAGATTTTTGAAAATGATTTTCAAATAGACAATTGAGTTCAAATGTTCTGGAAATGAATTGGGATTTAAAGTGAAAAGCAATGGGAATGGAATTTCAAAGATGAAATTTATTTTGAATAACTTGTTGAGTTTGAAATTTAAATATTTTGATTTAAATTTGAATTCAATACTTGAAATTGAATTCTATGATTTGAAACTAGGGTTTAACGATATTATACTAGTTATATATGAGTCAAACCATTTTTAAAGTGTTGTTCTTTTGAGAATTTGAATTAACCCAAAGATTATAACTTGTATAAATGAGATAAGGTTTTTCCGAAATAACACTGTTGTTTCTAAATGATAAAAAGCTTTCATAGGAGAAATGAATTTCAAATTGTATTAAAAGGATTTCAAGTTTAAACTGAAATAATCTTCCAAGTTATAGATGAATATCTGGAAACGAATTTTGAAAGAAAATATTTGGGAACGAACTTTGAAAGATATAAGTTAAATCTTAATTTAAAGATTTAATGAATTAAATCCAATTGAATTGGAATTGTTTTGAAATCCAGGAATGAATCTTTGAGAAACTAGGTGAACTTTATGAAATAAATCTTATGCTTAAAAGATTTAAAATGGTAATTTATTTAAACCATTTGAAAGAAAGTTTTGAATTATTAAGTTGTGACTTAATTGAAATCCCATATCCATATGTTTTAAATGTTGCGCTCACTATTCGATTTAGCCGGGAAAGGACCTTTGTGTCGTATAACCCATTTCGAATATGTGATTCGACGTTATGGATAGCATTTGAAGACCGGTGTTGAAGATCGGGTATTTGCGAGAACGATAGGATAACCTATCGATTGTCTCTGCACTGAGTTGCAACGGTATAGAGACTCCTTAAGTGATGGGAAATCCGATCAGGATTGTGGATATCCGGATTGCAAGGACTTCTTTGGAAGTTCCTTCGGTTCTGTTCAAACCCAGAATAGACTTGTATGGATTGTATGTTTGACATTACAATTTGAGATATAAAGCAGATTTCTTTCAAATACATTTCTGTTGGTGGCGGAGAATTTATTCTCTTAGCTTAACACCCTTCTCTGAGACGTACGAGCTCAGAGGTTATGTAGTTGAAGGTTATCAGCGATATATTCCCAATTTGGTAATGTGACATACTGAGTGTTGCTGTGAAATGATCATTGTGTTGATCATTTGCGATAGGATCATTTGTTTGATCGTTTATCTTTGTGATCATTTCTATGATCATTTGTTGACCCAAAGCACAACTTTTGTATAAAGCGTGGCTTTGTGGACGAGACTTCGTCGAGCCTCACACCCCGGAATGGTCAAAACAGGAAAGATGCGGCAAGGTTATGAGGGGTAGCTCCCTTTAGGGTATGTGCATTTCCTTCTGGAAAAGGGTGGTATCATGGTATGGAGCCCAGATACTTACTCATGTTGAAACACTTATTATTTGGTGTGACGTTGATCACGAGCGCTCGGATAAAGGTCCCAAAGGACCGGGGGATGGCATACTCGTGTCAGTAGTTACCCAGTTAGGGGTAACCCGGCCTTGTGTTGGCAGAGATCCGGTTAGGTTCTCGGGGACGTCCTTCCAGAGGCGTTCTCATGTGGCAATGGGAAGTTCCTTGGCCTGACCATTCGTTGGAAATCCAAAGAAACAATACGAAACCCTGTACGGTTTTAGCTGTAGAACCTGCCATTTACTTATGGTGGCGCCCCACTGTTTAGATGGTAGCTATAGTAGGCATACGATAATGGTCGTATGTTGGCTAAGATTTATATTCTACTTTCGAAATGTTTTCTACACTTTGCACTTATAATAATAATATCAAGGAAATTGCGTATCAAGCATGTTTGACTATCATAAGAATAAATCTCCTCCAATTCTGCGTTTGCATTGTGTGTGTGGCGGGAGGGCTTATGGTAGTTTCATTTCTAAAAGCATTGCGAATTGACCTTAAAATCTTTTGTTGATTGTTTTAAAAGACAACTGTTTTCTTTTTTTTGCTCACATCAGTCCCACGACTCATCCGGAGTTTATTGTTTTCTTTCCTGAACTCTGGGTGCTCATTATTTTCTACACGAGCAGTCTAGAGTTTGGGTTTTTCAGATAGTCAGGTTTAGTAGATTATCTAGAGTTAGTTCAGTCTTGGGACCACACCAGTCTTGCTTAGCTTGGTGCATGGTTATTGGGAGTTCGAGCTATTGTTGGATTGGTTCTTGGAAATGGAGTTGCAGTTCTCGGAGTTCTTTTTGAAGACTATCTTAGAGTTATATTGTTCTACTGCTAGATATCATCTATTTTCTTTTCCGCTGCTATTTATTGTATCATATCTCTGATGTATATTGATATCTATTGGATCATCTGTTGTATCAGATATTGTATCAGTGTTGTATATCAATGTATTATTCTTATTATTACGCTGTGTTATTTACTTAGTGTTGTTATAAGCTCCGGCGAATCGGATTTGAACGGTCGAATCTATGGCATTCGAATATGATACGAAGTATGGATGTCGATTTTTGAGCGGGCAAAATTCGTTTCGTTACAGTATATAATTCATTAAGTGTTAATGAAATTGAAAGCTAAAGTAATTGAATCCAAATTGGAAGTAAATGAATATGAACTGAATTTGATTCAATTTGGAAGTAAACTAATGTGAATGTAAATTAGTGAATATGAACTAACTGAAGAATGAATGAATAGATATTTATAAAATCCAATGTCAACGAATCAAAGGTGATTAAATTGAAAACCAATTCATTGAATATTAATGAGAATATGAATGAGTATTGATTTGGTTATGGATTTGTTGGATGTTTATTGGTTGGATAGTTGTTTGATGGTTGCATTGTTGATTGAACGCATTGCTGTGTTGGCACATGTAGTTGTTATGTTACTATATGTTGTATATTGATATTACTTTCATATATGCATGTTTCTCATGGTTTGTTGAGTGTTTAGTAGGTGCGGATTGCGCTTGCTTCGCATTTGGAGCTCGCTTTCGCGCTATATTAGCCGTATACGCTGGCTAATAATATATAAGGTACATATCTCGGATTACATACCGTACTTTTACACTTTTTTCCCTGCGGGATGCCTCATCACTTGATGAGATGTATATTTGTGATATATATACTGTCATTTTTTTTCGGATCGAGCTGCGCAAAGGAGACTGGCGAATTTTCTCGAAAATTTAAGGCGTTAGAATATTTTTGAGAAAAATGGGAAATTTTTGAAAACTAAGTTTGGATTTGGAAACTTAGTAAAGATATTATAAGAAGTTTAACTATGGATTTTGAGAAAGTTAAGCACTTAAGAGATTTGAAAAAAAAAAATCCAATTTGAATGGTTTGTTTTGAAAAGATAATGGATTTCTAGATTTTTTCTTACTTGGTAATTTCGAGGACGAAATTCTTTTAAGGGGGGAAGTTTGTAACGACCGAGAATTTCTATCAATTAAAATTCGTATATTTAACTGATTTTAAATATTAATAAGTGAAATTAAACAGTCGAATAAATTTTATTTCGAATAATTGGATTTAATTGGATAATTAAATAAATAATTTAATATTTGAAAATACAGAAATGATTGGAAATTGGTTTTAATATGATTAAAATTGATTTGTAAAATTTTATTATATCATGTTGGAGTTAGAATGATGTTATAGAACTTTTAAAATCGAATTAAAAGTTAATCTATGAAAATTGAATATTTTAATATTTAATTGACGAGTTAAAACAGCCATTTTTCAAACAGTCTCGGATTTCGACGACCAGTTTCATCGGATCCGTAATATGATATTATTGTAAGATTTCAAATTTCAAGTAAATCGGATTTATCGTTCGTCCGGGGCAAGCCAAAATGCATAGAAATTCGTTTTATCGGTTTAATTTAAAATTGATCGTTTATTGCCATAACTCGCACATATGATCGAATTAGCTTTCGAAACCTATTCCACTGTGTACGGAACGCAGGTTAAACCCTAGGAATGTCGGTCACTGCGCTAGATTTGGAGTTCGGAAAATCCGGGATGAATAGTGTTCGTTGAATTTTCTATAAAACCCCATTTATTTTCATTTTTGCAAAAGAAAAACAAACCCTAGGGTTTTATTCTTCAGGCCGCCGGCTCCAATAATTCAATGGCCGAAATTTTCTTTCCTTCTCCCTCTGATTTCTTCAAATCTACACACAAACTCGAGAATTGTCCAACTACAAAGTTAAAGAGCTCGTCGAGAGCTAGATATCCAACGGTGGATCTTGAACGCCATCGTCGTTTGGAAGAGATAGAGGGCCGCGTTTGTCTTCGGTTGGGCACGAATTTTGAGGAGCCTGGAGGGGCCGAGCTTTTCCGCAACTAGGGTGTTGATGAAGTTGGTGATGAGCAATCGCGTGGAAGTCGCCGATCGAAGTGGAAGTGCTCGTGGTGGCCTCGAAAATTGAGGGAACAAGGGCGGCCAATATGGGTTCTCGCATTCGTTTGCTGGGAGATAGAAGAAGGAGGGGACGACTTTGATTCAGGACACAGGAACATGCGACCCAGATTAGCTAGGGTTTGAAATTGAATAATAAAATTGTATATTATTTATATAAAAAAATCATTCAAACTTTAAAATGTTGTATCTTTGTCATACGAGGTCCGTTTTGGACGAAACGAATTGCGTTGCAATCGTTTTGTCGAGCACTACACTATGGAGCTGGATTGGAGTCGTTTGGAGCTAGTGATAATTTCGGATAAAATTAAACGCTCGTTTAATTTTATTCGAAATAAAACGCGGAAACTGTATTGAAACCAAGGTGAGAACTTCTCACTCAATCGAATTGTTTCGATTTAAATTTTAAATAGTTAGATTTAAAATTGTTGATTTTACGTTTGAATGATGATTGTTATCTATTGATTGTTGAAATAGACATTATACGCCGTTATTAAGCGGGGGTTATTTATTAAAAACATATACCGCGAATATTTTCACTACAAAGTGAAATTGGTATTATTTATGTACTTGGAGTTGATTTTCCCGCATTATATAGCGGATGAGACCCTATTGCGCCGCATAATAGCGGATAATATTTTATAAATCTCATATACCGCGATATTCCATATTCGAACAAAATTGGTATTGTGCAAATGCTTGTGGATGCAGGGAAACAGGTTGGAGGAATCCAACTGGATTCCTCACCGGTATTTATTTGATTACAGATATTGTGATATTTGTTGATTATCATATACTGATATATGATGTCTTTGTTGTCATGGTTGACTATTTGGTGCTGTTGCATCATCGGATCCATTTTTGAAGTTTTAAAATAATGATTTTGATTTTAAAAAGAATTTTAAAGTGATTTTTGGAAGTATACGTTTTATTAAATTTTGAATTGTTAAAATAAATAAACATTATAATTTTATTGTTATAATAGTTATATTTTTGGAAAATAGTACTTAAGTATGATTTTGGAGTTATATAAGTTTTAAATAACGTTTTGTAAATTATTCAAAGGATTGGTTTATTTAAATTGAGATTTTTGAATTATTATAAACGGTTTGTATAAAAGATTTCTAAGATTAATATTTATAAATTAAAAAATATAGGAATTGTGAAACGAGTTTTATTAAGTGTTAAAATGAAGTATAAATGGATTTCACAAGTGAATAAAATTTATAAATTTATAAATTGTGAAGTTATGAAATGAATAGATTTTGTAAAATAAAAGATTTATAAATAATTAACTTATAAATCGGATTTTGGGTATAAAGTTGAGTTATAAATCGAATTGATTTATAAAAGGGATTTTATAATTGAAGTTTTTATAAATAGAAATGGAATTTATAAACATTTTTTATAAATCCGAAATCAATTGAATTTGATAAATTTAATATAAAAGGTTATTAAAGGAGATATATTCGCGATTTCGGATAGCGAATTATCCTTGAAATAAAATATGTAGAAAATATTGAATTTGGTTAGTGAAGTATATTCACGATTTTGGACAGTGAATATATTATTAAACAAAATGGATATGTTTTGGGAAAATGAATATTATCAAATGAAGTTAATTGTTTTAAAGATGTTTTAAAATGGATTAACTATCGAAACCATAGATTTCAACATTTATTGTTGAAATAGACGTTTTCGAGAAATAGAAGGAAATGGTGGACTATAACACTGTTGTTATAGTAAATGATTTCCGAAAGGAAATGTTTTATATAGTATTGGGATTTATATATCTATCTTAATTTCGAATCCCTATACTAGTGATTTTGGGTCGTCCTAACGATGTTTTACGCAACATTTATTTTGGCCCAAATAATGTGTTTAAGTGAATGTTTTCCTTAAAGAATGAAATATATACTTAATTTCGATTTAAGTATATTGAATATTTTCCAAGTGTTGAAAATAAATGGATTTGTGAAATACTTATTATTAAATAAGTATGGAAATGTTTTCCAATATGAAGTGAATATTTTTAGATTTTATCTTTAAAGATAAATTGAAAATGAATATTAGAAATCGGTTTGAAAATCGTATATTCATAGATATTTTGGGAATTGTAAATTCACTATGGAATTTATAAAAGAAAGGGAAATTTGTTTAAAAATAAACGTTGATTTATTTTTGAAGTGTGGGAATAATTTACGGATTTGGAACGTAAATATAAAGTAAATCGGTAAGGATTTATTTAATTGGTTTAAATGAACCATTTTGAAATGAAAATGAATAAAGATTTGTGAATATATCCCGTATAAAGAAAGGATTTGTTGATGTTGAGCATACCTATTGATAGTTAAATAACCGACTATCAATATTTAACTTTGAATAGGTATTTGTTGTGATTTGCTTGAATTTGAATGCCACACTTATTTTTGAATAAGCGCTCACTATTCGGGTTAGTCGGGAAAGGACCTTGGGGTCGTATAACCCATTCTGAATGTGTGATACGTCGTTATGAATTGCATTTGATGACCAGTGTTGAAGACCGGATATTTGTGAAAACGAAAGGATTACCGTCGAATGTTTCTGCGTCGGTTGATCTCCGATATAGAAATTTATTACCCTTTGTGATGGGAAGTCCGGTCGTGATTAGTGAATATCCAAATTGCAAGGACTTCTTTGGAAGTGCCTTCGGTTCCGTTCGATCCCGGAATGGACTTGTATGGATGTGTGTCTGACGTTACAATTTGAGATGTAAAGCTGGTTTCTATCAAATATGTTCCCGTTGGTGGCGGAGAATTTATTCTCTTAGCTTAACACCCTTGGAGGTTATGTAGTTGATGGTTACTAGTGACACATTCCCAAAATGCTAATGTGGCATACGAAGTGTTGTTGAGCATTTAATGATCAAAGCACAGCTTTTGTATAAAGCGTGGCTTTGTCGACGAGACTTCGTCGGACCTCACACCCCGGAAATGGTCAAAACAGGAAGGATGCGGCAAGGTTATTAGGGGGTAACGCCCCTTTCGTGTATGTCATTCCTTCTTGATAGAGGTGGTATCATTGTATGAGCCCAGATACTTAACCTATGTTGTTGCTGCAAATTTATTGCTTTGTGGTTGTTGGAAATCGAGGATCCTTGGATATAGATCGGTTACTATCGAGGAATGACATATTCGTGTCAGTAGTTACCTAGTTTGAAAGGTAACCCGGCCTTGTGTTGGCAGAGATCCGGTTAGGTTCTCGGGTCATCTTTCCAGAGGCGTACCCATGTGGCAATGGGAAGTTCCCTGGCCTGACCATTTGTTGGAAATCCAAAGAAACAATACGAACCTTGTACGGTTTTAGTTGTATAACCTGCCATGGAATGTGGCGGTAACCTGCTATTGAACATGGTAGCTATAGTAGGCATAAGTGCGAAATGCCTATGCTGGCTAAGATTTATATCTTTACTTTTGAAATGATTTTTCCTACACTATGCACTAGTAATAATATCAAATGTTTCTTTTTAATGCGTATCAAGCATCTTTGACTATCATAAGGAGAAATCTCCTCCGAATCTGTGTTTGCATTGTGTGTGTGTGTGCGGGAGGCCTTATGGTAGTCTCATTTTCTAAAAAGCATTGCGAATCTATTTTAAAATTATCCCGTACTTTGTTTTAAAAATAAACTGTTTTATTTCTCACACCAGTCACATGACTGACTCGGAGTTTATTATTTTGCTTCCTAAACTCTAGGTGCTACCAATTTTTACATGGGCAGTCAAGAGTCAGGTTTATCAGGATATTCTGGAATTCAGGAGTTGCTGGAGGCAAGCTGGATGGCATGGCGTATTCACTAGTATATAGTATTTCTTTTCCGCTGTTTTTTATTGTTTGTCGTTGTACACTCTGATGATGTAATGTTATGTAATATGATGTAATGTAATAACTGATATAGTTCTTTATTTAAAGATTATTCATCTATCTATTATATGTTGTTCCGCTGCGATTGTGAGATTCTAATGTTGTTCTGTTATTTCTTTATGCTCTGTTCTATCTTTTTCTTTCTTCTTCTATCTTTTTCTTCTTCTTTAACCATAACATTTCGGTTTTTCGGCATTCGATTGCTCGGCAGTTGATACAGTGGACGTATTAATGTCGATTTTCGAGCGTCGAAAAGTCGCTTCTTTACACAATGCATGTTTCATTCGATGAAAGCCTTAACAATTTTGAAGATACAAATGATGAAGAGGATTTAATCACTCAAAATCAAGAGTCAACTGAAACTAACAATGAAATTAATCATCCTAATAAAAAGATTAAACTTTTAAAAGATCATCCTATAGAAAATATACTAGGAGATATGCAATCTGTTGTTACAACTAGAAATCAACTAAGTAAAATGAGCAATGTAGCCTTTATATCAACTATTGAACCCAAAAATCCAAAAGAAGCATCAACTGATGATTCATAGATTTTGGCTACGCAAGAAGAACTAAATCAATTCACTAGAAATAATGTTTGGAAACTTGTTCCAAGACCTGAAAATAAAGCTATAATTGGAACTAAATGGGTTTATATAAATAAAATGAATGAACAAGGAGAGGTTGTTAGAAATAAAGCCCGGTTAGTCGCTCAATATTATTGTTAAGAAGAAGGAATAGATTTTGACGAAACCTTTGCTCCCGTAGCAAGATTAGAAGCCATTAGGATTCTACTTGCTTTCGCAAATCATAATAATTTCAAATTATATCAAATGGATGTTAAAAGTGCCTTTTTAAATGGATTTGTAAAAGAGTAAGTACATGTCGAACAACTACCACTTTTTGAAAATGAAAAATTACCAAATCATGTTTACAAACTTAGGAAAGGTTTATATGGTCTAAAACAAGCTCCTAGAGCCTGGTATGATAGACTAAGATCTTACTTATTACAACCAAACTTTGAAATTGGTAAAGTAGATAATACTCTTTTTGTTAAAAGAAATAAAAAATAATATTCAACTAGTACAAATTTATGTAGATGATATCATTTTCGAATCAACTAATTTTGAAATGAATAAAGAATTTTCTAAAATAATGACAAAAGAGTTTGAGATGAGTCATATGGGTGAATTAAACTTCTTTTTAGGATTGCAAATAAAACAATTAATAATGGTTTCTTTATTAGTCAAGAAAAATATGCTAAAGACCTAGTTAGTAAATTTGGTTTGACTACTGCAAGTGGAAAACCCACTCCCATGGCAAACAATGAGTACCTAAGTAAAGAAGATCTCTCGAAAGATGTAGATCAAAAATTACATAGATGAATGATTGGATCACTACTCTATATCACTGCTAGTAGACCTGATATCATGCATAGTGTTTGTCTCTGTGCAGGATATCAATCACAACCTAAAGAGACCCACTTAAAAGCTGTAAAACGTATCATAAGATATGTTAAACACACCTTTGTTTATGGCTTATGTAACGACCCAGAATTTCTGTCAATTAAAATTCGTATATTTAATTAATTTTAAATATTAATAAGTGAAATTTATAAGTCGAATAAATTTTATTTCGAATAATTGGATTTAATTGGGTAATTTAAATCGATAATTTAATAGTTGAAATTACAGAAATAATTGAAAATTGGGTTAAATATGATTGAAATTGATTTGTAAAATTTTATTAAATCATATTGGAGTTAGAACGATATTTTAGAACTTTTAAAATCGAATTAAAAGTTAATTTGTGAAAATTAAATATTTTAATATTTAATTGACGAGTTAAAATAGCCATTTTTCAAACAGTCTTGGATTTCGACGAAATCAGTTTGATCGGATCTGTAATGTGATATTATTGTAAGGTTTCAAATTTCGTGTCAATCGGATTTACCGTTTGTCCGAGGCAAGCCAAAACGTCTGGAAAATTAGCTTAATCGGTTTAATTTAAAATCGATCATTTATTGCCGTAACTCGCACAGATGCCCGAATTAGCTCCCGAAACATGTTCTATTGTGTTCGGAACGCGGGGTAAACCTTAGGAACACCAACCGGCACGCTTCATTTGGAGTTTGGAAAATCCGGGATGAATAGTGTTTTGGATATTTTCTATAAAAGGACCTCCCTCTTCATAAATTTGCAAACACCCTCTCCCTCTAACCCTAATTCAGAGCCGCCGGCCCCAGGAAAAACCAATGGCTGAAAACATTCAAATTTCTCTCCTCAATCTTTCTCAATCCACTAACAATTAGAAGAAACGATCAACTACAAACTTGTAGACAACATCGAGAACTACCTATCCAACGGTTATGATCAAAATTAATGCGGTGGATTGATGGAAATTTCCATTTGGATTTTATTGATTTACTTATACTTACTTTAATTTAACTCCATCCTTTAAGTTAAAAAAATTTCTATCAAAATTCAAGTTGTATAAGTTATCAACTCATTTATCATTCCCATAAAAATTTTAAATAGGATTCCAGAGTCTTTTCAACCTTTCAAAACCATTTTTGAAACCAATTCAATTATCCTTTGAATTTCAAAACCCAACTCAAATTTTCCAAACAACTTCATTTAAAATAATTTGGCAGCAATTCCACTTTTGGAAACCCGAAAATGAACACCGATGATGTCATGATCATCATCAGAATTATTTTCTAGCGACCGAAAAGAGTTTAGAGCTTTAATTCTCCAAAACAATTTTCCAAATATCATATCCTTCCAAAACACTTCTCTAGAATTTTATTTTCAGATTATAAATCACATTTATAAGTCTTTTACTTATATAATTTCACTTCTTATATATAAGATTATTTCACAAGTGTAAATCATTTTAATTATAATTTCATACTTATAATTCATTTGTTTATACAATTCATTCTTTTACAGCTGTTGTTTTTATTTAACTTATTCAAACAACTTTTATTAACTTGCATATATCTTACATTTTCAACAACCAAACAATCAATTCATATATACTTTAATAATTCTGAAAAATTATTCCTTTATATATAAAATATAATCGAGGTAAAATTATTTCATTTACCCAATTTAAATAATACTATGTCGACATGCCTCGTTTAAGTGTTTAGAAATCCCTATCGATAATATGGCGTCCCATCTACCGACCAGAATTCACAAACAGCTCAACGGATAAGCAAACACAATATAAAACATTTTATATTCACTAACAAATACGCGCTCGTATCTATTATTACACTCAAACTCATTCTAGAGTACTACTGACTCTACTCTAATGAGCAATACCCAACAGAGCTAAGGTTGTCGCTTAACCATAAGCTCTGATACCAAATGGCTCGTAAATCTGAGTTTTGTAAGTCGAAAATTTTGGTAAGACTTTTGCGTCTTGATTGTAGAAATCAATAAACAAAAGGGGATAATGAACAAAGGTAGTGAGGTAAAACAAATGGAATGTTAATTAATTGGATGTAAATAAATTGAAATGAAACAATGAATATAAGTGTTAATTCATTAAAAGCCAATGTAATTGGAAGTTGAAAAATTTAATGAAAATCAATTTAATATAAATCAATTGAAAGTAAAAAAGTGTTGAACCGAATTGAAAGTAAATTAAATAAATTTAGTTATGTTGAATGTACATTGGTTGTTATTTGATTGTTAATTGATTATATATAAATTCATTAAGTGTTAATGAAGTTGAATTGATAAATTTGAAGTTAAGTAATTGAATTCAAATTGAAAATGAATTTAAATAGAATTTAATTTGATTCAAATTGGAAGTGAACTAATGTAAATATAAATTAGTGAATATAAACTAATTGGAAATGAATAAAGGAATGTTGATAAAGCATCCAATGTTAATGAATCAAATGTGATTAAATTAAAAACCCATTTCATTGAATATTAATGAGAATATGAATGAATATTTATTGGTTATGGATGTTAGTTGAATGCTAGTTGGATGATAGTTGGTTGATGGTTGAATATATTGCTTTTACTGCATTTGCTATGTTGGCATATATAGTTGTTATGTTGTTATATGTTGTATATTGATATTATTTTCATATATATACATGTTTCTCATGGTTTTTTGAGTATTTAGTAGGTGCGAATTGCGCTTGCTTCGCATTTGGAGCTCGCTTTCGCGCTATATTAGCCGTATACGCTCGCTAATAAAATATAAGGTACATATCTCGGATTAAATATCATACTTTTACACTTTTTTCCCTGCGGGATGCCCCATCGCTTGATGAGATGTATATTTGTGATATATATACTGTCATTTTTTTTCGAATCGAACACCGCAAAGGAGACTCTGGCGAATTTTTCCGAAAATTCAAGGCGTTAGAAAATTTTTGAGAAAATTGGGAAAATTTGTGAAAACTATAATTTTGATTTGGAATCGAAAGTTAAACAATATAGTTGATGTTGAAAAGAATAACTAAGTATGATTTGAAAACTTAGCAAGGGATTGTAAGAGGTTTAACTTTGATTTTTGGAAAGTTAATGGATTCTGTAACTTTTTCTTACTTGGTAATTTCGAGGACGAAATTCTTTTAAGGGGGGAAGTATGTAACGATCCAAAATTTCTGTCAATTAAAATTCATATATTTAATTAATTTTAAATATTAATAAGTGAAATTTATAAGTCGAATAAATGGATTTAATTGGGTAATTTAAATCGATAATTTAATAGTTGAAATTACAGAAATAATTGAAAATTGGGTTAAATATGATTGAAATTGATTTGTAAAATTTTATTAAATCATATTGGAGTTAGAACGATATTTTAGAACTTTTAAAATCGAGTTAAAAGTTAATTTGTGAAAATTGAATATTTTAATATTTAATTGACGAGTTAAAATAGCCATTTTTCAAACAGTCTCGGATTTCAACGAAACTAGTTTCATCGGATCCGTAATGTGATATTATTGTAAGGTTTCAAATTTCGTGTCAATCGGATTTACCGTTTGTCCGGGGCAAGCCAAAACGCCTGGAAAATTAGCTTAATCGGTTTAATTTAAAATCGATCGTTTATTGCCGTAACTCAAATAGATGACGGAATTAGCTCCCGAAACATGTTCCATTGTGTTCGGAACGCGGGGTAAACCTTAGGGACGCCAACCGTCATGCTTCGTTTGGAGTTTGGAAAATCCAGGATGAATAGTGTTTTGGATATTTTCTATAAAAGGACCTCCCTCTTCATAAATTTGCAAACACCCTTTCCCTCTAACCCTAATTCAGAGCCGCCGGCCCTAGAAAAAACCAACGGCTGAAAACATTCGAATTTCTTTCCTCAATCCTTCTCAATCCACTAACAATTAGAAGAAATGATCAACTACAAACTTTTAGACAACATCGAGAACTACCTATCAAACGGTTATGATCGAAATTAATGCGGTGGACTGATGGCAATTTCCATTTGAACGCATGTGTCTCGTGCACGTTTTCTCAACTATGGGGCAGCCGAGTTGGGCCGATTCTCTGGTGAGGGTGGAGTCGAGCGTTGGCTTCGTGGTGGTGGTAGTTGATCGGACTGAAACGTCGTGGTGATGGCTCGTAAATTCAAGGAAGTGAGGCGGCCGTGGGTTGCTTGTTGCGTGCAAAATCCTGCAACGAACGTGGGAGATGGAAGAAAAGGGGTGCGGCTGGATTACATCAGGGAAGATATGGACGGCTGTGATTGAAGCTAGGTTAAAAAATATAAAAGAAATGTGATTTATTTATAATTATAAATCGTGTAAACTTTAAAAATTCATATCTTTTTCATACGAGGTCGAAAACGCACGAAACAAGTTGCGTTGGGTTCGTATGGACGAACACTACGCTATGGAACTGGATTGGAGTCGTTTGGAGTTAGTGAAAATTTTGGGTAGAATTAAACGCTCGTTTAATTTTATTCGAAATAAAAGCTGAAAACGAAATTGAAACCAAGGTGAGAACTTCTCACTCAATCGAATAGTTTTGATTTTAATTTTAAATAGTTAGATTTTAAATTGTTGATGGTATGTTTGAATGATGATTGTTATCTATTGATTGTTAAAATAGATATTATGCGCCGTTAGTAAGCGGATGTTATTTATTAAAAACATATACCGCGAATATTTCACAGTACAGTAAAATTGGTATTATTTATGTACTTGGAGTTGATTTCCCGCATTTTATAGCGAATGAGACCCTATTGCGCCGTTTATTAAGCGGATAATATTTAATAAATCCCATATACCGCGATAATTCCGTACTGGAACGGAATTGGTATTGTGCTAATGTTTGTGGATGCAGGGAAACAGGTTGGAGGGATCCAACTGGATTCCTCACCAGTATTTATTTGACTACAGATATTTTGATGTTTGTTGATTATCATATGATGATATATGATGTTTGTTGTCTTAATTGACTATTGGGTGCTATTGCATCATCGGACCCATTTTCGAAGTTTTAAAATAATGATTTTGATTTTTTTTAAAGAAATTTAAAGTGATTTTTGAAAGTATACGTTTTATTAAATTTTCGAATTGATTCAGTTTAAATAATTAAAACGTTATAAATTTTTATGTTATAAAAAATTATGATTTTTTGAAAAATAACGAAATTGAGATTTTTGAAATAAATAGTGATTGAATTATAAAATGGTTTAATTTGGAATTTTGAATCATTATAAAGGATGTATATAAAAGATTTTTAAAATTGATATTTATAAGTTAATAATATTGGAACTATAAAACGAGTTTGTTAAGTGTTAAAATGAAGTATAAAAATGGATTTTTAAGTGAATGAAATTATAGACTTATAAATTGAGAAGTTATAAAAATGAATAGATGTTGTAAAATAAAAGATTTTAAGTAATTAACTTATAAATCAGATTTTTGCATTTAAATTGAAATCTTTGATGAAGCATAAATGGTTTATAGATGAGATTTATAAGATATATATTTTATAAATCGAAAATGATGGAATTTTAAAAGGAGTTCTATTAATGTTGAAAATAAGGCTATAAATGAAATCTTATAAGTAATAAGATTTATAATTTGTGAAGTTTTAAAAGAACGATTTGTAAATAAATGAATTATAAGTATTTAACTTGTAATATGGACTTTTGGTATATATTTGAGATATATAAATTGAATTGGATTAATAAAGGAGATTTATAAATCGAAGTTTATAAATAGAAATGGAATTTATGGACATTGTTTATAAATTCGAAATCAATGGAATTTGATAAATTGAATATAGAAATTTATTAAAAGAAGCATATTCGTGATTTTGGATAGCAAACTATTCTTTATATAAAATGTGTAGAAATATTGAAATATGGTTAGTGAAGTATATTCATGATTTTGGACAGTGTATATATTATTAAAGAAAATAGATATGTTTTTGGGAAAGTGATATTATGAAATGAAGTTAATCGTTTTAAAGTTGTTTAAAAATGTATTGACTATCGAAACCCTAGATTTCAACATTCATTGTTGAAATAGACGTTTTCGAGAAATATAAGGAAATGGTAGACTATAACACTATTGTTATAGTAAATGATTTCCGAAAGGAAATGTTTTGCACAGTATTGGGATTTATATATCTATTTTAATTTTGAATCCTTATACTAGTGATTTTTTGGTCGTTGTAAAGATGTTTTACGTAACATTCATTTTGGCCAAAACAAATGTGTTTAAGCGCACGTTTTCCTTAAAGAATGAAATATATACTTAATTTCGATTTAAGTATATTGAATATTTTCCAAGTGTTGAAAATAAATGGATTTGCGAATTACTTATTATTAAATAAGTATGGAAATGTTTTCCAATATGAAGTGAATGTTTTGAGATTTTATCTTTTAAAGATCAATTGAAAATGAATATTAGAAATCGATTTGGAAATCGTATATTCATAGATATTTTGGAATTGTAAATTCACTATGGAATTTATAAAAGAAAGGGAAATTTGTTTAAAAATAAACGTTGATTTATTTTTGAAGTGTGGGAATGAATTTACAGATTTGGAACGTAAATATAAAGTAAATCGGTAAGGATTTATTTAATTGGTTTAAATGAACCATTTTGAAATGAAAGTATTTCCGCGTAAGGAAAATGATTGAAATTTGTTTTCAAAAGTGGTAAAGGTGAATCTATTTTAACAATCAATAGATAACAATCATCATTCAAACATACCATCAACAATTTTAAATCTAACTATTTAAAATTAAAATCGAAACTATTCGATTGAGTGAGAAGTTCTCACCTTGGTTTCAATTTCGTTTTCAGCTTTTATTTCGAATAAAATTAAACGAGCGTTTAATTTTACCCGAAATTTTCACTAACTCCAAATGACTCCAAACCAGTTCCATAGCATAGTGTTCGTCCATACGAATCCAACGCAACTTGTTTCGTGCGTTTTCGACCTCGTATGAAAAAGATATGAATTTTTAAAGTTTACACGATTTATAATTATAAATAAATCACATTTCTTTTATATTTTTTAACCTAGCTTCAATCACAGCCGTCCATATCTTCCCTGATGTAATCCAGCCGCACCCCTTTTCTTCCATCTCCCACGTTCGTTGCTGGATTTTGCACGCAACAAGCTACCCACGGCCGCCTCACTTCTTTGAATTTACGAGCCATCACCAGACGTTTCAGTCCGATCAACTACCACTACGAAGCCAACGCTCGACTCCATCCTCACCAGAGAACCGGCCCCACTCGGCTACCCCATAGTTGAGAAAACGTGCATGAGACACGCGCGTTCAAATGGAAATTGCCATCAATCCACCGCATTAATTTCGATCATAACCGTTGGATAGGTAGTTCTCGATGTTGTCTACAAGTTTGTAGTTGATCATTTCTTCTAATTGTTAGTGGATTGAGAAGGATTGAGGAAAGAAATTCGAATGTTTTCAGCCATTGGTTTTTCCTAGAGCCGGCGGCTCTGAATTAGGGTTAGAGGGAGAGGGTGTTTGCAAATTTATGAAGAGGGAGGTCCTTTTGTAGAAAATATCCAAAACATTATTCATCCCGGATTTTTCGAACTCCAAACAAAGCGTGTCGGTTGGCGTTCCTAAGGTTTACCCTGCGTTTCGAACACAAAGAAACATGTTTCGGGAGCTAATTCGGTCATCTGTGCGAGTTACGGCAATAAACGATCGATTTTAAATTAAACTGATTAAGCTAATTTTCCAGGCGTTTTGGCTTGCCCCGGACAAACGGTAAATCCGATTGACACGAAATTTAAAACCTTGCAAAAATTTCACATTACGGATCTGATGAAACTAGTTTCGTTGAAATCCGAGACTGTTTGAAAAATGGCTATTTTAACTCGTCAATTAAATATTAAAATATTCAATTTTCACAAATTAACTTTTAATTCGATTTTAAAAGTTCTAAAATAACGTTCTAACTCCAATATGATTTAATAAAATTTTACAAATCAATTTCAATCATATTTAACCCAATTTTCAAATATTTCTGTAATTTCAACTATTAAATTAAAGATTTAAATTACCCAATTAAATCCAATTATTCGAAATAAAATTTATTCGACCTATAAATTTCACTTATTAATATTTAAAATTAATTAAATATACGAATTTTAATTGACAGAAATTCTGGGTCGTTACAGCTTATTTTATCATAAAAATGATTCTTTTGAATTAATATCTTACTGTGATGCTGATTATGCTGGTTGTAAATCAGACAGAAAACGTACAAGTGGAACTTGTCACTTTTTGGGGTATTCTCTGATTTTCTGGTTTAGTAAAAAGCAAAACATGGCTTCTTTATCAACAACTGAAGCAGAGTATATTTTTGCGGCTTTGGCTTGTTCTCAAGTAATATATATATGCAACAAACTTTAAAAGGTTTCGGATTAAATATCTCAAAATCACCAATTTATTGTGATAATACTTGTGCAATAAATTTATCCAAAAATACTACTCATCATGCTTGAACTAAACATATTGATATCAGACATCATTTTTTCAGAGATAATATAAGCAAGGAAGTAATTACTCTCGATTATATCAATTCCGAGAACCAAATTGCTGATATCTTAACAAAACCCTTAAATGAATCTATATTTACTACATTAAGAAGAGAATTATGTGACGACCCAGAATTTTGAACATTTGAAAACGAAATATTTAATTGGTTTTGAATATTTGAATGTTAATTTAACTTGAATTTCAAGTATCACCTTTTATTTGGCAATTAAATTATTGAATTTAATTTATTTGAGTTGGTAAAAATATTGAATCTTGATTTTTTAAGCTGATTAAAAATATTTCAAAGGCTTGTAAAATGTATATTGATAATACTGAAGATAATGGAAGCTTCAGAATCGAATTTGAAAATGTTTTGTTTAGTTTTGAAATTTTATTTTTAAATCGATATTTAAAAATAGTCTTCCGAGGAACAGTCTTGGAATTCGAAGAAACCAGTTACATTGGATCCGTAATATTGTATTATTATCGGATTTCAATTTTCGTAATGTTTGGAATGATCGTTTGTCCATACGATAAGCAAACGCACTGAAAATTAAATCGAAATTAAATTTAATAACTGGTCTGAAAAGCTATCTTCTCCATACAATCGAATTAGGGCTCGGAACTTTTCCGTTGCATTCGGAATAGTGATATAACCTTATGAACGCCTAGCGGCATGCCTCATTATGGGTTTGAAATTTTAGTGTACGTATATTGGGACGATTTGAATTTAAATTGAATATATATATTTACATTAAATAGGCAAATTTAACATGTTTCCCTTAACGAACACATGTTTACCTTCCTTTACCATTTGCGTACAGATGTCCCCTTTTTCTTTCATTTCAACCGAGTATTTTTTTTAAACCTAAAAAAAATAAGCGGAACAAATATTCTGTTCAAATTAATCTCGTTCCCTTAGCTTAACTCGAAATAAAATCAAACAAGAACACTTCTTTTTCTTCTCTCTACATTTTAGCAAATCAATGGCCAAAAAACAGAATTTCTTTTTCCCATTTTATTCGAAACGAAATTCGAATTAGTTTGAATCTAAACGAAGAGGAACGTGGTTCGTGAGAATATTTTCCCAAATCCAAATAAGGACTTCAATGTTCAGTCGAGCATGGCAGCTTCGTAGAGGTTTTGATCGCGATGGTGCTGAGGCACGCACGAGGGTTCGGCAGGGCTCGATCGATCGGCGGTGCGATTTTGTGGAGATTGGCACGGTGTGGAAGGGGATGGTCGCGACGCAGCAGCGGCCATGAGCACTCACGAGGGCTGGGGATCGTGTGCGTGGAGGCCCAAGGCCATGGGGCCTCGGCGGCGCACGTGCGAGCTCGTAATGATGATGGCGGTACTTTGCGTCAGGGGTGCTGAGCTAGGGTTTACAGCAGGTAGTTTATCTGCGATTTGAGGTGGAGGTATATACTGTTTCTCAGTTTAAGATTATAAATATAGTTATATATACGAAAAAAATAATGTAAATCTATACAGTGAGAAAAAAAAATATGCAGTTAGAAATATATATATATTAGCAGTTAGGCAGTTTTTAAATATATTTTTATGTTAATCTTGATTCAAAAAAATTAAAACATATTTATGTAAAGCAGCTAATATACAAGTATATATATTAGATTTTGAGAAGATATATAAATTTTATAATGTGTAGAGTTGATATAAAAATTAGATTTTCATGAAATCTATTAGCTTATTTTATAAAATTATATATATATATATATATATATATAGTTTCAAGTGAAAAAGAAATAGAAAAAATATACACATGCACCTTCAATTCTGAAATAAAATTTTAAGGTGATTTATTTTGTTTATTAGCTTATTTAAAATTTATTTTAATCACTAAAATTATTTTCTAAAAGAAAAATTGCTAGAGACTTAATTTATTCAGTTAACCTATTTAATTTTTGTTACTTAAGAATTTTTTTTAAAAAGGAAAATTTGTTTAGAAGATTAAATCGTTAGTTTGAAACAAAAATTTTAGTTAAATAAATTTATTAAAAGAAATTGGTTTAAAATAAAATCATTGGATAATAAAATTACCAAATGAAAATTGATTATTCCATTGTTTGAATATTAATAAATTGTAAAATTATTTATACAAGGTCTAATTCTGTGAAGAGAACAAATCGGGAATAGAAATAGGTTGCATGCATAAGCAAAGGTGAGATCTTCTCACTCAAACAAATTGTTTTGTTTAATTTTAAATAGTTAAATTTAAAAATTTTGATTGTGTGCTTGGATGATAAATTATTATCAGTTGTATTGAATTAGACCCTATGCGCCGCATAATAGCAGATGATATTATATTCAATCCATATACTGCGATATTCCACCTCGAAGTGGAATTGGTATTATATACTTATTTGGGGTGATTGATTTCCTGTACTATTTAGCGGATGAGACTTTATGCGCCGCATAATAGTAGATGATATTTTATAAATCCCATATATCGCGATATTCCACCTCGAAGTGGAATTGGTATTTGATTGTTGTGCTAACGTCTGTGGATGTAGGGAAACAGGTTGGAGGGATCCAACTGGATTCCTCAAATGATTGAATTTGTTTCAGTAATTATGTGTTGATTTGTTTATAATATGTGTGTGAATATATTGTGATTGAAATCATTGAAGGCTATAATTTAGCCGATTTTATTTTTGGTATCGTAGGATACCGAAAATAAATAAAAATTGGATTTTTAAAATTCAAGTTGAAAATTTATCGTAAAATTTATTTTTGATAATTGGATAAAATTTAAAAGAATAAAGTTTTATTTTTGAATCCTATTGAATAAAATTCCAATATATGGGAAAAAGGCTTAATGAATGGTTTTTGGGTGATATTATTCAAAGGTAAAAGAATTTATTTAAAATACTGATTTTTAAATAGTTTGGAAGAAATAAAGGAATTTACCTTAAATAGAAATAAATTTAGAAATCAATTTGGAATTTAATTTGGTATTTGAATTGATTTTTAGAAAATCAATTTGGAATTTGATTCGGCGTTCGAAATTTAAATCTTTGGGAAACCGATTTGGTATATCGAAATAAATTTTGGAAACTAAATTCTAAAATCGATTTGGTGTTTGAAATAAATGTTTGGAAAATCAATTTGGGATTTGATCTGGTATTTGAAATAAATTTGGAAATCAATTTGAAAATTGATTTAGTGTTGAAAGTGAATATTTGGAAAACGATCTGAAAACCGTATGTCAGTAGATATTTGAAAACTTAAATTCAAAATGAAAATTCATAAAAGAAAGGGGTATTTGTTTTAAAAAATAAATATCGGTTTATTTTTAAAGGTGTGGAAAAATCTACGGGTTTGGAATGTAAATTTAAAATAAATCGAGAAAGATTTATTAATTGGCGCAAATGAATCATTTTGTAATGGAAAGAAAATTCTTCCCTGGAAAGTCGAGTATGTTTTTAAAGTAGCTTTTGAAGTATAAGTTAAAAGTTTCTAGAAATTGATTTGAAATAATATTGTTGGAGAAATTAGTTTTGGAAATTGTTTTAAATCTTCAAAGTAAAGATTTATTTAATTAATTATAGAAGGGATTATTTTAAAGATTAAATTGATATTTGATTTAGAAAATAGTTGTTTAAATATTTATACTCTATCTACTAATTGTATTTTAAAATTAGTTTGGAGTTGAACTTTTATATGAGACATTAGTATAATATTTTCACAACTAATATTTAAGCGAGTGTTTCAAAATGGTTTTATTTTAAATATTTCCAAGTATATTTTGGATAAGTATTTTAAATTATTTTAAAATATTTGAACTCGGCAGATTTCCAGTAGAAATGAATAAATATTTGGAAATGTTTTCCACGTAAGGAAAAATGATTTGAAATTTGTTTTCAATGGTTTGAAATGTGGAAACTGATTTGAAATTTGTTTTCGAATGATTGAAGTGTTAAAATTATATCTTGCGAAGATATTTTGAAAATAATAATTGGGGGAAAATTATTTGAAAACCAGTGATTGTTGTGAGTATTGATTGATAGTTAAATAACCGTCTATCAATATTGGCCTTTAAATGGCATTTGAATTTCGATGCGACCGGTGGTCGGATTCCAAATGGATATTCGAAAACCACATCGAACATTTGTGATTGTGATGGATCTTTTATTAAAAAGATCAAAGTGGAAATTTGTTGTGATTTGTTTGAAATCTAAATGTAACACTTATTTTTGAAAATAAGCACTCGTTATTTGGATTAGTCGGGAGAGGGCCTTGTGTCATCGAACCCATTCCGAATAATGATACAACGAAATGGGATTGCATTTGAAAACAGTTTGAAGAACGGGTATCTTAGAAAACGAAAGGATTACCTGTCGAATGTCTCTGCACCGGGTTGCTCCGGTATAGAGAATTTATCACCCTTTGTGATGGGGATTCCGGACGTGATTAGTGAATATCCAGATTGCAAGGGCATCATTTGAAGTGCCTTCGGTTCCGTTCGATCCCGGAACAGACTTGTATGGATGTGTGTCTGACGTTACACTTTGATACGTAAAGCTGGTTTCTATCAAATACATTTCCGTTGGTGGGGGAGAATTTATTTTCTTAGCTTAACATCCTTCTCTGAGACGTATGAGCTTAGAGGTTATGTATTTGATGGTTACTAGTGATATATTCCCAATTTGGTAATGTGGCATACGAAGTGCTGCTGATCATTTGTTGATCGAAGCATGACTTTATGAAAAGTGTAGCTTTGTGAATGAGACTTTGTCGGACCCCACATCCCGGAAATGGTCGAAACAGGAAGGATGTGGCAAGGTTATTTGGGGGTAGCGCCCCCTGAGGGTATGCCATTTCCTTCTGGAAAAGGGTAGTATCATGGTATGGAGCCCAGATATTTTACCTATGTTGATGCTGAAAATTTATTATACTTTATGGTTGTTGCTTTGTGGTTGAGGATCCTCGGATAAAGGTCGCAAACGACCGGGGGATGGCATACTCGTGTAGTAGTTACCTAGTTACAGAGGTAACCCGGCCTTGTGTTAGCAGAGAGCTGGTTAAGTTCATGGGGAGTCCCTCCAAAGGCGTACCCGTGTGGCATAGGAAGTTCCTTAGCCTGACCATTTGTTGAAAATCCAATCATCAATACGCACCTTGTACGGTTTTAGTTGTAGAACCTGCCATTTAACTTGGTGGATATAGTAGGCATACTATAATGGTAGGTATGCTGGCTAAGGTTAATATTATACTTGCAAATGTTTCCCACTATGCACTAATGATAATATTAAAAAGAATTTTGCGTATCAAGCATGTTTGACTATCATAAGGAGAAATCTCCTCCAATTGTGTGCTTGCATTGTGTGTGTGTGGAGGCTTATGGTAGTTTCATTTTCGAAAAGCATAGCGGATTTCTTTTCCTTTTTTATGAAAATAACTGTTTTTAAGATCTCACACCAGTCCTATGACTGACCTGGAGTTTATTGTTCCCTTTCTAAACTCTAAGTGCCTACCAATTTCCACACGTGCAGCCTAGAGTCAGGTTTTTAGTTATTCTAGAGCGAAGCCAGAAAAGAGATGCCGTGGAGATCAGGAGCAAGCTGGATGGTGAGGCGTATCTCTAGTATATGTAATATTTCCTTTCCGCTATTGTGTTGTTGTACACTCTGATAATGTATGTATAAATTGATATAGTGTTTTTGCTTTAAAGATATTCATTTATCTATTGTATATTGTTCCACTGCGAAATGTGGGATTCTACTTATTGTTTCTGTTCTTCTTTTATCTTCTTCTTCTTAAACGGTAACGGTTCGGTTTTCGGCATTCGATTGTGCGGCATTGGATAACGTGGATGTATCGAGGTCGACTTTCTGGCGTCGAAAAATCGGGTCGTTACAATGTGGTATCAGAGCATTTGGTTAAGCAACAACCTTGGCTCTAGTGGGGATTACTCATTAGAGATAGAGTCAGTGGTACTCTAGAATGAGTTTGAGTGTAATAATAGATATGAGTGCGTATTTGTTAGTGAATACAAAATTGTTTTATATTGTTTTGACTTATCCGTTGGTTGTTTATAGATTCTGGTCGGTGCAGTTTGGCCAATGAATTGATAGGGATTTCAAAACTCTTGAACGAGATAAACCGACATAGTATTGTTTTAAAAATCGGGTAGATGAGATAATTTTACCCAAACTATTTTTGTATGGAAAAGAAATAATTTTCTGTAAACTATATGGTTGCTTAGTTGTTAGGAAGTGATAATATTAAATTATTATCATTGATTATTGAATAGGAAATTGAAATCGTAACTCCAAAGTTAAGAAATAAATTCACATATAAAGGAATTTGAGAAAGTAAATTTTAAACATGATTTGTAGTTTGAAATAGAATTCCATGGAAATATTTGAAAGAATTCAAAAGGACTTGAAAATTTTGAGATTTGGGAAAAGTTTAAATTCCTTTGAGTTTGAAAATGATTTCAAGGGTTTGGAAAAATGTTTTTGAAGGGATAAAAGCACTAAACTCTTTTTGGTCGCTGGAAAATAATTTTGATGATGATCACGACATCATCGGTGTTCATTTTCGAGTTTCCAGAAGAGGAATTGCTACCAAATTATTTTAAAAAGGAAGTAGTTTAGAAAACTGGTTTGGGTTTGGGAATTCAAAAGATAATTTGTATTGATTTTCAAAAAATGATTTTGAAATGTTGGAAAGACTCTGGAATCTGATACAAATAGTCATGGAATAAAATTTATTAAGATGGAAAATAAATTGTGAATGAATGAATAAATTTACAATTTCAATTAAATGAAAGTGAAATTGAATGTTGAAATTAATTTCGAATTTGTAAGCAAATAGAATTGAATTGGAATTGAATTTGATTTGTGATAAACAAAGCGAAGTATTGAAATAAAAATTTGTGAGTGAAACTAATTGAAGGAATGACAAGATAAATTTGGTTTGAAGTGAATTGAATTCACTAATTATAAATAAATGATAAATTAAACTCATATGAAATTTGAAATCCAGTTTAAATATAAGTGGTTATAAACCAAAATGGTGAATTGAAAAAAAAAATGGGATTGAGAAAAAGAATCACTACAAGAAAAGTTGGTTTTTATAACGGCAATAGATAACGCTTTATTTCATGGTGTTATTATTTGCTTTGATTTGTCCATCTTTGGTAGGCACTACATATGTAACGCTCCTACAAAGCGGGAATTATTTTGGTGCCCGCGGTTCCTCTAATTATTTCACTTTCCCTCTTCCTCGTTTATTTCCCTATTCACTTATCATTTACCCAAATTTTATTCTCTTTTCATCTTCAGCTACCTGCCGCTTCAGATAATTTCCTCTTCCTTCCAAGTCTAAGTATAGGGTTCCGAACCAAGCATAGGGTAAGTCGATTTTATCTATCATCTTCTAAATTTTGATAATACTTACTACGAATTCTGATGACTATCACTGTTATGTCACTTCCAAGCTGCCGCGTCATCTCTCTAGCCGCATCCGCCAATCACAACCGCCGATCACTCAACTTTGTCGTCGCTGCTATATGATTTAAGCTACTCATGTGCTAAAATATTGCAAAAAATATATCCTTCGTAAGTTGTTCTTTAAGCCTATTTGCTTGCGTGCGTGTGAGATTTTATTTTCAATAAAACGTTGAGATTTTATTTTCAATAAAACATTTGGAATAGAAGTGGTTTTACAAATTTAGCATACTCTTATAACAAGTTCCTTGCATAAGAAATAAAAATATATATAACCAACTACCTACACCTAGTAACATATATAATATCTTGATTGTTAATATTTTGTTCCAGGATCTATACCTCCTTGAAGTAAGCCTAAAACTTGACAAGTCATGCTCTTAACCTTCTTTCTTTATTATCATTTTATTAATATTGTTTTCCTTCCATGCCAGAATTCACCTGTCACCAATTATTATTCGTTTGCACAAGTATAATTCCCATATGTTATGTTGTTTAATTTAATCAAGTATAACTGTATTTGTGAAGAAGAGTCTTGTTATTACATTTGTACTTGCTAAAAAATGGTTTAGACTTTTATATGTCATCATTTGACAATTTGCATCTACTAAAAGCATAAATTGTATCATTTGTTGCCTCCGCCCAAGTCAAGTTAATAGATGCCTGTTTAGTTGCCTGGTCGTAGTATTGAAAAATGCAGATCATTACAATATTACAACTTTGCTGGCATTGACGCTAATTTATTATTCTTCTTATTTTGGTATAAAAAACCCAGTGCTTCCACTGGTTGTATGTTTCCGCATATCGTCTCACGATATCAAAAGATGTATACATGTACCAAGTACCAACCATGTCATATGTAACCGTGTGCCAGGCACATTGGTACCGATAAATGAATATCTAATATATTCTTAGGGTCTCATTGGTAGGATTGGTAACACCCTAAAGAAATTAGATGCATCAATATTGCAGAGATAATAGTGCTTGTTGTAATTTTGGACTGATTTAAATGTGGGAACACACATAGCTGTTCCTTCTCCTGATCTGATTTATTTTCTTACAGAATCAATGACAGAAAGCATATAGCTGGATTCTACATGGGAACAGAATATAATGCAACGCTCGAATTTCAATCTTCGGGAATATAGAATAACTTACTGTTTCCAGAACTTGACTGAGCCTATGAGAGATCATGCTCTGTTACCAAAAAATGTAGCAACTAGAGATAAAATGAAAACCTTTTACTGTGGAGATGTGCTCACTTTTGATAAAATACCCTCGGAAAATGCTGCATTTTATCAATTTTGCCAAAAAAATTACAAGCTCTACTGTTTTATCTGAAGTGGCCTTAATAAAAGATAACGCAATGAATATGGAAATGCCGCCGATGGCCAGAAGAAGTTTGTTTTAGAGATTTCTTGAAACAAGAATGGATAGGTAACACATTTCCATTTTATTTTTTATATGCGTTAAAATGATATTGAAAAGGGAAATTAAAATTACAATGGTAGAGTCAAATGACCACACGTTGAACTTATTTAAATCTTTACAAGGATATGTCGATTCAAAATTGCATGCTAATGTTTGTTGAATTGTTTGACTTGCTGATAAATTATTTTCATATTTTTTGATTTCAAAGGTTGTAGCTTTATTTCACAGAAATAAAAGATACAACACATCTTTCCGTAGATATCACGGCTGTCAATCCTTGCACGTTTGATTGCTTATCCTGAAATCTAGTAGAACTGCCTTGAATAATTTATTTTTCTCGCCGTTTGAACTTGGCTTGCATCAGTTGCTTAGAGAGAAACCTTGCTAATACTTGCTTAAAAATTGATTGGGAGTAATTGGTAATGGGATCCATTGTTCGGTTAATGCAAGACAAACTAAGTTGAATTCAACCAATTGTAAAATAGTTTCTTCAATTGCTTGCAACAGGTGATGCTGAGAGCATTGCTCTTATTTATTTTTGTATGAGGAAAATGTTAGCGCGCGTTAGTATTGATTATAACATTTTGAGAAATCTTTTATTCTAGATTGATTTATACTACTAGTTAAGTGCTAGATTTCCATTTCTCAATTTAGGATGATTTGAATTGGTAGGATTGGGTCATTAAATGTGTTCCTAACCCAATTTAGAATGATGTTGAATGGACAAGCAATGGGAGTATGATCTATGCTCTCCTTCTGATACTACAGAATGTACATGTTGGATCCATTGTCATTACGTGTCTGAGCAATCAACCTTTCATGGGTAAATTGGTTATATAAGCTCTGTACGGGCACAGAATTATTTTTAGGTTAACCCTTGATTTCCAAGAAAATTAGTGAAACCTTTTTTCCATCAAAACTTTGGTATTGTTTGCGACGGTGTTAGAAAAATAGACACATTAATTTTATGGCTACTGTTCTGTGGAAGATGAGACAAGTTCATTCTTTTCTACATTCAAAGTATGCTTTTCTATGTGATCTAAAGACAGTTTTTGTCAACTTTTCAACTACTGATGACTCATGAGACTTGGTATGTATCTCTAGGTTTGATACATTTATACTGACCTATGTATGGATCAAATAATAATAAAGAATATAAAATCCTACATAGTTTAACTAAAATAATAAAGGCTCTAAGCTTCATGGTCACATCAGCTCATGCCCTTCAATCAAATAACGTAGAGACAATCATTTATGGAAATCCTATAATAGAAATTTGTTTCGATAAGATCTAAAATCATTTGGTTACTCTATTGGACATTTTGATTCATTATGAAACCATGGTCCACAACCATCACAACTCCCCAATGTTCAGTCCTTGTTACCTATTCCCTCCAAAATTCCTTTACCTCATCATCTAGTTAGGCGGTGGATTCCCAAGCCTTTGGAACCTGCACTTGAGTCTGACCAGCTTGCCTCTGACTTAGATGTCTAATCACCCACAAACTTCCTCACCTTCCACAGTGACACTGTTAAAATGCTGGTTAAAAGTAGATGTAAAAGCTTATTCGGTCTTAAAAAAGCCTGACAAAACAGAGACACTGTTTCTAAATTGTAGGTGCTTTGGGACCCACAGACCCTCATTGGGGATCAGTTGCAATACAACAGAATGGTTTTCTTTTAGTAAATAGAGCATTAAACCTCATATTATGCAATGTATTCGTGTTCTGACCAATAAGTAACCTATGGACATGCAGGGATGTTTTGAACCGTGGACTGTTTATTATGTTGTTTACCAAAACATGATAACTCAACGCTTTACTTGTATAAACTATCCTTTGAGATATTTGTTAATGTTACCTTAGATAGCGTATTTATTTGGCAAGTAGAGCAAAGTTTTGTAAGCCTAACTTGTTTTTCTGTGAACTTTTTGACATGACTTTTAGGTATACCGTGAAGCCGCGATAATTTCTGCGGTACCAAAAGAAGTGTAGCGTTTTACGGTTACATACGATAAGCTTGTCATTGCATCTGGCGCCGAGCCATTGACCTTTAATATTAAAGGAGTAAAGGAGCATGCTTTTTTTCTTCGTGAAGTAAATGACGCACAGACAATAAGGAAGAAGCTACTTCCAAACTTGATGCTGTCAGAAAATCCTGGTTATTTATGAATCAGATCATTCCATTCCATTCCATTCAATGCTCTCCTACATGTAATATTTAATGTTTTTTCTTGTTAGTTTAGGCATTTTCAGAAGAAGAGAAGAAACGCCTTTTACACTGCGTGGTCATTGGAGGTGGTCCTACAGGCGTAGAGTTCAGTGGTGAATTGAGCAACTTTATTATGAAAGACGTGCATGAAAGTTATTCTCACGTCAAAAACAGCATTCATGTCACTCTAATTGAGGTAAACCATACATTTCTATAGTGATGTTTCATGAATATCCAGGTAAAGTGGAAACTGATCTATAGGTGTAATTTCCAAACAGGCAAATGAAATACTATCTTCGTTCGATCTGGGGTTAGGCAGTATGCAACTAATCTAATGGCCCTGCCTTAGAATATCATTGTTGATTCTATATGCATGTATAAATTGTAATATACTTAACATTTTTGCACTTATACGTATATCTTTTGTTAAAATGAAATAAAAACGTATTCTGGTAAAATATGGATTAATATTTTCCTCCTCCTTTAGGGTGTAGATTGTTTTTTTCTTACTCAAATATATCTGAAGGCAGCGCTCACCAAAACGTTGGACCTAAAAGAGCTGAAATTATTAGAAGTGCACAACGGTAAGTGTATTAAGTTAAATAATTGATATCTTAAATTAATACCACCGTAACCCCATCTTCGGTCACATCTTTTTAGACGACTACACCAGTACCCAACTCCAGCACCACTTCCCAACGATTGTTTATTTGTTTATTTATTTATTATTTTCCATTTCTTACTTCAACTATGTCTGTCATGGCCCCGCTTCTTCAGGCGATCAACGATCGAACCGAACCTGTCATTGTACTCAGCTATGTAATACTATCATACCAACTCTCTAAGTTCTAACTTCAAAAAATCTATTCAAAATCCGAGAACGGACATGTCGCAACTATTTTCAATAATTTCCAATCACCAATTACTCTGACTACCAAGAAAAAGCTATTTGATTTGTTTGTCTTACTTCCCTCTCCATTTTATCTTTTGGTTGCATGCTCAAATTCACTATAGTTTTTGAGATGCAGGGAGTTGTAGTTTTGAGTAAAGGGGGAGGATTATATGCATATATTTTTGTACAGTGGAATCTATTGATGCAGGGTACGTTTGCACAAAAAGTTCATGTGTACACAAGGTACGTCAGAGGCAATTCATATGTTTTTACTAATGTTTCATGATAACCAACTATTTAGGTTAGTTTTAGATTTACATGTTATTTCATATGGTTTTAGATAAGAAGCCATCAGGTAGTAAAAGAGCTTAGCCCGCTGATAATTCTTCTTTTGTGTTACTTCATATAATATCTAGAAGGCAGAAATTCAAGCAGAAATTCACTGAAAACATAGCAACAAGGTTAAAAGTAGAGCTTTGTGGACTAGCAATGGACCACATCAATAGCAATTACAGCCATAACAAAGGTTTGCACCACTGTGTTATAAATAATAACTGGTTTGTGTGCTAAGCATAAATGATTATGCAGTAACAATGAAGAAGGAGCAATGGTGCACAAGTTTTAGCAATTCTTAGTGTGTTTCCTATTTTAATTTAAATACTACGTTTTAATTTAAACTGCAATAACATGAAATTAATCATGTTTTGTAGGAAAAGATTAAACAAATTGAAAGTGTTTCACAATCGAGCTCGTCAATTAATTATAAAGCAGATACACTTGCACAAGTGCTAGGGCAAGAAAGACCGGGTCGACTTAGAGCGATGGGAAGAGGAATGAGTCTTAGTAGAGCGGCTTTATCGAAGTTAAGGATTGCTTTAATGTTTGTACTCTGTAATGTTTGTACACTTATTAAATTGACATTATTTTATGTTTCTCCGTGTTAACTTGGCTGCAGGCTTATGTTTTATTCAATGGTTATATATGCACTTGCTTTAATGTTTGTACACTGTAATGAAAAGTATATCACATTTCTTTCTGAGCATGCTATTGTGTTATATTTGTTGATTATAATCTTTATTCGTTTATGAAGATTTAGTTTGATTGCTATTATTAAAATGCTATTATTGAATAAATATTTTATAGCAGCAAAATGGTGTTATAAAGATGTCCAATTCCGTTGAGATTTAGCTGTATTATAGTGACTACAATGAGCTATTGAATAAATATTTTATAGCGGCAAAATGGTGTTATAAAGATTTCCAGTTCCGTTGAGATTTAGCTGTATTATAGCGGCCATAATGAGCTGTTGAATCAACGTACCATAGCAGCGAAATTACGTTATAAAACTAAACTCAACCATAGCGGCATATTTTGTGTTATAAATATTCAACAGTTTTTTATAACATGTCGATATATAGCGCTTATCAAACCGCTATGGTTGTGATTAATAGCGGCTATATGCCGCTATAAAAGACACTTTTTGTTGTAGTGAATAAAACTGGAATTGAATATTAAAAAAACCAATTTGAATTATGTGAAATAAAATGAAGATGTAAAATTAGTTCAGAGTGAACTAGAGGTAATAAAGGTGAAAAAAATGGTTTGAGATAAAATGAATTGCAATTTGTAATGAATTAGTAAATGAAACTAATTCAAAATAGTGATATGAATCAGTTGTGAATGAAAGATAATCGATAAATTCAATATTCAGAAGGTAAATTGAATCCAAATAGAATTGAAATTGTAAATTGAATTCAAATGAAATTGAAAATGCAGGATTGAATGAAAATGGATATATAACTTCAATAGTGAAGTAGAAATGGTATAGGAAGTAGTACTCAAACTTTTGTAATGGAATGTGCAAAATGATTTTTGAATATAGAAACTGGATATGGTTGTTAAATAGTATACATATGATATAAAGAAAAATGGAATTGGGATTTTGATTTCGAAGATAAAAGTTTGAATTTCTCGAAAAGGTGTGTATTTGAATTTCAGTATGAAATTTGATGATTTTCTTGTCTAGCCTCTTGACTTTTCGTTTTCTTTTTGAAATCTGAAGGACGTTGTGGCATTTTGTAGTTGTACCGAGCTAGTTGATAAAAGGAGACGCTACCGAAATTTTTCGAAAATTTAGGGTGTTAGAATTTTTTTTGAGAAATTTGGATAATTTGAAATTTCAATTTCAATTTAAATTTGAATTGTGAAATAAACAATGTTGTTTGGGAACTATGAAATATTTTTGAAAGTTAGTTAAAGTAATAATGGTCTTTAACAAAGAGATTTGTTTTGGCAAGATTGATAAAACTGTTTGGTTTTGGGTAAATAGTAAACAGGTTAAGGTCCATTCTTCTTAACTAGAAATTTCGGAACGAAATTCTATTAATGGGGGAAGAATGTGACGACCCAGAATTTTGAACATTTGAAAATGAAATATTTAATTGATTTTGAATATTTGAATGTTAATTTAACTTGAATTTCAATTATCACCTTTTATTTGGCAATTAAATTATTGAATTTAATTTATTTGAGTTGGTAAAAATATTGAATCTTGATTTTTTAAGCTGATTAAAAATATTTCAAAGGCTTGTAAAATTTATATTGATAATATTGAAGATAATGGAAGCTTCAGAATTGAATTTGAAAATATTTTATTCCATTTTGAAATTTTATTATTTAAATCGATATTTAAAAATAGCCTCACGAGGCACAGTCTCGGAATTCAACGAAACCAGTTCCATTGGATCCGTAATATTGTATTATTATCAGGTTTCAATTTCCTTAATGTTTGGAGTGATTGTTTGTCCGTAGATAAGCAAATGCGCTGAAAATTAAATCGAAATTAAATTTAATAACTGGTCTGAAAAGATATCTTCTCCATACGATCGAATTAGGACTCGGAACCTTTTCCATTGCGTTTGAAATAGAGATATAACATTATGAACGCCTAGCGGCAAGCCTCATTAGGGGTTCGAAATTTTAGTGTATGTATATTGGGACGATTTGAATTTAAATTGAATATATATATATTTACATTAAATAGGCAAATTTAACACGTTTCCCTTAACGAACACGTGTTTCCCTTCCTTTACCATTTGCGTACAGATGTCCCCTTTTCTTTCATTCCAACCGAGTATTTTTTTTAAACCTAAAAAACGAGTGGAATAAATATTGTGTTCAAATTAATCTTGTTCTCTTGGCTTAACTCGAAATAAAATCAAACAAGAACACTTCTTTTTCTTCTCTCTACATTTTAGCAAATCAATGGCCGAAAAACAGAATTTATTTTTCCCTTTTTATTCGAAATGAAATTCGAATTCGTTCGAATCCAAACGAAGAAGAACGTGGTTCGCGAGTCTATTTTCCCAAATCCAAATAAGCACTTCAATGTTCAATCGAGCATGGCAGCTACTTAGAGGTTTTGATCGCGATGGTTCCGAGGCATGCACGAGGGTTCAGCAGGGCTTGAGCGATGAGCGATGCGATTTTGGGGAGATTGGCGCGGGTCGAAGGGGATGGTCACGACGCAGCGGCGGCCGCGCGCGCTCGCGAGGGCTGGGGATCGTGTTCATGGAGGCCCAAGGCTAGGGGGCCTCGGCGGCGCACTACGAGCTCGTAATGATGATGGCGGCACGTTGCGTCAGGGGTGTTGAGCTAGGGTTTACAGCAGGCAGTTCATCTGCGATTTGGGGTGGAGGTATATACTGTTTCTCAGTTTAAGATTTACAAATATAGTTACATATACAAATATATATATATATATATATATATATACAGTGAGAAAAAATATATATGCAGTTAGAAATATATATATATATATTAGCAGTTAGGTAGTTTTAAAATGTTTTTTTAAGTTAATCTTGATTTAAAAAATTAAAATATATTTATGTAAAGTAGCTAATATACAAATGTGTATATATATATATATATATTAGATTTTGAGAAGATATAGAAATTTTATGACGTGTAGAGTTGATATAAAAATTAGATTTTTATGAAATCTATTAGCTTATTTTATAAAATTATATATATATATATATATATATATATATATATATATATAGTTTCAAGTGAAAAAGAAATAGAAAAAATATACACATGCACCTTTCAATTCCGAAATAAAATTTTAAGGTGATTTATTTTATTTATTAGCTTATTTAAAATTTATTTTAATCACTAAAATTATTTTCTAAAATAAAATTTGTTAGAGATTTAATTTATTTAGTCAACCTAATTAATTTTTGTTACTGAAGAATTTTATTTAAAAAGGAAAATTTGTTTAAAAGAGAAAATCATTAGTTTGAAATTAAATTTTCAGTTAAATAAATTTATTAAAAGAAATTAGTTTAAAATAAGATCATTGGATAATTAAAATTACCAAACGAAAATTGATTATTCGATTGTTTGAATATTAATAAATTGTAAAATTGTTTATACAAGGTCTAATTCTGTGAAGAGAACAAATCGGGAATAAAAATGGGCCGCATGCATAAGCAAAGGTGAGATCTTCTCACTCAAACAAATTGTTTTGTTTAATTTTAAATAGTTAAATTTAAAATTGTTGATTGTGTGCTTGGTGATAAATTATTATCAATTGTATTGAATTAGAACCTATGCGCCGCATGATAGCGGATGATATTATATTAAATCCATATACCGCGATATTCCACCTCGAAGTGGAATTGGTATGATATATGTATTTGGAGTGATTGATTTCCTGCATTATATAGTGGATAAGACCCTATGCGCCGCATAATAGTGGATGATAATTTATAAATCCTATATACCACGATATTCTATCTCAAAGTGGAATTGGTATTTAATTGTTGTGCTAACGTCTATGGATGCAGGGAAACAAGTTGGAGGGATCCAACTGGATTCCTCAAATGATTGAATTTGTTTCAATAATTGTGTGTTGATTTGTTTATAATCTGTGTGTGAATATATTGTGATTGAAATCGTTGATGGCTAGAGTTTAGCCGGATTTATTTTTGGTATCGTAGGATACCGGAAATGAATAAAAATGGGATTTTTGAAATTCAAGTTGAAAATTTATAGTAAAATTTATTTTTGATAATTGGATAAAATTTAAAAGAAGTAATTTTAAAAGAATAAAGTTTTATTTTTGAATCTTATTGAATAAATTCCAATATATGGGAAAAAGGCTTAATGAATGGATTTTGGGTGATATTATTCAAAGGTTGAAGAATTTATTCAATATAAGGATTTTTAAATAGTTTGGAAGAAATAAAGGAATTTATCTTAAAAAGAAATAATTTTAGAAATCAATTTGGAATTTAATTTGGTGTTTGAATTATTTTTTAGAAAACCAATTTGGAATTAGATTCGGTGTTTGAAATTTAAATCTTTAGGAAACCGATTTTAAATTGATTTGGTATTTAAAAATAAATTTTGGGAAATAAATTCTGAAATCGATTTGGTGTTTGAAATAAATGTTTGGAAAATCAATTTGGGATTTGATCTGCTATTTGAAATAAATTTGGAAATCAATTTGAAAAATGATTTAATGTTGAAAGTGAATATTTGGGAAACAATTTGAAAATAGTATATCAGTAGATATTTGAAAATTTAAATTCACAATGAAAATTTATAAAAGAAATGTGAATTTTTTTTAAAAAATAAATATCGGTTTATTTTAAAGGTGTGGAAAAATCTGCGGGTTTGGAATGTAAATTTAAAATAATCGAGAAAGGTTTATTAATTGGCGTAGATGAACCATTTTGTAATGGAAAGAGAATTCTTCCCTGTAAAGCCGAGTCTATTTTTAAAGTAGCTTTTGCAGTATAAATTAAAAGTTTCTAGAAAATGATTTGAAACAATATTGTTGGAGAAATTAGCTTTAGAAATTGTTTTAAATCTTTAAAGTAAAGATTTATTTAATTAATTATAGAAGGGATTATTTTAAAGATTAAATTGATATTTGATTTAGAAAATATTTGTTTAAATATTTATACTCTATCTACTACTTCTATTTTAAAATTAGTTTGGACTGAATTTTTATATAAGACATTAGTATATATTTTCACAACTAATATTTAAGCGAGTGTTTCAAAATAGTTCTATTTTAAATATTTCCAAGTATATTTTGGATAAGTATTTTAAATTATTTTATAATATTTGAACTCGGCAGATTTTCAGTAGAAATGAATAAATATTTGGAAATGTTTCCCGCGTAAGGAAAAATGATTTGAAATTTTTTTCCAATGCTTTTAAATGTGGAAAGTGATTTGAAATTTGTTTTTGAATGGTTGAAGTGTTAAAATTATATCTTGCAAAGATATTTTTGAAACAATTGGGGGAAAATTATTTGAAAACCAGTGATTGTTGTGAGTATTGATTGATAGTTAAATAACCGACTATCAATATTGACCTTTAAATGGCATTTGAAATTCGATGCGACCGGGGGTCGGATTCCAAATGGATATTCGAAAACCACATCGAACCTTTGTGATTGTGATGGATCTTTTATTAAAAAGATCAAAGTGGAAATTTGTTGTGATTTCTTTGAAATCTGAGTGTAACACATATTTTTTAAAATAAGCGCTCGTTATTCGGAATAGCCGGGAGAGGACCTTGTGTCATAAAACCCATTCTGACTAATGATATGACGAAATGGGATTGCTTTTGAAAACGGTGTTGTAGACCGGGTATTTTAGAAAATGAAAGGATTACCTGTCGAATATCTCTACAACGGGTTGCTTCGGTATAGAGATTTTATCGCCCTTTGTGATGGCGATTCCGGACGCGATTAGTGAATATCCGGATTGCAAGGGCTTCTTTTGAAGTGTCTTTGGTTCCATTCGATCCTGGAATGGACTTGTATGGATGTGTGTCTGACGTTACACTTTGAGACGTAAAGCTGGTTTCTATCAAATGCATTTCTGTTGGTGGCAGAAAATTTATTCTCTTAGCTTAACATCCTTCTCTGAGATGTACGAGCTTACAGGTTATTTAATTGATGGTTACTAGTGATATATTTCCAATTTGGTAATGTGGCATAGGAAGTGATGTTGATCATTTGTTGATCGAAGCATGACTTTGTGAAAAGTGTAGCCTTGTGGACGAGACTTCGTCGGACCTTACACCCCGGAAACGGTCGAAACAGAAAGGATGCGGCAAGGTTATTTGGGGGTAGCGCCCCCTGAGGGAATGTCATTTCCTTCTGTAAAAGGGTAGTATCATGTTATGGAGCCCAGATATTTTACCTATGTTGATGCTGAAAATTTATTATACTTTATGATTGTTACTTTGTGGTTGAGGATCCTCGGATAAAGGTCGCAAACGACCGGGGTATGGCATACTCGTGTAGTAGTTACCTAGTTATAGAGGTAACCCGGCCTTGTGTTGGTAGAGTGGTGATTAAGTTCTCGGGGCGTCCCTCCAGAAGCGTACCCATATGGCATAGGAAGTTCCTTAGCCTGACCATTTGTTGGAAATCCAATCATCAATATGCGACTTGTACGGTTTTAGTTGTAGAGCCTGCCATTTAACATGGTAGCTATAGTAGGCATACTATAATGGTACGTATGCTGGCTAAGGTTAATATTAATACTTGCAAATGTTTTCCACCATGCACTAATGATAATATTAAAAAGAATTTTGCGTATCAAGCATGTTTGACTATCATAAGGAGAAATCTCCTCCAATTGTGCACTTGCATTGTGTGTGTGCAGGGAGGCCTTATGGTAGTTTCATTTTCCAAAAGCATAGCGGATTTCTTTTCCTTTTCTTTGTGAAAATAACTGTTTTTAAGATCTCACACCAGTCCCATGACTGCTCTGGAGTTTATTATTCCCTTTCTAAACTCTGGGTGCCCACCAATTTCCACAGACAGCTTAGAGTCCGGTTATCAGTTATTCTGGAGCGAAGTCAGAAAAGAGATGCTGTGGAGATTAAGAGCAAGCTGGATGGCGAGGCGTATCTCTAGTATATGTAATATTTCCTTTCCGCTGTTGTGTTGTTGTACACTCTGATAATGTATGTATAAACTGATATAGTGTTTTTGCTTTAAAGATATTCATTTATCTATTTTATATTGTTCCGCTGCGAAATGTGAGATTCTGTTTATTTTTTCTGTTATTCTTCTATCTTCTTCTTCTTAAACCCTAATGGTTCGGTGTTTGGGCATTCAATTGTGTGGCATTGGATACCATGGATGTATCGATGTCGACTTTCTAGAGTCGAAAAGTTGGGTCGTTACAAATTAGGTATTTGTTCAATAACTGAAATATAGAATATAAATAACAAAGTATAATTAAAAATTAAATTAAAATAAATCAAATAGCAAAAATATCAAGTACCATGTCGACAACCCTCCATTACCCCTGTCGAAATTATTATGATTTGCGAAAGCAAGTAGAATCCTAATGGCTTCTAATCTTGCTACGGGAGCAAAAGTTTCGTTAAAATTTATTCCTTCTTCTTGACAATAACCTTGAGAGACTAACCGGGCTTTATTTCTAACAACCTCTCCTTGTTCATTCATTTTATTTTTATAAAACCATTTAGTTTCAATTATAATTTTATTTTCAGGTCTAGGAACAAGTTCCCAAACATCATTTCTAGTGAATTGATTTAGTTCTTCTTGCATAGCCAAAATCCATGAATCATCAGTTGATGCTTCTTTTGGATTTTTGGGTTCAATAGTTGATATAAAGGCTACATTGCTCATTTTACTTAGTTGATTTCTAGTGGTAACAACAGATTGCATATCTCCTAGTATATTTTCTATAGGATGATCTTTTAAAAGTTTAATCTTTTTATTAGGATGATTAATTTCATTGTTAGTTTCAGTTGACGTTTGATTTTGAGTGATTAAATCATCTTCATCATTTGTATCTTCAAAATTTTTGAGGCTTTCATCGAATGAAACATGCATTGTTTCTTCGATGGTGTTAGTTCTTAAATTAAACACTCTGTATGCTTTACTTCTATTAGAATATCCGATGAAGATACCTTTGTCGGATTTAGGATCAAATTTGTCTAAGTTATCTTTTGTATTTAAAATAATTACTTCCAAAAATTCTAAAATAAGATACCTTAGGTTTCTTTGAGGGAAGAAGTTCATAAGATGTCTTATCAGTTAAAGGTCTAATTAAAATTCTATTTAAAATATAACAGGCAGTGGCAACTGCTTCTGTCCAAAAAAACTTTGGTAATTTACTATCTGAAAGCATAGTTCTCGCACACTCTTGAATCGTCCTATTTTTACGTTCTACTACTCCATTTTGTTGTCAGGTTCTTCAAAATGAAAAATTGTGAGTTATTCCCTTTTTATTGCAGAATTCCTCAAACCTTTCATTTTCAAATTCACCACCGTGATCACTATGGATGGTTATAATTTTTATAGAAAGTTGATTTTGGATCCTTTTTGTAAAGTACTTAAAACATTCAAAAGTATCACTTTTATGTTTCAAAAATATTGTCCATGTAAATCTAGAATAATCATCTACAATTACAAAAACATATTTACTATGATTTATTGACAGAATTTGAGATGGACCAAATAAATCAAGATGAAGTAATTCAAGAGGTTTTGAAGTTGAAATCATATCTTTTAATTTAAAGGAACGTTTTCTAAGTTTTCCTAATTGACATGCATCACATAAACTATCTACTTTAAAATTCATTTTAGGGAGACCTCTTACTAGATCATGTTTTGACAGTCTAGATAAGAGTTTGAAATTCAAATGCCCAAATCTCTTATGCCAAATCCAAGGGTCACTTGTATTTGCCAAAAGACACAGGTTATCATTTGAAACTTTCAAACTAAGAATATAAATATTCTTTTTCCTAATTCCCTCAAATATTATGGTTGAAGTATTATCCTCAATGTGACATTTATCTTTTTCAAATTTAATTTTATATCCTTTATCGCAAAGTTGACTAATACTTAGCAGATTATGTTTCAAATTCTTAACTAGCAAAACATTAGTAATAATAGGAGTTTCAAAGTTACCGACTTTGCCGATGCCAATCACATATTCTTACTTTTGTCTTCTACGCAGATTTAAATATAACAATATATAATTAATAAATAATTTGTGTTCTTATATTTGATTTCTCACATTATCACTATTATAAGTATTATCACGTATGGATTCTTAGTCAGGATAGCTAGTAATTATGGACTAAGTTTTAGTTTTAGAATTAAGTGATGATTATTTATGATAACACTATCATTACAATCACATGTCATATAGTATTAGTTTTAGGGGTAGTTATAGTTTAGACTTAGTTTTTTATTAATGACAAAGGGGAGAAGTATAAAATAGGATAGTTAGGCATAGATTAAGAGAGAGTTATTAGTTTTAGGAGGAGTTATTAGGATAAAAGTAATATTTTATAAACAAAGGTTGTCATCATCAAAAAGGGGGAGATTGTTAGTCCCTGAGAAGATGGTTTTGATGACAACAACCTTATAATAAAATTATAAAGTATAAATACTAACATTATAGTTTAGACATATATGTATATACAGAATTTAACCATGCAGGTATCAAGAATGAAGACTGTACAGTATAGAGATTCAAGACTGAAGATATCAAAATTGAAGATTCATGAGTATCAAGATTATCAAGAGTTCAAGATTTCAATAATAAGTAATTTAATCAGGAATTTTGTTAAAACTCCTAAAAAAGCACTGGCATCTCAAAATCTAATTTATTCGTGGAATGGAATCCACTTCGAGCCTGTTAAAGGTATGGAACCCTAAGTAGGATGGAACCTACGAAAAATCTAGTGGAACATTGTATTGTATCCACTAACTTTTATTCAAATGTTTTTACAAAATTATATCCTGTTTTCAAAGATGATTTCAAAATCTTCCTTTTAAAAAGAATCAAAAACATCTATCCTGGTTTTAAAATACTTTTAGCCTCAAAATAATCTTTATCTTCAAAAACAAATTATCCTTGGTTTTAAATATCTTTTAATAATAATATATTTAACTTTTAATATCTACACTTAGATTTAAATATAAGATTATAGTAAAATTTTATATATATTATTCTCTATACCTATTTATGTATTTTAACTATAGTTAAGTATATTTATAAAGTTTAAAAAAGTTTTAATACAAGATGAAAGTTATTTTTAAAGGAAAACAAATTATCAAAAATTACATAGGCTTGTCGACAACCCCAATCTACCCTTGTCGACAAGGTGGCAGTTGATTTCAAAATTTTGAATTTCAAAAGAAGTGTTTATTCGTCATATCCTTTCACGAATGAACATGGCTGTTGGTTTACTATAAATAGGGCCAGCTTTAAACGAATTCTTATACATTTTTTCTTTGATTTCACTCTTTTTCTTCTTCCACATTTCTTTATATATATTTTTACCATTACTCTGCCAAAATCAATATTGAATCTAACTAGATCGTCTCTGGTTTGATTCTCTATCACTATCTCAACAAGATCTCAATGTTATTCAGAGTTATTGGCTTCTTTATAATTAACTGAGTGAGAAAAAATGTGATTATAGCCTGTGAAATCAATCAGGCAAGAAAAGGTGTGATTGTAGCCTGTGAAATCAATTGGGTGAACTTGTTGCCCGTAAAATCAAATATCTCTACCAAGAGAATTGTGAATATGGAGTGGTATACATCGTGGCCTTGAAATAGAGGGTGTAATTGTAAAAACTGATTTTGAAAGGAAATCCATACTTATGTGTGGGACTGGATGTAGGGTAGTTTCGAACCAGTATAAAATCCGGTGTGTTCTTTGCTTTATTGCTTTTACTTTATTCCTACATCTATGTTTGATTCTGTGATCATATCTGTGTTAGAATATTGCATACATTTGTGTTCAAATTAACATAAACTCAAAAAGATTTAGTGATTCCTTAAACACTATTCACCCCCCCCCCTCTAGCATTAATTCTAGCCTTAAGATCCATAATCTGCATTTCTCACATTAAGGCCAAAGCACCCATTCATTGGAAGCATCAAAAGAGTTGATGACCTCTTTGAATTGATACATATAGATGTATGCAATCATAAGTATGGTAATACCAAAACGGTTCCATGTACTTTGTTGTATTCACCGATGAATTATCATAAGCATGAATATGTGTATTTGATACATATGGAGCGTGTCTATGATAAGTTTATAGAATATAAAATGGAAGTAAATAAAATAACATGTAAAAAAATGATTCGATTTCGAATGGGTAAGTATATTGGAAAGAGTTCCAGAGTACCTAAAATGAATATAGGTTGTCTCAGGAGTCACTCCTCCCTATAAAACATAGTGATGTATTGATAAATAGTAATCAAAGTTTGTTGGATAAAACACGATTAATACTAGAGTGAAGTTGAATTAAATTCTTCCTATAAGGTAGGTACTTAAGAGTAGTACACAAGGTTAAAATTAATTTCATCTAAAAGAATAGTTTACGAAATCATATAAGATAAGGGTTTTGAAAAACACCCCGACATATCCTAGGATAAAGAGTTTCCAGATTGTGCAAGTCGAAAGACTGCATGTAATAATTGTTCATGAGGGATCATATACAAATCGCCCTAACATGAATTTGGAAATGATTTTCATTGGATGACCAATTCATGTTTTGAATATAAAGTATCGTAAATTAAAACCAAAATAGTTTTATATATAAGGCAATTCATAAAATGTTTATAAATACCCATTCATTTGCACCGAGAAATAGTATTGTTCCAAGAAATATCAACTTCATGCGAAGGAATTTCTTTTAGAAATTATTGGTAGTTGAACGTATTTAGATACGATCCAAAGATGAAACTGATTACATTGGATGAAATGAAATTAACCAAACTTAAATGAACACTATGCATTAGAATGTCTAATAAATATTCTTGCACTTTGAAGAGAAATTATGACTTTCTTATCAATATCGGGAATAAGTAATCCTCAATGGTCAATTAAACCATAAAGAGTATTGTCTCTACCATGTCGTATGATGCACAAACCCGAAAGGATTTCAAGTACATTATCAAAATGTGATTTGATAAGCTGTACAGAAAGAAATATGATTCATCAACTGTAGATGTGTCTTCATAAGAAAGACTAATATAGTTGGGATATAGTAAGCAAAGTTGATAAGAACAAAATTGAAAATTTCAATTACTGAAATTAACGTAATAGATTCATCATTGAATGTGCTCAAGGTGATTCATGTTTTATTAATTAAATTTTCGCTTGGTATGACTTTGTATTTTGGTATGTATGTGTTGAAATGGAAACTTCTAAAGAATGATTTAGAATAGACTGTTTGCACATAACAACCAAAGTGTCTTGAAGTCTGTGCGAGCGATATCGAACTTGTGGGTTTTTTAGATATGATCCAAGAAAAGATAAAAAATTATCATTGCTTATGCATCAAAATTAAATAAGTATTTTGATAGAAATATCAGATAGTTTGATTTTTAGATAAAATGCAGAGGAAGCATGTGTTCGTAAGAAAGAACATTAAAAGGTACATGGATACTCTTAAATTATATGTAAACAACATACTACTAATTGTCAACGACATGCTTATGTTAAAATCAGTAATAATCTAGTTGTTTAATACTTAATATTGGATTTGTAAAGTATATCTTTTATAATAAGTATAAAGGATGTTGGTAATGTCCCAAACAATATGCGAAAACACCATATTAAAATGTTTAAAATGGAACATATAAGATGGATTCCTTATGTATTGACAATATGAATTGTCATACATGTTGTACTATCTATAATATTGTATCTTGTTTGTGTATTTGATGCATAAAGAAAATATCAAATCCAAATTAAGATCACTAAATGGTAGTTTAGAGTATTCTCGAGTATTTACAAAATACTATAGAATTGTTTACAGAAAAATCGAACTCCTTATGAAGCAGTGTTCGGACTCAAACTTCATAAGTGATATCGAATATGTCAATAGTATATTCATGTTTAAACTATAATTAAGAAGCTTTAAGTTGGAATTGTTTCAAACAATAAGTAGTAGCTAATTCAGCTGAAGTGTAACGACTCAGAATTTCACTACTTCAAATTGTGAATATTTAATTAATTTTAAATATTCAAATATTGGTTTTTATAATTAAAATAACTCTTTTAAATAATAAATAATGTTGGTGAAATATTTTAAAATTTTGTTTACAAAAACATTTAGTTCAAAGAAAAATCGAAAATGTGACAGAAATTCATTTTTCGACTTTCCGTCAACTAAAAGTTGTCAAAGATATTGTAAACTCTATGTAGAATATACTGGTGTATGATTTTTTTTTGATGATAATAAACACACACACACACACACACACACACACACACACACATATATATATATATATATATATTCATTTAACTGTATTTGTTACTGTACTATTTTATTTTTCCATATAATTAAATGAAATTTATTGAATAAAATAAATAACTCGAAATTATTATTTAAACAAATATTTTATTCAAACAAATACTTTATTACAAATTCAAATGGTACAAATTTAAGCTCACGCTGTATTTACACAATTTTCGCTATACATTTTACATACATGTTTCACCACATTACATATTCACTCATCACTCATATTTGATCTTCAACTCTATTCCAGCCTGTATCAGCATCTGATCTATCTACAAAATAAACATTGACGCGGTAAATTGAAAAAGAAATATTTTGCAGTGCACAATGAAGAGTGTATTTGAAATAATTGTTTGCCTCATTTATTTGGGTTGCTCGTCATCATTTTTTAATTCATCTTTCTATTTCAAACTAGAATCAAAAATACACGAACAAAGTGTGACATGCACAGTGTATCACTGTATATGCCACAAGGTTGTGCACACCGATATACACTTGCTTGTTAAAATTGCAGGGACAGGTGAGCACAAGGTCAAACCCAAGCCAAGAATGGATTCAACTCTGGTGCAACGCAAAAACAACCAACATAACAGTAGCTCAACCAAATGTACACATGAAGATCCAACCAATATACAAACAGCCTCAAACAAATGTACAAGGGAGAAATAACAACATGACAGCAGCTCAACTAGACCTGTTAAAGTAACTAGCACAAAATCATTATCGACAGAGAATGTAAGTGCACTAAATACAAGCAAATTCAGAATGCAAGCACTCGGGTGGACAAAGCATAGCCATAGCAATCACACACATATATACATACATACACGTATGTACGTATGTATGTATGTATATACATGGAGACATTAGATCAAACTCAAGCAAGGCAACATAGGGTGACACACAAAAATACACTGAATACTCAACAAGGCAGTTCTTTTAAACAATGCAAGAAATGAACAACACACTAATGTATACATGACATGATCAAAGCGTAGTAATAGAGCATTCAAAGGATAAACAAGTCGAAATCATACCATAATCCTAAGTAAAGCAGAGAAAAAATTTAGGAATGAGTAGAAAAGTTCGTGAAGATATCAACATGAAGTAGACAAGTATACACACATATATGTAGATAGTAAACAACATGTATGCACATGCAAGGGGCAATTTATCTCGAAGCAAATCACAACGCAACACATCAAGTTTAGATTACTAGTACAAGGCAATGCAAGGCTAACATCCAAGACTCCAAGACCAGATCAATGAAATGACAGAACCCAGACCAACTAATCATAATACGGCAAAAACAGTGAAGCAACCATGGATCATGAATCAATCAAGGAGATTTTTCAAAAAGAAATGGCCAAACGAAAAACACTGTTGAAGTGTTTAAAAAATTGAAAATTATGTGTAGCAGTTTGAACAAAATCAAGGGAATTCAGTTAGAGCTCATAAGGAAACATATTTCAAAAAATGGAACAGTGAATGACAAATTGAACAAGTCGTAGGCAGCAAAGAGCGGAACCAAAGAAAATAAATTTAAGCATATTCAGATATATCGACAATATATTCAACCAATGAACAAGTCAGAAATCACCGAATCGTTCAACAAGAATTGAATAGCCGAGCGCAGAAATTGAAGAATTCAAATCAAAATATACGAAACGAAATTATAAGGTTTTGATTGCTATAAATACCCAATTCATCATCGGCAAAAAAATCCAGAGTTCAAAATAATCACCGAAAGCATTCAAGAGACAAAAACATACCAAAGTCGAACTCAAACCCTCTGAAGAAATCATTAAACAGAGTGGTTTCGAAATCTCCAGAATTGTTGAAGCCTAGAAATTCATGGCAACCTGAACTTATCAGAGTCTCAATCAAAGGCAGCGAGTTAATTAGAGGAATCATAGGCTTGAAAATCAAAAAACCCTAATTCTAAATCGCAAGAAACAAGACGGCATGGATGAGAAGGAAAAAGGGAAAACTTGTTTATCTTTTTTATTAGTCGTATAGTTTATATTAGGGTTTTATTTTTTTGTACTTTTGTTTTTTTAAGTCGAACTCTAGATTAACTAGATTACGAACTAAGGTTTGTAGTTTAAGAATTCGCAACTCGGTGGCTGGGTTGTGGCAGGGTTTTGAGCTTAGAGTTAGGTTAATCAAGTTAGCGGGTATCAAATTTTACGTGTTTTTGTAAGCGTGTATACTTAATTTCTTGTAGAAACCTTGGGGGCAGCACGTATGCAAATTTTTGTCGAAGCTGAGTAAAACCATATGTGATCTTTACTGCATTACTTTCTATTTTTATTTTCGCATTAATTTTTAGTAGTGGACCCTATTCACCCCTTCCCCCACCCCCTTCTAGGGTGAAAACGATCCTACATTCTATTGTATAAACAAACACATACATTTATATATAAGCTAGAGTTATATATTACATATGTGTATATACATATTTATTTACATAAGTTTATACAAGTTGATGTGACCTTTTATGTATTAATTTAAAAATAAGAAAAAGGAAAAGATACCTAAGGAAGCATTAAATACAAATGTTATAAATGCATGTTGGCTCATAGGGATGAGGAAGGGGATAAGAATTTCGTGAATCGACATGGTGAGGTGGAGGAAGACGTAGGAACATGATGAGGTGGCAAGCTTTTGTGGAGGGTAGAGTACATATGGTCATTTTGGCAATTTACTAATTACCTTTTGTACTAAATTTATTTTCATTTTCTTCATTTCATTTTCACATTCTAAAGCTTCTTCATACGCTCATGGTCCTTCCATGGCTACCATGATAATTTCTAAAGCTATAAACCTTAACTTTAGCACTTTAAATTGATGAAAACTTGTTTAGAATACTTTCTTCCACCCTTACACCTCCTCTCTTCCTAAAAGCAAGCCCTCACCTCCCGTTTCTTCTCATGGCCGAACCCTATATGTACTAGGCCAAACCATAAAGTCACCTTCAAGCCAACAAAAACATATTTTACCAAAGAAAAAGTAAAAGGCCTAAGTCGTGTGCAAGTTTTGGTTGTAGGCACTTTAAGTTAGTAAGCTTTTGGGTGAGTAAAAACTCATTTCTTTTTGAAAAAGTTTCAACCCTTACTGATTCGTTAGTTATTATTGAATATAATTAGTTATTATTGAATTATAATGATGTTTGGGTTTGCTATATATTTGCTTGAATGTCATGATGAATATAGACTTGAAATGAAGTCTAAAGTTGGAATTAGTTAGAAAGTTTTGATCTTTGTTTATGGCTTGTTGTTATGTATTGTAAATGCATGAACTTGTATTGATTAATGTATGCTAAATGTGGTAGCACTTAAAGTTGTATATGCTAAAAGTTAGCATTTAAACTTGTTGAAGCAACTTGAGATTTCCTTGGAAAACAAATTATGTTTTTTTAATTTCTAAAAAGAGATTTTAAGTTTTCTAACTTTATTTAGTTTTAAAATCCTTGCTTTTGTTTTCCAAAACATTTACTAAGTTTATTAAATAATTAAGGTATAAAAGAGATTGAATTTAAAGTTATTGTTATAAAAACAAGTTTTATAAAGTGGAAATTAGCCATAATGGTCTCTTTAGCAAGTGCAATTAGTTTCTAGGACACACAACTGAAATAATTACTTTTAAGGACAAAATGCAAAACAATTAGTTTCTACGGCCTAAAAACCTATGAAATTATGTCCTTGAAAGTAATTGGACTGCTGACTTTGTCCTTAAAAGTAATTATTCTACTGACTTTGGCCTTGATTAATTCTTGTGAATGTGTGTCCTAGAAACTAATTGTACTATAAAGTTTATCCTTCTAGTGAAATGCCCCTTTTATAAATTACAGGCCTTATAGCGATAGTCGCTATAACGTAGTTTGCGAAAACAAACTCTTTCCGCAAAGTTAAATTGTTTTACTTAAGAATCATTTTTGAAAATTGTTTTCAAATATTATATTAAATATTTAAAAGCACTAATTATTTATTTATTATTAAATTATTTTTTTAATGATTTTAATTAAGTAAGGACATTAACACTTAATCATTTGTTAATCAAGGTAATTAGTACTTAAGCATAATCAAGTGAGTTAATTATAATTAGTTAAATAATTAAAAGTTTAATTATTATTTATTAATTATTTAATGATTAATTATTATTTAATTAATTGTTAAAGATTAATTATTATTTATTTATAAAAGGGTATAATTATTAATTAATTACTCATTAAGTTAATTAAGATTTAATTAACATTCGATTAAGATTTAATTATTATTAAATGAAGGTTTAATTTATTAATTAATTATTAATTAAAGACTAATTATTCATTAACTTATTATTTAATTATTTATTTAATAGTTAATTATTTTTTAATTATTAATTAAATATTTAATTATTATTAAATAAGAGTTCAAAAGTTATTAAATAATTAAATAAAAGTTTTAGAGTTTTGAACTAAAGATTGATTTTTGTTTCAAAGCAAACTCTCTTTTAAAGAATATTTTAAATCCAAAGGGTTTCCATATTGATTACCATTAAGTAACCCCATTTGAAACATGAAATCTGATGACATATGTTTAGCAAAATAAACACCATCCTTCTAGTTAAATTATAGTTGACATCTATTTAGCAAAAATGAACATATTCTGCTAATTAAATTATATTTGACATGTCAAACCAAAATACCCAACAAGCATAAGCATTAGCTCTCCCTGAAAAGGAGGTGAGAATTGAAATCTTAGATCAAAACACTATGTATGGATGATATGAACTGCCTAAACAAGAATTCTTGAACGGTGAACAACCAGAGCCTATTACTCACTACCAATGGGCATTAAATTAAAGAAAAAATTTAAGTACTATACTTCACTTTAATATGGAAACGTAAGAATGAGTTTATTGTCTTCTTCGAAGGTTTTTAGAGAAAGATAGAATTAAGAAATAAAAATCTTAATGAAGAGATAGATCGTTCGAATAATAAAAAGGATCCATACATTCATTCCCACAAAATAGGACTAATGCTCCCATTGCGTATTGGTACTTATCGGGTATCACTGTTTTGTTATAATTCACCAAGTAGTGTATGTTGACATTTATTCAAGCAGAATAAATCACCATCTGCTATTATTATAACATGGATGCTTCCTATATGTTGATTAAGTGTTATTGGTTAATTCTTTTTACATATTTGCTTGTTATGTAAATACTCATGTTATAAATTGAAATGTTAAACTCAATTGAACAAACCATTGTAGTCACTAAGCCTCTTTCTTATTTTGTGAAGTCGGATATTTTATTTTATCCTTTTTAACATGGCTTGAAGTTATTATCATATTATTTATGATATTTAAAGGATAATTAAACAATTATTTTATTAAAATGTTTGAAGTTAAGTTAATACTTCTTAAATGATTACTTAAAACCACTTTTTAATACTTTTTAAACCAATTATTGGTTTGAACTAGTTTGCAAGCCTTATTGGTGACTTTAAATACTTTGATGCAAATACCGTTGCTCGTAAGAATTTACTTTATGCTAGGGATTTGATAGAAATATCTCCATTGAAGCCGCTACCATCGATTTTTAAGGTTAAAATTATGGAAGGTCACGAGATGGAGATAAAGGTAAACTATGGCTGGAAACCCGATATTTGCTCAACCTGTCAGTCTTCTGGACATATTGCTAAGAAGTGTTCTAGGAATGCTCCTCTTCCTCCTGCCAATAGAGTCCCCCTCCCTATGATGGAAATAAAATGGATCCCCAAGGTTAGTTCTTTGACCATCTCTGTATGTGATGCACTAGTTCCTCCATCTTTTGAGCCTGTTTTGGCCTCAGCTACTAGTGATACTGATGATAAGATTATATTCTGGCAACCTGATAAGTGTTCTTGGGTACACGTGTCAACAAAAATGAGGTATGACCCACAGATGCACAGTTATCACATGTTTTTAGGATGGGAAGATGAGTCTAGGAGGTTAATGTATCATGTTGAGGGTGATGGGCTTTCTCTTACGACATCTGATTTAGATGGTGCACGCAATTGGTGGGAATTCTTGGATCCTTCATGAGACCGGATTTACCTCTACACTTCTCTCTTACGCTCTTATGATCCGTTATTGGCTGCGTACTTTTCAGCATGTCATAGGTCATGGTATTGATGTTGATATCAAAAATGATAGGAGGTACTTTCATCCTTAGTTTAGACTCTCTATCTATCTTCTGCTTTCTTTCTTTTTTGTATTTAGTGGACTGTCCACTATAAACTCGGATTTAGCTATTCTGTGCATGTGCAGGACACCTGTTTTCCATCTTATATTCACAGTGGCATGGCCCACTATAAAGCCGGCTAGCTTTGCTAAAAAAATCATGATTTTGTTAATGTGGTTTAAAGATAGTTAAACAAAGGATGTTAAATAATAACTTATTTGTTTTAAAGGTGTTTTAAATAATTCATTGTTTATCAAAGGAACTTTACCGATTAAAGTTTATTAAAGAAGTTTTGTTATAAATAAGGAAAGTTTATAAAAAGAGTTTTATAAATTGAAAAAGGATCTTAAATTTGGGAAGAATTTTTATAAATGATTTTGGATAATTTGTAAAAGAAGTTTTACAAATGGTTTTGGATGTTTATAAAGGAGTTTATAACTGATTTTTAATATTTAGAAAAGGGTTCTATAAATGGTTTTAGATATTTATAAGAGTTTTATAAATACACTTGGAGATTTATAAAAGGATTTTATAAATGGATTTGAAATTTAAGAAGATTTCAAAAATAAAAGAGATGTATTAAAACGATTTATAGAAGTAAATTATAAAAGAATTTGAGATTAAATTTCCCTTCACTGACCTTTTTAATTATGGTGGTATGGAAAATTCGTTTCCTACTTAATTGACACCGAATGAATAGTGTTTAGGGTTATCCTATATATGTTTAAAATAACAATTGTTTTTTATCTTTTCAATGCGATTTTGAAATAAGAATTCTTTTACAATGTTTTATGAATATACTTATCCTAGTGAGATAATTATATGAATATTTTAATAAATATTTTGGAAAGTTATTTGAATAAATGTAAGATTTATTTTGAGGCTTAGTAGTTTCTATGCGTAATTAAATCTTTGAAATATTGTTGTTTGTTTATTTGATAGTTAAATAAACGACTATCAAATCTTGGCCAATTTGACTCAGGAAGTACGTTGTGTATATTCATGTTCCCCGATGATAACTCAAGTACTTGATGCATACTTATGAAAGAACAGGGAATGAGTCGACTGGAAATTATCAGTTGTTGGTTTGGAGAGACCAAGAGTGGATAAGTATAAATTATCTGAAAACCACTTCGATCTAACTCAAGCATTTCAAACTGAAGACATCTTGAAGTGTATGGAATCAAAGACGGAGCTTTTGAAGTGCACGGGCTACTTAATACTAATCTTGAGGATGATTCCAAAATGGATGTAGTAGAGGAAGTGCCTTTGGTTTCGTTCAGATCTTGAACGAACTTGTATGGATGAATGCTGGCATTGCATTTCTACCTAAAGAGCGGTGTTAGCATTCCAAGATGGTTTGCTATGAGGAATGGTAAGAGCGTAATCCTCAAGCTTCACAATCCGAAAAGGGCAAGAACAGGGTAGGCCGCAAGCTATGTAGGTCATACCCTATGGGTACGACCATCCCTATATCTAGTATTGATATCCATGTGTGCTTTAGAGCCCATTATGGTTATTTGATCACAACCAAGGGGTGATCATATTCGGTACTATCAAGTTAGGGGTAGGTCGGTCTTGTCATGCCAAAAAGGTTTTTGATCTCACGGTACATTTTATCTAGAGTGTACTGCTTTTGGAAGGTAATCCCTTACCTTTCCATTATTGGAAATCCATTCTCCAATAAGCATCTTCGATTTTTGATCATAAATCTATTATGGCTATCATGTACACACATCACAGCTACTTAGTTATTAAATACTTTACACCCTAGACCTTATTATAATATCGCTGGATTTTTTATAGAAAATGTTTTGGTTATCGTAGGGTAAAAACTCGTCTGTGTTTATACACGAAGTGGTCTTACAAGATACCTTTGATTTTAAAGGGTTTTACAAGTTAAATAAATAAAATTCCTTGCGATTTGAGTTTCTCACATTAATTTTACCAAACTGGCCAGGGAGTTATTTTCCTATAATGTTTGTGTCAGCTTGAGCATATTTTTCATATTTAGCTGGACTCTTTGGAGTTTTCAGGAAACGAGTTGGATTCTCCATGACGTATTCATGTATCTTAAAATCTTCCAATGTTTAATTGTTCTTGATGTATGTTTGTTGCATTTGTCAAATTGTAAGGATAGGTTTTAATAACTGTCCAGTAGATAATGGGTTAATGTACTCTAATGTTATGTATAATAAAGATGATTTTTTTGTAAAGGTTTTGTGTATATTATATATTGTTCGTCACGATGTGAGACTCTATTCTGTCTTCGTCTTTATTCACCCTAAATGACATGTCTTTCGAACATGTAAATGATTGACACATGAATACCGAGGATTTACTAAGTGTCATCTTTAAGTGTAAGAAAGGCAGATCGTTACGCAAAGGCTGCTACTATATAAGTATAGATAAATGCATAAATTTATAACCAAGCCTGCTTCCAAATGTTGAGAATCTCATAACATTGTTACATGATAACTTGGCAAGATGTAGTTCGTAAAGAACCAAGAGCTCATTAGAAGTCAAGCACCATACTCCGGACAGTTCCACATGATAATTGCAGTTTATCAGCATCAGGGAGACTTACTTGATAGAGTATATTTAAAACAACATAGAATACTCATTCATTGAGGGACGAACATGATCTTTTTAGAAAACCAATCGATGGAATTGGAATAAGATTTCATAATTGACCCCAAGTGCAGGTGAGAGATTGATAAAGTTAGAGGTATGCCCTAAGGGAAATTATGTAATTTGTTACACAAATCTAACTTTGCATCCAATCTTGTTCAATATTAAATATGTTTTTCTTTCTATTATATATATAGTGATATAAATAACTAAGTAACTAATTTAAAGTATATAGATGGAAATCCTAAAATGATATGTTACGTAATAGTAATTACAAAGTGTTGTAATTATGGAAATTTTATCACATTGAAAATAACATAATGCTTTAAATATTCCTGGTCAAGAGGTTTTGAGAGAGGATATTGATTCATTCGCTAAGATTAGAGTATATAATGCTCTCCAATGTTGGACAATGTATTTCTCGTGGTTGTTGGAGGCACCAAGGGATTCGTATTTATAGTTATTAGATAACTATAAGATGACTCACTCGAGAGTTCTCTGTTGGTTAATATGACTAAGGTCTAGTAGACAAGCTCACGGTGATTATGTCACCCATTCCCACGACTTGATATTATTGTTGAACTTGAATGTGGGCACTCCATTTTAATTATAGTTAAATCATGGCATAACATCCATCGAACGACTATAGTTGGGTCTGAGTTGAAACATTGGAAGTAGAATACTATTCAATAGAGAATTCATCTCCTTACTCACATGGAGTTAGTATCACAGTCGATTGAGCAGTACGGTTAATAATAACTGTTGTTATTGAATCAAGGATTTTTTTTGTTTGGAATTACGAAGTTGAATATTCACAATTTTGGAGTTTTGATCAAAATAAAATTTCATAAGTCTCGACGTGATATAATTTTGACAAAGAGAATTGATGAAAACAATCGTTATTACTAAGTACCGTTTATAATAAGTAAAACTGGATTTTACCGAAAAAAGGGTAAGCGATAAATTCAGCCAAGATATCACACCAACAGCTAAAGTGGTGTGTGAACATTAATATTCGAATTGTTTGATATTAATCATTGATTGAATTTACACATCTGAGTCATACAACTGTAACGATGAATTCTCTTAAAAACTTGAAATTGGTGTTAAAAAAAGAAGAAAAAGGAGAGAGAGAGATGATAGTTCATGTTCTTTACATGTATACAGTCAGGAGGATGAAGTTGGCATTAATATCTTGCACTGCATATTAAAACAAATGAGTTTAATTTCAACGTTAACAGTCGCCGGTATCATTTTCACTTGCACTTGACGATTGAACATACTTTCCATAGCAATCGAAGGTTGCTTATTTAATACGGTTGAATAATTTGAGAAATAACATGCACACAACATGAATAGAATTTCCTGAGTGGTTTTCTGATCAAACACAATGCGTAACTCCAATTTCAAAAGTTAATTTCATTGGTCATAGAGATGTTAGTGCAGTAATAAAAAACTCTGCCATCCAAAATGATACAACTTTACATTGGGCTGTACCAAATTAAAATTATGTGCAAAACTAATGCAAGGGGATACTTCATTTACATCCTTTGTTCTTAACATTCCAAACTAAAACGCATAGAAGTTCAAAGTCCAAACTGAAGTCCGTAATAACGTCCATTCAAGCAAGCAAAGCCTTCTAGGTCACATTGTATATTCAATCAACTTGAATGCCCTAAGCCTGTCTTCAGATAAATTTCAGATTTGTTGGACCTTTTACAGAGAAGAGTATACATATCTGGATCATATTATTTGCGTAAGTAACCATCCAAAGCCTTTCTCACCTTCTTGTATAGATCATCCATGGTGATTTTCACCATAAAAATCAACTTATCCCAAAACATAGAATCCAATATGTATTTACATTGCTTAAAGGGCTACTAAACCCAAATAATAGGTTCTCAGCATAAATAGGTAGTCAGATAAGTCATGTTTTAATATTTTTCCTATGCACATATGGTCCTCTCTTATCTCCCCCTTGTTTATAGTTTATTTTCAGCAGAATTGCCACATTTAACCCATGTTGAACTGCATGTTAACCTAGTCGTGCGTCAATTTGTTGCCGAACACATCACCCCTTGCAAATCCAGATACACAACCAGCAATTGTAGGTTCATTGCAAGATCTACACTTAAAACAGACTTGTAAAACTAAATATATAAATAGAACCTAATAGTTATAAATACACTCATCCCAATAGGACCCATATGTGAAAAATGTTCGCTATTGACATTGTAAGTTTGCCTGTTGCTTCCAACTTGAATATGATTTACTCTATCTAGGATGAACAGTATAAATGGAAATAAATCAATCAATAAGCATCATTGCGATTAAGGACATATCAAGGGTACCATATCTTGTTTACCAACTTTTTTAAGAATATGCTTATTACACCAAGTAAGCCCCAAATGGTGAGAAACAAATGTATAATTCAAGAAAGCGGTATATTTTAAGACAATTCCTTAACCATCAATTTATTCTACATAGCTAAATAGCATATATGATAATTACAAGAAAACCAATTTCTATCATTGTATAATTGTTAAGTAACCGTGAATGCAAGCATGAGGCAATCAGTTGAATTTAGCATGATCTATATTTTCAATTTCAAATTCAAAAAGAAAAACAACTATTTTACTTAATATTTTCTTGTATCAGGCTTTGCTACAACAATATGCTAAGGGACATGGCTGAATAGGACAATCCAACCAAATTGTGCTTTAGACCAAATTAATATAGACAACTATTTATTAGTTCAAAACGAATTCTACAAAGAAAAGTTAAATAGTATCTATTACCTCTGATTATAATATGTGTGGTAAATTTAATAAACGCTGTTGAAAATTGAAATACTTCTAAAATGTGAAAAAACCATACACTCCATATTAGGAAAAGGTTTAATATAAATAATGGCATGCATCAAATGATTTCAGTTTCTATTTTTTAATAGATAAATACAACAAATGTCAAATTCAACTTAAATTCCATAAATGAACAGGAGATGCAGCAGTACTGTTATTTCCATCATTATTATCCATCAGTTTTGTAAAATTCAATTTCTGGAGAACATTCTAATGCATTTAACTTAATCCATATTGTTACCTCAATGTCACCTTTTTCATATTCTTGCCACCATGTAAACAACAGTAGCCAAGTCGCCAAGTCATGCTTAATATTTACTTCATTTCCCGTCGTGAAAGCTTGGTAGATAGATCTATAAATGCATGGTTGAGTTATCATATGATATAACACTAATTGTTCGATGGTAAAACATAACTTATATTTCACTTTACTAACATCAGCACTCCATTAGGCTTGAGAGAAACCCAGATTTGGAAGACAAAATGTAGAGCTTCTATTGCACTAAATGTTGGTGAAAACTGGCAGTGGACAGACATATAAATTAGATGAACATATAAGTTGGTGAATCAACCAAGCCATCAAGATGCCACAGAAATGATACATAAAATTTCCTTGTAAATCCACAAAACAGATTTGAAGTATCTCATATTAACTGTGGGCTTAATTTCTTCAAATTGATTTGCAAATGGTTGAAAGAAAGAAATGCAACAAATGGCTTATTGATATAAATATGATAAAACCAAACACAAAGATTAGTGCTTATTAGGATAGTGATGCATACCTGCATGCCCAACTTCAGTTTAGATGGTATGAGCTGATGAAAAAAATTAAAGACATTGAAGGCCATTAGCACGTCGTTTGCATAATAAAGTTTGCATGATAAAGACATCGTTAGGAGACCATTGTATGTTGTAACCATTCCATCCAAGTTTTTCCCCAAGCATCCTGTTCCAACCAAGCAAATCTATCACATGTTTATTTCAAAATTGCATAGTGATACAACCACTCGAGTTCGACAGCATGAATCACATATATTTGACACAATAAGATAGGTTTTTGTTTTTGCAAAAGGTAAAAAATAAAAGAATAGGAATGAGAAGTGTCATGTCATTTGATACATGTAACATACAGCTTCATGCATCTCAAATTCTGTCCAATTTTGACAGTTGCCGAATTGCTTCCTAGTGTAGTATATATATTTACCTAACTGGACTGTAAAAAAAATGCATTGTATTAATTCCAATTAAAACCAAACATGGAATAATAGCAGCGACGTTTTCAGCGTTAATCGCTCTAAATGGAAAATAGAGACGGAAGCTGCGAAAAAAGTAAAGAGGAAATATGATTGTTTGGGAAGAGGGGGGGGGGGGGGGTTGCTAACCATTTAGCTTATGAGTGTATGAATTAAACGATGGAAAGAGAAAAAACTATCTAAAATCAAAATTTTAGAAAGTGTTGTTATGTGTATGTGTGTGTGCCGTATGTATGTATCATATGTATGTATGTATCATGTGTGTGTGTATGTGTATCATATGTATTAACGTGCATAGTATAGACATATATATTCAATAAATTGGACAAACAAAAGATGATGAACTACCATTCAGTCATCTCAGTTTGACAATATTTGCACAATTTTTATAATTCATGGAAAAATGAAACAGAAACCACATTGTAGAGTAACATGATTGAGATAATAAATATCAAGGGCATAAAGAAAATCACAAGTGCCAAGTCCTCTAAGGCATTCGCATTTCCCATTACGTCATCAACAATCATCTATGTGATAATTTGCTATTTACCAAAGGTAGATATTTTGTCTGTATATGATTATAGTGGACACTGAAATTTGGTCGATGTTTGGTATAAATCATCGTTGTAGTCATGAACCAACAAAACTACAATCATGAACCAACAACACAACGCAAACTATCCACAAACTTGTAGAATGAACTTGTTAGAATTCTAATATTTTTCAAGGCTGAAATTTAGATTGAATTCAAACATTTTAACATTTGAATTTTTTCAATTTAGATTTTTAAAAGTGTGGATGTTCAAAATTTTAAAAATTTCAAATTCAAATATGTTGAAATTTTAATTTTTAAGATCTGATTTTCTTAGCCGGACATTTTCAAATTCGAACTTTTTTTAATCCAATTTTTTATTTGACTATTTTCTATTTGAAATATTAAAAATTTGACATTTTTATTTAGTTTGAACTTTTTAAAATTGTATTCCTTAAACTTGTAAAGGTAATATGAGTTATATTTTAATCGAAATTTAATGTAAAAATATTATGTTCCAACATATGTTCTCCCCTCTGACAAATCTTTTATTTTTTTATGTGTTTTACATACTTATACCTTTTACCAAACAGGTTCTTTAGAAACAACTTTATTTTCTTTCTTCTTTTTTGGGGACAAAAATTGAAATCCTTTTTATGGCGGCTCACCGAAATTATTTGCATCCTAAGGTTTAATAATTAAAGGAAACAATAAGTGGTTAAACTTGACATGAACGCTACAAAGCTAATACAGAAACATCAGATACATATCTCATTCTTCGTAATTATTATAAGAAGATACACTAAGGGTAGAAACCTAAGTGATGAACCTTATATAACAGAAAGGTTCACAATTAGATATACCATTCTGAGGTATACATTCAAAGCAAAGTTTTCTTAGCGCTGACGTATGGGAACAATGTGAACAACCTTTCGAAACTTAGAATCTAATTATCCATAAAAGACTTTGATGGAAGAAAAATAAGTTGGAACACTGATAATGGAGTAACATAATGACCGTACAAAGGGAAATTCCTATAACAGTATGTGATTTGGCCTTTGGAATTGAAAACATTGGCCACAATACTATTAGTAACCTTACTGGCTTACCACTATTAATAGAATATAAGTCGAAACCATAGCAAATTTTTTATTTTATTTTATTTTTATTTAATTGGTGGAGAAATACATAATGTTTGTTCAGGTAATGGAAATGCTGAGAAGCATTGGGTATTATATCATTGAAGACTAGCTTTAAAATTTTAAATTGTAAGTTTTCGCCATAATTGCGTATTGTTTCTTTTAAATTTATTGTGTTCTTAGGATAGTTTTTTATATATATAGGAGCTGGGACACAAAAATTGAATCAATAAGTATAGACCATTGGATTTGTTTGTCTTTACATGAAAGGTGGAAATCGAGGAGGGGGGGGGGGGGGGGAGGGAGGGGGGTTTGGGAGGAGAAGTATTGGGGGATCTAATGGTTTCCCAATATCAAGCTTTCAGGCAATGTTTTTAAGCTTCAAAACTAATATTCCTATCAGGATTACGATCACCAATAATTACAGATACAGAATCATTAAGGTATTTCCTAGTTTGGACCTATAAACTCATTAAGACTTTTGAGTCTGGACGTATTAACTCACTATGACACTTCCTATTTTCCATTTATAAACTCCTTAAGATTCATCAAGGACAAAATTTTCCTCTTTTTTTTTTTCTTTTTTTTTTTTTTTACAGTTTACATAAAAAGAAGTTCCAAATCATGAAATCAATCAAATATACAAAATGTGTGCTACCAGCCAAGGAAAACATTAAACAGCCACAAATCCATCAAACATCTAATGACATCTTTTATCAAAGTAAATAAAAATCAACCATAAGAAAACTAGAGAAATGAATGAGATATGATGGGTGATTTGTGTATTTCACTAACTTAGGATGGTAAAACAAAATGATAGATGCATCACCAAAATAGATAAGGAAATAACTAGTATAAACTACTTGAATTGTTTATATGGAACATAAGACTAGAACCATTTGAAATATGGTTACCTGCTGAAATCTTAAGCCATATGTTAAAATTACGGAGCACCCAACTAGGTCATTCATATGTAGGCACCAAATTCTGCTAGGCAAAGCAGCAATTCTGAAAACAAAAATTAATAAATATGATAAATTCATGATTAATCCATGGATTTTTGCTGATGCAAATAAGATTAACTCAGTGATTCTTGCTGGTGCAGATAATATTAATCCAAGGATTCTAGCTCAAATGCTAGAGCGTTGATCAATACGATACGATGCTAGTACATGTAACACTAAAATGATTCAAATATGCAGTAATACAAAATGAGTATTTCAATACACATGAGTAAAACATTAATGCTAACTTATTTGGAACATAGTGCAAGTACCATGTGTTTATTATACTTTTTTCCCCTCTTCAGCGCAACATTTTCATACAACGTTTTGTCAATACAAGAAAAGTTCCGCATTGCAATATGTTGATCTTAGGCTAAAATTAAAATGGGTAAAGTTCTGTATCTGTGTGTACCAGTGCAGAAAAAATTAAATAAATGTATAAATAAAGAAAGAAAGAAAAAACGATGAAAACTGTACTGAACAGAGCGGATCAAGTTTTATTGTTCTGAGCTGGAATACAAACCAACACCAGCTCTAGTTCATTTTAGCATGCATATAACACGTTGCAATTATGTGTCTTTATTCAAACAACTTAAACAAGACAGGTGAAATGTGTTAGCACATGTAAGTCACAATGTAACAAATTTTCATGCATAAAAATATTGAGGTATGCAATTAGAGAAATATTATCCCTATTTTTAGGTAAGCCTTGACAAAAAGCAAGTCATGCGAAGTCACTCTCTAGTTTACCTGCTGTTGACATACAACATTCCAAGGAGTGGCGCGTTCATTTCACCTAGTATTACAAAGATTACAAATCAAAAACTAACACAAACCATCATATCATTTTCATTAACTTACCAATGTCATGACCAGTCAAAATCAAAGGGCAAGGAGTGGTGTTTATGGGTAAATGTTGGGTTATGCACCATAGACAGAGGCAAGAAGTAGAATTACTTCATGTGCACCACATGAATCTATTTACAGCAAATTGCACCATCCCAGCTTTGTGCTAGTAAGATCACGCTGATTTCATTTTCCTACGTACACATTTCAGTTGACTGATAACTATATTACTTTTGAACTTTTTGGAAGATGATTTGCAGACACGGATCTGTGCATTCTGTCATCTAAATGCCGGCATGCTCAACAACATCATATTCAGGTTCAGTTTAGCCCTTTAAAACAAATTTCAGGAAAATGCCCGTGGATATGAATTTCAGCATATAGCTTTGAAGCCTGTTCCAAATTCCCACTTTTTACATAACTACGAACCAATGTAGTATATGTTACATAATTTGGATTAACACCACTATCTATCATTTGATTGAGTAAATTCACTGCTTCCATGGTTTTACCTTGCATACACAAACCATTGATCAGTGTAGAATATGTGACAACATTAGGAGAAATTCCTTCCTCTACCATTTTTTGTTTTAACTTGAATGCTTCTGTAAGATTTTCACTTTTGCAATATCCATTTATCAATGTATTGAACGTAACTACATTAGGAAATAGACATTTAATTTTTAGCTTATTGAATAGATTGAGTGCTCTATCCAAATTTCCAGACTTGCATAAGCCATCTAAGAGAGAATTATATGTCATAATATCTGGCACATATCCCTTTTCGATCATTTCATCTCTCAATTTGAAAGCTTCATCTAAGTTACCGGATACTGAATAACCATGAATGATGATATTGAAAGTAAATTTGTCAGGAATAAATCCCCTGAGCAACAGTTGTGAGTAGTAATTTTTTGCATCTTCAATTCTTCTAGCCTTGCAAAGACCGTATAAAACAACATTGTGGATGATGTTATTAGGCAAAAGCTTTCCACATACATGTTCACCAAATGAATTTGTGACCTTAAGCATGTTCATATTATCACGATCAAAACAAGAATACTTGTAAGGAGTATTATGACCTGAAGGTACCATAACATATCCCATTTTCTGCAATAGCAAGTTTGCCTCGTCTAATTTATCCTGTTTGTAAAGACAGCTGATAAGAGCACTGTATATGTACAGATTTGGAGAATATCCCATGTAGCCCATCTGAAAATAACAATCAAACGCCTTCTTCAGAGATTCTTCTTTACACCAACCAGCTATTAAAGCTCCATATGTTATAATATTGGGGGCCAAACCATTGGCAAGCATATTAGCTAGAAGTTTATTCACGTCCCTACTTCGAGAGGTTTTAAATAGACCAGTAATGAGAGAATTATACACTTCAGTCGAAATTGAAAATTCTAATTTTTGCATCTTGTTCCTATACATAAAAGCCTTTTCCATGTCACCAACTTTACAATACCCATCTATCAAAGTTCTATAGGTCAAATCATCAGGATTGCAACCCCATTCCTTCATCTTAACAAATAATCCCTCAGCACTGTCCATTCTATTCATTTTACATAACCCATTAATGACTATATTATATGTGATACAACTCTTTGCTAACCCTCTAGCTAGAATATCATCCCAAAGTTTGAGCGCCCTTTCAAAATCATTATTTTTGAAAAATCCGTCAAGTATAGTACTACAACTAATCTCATTAGGCATTACACCTCTTCTCAACATCAAAAACCACAATTGAAGAGCATCATGAACCAATCCCAGCTTACAAATTCCGCTCAAAAGGGTGTTATAAGTTACAATTCCCACTACAATGCCTCTCTCAATCTGTCTTTCACAAATGCTATATGCCTTACTCAAAAGACCTTCCTTGCAATACCCATCCAAAAGTGTATTATAACTGTATGAATCTGGTTTTGGATGCCCCATTTCCATATACCTGACCAGCTTCTCCCCTTCCCTAACATTCCCTGCTTTGCAGTATCCATTAATTATGGCATTACATACAAATAAGTTGGCTTCAATTCCAACACTCAACATCTCATCGCGAACCCTAATTGCATCACCCACTTTGCCCAATTGACAATATGCATTTATTAGCACTCCATAGGAGACTTCATCAGGTTTTAAATCACTTGTTGCTTTCATATCATTTAAAAACTTCTCGGCTTCTTTCAACTTCCCTTCTGTACAATAACCCTTGATCAACATCGTGTAAGTCCTAACATCAGGAGATATACCATTTTCTTTCATCACCTCTAAAACCCCAAGAGCCTCCTTAGTTTGTCCCAAACTACAATAAGCATCAATTAATGAATTGAATGCAACTCGATTAACTTCAAATCCCCTTTTTATCATACTTTCAATGAAGTCCACAGCTTTATTGATTTTACCATTTTTACAATGAGCATTGACTAAAATGGATACAGTGAAACTATCTGGTATAATCCCAATATTGCCCATCCGCTCATAAACCAAAATTGCACTGCTATACTCCCTAGACTTAACCAAACTACCCAAAAGTTTGTTGCATGACTTCAAGCTTGGAATTTTACCATGCTTACCCATATTATCAAACACAAAGAGTGCATCTTTGACTAACCCACTTTCCAAATACGCTTTAAGCAGCATATCAAACGTAACTGAAGAAAACTCAAACTTCTTATAAACTATAACCATTTCGTCGAACACAGCATACTTGGAATTTTCCTTAGAACGACAAATCTTACACAGCTCTTTCAAAAGCAATCTAGCATCATCGAACATTCTCCCATGGGATAATATATGTATGATCTTGCAGTAAGATTTCAACTTTGGTCGAAAAAATTGCTGGTTTTGTGCGAATTTGAAGAAATGTAAAGAGGCGTTTGGATTTGAACGGAGGTTGATTAGGATAGAATCGAGAAGATCGTCTGAGAATTCAAACGGCAGTTTGGATAAGGCTTGGAAGCGTTCAAGAGTTAAGATTCGAGTGATTCGAAGGACGAGTTCGGATCGGGTTAGGGTTTCATTAAAAGAATACCAGCGGCGGAATACAAGCGATGAGCAAGAAGGAAGTTTGAACATTTGACATGCAGCAAATGCTAATTCAGGGTTTAACTAAATCCTAATCTAAGACCACAACTATGCACCGTTTCACTGCATAAACAGGATCAAGACCGACTCTACTTTGGACCTAATTACAATCGTCCAACAATTTTATTCTACCCGCCAATTTAAATAAAAAAATTATCATCTATAATTTTTTACATTTGAGGATTTGTGACGTTGGACTTTAAAAAGGACAATGAAGGAAGAGCTCGACGGTCAGTTTAATAGTTAGCAAACATGAAACACAAGAATGACAAGTGAAAAAATGGCTAAATAGAGACATTGATCGATACCGACCCTAACATATGATATTTGCATACCAATGCTAGAAGAACTATGGTAGGAAACATGTCCTTGGAATATCATGTATCAATCAACCAACAAACAAATCATATGGAAGGAAAACAATGATTGTTAATAATCCATGTATGTATTGATATCGATTCATAAATTAGAAGAAATTTGGATAGATGTTGAAGAAGGTATGTTTAAATCTCGAAACGGAACGATTGTACAATGCAATGTGTATCGACCAACAAAATTATAGATTATATCAATTAGTACTGATCGATGTCATGGATTGATATCGATCGATAATAACATTACTATATGGTCGGATTCAATTTTTATTTATTGTTCAGCCTATTTCAAGGATATGAACATGTTCTTCCTCTATAGAATATCTGGAGATATTTTGCACGAACCAAGGCTCCTACCAGTCTAAACTATGCTTATAGATATCAGTTATATAACATTGGAAAGTGGGTTGATTCTTATTCGCTAAGTGGAAGACTACTAACTTATCAACTCGTTTTACTTGTAGTCCCTAGCTAAAGCACTTGTAACCTCTCGGCAAAAAATGAAATTTTTAAAAAAAAAAAATCATATAAAGTGAACGTGTGCATATCTGAACCACTATAAATTCTCATGTGTTCACGTTTCCTCATTTATTTTTGCTTTTATTTTTTGTTCTGCGGTCTGAGATCTAATTTAAGTTTAACTTAAATGATTTTTAGAGGTTTTAATCCAAATATAAGCACGGTTAGTGATTGCATCTCAAATCATTAGCTTCAAGCGACCTCTACGAGGTGTTTGGCCATTTCAAAACTATCATTTTAGTGCTTTTAGCGAGCTATAGATCTCAGTATAGATGCCTCTATATTGTTGGATTCAAGTTACATCCTTTAGGAGGTCAATGGGTCCTATGAAAAAACACCGAAAAGAAAACAAATAAAGGAATGTGCTATGTTGAGAATAGCTCCAAGAAGCATGGTCATGGTGAAAGGTCTCATACCCAACCACAACATATGTGATTACTAAAGATTAATGAAAGAGATGGGATGATAATTCAAACAATATAGGCAGACAGCTCATGGAACAACTTCTCGTGCCGAAAGAACTCACGCTCGAGGTGTGATGCCAGGAGAAATACTCGGGCTCAATCTGATGGAATTAGCTCTAGAACAGATGGAAGAACATAATAAACATAACAAACAGGGCAATAGGAGATTATACAAGCAGCAACTGTTGATGCTCCAAGAGCATGAATCAATGCTGATCCATCATGATCGATCAGTACTGATCCATCGTGATCGATTGGTACTGGTCGATCTCATTACAAGGATAGGCAAGGCGATGGACATGGGCAACAATAATGGAATGTTCCTCCGGTTAATCGAATGATGATGCTTAGGCTGGTGCTCATGGACAAAAGCACTTCTACGTATGCAGTCATGAAATACAACATGATAGACATGGAAGGCACAAGCAAGTGGACTTCTTAAATATAGGGATATCTTGGCACCAAGCCGTCGGTTGCACATGCTCGGGCAACGATCGTCATGGCATTCATCAATATGCAATTGACACTGTTATGGATGTGAAGGAAGTACAAATCATGTGATGATTTAGATGATAAGATGGTTTTTCTAGAGAGTGAACCATGATGATGAATGAGAATATGTTGTAAGTCAGAACTCATTCACGTAGAGATAAAGGGAGCAAGATATCCCTATAGATTTTCTATGCTAACTATGTTGATGTATAATGGAACGACTGACCTAAATTAACATTTATTGAGGCATGATTGGCATATGGATGGTGCATGTGCATCGCAGCACCTTAAATGTAGATGTTTTCCGTTGTTTCTATAATGATTGACGACCATGTAGCTTTGCATGCTAGAACATGCATCCTTAATTCGTACGACCAATTGGCGAACAAGTTCTTAAGCTAGTGTAGGTTGCACGTTGTGCAGCCGATGGATGCAAATTTTGTTGGAACTGGTCTGATCTGCATTGGGTGAAATGGGCAGATTTAAAAAAAAAAATCCATATTTTGATCACGTGGGCTTATGAAGTCTAATGATGTCCGCTAGATCTGATCTCGTTGTTTTAATAAAATCACATTTTGTTAATATTGTCTTATTTTTAATTATATAAATCTACATTAATTATTAGATATGGGCCATCCTGCAGCAAAGTAATAGGTGAATTTCAAAAAAAATTACATTTTTGATCTTTGTTGGGCCTATAAAGTCTAATTAATTTAGAACATTTCTAGATTTCTTTTAAATAAATCTTTATTTTATTTAAATTTATAAAATGATTTTATATACTTTAATTTATGTTATACATACATATATATGTCTGTTATATACACATATCATGTGTGTGTGGGGGCGTACACGCACACATGTAACATATCAATTCATGCAATGTATAACATGTCCGTATATAGATGCTGGGATTTACATCGTAACGGACATGTTAGCTTATCTAATGTAGAAATATAGTATCCAAATGAATGTTTATATACTTTCATACATATATAAAATGTTATAAATACACACACACATACATAAACTATATTTTTATTTAAATAATTTTGTGTAAGCATACGTCTATATTTATAAACATAAATATGAAATATTAACATTATATATATAACTATATGAATATATATATACACACACATATTTAAATCGTTTATAAAATATATACATTATAATGATTTTTTATTTTAAAAGCCAAAGACAATATATATATATATATAATTTTTTATAAACGTGTGTGTGTATATATATATATATTATATATTTTTATATATATGCATAACATATAATAATAAATATGGATTAATGCTGATAAAATATATTTTATTAAATATATATTTACCTAGTCTTGCACACGGCTTAGTTTTTTAGTTCAAAATATATTTCATTGTATATATCCGTACAGATATTTTAAAATATTTTCGAAAACAAATTTTGAATTTTGGATTTCCAGTAAAATTTTAAATGGTATTTTATATTTTGAATATTTATTATAAAATTTAAAAATTTAAAACAAGTTTACAATTTAATTTTTAATTCTTGGCTTATATTTAAATATTTTTTAATATATAAAAACATATTGCCGAGAGTATGTTATCGAATAATTTAATTTTATAAAATATAAAACATAATTTATATAATGTAAATATATAGATACAATTAATTTAGGTAATTAATTGACTAAAAAAATATTTAAATAATAAAGTATATATGTAAATTACTACCTTCGAAAGTATTATATCCATGATACTTTGTATATAAAATTATATAATAATATTTGTATAATGTAGTATTACTATTGTAAATTATACTTGTATATTTAAGTGTTATATCTTGAATTATTAAAATAATAAAAAATGTTTTTTTTCGTTGAGCCTTACTTTTTAGGTAATATATGATAAAAACATAATTTTTTAATTACTATACAAGTATATGAAAATACATAATCATTCTAATTGCGACAATATATTTGTATATAGGAATCATGACTTAATTAACAATATAATATATATATACATATGTAAGCGTGCACACACATTATATGTAAACATTAATAATTATATATCGGTTAGGAATGTACCTTGAACTCAATGCTTTTAAGTACACCTTGAAACGACGAGATTTGCTCCTTGAACTAATTTCTAATCCAGTAGAATGCTAGTCCTTGAACTGATGAGCACCAACTATCGAATAGAACTTGATTTGATTTGAACTAGAATTAATGGAGGAAGGAGAAGGTAAGGATCAGCTGGAAATAAAGGTATTTGGAGGTTCCAAAAGTTTTTTTAGGGTGTGATTTGAGATGCTTATATAGGAGATAGTTTAGAGACAAATTAGGATCTAGATCCTTCTTTATCTCTTGCTACTTCTTTTTTATCTTAACCATCCAAATAAAACCCCTCAAACCCACGCATAGTCACCTCTTTCTTGATTCATTATGGTTGAACCAATCAGCCCTCCATATTGGCTTCAGACCCATTTAAAGTCCGAACAAAATATTTTACCTTTATATCCAGTTTAAACAATCGATATCGTATATCGATTAATATATTTATAACTTCTATAAGTATATTTAACAATATTTGTTCATCAAATCAAAACCAAATTTTATAATTAATATTTTTTAAAAGTTAATTAATTTATAATAGTTACAAATTGATTAAATCGTTTTGATCAAAGGAGTATTCATCGTTTCGATTGTGTGACTCGTTAGGTGTAAATTTAGTCAACGATTAATATCTAACTATTTGAATATTAACGTTCACACGTCACTTTACAGATGGTATGACATTTTTGCCAAATTTATTGTTTACTCGGTTTGGTAAAATCCAATTTTACTTCGTTAAATGTTACCCAATTTTGACTATTATTTGCACCAATTCTCTTCATCAAAATTATATCACTTTGGACTAATGGAATCTATTAATTGTCAAAATTCTAATATCATCCATATTCAACTCTATAGTCCAAACACAAAGTCCTTTGTTCAATAATAACAATTATTATTAAATGAAATGCTCTAAAGAGACTTTGACTTTGAGATGATTTCATTTGATCATGATACTAACCTCATATGACTAAGAAGACAAATCCTCTCTGAACAGTGTTCCACTTCCAATGGTTCCACTCGACCAACCTATAGTCGTTCGATGGATGTCGTTCATGATTTAACTATAATCAAAGTAGAGCATCCACATTGAACATCAATCATATTCTCAAGTCAAGAGAACTGTGTAATTTTGTCGCATCGATATTTTATATTTGACCTTAGTTACGTTAACCAATAGAAAACTATTGAGTGAGTCATTACATATTCATCCAATAATTATCAGTACGTAACCTCTTGGTACCCCAACAGCCATGAGTAATTCACTGTCCAACATTTGAAGAGCATTACATACTCTAGTTTTGACGGATGTATCGATTTCCAATCTCGATACATCTTAACTAGGAATATTTAAGATGGTATATTAGTTTTCATTGTGATAAATTACTCGTTTTTGCAGCACTTTGTAAAAACTATCACAAAACATATCATTTATGGATATTCTTTCAAATATATTTGATAAAATTAATTAATTAATATAAAACATTATACCAAGTATATAATAGAATAAAAATACATTTTCTAAACAAGATTGGTTATTGAGTTAGATATATGTAACAGATTACATAGTTGCCTATAGGGAATACTCCAAACTTTATCAATCTCTCATTTGCACTTGGAGTCAATTATGGAATCTTTTTCCTACTTCTCCAATCATTTTTTCAAAAACCAAACGGGTCAATCCCTTAGTAAAAATATATGCTATTATGTTTCAATTATCTACTCTCTCCAATGCTTATAAACTACATTTATCATGATGAACGATTCGGGGTATGTCTCTTGACTTCCAGAGAGCACTAAGTTCAATTATGAACTATATCATGATAATGTTATCATATAACAATGTTACGAGATTCTCAACATTTGAAATCAATCTCAATTCAGTTATAAATTTGTGTGTGTGTATATATATAAATTGCTTTTATTGTGTTGCTATTTAAGGCAATGTACTTAGCATTTTTCATTGAATCAGCCAAGATCTTTCGTTTAGAACATTTATAATCTAAAGATTCTTAACTAGAATTTATTATTGACATGTTATATTTAATATCATTTATGAAACTTTGAGTCCAAACACTTCTTCATAATGAGTTTGTTATTGCTGCAAACAATAGTATTTCATAAATACATAAGAACATCTCAAATAATCATTTAGTAATATCAATTTGGATTTGATATTTGCTTCATCTATCAAACACATGAACAAATCATGATATCATAGACAATATTGATAGAGTTAAGGGTTTTCCCTAGGGGCAATTATGTAATTTGTTATATATATCTAACTCGTTGACCAATCTTGTTCAAAATAAAAGGTATTTCTTTCTATTATATACGTGATATAATGTGATTATATTAATTAATTAACTTAACTAAAAGTATATTTAATAGAAAAATTCATAAGTGGTATATTTTGTGATAGTAATTACAAAGTGTTATGAACGTGAGTAATTTATCACAATGAAACAAATATATCATTTTTAATGTTCCTAGTCAAGATGCATCGAGATTGGATATTGATGTATCCATTGAATAACGCTCTCCAAATGTTGGACAGTGTATTACTCATAACCGCTTGGGGCATCTAGGGATTACATACTAATAGTTATTGGATAACTATGGAATAACTCGCTCGATAGTTTTCTGTTGGTTAATATAATTAAGGTCAAATAGAAAATATCGATGTGACTTACTTACACAGTTCTCTCGACTTGAGAATACTGTGGATCTTCAATATGAAAGCTCTGCTTTGATTATAGCCAAATCATGACACGGCGTCCATCGCGTGACTATTGTTGGATCGAGTGGAAGTATTGGAAGTGAAGCACTATTCAAGTGAGGATTCGACTCCTAAGTTATATGCGATTAGTATCACAGTCAACTCAAACTCAAAGTCTCTGGCTAGAGCATTTCGGTTAATAATAATTGTTATTATTGAACCAAGGACTTTGTATTTAGATTATAAAGTTGAATGTGGATGACGTTGGAATTTTGACCATTACCAAATTCCATAAGTCCAAAGTGATATAGTTTTGACGAAGAGAATTGGTGTAAACAAATGTCACAACCGGGCAACACTTATTAGACTAAACTTGGATTTTACCGAAAATGGGTAAGCGATAAATTTGGCCATAATGTCACATCACCTGCTAAGTGAAGTGTGAACGTTAACATTAGAATAGTTTGATGTTAATCGTAGACCAAATTTACACCTAAGAGTTATACAGTCGAAATGATGAATTCCCTTAAGACCAAACGATTTAATTAGTTTATAATTATTATAAATTAATTAAATTAATTAATATTTGTGAAACTTTAATTATAAATTTTGAATATGATTTGAGAAATAAATAATGATATATATTTTTTATAACAGTTATAAATATATAGATCGATATACAATATCGACAAGCGATTAAATTAGATTTAATTGCATAGTATTTTGGCTTGGGCTTAGATGGTTTAAAGTCCATCATTAGGGCTGCACTCGGTTTTGGAAAGGTCTAGGGGTGGCTAAAACATAGGGAATTAGCTTGGAGATAATGGGTTGAGATAAAGTGAGAATGGATAAAAAGGTTTTCCTCGTTTCTCTCTAATACAACCTTATATATTTATCTCTAGAAACAATGACTAACCTCTTTGACTACCATTACCTTCTACATTTCTAGTTAAAACCTAATAGGCCACTTCAAAATTCTCAAATATATTGCAAATTAAATAATATTATTCGATAGTTAGAGGTCGGTGATTCCGGACTTGCAATTTGACGAATCAAGAACAATAAAAGGAGGGGAGGTCATTGTTTCAACATGGATTCAAAGGCATAATTAAATTGGTAATTTTAATTCATATTATAGTAATTTAATTATATTTTATGATCCTATAATGAGCAATTTCATATATGTTTAAATATATTACTACTATATGTTTAGTTAGGTGAGATTTTGGAAGTAGATGTGGTCATCACAAATCAGTTTGGTTATGTGCATAATTTGTTTGTTATACTATTTTATTTGTGGATAGACAAATTTTGTTTACTATAAAAAATCAAATTTTGTCATTAATAATTTATATATATATATTGATTAATAAATTCACATATATATATTATTGTATATTTCTCTCTCATAATAATATATATGCATATATTATATATGAATAAAAAAAAATTGAACACCTATTTAAAAATAATATTAATTTATATATTTGAAAATTAATTATCATACATATATTCATATTTTTGAATTAACATTTATTGAATTTATGAATTGTTTATTATATATAAAATAATTACGACATTAAAAATTCAATTTAATATTTTTTTAAAATGTTATATCATTTCAAAAACATATATAAAAAATTCCATAAGTCCAAAGTGATATAGTTTTGACGAAGAGAATTGGTGTAAACAAATGTCACAACCGGGTAACGCTTATTAGACTAAAATTGGATTTTAACGAAAATGGGTAAGTGATAAATTTGGCCATAATGTCACACCACCTGCTAAGTGAAGTGTGAACGTTAACATTAGAATAGTTTGATGTTAATCGCAGACCAAATTTACACCCAAGAGTTATACAGTCGAAATAATGAATTCCCTTAAGACCAAACAGTTTAATTAGTTTATAATTATTATAAATTAATTAAATTAATATTTATGAAATTTTAATTATAAATTTTGAATATGATTTGAGAAATAAATAATGATATATATATTTTATAATAGTTATAAATATATAGATCGATATACAATATCGACAAGCGATTAAATTAGATTTAATTGCATAGTATTTTGGCTTGGGCTTAGATGGTTTAAGGCCCATCATTAGGGCTGCACTCGGTTTTGGAAAGGTCTAGGGGTGGCTAAAACATAGGGAATTAGCTTGGAGATAATGGGTTGAGATAAAGTGAGAATGGCTAAAAAGGTTTTCCTCGTTTCTCTCTAATACAACCTTATATATGTATCTCTAGAAACAATGACTAACCTCTTTGGCTACCATTACCTTCTACATTTCTAGTTAAAACCTAATAGGCCACTTCAAAATTCTCAAATATATTGCAAATTAAATAATATTATTCGATAGTTAGAGGTCGGTGATTCCGGACTTGCAATTTGACGAATCAAGAATAATAAAAGGAAGGAAGGTCATTGTTTCAACATGGATACAAAGGCATAATTAAATTGGTAATTTTAATTCATATTATAGTAATTTAATTATATTTTATGATCCTATAATGAGCAATTTCATATATGTTTAAATATATTACTACTATATGTTTAGTTAGGTGAGATTTTGTAAGTAGATGTGGTCATCACAAATCAGTTTGGTTATGTGCATACTTTGTTTGTTATACTATTTTATTTGTGGATAGACAAATTTTGTTTACTATAAAAAATCAAAATTTGTCATTAATAATTTATATATATATATATATATTGATTAATAAATTCACATATATATATTATTGTATATTTCTCTCTCATAATAGTATATATGCATATATTATATATGATTAAAAAAATTTAGTACACCTATTTAAAAATAATATTAATTTACATATTTGAAAATTAATTATCATACATATATTCATATTTTTGAATTAACATTTATTGAATTTATGAATTGTTTATTATATATAAAATAATTACGACATTAAAAATTCAATTTAATATTTAAAAAAAATATTATATCATTTCAAAAACATATAGAAAAAATTTAAGAATTTTTCAATAAAGTTTATTATTTTTAATAATTAATATTATTTCAAAATTTTTTTTTATGATTTATTAAAAATAGTAATTAATTTAAAAATTCTTCCAAATTTTTTTTAACCTTTTATTCATGATCCTAGAATTTTTAAAATTTTAAAATTTGAATTTTTAATAATATACTATTTTATATTAAATAATTATTGTTAAAATCAATGTATTTGTTTTTATAAATAATAATTAAAATTTTGAAAAATCTCCAGATTTTTTATAATCTCTATTTTATAATCCTATATTTTTTAAATTGTAAAGTTTGAATTTTCATCAATATTTTTTTATGTTAGCTGTTTATGGATGAAAACATTATTTTATTCATAATATATATAAATTAAAATACTAAAATTATTATGTTTGCAAAAGTAAGTTAATTTTGAATTATATATAACTTTTATTAATTGTACTCTTATATATATATATATATGTATTTATCTATATATAAATGTTTTATATTCATATATTATATATAATATATTTATACATACATGTGTGTGTGTTGTAACACATACATGCACATATTTGGGCAACATACATGACATACAAAATGAGCTAATACGTCTGTTGCGATATAAATCCCAACATCTACATATATGCATATTATACCTTTCACGGATTATTATGTTACACATGCACTCACTCATATATGTATATGATACATTTATGTATAAACTAAATCAAATAAAATTAATTTCATATCTTAATGTATTTGAATTTAAATGAAATAAATAATTTTATTTAAATGAAATTTAGAAATGTTCTAATTCGATTAGACTTCATAGGCCCAATAAATGATCCAATAGGGTAAATTTTTTGAAATTCACCCGTAACTCTCACCGGGGGCTAGTCCAGTTCCAACAATGGTATCGGAGTCCAATAACCTATGCGGTTTAAATTAGTCATATTAGGGCTAACGAATTAAGCTTGCCCACTTAGTACGGTATCTATAAAGGTAATGTTTAGGATTTGAATTGGATAATCAAGTACCATGTACTACCTGGTTACCGGCCTGGTCTGAAAGGTGAAGTGAGCCCAAAGGTTACTCCTAAAAGAAAAGGCCCAACTTAATTTAGGCCTTAGGATAATTTTCAAAATCATTTTGAAAATTAATGTTAAAGATTTTAAATTTAATAGTTAATTTAAAATAAAACATGTTTATTATAAAAATTATAATAATACATAAGTTTTCTAAATGTTTGAAAAGATAATGATATTTGAAAATATTTATATAATAATTTAAAATTTAAAATTTATTAACAAGATTAATAAAATAAATAAATTAAATATGTTAATTAATTAATGCACATATGCATGTATTACATGTTGATATATGTTATGTTATTTTAAAATGTTTAAGATAAGATAAGTATACGTGTATGTATACAAGATAAATTTTGAAATTAATAAATTTTAATAAAAATTGTTTAATTGAAAAAATTAATTACAGGTTAATTAATTAAATAAAATACATATATATATATGATATATGTGGGTTTCCCTAAAAAGGTTATAGTATACATTATAAATGTTATAGTAGATATGTTCAATGTAAAAGTTATATTGGAATAAAGAGCTAATTGATGAAAAAATTAATTAGATAAGATTTAATTAATGATATATTATACGTAAGGCTATCATATAAGTAATATGAAATATAAAAGTTATATAACAATAAAACTTATATGATATGTGTATAAACTAAATGTGGAACAGTAAAGAAGCCCAAATAGACTTGAGAAATAAATACATATGTAAATGTACATATACCATGATATCTGATGTGTCTAACACTTGAATCGCTGGGGTATCTCATAAGAAATATATTATTCTATAAGTCAAATCACTCAATTTATATACATACATACATACATACATATATATTGAAGATTATGAATCTTCAATATAATGTTATCCTCTACCATATATATATTAATAAATTACTTACATACTCCTTAGTTGTTGAGCAAACTCAAGCTAGGGATGTTATGCGTAGTATTATTAATATATTGAACAAATGAGGTAAGATAACTATATGTATTTGTTGAGCAAACTCAAGGTACATATACTATTCTTAGGCCATCACGATATGGTAGGTATGAGTGAATAATCTATTTCGATTTGTTGAGAAAACTCAAGGTTGAAATGAGATTAGAACAAGGAAAAATGGGTTAGGGGCTGTATATGATACAACCGATAAGGAGTTATCCATTGTTTGCGGAGCTATGATTTGTTGAGCAAACTCAAGGTCAGAATACCAAAACAAACGAGTCCTAACACCCACTAGTGAAGTTGTAAGACTTCTATGTTTCATCTTAGGGTTTGGAGAAATATAAAAGACTAGCGGGAGCCTTATTAGAAAAATTAAATGGTAACGTTTAACCTTTCTAATATTGTAAGAACATATGCTATATAATGTTATAATTATCTACAATGACAAATTTGTGCATTTAATATGTTTGATAAAATGTTTATCAATTAACATATATAAACAAGATGAATTGAAAGTTGACAAATAGAAATATAATACGTGCTTACTAATAATTCTAATTGCATGTTATATGATGTTTCTATACCCATGCAAGTTCCCAATTCAAACTATTTGATACATTCGTAAGTTGGTCACTTATATGTTTATTTGGTTTAGACCGTTCTCTAAATGCAATTCAAGACTATGAATATTTGATCCATGTACTTTCACATATACATGTTATATAGTGAACACCCATAGTTTGTGGGGTATAATATTTCGATGAAGTTAGTTCATTCGAAGTAAGCCGGTAAACAGTATTTTAAGATCATGTGTTCAACTTGAATGATTTCGAAAGGATCATATTGTGTTAATGTCACACAATACCATAAACTACGAGATACATCTAAGAACTTGATCATTGAAATGTCATCTTGATCGGTTTACATAAAGTTCAACATATTTGATGTCTTAAATGTTAAGAATAATCGAATGTGCTTTTGTAAAAGGTTTGTTATGATATTGTAGTAAGGTTTTCTTTTGAATAGTTTGACCATTTGAAAGAAAAACGAATGCACAAGAATCGATGTAATTTAAGGTAAAGTTGGAATGAAGAGAATGAATAGTCACTTCTGCTTTATAGGGAAACATTGGAAACAAGAATTGTAATAATAACTAATACTTAATGTTGGAATATGAAATATGATTTTTATTTCAAAATGTATTTTCATATAGAAAATTGTTTTCTATGACATTTATTTCTTTGAGTTTAAGATATTTGATCAAATAACTCTCCTCTCTAAACTAGTTGCATCATATGAAATAAGTAAACAATATTAACAATATTAAGTGAACGGCGGATCTCTAAATTTAGTGCGCTATTATAATAATGGTGAAAATAGTGGGAGCATGCCATATAGCACCTAATGATTGCATCAAATTACGAAAATTGTTTTCGTAAAATGTACCGAACATTATTTGTGAAATAATTTTTATTTTTTGATATTGACTGAAAATACATATAACTATATTTCAATATGAGTATTATGAATATTCATTATGAAATAGAACTATATTATGGAATTTGTTTTCGTAGTAAAAGTGATGCAACAAAAATACATATATATATCTAATATTATTTACAATTGTTTTAGAATTATAGACTAAACCATAGTTTTGAGAAATAATTTTACTATATGATTATGAATCATATGATACAGGTTAATTATATCTCAAACAATTAATGGCTATGCACCCATTCAGTGGGAGCATCATAAGAGTTGATGAACTCTTTGAATCAATACATATTGTTTTATGCAATCACAAGTCTATTAATACTAAAAGGGTTCTGCATACTTTGTTATATTCATCGATGATTTATTACCAACATGAACATGTGTATTAGATACACATGTAGTAAGTTGATGATAAAATTATAGAACATAAAAGGAAAGTAAATAAAATAACATGCAATAGAATAAAATGATTAGATCTGGTCAAATAAGTGAATATATTGGAAAGAGTTCCAAATGTACCTAAAAATAATTAGATTTAATCTCAAAATCATTCCTCCCACTACACCAGAAAAGACTTTTGGTAGCGTTGAAAAAACGCTACCATAACTTATGGTAGCGTTTTAGAGAACGCTGCTATACGACATGCAACTACAAGTCTAAAACTTTTTGTTGCGTTGTAGTAAACGCTACCAAAAGTCACTTTTAAATGCAACTATAGGTATTTTCTGTAGGATTTAAAAAACGCTACCAAAAGTCACTTTTAAATGCAGCTATTGGTTTTTTCTGTAGGGTTAAAAAACGCTACCATAAGTCTTCATTTTTTTGTTGTATTTTTTGTTTATATGCTTTTTTTGATTTTCAGTAGCGTTTTTAAAATGCAACTGTATAATTTTTATATTAGTTTACATTTGTTTCTGTAGCATTTCTGAAACGCTACTAAAAGTTATTGGTTGTTTGGTAACATATTTTAAATGCTACTATTTACGGTTGATGGTTTATACCATTTCCAGCAATCGCTTATATACTATTCATATTAAAACGAACGATCAATCGCATAATTTTCATATATTCAAACAAACAATTAAATCACATAATTAGCATATACAAACAATCAATCATGTGATCATCATATTCAAATAATTGCAAAAACATGCTAATCTCACAATCAAATATAATATCCATAATCAATTCGATAGTAGTTTTTCAACAAAATAAGTCACATACTACAAGCATTCACAGACAAGTTTCCACAAATGGTACTAACAAAATACGACAACATATATAACAATTAAATTCATGTTCGTTGCTTGATTACCAATAGTTCTTTGTTGTCGACAGTCTTCGCTTCGAAATAGCGAATTACCTGCAAACGAGTTTAACAATCAACAATATATATATATGTATGTATATATATGTATGTATATGTATATGTATATGTATGTATGTATATATGTATATATATATATATATGTATGTATGTCTATATGTATATGTATATGTATATGTATGTGTATATATATATGTGTGTGTATATATGAAAATCATGTAATCTATAACTCGATATTCTATATTAACACATATTAACAAAAATTGTTCTATTTTTATATGCATCCTATATGGTTCCCCAATGAATACACAATTTTCAATTTACACAGATATTCAGATCAAAACTGGGTTAGAAGTCTGACTGGATTTCATTCTATGTGCAGATTGTGTATTCAGTACTATGGTCAAGTTAAATCTTATAAAATATGAAAAAGTATCTGGAACGTCCGTAATCCATCGATGATGCATCCATCCACTAATTGAAATGTACAATTTTATTTACCCTTGTCGTTTTCTATCAATTGGGTTCTCTAAAACAAAAATATTCCCTAAATTCACATTGCCGTAACTGTATTAGGCAACAATTGTAGTGTCAGTTACTTCCATTTATTTGTGTTAGCCCTCTTATTTAACTACATTTGTGTAATACATGTGCAATGACATAACGATTAATCTGAGTAGACAGTTTTAGGAAAAATGGATTATTTAAGTTTTAGTTTCAAGAGTATCAATTGTTGTGGCTCTGCACATAAACATGTTTACCATAGAGGATATGTACTGAAATGTTGTGGCTTCGCAGATAAAAACTTAAACGTTGTGATACAGATTTTTATTTTTTCTAATACCCGAATAAACAGAACTAAAACTTAATGTTGAGATATGATGTACTGAAAAATAATACTTACTGGAACTTGATTCTCCAATGACATATACTGCTGGCCAAGCTATCGTAGTACCAAAGGCATCTTCCATGTACGTACACTCAGATGTAGGTCACCATAACAATGCGTCATTAACTCTCACGAAGTTTACCCAAACTTTTACCGCATCTTTTCCCAGCGGAACACAATGAACCATCGTTGTTGGATCAGTTGAAGCGATAGTTCCTTCAGCCGCTACTTGTCACGTTTCACCCACATCAATCAGCTTACAGCTACTATTTGGTACCAGATTTGCACCCTGTTGGATAAGCAAATAAATAAATAATCATCAAATATGTCGTAATCGTCAAATAAATAAGCAAAAGGATTAACCGTTTCAGACTTGTTTAATCATCAAATATGTGTCGTTTCAAACTTAGTTAATTTTATAAAACTTGTTTAATTTTAACAAAGCGCAGTTAATTTTTATTAACTTAATTATATTATTATTATTATTATAAACTTAGTCAAATTTTATAAACTAAGTTAATTTATCATCACCATCATTATCTATAAATCTTTGTTAAATTAGTTATATTATTATTATTTATAAAATTTAGTTAACTTAAACTTAGTTAATTTTAACAAAACTTAGTTAATTTTATTAACTTGGTTAACTTAGTTAACTTATTATTATTATTACTAAAACTCGATTAATTTTATTATATTATTATTATTATCATCATCATCATTATTATTATTATTATAAAATTAGTTAATTTTTATAAACATGGTTAATTCACATCATCATCATAATCATTGTTATTATTTATAAAACTTCGTTAAATTAATTATATTATTATTTATGAAATTTTGTTAGCTTAAACTGAACTAATTTTATAAAACTTGTTTAATTTTAACAAAACTTAGTTAATTTTTATTAACTTGGTTAACTTAGTTAATTTATTATTATTAATAAAAAACAAGGTTAAATTAATTGTATTATTATTTTTGTTAGTATTATTATTAATATAAACTTGGTTAATTTGATAAGATATCCTAAATCAATCAACTCTACTCTTATAATCAATCAATTATAACTTACACTGACTACACATCATTCTAGAATTTTTTTAATTATATCCATAAAAATGCAACACCTGAGAGTGCAACCAAGTCGACAATAATGAGACTGTGTTCTTCCATTGATCGATCATTCCATTTTATTTACAAGAGAAACCTCCTCACTGCTCAAGCTATTTGCAGACTGTATCAAAGATAATTACACTTGATGAAATAAAATAATGATACACTGAAATAACTCTATCAAGGAACACATGCAAAAAAGTGATAGGATCATTAATTAATTTTGTCAAGCATTGGTAGAATCTGAACATACTCACAAATTTTGTATAAATAAAAAAGTATGTGCAAACAACCAGTGTGGAAACCGAAATAGCAGCCTAGGAAACATGTCAACCAAAATTTGACTATTTATATCAAATTGTTTGCAGCTGCTTCTTTCTAGAGAAGGATTGGCTTAAGGAGGAAACTAAAGCTACATACACACATCTCAAGTCTGAATGTACAGAGGTGACTATTTTGGGACGAACCTATATTTTGCATAATCTGACTCGAGGAACCCCACCAACACAGGAATGCCACGGCAAGCAATAAACATTTGAATGTCTGTGTGCTGATAAAAAAAAGAGTTAGGAAAATTAGCAAGACAAAGTCAGGAAAATTAGCAAAATAGCTACGAGTATATATTCATACGTTCAAAAAATCATACCTGGACTGGCAAAGTTGTTGAAGAAAACATGCTGCTTGCATACGAACATCCCGTGAGCGATCGGAAGCTGCAAAATTCATCACCACTGGAATCTGCAATTTCGGGAGTATATTAATTATGACTCCTAATGAATCAATATTAAAGTAAGACATCAAGATCCTCACAAGTCCAACTAAACAAGCATTCTCCTGGAATGAAACATCGTCTCTGATTATGAAGTTAATAATTTCAAGCACTGAACATATAACCTGCAAAAATGCAGTAGTGATCATATGTAACTTCCGGGTATTGTACAAGAATGTAATAAAAACTGGACTAGTAGTGATATTACATGTGTAAATACACTATTAATAAAGGAAATTGATTGTATAGGATTCTTCGATGTTGATCTTCGACGTTTTAACCGTCACTAAAATCACATAAATAACCTTTAAATTTCTTATATCCTATTGCATCTATACATCATGTGTATGCCTGCGCACATAATTGGTGTCGTACACTGGTATATATAAAGCAAACATTATGATGTCTAGTTCGTTTTTCAAAGCCTCACACTTTCCAGATAAGTGTGAAATGATACATTCCTTTAGACTGATCTTCAGATTGGTGGAACTAATAGAGGCTACCAACACATGTATTTTCGACAAATAATAATAATTTCATGTTCACCAATTTAAGTGTATAAGCGCTCCTAAAACAGAATGGGAGCTTCTAAAGCAAATGAAAAAGATTCTACAGCAACTCTTTCTGTATGCATGTTCATACTTTGAACAACTTTCTCTTGGATTCCTAAACGATCCTCCGATGTATTAAAAGTCAATTACACACACAAATATATATATATATATATATATATATATATATATATATATATTAAGCCTGAGAAAGTCACATACACGATTCCGTGGGATATCGAGAAGCTTACAATTAGATTAGACCACAATTACGAACTAAACAATTAGATGCTATCAAGGAGAAATAAGAAAGTTCAAAATTAACAACGTACTATCAATAATAATTAAGTCAGATTTTCATACCTTGCGACTGGATTGCTTAGATTAGAAAAGAGCAACCAGAATTAGAAATGCAACCTTGGTTTTCCTTCTATTTCCTACCGTTGAGGAAAATAAAACATGGATCTGTCGCTTAATCTAATTTAGCCAAACATCAATTTTAACTTGACAATTATAGTTGTAAATCGGTTTCTGTGCGTCAGTAGATGGATGGCAAAGACAAAGGATTTGGAAGATGAAGACGGGAAATTTTATGATTATTATAAGACGAAGATGGGGGATTTGGAAGATGAGGACAATAGAGAACGTGGACATGAGTGGCTACAGAAATTGAGTGAGGAGGATAAAAAAAATTAAAGTGTTTAAAGGAGATAAGGAGCGGCCACGGAAAATTATAGACAATTTCAGCGAATTGTTGGCGGGAACCACTTGGCCCCGTTTACTTGTTAATTTTTATAAGTTAACCTAATCAACCGTTGCATATAGCCATAAACGCTACCAATTAATGCGACTAAAAACAAGTTTTGTTGTAGTGTCCATGTGATATAATGATGCATCGATAAGGAGTAAACAGACTTTGTTGGACAATTTACTATTAATTGTGAGTGAAGTTGAGTTAGTTTCTTTCTATAAGGTCATGTACTTAAGATTAGTACACAAGGTTGATATTATTTCATCTAAATAACAGTTTACAAAATCATACAAGATAAGAGTTTGTAAGAAATCCCAATATATCCTAGGTCAAGGAATTGGCAGGTTGTATGAGTCGAAAGATTGCACGTAATAATTGTTTATAGTGATCTTGTATGAATCTCCAAAAGTAATTTTGGAAAGGTCTATCATCAAATGACATATTTATGTTTTGAACATAATTTTTGTAAGCTAACATCAGTTTTATAAATAAAAAGGTTCATAAAGCGTTTATGAATCCCTAGTCTATTTGCACTAAGAAACAATTGTTGTTTCAAGATATATCAACTTCATTGTGAAGGAATTTCTTTGAGTAATTTTTGGTAGTTAAATGGAATTGGATCCGATCCATAGATAGAACTGATTATATGAGATGAAGTGAAATTAACTAACCTAAATGAACACATAGCATTAGAATGTCTAATAAGTATTCTCGTACATTGAAGAGAAACTACGAGTTTCTTATTAGTGTCGAAAATATTACCCTCGGTTGTTCAATTAAACCATTAAGATTATTGACTCTATACGGTATGATGCGCATATCTGAAAGAATTTCAAGTACACTATCAAATATGATTTTGGTGGTCATAATCAAAGAAATGTGATCGATCGGCCGAGATTGTGTCTTTATTGGAAAGACTAATGTGGTTGGCATTAAATAAGCAATGTTGATAAGAATAATATCACATATTTCAATTGTTGAAATGAGCATAACAGATACGGTATTCAACATGCTCAAGATAATTTAGATTTGCTCACAAAATTATCGCTCGATAAGACTTAGTGTTTGGTACTTATGTATTGAAACAGAAAATTCTAAATAATGATTTAGAGTAAGTCGTTAACACATATTAACCAAAAATGTCTTGATGTCAGTGGGAGCGATATTTGGTTTGTGAGTCTTTGGATATGATCCAAGAAATGGTACGAATGTATCATTTTATAAGCATCAAGATTGAATGAGTATTTTGATAGAAATATCAAAAGTTTGATTTTCAATCAAAGTGCAGAGGAAGCGTGTGTTCATAAGAAAGAAAGTTAAAAGGTACATTGATATTTCTAAACTATAAGTAAAAATATGTTTGATTTTAACAATATGTTTGTTTAAAATCAACTTTAGTTATTTTGATACTCAATTTTGGATTGTAAACGATGTCTTTTAAGGTGAGTATTAAAGATATAGGGATTGTCCCAAAATGATATACAAAAGCACCCTATTAAAAGGAGAACATGTAAGTTGGATTCTTTATGCATTAGCAATAGAAATTATCATACATGTTATGTTGTGTATGATATTTTGTTTTGTTTACATATTTGATACATTGAGCAAATATAAAATCCAATATGATATCACTAAATGGTTGTTTGAGGTGTTCTCATGTATTTATGAAGTACTAGAGTAGAAACAACGAACTCGTTATGATAGAACATTTGGACAAAACTTTTATAAGTGATATTGAGTATAACATGTCGATGATAAAATTCAAGTTAGAATCTTTAATTTTCAAATGTTTTAAAATAAAAGTGATTGTGGTCGATTCAACGAAATGTTGAGAACATTAACTCGAATAGCGCTATAATAAACCAATGTATATAGATATAAATGCAAAAATTTATAACTGAGAAAAAGGTAATTCCAAATGCTGAGAATACCATAATATTTTTATAAGATAACAATTTTATGAAATTGGTCATGATAGAACTTAAAGCTCAGTAGAAATCAAAAGATATACTTCGAATAGTTCTATATGATAAAGGCAGTTTATCAGTGTTAGACAAATTTAATCGATAAAGTAGATGATTAAAACATAATAGCATACACATTCACTATGGGACTGACCTAATTGGTTTTGAGAAAACTGATTGGAGAAGATGGAATTAGATTCCATAATTGACCCCAAGTGCAAGTAGAAGACTGAAACACCCCACATCCCTTAATATACGCAAAAGGACATATTAAAAGGCATGGTGCGTTGTAGGTATAACTGAAACTAACAGAGACTAAAATTCACAAGACAAAAATAGGTAAAAACAACAGAAACTAAAATAATAACTTATTCAAAACAAAACTTCATAATTGCTTCATAAACCAAATAAGTCAAATACCAAATACAACGTATATGTCTCATGAAATAAAAATCGTAGTCTTAACAAAAATCAGAGTATAAATATCCCTCTCAAGTGTGGTATAAAGAGAGAAAAAGAAAATAAAAGTAGGGAAATACATAGCAGAATCTTCTCCAAGAAACCTCCGAGCAACCGCAATCTACTGCCCTCTCCCTTGATTGCCTATGGGGAGGGAAGGGGAAAATAAAGGAGTGAGTCGGACTAAAAGTATGATGAATGATAACAACTACTAGAATCTTTAAGAAAAGTAAAAGTAATAGATTCTTCTATTTCTAGTATATATAAAAGGAGACAAAGGAAACAGGAGAGATAAAACTGGAAATAAACACGAATTAATTAGTACTTAATTATTAAGATAGGTTAGATTTGATTGTTTGTGCTTGTCCTTGATAGCTGCTTTGGTTGGGCTGAAGTCCTAATTCTACCATTTAATCGGTCTGCTGCTCCATAAAATCTACTATGGACTGGATGTTTCCCTACACAGTAAATTTTAGTATCTACGAAAAAGCACTTGGAACTCAAAACTATTTATGAGCCATCATTGGAAGCTACATGCGTGACCAACACTAAGCTCGCGTTCTTGTTGTTCACTCTTTTGACTTTTTATTTGCCTTAGGTAGCATAAGCGTGCCCCTCACCTCACTTTAGAATTATGTGAAGCACCTCGTCTCACTTCAGGGTTATGTAAAACACCATATTTATAGAAAAATAGGGGAAATGTTGTTTGTACCAGTCCTTATCAAATAAAAATCTAGTTGCGCCCCTTGTTCAAATCCCGTTGATTTGGACTATCATAGATTGACCTTTTACTAGCACTATAAAGCATATGTACCCTTCTCCTCACTTCAGGATTATGTGAAGCACCTTGTCTAACTTCAGGATTATGTGAAACACCATAACCATAGAAATATTAGGGGAATGCTATTTGGTACAAGTCCTACTTCTTATCTTTGTTTATTAACTTAGATAAATTATTTAAATAAGCCTTTATTTTTATCAATTACTATTATTGCTTATTAATTTATCCTAAGTCTTAAAATAAGCGACATACTTTCCATGGTTTACCATAGTTTCCATATTTTATCAATTTATAACTTACGTTATAATCATGCTTATTACTTAACCTAAGGTCTAAGTGTGAAAATAAGCTTCTTTCTTCTATTATTCTTTTTAGTTATAATTCTAAGTTATAACTAGGCCAATCTTCTTAATTCAGTCCAATTAATATCACAATTAGGCATAATTTCAGTCATATTCCAATTATATCACAGTCTTTGTGATTTACATCTCATATTCCATTATTTTAGATTTCTTGTAATTTAATCTAATTTTGCGTTAATTCTATTCTAATCTATACGTGAAGAAGAAGGAGGAGAAATAAAAGAAAACTGAAAATAGAAGAAAATTCAAGGCGTAGGAAGAAGATGTAAATAACGCATAATTAACAGTAAATAAATTAAAATACTGTAAATAAATTTTAATTAAATGGAAACGCTTTAATTAATAGAAATAAACTAAAATTAACTGAAAATAATAGCTAAAGAAATATGCTGAAAATAATTCTAAGAACTGTAAATAAACTACTAAAAATGTTATTCCAAAAACCGTAGTAAAACTACAACTATTAGAAACCCTATTATTTTAAATTACTTAAAAATCTAAATAATTACAATCACTCACCTCTGATCCTTTGCTCTTCCCTTTAGGCCTTTACGGATCCACTTGGAGTTGTTAAATATTTATATTTAAAACGATTTCCTCCTTGGAAAATTATTCCGCTTAGGGTCCTTTTTGAATAGGTGAATCCAATTGGAGAAAATCTTAGAATGAGAAAAAATGTTAGGCCTAGGGTTCTATTTATAAGGGTAGTAGTGGATCTCAGACCGTTGGATTTGGCGATTGAATAGGATGCAACCACGTCATAGGCTGAATAGGGGGCCATAAGATGCATAAGTGGAAGGATTAGATCAGTTTAAACAATGCAAAATACGTGTAAAGTCGGCTAAATATTCGAATGAACGAACGTTCGTTCGCCCTAAAAGGGCCGACGGGTCGACCGCCCCCTTGCCCAGGTCGACCTAGCGATAATTTTTTTTTCTTTTTCCATTGTCCTGTTTAATTCATATCTCGTTCATTTTAGCTCGGATTCTGACGTTCTATATATGGCAATTGACCGAAAAATTATCACGGACACAATGGTGCAACTCTCATGGCTCAATTCTAATAATTTCACAAATTTATTTTATTATTTAGTTAATTAACGAATTAATTATTACGGGTTAAATTTCGGGTTGTTACATTCTCCCCTCCTTAAGGGATTTTTTCCCCAAAATCTCCGAGGATAAAAGAATATACTAAATGTTTGCATCCAATTCTATAACCAACTACTCAATCATCAACAATTCATCCATTGTCCTTAAGTTTTTCTAATGCAATTTATGATGCTTATGCAATTAGTAGTGTAAATGTCCCTAACTAATGCAAAAGATTAGACGGTCCACTGATTTAGTTGACCTTCTTTTATGCAATCATGTCTATACCATGTATCCAAATAAATGCGAAAATTTCCTAACGATAACTGATAATTCTATATGCGTGCTACAAACATCATCCAAATATAATAATCATGTGGTAAACATCCATTTACAGCAACCATAGAAAAATAAAAATGTAAATACATCCATATGCACATGCTCTAGTGTCCTAATTAGGCCGATCCCTAAAGAATAATAACGCCTAGTGTACCTTTATGTGTCCATTAGCATCCACTAGCAAACACTTGCAATCACTAGCATACATCATTCATAACATGTTATATTAACATGTTTACATCAAATCTTACCATCCATAGATTAAATCCTAAGTTTTACCCTCTCAAAATATAATAAAGGAAAGAACCTATTCAAAAACTAGAGATGGAAAATAGGAAATTCGAAAAACTTATTATTAAAGGAATGTGGATACGAAATACGAATTTTCTCCCAATCAAACCAATCCTCCTCGAAATCTTCTTAACTATGTCGGAACCAAGGCAATCCCTATGTAGACCCTATCCAACACGAAGGCTACTTGCGCGGTCTTTAATAAAGAGCTTCGAAAGGTGCCACTCTGATGCTAGCTTGAGAACTACTATCTTATGTGAATTCCACTAAATAAAGATGCTTCTCCCAAGTTCCTCCAAAATCAAGAATATCCTTTCTCAACCATGCGTGCTTTACTACCTTACTCATTTTACTTTACTGTCTTCTTTAGTCTACACACATGAATCAACATTCCTAGGTTCTTACTAGTGTCCTATACATTCCACGGGAACTTCTATCATTGCTTCCAAAAGTAATTACTGCTATCCCCTGCATAGTCTTGCACTTTTTCTGTTACACCTAGGAAATATTTTCTCAATACTCCATATTTATAAGAGTTTGGTTGGGTATTTATCGTTTCAAAATCTAAGACTTTCAAATTTTCAAAACTTCAAATCCCAAAATCTTTGTCTTTAAAAAATGTTATTTTTGAGTTCCTATTAAATTCAAAAATACTTGGTTACTTAACATTATTTCCCAACCTAGAGGAAAAAAAACTTTCAAATTCTAAGTCCAGAACTTATTCCTCGTTTTCTTTTAAAGACCTTTCCAGTTTTCTATAAAAATTTGAATTTTCAAATTCTACTTTTATTAAGTTTTTCATTTCCAAAAATTATTTACTTTCCACCAAACCATTTTCTTTTAAAATATCTTTAAACTATTTTTAAGTGTTTGAAAATATCTTCTTATCATACCTCACGGTCTCATACCTTAATGTATTAGAACTACTTTCTCAAATGAGAAATTATTAACGCTAAAATCTTTTATGAACCTTTTAAAGAGAATTTCATGTTTATATGAAATTACAAGGATCTTATTTTAAATTTTTTGAAATAGGCTATACAAAATATGGTGCTTTTCATACCTTGTATATATCTTTCATGTATTCCATGTAACTTGCACAAAACATTTTTATTGGTTTCATAGAGAATTATACCATTACTCTTTTCATTCTAGTAGATTAAAGTATGTTTATTTATATTCTTTCATGATAAATCTAATGTCTAACTTGCACATTTTCCTTTCAAAAAACTCGTCTTCAAAACTGTTTTAGTATTCCCATAATTACAAAAACATTTCCTTATACTTATTAAAAATAATAAGTGTACTCTACAAACCATTTTATTTCTATACTTAGAAATTATCTTTTAAAAATACATTTTTATTTGGGTTAAAATGGATGTTGCGTAAAACATCGTTACTACAACACAAAAATACTAGTATGGATTCAATTAAATAAATACCAATAAATCTCATATACCTATGCAAAAATATTTCTCTTGGGATTCACTTACTATAACAATAGTTTTATATTCACGAAAACATTTATTACAACAATAAAAGTTGTAATCTACATTTTCGATACTTGATACTCTCTAGGTTTTTATATTTAAAATCTTGTTTAGTTAAAAAAAAACTAGTGAGTGTATATATATACACACACGCTCCATAATTCTTCAAAAATGATTCCAATTTTTCATTATATAAAAACCAACTTAAATTTCATACCATTCTTCAAAAATCCCATATTTATTTTCTAAGAGAAAATATTAACAATGAAAATTTTCAGTTCTAACAATTACATTTTTTCCCATATTTTTCTTAAATTACAAAATTTCATTTTATTGGGCTTGGCATAAGTGGATTTTCCCTTACTAACCTAGGAGTACTTTTCTTAAACCTTGGGAATCCTATGTCCTTACTAAAGTCTTTCGTTAGATTTAGTCCAAGGTACTATCGTTAAATCCACTTATATGAAACAATTATAATTTCTGTAGTTATCTACACATGGGTTTCATCTTTTCTTATCAACTGAACCTATTGTACATCCCCCAATCTTTGCCTACCTCTCTTTGGATTTCCACAGTCCGGTCCTAAATGTACAAAACCTTTCTTAAATCCTTAACATATATAGACATTCTTCATGCTCTAATAAACGCATTTCAAAAGTGATACTTCAAGAACTCTATCTTCAGCTGATGAACACGAAGCATACAAAAAATCTCCTTTAGATGAATAACATGGTCTTCCATATTTTGTGAAAAACACCAAAATATCGACCACGAATATCACCATAAACTTTATTTTAGGACATCTCTAAAAACATGGTTCATCAAATCTATAGAATAGGATGGGATATTGGCTACCCCAAACGACATAACCAACCACTCAAAGAATCCGTCGGGTGTCCTAAATGCGGTCTTAACAATGCTGACATCAGCTACCCTAAGATGATGAAATCTAATGGCTAGACGAAGCTGAGAGAATACCGAAGAGCCAACTAATTGGTCAAAAAGATCATCTATCTTAGGGAGTGGATAATGGTTCTTCTTTATGAGCTTATTCCATTCTCTATAGTCAATGCAAAGTCAAAGAGAACCACCTGGTTTCATAGCGAAGATGAATGGCGCTCACTATTCCGATATGTTCCTTCTTATGAAACCTTTTATCAAAAGCTCATGGATCTACTTGCTCAATCCCTTCCTTTCCCTAGGTGCCATATGCCCTACGGGTAATGCCACTGGCTAGCAAAATAAATCCTGAAGTCAATCTCTCTCTTAAGAGGGGTAGTCCCCTAACTTCCTCAAAGATGTCTAGAAAATCTCTGATGACAGGAACTGAATCAAACTCTGATGATGATGAATCAAGGGAATAAAGGAAGCTCAACATAACTAACCCTAGCTGGTCGCAAGAAATCTCGAGAGTCCTACTGACGCATGTCTCTAGTCTAACGACTCTTCTCTCGCAATCTAATATAGCTCCATATGTGGATACCCAATCCCTTCCCAAAATCATCCCATGCCTCGAAAATCCCAAAACATGGGAATCACAGTCAAATTCTACGCCTAGAATACACATTCTCAAACCTCTACAGACGATACATAAGCGTGCCGATCCTCCTGTGAGGTTTGAAACAACAATGGGGTCTAGTTGTAAAGTAATGTCTATGTGCAAACCATCCACAAGAAAACTAGAGATAAAAGAGTGTGATGCTCCAGAATCGAATAGAGTTCGAATGGGAAAGTCATAAATAGAAATCTAACCTTCAACCGTGACTTTCCTACCTCTATACGAATGTTGCCTGAAGATGTTGTATCTAACGCTTGATCTGCGTGACTAGCGTAATAACTCCATGTTCCGTCCTCTAAGGACGATTCCTACTCTAGTGACCGGGCTGTCCGCAGTTAAAACACCTTCCCTTCACCATTTTAATCTTACAGTCCTTTGTGTAATGACCAACCAATCCACAGTTATTACATTTCCAGCTTTTCTTGATCCGCTTCTAAGATCAACCTTCTTTCCTCTTGTCCTTATCCTTCTTGTACTTCCACCACGACTTCCTAGAGCTTTCTGACTTTGGAACCTCTTTAAGCTCTCCCTTCAGTTGCCAAGATGTTGGCTGAACTCTCTATCGGTCCTTCAAATCTAATAGCCTAAACATTAGCTCCATATCCTCCAACTTAGCCCGGGTCTCCTCAGAATCCTCTGTGCCAGAAACATTCTGCCTCATATACTAGCGAAGTCCTTGCATAGCTTAAAAAAATCAGTTGGTGTAGGTGGATTAAAAGACTTTCCACCTACTGGTGTTGTATTGGGTGCTTGCCTATGCACCTTTGGTACCGTAGCTCTACGGAACCAATCAGCCATACTATGCATAGAAAAGAAAATTTAGGCTCGAAAGAATTGAAAGAAGGTTGAACTGGATTTTAAGGAGATTTTTATAAAAATTCTTTTACACTTTAAAAACTACTTCTATAATAAGAGTTTCTTTCTGAAAAGTACTTCTAATTTGAAGATATGCTACTTAAAAATAGGTTGCTTTTGGAAAAATATTTTATTTTTAAAACAAGTTTTTTAGGAATTCTGTAACCTTAGGATCTGATACCAAGTAAAACACCCCCACACCCCTTAATATACCCAAAATGACATATTAAAAGGCATGGTGTGTTGTAGGTATAACTGAAACTAACAGAGACTAAGATTAACAAGACAAAATAGGTAAAAACAGTAGAAACTAAAATAATAACTTATTCAAAACAAATTTTTTGTAATTTCTTCATAAACCAAATAAGTCAAATACCAAATACAGTGTACATGTCCCAAAACCCAATATGTTTGATAAAATAAAAACCCATAGTCTCAACAAAAATCAAAGTATAAATATATCTCTCAAGTGCCAGTACAAAAAAGAAAATGGAAATAAAAGTAGGGAAATACATAGCAGAATCTTCTCCAAGAAACCTCCGAGCAACTGCAATCTACTGCCCTCTCCCTTGATTGCCTATGGGGGAAAAGAGGAAAATAGAGGAGTGGGTCAGACTAAAAGTCTGGTGAATGATAGCAACTACAGAATCTTTAAGCAAAGTAAAAGTAATAGACTCTTCAATAGTTCTAGTACATATAAAAGGAAACAAGGGAAATAGAAGAGATAAAGCTAGAAATAAATACGAATTAACTAGTACTCAATTAATAAGATAGGTTAACTTAGATTGTTTGCACTTGCCCTTGATAGTTGCTTTGATTAGGCTGAAGTCCTAATTCTACCTTTTGATTGGCCTGCTACTCCATGGAATCTACTGCGGACTAGACGTTGCCCTACACAATAGACTTTGGTGTCTATGAAAGATGCACTTACTAAGCGCTTGGAACTCATAACGATTTATGAGCCATCACTGAAAGTCGCACGCATGACCACCACTAATCTCGAGTTCCTGTTGTTCCCTCTTTTGACCTTTTATTTGCCCTAGACAGCATAAGCATGTCTCTCGTCTCACTTCAGGATTATGTGAAGCACCTTGTCTCACTTCAAGGTTATGTGAAACACCGTGTTCATAGAAAAATAGGGGAAATGTTGTTTGTACTGGTCCCTTTCAAACAAAAATCTAGTTTCGCCCCTTGTTCAAATCCCCTTGATTTGAACTACCATAAATTGACTGTTTACTACCACTATAAGCATAATTGTACCCCTCACCTCACTTCAGGATTATGTGAAACGCCGTAACCATAGAAATATTAAGGGAATGCTATTTGGTACAGGTCCTACTTCTTATCTTTTCTTATTAACTTAGATAAATTATTTAAATAAGCCTTTATTATTATGAATTACTATTATTACTTATTAATTCATCCTAAGCCTTAAAATAAGCGCCATAGTTTCCATAGTTTACCATGGTTTCCATAGTTTATCAATTTATAACTTACTTTATAATCATGCTTATTACTTAAACCAAGGTCTAAGTGTGAAAATAAGCTTCTTTCTTCTTTTATTCCTTTTACTATAATTCTATGTTATAACTAGGCCAGTCTTCTTAATTTAATCTAATTAATATCATAATTAGGCATAATTTCAGTCATATTCCAATTATATTACAGTCTTTGTGATTTACATCTCATATTCCATTATTTCAGATTTCCTATAATTTAATCCAATTTTGCATTAATTCTATACTAATCCATCCGCGAAGAAGAAGAATGAGAAATAAAAGAAAACTGAAAAAAGAAGGAAATCCAAGGCGTAGGAAGAAGATGTAAATAACAGTAAATAAATTAAAATACTGTAAATAAATAGCAATTAAATGGAAAATCTATAATTAATAGAAATAAACTAAAATTAAATGAAAATAATAGCTAAATGAAATAGGCTGAAAATAATTCTAAGAACTGTAAATAAACTACTAAAAATATTATTCCAAAAATCGTAGTAAAACTACAACTATAAGAAACCCTATTATTTTAAATTACTTAAAAATCTAAATAATTACAATCACTCACCTCTGATCCCTAGCTCTTCCCTTAGGCCTTTACGGATCCACTTGGGGTCGTTAAATATTTTTATTTAAAACGTTTTTCTCCTTAGAAAATTATACTGTTTAGGGTCCTTCTTGAATAGGTGAACATAATTGGAGAAAATCTTAGAATGAGAAAAAATGTTCGACCTAGAGTTCTATTTATAGAGGTAGAAGTGGATCTCAGACCATTGAATTTGGGGATTAAATAGGATGCAACCACGTCATAGGCTGAATAGGGGCCATCAGATGCATGAATGGAAGGACTAGATTAGTTTAAAAATGCAAAATATGTGTAAAGTCGGCTAAATATTCGAACGAATGAACGTTCGTTCGTTCTCCCTAAAAAGGGCAAGCGAGTCGACCGGCCCCTTGCCCCGGTCGACCGACTGGTCAACCTGACCATAATTTTTTTCATTGCCCTGTTTAATTCATATCTCGTTCATTTTAGCTCGGATTCTGACGTTCTATATATGGAAATTGACCAAAAAATTACCACGGACACAATGATGCAACTCTCATGGCTCAAATCTGATAATTTCATAAAGTTATTTTATTATTTATTTAATTAACGAATTAATTATTATGGCTTAAACTTTGGGTTGTTACAGATTGATAGAGTTAGGGGTATGCGCTAGGGCAAATTATGTAATTTGTTACTCGTTGACCAATCTTGTTCGAAATAAAAGGTATTTTCTTCCTATTACATACTTGATATAATGTGATTATATTAATTAATTAACTTAATTAAAAGTATATTTAATAGGAAAATCCATGAATGGTATATTTTATAATAGTAGTTACAAAGTGTTGTAACCGTGAGTAATTTATCAAAACGAAACAAATATACCATTTTAAATGTTCCTAGTCAAGACGCATCAAAACTGGATATCGATGTATCCATTGAGACTGGAGTACGTAACGCTTTCCAAATGTTAGGAAGTGTATTACTCATGACTACTGGAGGCACCTAGAGATTACGTACTAATAGTTATCGGATAACTATGGAACAACTCACTCGATAGTTTTCTGTTGGTTAATATAACTAAAGTCAAACAGAGATGTGACTGATTACATAGTTCTTTTGACTTAAGAATACCGTGGATCGTCAATATGAAAGCTCCACTTTGATTATAGCCAAATCATGGCATGGCTTCCATCGAGTGACTATAATTAGGTCGAGTGAAAGTATTGAAAGTGAAGCACACTATTCAAGAAAGGATTCGTCGCCTCGGTTATATGCGGTTAGTATCACTGTCGACTCAAGTCAACTCAAAGTCAAAGTCTCTGGCCAGAGCATTTTGGTTATTATTAATTGTTATTATTGAACCAACAACTTTGTATTTACACTATAAAGTTGAATGTGGATGAGGTTGGAACTTTGACCATTTTCGAATTCCATAAGTCCAAAGTGATATAGTTTTGATGAAGAGAATTGGTGTAAATAAATGTCACAACTAGGTAACGCTTATTAAACTAAAATTTGATTTTATCAAAAATGAGTAAGCGATAAATTTGGCCATAAAGTCACACCACCTGCTAGGTGACGTGTGAACATTAACATTAGAATAGTTTGATGTTAATCGCTGACCAAATTTACACCCCAGAGTTACACAGCCGAAATGATGAATTCCCTTAAGACTGAACGATTTAATTGGATTATAGTTGTTATAAATTAATTAACATTTATCAAATATTACTTATAAAATTTGAATATGATTCAAGAAATAAATAATGTTATATATATATATATATATAGCGATTATAAATATATCGATCGATATACAATATCCAGATTTAATTGCATTAGATTTTTGCTTGGGCTTAGTTGGGTTTAAGGCTCATTATTAGGGCTGCAAAACCTATGTTTTGGGAAGATCTAAGGGTGGATAAAACATAAGGAATTGACTTGGAGATAATGGGTTGAGATAAAGTTAGAACAGGTAAAAAAGTTTTCCCGTTTCTCTCTAATACAACCATATATATATATATATATATATATATATATATATATATTACAATGACTAACCTTTTTGGCCGCCATTACCTTCTACATTGCTGATTAACACATAGCTCTCAAACCACTCCAAAATTTTCAAATTAAAATAATACTATTCGATAGTTAGAGTTGGTTATTCCGGACCTGCAATTCGACGAATCAAGAACAGTAAAAGGAAGGGAAGTCATTGCTTCAACGTGCATTCAAAGGAATCATTAAATTTTTAATTTTGATTCATATTACAGTAATTAAATTATATTCTATGATCCTATAATGAGCAATTTCATATATGTTTAAATATATTACTATTATATGTTTAGTTATGTGAGATTTTGTAAGTAGATGTGGTTGTCACAAATCAGTTTGGTTATGTGCATAATTGTTTATTATACTATTTGATTTATGTATAGACAAATGTTGTTTACTATACAAAATCAATTTTTGTCATTAATAATTGTTTTATATATATATTTATTAATAAATTCATATATATATATATATATTAGTGTATATTTCTCTCTCATAATAGCATATATGCATATACATATACATATATATACGTATGTATGTATGTATGATTTAAAAAATTTAGTACACTTATTTATATATAATATGAATTCACAAATTCAAAAATTAATTATCATACATATATTCATATTTTTAAATTAAAATTTATTGAATTTTTGAATTGTTTATTAGATGTAAAATAATTATTACATTAAATATTCAATTTTATATTGTAAAAAATGTTATATCATCTCAGTAACATATAGAAAAAAATTAGGAATTTTCAATAAAGTTTATTATTTTTAATAATTAATATATTTCAAAAAAACCGTTTATGATTTATTAAAATAATAATTTAATTGAAAAATTCTTCTAATTTTTTTATAACCTTTCATTTATGATTCTAGAATTTTAAAATTTGAATTTTTAATCATATATTATTTTATATTAAATAATTATTTTTGAAATCAATGTATTTGTTTTTAAAAATAATAATTCAACTTTGAAAAATCTCTAAATTTTTCCTAAAATCTCTTTTGTAATCCGAGATTTTCAAAAATTATAAAATTTGACTTTTCATCAATAGATTATTTTGTGTTAATTATTTATAGATGAATACATTATTTTATTCATAATATATACAAATTGAAATACTAAAATTATTTTTAATTATAAATAATTTTTAATAATTTTTCTCCCTCTTTTTATATATATGTGTGTATATATATTTATCTATACATAAATGTTTTATATTCATATATTATATATAATATATTTATACATACATATGTGTGCATGTGTGTTTTGTAGCACATATACATGCATATATTTAGACAACACACATAACATACAAAATGAGCTAATATGTCTGTTGCGATGTAAATTCCAACATCTACGTATATGCATATTATAACTTTACCGATTATTATGTTACACACATATATATATCTATATGATACGTTTATGTATAAACTAAATCAAATAAAATTAATTTCATACCTTAATATATTTGGATTTAAATAAAATAAATGATTTTATTTCAATGAAATTTAGAAATGTTCTAATTCAGTTAGACTTCATAGACCCAATAAAAGATCCAATAGGGTGAATTTTTTGAAATTCATCCATAACTTCCGCTGCGGGTTAGTCCAATTCCAACAAATATAACATGTATGATAATTCATATTGCCAATGCTTAAGGAATCCATCTTAATAATACCGTATTAAACATTTTAATAAGGTGTCAATGCATATCATTTTGGACATTCCTAATAACTTATATACTTACTATAAAAGACATCATTTACAAATCCAACGTCCAATATTAAAAACAACCAAAGCTGATTTTAACACGTATGCATCGTGAAGAATTAGCAGTATGTTGTTTACTTATGGTTTCAAAATATCTATGTACCTTTTCATATTTATGAACACATGTTTCCTCTGCATTTTTACTGATAATCAAACTATATGATTTTCGATCAAAATATTTATTCAATTTTGATGCTTATAAAATGATACTTTCTATCATTTCTTGGATCATATCCAAAAACCCCACAAACTCAATATCGCTCTCACTAACTTCAAGACATTTTGGTTGTTATGTGCTAACATTCTATTCTAAATCATTGCTTAGAATTTTCCATTTCAGCACATATGTACCAAAAACAAAGTCATGCTAAGTAATAATTTTGTGAGTAAATCTAAACCAACTTAAGCACATTAAATGGTGAATCCGTTACATTAATTTTAACAATTGAAATTCATGATATTGTTCTTATCAATATGGCTCACTATATTCCAACTGCATTTGTCTTTCTTTTAAAGACACATTGTGACCAATGGATCGTATCCCTTTGGGTATAACTATCAAAATCATGTTTTGATAAAGTACTTGGAATTTATTTTGGATATACACATCGTGCCATTTCATAGAGTCTGTACTCTTAATGGTTTAATTAAACAACCGTAGATTATTTATTCCTGACAATGACAAGAAACTCACAGTTTCTTTTTAATGTGCAAGAATACTCATTACACATTCAAATGTATTGTGTTTATTTAGGTTCGGTCAATTTTACCTCATCCCTTGTAATCAGTTTTATCCTTGGATTATATCCAAAATCATTTTATATCAATAATTTTTCAAAGAAATTCCTTCGCTACGAAGTTGATATTTCTTGAAACAACAGTTGTTTCTTAGTGCAATGGAACGGGCATTGGTAAATATTTTATGAATTGCCTTTTGCAAAACTGTTTTCTACATTAGTTCACAATATATTTATGGTTGCAACATAAATTAGTCATCTAATGACTATCGTTTCTGAAATTCTTTTAGGACGATTCATACAAGAACTCTTTCGTAAAATTATCCAATGTAGTCTTTCGATTTTCATAACTTACCAACTCCTTGCCTATGATATGTAGGGGTTTTTATAAAATATTTATCTTGTGTGGTTTTATAAACAATTCTTTGGATGATATAATTTTAACCTTTGTGTACTATTCTTAAGCACATACCTCATAAAAGAGTTTAACTCAACTTCACTTATCATTAATTGTGATTTGTCCAACAAAGTTCGATTACTTCTTTTCAATACCTCATAATGTATTATAGGGAGGGTTGATTTTTGAGACCGAGTCTTTGCTCATATTAAGTACATACAGAACTCTTTCCAATATACTTACTCATTCAAGCAAATCAAGTCATTTTCGTCATATGTTATGTCATTTACTTCTATTTTGTATTCTATGAACTTATCATAGATTTATACATGTATATCAAATACACATGTCGATGTATGTGATAACTCGTCGCTGAATATGACGAAGCATATGGAACCATTTTGGTATTAATAGACCTACGATCACATACATCTATATGTATCAATCCAAAGAGTTCATAAACTCTTATGATGCTCCCACTAAATGGGTGCACAGCCCTTGATTATTTGAGATATAGTTAACTTTTATCATATGATTCATAATTATATAATAAAAATTATTTCTCAAAACTACGGCTTAATAATTCCAAAACAATTGTAGATAATCTGGATACTTCTTCCAACGCATCACTTTTATTGTGAAAAAATACCACATTGTAGTTTTATTAAATACCACTAATATCCATGTTGAAATATAACTATGTCTATTTTTCAATCGACATCGAAAGATAACCATTATTTCATAAATAATGGTCGTTGTGGTTTTCGTAAACAGTTCTCATAATTTGATGTCATCAATAAGTGTTATATGGCATGCTCCTACTAATTCCACCATTATTGTAATAACATACTAAATTTGTAGGTCCATCATTCACTTGAAATAAATTATTTATTTCATATATTAAAACTAGTTTACAGCGAAGAGTTCTTTGATTAAATATCATGAACTTAAATAAATAAATCTCATAGGACAATTTTCTATACGAAATACATTTTGGAATAGAAATCATATCTCTTATTCTAATGTTAAGTATCAATCATTATTATTATGATCCTCCTTTTCGATGTTTCTTTATATAGCAAAAATAAATATTCACTTTCTTTATCCTAACTATACCTTAAACCAAATCTGCTCGTATATACTCGTTTTTCCTTCTAAATGGTCGAACCATTCAAAAGAATACCCTTACTACAAGATCGTAACGAACTCTTTACGAAAGTGCACTCGATCATCCTTGACATTTAAAGATATCAATTATGCTGCACTTTGTGTAAACCGGTCAAATGAATATTTCAACAATTGAGTTCTTAGATCTATCTTGTATTTTTGGTCTAGTGTTACATTTAACACATACAATCTTTATTATAATCAACCAAATTAAATACTCGATCTCACAGTATGATTTATCTGTTTGCTTCAAATGAACTAATTTCATCGAGGTATCGTACATTACGAATTGTGACTATTCACTATATATACTTACACATGTTATTATATGGATCACATATCCATAGTCTTATATTGATTTTAAGTTCAGAGCCCATTAAATGTGATACGCTATCTCGACCAAATAATCACGTGAGTGAACAAATTTACAAACATATTAAGTAGCTGTAAGATCAGGCACTTGCATGAGTATATGAAATATTAACATGTAAGAAATATTTAATAGTAAGTATATATATAATATTTCCATTTATTAATATTCAATTCAGTTCATTTGTATATCTTATTGATAAACATTTTATTAATCATATTGCACAACTTTATCGAAGTAGGTTATTTTAAAAAAATATACACAACGAATGTTCTTACAATATTAGAAAGGTTAAATTATCATTTTATTTTTCCAGTAAGGCTCCTACTTGTCTTTTATATTTCTCAAACCCTAAAAGTCTTTCGACTTCATTAGCGGGTGTTAAGGCTCGTATATCTTGGGATTTTGATCTTGAGGAAGGCTCGACAAATAATACTCCCTTAAATGAGGGATAACTCCTTATTGGTTGTACCATATTCAACTCCTAACCCATGATATTTTGCCCTAATCTCGTCTTTACTGTGAGTAAAACTCAATAAATAAACTAGGATTATTTACTTGGACCTACCATTTCGTGATGGCCTAAGTATAATGCACATACCTTGAAGAAAGCTCAACAAATATGTTCAATTATCTTACCTCATCTATTCAATATATTAATAGTACTACATATAGCATCCCTAGCTCGTGGAAACCTCAATAACTAAATATTATGCAAGTAATCTATTTGCTGACGCTGAAAATGGATTAACACCCAAGATTGAGTTATAAGGACCTTGAGACCTAGATTAGTAGAGAATAACAAAAATAACAAAAATAGAGTAGAGAGACACAAGTTTTATAGTGGTTCGGCAATCTATGGACTACGTCCACTTTATAGTTTTATTAATTATGGATCTGAGATAGTTTGTATGAGATTACAAGGAACTAAAGAAAGAATAAGTCACTAGTAGAGGTATTAGATAGATTTTAAGTCCTAGAATCGCCTAGAGTGGCTGCCTTGGTGACTATTGTGTAGAGGTAAAGGATGAAAAAGAGGTAGAGCTTCTGTGTAGTGATGTAAGAAACCAGATTTTGTTTTGGTTGCACTATGGTTTTTATTTGTAGGAAAATAAGATATGGAGTTAGAAGCCTGCTTGCAATGAAGTCCAGAAGGAACCCTAAAGTCACACAAGGAAGCGCAAAGTTCCATGAGCCAAAACCCAAACTCAGTACCGACCCAAGCTTAGTCAACTTAGTCCCGATGTATAGAGTTAAGTGCAAACTCCATTTGTAACGGCCCTATATTTTCAACCATCCGCATTCACACACGTCGGACTTGAATTGCACAAAATATCAAATTATTAATTTAAATTTAGCAAAGCTCAGCATATAAAGTAAATAAATCAATCACAGACATAGAGTAACATAATAATAATGCAGCAGAATAGATAAATAATAGTTCATTAAGCTACTATATAAACATCAGAGTTAGAAATAAAATACAAAAGAGTATCTCAAATACAGTGAAGTCTCCAGTGCAACAGATGACTTCTCTGAACAAATCAACTGGAAAAGCTGAAAGCTGGATCGATAGTTGGATCTTCAAATGAAGCTCCAAACTCCAAAGGTGAGTCTCAAATGTTGTATCACTCAGTCTGACCCAAGCGTAAAGCAAAACACAGAATACTCGAGTCAGGATTAACGTTCTTATATCAATAAATCCAATTCAAGTGAAATATCAACTAAAACACAAGTAACTCAAAGGATGTTTGGGATAACCATCCTCTAAGGATCCATGGAACTATCTACCAAGTAGTAATATGTGCTATTAGAAACCACAAAATAAACCATTCTGATTTCAATATTTCAAAGCTTCAAATATTCCACATTTCAAAACCAAACTGATAATTTCATATATATCTTATTTTAACTCCATTATGGTTTAGTTTGAAGTATTCACCTAATAGATCCAATATCATTTAAGTAACCTTAAATTGCAGTTTACTAAATGTTTCCTTTCAATTTCTTTAAGCGTGAATTATTCATTAGATTACTTAAATCAAAATCAAGTTATAAGATCATAACTTAAAACTTCAAGTTCAATGGTTTCCAATCGATTTAATTAAATGAAATTCTTATTTAAATACAATTTCAGTCAATTCAACTTTATCTTCCTTATCTTATACAAATCATTGAAAATCTATTTAAAATATAATACCTAAACATATTATATATTAATTAAATCAAACTTTATTAAATTGAAGTTTATCATTAAATCAAATTTATATTAAAACATATTTCTATACAAAATAATCCCAATATTAAATAAAACCACATATATTTCCTTTCAAAACCATAGAAATCATTTTCAAAATATTTATACATAGACCAACGGTGTCCGTATATAATTTCCTGTCCTATGGTCAAGTGATACAGATATTTATCATTTCAATCCGTAATTTAAATATATATACGGGTAGATATCATTTCGACCCGCAATCACAAATTCAATTCAAATGAAAATCGCTTGGGTTTATCGTTTCAACCCATAACGATTTTCTCTTATTCTACAGATCGTTCGAGTATGTATCATTTCAACCCATAGTAAATTATATACTAACAAGGAACTTGCAGGGTGATAACAGATATGAAAAACAATATAACAGACATATATATCATCAATAACAATATAATATAAACTACAGGATATGGTGTCATATCCCACAAGTGAACATCTACAGACAATAGCATATATAACAATTTGAATAACTACAGCAACATATTTCAATTGTTGTTTCAATTGAAATCAAATTTAATATATATAAGAATGTTAATCGTGAGTGATTGCTCACCTTTCGAGGCTAGAGAGATTTGAAATAGGTTATGAATCCAAGAACGAATTTCCAAAACGAACTAGATTGGCACGAATCAGACGAACATAGCTGATAAATAGAGATCGATAAAAATAGATCAGAAACTGCTTGATGTAGACCGAAACAATATATATATATATATATATATTATTCTAATATATTATTTTCTTAACCAATATTAATTTTGAACTCATTAATATTATATACATATGTTTTCAAAAAATAAAAATAAAATAGTTTTGAAACAAATATTGACCACACGTTATGTATAAACCAACATATATCCATTACATATGTAAACGGGACTATATTTAAAATATACCTTATATGTACTCACATTTATAAATCCATACGTATCATATATAACAATACACTTATAATACAATATACAGTAACAACTTATACACCTTTTTACATACTTCACTTAAAAATCTGACACATTATGTATATCTCGAAAACACGTACATATATAGACTTCTAAATTTATACATTATACACTATTACACTATAACAGTTAAACTAAAATATATACACAAAATTCTTATATATACTTACAGGGATATATATACAGATAATTTGTCTGATGTCATATCACAAAAAAATTATATATATGGACACACATAGTTATACACACAAACACATGTGTGTGTATTTGCGTGTCAGTCTATTTATTCGACCTATATCTTTTATTATTTTCATAAATAATAAATATGTAGATATAGTTTTATGTCAAAATATCAATTAAATGGAGACTATTATAATGTTAAATGTTTTATTCATACATATTGAAGTCCATATCAGTAAGATTTACCTTCAAGTTCAAATGAAACAATTAAGATATATTAGGTATATTTGTTTCAATGTTAACCAAAGCTGTAACACAGATTAACTCTATATACAGCTACCTTCACCGCAAAGGTATAATCTGCTACATTACTAGCTACGATAGTTCTATGGTCTTAGCATTCATAATTAAATACCCCTAAAGTGTGTCTCTTTCTTTGTAAAAATTATAGGCATATGGAAAAGTGAACATACATTCAAAACCTCCTCTGTTGTTCATTTGAACGTTAATGTGCTGTTCACTTTTGTGTATGATTTCATATGTCCAAACAACTGAGTCAAAAAGGACTATAATACGGCCCTTGCACCCTAGGTCATTATTGTGAAAATGTTCACACTGCCTTGGCAAAAAGGATTGCAAGTTGTAAATACTACTAGTTTCTAACTTAATTTCCACGGTTCAGCTTATATATATATATAACTATAGTTTTATTTTTAAATGATAATAATATTATATTCAAGTAGGTTAACTCGAAAACACTTTACAAACTTCACTTATACAACACTTAGACAATATCCATGCAGATTCTTAACGAATATAAGTAGATAATATATATGCGACCCACTATAGTATATATATAAACTAATATATTTATAAAACTAACACATTATATATATCTACTTATATAACTAAATGTATTATTATATGCTATATATATACAATACTAAAACTTGTAGACAAAAGCAATGCAACAGAGAGGAAAGACACGCAAGAAGCACATTTGTTGAGTGGAGGCTGAGACAGGCGGCTCAGGGCAGCTGGAGGGTGGATGTTGCACACGGCTGTGCTCGGCGAAGGTCGATGGAAGGAGATGGTGTTCAGGGTCGAGCGGTGGCACGGTGGAGGTACAGGGTTTGATTATATATATCGTGTGGATTGATGGTGGTGTTGCAGTGGGGTGGCTCGCGTTGTGGGGAAGAGAGGAAGTCGAGGCGGGGTGGATCAGGTGAAGGTCGACACGGCTGGGTTTGGGCGAGCATGAGTGGGAGAAGACGGGCTTCAGATTGAAATGCAACAGCCACTCTGTGATTTGTGAAATGCAATAGCACCGGCCGTGAAGAGAAGAGGAATGAGCAGAGGGGAGGCCGTGATTTGTGATTCTTCATAATAAAAAAAAGTAATTTATAGTAGAGGAGGCAAAGGCGAACGACAAGGAAAATAAACAGAGAAAAAAATGGAGGTACTGGAGAGAGATGAAAATATATAAACAAAAAATGGAAATGGTTCAATTCCCTTGATTTCAGCTGAAAAGCTATTTAATGCGATTGATTATTTGCTTGAGCTGCACGGTAAAGATTTGAAAAGGATTGGGAAGTTAAAAGTCAAAATTTCAATATAGGCACGATGCACAGTTTTATTGTTTCTGTCGCATGTCGAACCTCAAAACACAGAATTGAATATACCGTAGAGATGAGCACGATGATACGATCAAAACAGTATATAGATATCAGTGATAGGATCATCCGATCAAAAGTCGATAAGCGGTATAGATAAATGCTGCTATTCCGTACGGAAAAATCCAAACGGAGCTAGAAACGTCTGAATTTTGTGAAACGAATTTCGCAGTCAGATTCAAAGTGTCTAAATAAATTTTCTCATGTTGAAAGATATAGGTTTTGGAATATTTTAAATTCAACTGTTATTAACTGATTTAAATTGGAATAGAATTTCACAAGAAAATAAACTTCAATATTATCAGATGAAAATTTACTAGTTGCTATGTTTAAATATAAGTATTCTAAATAATAAATTTTTATTTTTAAATTTTATTGTTTAAAATTTCACAAAATTTCAACTAATTTAATAAATAAAACCTTTAAAATTTATGGGTTGTTACACCATTTTTACTTTTGGCCCACTCTTCTATATCTTATTCGTCGTGTTTCAAATCATTTTCTATTGTTCTAGAGTTGATTCTAGCAATCTTGTTGATAGTACTTGAGTTATCCTGGCTTCTTTGATGTTATCTCATCAATCTCGAGATTGGTCATACAAACTCTAGATAAACGCTTAAGATCGACTTATTGGAGTTGTATAGGGATAGTATAAAGTTTTAGAGGAGATTAGAGGGAAGGTGATAGGTCGGTACCAACCTAACAATGGTCAACTCAGTATCGAGTTTAAGTGTTTTCTAAGTCTGTGAAACTTTCCTAAGTTGATTATTCAAGCTCATTTCAATGTACTCCTAAGTTTTCAAGTCATTTCATCTTCGCCTCAACGTTCTAACTTCCATTGACTTCTGGTTGGTTAAAACTGACCCCACTCTATATAGTATGATTTCGTTGAGAATAAAGTGCACTCTAGATCAAGACAAGTTCTGGTTTGCCATCCCTTGATTCTAGATTGTCAACTAGAATGTGCTTTAAAACATTGCTTTTGTTCAATAGACATTCCTTCAATCGTTTAGTAGTTAGAATTTCATTCTCATTCTTCATTCTAAGGACAAGATCCGCATTTAGGAGATAACTCCATGCCATAGATGAGCATGCTCTTTCTTTGTGGCATATTATTTTCATTTTTGCTTTGTATTTGAAAATTTCTGGTGCGGAATCCTTCAACCTTCAATTTCTCACGATCAAACTTGCTATTGATGATCATCCAAATGCCGATTCTCTTCAAACCGTGACAAAGAGTTTTCATCCCTTGATTTCTACTAGTCACTGACCGAAATTCATTTAGGGGAGAAGGAATGGATGTTGTATGGCGATGGCGATGATGGTGGTAGTGCAGCTGACTATTTCTTGGTGGTAGATAGTAGAAGTTTTGTAACACCCCATAAATTTTATGTTAGTTATTTAATTATTTAGTTATTTAGGCTCCAAAAATGATTTTTTTTACAAATGATGGAATTTGACCATGAAACTTACATCATTGCGTTTGTGGTGAAATTCTAAGCAACTTTTATATTTGGAGTTTAGCGATTGGAGTCCAAACGAAGAAGTTACGGAAGAAAAACGAATACGAAATGGAAATAATTAAATTAGAAAAATTAACGTTTATATATTAAATACCAGAGCCCACCAATTACCCCTTTTATTGGGCAGGTCGATATGGAGCGGTTGACCAGTCCTAGTGTGGCAGTTAAGGTCTTCCTTGGCCAAACGATACGGATTTTATATATTTTAATCTAACGGCTGTGATTAATTTGAGTGCTTATAAGTTCAGGCATAACCCTATCTTCTCTTCTCATATTTTTCTGAAAGCAGCAATGAAGCTTTGCCATTTTCTCTTTTGTACTATTTTCTAAATTATAAAGTACAGAAATCAAATAAGAGAAGAAGAGAAGTGAATCAACACTATGCGATATCGAGGTAATACATATATCAATATTTGTATTTATTATATATTTATATTACCTCCAACACCAAATCTCTTCTCAGAACTATAGTTCTAATATATGTATATACCCTTTTTATACATATTTCTTGGAATAAGAAGAAAATTGAGTTGAATAAAAGGTTTTACTTCAGATCTAAAGATTTGGAACGCTTTTAGGTGATTGGAAAATTTATATATTGTTTATGATTTGAATCTATTCCGTTGGTAGACGTTTAATTTTTTTTTTCCTAAATCTACTGTTTGTGAATTGTAGGCTCAAATTACTGTAGAAAACTATTGCCTACATATTCTTGTTTTAGATCTGATAGGAATTATTGTTACAGCCTAATCTGGAAATCAATCCCAAAAGTAATAGATAAGAATATTGATTTGATATGAAATGCATTCCGATTTGAAACTGAGTTGTAGATTATTAGTATGGTTTTGATTCTAACCCTAATTATGTTGAATTGTGAATTTTTCCGCTGTTTAATTTGTGGAAAGAACGTCCGTTTGATTTTTAAGTTTGTTGTGTTTTCAAATTGCATAGAAAGTGCAACGTTTGATTTAATAAGGAATATATGCAAGCAAAAGGTTTATTCTTCATAGTTTACCAATAAAAGAAAATAACCATTACTTGTAATTTCTAAGGAGGCAAAACTTTTATTTTATTCTTGATCTTTTATTTTATTCTTGATCTTTTATTTTAAACTAATTTATGGAAATTATAATGGAGAATCTTCCTAAGAAATGTACTTTCATCAAATTAAATATGGTAAAGAATATTATAGTTAAAGATTCATGACTAGAATATCTTTGGTAGAAGTATGTATTTACACGTGCTAATAAATATGACGATTTATGTGTAACGCTTGCTTAGGATATTAGTATACGTGGTAATAACGTTGATTTGCAAATAGGAATTAGGAAGGAGAATAAGGAAAGGTTGTAACTCCAATTAATGAGTAATAAATACAGAATGAATTTAGAAGTAACAAATAATCGTTGGGGTAATTGGATTAATGGGACTGATAAATAGAGAAGTTAGATTAATAACTATGGAATAGTTATAAAAGGTTACCAATTAGATATTAGTAAATATACATAAATGTCTTAGGTAATGTCTGTTAGGATGATATTCGTTGTTACGGACAAATTGATATTTATGGAAGAAGAAAGAAAAGGTATTTATGAGAAATTGAATATTTAAGGTAATTTACATGCCTTAAATAAATAGAAAGAGGTTGGTAAGCTATGTCCAATATCCAATTTATAATGATAAAGCTTAGTAATACTAAAGCTTAGGATAATATGGCTTAAATTAGTAAAGCCTGGAGTAATTAATAGGACTTAGTAGGTTGGATGTGAGGTCAATAGAGTTACACAACATAAGTCTGCCGTTCACTTTGAGGCTACTGGTAGTTATGTACACTTCCTATTATTGTGAGGCATCTTTAAGCATAGGACCCATTTGATAATTTATTGGGCTTAGGAGATTGGGATGTGAGGTGAGGTTAGTAAAGTGACACAACTAAAGTCTTCTCTTCACTCAGAGGCTATCAGCAATTATGTACACTTATTAATAACGTGGGACATCACTAATCATAGGACCCATGGTAAACGATTATGGGGAATAATATTGTGACGCCCCACCTCTATACCCATGCTAGCCAAGGACGGTACGAGGTAATGCCGTCAACTAACACGGAGAATAAGGCTGGATAGGAGCGACCATCTATAGCCTTGCTCTAACTATCTATTGAATACATCGACAATTGTCATACGAGCATGACATATCCAATGAATACTCAAAACAAAACCATAGGTGGCTGGAGGATCTATCAGAACAGAATATAACAACTCAAATGTAATATACATCACAGAACAGTAGTTCATCATATACACATATATAGATACATAACAGAGTATACAAACTGATACATGTCAAGTGGTATAGCAAACCACAATATACAGGCGAATCCAAAAGAATACATATCAGAGTTATAACAAAAAGGACTACACAAAAGCTATAACAAAAAGGAGCAAGCTAAATAGTCCATGCGGAAGCAAAAGAGGCTAAGTCCAAAAGCACCTAACCTGAAACAACTCAGTCCGACCCGAGTATAGAATACACGGGTCAGTCTAGCTAAACAAATCAGTTAGATAAACTGAACAACAATAAACCTGCAAGGTTATAAAGTATAACAAATATCTCTAAAAGAGATAACACAATCATCTAACAAAAGATGAATCACAGCAAGACAAGCCTCATATCATCAGCAACACAATAAACAAAGGATATGAATATCCTCAAAACAAGCCAAAGAGGCAAATAACAAGTACCAATGAAGGTAACACAAGTTCCACAAAGTAATCGCTATACGACATGTGGCTCAAAAAGACCAACACCGAAGGGCGATACCTAGGGAATATACATATCAATGAAACAATAGAAAATTGCACGTGCTCAGTACTATATAAACAAGGATCCATGTGCCCGAAGATTCCAACCCAATATCACTCGAGCGGTGACGAATGACCGACTCCAAATGCGATACAATAGGGCAACAAACCCGAAGGCAACTTACCCGAAGGCAACATACCCGAAGGCAACAAACCTAAAGGAGACAGTCCGAAGATACTATCCCAAAGGCAACAAACCGTAGTGGTGAAGGTCCGGAGGCCTAGTACTGGACACCACTAACTGGAGGAATGTGTCACAACTCTCGAAAAGAAACCCGAAAAGTATTAACGTGAGTCCCATAACCACCCGTTCGCACTAAACGGTTTACTATCCGATAGTAAATTTCACACTCAAATCCGTACAATGTTTACCTCATCTCATCGGTAAACCAGACCAAAGGTCAAAATATTCAATCGAATAGGTTAGGGATTAATCGGAAAGATAAACGCATGGATTCATGGTCCGTGTTTTACCTAACCATTTAATCTACATTCCACTTCGCTCGAAGTGTGAAATTGTGTGTGTGTTTTAAATAGAATTTATAAATTAGAGAAGTGAGCTTTTAATACGATTTGAAGAGATCATTTTATAAAAACCCGTGTATGAAATCAAAAAGGAATCATCAAAGTCGAATATGCATAAATAGCTAATTGGAATCAACACGCGTCGATTAAATTTGGAAAACCAAGCAAAATAGGCAAATTGACAAAAGACAGCAGATTCAGACGTCTGAAATAGGTGGTTCAGACGTCTGAATCTGGAAAATTAGAAATTTTCCAGAACGTAATTCAGACGTCTGAACCAAATGTTTCATACGTATGAAATAGGTGTTTTTAGCCTGTTTCCTTTATGTTTGAAATCGAGCCAATTCTGACGTCTGAAATTCCAGATTCAGATGTCTGAAACTGGAATTCAGAGCATTTCCTGAGTCTCGACCAAAAATGGCCAAATGAATATCGAAAGCGATCGGACGAGCAAATGACGACTAAGAATTTACGCCACGCGACAACCCAGTCTTAACGGCTCTTCGATACGCCTCAAATATCAATGTCTAAATATCCATAATAGGATTTTCATAGATTTTGATTTCAAAACACCAAAAATTGGAATATACACCAAATCAATCCAAACCAAAATCAATTCCACAAGAATAAGTGTTAGGAATTCATACCTAACAATCGAAGATAATTATATACTAAGATGTGAGATAAAAATCTCACCTTTTAACTCAAAAACAAGGATGAGAAGCCCAATTGCAAAGAAAAGACCAACCACTCTCCACTTCAACTCTACAAGCTTCAATCTAAGATCAAAACAAGTATTTCCTAAGCTAGGTTTAGAAAACTTTCTGAAATTGAAGAGGAAAAGAGTTGGAGAAGATGAAGAGAAGGCTTACCAATAGCTTCACTTCGATTTTGGAGCAAGAATTCAAATTTGCAAAGTAAAGGGCTTGGAATTTCTATTTCCCATTCTCTTCCCCCATTTCATTTGAGCTAGAGTTAAAGAATTGAAAACGAGTGAATGGAGAAGAGAGGGAACTGAGTTAAGGGTATTAAGCTAAGCTAATGGGCTGAACCCAAACCCAAAACCAAAATAGAAAAAGTAGCAAAATTCTACTTACTCCAAACATACCAAAGCTCATACTCAAAAAGACCGCAAACGCCATTTTGAAGTCAATGGAAGTGGTTTCGAGTCCTAATTCGGCCGTTTGCAAAAAGTATCATTTCGGACCTAAATCCGACTAACGACGCTATATTTAAATAAAAATTTAAATATATAATCGTTAATATGCGGGTTGTTACAAATATGATCTACTTAGGGATTAGAGGTATTAAGTGGTTGTTTAAGGGATTGCCTCTTTCCTAATTAAAAAGTATTAAATGGTCTGAATTATTGATTTGGAGCGGTAGTGGATATATCTGGAAGGGTCCTCTTTAGGTTTGAGGTAGTAAGTGACTAATATAGGGTCCCCATCTTTCCTATAAAGAAGTATTAAGCATCCCAATGAGATTCCAAGTAATGTCAGCTAAATGACACTAGTAAGGAATCAACTTTAGGGTTAGGTACTAAATGACATAGATCTGTCTAGAAAATAGGTATTAATAGTCAGGGGCCTGCCTAGTTCTTACTAATAAGGTATTAAGTGGCTTGGGTGCATCTGTCACATACGGGATATAAGACTCGTACTGCATAGATTGACACTTCTCGTTTGCCTCGGTTAATGCTTGGACTTCGATTGGTCGACATATGATTTCATTCTTTGGACTTCGGGCGATGGTCACATGTGTTTTAGTTTTCAAAATAAAACAAAGCTAATCATGTTGAACGTCAAGTTTCCTTTTCTAGAATGACTCGTCGACCACCATGTTAAGTCCAATGATAGTATGTCTACTCTTTCTGGAGCTGGATCCTTCACAATTTAGCTTCATCTTTTATTCTTGTTATGCTGGGATGATTGATAATGACTAAATTACAAGGCATGGTTGCGTTTACAAAGCTGTTGCTAAATCCACCTCCTCCTCTAACTAAGTACCCAGCTTCAAGGGTCTTGGATGAAGAGGGAAGAGAAAGTAGAGATTCCCTGAGGCTTGCTGATCTATTGGTCTTCGTCTTAGTTGTATAGTTTGCACTGTTTATTTTTGCCTTATAGGTAATACTTATTGTGGGGCGACCCCGCTATTTTGCAATTTTGTGCACATAAATGTGGTTATGTTCTATAAGTTGGCCCTATATATAAGATAATCCCAGTTCCATGCTACTCTTGACTATTGTGACGACCCACATTTCAGAAGATTTAGATCGACAATAATTCACATATATCCAACTTAAACAATCTGGAATATAAGTAATCATTAGGGTTAATTATGAAAAAATAAGAAGAGAAGAAGAAGAAAAACATAGAATCTCGCAACGGAATAACAAAATATAATAATCAAATAAAAAGTTCATGAAACTATTTACTATACATTTGATTATAATTCATGCAACATTTATCACAGTTATATATATATATATACAATAGAAACAAAATGTAATGCAGCATAACAATATGATGTAGGGAATAATAATAGTAATAATATACCAAATTTTCGTCTTCATCCTCCAGAAAATGATCTTCAATGTGCTGAAATACTCGGTGCCGACTCGAGCGTAATAAAAGAAAAAACATTCGAGTCGAGACTAAAATATTCTTATGTGAATCAAATCGATATCACATAACTTGAGTGTAATAGTGTCTGAGATGTTTATGAAATTTTACGTCTCCTATGTAGTGTATAACATGCATTCAATAACTCAAGAGATGTTATGGGATTTTCATCTCTTAAGGATTCATCAAATTATTATATATAGTAGAATACGCGATATATATGATGTCTAATCAGTAGAATAAATATTTTTCTTAGCGTGAAGGCTTTACATTATATGACGGCCCACATTTCAGAAGGTTTAAATTGACAATAGTCCACGCATGTCCAACTTAAACAATCCAGAATATAGATAATCAAGAGGGTTAATTAAGAAAGATAAGAAAAGAAGAAGGAAAAAAAACAAAATCTCGCAGAAGAACGACAAAATATAATAATCAAATAAACAATTCATGAAGCTGTTTCTATTACATTTGATTATAATTTATACAATATTTATCAGAGTTGTAAATACGTCAGGAATAAATAAAGTATTGCAGTAGACAATATGATGCGGGGATACTAATAGTAATAATATATCGAATCTTCGTCTTCATCCTTCAGAGTAAATCTTCAATAAGCTGAAAAACTTTGGACTGACCCGAGCATAATGAAAAGAATAAATACTCGAGTTATGACTAAAATATCCTTATGTAAGTCAAATCAATATCACATATAAAATGAGTGTCACTGCGTCAGAGATGCTTACGGGTTTTCACATCTCCTATCCAGTGTATAACGTGCGTGCAATAACTCAAGAGATGTTACATGATTTTCCATCTCTTAATGATCCGTCAAAATATTTATATGTAGTAAAATACGCTATATATATAATGTATAATCAGTAAAATAAATATTTTCTTAACCTTAATGCATTTCTAAGCATTGGAGTATAGTTTGCATTTGACACCACCAGTAGAATGTCGGTAGTCAGGGAAGCGTCGTGATATGACAACACTAAACCAAAATCGTATGGGTCTCATTAGGGACAAAAGTATGACAAGGCATGTGAGGTAATGCCCAAGATAGGATACTACTAGTTTACCCTTCCCGACCGGTAGTAACGCATCATAGCCATGATCGTCCACCACGTTCAACACTCCCATAAAATTGGAAGGTGCGCACCAATCAATTATAATGTAAATGATGGTAATATGAAGAAGTGCGTCCGCTTGGGGTAACTAGCCCACTTGGCCAGTACGGCTCCTGTTTTAGTCATTTCAAATTGGCATAAGTGCCGGGCCAATCCATCATCTTTCTTTTTCTTCAAATCCAGCAAACGACGTCAAATCCAACCACTTCATTCTGGATCATCACTCCACGTACACAGCTGTCAAAGTGGTTTGGGTATCGACAGAGAGTATGCCCATATCCGGCCCCGGTCTCTTTAACAACCAAACATAGTTTTACACACCAGTTGGTACTTTTACATTTTGAAACAGTTCATTCTTGATATCAAAATATCATATTCGCTTCAAAATCAAATCCATTTTGAAATCATCATATTTACTCAAAATATACTATTTCAATTCAAAATCATTTTTACCTAAATATCATGATTTCGTTTCCAAGATTGTTTCAAATTTCAATTTGGGTTATAACTTCATTTAACCCAATTCGTATTTAAATCCATGATTTAAAAATAATATTCCACTCTTGACTAGTTTGAATTTAAAAAATAGTTTGAATAGTTTAAAATAGTTTGAATAATCAAAATAGTTAAAAATAGTTTAAAAGGTTAAACTAGTTAAAATAGTTTTAATGGTTAAAATAGTCAAAAATAGTTTAAATGGTTGAAATTGTTTTATATAAAATAGTTTAAGTATTAAAATGGTTTACATAGCAAAATAATTTGGAAAACCAAAATAATTTGTAAATTAAAGAATATAGATTTTAAATAGTTTATCTAAATAATTCATTTGAAAGAAGTTTCAAAGTCAAACTGATACAATTTCCAAAATCTTCTCAATTTAAATCAATCTAACTTCCTTTCCATTTATATCGATTCAATTCCGATTTCAATTCAAATTAACTTCGATTCCAGTTTATATTCAAATCGATTTTGATTTTGATTCCAAATTAATTCAATTTTGATCTCAATTCCCAACAATTCAATTCAATTCCAATTTGAGTTAATTTCAATTCAATTCTCAATTTTAAACCATTTCGATTTATATAAATTCAAGTTCGATTTTCAAAATTTCGATTAAATCACTAATATTAAATTTAACTTCAATATTTAATTTAAAATCCCATTTTCGAATATAATCCAATTCTGAGCTTAATTTTGAAATGTCGTTTTACATAACTTTTGCTTAGCAATATTCAAGTTTGAATAAAAATTCATTCTTTTATAACAAATTAATTTATGAAATTCGATCATATTTCAGTCATAACTTTAAAATCTCAACTTCAATTACTTAAACAATTTCTTTTAACCAAAATTATATTTCAACATTTCAAACTCGAAGTCGTGATTAATTCAAATTTTATAAATTCGATTTTTCATTTCTTGAAATTCAAAATCATTAAATATTTTCAAAACAAGAATTTTGAAATTATTTAATTTAATCAATCCAGTGTTCATATATAATTTTCTATCATATGGCCAAATGATCAGTTATTTCAGTTTAATTTCAGGGATGGATATATTATTTCAATCCAAATCAGTGTCATAGGTATAAATCATTTCAACTATTTCTTAATTTATTCGAAATAACTCAATTTACAGTTTTATATACTGTACATAATATATAAGATGATAGTAGGATAAGTTAAAATAAATAAAAGTCCACATCATCCAAATAGTCAATTAATAGCATCTATCACAATCAACATCCAAATCAGTCAACAATTCACAACAATTTCATAGTTATCAATATCAGGTATTTTACTAGCAATTAAATTCCTATTTCAAATCTAATTTTCGATTCTAATTTTTAACAGTTAATTTAAATGACAATTTAGTTGACAATCAAATTAATCAAACATCAATCAATAAATTAATATCACTTTGAAATTTCGAATTTAACTAGCATAACAATATTCTAGTACGTTGTGAGCGTTATAAAACACTCACCTTGACTTTTTAATTTCAAATCAAATCGAACGACTTTCGATTTAACCTATCTAGCTCCAATCAACTCCAAATTAGCTCCATGATGTAGTGCTCATCGCCATGATTCCAACACATCCTGTTTTGCCCATTTCTGATATCGTATGAAGGAGTTGCATAATTTTAAAGTTTGCACACAATTCATAAACATTTTTTTAACCTCAAATGAATCAAAGCCATAGATTTCAAATTCCCAGATGCAGGCCGCATAAGGCTTCTTCTCCCCAATAAGTACAGGCAAAGTCACAAGCACAAGAACCCAAAGCATGATCGAAACCATGAATGCCGCTCCCTCCATGCCTTACCAGTAGTTGATCGGAACATCTCACCAGGTGCGCCTGGCCGCTTAGCACCACCGCCCCAAGCCTTATTGAACTCGGTCATCCGCATTCATAAAAAAACGTGCACAAGATGTAGGAGAACGCCGCCTAAATTCCCACTCTATGCTGCGTTAAACCAAATCATAGCTGTATGGATTCGTATATCTCTTCATGCTCTACAATATTGTAGTTGAAAGATTTTTGAAATTGTTTAAGGATTTGGAGATAAATCGAGGAAAAAGTAGAAAGATTTCGGCCATTAATCGAGTTGGAGGCGCACTGCTCATTTGATAGGTTTTACTATTGAATGCGTATATAAACGTGCAATATATTATTTTAATATTATTTTGACCTTTCTCATATTTTGAAGGCAAACTCCAAATGAAACATGCCACCAGGCGTTTATAATATTTTACCCCTATTCCGAACACAATGGATTAGGTTTTAAGTCCTAATTCGATCGTATGGAGAAGATACCTTTTTGGACCCAATTATTATATTGAATTTTCTCCGATATATATATATATATATGTATATATATATATATATATATGTATATATATACATATATATAGTAGCTTGATGAACTACTATTCTCTTGTTTCCGCTGCTTATTGATATATTACTCTATGTTTGTGATTTTGTGATTATTTTATTTACTGTATATGCTGAATTTTGCCAAATATAAATTAACAATCTGATATTTGGAGCAATTTAAGTTCGACGCGTGTGTCTACCTTTGCACTTGGCGGGTGCAGCATGATAGGGGGTTCTCGCTTCTAGGTTTGGTAGTGAACGGATGACTCTTACTGCTACATGTCCCTGTGGGGTTGGTGCAGTCAAAAGGCTGGCCGTAAAGGCAGAATATATGTATGATTGTATGCTACGGTGGGCGTTACCCCACTGGCTGGCCTGTTACAGTTGGTATCAACGCTCTGGTTTTAGACAAAACTGAATATATAGAGCAAATTTATTTACATAATCACCTTCGTTCGAGCCTGAATCTCTTCCTCTTTGATTCGGGATCCTTTGATTTTAGAACATTCCTTGTTTTAAATCCATATATTCCCTCTCCCTATTCTTATCCTTTCTGGAGTATCCCATAACTCCTTTGTAAGATTTGTAAAGGGTGAAACTCCTTTACAATGAACATTGATTCACCGAAGATTTCTATATCGTCGGTTTAGATGTTGCTATCTCTTACTATGCTCGAATTCTATTCTATCGATAGAATGTTGATTTGCCTCAGAATTCTGCATCAATCTTATTCTTGAAGTCACGGTTGACCCGATTAAGGTTACCCGCGATTTATATCAGTCTATCCATCTTCCTATTTTTCTACTTAATCATCTAATCTTCCTATCTATCCTAGTTAGAATTCTACTCGATTAGGGTCTTCCTAATTTTGATCTCTATCATTGTTCTGAAATTCATTTTTGGAATCATTGAGTAAGGGAGTATATTTGAATTAATATAAAAATATTTATAGTGTGTTGTTTGAGTTATTATTGTTGATTTGGGGTTTTGATCGATTCGTCTGATCAGCGCTATCGATAGGAATTCCAAAACACTTGAACAGAGCTAACTGACACAATATTGTTTTCATATTTGGTAAAATGAAATACTTTTGTATGATTATATTATATATATAAGTATATTTTTTAAAATTAATTAGTTAAATAAATTGGATTTTAAAATAATAATATTTGATTTTATTTATGGTTTTGTAAACCATTGACTTTTATCTCATATATAAATAATTGAACTATAAACATGGTTTATAAATTGATTTGGAATTTAAATTAAGAATTTGAAAATTTAATTTCCGGTGATTCCAAAATTTGGTTTTAAATTTTTAAAATGTATATTATTTAAAGTATTTCGAATAGAAGTTATTTTCGAAGAATTTGTAAATGTTTAAATCAGCACTCTTCACTTTTTTCACTGGAAAATAATTTCGGTGATGACGGCCGCGTCATCGACGTTCATTTTCGAATTTCGAAGTGGAGAGACCATTCTATAGCTTTTCTACACTTTATTTTGAAAAACGAATTTGATTTGAATTTTTTATTATGATCTGAATTATATAATATCTATATATATATATATATGTATATGATTATAAATTTGATTTGATATATATTGTATATATACATATATTTATCTCTAAATTGTTTGAAGCAAATAGGAAATTAAATTCTTGAAATTTTGTTAAAGGAAGATTTTAATTATAAATGTTTATATACTTAATTTATAATTATAGAAATGTTAATTTAGATAAATATAATAAAATGAATAAATAAATATGAAATTGGGAATAGTTGGGATTGAATTATAAGTGAAAATGTATTTAAGTGAAATCAAATGGATCTAATAAATAAGATAAATAAAATAAAATTTATTTTGAAGGAATTTATAAATTGAAATTAAATCAACTTAATGAAACCTTGAATTTAAATAAATTGCTAAATATTAATTAATGTAAATTGAAATTTATACGGTTTAAAATTAATTGTTTTATTTTGTTTTTCAATCTATTTTTCTTTCTGGTTGTTTCTATTCTCCTACCTCCTTCCTTTCGGGGACAAAAAGTTTTGAGTGGGGGAGAGTGTAACGACCCACAAATTTTTAATAATTTTATTTGTTTTAATAATGTATTTAATTGAATTTTTGTGAAATTTTAAATAACAAAATTTTGAATTGAAAATTTTGATATTTAGAATACGTCTGCTTTAGCATAGCAAATGGTAAATTTTCACCTGAGAATATGAAAATTTATTTTATTGTGTAATTTTATTTAAATCCAAATCAGTTAAAATTGATGATGATAAAATATTTTTCAAACCTGAATATTTTTATACAATAAATTTGTAAATCATCTATTTAGTGAGACGTCATATTTCGTTTCTCCAAATTTGGACTGCTAGTGCCCCGTTTATCTTATTTTTGACATCTTAGCAGCATTTCCGGTACCGACTATCGACTTTTGATAGGATGATCATATCACTGATATTTGTACGCCGTTTTGATCATCTCATCGTGCTGATCTCCGCAGTATATTCCTTTTTGTATTTTGGCTTAGGGTACCGAGTGAAACCAATAAACCGATAACCGCACCGGTACCCAATTTTCAACTTTTGGGCTTCCTTGTTTCTATTCAGTTTGCCACCGTTGAAATTAAACAGCCGATTGCTTTTATATCTCCTTGAATTTGTGCCAACATCTTGCTATTCCCTAGTTGATTTTTTCCGTGGATTCTTACACTTTCAATCCTCAGGTTCATTTATTTCCTATCCATTTTCTATTTAAAGGAAGGAATTAGACATTAATATGTTTATATAAGAGTTATATTCTATTTGTTTACAGTATAATTATATAAGAGTTATATTCTGTTTTGATATTTAAAGTATATATTTTATATAAAGTCTGTTGAATGAAATGTTAGATGAGTTTGTTTATATATATATATATATATATATATTAATTTACATTGTCTGTTTATATTATTCATATATATGTATACAAGACTTTTATTATCTGATTTAAATTTACATGTCATATTCTATTTTATATATAAAGGTACACATACTTTATATATTGTTTCGAAAATGATACTGTTTAAATATAAACATTTATGACGCTGTTATAGTATACAGTTTTTTTAAGTGTTACATTATATAAGTATTATCTATATTAGTTTATATATAGGGTCTATTTTGTTTTAAAGGTTATATTATACAAGTATTATATAACGTGTATAACATATATGTTAAGTTGTATACGTATGTTTGAAATCCTGTATATATATATTATATATATATATATGCTGTTGTATAAGGTACTTTCAATATGATATGCATAGATTGTAAAAAAAATCTGTTACTGTTTAAGTTTTTTATATATTGTAATAAATTATTTATATTGATTTTAAGATATTATAAGTATATAATAATTTACCTTAGTTGTTTTTTTATACTGCATATATTATCATAAAGATATGTTTTGTTCTACTCCAAATTTTCGTATATAGTGATTTTCCTTGTATTGATGTGTAAGGATAGACACAGTTTAAATGATATAGGGAGCTCGTGCCTCACTCACCTTGTTTTCGTATTTCATACAGTATATATATTCTTCAGTGTATTTATATAAGCTGCTACACTGTATTAGTATATTTTAAGTATTCTAGGTTGTTTAAGTGTAATATATATTATGTTATATTAATGTTAGTATTGTAAACTGTGTATATATATATATTATAAAATTATGTTATAGTTATATATATATATATATAAGTTCACTTTTACCATTGACTTCATCAATCCAGTTTGATTTGTTTCGTCAATTCTGAGCTATCAGCTTTGATCGTCGAATTCATGCCCATCTCACTTTCTTTGGAATTCATAGCTTGCTCTGTTGTCAAACTCTCTAGCATCTAAAGGTGAGCAATCACTACCACTCACCTCCTGCCATACTCCTAAATCAAAGGTGCACACCAAATCAATCACAAAGCAATAGAATGGAAATCGAAGAAGTGTGTCTGAATGGAGAAGCTACCTCACTTGGCCCGTCAATCGGTCCTGTTTTAGCCATCTTATGCTAACTCACGGGAGTCAGGTCCACGTATATACCTCATATAGGATCGTCGCCACCATCCTACTTCATTTTGGAATCTCCACCACGTACATAGTTGTTAAAGTGGTTTTCGGTATTGGAAGAGAGTATGACAATATCCAATCTCGGTCTCTTTAACAACCAATCGTTATTATAACACCGTGGTCATTTCAAAATAGTTTATACTTCAAAATCAAAATATAATTGCCATTTCAAAACCATATAAATATGATATCATTTCCATTTCAAAAACCATATCAATACGATATCATTTCCATTTCAAATATATCCATTTTCAAAAATCATAGCACTTTCAAAGTTATAACACTTTCAAAATTATAAAGCTTCTAAAACCATTACACTTTAGAAATCATAACTTAGAAATCACAATTATTTGGAAATCATAACATTTTGAAATCATAACACTTTGGAAATCATAACATTTTGAAATCATAACACTTTGAAAATCATAACATTTTGAAATCATGACACTTTGAAGTCATAATACCTTGGAAAACCACAACACTTCCCACTTAACCGATTTAGATATTAAAATAGTGTATAAAATAAAATAGTTTATAAAATAAAATACTTTATATAAAGTAGTTATAGGTTAAAATAGTTTATAATAAAATAGTTAGTATATTAAAATAGTTTATATTAAAATGATTTATATTAAAATAGTTTATATGAAAATAATTTATAAAGTAAAATATATAAATAGTTTTAAATATAATTTAAAAATACTTTATAAAATAAAATAGCTTCCTTAAATTCACAAATCGATTCCAAATCAACTCGAGTTCCAAAATTCAAATTTAATCCAATCTCAAATCATCAGTTTCAATTCAATTCAGTTTCTCAATAAACCATTTCAAATTATATCGATTTCAAAAACGAATTTGAACCATAAAACAAACCATTTCAATTTCAATATATTTCAAAGCTTTAAATATTCAACATTTCCACAACTAAAATTTATAATTTCATATATATCTTAATTTAACTTCATTATTATTTAGTTTTGAAATATCCACTTAATAAATCCAATATCATTTAAATAAAACGCCAAATTACAAATAAACTATATCTTTCCTTCAATTTATTTAAATCTTGAAATATTCATTAATCATCTTAAACCAAAATCAAGTTATAAAATCATGTCCTTTAAAATCTCAAATTCAATAAGTTTCAAATCGATTAAGTAGATATATTTTTTAATTAAATACCATTTCAAATCAATTTCAAATCTATCTTCCCAACCTTAATTTATGAAAAATTATTATAAACTCTATATTTGAAAATATAATTTAAATTAAACACTTAAACATATTATATATAAAATAAATCAAACTTTATTAATTTAAATCTTATTATGAAGCTTATTTTATAATAAAACTAAGTTATACATAATTTAAAATAGTAAAATTATAAGTAAATTCTTAAAATTTATAATTTTAAAATTAACTTATAATTTTAAAATTTTCAAAACCTATAATTTTAAAAATCAAGAATTTAAACTTTATAAAATACATTTACATATAATATCTTGAAATCAATATTTATTAAACCATATATTTCTTTCCAAAACCATATATATCATTTTCAAAATATTTATATATAGACCAATGGTGTCTGTATATAATTTCTATCCTATGGTCAAGTGATACAGACATTTATCATTTGAATCCGCAATATAAATATATACGGGTATATATATCATTTCAACCCGCAATTCCAAATTTAATTCAAATGAAAATCGCTTGGGTTTATCATTTCAACCCATAACGATTTTTTCCTATTCTACAGATCGTTCGGGTATGTATCATTTCAACCCATTGGGAATTCTAAACTAATAGGGAACTTGCAGAGTGATAACAGATATGATAATAATATAACTAGAATATATCATCAATATAAATAACAGATAATGGTTTCAGATGTCATAGGTGAACAGATACAGATAACAACATATATATAGCAATGTAAATAACTAACAACAGCATATTCCAAATGTCGTTTCAATTGAAATCAAATTTAAAAAATATAAGAACATTAATCGTGAGTGATTGCTCACCTTTAGATGCTAGAGAGTTTGACAACAGAGCAAGCTATGAATTCCAAAGCAAGTAAGATGGGCACGAATTCGACGATCAAAGCCGATAGCTCAGAATTGACGAAATCAAATCAAATTGGATTGATGAAGATCAATGGTATAAGTGAACTTATATATATATATAACTATATATATAAAGTCATATTCCAAGTTTAAGCATATATTAAATTAAATATATATGTATTTCGAAGATCATTGCTTTAAATTAAACACATATATTAAAATAAAATATATATACATAATATATTTTAAATGAATACTTATGTAGATATTCAAACATATCACTTTGTACATATACAATAACAAACTTATGATTTAAAATCTATACATACATTATTAAGCCATTCACAGCAAACTAACAACATTTTATAAAAACCTATATTAACAAACTTGTACTTCATACTTAAACTTATATAAATAGAAAAAAGGTTATATAGCTTACATATACTTGATTCTCTATATGCATAACTAGAACAAAATTTTACAATATATATATATACACAGTTTACAATACTAACAATAATATAACATAATATATATTATACTTGAACAACGTAGAATACTTAGAATATACTAAGAGTATAGCAGCTTATATAAATACAAAGTAGAATATATATACTGTATGAAATACGAAAACAAGGTGAGTGAGGCACGAGCTCCTCATCATTTTTAAACTATGTCTATCCTTACACTTTAATACAAGGAAAATCGCTATACAAGAAAATTTGGAGTAGAACAAAACATATCTTTATGATAATATACAGTATAAAAAGCAATTAAGGTAAACTATTATATACTTATATACTTATAACATCTTAAAATCAATATAAATAATATATTATAATATATATAAAACTTAAACAGTAAATGAATTTTTTCACAATCTATGCATATCATATTGAAAGTACTATATACAGCAAAAAATATACATGTATGCAAGAATTCAAACATATGTATACAACTTAACATATATGTGTATACACGTTATATAACACTTGTATAACATAACCTTTAAAACAAAACAGACCCTGTATATAAACTACTACAGATAATACTTATATAACATGACACTTAGAAAAAAAACTATACACTATAACATAAGCATAAATGTTTATATTTAAACAGTATCATTGTCAAAACAATATATAAAGCATGTGTACCTTTATATATAAAATAGAATATGACATATAAATTTAAATCAGATAATACAAGTCTTGTATACATATATATGAATAATATAAACAGACAATGTAAACTAACATATATATAAACAAACTCATCTAACATTTCATTCAACAGACTTTATATAAAATATATACTTTAAATATCAAAACAGAATATAACTCTTATATAATTATATTGTAAACAAAATAGAATATATGTAAGATTTTGTACAATAATACAGTTTATAGAAATACACAGCTGAACCATATTAAATAAGAAAAATTCACCTTCACAAATCTTCAATATATATATACATGAATAACTGGAGCTCGACAATGAAGGCCAGAGGCGGGGTGAGGCTTGATAGCCGGGAGGAAGGGCTACCACAAGAGAGAAGGGAAGGTCGAAGAGGAGATAGGTTTCTTCAGCGGTGGAAGATTGTCGGAAAGTGTAGAGCTCGAGTGGGTATAGTCAGCAATGAAAAAGGAGGAGGAAGGCGGCCTTGCTGGGTTGTTTGGGGAAGAAGCGAAGGTTGTAGGTCGGAGTGGGAAGCAAGAAGGACGAACGACGATTTGAGTGATGACAAAAATGGGAAATGGATGAGCATAAAGATCAGTTTAGATGGCATAAAAAGGGAAGAGGAACAGTGCACCCTATCTTTAATAATATAAACATATTAATTTATAATTCTTTCTTTAATAGAAAATGGATAGGAAGTAAATGAACCAGAGGATAGAAAGTGTATTGAATTCGTGGAAAAAAATCAACTAGGGAATAACAAGAGGTTGGCATAAATTTATGGAGATAACAAAAGCTATCGGATGTTTAATTTCAACAGTGGATAACTGAATAGAAACAAGGAAGCCCAAAAGTTGAAAATTGGGTACCGGTGCGGTTATTGGTTTATTGGTTTCACTCGGTACCGGAAGTTGAACATAGAAATGAATATACTGTGGAGATCAACAAGACGAGATGATCAAAACGGTATACAAATATCAGTGGTACGATCATCCTATCAAAAGTCGATAATCGGTACCGGAAATGCGGCTAAAATGACAGAAATAAGATAAACGGGACAATAGCAATCCAAATTTGGAGAAACGAAATATGACGTCACACTCAGAATCTAATTTACAAATTTATTGTATAAAAATATTCAGGTTTGTAAAATATTTTATTATCATCAATTTTAATTGATTTGGATTTAAATAAAATTACACAATAAAATAAATTTTCATATTATCAGGTGAAAATTTACCATTTGCTATGCTAAAGCAGACATATTCTAAACATCAAATTTTCAATTCAAAATTTTATTATTTAAAATTTCACAAAAATTCAATTAAATACGTTATTAAAACAAATAAAATTATTAAAAATTTATGGGTTGTTACAGTTGAATGCATATATATACGTGCAATATATTATTTTAATATTGTTTTGACCTTTCTCATATTTTCCAGAAAAACTCCAAATGAAACATGCCACCAGGCGTTTATAATGTTTTACTCCTATTCCAAACACAATGGAACATGTTTTAAGTCCTAATTCGATCGTATGGAGAAGATAGCCTTTTGGACCCAATTATTATACTGAATTTTCGATATTAATTTCAACGCGTTTCTATTCTGGATGACCATACGATAACTCCATGCGTTACGAAATTTGAAATTCGACAATAATACACTATTATGGATCCAATGGAACTTGTTTCATCGAAATCCGAGACTATGCCCTGGATGTTATTTTAACGTCTCGATTATAATATAAAATTTCTATTTATTCAGTTTTAAACCCAATTATAAATGTTAACAATCTTCATTATTGTTTAAATAAAATTTACATCAACTTCCGATACCATTTTCGGTCACATTAAATTCAAAATTCTATTATTCAAATAATTTCCAACATTAAATTTTAAATAATTAGATCATCCAACAAATCACTATAAATAAATCAGTAAGTTCTGAATAAATTTAAGTTATCAACATCACTTTATTCCTATCTAAATAACTCACGATTATTATTCAACTTCAATTATCGACTATAAACCCAATTAATATTAATAATTTCATTTCAATGCGCTTTATCGCCAAATCTTCGAATTTAGTTTATTTCAAAAATTTCTTCAAGTTCATATTCAATAACTACACTAATGATTCATTAAATTTTATTTTTGACCATTTTTTTAATTTAATAATTTAAAATAGTTAAAAATATGGGTCGTTACAATCTCCACCACTCAAACTTTTCGTCCTAAAAAAGAAACTAAGCAGAGAATTTTACATTTGATATATTTTATTCAATACAATCAACTTATAAAACAATAAATCTCATTTATAAAACCGTTACTACGTTTCTACTACGCCACTCCGATCGGCTTACGGAATTTACAAGCTAGTTATCAAAACAAGTTATAAATTTTTTAAAAATTCAAAAAATTTCTAACATCCGGATTTATGAAAAACTACGACAGAGTCTCCTTTGCGTAGCTTGATCGAAACAGCTAAAAAATGCCATTATGGGCCCCAAACCAATAAAAAACACAAAAGCCAAGTGGCTCAATCATGAAATCATCAAATCGAATGACAAAATAAACATGTACCATTTTGTCGAGCAATCCAAATTTTTCTTGATTTTAAATACCTGCATCTTATTTATCAATGATATTCAATCATATAATTTAAAATATTTTTATATTTTGCACTTTCAATTTCCAATATTTACTTTACTTAATCCCATGCAATGTACATATATCATCCGTATGCAATATCAAACCTGATCGCTTACTCCATCACACAATTTCACTTCCAAACTAGTATCGTTTAATGGACTCTCTAGTGCGAACTTATATCTAGTTCCTTGATCAAAAACCATTATTCTCCTTGCATAGATATATACTATGATATAGAATTTTAGAATCAAATCAAAAATCCATATCCAGGGTTCGCCGTCGAGAATCGAATGGAAAATCCTAACTCAGATAGGTATAAAATATCTTGAAATTCCATGCTCAAATCTGGGTCAAATTGTTATGTGAATAACTTTCAATAGGTTTCTTGTTACACCACATTCTTTTGTTTACGTTTACTACATTTCCATTCAATAATTCATTTTATTGTTGACTTTCAATTGTTTCATTTACGTTTAGCAATATCTCATACAAGTTCATTTATTCACATTCGTTTTCATAATTTCATTTAATAACAGATTTATTCGTGAAATATCTTATTAATCATCGCTTTAGTTTATAATCATTCTATAAAAGTCTAACTTCTTATATATGATTTTTCTTAGTTTATAGTTATCTCAAAAGTTACAAATTCAACTTTAAAAATTTCCTTGCAAATTTATATTTAATTCTATAACCAGTTTACAAAGATATTATTGGATTCATTTGTCTGCTTTCTTAAGTTCACTTACTTATTCCATTTTGTTATCAAACATCTCGTACTTTACTAATTAAATATATCATTTACTATTACAACTAAATTTCCATTTATATACATTTTAATTACTTTTAAGTTTTGTTTACTTCTATAATATTTTATCACATATCAAATCATCATTTTAACTTTTTAACATTTGATAAGTCTTATTATATGTTATTAGAATGCAATTTGGTACTATACAAATTAATCTGATTCATTTTACTCATTTGGAATGTTCACTATTTCAACTTGTTTAAATTTTCTTGACTTTCAATTTAAGAGTTGACAGCATCAACTCTAAAGCTTCTCAAAATATTTAGCTTAGATTTCTTAATTCTTTTATTTTATAAGTTTTGGTTATTCAAATATTTCATTTCAATCAAATAATTTGAAGATTATTAATTAACAGAACTTAAAAATTTAAACACTGGGTTCATTTCAAATCATTTGAAATAAGTGTATATACTTATCTCTGTATGATCTATTTCACCCTAGAAGGCAATAATTTTTATAATTAATAGTATCACCCTATTCACCCTCCTCTAGGGTGAAATCGATCCTACAAGTGGTATCAAAGCTAGGTTCAAAAGCCATTTTGTTTTAAGAATTTGATTTTTCAACGACCAATTTTTGCTTTGAAAATTTGAATTTTTGAAATGGCTTCTTTTAATAATGCTTTTACTGAGGGTCGGCCTAATATTATTCCTCCTGGCTTTGATGGAACATATATTTTTGAATTGGAAGTTAAAAATGGAATTTTATTTAAAACATGTTAATGTTAAATATTGGGATATTATTGAAAATGAGTGTGATATAAAAGACGAGAAAATTACTTCAGTTAATGCTCTTGCTATGAATATACTATATTCTCATATTAATCAAGATAATTTTAATTTTATCTCTCATTATGAAAATGCATAGGAAACTTGGAATACCTTTGATGCAATATATGGTGCAAAAGTCAACAACCGTGAGAGATTCCCAGTAATCGACTCAGAAACTTAATAGGATTGGCAAAAGACAGCAATGATGAAGATTCAATAACCGATGAGATAAGTGATTTTTCAATCAATGATTTAGTTCTCCTGTGCCAAAAATTAATTTAAAATAATAAAGCTCTTGAGTTGAAAATTAATAAGTTGGAAAGGGAACAAGCTAAACTTCATTAAAAAATAATGATTTGGAAAATGAGCTTAAAAATATTAAGAAAAATAAAAATTCAAATTGCAAAAGGTGTTTGAATTATGAAAAAGAATTTGCCCGTTTTCATGAAAACTTTCAAAAGTTAGAAAACGAAATTTTAATTCGAGAGAAAAACAAAACTGAGTTGATTGTAAAAACAACACTTTGCAAAAAGAGTTGGATAGCTTTAAGAAGTCGGAAATTTCTAAATGTGCGATTTTTGATAAGAAATTAAATATGATCAACGAAAATTTCAAAACCCTTGAAAAGAAAATGTGATTTTGAGAAAATATTAAATTATTCAATTAAATCATGAATTTGAAACGGAGATTGAAAAAAAATCAAGGATTTTGAAAAGATTGAATTTAAAAAACTACAACTCTTTGAAACTGAGATGCCTGAAATTGAGAATAAAATTAGAGAACTTAAAAATGAAAATATGGACTTAAAAATGAAAATTTTTGACAAAAGAGAAAGTATCCTTAGTTGTTGTTTGAAGTAAATAAATGAAAATAAACTTTTAAAATCCAAAGTTAATAAACTTGAGTTGGTTACTCGGAAATTTCTCAATGGAGATAAATCATTTAATAGACTCTTAGAAAATCAACTCTTTGAGAATAAAAGGAATGCATTTGGATTTGCAAAAGTGTCAAAATATGAACAAACAACTAATAATACTGTTAAGGGGAAAAGTGTGAGACCCAAACATGAGAAACCAATTCCAATTTGGGTTCTTAAAGGCACAAATATAAAATCCCTTAAAGTTAAAAAAACCGGGTGCCGAAAGGAACAGTAACGACCCGCAGTTCCTACCCCTTGAGTCGGCACTATTCTCCATCAACCAACTTGAGATGAATGGAAATACGAACCATTGGGTTAGAGAAGAAGAGGTAGAAGAAGAGAAAATAAAACAACATCAGAATCTAACCATCGCAGCGGAATAAAGTATAATAGATAATAACAGATCTTTACACAAAAGAAACTATATCTACTTTATACAAATATCATCAGAGCACAACATCAATGTTCAACATCAACAATAACATACAACTGGACAATCATATAAAATTGTCCTCAAAACTGCATACACAGCGGAATAATAATCAAGTACGGAAGTACGTATCGCCATCCAGCTCGTCTTCTGAACTCCACAGCATCATATCCTGTATCCTATAATACTCGGTCTGGCCTGAGCATTACAGTTAAATAATATCCGAGTCAGTCTGGAATACCAGCGTGAGGAAATCACACTCAATTGGACTTTTAAAGTTTCAAAATCATTTGAAAACAAAAGCATCTCATAAGACCACGCCACAAATAAACATGTCGGGTTTTTACCTTACGATAGCTAAAGCACTTTTTATAAAATCCTCTAATATTATAATGGGGTCTATATAATTACATTCATTAAATTCCAGCTACTAGCCACATTCGTGGGTAGTACAAACAAAACACGTAAAAGGCGCATAGGGAGAATGGATTTCCAACTCATGACTAGGCATTGGGGTACCACCTGTCACAGTACGTGGCCTAGATCACATTACCGAGGATTACTCCCAATCCCTTACAACACAAGACCGGGACTACCCCTTACTGGATAATCCCGAGTAAGATCACCCTACGGTTGTGATCAGCAACCGCGCCACTAAGCCGAAATAAAATGTACATCTAGACAGGGATGACCTTACCCTGAAATGGGTGCCACCCACCTAGCTTTGCTACATAACCCCTGATTTTCAGTCATTCCCAGTTGATGAGGCTTGAGGCTAAGTGTTACCCTTTAGAACGTTTCACTTAGAATGCTTATCGTCCACCTGACGATGTTCTGAAAGCATTCATCCATACAAGTCCGTCCCGGGTTCAAACGAAACCGAATGCACTATTCCTACTACATCCATTTTGGAAACATCCTTGGGATTAATAGCGACTAGCCCTTACACTTCATTGCTCCATCTTCGACTCCGAACTCGTTTTTCCACGAAAACATACAAACCAGATCGAAGTGGTTTTCAGGAAATAAATCCCGATCCCGGTCTCTTCGAAACGATCAGCGCATTGTCCAATATTGATAGTCGGTTATTTAACTATCAAATAACATTCACAACAACCATCAAACAATAAATAATTTCTCCGAATTATTTATTAATCTCAAAATATCTTCGCAAGATATATTTCCACTTTCAAACCCTTTTGAAAATAGTTTTCAAGTCACATTTTCTTATGGAATAAATTCCCAAATATTTATTTCCACTGAAAACAACAAGCACAAAACTTTAGATTTCTAAAATAATTTAAAACACCTATTTATAAAATATACTTTAACATTTAAATTGAAAACTACTTCAATATTTTATTGAATATATATACTTTAGGAATATTTAAAATAAGGTTACTTTATAGAATATGAAACTAGATTTTTCTCTTTTTAAAACAACATACCAAGTCACCTTTAAATAATTACTACTATAATAGATTTGAAAAATACCTAATTTAAAATTTAAACATCTAGAAATAATAAATTTTCTAGAACATGCTTTTTAAAACAACATTAAAGCTTTTAACTTATATTTAAAAATTTACTTTGAAAACGTACTTGGCTATCCGGGGAAATATACTTCTCCTCAAATCCTTTAAAAATAAATCACTATTTATTTTTAAACAAATTTTCTCATTCCCTTAATAAATTCCCACCATGAATTTATTTTCCAAAATATCCACTGATATATTACTTCGTTTTTATAGACCCAGTTTATAAATTCCATGGTCACATTCTCCTTTAAATTTCCAATTTCAAACACTTGAATCAATTTCCAAATTGATTTCCAATTTACTCCATTTTGAAATAAATTCCTTCTTTTTCTATTTCAATAAATTTAAACTTGGATTTTTAAAATAAATTCTTTATTCCTTTAAATAATGTCACTTAAGGTTTAAAATTCATTATTTCTCTATTTATTCAAATACCCTTTCCATACTCGAAATTTATTTATTAGAATTTCAAAATCACTTTTATTCTTTTCCAATTTATCCTTCAATTTATTCAAATTCTCTATAATTATTTTATGTAATGACCCAAAAAATAACTGATTTTAATAACGTTATTAATTGAAATTTTATGGAATTTTAAAAGATAAAATTTTGAAATATAAATTTGCTATTTGGAATGCATCTAGTTAAACATAGCAACTAGTAAATTTTCATCCGAAAATATGAAGTTTATTTTCGTGCATAAATTTACTTCAATTTAATCAGTTAAAAATCGATGAAAATAAAACGTTTTCAAAACCTAAATAGTTTTACATAGATAAATTCTAAACCATCTTTTGAACAAGACGTCATTTTTCAAAATTCGGACTTCTTTAGCTCCGTCGATCTTATTTTTCTGCGATTTTCCTACATTTTTCGCTAGTAGAAAATTCAAATTTTTGTAATTCAATCGTACCACAATTATCCGCGTACCGCTAGAAGCGCCTCGTCGCGCTGATCAAAACGGTATATTCATTGGTACAAATCGAAGTCCGACGTAATCCGTTGCGTTAATTTAACCGTTTCGGACGGACCGGTTACACCGTATTCGGCCCAAACGAAACAACTTGTACCCTTTCAAAAGTTTGTAAATTTTTTTCTGCTGCCATGCATTAAATCTATAGTTGTAAGTTGGTAGGTGAGACTTGTAATGTGCGTGGCTTTTCGTAGTTCAAGGAAAATATTTATTGCTGGAAATAATAAAATTTAAAATGAAAAAAACGCATCGTTCTATTCTTTCATTCATTGTTAATTCAACTTTACCCTCCTCTGATTCTTCTTCCTTTCCCCCCAGTCTTTCCACTTCCTTTCCATTTATTCACGTACAAAATGAAAAAAAAAACAGAGGATGGCCGAATAAAAGGGGAAGCGCACCCACTTCCAGCCATTGCCACTTCCTCCAACTCGGCCTCCACCCGCCTCACACCATCAATCTTTCACTAGCCACAATCCCTCATCCATGCACGCAGCCCACCAAACTCCCTCTGCCGTGACCTTTGTCCTCCCCTTTCAACCAAGGCCGAAGCCTGTAGCTCACACAACCGCCACTTTCCGACGTACTTCCTTCCTCCAACACCATTGCCCACGGCCACCATAGCCACATCTTCCACCCCTCGCCTACGACAACAAGACCCGCACCCGCCACTATTACAGCACCTATTTGTCACACCGCCCTCCGCCATTAAACACTCCGCCCCGCAACACCACAGCCGCAGCAGCCAAGGCCGGGCACCACGTCGGCACCACACTCCACCGTAGAGCCTTCTCAACACGTCATCTTGCATCCATCTCACCACAACACCACCCTTCGCGCCACCTGGTTCCAACCACCTGAACCATTGCCCCTTGCCGCAACCCAAGTTTCCACCTCGACTTCCTCCCTCTGTTTTTCCATGCATGCGTGACAAGGATAGCCGCGTAGCAACCATCTTGCATCAGTGTACGGCTTCTCTTTATATGGATAGTTTGGTATGTTAGTGTATAAGTATGTTATATATTAGTATATTAGTTTACATAAGTTAAGTTGCTTATGTTTATGTATATGTTTCAGATTTATGCAAGTTTAAGATTGTTTACATTCAGGTTAGTATATGATATATATGTATTATTTAAGTATATAATACTATTTTTAAAGAAAAGGAGAATTTAGCATATATATATATATATATATATATATATATATATATATATAGTTTAAAAGATAATAGTCGGTTGTGTATGTAAATATATAAACTAATGTAATATGTTATGTCAGACTTTATAACTGCTAGTTCATATAAGTTACATTATATGTTTGGAAAGGCATGTATATGGGCGATTTATAAAAGTACATTGAGATATGTTTTACACGTTAACATAAGTTCGTTCTGCTTTCCATAATTTCAATGCCGATTCATTTTATACGTAAATATAGAGTACCGTGACATATTGTTAATTCATTTGATAGTTTGTATAAAATATATTCTTATAAATATATATCTATTTGTACTATATATATATATGAAACTTTACAAACTATCCAGCTGGTGCTAAATATATATATTGGTTAAAGTTGCTACATAGATATTGGTTTTGATTATTCTTATGCGGTGGATTATAATGTGTTAGTTTTATATATTTTGTAAGTAATCGGGTGTAAGCCATTTTGTTTACATATGTTATGATAAACCATTCTAGAATCATTTATATAGGGGTAAAGTAAAGGTATGTTATATATATAGTTTAGATTTATTTTACTTTACACATTCGTCTTTGAAGATGACGTATATGTAAATCATATACACTGGTATATAGTATAACATAGTAGTTGATTTTGCTGCAAAGAAAGAGAAAAAAATTATTCATTTGTTGGCTTTCAAATTTATACATGGAGACTTTGTTTTATGTGTTGAATTGAATCTTAATCTGAAATTTATGTTTAAACCGATTTTAAATATATATAGATTCTAAATTTCTCCATTACGGTTAAGTTATATGTATATTATAATAAATTGTTTATATTGATTTTATAATAAATATTGATATTTGGATGTTTCTATAGGAATATATATATTATTTTATAATATGAGTTTAATATTTTATATAAATTTTAGGGAAGGATATATATATGGATATAATATTTATTTTGTTCCAGTTAAGCTAAATTTGATTTGTTCTCATCGATTCCTATTTATCAGCTTTGACCATCAAAATTCGTGCCAATCTTACCTTGCTTTGGAATTCGTGCTTGGATCCGTAACTCATTCTATCGTCAAATCATCCCTAGCCTCGAAAGGTGAGCAATCAATCACGATTAATGTCCTTTTATTTATTAAATTTGATTTCAATTGAAACGATAATTGAACTATGCTACTGTTAGTTATCTATACTGTTTTCATGTTATTACCTGTATCAGTTCACCTGTGACATCTGACACAATTATCGGTTATTTATACAATGATAATTGAGTTTGGTTGATAAATGATTGATTGTTTGATGTTGATATTGGACGTTAAATTGTTAATGTAGAAGTGATAAATAATTTACAATTGAAATTGATGTAGGAGTTAACAAATTGAAATTGATATATGTGTTGAATTTGATTAGATAAAAATTTGTATAATATGACCCCTTAAATGTTTAATTATTTGACACGTAGAAAAATGGTTAATTACCCTTGAACCATTTGAATTTATGTTGTATTAATTGATGAAGTATGAAATTGAATAATTGATGTCAAGTGTAGAATTGCATAGAATAATTAGTGTATTAATCTTTAATCTACATGAAATGATAGTGTAGATTCTAGAAATAATTATACTAATTTGCACAATCAACAATGTGAATTAATACGATTATTTCGGGATTATTTGAATAAATTATTGGATTGTTATTGATTATTATATTGTATGTTTATTTACTTTGACACCATACCAGTTATCACACTGCAAGTTCCCTTTGCTATGCGTTGATTTTTGAATTGAATTGGAATCGGGTTGAAAAGATAAATGCCCAAATTTAATTTTGATCAAGGATAGAAAATTAACCCGATTGGTCAAAATTGATTTAAAAATAAAATAATGATTTTATTTGAATAAAGAATAAGGTTTGAAATGAAGTTGGAATTTGAATCTTTTTGAAAGGAAAATGTTAATATTTAATAATCTGAACAAAATATTAATAAAAGTAATTTATGAAAGAACTTTGTTTAATTTAAGAAATGATTGAATTAAGTTTTGAAATTATTTAATAATTAAGTTTTGAAATTATTTAATAATTAAGCTCTGAAATTATTTAATAATTAAGGTTGGAATTATTTAATAATTAAGATTGGAATTATTTAATAATTAGGTTTGGAACTTAATTGATAATTAAAATTTGAAATTATTAATTAAATTTTGAAATATTTAATAATTAAATAAAATTGAATTATTTAATAATTAAATAAAATTTGAATTCTTTGATAAGAGAAATTGAACTTTTGAATAAGTGAATTTTGAAATTCGTTAATAAATAAAATTGGGTTTCTTTACTTATTAAGTTTTGGAAAATTATTTAAGTAAGTTAATAAGTGAAATTGAACTTCTTGAATATGTGAAATTTAGTTTCTTTATTAACTGAGTTTTGAATTTTGTAACTAAGTAAATAAATAAGTGAAATTGAATTTCCTTAACAAGAAATAAAACGTGATTAATTGGAATAAATATAAGGCTTGTAAGTTAGGAATTTGATTTGACGAATTTAATCTAATTAAATTTAAAAGTTTTGATATAATGAAGTTGAACTTAAGTAATTGATTTAATGAACTGGAAATTAAATGGAAATTGTTTGAATGACAAATTTACTTAACGAATATTGAATGAAATCGATCAATGAATTTAAATTGATTTGAACGTTAAATTAAATTTATTTAAATGTTTTCGGAATGAAATTTATATACGAACTTGAATCAACATTTGAATTGTTTGAAATAAAAGTTGAAATTGATTCGTAAGATTTTGAATTGGTAATTTGGAAGTTTTGAATCGTAAATTATGGAAATTGGTATAGAAAGACAAACGGAATATTGGTTTACAAATTCTAATTTGAAATTGAATTTGATTTGGTTTTGAAATTTATTAAACGACCAATTGGGGTAAAAATTATGAAAGTTATTAAAGAAACCGGAATCAGTTATGGACATACTCTCCGTCTTAACCGAAAACAACTTTAATAACTATACGTGGAGTGTGATCCAGAATGAAGTGGTTGGAACGATGTACGCGATGACTGAAGAAAGAGAACAATAATGGATAGTCTTGACGCTTGTGTCAAATTGGAAATGACTAAAACAGGAGCCGTGCCGGGCAAAATGGGGTTAGCCACCTCGAGCGAACACACTTCTTCGTAAACTACTCATTACTTGTTATTAATTGGTGCACCCTCGTAAATTTTGGGAGTGTTGTTTCGCGGTGTTGCGATCGTTGCGACGATGCATCCTCACCAGTCTGGATCAGGCAAACGGTAGTTTCACTATCTTGGGTATTGCCTCATGTGCCTTGTCATACTTGTACCCCTATATACGCAACCACTATGAATTTGTTTTGTGTTATACCTATGGAGTACTCCCTGATATCCCACTAGTTTGCGGTGGAGTTTACAGTGTTGTATAGACTATAACGCTTATATAAAATGTGTTAAGGGGGATAATGGTAACGCCTTAACATTATTTTGATATTTATATTACTACATAGTAGATAGTTTAACGGATCCTTAAAGGATGGTTATTCCAACGTCCTTTGAGTTATTGTATTTCAATTGTTATTTCACTTGAGTTGGATTTACTGATATAAGAATGTTAATCCTGACTCGAGTGTTTTGTGTTTTGCTTTACGCTCGGGTCAGACTGAGTGTACCAGTATTTGAGACTCACCTCTGGAGTTGGAGCTTCGCTTGGAGATCCGGCTATCTATCCAGCTTTCAGATATTCAGTTGATTCCAATGATATATTCTGACATTGTATATTGACTATTGTATTCGAGACTTCTGTTGTAACTTATTTAACTCTGTATTTATATAGTAGCTTCATGAACTACTATCTTTTTGTTTCCGCTACATTTTACTACTCTGTGTCTATGATTCTGTGATTATTTATTTACTGTTTATGTTCTGTGTTTCCAAATTTAAATTAACAATTCGGTATTTTGAATTATTCAAGTCCGACATGTGTGGATGTGGATAGTCCAAAATTGCGGGTCGTTACAGTTGGTATCAGAGCTTTGGTAGCTCTAGGCAAAACTTAGCATATATGGTAAATATATTTACCGAATCACTCTCATTCGAGTTTAAATATCTTCCTTTTGACTCGATTCCTTTGAACTTTAGAACGTTCCCTGCGGTTCCAAAATTCATTCGTGTCCCTCACTATTCGTCTTCTTTAAATTCCGGAGTATCCCATAACTCCACTTCGAATAATCTTTATAATGAATCGGTGGTCTCGCCAATCTTCGAATTATTTATAAAGGGGTGAAACTCCTTTATAATAGGCATTGATTTACTGGAGATTTCTGTATCCTCCGTTTACGATGCTATCTACCTCTTGCTATACCTGAATTCTATTTCTTGAGATCGAATGTTGATTTACCTCGGAATTCTGCATCGATCTTATTCTTGAAGTTACGGTCGACCCGGTTAAGGTTGCCCGTGAATTAAATAGGCTTATCCATCTCCTGATCCTGTTAATTGAATCATCTTATCTTTTCTTTTGAACTTATATTCGAATCAAAATTCTCTTTGATTTGATTTCCATCAAACTTGAATCTATATACTTATTTTGAAATCCATTCTTGTACCGTCGAGCGAGGGAGTGTGTTTGTATTTATACTAAAATGTTATATATATATATATATATTGTGTTGTTTGAGTTGTTGATGTTGATTTGGGTTTTCGATCGATTCGTCTGATCAACGCTATCGATAGGATCTCCAAAACACCTGAGCAGAGCAAACTGACACAATATTGTTTCCAGTTTAGTAAATAAAATAATTTTGAATGATTATATTATATATAAGTATAATTTTTTATGAAATTAAAATGTTAATGAATTTGTTGTTCAAAATGATAATATTTAATTTTCATTTATTGTTTCATAAACCATTGACTATTGCGTAATATAAGTAAATGAATTTATAATTTAGTTATAATGTGATTTGGAATTTGAAGTGAATATAAATTAGAATTTGAGAATTTAATTTTCGATAATTTCGAGTCATGGTTTTAAAGTTTAAAATATACATTATTTAAAATATTTTCGAATAGGAATGGTTTTCAAAGAATTTTAAATGACTAAATTAGGGCTCTTCTCTTTTAAAGCTGGAAAATAATTTTGGTGATGACGGCCGCATCATCGACATTCATTTTCGAGTTTCGAAGTGAAGAGACTACTCTATAGCATGGCTACATTTTTGTTTGAAAGAAAAAAATTTGGTTTGAATTTCTAAACATGACTTGATTTATATTATATATTGAAGAATTTAAATTTAATTTGACATATTATGAATATGAATATATATATATATATATATATATATATATATATATTTTATCTCTAAGTTGTTTGAAGCTAATTGGAAATTAATTCTTAAAATTTGTTAAAAGATGATTTTAAATTATAAATGAAACCAAATTCTTTTTATATAAATACTTAATTTGAAATAAGTAAATGGTAAAATTTTATTTGGATAATACTCAATTGCATTATAACTTACCTAAATTTCAAAGGTTAATTATGTAATTGAATATTATACAATATAAATGATATCAAAGGGAATTTTTAAATAAATTTGAGTAGTTATAATAAATGTAAATATACTTAATATATATATGATAAGATATATTAAGTAGAATTAAATTTAATAGTAATTTGGAATTAAGAAGAATTAAATTTATCCAATAAAGTATGATTATAATAAATGACTATTCGAATTTATAATCTTTGAAATTGTTAATTTAAGATAATTGGATAATATACAATATAAAATGTCTTTATAAATAAAATTTGAGTGCATATAAAAATGTTACACACTTAAAGTATAATTATAAAATGATTAATAGAGATGAATAAAATACTGGGTTAGTTGAATAATAAATAGAAAAAAAAATTATTGTCTGAAATAAATTTTGTAACAAACAATGATAAATTGAAAATAAACCAATTTAATGAAATTCCTTAAGTTTAAAAGTCAATTGTGAATAATAAATTAATTTAAATTAAAATTTATATGGTTTGAATTAATTGTTTATTATGCAATTCAAGTCTATTTTCTTCTGGTTATTTCTATTCTCCTACCTCCTTCCTTTTCGAGGACGAAAAATTTTGAGTGAGGGAGAGTGCAACGACCCGAAAATTTAACTGATTTTAATAACGTTATTAATTGAAATTTTATGGAATTTTAAACAATAAAATTTTGAAATATAAATTTGCTATTTGGAATGCGTCTAGTTAAACATAGCAACTAGTAAATTTTCATCCGAAAATATAAAGTTTATTTTCGTGCATAAATTTACTTCAGTTTAATCAGTTAAAAATCGATGAAAATAAAACATTTTCAAAACCTAAATATTTTTACATAGATAAATTCTAAATCATCTTCTGAACAAGACGTCATTTTTCAAAATTCAGATTTCTTTAGCTCCATCGATTTTCCTGCATTTTTCGCTAGTAGAAATTCGAATTTTTGTAATTCAATCGTACCACAATTATCCGCGTACCGTTAGAAGCACCTCGTCGCGCTGATCAAAAAGGTATATTCTTTGGTACAAATCGAAGTCCGACGTAATCCGTTGCGTTAATTTAATCGTTTCGGACGGACCGGTTACACCGTATTCGGCCCAAACGAAACAACATGTACCCTTTCAAAAGTTTGTAAATTTTTTTTTCAGCTGCCATGTATTAATTCAGTAGTTGGAAGTTGGTACGTGAGACTTGTAATGTGTGTGGCTTTTCGTAGTTCAAGGAAAATATTTATTGCCGGAAATTATAAAATTTAAAATAACAAAAACGTATCGTTCTATTTCTTTCATTCATTGTTAATTCAACTTTCCCCTCCTCTAATTCTTCTTCCTTTCCCCCCAGTCTTTCCACTTCCTTTTCATTTATTCACTGACAAAATGAAAAAACAACAACAGAGGATGGCCGAACAAAAGGGAAGCGCACCCACTTCCAGCCATCGCCACTTCCTCCAACTCGGCCTTCACCCGCCTCACACCATCAATCTTTCACTAGCCACAACCCCTCATCCATGCACACAGCCCACCAAACTCCCTCTGCCGTGACCTTCGCCCTCCCCTTCCAACCAAGGCCGAAGCCTATAGCTCGCACAACCGCCACTTTCCAGCGTACTTCCCTCCTCTGACACCATTGCCCACGGCCACCATAGCCGCATCTTCCACCCCTCACCTACGGCAACCAAACCCGCACCCGCCACCATTGCAGCACCTAGCTGTCACATCGCCCTCCGCCATTAAACACTCCGTCCCGCAACACCACAGCCGTAGCAGCCAAGACCGAGCACCACGTTGGCACCACACTCCACCGCAGAGCCTTCTCAACACGTCATCTTGCATCCACCTCACCACAACACCACCCTCCGCGCCACCTGGTTCCAACCACCCGAACCATTGCCCCTTGTCGCAACCCAAGTTTCCACCTCGACTTCCTCCCTCTGTGTTTCCATGCATGCGTGACAAGGCTAGCCGCCTAGCAACCCTCTTGCGTCAGTGTACGACTTCTCTTTATATGGATAGTTTGGTATGTTAGTGTATAAGTATGTTATATATTAGTATATTAGTTTACATAAGTTAAGTTGCTTATGTTTATGTATATGTTTCAGATTTATGTAAGTTAAAGATTGTTTATATTCAGGTTAGTATATGATATATATGTATTGTTTAAGTATAAAATACTATTTTTAAAGAAAAGGAGAATTTAGCATATATATATATATATATATATATATATATACATAAACAGTTTAAAAGATAATAGTCAGTTGTGTATGTAAATATATAAACTAATGTAATATGTTATGTCAGCCTTTATAACTGCTAGTTCATATAAGTTACGTTATATGTTTGGAAAGGCATGTATATGGGCGATTTATAAAAGTACATTGAGATACACGTTAACATTAGTTCGTTCTGCTTTCCATAGTTTCAATGCCGATTCATTTTATACGTAAATATAGAGTACCATGACATACTGTTAATTCATTTTGATAGTTTGTATAAAATATATTCCTATAAATATATATCTATTTGTACTATATATATATGAAACTTTACAAATTGTCCAGCTGGTGCTATATATATATATATAGGTTAAAGTTGCTACATAGATATTGGTTTTGAGTATTCTTATGCGGTGGATTATAATGTGTTAGTTTTATATATTTTGTAAGTAACCGGGTGTAAGCCATTTTATTTACATATGTTATGATAAACCATTCTGGAATCATTTATATAGGGGTAAAGTAAAGGTATGTTATATATATAGTTTAGATTTATTTTACTTTAAACATTCATCTTTGAAGATGACGTATATGTAAAACGTATACAAAGTATATAAGTATAACATTGTAGTTGATTTTGCTGCAAAGAAAGAGAAAAAAATTATTTATTTGTTGGCTTTCAAATTTATACATGGAGACTTTGTTTTATGTGTTGAATTGAATCTTAATCTAAAATTTATGTTTAAACTGATTTTAAATATATATAGATTCTAAATTTCTCCATTACGGTTAAGTTATATGTATATTATAATAAATTGTTTGTGTCGATTTTATAATAAATATTGATATTTGGATGTTTCTATAGGAATATATATATTATTTTATAATATGAGTTTAATATTTTATATAAATTTTAGGGAAGGATATATATGGATATAATATTTATTTTGTTCCAGTTAAGCTAAATTTGATTTGTTCTCATCGATTCCTATTTATCAGCTTTGACCACCAAAATTCATGCCAATCTTACCTTGCTTTGGAATTCGTGCATGGATCCGTAACTCATTCTATCGTCAAATCATCCCTAGCCTCGAAAGGTGAGCAATCACTCACGATTAATGTTATTTTATTTATTAAATTTGATTTCAATTGAAACGACAATTGAAATATGCTGCTGTTAGTTATCTACACTGTTTTTATGTTATTACCTGTATCTGTTCACCTATGACATCTGTCACAATTATCAGTTATTTATACAATGATAATTCAGTTTGGTTGATAAATAATTGATTGTTTGATGTTGATATTGGACGTTAAATTGTTAACGTATGAAGTGATAAATAATTTACAATTGAAATTGACGTAGGAATTAACAAATTAAAATTGATATATGTGTTGAATTTGATTAGATAAACATTTGTACAATATGACCCCTTAAATGTTTAATTATTTGACACGTAGAAAAATGGTTAATTACCCTTGAACCATTTGAATTTATGTTGTATTAATTGATGAAGTATGAAATTGAATAATTGATGTCAAGTGTAGAATTGCATAGAATAATTAGTGTATTAATCTTTAATCTACATGAAATGATAGTGTAGATTCTAGAAATAATTATATTAATTTGCACAATCAACAATGTGAATTAATACGATTATTTCGGGATTATTTGAATAAATTATTGGATTGTTATTGATTGTTATATTTCATTTTTATTTACTTTGGCACCATCCCAGTTATCACACTGCAAGTTCCCTTTGCTATGCGTTGATTTTTGAATTGAATTGGAATCGGGTTGAAATGATAAATACCCAAATTTAATTTTGACATAGGATAGAAAATTAAATAAAACCCGGTTGGTCAAAATTGATTTAAAAATAAAATAATGATTTTATTTGAATAAAGAATAAGGTTTGAAATGAAGTTGGAATTTGAATTTTTTTTGAAAGGAATATGTTAATATTTAATAACCTGAACAAAATATTAATAAAAGTAATTTATGAAAGAACGTTGTTTAATTTGAGAAATGATTGAATTAAGTTTTGAAATTATTTAATAATTAAGTTTTGAAATTATTTAATAATTAAGCTCTGAAATTATTAAATAATTAAAGTTGGAATTATTTAATAATTAAGATTAGAATTATTTAATAATTAGGTTTGGAATTTAATTGATAATTAAATTTTGAAATTATTAATTAAGTTTTGAAATTATTTAAGAATTAAATAAAATTGAATTATTTAATAATTAAATAAATTTGAATTCTTTGATAAGAGAAATTGAACTTTTGAATAAGTGAATTTTGAACTTCGTTAATAAATAAAATTGGGTTTCTTTACTTATTAAGTTTTGGAAAATTATTTAAGTAAGTTAATAAGTGAAATTGAACTTCTTGAATATGTGAAATTTAGTTTCTTTATTAATTGAGTTTTGAAATTTGTAACTAAGTAAATAAATAAGTGAAATTGAATTTCCTAAACAAGAAATAAAACGTGATTGATTGGAATAAATATAAGACTTGTAAGTTAAGAATTTGATTTGATGAATTTAATCTAATTAAATTTAAAAGTTTTGATATAATGAAGTTGAACTTAAGTAATTGATTTAATGAATTGGAAATTAAATGGAAATTGTTTGAATGACAAATTTACTTAGCGAATATTGAATGAAATCGATCAATGAACTTAAATTGAGTTGAACGTTAAAGTAAATTTATTTAAATGTTTCCGGAATGAAATTTATATACGAACTTGAATCAACATTTGAATTGTTTGAAATAAAAGTTGAAATTGAGTCGTAAGATTTTGAATTGGTAATTTGGAAGTTTTGAATCGTAAATTATGGAAATTGATATGGAAAGACAAACGGAATATTGGTTTACAAATTCTAATTTGAAATTGAATTTGATTTGGTTTTGAAATTTATTAAATGACCAATCGGGGTAAAAATTACGAAAGTTATTAAAGAAATCGGAATCAGTTATGGACATACTCTCTGTCTAAACCCAAAACCACTTTAATAACTATACGCGGAGTGTGATCCAGAATGAAGTAGTTGGAATGATGTACGTAATGACTGAAGAAAGAGAACGATAATGGATAGCCTTGACATTTGTGTCAAATTGGAAATGACTAAAACAGGAGCCGTGCCGGGCCAAATGGGGTTAGCCACCTCGAGCGAACACACTTCTTCGTAGACTACTCATTACTTGTTATTGATTGGTGCACCCTCGTAAATTTTGGGAGTGTTATTTCTCGGTGTTGCGATCGTTGCGGCGATGCGTCCTCACCAGTCCGGATCAGGCAAACGGTAGTTTCACTATCTTGGGTATTGCCTCATGTGCCTTGTCATACTTGTACCCCTATATACGCGACCACTACGAATTTGTTTTGTGTTATACCTATGGAGTACTCCCTGATATCCCACTAGTTTACGGTGGAGTTTACAGTGCTCTATAGACTATAACGCTTATATAAAATGTGTTAAGGGGGATAATGGTAATGCCTTAACACTATTTTGATATTTATATTACTGATTGACATTATCTATTTAGCGTATATTACTACATAGTATATAGTTTAACGGATCCTTGAAGGATGGTTATTCCAATGTCCTTTGAGTTATTGTATTTCAATTGTTATTTCACTTGATTTGGATTTATTGATATAAGAATGTTAATCCTGACTCAAGTGTTTTGTGTTTCGCTTTACGCTCGGGTCAGACTGAGTGTACCAGTATTCGAGACTCGCCTTTGGAGTTGGTGCTTCGCTTGGAGATCCGGCTATCTATCCAGCTTTCAGATATTCAGTTGATTCCAGTGATGTATTCTGAAAATGTATATTGACTATTGTATTCGAGTCTTCTGTTGTACCTTATTTAACTCTGTATTTATATAGTAGCTTCATGAACTACTATCTTTTTGTTTCCGCTGCATATTACTACTCTATGTCTGTGATTCTGTGATTATTTATTTACTGTATATGTTCAGTTTTGCCAAATTTAAATTAACAATTCGGTATTTTGAATTATTCAAGTCCGACATGTGCGGATGCGGATAGTCCAAAATAGCGGGTCGTTACATTTTGCTTACAGATTCACTCTTTCATTTTCTTTTAAAAAATCCAATTCTATATATTTAGATAACTCAGTGTACCAAAATATTCAAGCAAACCATAGCATTCAATATTCCAATTATCATCATAATTCATCACAGAATATCAAATATTCATAATAGAGAATATTAAATAATCTAAATAAATATTGAGGAATCCAGTTGGATCCCTCCAACATGTTTCCCTGCATCCACAGATGTTAGCACAATACCAAATCCACTTCAAGGAAGAATATCTCGGTATATGGGATTAATATAATATCATCCACTATTATGCGGCGCATAGGGTCTCATCCGCTATATAATGCGGGGAATGAATCATTCCAATATATATTATATATACTACTATATATAATATAGCACATCAGACCAATTCAACCATTCAAACGGTTATTTAAGTTTAACCATTTTAAATTTAAATTGCAATCTAGCAGAGTGAGATTAACCCACCTTTGATTTTTTTTGTTTCGCAATCCTTTTTCCATCTCGACTTGTTTTCTTTTGATTCTGGACCTTGTACAAACATTGTACGGTTTATTAATATTTGAACTCATCGAAAATAATTTACCATTTATTAATTTAATCAACTCATAATTTAATTAAACAAATTTCCTTTAAAATCTCTTAGTAACTTAAATAAGTAAATAAGTTGATTAAACAAATTTATTACCTTAATACATTATTCTAAAATTAAATAGTTTGTCTAATGTGTATAAGTATATTTATTTATTTATTTTTCCCTTTTTAAACCGCATACACGAAAATATAACCTATATACATAAACAGAACTACTTATATATCTCACAATAAAAATATTTATTTTTATTTTAAATTTGTTTTCTGTTTCTGTATATATTAAAAGAACCTGCCTGCACATACCTCAATGTAGATTCCTCCCTTTTCAATTTACACACACACACACACATATATATAAATCTGTAAATATTCTTTACTGTAAATATTTTTTTCTTTTTAAAAACTGTTTCACAGATAAAACTTTATCATAGGTTTAAATTTTATTCCCTAATATTTATACATATGAAAGAAATACCTTACTGAAAAATCCCCTCATATCCTGCCTGTTCGCGAGCCCTACCCAGTCGCAGCCGCCCTTCCTCGTCGCCAACATCACGAAGCCCACCATGTCTCGTGCTCGCAACCTCCCACCACACTCATGCGACACTGACTCGGCCTCGAACTTGACGACGACATCGCTCCATGGCCAAACGTGAAAGTTTGCAAGCCCTAAACGCCCATTGCCTTGCCTTTGACGCCTGAAACCCCTACGCAACATTCGCGAACGACTACGACCAAGCTTTGCTCCTTGCGTGCGCGATAATGATAGTCGATTCAATCCTGCTCGTCTTCCTCATGACACGAGCTCAAATTTTGTTTTGATTCGACTTCCTAAAGCATACGAAAGGAAAGGGATAATCGCAGCTAGATTTGAAAAAGATGCGGCCATTTTTAATCTTCGAACAGAAAAGAGGATGTGAAAAGGAAATGAATGTAGCGCTATTTTAAACAGTTATTATTATTTTTTTCGATTAAACTGGGTGATAGTGAAAGGGACGCGATATTGAAAAGACGTTAGTATGCAAAATTGCTTCTGCGTATCGGCTTGCTCAGGAAGAAGACGGCTGAAATGAAAGAATGGTGGCTAATGGAAAGAAATTTCACTGCTGACTAAAATATCTAAATATATATTAAGTAAATTCAAATCGCTCGTTTTACACGGTCTAAAATTTCGAACCCCTATCGAGGCGTGCCACTAGGCGTTTATAATGTTATACCCCTATTCCGAACGCAATGGAAAAGTCTTCGAGTATTAATTCGATCGTATGGAGAAGCTAGCTTTTTGGATCCAGTTATTAAATTGAATTCGATATAGATTTCAACATGTTTATATATCGTATGCTCACACAACAACTCCAAACACTACAAAATTTGAAATCCGATAATAATACAATATTATGGATCCAACGGAACTGGTCTCGTCGAATTCTAAGACTATGCCTCTGAAGGCTATTTTTAAATTCAATTTAAACGATAAAATTTCGAAACTTAACAAAGCACTTTCAAATTCAATTTTAACACTTCTACTATCTTCGGTACTATCAATATAAATTTTATAAGCCTTCAAATTATTTTTAGCAGGCTTAAAACTCCAGATTCAACATTTTACCCAACTTCAAATTATTTAATTCAATAAATTCACTTGCCAAATTCAAACTGATGTTTGAAATCCAAGTTAAACTAACTTGCAAATATTTAAAATTAATTAAATATTCTTTCAAACATCCAAAAATTCCGAGTCGTCACGGGAACATATACAAATAGTTTTGGGTCTCCACAAACTAATTTTTCAAAATCTGATACCACTAACAATCATTGACCTATAAAAACAAATAGATCAAAAAAATCTTTTCTCGCGTAGGTGTAGTGGCAGGCCAAGGTAAAACAATAGTGTTATCAAAATTCTGGCTGTTCCAGACACACGGCTGGCTACAAATTAAAGTTCTTTAGCCTAGTACAAAGGTGACAGAATCACAATGGGCAACACCGAAATATTATCGATCAAGGTAAGATAGGTAACGATATATTTAATGTGAAAATCTGCACCATAATTTGATTTAATTCAGCTAGTTATATGATAAAGAAATAAACGTTGATTTTGATTTTGACTTATTCTTATTTGATATATTCTTATTTGACTTGTTCTTATTTTTTCTGATCTGTGAAAAATGTTGACTAATCATCTTTTCATCTTTGAACTAATTCATATAAATTTATTTGGTCTTATGATGGTGTTTTATTGATATATGTGGATACATTTGACTTGACAGTATATAATGTGCTTGCTTGTATACTTGGTTTCAATTCAAATTTGACTCAATTCCATTTAAAAGCCGTTGAAAATGATTTTGAGATATTTTGTTTCACACTACACTGTCTGGTCTATAATATAATAATCTTGAGTCAAAGAGAATTTCGGATGCAGATAACACTGGCAATCTAGCTGATAGAAAAATTACTTAGAACATGATTTATGTTGAGACATTTATTAGCTGCATCACATTTCAAAGAAAAAATCTACATATTTTTCATTTCAAATAATTTTCAAATTAGTAGACAATTTTCTTTTATAAAAGCCCTTCTAGAATTTTTGTTATTGACCTTGTTTCAGATTCGTCACTTTATAAAAGTTGTTTTTATAATTATTTTTGAATTTGATCTTAAATGACAATATTAAGTAATCTGACTCTCTACTAATTATCGAAAAGATAAATAATGATTGAAAAAGTGATGGGTGTTGATATTAATCATATATTATCACTTGAGACAGTATAATTAGTAAATTTCTTTTGAAATTTAGACAAGAGTTATAAAAACTTTTTGTTGGAAAAAATTCCATGGCCATTTCTAATCTATCATATTTCTATCAACCATCACTCATCAAAATCCAATATAGTATGTCCATATGTGGTATCTTAAATGGGAAATCATTCGTTCTTCAATTTATTATATTTTTAGTAATAAATAAATCCAAAGTATTCGCTCTCATTTAAAAGTCCTCACGGTTATGCATGTATGGAACTCATACCAAAATTGATTGATTAAATAGACAAGTTGATTCTAATCTCATTTAAAAGTCCTCACTGTTATGCATGGTTAGAAGATACTTGAATTCATTTTTATAAAAATTGAGAATACTACTAATCTCATTTAAAATTCCTAACGGTTATGCATGGTTAGTAGACATTCAAATTCCATATATAAATATATCACAAGTAGACACAACTATATGGTTTTGTATACCGACATCATCCCAATCATTCTAAAGTGGAATAAGCATCAAACAGAGTATTTATGATTTTTGTTTGATTTTTTATTGAAATTTAATATTTATACCCAATTGAGTATTAATATTGTATTAATGTCTGTCATTTTATCTCTATTTTCTTAACACTATTACTCTTTTGCTGCTAATAAAAGGGGGAGAGAACAGTTAAGATTTTGACAAATAAAAGTCAAATATTTTATTTTGTATTTTATATTTGCATCTAGGTTCATTTGCATATTTTTATTTATTTTCATGCATGTATGAAGGGGAAGCTTTGTGTAGAGAGGGACCATTCAAGTAGGGGAAGCAAATTGAATGATCAAATACATTTAGTAAATTAAAATCTTAAATATATGTTTATTATCATCAAAAGGGGGAGATTGTTGAATATTCTAGTATATGATTTTTGTTTGATGATAATAAACACACATACACACACACATATATATTCATTTAAATGTATTTGTTAATGTACTATTTTATTTTTCACATAATTAAATAAATATTTATTGAATAACATAAATAACACAGAATTTAAATTCAAACAGATATTTTATTCAAACAAACATTTATTACAATTTTGAATAGCATAATTTTGTACTCTCACTATATATAAAATTTCAATTACAATACATTTCAATTTATACAACTGTCCTCACTACATATGGCTCATTCACTCGTATTTTATCTTCAGTTCTATTCCAGATTGAATCCAGCATCTGAGCAATCTACGAAATAATCACTAACGTAGTAAAATTGAAAAGAAAATATATTGCAGGGTAAAATAAAATGTGTATGTTGAAAATATTATTTTCCTCTGTTATTTGGGTTATTCATCATCATTTAATTTTGAATTCATCATACACGAAAATCTCATGACATGCACAGTGTATCACTTTACATGCCACAAGGTCGTGCACACCGATATACGCCTGATAAAATTACAGGGACAGGTGAGCACAAGGTCAAATCTAATCAAAAGATGGGTTCAAATCAAGTGCAATAAAATAAAGTCACGACATGAGCATAAGGTCAAGCCCGCTATAAGCTGGATTCAACTCAGATGCACTACAAAACATCACAAAACCGTCGAGCACAAGAATTCAAATACAACCAAACAAGAACAAAGCTCGACATTCAAATGGTTCAACTCAAAAGTCAAATAAATAGTACACATGAGTCAAACCAGAACCAAGGCCGATGAACCAATGTGTACTACAACAGTTCAACCAGACTCAAGTACAAAATATACAAGATCGGTGCAACGGTTGTGAACATCACATAAACAAAGCATATCTGCAACACTATACAAGTGAAGACACAATGAACCAGTACAAAACGAGATGGACACCACACAAAAGAGCAACCTGACCATCATGCATCTGGTTTTAAACACAAGAATGTAGTGCAACAAAGTGGACATGGACTCAAATACCAAAGGCAACAAACAAGAACAAAACTGCAAACCAGTCTTGAAATCAGATTCAAGAAAATCACAACCAGAGGCTACCACTTCAAGTACAAATGCACATCAACCTGTACCATACTTATATATAAATGACCAGACCAACCAAGTGAGAACGAAACAGTGAAATAACATTGTATAAACGTATGTATATGTAACTACCAGACTCAAAAGCGCAATCAGACTTATTGAGACAAAGAAGCAATCAATACCGTAACTCGAATGGTACAAGTGCAAGTCCGGCAACATGGAAGCAAGTGCGCTATGTATATACATAAACAACTCGAAGTGAAACAGAAGTGTCAAGTGAATGAGCCGCAGTAGTTTCAAGTGGTCGAAGTCATGGAATGACAAGTAAAAATCGAACAAGTCCAGTTTAACAAAAATGGCCAAAATAGACAGCAGCAAATTCTACCAAGGTCAAAGGTAACTATCTTGTCTTTCATACCACATCCATTTTCAGTAATATCCCAATATTTAACATTAACAGATTTTAAATAAAATTCCATAGTTTATCAATAAATTTTAAGCAAATTTTAAATAAATTTTGCTAAGTGGTTTATTGAAATACAAAATTAAAAATCTCAATAATTTATAAAGTTAATAACGATTTTGTGCGAGGTTTAAAAATTTAATGGAATTAATCGGGTGAAGTTTGGAGCTACCGAATCTAAGAAAAAGGATTTAAATTGGATCGGAATGCAAAATAAAATCAAGGTGAGAATTTCTCACTCTTCATGGGTTGTTAGAAAACTAATTTTTAAATGGTTAAAATAAATTATTGGATGCTAGGTTAAATTTATAAATTATTATCCGTTGAATGATAATATATAGTAGTATATATAGTAGGAATTGGAGTGATATTCCCGCATATTATAGCGGATGAGACCCTATGCGCCACGCATAATAGCGGATGACCCTATATATTGCGATATCCCTCTCAAAGTGGGATTGGTATTTTTATTGTTGTCTAACAACTATGGATGTAGGGAAACAAGTTGGAGGGATCCAACTAGATTCCTCAAATATATTGGTATTTCTCATATATATAACATGCTTGATTACTGTGTGTTGTAAAAATTAAATGTTATAATAGCATGGAAATTAATTTTGGGTATATAAAATACCATAAATGTTATTTTAAATTTTTAAGGAAAGATTTTAGTAAAAAAGTATATCGAAATTTTGAATTTATTTAAAAGAGATTGGTTCGAATACGAAATGGTGAATTTTTTATCGTATTAAATAATGCGGGAAATATTTAAATTAAGATTTTAAAATAAGTTACATAAAGGAATTTTTAAAAGACTGGAATTTAAAGTGATATTCGGGAAAATATAGAAAGAAGTTGAAATCGGTATTAAAAGTAGATTGGAAAAAATAAATGGAATTCATAAGAAATTGAATTTATAAAATGGAATTTATAAATGAGATTATTTTTAGTGGAACCCAAAGGAGTTATAATTTTTTTTATAAATGAAGTTTATAAATAAAGGAACGTGATATCAAATGATAAATTTGGAATATAAATATTCATATTTTGGTCATTGAGATTAGAGGTAATATTTTTATTAACAAGTTGAGTTTTTATTTAAATGGGAAATTTTATTTATTAAACTATGTAGTCTAAAGTTACTTAGTACTGGAATACTTGAATTTTTAAATACTTAATATTTATTTAATTAAATCCTAAATTTTAAATCTTCTTTGGAAAGTGATATTATAAAAAAGTTATTCAATATTTTAAATAATTATCTGAATATGTCTTTTTGAAAAATAAATTATTATTATTTTTCCTTTAAATACTTATTTTTATTTACATATGTATCTATAGAGTTTTTGAAAATTTTAAATTTATTTATAAATCTTCTCGAGAGTTGGAAAGGATTATTCAATAGATGGAAGTTATAAGAGAATTCTCAAAAAATAGGATTAGGAAGAGAAGTAGAAAAATTCTTGAAGTGGTTAAATAAAGTGAACTTTGAAAATGAATATAGAATTCATAAGAAGTACAAAGGGAATTTTGTTATAAGCAAGTATAATTGGTTTTGAGTTATAAAATCCGTTATAAACTAGTCAAGGAGTTTACGAATAAAATTGTAAATGATTTTAAGAAAAGAAATAGGAAATAAAGGAATATTTTCTACATGTTGAATATAAAATGAAGTGGGAAAATATTCCAAGTATTGGGAAGGGTTGGAAACGTTTCGTTGAAAATATAAGGATTTGAAAACTGTTTTCAAATGCAGAAGAACTGAAAGTAATATCTTATAAAGATATTTTGAAATAAAATTTGGAAAAGAATTTATAATAAGGCCTGATGATAGTTTATTGATGTGTATTGTTAGTTAAATAACCTACTATAAATTTTAGCCAATTTATTAATCGTTTCAAAGAGACCGGAATCAGATTTGCTTCATTACAACGTGATGGGGTTCTTGCTTCATGTTTGGTGGAAAACAGAGGACTCTTAACCCTATATGTCCCGAAGTGGTTGGTTGCATTCGAGAGGCTGGCCGTAAAAGAAAATTCGAGGTACCAATGCCTGCCACGGCGGAAAATGGCCGCTGTCGATAGTTGAAAAGTCTAGATCATGAGACTTGGTACCAGAGCTGAAGGTAAAGAGAGTACCTTGGCTCTAGTGGGGATTACTCATTAGAGATGGAGTCAGTAGTACTTTAGAATGGGTTTGAGTGTATTAATAGATATGAGCGCGTATTTGTTAGTGAATATAAATTGTTTTATATTGTTTTGGTTGATTTATTGAGTGGCTTATGAACTCTGGTCGTCACAGTCCGTACAACTGTATCAACAGGGGGTTTCTAAACACTTGAATAAAGTTATTCGACACAGTATTGTTTTGGAATGAGATAAATGAAATAATTTTACCCAAATTATATTTGATATAAAAGAAATAATTTTCTGAAATTATTATATATGTTTGGAGTGTTTGGATGATAATATATATAATCAAATAAGATTATAAAATTGGAAATAGTTTATATAACTAATTGAAAATTTGTATAAGTATAATTATACGAATGGATTATAATTAAAACTAGTTTTAAACGGAATTTGGAAATTTAAATCCCTAGAAGTTTGGAAGAAATGTATTTTCAAAGTGGTGGAAAATAATAATAAGAGTATTATTTTTGAATATTTTTGGAAGAAAAATTGTTTTAAAATGGATTTTTGGAAGAGATATAGCATCGAACTCATTTCAGTCGCTAGAAAATAATTCCAGTGATGATCGCGACATCATTGGTGTTTATTTTCGAGTATCTAAGTGATAGGTGCTGCCATAGTAAATTTATATGGAAACTTTTATTTTGGTAAACGATGGTTGTTTTCAGAAGATTCCGAGGGAATTGTTTGGGAAAGATCAAGTTGATTTTTGGAAGTCGAAGGAAATGATTTGTTAAGACAGAGTTATATATGTATATATGGGTTATATATTATTTCAAAGGATTTGAAATATGTACTGGGTGTTTGAACTCTGAAATTTCTAATTTAAAGAAAAGTGAAAAAGAAGGGAATAAGTTTTGAAAATAAAACTTGAAAGAAGTGAACTTCAAACCGAAATTAAAGGTTTAATTTGTGTAGGTTAAATAAATTGGATTTGTAAAAGAAAATTTGGAGGAATTGGAATTTAACTTAAGTAAAAGTTAAAGAAAATAAATTAAATAAATTGATTATAGTAAATTAAATGAAATATGTAGAATGTGATGAAGTTAACTGTATATAAGTGAATGATGAATGTGCATAAGTGAACGGGACAATCAAATATAAGTAAGGAAGTATAGAGGAATTTGAAGTTGGAACCAAACTCTTACTTGATTGAATTGTAATAAATGGTATGGATAAAAATTTAATGTAAGCTAAGTAAAATAAAGTTTGATCGGATTAGAAATAATATTGAATTGAAGTAAATATAAATTGCGGGTGGTAGAATAATTATATAACTATAAGTTACGAAAATTTAAATGCGATAAAATTTGAGCGATAATTTGGGGTTGTGAATAAATAAAACGAATAGCTTATAAAGTTTGAAATTTATGGAATAAAAGTATACTTAAGCCACGAGTAATGTAAAACTTGAGTTAAAAATAGAATGTGAATATACTCGGCTATAAAATTGAGGGAAATGTGAGAAAATAAGTGTGAAACTTGTAAAAATTGGACAGTGGAATAGAAAAACCAAAAATAAAAATGGTTTGATATTTTAGTGAAGAAATAAAAATCAAAACCTGGATTATAAAATAAATTTGAACTCAAGTAGTTAAATAGAACGATTTTTTTGAAGTAAAAATCAGAGATTGGAATTGTAAAATGGAAGTGAACTAATTGGATAATTTAATTAGTTGATCAAATATGAGAATGTAATTTAACTTGATTAAATAACATGGATTGTGGGCTGAAACTGTAGTTGAATTTAGAATTTGAGAAATAAATAAAATTCGACTCATATAAACAAGCTGATTAAAAATATGCTGAGTGCAACCAAATGGAATTGGATTGAAATTAAAATGGATGGAGGTATAAGTAAATTTAATGTGGATATAAATAAATTGAACGTGGCCCTGAATATTATTTTAAATGAAGCCAGGAATGAATTGAAGTTTGAAATTGGAATTGAAATTTAAATTGGAAGGCAAGGGAAATAAAACTTAAGTTATGGAATTAAATTAAATGGAGAAACTAATTAAATAAATAGCATGGAATAATTTCGAGCTAATAAAATGGATTTGAAAATAATATGGTTATGAATAGAATGCTAATGAATGGGTTGAATTTGAAATGGGATAAAAATGAAACATAAATTGATTTGGAATCAATTTAAAATAGCAATAAACTGAAATGGTTATCTTATTGAATGGATATCATCGAATTTGCATGGAAATTTGCAGTTTAGCGTAAACAGAAGTAAATAAAATTCTATAAATTAATAGAAGTGAATAATATTGATTTTTAAATCAAATAGGAATGGATATGAGCTTGTTTGATATAAATATGAATTAAATGCAATAAATTGGGTTGTGAATCATTTGAATTGAATGAAACGATATATAAATCGATTGAAATGAATAGTCGAATGTTTTAACCTTGGGGTTGTATAGTCATGCTATGAAATTATATGTTTAGTTGGTTAATTAAATGCAAAGTTATTGGACTTTAATATTTTTGTACTTACCGGTTTAAATTGAGTAAGTACAGGTAACCAGAGGTTGTTGGACTAGATTTTAATTGAGTATTTGCATATAAAGTTAATTGCTTGCTTAATAATGCCACAATAAGGTACGTTTTCGGATTAAATATAGGAAATATGAAAATAATGATATATATTTTTGTTTTCCGACCGTGAGGGTCGATGTATATATATTTATCTCTCTTGTTAAATTTCAAAGGTCCTCCGTACAAGGGAGGCTTTACCAAAAATTTAGGGTGTTAGAAAATTTTGAATAAAAGAAATTTGATAATTTTTTTGTTAATGGAAATCGATTTCGAAATTATAATTGAAATAAAGGATTTTGGTTTAGATTGAAAGCTAATTGTTTTAATTGAAAACTAAGAGGTTAATATGTGAAATGTCGAGTTTCACTAAGTGGGTTTTTAAACAAGTAATGGGTTTGGAGCATTTTCCTGCCTTAGAATTTCGGGGACGAATTATTTTAAGGGGGAAGGAATGTAACGACCCGGATTTGTCGCGTTCGATTTTGAATATTTAAATGGTTTTAAATATTGAATTTGAATTATAGATTCCTTTTGAATATGGAAATTTGGTTTATATTTATAAAATAAATTTAGAATTTAAATATAGCAATTTATTGGATAATTTAATTATTAAAATTTATAATTGAATATTGGTTAAATTATTATATCTTGAGTTTCAAGCCCGATAAAAATCATTTAAATGCTTTTAAAGTTTATATTAATAATAATGAAGATAATAAAAGTTTTAAAATTGAATTTAAAAGTGATATGTTCAATTTTAAAACAGTTTGTACAAACTGACATTTAGAAATTGCCATCCGGGACATAATCTCAGAATTCGATGAAACTAGTGCCACTAGATTCGTAATTGTGTACTATTATTAGATTTTAAATTTCGTAGCTTTTGGAGTTATCGTTTGGTCGTACGGAGTATAAACGCATTAAAATTTATATCGAAAATTCAATATAATAATTGGGTTCAGAAAGCTATCTTCTCCATACAATCAAATTAGGACTCAAAACCTTTTCCATTGCGTTCGGAATAGAGGTATAACATTATGAACGCCTATTGGCACGCCTCGATAGGGGAACAGGATTTTAAGTTGCTAAATGAGCTATTTTGTAATTAAATAATATTATAAATTCTTACTCGTACCCGAGACGCTACCATATATCGTACTCAAGATGCTTTGCCCCTAGTTTATTTAATGCACTCTCCTCCTTCCTTCTTTTGAATGAACCAGTTCGAACGTTAAAAAAAATTAAGCAAAACGAAATCAATCGTTCTCATTTATATAAAAAAAAGGGAAGAAGAAAGAAACGCGACTTATTCGTGATCAAATCCTGGTTCCTATCGCGATCTCATTGAAGGCTGGGTGGGCTCGGCGATCGTTTTAAAGTCAGGCATGTAAGGGAAGGGAGGCAATCATTTCGAAGTTGCCTCGTTGCTCAAGCCTAGGGGGACTTAGTGGAGTGAATCGATGGCGAGGCAAAAGGAGTACTAGGAACCGGCAGTCGAAGCAAGGGAGAGGCCGTGCGTTCGAGCGTTGATTGGTGGGTGCATGAAGCAGGGTTCGTTCTCAAGTTGGATTATGGGAGGGTTTAGAGACAACTGGAGGCGGTGGGGCATAGTCGTAGACGGTCGATGGTGGCAGAAGCAAGGGCGACGAGCAGTAAATGAACTGGGTTCACGATGTCCTTTGTGCTAACGTGATTGATAGGACGGATTAAGGTATATTTATGTGGTTAATTTATCAGGCAGTTAAAATTTTGTTAAGTAGTTTATTAAAATACAAAATTAAAAATCTCAATAATTTATAAAGTTAATAACGATTTCAAGCGAGGTTTAAAATTTTAACGGAATCAATTGGGTGAAGTTCGGAGCTACAAAATCTAAGCAAAAGGATTTAAATTGGATCGGATTGAAAAATAAAATCAAGGTGAAAATTTCTCACTCTTTTTGGGTTGTTAGAAAATTAATTTTTAAATGGTTAAAATAAATTAATGGATGCTGGGTTAAATTTATAAATTATTATCTGTTGAATGATAATATATAGTAGCATAGATATTAGCAATTGAAGTGATATTCCCGCATATTATAGCGGATGAGATGCTATGGGCCCCACATATAGCGAATGATCCTATATACTGCGATATCCCGCTCGAAGTGGGATTGACATTTTTATTATTGTCTAACATCTGTGGTTGCAGGGAAATAAGTTTGTGGGATCCAAATGGATTCCTCAAATATTTTTTTTTTCATATATATAAAATGCTGAATCACTGTATGTTGTAAAATTTTAAATGTTATAATATATATATATATATATATATATATATATATATATATTGAAACTTTGGATTTATTTAAAAGAGATTGGTTCGAATAAGAAATGATGAATTTTTGATCGTATTAAATAATGCGAGAAAATATTTAAATTGAGATTTCAAAATAAATTATATAAAGGAATTTTTATAAGACTGGAATTTAAAGTGATATTAGGGAAAATATAGAAAGAAGTTGAAATCGGTATTCAAAGTAGATTGGCAAAAATAAAGGAATTCAAAAGAAGCTGAATTTATAAAATGGAATTTATAAATGAGATTATTTTTAGTGGAACCCAAAGGAGTTATAAAAAAATTATAAATGAAGTTTATAAATAAAGGAAAGTGATATTGGATGGTAAATTTGGAATATAAATTTATGGAAATAATTTATTTTTGAATACATGAATAAAGTGAGAGGAAGACAGTGAATACTATTTTTGAAGTAGAAATGGTTAAGAAGACCGAAATGGAAGTGATGTGATGGAAAACGAGGGGGATTTATAAATGGAAATTTTTGTCATTGAGATTTTAGGGTAATATTTTTATTAATAAGTTAATTTTTTATTTAGAAGGGAAATTTTATTTATTAAACTATGTAGTTTAAAGTTACTTAGTATTGGAATACTTCGAAAGTGAATTTTTAAATACTTAATATTTATTTAATAAATCCTAAATTTTAAATCTTCTTTGGAAATTGATATTATAAAAAAGTGTTTCAATATTTTAAATAATTATTCGAATATGTTTTAAAAAATAAATTATTATTGTTTTTCCTTTAAATACTTATTTTTATTCACATATATATCTATAGAGTTTTTGAAATGTTTTAAATTTATTTATAAATCTTCTTGAGAGTTGGAAATGATTTTTCAATAGATGGAATTTATAAGACAATTCTTAGAAAATGGGATTGGGAAGAGAAGTAGGAAAATTCCCGAAGTGGTTAAATAAAGTGAACTTCGAAAATGAAAATAGAATTCATAAAGAAGTACAAAGGGAATTTAGTTATAAGCATGTATAATTGGTTTTGAAAATATTAAGGGAATTAATTAGGGAATTTCAGGATTTATATAATCCGTTATAAACTACTCAAGGAGTTTACAAACAAAATTGTAAATGATTTCAAGAAAAGAAATAGGAAGTAAAGGAATATATTCTACGTATTGAATATAAAATGAAGTTGGAAAATATTCTAAGTATTGGTAAGGGTTGGAAATGTTCTATTGAAAATATAAGGATTTGAAAACTTTTTTCAAATGCGGAAGAACTAAAAGTAATGTCTTGTAAAGATATTTTGAAATAAATTTTGGAAAAGAATAAGGCCCGATGATTGTTTATGGATGTGTATTAATAGTTAAATAACTGACTGTCAATTGTGGTTAATTTCATTAATCATTTCGAAGAGAACGGGATTAGATCTAGTTATCCGAAAACCACTTCGACCTAGTTTGAACGTTACGAATGAAACCGTGAAGACGATGAAGATGGTAATTCGGTTTCTCCAGACCTGGGACAACTTGTATGGACGAATGCTATAAGAGCTTCATTATTAGAGGACGGTGAACATTCTAAGTAGAAATTTGTTTTTGAAAGGTAATACTTAACCTCGAGCCTCATCAACCGGGAATGACTAAAACATGGTAGATGCAACAAGGCAAAGTGGGTCGCACCCAAGTAGGGTATGTTATCACCTTTCTAGATGTCCTCGAAAACCTTTACATCATGGATATGGTTGCGCATGGAAGGAGTGCTCGATGATAAGGGTAGGAATACCCGTGGTGATGACATATTTGGTATATCCATATTAGGAGTGGACCGGTCTTGTATAGCAGGGGATCCCAGCGTTCTCCTTGGTACATTATTCTAGAGGTGTACTATGGTGGGTAGTAACCCTAGTGTCCCGGTTATTTGATGGAACCCATTCCCCAATAAGCACCGTACAGTTTTGATTGTGTCTAACTATGCTGGAATGTGAGATGCAAGCATTTCAGCTATTTTCTATCTACCTTTTATAGACACTATTATAATATCAGAGGATTTTGATATGAAAAAATTTGGTTATCATAAGGTAAAAGTCCATTGTGTTTATTTGTGACATGGTCTTGTGAGATATCTTTATTTTCAAAGGATTCTGAGAGTTAATAATTCAAATCGAGTGTGTTTTCTCACAATGGTTTTTCCAGACCGACTTGGATGTTATTTTATTATAATGACCCGAGCATCACAAATTCAGGTTAAAATGCTATGGAGCTCAAGAGACGAGCTGGAAGAGTTCGGACGTATATCACATACTTGGTTATTCCACTATGTGAGGAAAAATTATTATGATTTTCCATTGGATGTATTTAATTGTTATACTTAGATAATGGTAGGTATAGTAACAGTACAATTCTTGTATTTAAAATCTGTTATTGTATATTATATTTTGTTCCGCTGCGGTTATGAGATTCTATATTGTTGTTTATTTTCTTCTACCTCTTTCTTCTTCACCATTAATGAACTGGTATTTTCGGTACTCGACTGCTCGGCATTTTATACAGTGGATGTATTAGTACCAATTTTCGAGGGTCGAAAATCCCCTTTCGTTATAGATATATATAGAAATAAATAAAAATCCAACCATTCAATATATCAACCAATAACATTCAATTTCAATCAATATCCAAATCAGCCAATAATTCATAACAATTATATAGTTATCAATATCGGGTATTTTACTGGCAACTAAATTTCAAATTCAAATTTAACTATCAATTTTAATTTCTAAAGTCAATTCATATGTCAATTTAATTTTCAAACAATGGTCAATAAAATTAAATAACTCCAAGATCTAAATTTAACGAATATAAAAATATTATAATACGTCATGAGCATTAAAACACTCACCTTTTACTTGAACTAAAAATATTTTTAGCTTCAAATAAATACCACTTTGGTTCCATACTGCAGACGACATCGATACGATTCCAAAGAAAAAGATGGCACCCGTATCCTACCTCGTACGAGCCATATACGAATGAATGAATATAACAGTAACTAAAATTAATTAACTTAATAACTAACAAATAATTAAATATACAAAAAAAGACTAAACCTCCTCCCTCACGCACAGGCTCCAGGCTGTACGCTACCCGTCATGCACTCGACTCCGTCGTTCGTATTTACTTTTTTTTTTCCGAACAATTGCCACCATCCCCCACATCGATACCGACCTTGAAAACCCACCGCCTCCCCCTATCACAGTGCACGCATGCAAATAGAGGCACGAAGAACCTAAAAACACTAAGATCGAAACCTCACGCGCCGCGCACCTCTCGCGATTACGACCACGCGCGCCTCCCTTGCCTCGATCGTGTGTATAGGCATGCGCGTCCCCTTCGACGGTTGCAACACTTCGTGGGCTTTATTATTATTTTCCTCTTTTTTATGTCTCTATCGTCTACCACAATTTTGAAAAGAGGGAGAGGGTAAAAGGGTATGGGGAGACAAAGATGTAGGCGGCTTGTACGAGATGTTGGAGGAAAAAGAAAATATATATTATTATAATTTGAAAATATCTCTCCCGATAGACCGATGAAATTCCGAACTCCAAACGAAGCGTGCCGCTTGGCATTCTATATGTTATACCCATATTATGAACACAATGGAACTAGTTTCGAGAGCCAATTTCATCATTTTAGAAGATAGCATTTCAAAATCAATTAATTTAAATAAATTCTAAAATTAAATTCTATGCGATTCAAGCTCCCACGATCAAACAATAAGTCCAACCGCTACGAAATTTTAAATCCTATAATAACTCACTATTACGGATCCGATTAAACTGGTTCCATCGAATTCCGAGACAGTGGACAAATTGGTTATTTTTACTCGTTAATTAAAACGGGCTATTTTCCAAAAGTTAATTTAATCACTTTAAATTCAATTTTAAATTTTAACAATCTTCATTCTCGTTTAAATAAAATTTAAACCAACTCTTGAAATCATTATCATTCATATTAAATTCATAATTCAATTATTTAAATAGTTCTAATATTAAATTTAAACAATTTGATTATCTAATATTAAAATCTCAATGAATTTTAGCTATCGATGATTAATTTATTTCTCATCTAAATAATACTACATTTATTATTCAATTCCAGTTATTAATTACAAACACATTTAATACATAGAATTTCATTTCAAAGCCTGTTGTTGTAAAAAGCTTATAAATTGGTTATTTCAACATTTTATTCAAGTTCATATTCAATAACTTACGTAAATAAAACATCAAACTTTATTTTTAACCATTTTTATTTAATAAGAAAATTAAATTTAATAATTTAAATAGTGAAAAAATATGGATCGTTACACTCTCCCCTACTCAAACTTTTTGTCCTCGAAAAGGGGTTAAAAAAGGAAATTAACATTCAATATATTTTATTGAAAATAATTGACATAAAAACAATAAAATCTATTTGTAAACCTTTACTACGTTTATACTATTCCACTCCAATACCGGCTTTATGAAATTCACAACTTATTTAAGAAAATAAGTCATAAAATCTTTAAAGCCTCAAAAAATTTCTAACACCTGGATTTACAGAAAATTTTGGCAGTCCCATTTGCACGACTAGATTTGAAATTTTTTACAATACAATATATAACCGAAATATATATCAAATATACATCTCATCTCAATGATGAGGTAACCCAAAGGGAAAAAAATATATAAAAGTGCGGTATGTAATCCGAGATACATACCTTATTATTATTAATATGAGCGAGTTCGCTCGTATTAAGCAAGCAAAAGAAAAATAAAATCTGCATATACATCCAAACGGTCTTCATATGTGCCTATCTCAATTCATTTTAGAATATTTATCACTTATAATAAGATATAGAACATGTACGAATTAAATAGGACCACATAACATGATTTTGAATCCAAATCATAAGCACGAGAATAACTACACAACATACAACAATCCTATTTGATCAGAACAATAACAATAATGATTTGCAACAAAACAAACCATTTATCCATCAATATTCATACAATTAATCCAATTAATTCATACCTATGTTAGTTTAGATCATCCAATGTCAATATTTAATTTATACACTTCATTTCTTATTAACATCCCATTTCTATTGCTTTGCCAAAAAACATTCCATTTTTATTAACATTTACTTGGTTTGCTTCAAGTTTATTCACATTTATTTCAGTTACACTCAATTTATTTAATTAAATTTGCTAAATTCTAGTTGTTTCACTTTAATTTTAACAATATTTCATACAAATTCATTTATGGGCTAATTTATAAATCATTTAAGTTAGACTTTATTTCATTGCAGTTAGTATATTCCATTTAATATTAATATCATCTATAAACCATTTCATAACCATCTAAGTTTATTATAAACATTTTATTAAATGCAACTCATGTTTATTATTACTTCATAACATAAGTTTATGTTAATCCATTGATTCACTTCATTAGTTCACTTCGTTATTCAAATTCATATTAATACTTTTACTTAAGTATATTATTTTATAACTCAAATTCATATTAATAAAATTTTCTTTTTATCACAATCAATCTCATTCAAATTTTCTTAAGCTAACTTCCACTTTATAATTTATTTCATTAACTTGTTTCACCAATTTATTCTATTCAACTTGACTTAACTAAAATTTCATTTCAAATTTCAACTTCTTATTTTATTAATTATTTTGTACCTATGTATTTTCTTTTATACAATATTATTCAAATTATTATCATCTCAAAAGGCTATAATTAAATCTTAAAACATCTTTTGCAAATATGTTTACTTTTTCTTTTTTATCAAACAATTTACAAAGGTATGATTTAATTTATTATTCGTTTACCTTCTTTTTAAGTTCATATCTAAATATTATTTCTTTTTTACTACTCAGATTATTCATTTAATATTTCTCGGAATATTAACTATGTTATAAAGTTTATAACACTTTTTTTTTATATATATCAAAACTTAATTTAAATTCATAAACGTTTCTTTAAACACCATTTTAATTTGGAATATTTCTTTAAACATTTCTCATTACTTAAGTTCAAACTTGTATAATGTTCTATTACCTATTCATATTTAAATTTCAACTTTTTTAACATTTTCGGTAAGTTTTATATATGTTTTTAGAATATAATTGAATGTTATACAAATTTATCTTATTTATTTTAGTTAACAAGGATATCCAATAATTTACACATGTTTTAAATTTCTACTATCTTAAAAATTAAGAGTTATGATTTAACTTCTCGTATTTTATTTAAACACTTAGCTTCAATTTATTATTTCTCATTTTAGAAGTTGCTAATTATTCAAAATAATTCAGTCTATTTCTACAAATGAAAATCTTTAACAGAAACTTACGAATTTAAATACCAGGTTCATTTCAAATTATTTTAAAATGATATATATATATATATTCATATTCATATTTATTTATTTTATTTTTATATATATCAAATCATATTTAGAAATTTTAAATCAAAATTTGTTTATCAATCCAAATGCGTAGCAAAGCTACTAAGTGCCATCTCGCACTCAGAGACTCAAAAATCAATGTCGATGATGTGACCGTCATCATCGAAATTATTTTCCAGCGATGGAAGAGGGAGTACATAATTTACTTCCTTTTAATTCCATTTTAAAAAAAATTCATAAATATTTTTAAATAATACTAATATTATTTTCAAAACCTTAGAACATTTTTCGAAAGCACCCGAATTCAAGTTCCCAAATTCCTTTTTTTTAAATCCGTTCTTTTAACTTAAACTAAGATTAGACTTTTATTTCCTAACTCATTACATAAGTTTATAAACATCTATGAACTCGAATTAGTTAGGTTAATAATTCCAAACTTAGTTTTATGAACTATTCTCTTCTTATTGAATTTATTTTATAATCTATTCATTTCATAATTTCAATTGAAGTATTTCTTACCTCTTATACTTAAGTGTATCACTTTTCTTTATTTAACATTCACTTATTTCATTTGCATTCAATTTATTTACATCCAATTTAAATCAAATTCAATTACTTTATATATATAATATAGCTAAAATTATTTCATTTACCCTATTTTAAAATAATATTATGTCGACTTGCCTCGTTTAGGTGTTTAGAAATCCCTACCGATAACATGGCCTCCCAGCACCGATTAAAATTTATAAACAACTCAATGGATAAGTAAACACAACATACAACATTTTATAACACTAAACAGTACACTCTCCCATATATACACACTCAAACAGACTCATTCGAGGGTATTAATACCCTATCTCTAATAAGTCAAACCCCACAAAGCTATGGTTATTGCTAAACCAAAGCTCTGATACCAACTGTGATGACCCACATTTCATAAGTTTTAAATTGACAATAATCCACACATGTCCAACTTAAATAATCTAGAATATAGATAATCATTAGGGTTAATTAAGACAAAAAGAAGAAGAAAACAAACATAGAATCTCATAGTGAATGACAAAATATAATAATTAAATAAACAGTTCACGAAGCTGTTTACTATACATTTGATTATAATTTATACAACATTTATCAAAGTTATATATATATATAATAGAAATAAAATATAATGTAGGGGATAATAATAGTAATAATATACCAAATGTTCGTCTTAATCCTCTAAAAAATTATCTACAATGCGTTGCAATACTCAGGGATGACCTGAGCGTAATGAAAAGACAAAACACCCGAGTCAGGACTAAAATATTCTTATGCAAGTCGAACTGATGTCATATAACATGAGTGTAATAGCGTCTGAGATGTTTATGAGATTTTACATCTTCTATCCAACATATAACGTGCTTGCAATAACTCAAGAGATGTTACGAGATTTTTCATCTCTTAAGGATCCGTCAAATTATTATATATAGTAGAATATGCTATACATAATGTCTAATCAGTAAAATAAATATTTTTCTTAGTGTTAAGGCTTTACATTGATCCCTCTTAACACGCTTTTAAGCATTGTCGTCCAGTTTGCATATGACGCCCCAGTAGCACTTCGAGGAATAGGGATGCGCCATGATATGACAACACTAAACAAAAATCGTAGTAGTCTCGTATACGGATAAAAGTATGCCAAGGCATGTGAGGCAATTTCAAAGGTAGGATATGTAATGGTCTAATTTTTCGACGCCCGAAAGTTGACATCGATACGTCCACTGTATCAAATGCCGCACGGTCGAATGCCCAAAAAACGAACCATTAGGATTAAAGAAGAAGAAGATTGAAGAAGAAACAGAACAAGGATAGAATCCCAAATATCGCAACGGAACAATATATAATAGATAAATGAATAATCTTTAAAACAAAGAACTACATCGGTTTATACATACATCATCAGAGTGTACAAAAACAACACAAAGCTGATAATTATAATAACTTATGCACGAGAAATTTTTACTTGCACTAACCCAAACGCAATGGACACTACATAGTATAAGTGATACGCTTCGCCATCCAGCTTGCTCCTGATCTCCACAATATCTCTTTTCTGACTTCACTCCAGAATAACTGATAACCTTACTCTAGGCTGCCTGTGTGGAAATTGGTGGGCACCCAGAGTTTAGAAAGGGAACAATAAACTCCTGGTCAGTCGTGGGACTGGTGTGAGATCTTAAAAAGCAGTTATTTTCACAAAGAAAGGAAAAGAATTTCACTATGCTTTTGGAAAATGAAACTACCATAAGCCTTCCATGCACACACACAATGCAAGCGCACAATTGGAGGAGATTTCTCTTTATGATAGTCAAACATGCTTGATACGCAAAATCCTTTTTGATAATATCATTATTAGTGCATAGTGCAAAAAACCTTTCGAACGTATAATATTAATCTTAGCCAGCATAAGTACCATTATATTATGCCTACTATAGCTACCTCCTGAGGAGGCCGGTTATATAATTGCGATCGTAAGGGCTCGTATTGTTTCTTTGGATTTCCAACAAATGGTCAGGCTAAGGAACTTCCTACTGCCATATGGGTACGCCCCTGGAGGGATGTCCCGAGAACCTAACCGGATCTCTGCCAACACAAGGCCAGGTTACCTCTGTAACTAGGTAACAACTACACGAGTATGCCATTCCCCGGTCGTTTGCGACCTTTATCCGAGAATCCTCAACCACAAAGCAACAACCACAAAGTATAATAAATTTGCAACAACAACATAAGTAAAATATCTGGGCTCCATACCATGATACTATCCTTTTCCAGAAGGAAATGACACACCCTCGGGGGCGCTACCCCCAAATAACCTTGCCGCATCCTTCCTGTTTTACCATTTTCGAGGTGTGAGGTCTGAAGAAGTCTTGTAACAACCCGCATATTTAACGATTTTATATTTAAATGTTTAATTTAAATATAGCGTCGTTAGTCGGATTTAGGTCTGAAAAGCTACTTTTTTCAAACGGCCGAATTGGAGCTCGAAACCACTTCCATTGAGTCCAAAATGGCGTTTGCGATCTTTTTGAGTATAATCTTTGATATGTTTGGAGTTTGTGAATTTTTGCAACTTTTCTATTTGGGTTTTGGGTTTGGGTTCAGCCCATTTGTTAGTTTAAACCCCTAACTCAGCCCTCTCTTCATCCATTCACCCTCATTTCATTTCTTAGCTTAAGAAAACTGAAAATGGTGGAAGGGAAAGAGAAATAGAAATTTGCAAGCCCTAGTTTCCTCTTGCAACTTGATTTCTTGCTCCCAAAATCAAAGAGAAGACATAGGTAAGCTCCTCTTCATCTTCTCTATCTCTTTCTCTCTTCAATCTCAGAAATTGCTAAACCTAAACTTAAGAAAATACTTGTTTTGATCTTAGATTGAAGCTAGTAGAGTAGAGGTGGAGATTAGTTGGTCTTCTCCTTGCAAATTGAACTCCTTCTTGTGTTTGTGCTCTCATCTTTGTTTGTGTGCAAAAAGGTGAGATTTTTATCTCACATCTATGACTATAAGTATCTTTGGTTGTTAGGTATGAATTCCTAACAATTATTCATGTGCAATTGCTTTTGATTTGGATTGGTTTTGTGAACATTGCAATTTTTGGTGTTTTGAAGTCAAAAGTTCTAAAAATCATCGCTTTGATGTTTCAATCATGTTTTTGGAGGTGTATAAAAGAGCCAATAGTGCTGGGTTGTCGTATGGCATAAACCCATAGCATACATCGCTCGTTCGTTTGCAATTCATTGGTTTTTTGCCTTTATGGGCTTGGCTGTTTTTTTGCCTACAGGGGGATTTCAGACGTCTGAACTCTAATTTCAGACGTCTGGTTTCAAAATTCAGACGTCTAGTTTGGAAATTCAGACATCTGGAATTGGTCCCTAGAAGACGCAAAAAGGCAGAGACAGAATCCAGACGTCTGAAAATCCATTCAGACGTCTGGTAGTGGTTCAGACGTCTGGGAGGTAAATTCAGACGTCTGAAATGCGCAGTTTTGCCTATTTTGGCTAATTTTGAGTTAATTTCCAACTTTTATAGATTCGTGTTGATTCCAATTAGTTGTTATTGCATATTTGACTTTGATGACTTGTTTTTGACTTCATTCACGGGTTTTATAAATAATCTCTCTAAATCGTATTAAAGGCTCCCTTCTCCAAATTATAAATTCTATTTATAACGCACGCACACAATTTTGCACTTCGAGCGAAGTGGAAGGAAGATTAAAGGTTAGGTAAAACACGGACCATGAATCCGTGCATTTATCCTTCCAATTAATCCCCGACCTATTCAATTGATCGTTTTGACCTTCGGGTTTGGTTTACCGATGATATGAGGTAAACTTTGTACTGCTTTGAGTGTGAAAATGACTGACGGATAGTAAACCGTTTAGTGCGAACGAGTGGTTATGGGACATACGTTAACACTTTTCGGATTCCTTTTTGAGAGTTATGACACATTCCGCCAGTTAGTGGTGTCCAGTACTGGGCCTCCGGACCTTCACCACTACGGTTTGTTGCCTTCGGGTATGTTGCCTTCGGGTATGTTGCCTTCGGGTATGTTGCCTTCGGGTTTGTACCTTTGGGTTTGTGCCTTCGGGTTTGTTGCCCTTTAGTATCGCTTCCGATGTTGGTCGTTATGAGCCGCATGGGTGATATTGGGTTGCCCTTTAGTATCGCTTCCGATGTTGGTCGTTATGAGCCGCATGGGTGATATTGGGTTTGGAGTCTTCGGGCTCATGGATCCTTGTTTATACAGTACTGAGCTCGAGCAATTTTATGATGTTTCATTGATATGTATATTCCCTTGGTATCGCCCTTCGATGTTGGTCTTTTTGAGCCGCATGAAGTATAACGATTACCTTGTGGAACTTGTATACCTTATGGGTATTTGTTATTTGCCTTTTGGCTTGATTTGGGACAATTGTATCCTTTGTTTATCTATGTCGCCGATGATATGAGGCTTGTTCTATATGATTCATCTTGTGTTGATGATTATGTTATCTCTTTTAGAGATATTTGTTATACTTTGTGACCTTGCAGGTTTATTGTTGTTCAGTTTATCTAACTGATTTGTTTAGCTAGACTGACCCGTGTATTTTATACTCGGGTCAGACCGAGATGTTTCAGGTTAGGTACTTTGGACTTAGCCTATTTTGCTTCCGCATGGACTACTTTGTTAGCTTCTTTTTGTCATAGCTTTTGTGTAGTCCTATTATGTTGAAACTCTGATATTTATTCTTCTGGATTTGTCTGTATATTGTGGTTGGCTATACCACTTGACATGTATTATTTGGTATACTCTGCTATGTATCGATATATATGTATATGATGGTTTACTGTTCTGTGATGTTTCCTACATTTGAGTTGTTATATTCTGTTCTGATAGATCCTCCAGCCACCTATGGTTTTGTTTTAAGTATTCATTGGATATGTCGATCCGTCTGGTATGGTTATTGTCGACATATTTAATCGATAGTTAAAGCAAGGCTATAGATGGTCGTTCCTATCCAGCCTTAATCTCCATATTAGCAGACGATATTATCTATTAATACTCTTTGCTAATGTGGGTATAGAGGTGGGGCGTCACAAGTCTCGTCCACAAAGATATACTTTTTCACAAAGCCATACTTTGACCAACAAATGATCAGCAGCACTTCGTATGCCACATTACCAGTTTGGGAATATATCACTAGTAACCATCAACTACATAACCTCTAAGCTCGTACGTCTCGGAGAAGGGTGTTAAGCTAAGAGAATAAATTCTCCGCCACAAATAGAAATGTATTTGATAGAAACCAGCTTTACATCCCAAAGTATAATGTCAGACACACATCCATACAAGTCCGTTCAGGGATCAAATGGAACCGAAGGCACTTCAAAAGAAGCCCTTGCAAATCCGGATATTCACCAATCACGTCCGGAATCCCCATCACAAAGGGTGATAAAATATCTATACAGGAGCAACCCGGTGCAGAGACATTCGACATGTAATCCTTTCGTTTTCGAAAATACCTGGTCTTCAACACCATCTTCAAATGCAATCCCATTTCATCGTATCATTATTCGGAACGGGTTTGTGACATAAAGTCCTCTCCCGGCTAATCCGAATAATGAGCGCTTATTTTTAAAAATAAGTGTTCATTCAGATTTCAAACAAATCACAACAAATTTCCACTTTGATCTTTTAAATAAAAGATCCATCACAATCACAAAGGTTCGATGTGGTTTTCGAATTCCATTTGGAATCCGACCCCCGGTCGCATCGAAATTCAATTGCCGATAAAATGCCAATATTGATAGTCGGTTATTTAACTATCAATCAATAATTCACAACAATCACCCATTTTGAAATAATTTTCCCCAATTATTTGTTTTCAACATATCTTCGCAAAGATATATTTTCTTATTTCAGCCTTTTGAAAACAAATTTCAAATCAATTTCCACATTTTAATCCTTTGAAAACAAATTTCAAATCATTTTTCGTACATGGAAAATGTTTCCAAACATTTATTCATTTCCACTGAAAATTTGTTGAGTTCATATACTTTAAAATAATTTAAATTACTTATCCAAAACATATATTTGGAAACATAAAAATTATTTTGGAACACTCTATTTAAAACATTAGTTATGAAATTTTATATCTATATCCTATATAAAAACTTCAAGTCCAAACTAGTTTTAAAATAAAATTAGTACATAGAGCATAAATATTTAAATATCCATTTTCTAAAACAAATATCAATTTAACCTTTAAATAATAACTTCTATAATAATTTAAAATATATTTTTAATTTAAAGATTTTCAAAATAACCTAAATAAATAATTTCTCCTGAATATTCTTTCCTTAAAACCATCTTTACAACTTCAATTTATATTTATAAACTATATTGAAAACATACTTGGCTTTCCAGGAAAAGTACACCTTCTATTTTAAAATGGTTCATCCAAATCAGTTTATAAATCTTTTTGGATTTATTTTAAATTTACATTCCAAATTCGTGAATTCCTTTCCACACTTTTAAAAATAACAAAATATTTATTTTTAAAACAAATTTCCCTTTCCTTTTTAAATTCCCATTGTGAATCCAAATTCCCAAATATCCACCGATATATGATTTTATAAAATCGATTTCAAAAATCATTTACAAACACCAAATCAATTTCCAAATTGATTTCAAATTTTATTTCAAACACCAAATCAAATTCCAAATTGATTTCTAAATTCATTTTAAACACCAAATCGATTTTCATTCAAACACCAAATTAATTTTCATATTGATTCCCCAAAGATTTATTCTTTTAACCAAATCAACTTTCGAATTTATTTTTTTAAAATAAATTCCTTTATCTCTTCCAAATTATTTAAAATCCGTATTTTAAAACAAATTCTTCAACCTTTGAATAACATTACCCGAAATCCATTTATTAAGCCTTTTCCCATATTTTGGAATTTTATTCAATAGGATTCAAAAATAAAACTTTATTATTTTAAAATTCCTTCTTTTAAATTTTATCCAATTATCAAAAATAAATTTTACTATAAATTTCAACTTGAATTTTAAAATTCCAAAAATATTTATTTTCGGTATCCTACGATACCAAAATATATTGGGCTAAACTATAGCCTTCAGCGATTTCAATCACCAATATAATCACACAGAGATTATGAATAATCAACACATAACATTGAAACAAATTCAATATTTGAGGAATCCAGTTGGATCCCTCCAACCTGTTTCCCTGCATCCATAGACGTTAGCACAACAATTAAATACCAAATCCACTTCGAGGTGGAATATCGCGGTATACGGGATTTATAAAATATCATCCGCTATTATGCGGTGCATAGGGTCACATCCGCTATAATGCGGGAAATCAATCACTCCAAATACATATATAATACCAATTCCACTTCGAGGTGGAATACCACGGTATATGGGTTTAATATAATATCATCCGCTATTATGCGGCGTATAGGGCCTAATTCAATACAACTGAATTAACATCAAAGCACATAATCAACCATTTTAAATTTAACTATCACAATTCAACAATCAATTAATAACTGAAATTTTCAATTATTAAAATTTGAGTAAGAAGATCTCACCTTGAACTATGCATGCAATCCATTTTCCATTCCGGCTTGTTTCTCGATTTTTAGACCTTGTATAAACATTTATACAGTTAATTAATATTCGAAATAAATCGAATAATTTAAATTTCCATTTGATAGTTAAATTAACTAATGATTTATTTTAAATAACTTTATTCAAACAAATTTCCCTTTTTAAAACCTATTTGTGATATAAATAAATTGAATCAGTTTCTTAAATGAATAAATTACTAATATACATATCATTTTAAAATAAACCAGTAAATCTAAATGTATGTGTATATATTTTTATAAATAGTCAGTATAACTCACTTTTTCTTCTTTACTGAAAAATCAATTTTTATTATTGATAAAATAAATTTTCTAATTTAGCTAAATCATCAAATACCTTATAGACCATCATAGAACTCATCCCCCCAACATGCTCGAACACCCACGCCAAATTCCCAAATCGAACAACTGCATGCTCGCCTCCACCTCCAAGCACTCGGCCATAGTCGTGACCCCCATTCCTCATGGTAGCATTGCATGCGAGCCTTGCCTATACTGTCGCCAAGCTGCCATCGCCCTAAATTGCACGCGACTACGATCTGCCCTGCTCTCGTGGTCGACTTTACTGACAAAAGCATTGCCGCGACTTGCCGCCTTCGATGGCTATTTCCAAGCCACCATCGCGCCCAATCTCCTATCACCGTGCCCTTGGATCTTGAGTTCGAGTCTACTTTAATTTTAGTCTGACAGAGGATTTCGAATTCAAATTGGAAATGAATTTCGATTTTCATACAAATTTACTTTTGACATTCTGTTCGATTTTTTTTCGAGATTGAAAATGAAAAGGGGGATGCAACCATTAATTTAGTTCGAGATAGAGAGGGAGTACGAGATTTGATTTTGAATTATGCTGTTTTTTTCTCCTTTGAACGAGCTTTATTTTGTGATAATTCCTTTAATTAATTAAACGCGTGTAAATTCTTAACAGAAAAAATGGAATGCGTGTGCAGGGGGTTAACAGATGTTGATTGAGGTTAATAGTATATTGAAGGAAAATATATATATTATATCTAATTTCAAATTTAAACTGCTTTAAATTACGCAACTCAAAATTTCGACCTCCTATCGAGACATGTCGCCAGGCATTTATAATGTTATACGCCCATTCCAAACGCAACGGAAAAGGTTCCAAATCCAAATTCGATCGTATGGAGAAGATAGCTTTTTGGACCAGTTATAATATCCAATTTTCGATTTAAATTTAGCGCGTTTATCACTCGTACGTTCACACGACAACTCCAAATGATACGAAAATTGAAATCCGATAATAATACACTATTACAGATCCAATGGAACTGGTTTCGTTGAATTTCGAGACTGTGCCTCGGAAGGCTATTTTTAAATATCAATTTAAACTATATAATTTCAAAACTGAACAAAACAGTTTCAAATTCAACTCTGAAGCTTCTATTATCTTCAGTATTGTCAATATAAATTTTCTAAGCCATCAAATTATTTTTAACAAGCTTAAAATTGAAGATTCAAATTTTAACCCAACGTTAATAAATTAAATTCAATAATTTAATTGCCAATTTATAGCAATATTCGAAATGCAAGTTAAAAATATCCTTCAATATTTAAAATCAATTTAAACATTTATTTTTCAAATGTTAAAATTTTCGGATCGTCACATTCTTCCCCCCTTAAAAGAATTTTGTACCAAAATTACTAGTGAAGAAGAATGACCCTTAACCCGTTTAATACTTTCCCAAAACAAGTAGTTTTCAACAATTTGTCAAAGCAAATCTTTTTACTAAAGATCCATTATCACTTCAATTATCTTTCTAAAATCTTCCATAGATTCCAAACAACATTGTTTTCTTAACAATTCAAATTTAAATTTAAATTTTAAATTATCAAAAATTTCTCAAAATTTTTTTAACTCCCTAAATTTTCGAAAAATTTCGCCAGTGTCTCCTTTGCGCGGCTAGCTCGGTACGACTACAAAATGGCACAATGGGCCCCCTTATTTCAAAAGAAAACAAAAAGCCAAGTGGCTAGACCAGAAAATCATCAAATTTCATACTGAAATTCAAATACATACCTTTTTGAGCAATTTAAATTATCTTCAAAATCAAATCCAATTCCCTTTGCATTTAAATCACCTGTATATCCTACTAGCAGTAATATCCACTTACAACATTCAAAACCATTTTGCATTTTACAAAAGTTCGAATACTTACTTCTTGTACCATTTTTACTTCACTATTGAAGTTATATTGTAACAACCCATATTTTGATAATTAAAAAAAATATTAAATTTAATAAGGTATTGGGCTTTAATATTGTCAGAAATTAAAATTTATGATTTATTAAATTGAATCTTATTAGATTAGAAATTTTGACTTTAAGATAAATCTTAAAACAAATAATTTAATGGGATAAAACATATAGTTGGCTAATATTGATTGAATGTAATTGACTACTATACTATGTTAACGTAATTTCAATCAACTTAAATAATAAAGGTTAATAAGGAATATAATAAACGATGTATAAATTGATGTAATCTTATGTTATTAACTGCAATTGGTTTTAATATGGAGTATGAAATCAATTATTTTGTACGTAAATTTATTAACCTTTGTTTGTAAACAATAAGTTAATAGATATGGATTATTAACGTATAACCATCGTTTTATTTATTTTCTTATTATTAAATCCGTTAGAAATTTATTTGGTAATTAATGGAGAATTAATGTAATTGAAATATTACAATTGATATAAGAAGAAACGTTAACTTTTGATTGGCGAGTGTAAAACTTATGTTAATCAATTGCATAAGGGAATAGTTGATTTGATAATAAGAATGTAAATCAAAATAAAAGGTTTTGTTTGAAATTTAAATATATAATGAAAAAGTTTTATTACATTTGTAATTAAATGTTAGAATTAAATTAGTATATAGATATTGGGTTTAACATAGAAAATTGGATTTCAAAGGAAACAATTGGATTAATTATATTCCCTGTATTATGGTATGTTTTGAGATTTAATCATTGTAAGTAATAGTAATTATATCTTACCATTAATAAGAGATAGAAGTAAATGATAAATTATTAATGGTATGTGCATATATGTTTTGTGTTAAAAATATATTGAGAATTTCATTGAGAAATATTACGTTCAAATTGTAAGCACTTAAATTTGGTACAAATATAACGATTATATGAAATTAATTGATAAAGGAATGATGTGGTTGTACGGAGTATTATTTCTGTGACTCTTTAATGGGATAATCTTTAAATTTTAAGTTGGTTTTAAAGGGGGAGGTGTTAATTGTAAATGAACGTGTAATAAAAAGAAATATGTTTTGATAAAAAGAAAAGAAAAGAATGGTTTCTTGATAAGAATATTCTTATCAAATAAAGTGAATATTTCATCCATGAATGTTAATTTAATTTCATTAAAACAAAGAATTGAATTTTGTCGTATGTTTCTAGTTGGAATGTTTGATTTATCTAAATATTCCTTAATTTGAATTTAATTAAAAAAATATACAATAATAAAATGGTAAGAAAACAACTTGAAGGTTTGGTTAAGTTTTTGATTTGGAATAGTTAGCATATTAACATAGGAGATTTATTCCGTTTCATATTTGACTTTGGGGTCTCAGTTCATCTTTTAATGTGTGGGGTGGCGGTCCTTATTATGTTAATTGTAGTGTTTAATTTTATTTACTGTTTACTAAATAAAAATACATATATGTGTGTAAATTTGAGCTTATTAGTGTTAATAAAATATGTTAAAATGAATTGTTTTTTAGTATATTTGATTTGTGATTTCTATGTACGGACTACATTCTCAAATTTAAATCTGTCGCTTTCATTTATTTTATTTTATTACTACTTTCTTTCATTAAATACATGCCTCTTTTGGTCTTCCAATAAGTTTTATTTATTTACACGCGAGCCTTGCCTTGAAATATTTCATTTGTGAATGTAGATTTAATTTCATTAGAGTAAAGAATAAAATGATTTGTTAAAAAAAGGAAATATACATTTATTTGAACGCTGTTTTAGCATACATATTGATTTCAAGAATAGGAATATAATTTAAGTAAGTTATTTATTACGGTGGTGTAAAACAACAAATTTATAAACATGTTTAAATGACTTAAGGAAATAATTATCCTATTTCTCGTCCATTTTGGTTTATCTATTTTGAAATTTAACTTTGTTATTAATTACAATTAATGTAATGGAAAGATTTCGATTAAAAGGAAAGAAAACTTTGATTGCAGTTAATAGATTTAATAAAAGAAACGTGCATTTTGTGTTAAACAGAAATGGTGCTTTAATAGAAATAAAAGAATTGAACGTTCTCATATTTAAGGTAGGTATAATTTTATTAATTGTGCGTAGATAAAAATTTATATATGTACAAATTGAGTATTATTTGAGTGATGAAATTAATTTGGTTACGTTTCGAAAGAAATTGAATTTCAAAATGTTTATGTGGTCCCTTCATTTCTTTTTATTTATTGCATGTACGCTTTAAAATGGTTACCTCATTATTAAAACTTGGTCCGTTCATTTCTCCTTCAGTTTAATACCTAAGCCTAAGCTGTTAGGCTATATTTAATTCTTTCCATCTCATTTTTGGTTATAATTTTCTTTATTTTCCTTTGGTTTGCAAATTTTCTCATACCACATACATTTCCTTATGCATTATCAATGCCTAAAGCATTTAAAACTAAATGTGCATTTTGTCCCTCCACCTTTATTTCCTTATTATTAAATAATTTATAATTTTATTTCTTCATTTACATTTTATTTCTTCTATCACCTCCTATTCATTTAGTTCACATCTTTCAATACTACGTTTTAGGGCTGTTCATATTTTACTTTATTTCAATTCCTAGTTTATTTATATATACCTTATTAGCTTTTCATTTATTTCCATCTTCATTCCTTTAGTCATATTTCATTTTCTAATCTCATCTTCTATAGCTTCATTTTCCAAATAAAACTTCCATTTCATTTTTTTCTCTCTCTTCACCTTCCTCCTTCCATTTTCATTTTTTCTTCTTTAAATCTCCTTCTTTTTTTTAAACTTCATTCTTTGTCTTTTTGTTTCTTCTTCTTCAAATCTTCTTCTTTTTGAAAGCTTCCTTTTCTTTTTCAATTCTTCATCTTCTTTAAATTTTCTTCTTCTTTTTCAAACATTCTTCTTTTTTCCAAATCTTTTTCTTCAAATCCAGATCTATAACAACTTCTCTATCTCTTCCAAAACATTCTAAAAAAAGATTAAAATAGAAGGAAACAACTCAAAAGGAGGAAGTAGTAGCAGATCCAAATCCGACTAGAAAAGGAAAATCTAGAAGGTGAGTGTTTAAAGTCACTCACGAAATACTAAATTTTTATTGCAAGTTAAACCATGTCATATAGTGATAAATTTTTGATTGTTGGTTTGGAATATTTATTATTATTTAATTTGAATAGCTAAATTCCAATATGTGATGACTAATAATTACCGTGACGTATTATTGAATTGGTTGATTTGTTGAATTGATTGATTTGAATGTTGATTGTATGTTGTGATGGATGCTATTGTGACTGAATGTATATTTGTTCATATATTTGATATATCTTTGTTATCGCCCTATAGTTTATTGTAATGATTTAAATTTCATATTGATTATTTGCACACTAAATAAGGATGTAAAACCCATGAATTTCAAGTATTTACATCAGAGAAAAATAGTATGTTTAGATTTACTATTTGAACCATAAAAATGTTGGAAAGTAAACCGTCGTTGCCTTACTTGAAAGTTTTCAAAATTAAATTTTAATACATTGGGAAGTTTCCAAAAAAAAGTGAATATTGAAACTTTGGAACATTTTTATAAATCAAATCTCTAAAACTATGAAATTTAACTGGGAATTATTCTGTAAATTTGTAATTTACTAGAATGGATCTATTGTGAAATCCATTTTATTTTGAATGTGGAAGCAATAACATTTTCAGAAATTTGAACCTTCAAAAATGTAGTTATCTGCATTCCTTATTTCATATACTTTTGATTTAATTTGCATAAGAATTTTAGTTCTGACTCAAGTGTATTATTTTCCTTTATGCTCGGGTCAGCCTGAGTTTTTCAGCATTGAAGACTATTTCTGGTGGATGAAGACGAAGATTTAGTATACTATTGCTATTTATTATTCCACTACATTCTATGTTCCGCTGCATTATTTGGTTATTTATGATATACGTATAACTCTGATTTGAATTTGTAAAAGTGTAATGACATGTTATTTGTAAAACAGCTTCATGAACTGTTTATTAGATTATTATATTTTGTCGTTACGCTGCAAGATTCTGTATTTTGTTTTTCTCTTTCCTTTTTCTTATTTTCTTATTTACCCCATTAACAATCCTCCCTTTTGAATGGTTTGATTCTGACATGTGTGTTTATTGTCGATTTGAACTATCCAAAAAGGGTGGGTTGTTACAGTTGGTATCAGAGCTTTGGTTTAGACATACCTTAGCCTGTTGGGGTTAACTCATTAGAGATATGGTAGTAATTCACTAGAATAAGTTGTCTGAGTGTATATACGAGAGCGCTTATTTGTTAGTGTTATAAAAATGTTTTATATAAATTTTGAAATGAAATTATTTTTCCTAATATTATATGATATATATAAAGGAATAAATTTTTAAGACTAATATACTTATTTGTAATGTGTTTGATTTATGAAATGGTAAATTTAATTATTATCATTTGTGTTGACATATTGTATTTAATCCAATTATAAACATTGGTTAATTATTGTTGATTGAATTAATGGACTAAACACTAGTTTAATAATGGTGTATTAAAGAGAATAAATTGAATAATTAGGATATTTATTTATGAAATTGAAATGTTGATGTGAATTTTGTTGTTTGTTGACATGTAGTTTCATCTATTGGAAAAAATGGAATATTTGGATATTTTGGATAATCGAAATCTTTTTGCATTAATATAAGAGTGAAACTTGATAATTAGGTTGAATTATAAAGTTGAATTGATAACCTTAATTTGAAAGAAAGTAAAATAAGGTTTAATTTGTTATACTTATGTTTTGTAAATGAATAGAATTGGGGTATACATTCTTAGCATGTAATGTAATAATATACAAGTGTGAACTTTAAGCCTTGGGATGTTTATATTGAAATTGTGGTTAAGGAAATGTTGTAAATGAGATTAAATTGGAAAAATATGTTTATAAACTTAATTAACATTTATGAAACATGTCATAAATTTAAAGGTAAAGGTGAAACTAAATGGAATAAGCAATATGAATTAAAAGTGAAATGATTACAAATAAAGCCATGACTTGTAAATTGTTATGAAATAAATAGATGTTGCAATAAATGGTTATAAATAAAGTTGTGATAACTTTAAACTCGAACAATATCTTATAAAAAGGAATTAAGTTTTATAAATTGGTCGTAAAGAAATTTCTTATGAAATGATTTGCAAATAAATTAGTTTTAAATGAGAAATGTTACATGTGAAATGAATGTAAGTTAAATTAAAGAGAAATATAAGCAATATTATGATAATGGATATATTAATGTTTATATTAAATGGAGAAATTCTATGAAACAAATATTAAAGTATGAAGTGATATTTGTGTTAATCGATGAGATTAAAAATGATTTATAACTGAAGGGTTAAATTTGAAATTCGAGAATTGAATTCCGGTATTTTGTAATTAGTTTAAGATTTTGGAAATATATATAATAATAATACAATTTAGTAGTATTCTCCAAATTAGAAATGTCTCAAATGAGTTCAAATGAATTCCAATGATTTCAAAGAAATCTCAATGAAGTTTTCAAGAAAATAGAAGTCCAGAACTCACTTATGTCGCTGGAAAATAATTTCGGTGATGAGTGCACGCATCATCGACATTGATTTTCGAGACTCAGAGTGGAGGAGAGGCCACTTTAGAGCTTTGCTATGCGAGTGATTTTGTGAAACCAATTTTGATTTCTAATTCTGAAGTATGATTTGATATTCGAAAGATATATGTATATATATTTGAAATGATTTGAAATGAACCGGTGTTCAATCCTCGAATTTCGAATTTGTTTTAGTATAACTCTATTATAAAAAAATTGATTTACCGATTTGTTATTGATTTCCAACTCTTGGATTTGAAATTTGATTTCACCGACTATTTTGAAGGTTCGAGCACTTCCAATCAAGGTTTAAAGTTTTAGAACTAAGAAATTTCGAAGAGTATAAATATTTAATCAAGAATATAAGTTTAGTTTTTTATGTTTATTGTATGAAGGGTATGACATAAGTAAATTTGAAACTTTTGTTAAATAAATAATTTGCGAAAAGGAAATTTGGATTTTTCATATAGAAATAAATAGTTTAAAGGTTTTAAAGGGATAGTTATAAAGTTGGAAGCTGGGATTATTTTCTAAACCTATTATTTTGGGAGCTTTGAAATTGAGATATTTAATTTGGAAGAAAATTAGTGAAATCATATATGATTTTGAAACTGAATTGATATTGAAATAATTTGAAATTGAGAACCTTATATTATTAAGTACTTGATTTGGGAATGGTCGAATGTATATAAAATGGATTTGTATAAGTATGAAGTTGATTTGAAATCTATTGATTTGAAAGGTACTCAATTTGGAAAGAGTATTTTATATAATCGAAGCCTACATAAGTGTGATTTGATATACTATTGATTTGGAAAGTATTCGAGTTGAAAATGGAATCCTATATATAATGCACTTTATATAAGTATGATATTTGAAAGTATTTGGAAAGGTACTATATGATATATATTTCGAAGTAAAGATGTGGAAAGTGCCCTTCTGCTTGATATTCGCTTTATGGCCACATTGTGGATTCATTCTATCGATATTATTCTCTCTGATTTTTGGTTTTCCGGATGTGATACTCGAGTGTTCCCACCGTGGCGTAACCCATGGTTTTTTTTTCTCTCGCGACTGCATAGCGCAACTGCCTGGCTGAGTCTGGCCTAGGGGTACGGATTGTTTCCTGGGGGAACCAGGCGTAACCATTGTGTATCCTGTAATCTGTGTGGGTCGCATTAGTAGCGAAACTGCCTGGCTGAGACAGCCTAGGGGTACGGATTGTTTCCTGGGCGACCCAGGCGTAACCATTGTGTATCCTGCACCCTACTAGTCATCATGGCGTAACTCGTAGGGCTGAGAAAGCTTACGGATACAGATTGTTTCCTGGGGGATCCAGGCGTAACCATTGTGTATCTGCGAACCATGGTTGGACAAAAGTTTTGGTTTGGTTGTTTTGTTTGGATTGTACTTTCCATATCTGTTTTTAAAGATTTTTCAAGTATTTTCACTGGTTGTTGAAACAGGTCTACTAAGTACTTGAAGAATTCTAGCATTGCGCCTGATCAACGCATGGGCAGAGTCTGCAAGAATGAGGATAAACCTGTTAAGACATCGAGTTATAAAAGTATTTCGATAAAGTGTTATATAAAAGACATTTTGGTCATTTTTTGTCAATTCTAAATACTTTAAAATGTTTAAAATATTGTTAATAACTTACAACATGGTTTAATAGTAAATTATTAGTATTGTAAATATTTAGAAGTTAATAATTAAATAAAATATATTTAAAGTAAATGATTATTGATTTATTAATAATATTTGGAAGTATCTTGAGATAAAATTAATAAATTTATAAATAATGGATTTAATGTTTTTAATAGCTTCTTTGCAAATATAAGTAATGATGTAAATAATTATTTTCAAATAGTTTACATATATTTATAAAGATGTTATTTAAAATATTTAAATGGTATTTATAAATGAAGCAAGAAACTTTACAAATGAATTTTTGAAAAGCATTAAAGATGATTGGTTTGCAAATAAAGCTTTCAAATGAATATTTCAAGTAAAATTTATATAAGTTTCTTTGAATGTATAATTTAAAGATATCATATAAATGGAAAGAAGAAAAAAAAATTGATCTGCGAACTTTATTTATAGCAATATACTTGACAAATAAATTTGATTCCCTATTTTGGAAGTATAGTTTGAAATATTTACTTGATTTCAAAGTACTAATAGTAAAGTTTATAGGTTCATTTACTATTTGAATTTTATATTAGAATATTCATTTTGAAACAAGTGTTTAAATTAAATATGAAGGTATGAAATTTTATACTTTGATTTAGATATTTAATGTAAGAATTGAGTATACTATTAGTTTCAGTTTAATAATATTGAGTTTATACTTATTTTAAAAAATAATGAGTCTAATAAAATTTTTGGATTTAAGGAACCTTATTTTAAAGCTTATTATAATGTTTTGATATAAATTTCTAACATTGTTTTAGACTTTTGAAAAATCTTTGCATAATGCTATGAGGATGTTTTAAATATATCTTATATTTTTACTAAGTGAATGAGGTTAAATGTTTTAACTGAATTTTTAGATATGTTGAAATATTTCTTTTCTCTTCAAGGGCAAATACTAAAAAACTTAAATTTTTATTTAATAACTGAATGGAGTTATTTTCAGATTTATATTAAATTTAAATATGTAAGTTAAATTGTTTATAAATTGATCATTTTGAATAAAATATTTCAAATTTCTCGATTCCTTCTTGTTCCTTTTCGAGGAGGAAAAAGTTTTGAGTGGGGGAGACTGTAACAACCAATATTTTGATAATTAAAAAATATTAAATTTAATAAGGTTTTGGGCTTTAATATTGTCAGAAATTAAGATTTATGATTTATTAAATTGAATCTTATTAGATTAGAAATTTTGACTTTAAGATAAATCTTAAAACAAATAATTTAATGAGATAAAACATATAATTGGCTAATATTGATTGAATGTAATTGACTACTATACTATGTTAACGTAATTTCAATCAACTTAAATAATAAAGGTTAATAAGAAATATAATAAACGATGTATAAATTGATGTAATCTTATGTTATTAATTGCAATTGGTTTTAATATGGAGTATGAAATCAATTATTTTGTACGTAAATTTATTAACCTTTGTTTGTAAACAATAAGTTAATAGATATGGATTATTAACGTATAACCATTGTTTTATTTATTTTCTTATTATTAAATCCATTAGAAATTTATTTGGTAATTAATGGAGAATTAATGTAATTGAAATATTACAATTGATGTAAGAGGAAACGTTAACTTTTGAGTGGTGAGTGCAAAACTTATGTTAATCAATTGCATAAGGGAATAGTTGATTTGATAATAAGAACGTAAATCAAAATAAAAGGATTTGTTTGAAATTTAAATATATAATGAACAGGTTTTATTACATTTGTAATTAAATGTTGGAATTAAATTAGTATATAGATATTGGGTTTAACATAGAAAATTGGATTTCAAAGGAAACAATTGGATTAATTATCTTCCCTGTATTAGGGTATGTTTTGAGATTTAATCATTGTAAGTAATAGTAATTATATCTTGCCATTAATAAGAGATAGAAGTAAATGGTAATTAATTAATGATATGTGCAACATATGTTTTGTGTTAAAAATATATTGAGAATTTCATTGAGAAATATTACGTTCAAATGGTAAGCACTTAAATTTGGTACAAATATAACGATTATATGAAATTAATTGATAAAGAAATGATGTGGTTGTACGAAGTATTATTTCTGTGACTCTTTAATGGGATAATCTTTAAATATAAGTTGGTTTTAAAGGGGGAGGTGTTAATTGTAAATGAATGTGTAATAAAAAGAAATATGTTTCGATAAAAAGAAAAGAAAAGAATGGTTTCTTGATAAGAATATTCTTCTCAAATAAAGTGAATATTTCATCTATGAATGTTAATTTAATTTCATTAAAACAAAGAATTGAATTTTGTTGTATGTTTCTAGTTGGAATATTTGATTTATCTAAATATTCCTTAATTTGAATTTAATTAAAAAAAATTATATATTAATAAAATGGTAAGAAAACAACTTGAAGGTTTGGTTACGTTTTTGATTTGGAATAGTTAGCATATTAACATAGGAGATTTATTCCGTTTCAAATTTGACTTTGGGGTCTCGGTTCATCTTTTAATGTGTAGGGTGGCGGTCCTCATTATGTTAATTGTAGTGTTCAATTTTATTTACTGTTTACTAAATAAAAATACATATATGTGTGTAAATTTGAGCGTATTAGGGTTAATAAATATGTTAAAATGAATTGTTATTTTTATTATATTTGATTTGTGATTTCTATGTACGGACTACATTCTCAAATTTAAATCTGTCGCTTTCATTTATTTTATTTTATTACTACTTTATTTCATTAAATACATGGCTCTTTTGGTCTTCCAGTAAGTTTTATTTATTTACACGTGAGCCTTGCCTTGAAATATTTCATTTGTGAATGTAGATTTAATTTCATTAGAGTAAAGAATAGAATGATTTGTTAAAAAAATGAAATATACATTTATTTGAACGCTGTTTTAGCATACATATTGATTTCAAGAATAGGAATATAATTTAAGTTATTTATTACGGTGGTGTAAAACAACAAATTTATAAACATGTTTAAATGACTTAAGGAAACAATTATCCTATTTCTCGTCCATTTTGGTTTATCTATTGTGAAATTTAACTTTTTTATTAATTACAATTAATGTAATGGAAAGATTTCGATTAAAAGGAAAGAAAATTTTGATTGCAATTAATAGATTTAATAAAAGAAACGTGCATTTTGTGTTAAACAGAAATGGTGCTTTAATGGAAATAAAAGAATTGAACATTCTCATATTTAAGGTAGGTATAATGTTATTAATTGTGCGTAGATAAAAATTTGTATGTGTACAAATTGAGTATTATTTGAGTGAATGAAATTAATTTGGTTACGTTTTGAAAGAAATTGAATTTCAAAATGTGTATGTGGTCCCTTCATTTCTTTTTATTTATTGCATGTACGTTTTAAAATAGTTACCTCATTACTAAAACTTGGTCTGTTCATTTCTCCTTCGGTTTAATACCTAAGCCTAAGCTGTTAGGCTATATTTAATTCTTTCCATCTCATTTTTGGTTATAAATTTTTTAATTTTCCTTGGTTTGCAAATTTTCTCATTCCTACATACATTTCCTTATGCATTATCAATGCCTAAAGCATTTAAAACTAAACGTGCATTTTGTCCCTCCACCTTTATTTCCTTATTATCAAATAATCTATAATTTTATTTCTTCATTTGCATTTTATTTCTTCTATCACCTCATATTCATTTAGTTCACATCTTTCAATACTACGTTTTAGGGCTGTTCATATTTTACTTTATTTCAATTCCTAGTTTGTCTATATATACCTTATTAGTTTTTCATTTATTTCCATCTTCATTCCTTTAGTCATATTTTATTTTCTAATCTCATCTTCTATAGCTTCATTTTCCAAATAAAACTTCAATCTCATTTTTTTCTCTCTTCACCTTCCTCCTTCCGTTTTCATTTTTTCTTCTTTAAATCTCCTTCTTCTCCTTTTTTTAACTTCATTCTTTGTCTTTGTGTTTCTTCTTCTTTAAATCTTCTTCTTTTTGAAAGATTCCTTTTCTTTTTCAATTCTTCATCTTCTTTAAATTTTCTTCTTCTTTTTCAAACATTCTTCTTTTTTCCAAATCTTTTTCTTTAAATCCAGATCTATAACAACTTCTCTATCTCTTCCAAAACATTCTAAAAAAAGATTAAGATAGAAGGAAACAACTCAAAAGGAGGAAGTAGTAGCGGATCCAAATCCGACTAGAAAAGGGATATCCAGAAGGTGAGTGTTTAAACTCACTCACGAAATACAAAATTTTTATTGCAAGTTAAACCATGTCATATAGTGATAAATTTTTGATTGTTGGTTTGGAATATTTATTAATATTTAATTTGAATAGCCAAATTCCAATATGTGATGACTAATAATTACCGTGACATATTATCGAATTGGTTGATTTGTTGATTTGATTGATTTGAATGTTGATTGTATGTTGTGATGGATGCTATTGTGACTGAATGTATATTTGTTCATTTATTTGATATATCTTTGTTATCACCCTATAGTTTATTGTAATTATTTAAATTTCATATTGATTATTTGCACACTGAATAAGGATGTAAAACCCATGAATTTCAAGTATTTACATCAGAGAAAAATAGTATGTTTAGATTTACTATTTGAACCATAAAAATGATTTTGGGAAGTAAACCGTCGTTATCTTACTTGAAAGTTTTCAAAATTAAATTTTGAAAAATTGGGAAGTTTCCAAAAAAAAGTGAATATTGAAACTTTGGAACATTTTTATAAATCAAATCTCTAAAACTATGAAATTTAACTGGGAATTATTCTGTAAATTTGTAATTTACTAGAATGGATCTATTGTGAAATCCATTTTATTTTGAATGTAGAAGCAATAACATTTCCAAAAATTTGAACCTTCAAAAATATAGTTATCTGCATTCCTTATTTCATATACTTTTGATTTAATTTGCATAAGAATTTTAGTTCTGACTCGAGTGTATTATTTTCCTTTATGCTCGGGGCAGCCTAAGTTTTTCAGCATTGAATACTATTTCTGGTGGACAAAGACGAAGATTCAGTATATTATTGCTATTTATTATTCCACCACATTCTGTGTTCCGCTGCATTATTTAGTTATTTATGATATATGTATAACTCTGATTTGAATCTGTAAATGAGTAATGACATGTTATTTGTAAAACAGCTTCATGAACTGTTTATTTGATTATTATATTTTGTCGTTACGCTGCGAGATTCTGTATTTTGTTTTTCTCCTTCCTTTTTCTTTTTTTCCTTATTTACCCCATTAACAATCCTCCCTTTTGAATGGTTTGATTCTGACGTGTGTGTTTATTGTCGATTTGAACTATCCAAAAAGGTGGGTTGTTACATATATATCCATTTTCATTCAATCTTACATTTTCAATTTCATTTGAATTCAATTTAGACTTCCAATTCTATTTGGATTCAATTTACCTTATGAATATTGAATTTTTGTCGACTATCTTTCATTCACAACTAATTCATATCACTATTTTAAATTAGTTTCATTTAATAATTCATTACAAATTCCAATTCATTTAATCTCAAACCATTTTTTTTATTTCCACTTTTATTATCTTTAGTTCGCTTCGAACTAATTCTACAACTTCATTTTATTTCACATAATTCAAATTGGTTTTCAGTATTCAGTTTCAATTCCAGTTCTATTCAATTACAAATTCGAATGAATTTCAACACTCAATTTCACTTTCATTTACTTGCAATTGTAAATTCATTTATTCATTCATAATTTTATTTTCCACCTTAATAAATTTTATTCTATAACTATTTTTATCAGATTCCAGGGTCTTTCTGTAACAACCCGCATATTTATCGATTTTATATTTAAATATTTTATCGTTAGTCGGATTTTAGTCCGAAAAGCTACTTTTTGCATACGGTCGAATTAGGACTCGGGACCACTCCCATTGAGTTTAAAATTCCGTTTGCGACCTTTTTGAGTATAAGCTTCGATATGTTTGGAGAAAGTTGATTTTTGCTACTTTTCACTTTGGGTTTGGTTTTGGGCTCAGCCCTATGTTTAACTTATGCCCAAATCTAAGCCACTTCTCCCCATTCTCCCTCACTTCTTTCTCTTTTCAGTTTTAAAGTATTAATGGTGGGAGAGATTGGAAATTAAAACTCCAAAACCCTAGTTCCTCTTGCAACTTCAAATTCCTAGCTCCAAATTCAAGAGAAACCATTGGTAAGCTTCTTCTTCTTCTTCTCCAACTTATTCTCTTACCAATTTCAGAAATTCCTAAACCTAATTTTGGGAATGTTCTTGTTTTGAGCTTAGATTCAAGCTCATTTGGGTTGTGTTGAAGAGAGGTTGATTCTCCATTTGCTTTCAAGCTTCTTCTTGTTTGATTTTGTGAAAAGGTGAGATTTTTAATCTCACATCTAAGTCTATGAATTATCTTCGATTGTTAGATATGAATTCCTAACACTTATTCTTGTGCAATTGCTTTTAATTTGGATTGCTTTTTGAGAATATTCCAATATTTGTGTTTGAAGCCAAAATCCTTAAAAATCATAGCTTTGAGGTTAAAATGTGTTTTTGGTGATGCATCGAGGAGCCAATAGGGCCGGGTGGCCGTTAGGCATAATTCCCTAGTGTCCGTGCTCGTCCGGTTGCGAATTGGTGGAGGTTGCATATCAATTTATGGGCAACAATTTGCAGAGCATCAGGTTCGGCCGACCGACCCCCCTGGTCCGGTCGACCGACCTACCGCCAAGTGCATATGCACTCCCCTGTTTAAGGTTCGGTCGACCGAGTACAGTGTAGCCGGTCGACCGACCTGCTGTCCCGAGAGTTTTTCAGAACAGGGTCCGGTCGACCGAGCTCTGTAGCCGGCCGACCGACCTGATGTTTTTTTGGCCTACTTCGCCTAGTTGCTTGAATTTCCAACTTAAATCGATTCGTGTTGTTTCCTATTTATTGTTATCAATTAATATGACTTTGATGACTCTTTTTTTAGGGATTTTTGAATATCCATTTTGATGGATTCTTTATCGGTTTCGTTGGATTTTTATTCACATCTCCGTATGTGAATTTTAGTGATTGATTGTTCTTACAATCTTCTCTGTGTTTTGTCACTTTAAAAATATAAAGGTTTGCTATACTAGTAGTAAATATCAAAACTCTTTCCTCAAACGATTTCAATACTATTTTAATACCAAATGCGTTTATAAAACCGTTTTCCAATCTATTAGTATATATAAACCTTTACCTCACTCGTATGAGAAATCTAATTAAACGACTTAATAAAACGAGTGGTATGAAACGCTTGCGTTTACTTCGTCGGTTAATTCTTGGACTTGTTCGATTGAATCTCTTGTGACAATTTTCTAGTGGAGATCTACAATTTGTTCGTAAATATTTAAGTTAAGCTAGTTGTTATGGGACATGAAGCTAAGCTCATATATTTACTAGCTTATTGTAATTGACACTTCTTGATGATCGATGATGATCATTTTATGGTTTAGACTAACAATTGTGCGATGTCTCTTTGTCTGCGAGGGAGACTAAACCCCGTTTTGTGGAGTTTCGACTCAAATTGGTGGGGTAGCAACCCACGGTCTTCGGACCATTCGTGTGTCAGGTCTTCGGACCATTCGTGTGTCAAATTAATGGCTAGCTACCATGAGATAGCTTCTCGTTCGTGTGTTACAGCTGTTGGTGAGTTTTCATACTCCCGTTCGTGTGATAGGCCTTCCCCCCCTTATCGTGTGTGATTTCTGGGTTTCGTGTGTCGAATTCTGGAATTTTCTTCTTCACCTATTTTTTGTGATTTCTATTGATAGGATTTATCAATTTTTGTGCATAGGTGAATTTTTGTGTCATTGACTGGATTTCTTGAGATGATTTCTAGAATTTATGCTTCACCAATTTTCGTGATTTCCATTGATAAGTTTTATCAATATTTGTGTATTGGTGAATTTGTGTGTCATTGACTGGATTTCTTGAGATGATATCTAGAATTTATGCTTCACCAATTTTCGTGATTTCCATTGATAAGTTTTATCAATATTTGTGTATTGGTGAATTTGTGTGTCATTGACTGGATTTCTTGAGATGATTTCTAGAATTTATGCTTCACCAATTTTCGTGATTTCCATTGATAAGTTTTATCAATATTTGTGTATTGGTGAATTTGTGTGTCATTGACTGGATTTCTTGAGATGATTTCTAGAATTTATGCTTCACCAATTTTCGTGATTTCCATTGATAAGTTTTATCAATATTTGTGTATTGGTGAATTTGTGTGTCATGGAATTTTGTGATTGACATTGATATAATCGTCTATATTTGTGGTTTAATGAACGAAATAAGGAGTATGACATTTCTTTGATTCTTGTGTAGATTTTGTGATATTGATTAATCTCTTGTTGATTTTCAATTACTTATATATCACAGCTTGGCATTGTGATTATTATGTGTTTAGTCATAGCTCTGATTCTATATCATTTCAATCTGATATTTATAGTTAGACTGATCCGTTTATTATTTTCTTATTAAATAATACTCGGGTCAGACCGAGATGTTACAGGTGCTTCAGCTTGACTTCTCCCCTGGGATTCATTTCTCTGACTTTTGGCAAACTACTTAGATCAGTAGTTTATTTTTTTGTATACATTTGAGATATAGACTACATAATGTATACTTATTCTTTTGTGTAGTTCGTGAAACTATTCTTTTGTGATATTATGGATCTTTTTAGACCACTACTCTGATGTACACTTTTATGTGTAATATTCATATCTTATTCCGCCTTTGTGATATGAATTGTCTGTGACTGATTTATGTTATGTTTATTTCTATATTTGTTTCCGAAGGATTTATATAGCCACCGTGTAGTAGCTTTGAGTTTGTGTCGGTATGTCGGATTTCCTCTTGAAATAGAATGCATGTTATATTATCTGACATATCGGTGCTCGCGCAAAGAAATTACACGGATGGTCGCTCCTCAACAGCCTTATTCTCCGTGCTAGTTGACAGCATTACACCGTAGTGTTCTTGGCTAACGTGGGTATAGAGGTGGGGAGCCACAGCTTGGTATCAGAGCCAAACTTCGGAACAATATGGAATATTATAATAAGGATCATCGTCCTAAGTCCATCTTAGGAGTCATGCTTTAGGATTTAATTTGAGTCTTCGTACCGATTCATCCTATTTTCCTTATGATTCCTTGTTTATCTATCAAGATTCCTTGATATTCAATTTGGTGAATAACCTTTTTCTTCTTCTTCTTTCTTTCTAAAGGAAGAGAAATGTCTAGACCAGGCCGCCCCAGAGCCGTGCCATCTAGCACTCCACCCCAGGATGGAGTTTTTATGACTGCTCAACAGCTTCTTGATTTAGTGACGAATGCTCAAGCAGCTGGAGCTAACCCGGAACCTACTCACCCAAAGTCGGGATTTGCACGCTTGTGTAGCGATTACACTAATTTGGGTGGGGAGCCATTCAGAGGTTCCGAAACTGTTATTAAAGTACAGGCTTGGCTAAGGTCAAGCGATCGAATCTTTTCTCGCATGAATCTTATTGACCTTCACCGAGTTCAGGTGGCCTCTAGTATGCTCCGAGAAAGAGCATTGGACTGGTAGAGCTTCTTATTTCTGAGATTAATGAAGCAGATCTCACCTGGGAGCAATTCCGGGAACGCTTCGAGTTGAAATTTGTACCAGAAGCAGAGAAAGTGACATTGGCTCGACGATTTATAGACCTTGTTCAAGGTGAGTCCTCCGTGACTGATTACGTCGCCTCCTTCGAGTCGCTTTCTAAATACGGGGTTGAATACATCAACACCCCTTTAAAGAAGAACCAGAGGTTCGTCTATGGCTTAAGCAAAAGTCTCAAGAAGCCATTACTTCTAAAATTAGAAGTTTCTTTCCACCAACTCGTTGATATCGCTCTTCGTCTTGAAGAGGCGGATAGGGAGAATGATGTTGAAGTGGTGGGTTTCAAACCAAACTTCAACAACAAGAAGAGGCCAAGAAAATTCAAAGGTCCTTATCCCAATAAGAAAGGGAGGCAAGCAACTCCTGCTGCAAAGACCTTTTCCTCTACTGAAGGGAAATGCTATAACTGTGGATCCAGAGACCATTTTGCGAACAAGTGTTCAAAGCCTCGTACTTGTCGCTATTGTAAAAGCCCGGATCATTTTATGCATGTGTGTCCCAAACTTCAAACTAGGAAGGAGGGAAAGCTTAATGTTGCTCAAGCCCCTAGCAACACATCTCGTGGCCAAGGTATTTCTCATTCTATTCTGGATGGAATTATTTTATTTCGTGATCATCCTATTCGAGTTCTTTTTGAACGGGTGCGTCCCATTCTTTTATATCAAAAGAACTTGTTGATACTTTTTCCTTGGATGTTTTGTGTTTAATGACTTCTTTGAGAATTGCGAATCCGGTTGGTGGATCCGCAACGATCAGCTTATTGTGTATAGATGTCGAGATTATTTTGTGTGATTTTTCTTTCCGAGCCGATTTGCATGTCATGCGTTATTTAGGCTTTGGAATGATTTTGGGAATGGATTGGCTTAACCGTTATGAAGCTCATATCCTATGTCCTGAGCGGACTATTCATCTTCGACATCCTCAATCTGTTAATCAGGTTTCTGTTATTCTTAAAGATTCGGATTCTCCTTTGGTTGCATCTTTATATTCTTTAAATCCTCGTGATGACGATGATGATAACGAGGGTGATATTATTTCTCTTATTCATGTCGTTTGTGAATTTTCCGACATATTCGAGCCCGTTTTAGGATTACCACCTAAGCGAGCAATTGAGTTCAGAATTAATCTTATTCCTGGAGCTCAACCTATCACTCGTCCTCCTTATCGTATGTCCAATAAAGAAAACGAGGAGATGCGTAAATAATTATCCGAATTGGAGACGAAGCAATTTATTCGCTCTAGTTCCTCGCCTTGGGGAGCTTCGGCTATTTTCGTGAAGAAATCCGATGGTACACTTAGGCTTTGCGTTGACTACCGCAAGCTTAATGATCTTACTATCAAAAATAAATATCCTTTACCTCGGATTGATGATTTATTTGACCAACTTAGTGGTGCTAGAGTCTTTTCACAATTGGACTTGGCTACCGGTTTTCATCAGCTTCGTATTGCAGAGGATAGCATTCCTTTGACATCGTTCCGTACTCGGTATGGATCTTATGAATGGCTTGTTATGCCATTTGGTTTGACGAATGCTCCGGCGTATTTCGTTGACCTTATGAATAGGGTTTTCAAAGATTTTCTCGACCGATTTGTTCTCATCTTTATCGATGATATTCTTGTGTATTCTAAAACTGAGGAGGAGCATGAAAAACATCTTCGGATTGTGTTGGAAACTCTTAGGAGTAATCAATTAAAGGCGAAATTTTCTAAATGCCATTTTTGGCAATCTCGGGTAAAGTTCCTTGGTCACATTATTTCTGAATCCGGAATTTCCATGGATCCTTCAAAGATTGAAGCGATTCAAGATTGGAAGAGACTGGAGAGTGTGACAGAGATTCGTAGTTTTCTCGGACTGGCGGGCTATTACCGTCGTTTTATCAAAGACTTTTCTAAGATTGCCGTGCCTCTCACTAGCTTGACCAAGAAAGGCATTAAATACATTTGGTCGGACAAATGTGAAACTTCTTTTTAGAAATTAAAAGAACCCCTTTCTGATGCTCCTATTCTTGTTATTCCCGAGGGGAATCAAGATTTCGTTGTTTATACCGATGCTAGTCGCGTTGGTTTGGGTGTCGTTCTTATGCAAAGAGAACGTGTTATTGCTTATGCTTCTAGGCAATTAAAGCCTGCTGAGACTAGATATGCCACTCATGATTTAGAGCTCGCGGCTATTGTTTTTGCTCTTGGGATTTGGCGTCATTATCTTTTAGGAGAGAAATTTGTTATTTATACTGATCATAAGTCCTTGAAGTATTTATTCTCTCAAAAGGAACTTAATTTACATCAACAGCGTTGGCTCGAGTTCCTTGCGCCTTATGATCTTGATATTCTTTATACACCCGGTAAGGGTAATCGTGTCGCTGATGCTCTTAGCCATAAACAATAAGCTGTTGTTTCTATGATGATATCCGAATGGAACGATCTCGATATCTTATCCACTTGTGAGATTCGAGACCGCGTATCCGATTTATGATCATCATTTGTTTTATGTAGCCTTGAGGCTCATCCTTCTCTTTTAGACCGCATTCTTGAAGCTCAAAGGCTAGATCCCGAAATGGCTCTTCTTGGCCAAAATATTAGGGATAAAATTGATATTGAAGGTTTGAAAGACTTTGATATCGATTCTCGTGGCGGCATTCGGAGATTTGGTAGACTTATCGTACCAAATATTATTGATCTTCGTAAGGATATTTTAAAAGATTCTCATCGTTCTAAATTTACCATTCATCCCGGAAGTAGTAAAATGTACAAGGATATGAAGCGACTATATTATTGGGAGGGAATGAAATTCGATATTGCTAACTTTGTTAAGTGTTGCATGACTTGCCAACTCGTTAAGGCCGAACATCAAAGGCCCGGTGGGCTATTGCAACCTTTAGAAATTCCAATTTGGAAGTGGGACCAAATTTCCATGGATTTTATAGATGGCCTTCCCCGTTCTCGTTCGGGTCATGATAGCTTATGGGTGATTGTTGATAGACTTACTAAATCTACCCATTTTATTCCCATTCGGTCTAACCGAACCATTTCTCTTTTGGCCAAACTCTTTATCAAAGAGATTGTTAAATTACATGGAGTTCCTACTTCTATAGTTAGTGATCGTAATCCATTGTTTACTAGTGGATTTTGGAAGAGTCTTCAAAAAGCTTTGGGAACGAAGCTTAATTTTAGCACCGCTTGTCACCCCCAGTCCGATGGACAAACGGAGCGTGTGAATCAAACTCTTGAAGATCTTCTTCGTGCTTGTGTTCTTGATTTTGGTGGAAGTTGGGAAGATCATATTTCTCTTGTCGAATTTTCCTATAATAATAGCTTCCAATCTAGTATTGGTATGGCACCTTTTGAGGCACTCTATGGTAGGCCATGCCGATCTCCTTCTTGTTGGCTTGAGGCCGGTGAGAGGCTGGTTTTAGGTCCAGATTTTATTCAGGATTCCACAGAGAAAATTGACCTTATTCGACATAGAATGAAAGAAGCCCAGAATAGACAAAAATCCTATGCCGATAACCGAAGAAGGAAATTAGAATTTTCTGTTGGAGATCTTGTTTTTATTCGTGTTTCACCAATGAAGGGTGTTGTACGTTTCAGTCGATCGGGAAAGTTAGCGCCTCGATATATTGGACCATTTCCTATCGCTGAACGTATTGGCTCCATGGCTTATCGCCTTTTATTACAGGCTCAATTTTCTGCTATTCATGACGTGTTTCACGTTTCTCAATTACGGAAATGTCTTCGAGATTCCGATTCTATTCTTGAGCCCGGTGTTGTGGAAGAGATTGAAGTTTCGCCTAATTTAACTTATGAGCAACATCCTATTCGTATCATTGCTTCGGAGGTCAAACGAATTCGAAATAAAGATGTTCCGCTTGTTAAAGTTCAATGGTCTTCAAATCCTAAGGATTGTTCTTGGGAATCTAGAGAGTTCATCGAGCGAACACATCCGGACTTACTTTCCCGTGCTCTTTAGGGTGAACTTCTTATTTCAAATTTCTTTTGTGTTGAATATGCTTTTATGGTTGTTACTATATATGTTCTTCTTAAATATTGCGAGGACGCAATTTCTTTAAGGAGGGGAGTCTGTAACAACCCGCATATTTATCGATTTTATATTTAAATATTTTATCGTTAGTCGGATTTTAGTCCGAAAGGCTACTTTTTGCATACGGTCGAATTAGGACTCGGGACCACTCCCATTGAGTTTAAAATGTCGTTTGCGACCTTTTTGAGTATAAGCTTCGATATGTTTGGAGAAAGTTGATTTTTGCTACTTTTCACTTTGGGTTTGGTTTTTGGCTCAGCCCTATGTTTAACTTATGCCCAAATCTGAGCCACTTCTCCCCATTCTCCCTCACTTCTTTCTCTTTTCAGTTTTGAAGTATTAATGGTGGGAGAGATTGGAAATTAAAACTCCAAAACCCTAGTTCCTCTTGCAACTTCAAATTCCTAGCTCCAAATTCAAGAGAAACCATTGGTAAGCTTCTTCTTATTCTTCTCCAACTTATTCTCTTACCAATTTCAGAAATTCCTAAACCTAATTTTGGGAATGTTCTTGTTTTGAGCTTAGATTTAAGCTCATTTGGGTTGTGTTGAAGAGAGGTTGATTCTCCATTTGCTTTCAAGCTTCTTCTTGTTTGATTTTGTGAAAAGGTGAGATTTTTAATCTCACATCTAAGTCTATGAATTATCTTCGATTGTTAGGTATGAATTCCTAACACTTATGTGCAATTGCTTTTGATTTGGATTGCTTTTTGAGAATATTCCAATTTTTGTGTTTGAAAGCCAAAATCCTTAAAAATCATAGCTTTGAGGTTCAAATGTGTTTTTGGTGATGCATCGAGGAGCCAATATGGCCGGGTAGCCGTTAGGCATAATTCCCTAGTGTTCGTGCTCGTCCGGTTGCGAATTGGTGGAGGTTGCATATCAATTTATGGGCAACAATTTGCAGAGCATCAGGTTCGGCTGACCGACCCCCCTGGTCCGGTCGACCGACCTACCGCCAAGTGCATATGCACTCCCCTGTTTAAGGTTCGGTCGATCGAGTACAGTGTAGCCGGTCGACCGACCTGCTGTCCCGAGAGTTTTTCAGAACAGGGTCCGGTCGACCGAGCTCTGTAGCCGGCCGACCGACCTGATGTTTTTTTGGCCTACTTCGCCTAGTTGCTTGAATTTCCAACTTAAATCGATTCGTGTTGTTTCCTATTTATTGTTATCAATTAATATGACTTTGATGACTCTTTTTTTAGGGATTTTTGAATATCCATTTTGATGGATTCTTTATCGGTTTCGTTGGATTTTTATTCACATCTCCGTATGTGAATTTTAGTGATTGATTGTTCTTACAATCTTCTCTGTGTTTTGTCACTTTAAAAATATAAAGGTTTGCTATACTAGTAGTAAATATCAAAACTCTTTCCTCAAACGATTTCAATACTATTTTAATACCAAATGCGTTTATAAAACCGTTTTCCAATCTATTAGTATATATAAACCTTTACCTCACTCGTATGAGAAATCTAATTAAACGACTTAGTAAAACGAGTGGTATGAAACGCTTGCGTTTACTTCGTCGGTTAATTCTTGGACTTGTTCGATTGAATCTCCTGTGACAATTTTCTAGTGGAGATCTACAATTTGTTCGTAAATATTTAAGTTAAGCTAGTTGTTATGGGACATGAAGCTAAGCTCATATATTTACTAGCTTATTGTAATTGACACTTCTTGATGATCGATGATGATCATTTTATGGTTTAGACTAACAATTGTGCGATGTCTCTTTGTCTGCGAGGGAGACTAAACCCCGTTTTGTGGAGTTTCGACTCAAATTGGTGGGGTAGCAACCCACGGTCTTCGGACCATTCATGTGTCAGGTCTTCGGACCATTCGTGTGTCAAATTAATGGCTAGCTACCATGAGATAGCTTCTCGTTCGTGTGTTACAGCTGTTGGTGAGTTTTCATACTCCCGTTCGTGTGATAGGTCTTTCCCCCCCTTATCGTGTGTGATTTCTGGGTTTCGTGTGTCGAATTCTGGAATTTTCTTCTTCACCTATTTTTTGTGATTTCTATTGATAGGATTTATCATTTTTTGTGCATAGGTGAATTTGTGTGTCATTGATTGGATTTCTTGAGATGATTTCTAGAATTTATGCTTCACCAATTTTCTGATTTCCATTGATAAGTTTTATCAATATTTGTGTATTGGTGAATTTGTGTGTCATTGACTGGATTTCTTGAGATGATTTCTAGAATTTATGCTTCACCAATTTTCGTGATTTCCATTGATAAGTTTTATCAATATTTTTGTATTGGTGAATTTGTGTGTCATTGACTGGATTTCTTGAGATGATTTCTAGAATTTATGCTTCACCAATTTTCGTGATTTCCATTGATAAGTTTTATCAATATTTATGTATTGGTGAATTTGTGTGTCATTGACTGGATTTCTTGAGATGATTTCTAGAATTTATGCTTCACCAATTTTCGTGATTTCCATTGATAAGTTTTATCAATATTTGTGTATTGGTGAATTTGTGTGTCATTGACTGGATTTCTTGAGATGATTTCTAGAATTTATGCTTCACCAATTTTCGTGATTTCCATTGATAAGTTTTATCAATATTTGTGTATTGGTGAATTTGTGTGTCATGGACTTTTGTGATTGACATTGATATAATCGTCAATATTTGTGGTTTGATGAACGAAATAAGGAGTATGACATTTCTTTGATTCTTGTGTAGATTTTGTGATATTGATTAATCTCTTGTTGATTTTCAATTACTTATATATCACAGCTTGGCATTGCGATTATTATGTGTTTAGTCATAGCTCTGATTCTATATCGTTTCAATCTGATATTTATAGTTAGACTGATCCGTTTATTATTTTCTTATTAAATAATACTCGAGTCAGACCGAGATGTTATAGGTGCTTCAGCTTGACTTCTCCCCTGGGATTCATTTCTCTGACTTTTGGCAAACTACTTAGATTAGTAGTTTATTTTGTTGTATACATTTGAGATATAGACTCCATAATGTATACTTATTCTTTTGTGTAGTTCGTGAAACTATTCTTTTGTGATATTATGGATCTTTTTAGACCACTACTCTGATGTACACTTTTATGTGTAATATTCATATCTTATTCCGCCTTTGTGATATGAATTGTCTGTGACTGATTTATGTTATGTTTACTTCTATATTTGTTTCCGAAGGATTTATATAGCCACCGTGTAGTAGATTTGAGTTTGTGTCGGTATGTCGGATTTCCTCTTGAAATAGAATGCATGTTATATTATCTGACACATCGGTGCTCGCGCAAAGAAATTACACGGATGGTCGCTCGTCAACAGCCTTATTCTCCGTGCTAGTTGACAGCATTACACCGCAGTGTTCTTGGCTAGCGTGGGTATAGAGGTGGGGCGCCACACTTTCCATCATTTCAATAATCATTTTTGAAATCAATTCAATTTTTTTTTTTGAATTTCCAAAACCAAACCCACTTTTCCAAACAACTTCAATTTAAAATATTTTGGCAACGATTCCTCTCTTAGAGACTCGAAAATGAACATCGATGATATTGCAGTCACCACCGAAGTTATTTTCCAGCGACCGAAAAGAATTTAGAGCTTCCATACCTTTAACACATTTTTTCCAAAACCTTTGAAAACTCATTTTCAACTCAAAAGGGATTTTAAACCTTTCACCACAATTTCAAATTTCAAAACCTTTTCAATCCACTTTCAAATATTTCTCTGTTATTCTATTTCAAATTACAAATCATATTTACAATTTACATTCTCAAATTCCATTTGTATATGGATTTTATTTCTTAAATTTTTGTTTATCATTTCAATTTCTTATTCAATAATGATAATAGTTTAATATTACCATTCCCTTAACAACCAAGCAACCATATACTATAATAATATATGGAAAATCATTCCTTTTATAAACGAAAATAGTTTGGGTAAAATTATCCCATTTACCCTATTTTAAAACAATATTGTGTTGGTTTATCTCGTTTAAGAGTTTAGAAACCCCTATCGACACTGTTGGCCAAACTGCACCGACCAGAATCTATAAACAATCAACCGGTAAGTCAATACAATATAAAACAATTTTATATTCACTAACAAATATGCGCTCATATCTATTATTACACTCAAACTCATTCTAGAGCACTACCGACTCTATCTCTAATGAGTAATCCCCACCATAGCGAAGTTGTCGCTTAACCAAATGCTCTGATACCAATCTGTAACGGTCTAGGCTTTTCAACCATCGATAGCGTCCACTCTCGACTAGTAGGATTTTCAACCATCCCAGCCCTACTGTGGCATACAATGGAGCCCCTCCTTTGCTTTTACGGCCAGCCTTTCGACACTCAACTTAACTGGTTAGCCAACCCCTCCTCGGGGACGTGTAAGGGTAAGAGTCTCCCGTTCGCCACCAAATGCAAAGCGAGAACCCCCTATCATGTTGTATTAAGCAAGGTCAGTCATGTGACTAGTGTGAGATCTTAAAAAAAGTTATTTTCACAAAGAAAGGAAAAGAAATCCGCTATGCTTTTGGAAAAAGAAACTACCAAAAGGCCTCCCCGCACACACACAATGCAAGCGTACAATTGGAGGAGATTTCTCCTTATGATCGTCAAACATGCTTGATACGCAAATACTTTTTGATAATATTATTATTAGTGCATTGTGCATAAAACCTTTCGAAAGTATAATATTAATCTTAGCCAGCATAGGCACCATTATATTATGTCTGCTATAGCTACCTCCTGAGGAGGCAGCTTATACAATTGCAATCGTAAGGGCTCGTATTATCTCTTTGGATTTCCAACAAATGGTCAGGCTAAGGAACTTCCTATTGCCACATGGGTACACCTCTGGAGGGATGCCCCGAGAACCTAACCGGATCTCTGCCAAGACTAGGCCGGGTTACCTCTATAACTAGGTAACTACTACACGAGTATGTCATCCCACGGTCGTTTGCGACCTTTATCCGAAGATCCTCAACCACAAAGCAACAACCACAAAGTATAATAAATTTGCAGCAACAATATAGGTAAAATATCTGGGCTCCGTACCATGATACTACCCTTTTTCAGAAGGAAATGACATACCATCAGGGGCCGCTCCCCCAAATAACCTTGCCGAATCCTTCCTGTTTCGACCATTTCCGAGGTGTGAGGTCCTAAGAAGTCTCGCCCACAAAGCTATACTTTTTCACAAAGCTATGCTTCTATCAATAAATGATCAGCAACACTTCATATGCCACATTACCAGTTTGGGAATATATCACTAGCAACCATCAACTACATAACCTCTAAGCTCGTACGTCTCCGAGAAGGTTGTTAAGGTAGGAGAATAAATTCTCCGCCACCAACAGAAATGTATTTGATAGAAACCAGCTTTACATCTCAAAATGTAACGTCAGACACACTTCCATACAAGTCTGTTCCGGGATCAGATGGCACTGAAGGCACTTCAAACGAGGCCCTTGCAAATCCGGATATTCACTAATCACGTCCGGAATCCCCATCATAAAAGGTGATAAAATCTCTATACTGGAGCAACCTGGTGCAGAGACATTCGACATGTAATCCTTTCGTTTTAAAAATACCTGGTCTTCAACACCATCTTCAAATGCAATCTCATTTCATCGTATCATTATCGAAATCGGTTTTATGACATAAACTTCTCTCCTGGCTAATCCGTATAATGAGCGCTTATTTTTAAAAATAAGTGTTCATTCAGATTTCAAAAACAAATCACAACAAATTTCCACTTTGATCTTTTAAATAAAAGATCCATCATAATGACAAAGGATCGATACGGTTTTCAAAAATCCATTTGGAATCCGACCCCCGGTCGCAACGAAATTGAATTGTTGATAAAAGGCCAATATTGATAGTTGGTTATTTAACTATCAATCAATAATTCACAACAATCACCCATTTTCAAATAATTTTCCCCAATTATTTATTTTCAACATATCTTTGCAAGCTATATTTTCATATTTCAACCTTTTGAAAACAATTTTCAAATCAATTTCCACATTTTAATCATTTGAAAACAAATTTCAAATCATTTTCTTACATGGAAAATATTTCCAAACATTTATTCATTTCCACTGAAAATCGGCCGAGTTTAAATACTTTAAAATAATTTAAATTACTTATCCAAAAACATATATTTGGAAACATAAAAACTATTTTGGAACACTCTATTTAAAACATTAGTTATGAAATTTTATATCTATATCTTATATAAAAACTTCAAGTCCAAACTAGTTTTAAAATAAAATTAGTACATATAGCATAAATATTTAAATATCCATTTTCCAAAAAAAATATCAATTTAACCTCTAAATAATTTCTTCCATAATAATTTAAAATATATCTTTACTTTAAAGATTTTCAAAATAACCTAAATAAATAATTTCTCAAAATATTCTTTCGATAAAACCATCTTTACAACTTCAATTTATATTTATAAACTATATTGAAAACATACTCGGCTTTCCAGGGAAAGTACACCTTCCATTTTAAAATGGTTCATTCAAATCAATTTATAAATCTTTCTGGATTTACTTTAAATTTTCGTTCCAAATCCGTGTCCTTTCCACAGATTTAAAAATAAAACAATATTTATTTTTAAAACAAATTTCCCTTTCTTTTAAATTCCCATTGTGAAATCAAATTCCCAAATATCCACCGATATATGATTTTTTAAATCAATTTCAAAAATCATTTACAAACACCAAATCAATTTCCAAATTGATTTCAAATTTTATTTCAAACACCAAATCAAATTCCAAATTGATTTCTAAATTTATTTTAAACACCAAATCGATTTTCATTCAAACACCAAATCAATTTTCATATTGATTTCCCAAATATTTATTCTTTTAACCAAGTCAACTTTCGAATTTATTTTTTAAAATAAATTCCTTTATCTCTTTCAAATTATTTAAAATCCGTATTTTAAAACAAATTCTTCAACCTTTGAATAACATTACCCAAAATCCATTTATTAAGCCTTTTTCCCATATTTTGGAATTTTATTCAATAGGATTTAAAAATAAAACTTTATTCTTTTAAAATTCCTTCTTTTAAATTTTATCCAATTATCAAAAATAAATTTTACTATAAACTTTCAACTTAAATTTTAAAAATCCAATATTTATTTATTTTTGGTATCCTACGATACCAAAAATATATTGCGCTAAATTGTAGTAGCCCTTAGCGATTTCAATCACCAATATAATCACATAAAGACTATAAATAATCAACACGTAACATTGAAACAAATTCAATATTTGAGGAATCCAATTGGATCCCTCCAACATGTTTTCCTGCATCTACAGACGTTAGCACAACAATTAAATACCAATTCCACTTCGAGGTGGAATATCGCGGTATATGGGATTTAGAAAATATCGTCCGCTATTATGCAGCGCATAGGGTCTCATCCGCTATATAATCCGGGAAATCGATCACTCCAAATACATATATAATACTAATTCCACTTCGAGGTGGAATATCGCGGTATATGGGTTTAATATAATATCATCTGCTATTATGCGGCATATAGGGTCTAATTCAATACAAGTGAATTATCATCCAAGCACATAATCAACCATTTTAAATTTAACTATCACAATTCAACAATCAGTCAATAACTGAAATTTTCAATTATTAAAATTTGAGTGAGAAGATCTCACCTTTAACTATGCATGCAATCCATCTTCCATTCCGGCTTGTTTCTCGATTTTTAGACCTTGTATAAACATTTATACAGTTAATTAATATTCGAAATAAATCGAATAATATAAATTTCCATTTGATAGTTAAATTAAGTACTGATTTATTTTAAACAACTTTATTCAAACAAATTTCCCTTTTTAAAACCTATTTGTGATATAAATAAATTAAATCAGTTTATTAAATGAATAAATTACAAATATACATATCATTTTAAAATAAACTGATAAATCTAAATGTGTGTATATATATTTTTATAAATAGTCAGTATAACTCACTTTTTCTTCTTTATAGAAAAATCAATTTTTGTTATTGATAAAATAAATTTTCTAATTTAGCTAAATTATCAAATACCTTACAGACCATCACAGAACTCATCCCCCCAGCATGATCGAACACCCACGCCAAATTTCCAAATCGAACAATCGCATGCTCGCCTCCACCTCCAAGCACTCGGCCGTAGTTGCGACCCCCCATTCCTTGCTGGTTGCATTGCATGCGAGCCTTGCCTGTACTGTCGCCAAGCTGCCATCGCCCTAAATTGCATGCGACTACGATCTGCCCTGCTCTCGTGGTCGACTTCACTGACAGAAGCATTGCCGCGACATGCCGCCCTCAATGGCAATTTTCTAGCCACCATCGCGCCCAATCTCCTATCACCGTGCCCTTGGATCTCGAGTTCGAGTCTACTTCGATTTTAGTCTGAAAGAGGATTTCGAATTCAAATTGGAATGATTTTCGATTTTCATACGAATTTACTTTGGGCATTCTGTTCGATTTTTTTCTGAGATTGAAAATGAAAAGGGGGATGCGTCCATTAATTTAGTGTAACATCCCGTATTTTTAAGCCGTTGAATTTGAACATTTATTTTGTTTTAAATGTTTAATGTGCATTCTTAATTGATTTTGAAATGAATGGATCCGGGTTCAATCAGTGAAATCAGCTATAATTTTTAATTATAGTAATTCCGGTTGAATTTAAATAATGGAAAAATAATAATTTGAATATTCGGAATTTAAATAAAAGTAAATCTGGATGTAAATAGCGATAAAAATGGTTTTAGAAATTTATTTTGAGTTATTTGAGTGTAAATAGCGTGGTGAGAATTTTAGAAGAATTTTAAAGTTGATAAATTAATATTTAGGATTTTATATTAATTTAAAAATGAATTTAATATTATTAAAATGCAATTTAATCAGATTTTGGTCTGAAATGAGCCAGAATGATTTTTAATGTGTATATAAGTTTTATATGAATTATTGTTAAGTTAATAAAATTTTAAAAGCGAAATTTTAAGCGTTTTCGTCAATTTTGAAAATCGCTCGATTTAATAGACGAGTTAAAATAGCCTTCCGGGGCACAGTCTTGGAATTCAGTGAAACCAGTTCCATTGGATCCGTAATAGTTAGTTATTATAGGATTTCAATTTTCGTAGCAATCGGAGTTGTCGTTTGACCGTGGCAGCTCGAAACGCATAGAAATCGATTTAACCGATTTAATTTTAAATTGATCGTTTAATTTCGTAACTCGTGCGTATGACCGTATTAGCTTACGAAACCTGTTCCATTGTGTCCGGAATGCGGAAAAACCCTAGAATCGCCTGTCGGAACGCGTAGTTTGGAGGTCGTTTGCATTAATTGTTAAATTGAGAATAATATTAATAAAATAATATTAAACCAATATTATATATATATATATATTTAATTTCACTAAACCCTAGCTTATTCATTCAGGCCACCATTCTTTCGATTTAATGCCCAAGAATCTTCTTCACTCGTCTCTAATTATCGATCAATCCACTAATTAATTTCGAAAACTCTCAACTAGTAAAAGGTAGAGCTCGTTGAGATCTACAAGTGGACCTGTTATGATCGTTTATTGTGCACCGTGGAGGTCGCAGTTTGCTCGCGTTCGCCGTACGTTTGCAAGCGTGGTTCGTCGTGATGGTGAAACCGAGATCGGAGCTTCTTGGGCCGTGGGTGAGCGTGGCAGTAGGCGTCGTGGTGGCGAGCCCCGATCGAGCTCGATGGCGTCAGGGTTGCGGCGATCTCGAACCCTAATTCATGGCGTGATGGGTTTCCTTTACCTGAGTATTCGCATGCGTGTAACAGTTGAAGAGGGAAGAAGAGAGGAAGTCGGCCCATGTTTTGGTAATTATAAAAAAAAAATTTGTTTAAATTCAAAATCGAAACTTATAAAATTCATATATGTCACATACGTTGTCAGATTCAGACGAAACTGGAAACGTTGGACTCGCAGAGAGAGTACTACGCAGTGGTGCAGATCCGGATCCATTCTGGACAAGTAGAAATTTGGGTTAAATCGAACGTCGTTCGGTTTAATTTAAATTTCGAACGCTCGCCGAAACTCAAGGTGAGTTATCTCACTCACATCTGGAATGTTAGCTGATTTAAGTAGTTAATATTTAAATAATTGTGTGATTGGTTGAAATGTTTATTTATATTAGCCTGAATTGATATATATATATATATATATATATATATATATATATATATATTGTTGTGCTAATATTTGTGGATGCAGGGAAAACAGGTTGGAGGGATCCAACTGGATTCCTCACATTATAGTAATTATTTTTATAATTGATGTTGTGATCTGTTTATATGTTGTGATTGATAAAACTGAAATAAAATTGTATTGGAATATTGATGGATAAATTATAAATCCATAATTTAATTATAAATGGATAAATTGAGTTTTTAGAGAAATAAAGGATACTGTTAAATAATGAATTTAATAGAATTAAAATTTGAAATCTATATGGAATAAAATTTGAAAATTTGTAAAATCTGGAATGTTAAACGAAGAGAAAAGTTATTAGTTGATAAATGTGAAAGTAAAATTATGTTATTAAAATATAAACCTGAATTGAAATAAATTGACAGAATTTATAAGAAGGATTTTTGGAATATTTGAGTGAGAATGAGCTTCCCTAGGAAAAACCAAGTTCGAGTTTTAGACAGATCTTATTAAAAGAAAGTTTTAAGTTCAAACTTGTTTAAAAGAGTGTTTTTGAAAATTATTATTTTTAAAAAAGTAACTATTTATAAATTAGCTATAGTAAAGTAATGATTCTTTTATAAATAGATTTGTTTTAAAGGGCTAGTTTTGACCGAAGTTATATTGAAATTAGTATTAAGCCTTTTACAACTCTATTTTTAAATTTAGTTTAACTAAAACCTTATTTTAAATCAAGTTATATCTTATAAAATATTTGAAATTATATTTTTGAGTAATAGCTAATAGTACATTTCTATATTTTAAAGTATATTGCAGAATAAAGTGTTTTAAATTGTTTTTAAATCTAAATGTTTCGAACTTGGTTATTTCCAATGGGAATATTGGGTAAAGGATTTACCTTGTAAAAGAAGAACTTTGGGAATTGTTTCAAATGGGTTTTGGAAATTTGAAAATATATCCTTTAAAGATATTTGGGCAAATAAATAATGTGGGAATTATTTATTGTGTGATGGATGCTTATGGATGTTTATGAATATAAATTGATAGTTAAATCGCCAACTATCAATATTGGACAACTGCGTTGATCGTTTCGAAGAGACCGAGATCGAGATTTATTTCTCGAAAACCACTTCGATCCGATTTGTACGTTTCGTGTGAAAAACGTGTTCGGAGTCGAAGATAGAGCAGTGAAGTGCAAGGGCTAGTCGCTACTAATCCTGAGGATATTTCCAAATGGATGTAGTAGGAGTAGTGCCTTCGGTTCCGTTCGAACCCGGGACGGACTTGTATGGATGAATGCTTACGAAACATCGTCAGGTGGGCGATGGGCATTCTAAGTGAAAACGTTCTAAAGGTAACGCTTAGCCTCAAGCCTCATCAACTGGGAATGACTGAAAATCAGGAGATATGCAGCAAGGTTAGGTGGGTCATGCCCAAGCAGGACAAGATATTTCCCCTGTCTAGATGTCCCTTTTTATTCGGCTTAGTGGGTGGTTGGTCGCGTCAACCACGGGGTTTATCTTGTTTGGGACTGTTCAATAAGGAATGGTTCCGGCCTTTTGTTGCAGGGGATGAAGGGAGTAATCCTCGGTACGGTGATCTAGGCCCCGTACTGTGACAGGTGGTACCCCAATGCCTAGTCATTGTTGGAAATCCATTTTCCCACGAGCCTTGTACGAGTTTTGTTTGTATTACCCACTTTTGTGGCTAGTAGCTGGAATTTAATCATGTAACAATTTCGTCTATTTTATAAGTATTTGTAAATAGACCCTATTATAATATCAGAGGATTTCTATAAAAAGTGTTTTAGCTATCGTAAGGTAAAAACCTGACATGTTTATTTGTGGCGTGGTCTTACGAGATGCTTTTGTTTTCAAAGGATTTTTGAAACTTTAATAATCAATTTGGATGCATTATTATCAGCTGGTATTCCAGACTGACTCGGGTGTTATTTCATTATAATGCTCGGGTCAGACCGAGTATTATATGTTCAGGACAGGATGCTTTGGAGCAGGAGAGGAGCTGGAGTCCGAGACGTATTATTCGTATTTGTATATCTATATCCGCTGCTGTGATTGTATGGTAGGTCTGATTTGTGATTGTTGATGTATGAGATACTCTGATGATATGATGTATAAAACAGTAATAGATTTCATTTTGTGTAAAGTTCTATATTTACTATTATATTTTATTCCGCTGCGACTGTGAGATTCTGATATTGTTTAGTTTCTTCTTCTTCTATCTCTTCTTCTTTAACCCTAATGGTTCGTAATTCTGTGCCACTTGAGTTAATAGGGGTATAATAGCGTTGATTCAAGGGGTACGGATTTACGGGTTGTCACACTTGGTATCAGAGCTTAGGTTGGCGACAACCTAGGCTTTGGTGGGGAAATTACTCATTAAACAGAGTCAATAGTACTCTATAATGAGTTGAGAGTAATAATAGCTAAGAGAGCGTACTTGTTAGTGGATATAAAATTGTTTTTGTACCTGTGTTGATTTACCGGTTGAGTGTTTATGAATTCTGGTCGGTGCGGGAAGTACAACCGTATCGACAGAGGTTTCTAAACTCTTAAACAAGATAAACCGACATAGTATTGTTTTTAAAGGTGGGTAAATGAAATAATTTTACCCAAAATTATATTTTGATATAAAAGAAATAATTTTCTGAAATTATTATATATATATATATTTTTGGTTGATTGGGTGTTAATACAATAAGTAAATAAGAATCTAAAAGTTAATCTAAAATGTGAAATGGATATAACCAAATAAATTCCATGAGTATAAAGTGTACAAAAGAGAATAACTAATTTAAACCCAATCAGAATTTATATCCCGGAAGTTTTGGAAAGGATTTTAAATAAAATAAAAATAAAAGTTGGAAATTTAAAATCCTGGGAAAGTTGGAAATGTTTGTTGAGATTTGAAGGTGTTTGAAGGCAATGTTGGAATATTGTTTTGGGAAATATTTTTAAATGGAAACGGTTTTGAAGTGAATTTAGAAAAGTAAGAAAGCATTGGACTCACTTCAGTCGCTGGAAAATAATCCTGATGATGCTGGCCACATCATTAGAATTCATTTTCGAGTTTCTAAAGTGATGGATTGCTTCCCTAGTACTTGATTATGGTACTGTTTGGATTTGTTGGGTGTACAAGTGGTTTTATAAATTTCAAAGGGAAATTTGTTTTAATAAAACCAAGTGTTTTGGAATTGGGAGATTTGATTTGATACCAGAGGTGAATGAGTTATTTATTATTTCAAATGGTTTTGAAATAAAACCGGGTAATAGAATTCTGGAAAATTCTATTTAAATAATGTGTAGAATAAAATGAATCAACTATTGAGCTTATTAAGTGAAGTTGATATTAATAAGAAGGAAGAAATGAGAATTTTAATCTTGGAATTAAAATTTAACTTGAGTAATTGGAAGTGAATAAAATATATTGAAGTGAATAAAAAATTTGAATTTAACTTAGGATAAGTTAAATAAATTGAGCTTAGAATTAAATTGGTTTGGGTTAAATTAAAATGTAAGTTGGCTTTGAAATTGTGGGTCATTGAGAAATAAATTATACCCATGAGCTATTAAGTATTATGCTTATAATTTGAGGTTATGGATTTGAAGTTGCAAAGAATTAAGTTGGAAGAAAATTTGTATCCTTAAGTATTCAGTGATACACATATATATATAATTTGAAATTGTGATTATATGATGTAGATGGATTAAAAAGAGCAATATGAGCTTTAAAATAAATAAGTTGGTGAACTTATGAATAGAAATGGGATTGTAATTCATAACGGGAATAGTTAAATGGCATGGTGAATTCAAACCTAGTCCCAAATAAAATGTAAATTGAAATAAGGTAAAGTGAGATATAAAAGAAGTGAATGAACTTAAGTTAGTAAATATGTTTTGAACTTGTATATGGAGATTAAAATTGAGAATTTGAATTGAATATAAGGTGGAATGTAAATTGCTTAGAATTGCATAATGAAGTTCATATTCTTAAGTTATTAAGTGTTATAATTTGAATTTGTGAATATAAAATGGAAATGGACTTAAGTAAACAATCTAAACTCTGAATAGAAGTGAAATTGTAATTCATTAATGGAAAGAGTTGAGTGGTGTGGCAAATTCAAAACTTGACCATAAATGAAATGTAAAGTGTAATGAAGTAAGTGAGAATATAAAGGTGAATGTTCTTAAGTTAGCAAATAAGTCTTGAACTTATGTATGGGGAAAATGAAATTTGTTTTGATAATGAAACTGAAATTAAATTTCAGTTGTGTAATAAATAATATTGAAAGAAATTTAGATTCTATTTAAAGGAGTGAAAAGGGAAGGTAGAAATTTAAATTTACTAAATGCAATAATTGTAAAATAGCCATATTATAAATGAATTCAGGGTGAATTGAGGAAGTGAATTAGAACCTAATATGGATTGGGTTAGAGGCTAAATTGAATTACAATTAAATGGAATTTGTATTGTAATGGATGTAATTTTGACAATTTGGTCAAAATTTGGTAAGTAAATAAAAATCCAATTGTAGCATGGGATTTAAATGTGTGGTGACAAATATTGAAGTGTAGATGAAAAATGGAATTAAATTCTAATAATGATGGTTTGAATTGTAAATAAATTCAAATGAGTGAACTAATTTAAAGTGGTTTCTTTGCTAATAAAATAAGTCTAAAATGGATTTAATAAATAGGCAAAGTGCATTAAAGTTTGTTAATGAATTGGAATTTGATTTGGATGAGAATCAAATGAAAATAAAAATTTGATTTATAAGAAGATAATGGAGATATTGTAAAGAAAGCTTAAGCAAATTAAATAATTGTGGTTAAGCTGAATGTTTAAGCTAGTGAGATTAAAATTTGTAAATGGTTTGATTTGGTAAGAATCAATTAAAATGGAAACAAATTGAGATATTATGGAATTGAAATCATTTAAGAAAGATGATGAGATGGTTATTTTTAAGCTTATGAAATAGCTTTAAATGAAATTTGTTTGGACAATAAAATTTTGAATGCAATCAAATGACTTTTAAGATTGTAATTGTGAGAAAGAAAGAATATATGAGTTGTAAATAAGAATGGAATGATATATATAACTTTAAAATAATAATAATAATAATAATAATAATAATAATAATAAAAAAAAAATAAACTTAAGATGATTAATAAATTTGAAAAGTGAGAATAAGGATTGAGTTAATAATTGAAATGGAATAAGCATGCTTGGATTATGAACTATGCAGAATTGAAAAAAATTAATATAAATCTAAACTAGAATTAATTTAATGGTTGTGAGTTTAAGTGATGATTAGTTTTGGCTTGAATGACATGAATATTTGCATGTATTTAGAATTTAGTTGTTTAAACAACAAATGAATTGGTTTTGAATAAATTGGAATGGATTGAAATGTTATTAAGTAATTTTTGCATCAGAATGAAAATGAATTATAAAAGAAATGAAAATGCTTTAAAATTTAAAATAAAATTGGTTTGTAAATCAATTTGTAATTGAATTGAAGTAGATTGATGTTAGTGAAGCATATATTAATCACATTGAAATAGAAATGAATTGGTTGTGATTAATATAAATGGTATATAAGGAACTTGAATGTAAATCATTCAAGTGAAATAAATGAAGTTAGTTTGGATGAAATTAGAATGGGCTAAAAATCTTGGTAAATGGATTTAAGTATAAATGTAAGTGAATCATAATTGCGAATGTAGCAAATTGAAATAAAACTTGCTTGGTGAATCAATTCGAAAATTGGGTAAAGTATGAATTGAAATGGCAAAACTTGTTTGTAAATCTTTTGTGTGAAATAAAATGGAATTTGGTATTAGAAAAAGGAACTTTGTACATGTTATAAAGTATGGTTTGCTTATGAAATTCTGCAAAGAGTTGATTGGATTATGAAATGGTTATGTTTGGCTTACATTTATACTGGAAATGTTGTTTAAAAGTTCATATCTTTGAAAACTAATGTGTTTGTTGAGTATAGTACAGGTGCGGGAGGCGTTCGAGAGAGTTGGAGCGCATATATGCTAAAATATTAGCCGCTTGCTTTAAAATTTGCTAAAAAGGTACGCTACGCAAATATAATTGGGAAAATGATATATATATTGTGATATATTTTGGTTTCCGACCGTGTGGGTCGATGTATATATATTTATCTGTATCGCGATATCGCGAAAGCTCCTCCGTACAAGGGAGACTCTGCCAAAAATTTTCGGAAATTTTGGGAGTTAGAAAATTTTTGGGATTTTTGGAAAAATTTAATAACTTGGAAAGTTATTTTTGAAATAAGGTGAAACAAAAGCTTTTGAGTATAAATAAAGCAAATGAGTTTGGGGATTTAACTAAAGGATTTTGGAAAGTGAATATAAGCTTTTAACTAACCAACTTGGATGAGTAAGTGAGTTTGAGCATAGTTTCTACCTTAACCAATTTCGGGGACGAAATTTTTATAAGGGGGGAGGAATGTAACATCCCGTATTTTTAAGCCGTTGAATTTGAACATTTATTTTGTTTTAAATTTTTAATATGAGTTCTTAATAGATTTTGAAATGAATGGATCCGGGTTCAATCAGTGAAATCAGCTATAATTTTTAATTATAGCAATTCCGGTTGAATTTAAGTAATGGAAAAATAATAATTTGAATATTCGGAATTTAAATAAAAGTAAATCTGGATGTAAATAGTGATAAAAATGGTTTTAGAAATTTATTTTGAGTTATTTGAGTGCAAATAGCGTGGTGAGAATTTTAGAAGAATTTTAAAGTTGATAAATTAATATTTGGAATTTTATATTAATTTAAAAATGATTTTAATATTATTAAAATGCAATTTAATCAGATTTTGGTCTGAAATGAGCCAGAATGATTTTTAATGTGTATATAAGTTTTATATGAATTATTGTTAAGTTAATAAAATTTTAAAAGCGAAATTTTAAGCGTTTTCGTCAATTTTGAAAATCGCTCGATTTAATAGACGAATTAAAATAGCCTTCCGGGGCACAGTCTCGGAATTCGGCGAAACCTGTTCCATTGGATCCGTAATAGTTAGTTATTATCGAGTTTCAATTTTCGTAGCAATCGGAGTTGTCGTTTGACCGTGGCAGCTCGAAACGCACAGAAATCGATTTAACCGATTTAATTTTAAATTGATTGTTGAATTTCGTAACTCGCGCGTACGACCGTATTAGCTTACGAAACCTATTCCATTGTGTCCGAAACGCGGAAAAACCCTAGAATCACCTGTCGGAACGCGTAGTTTGGAGGTCGTTTGCATTAATTATTAAATTGAGAATAATATTAATAAAATAATATTAAACCAATATTATATATATTTAATTTCACTAAACCCTAGCTTATTCATTCAGGCCGCCGTTCTTTCGATTTAATGGCCGAGAATCTTCTTCACTCGTCTCTAATTATTGATGAATCCACTAATTAATTTCGAAAACTCTCAACTAGTAAAAGGTAGAGCTCGTTGAAATCTACAAGTGGACCGGTTATGATCGTTTATTGTGCACCATGGAGGTCGCAGTTTGCTCGCGTTCGCCGTACGTTTGCAAGCGTGGTTCGTCGTGATGGTGAAACCGAGCTCGGAGCTTCTTGGGCCATGGGTGAGCGTGGCAGTGGGCGTCGTGGTGGCGAGCCCCGATCGAGCTCGATGGCGTCAGGGTTGCGGCGATCTCGAACCCTAATTCGCGGCGTGATGGGTTTCCTTTACCTGAGTATTCGCGTGCGTGTAACAGTTGAAGAGGGAAGAAGAGAGGAAGTCGGCCCGTATTTTGGTAATTATATAAAAAAAAATTGTTTAAATTCAAAATCGAAACTTATAAAATTCATATATGTCACATACGTTGTCAGATTCACACGAAACTGGAAACGTTGGACTCCCGGAGAGAGTACTACGCAGTGGTGCAGATCCGGATCCATTCCGGACAAGTAGAAATTTGGGTTAAATCGAACGTCGTTTGGTTTAATTTAAATTTTGAATGCTCGCCGAAACTCAAGGTGAGTTATCTCACTCACATCTGGAATGTTAGCTGATTTAAGTAGTTAATATTTAAATAATTGTGTGATTGGTTGAAATGTTTATTTATATTAGCCTGAATTGATATATATATATATATATATATATATATATATATATATTGTTGTGCTAATATTTGTGGATGTAGGGAAAACAGGTTGGAGGGATCCAACTGGATTCCTCACATTATAGTAATTATTTTTATAATTGATGTTGTGATCTGTTTATATGTTGTGATTGATAAAATTGAAATAAAATTGTATTGGAATATTGATGGATAAATTATAAATCCATAATTTAATTATAAATGGATAAATTGAGTTTTTAGAGAAATAAAGGATATTGTTAAATAATGAATTTAATAGAATTAAAATTTGAAATCTATATGGAATAAAATTTGAAAATTTGTAAAATCTGGAATGCTAAACGAAGAAAAGTTATTAGTTGATAAATGTGAAAGTAAAATTATGTTATTAAAATATAAACCTGAATTGAAATAAATTAACAGAATTTATAAGAAGGATTTTTGGAATATTTGAGTGAGAATGAGCTTCCCTGGGAAAAACCAAGTTCGAGTTTTAGACAGATCTTATTAAAAGAAAGTTTTAAGTTCAAACTTGTTTAAAAGAGTGTTTTTGAAAAATTATTATTTTTAAAAAAGTAACTATTTATAAATTAGCAATAGTAAAGTAATGATTCTTTTATAAATAAATTTGTTTTAAAGGGCTAGTTTTGACCGAAGTTATATTGAAATTAGTATTAAGCCTTTTACAACTGTATTTTTAAATTTAGTTTAACTAAAACCTTATTTTAAATCAAGTTATATCTTATAAAATATTTGAAATTATATTTTTGAGTAATAGCTAATAGTACATTTCTATATTTTAAAGTATATTGCAGAATAAAGTGTTTTAAATTGTTTTTAAATCTAAATGTTTTGAACTTGGTTATTTCCAATGAGAATATTGGGTAAAGGATTTACCTTGTAAAAGAAGAACTTTGGGAATTGTTTCAAATGGGTTTTGGAAATTTGAAAATATATCCTTTAAAGATATTTGGGCAAATAAATAATGTGGGAATTATTTATTGTGTGATGGATGCTTATGGATGTTTATGAATATAAATTGATAGTTAAATCACCAACTATCAATATTGGACAACTGCGTTGATCGTTTCGAAGAGACCGGGATCGAGATTTATTTCTCGAAAACCACTTCGATCCGATTTGTGCGTTTCGTGCGAAAAACGTGTTCGGAGTCGAAGATGGAGCAGTGAAGTGCAAGGGCTAGTCGCTACTAATCCTGAGGATATTTCCAAATGGATGTAGTAGGAGTAGTGCCTTCGATTCCGTTCGAACCCGGGACGGACTTGTATGGATGAATGCTTGCGAAACATCGTCAGGTGGACGATGGGCATTCTAAGTGAAAACGTTCTAAAGGTAACGCTTAGCCTCAAGCCTCATCAACCGGGAATGACTAAAAATCAGGGGATATGCAGCAAGGTTTGGTGGGTCATGCCCAAGCAGGACAAGATATTTCCCCTGTCTCGATGTCCCTTTTTATTCGGCTTAGTGGGTTGTTGGTCGCGTCAACCACGGGGTTTATCTTGTTCGAGACTGTTCAGTAAGGAATGGTTCCGGCCTTGTGTTGCAGGGGATGAAGGGAGTAATCCTCGGTACGGTGATCTAGGCCCCGTACTGTGACAGGTGGTACCCAGTGCCTAGTCATTGTTGGAAATCCATTTTCCCTACGAGCCTTGTACGAGTTTTGTTTATATTACCCACTTTTGTGGCTAGTAGCTGGAATTTAATCATGTAACAATTTCGGCTATTTTATAAGTATTTGTAAATAAACCCTACTATAATATCAAAGGATTTCTATAAAAAGTGTTTTAGCTATCGTAAGGTAAAAACCCGACATGTTTATTTGTGGCGTGGTCTTACGAGATGCTTTTGTTTTCAAAGGATTTTTGAAACTTTAATAATCAATTTGGATGCATTATTATCAGCTGGTATTCCAGACTGACTCGGGTGTTATTTCATTATAATGCTCGGGTCAGACCGAGTATTATATGTTCAGGACAGGATGCTTTGGAGCAGGAGAGGAGCTGGAGTCCGAGACGTATTATTCGTATTTGTATATCTATATCCGCTGCTGTGATTGTATGGTAGGTCTGATTTGTGATTGTTAATGTATGAGATACTCTGATGATATGATGTATAAAACAGTAATAGATTTCATTTTGTGTAAAGTTCTATATTTACTATTATATTTTATTCCGCTGCGACTGTGAGATTCTGATATTGTTTAGTTTCTTCTTCTTCTATCTCTTCTTCTTTAACCCTAATGGTTCGTAATTCTGTGCCACTTGAGTTAATAGAGGTAGAATAGCGTTGATTCAAGGGGTACGGATTTGCGGGTTGTCACATTTAGTTCGAGATGGAGAGGGAGTACGAGATTTGATTTTGAATTACGCTCGTTTTTTCCCTCCTTTGAACGAGCTTGATTTTGTGATAATCAAAATTTTCCTTTAATTAATTAAACCCGTGTAAATTCTTAACAGAAAAAATGGAACACGTGTGCAGGGGGTTAACGGGTGTTGGTTGAGGTTAATAGTATATTGAATGAAAAAATATAAATTATATCTAATTTCAAATTTTAATTGCTTTGAATTATGCAACTGAAAATTTCGACCTCCTATCGAGACATGCCGCCAGGCGTTTATAATGTTATATGCCCATTCCGAACGCAATGGAAAAGGTTCAAAGTCCAAATTCCATCGTATGGAGAAGATAGCTTTTTGGACCAGTTATAATATCGAATTTTCTATTTATATTTAGCGCGTTAATCAACCGTACGTTCACACGACAACTCCAAATGATATAAAAATTAAAATCCAATAATAATACACTATTACGGACCCAATGGAACTGGTTTCGTTGAATTCCAAGACTGTGTCTCGGAAGGCTATTTTTAAATATCAATTTAAACTATGTAATTTCAAAACTAAACAAAATAGTTTCAAATTCAACTCTGAAGCTTCTATTATCTTCAGTATTGTCAACATAAATTTTCTAAGCCATCAAATTATTTTTAACAAGCTTAAAATTGAAGATTCAAATTTTCACCGAACTTTAATAAATTAAATTCAATAATTTGATTGCCAGTTTCATAGCAATATTCGAAATTCAAGTTAAAAATATCCTTCAATATTTAAAATCAATCTAAACATTTCTTTTTCAAATGTTAAAATTTTCGGGTCATCACAGAATACTACCAGGTAGGATCGCAGGGCTGGTGGTAAAGCGTCGTAGGAACGACCGCCCACTGCGTTCATCCATCCTACATCGAGTCAAAGGGAGGTCATCCCAAAATCAAGGTGCACCAATCGAAACCAACAAAAAGAGAAATAGTTTGGACCATGTCAAAGAAAATCTAAGAAAAGATGTTCACTGGGGGGTAGCTAGCCCGCTTGGCCCTATCAAGCGGTCATGTTTTAGTCATTTCAAATTGGCACAAGTGTCGTGGTCTATCCATCATCGTTCTCTTTCTTCAAATCTAGCAAACGACGCCAAATACAACCACTTCATTGTGGAATCTCCTCTATGTACACAGTTGTTAATGTAGTTCCAATATTGAAAGTGAGTATGACAATAAGAGGCCCGGTCTCTTTAACAACCAAACGTTGTTTTACACACCGTTTGGTACTTTCACCTTTCGAAAATGATTCGTACTTGATATCAAAATATCGTATCCACTCCAAAATGAATTTCATTCCAAAATCATCATGTTTACTTCAAAACATCATATTTACTTCAAATTCAAGTCGAATTACAATTTAGATTATAACTTAAATTTTACCCAATTCGTATTTAAATCCATGATTTAATTATAAACAATTCCTACTCTGACCAGTTTTAATTTTTTAGAAAATAGTTTAAGTAGTTTTAAAATAGTTTAAATAGTAAAAATAGTTCAATATTAAATATTTTGAGTATTGAAATGATTTATATAGTAAAATAGCTTGGAAATCAAAATAATTTGAATATTGAAAAAGACGGATTCTAAATAGTTTACACCAATATGATTTTATTTGAAAATAGTTTCAAGTTCAAACTTATTCAATTCCAAATTTTACAATTCAAATCAATTCTCAATTTCCATTTAAATCGATTCAATTTTGATTTCAATTCGAATTAACTTCGAGTCCAATTTTTAATTCAAATCAATTTCAATTTCGATTCCAAATTAATTCGATTTAGATTCCAATTAATTTCAATTCAATTCCAATTTGAATTAATTCCAATTCAACTCGTAATTTTAAACCATTCCGATTCATATAAATTCTTGTTCGATTTCAGAATATCAATTTATCACTTAAATTAAATTTAAATTCAATATTCAATTCAAGATTTAAATCTTTAAAATAATTCAATTCCGACCTCAAATTTCGAAATATCCATTTAAATTACTTTTACTTGGATTTATTTCAAAGTTTGAATAAAAGTTCAAATCACTTAAACAAGTCAATTTCCATCATCCAAATGGTTTCTCAATTATAACTTCAAAATTTCAAACTCGATTCTTTAAACAATTCCTTTTGACAAGTTCATTTTTAACGTTTTGAGCTCGAGTTCGAAAATGATTCGATTTCCACAAATTCGATTTGATTTCTTAAAATAAAAATAAATTTAAATAATGTCGAATCAATATCTTAAAATTATTTAATTTAATCAATCCGGTGTCCATATATAATTTTCTATCCATGGCCAAGTGAATAATTATTACAATTTAATTTTAGGGATGGATATATATCATTTCAATCCAAAATAAATGTCCTATGTATATATCTTTTCAACCTATTCTTAATTTATTCGAGTATAATTCAGGTACCAGTTTAAATGTTATCAAATAATTTACAGGGTTATAATAGGGATATATATTAAAATAAATAAACATCCAACCATCCAATATATCAACCAATAGCATTCAATTTCAATCAACATCCAAATCAGCCATAATTAACAACAATTACACAGTTATCAATATCGGGTATTATACTGACAATTAAATTTCAATTTTAAATTCTATAGTCAATTCATATGTCAATTCATTTTCAAACAACGGTTAATGAAATTAAATAACTTCACGATCTAAATTTAATGAACATAAAAATATTATAGTACGTCGTGAGCGTTAAAACATTAACCTTTTATTTTAACTGAAAATATTTTCTGCTTCAAATAAATACCACTTTGATTCTATGCTGTAGACGACGTCGATATGGTTCCGTTACAAATGACGGCACTCTAATCCGACCTCGTACGAGCCATATATGAATGAATTAATATAACTGTAATTAAAATTAATTAATTTAATAATTAACAAATAATTAACTAAAATAATTAAAAAAAGTCTAAACCTCCTTCCTTATGCACAGGCACCAGGTCGCACGCTACCCATCACGCGCTCGACTGCTTCATTCGTATTTACTTTTTTTTCTTCAAACGGTCGTCGCCCTCGTCCACATTAATAGCAACCTGGATAATCCGTCGCCTCCCCCTATCACAGCGCAACATGCAAATGGAGGCACAAAGAACCCAAAAACGCTGACATCGAACCATAATTTGTGTCCCTTCCCTTAACGCGCCTTTGCGCCTCTCGCGATTCCAACCATGCGCTCCTCCATTGCCTCGATCACGCTTATAGGCGCGTGCATCCCTATCGATAGTCGCGATACTTCGCTGGCTTTATTATTTTTTTCTCTTTTTTTATGTCTCTAACGTCTTCCATGATTTTGAAAAGAGGGAGAGGGGAAAAGGTATGGGGAGACAAATATGTAGGCGACTTATATGCGATTTTGGAGGAAAAAGAAAATATATATTACTATAATTTGAAAATATCCCGACCGATCGTCCGGAGAAATTCCAAACTCCAAACAAAGTGCGTTGCCTGGCATTCTATATGTTATACCCATATTCCAAACAAGTAGAACTAGTTTCGGGAGCCAAATCCATCATTTCAAAAGATAGCATTCAAAACCAATTTAATTTAAATAAATTCTAAAATTAAACTCTATGCGTTTCAACCTCGCACAACCAAACAGTAAGTCTAATCACTATAAAATTTGAAATCCTATAATAACTCGCTATTATGGACCCGTTGAAACTCGTTCCGTTGAAATCCGAGACAGTGGTGAAAATGACTATTTTTACTCGTTAATTAAAACGAGATGTTTTCCAAAAATTAATTTAATATCTTTAATTCAATTTTAAAATTTAACAATCTTCATTCTCGTTTAAATAAAATTTAAACCAACTCTTGCAATCATTTTCATTCATATTAAATTCATAATTCAATTATTTAAATATTTCCAATATAAAATTTAAACAATTAAATTATCCAATATTAAAATCTCATTGAATTTTAATTATCGATAATTAATTTATTTTTCATCTAAATAATGCTACATTTATTATTCAATTCTAGTTATTGATTACAGACAGTCAATAAATAGAATTTCATTTCAATGCCTGTTATTGCAAAAATCTTTGAAATTGGTTATTTCAACATTTTATTCAAGTTCATATTAAAAAACTTACAAAAATAAAACATAAAAATTTATTTTAACCATTTTTATTCAGTAATCGAATTAAATTTAATAATTTAAATAGTGAATAATATGGGTCGTTACAACTATTATGGAGCAGTGGATAGGATGTCTTCTTCATTGTGTGATCTTGTCATGAACTAAGTTCCCATATCTAAGTGAGCTTCCACAAACTCGGTCTTGGATCGGGAAAGGATCAATATTATTTATTTTCAATTTCTTTGCAATTTTCCTTGCCTATCCACAACCAAGGGTGTCTCACTTGGTCGCCAACGTTGTCGCTGAAATCCGGTCAAGCACTGGTTTCAATCTTCAAAAACTAGTATACGAACTATTCAAATCTGATTATCCTTCCTTGAAGTTATCTATTTTCGAGGATCAATAGAATTCCTGAAGGCTGGTGTTTATATCTTCATACGTTGCAAATCTCCGGGCAATGGTAGATTACTGAAGGTTGTGGCTAAAAGTTCAGTTATGCATAAGTTTCTATCTTCAAAAACTAGCACATTAATGACTCAATTCCAAACCTTTCAACATCAAGAGGTTCCTCTGGGTGTCGAAAATTTTGTATACATTATTTCCACTTATCCTTTTGTCTTTTTCTTTGCGATCTTGGCAAACGGTTCCACTTTATCACTAATGTTGTGTAGGATCGATTTCACCCTAGAGGGGGGTGAATAGGATGATACTTATAATCCAAAAAATTTAATGCGAAAGTATAAAATTATTTCAGCACAGATCACAACAGAATAATAGCAGTACAGATAATAGCAGAATAAAAAGTAGACAATAGAACATACTGATTTGCCTAGCTTCAGCAAAACCCTGCCTACGTGTTGTCCCTAAGTTTTCTACTAAAAATTAAGTAGCTAGACGCTTACACGTAAACTTACGACATCCGTTATCGACTAACCTAACTCTACGCTCAAACCCTGCCATAACTCAGCCACTGAGTTGCGAATTCTCGAACCACACCACCATACTTCGTCCCCTAGTCACACGACTAGAAAATACAATCGTTTAAAAGAGAACTACAAAATTAAAAGCAATTTAAAAACAATTAAATAGCCCTTAATAAAACCCCACTCTAATGTAAAGAAACCGGCCCAAATATATTGGAGCAATAAAACAATGTCCCCTTTTCTTTTATTCCTTAGGCCATATTCTTTGAGAGAGAAATGGTTGTTCAGTCCTCTTTTCTTTTGCTTGAAATTAGGGCTTTTTATAAATTGAAGATGCCAACTTCAACAGACGATCGAATTATGATTTACATCCCTTTCTTTGTCGATCGATGGTCTCTTCTCTTTGCACAAGGCTCCTTCAATTTTGATGAAGTTCGATTATGAATTCGGTATGTAATTTAGGCCTTTTGCTTTTTTCATAAGTTTTCTTGAACTCGATAATTTTTCTACCGATGATGATTGGGTTTTATATAGGGTTTGAATCCCTAAAATCTCATTCGTCTGATAATTCGCTCGGCTGTTTGATTTTGATCGAATACTGTGATTTGAATTGACTTGTTCACTTCGTATAATTTTGTTTACTTGATTAACATGGTGTTGATTTATGAATTGGTTCGTTTTCTTATCTATCACGGTTTTGATCTTCTGGAACTTGGTTTTAGTTCTATTCTTCATTCTCTATGACTTCAGTCAATTGCTTACGACTTCATGTGATTATTTGAATTTGATTTTTTGACAATTTGATTCTGCCTTGATTATTGTGAAACTGCTACTGTTAAAAATGTTCGACCTTGACTTTGGCCTGACTTTATTATAACTTTTCAATGCTTTAAAATCTCCTCTGTCTTGGTTTGAAATTTCTACTTGACTTTATTTGTATCAATTGTTTGCTAGCTTCGATTATGGTGTTTATTTCGGCCTTGAACACTCTGTTGGTTGCCGTTTTGAACTGCTGCACTACTTCCATGTTGCCTCGAGTACATGTATATTGTTATCGCATTTGTTGTCTAGGTTGTAGCCTCAAGATCAGTCTTCGTTTTAGTTCCCTTGCTTGAATTTTGATTGGTTGGACCTATATATATATATGTATGTATACATGTGACATTCATGTGTACACATGTATATATGCTTAAGTGGTCTTAACTAAAATTATCTTTGAGGCCTTTTATTCTGAGTTCAAGCTTGTGGTTATTGTGTATCCACACATCTCTATAACATATGTTGAAGTTTGTTATCACTTTATGGTGTACTGGTTGAAGCTCTGTCAGTCTGTTTCACCTTAGTTGATTGCATTGGTCACTGACACTGCTTAGTTGCTTGTATTAGTCCATTTTTGTGTTGCATGTGATCTTGTTGAAGTTATATTGCTTCGAACCAGTTTCATTTGAATCTTTATGTGATATTAATTAACTGTTATACTGCATCATGAAGTCTGGTCGCTTGTGTGGCCTTCTTTAGGTGCTGTTCACCACTTGTATACATACACACATTTATGTATATGTGTGTGTGTTCACATGGCCATTGTATTTGATTTTTTTTGATGCCTGTAGTGTTGCAGGCTTTGACTTGTTTCATACATCACTGTATATCACTACATGTTGTTTACTTATGTGTGTATGTCTGTAATGCTCTGTCCACACTGATTGTCTTGTTGAGTTCATCCTGCTTTGGATTGTATTGTTGTCACAAATGGAAGCTGTTTGTTCTTAGTTCATGTTGACTTCGTGTGTATAGCACTGAACTTTTTGGTCGAGGTTGTTTTAGTTGTCTTGACCATTTTCGTGAACTTGTATATTTTGATTGCACCTATGCTAAATCCAGCTTGCAGCTCGGGTCGTGACTTTACTTGAATTGCAAATCGAGTTGAACCCGGCTTTTGATTTGGGTTTGAACTTTTGCTCACCTGTCCTTGTAGTTTTACCAAGTGTACATTGATGTGCATGGCCTTGTGGCATGTACAGTGATACACAATGCATGTCACAAGCTGTTCGTGTATGATGAATTCAAAACTAAACGATGACGGATAACCCAAATAACTATGGCAAATAATATTTTCAAAAATACACATTTTATTTTACACTGCAAAATATTTTCTTTTCAATTTTACTGCGTTAGTATTTATTTTGCAGATTGCTTAGATGCTGGAATCAATCTGGAATAGACTTGAAGATAAATATGAATGAATGAGCAATATGTAGTGAGGACATTTGTAAATGAAAAATTGTGATGTAATCAAAATTGTATTGTTTTGAAAATTGTGTATATAGTGAGAGCTCAAATTTGTACTATTTAAAATTGTAATAAATATTTGTTTGAATAAACTATCCGTTTGAATTTAAATTCTGTGTTATTTATTTTATTCACCAAATATTTATTTAATTATGTGAAAATAGAATAGTACATTAAAAATACATTTAATTAAATATATATATATATATATATATGTTTATAATCATCAAAAATCATATACTCGCATATTCAACAATCTCCCCCTTTTGACGATAACAAACATATATTTAAGATTCTGAATTTGTTAAGTGTATTTGATCATTCAATTTGCTCCCCCTATTTGAATGCTCCCTCTCTACACAAAGCTCCCCATTCATATATGCACGAAAATAAATAAAAATATGCAAATGAATCTTGATGCAAATAGAAAATACAAAATAAAATATTTGACCTTTATTTTTCAAAATCTTAACTTTTTGTCCCTCTTTTGTTATCAGCAAAAGAGCAATAGTGTTAGAAAAATAGAGATAAAGTAATAGATATTAATATAACATCAAAACTCAATCGAATATAAATATCAAATTTCAACAAAAAATTAAACAAAAATCATAAATACTTTGTTTGACGCATATTCCACTTTAGAATGATAGGGATGATATCATCGTATTAAATCATGTAGTTATATCTATTTGTGGTATATTTATATCAGGAATTTGAATATCTACTAACCATGCATAACCATTAGGACTTTTAAATGAGATTAGTAGTATTCCTAATTTTTTTTAAAAAGAATTCAAGTATCTTCTAACCATGTATAACCGTGAGGATTTTTAAATGGGATTAGAATCAACTTGACTATTTAATCAATCAATTTTGATATGTGTTCCACACATGCATAATCGTGAGGACTTCTAAATGAGTATGGAAGCACATAATCAAAAATTCCAAGTAATTCATCCATGCATAACCGTGAGGAATTTTAAACGAGAGTAAATACTTTGGATGTTTTTATTGCTAAAAATATAATAAATCGAAGCTCATAATTTTCCGTTTAAAATTCCGCATATTGACATACTATATTGGATTATGATGAGTGATAATCGATAGAAATATGATAGAAATAGAAATGATCATGGAATTTTTACCAACAAAAAGTTTTTATAACTCTTGTTTAATTTTCTAAAGAAATTTACTATGTATATTGTCTAAAGTTATAATATATGATTAATATCAACACTCATCGCTTTTCTAATCACTATTTATCCTTTTGATAATCAGTAGGGAGTCAGATTAGTTAATGCAGTCATTTAAAATCAAATACCAAAATAGTTCTAAAATCAAATTTTCTAAAATGACTAATCTGAAATAAAATCAACAAAAATGATTTTCTAGAAGGGTTTTAGAAAAATGTCTACTATTTGGAAATTATTTGAAATGAAAAATATGCATATATTTTCTTTGGAAAATGATGCAACTACTGAATGTCTCAACATAAATCACGTTTCACTAGTAATTTTTCTATCAACTAGATTACCAGTGTAATCTGCATCCGAATTTCTCTTTCACTCGAGATTATCATTAGTTGAGTATCATAGACCAGACCGTGAAGTTGCAACAAATTTCCTTAAAATCATTTTTTCATCTTTCAAATGAAATTCTCTTGAATTTGAGTTGAAACCTTGCAAACAAACAAACACAAAATATAACGTCAAGTCAAATATATCCATATGTATCATGAGTAATCAACAATGCCATTATTAGTCCAAACAAATCTATATGAATTAATTCAAAGTCTCTAGAAATTTTTGTTGTATTCTCGGCATAAAAAATATAATTGGCCAATAATTTTGAAAACATCAATATCATTATCAACATTCATCATAAGTGGCTGAATTAAATTAGATTATGGTGCAGATTGTCACTTCTAATAAATCGTTCAAGATAAATATATATCGTTACCTATTTTACCTTTACTGATAAGATTTCATTGTTGCCCATTGCGATTCTGCCACCTTTATACTAGGCTAAGGAACTTTGATTTGTCGCCCGTTGTGTGTCTAGAACAGCCAGAATCCAGATAACATTGTTGTTGTTCCTTAGCCTGCCACTACACCTACACGAGAGAATATTTTTGTGACCTATTTGTTTGTATAGGTCCATGGTTGTTAGTGGCAAATGATTTTGAAAAATATGTTTGTGTAGACCCAAAACCATTTAATATGTTCCTTTTGGCACCTAGATTTTTTCGACTTTCAGAGATTTTATATTTGTGCCTTTTGGAACCCAAATCGGTATGGTTTTCACGTATTTGGGTCTATACCAACAATTATTTTGAATGTGTCCAAGTTTTTTACAAATTATGCACATGGAATTGACTTGTTTAATTTCACCTCTAATACGTTCAGAGTGATTATACCCAAGTCTTTGTCTAACAGGATTGACGGTTTGTTTCCCTAAGAGAATATTCAACAATCTTTCACTTTTGGAAAATTTTCCTAAAGTTGTAAACAATTGTTGGACTTATGTTTTGAGAGATTCATTTTCATTTAATAATTGTGTGCACTTTTTAATGGAATTTTCTCTCCTTGTATTTTCACTTTCTTTCAAAATCAGAATTTCATTTTCAAGAGATTTAATTTTAATTTCTGATTTTTTAATCTCTTCTTCAGATGGTGTACACTTATCATACTTAGGGCTCTTAGTTTTAAAGTTTTTAACCAATTAATTAAGCTATTTATTTGATTCTACCAAACTATCTCTTTATGCTTCAGTTTTGGCATATTTTTCTGTTAGTCTTTCAAAACAGCCATCTACTTCGTAGAAATATATAAATAGTTTTGAGTGAGAAAGTTTTGATACCTCGCTTGGTCATCATCGTTGCTATCAGTTATATCACCTTGAAGGCATAGATCTACTTTTTCACTCTCACCGCTAGTGCTTTTATAATCATCATCACTTTTATTCCACATGGCTGCAAAACTTCTTCTTTTTGATATCTTTTCTTGGCCTTGTGGATTTCAAGGACAATTGGACTTGATGTGACCGGGTTTGTTGCACTTGTGAAAGATTATCTCCCGCTCCTCTGGGTTGTCTGGTGCTTTGATTATTCTGCTTTTCAATTGTTGATTTAGAGCTGGATTTCCGTATTTGCGGTTTCACCTTTTGAATCTCTTCATTAGTAGCGCCATCTCGGCTGCTCCATCATCATCATCCTTATCACTACTGCCTTTTACCAATCCTGTTAAGCACGTTTCTTTAACTTAGTCGATTATGGAGAATCTCATTGTTGTTGACTTTTGCACCATATATTACATCAAAGGTATTCCAGAGGATTTACGTCCCTTTCTTTGTCGATCGATGGTCTCTTCTCTTTGCAAACGGCTCCTTCAATTTTGATTGAGTTAGATTATGAATTCAGTATGTAATTTATGCCTTTTTCTTTTCTCGTTAGTTTGCTTGAACTCGAAATTTTTTCTACCGATGATGATTGGGTTTTATATAGGGTTTGAATCCCTGAAATTTCATTCGTCTGATAATTTGCTCGACCGTTTGATTTTGATCGAATTCCATGATTTGAATTGACTTGTTCACTTCGTATAATTTCGTTTACTTGATTAACACGGTATTGATTTATGATTTGGTTTGTTGTCTTGACTATCACGGTTTTGATCTTCTGGCACTTAATTTTAGTTCCATTCTTCATTCTTTTTTACTTCGGTCAATTGCTTACGACTTCATGTGATTATTAGAATTTGATTTTTTGATAAATTTAATTCTGCCTTGATTATTTTGAAACTGCTACTATTAAAAATGTTCGACCTTGACTTCGGCCTGACTTTTTTATAACTGTTAAATGCTTTGAATCTCCTCTGTCTTCGTTTGAAACCGATACTTGACTTTATTTGTATCAATTGTTTGCTGGCTAGGATGATGGTGTTTGTTTCGGCCTTGAATGCTCTTTTGGTTTCCATTTTGAACTGCTGCGCTGCTTCCATGTTGCCTCAAGTACATGTATATTGTTACTGCATTTTTTGTCTAGGTTGTAGCCTCGAGTTCTGTCTACATTTTGGTTCCCTTGCTTGAACTTTGATTGGTTGGACCAATATATATATATATATATATATATATAGACACATGTGCATAATCATGTGTATATATGTATATATGTTTAAGTGATCTTGACTGAAATCGTCTTTGAGGCCTTTGCTTCTGAGTTCAAGCTTGTGGTTATTGTGTATCCACACATCTCTGTAGCATATGTTGAAGTCTATTTCCACTTTATGGTGTACTGGTTGAAGCTCTGTTAGTTTGGTTCACCTTAGTTGATTGCATTGGTCACTGACATTGCTCAGTCGCTTGTATCAATCCATTTCCGTGTTGTGTGCAATCTTGCTGAAGTTATATTGCTTCAAACCAGTTTCATTTGAATCTTTATGTGATATTAATTCACTGTTTATTGCATCATGAAGTCTGGTCGCTTGTATGGCCTTCTTTAGGTGATGTTCACCACTTGTGTACATACAACATTTATGTATATATATGTGTGTTAACATGGCCCTTGTATTTGATTCTGTTTAGTGCTTGTAGTGTTGCAGTCTTTGACTTGTTTCATACATCACTGTATATCACTACATGTTGTTTACTCATGTGTGTATGTTTGTAATGCTCTGTCCACACTGACTATCTTGTTGAGTTCATCCCGCTTTGCATTGTACTGTTGTCATATGTGGAAGTTGTTTGTTCTTGTTTCATGTTGACTTCATGTGTATAGCACTGAACTTTTTGGTCGAGGCTTGTTTTAATTATCTTGACCATTTTCTTGAACTTGTATATTATGATTGCACCTGTGTTGAATCCAGCTTGCGGCTCGGGTCGTGACTTTGCTTGTATTGGATTTGAGTTGAACTCGGCTTTTGATTTGGGTTTGACCTTGTGCTTACCTGTCCCTGCAATTTTATCAAGTGTACATTGGTGTGCACGGCCTTATGGCATATACAGTGATACACTGTGCATGTCACAAGCTGTTCGTGTATGATGAATTGAAAATTAAATGATGACGAACAATCCAAATAACTAAGGCAAATAATATTTTTAAAAATACACATTTTATTTTACACTGTAAAATATTTTCTTTTCAATTTTACTACGTTAGTTTTTATTTTGCAGATTGCTCAGATGCTGGATTCAATCTGGAATAGAGTTAAAGATAAATATGAGTGAATGAGCGATATGTAGTAAAGACATTTGTAAATGGAAAATTGTGATGTAATCAAAATTGTATTGTTTTGAAAATTGTGTATATAGTAAGAGCTAAATTTGTACTATTCAAAATTGTAATAAATATTTGTTTGAATAAAATATCCGTTTGAATTTAAATTCTGTGTTATTTATTTTATTCAGCAAATATTTATTTAATTATGTAAAAAATAAAATAGTACGTTAACAAATACATTTAATTGAATATATATATATATATATATTATCATCAAAAATCATATACTCGCATATTCAACATGTTGACTACAAGGATAGCATATTTTTCTCTTCTGCTTGCCATTAGGTGCACACCTATAATGTTGATTCCTCAAATTGTAAACGGCTATGGATGGACCTTTTTCTTAAGTTCCATCGATGAGGCTTTCGGGATTTTTTCAAATCTCTGGCAGCGGTCGCAATGTTTGTGGTATCTAATTGCATTCTGATTTATCATCTGCCAGAAATGTTCATAGTGAAGCACCTTCTTTACTAATGTCTGCCCCCTTCCCCTCCCCCCTCTCCCCCCCGCGTAGTGTGATCACCATAGCTGCCCTAATGGTCTTCCACGAAGGTCATCCTAGCTTCATCCTTGGTTACACACCGAAATGGAGGTGGAGAATTCTCTCCTGTATAGTATTATGTTTTGTACCATGACCGTGGCGCTTTCCAAGAAAGTTTCTCCTGCTCTGTTTTTCCTCTCGAAAGAATTTCTTCGAGCAAAGAATTCTTTGAGGGAGTTGTCCACGATTACCCTACCTTTGTGGTTTTTGGAATCCATTCTGCATACCAATCTTTGTCTTCGGGGACTGATGGTTTAATTGCTTTATTTCGAGCATTGCCTTTTTCTTACTACTGCACCTAGGTTCTTGTGTAGCAAATTTATTTACCGCGGCTCTATGCATGTAAATAATACTCATGCAATCATTTTGTCCTATTTTATTACATAGCTCTATTTATAACTGCGATGTAGCTTGGTTTAGCCAATTCCAAGGTCGTTCCTATTCAGGCTCAGTCGAGTTCATTTCGATCAAGTGCAGGTGTATATGCCCCAGTCCATTAGGTGATCACTATGAATACTAAGTCCATGCATTTTTTGGGAGACTAGGTTTCCTAAGCAATTCGTTCGACTGCCCCCAGCCTGATTCGCATCGTAGTTCCTATCTCTTGGAACTAGTGCTTTACTACTTGATTCCAAGCTATGAGTTTTTAATGCTATCTGTTCAATTCTTCCAAGTTCATTGTTGAGATCCTGGTCATATATCAGTTTCTTTCTCTGCAAACTTGCACATGAATGACTCAATTTCTCCTTGATGTTGCCTATTTTTGGGCAACAATTGATACTTATATGCTGGAGTCGATCGACTCAATCGGCTCAAAGGTGAATACTTCTTCCTAACATTGCAGTCTTCAGGCAACATCAGATTCCTGAAGATTTTATGTTTATTTCATCCTGACGTTGCTTATCTTTAGGTTACGTTAGATCCCTGAATGTTAGAAGATGGTTTCAAACTGAGATTGTCAATCTTTGGGTAGTGTTAGCTTCTAAAAGGTAGGGATAAAGATTCGATCAAGCACTCGCTTCTATCTTCGAAAGCCAGTGTATCGATAGCCCCATTTTGGGGGGTTCTCTTTAGCATTGCCAATCTTCGAGCGATGGCATATTTCTACAAGTTGGGACCGAATGATCCGGCCGGTCCATAAGTAAGTTATTAATACTTCTTATTGTCACCAGCCTTTGAGAAATGACAAACTTCGAAAGGTCAGCAATGAATTCTTAAAGGTAGATCTTGTAATCACATCTCCTTAGCACCGTCTATCTCCAAGCAGCGATATACTCTTGAGGACTAGGTGCTTCCTCTCCCTATCATTTCCTATCCTCGAGCAAATGGCAGATTCCTAGATGTTAGAGTTCTTCCTTTCTAACGTCGCCTATCTTTGGTCAAAGCCAGATTCCTATGGAAGGGAAGTTGGTTCCTTCTTGACGTTATCTATCTTCGGGCAATGCCGAATTCGTGAACATTAAGACCTTCATTCCCTTGGGTGGCAGCTTACTACCAAAATGCTCTATTTAGGGAAATGAACTATTGTCTAATCGACTTCGTGGTTTTTCATGTTTGGACTTGGCAAAGGTCCTTCCAACCAAGTATTTGGTGCCTGTCCTTGTTCGCGAGACTAGCTATTTCAAATACATGTATTTTGGCGTTTGTGAGAGATGAAAAGGTATGGGGCGAATTATTCAATTGACCTGTGAATGGTTACGTCTTCCCATTGTCGCTTATCTTTGTGCAATGATAGTTCTCTAAAGAAAAGAGTAGGAACTCAGCCGAGCACCAACTTCTATCTCCGGAAGCTAGTGCATCAGTGGTTTACTGCTGTGAGTGTTTCTCATCGACCTAGCAGTTTGGGCCTTCACGACGTTGCTAAGGCAAAGCCGGTTCTCAAAAAGTAGGAGGATCGATGTCATCGCCGATCCATTAATTTAGACCATCCCAGTGTTGTCAGGGCAATGTCGGTTCTCAAAAGGTTAGATGTTGATGTGATCATCGAACCAGCGGTTTTGGACGTTTCGACATTTAAAGTCTTAGAATAACACCAGTTCTCAGAAAGTAGAGGATCGATGCGACTATTGATCCATCGGTTCTTACAAAATAATGGGTCGATATGACCGTCGATACATCGATTTGGACCTTCCTAACGTTGCCAGGGCATTATCGATCCTCAGAAGGTTGAGGATCGATGTGACCATCGACCCAGTGGTTTTGGCCCTTCCTGAAGTTGATAGTCTTAGGACAACGTCGATTATCATATGTATGGGATTGATGTGATCGTCGATCCATCGGTTAGGAACCTCCCGACGTTACCGGGTAACGCCAATTCCTAGAGGGTTGGGGCTTGATGCGACGTTAACCTGGCGATTTTGGACCCTCTCGACGTTAACAGTCTTAGGACAATGCCAGTTGTTAGAAAGTAGGGTATGTGACCATCGATCCATCGGTTTTGAACTTCTCGACCTTGTTGGGGCAACGTCGATTCTTAAAAGACTAGTGGTCGATGTGACCGTCGACCGAGCGGCTTTGGACCTTTTCAACGTTGAAAGTCTAAGGACAATACAGGTTCTTAGAAGGTTGGGGGTCGATGTGATCGTCGGTCTGTCAGTTTGGATTCTCCTAATGTTGTAGGGGAAAAGCTGGTTCTCAAAAGGTAAAGGGGTTGATGTGGCCATCGATTTGTCAGTTTTGGACCTTCTCGACATTGAAAGTCTTAGGACAACTTCGGTTCTCAAAAGTAAGAGATCGATCCGACCGTTGATTCGATGGTTTGGACTTTCCCGACGTTGCCAATCTTAGGACAAAGCCGGTTCTTAGAAAGTTAGGGATCGATTGGACCCATTGATCCGATGGTTAGTGAGTCTACATTCCTCATGCATCATTCAAGGGAAGAGGAGTGATTTCTTGATGGTGCTACCAGTTATGTGACATAGGAGTTTTACTTGTAAGAAAACGGTTCCATTGTTCAAGAAGCATATTTTATTAATGAGTAGAAGAAATGGCAAGTCCTGCCTATTACAATGCCTTCAATGTCCTGAGAGACTTATTTGCTAAAGGAAATTAGAAAAGGATGAATGAAATAGTATCGTTTTAGGTCGCTATTTTATTCCTCGGTGACTGGCTAGCTTGAAGGTTGCTTGATAACCAGTCTTTCATCAGCTCGCCTGGGCCCATATTTGGTAGGTCCGTCCAGGTAGTTTTTCCTTAAGTAGATAGACCCTAGGGCCTTGTAGTTTCTCCACCATTCTATGGTTCCCTAACATACTACTAGAGCTTGTTATTCCTTATTGGCTCCTCAATTAGATTCCTCGGCATTCATTACTATTGTACCCATAGGTTTCATGGAAGCGATGGTACTACCCATAATATTTATCTTGCTCTGTCACTTTCCTCCTTGGCGGGTTCTTATATTGCTCAGTTCCTTGAATGGAGTAATATATATTCTCCGATGTGTCATTCAAGGGTATGTAATCTTCCAATCCAAAGTTCTTCGGACGGTTCGCACATGTGTCATGCCTGTTACCATAGTTTTGACTTCTTTCTTCTAATTGCTAGAGTTTCCAGCATTTACTGCAATGTTGCTATGGATTACTTCCATCAATTATTCATCACCGACCTTTCTTTCGGTTAATCTTACTTCTTCCCACCACATGAATGATTTTCCTTTCAGTGAAATTCTTCCATGGTAGTGGGTTGCTTCAACTTTAACCGTCTACCGAAATCCATATCTGGGCAAATCCCCCAAACCAAGGCTATAAATACAAGATTCTTCTTCAGACTGCTAACTTTCATAACAGCGATGTTGAATCGGTTCAATAAACCTTTAAGAGACTCCTTGGGTCCTTGAGACCAGCTAGATGGACGCATTATGTCCTTTAATTGGGCAGCATCGAGCTTGAACCGCTCTAGGAACTTCTTAGCCAATTCATTAAAAGTTGATATGGATTTAGGCACGAGCCTAGTAAACCACATTGAACCGACTCCTTCCAAGAAGATAGGGAAACACCTATAATGGACAACTTTTATAGCTCTAGATCCATCTATATGCCATTCGTACTTAAACAAGTGTTGTTTAGAGTTCGTCATTCCATATATGTGATAGCATAGTCGGCATGGTAATTTTTCAAGGATTTCCTCTCTTAGAACATTTGAAGTGAACGGAGTTCGGCCTGGTGTGAAACCCCGGTCTTCATTTTTCATGTCTCTACTTTCCTCCACTAACTGTTTGACCATTCCAGCGATGTACTCCTCGTTGGCACGGTAATCCGCCGTCGACTATCAAGGGATACACTGAGTATTTAACTCCACAAATGATCTCGGCTTACCGACTGAAGTCTAAGTTCTTAATTCTCCAAGAGAACCACTCCTGCAAAGTTCTGTTGGCGCTCGGTTGGTCTTGCTGTGGTAGTTTGAGATCCAGCTCTGGTGTTTTGTCTGTTAGCACCGGTATCCAACTCCAAATCATCACCATCAACATGTGTATCATCTTCAGAGTCAAAGACAAGCATTGCATCACCTTCCCAAGGAGCATTCACCCCATGGTTTGGGTCGGTGCTGAGCTATCTTAGCTCGATATCGAGCTGTCTCCTTGCATGGGGAATACCAATACTTCCTCCTACAACATTCCTCGCAGTTCCAGGAGTCATTTCCTTTTGTCTTTGTTTTCCTCCTCTGGTTTAGGCCAGAAATGGAGGAATTGTCTTGTTTAATTGCATGAGAAGTTTCCATTATAGTTCCCCTTATTATTGGCGGCTGCAAAGTTAGCAATGCATCCATCTTAATCTATGAGAGCTTTTCGACTATTAGTAAATTTCTAGTTAAGTTCATTGATCATTGGATTAAGCTCTCCTCTTGTGACAACTTCCTTCTGAGTAGAAGATCCTTATAATGGATCTCCATTGTTAACTTCAGTTTGGTGGGTGTTTACTTCATCACCACCAACTGTTGCTCCTATAGATCTTCTAGATGTAGATTTTCCTTTTCTAGGAGCAATTGGAATATCAGATCTTCAATTTCTTCAAAAAAACTTTCTAGATCTAACTTCTGGATCTATCCAATCCAAAATAAAGAGCTAGTTCTAAGTCTAGATTCAGTTTTCTCAATGAAAACACCAAAATGTTGGCGCCAAAAATGGATCAACACCTAAGATTGAGTTTGTAGGGAACCTGTAACACCTAGATCAAGTAGATAGTAACAAAAATAACATACATAAAGTAGAGAGACATGAGTTTTTATAGTGGTTCGGTAATCTCTGTCCTACGTCCACTTTATAGTTTTGTTGATTATGGCTCTGAGATAGTTTATAAGAGATTACAAGTAATTAGAGGGAGAATAAGTACTAGTACACGGGTTGAAATAGTTCTAAGTCCTAGAATTGCCTAGAGTAGCTTCCTTGATGACTATTGTAGAGGTAAAGGGTGAAGAAAAGACAAAGCTTTCATGTAGTGATGAAAGAAACCGGATCCCATTTGGTTGCACTATGGTTTGTATCTATAGGGGAAGCAGGTATGGAGTTAGAAGCCCACTTGTAATAAAGTCTAGAAGTGGCCCAAAGTCACACAAGGGAGCGCAAAATTCCACAAGCCAAAACCTAACCTCAGTACTGACCCATGCTTAGTCAACTCGATACCAAGTAGTGGATTTAAGTGCAAACTCCATTATGAATTTGCCTCGCTATTCTATCTCTTAGTTAATGTGTTTCAATTCTTTTCATGTTGTTCTTGAGTTGATTCTAGAAATGTTGTTGATAATACTTGAGTTATCCTCGCTTCTCTGATGTTACCTCATCAATCTCGGAATTAGTCCTACAAACTCTGGATAAAACGCTTGATACCGGCTTATTGAAGTTGTATAAGGATACTGTGAAGTTTTGGAGGAGATTGGAGGGAAGAGATAGGTCGGTACCGACGTAACCATGGCCAACTCAGTACTAAGTTTAGGTATTTACTCCAAACACTGCAAAATTTTCCCAAGTTGATTCTCGAGCTCATTTTAGTGTACTTCTAAATTTTCAATTCGTTTGGTCTTCGCCTCGACGTTCTAACTTCCGTTGGCTTCCACTTTGTCAAAAACCTGGTTAAACTATTAGAGGACAACATTATATTGAACATTCATACTTTGATATATTATTTTAAGTGATATCGACTTATGAAATAATGTATTTCTTATGAAACACCTCATGATTGAAAGGTTGAACACATCAGAAATCACATTATATGTATATTTACAAATGTATTTATTCCTTAAGTCTATTTAGGATTTTTTTAATGTTCCACTTTTGATCTGTACATTCATATTGTATAAATTTTATTATTATATAACTTTTATATTTCATATTACTTATATAATATTCTTATGTATAATATTATATTAACTAAATATTATTTATTTTATTTTAATTAGTTACATCTTAATTAATTTTTTTTTATTTTAATATAATATTTATATTGATTATTAATTATACTATAACCTTTTTATTACAATACATATATCATATACATGCGTATATTTTTTAATTAGTTAACCTTTTAATGTACTTATTTAATTAAACGGTTTTGATTAAATTATATTAATTTCAAAATCCATTTCATATACATACATGTATACTTATGTCATTTTAAATATTTTAAAATAATATGGCATATGTCATAATCCGTAATACACATATACATTTATTAATAAATTTAATTATTAAATTAATTTATTTTATTAATCTTATTAAAAAAAATTAAAAAATTTTAAATTAATTTATATTATTTTTCAAACATTTTTAAAAATCTTATATTATAACTTTTATAATATGTATGTATTTTATTTTAAATTTAACTACTAAATTTAAAAGCTTATATTTTAAATTTACAAACAATTTTGAAAATTTGCCCAAGACCAATTCAAGTTGGGCCTATTCTATTAGGGACAACCTTTGGCGTTGCATATCTGTTTGGGCCAAGCTAGTTGCAAGGCAGGGCAGAGTACTTGATAATCCAAACCCAATCGTAGACACTACCTTTCAAGACACCTTACTATCTAGGCTATGATCTTAATACTTAACCCTAACATGACTAATTTTAGACCGCGTATGCTATTAAGATCTAATATCATTATCGGATCTGGCCAGCCTGTAGCGAAAGTAATGGATGATTTTTTTTTACCGTTTTGGATCCATTGTTGGTCCCACGAAGTCTAATTAATTTAGAACATTTCTAACTTTCTTTTAAATAAAATCTTTATTTAATTTAAATTTATAAAATGATTTTATATGATTTAACTTATGTTATATTATATATATATATATATATATATATATATATTTGTGTGTGTGTGTGTCATACATACATATGTGTGTTTGCAAGTGTGTGCGTGCGTGTGCATGTGTAACAGATCAATCCATGCAAGGTATAACATGTTCGTGTATAGTTGTTGGGATTTACAATGCAACGAACACGTTAGCTTATCAAATATACCAATATATTATCCAAATGTATGTTTATATACTTCCATTTACATATATAAAATGTTATAAATACACATTTTGATATATATACACACACATATATATAAACTACATTTTTATTTAAATAATTTTATGTAAATATACGCATATATTTATAAACATAAATGTTGACATTATATATATATATAACTACTTAAATATATATATATATATATTTAAATCATTTATAACATATATATATTAAATATAATAAAGAAAATTATTTTAAAAGCCGAAAGTTATATATATATATATATATATATATTTATAAATGTATGAATATATATTTTATATACTTATATATATAATAATACAATAAATATGGACTAATACGCCTAAAATATATTTTAATAAACATATATTTTCTTGGCCTTGTGCATAACTTATTTTTTTTATTTTAAAATATATTTTATTGTATGTATCTATGCAGATATTTTAACGTATTAAAAAAATTTCAAAAGCAAACGTTGAAATCTTAATTTGCAGTAAAATTTTAAAATAACATTTTGTATTTTCAATATTTATTATATATTTTGTGATATAAAAAATTTTGCAAATTTTTATTTCAATTCTCAGCTTATATTTAAATATTTTTGAATTATAGAAAAATTCTACTGAGAGTATGTGACATAATAATTTAGTTTTATAAAATATAAAACATAATTTATATAATGTATATATATTTATATAATTAATTTATGCAATTAATTGATTTAAATAATATTTAAATAATGAAATAGATATATATGTAAAAAAATATTTTTACTACAGCCAAAGTTATTATATCTGTGATACTTTATACATAAAATTATATAATCATGTTCGTATAATCTATGATGAAATATTTATAATATAAACTATATATATATATATATGTATATTTTAATTAATTTTAAGGCCTTAAGTAAACAACTAAAATCCATAAAAATTCAATAAGACATTTCCTTAATTTTTACCATTAATTTAGAACATTTATAAATTAATTTAAGCAAGTTAAATTTAGAAAATTGCTAACAACACTATTATGTTGACTCATCGATATGAACTATATCCTCGGTAATGTTTAAATAGTTAAATACTAAAATTTGTATGAACTTTTTTGATGTACAATATCGAGCATCGGTTCAACTGCTTATAAATTATATAGACAAGATTCAATTTCTAAATTTATTAAATTACACCCTAAATGACGATATTTTGTGCATGTTATCTTTTTATCATAACCGTATCACTAAGATATTTAGAGTTTGGTTAATAGTCAAAAACTCTAGTAATATATGTGTTTAATGTGTAGTGATATTTTAAAGCCCCGGTTTCAATCTGATAACATTTATCGATTATTGATTTACTCCGGTCAGATATTTTGACTCTAAGTTGACTACCAATTATAGTGATATTGACCTTCTAGAAAGAAGGAGACGAAACCTTCTTAAGTAGTGTTTCACTTTAAATAGTTCAAAGTAAACCCAACTATGGTCGTAATATGATTGTGACGTCATGTGATCACTACTTAAAATCAACAGTACTCTCAAGCCTAAAACTAATGCACATCGTTACGTAAGGTCTTTTATTTTAACTTAGTTGTTCTAACTTATAGAGTACTTTGGTTGCATCATTCTGTGATTGTTTTAGACAACTACAAGTACGCAATCCCCTGGTATCCCTAACGGTCACGAGTAATTTGCTATTCATCATATAGAGAGCATTATGTATGCTAGTCACAACGAAAATATTGATATTCTTTTCTAAATACATCTTAACTAAAAATAGTTTTAAGTATAAATATTTTAAAGGTTTGATTCAAAACTCATGGTTATGAAAACATTTGCAACTACAATTGATTGAATACCTTTTACATAATTTCCTATTTACGTTTAATGTATCTAAATCATTACGTATATGATAATATAATAACACATATAATAGAAAACGAAATAAAGTAATGCACCTTATTTCGAACACGATACTTATACAAGACTAAATTTCATATAATTTCTCTTAGTGTATATCCCTAACACTATCACTTGGTATCTTTTCTTTTTCATTCACTTAATAATGTTTTATCTCTTTTACAGTTTGTTTGCAGTAGTTATTTAGATACTGACTAATACGCATGTGCTAACTAATGAGAAATTCTATTGGAACATTAGTTGGTGATACAATTGACGGCACAATGGATCTCAACGATTCGATTTCCTCTAATTTCAACCACAAACGTAAGCAAAATAAATCCAATGGTCCAGATTAATTAAGTCACAAATTGTATTTTATTTTATATTTAAAGAGCTAACCCCTTAGCTAATCATATTATTCATTGGAAGAAAAAATATATATTCCTTTTTCCTATTCACTATTGAGGTATGCTAGCATTGGTCATGTTGAAGAGTCACTCGATTCCACCCACAATCTAATTGATCTTAGTAATTGTTTTTATTTTTTGCATTTAATGGTAATGTGTCCCTGGGTGGTGGGATTACCAATAGGAAGGAGAGTACCAGTTGCATTACAAGCAACAAGAGTCTTTATATTTATCAGGAAAATATTCCCAAGGACAATTTTAAAGGCTTTTTTAACGTAGGATAGCTTGGATATTTTTCCTAACAACAAAAATGTCAAATTCGTGTTTGAGCCCTAACTGTCACGCTCTTTCTTCTTCATCATCGAGCTCGTTCTTTGTTATCCATATTTTTTTTCGGGAAGAATGAACAAGAAGAGATGGAAACAATGAAAGATGGCATTGCATCAAATATATACATTAAGTGATAAAAGGATGCATGTCATGTCTATAAACGCATGTTGAACTAATAAATACCTAATTATGTAAAAAGCATTCAAACCTGTAACCTAGCAAGTGCCCAACATGAAGATATGGACCATAAAGGATATTATAGTCAAAGAAAAGAAGGATATTGAAAATTGCGGTCTAAGATATGATGTCGAACCTACAAGTATAGAAGTAGGTTCAAAGAAAAAGGAGATAACTAGTTTATAAAGATGTTAAATTGATAAAATAAAGAATTTCAAGCCAATAAAGGAAAGGTTAGCAAGCTCTTATAGAGGTAGGGAAGATGTCGAATGTTCAAATGTAAGAGGGGATATTAAGCTGGTGTCAAGCCCTTACCAACTATTCACAAATGGCAACCGATTTCAAACTTTAACCTGCAGCATAGGATGTCATACGTCATCAAGGTAACAAAGATGTCGAGTAGTAGTAGTATAGTAAGGATATTATAAATTAGCAATACGGTAGGGGCGTCGAATGTCACCAACACAAGGGAAGATGTCATATGATAACAATGTAAGAGGTTATCAGGTGCATACTATGAAGGAATGCTATTGATTACCAGCATCTGGAAGGATGTCATATATCATTAGTCTATAAAGGGTTTCGAGATTCAAGAGGCATACGTGCTACTACGTATCAAAAATAGGTTGTCGTAGAAGGTTGTCGCATACTATTAAAATGATGCCAAAAAATAAAGGATGTTGTAAATCAAAAATAAGCGGACATGCTGTGAATAATCAATATGCCAAGGATATCACAAATTATCAAGGATGCCAAAAATCAATAATGAACAAAGAGTGGCCGCATTCTAATGATGTTGAACCACAATGATGCCAAAGGTCACGTGGCTGCCATTCCATCCACCTCCACCTTTATAAATACAGACCCACAACCATTTTTTGGGGGTGATTAATTTCTTTCTCTACTCCGTAAAAAAATAAGACTTGTAAACCTAAATCAATTTAGGGAAAAATCAAGAGTTGATTTGTGACTTTTTGTACTTATAAATAAGGATATGAAAAATGACTTAATACAACCTGATTGCCTCGATTATGAAAATTTGATTCCTATTGAACAGTGGACATACATATAACCAACCTCCGGACTTGGACTTGACTTTTGGGCCTCTATCTTGAACAAGCCACTTAAGCCCTTGTCCAAATGAATTTTTATGTTCGTAATGACCATCTAGCCTATTCTCATATAGACAATGGAATTATGGCTAATATATTGCCTATTTTTCCCGTTAATAAATGATTAATGGATTATTGTACATCTATGCGATCTTGCTTATTTTATCCTTAAACGTGCGATATGAACTTTTGAACTATCGAAGGCCCATAGGATGAAATGAAACCGTATCAAATAACCTCATTTTATGGTTAATCTTGGGTGTTAAAGACTTGGATTATGGACACCCTTATGACTTACCAAATGATATCGCCTTGACCGAACCAAGAATGTAAAACCAAGTTTTGGTTCGTCATGGCCCCATGAATGTTAAACCAAATTATAGGTTAACATTTTGGCGCTACAAGGAGAGCCTGAAACTCCATGTTATTATAACTTTATCTCAAAACTAATCACTTTAAGTTCTTCTTGAGGAAAACTGAAAGAGCTAAAAGAATTAACATTCCAAATGAGGTCATATTACAACAAACAACATTGGTAGATAATGTCACTCCATGCTTTAATAAAAAAAGCAGAACCTGGTAAACCTTCGGAACCAACAAAGCCAAAATCAAAGACTTAATGCAGCAAAATGGCAGCAATGCAAGAGTTACTATAGAATGTCCTTTCACATAAGTCTTCCAAAACAACAAGGCTCACCGAAGGAGAAGAGGATGAATCTCCAAGGAGAAATCTAGACACTTCCATGCTCAGAAGTAAAGATAAAGGCAAACTCGATATGAATCCACAAAACAGAGGAATCCAAATGGTTGGAACTGTAGCATTCTCTTCAAAATTGCTGATCGTCGGGATGAACTAATGGAAAAATCAAACAAACAATCGACAAGCTCAATCTTGCGCAAGGAGTACAGGCCCTATAGAGGTGATTACAACGATGATGAAACTTACTAGAGAGATATAGCCGATAAAATAGCAAAGAACATGCTTAATGTCAAAGGAAAGAGAACCCTTGATCTTAGAGTCAACAATAATTTTCATGAAGGCCCATTTACGGAGAGAATAACGTCTGTCAAAATTACATCACACATCAAGATTCCATCGCTAAGGTATAACGGGACCACCAATCCCAATGATCGCCTCTTAGCCTTCGAGAGCCAAATGGACCTTCATAATGCTTCTGGAGCTGTAAGTTGTAGGCTCTTTCCAATCACTTTTTAAGGAATAACTACTTATTTGGTATAGATAATATAGAAAGATGACCATTTATTTTTGGAAGTAGTTCTCTTATGAATTCTCAACACAATTCTACATCTGCAATGACCCTACTATCGATTCTAGTGTACTGGCTAATGTAAAGCAGAGATCGGGAGAGCTACTTGGCGAATACTTGAAAATATTCAACGCAGAGGCACTAAAAATAGAGAACATGAATGATAGAGAAAAGTTAATGGCAATGCGTTCAGGATTGATTAAGAAAACCACCTTTTGGAAGGAAATTTATATCCATAGGTAAAGAGACCTTCGGGATTTTCATTTCCAAGCTGATAAATTCATCCGCATGGATCAAATGTACCACGCTTTGAAAAAGTCCTAGAAAAAGAAGGAGGCAGGAAGATCCGGCTTTGATCACCCCAACATGAAGCCAAGATGGGATGAAATGAAGACAAGAAGATGAGTGGAGAACCTAAAATCTAACTACATGGCTTTAAACAAACTAATTTCCAATATTTTTGCTACAGCTAAAGATGGAGGCAACTTTCAATCTTTTTACAAAGCAAGAAATAACCCTGAACCAAGAAGAAAGGAGAATACCATGCCTACCACAAGGTGAATGGACACAAAATAGATGAATGTTGTGTCCGAGCTGGAAGCATTCAAAATATGATTCGATCTGGGCTCCTGAAAGAATTTGTCAAAGAGAATCAAAAACCTACCCATCTTGAATAGGGTAACCTAATGCCACCAAACAATGCCATGAATTTTATGGAAAATGATTCTCGGTAAGATTTTATACCACCAATTAATTGAATAAACGTTATCCACAGAGGGCCACATTTAGCCACGGGCAGCAAGGGAGCTAGAAATATGTACATAAAAGAAGCAAGGAATGGAGTCTTTTTTATTTGTTAGGAGCTATCGTTCAAAAATCGCAAATATTAGTTTCAGATGCCCAACTTAACAATTACCCCGCAGGAGTTGAGAGGGGTTTTCCATCCACACAATGACCCGTTAATGATAACTGCACAAATAAGGGTTTTTGTAGTGACCAAAATTCTAGTTGATACTAGAAGCACGGTGAATGTTATCTTTAAGCATGCCTTTTTTCAGATGGGAATTCCAAAAGAAAAATTAGATCCAAGCTTCAATCCCGTCTTCGAGTTTAATAACAAATGATCCACTCCAGTAGGGTAGATTAAACTTCTAGGGCAGATGGGGATTCCACCTTAATCGAGAAATTTCAAAACCTTATTCGTCATAATGGACCAACCTTCCTATTACAATGCATTCTTTGGAAGACCAGCCCATGATGAGTTGGATGCTTTCATGTCACCAAAGTATTTAATGGTGAAATTTCGAGCTAAGAGTAGATGGGGAATGATAAGGAAGTGCAATTTAGCTCTCAAGAATTGTATTTTGCTACCCTCGATCAATGAAAAAGGGATAATCTTTCTTTTTATGATTCGGAGAAAGACGAATCAATTAAAATTGAAATCAAAAAGCCCTTGGATGATGGCCTTCTAAACTAACCATCTAAGGCAAATGAGAAGACTAGGACAACTGAAAAAGCTAAGAATGCGCTGAAAAGATTTAAATTTTCCAAAAGAAAAAGGAAAAAGGAAAGAAGCTAACCTAGTAGATGAAGAAATAAACGACGAGCAAATCATCACTAAATTAGACTAGAGGCAAGTAAGAAAGAATAAAGCAAACTGAAGGCCTAAAAGAAGTAAACTTAGATTCGCTTGATCCAACAAAAACAATAAAGATTGGAAAAGAGTTAAGCTCAGAAGGAAACTTATCCTATTTCTTCAATCTAACAAGGATGTATTTGCCTAGGCCCGTTCAGACATGATCGGAATAGATCCAACAATCATAAGCTATGCCCTGAACATAGTTCCAAATATCACTCCTATTAGATAAAAGAAAGGGAAGACCGGTAAGGTACGAGCTGATGCGTCGAAAGAGGAGGTCAAAAGATTACTTGAGAATGGATTCATTAGAGAAGTTGTCTACCCAAAATGGTTGGCCAATCCCATATTAGTCAAAAAGCCTAAAAGAAAACAAAGAATGTGCGTCGACTATACTGACTTGAATAAAGCATTTCTTGAGGATTATTATCCCTTACCTCGAATAGACCAATTGGTTGATGTAACAAGAAGACACAAACTGTTATTTTTTATGGATGCATACTTAAGATATAATCAAATCCCCATGTTCAAGTCATATGAAGGGCACACAAGTTTTACAACAGATTGGGGATATACTACTATAAAGTTATGCGTTTCAAGCTGAAGAATGTGTGAGCTACATATCAAAAACTGGTAAATAGAACGTTTGAAGAACAAATTGGTCGAAACATGGAAGCATATATAGATGATATGCTGGTCAAATCTCAAGAAGAAGTCGATCACTTGAAAGATATTGAAGAAATGCTTGAAGTAACTAGAAAATATAAGATGAAACTAAATCCACAAAGGTGCTCCTTCAGGATACAATGTGGGAAGTTTCTAGGATTTATTGTTAGCGCCAGAGGAATTGAGGCCAATGTAGACCGAATCAAGGCAATCAGGGAATGGAGGAATGAAAACTGAGCAAAGATGTGATGAGGTCAAATGGAAGAGTGGAAACCTTGAACAGATTCATCTCTAAAGCCACTGATATATGCATACTGTTCTTTGATGTTATCAAAAGGAAGTGAAACTTTGAGTGGGGAGGATTGCCAAAGAGTCTTTAAAGAACTAAAAGATCATCTTGAAAGGCCTTCAATTCCATCTAGCTTGGTAGAAGAGAAAACTCTTTATCTCTACATGGCAGTTTTTAAGCATGCATAAGCTCCATTCTAATAAGGGAAGAAAATAAAGCTTAGCTTCCAATATACAATGTTGGCAAAAGTCTCAAGGATACATGAAAGTTGGGTATTTGGTCATAGAAAAGTTGGCATTATGCTTAATACTCACCACTCAAAAGTTAAGAGCATATTTTCAAGTGCACCCAGTTAAGGTTTTAACCAACTTTCCATTTAAACAAGTCTTCAATAAAGCCGAGGCATCAGGAAGTTGTGCAGTTAATACCTCGCTAGTACCCTGCTATAACCATGCTATATCTCATAGCAGATTTCTACCGCTACGATTTTTCCATATAGCCCCAAATATAGACTTTCCGCTTTAAGCCCCACTATTTCCGCTATAAACCGTTATTCCCATTATATTTTGCTATTTCTGCTATATCTTCTTTGAAAGAAATGAATTGAAAAATGACATTCGTACACTATAAAAATTATGAAATTAATTTATTTAATTGAATTTTGAATATATTTTTAGAAATGAATATACTCTAATATTCTAATAAATTCAATTATGTTATATAATATTTTTACGTTTATTTACAGTATATTTGCAGATGTTTTTACTTAAAATTATTTACGTATTAATTATAATTCAATTGAATGTCAATTTTTCATTCAATTACCATTTATATATTTGTAAAAACATTAAGTTCGAGTTTTATATGCTATTTTAGAGTCATCTGCTATATCCCACTATATTCTCATTGTATTTCCGCTATGACTTTTTGCACCTCCGCCACATAGAATTTTCCAAGCGCTTTAACTGCACAGTCAGGAAGATTAGTAAAGTGGAGAATAGAGCTTAGCTAATATAATATTGAGTTCTAATCATGAGTGGAAATAAAAGGATAAGCTCTAGCTGATTTCATAGATGAATGCATAGGATTCATCAAAGAACAGTCAGGAAAGGAAAGGGATTTGAAACCTAAATGGCAGTTGTTTGTTGATGGAGCATTAAATAAATAGGGGGCAGGTGCAGGATATGTAATCATTACCCCAATGGACATCATTTGCATCATGCTATCAAGTTAGGTTTTCCCGCAACTAATAATGTGAACAAATACAAATCAATGATTACAAGACCTACCCCAGCTCTTCAATTAAAAATTCCAAGGATAGAAGTTTTCAGCGATTCTTAGTTAATGGTTAATATGGTAAATCAGACATATAGAATGAAAGACGCCAAGCTAATTCTTTATGCCAAGAAGATGGTAAAGATGTTAGCTCAATTTATACATTTTTCCATACATTAAGTTCCTATAGGGAAAGATTCTCAAGCCGATTCTTTAACAAAACTTATTAGCTCACGAGGGGCACCGAAATCTCAAATTGTATCTGTAGGATTCCAACAAAGGCCTAGTATAGAGGAAAACCCCTTAAGCTAGGAAATGAGGTCCTTGTATTGCTAAGTCCCAAGCCCTTAAACAAATGAATAAAGAAAATGAATTGAGAAATGGCAATGGAGAAAGCCAAGAAAGAATCATTCGTGAAGAAACTAATAGTCAATACGAAAATAACTGGATGACACCATTTTTGAGTACTTAGTGGAAGGAAAACTACTAAGGGACAAAAGAGAGGCCAGAAGGATAAGGCGCTAAGCCCTAGCTTTTATCATAATGAATGGAAAACTCTACAAAAATGGATATTCACTTTCTATTTAAGGTATATTAGTCCAGAAAATGGCTTAAAACTGTTAGGAGAAGTACATAAGGGATTATGTGGAGATCATTCTAATGGAATAATATTAGGAAAAAAGGTTATGGGGCAAGGTATTTATTAGCCCCAAATGAGTAATGATGTGGTGAATCATGTAAAAAGGTGTGAGAAGTGTCAGAAATTTTCTACAATTCCACATATGCTCTCAAGTGAATTGATCCTTGTTTCAAGTCCATGGTCGTTTGATGTATGAGGAATTAATTTAATTGGACAATTACCTATATTTAAAGGTGGAGCTAAGTTCATAGCAGTAGCCATTTTTATTTTACCAAATGGCTAAAAGGAGAACTATTTCCAAACATAACATCAGGAAAAGTGTTAAAGTTTGTGATTAAGGTAATAGTTACGTGGTATGGAATACCATATAAGATAATATCCGATAATGGAACTCAGTTTGAGAGTGGATAATTCACTAGATTCTGTGATAAGAATGGAATAATCAAAAGCTTTTCATCGGTATCTCATTCAAAAAGCTAATGTATCTATTGAAGCCACCAATAAGACTATAAAAATTATTCTTAAGAAATGACTTGACAAAGTAAAGAAAATTGGATAGAAGAACTACCACCAGTGCTCTGAGCATATAAAACTTCTACTAAGACTACAATGGGACACACACCTTTTTCCTTAACATATGATTGTAAAGCAACGCTTCCAACCGAAATTGATGTTCCATCTCATCGAAGAATTGCATATGCATTTGATCCCAATCAAGAATTAAGGAAAGAATTCTTAGGTTTGATCAAGGAGTTATGGGATGAAGTGGCCGTACGAATGATCAGATATCAACAAAGTATATCAAGGTATTATAATTCAAAAGTTAAAGGAAGATCATTTCAAAAATAAGATTTAATACTCTAAAAAAATCTGGCAAACACCGAGAATCCATCAGACGGACCGTTAAGACCAAATTGGGAGGGTCCTCTTGTTATTCATCAAGTAATTCCACCAAGGACTTATCGGTTATGCCGACCTGATGGCAACACAATAGCAAGAACTTGGAACGTCGAACATTCAAGGCCTTACTTTCCTACAATGGATGAATAAAGAGGATTGGGACAGGCATATCTATGAAATGGATAATCAAATGAAAAAAGGGAAATAAAGGGAAAATCCTAAATCACTACCTAAGACGGTAGCAAGGGGCAAAAGAAAGTCTTTGATCCCGTAACAAGGGCCTGGTTAAAGCACATTCTAGAGGGGGTCGGAGTAAGCCATTGGTCCCACCTATGATGGCCTGCCAAAGCATTGCAAGCCTTTGTTCTAGCCTATGTGGCCTGGTCGGAGCTCCTCTTAACGGCGGGATGGAGTAAGACTTTGGTCCTGCCCAAGATGGCCTAGTCAAAGCACTAAACTAGCCTTCGGTTTTGCCAATAAGGCCTGAATGAAGCGCCTTCTAGAGGGAGGATGGGTAAGTCGAGGATGGGTAAGTCTTTGATTCTGCCTAAAATGGCTAACCAAAGTCATCGACCAGCCTAAATCATTACCTATAAGGTAATAATGGGCTTAAGTCTAAATCATCACCCAAAGAGTGATAAGAGGGGAAAAAATTAAAGCCTAAATCATCATCCAAAGAGTTATAAGGGGAAAAAAGAATTAAAGCTTAAATCACCACCCAAAGAGTGGTAAGGAGCAAAAATAATCAATCGAGCAAGTTCAAATGTACCCTAAAGATGGGTCAAAGCATTCTTCTAGAGGAAGGACATACTAACACATTTAATTCCACATCAAGATAAAGTTGAAGTAACCTTCAAAGAAAAGTCAAAAATAGTATATTCTGGATATATTTATGGTCTTCTATTCAGATATTATTACCAGATAGGTCTCTAGTCTTATATTCAGATATTATTATTAAACGGGTTTCTTGTCTTTTATACAGATATTATTACCTGATATATTTATGGTCTGCTATTATATATTATTACCAAATATATTTATGGTCTCCTATTCAAGATATTATTACCAGATGGATTTTCGGCTTTCTATTCAGAAAATTATGATTAATGAATGGATTTTTGGTCTTCTATTCAAATATGATCCTTCTATTGAGCAACTTTCTGGTCTACTCAACTAAACTTAGCTTTGCATTGAAATACGAAAACTTGTTTGTATGAATAAGAGAATAAACATATCCTATCAAATCAAAAAGGGATTGTTTATAATTAAATATAAAGTAAAAAGTGAAATTATCATCATTTATATTATGTTTTTCAGAAAAAACAGGATTAAAGAGAAAATCTTGCAATAAATCGAAAAGGTAGAAAGGGTTCTTGGTTTTACACTAAAGTGTAAAAAGCTTCTTTTAAATAAGGAGAGGGCAAATGCTATCGACATATTTTCTAGGAAGAATGAGCAAGAGGACATGGAAACAATGAAAGATTGTGTTACTACAAATATATACGTCAACTGATAAAAGGAAGCATATCATGCCTATAAATGCATGTTGGATTAATAGATACATAGATTAATAGATACATAATTATGTACTAAAATCATTTAAATAAATAACTTAGAAAGCGCCAACATGAAGATATCGACCTACAAAGGATATCGAAGTAAAAAAAAGGATATTAAAACTCTGCAATCTAAGAGATGATGTCAAACCTATAAGTGTAGAAGCAGGTTAAAAGGCAAAAACTTTTATGAAGATGTCAAATTTATAAATAAAGCATTTTAAGCCTATAAAGGAAAGGTTAGCAAGCTCTTACATAGGCAAGGAAGACGCTGAATATTCAAACATATGAGGGGATATTGAGCCAATGTCAAATACCAAGCCCTTACCAAACACATACAAACAACTAGTTTCATGCTTTAACATGCGACATAGAATGCCGCATGTCATCAAGGTAGCAAAGATGTCGAGTAGTTGTAGTATAATAAGGATATCATAAATTAGCAATATGGTAGGGGTTCGAATGTCATCAACATGAGGGAGGATGTCATATGATAGCAACGTAATGGATATCAGATGCCTGCACTAAAGGAATGCTGTAGGCTAGCAACATCCAGAAGGATGTTATATATCATTGGTCTATGAAGGGTATCAAGCTTAAAAAGGCATATGTGTTATCGTATATCAACAATAGGCTGTCGTAGAAGGTTGTCGCATACTATCAAAATAATGCCGAAAAATAAGGAAGCTGTACATCAACAATAAGCAAAGATGTTGTGAATAATCAATATGCCAAGGATATTGCAAATTATCAAGGATGCCGAAAATCAACAATGAACAAAGGGTGGTCGCATGCTAATGATGGCAAACCATAATAATGCCAAAGGTCATGTGGAAGTCGTTCCACCTCTATAAATACGGTCCCCATAGCAATTTTTGGGGGTAATTAATTTCTTTCTCTACTTCTCAAAAAATAAGACCTGTAACCCTAAATCAATTTAGGGAAAAATCAAGAGTTGACTTGTAACCATTTAAACTTAGGAACAAGGGCATGGGCAAATACTTAGCACAACCTAATTACCTTGATTAGGCAAATTTGATTCTAATTGAACATGGACATGCATATAACCGACCTTTGGACTTGGGCATGACTTCTAGGCCTCCATCTAGAACAAGTCCACTTAAGCCCTTGTCCAAATGAATGTTTATCTTACATAATGATCATTTCGCCTATTCTCATATGAACAATGAAATTTTGGCTAATATATTGCTTATTTTGCCCATTAATAAATGATTAATGGACTATTGTACATCTATACAATGTTGTTTATTTTACCTTAGTCATGTGACTAGAACTTTTGAACAATCCAAAGCCTATGGGGCAACATCGAACCACTTTGAATAACCCCATTTTGAGCTCATTCTTGGGTGTTGAAATAATCCTTGGATCATCGACGCCCTTATTACTTATTCAAATGATATCACCTTGACCGAACCAAGGATGTAAAACAAAGTATTGGTTTTGCATGGCCTCATGAATGTTAAATCAAATTTTGGGTTAACATTATTATTCTTCTTAATTTCCACGTTGAAAATTTAGTTCTATTCTTTATCCTCTATCCTCATGCACGAATTTGTTCCTTTAATTGATTTCAACACTCATTTTTATTCTCATGTATGGATTTCTTCATCCTTCTCCATCTCTTCTTCATCCTTCATCCTTCTCTATTGTCTATTCTTTTCTTCATCCTTTTTCAATGAAGTGTGTTTGAGCATTTGTTTTACTATCAGTTTGAGTATTAGTTTTTAGGTATCAATTTCATGGTTAGTAGGTATCATTTTTTATACTATTTTATTTATTTGTTTCTGTTTTTTGTTGTATAAATTTTTTTATTGTATTAGAATAATATGAAATCTAAAGAAAATACTTTTTTATTAATGTTTTTTGTAGCAGCGACGATATGATTATCGTTCTTCTCATGCTAATGCCATAAATTCTATTTTTAATTTTGATAACCCTATTACTAATGCTAGTGTTGAAGATGTTATTAAGCCACCTAAGGAGAAACTTGGTCTGGCAGACCTTCTGTCAAATGCAAAGGAGGATTTGCATACTTCCAAAATAAGCAAAATAGATGTGGTGTATGCAAGCAGTTTGGTTATAATAAACGTAATTGTCAAGCTTCTAAGAAGATATGGTTTGTTTTACATGTTGTTATGAATTTGTTAAGGTTTATATTTGGTTTTATGACTTTTTTGGAAATTATTTTATTCAACTGGTTATAAGGGTATATTGGTTTCAGCATATTTTTAGTTTGATATTAGTTTGATGTTTGTAATTGAACTTGGTTATATAGTATCATTTGTAGTTTTCGTTTGAGTATCATTTTTCAGATAAAGCAGTATAAGTTTTAATATTTATTTATTTATAGGTTATATAGTGCCATTTGTAATTTTAGCTTTACTATGGTTTGTAGTATAACATCAGTTTTATTAATTGTTCTTTTATATGTTATATAGTATCATTTGTAGTTTCAGTATCAGTTTTGTAGTGTAAGCAGTATCAGTTTTATTATTTATCTTTTTGTAGTTCATATAGCATTAGTTGTACTTTTAGATACAATTTTGTAGTGTAACTAGTATTAATTTTATTATTATTTTGTTTTCTTGATTAAGTCGGGTATGTTTTTTTTGTAGTATGGTCATATCATTTTGTAATGTCATTTTGTTGTGTATCCGGTTAGCTTTTGCATCCATATGTACATGATCAGGTTGTAGCATCATTTGATCATTTTGTATTAGTATTTTATGGTATTTTTTAGATGTAAAGTTGTGCTTCTAGGTAGCTTTTGCATCAATACGTACCCGATTAGGTTTGGCATCCGGTTAGCTTTTGCACCAATACGTACCCAATCAGGTTTGACATCTGTTTAGCTTTTGCATCTATACATACCCGATTAGGTTTGACATCTGGTTAGGTCTTGCATTCGAAGGTATGCTTGGTTATATAATATACACTGAGCATAGATCGGTTTCCATTTACACCCGATTAGGTATGGGATTCGATTAGCTTTTGCATCAATACATATTTGATTAGGTTTGGCATCCTGTTACCTTTTGCAACTATACATATCTAATTAGGTTTAGCATCCGGTTAGCTTTTGCATTCCGTGGTATGCTAGGTTAAATAATATATCTTAGGTCTAGATTGATTTTCATCTGTACCCAATTAGGTTTGGCATTTGGTTAGCTTTTACACCAATATATACTCGATTAGGTTTGGCATCTGGTTAGTTTTGCATCAATACATACCTGGTTAGGTTAGGCATATGGTTAACTTTTGTTTTTGATGGTATGCTCGGTCAAACAATATATCTTGAGTATATATTGGTTTCCAATTATACCCGATTAGATTTGGCATCCGGTTAGCATTTGCACTCAATTAGATTTGACATCCAGTTAGCTTTGCACCAATATATACTCGATTGGGTTTAGCATCCAATTAGCTTTTGCAACCATACATAACCGATTAGGTTTGGGGTTCGATTAGCTTTTGCATTCTATGTTATGCTCGGTTAAATAATATATCTTGGGTATAAATTAGTTTTCATACATACCAGATTAGGTTTGGCTTTAGGTTAGCTTTTACATCAATACATACCCGATAAGGTTAGGCATCCAGTTAGTTTTTGCCTCAATATTGTAATGACCCGAAATTTTCGATTCCGAAAATTTCGGATAGTTAGGAAAAAGAAGAAAGAGATAGAAGAATAAGAAGAACAGAATCACCAACATCTCACATTCACAGCGGATAAAATATAATAACAAATAATAACAGTTATACAAAGGAAAACAGTACTTGTCAAATTTCATTTTACTACATCAGAGTTACACATAAATACAGATACTGGATATACACAATCATCATGTCTCAGATATACAATAATATAATACAGTGAAAAATACTCCATACGTTCTTGCCATCCAGCTCGCCTCCTGAGCTCTAGTACGTCCTTACCAAAAAATTTATAATACTCGGTCTGACCCGAGCATTACATCAAAGTAACACCCAGGTCAGGCTGGAAACCAGCGTGAGTAAACTCATCTAACATGAAATACCAAACGTAAAACCTATATGAAACCCAAAGTAACTCGTATCCATTTACAAATTCACAATTTGTTATAGGCATCACTTATTTCACACGTCAATTTTCTAAGTACAAAAATTTAGATTAAATAGTCCAATTCACTTAAGTTATTTCGTTCCAGCCTATTGATTTCACATATCAATCTATAAAAATTTGAAGTGTTTCGGGTATTTTCTAATACCCGACCCCGGTCTCTTCGAAATCCAAACGCCATTTTAAAGGTCAAGTTGTTTAATAGTTTAAACAATTTAATTCAACACTTTGAATTCACATATAATTTATCACAGATAAATTATACTCAATTATCACAGATATATCAAGGCATATCACAGAGTACAATAGAATATCACCAAATAGATATCACAAATCCAGATATTCTACTTATACAATCATCCATAAGCACACATCTTTAATCCAGCTCGATAATTAATTAATTAATTAATTAATTAATTAATCCATTTCAAATCATTTTATTTAATTAATCACTTCTTAATCAATTTATTAAACCTTAATTACTTAATTCATTACTTCTTAATTATTAATTAATAACCTTAATTATTAATTAATAAAACTTAATCACCCATTTATTAACCACTAATTACTTAATTAATCAATTACTTACTCTTAATTAAATTACTTAATCAGTTAACTACTAATCATACATTAATCAACTTTAAGTAGTTAATTAAAATTCTTAATTGCAAATTAATTAAACACTTAATTATTAATTAACCAATCTTTAATTACAATTATAAATTAATTATTCTTAATTACTTTCAAAAACAATTAACTAATAAGAATTCATAACATTTTAAAATCTTCTTTAATAACTTTGAAATCAAATTATTACTAATTTACAAACTTTAATGCTAATTAACTTTAACACTTATCTTACGTTAACTATTTAATTATAGTATTAATTAAGATTTAAAAATATTTTAAAGAATTAACTTAATTAATTATATCTTAAAATAAATTCTTATCTTCAACTTTCAGACATTAATTAATTCATAAACTCTTAAGCTGTATAAGATGGTTAACTTCAATTTTAATTAGGGTTAGCCTTAGAAAACCCAACCCGAGTATATTTCCAGTTTACTCGAGTAAACACTCAAGATCTTCACCATTTCCCATGAGACCTTCTTCCCCTCCACATACATTTCCCTCTTCTTTTCCTGTAAGTTTTTAAGTTATAAAGTACAATAACAGGCAACACTCACGCACCCAGGTAACATTCCGAAGCCACCTCTCATTTTTCTCGAGCATCAACTCGTGTCGCCCACAAAAAAACTTCCTGACACCTATGCGTTGCCGTGCATGGCACTTCGCCGACCTTCCGATGAACTGCGATCCCTTCGGCAAGTCACATAACGTCGTGACACTCGATCTCCATGGACGACTCGACGCCAACAACACCCAATCGAAAAATTGAGTTTCCAGTCCGAAACTCGAACTTACACCTTCGTCCAAAACCGCCTCGTCCAATTCACGCCGACCATCAGAGGCACTACAACTCCGGCCTTATCTCGTCGGTACTCCATTCTACTCTTCCCCTCAAATTCGTACAGCTCCATCAATCAGAGATGATGAAATCACCTCGCTTCTGACCACATCCAAAACTCGAGCATAAACCCTAAATTCGCCTCTTCCTATCAATTTTTGCGATAGATAATTTTTTTAACAATTTTCCTAACTTCAACAAGGGTCAAGCAAGCTTCGTGCAAAATTTTAACATCCAAAAATTCTTCAGTCAATAGAAATTGATCAAAATATGTTTTTGGTTCAACTACTAACTGCAAACTTTGCACACTCAACTAAAAATCGCCATTTTTGTTTTGAAAATCTTATTTTTGTATGTAGATTCAAGCTATATAATTGAATCAGCAATTTACAATACTCGAATTCAACATAAAATTATTTGTTGCTCTTTAAATCAAATTTCCCAGTTGATACACTTCACTAACAGGTTGAAAGCAAATTTTAAAAGCTTGATTTATGTTTAAACAACCTATTTTGTTTTAAACTCAAAGCCTAATAATAGCTAGATGAAAATATTTTGGATTTTGAATAGCTTCTTAACTCGGTAACAAAACAAAATAGAGAAGAATCTGAACAACTCATATATAAACACAGAGCTATATAAACAACATACATATGCAAGCATATTATTATCAATGAATCATACATACAGATTTAATTAAACTTAAGTCTTTAAAAATTTTGTTTACTCACCTGAAAAATGTTTGTACAGAGAGTAATTTTGCTTTTGGAAAGCTGCAGTTTGATTTTCCCTGTAAACCGTCCTGTTTTTGTTTAGTTGAATGAATTTGAGTTTATAAAATGATGGTACTTATTTCCTTTTTCTGGTTTTTCTAAGTTTTGTTTGAACGAACAAGAATAAAAAGATACATACATAGAAACAGTTTTGTACAGGAGAGGTATTTTCTGGTACAAGCTTTTTCTTTGGTCAGATTTTTGTCTTTTTTTCTTCTGAAAATTGAAATGATATTTGTTTGTGCTGAGATGATGTTACTTAATGCATATGTTTCCCTATATGTTTACATCTTATCCTATTCTTGTATGTACATAGATTTTGTTTGTAGATATTTTTTTCTTTATTTTTCTTATGCCTTGCTTATACATGTATTTCATAGGTTATATTTTCTAGAATTATCTTATGTTTTCATAAAACATATAAGTTACCTTATATATTTATGTTTAACACAAATCCTTAGTTTTATTTCTATTTAAAGTTTAACTATCAACCACTTAATTCTTATCCATATATTTCTATACTTATATTTTGTATTGATAAGATTGATTTTATTCTAAACATTTTTTAAAAGACTTTACTTATATTCATATATTTTTGTAATTATAGTTTATACTTATATTTAATATTGATAGGATTAATTTTAATTTAACATTATTATCAATATCTCATTCATATGCACATGTTCAAATTAAATGTTAATAATGTAGAACATTAATTAAATCGAATAAGGTAGATTTTATTTTAAATATTTTTGAAAGATTTTATTTTAAAAAATTTCAAATCAAAGCATCCTTCACAATACATACATACATATATATATATATATATATATATATATAACTGGAAAATGTCCAAAGTCTTATTTGTTGTTTTTTAAATGAAAAGCTTGTATTTTATTTAAATTAGATTAAATGCTTATTATAATAATATGGCCAAAATCCCAGGTCATCACATTCCTCCCCCTTTTGAATCTTTTCGTCCCCGAAAAGGATCGAAGCTAAAATTATTAAAATGCTTAAAATCAGATAAATTTTCTTTGATCAATTTTTAAACTACCTTTAAAAAAATCTATAGAATATTACTAAAATAGTTTTTATAAAAATACTTTTATAACTCGATCTTTCGACAAATCCATCCTTGTTCTCATAGAAATTCGGTCATACGTTGATCGGGCGTAGGACTAAAAATCTGTAAGTACTTGATAAACCTGTTTCAATACCCAGTAAAAATAATTGGGAAAATAGTTTTATTGAAAATATAGAAAACGATTTTTGAGAATAAAGGATATATCTTTGGTGAGAATGCTCTGGAAATCATCACCCCCATCCATGGTCGCAGTTACATCCTGGGTTACGCTGCCACCGCAGCAAAAGTCCACGTAACTGTAGGCATTCTAAGCCCCTCGATTACGCCATGGAACCCACAACAGATCGCAGTTACATTCCAGGGTTATGTTGCCATCACAGCAAAAGTCCATGTAATAGTAGGCATCAGCGCCCTCGATTTTCGCTATCAAAAATGAAACTTCTCTAATCCCACATAGGTTGCAGTCTACCGATGTAAAATCAAACGCAGACTGTTGACTCTCAGCGGCACACACGACTTTCGCTATGTTACCATAGGTCGCAGTCTACCGATATAAAATCAAAGATAGACTGTTGGCTCTTAGAGGTACACACGACTTTCGCTATGCTCTGCAATAGATCGCAGTGACATCGAGTTACACTGTCGTCACAGCATAACCCAAATGCCTCTGTAGGCATCAACGCCCTCGACTTTCGCTACACTACACAAAATCCTCAGGAACTAGTTTTGTCCAGACTCCTCATAGGATCAATTTTAGAACCTCCCCCTTAGAGGCTCAAGGCAGTACCAACCTATGGTACTCCTGAGAAGTTCATTTCAAGGGAGCACCTTTTTCCCCAGAGCTATTTTCAAAACACTTTATACTATACACATATAGTATCTTCCAAATCATACACCAGTATGAATCTCATATAAAGCTCCTTTACACAAAATTGATTATCCCAAAATCGATAATTCTCAAACTAGGTTTTCCAAATTCCAATATTGATTTTTACCTAAAAATCAAAAGCCTTTCCAAATCCAAAGGTTCCCAAAACCTTTTTTCCAAAATCTTCACAAGATCCTTTATATATATAGATATATTTAATCTTTGATAAAAATCTTTGGATCATTTCAAACTTGTATAAAACTCCTTTTATACTTCAAACACTTTCAAAATCCTTTTCTTTCGGCAATAGATTCAACAAGGGAAGCTTTATCTTATATAATAAAGATATATAACTTTTTTTATTCAAAATCAAATATTCAAATTTGATTACTCTTTTCATTATCAATTTCATTTAAATCCGTACGATGTACATATATCATCTGCACGCTATACCAGTCTGATCGCTCACTCGATCACACAATTTCACTTCCGAACTAGTATCGTCCACCTGACTTCCTAGTGCAGACACAGATCTGGTTCCTTGATCAGAACTGTCATTCTCCTTGCATAGCCTAACTATTATAGAGAATATCCAGAACCAATCAACAATCCGTATCCAGGTTCGCCGTCGAAAATCGAGCGAAAAATCCCAACTCGGATCGATAAACTATCTCGAAATTCTGTGCTCGAATCTGGATCAAATCACTATGCGAATAGAATAAATACGTACATCCTACGTATTTATCTTCATTTATTATCAACTAAATTAATTTCTCTTTCTATTCACAATTCCTTTAATTTCTATCTACATAATCACAATTGTTTCAATTCCATTGGATTATCACTTTAATCCTTATCCCAAATGGATATTCAACAATAAACAGTTTGAACTCTGTCCATCTTAAATTCAGAAAATAGCTTGAAAAGTTTAAAATAGATAAGTCATTGAAAAATAATTATTAGTTTATAACATAGTCATAAAATAGTTAAGTAATTGTAAAATAGTTGAAAAATAGTCAAATAGTCATAGAAATTTTAAATAATTGCAAAATAGTTGTAAAATAGTAATTAATTTGTAAAGTAGTTAGATAATTACAAAATAGTTTAAGATAGTAATTAGCTATAAAACAGTTGAAAAACAGTAATTAGTTTATAAGACAGTTACAAAATAGTTAAATAATTACAAAAGTAGTTGTAAAATAAGTATAAAATAGTTTTGGATATAATAAGAAAGGTTGTATATATTAAGTAGCTTGGAAAAATAAGTTTGTATTAAAAAATTTATATTGAAAAATAGTCCAGAGTCAAAACTGTTCACTTCCCCATCAATTCAATTTAAATTTTCACTTCCATTTAAAATAACTCAATTCCAATTTGAATAATTTCAATTTCCATTGAAATTGATTTAACCCCAATTCAAGTTGAATCAATCTTTATTTCTTTCCAAATTCAAATCAAATTTCATTTGATTTTAAACATATTCACTTTAACTATAATTCCAAATAATTCAAATTAATTTAGACTAATTTCAAATTGAATCCACTTCAATTTCAAATCATTTCAATTTTTATTAATCAGTCCCAATTCCCATTTGAATTTGAACTCGTTAATCTTTGATTTTATTTCGAATTAATCCAATTCAAATTTTCCATTTGAATTTTATGTTTATCTATCTTTAATTCTAATTAATTCAAACTAAATTCAATTTTGAACTAATGAAATCTAAATCTCAACTTTATCCCATCTCGAATTATTTAAATTCGAGCTAAATTTTCAAATGTTGATTTAACCCCTTAAATTAGATTAACCTTTATTTTTGAATCAATAATCCAAATCTTTAAACAATTTAATTCTGAGTCCAGTTCTCAATAGATAAAGAAAATTTTACATTAGTACTACCACAAAATATTCCATACATTAATTGACTACATACTAATGTTCATACATTACATACATTTATCCAAAATAAGAGTCTTACAGAAATCGTAAATCTAGATGCCTTTCTATTATCTAAAGTTTTGGAAAGAATAGAGCCCTAATGTTCTTGCAAGAATCCATTCTATGGACTTCCTTCTAAAGGGCAAAGCCCGAACATACACTACTTAACAGGGTGTCCCCACTGATAACATTTACCATAAAATGTTTCTACCCTGTCATCAACCTGGATAACCTTCACGCCTCCAATAGTACGTTCCACAGCTTTACTCCTCTTCTGCCTCTCGGAACAATTCCTAGCAACGTGTCCCGTCTTCTTACAATGATAGAAAATAGTCGACTCATTGACCGGTTCAACTGGTTTACGCTTCGCCTTTCTTACTTCAACGCAATGATTTAGGAAATGCCATTTCTTATGACACTTAAAACACAAGATCTCAGAGCGAAACCGTTGGAATGTACCCTTCAATTCCTCTCTTGTTTTACTGCACTTAGCTGCGTAGTGTACCTTATTGAAACATCTGCAGCAGGTGACATTATCATAAGGCCCTGGTTCAGCCCTTTCCTTAACCTGTTTCTCATACTCTTGAATTTCTTCTTCTCGATTCTTACGTGCAGCTACTCTTTGCTCTCTGCGTCTAACCTTCCATTCTTCAGTCTTAGTCATCTCTCTCAAGGACTGAATTCTAGAGGGACTTCCTAATCTATAAATTAGACCTAATTAGAAGAATTCAACGTTTACTCTGATATATATATATATATATTAATTTGCTTACCAAATTATACCTTATGTTTCAACACCTTTGGTTTTTAATTCAAATAAGTTTCAAACAACTTCTTTTTTCAAAATAAGATTACTTTCAGAAATATTTTGAAGAATATTATTTATTATTCCCTTTATCAATTTGAAAACAAATTTCAAATGTTTTTTTTAAATCTTAGGATTCTAACCTCATAATTGAAAACCCCACTTCAATTTACAAGTCATACTTATCTAAAGGTTTACTTCCTTAAAACATTCCAATTTTCTTTATCATTGTTAGGGAACAAACATCCCAGTATTTCTATTACCACTTAATTCTCATTATTAAATTTTCAAATAATATAACAACCAATTACCTTAATATTTATTAGAAAGAAATATTGCTTTATATATCAAAATATATTCTTATCTAGAATCATTTAAAACCTTTATGTAAGAAAATAACAAGTACACGCTCATATATATATATATATATATACACACACACACACTCAACTCATTCTAGGGTACCCTTGACTCTATCCTTAATAAGTAATCCCAACAGAACCAAGGTTCTCGCTTAACCTTCGTCTCTGATACCAACAGTAACGACCCGAAATTTTCGATCCCGAAAATTTCAGATAGTTAAGAAAAAGAAGAAAGAGATAGAAGAATAAGAAGAACAGAATCACCAACATCTCACATTCGCAGCGGATAAAATATAATAACAAATAATAAGTTATACAAAGGAAAACTGTACTTGTCAATATTCATTTTACTACATCAAAGTTACACATATATACAGACACTGGATATACACAATCATCATGTCTCAGATATACAATAATATAATACAGCGGAAAATACTCCATACGTTCTTGCCATCCAGCTCGCCTCCTGAGCTCTAGTACGTCCTTACCTGAAAATTTGTAATACTCGGTCTGACCCGAGCATTACATCAAAGTAACACCTGGGTCAGGCTGGAAACCAGCATGAGTAAACTCATCTAACATGAAATACCAAACGTAGAACCTATATGAAACCCGGGGTAACTCGTATCCATTTACAAATTCACAATTTGTTATAGGCATCACTTATTTCACACGTCAATTTTCTAAGTACCAAAATTTAGATTAAATAGTCCAATTCACTTAAGTCATTTCGTTCCATCCTATTGATTTCACATATCAATCTATAAAAATTCAAAGTGGTTTCGGGTATTTTCTAATACCCGACCCTGGGCTCTTCGAAATCCAAACGCCATTTTAAAGGTCAAGTTGTTTAATAGTTTAAACAATTTAATTCAACATTTTGAATTCACACAGCATCCATCACAGATAAATTATACTCAATTATCACAGATATATCAAGGCATATCACAGAGTATCACAGAATATCACCAAATAGATATCACAAATCCAGATATTCTACTTATACAATCATCCATAAGCAAACATCTTTAATCCAGTTCGATAATTTATTAATTAATCCATTTCAAATCATTTTATTTAATTAATCGCTTCTTAATCAATTTATTAAACCTTAATTACTTAATTCATTACTTCTTAATTATTAATTAATAACCTTAATTATTAATTAATAAAACTTAATCACCCATTTATTAATCACTAATTACTTAATTAATCAATTACTTATTCTTAATTAAATTACTTAATTAGTTAACTACTAATCATACATTAAACTTTAAGTAGTTAATTAAAATTCTTAATTGCAAATTAATTAAACACTTAATTATTAGTTAACCAATCTTTAATTACAATTATAAATTAATCATTCTTAATTACTTTTAAAAACAATAAATCAATAAGAATTCATAACATTTTAAAATCTTCTTTAATAACTTTGAAATCGAATTATTACTAATTTAAAAACTTTTATGTTAATTAACTTTAACACTTATCTTACATTAACTACTTAATTAAAGTATTAATTAAGATATAAAAATATTTTAAAGAATTAACGTAATTAATTATATTTTAAAATAAATTCTTATCTTCAACTTTCAGACATTAATTAATTCATAAATTCTTAAGCTTGTATAAGATGGTTAACTTCAATTTTAATTAGGCTTATCCTTAGAAAACCCGACCCGAGTATATTTCCAGTTTACTCGAGTAAACACTTTCACCATTTCCCCCGAGACCTTCTTCCCCTCCACATACATTTCCCTCTTTTTTCTGTGTAAGTTTTTAAGTTATAAAGTACAATAACATGCAACACTCACGCACCCAGGTAACATTCCGAAGCCACCTCTCATTTTTCTCGAGCATCAACTCGTGTCGCCCACAACAAAAAACTTCCTGACACCTATGCGTTGTCATGCATGGCACTTCGCCGACCTTCCGATGAACTGTGATCCCTTCGGCAAGTCACATAACGTCGCGACACTCGATCTCCATGGACGACTCGACGCCAACAACACCCAATCGAAAATTTGAGTTTCCAGTCCGAAACTCGAACTTACACCTTCACCCAAAACCGTCTCGTCCAATTCACGCCGACCATCAGAGGCACTACAACTCCGGCCTTATCTCACCGGTACTCCATTCTACTCTTCCCCTCAAATTCGTACAACTCAATCAATCAGAGATGATGAAATCACCTCGCTTCTGACCACATCCAAAACTGGAGCATAAACCCTAAATTTGCCTCTTCCTATCAATTTTTGCGATAGATAATTTTTTTAACAATTTTCCTAACTTCAACAAGGGTCAAGCAAGCTTCGTGCAAAATTTTAACATCCAAAAATTCTTCAGTCAACAGAAATTGATAAAATATGTTTTTGGTTCAACTGCAAACTTTGCACACTCAACTAAAAATCGCCATTTTTGTTTTGAAAATCTTGTTTTTGTATGTAGATTCAAGCTATATAATTGAATCAGCAATTTACAATACTCAAATTCAAAATAAAATTATTTTTTGCTCTTTAAATCAAATTTCCCAGTTGATATACTTCACTAACAGGTTGAAAGCAAATTTTAAAAGCTTGATTTATGTTTAAACAACCTATTTTGTTTTAAACTCAAAGCCTAATAATAGCTAGATGAAAATATTTTGGATTTTGAATAACTTCTTAACTCGGTAACAAAACAAAACAGAGAAGAATCTGAACAACTCATATATAAACACAGAGCTATATAAACAACATACATATGCAAGCATATTATTATCAATGAATCATACATACAGATTTAATTAAACTTAAGTCTTTAAAAATTTTGTTTGCTCACCTGAAAAATGTTTGTACAGAGAGTAATTCTATTTTTGGAAAGCTGCAGTTTGATTTTCCCTATAAACCTTCCTGTTTTTGTTTAGTTGAATGAATTTGAGTTTATAAAATGATGGTACTTATTTTCTTTTTCTGGTTTTGCTAAGTTTTGTTTGAACGAAGATGAATAAAAAGATACATATATAGAAACAGTTTTGTACAGGGGAGGTATTTTCTGGTACAAGCTTTTTCTTTGGTCAGATTTTTATCTTTTTTTTTTTGAAAATTGAAATGATATTTGTTTGTTCTGAGAAGATGTTATTTAATGCATATGTTTCCCTATATGTTTACATCTTATCCTATTCTTGTATGCACATAGATTTTGTTTGTAGATATTTTTTTCTTCTTCTTTTTTTTCTTATGCCTTGCTTATACATGTATTTCATAGGTTATATTTTCTAAAATTATCTTATGTTTTCATAAAAACATATAAGTTGCCTTATATATTTATGTTTAACACAAATCCTTAGTTTTTATTTCTATTTAAAGTTTAACTATCCAACACTTAATTAATATCCATATATTTCTATACTTATATTTTGTATTGATAAGATTGATTTTTTTTAAACATTTTTTTATAAACTTTATTTATATTCATATATTTTTATAACTATAGTTTATACTTATATTTAATATTGATAGGATTAATTTTAATTTAACATTATTATCTGTATCTCATTCATATGCACATGTTCAAATTAAATGTTAATAATGTAGAGCATTAGTTAGATCGAATAAGGTAGATTTTATTTTAAATATTTTTGAAAGATTTTATTTTAAATTTTCAAATCAAAGCTTCCTTCACAATACACGCATACATACATACATACATACATACATACATATTTATATATAACTGGAAAATGTCCAAAGTCTTATTTGTTTTTTTTTAAATGAAAAGCTTGTATTTTATTTAAATTAGATTAAATGCTTATTATAATAATATGGCCAAAATCCTGGGTCGTCAAAAATACATACTCGATTAGGTATGGCATCCGCTTAGCTTTTGCGTTTAATGATATGCTCGGTTAAGCAATATATCTCTGCTATAGATTGGTTTTCCTTTGTACCTGATTAGGTTTGGCATCTAGTTAGCATTTGCATCAATATGTACCCGATTAAGTTTGGCATTTGATTAGTTTTTGCACCAATATGTACTTGATTAGGTTAGGCATCCGTTTAGCTTTTGCATCCATACATACCTGATTAAGTTTGGCATCCGTTTAGCTTTGCATCAATGCATACCTAATTAGGTTTTGCATTCAGTTAGCTTTTGCATTACCATGTACCCAATTAGATTTGGCATTCGGTTATTTGCAACTATATATTCCCAATTAGGTTTGACATCCTGCCAGCTATGCATTCGATTGGTATGCTTGGTTAAATAACATATCTCGGGCACTGATTGGATCCCATTCATACTCAATTAATTGATGTATAATATGCTTTTTTCCTATTGCTATTCTTGCATTAATTGAAGCATGGTGAGCAAGATGGGATGATTAACTATGTTGTAAATAGCTAGAAGATATAGGTGGCATGGAAAGCGGAGAGTTATTACATGGTGATGTTGGTTAGTTTATGCAATATTAGTTTTTAGTATCAGTTTTTGCATAATATTAGTATCGATTTCAAGTATTAATATCCGTTTTGGCATGATATTAGTATCAGTTTCAAATATTATGAAGTACAATGTTAGTTTTTGCAAGCTATTAGTATCAGTTTCAAATATAACATAATATGGTATCAGTTTTTGCATGCTATTAGTATCGGTATAAGTTCTAAATATAATCAAATGTGGCATTGGTTTTTGCATCCTATTAGTATTGGTATTAATTTCAGTATGATAATATATAATATCAGTTCTTACATACTATTAGCATAAGTTTCAGTTATAACTAAATATAGTATCGGTTTGAGGTATAAGAAAATAAGGTATCGGTTTTTATATACTCTTGGTATCAGTTTCAGGTACAAGTGAAAATAAAATATATTCATAACATAGTATCACATATAGGTAAGTTAAACAAAGCTAATTTTTACAGCATCAGAAATAAGATCATTCTATATACAAGAAATTGACAAAATTTCGACGAGTATTTATATCTACATTAAAACAAAGCTAAATTCAATTAGTTCTAACACAACATCACAAATGTATATTAATTGAATTGGACATCAAAGAAATTTTTACAACAAATCGACTTCTTTCTATTTTTTTCTTCTAGTCTTGATATGAAATCGGATAAATTGCAGCAGTTATCATTGTATGTCGATATCTCAAACACTGTTCTTGCTCTACTTTGCAACATATGTTCAGGTTTTATCTTGGTTAGAATTTGGCTTTTATTCAATGATATGATATATATCATGACATATATTTCACGGTCAACCCTATTAAAATCAAGGTATATTGTTAGTATCAGTTTGCATCACTTGTAGTATTAGGTATATAACAAACGTTGTATTTAAGAGATAATGGTGCAAATAGGTCATATGCTTTAAATGAAATAATTAACAGTTTTAGCATCAGTATTAGCATTAGTTTTAGTATCGATTTTAGCGACTGTAGGCACCATTTTTAAGATCCATGATAATTGTTTTATTTCTATATTAATTATATACAATTTTAGTATCAGTTTTTACGTCTTTATGTATCAGTTTTTATGCATGTAGGTATTGGTTTTGATCTGAAGTAAATGTTTATTCAATTGAAAGAAAAAATAGCTTGTGTATCGATCGATTCAATTTAATGTACTAAGCATATAAAGACGTATGGTACTTTATATAAAAGATCACAATGCAACACAACAAGTTCTAAATATTAAGGAACTATCATTTCAGTATTACTATTAGTTTCAGTTCTAGTATCAATTTTGTTATAGGTAGGTAACATTTTGAATAGAAAAAATAATAATATATTTGATACCGGTAATAAATTCATAAGATATCAAATATTTGAACATGATATATTGTAACATTATGCATTTCCATCTCCATACAGCATGGACCAATTTCAACCTATAGAGAATTACATAATCTCCTTCTACAAAGTTGAGAAAACGGTACATACAAACAATTATATAAGATAACTCTAGCAATAATAAAAATCACCTGAGTCTGAAGCATAGTATCGACTTCCATTAACATGGCATAAGAAGCCATTACTAATCCTTGTTCTTCTTCTTAGTCATTCTCCTTTTTATCTTTATGATTGTTAATCTTCTTCTTAGTCAACATGTCTTTAGCTACGATTTCATTGTCGACGCTCCAGACATTTTTTTTCCGCTTCACTAACTTTTGTTTTTATTGTTGGTGTGAGGTTTGTCGGATGATGTGCATGAAATTGAAGAGATTTGATTAGATTTTTGGGTTTGGATTGTGGTGTAATTTAAAGAGGTTTTAGGGGGAGAAGCTAGAAACTGGTTTGGGAGGAGTTGGGTTTGGTGTTGCATTTTTGGAATCGAAGAGTGAGTTTGAAATTTGTCATCCAGCCTTTAGACCAGCCAGAACCTGAACAGACCGGACAGGCCGAACTTAGAGTTATCAAGGCAAAAAGTCCGAAGAGATATCCTAGGAGTCCAGAAATCAAGCATAAATAAAGTCTCAAAGTCAAAGTCAAAACCATCATAAACAATAAGGCAATGGGCCAAGTTGGAGATCGGCACCGACCCCCACTGGGATCGATATTGATCCCTAAATAAGACTTGGTTGGATCCCATCTTCTGCCTACATGCTTATCTTGGTGCCAAAAGCCTATTTCCAAAGTCTGCTTGTTGATGCAATGCAAATTTCTCCATCAAACTCCATGGCCACTTGGAACTACAACTTTGTTCTCTTACAACTCCATTATTTAGGCTTAAAAACAAGCTAATACTGGTCCAAATAACTATGGAATTTCAAAGCTAACCATAAGATGATCCGAGCAAGAAGTCGAAGTCACCAAAAATGGTGAACTTGGGGATCAGTACCGACTCCCACTTAGGGGTCAATACCGACTCCAAAATATCGATGAGGTGGTGCCTATTATTTTGGAAGAATTTTTCAAATTTGTTCACAGCTGTTTGAGATATTTTAGACTAGATTTTAGGCCCCCTACCTCTATAAATATAGGAGTATGGCTCATTTTGGAGGATCTTTTTAGTTTTGGCTCCATTATTTCTTATATTTTTGTAACTCTGAAATTCTAAGTATTAGAGTTGTAGCAACCCCAAGAACTTCTTTCTCCAAATGAGAAATCAACAATAACACAATAAAGTGGGCATAGGCGAAGCTTTGCCGAACCACTATAAAAGATTGTGTCTTATTATTTCCTCATTTTCAATTATATCTCTTCACATTTTATTCTCTTCTATTACTTTTGGGTGTTTGTGCCATTTTTGGTTCAAACGTTTTGGTGCTTTCACTGAGAAACATATTCTCAGGCCATTTGGACCCATCATCTACTATTGGATTTCCCCATATCTAAGAGGTAAATCTACCTTTTCTTTCTTTTTGATTTCTATAACTCAGATTTTCCACAAATCTGCAAGAAGTTTTCTGCCATGGCCCCATCACTAAAGGAATTCCAAACATGAACCATAACTACCAGATTGAGCTACCACTAGTGATGTTGAGAATCAGAATCCCCGGTATGGAGATGGAATTGTCCAACCAACTCAACCCGAGATCCAAACTCCAACCGACGTTATGACTAAATGAAGATGGATATGATGGTGAAGCAGATGGAAGATAGATTCCAAGCTAGCCAATAGGAGATGAACAACATGATGCAACAGAGTTTTAGGCTGTTGAATAAGCTAACTCAAAGTAGTTGCAGATGGAGTAGAAGGGGCTCCAATGTTGAATCAAAGAGTTCTTCTTCATCCGAGCAAAGACGGAGGAAAAGAAGGTAGAAGAAAACTCAATACATTGTTGGAACATCTGCATAAGCAAGTGGACGAGCCATAGGCTCAAATTCAAGGATCGATGTCGACCCTCACTTGGGACTCGGTGATAACCCCAAAAGTAGCGCGCTTAGTGCCTATCCTTTGTAAGGTGGCGTGGACGTCATCCCTGGATGTGTCATTGAAGATTTGAATCTAGAAAACCATAGTATTGCCGATGATGCTGCTCATGGGAATCAAACATGGGGAAATGCTAGATGAATGGGCCCTAGAGATTAGGGAGCCTAAGTGTCGAGCACCTTCCTAAGAGCACTCATCGAGCCAGACACTTAGGGTAGGACCCGATCATCGCCGTTCGATCAAACCTATTGATTCAGACTATTTAAAGGATATGGCTAGGAGATTGGCTAGTGAAAACAGTCCAGAACTAATGATGATTGGGGAACTTATGCTAGTTGAAACCCATTTATAGGGGACATCCTTCGTGCAAGATACCCTAAAAATTCAACATGCTAAAGATGTCGTTGTATGGAGGAATGACGATTCCTAGGCAACACTTATTGAGATATGAATGACATAAGGATTTAACCAGGTCTTCGGATGCTGTGAAGTACCACTGTTTCCTAATTTTCTAAATGGGGTTACTGCGATGTGGTCCACTAGGCTTCCATCGAGGTCCATATTATCTTTTACCAAATTTTCATGGAAATTCATGAAGCAATTCCATTTGCATACCTCACGGATTAAGCACGTGATGTCATTGTTTAATGTTTATCAAGATGAAAGGGAGTTATTAAGGGACTATTTGAATTAGTTCCACACGTCTGTAACAGAGATGATGGATCCCAAGGAAGATATGGTGTTGATGGCACTATGTAAAGGAATTCATCCCAACTCAAATTTTAGGGATTGAATAGAAAGCAAGCAACCATTGACAATGGAAGCTTTCTATAGGAAAGCTAATGAGTATTTGCTTCGGGAGAATGCGTGTAAGCGTCCATGGAGGACCGATGCTGGAAATTCGAATGAGCTAATTCAAAGTAATATTGTTGTAAGGCAGTTTAGAGGATGCTCTGGGAATGTTGATGTGAAAATTGGTAATCAGAACAAAAGTTGGAAAAAAACAATGACGGGGCAAAGAAGGGAAAGCCAGATAATATGAGTTGTTTCAGAAGTCCCAAGTATGACAATTTCATTGAATTGAATAACTTGATAGAGAACATTTATCCAGCTACTCAAAATATCGAACCATATAGGAAGCCAGCTTTTAAGGAGTCAACTGAGAAGGAAAGGAATTCGGGCAAGTTCTGTAGATTCCATGTGCTCACGGTCGTAATACTAAAGTGAGCAGCGTCTGTGTGACATGATTGAAGATTTAATAAGGAAAAAGAAACTGCAACAATATGTGAATGCCCCACAAGATGGCGGGTAAGGAAATTCCAGTGCCCCTGGGTCATCTTCCTAATGAAGGCAAGCTGAGCCTGGTGCTGATGCCTTCAGATGGCCTAAAAAATGATTAGTGATTAACACAATTATCAGTAGGCCTCATCTTGCCGATAAGAATTTTGCTTAAATGGATAGATACATTGCAGCCTTAAAGCATGCTGAGAATGAAAGCTGCTATGCTTTTGAGGATGGAGCTCCAGCAAAACAATCTCGAACCATGACAGATGATATTATTTTCCAGAAAAAGGATGCTGATAGATTCAAGGCTTCGATAATTGACCCACTCGTAATCTCAGCCGTGATTTGTCCCGCCATTGTACGAAAGGTGCTTGTTGATTGTGGGAGTTCAGTTAATATTTTGTTCAAAAAAGTTTACGATCAAATGATGTTGTAGGAGGATTTGAAGCCTTGTAGATCTCGTATACATGGGTTCAACGGGATGGCTACTGAAGCCATAAGATATGTCGAATTACCAGTGGAACTTATTGATGACGACCACAGGCAAGTGCGGGTCGAGCCGTTTTTAGTGTTGCATGTTTATTCTGCTTATAACGCATTCTTGGGCAGACTGCCACTAGCTAAATTTAGAGCAGGCATCGCTCCTTGGTATTTAACTGTGAAATTCCCTACAAATAATGGGGTAGGGATTGTGCACGGAGATCAGATGGTTGGTCGCGAGGAAGCAAGACATAAGGAGAAAGGAAAGAGTGTAAAGGGGGTCCTCTGCATAAAGAATTTTGACGCAAATAAACTACCGTCTAAGCCCTAGCTTAGGAAAACTAGTTAGCTCTAGATGACAGGGACAGACGAAATGAGCCGGAAGGAAGACGGGCTGCTCCTATCGAATGGAAAATTGTTGTTTCGGTCAGCAGGTTTGACTCGAATAAGGTCCTGAAGATTGGATCTCATCTTGTTGCTAGTGTGATGGGGGAGTTGGTTGGTTTTCTCAGGTAAACCTGAATGTGTTTGCCAGGACACACTCAGATATGTGTAGGATCTTTGCCCAGAATAGCGAGCCATGTATTAAACATCATCCCCAAATGCATTCCTGTGAAACAGAAACGCCGCGGCTTGGGTCCGGAGGGATCCGCTGCACTTAAGGAGGAAGTGGATAAGCTAAAGGACAATGGCTTTATACATGATACTCTATACCCGAATTGGGTGTCTAACCTTGTTTTGGTGAAGAAAGCAAACACGAAGTGGATGACATGCATCGAATATTCGGACTTGAATAAAGCGTGTCCAAAGGAAAGTTTCTCGCTTCTAAGGATGGATCAGTTAGTGGACTCGACTGTAGGACACAAGCTACTCTCCTTTATGGATGCATACTCTGGATACAATCAAATCTAGATGCATGTCCCAAATCAGGAACACACCAGCTTTATTACCGATCTTGGATACTATTACTATCTGGTCATGCCCTTCGGATTAAAGAACGCAGGAGCGATTTACCAGTGACTTATGAACCGGATGTTTAAGGACCAGATCGACGATCAATGGAGGTTTACATGGACAATATGCTTATGAAGTCACAGTATTCGAGAAATCACATTGTTGATCTGGTAGAGATGTTTGATGTCCTTCAACAGTACAGAATGAAACTCAATCCCTTGGAATAATATTTTGGTATGGCATCAGGGAAATTCTTGGGTTTCATTATCAACTCCATGGAATTAAAGCCAATCCAAAAAAGGTCAAGGCTTTGAGAGAAATCGAAGCACCAAAGACGATCAAGGAGGTCCAAAGCTTGAATGGAAAGGTCGCTACCATGAGTCGATTCATTTCCAATGCCACTGACAAATACATCCCTTTCTTCGAGGTGATCAAGAAGGAAAAGAGAAACTTAGAGTGAAACTAAAACCACACAGATGCGTTCCAAGCTATGGTGAATCATTTAAAGAGATCTCTCATTCTTGTATTTGGTGGTGTAAGCGTCGTACTTTTATGCGAGGAATCCCACATTCAGCGACCAGTTTACTATATCAGTAAGTGGTTGATAGTAGTAGAAAGAAACTACCCAAGACTGGAAAAGCTCGCATATTTCCTGTTGATTGCTTCGAGAAAGCTCCGCACCTATTTCCAGGCTCATCCGATCAATGTCCTTACTTACTAGCCCTTGCAATAAGTCTTACAACGACCTGAGACTTCTGGAAGGCTACTAAAATGGAACATTGAATTGATTCGATATGATATCACTTATCCTCCTCGGAGAGCAATCCACAGTCAGGCCTTGGTGGATTTTATTACTAAATTCACTGCACGAGATGATTCTCTGAAAAGTAGTGGAGAAGAGAAAATTGGATGAAAGATGTACACGGATGGTGCATCCAATGATTAGTGTTCTGGTGCTAGAATTGTGCTTGTCACTCCCAAAGGACACGGAATTAACTACGCCTTAACATTCAATGTTTCAGCAACGAACAACAAAGTTGAATATGAAGCCTTGATCGTAGGACTCAAGAACGCCAAGGAACTAGAAATAAAGACTTTACACTTTTTTTGACTCCCAGTTAGTGGTATGCCAAGTATGAAAAGAGTATCAGGCAAAAGGAGCAAAGCTTCCCTGTCTAACTGGGTTCTCGAGTTGCTTAACGACTTTGAATATTACACGATCACTCTTATTGTTAGAGAGGAAAATGAGAAGGGTGACTCATTTTCTAAATTGGCTAGTTTCAGTGATATGTAGCTCATGGGCCTGGTTCCAATGAAAGCACTTTCAGCCCCAAGCATCAACTAGATGGATGTCGATTAGATCTTGGAGGCTGAGCCTAAACGGGAGTCATGGATGACTCTGATTTGGGATTATTTGCAAAGAGGGGTCCTTCCGTAGAGAAGGAATAAATGGTGAAAAGTCCTTCACCAAGCTTCAAGATATATCATGTGTAACACCTTACATTTTTACATAATTAAAAAAAATCAATTGAATTAACATAATTGCAAAACAGAATATGAATGTCAAATATATGCAATTAAGAATTAAGAGGTTAAATAGATTTAAGCAAGCAATGAGTGTGTGATTAATTGACGCATCAATCAATTTAAAGGGGAATTAATTAAGAGACATAAAGGCGTCAATTAGTCAGAGAATATATCACTTTTATAACATTAATTAATTAAGGGATCTTCTAATAAAGGGAAACGTACGTTGGGAATAAATTAAATGATAACATATATATATTAATTTATAATTGACACAAACAATTAATTAAAGACATTAAGTAAGCGTCAAGTAATAAAAGAGGGAAACTTATATGTCAATTAATTGAGTAATGAATTGGCAGTTTAAATATATACAACTAATAAATGCATGATTGAGTGATGCATAAGAATTAATTTGGTTATCGACTATAATGGGAAAACGTGTCAATTAATTAATTGGAAATTAGTTGAGCGTTTTAAAAAGTGTGACAATTAATCAAAGAATATTCCCTTCTTACAATAGTTAATAATGTAAATTAATTATTTAGAAGAAAACGTCAGTTATAGGATTATTTATTTCCAAGTTAAAAAAAGAATTGGAATGCGTATAAAAATCAAACGGGGTAATTAAGTTTATGATGAAGGTAAGTTAATAAGAATAAATTAAAAAAGGATAACTTTTATATACAATAAATTAATAGAGGTATTAATTGATGTATTCAAATAGGTAAGAAATTATAACGTATAAGAATCAATTAATACTGGACACACACACACACACACACACACATATATATATATATATATGTGTGTGTGTGTGTGTGTGTGTGTGTGTGTGTGATATATAATTAACTGGATAATTAATGGAAGAATCTTATTTAGAAGGAAACATGAATTAATTGGGTAGTATAACAAAGGAATAAATGAATAAAATTGGAGAATTATACGTAATTGTTTTAAGGGTTAGTCGGATGTTTCGTAATTGTTCTACACCTATAAATTGAACGTAACTTAACCCGAGCCCACACTATTTTCTCTGAATCAGCTGTTGTCATTTACAGCAAACTCCTCTTCTCTTCTCCCTCTTCATTTCTCCTCTGTCAATCAAATCTTTCTCCAAACAAAAAAATAAAATTAAGCAAGAAAATACATACAAGTAAATCGGAGAATTGCGCAAACAAATGAGGGAATTTATAGCGAATTAAAAAGGGAGAAAAGCGGAGAAAAGCGTAGCAATTTAAAAGGTATATAGATTGAAGGTAAGGATGACATGTGAGTGGATTTATTTATATATCTTTTAAGTTTAAGATACATTATCGTTAAACTCCTGTCTACATAATTTTATTTAATAATTAATCCTATTAATTAAGTGATGTTGAACTATAAGAAAGTTACAGTTTATTTACAGTATTAGTATTTATTTACATTTATTTCTACGTTTTGGATTTCTGTGCAAGCGTCATTCTTCTTCTATTTTCTCATCCTTCTTCGCGTATGATTAGAATAGATTAAACCTGAATATGGATTAAATAAATAAGAATACTGAAATGAAGGAAATATATATAAAATAATAAAAGTTTAAGGAATGGAATTACTGTAATACATTAAGTTAAAATGAGAAAAGTTAATTAATCTAACAACTGGATATGGAAGTAACTAAAAGGTTAGTTGGTTGGTTCAGAAAATATAATACATTTCTATAATTAATATTTAAAAGACAATAATGAACATAATTGCTAAAATAAAAAAATAAAAAAAGAATTAGTGTAAAATAGAGAAATCACTGTATTTTACATTCTAAAATAGTAAAAGAAATATCTAGCAGTTACGGATTATTGTTTATAATATTATTTAAAATTAAAATATGGAAATGGACTTTTAAATATAGTTTTCATAACCAACTAAATAAAATAGAATTACTTCCTAGAATAGAAGATAATAAAGAAATTATGACATGAATCAAGTAAATTATTAGATAAGAACTTGAAACTGTAAAGGACAATGAACCAAGGTCTGCATTCACTGCGCAGACTATTTAAGAAGATAGTTATTATGATAAGTGAATTATATAATATAAGAGAATAAAAGAATATTCTATATCATAATAAAAGAAGGTAGGTTAGAACAGAAAAGAAATGCTGGAATTATGTACGGACTATAAAAGAATAGAAAATGACAATTACAGTGGAATTATAACATATGTTATAATTAAGTAATAAGAACGAAAAAGCTTATTTTGAGACTTTGAATAAATTTATGAGAAATAATAATGGTAGAAGCTTATTTAAATAATTTATATTAAGTTAATAAGCAAATAAAGCAGGAACGATAAAATAGGCTTATTTTAATGAACTTAAGATTTATATTAAGTTAAATAAGCAAGATGATGAATGTGGCTCATACCAACGGCATTCCCTATTAAATAAATGGAAATCCCACAATAGATAGAGATGAGACGGGTGCAAGTATATGCTAATTAGGGAAAATAAGTAGCCAACGGTAAGAAAGTAAACTAAACGTAAATTAAAAGATTAGACTTAGGGTCTAATAAAAGAATTGAGATGCGTTTGAAGCAGCCCAAAGGATAAAGCGTCTAACGAAGCAGTTCATCGTGAATTTCAGAAATGAAGAAGCACGTCCAACTTAATATTTTTGGGCTTCAAGGAAGTACGGGACTTCAACGGGACGTGAGGATACACTAGGATGGCCCTCTAAGTAGGTCTAACGAAGCTGCACCCCTGGAGGCAGGTCTGTAGGTGTTCAATCAAGAGAGTATGCCTTGACTGCATTTGCATTATAGGCCTAACGAAGCAGACATTTGTATGCAGTCAGAAGGGCTTGGTGTTTGGAGTAGGGAATTCGTATGTCTAGTACTTGCAAGTAAGTTTAAGGATAGTCGCATGTGGATATCGACTAGCATCAAAACCAAGAGAGATTTCAGGAAAGACTGGACTTAAACCACCAGGCCAATGATTCTTTCACTATCGAGACATTGGATGAGGGGCACCGCCAGATGTTAGATTTTTTGCGATGGGGCACCACTACTTAACTCTTTAGAAGTCTTTCGGTTAGTTGAGGGGTGGCTACGTGGGGCCACAGCCATGATGGAAAAGAGACATGCCAACTAGAATATCTGTATTGTAAGCTTAACGAAGTAGTCCTTTACAGATATAGAAAATCCCTGACTGAATTCCGCACAAGGTAGACCTAGTTGGCAGGATTCAGATAGTAGATAGAAAGATTACGTAGTGCTTATTGTACGCACTGGGTGGTGCATTATGGATGTCCGAGCACTGGCATAGATTAGTGCGGACGCGATTTACGTTTTCATAGTAAGTAGTGGAGTATCTATATTGTAGGCCTTACAAAGCAGTCCTTTACAGATATAGCTATGGAGCAAGACGATGGAGCATCTTTATTGTAGGCCTTACGAAGTAGTTCTTTACAGATGAAGTTATGGAACACTCTCGAAGCAAGACGATGAAGCCCTTTTACGAGAAGGATACGGAAGGTACCATAGGTGGTACCTAGGACCAATATGGTCATCGGGTATATAGCTACATATATGTATATATTAGTTATTAGGTTTTAATCTACTATGGAGTAGATGGACACGGTTCACGAACAAAGGCGAGAGTATTGTAACCTGATGAACCTAATATAAGAGTAAATGGAAATAAAATGGTATATGTAGAATTAAGCTTAGAGTGTATAATTTGTTCATCCACCAGAACTTTAGTTCTGACCTCCTCCTCATAACATCCTACAGGTTAGGTAGATGGTAGATACTTCGCAGCTTTGAGACACTTGTTTAGAAAGTGTTATTTTATTGGTGAGTATTTACTTACTATTATATTTTAGTCAATTCCGCTGTGAGATATTTATTTGAGCTCTGTTATATTTGTCTTTGCCTATTTGCAAAATACTAGATACCCAACTCGGGCTTCAGTGGGCTTGGATATTAGCATTTTTTTGCGAAAAATCCGGACCCACTGGAACTTGGGTTGTTAAACCATGTAAGAAGGAATATTGTGCAGAAAGGGTTTCTCTGTCCCTATGCTACGGTGTGTCGCTCATGATGAGGCCAAAATATTTTTGAGAGAAGTTCATAAAGGAGCCAGTGGCGACCACACTGAAGGGAAAACCCTGGCGAGAAGATCCTTCGTTATGGATATTTCTGGCCGACTGTCAATTGACACGCAGATGACTACACCTGAAGATGTGAAAGTGATGTGCACATAAATGTGCATATTTTTACCACCATATTTAACCCATTTAAATTGAATAAATGATCATATCGGGTTTTTTAACTTATTTAAACCAAAATTCAAATTATTTTTCAAATTGTCATGCATTCATCTTCATATAGGGGCAAAATGGTCATTTTTGTGCATTTGTTAATTTGTAAAAATTTACTTGGAATATTCTATGTTATTTTGTAGGAATTTTAGTAAATTTTATAAGTGGATTAATGAAGATATGCATGCAATAGAGTGAATATAAAGGAATAAAGATGGAAATAATCCAAAGTGATGATCATGGAGGACCCCACCCACCCACCTATTTTAATGTACACTTAGAAACTAATGCATATGCTAAAACACCATTATGGATGATTATTTGAAGTTAATATAACTTGACTACCACACTTCCTAAAAGGGTATATGGGTAGTTCCCAAAAAGTTTTAAAACTTGTATAAGTACCTTTATATTTCATGTAACCTCTCATCTTCTTTAGTCTCTCTTAGGCTCTCTTAGCTAGTTTTAATTTAGGATCAAAAATAAAAGACAAGCTCTCTTTCTCTTTTCATGACTACTTAGCTATTTTTATTTTATATAATTTTTCTTTTTTATGCAATATTAATAAGTGTTTTATTTTACTTACATGCTCTCTTTATTTCATGTTAGTAGTGTAGATTTTATTTTATGTAATTATATTAGTTCTCTTTTCCATTCGCTTTCATTTTTCACTTCTTTTTGTGTCATGTTACAAGCTACATTTGATGATTTGATAACAAATATGAGAGGCTAAACCCCTTTAATTTAAAGGTAATGAAGTTCTCTAATCATGTAGCTTCAACATAATTTGATAATCTTTGCTCTCTTTTTGTGCTTCATGGAAAGTTGATGTTTATATAATTTTGTGTTTGGTATTGAGTTTGATAGCCTATGTTGTCTAAACAAATAGGTTATGCTTAGTCATATGAATCACAAATTGCCTCTTCATCTACATATGATTATGTAAATGAAGTGAAATTAAATCAAAATTTGATGGTCTATATTTCTAATCAATAGTTAATAGGTAATGCTTAAAATAGATTTCATTTTCAACTTCTTGTTATTTTTTATGAGAATTAAAAGTGGTTTAAAGGATGTGTTATAGTTTAATGGCTTATGTTGAGCTAATTAATAGCACAAATATGTCATACTTATGATAAACACATCATTCAAATTCACTTATGATCTAAAATTAGAGATTATAATTTCATAATTTGTTGAACTATGTGATCTAGAGAGTGTATTTATCTCTGAATTGTCATTTTATTTTCATAGTTTTCATTCACTTTTGTAGTTGTTCTTTTGTTAGTTTTTATATTTTCAATTTGTAGTTAATAAGATTCTCAAATCTTTGGTTAATTTGAAGAAATTTAAAATCTAACAATTCTCTGTGGATCGACCAGTATTCTCCACATACTAACATTTGTACCCCGTGCGCTTGCGATAATTTTTATTATAAAATTTGTTCGGCTATTTTCTAAACCGATAGATATTTAGCCGTTCGAATAAATTTTTGGCGCCGTTGCTGAAGAATTGTTTTGATTTTTATTTTCTATTCTTTGAGTTATTTTAGTTTAATTTTTGTATGTTTTATTTTGTGTTTGTTTGTTTGCATATTGAAAAAAATGTTGTGTGTGTGTGATTGTTGATTGCATTTGTTTGTTTGCATTTGCTTTCTAGTTCGTTTGCATTTGCATTTTCTTTTATACAAAAAAAAAAACATACAACTAAAAAAAAATATTTCAAGTTCATATATATTTTTCCTTCACTGTTTTGATCATATACAATTCCCTTTTCATTTACACTGCCTGTGCATTTGTTGCTTCTGCACATTTCCTTTTCATCACCAAACACCCCTGCCACTTCATAAACTCCTCTGACCACCAAACACCCATCACATTGCCGAATTCCTCCTAGCCAATTGCACTGCCATACAAAACTTCAGTTTAGTTCACTACACTTCAATATACTGTCACTTCCCCTGAACTTCATCCAATTTCACTTACCCTGAACTCCACTCTCACTGTAAACAACCAGTCACTCCAAAACTTCTCCTTCAAAACATCATCAGCCTATCAATACACAACCATCATTGCCATCAAGTTTTGCTACTCTGTTCCTTACATACCACTGAAAACAACAATACACTCAACGATCCTTGTTGACAGAGCACTACACATCCTCCCCTTCATCTATTCGCTGACATCAAATCGAACGAGCAACTCTTAATCGCCTCACTCTTCAGCCACTAACTCCCACCAACTTCGAACTGCCTCCACGTGCTTCAGCAGTCATCTAAAATCGACCAAAGCAGCAATTCCTCAAATCAGCAACAAAAAACCCATACAATTGTGCATTGCCCACACTCCATTCATCATCTATAACATCCACTCCATAAACTCGTTCGCCGTCCATCTATAATCACCTACATACTGCAGTCACTACCACTTCAAACCAAACAACCAATCACCGCCCTACACCATACACACTGTTGTGCTGTTGCCAACCAAAACCCAAACCACAAACTTCATCCTTCCTTCACCGAAACCCGCAATCGCCATAAACCCAAAATTCCAACTTCCTCGTCACTTCCAACCATCACTGCAATTCACGAAATCCTCGCCTCGCCCAAGCCAGTAACTCAGCAACCACATCGTCCAATCACCGCAGCCTCACCTTTAACTCAATCGCTATGAATTCGAGCAACTAAAAGTGAGAACAAAAGTTGTGTTTTGGGAACAAATGAATGCGAAAATTTTGTGTTTTTCTTTGTTTTAAGGAACGAAAAAGAAAAAAGAAAAAAAAAGAAGGGTTTTGGGTCGTTTCACATAATTGGGTCGGGTTATAAGGATTAGGGGGTGTGGTTTTGAGTTAATAATTTTTATTTTATTTTATTTCTTTTGTTTTGTTTTAATTGATTTGTTTTAAATTTTTTTTTAACCCCATCCTTATCTTTAACAAAAAAAGAGATTTTGTTTGTTTAAAAAAGAGTTTGTTTATCTTTTAGTTTAGTTTTGTTTTATCAAAAAAATACAGAACATTGTTTCGTTTGGAAGTTCCATTATCTAAAAAAAAAACTGTATATATCTTGTGTCTAATTTCAGATTGCAAAAGCTGAAAAAGAAGGGATTAGCTCGCTGAAAACTACCGATATGCTTGCCAAATAAATTGTTTCCTTATGAAAAAAAATGTTTATGCACTCTTATTCCTTATTTTTAGTTGTTTTGCATTGTTGGTTGCTTGTATTTTATAAAAAAATTCAAAAACAAAAAAAGAACAAAAATTCATTCGTACTTGTACTGTTAATACACGTTTAATTTCAGTTTTGCATTTCATCTTAGATTTTGATTAATAATAACAGTTAGACACCGATAATGCTTAATCGTATATTAACAATTTTGTCTTCTTTGAACAATTTAATTTCTTGATGTCTAGGCTACGACAGAGGAATAACCGTTTGTAAATATTATGGTGATTCGTAAATATTATAGTGGTTGTTCCTCTAAATGTATTTAAACCTTCGGCTGCATTGCTTCGGTGATTCATGGTGCACCGAAAAATCATGTCTGTTACCTGGCTGAGAACTATCTTACTGGATTAAGACAAAGTGCGATTATATTATTTTGGGTTAACTTAAGATAAATAATTTGTAATTAGACCCTTGCATTCATTTAGTTGCATTAGTTCATGCCTATATAAAAAAATTCAAAATCAAAAAATAAAAAAAAAATATTGTAAATATTTCCTTGGTTTTTTGAAAAAAAAATCCTTCGAAACTTTTCAAACAAATCAAAAATCCAAAAAAAAAATTAAATCTTTTCAAAAAGAAAAACAAAACAAAAATCAAATTCCCCTTGTGAAAAATAAATTCCTTTTGGTAAATAGTTTTTTTTCATAAAAAAATCTAGAAAATGTAATAAAATAAACCAAAAACATTCTTGAAAATGCCTGAATTTCCATATTCACATGAATTTTACGATAGTTGTGAAAATCAATATAATCCATATAATTTCACACCAAATTCTTATGGAAATTTCAACAACAACTATTGTGTAAACAATTCGAATTTTGAACCACACAATTTTCAAAATAATGAACAGCCCTCAACTCTTGAAAATAACATTTCGTCTTTACTTGAACTTTCTACACAACAAAATCAAAGTATAAATGATTTGTGTAATTCATATTTGTGTAATAACTTGAGTTAAGATTTCAAAATTTAATTCAATTCAAAATTCAAACGATTTCGATTATAACCCATGTCATTCAGTTTCGAACTTCAAAATGAATTTCAAACTCAAAATGAAAACGGAAACAACTTTTCAAACGAATTTGGCAATGCCAATAATCTTAACCACGTTACAATTGAAAATCTTTATTCTCAACAATTTCAAAGTGAAAATCCTCATGTTAATAACTATAAACTGGATTTGATTGAGAAAATGAATGAAATTTATAATTATTACACAGATTTGTTGATTGAAACATATATGAAACAACGTGATAAACAAAATCAAATCCCAACATGTGATGAGTCAAATAATAATCCTTCTTTTACCCAAATCGATGATTTTCAAGTAACAACTTTTGAAATTAAATATAACAATCATAATAAAGTTGTTGAAAACACGGTAATTGGGTTGGATTTCAATTCTTTTGAAGGTGTGAAACTCGATTTGAAACTCGATCTTCCTTTTTCTAATCACAAAAATTTGAACACAACAACTTTGGATTTTGAACTTGAAACATGCAGCGAAGTTGTTGATAATTCAATAAAGAAAGACGAATTTAATAAACATGAATTTTTTGAAATTTTCGAAAACAAATTGTCGAATTCTGAAGGGGAAGAATTAGATCACCAATTTGATTTTTGAAATCAATGATTCATAAGAAGTTTTCAATGATAGGCTTGAATTTCGAATTGATGAAAATAAACTTGAACTTCAACCAATTGTTTTATTAACATGAAAATCATCAAAAATAAAACAGCTTATACGGTTTTCAATAAAATGACATTCGTTTTTCTAAAGTAACATTCGATTCCAAAATCTTTTGCGATTTGGTTTTTTCGGCTTAAGCTTATCTCGCATACTTTATGCGAGACAAATGAATCGATTTTTGAAAAACCGGTTCATTTACTCTTTAACGGCATACATTCTGTTGTCATGTAAATAATCATCTTTTCATTTTCATTTAAATAAAGGTTATGTTTTTATTTTTCTCCTTCCACTTGGGTTGACTGTGGGGTCACGGTCAAAATCAATTATGGGGGAGACTCGTCTTCTTTTTAATTTTTCATGATTAATTTTTCATTTTTCTTCCAAAACTTAAAAAAGAAATTCAAATTTTTTTAAGCAGTTTGAATTACTTTTAAAGAAACGCTATAGGATAAATATATGATTTTGGTTTATTAAATTGAAACTTTGAAAATTAGTTTGTCTTAACGAAAATAATAATGAAGTTTGATTACAAATAACAATGGTTTAACTAGTATATAGGAAGATTCATACGTGTTAATTATGAAATACATCCTAATTGAAAATCTTTTTAAAAAAAAGTGGTTGATTTAAAGTAAAGATATAACATGTTTTTGTCCTCTAAGTTAAATGGTGCTAAGATGATAGTGCGAAACTCTCTCTTCTAAAAAACAAAAATAAAAACAAAATTCTTGTATATATGTATATTTTTTAATAAACACCTAGAGTCATGTGTTCACACTCGTGTGTTCACTCGCCATGCTCTGTACCCTTCTCACGTAAGCCCAAAAGACAGTGCACGATCGGTATATCTGACCTTAGTTTATCTGAGTTAGGTGTGTGTATATAAAAAAAATTCTTTTATTAATAACGCTTACAGTCGATAAGTGTCCACACTTGTGTGTTCACTCGCCACGCTCTTATTCCCCTCACATAAGTCTAAAAGGCAGTGTACATGTAATATATCTGGCCTCAGTTTATCTGAGTTAGGCATATGTAAATATTGTAAATATCAATAACAATTTCAAAAAAAGTAGAGAGAGTAAGCAAATGAAATCCAAGCACTATTTTAACTTGTTTGATTTGACTTGTTATTGAAAAGAAATTAAATTACCACTTTGATAATCAACTAAGGATCCATTTCGTAGTTACACTGTATTATCGACCGAAACAACGAGTTAAACTATAGTTTATATGTTATGATAACTTGATTTTTGTTGGAAAATTTGACAAGTAAAAGATCTTAAATTTCTCGATAATAACCAAAACCTTTGTCTAACTTATTCCTGTCAATTTGAAAGTAAGTCCTTCATCTATAAATATTTTCGAAAACTTGCATACACATATTTCTAAATAAAATTTTCATTTTGTAAATATTTTCATATCGCAATTGGATTTTGTGGGTAGTATCCTCTAAAAACCTTCACGAGACAACACTCGTCCTATTGGGAAGACCTAGAGGTTTAACGGCTTGTTGCATACGCTCAATCCAATCGTGCTCCTTACGAAAATGAATTATCTTATTTTTTCTTTATTCGAGGACAAATAAAAAGACAAGTGCGGGGGTATTTGATGGGCACGTAAATGTGCATATTTTTACCACCATATTTAATCTATTTAAATTAAATAAATGATCATATTTGGTGTTTTAACTTATTTAAACCAAAATTCAAATTATTTTCAAATTGTCTAATATTCATCTTCATATAGGGGCAAAATGGCCATTTTTGTGCGTTTATTAATTTATCAAAATTTAATTGGTATTTTCTATGTTGTTTTGTAGGAATTTTAGTGAATTTTATAAGTGGCTTCATGAAGATATGTATGCACAAGAGTGAATACAAATGAATAAAATGGAAATAATTCAAAGTGATGATCATAGAGGACCCCACTTACCCACCTACCTTAATGCACACTTAGGAACTAATGCACATGCTAAAAGACCATTAAATCTTCATGCACACTTAATAGATGATTATTTGAAGTTAATGATAACTTGACCACCATACTTCCTAAGAGGGTATTTTGAATAGTTCCCAGAAAAGTAACTTAAGGTTTTAAACTTGTATAAATACCCCATATGTTTCATGTAACCTCTCATCTTCTTTAGTCTCTCTTAGGCTCTCTTAGTTAGTTTTAGTTTAGGATCAAAAATAAAAGACAAGCTCTCTTTCTCTTTTCATGGCTACTTAACCATTTTTATTTCATGTAATTTTCCTTCTTTTTTTATGCAATATTAATTAGTGTTTTATTTTACTTACATGCTCTCCTTCTTTCGTGCTAGTAGTGTAGATTGTATTTTATGCAATTAGATTAGTTCTCTTTTCCATTATGTTTCATTTTCCTCTTCTTTTTGTGTCATGTTGCAAGCTACAGTTGTTGATTTGATAACAAATATGAGAGGCTAAACCCTTCAATTTAGGGGTAATGAAGCTCTCTAATTATGCAGCTTCAACATAATTTAATAATCTTTGCTCTCTTTTGTGCTTCATGGAAAGTCGATGTTTATGTAATTTTGTGTTTGGTATTGAGTTTGATAGCCTATGTTGTTCAAAACAAATAGGCTATGCTTAGTCATATGAATCAAAAATTGCCTCTTTATCAACATATGATTATGACAATGAAGTGAAATTAAATCAAAATTTAATAATCTATATTTCTAATCAATAGTTAATAGGTCATGCTTAAAATTGATTTTATTTTAAACTTCTTATTATTTTTCATGAGAATTAAAAGAGGTTTTAAGGTTGTGTTATAGTTTGATAGCTTATGTTGAGCTCATTAATAGCACTAATAGGCCGTATTTATGATAAATACATCATTTAATTTCACTTATGATAATAAAAAAAAGATCGTAATTTCATAATTTATTGAACTACGTGATCTAGAGATGGATTTATTTTTAAATTTTTATTTTGTTCTCATAGCTTTCATTTACTTTTGTAGTTGTTCTTTTGTTAGTTTTTACATTTTCAATTTGTAGTTAACAACATTCTCAAAACTTTGGTTAATTTGATTGAATAAAAATTCAAAATATAACAATTTCCTACGGATCGACCTGTACTCGCCACGTACTAACATTTGTACGTCGTGCGCTTGTGGTAATTTTTATTATAAAATTCGTTCGGCTATTTTCTAAACTAATAGACATTTAGCCATCCGAACAACAAGTTCCAGAGATTTGCTAAAATTTCGAGGGCCCCACCAATGGGAATTACTCAAATGGTCAATCCTTGGTCGTTTGCAATTTGGAGTTATCAGTATCATCAGTGCATTGTCGATATCTAAAGGTGGTACAAAGTATGTCATCATGAACCACAGTGGCAGTTGATTATTTTATTAAATGGGCTAAGGCGGAGCCTTTGGCCACGATTACCATGAAGAAAGTAATCAACTCTATTATTCGTAATATCGTCTGTCATTTTGGAGTTTAGTAAGGAATCTTAACTTTAACGATACTCAATTCGATGGTATGGAGTTTAAGGATTTTTGCTGCCGATATCACATAGAGAAGAGGTTTGCAGCGGTTGCACACCCCTAGGCGAATGGACAGGTTGAAGTTGTAAACAAAGTTATTAAGTCCATTCTTAAAAAGCGATTGGAAAAGGCCAAAGGCTAGTGGGTCAATGAACTTCCATTAACATTTTAGGATTATCGAACCAGCCACAAGTCCATGACTAGCTACTCTTCCTCCTTGCCTCTTTCCACCACTTCGTCTATCGCTTTGGCCTCTGGAGGGAGTGCTTTGCGAAGATCTAGTAGACATACTCTGGCCGCTCCCAAGTGGAGAAATGGAGGTCGGAACTCTTTATGAAAATACCGTCGACATACTTCGAGTACTCCCTGGCAAAGGAATGTAGAATGGAGCGAAAACGGTTTGCCCAGGCAAAGAGACCAACAATGGAGGGGAGGAACCTATATTTTCTCCTACTTGATTAAATTGACAAGGAGGATATCCGCCCCAAGTTTTTTTTTCAAGTTTATGCATAGAGGGACCCGACAGGGACAGGGAGACTCCGATAATAATAACATCTTTATCAACTTGAGTCCCCTGATTCTCATCGTTTCCTTCTTCCAATAAAGCATCCATTATGCACTCGTCAAGGCTCGACAGTTCCCCAATAGGTATTTTAGGAATTAATGTCCAAGTCATGATGGTTATGGACTCCATCGCCCACATTTGATGCCTCGGTTGATAGTCCTTAGGAGGAAGCGGAGCAGTTGCAGGCTAATCTGTAGCTAAAGAAATACAAAAGAGGGATTAGTGGCATTGATCAACCACACGTCAAATCTTTTGGAATACTAGAGAAGTCAACGAGATACCTTCTATAGTTTAAACTTCCACGTGAGCTGGAGTGCTACCGGGAATCCCCTCAGGAATAGGAGAGAGAATAGTGGATTTTTGGAGCTATGGTTTCTTTGGGTCATAACCAACGTCAGTAGAGGAATCAACAGCGGAAGTAGGAGCATCCTGAGTCCCTGGAGTTTGACCAGCTATAGCATCATGATACATAGGGCCGGAACCTTCTCCTAACTCTTTTGATTGGTTGCGTCAAGTTCCGGATGAATAAGATGCAATTATCATAAAGGATTTTAGGCTCTCCCCTTCAAAATCTCTTTTTCTAGATGCCCCGTTGCAATATTATCACCATCAATAAATTATTTTTCTTCCTCGAAAACCCATTCCCAGGCACATGCAAGCATCAAAGCATAATCTTCTCTAAACGCTCTAGTTTCCAAAATTTGAGCACATTGGCATTGTGTGATCAGTGGCTCAAACTTCTTCATCGTCTGCTCTTCTACCTTCTCCTTGGTCTATTTTATTGTAGCTTCAATTTCTCTCTTGACAAGAGCATCAATGTCCCTAGCCTTTTCGAGCTCATTGTCCCTCTCTATCCCAATGGCGACCAGCTCATCGCATGCATCCTAAGAAATTTTCAATGATTCATCTTTTTATTGGTCTCACGTTCGAGCTTGGTTTTTAGTTCATCCATATTTCTTCTACCAGCATGCCTTTCCATGACAATCTCATGGTTTCGGTAATGTGCTTTCTCAATTTTGTTCAAATTTTTAGATCTCTCGCTTCGAGTGCATTAATGGCCTCCTCGGCTTTCTTCTACGCTTTGTCTTGGGATTTTTTTGAGTTCTTAATCTCGTTATCGAGAGCAGCTACGATTTTGTTACTTTCAGCTTCAATGAGTTTTTGGTTCTCTATCTCCTGTAGCCTGTTTCTTGAAACTTTTGAAAGCTTTTAGGCCAGCTTTTCCCATTCATAGTATTGATTGTGGACATCGATAATGTAGTCAATGGTCCTCTATTGGATTTTAGCATGAATTCTCATTAAGTTTGGCAAAAACATAACTCTATGAAATTAAATGTTGGGGATTTCATTCTTAAGCTCGGCCATCAGACCCATAGTATTTACTTGCTGCTCCTCTGTAATGGCCGAAGCAACATCTCTTCCTTTGCCTGGCCTCTGATGAAAAGTATTAGTGCCACTCTTATGATGCTTTTGTTCAGAAGACCGACTGGAGTGAGATAATGTCGTGGATTATAAAAGGACAGGCAGGTGGTGGAGCTCGAGAAGAGTTGATGGAATATCATCACAGTGGTCAAGTTGCCTATTCGAGCCTCTAGAAGGAGGTGGTTTGTACTAGGTCAGGGCTTAGAACCGGAATCATAAGAAGAACAGTCCCTGTCGTAAACCACTCATGTCCCGGTCATCTCTGTCGCGACTAGAGCGATAAATTGAATCATAGTCTTGACTACCTCCTTAGTGGTACGAGCTTGACTAGGGGCATTGAACATGATATGCCTTCTCTTCAAGGGATTGGAATGAATGCTTTCTCTTATCCATCGAACTTGTAAAGCAAATAGGAATGGATCAAATCAAACGAGCGAGGACACGGATCAAGTGCAGGTGTCGTATAGTCACGTGTGCCTGTGTGTCCTAGTATCCCTTCGACGGACCATGTACTGGAGCTTTAATCATGGGAGTAACTTCTCCTACAATGGTTGGAATGGTGTCCTCAAAGCAGATCAGGTAATTAATGTCATCGATGCTAATATTACCAACGTCAAAAGAGCCAAACTCCATAGGGATAGACTTTAAACAGACGAACGTGCCCGTTGAAGGAATCGATTGAGTCTTCTTTGTACTTATGACTGGTGAAGACTGAGTGGAAGTCTGCATCTTCAAAATTTTCACGATCAATCTCTTTTTAGGAGCAGGCAATGGGTCGTCTATGGGTTGTTTGGTTTGAGATCCATTTCAATGTTACTCTGCTCGGCCTTGCCACTCTCTTCAATAATTTCTCCTTCCCTGTCCCCTTCGTGTTCTAGTTCTATGTTTTCTACAGCTCTGGCCTGAGTACTTAGGACTGAGGCCAAATCAAGATCGACCTCACCTTCCACGGAAGGATTGTTATCATCATTATCACTATCCTCCTCAATGTCGAAAACTGGAACTATGCTGGTGCTACGGCCTTCCTCTAATAAAACATGGGCGAGAAGATTCTCGTCCATAAATAGGGTTCTTATATATCTATCCTCATTTGGGACTGCCATGAGAGTATTAACGGTACCCGAAAGTGACCGGGCGCTGGATCTCACCGAAACATCTATAGAATAGAGAAAGATAAATTAAGTATGCATACTATAAAACAAATGCATGAATAGCGTTTGAAATAAAACTTACGTCCGGATATCCATCTACAACGAACCTAGGTGGACAGCGTAGATAAAGCCATTTTTCCTTAAAATAAATCGGCTTGTTACAAACCCCGATAATTATTCTACAACCCCTCATCGGTTCCAAGTAGATAAGAGATGGCTTTCTTTGCGGCTCTTAAAGATATAGATATATCGAATTTCCTCATTGCTAAGTACTCGATTCAAATGCTCATAGAAGATATAAGCGCTAAGAAGAAAAGCATAACTGTTTAGATGCAGCTACGTGGGATCTAGTCTGATAAATTTAAGGACTCGACGAACAAATTGATTAAATGGTGGAATACAACCCGCTGAATACATATATTTGTTGCAAGTTATATACCGTTTTGGAGGGTCGTGAGCACTCTAATCTTGAGATGGTGCCAGAACGTCGTCAAAATGAAATTTCTTTCTTATTGCATATCGTCCGAAGAGATCCTTCAATGATTTTGGAGGGAACGAAATCGACTGGATCATTCAGTATCACTTCATCCTTAAGAATATCGAGCGTTGGATCTATTTGAGGCCTATCTACCGATTCTACTGAATTTTTAGGACTCTGTTGCTCTACATCGAGATTCTCAAGATCTTCGACATATGGAATTTCTGGTTGCTGCTCTTGTTGGGTAGGAGTATTCTGCACCTGAGAAGTTGTAGCTAAGCTTGACTCTTGTACCGATTCGATATATTTTGAAGGCAAAGTACCTATAGTCTAAGCAGCCAAATGTTTGGAATGTCTTTGGTCCATTTCTATAAAAAAGCTCGATGGATAACTAACATTAGAAGGTTAATTACAAACTGTTCCAACAGTGCTAAAGTGAACTCTAGTGTAGTGTGGTGTAGTCCGAATATCAATTATTATTTAACTGTTAATCTTAGGAGCTTACTTAAAAGTCTGAATATGGCTCGACGTGACCGACCTCACTAGCATAATACTATCAGCCCTACTTTGGAAATGATCGGGATGATAGAGGAGTTCAGCATTAAACTCCAACGCAAAGTTTGGTTGCAAAGCTTAGAGTATGAAAAAATTTGCCTAAGTATGGGAGTCCTAATGACCCGCACAATCAAGGCAAATCCCACCTTCCTCTTTTGTCCCTGAAAACTCTGAAACCATGACCAAAAACACCCCCGTTCCACCGTGTTCACAGCCATGTAGGTTCTTCTCAATCAACAAGTACATTGTACACCCACCTATTAAGATCGACTCAAGTCAAAATGGGTTCTGGAGCTAGGGTTCGGGCCGATGGATGTGGGTTTGACCAAGGCAAGGACGAGGTGGTGTAGTGTAACCACCCGTATTTTTAACTATTTTAAATTATTAAATTTGATATAATTATTAAATATAAATGGTTAGAAATAAAATTTTAATAAATTATTAATGTAATTTATTAGATATGAACTTGGGTAAAATTTTAAATAAGAAAATATTTATTTGGTAAGAAATGAATAATTTTTGTTGTACATAATAATTGCATTGATGTTGAATTACTATAAAGAGTGTAGTGGTCGTTTATAATTGGAATTTGTTTTTAAAGTTAAATAACTTGATTTCAAATATAGTGATTTATTGAATAATTAAATTGCTTAAATTTAATATTGGAAATTATTTAAATAATTGAATCTTGAATTTAATATGAATGAAAATAATTTCGGAAGTTGATTTAAATACTATTTAAACAAGAATGAAATTTTTTTATTTTTTAAATTGAATTTAAAAGTGGATAAATTTAATTTAGAAATTACTCGTTTAATTAACACGTAAAAATAGTCTTTTCGAGCACTACCTCGGATTTCGACGAAACTAGTTTCATGGGATCTGTAATAGTAAATTATTTATAGGATTTCAAGTTTTGTAGCAATATCGTTTGACCGTGCGAGCTTAAAACACATAGAATTTAATTAAAGAATTGAAAAGCTATCTTCCGAATATGATGGAGTTGGCTTTCGATGTATATTCCATTATGTTCGGAATGAGGCTATAACATATGGAACGTCAGGGCAGCACGCTTCGTTTGGAGTTCGGGAAATTTATGTGTGAATAGTATCAGAAATTTTTATATGACCATCCTTTATTCTCGTTTTCGCAAACCCTAGAGAAAAACTTCGACCGTCTCTTTTAAACGATTTTAATGGTCGAAAATGGTTAATCTTCTCTACTCATTTTATCCTCATCCACTCAACAAAATCAAATGATGCCAAAAGAAAAAGTGTAGATCTCATCGAGCTCTACGTATCCAATGGTTGGATCGAGGCGACGGTTCAAAATCGCCAGAATTTACCCACGAAGGCGCTACATTTTTTGGGAATTATGTGGCGATGGTGGCGTTGGAGTAGGCCGTGCTTCTGGCGATGGTGGCTCTGAGTCAGGCGGTCGCGAGGCAAGGTTTGGTGGGACTCCGGTGGCCTGGGGAGGTGCGTGCGTGGAAGGAGTCGATCGTGGGTATGAGTTTTGTCGCGTGCTGGGTATCGAACGAGTGGGTGAAGGATAATAGGGTACGGTTTAAATTCTTTATGTTAATTAGGTTTTGTTAATTTTAATCTAATTATATCAAATGTTTAAAACCTCGTAACTTTTTCATGCGAGGTCCAATTCGAGCAAAACGAGTTGCATTGAATATATCGATGTTGTCCACAATAGGGAATTGGATTGGAATTTATTTGAAGCTAAAAAAAATTTCAGTTTCGAATAAAGGTGAGTGATTAAACCCGCTCATGATTAATAAAATATTTTTGATGTTAATTAAATTGAAATCGTGAAGTTATTTATTTTATTGACAGTTGTTGATATTTAACTGGAATTTAAATTGACATATGAATTGAACTATTAGGAATTTAAAATTGAAATTAAATTTCTGGTTAAATATCCGATATTTATAACTAGCTAATTGTTGTGAATTATTTGGCTGATTTGGATGTTGATTGAAATTGAATGATATTGGTTGATATATTGGATGATTGGATGTTTCTTTATTTTATGCATTTCCTTGTTATCATCCTGTATATTATTGACAGTGTATAAAATTGTAAATTGAATTATTTCAAATAACTTAAGAAATAAGTTGACATGATATATACCTTTGACATTTATTTTGGATTGAAATGATATATATCCATCCTGAAATTAAAATTGAAATAACTGATCAATTGGCCATAGGATAGAAAATTATATACATGCACCGGATTGGTTAAATTAAATGGTTTTAAAATTCTTGATTTTGAAATTATTTAAATGATACCATTTTAAGGAATAAAACAATTGATTTATGGAAATTTAATTATTTTCGAACTCGAGCTTGGGATGTTGAAATTAACATTTTTTTTATAGAAATTGTTTAAAGAATTAAATTGGAAGTTGAAGTTATAATTGAAATATGATTTGAAGTATGGAAATTGATTTAAAAGATTTGAACATTTATTCAAACTTTGAAATATATCCAAGTAAAAGAAATTTAAATCGATATTTCAAGTTTAAGCTCGAAAATGAAATATATGGAATTGAATTTATTTAAAGATTTGAATTTAAATTCGACCATTGAAGTTTAATTGGATTTGAGTGATTTTAAATCAGTATTTCAGAATTGGACTTGAAATCTATATAAACTGAAATGGTTTAAAATAATAACCGAGTTGAAATTTAAACCATTGAATCGAATAATGGAATCGAATTTGGAGTTTATAAACGTCTTTAAATTGAAGTTACTTCTGGTTGAAATTGAATCCATTTAAATTGAAATCGAGATTGAGTCTATTTGAACTGAATTGGGATTGAAGATGATTTGAATTGAAAAATATGGACATGAACCAGTTGATATAAATTTGGACCAGAGTCCAAATTTGTTGAAATGGAAAGAAACAATTTAAATTTGAAACTGTTTTCACTATAAACTATTTTACTATAAACTGTTTTAATTTTATTTTTCTAATTATTTGAATTTTCAAATCATTTAATATATAATCTATTTAAACTCTTTTAACTATTTCAAACTATTTGCAAAAATTCAAACTGTTCAGGTTGGGAACTGTTTATATTTAAATCGTGGAATTAAATGCGAATTTGATTAAAATGAAGTTATAAACTTAGTTGAAATTCAAAACGATTTTGGAAGTGAAATCAAGATATTGGATGAAATGTTTTAAGTGAAATCGACTTATTTTAAGTAAATACGATTTTGAAAGAAGGATATCAAGTATGAATCGTTTCAAAATGTTAAAGAACCAATCAGTGTGTAAAACGACGTTTGGTTGTTAAAGAGACCGAGGCCTCTTATTAGCATCTGTCAATATTGAAACCACTTTAACAACTGTGTACGTAGAGGAGACTCCAGAATGAAGTGGTTGGATTGGTATATGTTTGTTGGATTTGAAGAAGGAGAACGATGATGGATAGCTACAACACTTTATGTCAATTTAATATGACTAAAACAGGACGAGGGTCAATGAGGGTAGCTACCTCTAGCGGACATCTGTTATTCAATTTTCTTTTTGGACTTGGTCCATACTATTTACTTGATGTTGGTTTCGATTGGTGCACCTTGATTTGGGACGACCTCCCTTTGATTCGATATGGATGGATGTACACGGTGGACGGTCATGGCTACGTTGCGTTACCACCAGCCCTGCAACCCGAACTGGTAATATCCTACCTTGGGCATTGTCTCACGTGCCTTGTCATACTCTTATCTTTATACGAAACCACTACAAGTTTGGTTTAGTATTGTCGTATCACGGCGCATCCCTATCCCTCGACGTACTACTGGGGCGTTATATACAATTTGTACGACAATACTTAAAAAACGCGTTAATGGGAATTAATATAAAGCCTTAACACTAGGAAAAAAATTTATTTTATTGATTAGACATTACATATGTAACGTATTCTATTATATATCGATATTTTGACGGATCCTTAAGAGAATGAAAATCCCGTAACATTTCTTGAGTTATTGCACACACATTATACACTGGATAGGAGATGTAAAACTCCGTAAACATCCCTGATGTTATTGCACGCATGTTAAATGTGAGTATTTCAATGCATTGAAGATCATTTATTCTGTAGGACGAAGACGGAGATTTGGTATATTATTACTAGTATTATTTTCCGGCATCATGTTGTTCTGCTGCATCATTATATTACTCTATTGTATATATAACTCCGATAAATGTTGTATAAATTATAATCAAATGTTAAGCAACTTCATGAATTGTTTATTTGATTATTATATTTTATCATTCCGCTATAAGATTTTGTGTTTGTTTTCTTCTTTTCTTATTCTCCTTAATTAACTCCATTGATTATTCGTATTTTGAATTGTTTTGAGTTGAACATGTGTGGTTTATTGTCGACTTGAACCTTTCGAAATGTAAGTCATCAAATGTTGGTGATTTAAATTGCAGGTGAGGATGCAGCGACGCTGGGTACAGGCGTGGACAACGACGGGGTTAACTAGCGAACTCGAAATCTTCAATGGGGAGCTCGAGTTTTTAAGTTGAAAGCAAGAATACGAATGAGAGGAAAGAAGAAAGGAAGTTACTTATATAACCTCTCCAGCCCAAATTCTAAAAGCCAGAAGAAAACTTAGAGAAAAATTTCCAAGCGAGGAGTCGGTGTGTGCGTGTGTGTGTGAATGCCTATTCACATATGATGAGCCATGTGTGTGCATACCCGATATTTGATGACTAAAGTTAGGGGAAACTAGATTCATACCTAAGGAACTCTTGGAGTTAGCTAAAAATCATCGGACCTGGAGTAGCAAATCGTGGGGATCACGTTCCAGATTTATAGTCCTGGATGTTGGAAGAACTTTGCAATGGATTAATATGGACATGACAATTCATGGAATCGATTCACAAAGGGACAATGACCATTCAGAATGCAAAGTGGAATCCTTCGCAGGAATCTGAACTTGTCTCGATTCAAAGCATATCACGTTGGAAATAAAATGTATTTTGGAGGCAAGTGTTATCCAACCTTTTGACCAGGCAGAACAGAGACAAACTGGACGAATAGAACTTGCAGTTATGAAGGCGGAAAGTCTGGAGAGATAGCCCAAGAGTCAAAAACCAAGCATAGATAAAGGCTCAAAGTCAAAGTCAAAACCATCATAAACAACAAAGCAATGGGATCCCCCAAATTGGGGATCGACACCGACCCTAACCTAAGGATCAGTAACAATCCCCAAATAAGACTTAGATAGATCCCATCTTCTGCCTACATGCTTACCTCAGTGCCAAAAGCCTATTTTCAAAGTTGGTTTATCGATTCAATGCATTTCTCCATCGAACTCCATGGACACTTGAAATCACAACTTTGTTCTTTTACAACTTCATCATTTGAGCTCAGAAACAAGCTAATATTGGTGCAAACAACTATGGAATCTCAAAACTACCCATAAGAAAATCTGAATCAAGAAGTTGAAGACACCTAAAAGGGTGAATTTGGGGATCGGTACCGACTTTTAGATATTGCTGATGTGGCGCCTGTTATTTTGAAAGAATTGATCAAATTTGTGCACAACGTCTTGGAGATATTTTAGATGAGATTTTAGGCTCCATACCTCTATAAATAAAGGGGCAGGGGGCTCATTTTGGAGGAACTTTTTGGTTTTGCTTCCATTATTTTTTACACTCTTGTAACTCTGAAATTCTGTGTTGGAATTGTACGACTCCCAAGAACTTCTGTCTCCAAATCAGAAATCAACAATAAATTATTAAAGTGGACGTAGTCCAAGTTTTGCCTAACCATTATAAAAAATTGTCTTATTATTTCCTCAGATTCATTTATATCACTTCATATTTTATTCTCTTCTATTACCTCTGGATGTTTATGCTATTTTTGGTTCAAACAAAATTAAATGAGTGTCGGATGGAAAGAAATAAAAAGGTAAGAAAACCGATTTATTTCATAACAGAATTTGGATCTGATCTTGTAGATTAAAAAAAATATGCGTGTCCTTGTGATTAATTTATTAGGATAATTCGTCCTTTAAATTTTTTTCTCCGTTGTTACCTACTAATTTTCTTTTGCAATTGCAAACTATCCATGGATTCCTACGGAGTGGTGCAAGTACACGAATCAGGTGAGTTTCCTTCACTATACCCAGTGTTCACCATGCATATACCGTTTCTTGCTTCCTATAACTTCTGTAGCCATTTTTCTCCTTCATGTTGATTTCCATGAACCTCTAAGTTATCTCCTGTTGATCTTTAGCATCAGGGTTGGATGTGTTTCACCCTGGCATTGTAGCATATCATGTCTTGAAACTCATGAAGAGGCAATAAAAAATAACGCTCTTACGTAGCATTTCCAAAGGAATAATAAAATGAAGCAGCGGAAGAAGAATTAGGAGGTGATGAGTCCTCAGATGAATCGTATACTTGTTCAAATTATACATACATCATTAACTCTCTTGGATTACAAACATACATATTCAGATGAAAAATAAAGCATCAAATATTCAAGTCCGCCTAGAGAAGAAATAAGAAAGAACAAATGTACATACATGACAAATTTAAGGTAACATGGTATATACTGATTTGCATTTAGAATCCCCTATTGATTTATAATTGCTAGGCCAGATAATCTACATGTAATAAAATAAATACACAGCTTGTGTTACACAGTACTGTACAAGACTCCTCATTTTGCGATGCTGCTATGCAGGAAAAGATTCAGAATCAGAGAGACAAATACTCTCATCACCAGATTCAAAACTTCTACGGTTCTCAATTGCAGCCTGTACTCTCTCATTAAAGGCTTCATCGGATCCTGGTAGCATGTATCTTAACTTCATATTTATTCGATTTTCCACTAGAATTTTGTGTCTGGGAATTATCCTATCTTCCAGTGAGTAGCTAAGATATCTGCCATAAGTTCAGTTTAAAATATAAAACCTTTTGCTTTATTAATTTGTCAAGACTTGATAATACCAATTCCAACAGAGTTTGGAAATGGCAATTGAAGCATGCAAGCAATCAATCGATAAAGAAATAGATCATCCGATGTCAACAAAAATTTCACACAGGAAAATAATACTCCCCATGTAAAAAGAAAAACAATTGCTTTCCTATATGCGCATAAGGCAACATTTCAATAATCCAAACGCTCAGTGCCATAATAGATGGTGTTTGACAGTGTACCATAGATAAATATCGGAGAATAGTTTACTGTATTCAGAAACAAAGAGGTACAATATATCTAATTTGCTACGAGGTGTAACAGCTAAACGTATTATAACATGCTATAAATTACCAAGGGTAAAGCTTTAAGAAGTTACCGATGTAAAGAAAATCGAAATACCTTGGAAACTCAATTAGATCCTGCAACGGTCGAACCATAACTCGCCGCAAGTACCGGTATTTAGGGCCAACAATATCCAAATTGTATCTGAGAAGCATTGGAAAGTCCGCTATCATCTCACCTAGTGCTCGAACACGAATTCCAAGTGATAAAAAGTATTTAACGTTGACTTCTAGCTTATGAACAATACTGCAGCCCACTAGTTGTGGGTCAAAAGCAATCACTTTTGCAATATCAGACTGAGTCACACCAGCTTTTGTCATCAAAAATATAACCTGTGAAATCAATGTACAGAAACGTTTAAAAATACCATGGTGACGTTCGCATTTGACACTCATGGATCTGAAGCTGTCGTGTAATGACATGTAATATGTATAATATACCATGCATATTTGAATGTGATTTATGTTATCGGTGAACTTCCTTAATACCTACAATTTCTTAGTCCACGACTTATTTAATATCAACAACATCAAAGCAAAAAAAAAGCACATCAAAACTAATCTTTGGTTCAATTGAAGATTTGAGTGAGATAGGGTGATCTGACTAATAAACTAGATGTATCATTGCACTTGGTGCAATTATGATTTGATGAATTTGAGTCTGCGTAAATAAGGTGGAAAACAAACACATAAGTGCAACATTCTTGTATCAAAACATTATCAGTGAAGTTACCGGTTTTACAAGACAACAATTAACTCAAAGTAATAAAATCCTTATGGACCTGGCTTGCAGATGCATGGTATGTTTATTAATCAGACCTATCGTAAGTCTGATTCATGTACGTACTACAAGCCTATAACAGAATGATGCGCTCCATTTATCTCGCTTACCCTTCTGAGTGGAGTGAATTCAGATTCATAACCAAAACATTTAACGTTGTGCTAATCCTATTGATTTGCAGTTGAGGTTGACAAACTATAGGGAAAGAATACAGGCAGAGAAAAGGACAAAGATATATTAAGTTGAATTTTGAATTGAACTGTTAACAGTAATATCAAATTCTCAAACTTATGGAAGACAGATAAATCAGGCACAGCCTAAATGCAAATCAAAGCATTCACACCCTTCTCACCAAATGTCTAGTTCATCAACGTAAGTATTCTAATAACTTGTTCTTTTAATATACAAAGCTCTCAACAGAATAATTCAATACTGATTTCAATACTAATTCCTAAAGATTGCCAAATAAGTAGTACTCTAATATGAAGGATACACCATTAAAAGTCACACTTCTAAAGAGAGAAGCAGTCCGGCACAGACACGCCTTACCGCCTCCCAAAGGTGTACCTACCTTAAGCCCAGTTAAGTCAACTGCCCCCACTGGTTGAATTTGTTTTTTTTATAGATTTTCTAGTGATCTCTAAATTCAACATTGGGCATAGGGGAAAATTCAGATTAATTAATACCCTAAATGCAATGGAAATAATAGAATCATGTTGATGGTGCGGTAGAACAAACAAAAAATTAATATCTCAATGTAAGCAATCATAAATCACAGATGCACAAATAAAAAGGAAAATCATACATAGGATTTATAGTGGTTCCACCATCACAAGATCGTATACATCCACTTTGGGGAGAGAAGATGTTATTACTTTTTGAGAAAAGAAAATTACAAGATTGACAAGGTAGGATGAGTAAAAGAATATGAAGAAATACAACCTGAGAGAATGATTCAATCTCTAAATAACGACTGTACAGAGATTATTACTTCGGGTTGAATTGATTGGCCTCATCAATTCACCGATTCATATGAAAAACATATATATCTATATGATTATTCCAGTTTCCTTCAATATGTCTGCACCTAACTAAATGTCTTTTTTAATCGGCTAATTAGAAAATTGGTTGATTAATTCTGTCTTCCAAAATAATTCATTCTCTTGTAGATGATTTGTTGCCTTCTTTAATGCAATAAAAAAGATAATATATTTTTGCCACAATTCCACTTTGACTCAAAATATCTTTTAAAATCTACTTCAATTTGAAAATATTATATCACTGAAATCTAATACAAAAATAGTGTTTAAAATTACCATGGCGTAATGGCCTTAACCCGCTTAGAATAGAGCAGACAGCAAACTAAGAATCCTCATCCCATTGAAGGCAAAAGTTATTAATCCACCCAGACTATGTGATTGAAATCCCATTTAATATGCACACAGGTTATCTGCCTATCCAGGTAAAAAGAAACCCTACATAGTATGGCCATGCAGTCGCATGCCAAACTGATAATGCTTTCTGGGTGCACCACAAATATTGCAATCTACAATTCCATTGGGATCCATGATTTGACATCATGTGTAAACAAATCGCACTTGCAAGACAATATTTGGCAAAGAGGTTAATGTTTAATCTAATTAGAGTTGTAATTCGAGATGAGAGGTTAGTTTATATATCAACCCAAGTGTTCAATTAGAGTTGAACTGCATCAGTCACACAATCTCTGTGATATTTAGGTATTACAAAATATGAATATTTCTGACAAATTATTATCGTTAGTTAGCCAAAGAGTTGTTGATGAAACTGGTAGATATAGGTTACCATTAAACTAATTATTGGGGATAACAATGTTTGATCATCTTCCATGGCGCAAAGCTATGTGAACGAAATAAAGAAAGACAAGAAAAGACAACAGTGTGATTGACCCAGTAAGCAGAATTCAAGCATGCGAGCTGTAATTAACTAATTTTAAAATTCATCAAACCATACACCAAGAAATGTCTATTATGCCTTGGTAAACAGCATATTGATAAGTAACACACGGTAATAAAATTTGAGTTGAAAACTAAATGAAATTATCTCTGCCAACATAACTAATGCAGAGTAATAACTGATAACACGGCAGAGGAGAATATTAGTATCATCTGCATGCATAAATCACAAATGAAAAGCTTAGAGCTTACCACTGGTCGGATTTTCTTGTAGAGGCTGTAGGTTAACAAGGGTGGAAATTTTACTATAGCCCCACCAATGGCTTCTTCTCTAATGCCTAAATCTTGCAAAAACCGAACCTATATTAAAAGAATGGCATGTTTGAGCAAGATTATAAAATTCAGAATGTTTTATTTTCAGATTGCAAGCTATACCTAATATGCAATATGCAATAAACCCCAGAAATGACTGAAGCAAACAAGTTACTTAAATGGACAAATATATACAGTTGAAGTAGATAGCATAGCACACATTTTCTTATGCATCTTGAACAAAACTAAATGTAAGTACCTTTGGTGCAATTGTTTCCTCGAGACCAACACAAAAAATCATGGGTTTTACAAAGAGTATTCTTTTCATTCCATCACGTCGAACACCGAGGTAGTATAAATATTTTACAAGTGGTTTCCATCTTTCCTCAATACTGCAGCCCATCAATTGTGGTTTGACAGCTAACAGCCGACCAACATCTTCAGTAGTCAAGCCAAATTCCTTAAGGTATTGCACCTATAAAAGTAGGTTATGTTTTAATATTACACAGTAATATGCTTAAAGCTATATCTTACATTCAGTTGGCGGAATGATTCTTGTTTGAACCTAGATGATTACAACACCTACATACACAACATGAAATGTTATGTTCGACCATAAATGCTAATAAGATATAAAAGAAGCCTTTACAAGCATTTGACAAAGTAAATGGCAGAAGCAAAGTTAGCATTTATGGTCAAACATGACACTCTCTTCTTGTGCAGCAACCTTTTAACACTCATATCGTATCTTAAGCTAACTATTTCAAATGCTACAAAATTTATAAAAATAAAAAAATAAAAAAAATTGAACCACATCATGATTGTGGTCTTCGCAAAAAATAATACCATTTTCAAACCCCTACAAGTAGAAATAAATATCAGATGTTAAAACTTTTATTTTAACATTTAATCTGAAACATCAATTTCATTGTGCTAAGAATATTCATATGAGCAAATTTGTTGTAGAAATGATCTTAAAATAATTCGCACATATTTCCAAAATTTTGTGACATTTGAAATAGTTTATGCGCACACATACATACATATATGAAGGGATCGGCTACACCTCTTATGTAACACCATGCATATGTGTACAGAAAGAGGGAGATATGTGTGCGTCCACGCGTGCATACATATATACGGAGGGAAAGAGAAAGTCATGTGTGTGTGTACATATAAGGAGGGAATCGGCTACATCCTTTACACTGCACCCCTATGCTACACCTCAATATTTTATCAAATTCCAGAATTTGCATTAAAAGAAAACTTTTGGGATGTTTAATCTGCGTTACAAACATCATTTACAGAAATATTGAGACCTTTGAAATTTCTAGTATGCTCAAAATGTCAAGTTAAATATCTATCATTGAATTTAACCTTCAAATTTAATTATTACTTTAGAAAATGCTTATATCATCCAAACAAGTCAATTTTTATCAATAGGTTCTTTAATTACATAAAAACATATCCCAAAGTCTGGGGGTGTACCAAAATGAATGTAGTTGACATCTTCCCACATATGCACACACGCACGCACGTGCACAAAAGTCTTTTTATGTAAAGGTACATATATAATATACACATACACACACAAAAACACCTCCCCCCCCCCCCCCCCCAAACCAAACACAGACACACATATATAATATATACATATAGATAGAGATGGGGCATAGTATAGCAGAGTAAACACAAGCTACGAAACTTAGGCGGCTTTGAAACTATAAAATGACATAAAACTTTTGTTGAGAAACAAAGTGTAATACATATGTTCCTAATACGAAAACTATAAATTACAATATGTGTGAATAAAATGATTTTTCACGAGTAACAATTTGGGGAAAAAAATTGTTCTAATTGCGTATATTACCAAAGTCCCAGTTTGACTAACTCAATAGGTAAAAGCTATTATACTCATTTCTAATTACTAAGTTGTCAACCATATTGTCAATTACCAATTAATGCTAGTGATTGACAATTAGTGATGCACCGATAATATACAATTGATTGTCAATTTATTTATCGGCATACAAAAATCAACATAATATTCCTGTACAATGGTGGGACCAACAGAAGAATAAAATATGCATTAAGTATGGTGAAACTCACATATTGCTCAAGCAATTGTGTCGCTAATTTTTGACAACTCCATTGGAAAATTAACCGATTATCACATGGGATCCACCTATTGTATTGTGGACTTTTACTTGGTGCATTATCTGTTGCTTATTAAATTGACAATTGTTTTAACAATTGTTTTATAAGTGTGACTGCTCTAATAACATCATATTTATAATGCTAAAAACATAATTACACCTGATAAGAGTCAATTTTGCATGTCTAGTAATCTAGTGAAAAAAATTTGTAGTTCATATGTTTGAGGTGTAGGATGATTGTTAAATGCTAATCACACAAAAAATAAGGACATGTAAATAGGAGAACTGCACTCTCTCTCCAAACTTGTAACAAAGCAACCAAAAAAATTCAGAACTTTATAAAACAACAACTAACAAAGTACAAACACCTTACTATTCATTTCATCAAGGCTGAAATATCCAAGCACTCTTGGATACTCAAATACCATTGTACCAAAATCCACCTTGTTCATGTTCATATCCATGTAAAATTTCACACGCAGCACCAATTCTTCCTTCGTCAAAGTCAACACTTGTGGGCATCGAGTAACAACAAAACCAATCCAATCGCTTTTCACCCCATTTTCAATAAGATAGTCAACAATACTCTCCATTTCTTCCAAGTCGCGATTCATAATTGAGCAAGCTTTTGCAAACACAGTGCCAATATACTTACCCTTTACATATATCAATTTCAACCACTCTGCTGCTAGTCTCACTTGCTCAAGTTCACCTGTACACGTGCATATCACCTTCCCTATTTGTGGGTATGTCATAGAGTTGTGTTTCAACCACCTAAAGCAATTTATAAAAGCTGAAGTTTCAAATTTCACTTGCACGGTAAAATTTGATTAGCGAAAAGGCAATAACACCTCAAAGTTGATTTGCTTATCATGAATAAACTTCTAATACAATTAGAGCTGGGAGACAAATTTCTTTTTCAATCGGTTATTAGCTACTATACGCTTGCGGTTAAATATACAACTGATTCCGCGATCTTTATTCCACTATATAAGAAAAACTAGGGTATTTCAACATAAATCCATGCCTTATCAGTAAAGATCACTCTTCATTTTTCATATTCATATATGTGTGTGTAGTGATCTCGTATGTATCACTCTTCATATTTCATATTCATACACACACACATACGAATAAGGATCCGATATACACGTCTTTCGCTAAACCTCTACAGTTTTTAGTGCTCGCTATTCGAAACCAAATAAAACTTTGGAATTGTTCAAACTATGCTAAGGGCATCATATCCATAAAAAAAAAAGATCATTTCAAGCTTTCTAACATGTTCAAAATGTTAAACTAATATCAACTGTTAAAATATTTATTTTAGTCGCTGAATTGAAATGTTATTTTGAATATGTTAGACTTGTTTAGTGGAGATTGTACTTGAGCCCTGTACATAAATATCTACAAATTTTCACTCGATTTCGAATTGTATAGCCTGAAGCATTGTAAAGATGTAAATGAGGTGTAGCAAAGAGGAACAGAGCGGGACCCTTCGTCGTGTGTGTATGTGTGTGTATGTATGGAAAGTCTTTCGAAATCACAAATTTGAGACACCATTTTGTCTTTCAAGGAAATTGCTGCCACAATCAGTTTAAGGGTCTCTTATTTTGTTGAAAAAAAAGCACATTACATATTTGTATGATGATAAAAGAAGCGTGAAAAGAGAAGTTCTTACTTAACAAGAGCAACAACACCAGAACTCTGAATGTAATGCTTGGACCTCACATTAAATGAAACATGCCTAAATTCCTCGTTAGCGTCTTTCATAGCTGCTGCCTGAATAACAACCCTATCAACAAACCCATCCAATCTCTCCACCAAATTTGTCACAAATCTAACACTCAACCTCCCAGCTGTCAGTGCCGATTTCAAAATCTCGCGCACCACCCCTCTCCTGATTTCAATCGCCTTCTTAATATCCTCATCGTTACTCTCATAAATTACCAGACCATCACTTTTGATGTAGTCGTTTAAGGTTGGGAGGTCAATCGATCCGGGGAACCTAGCAATTCGTTTGGTGAGAATGGATGCTTCTTCTACGATCAACTTTCGTCGGATTTTGTCTTCGTCTATTTCTGGTTGATTTGTGTTAATGAATAGTTTGGAATTTTGGCGACGGGAAACATGGGTTAGGGTTTGGTTAGAGTTATGGGATGCTGCTTTTACAGTGTTAATGAAATTAGGGTTAGGGTTTGGATGAAGCTGGAAGATGGAGGTGGTGAGGTACTGAGAGAGGCATTGCATTGGAGTTAATTTTGTTATTATTTTCTATTTTCCCTCCAAATTTAAATGCGGGGAACCGAGGAAATGAAAGTGGATGGTAGGAGGATAAGAGATATTTTGGAGGCGAGCCGTAAAAAGGGGCTTCAGATTTAAGACTGTTAACACAAGGCCGAAGCAAAATATGGTATTTTGCCAGGCATACAGAGAGAAACGATATTAATCCTAAGCGTTTGTTTCTGCCTCGACGGCACCTAGCGCTTTTCAGAATGTAGTTCAAGCTTTGTGTCTTGGATCTAAAATGCATTCGTTGCTACCACTTCATGATAAAAAAAATTGATATTTTGTATTGGACATGGATAGCTAATTTACCTATTTTTACATCATTTTTTGTATTCCCTCTCCATTGCCAAAGTATTAAGCCTCTTTCTTACCACATATAACACACCCATTAATTTTCCACTCTTTTATCCTTTTCAAAACTCCATTTTTCCATGTTTTTTCGTTCCATCAAAAAACATCTTTTAACATTAAATTATTGTACTCATGAAACAAATAGCATTACGCATAATCGAGAGGCTTAATGTTAAAACATTAAATAACTTTTTGAACCGTTCTTTACGAGTTTAAAAATATAAAAAAAAAATCTTTCTTTTTAACTAGTATAACCGCACAACGGTGGGGAAACCGACCGTTGTGATGTTTAATATGAAAGAAAAACATTTTTGTTTAATTTTTTTCTTTATTGCAAATTTGATAAAAAATTAAGTGCATTTAAATAAAATAATTTGAAATTGTAATTTGAAATTAGAAATCTTTATTGCATACGGTTTGTAAGTAATTTGAGATTGCAGAAATCTTGAACCATATAATGAAAAGTGGATAGATATTTTGAATTTTGAAATTTGAAATTAGAAGGAAGGTGGATAGATATTTTGAAATGCAAAGCAAAAGAAGGAAAATAGGGAAACGCACCAAGATGTGATATTTGAAATTAGAAGGAAGGTGGATAGACATTTTGAAACGCAAAAAATAAGGAGGAAAATAGGGAAACAAAGCAAAACAGGTAGCATGTTTTTTTGGCTTCAGGAAAATTGATTTTGACCAGTGGAAATAGGCAAACCTCCCTACGGTCGATTTGACTATTATTTTTATGAAAATAATTTACTATAAAAATTCCAAACCACCAAGTCGATAACCACAACCGCCATAGTAAGTGTAAGCACGACCACTACCATCTAAGGGCATCAAACTCCACAATTTAATAAGCGTCAAATACCCAGAGTTTAGTTCGAACTTTGCCCAAGAAGTTGTGGAAGTATGTTCAATTTGTATTTTTGGAAATTTTGATTGGATAATTAAATAATAAGAAGTAACTCGCCCAAAATAGGTAAGCGATTAAAGTCCTTTTCTTACTTAGTTTTGGTTTGTTGTTTTAGATATTATCTTGCAGTATCTAGTTGTAATTAGACATGTATTTGATGTACTATATTATTATTTTTGTTGCTTCATATAATAAAGGAGCTTGTTTGGTGCATTATATGTGTATGATTTATTGACCTATATTTCAATTTTAAAGGAATGATCTGACTAAATTCGAAGAAATAAAGTGCCATGGTTCTAATGGTCCAATTAGATGGGTTGCCAGAACCTTAAACGGTGAATCATCATAGTTCGATTCATGTTTCAGTATAGAAAAGTATGTTTCAAATCATCCCTTCCTCCTCCTTGTTGCTCGCTCCACCTAATATTGATGGTAAAAATGTTATGCACGTCGCCTAAAAAATACCGTATAAATATATAATATATTTTTTATCAAAATAAAATTAAAAAATAACACTAAAAATACGCAAAGGTGTTAATAATACAAAGATGTTATAAAGAGGATTTTCACTTCAAATGCTTATTTGTACGGGGTAATAAGTTTTAAGGACGCCACTTCTGAAAAATTAGTTTTAAGGACATTTTACAGGAAAAGGATAAAAGAACTTATCATTTTCAGTTATACAAAAATAAAGATAAAAGGATTTATCATTTTCCTGTATAACTTAAAAAGATAAATGAATTTATCATTATGCTGTAAATTGTCCTTAAAACTAATTATTCAGAAGGCCCATCCTTAAAACTTATTACCCTGCAAATAGATGCCCTTCAACCTAATTTCCACTGTTATAAATCTATTTGTTAGAATACTATATGAAAGGGTGTTACGAAAAAGCTAGTCGTTCAAATTTTATTTGCAAACATTAAATATGGTGATGAAATCTTTTGAAGAAATAAAATAAGTCATTCTAATAAGTTTTGGGACCAAGCCAGTCGGAAGCGGATGAAATTTGTAGGTTTCAAAATTTACCTATTTTTGAATCTATTGGGCCTATAAAGTATAAAGGATTTATTAGATCCAATGTAATGTTATCTTAATAAAAACCATATTTTATTAATTTTTCCTTAATTTTATTAAATTAATTCTACATTAATTAAATGTGAAATATGAATTTTTTTTAGTATGCCAAATATATTCATACTTTAATCATGTTTCGATATAGCTAAACGTAAAGTTAATTGGTGACGATATACAGAAATAAAGCAATCACGTAAGGATCTAATAGGGAATGAGATGAAAGATGACATCATTAATTGATTTCACCTTCTCTATTTAGCGAATTTATTGATACGTCATTTACTTAACATGCAAGAGGTATTACGAAACAATAACATAAACATCTAACAACAATTGATATGTATTTTATCTCACTTTTAAATTGTTTGATACTAAAAAAAGATTTAAATCATGCTTTGGTAATTTGAAATACAAATATTCAATGCTTATATGTACACGCATGCAATATATATACATATACATGTGTGTGTGTGTAAGTGTGTGTATATGTAAGTACATACCTAAATACATAGTAAACCAAAACTTTTTCCAATTAATTTTATTAAAAAAATTCATACTGCATTGAATTTGCTAATGCATTTGCAAAATTATGTATATTTGAATTAGTTGATAAAAATACATACATACGCATGATTAAAAATTTTGCCCAAATGAAATTTAGATCATTATTGCTTTTACAAAACAAAAGAGGAACACAAGAAATTAATCCTTTAAAATATTAAAGGAGTACATTTTAGACAATAAAATGGATAACAAATTTGGGATATTATTGTTATCTATCTTAAAGCTTAGATTCATTATCAAAACATTCTTTTGGTCATATGTAAATTTCTATTACAATTTATCAGATCAAGAACAAAACAATTTATTCAATAAAGCATTCAAATTATATGATTTTTTTTCAATTCAAGTTGAAGTGTCAAACATATGTATACAATGTTTCTGTTTCAACACAAATGCAAATAATGTATACATACAAACTGTCAGATCTGAAATATTACACTTTGATTTGAGAGTTTAAAACATAGAATATTAGTGAAACATTGTTTTAATCATATACAAATTTGTTCTGTTTTGATTTATCAAATTAACACTACAAGGAATACAGTGATTTCTTAGGCTCCTGGCCGTCGGTAGCAGTCGAAAATCCTATCGGAATACATAACACATATTTCGTCCATTTTCGACGGAAACGACGATGTCATTTCGACGGCTTCCAACAACTTTTTCAATGGAAGTTCGGATGTATTTTCCGACGGTATAGACGTCCACGTGGCTTGAAAACTCGCTGGAGAACCATCGGAAGCTGTCAGGATTATTCGACCGGTAGACCGCCAAGAGCCGTCGGTAATCGTTGGAAAATTTTGACCGATAGGCAATCGGAAACCATCAGAAATCTTGGTAAAAAAACATTCAGCAGCCAAATAGCACATCAATATCAATATATATCACAACATATCAAAATCAATATGTGTGTGTGTGTGTGTGTATTAGATATATAAGCTAAAATCAATATCAATAACAACATAAAACTCAAACATTACCATCTCATACTCAGACATTTCTAATCAATATAAAACAAACCGTCCATCATCAATATCACACATCCAAATGTAATATATACATCCAATATCAATGTACAACATATACAACGTCTAAAGTGCTAACCAATCAACCCTACAAATCAGCGTCAAACACCACATGTCCACAAATCGACCTCGCTATCTTTCATTATATATACACAAGTTTCAAAAACTGTAAAACGTACCTCATGACTCGTCATCGGCTCCGGAACCACCAAATGAAGGGAATGGTCCATGATGCTCCACATACTTGGTCAAACGCTGGTTCAGTTGCTCCATTACGCTGCTCGAAAATGGTCATGCTCATGTAACTGTGCAATCTACCGTCGAAGCTCATGAATCTCAGCATTGTCCTGAGCCTTTTGATAAGCCTTTTGTGAGTCCCGAGCCTATAAAACAAGTCAAAATATGTTTAAGTTATTACGTAACTTTTATAAAAATTAAGCAAATTTTACAGTTTAGTTAATTTTTATAAATTACCGCTTGATTGCCATAACCATAGTGCCTATTTCGTTGTGTCGGATCCATAACAGAGTCAAAAATAGCATCTTTCTCATCAATGGTCAATTGCTCACGTCTCGATTGCTCAAGTATTTGCGCACGTGCTTGCATAAATCTTTCCTACAACACAAAATTTAATACAATTATATATTACATGATATTATTATAATATTTTATAACTAATTAATTAAAATGATCATTATTAATAACTTATAACTTAAAATATACTTATATATATGGCGTATGCTTTATCATCACTATGCCAGGCATACGTCACTGATCCCTCATCGTCGGTCTGCCTAATGGCATGGGCATATGCAAATACGTCCATATACGAGATAGGAGCCCTACATGCTCTTTCATGCAATAATTGGTGTATATTATTTTTGTTCATACAAATTTATACAAAAATGTAATAATTGTTCATAGTAATTACAATTAATCAATTTACCAGGTCCCCGCGATGATGCTAAAATGATTTCGAGCCACCACGGTGTGTGACTGGATTTTTCTACCTGTTCGTCGAGTTCATGTCTGACTCCACCTGCAAATTAAAAATCAAGATTATATTTTATAGGTATAAATTATATATTCTCTACTGAACAAATTAAGGTGATATTATGGCGACTGCTCCTAATGGCGACGGAAACCCTAATGGCGAAAATTCTATAACCGAAGATGAAGACGATACAGGTTGGCAAAAGGTAATCTATAAAAACAAGGGTAAGCGTCTAATTAAGGAGAATAGGCAGAGGAGAGAGGAAACCAATCGACGAGCTTTTCCAGTGGGTCCTAGATCCAATAAAGCTGAATTCAAAGAAGGGAAGAGAACCTGGGCAGATGCTATTGCAGGCAACACGTGTATAGAAGATGGGGTCAACAATTTCGTACCCCTTGAAGATGCAGAGGGTTCCTTCGCGGATCTGGATGAAGAGGTTTTTTTCGCAGCCAAAATTATGTGGGGATCGTCTATTTACATATATGTTGCAGGAAAAAGATCTTACTATATACATCTCAATGCTTACATTAAAAGAGAATGGAAACCAATAGGTAAATGGAATGTCTTCCCCAGGGAAAATGGATCTTATTTAATTAAATTCAGTAACGAATTGGATTGTAAAAAAGTGCTAGAAGGAGGTCCATGGTTCATTGATAGCAAACTTATTTTCATCAGGAAGTGGGAACCTAATCTAAGACTAGAGAGAGATATGCTAGAAACTCACACTGTTTGGGTCAAACTTATGAATCTCGATCTATCCTTACGGAATGCTCGTGGCATCAGTAAAATTGCAAGCCTCATTGGCACACCCTTGGCCATGGATGATTATACTAGACATGTTAAAAGACTAAAATATGCTAGAGTTCTAGTAGGAATCAAAGCCAGTGACACAATCAAAAAACAAGTCCGTGCTAAAGACAGAAATGGAAATATTTACATCAAGGATGTTGAATATGATCATATTCCCCCTGTTTGTACTAAATGCAAGTGTTTTGGGAACTCTACAGAGCAGTGTGAAACTGTTATAGGTCCCATAAAACAGGTGTGGAGACAAAAACATACATTAAAGACTACTCAAACTGGTCCTACACAAAATATACAACAAAAAGAGGCGTAGAATGAGTCTACTGAAGTAAGCTTTATACGCACAGAACAATTAACCAAAGTAGTTAGCTGCCAAACACTTGAGGAAACACCTGATGCTCTGGAAGAGGTAGTAAAGGAAAATGCTACATCATTGGATAACACTGGTGAAAATACAACTGTCCATAGCTCAACTGGGAATTCATCAGTGGAAATGCCTATCACAACAGATGAAATACATGAAATAAATAAAGTTGTACCGGACAAAATGGATTCAGACACAGATATTGAGGAAAACAACCCTAATAAGTTTACAAAGAACAACATGGACTACACTAAACAATTTCTAAATCCAAAGGCTAAAAGTAAGACGAAATCAAATCGTGAGGTCTCTCCTATGAAACTGAGGAGTAGATCCTCAAACTCTAAATGTCAATAATAAGTTGGAATGTAGGGGGTCTAGATAATGATATCAGGCGTTTAGACCTCTTAAATTTGACGAGAACTTATTCTCCTTCTATTATAAGTATTCTAGAAAATAAATTCAGTAGTGAAAATTTAACTTTTTTACCGATTCTTTGGGAGATGATTGGAACTTCATACATAATAACAATGTGGGAGGAAAAGGACACATTCTCTTATTATGGAATAAGTCAACCTGGTCCATCAGCCTACAGAGGAAAGACGACCAACAAATAACTGCAGATGCTACAAACATAGGTGGTTTGAAATTGATTCTGACTTGTGTATATGCTAGCAATTTGGCCTCAAAAAGAACTCAATTATCACAATCTATTAAAGACATAAGCAAAATAATTAATAACCCTTGGATAGTGCTAGGGGATTTCAACTCAGTTCTCAGAGCGGAGGAGAAAAAAGGAGGACTTACCATGAAAGTTTCCCAGTTAGAGGAATTCAATAATTGCATAATAGAGGCAGGACTGCTTGAACCTGTCCACAGCGGCCTGAAATACACATGGAGAAGTGGTGAGAATAAAAAGATATCATGCAGATTAGATAGAGTGCTTATAAATGTGAAATGCATTACTTTGTTCTCTAACATTAGAATTAACACTCTCCCTCCATCTACTAGTGACCATAGTCCTATACTTGTTGAATTAGTAGATAAAGAAATGGTTAGCAAAGGCAAACCATTCAGGTATAGTAACCACTGGCATGAAATAGAGGGGTACAAATTTTAGTAATTTGCTAAAGGTTAAGGGCTCTCAATGTTATAAATTAATACAAATTACCAAAAAAAGACATAAAAGACTGGAGCAGAGGTAGGCCCAAGGAGGGAGATCATATTGCAATCCTGTAAGGAAAATGTGATGAATTCCTAACTATGATTGACAATGGTGCTGATGATGATAATACGTGGACAAACTATTATCAAAGCCAAAATGATTTAAAAGAAGCCCTTAGACTGAAAGCCACTGAACTCAGACAAAGAGCAAAGTAGAAATGGTTCATTGAAGGAGACGAATGCACTAAATTCTTCTATGCCAAAATGGCAATTCACAGCAATAAAAATAATATCATTCAGAATATCAATCAGGAAGGAAACTTTACTATCAATGCAGTAGACTTTGAGGAGCAAGCAATTAAATACTATAATGAAATGTTTAATGGTGAAGTTTGTGATAACTTACCAAGCATTCATTGCAGCAGGCTGATATATACCAAAGGAAGAAGGATGTTGTCCAGACAAATAACTAAAACTGAAATCCTGAATGCTCTGAATGCCATCCGCATTTAGTCCAGTCCTGGACCCGACGGACTCATCTCCAAGTTCTACACTCTCTACTGGAGTGACCTGAAATATCACATTATATCATCAATACAAGAAATATTTCAAACTGGAAAGTTTGTCAAAGAAATCAATCATACCTTCATCTGTCTAATTCCTAAAAAAGTTAATCTGTAACGACCCGAAATTTTCACACTCGAAAATTCCAGATAGTTATGAAAAAGAAGAAAGAGATAGAAGAAGAAGAACAGAAATACCAAACATCTCACAAACGCAGCGGATAAAATATAATAAATAATAACAGTTTATAAAAGAATATTATAACTGCCGGTTACATTTAATATACATCAAGGTTTCACATAATATACAGTCACTGAATATTTACAATTATCATGACTCAGATTAACAATAATATAAATACAGCGGATATACTCTATACGATATTGCCACCAGCTCGCCTCCTGAGCTCCAGAACGTCCTAACCTGAAAATCCGTAATACTCGGTCTGACCCGAGCATTACACCAAAGTAACACCCGGGTCAGGCTGGAAACCAGCGTGAGTAAACCCAACTAACAAGGAATACCAAGCAAACAACTTAAATAAACCGGGGTAACTTTTATCAATTTAACCAATTCACAGTTTGTTATAGGCAACACTTATTTCACATATAAATTCCTAAGTACCAAGCTTAGATAAAATAAACCCATTCACTTAAGTCGTTTCATTTCATCATATTGATTTCACAAATCAATTTATATAAATTCGAAGGGGTTTCGGGTATTTCTCAGTACCCGATCCCGTCCTCTTCGAGACTCATACCATCATATCTCAAGTTATTCAAATGAAAATCACAACATTTCATATTAGAAATATCAACTCATTCAAAGCATCCAATACCACTCAATCATTCATAGCAAATTTTATAGCTTCCAAATTAATTCAATTGATCCTAATTGAATTTCAATCCTCAATCACCTAGGTCCCTTCATTTAACAATAGTTAGTTTCAAATCAATTAATCAATCATTCCTTCATAATTCATCTTAATTATTTACCATGGATTAATTATTTTCAATTTCCTTCAAGTAATTATCTTTATTAAATTTTATGATATTAAATATTCTTAACTAAATCAATGAGTAATCTTTCATTACGTTACAAATTAATTAACCATAATCAACTACGCTAACTCTTAATTACGTACATTAATTAGTTTCTCATGGGTCATTTTTGATTAATTCATCTTAATTAATCAATCTTTAATTACATCGTTGATTATATAAATTAATGGTTCCCAATTATGTCTTAATTTGTTCTAATCTAAATTAATTAGCTTAATTCAATCCCAATATTAATCATTCTCGATTAATCTCAATCTGTAATTAACTATTCTTTTTATTTACTTCGTTAATAAATTAATTATTCCATAATTAATCATCTTAATTAATTCTCTTGACCAATTTCACTAAGCAATTATATTTTATTAATTACATTGAGTAATTATTTATGACGCCATCAAATGATTATTCTGAATTACTTATGCTTAGTTAATTAACTTACAACTTAATTTATTATTTATTTAAATACCTTTAATTACTGAATTAAATAACCCAAATCATTAGTTAATTGAATTAATTAATTATCCATTTAATTACCCTACTAATTTAAAGTATCACAAATCATTAAGCCTTTAGTAACCTTTAAACGGACACATTTTCTTATTTATTGTTTTAAATTTAAAACAACTTAAAATTCCCAATACTTCGAGTTAAGCAACCATTAACTCGAGAACTATCCAATACCAAAATCACCAGAACATCAACTCATAGTGCATATCAAATACATTCAATCATTCAACCAAATATATAAATTTGACCATTTAAATTTAAATTTAAATAGAAATCTAAGAGAGTGAGATTTACTCACCTTTGATTTTTGCAATCCAATCCAATCCTGACTTGTTCTTTTCACAGTTTTAGACCTTGTACACATTACATAATTTATTAATATCTGAAATAGTCTCTAAGTAATTTATCATTCAATGAATTAAATTGACCAATAATTTAGTTTGACAAAAATCATTTGGTTTTTAAACTAAATTTCCTTTACAAATTTATTTTTAGTAACCATAGCATTTTAAAAACAATAAATTTTATTCAAAAGTCTTTTATCTTGATATAAAACAAATCTTTATTTTAAACATTAATATTCCTATATGTTTATATAAATTTAAATGTGGATATATGAGAATATTTGCTTATTATTCGTTTATTCTTCACTAAAACAAATGCAAATAAATATCAATAAATAAATAATCTGCGAATACCTCTCAGATAACAAATGAACCCAGGCTACCAATGACCTCGATTCCCGATCATCACGCCCTTAGATCTCCGACGTCGCGACCGATCTTGACCCAAATCCTATCTTCACTCGCACACAAATAGAGACCATCGCGACCCAACCTAGATCCTTGCGAGCGCACCCCCTACCACGAACGAGATCCGATGCTGCTCCCCTGCTTCCTCATCGATCCCCTCGATCTGCTGCCTCGCGTTCGACAGAGCCTTGGATTCTCGAACGAAACAACTCGATCGGCGAGCTATGACTTCGACTGAACCGAGGTGGAAAGAAATAGAAAAAGAAGGAGGGAGAGAGCGCTGACTTCTACAGTCGACTCGGCTCCTGATTTGTTTTTTTGAGAATGAGGTGGCTGCGATCTCGATTTCGAATGTAAGGGAGGTTCGTGAATTTTGAACAGGGAGAAGGAGGCCGATGAATTTCTAGCTCGGCCATTTCCTTGAATTCGATTTCAATTTTTTTTTCTTCTTGTTTAACTGAAGGAAAGTAAGGGTTTATAGAAGTAGTGGAAGACAGGAGAGTGGCGTGCTTCAGAAGACGAAAGGGAGACACGATCTGTTTCTGTAGATTAGAGAGGGGGTGAATAAATTTCGATTAGGGTTAGCTTCCCACGCACGCTTGCTTATATAATTAAATATTGAAAATATCCTGCGTCGCATCGTGAAATTTCGAACCCCGAATCAGACATGTCGACAGACGTTTGTAAGGTATTTCCCGCATTCCGAACCCAATGGAACATGTTTCGGAGGCTAATATGATCGTATGCGCGAGTTACAGAAGTAAACGATCAATTTTAAATTAAATCGATTCAAATAGTTCTACTCGTTTCGAGCTGCCAGGGTCAAACGACAACTCCGATTGTTACGAAAATTGAAATCCGATAATAACTAACTATTACGGATCCAATGGAACTGATTTCGTCGAATTCCGAGACTGTGCCTCGGAAGGCTATTTTTAAATTCAATTTAAACGATATATTTTTAAAATTGAACACATTATCTTTAAATTGAATTTCGACCATTCAATTATCTTCATTATTATCATTATGAATTTTATAAGCCTTCAAATTATTTTAAACAGGCTTAGAAATTTCAGATTGATCAATTTACCCAATTTCAATTTACTAAATTCAATATTTAAACTGTATAATCCAATAATTTAATTATCAAGTAAATATTGATATTTTGAATTCAAGTTAAAATTAACTTTTAACTATTTAAAATCAATTAATCATTCCAATTTAATTCGCTAAAATTTTCGGATCGTCACATTCCTCCCCCCTTAAAAGAATTTCACCCCCGAAATTACTAGTTAGGAAGAATGGTTCAATACCCAATTACCCCAAAATCCACAGTTCAACATCTTACTGACTATCTTCTATAAAAACCCCTTATCATTCTTACTGACTTCCCCAACTCTCCCACGGTTTTCAAACAGTACCCTTTTTCTCAAACATTCAGATTTCAATTTAAAACCAATTTTAAATTATCAAAATTTCCTCAAAAATTTTCTAACTCTCTAAATTCCCGAAATTTTTTGCCAGCGTCTCCTTTGCGCGTCTAGCTCGGTACTACTACAAAAGGCCTCTATGGGAACCCAAATGCCAAAAAGAAAACAGAAAGCCAAGTGGCTAGATCAAAAACCCAATCCAATTCATACATAAATTTAAATACATACCTTTTTGTCAGACAATTCACATTTACCTTTTGGAATCACATCCAATTTTCTTTTCCCCTTTTAATACCTACATATCTTGTTTAGCAACAATATTCAATCGTAACTTTACAAATCATTTTATACATCCTCTTATGTAGGTTTTCATATCCATTTCTATTCAAACTAGCTTTCCCCACTTCTATACGAATTCAATTTACTTTAAATTTTGAATGTTGAATTTAATCTTTCATGTATATCAGATTCATATTAGTTCATTTACTAATTTACTTTAATTCCCAATTTGAAATTGTTTTGTCGCTAAGAAAAAATTTCTCAAAAATTTTCAAAAATTTTCTAACTCCCAAAATTTTGGAAATTTTTTGGCAGAGTCTCCTTTGTATGGAGGAGCTTTTGCAATTTGACAAGAGATATAAATATATATATACATCGACCCACATGGTCGGAAAAAGCAAAAACAGTTCATATTTCCTATTTTATTGCGTAGGCGTACCTTATTTTGCATTTTAAGCAAGCAGCTTATTAATTTTAGCAATTAGTGCAATCCAAATCCAGCCAAACGGGCTTCAAGTACCTGTACTTAATCAACTTAAACATATAAGCACTATATATATGAAGTTTATAACATTTCTCTTACTTAAACAACTATAACACTTCAATTCGAAAGGAAATGCATTCAAAATTACTTCCATATGCAATTTATATATTTTCAAATCTAATTCAATTGCTTTCAACCAATTTATAAGCTATTCATTCAATTTTAATGGTTTACAACCCGATTGCTTACAGTCAACTCATTTTTAAGCGAAACAATCTCATATTCACTTCAATTGCTCTTAACATCAATTTATTTGCCTTCACTCGCCTTTCTTATCCTTGCATTCAATTTTAGTAATGTACAACTCACTTACTTACCTTCAATTCATTTATAATTCCAAACAAACTCATATTCATATCAATCGATTTAAAATTCAATTATATTTGCTTCCACTAATTCATAGAATTTAATTAAATCTCGTTTACGTTAAACGACAATCGTTTCTACAAAATTTGGTGATATCCATATGAACAAACAATTACTTTAAGTTTATAACCAGTTAAAATTGATTCCAACTCAATTTTATTTAATTCAATTCCATTCCAGTATGCTACTAACCATTCCCAAATTAATTTAATCCAAGCTTTTATTTAATGGGCTTCCACTCTTATTCTTCCATAAATTTTAAACTTCAGTTAATTTACTTTAATTTATTCCAACATCAAACTTAAGTTTACTTTGATTCGATTCTCATTTAATCAAATCCCAATAAATTTAGTTAGCCCATCCACTTTAATTTTAATTTTAATTCACCCTCTCAATTTATCAAAATAATATCCAACACATACTTAACTCATTTTATATTTTTAATTTACTTTCTTAATTCATTTGTGAATTTATTTTACTTATACAAAGCCATTCTCAATTTGTATCTCTTCACCTGGGTTTTGTTTGCAATCCAAACCATGACTATTATAATTCACTTCCATTAGATAATATTCATATGACACCACTTCCTTTATATCCAATTTGTTTGCAAATTTCATCAAATATCATTTAAATCGCACTTGAATTTTATTTGTAGTTCAAACCATCACATTTTTAAATCTAACTCTATTTTATTTTATTTTACAACATCTCCTCTTATCTAATTCATTATCAAGTCCAAGTCGAATTTCATTTACAATTCGAATTCATTATCAAACTCTATTATTAATTTACAATTCATTTATTTACCAAGGTTAAATTTTATTAACATCCTCAATCAAAAAATTATTTAATCAATAAGCTTATTTCCAACTTCTAAATCAATATTCGATTTTAATAACAAAATCACCTCATTAAAATTCTAGTTTGGATTTCCTTTTATTTCCCCAAAATTCCAACATCTTTATTTAAAAATTTTAGAAATGCTTTTAAATTCACATCAGACTAATAAAATAGCTCTTTTATAAAAATACCTTTTATAACTCGATGTCTCAACCAGTCCATCCTTGTTCTCATAGAAATTCAGTCATACGTTGATCAGGCGTATGACTGAAAATCTATAAGTACTTGGTAAACCCGTTTCAACATCCAATGAAAATACTTGGAAAATATTTTATTGAAAATATAGAAAACAGTTTTTGAAAATAGATGAAGTATCTTTGGTGAGAATGCTCTGGAAATCATCACCCCCATCCATGGTCACAGTTACATTCCAGGGTTACGTTGCCGTCACAGCAAAAGTCCATGTAACTGCAGGCTCTCCGCGGCCTCTGATTTTCGCTATCGAAATGAAGCCTCTCCACTCCTACATAGGTCGCGGTCTGCCGATATAAAATCAAACGCAGACTGTTGGCTCTCAGCGGCACACACGACTTTCGCTATGTTATACCATAGGTCGCAGTCTACTGATATAAAATCAAACGCAGACTGTTGGCTCTCAGCGGCACACACGACTTCCACTATGGTATACTCAACTCATAATCCTCAGGAACTAGTTTTGTCCAGACTCCTCACAGGATCAACTTTAGAACCCCTTGGGCTCAAGGCAGCACCACCCGGTGGCACTCCTGAGAAGTTCATTTCCAGGGAGCGCCTTTTTTCCCAGAGCCATCATCAAAACATTTTATACTATACATATATAGTATCTTTCAAATCATACACCTAGTATGATATCATACCAAGCTCCTTTACACAAAATCGATTATCCCAAATCGATAATTCTCAAACTAGGCTTTCCAAATTCAATATTGATTTTCCCAAAAATCAAAAGCCTTTCCAAATTCAAAGGTTCTCAAAACCTTTTTCCAAAATCCCCATAAGATCCTTTATATATATATATATATATATATATATATATATATATATATACAGATATATATAATTTTTAAAACTTTGGATCTTTTCAAACTTGTATAAAACTCCTTTTATACTTCAAACACTTCCAAAAACCATAGAAATATCCCATTTTCACCTTTATTCATTGTTTATTTCTCAAAATATTCTTTCATTTCAAAAGAACAACTTCACATTTCTTATTCACAAATTCTCGATATCAATTTCATTCAAATCCGTACGATGTACACATACCATCCGTACGCTATACCAATCTGATCGCTCACTCGATCACACAATTTCACTTCCGAACTAGTATTGTCCACCCGAGTTCCTAGTGCGCACACAGATCTGGTTTCTTGATTAGAAACCGTCATTCTCCTTGCATAGCCATAACTATGATAGAGAATATCCAGAACCAATCAACAATCCATATCCAGGTTCGCCGTCGAAAATCGAGTGAAAAATCCCACTCGGATCGATATAACTACCTCAAAATTCTGTGCTCGAATCTGGATCAAATCACTATGAGAATAGAATAATATACGTACATCCTACGTATTTATTTCCATTGATTATCAGCCAAATCAATTTTCCTTTCTATTCACATTTCCTTAAATTCCCTTTACTTATTTACAATTGCCTTAATTCCCATTTGGATTATCACTTCAATTCTTATTCTCGGTTGGGTATTAAATCCATAACAGTTTGAACTCCGACCATTTTTAGAAAATAGCTTGAAAATTTTAAAATAGATAAGTAGTTGAAAAATAATTAGTAGTTTGCAAAATAGCTATATAACAGTTAACTAATAGTAAAATAGTTGTAAGATAGTTAAATAGTTTCAGAATTTTTAGATAATTGCAAAATAGTTGTAAAATAGAAATTAGTTGGTGAAATAGTTGAAAAATAGCAATTAGTTTAGAAAACCGTTGAAAAATTGATTAAATAGCTTCAAAAATAATTGTAAAACAAGTATAAAATAATTTGGTTGTAAGAAAGAAAAGTTGTGTATATATTTAATAGCTCAAAAAAATAAGTTTATATCAAAACAATTTATATTGAAAATAGTCAAGAGTCAACTGTTCACTTCTCCAACAATTCAATTTAAATTTCCATTTAAATTGACCCACTTCCGCTCCAAATAACTCCAAATTCCATTGGACTTGATTAATCCCAATTCAAGTTGAATCAATCTTGATTCCTTTCCCAATTTAAATCAAATTCTAGTTGATTTTAATCCTGTTCGATTTTAATTATAATTTCCTATTATTCCAATCAATTTGAATTATTATCAATTTAATTCCAGAATCCAAATCACTTCAATTTAATCCAATCCAATTTCCCATTTTTTTTTTACTTATGTACTTCAAGGTTCAATACAATTTTATTTTAAAATTTTAATTTATTATTAAATTTAATCTTCCAGTTTGAAGCCAGTTCTTAAACAAGTTTATTTTACAATTCAATTATTCAAACTTATTTTATTTTATTTATACAATTTCATTCTCAATTTAAAGATTTTTATTTACAATAGGATGATATCATCCAATTTATTTTAAACGTCCATCTATTTTAAATTTTTAGGTCTCAAACCCCTTCGAGATCACACAAGTTCCCAATTCAAATCAACCATTTAACTTTCCAAGTTAAATTCCAATTTACTTAATCCAATCAACCTTTCTCATATTGAATTCCCGCTTCAAACTTCAAAATTCTTTCCCTCTTATAAGTTCAAAACTTATATCACTTTGAGTTTTTATATCACATTTCAGGGAAAAATCAAAACTCAACCTCTTAGAGTTTATTTCATTATTTTAAATTATCTTTGATATCATGTATATCCATACATATATACATATTTATTTCTTGGCCCTCCCAGCCATGATTTAAAACTTTAAACCATCCTTGGTTTTAATTCAAATCAAACTTCAAACAACCCATTGTTTTCAACAAGTCCCGGTTATCTAAATAATTCTTATTTATTATTTTTCATTACTTTGGAACAAATTTTCAAATTCTGGAACCAGATTTAGAATTTTAATTTCAATCCATTAAATTTTAATTTGGTTGTATTTTTATTTCTACTCAGTTTAATTCCAATTCAAGACTTCAATTTCAGTTTGAATCCATTTCAAACTTATCTTTGTTTAATTTTAGTTTGGTTGTATTATATTACTTCTTAATTTAATTCTAATAATTTAACAACCAATCACCTTAATATTTATTAGAAGGAAATATTGCTTTATATATCAAAAATATATTTTTACATCAAATCATTTAAAATCTTTTTGTAAGAAAATAACAAGTACGCGCTCATATATATTTATATACTCAACTCATTCTAGAGTACTACAGACTTTATTAAATGAGTAATCCCCACCAGAGCCAAGGTTCTCGCTTAACCTTTCAGCTCTGATATCAAATGTAACGACCCGAAATTTTCATACTCGAAAATTCCAAATAGTTATGAAAAAGAAGAAAGAGATAGAAGAAGAAGAACAGAAACACCAAACATCTCACAAATGCAGCGGATAAAATATAATAAATAATAATAGTTTACAAAAGAATATTATAACTGCCGGTTACATTTAATATACATCAGAGTTTCACATAATATACAGTCACTGAATATTTACATTTATCATGACTCAGATTAACAATAATATAAATACAGCGGATATACTCTATACGATATTGCCACCAGCTCGCCTCCTGAGCTCCAGAACGTCCTAACCTGAAAATCTGTAATACTCGATCTGAACCGAGCATTACACCAAAGTAACACCCGGGTCAGGCTGAAAACCAGCGTGAGTAAACCCAACTAACAAGGAATACCAAGCAAACAACTTAAATAAACCCGGGTAACTTTTATCAATTTAACCAATTCACAGTTTGTTATAGGCAACACTTATTTCACATATAAATTCCTAAGTACCAAACTTAGATAAAATAAACCCATTCACTTAAGTCGTTTCATTTCATCGTATTGATTTCACAAATCAATTTATATAAATTCGAAGGGGTTTCGGGTATTTCTCAGTACCCGATCCCGTCCTCTCGAGACTCATACCATCATATCTCAAGTTATTCAAATGAAAATAACAACATTTCATATTAGAAATATCAACTCATTCAAAGCATCCAATACCACTCAATCATTCATAAGCAAATTTTATAGCTTCCAAATTAATTCAATTGATCCTAATTAAATTTCAATCCTCAATCACCTAGGTCCCTTCACTTAACAATAATTAGTTTCAAATCAATTAATCAATCATTCCTTCATAATTCATCTTAATTATTTACCATGGATTAATTATTTTCAATTACCTTCAAGTAATTATCTTTATTAAATTTTATGATATTAAATATTCTTAACTAAATCAATGAGTAATATTTCATTATGTTACAAATTAATTAACCATAATCAACTACGCTAACTCTTAATTACATACATTAATTAGTTTCTCATGGGTCATTTTTGATTAATTCATCTTAATTAATCAATCTTTAATTACATCGTTGATTATATAAATTAATGGTTCCCAATTATGTCTTAATTTGTTCTAATCTAAATTAATTAGCTTAATTCAATCCCAATATTAATCATTCTCGATTAATCTCAATCTGTAATTAACTATTCTTTTTATTTACTTCGTTAATAAATTAATTATTCCATAATTAACCATCTTAATTAATTCTCTTGACCAATTTCACTAAGCAATTATATTTTATTAATTACATTGAGTAATTATTTATCACGCCATCAAATGATTATTCTGAATTACTTATGCTTAGTTAATTAACTTACAACTTAATTTATTATTTATTTAAATACCTTTAATTACTGAATCAAATAACCCAAATTATTAGTTAATTGAATTAATTAGTTATCCATTTAATTACCCTACTAATTTAAAAAATCACAAATCATTAAGCCTTTAGTAACCTTTAAACGGACACATTTTCTTATTTATTGTTTTAAATTTAAAACAACTTAAAATTCCCAATACTTCGAGTTAAGCAACCATTAACTCGAGAACTATCCAATACCAAAATCACCAGAACATCAATTCACAGTGCATATCAAATACATTCAATCATTCAACCAAATATTTAAATTTGACCATTTAAATTTAAATTTAAATAGAAATCCAACAGAGTGAGATTTACTCACCTTTGATTTTTGCAATCTAATCCAATCTTGACTTGTTCTTTTCACAGTATTAGACCTTGTACACATTACATAATTTATTAATATCTGAAATAATCTCTACGTAATTTATCATTCAATGAATTAAATTGACCAATAATTTAGTTTGAAAAAAATCATTTGGTTTTTAAACTAAATTTCCTTTACAAATTTATTTTTAGTAACCATAGCATTTTAAAAACAATAAATTTTATTCAAAAGTCTTTTATCTTGCTATAAAACAAATCTTTATTTTAAACATTAATATTCCTATATGTTTATATAAATTTAAATATGGATATATGAGAATATATGCTTATTATTCGTTTATTCTTCACTAAAACAAATGCAAATAAATATCAATAAATAAATAATCTGCGAATACCTCTCAGATAACAAATGAACCCAGGCTACCAATGACCTCGATTCCCGATCATCACGCCCTTAGATCTCCGACGTCGCGACCGATCTTGACCCAAATCCTATCTTCACTCGCACACAAACAGAGACCATCGCGACCCAACCTAGATCCTTGCGAGCGCACCCCCTACCACGAACGAGATCTGATGCTGCTCCCCTGCTTCCTCATCGATGCCCTCGATCTGCTGCCTCGCGTTCGACAGAGCCTTGGATTCTCGAACGAAACAACTCGATCGGCGAGCTATGACTTCGACTGAACCGAGGCGGAAAGAAATAGAAAAAGAAGGAGGGAGAGAGCGCTGACTTCTGCAATCGACTCGGCTCCTGATTTGTTTTTTTGAGAATGAGGTGGCTGCGTCTCGATTTCGAATGTAAGGGAGGTTCGTGAATTTTGAACAGGGAGAAGAAGGCCGACGAATTTCTAGCTCGGCCATTTCCTTGAATTCGATTTCAATTTTTCTTCTTCTTTTTGTTTAACTGAAGGAAAGTAAGGGTTTATAGAAGTAGTGGAAGACAGGAGAGTGGCGTGCTTCAGCAGACGAAAGGGAGACACGATCTGTTTCTGTAGATTAGAGAGGGGGTGAGTAAATATCGATTAGGGTTAGCTTCCCACGCACGCTTGCTTATATAATTAAATATTGAAAATATCCTGTGTCGCATCGTGAAATTTCGAACCACGAATCAGACATGCCGATAGACGTTTATAAGGTATTTCCCGCATTCCGAACCCAATGGAACATGTTTCTGAGGCTAATATGATCGTATGCGCGAGTTACAGAAGTAAACGATTAATTTTAAATTAAATCGATTCAAATAGTTCTACTCGTTTCGAGCTGCCAGGGTCAAACGACAACTCCGATTGTTACGAAAATTGAAATCCGATAATAACTAACTATTACGGATCCAATGGAACTAATTTCGTCGAATTCCGAGACTGTGCCTCGGAAGGCTATTTTTAAATTCAATTTAAACGATATATTTTTAAAATTGAACACATTATCTTTAAGTTGAATTTCGACCATTCAATTATCTTCAGTATTATCATTATGAATTTTATAAGCCTTCAAATTATTTTAAACAGGCTTAGAAATTTCAGATCGATCAATTTACCCAATTTCAATTTACTAAATTCAATATTTAAACTGTATAATCCAATAATTTAATTATCAAGTAAATATTGATATTTTGAATTCAAGTTAAAATTAACTTTTAACTATTTAAAATCAATTGATTATTCCAATTTAATTCGCTAAAATTGCCAGGTCGTCACATAGTCCTTCAAAATTGAGGATTATAGGCCAATTGCATGTTGCAATGTGATATAAGAAATTCTAAGCAAGATTCTTTGCAACAGAATGAAGATGGTATTACCTGATCTCATTTCCGAATGCCAAGGTGCCTTCATTAAAGGTAGAAGCATTTCTGAAAATTCGCTCATGGCACATGAGTTGGTTAGGAATTTCAATAAACCAGGTTCAGATAAATTTTATCTAAAGGTTGATCTCCATAAAGCATTTGATAAAATTAATAGACAATTTATTATTCATATGCTCATTGCTATGGAATTCCCTTTAAAAATTGTGAGCCTTATAAAAGAATGTATAACTACACCTTCCTTCTCTATTCTGATTAATGGTATGCCAAAGGGTTTCATAGGGTCCAATAGAGGCATTCAGTAGGGTGATCCTCTATCCCCCTACCTTTTGCAATCGCCATGGAATACTTTTCGCTACAAATGGAGCTGGCTACTCATCACAAGCTTATTCGTACTATTTTTAACTTCCAGCCTACTGTGAGTCACTTACTCTATGCAGATGACTTGCTCATCTGTATAAAATCCAGCAATGAATCAGCATCAGCAATTAAAGACATTTTCACTAACTTAGAAAAATACACAGGGCTAAAACTGAATGAACAGAAAACCAAATTCTACTTTAACAAAACTTGCAACAGGAGAGCAGAGGTGTTGGATATCTTGAATGTAAAGGAGGGCAACCTTCCAGTCAAATACTTAGGGGTTCCATTATCTTCTAATAAAATCATAGATAGAGAATGTACAGTCCTCATTTCCTCCATCAGGGATAGACTGCAGGGTTGGAGCTCCAAACTGCTGTCTCTTGTAGGCCGTATAGAATTGGTGCACACTGTTATTCATTCTTAAAGTTAATTTCTGGTTGCAAACTTTTCAACTTCCCGATGCTTCTATCCAAAAAATTGAAAGGGTTTGTGCGGACTTCATTTGGAAGGGTGGTCTACACAAGATCAAATATGATAAATTATGCAGGCGTAAAGATGAAGGAGGTGTAGGACTTAGAAGATTAAAAGATATGAGAACAATGCATACCCTTAAACAAGCTTGGAGAATTATCAATGGAAAAGGTCTTTGGGGAAAATGGATGAGCAAAAGATACATCAGGGGAAACTTCTGGCAAATGGCCATAGATAATAATGCTTCAGAAAATTGGAAAGCAATAATGAAAGCCAGACACATCTTAGCTTCCCTTTGTACTCGTGAAATAGCAAATGGAAGAGAAACTGACCTATGGAGAGATCCTTGGATGCAAGGAGAATCTTTGGTTGACATCTTGGGATTACAGACTTTTTCTAACATTGGATGCCCGAACAAAAGAGTACAAGAGGTGATAAATAATAGTACGTGGAATTGCTCCTCACTGCCAATAACCCAAGATAGAAAAGAAGAGATCCAGTATATGCCAATCTATAATGGCAGAGAAAAAGACATATGGGTTTGGAAGCCTATAGGTAATGAATTCACTTCTAAAGCTACTTGGAACGAAATCAGGAAAAAAGAAAATAAAACTGCATGGTGTAAAATCATTTGGGACCATGTCAACAATCCGAAAATGGCATTTATAGCCTACAAAGCGATAATGCGAAGATTAGCAACGAAAGATAGATTAACGAAATGGGGTTTAATAAATGAAACTGTCTGTATCTTATGTAATCAAGAGATAGAAATGCACGAACACTTATTCTTCGAATGTGCTTTCTCTAATTCGGTTTTGGAATACGTGCAATAACTTCCTAAATCTAACACCGCACTCAATTAAACTTGAAGAACAGATCAATTACCTGACTTTGCAGGATAATGGCATAGACATCAAACCCAAACTGCACAAAATCGCCGTTACTGTAGCTGTATGGAATATTTGGAAGGAGAGGAATCAAAGAGTGTTCCAAAGCAAACGAAGAAATCATACAAAAGTCATCAAGGTAGCAATAGGAGACATGCGATTAACGTTGAAAAGAATCGAGAAAAATCAACTCACCAGGTGGGAACAAGACGTAATTCATACCGAAGAAGTGGATCGGACTCCTCCGTTGTCATAAATCCAAGATACGAGTTGCCAAGACCGGCCGCCATGATTTTCGAGCTGAAGGTCGAAAGAAGAAGTATGCGTTATCTAATTTGGAAAGGTTTCAGTTGTACTAAGTCGTATTAACTTATGTTGTGCTGATCCTTTTTTGAGCTATCATTTTGGGCTGAAAATGCCTTAATAAAAGTTTACCCATTTCAAAAAAAAATTAAGGTGATATTTGATAGACTTACCCTGTATTCATTGCTTCTCCACCATGCGACCCAAGCATCTCATACGCTGGTGACCATCCAGCTTGGCTTCTTCCTAGATTTTTTGATGGTAGACATCGTATCCTAGTAATTTTTTGCAACTTTAGAGTTCCGTGGCACTAGCAAAGAGAAACATCATCCTCTTATAGGTCTATCAGCTATACATTTATACTTAATCAGCAAATTGTAAAGTGATTATATACAATGATATATAAATTTACACTTACCAAGAAGTCCTGCCAAATGCTCTTCCATACATGCTCTAGAATCCTACTCCATTTGGGCCAGCACGTAGTCATACGGCTCATGTATACCTGCTTAGAAATGCTGAGAACTATATTTGAAGGCTCAAGCTCAAAACCCCAGCATTAAATATGATACAGACAAATCATGACTAATGTATCATGCAAAATATTGATAATGCTGAAGTAAATTTAATACTTACTAGTCATCTGCCTTCGGTAGTAATCTAACCACCGTACGTGGTCCTACGATGGGCCGCTGCCATCACCTCCGCTATGAACGGTTCCTCTCTAAGACAAAGAGGGGAAACCAGACCGTGAAGAACTCTGACGTATGAAGAAAGACATCTATAATACATGTCATATACATATTATTTTATTATAGCCGAACATAGCATTCAATTATGAGTAAACATATCAAGATTTAACATCAATAATCACATATAACACACAAAACAAATGTAACATCAGTACTTGTCAAACAAGGCCAAAAATTATCTAAGAGATTTATAAAAAGTAAAGCGTATTATAAAATAATTTTTATAACAATTTATTTACATTCGAAGAAACACATATACTAAATCGTAGTTTTTGGCATCTTAAAAACGCATACACTAAATTTTGAACATCAACTCTAATTAATCCAAACTAGCCCTAGTGCGCGTACGCACTAATTGATCAACACATATACACCAATTAAAACACATATATGCTAAACAAATTATTTTTCTCGAATTTAAATGATAAGCAATTATAATGACAACCTAATTAGTACTCAATAGGGTATAACAAAAAATCATTGTAGTATTATAAACAACTATAACAACAAATTTACTCTAATTTACCAAATCAAAATTAGGTAGGGTTTATAAATTAAACATTCTTGTAGAGAAATAGCTAATGGAGAGAGTTGAAATTGAAAATGGAGATTTGTTGACGGTGTAGAGGCTTGTTGACGACATGGAGGAGGTGTTGGAGGAGGTGAAGGAGGAGATTTGGGGAGGAAAATAATGAAGAAAACTGTCGGCCTGAGGCTAAGTTATTCGCAACTTTGCAACGACCGCCGACGGTGTATTTGCAACAGCTTTCAACGGCAGCCGTCGGCTAGTTTATTTTATTTTTATTAATGTCACGACAATTACTTGCCATTGGCAACCATCGCAAAATAAACGATGAGCCATCGACGACCGTCGGAAATAGGCGTCGAAATAAACAGTGTTCATAGTAGTGTAAAAATCAATTCATTCAACAAACGATTCAAATTACATAAACAATTTCAAATCAAACGAGGCAATAGTATACATACAAACTATGATAATCATATTATATTTAATATGAGATTTAAAATAAAAGATGCCTCTCGGATCTAACCAAAAGGCACATCTTGATTATGCTTTCTCTTTAGATTGCCAAGATCCACATCCAGTCCTTGCAACAGATGGATAAACCATCTTTGTTTTGATTTAATTTGGATGTTTGATTTTAAGTTGTTACTAGTTTTTAATTTGTTTAAAGGAAGATGATGGTAGCTATTATTTTGGAGAGAAGGAGGAAGGATCTTCTGTAAAAAGAAAGCGAAATGCGGAGACATTTTTTTATGAAATAAAAGAATCTTTTATCATTCTTCTTATTTAACTTCCTTATTTAATTCAATCAATTGATCGCTTTATTTTCTCCATGTATTGGCCGATCCTAGCATGCATCCATAATAGACAAAGTTTCCAACAAAACCTCTATGTAATTATTTATTTCAAACCTCGTTTAAAAGGTGCATTGATATCAAATACCGATATTACTTCTTTTAGGGCTAGTTGAAGGATCCAACACTCGTTGAAGGAACCAAAGTCAAGTAGCATTCATCTGTTCTCAGAAGGAGGCATAGTTCACTCTAGCCAAAAGGGATTTTTTTGTTCTAGACGACGAGCTAAATTGATTATGGTAAGAAGGTGCCATCCTCAAATTAGGATTCCGCTTGAACTGGATGCTCTACAATAGATATAACTTTTTTACACACATTTAAATAATTATTAACAACATTCAGAACATTAAATAAATAAATTATAATTTTTTTCACAAATATTAATTAAATTAACCAATTTATAACATTTCATAAATTAATTAAATCGTGTGGTTTGTAAATTATAAATAGTTGTTGTGCGACTCAAAGATGTGAACTCGGTGATCAACAATTATTATTGAACAATTCAAATATTTACGTTCATACGTCACCTTAAATAGCGGTGTTGCAGTTTGACCGAATTGATCGCTTATATATCTTTTTGGTAAAATTCAATTTCACATTTTTCTTAAGCGGTACCCGGTTATAACGATTATTTACGTCAATTCTCTTTGTCAAAGCAACATCACATTATGACTTATCGAATTTGGTTTTGGTCAAAATTCCAATATCGTTCACATTCAATTTATAACTCCTAAAATAAAGTCCTTGGTTTAATAATAACATTTATCATTGACCGTACTACTCTGACCATAGATTTTGACTTTCAGCTAACCATTGTTGGTCGTGATACTAACTCCATAGGACTTAAGAGACGAATTCTCTATGAAATAACATTCCACTTCCAGTGCTTTAACCGAGACTCAATTATAGTCGTTCAATGGACGTCATGTCATGATTTAATTATAATCAATGTGGAGCATCCACATTAAAGTTTGATAATATTCTCTAAATCGAGGGAACTTTGTAATATCCTCACTTCAAGATACTTTGTTTGACTTTAGTTATGTTAACCAACTGAAAACTCTTAAGTGGATCATTCCACGCTTATCCAATAACTATCAGTATGAAACTCCTTGATGCTCCCAGTAGTCATGAGTAACATACTACCCAATATTTGGAGAGCGTTACATACTCTAATCTCACAAATGTATTGTTATTCAATCTCGATACATCTTGACTATGAATATCTTAAAATAATATGTTTATTATATTATGATAAAACACTCATGATTACAACATATTGAAGTTATTATTACAATATATATCATTTATGGATTTTCTATTAAATATACTAATCAATTATTTATAATACATTATATATAACAGAATGGAAACATCCTTTATTTCAAACAGAATTGATTATCGAGTTAGATATATGTAACAAATATATACTTACCCTTAGGACATACCTCTATCTTTATCAATAAGTATATGAATATATGCAATATTGTGCTAATCTTTTCTAATAAATATGCACATAAAATGACAACCACTAAACAATTAAAATAAAAAACGTTCAAAACATAAGAAATTACAAATGTTAGCTAAGAAATGTAAGATTTCATTCATTAATAAAAGCTTTGGCATGTTGGTTCTTAAAAGTCCATGCAAAAGATGAGTAATATAATGTTACCTAAAAAAAGCTTTAGAATGTAGTCTAAGGGGGAGCTAGGTTCTTTATAACAATCATGTTTTCTATGCCGTAATAATAAATTTTCAAATTTGATTATTAGTAATTATTATTTCTAAAAGTAAATTTTTATTTAATTCAATTTTTTTGATAAAAGATTTTGTTGTAATAAATTAATAATTTTTTTGAATGATTTATTAAAATTGAATTAATTGTTTTAATTAAATATGAAATATCTTAAAGTGTAAATAATTTTTATATCATTAAAATATTTGAAAAGTAAATAAATTTATTCTACAATTAATACAACGAATAATTAAATAGAAATAAATAAGTATTGAATTCGATGAAGTCATGTGGTTATTGAAATATGATTTATAGAACGAGGAGTAAATCAGTTTAAATTAAAAATTAAATTACAAATGGATAAGAGAGTAATCTAAAAAGAAAATAAATAAAAGAAGTAAGGTATAAATTAAAAAGAGTAGCCCAACTTCTTTTCTATTACACCAAACCAGCCCATGCTTTCACATTAATTTCCTTTTGAAGCCCTAAATCCTCTCTTTTGGAAAAACTCTAGAAATCAAATCGATTATAAAAAATGCAAAATCGTGCTAAAATGCAAAGCTAGGCAATGACGATACAAGCGAGGACTAACAACGGAAAGGATCACGATGAGTGCAGACATATTTGTGGAGCAACTCACAATGAGTTGGAGCGGAAACTGGTAGTTGTAACATCTCGTATCTAGAGGTCAAAAGCTAAGCTCTATAGCTCAGGAAAAAGGGTTTCGAAGGGGTTGAAGAAATCCTCTGATTTTTAGTGAAAGAAATACATCTGCTTGCTTTCAACTAAAAGGCATTCGACCAAGTAGCTTTCGACCAAGTCAAATGATTTAAAGGAAATGGTTTTGATTGGGTTGTGCCTCCGTTTTTAAATAATTGCTTTCGACTAAGTTGAATCCTTTTTGCTGTCTCCTTTCTACCTTTCAACCTAGATGGTTTCGAAAGGGTTGTTTTGTTCTCTAAAACCTGACCACCTCTCTAATGCTTTCGAATGGATGGTTTCGATACCATCACTTCATTACTTAGGAAATGGTTTCGAAGCAGTAGCTTTCGACTTAAATGTTTTAAGGACCTTTTTTCTTTAAGTAAAGTAAAACCCAAATGGTTTTGAAATATATAGTTTTAATTGGTTTCGAAACAGATGCTTTCATCTTCAATGGGTTTCTGACTTTTGCGCTACTTGAAGGTAGAATCCAAATGGTTTCGACCAAGACGTTTTCAAGGGTTTTGAAGGAGTTAACTTTGAATGGTTTCGAAAGGTTTCCACATTTTTAAATAAACCTAAAGTGCTTTCGAAAGGATCGAGTTTTGACTGTTTTGAAAGGTTTTAATGAATGGTTTCGAAAGGGGTGGTTCCCCGGGGTTTCGACAATGTTGAAAAGGAAGGTTGTTCCTAGGTTTTCGAAAGGCAATATTTAAAAGGTTTAAAGGGAATGTTTGCTATATTGAAGCTTTTGGAGAAAAGAAAGGAAAGGTTTTTCCAATGTATTTAAAAGGCTATATTTAATTATTTTGAAAGGGTCTTTCAATGGGTTTCGAAATGATTGCCTTCAAGGGTTTCGAAAGGCTTGTTTAAAGCTTCAAACAAAGGTTTCGAATATATTGAATAGGCAATATCGCCTAAGTATTTTAAGTTAAAAAGGACTTTAACTTATTTTGGAAGGATAGTTAATCCTGATTAAAATTCATCAACGTTAGTTGGAGTAAAGTATATATAAAATGGAAAATGTCTTATAATAAAATTAAAGATATTTACTTGTATTTATATATATGTATATAATTTGAAGGAGTAAATCATTTTGAAAGGGTTTTCGAGGAAAATTTAAAAGGTGGTTAATCCTAAGAAAATAATTCGGACGGTTAGTCCATTTCGTAGGCAGTTAGTCTATTTTGCAAGCAGTTAGCGTATATTTTGAACAGTTAGTCCAGTTTGCAGGCAGTCAGCCCAGTTGTATGGACAGATAGTCCATTTGTAGCATAACGGACCTTGCTATTATGTGTGGGTAGATGTTCACATATTACCTGTTTTATGGAAAGATAGTCCATTTATTAGCATAAAGGGTATTGCTATTTTGATATAACCAGCTTGATTAACCAGTTTGGTTGCGGGAAAGGATTCGCAAAATATATGTTTCAAAGAGGATATTATTGAGGGGAAACCCGTTTTGTTAAGCGACGTTGTCTCACTTAGTATCAGTAAACCGAGATGAAACAGAATTATTCACATCAGGCTTTATGTCTAAATCAAAATTTTTATTCCCCTTAAACTCTCGGATACTCAAAAATTGATTTGAGTAGGCTGAGGGTTGAGGTTTTTAAGTTTTAGTCATTTGGAGAATAAAGCTTCTGAAGATGAGCAGGTGACTGATGGATAGCTAATTAGGAATTGCAGTTGTATTTTGATTCCGCTGTGTATATTAGTCAAATATGACTATGTTGCTTTGATCAACCAAGGGGACATCGTCATATGTCACTCTTGGCGTATTTTTATAATGATATATTTTATCATTACTTGGGAAACGTTAAGGGGTCATGTGACATGGATATGAATTATTATTTTGAAATGTAATCAGCAAAGTGTTGTTTTTGAAATCTGTGATTTTATTCATATTCATGTGCTTCTGATATTATGGATACCATTATCATTATTGTATTTTGTCACCAGAAGTTAATATTATGAATGACTACAGCATCTGTAGAGCTTAGCTTTTGGCCTCCAGATATGGGATGTTACAACTTGGTATCAGAGCATGGTTTATGAAAAACTTTAAATTAAAAATGGTTTTTAAAACATAATCCTAAGAAACTAAAGTAAGATCAAGGGCATTGGATAACGCTATAATAACGTACTTGTATTTGTTATATATAAGTATACGCTTTATCTCTAGTCTTCTATCCTTATTAGGTTATTTTTCTGTATCTTATGAGATTTAAGTACATATATGGAAGGAAGAAGAGTTAACCAAGGAGGGAGGGCACCAAAGGAATTGTTAGGCCTAATGTGAGAAGGGGTCAAGGCCAGGCACAAGCAGAGAATACAGGTGCTGGAGTTCCGCAAGTGGACATGGGGGCTATGTATTAGTTTTTTGTGAATATGATGCAAGCTGTAGTTGCAGCTGGAATAGTAGGAGGAAATGTTGCTGGGGAAAGAGTTTCGGAGGCCCCTGTAGTTAATTACTATGATAAGTTGAGTGGAGATTGCACCAAGCTTGGAGGAAAGCCGTTTGTTGGAATGGAGGATGCCATTGAGGTAAAGAATTGGTTGTTGCATTACGAAAGGATTTTTGTAGATTTGGGGCTCGCCAATGAGAAGAAGAGGAGATTGACATCTAGACGGCTTCAGGGAGCAGCTCTGTTCTGGTGGAATAGTGTAACTGCGGCGGTGGATGAGGAAACTATGACCTGGGAAGATTTCAAGGGAGGGTTCCAGGAGAGGTTTATGTCAGCGATGACATGGTCAGCTCTGATCAGGAAGTTTGCTGACTTAGAGCAAGGAGATTTGCCAGTTTTTGAGTATGCTAGGATGTTCGAGGAGTTGGTTCGGTATGGGTATACCTTGGTAGGCACAGTCATGAAGAGGAACGAAAAGTTTATCAGAGGGTTGAAGCCTGAGTTGGCCAAGGCTACATTACCTCATATTAGAGAACCTCTTGACTTTGTTGTGGAGATGGCCTTGAGGCATAAGGAGTTATACGATTTTCTAGAGAAGAGTAAGGCTAAATAAGTCCAGGTCGGGCAGAATTAGAAAAGGAAGTTCTTGCTAAAGAAAGGTGCTCAAAAGGGTGGAGCAGCTAAGAAGGGGAAGTCTAAGATTATCTGTTTCAAGTGTGATAAGAAGGGGAACTTTGCTAACGAGTGTCGTGCTGGGAAAGCTAAGGAAGTGGCTGAAAGGAAGAATGTCAGATGCTACAACTGTGACCAGATCAGCCATTATAAGAGCCAGTACAAGGAGCTCACAAAGGATGGAAAAGGGCAAGGTGTATGCATTGGAGCCTGCTACTTCTAAGCCTACAGCTCAGGTAAAAGGGCTTCGAAGGGGTTAAGGCAATCCTTTGCTTTTAAATGAAAGAAATACACCTGCTCGCTTTCGACTAAAAGGCTTTTGACTAAGAGCTTTCGACCAAGTCAAATGATTTAAAGGAAATGGTTTTGATTAGGTTGCACCTCTATTTTTATATAATTTCTTTCGACTAAGTCGAAACCTTTTTGCTGCCACCTTTCTACCTTTTGACCAGATGGTTTCGAAAGGTTTTTTTGTTTTCTAAAACCTGGCCACTTCTCCAATGCTTTTGAAGGGATGGTTTCAATACCATCACTTCACTACTTAGGACAAGTTCCGAAGTAGTAGCTTTCGACTTAAATGTTTCAAGGACCTTTTTTCTTTAAGTAAAGTAAAACCTAAATGGTTTCAAAAGAGATAGTTTTGAATGGTTTCAAAATAGATGCTTTCGATTTTAATAGGTTTTTGATCCTTTTGCTCTACTTGAAGGTAGAATCCAAATGGTTTCGACCAAGACGTTTTCAAAGGTTTCGAAGGAGTTAACTTTGAATGGTTTCTAAAGGTTTCCACATGTTTTGAATTGAACCCAAAGTGATTTTGAAAGAATTGAGTTTTTACTATTTCAAAAGGTTTTAATGAGTGGTTTCAAAAGGGGTGGTTCCGCAGGGTTTCGACAATGTTGAAAAGGAAGGTTTTCCTAGGTTTTCAAAAGGCAATATTTAAAAGATTTTAAAAGGGATGTCTGCTATATTGAAGCTTTTGGAGAAAAGAAAGTGAAGATTTTTCCAAAGTATTTGAAAGGTTATATTTTGATGATTTAGAAAGAGTCTTTTAATGGGTTCGAAGGGGTAACCTTTAAGGGTTTCGAAAGGGTTGTTTAAAGGTTTTAAACAGAGGTTTCGAACATATTGAATGGGCAATATAGCCTAAGTCTTTCAAGTCAAAAAGGACTTTAACTTATTTTGGGAGGATAGTTAATACTCATTAAAATTCATCAACCTTATTTTGAGTAAAGTATATATAACATGACAAAATGACTTAGAATAAAGCTAACGATATATTTTCCTTGTATATATATATATATATATATATATATATATATATATATATATATATATGATTTAAAGGACTAAATCATTTTGAAAGGGTTTTCGGGGAAAAATTAAAGGGAAGTTAACCCTAATAAAATAATTCAGGCAGTTAGTTCATTTTGCAGGTAATTAGCCTAGATTTCAGACAATTAGTCCATTTTGCAGCCAGTTAGCCTAGATTTCGGACAGTTAGTCTAGTTTATGCGCAGTCAGCAAGTTGTATGGATAGATAGTCCATTTGTAGCATAACAAACATTGCGATTATGCGTGGGTAGATATTTCACATATTACCTGTTTTACGGACTGATAGCCCATTTATTAACATAAAGGATATTAGTATTTTGATATAATCAGTTTGATTAACCAGTTTGGTTGCAGGAAAGGATTTTCAAAATATATGTTATAAAGAGGATATTAGTGAGGGAAAACCCGTTCCGCTATGTGGCATAGTCTCACTTTATATCAGCAAACCGAGGTGTAACAATATTATTCACACTAGGCTTTATGCCTGACTCAAAGTTTTTGTTCCCCTTAAATTCTTGGGTACTCAAAAATTGACTTGAGTAGGCTGAGGGTTGAGGTTTTCAGGTTTTGTTCCTTTGACGAATAAAGCTTTCGAAGACGAGCAGGTGGCTGACGGATAGCTAATTAGGAATTGCAGTCGTGTTTTGATTCTGCTGTGTATATTAGTGAAATATGATTATATTGCTTTGATCAACCAAGGGGCATCGTCATATGTCGCTCTTGGCGTATTTGTATAATGATATATTTTATCATTACCTAGGGAACATTAAGGGAATATGTAACATGGATATGAATTATTATTTTGAAATGTAATCAGCAATGTAAAGACCCATTTTCCCGTACCCTTTGAATCGACAATAAACCACACATGTCTAACTCAAATTGCAGTAAAAGACGGATCTTTAAGGGTGATAAAGAAAAGTAGATAGAACAGAATCTCACACGAATGGAATAACATATAATATTGAACAAATATTTTTACAGCGGAAATATTTTAAATACATATATCATAGTCTGACCTAAATTCAGCTTGGACAGTAAAATCCGCCCTTACAATTGCTGACAAACATCAAACAAAATACATTAAGTACAGCGGATAATAGAATATGCTCATACGTCGATGAATATCTCCAGCTCTCCTTTGGAAACTCCAACCGTCTTCGACTATCCTAAAACTACTCGGATCTGACCCGAGTATTGAAAATATCCAGATCAGGCTTGATAAACCGGCATGAGAAAAACTCAATAATTAATGACAGTGTCATATATCAACCTTTGAATAAAATCCTCTGAAAACAAAGAGTATCTCATAAGACCACGCTCACACATAAACACGGACGGGTTTTTACCTTATGGTAACTAAAACACTTTTATATCAAAACGTTTGATATTATTCATAATGACATCTCTTTGAAAACATTTGCAAATAAACTTATTAATCTTATCCGAAATGGTTACCCATATAGCATTTCGAGGCTATTCGTTACGCCAATACAAACAAAACCGTAGGTTCTTATTGGAGAATGGATTTCCACACAAATGACCAGGCGCAAGATCTACCTTCCGAAATGGGTACACCTCTAGATGGATGTCCCGAGGAACCATCACAAAGCTCTTCTACCAACACAAGACCGGCCTACCTCTGTAACAAGATAGTACCGAATATGTCATCCCTCGGTCATTACCGACCTTTAACCGGGCGCTCGTTTTCCATACACCACATTAGTATACATCCCGAATATCATAGCGGGAAGAAATATATCTAGAAGGGGATGATCATACCCTACTTGGGAATGACCCACTTAGTATTGTAGCATCTAATCATGTTTCAGTCATTTTCGGTTTGATGAGGCTTGAGGCTACGATTACATTTTCACAAAGCACATATCACACCTTTGAATGCCACATTGCCATGTCCGTTTAACTACTAACTGCCTTCCACAAAAATATAACCCTTGAGCTCGTACGTCTCAAGGAGGGTGTTAAGCTAAGAGAAGTTGCCTTCTCTGCCACCACTGATGTACATTTGTAAAAACCAATGTACGTAATCTTTAGAAATGCAATGTCAGACAAACGTCCATACAAGTTGTCCACGAACAGGATAAACCGAAGGCACTCTCCTACTACCAGTAGTAGCGAGTAGTCCTTGCAATCCGAAAAATCTCCACAACGAGGAGACCACTACTATATATAACTCGGGAGCTACCCAGAGCAAGTCAACAAGCAGTCCTCGCGCTATAAAGATCCATGGTCTTCAATAATCATCATCTTCAACTTGTCTTCACGTTCGAACGTATAGATTGGTTCGAAGTGGTTTTCGAATGGGATTTACCCAAATCCGATCCCGGTTCCTTCGAAATCCAATATCAATAGAAAGTGAATATGAGTATACAGGATTTATTAAGTCTCTTTTCACTTTAATTCTTTTCAGATGATTTTGAAATCTCTTTCTTTTGACTTAGGATAATTTCTAAGAAATTCATTCTTTTTCTTTGGAAAATATCTCAAATTTCCTTACTTAATTCTTGATCAATTTCTTTAACTTTTAGGTGGGTCAAAAACATTGTTATTTAAGACATTGTTTACGATAAACCCTAAATCAATCTTAACAAACATTTTGAAGTAAATAGGATCATAGAAATCATTCATTTTTGGAGATTGCTTAACTTTTGGATAATATCAATCCTCTTTTATTTTGGAAAACTTAACAGAATTTTTCTTATTTAAGAGCATCCGGGCTTTCCTTTCGATCTGTTACACCCCTCGCCTAAGAAAAGAAAACATAGGCCAAGTAAGTTCAGGACACTGGTTGCTCCATCCCTAATCTTAGTTAAACACCTTGTTTTATCTTCCTAGATCTCACAGGCGGGACAAATGTACTAGTCGTTTTCGCATACTTAGATTTTCAACTTTATTTTGGAATTGCTTATAAATATTCCAAATTATCTTTCAAAATTCTTAATTATCCTTTTTAAAACATTAACAGTTTATTCTGAAAAATGTTGTTACATTTAAACTCATATTCCAAAAGTTATAGAATTTGCACCAGAAAAGTGCTGCGGAAAGTGCTATATAAGCTTATTTGAATTAAACAACTTTTAAATTTTCAAAAATTCATATTTTCCAATCCAAATCTCTTTTAAATCATTAAATAGATTTATCAAATTTATTTCATATTTTTCCATAATTAAAAACGTTCATTTAAACATATTTCCTGTTATGGTCACTTAACTGCACTAGCGCGATTTTTCTGGAAAATTGATTGGGATTTATTTCAAAATCCACTCGATGAAACTTTGATTTTCTTACTTCGTTTAGAAGATATGGATATAGTAGTCCGGAATTTTCTTATCTCGAAGAATTCCGAGCTATATTCCACTCTACACATTTATTTGAACTTTTTAGCGCGAAATTGCGAACCACCGTTGCGCGACGCGTCTAGTTTTAATTTATTTTTCAATACTTGAAATAATTTATTCAAGTTGGATTTTAACACTTATAAAATCATTACAAATCATTTTAAATTAATATTTTCACTTTTTAAAGTATTTAATATATATTTTCACTATTACCATATTATAATATTATTATATTCCCATTATTTCAATATTAAATTTTAAATTCCAATTTTAACTCAATTTCAATTCTAATATCAAATTAAACTCATTTAAAACTTAGATTTCAAATCTTATTTCAATTTAAACTTCAATTTAATCTCAAACTAAACTTCACTTTTTCAAAATCGATTTCAATTTTAGTTTCGCTATTCATCTCAATTTCAATTTCCATTTAGCTATCCTTTTCAAATCTGTTTTAATTCAAATTTCAAATTCTCTTTCATTTTAACTTTAATTTAACTTCTAAATGAAAAGATACTTATTTTCCGTAATATTTCATATTAGTAAAATATGGTCTTATTAAACAAAGCGATTACTTAACTAATAGAAATTTGATGTCCAAATTATCATCACAACCATACAACTATCATATAACGCTAACATATCCAAAACGGTAAATGTCATAACATTACTACGAATTATTCAACATGTTCGAACAATCAACCAAACATTCATATCATCAAATAGTGATTATCTGACATAACAATTAAGCATGATAATCAATATAATTTAAAAAGCGGTGAGAATTTCTCACCTTCATATCCACTCCGTCAAACTTTAACGTAAGAATTCTGTCTCTCGTTAACGTGCTATTTCCAACGTCTCGCCTTTTTGCCGTTTCCTTTCCGAACGCTTTTGTTTTCCTTTCCTTTTTCTTTTCTTCTCTTTTTTTTTTTTTTTTTTTTTTTTTTGGCCGAAAGCTTTTGGAGGGGGTTAGGTGGGTGTAGGAGCTTGGACGTGGGTTTTAGGGTGAGGAGGAGGTGGTTGGGTGGTAGTTTGGCTTGGTTTTGATGGTGTAAGGTGATGGTTTGGAGTATGGAGGTGTTAGCTTGAAGGTAGAAGAGAAATGAAGAGGTGGGAAACCATGGAAATGGAGATGAAGAAGAAGGAGAAAGTAAAGAAGAAGGTAGTGAATAAAGTGTGAAAAATGAAAGGTATAGATGCATATTTATATTTGAGCTTTGGATGGCAAATAACTAAAATGCCCTTCTCTACTTTTTTGACGTTTCATTTACTTTTTTATCATTGATTGGACCTTTTCTTAATGGAGAAGAAATGACTTGATTTGAATTTGTACTTATGAAATGACTTTTGCCTTATTTTCTTAAAATTTAAAAAGAAGACTTTTGCTTTATTTGATTTGTATTAAATGCATGGATGTATGTGTCATTAATTCATTAAGTTAGCTTTCTTTTCACTTTTCCATTTGCTCTTTTTCTATGCATAAGCATAACATCTCATTAATGAGATGAGAAGTAAGGTAATGATGTTGTTTTGTAAAATCTTTAATTATTTTTAAATACGTCAAATGTAACGACCCAGAATTTTAATTTATTTAAAATTGAATATTTAATTAATTGTAAATATTAATAAGTGAAATTTATAAGTCGAATAAATTTTATCTTGAATTATTGGATTTAATTGGATAATTAAATCGATAATTTAATATGTGAAATTATGGAAATAATTGAAAATTGAGTTAAATATGATTGAAAATGATTTGTAAAATTTTATTTTATCATATTGAAGATAGAACGATATTTTAGAACTTTTAAAATTGAATTAAAAGTTAATTTGTGAAAATTGAATATTTTAATATTTAGATCAACTAGTGAAAATAGTCAATTTTTAAACAGTCTCAGAATTGAAAAAAACCAGTTCCATTGGATCCGTAATAGTTAGTTATTATCGGATTTCAATTTTCGTGTCAATCGGAGTTATCGTTTGATCGTGGCAGCTCGAAACGCATCGAATTGTTTTTAGTATTAATTTGGCGAGTTAAAATAGTCATTTTTCAAAAAGTCTCGGATTTCAACGAAACCAGTTTCATCGGATCCGTAATGTGATATTATTGTAATGTTTCAAATTTCGTGTCAATTGGATTTATCGTTTGTCCGATACAAATTAAAACGCCTAGGAAATCGTTTAAATCGGTTTAATTTAAATTGAACGTTTATTGCCATAACTCGCACAGATGTCCGAATTAGCTTTCGAAACCTGTTCCATTGTGTCCGGAATGCGGGGTAAACCCTAGAAACGCTGGTTACGGCGCGTAAATCGGAGTTCGGAATTTCCGGATGAATAGTGTTCGTTCGAAACTCTATAAATAGCCCACCATTCTAAAAAAATAAAAAAAAATCTAAACCTAACCCTAATCTAACCCTAGCCGCCAGTTAATATTGAATGGCCAGAAACTCACGACCTTTCCCCCTCGATTACTCCAAATCCGTCGATAATTAGGCTAAACTTCCTGAAGCAAAATCGAAGAGCATAGTGAGATCTTGGAGATCAACGGTTGAGATCGTGTTTGGAGCATCAGAGGAGGAGCAGGAGGGGGCCGACGCCTGGAGCTTGCGCACGCATTCCAAGGCTAGAGGGGCAGCCGAGCTTGACCATAGTGGGGGCGGAGGTGCACGTGGGTGAGGGCTTCGCGATGGTGTATCCTGATCATGCTAGAACTCGACGTGGAGGTGGCGAGATTAAACCCTAGTCGTGATGTTTATGGGTTCGTATGCGTGATTGGTTACTGGAGGCGTGCGTGGAGAGGAAGAAGGGTGGGGGACGGTTCAGATGCAAAGGAAACGGGATCAATGGCTGATGATAGCTAGGTTTAAAAATTAATTATAAAAATGTTGTAATTTATAAATAAAATTCGTGTAACTTCAATTATTCATAACTTTTTCATACGAGGTCGAAAACGCGCGAAACCAGTTGCGTTGGAATCGTATCGACGAGCACTACGCGATGAAATTTGATTGGAGTCGTTTGGAGTTAGTGAGAATTTTGGGTAAAATTAAACGTCCGTTTAATTTTATTCGAAATAAATCGCTAAAACGGAATTTAAATCAAGGTGAGAACTTCTCACTCAATCGAATCAGTTTCGATTTTGTTTTAAATAGTTAGATTTAAAATATTTGAATGCATGTTTGAATGGTGATTGTTATCTATTGATTGTTAAAATAGACATTATGCGCCGTTAGTAAGCGGATGTTATTTATTAAAAACATATACCGCGAATATTTCATAAACAGTGAAATTGGTATTATATATAATAGCAATATATATATATATATATATATATATTGGCATATGTATATATTGGAGTTATTGATTTCCCGCATTTTTGTTAGCGGATGAGACCCTATTGCGCCGTCTATTAAGCGGATAATATTTTAAATCCCATATACCGCGATAATTTCGTACTGGAGCGAAATTGGTATTGTGCTAATGTTTGTGGATGCAGGAAAAAAGGTTGGAGGGATCCAACTGGATTCCTCAACAGTTTTTATTTGATTTCAGATATTTTGATATTTGATGGATTATCATATCGATATATGATATCGTTGTTGTCGTGATTGACTATTTGGTGTGTAGCATCATTGGACCAAATTTCGAATTTTAAAAGGATTTAAAGTGATTTTTGAAAATATATTTTATGTTTGGAAATTGATCCATTTTAAATAAATAAACGTTATAATTTTTAAAGTTATAAAAATTATGATTTTTGAGAAATATAGTTAAAAACTGATTTTTTTGAGAATATGATGCTAATGATTTTATAAAATAGTTAAATCGGAATTTTTGAATTTATTGTGAAAAGTTTAAATATAGGATTTATAAAATTTGATTATTTTATAAATCAAAATGGTGAAATTATAAAGAAGTTTAAATATGTTTTAAAAGAATAATATAAATTGATTTATATAAAAGATTTATAAATTGTTAATTTATAAATTAAAATATTAGAATTATAAAACGAGTTTTTATAAGTGTTAGAATAAATTGTAAATGAATTCCATAAATGAATGAAATTTATAGAATTATAAACGGTGAAGTTATAAATAGAATTTTATAAACAGTAGGTTTATAAAATTTGTAAAGTTATTAAAATAATGGTTTTGGATAAATAATTGAATCTTATAAGTTATAAGATTTATAATTATGAAGTTTAAAAGAACGATTTTGTAAAATAATCGTTTTATAAGCATTTAACTTATAATATGGACTTTTAGTTTATAATTGAGTTATAAACTGGAATAGGTTAATAAAGGAATTTATGAACGTTGTTTTATAAATTCGCAAACAACTTATTTTTATAAGTAAATTGTTGAAACCTATTAATGGAGTTATATTCACATTTTTGACTGTGAATGATCCTTTAAAATAAAATGAATAGAAGTGATGAAAATTGTTAACGTAGTATATTCACGTTTTTGAATAGTGAATAATATGTTAAAGAAATTGTTTTGAATGTGATGTTTTAAATTGAATTAAAACGATCTAACGATATTTTAAATGTGTTGAGATTCGAAACCATAGATTTCAACATTTATTGTTGAAATAGACGTTTTCGAGAAATAAAAGGAAATGGTGGACTATAACACTGTTGTTATAGTAAATGATTTCCGAAAGGAAATGTTTTGTATAGTATTGGGATTTATATATCTATTTTAATTTCGAATCCCTATACTAGTGATTTTGGGTTGTCGTAACAATATTTTACGTAACATTCGTTTTGGCCCAAATAAATATGTTTAAGAGAATGATTTCGTTAAAGAATGAAATATATACTTAATCTCGATTTAAGTATATTGAATATTTTCTAAGTATTGAAAATAAATAAAATTTGTGAATTACTTATGAATAAATAAGTATGGAAATGTTTTTCAATATGAAGTGAATATTTGGAATTTATCTTTTTGAAGATAAACTGAAAATGAATAATTGAAATCATATATTCATAGATATTGTGAAATATAAATTCATTATGGAATGTATAAAAGAAAGTGGAATTTGTTAAAAATAAATATTAATTTATTTTTGAGATATTGAATTATATATCTTGTAAAGATATTTTGGAAAAGAAATAATTTGGAAAATTATTTGGAATCTGGTGATGTTGTGCATATCCATTGATAGTTCAATAACCGACTATCAATATTTACCTTTGAAAGGTATTTGTTGTGATCTGCTGAATTTGAATGCACACTTATTTTTAAATTATTGCGCTCGTTATTCGGATTACCCATTCCGAATAGTGATACGACGTAATGGATAGCATTGAAGATCGGTGTTGAAGACCCGGTATTTGCGAGAGCGATAGGATGACCTGTCGATTGACTCTGCACCGAGTTGCTCCGGTATAGAGTTCTCCATATGTGATGGTGAATTCGATCAGGATTGTGAATATCCAGATTGCAAGGACTTCTTTGTAAGTGCCTTCGGTTCTGTTCAAACCCAGAACAGACTTGTATGGATTGTATGTCTGACATTACAAATTGAGATATAAAGCCGATTTCTTTCAAATATATTTCTGTTGGTGGCGGAGAATTTATTCTTTTAGCTTAACACCCTTCTCTGAGACGTACGAGCTCAAAGGTTATGTAGTTGAATGTTATCAGCGATATATTCCCAAATTGGTAATGTGACATGCTGAGTGTTGCTGTAAATGATCATTGTGTTGATTATTTGTGATAGGATCGTTTATTTGATCGTCTATCCTGGTGATCATTTCTATGATCATTTGTTGACCCAAAGCATGGCTTTTATATAAAGTATGTTTTTGTGGACGTGACTTCGTCGAGCCTCACACCCCGTGAATGGTCAAAACAGGAAAGATGCGGCAAGGTTATGAGGGGTAGCGCCCTTTAGGATATGTGCATTTCCTTTTGGAAAAGGGTGGTATCATGGTATGGAGCCCAGATACTTACTCATGTTGAAAACACTTTGTTATGATTGTGTGAATTGATTACGAGCGCTCGGTTAAAAGGTCCCAAAGGACCGGGGGATGGCATATTCGGTCAGTTGTTACTCAGTTAGGGGTAACCCGGCCTTGTGTTGGTAGAGATCCGGTTTGGTTCTCGGGGATGTCCATCCAGAGGTATTCTCATGTGGCAATGGGAAGTTCCTTGGCCTGATCATTCGTTGGAAATCCAATTCCCAATACGAAATTTGTACGGTATTAGTTGTAGAACCTATCATTCACTTATGGTGGCGCCCCACTGTTTGGATGGTAGCTATAGTAGGCATACGATAATGGTCGTATGTTGGCTAAGATTTATATTCTACTTTCGAAAAGAATTTTTTCTACACTATGCACTAATAATAATATCAAATATCTTTTTAATACGTATCAAGCATCTTTGACTATCATAAGGAGAAATCTCCTCCGATTCTGCGTTTGCATTGTGTGTGTGTGCGGGAGGCCTTATGGTAGTCTCATTTTTAAAAACATTGCGAATTGACTTAAAAATATTCCTCTATTTTGATTTTAAAGATAAATAAACTGTTTTGAGTTCTCACACCAGTCTCATGACTGACTCGGAGTTTATTGTTTTCCTTCCTAAACTCTGGGTGCCCACCAATTTCTACACGGGCAGTCAAGAGTTAGGTTTATCAGGATATTCTGGATATTCTGGAGTTGCTGGAGGCAAGCTGGATGGCATGGCGTATTACTAGTATATAGTATTTCTTTTTCCGCTGCATTGTTGTTGTTGTACACTCTGATGATATGATGTAATGTAATAACTGGTATAGTTCTTTGTTTAAAGATTATTCATTTATTATTATATGTTGTTCCACTGCGAATTGTGAGATTCTGTTGTTGTTCTATTTTCTGTTTTCTGTTCCGTTCTGTTTTCTTTTCTCCCTACCTTTTCTTTCTTATCTCTTCTTCTTTCGTTTTCTTTTCTTAAATTCTTTTTAAAACCCTAACTATTCGGTTTTTCGGCAACGAAAAATCGCGTACGTTACATCTGGTATCAGAGCATATGGTTAAGCGACAACCATGGTTCTGTTGGGTATTACTCATTAGAGATAGAGTCAGTGGTACTCTAGAATGAGTTTGAGTGTAATAATAGCTATGAGAGCGTATTTGATAATGAATATAAAATTGTTTTATATTGTGATGATTGATTTATTGAGTGGTATATGAACTTTCGTCAGCACAGTCTGTCAAACTATGCCGAAGGGGTTTCTAAACACTTGAATAGAACAATTCGGCACAATATTGATTTTAAAATTGGGTAAATGAAATAATTTTACCTTGAGTATATTTTATATGTAAAGGAATAATTTTTCAAAATTATTAAAGTGTATATAAGTAGATTGTTAAGTTGTTTGAATAATCTAAATAAAAGAATAATTGTATAAACAAAAGAATTATAAGAGTTGAATTATAATTAAAGTGATTTACAATTGTGAAATAAACTTATATATATGAGAAGTGAAACTATATGAATATATTTATGAATATGAGTTGTAAATAAAAATGAATTTAAAGTTAAATGGAATATAACTTAAGAAATGTTGAATGAAGTTGATTAGTATCAAAGTAAATTATTAAAGTTAAGTAATGGATATGAACTTAAGTTATGTAAATGGAATTCAACTTTTGAATTGAATTGAATTAATGGATTGGATGTAAATCAATTGAATGTGAATTTAGTTGATATGGAATAATGAATATAAGTGTTAATTCATTAAAATCTAATGTTATTGAAAGTTGAATAGTTGAATAAAATCAATTTAATTAAACCAATTGATAAGCAAAGGAATTTGGTTGTAATTAATATACATTGATTGTTATATGGTTGTTAGATGATTGTATATAAGTTCATTAAGTGTTAATGAAAGTGAATTAGCGAAATTGAAAGCTAAAGTAATTGAAATTCAATTGAAAGTAAATAAATTTGAATAGAATTGAATGTGAATTGGATTTAAATTAGTAAATGTTAACTAATTGAATTGAGAATGAATATTGATAAAATCCAATGTAAACAAATCAAATGTGATTGAAATTGAAAAATCAATTCATTGAATATTAATAAGAATATGAATGAATGTTTATTGGTTATGAATGTTAGTTGGTTGATGGTTGCATTTGTTGTTTGTTGCATTTGCTATATTAGCACATGTAGTTATTATGTTGCTATATGTTGTATATTGATACTATTGTCTATATGCATGTTTCTCATATTGTTTGTTGAGCGTTTAGTAGGTGCGGATCGCGTTTGCTTCGCATTTGGAGCTCGCTTTCCGCTATATTAGCCGTATATGCTTGCTAATAAAATATAAGGTACATATCTCGGATTACATACCATACTTTTACAAATTTTTCCCTTCGGGATGCCTCATTACTTGATGAGATGTATATTTGTGATATATATACTGTCATTTTTTTTTCGGATTGAGCCGCGCAAAGGAGACTATGGCGAATTTTTCCGGAAATTTAAGGCGTTAGAATATATTTGAGAAAATTGGAAATTTTTTGAAAATTTAAACTTTGATTTGGAATTGAAAATTTAACAATAGTAATTGTTTTTGAAAAGATAACTAAGTATGATTTGAAAACTTAGTAAGTTATTATAAGAATTTTAAACTATGAAGTTTGGGAAAATTAATAGATTCTGTAACTTTTCTTACTTAATAATTTCGAGGACGAAATTCTTTTAAGGGGGGAAGATTGTAACGACCCAGAATTTTAATTTATTTAAAATTGAATATTTAATTAATTGTAAATATTAATAAGTGAAATTTATAAGTCGAATAAATTTTATCTTGAATTATTGGATTTAATTGGATAATTAAATCGATAATTTAATATGTGAAATTATGGAAATAATTGAAAATTGAGTTAAATATGATTGAAAATGATTTGTAAAATTTTATTTTATCATATTGAAGATAGAACGATATTTTAGAACTTTTAAAATTGAATTAAAAGTTAATTTGTGAAAATTGAATATTTTAATATTTAGATCGACTAGTGAAAATAGTCAATTTTTGAACAGTCTCAGAATTGAACGAAACTAGTTCCATTGGATCCGTAATAGTTAGTTATTACCGGATTTCAATTTTCGTGTCAATCGGAGTTATCGTTTGATCGTGGCAGCTCGAAACGCATCGAATTGTTTTTAATATTAATTTGGCGAGTTAAAATAGCCATTTTTCAAAAAGTCTCGGATTTCGACGAAACCAGTTTCATCGGATTCGTAATGTGATATTATTGTAAGGTTTCAAATTTCGTGTCAATTGGATTTACCGTTTGTCCGATACAAATTAAAACGCCTAGGAAATCGTTTAAATCGGTTTAATTTAAATTGAACGTTTATTGCCATAACTCGCACAGATGTCCGAATTAGCTTTCGAAACCTGTTCCATTGTGTCCGGAACGCGGGGTAAACCCTAGAAACGCTGGTTACGGCACGTAAATCGGAGTTCGGAATTTCCGGATGAATAGTGTTCGTTCGAAACTCTATAAATAGCCCACCATTCTAAAAAAAAAAAAAAAAAATTCTAAACCTAACCCTAATCTAACCCTAGCCGCCAGTTAATATTGAATGGCCAGAAACTCACGACCTTTCCCCCTCGATTACTCCAAATCCGTCGACAATTAGGCTAAACTTCCTGAAGCAAAATCGAAGAGCATAGTGAGATCTTGGAGATCAACGGTTGAGATCGTGTTTGGAGCATCAGAGGAGGAGCAGGAGGGGGCCGACGCCTGGAGCTTGCGCACGCATTCCAAGGCTAGAGGGGCAGCCGAGCTTGACCATAGTGGGGGCGGAGGTGCACGTGGGTGAGGGCTTCGCGATGGTGTATCCTGATCATGCTAGAACTCGACGTGGAGGTGGCGAGATTAAACCCTAGTCGTGATGTTTATGGGTTCGTACACGTGATTGGTTACTGGAGGCATGCGTGGAGAGGAAGAAGGGTGGGGGATGGTTCAAATGCAAAGGAAAGGGGATCAATGGCTGATGATAGCTAGGTTTAAAAATTAATTATAAAAATGTTGTAATTTATAAATAAAATTCGTGTAACTTCAATTATTCATAACTTTTTCATACGAGGTCGAAAACGCGCGAAACCAGTTGCGTTGGAATCGTATCGACGAGCACTACGCGATGAAATTGGATTGGAGTCGTTTGGAGTAAGTGAGAATTTTGGGTAAAATTAAACGTCCGTTTAATTTTATTCGAAATAAATCGCTAAAACGGAATTTAAATCAAGGTGAGAACTTCTCACTCAATCGAATCAGTTTCGATTTTGTTTTAAATAGTTAGATTTAAAATATTTGAATGCATGTTTGAATGGTGATTGTTATCTATTGATTGTTAAAATAGACATTATGCGCCGTTAGTAAGCGGATGTTATTTATTAAAAACATATACCGCGAATATTTCATAAACAGTGAAATTGGTATTATATATAATAGAAATATATATATATTAGCATATGTATATATTGGAGTTATTGGTTTCCCGCATTTTTGTTAGCGGATGAGACCCTATTGCGCCGTCTATTAAGCGGATAATATTTTAAATCCCATATACCGCGATAATTTCGTACTGGAGCGAAATTGGTATTGTGCTAATGTCTGTGGATGCAGGAAAAAAGGTTGGAGGGATCCAACTGGATTCCTCAACAGTTTTTATTTGATTTCAGATATTTTGATATTTGATGGATTATCAGATCGATATATGATATCGTTGTTGTCGTGATTGACTATTTGGTGTGTAGCATCATTGGACCAAATTTCGAATTTTAAAAGGATTTAAAGTGATTTTTGAAAATATATTTTATGTTTGGAAATTGATCCATTTTAAATAAATAAACGTTATAATTTTTAAAGTTATAAAAATTATGATTTTTGAGAAATATAGTTAAAAACTGATTTTTTTGAGAATATGATGCTAATGATTTTATAAAATAGTTAAATCGGAATTTTTGAATTTATTGTGAAAAGTTTAAATATAGGATTTATAAAATTTGATTATTTTATAAATCAAAATGGTGAAATTATAAAGAAGTTTAAAGATGTTTTAAAAGAATAATATAAATTGATTTATATAAAAGATTTATAAATTGTTAATTTATAAATTAAAATATTAGAATTATAAAACGAGTTTTTATAAGTGTTAGAATAAATTGTAAATGAATTCCATAAATGAATGAAATTTATAGAATTATAAACGGTGAAGTTATAAATAGAATTTTATAAACAGTAGGTTTATAAAATTTGTAAAGTTATTAAAATAATGGTTTTGGATAAATAATTGAATCTTATAAGTTATAAGATTTATAATTATGAAGTTTAAAAGAACGATTTTGTAAAATAATCGTTTTATAAGCATTTAACTTATAATATGGACTTTTAGTTTATAATTGAGTTATAAACTGGAATAGGTTAATAAAGGAATTTATGAACGTTGTTTTATAAATTCGCAAACAACTTATTTTGATAAGTAAATTGTTGAAACCTATTAATGGAGTTATATTCACATTTTTGACTGTGAATGATCCTTTAAAATAAAATGAATAGAAGTGATGAAAATTGTTAACGTAGTATATTCACGTTTTTGAATAGTGAATAATATGTTAAAGAAATTGTTTTGAATGTGATGTTTTAAATTGAATTAAAACGATCTAACGATATTTTAAATGTGTTGAGATTCGAAACTATAGATTTCAACATTTATTGTTGAAATAGACGTTTTCGAGAAATAAAAGGAAATGGTGGACTATAACACTGTTGTTATAGTAAATGATTTCCGAAAGGAAATATTTTGTATAGTATTGGGATTTATATATCTATTTTAATTTCGAATCCCTATACTAGTAATTTTGGGTTGTCGTAACAATGTTTTACGTAACATTCGTTTTGGCCTAAATAAATATGTTTAAGAGAATGATTTCGTTAAAGAATGAAATATATACTTAATCTCGATTTAAGTATATTGAATATTTTCTAAGTATTGAAAATAAATAAAATTTGTGAATTACTTATGAATAAATAAGTATGGAAATGTTTTTCAATATGAAGTGAATATTTGGAATTTATCTTTTTGAAGATAAATTGAAAATGAATAATTGAAATCATATATTCATAGATATTGTGAAATATAAATTCATTATGGAATGTATAAAAGAAAGTGGAATTTGTTAAAAATAAATATTAATTTATTTTTGAGATATTGAATTATATATCTTCTAAAGATATTTTGGAAAAGAAATAATTTGGAAAATTATTTGGAATCTGGTGATGTTGTGCATATCCATTGATAGTTCAATAACCGACTATCAATATTTACCTTTGAAAGGTATTTGTTGTGATTTGTTGAATTTGAATGCACACTTATTTTTAAATTATTGCGCTCGTTATTCGGATTACCCATTCCGAATAGTGATACGACGTAATGGATAGCATTGAAGATCGGTGTTGAAGACCCGGTATTTGCGAGAGCGATAGGATGACCTGTCGATTGACTCTGCACTGAGTTGCTCCGGTATAGAGTTCTCCATATGTGATGGTGAATCCGATCAGGATTGTGAATATCCGGATTGCAAGGACTTCTTTGTAAGTGCCTTCGGTTCTGTTCAAACCCAGAACAGACTTGTATGGATTGTATGTCTGACATTACAAATTGAGATATAAAGCCGATTTCTTTCAAATATATTTCTGTTGGTGGCGGAGAATTTATTCTTTTAGCTTAACACCCTTCTTTTTGAGACGTACGAGCTCAGAGGTTATGTAGTTGAATGTTATCAGCGATATATTCCCAATTTGGTAATGTGACATGCTGAATGTTGCTGTAAATGATCATTGTGTTGATTATTTGTGATAGGATCGTTTATTTGATCGTTTATCCTGGTGATCATTTCTATGATCATTTGTTGACCCAAAGCATGGCTTTTGTATAAAGTATGTTTTTGTGGACGTGACTTCGTCGAGCCTCACACCCCGTGAATGGTCAAAACAGGAAAGATGCGGCAAGGTTATGAGGGGTAGCGCCCTTTAGGATATGTGCATTTCCTTTTGGAAAAGGGTGGTATCATGGTATGGAGCCCAGATACTTACTCATGTTGAAAACACTTTGTTATGATTGTGTGAATTGATTACGAGCGCTCGGTTAAAAGGTCCCAAAGGACCGGGGGATGGCATATTCGGTCAGTTGTTACTCAGTTAGGGGTAACCCGGCCTTGTGTTGGTAGAGATCCGGTTTGGTTCTTGGGGATGCCCATCCAGAGGCATTCTCATGTGGCAATGGGAAGTTCCTTGGCCTGATCATTCGTTGGAAATCCAATTCCCAATACGAAATTTGTACGGTATTAGTTGTAGAACCTATCATTCACTTATGGTGGCGCCCCACTGTTTGGATGGTAGCTATAGTAGGCATACGATAATGGTCGTATGTTGGCTAAGATTTATATTCTACTTTCGAAAAGAATTTTTTCTACACTATGCACTAATAATAATATCAAATGTCTTCTTAATACGTATCAAGCATCTTTGACTATCATAAGGAGAAATCTCCTCCGATTCTGCGTTTGCATTGTGTGTGTGTGCGGGAGGCCTTATGGTAGTCTCATTTTTAAAAACATTGCGAATTGACTTAAAAATATTCCTCTATTTTGATTTTAAAGATAAATAAACTGTTTTGAGTTCTCACACCAGTCTCATGATTGACTCGGAGTTTATTGTTTTCCTTCCTAAACTCTGGGTGCCCACCAATTTCTACACGGGCAGTCAAGAGTTAGGTTTATCAGGATATTCTGGATATTCTGGAGTTGCTGGAGGCAAGCTGGATGGCATGGCGTATTACTAGTATATAGTATTTCTTTTTCCGCTGCATTGTTGTTGTTGTACACTCTGATGATATGATGTAATGAAATGTGATGTAATGTAATAACTGATATAGTTCTTTGTTTAAAGATTATTCATTTATTATTATATGTTGTTCCGCTGCGAATTGTGAGATTCTGTTGTTGTTCTATTTTCTGTTTTCTGTTCCGTTCTGTTTTCTTTTCTCCCTACCTTTTCTTTCTTATCTCTTCTTCTTTCTTTTTCTTTTCTTAAATTCTTTTTAAAACCCTAACTATTCGATTTTTCGGCAACGAAAAATCGCGTACGTTACATCAAATCATACTTTTCACTTTTTATACATTTATTTAACTTTTCAAAATTAAACTCCTTTTGTCTTTCAGTGCTAAATGTAAAATGTTTACGTAGTTTGTAAAATTGTATTTATAAGTTAGAAAATGTGTCAAGTTGCAACAACTTGTCGACAACTTGTTTTGGTTGAAAACGGTGTTTTTGACGATAAATTTTACAGTCAAAATTTGACCTTTTTATCAAGCTATATATTGAAGTAAACCTAACTTTAAAATGAACTTTTTACTTCTTTAAATAAATTAATACAAGTTTCTTTATATTTTAAAAATCATATTTAAATAATATCAAAATCTCTAATTTTACGGTGTATGTAAAACTGACAAAATGCGACAAATTTTGGTTATTTTTGTAAAACGATCATTAACATACTTTTAAATATTTTAACATACTTTTATTATATTTATTAGATGTTTTAAATAAGATTTATATTTTTAAATAAATATTTAAATCCATTTATTTAAGTCTTTATTTATTATTAACAAAACTTAACTTTTGTCGATTTGTTCAAAAATTCAAATTTACACCTTTTAATTTATTATCCATGAGAATAAATAATTTCTTTATTGTATATAACATTTTTATTAATATTTAAACTCCTTTTTAAATTTAAAACGAACGAAATCTCTCATTTTCGTAGTAGCGAAATTACGGGTCGTTAGATTCTCCCCTACTTAAAAGCATTTCGTCTTCGAAATAAAAGTTAGATAAAGGAATCCATCTCATACTCATATCCTCAAATAATTTGACTTATTTCTATTGATGATAGAAAAGAAGAAGGTCGATATCATAACAACACTAAAAGCAAATGATGTCAAACATACACACAGAGATTCCATACACTAACCTGAGTACATATCACGTACTTACGATTATATACATATACATCAAGTCAAACTTCTATCGTACTCATCCTAGTGCATAATGAACACTTAAGATAGAATATACAACAACCAAACAAGATTATACATCCAAAAACAACCCCACTTATACTATGTCAACATAAATGAATACATCCACATAACTCATCCTCTGTCCTGAGCATGTACTATACCTGAGGTCTATATAAATTTACACATATCAAAACATAAGTCCAACCGCTATATCTTAGTGCCTACTTTTAAAGATAACTATCCAACTACTAAGTAGACAGACCCAAAACATCATACTATATGTGATCTTTGATTCGATCTATTATTCAAATCCACAACTTTACCTCCGAACTAGTATCGATCCTCCGATTTTCTAGTGCGGACTTTGATCAGACTTTTTGATCACAAACCCTTGCTTTCCTTGCATAGCTCTCAACTATGATAGAAAACTTGTGTACATAATCATAAACTCTCATCAATGTTCGCCGTCATGAATCGAGTGATAAATCCTTTGTCGGATTGGTGTAAACACCTCAAAGTTCTGTACTCAAAACTTAGATCAAAATTTATGTGCCAAAATGATCTATGTTTAACTTATGTACTTATTCATATTCATCTTTACCTAATACATTTCTTCAAAACTTCTGTTAATCCAATTTTATTTCACAACCATTGCTTTCTTCTAAATATATTATTACTTAAGCATACAAGTATGACTTAAACTTGTATAATATACCTTTACTTCCTAAGAGTATATATACATATCCTTAAACTTCAAACCATCATTACTTCAACTAAGGTGTTTAACAAATGTGGAACTCTACTATTATCTCAAGTTAATAAGTTATAAAACTCAATCCTTAGTTTTCTTTACCTAAGGTTTCCATTTAGCTAATATTATATATCCAATCCATATATTAATAAGACAATTTTACTAAGTGTACACCTTTTTCTCGCTGATTCTATGATTAACTACTTAACTTATTTACCTATCCATTTTCTAAATCAATTTTCTTAACCTTAAATCCATCAAATACTTTATTGTCAAATTGTGAAACTTAATTCACATGGTATTTGTTATTAACCTTTTTCATCCAACAATCACCCTACTAACCATATTATTCAAAAATATCCACTTCTATTCTTACTTCATTTTGAATTACAAATGTTACCCAAATGTATCACTAATTCAAATTTTTATATTAGAATGATATTTCTTATATCTCTTATTCCTAAATTTCACTTTACTTTTTAACCTAATCAAAGTGTCTAAATTTCAAATTACCTTATTTCCTTTATAAGTTATAGAACTTATACTTTTATACTATATTTAGAAGAAAAAAAGTCCCAACTTAGGTTTCCCTTTTTCCTATCTTATGGATAAGAATTTTTTCTAAGTATACATTTCCTTTTTACTTTCTTTAATTACACTTCTAGCTTCAGTATTATCATTAAATATCTTACAGTCAAATTATGAATTTTACTTCACAAGATATTTGTACTTAGCTTTTTAAACTCATCCATTATGATAATCACTTGATCATTATTATTTCTTAATATCAAATACCTAAGGGTATATGATTAAAGTTCTAAATTCTAGCTTTCAACATGTTGATTCTATATGGAATATCTTATAGTAAAATTGTGCAATTCTAATCACAAGATATTCATATTTAAGTTTTACTAAGCTAAATTACAAACAATCATTAATTTCTAATTCAAAAAATAATAATACCCCCTTTGATATTTATAATATAAACCCAAGGTAAAATTATTTCATCTACCAATTTCTTTAAAACAAAATAATTTTTATAAAATTAACAAATACGCTCTCATATATATAATACTCTCATAACTCATTCTAGGGTGTCACTAACCCCATCTCTATTGAGTCACTTATCCTAGGATATTACTAATCCTATCTCTGATGAGACTTTATCCATAACAGAGCCAAGGTTCTCGCTTAACTTTCAGCTCTGATACCAAATGTGACGGGACACAACCAGTGGGTAATACCCACCGTAGCTCACACTGATACCTCGCGCTTTGCTTTTACGGCCAGCCTCTCGACTACAACCAACCCTTTTACTCTAGGGACATGTATGGGCAAGAGTCATCCGTTCGCTACCTAACAAGAAGCGAGAACCCCCTATCATGCTGAACATAATCAAGAAAACCGATGTACGTAATCTTTAGAAATGCAATGTCAGACAAACGTCCATACAAGTTGTTCAGGAACAGAACAAACTGAAGGCACTCTCCTACTACCAGTAGTAGCGGGCAGTCCTTGCAATCCGAAAAATCTCCACAACGAGGAGACCACTACTATATATAACTCGGGAGCTACTCAGAGCAAGTCAACAAGCAGTCCTCATGCTATAAAGATCCACGGTCTTCAATAATCATCATCTTCAACATGTCTTCACGTTCGAACGTGTAGATTGGTTCGAAGTGGTTTTCGAATGGGATTTACCCAAATCCGACCCCGGTTCCTTTGAAATCCAATATCGATAGAAAGTGAATATGAGTATATAGGATTTATTAAGTCTCTTTTCACTTTAATTCTTTTTGGATGATTTCAAAATCTCTTTCTTTTGACTTAGGATAATTTCTAAGAAATTCATTCTTTTTTTTGGAAAATATCTCAAATTTCCTTACTTAATTCTTGATCAAATTCTTTAACTTTTAAGCGGGTCAAAAATAATGTTATTTAAGACATCGTTTACGATAAACCCTAAATCTATCTTAACAAACATTTGGAAGTAAATAGGATCACAGAAATCATTCATTTTTGGAGATTGCTTAACTTTTGGATAATACCAATCCTCTTTTATTTTAAAAAACTTAATAGAATCTTTTTTTATTTAAGAGCATCCGGGCTTTCCTTTCGATCTGTTCTACCCCTCGCCTAAGAAAAGAAAACATAGGCCAGGTAAGTTCAGGACACTGGTTTCTCCAATCCCTAACCTTAGTTAAATACCTTTTTTTTTATCTTCACAGATCTCACAGGCGGGACAAATGTACTAGTCGTTTCCGCATACTCAGATTTTCAACTTTATTTTGGAATTGCCTATAAATATTCCAAATTATCTTTCAAAACGCTTAATTATCCTTTTTAAAATATTAATAATTTATTTTAAAAAATGTCATTACATTTAAACTCATATTCCAAAAGTTATAGAATTTGCAGCAGAAAAGTGTTACGGAAAGTGCTATATAAGCTTATTTGAATTAAACAACTTTTAAATATTCGAAAATTCATATTTTCCAATCCAAATCTCTTTTAAATCATTAAATAGATTTATCAAATTTATTTCATATTTTTCCATAATTAAAAACGTTCATTTAAATATATTTTCTGTTATGGTCACTTAACTGCACTAGCGCAATATTTCTGAAAAATTGATTTGGACTTATTTTAAAATCTACTCGATGTAACTTTGATTTTCTTTCTTTGTTTAGAAGATATGGATATATTAGTTCGGAATTTTCTTATCTCGAAGAATTCCGAGCTATATTCCACTCTACACATTCATTTGAACTTTTTGGCGTCAAATTGCGAACTACCGTTGCGCGACGCGTCTAGTTTTAACTTATTTTTCAATACTTGAAATAATTTATTCAAGTTGGATTTTAACACTTATAAAATCATTACAAATCATTTTAAATCAATATTTTCACTTTTTAAAGTATTTAATATATATTTTCACTATTACCATATTATAATATTATTATATTTCCATTATTTTAATATTAAATTTTAAATTCCAATTTTAACTCAATTTCAATTCTAATCTCAAATTAAACTCATTTAAAACTTAGGTTTCAAATCTTATTTCAATTTAAACTTCAATTTAATCTCAATCTAAACTTCACTTTTTCAAAATCGATTTCAATTTTAATTTCACTATTCATCTCAATTTCAATTTCCATTTAGCTATCCTTTTCAAATCCGTTTCACTTCAAATTTCAAATTCTCTTTCATTTTAACTTCAATTTCACTTCTAAATGAAAAGATACTTATTTTTCCACAATATCTCATATTACTAAAATATGGTCTTATTAAACAAAGGGATTAACTAATAGAAATTTGATGTCCAAATTATCATCACAGCCATACAACTATCATATAACACTAACATATCCAAAACGGTAAATGTCATAACATTACTACGGATTATCCAACATATTCAAACAATCAACCAAACATTCATATCATCAAATAGTGATTATCTAACATAACAATTAAGCATAATAATCAATATAATTTAAAAATCGGTGAGAATTTCTCACCTTCATATCCACTCCGTCAAACTTTAACGTAAGAATTCTATCTCTCGCTAACGTGTTATTTCCAACGTCCCGCCTTTTTGCTGTTTTCTTTCCGAATGCTTTTGTTTTCCTTTCCTTTTTCTTTTCTTCTCTCTTTTTTTTTTCTTTTTTTATTTTGGCCGAAAGCTTTTGGAGGGGGTAGGTGGGTGTAGGAGCTTGGCCGTGGGTTTTAGGGTGAGGAGGTGGTGGGTAGGTGGTAGTTTGGCTTGGTTTTGGTGGTGTAAGGTCATGGTTTGGAGTATAGAGGTGGTAGCTTGAAGGCAGAAAGAGAAATGAAGAGGTGGGAAGCCATGGAAATGGAGGTGAAGAAGGAGAAAGTAAAGAAGAAGATAGTGAATGAAGTGTGAAAAATAAAAGGTATGGATGCATATTTATATTTGAGTTTTGGACGGCAAATGACTAAAATACCCTTCTCTACTTTTTTGACTTTTCATTTACTTTTTTATCCTTGATTGGACCTTTGCTTAATGGAGTAGAAATGGCTTGATTTGAATTTGTACTTATGAAATGATGTTTGCCTTATTTTCTTAAAATTTAAAAAAGAAAACTTTTGCTTGATTTGATTTGCATTAAATGCATGGATGTATGTGTCATTAATTCCTTAAGTTGACTTTCTTTTCACTTTTCCATTTGCTCATTTTCTATGCATAAGCATAACATCTCATTAATGAGATGAGAAGTAAGGTAATGATGTTGTTTTATAAAAGCTTTAATTATTTTTAAATATGTCTAATCATACTTTTCACTTTTTATACATTTATTTAAACTTTTCAAAAGTAAACTCCTTTTGTCTTTTAGTGCTAAATGTAAAGTGTTTAAATAGTTTGTAAACTTGTATTTATAAGTTAGAAAATGTGTCAAGTTGCAACAACTTGTCGACAACTTGTTTTGGTTGAAAACAGTGTTTTTGACGACAAATTTTACAGTCAAAATTTAACGTTTTTATTAAGCTATATATTGAAGTAAACCAAACTTTAAAATGAACTTTTTACTTCTTTAAATAAATTAAAACAAGTTTCTTTATATTTAAAAATCATCTTTAAATAATATTAAAATCTCTAATTTTACGGTGCATGTGAAACTGACAAAATGCGACAAATTTTGGTTATTTTTGTAAAACGATCATTAACATACTTTTAAATCTTTTAACATACTTTTATTATCTTTATTAGATGTTTTAAATAAGATTTATGTTTTTAAATAAATATTTAAATCCATTTATTTGAGTCTTTATTTATTATTAACAAAACTTAACTTTTGTCGATTTGTTCAAAAATCAAAATTTATACTTTTGAATTTATTATCTATAAGAATAAATAATTTCTTTATTATATATAACATTTTTATTTAAGATTTAAACTCCTTTTTGAATTTGAAACGAACGAATCTCTCATTTTCGATGTAGCGAAATTACGGGTCGTTACAAGCAAAGTATTGCTTTGCTTCTGATATATGGATACCATTATCATTACCGTATTTTTTCACAAGAAGTTAATACTATGGATGACTGCAACATCTATAATGCTTAGCTTTTAGCCTTTAGATACGAGATGTTACAGTTGGCGATGCGAGTTGGAGACCATGATGCTTGCAATGAAGCTGGTGGTGATGGAGAAGGAATTCATAGATTGACGATGAAGGCCACACCAACTTGTTCTAACAACAACGATAGCTGACATTGAATGCTCGATGGCGATGGTTGCTGGAGTTTGTTGACTTGGTGGCAGAATGAAAGCATCGATGTCAAGGACAGTAAATGTTCTTGCTTGGAATTAAGGTGAGTGTTTATGCTCAAACTATATCACTACATTTATCATATGTGTGTGAGCGTGCGCGTGCGTGTATGTATATGATCTTGGATCCGCAGCTCTATTTATTTAGCATCACCAGCCCTCTATTTTTAGCCATATGTTTCCATTTAAATAAAAATATGGTATGAGAGGAGATAGAAAGCATTATTATTTAAATGGGAACATGTGGCTAAAAATAATGGGATATATGATGGTGCTAAATAAAGGGGATTGTGATCCTAACTTATATATATGTATGTATGTATGTATGTATGTATGTATGTATGTATGCGTGTGAGTGTGCATATGCGTGTATGCGTGTGTTGTTGAATCATATGGTTTAACTGATTGTTTGGGGAATTGTTTGTGTTTGGAATGTTATTGATTTGAAATTAGACGATATTGAGATAATTGATGGGTTGTGTTAGCAGGAAGTACCAATTTACAAGTAAAAGTCCATTTATTTACGAATTAAACAAAATATTTGATGTATAAATTTCATATTGATTAGAGTTCATTCGAAATCGACTCAGGTCACACAATCTATTTATAGTGATGGTTGTTTTAATGTTTGTGGAGTGATTTTGCTCCATAATTTTAAATATAGTTATTTATTTGCTTCCTATTTTAAAAGATGTATATTTTAATTATTTTTGAATTTACAAATATATTTTTAATTATAAATGTAAAAATAGTTTTTTTTTTGGATCGTAAAACCTTTAAAAAGTCATTATTATATTTATTTGCATATTTTAAGTCTACAAATGTTTTTGAAATCATTATTTATAAATTTTATATATTATCTGGAAAACATGAAATGGTTTCTATAGTGCATTGATTGATTTTAAAGAGCATTGACAATAAATTTGAACAATATTCCATAGTTGGTGTAAATACAATCTTTTTTGCAAAATATAAATTTATTTGAATATAATTTTTTAATTATGGAAGATTATGAGATGATTTTTAAATGTTATTAAGTGACTTGGTATTAGTTGACAATGATTTAAGTATAAAGTGAAGATTTTGAGTTATACTCTATGGTTCGAAATAAATGTAATTTATTTTGTAATTTACAAAATTATTTTGAATTAGTATTTTATTATATAAAATTATGAAATTAATTTAAAGCAATATTGAGTGATTTTCAATATTAGTTATCAGAGAATTTGAGATTTTGAGTATGCAGTGAAGGTTTGAATTACAAATTATGGTTTGAAATGAAAAGAATTATTTTGAAGGTTTATAAACTTATTTTAAAAGTATATTATTTAGATATAAAAATTTATAAAATAATTTCTATAATTATTTTTGATTTTTAAATATCTTTTGGAAGTTGTGGAAGAGATGTATAAAAAAATGTTTAGAAATAAATTATAGTATTTGAATCTTATATTGAGATAAAATAAACAATGTAAATATATTATTTAATATATATATATATATAAGTGTTTTAATTTTTTTATTATTTTCTAGATATAAAATTGATTTAAGAAGTTTTATGATATTTTTATAAGTATAATCTCTTGTTTAAATTTACATTTGAATGTTTTGATTGTTCCTATTCGATGTGACGAAAAATTTGAATAAATAGAATTATAATACCATTTGGGATGGGGAATGCAATAATATTTTTCTGGTTATTCTTTGGACTTGTCATATAGAATACTAAAGAAGCGAGTATTATGTGTGAGCATTGTATAAACAAACCAGTAACACAAGGTGGTATGGCATGTCATTATGTTGTTTATTTAGTTATTTTATGCTTATGGATGACACTCGTACAGGGATTTATTATGTACGATGGGCTTTCTCTGGTGAGTCACGTACTTAGCCGTGTGTTGGCGTATATCGTGTTGTGTGTTGGCATGGGTATGTAGCTGTGTATCAACTATTATATACTAGTATGGACCCGTACTTCGCACACGGACTGTTTGTATTATTGTAAACAGAAAGCAAGGGCTTTTTTGGAATTTCAAAAAGACATCAAGTAAATTAGTTCGGCGAATTTTCTTTATTAGTAGTAGAGATATATATAGTATTTGTTTATTCGCTATTTGACTTCCTTTATAATGTCATAGTTGAACCAGATTGGCTAGTACCCATCCTAACGGCCTTATCGTAGTGGTCGCACCCTAAATCCGTGACACTATGGTCGTGTGTCGGAATTCTATATAGCCGCGTGTCGGCAATGTATAGCCACTACATGTCACCTATGCCAGCAATTTGTTACGATTTGGAGGTACGTGTAGTGTGATATCCCGAAATATTTGGCAATATCTATTTAATAATCTTTATTTAAAATTAAATTGATTTGATAATATTGGTTAATAAAATATGAATTGTTTTAATAATCTAATTAAATAAATATTTAATTAGTGATTTTATCTTTTAAAAGCTAATAAAATGTTTCTATTTATAATGTATATATATTATAGATAATCTTTGATTTGAAATTTAATAAATAAATAAAGTTTTATTTTCAAATTCTAATAATATATTTAATAATTCAGAAATTATGATTTAAATTAATATTAAGCTTTTCAAAAGTTATTAAATTAATAACTATATGATTTGTAAATACTTGAAATAAATGTTAATTGTTTAAATTTTTATCTTAGCTTAATTTTTAAATTTAAATAATAAGTTTGTTTCATTTCTTTTAAATATTACTTGATAAATATGATTTGAAAATTTTATATATAAGTTTAAATAACAATATAGTATATGGTCTTAGTTCCTTTAATAATAAAAGTAATTTATAATCTCTTTTATAAATCATTTAAAATTGTTAAATTTGTTATTTGCAAATAATAATTATATTACTTAGGTTTTATAACCATAAATAATTTTTAATGAATATAGAATTGTTATTTTTAAAATTTAACAAGTAGTTATATATGTATAAATATAACATGATCCTTAAATTTTATTTTTATAACCTAACATGAATTTGAATTTAAAGTTTTAAATTTTCAATGTATAGATTTTATATTTGTTTGGATTTTAAAATATTTATATAAAATTTTATTTATAAATATAATTGGTTTTTATTTCTTTTAAAAAAATTTGTACATATATAAATACTAATTAACTAATTCATTAAGTTTGATTTTGTATTAATCTTTTATTAACATTTAAAAATATAACTAATTAAATTATGAGAGAGGTGTTAACATATTAAATAATCAAACAACATGTGTTAAGTAGTGAATTAAACAATATGACAAGTGTTAAACTTTAAAACAAGTGGCATTTTTAGATTAAATTTTCTTATATTTTTATTTAATGATTTTCAACCTATAAATACATATGCTTCTCATCTTCTTGTTTTTCTTTTCTATCTTTTTAACTCAAAAGCCAAGAAGCAAACTAAAAAAAAAGGAAAACAATTTCTCAAAGCAAAAATCAGTGAACAAGAGCCACCTCAAAAACAAAATTTGAAAACAATAAGATCTGTAATTCACTCCTCAAAACCAAATTGTAAATCAAAGCTTGTTCTTCTTCAACCTGAGACAAGCAACTCAAACATGCAAGTCAATTTCAAAAACAAACCTGTAATCTCATCAATTCAGTAACCTGGAATAAATTCTTGCAAAATCAAATGTCTGCATTTTCAAAACCCAAAGAAATCAACCCTGCATTTCTTCAATTCTGCTTTGAAAAGCAAGCAAACCTGTAGATCAATTTAATAATCAAAGTTTGAGCATTTCTTCAATCTGGAACTCCTGCATGCATTGAGTTTTAAACAGAAAGCAAAAGCATTTAAGTCTTAATCAAAAAAAAGAAAGCTTGGCCATTCCAGTTTCAAGATATTATAAACTGCTCTATTCTTTTTAAAAACCAGGTGTGTAACTTTTGTTTAAAACTTAAAGATAATCTGGTTGCTTGAGTTGTGCTTAAAATAAATTTGTATTTGTATATATATGTTGAAAAATTCCTGTGTATTTGTGAATGTGTGATGCATGTATGATTGTGAATGCTTGTAGAACATCTCTGTTCTAAATTTCAAGCCCAGTTTTCAATCTAAAATCATTTCCTCTTGATCCATTGATTTTTAGGATTTAGGATCTAAACAACATCTGTTTGTTTAATTTTAAAATAAGTTTTAAAATTTATCTAAGTTAAAAACAAAATTCAAATTTGCTCTGGGAATAAAATTAATCAGGAAACTCAAGTCTTTGTAAAAATTCAAACATGTTAATTGCGCAATTCAGGTATATAAACTAAATCCTTAAACTAAGACATGATTTTTAAGAGTAGAATCATAATTTTTAGCATTAAATCATGGGAGCAGTTCATGTTGTTCTGGAAATGGTGTTCGGGGTGTTTTCTGGCGAACAAGGCAATCTGGATGGTCAGGGTTCATACTTTAGGAAGTAGAGTGATCTGGAACTTTGGCAAAAATGTCAGGTGGTGAATCAAGACAGTGTGGTAGCGGCAGGAGGTCGTTCTTGCCTGTAACCCTAGTTTTTGGGTTTGGTTTTTAGCGTTTCCGTTCATCGTCTCTAGTGGATCGAGCTCCACCAGAGTTTGGGAATTGGTTGAGGGGTTGGAAGAGAAGATGTGGCCGGAGGCATTGCCGTTCTGGTGATCGGCAGTGGAAGGACGAAGAGTGATTCCAGGTTTCAATGATGGTTCCTGTTTGGGTTCTTATGCTCGATTTTGATTTCGAGTAAATGTTGAAAATCTGATGGTTGAGTTCGAGTTTGAAGTTGATCGTGGATGTGTGGAAAGCGTAGGCGAAGGTCGGAGCCTCGCCGTGGATGGTGCAGGGTGCACGGTGCACTTATTTTCCTGGTGATCTGGTGCTTTGTTAGTTTGGGTGGATGCAGATTTTACTCGCGTTTGTCTCGAGTAATTCGAGTATTTTACTCGAAGATATGTGAGGTTAGACTCAAAGTAAACTTTAGGTGGCTCGGGGAAGAGTTGATAACAGGTTTTAGAAACCTGTTCTGTTTAAAATTTAAAATAGAAGTTTTAAATTATAAAAGAAGGATTTAAACAAAGTATAAATCTGAATTTTAAATCTGAATTCAAATTGAATTTGAATCTTAGGTTTTGAAAAGAAAATAAAGATTATAAATTCAAATGTTGTAAATAAGTTTGAATATTAAAGTATTTTATAACATGTTTTTAAAATCTGAAATATAAGATTTAAACAAAGTTTTCAAATCTATGTTTAAATCTGGATTCAAAAATGAATTTGAATCCTAGTTTGAAATGAAATAAAGTTTTTGAATTTAAAATGGTTTAAAACAACTTTGAATATTTAAAGTATATTTTAAATTGATTTAAATTGAATATGGTTTTAAAACTATTTTAAATTTCCTTTAGAACAAAAGTATTTCTTTAACATGAAATTAAAAAGGTTTTTGAATTGTTAAGCCTTGTTAAAGTTAAAATTGTTTTCATTTTAATCTTAAATTTAAAATGGAATTTAATAGTAAATTTAAAAGCAAATTGTTTTTAAATATCTTGTTAATGATAATTTAATCATTAATAAGATTAATGTTTATCTTAAAGTTAATTAAAATTTAATGATTTATAATTCATTAAAATGATTAAGGTAATTAAGATTTATAATTAATTAATTTAATTAATTAATGATTTGGGTAATTAATTAAATAATTAAGGGTTTTATTTAATTAATTGAAGAATTAAGTAAGTTAATTAAGAATTAATTGATTTGTAATTAAGAAATCATTAATTAGATAAGATTTGATTTTAAATTAATGATTTGAAATTCATTAATCAAGTAATTAAAATCAATCAAGTTATAGATTAACACCTGATTAATTAAATAATTAGAGATTAATTAATGGGTTTTATAGATAATTAAATTTGTAATTAATAATGATTAATCTCATTTAATTACTTTAGATAAGTAATTAAAGATTTTTTAATGGTTAATGAAGGTCATTAACTTAGGATTATTTAATAATTAATTAATGTGATTAATTTTAATAATTAATTAGATTAATTAATTTAAAGATAATCAATTGTGAATTGTTTAAGTGTAGTTACTTAATGGAAGTAATTAGAAATTAATTACTAATTGTAATTACTTAAGTTTATTTTGATTAGTTTAAGTTAATTAATTAAGTTTAATTAATTAAAGATAATCATTGGATAATTTAGGAAATAATTACTCAATGTAATTAATGAAGAATAATTACTTAGTGAAGTAATTAAGAAGATAAATTACTGGATGTAATTAAATTGAAGGATATTTAGTTAATGGAAGAGATTTGGAGATTAATTAATTAGTGTAATTAAAATAAAGAATAGTTACTTAGTGGAAGTAATTAATAATTAATTACTTAGTGTAATTAATTAAGAATAGATTAATAAAGTTATTTGAAGATAATTAAGAGGTGCAATTAATTAAGGGTAATTAATTACTTAATGAGATTAATCTAGGGTGATTAATAAATGTAGTTAATTTAAGATTAATTATTAAAGATAATTAATTAAGGAGTAATTAATTTATCTAATGATGTAATTAGAGGTAGTTAATTACTGAATGTGTTTAATTAAGAGTGATTAATCAATATGGTTTAATTGATAATTAATTACTTAATGTAATTAATTTAAATAGGGTAATTATAAATTAAAATAATTAGGGATCATTAATTTATATAATTAATGATGTAATTAAGGATTGATTAATTAAGAACAATTAATCAATGAAGGAATTAATTAATGTAATTAATTAAGGATTAATGTAATTAATTATAGTTAATTAATTAATGAAGTAATTAAAGGTTAATTATCGAATTTGGTTTAGAATAATTAATTTGTGAAATTAATTAGAGGTTAATTACCTGAATGTAACTAAAGAATAATTAATCAAAGGTGATTAATTAAGATGATTTATTAGAGGGTAATTAATTAATTGATTTGTAATTAATTAATGGATATGTAAGCAAGATTTATATGGATGGAGTAATTAATTTAATTTATTTTAAATTAATTAGGGAAGAAGTAATTAATTTAATTCATTTTAAGTTAATTACAGAATGGTGATTAATAAGTCATTACTTATGAATGCTGATTGATATTGATTGCCCTGAATAGTTGAGATCTCAGATATGAGATAAGTGAGGTTGTGTGATATGGATGCTTTGGTTGCATTTGTGATGATAATATGAATTATCTGTTTATGATGATAAATGTTGATTTTCTATTGTGAGTTATCTATCTGTGTGTATATAGATAATATTGAATTTTATTGTTTTAAACCTTAAAACAACTTGGACCTAAAAGATGGAGCTTTGGATTTCGATGAGACCGGGATCAGGTTTCCATATTTGGATATCCGAAAACCACATCGATCCAAATTAACGATAGGTCGTGAATCTCAAGTGAAGATGAAGATTCACAGTGCAAGGGTTATCGTCGTTAACTCTGAGGGTGATTCCGAAATGAGTGTAATGATATAATGACTTCGGTTTCGTTCGAACCCGGAACGAACTTGTATGGATTGAATGCTTTCAGAACATCGTCAGGTGGACGATGAGCATTCTAAGAGATGTGTTTTCTAAAGGTAATCGTAGCCTCAAGCCTCATCAACCGGGAATGGCTAAAACAAGGGAGGTGCAGCAAGGTTAAGTGGGTCATGCCCAAGTAGGACGAGATTTACCCTGTCTAGAAGTCCCTTTATATTCGGCTGTGTGGGGCAGTTGATTGCAACAACTGCCGGGGTTGTCTTGTTCGGAACTATTCAGTAAGGAATGGTTCCAGCCTTGTATTGCAGGGGAGTTAGGGTGGCTCCTCGGTACGGTGATCTAGGCCACATACTGTGACGGGCGGTACCCCAGTAGCCCTGCCATTGTATGGAATCCAAAATCTAATAAGTGCCAACGGTTTTGATTGTATTACCCATTTTGGTGGCTAGTAGCTGGAATTTAATCATGTAACAATTTCGGCTATTTCTTATTTACTTGTAAACCCTAGACCTATTATAATATTACTGGATTTCCTATCAAATGTTTTGGTTAGCGTAAGGTAAAAACTTTTCCACGTTTATGTGTAGGAAGTCTTATGTGATACCTTTGTTTTCAAAGGATTTTTAAAGTTAAGCAACTTTAACCTGTTACTCACACCAGACCCATGTCTGACTCGGAGTTTATCTTCTGTTTTCTTAAACTCTTGGGTACTCAAATTTTTACGAGTAGCCAAGGGAATTCAGGTTGGCTTTGACGAATTATGGAGGAGCAATGAAGCAGGAGGTTTCAGCGTTAGATATATAGTTATCGCCGTGTGTTCTCTGTGTTGGTATCTCTTTGTTGAGTTGTAATAACTAGATAGGTGTTTATAACTGTCTAATATGTGATGTATATGCTGTGTAACTCTGATTAGTATTATATATTATGTAGTACTTATGTTATTAATATAATTTATTCGTTCCGCTGTTGAGATTCTGGTGTTGTTTCTTCTTTCTCTTCTTTCTTTTCTCTTTTCTATCCCTTTCTTTCTTAAAGATGATACGACTTTCAGTGGAAAAAAAGTTGGGTCGTCACATGTAGGGTCATAATCAATGTATAACATAGTCATGCAACATGTTTATGACATGTGTTGGATATGAGTTACGATGTCCATCGAGGTAACCAAGACTATAGGAGATGAGTTGGTGGAATAAGCGTGTCTACTTACCAATTACGAGTGTAATCTCTAGAAGCAAGTGCGTATGTTAGTCTCCTGTTTGGTTCGCTGTGTGTGATATAGACATATACTTATATATACCGAGACATTGAGCTATGATTATACCTATGACTGAGTTAGAATATGATCTCTGTATCCTTATTTGGTGTGTTTCGCCATTACTATATTTTGAATAATTACACTTTTTATTGATGTGTGTTGCCATTACTATATTTTGATCTAACTATACTTTTTATTAGCATGTGTCGCCAACTACTATTCATTGACATATGTTTCCTATTTATCTTTCTTAGCATGTGTTGCTAATTGTTATCCATCATTGGCATGTGTTACCATTTCTAAGATTTTTTTGTGAATGGTTATTTATGTAACGACCACAATTTAATCGCATTAAATATGGATATTTGATATATTTTTAAATAATTAAATAATGGATTTTCTAACTTGAGTAGACCTCTGTTAAGTAGTAACTGATGACGATAAATTTATTTTAAAATTGGGTTTACAAAAATAATTGGTTCAGCGAAAAATCGAAAATGTGACTAAAAGTTGTTTTTCGGATTTTCGACTTTCCATCGTCTAAAATTTGTAGAACATGTTAAGCACACTAGTGTATCTATGTACACACACACACACATATCAAACGTCTTTGCTAATTAATTAGTTTAGGTAAAACATGTTTAAAATATAATTAAGTCAATAAAGTGGACTTTTCTTTTATATAAGCAAATAAGCACAAAATCCAAGACGTAAGTATATTAGAAAAGGAGTGAAATGATGCATGGAAAGAAAAGGGGCGTGAGTGAGAGGAGTGGTGAATTGTCAACATTGTGTGGAGGGTAGTAACTAAAGGTATTTTAGTAATTTACCATTTTCTATAAAAACAAATTCACTTTCTCACTTTCCCTTTTACTTCATTATTTTCATTTCTTACTTTCTTCTTTCCACTCCCTTCACTTCTTTCATGGCTTCCTAAACGAAATTAAACTAAAAATCACTTCTTTCAGCTTTTAATCCCCAAACACGTTGCTAAAACCACTTCTATTTCTCTCTACGTCACTTATTCACCAAAATCAAACCTAAACCCCACTTTTTCATCAAGGTCATACCCTTAGCACCATGATCGAGCCCTCCTAGCCAAGGTCGAGTCCTCTTCCCCTAGGTCTTAAAAATCAAGTTTTGTAGAAGGAAGTAGGTCGTGTGTTGTTTGCAAAGTTGCGGTAGTTTTCGTGAAAGGTCATGTTTGTCTACGTAAGTAAAGCTTACTAAAAATCAGGTTTGAAATTTATTATTTTGTTGATGTGTATAATTGTATTTGATTACTATGGTTTTGTTTAGTTCTTTCTTGAAAGTGGATGATACATAACATGTTTGTAGGAGACTCGAGAAAGAAATAAAGTCGAAGTGTTCGTAGTGAATAGGTCGCTACAACGCACTTTAAAGTGCATATGTTGTGATTTGCGGGGGACAATTTTTCCTTGCCTTACGAATGTTTATTTTACATTTTTATATAATATGTAAGATGTGATGGGATATGTATGTTGCTTGGCAATAGTCGTTTGTGTTGATAACATGTTGTTACGTGACATTGAAAATCTCGTGTTTTCTTTAAACTAGTTTACTACTTCAACCTCCGAGAAAGTTTTAAATGTTTTCTTTTCCGAATTGGCTTTTGTTTTCAACCCTTTTTGTAAAGTTATTGAAGTGGTTTAAGATATAGAAAGAAGTGATTCAAAAGCTATTTTGATTTACTAAACAAGTTTTAAAAGTTATGGCACATATAGCGATAGTTGCTATGGACGCAGTTTGAAAATCAATGATTTTTATAAAAAGTGAAAAGAGCTATCTCCCTTAGATATTTTGAAAAGCCTTTTAAAATGTGTTTGTAAGTTTTTGAAAGGGAATTTGAAGTTTTAAATATATTTTCAAGGATTTATTTAGTTTTTTAAACAAGAGATTTAAATTTTAACCGCTTTGTTTCAATTGTTGAATTTTGTTTAAAAGCAACCATCTTTAAAATGGACGTTTTAAATACAAGCGATTTATTTATCTATACCGTTAAGTAACATCGAACAAATGGGATAAATAGTGTTAAAATGTTGACATGTTTATGGAAAGAAAGTTGTCTTATATTTAACACTAAAAACTGATGAGTAAAACTTTCCTTTATCTATGAGATCTAGAATCGGAGTATTGTAACTAAGGCAAGACATGGTGTAACCAAAACCCTGATTAACCAAACTTCGATTCTAGGCGAGGGATAGAGAAGTCAGAATATCGGAAATGTGATAAGTATAAAAGAGTTAATTTCAATAAATAGGTCATGATTAATTAAGTATATGGAAGGTGTTTCATCTTATACTTAACATCAAATTCCAAGTATGGAAGCTCGTCTCTATCTTGAGAATTAAAAATGTAAGTCGAGGCAAGTATAATTTTTGAACCTTTTCGATTGCCTTATTAATCGAGGGGTTGTACTATTTGAAATCGAAAATCGGTATTTAGTGTAAGATGTATGATTATCCATATGCAATCTATACTTACACCCATATAGTGGTTTGACCATTATCGATAACTTGACTAGTTTTTGAATTGGGAAGTATATGGCAGCTTAGTGATTTCATATGTTTTAAGATTCCCTTGGGAGAACTCATTTCAATGAAACATCTCTCGGTTTAAGGCTATACTAAAGCTTCCCTTATGACTCTTATGTAGTTCGTTTACTTCTGAAAGAACCAGGATCAAGTCAGTCGAAACCATCATTGTTGGTTTGAAGAGACCAGGATCAGATAAGCACGAGTTATCCGAAAACCACTTCGAACTGACATATGCATTCAGATGGAAGACATTTTGAAGATGATGGAATTGAAGACAGAGTTCTTTGAAGTGCATTAGCTATTGCTACTAATCCTAAGGATGTAGTAGAAGTTGTGCCTTCAATTTTTTCATATCCTAAATAACTTATATGGACGAACGTTGACATTGCATTGTTGCCTGGATGACAGCGTTAACATTCCAAGTGAGATTTGTTAAAAAGGTAAAGCATAACCTCAAGCCTCATACTGGATAATGATTGAAATAACGAATATGCTTCAGGGCTATAGGTCGCACCCATTAGGGTATAGTCATCACTCTATCTAGATCATTATGTGTGGATTTATACATGCTTCGGACCCAGGTATGGTTAGTGATTGTAATCGAGGTAATGACATATTTGATACTATCCACGAAGGGGTGAGTCGGTCCTGATTTGTAGGAGGTCCATGTGAAGCCCTCGATGCATATTTCTAGAGGTGTACTGTGGAAAGTGGTACCCAAGTAGCCTTACTGTTGCATGGAATCCATTTTCAAATATGTGCTTTAGGGACTTAGTTGTATAAAAAATATGCTGGAACGTGAGATGCAAGCATTTCAGCTATATTATATATTTATTTTAACGATAGACATTATTATAATATCACTTATCATAAAATAAAAACCTGTCTGTGTTTATATGCAGTGTGGTCTTATGGGATACCTTTGTTCTTAAAGGATTTTGTAAATATAATAAAGCCTATATTTTGAGTTTACTCTCACCAGACCATGCCTAGCCGGAGTTTTCTATCTTTCCCTTAAACTCTTAGGTGCTTTGAATTTTGAGTAAGAAAGTAGTCTAGGTTACTAAGGATGCCTTTTGGAGGAGCATGGAGCAAGAGCTTCACCGTTATCTAGTTCTTTTATTTCCGCTATATGTGTATAGTATGTATCAACATTATGGGGTAGGCAGTTATAACTATCCATGGATGAAGTTAGTAACCTATTGTAACTTTGTTGTTTCATTTTAGAAGTGACATATGTACTATCTTATGTTATATTATATTTGATTTCCTTATGTTTTTAGATTATATGTTTCTTTCTTCTTGTCTTTTCTTTTCTTTTACCTCAACGACATGTCTTTCGAATATCCAGATGATCGACACACGAATACCGTAGATGTATTAAATATTGTCTTTAGGAGTAAGGAATATGGATCATCATACGTGGTATTTAAGCTTAGGTTGAGTAAACACCTAAGCCTAGGTTGGGGTCAACTCATTAGAGATAGGCTTAGTAATGTTCTAAAATGAATTTAGTCTATGAGAGTGCGTACTTGTAATTTTTATCCATGCATATATTTGAGTTATTTTGATTATCCTTGATATGTTTGTTTGGTACCCTTTTCCTTAAGGTAATCTCGTCCAAGTATTCTAAAATTATCTTACTATATCCAATAGTAAGAATGAGTAATAAAGGAACACGAGAGAAAGGAGCTGGTAGCAACATAACCACCAATGGTCGGGCTTCAAATGTTGGAAGAGTTAGAGTAGTTGAAGAGGCAACACGTGTGCAGCCTCATGTTAACTTTGCAGCCTTGTGCAAAGACTATACTAATCTGGGAGGAAAATCGTTCTGATGCACGGAATATGTTATCAAAGTCCAACCTTGGATTTGTCTTGTAAGAAGATCTTTAAGGGGCTGGATATTTCAGACGAGCAGAAGCATTCCATGACATCTTGGCAATTATAAGATGGAGCATCTGCATGGAAGGATTCGATTAGAACGATTGTCCCAGAGGATGACTTTTATTGGGCTAGGTTTAAAGAGGTGTTTGAAGACCAATATATCCCCATTGCAGGGAACACTCGTCCGTATAAGAGCTTTTTTGATCTCAAGCAAGGAGATTTGTCGATAGCTGAATATGAAACTAAATTCAATGAGCAATCGCAATTTGGTTCGAGATTGATTGATACCCCTCTTAAGAAGAATGAGATATTTGGAATTGGGATAATGGAAGGATTTCATAGGAAGATGACTACGCATCTAAAGGAATCTTTTGTTGAATTAGTGGATATGGCTTTGTGGTATGAAGTTCTTGAGAAGAAGAAGCCGACAACAGCATATAGCAGTAATAGCAGCAACCCAAACGAGCGGAAGTTTAATCAGCAAGGAAAGAAGCAGTAGGAAGGAAAGTCGGGAGGGGAGCAAGGAGACAAGTATAAGGATGCTGAGTGTTATCAATGTAAGTAGAAAGGCCATATTGCAAGAATTTGTAAGAATTTTAGAGCTTAGAAACAACAAACAAGACCTATTTCTCCAATGGTATTATAGTAATTTACCATTTACCATTTACCATTTTCTATAAAAACAACTCTACTTTCTCACTTTCCACTTCACTTCATTATTTTCATTTCTTACTTTCTTCTTCCCAGCCTCTTCACTTCTTCTTCCAAGTCTTCCTAAAAGAAATTAAATTAAAAGTCACTCTTTTCCACCTTTAATCCTTAAACAAATTTCTAAAACCATTTCTATTTCTCTTTACTTCACTTATTCACTAAAATCAAACCCAAACCCCACTTTTTCACCTAGGCCTTACCTCCTAGGACCATAGCTGAGCCCTCCTAACTAAGGTCGAGCCCTCATGACCTCCCTTGGGTCTTAAAATTTAATTTTTGTAGGTAGAAGCCAGGTCCGTGTGTTGTTTGCAATGCTACGGTATTTTTGGTAAAAGATCGTGTTTGTTTGGGTGAGTAAAGCTCATATAAAATCAAGTTTGAAATTTATTATTTTATTGATGTATATAACTGTATGTGATTACCATGGTTTGATTTGGTTCCCGCTTGAAAGCGGATGACACGTATGACATTTACAGAGGACTAGAGAAAGAAATGAAGTCGAAGTTTTCGTAGCGAATAGGTCGCTATGACACACTTCGAAGTGTATATGTTTTGATTTGCAGGGGATAATTTTTCTTTGCCTTGTCGTTGTTTATTTTACATTTTTATATATTTGGTAAGATGAGATGGGATATGTTTGTTTGTTGGTGATAGTCGTTTGTTGCCGTTTGTGTTGACAACATGTGTTTATGTGACATCGAAAATCTCGTGTTTTATTTAAACTAGTTTACTACTTCATCCTCCGAGAAAATTTTAGATGTTTTCTTTTCCTAATTAACTTTTATTTTCAAACCTTCTTGTAAAGTTATTAAAGAGGTTTAAAATATAGGAAGAAAGGATTTAAAAGCTACTTTAATTTATAAAAACAAGTTTAAAAGCTATCGTCTGTATAGCGATAGTCGCTATGAATGCAGTTTGGAAATCAATGATTTTTATGAAAACTAAAAAGAGTTATCTATCTTATATATTTTGAAAAGACTTTTCAATGTGTTTGTATGTCTTTAAAAGGAAATTTAAAGTTTTAAATCTATTTTTAAGAATTTATATAGTTATTTAAACAAGATATTTGAATTTTAACCGCTTTGTTTCAAAGGTCAAGTTTTGTTTAAAATCAATCATCTTTAAAATGGATGTTTTAAGTACAAGAGATCTCTTTGTCTATGCCATTAAGTAACATCAAACAAATTGGACAAATAGTGTTAAAATGTTGACATGTTTATGGAAAGTAAGTCGTCTTATATTTAGCACCAAAAGCTAAAGAGTAAAACTTTCCTTTATCTGTAAGATCTAAAATCGGAGTATTGTAACTAAGGCAATGCAGAGTGCAGTCAGTGCCCTAACTTATCTGACTTTGATCTAGGCGAGGGATAGAGACGTCGAAATGTTAGAAATGTGATAAGTATGAGAGGCTTAATTTCAATAAATAGGTCATGATTAATTAAGTATGTGGAAGGTATTTCATCTTATACTTAACATTAAAATCCAAGGTATGGAAACCCATCTCTATCATGAAAGTTTAAAATGCATGTCAGGCAAGGATAGTTTTCTAACTTGTCCAATTACATTGTTAATCGACGGATGGTACTATTTGAAATCGAAAAGTAGCGATGAGTATAAGATGTTCGATTTTCCATATGCAAACTATACTTACACCCAGATAGTGTTTTGAACCCTATCGATAACTTGACTAGTTTTTTATTCATGAAGTATATGAAAGCTTCACGATATCATACGGTTTGAGATTCCCTTGGAAGAACCCATTTCGATAAAACATCTCTCACGTTAAGGGGTATATTAGAGATCCCGTTAGAATTCTTATATAGTTTGCTTACTTCTAGAAGAAAAGAGATTGAGTCAACCGAAAACTATTGATTGTTTGTTGGAGAGACCGGGCTCCGATAGCATGAGTTATTCGAAAACCATTTTAAACTGGCATATGCGTTCGAATTGAAGACATCTTGAAGATGATGGAATTAAAGACGGAATCCTTTGAAGTGCAAGGGCTACTTGCTATTAATCTTGGGGATGTAGTTGAAGTTGTGCCTTCGGTTTGTTTATATCCTGAACAACTTGTATGGACGAACGCTGAAATTACATTATTTCCTGAGGGCAGCATTAACATTCCAAATAGGATTTGTTAAAAAGGTAAAGCGTAAACTCAAGCCTCGTACTCAGTAACGTAAAAATAGGGGATATGCTTCAAGGTATGTGGGTCGCACCCATTAGGGTAGCTCTCGATTTAGATCGATATTTATGGATTTTCATATGCTTTAGACCCGGGTACGGTTATTGATCGCAACCGGGGTGATGACATATTCAGTACTATCTAAGATGGGGTGGGTCGGTCTTGATTCGCAGAGGGTCCATGTGAGGCCCTCAATAAATTTTTCTAGCGGTGTACTATGGCAGGTGTTAGTTCCTAAGATGATGGTTTCGATGACAACAACCTTAGGACTTGTTATAAAATATAAATAGTAATATTCTTGTCTAGATATATATGTATATGCAGGTACTGAGAATGAAGACTGTACAGTATAGAGATTCAAGACTGACGAATTCAAGACTGAAGACTCATGAGTATCAAGAATTCAAGAGTTTAAGATATCAAGATAAGTGGTAGTGTTTAGATTTATGTTAAAGCTTCATAATAGCACTAAAATCTTTATTTGGATTTAATTGTTGAATGGAATCCACCTTATCGTTTTAATAGTAAGATGAAACCCACGACCTCTTTAGTGGAATGGAACCCACGACCTTCTCTGGTGGAATGGAATCCATGAAATTTTCAAAATGATTTATTTTAACTATTTTTCCAATTTTTTTTTAAAAGTCATCTTTCTCAGTTTAAATATTTTAGCCTTAAACTATTTTTATTATCTTTTATATTTTGATTTCAAAAATAAAAACAGTTTTTAAACTATCTTCTGGTTTTAATATTATAAGCTTTAAATTTCAAAAATATATTCTATACTTTGTTTCTAACATTACTTTTATATTATAGATTATATATTTTTAAGATTACTTTTTAAATCTCTTTTATAAGTTTAAACTATATTCAAAATGGTTTATAAACTTTAGAAATTGTTTCCACAAGTTTTAAAATAGAAATCATTTTAAAGCAAAATTAACTTTCAAAATATACATAGGCATGTCGACATACCCCATCCCTCATGTCGACATAGTGACCATAGAATTCAAAATCCAAATTTTCAAATGAAGTGTCTATTCGTCATAACCTTTCATGAATGGACATGACTATTGTTCTTCTATAATTACCAGTTGTTTTCAATGATATTTAAGTTAGCTTTTCTTCATTTTCTTCACTCCTTCTTCTCTACTCAAATATTCTCTTATATTTTAACAAAACTCTACCGAAATCCTAAGTGAATCAAACTCGATCATCTTTAGTTTGATTCTCTGCCACACTCTCTCAAAGATCTCAGTGCTATTCACAGGATCATTTGTGATCAAAGAAGTGTATCGAGTCTCTCCATCTATCAAAGTGATATTGGTAACTGTGTGATTGTTGCCCATAAATCAATTCAATGTGATTTTAGCCCTTAAATTAATTAGGTGGTCTTGTAGCCTGGTTAAATCAAGAGAGTTTGCCCTAGACTCGAAGACATGAGGATGTATCTCGGGGCCTTGAAATCGAGGTTGTAATATTGACGTTATATTTAAAAAGAAATCTGCACAAGAAATTGTGTGGGACTGGATGTAGGGTAACTCCGAACCAGTATAAAATTCCAATATGTTCCTTCCTTTATTGCTTTTATTTACTATTTGCATCTATGTCTGATTCTGCGATTGTTTCTGTGTTTGTGAATTGCATATGTTTGGGTTTAATTTGAAAAGATTTCCTAAAGATTCAAAAAATTAATTAAACACTATTCACCCCCCTCTAGTGTTAATTCTGCTTTAAGATTCGTAATCTGCATTTCCTACGTTTGGTATCAGAGCATTGGTTTTCAAAGTTATCATAATCTGAATTTCGAAAAAGTCTAAAATGGTAATTTTTGGAGATTTTGTAAACTCTAGTTCAAAACTGTCCATATCATCATTGCTTTATAAGTCTGCATAATTTTATTATCGAAAATTAAGTTATCTACCGAATTGGTGTTTGTGAGGAACATATGTGTTATATGGCATTTGATGAATCAACACTTGATGGAAAAATGGTACAAAATAAGAAAAATAAATGGATACTTGATAATGGATGTTCGAGACACATGACTGGGAATCCGGAGATGCTGAATGACACAATTTATGAAGATGCACTCGTCAACTTTGGAGTCAACTCAAAAGGATATGTGATTGGCATCAGCAATGTCGGTAACTCTAAATCTCCTATTATTTCTGATGTTTTGTTTGTTAGGAATCTAAAGCACAATTTACTTAGCATAAGTCAACTATGTGACAAGGCTACAAAATTTAATTTGAAAAGGATAAGTGTTACATCGAAGATAATAAATCAAATATTATCTTTGAAGGAACTAGGAAGAAAAATATTTATATACTTAGTATGAAAATCTCAAGTGATAACCTATGTCCTTTGGCTAATACAAGTGACCCTTGGATTTGGCATAAAAGATTTGGACATTTGAATTTCAAACCTTTATCTAGACTAACAAAACTTGATTTAGTGAGAGGTCTCCCTAAAATTGATTTTAAAGTAGATAGAATGTGATGCCCGTTAATTAGGAAAACTTAGGAAGAGTTCATTTAAATTGAAAGATATGATCTCAACTTCAAAACCTCTTGAGTTACTTCATTTAGTCCATTTGGCCTATCTCAAGTTCAGTCAATAAATCATAGTAAATATGTTTTTATAATTGTAGATGATTATTCTAGATTTACATGGACAATTTTTCTAAAACTTAAAAGTGATGCTTTTGATTTATTTAAAACTTTTGCAAAAATAATGCAAATCAACTTTCTTTAAAAATCAAAACTATTCTTAGTGATCTCGGTGGAGAATTTGAAAATGAAAATTTTGAGAAATTCTAAAATAAAAAGTAATAACTCACAATTTTTCCTTTCCAAAAATTCCATGACAAACGAAGTGGTAGAGTGTAAAAATAGGATGATTCAAGAGTGTCCAAGAACTATGCTTCCAGATTCAAGCAGTCGCTACAGCTTGTTACATTTTGAATAGGATTTTAATTAGACCTCTAACCAATAAAATACCATATGAACTTCTTTTCAATAAGAAAACAAAGGTATCTTATTTGAAGTTTTTGGAAGTAAATGTTTCGTTTTAAATATAAAGGACAATTTGGATAAATTTGATCCTAAATCCAACAAAGGAATCTTTATCAAATACTGTAATAGAAGTAAAGCATATAGAGTTTTCAATTTAAAAACCAACCCCATTGAAGAAACAATGCATGAATCTTTTGATGAAAATTTCAAAGATTTTGTTCAAATAAATGATGAAGATGATTTTGTTACTTTAAATAATGAATCAAATAATATAAATTGCGAAACTATTCATCCTAATAAAAAGATCAGGATTTTAAAAGATCATCCTGTAGAAAATATACTAGGAAATATTAAATCTGTTGTTAGAACTAGAAATTAACTTAAACAAGATGAGTAATGTAGCTTTTATATCAACTAAAGAATCCAAAAATCCAAAGGAAGCATCATCTGATGATTCATGGATTCTTGCTATGCAAGAAGAACTGAATCAATTCACCAGAAATAATGTATGGGAGCTTGTTCCTAGACCAGGGACAAAACTATAGTAGGAACTAAATGGATTTATGAAAATAAAATGCATGAACAAGGTGAGGTCATTAGAAATAAAGCTCGGTTAGTCGCGCAAGGTTATTGTCAAGAAGATGGAATATACTATGATAAAACCTTTGCACTCGTAGTAAGATTAGAAGCCATTAGAATTCTACATGCTTTCGCAAACCAAAAAATTTCAAACTATTTCAAATGGACGTCAAAAGTGCCTTTTTAAATGGTTTTGTTAAAGAAGATGTTTATGTTGAATAATCCCCACTTTTTGAAGAAGAAAAGTTTCCAAATCATGTTTACAAATTAAAGAAAGCTTTATATGGTCTGAAACAAGCTCCTAGAGCTTGGTATGATAGACTAAGATCTTACCTACTACAATCAAATTTTGAAATTGGTGAAGTATATAATACTCTTTTAGTAAAAGAAACAAAAATGATATCTAAATAGTACATATTTATGTAGATGATATAAATTTTGGATCAACAAACAATGAAATGAAGAAAGAGTTTTCTTAAATAATGACAAAAGAGTTTGAGATGAGTTATATGGATGAACTTGCTTCTTTTTAGGATTGCAAATAAAACGATTAGATAGTGGTATTTTCATTACTCAAGAAAAGTATGTTAGGGATCTAATTAATAAGTTTGATATGACCACTACGAGTGGAAAACCCACTCCTATGGCAACCAATGAAGCCTTGAATAAAGAAGACATATCAAAAGATGTCGACTAAAAACTATAAAGGGGAATGATTGGATCTCTACTCTATATAACTACGACTAGGCCTCGTATCATGCATAGTGTCCGTCTATGTGCAAGGCACCAATCTCAACCCAAAGAGACCCATTTAAAAGAAGTTAAACATATCCTAAAATATGTTAAACACACTTTATACTATGTCCTATTTTATCCTAAAAATGATTCATTTGATTTAATCTCATATTGTGACGCTGACTGTGCTGTTTGTAAATCAGACTGAAAAAGTACAAGTGAAACTTGTCACTTTTTAGGACACTCTCTGGTTTCCTGGTTACCATCTCACTATCAACAACTAAAGCATAATATATCTCTGCTGCTTTAGCTTGTTCTCAAGTTACCTATATACAATAGACCCTAAAGGATTTTAGATTAAATATTTCAAAATCATCAATTTATTGTGACAATACAAGTGCAATAAATTTATCCAAAAATCCTACTCATCATGCCAGAATTAAACATATGATATCATACATCATTTTCTTAGAGATAATATAAGTACAGAGATTATTACTCTTTTATTTATCATTACTGAGAATCAAATAGCAGATATTCTGACCACCCTTGAATCAATCAACCTTTACTAAATTTAGAAGAGAACTAGGTATTTGCTCTATAACTGAGATATAGAATAAAGATATAGTAACATACATATTTAAATAAATAAAGAAAAATAAAATTGTCAAAATTTCCATAAGGATGTCGACATCCCTCACCTTCCATGTCGACATACAACGGTAAAATTTAAAATTATGATTTTCCCTCTAAAATTAGTTTGGTAGTTATATATTCTCTATATTTTGAATTATTTTGTCTTCCACTTCATTTCTCTCTGTAATAAACTTCTAAAAATATAAAATAATGGCCAGCTCTCCTAAATCAAACCAAAATGCGACCTTTTCTTTCCCTTCTCCAAATGCTGGTCCATTTCAACGAACTACACTAGCCCGAGTCACGAAGATAGAGGAAACTTAGGAGGACTCTCTACAAATGATGACTGAGTTACAAGTCATTCAAATAAAGATGGCAAAGGAACAGGAGAAACAAGGCAAGATCCTTATAAATTTGCAAAAATTCTAATGGATGATCATGCAAATCCGGTCGTGATTGAAGATGGCTCCTCTAACATTCATATTCACAATCCATTAGAGGTAGACGACGATGAAGAAGAAGAAGCGCAAATAATTAGGGACGATAAAGTTATTTGCGTTGGAGAAGTCTGATTTGATGAAGATGGTAATTTGGTCGAACAACGTGGAAACTTTTGTCTCCATTACACAAATTGTTCGATTCATAGGTCACCAATTATCAAAGGCTTATTAGATTGTTTTTATGTTAATGTTTTTATATTGTGTTATTTGTATATATTTGTGTTTATATGTGTAATATAACAATATATATATATATATATAATGAAATTATATTTATGTTTCGCTTAATTATACTTCGTTATTAGTATTTAGTTCCATAATATTAGTTTAAGGGGGAGTTATGTAGTTTAGGATTAGTTTTTGTTGATGACAAAGAGAGAGAATTATAAATAAGGTTCGATAGGCTTAAATTAAGAGATGAAATAGGGGGCTATGCGGTAGGATCGTGTAATATGGAATAATGAAATAGTCTAGGTTGATAAAGTAGGTAAATGCAAGGAGACACCAGGATTTTATACTGGTTCGGACCTCTCGTCCTACGTCCAGTCCCTAAGCTTCACTTAGGAATTTCACTAACCAATACCCCCACTTCACCCGGAGGAATAGGTTTACAACTTACCCGAACAACCGAACGGGATTTCTTGCCTCAACAACAGAAGAGGACTTCAACTCAATTACTGAAATACAATATTCGACTTGTTGTGTTCTTGTCAACACTAATGAGTCTAATGTAGTACAATATTCCTATAATCTTATCCTCGAGAATATGCAATGTGTTTGTGAAGATTTAGGAAATGTGAATTGCTATGAATCAAAAGAATGTTATAAACAAAAACAGTGATTCAAGCAATAAATTGGTGATTGCTTTGAGAATATCTAGAGAATATGAACAAGAGAATAGTAAGATTAAAGCAAGAGAATTCGGTGAATTAAATGATGTTAGAATCATGAATTTATACTTGTAGAAGAGATGCATATGTTGTCAAAGGTTGCAAACAAGAGATGCTTCCATTTCCATTGATGAATGGTTGCAACTCTTGGGAAGAAGAAAGTGTCTTTTCAGAGAAAATTCGCAGGTTTAAATTCAGTCGACTGAGCAGGAGATTCAGTCGACTGAAAATACAAAGGAAAATTTTCAGGAACAATTTCAGTCGACTGCACAGGTAATTCAGTCGACTGAAACTGTGCATTTTTGTATATTTGTATAGTTTCAGTCGACTGGCCATGTCTGTTCAGTCGACTGAAGTATAAAAGTATGCACAGTGAACATGTGAATGAAGTTTTTATGAATTGTGTTCTAATGTTCGTGCAAATGTCTTGAGGATAGATTTTAACAAATAATCTAGACTAAGACACATAGAAAAATCATACTAATGTTTATACTTTGGCCTTCATCTATCTTCTTCTAGCTTTTGCATTCTCTTCCTATTTGTTGAAGCTCATTGTCATTGATCAAAACCTTCGTGTATCAACATTCTCCCCCTTTTTGATTGATGACAATACTATTCTAAAGATGTATATACTTACTTTCTCCCCCTGAATGTATGCACTATTTTTTTCTACAAAACAAAGTTAGTACCATAGATTTTCTCCCCCTTTGTCATCGACAAAAAGAAAGAACTAACAGTAGTAATAATATATCAAAACAATCACTAAATCATAGAGAATATAAGCATGAACTAAGAGAAATAAAAGTGTTATGACAGACAAGCATAAAATATCTATTTATACAAGCCATTAGAAAGTTTAAAAATAGACATCAAAACAACAAAATCACTCATCCTTATCCCAGTCATATGAACCTTCCCTTCCAGTTGGTTCACGTATGAAGGGTCCTCCTATTGGTGGTCTAGGTGCTCTTCCTCCTTGGCCACAACTAGCTCCGCTTGCGCTGCTACTTGTATGCTCTTCGGATGTCGTCCATGTAAACGTGGGTGCGGGACGTTTGCCGCGAGATGTTGAAGCAGTAGTGGTGCTTGAGCACGAGATTGCATCCCAAAGCTTGTTGAAGAATCCTTTGATTTTATCAAGCTTATGATCTACCTTTTTAAGACGAGTGTCAAGAATTTGTTGATTTCTTGACAATATCCTCAAGGATTGGTTGGTAGTGAAGCTTGGGTCAACAAGACGAATTTTATCATCTTGCTCGAGGTGTTCTTCGTGGCGAGGTTGAGGAGGTTGTTGTTGTTGTTATTCTTGATGCCTTGCTTCCCATTCGGCAAGTGATATTATGCGAGGAGGTCGAGATGGGAGTTGCATTAGGCTTATGGTCCGATGATTAATCTGATGGGCCATTGTATTCTCTGATTCAGGTAATGGCGTATCGACATTTAGGAGAAGTCGCATGATGTACTCTCCAAAGTAAATAGTGCGCATCTTGCCATTGTTGAAAGTGAGAAACTCATCAAGAATAAGCTGTACCCAATTAACTTGAATATTGCCAAAAACAGCATATAAAGTTCGATAGTTGTTTGGGTAGACAATTTCGTATGAGCCCGTGCGAGGAGTAACCGTTCTCATTAGGGCTTTATGGAGGATTCTTGCCATAGGTCGAAGGGAAGTGGACTTAAAATCCCTAAAGTTGATGTTATCTTCCATAAATCGATGGTTGATGTTGTCACAAATGTGTGGATTGAATTCAATCTCCTCAAGTTTTCTCCCAACATTTGGGGACTCTAAAATGTGTGCCATTCTATCCAAGGAGAACCAAACTTTCTTTCCACATACCATGCTCCAAACACTATTGTTTGGATTTCTTGGAGTTTGGTGTCCAAGATTAAGATTAGCATAAAATAATTTTACCATTACATGATTAATGGCATGATCATTTCTTTTTAAATCTAGAAGTGGAGTTAAACCTGCCGGATCTGTGAATGCTTGAAGATTGTAGGTTTGAAAACTTTGAAAATCGACGAAAGAATGCTCAAAAATTCGAGAATTCTTCATCTTGTTCCATCGGGTGACAGCAGTTCCATCATAAAGCCATTGTGCAATTTGAGCATCAATTGGCTCGGAGGATGAAGAAGATGAGGCTCTTGATCTTTTTGGTGCCATTTTGGTGAGAATTGATTTGATTTTGAGGAATTTGAGAGCTAGGGTTTCGAATAGATTTGGGGAAGAAGGTTTGTAGGAGGTAAAAGTGAATAGGTATGGTAAAATTTGGTGGTTAAAAGGGGAAATTCTGCCTGGGAAGCAACGTTCAGTCGACTGAATGTTCTGTTCAGTCGACTGAATCAAAGGCCGAAGTGTTCTGTGATATATTCAGTCGACTGAGCAGTACTTTTAGTCGACTGAATTTTGTTACAAAAATTTTGCTGTTGAATTTTCAGTCGACTGTGCAGATGGGTCCAGTCGACTGAACTTTGCATATGTGATTTTCTGTCATATTTTCAGTCGACTAAGCAGGGGAATTCAGTCGACTGAAACATGCAATGTTTGCTATTTTAGTTAATTTTTGAATTTTAAACAATTTATTTAAAGGAACAGTTACAAAAATATTGATGTATCATCATACAAAATTTTAACTATTTCTTTGGAGATGGACTTGGAGAATTCTTTCCTTCATTCTTCATGTAATTTATATCCCATGAATTCGGACTATATTGAGGAGTCTTAGGAGACATCCAAGGATTCACAGGATCAACCGGTGTACGATAAGATGAAGACGGATCAAGTGAGCTAACAGGGCGAGGTAGAGGTTCAGCCACTTGATTCTTCTTTGATCCACAGAAGCGTAAACCGATTTGTTCTAGAAAACTCAAACGTCGTGCCGTAACTTTTTGCTCGAAGTATAGCTCTCGTTGAAGATCGATTTGTTGTTGTTGAAAGTGATGAATTTCATCAATCTTGCTTTTTGTGTCAGGGGAAATAAATAGTCCTCGTTTTGCCTTTTTAGATTCTGGTGTGAAACCAGTATGATAATTTTCCCATTTGTAAACCGGCTCATGTGCTGGTGTTGGTGTGGGAAGTTTTGGCGATGTTGGAGTGTTATCAACTGACGAGGTGATATTGATTGGAGAGAAGTAGTTGTTTGACGACATTTTGTATTGAAATTTGATTAAGCTTTTAATTGTAAGATCGAGATGTGAAAAAAAATAAAAAATTTGAATTTATTTATAGTCGAGCTTTACTAAATAACTAATGGTTATAATTTATTTAAAATTTGTAACCGCATAATGATTTAGTGGTTAGGAGAAAGTTGATAGAAAAGTATGGTTCATATTAATAATTCAGTTTTTTTAAAAAGTGTGGTTTAAAAATTACATAATGTAACATATAACATTTCTGAAAAATATTGGATATTTTCATTCAGTCGACTGAACAGATTTTTTAGTCGACTGAAATGATTGAATATTTTAAAACTAAATTTAATTGATATTTTAAAGGATACTATACCTAATTCTCGTCGAAGTTTTATAAAGGAGTTTTCTAATAGAGGTTTAGTAAATATATCGGCAATTTGATTTTCGGTAGAAATATGTTCTAAATTAATTATTCCTTTTTCGATGTTGTCTCATAAAAAATGGTGGCGAATATCTATATGTTTTGTACGAGAGTGATTAACTGGATTTTTAGATAAGTTTATGGTACTTGTATTATCATAATATATTGTAGAATTTGTTAAATTTATATTAAAATCTTTAAGTGTTTGTTGCATATATATAACTTGTGTGCAAGCTAAAGCAGCTGACATATACTCTGCTTCGCATGTGGAAAGTGAGACACAATTTTGTTTCTTACTAAACCAAGACACAAGTGATTTTCCAATGAAATTGCAAGTACCACTTGTACTTTTTCTATCTGTTCGGGATCCACCAAAATCAGCATCACTGAATGATACTAACTCAAACGAACATTCTTTTGGATAGAAAAGAACGAAATCTTTAGTTTGGTTAAGATATCGCATTATACGTTTTACTGCTGTAACGACCCGGAAAATTTTAACAATTTTTAATTGATTCTATAACGTATTTAATTGAATATTTGTGAAATCTTATAATAATTGAATTTTTAAATAAAATGTTTATATATTTAGAATACGTATATTTAAATATAGCAGACTGTAAATTTTCAAATAATTTTATGGAAGTTTATTTAATTGAGAAAACGTGCTGTCCAATTCAAGCTATTAATTGCTTTAATTGATTTCTGAATCAGTGCGTAACAGTTTCTTTTTACTACCATTAAAGATTTCTATTGCTTAATACTTTCCCAATTCAGGTAGACTTTTCCATTCGTAACCATTAATAAATTTGAGATCATCGACCTTGCTTTTATTATTCCTTGTAGTTTCATGCACTGACTTTACTTTTCCCACTACCCATAATTTTCTCTATACGTTTCTTTTGCAATTGAAGCGTATATTTATATTTATGGTGGTGCGTTTATTCTGGTCTCCCTTTATTTTAGTTTTTAACGCTCGAAAGAATCTCAAATCATCAAGCTAGTAGCATCCGTTCCTTCCCTCGCTTTCATAAGGCCTATAATATATAAACAACTTGCTTATAGATCTGAACACAACTTTGTCATCAAATTTAATGTGCCGTCCTCTCCCTATTATTTCGGTTCCAACCTTCCTAGTAAATGGCTTTAATAAATTTTGGCTAAATCATAGCTACGGACTTTTCAAATTTCTTTCATTTTAAATTTATTTCCAATTCCTTCATTTGCTTCAAAATTTTTGAACGTGCCTAATCATCTCAGCATGTATATATAATGTAAGCCTACCTTTCCTTAGAAAGCTATTGCTCACAAAATTTCCTGATTTCTTTCCTTTTATCCATTTTTATATCCTTGACTTTCAAAACTCATTTTGTGTTGTACAAACAAACAAAAATTTATTGCTTTAAGTGTATAGCTAAATCAACTATTGACCATTACAATTACTTTTATTTTTATATTCATTTCAATTTATTACTTAATAACGTTTTGATGAATCAATGGACAGCTTTACGTTTCTTTTGCTTTTGAAAACTTTATATTTATAGTGTACGTTTCTTTTGCATTTCAAAATTTTGAAACATGCTGCCCCATTTAAGCCATTAATTGTTTTAATTATTTTTTCTTAATCGACATATAACCGTTGCTTTTTATTATTCCTGGATTTACATTCATACTTTAATCTCTGCTGTTCCATTTATTTCATTTGAAATCTAAATTTATTTACCATTCATTTATACGCCTCTTTCTCTTCCTCTTTTTACGTTATTTCCCTGCTTGCAAGATCTGTTGCCATTCCCGTATTTATTTCTTTCCTTTTTGAAATTTAAAACGTACACGTTTTACATTTATTTATTTCTAAACCATCCATTGCCTTTCCTTTAAATCAATCCATTCTCTTCTTATTTGTTTTAATTTATTTCCTCTTTTCACCAACACTCAATCTTTATACATATTTGTTTTAATTCATTTTCTCTATTCATGTGCATTCAATCTTTATACATATTTGTTTTAATTTATTTTCTCTTTTCACCAGCATTCAATGTTTATATACATATTTGTTTCATTTTATTTCCTCTGTTCACCAGCATTTAATCTTTATATATTTTAATTTATTTCCTCTTTCTTTTTTTTTCTCCTTAAGTTATAGGAATAAATTCCTAAATTTCCTCTAGCCATTACTATCTTTATTTCTTGCCACTTTAAACAAAATTTCTTTCCACTCTATCAATGTGAGGCTTCTCTTATAAATACAAATCACTCGTACATACCCTACTCCATATAAATAGATCTTCATCTCCTCTCTTGCGCGTGAAGCTTCTTCTGTAGGTAAATGGCTGCACTAATTTTTTTTTTCTTCTTATTTCTTTTCTTTTTCTTCTTCTTTTTCCTCCTTTTCTTTTGTTTTCTTATTGTTTATATTGCTTTTGCTTTTCCTTTATTTTAAGCATAACATGCTTCGAGTATATATTTTACATTATAAGTATGTTTATATAGTGCAGCGCAAGTATACATTAAATATAAAGTTATAAACATTTGCATTTGTTCTATGGTTAGTTTTATATGAGTATTTATTGAAATTTGTTTAGTATGACTTTTGAATATACATCGGGTTATTTCATACTGTTTATATATAATATAAGATGTTTAGCAGTCTCCATATATGTTACAGCATGTAAGATTTTTATAAAAAAAAAGAAAGGTGTTAATTTTATATTGTATTATTTATAAAAAGGTGTTAATTTTATAATATATATATTGTGGGACAGTATACATTTATAAACATATTAATATACAGTAAGTTATAAAACATAAGTTTGATATATAGGTAGAGTTTGCATGGGTTTAAATTTCCTTCTGTTGTTTAAAATATAGTTGTAGAGTTACAAAATTTTGGGGAGAATATATAGTATAATATATTTTAAGTTAGTTTGTGTGTCTGTCCAGAGATGAATTATTATACAAATACAGTTTTATAAGATCTAAGATTTGTTGTTTTAAAATGTAAGTTTATACTAGTGATTATATGGGTTAAAATTTGACATTGATATTTTTAAGATGATACAGAAAGTTTAATGTAAGTGTTAACATGTAAGAAATGCCTGAAGCCTGTTTTAATATTAAAGAAAGTACTGGAATTTAAATTGTTAAATTAAGTTGGAGCTGTGCTCTCGCCCTTCTCTTTCTTATAAATATTTTGCAAAAGGTAAATTTATATCAAGTATAAGGTGTGTAGTGTTTCAACAAATTAAGAAAAGTCGATATTGGTCTTAACAATAATAATGTGGAATGTTGACTTAAATGTTGATTTAAATATGATTATAAAAAATTTATGTTAATATTGGTTTTAAACATAGTTTTTCATTTTTCTATTATTTGCGTTTGTTTGAAAACGTATGTATGTATATGTAATTTTAATGCGTTTCAAAACTAATATTGGTTAAGAGAGTAGTATAATAGAATAATATTTGTATTTCATTTCGGTCTACATAAAGCAGTTTCTGATCTATTTTCATCGATCTCTATTTATCAGTTGTCCATCGTATTCGTGCCAATCTTGCTTCGCTTTGAAAATTTTGTTTGGATTTGTTCGATGTCTAGATCGTGATCCAGCGTAGCTCAATTCTTTGTCCAATCTATCTATCCTCGAAAGGTGAGCAATCACTCACGATTAACATTCTTTTATTCATTAAATTTGATTTCAATTGAAACGACAATTGAAATATGCTGCTGTAGTTATTTAAATTTGTTATATATGCTATTATCTGTAACTGTTCACCTGCGGGATATGACACCATATCTTGTTGTTTATATTATATTGTCATTGATGATATATGCCTGTTATTTTATTGTATTATCTGTTATCACTCTGCAAGTTCCCTGTAGTTTAGAAATCACTATGGGTTGAAATGATACATACCCGAACAGACTTTAGAATAGGAGAAAATCGTTATGGGTTGAAATGATAAACCCAAGCGATTTTCATTTAATTGAATTTGGGATTACGGGTTGAAATGATATCCGCCCGTATATATTTAGTGTACGGATTGAAATGATAAATATCCGTAGCACTAGACTATATGATAGGAAATATATACAGACACCATTGGTCCATATAAATATTCTGAAAATAATTTTTATAATTTTGGAAAAAAATATATGGTTTAAATAATATTGATTCTTAAGATATTATATAAATGGAAATTTTATATATAGATTTAGTCGTAATATTTGATTTAAATTAGATTAATTTAATACGGATAATATGGTTGAGTATTTATGTAAATCTATATTTCAAATAGATTTTCTTGTTATAAATTGAATAATTAAGATTGAGAGATAAATTTTGGTTTATTAAAAATAGTATTTAAATGAGGATTTATTTAATTAAATCAATTTGAAATTTTTGAATGGGAAATTTAAAGGTATGATTTTATAACTGGATTTTTGATTTATGTGATTTAATGAATATTTCACGTTTAAATAAATTAAAGAAAATATTGAGTAAAATGTAATTTAAGGTTACTTAAATGATATTGTATCTAATGAGGGAGTATTTCAAGACTAAATAATAATGAGGTTAAATCGAGATCTATAGGAAACTGTTAAATTGAACATTTAAATACTAAAGCTTTGAACTATATTGGAATTTAAATGGTTTATTTTGAGATTCGGATCTGTATTTGAAATCAATATAGTTGAATTTGTTATTTAGAAACTAAATTGAATTAAAATGAAAATTTAGGTTGAACTAAATTTGAATTTATTATTTAGAAAACTAAATTGAATAAAAATTTAGTTTGAAACGTTGAATACTTAAAGTCTTGAAATATATTGAAATATGAAGGGGTATTTTGTGATTACAAATCCGAATTTGAGATCGATAAAATTGAAGTGGTTATTTTTGGAATTGAGTTGAATTAAAATTGAAAATACTTTACTGTATAAATTATTTAATATATGTAAATACTATTTTGGAAAATATAGAGATATTTGAAGTGAAATGATGTTTGGTTTTGAAGTATAAATTAAGCTGAAATGACCACAGTGTATAGTGTATATTTCTACCTTGTAGATAGTTCCATGGACCCTTAGAGGATGGTTATCCCAAACATCCTTTAAGTTACTTGTATTTCAGTTGATATTTCATTTGAGTTGGATTTATTGATATAAGAATGTTAATCCTGACTCGAGTGTTTTGTGTTTTGCTTTACGCTCGGGTCAGACTGAGTGATACAACATTTGAGACTCACCTTCGAAGTTGGAGCTTTGCTTGAAGATCCAGCTATCTATTCCTTCATTCATCCAGTTGATTGGTTCAGAGAAGTCATCTGTTGCATTGGAGACTTCACTGCATTTGAACCATTCGGTTGTATTTTATTTCTAACTCTGAGGTATATAGTAGCTTCATAAACTACTATTCTTTATCTATTCCGCTGCATTATATTACTCTGTGATCTGTGATTGATTTATTTACTGTATATTTTAAGTTTTGCCAAATTTTAATTAACAATATGGTATTTTGAATTATTCAAGTCGGACATGTATGGTTTTATTGTCGATTTGAATGGTCCAAAATAGAGGGTCATTACAGTTGGTATCAGAGCTTTGGCTCTAGGCAAAACTTAGCATATATGGTAAATTTATTTACAGAATCACTTTCGTTCGAGTTGAATCTCTTCCTTTTTGACTCAATTTCGTTTGAGTTTTGGAATGTCCCCCGGTTCCGAAATTCATTTTTGTCTCTTCCTATTTATATTCGTTTGATTCTGGAGTATCCCATAACTCCACCGAATGTTTTGCAAAGGGGGTGAAAACACCTTTACAATTGGCATCGATTCACCGAAGATTTTTGTATCCTCGGTTTACGATGCTGCTATATCTTGATATGCCGAATTCCATCTCTGGCAATCGAATGTCGATTTGTTTTAGAATTCCGCATCGATCATATCCCTGAAGTCACGGTTGACCCAGTTAAGGTCGCCCGCGATTTATAGAAGTATATCCATCTTCTATTTTGTAATTTAATTATCTCATCTTTGATCGAGTCTATCTTCGAATCAGAATTCTATTGATTGGAGTTCCTCTAATTCAAATCTCTATCTTTGTTTTGAAATCCATTCTTAAAATTATTCTTTGAAAATCGAGTATATTTGCATTTTTGAAATTGTTTTATATATCGAAATTATTATTTTGATAATTATGATTTTATTCTATATAAAAAGTGAAAATATTTTCGATAAGGATTATATACCTATATATAAAACGAATAAGAAATGTTATTCTATATATAAAAGTTTTGAAAGGATTGGAAATTTCGAAAATTTATAAGAAAGTGATTCATATAAAAATGATTTATAACTGAAGGGTTAAATTTGAAATTCGAGAATTGAATTCCGGTATTTTGAAATTGGTTTTAAGATTTTGGAAAATATATAAAAATAATATGATTTAAAAGTATTTTTTTCGAATAAGAAATGTTTCAAATGAGTTCAAATGAATTCCAATAATTTTGAAGAAATTTCAAAGAAGTTTTCAAGAAAATAGAAATCCAGAACTCACTTATGTCGCTGGAAAATAATTTCGGTGATGAGTGCACGCATCATCGACATTGATTTTCGAGTTTCAAAGTGGGGGAGTGGCCACTTTAATAGCTTCGCTATGCATGTGATTTTGTAAAACCGTTTTTGATTTCAAATTCCGAAGTATAATTTGATATTTTAGAAAGATATAAGTATATATTTGAAACAATTTAAAATGAGACCGGTGTTCAGTCCTCGAGTTTCGGATTTAATAATTGGTTTATTGATTTATTATTGATTTTCAACTGTTGAATTGAAAATTTGATTTCCCTAACTATTTTGAATGTTCGAACACTTCCAAATCGAGATTAAATTTTCAAAGCTAAGAAATTTCGAGGAGTATAAAATGTTTGATAAAGAATATAAATTTAGTTTTGAAATGTTTTGAAAAAAAAAAGGTTTTGAATAATGGTTTTCAGAAAGGTAAAATGGATATTTCAAATAGAAATAGATAGTTTAAAAGTTTTAAAGGGATACTTATAAATTTGGAAACTATTTTTAGTATAATTGATTTTGAGAAAATATTTGGTTTTGAAATTTAATTGAAATTAAAACCAGTACTTATATGGTGATTTTGGAAATGAATTTGTTTGACTTGAATTATTTTAATTTGGAAACTGGGATTATTTTCTAAACCTATTGTTATGGGAACTTTGAAATTGAGATATTTAATTTGGAAGAAAATTTGCTGAAATCATATATGATTTTGAAATTGATATTGAAATGATTTGAAATTTGAGAACCTTATATTATTAAGCACTTGATTTGGGAGTGGTCGAACCTATATAAAATGGATTGTATAAGTATGAAGTTGATTTGAAATCTATTGATTTGAAAGGTACTCAATTTGGAAAGAGATTTTATATAATCGAAGTCTATATAAGTATGATTTGATCTACTATTGATTTGGAAAGTATTCGATTTGGGAAAAATGAAATCCTATATATATGGACTGTATATAAGTACGATATTTGAAAGTGATTTGAAAAGGTACTATATGATATATATTTTTGAAGTAAAGATATGGAAAGTGCCTTCTGCTTGATATCCGCTTTGTGGCCACATCGTGGATTCATTCTATCGATATTATTCTCTCTGATTTTTGGTTTTCCGGATGTAATACTCGAGTGTTCCCACCGTGGCGTAACCCATGGTTTTTTTTCTCTCGTGAATGCATAGCGCAATTGCCTGGCTGAGTCTTGCCTAGGGGTACGGATTGTTTCCTGGGGGATCCAGGCGTAACCATTGTGTATCCTGCAATCTGTGTAGGTCGCGAATAGTAGCGCAAGTGCCTGGCTGAGTCTTGCCTAGGGGTACGGATTGTTTCCTGGGGGATCCAGGCGTAACCATTGTGTATCCTGCACTCTACTAGTCATCATGGCGTAACTCGCAGGGCTGAGAAAGCTTACGGATATGGATTGTTTCCTGGGGGACCCAGGCGTAACCATTGTGTATCTGCGAACCATGATCGGACAAAGGTTTTGGTTTGGTTGATTTGTTTGGATTGTACTTTCCATATCTGTTTTTAAAAGGTTTTTCAAATATTTTCACTGGGTGTTGAAACAGGTCTACTAAGTACTTGAAGAACTCTAGCTTTGTGCCTGATCAACGCATGGCCAGAGTCTGCAAGAACGAGGATAAACTTGTTAAAACATCGAGTTATAAAAGTATTTTCGAAAGAAAAATTGGTTTCGATATAAAAGTATTTTATTTATAAAGGTATTTTATTATAAAAGTATTTTCAACAAAGAAAGTTTGTATTAATATTTGAAATTTAAATTCTTATGGTTTGAAATAAATTATTCGTGCCCGATTCTATTCTTCTGAATCTACCTCATCTGCTCAGCTTTATTTTTCACCTATATTCCGTTTTCGGAATCTACCTTCCTTTCCTTTTTGAATAAATCTTTTAAATATTGCTTATTTGTATACTACATTGTTTTATATAAAATTTTAGTGTTATAAATATTTTTGAAGTTATAAATTAAATAAAACATCTTTAAAGAAAATGATTATTAATTTATTGATAATATTTGAAAGGTATCTTGAGATAAATTAAAAATTTCATAAATTTTGGATTTAATATTTTCAATAGTCTTTGTAAATAGAAGTAATAATGTAAATAATTGTTTGCAAAGGAGTTTGAGAAGTATTAAATATTAAAGAAAATTTAATTTCAAATGAAGTTTTCAAATAAATATTTTAAATAAAATTTATATAGTTTTAAAATTTATTGTTTATCTTGGCTTTCAATCTATTTTTTTCTGGTTGTTTTATTCTCCTACCTCCTTCCTTTTCGGGGACGAAAAGTTTTGAGTGGGGGAGAGTGTAACGACCCGGAAAATTTTAACAATTTTTAATTGATTCTATAACGTATTTAATTGAATATTTGTGAAATCTTATAATAATTGAATTTTTAAATAAAATGTTTATATATTTAGAATACGTATATTTAAATATAGCAGATTGTAAATTTTCAAATAATTTTATGGAAGTTTATTTAATTGAGAAAACGTGCTGTCCAATTCAAGCTATTAATTGCTTTAATTGATTTCTGAATCAGTGCGTAACAGTTTCTTTTTACTACCATTAAAGATTTCTATTGCTTAATACTTTCCCAATTCAGGTAGACTTTTCCATTCGTAACCATTAATAAATTTGAGATCATCGACCTTGCTTTTATTATTCCTTGTAGTTTCATGCACTGACTTTACTTTTCCCACTACCCATAATTTTCTCTATACGTTTCTTTTGCAATTGAAGCGTATATTTATATTTATGGTGGTGCGTTTATTCTGGTCTCCCTTTATTTTAGTTTTTAACGCTCGAAAGAATCTCAAATCATCAAGCTAGTAGCATCCGTTCCTTCCCTCGCTTTCATAAGGCCTATAATATATAAACAACTTGCTTATAGATCTGAACACAACTTTGTCATCAAATTTAATGTGCCGTCCTCTCCCTATTATTTCGGTTCCAACCTTCCTAGTAAATGGCTTTAATAAATTTTGGCTAAATCATAGCTACGGACTTTTCAAATTTCTTTCATTTTAAATTTATTTCCAATTCCTTCATTTGCTTCAAAATTTTTGAACGTGCCTAATCATCTCAGCATGTATATATAATGTAAGCCTACCTTTCCTTAGAAAGCTATTGCTCACAAAATTTCCTGATTTCTTTCCTTTTATCCATTTTTATATCCTTGACTTTCAAAACTCATTTTGTGTTGTACAAACAAACAAAAATTTATTGCTTTAAGTGTATAGCTAAATCAACTATTGACCATTACAATTACTTTTATTTTTATATTCATTTCAATTTATTACTTAATAACGTTTTGATGAATCAATGGACAGCTTTACGTTTCTTTTGCTTTTGAAAACTTTATATTTATAGTGTACGTTTCTTTTGCATTTCAAAATTTTGAAACATGCTGCCCCATTTAAGCCATTAATTGTTTTAATTATTTTTTCTTAATCGACATATAACCGTTGCTTTTTATTATTCCTGGATTTACATTCATACTTTAATCTCTGCTGTTCCATTTATTTCATTTGAAATCTAAATTTATTTACCATTCATTTATACGCCTCTTTCTCTTCCTCTTTTTACGTTATTTCCCTGCTTGCAAGATCTGTTGCCATTCCCGTATTTATTTCTTTCCTTTTTGAAATTTAAAACGTACACGTTTTACATTTATTTATTTCTAAACCATCCATTGCCTTTCCTTTAAATCAATCCATTCTCTTCTTATTTGTTTTAATTTATTTCCTCTTTTCACCAACACTCAATCTTTATACATATTTGTTTTAATTCATTTTCTCTATTCATGTGCATTCAATCTTTATACATATTTGTTTTAATTTATTTTCTCTTTTCACCAGCATTCAATGTTTATATACATATTTGTTTCATTTTATTTCCTCTGTTCACCAGCATTTAATCTTTATATATTTTAATTTATTTCCTCTTTCTTTTTTTTTCTCCTTAAGTTATAGGAATAAATTCCTAAATTTCCTCTAGCCATTACTATCTTTATTTCTTGCCACTTTAAACAAAATTTCTTTCCACTCTATCAATGTGAGGCTTCTCTTATAAATACAAATCACTCGTACATACCCTACTCCATATAAATAGATCTTCATCTCCTCTCTTGCGCGTGAAGCTTCTTCTGTAGGTAAATGGCTGCACTAATTTTTTTTTTCTTCTTATTTCTTTTCTTTTTCTTCTTCTTTTTCCTCCTTTTCTTTTGTTTTCTTATTGTTTATATTGCTTTTGCTTTTCCTTTATTTTAAGCATAACATGCTTCGAGTATATATTTTACATTATAAGTATGTTTATATAGTGCAGCGCAAGTATACATTAAATATAAAGTTATAAACATTTGCATTTGTTCTATGGTTAGTTTTATATGAGTATTTATTGAAATTTGTTTAGTATGACTTTTGAATATACATCGGGTTATTTCATACTGTTTATATATAATATAAGATGTTTAGCAGTCTGCATATATGTTACAGCATGTAAGATTTTTATAAAAAAAAAGAAAGGTGTTAATTTTATATTGTATTATTTATAAAAAGGTGTTAATTTTATAATATATATATTGTGGGACAGTATACATTTATAAACATATTAATATACAGTAAGTTATAAAACATAAGTTTGATATATAGGTAGAGTTTGCATGGGTTTAAATTTCCTTCTGTTGTTTAAAATATAGTTGTAGAGTTACAAAATTTTGGGGAGAATATATAGTATAATATATTTTAAGTTAGTTTGTGTGTCTGTCCAGAGATGAATTATTATACAAATACAGTTTTATAAGATCTAAGATTTGTTGTTTTAAAATGTAAGTTTATACTAGTGATTATATGGGTTAAAATTTGACATTGATATTTTTAAGATGATACAGAAAGTTTAATGTAAGTGTTAACATGTAAGAAATGCCTGAAGCCTGTTTTAATATTAAAGAAAGTACTGGAATTTAAATTGTTAAATTAAGTTGGAGCTGTGCTCTCGCCCTTCTCTTTCTTATAAATATTTTGCAAAAGGTAAATTTATATCAAGTATAAGGTGTGTAGTGTTTCAACAAATTAAGAAAAGTCGATATTGGTCTTAACAATAATAATGTGGAATGTTGACTTAAATGTTGATTTAAATATGATTATAAAAAATTTATGTTAATATTGGTTTTAAACATAGTTTTTCAGTTTTCTATTATTTGCGTTTGTTTGAAAACGTATGTATGTATATGTAATTTTAATGCGTTTCAAAACTAATATTGGTTAAGAGAGTAGTATAATAGAATAATATTTGTATTTCATTTCGGTCTACATAAAGCAGTTTCTGATCTATTTTCATCGATCTCTATTTATCAGTTGTCCATCGTATTCGTGCCAATCTTGCTTCGCTTTGAAAATTTTGTTTGGATTTGTTCGATGTCTAGATCGTGATCCAGCGTAGCTCAATTCTTTGTCCAATCTATCTAGCCTCGAAAGGTGAGCAATCACTCACGATTAACATTCTTTTATTCATTAAATTTGATTTCAATTGAAACGACAATTGAAATATGCTGCTGTAGTTATTTAAATTTGTTATATATGCTATTATCTGTAACTGTTCACCTGCGGGATATGACACCATATCTTGTTGTTTATATTATATTGTTATTGATGATATATGCCTGTTATTTTATTGTATTATCTGTTATCACTCTGCAAGTTCCCTGTAGTTTAGAAATCACTATGGGTTGAAATGATACATACCCGAACAGACTTTAGAATAGGAGAAAATCGTTATGGGTTGAAATGATAAACCCAAGCGATTTTCATTTAATTGAATTTGGGATTACGGGTTGAAATGATATCCTCCCGTATATATTTAGTGTACGGATTGAAATGATAAATATCCGTAGCACTAGACTATATGATAGGAAATATATACAGACACCATTGGTCCATATAAATATTCTGAAAATAATTTTTATAATTTGGAAAAAAATATATGGTTTAAATAATATTGATTCTTAAGATATTATATAAATGGAAATTTTATATATAGATTTAGTCGTAATATTTGATTTAAATTAGATTGATTTAATACGGATAATATGGTTGAGTATTTATGTAAATCTATATTTCAAATAGATTTTCTTGTTATAAATTGAATAATTAAGATTGAGAGATAAATTTTGGTTTATTAAAAATAGTATTTAAATGAGGATTTATTTAATTAAATCAATTTGAAATTTTTGAATGGGAAATTTAAAGGTATGATTTTATAACTGGATTTTTGATTTATGTGATTTAATGAATATTTCACGTTTAAATAAATTAAAGAAAATATTGAGTAAAATGTAATTTAAGGTTACTTAAATGATATTGTATCTAATGAGGGAGTATTTCAAGACTAAATAATAATGAGGTTAAATCGAGATCTATAGGAAACTGTTAAATTGAACATTTAAATACTAAAGCTTTGAACTATATTGGAATTTAAATGGTTTATTTTGAGATTCGGATCTGTATTTGAAATCAATATAGTTGAATTTGTTATTTAGAAACTAAATTGAATTAAAATGAAAATTTAGGTTGAACTAAATTTGAATTTATTATTTAGAAAACTAAATTGAATAAAAATTTAGTTTGAAACGTTGAATACTTAAAGTCTTGAAATATATTGAAATATGAAGGGGTATTTTGTGATTACAAATCCGAATTTGAGATCGATAAAATTGAAGTGGTTATTTTTGGAATTGAGTTGAATTAAAATTGAAAATACTTTACTGTATAAATTATTTAATATATGTAAATACTATTTTGGAAAATATAGAGATATTTGAAGTGAAATGATGTTTGGTTTTGAAGTATAAATTAAGCTGAAATGACCACAGTGTATAGTGTATATTTCTACCTTGTAGATAGTTCCATGGACCCTTAGAGGATGGTTATCCCAAACATCCTTTAAGTTACTTGTATTTCAGTTGATATTTCATTTGAGTTGGATTTATTGATATAAGAATGTTAATCCTGACTCGAGTGTTTTGTGTTTTGCTTTACGCTCGGGTCAGACTGAGTGATACAACATTTGAGACTCACCTTCGAAGTTGGAGCTTTGCTTGAAGATCCAGCTATCTATTCCTTCATTCATCCAGTTGATTGGTTCAGAGAAGTCATCTGTTGCATTGGAGACTTCACTGCATTTGAACCATTCGGTTGTATTTTATTTCTAACTCTGAGGTATATAGTAGCTTCATAAACTACTATTCTTTATCTATTCCGCTGCATTATATTACTCTGTGATCTGTGATTGATTTATTTACTGTATATTTTAAGTTTTGCCAAATTTTAATTAACAATATGGTATTTTGAATTATTCAAGTCGGACATGTATGGTTTTATTGTCGATTTGAATGGTCCAAAATAGCGGGTCATTACAGTTGGTATCAGAGCTTTGGCTCTAGGCAAAACTTAGCATATATGGTAAATTTATTTACAGAATCACTTTCGTTCGAGTTGAATCTCTTCCTTTTTGACTCAATTTCGTTTGAGTTTTGGAATGTCCCCCGGTTCCGAAATTCATTTTTGTCTCTTCCTATTTATATTCGTTTGATTCTGGAGTATCCCATAACTCCACCGAATGTTTTGCAAAGGGGGTGAAAACACCTTTACAATTGGCATCGATTCACCGAAGATTTTTGTATCCTCGGTTTACGATGCTGCTATATCTTGATATGCCGAATTCCATCTCTGGCAATCGAATGTCGATTTGTTTTAGAATTCCGCATCGATCATATCCCTGAAGTCACGGTTGACCCAGTTAAGGTCGCCCGCGATTTACAGAAGTATATCCATCTTCTATTTTGTAATTTAATTATCTCATCTTTGATCGAGTCTATCTTCGATTCAGAATTCTATTGATTGGAGTTCCTCTAATTCAAATCTCTATCTTTGTTTTGAAATCCATTCTTAAAATTATTCTTTGAAAATCGAGTATATTTGCATTTTTGAAATTGTTTTATATATCGAAATTATTATTTTGATAATTATGATTTTATTCTATATAAAAAGTGAAAATATTTCCGATAAGGATTATATACCTATATATAAAACGAATAAGAAATGTTATTCTATATATAAAAGTTTTGAAAGGATTGGAAATTTCGAAAATTTATAAGAAAGTGATTCATATAAAAATGATTTATAACTGAAGGGTTAAATTTGAAATTCGAGAATTGAATTCCGGTATTTTGAAATTGGTTTTAAGATTTTGGAAAATATATAAAAATAATATGATTTAAAAGTATTTTTTTCGAATAAGAAATGTTTCAAATGAGTTCAAATGAATTCCAATAATTTTGAAGAAATTTCAAAGAAGTTTTCAAGAAAATAGAAATCCAGAACTCACTTATGTCGCTGGAAAATAATTTCGGTGATGAGTGCACGCATCATCGACATTGATTTTCGAGTTTCAGAGTGGGGGAGTGGCCACTTTAATAGCTTCGCTATGCATGTGATTTTGTAAAACCGTTTTTGATTTCAAATTCCGAAGTATAATTTGATATTTTAGAAAGATATAAGTATATATTTGAAACAATTTAAAATGAGACCGGTGTTCAGTCCTCGAGTTTCGGATTTAATAATTGGTTTATTGATTTATTATTGATTTTCAACTGTTGAATTGAAAATTTGATTTCCCTAACTATTTTGAATGTTCGAACACTTCCAAATCGAGATTAAATTTTCAAAGCTAAGAAATTTCGAGGAGTATAAAATGTTTGATAAAGAATATAAATTTAGTTTTGAAATGTTTTGAAAAAAAAAAAGGTTTTGAATAATGGTTTTCAGAAAGGTAAATTGGATATTTCAAATAGAAATAGATAGTTTAAAAGTTTTAAAGGGATACTTATAAATTTGGAAACTATTTTTAGTATAATTGATTTTGAGAAAATATTTGGTTTTGAAATTTAATTGAAATTAAAACCAGTACTTATATGGTGATTTTGGAAATGAATTTGTTTGACTTGAATTATTTTAATTTGGAAACTGGGATTATTTTCTAAACCTATTGTTATGGGAACTTTGAAATTGAGATATTTAATTTGGAAGAAAATTTGCTGAAATCATATATGATTTTGAAATTGATATTGAAATGATTTGAAATTTGAGAACCTTATATTATTAAGCACTTGATTTGGGAGTGGTCGAACCTATATAAAATGGATTGTATAAGTATGAAGTTGATTTGAAATCTATTGATTTGAAAGGTACTCAATTTGGAAAGAGATTTTATATAATCGAAGTCTATATAAGTATGATTTGATCTACTATTGATTTGGAAAGTATTCGATTTGGGAAAAATGAAATCCTATATATATGGACTTTATATAAGTACGATATTTGAAAGTGATTTGAAAAGGTACTATATGATATATATTTTTGAAGTAAAGATATGGAAAGTGCCTTCTGCTTGATATCCGCTTTGTGGCCACATCGTGGATTCATTCTATCGATATTATTCTCTCTGATTTTTGGTTTTCCGGATGTAATACTCGAGTGTTCCCACCGTGGCGTAACCCATGGTTTTTTTTCTCTCGTGAATGCATAGCGCAATTGCCTGGCTGAGTCTTGCCTAGGGGTACGGATTGTTTCCTGGGGGATCCAGGCGTAACCATTGTGTATCCTGCAATCTGTGTAGGTCGCGAATAGTAGCGCAAGTGCCTGGCTGAGTCTTGCCTAGGGGTACGGATTGTTTCCTGGGGGATCCAGGCGTAACCATTGTGTATCCTGCACTCTACTAGTCATCATGGCGTAACTCGCAGGGCTGAGAAAGCTTACGGATATGGATTGTTTCCTGGGGGACCCAGGCGTAACCATTGTGTATCTGCGAACCATGATCGGACAAAGGTTTTGGTTTGGTTGATTTGTTTGGATTGTACTTTCCATATCTGTTTTTAAAAGGTTTTTCAAATATTTTCACTGGGTGTTGAAACAGGTCTACTAAGTACTTGAAGAACTCTAGCTTTGTGCCTGATCAACGCATGGCCAGAGTCTGCAAGAACGAGGATAAACTTGTTAAAACATCGAGTTATAAAAGTATTTTCGAAAGAAAAATTGGTTTCGATATAAAAGTATTTTATTTATAAAGGTATTTTATTATAAAAGTATTTTCAACAAAGAAAGTTTGTATTAATATTTGAAATTTAAATTCTTATGGTTTGAAATAAATTATTCGTGCCCGATTCTATTCTTCTGAATCTACCTCATCTGCTCAGCTTTATTTTTCACCTATATTCCGTTTTCGGAATCTACCTTCCTTTCCTTTTTGAATAAATCTTTTAAATATTGCTTATTTGTATACTACATTGTTTTATATAAAATTTTAGTGTTATAAATATTTTTGAAGTTATAAATTAAATAAAACATCTTTAAAGAAAATGATTATTAATTTATTGATAATATTTGAAAGGTATCTTGAGATAAATTAAAAATTTCATAAATTTTGGATTTAATATTTTCAATAGTCTTTGTAAATAGAAGTAATAATGTAAATAATTGTTTGCAAAGGAGTTTGAGAAGTATTAAATATTAAAGAAAATTTAATTTCAAATGAAGTTTTCAAATAAATATTTTAAATAAAATTTATATAGTTTTAAAATTTATTGTTTATCTTGGCTTTCAATCTATTTTTTTCTGGTTGTTTTATTCTCCTACCTCCTTCCTTTTCGGGGACGAAAAGTTTTGAGTGGGGGAGAGTGTAACGACCCGGAAAATTTTAACAATTTTTAATTGATTCTATAACGTATTTAATTGAATATTTGTGAAATCTTATAATAATTGAATTTTTAAATAAAATGTTTATATATTTAGAATACGTATATTTAAATATAGCAGATTGTAAATTTTCAAATAATTTTATGGAAGTTTATTTAATTGAGAAAACGTGCTGTCCAATTCAAGCTATTAATTGCTTTAATTGATTTCTGAATCAGTGCGTAACAGTTTCTTTTTACTACCATTAAAGATTTCTATTGCTTAATACTTTCCCAATTCAGGTAGACTTTTCCATTCGTAACCATTAATAAATTTGAGATCATCGACCTTGCTTTTATTATTCCTTGTAGTTTCATGCACTGACTTTACTTTTCCCACTACCCATAATTTTCTCTATACGTTTCTTTTGCAATTGAAGCGTATATTTATATTTATGGTGGTGCGTTTATTCTGGTCTCCCTTTATTTTAGTTTTTAACGCTCGAAAGAATCTCAAATCATCAAGCTAGTAGCATCCGTTCCTTCCCTCGCTTTCATAAGGCCTATAATATATAAACAACTTGCTTATAGATCTGAACACAACTTTGTCATCAAATTTAATGTGCCGTCCTCTCCCTATTATTTCGGTTCCAACCTTCCTAGTAAATGGCTTTAATAAATTTTGGCTAAATCATAGCTACGGACTTTTCAAATTTCTTTCATTTTAAATTTATTTCCAATTCCTTCATTTGCTTCAAAATTTTTGAACGTGCCTAATCATCTCAGCATGTATATATAATGTAAGCCTACCTTTCCTTAGAAAGCTATTGCTCACAAAATTTCCTGATTTCTTTCCTTTTATCCATTTTTATATCCTTGACTTTCAAAACTCATTTTGTGTTGTACAAACAAACAAAAATTTATTGCTTTAAGTGTATAGCTAAATCAACTATTGACCATTACAATTACTTTTATTTTTATATTCATTTCAATTTATTACTTAATAACGTTTTGATGAATCAATGGACAGCTTTACGTTTCTTTTGCTTTTGAAAACTTTATATTTATAGTGTACGTTTCTTTTGCATTTCAAAATTTTGAAACATGCTGCCCATTTAAGCCATTAATTGTTTTAATTATTTTTTCTTAATCGACATATAACCGTTGCTTTTTATTATTCCTGGATTTACATTCATACTTTAATCTCTGCTGTTCCATTTATTTCATTTGAAATCTAAATTTATTTACCATTCATTTATACGCCTCTTTCTCTTCCTCTTTTTACGTTATTTCCCTGCTTGCAAGATCTGTTGCCATTCCCGTATTTATTTCTTTCCTTTTTGAAATTTAAAACGTACACGTTTTACATTTATTTATTTCTAAACCATCCATTGCCTTTCCTTTAAATCAATCCATTCTCTTCTTATTTGTTTTAATTTATTTCCTCTTTTCACCAACACTCAATCTTTATACATATTTGTTTTAATTCATTTTCTCTATTCATGTGCATTCAATCTTTATACATATTTGTTTTAATTTATTTTCTCTTTTCACCAGCATTCAATGTTTATATACATATTTGTTTCATTTTATTTCCTCTGTTCACCAGCATTTAATCTTTATATATTTGTTTTAATTTATTTCCTCTTTCTTTTTTTTTCTCCTTAAGTTATAGGAATAAATTCCTAAATTTCCTCTAGCCATTACTATCTTTATTTCTTGCCACTTTAAACAAAATTTCTTTCCACTCTATCAATGTGAGGCTTCTCTTATAAATACAAATCACTCGTACATACCCTACTCCATATAAATAGATCTTCATCGCCTCTCTTGCGCGTGAAGCTTCTTCTGTAGGTAAATGGCTGCACTAATTTTTTTTTCTTCTTATTTCTTTTCTTTTTCTTCTTCTTTTTCCTCCTTTTCTTTTGTTTTCTTATTGTTTATATTGCTTTTGCTTTTCCTTTATTTTAAGCATAACATGCTTCAAGTATATATTTTACATTATAAGTATGTTTATATAGTGCAGCGCAAGTATACATTAAATATAAAGTTATAAACATTTGCATTTGTTCTATGGTTAGTTTTATATGAGTATTTATTGAAATTTGTTTAGTATGACTTTTGAATATACATCGGGTTATTTCATACTGTTTATATATAATATAAGATGTTTAGCAGTCTCCATATATGTTACAGCATGTAAGATTTTTATAAAAAAAAAGAAAGGTGTTAATTTTATATTGTATTATTTATAAAAAGGTGTTAATTTTATAATATATATATTGTGGGACAGTATACATTTATAAACATATTAATATACAGTAAGTTATAAAACATAAGTTTGATATATAGGTAGAGTTTGCATGGGTTTAAATTTCCTTCTGTTGTTTAAAATATAGTTGTAGAGTTACAAAATTTTGGGGAGAATATATAGTATAATATATTTTAAGTTAGTTTGTGTGTCTGTCCAGAGATGAATTATTATACAAATACAGTTTTATAAGATCTAAGATTTGTTGTTTTAAAATGTAAGTTTATACTAGTGATTATATGGGTTAAAATTTGACATTGATATTTTTAAGATGATACAGAAAGTTTAATGTAAGTGTTAACATGTAAGAAATGCCTGAAGCCTGTTTTAATATTAAAGAAAGTACTGGAATTTAAATTGTTAAATTAAGTTGGAGCTGTGCTCTCGCCCTTCTCTTTCTTATAAATATTTTGCAAAAGGTAAATTTATATCAAGTATAAGGTGTGTAGTGTTTCAACAAATTAAGAAAAGTCGATATTGGTCTTAACAATAATAATGTGGAATGTTGACTTAAATGTTGATTTAAATATGATTATAAAAAATTTATGTTAATATTGGTTTTAAACATAGTTTTTCAGTTTTCTATTATTTGCGTTTGTTTGAAAACGTATGTATGTATATGTAATTTTAATGCGTTTCAAAACTAATATTGGTTAAGAGAGTAGTATAATAGAATAATATTTGTATTTCATTTCGGTCTACATAAAGCAGTTTCTGATCTATTTTCATCGATCTCTATTTATCAGTTGTCCATCGTATTCGTGCCAATCTTGCTTCGCTTTGAAAATTTTGTTTGGATTTGTTCGATGTCTAGATCGTGATCCAGCGTAGCTCAATTCTTTGTCCAATCTATCTAGCCTCGAAAGGTGAGCAATCACTCACATTAACATTCTTTTATTCATTAAATTTGATTTCAATTGAAACGACAATTGAAATATGCTGCTGTAGTTATTTAAATTTGTTATATATGCTATTATCTGTAACTGTTCACCTGCGGGATATGACACCATATCCTGTTGTTTATATTATATTGTTATTGATGATATATGCCTGTTATTTTATTGTATTATCTGTTATCACTCTGCAAGTTCCCTGTAGTTTAGAAATCACTATGGGTTGAAATGATACATACCCGAACAGACTTTAGAATAGGAGAAAATCGTTATGGGTTGAAATGATAAACCCAAGCGATTTTCATTTAATTGAATTTGGGATTACGGGTTGAAATGATATCCGCCCGTATATATTTAGTGTACGGATTGAAATGATAAATATCCGTAGCACTAGACTATATGATAGGAAATATATACAGACACCGTTGGTCCATATAAATATTCTGAAAATAATTTTTATAATTTTGGAAAAAAATATATGGTTTAAATAATATTGATTCTTAAGATATTATATAAATGGAAATTTTATATATAGATTTAGTCGTAATATTTGATTTAAATTAGATTAATTTAATACGGATAATATGGTTGAGTATTTATGTAAATCTATATTTCAAATAGATTTTCTTGTTATAAATTGAATAATTAAGATTGAGAGATAAATTTTGGTTTATTAAAAATAGTATTTAAATGAGGATTTATTTAATTAAATCAATTTGAAATTTTTGAATGGGAAATTTAAAGGTATGATTTTATAACTGGATTTTTGATTTATGTGATTTAATGAATATTTCACGTTTAAATAAATTAAAGAAAATATTGAGTAAAATGTAATTTAAGGTTACTTAAATGATATTGTATCTAATGAGGGAGTATTTCAAGACTAAATAATAATGAGGTTAAATCGAGATCTATAGGAAACTGTTAAATTGAACATTTAAATACTAAAGCTTTGAACTATATTGGAATTTAAATGGTTTATTTTGAGATTCGGATCTGTATTTGAAATCAATATAGTTGAATTTGTTATTTAGAAACTAAATTGAATTAAAATGAAAATTTAGGTTGAACTAAATTTGAATTTATTATTTAGAAAACTAAATTGAATAAAAATTTAGTTTGAAACGTTGAATACTTAAAGTCTTGAAATATATTGAAATATGAAGGGGTATTTTGTGATTACAAATCCGAATTTGAGATCGATAAAATTGAAGTGGTTATTTTTGGAATTGAGTTGAATTAAAATTGAAAATACTTTACTGTATAAATTATTTAATATATGTAAATACTATTTTGGAAAATATAGAGATATTTGAAGTGAAATGATGTTTGGTTTTGAAGTATAAATTAAGCTGAAATGACCACAGTGTATAGTGTATATTTCTACCTTGTAGATAGTTCCATGGACCCTTAGAGGATGGTTATCCCAAACATCCTTTAAGTTACTTGTATTTCAGTTGATATTTCATTTGAGTTGGATTTATTGATATAAGAATGTTAATCCTGACTCGAGTGTTTTGTGTTTTGCTTTACGCTCGGGTCAGACTGAGTGATACAACATTTGAGACTCACCTTCGAAGTTGGAGCTTTGCTTGAAGATCCAGCTATCTATTCCTTCATTCATCCAGTTGATTGGTTCAGAGAAGTCATCTGTTGCATTGGAGACTTCACTGCATTTGAACCATTCGGTTGTATTTTATTTCTAACTCTGAGGTATATAGTAGCTTCATAAACTACTATTCTTTATCTATTCCGCTGCATTATATTACTCTGTGATCTGTGATTGATTTATTTACTGTATATTTTAAGTTTTGCCAAATTTTAATTAACAATATGGTATTTTGAATTATTCAAGTCGGACATGTATGGTTTTATTGTCGATTTGAATGGTCCAAAATAGCGGGTCACTACAACTGCTCTTAAGTGTGAATCTTTAGGATCGGATTGAAAACGTGCACACAAACAAACACTCATCATTATTTCAGGTCTACTAGCGGTTAAGTAGAGCAAAGAACCTATCATACTTCTAAACAATTTTTGATTAACACTTTTGCCATTTTCATCTCGCTCGAGATGTGTAGTGGTACTCATAGGAGTAGGTTTAGCAGAAGTGTTTTCCATGGCGAATCGTTTTATTAAAATTATCACAATATTTTTCTTGGTTTATAAAAATTCCATTTGTTTATTGTTTGATTTGAAGTCCGAGAAAATAAGATAGTTCTCCCATATGAGACATTTCAAACTCATTAGTCATTATTTTTGAAAATTCTTTACACAAATTTTCATTTGTTGAACCAAAAATAATATCATCTACATAAATTTGAATTATTAAAATATATTTGGCAGTATTTTTAATAAAAAGTGTTTGATCTACTTTTCCAATTTTAAATCCTGAGTTTAATAAATAACTTTTAAGTCTTTCATACCAAGCACGAGGAGCTTGTTTATGACCATATAGTGCTTTTTTTAATTTAAATACATGATCCGGATATTTTTCATGTATAAATAACGGAGGTTGTTCTACATATACATTTTCTTTAATAAAACCATTTAAAATGCACTTTTAACATCCATTTGATAAAGTTTAAAATTGTGAAAACAAGCAAAGGCTAATAGTATACGTATTGCTTCCAATCTTGCAACAGGAGCAAATGTTTCTTCAAAATCAATACCTTCTTCTTGATTATACCCTTGTGCTACTAGTCTTGCTTTATTCCTTGTTATATTACCTTGTTCATCTACTTTATTTTTGTGAATCCATTTTGTTCCAATTACTGATTGATTATTCGGACGGGGAACTAATTCCCAAACATTGTTACGTTCAAATTGATTTAATTCTTCTTGCATTGCGATAATCCAATAATCATCTGTTGATGCTTCTTTTGGATTTTTAGGTTCTATAGATGAAATGAAAGCTACATGACCCATTTGATTTAGTTGATTTCTTGTTCTAACTTGAGAATTTATTTCTCCTATTATATTTTGAGTTGGATGATCTCGTAATATTCTAGGAGGAGATCTTAGTGCATTATTATTTTCAAGGTTTATTTCTTCTATATTTATCAATTCTTTATCATATTTTATATTTAAATTTTTATTAAAGTTTTCATCAAAAGATATATGTAAAGATTCTTCAATTAAGTTTGTTCGTTTATTAAATACTCGATATGCTTTACTTCGTTCAGAATATCCTACGAAAATTCCTTCATCAGCTTTTGAATCGAATTTTCCTAGTTGATCTTTTGTATTTAAAATAGAACATTTTGATCCAAATATTTTAAAATAAGATATATTTGGTTTTTTATTATTGAATAGTTCATAAGAAGTATTTTTAGTTAAAGGTCTAATTGAAATTCTATTTAATACATAACATGCAGTAGCAACTGCTTCTGTCCAAAAATGTTTTGGTAGAGAACACCCATTTAACAATGTTCTTGCACATTCTTGTAATGTTCTATTCTTTATTTCTACAACTCCATTTTGTTGAGGAGTTCTAGAAAAAGAGAAATTATGATTAATTCCTTTCTTTTTACAAAACGTTTCAAAAACTTCATTTTCGAATTCGCCTCCATGATCACTTCGAATATTTTTAATTTTCAAGTTTTTAGTGTTTTGGATTCTTTTGACAAATGTTTTAAAATGCTCAAAAGTGTCACTTTTATTTTTCATAAAAATAGTCCATGTATATCTTGAAAAATCATCAACAATTACAAATACGTATCGACTATGATTAATGGATTGAACTTGTGTTGGTCCGAATAAATCCATATGTAGCAATTCTAATGGTTGTAAAGTTGAAATATTTTTCTTAGATTTAAAAGATGATTTCGTTAATTTCCCTTTTTGACAATCATCACAAAAATTATTTATTTTAAAATTTATTTTGGGTAATCCTCTTACTAATTCGTTTTTAGAAAGTTTTCTAATAGTTTTAAAATTTAGGTGACAAAATCTTTTGTGCCATAACCAAGGATCATTATCTTTGGCAAGTAAACACATACTTGAATTATGATTAATATTCATATTTAGAACATAAATATTTCTATCTCTTTTTCCTTCAAATATAAGATTTTGGTCTTGATCAAAAATACTACATTTATTATTCGAGAAAGTTATTTTAAAACCTTTGTCACATAATTGACTTATGCTAAGTAGATTATGTTTTAAATTTTCAACTAATGAAACATTTGTTATAAAAGGTAAATTTGATGTACCGTAATTGTTCACATCTCCTTTGCCAATGATATAGCCTTTTGAATTGTCTCCAAAGGTAACCGAGCCACCATCAAAGTATGTGATGTTTGTAAGCATATCTTTGTCTCCGGTCATGAGTTTTGAACAACCACCGTCTAATATCCATTTCTTCTTTTTAAGTGGGACCTGAAAATAAATATGAAATTATTGGTACCCACTTTTTAATAGGGTCCTAAGAAGTTAGAATTTTAGGAAACCAAACCCAGTTTGGTTTGGTGTCCTTTTTATAAATATAGTTTTTATTATGATGAACATTATCCATAAATGTTTTAATATATTTATTTCTTATTAATATATTGTTAGTTTTTGGTACCCAAATTGTAACTACCTTGTTTTGTACTTTTGTTTTAATAGGTTTCTTAATTAATTTTTGTTGTTTTAAATCCATATTCCTTTTAAAATTTGTATTTTTCTTTTTAGGAAATTTTGACTCCTTATTATATCCTAATCCATGTTTATTTGAAGAGGATTGAGAATTTTCTAAAATCTTAGATAAATTTTCTCTTCCTTTGTTAAAGTTAGAAACATTTTTAGTGATGTTCTCTAATCTAGTTTGAAGACTATTATTTTCTATCTCAACTTGTCTAATTTTAGTTTTTAAATCATGATTTTTAGAAATAATAATATCATTCTTTAATTTTTGAGTTTCAATTTCTTGACTTAAAAGTGATAATTGAGTTTCTGAATTTGAATAAGATTCTCGAACTTTTTCAAGTTTTTCTTCAAGAATTTTCTTTTCATCATTTAACATATCTCTCTCAAACTCAACTTTGTTTTGATTTTCACGAATTTCCTTAATTTTCTTTTTAAGAATTTTTATTGTGCTTAAAAGTTCAGTGTTTACTTCAATTAAATCGTCGAAAGTTAAATTATTTACCTCAGATTCTTGAGCCATGAAGCATACATTTGCCTGTTCATTGTCGCTATCACTATCACTTTCGGATGATGATGAATCTGAATCGTCCCATGTTACAGAAAATGCCTTCTTTTTGAATTTATCCTTCTTGTTTTTGTTGTTGAAGTTTTTCTGATTTTCCTTCATTTGTTCTTGACAATCTTTTTGCATATGTCCTTTCTTATGACAATTGAAGCATTCTATATTTGAGGATGATGGTTTGTTCAAGAAATTCTTTTTGAATCCATTTTTGTTTCCTTTTCTATACTTTAGGAATTTCTTGAAATTTTTGGCTATAAATGCTAGATCCTCATCTTCAGACTCTGATTCTTCCTTTTCCGCATGAAAAGCAATATTATTTCTTTCTTGAGCTTGATCCTTTTTAGCTTGCATATTTACTTCATACGACATAAGATTTCCAATCAATTCTTCTGGTTTCATTGTAGATAAATCATTTGCTTCCTCGATTGCTAGTACTTTTCTCTCCCATTCATCAGTGAGTGAATTTAGAACTTTAGACACAATGTCAAAGTCCGTGTATCTTTCTCCTAGTCCGATTAGAGCATGATGAATGTCTTGAAATCTTGAGTACATGTCATTGATGGATTCATTTTGTCGCATTCTAAAGTTTTGGAATTGATTCTTCAACATGGATATCTTTGTTTGTTTAACCTTGTTTGTGCCTTCATGTACGACTTTAAGTGTTTCCCATATCTGATATGCAGTAGTACATATGCTAACACGGTTGAATTCATTTCTATCCAGGGCGCAAAAAAGCATATTCATAGCTTTAGCATTTGCACTTGCTTCATTCTTCTAAGTTTGTGTCCATGTAGGATAATCGGTCGTGGGTGCAACAAACTCTGCTTGAGTAGCATTCCAGGCTTCGAAACTTGTTGCTTGCATATAAATCCTCATCCTTGTAGCCCAATAGTTATAATTTAGTCCACTGAATAGAGGAGGTCTTTGGGTAGATTGTCCTTCCGCAAATGTAGAACTATAGGCAGATGTTGTGCTTGTACTTGCGTTATTTTCCATATTATCAATATGTCTAATAACGGTGTTATGGTTATAGGGCAACCTTGCTCTGATACCGATTGAAATAGGGGGCTATGCGGTAGGATCGTGTAATATGGAATAATGAAATAGTCTAGGTAGATAAAGTAGGTAAATGCAAGGAGACACCAGGATTTTATACTGGTTCGGACCTCTCGTCCTACGTCCAGTCCCTAAGCTTCACTTAGGAATTTCACTAACTAATACCCTCACTTCACCCGGAGGAATAGGTTTACAACTTACCCGAACAACCTAACGGGATTTCTTGCCTCAACAACCGAAGAGGACTTCAACTCAATTACTGAAATACAATATTCGACTTGTTGTGTTCTTGTCAACACTAATGAGTCTAATGTAGTACAATATTCCTATAATCTTATCCTCGAGAATATGCAATGTGTTTGTGAAGATTTAGGAAATGTGAATTGCTATGAATCAAAAGAATGTTATAAACAAAAACAGTGATTCAAGCAATAAATTGGTGATTGCTTTGAGAATATCTAGGGAATATGAACAAGAGAATAGTAAGATTAAAGCAAGAGAATTCGGTGAATTAAATGATGTTAGAATCATGAATTTATACTTGTAGAAGAGATGCATATGTTGTCAAAGGTTGCAAACAAGAGATGCTTCCATTTCCATTGATGAATGGTTGCAACTCTTGGGAAGAAGAAGGTGTCTTTTAAGAGAAGATTCACAGGTTTAAATTCAGTCGACTGAGCAGGAGATTCAGTCGACTGAAAATACAAAGGAAAATTTTCAGGAACAATTTCAGTCTACTGCACAGGTAATTCAGTCGACTGAAACTATGCATTTTTGTATATGTGTATAGTTTTAGTCGACTGGCCATGTCTGTTCAGTCGACTGAAGTATAAAAGTATGCACAGTGAACATGTGAATGAAGTTTTTATGAATTGTGTTCTAATGTTCGTGCAAATGTCTTGAGGATAGATTTTAACAAATAATCTAGACTAAGACACATAGAAAAATCATACTAATGTTTATACTTTGGTCTTCATCTATCTTGTTTTAGCTTTTGCATTCTCTTCCTATTTGTTGAAGCTCATTGTCATTGATCAAAACCTTCGTGTATCAACAAGAGAGAGTTAGTAGATTAAAGGGAAGCTGTTGGAATAAGATAGGCTTTGATTAAGAGGGACGCTGTAGATTAAAGGGGAGTTGTTGGAATAAGGGGGAGTCGGAGTAGAATCGAAGTTTGTGGAGAAGTTTTATAAACAAAGGCCGTCATCATAAAAAATGGGTATATTGTTAGTTCCTGAGATGATGATTTTGATGACAACAACCTTAGGGCTTGTTATAAAATATAAATACTAATATCCTTGTCTAGATATATATTTAAATGTGTGTGTAGGATATATATACAGGTACTAAGAATGAAGACTATACAATATATAGATTCAAGATCGACGAATTCAAGATTAAAGAAATCTAGGCTGAAGACTCCTAAGTATCAAGAGTTCAAGATTTCAAGAGCTCAAGAGTTCAAGACATCAAGATAAGTGATGTTGTCTAGATTTATGTTAAGACGTCGTAAGAGCACTAAAATCTTTATTCGGATTTTAATTCTGGAATGGAATCCACCTTCTCGCTTTAATAGTAGGATGAAACCCACGACCTCTTTAGTGGGACGAGACCCATGACCTTCTATGATGGAATGGAATCCATGAAATTTTCAAAATGATTTATTTTAAATATTTTTCCAAAATCTTTTTCAAAGTCAACTCTCTCAGTTTAAATGTTTTAGCCTTAAACTATTTTTATTATCTTTTATATTTTGATTTTAAAAATCATCTCTTGTTTTTAAACTATCTTATGGTTTTAATATTATAAGCTTTAAATCTCAAAAATATATTCCATACTTAGTTTTTAATATTACTTTTATATTATAGATAATATATTTTTAAGATTACTTTTTAAATCTCTTTTATAAGTTTAAACTATATTCAAAACTGTTTATAAATTTTAGAGTACAGATTTTGGATGGATTGCTGTGGAGCTCAGGAGACGAGCTAGATGACGAGACGTTATTTCCGTAGATTAATATTTCCGCTGTGTAGTGTAAGCCATATATTCAGCTTTGGGCGGACAAGATATTATAACTGTCCTGAATTGAGTTGTTGATTTGTATTCTACTCTGATGATGTAATGTATAAACATATATAGTTCTTTTTGTTTAAAGATCAGTCATTTATCTATTATATATTATTCCGCTGCGTTTGTGAGATTTTGATTTTGTTTTCTATTTCTTCTTCTACCTCATTCTTCTTTATCCCAAATGGTTCGGTTTTATGGCATTCAGTTGTTCGGCATTTGATATAGTGGACGTATTGATATCGATTTTCGGGCGTCGAAAAATTGGGTCGTTACAGCACGTGTACGTGAAATATATATAGTGTGCATCGTTTAACATGCCTGCATCTAAGTACTAGGATTTACACCACAACAGACATGTTATCTCCTCTATATACATATGTGATGTTTAATATATATATATATATATATATATATATATATATATATATTGGTGTGATATATAAAATCATTTTCATATTTGAATACATGTGTGTGTGTGTATTTTAATGTAAATGAATATTAGTATACATACATACATACATATAGATACACACACATAAAGTAATATTTATAGATAGATGTAGATAATTAAATTTTAAATTTCAAATTTTAAAACTTAATATAGATTTAAAAGCATTATTAAATTTTAAATTTTAAATCAATTGTATTTTAATAATATAAATATATACATATGACTTTTTTTGCACACACACACATATATAAATTTATATATTAAACTTAATATTTAAAAAAAATTATAATATAAAATGATATTATATGAGTAAGTATGTAAATAAGTAGTATATACTCATATATATTTTATTTATTTATATATAATTTGGCTAAATTATTTTTGATAAATCAATTATTTATAGTTTAATCCTCATGGATTTAACTTTTGGTTTTATTCAAAATTTAATTTCCGTACAAAAATTATATAAAAAATTTAATTTTTTATTGAAAAAACAAATTTTACAAGATATATAAATTTAAAGTTTTAAATATATATATATATGTATGTATATGTATTTATAATATACTCAAATTAACTTAATGTATTGTATTTGTAAAAAATGAAAAATATATATCCAAATTTTATTAAATATATATATATATATATATATATATATATATATATATAATACATTCAAAATTTTAACATTTGTAGAATTTAATAACAAATATATATATATATATATTTACATATGTTTAAAACTTTTTATATCATTTTTAACTTGAATTTTTTTATATTTCTGGCCGAAAGCATATATTTGTATATACGCATAATTATGTTTTTAATTTATAATTACAATGTATTTATATATTCGTATTGTAAGTAGACAATATATATAAAGATTCATGATATATACATCTTGTCTAACCATATATATATATATATATATATATCTGAATAAATAGAAAACAAATAAATATATATTAGTATGTTTCTTTAATGGTAACCTAAAAATAACACGTTGAATGCAACTTTTATCAAACTCCTTGGATCTGAATAAAATCGCTTCCAGAAAGCACTATCAGACTAAAAGATCAGTGCACCTTTGCACTGTTCGATTGAATTTGTATTTTAAACTTGAAAATAAGAAGGAGAGGATAGTAGTGATTTTTAGCCAGAGCTAGAGTTAGGAGATGAGCAAAAATAAAGTAGAAAAGTAAGGGTAGTGGTTTTTAAATAAGAGAGAGAATAGAGTGTAAAATGTTGATCTAGGTTCACTCTTTCCTCTACCAATTCAAACCCAATGAATATCAAATACAACCCTCTTCCCTTCAAGTTTAGATGGCCATACTAAGAGCCCAAATGGGCCTCCATTCAACTTCAAGCTCGATCAGATTATTCATATTTAAATTAAATTTAAATGGATTAATCAACACAATAGATTTCCAAATCACCTTACTTGAAAATAAACTTCAACATTAATTTTCTTTATAAATAAATCTCATTAATTTATTCTTGAAGATATACTCAAAATCTCACACACACATGAAAAATAAGTAGTATCTCCTATAATTACTCTATCTCCAAAATATATTTATCTATTGAAATTATTTATACATAAGTATGCTTCCTCATTTGAAAGCACGAGCTTGCTTTTATTAAAATTAAATCTTTTAAATATTAATATAAACTCATTTACAGCTTTATCTCTCAGACATCCAAAAAAATCCAACCATAAACATCATGATCCAAATTACATTCGTTTTAACATATAATTAACATACATAAATCCTCACACCATATGTGTAAATACTACTTCTACTTTAAATGCTAAATAAAATTTCCCTCAAAAGTTTAATAAAATAACTTACTTGATCATCATTTCAAATACGTATGCACACACATACACAGTCACACACACATATCCTACCTCGATGGTCGACCCCTTTATCGTCTAACAACTTGCATATCACATGTGAGAGTTGAATAAAAATGAGTAAAACATCCTTTGTCTCATTCCTCTAAGGTCAAAGTATATCTCTACCTCTATATTATTCCAACCTCGGCTTTAATACCATGTTGTGATGCCCCCGGCCTACCGGCCAAGCTATCAAAGAGTACCAACTATTTATTAGCCCGAATCAAAGGATATGATAGGAGCGAACTCTTGTATACATTATTTTGTGTCAACACGGATATGTTACAATATATGAATACATCTTAAATAATACATATCCCATCTTGACATAAAGCAATATATATGAGTTGCTAAGACCGAATAATATAGTATTAGACACATAAGAGAATAAAGCCAAACTAATAGAGTCGAAAGCGAGTAAAAGATAACTAAAGTATATCATAACTCAGATGTGATAATCTCATCTCCTACATCTCATATCAAATATATGACTGAGCAACATATATACATCATATCATCCAATATAATAGATCTCAATACATATATAAGTCATATACATGACCAAATAACATCTCGTGTAGGACAAGCAATAGAAGCTAAATAGATATCCTCCATCGTCATTAGCTCCATCTTATGTCATTACCCATATACAAGCACAACATCAAACTTATAAAACAATTTGTGACACCCCGTAAAATTTACCATAAGTAATCAAGAAATAAAGCAAATAAACTAGATTAAATAAGGTGGAGGTAAAAATGAAAATTTTGTAAAAGTTGGAATTTGGCCCTGAAGTTTTACCATTGCGTTCATGGCAAAATTCCAATCAATTTCCATATGTAATAGTTGAAAACGGAGCTCGAACGAAGAAGTTACGAGTGTTTAAATTTTTTAGGTTTAAAATAATTTAATTCAAATTCAAATAAATAAATAAATTTGAAGTTTGAAAATTCAAAAATTTACTGAGATTAGATGTGGGGGTTAACAAACATTAAAGGTAACATTAGCGTCAAGTATAATTAAGGAATAAAACCAAATAAGCAATAGAAATAAATAAAGGTTTCCGAATAAAGTAGAAGCGGTCGACCCATAGGCACAACCGGTCGACCCTTATTGGTCGACCAATGTACATAGGGTGGTCGACCACTACTTTTGGTGGCAGCTAAGGTTTTTGAGGGAATAACATTCTCAATTTATCCGTTTTAACCTGTTTTCATCCGATGATTCTGATGATTTACAACCTCTACAAATAAGGCCCTCGATCTCTCACGTTTATTCACAAATATTTTGGGAACATCAACGAAACTCTTTCAGTTCATCTCTTCTTTGATTTAGAAATCTCCATTGGGTTTTAGATAAAAAGAATCCTATATACCTATTTTGTTTATTATTTAATTTCTAAACTTCTTCTCCACCAACCTCTCTAAATTTAATATTAATACAAATCCCTTTTTGTATGTATCAATAAGAATAAATTCAAGGATATCACGATGGGGGTTTCAAAACCAAAGAGAAGCAAAGCTAAGGACAACCGTGAGTGGAAATCTTAGCATTTTTATTTCAATGATTGATTAGTATATTATGGATTTAAATATGCCTTAGGGGTTTTGGGATTGTGAAAACAAAACACTATAAAATCCACCAAAACTCCTTAATTTGAAATGTCAATTCTAGATAGAGATTCTCAACTGTTTACATTAAGATGGAATTATATAGTTTTTGCAGTTTTCGATAATTTCAAAGTCTATTCCAGTCCTTTTTATTCTTTGATTTGATTATGAAATTTTGATGATAAAATAAGGGTGTAAAGTATGAATCTTATTCGTAGTTTGCACCATTTATTCCATAAATTAAATAGAAATTCCCTTGCTTATTTTTTTGTAAAAGAGGAGTTGAATGGAAGATGAAATTGGAATTGCAATTTCTATTGTTAAGATTATTCTATTGGTTTGATGTAATAGATTGAGTTTAGATTTTTATATACAAGTCTATTTGTTGCAATTTTTGGATATAAATACTGAATCCTTCATTATAGATATTAGAATCCCTAGTTATGGATATTGGATTTGTAACGACCGAGAGGATTTTTGACCCTCGAAAATCGATACTAATACATCCTCGTGTCGAAAATCTAATTGCTGGAAAGCTCGAATGTTAGAGGAAAAGAAAACAAAGATAGAACAAAATCTCACACAAAAGGAATAACAGTTATTATTCAATATAATCTTTATAGTGCAAAATTTTGAATACAATATCAAAGTCTAACTTGATTCAACCTCGATAGTTATAAATCTCTATCCTTACAATTTTTGAAAAATAAAAACAAATACAATATATGCAGCGGATTAATAGAATACGTCCACATGTGGATGAAGGTATCCGGCTCCCCTTTAGAAACTCAAAGCATCTTCAACTAAACCTGAAAATACTCAAATTTGATCCAAGTATTAAAAATACCCAGATCGGGATTGATAAACCAGCATGAGATACTAGATTTATAAATTGATGCCAGTTAAAAACCTTTGAAAAGAAGGGTATCTCATAAAACCACGCCCACACATAAATACGGACGGATTTTTACCTTATGGTAACCAAAAAACTTCATACTGAAAACACTTTGATATTGTCTTTAAGGAAATTCTTTTGAAAACATTTTCAAGTAATATATCAAAATAAAGTATCAATATCCGAACTAAGTATATGGTATTATATCTGAACTAGGTCAACGGAATAAGCCTGGATGGAATATGATACGAAAAGGGGTAGCTGAAATGTTTGCAAAGCATTACAACTGTTTTGAGACTACAATCAAAATCGTAAAGCTTGTATTGCAATTGGATTTCCAGCATGATAGGGAACTAGTAGCCTTTATCCACATATAACAATACTAGTTCACTCCAGTGGCTTTACACGGACTCCGTCAGCCTCCGAACTATACTGCTACACTACCATGAACAGAGTATTACTGGGTGGCTTTACACGATCTCCATCAACCTACATACTTGTCCATTTTATCATCTTAAGGCAACATATGCCTTTAATAGCCCGAATTGTATCCTGCAGGCCATATAGTATCCCGAATCATTACTGGGATGCGAGGCTCGTAAGGCTATGCTTAACTTCAACAAAGCCACGCTTTGCTTTTCACAAAGCCACGCTTTGCTTTTCACAAAGCCACACTTTATTCTTCCACAAAGCACATTCCACATAGAATGCCACATTGCAATTCCTTAATCAAACAACTGATTTTTACCAACGTATAACTCCTAAGCTCATATGTCTCAGAAAAGGGTGTCAAGCTAAGAGAGTTACCTTCTCCGCCACCAAGCAGATAATACGTTGATAGAGATCAATTAATATGATCAGAAATGCACTGGCATACATTCGTCCATACAAGTTCATTATGAGACTGAATGAAACTAAAGGCACTCCTTCTACTACCATAGTAGCGAGTAGTTCTTGCAATCCGAATATTTCAAAACGCGACATAATCACTGTTATAATAAATGTCTCTATACTGGGAGCTACCCAGAGAATGTCAACAAGCAGTCCTTCTGCTATGAAGATCTTCGGTCTTCATACAACGAAGATTTTCAGAACGTAGACACCACTACCATATAAATATAATTTGAGGCATACCCCTGGAACTTGTGACAGCAATCCCTACATTTTGAAGATCCTGGTCTTCGATAATCATCATCTTCAACATATCTTCAGTTTCGAACGTATACACTGGTTCGAAGTGGTTTTCGGATAGGAGTTATCCAAATCCGACCCTAGTTCCTTTGAACGAATCATCGATGAAAAAAATGTCAATCATCAATCAATTTAAATCATCTTTTTATTCATTCATAAATATTATAATCATTGAATCATTTCTTTATTTAATTCTATACATCCTTAAATTCACCTTTATAATACTTTATTAATCATTTAAAAACGTTTACAAATGATTTGAAAAAGAATGGTTGCATTCAAAACTATAATTTAAAGCTTATAGAAAACTGCCGCGGAAAGTGCTTTTTAAAGCTTTATTGATCAAAACTACTTTTTATCATTTTGAATTTTTTATATAATTCAAATCACTTTTAAAACATTTATAAGATTTATTTCATATTATTAAACAATTTTAAAACATAATTTTCAAAGGAATCCAGTTTTGGATTACGAACTTTAAAATCGCGATTTTCCAAAAACTTGTTTTACTCATATTCAAAATTATTTTACCAAAATCTCGAATTTCTTTATTCTTTCGAAAACTATGGATATGATAGTTTGGAAATTATTATCTCAAAGTGTTCCAATCTAAATTCCATTGTATACACTTGTTTTAAATTTATGGTGCGGAATCGCGAACCGCCATTACGTGACGCCTGTTTGTGACTAACATTTCAATTACCTTTCAAAACTTCACCGAAACACTTTCATATATTTATAAAACATTTGTAAATCATTTTCAAACATTTAAAGCAATATTTTTCTATATTAAATCTCTTTTTCATTTTTAAATCATCTGATAATAGTATATTATTATAATATTCATTTTCAACCTTTCTATATTTTAAAAACCGTTAAGAGGCTAAATAACTTCATATACGCATTCATATGTATTTTGTTTTTCATTAATTAATCATGGTTAATTATTTAACCATTTTTATTATGATTTCTCCAAATTTATCACAACCAAGTTATCAACCATATCAACATCCGTATAATAAACCATATAATCATTCACGTTATCAAACAAGAATTTAAATTTAAAATTTAGACACTCATATAATTATTTTCTAAGTGCAAGTAAATCGAGTACTCACCATAATCAAACTAAAATTTCTACCAACACTAAAAAAATCAACGCTTCACTAAACATCTTCCAAACAACACATGTTCTCTTTCAAGTGCTCGACCACCATCAAAAATGATCCATGCTCACGGTCCATGCCTCCATCACCTCCAAAGCTCATGGCCTCACCTCCTAAGCTTCCAAACCCATGGCCTAAGGCCCCTTACCATCCAAAACTTAAGGTTATATTCCCATTGAAAGGAAGAGAAAGAAGTTATGGTATTCAAAATAGAATGATGTGTGTGTGTGTGTGTGTTTGTCTCTTTTCTATATATTTTTTTCTATTATTTTATTTAGGAGGAAGCCATTGAAAAGCTTGAGAAAGAAGAGGAGGAAAATGAAGAAATAAATGAATGAAGAAGTGAAATGGTGCATGCATTTATAGCCTTGGAGCCTAAGGGTCAAGCAACTTGCAAAACATATCTCTATTTCATTATCCATCACATCCCTTGTAACGACCCACTATTTTGGACCATTCAAATCGACAATAAAACCACACATGTCTGACTTGAATAATTCAAAACAGTAGATTGTAATATAATTTGGAGCAAATAAAACCAATTACAGAATCGAAGACACAGATAAATCAGAATAACTCGCAGCGGAAATAAAACAACAGTAGTAGTTCATGAAGCTACCACAAATACAACCTCAAACACGGTCTCAAAATAAGTACAAAATACCATAGTCTGAAAGTAAATACAACAGAAATCCCAATACATAAATATTCACTAGTACATGAGCTGAATAGAAAAATACTGAAAAGAAATAGATAACAACTAGATAGATAGATGATCTCCAGCCATCCTAGCTCCAGAAGGTGAAATCCAAAGCTGATACTCAGGCTGACCCGAGCGTTAAGCAAAACAAAAGACACTCGAGTCAGGGCATACATACTTATACAATGTAAACCAACTCAAGTGAACTGTAATAAAACGTGCAAGTAACTTAAAGGATGCTTGGGACCGCCCATCCTTTAAGGATCCGTTAAACTATTTACTATGTAGTAATATACGCTATTATAATAATGTATAAAGTAAAGTAAACATACTTAAAAATAGCATTAAGGCTATACATTTTCCACCTTAACACATACATAGTCCCAATAGTCTATACATTATCATAGTCCCTCATGATCGGAAAGCCACCAGAGGATACTCCATAGGTTACGACACAAAAGCAAAATCGTACAAGGCGTGCTAGGGTAGGTGATACAGCACAACTAGGCAAGGCCAGGGTAGATATATCAATTGCACTTTCGAACCTGTGGTAACGCGTAGCAGCTACTATTGTCCACCTCGAACCACACTTCCCAAATCAAAGATGCGCACCAATCAATCATAAAGTAATAGAATGACATACGAAGAAGTGTGTCCGATAAGAGGAGCGACCTCATTAGCCCATCGATTGCTCCTATTTTAGCCACCTTATGCCAACTCACGGGAGTCGGGTCCACGTACATACCTCAAAGAATGTCGCCACCATCCTACTTCATTCTGGAATCTCCACCGGGTACATGGTTGTTAAAGTGGTTTTCGGTATCGACAGAGAATATGCCCATATCCGATCCCGGTCTCTTTAACAACCAACCGTTATTATAACACGTCGTTATAAATTTCAAAAATGGTTTATATTCCAAATCAAAGTAATTCATTTAAACCATTTAAATATGAAGTCGTTATCCTTTCAAATCAAATATTCAATTTCCAAAATTATGACATTCAATTATAATAATTTCAAAACATTGTACTTTTCAAAAACAGCAGCACTTATAAAGTGCTACGCAGATATGTTAGCATTTCAAAACAGTTCATTTTCAGAAACTACATTACTTTAAAAATGCTACCGAAGATATATTAGTATATTCAAAACAATTCAATTTCAGAAACTGCAGCACTTTAAAAATGCTACTGTAGGTATATTGGTATATTCAAAACAGTTCAATTCAGAAACTGCAGCACTTTAAAAATGCTACTGTAGGTAAAATTTGTATTTCAGAACGTAGCTATATTTCAGAAATGGTAGCACTTAGCAAATGCTATCTTAAAACCACAACATTTTGGAAATGCTGCCAATACATAACTAAGGTTTATTACAACATTTCAACGACATTATAATTTCAATTTTTCACCATTTTTAACTTATAAAACATATCTCACTTTTCCAAAATATTCTGTGGATATCATTTAACTTATGGTCAAATGAAATAATTTTTTTAAATAAATATCCAAATTAAACTATAATTTATTTATTAAGTCAAATGTACATTATTTTACTTAACTTTTTATCTTAACAATCGACTTAATACTTTATTTAAAATTTTCCATTTCATAAATAGAATATTCTTATTATAATTTAAGCCTAAAGATTTCCAGTTTGAAAACTAAATTTCAATTTTCAAGTTAAGTCATATTTAAATTACATTTTTAAACTATTTATTTACTTATACATTTTAACTTATAGAAAATCACTATAACCTTTATTTAAATCATTTATATCCAGTTTAAGTTAAAACTTCATATTTTATATTTCAAAAATACTTAATAAATTTTTAGAAAGTATTTAAAATTAACCGTAGGTCTGTATATAATTTTCTAACCTAGGTCAAGTGATACAATTATGTATCATTTCAATCCGTAATTTAAAAAGAAAAATTCGGGTTCTATCATTTCTAACCCGCGATCCCAAGTCAAATAAAATAAATGAAAATTGCTGAAGCCCATCATTTCAGCTCATAACGATTCTTCCCTATTCTAAAGTCCATTCGGGTATGTATCATTTCAACCCATAGTGATTCTATTCTACAAGGATCTTGTAGTGTGAGAAACAGAAAATAAAATGAATAGTATAACATAATATAACATATCAGATGATGTAATAGGTTTATAAGCAGATTTTAACATCATATAATCATATCACATGCATATATAAATTACTATTATATCATACTATAATTCACATGCCATCGTTTCACAATTATATAAATACGAAATGTCTAGAGTGAATAACTCACCTCTAAAGCTAGAGATCAAATTCAAACAAAAAATCCAAACTCCACAAAGCACGACAAAGCACGAATCAAATTCAAGGAGAAGTAGCACCCAAACCTAAATCTTGTAAACAACAAGAATATATATACATATATATAAGTATATATTAATTCACAAAAGAATATAAGAATTTTCAATGCAATAAGATAGAACAAAGTGGAAAAGTGGTTCGGCCACTTCACCCAAAGGCTCGACCATCACAACCTGGCTCGACCATGACTTGATTCAAGGAAAACATGCTCGACCATTGGTCAACAATGCACGGCTAGGCAATGGAATATGGAAAGGTAGGGGTTACATGAAGGCAAAAGGCAAGGCATGTGAAAGGTTGTGTGCACAAGGGGTTCTACCTAGGCAAGTATGGCTCGGTCTGGTTCAAGGCAAGGGGTCAGGTGGTCTGGTCATCATCTGAAGGTGCGGCTAATGGTCTGGGTTGGTCATGGCAAGGCTGGAGATGGTGGCAGTGGTGGTGTTGGCCGAGGCTACAAGGAGATGGTGGTGGTCATGTAAAGGAGTTTGGCTAGGGGTTTTCTTGTGGTGTTGCTTGATCAAGTGGTCATGGCTTGGTTAGATCAGATCATGGTGAGGGGTTGCTAGCCGTGGAAAGTGGTGGTGCTGGCCATGGAAGGTGGTGGTGAGGAGGAGGTGATGGTCGGCAATTACATGACGGCCGAGCCTATATATTGAAAACAAAGAAAAAAAAACAATAGGAAATGGAAGAAGAAACTGGAAAAAGAGGAAGAAGACAATAGAGGACTTACAATATTTTCTTATTAGGAGAATGCAATGGGAAATGAGATGGATGGGAAGTTTTTTTTACGTGGTTTAGAATTGAAGTGAACAGCTATGAAGTATGAACGGCTAGGAAAATAAGCGAAAAGGTTAGAAAATAAAAAAGGCTTCACTAAACACATAACTCAAGTCTCTTGAATTTCCAAGCCAATAATCAAATAAAAGAAAACACAAAGTAGAGAATAAAATGAAAATATAGAAAATAGAACTGAAACAGAAAATAAACCAAAATACTGAAAATAATTGCGTGTAAAACGCTGTATGTTATCAAATTTAAAAAGTGTAAAACAGAATTTGACAAAACGGAAATCAGAATGCATGTCAGAATCAAATTCAGTTTCAAAGAAAAAGATTAGAAATAAAAGATTCAAATTTAAAATTTTCAACCGTGGTCAAACTTAGACTTTTAGTTGACCAAAATATAAGATTTTCAGAAAATAATTATTTTGTTGTATTTGGAAAATAATTTATAAACAGAATCAAAAATTATATTGGTAAATTCCAAAATTTCAAATTTTAAATGATTTAAAAGTCAAAGTTTTCAAATAAATTCTATTTAAAAATAATTACAAAAATTTTGGGTTGTTACACTCTCCCCCACTCAAAACTTTTCGTCCTTGAAAAGGAATGAGACACGGAAAAAAAGAAAGATAAGATAGAAAGCAAATAGTACCTGAAACAAACAATTCTATATTCGAAGCACGCATGCTCTCTTCTGTCTCCCAAGTACAATCACGATCATCCGTACTCCACTGCACTTTGACCAGGTTGTCATATTTTCTTCTCAGCTGCTTCGTACCTCTTTCAATAATATGAAGTGGCTTCCTCTCGATAGTCAGGTTAGGCTCAATATCCAAACTCTCGAGAGCAGAAGGCTGAACTATCAAAGATGGATCATGCAGATAGCGACGAAGATGCGTAACATGGAAAACATTATGTACTCCAAAAAACTTCTCAGGCAAATCCAGACGATAAGCCAGAGAACCAATCCTCTCAGAGGCATGAAAAGGACCAACAAACCTAAGAGCAAGCTTCCCTCAACAACCAAACCGAATGACATTCCTTAAGGTATAAAACTTAAGGAAAACCAAATCACCAACATCAAACTACAAACTTCTCCTACGCCGATTAGCATACTTCTTCTGCCTATCCTGAGCAATCCTCATCTTCCTCTTAATCTCCACAAACTTCTCAGAAGCCTCCAAAATCACATCAGGACCAAGAACCAAACGATTACCGGATTCAATCCAACAAGATGGAGATCTAAAAGGTCTTCCGTAAAGAGCAGCTAACAGAGACATCTCAATACTAGCCTGAATTCAAAGACGGAATGAGAGAGATACAAGACTAAGATAAGATTAAAATAGAAGACTAAAAATATACCTGATAACTGCTGTTATAGGTGAATTTGACAAGATGGATATGATCTTCCCAAGATCCTCCATAATCAAGAACACAAGCATGAAGAAGATCCTCGAGAATCCGATTCACTCTTTTCGCTTAACCGCCAGTCAGCGGATGGTAAGCAGTGCTCAGATTTAGACGAGTACACAAAGATTCCTGAAAAGATTTCCAAAACTAATGCATGAAGATAGGGTCTCGATCACAAACAATGCTGATAGGGACACCATGGAGACGAACAATCTCCCTCATATAGATCTCAGCCAGACTGGAAGCAGAACGGGTAGATTTGACCGAAATGAAGTGAGCTGATTTGGTCAATTTATCCACAATAACCCAAATACTCTCATTACCCCTCTGAGTCCTCGATAATCCATCAATAAAATCCATAGACAATTTCCATGTCCAATTGGGAACCTCAAGGGGCTGCAAAAACCAGGGGTCTTCTGATGATCTGCCTTGACTTGCTGAAAAGTCGCACACCTACCAATAAAGATAGAGATATCTCGCCTCATACCTTTCCACCAATAAAGCTTCTTCATATCCTGATACATCTTCGTCACACCTGGATGAATAGAAAGTCTGAATCGATGATTTTCCCGAAGTAACTCTTTCCTCAATTCATCAACATTCGGGACACAAATCCGATTATGAATCCTCAAAATACCTCTATCATCGATCTGAGCCCTCTACCTTCAGGACTACTGCCACCAACTCTGCTACAAATACATTATGTACTCTAGAAAACTTCTCAGGCAAATCCATATGATTAGCTAGAGAACCAATCCTCTCAGAGATACGGAAAGGACCAACAAATCTAAGAGCAAGCTTCCCTCAACGACCAAACCGAATCACATTCCTTAAGGGAGAGACCTTAAGGAAAACCAAATCATCAACAGCAAAATCCAAACTCCTCCTACGCCGATCAACATACTTCTTCTGCCTATCCTGAGCAATCCTCGTCTTCCTCTTAATCTCCTCAACCTTCTTAGAAGCCTCCAAAATCACATCAGGACCAAGAACCAAATGATTACCGGATTCAATCCAGCAAGATGGAGATCTACAAGGTCTTCCGTAAAGAGTAGAAAACAGAGACATCTCAATACTAGCCTGAATTCAAAGACGGAATGAGAGAGATATAAGATTAAGATAAGACTGAAAATATACCTGATAACTATTCTTGTAGGTGAATTCGACAAGATGGAGATGATCATCCTAAGATCCTCCATAATCAAGAACACAAGCACGAAGAAGATCCTCAAGAATCTGATTCACTCTTTCCGCTTGACTGTCGGTCTGCGGATGGTAAGCAGTGCTCAGATTCAGACGAGTACCCAAAGATTCCTAAAAAGCTTTCCAAAACTGACTGGCGAAGATAGGGTCTCGATCACAAACAATGCTGATAGGGACACCATGGAGATGAACAATCTCCCTCATATAGATCTCAGCAGGACTGGAAGCAGAACGGGTAGATTTGACCGGAATGAAGTGAGCTGATTTGGTCAATCTATCCATAATAACCCAAATACTCTCATTACCCCTCCGAGTCCTCGGTAATCCATCAATAAAATCCATAGAAACCTGTTCTCATTTCCAATTGGGAACCTCAAGGGGCTGCAACAAACCAGGGGTCTTCTGATGATCTGGCTTGACTTGCTGAAAAGTCACACACCTACCAATAAAGATAGAGATATCTCGCCTCATACCTTTCCACCAATAAAGCTTCTTCATATCCTGACACATCTTCATCACACCTGGAAGAATAGAAAGTCTGGATCGATGATTTTCTCAAAGTAACTATTGCCTCAATCTATCAACATTCGGGACACAAATCTGATTATTAATCTTCAAAATACCTCTATCATCGATCTGAGCCCCACTACCCTCAGGACTACTACCACCAACTCTGCTACGAATACATTATGTACTCCAAAAAACTTCTCAGGAAAATCCAGATGATAAGCTAGAGAACCAATCCTCTAAGAGATACGGAAAGGACCAACAAACCTAGGAGCAAGCTTCCCTCAACAACCAAACCGAATCACGTTCCTTAAGGGAGAGACCTTAAGGAAAACCAAATCACCAACAGCAAACTCCAAACTCCAAACTCCTCCTACGCCGATCAACATACTTCTTCTACCTATCCTGAGCAATCCTCATCTTCCTCTTAATCTCCTCAACCTTCTCAGAAGCCTCCAAAATCACATCAGGACTAAGAACCAAACGATTACCGGATTCATTCTAGCAAGATGGAGATCTACAAGGTCTTCCGTAAGGAGCAGCAAACAGAGACATCTCAATACTATCCTAAATTCAAAAACGGAATGAGAGAGATACAAGATTAAGATAAGATTAAAATAGAAGACTGAAAATATACCTCCTAACTGTTGTTATAGGTGAATTCAACAAGATGGAGATGATCTTCCCAAGATCCTCCACAATCAAGAACACAAGCACGAAGAAGATGCTCGAGAATCTGATTCACTCTCTCCACTTGACCACCAGTCTACGGATGGTAAGTAGTGCTCAGATTTAGACGAGTACCCAAAGATTCCTGAAAAGCTTTCCAAAAGTGACTGGTGAAGATAGGGTCTCAATTACAAACAATGCTGATAGGGACACCATGGAGATGGACAATCTCCCTCATATAGATCTCAGCCAGACTGAAAGCAGAACTGGTAGATTTGAATGGAATGAAGTGAACTGATTTGGTCAGTCTATCCAAAATAACCCAAATACTCTCATTACCCCTCCGAGTCCTCGGCAATCCATCAATAAAATCCATAGAAACCTATTCCCATTTTGAATTAGGAACCTCAAGGGGCTGCAACAAACCAGGGGTCTTCTAATGATCTGCCTTGACTTCCTGAAAAATCGCGCACCTACCAACAAAGATAGAGATATCTCGCCTCATACCTTTCCACCAATAAAGCTTCTTCATATCCTGATACATCTTCGTCACATCTGGATGAATAGAAAGTCTGGATCGAAGATTTTCCGAAGTAACTCTTCTTCAATCCATCAATATTTGGGACATAAATCCAATTATTAATCCTCAAAATACCTCTATCATCGATCTGAGCCCCACTACCCTTAGGACTACTACCACTAACTCTACTACGAACACTCTCCTTCATATGCTTAAGCATCTCATCCTCATCCTGTTTAGCAATGATACGATCAAAAAGAGGAAAAGAATAAACAACAAGCTGACACAACATGGCCTTCTTTCGATTCAAGGCATCGGCCACAACATTAGCTTTCCCAGGGGTATAGCTAATGTCAAGATCAGAAGAAGCAAGAAACTCAAGCCATCAGACCTGCCGCTGATTCAAATCCTTCTGGGTGAAGATATACTTCAAAGACTGATGATCAGTAAAGAGCTCAAACATAGCACCCAAAAGATGATGCCTCCACAGCTTCAAAGCAAAGACTATAGCAAGCAATTCCAAATCATGAGCCGCATAATTGGCCTCGTGGGTCTTCAACTGGCGACTAGCATAAGCAATCACCTTCCCATCTTACATCAGAACATCTCCCAAAACCTCATGACTGGCATCAGTGTATACCGTTAATCCCTCATTTCCATTTGGAATGGTAAGCACTGGTGCGGAAGTTAGCTTGCGCTTCAACTCATTGAATGCAGCTTTACACTTATCACTCCATATAAAATTAGCATTCTTTCGAGTTAAAGCAGTGAGAGGTGCATAAATCCAAGCAAAATTCTTAATGAACCTCCGATAATAACCAGCAAGGCCTAGAAAACTATGAATATCAGATGGAGTCCTAGAGTTTCCCAATCATTGATCGTAGCGATCTTGACTGGATCAACCGAAACTCCATTACTAGAAACAATATGCCCAAGAAATTGGACTTCATCCTTCCAAAATGGCATTTAGAGAATTTAGCTTTCAACTGATGACTCCTAAGAGTCCCTAGAACAAAGCTCAAATGAGATATATGCTCTTCCTCAGACTTAGAGAACACAAGAATATCATTAACAAAGACTAGAACAAATTTGTTAAGCACGTCACGAAAAAAAGATTCATCAAATCAACAAAGATAGAAGGAGCATTAGTCAGACCGAAAGGCATGACTAACCGTTCATAAAAACCATACTCAGTACGAAAAGCAGTCTTAGGAATACTTTCCTCAGCAACTCTAAGCTGGTGAAAACCTTTGGCAAGAGCAAGCTAAGAGAAAACAGTAGCTCTAGGAATAAGATTATTACGGAACTCAATTTCCCGCTTAGGAGGTAAAGAAGTGATTTCACCAAATACATCGGTATGTAGTCTGACCATTGGAGTAGAATCAAGATCATCCGGAGAAGAGTCAAGGGAATAAATAAAACTGCCAGCATAATCTTGAGGCATGCAACACTGAATCACCAAAGAATTGCCAAAATCATCCACAAGAGAAACAGTCCGGGTTTTACAAGAGATAATGGCATCATGCCTCTTCAGCCAATCACCCCCAAGTAATAAATCAAAAGTATCAAAACCCAGAACATAGAAATCCCCACTGAAACGATGATCAAAATAGAGAAGTTTCACTTGGTTACAAATCCTATTAAGGTTCGCGGGACCCCCAATAGGATTCGAACACACAAAAGCTCATCAGCAAACTTAGGAGAAAGGAGATGCTCAAATTTATCATAAATATCCACATAAATAAAGTTATAGGAAGCTCCAGTATCAAATGGAACACGAAAGGGAAAATTAAACAGAGAAAAAGTGCCCTGAAGTGTACCATGAGCATCACTAAGAGGCAAAGCAGGTACTGATGCAGGAGGTGGAGCTGGTGAAGATGTAGAAGTAACAGCAAAAATACCATATGACTTGCCCTTCTGCTGAGTAAGGCAGTCCTTCTTGAAATGGCCAGGCTGTCGACAAATGTGGCAGAGATCACGCCTGGTCAACTGTGCTGGAGGAGGAATAGCAGCACCAACTAAAGTAGGACAGCTATTAGCACAGTGTCCCCTCTGATTACATCTGAAGCAAGTAATGGAGGATAGGTCGATAGACTGCCTCTGAGATGAAGATCTCAAACTTGGAGTTTTGTTCCAATTCTTCCTCTGATGATGAAAGTTGGGCTTTCTTTTCTTAAAATTACCATAGAAAGACTGAATTGAAGCAGAACGTGCAGCTGGAGGATCCTTAGAAGTAGGATTTTCGTATCTAATAGCCATATCCATTAGAGTGGTGAAAGGACTATGCACATGAGCGATGAGACGATCATAGTACTCCGATTAGGCACCAACAATGAACTTCTCATTCTTCCTGAGAGGAGTGTCAATCAAATTAGGGTCAAATTTAGAAAGTTCATTGAACTTCCTCTCATATTCAGCAAAAGACATATCACCCTGTTTCAGATCAATGAATTCCCGATACAGCTGAGACTTTCCTACCTCGGGCATCCACTTCATAACAAAAGCATCCCTGATGCACGATAAAGAAATAAGACAGATTTCAAAAGAAAAAACTGAACCAAATTCAAAACAAATAGAAGATGATACCTAAACTGTTCCCAAGAAATGTCAGCCTCAGCAGTGTAAGCTGTGACAGACTCCCACCAATCCAAGGCTACTCCCTTCAACTGCCAAGCTGCCAACTGACGCTGCTGGGAACTAGTGATCACAATACAGGAGAAAATCCTCTACAAATCCTTCAACCACTGCTGGGCCTCAATAATGCTCTTAGATCCGATAAACTTGGTTCCACCAAGTTCAGTGTATTCCTTACAGAGTTTAGTGAACCTAACTGGTGCAGTTGGCTCAGGAGCTGGGGCACAACCACGTCCCCTTCCTCTAGCATTCCTATGACTCATCCTGAAAAATCAAGAATGAATTTTAGGATAGGCATAAATGAGAATAAAGACAAGATTAGATAAGATAAGATAAGATTAGATTCAACATGAATTGAATACCCTAAACAAATACATTACTAACAAGGTGGATAAGGAAAAGAAGGAAGTCAAGGAAAATTTGATTTCAAAACAAGAAATGTTTTTATATCAAAATAATCTTTGAAATCCTTTGGAAATCATTTTAAAAATCATTTTATACTTTAAAATATGCTCTCTCACAAAGATAGGATTCCAAGATTGATTTCACTCATTCTAGGGTATTTCTACCCTATCTCTAATGAGTTTTTGCTTCGTGGGCTAAGGTTTGCCTAAACCAAAGCTCTGATACCAAATGTAACGACCCACTATTTTGGACCATCCAAATCGAAAATAAAACCACATATGTCTGACTTGAATAATTCAAGACAGTAGATTGTAATATAATATGGAGCAAATAAAACCAATCACAGAATGACAGACATAGATAAATCAGAATAATTCGCAGCGGAAATAAAACAACAATAGTAGTTCATGAAGCTACCACAAATACAACCTCAAACACAGTCTCAAAACAAGTACAAAATACCCTAGTCTGAAAGTAAATACAACAGAAATCCCAATACATAAATGTTCACTAGTACACGAGCTGAGTAGAAAAATACTGAAAAGAAATAGATAACAACTAGATAGATTGATGATCTTTAGCAATCCTAGCTCCAGAAGGCGAAATCCAAAGCTGATACTCAGGCTGACCCGAGCGTAAAGCAAAACACAAAACACTCGAGTCAGGACATACATACTTATACAACGTAAACCAACTCAAGTGAACTATAATAAAATGTGCTAGTAACTTGAAGGATGCTTAGGACCGCCCATCCTCTAAGGATCCGTTAAACTATTTACTATGTAGTAATATACGCTATTATAATAATGTCTAAAGTAAAGTAAACATACTTAAAAATAGTGTTAAGGCTTTACATTTTTCACCTTAACACATACATAGTCCCAGTAGTCTATACAGTATCATAGTCCCTCCTGACCGGGAAGCCACCAGAGGATACTCCATAGGTTATGGCACAAAACCAAAATCGTACAAGGCACGCAAGGGTAGGTGACACGGCACAACTAGGCAATGCCATGGTAGATATACCAATTGCACTTCCGGACCGGTGGTAACGCGTAGCAGCTACTACCGCCCACCTCGAACCACACTCCCAAAATCAAAGGTGCCCACCAATCAATCACAAAGTAATAGAATGGCATACGAAGAAGTGTGTCTGATAAGAGGAGCGACCTCATTAGCCCGTTGATTGCTCCTATTTTAGCCACCTTATGCCAACTCACTGGAGTCGGGTCCACGTACATACCTCAAAGAACGTCGCCACCATCCTACTTCATTCTAGAATCTCCACGCGTATAGGGTTGTTAAAGTGGTTTTCGGTATCGACTGAGAGTATGCCCTTATCCGATCCCGGTCTCTTTAGCAACCAACCGTTATTATAACCCGTGGTTTTAAATTTCAAAAATGGTTTATATTCCAAATCAAAATAATTCATTTAAACCATTTAAATATGAATTCGTTATCCTTTCAAATCAAATATTCAATTTCCAGAATTATAACATTCAATTATAACAATTTCAAAACATTGTATTTTTCAGAAGCAGCAACACTTATAAAGCGCTACGGTAGATATGTTAGTATTTCAAAACAGTTCAATTTCAGAAACTGCAACACTTTAAAAATGCTACTGTAGATATATTAGTATATTCAAAACAGTTCAACTTTAAAAACTGCACCACTTTAAAAATTCTACTGTAGGTATATTGGTATATTCAAAATAGTTCAATTTCAAAAACTGCAGCACTTTAAAAATGCTACTGTAGGTTAAATTTGTATTTGAGAACATAGTTATATTTCAAAAATGGTAGCATGTAGCAAATGCTATCTTAAAACCACAACATTTTGGAAATGCTACCAATACATAACTATGGTTTATTACAACATTTCGGCAACACTATAGTTTCAAATTTTCACCATTTTTAGCTTATAAAACATATCTCACTTTTCCAAAATATTTATTTGGATATCATTTAACTTATTGTTAAATAAAATAAAATTTTATAAATAAATATCTAAATTAAACTATAATTTATTTATTAAGTCAAATGTACGTTATTTTACTTAACTTTTTATCTTAACAATTGACTTAATACTTTATTTGAAATTTCCCATTTCATAAATAGAATATTCTTATTATAAGTTAAGCCTAAAGATTTCCATTTTGAAAACTAAATTTCAATTTTCAAGTTAAGTCATATTTAAATTACATTTTTAAACCATTTATTTACATGTGCATTTTAACTTACAGAAAATCACTATAACTTTTATTTAAATCATTTAAATCCAGTTTAAGTTAAAAATTCATATTTTATATTTCAAAAATACTTAATAAATTTTTAGAAAGTATTTTAAATTAACCACGGGTCTGTATATAGTTTACTAACCTAGGTCAAGTGATACGGATATGTATCATTTCACTCTGTAATTTAAAAAGAAAAATCCGGGTTCTATCATTTCAAACCCGCGATCCCAAGTCAAATAAAATAAATAAAAATCACTTGAGCCTTTCATTTCAGCTTATAACGATTTTTCCCTATTCCAAAGTTCGTTCGGATATGCATCATTTCAACCCATAGTGATTCTATTCTAAAGGAAACTTGCAGTGTGAGAAACAGAAAATAAAATGAACAACATAACATAATATAACATATCAGATGATGTAACAGGTATAAAAGCAGATATTAACATCATATAATCATATCACAGGCATATATAAATTACTATCATATCATCACTACAATTCACATGCCATCGTTTCACAATTATATTAGTACGAAATATCTAGAGTGAATAACTCACCTCTAAAGCTAGAGATCAAATTCAAACAAAAAATCCTAACTCCGCGAAGCACGAAAAAGCACGAATCAAATTCAAGGAGAAGTAGCACCCATACCCAAATCTTGTAAACAACAAAATAGAATATAAATATATATAAGTATATATTAATTTACAAAAGAATATAAGAATTTTCAATGCAATAAGATAGAACAATGTGGAAAAGTGGTTCAGCCACTTCACCCAAAGGCTCGACCATCAGAACCTAGCTCGACCATGACTTGATTCAAGGCAAACTTGCTCAACCATTGGTAAACAATGCATGGCTAGGCAATGGAATATGGAAAGGTAGGGGTTACATGAAGGCAAAAGGCAAGGCATGTGAAAGGTTGTGTGCACAAGGGGTTCGGCCTAGGCAAGTATGGCTCGGTCTGGTTCAAGGCAAGGGGTCAGGTGGTCTGGTCATCATCTGAATGTACGGCTAATGGTCAGGGGTGGTCACGTCAAGGCTGGAGATGGTGGCAGTGGTGGTGGTGGCCGAGGCTACAAGGAGATGGTGGTGGTCATGTAAAGGAGTCCGGCTAGGGGTTTTGTTATGGTGTTGCTTGATCAAGTGGTCACGACTTGGTTAGATCAGATCATGGTGAGGGGTTGCTGGCCGTGGAAAGTGGTGGTGTTGGCCAAGGGAGGTGGTGGTGAGGAGGAGGTGATGGTCGGAAATTACATGATGGTCGAGCCTGTCTATTGAAAACAAAGAGAAAAACAAAAGGAAATGGAAGAAGAAAATGGAAAAGGAGGAAGAAAACATTAGAGAACTTACTGTATTTTCTTATCAGGAGAATGCAAATGAGAAATGTGATGGATGGGAAGTTTTCTTGTACGTGGTTTAGAATTGAAGTGAACAACTACGAAGTATGAATGGCTTGGAAAATAAATGAAAAGGTTAGAAAATGAAAAGGCTTCACTAAACAAATAACTCAAGTCTCTTGAATTTCCAAGCCAATAATCAAATAAAAGGAAATTGAAAGTAGAGAATAAAATGAAAATATAGAAAATAGAAATGAGAAAATAAAAAAATAGAAAATAAACCAAAATACTGAAAATAATTATGTAAAACGCTGTATTTTATCAAATTTAAAAGTATAAAACAGAATTTGACGAAACGGAAAGCAGAATGCAAGTCAGAATCAAATATAGTTTCAAAGAAAAAGATTAAAAATAAAAGAAGCAAATTAAATTTTTTTAACCGTGGTCAAATTTTGACTTTCAGTTGGCCAAAATATAAGATTTTCAGAAAATAATTATTTTGTTGTATTTGGAAAATAATTTATGAATCGAATCCAAAATTATACTGGAAAATTCCAAAATTTCAAATTTTAAATGATTTAAAAATCAAAGTTTTCGAATAAATCCTACTTAAAAATAATTACAAAATTTTGGGTTGTTACATCCCTACTTTTTCTACCCTTATTCCACACGTTAATACCTGCCCTTTTCTGTGCTCTATTACTCATTCACTTCACATATGCATATGTTGATTAATGTAAGCTTAAGGAGGAAGCTTGCTTAAAATATCTTATATATTTTATATTATGTATGTATTTTTATGTGTATAAGTATATATGTATGTATACATATGTTAATATGCATGTTAGTGGATGCATTTGTATGTTATATATGTGTACGTGACATATAAACAACGTTGTATTGATTTCGAACAACTTTCGTTCGATAAACCATTGCCAATTGGAGAACCGATTCCGAGTTACATTTTCACTTATACTTTAACGTACATATATTCGTAAATAAAATTTGAAAATAAATTTCTAATCAATATTAATGAATTAAAATGATCACGTTTCATTTATAAAACCATACAAATCAATGATAAGAATTATTTACGATAATTGCTATTATACCGATAAAGCGACATCGATTTTTTCTTATATTTTCAAATCAAACATTTCTCTTTATATAACTATTATATTATCACTTTATAAATATTCAAAATGAATTATCATCATTTAAAAATAATTAGTTGAAAAATTGATATAATTACTAAAGCATTAAATCTAAATTTAAATTTACTAAATCAATTATCATATTTAAGGGCATTACTAACAATGTTAAAAACACACTTTATTTTCATAAACAAATCAATTGATTTTATTTCATATTATTTGTTCAATTACAAAATAAGTGTATGTATCTAGCTCTGTCCACGATGTCTTACGATTATAGAGCTCTTTATCGATAAAACGGTTTTCGATTATTTTATCGATATATTTTCAAATTCATATTTTTGTAAATACATATTACCAAAAACATCATAACTTGTGTTATGAAACCTTATATTGGAATATTTTAAAAGTAAATTTAATATATCAAATTGATAAATTTATGGGTCGTTACAGACTTCTCCCTTAAAAGAATTTGATCCTCGAAATTACACCAAAACAAAACTCAAAGGTATTTGAGAAAAATATTTATTTTTAAACTTACATCCATACGATGTGTATAGATCATCCATACATAGTATCTGATTTGATCTACTATTCAAATCCACAACTTTTCTTTCGAACCAGCATTGATCCCCCCGCTCCTCTTGTGCGGACTTTGATCAGGCTCCTTGATCAGAAAACTTTGTTTCACTTACATAGCCCTCAACTATAATAGAAAACTCAAGTAAAAGATCATAAACCGTCATCAATATTCATCATCGAGAATCGAGTGATAAATCCTTTTTTGTACAGGTGTAAACACCTCTAAGTCCCTTGCTCGAATCTTATATCAAAATCGTGTGACGAAATGATCTACTTACAACTTATTTAACCTTTTCTAATCTTGATGAAAACATCTCATAAACTTTTATTTTTCATTTAAATACCTTTATAAAACCTTTCTTCAAAATATTTGTTCTCAAAAATATTTCTATCTCTTTTTCAAAAGAAATCGATTATCCTTTATTTGGAATGATACAATTATAATTCTTATTTAAAAATTCCTTTGAAATTTCTTTGTTAATAAATCTCGTTATAAATTTAATTCCAAACTTATTTTATATTACATAATTTTCCCTTTTATACTTTTTTAAAACATTAGGATAAGAATCCTCAAATCCATCTTTCCCAAACATCATTTTATTTTTGCTAATTACACTTTATTTTAGAAAGATGATTTTATAAAATATATTCTTAAATAATTTCTTAATTTAAACACTTTTTATAAAGACACTTCTTTATATTATATAATCTTTTTATTTCAAAATATCTTATTGAATTTGATTGGATATAAGATAGAAGAAGTGCGATGACAGGATAATCCAAAGAGAAGTTTAATTAACATCATATTTATACATCCATATCTAGCTGTATTACAAACTTTTAGGAATAACTCCCTAGGGAATATAGCTTATCATACATCACCATCTTATATATATACTTGAAATACTATATATACTATTCGTGGATCCTTTTTTGAGGTAGGTGGTACATTTCTTTGAGGCCTTAAGTCAGCCACCTTCATTTTTGGACAGTCGTTCATTAAATTTTTACCCTGGTAGCGCCAAATGCATGTTCGAGGACATTCTTTGGCCATATGTCCTAGTCCCTTGCAACGGTAGCAACCCTTTACCTTTTCTGACTGAATTGTGGGTTTCTTGTTTGTTTTAGGGCACCCACATAGAAAATGTCCTTGCCTTTTACATTTATAACAGAATATATCAACCCTAAAAGATTTTTCTTTCTTCTTTTTCTCTGCTCTCCTTTTATCCCTTTCCTTTTATTTCCCATTCTTACACGGAACTGCATAATGTCATTCTTTACCGCATCTGTAACAGATGATGCGGGTATAAGATCCTAGTTTTAATTTCTCTTCTGCTTCTTTTGCTGCACATGCTCTTCGTGCCTGCTTTGGAGTCATCCCAAAATCTTCTCCTGAAAACTAAGACAACCTGACCTAAGTGTATACCAAGATGTCATTAGAAGGTTTATACCATTTATTTATTGACTTAAAACTTTTTTCCAAATAACATAATTCAATTTTTTCGGATATTGAACTTGCCTTAATCATACAGTGACAATGAGAATAATTTGCCAAGTGTTCCGGTACCATTCGCCCATGCCAACATACGACCGATACTTAGAAAGATCATTCCCACCATTACCAAACAGATCAAGACCTTATTCATTGAACTTTCCAAAGGGATAACACCTTATAAATTTTCCATATCACATGAATATTTATACTTTTATATGTATATAAAATATACTCCTTTTGAAACTATGTGTCAATTTGCCTTGTTTAAGGGTTTAGAAACCCTTATCGATATCGTGGTGTCCTACGTACCGACCATAATTTATAAACCACTCAACGGATAAATCAATACAAAACATTTTTATATCAATTAACAAATATGCATTTATATATAATACTCTGAAACTCATTCTAGGGTGTTACTAACCTTATCTCTAATGAGTCGCTTATTCTATGGTATTACAAACCCTATGAATAACGAGACTTACCCCAACAAAGCCTATGTGTTCGCTCAACCTAGCTCCGATACGAAATGTAACGATGGGAGATTTTAAACCCCCGAAAATCAACACTAATACATCCTTGTGTCGATAATCTAAGTGCCAAAAAGCCTGAATGTTAGGAGAAAAGAAAATAAAGGTAAAACAGACTCTCACAAGAAAGGAATAACATATATTATTTCAATATAATCTTTACAGCAGAAAATTTTGAATACAATATCAGAGTCTAACCTAGAATCAACCTGGACAGTTATAAATCTCTATCCTTACAATTGTTGAAAAATAAAACAAATATTGTATATACAACAGATTAATAGAATACATTCATACATAGATGAAAATCACCAACTCTCCTCTGGAGACTCCAAGCATCTTCAACTAAAACTGAAACTACTCGGATCTGACTCGATTATTTAAAATACCCAGATCAGGCTTGATAAATCAGCGTGAGATACTAGATTTATAAATTGATGCCAGTTAAAAACCTTTGAAAAGAAGGATATCTCATAAGACCACGCCTATACATAAATACGGGCATATTTTACCTTATGGTAACCAAAATACTTTATACTGAAAACACTTTGATATTATCTTAATGACACTCTTTTAAAAACATTTTCAAGTGATATATCAAAATAAAGTATCAAAAACCCTAACTAAGTTTATGGTAATATATCCGAACTAGGTCAATGGAATATACCTGGACGGAATATATGATACCAAAAAGGGTAGTTGAAACGTTTGCAAAGCATTACAACTGTTTGGAACTATAATCAAAACCTTAAAGCTTGTATTGGAATTGGATTCCCAACATGATAGGGAACTAGTGGCATTTTCCTTCGATTCACGTATAGCAATACTGTCAGGACCCGATTCTTCGACTCCCGAATATCGACATCAATACGTCCACTGTATCGAATGCCAATCAGTCGGATGCCGGAAAACCGAACTCTGAGGGTTTAAGAAGAAGAAAAAGGGAGAAGAAGAGAGAAGAAGATAGAAAAATGGAGGGAGAAGAAGATAGAAAATAGAACGGAACTGAAATACCAGAACAACAATATCAGAATCTCACAATTCGCAGCGGAACAACATATAATAGATAAATGAATAATCTTTAAACAAAGAACTATATCAGTTATTACATCACATCACATTTCATTTCATTACATCAGAGTATACAACAACAAACAAACAGCGGAAAAGAAATACTAGATACTAGTATTACGCCATGCCATCCATCTTGCCTCCAGCAACTCCTGAATTCCAGAATATCCTGATAAACCTTAACTCTTGACTGCCCGTGTGGAAATTGGTGGGCACCCAGAGTTTAGGAAGGAAAAAAATAAACTCCGAGTCAGTCATGTGACTGGTGTGAGAACTCAAAACTGTTTATTTATCTTTAAAATCAAAATAGAGGAATATTTTTAAAGTCAATTCGCAATGCTTTTAAAAATGAGACTACCATAAGACCTCCCTCCACACACACAATGCAAACGCAGACTTGGAGGAGATTTCTTCTTATGTTAGTCAAAGATGCTTGATACGCATTAAAATCAAATCAATTTTGATATTATTATTAGTGCATAGTGTAGAAGATATTTCGAAAGTAGAATATAAATCTTAGCCAGCATAGGTACCATTATATTATGCCTACTATAGCTACCTCCTGAGGAAGCAGGTTCTACAACTAAAACCGTACAAGATCATATTGTTTCTTTGGATTTCCAACGAATGGTCAGGCCAAGGAACTTCCCATTGCCACATGAGAATGCCTCTGGATGGACATCCCCGAGAACCAAACCGGATCTCTACCAACACAAGGCCGGGTTACCCCTAGCTGAGTAACAACTGACCGAATATGCCACCCCCCTGTCCTTTGGGACCTTTCACCGAGCGCTCGTAATCAATTCACACAATCATAAAGTGTTTTCAACATGAGTAAATATCTGGGCTCCATACCATGATACCACCCTTTTCCAGAAGGAAATGCACATATCCTAAAGGGCGCTACCCCTCATAACCTTGCTGCATCTTTCCTGTTTTGACCATTCCCGGGGTGTGAGGCTCGACGAAGTCACGTCCACAAAAACATACTTTATACAAAAGCCATGCTTTGGGTCAACAAATGATCATAGAAATGATCACCAAGATAGACGATCAAATAAAAGATCCTATCACAAATGATCAACACAATGATCATTTCACAGCAACACTCAGCATGTCACATTATCAAATTGGGAATATATTGCTGATAACCTTCAACTACATAACCTCTGAGCTTGTACGTCTCAGAGAAGGGTGTTAAGATAAAAGAATAAATTCTCCGCCACCAACAGAAATATATTTGAAAGAAATCTGCTTTATATCTCAATTTGTAATGTCAGACATACAATCCATACAAGTCTGTTCCGGGATCGAACAGAACCGAAGGCACTTACAAAGAAGTCCTTGCAATCCGTATATTCACAATCCTGATCGGATTTCCCATCACTTAGGGAATCTCTATACCAGGAGCTACCCAGTGCAGAGACAATCGATAGGTCATCCTATCGCTTTCGCAAATACCCGGTCTTCAACACCGGTCATCAATGCTATCCATTACGTCGTATCACTATTCGGAATGGGTAATCCGAATAACGAGCGCAATAATTTAAAAATAAGTGTGCATTCAAATTCAAGCAAATCACAACAAATACCTTTCAAAGGTAAATATTGATAGTCGGTTATTGAACTATCAATGGATATGCACAACATCACCAGATTCCAAATAATTTTCCAAATTATTTATTTCCCAAAAATATCTTTACTAGATATATAATTTCAATACCTCAAAAATAAATCAATATTTATTTTTAAAAGAATTCCACTTCCTTTTATAAATTCCATAGTGAATTTATATTCCAAAATATCTATGAATATACGACTTCAATTATTCACTTCAATTTATCTTCAAAGAGATAAATTCTCCAAATATTCACTTTATATTGGAAAACATTTCCATACTTACTTATTAAGTAATTCTCAATCCATTTATTTTCAACACTTGGAAAATATTCAAATATACTTAAATCGAGATTAAGTATATATTTCATTCTTTAAGGAAATCATTCACTTAAACGTATTTATTTGGGCCAAAACGAATGTTGCGTAAAACATCGTTACGACAACCCAAAATCACTAGTATAGGGATTCAAAATTAAAATAGATATATAAATCCCAATACTATACAAAACATTTCCTTTCGGAAATCATTTACTATAACAACAGTGTTATAGTCCACCATTTCCTTTTATTTCTCGAAAACGTCTATTTCAACAATAAATGTTGAAATCTATGGTTTCGAATCTCAACACATTTTAAAACATCGTTAGATCGTTTTAATTCTATTTAAAACATCAAATCTAAACATTTTCTTTAACATATTATTCACTATTCAAAAACGTGAATATACTACGTTAATCAATTTCATCCTTTTATTCATTTTATTTCAAAGGATTATTCACAGTCTAAAACGTGAATATAACTTCATAAATAAGTTATAACAATTTACTTATCAAAATAAGTCGTTTACGGATTTATAGAACAACGTTTATAAATTCCATTTCTATCTATTTTATAACTACTTCCTTTATACATCTCCTTTATTAACCTATCTCAATTCATATCTCATGATATACTAGAAATTCATACTATAAGTCAAATACTTATAATTTATTTGTTTGCCAAAAATCGTCCCTTTGAACTTCATAATTATAAATCTTATAACTTGTAAGATTCAATTATTTATCCAAAACCATTCTTTTAACAACTTTATAAATTTTATAAACCTACTGCTTATAAAATTCTATTTCTAACTTCACCGTTTATAATCCTATAAATTTCATTCATTTACGAAATTCATTCTCACTTCATTCAAACACTTATAAAAACTCGTTTTATAATTCAAATGTTTTGATTTATAAATATCAATTTATAAATCCTTTAAAAAATCAATTTATACTATTATTTTAAAACATCTTTAATCTCCTTTATAATTTCACCATTCTCTTGATTTATAAAATAATCAAATTTATAAATCCTATATTTAAACTTTTATAATAAATTCAAAAATCCAATTTAATTATTTTATAAAAACATTAACCCATATTTCTCAAAAATCAATCTTTAACCGTATTTCTCAAAATCATAATTTTTATAACTTTAAAAATTATAATGTTTATTTATTTAAAATGGATCAGTTCCAAAAATATTTTATAAACGTATACTTTCAAAAAATCACTTTAAAAATCATTTTAAAATTCCAAATTTGGTCCAATGATGCTACATACCAAATAGTCAATCACGACAACAACGATATCATATATCGATATGATAATCCATCAAATATCAAAATATCTGAAATCAAAAATAAAAACTGTTGAGGAATCCAGTTGGATCCCTCCAACCTGTTTTCCTGCATCCACAAACATTAGCACAATACCAATTCCGCTCCAGTACGGAATTATCGCGGTATATGGGATTTAAAATATTATCCGCTTAATAGACGGCGCAATAGGGTCTCATCCGCTATACAAATGCGGGAAATCAATAATCCAATATATACATATGCCAATATATATATATTGCTATTATATATAATACCAATTTCACTGTTTATGAAATATTAGCGGTATATGTTTTTAATAAATAACATCCGCTTACTAACGGCGCATAATGTCTATTTTAACAATCAATAGATAACAATCATCATTCAAACATGCATTCAAATATTTTAAATCTAACTATTTAAAATAAAATCGAAACTGATTCGATTGAGTGAGAAGTTCTCACCTTGATTTCAATTTTGTTTTAGCGATTTATTTCGAATAATTTTACCCAAAATTCTCACTAACTCCAAACGACTCCAATCCAATTTCATCGCGTAGTGCTCGTCCATACGATTCCAACGCAACTGGTTTCGCGCGTTTTCGACCTCGTATGAAAAAGTTATGCATTTAACAAGTTTACTCGATTTTTATATAAATAATTTACAACTAAATCATATAATTTAAACCTACATCTATCATCCACCATCCATTCCCTTCTTTCTTCAGATCTGGCCGTCCATATGCTTTCTTCCTCTTCCACGTTCGGCTACAGGCTTTGCACGTTAAAACCAAACCCATATCTCATAAACTAGGTTTTGATTTTTCGATCACCTTGCTCGCTTCCAGTATGATCAGAGACCGCCACTACGAAGGCCGACCCAACCTCCATGCTCGACCAGAGCATAGGCCAACTCGGCCTCCTCCTCTCCTCAAACTGCGTGCCTAAAGCGAAGGCGAACGCGGCCCAATATCCCGTGATCCACTCGCCCATATTCAATCACAGCCGTTGGATATGGAGTACTCGATGTGCTCTACGATTTCCTAGTTTGGAGTTTCTGATAATTATTAATGGATTTGGAGAAAAGAGAGGGGGAAGAAGAAGCATTCTCAGCCATTGGTGAAGGGGGTGGCGGATGGCTATAGATTAGGGTTTTGATTTTTTTTTTATTTCTAAAGAGAGGAGGGTCTATTTATAAGGAACCGACGAAACACTATTTATTCCGAAAATCCCGAACTCCGATTCACGCGCCGTAACCAGCGTTTCTAGGGTTTACCCCGCGTTCCGGACACAATGGAACAGGTTTCGAAAGCTAATTCGGACATCTGTGCGAGTTATGGCAATAAACGTTCAATTTAAATTAAACTGATTTAAACGATTTTCTAGGCGTTTTAATTTGCACCGGACAAACGGTAAATCCGATTGACACGAAATTTGAAACCTTACAATAATATCACATTACGGATCCGATGAAACTGGTTTCGTCGAAATCCGAGACTGTTTGAAAAATGACTATTTTAACTCGCCAAATTAATATTAAAACAATTTCGATGCGTTTCGAGCTGCCACGATCAAACGATAACTCCGATTGCTACGAAAATTGAAATCCGATAATAACTAACTATTACGGATGCAATGGAATTGGTCTCGTTCAATTATGAGACTGTTCAAAAATTGACTATTTTCACTAGTCGATTTAAATATTAAAATATTCAATTTTCACAAATTAACTTTTAATTCAATTTTAAAAGTTCTAAAATATCATTCTAACTTCAATATGATATAATAAAATTTTACAAATCATTTTTAATCATATTTAACTCAATTTTCAATTATTTCCATAATTTCACTATTTAATTATCGATTTAATTATTCAACTAAATCCAATTATTCAAAATAAAATTTATTCGACTTATAAATTTCACTTATTAATATTTAAAATTAATTAAATATTCAAATTTTAATTAATAAAAATCCTGGGTCGTTACAATTGAATATTTAATTAATTTTAATCCTGGGTCGTTACAAATACTAGTTCATTCCAGTGGCTTTGCACAGTCTCCGTCGGCATCCGAATTATATTGCTACACTACCATGAACAGAGTATTACTCAGTGGTTTTACATGATCTCCTTCAACCTACGTACTTGTCCATTTCATCATCTTAAGGCAACAAATGCCTTTAATAGCCCGAAATTTGTCATGCAGACCACAAAGTATCCCGAATCGTCCGTGGGATGTGTGGCTCATAAGGCATGCTTATCTTTAACAAAGCCACGCTTTGCTTTTCACAAAGCCAAGCTTTATTCTTCCATAAAGAATATTCCACTCAGAATGTCATATTGCCATTCCTTAATCACACAACTGATTTCTACCAATGTATAACTCCCGAGCTCGTATGTCTCAGGAAAGGGTGTTAAGCTAAGAGAAGTTGCCTTCTCCACCACCAAGTAGATAATACATTGATATAGATAAATTAATATTATCAGAAATGCACTGTCAGGCATTCGTCCGTACAAGTTCGTTCTGGGACCGAACAAAACCGAAGGCACTCCTCCTACTACCATTAGCAGCGAGTAGTTTCTTGCAATCCAAATATTTCAAAACACAATAGGACCACTGCTATAATAAATGTCTCTATATTGGGAGCTACCTAGAGAATGTTAACAAGCAGTCCTTCCACTATGAAAATCTTCGGTCTTCAATACAACGAAGATTTTCAGAATATAGACACCACCACCATATAAATATAATATAGGGTAACCCCTGGGACTTGTGATAGAAATCCCTACATTTCGAAGATCCCTGATCTTCAATAATCATCTTCCTCCACATGTCTTCACTTTTGAACGTATACATTGGTTCACAGTGGTTTTTGGATAAGTGTTACCCAAATCCGACCCGGTTCCTTCGAACCAATCATCGATTAAAAAGATGTTAAGTTCGTATATGATTTATCAATCATCGATCAATTTAATGCATCTTTTTATTTATTAATAGATATCTCTTAGAGATATAACCACTGAATCATTTCTTTATTTTTTCATGGTATATGGAATCATTAAGCCTCATTTATCAAATCATTTGGGGAATTTAAACCCTTTTAGTCTTGGAATAATTCCAAATCAATTCACCTTTTATTTAGGAAAACATTTCCAAATCAATTCTATGCAATCCAAGTTATTTAAATTTGGAAATTATATCTTTTATACTTCGGAAAATTTTGATCCGAGTAAACCAAATTTACTATCCCAGCCATTAGGCCAGTTTAGATAGCCAGGGAGAGCAGGAAACTATTTTCCAAACTCAAACCTAGACATATCTCTCTGACACCCGTAAGGCGGTCAAGTTATTTGATCGACTCTAAATCATTTACATATTCTACTAACTTTTGGTCATTTATTTAACCATTCCATACTTCCTTCAAATCACCTTTAAAATACTTTATTAATCATTTAAAAACATTTACTAAAGATTTAAAAAAGAATGGTTGCATTCAAAGCTATAATTTAAAATTATGGAAAAGTGCCGTGGAAAGTGCTTTTTAAGCTATATTGATCAAAACGAGTTTTTATCATTTGAAAATTCATTTTTTTATAATTCAAATCACTTTTAATTTTTTTAAAGATTCATCAGATTTATTTCATATTTTTAAACAATTTTAAAACATCATTTTCAAAGAAATCCAGTTTTTGATTCCAACTATAAAACCGCGATTTTTCAAAAACTTGTTTTACTCGTATTTCAAAATCCACTTATCAAAATCTCGATTTTCTTTCTTCTCTGCAAAAATATGGATACAATAGTTTGTAAAATTCTTATCTTAAAGAACCGCGAGCTAAATTCCATTCTATACACTCATTTGACATTTATGGTGCGAAATCACGAACTGCCGTTATACGACACCTGTTTTTGACTTTGACTAAATTTCAACTACCTTTCAAACTTCACAAAAACACTTTCATATGTTTATAAAACATTTGTAAATCATTTTCAAACATTTAAAGTAATATGTTTGTATATTAAATATTTTTTTACCTTTAAATCATTTTATAATATTATATTATTATAATATTCATTTTTAATCTTTTTATATTTTCAAAACCATTAAGAGGCTAAATAACTTCATATACACATCCATATGGATTTTATTTTTTCATTAATTAATCTTGGTTAATTACTTATCCATTTTTAATATGATTTCTCATAATTTATCACAACCAAGTTATCAACCATATTAATGTCCATATAATCAACCATATAATCATTCAAGTTATCAAACAAGCATTTAAATTAATAATTTAAACATTCATACAATTATTTTCTAAATGTAAGTAAACTGAGTACTCACTATAATCGAACCAATCTTCTTACTAACATTCAACAACGCTTCACCAAACATCTCTTAAATAACTCTACTTCTCTTTCAATTGCTTGGCCACCATCAAAATGATCCATGCTCATGGCTCTTGCCTCCATCACTTCCAAACTTACAGCCTCACTACCCAAGCTTCCCAAACCATGGCCTAAGTCCTCCCACCATCCAAAAATCACGGCTATATGGCCATTGAAGAGAAGACAAAGGAGTTATGGTATTCAAAATGGAACGGTGTATGTGTGTATATATATTTACTTATATATTTTTATCTCTTTTTTATATTTTTTTTCTATTATTTTATTTAGGAGGAAGCCATTAGAAAGCTTGAGAAAGAAGATAAAGAAATAAATGAATGAAGAAGTGAAATGGTGAATGTATTTATAGCCTTGGAATCCTTAAGGGCTTAGCAACTAACAAAAATATCTCTATTTAATTATCCATCACATCTCCAATTTTTGTATCCTTATTCCACACGTTAATACCTTCCCCTCTATGTGCTCCATCACTTCATTCACTTCATGTATGCATATGTTGACTAATGTAAGATTAGGAAGGAAGCTTGCTTAAAATATCTTATATATTTTGTATTAGTATGTATTTATGTGTATAAGTATATATGTAGGTATATATGTTAATGTGCATGTTAGTGGATGCATTTGTATGTTATATATGTGTACATGATATATAAGTTGTAGTGATTTTGAATAACTTTCGTTCGATAAACCGTTGCCAATCGGAGAACCGATTCTCGGTCACATTTTCACTTATACTTTAATGTACATATATTTGTAAAAAAATGTAAAATAAATTTATAATTATTATTAGTAAATTAAAATGATAACATTTCATTTATAGAACCATGTTAATTAATAGTAAAAATTATTTATATCAGCCTCAAGCCTCATCAACTGGTAATGACTAAAACAGGGAGATGCAGCAAGGCTAAGTGGGCTGCACCCAATTAAGGTATGTTATCACTTTTCTAGATATCCTCAGAAATATATATAAATTATGGATATGGTTGTGCATGAAAAAGTGAGCGCTCGATTTTTAAGGGTGGAAACCCAGGGTGATAACATATTCGGTTCTATCCAGGTTAGGGTTAGGTCGGTCTTGTATAGCAGGGGATCCCGACGAGGTCCTCGATACATTTTTCTAGAGGTGTACTGTGATGGGCAGTACCCCAGTAGCCCAGTCATTGTATGAGATCCATTCTCCAATACGAGCCTTTGATTTTTTTTGTAGAGCCTACTATGCTGGAATTTAATTAATGTAACAATTTTAGCTATTTGAATAAGTATTTGTATTTAGACACTATTATAATATCATTGGATTTTCTATAAATTGTTTTGGTTATCATAAGGGAAAAACCCGTCATTTTTATGTATGATGTGGTCTTACGCGATACCTTTGTTTTTCAAAGGATTTTGATAACTCTAATAATTCAAATTGAGTGTGTTTTCTCATGCTGGTTTTTCAGACTGACTCGGCTGTTATTTAATTATAATGCTTGGGTCAGATCGAGCATTATAGATTTAGGAGAATGGTATGGAGTTCAGAAGACAAGCTGGATGACAAAGATGTATTTCCGTACTTGATTTATATTCCGCTATATGAGGAAAAATTATTATAACTATCCAGATTGGTGTATTGATTGTTGTACTCTGATTTTTGGAAGTATAAAGCAGTTACAGATTCTTTTGTATAAAAATCTGTTATTATATATTATATTCCGTTCCGCTGCGATTGTGAGATTCCATGTAATGTTGTTCTATTTTCTTCTACCTCTTTGTTCTTCACCACCAACAATCGGTATTTCCGGCAGTTGAATACACAACATGTTATATAGTGAACATATAGATGTCGATTTTCAAGGGTTGAAAATCCTGGACTATTACATTAAATAACAAAAATTGTACTTTTTTGTAAAATATCACCAATCTATTGAATTCCTTTTAAATTAAAGCTAGGTTTTATTTTGTTACTTTAATTTTCAACTATGCATTACATTTACAAATTTTATACATATACATGCTTTAGTTTAAAACATAATATACAATGTTTGGTATACATGTGCGTATACATATATCAATTTAACTTAAGATTTATAATATGGAATTTTGTGTAAAATCATTATATTAGTCTTAAATCCTTCCTAACATTGAAATCAAATTAATTATTTTTTTTAATTTCAAACTTACATAAAATAATGAAACTTAATTTAACATATTCAAATGCATGCATGTATATTTGTATGTAACGTTCAGGGATTTTCGACTTTCGAAAATCGACATTAATACGTCTACTGTATCAACTGCCGAGCAATCGAAGGCCGGAAAACCGAACCGTTAGGGTTAAAGAAGAAGAGGTAGAAGGAGAAAGAAAGAAAGAAGAAGAAACAGAAACAATAACAGAATCTCACATTTCGCAGCGGAACAACATATAATAGATAAATGAATATTTTTAAAACAAAGAACTATATCAGTTATTACATTACATCACATTACATTACATTACATTACATTATCAGAGTTATAACAACTAATAGCGGAAAAGAAATACTATATACTAATTGATACGCCATGCCATCCAGCTTGCTCCTGATCTCTACAACAACTCCTGAATTCCAGAATGACCCGATAACCTAACTCTAGACTGCCCGTGTTAAAATTGGTGGTCACCCAGAGTTTAGGAAGGGAACAATAAACTCCAGGTCAGTCATGGGACTGGTGTGGGAACTTAAAACAGTTATATCTTTAGAATAAACAAAGAAATATTTTTAAATAGATTCACAATGCTTTTAGAAAATGTAACTACCATAAGGCCTCCCGCCACACACACAATGCAAACGCAGAATTGGAGGAGATTTCTCCTTATGATAGTCAAAGATGCTTGATACGCAAATTTCTTTGATATTATTACTATAAGTGCAAAGTGTAGAAAACCTTTTGAAAGTACAATATAAATCTTAGCCAACATACGACTAGTATCGTATGCCTACTATAGCTACCATCTAAACAGTGGGGCGCCACCATAAGTAAATGGCAGGTTATACAACTAAAACCGTAAAGAGCTTATATTGGATGAATGGATTTCCAACAAATGGTCAGGCAAAGGACCTTCCCAAGTAAAATGGAACGCCTCTGGAAGGACGTCCCCGGATCCTAACCGGATCTCTGCTGACAAGGCCGGGTTACCTCTGTAATAGGTAACAACTGACACGAGCATGCCATCCCCCGGTCGTTTGCGACCTTTATCCGAGGATCCTCTCAACCAACAACCACAAAGTAATAAGTTTGCAGCAACCACAAAGTAAATATCTGGGCTCCATACCATGATACCACTCATAATCCAGAAGGAAATGACATACCCTTAGAGGGCGCTATCCTCAAATAACCTTGCTGCTACGATTCCTGTTTCGACCATAACCGGGTTGTGAGGTTCGATGAAGTCTCGTCCACAAAGCTATGCTTTTCACAAAAGCCACGCTTTGATCAACAAATGATCAGCAACGCTCAGCATGCCATATTACCAAACTGGGAGTATATCACTGATAACCATCAACTACATAATCTCTGAGCTCGTACATCTCGAAGAAGGGTGTTAAGCTAAGAGCATAAATTCTCCGCCACCAACAGAAATGTATTTGAAAGCAATCTGCGTTATATCTCAAAATGTAATGTCATACATACAATCCATACAAGTCTGTTCTGGGTTCGAACAGAACCAAAGGCACTTCCAAAGAAGCCCTTGCAATCCGGGTATTCACAATCCCGATCGAACTTCCCATCACAAAGGAAATCTCCATACCGTAGCTATCGGTGCAGAGACAATCGATAGGTCATCCTATCATTCTCGCAAATACCCGGTCTTCAAATGCTATCTATTAAGACGTATCACTATTCGGAATAGGATTCATGACCCAAAGGTCCTCTCCCGGCTAAATTGAATAGAGAGCGCTTATTTTTAAAAATATAAGCGTTCATTCAGATTTCAACAAATCACAACAATTTTCACTTTGATCTTTTAAATAAAAGATCCATCACAATCACAAAGATTCGATGTGGTTTTTGGATATTCACTTGGAATCCGACCCCTGGTTGCATCGAAATTCGAACGCCATTAAAAGGCAAATATTGATAGTCAGATATTTAACTATCAATCAACATTCACTACAATTTCCAGATTTAAATAATTTTCACAATTATTTATTTCAAAATATCTTCGCAAGATATATTTTCACACTTCAACCATTTGAAAACCAATTTCAATTTCTACATTGGAAAACATTTTCATATACTTATTTAACAATAAATAATTCACAAATCTATTTATTTTCAATACTTAGAAAATATTCAATATACTTAAAACACGATTAAGTATATATTTTATTCTTTTAAGGAAAACATTCTTTTAAACACATTCATTTGAGTCAAAACGAATGTTGCGTAAAACATCGTTACGACAACCCAAAATCACTAGTATAGAGATTCGAAATTAAGATAGATATATAAATCCCAATACTATATAAAACATTTCCTTTCGAAATCATTTACTATAACAACAGTGTTATAGTCCATTATTTCCTTATTTCTCGAAAACATCTATTTCAGTAATGAATGCTGAAATCTATGGTTTCGATACTTAATACATTTTTAAACATCTTTAAAACTCCTTTTAATTCTATTTAAAATATCACTTCCCCAAGACATCTCTTTAATATATTATTCATTGTCCAAAATCATGAATATACTTCGTTAACCAAATTCAATATTCCTACACATTTTATTTTAAAGGATTATCCACTGTCCAAAATCGTGGATATATCTCCTTTAATAAGCTATAATAATTAACTTATCAAAATAAGTCTATTTTGGATTTATAAAACAATGTTTATAAATTCACATTTATATATATGTATCTTATAAAACTTCAACTTATAAAATCCCTTAATTAACAAATTCTATTTATATCTCATTTAAATGCCAAAATTAAATTTATAAGTTAATTACTTATAAATCTTTTATTTTACAAAATCTATTCATTTTATAACTTCACAATTTATAAATTCATAAATTTCATTCACTTATGAAATCCATTTATACTTCATTTTTAACACTTATAAAAACTAGTTTTATAATTCCAATATTTTAATTTATAAATATCAATTTTATAAATCTTTTATATAAACCGTTTAAAATAATCCAAAAATCCCAATTTAAACCATTTTATAAATTAATCAACTACTTATTTCAAAAATCACATTTCAGTTATATTTCACAAAAATCATAATTTTTATAACAAAAATTTATAACGTCTATTTATTTAAAATGAATCAATCCCAAAATTCAATAAAATGTATACCTTCAAAAATCACTTGAAAATCCTTTTTAAATTCGAAATCGTTACTTTAACATTTTTAAAAATCCAAAAATAGGCCCAATGCTGCAACAGCACCAAATATAACAGTCACGACATCCAAACATCATATATCAATATGATAACAGAATATATCGCAAATATCTGTAAAATAAATCCATACTGTTGAGGAATCCAGTTGGATCCCTCTAACCTGTTTCCCTACATCCACAGATATTAGCGCAATACCAATCCCGTTTCAAGGTGGAATATTGCGATACATGGGTTTATATAATATTATCCGCTATTATGCGGCGCAATAGGGTCTCATCCGCTATATAATGCGGGAAATCAACTCCAAGTACATATATAATACCAATTCCACTTCAAGGTGAAATATCGCGGTATATGTGTTTAATAAATAACATCCGCTTAATATACGGCGTATAGGGTCTATTTCAATACAACAGATAGTAATTTATCATTCAATCACACAATCAAGCAATTTTAAATTTAACTATTCAAAATTTAAATCGAAACAATTTCGATTGAGTGAGAAGTTCTCACCTTGTTTCAAATAGTGGTTTCAGCGTTTTATTTTAAATCCCGTCTATTTTGAATCCCGTCTATTTTGAAAGTTGTTTTTCAAAGTTAAAGATGTTATATTATTAAGTAAGATAAATCGATTTGGAATAATCTTATGTAAATGAAGTGGAATAGTGAAATTCTATAAGAAAACGATTTACAAATGTGATTTATGAATAAAAAGGAATTTTTTTGAAAGAATATTAAGCACTGAATTCACTACTGTTGCTGGGAAATAATAAGGGTGATGACTGCAGTATCATCAATATCATTTTCAAGTTTCTGTGTGATGGATTTGCTACCATAGTAAATGGAAAATTGAAGTTTGGTTGTGATAAACAAATTTGAAAATTTAACCAAAGGAAGTTAAATAAATCAAATCAGATTTGAACTGGATTGGATAAGTTAATGATTTGGAAGTTTAAATATATAAGTCGTATAACTTGTAAAGTGGGAAAATGTAAGTGAAACCAAATGATAAAATGGTTAAACAATTTTGTTAAGCAAAACGAGATATGAATTTGAATAAGTGATGAAATTTGACTTTGGTAAAAGTTAAATAGAATTTAATTTAGAATTGGAATCTGAATTGGATTTATAAGTGGAAATTTAAGTTAAGTTAAACAAATGATGTTTGAAATGGAATATAACTTAAGTGATGCTGAATGAAGTTGATTTTGATATCGAAGTAAATTAATAAAGTGAAGTGATGAATATGAACTTGAGTTATATAAATGAAATTCAACCTTATTTGTTAAATAAATTAGCAATTGAATTAATAAATGGTTTGAATATTAATCACTCGATTGTAAAAGAATTGATATAGAAAATGAATGCAAGTGTTAATCATTAGAAGCTAATGAAGTTAAAGAAAAATTGAATGGAAGTCAATTTAATATTAACCAATTGGAGATTAAAAGTGATAAACCAAATTGAATGTGAATTTAATAATTTTTTTTTATGATTTGGTTGTTATATGATTGTTAGTTGATTGTATATAATTCATTAAGTGTTAATGAAATTGATTTGATAAAATTGAAAGCTATGAAATTTGATTTGAATATGGAAGTGAACTCACTTGAATATGAATTAGTGAATGTAAACTAATTGAAAATGAATAAATGAATGTTAGTAAAGTCCAATGTTAATGAATCAAATGTGATTAAATGAAAAGAACAACAACAATTCATTGAATATTAATGAGAAGTGAATGTATATTGATTTAATGGTTGGATATGTTGCCTTTTGTTGCATTTGCTATATTGGCACATATTGTTGTTGCTTCTGGTATATGTTGTATATCGATATTATTTTCTACATACATGTTTCTCATTGTTGTTGAGTGTTTAGTAGGTGTGGATTGCGCTTGCTTCGCATTTGGAGCTCGCTTTCGCGCTATATTAGCCGTATATGCTCGCTAATAATATATAAGATACATATCTCGGATTACATATCGCACTTTTACACTTTTTTCCCTGCGGGATGCCTCATTACTTTGATGAGATGTATATTTGTGATATATATATTGTCTTTTTTTTCGGATCGAGCCGCGCAAAGGAGACGCTGGCGAAATTTTTCGAAAATTTAAGGTGTTAGAATATTTTTGAGAAAATTGGAAAATTTTGAAAACTATAACTTTGATTTTGGGGTGAAAAGTTAAACGATATAGTTGGTTTTGAAAAGATAACTAAGTATGGTTTGAAAACTTAGTAAAGTTGTTATAAGAAGTTTAACTATTGGATTTTGGCAAAGTTAAACACTTAAGTGAATTTGAAATCTAATTTGAATGGATGTTTGAAAAGTTAATAGATTTCAAGACTTTTTCTTACTTGGTAATTTCGAGGACGAAATTCTTTTAAGGGGGAAGTTTGTAACGACTCAGAATTTGTGCCATTTGAAATTCGTATATTTGATTGATTTTAAATATTAGCAAGTAAAATTTGTAAGTCGAATAAATTATATTTCGAATATCTAGATTTAATTGGATAATTAAATCGATAAATTAATATATGAAATTACAGAAATAATTGGAAATTGGGTTTAATGTGATTAAAGTTAATTTGTAAAGTTGTATTTAATCATATTGGAGTTAGAATGATGTTATAGAACTTTTAAAATTGAATTAAAAGTTAATTTGTGGAAATTGAATATTTTAATATTTAATTGACGAGTAAAAATAGCCATTTTTCAAACAGTCTTGGATTTCAATGAAACTAGTTCCATCGGATCCGTAATGTTATATTATTGTATGGTTTCAAATTTCGTGTCAATCGGATTTACGGTTTGTCCGGGGCAAGCCAAAACGCACTAAAATCGGTTTAAGTGAATTTAAATTTAAAACAGTTGATTTGAAAACTTATCTTCCAAATTCGATCGAATTGGCTCTCGATATATATTCCATTGCGTTCGGAATAGGGGTAAAACATTATAAACGCCAGGCAGCACGCTTCGTTTGGAGTTCGAAAAAATTTCGGGTGAATAGTGTCGCGTAATTTTCTATATAAGGCCTCCATATTCACAATTTTACACCAAACTCTAACCCTAAAGCTTCAGCCGCCACCTCTATTTTAATGGCCGAAATTGCATCTCCTTCAATTTTCTTCAAATCTACACATTAATTCGAGAAACATTCAACTACAAACTTCTAGAGCACGTTAAGATCTTCTTATCCAACGGTGGAGATCGAAAAATACGCTGTAAATCAACGGTAATTTGAGCTTGAAGGCGCGCCGTTCACGCACGTTTCTCGAAGCACTGGGGAGGCCGAGCTCGTCATGGTTGCAGCCAAAGATGGCATGCGTAGGGGGCTTCGAAACCATACTCTTTGATCGTCTTCAAAATCGACGTGGAGGTTGCGTTAATTAGGGTTTTAGATGGCGGCATGGGTTCTTTATCGCGTTCGAGACCTGGGAAGATGAAGTTGTGCGTGCGGCCGGCTACAGGAAACGAACGGTCAGGATGTGAGGGTTTAAAATTTAAAAAGATATTGATTAATTATTATATTTTAATTTGTATAAACTTTAAAATGCTGTAACTCTTTCATGCGAGGTCCGTTTTGGACGAGACTTGCTTGTCTTAGTGAAATGTGATGGGGGTTCTCGCTTCGCGGTTAGGTGGCGAACGGGAGACTCTTACCCCTACACGTCCTCTTTACGGGGTTGGTTAGGCGTAACCCGTGACAGTCGAAAGGCTGGCCGTAAAAGTAAGTTTCAGGTACCATTTGTAGCCACGGTAGGTCTGGGATGGTTGCAAAGCCTACCGGTCACTGCTGCCTCGGGCGTTACATTATATGTATATAAGTTCTATTATATATATACATGTATGTATATATACACGTATGTATATATACATGTATGTATATTTGTGTATGTGCATATACATACATACATATACATACATACATACATACATACACACACACACACACATATATATGTATATATATATGTATATATATATATATATATATAATAAAACTATGGACAACAAAGGCACATATAAAAGAAACGTTAAATATGCATACTTTTTATATGCTACACTTATGGTGTATATTAGTATATTTGGATTTACTAACATTTCATGCTTTATTTAAATTGATTATCAATGAAATTTAATAAATAATTAATCTAATCAGTGAGAGAGAAATGAAAGGTTTCTCTCTCAAATAAAAGCTATTTATATCAAATTAAATGAAAGGTTTCGCTCTCAAATAAAAGCTATTTATATCAAATTAAATGAAAGGTTTCCTTCTCAAATTAACTTTAATGGGTAGCTGTTATACACATTGGTATATTCGATACACTAGTACATTTAAATTTATATCAAATTTGAACTCTTTCAAACTAATTAATTAAAAAAAAGCTTTTATTTAAAACATCTTTTATATTGGATCCAATTCTCTTTAGATTTCATAGGCCCAATAGATCCAAATAGATTTTTTTCGAGATCTACCTATCTCACCCACTTCCGACTAGTCTCGTTCTAACATGGCTGAGCAAGGAGTGTAGTTTGGGGAAGTTTGTACATCTAAAACTAGAAGATTTATCGGTGAAGGATTATGTGAATCAATTTGATGAGCTGACTAGATTTGGATTTGATTTGATAAATACGCACATAAGAAGGCTTTGAAATTCGCTAAAGGGTTAAAACAACCTCTTCAAGATTTGGACCTTAGTCACATTCTATTAGGGGCAACTTATGAAGTTTAGTGAAAATTCCCTTATTAAATATTGTTTCCAATGAAGAAGCCAAGGGTGAACCGAAAATGGAAGGTGAAGGAGAAAGTCACCAAAAGAAACAAAAAGAGTTGAGAATCAATTTAAATATTGTGTCTATGCATGTCATTTGGGACAATCCCTACATCCTTTTATACTTACTATAAAAGATGGCATTTTCAAATTCAATATCAAGTATTAAACAACCAAATCAATATGATTTTAACTTCAATGGATCGTTAATAATCATAAGTTTGATTTTATTTATAGTTTTAGAAATATTTTAGTACATTTAATATTCTTTTTCATAGACACATGCTTATTTCTCTATCAAAATTCTTGCTTAACTCTAATGCTTATCAAATAATACCTTCATATCATTTCTTGAATCATATCCATTAACCCACAAACTCAGAATCGCTCTTACTGACTTCGAGACACTTTGGTTACTGAGCGCAAACAACATATTCTAGACCATTATTTAGAATATTCGTTTCAACGTACATATACTAAAACTCAAAATCATATCGACCGATAATTTTATAAGTAAAATCTGAATTAATTTAAGTACACTGAATGATGAATCTGTTACGTTAATTTCAACAATTAAAATTTATAATGTTATTTTATCAATGTTGCTTATCATATTCCATCTGCATTAGTCTTATTCTTAGAGTCACTTTTGCGACTGATGATCATATCCCTTAAGTACAAACATCAAAATTATATTTTGATAATGTACTTGGAATCCATTACATAATTCCATATTGTAGAGTCAATATTCTTAATAGCTTATTGATAACCAGGTAAATTTTATTCTCAACATCAATAAAAAAATCACAGTTTCTCTTTAATATGTGAGAGTTTAGACATTCAAATTAGTGGTGTCCATTTAGGCTTGGTCAATTACATTTTATACTTTGTAATCAGTTTTATTATTTGATCATATCCAAACCTATTTTACTACCAATAATTTCTAAAAGAAATTCCTTCATCATGGAGTTGGCGTTTCTTGAAATAACAGTTGTTTCTTAGTGCAATAGAATAAGTATTCATAAAAACTTTATGAAGTTCCTTTATATATGTATAAAACATATTTAGTTTTAAATTTATGGAACTTATGTTTAATATATATAGGTCCATCAATATTGATTGGTCCGAAACTCATTTGGGGTGGTACACACAAGATCCCTTCTTAATAATATTACGTGCCGTCTCTCGACTCACACAACCTATAAACTACTTGACCTAGAATATGCATGGGTTCTTGTCAACTCTTATATTGTATGATTTCGTGAACTATACCTTATATGAAATTAACTTTAACCCTATGTACTTACTTTTAAGAACACAACTTTATAGAAAGAAGTTAACTCAACTTCACTCATCATTAGTCGTGCTTTTTCCAAATAAGTTTGATTACTTCTTATCGATACATCATTATATATCATAAGAAAGAGTGGCTATTTAGATCGAATCTTATTTGTTTCTAGGTATATTTGGAAACGAAACTCTTTCCAACACACTCATATATTTGATCAAATCAAATAGTTTTATTTTTTTGCAAGTCATGTCATGTACTTTCATTTTATATTCGAACTTATCATAACATCCTACACGCATATCAAATACACATGTTTATTTTATGGTAAACTCATTTTTGAATTAAACAATTTATATAGAACTATTTTGATATTATTAGACCTATATTACTTACATCTACATGTATTAATCGTAAGAGTTCATTAACACTTTTATCGCTCACGTTGAATGAGTGTTTCACCCTTAATCTTCTAAGATATAATTCATTATTACTGTATGATTCATAATCATGTGACTTAAATAATTATTCCTACAATATATGGCTTAGTCAATAGTCCTAAAAATAATTGTTATTTTTTTATATACTTCAATATTATATATGTGAGGCAACAAAAAAGTTTATTTTAATTGATTTGTTTTAAAATGAGTATTCAAACAATCATAATAAAATAAAACTATATTTATTTTCAATCAGTACTTAAAACATTTATTATTTCATGAATAATATTCGATATACTTATGAAAACGATTTATCTTTCGTATCTTGATGCATCCACTCATAAGTATTATATGGCTTGCTCCAGCCTTTTTCCTCCATTACTCTAGTAGCTTATAAAATATGAAGCTTTGTTTGACTACTTATTACTGGTTATTATTTCTTTCATTATAATTAGTTTATAGTCCAAAGTTTTTGATTAAATATTTTAAACTTATAGTGATAACCTTTATAGGATACTATTTTCTATATAATAACAAAATTTGAATAGAATCACATTTCTCATTCCATATTAAGTATTTTTTAGTATTTTATATAATTCTTCCAGTGTCCCTTTATCAACCATAAGTGAACATTCACTCTCTTTATCCTAACTATACCTAAATTACATCCACTCTCATACATTCGCTTTCCATTCATTAGTCGAACCATTAAAAGGAGAGCCTTATTGTAATCAATCGTACTGACTACATGATTGATTATGGTTTATATGGACTATTTTCATTGAAGTTTCATACATCGTGAACCGCAATTGTTCACCATATAACATTTGTTTGTAAATGAATATTGATCAAAAATTCATATTTTTGTATTATTTTAGAGTCCAAAACTTATAAAGACAATACATAGTCTCGAGAAAATAAACACTTGAGTGGCCGAGGTACGAATGTTTTAGTGGTTGTATAAATTAGCACTTGCATGGGCTTTGAAGCGATAACATGCCAAAGGATTTAAAGGCAAGTATATTTTATATTTATTTGCCAATCCTTTTCATACACACACACACACATATATATCTTAAATGATAAACATTTTATTAATTTTATTAGTTGCATAAATTTATCAATGTAGATTAGTTTAAGTTTATACAACATATATTCTTATAATATTAAAAAGGTTAAATTTTATCATTTAATTTTTATAATAAGGCTCCCACTAGATTTTTCGTTTCTCCAAAACCTAAGAAAAAACATAGAAGTCTTTCGATTTCTTTAGTGAATGTTAAGGCTCACTTGCCTTAGGATTACGAGCTTGAGGAAAGTTCAACAAATCGTAGGCCCGTAAGCAATGTATAAGACTTTGTCGGTTGTATCATATACAACTCCTAACCTATGGTCTCTATTCAAATCTTATTTTACCCTTGATTGAAACTCAACAAAACCAGAGAGATCATTCACTCTGCCTACCATTTCACGACGGCCTAAATATAATGCACGTACATTGAGGAAAATTCAACAACTAAATGGTGTGCAAGTAACCTATTAATATATAAATGGTAAAGGATGACTTATATATTAAGGATTCATATTCCTTAATATTTATATATTGAGTGATAGAGATTTTGGGAATAGTATATGTATTGTGAAATACCCTTGTGATATAAGTGTTAAACACATTTAAAATCACGGTATGTGTACCATACATATATACTTGTTCCTTAAATCTAGTTTAGGTTTATTTCCAGTTCCACTTAATATCATACATACATAGTTATATAACTATTAACTTATTTATAAATTTTATAATTTAATTTCTTATATAATATAAACATCTATGTTATTAGTCAAAACTTATTTAATTAATTTTAGCTCTAATTAGTTAAACCATATTTAGTTAGTTAAATTTATTTTATATAAGTTTTCTAAAATTTTATATTACCTATCTTAAACTATTTAAGATCATTGATCAACTGTAACATTAATAGTTTATTTATGTGTTGTTCGCATCAAAAATGGCACAAACATCCAATAAAGTAATAAATATGAAAATTATCAACAAATAGCAAAGAAGAACACACAGTTTTTATAGTGGTTCGACGAATTGTCCGACCTATATTTATTTAAACTTTATTATTTGATTTCAGTGATTATTAAAAGTATAATTTATGGATCAGTATTCTCGGATCGATGGAGATCCACAAATTTTCATGGAAAAATGAATAAACATATTCGAAATATGATCCAACATCCACATTCACACGTTGCACTACCAAAGTTTCGAGGTTAACTTGATCCATGGCTTAAGGGATTTGTGCCGCTCATGAATCTATACCGAACTGACTTGGAGCCTAAGAAATTTGGTTGTTCGCTTCAGGCTTAACCTAAGGATTTCTTGAGGTTGTTGCGTTTGAGTTTTCTTTGCTTGCTTTTGTGTGTTTGACCAGACTCAACTCAGTGCCAATCCATGGGGGTCGGGTTAAAAAACTCAAGTCTACTATTTTCACTCATTTTTTTGATATTCCCTTTAGCCTGACTTTTTATGATGGTTTGTAAGTCCTCGAATCATTTCTTCGTTGTTTTCTCGTCCAGTTGGATTGTCTAAGTCTATTTAAAGACTACGAAAAATTCGACTGTGACACTTGCCCTCCAAAGCAGACTTTGTAAAGAGAAAGAATGCTTTGCTCTAGAACAAATATTAAAGTTGAATATCAGTAGAGGTTACCTCTCTAGCTATTAACTGATTGAATTGCATTGAATCATCTGGTTCCTTTGGATTCAACTGTAAATCAAAGGTCCTTCTAAACCACTATAGATAAGGACTCCAGTCCTTGCTTAAGTGTTAAGTCACAAATCATCATCATTCCATGTTCTTTCAGAATTATTATATCATGTATCATATACCACAAAACAAAGTCACCCCATGTTCATCCGTAAATTAACTATCATATCTTAGAATCAATGTTATCGCGTGTTCGTCCGAGACCTAAGTTATGATGTATGAGTCATACTTATGGGAATCAAAGGTTAACAATCGTGTCCATTGCCACCGGTTGGAACATTATTAATAAATCTCTAGTACCTATAGTATCTCATTATAAGAACGCTAAACCAAATCGATGCAATCACTCTCATCAATCATCTAGTTATCGTAGTTGTCAATTAGAGTAATGCATTGCCGTCGATCGGAGCATCGCCTATAAATCATCTAAAATTGCTCAACATCTCATCATAAATGAGTCCAACTGGAATCGAGGAAATGATGTAATTTGAGAATCAATATTAAATTGTTTCAAAGTCGAGTAGCGTTTAAATCCAAAGTCTTGTTTTTTATTTCTTCGGATTGCACCATTAACAATAAGGATGGCTTTTGATCTCTCCAGATCGTGTAATTAATGGCCAACCCAATTCCTAATCTCTTTGGATCTTTGGTATAACTTTTGGTTTGATAGTTTATAAACTTAATTTTTGTAATTAAGTGAATAATTGAGAAAATGAAATGGTTTTATAATCCTTAATCTAACTTAAAGATTTTAAGTTAATTAATGTATCGATGATGGTTTATTTCCAAAGGATTATTAAATAAGGATCAAATGATTATTAAAAATAATGAAGGCAAATGGCTTATCTTTTAATTGATTAAATCTTAAGTAATTAAAGAAATATTAATTAAGGAAAGAGATTAAGGAAGAATTGATTTATGAAGGTGATTAAAGGATAATTATTTTAAAGGATAATTGCTTAATCAAAGATTGATTAAGGATTTAATCCTTGATCTCTTTGGATCGTTAGTTCATGTTTCCGATCGCTTAGGATTATTAATCTAGTCTTCGATCTCTTTGGATTGCTAGTCTAATCTCTGATCTCTCTAGATCGTCAGTTCATGTTGAGTCCAATCCGCTCGCTCTCCAACGAGGAGACTTAATAAACAAGCAAGTCCTTCCACTTATTTTCCAACGAGGGACTTACTTTTCTAGCAAACCTATCCACTCACTCTCAGGTGAGGGGATTTTCTTCCCTGTACAAGTACAATCCACCTTCTCCCTAGCAAGGGAACTTGCACTTTATGGTTCATTACTCCATCTCTTCAGTCGAAAGAACCATGTCTAATCAGTTCATAAATCAATATCAAGGGGTTACCAATCTCCTTTGGTGTATCACGATCAACATTAGTTATCATATGTTTTCAAAATCAAGCATTCATTCATCGAATTCAAATTCAAACATCACAACATCCATCCCACAAGCACTACGACCAGGCACTTGAATAAGAGCATGCCTAGAGACTGATCGAGGTCTCATAAACAAGTAAGTAGCTTGACTGTAAACCACATCATTTATTGAAAATAAAGGCAAAGTGTGGGTATCGAACCCGACTCCTTGCAATCTCGATCACGAGATAACTGTCCTCGACCTAGATCCAAGGCCGCTTCCATTCACTGCAGATGGTGGCTGCTCTTGCTACACCACTGCAGTTTGGTTCCTCACGTATAATTACAGCGGTTATTCCTCATTTGCTCCTTAATCAGATCAAGAAGGTGAATATAATCATTTGTTTCATGCTCATTCAGCTCATGGAATAGGAAATACTTTCCCAATCTTTTTTTCTGATCTGTGGATTCTATCTTCATTGTTTTCCGATAAGGAACCTGTCCTTTGGTATTTAGGTAAATCCTCTTTGGGATTTCAATCAACTTTGTGTAAGAAGAGAATTTAGGTTCCCTTCTATGCTACTTTGGTCCTCCGAAGCCATCGCCCTTCTTTTGCTTTCCTTTGTCTTTTCTAATCCACAATATTAACCTCAATAATTTTAGCTTTAGCATCCTCTTGACATAAGCACCTCTTAGCTTTGTGGTAAAACTCTATAATATCCATTAACGGATCCCTTTCCAACATAATCTTAAAATCTGTTTTGTTAGCAGCTCTCGAAATCACTGCCATTAGAACTATCGATAGGTCCGGTTATATAACTGCAGTGGCTTCTGCGTTAAATCTAGTCAAATAACCTCTTACGTTCTCTCTAGCCCTCTTTTTCGTGCTCAAAAGCATCATCGCATTCTTTGATTGAGAGATATAAATTCTGAACTAACTTATAAATTCTATTCATCAATTCGGCCTATGTGTTGATGAGCCTACTTTCCAGTTGTCGAAGCCACATCACCGCTAAGTGTGTTAAATATAATGGGAAACACCATCTCATTACCTTCTCAGAAGCACCTATACCTCCATATGTCAGATGTATCTCATTAGATGAACCGCTGGATTTGTTTTCCCATCGTACATTTATATTGATAGCTTGAAATTGGGTGGATTGTTCGCATACCAGATGTTAGGGGTAAATAATTTTTTGTTCATATCCTAGTGGTACACCTCTCATCGCTCGTCTGACTATTTCAGAAATTCTATTACTGCAATCTAATGGAAGTCTATGTTCCCTGTTTTCATTTTATCCCTTATTCCTATAGGGAAATTCTTGTATGTATTATTCTAGTTGCACGTTTGCATTCGGATTCACGTTCTGTGGCCTAACATCATTTCTCAAGCATGTTCCATCTTCACCGAACTTCGATTCCAGCATGCCCCTAAGTCTGCCTGGATCGATGCTGACTTATGCTCAGGGATCAGTATCGACTTGTGCTCGAGGATCTGTACTGAGTTGTGGTGCCTCTTTATGGGTTGCTTCACTTTGCTCTGTTCTATTCCCAGGTGCATTAGTTTTGCCTTCCGGCCTATAGTTTTGGTCTACAGCAACTCCATCTATTCTCGGTTCTCTCTTCCTTTTGAAGAATTTCTCCACTGTCTCTTCCTAGTGCACTATCGTTCTCTCCTACATTTATGTCATCATTGTCTCCATCACATCTTTGGTTATGTAGAAGGATGGAGGGTTAGATCCAAATATGAGCTTCTAGCTGCCATCGTATCCTTATTAGCTTTCACTAATAGAAGTTTTTCTAGTTAATGGTCTCGTTATCTTCTTAACTTCAAATTTCAAATCGTTAAATCCTAGAATCCTCCCAGTGAAAGCACCAAAAATGACATAAACACCCAATAAAGTAACAAATATGAAAATTATCGAGAAAAAGCAAGAAAAGCATAGGAGATCATGGAAATTTTATAGCGCTTCAGTGAATTCTCCAACCTAGTTCACTTAGACTTTGTTATTCGATTTCTATGACTTTTACAAAGTAAGATTTTATGGACTAGTATTCTTGGATCAATGGAGATCCAACAAAATTTTGTGCAAAATGAATAAATTTAGGAAATAAGAAAGTACCTTTCCAAATGCATCCACCCTCCTATTTACAGATGAAAATCCTCAAAATTACACGCCCCAACATATTCCCCATGTTCATCTGTTGCTCCACCAAAGTTTCAGGGTCAAACCGACCCATGAATTCACGGATTGGTGCTAATCCAAGGATTATGAATCGATACCAAGCTAATTTAGAGTCCGACCTGAGAAATTTGGATGTTTCCTTAGGCTTGACCTATGGATTTCCTGAAGTTGGTGTGCTTGAGTTTTCTTTTGCTCGATTGGAGTTTGATCCAAGGTTTTTGTGCATTCGACCTGAGTCAATTGGTGCCAATCCATGGGGCCGAGTTGAAATATTCAAGTCGGCTTTTTTTGCTTATTTTTTGATACCTCATTTATCTTGCCTTTTGATGATGTTTTCCAAGTCCTTGGGTCATTTGTTCATCGTCTGCTTATCCAATTTGGTCATTTAAGTCTATTCGAATATTGTGTAAAATTCAACGTAACATGTGTACATATCAATATACGTATGAATTTCAATTTATTAACTTTTAATTAATTTCATTTAATTAAAATATTTAATTAGTTAAAATTTTAATTTAATTTATGATAGATAATTTTAAGATAAATAAATAACTACAACAATCATAGTTATATACAAATATCAATATGTTTGTTTTAGTCAACTAACTTTTAAATAAATATTTAATTTAATTAGTCATATTAAATTGATTTTAAATTTGAAAATTAATTATTTAAAATCTCTAAAAAATTTAAAATTTGGATGCATTTTAAATTTTATAAAATTTTGCTTTTATATTTTAGGTTTAAAATATCTTCTAGATTTTCAAATAGATTTTGTAAAATTAGCACAAGGACAAAAATCAATTTCGGCCTTTGAATTATTGATGACATTTGGGCATATTTCATCATTCAAGCCAGACCAGTAGTCATGTAGGTAGAGTAACTATTACCCAAAACTAACCTTTGACATTGCTTTTCTAGATGCTCTACTAAATGAGTATGCTTTAATCAGCCAGCCTTAGCATTGCTTGTTTAGACCGCATAGACTGTTTAAGCTCTGATACCATTAAAGGAACTGGCCAGTCAGAAGTGGATGAGATCGGCAGATTGCAAATAAAATTCTACTATGGATCTACTATATCTACAAAGTCTAAATGGATTTTAGATCCAATCTAATAAAATTTTAAATAGAATCTTATTTTATTTCTTTTGGTTGAAAGAAATTTTCAAATATATAATAATGAACGTATCAAATACATTCATATATGTAAAGTGCAAATGCATACATAGTCAATGTGTATCTATATAGGTGTTGGGATTTACACCGCAACTGACACATTTCCCCCTTATATATGCCTTCATTGGCCATACTTTTACTTTGAAAACATGTAAATAATAATAACATATGTATATAAAAAGTCCACTTACCATAATACATGATATGCTAAAATATTTACTAATAGACAATAGATAACTTATTTTTATAACAAGATAATTAATGAATAAAGTAGAAATTTATGAAGAAGAAAAGGCACGATTTTCCTCCTACCTTTATTCATTCATTTGATGCCATTTTTATTATCATGCTTTTAAACCAAGCACTATCTTAATGAATCAGGACTGTTGAATGCTTATGAGATGAATTAAAAATGAAGAACGCAGAGCAAATACCAAAATCCAGATAGTCCCTAGGATCAATTCCAATCCATTTGAACTATAGGAAAGTTCTTTGCTATTTTTTCGAAGAGCCAAGTGATGACAAGCTGAAGAAATTGAAGATTCAAGAATAATGGATAACTTGGCACCGATCCTTCAAAACTAGATATCGATCCATTTCATGGCATGTAATGAGTCAGCATGACTTAGTCAAAGATGAGCTAAGCCTAAGTGAAGAACAAGATGGCAATAAACCAGACAACTTGGTACCAATCCATAGCAATCGTTAACGATCATTATTAGTTCATGGTTTCGGACATGTTCTCCTGCAGAAACTTTAGGCTTGGAGTGGGAAACATGGTTAAGAAAACTCCAACGATTTTATTGATCAATTTCCTTCTTATATAGTGTGCCGAGAGCATTGGAAAAATAATTTTATTTTATTCTTGCGCCTAAATTCTGTCAAATTCATACCAAAACGGTTTGATACCGAGTTGTAAGATCTTCTTTATAAGGAAAAGAGTAGGCAGTAACAACGTTATGTGCATAAAAAATTGATTTTGGCTGAACTATTCTAATTCTTATGTGTTCTTCTCTTTATTAATCTCTTAGCTTTACCATCTTTGTTTGTTGCTTGATTGGGTGTTTGTCCCACTTTTGAAGCAAACATTTTGGTGCTTTCACTGGAAATAATCCGATTCTTAATTATATATTTGACTTGGAACTTCGATTTTAACTATCCATAAGCTTGATCTAAAGATTTTTTGTTGGGGATGGATGGTTATTTAGTTTGACAACGAATCTATCATTGGATCAAAGAGCAATGGCCCGTAGGAATGATAAGAGAAATCAACCACCTCAATACCCCATCATCAAAGCAGAAAATAAAAACTCTCAACATAGAGAGGAAATGATTCAACCAACTCTTGTTGAAGCCCAGTGTGCATCAGTCACAGTCACAAGGGTGAAGATGGATCAGATGATGGTTGAAATAAACTGAAGGACATTAGAAGCCAAAATGCCATCTTGAATGAGATGGAAATAAATTATGCTATGATGACCCAGCTGCCTCAGAAGTATAGGAAGTTCCATAAAGATTCATCATCTTCCAACTTCGATGAAGAAAGTTCATCTTCATCACATCATCATCTAAGGGATAGTAAGTAGAAGATAAAAATAGAGATACAAGAACATTGAGGATAGGAGCTGATAAAGCTAGGGCTAAACTCCCATGAGCAATAACGATCGGTATAATCGTTCCCAAATCGATACCGACCATTCTTCTTGGGTGGTCCTTGGTGATTCTGAGGGTGAAATCCAGAAGGAAGTTAACACCGATGTAGAGCAAGTTGTTGGTAGTCAAATTGGGAGTGTTCATATGAATATTGTAGAGCCGACCATGAGATAACATGGATTGATAAGGCGATAACAAAGAGGATCTCGATGAACGACTCTATAAGAAATAAGGAAGCCCAAACATCATGCAACTAACCAAGAGTGTTTTTGTAACATCCCTAATTTTTGATAAAATTATTCAAAAAATTTAATTAGATAAATTAAATAGAATAATGAAGGTAAGGAGATTGAGATTTGAAAAAATATATAGGGACGTGCTTATCAATAAGATAAATGGCTTTAAATTGGTTTATTGGTAAAATTAAACTACACATAGGCATATTAGTAAAATTTGCCAATTCATTATGCATGGCTATAACTTCTCAATTTGTATATTCACATTTAATTTCCAGTTTCACAAATGAAAAATTAGAAACCTAAACTAACCCATTACCAAGGAAGGAAAAGAAGAAATTTTAATTTAAAGCTAAGGATCATAGCTAAGGAGGGTTAACTGACAACAAATCTCGAATTTATTATCAAGTTTAAGGTGAATAATAATCTCCTACCATCTCTATTTTATTCTATGATTATATGATTTTGAATTTATGACTTAAATTCGTTTTTGTGATAAAATGGACGACGATATGCTTGAGCTATATTATGCTGGTTTATTTTAATTCATACGCATATGAATTTGCACGGTTTTGACATGAAACCGAGAATTCATGATTTCAGATTGCCATGGAAAATTTTTATGTTATGTAAAACATAATTTGGAGATGGGTTTTAATTTTTAAAATTTCCAAGCTATGAAAATTTTATTATGAATTTTTAATGAAAAATATGATATGATTGCGTTTAAAATTTATTTCGAGAATTTCAGGAAGAACTTGGGTCTAAAATTTTAATATGTTCGATTACATGATGAAATTGAATTTTTATGATTTTTGATGATTTTTTCCAGTTGATTTTTTGAAGGAAATAAATTATTTTAAAAGAAGGGCCTTTTTGCAAAATGTCGGTTTTGTTATATGAAAAGGTATTAACTTTAAAAATCCTTTAATTTAGATCTGAATAAATGCAGCAGTTACATAGGTAAAGTTTTTGAAAAGTTTTTATGACGACCAATCAATAGTTTACAAATGGTAATTTGTTAAAAAGTAATTACTAAAAGTTGCTATAATTCAGCCTTTAAACCAGAAAAAGGTGTTCTGCCTCTATTAGCAAGGACTTTTCGACTCCTTTGATTCTACCTCATCATAGTCGAAACCCATATAGTCGAAACCACCATAGTCGAAACTAATACACAAGATATCATTTAGATGGTATGTAGTGGATTGAGGGAAAGTGGAAGCCTCGGTGTCGAATAGGTAGCTTCCGATGGGGTCGAAACCCTACTTTGTTTTCAAAAGTTCAAATCTTGTCTAGTTTTACCTAAGGCTTTCGACATAGTTGAAACATATGCTTTCGAAAAGGTTTAATAATTAGCTTTCGAAGAAGGTTGTCATGTTGTGTTAAAGTGTTCGCTTTCGAAGGAGAACTTTTTCCTTTAAATCGCTGCTTTTGAAAGGGTAGGTTCCAACCTAGTCGAAACCTAGCCACTACTCTACCTTTCGATTATATTAACCAGTGATGCTTTGAAAAGAGTATTTTTATTTTTACCTTAAACTAAGCCTTTTTCCTAATTGCTTTCGAAATGGGTGAGGGTTTCAAAGGTGATGGAGTCTAAAAGGGTTTCGACTCTGTCCTTCAAAATTTTTATTTTAATGGTTTTGCTTTCGACTGAGATGGTTCCAACACCATCAATTTTTCCCTAAATTAATTTTTATTGGTTTCAAAGGAGATACTTTCGTATATAACCATTTTGATCCATATGATGTTTTTAAAGAGTAAACCCAATGCTTTCGAAAGGTGTACTTCATTTGTTTTGAAGCTCTATATTTTAAAAAGATGATTTGATACCATCGAAAGGTGTAATAGGTTTTGAAAGAGAGTGTTTACTAAGGGCTTCGAAAGATATGTATACAATGTTTTGAAAATAGGTCTTTCCTTTCGAAGGAGGCTATCCAGAGGTTTTGAAAGAGATGTTTTTGTTGTTTCATAACATAAACCCAATCTCAATTTAAAGTTATAACCATGGCATAAAAGACAATTTTGAAATGTTATTCATATTGTTATTAAATCATATCTGTATTATTGGTAAAAGGGAAAAATAACCAGTTAGGTTGATCCAAAAGTGAATATAACTTAGTAGATGTTAAATTTTAACTAAAGATATTGGCAGGGGCCAATAGGTTTATGGTAATCCCATGGAAACTATATGATATTTGCAGGGGCCAATAGATTCATAGTTAGCGCATGAAAATTATGATTTGATACTGGCAGGGCCAGTAGGTTTGTAGTTAGCCCATGAAAACCATATCCGGATTAAGATATTGGCAGTTAGCCAATAGGTTCCTAGTTAGCCTACGTAAACTAGGATAAGAAATAAGATATTGAAGTTACCAATAGGTTCTTGATCCCCATAAAACTAAGTAATTGGACAGATAGTCCTTAAAATTTAACAGGTTAATAGTAACTCTAGAAACTATAATTGAGATAGATAGTCAAAATGAATGGGGAAGGGTAATCTAGAATTGATTTATTTGTTTTGTGTATCATTATATTATTTTGAAATACTATGTTTTTAACCATTGTGGATGCATGAGCACAATATATGATTTTATAAATGTTTTACGATACCAGTGAGGGGAAAACCCCTTTTTCTCAGCGGCGTGGTCTCACTAGATATCTGAATGGTTCGAGATGGTAAATTAGTATTCATACCAGGCTTTATGTCTGACTCGAATTTTTTGTTTTCCCCTTAAACTCTCGGATACTCAATTTATTTTGAGTAGGTTGAGAGTTAAGGTTTTCAGGCATTCTTTTAGACGAATAAAGCTTCTGAGGATGTGCAGGAGGAAAGATTGTTGTTAGAGTTCTTTTATTTCCATTGTGTATTTTTTTTGTAAAGGCAAATTGATTTCTTGCCTGTCTATATACTTTGTTCTACCATGGGGGCATCTTTATATGTTGCTTTTGGCATATTTTGTAATGATTATATGTTATCTGAATGTGATCTGCGAATTGGGATTATGCAATCAATTTGGAATATTTGGAAATGAAATGAGGAATTTGTTTTTCTGTTTTTTTTCATATTCTTGTGTTTCTATGTATCAATGTATCTAATATTGCCGTGTTTGGTCATCGAGGATTAATAACTATGGATGACTGCAAAATTCATAGCCATTTGTTTTGGGCCTCCAAATAGGGGGATGTTACAAGTTGGTATTAGTGCATATGTTTATGAAACTTTAAAAGAAACTTAAACCTAAAAGATTTTTCAAAACATAATCTAATGAATCAGATAATAAGATTGGGGTTCGGGGTTAACACTATAGTAACGTACTTGTATTTGCTATATAATTATATATATGTAAGTCCGTATCCCTCGCTCTCTTAGACCATTCTTCTGTATCTTACTAAGGCTCGTATGTAGATTTACGAGAAAGGAGATATGGAAGCAGGAAACTGAAGAGGAAATCTCGGTGGAGGAAGCACCATACCTAACGAAAATGCTCGACCCACTACCAGGAGAAACCCGGGTCGACCGACTAACACTAGTAACCAAAATGCTGAAGCCAATGTGGATGCTTGAAATCCACTAGTAGATATGAGGGCAATGTATCAGTTCTTTTTCGGTTTGGTGCAAGCTGGAGCTGCTGTTAGAGTTGCTAGATATGTAGGAGGAGCAAATCCTGTGGCTTTAGTTGGGAATATTGCTCTGCTGAGTAGAGACAACACCAGTTTGGGTGGAAAGCCATTCTTGGGAATAGAGAGTGCATAGAGGTTTATAATTGGCTGTTGCATTATGAGCGTAAATTTACTAATTTGGGTCTGAATGATAGGCAAAAGAGGAGGTTGGCCTCTAGGCAGTTATAGGGGTCAGCACTACACAGATGGAAGAGTGTTACTGTTAGAGTTCCGAAAGAGCGGTTAACTTAGGCTGATTTTAAGACGAGATTTAAGCAGAAGTTTGTATCAGAGTTTGCTAAGTCTGAGCTGATGAGGAAATTTATGGATTTAGTGCAAGGAGATATATTAATGGTTGAGTAAACTACTAAGTTTGAAGAGCTTTCTAGATATGGATATGCCATTATAGATACTGATATTAAAAGGACTGAAAAGTTCATTCGAAGACCGAGGCCCGAGCTTGCTAGAATAACCATGAACCATGTCTATGATCCTTGTAATATAGTGGTGGAGATGGCCATTCTCCATAAGGAGTTACTTTCTAATTTAGCTAAAGAGAAGTCGGTGGAAACTCTGGGTTCCCAGGGGAAGAAGAGGAAGTTCTTTAAGAAGAAGGGAGCCCAGAGGGGGGACACTGCTAAGAAGTCAAAGGTTGAGGTAGTTTGCTATAAGTGTGAAAGGAAGAGTCACTTTGCAAATGAATGTCGATCAGGAAATGGGAGGAAAGCCGCAGTGTAAAATGCTTCAACTGTGATCAAATTGGGCATTACAAGAATCAGTGTCCAGAGCCTGTTAGGGAGGACAAAGGAAAAGTTTTTGCTATAGGACCAGCTAGGCCTACTACAGTAGATAAGGGAAAGACTGTGATGGAAGGTACGCTTTTGATTTAGAGTATTTCAGTTAGAGTAATTTTTTAATATCGGTGCATTACATTCATTTATATCTCAGTGTGTGGTTAATAAATTATGTCTAGAACCCACCTACCTTCTTATTGCCTTAAGAGTTGCGAATCCAATAGAAGGGTATGCAATTCTAGGTTTAATATGTGACCAGTTAGAACTGACTTATTAGGTTATAAGTTAACATGCAGTTTGTATGTAATTGATTTTGTAGATTTTGGGATCATTTTGGGTATGGATTGGTTGAGTAGGCACGAGGCTAGAATATTTTGCCAGGATAGAGAACTATCGTTGAGACATCCTGATAGTCATAACCGAATGATATTCTCAGTAGAGAATACTAACCAGAGTGTTAGTGCTATGCTTAATGCTATGGAGGTAGGAAATGAGTTAAGTCAGGTTTAGGTAGCAAGAGAATTTTCCGATGTTTTTGAGCCAGCCACTGGACTTCCCTCGAAAAGAGCTACTAAGTTTAGAATAGATCTTGTGCCAGGAGCTGAACCTGTAACTATATCACCTAGCAAGATGACACCAACTGAGATGAAGGAATTGAAGGTGCGGCTAGTGGATCTAGAAGGAAGAAATTTTACTAGACCAAGCAGTTCGTCTTGGGGAGTGACCGCGGTGTTTGTAAAGAAACTAGATAGGTCATTGAGGATATGCATTGACTATCCTAAGTTAAACGAAAGGACGACTAAGAATAAGCATCCTTTGCCAATAATGGATGATCTATTTGACCAGTCGAGTGAAGCCAGAGTGTTTTTCCAATTGGCCATGGCGACAGGTTTCCATAAATTAAGAGTGGCGGAGGATAGTATTCCTTTGACATCATTGCAGACTAGATATAGTTCATAGGAGTGGTTGGTAATGCCATTTGGATTGATGAATGCACCTGCTTTCTTTGTAGATTTGATGAACCAAGTTTTCCGAGAGTACTTGGATAGGTTTGTACTAGTATTTATAGATGACATTTTAATATACTCTAAGGATAAGTGAAAGCATGAAGTTCATCATAGAGTGGTGCTTGAGACGCCGAGGCAGAATCGGGTAAAGGAAAAGTTTACCAAGTGTCATTTCTGGACGAATGAGATAAAGTTTCTTGGTCACATGGTTTGGAGAAAGGATTATCCATCGATATAGATAAGATCGAAGCTATGAATAACTTGAAGAGGCTAGAGACAGTGAATGAGATCAGGAGTTTTCTTGGGCTTGCTGGCTACTATCGGAGATTCACTAAGGATTTCTTATAGATAGCGGCACCCGTAACTAAGCTAACTCGGAAGGAGGTGAGACTTTTCTGGTCCGACAAATGTGAGGAGGCATTCCTTAAGTTAAAGAATTAGTTGACCTGTGATGTCCTGGAATTTTGGGCAATACTTATTTAATAATTTCCACTTATAATTTATTTTAAAATATGTAATATGATTTAATAATCTAATTTAACCAAATGTTATATTTTCAAAACCAATAGTTAATATAATTTAACAAATGTTATCTTTTCAAAACTTAATAATAATAATTTAATTTGGAAATGTTTATTCTTTTCAAAAGATAATAATATATATATAATTAATAATAATTAATCTTACTAAGTTAATAAAAATATTCTATTTGTAATGTATATATGTATACATTATAAAAAAAAGAAATTGGTTTCAATTTAAATTTGATAAAATGTCTTCAAATTATAATATATATGTTTATATATTGTGATTTTTAGTTTTGTTTTAAAATTCAAATAATTTCTGAAGTTAATATTTAAAATGTTCTATTTATAATGTATATATTTGTATATATATTGTAAATAGAAAAGTATTGGATTAAACTTAAGTGGAAAATGTGTTTTCAAAATTTATTAAATATATATGTATATATGGTGATTTGGAAGATTTTTGATTTGATTTAATAAAATGCTTTTCCAAAGCTATTTAAAATTAATTTTATATTTTCAAAACACTTAAAGAAAATTTATTTTGTTAAAAGTATAATAGCTTAAAAATAGTATATTATCATAAAAGCTTAATTTGTTTTCTTTTAAATTGGTTTTTGAAAATAAATTTAGTTTTTATATATAATATCAATGTTAGACATAATAACTTAAGTTTAAACTTTTAAATAAAATTTAAATAAATGTTTATTTTATTTCTTTTAAACTTATCTTTAGAAAATGGATTTTAAAATATAAATAAAAAAATATAAAGAGATAAATACATTTCATAGTTATATATAACATAAGTATTTAGTTATGATTTAAATCATTTGTAAATAAGTAATTAATTTAAAAAGATAAAATTTATATCTGTAACATAAGAAATGAATTTAAAATGAGGTTTTACATTTATCATTTACTAAAGATTGAGTAAACACACTTGTAAGCTTATGGACAATTCATGATAACAAGTGGCAAATCTTTGTTTAAAGGAAAATTTTGTTTATGATTAATTTTTAAAAGAGAAGAAAAGGGGTCTGTTTATTTTCTTCAGCTCAAAATTTTCTTTAGCTTTCTTCTTAAAAAAACCAAAAGAAAAATTCAACTGTAATAAAAAATATGAAGCCATTTACAACTTCAGATCCAAAGTATTTAATCTGAAGAACATGCAATATTATATGAAGAATCTACTGCAAGATATTTAACAGCAAATTCAACAGCAGGCTTTTAAAATATAATAAAAGAAACTTTAAGCTGCGAGCATCATCAAGTTTCAAAGTTCAACTGAGATCAAAACAATGCTTGTCAAATTCAATGTTCCTGGAATCAAAATGCAGTATTTTCTCTGTTGTCAGAAAGGTGAGTAAATTTATTGTGAAAGTAGATTATACTTGATCTTATGATTGATGCCTGTTGAAGTAATTAAGTTTACAAATATATGGATGTGAATGTTATAGCAAACATGATAAATGTTTGCATGTTTGATTTGAAGTTGAATGCATGTATATTTAGCAGTGTGAATGTCTGTAGATATGCAATTATAAGCTCTGTGCTTGGTTCATGTTCCAGATTTTATTAGAAAAATTCTTATCTTCACATACCATTGAATTTAGACCAAGATTTGAAAATGAAAAATGACCATAGTAGTGTATTGATAATTTAAAATTTTGTTTCAAAATTTTTATATTTAGAAATTAGTCTGAAAAGCAAAATAATAGTAATGAACTCCATATTCAATAAAAATCAATTTCAATAATTTAAGTTTCGGATCATATAACCTAGATTGATGTACAAAATCATGAATTTTAACATGAATTTGGGAATTTTTAATTTAGTATTCAAAGGGAAATTGAGGATTTCTCGAATTTGGGTTTTGGGTCGATTGCTGTTGATCGGTGTCGAAGGGGAGGTCGAGGTTTGGCATGAAGGTGGCCGTGGTGTCTGGGGATGCAGGAAAAATGGTGAAAAGCTTTACTGATGGCCGTGGTGATCGGTGCATGGAGAAGTAGGGATGTGAACCTGCTTTTGGTTTGGATCGAAATCGAGGTTAGATCGTCGTCGTCAAAGTTTCGGGTCGAATTGCTAGTGGGGGAATGAGTTCGTGTGATCGAGGCGCATCTCTGGTGAAGGTGGCGGATCATCTATTGGTAGGATTCGTCCTCAGTGGTCGGTTTCGTCAATCGAATTTCTGGAGGTTTTGGGTTGAATTGCTCGTTTCTTTTTCTCTGGTGATATCGGCAAGTTCGATGGGTTCGAGGGATGAGGGGAGAATCGACGACGTGGTGAGAGTCGTGGTGATGGCCAGAACCGGTCAATTTCGTCATGCACATGCACGAGATCGGAATTGTGCATCTGAGTTTATGGTTAGGGAAGAAGAATTTGGCCAGGGTTTTATTCGTTGTTTTCTCGAAGCTCGTCTTATGTTTGTTTCGAGGGTGACTCAGGGTTTTGTGTATGCTGACTAGTGTATAGCCTGTACCATGACCAGTTTTTAGTGAATGAAATTTAAAGCAAATTTTTTACTTAAGTTGTTCCAAAATTCAAATTCTGTCCAATTTTAAAAGTTTAAAAATGAATTTCAAATTTTTTAAGCTAAAGCTAATTTTAAAACAAAGTTTTTAGTTAGTTGTAAAAATGTATGAAATGAATAATTCAAATTTGATGTTAAAAGAATTTTTGTGTTAAATTTTTTTTTCCAAAGTTCAAACTTTTGTTTAGAATAAGTTTTGGATATTAATATTGCTTTAGTTAAATTATGAAATGAACCCCTAAATGTTTTTAAATAAAATATTATTGATATAATTGAATGTGATATAGCAAAGGTATTTAACTTGAATAAATTTAAAGTTGATGATTTTGTGTAAACCAAACTCAAACTTTTAAATTTATTTATTTTTAATTTAAAAAGGAATATAAGAGTTTAATGTATGGTTTACCTTAATTTAATCAAGTTTTATTTATAAAGATAATTTAAGTGTAATTACTTAATTAACTTAAGTGTTAATGTGAATAATTAAATTCAGGTAAATTAGTTGAGAAATTAATTAAGTGTAATTAATTATTTAATTGAGGGTTGATTAATCAAGGTTAATCAATTAAGAAATAATTAGGTAATAAGTAATTAAGAAGTTAATTACTTAATGATTAAGAAGAATTATTAAAGATAATTACTTAATGAAGTAATTAAAGAAATTAATTACTTAGTGTAATTAATTAAGTTATTATGGTTAATTTTAATTAATTAATTAAGTTAATTAATTAAAAGAATTACTTAATGATGGAATTAAGTATAATTACTTAATGTAATTAAAGAGGTGTAATTGCTTGTATAGTTCTGTTTTCCGGATAGGAGAAGCAAGTTTGAAGTCTTTTGATGCTCGTATAGTAGATTTGGTGTGATGGGGATCGTGGGAGAACCATCTTGTTGAGTAGAATCAGAAGATCCTCTTATTCTTGATCTAGTTTTGATTTGATAAGCATCTGTGAAGTTGGGATTGTCAACAAGATTGAGGGCATCCTAGGATCGGGGGAAGGTGTGGTCAAGAGACGTAGGAATTCGGAATTCGAAGTCGGAGATTTAATTTTGGATAAGTTTTCTCCGATCATAAGAGCGATGAGATTGGGTAAGACAGGAAGCTCGCTCAGAAGTGTATTGGAATCTTTCTGTATTCTCTTAAGGATAAGTGTTTGATCTATAGGATTGAATTGCTAGCTCGAATGGCTGGGATTCATGGGGTATTTCTCGTATCTCTGAGAGGGTACATGTGTGATTCGTCACTGGTTTAGAACCAGCAGGTCAGGGAGATTTGGAAGTTGAACCGAACTTGTCTGTGATCTGGTATCCTATTTAGATTGTAGATCTAGATATATAGGAGTTCTAGATCTAAGTAGTGCAGCTAGTTTAGATTCTGTAGAGCGAGTATCTCGGTGTTTGTACATGGGAAACTCTAGGAAATTCTGTCCAGAATTTTGTCTGGATAGTTAGAATTGATTGTTTGAATTGGATGTTATGGTTTCTAGTATATGGTTGATGGCATATGTTGGTATTTTAAAATTAAAATCTGTATGAGAATATTAAATTATCTTTGCTTTTAATTTCGGGGACGAAATTCTTTTAAGGTGGGAGGAATGGGATGTCCCGGAATTTTGGGCAACACTTATTTAATAATTTCCATTTATATATTTTAAAATATGTAATATTGATTTAATAATCTAATTTAACCAAATGTTATATTTTCAAAACCAATAGTTAATCTAATTTAACAAATGTTATCTTTTCAAAACCTAATAATAATAATTTAATTTGGAAATGTTTATTCTTTTCAAAAGATAATAATATATATAATTAATAATAATTAATCTTTCTAAGTTAATAAAATATTCTATTTGTAATGTATATATGTAAACATTATAAAAATAAGAAATTAGTTTCAATTTAAATTTGATAAAATGTTTTCAAATTATAATATATATGTTTATATATTGTGATTTGAAGTTATGTTTTAAAATTCAAATAATTTCTGAAGTTAATACTTAAAATGTTCTACTTATAATGTATATATATATTTGTATATATATTGTAAATAGAAAAGTATTAGATTAAACTTAAGTGGAAAATGTGTTTTCAAAATTTATAATATATATATATATATATGGTGATTTGGAAGATTTTTGATTTGATTTAATAAAATGCTTTTCAAAAGCTATTTAAAATTAATTTTATATTTTCAAAACACTTAAAGAAAAATTTATTTTGTTCAAGGAATAATAGCTTAAAAATAGTATATTATTATAAAAGCTTAATTTGTTTTCTTTTAAATTGGTTTTTGAAAATAAATTTAGTTTTTATATATAATATCAATGTTAGACATAATAACTTAAGTTTAAACTTTTAAATAAAATTTAAATAAATGTTTATTTTCTTTCTTTTAAACTTATCTTTAGAAAATGGATTTTAAAATATAAATAAATAAAACATAAAGATATAAATACATTTCATAGTTATATAAAACATAAGTATTTAGGAAAGTATTTAATTAAGATTTAAATCATTTGTAAATAAGTAATTAATTTAAAAAGATAGAATTTATATTTGTAACATAAGAAATGAATTTAAAATGAGGTTTTACATTTGTCATTTACTAAAGATTGAGTAAACACACTTGTAAGCTTATGGACAATTCAAGATAACAAGTGGCAAATCTTTGTTTAAAGGAAAATTTTGTTTATGATTAATGTTTAAAAGAGAAGAAAAGGGGTCTGTTTATTTTCTTCAGCTCAAAACTTTCTTTAGCTATCTTCTTCAAAAAAAGAAAAGAAACCAAAAGCAAAATTCAACTGTAATCAAAAATCTGAAGCCATTTACAACTTCAGATCCAAAGTATTTAATCTGAAGAACATGCAATATTATATGAAGAATCTACTGCAAGATATTCAACAACAAATTCAACAGCAAGCTTTTAAAAGATAATAAAATAAACTTTAAGCTGTGAGCATCATCAAGTTTCAAAGTTCAACTGAGATCAAAACAATGCCTGCCAAATTCAATGTTCCAGGAATCAAAATGTAGTATTTTCTCTGTTGTTAGAAAGGTGAGTAAATTTATTTTAAAAATAGATTATACTTGATCTTATGATTGATGCCTGTTGAAGTAATTAAGTTTACAAATATATGGATGTGAATGTTATGGCAAACATGATAAATGTTTGCATGTTTGATTTGAAGTTGAATGCATGTATATTTAGCAGTGTGAATGTCTGTAGATATGCAATTATAAGCTCTGTGCTTGGTTCATGTTCCAGATTTTATTAGAAAAATTCTTATCTTCACATACCGTTGAATTTAGACCAAGATTTGAAAATGAAAAATGACCATAGTAGTGTATTGATAATTTAAAATTTTGTTTCAAAATTTTTATATTTAGAAATTAGTCTGAAAAGCAAAATAACAGTAATGAACTCCATATTCAATAAAAATCAATCTCAATAATTTATGTTTCGGATCATATAACCTGAATTGATGTACAAAATCATGAATTTTAACATGAATTTGGGAATCTTTAATTTAGTATTCAAAGAGAAATTGAGGATTTCTCGAATTTGGGTTTTGGGTCGATTGCTGTTGATCCACGTCGAAGAGGAGGTCGACGTTTGGCATGAAGGTGGCCATGGTGTCTGGGAATGCAGGAAAAATGGTGAAAAGCTTTACTGATGGCCGTGGTGATCGGTGCATGGAGAAGTAGGGATGTGAACCTGCTTTTGGTTTGGATCGGAATCGAGGTTAGATCGTCGTCGTCAAAGTTTCGGGTCGAATCGCTGGTGGAGGAATGAGTTCGTGTGATCGAGCCGCATCTCTGGTGAAGGTGGCAGATCATCTAGTGGTAGGGTTCGTCGTCGGTGGTCGGTTTCGTCAATCGAATTTCTGGAGGTTTTGGGTTGAATTGCTCGTTTCTTTTTCTCTGGTGATATCGGCAAGTTCGATGGGTTCGAGGGATGAGGGGAGAATCAGCGATGTGGTGAGAGTCGTGGCGATGGCCACAACCGGTCAATTTCGTCGTGCACGTGCACGAGATCGGAATTGTGCATCTGAGTTTATGGTTAGGGAAAAAGAGTTTGGCCAGGGTTTATTCGTTGTTTTCTCGAAGCTCGTCTCGTGTTTGTTTCGAGGGTGACTAAGGGTTTTGTGTGTGCCGACTAGTGTATAGCCTGTACCAGATTTAAAGCTTGACCAATTTTCAGTGAATGAAATTTAAAGCAAAACTTTTACTTAAGTTTTCCATAATTCAAATTCTGTCCAGTTTTAAAAGTTTAAAATTGAATTTCAAATTTTTTAAGGTAAAGCTAATTTTAAAACAAAGTTTTTAGTTAGTTGTAAAAATGTATGAAATGTATAATTTAAAGTTTGATGTTAAAAGAATTTTTGTTTTAAAGTTTTTTTTTCCAAAGTTCAAACTTTTGTTTAGAATAAGTTTTGAATATAAATATTGCTTTAGTTAAATTATGAAATGAACCCCTAAATGTTTTTAAATAAAATATTATTGATATAATTGAATGTGATATAGCAAAAGTATTTAACTTGAATAAATTTAAAGTTGATGATTTTGTGTAAACCAAACTCAAACTTTTAGATTTAATTTTTTTTAAATTTAAAATGGAAGATAAGAGTTTAATGTACGGTTTACCTTAATTTAATCAAGTTTTATTTATAAAGATAATTTAAGTGTAATTACTTAATTAACTTAAGTGTTAATATGAATAAATTAAATTCGGGTAAATTAGTTGAGAAATTAATTAAGTGTAATTAATTATTTAATTGAGGGTTGATTAATCAAGGTTAATCAATTAAGATATAATAAGGTGACAAGTAATTAAGAAGTTAATTACTTAATGATTAAGAAGAATTATTGAAGACAATTACTTAATGAAGTAATTAAAGAAATTAATTACTTAGTGTAATTAATTAAGTTATTATGGTTAATTTTAATTAATTAATTAAGTTTAATTAATTAAAAGAATTACTTAATGATGGAATTAGTATAATTACTTAATGTAATTAAAGAGGTGTAATTACTTAGTGAAGTAATTAATGAATGATTACTGGATGTAATTAATTAAGGAAATTACTTGATGGATAGTAATTAAAGGATAATTACTTAGGGGAAGTAATTGAGTGATAATTACTCAGTGTAATTAAAGAAATAATTAATGAATTTAATCAAAGAGTTGGTTTAATTGGTGAAGTAATTAAGGGAAGACAATTACTGATTATGATTAATCAGGTTTGATTAACAAATGTAATTAAGTTTATAATTAATTATTAAATGTAATTATGAGAACAATTGATTGATAAAGTAATTAAAGGGTCATTAATTAATTTAATTAATGAATAATTAATTGATTAATTGATTAATAAATGTGATTAATTAAAAGGATAATTAATCAATGAAGTGATTAAAGTATAATTAATTAATGTAATTAATTAAAGATTAATGCAATAGTTAATTAATAAATTAAAAATTAATTAAGATTAATTAATGATTAAAGATTAATTAATTTGTGTAATTAATTTAAAGGCTAATTACTTAGTGTAATTAAAGAATAATTAATCTAGGGTGATTAATTAAGAACATGATTAAAGAATAATTAATCTGTAATTGAAGATTAATTAATTGGATTATGATGGTGATTGGTTAATTAATTAACTAATGATTGTTTAAGCAGGATTAGTTGTTAATTCTCAAGTAATTAATTTAATTTAAGTTGATTAAATTAATTATAAAAGGGTTAATGATGCCTGTTTATGGATGACTGTTTGTGGAATATCTAGATTGATTGATATCTATTAGATGATATGTTGTGATATTATATGATATGATATTGGGTATATCAGTGATAAATGTGTGATATTTATCTATGAATGATGCTGTGTGAATTCAATGTTTTAAATTGAATTAAATTGTTAACTTAAATCACTTGGGCATTAAGATGGCGTTTGGATTCGATGAGACCGGGATCGGGTTTCCAAATTTGGAATTCCAAAAACCACATCGATCCAAATTAAACGTTAGGTCGTGAATCTCAAGTGAAAGAGTGAAGACTCAAGGTGTAAGGACTATCGTCGTTAATACTTTGAGGGTGATTCCAATACGAGTTTAACGGGGGTTGCACTTTCAGATTCGAGATGAAGATTCAGAGCGCATGGGCTATTGTCGTTAACTCTTAGGGTGATTCCAAAATGAGTGTAACGAGATAGTGCCTTCGGTTTCGTTCGAACCTAGAACGAACTTGTATGGATTGAATGCTTCCAGAACATTGCCAGGTGGACGATGAGCATTCTAAGATAGATGTGTTCTATAAAGGTAATCGTAGCCTCATGCCTCATCAACCGAGAATGGCTAAAACAAGGGAGATGCAGCAAGGCTAAGTGGGTAGCACCCAAGTAGGACGAGATTTACCCCTGTCTAGAGGTCCCTTTTATTTCGGCTGTATGGGCGGTTGATCATGACAACTGCCGGGGTTGTCTTGTTCGAGACTGTCCAGTAAGGGATGGTTCCGGCCTTATGTTACAGGGGATTTAGGGTGGATCCTCGGTACGGTGATCTAGCCACGTACTGTGACGGGCGGTACCCCAGTAGCCCTGCTATTGATGGAAACCCATTCTTCCTACGTGCCCTTATGGTTTTGATTGTGTTACCCACTTTTGTGGCTAGTGGCTGGAATTTAATCATGTAACAATTTCAGCTATTTTCTATTTACTTCAAATCCCTGGACCCTATTATAATATCACTGCATTTCCTATCAAATGTTTTGGTTAGCGTAAGGTAAAAACTTACCCATGTTTATTTGTGGGGAGTCTTACGTGATAGCTTTTTTTTCAAAGGATTTTCAAAGTTAAGCAAATTTAACCCGTTTACTCACACCAGACCCATGTCTGACCCAAGTGTTTATTTTCTGTTTTATTAAACTCTTGGGTACTCATATTATGTATGAGTAGTCGAGGGATTCAGGTTTTCTTTGACGAGTTCTGGAGGAGATATGGAGCAGGTGGCTTCAACGTGTAGATATATATATATATATATATATATATATATATATATAGTGTTCTGCTGTGTTAGAGTTGTATCTGTATCTTTGTGTTGTACTTGAGTTGTAATTATTAGATAGGTGTGAATAACTGTCTAGTTTGTTTTGTATTAGCTGTATAACTCTGATGTATATAATACTATGTAATATTTTATTTGATTAATATAATATATTCATTTCGCTGTGAGATTCTGATGTTGTTTAGTTCTTTCTTTTCTATCTTTTCTCTTTTCTACCCCTTTCTTTCTTTCTAATGATGCATCTTTCTATGGAATGAAAGGCGGGTCGTTTCATGACCAATGCACCAGCATTAGTAGTTCCAAACGGAAACCAAGGATTGGTGTGTATACTAACGCATATGGAACTGGATTAGGAGCGGTGTTAATGCAGAATGGTAAAGTCATTGCCTATGCATCTAGGCAGCTTAGACCGCATGAAGTTAGATATCCTACTCATGATTTGGAGTTGGCAGCTGTGATCTTTGTATTGAAGATTTGGAGACATTATCTATTAGGAGAGAGATTTGAGTTATATACCGATCATAAGTTTTCACGGTATCTATTCTCTCAGAAGGAGTTGAATATGATACAGCATAGGTGGCTAGATTTTTTGGCTGCTTATGATTTTGGTATAGAATATATACTAGGGAAATGTAATAATGTGGCTGATGCTCATAGCAGGAAACATCCGAATGCGGTACTGGCTATGTTGGCGGGGTAGAAAGATTTAGAAGCTTTAGTCACTTGTTTTAGCTAATTTATTCTTAAAGAGCATAGATAGACTGCATGGAGTTTCTAGTAGTATAGTCAGTGATAGAGATGCATTGTTCACTATTGAATTCTGGAAGAGTCTACAGGAAGTGATGGGTACCAAGCTTAATGTGAGTTTTGTGTATTACCCTCATACGGATGGGCAGACGGAAAGAGTCAATAAGGTACTCGAAGAATTATGGAGAGCTTGTGTATTAGATTTTGGTGGATCATGAGAGGATCACATGCATTTGGTAGAGTTTTCCTATAATAATAGTTATCAGACTAGTATAGGAATGGCACCATTTGAAGATTTGTAGGGAAGGCCATGCAAATCACTAGCATGTTAGTTGGAGACTGGAGACAGGTTAGTCTTAGGTCCAGATTTGGTTAGAGAGGCATCAGAGAAGATTGAGTTAATCCGGGAAAGGATGAAGAACGCTCAGTCTAGACAGGAGAATTACATAAATAAGAGGCATAATGATCTAGAATTCTCAATTGGAGATAATGTTTCCATTAAGGTATCACCTATGAAGGGTGTGATATGATTTAGAAAGTTAGGGAAGTTAGCCCCAAGATATATAGGTCCATTTCAGATTATAGAGAGGATTGAAAAGCTCGCATACAGAATAGAGTTGCTAAGCAGTTTGGCAGTATCCATAATGTATTTTATGTATCTCATCTTCGCAAGTATGTGAATGATCCAGAGACTACTATTCCTCCGACAGGATGGATGACTTAGAGGTAAAACCGAATTTGACATTTGTTAGATAAACAATTCGGGTTGTAGCTAGAGATGAGAAAAGATTAAGGAACTAGACAGTCAGGTTGGTGAAAGTTCAATGGAGCGACACCGAAAAGGACTGTACTTGGGAGACAGAGGACGTGATTAGAGATACTCATCCTGATTTTCTTTGAGGGTATGTCTATATTAGATTTATATAGATAGTTTCTAGTCAGTTAGACTAGTATGGTTGGTAGGAGTTTTTACAGATGTTTGCTATGCTTAGTATTTAGTCCTTACTGAATTTCGAGGATGAAATTCTTTAAGGAAGGAGCCTGTAACATGCCTAATTTTTGGTAGCATTATTCGAAAATTTAATTAGTTAAATCAAATAGAATAATAACGATAAAGAGATTGAGATTTGAATAAATTATATAGGTTTATGCTTATTAATAAGAAAAATGGGCTTTAGATTGGTTTTTTGGTTAAATTAAATTACACATGGGCATATTAGTAAAATTAGCCAATTAATTATACACGGCTATAAATTCTCATTTTGTACATTCACGTTTCATTCCACTTTCACAAATGAAAAATCAGAAACCTAAACTAAAGACGGTCATTAACAAGGAAAGAAAAGAAGAAATTTTAATCTAAAGCTAAGGATCAAAGCTAGGGAGGATCAATCAACAACAAATCTCAAATTCCTTATCAAGTTGAAGGTGAATAATAATCTCCTACCATCTCTATTTCATTCTTTGATTATATGATTTTGAATCTATGATTAGAATTCGTTTTTGTGATAAAATGGATGATGACATCTTGAGCTATATTATGTTAATTTATTTTAGTTCATACAGATATGAATTTATACGATTTTGACATTAAATCGAGAATATATGATTTCAGATTGCCATGGAAAATTTTTATGTTAGGTAAAACATGATTTGGATATGGGTTTTAATTTTCAGAATTTTCCAAGCTATGAAAATTTTATTATGAATTTTTAGCGAAAAATACGATATGATTGGGTTTAAAATTTATTCCGAGAATTTCAAAAAGAAATTGGGTCTAGAATTTTAACATATTTGATTACATGATGAAATTGAATTTCTGTGATTTTTTTTCCAGTTATTTAGGGATATAAATTATTTTAAAAGAAGGTCTTTTCTGCCGAATCTCGGTTTTGTTATATGAAAAGGTTTTAACTTTAAAAATCCTTTAATTTGGATCTGAATAAATGCGGCGGCTATAAAGGTGAAGTTTTTGAAAAGTTTTTATGACAACCAATCAATAGTTTACACATAGGCAAGTTGTTAGAAAGTAATTACTAAAAGTTGCTATAATTCAGCCTTTAATTCAGAAAAAGGTGTTCCTTCTCTATTAATAAGGACCTTTCGACTCCTTTGATTTCGCCTCATCATAGTTGAAACCCACACAGTCAAAACCGCCATAGTCGAAACCAGTACACAAGGTATCATTTAGATGGTATGCAGCGGATTGGAAGGAAGGCGGAAGCCTTGGTGATGGAAGGGTAGCTTCAGATGGGGTTGAAACCCCGCTTTGTTTTCAAAAGTTAAAGTCTTACCTAGTTTTACCTAAGGCTTTCGGCACAGTTGAAACATATGCTTTCGAAAAGGTTTTATAATTAGCTTTCGAAGAACGTTGTCATGTTGCGGTTAAAGTGTTTGCTTTCGAAGGAGAACTTTTTCCTTTGTATAATTGCTTTCGAAAGGGTAGGTTCCGACCTAGTCGAAACCTAGCCACCGCTTTAACTTTCGACTATATTAACCAATGATGCTTTGAAAGGATATTCTCATTTTTATCTTAAACTAAGCCTTTTTCCTAATTGCATATGAAAGGGGTGAGGGTTTTGAAGGTGATGGAGTCGAAAAGGGTTTCGACTCTGTCCTTCAAAGTTTTTGTTTTAAAGGTTTTTCTTTCGACAAAGATGATTCCGAAACCATCAATTTTTCCCTAAATTAATTTTTGTTGGTTTCGAAGGAGATACCTTCGCATATAACCATTTTAACCCAATGCTTTCAAAAGGGTACTTTCATTTGTTTCAAAGCTCTATATTTTAAAAAGATGGTTTCATACCATCGAAAGGTACAATGAGTTTCGAAATAGAGTGTTTACTAATGGATTCGAAAGGTATGTATATATTGTTTTGAAAACAGGCCTTTGCTTTCGAAGGAGGCTATCCAGAGGTTTCGAAAAAGATGTTTTTATGGTTTCAAAACATAAACCCAATCTTAATTTAAAGTTATAACCATGGCATAAATAAAGATTTTGAAATGTTATTCACATTATTATTAACTCATAATTGTATTTTGGGGAAATGGCAGAATAACCAGTTTGGTTAACCCAAAAGTGAATATAACTTAATAGATGCTAAAATTTTAATTAAAGATATTTGTGACGAATCAGAGTTTTGGATATTTGAAATTAGAATATTTAATTAATTCTAAATATTTAAAAGTTAAATTCTAGCTTGAATTTCAAATATCACTGTTTATTGGATAATTTAAATTATTGAATCTAATAATTGGTAATTAGGTAAATTATGAAATCTGGAGTTTCGAGTTTGTTAAAAATATTTTAATGGCTTATAAAATTTATATTGATAATATTGAAGATAACAGAAGTGTTAAAATTGAATTTTAAGTTGATTTGTTCAGTTTTAAAAATATATAGTTAAATAGCTATTTAAAAATAGCCTTCCGAGGCACAGTCTCAGTTTTCGACGTAACCAGTTCTATTGGACCCGCAATAATGTATTATTATCGAATTTTAAATTTCGTAGTTTTTGGAGTTATCGTTTAGTCATACATGATATAAACACGCTGCAATTTATATCGAAAACTTAACATAATAACTGAGTCAAAAAACTATCTTCTTCATACGATCAAATTAGGACTCGAAACCTTTTCCATTATGTTCAAAATAGAAGTATAACATTATGAACGCCTGACGGCATGCCTCGATAGGATTTGAAAATTTCTAGCTATGAATTGAAGTTGATTTAAATTTGAATTTAAATATAATATATGTATATATTTGGAACGGTTAATATATCTTCCATCAATGCTTTTTGTTTTCATTTCTCAACCACTGTAGCAAGCCTATGCAGACACGCAAGGCAATTTAAAAACACGTATTCTCCTTGGTATAACACGCGTCTTCTCTATAAAAAATACGAATGAAAGTTTGAATCGATTAAAAGCATCGAAACCCTACTTTCGCCCTCTTCATTTTTTCACTTCTATTCGATTATTAGATGAAACCGAATTCCAATTCGTATGTCTCTCAAATCAAAATTTCAATGCGTTCCTCGTTCGAGCTCAAGATCGATACTTCAAGGAGGGGACTTTGCATCGTTCGACGGCGTTCGAGCTGACTAGGTTGTGGGATTCGCAATGCCAGGGTTGGTGGCAGTAGTCGCCGCAATAGGGGAAAGCTTGGGTCCGGTCTTCGATTTTGGATCGGCGACTGCTGGTGGTGGGTCCTCGAGCAGACGCGAGAGTTGCATATCGTGCTCCTAGCTTTCGTTTGGGAAGCGAGTTCGAGTGAGGTGGGGTTGTTCGATAAGCTTAAGGGACCGGCGATGACGCCTGGTCGCGAGCAGGTGATGGACGAGGGCAGAAGTCTCGTATGAAGGGGTCGAGTGGAAGCTTGCTGTTTTTGTTTTCCAGTTGATTTAAGGTTAATTTAAATTTTTAACATTTTTTAAATTTAATGTCACTTAAGTCTAAACTGGTAAATTAATTGTTGATTTTCTATTCACTTATCAGAAAATTTACAGCAAGAAAAAATAGCAAAGGTAATTTAGTTTTTAATTAAAATTATAAAAGGTGTTTAATTTTAAATTCATTTTGATACATGGATAACTTGTTAATTTCGAGAATGTGTGTGTGTGTGTGTGTGTGTGTGTGTATGTATGATTTTAAAGCTGGGATTTTTGAAAAATGTTTTGACTTGGGAAAAAATTATTTAAAATTTTGATTTTTGGAAACTTATAACAATGATTCTTGTAAAGGGAGGTGTTTCCAAAAGAGAAATTTAATTGGTTAAAACGCTTTAAAATTTTATAGTTGATTCAATTCGAACAAATTAATTTAAATAAAACTAAATAAATGGTAATTGATTATTCGATTAGTTAAAATGTTGATAAACCATATAATGTTTACACAAAGTCCAAAAATTATGGGAGGCAAGCCGGTTTGGAAATGGATTGCAGAGCAAAAATCAAAGGTGAGTTAATCTCACTCATTTGGATTACCATTTGAATTTAAATTGTTAAATTTAAACTATTGATTGATTGATTGAATTAATGATTTATTATCAGTCTGGATGTGATATTATATATAGTAGTGTATATATATATTAGAGTGATTGATTTCCCGCATTATATAGCGGATGAGACCCTTTGCTCCCCGCATAATAGCTTTATACAGCGATATCTCGCCTTGAAGCGGGATTGGTATTTTATTTGTTGACTAACATCTGTGGATGTAAGGAAACAGGTTGGAGGGATCCAACTAGATTCCTAAAAAATGTTAAATTTATTTTCATATTCAGTTATATTAAATGTTGAATAATTCTGTGATGTATTACGTTGAAAATTAATTTATTTGATGTTAATATATTGCTGAATATATTGTGTCATTATAAAATTATAAATATTGAATTTTAAAAAGGGAAAAAATTTAAATTAAGAAATTTATAATAAAGATGGATAAATTTAAAAAGAAAAGAATTGGGAGAATGAATAGTTTGATTTCTAAATCCTATATAATACATTCTGGGATATGGGAAAAACAAGGATTTTGAATAAATGTGAAAGAAAGAGATTTTTAAAATAAAGATTTAAGCAATATTGTTTGAAAGTACGAAGATTTTTTTTTTTAAATTTAAGATTTAAACGAGTTGGGAAAATAAAGGGATGATTTTGAAATAAAGTATGAAATTGGGATTTCGGATTTAAATAAGGTTTTGAATCAAAATAAAAGAGTAAAACTAGAAGTTAATGGATTTTTGAATAAATTTAGATTAATCAAGGAATAAATTTTAAAGGGGATTTAATTCCGGAAATCAATGTGAAAGTCGATTAAATGTTTTGGAAAATGTGATTTAAAAGGAGAATGAACTATGGAATTTATAAATGGGGTTTATAAATAAAGTGAAATATTTATAAGTGGATAATTTTAAAGTATAAAAATTCATGGTGGGAATTTATAAGGCAAGGGTGATTTGTTTTAAAAAAATAAATAGTGTTTTATTTTTAAAAGTGTGGAATTTTTTTTTACGTGATTGGGACGTAAATTAAATTGGGATAAATCGAGAAGGATTTATAAATGATTAGATGGTTATATTGGAATGAAAAGTGTATTTTTCCTGAAAAGCCAAGTGTATTTTCAAAGAAGATTTTTATGTATAAATTATAAGTTTTAAAAGTGGTTTTAGAAGAATGTTTTAGAAAGATTACGATTTAGTTGTTTACATTTTTTTAATGTAAATATTGGTTTAAGTTAATTATAGTAGTAATTATTTTAAAGGTTAAAATAGTATATTTATGTAAAGGATTACTATTAAATATTTTATTGTACCTTATATTATAGTTTTATTTGAAAAGTAGTCTTTGGCTAAAGTTTTATTTGGGAAATTATTATAGAGTTTCATAACTAATATTTTGAATAAAGTGATTTAAGTAATTTTATTTTAAATGTTTTAAGTATATATTTTTGGAAAACTAAAATTTGACAAGACTTGGTGGGAAATGAAGTAATTGGTTGAATGATTACTTAATTTGATAGTTAAATAACCGACTATCAATATTTTCCAATGCGCTGATCGTTTTGAAGAGACCGGGATCAGTTTTAATTACCCGAAAACCTTTTCAATCCGGTTTAAATATTTGTTAATGGAGGCCGTGAAGATGATGAAGACGGTGAATCGGTTTGTTCAGACCTAGGGCAACTTGTATGGACGAATGCTATCAGAACATCATCAGGAGGACGATGAGCATTTTAAGTGAAATACGTTCTAAAAAGGTAACGCATAGCCTCAAGCCTCATCAACCAGGAATGGCTAAAACAGGGGAGGTGCAAGAAGGCTAAGTGGCTAGCAACCAATTAGGATAAGGTCATCCCTGTCTAGATGTTATTTTTTATTTCGGCTGTGCGGGTGATCGCTGATCCCAACCGCAAGGTGATCTTATTCGAACTATCCAGTAAGGGGCAGCTCTGGTCTTATGTTGCAAGGGATCGGGAGGGATCCTTGGTACTCTGATCTAAATCAGGTACTGTTATGAGCGGTACCCCGGTAGCCCTGCCATTGTATGTAATCCAATCTCCAATAAGCGCCTGTACGATTTTGATTGTGCCCAACTATGCTGAAATGTGAGATGCAAGTATTTCAGCTAGATTCTATTTTACTTTCTAAGACACTGTTATAATATCAGACGGATTTGATAAAAATGTTTTGGTTATTGTAAGGTAACCCAACATGTTTATTTGTGGCATGATCTTATGAGATACCTTTGATTTCAAAGAATTTTCAAAGCTTTAGTAATCTAATTGAGTGTGTTTTCTCACGCTGGTTTTCCAGCTGACTCGGGTGTTATTTCACTATAATGCTTGGGTCAGACCCAGTGTTATAGGATACAGGGTAGGATGCAGTTGAGCTCAGGAGACAAGCTGGATGGCAAGACAATCACACGTACTTGATGTATATTCCGTTGTGCAGTATAAGCTGTATAGTCAGCCTTTGTGAGGACAAATTGACATAACTGTCCAGTATTTTGCTATTGATTGCGTTGTACTCTAATGATGTAATGTATAAAACAGATATAGTTCTTTTTGTATAAAGATCAGTCATTTATCTATTATATATTTTTCCATTACGATTGTAGATTGTGACGCCCCACCTCTATACCCATGCTAGCCAAGAACACTACAGTGTAATGCTGTCAACTAGCACGGAGAATAAGGCTGTTGAGGAGCGACCATCCGTGTAATTGCTTTGCACGAGCACCGATATGTCAGATAGTATAACATGCATTTTATTTCAAGAGGAAATCCGACATACCGATACCAACACAAAACTACTACATAGTGGCTATATAAATCCTTCGGGAAACAAATATAGAAATAAACATAACATAAATCAGTCACAGACAATTCATATCACAGAGGCGGAAATAGATATGAATGTAACACATGGAAGTGTACATCAGAGTAGTGGTCAAACAAGATCCACAATAATACAAAAGAATAGCAACACGTGCTATACAAAAGAATACAACTATGAGTCTATATCTCAAGTGTATACAACAAAAACTACTAATCTAAGTAGTTAGCCAAAAGATCATACGATAACCCCAGAAGAGAAGTCAAGCAGAAGCACCTGTAACATCTCGGTCTGACCCGAGTATTATTTAATAAGAAAATAATAAACGGATCAGTCTAGCTATAAATATCAGAAGAAATGATATAGAATAAGAGATATGACAAAACGTATAATAATCACAATGCCAAGCTGTGATAAATAACTAATTGAAAAATCAATAAGAGATTAATCAATATCGCAAAGATCTTCTCAAAAATAAAAAGGAATGTCATACTCCTAATTTCATTCACCAAGCCACAATAATTGATAAATCAAATCAATAGAAATCACGAAGATAGGTGAAGCGTAAATTCCAGAATTCAACACACGAAATCCAGAAATCACAAGAAAATGATGGCCAAAACATTGATGTAGTGCAAACGGTACATCCAATGAATCAAAAAGCAAAGGCATCGATGTAGTGCAAACGGTACATCCAATGAATCAAAAGCAAAGACATCGATGTAGTACAAACGGTACATCCAATGAATCATAAAGCAAAGGCGTTGATGTAGTACAAACGGTACATCCAATGAATCAAAAGCAAAACATTGATGTAGTACGAACGATACATCCAATGAATCAAAACACGTTAAAGTACATGGGATGCCAGCCCACAAAGAAATGAGACGAAGCTCAATGAATTGAGGAACAGTCTTCCACATAGACAAGAGACATCGCACATTGCTAGTCTAAATCACAAAGATGATCGTCATGATCAACGAGAAGTGTCGATTATAGTAAGCTAGTAAATATATGAGCTTAGCCTCATGTCCCATAACCACTAGCTTAACTTAAATATTTACGAACAAATTGTAGATCTCCACTAGAAAATTGTCACAAGAGATTCAATCGAACAAGTCCAAGAATTAACCGACGAAGTAAACGCAAGCGTTTCATACCACTCGTTTTACTAAGTCGTTTAATTGGATTTCTCATACGAGTGAGGTAAAGGTTTGTTTATACTAATAGATTGGAAATCGGTTTGAGAAAACGAGCTTTGTTATAAAATAGTATTAAAATCATTTGAAGAAGAGTTTTGATATTTACTACTAGTATAGAAAACCTTTATATTTTTAAAGTGACAAATCACAAAGAAGACTGTAGGAACAATCAATCACTAAGATTCACATTCGAAAACGTGAATAAAATCCAATAAAATCGATACCGAATCCATCGAAATGGATATTCCAAGAATTCCCAAAGAAAATAAGTCATCAAAGTCGATAATAAATTACAACAACAAAAGAGAGACAACACGAATCGATTAAAGTTGGAAATTCAGACGAATTAGCAATATAGGCTAATTTGGCAAATAGTAGCAGGTCGGTCGACCGGACTCCCTGAGTCGGTCGACCGAACCAGAGGTTGGAAATGCTCGGGGCACCAGGTCGGTCGACCGGCCCAGGGGCTCGGTCGGCCGAAGCCTGTAACCAACACTTCCAAACAGAGGCAGGAAGTGCCTGGGTAGCAGTTCGGTCGACTGGACCCTGAGCTCGGTCGGCCGAACCTGTATACTTGCACTTCCTACCCTATTTCAAAAGAGGTGCAACTCTCGACCAAATTGCAATCGCACGAGCAACGGCTCTAAGGGTTTATGCCAATCGACTACCTGGCCCTATAAGCTCTTCGATGCATAACCAAAACACATTCAAACATCAAAGTTAGGATTTTTAAAGATTTGAACCCAAAACACTAAAAATTGGAATATTCACCAAATCAATCCAAATCAAAAGCAAATGCACACGAATAAGTGTTAGGAATTCATACCTGACAATCGAAGATAATTATAAGCATAGATGTGAGATAAAAATCTCACCTTTGAATCCGAAAACAATGAATGAGAAGCTTGAAGACGAAGGAAGATCAACCACACTTCAATCTCAACACAAGAAGCTTGAATCTAAGTTTAAAAGAGAAACATTTCCTAAATTAGGTTTAGGAAATTTCTAAAATCAAAGAGAGAATGAGTTGGAGAAGAAGAAAAGGAAGCTTACCAATGGGCTCTCTTTGATTTTGGAGCAAGGACTTGAGCTAGCAAGAAGAACTAGGGCTTGGAGTTTCTAATTCTTTTTCTCTTTCCCCATTTTTGCTTGAGCTTGAGTGTTAGGAATTCGAAATTAAGTAATGAAGAGTTGGAGAGGGTTGGGACTGAGTTAGTAAGTGGCTAATGGGTTCAGCCCAAACCAAAGCCCTAAGTGAAAAAGGTCAAAATTCTACTATCTCCAAACATATCGAAGTTTATACTCAAAAAGGTCGCAAACGTCATTTTGAACGCAATGGGGGTGGTCTCGAGTCCTAATTCGGCTGTTTGCAAAAAGTAGCTTTTCAGACCAAAATCCGACGAACGATAAAATATTTAAATATAAAAATCGATAAATATGCGGGTTGTTACAGACTCCCCTCCTTAAAGAAATTAAGTCCTCGCAATACTTAAGAAGAAAATAAGAAGTAACAACCATAGAAGCATATCAACACAAAAGAAAATTGAAATAAGAAGTTCATCATAAAGAGCATGAAAGAGTAAGCCTGAACGGGATCGCTCAATGAATTCTCTGGATTCCCTAGAGCAATCCTTAGGATTTGAGAACCATTGAACTTTTATCAAAAAGAATATCTTTATATCGAAGGCGCTCAACCTCCAAAGCAATGATGCGAATAGAATGTTGCTCAAAAGTCAAATTTTGTGAAACTTCAATCCCTCAATAACACCGGGCTCAAGAATAAAAAACCGAAAATATAAAAGCATTTCCATAGTTAAAAGACGTGGAAAACGTCAAGAATAGCAGAAAGTTGAGCCGGTGCAACGGCGTGGTACAAATACGGTACGCCTGAGAAACTAGAAACTCGAATTATTTGGAACACCGACGTAGTACAAAGACGGTACGTCCAATGAACTAAAAAGCCAAGTCATTGATGTAGTGCAAACGGTACATCCAATGAATCAAAAAGCGAAGACATTGATGTAGTACAAACGGCACATCCAATGAATCAAACAGCAAAGTCATTGATGTAGTACAAACGGTACATCCAATGAATCAAAGACACTGATGTAGTACAAACGGTACATCCAATGAATCAAAAGCAAAGACATTGATGTAGTACAAACGGTACATCCAATGAATCAAAAGCAAAGACATTGATGTAGTACAAACGGTACATCCAATGAATCAAAAGCAAAGACATTGATGTAGTATAAACGGTACATCCAATGAATCAAACAGCAAAGTCATTGATGTAGTACAAACGGTACATCCAATGAATCAAAGACACTGATGTAGTACAAACGGTACATCCAATGAATCAAAAGCAAAGACATTGATGTAGTACAAACGATACATCCAATGAATCAAAAGCAAAGACATTGATGTAGTACAAACGGTACATCCAATGAATCCAAAAAGAAAAGACATTGATGTAGTACAAACGATACATCCAATGAATCAAATAGCAAAGTCATTGATGTAGTACAAACGGTACATCCAATGAATCAAAGACACTGATGTAGTACAAACGGTACATCCAATGAATCAAAAGCAAAGACATTGATGTAGTACAAACGGTACATCCAATGAATCAAAAGCAAAGACATTGATGTAGTACAAACGGTACATCCAATGAATCAAACAACAAAGACATTGATGTAGTACAAACGGTACATCCAATGAATCCAAAAAGAAAAGACATTGATGTAGTACAAACGGTACATCCAATGAATCAAATAGCAAAGACATTGATGTAGTACAAACGGTACATCCAATGAATCAAACAACAAAGACATTGATGTAGTACAAACGGTACATCCAATGAATCCAAGCTCAAATAATTCGGAACACCGACGCAGTACAAAAACGGTACGTCCAACGAACCGAAGCCCAAATGATTTCGGAACACCGACGTTGTACAAAAACGGTACGTCCAATGAACCGAACACAATAAAAGGACATCGGATGCTAGTCCATAAAAGAAATGAGATGAAACTCAATAAAACGAAGTACACCAAAACGCCCGATGAACTTGGTAAAAAGATGATTCCATTCCGACATCATCAAAGAATCAACACCTTATTGCCTACGACAAAACGTATTGGCAACACGATTTCCCCTTCGGGAATAAAAAGAATATCAAGATCATAAGATGCTAGGAACTCGAGTCAACATGCAGTTCCTTAAGAGAACATAAATATTCCAAAGATTTATGATCGAGGTAGAGAACAAATTTCTCATCCAAATATGATGATGCCAAATTCCAAAAGCAAAAACAATAGCCGAGAGCACTAGATCATAAGTGGCATATCTAGTCTCGATAAGCTATAATGATTTAGAAACACAAGTGATAGCACATTCTCTTTGGCAAGAGGACGGCATCCAAACCAATACGACTAGTATCGGTACAAATAGCAAAGTCTTGGTTCCCCTTCAGGAATCACAAGAACAAGAGTATCGAAAGGAAGAGTTCTTTTAGATAATCTTCTTTCTCGAAAAGCTAAAACTTTCAAAATCACAATTATTTCAATGTAAAAATATTTCCAGAAAAATTTACAATTTACAAGTCAATATATCGTGTCTGATTGTCACATCAAAGCGTTTAGGAAATTCCTATCGATAACGTTGATCAAGCGCATCGACCAAAATTCTTAAAGCACTCAACGGGCAATACAATCACAAAATCATCTTTTATAGGATACATAAATCTCTTAAAAAGTTTTAAGAATATTCTTTGTTCGTTTCAAGAACAAAATCCAGTTTTACTTATAAATAAATCTTATGAAAAAGATTTGCAAAATTTTAAATTACTATTTTCATCCAAAATCAATAAATACAAGAATGGTCTCATCGAAATATTCATAGAATATTCAATTTATAAAATGGATGAAATAAGCTGGATAAACCGAATGACATAATAAGTCATTCATAAGAATCATAATGAGTGCGGAATGCAGTAAGTGGAATGCTAACTTCCGCAACTCGTAGCAAACGAAAACCGGTGGTAAAGTCAAACTGAAAAGACCTTAGCACCACTCAAAAGATTGCTTAGGAGATATTCCTAAGACAAACTCAAAAATACTGGAAAAGTTTCACAAATTATTTAGATAAGAGAAATAATACTTTCCTCACCATAAGGGCTTAAAGAATAAAATGATGCCATCAAATTGGAATCAAAATCACAAAGGAAAAACAGAAATCTGCTTAACAGATAGAAAATGTCGAAGATGAAGAGTCCACTCAGAAAATAGGATATAGGCTTCATAATGATTAAGCCAATCCTATCGCAAAAATCAATTCCGGAGCCTAAGCAAAAATATCGGCTCGGAAAGAAAAATCACATAAAATAATTTCGACATCTAAACAAAAGCAAATTGTTGCGGATCCATCCGGATTCACAATCCTCAAAGAAGTCTTCAAGCCCAAAAATGTTTAAAAAGAATCAACAAGTTCTTTTGATATAAATTAGTGAGATGGAACCCATATCAAAAAGAACTCGAAAAGGAAAATCATAAAACAAATGTCATCAAGGATAGAATGGCTACCTTGACTAAGAGAAGAGTTGTTAAGGGCTTGCAGCTTTCCCTCTCTCTTGTTAGGAAGCCTAGGACACAAAGATAAAAGATGACCCGAACCTTTGCAATAGCGACAAAAGAGGGGTTTCGGGCACTCCCTTGCATAGTGGTCTGTGGAACCACAATTGTAGCATTGTCCACGACTAGAGGTAGGAGTCTTTGCTACTGGAGTTGGTTGCTTCCCTTTCTTATTAGAATTGGGGCCTTTGAATATGATAGGCCTCTTCAAGTTATTGTCGAAGTTCTGTTGGGCACGCACAACTTCAACATCACCTTCATTATCGGCCTCTTCAAGACGAAGAGCGATATCAATAAGCTGATCAAATGAAACCTCAAGTTTCAGAAGTAATGGCTTCTTAAGATTCTTATTCAAGCCATAGACAAATCTCTGATTTTTCTTCAATGGGGTATTAATGTACTCAACCCCGTATTTGGACAGAGATTCGAAAGATGCGACATAGTCTGTCACAGAAGATTCACCTTGAACAAGGTCAATAAAACGCCGGGCCAAAGTTACTTTTTCAGCCTTCGGCACAAACTTAAGTTCGAATCGTTCCCGGAATCGTTCCCAAGTAAGATCCGCTTCGATAATCTCCGAAGTCAAGAGCTCATACCAATCTAACGCTCTTTCTTGGAGCATGCTAGAAGCCACTTGGACTCGATGTAGATCAATAAGGTTCATGCGAGAAAAGATACGATCGCATGATTTGAGCCAAGCTTGAATTTCTATAACACTCTCGGATCCCTTGAATGGCCTTCCACCCAAATCGATGTAGTCTCTGCACAAGCGTGCAAAACCGGATCTAGGATGAGTAGGCTCTGGATTGGGTCCAGCTGCTTGAGCGTTCTTAACAAGATCTAAAAGCTGCTGGGCAGACATAAAAACTCCATCCCGGGGAGTAGCACTAGATTGACCGGCGCTGGGACGGCCAGGTCTAACCATTTCTCTTCTTTAAGAAAGAAAGAAAGAAGAGGAAAGAGTTATTCTCAAAATAAATTTCAATCAAACTTGATTGATAAAACAAGGAATCATAAAGAAAATAGGATGAATCAGTACGAAGACTCGAATAAAATCCTAAAGCACGACTCCTAAGATGGACTTAGGACGATGATCCTTGTAAAATTATTCTGCATTGTTCCGAAGTTTGGCTCTGATACCAAGCTGTGATGCCCCACCTCTATACCCACGCTAGCCAAGAAAACTACGGTGTAATGCTGTCAACTAGCACGGAGAATAAGGCTGTTGAGGAGCAACCATCCGTGTAATTGCTTTGCGCGAGCACTAATATGTCAGATAGTATAACATGCATTTTATTTCAAGAGGAAATCCGACATACCGATACCAACACAAAACTACTACACAGTGGCTATATAAATCCTTCGGAAACAAATATAGAAATAAACATAACATAAATCAGTCACAGACAATTCATATCACAGAGGCGGAAATAGATATAAATATAACACATGGAAGTGTACATCAGGGTAGTGGTCAAACAAGATCCACAATAATACAAAAGAATAGCAACACGTGCTATACAAAAGAATACAACTATGAGTCTATATCTCAAGTGTATACAACAAAAACTACTAATCTAAGTAGTTAGCCAAAAGATCATACGATAACCCCAGAAGAGAAGTCAAGCAGAAGCACCTGTAACATCTCGGTCTGACCCGAGTATTATTTAATAAGAAAATAATAAACGGATCAGTCTAGCTATAAATATCAGAAGAAATGATATAGAATAAGAGATATGACTAAACGTATAATAATCACAATGCCAAGCTGTGATAAATAACTAATTGAAAAATCAATAAGAGATTAATCAATATCGCAAAGATCTTCTCAAAGATAAAAAGGAATGTCATACTCCTAATTTCATTCACCAAGCCACAATAATTGATAAATCAAATCAATAGAAATCACGAAGATAGGTGAAGCATAAATTCCAGAATTCAACACACGAAATCCAGAAATCACAAGAAAATGATGGCCAAAACATTGATGTAGTGCAAACGGTACATCCAATGAATCAAAAAGCAAAGGCATCGATGTAGTGCAAACGGTACATCCAATGAATCAAAAGCAAAGACATCGATGTAGTACAAACGGTACATCCAATGAATCATAAAGCAAAGGCATTGATGTAGTACAAACGGTACATCCAATGAATCAAAAGCAAAGACATTGAGGTAGTACGAACGGTACATCCAATGAATCAAAACACGTTAAAAGTACATGGGATGCCAGCCCACAAAGAAATGAGACGAAGCTCAATGAATTGAGGAACAGTCCTCCACATAGACAAGAGACATCGCACATTGCTAGTATAAATCACAAAGATGATCGTCATGATCAACGAGAAGTGTCGATTACAGTAAGCTAGTAAATATATGAGCTTAGCTTCATGTCCCATAACCACTAGCTTAACTTAAATATTTACGAACAAATTGTAGATCTCCACTAGAAAATTGTCACAAGAGATTCAATCGAACAAGTCCAAGAATTAACCGACGAAGTAAACGCAAGCGTTTCATACCACTCGTTTTACTAAGTCGTTTAATTGGATTTCTCATACGAGTGAGGTAAAGGTTTGTATATACTAATAGATTGGAAATCGGTTTGAGAAAACGAGCTTTGTTATAAAATAGTATTGAAATCATTTGAAGAAAGAGTTTTGATATTTACTACTAGTATAGAAAACCTTTATATTTTTAAAGTGACAAATCACAAAGAAGATTGTAGGAACAATCAATCACTAAGATTCACATTCGAAAACGTGAATAAAATCCAATAAAATCGATACCGAATCCATCGAAATGGATATTCCAAGAATTCCCAAAGAAAATAATTCATCAAAGTCGATAATAAATGACAACAACAAAAGGGAGACAACACGAATCGATTAAAGTTGGAAATTCAGACGAATTAGCAATATAGGCTAATTTGGCAAATAGTAGCAGGTCGGTCGACCGGACTCCCTAAGTCAGTCGACCGAACCAGAGGTTGGAAGTGCTCGGGGCACCAGGTCGGTCGACCGGCCCAGGGGCTCGGTCGGCCGAAGCCTGTAACCAACACTTCCAAACAGAGGCAGGAAGTGCCTGGGTAGCAGGTCGGTCGACCGGACCCTGAGCTCGGTCGGCCGAACCTGTATACTTGCACTTCCTACCCTATTTCAAAAAAGGTGCAACTCTCGACCAAATTGCAATCGCACGAGCAACGGCTCTAAGGGTTTATGCCAATCGACTACCCGGCCCTATAAGCTCTTCGATGCATAACCAAAACACATTCAAACATCAAAGTTAGGATTTTTAAAGATTTGAACCCAAAACACTAAAAATTGGAATATTCATCAAATCAATCCAAACCAAAAGCAAATGCACACGTATATGTGTTAGGAATTCATACCTAACAATCGAAGATAATTATAAGCATAGATGTGAGATAAAAATCTCACCTTTGAATCCGACAAAAATGAATGAGAAGCTTGAAGACGAAGGAAGATCAACCACACTTCAATCTCAACACAAGAAGCTTGAATCTAAGCTTAAAAGAGAAACATTTCGTAAATTAGGTTTAGAAAATTTCTGAAATCAAAGAGAGAATGAGTTGGAGAAGAAGAAGAGGAAGCTTACCAATGGGCTCTCTTTGATTTTGGAGCAAGGACTTGAGCTAGCAAGAGGAACTAGGGCTTGGAGTTTCTAATTCTTTTTCTCTTCCCCCATTTTTGCTTGAGCTTGAGTGTTAGGAATTAGAAATGAAGTAATGAAGAGTTGGAGAGGGTTGGGACTGAGTTAGTAAGTGGCTAATGGGTTCAGCCCAAACCAAAGCCCTAAGTGAAAAAGGTCAAAATTCTACTATCTCCAAACATATCGAAGTTTATACTCAAAAAGGTCGCAAACGTCATTTTGAACGCAATGGGGGTGGTCTCGAGTCCTAATTCGGCTGTTTGCAAAAAGTAGCCTTTCGGACCAAAATCCGACGAACGATAAAATATTTAAATAAAATATTTAAATATAAAAATCGATAAATATGCGGGTTGTTACATAGATTCTGTTTTTTTCTTTTTCTTTTTCTACCTTTTTCTTCTTTTACCCTATTGGTTCGTTCTTCCGTCCACTTTGAGTTGTTCTGATGAAGACTATTGTCGAAATCAAAGGGGTACGGGTATGCGGGCTAATACAGTTGGTATCAGAGTCGAAGTTTAAGCGAGAATCTTGGCTTCGGTGGGGATTACTTATTAGAAATAGAGTCAGTAGTACTCTAAGAATGAGTTTGAGTGTATTAATAGATATGAGTGCATATTTGTTACTGAATATAAAATAGTTTTATATTGCGTTGATTAGTTTGTTAAGTGGTTTATGGATTCTGGCCTATACGAGTAATTAACATTATTGATAGGGATCTCTAAACACTTGTACAGAACAATTCGACACTTTATTGTTTTAATAGGGTGAATGAAATAATTTTGCCCAAATTATTTTTATATATAAAAGAAATAATATTTCGTAAATTATTATAGTTAAATATGGTTGCTTGGTTGTTAGGAAGTGATAATACTAAAATGATTATCATTGTGTTGCGGAAATTGAATAAAGTTGAAATTATAACTAAAGGTTAAGGAAATAAATTCAGATAATAGATTGGAATTTGTAAATGTGAATAATAAATGCGATTTATAATTGAAACGAGATAACATTCCAGAGTTTTTGGGAGTTGAAAATCATTTTCAAAGGCATTGAGGAACAACAGTGATATTATTCGGAAATATTTTTGAGTTGGATATGAAATCTGGTGGGATTTGGTTTCTAAAAATATTTGAAATGTTTTTAGAGAAGTAAAAGCATTAAAATCTTTTCGGTCACTAGAAAATAATTTCGGTAATGACTGCAGCATCATCTATGTTCATTTTCGAGTTTCCAAAAGAGGAATTGCTACCCGAATATTTTAAATTAGATTTATTTGCAAAATTGGGTTTGAATTTAGAATGCAAAGGAATAATTTGGTTTGGTTATATATATGATTTCAAAAATGTTTTTGAATATTTAAGAAATTGATTAAATTCTGGGAGTTTAACTAAAAATGTTTATGGAATAACAAATGAGTTTGGAAACTTATAAAAATTTGAAATTTGTCAGAATAAGAATTTTAACTTGAAGAAGAGTAAAAATCAAAGTAAGTGTGAAAACAAAATAAGTTAGAAATGTAAATGTAACGTTTGTGACTTTTCGACGCTCGAAAACCGACATCAATACTTACACTGTATCAATTGCCGAGCAATTGAATGCCGGAAAATCGGAATGTCATGATTAAAGAAGAAGAAAAAGGTAGAAGAAGAGAGAGAAAAAAGAAGAAGCAGAAACAATATCAGAATCTCACAATCCCAGCGGAACAACATATAATAGATAAATGAATAATCTTTAAACAAAGAACTATATCAGTTATTACATTACATCACATTACATTACATAACATCATCAGAGTGTACAACAACAAACAACAACAAACAGCGGAAAAGAAATACTATATACTAATGAATACGCCATGCCATCCAGCTTTTCTCCAGCAACTCCTGAATTCCAGAATATCTTGATAACCTGACTCTAGACTGCCCGTGTGGAAATTGTTGGGCACCCAGAGTTTAGGAAGGAAAAACAATAAACTCCGAGTCAGTCATGAGACTGGTGTGAGAACTTAAAATAGTTTATTTTTAAAAACAACAAAAAAATATTTTTTTTTAAATTTGATTCGCAATGCTTTTTAGAAAGTGAGACTACCATAAGGCCTCCCTTACACACACACACAATGCAAATGCAGAATCGGAGGAGATTTCTCCTTATGATAGTCAAAGATGCTTGATACGCATAAAAAAGAAACATTTGATATTATTACTAGTGCATAGTGTAGAAAACATTTTAAAAGTAAAGATATAAATCTTAGCGAGCATAGGCATTTCGCACTTATGCCTACTATAGCTACCATCGAAACAGTGGTGACCACCATAAGTGAATGATAGGTTCTACAACTAAAACCGTACAGGATCGTATTGTTTCTTTGGATTTCCAACAAATGGTCAGGCCAAGGAACTTCCCATTGCCACATAGGTACGCCTCTAGAAAGATGACCCGAGAACCTAACATTACGGTTAGATCTCTGCCAACACAAGGCTGAGTTACCCTTCAAACTGGGGAACTACTGACACGAATATGTCATTCCCCGATCGTAACCGATCTATATTCGAGGATCCTCGATTCCAACAACCACAAAGTAATAAATTTTCAGCAACAACATATGTTAAATATCTGGGCTCCATACCATGATACCACCTCTATCCAGAAGGAATGACATAAACTAAAGGGGCGCTACCCCCTAATAACCTTGCCGCATCCTTCCTGTTTTGACTATTTCCGGGGTGTGAGGCTCGACGAAGTCTCGTCCACAAAGCCACGCTTTATACAAAAGCTGTGCTTTGATTCAACAATTGCTCAACAACACTTCGTATGCCACATTACCAATTTTGGGAATGTACCACTAGTAACCATCAACTACATAACCTCTGAGCTCGTATGTCTCAGAGAAGGGTGTTAAGCTAAGAGAATAAATTCTCCACCACCAACGGAATTATATTTGATAGAAACCAGCTTTACATCTCAAATTGTAACGTCAGACACACATCCATACAAGTACGTTCCGGGATCGAACGGAACCGAAGGCACTTCCAAAGACGTTCTTGCAATCCAGATATTCACTATTCACGTCCGGACTTCCCGTCACTAAGGTTGATAAAACCTCTATATCGGAGATCAGCAGATACAGAGTATTCGACAGTAATCCTTCCGTTTTCAAAAATATCCGGTCTTCAACACCGGTCTTCAAATGCAATCCATAACGACGTATCACATATTCGGAATGGGTTATACGACCCAAAGGTCCTTTCCCGGCTAACCCGAATAGTGAGCGCTTATTTTAAAAATAAGTGTGGCATTCAAATTCAAGCAAATCACAACAAATACCCATTTAAAGGTAAATATTGATAGTCGGTTATTTAACTGTCAATAAATATGCACAACATCACCAGATTCCAAATAATTTCCCAAATTATTTATTTTCCAAAAATATCTTTACAAGATATATATTATCCACACTTCAACAATTGAAAAAAAAATTCAAATCACTTTTCACCTTTACAATTTTTGAAAACAAATTTCAAATCGTTTCCCTATACGGGATATATTCACAAATCTTTATTCATTTTCATTTTAAAATGGTTCATTTAAACCGATTAAATAAATCCTTACCGATTTACTTTATATTTACGTTCCAAATCCGTAAATTTATTTCCACACTTCAAAAATAAATCAACGTTTATTTTTAAACAAATTTCCCTTTATTTTATAAATTCCATAGTGAATTTACAATTCCCAAATATCTATGAATATACGATTTCCAAATCGATTTCTAATATTCATTTTCAACTTATCTTTAAAAGATAAAATCTCAAAATATTCACATCATATTGGAAAAACAATTCCATGCTTTTTTAATAATAAGTAATTCACAAATCCATTTATTTTCAACACTTGGAAAATATTCAATATACTTAAATCATAATTAAGTATATATTTCATTCTTTAAAGAAAACGTGCGCTTAAACACATTTATTTGAGTCAAAACGAATGTTGCGTAAAACATCGTTAAGACGACCCAAAATCACTAGTATAGGGATTCGAAATTTAGATAGATATATAAATCCCAATACTATACAAAAACATTTCCTTTCGAAAATCATTTACTATAACAACAGTATTATAGTCCATCTTTTCCTTGTTTCTCGAAAACGTCTATTTCAACAATGAATGTTGAAATCTATGGTTTCGACACTTAATACATTTTAAAACAACTTCAAATCGTTTTAATTCCATTTAAAAGATCACTCCCTAAACATTCCTTTAATATATTATTCACTGTTCAAAATCGTGAATATAAGTCATTAACCAAATTCAACACTTTTTGCATATTCAATTCAAAAATTATCCACTGTCCCAAAATCGTGAATATACTCCTTTAATAAGCTATAAAAATTTACTTATCAAATTCATTCAATCTTGAATTTATAATTCAATGTTTATAAATTCACATTTATATATTATAAACACTTCAAGTTATAAAATCACTTTATTCACAAATTTTATCCATATCCCATTTACACGCCAAAATTCATTAATAAGTAAATTTAACTATAAATCTTTTGTTTTACAAAATCGATTTATTTTATAACTTCTCAATTTATAAGTCTATAAATTTCATTACTTACTAATCCATCCATTTACTGTTTCATTTTAACACAAAAAAACTCGTTTTATAATTCTATTATATTTAATTTATAAATATCAATTTTATATATCTTTTATATGAACCGTTTATAAAAATCCAAAAATCTCAATTTAAATAAATCAATCTTTTTAATAATTTACAAATCGTTGTTAAAGCTTATATATAACTCCAAAATCATACTTAAGTATTATTTTCCAAAAAAATATGACTTTTATAATAATAAAAATTATAACGTTTATTTATTTTAACAATTCAAAATTTAATAAAACTTATACTTTCAAAAATCACTTTAAAATCTTTTTTAAATTCAAAATCGTTACTTTAATATTTTCAAAACTCCAAAAATAGGCCAATGCTACAACAGCAACAATATATCAATCACGACAATCAAAACATCATATATCAATATGATAATCAACAAATATCACAATATCTGTAATCAAATAAATATTGGTGAGGAATCCAGTTGGATCCCTCCAACCTGTTTCCCTGCATCCATAGACATTAGCACAATACCAATTCCGTTCCAATATGGAATATCGCGGTATATGGGATTTATAAAATATTATCCACTATTATGCGGCGCAATAGGGTCTCATCCGCTATATAATGCGGGAAATCAACTCCAAGTACATATATAATATCAGTTCCATACAAGTTGGAATTATCGCGGTATATGTTTTTAATAAATAACCTTCGCTTAATATACGGCATATAATGTCTATTTTAATCATCAACAGATAATAATTTATCATCCAGGCATACAATCATCAATTTTAAATCTAACGATTTAAAATTAAATCGAAACAATTCGATTGAGTGAGAAGTTCTCACCTCGCTTTTAATCCAGTTTCAGCGTTTTATTTCGAATAAAATTAAACACTCGTTTAATTTTACTCGAAATTTTCACTAGCTCCAAATGACTCCAAACTAGCTCCATTGCGTAATGCTCGATAAAATGAAGCCAACGCAACTTGTTTCGTAATTTTTCGACCTCGTATGACAAAGTTATGGTGTTACAAAGATTACACAATTATAAATATAATTAGTTTACAATTTTATTTTAATTTTTATACCCCAAACTGTCTCGGCCGTAGATCTCCCTGCACGAAATCAAGGCCGTTCACGCGTTTGCTCCTTCTTCCCAGGTTGTTCACGTGACCGTGAACCCAAACTCACGTTCAAACCCTAATACACACGCCCATCTCAAGCACCTTCTACGACGATCAGTTAGCACCACGACGAAGCTCGCAACACGAGCCACCAACGGCCAGAAATTGATGAAGCTCGGTCATGCATATAGGATGAAAAACGCGTGCGAAACCTAGATGAACGCGGCCACGATTCTTCCTCCATGACGCTCAATTGATGATCATCACCGTACGGATCTGAAGCCCTCACGTAGATCTATAATATTGTAGTTGAAAGATTTTGCTAATTCTTCACGGTTTGAGAGAGGTTAAGAGAAGAAATTGGGAAAATTTCGGCCATTAGTGATATTAGTGGTAGCCGGCTATAGAAATTAGGGTTTGTTTTAGTTGCAAAATGAAAACAATGAGGTGCTTATATAGAAAATTGCCAAATTACTATTCACCCGAAATTTTCCGAACTCCAAACGAAGCATGCCGGCTGGCGTTTCTAGGGTTTACCCCGCGTTCCGGACACAATGGAATATGTTTCGGAGACCAATTCTGTAACGACCCAGAAATTTTGAACAATTTAAATTGAAAATATTTTATTTATTTTAAATATTTCAATGATGGTTTGAATTGAGTTTCAAATTATCAGAATGAATTTGGTGATTAAATTATAAAATTTAATCTATTGAGAGTTGAATAAAAATTTGAATCTTCAATTTTAAGCCGATTAAAAATATTTCAAAGGCTTGTAAATTTCATATTGATAATACTGAAGATAATCGAAGCATCAGAATTTAATTTGAAAGTGAATTGTTCAGTTTTGAAATTAAATCGTTTGGATCGATATTTAAAAATAGCCGTCCGAGGCACAATCTCGGATTTCTATGAAACCAGTTCCATTGGGTCCGTAATATTGAATTATTTTCGGATTTCAAATTTCGTATTTTTCTGAGTTGATATGTGAGCACACGGTGAGTAAACGCGTTGAAATTTTCAACGAATTCAATTTAAATTTAAATTTAAATTTAGTCAAACACAACACGTTCTTCCCTAACATCACGCCTAGATTTTTGCCTAAAATCACACCTTCGATCGTGTAGAGATCGTGCAAGCATGAAATTCTGTCTCCTCCCCATTCCTTTTTAAATAATCGCGCAACCATCTTCAGTTCAAAATCAGAAACGAAGAAATAAAAAAAATGGCCGCTATCTCCCCCTTTTTCCCCAAATCGTATTCACCAAATCCCTCGGCCCTGTTTCTTTTGGGAGTGAATCATTCTCGCGTACGATGGCAAAGCTCAAGGAGGGGCGCGTCGACGAACGAGATGGGTCTGGTGTCGCGATGCGAATTGTTCGCGAGCTAGGGCTTCAATACGGCGGCAGCACGCGATGGGTTTCGCGAGCAGTAGGTGGCGCGCGATTCGAAGGAGAGGTGGAGCGGCAGGCGGCGACGTCGATGGGCGTGAGCGCATGAGTGCGACTGGGGTCGTGGAGTGGCGCGCGTGTTTGGGGATGCGGCTGGAAATGGGGGCTCGAACGATTTACAGTAAGTATTCAGTTGCTTAATTTAAATTTAATTCAAATGTGATATATATGTATATTACAGAGAAAGAAAAGGTAAAACAGAAGAAAAAAAATATATGCAGTGAAATTGAAATTACTAGTTTGAAAATAAAATTTATTTAGTTGGATTAAAATTTTAAAAGTTTAAAATAGAAAACCTTTTGTAGGTAGGGATATATACAGAAGTTTATAAAGAAATTAAAGGTTACTGTAATAATTTTTAGAGGTATTTAAAGTAAATAAAATAATGACTGTAAGTTGTAAAACAGAAAATCTATGTATTATGTGTTTATGGGAAATAAAATTTTATTACAGTAAGGTGAAGTTTGAAGCAGTTTTATTTGCCTCAGGTTAGTTAAATAACCTGGCAGCAAATTCTGAGATTTAAAACAAATTTAAGTGAAATTTAAATTTGTGTACTAGATTTAAACAAAGTTTAAATCCAGTTTGAATTATGGATTCAAATTCACTTTTGAATCCTTAATTTGAAATAAAAGTTTAAATATTTAAATGTTTAAAACAAGGTTTAAACTTAAAGTAGATTTTAAAAGAATGAAATTGGTTCTCAAACAATTCCTTAATATGATAAGTGATAAATGTTCTTTACATTGATTTAAAAAGGATTATAAATTTAATTCAAATTTGATTGATGTTTAAATGGTCAATCATTTTGAATCTTAAATTCAAATGGATTTAACATAAAAGTGTAAAAAATACACTTAAATGATGAATGAAATCATTAATAAAGAAATTTGTTATCTTAGAGATAATTAAGGTAATAAAGTGACTAAATTAATATCGTAATTAAAGAATGATTTATTTAATTTATAAATAAATAAGTCATTAGTTAGAAATTTAAAATAATGTATTTAATAAACTTATTAGATTTACCTTGGTTACTGAAAATAATTTATTTTTGGAAAAATGGGTTAAGAATAAATTATTAAGATGTTCAATTAACTTAGTCAATTCTTTTGGTTACTAAAGAAAATTAGTTTAAATTTAATCTTTAGTTAAATCAATTATTAAAGAAGAAACTGATTTAAATAAAACTATCAGTTAATTTAACTATTAAAATGAAATCACCGATGAATCAAAAATAGAAATGAAAATTTACTATTCGATCTGTTCGAATATTAATAAATTGTGTAAATATTTATACAAGGTATAAATCGAGAAAATCGAGCCGGATTGGAAAATGGACTGCAAAATAAAAAGCTAAGGTGAGAACTTCTCACTCAAAAATTTAAAGTTGGATTTGCAGATATTTATTGATTGTTGTTTGGTTGTGATATTAGATATAGTAGGATATATCTATATATATATAGCAATATATATATTGGCATATGTATATATTGCAGTTGATTGATTTCCCGCATTGTATAGCGGATGAGACCCTATTGCGCCGCCTATTAAGCGGATAATATTTTATAAAATCCCATATACCGCGATATTCCACCTCGAAGTGGAATGGGTATTGTGCTAATGTCTGTGGACGCAGGGAAACAGGTTGGAGGGATCCAACTGGATTCCTCACAAATATTTATTGATTTCAGATATTGTGATATTTGATTGTTTATCATATCGATATATATGATATTGGAAAGTCGTGATTGACTATTTGATGTGTTGCATCATCGGATCCAATTTTGAAGTTAAAAAATAACGATTTTGATTTTTAAGGGATTTCTAAAGTGATTTTTGAAAGTATACGTTTATAATATATTTTTGGAATTGATTCATCTTAAATAAATAAACGTTATAATTTTAATATTATAAAAATTATGATTTTTGAGAAATACAGTTAAAAGTTGATTTTTGAAAATATGGGATTAATGATTTTATAAAATAGTTTAAACGGAGATTTCTGAATTTATTATAAAAAGTTTAAAAATAGGATTTATGAAATTTGATTATATTATAAATCAAAATGATGAATTATAAAGGAGTTTAAAGTTATTTAAAAGAATAATATAAATTGATCCATATAAAAGATTTATAAATTGATATTTATAAATTAAAAATATTGGAATTGTAAAACGAGTTTTTCTAAGTGTTAGAATGAAATAAGTTATTTAAAAGAATAGATTTTGGATAAATAAATGAATCTTATAAGTTATAAGATTTATAATTATGAAGTTAAAAGAACAATTTTGTAAACAAATAAATTATAAGCATTTAACTTATAATATGGACTTTCGGTATATAATTGAGTTATAAATCGAATAAGTTAATAAAGGAAATTTATAAGAGGAAGTGTTATAAAATAAATAGAAATGGAATTTATAAACATTATTTTATAAATCCGCAACGACTTATCTTGATAAGTAAATAGTTGTAATTTATTAATGGAGTTATATTCTCGTTTTAGACAGTGAATAATTCTTTAAAATAAAAAGGAATAGAAATGATGAAATTGGTTAACAAGTATATTCACGTTTTTGAATAGTGAATAATATGTTAAAGAAATGTTTTGGATGTGATGTTTTAAATAGAATTAAAACGATCTAAAGATGTTTTAAAATGTATTAACTATCGAAACCATAGATTTCAACATTCATTGTTGAAATAGACATTTTCGAGAAATAGAAGGAAATGGTAGATTATAACACGGTTGTTATAATGGATGATTTCCGAAAGGAAATGTTTTGTATAGTATTGGGATTTATGTATCTATTTTAATTTCGAATCCCTATACTAGTGATTTTGGGTTGTCTTAACAATGAATTACACAACATTCGTTTTGGCCCAAATAAATATGTTTAAGAGAATGATTTCCTTAAAGAATGAAATATATACTTAATTTTGATTAGAGTATATTGAATATTTTCCAAGTGTAGAAAATAAAAAGACTCGTGAATTACTTATAAATAAATAAGTATGGAAATGTTTTTCCAATATTAAGTGAATATTTTGAATTTATCTTTTTGAAGATAAATTGAAAATGAATATTAGAAATCGAATGAAAATCGTATATTCATAAATATTTTGGAATGTAAATTCAATATGGAATTTATAAATTAAATTTGGAAAATGGGTTTAAAAATAAAATATTGATTTATTTTTGAAGAATGGAAAATATATATCTTGTAAAGATATTTTTGGAAAATAAATAATTTGGAAAATTATTTGGAATCTGGTGATGTTGTGCATATCTATTGATAGTTCAATAACCGACTATCAATATTTACCTTTAAATAGGTATTTGTTGTGATTTGGTTGAAATTGAATGCCACACTTATTTTTTTAAAATAAGCGCTCACTATTCGGGTTAACCGGGAAAGGACCTTGGGGTCGTATAACCCATTCCGAATATGTGATACGTCGTTATGAATTGCATTTGAAGACCGGTGTTGAAGACCGGATATTTTCAAAAATGAAAGGGTTTCTTGTTGATTGTCTCTGCACTGGCTGATCCCCGGTATAGAGATCTCCATATGTGATGGGAAATTCGGACGTGATTAGAGATTATCCGGATTGCAAGGACTTCTTTGTAAGTGCCTTCGGTTCTGTTCGATCCCGGAACAGACTTGTATGGATAGTGTGTCTGACATTACAAATTGAGATATAAAGCCGATTTCTTTCAAATATATTTCTGTTGGTGGCGGAGAATTTATTCTCTTAGCTTAACATCCTTCTCTGAGACGTACAAGCTCAGAGGTTATATAGTTGAAGGTTATCAGCAATATATTCCCAATTTGGTAATGTGACATGCTGAGTGTTGCTGTGAAATGATCATTGTGTTGATCATTTGTGATAGGATCATTTATTTGATCGTTTATCTTTGTGATCATTTCTATGATCATTTGTTGACCCAAAGCATGACTTTGTATAAAGCGTGGTTTTGTGGACGTGACTTCGTCGAGCCTCACACCCCGGAATGGTCAAAACAGGAAAGATGCGGCAAGGTTATGAGGGGTAGCTCCCTTTAGGGTATGTGCATTTCCTTCTGGAAAAGGGTGGTATCATGGTATGGAGCCCAGATGCTTACTCATGTTGAAACACTTATTATTATGGTGTGATGTTGATTAGAGATCTCTCGGATAAAGGTCCCTAAGGACCGGGGGATGACATACTCGTGTCAGTTGTTACCTAGTTTGAAAGGTAACCCGGCCTTGTGTTGGCAGAGATCCGGTTAGGTTCTCGGGACGTCCTTCCAGAGGCGTTTCCATGTGGCAATGGGAAGTTCCTTGGCCTGACCATTCGTTGGAAATCCAAAGAAACAATACGAGACTTGTACGGTTTTAGTTGTAGAACCTGCCATTTAATATGGTAGCTATAGTAAGCATACTATAATGGTACCTATGCTGGCTAAGATTTATATTCTACTTTCGAAATCGTTTTATACACTATGCACTAGTAATAATATCGAATGTTTCTTTTTAATACGTATCAAGCATCTTTGACTAACATAAGAAGAAATCTCCTCCAAGTCTGCGTTTGCATTGTGTGTGTGGCGGGAGGTCTTATGGTAGTCTCATTCTTAAAAGCATTGCGAATTGACTTTAAAAATATTCCTCTATTTTGATTTTAAAGATAAATAAACTGTTTTGAGTTCTCACACCAGTCACATGACTGACTCGGAGTTTATTGTTTTCCTTCCTAAACTCTGGGTGCCCACCAATTTCCACACGGGCAGTCAAGAGTTAGGTTTATCAGGATATTCTGGAATTCAGGAGTTGCTGGAGGCAAGTTGGATGGCATAGCGTATTTACTAGTATATAGTACTTCTTTTTCCGCTACATTGTTTGTTGTTGTACACTCTGATGTAATGAAATGAAATGTGATGTAATGTAATAACTGATATAGTTCTTTGTTTAAAGATTATTCATTTATCTATTATATGTTGTTCCGCTGCGATTGTGAGATTCTAATATTGTTCTGCTGTTTTCTGTTCTGTTCCGTTCTATTTTCTTTTCTCTCTATTTTCTATCTTTTCTCTCTTCTTCTGTCTTTTTCTTTTTCTTAAAACCCTAAGTGTTCGGTTTTCCGTCCTTCGATTGCTCGGCAGTTGATACTGTGAACGTATTGATGTCAGTTTTCGAAAGTCGAAGAATCGGGTCCTTACATCTGGTATCAGAGCATATGGTTAAGCGACAACCATGGTTCTGTTGGGTGTTACTCATTAGAGATAGAGTCAGTAGTACTCTAGAATGAGTTTGAGTGTAATAATAGATATGAGCGCGTATTTGTTATTGAATATAAAATTGTTTTTGAATCGGGTAAATAAGTTAATTTTGCCCAAAACTATTTTTGTATAGAAAAGAAATGATTTTCTATGAATTAATATAGTATATGGTTGCATGATTGTTAGGAAGTAATAATATTAAATTATTATTATTATTATATGGAATTAAATAAGAAATAAAATGGGTTGAATTCAAGTAAACTAACTTGATAAATTATTAATTCATGGACTAATGAATTGGTTAAAATTAAAGTTTAGTTGTGAGCTAAATTTGAAGATAAATTTGAATCGGTATATAAATTCAAGTAAGTAAAAGAAATAAATTGAAATTCCCTTTGTTAGTAATTAAGTAAATTCGAGATGAATTAAATATGGAAATTGAAATTTAAAATGAATAAGTGAATGTACTAGTTGAATTAAATTAGTGAATGGAATAGATTTAAAATGGTTTGAATGAAATTTGTTTGGTTAATAAAATAAACCGAATGAAAATATGAAATGCAAATTGAACCGGAGTGGAATTAAAATAAATTGAGTTGGCATCAACTTAAATTAGTTATAAACTAGAATGGATATTCTATTAAAGGAATATCATTAAATTTGCATAGAAATAATTGTCATTTGACACAAACAAGATTGTATAAAATTATATGAGTTAATGAAAGCAAATAAAATTGATTTTTGAATCAATTAAAATAGTATGAATTCGTTTTGCTTAGAAATGAATAGAATGAAAAAAAATGAGTTGTAAACCACTTGATTTAATGGAAATGTCATGTGAATAGGTCGTAAGCGACTAAAGATGAATTGAAACCATATGAATTGCTAATGAAATCTATATATTTGTTATTGAAAACGAATGGAATGTTAATAGGTTTCTTATATTTGTCACTGTCGTGATTAAACTGAGTAAGTGCAAGTTTTGGAAGCCGTTTGGCTATATTTTGGGTTGCGCAATATGCAAATAATTAGCCGCTTTGCTTAAAAAATGCTAAATAAGGTACGCCTACGCAATAAAAATAGGAAATATGAACTGTTTTTCTGTTTTCCGACCGTGTCGGTCGATGAATACATATTGTAAAATTGCAAAAGCTCCTCCGTACAAGGGAGACTCTGCCAAAATTTTCCGTGAATTTGGGAGTTAGAATTTTTTGAAAATTGTTGGAAAATTTTAGTTAACGACAAATCAATTTAGAAATTTGCAAATTGAAATGAATTAGTGAATAAAACTAATTTAAAGTAGTAATATGAATTAGTAAATGAAAGTTAATCGTTAGAATTCAATATTTAGAATTGAGAATTGAATTCGAATGGAACTTAAATTATGAATTGAATTCAAATGAAATTGAAATTGTGAATTGAATTGAAATGTAAAATTGAATGAGAATAAATATGTAACTTCAATAGTGAAGTAAAAATGTATAAGAAGCATATGTTAAAAATTTTGTAATGGAATTGGCAAAATGGTTTGAATGTTGGAATTGGATATTATGACTAGCAGGATATACAGGTGTATTAAAAGAAATGGAATTGAGATTTTGATTTCAAAGATAAAATTGAATTGCTCGACAAAAAGGTACGTATTTCAATTTCAGTATGAAATTTGGTGATTTTCTTCTCCAGCCACTTGGCTTTCTCTTTTCTTTTTGATTCTGAGGGGCCGTGGTGCCATTTTGTAGTCGTACCGAGCTAGCCGCGCCAAGGAGACGCTGGCGAAATTTTTCGAAAATTTAGGGTGTAAGAAAATTTTTGAGAAAATTTTGAAAGTTTAAAATTTAAATTTAAATTTAAATTTGAATTGTTAGGAGAACAATGTTGTTTGGAACCTATAATTGAAGTTGGAAAGCTAGTTGAAATGATAATGAATCTCTAACAAAAAGATTTAGGTTAGTAGGTTGATAAAACTATTTGAATTGTGAAAAAAATGATAGACGTGATAAGGGCATTCTTCTTAACTTGTAATTTCGGGACGAAATTCTTTTAAGGGGGGAAGATTGTAACGACCTAGAAATTTTGAACAATTTAAATTGAAAATATTTAATTTATTTTAAATATTTGAATGATGGTTTGAATTGAGTTTCAAATTATCAGAATGAATTTGGTGATTAAATTATAAAATTTAATCTATTGAGAGTTGAATAAAAATTTGAATCTTCAATTTTAAGCCGATTAAAAATATTTCAAAGGCTTGTAAATTTCATATTGATAATACTGAAGATAATCGAAGCTTCAGAATTTAATTTGAAAGTGAATTGTTCAGTTTTGAAATTAAATCGTTTGGATCGATATTTAAAAATAGCCGTCCGAGGCACAGTCGCGGATTTCGACGAAACCAGTTCCATTGGGTCCGTATATTGAATTATTCTTGGATTTCAAATTTCGTATTTTTCCGAGTTGATTTGTGAGCACACGGTGAGTAAACGCGTTGAAATTTTCAACGAATTCAATTTAAATTTAAATTTAAATTTAGTCAAACACAACACGTTCTTCCCTAACATCACGCCTAGATTTTTGCCTAAAATCACACCTTCGATCGTGTAGAGATCGTGCAAGCATGAAATTCTGTCTCCTCCCCATTCCTTTTTAAATAATCGTGCAACTATCTTCAGTTCAAAATCAGAAACGAAGAAATAAAAAAAAATGGCCGCTATCTCCCTCTTTTCCCCCAAATCGTATTCACCAAATCCCTCGGCCCTGTTTCTTTTAGGAGTGAATCGTGCTCGCGTACGATGGCAAAGCTCGAGGAGGGGAACGTCGACGAACGAGATGGGTCTGGTGTCGCGTTGTGAATTGGTCGCGAGCTAGGGCTTCAATACGGCGGCGGCACGCGATGGGTTTCGCGAGCAGTAGGTGGCGCGCGATTCGAAGGAGCGGTGGAGCAGCAGGCGGCGACGTCGATGGGCGTGAGCGCGTGAGCGCGACTGGGGTCGTGGAGTGGCGCGCGTGTTTGGGGATGCGGCTGGAAATGGGGGCTTGGACGATTTACAGTAAGTATTCAGTTGCTTAATTTAAATTTAATTCAAATGTGATATATATGTATATTACAGAGAAAGAAAAGGTAAAACAGAAGAAAAAAAAAATATATGCAGTGATAATTGAAATTACTAGTTTGAAAATAAAATTTATTTAGTTGGATTAAAATTTTAAAAGTTTAAAATAGAAAACCTTTTGTAGTTAGGGATATATACAGAAGTTTATAAAGAAATTAAAGGTTACTGTAATAATTTTTAGAGGTATTTAAAGTAAATAAAATAATGACTGTAAGTTGTAAAACAGAAAATCTATGTATTATGTATTTATGGGAAATAAAATTTTATTACAGTAAGGTGAAGTTTGAAGCAGTTTTATTTGCCTCGGGTTAGTTAAATAACCTGGCAGCAAATTCTGAGATTTAAAACAAATTTAAGTGAAATTTAAATTTGTGTACTAGATTTAAACAAAGTTTAAATCCAGTTTGAATTATGGATTCAAATTCACTTTTGAATCCTTAATTTGAAATAAAAGTTTAAATATTTAAATGTTTAAAACAAGGTTTAAACTTAAAGTAGATTTTAAAAGAATGAAATTGGTTCTCAAACAATTCCTTAATATGATAAGTGATAAATGATCTTTACATTGATTTAAAAAGGATTATAAATTTAATTTAAATTTGATTGATGTTTAAATGGTCAATCATTTTGAATCTTAAATTCAAATGGATTTAACATAAAAGTGTAAAAAATACACTTAAATGATGAATTAAATCATTAATAAAGAAATTTGTTATCTTAGAGATAATTAAGGTAATAAAGTGACTAAATTAATATGGTAATTAAAGAATGATTTATTTAATTTATAAATAAATAAGTCATTAGTTAGAAATTTAAAATAATGTATTTAATAAACTTATTAGATTTACCTTGGTTACTGAAAATAATTTATTTTTGGAAAAATGGGTAAAGAATAAATTATTAAGATGTTCAATTAACTTAGTCAATTCTTTTGGTTACTAAAGAAAATTAGTTTAAATTTAATCTTTAGTTAAATCAATTATTAAAGAAGAAACTGATTTAAATAAAACTATCAGTTAATTTAACTATTAAAATGAAATCACCGATGAATCAAAAATAGAAATGAAAATTTACTATTCGATCTGTTCGAATATTAATAAATTGTGTAAATATTTATACAAGGTATAAATCGAGAAAATCGAGCCGGATTGGAAAATGGACTGCAAAATAAAAAGCTAAGGTGAGAACTTCTCACTCAAATATTTAAAGTTGGATTTGCAGATATTTATTGATTGTTGTTTGGTTGTGATATTAGATATAGTAGGATATATCTATATAGATAGCAATATATATATATTGGCATATGTATATATTGCAGTTGATTGATTTCCCGCATTGTATAGCGGATGAGACCCTATTGCGCCGCCTATTAAGCGGATAATATTTTATAAAATCCCATATACCACGATATTCCACCTCGAAGTGGAATGGGTATTGTGCTAATGTCTGTGGACGCAGGGAAACAGGTTGGAGGGATCCAACTGGATTCCTCACAAATATTTATTGATTTCAGATATTGTGATATTTGATTGTTTATCATATCGATATATATGATATTGGAAAGTCGTGATTGACTATTTGATGTGTTGCATCATCGGATCCAATTTTGAAGTTAAAAAAATAACGATTTTGATTTTTAAGGGATTTCTAAAGTGATTTTTGAAAGTATACGTTTATAAAATATTTTTGGAATTGATTCATCTTAAATAAATAAACGTTATAATTTTAATATTATAAAAATTATGATTTTTGAGAAATACAGTTAAAAGTTGATTTTTGAAAATATGGGATTAATGATTTTATAAAATAGTTTAAACTGAGATTTCTGAATTTATTATAAAAAGTTTAAAAATAGGATTTATGAAATTTGTTTATTTTATAAATCAAAATGATGAATTATAAAGGAGTTTAAAGTTATTTAAAAGAATAATATAAATTGATCCATATAAAAGATTTATAAATTGATATTTATAAATTAAAAATATTGGAATTGTAAAACGAGTTTTTCTAAGTGTTAGAATGAATTGTGAATGAATTTCATAAATGAATGAAATCTATAGGATTATAACGGTGAAGTTATAAATGGAATTTTATAAATAAAATTTATAAAGTTATTTAAAAGAATAGAGTTTGGGTAAATAAATGAATCTTATAAGTTATAAGATTTATAATTATGAAGTTAAAAGAATAATTTTGTAAACAAATAAATTATAAGCATTTAACTTATAATATGGACTTTCGGTATATAATTGAGTTATAAATCGAATAAGTTAATAAAGGAAATTTATAAGAGGAAGTGTTATAAAATAAACAGAAATTGAATTTATAAACATTATTTTATAAATCCGCAACGACTTATCTTGATAAGTAAATAGTTGTAATTTATTAATGGAGTTATATTCACGTTTTAGACAGTGAATAATTCTTTAAAATAAAAAGGAATAGAAATGATGAAATTGGTTAACAAGTATATTCACGTTTTTGAATAGTGAATAATATGTTAAAGAAATGTTTTGGATGTGATGTTTTAAATAGAATTAAAACGATCTAAAGATGTTTTAAAATGTATTAACTATCGAAACCATAGATTTCAACATTCATTGTTGAAATAGACGTTTTCGAGAAATAGAAGGAAATGGTAGATTATAACACTGTTGTTATAATGGATGATTTCCGAAAGGAAATGTTTTGTATAGTATTGGGATTTATATATCTATTTTAATTTCGAATCCCTATACTAGTGATTTTTGATTGTCGTAACAATGTTTTACACAACATTCGTTTTGGCCCAAATAAATATGTTTAAGAGAATGATTTCCTTAAAGAATGAAATATATACTTAATTTTGATTAGAGTATATTGAATATTTTCCAAGTGTAGAAAATAAAAAGACTTGTGAATTACTTATAAATAAATAAGTATGGAAATGTTTTTCCAATATTAAGTGAATATTTTGAATTTATCTTTTTGAAGATAAACTGAAAATGAATATTAGAAATCGAATGAAAATCGTATATTTATAAATATTTTGGAATGTAAATTCAATATGGAATTTATAAATGAAATTTGGAAAATGGGTTTAAAAATAAAATATTGATTTATTTTTGAAGAATGGAAAATATATATCTTGTAAAGATATTTTTGGAAAATAAATAATTTGGAAAATTATTTGGAATCTGGTGATGTTGTGCATATCTATTGATAGTTCAATAACCGACTATCAATATTTACCTTTAAATAGGTATTTGTTGTGATTTGCTTGAAATTGAATGCCACACTTATTTTTTTAAAATAAGCGCTCACTATTCGGGTTAACCGGGAAAGGACCTTGGGGTCGTATAACCCATTCCGAATATGTGATACGTCGTTATGAATTGCATTTGAAGACCGATGTTGAAGACCGGATATTTTCGAAAACGAAAGGGTTTCTTGTTGATTGTCTCTGCACTGGCTGATCCCCGGTATAGAGATCTCCATATGTGATGGGAAATTCGGACGTGATTAGAGATTATCCGGATTGCAAGGACTTCTTTGTAAGTGCCTTCGGTTCTGTTCGATCCCGGAACAGACTTGTATGGATAGTGTGTCTAACATTACAAATTGAGATATAAAGCTGATTTCTTTCAAATATATTTCTGTTGGTGGCGGAGAATTTATTCTCTTAGCTTAACACCCTTCTCTGAGACGTACGAGCTCAGAGGTTATATAGTTGAAGGTTATCAGCAATATATTCCCAATTTGGTAATGTGACATGCTGAGTGTTGCTGTGAAATGATCATTGTGTTGATCATTTGTGATAGGATCATTTATTTGATCGTTTATCTTTGTGATCATTTCTATGATCATTTGTTGACCCAAAGCATGACTTTGTATAAAGCGTGGTTTTGTGGACGTGACTTCGTCAAGCCTCACACCCCGGAATGGTCAAAACAGGAAAGATGCGGCAAGGTTATGAGGGGTAGCTCCCTTTAGGGTATGTGCATTTCCTTCTGGAAAAGGGTGGTATCACGGTATGGAGCCCAGATGCTTACTCATGTTGAAACACTTATTATTATGGTGTGATGTTGATTAGAGATCTCTCGGATAAAGGTCCCTAAGGACCGAGGGATGGCATACTCGTGTCAGTTGTTACCTAGTTTGAAAGGTAACCCGGCCTTGTGTTGGCAGAGATCCGGTTAGGTTCTCGGGACGTCCTTCCAGAGGCGTTTCCATGTGGCAATGGGAAGTTCCTTGGCCTGACCATTCGTTGGAAATCCAAAGAAACAATACGAGACTTGTACGGTTTTAGTTGTAGAACCTGCCATTTAATATGGTAGCTATAGTAAGCATACTATAATGGTACCTATGCTGGCTAAGATTTATATTCTACTTTCGAAATCGCTTTATACACTATGCACTAGTAATAATATCGAATGTTTCTTTTTAATACGTATCAAGCATCTTTGACTAACATAAGAAGAAATCTCCTCCAAGTCTGCGTTTGCATTGTGTGTGTGGCGGGAGGTCTTATGGTAGTCTCATTCTTAAAAGCATTGCGAATTGACTTTAAAAATATTCCTCTATTTTGATTTTAAAGATAAATAAACTGTTTTGAGTTCTCACACCAGTCACATGACTGACTCGGAGTTTATTGTTTTCCTTCCTAAACTCTGGGTGCCCACCAATTTCCACACGGGCAGTCAAGAGTTAGGTTTATCAGGATATTCTGGAATTCAGGAGTTGCTGGAGGCAAGTTGGATGGCATGGCGTATTTACTAGTATATAGTACTTCTTTTTCCGCTACATTGTTTGTTGTTGTACACTCTGATGTAATGAAATGAAATGTGATGTAATGTAATAACTGATATAGTTCTTTGTTTAAAGATTATTCATTTATCTATTATATGTTGTTCCGCTGCGATTGTGAGATTCTAATATTGTTCTGATGTTTTCTGTTCTGTTCCGTTCTATTTTCTTTTCTCTCTATTTTCTATCTTTTCTGTCTTCTTCTGTCTTTTTCTTTTTCTTAAAACCCTAAGTGTTCGGTTTTCCGTCCTTCGATTGCTCGGCAGTTGATACTGTGAACGTATTGATGTCAGTTTTCGAAAGTCGAAGAATCGGGTCCTTACAAATTCGATCATCTGTGCAAGTTACGGAAATAAACGATCAAATTTGAATTAAATCGATTAAACTAATTTCTATGCGTTTTGGCTTGCCCCGAACAAACGGTAAATACGGTTGACACGAAATTTGAAACCTTACAATAATATCACATTACGGATCCGATGAAACTGGTTTCATCGAAATCCGAGATTGTTTGAAAAATGATTATTTTAACTCGTCAATTAAATATTAAAATATTCAATTTTCATAAATTAACTTTTAATTCAATTTTAAAAGTTCTATAACATCATTATAACTCCAATATGATATAATAAAATTTTACAAATCAATTTAAATCATATTTAACCCATTTTTCAATTATTTCTGTAATTTCAACTATTAAATTATCGATTTAATTATCCAATTAAATCCAATTATTCGAAATAAAATTTATTCGACTGTTTAATTTCACTTATTAATATTTAAAATCAATTAAATATACAAATTTTAATTGACGGAAATTCTGGGTCGTTACAAACTTCCCCCGTTAAAAGAATTTCGTCCTCGAAATTACCAAGTAAGAAAAAGTTACAGAATCCATTAACTTTCCAAAACAAACCGTTTAATTTGGATTTTTTTTCATATCTCTTCAGTGTTTAACTTTCCCAAAATTCATAGTTAAACTTCTTACAAAATCTTTACTAAGTTTTCCAATTCATACTTAGTTTTCAAAAAATTTCCAATTTTCTCAAAATTATTCTAATGCCTTAAATTTTCGGAAAAATTCGCCAGAGTCTCCTTTGCGCGGCTCGATCCGGAAAAAAAATGGCAGTATATATATCACAAATATACATCTCATCAAGCGATGTACCTTATATATTATTAGCGGCAGTATATATATTGGAAAAGTACGATATTTAATCCGAGATATGTACCTTATATATTATTAGCGAGCATATACGGCTAATATAGCACGAAAGCGAGCTCCAAATGCGAAGCAATGCGCAATCCGCACCCACTAAACACTCAACGACAATGAGAAACATGTATATATGAAAGAAATATCAATATACATCTTATAGTAACATAACACCTACATGTGCCAACATAGCAATGCATTCAATCAACAAATGCAACCATCAAACAACTATCCAACCAATAAACATCCAACAAATCCATAACCAAATCAATATAAATTCACTTCTCATTAATATTCAATGAATTGGTTTTCCAATTTAAATCACATTTGATTCATTTACATTGGACTTAATTAACATTCATTCATTCGTTTCCAATTAGTTTACATTCACTAATTAAATTCACATTAGTTCACTTTCAATCTGAATTCAATTACATAGCTTTTAGTTCCGCTAATTCAATTTCATTAACACTTAATGGATTATACACAATCAATTAATAACCATATAACAACCAATGAATATTCAACATAACCAAATTATTCAATTTACATTCAATTTGGTCCAACATTTTTATTTTCAGTTGGTTTATATTAAATTGATTTTCATTCAATTATTCAACTTCCAATAATATTAGCTTTTAATGAATTAACACTTACATTCATTATTCCATATCAATTTATTTTACATTCGATTGATTAACATTCAATCCATTTATTAATTCAATTGCTAATTTATTTAACATTTCAAGTTGAATTTCATTTATGTAACTCAAGTTCATATTCTTAATGACTTTATTTCATTAATTCACTTATTAATTTAACTTTGATACCATAATCAACTTCATTCAACATCACTTAAGTTATATTCCATTTCAAACATCATTTGTTTAATTTACATTAAATTTCCACTTATAAATCCAATTCAGATTCTAATTTTATTTAACTTTTACCAAAGTCAAATTTGTTATCTCATATTATAGGTTCAAAACTTGATTACTTATATTCAACAATTACAACTTAGATTTTATTGATTCACTTATACTTACTTTAGTTTAACTCCATCCTTTAAGTTAAATTTATTCTATCAAAATTCAAATTGTATAAGTTATCAACTCGTTTATCATTCCCATAAATATTTTAAATAGGATTCCAGAGTCTTTTCAACCTTTCAAAACCGTTTTTGAAATCAATTCAAATTATCTTTTGAATTTTCAAAACCATATCCAAATTTTCCAAACAACTTTCATTTAAAACAATTTGGCAGTAATCCCTCTTTTGGAAACCCGAAAATGAACACCAATGATGTCGCGGTCATCATCCGAATTATTTTCCAGCGACCGAAAAGAGTTTAGAGCTTTAATTTCTCCAAAACAATTTTCCAAAATATCAAATCCTTTACAAACACTTCTCTGGAATTTTGTTTTAGATTATAAATCACCTTTATAAATCTTTTTCTTATATAATTTCACTAATTATATATAAGATTATTTCACAAGTGTAAATCATTTTAATTATAACTTCATACTTATAATTAATTTGTTTATACTATTCATTCTTTTAAAATTGTTGTTTATCTAACTTATTCAACAACCAAACAATTAATTTATATACACTTAATAATTCTGAAAAATTATTCCTTTATATATAAAATATAATCAAGGTAAAATTATTTCATTTACCCCATTTAAAATGATACTATGTCGGTTTATCTCGTTTAAGAGTTTAGAAACCCCTATCGATAATATGACGTCCCATCTACCGACCAGAATTCACAAACAGCTCAACGGATATGCAAACACAATATAAAACATTTTTATATACACTAACAAATACGCGCTCGTATCTATTATTTCACTCAAACTCATTCTAGAGTACTGCTGACTCTATCTCTAATGAGTAATACCCAATAGAGCTAAGCTTGTCGCTTAACCATAAGCTCTGATACCAAATGTAAAGTTTGCGACTTTTCGACGCTCGAAAACCGACATCAATACATACACTGTATCAACTGCCGAGCAATCGAATGCCGGAAAACCGAAATGTTATGGTTAAAGAAGAAGAAAAAGGGAGAAGAAGAGTGAAAAAGAAGAAGAAGAAACAGAAACAATATCAGAATCTCACAATCGCAGCGGAACAACATATAATAGATAAATGAATAATCTTTAAACAAAGAACTATATCAGTTATTACATTACATCACATTACATTACATTACATCATCAGAGTGTACAACAACAAACAAAAAAAAACAGCGAAAAAGAAATACTATATACAAGTGAATACACCATGCCATCCAGCTTGCATCTAGTAACTCCTGAATTCCAGAATATCCTGATAACCTGACTCTAGACTGCCCGTGTGGAAATTGGTGGGCACCCAGAGTTTAGGAAGGAAAAACAATAAACTTCGAGTCAGTCATGGGATTGGTGTGAGAACTTAAAACAGTTTATTTTTAAAAACAACAAAGAAATTTTTTTTTTAAATTTGATTCGCAATGCTTTTTAGAAAACGAGACCACCATAAGGCCTCCCGCACACACACAATGCAAACGCAGAATCGGAGGAGATTTCTCCTTATGATAGTCAAAGATGCTTGATACGCATTAAAAAGAAACATTTGATATTATTACTAGTGCATAGTGTAGAAAACATTTCGAAAGTAAAGATATAAATCTTAGCCAATGTGATAACCCAGATTTTTGATATCTGATAATTGATAATTAAAAGGATTTAAAATACTGAAATTTGTAATTCGAACAAATAAATTTTGATATATATATCTGAATAATTATTTGGTTAATAATCTTCCTAGTATAGTTATTTATGCTTGACATATTTTCTTTAATTTCAAACAAACTGAACATGGGTATGTTTAAGTGTGTATATATATGTATGAGTTAGTTCTAAAATAAATTTGAATTGGAAATATAAAGGAAAAAGTATCTTAAATAAATTGGATATAAAAATATATGTATGTGATTTTATTTGTATATATTTTGCTATTTTCTTTTAAAATTCATATTAATATAAATAAAGGAAAGTAGCTACTAAATAGAAATATAATATAAATTTTTTATGGAAAACATTTAAAAAAAATATAAATGCATTTATTAAGAATAGAAAGTATTCATAACATAAGATATAAAAATATATAACTAAATTAAAATTAATAAAAAATGTATAGAACATATTAGTATATTATTTAATTCTCATATAAAGGACAAGTGTTAAGAGTTTTGATATCCAAATTAACAAATGTAACATTTGTAATATGAAATTTTAACAAGTGTCAATAATTTTCTTTTGAAATAATAAATAATAGATAAAAGAAGAAATATACATCTCTTCTCCTTTCTCATTTTCCTTTTATCTCAAAACAAAGTAAAACAAATGCTGTAACAAAGTTCAGTAAAACAAATCAAAGAGAAACTTTTTCTAAAAAAAAAAAAAAATCAAATCATCAGTAACAAAGCTAGAAGGCAATCTTCCCCTATTCAAAAAGCAAGTCTTTTCTTCAAATTCAAGATCAGTAGGGAATTCAGTTTCAGTTTCAATATTCAGAGATAAACTAAAGTCTTCAAGTTTCAAATTTCAAACTGCTCTGCTCATATCAGCTAGGTGAGTAAACTAGATCTGAATATACCTTTATGTCTGGATGTTGTGATGGATTCTCGAATTAAAATAGGGAATAAAGTTTTACTTTTATAAAATTTTGTATGCATGTATGTATCTGAGAAATGTTCATGCATATGCTCTCTGTTTTAAGTTGTAGATTCAAACTCAGTAGAGAAAAATTAGTATCTTCCTAATCTAATCAATATTACATCTTGATATCTACATGGAAGTTGCTTGTTACTATATGATAATGGATTTAAAAATAATTCCAGAAAAAAATACTAAGTTAATAATGTGAAAAAATATTAATTTACAGTAAAATAACCATAGATCAGAAAATTTGAGTATTTTAGTTTTACAATCTGATTATACAATTGAGTTCGTAGTACAAAATAATGATTTTAGGTGATGAAATTACGATTTTTAAGTTTATAAATGATGAGGGATAGCGAGTTGAACTGGAAACTCGTTTTGGTCAAATTCCGTTGATCAAGGACGAAATTGATGACGTGATTGCTGGTGAAGAAGGATGGTGCAAAGGGAATCATCAGAAAATTAAGCGAAGAATTTATAATTTGCCGTGGCAAACGTTTGGCCATGTAGTAGGGGTTAAGGGCGTTCTTGTATCAATGTCATTCTCGAAGTGATATCGAGGTCATTCGTGGATCGGGGTGGACCGGGCTTCGAGAGAAGATAAGGGGGATGGTGGAGCAGCTGTAGGGGGTGAACGCAAGACCTCCGGTGGCCCGAGGGGGGCACGCGAAGTGGATTTGGAGGCATTGGGTTGGTTTCCAGGTTGAGTGTAATACTCCAATCATGAACCACGGCGAGGTAGTGGGCCCTGGAAGGTCAGGTAGCTTACGTGGGTCATGGTCGACTCGCGGTGATGTTTCTGATGATCAGAGAGGTGGCAGGCGACGTGTACACGTACACACGTATCTTCGTGTATCTGAAGAACTGCTGTGAGTTTGGCATCAAGGAAGAAGAAGGTTGCTTCGGTGCATACGCGAGTTAAATCAGGAATTGACTCGTAAATGTTTTGGAGTAGAACTTGGGTTTGCTCTCGTGATTTTTTCAATGATGACTCGAAGAATTAGAAACAAGAAGTTAGGTCTCGGGACGGGTTTGTGGAAGTTGGGATTTCGAACAGAGTTTAGGGTGGTGTTTGGTTCTGTTCCGTAAGAAGAGAAGTTTTTATTTTAATAAATTCAAGGTTTAAGTTTTCGCAAAAGAAAGCAAACTTACAAGTTAAAGTTTGTTCTTTGAAGTAAAGTAAATCAGACCGAGTATTACAGATTTTCAGGTAAGGACGTTCTGGAGCTCAGGAGGCGAGCAGGATGGCAGGGACGTATGGAGAGTTTTCACTGTGATATTGTAGTCTCTGGACATGATTGTTTGTCCAGTATTTATGTAAATGTGTAACTCTGATGTATTTAAATGTAAATTAACTGATATAGTTTTCTTTGTATAACTGCTATTTTATTTGATATTATATTTGATCCGCTACGAATGTGAGGTTTCTGTGTCTTGTTTCTGTCTTCTTCTTCTTTCTCTTTCTTCTTTTCACTAACTATCTGGAAATTTTGGGATCGAAATTTCCGGGATGTTACATTTGGTATCAGAGCGAGGTTAAGCGACAACCTTGGCTCTGGTGGGACACTCATTAAGAATAGGGTCAATAGTACCCTATAATGAGTTGAGTGTATAAATATGAGAGAGCGTACTTGTTATTTTCTTATATAAAGGTTTTTAAATGATTTCAAAAGTAAATGAATCTTATATAAGAAATAGATTATCTATTATATTAAGGAAATTGGTTGTAGTATTAATTAAATTAAATGTAATATTAAGAATTAATGGTAATAGAATTACAACCAAATTGAAATTAAAGATAAGTTTGAAACGGTTTCAAACTGAAATTTGAAATCTTAAAGTGGATAGGTGTTTCAGAATAAGATAATAATGAATTGGTTTCTAGATATGATAATCTTGGGCATTATCATAAATAGTTGCTGTGTTTAATAATGAAATGTGTGTTAATGAGTAAGCAAAATTAAATGTTTTAAGGAAGAAAACCCTTTAGATAAGTATGGGATATAAATTAAAATTTAAGTTGATCTAAATTGTGAAGTTTGCATCTTAAGTATTTAAAACATTTGGAATTTAGTTTCAAATGATTAAAAAGAAACAATAAATAATATTATTTAATGCATTTGAACGGAATGGTCCTTTTCCAAACAAGAGTTGTTTGAAAATTTAAAGGAATTTGTTTTAAATAAAAACCAAAGGTGGTTTAAAATTTTAAAGTGTAACTTGGTATGTAAAAGAAATAAATATGTATAGATGTGAATATACATGATATCAAGGATAATTTGAAATAAACTCTAGATGTTGAGTTTTAAATCTGGAATGAGATATGATACCCAAAGTGATAAGTCTTTGAACTTAATAAGTGAGAAGTTCAAAATTTGAAATGGAAGTTCAAATTGGGTAAGGTTGACTGGGTTAAGTGAATTAATATTAACTTGGGAAAAAGTTTAAAAAGTTGAAACGGTTAACGTGATTTGGAAATTCAAGATGGAATTGAGATTTAACTTGGGAAGTTTAATGGTTGAATTGAATTGGGAGTATGGTAATCCATTGTTGGGATAAAAAGGTAAATTGATTTAAAGGAATTAAATCAATATATGAAGTATTAACTCGAATTTATATAATTCGAGATGGTTTAAATTTGAAATTTGAAATTAAGTTCAAATTGAATAGTTTTAAATTCAAATGGAATTTGAATTAAATTTGGGAGGAAATCAAGAATAATTCAACTTGATTTGGAAATGGAGTTTGAAATTTGGATTAATTCAATCTGGAGATGAAGTAAATTGAAATTGGAACTAGTTCGATTAAAATGTATTTGAATTAATATAATTGGAGATCAAGGTTGAATAAAGTAAAATTTGGAAAGAACCGAGGAATTCAACTTGAATTGGATTAAATAGATTTCAATGGAAATTGAGTTATTTAAATTGGAGTAAGTCAATTTAAATGAAAATGGAATTTAAATTGAATTGATTGGGAGTAGAGATTTGGAAGTGAACAGTTTTTACTCTGGACTATTTTAATATAAATTGTTTTTAATATAAACCTATTTTTCCAAGCTATTTACTATATATACAACTTTCTTTTAAAAACCAAATTATCTTATACTTGTTTTACAATTATTTTTGAAACTGTTTTATAAGTTAATTACTATATTTCAACTATATTACAAAACTAATTACTATCTTACTATTATTTTGCAATTATTTACAATTTCTATAATTATGTTAACTATTTTCCAATTATTTTCCAATTACTGAACTATTTTACAACTCTTTTACAAACAAGTAATTATTTTCCAACTACTTAACTATTTTTAAATTTTTTCAAGCTATTTTCTAAAATAAACTGGTCGGAGTTCAAACTGTTATTGGTTAAATACTCAATCGAGATAAGAATAGAGGTGATAATCTAAATGGATTGAAGCAAGTGTAAGAAAGTGAATGTCAATAGAAATGGAATTGATTTGGCTAATAACCAATAAAGGTAAATACGTAGGGTGTACGTATGTTATTCTATTCGCATAGTGATTTGATCCAGATTCGAGCACAGAATTTCGAGATAGTTATATCAATCCGAGTGGGACTTTTTTTCACTCGATTTTCGACGGCGAATCTGGATATGGATTGTTGATTGGTTCTGGATATTTTCTATCATAGTTAAGGCTATGCAAGGAGAATGACGGTTTCTGATCAAGAAACCAGATCTGTGTCCGCACTAGGAAGTCGGGTGGACGATACTAGTTCGGAAGTGAAATTGTGTGATCGAGTGAGTGATCAGATTGGTATGGCGTACGAATGATATATGTACATCGTACGAATTTGAATGAAATTGATATTGAAATGAGTAAATTTGAATATTTGATTTTGAAGAAAAAAACAAAGTTATATATCTTTGTTTTATAGGATAAAACTCCCCTTGATGAATCTTTTGCCGGAAGAAAAGGGTTTTTGGAGGTGTTTGAAGTATAAAAGGAGTTTTATACAAGTTTGAAATGATCCAAAGTTTTAAAAGATTTTATATATCTGAATATATATATATATATATATATATATATATATACACAGGATCATATGAGGATTTTGGAAAAAGGTTTTGGGAACCAATGGATTTGGAAAGGCTTTTGATTTTTGGGTAAATCAATATTGAATTTGAAAAGCGTAGTTTGAGAATTATCGATTTTGGAATAATCGATTTTGTGTAAAGGAGCTTTGTATGAGATCATACTAGGTGTATGATTTAAAGATACTGTATATGTATAGTATAAAATGTTTTGATGATGCTCTGGGGAAAAGGCGCTCCCTTGGAATGGACTTCTCAGGAGCACCACCGGGTGGTGCTGCCTTGAGCCCCAAGGGGGGTTCTAAAGTTGATCCTGTGAGGAGTCCGGACGAAACTAGTTCCTAAGGATTATTGGGTAGCGAAAGTCGAGGGCGCTGATGCCTACAGAGGCATTTGGGTTATGCTGTGACGACAATGTAACTCGATGTCACTGCGATCTACTGTAGGGACCATAGCGAAAATCGTGTGGAGGATGAGTGTCAACGGTCTACACTTGATTTTGCCGGGAAGGCAACGCAACATCGGTAGACTGCGATCTATGGTCAAGTGGAGTGGAGAAGTTTCATTCTTTTGGCAGCGAAATTCGAGGGCGCTGATGCCTACAGTTATATGGGTTTTTGCTGTGATAGCTACGTAACCCCAGTTGTAGCTGCGATCTGTAGCGGGTTCCATGGTGTAATCGAGGGGCGCGGAGGCCTACAATTATTTGTGGATTTTGTCGGGACGGCAACGTAACCATCGGGTTAACTGCGACCATTGATGGGGGTGATGATTTCCAGAGCATTCTCACCAAAGATATATCCTCTATTTTTCAAAAACCGTTTTCTATATTTTCATTAAAATTATTTTCCAAGTATTTTCACTGGGTGTTGAAAACTGGTCTGCTAAGTACTTATAGATTTTCAGTCTTACGCCTGATCAACGTATGACCGAATTTCTGTGAGAACGAGGACGGACCTTTTGAAACATCGAGTTATAAAAAGTATTTTTATAAAACTATGTTGGTAGTATTATAGATTTTAAAGGTGTTTTAAATATGTACAAAGGAAACTTATTTGATTTTAAGCATTTTAATAGATTCTGGCTTCGTTTCTTTTCGAGGACGAAAAGATTCTAAGGGGGAAGGAATGTGATAACCCAGATTTTTGATATCTGATAATTGATAATTAAAAGGATTTAAAATACTGAAATTTGTAATTCGAACAAATAAATTTTGATATATATATCTGAATAATTATTTGGTTAATAATCTTCCTAGTATAGTTATTTATGCTTGACATATTTTCTTTAATTTCAAACAAACTGAACATGGGTATGTTTAAGTGTGTATATATATGTATGAGTTAGTTCTAAAATAAATTTGAATTGGAAATATAAAGGAAAAAGTATCTTAAATAAATTGGATATAAAAATATATGTATGTGATTTTATTTGTATATATTTTGCTATTTTCTTTTAAAATTCATATTAATATAAATAAAGGAAAGTAGCTACTAAATAGAAATATAATATAAATTTTTTATGGAAAACATTTAAAAAAAATATAAATGCATTTATTAAGAATAGAAAGTATTCATAACATAAGATATAAAAATATATAACTAAATTAAAATTAATAAAAAATGTATAGAACATATTAGTATATTATTTAATTCTCATATAAAGGACAAGTGTTAAGAGTTTTGATATCCAAATTAACAAATGTAACATTTGTAATATGAAATTTTAACAAGTGTCAATAATTTTCTTTTGAAATAATAAATAATAGATAAAAGAAGAAATATACATCTCTTCTCCTTTCTCATTTTCCTTTTATCTCAAAACAAAGTAAAACAAATGCTGTAACAAAGTTCAGTAAAACAAATCAAAGAGAAACTTTTTCTAAAAAAAAAAAAAAAATCAAATCATCAGTAACAAAGCTAGAAGGCAATCTTCCCCTATTCAAAAAGCAAGTCTTTTCTTCAAATTCAAGATCAGTAGGGAATTCAGTTTCAGTTTCAATATTCAGAGATAAACTAAAGTCTTCAAGTTTCAAATTTCAAACTGCTCTGCTCATATCAGCTGGGTGAGTAAACTAGATCTGAATATACCTTTATGTCTGGATGTTGTGATGGATTCTCGAATTAAAATAGGGAATAAAGTTTTACTTTTATAAAATTTTGTATGCATGTATGTATCTGAGAAATGTTCGTGCATATGCTCTCTGTTTTAATTTGTAGATTCAAACTCAGTAGAGAAAAATTAGTATCTTCCTAATCCAATCAATATTACATCTTGATATCTACATGGAAGTTGCTTGTTACTATATGATAATGGATTTAAAAATAATTCCAAAAAAAAATACTAAGTTAATAATGTGAAAAAATATTAATTTACAGTAAAATAACCATAGATGAGAAAATTTGAGTATTTTAGTTTTACAATCTGATTATACAATTGAGTTCGTAGTACAAAATAATGATTTTAGGTGATGAAATTATGATTTTTAAGTTTATAAATGATGAGGGATAGCGAGTTGAACTGGAAACTCGTTTTGGTCAAATTCCGTTGATCAAGGACGAAATTGATGACAGATTGTTGGTGAAGGAGGATGGTGCAGAGGGAATCATTAGAAAATTAACCGAAGAATTTATAATTTGCCAGGGCAAACGTTTGGCCATGTAGTAGGGTTTAAGGGCGTTCTTGTATCAATGTCATTCTCGAAGTGATTTCGAGGTCATTCGTGGATCGGGGTGGACCGGGCTTCGAGAGAAGATGAGGGGGATGGTGGAGCAGTTGTAGGGGGTGAACGCAAGACCTCCGGTGGCCAGAGGGGGGCACGCGAAGTGGATTTGGAGGCATTGGGTTGGTTTCCAAGTTGAGTGTAATACTCCAATCATGAACCACGGCGAGGTAGTGGGCCCTGGAGGGTCAGGTAGCTTACGTGGGTCATGGTCGACTCGCGGTGATGTTGCTGATGATCAGAGAGGTGGCAGGCGACGTGTACACGTACACACGTATCTTCGTGTATCTGAAGAACTGCTGTGAGTCTGGCATCAAGGAAGAAGAAGGTTGCTTCGGTGCATACGCGAGTTAAATCAGGAATTGACTCGTAAATGTTTTGGAGTAGAACTTGGGTTTGCTCTCGTGATTTTTTCAATGATGACTAGAAGAATTAGAAACAAGAAGTTAGATCTCGGGACTGGTTTGTGGAAGTTGGGGTTTCGAACAGAGTTTAGGGTGGTGTTTGGTTCTGTTCCGTAAGAAGAGAAGTTTTTATTTTAATAAATTCAAGGTTTAAGTTTTCGCAAAAGAAAGCAAACTTACAAGTTAAAGTTTGTTCTTTGAAGTAAAGTAAATCAGACCGAGTATTACAGATTTTCAGGTAAGGACGTTCTGGAGCTCAGGAGGCGAGCAGGATGGCAGCGACGTATGGAGAGTTTTCACTGTGATATTGTAGTCTCTGGACATGATTGTTTGTCCAGTATTTATGTAAATGTGTAACTCTGATGTATTTAAATGTAAATTAACTGATATAGTTTTCTTGTATAACTGCTATTTTATTTGATATTATATTTGATCCGCTGCGAATGTGAGGTTTCTGTGTCTTGTTTCTGTCTTCTTCTTCTTTCTCTTTCTTCTTTTCACTAACTATCTGAAAATTTCGGGATCGAAATTTCCGAGATGTTACAGCCAGCATAGGCATTTCGCACTTATGCCTACTATAGCTACCATCCAAACAGTGGTGACCACCATAAGTGAATGATAGGTTCTACAACTAAAACCGTACAAGATCGTATTGTTTCTTTGGATTTCCAACAAATGGTCAGGCCAAGGAACTTCCCATTGCCACATGGATACGCCTCTGGAAAGACGACCCGAGAACCTAACGTTACGGTTAGATCTCTGCCAACACAAGGCCGGGTTACCCTTCAAACTGGGTAACTACTGACACGAATATGTCATTCCCCGATCGTAACCGATCTATATCCGAGGATCCTCGATTCCAACAACCACAAAGTAATAAATTTGCAGCAACAACATAGGTTAAATATCTGGGCTCCATACCATGATACCACCTCTATCCAGAAGGAATGACATACACTAAAGGGGCGCTACCCCCTAATAACCTTGCCGCATCCTTCCTGTTTTGACCATTTCCGGGGTGTGAGGCTCGACGAAGTCTCGTCCATAAAGCCACGCTTTATACAAAAGTTGTGCTTTGATTTAACAAATGCTCAACAGCACTTCGTATGCCACATTACCAATTTTGGGAATGTATCACTAGTAACCATCAACTACATAACCTCTGAGCTCGTACGTCTCAGAGAAGGGTGTTAAGCTAAGAGAATAATTTCTCCCCCACCAACGGAAATATATTTGATTGAAACCAGCTTTACATCTTGTGATGACCCGGCTTTCTACGCCTAGATAACCATTTCGTCATGAAGAAAGAAAGAGGTGAGAAAATAGAAAAGATAGAGAAGAAAGAACAACAGCACCAGAATCTCACAACGGAACGAATAAATTATAATAATCACATAAGTATTTACATAGTATACAACATCAATCAGAGTTATACAGATAATACATCACATACAAGACAGTTATAAACACCTGTCTAGTTATACAACTCAATACACAAAACAACTCAAACAATACGACTCAGAGATACCAACACAGCGGAAATATATGTAAATCTACAACGCTGAAGCCTCCTGCTCCATTGCTCCTCCAGAATTCATCAAAGCTAACCTGAATCCCTTGGCTACCCGTAAAAATTTGGGTACCCGAGAGTTTAGGAAAAACAGAAATAAACTCCGGGTCAGACATGGGTCTGGTATGAGTAACAGGTTAAAGTTGCTTAACTTTGAAAATCTTTTGAAAACAAAAGATATCACGTAAGACTCCCCACAAATAAACATGGGTAAGTTTTTACCTTACGCTAACCAAAACATTTGATAGGAAATTTTGTGATATTATAATAGGTCTAAGGTTTTCAAGTAAATAGAAAAAAGCCGAAATTGTTACATTCATTAAATTCCAGCTGCTAGCCACAAAAGTGGGTAATACAACCAAAACCGTTGGCACTTAATGGATTGTGAATACCATACAACGGCAGGGCTAGTGGGGTACCGCCCGTCACAGTACGTGGCCTAGATCAACGTACCGAGGATCACTCCCGACCCCCTGCAACACAAGGCCGGAACCATTCCTTACTGAACAGTCCCGAACAAGATAACCCCGATAGTTGTTGCAATCAACCGCCCACACAACCGAAAAATAAGGGACATCTAGACAGGGGAATATCCTTGTCCTGCTTGGGCATGACCCACCTAACCTTGCTGCACCTCCCCTGTTTTAGCCATTCTCGGTTGATGAGGCTTGAGGCCGCGATTACTTTTATATAACATATTTCTTAGAATGCTCATCGTCCACCGGACGATGTGTTGAAAGCATTCAATCCATACAAGTTCGTTCCGGGTTCGAACGAAACCGAAGGCATTATCTCGTTACACTCATTTTGGAATCACCCTCAGAGTTAACGACGTTAACCCTTGCACTCTTAATCTTCATCTTCACTTCAGATTCACGACCTATCGTTAATTTGGAATCGATGTGGTTTTTGGATGTTCCAAATAAGGAAAACCGATCCCGGTCTCATCGAAATCCAAAACGTGTCTTTTAAGGCCAAGTTGTCTATTTAGTCTTAACAGTTTAATTCAATATAATCAATATACACACAGATGGATAATTCACAATATCACAATAGATAATCACATCATCATCATAAACAGATAATCAATATTATCATCCAAACAGGTAATTAAATATTATCATATTCAAACCAAGCATCCATGTCACATAGATATTATTCATGTCAGATCTGAATTCACAATCATCAAATGAAATATCCATATCATTCATCCATAAGCAATGATTTATAATCATACCATTTGTAATTAATTTAAAATGAATTGAATTAACTACTTCTATCTCTAATTAATTTAAAGTGAATTAAATTAATTACTTCATCTATAAATCTTGCTTATACAACCATTAATTAATTATAAATCAAATTAATTAATTATTCTCTAATTACAATAAGTAATTTGGTCTTTAATTGATTTCACAAATGAATTATTCTAAACCCTTCATAGTAATTAACATTTAATTACTTCATTTATTAATTAAATATAAATAATTACATTTATTCTTAATTAATCACATACATTAATAACCACATCATTAATTATTTCTTAGTTAAATAATTCTTAATTTCATCATTAATTACATTAATTAATGACCTTTAATTTAGATTTAAATTAAATTACTTTGATTAATATCAACCAGTAATTAACTACCCTTAAGTACTCATATAAATTAATTAATTATCCCATAATTAATTATCTCCTTTAATTAATCCTTTGATTAATTTCAAAAGTAATTATCCAAATTACTTTATTAACACATCATTTTCACTAATTACATTCAGTAATTAACATTAATTACTTCCTCAAGTAATTATGCTCCATTAAATACACTGAGTAATTACACTTATCAATTTATCAAATGATTTTCTTAAATTAATTAAACTAAATTAATTAACTTAAATTAATCATTTTACCAAAATTACAATAAGTAATTAATCACTTAATTACTTTTATCAAGTAATTTCATTTAACAATTCACAATAGATTATCTAATTAATCTGATTAATTATCAAATTTAATCACATTAATTAATTAATAACCCTTAGTTAATTTTCTTCATTAACTAATACCATCTCTTAATTTGCTTCTTAATTTATCTTTATTTATAAATTAATCTAAATTACTAATTTATAAATTTAATAAATACACCATTCCTTTATTATCTTATTAATTAAATCATTTAATGCCTTAATTATACTTAAGATAATTTATTTCTTATTAAATGACTTAATTAATATAAATGTGTATTATAACATTACACTTTTAAATTTACATTCAAATTCCATTCTGAATTTAAGTTTCAAAGGATTATTTATTTAAACATTAATCAAATTTAAATTCAATTTATAATTGTGTAAATAACATTAATTACTTACATATGAAACTTATATAAGAAAAGCCCTTTTAAATTCAACTACCTAACTTTTATTTAAATTTAAATTTCCAAAATACATTAATGTTTTAACTTGCAAGTTCAAATTATTTACTTTCCATTTAAAAACTTTTCTCAACAAATTTACTTTCAAAACTATTTTATTTGAACTTATTTTAAAACATTCATACTTAAAATCTGATTTAAATTTTTGAATTCGAAGTAAACTCAAATTCATCAATTTATCTTTGATTTAAACTTTGGTTTAAACTTCCTTTTAAAAACTGGATTTTCAAAATTTGATTTTCAAATCCAAATCCATTTTAAACCCTTAAGATTCAAATGTCGTTGCTAAGGGGGGTTATTTATCTATATCTATCCCAATGAGCTATCTATCAAATCGTTGCAATTGATGTTCGATCCCGACGAGAAGGAAAAGATCTTCGAAAGGTGGGTTTTTATGATCCAATGAAAAATCAAACTTATTTAAACGTTCCTGCTATTCGTTATTTCCTTGAAAAAGGTGCTTCATTTGAAACTATACTTTAAATTTAGGAATTTAAATCACAGTGTAAATTTTATTTCATAATTTTAAATTAATTTAAAATCTGAACCTGTCAGATTTTTAAAACCTGAAACCCACCTTTAAAAACTTAAACTTTGACTTATTTTCAAATTTGAATCCAAAAATAACTAGAATTCAAACTTTCCACTGAATTTAGACTTGTTTAAATCTATTTCTTATTTTCAGGTTTCATTTGAATTTGTTTTTAAAACAAAACAAACACTGCTTCCAGGTTACAAATGTCTGAAACAACATTTACTCGAGTGCACCCAGGTCTGCTTCGAGTCCACCACTCCCCTACTTCGTGTCATATACTCGAACGACTCAAGAATTTCCCGAACCCAAAAACCCTGCACCACCCACAAAACACTCCAGCACTTCAATGACACGGTGCACGTGCACCGTGGCCCCAGCCACCTCCGGCCATCCACACGAACCCCAACATGTCACCGACTACCCTCAGATAACATCTCGACAAACCAAAATCCATCACCACGCCCAAATCAAAAACGAGCAGTAAAAGCAAAACCTGGAAACACAAAACCCAACCCTTCCCAAACCTGTCAACGTGTCAATCACCCAACCTCGGCCACCTGAACTCGCAAAACTCCGGCCATGAACTCGCCTTCGACCAAGCTACCAACTCCCAAGACCGCGTGCAACTCGATGCACGGTGGACGTCGCGGTGATAAAAAATTCAATCACCATAAAAGTTAGGTTTACAAATTTCAAATTACGACCACCATCGCCACCGTGCTCAGACCAACCACCAACCATTATTCCCATCACCTGGGTAAGGTCCTCCATCATCAAGCAGAGCCCGACCACCCAGCCAACAATGATCACCCAAAAATCCCAAATTTGCACTTACCAGAACTGCTCTAAATTCCTAGTATTGAAAATCCTATTTTAAGTTTTAAAATTCATAATTTGTTACAGAGATTCAAAGTATGTCCTTGAATTTAAAATCTAAAAGGTTTGGTTTTTCCCTTATGCAAGTTTTACTCTGTTATTTGATTTTTCCTGAACAATATTCAGCTTTAGTTCAACTTGGATAAAACTTAAACTCTAAATTATGTTGAAACAAACAATTTCTGTTTGTATTATAAATCCTAAAAGCTATTAGATCAAGTGATAAAAATAGTTTGGATCAATCTCAAGCTTGGAAACATAATTACTAAGTTTGTTACAGAGACTTATAATGTATCCAGACAACATTCATATGCACAGAAGATTTCATACATACAAACCACACTCATTCCAGATTTTGCAACAAGTTTAAATACTTAAGTTTTAGTAATTAAAGTTACTCACCTTGATTAAAGATAAGGAACAGAGCACCATTGTTTGAAAACTTTGGATTTTAAAAACTGGAAAGTAGTCTGCCTTCATTTCCTTAATCTTCTTGCTTATGTTCAGTTACAAATATTACTTAAGTTTGTGAAAATGGAAACATTTGTTATTGTTTCATATTTGCTATGTAGTAATGAACGAACTAAAATAATAAAGGCATGTATATAAAAGAGTTTACAGAGGAAGGTGATAACTGGGTTAAGCATATGCAGTTACAATTATGTTTTGTTTTATCAGGCCAAATCTTTGCATTAGGGAGGCTGAAATGATTTTATACAATTCGAAATGACATAAGTTTTATGCTGAAATGGAAGCATTTAATGTGGATGTAATATATGTTTCCTACTAATACAATCTTATGTTCAGATATTTTTACATTTTCTTTGCTTTGTATTTTTTTCTTAACAGGCTACATTCATATTTATCTTGCTTTGTACATATTTTTTTCCTTGCTTGAACCTTCATCTACAAGCTACCTCCACATTATTTATACAAAGTCTGGTTATGTTTTACTTTGCTTTTGTACTTTATACAAATTTATTCAAGCTACAGACCAATTTATACTTGATGTTTATTTTGTTTTATACTTTGCTTTGCATTTTATTTACAGTCTTCATAGCTTACCTGATTTGCTTTTGTACTTTATACATATATACTATATGTTTTGTTGTCCTTTATGTTTCCTATATACCATATTTTATATTTAGATATTTTGCTTTTACTTACAGGCAACATACTTATGACTTTGCCAGGTTTACTTTTATTATTTTACATAGATATTTATGTTCCTTTTTCTTAGCTTTGCATTTTATTTTACATGTTTTGCTTATATACTTACTTGATTTGTTTTTGCATTCAAAACTTTTATTTTCACTTGTCCGGGCATGCTTTTTATCCTATGTACATAGCTGCTTTATTTTTCTTTTTTTAAATATTTTATAAAGTTTATTTTATCTTAAACATTCTTGAAAGAATTTATTTTATATCCCAAATTATAGCTTCCCAAAGTATGTGTATATATGTTTAAAATAACAATTCCTATTTATGTAAATCCATTGTAAAGATTTACATTACTAATATAGCTCATTATTAAATCAAAATAATTTATAAAAGAAACAATTTCTTCAAAATATAAATTACTTATTTTATAAAGCTAAATTAAAAAGAAAACAAAACAATCTTTTTATTTAAATTTAAACCTAGGCTAGAATTTATTTTTAAACAAATTAAACTTTATCTTGAGTAATTTAAAATCATATGGTCATTTATTAAATAGCTTAATATTAAATTTCTAAATTATCAAAAATATTAGAATTAGAAAACATGTCTATTTATTAAATTTAAAAACAAAACTTATCTATTTATAATATATACCAATATATACATATATACATTATAAATAGAAACAATTTGAATTAGCTTTTAAAAGATAAATTATCAGTTAAATATTTATTTAAAAGAAGATTATTAAATCAATTCAAATCTTATTAACAATATTATCAAATTAATTTAATTTTTTACACAAATTATTAAATTTATATTGCCATAAATTCCGGGATATCACATTCTTCCCCCCTTAAAAGAACTTCGTCCCCGAAATTTAAAACAAAGGTAATTTAACAATCTGATTAAATATTTATTTTAAAACACAAGCATATATTAATCATATGCTAACAACCATAGCAACCAATTCATCCAAACAAACAAATCTAACTATCCAGACAAAATTCTGGATAGAATTTTTTCGAATTTCCCAAATAAAAATACCGGGTTACCCGCTCTTTAGAATCCAAACAAACAATACTGCTAAGCTACAGAGCTTTCACTCATCTAGATCTACAACCAGAGATAAATCTTACACGTACGCCCTCTGAGATACGTGAAACACAACGAACCTCAGTTATCCAAACTGACAATTCAATCCTGAAGACCAAACACTTATCCAAAATCAAATCCCCGATTTCGGAATCCAAATTCGTCCGTCTCTTATCCACAAAACTCTCTGACGATCCTGAGCTGCCTACATCTTTACTAATCACCTCAACCCTTGCTGATGTTCTTAGAAACAAACTGAATCCAAGATAATCCAACCAAATGATCTTCCCAAGATCGACCAAAAACTCAGAACACAAACTCTATTCTAAAATCAGAAGTCAGAACTCACTTCTCTCATCCGGAAAAGATAAAACAGGTGCACTCCAAACAGGCCTCAGATCCTGAAAAATTTCCTGTAGAACTCTCTAATCCAAACACTGCAACATCCCATTGCTTCAAACTAAATAGCTGCCACCATGCTTCCACTACGCAACTCTGACTGAACAGATGAAAATGCTAAAGTCGAACACGGACTGGACAACACATTCCAAAAATAAAGTTCACATATCCAAAAATAAAACTCCGAAGTTCCTCCAAAACCTGAGCTACTTCCCCAAACTAAAAAATCATCCTATTACTAAGCTGATCCATCGGTACCACTCCTGAAATCCAGTCGATACCAAACTCAATCTCCAGATGTTGACAAAACTCTAACTTCCAGAAGACATCCAGAAAAATCCCAGAAACACAAGAGAACACTCAAACTATCGCAAGTCACTTTTGCGATCAATCCAGCCTAATTCCAAAGATACTGCTCTCTCTTTACCAAAAAGAACAGCTTACACTTATGTGGCCAACCCATCGAAGAAATGGAATTACTCTACTGCTTCTGAAGTTACCTCAAGAAAAACTGCTAAGCTAGAAGACTTCCTAATCCAAAGCTCTTCGAGAAACTCAGACCTCAAAGCAAACAGAAACATTCTACTGAACTCAGCTACAACGCCGAAGCAGTCACTCTTCCTTAACTTGTTCCAAAGAAACATCTTCGGAGACATCCATAGTCACTGTGTCTCATCACACAGCTACTACACCTTGATGTATCAAGATATCATGACTTGCTTCTATTCAGCCGACAGATCCAAACTCTAGCTCATCCAAACTTACGCTTTAAAAGTGAACTCCGAATCTAAACAGATTTCCTTCAGTGATCGATGAAATCCTTACAACATCCAAAACTTACTTGAGACGGTAATAGGTCTACAGTCTCGACAGATACATTTCTAACCTCAAACATTCAAACCCCAACCATTGGTAGTCGTGTTACACACACCACCACCCTATCTACCTTTATAGCTTATTGGAAAACCCGAACAGGTAATCCAACAATAGGTAGAAATAAATAAATATATATTATATATCAAAATTACAAATACGCTCTCTCAGGAAAGAAATCACTCTAGAGCCTAGGTATTCGCTCAACCTAGCGCTCTGATACCAACTGTGACGACCCGGCTTTCTACGCCCAGATAACCGTTTTGTCATGAAGAAAGAAAGAGGTGAGAAAATAGAAAAGATAGAGAAGAAAGAACAACAACATCAGAATCTCACAGCGGAACGAATAAATTATAATAATCACATAAGTATTTACATAGTATACAACATCAATCAGAGTTATACAGATAATACATCACATACTAGACATACAGATAATACATCACATACTAGACAGTTATAAATACCTGTCAAGTTATACAACTCAATACACAAAACAACTCAAACAATACGACTCAGAGATACCAACACAGCGGAACTATATGTAAATCTACAATGCTGAAGCCTCCTGCTCCATTGCTTCTCCAGAATTCATCAAAGCTAACCTGAATCCCTTGGCTACCCGTAAAAATTTGGGTACCCGAGAGTTTAGGAAAAATAGAAATAAACTCCGGGTCAGACATGGGTCTGGTATGAGTAACAGGTTAAAGTTGCTTAACTTTGAAAATCTTTTGAAAACAAAAGGTATCACGTAAGACTCCCCACAAATAAACATGGGTAAGTTTTTACCTTACGCTAACCAAAACATTTGATAGGAAATTTTGTGATATTATAATAGGTCTAGGGTTTTCAAGTAAATAGAAAATAGCCGAAGTTGTTACATTCATTAAATTCCAGCTACTAGCCACAAAAGTGGGTAATACAACCAAAACCGTTGGCACTTATTGGATTGTGGATACCATACAATGGCAGGGCTACTGGGGTACCGCCCGTCACAGTACGTGGCCTAGATCAACGTACCGAGGATCACTCCCGACCCCTTGCAACATAAGGCCGGAACCATTCCTTACTGAACAATCCCGAACAAGATAAGCCCGGCAGTTGTTGCAATCAATCGCCCACACAGCCGAAAAATAAGGGACATCTAGACAGGGGAATATCCTTGTCCTGCTTGGGCATGACCCACCTAACCTTGCCGCACCTCCCCTGTTTTAGCCATTCCCGGTTGATGAGGCTTGAGGCTGCGATTACCTTTATAGAACATATTTCTTAGAATGCTCATCGTCCACTTGACGATGTGTTGAAAGCATTCAATCCATACAAGTTCGTTCCGGGTTCGAACGAAACCGAAGGCATTATCTCGTTACACTCATTTTGGAATCACCCTCAGAGTTAACGACGATAACCCTTGCACTCTAAATCTTCATCTTCACTTCAGATTCACGACCTATCGTTAATTTGGAATCGATGTGTTTTCGGATGTTCCAAATAAGGAAAACCGATCCCAGTCTCATCGAAATCCAAAACGTGTCTTTTAAGGCCAAGTTGTCTATTTAGTCTTAACAGTTTAATTCAATATAATCAATATACACACAGATGGATAATTCACAATATCACAATAGATAATCACATCATCATCATAAACAGATAATCAATATTATCATCCAAACAGGTAATTAAATATTATCATATTTAAACCAAGCATCCATGTCACATAGATATTATTCATGTCAGATCTGAATTCACAATCATCAAATGAAATATCCATATCATTCATCCATAAGCAATGATTTATAATCATAACATTTGTAATTAATTTAAAATGAATTGAATTAACTACTTCTATCTCTAATTAATTTAATTACAATAAGTAATTTGGTCTTTAATTGATTTCACAAATGAATTATTCTAAACCCTTCATAGTAATTAACATTTAATTACTTCATTTATTAATTAAATATAAATAATTTCATTTATTCTTAATTAATCACATACATTAATCACCACATCATTAATTATTTCTTAATTAAATAATTCTTAATTTCATCATTAATTACATTAATTAATGACCTTTAATTTAGATTTAAATTAAATTACTTTGATTAATATCAACCAGTAATTAACTACCCTTAATTACTCATATAAATAAATTAATTATCCCATAATTAATTATCTCCTTTAATTAATCCTTTGATTAATTTCAAAAGTAATTATCCAAATTACTTTATTAACGCATAATTCACTAATTACATTCAGTAATTAACATTAATTACTTCCTCAAGTAATTATGCTCCATTAAATACACTGAGTAATTACACTTATCAGTTTATCAAATGATTTTCTTAAATTAATTAAACTAAATTAATTAACTTAAATTAATCATTTTACCAAAATTACAATAAGTAATTAATCACTTAATTACTTTTATCAAGTAATTTCATTTAACAATTCACAATAGATTATCTAATTAATCTGATTAATTATCAAATTTAATCACATTAATTAATTAATAATCCTTAGTTAATTTTCTTCATTAACTAATACCATCTCTTAATTTGCTTCTTAATTTATCTTTATTTATAAATTAATCTAAATTATTAATTTATAAATTTAATAAATACACCATTCCTTTATTATCTTATTGATTAAATCATTTAATGCCTTAATTATACTTAAGATAATTTATTTCTTATTAAATGACTTAATTGATATAAATGTGTATTAGAACATTACACTTTTAAATTTACATTCAAATTCCATTCTGAATTTAAGATTCAAAGGATTATTTATTTAAACATTAATCAAATTTAAATTCAATTTATAATCTTGTAAATAACATTAATTACTTACATATGAAACTTATATAAGAAAAGCCCTTTTAAATTCAACTACCTAACTTTTATTTAAATTTAAATTTCCAAAATACATTAATGTTTTAACTTGCAAGTTCAAATTATTTACTTTCCATTTAAAAACTTTTCTCAACAAATTTACTTTCAAAACTATTTTATTTGAACTTATTTTAAAACATTTATACTTAAAATCTGATTTAAATTTTTGAATTCGAAGTAAACTCGAATTCATCAATTTATCTTTGATTTAAAATTTGGTTTAAACTTCCTTTCAAAAACTTGATTTTCAAAATTTGATTTTCAAAACCAAATCCATTTTAAACCCTTAAGATTCTAATGTTCATTTGAAACTATACTTTAAATTTAGGAATTTAAATCACAGTGTAAATTTTGTTTCCAAATTTTAAATTAATTTAAAATCTGAACCTGTCAGATTTTTAAAACCTGAAACCCACCTTTAAAAACTTAAACTTTGACTTCTTTTCAAATTTGAATCCAAAAATAACTTGAATTCAAACTTTCCACTGAATTTAGACTTGTTTAAATCTATTTCTTATTTTCAGGTTTCATTTGAATTTGGTTTTAAAACAAAACAAACACTGCTTCCACTCCCCTACTTTGAGTCATATACTCGAACGACTCGAGTATTTCCCGAACCCAAAAACCCTGCACCACCCACAAAATACTCCAGCACTTCAATGACATGGTGCACGTGCACCGTGGCCCCAGCCACCTCCGGCCATCCACACGAACCCCAACACGTCGCCGACTACCCTCGGATAACATCTCGACAACCCAAAATCCATCACCACGCCCAAATCAAAAACGAGCAGTAAAAGTCAAACCTGGAAAAAAAAACCCAACCCTTCCCAAACCTGTCAACGTGCCGTTCACCCAACCTCGGCCACCTAAACTCGCAAAATTCCGGCCGTGAACTCGCCTTCGATCAAGCTACCAACTCCCGAGACCGCGTGCAACTCGATGCACGATGGACGTCGCGGTGATCAAAGATTCAATCACCATAAAAATTAGGGTTACAAATTTCAAATTACGGCCACCATCGCCACCGTGCTCAGACCAACCACCAACCATTATTCCCATCACCTGGGTAAGCTCCTCCATCATCAAGCAGAGCCCGACCACCCAGCCAACAAAGATCACCCCAAAAATCCCAAATTTGCACTTTAAGTTCAAACCAGAACTGCTCTAAATTCCTAGTATTAAAAATCCTATTTTACGTTTTAAAATTCATACTTTGTTACAGAGATTCAAAGTATGTCCTTGAATTTAAAATCTAAAAGGTTTGGTTTTTCCCTTATGCAAGTTTTACTCTGTTATTTGATTTTTCCTGAACAATATTCAGCTTTAGTTCAACTTGGATAAAACTTAAACTCAAAATTATGTTGAAACAAACAATTTCTGTTTGTATTATAAATCCTAAAAGCTATTAGATCAAGTGATAAAAAAGTTTGGATCAAACTCAAGCTTGGAAACAGAATTACTAAGTTTGTTACAGAGACTTCATAATGTGTCCAGACAACATTCATATGCATAGAATATTTCATACATACAAACCACACTCATTCCAGATTTTGCAACAAGTTTAAATACTTAAGTTTTAGTAATTAAAGTTACTCACCTTGATTAAAGAAAAGGAACAGAGCACCATTGTTTGAAAACTTTGGATTTTAAAAACTGGAAAGTAGTCTGCCTTCATTTCCTTAATCTTCTTGCTTATGTTCAGTTACAAATATTACTCAAGTTTGTGAAAATGGAAACATTTGTTATTGTTTCATATTTTCTATGTAGTAATGAACGAACTAAAATAAGAAAGGCATGTATATAAAAGAGTTTACAGAGGAAGGTGATAACTGGGTTAAGCATATGCAGGTACAATTATGTTTTGTTTTATCAGGCCAAATCTTTGCATTAGGGAGGCTGAAATGATTTTATACAATTCGAAATGACATAAGTTTTATGCTGAAATGAAAGCATTTAATGTGGATGTACTATATATTTCCTACTAGTACAATCTTATGTTCAGATATTTTTACATTTTCTTTGCTTTGTATTTTTTCTTAACAGGCTACATTCATATTTATCTTGCTTTGTACATATTTTTTTCCTTACTTGAACCTTCATCTACAAGCTACCTCCACATTATTTATACAAAGTCTGGTTATGTTTTACTTTGCTTTTGTACTTTATACATATTTATACAAGCTACAAACCTATTTATACTTGATGTTTATTTTGTTTTATACTTTGCTTTGCATTTTATTTACAGTCTTCATAGCTTACCTGATTTGCTTTTGTACTTTATACATATATACTATATGTTTTGTTGTCCTTTATGTTTTCTATATACCATATTTTATGTTTAGATATTTTGCTTTTACTTACAGGCAACATACTTATGACTTTGCCAGGTTTACTTTTATTATTTTACATAGATATTTATGTTTCTTTTTCTTAGCTTTGCATTTTATTTTACATGTTTTGCTTATATACTTACCTGATTTGTTTTTGCATTCAAAACTTTTATTTTCACTTGTCTGGGCATGCTTTTTATCCTATGTACATAGCTGTTTTATTTTGCTTTGTTTAAATATTTTATAAAGTTTATTTTATCTTAAACATTCTTGAAAGAATTTATTTTATATCCCAAATTATAGCTTCCCAAAGTATGTGTATATATGTTTAAAATAATAATTCCTATTTATGTAAATCCATTGTAAAGATTTACATTACTAATATAGCTCATTATTAAATAAAAATAATTTATAAAAGAAACAATTTCTTCAAAATATAAATTACTTATTTTATAAAGCTAAATTAAAAAGAAAACAAAACAATCTTTTTTTTAAAATTTAAACCTAGGTTAGAATTTATTTTTAAACAAATTAAACTTTATCTTGAGTAATTTAAAATCATATGGTCATTTATTAAATAGCTTAATATTAAATTTCTAAATTATCAAAAATATTAGAATTAGAAAACATGTCTATTTATTAAATTTAAAAACAAAACTTATCTATTTATATTATATACCAATATATACATATATACATTATAAATAGAAACAATTTAAATTAGCTTTTAAAAGGTAAATTATCAGTTAAATATTTATTTAAAAGAAGATTATTAAATCAATTCAAATCTTATTAACAATATTATCAAATTAATTTAATTTTTTACACAGATTATTAAATTTATATTGCCATAAATTCCGGGATATCACATTTCTCAAATTGTAACGTCGGACATACATCCATACAAGTCCGTTCCGGGATCGAACGGAACCAAAGGCACTTCCAAAGAAGTCCTTGCAATCTGGATATTCACTAATCACGTCTGGACTTCCCGTCACTAAAGGTGATAAAGCCTCTATATCGGAGATCAGCCGATGCAGAGTCATTCGACGGTAATGCTTCCGTTTTCAAAAATATCCGGTCTTCAACACCGGTCTTCAAATGCAATCCATATCGACGTATCACATATTCGGAATGGGTTATACGACCCAAAGGTCCTTTCCCGGCTAATCCGAATAGTGAGCGCTTATTTTAAAAATAAGTGTGGCATTCAAATTCAAGCAAATCACAACAAATATCCATTTAAAGGTAAATATTGATAGTCGGTTATTTAACTATCAATAAATATGCACAACATCACCAGATTCCAAATAATTTCCCAAATTATTTATTTTCCAAAAATATCTTTACGAGATACATATTTTCCACACTTCAACATTTGAAAACAAATTTCAAATCACTTTTCACCTTTACAACTTTTGAAAACAAATTTCAAATCGTTTCCCTATACGGGATATATTCACAAATCTTTATTCATTTTCATTTTAAAATGGTTCATTTAAACCAATTAAATAAATCCTTATCGATTTACTTTTTTTTTACGTTCCAAATTCGTAAATTTATTTCCACACTTCAAAAATAATTCAACGTTTATTTTTAAACAAATTTCCCTTTCTTTTATAAATTCCATAGTGAATTTACAATTCCAAAATATCTATGAATATACGATTTCCAAATCGATTTCTAATATTCATTTTCAATTTATCTTTAAAAGATAAAATCTCAAAATATTCACTTCATATTGGAAAAGCATTTCCATACTTATTTAATAATAAGTAATTCACAAATCCATTTATTTTCAACACTTGGAAAATATTCAATATATTTAAATCACAATTAAGTATATATTTCATTCTTTAAAGAAAACGTGTGCTTAAACACATTTATTTGAGTCAAAACGAATGTTGCGTAAAACATCGTTACGACGACCCAAAATCACTAGTATAGGATTCGAAATTTAGATAGATATATAAATCCCAATACTATACAAAAACATTTCCTTTCGAAAATCATTTACTATAACAACAGTGTTATAGTCCATCTTTTCCTTGTTTCTCGAAAACGTCTATTTCAACAATGAATGTTGGAATCTATGGTTTCGACACTTAATACATTTTAAAACAACTTCAAATCATTTTAATTCCATTTAAAAGATCACTCCCTAAACATTCCTTTAATATATTATTCACTGTTCAAAATCGTGAATATAAGTATTAACCAAATTCAACACTTTTTACACATTCAATTCAAAAATTATCCACTGTCCCAAAATCGTGAATATATCCTTTAATAAGCTATAAAAATTTACTTATCAAATTCAATCAATATTGAATTTATAAATCAATGTTTATAAATTCACATTTATATATTATAAACACTTCAAGTTATAAAATCACTTTATTCACAGATTTTATCCATATCCCATTTACACGCCAAAATCCATTTATAAGTAAATTTAACTATAAATCTTTTATTTTACAAAATCTATTCATTTTATAGCTTCTCAATTTATAAATCTATAAATTTCATTACTTACTAATCCATCCATTTACTATTTCATTTTAACACAAAAAAAACTCGTTTTATAATTCTATTATTTTTAATTTATAAATATCAATTTTATAAATCTTTTATATAAACAGTTTATAAAAATCGAAAAATCTCAATTTAAATAAATCAATCTTTTTAATAATTTACAAATCGTTGTTAAAGCTTATATATAACTCCAAAATCATACTTAAGTATTATTTTCCAAAAAAAATATAACTTTTATAATAATAAAAATTATAACGTTTGTTTATTTTAACAATTAAAAATTTAATAAAACTTATACTTTCAAAAATCGCTTTAAAATCCTTTTTAAATTCAAAATCGTTACTTTAATATTTTTAAAACTCCAAAAATAGGCCAATGCTGCAACAGCAACAATATATCAATCACAACAATCAAAACATCATATATCAATATGATAATCAACAAATATCACAATATTTGTAATCAAATATATATTGGTGAGGAATCCAGTTGGATCCCTCCAACCTGTTTCCCTGCATCCACAGACATTAGCACAATACCAATTCCGTTCCAATACGGAATATCGCGGTATATGGGATTTATAAAATATTATCCGCTATTATGCGACGCAATAGGGTCTCATCCGCTATATAATGCGGGAAATCAACTCCAAGTACATATATAATATCAATTCCATACAAGTTGGAATTATCGCGGTATATGTTTTTAATAAATAGCCTCCGCTTAATATACGACGTATAATGTCTATTTCAATCATCAACAGATGATAATTTATCATCCAAGCATACAATCATCAATTTTAAATCTAATTATTTAAAATTTAAATCGAAACAATTCGATTGATTGAGAAGTTCTCACCTCGCTTTCAATCCAGTTTCAGCGTTTTATTTCAAATAAAATTAAACACGCGTTTAATTTTACCCGAAATTTTCACTAGCTCCAAACGACTCCAAACCAATTCCATTGCGTAGTGCTCGACGAAACGAAGCCAACGCAACTTGTTTCGTAATTTTTTGACCTTGTATGACAAAGTTATGGTGTTACAAAGATTACACAATTATAAATATAATTAGTTTACAAATTTATTTTAATTTTTATACCCCATACTGTCTCGGCCGTAGATCTCCCTGCACGAAATCAAGGCCGTTCACGCGTTTGCTCCTTCTTCCCAGGTTGTTCAGGCGACCGTGAACCCAAACTCACGTTGAAACCTTAATACACGCGCCCATCTCAAGCACCTTCTACGACGATCAGTTAGCACCACGACGAAGCTCGCAACACGAGCCACCAACGGCCAGAAATTGATGAAGCTCGGTCACGCATATAGGTTGAAAAACACATGCGAAACCTAGATGAACGCGGCCACGATTCTTCCTCCACGACGCTCAATTGATGATCATCACCGTACAGATCTGAAGCCCTCACGTAGATCTACAATATTGTAGTTGAAAGATTTTGCTAATTCTTCACGGATTGAGAGAGATTAAGAGAAGAAATTGGAAAATTTTCGGCAATTAGTGATATTAGTGGCAGCCGGCTATAGAAACTAGGGTTTGTTTTAGTAGCAAAATGAAAACAATGAGGTGCTTATATAGAAAATTGCCAAATTATTATTCACCCGAAATTTTCCGAACTCCAAACGAAGCGTGCCGACTGGCGTTTTTAGGGTTTACCCCGCGTTCCGGACACAATGGAATACGTTTTGGAGGCCAATTCGATCATCTGTGCGAGTTACGGAAATAAACGATCAAATTTAAATTAAATCGATTAAACTAATTTCTATGCGTTTTGGCTTGCCCCGGACAAACGGTAAATCCGATTGACACGAAATTTGAAACCTTATAATAATATCACATTACGGATCTGATAAAACTAGTTTCGTCGAAATCCGAAACTGTTTGAAAAATGACTATTTTAACTCGTCAAATAAATATTTAAATATACAATTTTCACAAATTAACTTTTAATTCGATTTTAAAAGTTCTATAACATCATTATAACTCCAATATGATATAATAAAATTTTACAAATCAATTTAAATCATATTTAACCCAATTTCCAATTATTTCTGTAATTTCAACTATTAAATTATCGATTTAATCATCCAATTAAATCCAATTATTCGAAATAAAATTTATTCGACTGTTTAATTTCACTAATTAATATTTAAAATCAATTGAATATACAAATTTTAATTGACAGAAATTCTGGGTCGTTACAGTAAACCAATTGAATGAAGTAAATTAAAGGAGATTAGTAAATGGAATATAAATATATTGGAAAACTTATAAAAGTTTAAATTTTTTAAATAGATTGGAATTTAAGTAAATCTAGTTAAACAAAAGCAAATTTGAGGAAAGTCTAAGTAGACTAAGTGAAATGGTACTTAAATAGAAAATTATAAGTTGGAAATAAAATTTATGAATAAACAAATAAATTTACAATTGTAAGTAAATGGGATTGAAACTAAATATTATAATCTAATTTGAATCGTGTGAAATGGGAAATCAAGTTGGACTAAATAACACAAAGGATTGAAAATAAAAATAGTAAGTAAAATAATTGATTTAAATGGGTAAGCAAATGAATTGAAATTGAATATTAGAATGATATTTAATTTAAATTGTGTAGGAAAAGTGGAATCGGAAAATTAGTTTGAATGGGCTAAATAAAATGAAAGGTTTGGAAATAGAAATTTATTGAGATATAAATAAATTGGTTAATGAAACTAATTAAAGAAATGATTAATTAAGAATGAGTTTGAGATAAGGTGGATATAGTTCAATATTAAATTTGATTTGGAAATAAATTAGAAGTTGGAAGGCAAATTGGAAACAAATGAAATTGGAAATTTAAATTAAATAAAGGTGGATAACTTAAATGGCGAAGTGAAAATAAATATAAGAAGTGGATAAAATATTTATAATAAACTTAGAAAAGTAAATGGTGAAGTTCTTAAGTAAAATTTGGTATTGGGAAAATATTCTAAGTAAGTATTTGAATGGAGATTTAATAAAAGTGTGTGAAATGAAAATTTTGGATAAGTGAATAGAAAACCAAAATAAATGTGAATAAAAAAAATTATGTAGCTAATAATCAATTGAGATTGATATATGGGATGTACGTATATTATTTATTCGCATAGCGATTTGATCCAGATTCGAGCACAGAATTTCGAGATAGTCATATCGATTCGAGTTAGGATTTTTCACTCGATTTTCGATGGCAAACCCTGGATATGGATTTTTGATTGAGTTCTGGATATTCTCTACAATGGTATATGGCTATGCAAGGAGAATGACGGTTTCTGATCAAGAAACTAGATCGAAGTTCGCACTAAGGAGTCGGGTGAACGATACTAGTTCGGAAGTGAAGTTATCTGATCGAGATAGCGATCAGATTTGGTATTGCATACGGATGATATGTGTACATCGTACGGGGTTAAGTAAAACAAGTATTGGAAATTTTGAAAAGGAATTGAATAAAATGATTTTGGATTCTGTGATTGGATATTATTGCTAAGTAGGGTATACAGGTGTTTTAAAAACAAAGGGAATTGATGTTTTGATCTTAGAAGATAAATTTTGAATTGCCCAATGAAAAGGTATGTATTTAAATTGGCATATGAAATTTGATGATTTTATGATCTAGCCACTTAGCTTTTGTTCTCTTTTGAAATTTGAGGGCCCGTAGAGGCATTTTGTAGTTGTTCCGAGCTGGCCGCGCAAAGAAGAAGCTGGCAAAAATTTTCAAAAATTTAGGGAGTTAGAAAATTTTTGAGAAAATTTTGAAATTTAGAATTTGGTTTTAAATTACAATTTGAATTGTTGAGTAAGTGATATTGTTTGGAACTTATGGATGAGTTTGGGAAGCAAGGGTGTTAGTGTGTCTTTAATTAAAAGATTTGTTTGGAAAGTTGTTAGAAACTATTTGGTTTTGGAAATATTAACGGGTTATGGACCATTCTTCTTAACTAGTAATTTTGAGAACGAAATTCTTTGAAGGGGGAAGGAATGTGACGACGCGGAGTTTTGGATACTTGAAATTAGAATATTTAATTAATTTTAAATATTTAAAAGTTAAATTCTAACTTGAATTTCAAATATCACTGTTTATTGGATAATTCAAATTATTGAATTTAATAATTGGTAATTGGGTAAAATATGAAATCTGGAGTTTCGAGTTTGTTAAAAATATTTTAATGGCTTATAAAATTTATATTGATAATACTGAAGATAATAGAAGTGTTAAAATTGAATTTTAAGGTGATTTGTTCAGTTTTGAAAATATATAGTTAAATCGATATTTAAAAATAGCCTTCCGAGGCACAGTCTCGGATTTTGACGAAACCAATTCCATTGGATCCGTAATAGTGTATTATTATCGAATTTCAAATTTCGTAGTCTTTGGAGTTATCGTTTAGTCATACGTGATATAAATGCGCAGAAATTTATATCGAAAACTTAATATAGTAACAGGGTCCCAAAAAAACTATCTTTTTTATACGATCAATGTGACGCCCCACCTCTATACCCACGCTAGCCAAGAACACTACGGTGTAGTGTTGTCAACTAGCACGGAGAATAAGGCTGTTGAGGAGCGACCATCCGTGTAATTGCTTTGTGCGAACACCGATATGTCAGATAGTAAAAACATGCTTTTAATTTCAGAAGAGAATCCGGCATGCCGATGCAAACTCAAAGCTACCACACGGTGGCTATAATAGTCTAGGACAAATATAAACTAATAACACAGATAAATATAAATGCGGAACACAGATAAATCAGAAAATCTCATATATATATAACTGATGTCAGTTACAATACGTTTACACGGTACATGTGATACAACTACAATAGTCAACTCAGGAAGTTACATATACAAGTACATTAACGTATATAATATACATGAATACATATCTTCCTATACAATAATACAGACTACTACAAATGACGACTACTCCAAAAGATATGAAAGAACTTCATAGCTCTAGCAGCAACCCAAAGCAGAATATCTACAACCTGTAAATACTCGGTCTGACCCGAGTATTAGATTCAAAAGAAAATAATACTCGGGTCAGTCTAATTCAAACTCAGTTATTAGTGCACAGAAGCAATAATAAATAAATACTGAATAGACGACAGTAATTAAACCAAATCAGAATGAAATTCAGAATATTGAATTGAAATGAACAAACAGTTCAACCCATTGAAATATCAATAAAATATTAATTCAAGTAGGGCTGTAGTACACGCACGCGTGCACTGCCTCGCCACTACAGAATATGGAATACGCAAAAAGATCCATAAGTCAAAACAAATAGAATATCACAAAACCATACCGTGTGGCTGCAGTTCACGCTTGCGTGCACTGCCTTGCCACTATAGTGATGATGTACTCAACCGAATACCGTGTGGCTGCAGTTCACGCTTGCGTGCACTGCCTTGCCACTAAAGTGATGATGTACACAAAAGCTCAACGAACCAAAATCATTGAAGAATCAATTTCAGTGCAACCACTAAAAAAATCAGAAGTACTGCAGTCACCACAAGAACTCAAGGCAACTGCAACAAAACGACAGCCACCTCAAGGTCATAAGGGCAAGACCACAACCAAAAACTCAGATGCACAATCGAAACAAATGCAGCAGTGGGTAGGGCTGCACAGTGCAAATGGAATGCAAACCAAATGCCACTAAGGGAATGTAATAACACTGCACATTGACAAATGAATCAGAGGTGCAAATGGAATGCAGACATATAGGCCAATAAAGGTGACACCATACTCAAGGTTACAAATGCACATATGCACAGCATGACACAAATGCATACGATCAGGGAGCAGCACCAATGTACAAGAACATAATGGTACAGATACATGGCACCAATAACAACTACACATGTAGTTCATAAGGGAAAACTATATGATGTAATAAGAAGAAGCTACATCATAAAACACTGCAGATTGTCTCGAAGACAAAATCAGGTAGAATAGAAAACCAAATATGGTCGAGACAACAAAGCTAGATATGCAACACCTATACAACATGCTCAAATATAAAAGGGTCCATGAAGACCCAGCCAAAATGAAGGCAAACTACTGAACTCCAATCAAAGATCAAGAGGTACAACCTTGAAATGAAGTGGATGGCTGTCTCACACACAGCAAGTGATAAATCAAATTATCCCCAGACTACATGCCTTGGAGAACAGGTAATAAAGGAAACAGACAGTTATGTATACTAACAGCATGAAGGAACTCGACCCAAACAACACAGTGCACATGGCAGTTGTACCAAATACAAATGAATACAATGCATCAGTGCACATGTATCACAGATTGAACAAGGCCGTCAAAACAATGCACCGGTAGCCAAAACACAGTGAACTACAGAAATTTATGAACGCGGCTGACTTGACACAAACTAAATAGAATGAAAACTGTGTGCCAACAGGTCGGAATTAATGCAAAAGAAAGATGTGTAGTGATAATCTAAAACCATCACCACAATCAAGACCGAAGTCACTAGTTTAAAATCAACGAAGTGGCCAAAGTCAGAGATCAAAGTATACTGAAGCACACTGGAATTTTACAGTGCACCACCGTGCTTTGTGTAAACTTATGAACATGTTGTAGCCTAGATAAATGCTACAGAGATCCGAAAACCAAGTTACAACCTAAACCAATGTCTAGATTCAACTCGCGTAAACCCAGTAAAGTAATGAAAACATGTGAAACCAAAATGGCCACGAAAACCCACCAGTGCCAGAAAATCCTAGCAATCGAAAAGTCGAATCATATCACAGTTCAAAACCACAAAAAAAAACAGAGAAACCAACATTATTTAAAGGAAATCAATTGACTACAGCAAAGCACTAGGGCTTGAATTAGAATGTGAGTGGAACCACTCACCCTAGTATCGGCGAGCACCAAGTCGAATCGTGCAGTTGAAGTCGGCCTTCGATTTAGCTCAAAACCCTAATTTGGACGATGAACACGAGGCGCCATATTTTTCTCTCGTGTTGTTTTAATTAGCGTTCGAAAAAAAAGAAAGAGGGGATCGGGTTTGAAATGAATGAAAACAAGAAAAGGGGATCGATTATTCATTTTGCTAATTTCACGGCAACATTTAAAAACATGGGCCACTACTTGATTTTCAAAGCCCAAAATTCCTTTTAAAAATTTTATAAAAGAATTTAAATTCAAATTTAAAAACTTCAAAAAGGAAATTTGCAATAATATTAATTATTTAATGTCGATTAAAAATAGACGCGAAATACCGGGTTGTTACAGACTCCCCTCCTTAAAGAAATTGCGTCCTCGCAATCATAAGGAACAACGGATAAAAAGTAACAACCATAAGAGCATATCATCACAAGATGAAGAAATTCGAAGTAGGAAGTTCACCATAAAGAGCATGATAGAGAAAGCCTGATCGTGATTGCTCGATGAATTCTCTGGATTCCAAAGTGAAATTCAAAGGATTTGAGAACCAATAAACTTTCACGAGAAAACATCTTTATTTCGAAGGTGCCGAACCCCCGAAACATTGATGTGAATAGAATGTTGCTCAACGTCAAATCTGGTGAAACTTCAATTTCTTCAATAATACCGGGCTCAAGAATAAAGATCGGAAATCCCAAAGGCATTTCCGTAATTGGAAGACGTGGAAAACGTCATGAATAGCAGAAAATTGAGCCGGTACACTGGCGTAGTACAATATAAACGCCAAAGAAATCTTTTAATTTTATAAAGGAAATTCACAAATTATCAACAAAATCTAATTATCAATAGATAATTCAGAGATCTCAAATCACAAATATTCGATTATCAAAAACGATAATCAAATCAACAAGTATTCGATTATCAAAATCGAAAATCAATCTTAAATCACAAATATTTAATTATCACAAACGACAATTAAATCTCAAATATCTAATTATCAATAGATAATTAGAAACAATAAATATCTGATTATCAAAAACGATAAATCAGAAATCACGAATCAACGATTATTTAATTATCACAATTGATAATCAAATCACAAATATCTAATTATCACAAACGATAATTAGATCTCAAATATCTGATTATCACAAGCGATAATCAGAAACAATAAATATCTGATTATCAAAATGATCATCAGAAACTACCACAACGGTAATCAAATTTCAAATTACAAATTTTTCAATTAACGAGTCCGAAATTAACCGAAATAGCAAACGCACATGACTCATAACCACGAGTTTTACTAAATCGTTTAATTCACTTCATCGTTTCCTTGAAAGTGTTAAATTGTGTATTTTAAATAAATAACATTTTACGTTCTCAAACGGACAAGTCCGGAATTAAGCAAATCAGTAAAAGAAAGGGGTCATAGTCCTCGATTTTACTGAAACGTTTAATTCGCTTCCTCATTCTTTTGAAAGCGCAAATCGTAAAAATTTTGAAAACAATTTTGATTTATATTTTGAAACAATTTTTAAAATATGTGATTAAAACAACGACATCAGAAGCAACTTCGATAAGTGGATTTTCATTCATCCAAAGAGTCACAAGAATCTTCTCAAAGATAGAAAGGGGTATCATACACTAAACTTGTATTCATAACAAGTCAATAACACACGAATTCACCAATGCACAAGAATTGATAAAACTTATCAATAGAAATCACGAAAATTGGTGAAGCACAAATTCTAGAAATCCTCACAAGAAATCCAGAAAACACAAGCTAAGAGTATGAGAACTCGAACGCGAGTATGAAAACTCGAACCGGAGTATGAAAACTCGAACGCGAGTATGAAAACTCGAACGGAGTATGAAAACTCAAATGGAGTATGAAAACTCGAACGGAGTATGAAAACTCGAACAGAGTATGAAAACTCGAACGGAGTATGAAAACTCGAAGGAGAGTATGGAAACTCAAACGGAGTATGAAAACTCGAAGGAGAGTATGGAAACTCGAACGGAGTATGAAAACTCGAACGGAGTATGAAAACTCGAACGGAGTATGAAAACTCGAACGGAGTATGAAAACTCGAACGGAGTATGAAAACTCGAACGGAGCATGAAAACTCGAACGGAGCATGAAAACTCGAACGGAGTATGAAAACTCAAACAGAGTATGAAAACTCGAACAGAGTATGAAAACTCAAACGGAGTATGAAAACTCAAAGGAGAGTATGGAAACTCACCAACACGCGAGCATGAAAATTCATCAACACATGTAACGCAAAGCGAGAACGGGAGCACAGAATCTCACCTACACGTGAGCATGAAAATCACCAACACGGGCAACGCAAAGCGAGAACGGGAGCACGGAATCTCACCTACACGCGAGCATGAAAAATCATCAACACGTGCAACGCAAAGCGAGAACGGGAGCACGGAATCTCACCTACCCGCGAGCATGAAAAATCATCAACACGTGCAACGCAAAGCGAGAACGGGAGCACGGAATCTCACCTACACATGAGCATGAAAATCACCAACACGTGCAATGCAAAGCGAGAACGGGAGCACGGAATCTCACCTACACGTGAGCATGAAAATCACCAACACGGGCAACGCAAAGCGAGAACGGGAGCACGGAATCTCACCTACACGCGAGCATGAAAAATCATCAACACGTGCAACGCAAAGCGAGAACGGGAGCACGGAATCTCACCTACCCGCGAGCATGAAAATCACCAACACGGGCAACGCAAAGCGAGAACGGGAGCACGGAATCTCACCTACACGCGAGCATGAAAAATCATCAACACGTGCAACGCAAAGCGAGAACGGGAGCACGGAATCTCACCTACCCGCGAGCATGAAAAATCATCAACACGTGCAACGCATAACGAGACGCTATCTCATGGTTGCAAGCCATTAATTTTGACACACGAATGGCCCGAAGACCGTGGGGCGCTACCCCACATGTGTGAGTCGAAATCACACAGATTGAGGTCCAGACTAACCAAAAATCAAAAGAGGTATGTGTGAGTGGAATCACACAAGTGGTGTCTAGTCTAACCTCGCAATCAAAAGAAAAGTATGTGTGAATGAAATCACACAAGTGGTGTCTAGACAATCCTCAAAGCCCAAGGGATATGTGTGAGACGAAACCACACCGATGAGGCCTAGTCTAACCGAAAAAATGATCGTCATGATCAACGAGAAGTGTCAATTACACTAAGTCAGTAAATATAAAAGTTTAGCTTCATGTCCCATAACCACTTGCTTAACTTAAATATTTACGAACAAACTGTAAATCTTCACTAATAAAATTTGTCACAAGAGATTCAATCGAATAAGTCCAAGAATTAACCGGCGAAGTAAACGCAAGCGTTATATACCACTCGTTTTACTAAGTCGTTTAATTAGATTTCTCATACGAGTGAAATAAAGATTTGTATATACTAATAGATTGAAAAACAGTTTCAAAAACGAGTTTGGTATTGAAAATAGAGTTGAAAACATTTTGATACAAGAGTTTTGATATTTACTACTAGTATTGAAACCTTTATATTTTTAAAGTGACAAATCACAAAAATGATTGTAGAAACAATCAATCACAAGAATTCACATACGAAGACGTGAATAGAATCCAAAGAAATCGATACCGAATTCATCGAAAGGTATGTTCACAAAAATCCCGAAGAAAAGGTCATCAAAGTTGCTAATAAATGATAGCAACAAATCGGGAAATAATCAAGAATCGATTAAATTCGAAAACCAAATCAATTCACTAAGATTCACATTCGAAGACGTGAATAAAATATAAAGAATTCGATTCCAAATCCATCAAAGTAGGAATACCCAAAATTCCTGAAATAGAAGTTATCAAAGTCGACAAAGGTGATAACAACTAACCGGAAAAGAAGAACCGATCAACAATTGGAAAAACAAAGCAGAACGAGCATAAATGCTTGAATGACTTTAGCAAAAGTAAAAGTCAAGTCAACGTCGATATCGACAAGGCAAAGTCCAAGATAATTTCTTTTATACCAAAGAAATTTTAAAACTATCAGAGAGAGGCACATGAAAACCAACAAACCATGGATAAACAGACAGAGTCGACAATTGGAATGCAATTTGTCTCAAAGATTGATACCCAAAACTTAATTGCATGGAGACTGCATTAAGTACACGAATCAGAGATAAGAATGCATATATATAGCAGTTCGAATAAACAATGCGAGTTCAAATCGAAGTGGGTACTAGTTGCAGCAATATGCAACTTGGTAGAGCATATATACTCTGATACTTAGAAGTGTAAACTCAAGTGAGCAAGTGCGACAGAATAGCAGCAATACTCACGAATAAGAGTTAGGAATTCATACCTAACAATTCAAAGACAATCATATGCAAATATGAGAGATAAAACGTCGACAAATAGTTGTAACACATGTACTATCTAAGTTATGTTTTATATTTGTTCTAAACCCCAGGCTCTGATACCAAGCTGTGACGCCCCACCTCTATACCTACGCTAGCCAAGAACACTACGGTGTAGTGTTGTCAACTAGCACGGAGAATAAGGCTGTTGAGGAGCGACCATCCGTGTAATTGCTTTGTGCGAACACCGATATGTCAGATAGTAAAAACATGCTTTTAATTTCAGAAGAGAATCCGGCATGCCGATGCAAACTCAAAGCTACCACACGGTGGCTATAATAGTCTAGGACAAATATAAACTAATAACACAGATAAATATAAATGCGGAACACAGATAAATCAGAAAATCTCATATATATATAACTGATGTCAGTTACAATACGTTTACACGGTACATGTGATACAACTACAATAGTCAACTCAGGAAGTTACATATACAAGTACATTAACGTATATAATATACATGAATACATATCTTCCTATACAATAATACAGACTACTACAAATGACGACTACTCCAAAAGATATGAAAGAACTTCATAGCTCTAGCAGCAACCCAAAGCAGAATATCTACAACCTGTAAATACTCGGTCTGACCCGAGTATTAGATTCAAAAGAAAATAATACTCGGGTCAGTCTAATTCAAACTCAGTTATTAGTGCACAGAAGCAATAATAAATAAATACTGAATAGACGACAGTAATTAAACCAAATCAGAATGAAATTCAGAATATTGAATTGAAATGAACAAACAGTTCAACCCATTGAAATATCAATAAAATATTAATTCAAGTAGGGCTGTAGTACACGCACGCGTGCACTGCCTCGCCACTACAGAATATGGAATACGCAAAAAGATCCATAAGTCAAAACAAATAGAATATCACAAAACCATACCGTGTGGCTGCAGTTCACGCTTGCGTGCACTGCCTTGCCACTATAGTGATGATGTACTCAACCGAATACCGTGTGGCTGCAGTTCACGCTTGCGTGCACTGCCTTGCCACTAAAGTGATGATGTACACAAAAGCTCAACGAACCAAAATCATTGAAGAATCAATTTCAGTGCAACCACTAAAAAAATCAGAAGTACTGCAGTCACCACAAGAACTCAAGGCAACTGCAACAAAACGACAGCCACCTCAAGGTCATAAGGGCAAGACCACAACCAAAAACTCAGATGCACAATCGAAACAAATGCAGCAGTGGGTAGGGCTGCACAGTGCAAATGGAATGCAAACCAAATGCCACTAAGGGAATGTAATAACACTGCACATTGACAAATGAATCAGAGGTGCAAATGGAATGCAGACATATAGGCCAATAAAGGTGACACCATACTCAAGGTTACAAATGCACATATGCACAGCATGACACAAATGCATACGATCAGGGAGCAGCACCAATGTACAAGAACATAATGGTACAGATACATGGCACCAATAACAACTACACATGTAGTTCATAAGGGAAAACTATATGATGTAATAAGAAGAAGCTACATCATAAAACACTGCAGATTGTCTCGAAGACAAAATCAGGTAGAATAGAAAACCAAATATGGTCGAGACAACAAAGCTAGATATGCAACACCTATACAACATGCTCAAATATAAAAGGGTCCATGAAGACCCAGCCAAAATGAAGGCAAACTACTGAACTCCAATCAAAGATCAAGAGGTACAACCTTGAAATGAAGTGGATGGCTGTCTCACACACAGCAAGTGATAAATCAAATTATCCCCAGACTACATGCCTTGGAGAACAGGTAATAAAGGAAACAGACAGTTATGTATACTAACAGCATGAAGGAACTCGACCCAAACAACACAGTGCACATGGCAGTTGTACCAAATACAAATGAATACAATGCATCAGTGCACATGTATCACAGATTGAACAAGGCCGTCAAAACAATGCACCGGTAGCCAAAACACAGTGAACTACAGAAATTTATGAACGCGACTGACTTGACACAAACTAAATAGAATGAAAACTGTGTGCCAACAGGTCGGAATTAATGCAAAAGAAAGATGTGTAGTGATAATCTAAAACCATCACCACAATCAAGACCGAAGTCACTAGTTTAAAATCAACGAAGTGGCCAAAGTCAGAGATCAAAGTATACTGAAGCACACTGGAATTTTACAGTGCACCACCGTGCTTTGTGTAAACTTATGAACATGTTGTAGCCTAGATAAATGCTACAGAGATCCGAAAACCAAGTTACAACCTAAACCAATGTCTAGATTCAACTCGCGTAAACCCAGTAAAGTAATGAAAACATGTGAAACCAAAATGGCCACGAAAACCCACCAGTGCCAGAAAATCCTAGCAATCGAAAAGTCGAATCATATCACAGTTCAAAACCACAAAAAAAAACAGAGAAACCAACATTATTTAAAGGAAATCAATTGACTACAGCAAAGCACTAGGGCTTGAATTAGAATGTGAGTGGAACCACTCACCCTAGTATCGGCGAGCACCAAGTCGAATCGTGCAGTTGAAGTCGGCCTTCGATTTAGCTCAAAACCCTAATTTGGACGATGAACACGAGGCGCCATATTTTTCTCTCGTGTTGTTTTAATTAGGGTTCGAAAAAAAAGAAAAAGGGGTCGGGTTTGAAATGAATGAAAACAAGAAAAGGGGATCGATTATTCATTTTTCTAATTTCACGGCAACATTTAAAAACATGGGCCACTACTTGATTTTCAAAGCCCAAAATTCCTTTTAAAAAATTTATAAAAGAATTTAAATTCAAATTTAAAAACTTCAAAAAGGAAATTTGCAATAATATTAATTATTTAATGTCGATTAAAAATAGACGCGAAATACCGGGTTGTTACAATCAAAATAGGATTCGAAACCTTTTCCATTGTGTTCAAAATAAGGGTATAACATTATGAATGCCTGACGGCACGCCTCGATAGGATGTAAAAAATTTAAGCTTCGAATTGAAGTTGACTTAAATTTGAAATTAAATATAATATATATATATATGTGTGTATATATATATATATATATATATATATTTGAACTGGTCAATATATCTCTCATCAATGCTTTTTGTTTTAATTTCCCAACCACTGTAGCAAGCCTATGTAGACACGCAAGGTAATTTAAAAACACGTGTTCTCCATGGCATAACACGCGTCTTCTCTATAAAAGATACAAATGGAAGTTCGAATCGGTTAAAAGCATCGAAACCCTACTTCCTCCCTCTTCATTTTTTTTTTACTTTTATTCGATTATCAGAAAAATCGAAATCCAATTCGTGTGCCTCTCAAATCAAAATTTCAACGTGTTCCTCATTCGACCTCAAGCTCGAGACTTCAAGCAGGGGACATCGCATCGTCCCACGGCGTTCAAGCTAACTAGGTTGTGGGAGTTCGCAAGGCCGAGGTTGGTGGCAGTAGCCGTCGAGATATGGGGAAAGCTTGGGTTTGGTCTTCGATTTTGGATCGGCGGCTGCTGGTGGTGGGTCCTCGAGCAGATGCGAGAGTTGTGTATCGCGCTCCTAACTTTAGTTTGGGAAGCGAGTTCGAGCGAGGTGGGGTTGTTCGATAAGCTTAGGGGTTCGACGATGACGCCTAGTCGCGAGCAAGCGATGGACGAGGGCAGAAGTCTTGTACGGAGGGGTCGAGTGGAAGCTTGCTATTTTTGTTTTCCAGTTGAGTTAAGGTAATTTAAATTTTTAACATTTTTTAATTTAATGTTACTTAAGTCTAAATTGTAAATTGATTGTTGATATTTATTTCACTTATCATAAAATTTACATCAGGAAAAATAGCAAAGGTAATTTAGTTTTTAATTAAAATTATAAAAGGTATTTATTTTAAATTCATTTTGATAAACGGATAACAAGTTAATTTCAGGAATGTGTATACATATAGAGGATTTTAAAGCTGGGATTTTTGAAAAATGTCTTGACTTGGGAAAAAATTAGTTAAAATTTATATTTTTGGAAACTTATAAAAATGATTCTTGCAAAGGGGAGTGTTTCCCAAAGAGAAATTTAATTGGTTAAAACACCTTAAAATTTTACCGTTGATTCAACTCGAACAAATTAGTTTAAATAAAACTAAATAAATGGTAATTGATTATTCGATTAGTTAAAATGTAGATAAACCATATAATGTTTGTACAACATCCAAAAAATCGTGGGAGGCAAGCCAGTTTGGAAATGGATTGTAAAACAAAAATCAAAGGTGAGTTAATCTAACTCATTTGGATTACCGTTTAAATTTAAATCGTTAAATTTAAACTATTGATTGATTGATTGAATTAATGATTTATTATCAGTCTGGATGTGATATTATATATAGTAGTGTGTATATATATATATAGATTATATATATTGGAGTGATTGATTTCTCGCATTATATAGTGGATGAGACCCTATGCTCCCCGCATAATAGCGGATGACCCTTTATACCGCGATATCCCGCCTTGAAGCGGGATTGATATTTTATTTGTTGACTAACATCTGTGGATGAAGGGAAACAGGTTGGAGGGATCCAACTGGATTCCTCAAAATGTTAAATTTATTTCCATATTCAGTTATATGAAATGTTAAATAATTCTGTGATATATAATGTTGAAAATCAATTTATTTGATGTTAATATATTGCTGAATATATTATATCATTTAAAAAATATAAATATTGAATTTTAAAAAGGGAAAATTTATAGTAAATATGGGTAAATTTATAAAGAAAATAATTAGGAGAATAAGTAGTTTAGTTTTTAAATCATATATAATAAATTCCGGGATATGGAAAAATAAGAATTTTGAATAAATGCGAAAGAAAGGGATTTTTAAAATAAAGAATTAAGCAATATTGTTTGAAAGTACGAAGAAATATATTTTTAAAATTTAAGATTTAGATGAGTTGAGAAAATAATGGGATGATTTTGAGATAAAGTACGAAATTGTCATTTTAGATTTAAATAAGGTTTTGAATCTAGTAAAACTGGAAGTTAATGGATTTTTGAATAAATTCGGATAAATCAAGGAATAAATTTTAAAGGGGATTTAATTTAGGAAATCGATGTGAAATTCCATTAAGTGTTTTGGAAACTATGATTTAAAAGGAGAATGAGACAATGGAATTTATAAACAGGGTTTATAAATAAAGTGAAATATTTATCAGTGGATAATATTAAAATATAAAAATTCACGGTGTGAATTTATAAGGTAAGGGTGACTTGTTTTAAAAAAATAAATAGTGTTTTGTTTTTAGAAGTGTGGAAAGAAAATTTACGGGATTGTGACGTAAATTAAATTGGGATAAATCGAGACGGATTTATAAATGATAAGATGGGTTATATTGGAATGAAAAGTGTATTTTTCCCGAAAAGCCAAGTGTACTTTCAAAGAAGATTTTTAAGTATAAATTAGAAGTTTTAAAAGTGGTTTTGGAAAAATGTTTTAGAAAAATTATTATTTAGTTGTTTAATTTTTTTTAAAGTAAATATTGGTTTATGTTAATTATAGTAGTAATTATTTTAAAGGTTAAAATAGTATTTTTATGTAAAGGATTACTATTAAATATATTTTTGTACCTTATATTATAGTTTTATTTCAAAAGTAGTCTTTGGCTAAAGTTTTACTTGGGAAATTATTGTAGAGTTTCATAACTAATATTTTGAATAAAGTGATTTAAGTAATTTTATCTAAAATGTTTTAAGTTTATATTTTTGGAAAAGTGAAATTTGACAAGACTTGGTGGGAGATAAAGTAATTGGTTGAATGATTACTTAATTTGATAGTTAAATAACCGACAATCAATATTTGCCAATACGCTGATCGTTTCGAAGAGATTAGGATCCAGTTTAATTACCCGAAAACTACTTCGATCCGGTTTAAACGTTTGCGATTGAAGACCGTGAAGATGATGAAGACGATGATTCGGTTTGTTCAGACCCAGGGCAACTTGTATGGACGAATGCTATCAGAACATCGTCAGGAGGACGATGAGCATTCTAAGTGAAACACGTTCTAAAAAGGTAATGCATAGCCTCAAGCCTCATCAACCGAAAATGGCTAAAACAGGGGAGGTGCAGCAAGGCAAAGTGGCTCGCAACCAATTAGGATAAGGTCATCCCTGTCTAGATGTTCCTTTTTATTTCGGCTGTGTGGGTGGTTGTTGATCCCAACTGCGGGGTGATCTTATTCGGACTATCCAGTAAGGGGTAGCTCCGGTCTTGTGTTACAGGGGATTGGAAGGGATCCTTGGTACTTTGATCTAGATCAGGTACTGTGACGGACGGTACCCCAATAGCCCTGCCATTGTATGGAATCCAATCTCCAATAAGCGCCTGTACGGTTTTGATTGTGGCCAAATGTGCTGAAACGTGAGATGCAAGCATTTCAGTTAGATTCTATTTTACTTTCTGTAGACACTGTTATAATATCAGATGAATTTGATTAAAATGTTTTGGTTATCATAAGGTAAAACCCTGACATGTTTATTTGTGGCGTGGTCTTAATACCTTTGATTTCAAAGAATTTTGAAAACGTTAATAGTCCAATTCAGTGTGTTTTCTCACGTTGGTTTTCAAGACTATCTCGAGTGTTATTTCACTATAATACTCGGGTCAGACCGAGTATTATAGGATACAGGATAAGATGCTGTGGAGCTCAGGAGATAAGCTGGATGGCGAGACGTGTCATACGTACTTGATGTATATTCCGCTGTGCAGTATAAGCTGTATAGTCATCTTTTGTGAGGATAAGTTGATATAACCATGCAGTATTTTTCTATTGATTGTATTGTACTCTGATGACGTAATGTATAAAACAGATATAGTTCTTTTTGTATAAAGATCTGTCATTTATCTATTATATATTTTTCCGCTGTGATTGTGAGATTTTGTTGTTGTTTTCTGTTTCTTCTTCTACCTCTTTTCTTATTTTACCCTAATGGTTCGTACTTCCATCCACTTTGATTCGTTCTGATGGAGACTATTGTTGAAATCAAAGGGGTATGGATGTACGGGCTGTTACAATATTAGTAGGGGCAATAGATTTACAGTAAGCCCATGAAAACTATATGATATTGGCAGGGGCCATAGACCAATAGGTTCAAGTTAGCCCATGAAAATTAAGACTTGATACTGGCAAGGGCTAGTAGGTTTGTAGTTAACCCATGAAAGCTATATTCGGATTAAGATATTGGCAGTCAGTTAATAGGTTCCTGGTTAGCCCATGAAAACTAGGATAAAAATAAGATATTGGAGTTACCAATAGGTTCTTGATCCCATGGAAATTATGTAATTGGACAGATAGTCCTTAACATTTAACATATTAATGGTAACCCTAGAAATTATAATTGAGACGGATAGTCGGAATGAATGGGTATGGACAATCCTGAATTGATTTATTTGTTTTGCGTATCATCATAATGTTTTGAAATACTATATTTTTAACCATTATGGATGCATAGTATATTATTTTGTGAATGTTTAAGGATGTGAGGGGAAAACCCGATCTACTAAGCGGCATGGTCTCACTAGATATCTAAATGATCATTGATGGTAAATTATTATCCATACCAGGCTTTATGTCTGACTCAAAGTTTTTGTTTTCCCTTCAAAATCTTGGGTACTCAACTGATTTGAGTAGGTTGAGAGTTAAGGTTTCCAAGCATTCTTTTAGACGAATAATTCTTCCGAAGACGTGAAGGAGACAAGATTGTTATTAGAGTTCTTTTATTTCTGCTGTGTGTTTTGTTTGTAAAGGAGAATTGTTCTCTTGCCTATTTATATACTATGTTCTACCAAGGAGGCATCTTCATATGTCGCTCTTGGTGTATTTTGTAATGATTATATGTTATCTGCATGTGGCCTGCGAAATGGGATTATGTAGTCAGTTTGGAATATTTGGAAATGAAATGAAGAATTTGCTTTGCTGTTTAATTTTTTCCCATATTCTTGTGTTTTTGTGTATCGATATATCTAATATCGCCGTGTTTGGTCGCCGTGGATTAATAACTGTGGATGACAGCAGCATTCGTAGCCATTAGTTTTGGGCCTCTAAATAGGGAGATGTTGCAGTTTTATCTATCAAATACTTATGATTGTTCTTCATCATTGTCGTTCGGTTGCCTAAAACATAAGAAGTATATTTCTGATATGTTTAAAAGTTTATTGAATGAAAGTCGACATAGAGGCAATGATGAATAGGATTCATCACCAATTTTGTATTCTTGGACGAAGATGAAATATATATGGCACATGGATGGTGCTTGATCTCTCGATGCAATTAGATATAGATACTTTCCTATATTTTTGGATGAAGTTTATTGATGTGGTTCAATCGGTTCACACCAAGGTCCATATCGTTTTTTTACTAGTTAGCAAGGAAGTTTATAGAGTAGTTCATACCCATATTGCTCGACCAAAGGATGTGATGTCCTTATCGAATATACATCAAAGTTCTGGAGAGACTTTGAAGGATTTCTTGAAGCGATTTAATGCTATAATAATAGGTGTAAGTATTCTAAAGGAAGAAATTTTCATCATGGCATTGATCTAAGGGTTTCACATTGATACATACTTTGGTAGATGGCTTAAAAAAAGCAACCACCTACTATGGTAGATTTTTGCTGAAAAACATCCCAATTTCTATGGTTGGAAGAGGTAGATATGGTTGCATGACCGATTTGTGATAGATAATCAAATGGTGTAGTATAAAGCAACGTTGCTATAAGACAAACTTATGATAGCACAAGAAACATTGCTATGAATGGTAGAAATAGTAACGCGAAGAGGAAAAAGCAAGGGGCCAATAGGAAAAGACGAGACACCAAGAAGTGCATGTGGTACATGAGACCGGGATATTATACTCTATTGAATGATTCTTTTGAAAGCATCTACCTTGCTATGTAAGGTACCAAAAACTATAAGAAGCTGCCTTAGGGTGAGACTATCGAACAGGAAAAGCAATGGGGATATATTGTCATTTTCATGAAACTCGTGGGCATAATACCTATAAGTGTTATTATTTAAAGGATGTGATTAGAAAGAAAAATATGTAGCAGTATGTGAGGAATCCGCTGACTGGCAGATAAATGGCTGACAGACCCTAAGGGAAATTCACCGAAAGGGACCAGACTAGGTCCACTATAGAGGGACCAAAACAGCTCGAAAGGAGAATTGTTATAAACACTCTATGTAACGACCCACCTTTTTGGACAGTTTAAATCGATATTAAACCACATTTGTCAGACTCAAACCATTCAAAAGGGAGAAATGTCATAGGGTAAATAAGAATATAAGGAAAAGAAAAAAACATAGAATCTCACACTGGAATGACAAAATATAATGATCGAATAATAGTTCATAAAGCTGTTTTAAGAATAAAATTTGATTACACTTTACAATACAATTAGAGTTATATATACAGCATGAATAAATAAATAATGCAGCGGAACAGCGTGATGCGGTGGAATAAATATATAAATAGTAATGGTATACAAATCTCCATCTTCGTCCTTCAGAAATAAAGTCTTTAACGCTGAAATGCTCAGGCTGACCCGAGCGTAATGAAAAGACAAAACACTTGAGTCGGAACTAAAATATCTTATGTAAGTTAAATTAACAATAAATAAATATGAGTGCAACGGCTTCAGAGATGTTTACGGGATTTTACATCTCCTATCCAGTGTCTAACGCACGTGCAATAACTTAAGAGATGTTTGAGATTCCATAGTACAATATGCTATTATAATATGTCTACAGTAAAGTAAAGTATTAAAATAGCATTAAGGCATTACCCATGTCCCCCATAACACACTTTTATAAATGTCGTAGTCTATACAGCACCATAATTCCTCTGTTAACTAGAGGGCTATCAGAGAGCATTCCATAGTGTACGACACAAACTAAACTCATAGTGGGATCGATAAGGCATATGACAAGGCAAGCAAGGCAATGCCCAAGGTAGGATACTACCATTTTACGGATCTGGACTGGTGGTAACACATAGCAGCTACTACCGCCTACCTCGATACACACTTCCATAATCAAATCAAGGGGTAGCCATCAATCAATTACAAAGTAACATATATGGTATCAAAGAAATATGCCCGACCGGAGGAGCGACCCCACTTGGCCAGGCGTGGCTCCAACTTTAGTCATATCATGCCGACCCGAGGGGATCTGGGCTACGTTCATACCTCATACAGTAGCGTTCGCCAAACCATCCTGCTTCGTTCTGGATTCTGCACCACATGCACAGTTGTTAAAGTATTTTTTAGTACTGGCACAGAGTAGGACAATATCTAATCCCGGTCTCTTTAACAACCAAACACTTATTTCACACGGTTGGTTCTTTTGCATTTTCAAAACTGATTCATAATTGATATCAAAATATCATATTCACTTCAAAATCATATCACTTTCGAAACATATTCACTTTCAAAATCATTATTCACTTTAAGTCATATTTATTTCAAAATCATAACCACAAATAGGTTAAACCATCATATCAAAATATTCATATTTAAATCAATTAGATCTAAATCATAACAATTACAACTTTAAACAGTTTGAATATTAGAAGTAGTTTATATATTGCAATAGTTATACAAAAAATAGTTTATATTTAAAAAAATAGGTTATAGATTAAAATAGTTTATTTAATAGAAATGGTTTATATATTAAAATATATATTAGAAGTAGTTTATATATTAAAATAAGTTATGTAATAAAATATATATATATATATAGAAAGTTGTTTGTAAATATAAAATAATATATATTAAAACAGTTTATAATTAAAAATAGGTTATAGATTAAATAGTTTATATATATTAGTAATAATTTATATTAGGTCATATATTAAAACATATATATATATATATATATATGTATGTATGTATGTATGTATGTATGTATGTATGTATGTATGTATAACAAATAGTCAATGTATTAAAAGTTATTAATATATTAAAATGGTTTATATGAGAAAATATTTTATACGTTAAAAGAGTTTGTATATTAAAAGAGTTTATATCAAAAATAGTGTTAAATTAGAATTGTTTCTTCCAGTTTTGACAAATCAATTCAAATCAATCCCAATTCAACAATTTCAATTCAAAAGGCTAAAGTTTCAATTCAATTTTCATTAAAAGCATTTCAGTTTATATTGATTTCAAATCCATGTTTGAGCTACAAATTTTAACCACTTCAAATTAAATAGGTTTTAAAGTCTAAATATTCAAACTTTTCAATAACTCAATTTTGATAAATTTCAATTATATCTCAAATTCTGCTTTAAGGTTTCAAATTAAATTCTTTAAATAATTCATTTAAACCAATTTCAATTTCAACATTTTAAAAGTTTGGATTTTGAAAATAATTTAGTTCATATAAATCTAATTTTTATTTCAAAGTATCATTTAACTGGATTCAAGATTTAAGGATTTAAAATCTTTTAATTTAACCAATCCAGTGTCCATATATAATTTTCTACCCTATGATCGGGTGATACGAACATATATCATTTAAACTCGTAGTAATTTTTAATTTACGGGTATATATCATTTCAACCCGTAATCCCTAGTAAAATTAAAAATCCATAAAATCACTCTAGTTCCCTAATCTATCGGGTATGTATCATTTCAACCCATTGTGACTTTCCTAACAATGACTAAGGGAACTTGATGTGTGATAACAACATATATAAAATAAATATAATATCCAATCATCCGTATCAACAATTAAACATCCATCACAATCATCATTCAAATCAACCAATAAATCACAACAAATAATCCGCTTATCATTATCAGGTATTTAACTAGCAATTAAATTCAATTTAATTTAAATGGAAATTCAATTCAAATAAACTCTAACTACATTTAAAAAAAATTTAAAATACCAAACAGTAGTCAATAAATTTTCAATCTCATCATAAATTCCATTCAACTAACATAAGATGGTTTAGTATACGTGGGTGGGTTAAATCACCCACCTTTGATTTTTAATCGATTTAAAATCCAAATAAGATCCAAAATTTGAATAGTCTTAGAATGTAGCCAAACTAGTCCTAAAATTTCTTGAATTTCAATACGATCGTAATAGAGAAAACCAATCACGAATCCGAGCTCGTATGAAAAAGTTATTCGAGCTGGAAAATTTAAATTTAAATTAAATAAATAAAACGAGGGCAAAAAGGGAAATATGCATCACTGTGAAACCCTATCGCACTCTCGACCTCGATCACATTGTCCAGCCACCACCTTCCCTTGCTGCCGCCGCCTTTCACAACCACCTCCGACCCAATCAGAGAGCGCCATCGTCCATGCCGCGCAAAGCCATCCTAGGTCACCTCACGCGAGCCTCCACCATTCCACAAACGGCCAGCGCTGTCGCTGCCGTTAACGGCCAAGTCTAGGCGAACTCCTAACCCTTTGGACCATAACAAACCCATGGATGCACTCCTCTCATCATCCTCTACCTCGCAGCAACCTCCGATCATCGTAAAATCGACGATCCACCATTGAAATCGCAAGCCCTAATTTGGACGACCAAGCTTGTTCATTGTTTTTGGTCATATAATGCACCAAATAGAGAAATGAATTGCTATAGTAGATTGCACTCATTGGGGACTCTCCAACAATATATAATTTGCTATGGTTTGAGGAGTTTGAATTTTGAAATTTGGTTTGAAATTGAATTTAAGGTTTTGGAAAGCAGCCGTTGGATGAAACAGAAGATGATAGAACAGATACGTATAGAAATAAAAAGGTTGCTAGGGGTTTAGAAAAGAAATCTATTTATATGGACAAAGATAAATAAGAATGAATGGACATATCAAATTGGTCGAAATGATTACGTGAAACGACCTCGTTTTTAGGAACCATGATATAACCAATAGATCGAATTGGTCAAATTTTCCCCGGCAAAACAGCAGAGGACGATGACAGACGACATCGTCTTCGAGAACCGTGATGCTGATAGAGTTAAGGCCTTCACTATCGATCCATTGATTATATCAGCCCAGATAAGACCTGCTTAAATGCAAAGGTTCTTAGTCGACAATAGAAGTTTTGTCAATATACTTTTCAAACGCACCTACGACCAAATGAGAATAGAGGTGAAAGATCTAAAACCGTGTCGGTCATGCATACATGGTTTTAATGGAAGTGTAACCATACCATCTGGCATGGTAGAGTTACCCATTGAATTGGGTATGGAAGATCGCCGGAGAGCCTGGATGTTGCAGTTTGTGGTGTTAGACATACATTCCCCCACAATGCTTTCTTGGGACGACCCGCCCTTGCGGAATTTAGGGCAACGATTTCCTCATGGTGTTTAACTTTGAAGTTCCCCATTGATAATGGGGTTGAAGTGGTACATGGTCATCAAGTGGCTAGACGTGCCAGTTATCTTGTGTAGTGGAAGGAGAGGGAAAGGGTGTAGAAGAATCTCTCTGCATCCGTTTTTTAGAAAATTGACAACTAATGCGCCACAACCAGTTCCTTAAGGACCATGATCCTAGAGATAATAGTGATGAAGAGGAAATCAAAGAAAGTCAGGCTTCCTTGGTAGAGTTGACGGCCGATGTTTCGATCCACGATGACGGCGATTCCATAATAGTAAAGGCCGGATCTTAACTTACCACTAGATGAGACATGAATTGGTTGATTTTCTCCGAGCGAACCTTGATGTGTTTTTCTGGACCCATTCTGACATGTGTGGGATCTCATTGAATACGCGAGCTATGTATTAAATATTGAACTACGACGTGTCCTGGTCAAACAAAAAGTCGCGATATCAATCCAGAGAGATCGGCCGCCGTGAAGGAAGAAGTAAATAAACTCAAATCTAATGGGTTCATTCATGATGCTTTATACCCGGAGTGGGTATCTAATCCAGTGCTTACCATAAAGTCAAATGGGAAATGGTTAACATGTGAGGACTACTCAGATTTGAATAAAGCTTGCCTTAAAGACAATTTCCCTCTTCCCAGAATTTATCAACAGGTGGATTCAACAATCGGACATGAGCTCTTATCTTTCGTGGACGCATATTCCAGCTACAATCAAATATCGATGCATCTACCTGACCGGGAGCATACAGGTTCATCACTAATCTGGTACTTTATTGCTACAAGGTGATGCCATTTGGTCTTAAAAATGTTGGAGCAACTTATCAGAGGCTTATGAACCAAACGTTCGCTAACCAGATCAGAAAGACCATGGAAGTGTACGTGGACGTTAAAATAAAACCCTAATATCTAAGCTATAAAGCCCGGCCCATTAGAAAAAGCATAAACATAATTTCTCTTTTATCTGCTTCCAGCTCAACCACGCCATCTTTTTCTTTTCGATATGGAATTTGGGTTTGTTGAATTGAAGCCGCCGCTTGGAAATCGAAGTTCAAATTGTTCGACTTGATGCTTTCGTTCTTCAATTTGCCTACTGCTTGATTTGTGCGGTTTCCTTTGAGGGTCGAGTTGGATGTTGCTTTGAATTGGTTCGTGATTTGCCTCATTTCAATTTTTGATTATGCTTAACTTTGATTCGAGTTTTGGATTTGTTTATGATTTGTTCTAAGTAAGCTCTCTGAATTTTTCTTCTTCTCGAACTTGAATGAACTATGTCGATGATGATGTTGAGTTTATATACGGATAGATTTCCTATATTTTCGTTTATGCTTTGGCTTTTAAAATTGATTTAAATTATTCAACTTTTTTCCTTGGCCGTTCGATTTTCTGATGAATGATGTTTTGATTTCCGACTTGGTCTATTTTGATATACATGACTCTCAGATGTATTTATATATTCGAAGGTTCGTCATATATATTTCGAATATATTTCTTAGTTGACATGTTCAAACTGCTACTGATAATTACCAACATGCCTTGATTTTCTCGTATACTTTGAAAAAATTTGACCCTTGATTTTGATATTCTGATTTTTTGTCTTACTTGGTCAATTTCACTTCTGCAGTTGTTCAACTCTTTTCTGATTTGTTCACTACTTCGCATGGAATTCTGATATGATTTGTTCAAAAAAAAAATTTGTTCCTCAATTTGATTGTGCAGTTGCTGCCATGAATCTTGTTTGCTGATATGTGCATGCCTACGCTTCCATGCAGATACATACATATGTATGTATATATGTGTGAACTGTACCATTTTATATATGCTTCATGTTTCTTGTAGCTTGAATGTGCCCACATCTATGATGTTCATTACTCATTCGTATGCTTTTATCTTTACTTGTTTCTGCACTTTCTACTATTCGAAACTGGTACACTCTGTTGCTCTAGCTTGGGTTCTATCATTTCATTGATCCGGACTTGGAGTCTTGGATGTTAGCCTTGCATTTCCTTGTACTAGTAATCTAAACATGATGTGTTGCATTGTGATTTGCTCGAGTTTAATTGCCTATGTGCATTTTCATACTTGCTATTTACTCTGTATATATGTGTGTTTATACTTGAGCACTTGCATTCTATGGCCATCATGATTTTGTGCTAGTTGTTGGTCGAGTTCTATGTCCATTTCCTTGTATCCTATCCAATGTTTGCTTGGTTGATTGACTTGATGCCTTTATACCTTAACTGATATATGTGTATACAAATATATGCATACACACATACATGTGTATATGTGACTGTATGATTGCTGCATGCTGATGTTGTCTTGATGTCTCCTGTGTTGCATATATGTATGTGTGTGCTCAGTGCCTTGCTCTGACCATCCATGTTGGTGGATTCTTGTTGCCTTTGTTATTGAATCTAGTCTGTGTTGCATCCCTTGTGTTCACAACTGCTTATGCCCATGTGTGCTTGATTGGTCCATATTTGTCCGAGTGTACTAATCATAGTTGAGTTGCCATGTTCTGTGTGGTTCTTGCTTCTTGGTTAGTTTTGGTTTGTGATTGCATTGCACCTGAGTTGAATCAAGTCTTGGCTTGGGTTTGACCTTGTGCTTACCTATCCCTTGCAATTTTAACAAGCAAGCGTATATCGCCGTGCATGACCTTATGGCATGTATAGTGATAGACTATGCATATCACAAGTTGTTCTTGTAAGATGAATTAAAAAATGATGACGAACAACCCAAATAACCGAGGAAAATATTATTTTCAAACACATACTTCATTGTGCACTGCAAAATATTTCTTTTTCAAAACTGCGTCAATGTTTATTTTGTAGATAATCAGATGCTGGATACAAGCTGCAACAGAGTTGAAGATCAAATACAAGAGATGAGTGAATTATCTAGTGAGGTGAAACATGTATGTAAAAATTGTAAAGTGAAAATTGTATTGTAACTGAAATTGTATTGCAATTGAAAATGTGTAATTGCAGTAAGCGCTCAAATTTATACTATTTGAATTTGTAATAAAATATTTGTTTGAATAATATATTTTTTTAAATAAAAATTCCGAGTTATTTATTTTATTAAACAAATATTTATTTAATTATGTGGAAAAATAAACAGTACAATGAAAAATACATTTAAACGAGTATATGTGTGTGTGTGTGTTTATTATCATTAAAAAAATCATACAGTTGTATATTCTACAATCTCCCTCTTTTGATGATAACAAACATATATTAAGATTTTGACTCTATTAAATGTTTTTGGTCTTGATAAATTCTGTTAGCTCCCCTTATTTGAATACTTCTCTCACAACAAAGCTCCCCCTTCACATATGCTTGAAAATAAAATAAAAAAATATGCAAAATAAAAAATTTGCAATGAACCTAGATGAGAACATGCAAAAATAAAAAAATATGACTTATTTGCCAAAATCTTAACTTCTCTCTCCCCTTTTTGTTACCAGCAAAAGAGTAACTGTGTTAGAAAATAGTGATAAAGTGGTAGATATTAATACTACATTAATACTTAATCAAGTATAAATAGTAAAACTAAAAAAATCAAACAAAAATTATAAATACTCTATTAGACGCATTTTCCATTTTAGAGTTAAAGGGGTGATGTCGGCATAGAAATCCATAAAGTCGTGTCCATTTGTGGTATATTTATGATAGGAATTTTTTTAAATACTTATTAACCATGCATAACCGCTAGGACTTTTAAATGAGATTAGTAGTATCCTTATTTTTATGAAAAAATGAATTCCAAGCATCTTCTAACCACGCATAACCATGAGGACTTTTAAACGGGGTTAGAATCAACTCGCCTATTTCATCCAATTTTGATATATGTTCCATATATGCATAATCGTGGAGACTTTTAAATGAGTATAAAAAAAATCAAAGATTCAAGTAGTTCACCCATGCATAACTATAAGGACTTTTAAATGAGAGTGAGTTCTTTTTGGAAGATTTTATTGCTAATTTTTGAAAAATGAACAATTTGCTGTTTAAATACCACATTTTGACATATATATTGGATTTTGATGAGTGATAGTCGTAGAAATACGATAGGAAAAGAGACGGTCATGGAATTTTTTTACCAACCAAAGTTATTACAAATTTTGTTCAAATTTTTAAAGAAAATTTCTAAATATACTCTCTCAAGACATAATGTATGATCAAGATCAACACTCATCGCTTTTTCATTCATTATTTATCTTTCGATAATCAATAGGGAGTCAGACTAGTAAACATCGAAATTTAAGATCAAATCAAAAAAAACATTTCTAAAATGCCTAAACTAAGACGAAGTTGACAAAAATTATTTTCTGCAAGAGGTTTTATAAAAATGTCTACCGATTGAGAATCAGTTGAAATAAAGTTTATGCAGATATTTTCTTTGGAAATGTGATCTCTAATGAATGATGTCTAACATCTATATGCTTGGTGCGAAAATGATGTACAAGATTATTTGTGAGATTAATTGCACTTTTGTTATCACACATAAGTGGAACTCATTTAAAATTAAGACCATAGTCTTGCAACGTTCGTATCATCCATAAGATTTGAGCAGAGTAACCGCTTAGAGCAATACACTCTGCCTCAGTGGCAGATAATGCAATACAATTCTGTTTTCGACTTGACCATGCAACTAACGAACGTCCTAATATAAAACATGTTCCACTTGTACTTTTGCTATCAACTAGACTTCCAGCATGGTCTACATCTGAATATCCTTTTAACTCAAATTTATCATTAGATGGATACCATATACCAAAATGTGGGGCGTGCAACAGATACCTTATAATAATTTTTACAGCTTTTAAATGGAATTCTTTTGGATTTGATTGAAATCGTACACATAAACAAATAGAGAACATAATGTCTGGTCTAGAAGCACTAAGATAAAGAAGTGATCTAATCATAAATTGATATTTCTTTGATCAACTACTTTACCTTTTTCATCCTTGTCAAGTTTAATTGTTGTGCTCATGGGAGTTTTTGCAGGTTTAGCACCTTTTATTCCAAATTTGTTGTCAAGCTCTTTGGTATATTTTGTTTGAGAGATGAATGTACTTTTTCGCTCTGTTTGATTTGAAATCCCAAAAATAATTTTAACTCTCCTACCAAGCTCATTTTGAACTTTTCCCGCATAACTTTTCCAAATTTCTCATACAAAAGGTTGTTAGTGGCACCATAAATAATGCCATCAACATATATTTGAACAATCAATAGGTCATCATTTTCGTGCAATAGAAACAATGTGGTGTCACATAGCCCTTTTTGAACTTCAAGGAGATAAGTGCTAAGGCATTCATACTAAGCCCTAGGGGATTGTTTTAATCCATATAGTGCCTTTTTAAGTTTATATACATGGTTAGGGTATTCTTGACTTTCAAATCCATCAGGTTTTTCAAAGAATACATTCAAAATTCCATTATGAAAAGCACTTTTAATATATCCATTTGTCTTAGTTTAAATCTTTCATAACAAGCAAAAGCTAACAAGATTCTAATAGATTCTAGTCTTGCTACCGGTGCAAAGTTTCATCGAAATTCATTCCTTCAATTTGATTATAACCTTTAGTAACTAACCTAGCTTTGTTCCTAATCACATTTTCAGATTCATCAAATTTATTTTTAAAATCCATTTGGTTCCTACAACTGGATAATCACTAGGTCTAGTTGTTAGAATCCAAACATCATTTCATTCAAATTGATTTAGCTCTTCTTGCATAGCCATAAACCAACTCTCATCATTGAGAGCTATATCTATGTCTTTAGATTCAATTTTTGAAATAAATCTACTCTACAAATCACAAATATTCCTAAAGGAGGAACAAGTTTGAATATCTGTAGTAGGATTACCTATTACCAATTCTGGAGGATGATCAGCTTTGAATTTCACTCTCTCTACTTCCAGATTTCTTTGGACTACTTCCAGATTTCTTTGGAATTCTTCTATGGTTTTACTTTCTTTTATATTTTCACTTTCATCTTTTTTGTTCTCCCCTTTGACATTGCTTTTGATCATTTCCTTGCTTTGATCATTAATGCCTTTATCAAATTTCACATTGATTGACTCCATGATTGTTCTTGTCCTTTTGTTGTATACTCTATAAGCTTTGCTTCTGGAAGAATATCCCATGAACATGCCTTCATCAGCTTTTGGCTCAAATTTTCCCAGTTAAATCACCTTTACGATAATTTTGCATTTAACGTTTTGTCCATTGTGACTCTGCCACCTTTGCACTTCTCTAGGCTAAGGAACTTTGATTTGTCGCCCGGCATGTGCCTGGAATAACTAAAATCCTGGTACCACTCTTACTGTTCCTCAGCCTGCCAACACACCTACATGAGAAAAGAGTTTTGTGACTTATTTGTTTTCATAGGTCCATGATTGCTAGTGATAAAAAATTTTGAAAAAAAAGTTCGGGTAGAACCAAGACACTCTATGTTTGTTCATTTTGGCACCCAGATTTGTTTGATTTTAAGGAATTTTACATTCATGCCTTTAGGAACCTAAATTGGTACGTTTTTCATGTATTTGGGTCTATACCAGCAATTGTTTTGATTGTGTCCAATTTTTCCATAAGTCGTGCACTTGGAGTAGACATGATTAGTTTCACTTCTACCTTTTTCAGATTGAGTATATCCAAGTCCTTGTCCAATAGTATTAACAATTTGTTTCCTAAATAGCAAAATTAGTGATTTTTTTCCTTTAGAGAATTTTTCTAAAGTTGTAGGCAATTATTGGACTTTTGATTTGAGAGATTCATTTTCATTCAATAATAAAGTGTATTTTTTAATAGAATTTTCTCTCCTAGTATTTTCATTTTCTTTCAAAATCAGAATTTCATTTTCAAGTGATTTAATTTTAGTTTTTGATATTTTTATTTCCTCTTCTAATGATGGACACTTATCACACTTAGGGCTCATATTTTTATAGTTTTGAACCATTTGATCAAGCTACATATTTAGTTCTATCAAACTATCCTTTTGTGATTCAATTTTAGCGTATTTCTCTTTAAGTCTTTCAAAATAGCCATTTATTTCATGAAAATATATAAGTAATTGCGAATAAGTAAGTTTTGATACCTCACTTGGCTCGTCATCGTCGCCGTCACATGTTTCTCCTAGAAGACACAAATTTTCTTTTTTGCACTGCCAGTGCTTTCATTATCGTCTTCATCACATTCATCCTAAGTTGCTGCAAAACTTCTCCTTTTCAGTTTCTTTCCTTTGCTGAATTGATTTTAAGGGAAATTTGGCTTGATATGACCAGGTTTATTGCACTTATGACAAATGATCTCCTGTTTTCTGAGTTGTCTAGAACTTTGACGATTCTACTTTTTAGTTGTTGATTTAAGGCTGGATTTCCATACCTTGGTTTCCACCTTTTGAATCTCTTTACTATCAGTGCCAATTCAGCTGCTCCTTCATCATCACCATCATTATCTTCACTTTCTTTTATTCCTTTGAGAGCTATTGATTTCTTACGCGTATCTCCTCATTTACATTCTTCCTTGAATATGATTTCTAGCTCATAAGTGGTGAGCTTTTCGATGAGTTCTTCAACTTTAACTAGTTTCAGATCCTTTGATTATTGGATAGCAGTCACCTTTGCTTCAAAATTTTGTGGAAGAATTTTGAGGGTCTTTTGGACTATTCCCAGTTTTGTGTATGGTCTTCCTAGGGATTTTGATTTGTAAAAAAGATTAGAAAGTCGTCCATACATTTCTTTGACACTTTCATCCTTTCCCATTGTGAAGTTCTCGTACTTGGTACTAGGCATGGCAATGCGAAATTCTTTAACACAGGAGGTTCCTTCATAAGTCCTTCAAGCATGTGGTAGATTTTCTGCGTAGTTAGACAATGTGTGAAACGATTATATTCAATTTGATCTAATGAGAAAATAATAGAATTCACAGCTTTAGCATTAGTAGTTTGCAGTTTATTTTCAAGATCCGTCTATTGATCCATAGGTTTTTCAGCTTCTTGATTACCTACCATTACGGTTGGTGTGTTATATCCTGTTTCAACAATATTCGATGCATCTATGGTTTTTTTTTAAAATTCATCCTAGTTTTCCAATATGCATATTCACCATTGAACATGAGTGGTCTAGCTATGGATTGATCTTCAGCAAAAGCATTATTAAAAGAAGCCACTGAAAGAAAAAATCAATTTTTTTTAATAAAAAATGGTTTTTGTTCCTAGCTTTGATACCACTTGCCGGATCATTTTCATCCTAGAGGTGGGTGAACAGGGCCTACTAAATATTAATGGGGAAATAAAAATAAAAACAGAAAGTAATGAAGTAAAGATCACATACAGTTTTGCCCAGCTTCGGCAAAAATTTGCCTACTAGCTGCCCCAAGATTTTTAATAGAAATTAAGTAATCAGACGCTTACAAAAACACATAAACTTGCGATACCCACTAACTTGATTAACCTAACTCTAAGCTCAAAATCATGCTACAATTCAACCACTGAACTGCGAATTCTCGAGTTACAAAACCGTAGTTCATAAACAAGTTAAACTAGAGTTTGATTTAAATAAAAAATAAAAACAAACAAAAAAAACTAGAGATAAAATAAAACCCTAATATCTAAACTATACAGCCCGGCCCATTAGAAAAGCATAAAAGAATTTTTCCCTTTTATTAGCTTCCCGCTCAACCATGCCCTCTTTTCCTAACACCACTTGGAAATCAAAGTTTAGATTGTTTGCCTTGATGCTTTCATTCCACAATTTTCCTACTGCTTGATTTGTGCGGTTTCTTTCGAGTGTCAAGTTGGATGTTGCTTTGACTTGGTACATGATTTGCCCCTTTTCGATTTTTGATTATGCTCGACTTTGATTCGAGTTTTGGATTTTTTTGTGATTTGTTCTAAGTAAGCTCTTTGAATTTTTTGTTCTCAAACTTAAATGAACTATGACGATTATGATGTTGGGTTCATATATGGATTGATTTCCTATATTTTCGTTTATTCTTTGGCTTTGAAAATCGATTTGAATTCTTTAACTTCTTTCCTTGGCCGTTCAATTTTATGATGAATGGTGTTTTGATTTCCAACTTATTCTATTTTTATATATACGACTCTCTTATGTATTCATATATTAGAAGGTTCGCCATATATATTTCGAATATATTTCTTGGTTGACATGTTCAAACTGCTACCCATAATTACCAACATGCCTTGATTTTCTCATATACTTTGAACAAATTTGACCCTTGATTTTGATATTCTGATTTTTTGCCTTACTCGGTCAATTTCACTTCGGTGGCTTATTTAAATCTTTTCTGACTTGTTCACTACTTCGTTTGGAATTCTGATATGATTTGTTCAAAAACTATTTTGGTCCCCAATTTGATGGTGTACTTGCTGCCGTGAATCTTGTTTGTGCCTAAGCTTCCATGTATATACATACACATGTTTGTATATGTGTGTGAAGCATACCATTATATATATGCTTCATATTTTTTATAGCTTGACCATTGTGTTTCTTATGTTGCTGCCTTTAGTTTGGTTTGAATGTGCCTACATGTATGATGTTCATTACTCATTCATATGCTTATATCTCTACTTGTTTTTGTAGTTTCTATTGTTCAAAATCGGTGCACTCTGTTGCTTTGGCTTAGGTTCTGTCATTTCATTGATCTGGACTTGGAGTCTTGGATGTTAGCCTTGCATTGCCTTGTACTAGTAGTCTAAACATGATGTGTTGCATTGTGATTTGCTCGAGTTTAATTGCCCCTGTGCATTTGCATACTTGCTATTTACTGTGTACATACATATATATATATATATATATATATGTGTGTGTGTGTGTGTATACTTATGCACTTGCATTCTATGGCCATCAAGATTTGTGCTAGTTGCGGGTCAAGTTCCTTGTCCATTTCCTTGTATTCTATTCAATGTTTGCTGGGTTGATTGACTTGATGCCTTCATACCTTAACTTATATATGTGTATACATATATATATATATATATATATATATATATATATATATATATATATGCATATATGCATACATGTGTAATGTGAGTGTATGACTGTTGCATGCTCATGTTGCCTTGATGTCTCCTCTATTGCATATGTATGTGTATGCTTTGTACCTTGCTCTGACCATCCATGATGGTGAATTCTTGTTGCCTTTGTTATTGAATCTGGTCTATGCTGCATCCCTTGTGTTCACAACTGCTTATGCCCATGTGTGCTTGGTCCATATTTGTTTGGATGTACTGATCATAGTTGAGTTGCTATGTTCTCTGTGGTTCTTGCTTCTTGGTTAGCTTTGGTTTGTGTCTGCATTGCACCTGAGTTGAATCCAGTCTTGGCTTAGGTTTGACCTTCTGCTCACCTGTCTCTGCAATTTTAACAAGCAAGTGTATATTGGTATGCACGACCTTGTGGCATGTACAGTGATACACTGTGCATGTCACAAGTTATTCATGTAAGATGAATTAAAAAATGATGATGAACAACCCAAATAACTGAGGCAAATATTATTTTCAAACACACAATTCATTATGCATAGCAAAATATTTCTTGTTCAATTTTACTGCATCAATTTTTATTTTGCGGATAGTTTAGATGCTGGATACAGGCTGGAACAGAGTTGAAGATCAAATAAGAGTGATGAGTGAATTATGTAGTGATGTGAAACATGTATGTAAAATTGTAAAGTGAAAATTGTGTTGTAATTGAAATTGTATTGCAATTGAAAATGTGTAAATGTAGTGAGAGCTCAAATTTATACTATTTGAATTTATAGTAAAACATTTGTTGAATAAAATATTTGTTTAAATAAGATTTCTGAGTTATTTATTTTATTCAACAAATATTTATTTAATTATGTGGAAAAATAAAATATTACAATGACAAATACATTTAAACGAATATATATACATATGTGTGTGTGTGTTCATTCCCATCAAACAAAAATCATACACTATAACACTAGTATATTCTACAGTCTTCCCCTTTTGATGATAACAAACATATATTAAGATTTTGACTCTATTAAATGTATTTAGTGTTGATGAATTCTATTAGCTCCCCCTATTTGAATACTCCCCCTACAACAAAGTTCCCCCTTCACATATGCTTGAAAATAAAATAAAAAAATATGCAAAATAAAAAACAAATGCAATGAACCTAGACGAGAATATGCAAAAAAAAATGACTTATTTGCCAAAATCTTAACTTCTCTCTCCTCCTTATGTTATCAGCAAAAGAGTAACGGTGTTAGAAAATGTGATAAAGTTATAGATATTAATACAACAATAATACATAATCGAGTATCAGTAGTAAATTTAAAAAATCAAACAAAAATCATAAATACTCTGTTAGGCGCATATTCCATTTTAAAGTGATAAGGGGTGATGTCGGCATATAGATCCATATAGTCTTGTCCATTTGTGGTATATTTATGACATGAATTTTTTTTTAAATACTTACTAACCATGCATAATTGTTATGGCTTTTAAATAAGATTATAGTATTCCTCGTTTTTATTAAAAAGTAAATTCCAAGCATCTTCTAACCACGTATAACCGTGAGGACTTTTAAATGATGTTAGAATCAACTCGCCTATTTCATCCAATTTTTATATGTGTTCCATACATGCATAAGCGTGAGGACATTTAAATGAGCATGAAAGTATATAATCAGAGGTTTCAAGTAGTTCATCCATGCATAACCGTGAGCACTTCCAAATGAGAGCGAGTACTTTTTGATGATTTTATTGCTACTTTTTAAAAAATGAATAATTTCCTATTTAAATACCATATTTTGACATACTATATTGGATTTTGATGAGTTATAGTCGTAGAAATATGATAGGAATAGAGATGATCATGGAATTTTTTTACCAACCAAAGTTATTACAAATTTTGTTCAAATGTTTAAAGAAATTTTGTCAATATACTCTCTCAAGACATAATGTATGATCAAGATAAACACTCATCACTTATTCAGTCACTATTTATCTTTTCGATAATCAATAGGGTGTCAGATTAGTTTACATAGGTATTTAATATCAAATCCAAAAAAATATAAAATCACATTTTATAAAATGCCTAAACTGAGACGAAGTAGAAAAACTATTTTCTGGAAGGGGTTTTGTAAAAATGTCTGCCAATTGGGAATCACCTGCAATAAAGTTTATGCAGATATTTTCTTTGTAAATGTGATCTTTAAGGAAATGATGTCTAACTCTATATGCTTGGTGCGAGAATGATGTACAAGATTATTTGTGAGATCAGTTACACTTTTGCTATCACATAAGTGTAACTCGTTTGAAATTTAGACCATAGTTTTGCAACGTTTGTATAAACCATAAGATTTGACCAGAGCAACCGCTTAGAACAATATATTCTGCCTCAGTGGTAGATAATGCAATACAATTCTATTTTGGACTTGACCATGCAACTAACGAGTGTCCTATCATAAAACATGTTACACTTGTACTTTTTCTATCAACTAGACTTCTAACATAGTCTGCATCTAAATGTCCTTTTAACTCAAGGTTATCATTAGTTGAATATCATAGACCAAAACGTAGGGTATGCAACAGATACCTTATAATCCTTTTCACGGCTTTTAAATGGGAATCTTTTTGATTTGATTGAAACTATGCGCATAATCAAACAAAGAACATAATGTCTGGTCTAGAAGCAATAAGATAAAGAAGTGATCCAATCATACCTCGATATTTCTTTTGATCAACTACTTTACCTTTTTCATCCTTATCAAGTTTAATTGTTGTGCTCATGGGAGTTTTTGCAGGTTTAGCATCTTTTATTCCAAATTTGTTGATAAGCTTTCTGATATATTTTGTTTAAGAGATGAATGTACCTTTTTCGGTTTGTTTGATTTGAGATCCTAAAAAGAATTTTAACTCTCCTACCAAGCTCTTGCCAAAAAGATATTCAGATATGGATATGACTAGCCGACAATGAACCGAGACGCATCAGATTGTGCCAAGAAATGTGATAGGTGCCAAAAACGTTCCAGAATTCCAAGAGCCCTGCCTATAGAAATTACTTAGATGGTCAGTCCATTGCCATTCGCCACATGGGGTATTGATATAATAGGGTCTCTACCTTTAGCCAAGGGTGGTACGAAGTACGCCATCATTGCAGTTGACTACTCTACTAAATGGGCGGAAGCTGAGACCCTTGCCACTATCATGATGAAGAAAGTGATCAACTTTATTGTGCGTAACATCATCTGTTGCTTTGGTCTCCCACACACTATTGTAACCGATAAAGGGACCCAATTCAATAGTGTCGAGTTCAAAGATTTTTGTCAATGCTATTGCATATAGAAGAAGTTCTCAGTAGTAGCTCACCCTCAAGCAAATGGAAAAGTCGAAGCTGTCAACAAAGTTATCAAGTCCACTCTGAAGAAATGACTAGAGAAGGCTGGAGGCGAGTGGGTTGATGAACTTCTCATGGCACTATGGGTATATCAACTACCCACAAGTCCGCGACCGACCATACTCCGTTTGCACTTTCCTATAGCTCTGAAGCTATTATTCTAGTTGAATTATTAAGTGCCTTCTCACCATGTGACTTATTGCGATCCAAAGACGAATGCCATCTTAATTGGAGAATCTGTGGATTTAATAGACGAAAAGCACGAAGAGGCTGATTTGAGGGCAACCGCACACTATAGTCGAATCGCCCGATTATACAACGCTAAGGTCCAACCCAAAACCTTCGAAGTTGGCGATATCATACTTAAGAGAATTTATTCGGTCCCTTTACACATGAAACCGACATGGCAAGGACCGTATGTCATTGAATGAAGACTTGGAGGTGGCACATTCAAACTATCAATTGTGGACGATCTCACTTTACAAAGGGCATGGAACAGCATGAGTCTCCATCGCTATTACACATAACTGGCTTTTATTCATTTCTGTCTGCTTTTCCTTTGAAATCTATTTATGCATTTTTTGAATTTGAACTTGTAATAAGGCAACTGACTTTGCTGTACTTTCTTATTTCAGCAATAAAAGCAACTCATCAAGCCAGAGTGGCATTTCTTGAAATGCATCATGAGACCATCACGATGTATGAAGAGCTAAGTCCCATCCAACGACGGGACTCTTTCAAATAAAGAGTGATCATGATTTGACCAGTCGCTTGCTAAGTGAAACTCCAAGCTTGGGAGCAAGCAACGATAAAATCAAGAAGGATTGAAACACAACAATCCTCTAACAAACTCCAGCTCCTCGAGTGTGAGCTGAAGTATAAAACTCCAAAATTCGAGCTAGAGGAGGATGGATCCGTCTATCCACGATATCGCCTTCCTTCTTCTAAGTTCGAAGAGGATGGATCTGTCCATCTACGACTTTCCCTGCCAAATCAAGGTGGATGTGATCGACCATCCACAACCTTGATCAACTCTTTGTTCCCAGAGTGCAAATGAGATCCTAATATTTGAATAGATGCGAATGACCGTCTATCGACCGACTCCAGATTCCCAGAGTGTGAATTGGAGTATAAACATCAAATGGGTGTGACTAACCACTCATCAATAAATTTTGGTCCCGAGAGCGCGGACTGGAGTATAAACACCAAATGGGTGTGACCAAACACCCATTAACTAACACTGGTCCCGAAAACGCGGACCAGAGTATAAACATTAAACGGGTATGACCGACCACCTGTGAAACAACTTATGTCCCCAGAGAGAAGGTATAATCCTAAACATTAGATGGGTGTGACTGACTACCCATCAACTAACTTTGGTCTCGAAAAAATGGACCATAGTATTAACATTAAATGGGTGTGACTAACGCCCGTAAATTAACTTATGTCCATAGAGTGTGTATATAATTCCGAATACCAAACGGGTGTGACTAACTTCCTGTAAATTAGCTCATGTCCCTAGAGCATAGACATGATTCTAAGCGATAAGCAGGCGTGACAGACCGTCGGCATACAAGTTCAATCCGCATAGTGTGGATGCAAATACTAGCAGATAAGCAAGTGTGATCCGACCACTCAAACTAATTTCACCTTAACTCTGTTCCGATTAGTTAAATTAAGATTAGCAAAGGCAGAAAATGAGTACCGATCGACTACTTCAATTCTCCCTAGGACTGGAGGCATAACTCAGGTATCAGCTGCTGACCGAGACAGCACAACGTTGGGATTCGAATTGACGTTTGATTGTGACCTAAAGCCATGACTTCAGGACTTAACAACAAGACTCAAGCTAGACTTAGAAACTAAAGCCTCACAAGTATATCGAATGGAAATGCGAGTGTTGAAATACTTAAACAAATAAACACAGAGTTATGCTGAAAAATGAAAAGAAAGTTTATTTCCACTAATCTTTGAAAAAGATGAGTACAAAAATCTATTCAATAGATTCCTATAAGTAGGAGCCAAACCCAGGTCTATACATGGCCTACGAAAGCAAAAGGAAATCCTATTCCAAGCTATCTACAAAAAAGAAGAAGGAAAAATGCAAGTCTATGCCTTTAATTTTTTTATCTTTTCTGCTTTTCTTTGGCATAGACCCGCTGGAGCTGCTGCTCGGATGTCTCTTTAAGTCTTTCCCCCCCCCCCCCCCCCCCGGCTTGCTATAGTTGGCTTGTCTCCGACCAAGGAATCAAAGCAGTATCCTCCTCAAAACTTATGGGGATTGGAATGTCCTCTGTGTGCGGAACTAGAGGAATGGTGGCACTCTCAATGTTAGAAGAAGGAGTCATGCTGATATCAATGATAGTGCCACCCGAAGAAATAATAAGTATCAGGATTGGACCAGGACCTAACATGCCCCCACGAGCTCTACAAGCCTGCTCAGCTTGCTCGATTTTCGCATTTATTTCCTCCATTATCTGCTCCGCCCATGTCCGCACATATGCTCATTGGAATGCTGCTGATCGGACCCGAGGAGCTCGTAATGGCCACATCTTCATCCATATTGAACAGCATTTCAATACTTGGATGGCTTTGATGGTCTAGAAGCGCTTCCATTAATTGGTCATCAATCACATAACTTCTTTCGTGCATCTCCCCTGCCGATGAGGCAACTATTGTAGTTGTAGTCCCCGTTATTATTGCCTCCTACACGTGATATTTCTTGAGTTGTAGGAGGATTGATTGATGCAGAATCTAGAGCTGAATGAGGAGAGAACATACTAGTAATGTCATCTAATTGTGCTTCTGCATTTTGAGGAATGGAAGAAGTGTCCATAATACCTTCCGTGGGTTGACTCCAATGTTGAACTGGTGTGCCTTGCGAGCCGCGTTCATGTATCAGATAAAGGTGCGACTTATCAAGGTCATATCCTGGGACAACTGGAGGATCGCTAGAAGAAGTAGGCTCAGATTGAGAGACTAGGAGCGTTTCAAAACCTACTTCATGATGCTCAATCCCGAATCCTTCTCCAGCATCTGGATATTTGGCAGCCAACTTTTATTTTTCAATAGCAACAATTGTTTCATGAAGGACCTTCGGTTCATCTCTGACAAGTGTTTAAGCTTTCAGTTCGAACTCATCGATAGTCATAGCAACACGGATCACCTTTTCGTCATCTACCAAGCGATTCCAAACCTTGTGTAGTTGGAAAGGATAATCCTCGCCGAGCCAGTTGAAATTGCGGTTTCTTAAGACATTCGCATTGTACGTGACCAGGAGATCTTCATATTCATTCTCCATCCTGGCCTCTACCGCTTTGATTTCAATCTCAACCCTGCATCGGCTTCCTCGGCCTTTAAATTCACGACATCCCTCTAATCCTTAAGTACCACTGCCTATTCACATGCTTCCTAGGCGACTTTATTATCCTCGTCTTTTTCCTTGATGGTCGCGGCTAATTTCGCCTTTAACTCCTTCACCTCTTTCGGTACCTCATCCCTTTCCCGAGTGATAACCGTGTTATGGTGGCCCATCTCCTACACTAGGTCTATGTGAGTTTTTTGCATGTTTTCCATGGATTACCTGGCCTCTTCGGCTCTTTGGTCGGCATCTATCTCCGATTTCCTTGAAGATTCAACTTCTTTATTAAGCACTCCTATTATTTTGTCTTTCTGAGCAAGGCCAGTTCCAATTTTCTCAATTATTTTGGCCCGCTCGAAAGCTACCGCCGAAGCCTTTTCTGCAGTTTTAACCCACTCCCAATTATGGATATACCCATAGTGACGTAATCGTGTATCAGTTTTTCTGCATCATTGGGAATTCGTTTCAAGTTTGGGGGGAAGTGGGGGGAAGTGGAAGCAATTGAAACAAATACTTAGGAAATCTTTCTTTAACTTGGCAATTCGGATGGCTCCCTCCCCTGTGGGCTATAAAGCAGTTTTTCGGTGATAATGGGAGGTTTATTTCAGTTCCATGGCATTGATCACTGGATTTCAAAGCATGAGGTGGCACTACTCGATGTGAAGTTTCAAAAGATTGCCTGCCAGAGCCGGATGGTTTTGAGGGTCCTCTAGATAGTGGAGATCGTGATCGAGAGCGACGCTACTCTGATATGACCTTTCTTTCTCCCTTTTATAATGTTTGCGCTCTTGGCTGGAGCAGTGGCCGCGATCGTAGTCCCTTTATCTTTCATGCCTATGATATTCAGAGTAAGAGCTGGAAGAATGGCATTTAGAGCGCAGATTGCTGAGCATAGACCTTTGTCTCACCATCATGTCTATAAAATAAAAAGAGAAGCGGAATTAGTCATCTCCAAAGACTAGAAAACATGTGGTTAGAAGTTGTGTGATGTCGTGAAGTGTGTGTGTGCATGTGCAAACCCCCCAAATGATCGATTTTGGTAGCCTTACTCATAGGAGTCGGCTCCCCTATGTCTAAAGAAGTTAAGCCCTTGCCAGCTCGCCGTAGGGAATGGAGTCCCTCTAATTTGAGATCTTGGAATGAAGCTATGTCATCTGGAATAGAGATATCAGATAATCCTCTTAAAGAACTTTCCATTTGCGGAAAGGAAGTCTCCGGACTTATAACAGCCGTAGTTGGCAGAGATCCACTTGGATTTGTGGGCGAGAATCTTGCCTTTTCTTTTCGATTTTGATAATTAGAGACTCTGTGAAGCCGCAACTACAGGCTCTTCTCTTGCTGGCATACTCTCGTCATCGCCCCGTTCAATGATTATGACTCCAGTAGCTCTTCTTCCTCTTTTCCTTACCAGAGCCATCCTGGGAACTTCTATTAGCACAATGCTTTTATCTTTCTATAAGCCCCACGGCTATCAAGTATTTATCAATAAAATCATTATCGATTTCTCTAAGTCTAGCTGGAGCCAATTGGAGAGTCCTTACGATCTCCTTAAATTGCGCTCCTTTAGGCCAGGGAATCGAAGCTTTAAAAGAAACGCAGTATTAGCCTTGGCATAAACTTATATTACCCAGTTAATTGACGAAAAAGTTGGAACACTTACGTTTAACTAGCCACCATCCAGCAAATCCTAGTTGACATCTAACGAAGAACCATTCAGTCTTGAAGTAACTCAATTTACTCCAAGCACCTGCCACTACTTGGCAGTTCCTGACTACTGCTAAAAAACTGAATGAAGGATTATCTCCTCGACTCTTGACGTTGAACAAGTACCTGATTTCCTCGATGGTCGGGGGTCGGAAAAGAGCTCCATGAAGATAATATACAAGTTGTTGAGAAGAGCATATCCATTCAGATGCAATTGAGAAGGGGCAATCCTCAAAAAGAACAGCACATCCCTAATAAATTAGTTGAACGGGGAAACATTCTGGCTACGCATATAAATCTGTTGCAAGCAGTAAACCCCTTCGGGGGGTTGTGCACTCTGTCTTCCGGCCTCGGTAGTAGAACATCTTCTAGAGATAATCCATGCCTAGAACAGATTCTACCTAGCATATCTTCAAAGATTTTGGAACAAACCGAGTCCCTCGGATTCAAAACTAAAGCTGCACCCGGCAGTTCATTCTTAGCAAGACTTACTACATCAACCACGATTCTTGGTATTTCTATAATGAGAAGTGGAGAACTTTGAACTTCCTGCCACCCTAAGCTTCTAGGATCCATAGCTGTTTAACTCAGTAAAAACCATTGTTAGATGGCAAGAAACTCATGTACCCCCCGATGTAAAGTGAGTGATCGTGTTGTGTAGTGTAGTGCTACATAATACTTTAAATTTCTACAAGTTCGAAAATGGTAAAATGACGAGATTTCGAGATTCGACCAGAGTGACCGTCAACGCTGACCATCTCAACCACACCATCCTAACTTCGAAGAACAATCCATTTTAAAGTTTATTATGTTTGTCACATTACAATTCCATCGACGAGCTTTGAAGAATGGTCAAATTTGCAGTTTAATGGTCAAGTCCAGTAATGCAAGGCTAAAGCTCGTCGGAGTCAAATTTTCGAGTATGCAAACGGCAACACGTTTGTATCCATCATGGTTTGAATTGAATCTTTCCACTCAAGTATGATTTCGTATCGATCGAAGGCACTGATTGATAATTTCATTGTATCGATATTATTCATATCGATCACGTACTTCATATCGATATTGTTCGTATCAATCACGTACTTCATATCAATCACCCCAGCAGTTACTTCGTATCGATCTAGGATGAGTAAGCTTCATATCCATCTAACCATATCGATGTGAAGTGTTCGAATCGATCTACAAGCTGCTTCACAAACGTTCTGATCGATCTGTGTCACATATCGATATGAGTTCAAGGGAAAACTTGGAGCCAGTAACTTAATCGTTTGCTTTCCTTCTTCCCAAGCTTCTAGGATGCCATTGAAATATTTCCTTAACCTCATTTCAGCCATGATCCGACACCAACGACTCCGGAATTGGCCATAGCCTTGGATGAAATGACATTGAGACTCGAATCTTGTCATTGTAAAAAGGGCTATAAGCCGATTAATTACCTAAATTTAAGCGAATTTGTTTAAAGACTAAAAGATAATGGTTTGGGGATGAAGACTTTGCAATTTTCACGTATTTTTGATTGATACAAAGCAGGAGGTAAGATAAAGGTAGGTAGAAAATTTATCTAAGTCCAAAATCCTTTTCCATGACTTCATAACCAAGGGAAGGTGTTTCATATCCTAGTCTCAAAAAACCAATAGAAGCAGTCAAAATAGTATCGATACAAAGGGAGTTGTACAAGTGTATCTGGAACCTTCATATCCATCAATACGAAGATACAACTTCGTATCCATCAACACAAGGCAGTTCAGGACTTACTAGTTAATATCCATCATCACTTCTTATCCATCAATGCAGACCGATCCAAAGCACATTATTTCATAACTATCGATACGAAAATCACTGCAAAATTATGTCTAGACCATTTAACTTTATCGATAGGAAATGTCAATTTCGTATCCATCCATTCGAGACCCAAAACCTCGTGTCCATCGATATGAGGCAATCCTAGAGACTATTTATTTCGTATCGATAGCCGTCGATACCAAGTCAACATTCATTTATCCTGGATTGATCCAGGAGGGGATTGACATGGAGGGATGGATCGAAGAAACCATCATCATTGTTACTGCTCAAATTTCACATCGATTCAGGAGAGGATCGATACGAAACTCGATTCAAAAAAAACCTTGACAATGACCCATGAATGTCCAAGCGTGAACGGGAGTCAGGTTAAGATACGTGCCTGTATGCCAAATTAACATTTGATTTTCAAACTTAACAGGAATTGGATGCTATACCTAATAACAATCAGAACGGTGAACAATAAATTATTAGCACTTGACCTTTAGTTATAACAAAACACTGCATGATCATTGGCAGTCTACAATTCAATATTTATATCACTGCAAATCAATCGAAGGTTACATCACTTGGTGAAAAGATGACAACTATTCAATGAATCAGATAAAATTTTCTCAGAATAAAGATTACAGCTTTTCAAAGCATGTGATGTTCCCACAAAACGTAATTTGGGGGTAAATGTTGTCCCGCCTTTTGGCAAGGCCGTAACACCAAGAACTTGACTAGAGATTGAAGACAATCCGTCACAAAGATCGGTTTTCTACAGATCCACTATGGACACATGCAAATTTAGTCCGAGTGCGGATCGAGCTAAAATTAACATAGTATGACAAACAAAGCTATGAGAGCCAACATTCCAAATTTTAGGTCAATCGGAGTTCGTATGTTCAAGTTATGGATCGATCAACTTTCATGAGAAGCATGTTTGCTTCGTATCCATCACCTTCGTATCTGTTACCTTCGTATGCATCAACTCCACAATCCACCCCCTTCATCTTCATCAAGCAATAGCATCAATTAGAGTTTATCCGCTCAACCACTGCCCATTTCATATCGATTCTGCTAATACCCATTTCGTATCATCAACCAAACATCTATACGAAACCAACATCTAGGCATCGATACGAAACCTCATGCCAGCATTGATATGATGGGAGCAACCTAGGATCAATATGAACATTAGGATGAATCATTGATACGAAGACAAGGACATAGTATCAATACGAAGAGTAGTGCATAGGATCGATACGAAGGAGGTAGTCAGACCAAAGGAAACTGTCTACAGACATGAAATATGGATCTCCACAAAATGCTCAGTCTAGGTCATCGATGCGAAAATGATAGATATGCATGGATCAATATACAACCACCGGCCAAACTGCAAATCCAACCTTGGATCGATCATAACTCAAAAACTACAAGTCCAAATGCCTCCAAATTTTCACAGAAGCTTTCCTATCATCTAAAGATATATTTCGAGCTTTGAGGGAGATATTTCCAAATCTACTCCTATAAATAGCACGCCTACGCCTATAGAAAAAGGACATTCGATGCTTCTACACCTTTACTCTACTGCAACTCCATTATAATTTGAGAGCTAGTGATTTGTACTATTGTAATAAGATGTCAATCATCAATAAACAACAAACTATTGGAAGTGAACGTAGGCTACGACGCCGAACCACTACAATTCTTGTCTCTTTCTATTTCTGCTTGATTTTATTGGTGTGACTGTTAGATTAGCCTCATTTTCCATTTACTTTCTTCATTCTAATCTCTTCGATTACATCCGAAGAGTGTTGTGCCTAATTTTGGTACAAACACTATTAAGGTTATTATAAAAGTCTATATTTATTATTAAAATAAATCTTTAAAACAATATTAAATATTTTATTAAATTAAAATTGTAAAGTATTTTTATTATATTACATTGTTTAAATTGTATATTTTAAACTAAATAAATTATAAGTAAAAATCTTAAAACTTAGATTTTTAAATCTAACTAAAATATAATTTTTAAATAAAATCTTTAAATTAAATTTTAAAACCAAATTTATTAAATCAAAACATACTTTACAATTTTATAAAATAATCTAAAATCGACCAACGGTATCTATATATAATTTTCTATCCTACGGCCAAGTGATCGGTTAATTTTAATTTTAATTTCAGGGATGGATATATATCGTTTCAATCCAATCAGGTATCATAGGTATATATCAATTCAACCTAATTCTTAATTTATTTAATTTCAGATTTATTTGATTCCTGTAACATCCAGGGTAAATAATAGGAATAAATCAGCATAAAACATCTAGGGTGAATAATAGTAATAGATCAGTATAAACAAACATCCAAACATCTAACATATCGATCATTAGGCATCCATGACAATCAACATCCAAAAAAGTCACATATCATAATAGATTAATAGTTATAAATTCTTAGGTGTTTAACTAGCAAATTAAATTTCAATTTCAATTTAAATGCCAATTACAATTTCAATTTCAATTTAACTATCAAATTAAATTACACTATCAATGTAATTCAATATAAATGTCAATTTTAAAAACCATTAAACAACAATCAATAAATTTAAATCACTTCATGATTTCAATTTAACCAACATCAAAATATTTTAGTATTTTGTGAGTGGTTTGAACACTCACCTTTAGTTTTTATTCGAGTTGATATCCAAAAGAATGCCCAAATTTGAACAGCCTCAGAATTCGACCAAACAAGTTCCATGTTGTTCGGAATTTTGAAACAAACACAATGGAAGAAACCGCATGCGAATCCGTACTCGTGTGCAAAAGTCATGAAAGTTAGAACATTCAAATTTTAAATTTTAGATAAAAAATAATATAGGGGTAAAATAATAATTTCTATTACCTTCTCACTCGCATACAACATAAACCTAACCCTAGCCTACAGCCGACACATGCACAATCACCGTCGCGCTCACATATGACCGCTAATGCAACCATCTGACACCACCGCCGTGATGCCCACGCCAAGCCTCCCTATCACCCTCCGACCGCAAACTCTTCGAATCTCTAGGCGCACAGCGCCGCCGCTCCTTACAACCATGATTTCTAGCGAAATCGATTGTCTTAGAAAAGAACAAACCCCATGGATGCACTCCTCTTGGCCTCCTATATGTCGTAGTGCTCGTCGATTGCTCCAAAGTCAAAGATCCACCGTTGGATCGAAAACCCTAGTTTCAATGGTTGAGAATGATTCTTTGATTTCTGACCTAATCGAACCTCGTTTGCAAAAATGAATTGCAGTTGGAGATTGTGTTTGTCAAGAGCTTCGCGATGATATATAATTCGATATGGTAAGAGGAGTTTGAATTTTGGAGTTTAATTTGGAATTGGGGATTAGGGTTTTAATGTCTGACATTGGGAAGAATGGAAGGAGCATATGGGAACAAGAAGTACATATAGAAATTGGAATAGATTGCTAGGGTTTCAAGAAAAATCTATTTATATAGATAAAAATGGAATAAGGATGGATGGAATAGATCAAATGGGCCAAAGCGGTAACCAGGGCCCGAAAAAGCTTGTTTCGTTCCTGAAATGAAAATAGGTCATCCACTATATCAAAATATAGGTTTTCAATATTTTTAAACTCAGTGGAACTAGTTTCAAACCCTAATTCCATTGTATACAGAAGTTAGCTTTCACAATCAAATTATATTCATTTAAATTCTTTTAATTGATTTCTACGCATTTTGAGCCCGCACGATCAAACGATAAGTCCGATCGCTACAAAACTTGAAATCCTATAATAATTCACTATTATGGATCCGACGAAATTAGTTTCATCGAAATCCGAGACAATGCCCGAAAAGGCTAATTCTTCTTGTTAATTAAATAAATTATTATTTCAAAATCAATTTAATCACTTTTAAATTCTAAATTAAAAGTTAACCATTATCATCATTCTTGATTAGACGAAAATTTAATAATCTTTTAAAATTAATTTTTTCATGTAAAAATCCAATATTTAAATATTACATAAATTTCACTTTAAATTATAATTGTAATAAAACCACGGTTTATTATATTTTAAATTCCAACAATTTCTTTCATTTTGATTTACATTCTTTTTATTTAATCAACTACTACCTTATGAATTCATTAAATACTAGTTTATATTTTATCACATTCATATTCTACAGTTACCATCTTGACTATATTAACTGCAATATTTAATTACATTAATTTCACATTGATTTCTAAATTAATTTCAATGAATTAAATAATAAGATGAGAACAAATCAATTGTTATACATTAATAATTCATCTCTATTAACTTATTGTTTACAAAACAAAAGTTATACATTGCTTACCAAAATTGATTTCATATTTTATATTAAAATCGCTTTCAATTAATGACATAGAATTTTACCATTTAATACAACATTGATTTTAATCCTTATTAACTTACAATTATTGCAATTGATTGATATTAAATTGAACAGTTGTCAATTACATTCAATCCACATTACTAAATTTTAATCTAACAAAATTTTCTATTTATAGATCATAAATTTAATTTCTCCCAATATTAAATTCCAAATCTTATTAAATTTAATATTGTTAACTATCAAAAATACGGGTCATTACAATCTCCTCCACTCAATACTTTTCATCCCCGAAAAGGAACAAGAAAGAGCGAAGAGGTTTGATATTTTTTTCAAAACAATCAATTTATAAACAATTTATAAAAATATTTGAATTTATGAACAATTAACTTACATAATTTAGTTAAATTAAAATTTAAAAACAACTCAAATTTCACAAAATTTTTCTAAGTTCTAAATTCACGAAAAATTTCGACAGTCTCCTTTGCGCAGATAGGTCTGAAAAAATAATAATATAAATAATTATAGTACATATCATATTTCAATAGTAAACATCCCAAACCATGGGAAAAACAATAAAATACCATTACAGAAACTGTAATTCGAAGACATGCCTATTTGTCAGGCAAACAAACTTTATTTACGAAACCAAAAGCAACTACTATTGCTTTCATAAACCTGTATTCACTTATATAATCCAAAAGAGTTCAACTAGGTAAAAGAGTAATATATTAGTTGTTTCAAATCAATAGCACAAGCAATATACAATATATCACAATCATATGCAAACAAAAAGAAGTACAACCATAATATGCAATAAAGGAAACTATCAAACAATCCATAGCAACCAAACTCACGGTTTTTTTATGTGACGCTCCGGGATTTTCGACCACGAAGGTCGACATTAATACGTCCACTGTATCAACTGCCGAACAATCGAAGGCCGGAAAACCGAACCGTTGGGGTTAAAGAAGAAGAGGTAGAAGAAGAAGAAAACAGAAACAATAACAGAATCTCACAATCGCAGCGGAACAACATATAATAGATAAATGAATATCTTTAAAACAAAGAACTATATCAGTTATTACATTACATCACATTTCATTACATTATCAGAGTTTACAACAACAAACAGCAGAAAAGAAATGCTATATACTAGTAGATACGCCATGCCATCTAGCTTGCCACCAGATCTCTACAGCAACTCCTGAATTCCAGAATGACCTGATAACCTGACTCTAGAGTGCCCATGTGGAAATTGGTGGGCACCCAGAGTTTAGGAAGGGAACAATAAACTCCAAGTCTGTCATGGGACTGGTGTGAGAACTTAAAACAGTTTATCTTTTAAAAACAAATAAAGTAATATTTTAAGGTAGATCCGCAATGCTTTCAGAAAATGAAACTACCATAAGGCCTTCCGCACACACACACACAATGCAAACACAGAATCGGAGGAGATTGCTCCTTATGATAGTCAAACATGCTTGATACGAAAATTTCTTTGATATTATTATTATAAGTGCAAAGTGTAGGAAAACATTTCGAAAGTATAATATAAATCTTAGCCAGCATAGACATTTCGAACTATGCCTACTATAGCTACCATCTAAACAGTGGTGACCACCATAAGTAAATGGCAGGTTATACAACTAAAACCGTAAAGAGATCATATTGGATGAATGGATTTCCAACAAATGGTCGGGCAAGGGAACTTCCCAAGTAAAATAGAACGCCTCTGGAGCGACATCCCCGGATCCTAACCGGATCTCTGCTACACAAGGTCGGGTTACCTCTAGCTGGGTAACTACTGACACGAGCATGTCATCCCGGTGTCGTTTGCGACCTTTATCCGAGGATCCTCTCAACCAACAACCACAAATCAATAAATATGCAGCAACCACGAAGTAAATATATGGGATCCATACCATGATACCACTTATAATCCAGAAGGAAATGACATGCCCTCAGAGGGCGCTATCCTCAAATAAGCTTGCTGCCACGATTCCTGTTTCGACCATGACCGGGTTGTGATGTTTGACGAAATCACATCCATAAAGCTACGCTTTTCACAAAAGCCACGCTTTGATTAACAAATGATCAGCAGCACTCAGCATGCCACACTACCAAATTGGGAGTATATCACTGATAACCTTCAACTACAAAACCCCTGAGCTCGTACGTCTCAGAGAAGGGTGTTAAGCTAAGAGAATAAATTCTCCGCCACCAATAGAAATGTGTTTGAAAGAAATTTGCTTTATATCTCAAATTGTAATGTCAGACATACAATCCATACAAGTCTATTCTGGGTACGAACAGAACCAAAGGCACTTCCAAAGAAGTCCTTGCGAATCCGGGTATTCACAATCCCGAGCGAACTTCCCATCACTTAGGGAATCTCTATACCAACGCGACTCAGTGCAGAGACAATCAACGAGTCATCCTCTCGTTATCGAAAATACCCGATCTTCACCACCGGTTTCAATGCTATCCATATACGTCGTATCACTATTCGGAATGAGATTTATGACCCAAAGGTCCTCTCCCGGCTAAACCGAATAACGAGTGCTTATTTTAAAATAAGTGTAGCATTCAAATTCAAGAAAATCACAACAAATACCCATTTAAAGGTAAATATTGATAGTCGGTTATTTAACTATCAATAGATATGCACAACATCACCAGATTCCAAATAATTTCCCAAATTATTTATTTTCCAAAAATATCATTACACGATATTTTTTTTTCCACACTTCAAAAATAAATCAATATTTATTTTTAAACAAATTGCCCTTTCCTTTATAAATTCCATGGTGAATTTAAATTTCCAAATATCCACTGATATACGATTTTCAAATTGATTTCAAATATTCACTTTCAATTTATGTTTAAAAGATAAAATCTCAAAACATTTCACTTCATATTGGAAAACATTTCCATACTTATTTAATAATAAGTAATCTTACAAATCTATTTATTTTCAACATTTGGAAAATATTCAATATACATAAATCACAATTAAGTATATATTTTATGCTTTAAGGAAAACATTCTCTTAAGCACATTTATTTGAGTCAAAACGAATGTTGCGTGAAACATCGTTACTACAACTCAAAATCACTAGTATAGGGATTCGAAATTAAGATAGATATATAAATCCTAGTACTATATAAAATAATTCCTTTCGAAAATCATTTACTATAACAACAGTGTTATAGTCCACCATTTTCTTATTTCTTGAGAACGTCTATTTCAACAATGAATGTTGAAATCTATGGTTTCGATTCTTAATACATTTTAAAACATCTTTAAATCGTTTTAATTCATTTAAAAGATCACTTCCCCAAAACATTTCTTTAATATATTATTCACTGTCCAAAATCGTGAATATACTCCGTTAACCAAATTCAACATTTCTACACATTTTATTTAAAGGATTATGCATTGTCCCAAAATCGTGGATATATCTCCCTTAATAAGCTTTATAATTAACTTATCAAAATAAGTCGTTTTCGGGTTTATAAAACAACGTTTATAAATTCACATTCATATATATTTTATAAAAACTACAACTTATAAAATCCCTTAATTAACAAATTCTATTTATATCTCATTTAAATGCCAAAATCCAATTTATAAGTTAATTACTTATAAATCTTTTAATTTACAAAATCTATTCATTTTATAACCTCACAATTTATAAATCTATAAATTTCATTCACTTATGAAATCCATTTATACTTCATTTTAACACTTACAAAAACTCGTTTTATAATTCCAATATCTTTAATTTATAAATATCAATTTTTATAAATCTTTTATATAAACCGCTTATAATAATTCAAAAATCCCAATTTAAACCATTTTTACAAATTAATCAACTACTTACTTAAAAAAATCACATTTCGGTTATATTTCACAAAAATCATAATTTTTATAACATAAAAATTATAACGTTTATTTACTTAAAATGAATCGAATTCCAAAATTTAATAAAACGTATACTTTCAAAAATCACTTTAAAAATCCTTTTAAAATTTGAAAATCATCACTTTAACTCTTTTAATTTTCCAAAATAGGACCAATGCTGCAACAGCACTGAATATAACAATCACGACATCCAAAACATCATACATCATATGATAACAGAATATACCACAATATCTGTAAATAAATCAATACGGGTGAAGAATCCAGTTGGATCCCTCCAACCTGTTTCCCTACATCCATAGATGTAGCACAATACCAATCCCGTTCTATGACCGAATATTGCGGTATATGGGTTTATAAAAATATTATCCGCTATTATGCAGCGCAATAGGGTCTCATCCGCTATATAATGCAGGAAATCAACTCCAAGTGCATATATAATACCAATTCCACATCAAGGTGAAATATTGCGGTATATGTGTTTAATAAATAACATCCGCTTAATATACGACGTATAGGGTCTATATCAAAAAAATATATAGCAATTTATCATTCAATCACACAATCAAGCAAATTTTAAATCTAACTATTTATAATTTAAATGGAAACAATTTCGATTGAGTGAGAAGTTCTCACCTTGCTTCCAATAACAGTTGCATTGTTTTATTTTGAATAAAATTAAACGTGCATTTAATTTTACCCAAAATTTACACTAGCTCCAATTGATTCCAATCCAGCTCCATCGCGTAGTATTCGACAATACGAACCCAACGCAATTCGTTTCGTCAATTTTCGACCTCGTATGAACAAGTTATGACGTTTTAAAGTTTACATGAATTTTAATATACATAAATTTACAAATTTATTTAATTTTAAACCTACAACGAATCAGGGCCGCACGTTTTGATACTGCAGATCTCGGACGTGAATACTTTCTTCTTTCCCAGGTAAAAAATCACGTACGAATGTGAAATGAACCCATCGGCCGCCTTTATAAAATGAATTATCCTCATCACCTCGAGCATGTAGAAGTTGATCGGCGACCATGGTTACGAAGCCCATCGCGAGTGTTACCTTCGGCCAGAGAGCGGGCGAGCTCGGTCAACCCCTGACCTCGAAAAATGTGGACGAACAACGCGCCTTCCAGCTCAAATTGCCGACAATCCATTGCTCGAATCACGATCATGACCGTTGAGATCGAAGATCTCACGTAGCTCTACAACTTTCATCTAGGAAGTTTGTCGAATTAATGTATAGATTTGAAGAAAATTGGAGGAGAAGAAGATGCAATTTCGGCCATTAAAATAGAGGTGGAGGCTAGGGCTGAAACCCTAGGGTTTGTTTGCAAAATGAAAAAATGAAGGTCCTTATATAGAAAATTCTCCAAAACACTATTCATCCCGAAATTTTTCCGAACTCCAAACGAAGCGTGCCACCTGGTGTTTATAATATTTTACCCCTATTCCGAACGAAATGGAATATATATCGAGAGCCAATTCGATCAAATTTGGAAGATAGGCTTTTGAATCGACTATTTAAATTCAAAATTCACTCGAATCAATTTCTACGCGTTTTAGCTTGCCCTGGACAAACCCTAAGTCCGATTAACACGAAATTTGAAACCATACAATAATATAACATTACGGATCCGACGAAACTTGTTTCGTCGAAATCCGAGACTGTTTGAAAAATGGCTATTTTTACTCGTCAATTAAATGTTAAAATATTCAATTTTCACAATTTAACTTTTAATTCAATTTTAAAAGTTCTATAACATCATTCTAACTCCAATATGATTTAATACAACTTTACAAATCAATTTTAATTACATTAAACCCAATTTTCAATTATTTCTGTAATTTCAAATATTAAATTATCGATTTAATTATCCAATTAAATCTAGATATTCGAAATAAAATTTATTCGACTTACAAATTTTACTTGTTAATATTTAAAATAAATTAAATATACAAATTTCAAATGACAGAAATTCTGGATCGTTACAAACTTCCCCCCTTAAAAGAATTTCGTCCTCGAAATTACCAAGTAAGATAAAGTTATGGAATCCATTAACTTTTCAAAACCATTTGTTCAAATTAAATTCCAAATTCACTTAAGTGTTTAACTTTCCCAAAATCCATAGTTAAACTTCTTACTATAACTTTACTAAGTTTTCAAATCATACTTAATTATCTTTTCAAAACCAACTATATCATTTAACTTTTAACTCCAAAATCAAAGTTATAGTTTTCAAAAAAATTCAATTTTCTCGAAAATATTCTAACGCCTTAAATTTTCGAAAAATTTCGCCAGCGTCTCCTAAACACTCAACAAACAAATGAGGAACATGTATATATGAAAGTAATATCAATATACAACATAGACCACTACACAACTACATATGCCAATATAGCAAATGCTACAAAAGCAACAAATCCAACCATCAACCAATTATCATCCAACTAACATCCATGACCAAATCAATATTCACGCACTTCTCATTAATATTCAATGAATTGGTTTTTTTCCATTTTAAATCACATTTGATTCATTAATATTTGATGTTTTAACATTCATTTATTCACGTTTAAGTTGGTTCACTTCCAAATCAAATTCAATTCTATTTAAGATTCACTTAACTTCCAATTTGATTTCAATTACTTTAGCTTTCGATTTCATTAATTCAATTTCATATGGATTTCTATACAATCAACTAACCATCAATCTAACAATCAATGTATATCCAATACAACCAAATTCATTTTACTTTGCTTACATTCATTCAATTTGGTTCATCACTTTTAATTAGCTTTAATGAATTAACACTTACATCCATTATTTCATATCAATTTATTTACATTCAATTGATTTACATTCAATTCATTTATTAATTCAATTGCTAATTCATTTAACCACAAAAGTTGAATTTCATTACATAACTCAAGTTCATATTCACCACTTCACTTTATTAATTTACTTCGATACCAAAATCAACTTCATTCAACATTCCTTAAATTATATTCCATTTAAACATCATTTGTTTAACTTAACTTAAATTTCCATATCCAATTTAGATTCTGATTCTAAAGTAAATTCTATTTAACTTTTATTTACAACTCATATTTGTACATAAATTCCTTTAGTTTCACTTCTTATATATAAGATTATTTCACACTTGTAAATCATAATAATTAAAATTCCATACTTACTAATTCATTTACTTATACAATTTATTCTTTTACAATATGTTTTATTTAACTTATTCAAACATCCTTTAATTAATTTATATATATTCTTATATTTTCAACGATCAAACAATCAATTTATATACACTTTAATAATTCTGAAAAATTATCCCCTTTATATGTAAAATATAATTTTGGGTAAAATTATTTTATTTACCCGCTTTTTAAAACAATACCACTCAACAAACCAATCATCACAATGCAAAACAATTTTATATTCACTAACAAATACGCTCTCATAGCTATTATTACACTCACACTCATTCTAGAGTACTACCGACTCTATCTCTAATGAGTAATTCCCAACAGAGCTAAGGTTGTCGCTTAACCATAAGCTCTGATACCAGATGTGACGTTCAAGGATTTTCGACCACGAAGGTTGACATTAATACATCCACCGTATCAACTGCCGAACAATCGAATGCCGGAAAACCAAACCGTTAGGGTTAAAGAAGAAGAGGTAGAAGAAGAAAGAAAGAAGAAGAAAACAGAAACAATAACAGAATCTCACAATCACAACGGAACAACATATAATAGATAAATGAATATCTTTAAAACAAAGAACTACATCAGATATTACATTACATCACATTTCATTACATTATCAGAGTTTACAACAACAAACAGCGAAAAAGAAATGCTATATACCAATAGATATGCCATACCATCCAGCTTGCCTCCATATCTCTACAGAAACTCCTGAATTCCAGAATGACATGATAACCTGACTCTAGACTGCCCATATGGAAATTGGTGGGCACCCAGAGTTTAGGAAGGGAACAATAAACTCCAAGTCAGTCATGGGACTGGTGTGAGAACTTAAAACAGTTTATCTTTTAAAAACAAATAAAGTAATATTTTAAGGTAGATCCGTAATGCTTTTAGAAAATGAAACTACCATAAGGCCTTCCGCACACACACACACAATGCAAACACAGAATCGGAGGAGATTTCTCCTTATGATAGTCAAACATGCTTGATACACAAATTTCTTTGATATTATTATTATAAGTACAAAGTGTAGAAAAACATTTCGAAGGTATAATATAAATCTTAGCCAGCATAGACATTTCGAACTATGCCTACTATAGCTACCATCTAAACAGTGGTGACCACCATAAGTAAATGGCAGGTTATACAACTAAAACCATAAAGAGCTCATATTGGATGAATGGATTTCCAACAAATGGTCAGGCAAAGGAACTTCCCAAGTAAAATGGAATGCCTCTGCAGCGACATCCTCGGATCCTAACCGTATCTTTGCTACACAAGGTCGGGTTACCTCTAGCTGGGTAACTACTGACACAAGCATGTCATCCTCCGGTCGTTTGTGACCTTTATCCGAGGATCCTCTCAACCAACAACCACAAATCAATAAATATGCAGCAACCACGAAGTAAATATCTGGGCTCCATACCATGATACCACTTATAATCCAGAAGGAAATGACATGCCCTCAGAGGGCGCTACCTCAAATAACCTTGCCGCCACGATTCCTGTTTCGACCATTACCGGGTTGTGAGGTTTGACGAAATCACGTCAACAAAGCTACGCTTTTCACAAAATCCACGCTTTGATCAACAAATGATCAGCAGCACTCAGGATGCCACACTACCAAATTGGGAGTATATCACTGATAACCTTCAACTACAAAACCCCTGTGCTCGTACGTCTCAGAGAAGGGTGTTAAGCTAAGAGAATAAATTCTCCGCCACCAACAGAAATGTATTTGAAAGAAATCTGCTTTATATCTTAATGTGTAATGTCAAACATATAATCCACACAAGTCTGTTCTGGGTTCGAACAGAACCGAAGGCACTTCCAAAGAAGTCCTTGCGAATTCGGGTATTCACAATCCCGAGCGAACTTCCCATCACTTAGGGAATCTCTATACCAACGCGACTCAGTGCAGAGACAATCAACGAGTTATCCTCTCGTTCTCGAAAATACCCGGTCTTCACCACCGGTTTCAATGCTATCCATATACGTCGTATCACTATTCAGAATGGGATTTATGACCCAAAGGTCCTCTCCCTGCTAAACCGAATAACGAGCGCTTATTTTGAAATAAGTATAGCATTCAAATTCAAGCAAATCACAACAAATACCCATTTAAAGGTAAATATTGATAGTCGGTTATTAAACTATCAATAGATATGCACAACATTACCAGATTCCAAATAATTTCCCAAATTATTTATTTTCTAAAAATATCTTTACACGATATATTTTTTCCACACTTCAAAAATAAATCAATATTTATTTTTAAACAAATTTCCCTTTCCTTTATAAATTCCATGGTGAATTTAAATTTCCAAATATCCACTGATATACGATTTTCAAATTGATTTCAAATATTCACTTTCAATTTAACTTTAAAAGATAAAATCTCAAAACATTTCACTTCATATTGGAAAACATTCCATACTTATTTAATAATAAGTAATCTCACAAATCTATTTATTTTCAACATTTGGAAAATATTCAATATACATAAATCACAATTAAGTATATATTTTATTCTTTAAGGAAAACATTCTCTTAAACACATTTATTAGAGTCAAAATGAATGTTGCGTAAAACATCGTTACGACAACTTAAAATCACTAGTATAGGGATTCGAAATTAAGATAGATATATAAATCCCAATACTATATAAAATATTTCCTTTCGAAAATCATTTACTATAACAACAGTGTTATAGTCCACCATTTCCTTATTTCTTGAAAACGTCTATTTCAACAATGAATGTTGAAATCTATGGTTTCGATTCTTAATACATTTTAAAACATCTTTAAATCATTTTAGTTCATTTAAAAGATCACTTTCCCAAAACATTTCTTTAATATATTATTCACTGTCTAAAATCGTGAATATACTCCGTTAACCAAATTCAACATTTCAACACATTTTATTTAAAGGATTATCCACTGTCCCAAAATCGTGGATATATCTCCCTTAATAAGCTTTATAATTAACTTATCAAAATAAGTCGTTTTCGGATTTATAAAGCAACGTTTATAAATTCACATTCATATATATTTTATAAAAACTACAACTTATAAAATCCCTTAGCTAACAAATTCTATTTATATCTCATTTAAATGCCAAAATCCAATTTATAAGTTAATTACTTATAAATCTTTTAATTTACAAAATCTATTCATTTTATAACCTCACAATTTATAAATCTATAAATTTCATTCACTTATGAAATCCATTTATACTTCATTTTAACACTTATAAAAACTCGTTTTATAATTCCAATATCTTTAATTTATAAATATCAATTTTTATAAATCTTTTATATAAACCGTGTATAATAATTCAAAAATCCTAATTTAAACCATTTTTACAAATTAATCAACCACGTACTTAAAAAAAATCACATTTCGGTTATATTTCACAAAAATCATAATTTTTATAACATAAAAATTATAACGTTTATTTACTTAAAATGAATCGAATTCCAAAATTTAATAAAACGTATACTTTCAAAAATCACTTTAAAAATCCTTTTAAAATTTGAAAATCATCACTTTAACTCTTTTAATTTGCCAAAATAGGCCCAATGCTGCAACAACACTAAATATAACAATCACGGCATCCAAAACATCATATATCATATGATAACAGAATATATCACAATATCTGTAAATAAATTAATACGGGTGAGGAATCCAGTTGGATCCCTCCAACCTGTTTCCCTGCATCCACAGATGTTAGCACAATACCCATCCCGTTCCAAGATGGAATATTGTGGTGTGTGGGTTTTTAAAAATATTATTCGCTATTATGCGGCGCAATAGGGTCTCATCCGCTATATTATTCGGAAAATCAACTCCATGTACATATATAGTACCAATTCCACATCAAGGTGAAATATCACGGTATATGTGTTTAATAAATAATATCCGCTTAATATACGGCGTATATGGTCTATTTCAAAACAATATATAGCAATTTATCATTCAATCAAGCAAATTTTAAATCTAACTATTTAAAATTTAAATCGAAACAATTTCGATTGAGTGAGAAGTTCTCACCTTGCTTCCAATAACAGTTGCAGTGTTTTATTTCGAATAATATTAAACGCGCGTTTAATTTTACCCAAAATTTACACTAGCTCCAATCAATTCCAATCCAGCTCCATCGTGTAGTATTCGACAATACGAACCCAACGCAATTCGTTTCGTCAATTTTCGACCTCGTATGAGCAAGTTATGACGTTTTAAAGTTTACACAAATTTTAATATAAATAAATTTACAAATTTATTTAATTTTAAACCTACAACGAATCAGGGCCGCACGTTTTGATACTACAGATCTCGGCCGTGAATACTTTCTTCTTTCCCAGGTAAAAAATCACGTACGAATGTGAAATGAACCCATCGACCGCCTTTATAAAATGAATTATCCTCATCACCTCGAGCATGTAGAAGTTGATCTACGACCATGGTTACGAAGCCCATCGCGAGTGCTACCTTCGGCTAGAGAGCGGTCGAGCTCGATCAACCCCTGACCTCGAAAAACATGAATGAACAACGCACCTTCCAGCTCAAATTGCCGACGATCCATTGCTCGAATCACGATCATGACCGTTGAGATCGAAGATCTCACGTAACTCTACAACTTTCATCTAGGAAGTTTGTCGAATTGATGTGTAGATTTGAAGAAAATTGGAGGAGAAGAAGATGCAATTTCGACCATTAAAATAGAGGTGGCGGCTAGGGCTGAAACCCTAGGGTTTGTTTGCAAAATGAAAAAATGAAGGTCCTTATATAGAAAATTCTCCAAAACACTATTCATCCCGAATTTTTTCCGAACTCCAAACGAAGCGTGTCGCCTGGCGTTTGTAATGTTTTACCCCTATTCCGAACGCAATGGAATATATATCGGGAGCCAATTCGATAAAATTTTGGAAGATAGGTTTTTGAATTGACTATTTAAATTCAGAATTCACTAGAATCGATTTCTACGCGTTTTAGCTTGCCCCGGACAAACCGTAAGTCCGATTGACACGAAATTTGAAACCATACAATAATATAATATTACGGATTCGATGAAACTAATTTCGTCGAAATCCAAAACTGTTTGAAAAATGGCTATTTTTAATCGTCAATTAAATATTAAAATATTCAATTTTCACAATTTAACTTTTAATTCAATTTTAAAAGTTCTATAACATCATTCTACCTCCAATATGATTTAATACAACTTACAAATCAATTTTAATTACATTAAACCCAATTTCCAATTATTTCTGTAGTTTCTAATATTAAATTATCGATTTAATTATCTAATTAAACCTAGATATTCGAAATAAAATTTATTCGACTTACAAATTTTACTTGTTAATATTTAAAATCAATTAAATATACAAATTTCAAATGACAGAAATTCTGGGTCGTTACATTTTAGGTTCAGACACTTTTCATAACACAAGGGTGATAAATAAGATAACCAGTGTATACTATGCTCAACGGCTTTAGATAATTACTTAATAGATTATTCATACAATTTTGAACAATTTGAAGTATCATTTCCCAACATCCCATAAGCCAAATAACAATGAAATTTAAATATTATTTAAGTTTATTTAGTTGGTTTCTTTTTTTCATCATTTATTTTCATTCATTCGTACAATGTCATTTTTTCATTCATTTACTTACATAAAAAAATTTCATTCAATATTTGAAATCATCCATGAATCCATTATTAAAGTATTACATCCATTTCATTACAGTTTAATTCATAATTACTGTTTATACAATTTGATTTCAAATTTAATATCAATATTCATTTCAACTTAAGTTTCTAACATTTTAACTTACATTCATTTTTTCACATACAGTATCACTTAATAATAAACGTAACTCATTTTAGCACTTCTTAGAGTTTATAATCATTTTCTTAGATAACATTCATTTTTTACTATTCAATCTAATTATAAATCTCTTCAAACATAAACTTAAGTTTATAATATTCTTGTAACATCTTAATTTTTTTATTTATAACATATGTTCATTTTGAGCATTTTTATTACTTAAGCTTTTACTTATACAATATTTTGTTACCGATTCATTTTTAACATTTCAACTTTTGAACATTTCTGGTAAATTTTACATATGCTTTTACAATAACATTAAGTATTATACAAATTTATCTCATTCATTTTAGTAAACAAAAATGTTCAATAGTTTGCATCTTCTTAATTTTCATTATTCTTTAATTTGCAAGTTACAAATCTCCAATTCCTTTATAGTTTCATTAAAAACTTAGCTTCTAATTTCTTATTTCTCATTTTGGAAGTTTTCAACGATTAAAATAGTCCAGATTCCATTTCATTACAATAATTGAAATCCTAACTTATAGAAACTTAAGAACTAAATACCGGGTTTCATTTCAAATCATCTTGACATAAAATATACTTATATTCTTTGTACACATATATCATACTTAGAAAATTTAGAATTAAGATCTGTTTATCAAAACAAATGTGTAGCAAAGCTATTACAGTGGTCTTCCCACTCAAAAATAAAGGCTGATGATGTCGCGATCATCACCAAAATTATTTTCCAGTGACAGAAGAGGGGAGTATAGCATTAATTTCCTTTTAAAAATTCTTTGAAACATTTCTTTCAAATCAAATTGAAAATATTTATATCCAAAAATACTTTCAAATAATGCTAATATTTTTTCTTCAAAATGTTTGAAAACCAATTTCAAACACTAGCGTTTAAGTTCTCAACTTCCAATTAAATTCGTTTATTTATAAACCATAATTAATACTGTATTTATAAAATTACATTTTCTTATTACATACAATAGTCAATAGTTTTAAGAACTTCGACTAACCAAACAACAAATGACAATAATCAACATTATCATTTCCTAACAACAACCCACCATAATAACAATATCAATTTATGGAAAAAATTATGTATGTTTTTGTATATACAAAATATAACACTAGGTAAAACTATTTCATTTACCTATTTTCTAAAACAATATCGTATCGGTCTACCCTATTAAGTGTTCAGAAATCTCTATCGATGCTATAGCGTCCTATGTACCAACCAATATTTATTAATACAAACAGAACAAATTAACATGACATAAAAACATTTTTATAGTACTAACAAATACGCACTCTCATATATATACACTCAGACTCATTCTAAGGTATTACTAACCCTGTCTCTAATGAGTTAACCCTAAAAATGCTAAGGTATCTATAAACCAAAGCTCTAATAACAACTACGATGACCCACCTTTTTGGATGGTTCAAATCGACAATATTCCACACATGTCTAACTCAAACCATTCAAAAGAGAGGATTGTCAATGGGGTAAATAAGAAAATAAGAAAAAAGAAGGAAAAGAAAACATAAAATCTCACAGCAGAATTAAACAAATATAATAATCAAATGTAACAACCTGGATATTTTAACGATTTTAAATAATGTAATTAACAGAATTTTTATGAAATTTTAAATAATTAAAATTGAAAATAAAAATTTGATATTTGGAATACGTCCACATAAATATAGCAACTGGTAAATTTTCATCTGATAATATGGAAGTCTATTTTATTGTGTAATTTTATTTAAATTTTAAATTAGTTAATATTTTATGATAATAAAATATTTTCAAACCTGAATATTTTATATAATAAATTTGTAAATCATCTTTTGAGTGAGTTACAATATTTCATTTCGTCAAATTTGGACCACTATAACTCCGTTTATCGTATTTTCTGAATTTTTACAGCATTTTGGATAGCGAAAATTCAAGTTTTTATAATTTGATCGTATCGTTGATATCTGTGTACCATTCTACTCGTCTCGTCATATTGATTTTCGCAGTATATTTGTTTCTGTATTTTGAGGTCCGGTACGTGTTGAAAGCAAAATTTTCGATCCGTTGTAACGGTACCAAAATTTGTGACTTTTAACTTTCCTTTACCTTTCAAATTTGAAACGTACAGCTTGGACCACAATAATAATTTTACTTAAATGATTTAGCTTAATCAAAGGCCAACCATTACATTTTATTTCATTTCTCTCTTGTATATATTCATTGTTGCATTCTCTATGTTTACTGACCACTTCAAATCAGGTATGACCTTTTATCTCCTTCTCACCATAGCTTCTTCCCTTCCACATTTCTTTTTTCTTTTTTTCCTTTCTTTTTCCATGCCTTCTCCAACAATTCCCTTCCCTTCTCATAAGCATCCCACCCCTTACGCGAGTCTTTCAACCTCTCACCGCCCGTTCAACCGAACCACCACCAAGACCCATCCTCCCCATAGCCACACACACAACCATCAAGTTCACCCGAGCCATGCTACTGACTCACAAACACTCCACTGATCCACCATCAACCCTATGACCAACCGCCTATCCCATCAACCACCATTGCATGCAACCCGAAACCCACAGCCCTCTCATCATGTTGCACAAACACCCACCGCAATCGAACAGCATAAACCCTACAATATCGAAGCCCAATCTGTCGTAAGCCAAGCCATCGATCGAACCCAATTTCCAGACCCACCTTAGCCTTCCACGCTTAGCCTTTCCCCCTCCATTTCTTCCTAGAACCGACTAGAACCACCACAGCCCGACCCATCAATTTTCTAGCCTCCTTCTCTCTCGAAGCCTCACATCACTCCTTTCCCAACAACCGCTGAACCACCCTTGACTAGCCATCCAAGCCCGATCTGCAGCTTTGTCCACAAACAACCTTCTTCTCCTTGTTTTTTTTGCTATATACAAGGTGGAGCATAAATTAGCTGGATGGGAGGAAAGCAACCTCATTTTCTTCAAGTTCTTATTTCCCATTTAATTTAAATATATATATATATATATAAATTTAAAGTATAGTAATATTTGTAAGCATATATATATATATATATATATATTATATGACCGTTTTCATATTTACTGACCAGCAAATTCTTTGTTTTATGTAGTATAATACATGCACTATACATTAGCTGATTTTAGTATGGGTTTTGGTTTTATCTTTTCATCATTTACAGAACTTTATATATTAGATTATCAAGTTTTGGGGCTGTTGTTCTATTCTTATATATATAAATATATAAAAAAGTTTATATAAATTTTTTTGACCTGTCTGCTTATATATCGATAGTCTATGTAACATCCCGTATTTTTAAGCCTTTGAATTTGAACATTTAATTCGTTTTAAATGTTTAATGTGGACCCTTAATTGATTTTGAAATGAATGAATTTGGGTTCAATCAATGAAATAAGCTATAATTTTTAATTGTAGTAATTCTGGTTGAATTTGAATAACGGGAGAATAATATTTAAATATTTAGAATTGAGATAAAGGTAAATCTGGGTGTAAATGGTGATAAAATGGTTTTAAAAAAATTTATTTTGAGTTATTTGAGTGTAAATAGCATGGTGGGAATTTTAGAAGGATTTTAAGGCTGATAGATTAATATTTGGGATTTTATATGAATTTAAAAATGAATTTTATATTATTAAAATGCAATTTATTAGATTTTGGTCTGTACTGAGCCGGAATGATTTTTAACGTGTTTATAAATTTTATATGATTTATTGTTAAGTTATCAAAAATTTTAAAAGCGAAATTTTAAGCGTTTTCGTCAATTTTGAAAATCGCTCGATTTAATAGACGAGTTAAAATAGCCTTCCGGGGCACAGTCTCGGAATTCGATGAAACTAGTTTCATTGGATCCGTAATAGTTAGTTATTATCGGATTTCAATTTTCGTGGCAATCGGAGTTTTCGTTTGACCGTGGCAGCTCGAAACGCATCGAAATCGTTTTAATTTGAAATTGATCGTTTAATCCCGTAACTCGCGCATACGACCGAATTAGCTTATGAAATCTGTTCCATTGTGTCCGGAACGCGGAAAAAATCCCTAGGAATGCCAGTCGGCACGTGTGAATTGGGTTTCGTTCGAGAATGTTCGTTTAAAGTGAATTTAATATTAAATTAATAAGTATATACGTATATATATATGTTTTAAACAAACGAAACCCTAGTTTATTTCAGGCCGCCGCTTACGCCCATTTCAATGGCCAAAACACGTCGATTTTCCTCTCTCAGTCTCTCCTTATCCTCTCGTTAATAGCAGATGCTTTCAACACGAAGATGGAAGAGCATGGCGATCTCTTCACATCTGTACGGTGGAGGGGTTCACGATGCGACGTGGAGGCCAGGCTTTGGGCCGATACAGGGTCGGCTCGTGCTCGATTTTCGAGCCCAGGTGGAGACCGAGCTTGGCGCACTTAGGGTCGAAGGGGGAGTCTGAGGCGGTTCTCGTGGAGGTAGCTGATCGAGTTATCGATGAGCGAGGAGAGTGTGGTCCGAAGCCCTAATAGGCGATCGTGATGGGTTTGAATACGTGTTTCTGCCTGTAGCTTGTGTGATGAAGGGTGGACTCGGTTTCGTGATGGCGGCCTGCTGTGTTGGGTATTTGCTAATTAAATTAAAAGAAATTTGTTTTAAAATTCGATTCAAAATTTTATAAAATCCTAACTAATTCATATGTTATCAGAATTTAATGAAATTTGAGGCGCCACGATCGCAGATAAGAATACTACGAGATGGTGTAGATCCGGGGTCATTTCGGGCAAGTAGAAATTTGAGTTAAATCAAACGTCGTTCGGTTTAATTTAAATTTCGAACGCTCGCCGAAACTCAAGGCGAGTTAATCTCACTCACATCTGGAATGTTAGCTGATTTAAATAGTTAATATTTTAAATATCTGTGTGATTGGTTAAAATGTTTATTTATATCAGCCTGGATTGATATATATTTATAGTGTTGTGCTAATATTTGTGGATGCAGGAAAAACAGGCTGGAGGGATCCAACTGGATTCCTCACAATGTAGTAACTATTTTTATAATTGATGTTGATGCCTGTTATATATTGTGATTGATAAATTTGGGATTAAATTGTATTGTGAAATTCTGGGATAAACTATAAGCCCAGAATGTTAAATTATAAAGAAATTTGGAGTTTTAGTTATAAAGAAATTAAATTGGGTTTTAAAAAGGAATTAAGAAATTAATAAATAAGGAATATAAAAAAAATTAGAATCTGCTTGGATAGAAAACTGAAATAAAATTATATTGGAATATTACAGGGTAAATTATAAATCCATAATTAATTATAAAGGGATAAACTGAATTTTAGAGAAATAAAAGATATTGTTAAATAATGAATTTAAACGAATTAAAATTTGAAATCTATATGGAATGAAGATTGAAAATTGGTAATAGAATGCTAAACGAAGAGAAACGTTATCAGTTGTTAAATGTGTAAGTAAATTTATGTTATTAAACTTAAACCTGAATCTAAATAAATTGACAGAATTCATAAGAAGGATTTTGGGATATTTGAGTGGGAATGAGCTTCCCTGGGAAAAACCAAGTTCGAGTTTTAAACAGATTTTATAAAAAGGAAGTTTTAGAAACTTCAAACTTGTTAAAAGAGTGTTTTGGCATTTATTATTTTCAAAAGTAACTATTTATAAATTAGAAATAGTAAAGTAATTATTCTTTTTACAAATGGATTTGTTTTAAAGGGCCAAATTTGACCTAAGTTATTTGGAATTAGTATAAACCTTTTACAACTCTATTTTTAAATTTAGTTTAACTAAAACCTTATTTTTAATCAAGTTATATCCTATAAAATAGTTTTACTTTAAATATTTCGAAATTATATTTTGAGTAAATAACTAGAAGTAAATTCTCATATTTTAAAGTATATTTCAGTACAAAATATTTTAACTGTTTTAAATTTAAATTGTTTTGAACTTGGTTATTTCCAATGGGAATATATGGTAAAGGATTTACCTTGTAAGGAAGAATTTTGGGAAATTGTTTTCAAATGAGTTTTGAAACTTTGGAAATATATCTTTTAAAGATATTTGGGAAAATAAATAATGTGGAATATTATTTATTGTGTGATGGATGCTTATGGATGTTTATGAATATAAATTGATAGTTAAATCACCGACTATCAATATTGGACAACTGCGTTGATCGTTTCGAAGAGACCGGGATCGAGATTTATTTCTCGAAAACCACTTCGATCCGGTTTGTATGTTTCGTGCAAAAAACGTGTTCGGAGTCGAAGATGGAGCAGTGAAGTGCAAGGGCTAGTCGCTACTAATCCTGAGGATATTTCCAAAATGGATGTAGTAGGAGTAGTGCCTTCGGTTCCGTTCGAACCCGGGACGGACTTGTATGGACGAATGCTTGTGAAACATCGTCAGGTGGATGATGGGCATTCTAAGTGAAAACGTTCTAAAGGTAATGCTTAGCCTCAAGCCTCATCAACCGGGAATGACTGAAAATCAGGGGATATGCAGCAAGGTTAGGTGAGTCATGCCCAAGCAGGACAAGATATTTCCCCTGTCTAGATGTCCCTTATATATTTCGGCTTAGTGGGTGGTTGGTCGCGCCAACCACGGGGTTTATCTTGTTCAGGACTGTTCAGTAAGGAATGGTTCCGGCCTTGTATTGCAAGGGATGAAGGGAGTAATCCTCGGTACGGTGATCTAGGCCCCGTACTGTGACAGGTGGTACCCCAGTGCCTAGTCATTGTTGGAAATCCATTCTCCCTACGAGCCTTGTACGAGTTTTGTTTGTATTACCCACTTTTGTGGCTAGTAGCTGGAATTTAATGAATGTAACAATTTCGGCTATTTTATAAGTATTTGTAAATAGACCCTATTATAATATCAGAGGATTTCTATAAAAAGTGATTTAGCTATCGTAAGGTAAAAACCCGACATGTTTATTTGTGGCGTGGTCTTACGAGATGCTTTTGTTTTTCAAAGAATTTTGAAACTTTGATAATCAATTTGGATGCATTATTATCAGCTGGTATTCCAGACTGACTCGGGTGTTATTTCATTATAATGCTCGGGTCAGACCGAGTAATATATGTTCAGGTCAGGTGTTATGGAGCAGGAGAGGAGCTGGAGTCTGAGACGTATTATATGTACCTATATATATATATCCGCTGCTGTGATTGTATGGTAGGTCTGATTTGTGATTGTTGATGTATGAGATACTCTGGTGATATGATGTATAAAACAGTAATAGATTTCATTTTGTGTAAAGTTCTATATTTACTATTATATTTTATTCCGCTGCGACTGTGAGATTCTGATATTGTTTAGTTTCTTCTTCTTCTATCTCTTCTTCTTTAACCCTAATGGTTCATAATTCTGTGCCACTTGAGTTAATAGAGGTAGAATAGTGGTCATTCAAGGGGTACGGATTTGTGGGTTGTCACACTTGGTATCAGAGCTTTGGTTGGCGACAACGTAGGCTTTGGTGGGAAAATTTATCATTAAATAGAGTCCATAGTACTCTATAATGAGTTGAGTGTATTAATAGATATGAGAGCATACTTGTTAGTGAATATAAGATTGTTTTTATACTGTGTTGACTTATCGGTTGAGTGTTTATGAATTCTGGTCGGTGCGGGAAGTACAACCGTATTGATAGGAGTTTCTAAACTCTTAAACAAGATAAACCGACATAGTATTGTTTTTAAAGGTGGGTAAATGAAATAATTTTACCTAAAATTATATTTTGATATAAAAGAAATAATTTTCTGAAATTATCATATATTTGATTGTTTGATTGTTAATATCTGAATCAAATAAGAATCTAAAGTTAATCTTAAATTGGAAATGGTTATAATCAAATAAATTCTGTAAGTATAAATTATACAAAATAGAGAATAACTAATTTAATCCCAGCCAGAATTTAAATCCCGGAAGTTTTGGAAAGGATTTTAAAAAAAATAAAAGTAAAAGTTTGGAAATTTAAAATCTTGGAAATATTTGGTAATATTTATTCCAAGTGTTTAAAGGCAATGATGGAATATTATTTTGGAGTAATATGTTTGAATGGAAACTGTTTTGAAATGAATTTGGGGAGAGTAAGAAAGCATTGAACTCACTTCAGTCGCTGGAAAATAATCCTGATGATGCTGGCCACATCATTAGAATTCATTTTCGAGTTTCTAAAGTGATGGATTGCTAGCAAAGTGATTGGTTATGGTATTTGCTTGACTTGTTGGGTATACAAGTAGTTTTATAAATTTCAAAGGGAAATTTGTGTTAATAAAACCAAGTGCTTTGGAATTGGGAGATTTGATTTGATACCAGGAGTGTATGAGTTATTTATTATTTCAAATTAGTTTTGAAATAAATCCGGGTAAATTGAATTCTGGAGATCCTGTTTAGAATAAAAATGTGAAAGTAAAATGAATCAACTATATAACTTGTAAATAAAGTTGATTTAAAAAAAAGAAAAGAATTGGAGTTGATATTAAGGAAGAAAGGGAATGAAATTTTAATCCTGAAATTAAAATTAATTTGGGTAAATGGAGGTAAATGAAATTATTGAAATGAATGGAAAAATGAATTTAACTTGGATAAGTTAAATAGAAATGGAATTATAATCAAAATGGGAAATAATTAAATGGTATAGTGGATTCAAACTTGACCTCAAATGAAATGTAAATTGTGATAAGGTGAGGTGAGATATAGAAAGAGTGAAATGAACTTAAGTTAGTAAATAAGTTTTGAACTTGTATATGGAGGATTAAAATTGAGAATTTGAAATTTAAATTAAATCTAAATGAATTGGCATTAAATTGAATTGAATATAAAGGTGAAATGTAAACTTGCTTATAATTGCATAAAGAAATTCACTCTTAGGTTATTAAGTGTTATAATTTGAGTTTGTGATTTATAAAATGCAAATGGACTTATGTAAGCAATCTAAACTCTTGAATGGAAATGAAATTGAAATTCATGAATGGGAAGAGTTACATGGTGTGGAAAATTCAAAACTTAACCATAAATAAAATGCGAAGTGTAATGAAGAAAGGTGAGAATATAAAGGTGGATGTTCTTAAATTAGCAAATAAGTCTTGAACTTATGAATGAGAAAACTGAAATTTGTTTTGGATAATGGAATTGAAATTAAATTTCAGTTGGGTTATAAATAATATTGAAAGAAATTTAGATTCTATTTAAAGGAGTGAAAAGGAAAGGTAGAAATTTAAATTTGCCAATGAAATATAATTGGAAAATGGTGATATTATAAATGAATTAAGGGTAAATTGGGAAAGTGTATTAAAAACCTAATATGGATTAGGTTAGAGACTAAATTGAATTACAATTAAATCGAATTTGCATTGTAATGGATAGAATTTTGATAATTGGTCAAAATTTGAAAAGTTAATAAAAATCCGGTTGTGGTATGGGATTTAATTTTGGTAAATAAGTAGTGAAAGTGTGAATGAAAATGGAATTGAAATTATAATTGTGAAGGTTTGAATTGAAAATAAATTTAAATTAGTGAAATAATTTAAAGTGATCTCTTTATTAATATAATACATCTAAATGAATTGAATAAATAAACATTACAATTTAAAGTGCATTACAATTTGTAAATGGATTGAAATTTGATTTGGATGAGAATCAAATGAAAATAAAATTTGATTTATAAGAAGAAAATGAAAATATTTGTGATTGAGCTTATAATATTGTCTTGGATAGATTTTGTGTAGATAATAAAAGTGAAATGCAAGTGAAATGAATTTTAATTGATTATTGAGAAGTGATATGAATAGGAAGAGTTGTAAATAATATAAAATGAGATGTTATTAATTTGAACTTAAGCTGAATGTATAAGCTAGTTGGATTAAAATTGTAAAGGGTTTGATTTGGTAAGAATCAATTAAGATGGAAATGAATTGAGATATTATGGAATTGAAATCATTTAAGAAAGATGATGAGATGGTTATTTTTAAGCTTATGAAATAGCTTTAAATGAAATTTGTTTGGACAATAAAATTTTGAATGCAAGCAAATGACTTTTAAGATTGTTATTGTAATGAAGAAAGAATATATGAGTTGTAAATAAGAATGGAATGACTTATATAACTATGACAAAAAAAAAAATATAATAATAGTAATAATAATAATAATAATATAATAAACATAAACTTAAAATGATTAATAAATTTGAAAAGTGAGAATAAGGATTGATTTAATAATTGAAATGGAATAAGAATGCTTGGATTGTGAAACATGCAAAATTTGATAAATTAATATAAATCTAAGTGGAAATTAATTTTAAAACTATTATAAGCTTAAGTAATGGGTTATTACATGAATAACATGTAAATTTGCATTGTAAATTTGTCGAATTGTGGTAAATGAAGATAAATAGTTTAAAGTAAACAAATAATTGGTTTTTGAATTAATTGGAATGGATTGAAATGTTATTAAGTGATTTTGCATATGAATGGAAATGGATCATGAAAGAAATGCATATGATTCAAGTTTAAAATAAAATTTGATTGTAAATCAAATTGGGAATGTAAGTTAAAATAAAGAAATGTAAGTAAGGCATATGGTAAACTTGAACGTAAATCATTTAACTGAAGTAAAATGAAGTTTGATTGGATGAAAGTAGAATGGGCTAAAATCTTAATAAAATGGAATTTGGCATTAGAAAGGGAACTTTGTGCGTGTTATAAAGTATGGGTTACTTATGAACTTTTGCAAAGTGTTGTTAGGATATGAAATGGATATGTTTTGGCTTATACTTATATTGGAAATGTTGTTAAAGTGTTCATATCTTTGAAAACTAATGAGTTTGTTGAGTAAGTACAGGTACGGTAGGCGTTCGAGAGAGTTGGAGCGCGTATATGCTAAAATATTAGCCGCTTGCTATTAAAATTTGCTAAACAGGTACGCCTACGCAAATAAATTTGGGAAATGATATATATATTGTGAAATATTTTGGTTTCCGACCGTGTGGGTCGATGTATATATATTTGTGTGTATCGCGATATCGCGAAAGCTCCTCCGTGCAGGGGAGACACCGCCGAAATTTTCCGGAAATTTTTGGAGTTAGAAATTTTTTGGAGTTTTGGAAAAAGTTTAGTAACTAATAATGTTGTTTTGAAATAATGTTACTACATAAGCTTTTGATTATTAAATGAAGCGCATGTGTTTGGGATTGAGCTAAAGGAGTTTTGGAAAGTGTATATAAGTTTTAACTAAAGAAGTTGGGTTAAGTTAATGAGTGTAGGAACATTTTCTACCCTAGCAAATTTTGGGGACAAAATTTTTATAAGGGGGAGGAATGTAACATCCCGTATTTTTAAGCCTTTGAATTTGAACATTTAATTCGTTTTAAATGTTTAATGTGGACCCTTAATTGATTTTGAAATGAACGAATTTGGGTTCAATCAATGAAATAAGCTATAATTTTTAATTGTAGTAATTCTGGTTGAATTTGAATAACGGGAGAATAATATTTAAATATTCAGAAGTGAGATAAAGGTAAATCTGGGTGTAAATGGTGATAAAATGGTTTTAAAAAAATTTATTTTGAGTTATTTGAGTGTAAATAGCATGGTGGGAATTTTAGAAGGATTTTAAGGCTGATAGATTAATATTTGGGATTTCATATGAATTTAAAAATGAATTTTATATTATTAAAATGCAATTTATCAGATTTTGGTCTGGACTGAGCCGGAATGATTTTTAACGTGTTTATAAATTTTATATGATTTATTGTTAAGTTATTAAAAATTTTAAAAGCGAAATTTTAAGCGTTTTCGTCAATTTTGAAAATCGCTCGATTTAATAGACGAGTTAAAATAGACTTCCGGGGCACGGTCTCGGAATTCGACGAAACCAGTTTCATTAGATCCGTAATAGTTAGTTATTATCGGATTTCAATTTTCGTAGCAATCGGAGTTGTCGTTTGACCGTGGCAGCTCGAAACGCATCGAAATCGTTTTAATCGATTTAATTTGAAATTGATCGTTTAATCCCGTAACTCGCGCATACGACCGAATTAGCTTACGAAACCTGTTCCATTGTGTCCGGAACGCGGATAAAACCCTAGGAATGCCAGTCGGCACGTGTGAATTGGGTTTCGTTCGAGAATGTTCATTTAAAGTGAATTTAATATTAAATTAATAAGTATATACGTGTATATATACGTTTTAAACAAACGAAACCCTAGTTTCTTTCAGGCCGTCGCTTACCCCCATTTCAATGGCCGAAACACGTCGATTTTCCTCTCTCAATATCTCCTTATCCTCTCGTTAATAGCAGACGCTTTCAACACGAAGATGGAAGAGCATGGCGAGCTCTTCACATCTGTACGGTGGAGTGGTTCACGATGCGACGTGTGGGCCAGGCTTTGGGCCGATACAGGGTCGGCTCGTGCTCGATTTTCGAGCCCAGGTGGAGACCGAGCTTGGCGCGCTTAGGGTCGAAGGGGGAGTTGGCTGAGGCGGTTCTCGTGGAGGTAGCTGATCGAGTTATCGATGAGCGAGGAGAGTGCGGTCTGAAGCCCTAATAGGCGATCGTGATGGGTTTGAGTACGTGTTTCTCCCTGTAGCTTGCGTGATGAAGGGTGGACTCGGTTTCGTGATGGCGGCCTGCTGTGTTGGGTATTTGCTAATTGAATTAAAATAAATTTGTTTTAAAAATCGATTCAAAACTTTATAAAATCCTAACTAACGAAATTTGAGGCGCCGCGATCGCAGATAAGAATACTACGAGATGGTGTAGATCCGGAGTCATTCCGGGCAAGTAGAAATTTGAGTTAAATCGAACGTCGTCCGGTTTAATTTAAATTTCGAACGCTCGCCGAAACTCAAGGTGAGTTAATCTCACTCACATCTGGAATGTTAGCTGATTTAAATAGTTAATATTTTAAATATCTGTGTGATTGGTTAAAATGTTTATTTATATCAGCCTGGATTGATATATATTTATAGTGTTGTGCTAATATTTGTGGGTGCAGGAAAAACAGGCTGGAGGGATCCAACTGGATTCCTCACAATGTAGTAATTATTTTTATAATTGATAATGATGCCTGTTATATATTGTGATTGATAAATTTGGGATTAAATTGTATTGTGAAATTCTGGGATAAACTATAAGCCCAGAATGTTAAATTATAAAGAAATTTGGAGTTTTAGTTATAAAGAAATTAAATTGGGTTTTAAAAAGGAATTAAGAAATTAATAAATAAGGAATATAAAAAAAATTAGAATCTGCTTGGATGGAAAACTGAAATAAAATTGTATTGGAATATTGCAGGGTAAATTATAAATCCATAATTAATTATAAAGGGATAAATTGAATTTTAGAGAAATAAAAGATATTGTTAAATAATGAATTTAAACGAATTAAAATTTGAAATCTATATGGAATGAAGATTGAAAATTGGTAAAATCTAGAATGCTAAACGAAGAGAAACGTTATCAGTTGTTAAATGTGTAAGTAAATTTATGTTATTAAACTTAAACCTGAATCTAAATAAATTGACAGAATTCATAAGAAGGATTTTGGGATATTTGAGTGGGAATGAGCTTCCCTGGGAAAAACCAAGTTCGAGTTTTAAACAGATTTTATAAAAAGGAAGTTTTAAAAACTTCAAACTTGTTAAAAGAGTGTTTTGGAAATTATTATTTTCAAAAGTAACTATTTATAAACTAGAAATAGTAAAGTAATTATTCTTTTTACAAATGGATTTGTTTTAAAGGGCCAAATTTGACCTAAGTTTTTTGGAATTAGTATAAACCTTTTACAACTCTATTTTTAAATTTAGTTTAACTAAAACCTTATTTTTAATCAAGTTATATCCTATAAAATAGTTTTACTTTAAATATTTCGAAATTATATTTTGAGTAAATAACTAGAAGTAAATTTGCATATTTCCAATGGGAATATATGGTAAAGGATTTACCTTGTAAGGAAGAATTTTGGGAAATTGTTTTCAAATGAGTTTTGAAACTTTGGAAATATATCTTTTAAAGATATTTGGGCAAATAAATAATGTGGAATATTATTTATTGTGTGATGGATGCTTATGGATGTTTATGAATATAAATTGATAGTTAAATCACCGACTATCAATATTAGACAACTGCGTTGATCGTTTCGAAGAGACCGGGATCGAGATTTATTTCTCGAAAACCACTTCGATCTGGTTTGTACGTTTCGTGCGAAAAACGTGTTCGGAGTCGAAGATGGAGCAGTGAAGTGCAAGGGCTAGTCGCTACTAGTCCTGAGGATATTTCCAAAATGGATGTAGTAGGAGTAGTGCCTTCGGTTCCGTTCGAACCCGGGACGGATTTGTATGGACGAATGCTTGCGAAACATCGTCAGGTGGACGATGGGCATTCTAAGTGAAAACGTTCTAAAGGTAACGCTTAGCCTCAAGCCTCATCAACCGAGAATGACTGAAAATCAGGGGATATGCAGCAAGGTTAGGTGGGTCATGCCCAAGCAGGACAAGATATTTCCCCTGTCTAGATGTCCCTTATATATTTTGGCTTCGTGGGTGGTTGGTCGCGCCAACCACAGGGTTTATCTTGTTCGGGACTGTTCAGTAAGGAATGGTTCCGGCCTTGTGTTGCAGGGGATGAAGGGAGTAATCCTCGGTACGGTGATCTAGTCCCCGTACTGTGACAGGTGGTACCCCAGTGCCTAGTCATTGTTGGAAATCCATTCTCCCTACGAGCCTTGTACGAGTTTTGTTTGTATTACCCACTTTTGTGGCTAGTAGCTAGAATTTAATGAATGTAACAATTTCGGCTATTTTATAAGTATTTGTAAATAGACCCTATTATAATATCAGGGGATTTCTATAAAAAGTGATTTAGCTATCGTAAGGTAAAAACCGACATGTTTATTTGTGGCCTGGTCTTACGAGATGCTTTTTTTTTTCACAGAATTTTGAAATTTTAATAATCAATTTGGATGCATTATTATCAGCTGGTATTCCAAACTGACTCGGGTGTTATTTCATTATAATGCTCGGGTCAGACTGAGTATTATATGTTCAGGTCAGGTGTTATGGAGCAGGAGAGGAGTTGGAGTCCGAGACGTATTATATGTACCTATATATATATCCGCTGCTGTGATTGTATGGTAGGTCTGATTTGTGATTGTTGATGTATGAGATACTCTGATGATATGATGTATAAAACAGTAATAGATTTCATTTTGTGTAAAGTTCTATATTTACTATTATATTTTATTCCGCTGCGACTGTGAGATTCTGATATTGTTTAGTTTCTTCTTCTTCTATCTCTTCTTCTTTAACCCTAATGGTTCGTAATTCTGTGCCACTTGAGTTAATAGAGGTAGAATAGTGTTGATTCAAGGGGTACGGATTTGCGGGTTGTCACAGTCTATGTATATATATGTATTTCATTTTATTTTGAGTAGCATGCATGTATTTGTTTCATATATATATGTATATATATATATATATAGTCTGCAAATATATTGACTTCTCAATAAATGTTTCGAGTTTGAGAAACTATAATATATAGATGTGTTATCTAAAAATATGGGTTTTAAATTAAGTGATGGTTTGTAATATTATATATATATATATATATATATATATATATTATGTTATATAAGGGTTTCGAATATTGGTTTAGGGGTATATAAATATTATGTTTATATATATATATACTAAGATATATGTATATAAAGAATTTATTTGATTTAGGTTTCAAATCGAATATGGATTTTTTAAAAGGAAGATATACATTATAAAGATTTTTATGAGTAAATATTTGTCTTTTAAGATTATATATATATATATATTATATTCATCGACTTTCGAATTCCAGCCCAGCCTAGCTTCAATCATCAAATCCATGTCCACTTTGCTTTGCTTCGAGATTTGTCGTTGGTTTTGTCAATTGTTGAGTTCATGATTCAATTCTTAGCTTATCATGTTGTCTAATTAATCTAGCCTCGAAAGGTGAGCAATCATTCACGATTAATGTTCTTATGTTTATTAAATTTGATTTCTATTGAAACGACAATTGAAATATGCTGCTGTTAGTTATTTACATTGCTATATATATGTTATTATCTGTATCTGTTCACTTGTGACATCTGACACCATTATCTGTTATTTATATTGATGATATATGCCTGTTATATTATTATCATATCTGTTATCACTCTACAAGTTCTCTGTTAGTATGGAATTCCCTATGGGTTGAAATGATAAATAGCCAAACGATCTGTGGAATAGGAGAAATTCGTTATGGATTGAAATGATAAACCCAAGCGATTTTCATTGAATTAAATTTGGGATTGCGAGTTGAAATGATACATACCCGTAGATATTTAAATTTCAAATTGAAATGACAAATATTCGTATCACTTGACCATAGGATAGAAAACTATATACAGACACCGTTGGCTATATATACTTTGAAATGATTTCCTAGGTTTAAAAAGATATATAAATGTTTTTATATAAATATTGTTTTTTAAATATTATATATATAGATGCTATAAAAAAATTTAAATAGATTTTTATAATGATTTTATAAGTTAAGATTGGGAAGATAAATTTGAATTTATTTGAAATTGTTTTTAATTAAGAATTTTATTTAATTGAATCGATTTGGAACTAAATGAGTTTGAGATTTTTTTTAAGGATATGATTTATTTTACTTGATTTTGGTTAAGGTGATTATTGAATATCTCAAGTTTAAATAAATTGAAAGAAATATTTAGTTATTTTTAATTAGGGGTTTTATTTAAATGATATTGGCTTTATTAAGTGAATATTTCAAAACTAAATAATAGTAAAGTAAAGTTGATATATATATATATATGAAATTATCAAATTTAGTTTTGAAAATGTTGTATATTTAAAGCTGTGGTATATACCGAAATTTAAATGGTTTCTTTTGATGGTTCAAATCTGTATTTGAAATCGATATAATCTGAAATGGTTTATTTAGAAACTGAATTGAGTGAAATTTATGAATTGAGATTGAATTAAATTTGAATTTTGGAATCCAACTTGATTTAAATCGATTTGTGAAATTTGAGAAAACTATTTTATTATATAAAATATTGTTAAATTATATTTAAAACTATTTATATATTTTAGTGTATAAATTATTTTCATATAAACTATTTTAATATAAATCATTTGATATAAACTATTTTTAATATAAACTATTTTAATATACTAACTATTTTATTTTAAACTATTTTAACTTATAACTATTTTATAAGGACTATTTTATTGTATAAACTACTTTATTATATATACTATCATTAACATCTAAACGGTTTAAAAGAAAGTGATATGATTTCAAAGTGTTATGATTTCTAAATTATGATTTCCAAAACGTTATGATTTTCCAAAGATTATGATTTCTAAGTTATGATTTCTAAAGTGTTATGGTTTTAGAAGTTTTATAATTTCGAAAGTGTTATAACTTTGAAGTGCTATGATTCTTGGAAATGGATATATTTGAAATGGAAATGATATCGTATTGAATTGGTTTTAAATGGCAATGATATTTTGTTTTTTGAAGTATGTACTATTTTGAAATGACCGTAGTGTTATAATAACGTTTGTTAGTTAAAGAGATCGGGATCAGATATTGTCATACTCTCTGCCAATACCAAAAACCACTTTAACAACCGTGTATGCGGTGGAGATTCCAGAATGAAGTAGGATGGTTTGGTGACCGTTTTATATGGTATTTACGTGACCCTGACACCCGTGAGTCAGCTTGATGTGGCTAAAACAGGAGCTATGCCGGGGCCAAGTGAGGTCATTCTTTCATTTGGATACATTTCTTCGATACCATTCTATTGCTTTTGTGATTTGATTGGGTGCACCTTTGATTTGGGAGTGTGTCATGAGGTGGGTGGCAGTAGCTGCTATGCGTTACCACCAGTCTGGATCCGCAAACGGTATATCTACCCTGGCATTGCCTCGAGTGCCTTGTCGCATGCCCTATCGCGCCTTATACGAGTTTTTATCATACCTATGGAGTGTGCTCTGATAGGCTTCCAGTTTACCGGGAGGGAGGGGGTTTCGGTACTGTATAGACTATGGGAATATATAAAATGTGTCAAGGGGATATGGGTAACACCTTAACACTATTTTAATAGTTTACTTTACTTTAGACATATTATAATAGTGTATATTACTACATAGTAGATAGTTCCATGGATCCTTAGAGGATGAAAATTCCAAACTTTCTTTAAGTTACTTGTATTTCTGTTGACATTTCACTTGAGTTGAATTTATTAATATAAGAATGTTAATCCTGACTCGAGTGTTTTGTGTTTTTACTTTACGCTTGGGTTAGACTGAGTGTTACATCATTTGAGACTCACCTTTAGAGATGGTGCTTTGCTTGGAGATTCATCTATCTATTCAGCTTTTAGCTATTCAGATGACTCCAGTGATGTATTCAGATTTTGTTATCTGACTATTGTATTGAGGCTTCTACATATTCGAGATTTCTGTTGTATCTTGATTTATTCTATTATATATATAGTAGCTTCATGAACTACTATTCTTTTGTTTCCGCTGCTTATTTTTATAATACTCCGTGTCTGTGATTTATTTATTTACTGTATATGCTGAGTTTTGCCAAATTTAAATTAATAATCTGATATTTTGAGCAATTCAAGTCCGACTTGTGTGGATGCAAATGGTTGAAAATATCGGGATATTACATTTGGTATCAGAGCTCTGGTTTTAGGCAAAACTTAGCATGTAGAGTAAATTTAATTACGAAATCACATTCGTTCGATCTTGAACTCCTTCCTCTTTGATTCAGTTTCCTTTGAATTTTGGATGTTCCCCTCAGTTCCAAAATCCATTCTTATCTCTCCTCATATTCGTATTCTTCTTGATTTTGGAGTATCCCATAACTCCATTTCAGTTGATATCCATAATGAATCGGTGGTCCCGCCAATCTTAGAATGATTTGTAACAGAGTGATACTCCTTTACAGCAGACATTGATTCACCGGAGATTTCTATATCTTCGGTTTGGATGTTGCTATCTCTTGTTATGTCCGAATTCTATCTCTTGTGATCAAATGTCGATTTGCCTCAGATCTACATCGATCTTATTCGTGAAGTCACGGTTGACCCGGTTAAGGTCGTCCGCGATTAATATCACTATATACATCTTCTTATTTCGCAATCGGATCGTTTTACTTCCTTTTCGAGCCTGTCTTCCTTGTTAGAATTCATTTTGATTAGGATTCCTCTAATTTGGATCTCTATCCTTGTTTTGAATTCCATTCTTGAATCATCGAGTAAGGGAGTGTATTTTATTTAAAAATAAAAATGTTTTATATTGTGTCGTTTGAGTTGTTAAGTTTGAATTTTGGGGTTTCGATCGATTCGTATGATCAACGCTATCGATAGGAAATCCAAAACACTTGAATAGAGCAAACTGATACAATATTATTTTCAAATTTGGTAAGTGAAATGAATTTTGTATGATTATATTATATATAAATATAATTTTCCTGAAATTAAATAGTTAATTGAATTGATTGTTAGAAATGATAATACTAGATTATCATTTATTGATCTTCCAATAAAATGAATTTAATTTAAGAATTTGAGAATTCAATTTTTGGTATTTTAGAAAATTTGGTTTTAAATTTTAGGGTATATTATTTAAAGGTATTTTCGAATATGAATCGTTTCCAAAGAATTTAAAGGTTTTAAATCACTACCGTTTTCTTTTTTCGTTGGAAAATAATTTCGGTGATGACTGCAGCATCATCGACATTCATTTTCGAGTTTCAGAGTAAAGAGACCACATAGCAGCTTTGCTACACTTTTGTTTTGGAAAAAGAATTTGATTAAAATTTCTTGAATATGAGTTAATTTATAGAATATATATGTATATAATTATTCCAAATTGTTTGAAGTGAAACTAGAAATTTGAATCTTAAGTTCTATATTAAGAAATGGTTTCAATTATTGAACTAAATTGAAATTTTTGAATAATTAGAATATCTAAAATAATAAATGACATTTAACCGACTTGAAATAGTTGAATTTGAATAAAAACTTATTTGTATAATACTAAATTGTCTTCTAATATATATAACTTGCCTAAAATATTCAAAAAGTTAAAATGTTAAGGGATAATAAAGGGTTGTACAAGAAGAAACTTAAGTAATAAATTGTTCAAACTAAAATCTGGCTTATTATAAATGTTGAAAATAAAAAGGAAATTTGTATAGTGTTTAATTGCACTCAAGACATTAACATAACTTACCTAGAAAAGTTTAAATGTAATTAAAATGTAATTAGATAGTATACACCAGGATAAGTAATAGAATATGAAAATGATATTTTATTAAGGGAATTTACTAATGATAAATTGAAAAATAAATTGAAAAATGGGAAAAATTTATTTGTTTAATAATATATGGTTATAGGATGTTTATACACGTAATATATGTTGCAAAATATATATTAAGTGGAATAAATTAAATAAAGGAGGAAGCTAGTTAAGCAAACAAATATGAACTTAAGAATAGTGAAATTGAAATCTTAAGGGAAATCAATTTAACTAGGGTCAAATGGATTTAATAAATGGGTGAATGAATGAGTTAAATCAAATAAATTTTGTTTTGAGAAGGAAATTTTATAACAAATGCTAATAAATTGAAATCAAATCTATTGATTGAAATACGTTAAATTAAATCAATAAAATATGGATATAATAAATATTTATTGATTTAATAAAATAGATTAAACCAAGTTGTTGAATATTAATCTAAAATTGTAATCTATATGGTTTTGAATAGTTTAAGTTGAATGTTGAGGTGGAATTAACTATGGTTGATCAATAGATTTAATAGATGAGTAGAATAGAACAAATTTTGTTACAAAAATTTTGTAATAAGTGTTAACAAATGGGAAATAAATCAATTGAATAAGAATTTATGAAATGGAATCAATCAAATGTGAATACAATAAATTTGATTGATCAAATAAAATTAATTGGAATCAACTAATTGAAAATAAACCAGTTTTTAAAATAAATGCAGTTTATATGGTTTTGAATTTATTGTGTATTGTTGTATTTTAATCCATCTTTTCTTTCTGGTTATTTCTATTCTCCTACCTCATTCTTTTTCGGGGACAAAAAGTTTTGAGTGGTGGATAGTCTAACAACCCGGATATTTTAAAGATTTTAAATAACGTAATTAACTTTGTTTTTGTGAAATTTTAAATAATTAAAATTGGAAATAAAAATTTGATATTTGGAATACGTCTATATAAATATAGTAACTGGTAAATTTTCATCTGATAATATAGAAGTCTATTTTATTATGTAATTTTATTTAAATTTTAAATCAGTTAATATTTGATGATAATAAAATATTTTCAAACCTGAATATTTTTATATAATAAATTTGTAAATCATCTTCTAAGTGAGGCGTCATATTCCGTTTCGGCAAATTTGGACCACTATAACTCCGTTTATCTTATTTTCTGCATTTTTGCAGCATTTTCGGTAGCGAAAATTCCAGTTTTTATAATTTGATCGTATCGCTGATATATGTTTTTCTATTCATCTCGTCGTACTGATTTCCGTAGTAAATTTATTTCTATATTTTGAGGTCCGGTACGTGTCAAAAACGAAATTTTCGATCCATTGTAACGGTACCAAAATTTGTGACTTTTAACTTTCCTTGACTTTTCGAATTTGAAACGTACAGCCTGGACCACAATAATAATTTGCCTTAAATGATTCAGCTGAATCAAAGGCCGACCATTACATTTCATTCCATGTCTCTCTTGTATATATTCATTATTGCCTTCTCTATGTTACTGACCACTTCAAATCAGGTACGACCTTTTATCTCCTCCTCACCGTAGCTTCTTCCGTTCCATTTTTTTCCATTTGTCGTGCCTTCTCCACCAATTCCTCTCTCTTCTCATGAGCGTCCCACCCCTCACGCGAGCACTTTCGACCTCTCACCATCCATTCAGTCGAACCACCACCGAGACCCATCCTCTCCATAGCCACATGCACAGCCATCCAGTTCACCCGAACCATGCTGCTGACTGAGTCAACACTCCACTGACCCGCCATCAACCCTATGACCAACAGCCTTTCCCATCAACCACCCTCACATGCAATCCGAAACCCATAGCCCCCCTCACCATGTTGCACATACACCACCGCAACTGAACAGCACAGACCCCACAACACCGAAGCCCACTCTCCCGTATGCCAAGCCATCGACCGAACCTACTTTCCAGACCCACCTCAGCCTTCCACGCTTTGGCTCTCCCCCTCCGCTTCTGCCCAGAACCGACCAAAACTACCACAGCCTAACCCATCAATTGCCGAGCCTCCTTCTCTCTCCAAGCCTTACATCACTCCTTCCCCGACAACCGCTGAACCACCCTTGACTAGCCATCCAAGCTCGATCTACAGCTTTGGCCACTGACAACCTTCTTTTCCTTGCTTTTTTTGCTATATACAAGGTGGAGCACAGATTAGCTGGATGGGAGGAAAGCAACCTTATTTTCTTCAAGTTCTTATTTCCCATTTAATTTAAATATATATATATATATATACATATATATATACACATATAAATTTAGAGCAGAGTAATATTTGTAGGCACACACACACATATACAAGATTGTTTTCATATTTACTGACCAGCGACTTCTTTGTTTTATGTAGTATAATATATGTACTATACATTAGCTAATTTAAGTTAGGTTTTGGTTTTATCTTTTCATCATTTACTGAACTTTGTATATTAGATTATCAAGTTTGGGGCTGTTGTTTTATTCTTGTATATATATATATGTGTGTGTGTGTGTGTCCATATATATAAAAGTTTGTATAAAATTTTTTGACCTGTCTGCTTGTATATCGATAGTCTATGTATATATATATGTATTTCTTTTTATTTTGAGTAGCATGCATGTATTTGTTTCATATATATATATATATATATAGTTTGCAAATATATTAACTTCTTAATAAATGTTTCGATTTTGAGAAACTATAATATATAGATGTGTTACTTAAAATATAGGTTTTAAATTAAGTGATGGTTGTAATATATTATCTATAGAGACTTTATGTTATATAAGGGTTTCGAATATTGGTTTGGGGGTATATAAATATTATGTTGTTTTGATATATATATATATATATATATATATATATATTAGGATATATGTATATAAAGAATTTGTTTGATTTGGTTTCAAATCGAATATGGATTTTTTTGAAAGGAAGATGTACATTATAAACATTTTTATCTGTAATTATTTGTCTTTTGAAATTTTATATATATATATATATATATATATATATATATATATATATATATATATATCGTTTTCATCAACTTTCGAATTCCAGTCCAGCCTTGCTTCAATCATCAAATCCATGTCCACCTTGCTTTGCTTTGAGATTTGTCGTTGGTTTTGTTGATTGTTGAGTTCATGATTCAATTCTTAGCTTGTCATGTTGTCTAATTTCTCTAGCCTCAAAAGATGAGCAATCACTCATGATTAACGCTCTTATTAAATTTGATTTCAATTGAAACGACAATTGAAATATTCTGTTGTTAGTTATTTACATTGCTATATATATGCTATTATCTGTATTTGTTCACCTGTGACATCTAACACCATTATCTGTTATTTATATTGATGATATATGCCTGTTATGTGATTATCATATCTGTTATCACCCTACAAGTTCCCTATTAGTATAGAATTTCCTATGGGTTGAAATGATACATATCCAAACGATCTATAGAATAGGAGAAAATCGTTAGGGGTTGAAATGATAAACCCAAGCGATTTTCAATGAATTGAATTGGGGTTACTGGTTGAAATGATATATACCCTAGATATTTAAATTTTGGATTGAAATGATAAATACCCGTATCACTTGACCATAGGATAGAAAACTATATTCAGACACTACTGGTCTATATATATTTTGAAATGATTTCCAAGGTTTAAAAATATATATATGGTTTTACATAAATATTGATTTTTAAATATTTTATATATAGATGTTATAAAAAATATATTATTTTAAATAGATTTTTATAATGATTTTATAAGTTAAGATTGGGAAGATAAATTTGAAGTTATTTGAAATTGTATTTAATTAAGAATTTTATTTAATTGAATCGATTTGAAACTAAATGAGTTTGAGATTTTTTTAAGGATATGATTTTTTTACATGATTTTGGTTAAAGTGATTAATGAATATCTCAATTTTAAATAAATTGAAAGAAATATTTGGTTATTTGCAATTTGGGGTTATAGTTAAATGATATTGGATTTATTAAGTGAATATTTCAAAACTAAATAATAGTAAAGTAAATTTGATATATATATATATATATATGAAATTATCAAATTTAGTTTTTAAAATGTTGAATATTTAAAGCTGTGGTATATACCGAAATTTAAATGGTTTATTTTGATGGTTCAAATCTGTATTTGAAATCGATATAATCTGAAATGGTTTATTTAGAAACTGAATTGAGTGAAATTTATGAATTGAGATTGAATTAAATTTGAATTTTGGAATCCAACTTGATTTAAATCGATTTGTGAAATTTGAGAAAACTATTTTATTATATAAAGTATTGTTAAATTATATTTAAAACTATTTATATATTTTAGTGTATAAATTATTTTCATATAAACTATTTTAATATAAATCATTTAATATAAACTATTTTTAATATAAACTATTTTAATATACTAACTATTTTATTTTAAACTATTTTAACTTATAACTATTTTATAAGGACTATTTTATTGTATAAACTACTTTATTATATATACTATAATTAATATCTAAACGGTTTAAAGGAAAGTATTATGATTTCAAAGTGTTATGACTTCCAAAGTATTATGATTTCTAAATTATGATTTCCAAGGCATTATGATTTTTTAAAGTATTATTATTTCTAAGTTATGATTTCTAAAGTGTCATGGTTTTAGAAGCTTTATAATTTCGAAAGTGATATATTTGAAATGGAAATGATATCGTATTGATATGGTTTGAAATGGCAATTATATTTTTGTTTTTCAAGTATATACTATTTTGAAATGACCGCTGTGTTATAATAACATTTGGTTGTTAAAGAGACCGGGATCGGATATTGTCATACTCTCTGCCAATACCGAAAACCACTTTAACAACCGTGTACGCGGTGGAGATTATAGAATGAAGTAGGATGGTTTGGTGACGATTCTATATGGTATTTACATGACCCTGACACCCATGAGTCAGCTTGATGCGGCTAAAACAAGAGCCATGCCGGGCCAAGTGAGGTCATTCCTTCGATCGGACACATTTCTTCGATACCATTCTATTTCTTTTGTGATTTGATTGGGTGCGCCTTTGATTTGGGAGTGTGTCACGAGGTGGACGGTAGTAGCTGCAATGCGTTACCACCAGTCCGGATCCGCAAATGGTATATCTGCCCTGGCATTGCCTCGAGTACCTTGTCGCATGCCCTATCGCACCTTCAATGAATTTTTTATCATTACCTATGGAGTGCGCTGTGATAGCCTTCCAGTTTACGGAGGGAGTTACGGTACTTTTTAGACTATGGGAATATATAAAATGTGTTAAGGGAGATATGGGTAACGCCTTAACACTATTTTAATAGTTTACTTTACTTTAGACATATTATAATAGCGTATATTACTACATGGTAGATAGTTCCACAGATCCTTAGAGGATGGAAATTCCAAACATCCATTAAGTTACTTGTATTTCAGTTGACATTTCACTTGAGTTGAATTTATTAATATAAGAATGTTAATCCTGACTCGAGTGTTTTGTGTTGTTACTTTACGCTTTGGTCAGACTGAGTGTCACAGCATTTGAGACTCACCTTTGGAGATGGAGCTTTGTTTGGAGATTCATCTATCTATTCAGCTTTCAGTTATTCAGTTGACTCCGGTGATATATTCAGATTTTGTTATTTGACTATTATATTGAGACTTCTATGTATTGAGACTTCTGTTGTATCTTGATGTACTCTATTATATACATAGTAGCTTCATGAACTATTATTCTTTTGTTTTCACTACTTATTTTTATAATATTCTGTGTTTGTGATTTATTTATTTACTATATATACTGAGTTTTTGCTAAATATAAATTTACAATCTGATATTTTGAGCAAATCAAGTCCAACATATATGGATGCAAATGGTTGAAAATATCAGGATGCTACATCAAGTAAACCGTTCACGTAGCTTTTTTACAATATACTTTTCGTTACAAAATATTTACAACATAATCAGAGTACGACAGCAACATACCAATAATGATGCAGCGGAATAATACGAATAATATAATATAACAAACTTCGTCTTCATTCTCCAGAAATATAAAATGCTCAGACTGACCTGAGCATAATGAAAAGACAATACACTCGGATCAAAACAAAAATATTCTCATGTAAGTCAAATCAATATCACATGGAAAATGAGTGTAATGGCATTAGAGACATTATCGGGTTTTCATCTCCTATCCGGTGTATAACGTGAGTACAATAACTTAAGAGATGTTGCATGATTTTTTCATCTCTTAGGGATCCGTCAAACAATATATATATATAGTAGCATACACTATATATGTTGTGTCTATCAGTAAAGTATAATATTGAAAATAGCGTTAAGCGTCACCCATATCCCCCTTAACACATTTTATATAAGCATCGTAGTCCATACAGTACTGTAAACTCTACCGTAAACAGATGGGCTATTAGGGAGCACTCCATATGTATGACACAAACCATAATCGTAGTGGGCTCGATAAGGCATTTGACAAGGCATGCGAGGCAATGCCCAGGGTGGGATTCTACCGTTTTGCACTCCCGGACTGGTGGTAACGCATAACAGCTACTACCGCACACCTTGAGATACACTCCCATAATCAAATCGAGGGTGGCCACCAATCAATCACAAAGTAACAGATATGGTATCAAAGAAGCATGTTCGATGGGGGAAGTGACCCCACTTGGCCCGATATAGCTCCTATTTTAGTCATATCAAGTTGAACTGAAGGTCAGGGCTCCGTTCTTACCTCGTACCAGTAGCGTTCGCCAAACCATCCTACTTCATTCTAGATTTTCCACCACGTGCATGGTTATTAAATTGGTTTCAGAACTGGCAGAGAGTATGACAATATCCGATCCTGGTCTCTTTAACAACCAAATGCTTATTTTACACCGTGGTCATTTTATAAAACATTTTTAATAATAAATCCAGAAAATAGTTTATACCTTCATATTAAGATATCCATACATTTATTCCAAAAGTATAAATATATTCATAAATGCTGAGGAAGATTTCTTTCAATCAATTTCGAAAATAATTTATAAATCTCCCTTAACCAGTTATAAACTATTTATATGCTTTAGAACCATTTATAAAGCTATTTATAAATTCCAAAATAGTTTACAACTCTTCACCTTTTCATAAACTTCTACGCAAATTCCTTTAAAATGCTTCCAAATCCCTTTATGTAAGTTCTTTTACAAACCCTTTATAAAATATTTTAAAACCCTTATAAACTCCTTTATAAAACCATTATAAAAATCCTTTACGAAAATCTTTTATAAAATCCCTTACAAAACATTTATAAATTCCTTACAAAACCTTCTACAAAATTCTAAAATCTTTTACAAAAATATTTTATCTATTAAAGTTATTACAAAAGCCTATATTTATTGTCTTAAATTAAATTTTAAATAAATCTTTAAAACTATATTATATATTTTATTAAATTAAATTTTTAAGTGTTTTTATTATATTACATTATTTAAATTATATATTTTAAACTAATAAAATTACAAGTTAAAATCTTAAAACTTAGATTTTTAAAACTTATATTAACTAAAATATAAATTTTTAAATAAAATCTTTAAATTAAATTTAAAATCAAATTTATTAAATCAAAAAATACTTTACAATTTTAAAAACTAATTTAAAATCCACCAACGGTGTCCGTATATAATTTTCTATCCTATAACCAAGCGATCAACTAATTTTAACTTTAATTTTAATTTCAAGATGGATATATATCATTTCAATCCAAATCAGGTGTCATAGGTATGTATCATTTCAATGTATTTCTTAATTTATTTAATTTCAGGTTTATTTGATGCCCATAACATCTAGGGTGAATAACAGGAATAAATCAGCATAAAACATGTAGGGTGAATAACAGGAATAGATCATCATAAACAAACATCCAAACATCTAACACATCAATTATTAGGCATCCATCACAATCAACATCCAAAACAGTCACTTATTATAACGGATTACTAGTTATGAATTCTCGGGTGTTTAACTATCAAATTAAATTTCAATTTAACAGTATAATTAAATTACACTATCAATTTAATTCAATATAAATGTCAATTTTAAACCAACAAACAACAATCAATAAATTTAAATCACTTCACGATTTTAATTTAACGAACATCAAAATATTTAAGTATTTTGTGAGTGGTTCGAATACTCGTCTTTGATTTTTAGTCGAATTGAAATACAAAAGAACACCCAAATTTGAACAATCTTAGAATTCAACCAAACCAGTCCCATGCTATTCGGAATTTCGATACGAACCTAATAGAAGAAACCGCATGTGAACTGAGCTCGTATGGAAACGTTATGATAGTTAAAACATTCAAAAATTAAATTTTAAATTAAAAAATAATATAGGGGTAAAATAGTAATTTCTATTACCTTCCCACTCGCATATGAATAGAAACATATCCCTAGCCTACAACCGCCACCCACACAATCACTACCGTGCTCACCTACGACTGCTAATGGCACCATCTGACACCACCGCCGTGGCACCCATGCCAGGCCGCCCCATCACCCTCCGACTGCGAATACTTTGCGTCTCCAAGCGCACAAGTCCGCTGCTCCTTACAACCATGATTTCTGGTGAAATCAGATGTCTTCATCAAGAACAAACCCCATGGATGCGCTCCTCTTGGTCTCTTTTATGTCGCAGTGCTCGTTGATCGTTCCAAAGTCGAAGATCCACCAAAGAAACGAAAATCCTAGTTTCAATGGTTGTGAATGATTCGCTGGTTTCTGGCCAAACCGAACCTCGATTGAAAAAATGTATGGTAGATGTAAATTGTGTTTGTCGAGAGCTTCGCGATGATATATAATTCGATAGGGTTAGAGGAATTTTAATTTTGGAGTTTGATTTGGAATTGGAGATTTAGGGTTTTGATGCCTGACATTGGGAAGAAGGGAATGAGCGGATGGGAATAAGAAGCACGTACAGAAATTAGAATTGATAGACATGGTTTTAGGAAAAATCTATTTGTATAGACAGAAATGGAATAGATATAGATGGAACATATTAAATGGGCCAAAGCGGTAGCTAAGTTCCGAAAAGCCTATTTCGTTTCCAAAACGAAAATAGGTCATCCAATATATCGAAATATAGGTTTTTAACATTTTTAAACTCAATGGAACTAGTTTCAAACCCTAATTATATTGTACATAGAAGTTAGCGTTCATAATGAAATTATATCCATTTAAATTATTTTAGTTGATTTCTACGCATTTCGAGCCTACATAATTAAACGATAAGTCTGATCGCTACGAAACTTGAAATCCTATAATAATTCACTATTATGGATCAAATGAAACTTGTTTCATCGAAATTCGAGATAGTGCCCAAAAGGCTAATTCTTCATGTTAAGTAAATAAATTATTTTTTCAAAATCAATTTAATTAATTTTAAATTCTAAATTAAAAGTTAACTATTTTCATCATTCTTGATTACATAGAAATTTAATAATCTTTCAAAATTAAATTTTCCATTTAAAAATCCAATATTTAGATATTACATTAAATTCAGCGTTAAATTATAACTGTAATGAAACCCCGGTTTATTATATTTTAAATTCTAATAATTTCTTTTATTTTGATTTACATTCTTTTTATCTAATCAACTATTACCTTATGAATTCATCTAACACTAGTTTACATTTTATTAAATTCATATTCTGCATATATCATCATAACTCATATTAACTGCATTATTTAATTACATTAATTTCACATCGATTTCCAAATTTATTTCAACAGATTAAATAATAAGATGAGAATAAATCAATTGTTATACAATAATAATTCATCTCTATTAACTTATTATTTACAAACAAAAGTTATACATTGCTTACCAAAACTGATTTCATATTCTATATTAAAACCAATTTTAATTAAATGACATAATATTTCACCAGTTAATACAACTTGATTTTAATCCTTAGTATCTTACAATTATTGCAATTGATTGATATTACGTTGAACGGTTGCCAATTACATTCAATCCACATTACTAAATTTTAATCTAACAAAGTTTTCAATTTATAAATAATAAATTTAATTTCTTCCAATATTAAATTCCAAAATCTTATTAAATTTAATATTGTCAATTATCAAAAATACGGGTCGTTACATGTGTAATCTTAACAGATATAACATGCCATACATTGAACATGGACCTGTGATATCCTTCTATGAAGTAGAAGAGGTGTAATCTAAGTCTAGAGTTATCTGCTATGTTGTAAGAAAATAGGTAAGCTAAAGGAAGATAGCTTTATCCGTAATGCACTATACACCAAATGGGTATTAAGTTTTGTGTTGGTCAAGAAGCAAATGGAAAATGGTGGACATGCATCGGCTATTTAGACCTAAATAAAGCATGCTTATGGATAGCCTCGCACTACCCAGAACTGACCATCTCATTGATGGAACATTAAACATGAACTTTATCCTTTATGGATGCATGCTCCGTCTACAATTAGATAGTAATGCATGCTCTAGATCAAGAGCATATGAGTTTTATCATTGACTTAGGATGTATTGTTGCCATTTGATGTCGTTCGGTTTGAAGAATGTTAGAACTATTTACTAACGATTGCTAAATAAGATATTCAAAGATCAAATTAGATAGACAATGACGGTGTATATGGATGATATGCCCATGACCTACACTCTCGTATGAGATATAGCCCATTTCGGTGTAACTCTCGTCTGTCCCGTATACTGCTAGCGATGAAGTTCACGATGTATGTACAGCTACTACTCCCTAATATGGTACTAACACACTAACATAGTGTCGACCTTTACTTACCGTCCCATTTAAATTGCCCAAAGCAATCAAGGCAATACCCCTTCTAAAAGATTGAAACAAACCTTACTAAGGTATTGCTTTCACTTATATGCAAGCATGTATAATTTCATGGGTCCTACAGTTGGGTATGTCCCACATCAGTATAATGTATACACAATGTCTATTAGCCCCTTATGGTGGGTAGACTTCTATTGTGTAACACCACTGACCTCGCATTCCAACCCAATTTAATGACTGTGTCATTCTTATTCATTTAAGTTGATTACTAACTTTAATAATTCACGATCATCATAAACACATAATTGAGGCTACATATACATATGCATACATTATAAACATACATACATACGTATATATATGTTCATTCATACTTATTTGACTATTATGCCTCCTCTGTTCACTGTTAATAATATTTCTTTACTTCTTCATGCGTTTACAATCTTTTTAATTTAAGGTCGTTTACCGTTTTCATTTAAAAGATCTAAATATTTTTTCCCATTTACTTCCTTTTTCTCTATTAAATTTTTTATCTGTATATCCTTTTTAACCGTTATTCCCCCTCTTGTTTAGTAGACTTCCTCTACCCTTTTATTTTAAATTATTACTTGCCTACCTTTTTATCATTTATATTTAATTTATGACTTGCATATATTGCATGTATATTAATTCTTGTGTTAAACCGCTATTGTTATCACATTTATAATTCTTTAGTTAATCCTTAGAAATTCCTGCATTTTAATGCACTGAAATTACTTCTCTTCCAAATGGAAAGGTTAACACTGTAAATTTCTATATCTTATCCAAAAGGAGAATTTGTGCTACGTTTGGAATTACAAGAAATTATCTTTTTAATAGTTATTGAAATAGACGGTACAAAATATGGTAACTATCCATATTTTATGCATCTCTTTCTTTTAGGCGTATTTCTTATTATTTCAAACGATAAACTTCCATTTATAAATATGAACTTGATAATCACAAAAATTTACATTTCAACACACGGTTTTATAAGTTTCAGGGACTACTACCCAATTACTAATTCAGTGACCACTACCCAACATTTTCTAAATTCATAAACATGCAAATAGATAATTTAAGTTATTAGTTATAGGATATGTAGGAAGGGTTTATGAATTTATTACTTCTATACAATTTTTAGCCTATAACTCTGATTTACATTTTAGGCATATATGAATATATGTATAACGATATAAATCCAATAATGTATAAAGATATATAATTTTCCACTCACTTATTTAGATTTCAAGTCTCCAGATCTAATCCTTATTATTTAGTTTGACTTGCTTTTTCTTCCAATTTAAATACATATACCGCAAGCATACATATACCTATCAGAAATCTAGGTCAGAGAAGAGATTTGGATTTCTAAATCTATATTCTTATGTCGGAAAAGGCTTTAGACGGAGAATTCCATATTTCCATCCTTTTTTTTGTGTAGCATTTTTTCACTGTAACTTGAAATCTTCTCTTTTGTCCTCCAATGCTTCACCAACTTTTTCAAGTATAGCCTGTGTAAGTAAATTTACTTTTAAATTTTTTAGAGAATTATTTTAAAACAATTTTTTTATTCATCTACCGACAAAGTATGGAGATATAGATTCCATATCTGAGACAGCTTTTTCCTTTGTCATTAACTATCTCTTATTTTACTGTCTCTTCTTTTGCACAGTTAATTTCTAGCATTTTATTTATTTATTTTGCATTAGTTATTGCTAAATATTTTTATGCATCTCTTATTTTTCCTCTTTTTTAGCTCAAAAATATTTTTTATATAAATCATTCAAAATATTTGGAAAAATCTTAAGCTCTAATAACCTACTTTTTTTCAAAACTTTTTATAAAAGTATTTTATTTTTCAAAACCAAGAATATTGAACAATTTTTTTTAAAAGTGTATATATATATATATGCATACGTACATACGTTTACATACATACATACACACATTATACATATATACAAATGAAAACAAACTATGCCACATCCTATGCAGTCGGGATGTAGTCAATGGTCTAGCGTCCATAGTGGACTCTATCAGTCGGGACTTAGTCAATGGACTAACGTATAGTGGACGCTATCCTACCATGCAGTAAAATTTTAAATTTTCATAAACTTTTCTTTTATCTTAAAATTACAAGCAGCATACAAGTTCACTTATAAATTTAAGCTTTTAAGGTGTATGAATAGTGACCTATAATATCGCAATAACCTTTCTTTATCCTTCGCTCATCAAAATTTATCTCCCAAACCTTTATTAGTTATAAGACATAACTTTACTTTTCTTTTAGTAGATAATTTAATAAATTCCCTAATTTATTATATAAACTTCTAGCTTTTTATTTATTTATTTTGCATTGGTTAAGTGCCTGTATAAGATTTCCTTACTTACATGGTCAATATTGCAGTGCATCAAGAAAACCAATTTCCAAAGTGAACATTTTTCATGATATCATATGTGTTTTATATAACAAAAACAACTAATTCTTACAACCCAGACCTAAAAGAAACAATTGCAAAAAGCTACACTTCAACATCAACTGACAAGAACAATGTTGTTGCCCTATCACTCTTTACTTACATTTGACAGACCTTTCTAACATGTCATTCTATTGTAACCCACGTGACTTAATTTTCCTTTTTGACATTGAATAATTAAGGTCGATCCATTTCTTTTAACTACCACCTCCACTAATTATAGTTGAACTATGCATTTCAATTTTGTAGCGGGCTAAAGAATATAGCTATGCACATATATAAATACTCATTGGAAAACTGGCTTGATAGAATATTATTTCCACCCTCTATCTTTCCCTCCTTAATTTTGAGTCTACAGGTGTCCTCTATGTGTGTTTGCCATCTTATTACCCTCTATTACTATCTTCTTTTAATCCAAATCTCTTGATGGTATTCTTAAATTTTTGGTAGTTACTTTCTTTATATTAGACCTTTCTAGCAAGCTTGTTCTAGAACTCATAGAAGTTTACTTTGATACCATTCATCATTCCTTGTTGGTTATTCTTATGGCTCGCATGCATGTCTAATCAAATATTCTTAGGTTCTCACCAATATTCCATACACTCTACGGGGATTCCTTATTTCTACTTATGAGCAGTCATTGCTATCTTGTTTATAGTCATATCTTTTACCCCATCTTACCTAGGTAGTCATCCCCATCAGCTACATATAAATTTTGGTTTACTTTCGCTAAAAAAATTTCAAAATTTAAAACTTCGAAATTTTCATGTACTTAATCCCAAAAATTTTATCTTTAAAAGTACAAACTTGGAAATTTTTTACTAAATTCAAAATTAACTTGGTATCTTAACTGTTTAAAACTTATAATGTAATTTTAAAATATTCCTTTTCTTTTCCTTCAAATCAACTTTTCTTTAAAGCTCATTTTTAGTAACAAGGATTTTTACTTTTGGGAATTTAACTCAAATAATTCATTAAGTTTTGCATTTAAAAACTCAATTCTTATACCAAACCATTTCTTTTAAAAACACTTTACAATGTTTCCAAAACATCTTTTACAATTCTTAAACAATAAAAACTGGAGTAGACAAGGACATATTGCATCCTATTATTTCCTATGACACATTTTATCTCAATTCCAATCCTTGGCAGAGTCTCTAATAGCATGTGAAGGGGGATTTTTAAGAGATACGTGCAACCATTGCGCACCGCGTGGAAAATATCCATTTTTCCTTTGTTTTGCATTTAATTTCATACATTGCTTCTAATTAGATTACAACCATTATTTATAATATGATCTCCTAACATTAGTTTTAATCACTAACGTTATTATATAAATTTCTAATAATATTACTAGTATTTGACTTTAATCTACCTAAACTACTGTTATTTAAGTTGCTCGTCTTTATACAACTTTTGCTCTCAATTTACTGTAACCTTTTTGAACTATTATATTACGTTCGCCTATTGCTTTTATTTTCAGAATATAGTCTTCTTTCCTGTACCTTTTACCCCACTACAAACTTATACCACTTTCTATTGTCCACTCCTAAAAAGAATTTTACAATTATTATTTTTTTGTTTCAGAGAATTCAAAGAACAATATATGCTCTCCTATTTATATTCAAAAGAATTAACTTTTTATTAAACCCATTTTCTGAAATTTCCGAACTACCAAATTTTGATCTCTACTAAAAAAATTTAGTTAAACAAAATTTAAATATTTTATTTTCCCCAAAAATGTAATGTTTATTTACTTTCCAAAAATAAGGTTACTTCCACCTTCAAATAATTCTTTTGAAAATCATTTTAAATATATTTACTTTGATATTAAAATCATTTCAAATTTCATTTTAAATTCTTTTTTATGAGGTCTGACTCAGAGTGGATTTTTATTTATCCCTTCTCTGGACTCTTCTTCCTTTTTACTTATTTTCTAACTTATCTTCTTCCATAATATTAAAAATCCGCCTATCATCTTGGTATGATAACTATACACCTTCTTTTTAGAACTTATTTCTTTCGGATATCCACAACATATAGATTCTTACGTTTCGTTATCTAGATCTAATGTACATCATCAATTGGCAACCCTGTAGAGTTCTGTAACCATTAGGCTATCGGAGGCCCAACTAGGGACTCATTTACCATCCAGCTTCAAGGACCTTTCATATCCTACACTCATGCTCTTCTTAAGTCAATGCTTTTTTGTTCGACTTATCTTGCCTTAGGTAATCGAGGCAGTATATTTCTTTAACTTCGTCCATTGTTCTAACTCATAGTCGCATTATTCATCTTTTCAGAATATGGTTGTTACAAATCTATAGTTGGAATTTTTAGAATTTGGAATATAATATATTTATAATTATAGATAAAAATTATAAATACGATCGCTAAAATGTCTCTTAATTTTTAAGATCGACTAACCTATACTCCGAAACCAAATGTGACAACCCACACCTTAGTAGGCATGAATTTCACTAAATTGAAAACTAAGTCCACCAAAGTATGGATCTTGGGTTTGGTATCCTACAAATAAATAAAGAAGTGCATATCAAAGCACTATCAATATAACTCACAATTGAATAGTAAAGTACAATAAATCGTATAGTTACCGACCAAGGTTGAAACTTCCAATATCTAGTGTCCTTGTTAGTGTCAAGCACGTATAAGGAAACATACCCTTCCACTATTCCCGCCTTGCACCCGTACGTGTCCCTCAAAAGCTATCATGTGTGTTGTAATGAGGAGGAGAGTCAAAACAATCTTTCAGTGTAACGACCTATATTTTTAATAATTAAAAATATTAAATTTAATAATATTTTTGGAATTTAATATTGTGAGAAACTATTTATAAATGGGAAAAAATTATTAGAACAAGATTTAATAATGTTGGTTGAATGAAAATGAAAACTTTTAGTGTAATATCAATTAATGACAATAATGGAAGTTAATAAGGAATAAAGTAAATGTTGTATTAAAATAGTAATAACATGTTATTTAGTTCAAATTGGTTTTAATGTAGAATATGGAATCAATTGATTAGTATGTAAATTTATTAGCTCTTGTTTGTAAACAATAAATTTAGAAATATGTTGACTCACTAATGAATAAAAACTATTCATTTCTCATCTTATTATCAGATCCGTTTTGAAATTAATTTGGGAATAGATGAAATTTAATGTAATTAAATATAGTAGTTAATATGGTAAACGACGTTAACTATAGAGTATGAGAATAATAAGATGGAAAATTATGTTTAATTAATTCACGAGGTAATGGTTGAATTAATTATATGAATGTAAATCAGAATAAAAGAATTTGATCGAAATTTAAATTATAACGAATTGAGATTTTATTACTGTTGTAAATTAACGTTGAAATTAATTTAATATTTAAATCTTGAAATTAATATGGTTTGATTTAAAAATAAGTTGTTTTAATTAATGTGTAAAATTAGTCTGTTGGGGCACTTTCCCAGATTTCGACAAAACCGGTTTCATTGGATCCGTAATAGTGAATTATTATAGTATTTCAAGTTTCGTGGCAATCAGACTTATCATTTGATCGTGCGACTCGAAACGCGTAGAAATCAATTAAAGGAATTTAAATAAATATAATTTGATTTGAAAAGCTAACTTTTATATATGATAGAATTATTGTTTGGAATTAGTCCTACTGATTTTAAAGATATTGAAAACCTATATTTCGATATATGGGATGAACTATTTTCGTTTCGGGAATAAAACGGGCTTTTCGAGGTTCTGTTTTCGCTTCGACCCGTTCGATCTGTTCCATCCATTCTTATCCATCTCTACCTATATAAATGTTGTTATAAACCCTAGTAGCTTTCTATTTTCATTTTCTGTATGTACAATTTCCATCTTATCTTTTCCTTCTCAATAACAGACATCTCAAACCGTAATTACAATTCCAATGAAAACTTCAAAATTCAAACTGCTCAAACCATATGATATGATATGTCATCGCGAAGCTCTCGATGAAGGTAATCTACATTTACAATTCATTTTTCGATTGGAGGCTTCGTTTTTCTAGAAATCAGCAATATTTTCTCGGCCGTCCATGTTAGGGTTTCACGATCAACGGTGGATCGTCGCCCAATCGACAATCGGGAAGCGCCGTCGTATAAAGGATGAGATGCAGCTTTGATCCATGGATTTCGATCATATCAAGGGGGCTCAAATTTGCCAAAAAATGGCGAAGAACACAGCCGCAGTGGTTCATGCTCTGGAAGGGTGGAGCGGCTGTGCGTCTACGGCCAAGCGCGGCGTGGCCTGGGGGAGACATTGGTGAGGTCGGATGGTCGAGATTGTGGCTAGAGTGGTGCAGCGGCAACATGGAGTGGAAGCTATAGCATTGAGAGGTTCTGTTGGTCGCATGTATCGAGGTTGCAAGGAGATGAGTTATTTACCATCTTGCCCTTAAATCTAATTTGAAATTTATATGTTCCAACCTCCATAACTTTTGCATGCGAACTCAGATTTACACATGGTTTTTTCAATTGGGATTGTATCGAAATTCTGGACAACATGAAATTGGTTTGGTTGGATTTGAAGACTATTTAAATTTTGGGACTTTATTGGATTTTAAATCGACAGTAAATCAAAAGTGAGTGATTTAACCCACTCACGCAATACTAAACCTTCTTATGTTAGTTGAATTAAATTTAAGATATGATAAGAATTCTATTGACTGATGTTTGGTAGTTTAAATTGACATTTTTATTGTAATTGAATTTTGTATTGAATTAAATTGACATTTAAATCAATATTGGATTTAAATGCTAGTTAAGTACCTGATATTGATAACTAGTAAATTATTGGCTGATTTGGATGTTGATTATGATGGATGCCTATTTGTTGACATATTGGATGATTAGATGTTTATTTTTTTATTTTTGTATACTTGTTACCACTCTATATATTAATTGAGAGCATATAAACTGCTATTTGAATTATTTTGAATAAATTAAGAAATATGTTGAAATGATATGTACCTATGGCATTTTGATTTGGAATAAAATGATATATATCCATCTCTGAAATTAGAATTGAAATAACTAATCACTTAGCCATAGGGTAGAAAATTATATATGGACACCGGATTGGTTAACTTAAATGGTTTTAAAATCTTGAATTTGGATTTTTATTAAATGATATTGTTTTAAAGGGAATAAATTATGGATTTATATAAATTGAATTATTTCTAATTCAAGCTTTGAAATGAGGAACTTGAAATTGGTTAAAAGAAATTGTTTGAAGGAATTAAATCAGAAATGTGAAGTTATAATCAATATATGACCTTAATTCGAAAAATTGATTTATTTTAAAGGTTCGAACTTTAAAATTGAAAAAATGAGGTTTAATTTGACTCAAGTGTTTTAAATCGATAAATTGAAATTAGACTTGAAATCGATATGAATTGAAATCATTTAAAATAAGAATTGGATCGAAATTTAAATCATTGAATTGAACTGTTGAATCGAATTTGAAGTTACAATGAACGTTTCGAAAATTAAAGTTAATTCGAATTGAAATAAATTAAGTTTATTTGAAACTAAATCGAATTTGAGTCAATTGAACTGAATGATTGGAAATTGAGTTTGTTGATTTGAAATTTGGACATGGATCCATATTGTGGAAATGGAAAGGAACAGTTTGATATAATACTATTTTTTCAAAATAAATTATTTTAGTATAAACTACTTAAAATCTATTCTTTTTAATATTCAAATTTTTTTGACTTTTCCAAACTATTTTACTATATAAACCATCTTCAATACTCAAACCTTTATATTAAACGTTTAAATCTCTAAACTATATAAACTATTTATAACTATTCGAACTATTTTCTAAAATTTCGAACTGTGAAAAGTTGATATTTTTATATTTAAATCGTTGATTTAAATATGATGTGGTTAAGGTTATAACCTAAGTTGGAATTTGAAATGATATTTTCAAGTGAAATTGACATATTTTTAGTAAACATGGTATTTTGAAATAAAGTGATATTTTTGAGGTGAATATATTATTTTGATATCAAATATGAATCGGTTTTGAAATGTAAAAGAACTAATCGGTGTGATAAATAATGTTTGTTTGTTAAAGAGAGCAGAGCCTCTAATTGACATACTCTCTGTCAATATTGAAACCACTTTAACAATTGTGTACGCGGTGGATGTTATCCAGAATGAAGTGGTTGAATTGGAGGCGTTTGTTGGATTTGAAGAAACAAACTACGATGGATGACACCGACACCTGTTTCAATTTGAAATGGCTAGAATAGGTGCCATACCTGAGCACTGAGGCTAACTACCTCTAGCGGACACCCTCTTCGTATTACGATATTGACGTTGGCTTGATCGATGCACGTTGATTTGATTTTTTGGGGGTGTTGGACGCGGTGCACCATTAGGGGCTACCACCAATCAGGAAATGCAAAGTGATATCATCCTATCTTGGGCATCGCTTCACGTGCTTTGTCATACTCTTTATCCTTATTCACGACCACTAATTTTTTTTTTCAATATGGTACCTATAGAGGACTCACTGGCTACCGACATTACTGGTTGTGTTACAGGACCTGCATAGACTACCTACTTAAAAATGTGTTAAGGGGGATTAATGTAAATCCTTAACGCTAAGGAAAATATTTATTTTACTAATTGGACATTATATATATATATATATATATCGTATTCTACTACATATAGATTTTGACGGATGCTTAGGAGATGGAAATCCCGTAACATCCCTTAAGTTATTGCACTCACATTGTACACTTAACAGAAGATGGAAAATCCCATAAACACCTCTGAAGCTATTACACTCATATTTAATTCTTATTGATTTTAACTTATTTAATAATTTTGGTTCTGACTAGAGTCATTTGTCTTTTCATGACGCTTGGGTCTGCCTGAGTATTTCAATGTTTGAAGACATTATTTTTGGTGGACAAGGACAAAGTTTGGTATCTTATATCGTTAGTATTTTTCCACTAACATCATTATTGGTATGTTATTGATTGTAGTCTGATTTTGTTGTAAAAATTTATAATCATATGTATATTGTAAAACAACTTCATGAACTGTTTATTTGATTATCGTATTTTGTCATTCCGCTATGAGATTCTATATTTTGTTTTCCTCATTTTCTCTTATTTTCTTGTTAAATCCCATTGACAATCCTCCCTTTTGAATAGTTTGAGTTAGAAATGTGTGGTATATTGTCGATTTAAACCGTCTAGAAAGGTGGGTCGTCACAGTTAGTATCAGAGCTTTGGTTTAGGGACACCTTAGCCCGTTTGGGTTTAACTCATTAGAGATAGGGTTAGCAATACCCTAGATTCTTTCTGAGTGTATATATGAGAGGGAGTGTATTTGTTAGTGTTATATAAAAAAATTTGTTTTGCGTTAATTTGTTTTGTTGAGTATTTATAAATTCTGGTCGGTACATAGGATGCTATGGCATCGATAGGGGTTTCCAAACACTTGAACATGGTAGACAGACACAATATTTTTTTTGAAATAGGTAAATGAAATAATTTTACCTAGTAATTATATTTTGTATATATAAAATATATGTGTATATATAATTATTCAAAAATTGATTTTTGTTATTTTGGTACGTTGGCCGTTAGGAAACGATAATATTTAATTATTGACATTTATTATTTGGTTAGTCATGGTTTTTAGAACCATTAACTATTCTGTATTATCGAAAATGTAATTTTACAAATTTGGAGTTAATTAAGATTTATAATTAAATGAATTTAACGGGAAATTTGAGAACTTAAATGAAGGTGTTTTAAAATTGGTTTTCAAAGATTTAAAAAAAAAACATAAATATTTTCAAAAAGATTCAAAAGAAAAGCTTCTAAAAGAATCTTAAAGGAAATAAGTTATGTACTCTCCTCTTCTATCGCTGGAAATAATTTCTGTGATGATCGCGACATCATCGACTTTAATTTTCGAGTTTCAAAGTGGGTTGGACACTTAGTAGCTTTGCTACACATTTCTTTTGATAGACCAATTTTGATTAAATCCATTAAGTATGATTAGAAATGAACCCGGTATTTGAATTTTTAAGTTTTTGTTAATAAATGATTTTTAGCTATAGAGATAAGGTGAAATTTTAATAGTTGGAAACTTCTAAAGTGAGAAATGAGAAATTGAAGTTAAGTGTTTAACTGAAATACGAGTGGTAAAATTTTAATAGTTGTAAATTATTGAACATTTTTTGCTAAATAAAAGAAATAAAATAAATTTGTATAACATTCAATTACATTCTAAAAACGTATATAAACCTTACCAGAAATATTTAAATTTTGAAATGTTAAATATGAATATGTAATCAAATATTATAAAAGTAAAAGCTTAAGTAACAAAAATGCTTTAAAATGAACATATATTTATAAATGAAGAATTAAGAGTACAAGGAATATATAAACATAAGTTAATGTTGCTAATAATTAAATTGCGCACTAAAAAGTGAATACTATTTAAGTAATAAATTTATGAAATGTTGAAATGATTCATAAATATATTTAATATTAATTGATATTATATATGAAGAAATAAATGTGAATTAAAAAGGTAAAGAAACTTAAGTATGAAATGATTTATTAATGAATATTAATCAAAGTAACATAATAATAAATGGGAATTAAAACTACAAAGAGATAAATGTGATATTTGAGAATTTATTCATCGATGATCTTAAGTATTGAATGGGAAATCTTTTGTAAGTAAATTTTAAATAAATAAAAGATAATCTTATATGAATGAATGAGAAATAAAGTAAATGAAAGGTAAAGAATGTGTAAAAAAGGAACCGATAGAATAAACTTAATTAATATTTATGTTGTTTGGCTTATGGGAAGTTTCGGAAATGATACTTCAATTTGTTTGAGGTTGTATGAATAATATATTGAGTAATTACCAAAGGCTGTTGAGCGTAAGGTGCGGTTGATAGAGTGTTCATCACTCTTGTATGATGAAAAGTTTCTGAACCAAGACAACCTATTAGTTTTTGGTTGCTATGATTGATTCCTTTGTTGCATATGATGGTTGTACTACTTTTGTTTGCATATGATTTTTATATATTGTGTGTTGCATGTGCTATTAATTGAAACAACTAATATATTATTCTTTTACATAGTTTTAACTCTTTTGGATTATGAAAGTAAGAAACTGGTTTATGGAAGCAATAGCTGTGGTTTTGGTTTCATAAATAAAGTTTGTTTGCTCAACAGATAGGTACGTTTTTGGATTATGGTTTTTGTATCAGTATTTTATTGTTTTCCCATGGTTGGGATGTTATATTATTGAAATATAATATATATATATATATGTATGTATATATATGTATGTATATTGTAATAATTGATATGATATATATCCATCCTTGAAATTAGAATTGAGATAACTGATCACTTGGCCATAGGGTAGAAATTATATACGGACGCTAGATTGGTTAAATTAATTCGTTTTAAAATCTTGAATTTGGATTTTTGTTAAATGATATTATTTTAAAGGAAATAAATTGTGGATTTATATGAATTGAATTATTTCTAATTCAAGCTTTGAAACATTCAAATTGAAACTGGTTAAAAGAAATTATTTGAAAGAATTAAATTGAAAATGTGAAGTTATAATCGATATATGAATTTAATTTGGAAAATTGATTTATTTTAAAGATTTAAGCCTTAAAATTGAGAACTAAAGTTTAATTTGATTTAAGTGTTTTAAATCGATAAATTGAAATTAGACTTGAGACCGATATGAATTGAAATGGTTTGAAATAAGCATTGGATTGAAATTTAAATCATTAAATTGAGTTACTGAATCAAATTTGGTGTTAAAATGAACATTTCGAAAATTAAAGTTAATTCAAATTGAAATTGAAATTAAGTTGATTTGAAACTAAATCGAAATTGAGTCAATTGAATTGAAAGATTGAAAATTGAGTCAATTGAATTTAAAGATTGAAAATTGAGTTTATTGATTTGAAATTTAGACATGAGTCCAGGTTGTTGAAATGTAAAGATACAATTTGAATCGATACTATTTTTCAAAATAAATTATTTTAATATAAACTATTTAAAATCTATTCTTTTTAATATTCAAATTTTTTATACTTTTCCAAAATATTTTACTATAAAAACCATCTTCAATACTCAAACCATTTTATATTAAACTGTTTGAATCTCTAAACTATTTAAACAATTTTAAACTATTTATAACTATTCATACTATTTTCTAAAATATCAAACTATGCAAAGTTGAGATGTTTATATTTAAATCATTGATTTAAATGTGAATGTGGTTAAATAAGGTTATAACCTAACTTGGAAATCGAAATGATATTTTCAAGTGAAATTGACATATTTTGAGTAAAAATGGTATTTTGAAATAAAGTGATATTTTTGAAGTGAATATGATATTTTGATATAAAGTATGAATCAGTTTTGAAATGTAAAAGAATCAACCGACTGTGACAACCCACCTTTTTGAATGGTTTTAATCGATAATAAACCACACATGTCTAACTCAAACCATTCAAAATGGAGTATTTTCAATGGGATAAATAATAAAATAAGAGAAAATAAGGAAAAGCACAGAATTTCACAGCGGAATGATAAAATATAATTATCAAATAAACAGTTCATAAAGCTATTTTATAATATACATTTGATTACACAATTTACAACAATCATAGTACAAGAAATAACATACCAATAATGATGCAGTGGAAAATTACTAATAATATAATATACTATACTCCATCTCCGTCCTCTAGAAATAAAGTCCTCAACACTGAAATGCTCCGATTGACCCTAGCGTAATGAAAAGCCAAAACACTCGAGTCGGAATTAAACGTTCTTATGTAAGTTAAATCAACAATAAGTATATATGAGTGTAATAGCTTCAGAGATGTTTGAGGGATTTCACATCTCCTATCCAGTGTATAACGTGTAATAACTTAAGAGATGTTACAAGATTTTCCATCTCTCAAGGATTTGTTAAACTATCTATATGTAGTATGACACGGTTTATATGTAGCGCCTATCAGTAAAGTATAATATTGAAAATAGCATTAAGGCATTTCCTATATCTCCCTTAACACATTTTACAGGCATCGTAGTCTATACAGTACTGTAAACTTCATCGATCCTGGTGGGCTATCAGGGAGCGCTCCATAGGCACGACACCAACCAAAATTGTAGTGGGCTCGATAAGGATAATGTTACAAGGCATGCGAGGCAATGCCAAGGGTAGGATTATGTCATTTTGCACTCCCGGACTGGTGGTAACGCGTAGCAGCTACTACCGTCCATCTCGAACAACACTCCCATAATCAAAGGTGGCCATCAATAAGTCACAAAGTCAAAGATATGGTTTTGAAGAAGCATGTTCGATCGGGTAGCGACTCCACTTGGTCAGGTAGAGCTTCTGTTTTAGTCATTTTAATTATGAATTAAAAGTTAAGGGTAACCATCATCGTTCTCTTTCTTCAAATCCTGCAAATGCATCCAATTCAACCTCTACATTCTGGATAACATCCACCGCGTACACAGTTGTTAAAGTGGTTCCAATATTGATAGAGAGTATACCAATAAGACGACCCGGTCTCTTTAACAACCAAACGTCATTTTCGCACCAATTGGTTCTTTTACATTTCAAAACTTTTTCACATTTGAGGTCAAAATATCACATTCAGTTCAAAATATCCTTCATTTCAAAACCATCATATTTGTTTAAAATATGTCATTTCCACTCGAAAATATCATTTCAAATTCCAATTTAGGTTATAACCTCATTTATCCACATTCGCATTTAAATCAACGATTTGGATATAAAATTTTCATCTTTGCACAGTTTGAAAATTTTAGAAAATAGTTTGAATAGTTGTAAATAGTTTAAAATAGTTTATATAACTTAGATATTTAAAACAATATAATATAAAATGGTTTGAGTATTGAAAATATTTTATATAGTGAAACAGTTTTGGAAAATCTAAATAATTTGAATATTCAAATAATAGACTTTAAACAGTTTATATCAAAAATAATTTATTTTGAAAATAATACCAAATCAAACTGTTTCTTTTCCATTTCAACAATCCAGACCCAAGTCCAATTTAACTTTACTGATTTAAAACACTTAAATCAAATTAACCCTCATTATTCAATTTTAAGATCCAAATCTTTAAATAATTTAATTTCCAAAATTAAAGTCATATATCAATTACAATTTCGCTTTTCCAATTTAATTCTTTAAAACATTTTCCTTTTTACTAATTTCAACATTTCAAAGCTTGAATTAGAAAATAACTCAATTCATATAAATTTCAAAGCTTGAATTAGAAAATAACTAAATTTCAGTTTTAACTAATTCGGTGTCCGTATATAATTTTCTACCTTATGGCCAAGTGACCAATTATTTTAATTTTAAATTTATGGGATGGATATAAATCTTTTCAATCCAAATCAAAGTGTCATAGGTATATGTCATTTCAACATATTTCTTAGTTTATCCGAAATAATTGTAATAATAATTTATATGTTGTCACTTAATATACAGGGTGAAAACAGAGATATATAAAAATAAATAAACATCCAATCATCCAAAAATGTCAACAAATAGACATCCATCACAGTCAACATCCAAAGCAGCTAATAAATCACAACAATTAAGTAGTTATCAATATCACGTACTTAACTAGCAATTTAATTCAATATTAATTTAATTGTCAATTTAATTCAAAATAAAATCAAATTCAATTTAAATGATAATTTAGATCACCAAATAGCGATCAATAAAATTCTTATCACATCATAAATTTAATTCAACTACCATAAGAAGGTTTAGTATTGCGTAAGTGTGTTAAATCACTCACCTTTGATTTATAGCCAATTAAAAATTCAAATAATGCCCAAAATTTGAACAGTCTCCAAATTTGACCAAATTAGTTTTATGTTGTCCGGAATTTTGATACAATCTCGATGGAAGAAACCGTGCACCAATCGGAGCTCGTATGAAAAAGTTATTAAGGTTAGAAGATTGAAAATTTAAATTGAAAACAAACTAGGGAATTAAAGTAAATTGCCACATCATCTATAACCCTAACGATCGACTTCAACAACATTAACTCGAGCATCAATAAGTATCTGCCACCTTCATAACCTCCACATCGCTGCCGTCATACCCCAGATCCGACCACCGCGCCGCCATCCCCAGACCAAGCCGCCTCCAGCCATGGTGGCATGAACACCTCTTGCACCTCCTAGGGCCATCCACCGTTGCTGCCTTTTTTCACCAATCATGGCGAATTGAGATTCCTTTGACAAGATTTAACCATCCAGATGAACTCGCCTCAATGCCAGCTACATTCTGGTTCCTACCGATCGTCGATTGGATGAAGATCCACCATTGAATCAAAAAACCCTAGAATGGACGGTCGAGAATGTTTCGCCTGATTCTAGACAAATGGAGCTTCCAATCGAAAAATGAATTGTAGATGCAGATTACTTTCGTCAAGGGCTTCATAATGATATATTATATGATTGTGTTTGAACAGTTTTGATTTTCGATTTGATTTGGAATTGGGAATTAGGGTTTTGGAATATCTGCCATTGAAAATGAGCAGATAATTGAATCGATAGATGGAAATTGTACATACCAAAAATGAAAATAAGAAACTACTAGGGTTTATAATAGCCTATATATAGACAGAGATGGATAAGAACAGATCGAACCGGGTCAAAACGATAACAACGACCCGAAAAGCCCGTTTCGTTCCTGAAGCGAAAATAGGTCATCCAGTATATCGAAATATATGTTTTCGGTATTTTTAGATTCAGTGGAACTAGTTTCAAATTCAAGTTCTATTGTATATAGAAGTTAGCTTTTAAAATCAAATCATATTCATTTAGATTCCATTAATTGATTTCTACGCGTTTCGAGCTCGCACATCGAACGATAAGTTCGATCGCTACGAAACTTGAAATCCTATAATAATTCACTATTGCGGATTCGATGAAACTTGTTTCATCGAAATCCTAGACAATGCCCAAAAAGACTAATTTTACATGTTAATTAAATAAATTATTATTTTAAACTCAATTTATCCACTTTTAAACTCAAATTTATAAAGTTAACAGTTTCCATCGTCCCTGATTACACATAAATTAATAATCTCTTAAAATTAAACATTCCATGTTAATTTCAAGATTTAAATATTACATTTATTCTAGCATTCAATTACAACTGTAATGAAATCCTAGATTTTTATATTTTAAATTCCAATAAGTTCTTTTTTTTTGATTTACACTCTTATTATTAAGTTAACTATTACCTTATGGCTTTAATTAACATAAGTTTATATTTTATTACATTAATATTCTACAGTTATCATTTTAACTCATATTAACTGCAATACTTAATCACATTAATTTCGCATTGACATCCAAATTATTTTCAACGGATTAAATAATAAGATGAGAATAAACCAATTGTTACAACTTACTAATTCAAACACATTTCAGAGTTAATTTTTAACAAACAAAAGCTTATAATTTACGTACTAAATAACCGATTTCATATTCCATATTAAAACCAATTAAATTGAATAACACAATATTTCACCATTAAATATACAACATTGATCAATCATTGCAATTGATAGAAATCACATTAAAATAGTTTTCAATAACATTCAAACAACATTATTAAATCATATTTTATTATATTTTTCCATTTATAAATCATAAGTTTTAATCTCTCATGATATTAAATTCCAAAATCTTATTCAAATTTAATACTTTTAATTATCGAAAATATGGATCGTTACAAACCGGTGCAAAAAATGACGTTTCTTTGTTAAAGAGACCGTGGCCTCTTATTATCATATTCTCTGTCAATATAGGAACCATTTTAACAACCGTGTACGCGGCGAATGTCATCTAAAATGAAGTGGTTGAATTGGAGGCGTTTGTTGGATTTGAAGAAAGAGAACGATGATGGATGACCCCGATACTTGTATCAATTTGAAATGGCTAAAACAGGAGTCGTACCTGACTATTAAGGCTAGCTACCTCTAGCAGACACCTACTTCGTATTACTATATTAATGTTGGCTTGATCGGTGCACCTTGATTTGGTTTTTTGGGAGTGTTGGATGTGGTGGGCCATTAGGGGTTACCACCAGTCCGAAAACGCAAAATGGTAGTATCCTACATTGGGCATTGCCTCACATGCCTTGTCATGCTCTTTTCCTTATTCGCGACCACTACGATTTTGTTTTAGTGTGGTACCTATAGGTGACTCACTAGCTACCCACGTTACTGGTTGTGTTATAGGACCTGCATAGACTAACTGCTTAAAAATGTGTTAAGGAGGATTAATGTAAAGCCTTAACGCTAAGAAAAATATTTATTTTACTTATTAGACATTATATATATAGCGTATTCTACTACATATAGATATTTTAATGGATCCTTAGGAGATGGAAATCCCGTAACATCTCTTAAATTATTGCACTCACGCGGTACACTTGATAGGGGATGGAAAATCCCATAAACATCTCTGAAGATATTACACTCATATTTACTTCTTATTGATTTAACTTACATAAGAACTTTAGTTCTGACTCGTGTCTTTTGTCTTTTCATTATACTCGGGTCAGCTCGACCATTTCAGTGTTTGAAAACATTATTTTTAGAGGATAAAGACGGAGTTTGGTATATTACATTATTAGTATTTTTCTGCTACATCATTATTGGTATGTTGTTGATTGTACTCTGATTTTGTTGCCAAAATTTGCAATCAAATGTACATTGTAAAACAGCTTTATGAACTGTTTATTTGATTATCATACTTTGTCATTTCACTGCAAGATTCTGTATTTTGATTTCCTTCTTTTCTCTTATTTTCTTATTAAATCCCATTAACAATCCTCCTTTTTGAATGGTTTGAATTATACATGTAAGGTTTACTATCGATTTAAACCATCCAAAAAGGTGGATCATTGCATCTGGTGACTGGTAAATTATAAGTTTTACACATAACACTAGTTTATGCCAGTTGTCTTCCATTATATGTTATGTCCTTTTATTTTACCTAGTCGTCTCGACTCCATATATGCGTATGATATGACCTATCTATCCTAACTAAACCATAACTACAAACGTTTACATATAAATATAATAGTAACAAAGTCCCCATTTGGACCAAGATACTATCATCGCTAGTATCCCTAACCCAGCACCCTGTCAGGATCTATCATCAACACAATATAACGTCTCATTGTCTTGCATACCAAGGAACTCCCGTAGTGCCTAATAACGATGTCATATAGTTTAGTTGTATTCTATATTATCTTAAGGATTTTTTAATTGCCTACTTCCAATTGTGGACTCAACTCCATAAACTATAAGGGACCCAGCTTCTCGGAATACAGTGGACTCGGTTCCACGAACTATAGAGGTTTCAGCTTTTCGAACAATTGTGGACTCAGCTCCATGGACTATTATGGACTCAGATCCATGGACAACCCATTCATTTTGGAAGACTTCTCTTAAGGGATATTCAGCCCTACCTTACCAAACAAATAAGAAAACAACTATGAAGGTGAGTGACCCAAACATGACCTACACTAGGCAGAGGTGCTGCACGTTTATGTGTAATCTTCGTCTTTCCCGCAGATCGCTCAGGACCGATAATGTTCATGACCTATATATAACTCCTACTCCAGAAAAAGGGACCAACACACTGACATAGTGGCCAGAACATCCCTCCTTTTTTTACGCTTTAAGCAGACACGCGTGCCAACTCAAACCATACAAAAGGGCAGATTGTTATTCGGGTAAATAGAAAAAAAAAAGAAAAAAAATAAAACAGAATCTCACAGTGGAGTGACAAAATATAATAATCAAATAACAGTTCATGAAGTTGTTTACGAAACATTTGATTACACTTATACAACACGGAATTAGAGTTACACATATCAGAGATAAATAAATAACAATGCAGCGGATCAATATGATGCAGTGGAACAAATATAGTAAAACATAGATATAGTAAATAATAGTAGTATAAATCTTCGTTTTCGTCCTCCAGAAATAAGATCTTCAAATCCTGAAATGCTCAGGCTGACCCGAGCGAATTGAAAAGACAAAACACTCGAGTCAGAACTCAAAGATCTTGTGTAAATTAAAACGACGGTAAATAAATATGGGTGGGACGGTGTCAGAGATGTTTACGGGATTTGGCATCTCTTATCCAGTTTCTAACGTGAGTGCAGTAACTTAAGAGATGCTCGGGATTCACATCACCTAAGGATCCGTTAAACTATCTACTATATAGTAATACACTATTATAATAATGTCTAAAGTAAAGTATACTATTTAAAAATAGCGTTAAGGCTTTTCATTTTCCACCTTAACACATTTTTGGATGCCAATAGTCTATACAGTACCGTAACTCCACATAAACTAGAGCCGCCAGAGGATACCCCATAGGTACGACATAAAACAAACTCGTAGAAGGCGCGCTAGGGTAGGTGACACGGCACAACTAGGCAATGCCAGGGTATACCAATTACGCATCCGGACTGTTGGTAACGCATAGCCGCAACTACCACCCAACTCGAAACATACTCTCGAGTAAAATCGAAAGGTGGCCACCAAATAAATCAAAATTCAGAATATAATATCGATGGAATGTTTCCAATTGGAGATGCTATCTCACTTGGTCCGGAATCGCTCCTGTTTTAGCCACCTTATGCTAACTCACGGGAGTTAGGTCCACGTAAATATACCTTTAGGATCGTCTCTACCAACCTACTTCATTCTAGAACCTCCATCGCATACACAGTTGTCAAAGTGATTTTCGGTATTGGTAGAGAGCATGAAAACATCCAATCCCGGTCTCTTTGACAACCAATCGCTTATTACACACCGTATGTTTCTTTTATATTGCCAAAATCATTTCATAATTGATATCAAAATATCATATTCAATTCAAACCATATCACTTTCAAAATCATTACTTACATTCGAAATCATATTTGCCTTTGAAATCATAGTTCGATAATTATACTTCCTTTCAAAGTCAAATTCACAATTTATATCAAAATATCGTATTTTCAAAAACTATACCTCTTTCAAATCATATTTCTTCCAAAAATCATATTTCCAAAACAGATTAAGTTCTCGCTTTAAAATCATCATTTCGATTTATTATAACATTTAAAACTTCCAACTTAGGTTATAACATCATTAACCATATTCACTTTAAAAATCGAGAAATTTGAATATAAACCCATCCATTTTACTTGTATGGAATTTGGAAGAAAATAGTTTAAATAGTTATAAATAATTAATATGGATTTAAAATAGATTAAATATAATTAAAATAGATTAAATAACTTTAAAATAGATTGATTAGATTTAAAATAAATTAAAATAGTTTAATTAGTTTAAAATAAGTTAAATTGGTTTAAAATAGATTATAAATAATTCATATAGTTAATATTAGTTAAATAGTTTAATAAATTTGAAAATATTAATAATTAGAATTTAAATGATATATTTTTAATACAGTTTATATAAAATATAAGTTTGAAATTGCTATCAAGTAAAACTATTCATTTCATTTCAACATATTTGGACCATTTCAAATTTCCAATCGACAAATCAAATTTCAATAAACTATCGAATTTCATATCGTTTCAATCCATGTTCAAAATAGCAATACGGATTACTCCAATTTCAAAATATTTCAAAGTTATTTTCAAAAAATTCAATAACTCAATTTCGATAGAATTTCATTTATGCATAAAGTGTAACTTTAAACTTCCGATTTAATTTCTTAAAGAAATTCCTTTTTAAACCAATTCGCATTTCGACACAAAATTTGATTTTTCTATAATACTTCAATTTATATAATAAAATTTTATTTCAAAACATCTATTGATTAAATTCAAAATTTTAAGGATTTTAAAATCATTTAGTTTAACCTATCCGGTGTTCGTATATAATTTTCTACCATATGGTCAATTGATATGGATATTTATCATTTCAATCCGCAATTTAAACATTTTACGGTTGTACATCATTTCAAACCGCAATCTCGAATTAATAATAAAAATCCATAACGAACTTCCAGTTTATAACGATATAAAATACAACATCCATTCAACCAATATCAACAATCAACATCCACCACAATCATCATCTGAAACAATCAATAAATATCAATATAAAATGATAATCGATAACAGGTATTTAACTGGCAATTTATAATGATATTTACCGATTGTTTTGGAATTCAAATAGTCTCAAAACTCATCCAAACCAGCGTCAAAATGTCCGGAATTTCCATACGATCCTAGTAGAGAAAACCATATATAAACGGACCTCGTATGAAAAAATTATTCGAGTTAGAAGATTAAACGATTTAAATTTGAAATAAAAAAGTTGCATTACCCTTGCCACGTCATACATATTCATCCCCAAGATTGACTTTTACTCGAAACCCTACCGCAAGCATCGACATCGTGTGGTCCATTCGGCCGCTACCTTCAACCAGTGAACGTAGCCTCCATCGGCCATTTCGCCGCAATCAGAGGCCACTACCGCGGCCCCCTCCCTGAGCCGCGTCGTCCATGGCCGAGCGGCCCTCTCCGGCCTCCCAAATCGAAACCGATGCCGATGACAACTCCCATGACTTTCAGCGATTTCTTGCTCGATCTCGACCAACCATCCATGTCGATGACCACTAGTCGATGTCCTCTACACACCGGAACCCTCTGATCGAACCCTCTTCGCAGATCCACCGTTGAACGAGAAGCCACACAACGAACGATCGAAAATAATGTAGCCAATTCCGGCAACATAGCAACCTTGATCGAGAAACGATTCACATAATTGACTTATACTCTTCGAGAGCATCAAATCGATATTTAATTCGATATGTATTGAGGAGTTTTAATTTGAAGTTGAATTTTGATTTGAAATTGGATTGAGGAGTTTGTTTGGTTTGTCTGCCGCTGGAATGAGGAGTAGAGAAGAAATGTATGTATGACAAATGAGAATAAGAAACAATTAGGGTTTATAATGAGGTATTTATAGACAAAGATAGAAACAGAAAGAATAGACCAGATTGATTGAACGATACACGACCCAAAAAGCCAGTTTCGACTCCGGAACAAAAATGGATCATCCCATATATCAAAATAGATGTTTTTGATAATTTTAAAATCAATGGAATTGGTTTCAAGTCCTAATTCCATCGTATGAAGAATTACATTAAAATCAGCTTATTTCAAATTGATTTTAATTAAATTGATTTCTAGGCGTTTCAAGCCTGTACGATCAAATGACAAATCCGATCGTTACAAAACTTGAAATCCTATAATAGTTCAATGTTGCGGATCTGATGAAATAGGTTTCATCGAAATCCACGACAGGTGCTAAAAAGGCTATATTTCAGCTAATTAAATAAATTAATATTAAATTACTTTTTCAATTCAAATTCTAAAATTTATCATTTCCGACATTTTTAGATTACTTAGAAATTTAAAACCTTTATAACTGATTTCGATATAATTTCAAAATTAATTAATTTACCAATTACAGTGTTAAATTTCAATTTCAATAAATTCATTATTTTCAATTGAAATTTCAATAAATCCATTTATTTGATTTTAAATCTTGTTATTAAATCAATTATCAATATGGATATAATTACCATTGGTATATACCTTAGTGCATTAATAATTTCCAATTTCATCTTAATTTCAATTACGTAGTATTTAATTTCATTTACTTACAATAAATCCATTTATTATAAATTGAATACCAATTATTTAAAATTAATTCCAATCTATTTATTAAGTCCATTATTACTCTATAAACTTAGTAAACCTTTGTTTTACCTTAATATACTATAATTTAACAACTTCTAAACATTGTATTACATTTCACTATAGTGTAACATTTATTTACATTTATTCAAAATTGATTTCCCATTTCAACTTAATAGACTAAATAAATAGGTAACACATAATAATTCTTACCCTTTAACTTTTAATCACCCTTGTAAGGGTTTATTATTTAAATTCAACTGTTATAATTACTTACATAATATTGATTCTACTCAATTACCATTTATTATATTATTTCAATCTAATTAATTCCATAATTACATTTGTTTTCATATATTCAATTTATAACCAAGTATAATCTTTACATTATTTCATTTATTAGGATTTAATTCCAATTGTTGATAAGTAGCTTAAATTAACATTCTCACAGTTTATTTTAGTTATTACATCATCGTTAAATTATCAATTTCTATCTCTTTTAATATTTAACTACCAAAATCTTATTAAATCAAATATTTTTAATTATCAAAAATTACGGGTTGTTACAGTGGCGATCTTTGCACATTGTCCCATTTAACTTGCCTAACGCAATCAAGACAATAACCTTCCTAAATGAACGAAGCAGACAGAACTTGAGTATACTTATATGCGAGCTTAAATAATTCCACAGGTCTTACAGTTGGATATGTCCCACATCATATAATGTATACAAAACTACTGGCTGCCCTTTGCGGTGGCAGAATTCTGTTGTGTAACACTGCTGACCTCGCATTCCAACCTACTCAAATGACTATATCAGTCTTATCCATTTAATTTATTTATCAACTTTAATAATTCACAGCCTTCATAAACGCATAGCTGTGGCTACGTGTGTGTGTGTGTGTATTCATACATGTTCGATTATTACACCTCCACTGTTCACTGTTAATAACATTTCTTTACTTCTACATGCGTTTACATTCTTTTTAATTTAAGGCCGTTTGTCCCTTTCATTTAAAAGATCTAAATATAAGTTTCCCATTTACTTCCCTTTTCTCTATACCAAATTTTAAATCTCCATTTCCCTTTTAACCTTTATTTTCCTCCCTTGTTGGAGAACTTCCCATAACCTTTTATTTTAGATTATTACTTGCCTACCATATCATCATTTTTATTTAATTTCTATCTTAGTCATATTGCATCTATATTAATTCTTCTCTTAGACTATTACTATTATTGTCGCATTTATAATTCTTCAATTAATCTAATGGTTGCAATTTAATGCATAAGAATTACGTCTCTCCTAAATGAAAAGGTAAACACGGTAAATTTCTATATCTTATCCAAAAGGGGAATTTATGTTACGTTTGGATATATAAGAATTATTTTTTTTAGAGTTTTTTAAATAGATAGTAAAAAATATGGTAAATATCCTCATTTTATACATCTCTTTCTTTTAGGTGTATCCCTTTGTTATTTCAAAAGATATGTTTTCAGTTATAACTCTGGACCTGATAATCTATAGAAATTCACATTGCAACACCCTTTATTCCGACGAATTAAATACTACTTAAAACCTTATAATTTATTTGATAACTTAGTCTACATTTTTACTTTCAAAATCCATTTAATTTTATAGATCTAGAACAATCACGTAAATTTATAAGTTTCAAGGACTTCTAATACCCAATACCAAATTCAAGGACTACTACCCAACATTTTCTAGATTCATTACATGCAAATAAATAATTTAAGTTATCAATATAGAATATGTAGGCGAGGTTAATAAATTCATTGCTCGTATACAATATTTAGCCAACAAGTCTGATTTACATTTTAGGCCTGTGTAGTTAAAGCCCCGCAAAATCTCCACTACAGTGCACACCACTCTTCGACCGCTGTGCTTTTTCACTATTGCACTATTAAATAGTATATCTGTTTCAAGCCTGTTATCTTCCACTACACCCGCTAAATCAAGACTTTAGCACCCGCTATAGCAATATTAGTATAAAAAGGTTGATTTCACCAATCCTCTTTTAAACCGAATCAATAATATTAGGGAAAAGACCTAATGCTCAATATAAGTTAGAAATTTATTATAGTCACCAAATTGGACTGCATAAATCATGATATTCTATGGTTTTGTTTTGTAAGATTAAACAATATTTCTTTTTCCTCCACAAATGTTATCAGATTTAGTATAAACTAACTTTAAATATTTGGTTTTATATCTGTTGAACCTTTTTGCACCTTCACTATTTTCCGTTATATCCCTGCTTTATCCCCGCTATAACTTTTTACACCTTCCCCGCTATGGTCCTGCTAAGCGCTTTAACTGCATAGTTTTAGGCATACATGAATAGATTTACAACGATATAAATCCGGTAAAAATAATAATTTTCCACACATCTTTTTAGCTTACCAAATCTCTAGATCTAATCCCCATTATTTAGTTTAACTCTATTTTTCTCCCTATTTGAATACATATCTGCAAGTATACATATACCTATCAGAAATCTTGATCGGAGAAGAGATTTAGATTTAATTTAAATTTTGGATTCGGATTTACAATTTACCTTGGGTTTGACAATTTGATTCGACCCCATTATTCTTTTCAATCATCATTTACTATTTTCCATTTGAAAATACTTATAAACTACAACTATTTTTAAGAATATTAAGAATTTTGTGCCAAAGAGTAACTGGTAGATCTCCGACGTTGCTCATAAAAACATGAGAATAAAATTGAAGGGTTAGGTTCATATTTATAGAGGTTTGAACCAATGCCAATGGTTAAATTAAATTATTTTAAATTCAGACCATTTGGCCACATCAAATTATTAACCGAAAGTATTCATTGGTCACAGCTAACCCTAACTGGTCGACTACTAGCTGTCAATTGCTTGTGCTAATTTGGTCGTTGTTTGTTCGTTTCCATTTTCAGTTTATTTTGTACCATTTTACACATATCTAATGAATGTTAAACTTACTTAAACGTTGAATATCGATTAACTTTAACAGATGTTAATTAATGTCAGTTAATTACATTTATTTTTCTAATTACATATTTATTTATTTCCAATTCAAAAACTTCAAACGTTAATAAATTTTCATTCGAACTTCGATTGGAATACTTTGTATATAAAAGTTTCAAAAAGTTGCCACAGACCAACTATGCAAGTTTTATAGCCAAATTCCAATGTTTGTAAAAGTTCTATTTTTGATGTTACTAATTATTAATTAATTATCATAAAAATTTCAAGGTGTTGCATTAGGAGGCGATACGAGGACAAGCATTGGTCGGCTTCATTACCAAGCTTGTCGTCCCGGATGGTGAAGTGGAAGAAGATGTGGTCCAACTGTCCCAATGGAAATTATATGTAGTTGGAGCTTTTAACAAATGCAGCTCTAGAGCAGGGACAATCCTTATAGCCCTGAAATGCGAAGGATATGTTATGCTTTGAAACTAAAGTTCCAAACGATGGACAACGGAGCCGAGTATGAAGCATTAATTGTGGGTCTCAACATAGCAAAGGAAGTGGAAGTCAAAAAACTACATATATTCAATGACTCTTAGTTAGTGTTCTATCAAGTTAAGAAAGAATTTCAGGCTAAGGGAGCTAGACTTACCTTTACCCAATGAAAGTTTTAGAACCGTTGATCGATATTGAGCATTATACGATAACACACATTCTTGGATAAGAGAATGTGAAAGATGATTCATTAGCCAAACTGCTAGCTCTGAGGATGCACAGCTTATAACATTCATTTCGGTAGAAGTTTTGCCAGCTTCAAGCATCAATAAAATCAATGTTGATTGGATCTTGGAGGTCGAGGTAGAAAGGGGATTGTGGATGACTTTATTAAAGAACTATTTGCAAAAGGGAACTCTTCCAAATGGAAGGAACAAAAAACAAAAATTTCTATGTAAAGAACCACGGTTTATTATGTAAGAAAGAGTACTGCACCAAAGAGGAATCTCGACTCCCAACTATAATGCATCACCAAGGAATTAATCTAAGAAAATCCTTGCTTCTGTACACAAGGGGAGCTGTAGTGATCACATTAGGAGGCAAACTTTAGCAAGGGAGATTCTTTCCTATGGATACTTCTGGCCAACAGTCAATCGAGATGCGGCTGATTATACCAACAAATGTGATAGATGCCAAAGGTTTACAAAGATATCGAGATCCCTATCCATAGAACTTGTGCCAATAGTTAGCCTATGGTCCTTCATAATTTAGGGAATTGATATAATAGGTGTGCTATTGATGTCAAAATGCGGAGCAAAGTATGCTATTGTAGCTGTGGATTATTTCATGATGAAGCGAAACCGCTAGCCATGAGCACAACGAAGAAAGTGGTCTACTTTATGATAAAGAATATCTTATATAGATTTGATGTCCAATGGAAGATCATTACCGGGAATGAAATTTAGAGAGTGCTGAGTAGAAAGGATTCTATCATTGGTATTGAATTGAGAAGAACTTTTCGATAGTAGGACACCTCAAGTAAACAGATTGGCGGAGGTGGTTAATAAGGTCATCAAATCCATCCTCAATCAATGATTAATGAAAGCCAAGGCAACTAGATCGATGAGTTACGACTATCATTGTGGGCTTATAAGATGACCCGCAAGTCCATGATTGACCATACTCCATTTTCTTTGGCTTACTGATCTAAGGTCATGATTTTGATTGAATTGGAAGTCCCTTCGATCGAAGAACACACTATGATCTCGAGACGAAAGAGGAGCTTTTGCTTATGTACCTCGACTTGGTTAGTGAGAAATAAGAAGAAGTTGTTCTGAGGGTAATTGCTTTCCTTTAAAGAGTAGAACAATAGTTTAACGTGAAGGTCAAAAATCATACCTTTGAGATGGATGACCTCATTTTAAAATTGGCCTTTCCTGGTACAAGGAACTTGGTGGAATTGGGAAGGTCCCTATGTGGTTAAACAGAAGCTTAGAGATGGAACTTTTAAGTCATCGACTATTAATGGGATCTTAATTTTGCCAACATGGAATAGCAAGCACCTGAAATGCTCTTTCACTTAGATTTACTTTTTCAAATAATTCATCTTATTGATTAGGCTCTAATGTAAGACAGAGCCTACCATTCTTTTATTCATAAATAAAATTGGCTTTCAGAATCAATGAAACCATATTTTTAAAAATATAATTTTATGTCGCCTGATCAGTGGTTGGATTCGACATTCCATGTTTTGAGAAACCAACTTCTAGGTAGCCAGAGAAAGGTAAAGATGGACTCCTTTGATCCAAGATCAGGTTACGGGAGTATAATCGCACTAGGGTCAATCAGACGATTCACCCCTATATATCTAACCTTTGGTTGATACCGAAAGATAGATAGGGTTAAAGGCTGATGCTTAGAGATATGCATCTAAAGCACTGGATACTGGAGATAAGAATCAATGTATAATTTTATCTTTTGCAAGTATAACCATGCTTACGACCCAACGAGACACGCCTAGCTGAAGATAGGAGAGGATAGCCAATCAAGATTTTTGACCAACGCCTATATAAGATGGATGTCTAGAGATAGATGTCCAAAATTTCTTTTCCCAATGACAGGTGATGACATTAACTTAAAACCTCTCTTAAGCACAACCTTATTTACAGTCGAATGGAATATGCTCAGTTGAAAATAAACAATTTTAGCCATGGAACTAGCTAAAGAAATGTAGTTTTGTTTAGGCAAGTAAAAAACATATTAGCAATGATAAACAAAAATAAGTAACGAAATAGTATTAGAGATTGAAGAAACTTATTAATATGTGCAAAGCTATAGTAAATAATAGCATTGCATAGACCCAGGCATAAATGCATGAATTTAATTGAATTATCTGCTTGCAAATAAGTATATAGGCTATAAATGAAAAATCAAAGAAGTAAATAAATCAAAGTCGAGAAGAAAAACAATTTTGATTGCTTTTGAAAGTTTTGATTACAAAACCAAAGGCTGTACCCGCACATCAGTAGTCTATATACATAACCACAAATACAATAAAAGGAACTATCCCTACCAATGCTCCCCCTTCTTCTTCTTTTTCTTCTTTCCTTTCTTGGAGAGGAGGATGAATTTCTCTTTTAAGGATCGACATCCTTTGATGCTGAAAGGTAGCCTCAGGACCATCATCCAAATTGTAATCACTCCATAAAGATTTGGGAGTCTCAACAAAATTGAGCCATAAGAAGCGTAGAAGTCGGAATGACAAATAGGGGAACTAGAAGGGATACCAGTAGAAGAGGCTGGATGTTTGCAACACCTTTCTTCTTTTTGATATTTTAAGCTTGGAAAGGTTGATGCATTGCCTCTCTGTTATTGATGGCATAAATCCAGGACCCTTAATGCTGGTGATAGTCATGTTCTCTTCGTTCGTTGATAAATCAGTCTCTTCTATAGCCTTTTCATTCAGTATGTCAATCTTTTCAACATTAGGACCTAGAGTGAACTTCGTTGAGGAGGTTAAAATGAAAAGTGTGGCAAAGATGATGATTGACTCACTGGTAGAAAGTCAAAGGCAAAAGAAAAAGCCATGCTTGGTAAGGGAACAAGGGGAGGCTAACTTGAAGGTTGACAAATAGAAAAGAAATGATTAGAAACATCCTCGGGTGTTATTCAAAGTTTCTCAAACACAGCAGAAGCTAATGATATAACTTCAGGAGAAGTAGGTGAAGTCTAAGAGGGAGTCTTGGTCTGGCTTGGCCCTCCTCTAGGATAAGATACAAAATATAAAGTTTAGGAGCAGAATTTGGTGGTGGATAACTGGGATCCTTAGGGTTATGTGACCAACTGGTTGAGGGCAGTGATGATGTCATTACGATTGTCATTGTTGTTGTAGCAGTATTGGTTCCATTAAAAAACATAATAGGGTTGGAAACAAGGAGGCCACATGTAAGAGGGACATCGATACCAAAACCGACTATTTCCAAGTTGATATTGTCTTCTTGGGGTCCCTACAATATGGGAACAGTGCTTTTGACCAAATCCTTTGAGTTGGATTCAAGGAGGCCCCCAGCAAGCATTTAGGTAGAGGTCAAGGCTCTAAAAGCTTGTTCTGCCTAACCAATAGCCAGATCTTCTAAATCCTCTTCATTAAGGAGGTCATTATTTCTTCTTTATCAACCTCTCCTATGTGCTCTCATTCTTGTCTAATAATTTCCTCCTAGGCTAAGCTAGTTTCTTGGTGTACTTGTTACCAAGACACTTTAGGTTGCCATATTTAATCACATTTGCATTGAAGCGAACAAAAGTGATCTCGATTTGTTCGTTTATTTATTCCCCTTTTCTTAGCCTCAACAACTCGAGTTTTCATACCCTTTTACCCCTCAACAGCATCGATCATTTTAGCCATATATTCCTTAGTCGAGGCAAGGGCATTGTCTTTTACTTTCTTCCCCATTGCTACCTCGGCCCTCGAATTAGGGATTATTAAAGACAGTATATTGAAGGTGGTTTGGTGAATGCCTTGTTCCTTGGCAAGTTGGTCGCTACTATGGTAGGTATACTAGAGTTGATCCTCTTGCAAATTATACTTGGCCTCAAAGGCCTTCAACTTATCCAAACGTTTCTCTTTTTGTCTACTTGAGATATTTTTTCACTTGATATAGACTTATGAAATAAAAAGTGATGATTCATTTATGATCCTTCTTTTCAATTTCATTCTATTAGAGGGTTAGCGGGTTGGCTTTGTTAACGTCAGATAAGACATGCATAAACCTTATCTAAATCTAATATTGCTCAAAGATGTCATAAACACATGCCTTAGTGTAGCTGGCTAACTCAGGCAGAACGTCTTTCAAAGTGTAGTCGAATTTGACCACATAAAGCATAGTTGAGGGAAAGCCTTTTCCTTTTCTATATGGGAAGGGCTTGTGAATGGGGCCAAGATTGCTTTCGAAACATGTGTAGGAATAGACTTTTTCTTAGGCCTCTTTTGGATGGGCTCAAAAGTCGAAGAGCCAATTGGTCAACAAGCATGCTTGGATTTGTGAGTAAGGGCTAAGGTTTAAGTAGGAGGAGGTACTGATATAAAAGCGGTATAAGCTCTATAGACAGGAAGAGGAACGTCAAGCCTCAAGGAGTATCGGTTCATAGACTTAGAAAGAGGAGAACATCTTTAGAATGGGGAGTTAAACCTCCTAGCAGACCTAGAGAGGTCACAAGAATCCAGATTGTGATCTGCATGGTATTGTCTCACATCCTTATCTCTTTTTTTCTCTCTCCTTCCTTTGGAGCCTCGTAGAATCATATTCCTATGATGTGTCACATTCATGATGTGAGGAACCAGAAGGTTTATGACTAGATACTCAGTTGACTTACCATGAAGGTCACTAAAGAATCAAGAATATCCCATTGTACTTGAAAAGAGACATAACTAAATTAAAACTTGAAAGTCAAGAAATAACGCGCGTACAGTGAACGTGTTGTTACTTTGGGTATCGTGTGAGGTGTTAGTGTGCATTATTGATCCTAAGGATTGTGTCCATGTAGTCAACTAAGTGGGGTTACTTCTCCCACATTAGTTGAGGGCACATCCACCACAATATTGATCAGAGAAGTGTTATCTAGGAGGCCGAAGATAGCAATGTCATATAAAGGGATATTATCAGGAATACTCCTAAGTAAACCAAAGATATCGTCGGCAGGAGGGGCTGAAATTATCTTCCTAACTGGTTTCTGTTACAGCCATGGAACCAGACGTGGCGATATGATTCTTGTTCTTGGATGGTAGGCGAGAGGTGAAAGCCTTTCATCACCACCTTTCTCTCTTGTAGATTCATATCCAAGATCAATATCGTCGTTATCATCCCCATCTTCATTCTTATCATCTTCATCATCATCTTCATCATCCCTCTTATCCCTCCTCTAATCAACATGGAGATCCCATGCCATGGCTAGGTCTCTTGATCATCAGCAAATGGGGGCTTTTCTTCATCCTCTTGAGCTGATTGTGTAACCTTATTGTAAAAGGGAGCAGGTCAAGGCTATGACATTGTATAAAACCTAGAAGCATCTCATTTGGGATTCAGATAAAAGGAATTACATTCCTTACTAATCGACAGAGGTGTCTTTTAAGGCTTGGAGTGTGTATGCTGAAGCTTTGCCCGTATGATTCTTTGAAATGTTTGTTAAATGATGAAGTTGGTCATTTGAGTGAATTGGGCTCTATAGAGTTAAGAAATAAGGGTAGAACTTACATCTTGATAACCACTTCCAAGAGAAGCCAGCGGGGAAGCAAACAAAGCAATACTTATTCATGGAATGGTTGAGTTTGTTGTAGAGGTCGATAATCATATAGCAGCCTCTGGAGGATTCCAAATAGGTTAGGGATGAATGGTTTCCCCATTTCTCAATAGTATATAGATATCTAATCAATTCAAGAGAGGTCCCCCATCCCAAGTGCCCAAGGAAAGTCATATAGGTACAATTTAACGTGGCATGCCTATTTGGATTAATTGGGAAAGGGAAAGCTCCATGAATTGGAGAACATGTCAGATGAAATGATTAAATAGAGGTACACCCCTAGAAGGACACATATAACAGTTACACACTATGTGGCCATCTAAGGGGTCATATTCATGTTGATAGGGTGCTAGAGTCAAAGTCTCCTTAAAGGGGATCACTTGGCGGTCACAAATCCTTCTTACGTCTGCATAATCAAAGTTAAAAGCTAGAGAATCTAATTGCTGTTGATTATCATGAAGCCCTATGGATTAACATTGAGAGAAACTCCTATATAGGTTCTTTTCCTGTAAAAAATGAGAACAATTTATAAAGATTGCCTAGGCTGATGATGAGATAGCCGTGCCCTAGAGGGAGTTGGAGTAGATGTTGGGGTAAAGGTTGAACCTACTATTGGGAAAGTGAATTCTAAAGTGGAAGGATCTCTACCCACGATGGAGAGACATGTGGAGCATCTGCAATCCATAGCTTACTAGGAATTGGATACACGAGCAAGGTCAGGTGTGACTTAACTTTAATCTTCATGCTTCAGCTAATCCCCTTACAGCCGATTTACGGCGTCCAATGGATATTGACTTGTGTTGACCAATTGAATCTCGTACATCAGAGGCAGTGATGGGTTAAATAATCTATGAAATGTGTGTCATGTATCCGCAACATAATGTATGCGAACACACTATGTAGATAGCTCGCTCCTGCTGGAAAACGAACTTCGTCTTATTACAGAATTATATATTTCCTTTTACCGATTTTTGTAAATTATATGAGAACAGAGAAATTGTCCAAAGGGACGTGGTTTTTCTTGCAGGAGTATAGGATTATGATGCTCATCTTGAAATATAGATGATGATTCTATCAGGCATCGAAGCACATTTGATGTGACTATTCCTTGAAACTGTCTCACCAAAACAAACTCATCCATCTATATTCGATCGAAGTTCAATGAAAGTTAGTTGCTTTCTTCCTTTCTTGAGCAATACTTGTCAAAAATTTGATGAAGGATACAATCACACATAAAAACTTAGAGCTGAGAGCCAAGAGACACGATGTTGACTCCAAGCAATGGAAAATCAAAGGAATTTGGAGTTCTACACACATAAACTTAGAGAAACTTTAGGAAACCCTGGAGTCTCGAGTTCCACTTTTCCATTGGCAGTGGAAAAATGTAAAAGGTGTAAATGTGTAGGATCGTGTAACATCGAATATAATTAAATCTAAATGTGGAAACAGATGATAATAGCAAAGTAAATGGAAATAAGCAAAATAAAACAAGCACACCAGGAATTTTTATACTAGTTCGAACTTCCCGTTCTACGTCCAGTCCCAGACTCTTCTGGAAATTCAACTACAATAACCCTCACTTAACCCGGAGGAACGGGTATATACAGTCTGAGCAGCAGAGCAGACACCTGAGCAACTGAACAGGATTTTCGCCTCAGCAGCAGAAGAGGACTTCACTAATACAAAATAATATCTTACACTGTGTGTTCTTGATAACACTGATTTTTCACTGATAGTACGAACCTCCTATAATCAAATCCTTAAGTATATGAAGTGTATGTGAAGATATGAAGAGAAGATAATGCAAAGAATCGAAGATTATGAAAGTTATTTGTAGATTCAAAGCAGTAAAAACGTATGTTCGCTGTTTGAATGCAAATATTAAAGCACAAGAAGAGTATTAGAGAGTTAGAATGAAAATCAGTGAATATGAAGTGTTTGGGAGTATCTATATATAGTAGTTGAAGAGTTTACTACCATTGGTGAAGGGTTCTAACGAAGAGGAGCATATATTTCCGTTCATAGAAGGGTTGCATCCTTCGGAGAAGAAGATGTCTTTTCGAAAATATGGCAGCTGGTCTCGGGTTAGTCGACTCGTCGTTCATGGTCAGTCGACTGACTATGCAAAAGATTTAAAAAATAAACAGTGCATATGTATATGTACATAGTCAGTCGACTGGATGGTTATGGCCAGTCGACTGGCTGTGACATTTTACATAGTACGCTTCTGTTTTGATTTTTTTATATGAAATATGAAGTGCGGACTACTCGAGGATAGATTTTAACAAATTTGTAAGAATCAATCATACATACTAGACAGTGAAAGCATAGATTAAAAGTCTTTGATGTAGCCATAGTCCGTTGATTATTTCTTTTTGTCGTGAATTCTCTTTTTCTTCTAACTTGTTTTGTCATGAATCAAAACTAGTGATTCAACAGTCTCCCCCTTTTTGATTGATGACAAGCCTGTATATATAAAAGTCCTAGAGAACGAATAAAAACTCCCCCTGAATATATTATACTTCTTGTACCTGCATAAAGATGATTAGGACAATTCTTCTCCCCTTTTGTCATCGACAAAAAGGAGATATAGCAAAAATAATTTCAATATAAAGTGCAGAAATAATTAGCAAAGTGAGACTATTTAGTACGAGTCTCAAAAGATAAATAATTAACAACTTTCAATATGTTTAAATTAACAATGAAGTTATAGATAAGCAAAGAATTCATACCCAACTCACTCACCAAGAGACCTACTCATCAAGATCCCAATTGTATTCTCCCTCTGGTGCGGGCTCCTTTCCTAGTCTAGAAGCGCCTTGAGCACCACTGCCTGCTCCACTAGTGTCGCTACTAGTATGCTCCTTGGATGTAGACCATGTAAATCGAGGTGCGGGGCGTTTTCCTTGGGCGACAGACGTGGCAGCAGTTGAAGAAGAACATGATAATGCATCCCATAATATAGAAAAGAAACCTATGATTTTATCGAGCTTCTTATCCATTTTATTGAGTCTAGAATCCAAAGTAAGTTGATTACGGGAGAGAATTTCTATGGATTCATGGGTGCTAGAGGAAGTAGCTAAGTGAATATCGCCTTCTTCTTTTTGCGCTACCGGTTCTCTAATTATAGGGCCTCCAAATTGTTGTTGTTGAGCCCGTTGATGCTTCCAATCTTGAAATGAAGTAATACGTGGCAGACGTGTTGGTAGCTTCATAAGACATATGGTCCTTATATTTATCATCCCAACAGTAGAGAATTCGAAATCTGGTTGACGAACACCCGCATCTAGAAGAAGTCGCATAATATATTCTCCAAAATAGATAACATGCATATTCCCATGTGTGAAGGTGAGAAGTTCATCCATAATACGATGCAACCAATTAACGCGTATATTTCCCCATGTGGCATAAAGAGATTTGAAATTTTCCGAATATATTAATTCATATGATCCGGTTCGGGGGAGAATAGATCGCATAAGCGTCTTGTGTAAAATTCTTGCTTTAGGACGAAGAAGCTTAGAACGCAATTCAATCATGTCGTCACCCATGAACATATGACTTATTCTATCTCTTTTTCTTGGATTGCATTCGACATCATTTAAATCTATTCCTTCATTCGAAGATTGAAGTATATGTGCCATTCTATCAAGGGAAAAGAAAACTTGTTGTCCATATACCAAACTCCACACACAATTATTTGGATTCGATGGTTGTTGGTGACTAAGAATTAAATTTGGGAAGAAAAGTTTTGCTATAAGATGTTTAATATTGTGGCAATTTGCATTGTAGTCAAGGAGTGACTGTAAACCACATCTTCGCATTAATTCTTGAAGAGAGTAAGCACCAAAATCAGAATAAACCATGAAGGAGCCTTCAAAAATCCTAGAGTTTTTCTTCTCCTCCCATCGTTCAATTGCAGTTGCATCATATAGCCAATGAGCAACGTGAGTATCAACAAAGGATGAAGAGCCTGTTTTTTAGCGTTTAGATCTAGGGGGCCATTAATTTGATGTTTTTTTGAGGATTTCGTGAAAGAAAAATGAGGGCTAGGGTTTTGGAGGCAGTAAAAACGAAGAAGGTAAAGTGAATAGATGGCGTAAAAAGGTTTTATAAAGAAACAACATAACCCCTTTTTGTACAGCCAGTCGACTGGTCGGGATAGGTCAGTCGACTGGTTGATAACCCGAGAGTATTTTACTCTGTAATCAGTCGACTGACCTATATGACTCAGTTGACTGGTTGACAACCTGAGAAGTTTTACACCCTGTAAACAGTCGACTGGTTATATATATCGGTCGACTGGCTGAAGATAGGAAATGCAATGAAGCTTAAAACAAAATTTTATTTGAAAAGGCATATACATAATCGAAATCCAAGTAAACAAGAACAATAACACACAAGAAAAGATGATTATTTAGGAGTTTTTGGAGAGCATTCATGTGGTTCAACCTTGGTGTTCTCAACATAAGGTTGCAAAGGAGACCAATAATTTTGGCGTTGCCAAGAGTTTGGAGATGCCGGAGGTTGATGTGGAGTTTGCTTCTATTGATTCTAGCTGGAAGAATTTGGTTGATGGGATGTTGAAGGTTCAACAACGTCATGCTTAGATGTTTTTCCACAGAATTTAAGGGCAATTGATTCTATAAGGCTAAGGCGACTGGAATTCATCCGTTGTTTATAATACATTTCTCTTTGTAGATTGATTTGCTCCTTTTGATAATGATGGATTTCGTCAATTTTTTCTTTTGTTTTTGGAGAAACAAACAATGATCTTCGTGACTTCTAAGTTTTTGGAGAAAATCCAGTGTGATATTGAGCAGTTTCATGTCTAGGAGTAGGAGTTGGCAAGGATGGATTAGAGCTACTGGAAGAATGATAACTACTAGAGGATGTTGATGTAGCAAAAGATAATTTGGAGTTAGAGGAGTCGTGAGAGGCCATTGATAGAAAATGAGGAACTTGAAGTTTAAAGTTTTGAAAAATAATTGTAAGGATGATTAAAATGAAAGGAATGCAGATTTAGAGATGAATTTGAGCTGTGTTTGAGTGGTTAGAAACAACAGAACATTAATAGCCAGAGAGGAAAAACAGATACAAGGAATGGATGAAAATTGATTAAAAAATTAAATGGTCATGAGCCCACGAAATAAAAGAGTTAGCAGAAAATAATACATAGCTCAACTGGTAAGACATTGGACTACCGGTTAGGAGACCCGAGTTCGAGCTCTAGCAGCTACACGATTAATTATTATTTTTTTGAACAAAAATTTCATAATAATTAAAACCAAACTTCTAGTTGAAACAAGAAACATTCAAAGCTCAATTGGTAAGAAGCAATTGTAATATTATAAAGGAGAGGTCATGGGTTCAAGTCTCTCTAGAGTAATAATTTTTATTTGATAAAAAAATTTGAGTGAGAGTTTGTTTATATATATATATATATATATATATTATCAAGTTGTGTTATAAAAAACTACAAATACAAATAGTATATATACATATATGAAATTTAAAAGAGACTATTCCAAGTTCTCGTCTTAAATTGATGAAAGTGTTTTCATTCAAAGGTTTTGTAAAAATATCTGCTAATTGTTTATTAGAGGAAACAAATTCTAGATTTATCAAGTCCTTTTCAATATTATCGCGAAGAAAATGATGACGAATGTCAATGTGTTTTGTTCGTGAGTGATTAACAGGATTTTTAGATAAATTAATAGCACTAGAATTATCACAGTAAATAGTTGACTTAGATAAATTAAAACCAAAATCTTATAGTGTTTGTTGCATATAGATAACTTGAGCACATGCCAAAGCTGCAGAAATATATTCTGCTTCACATGTCGATAATGAAACACAGTTTTGTTTTTTACTAAACCAAGATACAAGAGACCGTCCAATGAAGTGACAAGTCCCACTTGTACTTTTTCTATCTGTCTGGCTTCCTCCAAAATCAGCGTCACTATAGGACACTAATTCAAAAGGACATTACTTTGCATAGAATAGTCTAAGGTCCTTGGTTTTATTAAGATACCGTAGTATGTGTTTCACTGCTCGTAAATGTGATTCTTTTGGATCTGCTTGAAATCGTGCACACAAACAGACATTCATCATTATGTCAGGTCTACTAGCTGTTAAATATAGTAACGATCCAATCATACTTCGATATAATTTTTGGTCAATACTTTTGCTACATTCATCTTTATCAAGATGTATGGTTGTACTCATAGGAGTTGGTTTGGTAGAAGTATTTTCCACACCAAAGCGTTTAATTAGATTGTTACAATACTTTTCTTGATTAATAAAAATACCATTTTCTATTTGTTTTATTTGTAAGCAAAGAAAATAATTTAACTCACCCATATCTGGCATTTCAAATTCTTTAGTTAATATTTTAGAAAAACTTGACAAAGTCTTTCATTTGTAGATCCAAAAATAATATCATCAACATATATTTGAATGATTAAAATATCTTGTTTATTTCTTTTAATAAAAAGAGTTTGATCAACCTAAACAATTTCAAAACCAGAATCTATTAAATATCTTTTAAAACGATCGCACCAAGCATGGGGTGCTTGTTTCAAACCGTATGAAGCCTTTTTAGTCTTATAAACATGGTTAGGAAACTGTTCGTGTATGAATAACGGAGGTTGTTCAACATAAACATTTTCTTTTATGAATCCATTTAAAAAAGCACTTTTTACATCCATTTGATATAATTTAAAGTTATGAAAACATGCAAATGCTAGTGAGATTCATATTGCTTCTAGTCTAGCGACTGGAGCAAACGTTTCTTCGTAGTCAATTCCTTCTTCGGATTTTGGATCGAATTTACCAAGCTGATATTTTGAGTATAAAACAAAACATTTTGATCCGAAAACTTTAAAATAAGAAATATATGGGTTTTGTCCATTAAGAAGTTCATAAGGAGTATTCTTAGTTAGTGGTCTAATAGAAACACGATTCAAAACATAACAAGCTGTTGCAACTGCTTCAGCCTAGAAATGTTTTGGTAACGTACATCCATTTAACAAAGTCCTTGCACATTCTTGTAAGGTTCTATTTTTACGTTCTACAACTCCATTTTGTTATGGAGTTCTAGGAAACGAAAAATTATGGAATATCCCCTTTTTCTTACAAAAATGTTCAAAGGCTTCGTTCTCAAATCCACCTCCATGATCACTTCTTATGTTTTTTATTTTCAAACCTTTAAAATTTTGAATTCTTTTGACAAACGTTTTGAAATTATCAAAGGTATCACTTTTATTTTTCATAAAAATAGTCCAAGTATATCTAGAAAAATCATCAACAATTACAAACACATATCTACTATGATTAATGGATTGTACTTGTGTTGGTCCAAATAAATCCATGTGTAGTAATTCAAGTGGTTGTAAGGTTGAAATGACCTTTTTAGATTTAAAAGATGACTTAGTTAACTTTCCTAACTGACATGCATCACAAATATGATCAATTTTAAAATTAATTTTTGGTAGAGCTTTTACTAAATCATTTTTAGAGACCTTTCACTAAAAATAATGTAAGTGTGTAGGATCGTGTAATATGGAATATAATTAAATCTAAATGTGGAAACAGATGATAATAGCAAAGTAAATGGAAATAAGAAAATTAAAAAAAAACACCAGGAATTTTTATAATGGTTCGAACTTCCCGTTCTACGTCCAGTCCCAGACTCCTTCTAAAATTTCAACTACAATAACCCTCACCTAACCCGGAGGAACAGGTATATACAGTCTGAGCAGCAGAACAGACACCTGAGCAACTGAATAGGATTTTCGCCTCAGCAGCAGAAGAGGAATTCACTAATACAAAATAATATCTGACACTCTGTGTTCTTGATAACACTAATTTGTCACTAATAGTACAAAGCTCCTATAATCAAATCCTCAAGTATATGAAGTGTATGTGAAGATATGAAGAGTAGGTAATGCTAAGAATCAAAGATTATGAAAGTTATTTGTAGATTCAAAGTAGTAAAAATGTATGTTCGATGTTTAAATGCAAATATTAAAGCACAAGAAGAGTATTAGAGAGTTAGAATGTGAATCGGTGAATATGAAGTGTTTGGGAGTATCTATATATAGTAGTTGAAGAGTTACTGCCAATGGTGAAGGGTTCTGACGAAGAGGAGCATCTATTTCCATTCAAAGAAGGGTTGTATCCTTTCGGAGAAAAAGATGTCTTTTCGAAAATATGGCAGTTGGTCTCGGGTCAGTCGACTGACTATGCAAAAGATTTAAAAAATAAACAGTGCATATGTATATGTACATAGTCAGTCGACTGGATGGTTATGGCCAGTCGACTGGCTGTGACATTTTACATAGTATGCTTCTATTTTGATTTTTTTATATGAAATATGAAGTGCGGACTACTTGAGGATAGATTTTAACAAATTTCTAAGACTCAATCATACATACTAGACAGTGAAAGTATAGATTAAAAGACTTTGATATAGCCATAGTCCGTTGATTATTTCTTTTTGTTGTGAATTCTCTTTTTCTTCTAACTTGCTTTGTCATGAATCAAAACTAGTGATTCAACAAAAGGAAGATGAAACATGAATTTGAAGTCAAGTAAGGTTGGTAAACATAACAAGGCATCGACGACCATGAAGCCATGGCGGTCACCCACCTTAGATCAGATGTGATGTAAGAAAGCAGCATCAATTTGGAAATTAGGTTATGACTCGTATAACTCGGCTGCAGTTTCTAAGGTGTAACAACTCTACTTTCTACACCGTCGAAATAAATAAATTTTATTAAAGTAGAAATGTTCAAATTCAATTATTGATAATTATTATTTTTAAAGTAATTTTTTACTTAATTAAAGTTTATTTAATAATGTTTTAATAAACTGAATTAATTAGTAAATTATTTTCAAAAAACATATAAAAATCAGATAAAATGTATTAATGAACATAAGATAATTTTAAAGTGTAATTAGATTTTATATTATTGATATATTTCAAAAGGAATTTATTTTATCTTAATACAATGAATAGTCAGATAAAATAAATATGTTTGAATTGAAAGAATTTGATAATTATCAAAACAACGAAGTGTAAATTAGTTTAAATTTAGTTTGAAATAAATTTACAAACAAATAAAAGAGTAATTCAAAATAAAAATAAAAATAAAAATAAAAATAAACAAAAGAGACAAAGATGGAAATAATTGTAATCTAGCCCTTGATAAAGCAAAGCCCAAGCACAAAAGAAGCTCAAACCTTTTTCCTTTCCTATTTCAAAACCGGTCTCCCATCCATTGCCATAACCCTTGTCCAACCCTAAATCCCCAAATTAAAGGCACTTAAGAAAAAAATGCACATACATGCAAAGTGGCACCGGCGAACGCTGCATGCAAGATGCGGGGGGAAGGCATGAATATATACCATTTGTATGCATATAAAAATATAGCCAATTGGTGGTGGCAATCATTTGGTGAATTTGTATTTCATGTCATGTCCTAGTAGATGATGTGTGAATGTTGATTGAAGTGGTCGGTGTTAAGCCTTAAAATGGCCAAATTGCAATATATAGCATTTGTATATGAATAAAACCATACGCCTATAACTAGGTTTTTGAGTGTCGTTATGTTGGGCTACTATGCTTGTAAGCATCATAAGTGTGATTGCCTTGTCCAACATATTGAATGAGTACTCTATAGGCATATGTGCCAAAGCTACTGAGGTTATTTTACATCATGCCTATATTTATTGAAATATTAGAAAAGTGGATGGACTACTATAAAACTCGAATTACCTTTCAAAAACCATTGCCAATTAGTGTTGAATTATTATATGTTGCATTGTGATATTTGCATGTTGGATCATAAATTGAAATTGGCCTTATGCAGCACTTGAAATTGATTAGAAGAGGAAACCAAGTTAAATGGTTAGGAAATATATGTATGTATGCATGTGTATATGTATGTGTTGTGTATCAAAAGAAGATTTTGTCATAATTCTTTGGATTTTCAAAAGGAATTTTTTTACAACTTGATTATATAAAAGGATTTTGTCAAGGAGAATATATACATATGTATATAAATTTAAAAATGAATATTTTTGAGTTTTGGAAAGAATTTAAAATATGAAGGCTGAAATTAAGTATTCCAAAATGATGTGTTTATGTTATAGCATTTGAATTTCATTTAGGGAAAGAAATGATATTTTGAGAAGTAATAATAAGCTTGGAGTTTTATTTATTTATTGTGTGCTAAATATATTTAGTGAAACATAATTACTATATTTTGTTAAGTATAACTTTTATAAGTAATTTATTTGTATTTGATTATCTTATAGATAGAAATTTTTTAAGTGCATTTGAAAATATTTATAAACATGTTTTACTTAAATATCATTAAAATGGTAAGCTTTGGAATTTGGTTATAAAAGAGAATTTTATAAGTTGATGTTATGATAAAAATATCTAGAATATTTTATACAAAAGAGAGTTTCAGTTCAACGATTGTTTTTGAAGGTGATTTAGAAAGGATTTGAAAGTAAATAAGGATATTAAATATTGATTTCGAAGATTAATATTTGTCCTTTGAAAATATTTTGGATTGAAAATAATATTACTTAAATTCTATGGTAAAAAGGTATTCTTGAAATTACCGAACTCAATTATTAGTGTTTTATAGTATTTAAGTGGAACTTTTGATAATGTGAATTTATTTTAAATGAGTTAGGTGATTTGAAATCCACATAGAAAAACGAAAGGTTGAATTATTGTAAATTCTATAAGAGATTTAAATAACGCAGTTCTTAATTTTAAATTATACCTCTTTAAATTTAGTATTACATTTGAGATTGTATTGAATATTTTGGAAATAGGAATTATACAATAAAGCCCTTTTAGATCAATAAATGATTGAATCATATAAGATGTGCGAAATTCTATATAATGAGAGTTCTGAATAAATGAAATTGTAATATAAACGATGTGAGACGTTCGGTAATATTTTTCAGTTATTCTTGTGACTCATTGTATAGGATATGGTTTAATATTTACTGCATTGAATATTTGATCGAGTTAATAGCCCCTAGAGGCAATAGGTTAAACGTTAGTTAGAAGGGTTTACTGTATTATGGAGATTATGGAAAATATAATGAACTGATCAAACGAGATGAGGAAAAAGGATGAGATTGATTCTTCCCAACTGGTTGTTGAGTGTAGCATGATAAGGGGTTCTCGCATTGTGATCAGTGATGAAGCTTTGACTCTTACCCCTTCATAACTCGAAAATGAAGGTTGGTTGGAAGTTGAGTGGCTAGCCGTAAACCAATCTAGGAGGCACTGGTAGTAGCCACGGCGGGATTCGCCGCGAAAGATACTATCATAATTGGTATCGAAGCAGGTTTAGAACAATGTAGAATATATGTGACACAAGTCTTTTCCTTAAACTTACTTAGAGTCCCTGTTTCCATTGGGTGAGTGTTTTTGCTACCTTACATAAAAGTGATAGTATGAGTATACGATGATTACTAGGGTAATCATCTAAGGACATACTTATTACATTTCCTATTATATATTATCCTCATCTCCACATCTTCTTTGTATTTGTCTTCATGAGAAACAAAAGTTGTTGATGGAGGTAGTGAATTGTTAGCCCGACCAGTAGCATTGGCATTGGCAATAATGAATAAACCTTTGTTTGTCTTGAATGTGAATGAAGTAGCTCATTTAGAGAAGATTTAAAAGACACTAGTTCTGACCTTGCATTATGAATAATTCACAACTCTAAATTGTGACGAGGTGAGTCTGAGTAGGAAGATCCATTATTGATTAGAGTTGCACAATGGAAGATAATAGATAGTTTTCCACCTAATGCATTTGTTTTTTCATATGTATTTGTTTGAATGATGTGTTTATTGTTGTATTAATTTTTATTGTTTTTATTTAGGTTGTTACAAAATGTGGGAATTGAGTATGATCTATCATGGACTTTTTATAAACCCGCTTGAATCTAGATCGGGCCAATGTTAAAAGCTAAGTGTTCCTTCATTTATGGAAGAAACCGCGAGGGGTTATACGTACATATACATATATACATAATATACATACACGCACAGATATATATATATATATATTCATTTTATAAAAATAATAATAATAATATATATACAATTAAAATGTGGAATGGAAATATAATTAGTTGAAGGCTTGATCGTTTTGTACGAATTGGTGATTGTATTGTAATGAACTGCATTATTGTTAATGGTTGATGAGTTGATTACGTGTAGAAATTAAAAAAAATGAAAATTTCATACAAGAAACCATATAATTTAATAAAATATGAATATTATTTTATATAATTATAGAATAGTTTACTTTGGTGTTAATTTGTCCATTGGGTGTTTTAAAAATTCTAGTCAATATAACTGATCAGCGTTATTGATAGATATTCCTAACGCTTAACGAGACAGTACGATACAATATTTCAAAATGTTAAGAAATATTTTACTTAGGAACTGTATATTGTTTTATAAAGTAATATATTAGTTCAGGAAATGAAATTATTATTTTTCTAGATTTAATTATTTTTGAATAATGTTTGCAGCTGTTGGTATTAGTGTAAAGATGAGATCAATATCGATGCAATATTGACATACTATCCTAGGCAGTCAACATTGCTGCAAAGTGGCAGGACGAATCGCAAAAAATTATGGCATGAAAACGTTGTATATTTTAATATAAATTAATTTACAGATTATTTTATGTAAATATATATTTTTAAGTTTAAATTAAAAGGATATTTTAATGATATGTGTGTGTGTGTGTGTGTCTATGTATGTATGTATATGCAAATATATAACAGAATCAGTTTGAGCTGAAGATAAATTTTCAAAAGAGAAAAATAAGAATAGAATTTTATTAACCATTTTATTAATTAATATTTTTCAAGGTATTTATGGGAGAATGTTATATATTGTAAAACATGTTTTAGGAAAAATATTTTTTTATCGAATAAAGGATGAGTATATGGAAATTATTTTTTCAACTTTATAAGCTTAATTTGCTCATGAGAATACAAATTTTTGCAACTCTTAGTTATATGGAAAGAAAATTCAAAATGAAATGTGTTGTTTAAAAAGGAAAAAAATAAATGAAATGTTATTTGATTTTCAAAATTTTATATAGGAGTTAAGAAAGAGATATATTAAGTAAGTCCTGATAAAAAAAATTAATAGGCGACCTTTTCAAATATGAAATAATAGTGGAATTTTTTTAGCAATGAGTTATAACTAGTGAAAATTATTTTGAAAATAATGTAATATATTTGTTAGAAAAATAGGAATGAAGTTATAGATTTGTGGAAGAACAGAGGTTGGAAAAAACACGACGAATTAACATTTTCAATTATAAAAAATGAATAAATATGTTGGCGAAAATTTTCAAATGATTTTGAAATACTTGAATCGATAATTTGAATTGAAAATTTTGTCAATTTTGAAATATTTGATTCTTAGAAAAGAAATTTTAATCCATTGGATTTTTTGGAAGAAATGGATATATGAAGCAGAAAAAATAAATAATATAAACTTGATTTTTGGGAATAAAAGATTTGAAGAGAATTTCTATAAAAGATTCTCGTATTCTTGAGAAATTTCTTTAAAAGAAATTTTTTTTACTGGGAAAATAATAGTTTTGTTTCTGAAAGAAAAAATGGTTTGTATATAATGAAATTGGGGAGGAAATGAAATAATAATGGAAAGAAATGTTGTTATTTAATAAGAAGTGTTTGCAATAAACACCACATAAAATTATGAGCATGACGTTTTACTAATTAAGTTGGAAGATTATTACTGTGAAAGTTTGTTTTGAGTAGATAAAAGATTTCTTACAAAACATAGGAAAATTTTATGATAAAACAATGGCATATTTTAATCATAAATGTCGAACCATCGATCCGTTTTCGATGATTTTAACTCCGCTAGAAATCAATGTCTTTGGAGAACAATTTCCTTTTTGAGTGCAATGCAAAAAGAAAGATTTAGTGAGACAAACAGTTGAGTTGACAAGTAAGTGTATCGTTGCCCAAATGTAAACCATTCGAAATAGTGCTGACTTTATTCGACCATAATTAACTTCCAAACAGTTTGCCCAATTTGGACGATCTTGCACTTTATGAAAATCTAATAAGAAAACTGCATATGACAATGATACAATTTAGCCCGTGCATGCACTAGATACAAGTGTGACCAGACCCCAACAAATCAGAACAGTACCTGCAAGCTGAAAGATTACATGATTTAATTATGCACAGTGACAACCACATGGAATCCTTCTATAATAGACTGCCTTGGATCCTTAAAACTTGTCATTTTCTTTATCTTTATTTATTTTCTAAAAGTAATGTATGAGCTGTAATGTAATAGTAAGGACAGAGCATGTGATGAAATATGTACTATTTCTTATATATAATTGCATTGAATGAGTGAAAAGCAGGTAAAAATTATCACAAAATTTCCTTTTCCTCTTAATTCTCATCAACTTCTCTAGTTCTCTTCATTCTTATTCTCTTCCTTTGAACATCATTCTTTGCGAAATCTGGAGAAAAACATTGATATGTTCTCACATTCTCCCTAATATTCTCTTATCATGGTTGAAATTCCAACTCTAAAACAATTTCTCGACAAAATCACTCAACAAGTTGCCATTCTTGCTCACCATGTCAACATGCTTCAAATCCAATCATCGGGAACTCTCTCATTTCCATATTTCAAAGCCTATAGAATGGATATTCAAAGCTGAACTATTCTTCCAATATCATTCCACTCCCAAGGAGCAACGCATCAACATTGCTAGCTGCTGTATGCAAGGTGAAGCTCTCGTTTAGCTTCAATGGATGCATCGAAAAAAAACCAACTCTCCACTTTGTAGGCCTAACTAAATCCATCAAACAGAGATTTGAAATCTTCACTTCTATTTACAATAACCCTTACCATCACTCGCACAAACTATCCGACCACCACTACTTCCCTCCACTCCAATTCCTAACACCATCCTTACATAAAAATCACTACTCGAGTTTCCATCTCAAATCACCGCCAACACAACCTTTACATTATGTCAGAAATTCTTTACTATTCGATCTTTCATGATTAACGATGAACAATTCAAGTAATAGCCCAAGGATCATCAATACCGAATATTTCCCAAACAAAGCTTAATATGATTTTTTTTGGTTTAAGATGACGTACCTTGATTAACAGCGGAAGATATAATGGATGTCATCTTCTTCTTGTGACTTCTAAAAATTACTCTTCTTCTCAGAATTCGGTTTCTCTCTCTAACCCTATTTCTTTATATGTTTCTTGATGGAGAAGAATACATCTATGTACCAGGAGAGAGAGGACCCAATCCTTTATATAATATTTAACTCTAAATCTGGTATGTCCATCATATACCAATTCAACGCTTAAGATTAATCACAGACCTAATGTTCTAATTATAGTACGGTCTATTTATGACTTAATTAATCGGGTCACATTAAGATTAGAAACTGCATAACGTTAAAGGTAAATGACACGTTCTATTTATGACCTAATTAATAGGGTCATATTAAGATTAGAAACTGCATAACGTTAAAAGTAAATGAAATGATTGCAGTTTCTAATAGCAGTTTTCTAACATTCTCCCACTTGACCCGATTATTCATAATATCAAGTGTTGAACATCATACTATGATAAATTGCTGAGAGTTATGGCGGTTGTGCATTATTAATTCAATGCATTCCCTTTCATATACTACGATACCAGCAATCCATCATTTTATACTCATAATTTATATAAAACAGCATAATGGTCCACATAATGTTTTATATCATAATGATTAAACATAATATCTTTATAAGACTCTTTCTTGTTTAAAATTACATAAAGGACGTACTACCACATTAAACCAAGAGGCACATAATTGTATATCAAAAACACACAAAGAAGCTCAGAATGTCACACATAAATTATTATTAATACAACCAAGACCCATTCTTTGAACATGTTCCTTAAATTGTCTTGGTTGTAACCCTTTCGTCAAAGGGTCTGCAATCATAAGTTCTGTCCTGATGTGCATGATTGGCACTCTTTGTTTCTAAACCTCATCTCTCACAACAAGATACTTCAGTTCCGTATGTTTGGCACCTTTAGAGTACTTGTCGTTTTTTGAGAAAAATACTGCTGCAGAGTTATCACAATAAATTTTCAGCGGCTTGCCAATGGTGTCGACAGCCGCAAGTCCTGAAATAAAGTTCCGCAACCATAATGCCTGAATTGTGGCTTCATAACATGCCATAAATTCTGCCTCCATAGTAGATGAAGCAACGATAGTTTGTTTCGCACTTTTCCATGATATGGCTCCTTGAGCAAACATAAACAGGTAAACAAAAGTCGATTTTCTAGTATCGATGCATCCAGCAAAATCTAAATCGCTATATCCAATCACCTCCAATTCATTGGATCCAATATACATGAGCATGTAATCTTTCATGCCTTGTAAGTACCTTAACACTTTCTTTGCAGCTTGCCAATGTTCCCTTCCTGGATTACTTTGATACCTCCCTAACATACCGACTGCAAAACCGATATCCGGTCTAGTATAGGTTTGAGCATATATTAGGCTACCAACTAAAGATGCATATGGAATTGATTCCATTTCCTTTCGTTCAACATCATTCTTAGGACATTGCATGAGATTGAATTTATCACCTTTCTATACAGGAACTTTTCGAGACGAACACTTACTCATTCCAAATCTCTCTAGAATCCTTTCGATATGTCCTTTCTAAGACAATCCCAATATTCCTTGTGATCGATCATGAAATATTTCTATTCCAATCACATAGGATGCCTCTCCCATATCTTTCATTTCAAAGTTCGTTGAGAGAAATTCCTTAGTCTCATGCAATATGCTTATTATTATTTGCAGTAAGCAAGATGTCATCAACATAAAGGACTAGATAAATAAACTTGCACCCACTGATCTTTTGGAATAAACGGTGATCAACCGTATTTTCCTTAAAACCAAAAGATGTAATAATGGTATTGAACTTTATATACCATTGCCGGGATGCTTATTTAAGCTCATATATTGACTTTTTAAGTTTACACACCAATTGTTCTTTACCTTTTACAGAAAAACCCTCAGGTTGATCCATATAAACATCCTCATCAAGATCTCCATTCAGAAAGGCTGTTTTCACATCCATTTGATGCAATTCCAAATCATAATGTGCTACTTATGCCATTATTATTCTTAGTGAGTCCTTTTTCGGAACAGGAGAAAATATCTCCTTATAATCAACACCATCTTTCTGAGTGTAACCCTTAGCAACAAGTCTAGCTTTATATCATTTGACATTACCACTAGAGTTGTGTTTGGTTTTAAAAACCCATTTGCATCTGACTCTTTTACAACCATGTGGTAACTCAACGAGATCCCAAACTTCATTCTCTTGCATGGATTTTAGTTCTTCTTTAATGGCATTAATCCATTCCTTTGACAATTTACTTTCTGCAGCATGTGAAAACGAAACTGGGACCTTATTGATTCCTATATCATAATCTGATTCTTGCATATAAACCATATAATCATTAGAAATAGCTGACCTACGATCTCTTTGAGATCTTCTTAATGCTACTTGTTATGGTTCATGCATATCATCATTATGTAAGTCATTTCCTTTAGGAAGTACTTCTTCATTTATATGTTGTTCATCATCATGCTGTTCTCAAACAGCTGGATCAACATTTGGAGTAATAGTAGATGGAGGAACTATTCTAGGCAATGTAACATTTATCCTTGTTTCCTTTATTTCCACTATTTCTCTTCTAGTACTCCCACTGACTTCACTAATCTCAATGAATCTTGCATTACCAGTTTCTATAATTCTTGGACTATGATTAGGACATCAAAACACATATACTTTAGATTTTTCAGGGTAACTTAAAAAATACCCACTAATCGTTCGAGAATCTATTTTTTTTCATGTGGATTATAAATTCTCGCTTCCGCTGGACAACCCCAAACATGCAGGTGTCTTAAGCTAGGTTTCCTGTTAGTCCATAATTCAAAAGGAGTCGTTTGAACAGCTTTACTTGGAACCATATTCAACAAATAATCAGCGGTTTTGAGAGCATACGACCACAAATTCTTAGGTAGTGTAGAATCTGACATCATACTCCTCATCATATCTATTAACGTCCTATTGCGCCTTTCTGCTACACCATTTTGCTGTGGCATACCTAGCATTGTGTATTGAGCACATATGCCATGACTTTCGAGGAATTTTGCAAATGGACCTGGACACTGGCCTGACTCATTATATTTGCCATAATATTCACCACCTCTATCAGACCTTATGATTTTCATCTTTTTATCTAATTGCCTCTCAACTTCCATTACAAACGTCTCAATGACATTCACAGATTGAGATTTTTCATGAAGCAAATAGACATAACCATAGCGGGAAAAATCGTCAATAAAAGTGATGAAATGCTTTTGTCCATTAAAGGCTGGAGTGTCCATAGGTCCGTAAATATTAGTATGTATTATTTCAAGAAGATGGCTGCTTCTAGTGGTTCCTTTCTTATTATGTTAGGTTTGTTTACCTTTAATACAATCCACACATAATTCTAGATCACTAAAGTTCAAATTTGGCAAAATTTCATTACTTACTAATCTCATCATTCTTTCTTTGGATATGTGATCTAGTCTTTTATGCCATAAGAAAGCAGAATTTTCATTCAACATGCTACGTTTGCATCCAACATTATTTATTATATTCAGCAAGGAATTCGCCTAAGTGTCATTCAGTTTCAGTTTATATAAACCATCAATTAGAATACTAGAACGAACATTATTAGTATTTGTATATAAATCAAAACAACCAGATCCAAACGTACATCTAAAACCAGAAATATCCAACTTACTTACGGAAATATGGTTTCTAGATAATGAAGGTACATAAAGGGTACTATATAAGTCTAATACATATCCACTTTCTAGAATTAGACGATAAGTCCCAATGCCTTTTATTGTGGATTTCATTCCGTTTCCCATAAAGAGAAAACGATCTTCATTTGGATTTATGGTTCGGATCATAAGAAATCCCTTTCTTTTCGAACCAAGCTATCCATTTCGGACAGTCATTTTGATAATGTCCTTTCCTTTTATAGAAATGACATCGAACATCCTTTAGTTCCTTCTTTTCCTTATCCTGCCCGTTCATAGCAGGTGCCTTTTTCTTCTTGAAATGACTTGATTTTCCATTCTTTTCTTTACCAGCTTTATTACTCACAAAACTTACTGAGTGATTCACTTGATTTTTCAAACGTCCTTCTTCTTGAACAAGTCTATTGGCTAATTCATTAACTTTCCACTTATCCTTTATAGTGTTATAGTTAATTTGAAAAGGTCCATATTCAGAAGGTAGCGAGTTCAGGATAAACTGGACAAGAAAAGAATCCTCTACTGTAAGTTCAAGGGAGTTTAACATTGCTGCAAGATTAGTCATCTCTATAATGTGCCCTTGCATAGTTCGCGACCCATCAAACTTCATGGTCGTGAGTTCTGCCATATGAGTACCAACGAATGACTTATCAGCTGAACGAAAACGCTCTTCCACAAACTACATATATTCCTTAGCACTTTCTGTTTGTGGAATTGTTGACTTGATGTTGTTAGCAACAGTCATCTTAATAAACATGAGGCTCAATCTGTTACTGCGTTCCATGCTTTATGGTGTGATTTTTCTGTCTCAGTACTAGCTGTTGTAAGAGCAACAGGTTTATCCTCAAGGAGTGCCAAGTCAAGATCCTGAACACCTAAATGGAAATTGACTTGTTCACTCCATTCAGAAAAATTAACACCAGTGAACAATGTAACAGATGAAGCATGTGTATACATGGGAACTACTGCAAATTAAATAAAAAAAATGAAATAACTATAATCTCATAGCTAACGCGATTCAGATATGTACATAATAGTATAATATAGCACTCCTTTGGGTAGATACTATCTTATACTTAACATAATTAAATACCAAAACATAAGTAAGTAATAAATATATTCACTTAAATAAAAATGACATCTTTGGATGATCAATATTTATTTAATCAAGATATCTATTAAACCTCATCATGTCAACTAGTTATAAAACAAGACTTTCCTTTGGGTAAGTTCTTAAGTTCTACCATTAGTGATGCCGGATTTATTTTTGGTATTATTATAACTGGCAATTTCTATCAATAATCATTATGTCACTTATGCACTAAATGATTATTCTGATTTTGACCACTTTGGCGATTAACCAAATCATAAATCTCATGTGCATAATTCACTTATAACACATACTTAATTAAACATCATGAGTAAAGCATAGAACAGATCAATTGCAATCATAGGAAATATTCAGTTATTGATTGGTGGCTCTGATACCAAATGTCATAAATTCTTTACTGTTCGATCTTTCATGATTAATGATGAGCAATTGAAGTAATAGCCCGAGGATCACCAATACCGAATATTTCACAAACAAATCTTAATATGATTTTTTGTTTTTGTTTAAGATGCCGTACCTTGATTAACAGTGGAAGATGTAATGGCTGTCATCTTCTTCTTGTGACTTCTAATAATTACTCTTCTTCTCAGAAATTGGTTTCTCTCTCTAACCCTATTTCTTTGTATGTTTCTTAATGGAGAAGAACACATCTATGTACCAGGAGAGAGAGGACCCAATTCTTTATATAACATTTAACTCTAAATCTGGTACGTCCATCATATACCAATTTAACGCTTAAGATTAATCACAGACATAATCTTCTAATTATAGAACGGTCTATTTATGACTTAATAATCGGGTCACATTAAGATTAGAAACTGCATAACGTTAAAGGTAAATGAAACGTTCTATTTATGACCTAATTAATAGGGTCATATTAAGATTAGAAACTGCATAACGTTAAAAGTAAATGAAATGATTGCAGTTTCTAATAGCAGTTTTCTAAGACATTAAACCCTCAAACCACTTGTATAACATCACTAACACTACCATCAATGCCAAACCCCTTCCTTAATGTTTCAGCCATAACCAATGATCACGAATGAACTTGAAGATAAGATGGAAGCCGTGAATCATATTAAGGAAATTCTTGATGAAGTTGTTAAATTTTATGATCGTATTTTGATTCTTGGCAAATCATCCAACTATGATGATGTTTATCTTAGTCATGGCATGACTATGCATCACTATGTTGAAATGGTAAATACATTACAAATGTTGGTTATGTCCAATGTAGATTCGATTGTGAAGTGGAAAGAGAATGCTTGTGTATCCTTTTTGATGTGTTTTGTTGAAGACACAAAAATGCTAAGTGAAAGCAAAGTCTACATTTTTAATTCCAAGGGTACATTCAGAATAAAGAAGGCTTATGACCTTAAGGACAAGGTTAATTTCGAGGGGTTGGTAATGATGAGACAATGGTATAATTCAACCGGTGCATGCACCAGATACAAGTGCAACCAAACCCCAACGAATCAAAACAATACTTGCAAGGTTGAAAGATTACATGATTTACTTATGCATGGTGGCAGCCATATGGAATCCTTCTAGAATAATCTACCTTGGATCCTTAAAACTTGTAATTTTATTTATTTATTTTTATTTTCTAAAAGTAGTATATGAGCTATAATGTAACAACAAGAACATAGCCTGTTATAGAAATATGTACTATTTCTTATATATAATAACATGGAATGAATGAAACGGGAAAAAATTATTACAAAATTTCCTTCTCGTCTCAATTCTCACCAACTTCTCTAGTTCCCTTCTTCATTGTTTTTCTCTTCCTCTGAACATTATTCTATACAACATCCAGAGAACAACAATAAGGAACAACTTCTGACCCATGAGTTTTGCAAAATTTTGACGTTAACCAGGCTAAAAACGTAGGATTATAAAGTGGACATGCGCTTTTCTAAAAAATTTAAAATTATTATACCGTTGGAAAAAATCTCATAAATCAAGTTATGCTTTACATTTTTGCAATCCGAAATTTATTTTGGAAAGCTTATGAATACGCAACAACCTTATTTTTGAATCCTAATTTAGAGTTTTTGACCGTTAAAAAATTTGTCAAAAAGCGGCTTAGACAAATATGTTATGTTTCTCTTACATTAAGTGAATGCATACTTGCCATATCTCTTATTATATTCAACTAATATTTAAACTTAAGTTGAGAATAGGTATTCATTAAGCGCATTTGGATTAGTTGGTGAGTTAGCTTGCTTTCGATTGCATAATAACAGAGTAACTTTCTTAAACACTGATAAAGATGTATGTTTTTATGTTATATATGTGTGTGTGTGTTGTTATTGTGACAACCCTGAATTTTGAACAATTTAATTTGAAAATATTTAATTAATTTTAAATATTTGAATGATGGTTTAGTTTGAATTCCCAATATAGCTATGAATTTGACGATTAAATTTTAGAATTTAATCTATAAAAAGTTGAATAAAATTTTTAATTTGACTTTGGAGTTGAAATTGAATATTGAATTTGTATTTTAAATTCAAACTAATGACTTAGAAAAAATAATTTGGATACAAGAATTATTATTTATGTAAATTTATAAATGGATGGTTAGTTTTAAATAACATTTTTTTCTTTTCTTTAAAATAAAAAGGAATAAAATTTTAATCAATACAAAATAAATAAAGAAATACACATAGTTAAAAATTCAAACAACAAAATTTACAAAACAAAGTAAAGAAAATAATTATAAAAAACAAATTGAATTTAAAATGAAAAAATAATAATAATATATATTATATAATTAGTACACTGCCTTATTCTTTTCAACCAGATCCCAAATTCATGCCTTAACCTACGCCGTAACCCACGCAAAAATCACGTCTCCTTTCCCTTTTATATTAGAAACCCTACCCTCTTCATTTCAGAAAAAAAAACATACGAAGAAAATTCATGGCGGCTCTGTTCTTTCTTCGTTCGATCACAAATTAGGGCTTTTGAAATCAAAGGCGACAACTTCAGTAGCTCGCGACCCCTCCTCCTTGCGATGCGTTAAACAAAGTGAGTGAATCCTTCACTCACATCTAATTCAAGCTGTTAGTGATTGCTAGCTGGTTCAAATTCATGATTTTTTTGCTTGATTAACTGCTTTTCACGGCTTTGAAATTGTTGAATTCTTGTTGACTTCGGTCACTTTGAGTTGTTAAATCTTTGTTTGATATTTCTTGGCTTTGCGTTGACTTTGGTTGCCATAGCTATGTGTTGAACCATAGCTTGAACTCGTCATTTTTCTGATGGCTTCGGCAAGAATATGGTCCTGAGTTTGGTTAGAAGTCTGTAGGCATGATTTTGTGAAAACATTTTGGATAAGAAATTATAGTGACTGTTGCTGGTGAATTCAGTCATGCCTTTGTTTATGTGATAGTGTTTGCTGTTGACTATCGATACTTCTCATCTCTGATTTGATTATTATTACCTGTTTAGATACAGGTGTATGCCTTCACTTAGCAGTCATATAAATTCAAGTTACATCAATAATGTTTACTCAAGTTTCCATTTTTTGGTCACTGCATGTTAACAATATATATAAGTTCCGAAAATTTCATGCTCTAGTTCAAAGCTTGACTTTTATATTGATAACCTGAAGGTTTAAAATGCACAAAGGAAGTGAGCTGTTCTTTTTTTTGTATATATATTAATAACCTGATACCTTGCTTTTGAAATAATAATCTTGTCTTATACTTATCAATAGCCTGACACTTTCTTTATTTGTATAGGCAACCTTGAACAAAAATTTGTGAGTGTGACTTTGTTTCATAGCATGAAGAAGTAAACTATCATATTACGGAACGTGTAGACCTATATATATAATTCATTACTCAATTTAACATTGTTGACTGCTCTGTTGCTATGTCCATGAGCATTTGCTCAAGACTAGTTATTTGCATTGTTGTTTTCCTATCTAGTCGCAGTCCTTCTATGGTACTTTTATGGTTTATTTGGTCACTGCATGTCATTATACTTGAAAGGTTTTATTTCCATACTGATTGCACAAGACATTGTTTCCTTGATGTATATGAACCTGTTCATTTGCATTGTGTGTTTCTCTTGTTGCCCCTTACTTGAACCCAGATGCTTTTGTCTTGTGTCATATTGTTTGGGGTTCATGTTTAAATACCGGTTGAGTGTTGGTATGTTTCTTGTACACATGCATGAAAGGTCCTGTTGCTTGACCGGAGTGCATATGTTTGGTTGCACTAATGTTCACTATGATCTGGTCTACCTGAGTGCTTGTAATAGTCATTCATGAATGATTATAACTGAGAAAAAAATATATTTAATGTGCTCCTTTTTAACTTGTACCTGTGTTAAATCCAGTTGATGGCTCGGATTTGACCTTGTGCTCGTTTGGAATTTTCGTTGATCTTTTGTGCATTTCATACTGTAGCGGCGAGGCAGTGCACGCGTGCGTGTACTGCAGCCCTACCAAATCTGATGTTTTAATTGATGTTTTCCTATTGTTGGAAATTTATTTTGTTTTAAGTTGCCAATTCAATATATTTTAAATCGCATTTAGATGATTTTGTTGTTAATTGTCGTTTAGGCAATATTGATGTTTTTCTAAATTATCTTCATCAATAATCCTTTCATCTATCTTCATTGATAATCTGAATCTACTGATTTGTTGTTTAACACTGTTAAGTGTTATATTTACCGTTATCCGATTTCTTGTTAAAGGATCGGATAGGTAAATTTATATTTGACTGTCGTCTAATTGTTGTTTGATTATTATTGCCTCTATGCACTAATAACTGAGTTTGAATTAGACTGACCTGTGTATTATTTTCTTTTGAACGTAATACTCGGGTCAGACCCAGTATTTTACAGCTTGAAGATTTTGAGGCATCGAAGTTAGAGAGAGGGGGGAAAACGCTTCACTGTATTTCGAAGAATTTTTGTACTTAAAAGATATATTCCGCTGTATAAAATTTAAATGCATTGTATAATCTCTGATATATGTATGAAAAATTCATTCTTGTGAAATAATATAATTATTCTGTGTTTCTGTGGCTGATTCTGTTTAAACTCTATAAACTGAATAACAATCCGTCATTTTGAACGTTTCAAGTTGGTTTAATTACCGACTCGGGGCGGTCAGAACGGTGGGTCGTTACAAAAAGTGGTATCAGAGCTTTGGTTTATACAAAGCTCAGTTTATGATGTTTAATATGAATAGTTAGAATCATTTTAAAGAAAACGTTTTTCAAATCTAAAGAACTATAAAATTGTTTTCTTTAAAAATAAAAGTTATTTTGAAAATTCAAATTTTTTTTCGAAAATTCCCTTCTCTAAATTTAGGTTTGCGATAGTTTCTCTTCGGAAAAACCCATTATCGAGTTGGCTGAGATTTATGAAAAATAAAATAATAAATTGTGAAATAAAATGACGTGTCAATTTAGTATAACCAAGAGGATCATTAAACTATAACTGGGGAATTTGATTCTGAATTCTTTTGAAAATTGATTTTAAATGTTTTGAAGAATGATTTAGAAAATAAATGGATTATAAGTATTTAACTTATAATATGGACTTTGGGTATATAATTGAGTTATATAAATTGAATTGAATTAATAAAGGAGATTTATGAATCGAAGTTTTATAAATAGAAATGGAATTTGTAAAGATTGTTTATAAATTCGAAACCAATTGAATTTGATAAATGAAACATAGAAGTTATTAAAGGAGATATATTCGTGATTTTGGACAGCGAATTATCCTTTATGTTAGATACTGTGATAGTAAATGTTGGTTGGGAATTTTATCCACGATTTTGGACAGTGGATAATCTTTTAAATAAATGTGTAGAAACATTGAATTGAATAAACGAAGTATATTCACGATTTTGGACAGTGAATAAAATATTAAAGGATATGTCTTGGGAAAATGATTGAATAATCCAACCTCTACTAATAAGGATTGCAAATATTGATAGGAAACTTCGAAAACATCTTGTTAATTATAATGGCAAAAACCGAAGCACAAAAAAGCAGCACGCCGTGAACAAAGAGCAATTGCCCGTAGAGAAGCAGAAGCGGCACGTGCGGAAATTGAAAGGAGATTCAGTAAAAGGCAAGCACCTGGTCCCTATGATGATGTTATCTGTTATCGATGTCATAAAAAGGGACATTATGCCGTTAAGTGCCGAGAGAAGAGAAAGAAAAGGAATGTGGATGTCCGGTTCGCTCGTCCTGAGATTGTGTGTTTCAAATGTCAAGGAGTAGGGAATTTTCTTAGTCATTGCCCTAAAGTGAAAAGGAAAAAGCGCGTACTCGATTTACCCGTTGATAGATTGACAATCTGCTACCATTATCGTCAGACTGGACATATAGCCAGAAACTGCACCGAAAGACAGCATGGAAAGCAAGCTATAGCCCGACCAGCTAGAGCGAAAAGTGTAAAGGTGATAGATAAGGATGGAAACATCTCATATTTTTGCGGGAACTGTAGGGATTGGGGACATGTAGATTTTGAATGTGTTAATTCTCCTTTAATACAACCTGAAATAGTGCAATCCGAAGATGAAGTTTGGCAAAGATGCGTACTACCTGACGAGAAGTCGATAGTCCTTAATAATTCTGAATCTTAAACCAATCAGTATATTTGAAGCAATCAATATATTTTGTAATACTATCTTTTGTAATCCATAATCTTCTATGTACGTCTTTTAAAAGTATTAAGCTATGTATAATTTTGTACGGAAGGAAATATTTTAATGAAATAGCATCTTGGGAAGGAAGTTTATTTGTTGACTTAACTGTAGGAATCAAACTAATTTTGATGTAAAGCTTATATTTCAAGTTTAAACTAATGCTAAAATGGTTAATGTGGAAATATAAATTTAATGGAATCAAGTCGATGAATGACTTACTAAAGAACTAGTTGATTATTTTTGGAAATAGAAAAGCAAAGTTCAAATAGAATTTAGATTTCAAATTTGAAGTTGTCAACATGATAATCCATAATAGGTTTAATAAATTCAGTGATGAATTTGAATTTAAACGTGCGGAAAATTAAATTAAGTGAAAAACTTAATATTGAAAAGTTTGAAGTCGGTTTAAAATTAATATTGCGAAAAGTATGAGGAATTCAAACTATGAATTAAGTTGAAGTTGAAAAAGTTAATAGTTTTAAAGATGTTTTAAAATGTATTAACTATCGAATACATAGATTTCAACATTCATTGTTGAAAAAGGCGTTTTCGAGAAATAAGGAAACGGTGGACTATAACACTGTTGTTATAGTAAATGGTTTCCGGAAGGAAATGTTGTTTATATAGTATTGGGATTTACATATCTATCTTAAAATTCGAATCCCTATACTAGTGATCTTGAGTTGTCGTAACGATGTTTTACGTAACATTCGTTTTGACTCAAATAAATGTGTTCAAAAGAACGCTTTCCTTAAAGAATGGAATATATACTTGATTTTGATTTAGGTATATTGAATATTTTTCAAGTGTTGAAAATGAATGGATTTGTGAATTACTTATTATTAAATAAGTATGGAAATGTTTTCCAATATGAAATGGAAAGTTTGAAATTCTATCTTTTAAAGATAAATTGAAAAATGAATATTTGAAATTTGTTTCAAATAGTTAAGTGTGGAAAATTATATATATCTTGTAAAGATATTTATGGAAAATTTGAACGATTAGTTCAACTTGAATTTTTTTCAAAAAGATTGAATCTTGAGTTAAATTGAGTTTAACTTCGACACCAAAAACAAATATAAGTTGAGCTTTGAATTTTGGATAGTCGATTGGGATTGTATGTCTAACCTTGTGAATTGATGACATAGCAATTGATCTCTATTAAATATATATCTGTGGTGGCGGAGAATTTATTCTTTTAGCTTAACACCCTTCTTTGAGACATACGAGCTTAGAGGTTTTATATCGGTAGACATCAATTATGTGTTGAGAATTGACGATGTAACGTGAAATCCAAATCGAATGTGAACTCGATAATGAATTGGATTATGAATGTGAATTGGGTTTGAGATAACCTTAAAATTTTCAAATCGATTTAGAGGAAAATTTTAAATGAGATGGAAAATTTTGGAATCCTCTATTTGTTATGAATATGTGAATTGAGTTTTCGTAACTTATACATGTGAATGCAATAATTCGAAAACTATCAGTTTGGAAAGTCATTATTATGAAAATCCTGTGTAGGTTTACATAGGTATGATATGTACGAAATGTGAAATGAAGTACTATATGTATATGACATATGTTTTCTAAAACTAAGGATATGGAAATGTACCTTCCATTTATAATTTGTGAAGGTGATTGGAACTCGGTGTGAGTGTCCATTTGGAAATCGTAGCTACGTAGAATTTCCATTAGTGGAATGTCCATTGGGACTGGAATCCCCCACGATGGATCATCGTGTTGGGATCATGTGAATTGATGATGTATGCTGGCGTAATTCATGGGGCGTGATGCCTACAGTTACAAGCGATTCCACTGGGATAGTGGCGCAACCGCCGTGTAAACTGCGATCTAGAGGCCAAAGCGTAATTTGAGGGGAGAGATGCCTACGGTCACGAGCGATTCTACTAGGATAGTAGCGAAACCGCCGTGTGAACCGCGATCTATGGCAACAACCATGGCGAAATTCAAGAGAGATGTGAAATCTACAGTTACAAGCGATTCTACTGGGATAGTAGTGTAACCGCCGGGTAAACTGTGATCCATGGAGGAACGTGCTTTCCATATCCATTTTTAAAAGAATTTTTAAAAGTATTTTCACTGGGAGTTGAAGCAAGTATATTTAGTACTTGGAGATTTTTTGTCTCGCGCCTGGCCAGCGTATGCCTAATGTCTGTAAGAACGACAATAGACTTGTTAAATTTCGAGTTAGCAAGTATTTTCAAAACTTTGATAGCAAATCAATAGTCTGAAATTAGAATTACATAATTCCAACCTAATTGAATTAAGAAGAAGATCTTTGAAATATCTTGAAAGTCCATAGCTTTGAAAAAGATATATGATATGAAAATCTTTAGCATGAAGAATTTCAAGTTTAAAATCTAAGTTTTGTAAGTCGAAAATTTTGGTAAAAGACTTTTACGTCTTGATTTTAGAAATCAATGAACAAAGCTAGTGAGATAAAATAAATGGAATGAATCCTATATTTATTTATTTTAATAAGATTCGAACTTGGTAAAAATTGTGTATGGTATAAATATCGGTGAGATTTTAACAATCATTTTTTTTCCTAACTTATAATTTCGGGACGAAATTCTTTTAAGGGGGGAAGATTGTAACAACCCTGAATTTTGAACAATTTAATTTGAAAATATTTAATTAATTTTAAATATTTGAATGATGGTTTAGTTTGAATTCCTAATATAACTATGAATTTGACGATTAAATTTTAGAATTTAATCTATAAAAAGTTGAATAAAAATTTTAATTTGACTTTGGAGTTGAAATTGAATATTGAATTTGTATTTTAAATTCAAACTAATGACTTAGAAAAAATAATTTGGATACAAGAATTATTATTTATGTAAATTTATAAATGGATGGTTAGTTTTAAATAACATTTTTTTCTTTTCTTTAAAATAAAAAGGAATAAAATTTTAATCAATACAAAATAAATAAAGAAATACACATAGTTAAAAATTCAAACAACAAAATTTACAAAACAAAGTAAAGAAAATAATTATGCAAAACAAATTGAATTTAAAATGAAAAAATAATAATAGTATATATTATATAATTAGTACACTGCCTTATTCTTTTCAACCAGATCCCAAATTCATGCCTTAACCTACGCCGTAACCCACGCAAAAATCACGTCTCCTTTCCCTTTTATATTCGAAACCTTAACCTCTTCATTTCAGAAAAAAAAAACATATGAAGAAAATTCATGGCGGCTCTGTTCTTTCTTTGTTCGATCACAAATTAGGGCTTTTGAAATCAAAGGCGACAACTTCAGTAGCTCGCGATCCCTCCTCCTTGCGATGCGTTAAACAAAGTGAGTGGATCCTTCACTCACATCTAATTCAAGCTGTTAGTGATTGCTAGCTCGTTCAAATTCATGATTTTGTTGCTTGATTAACTGCTTTTCACGGCTTTGAAATTGTTGAATTCTTGTTGACTTCGGTCACTTTGAGTTGTTAAATCTTTGTTTGATATTTCTTGGCTTTGCGTTGCCTTTGGTTGCCATAGCTATGTGTTGAACCGTAGCTTGAACTCGTCATTTTTCTGATGGCTTCGGCAAGAATATGGTCCTGAGTTTGGTTAGAAGTCTGTAGGCATGATTTTGTGAAAACATTTTGGATAAGAAATTATAGTGACTGTTGCTGGTGAATTCAGTCATGCCTTTGTTTATGTGATAGTGTTTGCTGTTGACTATCGATACTTCTCATCTCTGATTTGATTATTATTACCTGTCTAGATACAGGTGTATGCCTTCACTTAGCAGTCATATAAATTCAAGTTACATCAATAATGTTTACTCAAGTTTCCATTTTCTGGTCACTGCATGTTAACAACGTATATAAGTTCCGAAAATTTCATGCTCTAGTTCAAAGCTTGACTTTTATATTGATAACCTGAAGATTTAAAATGCACAAAGGAAGTGAGCTATTCTTTTTTTTGTATATATATTAATAACCTGATACCTTGCTTTTGAAATAATAATCTTGTCTTATACTTATCAATAGCCTGACACTTTCTTTATTTGTATAGGCAACCTTGAATAAAAATTTGTGAGTGTGACTTTGTTTCATAGCATGAAGAAGTAAACTATCATATTACGGAACGTGTAGACCTATATATATAATTCATTACTCAATTTAACATTGTTGACTGCTCTATTGCTATGTCCATGAGCATTTGCTCAAGACTGGTTATTTGCATTGTTGTTTTCCTATCTGGTCGCAGTCCTTCTATGGTACTTTTCTTGTTTATTTGGTCACTGCATGTCATTATACTTGAAAGGTTTTATTTCCATACTGATTGCACAAGACATTGTTTCCTTGATGTATATGAACCTGTTCATTTGCATTGTGTGTTTATCTTGTTGCCCCTTACTTGAACCCAGATGCTTTTGTCTTGTGTCATATTGTTTGGGGTTCATGTTTAAATACCCGGTTGAGTGTTGCTATGTTTCTTGTACACATGCATGAAAGGTCCTGTTGCTTGACCGGAGTGCATATGTTTGGTTGCACTAATGTTCACTATGATCTGGTCTACCTGAGTGCTTGTAATAGTCATTCATGAATGATTATAACTGAGAAAAAAAAATATTTAATGTGCTCCTTTTTAACTTGTACCTGTGTTGAATCCAGTCGATGGCTCGGATTTGACCTTGTGCTCGTTTGGAATTTCCGTTGATCTTTTGTGCATTTCGTATTGTAGCGGCGAGGCAGTGCACGCGTGCGTGTACTGCAGCCCTACCAAATCTGATGTTTTAATTGATGTTTTCCTATTGTTGGAAATTTATTTTGTTTTAAGTTGCCAATTCAATATATTTTAAATCGCATTTAGATGATTTTGTTGTTAATTGCCGTTTAGGCAATATTGATGTTTTTTTCTAAATTATCTTCATCAATAATCCTTTCATCTATCTTCATTGATAATCTGAATCTACTGATTTGTTGTTTAACACTGTTAAGTGTTATATTTACCGTTATCCGATTTCTTGTTAAAGGATCGGATAGGTAAATTTATATTTGACTGTCGTCTAATTGTTGTTTGATTATTATTGCCTCTATGCACTAATAACTGAGTTTGAATTAGACTGACCTGTGTATTATTTTCTTTTGAACGTAATACTCGGGTCAGACCTAGTATTTTACAGCTTGAAGATTTTCAGGCATCGAAGTTAGAGAGAGAGGGAGAAAACGCTTCACTGTATTTCGAAGAATTTTTGTACTTAAAAGATATATTCCGCTGTATAAAATTTAAATGCATTGTATAAACTCTGATATATGTAAGAAAAATTCATTCTTGTGAAATAATATAATTATTCTGTGTTTCTGTGGCTGATTCTGTTTAAACTCTATAAACTGAATAATAATCCGTCATTTTGAACGTTTCAAGTTGGTTTAATTACCGACTCGGGGCGGTCAGAACGGCGGGTCGTTACAGTTATATTATTTTCTAATGTTTCAGAATGCTCCGTGGTAGGGATGTATATATGTTATGATTACTTATACCATGATTTTATAGAACGCTATCCGTATAATGGAGACTCAACTACAATTTTCCAAAAAATCCAACACTTAGAATTTTTACATATATTTATCATATACGAGAAATCGAAAGTCGTTGAATGAGTCTGAATAAATCTTTAGCGTATGATAAAATTAATTAGAGAGAAGTCCACATGGAGGATTGAGTAGGTTTAATCTTGATAGAAGTTTGAAGAATACAAAGAAAGTTTAGGGTATGAGTTGTAAATGATGTCTTCTTGTAAGAATTTGCGAGAATCCAATTTTCATAAGGGGAAAGTCTATCAACCCAACTTTCTATGCCATAGAAATAAATAAATTTTGTTAAACTAAAAATGTTTGGATTCATTTTTGATGTTTATTATTTTAAAGTAAAATTTCACTTAATTAAAATCTACTTAATAAAAGATTTTGTTTTAATAAACTAAACTAATTAAAAATTCTTTTCATAAAATATATTGAACTCGAATAAGATGTATAAATGAATATAAAATATTTTTAAAGTGTAGATAGATTTTTATGTCATGACATATTTGAAAAATAAATTTATTTTATATTAATACAATGAATAATTATTTTACGTAAAAATAAGCAAGTATTTAGTTAAAATAATTTGGGCAATTATTAAAACAATGAAGTGTAAATTAGTTTAAATCTTATATGAAATAAATTTACAAATAAATTAAAGAGTTATTTAAAAGAAAAAGAAAATTAAATATAAGAGTCAAAGATGGAAAAGAATTGTAATCTAGCCCTTAGTAAACAAAGCTCAAGCTAAAAAAGAAAAACGCTTTTTTCTTTCCCCATTTCAAACCTACTCCCTCGTCCTTTGCTGTAATCTCCATCTTAACCTAATTCCCTAAACTAAACACATGCATAAAAAAATGCACATATGCACGTGGTGGGATCGGCAAATACCACATGCAAATGGAAGGTGTGAAAGCGCTAGGCTTGGCAGCAGTGTGTGGGGATGTAGCAGCTGACGATGATAACAGACTTGATGCATGCGAATTTTGTGAGGCTTAATGGAAAGTCGTGAGTGGCGGCCCCTAGCAGATGGAAGCATGCATAGGGTTCTATACCGAAAGTGGTGAAGGCATGACAACGATGGGATGGCTTGGTAGTTGATGGCTGGAGGAACATAGTTGTCTCTAGCGTAGTGTTTTAAGGGCCTTTGAGACGGTAAAATATTTGCTAGAAAATTGGTGAGTATTTTACTGCTCATATTTGTGTTCTAATTTTTGAGTCTATGGTTGTTTCGAGTTTCTGGTGTGATGTAATTGTTGATTTAGGTAATTATTGGGTGAATTCACATTGCATACGTTGTTCTAGTCGATGATGTGTGAATATTGACCGGGTTTGTTGGTATTAAGCTGAAATGGACAAATTAAAGGATATACTCTTTGTATATAATAAAACTGTGGCTAATTGATGTTGTTGCATTGTGATAATTGCATATTGGATTATAATTTGAAATTGATCTTATGCAGCACTTAAAATCAATTAGAATGGAGAAAATACGTTAAACGGTTTAGGAGATTTATGTAAACAAGCACATAAACACACACACATGCATATATATCAAAGGAAGATTTGTCTGAATTTTATGATTTTCAAAAGGAATTTTTTAACAATTCAATTATATAAAAGGATCCTATAAAGGAGATTATGTGTGTTTCTAAGTATAAAAACAAATATTTTTGAATTTTGAAAAGAAATGAATACATAAAGGTTGAAATTATGAATTTATTTACAAGTGGAATAAAATTTTATATTTGTATATGAATTAAATATATGAAAAGGATTCATAAGTATATTCCAAAATGATGTGTTCATTTAGATACTAGTGAGTACTCTATGTCTCCGTTTTTAGCTTCTGCTTGTAATAATCCTTGGTCGTAATGATCCTTGGTCGAAGACTGATGTTCGTTTGCTTGTTGATTCTGATCTGGGTAATGTGGAAACTGGGCATAATGTTAATAGTTCATGTGGTTTGGCTAATAAGGTAGTGGCTGTTGAATATGCGCTTATATGATTTTTGTTTGATGATAATAAACATATATATATATATATATTCATTTAAATGTATTTGTTAATGTACTATTTTATTTTTCATAGATAAATAAATATTTGTTAAATAAAATTAAATAAACAGAAATTTTATTCAAACAAATATTTATTACAATTTTGAATAGTACAAATTCAAGCTCTCACTATACATATACAATTTTGATTCCAATACATCACAATTTCATATTTACATAAATTCCTCACTTCATATCACCCACACTCGTAGTTTATCTTCAACTTCATTCCAGTTAGAATCCAGCATCTGAGCAATCTGCAAAAATATTCACTAACGCAGTAAAATTGAAAAAGAAATATTTTTGCAATATAAAATAAAATGTGAATTTTGGAAATATTATTTGCCTCGGTTATTTGGGTTGTTCGTCATCATTTATATTTGAATTCATCACACACGAACAATGTGACATGCACAGTGTATCACTGTACATGCCACAAGGCCGTGCACGCCGATATACACTTGATAATGTTACAGGGACAGGTGAGCACAAGGTCAAACCCAAATAAAAAGACGGGTTCAACTCAGGTGCAAATATAAATAAAATCACAACACACGCACAAGGTCAAACCTGAACTATTAGCTGGATTCAACACAGGGCAGGTGTACAGGCTACGACTTCAAACATGAAGCAGTTCAATATCCAAGCAACAATGAAAAGTAAGGAACCAAATACTCAAGACAACATGAAGTGGACAGCACTGACTCAAGTACACAAACAACAAGCAGCAGTATGCAAGTGCATACACAAAGAGGCAACAAAGGTCAAGGACCAAGTGCAAAGGCTGCAGTAAAGCATGTACATGTGTATGAAAACCATAGTCAACAGCAAGTACAAACCAACACAACAAGCTTCAAATGAAAACATATGTGCCAGAGAAACATGTGCAGCCCAATGAACCAGTGACAACAAAGTGACTCAAGCAACAACACAAACCAAGGTAAAACCATCAGGTACATCTGAACCAAAATCAAGTATGAAGTATACAGACACACATGAATATGAAGACCACAAAGGCAATGCAACAGTAAAAAGAAACAACATCAGCAGATGCAAGACCATAGATCTACACAAGTGTAGCCTCGAACCAGAACATCAAAATACAGGTTTCAATATCAATGCCATTGCTTCAGCAGTCAAAATATCAAATAAACATGAATCAAGACAGTGAACTGAAGGCATGAACTGCAACTCAAAAGAGCAGACATGGAACCAATGTCCTAGGTTACAACTTCAAATGAATCAGTGATGCAAGCGATGCTACAGAGCTCGAGATTATATATGCAATGGAGACCGTACATGAACCAGAACACAAATCCAGTTACAACACTGAGTTCGAAAATGTCAAGTGCAGAAGTACACAAGTGCAACAGGTCAAGGATGTGTACCAAGCAGATGCAACATTCTAATATGTACCAATATGCTATGCAGTGAACAAAGCAAGGTGTAACCAAAGTCACAGTGAACAAAGCAAGGTCACAGTGAAATCAACATCATTAGAAAAGGTCAAAGCCGAAGACAGGGATGAACTCGAGATTATCTATATGCAATGTAGACTATACTTGAAGCCAGAAGAAATGGAAATGCAGACCAAAGAATCAATATCGTCAAAACAATCAAAGACGTGATGGCCACGAAATTCAACAATACCGTGTTGACCAATGTCAAAAATCAAAGCCAAACTAAATTAGGAAAGTTTCTGCCATATCAATCAAGGAAAAATCGAACGCTTCAAAATCAAAGCTGTGCGCATCAAGTCGTAAAAATATCAGGAAAGCAAGAATTAGGAAAGTGTCGAATTGATATATATATATATATATATACCCAAAATCATCATCGCCTTGTGTCCAAAAAGAACAATCGAATCCAAGAAATCAATCCAAAAAGCAACAAATAACATACCAGAAGAAAAATCAGATTCGATCGAAGCAACCAAGCCCTAATTTCACAAAACGATCAATAGAGGAGCAGCTGCGAACGAGCGCAAGTAAAGCAACCAGAGAATCGATCATCAGAGAAGCAGCGAGCAAGAGCAACACAAACCAGAGAATCGAATTTGAAGAAAGCCCTAATTTTCGCAAGGGAACAAAGCCCTAATTTCAGAGGGCAAAGAAAGCAAGGCCGCAATTTTTCAATAGCAAAAGAAAAAGGAACGGCAGACGAATTGGCCGGCCTTGTTTTATTATAAGGGGCTTTAGTTTATTTTTGCAATAAGGGCTTTAGTTTATTTTTAGGGTTTATTTTTATTAAGGGGGTTTTTTGTTTATTAGTTTTATTTTTATCTATTCCTTTCGAATCAAGTCTTGGTAAATCACCACCTAGGATTTAGGTAGTGTCAGATTGTCTAGTTAGAATTAGTTCAGTGAGCAGGGTGTGCGAGTTTGCAAAACTCTATAGGCGGTAGCAGGGTGTGCGAGTCTGTTAGAGTGTTTGTAAGCGGGAGACTGTTTAATTCTAATAGAAATCTGGGAATGCAGCAGTAGGCAGGGGTTGCCGAAGCTGGGTAAATTTTGTGTGTGATTTACTTTTCAGCATATTTACTTCTCTACAGTTTTTTTGTGTGTTTAATTCGAGAAAATTTGCTATAACCCTATTCACCCCCACCCCTCTAGGGTTAATCTAGATCCTACATGTAACAACCCGCATATTTATCGATTTTATATTTAAATATTTTATTTAAATATTTTATCGTTAGTCGGATTTTAGTCCGAAAAGCTACTTTTTGCATACGGTCGAATTAGGACTCGAGACCACCTCCATTGAGTTCAAAATGGCGTTTGCGACCTTTTTGAGTATAAACTTTGATATATTTGGAGTTAGTCAAAAATTTGACCTTTTTCACTTTGGATTTGAGTTTGGGTTCAGCCCACTAGCCAACTTATACTCAAAACTGAACCACTCTTCCCCATTCACCCTCACTTCTTCCTCTTTTCAGTTCTAAGGCAATAATGGTGGGAGAGATTGGAAATTAAAACTCCAAAACCCTAGTTCCTCTTGCAACCTCAAATTCCTAGCTCCAAATTCAAGAGAACCCATTGGTAAGCATTCTCTTCTTCTTCTCCAACTTATTTTCTTACCAATTTCAGAAATTCCTAAACCTAATTTTGGGAATGTTCTTGTTTTGAGCATAGATTCAAGCTCATTTGGGTTGTGTTGAAGAGAGGTTGATTCTCCATTTGCTTTCAAGCTTCTTCTTGTTTGATTTTGTAAAAAGGTGAGATTTTTATCTCACATCTTAGTTTATAATTATCTTCGATTGTTAGGTATGAATTCCTAACACTTACTCTTGTGCAATTGATTTTGGTTTGGATTGATTTGGTGTATGTTCCAATTTTGGTATTTTGAAATCAAAATCTATGAAAATTCTTTTATGGATATTTGGACATGGATACTTGAGGCGTATCGACGAGTCGGTTAAGGCTGGGTTGTCACTTGGCGCAAATCCTTAGTCGTCACTTGCTCGTTCGATCGTTTCCGATATTCGTTTGGCCATTTTTGGTCGAGGTTCAGAAAATGCTCTGAATTCCAGTTTCAGACGTCTGAATCTGGAATTTCAGACGTCTGAATTGGTTCTATTTCAAATAGAAAGAAAATAGGCTAAAATATGCCTATTTCAGACGTTTGAAACACTTGATTCAGACGTCTGAATTGTGTTCTGGAAATTTTTATATTTCCAGATTCAGACGTCTGAACCACTTGTTTCAGACGTCTGAAACTGCAGTGTTTTGCCTGCTTGCCTATTTTGTTTACGAATTCCAATTTTATCGACTTGTGTTGGTTCCCTTCTATTGTTATCATTTAATTATCGACTTTGATGACATTTTCTTGGGAATTTTTGGAAATATCCATTTTGATGGATTTAATATCGATTTCTTTGGATTTGATTCACGTCTTCGTATGTGAATTTTGATGATTGATTGTTCCTACAATCCTTTCGATGATTTGTCACGTTAAAAATATAAAGGTTTCTATACTAATAGTAAATATCAAAACCCTTTTCATCAAAACGATTTCAACTCTATTTTCAATTACAAAGCTCGTTTCCTAAACCGTTTTCCAATCTACTAGTATATACAAACCTTTACCTCACTCGTATGAGAAATCTAATTAAACGACTTAGTAAAACAAGTGGTATGAAACTCTTGCGTTTACTTCGTTGGTTAATTCTTGGACTTGTTCGATTGAATCTCTTGTGACAATTTTCTAGTGGAGATCTACAATTTGTTCGCAAATATTTAAGTTAAGCAAGTGGTTATGGGACATGATGCTAAACTCATATATTTACTAGCTTATTGTAATTGACACTTCTTGATGATCAATGATGATCATTTTACGGTTTAGACTAGCAATTGTGCGATGTCTCTTTGTCTGCGAGGGAGACTAAGCCCCGCTTTGTGGAGTTTCGACTCAAATTGGTGGGGTAGCAACCCACGGTCTTCGGACCATTTGTGTGTCAGGTCTTCGGACCATTCGTGTGTCAAATTAATGGCTAGCTACCATGAGATAGCTTCTCGTTCGTGTGTTACAGCTGTTGGTGAGTTTTCATGCTCCCGTTCGTGTGATAGGCCTCCCCCCTTTTTATTTTATGATTTCTGGATTTCGTGTGTTGAATTCTAGAATTTATGCTTCACCAATTTTAGTGATTTTCATTGATATGATTTATCAATTTTTGTGCATTGGTGAATTCGTGTGTCATTAACTTGTTGTGAAAACAAGTTTTGGGCATGATACCCTTTTTGGATCTTTGAGAAGATTCTTTGATATTGATTAATCGTTTGTTGATTATCATTTACATACTTATAGTAGTATGCCATTATGGATATTATACGTCTATGCCATATCTTTCGTTCTATATCATGTTATCTGATATTTATAGCTAGACTGATCCGTTTATTATTTTCTTATAAATAATACTCGGGTCAGACCGAGATGTTGCAGGTGCTTCGACTTGACTTCTCTCCAGGGATCCATTACTCTGACCTTTTGCTTACTACTTAGATTAGTATTTTTGTTGTATACTCTTGAGTTATTGACTCATTGATGTATTCTTTTGTATAGCACATGTTGCTATTATTTTGTGTTATTGTGGATCTTTCTGACCACTACTCTAATGTACACTTTTATGTGTAATATTCATATCTTATTCCGCCTTTGTGATATGAATTATCTGTGACTGATTTATGTTATGTTTATTTCTATATTTGTTTCTGAAGATATTACAGCCACTGTGTAGTAGCTTTGAGTTTGTGTCGGTATGTCTGATTGCTATACTATCTGACATATCAATGCTCGCGCAAAGCAATTACACGGATGGTCGCTCCTCAATAGCCTTATTCTCCGTGCTAGTTGACAGCATTCACCATAATGTTCTTGGCTAGCGTGGGTATAGAGGTGGGGCGTCACAGCTTGGTATCAGAGCCAAACTTCGGAACAATGTAGAATAACTTAACAAGGATCATCGTCCTAAGTCCATCTTAGGAGTTATACCTTAGGATTAATTCGAGTCTTCGTACCTTTCTATCCTATTTTATTTTATGATTCCTTGTTTTATTTATCAAGATTCCTTGATAATTGTTTGGTTAATAACCTTTTTCTTCTTCTTCTTTCCTTCTTTCTTTCTAAAGGAAGAGAAATGTCTAGACCAGGCCGCCCCAGAGCCTGCCATCTAGCACTCCACCCCAGGATGGAGTTTTTATGACTGCTCAACAGCTTCTTGATTTGGTAACTAATGCTCAAGCAACTGGAGCTAACCCGGAACCTACTCACCCAAAGTCGGGATTTGCACGCTTGTGCAGCGACTACACTAATTTGGGTGGGAAGCCCTTTAAAGGTTCCGAAACTATTATTGAAGTCCAAGCTTGGCTTAGAACATGCGATCGCATCTTTTCGCGCATGAATCTTATCGATCTTCACCGAGTTCAGGTGGCCTCCAGTATGCTCCAAGAGAGAGCATTGGACTGGTACGAGCTTCTTATTTCTGAGATTAATGAAGCGGATCTCACCTGGGAGCAATTCCGAGAACGCTTCGAACTAAAATTCGTTCCAGAAGCTGAGAAAGTGACATTGGCATGACGATTTATAGACCTTGTTCAAGGTGAGTCCTCCGTGACAGATTACGTCGCCTCCTTCGAGTCGCTTTCCAAATATAGGGTTGAATACATCAACACCCCTTTAAAGAAGAACCAGAGGTTCGTCTATGGCTTAAACAAAAATCTCAAGACGCTATTACTTCTAAAGTTAGAAGTTTCTTTCGACCAACTCATTGATATCGCTCTTCGTCTTGAAGAGGCGGATAGGGAGAATGATGTTGAAGTGGTGGGTTCCAAACCAAACTTCAACAACAAGAAGAGGCCAAACAAATTCAAAGGCCCTTATCCCAATAAGAAAGGGAGGCAAGCAACTCCTGCTGAAAAGACCTTTTCCTCTACTCAAGGGAAATGCTATAATTATGGTTCGAAAGACCATTTTGCGAACAAGTGTTCAAAGCCTCGATCTTGTCGTTATTGTAAAAGTCCGGATCATTTTATTCATCAATGCCTTAAACTTGAAGGCAAGAAGGAGGGAAAGTTAAATGTTGCTCAAGCCCCTGGCAACACATCTCGTGGCCAAGGTATTTCTCATTCCATTCTTGATGGAATTATTTTATTTCGTGGTCATCCTATTCGAGTTCTTTTTGATACGGGTGCGTCCCATTCTTTTATATCAAAAGAACTTGTTGATACTTTTTATTTGGATGTTTTGTGTTTAATGACTTCTTTGAGAATTGCGAATCCGGTTGGTGGATCCGCGACAATCAGTTTATTGTGTAAAGATGTCGAGATTATTTTGTGTGATTTTTCTTTCCGAGCCGATTTGCATGTCATGCGTTATTTAGGCTTTGGAATGATTTTGGGAATGGATTGGCTTAACCGTTATGAAGCTCATATCCTGTGTCCTGAGCATACTATTCATCTTCGACATTCTCAATCTGTTAAGCAGATTTCTATTAATCTTAAAGATTCAGATTCCAGCTTGGTTGCATCTTTGTATTCTTTAAATCCTCGTGATGACGATGATGATGATGAGGGTGATCTTATTTCTCTAATTCACGTCGTTTGTGAATTTTCCGACATATTCGAGCCCGTTTTAGGATTACCACCTAAGCGAGCAATTGAGTTCAGAATTAATCTTATTCCTGGAGCTCAACCTATCACTCGTCCTCCGTATCGTATGTCCAATAAAGAAAACGAGGAGATGCATAAACAATTATCCGAATTAGAGACGAAGCAATTTATTCGCTCTAGTTCCTCGCCTTGGTGAGCTTCGGCTATTTTCGTGAAGAAATCCGACGGTACGCTTAGGCTTTGCGTTGACTATCGCAAGCTTAACGATCTTACTATTAAAAATAAATATCCTCTACCTCGGATTGATGACCTATTCGATCAGCTTAGTGGTGCTAGAGTCTTTTCACAATTGGACTTGGCTACCGGTTTTCATCAGCTTCGTATCGCAGAAGATAGCATTCCATTGACCTCGTTCCGTACTCGTTATGGATCTTATGAATGGCTTGTCATGCCATTTGGTTTGACGAATGCTCCGGCGTATTTCGTTGACCTTATGAATCGGGTTTTCAAAGATTTTCTCGACCGATTTGTTCTCATCTTTATTGATGATATTCTTGGGTATTCTAAAACCGAGGAGGAGCATGAAAAACATCTTCGGATTATGTTGGAAACTCTTAGGAGTAATCAATTAAAGGCAAAATTTTCTATATGCCACTTTTGGCAATCTCGTGTGAAGTTTCTCGGTCATATTATTTCCGAATCCGGAATTTCCATGGATCCTTCAAAGATTGAAGCGATTCAAGATTGGAAGAGACCGGAGAGTGTGACAGAGATTCGTAGTTTTCTCGGATTGGCGGGTTATTACCGTCGTTTTATCAAAGACTTTTCTAAGATTGTCGTGCCTCTCACTAGCTTGACGAAGAAAGGTGTTAAATACATTTGGTCGGACAAATGTGAAGCTTCTTTTCAGAAATTAAAAGAACTTCTTTCTGATGCTCCTATTCTCGTTATTCCCGAGGGGAATCAAGATTTCGTTGTTTATACCGATGCTAGTCGCGTTGGTTTGGGTGTCGTTCTTATGCAAAGAGAACGTGTTATTGCTTATGCTTCTAGGCAATTGAAGCCTGTTGAGACTAGATATGCCACTCATGATTTAGAGCTCGCGGCTATTGTTTTCGCCCTTCGTATTTGGCGTCATTATCTTTTAGGAGAGAAATTTTTTCTTTATACCGATCATAAGTCCTTGAAGTATTTATTCTCCCAAAAGGAACTTAATTTGCGTCAACAGCGTTGACTCGAATTTCTTGCACCATATGATCTTGATATCCTTTATACTCCCGGAAAGGGAAATCGCGTTGCGGATGCACTTAGTCGAAAGCAACAAGCGGTTGTTTCTATGATGATATCCGAATGGAATGATCTCGAGCTTTTATCCACTTGTGAAATTTGAGACCGTGTTACCGATTTATGTTCATCTCTTGTTTTATGTAGCCTTGAGGCTCATCCTTCTCTTTTAGACCGCATTCCTGAAGCTCAGGGGTTGGATCCTGAATTGGCTCTTCTTGGCCAAAATATTAAAGATAAAATTGATATTGAAGGTTTGAAAGATTTTGATATCGATTCTCGTGGCGGCATTCGGAGATTTGGTAGACTTATCGTGCCAAATATCAGTGATCTTCGTAAAGATGTTTTAGAAGATTCTCATCGTTCTAAATTTACCATTCATCCCGGAAGTAGTAAAATGTACGCAGATATGAAGCGAATTTATTATTGGGAGGGAATGAAACTTGACATCGCTAACTTCGTTAAGTGTTGCATGAATTGCCAGCTTGTTAAAGCCGAACATCAAAGGCCCGGTGGGTTATTGCAACCTTTAGAAATTCCAATTTGGAAGTGGGACCAAATTTCCATGGATTTTATAGATGGCCTTCCCCGTTCTCGTTCGGGTCAAGATAGCTTATGGGTGATCGTTGATAGACTTACTAAATCCGCCCATTTTATTCCCGTTCGGTCTAACCGAACCGTTCCTCTTTTGGCCAAACTCTTTGTTAAAGAGATTGTTAAATTACATGGTGTTCCTACTTCTATTGTTAGTGATCGCGATCCATTGTTTACTAGTGGATTTTGGAAGAGTCTTCAAAAAGCTTTGGGAACGAAGCTCAATTTTAGCACCGCTTATCATCCTCAGTCCGATGGACAAACCGAGCGTGTGAATCAAATACTTGAAGATCTTCTTCGTGCTTGTGTTCTTGATTTTGGTGGAAGTTGGGAAGATCATATTTCACTTGTTGAATTCTTCTATAATAATAGCTTCCAATCTAGTATTGGTATGGCACCTTTTGAGGTGCTCTACGGAAGGCCATGCCGATCTCCTTCTTGTTGGCTTGAGACCGATGAGAAGCTGGTTTTAGGTCCAGATTTTATTCGTGATTCCACAGAAAAGATTGATCTTATTCGTCATAGGATGAAAGAAGCCCAGAGTAGACAAAGATCCTATGCCGATAACCGGAGAAGGAAATTAGAATTTTCTGTTGGAGACTCTGTTTTTATTCGTGTTTCACCAATGAAAGGTGTTGTACGTTTCAGTCGATCGGGAAAATTGGCGCCTCGATATATTGGGCCATTTCCTATCACTGAACGTATTGGTTCCATGGCTTATCGCCTTTTATTACCGGCTCAATTTTCTGCTATCCATGATGTGTTTCACGTTTCTCAACTTCGGAAATGTTTTCAAGATTCCGATTCTATTCTTGAGCCCGGTGTTGTGGAAGAGATTGAAATTTCGCCTAATTTAACTTATGAGCAGCATCCTATTCGAATCGTTGCTTCGGAGGTCAAACGCCTCCGAAATAAAGATGTCCCGCTTGTTAAAGTCCAATGGTCTTCAAATCCTAAGGATTGTTCTTGGGAATCTAGAGAGTACATCGAGCGAACACATCCGGACTTACATTCTCGTGCTCTTTGAGGTGAACTTCTTCTTTCAAATTTCTTTTGTGTTGCATATGCTTTTATGGTTGTTACTACATATCTTCTTCTTAAATATTGCGAGGACGCAATTTCTTTAAGGAGGAGAGTCTGTAACAACCCGCATATTTATCGGTTTTATATTTAAATATTTTATTTAAATATTTTATCGTTAGTCAGATTTTAGTCCGAAAAGCTACTTTTTGCATACGGTCGAATTAGGACTCGAGACCACCTCCATTGAGTTCAAAATGCCGTTTGCGACCTTTTTGAGTATAAACTTTGATATATTTGGAGTTAGTCAAAAATTTGACCTTTTTCACTTTGGATTTGAGTTTGGGTTCAGCCCACTAGCCAACTTATACTCAAAACTGAACCACTCTTCCTCATTCACCCTCACTTCTTCCTTTTTTCAGTTCTAAGGCAATAATGGTGGGAGAGATTGGAAATTAAAACTCCAAAACCCTAGTTCCTCTTGCAACCTCTTCCTTTTTTCAGTTCTAAGGCAATAATGGTGGGAGAGATTGGAAATTAAAACTCCAAAACCCTAGTTCCTCTTGCAACCTCAAATTCCTAGCTCCAAATTCAAGAGAACCCATTGGTAAGCATTCTCTTCTTCTTCTCCAACTTATTCTCTTACCAATTTCAGAAATTCCTAAACCTAATTTTGGGAATGTTCTTGTTTTGAGCATAGATTCAAGTTCATTTGGGTTGTGTTGAAGAGAGGTTGATTCTCCATTTGCTTTCAAGCTTCTTCTTGTTTGATTTTGTAAAAAGGTGAGATTTTTATCTCACATCTTAGTTTATAATTATCTTCGATTGTTAGGTATGAATTCCTAACACTTACTCTTGTGCAATTGATTTTGGTTTGGATTGATTTGGTGTATGTTCCAATTTTGGTATTTTGAAATCAAAATCTATGAAAATTCTTTTATGGATATTTGGACATGGATACTTGAGGCGTATCGACGAGTCGGTTAAGGCTGGGTTGTCACTTGGCGCAAATCCTTAGTCGTCACTTGCTCGTTCGATCGTTTTCGATATTCGTTTGGCCATTTTTGGTCGAGGTTCAGAAAATGCTCTGAATTCCAGTTTCAGACGTCTGAATCTGGAATTTCAGACGTCTGAATTGGTTCTATTTCAAATAGAAAGAAAATAGGCTAAAATATGCCTATTTCAGACGTCTGAAACACTTGATTCAGACGTCTGAATTGTGTTCTGGAAATTTTTATATTTCCAGATTCAGACGTCTGAACCACTTGTTTCAGACGTCTGAAACTGCAGTGTTTTGCCTGCTTGCCTATTTTGTTTACGAATTCCAATTTTATCGACTTGTGTTGGTTCCCTTCCATTGTTATCATTTAATTATCGACTTTGATGACATTTTCTTGGGAATTTTTGGAAATATCCATTTTGATGGATTTAATATCGATTTCTTTGGATTTGATTCACGTCTTCGTATGTGAATTTTGATGATTGATTGTTCCTACAATCCTTTCGATGATTTGTCACGTTAAAAATATAAAGGTTTCTATACTAATAGTAAATATCAAAACCCTTTTCATCAAAACGATTTCAACTCTATTTTCAATTACAAAGCTCGTTTCCTAAACCGTTTTCCAATCTACTAGTATATACAAACCTTTACCTCACTCGTATGAGAAATCTAATTAAACGACTTAGTAAAACAAGTGGTATGAAACTCTTGCGTTTACTTCATTGGTTAATTCTTGGACTTGTTCGATTGAATCTCTTGTGACAATTTTCTAGTGGAGATCTACAATTTGTTCGCAAATATTTAAGTTAAGCTAGTGGTTATGGGACATGATGCTAAACTCATATATTTACTAGCTTATTGTAATTGACACTTCTTGATGATCAATGATGATCATTTTACGGTTTAGACTAGCAATTGTGCGATGTCTCTTTGTCTGCGAGGGAGACTAAGCCCCGCTTTGTGGAGTTTCGACTCAAATTGGTGGGGTAGCAACCCACGGTCTTCGGACCATTCGTGTGTCAGGTCTTCGGACCATTCGTGTGTCAAATTAATGGCTAGCTACCATGAGATAGCTTCTCGTTCGTGTGTTACAGCTGTTGGTGAGTTTTCATGCTCCCGTTCGTGTGATAGGCCTCCCCCCCCTTTTTATTTTATGATTTCTGGATTTCGTGTGTTGAATTCTAGAATTTATGCTTCACCAATTTTAGTGATTTTCATTGATATGATTTATCAATTTTTGTGCATTGGTGAATTCGTGTGTCATTAACTTGTTGTGAATACAAGTTTTGGGTATGATACCCTTTTTGGATCTTTGAGAAGATTCTTTGATATTGATTAATCGTTTGTTGATTATCATTTACATACTTATAGTAGTATGCCATTATGGATATTATACGTCTATGCCATATCTTTCGTTCTATATCATGTTATCTGATATTTATAGCTAGACTGATCCGTTTATTATTTTCTTATAAATAATACTCGGGTCAGACCGAGATGTTGCAGGTGCTTCGACTTGACTTCTCTCCAGGGATCCATTACTCTGACCTTTTGCTTACTACTTAGATTAGTAGTTTTTGTTGTATACTCTTGAGTTATTGACTCATTGATGTATTCTTTTGTATAGCACATGTTGCTATTATTTTGTGTTATTGTGGATCTTTCTGACCACTACTCTGATGTACACTTTTATGTGTAATATTAATATCTTATTCCGCCTTTGTGATATGAATTATCTGTGACTGATTTATGTTATGTTTATTTCTATATTTGTTTCTGAAGATATTACAACCGCTGTGTAGTAGCTTTGAGTTTGTGTCGGTATGTCGGATTGCTATACTATCTGACATATCAATGCTCGCGCAAAGCAATTACACGGATGGTCGCTCCTCAACAGCCTTATTCTCCATGCTAGTTGACAGCATTCACTGTATTGTTCTTGGCTAGCGTGGGTATAGAGGTGGGGCGTCACACTATAGTGGCAAATGCCATAGTAGCCGAAGATGAAAGAGCAAGTGTAGGTGAGAATTGGTATTAATTCAACTGACCTTGGAACATTTTGAAGATGCACTCCAAGTGCTTGTGTTAATGCCGAGCATTATGTCCCCTTATCCTATTTTAATCCATGTGGTGCAGCACCCGTTGATTCTCATGCAGCTCCTGAGGATCCATCTCCTCCTAGGGCTGCTCCAAAGTGGTCGTCGTCGTTCTTTAAATTGCCAAAAAATGCGGGTGTGCATCCTCCCCGTTGCTTTGATAAAGTTGAGATCGAGGGTGTTGTGGTACCTCCAGTGGAAGTGATTGAGGCCGGTGTTGATTATTGGAATTATTATTTGGTGGAATTTTTCCTTGACTCCAATCCTGCCTATCAGCTTGTTAAGGCGAGATGCAACAAGGCATGAAAGACTAAAGGGGGATTAAGTGTTCATTTTGATAATGCAATGTTCTATTTTAAATTCTCGCGTAGTGATGAAAAACAATGTATAATTGAAGCCGATCCTATTCTCGTTGATGGGAAACCAATCATTATTACAACTCGGAGTCCGTCTATTGGTAGGGAAAAGAATCAGGTTTTATCTATTCCTGTCTGTGCCCACTTTTCTCACAATCCATCTGTTCTTCATCCTCTAATTGGGATTGATTGGCTAGCTAGCCTTGTTGGTAAGGTGATTTGTTCTGAAACTAACAGTGCGGCCAAAAAGAGATTAGCATATGCAAAAGCTCTGATTGAAATAACATTTGCCAAATCTTTGCCTTCGGTGTTAAAAGTTAGACTCGTTGAGGGCCATTTTGCTAAGGTCAGAGTTCGCTACAATTGGAAACCAAAGATCTGTACGTCATATCGGTCTTTTGGGCATCTTTCGGATGCGTGTTCTTGATTGGCCTTTGCTGGCCTTGTTCCTCTACTTGATCGGATTCCACTTCCTCGTCCTCCTATCAGGATGTGGGTTCCAAAGGTTGCTACTCTCTCCTTTTTCCTTTTCTATTATCGCTTCTGCTCGTGTTGCTAGTTGATGATGCTCCTATTGGTCCTCCCGCTGCTAGTTTGTCACCTTCAGCCAAGATTGAGTTGCAATTCCTGCTTTGTCCGATTCTATTACTTGGAATTCTAAGGACGAGCCTTGATTCATGTTCCTTCTGATATGCGATACTTGCCTGAGACTGACACATTTTATGCCTATATCCATGATGTTGAGGATGAGAGTCCTTGTCTTATATATCACATTGAGTGTAAGGGTCTATCACCTACTAGGGCAGAAGAGATTAGTGAGGTGAATAAAAGTAAGTTTTATGATGTCGGCTGGGATAGGAAATTTATTTAGTCTCCTACTTCATAATGTTATGATCCCAATCTGGCTACTCTTTTCTCTGGGTATGTTCATGTTATTGATCTGATGTTGGATGATGGTAGTAGAGGTTCCTCTTTGGAGGGCGATTAGTTATGTTGTATAGTAGTTTAGGATCTTTTTGTCTAGCTCCTGTGCTTTATATTTCTTAGTGGTTTGGACACAATAAACCCATTTAGTTCTTCTATGCATGTGCAGAATACTTGTTTTTCCATTATTTATTCAGTGGCATGGCCCACTATAAAGCCGGCTAGCTTTTCTAAAAAAATGATGTGTTCATTTTATGGCATTTAAAATAAATGTGAAATTTTAAGGAAAAAAATATTTTTTAAAAAGTAAAAATAAGTTTGAAACCTATTTATTTACCGTATAATTATTTTTTAGTGAAACCTTATTACCATATTTTATTAAGTATAATTTTTAGAAGTAGTTTATTTTGTATTTGATTATTTTAAACAAATAAAAAATTGATTTAAATGCAATTGAAAATATTTATTATAAGATCAGGAATTCTAGTGAGTTATTATAAATATTTGGATTCTGAATGTATTATTTGAATAGTGATTTAAATATCGAGATTTTAAATTGAATATTAATTAAATGAGTTAGTGGTCTTATTTAACTCTTTTTTATTAATAAATAATAATGGCGGATTCATTTTGTAAATTTATTTAAATAATAAATATTTTGAATAAATAATAACAAAATTTATTTTTAATATAAAGGTTCGATTTTTATTAACGTATTTTTAACTTAACTTATTCGAGTTTTCCATAATTTTTTATTTGGAAAATATTTAAATTATTGTTTAATGATTTTTCAATAACCGACGGTGTTTTGTGATTTTACAGAATCTGTTAACCAGCGTATATTATTTTTGAGGCCGCATTACTATTCTAAGCGAGACTGTGTATTTGTTTTGTTGCTCAAAATTCGTACGAGAACAAAATTCAGTGTGACAAAATGCTAGAATTTTCAAATTATATGTATATATCAACTTATAAAAGTCATCCCACTTCTTTCTCTTATCCATCTAATGGTTTATTTTATTAATCACCAAAACAAAGGAAAAGTTAACCCTCTTCTTCGAAAAATTCAAATAAATGAAATAAAAAATCAAAAAAAAACAAAGCTTATATCTTTGAGCTATTTCACTTAGGTCTATGGGTGAATCGGCAATTGGAGGGTGCGGCCTCTATTTTTGTTCGACAGTTTAAAAAAATGAACTTTTAAAACTAGGGTTTGATTTCACTCTTACCATATTCATTGATTGGTGAAATAGAGGTTGTACTTGGGTTTGGGAAGTGAAATAGCACCTAAAACCGTGCTATGGTGGAGTGCGGATCACTTGGGGTAGGTGCATTGTGGATTACGGACGAGGGTAGGGTGGAAATTGCGACTTAGATGGGAGGGCCAAGTGCAAATGTATGGGGTCGGGTGGAAGGAGAATTCGATGAGAAGGAGGATGGTAGTGGTTTTATGGCATTTCATAGTCCATGGAGAGAGAGAGAGATAGGTGGTGGAAGGGAGAGACAATGAAGAAGCTCATTCTGGTTGGAGCCGAAGAAAATTAGGAGGGAGGATTTGTTTAATTGGGTAATTAAAGTGTAATTAAGTAATTAATTAGGTAAAATAATTTTTGTATCTTATAAAATGTATATCTTTCTCATATGAGATCAAATCAAGCTGAAACATTTTGTGTTGTGCTTGTAATGATGGAAACTTTTCGATGGAACTGGTTTGGTGGAATTTGAAGCTAATGGAAATTTGAAATAAGATCGTACGTCATTCGATTTTAGTTTAAAAAAGGAATGCTCCGGCGCCAACTAGAACTTTTGTGAGTGTAACTCACCTTTTTGGTTATTCAGTAAGATATATAGTGGATAAAAAATTCATCGTTTATGTTTGGATGAATTTCCGGTTGATTTGGCTAAATAATCGCTTCAAAAAGCAATTGGTATTTAAATTGAAATATAATGAATTTTGTAGAGAAATTCGAATTTTCTAAAATTTATTAATTTCCAGTTATATTCCTATTGTTTATTTAGTTATATTCCTATTAAATAGATTATTAAATGTTGAAATTTGACTGTATGGCCATACTGGGTGTGACACTAACACTTGTGAAAAGTTAAACCTTTGTAGGAAAAAAGAAAATAATAGCATTTGTTAAGTGCTCTAGTAACGATTGGTCTTGATATGATATTTCGGAAATACTGTTAAGTGATGTTTAAAGTTAATCACTTTGTCTGATTGACTATATATATAAATAATGAATTGATTTATAAAAGGAATCTCATTTAATAAAAGAGATTTATTAAAGAGTTTAAAAATAAAAATGGGGTTTGGATTTATAAGAATTTTTAAAAGGTTTTTAATGATTTTTATAAAAAAGTTTCATAATGGATTTTGGGATATTTATAAAAAGAGTTTTATAAATGATTTTTGGTATTTATAAGAGTTTTATAAATAATTTTGGATATTTGTAAAAGTAGTTTTATAAATGATTTTAGGTATTTGTAAAAGGAGTTTTATAAATGATTTTGGGTATTTATAGAAGAAGATTTATAACTGATTTTGGCTACTTGTAAATGAAGTTTTATAAGTGATTTTGGATATTTCTAAAAGAGGTTTTATAAATGATTTTGGATATTTATAAAAGAAATTTTTATATTGGATATTTGTAAAAAAAGTTTTATAAATGGTTTTGGATATTTATAAGAATGTTTTATGAATAAACTGGAGATTTATTAAGAGTTTTATAAATGGATGTGGAATTCTAGTAAAGGAGATGTTATAAATGAAAGAGATTTATTAAAAAGGAATTATGGAAGAAACTTATAAAAAGAAATTGAGATTTGATTTCCCCAAATTAACTTTCTTAATTTTGGTGGTGTGGACATTCGTTCCTTGTTTAACACCGAAGGAATAGTTTTTGGGTGTATCCTTATCTTCGTTTCATTTTTAAAAAACATTTGTTTTAATCTTTTTATTATGATTTTGAAATAGGAAATCTTTCATAATGTTTTTGTGAATAAACTTATACCGATGGGATAAGTATATGAATATTTTAAGTAAATATTTTGAAAAGAGATTTAAATAAATGAAAGATTTAATTTAAGGCTTAGTGATTGTTCTGGAAAAGTGTAGAGAAGGGTTAGAAAAATATATATTTGTAAAATTATTTTTGTAACGACCCGTATTTTACGTGTCGATATACCATAGAATTCTAGGTCGTCAGTGTTGATAAGTCGTCCATAACCTAAGTCGTAGGGAAAGATAACCCGTATGTTGTTTGAGTCGCAAGGAAGTTAGGTTGAAAAGTTAACTCGAGTTAGTATTAAAACGAGTTAACGAGTTTGTGTCTTTGCGAGTTACGGGTTAGTGTTTAGATAGCGACTTAGGGGATGGACGAGTTAGTGGTTATCGAGTTAGTGGGGTTGACGACCTAGGGGGTTAGGTCGTTTGGAGGTTAGGTCGTGAGTAGGGGTAAGCGACCTAAGGGTTAGCAAGTTGTATGACCTTAGGAGCTAAAGAGTTTAGGGTTACGAGTTAACTCGTATGGAACGACCTAACGAGTTAGCGAGTTAGTAAGAACAGTGGGTTAGCGACTTAGTGATAAGTCGCTCGAGCGACTTAGTGGTAGCAGCTGGTGTTTATAACTCGCAAGGTCTTGTGAGCTAGGTCGTATGAGTCGTAGCATGATAAGTCGGCAGCGACTTAAGTTAGGTCGGGGAAGATTTTAAGTCGGCACTAGGCTAAGCCGCGTGGAATGTTAAGGTGTTAGGTCGTGAAGGGGCTTAAGTCGCTAGGCCGCATGCAGTTAAGTCGGTAGGTCGCTAGGTTGTTGAGGCGGGTTGTTTTAGGTCGCAGGATGTTGATGAGTCGTGGACGACTCATGGATAGGTCGTGACCGACCTAAGGGGCGACGACCTAAGGGTGATTCAGCCTATAAATAGAGGGCTTTGGCACACTTTTTGGCACCGGTTTTTGAAGCGACGAAGTGCTGCCATTTTGGGAACTCGACTACAACATTTCTTCATCTTCTTTTCTCCATTCCAATCTAGTTCTAACATCCATCCAAGATCGAAGATCGAGATCGAAGATTCAAGGGCCAAAGTTGAAGATCTTCATCCAACGAAGCTAGATTTCATCGTTTCTAGCGGGATCTCGACGAATCAAGTTTGGATCTCCGCTGTCCAGATCTGAAGTGGGTTTCTTTTGGAGTGTTTGGGTGATTCGGTGAGTGGTAGTTATCTCTCACGCGGAACCAAAGGAGTGTATTGGATTGGTGGTTTGTTGGAGTGTTGTAGATAGTGATTTTATGCATATTTCCTTAGATCCAAGTGTAGATCCATTACTTATGAAGATGTTTACTTTTGCAAGCTCATTCATCTAGTTGTAGAGACAAAACCCATGATTTATAATTGTTAGATCTATGCTAAAAACCCATAATTCATGTATGTTAGATCTATGCTCATTTATTTACGAAATTGCCATTTTAGTTATAAATGCCTATTTAGATCTTGATTGACTACTTATTTGTTTGGATTAATGTTCGCCTTGTTTGATTGATATAAATGAGTTATCTAGTTGATAGATTTGGACAAGTATGGTCAAAGACGATTCAAAAGCTACGGAAGAGGCTCTTGAATGGTGAAAGTTGCTTAAGACATATGTAGCGGATGTTGAAGCTCATATGTATGGATTGGATGATGTTGAGATGGAACTTTGCCATGATGCGATGAGGCAAACCATGTTGTTGAGTTGAGACTTTGCTATGGTGTGATAAAGCGAAGTATGATGTGATGAAGACTTGGCGTAATCCAGGCAGGGATCATTCCAAGCATGTTGATAACTCGAGGGATGGTTCGAGTTGGTTGATAATGGATTGCTCGAGAGGTAGCTTGAGCTAGTATGAGAATAGTCGTCGAGGAGGATGACTAGGAGGCTTAGATCTCATCGTTGTTGAAGGTTCTAGCATGCTCAAAAGCAAGAGTACATGGGGCGCCATAACGACTACAGGTAGGTAGTCGGGACACCCAAAAGACTATAGGTAGGTAGTTGAGTACTCTGGGCAGAGTAGGTAAGTCCTAGGCACGGGTCACGATGACGTGCGGAGCTATGTCTAGAACCGGGGTTACCATTAGCCCTTGACAGGTGGTCATTCAACTAACGGTGAAATCAAAGCAATGATAACAGTGATAGCCAGAGTCATGGATGTTTGGACGTTTGGTTGTATCATCATTCGGCCTCAAGAGCAGTGTTTTCTGGGTGCTTATCTGATCTTGGTTTAGGCCTTGGGGGTTTGTATTTGGAAAACATCGTCCTTGACTCGAGTGGTTATTGCTTTACCTTAATTGTCTGCTATGTTATGCTTGCTTCTCCTTAGTGTGTGTCTGGTGGCTATCACTGTAGAGAGAGGTGGAGTGGGATGGTTTGGTTCCTATTCCTTTTATCCCTTATGCTCTTTTGGTATGTTTGATAGTTGATTTACTGCTCACTAAGACTTTGTCTGACTCAAGGTTTTATGTCTCCTCTTATTACCTTGGGCTGTTCATCCATGTTGGGATGGGCAGACTAGGTAGCAGGTGACAGGTGCTGTTCTTCGAGATCTACGCTGTTGGCGACGAAGACGAGCAGGAGGCTTTTGCATATTATCTCCTATATGTACTGGGTATCCGCTGCTGTATTTGATTGAGTGTTATGTAGTGAGGCTTTGATGTATGGATGATTAACATGTTTGTATAAAACTATTATGATGCTTATATGATGATTTTCTGTTATGAAGCTTCACTATATATATTTCTCTATTGTATTTTATCCATGCGCTGTGAGTTATACGATGGAGCTTCTGTTTTATTTTACCCTGACTATTGTCCATGGCTGCCTGGCATACCTTTCAGCGCTCTTTTCTCTTGTTTTGGTGCTGGAGTCATGGGCGGTCGTCACATTTGGTATCAGAGCCTTGGTTAATCGATTTTAGCCAACGCTCGCTGACGTAACTACGTATGAGAGACGTAATTGTATTTTGATGGATGATTACTATATATAATATAGTAGTTTAGAAGGATTTGAACTCCTTATGCAGTTGTTTCTCAAAGGTGTTCTAATCATTTCTTTTTCTAGATACTAAAAATGAGTCGAAGAGGGAGACCAGCTGCAAGGGAAGGCCGTGCTACTGAAGGAGCTGTTGATTATGGAACTATGTTCGAAGCGATGATGACTTCGATCATGAGGAGGATACCAGCTTCAGGATCATCAGTAGATGTGGGAGTTCAAGTTCAAGCCCCAAGATCGGTGGATTTTGCTAAGCTTTGCAAGGACTATACTTCTCTCGGAGGAAAAGCTTTCTTGGGGATAGAGTCGACCATTGAAGTGCAAAGATGGATAGATGCATGTCGAAGGATCTTTGGTGACTTAGGAATTGAGGATGCAACTAAGAGGAAGCTTGCATCGAGACAGCTTCAGGGAAGAGCTGTTGATTGGTGGAATTCTATTACCATCGATACTCCAGAAGAAGAGATTACTTGGGAGCAATTCCAAGTTAGATTTGAAGCTAAGTTCATCTCTACGGCTCAGAAGTCTGTTTTGTTCAAGAGATTTGTAGAGCTCAAGCAAGGTGGGAGGTCCGTTCTTGAGTATGTCTCTGAGTTTGAAGCTTTGTCTAAGTATGCCAGATCGTATATTGATTCTCCCTATCAGAAGAATGAAAAGTTTGTGACTGGTCTGGATGCTTATCTCGGGAGGCAGTTAGTGGATCATTTGGATGATCCGTTTGAGAAGCTTGTGGAGAAAGCTCTCAGGCACGAGAGTTTGTTTCCTAAGGAAGTATCTGTTGTTGCTGTAACCAAGGAAGGATCTAAACCACAGCAGAATGGGAACAGGAAGAGGAAGCAGCAGCAGCAGCAGCATCAGAGGGGTAAGGATGGTCCGAAGAGGCCAAAGGGCGAAGTGACCTGCTACAACTGCCAGCAGAAGGGCCATCTCTCTAGAGATTGTAAGAATCCCAAGGTGCCGGGAAAGTGTTATAACTGTGATAAGCTGGGACATATCAAGAAGGATTGCCCAGAACCAAGGAAAGACAAGCAGATTGTGAAAGCTTATGCTTTGGGGGCTGTTCCATCGTCTTCGAAAGCTCCTACTGCTGAAGAGAAGGGGAAGAGTGTGGTGGTTCAAGGTACTCTTTCCATTTGTGGTGTTCCAGTTAGAGTGTTGTTTGATACTGGAGCGTCGCATTCTTTTGTTTGTGAGGATTTGGTAAGCCAGTTGGGTTTGAAACCGGATATTGTTGATAGGCCATTGGTTGTGACTAATCCAGTTGGGGGTTCGTCATGTTTGTGTATGATATGTCATGGTCTAGTTGTGTCGAGTCATGATTGCTCGTTTGTTTGTGATTGTTTTGTTCTGAACTTTGCGGGGTTCGGAATTATTTTGGGTATGGACTGGCTTAGGAAGTATGCGGCAAGGATTGATTGTGAGAGGCTGGAGGTGACAGTCGGAAATGTGGAAGGGCGAAAGGTTGTGATACAATGTAAGCATGAAGAAGGCGTCTTCATGAGCTTCATGTATTCGCTGATTGTTCCACGGGATGGACTGTCATCGGTGCCTACTGTGAATGAATTTGAGGACGTCTTTGACGAAGTCAAAGGGTTACCGCCGCATAGGGAGATCGAGTTTCGTATCGATCTAGTTGAGGGAGCCAGACCTGTTGTGATGCCTCTTAGGCGGATGGCGCCTAGGGAGCAGCAAGAGTTGAAGGTGCAAGTTGATGACCTTTTGCAGAAAGGATTCATTCGGCGTAGTGTGTCCGAATGGGGTGCACCAGTTGTGTTCGCAACCAAAGCGGATAGATCGTTGAGGTTGTGTGTCGATTATCGTGAGCTGAATAAGGTGACTAAGAAGAACAAGTATCCATTGCCGAGAATAGATGACTTGTTTGATCAGCTTCACGAGGCTAAGGTGTTTTCTCAGATGGATTTGGCAACGGGATTTCACCAGTTGAGAGTGGCTAAGGATAGTGTTCCGAAGACTGCTTTTAGGACACCATCCGGTTTTTATGAGTGGTTGGTAATGCCGTTTGGATTGACTAACGCACCAGCATATTTTGTGGATCTTATGAATAGAGTGTTCAGAGATCGGTTGAACAAGTTTGTACTTGTGTTCGTGGATGATATTTTGGTTTACTCCAGAACTGAAGAAGAGCACAAGATGCACTTGAGGATTGTTTTGGAAATCCTACGGAAACATCAGCTGAAGGCTAAGTTTTCGAAGTGTCACTTCTGGAAGAGTGAAGTGAGGTTCTTAGGTCATGTTATTTCTGGAAATGGAATAGCGGTTGATCCCGCTAAGGTGGCAGCGATCCAGGATTGGGTTAGACCTAAGAATGCATCTGATGTGAGAAGTTTTCTTGGATTAGCAGGATATTATCGATGATTTATCAAAGACTTTTCCAAGATAGCTGCACCGTTGACAGGATTGACGAAAAAGAACCAGGTGTTCAGATGGGATGATAAGTGTGAGCAAGCTTTCGTAATCCTGGAAGAGCGACTGACGAGTGCTCCTGTTTTGACTATTCCAAGTGGGAATGATGAGATGGTGGTTTACACCGATGCATGTGGCACTGGACTTGGAGCAGTGCTGATGTAGAAGGATAAAGTTGTTGCGTATGCAAGTCGACAACTGAAGTCGCATGAAAGGAATTATCCGACTCATGATTTGGAGTTAGCGGCGATTGTGTTTGCTTTGAAGATATGGAGACATTACCTATTGGGGGTTCGATTCGAGTTGTTTACGGATCATAAGTCGTTGAAGTATCTTTTCTCCCAAAAGGATTTGAATCTTCGACAGCAAAGGTGGTTAGAGTTTTTGGCATCGTATGACTTTGGTATAGCCTATACTCCGGGAAAAGGTAACGCAGTGGCAGATGCGTTAAGTCGAAGACATGCAGGTTTGGGAGCCATGTTTTCAGAATGGAAGAGTCTTGAGTATTTGGCTGGATTTGACTTCAGGCCTAGATGTGAATTGGAACCTGAGATGTTGGCAAACTTATCGATAAGACCTACTCTTATGGAGAGAATTGGCGAGAGCCAAAAGCGAGATGATAAGCTTGTCAGGATTATCCGAGATTTGGAATCTGGATTGGAACCAGAGAAGATTAAAGAATTTGAAGTCGATCGAGATGGTTGGCTTCGGAAACAAGGACGATTAGTTGTTCCCGATATTGATGGATTGAGAGATGAAGTTCTGAGGGAAAGTCATCACTCGAAGTTGACGATTCATCCAGGTGGAAATAAGATGTATCGGGATATGAAGAGAACTTACTACTGGGAAGGTATGAAGAAAGATGTTGGAAGTTTTATTTCCAAGTGTATGAACTGCCAGTTGGTGAAAGCTGAGCAGAGGAAGCCCAGTGGATTACTTCAGCCATTAGAGGTTCCTACATGGAAGTGGGAGCAAGTGTCGATGGATTTTATCGATGGTCTACCTAGAACCAGGGCAGGGAATGAAGGGATTTGGGTCATAGTAGATCGGTTGACCAAGAGTGCAAGGTTCATTCCTGTTCGATCGACTAGGACTGCATCGAAGTTGGCTGAGCTTTATGTAAAGTGGATAGTTCGATTCCATGGTGTCCCAAAGAGTATAGTGAGCGATCGAGACCCATTGTTCACTAGTGGATTTTGGAAGAGCTTCCAGGAAGTTTTGGGAACCGAGTTGTGTTTGAGTACAGCTTATCACCCTCAAACAGATGGTCAGACCGAGAGAGTCAACCGAGTTTTGGAAGATCTCTTGAGAGCATGTGTTTTGGACTTCCGAGGATCATGGGAAGATCACCTTCATTTGGTGGAATTTGCATATAACAACAGTTATCAGTCGAGTATTGGTATGGCACCATATGAGGCATTATATGGAAGACCGTGTAACTCTCCGACATGTTGGTTGGAAACTGGAGAAGAGTTGATACTTGGGCCAGAGATGATTCGACAGACTTCGGATTGTATAGAGATCGTTCGGCAACGAATGAAGGCAGCCCAAGATCGTCAGAAAAGTTATGCAGATAATCGTCGTAAGGATTTGGAGTTCGACGTAGGCGATATGGTTTTCATAAAGATTTCTCCATTAAAGAATATTATAAGATTTGGGAAGAAAGGGAAGTTAACTCCGAGATTTGTTGGACCATTCCCGATTATCGAGCGAATTGGAAAGCTCGCGTATAGATTGGAGTTACCAGGGAAGATGGCGGGTGTGCACAATGTTTTTCACGTATCGTATCTACGGAAGTGTGTGCATGACCCAAGTACTGTGGTTTCTGCTGATAGCTGTGAAGATTTGGAGGTTGATCCAGAGGTTAGAAGACCTCGTAAGCCGCTACGTGTTATTGGAACTGACACGAAACAGCTTAGGAGAAAGACGATTACGTTGCTCAAGGTACAATGGAGTGATGATGTTAACGACTGTACGTGGGAGGAGGAAGAGAGGATGAAGGCAGCTCATCCTGGACTCTTCGAGGTATGGCCCTAAGGTGTCGTGGCATCTCATGAATTTGTAACTTGATTTCTGTCTTAGAATTCTGCATGCTAGGCTAGAATTGGATGCATGGTTTGTTGATTGCTATGGATGGTAGGCATGCGGATTATCTTTGATTGCTGTTGTCTGCTTGGAATTTCGGGGGCGAAATTCCTAAGGGGGAGAGAATGAAACGACCCGTATTTTACGTGTCGATATACCATAGAATTCTAGGTCGTCAGTGTTGATAAGTCGTCCATAACCTAAGTCGTAGGGAAAGATAACCCGTATGTTGTTTGAGTCGCAAGGAAGTTAGGTTGAAAAGTTAACTCGAGTTAGTATTAAAACGAGTTAACGAGTTAGTGTCTTTGCGAGTTACGGGTTAGTGTTTAGATAGCGACTTAGGGGATGGACGAGTTAGTGGTTATCGAGTTAGTGGGGTTGGCGACCTAGGGGGTTAGGTCGTTTGGAGGTTAGGTCGTGAGTAGGGGTAAGCGACCTAAGGGTTAGCAAGTTGTATGACCTTAGGAGCTAACGAGTTTAGGGTTACGAGTTAACTCGTATGGAACGACCTAACGAGTTAGCGAGTTAGTAAGAACAGTGGGTTAGCGACTTAGTGATAAGTCGCTCGAGCGACTTAGTGGTAGTAGCTGGTGTTTATAACTCGCAAGGTCTTGTGAGCTAGGTCGTATGAGTCGTAGCATGATAAGTCGGCAGCGACTTAAGTTAGGTCGGGGAAGATTTTAAGTCGGCACTAGGCTAAGCCGCGTGGAATGTTAAGGTGTTAGGTCGTGAAGGGGCTTAAGTCGCTAGGCCGCATGCAGTTAAGTCGGTAGGTCGCTAGGTTGTTGAGGCGGGTTGTTTTAGGTCGCAGGATGTTGATGAGTCGTGGACGACTCATGGATAGGTCGTGACCGACCTAAGGGGCGACGACCTAAGGGTGATTCAGCCTATAAATAGAGGGCTTTGGCACACTTTTTGGCACCGGTTTTTGAAGCGACGAAGTGCTGCCATTTTGGGAACTCGACTACAACATTTCTTCATCTTCTTTTCTCCATTCCAATCTAGTTCTAACATCCATCCAAGATCGAAGATCGAGATCGAAGATTCAAGGGCCAAAGTTGAAGATCTTCATCCAACGAAGCTAGATTTCATCGTTTCTAGCGGGATCTCGACGAATCAAGTTTGGATCTCCGCTGTCCAGATCTGAAGTGGGTTTCTTTTGGAGTGTTTGGGTGATTCGGTGAGTGGTAGTTATCTCTCACGCGGAACCAAAGGAGTGTATTGGATTGGTGGTTTGTTGGAGTGTTGTAGATAGTGATTTTATGCATATTTCCTTAGATCCAAGTGTAGATCCATTACTTATGAAGATGTTTACTTTTGCAAGCTCATTCATCTAGTTGTAGAGACAAAACCCATGATTTATAATTGTTAGATCTATGCTAAAAACCCATAATTCATGTATGTTAGATCTATGCTCATTTATTTACGAAATTGCCATTTTAGTTATAAATGCCTATTTAGATCTTGATTGACTACTTATTTGTTTGGATTAATGTTCGCCTTGTTTGATTGATATAAATGAGTTATCTAGTTGATAGATTTGGACAAGTATGGTCAAAGACGATTCAAAAGCTACGGAAGAGGCTCTTGAATGGTGAAAGTTGCTTAAGACATATGTAGCGGATGTTGAAGCTCATATGTATGGATTGGATGATGTTGAGATGGAACTTTGCGATGAGGCAAACCATGTTGTTGAGTTGAGACTTTGCTATGGTGTGATAAAGCGAAGTATGATGTGATGAAGACTTGGCGTAATCCAGGCAGGGATCATTCCAAGCATGTTGATAACTCGAGGGATGGTTCGAGTTGGTTGATAATGGATTGCTCGAGAGGTAGCTTGAGCTAGTATGAGAATAGTCGTCGAGGAGGATGACTAGGAGGCTTAGATCTCATCGTTGTTGAAGGTTCTAGCATGCTCAAAAGCAAGAGTACATGGGGCGCCATAACGACTACAGGTAGGTAGTCGGGACACCCAAAAGACTACAGGTAGGTAGTTGAGTACTCTGGGCAGAGTAGGTAAGTCCTAGGCACGGGTCACGATGACGTGCGGAGCTATGTCTAGAACCGGGGTTACCATTAGCCCTTGACAGGTGGTCATTCAACTAACGGTGAAATCAAAGCAATGATAACAGTGATAGCCAGAGTCATGGATGTTTGGACGTTTGGTTGTATCATCATTCGGCCTCAAGAGCAGTGTTTTCTGGGTGCTTATCTGATCTTGGTTTAGGCCTTGGGGGTTTGTATTTGGAAAACATCGTCCTTGACTCGAGTGGTTATTGCTTTACCTTAATTGTCTGCTATGTTATGCTTGCTTCTCCTTAGTGTGTGTCTGGTGGCTATCACTGTAGAGAGAGGTGGAGTGGGATGGTTTGGTTCCTATTCCTTTTATCCCTTATGCTCTTTTGGTATGTTTGATAGTTGATTTACTGCTCACTAAGACTTTGTCTGACTCAAGGTTTTATGTCTCCTCTTATTACCTTGGGCTGTTCATCCATGTTGGGATGGGCAGACTAGGTAGCAGGTGACAGGTGCTGTTCTTCGAGATCTACGCTGTTGGCGACGAAGATGAGCAGGAGGCTTTTGCATATTATCTCCTATATGTACTGGGTATCCGCTGCTGTATTTGATTGAGTGTTATGTAGTGAGGCTTTGATGTATGGATGATTAACATGTTTGTATAAAACTATTATGATGCTTATATGATGATTTTCTGTTATGAAGCTTCACTATATATATTTCTCTATTGTATTTTATCCATGCGCTGTGAGTTATACGATGGAGCTTCTGTTTTATTTTACCCTGACTATTGTCCATGGCTGCCTGGCATACCTTTCAGCGCTCTTTTCTCTTGTTTTGGTGCTGGAGTCATGGGCGGTCGTCACAATTTTAATGCAAGTTTTCTGCAAAGTAGTTTTAAATTAATGAAATGATTAATTTAAGAGGCTTAGGGTTGTTTTGTGCCCAACTAGTGTTATTTTCCATATGGAATAAAATCTTTGGTTGAATTGTTTGATCATTTGATAGTTAAATAATCGAATATCAAGTCTTGTCCAGTTTTTAAAACCATCGTTGTTGGTTCGGAGAGACGGAGATCGAGTGTATTATCCAAAAAACACTTTGAATCAGCATAAACGTTCAAACCGGAGACATCTTGATGATGATTTCGAAGATGGAGTTCTTTGATGTACATAGGCTACGAGCTACTAATCCTGAGGGTGATTCCAAAATGGATGTAATAGAAGTAGTGCCTTCACTTTCATTCAGACCCAAAATGAACTTGTACGGATGAATGTTGGCATTATATTTCTACCTGGAGGGCAATGTTAGCTTTACAAGTGAGAATTCTAGGAGGATTTAGGTAATCATTGCCTTACGAGCCTCACACCCGGTAAAATGATTATAGCAGGGATATGTAGTAGGGCTATCTGGGTCACTCCCATTAGGTTATGATCGTCCCTTATCTAGAGTTGATATCTATGTATGCTTCAGGACCACTATGGTTGTTGATCAACCAAGGGGTGATCATATTCAGTGCTATCCAATAAGGGGTAGGGTCAGTCCTGAGTAGCGAGGCATAATGTGTTAGAGCCTCTAGTACATTTTATGTGACGACCCGACTTTTTCTCCACAGAAAAGTCGTATCATCATGAAGAAAGAAAGGGATAGAAAAGAGAAAAGAAAGAGAAGAAAGAAGAGCACATCAGAATCTCAACAGCGGAATGAATAAATTATATTAATAACATAAATATTACATAGTATACAACACTATCAGAGTTATACAGAAATTTCATCACATACTAGACAGTTATAAACACCTGTCTAGTTATACAACTCAATACAACTCAGCAAAACAAGAGATAACAATACAGAGAACACACAGCGGAACTATATATCTACACGCAGAAGCCTCCTGCTCCATTTCTCCTCCAATATTCGTCAAATCTAACCTGAATCCCTTGGCTACTCGTAAAAAATTTGAGTACCCAAGAGTTTAAGAAAACAAAGAATAAACTCCGGGTCAGACATGGGTCTGGTGTGAGTAACAGGTTAAAGTTGCTTAACTTTGAAAATCCTTTTGAAAAGAAAGGTATCACGTAAGACTTCCCACACATAAACATGGAAAAGTTTTTACCTTACGCTAACCAAAACATTTGATAAGAAATCCAGTGATATTATAATAGTGTCTAGGGTTTCAAGTAAATAAGAAATAGCCGAAATTGTTACATGATTAAATTCCAACTACTAGCCACAAAAGTGGATAATACAATCAAAATCGTTGGCACTTATTGGATTTTGGATTCCATCAATGGCAGGGCTACTGGGGTACCGCCCGTCACAGTACGTGACCTAGATCAACGTACCGAGGAGTACGCCTTCTCCCCTGCAACACAAAGCCGGAACCATCCCTTACTGGACAGTCCCGAACAAGACAACCCCACACTTGGTGTACATCCAACTACCCACATAGCCGAAATAAAAAAGGACCTCTAGACAGGGGTAAATCTTGCTCTCCAGTGGGAGCTACCCACGAAGCCTTGCTGCACGTCCCCTGTTTTAGCCATTCCCGGTTGATGAGGCTTGAGGCTTTGATTACCTTTAGAGAACACATCTCTTAGAATGCTCATCGTCCACCTGACGATGTTCTGAAAGCATTCGATCCATACAAGTTTGTTCCGGGTTCGAACGAAACCGAAGGCATTATCTCGTTACACTCATTTTGGAATCACCCTCAGAGTTAACGACGATAACCCTTGCACTCTAAATCACCATCTCGAATCTATAAGAACTAGATCCGTCAAACTCATTACGGAATCACCCTCAGAGTTATACTGACATATAGTCCTTATACCTCGAGTCTTCACTCTTCACAAGAGATTTACGACCTATCGTTAATTTGGATCGATGTGGTTTTCGGATATCCAAATATGGAAACCCGATCCCGGTCTCATCGAATTCCAAAGCGTGTCTTTTAAGGCCAAGTTGTTTAAAGGTTTTAAAGCAATTCAATTATCTATATATACAAATAGATAAATCACAGGTTCACAATAGATAATCAACATTATCATCATATCAGATAAACCATATTATCATTATTCAAAAAGATAATCTATATCAACATCACAATGCAACCAACGCATTCAAATCACTCAACATTTTCTATCTCATATCTGAGATTCAATCCATCTAAAGTAAACAACATCACCCGTCTATATAAGAAATGATTAACCACACCAAATATAATTAATTTAAAATGAATTAAATTAATTACATCATTCTATTAATTTAAAGTAAATTAAATTAATTACTTCACCAATATCAACTTGCTTATATCACTATTAATTAATTATCAATCAATTAATTAATCATCCACCAATTATTTATTTTAATTAATCATCCCTGATTAATTAACCTTTAATTACATTCAGGTAATTATTCACTAATTAATTTCTTCAAATTAATTATATTTAAATCAAATACGGTAGTTAATCTTTAAATACTTCCTTAATTAATTAACTATAATTAATTACATTAATCCTTAATTAGTTACATTAATTCTTAATTAATTACATTAATTAATCCCTTACATTTATTAATTATTTCCAATTAAATCCCATTCTTAATTACATCAATAATTATAATAATTAATGATATTCTAATTAACTTTTCAAATTAAATTAGTTACATTAAGTAATTAATCTTTATTTAAATCATAACTGTTAATCACCCTTGATTAACTCCATTCAGTAATCAACTACCCTTAATTACTTCACCAAATAAATTAATTACTCATTAATTAATTATCTCTAATTAACCCTTTGATTAATTCACAAAGTAATTATACTCAAATAACTTCATTATCAAATCACTTCCAATTAATTACATATAGTAATTACCCATTAATTACTTCTCTAAGTAATTCATCTTCATTAAATTACATTAAGTAATTATCCTTCACAAATCATCTAATGATTAATTTTAAATTAATTAAACTGAATTAATTAACTTAAACTAATCAAATTAACTCAATTAATTACAATAAGTAATTAATTCCTTAATTACTTCCATAAGTAATTATACTTAACAACTTACACAAATGATTGTCTTTAAATTAATTAATCTAATTAATAATTAAAATTAATCAAATTAATTAATTATTAAATAATTCTTAGTAAATGTCCTTCATTAACTATTAAACAATTCATTAATATTTTTCCAAAATAATTAACCTATTCTAATCATTATTAACTACAAATTAATTAATCATTAATTAATCCATTAATTAATCCCAAATTAATTAAATAATTAAGTGTTGATTAAAACTTAATTAATCTTTTATTACTTAATAAATTAGTTATTAACTAAAAACTAATCTTATTTAATTAATTACAAGTTAATTACTTTAAAATTAATTAATCTTAAACCTTTATGATTAACCCTAATTACCATTTTATTAATTCCTTAAATAAATTAATTGTTCATTTAATTATCCTAATAATTAAATGAAATACAAAACATTAAATTATTATTTAACTTTACAAGTTTAAATTCAATCTAAAACCTTTAATTGCTAAATAATACTTTTATTATAAAAGAAATTTTACAAAAGTTAAAACAAATTTCTTTTAAAATTAAAACCATTAAAATTTTTACATTATCATTCAAATTTGGTTTAAACACTTAAATTTATAAAACTTAAATTTATTTTTAAACAAAGATTCAAATCCAAATTTGAATCAAATTTTAAACTTTGTTTAAACATTACTTCATATTTCAATTTCAAATTTAAATTCAACAATAAACCCTTTAAAGTTATTTTAAAGCAAATTTAAATTTAAATACTTGATCATTTCCAACTTGTGATTCAAATCAAAACTTGAATCCATAATATAAAATTTTATTTAAAACATATTTTAAATATTTGCTTAACGATTTAAATTTCAGTTTTAAAATTTTGAAACAGGCAAGTTTCAAATCTGAGTAGAACTAACCTAAAAAAACTCAGAGCAACTCGAGTAACACATTCACCTTGAAATCAATTAAAATCAGGTTTATACAAAACCCTATGCTGATAGGTTTACCAGACCCTATAACAAAATTAAACACCCGAGACCTCATCTTAAATACTTCGAGTCCCCAAACCCATTGCTTCGAGCAAAAATATGAGACAGCCCGAGCAAATACAAACCCCTTCTTCCCTAAAAAAAACAACTGACGTGCCATTAAAAATCGTGCACCTGCACCACCGGAGCATCCATCTTCGACCCCTCACGACCCCCTACACAAGTCATCGATCCTCTCCAAACACCAACTCAACCTTCAATTCAACTACAGAAACCCTAAATCAAAATCAAGCATTCGAGTACCAAAACTGGGAAATGTCGATAATGAAGATCATCAGAATTCTCTCGCCACCGACCACTAAAAAGGTACCACCTCCGGCCATAGACTCCTCCACACCCCAGCTACCATCATCTCAAAACAGGTAGAACTCGATCACTTAATTTGATCGCAGTGATCAAATTTCTTAAACACGGAAAAACTAGGGTTATAAAATTTCAAACACAAATCATGATTGCCTCGATGATCAGATCCATAAACTATTATTTTTCCTATGAATTACACACGTCACTCCATCAACCATAAAAACACTGGCAACTCCAAATCCCTAGGTTGACGGAACCAACCCCAATTGTGTTTTCTAGTTAAACCAGAAATATTCAGTTGAATGCAAACTAAAAATTCAGATTATAGTTTTAAAAATCAAGTTATTAATCAAGTAATTTATTTATGAACTTAAATAAACAAATCTGGAACATTCAAATATTGTTTACAGAAATTTTGCTCTGCTGCTTTTTTTTTATCCAGAGTCATCACAGTTTTATCCGTATTTTCATTTTTTTTAAGATTAAACTCTAACTTATTACATAACATACTATGCTTAAATCTTAAACTATAACAGGGATTTGAGAATGATACCATGAATTTTATTAGAGTTTAAATCTAAATCCTAGAACAGGTAAAATCATATTTTCAAACAGCAGGCATTGATTCATACATCTATCAAAATAAACTTGAAATATAACAATGCAATCACACTTATTTCCAGAAATAAACAAGCAACAAATTTATTACTTAATTTTATTTAGTAAAAATTGTTACTCACAGATTTATAAAAGCAGAGCATCCATTTTTACTTGAAAAGCTTCAGATTGCTTCTTTTTTTTTAAACTGCAGTTGCTTTATTAAAACTTCACCTTGTATTTGTAATGCTTGTTGTTTCTAGGTGTAAAGATGCAGGCTTCCAGAGTTAACAATTTCCATGTTTTCTAGAAAATGATGCAGGATTCAGTTGCCAAGTGAATCCAGATGCATGCTTTCCAGAAACAATTGCAGGTTTGTATTTTTATTTTTATTTTAGAGACAGTACAGTTTTCATTTATCTTTCATGTTTAATAAAATAAAACTTTACTTATTACATACATACTTGTTAAAATCTTAAACTATAACATTGATTTTAACATGAAGTCGTGATTTTGAACATAACTAAAATCTGGAAACTAGAACAGACAAAATGAGTTTACAGTACAACATGCATTCAAACATATAACAGTCAAATTCATCCATTCCAAACATGATTATCATAGGAATAAATTAAGCAACTATATTCATTAAGTTTATTTGATATAAAAAAAATGTTACCCACTTGTTTTAGGAGCAGAGTCTTGCTTATGCATTTTTGAACTTCAGTTTGGATTTTAAAAACTACAGATGCTTTAACTTTCATCTTGCTTTTGCTTATATGAAGACTTGAATCTTGATTTACTACTTTGTTCCTTGATTCATGCAGTTACTAGATTCATGTGCATGCTTCCTAGAGAAAGCAGAGAAAGAAAATGCAGGTTTTGATGAAGTTCAAACAGAAATGCATGCAGGCCTAGTGAAGTTGCAGTTTCAAAATGATTTTCAGATGGTTGCAGATTTTTGATAAAGTTGCAGATTTACTTTTCAGGTAAATGAATTTGGAGAGAGCTTTCAGTGTTTATATGATTTGCATTTTCAAGTTTTACATGCATTTCAGATGATTTTGGGTCTTGAGTAAACATTGGTTTTCAGATCTGAAAATTCACTTAGAGTTTTTTGAAGAAGAAAAATAGAAAAAGAATAAGATGAAGATTATTGTGTTTATATAAGAGAAATATTTAATTTCATTAAATTAAACGAAAAAGAAAAAAAATAGACACTTGGTTTAAATTTAACATTTGTCACTTTGTCTTCTTATATGACCAACACATGTCTTTTAGTATCATAAGAAACTTACACATGTACTTAAGTATTTAAATTTTAATTCTAAATTGTTTATAAAACTTTAACTTATTTATAAGAGCTTTTAAATCTTATTTTACTATTCTTATGTATATATAAATGAGTTTATCTCTTTTTAAATTGAAAAGAAATGAAAACAAACAAATTAAAAATATAGCTTATTCAAAAATATTGAAGTATTTATTCTATTAAATTTCAAAACATTAAATCCAAATTTCAAATTAAGTTATCAAACCAAATTTTAATAATCAAGTTTTATACACACACACACATATATATATATGCATATATAACTTTTGTTAAAATTAAAAATAACAAATCTATTCCTTACAAAATCTATTTATGTTCATAAGAATTTAAGTATTATAATTTTTATTTTAAAAAAAATAACAAATTAAACAATATTAAATAATTTATAAAAATATTATAAACACATTAAGATCATTTGTAATTTGTATTTTAACTCTTATATATAAATTTCAAGTAGTACAAAATAAAACTTAGCTTCTATATTTATCTGTTTTAAATTCATATTTTTAAGCTAAATAAAATTTTAAAGCAAATAAGATTTATCATAGTATAAACCATAATATTATTTATTAAATTTCTTTGAAAAGTCAATTCTTAAATTTAAATCAAATTTCCAATTTACCCAATATAAATAAAAATTAGAGCAAGAAAATTAATCCATTTACTAAATTCAAAATCAAAGTTTATTAATTTACAATATATACAATTATATATATTATAAACAGAAAACAATTTATTTACTTTTAAAAAGATAAAATCTTGCAATTTAAATATTTATTAAAACATGATTATTAAATCAAATTCCAAATTTGTTATTAAAATTATCAAATCAAATTAAATTTATAACACAAATTATGAAATTTATATTGCCCAATTTCCGGGATATCACATTTTATCTAGAGGTGTACTGATTTCGTGGGTAGAACCTTACCCTTTCATAATTGGAATCCATTTTCCAATACGAGCCTTCAGATTTGATTATGTACCTATTATGCTAGAATTTAATTAATGTAACAATTCCAGCTATATTCAATATTTAATTCAAAATCTAGACATTATTATACCATCACTGTATTTTCTATAAAAATGGTTTGGTTATCGTAAGGTAAAACCCATCCTCTTTTTATGTAGCGTGGTCTTACGGATACCTTTATTTTGAAAAGTTTTTATGACATTAAAATCCAATTGAGGTCTGGTTTACCAGACTGATCTGGGCATTATTTTCTTATAATGCTCAGGTCAGACCGAGCATATTTTCAGATCTAGTTTGGATGCTTTAGATCTTCAGGAGATGAGCTGGATGTTTCCAAGACGTACGTACATATATGTTATTGTCCACAACATTGGTTGTCTATAATTATCAACATTTGTGAGGGTAGATTGTTATAACTGTCTAGGCTGATGACTAGTTGGTTAACTCTGATTTGAGGTTTATATAGTACAGTTTTTCTTTTGTAAAGATCATTGTGTATATTATATATTACTCGTTACGATGTGAGATTCTATTTTGTCTTTTATTTTCTTTCACACCAACAATCTTTTTTTGGCACTTGGGTGCTCAGTACATGAATACCGTGGATATATTAGTATTGACTTTTGAGGGTTGAAAAGGTGGGTCTTTGCATGTGGTATCAGAGCATAGGTTGAGCAAACATCTAGACTTTGGTGGGGTAGACTCATTGAGATAGGATAAGCAAGACTCTAGATGAGTTTAAGTGTATCATATATCTAAGCGCATATTTTTAGTGATATAAAAAAGTTTTATATTGTGTGGATCTATCAGTCGGGTGATTATGAATTCTGATCAATGCGAAAGGGACAACGGTGTTGATAGGGGTTTCTAAACACTTGAACATGGCAAATCGACATGATGTTGTTTTGAAATGGGGAAATGTAATAATTTTACCTATATTATATATATAAAAGGTAATTTTTGAGAAATTAATATAGTTATATATGGTATGTTTGGACATTAGAGAATAATAAAATTTGATTCTTATCATTTATTGTGCTTAGGTAGTTTAAGAGCATTTATTGCATTGGCTAAATTAAATAGCAACACCTTGTGAAGTCAGTTTCACGATTTTAACTATAAGGTATTCGATGATAATGTTGAGTTAAAATTTAATTTTCATTAAAGTGGTTATTATTATAATCTAAACAAAGATAAACATTGTAAAATGTTTTATAAGAAAGATGAAATTTTATATGTATGATTTATAAATAGATTTTCTAAGTAAAAAGGACTTTGTGACGCCCCACCTCTATACCCACGCTAGCCAAGAACACTACGGTGTAATGCTGTCAACTAGCGTGGAGAATAAGGCTGTTGAGGAGCGGCCATCCGTAGTTAGCCCTTACACTAGTATTGGTTATCTCGATAGGAGTGGTATATATATTCTTTCATTTTTCATCTCTGGTTTATTTACTCCCATCGACATACCCCAATTCCAGTATAAAACGAACTACGATGGTTCATAATAGTTTAGGACAGTAAATATAATAATAACACAGATAACATAAATGCGGAACACGGATAAAACGGAAAGTCTCGTATATACAATAACTGATGTCGGTTACAATACATGTGATACAATACATATGATACGACTACAACAGTCGACTCTGAAAGTTATATATACAAGTACATTATCGACTAATATACATGAATAAATATCAACCTATACCATGACACGACAACTCCAAAGGATATGAAAAGTCTTCATAGCTCAAGCAGCAACTCAAAGCAAGATATCTACAACCTGAAATAACTCGAGTCTGACCCGAGTATTAAATTCAAAAGAAAATAATACACGGGTCAGTCTAATTCAAACTCAGTTATTAATGCGCAGAAGCAATAATAATTAAGTAATCAAATAGACGACAGTCACAAAAATCTCGTCTATCCGATCCTTAAATAAAGAAATCGGATAACGATAAATATAACACGTAACAGTGTTAAACAATAAATTAACATAATCCAAATTATCAACGAAGATAAATTAAAAAGATTATCAATGAAGAAAATTTAGAAAACAACAGAATTGCCAAATAAGCAATTAACAATAAAATCATCAAATTAAACCAATCAAAGTACAATTCAAATCATATTGAATTGAATAAACGAAACAGTTCAAACAGTTGAAATATCAATTAAAATAACAATACGGGTAGGGCTGCAGTACACGCACGCGTGCATTGCCTCGCCACTACAGCATATGGAATACGCAAAAGATCAATAAATCAAAACAAAATAGAATATCAATAAAAGCCATATCGTGTGGCTACAGTTCACGCTTGCGTGCACTGCCTTGCCACTACAGCGATGATGTACCCAAAAACTCAATACCGTGTGGCTGCAGTTCACGCTTGCGTGCACTGCCTTGCCACAACAGTGATGATGTACACAAACGGGCACAAAGCCAAACCCGAAATACCGGATTCAACACAGGTGTAATTCCAAAATCAATATGAAAGCTCAAGTAAAGCATAAATCAATGAAGCAAATGCCATCAAGTGTCAACCAGTACCAAAAACCATCAATGAACCAATGGCCATAACCAGAGGCAGTATGCATCAATGCATATATGAAGTGACTCAAAACAGAGAGTACAACAAGAACTACAAGCTAACAAATGCAAACTGTATCATGATATAGTGACACCAGTGATATCAAGACTCGGTACAAAACAGAGTTTCAAAAATGAAGGCCAACATCAAAAACACAGTGCAAACATGCACTCAAATACAATGACAATACAACAAGTCAAGTAATGCACCAGGTATACCAGTGGAATGAACAAGTGATGTGCATCGGTATTCCAGATCCAAACAACACAAGTGCACCAGAGATGCAACTTACCAACTACAGGATCACTGACCACAAATAAAACATGCCAGTGGAAAGAGTATTCAAAAGAAATCTAGACAGTATCGAGTATAGAACACAACAGTCCCAACTATCAAGTTCAAGAATAAAGTATGCAGGCAACGCAGATGCCAACAAATTAAAGGATGCACCAGTGAACCAGAACCATCACTAAATACAAGTATACTTGTATGTATATAAAAGTATACACATACATATCTTCATCATGTGAAACAGGACCAGCAACGACTAGAGTATAGGCAAAGCGCTAACTGATCAGAAAATAGCAAGTTCGAACAAAACTAGATCAAGCAGCCAGTTTCAAAAATGACCATAGTCAAATAGCATTTTTATCAAAATCGAATAATACAAAACCTTAATAGCAACATGACTCAATGCACAAGCACAATGCAGAGCTCGATGCAAGAAAACTCTGAGGCAACCAGGAAATAAACATAATAAATGAAACAACATTGCAAACTATCACACATGAATGCAGCATGAACACTGCAGCATGAACACTGCAACATGTGACAGTAAAAATCAAGTGCACAGCACTATCAAATGAAGCCTCGAATATCAATTGCACTGCCTCAACAGTCAGAGTATCATCGACAAGGGAAACTACACATATATGAGCCAATGCAAACTTCAGCTACAAAATGTCGAAGCGTACCCGAGCGTAGATGCAAGTTCGAACGAAGAAACTGTTGTTAACATTAGTTACTAAAATAGTGTAATAAATTCAAATGAAGTCACAATCAAGAATCAACCACAGTCAGTGACAGGGCGACCAAAAAAAGAAAGGTCGAACAGTACCGAGCCGAAGTCACAAAGGAACATCGAGTAAAACACAAGCAAGTCAACAATACACAAAACAAAATCAATACTTATCCACTCCATCTCAAAAACAAGTCGAAGCCGTAAGCAACGAAAACAACTCGACGCCAAAGCAACAGATACCAACTATGAATCAAAGCCGTGGTGGTCACGAGCCAAAACAGTAGGTAAAATCGAACAAAATCAAGTTAAAGCCGAGGCTATGGAACAACAAAGGTGTAAATGCAAGTACGGCATATCAAATTAATCGAAGTACAGAGCATAACAAAGACAAGTCGCAAATAAATCAAGGTACCAGGTTATACGAGATCGACAAAACCCATGAAATCATCAACAATGAAACACGCTTGAATTAGATGTGAGTAATATGAATTACTCACCTTGAAGCGAAGGCATCACGAAGACGAGCAAAGCTAAGAACGAACGAAACCCTAATTTGCAGCAAGCCGCCATTGATTTTCCTTCGGATGTTTTTGGTTTCGAACGAAATGAATATGAAGGGAGAGTGGAACGGGTATCCACTTGAGATAACCCAGCACCAAAAAAAAACACGGGCCAATTTGATATTAAAGCCCGATAAACCCTTTAATAACTTTTATAAAAGAATTTCAACCCGATTTTAAAATTCCAACAGCAATGACTATCACCATTAATCGAAATGACGATGATTACAAATTGGTGAGAAATTCCTGGGTTGTTACAGATTTAAACTTAGGATTTAAGAACTTAAGTCCCGGTGCTTTTGAAAATTATTTTTCAACTTTTTGAGAAAATAATATTATTATTATTTAAAAGTAGATATGTATAGAAATAGTTTTAAAAAGAGGATTTGAAAGGAAATAAAAAGCACCGAACTCACTTCAGTCTATGGAAAATAACGTTGGCGATGACTGCAGCATCATCGATATTCATTTTCAAGTTTCTAAATGAGAGATTGCTACCATAGTGATTGATTGTCGAGTTGATATAACAAAGTTAGTTAAAAATTCCAAAACTATGATTTGATATACAAAGGAGATATGTATATTATTATTTCAAAATAATTTGAAATAAAACCGGGTGTGTGATTCTTAAATTTTTAGTTAAGTTATATTATAGGCTCATGTATCTTATCCATTTGGATAGTTTGGTTTGCGCATCTCATTTTGAGATGTTGTTTGGAAATTTTCATTTGATGAAATTAAATGGAATTTTCGGTGATTTTGGACAGTCGAAAACTTCTAGGTTAATTAAGAAATTGAAGCCAGGTGTTTAGTGAGATTGTAAGCAAATAAATTTTATAACTTTAAAATTTAGAGAAATTAGTAAGTTAAACAAGTTTTAATTTGTTTGACATTCTAGTTAAATAAACAAATCTGAAATTTGTATATATACTCTTATAGCGGATTGTTATATAAATATGGACTTAAGTTTAAAGTGGATAATAAAAATAGGTATGCTTTATAAAATATTCATAACAAACTTAAGTATGGAAGGGCTTTTAAGATGAAGTTGTTGATTTTTAAAAATTGTATAAGCTGAAGTTTATCTACATAACTGGTGTTATAAGACAGTCGTCAACTCAAGTATTGGTTTTATGAAATAGTTCATAAATAATTTTAGTATTAAAGGAAATGTACTAAAAATGAGAATGAATGTGAATAAGAGTATGTGATATAGTAATAAACAAACATAATAAATACATAGGTTGTACGTAGATCATTTTATTTACATAAGCGGTTTTGATCTAGATTCGAGCACATGATTTCAAGGTGATTTACATCAATCCAAGTTAGGATTTTTCACTCGATTCTTGGTGGTGAACACTGGATATGATTTTTGATTTGATTGTGAAGATTTTCTCTACTATATAGCTATGTAAGAATAATGGAGGTTTCTAATTAAAGAACCGGGATTGGAGTATGCACTAGAGTGGTTGAGTGAGCTATATTAATTTGAAAGTGAAATTGGGCGATCGAGTGAGTGATCAGAATTGCTATTGCATACGAATGACATATGTACATCATATGGGCTTAGTTATAATTGTATGTTTGACATTGGGAAATACAAAATTATATGGCCATGGGTTATATTGTTGGATATTATTTGTAAGTACTATGTAGATTCATGGAAGCAAAGGCTAATCTGATGCTTTGGTTTCATGAGTCGAGTTTGGTTGCCCTACTTATAGGTACATGTTTATGTTTTTGGTTTGGTTTAATGATTTTATGCGCTAGATATGGGAGACCACTTAGCTTTTGCTTTCTTTTATTGGTTTGGGCTCGTATTGGCGATTTGTACCTTTTCGGATCGAGCCATGCAAATGAGATTCTGTCGGAATTTTTCTAACTTTAAAGACTTAGGAATCTAATAATCCTTTTCAACTAATTGAGTTTTGAAAAATTTAAAGGTTTGGAGGCATTTTTCCTACCTTTGAAATTTATGGGATGAAATTCTTTTAACGAGGGGAAGAATTTAATGATCGAGAATTTTGGTCATCTGATTTTGAATATTTAATTAATTTTAAATATTAAATAATTGGTTTTTAAAGATTCAAACCTGAATTTAAATATAGGAGTTATTATAAATATTTGAATTCTGAATGTATTATTTGGATAGTGATTTATATATCGAGATTTTAAATTGAATATTAATTGAATGAGTTAGTGGCCTTATTTAGCACTTTTAATTGATAAATAATAATGGTGGATTCATTTTGTAAATTTATTTATAGTAATAAATAATTCGAATAAATAACAAGAAATTTTATTTTTAATGTATCGACCCGATATCTATTGACGTGTTTTTAAATTAATTTAATTTATTTTTTCATAACTTTTAAATTGGAAAATAATTAAATTACGTTTGACAATTTTTTGACAAGTGATAGCATTTTTGTGATTTTATAGGATTTGTTAACCAATGTATATTATTTTTGTTTTGGGGTTGGGTTGCTATTCTGAATGCGACCATATTTTTGTTTTGCGGTTCGGATGGCGGTGGGTTCATGGATTTTCATGGTCTATGGAGAGAGAGAGAGGTGGTCAAAGGGAGCACTAATGTAGAAGCTCGTTTTAATTAGAGTGGAAAGAAGATTAGGAGGGAGGATATTTTTTATTGTGTAATTAAGGTATAATTAAGCAATTAATTAATTAAAATGATTTCGATATCTTATAAAATGTATATCTTTATCGTACAAGGTCTAATCGAGATGAAATCTTTTGCCTTGCGCTCGTAATGACGAATGCTTCACGGTAGAACTGATTTGGTGGAATTTGGAGCTAATGGAAGCTTGGGTTAAAATAGGACGTCGTTCGTTTTTAGTTCAAAAACAGAACGCTATGGTGCCAACTGTAATTTTGGTGAGTTTAACTCAACTTTTTGGTTAATCGGTAAGATATGTAGTAGATAAAATTTATCGTTTATGTTTGTATGAATTTTTGGTTGATTTGGTTAAATATCCTCTTTGAAAAGCAATTTGCATTTAAATTGAAATACAGTGAATTTTGTAGAGAAATTCAGATTTCTTGAAATTATGATTATTAGTTTCTAGTTATATCCTTGTTGTTTTATTTCATTTATATTCCTATTAATTAGATTGTTAAATACTAAATTTGACTGTGTGACTATATTGGACGTAACACTTGCACTTATGAAAAGTTAAGCCTTTATAATAAAAAAGGAAGTAGTAACATTTTAATGTGCCACAATAACTATTGGCCTCGATATGATATTTTGGAAATATTGTTTAGTGATGTTTGATTTGGAAATGGTTTTCGATTTGGAAAATGATTTAAAATTGATGTTGGGATTTTCTATGATATTTTATTTGAAATGAACTTTGAACTCCTCTATTAGTTTTTCATTACTATTTAATAATGTCTAAAGTTGTTTAAATATTGTTTAAAAATGTGTTAGAAGTTGTTTATTTATATTTAATATTGTTTAAAGGTTATTTATTATATTTAATATTGTGAAAAGTTATTTATTTAAATAATTAATATTTTTTAAAGAGAATTAATAATTATTATCTGTTAATAATGGTTTAGAATTAATAATATTTATTAATAATGGTTTGTCATTAATAATAATTATTTATTAATAATGTTTTGTAATTAATAATAATTATTTATTAATAATGTGTCAGAAGTAAATTATTATTAACATTAATTAATATTGTTTTATTAATATTTTGAAATCATTAATTATTATATTTTTAATGTTTTGAAGTTATTAATTATTATATTAATAAAGTGTTTTGGAGTAAAATATTTATTTTATTAATGATGTGATAAAGGAAAATCGATTATATTACTAGTGTTGTTAAAAAACTAATTTATTATTTATTTATGATGTTTAAAGATAATCAATTTATATATTGACTGCATATATAAATATTGAATTAATTTATAAAAGGAATCTCATTTAATAAAAGAGATTTATTAAAGAGTTTATAAATGAAAATGGGGTTTAGATTTATAAGAATTTTTAAAAGGTTTTTTAAATATAAAGATGTTTTATAAAGGATTTTTAATATTTATAAAAAGAGTTTTATAAATGATTTTGGATATTTATAAAAAGAGGTTTATAAATTATTTTGGGTATTTATAAAATAAGTTTTATAAATAATTTTGGATATTTGTAGAAGAATTTTTATAAATCACTTTGAATATTTATAAAAGGAGTGTTACAAATGGTTTTGGGTACTTATATAAGGAGTTTTATAAATGATTTTGGGTATTTATAAAAGAAGTTTTTGTAATTGGATATTTATAAAAGAGTTCTATAAATGATTTAGGACATTTATAAAAAAATTATAAAGAAACTAGGAGATTTATTAAGAGTTTTACAAATGGATTTGGAATTTTAGTAAAGGAGATGTTCATATGATGGAGATTGTTAAAAAGGATTCATGGATAAAATTTATAAAAAGAAACTGAGATTTGATTTTCCCAAATTGACTATCTTAATTTTGGTGGTTTGGACATTTGTTCCATGCTTAACACCGAAGGAATAGTGTTTGGATTTATCCTTATCTCCATTTCTTTTTTAAATAACATTTGTTTTAATCATTTTGATATGATTTTCAAATAAGAAACTTTTTATAATGTTTTGTGAATATACCTATACCGGTGGGATAAGTATATGAATATTTTAAATAAATATATTGAAAAAAGATTTAAATAAATGAAAGATTTATTTTAAGGCCTAGTGGGTTCTATGGAAAAGTGTAGAGAAGGATTTGTGAAACATATCTTTGTAAAAGTATTTTAATACAAGTGTTAACAAAGTACTTTTTAAATTAACAAAAAGAATAATTTAAGAGGCTTAGAGGTTCTTTGTGCTTAACTAATGTTATTTTCCTTATGAAATAAAATCTTTGGTTGAATTATTTGATCATTTGATAGTTGAATAACCGATTATCAAATCTTGTGTAATATCTCCCACTTGGAGGCCCTGAACTAACGGCTATGGATGCTGCAGTCATCCGTAATTATTAATCCTCGACAACCAAATATGGTAATGTTACGTACACTGATACATAGAAACACATGGATATGGAAAAAATTTAATCATCGAAGTACATTCAACATTCCATTTCAAAAATATCTTAAGTTCATTACATAATCCCACAATCGTAAATACGTTCAGACAAAATATATTTATTACAACATACGCCAAAAACGACATATTAAGATGCCCCCTTGGTTGATCGGTGATAAGGCAATAAAACGGGTTTGCCTTTGCGACCAAAGCACGGCAGAATATAAAGAACTCTTATTAACTAGCTTGCCTCCTGCACGTCTCCAAAAGCTTTATTCGTCTAAAAAGAATCTGAGATCCTCAACTCTTAAACTACTCAAAATAATTGAGAACCCGAGAGTTTAAGGGGAAAAACATAAACTTTGAGTCAGACATAAAGCCTGGTATGAATAATAATCTACCGTCTCAAACCATTTAGATATCAAAGGAGACCACGCCGCTTAGCGGAACGAGTTTTCCCCTCACTGGTACCAACTTTATAAAACCATGTATATGCTTCTGCATCCCCAATGGTTAAAAACAATTCAAAATAATATGATGATATGCAAACAAGTATATTAAATCTAGATTACACATCCCCGTTCATTTTGACCATCTGTCACAATTATAGTTTCTAGGGTTACTATTAGCCTATTAGTTTTCATGGGCTTACTAATAACCTGTTAAATGTTTGTGGACTACCTATATGATTTCATAGTTTTCAAGAGATTACTATGAACCTATTTGTAACTTCAATATCTTTATTTCTTATCCTAGTTTTCATGGGCTGAATAGGAACCAATTGACTAACTGTCAATATCTTAATTTTATATGCTAGTTTTCATTGGCCAACTAGGAACTGATTGACTTACTGTCAATATCTCAATCCGGTTATAGTTTTCATGGCCTAACTATAAACCTTTTGTCCCCTGCCAATATCAAATCACAGTTTTCATAGGCTGACTATGAACCTATTATCCCCGGCCAATATCTTTTCATTTACACAGTTTTCATGGGCTTATGTGAACCTATTGGCCCCTGCCAATATCTTTAGTTAAGATTTTAGCATTTCTTAAGTTATATTCACTACTGGGTCAACCTAGCTGGTTATTCTACCCTTCCCTAAAGTACCACTATAGGTTAATTACAATGTGAACAAATATACGAAGAAGCAATAACAATATAGTAATGCCAACATCTATGTTTAAATATCCCTGAAATCATTTTATTTAAAACTTGGTTAATCCATTTAACCTATTAATTATGAAAAAATTCTTCAAAAACTTTATTTGAAAGATCTTTTTTAATGTCATGGTTTTTCCTTTAAAATGAGATTGGGTTATTTGTTTTGAAATCTTAATACATCATTTTCAAACCCCTGGATAACCTCCTTCGAAAGCATAGAAAACTTCTTTTCAAAACATTAAGTATATACCTTTCTAAGCTCTTTAAATAATCTCTTTTTAAACCAAAATATACCTTTTGAAAGTATTAAAGAATTACTTATAAACTCTTAGAAGCATAGCTTCGAAACTATTAAAAGTACCCCTTTCGAAACTGTGACGACTTGTAATTCGGACAATTTTAAAAATATTAATTATAATTGTTGTATAGAATATGTTTAGAAACAAAGAATTTTCAATTATTACTATAAAATAATAATAATAATAAATTTGTTAGAATATAAAACATGATCTTAGATAAAATTCTAAAACAACTAATCTTTATTGAAATGGAGGTGGTAATGCGTATTAGGATATAATTTAATAATGCTGATTAAATGTAATTGACAACTGTATTCATGAAGTTTCAATCAATTGTAAGAATAAATGTTATAAAGAATGGGATAAACAATATTCTAAATATGTTAGCATACAACAAGAAATCGATTATTTGGTAAGTGAATTTATATGGCTTATGTAAACAATAAATTAATAGATATGAATAACTAAGTTGTAACAATTGATTTGTTCCTCATCCCATTGATTAACCCATTTTGGAATTTATGTTGTAATCAATGGAATTAAATGTAATTAAAATCTTTCAAATAAAAGGAAAGAGAACATTAATTGTAATTAACGAACGTAATAATTGAACGTATGTTCGAATTAAAATAAAAGAGAAAATTGAGGAAATAATAGGGAAACACATTATTTTATTGAAAGAAAATTTTGATGTAATATAAAGAATATGTAAATGGAAATAAAAGGATAAAACTTTGAATTACTTAATGATAATAAAACGATTAGTGTGTAACCAATATTCAACTGAAAATTTAATATAGAATAAATTGGAATTGAATCTTTTAATCAAGGTAAAGAGTAATAGATGGTAATTTTTCAGTCAAGAACAAGCAATATATGTTGAATTGAATAAAATGAACATTTGAATGAAGACAAACTAATGTTAATAAAATGAAGGTTCAATTTAGTCAATTTTAAAATATATTATTATTTGAATTTAAATAAAATTTAAACGTTAAAATTAAAGAACAAATTCTGGAATGTTGAGTAATATATACTTTCCAAATTCAATGGAATAGAAAATTTCTAAAATTTTGGTCATGCTTAGTCAAAATTTGACCTTTGGTTGAAAATTTTGTATTTGAATTTTAAAATTTTATTCTTTTTATATGATACTAGACTGAATTCTGATCTTTTCTCCACTTTTTATTTCATTAAAATCAAATATCTATTGCTCTAAATATTTGAACTTCTGTGAAAAAATGACACAAGTTTGTGGTGTTTAGTTGTGAAATTTGTCTAAGTCCTAACGAGTTTGGTTTATTCCTAATGGGCTTTGCTTAACCAAGAGACTCTAACCATACAAGAGACCTGTGTCTATTCCTATGCCTATGACCATTTGTTTCATTCCGACTAGCTTGTACGTACATAATTTTCACTTGAGAAAACTTTCTCAACACACTTCCTTCTTTCTCTTCAAATTTACAGAGAGTTCTAGATCTAAAAACACAAATTTCTTTAAATCAAAACTCCTTCCTTGTCTCTTCCAAATTCCTTCCACCTCCTCTCCTATTGCTGCCTCTCCTCCACCATCCAAGCCACCTTTCCCTCTCCTTCATCTCGGTCACCATTTCTCCAAGCAAGGCTAAATGATCCCCTCTTTCCTAGCCTATATCCATGCCTTATCTCCACCAAATTCCACCCAAATCACCACCATCTTCTCCTCTTGCATTGCCAAACCATCTCTTCCACCCTAGCCTACTTAGCCGCACCCAAACCTATCCTTTCAACATAGGCCGAGCCTCTTAACCCCTCTCTTCTTCTCTTTTATAAAAATTGAAATATATATCCATATATTTTTTTTGCATCAATTCAAGTCTGCTTTGATTTTCTTTAGAATTCGTGACTCAAATTCATAGCTTTGTGTCGTCAATTTTCCTAGCCTCGAAAGGTAAGCTATTCACTCATGATTTATAATCTTATGTTAAGTAAATGGATATCAGTTGATATGTTATTGGAATGTTGCAATAGTTAAGAAATTTTGTGTAATTTGGTTATGATTTGATATCACATATGTTCACCTATGTTCCCTTATTATTTTTGACATGAAAGTTTTTTTGATATATGTTGTTTATTTATAAAAATAGATGTGATGATATGGTTATTAATATGCATCATGATGTTAATATTAAATTACAATGTTGAAAAGAAAAAAAGGGAAATGTTATATTGATTTAAAGATTGACACTTTTGTGATGGAAATTGTCATTAGTATGTTATGTGAAATTTATGTGTGAAAAAGAAAAAAAGAATAAAAAAAGAAAAAGAATAAAATTTGTATGCATATATGTAGTATGATCCTAATATAGGAAATCACCTGTGCTATATTGGAAATGATTGCATGTTGGGTTGTGCCATAGTAGAAAATCTATGTCACATTCCATGCTATGCTATGTAATTAATTATGTAAGTTACATTCTATGTTATGTAATTAATTATGTAATAATTAATTATGTAAGTTACATCTATGTTTTTTAATTAATTATGTAAGTTACATTCTGTGTTATATCATTAATTATGTAAGTTACATGCTATGTTATGTAATAATTAGTTATGTAGGTTACATGCTATGTTATGTAATTAATTATGTAGTTACATGCTATGTTCTGTAATTAATTATGTAAGTTACATGCTATGTTCTGCAATTAGTTATGTAAGTCACATTCTATGTTATGTAATTAATTATGTAATAATAATTTATGTAAGTTACATGTTATGTTATGTAATTAATTAATTATGTAAGTTGCATGCTATGTTATGTAATTAATTAATTTTGTAAGTTGCATGCTATGTTCTATAATTAATTATGTAAGTTACATGTTATGTTCTATAATTAATTATATATGGTACATGCTATTTGTTATATAAGTTATATGCTATCTTATGCAATTTTTTATGTAAGTTATGTGCTACCTTATGTAATATGCTAAGTGTGATTTTGCGTTATGTTATTTATTTATGTAAAACTGATGCAAGTTCCTTCAGTTTTAGATATTCCCTGTGGGTTGAAACGATACATAGCTGAATGATCTTTAGAATAGGGAAACATCGTTGTGAGTTGAAATGATAAACCCAAGCGATTTCTTTATTGATTTTGAAAATTTGGGATTGCGGGTTGAAATGATATATACCCGTAAATTTTAAATAATTGCATATTGAAATGATAAATATATGTAACACTTGACCCTAGGATAGAAAATATATACGAACACCGGTGGTCTATTTTTAAAGTGATTTCTGAAATTTTGAAAAGATGCATTTGGAAAAAAGGGAAAAATGATTTTTAAATGTAATATATAGATTTTTTTTAAGCATATATGTAAAATTTAGATTTTAAAATTATTTATTTAAGAATTCTAAATTTATAATTTAAGTTTTAAAATGTAAATTTCAAGGTTTTACTTATAACTTTAGTTACCTTTTCTCATAATATAAGATTTAATTTAATAAAAATAAATATATTATGTTTAAAATGTTTAAATTAATATATTTATTTTAATATATAACTTATTTTAATATATAAATTATTTCTAATATATAAACTATTTCAATCTATAACCTATTTTAGTGTATAAATTATTTCTAATATATAAACTATTTCAATCTATAATCTATTTTTAAATATAAACTATTTTTAATGTATATATTCCAATGTATAAACTACTTTCAATATTCGAAATGTTTAAAGTTGGAACTGTTATGATTCAGATTTAATTGATTTAAAAATGCGAATATTTTGATATGATGGTTTAACCTATTTTGTGGTTATGATTTGAAAATGAATATGATTTCAAAAGTGATATGATTTTGAAAGTGAATATAGTTTCAAAAGGGGGTATGATTTTGAAAGTGAATATAGTTTTGAAAGGAAATATGATTTTGAAAGTGAATATAGCTTTGAAAGTGAATATGATATTGAAAGAGATATGGTTTGAAATCGAATATGATATTTTGATATTAATTATGAACTGGTTTTGGAAATATAAAAGAACCATCCGATGTGAAACAAGCGTCTAGTTGTTAAAGAGACCGGGATCGGATATTGTCATACTCTCTGCTAATACTGAAAACCACTTTAACAATTGTGCATGTGGTGGAGATTCCAGAAATGAAGTAGGATGGTTTGGCAACGATTCTGTATGAGATATTTACATGACCCTGTCTCATGTGAGTCAATTAGATGTGACTAAAACAGAAGCTATACTGGGCCAAGTGAGATCGCACCTCCGATCGGACACATTTCTTCGATGTCATACTACTACTTTGTGATTGATTTGGTAGCCACCCTTGATTTTGATTATGGGAGTGTGTTCCGAGGTGGGTGGTAGTAGCTGCTATGCGTTACCACTAGTTCGGGAGTGCAATTGTATATCTACCCTGGCATTGCCTCGAGTGCCGTGTTCATATGCCATATCGCGTCTTCTAAGAGTTTGTTTTGTGTCATACCTATGGAATGCTCTCTGATAGCTCACCTACGAGTGGAGTTTACAGTATCTGTATAGACTACAACATTATATAAAAATGTGTTAAGGGGGATATGGGTAACGCCTTAATGCTATTTTAATATTTTACTTTACTATAGATATTATTTATGTAGCGTATTGTATTATGTATATAGATAGTTCCATGGATCCTTAAAGGATGGAAATCCCAAACACTCTTTAAGTTATTGCATTTTATTTGAACATTTCACTTGAGTTGGTTAACTTGCATAAGATTGTTAATCCTGACTCGAGTGTTTTGAGTTTTGCTTTATGCTCGGATCAGCCTGAGTATTATAGCATTTGAGACTCACCTTTGGAGCTTCGACCTTTGCTTGGAATCTGTCTTTAATCTATTCGGCTTTTCATTTATCTTGGTTATATTAATTATTTCCAATTATTAATGTTCAAACTTGTCATTTGCTTATTTATTAGAGACTTCTTTGTATTTTGACTTAGGATAATTTAGTTTTAGACTCTGATGTTTCTGTAGTAGCTTCATGAACTACTATTTATCTATTCCGCTGCGTATTGCCGTATTACTCTGTCTATGATTCTGTGATTGATTCATTTACTGTATGTGCTACATTTTTCCAAATATAAATAACAATTTTTCGTTTTGAGCAATTCATGTTTGACATGTATGGATTATTTTCGATTTGAATGGTTCAAAATGGTGGGTCGTTACAAGTGGTATCAGAGCTCTGATTTAGGAAAAACTTAGCTTATGGAGTAAAAACTCATTAGAGATAGGGTAATAATACCCTAGAATGAGTAGAATCAATTACAGAATCATCCTTCCTTTCAATCCTTCCTTCTTAGTTAGGATTCTCTTTGATTAGGGTTTCTCTAAATTTGAACCTCTATCTTTGTTCTAAGATCCATTCTTGAATCATCCTATGAGAAAGAGTATTTGTAAGTGTTATAAAATTTGTTTTATATTGTATTGTTTATTTTGTTAAGTATGATTATATTTTATATATAAAAGTATAATTTTCTGAATTTAGATAGTCAAATGAATTAGTTGTTAGAAATGATAATGCTAGATTATCATTTATTGTTTTGTTAACATTTCTAAATCAGTAACTATTATTGTATATTATAAGGAGTTAAAATTTTATAAACATGGTTTATAAATCTGATTTGCAAATGAGATAAAATTAAATTGTGGATTTGAGAATTTAATTTTTGATATTTTCAAAATTTGGTTTTCAAAGTTTGAAACAAATAAAATAATATTAATATTAATATCATTTGAAGGTATTTTTATGTAGAAATTGTTTCCAAAAGAATTTAAAAGAAGCAAGTCAGTACTCTCCTCTTTTGTCGTTGGAAAATAATTTCGATGATGACTGCAACATCACCGACATTCATTTTCGAGTCTCAAAGTGGGGAAGACCACTTAGTAGCTTTGCTATACTTTTGTTCTGCAAACTGCATTTTGATTTGAATTTCTTAAGTGCGATTTGATATACAAAAAAAATACGCATATGTTTATTTCAAAATGGTTTGAAGTCAAACCATAAATTAAACTCTTAAGTAATGGTTTTCAAATATTGAAATGAAGTAAAATTTACAAATAATTGGAGTGTCTAAAATAAGAAATGAAATTGTAACAACTTGAAACTGTTGAACTAGGATAAAATTAATTTGTATAGTAATCAATTGCTTTCTAAAACATATATAACTTACCTGAAATATTTGAAAAGTAAAATGTTAACATGAATATGAAATTTAAGGGTATACAATAGGAAACTTAAGTAATTAAAATGTTCAAATTAAATTTTTGCTTAACAAAATATTGTAAATAAAATGTAAGTTACATAATGCTCAATTACATTCTGAAACATTAATTAAAAACTTACCAAGAAAAAAGTTTGAATGTTAATGAGAACATGTAATTGAATAGTATACAATATAAAATGTAAATAGTAAGATGTCCAAGATGAAATTTATTAAGGAAAAGTATAAATAAAAATAGAGTTGTTTTAATGAATGTTTATACGCTTAATCTATGTTACAAGAAATGCTAAGTGAAATAAATTGAATAATAAAAAGAGAATGCTTTTTAAGTAAATGAATATGAACTTAAGAAACTGAACAAGTAGTAAATAAATTTATTTTTTGTAAACTATTTGTGATACAAAGGTAAATTACAAAAAAAATGGTTGAAATAAAATTATGATGTGGAATTAATTTAAGTGAAGTCAAATGGATTAAATAAATGAAGTGAGTTAAATAAAATAGGATTTGTTTTGAAACAATATATATATATATATGTGTGTGTGTGTGTGTGTGTGTGAATTTAAGTTATAAAGATAAGGTAAATGTAAATAAATTATGAATGAAAGTTATTTAAGTATAGATGTAAGAAATTTGGATTTTATATAAGCTATATAACTTGAAATTTGAGAAAATAGGAAGTAAAAACCAAAATAAGAATGTGATTAAACATTTTGGATAGGCAAAGAGAAATATGGAATGTTGATACTAAACTTAAGTAAATTTGTAGAATGGTTAATTAAGTGATATTGACATTAAAGGAAACATAATTAAGTGATATTAACATTAAAGGAAACATACTATGTGAATGAAATAAAATAAATGATCATAAATAAACTTGAATGTGAAAGAGAATAACAAATACAATTGTAAATGAATGTAAATAAATAGGGTGAACATAATGAACATTAGTAATTGAATGTAAGCTAATTGGACATAATAGAACGGAAATTAATGGAATGAGAATTCATTGAATATGACTAATTTTGCATGGAAAAAAATAATGAACGTTCATAAATTGAAAGTAAATCAATTGAATGTAAACTAATTTAAATGTGGATGAAACAAATGTAAATAATTGAAAAACCAATTGAATGTAAATATTAAATTGGAATAATCAAATGCTAATGCAATGAATGTTGATTGATTGAAGCCAAATTATTTGAATGTAAATCAATTAAAATCGAATGAATTGAATATAAATCCATCGAATGATTAACGGGATGAATAATAATAAGTGAATGTTAATCAAATAAGAAGTAAATAAGGCGAGGACATGAATGTAAATTAATTGAAAGTGAGTTGATTAGAATGATAATAATAAATGGATGTTAATAAGTAATAAAAATGTATAAAGTTAACAATGGAAAAGAAATTTATATGGTTTTGTATTAATTGTTTGTATCTGGTACTCTTCATTTCGAATCTATCTTATCTGTCTATTTGCTTATATTCTACCATCTCGTTCCTTTTCGGTGATGAAAAGTTTTGAGTAAGAGAGAGTGTAACGACTTGTAAATTCGAACAATTTTAAAATTATAATTGTTATATAGAATACGGTTAGAAATAAATAATTTTCAATATTACTATAAAAGAATAATAATAATAATAAATTTGTTAGAATATAAAACGTGATCTTAGGTAAAATTCTAAAATAACTAATCTTTATTGAAATGGAAGGTGGTCACGCGTATTAGAATATAATTTAATAACACTGATTAAATGTAATTGACAACTGTATTAATGCAATTTCAATCAACTGTAATAATAAATATTACTAAAGAATGGGATAAACGATATTCTAAATATGTTAGCATACAACAAGAAATCAATTATTTGCTAAGTAGATTTATACTCCTTGTGTAAACAATAAATTAATAGATATGAATAACTAAGTTGTAACAATTGATTTATTCCTCATCCCATTGATTAATCCGCTTTGGAATTTATTTTGTAATCAATGGAATTAATTGTAATTGAAATCTTTCGAATAAAAGGAAAAAGAAAATTAATTATAATTAATTAATGTAATAATAGAATGTATGTTTGGATTAAAATAAAAGAGGAAGTTGATGAAATAAAAGGGAAACATATGTTTTAATTGAAAGAGAAATTTATGTAATATAAAGAACATGTAAATGGAAATAAAAGGATAAAACTTTGTTTGAACTATTTAATGAAAATAAAACGGTTAGTGTGTAACCAACATTCAATTGAAAATTTAATATTGAATAAATTGGAATTAAATATTTTAATTAAGGTAAAGAGTAATAGATGGTAATTGATTCAGTCAAGAATAAACAACACATGTTGAATCGAATAAAATGAACATTTGAATGAAGACAAACCAATATAAATTAAAAGAAAGGTTCAATTTAGTCAATTTTAAAATATACTATTATTTGAATTTAAATAAAATTTAAAGGTTAAAATTTAAGAACAAATTTTGAAATGTTGAGTAATGTACTTTTCCAAATTCAATGAAATAGAAAATTTTCTTAAATTTTGAATTTTGGTTAATCTTAGTCAATATTTGACATTTGGTTGAAAATTTTAAATTTGACAAAGCTTAGTGGGCGGTTGCTGATCCTAACCGCGAGGTGATCTTATTCGGACTATCCAGTAAGGGGTGGCTCCGATTTTATGTTGTAGGGGATCGGGAGTGGTCCTTGGTAGCTGATTTAGGCTAGGTACTATGATGGGCGGTACCCTAGTAGCCCTACCATTGTATTGGATCCAATCTCCAATAAGTGCACGTACGGTTTTGATTGTGCCCAACTATGCTGGAACGTGAGATGCAAGCATTTCAACTAGATTCTATTTTACTTTCTATAGACACTATTATAATATCAAACGAATTTGATAAAAATGTTTGGTTATCCTAAGGTAAAAACCCGGCATGTTTATTTGTGGCGTGGTCTTACAAGATACCTTTGATTTCAAAGGATTTTGAAAACTTTAATAATCCAATTGAGTGTGTTTTCTCACGCTAGTTTTCCAGACTGACTCGGGTGTTATTTTATTATAATGCTCGAGTAAGACCGGGTATTACAGATACATGATAGGATGTTTTGGAGTTTCGGAATTCGAGCTGTATGACAGAGACGTATATCACGTATCTGACTTATATTCCGCTGTGTATGGTAAGCTGTATAGTCAGCTTTTGTGTGGACAAGTTATTATAACTGTACGGTATTGTGTTATTTTTGGTGGTATACTCTGATAATGTAATGTATAAAACAGTAATAGTTTTTTTGTACAAAGATCGGCTGTTATCTATTATAGATTGTTCCGCTGTGATCGTGAGATTCTGATGTTGTTTTTTATTTCTTCTTCCACCTCTTTCTTCTTTAACCCTAATGGTTCGTATTTCCGTCCAATTTGAGTTGAACTGATGGAGAATATTGTCGACTTAAAAGGGTATGGATTTGTAGGTTGTTATAGTATCTTAACAATTAAGTTTTACCATATTCTGGCATAAATCCCTTATTTTCAACATAGATGCAAAACGCATAACACAAGCTACAGTAAATCATTCGTATCTTCTTTATACAATATCCATTTCCAAAAATTTATATATGAATTTAGGCTAGAAAAATCTACTTAATACGATGGAAAAGTCAAAATTCCCAAATCCATATATTTATGAAAATTTACTATTTCGTCCTTTTATTTAAATTTATATTTTTAATATTTTAATTCATTAGTAAAAGTGTTGCATTCTCCCCTCCTTGAAGGATTTCATCCCCGAAATCTTTAAGGATAGAAGAATGTAATTTACAACCAGCATCCAAAGTCAATATTCACAACATGTCCTATTGGCGTGTTTACAACCATTCCTATCATCCAAAAGCCTCTGCCTAAAGGGTATACCATCTACATTCTAAGTTCAAGAATAATCTAAGCTTTTCTATCCAAAATGTTTTGATTAGGGCAATACCCCATATAGACTATTCCACAAGCATCTAAAATTAATTAGAGTTATAGTCCAAGATCATGAAAAATTCCTTCGCATGTAACAACAACACCATTTCGTAACTGAAATACCAAAATTTTGAATTAACCAACCATTCTGAAAATTTTGACTTAATTATCATTTTTGGAAATCCTTTTTGCATTTTAAATTCTCAAAAACATCCTTTTCCATCTTGTCAAACATTTAGGTTTATACTTAGGACTTTTTTTTACTTATTTTTGAAATAGACAATACAAAATATGGTGAACATACCTATCTTGTACATCTCTTTCATTTAGGGTATATTCTTTGTTATTTTAAACGGTACACTTATATTGAATCTATATGATTTATGGAAACTTACATCACTACATATTCCATTCCAATGAACTAAAATGCTACTCAAATCCCATAGTCAATCTTTATCCTAGTGGACTACTTAATTCTATTTATCTAACTCTAAATCTATTTATCTTCTTTTAAGTGTAATCAAAACATTTTTGCTTTGCCTTCTTAACAAAGATAATTTTACTTTAACATAAAATCTCAAAGTTAATAGGTATATTGAACGATAAGTCCACTTTTGTTTCAAATTTTTTTACAACTTAAATCAAAACTTTTGTCAAAAATCTTTCTATTTTTAGCTTTCTTCCGCACAAATAAAAAGTTTTTAAAACTTTAAAGCATTCTTTTAATTTTTAGGAGACATTTCCTTTTAGTAAAACCATAATATATTCTTTAATCAAATCATCAACAATAATTAACTTAGTAAGAATATAAGTAAACATATTATCTAGAATGTGACAAAACATTTCTAAAAATATCCTCAAATATACGCTTATTACTTATCGCAAAAAGTGTTCAAAAGCAGTATTTTACAGGCTTTTCAAAAATATGCACAAGTTTCATTTTTAAAAGCAAAATTTACATTAATGATAAGTGCGATAACGCATATAAAGAACAAAACAGAAGCTTTAAAAGAATTACTGAAAAAAAAACTTTTTCACTCATTCTCCTACTTTTACTTCTAACACAGATTCCTTATAAATTTTTTAAAATCACAAAACAACCCACCTTTTTTTAAGTTCTTTTAATCCCTCTCTTTCAACCAAAATTTTCATTGAATATAACAATGTGTTTAGTACAACAGAAACTTTACAATATTTATTGAAAAATGACTTTTTACTAAATTATTTAATCCCAGAAAATTTATCTGACTATTTTTTTTTACATAAGATTGTAACTCACTTCTTTTTAGTTTAGAATGTCACATATATACCATTTCAAAACAAAAAAAATATGACGAAACACTTCTATTTGTTTATTGCTTAAATTGGAGTAGATGATAGGAACCTTACTAGTTAAACCCACTTCTACACATCAATGCCTTAAATGCATAAAATTTTCCACTCTTCTTTCTAATTGTAGTCAAATAAAATTTTTGCTTCCAATTACAGTGCTTAACTTAAATTTGGAAATGCTTTAGCTATTCCTTTAAGCGAACTATTGCTACCAATAGGATTTCTATTTTGATTGGGAAATTTTCCTTAAGGTCATAAAGTCCTTTTTTCATATTCTTAAGCTTTATCCCTATCTTATTCTCATTATAAAAGTCACATGATGCTACTCTTTATTCACTCTTAGACCCATAATTTCTTTGTCACTGCTAGTTATTATGAGAAACCTCCACTAGCATTCTTGCCAGAATCAATAAGAATGGTTTATCTTATCTCCAAAACTTGTTCTCATTCAACTCTTCCCCCAAGATAGTATAGGCACGAACAAAAGAAATCACAACACACACACACATATATAAACATATTTCCAAAACCTATTTTTGAAAACTTCTTGAAAGCAATTTTTTTTCTTTAATATATTTTCAATTACATTCTCTCAATAAGTGCTTAAATCCTAGGGAATCATAAACCTCGATCTTATTTTTTGATTCATTTGATTATGTTTTAAAAAATATATTAAGTTTAAATTTCTTTTAAGTTTTCATAAACCTTGCTCTGATACCAACTTGTAACATCCCCCACTTGGAGGCCCAAAACTAACGGCTACAAATGTTGCAGTCATCCATAGTTATTAATCATCAACGATCAAATAAGGTAATGTTAGGTATATTGATACATAGAAACACATGAATATGGAAAAAAATTAAATCATCAAAGCGCATTCATATTCCATTTTAAAAACATTTCAAGTGCATTACATAATCCCACAATCATAACCACGTTCAAAACAAAATATGCTTATTACAACATATGCCAAGAGCGACATATGAAGATGCCCCATTGGTTGATCAGAATATATAATAAGGCAATAAAGCAGGTTTGCCTTTACGATGAAAACACAACGGAATATAAAGAACTCTTATTAACTAGCTTGCCTCTTGCATGTCTCCATAAGCTTTATTCGTCTAAAAAGAACCTGAAATCCTCAACTTTCGAACTACTCAAAATCAAGCGAGCACCTAAAAGTTTAATGAGTCAGACATAAACCTGGTATGAATAATAATCTACCATCTCAAACCATTTAGATATCAAGTGAGACCACGCCACTTAGCGAAACGGGTTTTTCCCTCACTAGTATCTTAAAAACTTTATAAAACTATATACTGTGCTTCTGCATCTCCAATGGTTAAAAACAATTCAAAATAATATGATGATATGCAAGCAAGTATATTAATCTGGATTACCCATCCCCATTCATTTTGACCATCTGTCACAACCATAGTTTCTAGGGTTACTATTAACCTATTAGTTTTCATGGGCTTACTAATAATCTGTTAAATGTTTATGGACTACCTGTCTGATTTCATAGTTTTCATGAGATTGCTAAGAACCTATCGATATCTCCAATATCTTTATTTCTTATCTTTATGGGCTAACTAGGAACCTATTGGCTAATTGTCAATATCTTAATTTCTTATCCTAGTTTCATGGACTAACTTGGAACCTATTGACTATCTCAATCCAGATATAGTTTTCATGGGCTAATTATAAACCTATTGGCCCCTACCAATATTAAATCATAGTTTTCATGGACTGACTATGAACCTATTAACCCCTGCTAGTATCTTTCCCTTTACACAGTTTTCATGAGCTTACTGTGAACCAATTGGCCCCTGCCAATATCCATAATTAAGATTTTAACATTTCTTAAGTTATATTCACTACAGGGTCAACCTACCTGATTATTTTTCCCTCCCCAAAAGTACTATTATGGGTTAATTACGATGTGAACAAATATATGAAGAAGCAGTCATAATAATATAGTAATACCAATACCTATGGTTAAATATCCCTGAAATCATTTGTATAAAACTTGGTTAATCCCTTTAACCTATTAATCAAGAAAAAAATCCTCCAAAAATCCATTTCAAAGATCTTTATTTACGCCATGGTTTTTCCTCTAAAATGAGATTGGGTTATGTGTTTTGAAATCTTAAAATATCACTTTCAAAACCAGGGATAACCTCCTTCGAATGCATAGAAAACTTCTTTTCAAAACACTAAGTATATACCTTTCAAAGCTATTTATATAATCTCTTTGAAAACCAAAATATACCTTTCAAAAGTATTAAAGCTTTACTTATAAACTCTTAGAAGCATAGCTTCAAAACTATTAAAAGTACCATTTCAAAACCATTGGGTTTATCTTCAAAATATATTTTGAGTCAAAGTGAATATAAAAAAAAGTAATCCTTTCAAAACCATTAATCTTCATATAAAATTGTTTGGGGAAAAATTTGATGGCTTCGGAACCATCCTTTCGAAAGCTTAAATCATTTAAGTAAAGTATTGGAGGATAGCATCGACACCCCCTTTCGAAGCCATTGCCTTCGAAACACTTGAACCCTTTCGATAGCTTTTAGGGAGTGGCTTATATAATTTTAAAAACAAAAGCTACATTTTGAAAGCATTGATGACTTCAATACCTTTGAAAAGCATTAGATTGGCAGCAAGGTTTCGACTAAGTCGAAACCACTTATTTCAGAAGCATTTGCTTTATAATTAAGGAAACTCGTTCGAAAGCTCTATTTAAACAAACAAAAGTTGTCGGTCAGAATCGAAAGAAATATTGTATCAACTTTGTTGAAAGACCCCTTCTAAAAATAAGGCAGGTGCATATCATTTGAAAGCAAGCCCCATCAAAAGCATTGGTTTCGACATATTAATGGTTATTTTATTTATCACATATATTATTTTATGACAATGAAATAACATTTGGATGTATGTGCGATATTTTGCCATTATTACTACATAGTGTAGTTAATTATGTTTTTTTATTGTATCAATGTTTATATTATTAAAATAAGGGTTCAATACACATTCGATAATTTAGTGTTTGTGTTACCAGTACAGTGGTTTAATACAAATTTGATCGACTTATACTTGCATTGATGGTGTATTACTAATAGTTGATAATTAGTATAAATGAGTATATATGTCATGATTAGTTGATTTGATGTTTTGGGTTGACACTATGTGGTGTCAAATGTTTGTAATATCTAATGGCTAAATGTGTTATTATTGTTGTTACCTATATTTATGATGATTGATTGTAATGGTTTAATTAGAGTAGTGTTTCTGCTTGCATTGGCTGCGTTGGTTACAGTGGTTGCATGGATGCTTTGGTTGCTATGGGCTAATGACTATTTGGATGTAGAGAAGAGCAAAAACAGAACTACATGGGCTTGATCCTCTAAAAAGTGTATGAAAGTAGTCTTTTCCTATGCAATAGTCGTCGAGTCTATACCCATAGTGTAAAGGGTTACACCCTGTCCAAACATTGTTGAAGCCTTTTCCTTTTTATTATGTATACATCTGTACAGTTTTGAAGGTGCAGATAAGAGAAGGAGATGAAATGGAAAGGTGGATGTAGACTATATCATAGAAAGTTGATTTGGTATATTCTTTTACACCATTATTATATTGTTCTCAAGTTAGCGAGAATTAATGTGATAAATACTGTAAAATAATTGTAATATTGAGTTAATATCTATTTATTCCAATAATTGATTCCGTTATGAGGCCTCCTTTTATTTTTATGGTTTTGGAATTTTAAATCGTAAAACAAACGATTCACTGTTTTTAATATCAAAAATTAGTTGCACTCATATTTTATGGCATTTGTATTAAATTTCAGACATTAAAAATAATAGGACGTTACATTTGATATCAGCGCTTAGGTTAGTGAATCCCTAAGCCTTGGGTATACTTAATCACTTAGGGTATATTGATTTAAACTTTTGGTTAGGTTAAAATATAGAATGAGAGAGCATTCATATTGATAACTATATATTTTGTGTGTACGGATTGTGTACGTAACCACCATTAACTTATCCTAAGATGTTAGTACATTACAATGAATTTTAAATGGAAAATAAATACTATAAGGGTGGGGTAGGATGAGCACTTATAGTAGGGGCTAAGTCCTGGTTTTAGCCCAAGCGATACACATGTGACATTGAAACAAAACCTTAAAAAGTGAGTAATTTTTATGGAATTTTGATTTGAAAAGTTATATTAAAAATATACGTTTTGGATTTTGAAAGGTATTTTATATAAAAAGTAAAAAAATGTATATTTTGGACTCAAAGTGATTTACCGAGGTTCTCAAAAACATGAAATAAGTATTTAACTTGATGAAAATTTGTTTTGAGAATATTTTGCGAAAAAACTATTTTAGTAAAAAGATATTGGAACATAGAAAAATACTTTTGAGAAGTTATTTAATTGGAGAAAATATTTGGTAGCATTTTTTTGGAAATGTTTAAAAAAAATCCTTTTGAGTAAGGAGTTTTTCACTTTAGCTCTATTTTGTAAACTTATTACGATTATAGCCTTGTTTCCAAACTTATTATAGAAATATTTCACTTTTGACTAGCTCAGCATTGAGCTGGCCACAGTAAACTTGCACCATTTCAAATGCCGCCAGTATATAATTTTTTTTTAAATTTTGTGATTGTGGGCGGCTTTTCAAAAGCCGCCCATTAGGTTATTAAAAAAATAGATGGAGGACTTTTCAAAAGAAGCCGGTGGACGGTTTTTCTAAATTCGCCAGTGGATGGCTTTTGAAAAGCCGCCCACTTTCTTGACCTGTAAAAGGCAGTAGACCCTTCTCTCCTCTCCACATTCTTAACCTTACCAAACTCTAAACAAAAAACTCAAAATCCTCTCCATTATCTTTACTGAAATCTTTTATCGTTTGCAATAAATACAATCAAAACTTTGTTTTAAAAGATCCACTTCAACAAGAACAACATCTCCTTACTTCGGATCAATCAATGTATGAATTTATAAATCCTAGTTTTTTGGTAGATTTGTAAATCAAAATTGCTTAATGTTGTATCAGTTATTATTGTAGAATGACTCCTAATTTTATTCAAATTATATGCTATTTTGAAGGTGAATTGGTTATAAATGATCAAAGTACGTTGGTGGATCATACAAATCGGCAAAAGTTCATAAAGGATCTAACTTCGAACAGTTAAAATAATCGGCTTACAAAGAAACTAAGATGAAATCGAAGGAGTATGATATTAATTTATTTTGCAATTGGCTAACCAATTCTGGATCTACAGTAATAAAAATTGTCGAAGACAATGACATTGAATTAGTATTTTCCGCTGTATCTAAATCCATAGAGTTATTTGTTGGAAAAGCAAGAATGTTAGTGGTAAAATAACCTTTACCAACATCTGCAGTTAACTTTTGTGTTGAAGATTATTTTAGAATGTTGGGGACCGTGAATACTTCTCTAGAAATTCCATCTTCCAAATACGGTAATCAGCCTATGAATGTAGCGTAATATGAACAATAATAAAAGTTCTTCGGAGACCATACTTTCATGAATTTTTAGCAAAATGTATAATTTAGCTGTCCATATCCGACGTAGGATAGTTTTGCATGTGCGAGTCAATGGCAACACATATTTGGCAATCTTCTTAAATTGTATATTATCCATTTTATTAGATGTGATTAAAAAAATTATTTTCATGTGTAGCTTTATTCCATAGCAATATCCAACACAAAATAATGTTGGACCATCGAATAGTTGTACGTCTTGTCCGATGCAACCCACACCTTTCTAATTATACCATATGACCCAAAAGTATGTTATGTTTTGCAATGTTAATAAATTATGTTGCATTTCATAATCGTATTAAAAATATTGAAGATTCATATTGTAGCTTTTTGGCACATGATATTGATACACAATCGAACATTCAACCAGTAGCTGAATTACAGTTTCCTAATGTATTTGATGACGATATGTATATACATGCCGATGTGGATGGACAAGTACATGATGTTCCTTCTCTTGATAGCATGACTGTTGTAGCCAAACCAGAGAATGATACAACATGTATCAATAACATGCAAGTAAACAATGATCCACTAAACTATGATTTTAGAGACGAAGACGATGCTTGATGGGATACCGATGAATCAGACATAGAGATACCTTTGGATGATGACTTATGTAATACACAAATGATGGCTAGTTTCATCATCGCAAATCTTCAATTCAATGTGAAATATTCTCATCGTCTAATGTTCAAAACGGTTTCAAAGTTGGGATGGTATTTGAGAGAAAAAGAATTTTTTCTACAACAACTAAGTCAAAAGTTAATTTAAGATGCAGTTTCTTTTAAGGCAATTAGGTCAAACAAAGCAAAATACACCACCATTTGCAACATCGATTCAAATTGCCTGTGGAGAATACATGCTATAGATTCAAGAAAATCACAATTCAAATGGTGGGTTATTAAAAAATACCCAAGCAGCTTACTTGCGTTAACTCAATAGTTAACTCTAATAATAAGAAAGCAACATCTACCTTTTAGTTTCGAAGATCATGCCATTCGTGAAAGCGGATTTGAATATAACAGCTAAAATGGTGCATGTTTTAATGGAGGAACAACTTTTTATTAAAAGTAGTTATACAAAAGCGTGGAGAGTATTGAGCAAGACAATTAAACGGATAAATGGTGATTCGGCAGAGTTGTATTCCAACGTACGATAATATTTTGCCAAAATTGCTTGAACAAATCCAGATAGTGTTGGACATGTAATAACCGATGAATATGGAATTTTCGGTCGTGCTTTTTAGGCTTTTGGACCCTGTATCGATGATTTTGTACATTTTCGGCCCTTGCTTTGATTTGACGGCACAAATATGTATGAAAAATACAAAGGTACCTTGCTTATTACTATAATAGTAAATGCAAATAATCAGCTTCATCTTTTGGCTTATGTGATTGTTGAGTCATAATTATGTGATAGTTGGGGTTAGTCTTTTGCTTGCGTGCGAAGGTTCATTCATAGTGTTAACAATCGAAGTATTACCTTCATTTTTGATAGAATGAAAGGAATACGAATAGCATTGGAGAGCTACTGGGGATTACCTCATAAGCGTAGATTCTGTGCTGGACATTTAAAAGAAAATTTTCAAGCCGCTGGATTTAGAGACAAACGTTTGATGTGTTTATTTTATGCTACGGCATGTGCTTTGAAGGAAGTTGAGTATCTAAAATTCTGAGAAGAAATTAAGACCACTAATATTAGAGCGCACAATTGAATAGAGATATGTTTTGGTGGGAAAGAGGAAAACTGGGCTTTGTGTAAGGGCGATGATAGCCGTTTTTATGTTATGACGACTGATGCGTCAGAAAATTTTAACGCTGTATTTAGAGGTGCACAATCGTTATTTGTTAGAGCTTTGGTTGCTCGTATCTTCTTTTGGATTTTTTTTATCAAAGAAGAGAGTTTGCTAAAACTTCAACATCTCGTTTAACTCCAAAATGGGAAGCAAAGATAGCCGAAAGAGTAAGTGAAGGAAGATGTTCATGAATTGTTCAATTCAATCAGGTCAAATGGAAAGTAATTTACTACTTTGGTGATGAATTTAAAGTAACAATCGACGGTTACACTTGTTCTTATACATGCAACATCTCGTTACTTCAATTGTTTTCTTGTGTGCATGTTATGACTGCTTGTTCATCAGCTGTTAATAGTGCGAATAGAGCCCATCATAACTTCGCCTCAGTTAGGTATACGGTTCATAACTACCTAGCAGCTTACACACCGGAATTTCATCTCGTTCATGATAAACGTTGTTGGAGTGCACACGAAGGACTATTGGTTCTGCCTCTTACAGCTCGTAGAGCACCAGGAAGGCCTAGGTCTACAAGAAGCAAAAGCACTATAGACAAGATGTAGGCTCCAAAGGCAGATAGGTGCACCAAATGTGGAGTGTAGGGGCATAAAAAGAATCATTGTACTTCAACAACTTAGCTTTTATTAGTGTTGGTAGTAACTCACTATGTTTGTGTTTGTATTGGATATGTTTGTTTGAGAACCTTGTTATATCACGCACGTTTGTAATATTACTTGTTATTCTTGTTATTGAAGTACATTGTTTGTGTTGTTTATAGCACATTGTTTTAAAAGCCGCTAATGTTAAGACAGGTTTCAAGCACAGACCTGAAACAACCAATATCGACATATTAAATTACCATAAGATAGGACATACACAATACTAACAGTCAATTCAACATACAATACAACATACACCAAATTACCATACGATACAACATACACCAGATTACCATACGATACCATACAATACAACATACGATACAGCATATGATATAATATACGGTACAACGTACACAAAATTACAATAAATTACTCGTTAAGATACCCAACAGTATGATCAAACTATGCATCTAAAGGGACTTTCGACAGTAAGAATTGCGTTTTAGTAATCGAAGATTTTCTTTTTCCAACTGTGAAACTTCAACCTGCATCATAAGAGCATACTCAAGTCCTCTGCAACACTTGGAGGATCTATCAACTAAAAAAAATTACAACAGTCTAACGATATAGGCATTTCACTACTCAACCTATAATGCGCACATGCATAAACATACATGTGACACCCCACCTCTATAGCCATACTATCCAAGAGTATTATAGAGTAGTACTATCATATAATATGGAGAATGAGACTATATGGGGTACACATGTGAATATTCCTTTGGACTAACACTGGTATGTAGTAAAACATCCAATAAGTAACTTACCTATACATACACAGTATCGATATAAAGCAATAAACACGTGTGGCTCAAAGACAGAAAAATACACAATATACAGTTAATCATAGAGAATAAAGAGTCAACCGCAGCGATAACATATAATAAATAATACAATAATATATAATATTATACAAATATAAATATCTCTTACACAAATAGAAATATCTCTTATACAAATACAAATATCTCAAATATTATCTATCACAATATAACTCAATGAGTAATCAATATAACTCAATAGAATATTATATAGATCTCCTCTAAGCCCACTAAAAAAATTCTAAAATATCATAATAATATCATACAAAAACCCTAACATAAATCTCCTCTAAGCCCACTAAAACAAAAGTCGACCATTTTGCCCATGTACCTAAAATGTCTTGGACTGATTCAAGTATTATATAAATAACACATGGGTCATACTATATCTAATCAAGTATCGTAATAGGGATAATATAGTGTAAACATGGAATAGTAATATGATACTCTAACATAGATAAACAAATCATTAGACAACATGTCAATAGATGCATATAAATATTGAATGTATGCCTAAAAGGCATATAATGTCATAAATAATCATCAAGACATCAAATTACTCAAATAACTCAATCCATATGAAACATCCAACACAGTTATCAAAAGATGCCATCACCGATATAGAAACACATAAAATAAGAAATCACATAATCAACATGAATAGGTGAATCATACATACCCAGAAAATATCATCAAATCTAGAAGATCATTAAATGCGATATCCTCAAGTTAAGTCAGGCAGTAACAAGGCAATGTCCACAATCTCTCTCAATCTCATATTATAAAATACCATCATCAAATCAATAAAAATCAATAAGAAAGGTTTGAGTTAGTTCATAACAATGCCGTAATATAAAAAATTATATATCTCGAGCCACGGACCTTGGAGAAGACAAACTCCTGACTAAACGGTCCTAAGAGATAAAAACAAATCAATAATGAGTAGCCCTCTAGCTAAGAAGGATACATGGTTGATCATACTTTGGACACGGTATCAGGTATAACCTCACCCATGCATAATATAGGTCTGTCTACCACCCACATACATACACCCACACCGAAACCAAACGGGAGACTGGTAGCACGTCTGTTTGCTCTAGGAGCTACACATGGTTCATATGACACGAATCTTACAGTCATCGGTTAGCATTACCTCTCTCCTCTTGGTATCGTGACAATGATCCATCATAGGCTAGGCAACGCCTAGCCTCTTCGGTTATAACTACCACATGTGCCCCTATGGTAAATGACTGCTAGCTTGTGTGACACAAGGGCAACTAACTATCAATCTCTTGATGCATCGAATGCCATAAACAATAATGATGTAGTGAATCTAGGGAGTGACACCATGATTAGGCCGCCAGGGTGTATGTTGACCAATCTAGTTCACTCTCGAAACATAATTGGAGCTAGACAAATGTAGATGACATATAATGTATACAAACTATGTGGCTAACAAGTAGCCTACATAATACTCACCACAATGAGTCACATACAACATACCCCTATGAGTGTCATCCACGAGCAAATAATAACTGAATTTAAATAACACAGTGACGTCACATACCACCAAATGTCATTAGTCCTTTTATTCCGTGTTCACACATCACACTCGCCCCTTTGATATTATACACGAGTGCAAAGAATAACAAAAAAAGTGTTGCCGAAAGTCCCATACCAGATGGTATCACTAAATTGTTTATTCTAATTTTTCATCATATAGAATAGAACAGCATAAAATCACATAAAAATATTATCACCAATATCATATTAAGTCACAAATTAATTAAATATCAACGGTGAATCATTCCTATAATCCAATTTAAAATGCAGGAAAAGAATGCATAGGAAAGTAATATAAAATAGATCATTCAAATTAATAAATATACATATGTAAATAAATCAATGTTAATAATAAATCATTTATAATAAATGTCCTTTTGTAACAATACAAAGACTTAGAGATTTATAATATATATACATACATACATATATATATATATATAGTCACTGAATTACTAATTTTATAACTTTCTATAAATTTTATTAATAATTCATTTGCAGAATAACCTTGGAAACCAAATGCTTTTTTTAATTACAATTACAATATGCTAAACATTCTTCTATTTCTAAACATTAAATTTTTATAAATTATTAATATATATATATATATATTAAATATTAAAATAAAGATACACAAATATTCACATCCAAGAACATACACATGTTAATTTCAAGTTTGTAAACATCAGGTTTTATCACCCACTTATAATAGGAGATATAATACCGCATATAATATATTCACACAAGGCAAAGCAGCTCAGTAGCAATTGCAAAGCACACAAAGTAGCAAGACAACCAAATAAGCATACTACTAGGACAACGAAACCAAAGATGTACAACTATATATATATATATAAAATTCATTTTTAAAATAATTTCATCTGAAAGTATTCACCTTTACTATTATAACAGGATTGAACAAAATAAAAAGGCAAAATAGTTTATCAATAACAAAGTAGTCAAGCTTTCTAGGCTTAAATCTTGAAGAATTGCACAGCAGTAGTAAGATAAACAACCTACAAAGCCAAAACCAAAGAAATACACACACCCCGTACCCAGACCCGGTCCAAAGGTAAGGCAGGCGAGACATTCGTCTAGGGCAACATAAATAGAAGTCGGGAAGAAGGAAAACGGTTGAGGAGGAACTGTTTATAATTATAATAGGCAAGGCAACAATTTTTAATTTTACTAGTATGGGTTCGTGCTTCGGGCTGTTTGTATTATTGTATACGTTGATATGCTGTTTGAGCGCAAACATATAAATGGAAAGCAAGGACAATTTTGGAATTTAAAAAAGACACCGAGTAAGTTCCAACGAATTTTCTTTAAAGGATTTTAGGCTCAAGGAAAAACTTGCAGAAAAATTTAGTTCTAAGGACGGTAAGTTTACTTCTTAGGCTGAAGGACATTTTTTAATATAAATCACGAATGATAGTTGTAACTATCATTTTCTATTTGTACTAACAAATGTCCTTCAAACTAAATAGCAAACTTTCTGTCTTTCAGACTAAAAAATTTCGCAACTTCTACCATATGTTTATTTTTCTGTTTTATCTTTATTAGTAGTAGAGATGTGTTGTCCAAGTTGAATTGGTTGGTGCATGATCAGTACTTATCTTCTGCATATTTTACCACTAAATATTTTTACCTCTGTTTTTCCATCAACTCTCGGCCACTAATCTGGTACCAAAGAAATATACGTACCAAAGCAAGATAAAACACACGTATCAGCATATGCATTAGATTAGACTATGTTTGTAGACAACTTCAGTAAGGTTGAGTGCAATTTTGTAATGTAGACAATAATCAATTTTTACTATTGAATGATGTGATTTTATCATTTGCTTAAAAAAGTAGTTGGATAATTGTTCCATATGATCACACAACTTCAACTCATGCTGTATTTCGCAAGATTGCTGTGACTACAATCCTACGAGGTTTGGATCCTCTGTTAAATCTTCACATGACAGACTCACTATAACAATTGGCTATCTTTCTAGTTAATTTGTAGATTAATGAAAGCTAGAACAAGATTAATACAAATGAAGTTGTACCTCTATTTAGCGTTGAGCATCGAAGAACGTTATACACACACACACTCACAAATGAACACACTCATACACACTGCATCCACTCACGCACACCACACAACCACAGACGCACATGTAGACTACAAATGCGCACACACAATCACACACACACACTCATCCACACATGCAGTACACACACGTATACATGCTACGCAACACAGAGATAACACACAAGCACCACCAAATGAGCGCGCGCACATATATGCAGACTTATATATTTTCACACCCAAACACACTGTTATACACACACAGACGCATAACACACTACTTACATACACAACCATACACACAGTCACTACCACGCATACATATGAAGACTATAAAAATGCGCAGCTACACATAAATGCATGCACATAATACTTAACACACACTACTGCACGGACAATGAGCGCGCGCACACACAATGGAATACACAAATGCACACCCACATGGCTCCCCCCTTCACTCACTGGGGCACCGGTCAGCTATGACCTGTCCACCGGTCGAAGCATGCCTTGGAGCTACTCAGCTCTAGGTCATGCTCCATTCAACTAGAATTCACAAGAATTCGGCCTCCCATACTCTCCACTTGACTCAGGCATAAACACTGTAAAAATGAAAGCAAGAAAGAGGATAGATATAGATTTGGTGAGTGAAGTACTCACCTGAATGTCACTTGCTTAGCTCACGAACGCACGTGAATATCTCACCAACGACAAAGAAAAACACGATCTACTTCTGGCCATAGATGCACAAGAATATCGAAAAGCATATATTAAAATTTGGTGAATTTAGTTAATTTATTTGGTTGTTTTTTTTTCCAAGTAGCGAAAATAGTTTTTTTTCCATGCTTCATTAGGAAGGTTTCTAGATAGAGAAAGATAAGCTCGCGTGAATAATATAATAGAGTGAGGATAATTCCAGAAAGAAGAATTGGAATTTGGGCTTGGGATAGTTGGGCTTATGCACTAGCTAGTATTTGGGCCAAGGATATATGAAACTAATTATAATTTCTCCTTTTAAACACAGAATTAAATTCCATTCAATTTAAATAAATATAAATTTCCATTTAAAATTTATTTCTTTACTCAATTAATACTTCAACAGATCACCTTTATAAAATATACTTTCCATATTTTAAATTCTTTTAACTAATAATTACCAAATCAGTTTATCAAATAAATCTCCAAATTCTAATTCGATTAAATAAATTACTATTGTTAAGAACAATGTTAATTAATTAGCACGTAAAAACCGGGTTGTTACAAATTCTCTCACTTAACAAAATTGCATCATCGCAATTTTCTATAAGGAATATAACAAACCTATTATACTTACTCAATTATATTGCCTTCGGTTTATTAATTTAAATACCTAAACATTTATTCCAAGGGAAAGTGCTATATAAAATCTCAAAATCCTTTATTTGAATAAATATCTTTCCAACTATTATATACCTTACATGTATTTCTTTTCAAAATTTCTATTTTTATTCCAGTTCGAACTCAGTTTAAATTCAAATATTCCATCAAACAATCTTTAAAATATTTCAAAAAAAGCCAAAATTCCATTAATAAATTTATACTAAAATCATCATTTTCTATTTAATAAAATACGCTTCTATATATTATTTAACCTTTAACATCTTATTATAAGCAAAATTATTTTCAAATACTTTTTTACTAATTCTTTTCATAAATTTATTTAAACATTTTCCACTTTTTGAATTAATAATAGAAAGAAATTTAAACTTATTCCCAAAAATTTAATACTTCAAAACTAGTTCTCAACTTCATATCAAGATAATTTCTAAATAAACAATTTATTTTGTTTTAAAACCTTTCATGCTTTCCAAATTATTTTATTGTCATGAAAAATTTTCATCCATCAAAAATAAACAAAAATTATACCATATTAAACCTAAAACTAAAACCAAATTAGATCTTTATCTCTAAATTATTTCGTAATACACATAACTACATTTCAAATTATATCAGAAAGTTATCAATATATACACTTACATTTACAAATTCCCAAATATTACACAATAGAATGATGTTGTGTCGCCATTTATTATAATAGTTACTAACATCAGTTGGCGGCAACATTGATATTGATAATCAATAACTGCATCGCCAGTGATATCCAATGGCTACAAGTATCACCAAAAATACATGATGTCATATAAAATATCCTATACAAGCCATTTGCCAAAATAATAAATATAAACACTGGTTTCTACACCCTTCATAAAAATATAAATCTCAAATATCATTTTACAAAAATAACTTAGTTTCTCAAATTCTCATTTTAAACATCCAATTCTATCTCAAAATACTTCAACTTTCCTTAAATTATTTATATGCAACTAAATCACCATGTACAAATATCTCGTTCTACTGTTAGGGATCCCTATCAATAACCTTTATCAAGCGTATTGATCAGAACTCTTAAACCATCCAATGGATGGATTAACACTATTTTTAGTTTAAAAGTTTATATGAATATTACTTCCACGTATTATCAAATATACTAATTTCAGTAAATCTCTTATTTATTTATTTTCAAATCCTCATTTAGTACCATACTTTTAATATATATATATACATATACATATATATATTTCCAAAAGATTTCTAACTAAACAACTACTTGGCTTCTAAAATCATTTAATAAAATAATCAATATTTGTATATGTTATAAATCTATACTTCTATAAAACACTTGACAAGTTTAAAACCCTTTCCAAACCACCTTTTTACTACAACCATATATAAATATTCTTTACCATAAACCACTTCAACAAACATTTTATAATATCAAACAAACACCATTTATTTATAATAAATATAAACCAATATTAAAATTCATTTCATGCTTCAATAAATACATACAAATTCCAAACTTAAATTCACAACAACAATTTTAAACATCTAAGCAAACACAAGAAACACAATAAATATACCTAACAGAAACAATAAATAAATATTCCGTTGTGCACTCTGATCCAATCAAATCAAAACTCAACAGCATTATCTCATTTCAAATATCATAATACAATACTAAACCGTTTAAAACCATAAATACAAATACTACTGGTTGGACTAACTCCTTTCGTCCTTGCTACTTCAACCATTTTATACTTGATGCTCAAGAAAAAAATTAAGTATATATATATATGTATGTATGTATGTATGTATTCACAAAAACAAAAATACGTCCCCTGACGATTACCTCAGTAATCATCCTATCTATAACTACAGTCTAACATACCCAAGGAAACAAGGACTCTAGATCTTGCTTAACGTCACAGCTCTTGTTTCTGATACACGATGCATTGTTCTGAGCCTACCCAGATACCATTTTGTAACACCCCACATTTATACCCATACCATCCGTGTAACGACCCGTAAATTTTCGACAATTAAAATAGCTAATTTAATAAGATTTCGTGTTTTGTGTTAGAGAAAAATTGTAAGTCATTTGGAATAATAATAAATATTGAATTCGTTGGGTATAATAGAGTAATAGATTGATGAGTAAAATCTATTTAAAATCAAATATTGAATATTGAACAGGTAAATTGTTTAAATTAAATATTTGGAATTTATTGAATAATTTAATAATGGGAATTGAATAACCGTATAATGGAAATGGTTGTTCTATAAATTTTAATTCGTTCAAAAGCTAAATTTAAAACGTTTTGAATACTTCAAAAGATAGTGATTTAAGAATAATCAAATTGTTTAAATTTAATATTACAAATGTTTGAATAATTAAATTCCGAATTTGAAATGATTAATTTGATATTGAAATTTAATATATGAAAATAGAGTGAATAACTGAAATTTGCTTTAATATGATTCAAATTGGGTTCCAAAGTGAATGTAAGTTATTTTTGGATTTTAATAGAGTTAATAAGATTTTAAAATGGGAATTTATTGGATAAATCGAATAACGGGTTTAATATGATTAAAAATGATTTGTAAAATTTTATTTTATCATATTGGAGTTATAGTGATGTTATAGAACTTTTAAAACTGAATTTAAAATTTATTTGTGAAAATTGAATATTTTAATATTTAATTATCAACTGAAAAATAGTCATTTTTCAAACGGTCTCGGATTTCGACGAAACCAGTTTCATCGGATCCGTAACATAATATTATTGTAAGATTTCAACTTTCGTGTCAATCGGATTTATCGTTTGTCCGGGGCGAGCCAAAACGCATAGAAATTCGTTTAATCGGTTTAATTTAAATTTGATCGTTTATTTCCGTAACTTGCGCATACGATCGAATTAGCTTCCGAAACCTTTTCCATTGCGTCCGGAATGGGGGTATAACATTATGAACGCCTAGCGGCATGCCCTGATAGGGGTTCGAGATGTCAAGTTGCGCAGATCGAGGTATTTTGAAATTTAAATAAATATTTTAATTAGTCAAATCTCATTTTCAGCTGCTATCCCATCTTTTCACTGTACCTTTGACCCATTCAAACACGCAAAAGCCTCTCCTTTCCTTTTAATAACTGCACGCGAGCTTCAGGCAGAGAGATAACATAAATCCAACTTCAAAAAAATTCTTTCTCCTCAAATACTCGATTAAAAATCACGAAACCTTCTCTAAAAATCCTATTTCATCGTTTGCTTCGATCCTATATGCTTTTGGCCTGGTGCGACTTGGAGTTTGGGAGTGTGACAGTGAAGGCGTGAGGGGTTTTGAAGCTAGGGTTAAGCTTCACTTTGTTTTCATTCACCGATTCGAGAAATAAAGCTCGTATTTGGATTCTCCTCGTCGAATAGCATCTAGACGCACGTTTTGGTGGAGCTCGGTGGTGTCTTGGGGCGTGCGACCTGCGCATAGTCGAGAGGGGGATGCACGTGTCGCGTTTCACTGGGGGTGGCCGAGCTTGCTATTTTGTGGTCGAGATGATGGAGGCTTCGAAGAGAGGTAGTTTGGCGAAGACGGCATGTCGAACGGAGTACCGGAGCTCCGTATCAGTGAAGGATGGTGCACGACAATGGTGGGTTTGTGCACAGGTTGGCTACAGGCTTCGTTTGGGGAAGATGGAGTTAGTGGGCTGAGCTTTATTTGCTTAGGGTATGAATTCATTTAAATATAATATAAATTGTTTTATAAATTCAAATGTCGATAACTTATAAAATGTATAACTCTCACATACGAGGTCCGTTTGAGACGAGACTTTTTGCGTTGGGATCGTGATGACGAGAGCTTCGAAATGAAATTGGTTTGGATGAATTAAAAGATAGTTGAAATTTGGGCTAAAATTGGAAGTCGTCCGGTTTAGTTCCAAACCGGAACGTCTCGGCGACAACGGGAAATCAAGGTGAGTGTTTTATAACGCTCACAACGTACTAAATATCTTTATGCTAGTTATATTGACATTATGAAGTGTTATGATTTTTATTTTTCGTTGTTTGATAGAATTTAATTGTCATATAGATTGTCATTTGAATTAACCGTTGAAATTAAATTGACAGTTAAATTGAAATTGAAATTGAAATTGAATTGCGATTAAATTACCTGACATTGATAACTATGAAACTGCCATGAATTGTATTGTTTATTGGATGATGTATTTTGATGAATGCTATTGGTTGATAATTGAATGTTTGGATGTTTATTTGCTTATATAGATCCTGTTATGCATACATATGATATTGTGATTTAATTTAAGTAATATATACTCATCCCTGACATTTAATTGAAATAAATAATTACTTGGCCATAGGATAGAAAATTATATACAGACACCGAATTGGTTAAATTAATAATTTTTGAAATCGTCGATTTGAAATTTATTTAAATGTTTCGATTTAAAAGTTATAAATAGAAATCAATTTATAGAAATCGAATTTATCGAAAAATTGAGTTTGGAATGTTGAAATAAAATTTTGGTTAAAGGAAATTGTTGAATAAAATTTAAGTGGAGACTTTGAGATTTAAAATTTGGATATGATTGAATTTCGGAAATTTATTTGTTTTAAAGATTGAACATTAAATTGAGCTTTGAATATTACCAAGTAAAAGTGACATAAAAATGATATTTTGAAATGATCTTGGAATTGAATCATATTTGAAATTTGGATTTAAATTTGAATATTGAAGGATAATTTTGTTAAGTGTTATAAATTGATATTTTGAAAATCCAGCTCTAAACCGATATAAATTGAAATTGAATTAATTGACAGTGAATATAAAATTGAATAAATTTGAATTCATGTTGACATTGATTTGAATTGAAATTGAAATTGAATCGGTGGAATGGAAATTGAAGTAGATTTGAATTGGGAAGTTATAAATTGAAATGGATTGGTTTTGAAGCTGTTTTATTTTGTTTTCCAAATTACTCAGTTATATAAACCATTTTGAATACTTAAACTATTTTAATCTATTTTAAATCTACTTAACCCAATTTAAATTATTTTAAACTAATTTATCTATTTGAAATCCATTTAAAGATTTTAAGTATTTTAACTATTTTAATTATTTAAACTACTTTTAAACTACTTAAAACTATTTTCTAAAATTCCAAGCTAGTTAATAAGGTGAAATGTTTATATTTAAATCTTGAATTTAAATACGAATTGAGCTAAATGAAGTTGCAACCTAAATTGAAATTCGAAATGATTTTGAAAACGAAATGAGATATTGATGCGAAAAATGATTTTTGAAACGGAATCTTACATTTGAATAGATACGATGATATTTGAAATGGATTTGATTTTTGAAGCGAATATGATATTTTGATATCAATTATGAATCGATTGAAATGTAAAAGAGCCAACGGTGTAATAATACGTAGTTATTAAAGAGACCGGGATCGGATATGGACATACTCTCTGTCGATACCGAACACCACTTTAATAACTATTATACGCGGAGTGTTGATCCAGAATGAAGTGGATGGTTTGGTGAACGCGTTGACTGAAGAAAGAGAACGATATTGGATGACCCCTGACATGACTAAAACAGGAGCCGCGCCGGGCCATTGAGGTTCGCCACCTCTAGCGGACACGCTTCTTCGATACCATTTCTATTACATTTTTGATTCGATTTGGGTGCACCTCTTGATTTGAGAGTGTTGTTTCGCGGTGTTGGGGGTGGCTGCTGGCTATGCCCAACATCAGTCCGGATCACGCAACTACTAGTATCCTAGTTGGTATCGCCTCATGTACCTTGTCATACCGATTATCCTATTCGCGACCACTACGTTTTGTTTTGTGTTATACCTATGGGGTACCCTCTGATAACCACCAGTTTACGGTGGGGCTTACGGTGCTGTATAGACTATGGCATTATAAAAATGTGTTAAGGGGGATTATGGTAACGCCTTAACGCTATTTTGATACTTTATATTACTGATAGGCATTATCTACTTAGCGTACATTACTACATAGTAGATAGTTTAACGGATCCTTAAGAGATGGAAAATCCCGTAACATCTCTTGAGTTATTGCACGCACGTTGACACTGGATATGAGATGTCAAACCCCGTAAACATCTCTGACGCCGTTACACTCATGTTTATTTCGATTGATTTAACTTTCATAAGGATATTTTAGTCCTGACTCGAGTGTTTTGTCTTTTCATTACGCTCGGGTCAGTCCTGAGTTTTTCAGATTTTTGAAGATCTATTCTGGAGGACGAAGACGAAGATTTGGTATACTATTACTATTATTACCCTTGCATCATGCTATCTGCTACATTATTTTAATTGTTCTGTTGTATATGTATAACTCTGATAAATGTTGTATAAATAATTGTCAAAGTACAGTAAACAGCTTCATGAACTGTTTATTTGACTATTATATTTTATCGTTCCGCTGCGAGATTCTGTGTTGTTTCATTTCCTTTATTTCTTTCCTTTTTTTTTCTTATTTACCCCAATAACCATCTGCCCTTTTGAATGGTTTGGAATCGACATGTGTATTTGATCGTCGGTTTAAACTGTCCAAAAGACGGGTCGTTACAATCCAACATTATTATAGAGTAATACTATTGGGTAATACGAAGAATGAAGTTATATGGGGTACATACGTGAATATTCCCTTAGACTAACACCGATACGTATTAAAACATCAAATAAGTAACACACCTATATGTACACAATACCAGTACAAAGCAATAAACATGTGTGACTTCAAGGTAGAACAATACATAATATATAGCCAATAACAGAGAATACGGAGTCAACCGCAACAATAACATATAATAAATAATACAATAATGCATAATATATAATACTGTACAAATACAGATATCTCAAATGTTATTTGTCACAATATTACTCAATGAGTAATCAATATACAACTCAATAGAATATAGTATGGTGGATCAATGTCATAATAATGTCATACAACAATCTTGACATAAATCTCCTCTAAGCACATTAAAACATATGTTGGTCATGTCGTCTACATACTTGAAATGTCTTGAACTGATTTGAGTATTATATAAATAACACAGGGATCAGACTATATCTAATCAAGTATCATAATAGGAGTAACACAGTGTAAACATGGAATAATAATATAACACTAATATAACACTCTAACATAGATAAACAAATCATCATGCAACATGTCAATGGATGCATATAAATATAGAATATTGTATGCCTAAAATATGTATAATGTTATAAGTAATCATCAAGACATCACATTACTCAAATAACCCAATTAATATGAAACAGTTAACGCTGTTATCAAAAGATGTCAGCACCCATGTTGAAACACATTAAATTAGAAATCACATAATCAACATGAATGGGTGAATCATACATATCTAGTAAATATCATCAAACCCAGAAGAACATTAAATGAGATAACCTCATGTGAAGTCAGGAAATAACAAGGAAATGCACACAATCTCGCTCGCTCTTGTATTATAAAATACTATCATCAAATCAATAAAATTAGTAATAAATATTTGAGCCAGCTCATAACAATGCTGCAATGTAAAAAATCATATATCTTGACGCACAGTCCTCCGAGAGGTAAAACTCTCGACTGAACGGTCTTAAAAGATAGAAACAACAAATCAATAATAAGTAGGTTGTCATCCTTAGAAGGATATGGGGTTAACCATACTTCGGACACAGTCCCAGGTATAATCTCATCTATACATAATATAGGTTTATCTATCGCCCACATACATACACCCACACCAAAACCAGACGGAAGACTGATAGCATGTCTCCTTGCTCCAGGAGACACACGTGGTCCATATGATACAACTCCTTCAGTCATCGGTTACCAGTACCCCTCTCCCTCTCGGTATCGTGACAATGATCCACTGTAGACTTGACAATGCGTAGCCTTTTCAGCTATGACTACCGACTTATGCCCTTACGGTAACTGATTGTTGGCCTATGTGACCCTAGGGGCATCTAAATACCAACCTTTTGATGCTTATCAAATACCATAAACAACAATGGTATCATCGATCTAGGGTACAAACCCGTGATCGGGCTGTCGGGGTGGATGCTAGCCAATTTAATTCACTTCGAAAACATAAAGAGAGCTGGACAAAGGTAGATAGACACATATTGTGCACAAACTATGTGGCTAAGAAGTAGCCTCCATAATGCTCATCGCAGTGACTCGCACACAACACACCCCAATATGAGTGTCATCCATCAGCAAATAATAACTGAATAAATAACACAATTGACTTCCCATACCATCGAGTGCTACCAGTCTATTTATTCGGTGCTCACTCATCGCACTCAGTCCTTTGATACTCTACATAACGAGTCCAAAGAATGACCGAAAAAATGTTACCGAAAGTCCGATACCAAACAGTATCACTAAACCGTTTAGTCTAATTTTCTCATCATACAGAATAGAACAGCATAAGATCACAAAAATATCATCATCACAAATCAAATTAATATCAACGGTGAGTCATTCATATAGTCCAATTTAATATGCAAGGAAAGAATGTGCAGAAAAGTAATATAATATAGATCATTCAAATTAATAAATATACATATGTAAATAAATCAATGTTAATAATAAATCATTTACAATAAATGTTCTTCCATAACAAAACAAAGAGTTAGAAATTTATAATACATACATATATATATATATATATATATATATATATATATATATATATATATTCCTCTAGTTTCATAACTTTCTATAAATTTTATTAATAATTCATTTTCAAAATTACCTTTGAAAACATTTTGCTCTCTTTAATTGCAATTACAATATACTAAACATCCTTTTATTTCTAAATATTACTATTTATATAAGTTATTAGTTAATTTAAATATATATATATATATATATTATTAAAATAAAAATAGGTATACAAATATTCACATCTAAAAACATACACAAATTAATTTCAAGTTTGTAAACATCAAGGCTATCACCCACTTATAGTAGGAGACATAATACTACATATATATTATTCACACGAGGTAAAGCATCTCAGTAGCAATTACCGAGTACACAAGGTAGCAAGACAATAAAATAAGCATACTACAATGACAACAAAACCAAAGATGTATAGCTACATGACATATATATCCTAATTCCTTTTTAAAATAATTTTCACTTAAAAGAATTCATCTTTACTATTACAACTTGATTGAACAAAATAAAAAGGCATGGTAGTTTATGAATAACAAAATAATCAAGCTTTCTAGGCTTAAAATTTGAAAAATTGCATAGAAATATTAAGATAAACAATCTACAAAGCCAAAACCAAAGAAACACACACGCACAATACTAGCCATAACCAAAGAAATATATACACGATACTAGCCTGGTACCAAAGAAATACACACACAGACATACACAGACAAACACACATGCACATATATACACCAAGCAAAATAAAATACATACAAGCATACACATTTAATTAGGCTTGTAGACAACTTCAACAAGGTTAAGTGCAATTTTATACTATAAACAGAAATCAATTATTGCCATTGAATAATGTGATTTTATTGTTTGCTTAAAATGTGTAATTGTTCCATATGATCACACAACTTCAACTCATGGTGTATTGTGCAAGATCGTTGTGATTATAATCCTACAAGGTTTGGCTCCTGTGTTAATTTTCACATACAGACTCATTATGACAATTGGGTATCTTTCTAGTCAATTTGTTGATTAATAAAAGATAGAACAAGATTAATACAAATGAAGTTGTACCTTTATTTGATGCTGAGCACTAAAGAACTTTATATGTATGTATGTATGTATGCACTCACATATGAACATATTCATACACACAACATCCACACAGGCACATATAGACTAAAAATGCAAACACACAATTACGCACCCACAATCACCCGTACGTGCAGTACACACACGTATACACAATACGCAACACAGAGAAAACACATACACAAAACCTGTAATGACCTAGAATTTCAGTCATTTGAAATTCGTATATTTAATAAATTTTAAATATTCATAAGTAAATTTTATAAGCTGAATAACTTATATTTCAAATATAGTAATTTAATTGGGTAATCTAATTGTTAATTTAATATTTAAAATTGCTGAAATAATTGAAATTTGGATTTATTGTGAATAAAAATAATTTGTGAAGTTGTATTAAATTCTATTCGAATTAGAATGATGTTAGTGAACTTTTGAAATTGAATTAGAAGTTAATTTGTAGAAATTGAATATTTTAATATTTAATTAACGTGTAAAAATAGTTATTTTTCAAAAAGTCTCATATTTTGATGAAACTAGTTTCATTGAATCCGTAATGTTATATTAATGTAGGATTTCAAATTTTGTGTCAATCGAATGTACGGTTTGTCCGTGACAAGCTAAAACGCGTACAAATTTGTTTAACTGAATTTTTAATTTAAATAATTCGGTTTGAAAAGCTATCTTCCAAATACGATCAAACTATCTCTCGATATATATTCCATTATGTTTGGAATAGGGATAAAACATTATAAACGCCAGGCAGCATGCTTCGTTTGGAGTTTGAAAAATTTAGCGATGAATAGTGTCGTGAAATTTTCTATATATGGCCACATATTTTATAATTTTCATCAAAACCCAAATCAACTTTAGGACTAGCCACTATGTTATACTCAATGGCTAGAAAATCGTCGTCTTTCCCCTTCGATCTCTTCCAATCCATCAATCTATATGAAAAACGTTCAATAGCAATATTGTCGAGCTTGTCAAGTTCTTTACATCCATATGGCTATGATCTGGAATGGCGCAACGATTGAGGAGGAATGGGCTCGCGTTTTTCCCGTGTTTAAGCACAATTTTTGAAATGATGGCGAGGTTAGGGGTTGCGGTCCTTGGCCGACGGTGGCACGCATGGGGGGCTTTCGATTGGCGTTGGCCGATCGTTGTATAAATGATCGAGGAGGACGCGATAATTCAAAGTTCGACGGCAGCTATGGGTTTATACGGCCTAGAAAGAAACGAAGAAGAAGGGGAGGGAAAAAGAAAGCATGGCCATGATCTAGGGTTGATGGAATGAACGGCCCAGATTATTAAAGGTTTAAAAATAAAAAAGAAAACGTAAATTAATTTATATTTAATTCGCATAAACTTTAAAAATGCATAACTTCTTCATACGAGGTCCGTTTTTGACAAAACAAATTGCAGTGGGTTCGTGCTAAGAGCACTACATTTTAAAGCTGGTTTGGAGCTGACTGGAGCTAGTGTAAATTTTGAATAAAATTAAACGGCTATTTAATTTTATTCGGAATAAAACACTGCAACTGCTTTTTGAACCAAAGTGAGTAAAACTCACTCTTTCTGACTCGCTGATATTTTTATATAAGTGAGAATAAATTTTATTTATGACGATTGATGATTGTTTGGATGATATATGATATGTTATCTATACATTGATTGGTATTTGGATATATTTCTACCCATTGTAGCAGATGAGACCCTATACGTTCCGTGTATGAGCGGATGACCCTTCGTACGCACGTCTACCTCGAAGCGGACGTTGAGCGCATATTCTAATATGTATATTAGTTGCAGGTGACAGGTTGGAGGGATCCAACTGGATTCCACGCCAGTTTTGGTTTCATTTACAGATATTGATATATATGCTGTTATCATATGATATATGATGTTTTGGATGACGTGATTGATGTGTTTAGTATTGCTGTAGCATTGGACCTATTTTGGTAATTTTAAAAATTTTAAAGTGATGATTTCAAATTAAAAAGGATTTTCAAGTGATTTGAATATATATATTTTTGAATTTTTAAGGAAATGGATTTATTTAAAAAAAAAATATTATAATTTTTATGTTATAAAAAATATGATTTTTGTTAAATGGAATCAGAATGTGGTTTTTGAAATATGGAGTTAACTATTTTGCAAATAGTTTAAATTGAGATTTTTGATTTATTATAAATGGTTTTATATATATAGGATTTATAAAATTGAATTTTTATAAATCAAAATAATGGGATTATAAAGGAGTTTTGTAAATACTAAAATGAAGTTATAAGTGAATCTTATAAGTGAATAAGATTTTTAAATTGATGAAGTTATAAAAAGAATGATTTTGCAAATAAAGAGAGTTATGAGTAATTAACTTATAATTTGGATTTTGGCATAAAAACGAGATATAAATGGAATTGGTTAATAAATGGATTTTATAAGTTGAAGTTTTCATAAAATATATAAATGAAATTTATACGCATTGTTTTACAAATCCGAAATTAATTGAATTTGATAAGTTAATTATAAAGTTTTTTAAAGGAATTTCATCTTCGATTTTGGATAGCGGATAATCCTTTAATGAAAGGTGTAGAAATAATGAATTTGGATTAAAGGAAATATATTCACGATTTTGGACAGTGAATTATACTTTAAATTAAATGTGTAGGAGTATTGATTTAGTTAGGAAATATATTCATGATTATGGACAATGAATAATATTTTTAAAGGAATGTTTTGAAAAGTGATATTATTTAATGGAGTTAAATGTTTTGAAGATGTTTCAAAATGTGTTAAGTATCGAAACCATAGATTTCATCATTCATTATTGAAATAGACATTTTCGAGAAGTAAGGAAATGATGGACTATAACACTATTGTTATAGTAAATGATTTTCGAAAGGAGATGTTTTGTATAGTATATGGGATTTATATATCTATCTAAATTTCGAATCCCTAACTGTTGATTTTGGAATATCGTAACGATGTTTTACGTAGCATTCGTTTTGATCCGAATAAATATGTTTAAGAGAATGTTTTCCTTAAAGAATAGATATATACTTAATCCTGATTTAAGTATATGTAATATGTTCTAAGTGTTGAAAATAAATTGATTTGTTAGTTACTTATTATTAAATAAGTATATGGAAATGTTTTCCAATATATAAATGTTGAAATGGTTTTGAGAATATATCTTTTTAAAGATGATTTGAAGGAATATTTGGCATGTGATTTAATTAATAAAAGATTAATTAAAGGGCGTAGTGATTGCTTATCGTGCTAAATATTTGTTTGTTTGCTTTGATAGTTAAGTAACTGACTATCAAATTTGGCCATTTTAGTTCCTCGACTTGATGTGGGAATTATTTAATCGTACAATTAGTGCGTAGCCTTCTATGTAGGCTTAATTATCGTTTGTGTTGAGGATCTTGATTCATTTAGTGCGGAGTATACTCGAATCTATCGAGCTTCCTTCTTGGTCGAAGGATAGCAAGTGGAAAGTTGGAGACGTGATAAGTCTATGAGACTTAGTTTCCGTGTGAGGTTGAAAAACGTTTCTGCGTTGTTGGTTCAAAGACAACGGGATCGGTTTATCCGAAAACCACTTCGGACCAAAATTTATGCTACGGTTGTGCAGGTTGGTTATTGAGATATTGATATTCAAGATTTTCATAGTGGACTGCTTGTTGATCGTTCGGGGTTAAAATCACAATATACATCCAGTAGCAGTAGTCTCTTCGTTATGAAATATCCAATACAAGGACTATTTGCTACTAATCCTAGGGATTTCTCGACAGGATGTGATAGAAAAATATCTTCGGTTTGTTCTATTCCTGGACAACATGTATGGATGTTTGTTTGACATTGCATTTCTAAGATTACATACATTAGTTTTTACAAACATACATCAGTGGTGGCGGAGAAGGCAACTTCTCTTAGCTTAACACCCTCCTTGAGACATATGAGCTTAAGGGTTGTATTTTTGTGGAAGGCAATAAGTAGTCAACGGAAATGGCCGTGTGGCATTCAAAGTGATGTGATATGTGATATGAAAGGTAATCGTTACCCCAGACCTCATCAACCAGAAATGACCAAAACATGGTTAGATGCGACAAGGCTAAGTGGATCACTCCTATTAGGATATGATCATCCTCTTCTAGATATATCTTTACACGCTATGACATCTTGTATCTGATTATTGCAGTTTGTATGCTATGAGGGCCCTTGGAAAAGATCGGTAACAACCGAAGGATGACATATTCAGTACTATCTAGTTATAAAGGTAGGCCGGTATTGTGTTGGTAGATGGAAGATGTTCTGAGCCTCTAGACATCCATATAGAGGTGTACCCATCGATACCCATCGGAAGGTAGTCCCTTCGCCTGATCAGTTGTATGGAAATCCAAACTCCACTACGTGCCTGCCATTTTATTTGTAGAGCCTAGTATGCTAGAATTTAATAATGGTAACAATTTCGGCAATTTTAATATTATTTGTGAAATAGACATTATTGTAATATAAGATGATTTGATATGCAATGTTTTAGTTACCGTAAGGTAAAACCATGTTTGTGTTTAGGTATGGGCGCGTCTTACGAGATACTTTTGTTTTGATAAAGAAAAAGTTTGGCAATTTAATAAATCCAGTTGATTGTGTTTCTCACGCTGGTTTACCAGACTGATCCGGACGTTCTTCCCTTTCAATGCTCGGGTCAGACTGAGTATATTTACAGGTTCAAATTTGGTGCTTTTGGAGCTTCAACGGGAGAGCTGGAGATCTTCATTTCGTATACAAGTATCTGTTTTGATTATCCGCTTCTTAATTGTTTTATATTATCAGCAATTGTTAGGACATGTTATTATAACTGTTCATGTTGATAACTGGTGATTGATTGTTGAACTCTGATTGATGTATGTATATACAGTTTCTATTTTATAAAGATCATTGATATGATATTATATGTTTTCTACTGCGATGTGAGATTCTGTGTGTTCTATTTTGTTCTATCTTCTCTCTTTCTTCTCTTCTCTTCTTCTCTCTTCTTTTCTTTCTCCTGATTTTCCGTTAGCCTGTGCTTTTTGAGTCGGACATGTGCGGTTTATTGTCGGTTCAAAGGGTATGGATTTGCGGGTCGTCACACGTGGTATCAGAGCTTAGTTTTTGTATATACCTAGGTTTTGACGTGTACTCAGTATAGATAGGGACATTAGCACCCTAGATTGAGTTTGAGTGTATTATATACATATGAGCACGTATTTGTTAGTGATATAAAAATGTTTTATATTGTGTTTACTTATCCGTTGGGTTGTTTGTGAATTATGGTCGGTATATAGGACGCCAAATTATCGATAGGGATTTCTAAATACTTAAACGAGGCAAGTCGACATAGTATTATTTTTAAATTGGATAAATGAAATAATTTTACCTCTATATATTTTAGATATAAAGGAAACAATTTTTCAAAATGATTAAAGTGAATACAAATTGATTGTTTGGTTGTTTGAAAATGTAAATATATATAAGTTAATAAAAGTTGTTTGAATAATTTAAATAAAAACAATAATTGTAAAAGAATAAATTATATAAGCAAATGAATTGTAAGTATGAAATTATAGTTAATATGATTTACAATTAGGAAATAATCTTATATATAAGAAATAAAACTATTTGAGTTGTAAATAAAAATGAATCTAAACTAAGAATTTGAAAATTTGAATACTGTTAATTTTGAAAGTTGTTTTTCAAAGTTAAAGATATTATATTAGTATAAATCTAAATAAGATAAATGAATTTGGAATAAATCTTATATAAGGAAAGTAAAATAGTGAAATTATATAAGTAAGAAGATTTATAAATGTGATTTATAAATATAAAAGGATTTTTTAAAAGAATAAAAAGCACTGAATTCATTGCTATTGCTGGGAAATAATAAGGGTGATGACTGCAGCATCATCAGTATCGTTTTCGAGTTTCTATGTGATGGATTTGCTACCAATAGTAAATTGAAAATTGAAATTTTGTGTGATAAATAAAATTTGAATTTGAAATCCGAGTTGAAATCGATAAATATAAGTAAAATGAGTTTTGGACTTATAATATGAAATAATAAATTTAACTTTGGAAAAGTTGAAATAAATTTGAGTTAGCATAATAAATATATGATTTGAAACTTAACGAGAGTAAGTTAAATAAATTGAATCGGATTTGAACTGAATTAGATATGTTATTGAAATGGAAAATTAAAATTTTAAGTGATTATATAATATGAATTGGAAAGTTTAAATAATAAATAAGTTGTATAAATTACAAAATGAGAAAGGTAAGTGAAACCAAATATTAAAAATGGTTAAACAATTTCGTTAAGCAAAACAAAATTTGAATTCGAATAGTGAAATGAAATTTAGCTTAAGTAATGTTGAATGAAGTTGAATTTGATATCAAAATGAATTAACAAAGTGAAGTGATGAATATAAACTTGAGTATAAATGAATTCAACCTAAGTGTATATATGAATTGGATTAAATTAATGAAATGAATTAGTAAATGAAATATGGATTGAACGTTAATCAATCTAATATACATGAATGTTGATTGTAAATTAAATGAAGTTGGTAATATTGGTTATGCATTGGTTGTTAGATGAATGTTAGTTGATTGTACACAAATTCATATGAAATTGAATTAATGAAATTGAAAGCTAAGTAATTGAATTCAAATTGGAAGTGAAGTAAATCAAAATAGAATTGAATTAGACTTAAATTCAAAGTGAGCTAACTTGAATGCAAATTAGTGAATGTAAACTAATTGAATTTGAATAAATGAATGTCATAAAAAATCCAATGTTAATGAATCAAAAGTGATTAAATTGAAAACTAATTCATTGAATATTAATGAGAAATGAATGAATATTGATTTGGCTATGGATTTATTGGATAGATATTGGTTTATTGGATGTTAATTGGATGATAGTTGTTTGATGGTTGAATTTGATGGCATTTGCTATATTAGCATATATAGTTGTTATATTCGTATATGTTGTATATTGATATTACTTTCTATATACATGTTCTCATTTGTTTGTTGAGTGTTTAGTAGGTGCATATGGCACTTGCTTCACATTTGGAGCTCATTTTGGTGCTATATTAACCGTATATGCTCGCTAATAATATATATGGTACATATCTCGGATTACATATCATACTTTTATATTTTTTCCCCACGGGGTGCTTCATCCTTGGAGATAAGATGTACATTTGTGATATATATATGTTGTGATCCTACTACGATCGAACCGAGACGCTGGCGAAAACTTTTGAAAATTTAAGGCATCGGAATTTTTTGAGAATTTTGAGAAATTTTTTGATAACTGTAATTTTGATTTTGAGTTAAAGTTAAACGATATTAGTTGGGATTGAAAAGATAACTATGAATGAATTTGAAAACTTAGTAAAGTTTTTATAAGAAGTTTAACTATTGGATTTTGGAAAAAGTAAAAGGTTAAATGAATATGAAATTTAGTTTGAACGAATTGTTTTGAAAAAATAATGGATTTTGTGACTTTTTCTTACTTGGTAATTTCGGGGACGAAATTCTTTTAAGTAGGGGAGAATGTAATGACCCAGAATTTCACTCATTTGAAATTCTTATATTTAATTAATTTTAAATATTCATAAGTAAATTTTATAAGCTGAATAACTTATATTTCGAACATAGTAATTTAATTGGATAATTTAATTGTTAATTTAATATTTGAAATTACTGAAATAATTGAAATTTGGAGTTATTGTGAATAAAAATGGTTTATAAAGTTGAATTAAATTCTATTTGAATTGGAATGATGTTATGAACTTTGAAGTTGAATTAGAAGTTAATTTGTAGAAATTGAATATTTTAATATTTAATTAACGTGTAAAAATAGTCATTTTTCAAACAATCTCGGATTTCGACGAAGCAAGTTTCATTGGATCTGTAATGTTATATTACTGTAAAATTTCAAATTTCGTATCAATCGGATTTACGGTTTGTCCGTGGCAAACTAAAACGCGTAGAAAATTGTTTAAGTGAATTTTTAATTTAAATAATTCGGTTTGAAAACCTATCTTCCAAATACGATCGAATTGTCTCTCGATCTATATTCCATTGTGTTCGAAATATGGGTAAAACATTATAAACGCCAAGCGGCATACTTCGTTTGAAGTTCGAAAAATTTGACGATGAATAGTGTCGCGAAATTTTCTATATAAGGCCACATATTTTATAATTTTCATCAAAATCCTAATCGGCTCTAGGGCTAGCCGCCATGTTATATTAAATGGTCAGAAAATTGTCGTCTTTCGCCCTCGATCTCTTTCAATCCATCAATCTATACGAAAAACGTTCAACAGCAATATTGTCGAGTTTGTTGAGCTCTTTACATCCATACGGCTGTGATCTGGAATGGAGCAACGATCGGGGAGGAATGGGCTCGCGTCTTGACCGTGTTTGAGCACGTTTTTCGAAACGATGGTGAGGCTAAGGGGGTGGTCCATGGCCGATGGTGACACGTGTGGGGGGCTTTCGATTGGTGTTGGTCGATCGTTGTATAAATGATCGAGGAGGTCGCGAAAATTCAAAGTTTGGTGGCGGCTATGGGTTTATACGGCCTAGAAAGGAAACGAAGAAGAAGGGGAGGGAAAAAGAAAGCACGACCATGATCTAGGGTTGATGGAATGAACGGCCGAGATTATTAAAGATTTAAAAAGAAAAAAGAAAATGTAAATTAATTTATATTTAATTCGTATAAACTTTAAAAATGCATAACTTCTTTATACAAGGTTCGTTTTTGACGAAACAAGTTGCGTCAAGCTCGTATTGAAGAGCACTAAATTTTAGAGCTGCTTTGGAGTTGATTGGAGCTAGTATAAATTTTGGTTAAAATTAAACGGCTATTTAATTTTATTCGGAATAAAACACTACAATTGCTTTTGGAACCAAAGTGAGTACAACTCACTCTTTCTGACTCACTGATATTTTTATATAAGTAAGAATAAATTTTATTTATGATGAGTGACGATTGTTTGGATGATATATGATATGTTATCTATATATTGATTAGTATTTGGATATATTCCTACCTATTGGAGCAGATGAGACCCTATGTGTTCCCGTGTATGAGCGGATGAACCTTTGTACGCGCATCTGCCTCGAAGCGGACATTGTACACATATTCTAATATGTATATTTGTTGCAAGTGATAGCTTGGAGGGATTTAACAAGATTTCTCACTAGTATTGGTTGCATTTATATATATATATATATATATATATATATATATATATGCTGTTATCATATGATATATGATGTTTTGAATGCCGTGATTGATGTATTTAGTGTTGCTAAAGCATTAGGCCTATTTTGGTAATTTTAAAAATGTGAAAGTGATGATTTCAAATTAAAAAGGATTTTCAAGTGATTTGAAAATATATATTTCTGAATTGTTAAGGAAATGGATTTATTTTAAATAAATAAATGCCATAATTTTTATGTTATAAAAATTATGATTTTTGTTAAATGGAATCAGAATGTGATTTTTGAAATATGGAGTTAACTATTTTGTAAATAGTTTAAATTGGGATTTTTGACTTATTATATGGTTTTTTATATATAAGATTTATAAGATTGAATTTTTATAAATCAAAATAATGGGATTATAAAGGAGCTTTGTAAATGTTAAAATGAAGTTATAAGTGAATAAGATTTATAAATTGATGAAGTTATAAAAAGAATGATTTTGCAAATCAAGAGATTTATAAGTAATTAACTTGTAATTTGGATTTTAGCATATAAACGAGATATAAATGGAATTGGTCAGTAAATGGATTTTATAAGTTGAAGATTTTATAAAATACATAAATGGAATTTATAAACATTGTTTTATAAATCCAAAATCCATTGAATTTGATAAGTTAATTATGAAGTTTATTAAATGATTCATCCACGATTTTGGACAGTGGATAATTCTTTAATTAGAGGTGTAGAAATAATGAATTTGGATTAAAGGAAATATATTCATGATTTTGGATAGTGAATTATCCTTTAAATTAAATGTGTAGGAGTATTGATTTGGTTGGGAAATATATTCATGATTTTGGACAGTGAATAATATTTTTAGAGGTATGTTTTGAAAAGTGATAGTATTTAACGGAGTTAAATGTTTTGAAGATGTTTTAAAATGTGTCAAGTATCGAAACCATATATTTAATCATTCGTTGTTGAAATAGACGTTTTGAAGAAGTAAGGAAATGATGGACTATAACACTGTTGTTATAGTAAACGATTTTCGAAAGGAGATGTTTTGTATAGTATATGGAATTTATATATCTATATAAATTTCGAATCCATATACTGTTGATTTTGGATTGTCATAACGATATTTTACGCAACAGTCGTTTTGACCCGAATAAATATGTTTAAGAGAATATTTTCCTTAAAGAATAGATATATACTTAATCCTGATTTTAGTGTATGTACTATTTTCTAGGTGTTGAAAGTAAATTGATTTGTGAATTACTTATTATTAAATAAGTATATGAAAATGTTTTCCAATGTAGAAATGTTGAAATGGTTTTGGGAATATATCTTTTTAAAGATGATTCGAAGGAATATTTGGCAAGTGATTTAATTAAAAAAAGATTAATTAAAGGGCCTAGTGATTGCTTATGGTGCTAAATATTTTTTTGTTTGCATTGAAAGTTAAATAACCTACTATCAAATTTGGCCATTTTAGTTCCTCGACTTGATGTGGGAACTATTTAGTCATACACTTAGTACATAGCCTTTTGTGTAGGCTTGATTATCGTTTGCGTTGAGAATGTTGATTCGTACAGTGTGGAGTATTACTCGAACCTATCGAGCTTTCTTCTTGGCCGAAGGATAGAAGGTTGAAAGTTGGAGACGTGATAAATCTATGTGACTTAGTTTCTGTGTGAGGTTGAGAAACATTTTTGTATTGTTGGTGCGAAGAGACCGGGATCGGTTTATCCGAAAACCACTCGGACCAAAATTTATGCGACGATTGTGCAGGTTGGTTATTGAGATATTGATATTTAGGATTTTCATAGTGGAGGACTGTTTGTTGATCATTTGGGATTAAAATCCCAGTATACATCCAGTAGTAGTAGTCTCTTCATTATGAAATATCCAATGCAAGTACTATTTGCTACTAATCCTAGAGATTTTCCGACAGGATGTGGTAGGAAAGTACCTTCGGTTTGTCTTGTTCCTGTACAACATGTATGGATGTTTGTATGATATTGCATTTATAAGATTACGTACATTGGTTTTTACAAACGTACATCAGTGGTGGCGGAGAAGGCAACTTCTCTTAGCTTAACACCCTCCTGAGACATACGAGCTTAAGGGCTGTATTTTTGTGGAAGGCAATTAGTAGTCAACGGAAATGGCCGTGTGACATTCAAAGTGATGTGATATGTGATATGTGAAAGGTAATCGTTACCTCAGGCCTCACCAACCGAAAATGACCGAAAAGGATTAGACACGCAAGGCCAAGTGGGTCGCTCCTATTAGGATATGATCATCCTCTTCTAGATATATCTTTACACGCTATGACGTCATGTATCTGAATATTGTGGTTTGTATGCTATGAGGGCCCTCGGAAATGGTCGGTAACGACCGAAGAATGAAATATTCGGTACTATCTTGTTATAGAGGTAGGTCGGTCTTGTGTTGGTAGAGTGCAAATGTTCTATGCCTCGGGACATCCCTCTAGAGGGATACCCATCGAAAAGTAGTCCCTTCACCTGGCCATTTGTATGGAAATCCAAACTTCACTATGTGCCCACCATTTTATTTGTAAAGCCTAGTATGTTGCAATTTAATAATGGCAACAATTTTGGCTATTTTAATATTATTTGTGAAATAGACACCATTATAATATAAGATGATTTGATATGAAATGTTTTATTTATGGTAAGGTAAAAACATGTCCGTGTTTATGTATGGGCGTGTCTTACGAGATACCTTTGTTTTGATAAAGGAAAAGCTTGGCAATTTAATAAATCCAGTTAAATGTGTTTCTCACGCTGGTTTACCAAACTGATCCGGGCGTTCTTCCCTTTCTACGCTCGGGTCAGACCGAGTATATTTAGAGGTTCAGATTTGGTGCTTTTGGAGCTTCAGCAGGAGAGCTGGAGATTTCATTTCGTATACACGTATCTATTTTGATTATCCGCTGCTTAGTTGTTTTATATTATCATTAATTGTAAGGACAGGTTATTATAACTGTTCAGGCTAACAATTGGTGATTGATTGTTGAACTCTGATTGATGTTTGCATATACAGTTTCTGTTTTATAAAGATCTTGATATGATATTATATGCTTTCCACTATGATGTGAGATTCTGTATTGTTCTATTATGTTCTATCTTCTTTCTTTATTTTCTTTTCTTCTTCTCTCTTCTTTTCTTTCTCCTGAATTTCCGAAAGTCTATGCTTTTTGGATCGGACATGTGCGGTTTATTCTTGATTAAAAGGGTATGGATTTATGGATCGTCATATAACACCCTAATGAGCACACACACAAGTATGCAGACTTACAGACACTTAAACCCAAACACACGATTATACACACAGCACAACACAATAATCACATACATAACTATACACACACAGAGAGTCACCACCACATACACATATGCAGACTATATAAATTCACAATTATACACAAATGTACTAACAAAGTACTTAACACATACAAATGCACATACAATGAGGCGCGTGCGCGCACACACACATGCACAATGGAAAACACAAACGCAAGCCCGCACGGCTCCCCCCTTCACTCACTGGTGCGCCGGTCAGCTATGACAGGTCTACCGGTTGGAGCATGCCTTGGAGCTTCTTAGCTCCAGGTCATGCTCCATTCAACCACAATTCACATGACTTCAGCCTCCAATACTCTCCACTTGACTCATGTATAAACACTGTAAAAATAAAAGCAAGAAAGAGAAGGATATACATAGATTTGGTGAGTGAAGTACTCACCTGAATGTTGCTTTCTCAGCTCATGAACGCACACGAATATCACACCAATGCAGCAAAACATGATCTACTTCTGGCTACATATGCATAAGAATATCGAAAAGAATATATTAAAATTTAGTGAATTTATTTGGTTTTAATTTTCCAAGTAGCTAAAATTGTTTTTATTTCATGCTTCAAGAGGAAGATTTCTAGATAGAAGAAGATAAGCTTGCGTGAGTAATATAGAAGAGTAAGGATAATTCTAGAAAGAAGAATTGGAATTTGGGCTTGGGATAGTTGGTCTTATGTACTAGTATTTGGGTCTAAGAAAATATGAAAATAATTATATTTTCTCCTTTTAAATATAAAACTAAATTCCATTTAATTTAAATAGATATAAATTTCCATTTAAAATTTGTTTCTTTACTCAAATATTTCAATAGATCACCTTTCTAAAATATGTTTCTCATATTTTAAATTCTTTTAATTAATAATTACAAACTAACTATTAAATAAATCTCCAATTTCCAATTTGATTAAATAAATTACTATTTTTAATGTTAAGTAACTGGTACGTAAAAGTCGAGTTGTTACAATACGACCTGTATACGTTTTATTTCTTTCCACGACCACATCACACGTAGCTCTGTAGTAATATATTTTCAACGAAGGTCCTTTCAGATATCTAGTGCTTTTTTGAGATTCTTCCACTTACCACCATGTATAGCAGGGAAATATTGTTGCAAATTATCATTGATGTGTCCTGATTCTCCAATAACTACTTCTAATTCGATATAAACTACTTTACCCGACCTACCTGATTTGATTCAACATTTGCTCGAGTGTTGGATACAAATCATTAATGTTGGGATTGTGATGGTAATCGGTTGCGGGTATTTTTTCAACATTAGCCACGTTTAGATTGGAAGCAAACTCCAAATGGCCATAATATTTCATTAATGTCTCATTATCAATTTTTTATAGATCCTTTGCAGCTCAAGGTACATAAGAACTTTTATCAACAATCGTAAAAAAATTGAAAATCAATTTTAAGAATAGAAAATTACCTTAAATTGTGATGCAAATCTTCCAAAATCACACAATTTAGATGAGAAAAGATGAACTGTGGAGGGGAAGGACAGTTCTGGGTTTTGTTTTATTTATTTAAAGTTTGGTAAAGCAAAGAATGAGGGGGAGAGAGAAAGGAAGGGTGTTGTTATATAGTAAAAGTAATGTCTTGGGGCGATCTTTCAAAAGTCGACAGTAGGCGACTTTGAAAAGTCGCCCAATAGCGCTTTTTGAAAGATCACCCCAGTATTTCCAGATTTCAAGTAAAAACTTGAAAATTCTAATCCTAACCAACAACAACTTTAAACATCAACAATCCATGTCAAATAAACCAAATTACAATAACAACATAAACATTTTTTCGAGATTAAATTTAACATTCATTACATCATTAAATAACAATAAATCCATAACATCCTATAAAACATTCTAGTCCGACAAAATAGTAAATACATAATACCAATTTACTACAAATAACATTAAATTCACAACATCAAACCTAATCTTGTAGCTTGCGGACTTCCCAGGGAATTCTTTTTGGCTTTCTTTGTGATAATGGAACATTATTCAGCGAGTTATCCTCCTCGCTTGGTTCCATGGTCCCCAGAGGTTATGAAGGCCCTGGTCCAAATTCCGCTTGAGATGGTTGCAAGGATGAAGTACCTTATCGATGTCTATGTCTTTGGTATGTGAGAGTCGTAGGTTTAGGCTCGAACTCCGTTGGTAGTACTTCTATGAGAATAGGAGGAGAAGGAGATGGTGCAGGTTGTGATAGCTTGTTCTTTTCCATGATTGTTTGTAAATTGCACTTTAAACTAAAGCATTTACCCTTCGAACACTTTGGTACTTCTTTGGATAGCCCATCAACCAACGCCAGTGCATGGTAAACGTCGTCCGCCTGCTAAAACAAAGTAAATAAATGGTATATAATTTAACTATGCTTAGTTATATGACTGCACATTCCACATTCCTCTCAAAACGAGCTCTAGGAATGTACGGGTCTATCATAATATGAGATTCTTTGGTATGTGGAACATAGTTGTAATATCCCCCTACTTGGAGGTCCAAAACTAACAGCTACGGATGTTGCAATCTTCCATAGTTATTAATCTGCGACGGCCAAATATAGTGATATTAGATACATTGATACAAGGAAACACAAGAATATGAAAAAAAATTAAACAGCATACAAATTCCGCATTCCATTTCAAAATATTTCAAATTGATTACATAATCCCAGTTCGCGGACCACGCTCAGATAACATATAATTAATACAAAATATACCAAGTGCGACATATGAAGATGCTCCATTGATAGATCAGAGTATATAATAATATGCCAAAACAATTTGCCTTTACAATCAAACACACAATGGAAATAATAGAACTCTAATACCAAGCTTGCATCTTGCCTGTCTTTGGAAGCTTTATTCATCTAAAAGAACACCATGACACCTTAACTCTCAATCTACTCAAAATCAATTGAGCACCCGAGAATCTAAAGGGGAAAAAAACTTCAAGTCTGGCATAAAGCTTGGTAGGAATAATAATCTACCATCTCAAACTATTTAGTTATCTAGTAAGACCACGCCGCTCAGCGGAACGGGCTTTTCTCTCACTAGTATCCTAAAACATTTATAAAACCATATAGTGCTCCTGCATTCACAACAGTTAAAACATAGTATTTTTAAAACATTATCGTGATATGCAAAACAAGTAAATCAAATCTGGATTACCTATCCCCGTTCATTCTGACTATCTATTTCAATTACAGTTTCTAGGATTACTATTAACCTGTTAATTGTTTCAAGACTATCTGTCCAATTTCATAATTTTCATGGGATCACTAAGAACCTATAGGTATCTACAATATCTTTTCTCTTATCCTAGTTTTCATGGGCTAAATAGGAACCTATTGACTGGCTGTCAATATCTTAATCCTGATATAGTTTTCATGGGAAAAATACAAACCTATTGGCCCCTGCCAATATCAAATCATAGTTTTCATAGGCTAACCATTGCCCCCGCCAAAATCTTTGCTTATACATAGTTTTCATGGGCTTAGTACGAACCAATTAGCCCCTGCCAATATCTTTAATTTAGATTTTAACATTTCTTAAGTTATATTCACTATTGGGTCAACCAAGCTGGTTATTCTGCTCTTCCCCAAAATACTGTTATGGGTTGATAACAATGTGAATAAGTATATGAAGAAGTATAACAACAAATAATACCAACATCCGTGGTTTATTATCTTATATATATACCCCGGTTAAACCTTTTAACCTTTATAATCATTGAAAGCTTCTTCATTTCAAAGCCATTTGTTTATTTATGCCATAGTCACTCCTCTATATTGAGATTGGTTTTATGTTTTGAAATCTTAAAAACATCTCTTTCAAAACCTCTAGGAGACTTCCATCGAAAGCAATTTTTTTTCAAAATATGGTAAACATACCTTTTGATGGTATTCAATCGTCCTTTTAAACATAGCTTCGAAATAAATGAAAGTACCCCTTCCAAAAGCATTGGGTTTGCTCTTTAAAAACATCATTTGGGTCAAAGTGGTTATATACGAATGTATCTCTTTCGAAACCCTTATAAATTTATTTGGGGGAAAAATTGGTGATGTCGGAACCATCTAGTCGAAAGCATAATACTTTGAATTAAAACATTAAAGGATAGAGTCGAAACCCCCTTTTGACTCCATTGCCTTCAGAACCCTCAATCCTTTCTCGAAAGCATTTAGAAAGTGGCTTAACTTAAGTAAAAACAAGGATAACCTTTTGAAAGTATTTATGGCTTCAATACACTCGAAAGATAGAATAGCGGTTGGGTTTCCACTATGTCGGAACCACACCTTTCGAAGGCACTGATCTAAAGAAAAAGGTACCCCTTCAAAAGCTATTTATAATGACCCTTTCGAAAGAACGAGTTTCAAATATGTCGAAAGCTTCTAGTAAAACAAGGCAAGAACTTTACTTTTGAAAACAAAATAAGGTTTCGACAATATAGGGTATCGACTTAGTCAAAAGCCCATTTTAAAAAAATAGGCAAGCACTTATCTTTTAAAATTAGATTTTGGTTTCGACCTAACAAAAGCACCAGTTTCGACACCCTACCTTTCGCTACTTACCAATTCACTTCGTACCAATATCATTGATACCATGCGCATTGGTTTTGACTAGATTTTTGCGGAGATAAAGGAATCGAAAGGTACCTCCGAAATAAGCAGAACCACCTTTTTCTGAAAGATGTTTGACTTAGTTAAATATGGTAATCGCTTTATACTAACCTGCCCGTTGTAGTTCCTTGATTGGTTACTTTAAAACTTTTTAAATACTTTACGATTAAAAACTACCGCATTTAGTTAGATCTAAATCAAGGAAATATAACGTTTAAGCCCTCCCATATAACAAAACCAATATTTGTAGAAAAGTTTCTATTTTAAAATAATTTATTTTCCTTAAAAAATCAACTGGGAAAATTCACAAAAATCATAGAAAATCCCTTTCATCATCTAATCAAACATATTACAATTTTAGACTCAATTTCTTCCTGAAATACTCAAATAAAATTTTAAACCTAATTATACCATATTTTCCATCATAAATTTAATTAATTTTTATTAACTCGGAAAATTCTGAAAATTAAAACCCATCTCTGAAATCATATTTTACTTAACATAAATTTTTTCCATGGCATTCTAAAATTATAAACTTGATTTTACCTCAAATCCGAACAAATTCATATGAAAAAGGAATTAAAATAGATCAAACATAATATAGTTCAAGCATATCATCATCTATTTCATCATAAAAACGAATTTGATTATAAATCCGAAAACATATAATCATAAAATAAAATAGAGATGGTATGAAATCATTATTCACCTTAGATATGATAAGAAATTTGAGATTTGTTGTTGATTAATGCTTCCTAGCCTTTGATCCTTATATTTAAACTGAATTCCTCTTTGATAATGGCTGGCTCCTTAAGGTTTTAGCATTCATTTTTTATTTTGAGAAAAATCAATGTGAATGGACAAAAGTGAGAAGTGTATAGTCGTGTATAATGAAGTGGCTATGTTACTAATATGCCCATGTGTAATTTAATTATTTTTGTTATTAAGCACAGCCATATATATGGTTTATTCAAATCTCAATCCCTTTATCATCTTATTCTATTTAATTTATCTACTTAAATTTTTTGAATAATGTTATCGAAAAATAGGGATGTTACAGGCTCCCCCTCTTAAAAAAATTTGTCCTCGAAATTCAGTAAGGACCATATACTAAACATAGCAATCATCTATAACAACTCACAATAGCCATAACAGCCATACTAGCCTATCTGACTAGCAACTATCTATATAAATCTAATATAGACATACCCTCAAAGCATATTAGGATAAGTATCTCTAATCTTGTCTTCTGTCTCCTAAGTACAGTCCTTCTCGTTGTTGCTCCACTAAACTTTCACCAACCTGACTGTCTTGTTCCTCAATCTTTTCTCATCCCTAGCTACAACCCGAATCGGTCGCCAAACAAAAGTCAAATTAGGTTCTACCACCAAGTCTTCCAACCCTATCGGAGGAATAGTTGTCTCTTGATCATGTACATACTATGAAGATGAGACACATGGAATACATATTATGAACACCTGCCATACTTTGATCAGGTGCGTACTTATGAAGATGAGACACATGGAATATATATTATGAACACCTGCCATACTGCATGGCAACTCTGCTCTATATGCAAGCTTTCCGATCCTGTCTAAAATCTGGAATGGACCAACATATCTCGGAGCTAACTTCCCTGACTTTCTAAATCACACCACACCATTCATAGGCGATACCCTAATGAAAAACTTATCTTCAACTGAGAATTCAAGATTTTTATGCCTCTTATCTATGTAACTCTTTTATTTTGATTGAGATGCCTTTATCCTTCCTCGGATTAACTTAATCTTTTCAGACACCTTCTTGACCAAATCTGGACCTAAGACCAACCTGTCTCCAGTTTCCAACCAACATGCATGTGATTTGCATGGTCTTCCATACAAAGCTCGAAAGGCACCATTCCTATATTAGTCTTATAACTATTGTTATAGGAAAACTTAACCAAATATAGGTGATCCTCCTAAGATCCACCAAATTCCAATACACAAGCTCTCAATAGATCCTCGAGTACCTTATTGATTCTCATTGTCTGCCTATCTGTATGAAAGTGATATACAATACTCATATTAAGCTTGGTACCCATCACTTCCTATAGGCTCTTCCAGAATTCACTAGTGAACAAAGCATCTCTGTCACTAGGTATACTACTAGGAACTCCATGCAGTCTAACTATGTTCTTTTTGAACAACTTAGCTAAAATAGGTGCCATTCTGGTTGACTTATCTTGAATGAAATGGGCACTTTTGGTCAATCTATCCACCATAACCCAAACACTTTCATTACCTCTACTTGTCCTTGGAAACCCATCTATAAAATCCATGTTATCGAATTCCATTTCCAAACAGGAATCTCTAAAGGCTGAAGCAACCCACCCGGTTTCGGATGATCAGCTTTTACTTGTTGACAGTTTACACACTGTCTAACCCACAAGTCAACATCTATCTTCACGCCTTCCTAATAGATGCTCCTCTTCATATCTTGATACATCTTGGTTCCTTCAAGATGAATCGTAAACTTGGATCGGTGACATTCTCCAAGAACTTCTTTCTTTAAGTCCTCAATATTCAGAACACACAATCGTTCCTTCTTTCTCAACCACCCTCTCTGGTCAAAGATAAAATCCTTTAGATCATCGATCTTAGTTCCAACCTCAAGGCTCCTGATCCTTTCATCCAACACTAGATCATCCTTCTGCTTAGAAGCAATTTTCTCAATTAGTATTGGTCGAACTTCTAAACAAGACAACCAGGCGGTATTCTGACTGGAACCAGCAGGCGACCTTAGCTATACACCACAACTGGCTAAAGCTTCTAAATCTTTCCACTCCACCAACATAGCTAACACCACATTTTGATGTTTTCTGCTAAAAGCATCTGCTACCTTATTACCTTTTCCTAGTGTATATTCTATACCAAAATCATAAGCGGTCAAAAAATTCCAACCACCTCTGTTGTCTCATATTTAACTCCTTTTGAGAGAATAAATACCGTAATGACTTATGATCAGTATAAATTTCAAACCTCTCCCCTAAGAGATAATGTCTCCATATCTTCAACGCGAGGATCACTGCCGCTAGCGGCAAATCGTGAGTAGGATATCTTACTTCGTGCGATCTAAGCTGCCTGGATGCGTAGGCAATAACTTTACCATATTGCATCAAAACTAGTCCTAATCCAGTTCTTCATGCATCAGTATATACCACCAACCCTTGGTTTCCATCTGGAACTACTAACACCGGTGCATTGGTTAACAAATGCTTTAACTTAAGGAATGCTTCCTCACTTTTTTCGAACCAATTAAACTTCGCCTCCTTTCGGGTTAGCTTAGTCAAAGTGGCACTTATCCGCGAGAAATCCTTAATGAATCTCTGGTAGTAGCCAACAAGTCCAAGAAAACTTCTGATCTCAATCACTATCTTTAGTCTCTTCCAATTATTCATAGCTTCGATCTTATCTAGATCGATTGATAATCATTTCTCCAAAACCACATGACCAAGGAATTTAACCTCTTTCTTTCAAAAATGACACTTGGCGAACTTCTCCTTTTGTTGATTTGGCCTCAGCGTCTTAAGCACCACCCTAAGATGAACTTTGTGCTCTCATCCTTAGAGTATACTAAAATGGCATCTATAAACACTAGTACAAACCTATCCAAGTATTCTCGAAAAACTCGGTTCATCAAATCCACGAAGAAAGAAGGTGCATTAGTTAATCCAAATGGCATCACCAACCATTCATATGAACTAGACCTAGTTCAAAATGTTGTCAAAGTAATATTGTCTTCTGCCACTCTTAATTGATGGAAACCTATTGCTAAATCTAACTGGAAAAACAATCTGGCTCTACTCAACTAATCGAATAGATCGTTTATTCTTGGCAAAGGATACTTATTCTTGATCGGCCTTTCATTCAACTTACGATAGTCGATGCACATTCTTAATGATCTGGTTTCTTCACGAACACTACGGCCGCTCCCCAAGGTTAATTTCTTAACTTAATAAATTCCTTTCTTCAAGATCCACTAGCTGCATCTTCAATTCCTTCATCTCTGTTGGTGTCATCATGCTAGGTGGTCTACTTACAGGTTCGACTCCGGGTACAAGATCTATTCTAAACTCAACTACTCTTTTAGGAGGTAGTCCAATGACTGGCCTAAAGACATCTGCAAACTCTCTTGCTACCTCGAACCTGACTTGACTCATCTCCTAGCTCCATAGCACTAAGCAAGGCACTAACACTCCGGTCAAAATTCTCCACTGAGAATATTATGTGGTTATGACTATCAGGGTGTCTCATTGATATCTCTCTGTCCTGGCAAAATATTTTAGCCTCATACCTACCCAACCAATCCACACCCAAAATGATCCCGGTCTACGAAATCTATAACATACAAACTGCATGCAAATTTATGACCTAACATACTAAGTTCTAAATGATCATATATCAACCCTAGAGTTGCATATCCTCCTATTAGATTCGCAACCCTTAAGGAAGTAACAAGATAGGTGGGTTATGAGCATAATCTATCTACTAAACACTGAGATATAAATGAATGTGATGTAGTGGCATAAAAAAGTACTCTAATGGGAATACTCTTAATCAAAAGCGTACCTTCCATCACAGTTTTTCTCTTATCTGCTACAGCTGGCCTAGATATTCCAACAACAAAGACCTTTTCTTTATCCGCCCTGACTTGCTTTGGACATTGATTCTTGTAATGCCTAACTTGATCACAGTTGAAGCACTTCACATTCTTCTTGTTTGCAACTTTCTTCCCATTTCCCAACCAGCACTCATTTACAAAGTGACCCTTCTTGTCACACTTATAGAAAACTATCTTAGCCTTTGACTTCTTAGCAGTATCTCCCTTCTAGGCTCCCTTCTTTTTGAAGAACTTTATCTTCATTCCTTGAGGACCCTGAGCTTCCACTGGCTTCTCTTTAGTAAAATCAGCAAGTAACTCCTCGTGGCGAATGGTCGTCTCCACTACCACATTACACGGATCATGGACTTGTGTCATGGTCATTCTAGCAAGCTCGGGTCTCAACCCCTGAATGAACCTCTCATTCCTTCTGATGTCAGTATCTATAATAGCATATCCATATCGAGACAGCTCTTCAACTTAATAGCATACTCGACTATTGACATCTCTCCCTAAACTAAATCCATAAACTTCCTCATCAACTCTGACTTACCAAACTCAGATACAAACTTCTGCTCAAATCTTGTTTTAAAATCAGCCTAAGTTAACTGCTCTTCCAACACCCAGGCAGTAACACTATTCCGCTAGTGTAGTGCTGAGCCTTGCAACTGTCTAGAGGCTAACCTTCTCTTTTTCCCATCATCTAGACCCAAATCAGTAAATATACGCTCATAATGAAACAACCAATTCTGAAACTCTATGGCACTCTTCGTTCCAAAAAATGGCTTCTCACCCAAAGTGGTGTAATCTCTACTCGGTAAAGCATAATTATTCCCAACTGGAGCCACAGGGTTAGCTCCTCCTACATTTCCAACAACACCAGCAGCAGCTTCTGCTTGCATCAAACCAACAAAGAACTGATACATCATGCCTGTTTCTACTAATGGGTTTCCAACACCCATATTGGCATTAGCATTTTGATTACTGCATTAGCCGGTCGACTCGGGTTCCTCTTAGTAGTGGGTCAAGCATTTCCATTAGTTGTGGTGCTTTCTCCATTGAGATTTCCTCTTTCGTTTCCTACTACCATATCCCCTTTCTCGTATATATGCATACGGGCCTTAATAAGATAAAAAAGAATGGTCTAAGAGAGTGGGAAATACGTACCTATACATATATAACTATATATATCAAATACAAATACATTATTATAGCGTTAACCCAAACCCCTATCTTATTATCTAATTCATTAGGTTATGTTTTAAAAATCTTTTAGGTTTAAATTTCTTTTAAAGTTTCATAAACATATGCTCTAATACCAACTTGTAACGTCCCCCTACTTGGAGGCCCAAAACTACTGGCTACGAATGCTGCAGTCATCCATAGTTTTTAATCCTCGATGACCAAATGTGACGATGTTAGATACATTGATACATAGAAACACAAGAATATGGAAAAAAATTAAACAACATACAAATTCCACATTCCATTCTAAATATTCCAAATTGATTACATAATCCCAGTTTGCATACCATATTTAGATAGCTTAGTTAATACAAAAAAAGCTAAGAGCAGCCTATGAAGATGCCGCTTTGGTTGATCATAGTATATAATAAGGCACTAAAACAATTTGCCTTTACAATCAAACACACAGTGGAAATAAAAGAACTCTAATAATAAGCTTGCCTCCTGCATATCTTTGGAAGCTTTATTCGTCTAAAAGAACACCTGAAAACCTTAACTCTCAACTTACTCAAATCAATTGAGTACCCAAGAGTCTAAGGAAAAAACTTCAAGTCAGACATAAAGCCTGGTATGAATAATAATCTACATTCTCAAACCATTAGATATCTAGTGAGACAGCGTCGCTCAACAGAATGGGTTTCCCCCTCACTAGTATCTTAAAACATTTGTATAACCATATACCGTACTCATACATCCACAACAGTTAAAATATAATATTTTCAAAGCATTATGATGATATGCAAAACAAGTAAATCAAATCTGGATTACCCATCCCCATTCATTCTAACTATCTGTCTCAACTATAGTTTCTAGGGTTACTATTAATCTGTTAAATGTTTAGGGACTATCTGTCCATTTTCATAATTTTCATGGAATCACTTGTAGGATCGATTTCACCCTAGAGGGGGAGTGAATAAGGTGATACTATTAATTATAAAAATTTAATGCAGAAGTATAAACTAATTTCAACACAGATCACAGCAGAATAATAGCAGCACAGATAATAGCAGAATAATGAAAGCAGAAAATAGAACACACAGATTTACCCAGCTTCGGCAAAACCCTGCCTACGTGCTACTCTCAAGGTTTCTACTAGAAATTAGGTAGTCAGATGCTTACACACATAAACCCGCAACACCCGCTATTAACTAACCTAATTCTACGCTCAAAACCCTGCCACAACTCAGCCACAAAGTTGCGAATTTCGAAATACATCACCGTAGTTCGTCCCTTAGTCACACGACTAGAAATTACAAAAATTTAAAAGTTAAAATACAAAATAAAAACAATTTAAAAAAAACCCTAACTTTAAAAATAAAAGCCCAACGACAATTTAAAGCCGGCCCAAAAACAAATAATAAAACAATTATTCCTCTTTCCTTCGGCCCGACTTCTTTGTGAATAATGTCTACTTCCTTTTTTCGTTCGTTTTAAAATTAGGGCATTTGTAATTGAAGATGTTGATTGTTTGTTTTTCGATTGCAATGACTATTCTCTGATTTGCTTCGGCAATCGACCGTTTCTTCAGTTCGCACACGGCTGCTCCAAATTTGATCGAGTTCGACTACAGTGGTATGTGAACTATTCTTTTTGCTTAACTGATTAGCATTATTGAACTCGATCTGATTCGATTTATTACTTTGATTCTTTGCTCTCTGTTATTACTTAAACTCGAATGGATTATTGCTGATGATGTTAATTGTTTATATTGGATTCGACTTCCTATTTCTTTGTTCGTCTGATATTTTGCTTGGCCGTTATATTATTATTGAATGATGGTGATTTCTTTAGACTTGTTCAATTCATATATTATTGTTACATTATTCCCACGGCTTCGATTTTGAACTTGCTTGACTTCCTCGGCCACCACGGTTTTGATTTCGTTGGAATTTTTGGTCCCGTGAATTTCTGATGACTTTGGCATTGCTTTGATATTGAACTGCAGTTGTCTTTGATTTGGTTTGGGTTTGAAACTCGAACTTTGTAGCTTGTTGGAATTCGACTTTGATTGTTCGATCACTGTCCTTATTTTTGTAGCTGCGGTTCTTTCATTTTTGCTTGCAATCTTGACTTTGTTACTCCAACCGGTTGCCACTGGTTTCACTACACACACACACACACATATATGTTCATCCATCCATATATATATATATATATATATATATATATATATATATATATTCATGTTGTATGTTGCAGATTAGAGTCTCATTGATGCATTGCATTTGTTTGCATATTTAGTTGTTGAGCCACCGTTTCATTTTCACTGATATTTGAGTCTGCACTATGCACTGCATACTGCGTGTAGCCTTTATGCCTTCACTTGATTGCTGTATGCCTCTTTTTTTGACTGAGTTCATATGCACTTGAGTGATGTTGTCTGGATTAGCTCGTGTAGTTGTCTGGTTCACATAAATGTATAAAAGTATGTGCATTGAGCCATGTGAGCTGTTGTGGTATGATGCACTTGAATATGCTATGCATTGTACTCCATTGTTTACTATTTTCATATTGTGTAGTGTTAATTCACTGATGGACTTCTGGTCTATATGCATTAGTGCTTCTAGTCTGTAGCTTGGTTGGATATTGAACTGCTTCATCTGGTGGTAGACTCTGGTCATTGGTTCATGTTGCAGCTTGACTTGATTACTTGTTTCTCTGACCAGTCTGGGTTCAAGTGTACATTCGAATTTCAGTCGAGGTTATGTTGTATGTATATTGACCCATAGTTTTGTATTGCACCTGAGTTGAATCCAGCTTAAAGCTCGGGTTTGACCATGTGCTCGTGTCGAGACTTTATTTGTAATGCACTTGAGTTGAACCCGGCTTTTAATTGTATTTGACCTTATGCTCACATGTCCTTGTAATTTTATCAAGTGTACATTGGTGTCCACGGCGTTGTGGCATGTACAGTGATATACTCTACATGTCACAAGTTGTTCATGTTTGATGAATTCAAAATTAAATGATGGCAAACAACCCAAATAACCGAGGAAAATAATATTTTCAAAATACATTTTATTTTACACTGCAAATTTTTTTCTTTCAATTTTACCGCTTCAGTGTTTATTTTGTAGATTGCTCAGATGCTGGATTCAATCTAGAATAGAGTTGAAGATCAAATACTGAATGAGTGAGATGTAGTGAGGTGCAAATGTATGTATACTGAAAAATGTGATGTGATTGAAATTGTACTACAATTGAAATTTGTATATATATAGTGAGAGCACAACTTTGTACTATTCAAAATCATAATAAATATTTGTTTGAATAAAATATCTGTTTGAATTTAAATTTTGGGTTATTTATTTTATCCAACAAATATTTATTTAATTATGTGAAAAATAATATAGTACATTAACAAATACATTTAAATGAATATATGTATGTTTATTATCATCAAACAAAAATCATATACTAGCATATTCAACATCATTAAGGACCTATTGGTATCTTCAATATCTTTACTCTTATCTTAGTTTTCATGGGCTGACTAGGAACCTATTGACTGACTATCAATATCCTAATCTTGATATAGTTTTCATGGACTAATTGTAAACCAATTGGCCCCTGCCAATATCAAATCATAGTTTTCATGGGCTAACTATGGACCTATTGCCCCTGCCAATATCTTCATTTATACATGGTTTTCATGGGCTTACTATGAACCTATTGGCCCATACTAATATCTTTAATTTAGATTTTAACATTTCTTAAGTTATATTCACTACTATGTCAACCTAGCTGGTTATTCAGCCCTTTCCCAAAATATTGTTATGGCTTAATAACAATGTGAATAAGTACATGAAGAAGTATACCAACAAATAATACAAACACCTGTGGTTTATTATCTTATATATATACCCTGGTAAACCTTTTAACCTTTATAATTATTGAAAACTTCTTCATTTCAAATCCCTTTGTTTATTTATGCCATGGTTATTCCTTTAAATTGAGATTGGGTTTATGTTTTGAAATCTTAAAAACATCTCTTTCAAAACCTCTGGGTGACTTCCATCGAAAAAAAACTTCTTTTCAAAACATAGTAAACATGCCTCTAGCTTCTAAACAAATGAAAGTACCCCTTTCGAAAGCATTGGATTTACTCTTTAAAAACATCATTTGGGTCAAAGTGGTTATATACGAAAGTATATCTTTTGAAACCCTTATAAATTTGTTTGGGGGAAAATTGATGATGTCGGAACCATCTAGTTGGAAGCATAATCCTTTGAATTAAAACTATGAAGGATATAGTCAAAATCCCCTTTTGACTCCATTGCCTTCGAAACCCTCAATCCCTCTCGAAAGTGTTTAGGAAGTGGCTTAAATTGAGTAAAACCAAGGATAACCAATTGAAAGTATTGATGGCTGTAATACACTCAAAATATAGAATAGCGGCTGGTTTCGACTATGTCGAAACCACTCCTTTCGAAGGCACTGATCTAAAGAAAAAGGCACCCCTTCGAAAGCTATTTATAATGACCCTTTCGAAAGCATGAGTTTCGACTTTGTCGAAAGCTTTTAGTAAAACAAGGTGGGAACTTAACTTTTTTTAAACAAATCAAGGTTTCGACTCTATAGGGTATCAAATTAGTCGAAAGCCCTTTTTTAAAAATTAGGCAGGCACCTGTGCAGTTAAAGAGCTCGGCAGATTCAAAGCGGTGGAGGTGCAAAAAGTCATAACCAGGATAAAGCGAGGATATAGTGGGATATAGCGGATAGCTCTAAAATAACATATAAAACTCATACTTAATATTTTTACAAATATATAAATGGTAATTAAATGAAAAATTATCATTCAATTGAATTATAATTAATACATAAATGATTTTAAACAAAAAACATGTGCAAATATACTTAAATAAACGTAAAACTGTTATATAACATAATTGAATTTAGTAGAATATTAGAGTATTTTCATTTCTGAAAATATATTAAAAATTAAATGAAATAAACTAGTTTCATAATTTTTATAATGTATAAATGCAATTTTTTAATTCATTCTATTAAAGAAGATATAGCGGAAATAGCAAAATATAGCAGGAATAACGGGATATAGTGGAAATAGCAGGGATTAAAGCGGAAAGGCTATATTTTAAGGCTATATGGAAAATCCATAGCGGTAGAAATCGACTATGAGATATTGCGGGGTTATAGCAGGGTAATAGCGGGGCATTAACTACAAAGGTAGACACTTATCTTTTAAAATTAGACCTTGGTTTTGACCCTAACGAAAGCATAACTTTCGACACACTACCGTTTGCTACTTACCAATTCACTTCATACCAATACCATTGATACCATGTGCATTGGTTTCAATTTTAATGCTTTTGACTGGATTTGTGCGGAGGTAAAGAAGCCAAAAGGTACCTCCAAAATATGCGGAATTACCTTTTTCTGAAAGACTCTGGGTGTTAGCTAAATATGGTAAAACTTTATACTAACCCGCCTGCAATAATTCCTTGATTGATTGCTTTAAAACTTTTCAAATACTTTATAATTAAAAACTACTGTCTTTAATTAGATCTAAATCAAGGAAATATAACATTTAAGCCCTTCCATATAACAAAAACAATATTTACAAAAAGTCCCTCTTTTAAAATAATTTATTTTCCCTAATAAATCAACTGGAAAAAATTCCCAAAAATAACGAAAAATCCCTTTCATCATGTAACTAAATATATTAAAATTTTAGACTCAATTTCTTCTTGAAATACTTGAATAAAATTTTAAACCCAATTATACCATATTTTCCATCAGAAATTCATAATAAATTTTCATATTTTACTTAACATAAAAATTTTCCATGACATTCTAAAATAGTAGATGCATGGTTTTACCTCAAAACCGTGCAAATTCAAATGAAAAAGGAATTAAAATAGATCAAACATAATATAGTTCAAGCATATCATCATCTATGTCATCATAAAAACGAATTCAATTACAAATCCAAAAACATATAATCATAAAATAAAATAGAGATGGTATGAAATGAATGTTCACCTTAAATATGATAAGGAATTTAAAATTTGTTGTTGATTAATCCTTTCTAGCCTTTGGTCCTTAGCTTTAGATTGAATTCCGCTTTGATAATGGCCGGATCCTTAGGGTTTAGCGTTTATTTTTTATTTTGAGAAAAATCAAGGCGAATGGACAAAAATGAGATGTGTATAGCCATGTATAATGAAGTGGCTATTTTACTAATATGCCCACGTGTAATTTATTATTTTTATTATTATGCACGACTATATATATGGTTTATTCAAATCTCAATCCTTTTATCATCATTGTTCTATTTAATTTATGTAATTTAATTTTTTAAATAATGTTATCAAAAAAAGGAGGTACAATAGCGACGTGTGATGTTCCAGTAATAAGTACAATATTCTTCGTCTGTTAACGTGAGGTCCCTCTCTTATTGCATGTGCAGATGGCGATGATCCCATGTCCCAATCAACATATCATACTCCCAGATGCAATAACAATCCTGTAACGAGGAGCTTGTTTTGGATAATGTTGTTGCGTACCAAATTGTCGCATCACTCTGTCAGGTATATGATGTGCTACATCACTAAAATAAACGGATGGAACCCGTATTGGCCATAATGAATAGGATTAGTGCATAAGTTTGGAAGGTCTACAAGAATAGGTGTACGTGGGGTCCATGTCACAAAATCATAATCAAGTACATTGAACTCATTGCAGTAGAACATAACATTGCATCAGGGAGACTTCACGGTGCTCCTCGGTCCTACCAAACTAAAATAGGAGAATACTACGAATTATTGGATCAAAACATACACATATGATCAAATAACGTAATAAATATACCTAGAACCATACGACAAAGATTAATGGACATCCATCCTCTTCATTGTTATTCTGCTGACCAAAAGGTGCGTCCCTATAACTACGAACGTCTATACACATATGATCGCAATGTATATGAACATATGAAATAAATGTATATGAAGAGTAATAATGCTAATACCTATACTAGAGTAAAAAAAACCACCAATGGATGTATTCTCTAGCAATGCAAGCCTCGTTAGCTCCGTGTATATATAGGCTAAAACCACACTATCCACGAATATTGGTGGCAAACATTAAAGTCCTCTAGAAATGGAAGCCATCTAAGCCAGATATGGGTTTTCAAATGATTAAATCAAATGTGAAGTGATGATATGCAATATAATGGCTCGAGGACGCTGAGCAATATGATTCTCGAAGGCGTATGCTAGAATGTTGTCGGCAAGTTGCTTCCTAAACGATGTAGTAAATATCATCTCATTACCCCACATTGTTAGTAGAAGGAGATAGACCTAAGAGCGTTTTCCACAACTCCATATAGTCTACTAGCTTTGGGTTGGTCAACGGAGCACCATCTATGGGTAAACCAAGAAAAACAGCAACATCGGCCAACGTGATGGTCATCTCTCCAACCCGATGGTGGAATGTAGTTATCTCCAGCCTCCATTTATCCACCGAAGGGTGATAAGATGATGATCCAATTGGGTGTACCCCAACTGCATGATAAGTGAAAAGCTGGCTCAATCTACAGCTCTGGCATGGCGGGATGAGACAAAATCACTTTCTTCAGTTTAGATGAGTGATCAATAGTCCCGTCAAGAGTATTGTGCTGTCAAAAACAACCAAATATAAGCACTACTTATAAGCAACATTGATATATATATATATATATATATATATATATATATATGTATGTATGTATGTATTCCATAAGAAAGTGTATTACTTCTATCCAAGCATGATTGCTCGTTCTATGGCATTCTTGCAAGTATAAAACACTACTGTTTATCAATCCCGGTACCATCTCAGAGTGCTCTACACAAAATTTAATCATTTTCTAAACACAAAATCTAATTTAACAATGTCCAATGTCTACTTAAACAAGGTAAAAGTGACGAATCTGTGAATTATATTCTCATACAACTAGCTATATAAGTTCAAAACAAGGAATTTATCATATTTCACAAAAACCTAAATTGTCAAAAATTTGGAATTTAAAGATTGAGAGTAGAAATTATACCTGTATGAGCTTCCTGCGATAAAGAGCAAGCCATGCTTCAAATTGACTATAAAATCTACGAAATTTGCAATAAAAGTTTGACCACAGGAAAAATTGGGGAAAGATTTTTGTTTTCTACTTGTTTGTAGAATGGGTAAAGTGGGTAAAATGAGGAAAGGGGTTTTGTTTTAAAATAATAAATCATCTTGGTGACTTTTGAAAACTTGCCTTTTTTTAATAGCAATGGGTGGCTTTTGAATAGCCGTTCACTACGTTCACAAAATTAAAAAATACATAGGTGACTTTACCCACTTTAAGCCCACTCCGAGGCGAGATGTTTAAGGACAAGTCCTAGCAGATTTCATAACCGAATTTACCATCCCAGCGGACTTGCCCGAAACCAGAGAATCTCTCAAGTATATCTGGAAGCTGCATACTGATAGTGCATCAAACGACCGGTGCTTGAGTGTCAGAGTTGTACTTGAAACCCCCGAAGGTTGATCCATATGTTTATTGGTACTTTCATTGAGAAAACACGGTTTTTCTCCTACTCTTTGGATCTACTATCGATACCGGATTGCACAAATCCAAGAAGAAGATCCATATCTCAAGCCGGAGTTCTTCCATCCTATTCAGATTTGCATCAGATCTAGGAAAGGACTTCATTGTCTACTATGGTTAGCATAAGGACCGCTTCTACAGCTGTCGATCAGGATGGATGGGACAGACAGAATCCCATCCAACTGCCTCCATCCAAGCAGAATGCTGATGAACCATCAGATCCGTCAGGCCCTGTTACCAGGGAAGAATTCCAAATGCTTATGCAAGAGCTGACTCGGAGTCGTCAACAACTTACTCAATAGCTGCGCGCAAACGCAGAATTGACTAGTCAGCTAAATCACTAGAGGCGTAGGAGTTCCAGGAGGGATCAGGCCTCCTACTCATCCACCGAAAGTTCAGCCTCATCTGACTACCATCACAGATCTACACACCTACGAATGGACGTAAGCTACACCCAAGCCACCGGACATCAACCTACTCTGAACATTGGACAACCAAGGGTTGGCCCATCAACCGGCTACCAAACTAGACTCTCCTCCCGGGGAGGTATTGTTCCTTATTATACCGTAGACATCCGCACTACTACCGCCGCTGTTGAACCAGGAGTTGATGCCCGGAATCAACCAGATCTGAACCATCGTCAGCATGGATGTACTCCTAAACCCTACGTCCCCGAAGACTTGGAACCAAGGAGACGAGACATGGACCGTCGATCGCATCCGATCCAGCCTCGCATTGTATAACCCGACCACACCTTGGATCAACGTGCACAGAATGTCCAGATGTCGGATATACCGACGATGATTCGGGAGAGTCAAGACCTCATAAATGACGACCGAGGAATCTCTCGAAGTCATACCCCTTTCACTGATGACATACAATATGTTGAACCACCTCGGTGATTTAGGATGCTGACATTACCGGTTTATGAAGGAAGCTCTGATCCTAATCAACATATCCTGAAGTATGAATGGTCGATGAGTGCTGCGGGAGCTGATGATGCAGTTAAATTCCATGGTTTTCCTATTTTCCTGGAGGCATAGCCACCATGTGGTTCACTCGTTTGCCATCTCGATCTATTTCTTGTTTTGACCAACTAGCAACCAAGTTTGTTGAGCAGTTTCAGATGGATGTTGTCAGGCTGAAAGATGTCAACACTCTGTCTAATGTCACTCAAGCTCCTGGAGAGACACTCCGACGTTATTTAGAAAGATTCATGTTGCGTGTACAGAGATAAGCAATCCCAATGACAACTCTATCTTGATGGCATTGACTAAGGGGATTGATCCTGATTTTGGGTTTGGAAATTGGTTGGCTGGGAAGCCTCCTGCACCATTGGACCATTTCTATTCCAAAGTAGCCCAATCCTTGAGAAGGGAAGATGCGAAACAGTCTAGGAAGAAGGATGACGCGGGGCCTAGTGGTGAAGGAATTCAGAGTAATATTGCTATTAAACCAACCGGGGAGAGTTCCGGAAAGGTGTAGTTAAACATTCAAAACAAGCAAAATCAGCAGAGGGATAATGGAAAGCAAAACAAAAGGCGAGACCAAAACCATGGTCCACGACGTAGAGCTCCTATGTTCGATAATTACACACCTCTGAATACGTCGTTGGAGAATGTATATCTACAAACCTGCAATATTTATCCAATACAAAAAGCCTGCTCCGAAATCATCTTCGTAGAGGCAGATCCAAACAGGGAAATTTTGCAGGTTTCACGAGAGTTATGGCTACAATACAAATGAATGTCGTCATTTACGGGATCTCATTGAGAAGTTAATTAGGGAGAGGAAGCTAGAACAGTTTGTGCGGGCGCAGCAGTCAGGAGGTCAATGCCCATCGAATTGAAATAATGTACCTAATCAGGCGAGACAGGAGGAACCCGCTCGTGCCGGCGGGAGGTTAGTAATAAATACTGTAAGTGGTGATCCTCATCTAGCAGACCGAAACTGGAGGGAAATGGAGTCGTATGCCAGCTCTATTAGGCATGCGGACTTCGAATGTTATAGTAGTTGTGATGATGGGCTCCGGCCAAACAATAGAAGGCGATGACTAACGATATCGTGCTCCAAGATAGAGACGCTGATAAGGTCGAAGCCCCCACTATCGATTCACTGGTCATATCAGGTCAGGTAGGTCCTGCTTGGATGAAGAGGATCTTGGTTCACAGTGGAAGCTCTGCGAATATTTTGTTTAAGCGAGCATATGATCAAATGAAAATGGAAGCTAAAGACTTGAAGCCTTGTCAATCTTGCATTCATGTCTTCAATGAAAGCGCAACTATACCCACTGGAGTGGTGGATCTACCTGTGGAATTGGGAGTTGGAGAGCGCCGGAGAGTCGGGATATTATAGTTTGTTGTATTGGACAAAGACTCCCCTTACAACGTTTCTTGGGTCGACTGGGCCTTGCTGAATTCAGGGCAGCCATTGCCCCATGGTGTTTGACTCTAAAGTTTCCACTGATCGTGGAGTTGGAGTCGTTCAGGGAGATCAGGCTGCTGGGAGAGCCTGTTATGTTGCTGAGCTGCGTGAGGCGCAGCGAAAGGAGAAAGGAAAGGGCGTAGGGGAATCTCTCTGTGTCCGTTTTGCTGATAATTGATAATTGGTGTTTGGGCCCAGGCCCGAGCACCCCAACCAATTCCAAAGGGATTTTGACCCGAGAGATACTGAAAGTGAAAATGAAACTAAAGACAGTCAAGCTTCCTCGGTCGAACTGACAATCGATGTCCCGATCGACGATGATGATGATGATTCAAAGATGGTAAAGATTGAATCTCAGTTAAGCCAACAGGCACAAAAGGAATTGGTTAAATTTCTCTGGGCGAACCTCGACGTATTCGCCTAGATGCATTCTGACGTGTGTGGGATCTCGCTAGACATTGTGAGTCATACTTTGAATATTGACCTGCGGTATATCCCAGTCAAACTGAAAAGGTGTGGTATCGATCCAGAGAGATCTGCCGCCCTTAAAGAAGAGGTTGATAAGTTAAAACTGAAAGAGTTTATTCGAGATGCCTTATACCCAGAGTAGGTATCCAATCCCGTACTTGTCCGAAAGCGGAATGGGAAATGGAAAACATGTGTTGACTACTCAGACTTGAACAAAGCTTGCCCCAAAGACAATTTTCCACTTCCCCGAACTAATCAGCTCATAGATTCAATGGCTGGGCATGAATTGCTATCCTTTATGGATGCATACTTCGGTTATAACCAGATACCCATGCACTTACCTGACCAAGAACATACCAGCTTCGTAACCGATTTGGACTCTACTGCTACAAAGTCATGCCCTTCGGACTCAAGAACGTCGGAGCAACATACCAACGACTAGTCAATCGAATGTTCGCTAACCAGATTGGAAAGACCATGGAAGTATATGTAGATGACATGCCGGTGAAGTCATGATTCTCCACTGATCATGTTAAAGACTTGGAATCACTATTTAGTATCCTTCGAGAATACAGGATGAAGCTCAACCCATTGAAATGTCACTTCGGGGTCACATCCGGAAATCCTTGGTTTTATCGTCAACGCTTGAGGAATCGAAGCAAATCCCGAAAAGATCTGGGCGATCAGAAACCTTGAGACTCCAAGAACCATAAAGAAAGCTCAGAGCCTCAACAGGAAAGTAGCAGCGCTAAGCATATTCATTTCAAAATCCATAGACAAATGCATTCCTTTCTTTGATTTGATTTGAAAAGGGAAATGGAATTTTGAATGAACCACCGAATGTGAGGGCGCATTCTGAGCATTAATTCAGCACCTCTCAACACCACCTATTTTTTTAAAGCGTATCGATGATGAGCAATTGTACCTTTACTTGGTGGTATTAGAAAATGCAATCAGTGCCGCCGTAATTTGGAAGGAAGACCGAGTGCAAAAACCAGCTTACTATATCAGTAAACGACTAACCGAAGCTGAGAGAAATTACCCGAAGCTAAAGAAGATAGCTTATTGTCTCGTTATTGCCTCGAGGAAGCTCCGTCTATATTTCCAGGCTCACGCTATCACTGTTTACACCGATCAGCCGTTACAACAGGTCCTTACGTGGCCTGAGACATCTGGTACGTTACTCAAATGGAATATTGAACTGAGCCAGTTTGATATTACTTACACTCCGAGGTGAGTTATTCAAGGACAAGTCCTAGCGAATTTCATAGCCGAAGTTACCATCCCAGAGGGCTTGCCCGAAACCAGTGAATCTCCTAAGTATATCTGGAAGCTGCATACTGATGGTGCATCAAACGACAGTTGCTTGGGTGCCGGAGTTGTGCTTGAAACCCCCAAAGGTCGGTCCATATGTTATGCTCAATGTGGGCTACTTGTGTAAGAAATTTGAAAACAAGACTATAACTATAATAAGTTTGCTAAAGTGAAAAAATCCTTTGAGTGTAGGAGGAACATTTTTATTCGAGAAAAAGTGTTAGTTTAAAAGTACATCCTTAAAGTTTTGAATTTCTTTATATGGAAGTAAATTTTGATTGTAGTTCTTTTACGTAAAGAAAACATTTTAATAAATTATATTTAAAGGGAAAACATTAAAAAAAATTGATTGGAAGAGTACCCAAATTTTTAAAGAATATTTTATTGAGAATATTCGTGAAAATATTTTTTCTTCTCGAAAAAAAGATGTATTGTAAAATAACAAAAAAATATTTTACAATGGAAATACTTAGTTTCAAAAGTGAATTTTTGAAAAGAAAAAAAGGCAAAATATTTTTGAATGAAATTTTAGAAGTATATATTATTTTGAAAACCCTATTTGAAGATTGTAAAATTAGACTGGATGACATGAGATATAGAATGACTGATGGTGTGAGTTTTAAATTTGTCCAAAACCCATTACGATGACATAAAAAATTTATTCCTATTTTGTGTAGCTCAGCCTAATGTATTATAAGGATGTCCAATTAATTTCATTCAGAGAAACGGTATGGTATGAGGTTATGATTGCCCATTGTGACATTTGGGATATTTTACTTTAGAAAAAAATGGTACTTAGATGGTAGCACATATTAGTACTATAAGTCTTAGGTAGTATACAATATACTACATCAAATATATGTTCAAATCATGTTATGCAAGTTTCAATCCTATGACATGTCACACCAAAGTCGAAGCACCTAACCACTAGTACAGTGCTGCTGGTCATATTATTGTATTATTTATTTTAGTTTTGTCATAATTATCTTAATTATTATAAATCTTAGGAATAATGATGTATATATATATATATTAATAATGGACTTAAATAATTAAGTACATTCTTAAGGAAGTTTACATTATTAGATGGATGCCCAAGGCAAGTATATCTTGAAGGAAGGTTATGTAATCAAGTAACGTCTTTGATGGAAAAACTCATTACTCCTTCAATACTTATATATCTCGTTTGATGGTTTAAGTTTAGTGGCATGCACCTAGTGTGAGATCTAAAATGTTTGGGCCTCAAGCGACCTAAATAAACATATTTAAATTGTTAAATATTTATAAAGGTTATAAACAAAAGGAACTTAAAATAGTTTTCTATTTAGATTAATTATAAATTGCAATTAAATAAAATTCAGAATTGTTTTGAATTAAAATATGAGTTATAAATCATATAATCTACAATCATTTGTAGCATTAAATAAGTTTTAACTAATGATACACACACACACATATATATACATATAAGATTAATATTAAAACTATAAATGCTTTAATTAAATATAAGAATCTTACAAAGTGTATAGATAGAATAAAACAATCCAATTTTAAAAGTTAATATAAAATAAAATCCAAGTATATAAAGTGGCTATGCATATGATGTAATGACATACGAGGTCAATATAACATCTCTTATTTCGAGAGCTGAAAATGAATGCCGATGATGTTGTGGTCAACCACAGAATTATTTTCAAGGATCACAACAAGATTGGTATTTTTGTTTTCACAAGTTAAGTAAATAGAACAACGGACAATTTTATTTCTAGTATAATTTCTCTACTACATAATTGTTTTACATCATCTTCCCAAACATTTCAATCGTGGGGTAAATATAAAACAAACATAAACAAAGATGATGTACAAACATATGAGAATGCCACACATCACATAACCAGTTGTAAATCACAGTTTAAGCGCACAACGAAAAATAAAATATCTAAGCAAACAATAAAATCCTCAAACTTTGTCTTTGGATTTTTTGTTCGAAATCCAAAACAAAAATGCCTACCTTGTAAATTAAAAACTCATTCTGCTCAACTGAGCACTCCTCGATATTTGGGAAAATAGTAATATACAATGGATTAGACAAAAGCCCGATGTTAATATAATCCCTCTAAACATAGATATATGATAGCGGTGCCACACCAGAGAACATAACAGGTTTTCCTCTCACTATCCTAAACATGAACTTCATCATCATAACATACGTTTCATCATTTATAGACAAATGAGATTTCAACATTTTAACATACATGGTTAATAAAAATGTTTACCCAAATATTTATCCTAACTTCCAAGTTGTACCTTCATTTCTAACACTTATATTTATTCTTAAATGTTCAAGTTAATAACCATTTCGTATCTAACACTTATATTTATCTATACTGTTTAAGCCAACACACATCCATATCTAATACTTTTATTCATTTCTAAGTGCTTAAGTCAATAAACACTAATATCAATGACTTATACAGTTTAGTATTTGTATTCTTCTTCTATTCATTCTCATTAACTCATTTAGTTTGTTATAATAACAACAATGAACAACATCTCGTCCTTTTAAGGGATCCTAGAGAAAGTCCACTACCTTCTCAAGATGTGTTTGCAACCCAACTCTTACATTCTAATGAGCATCCCTACTATAGCCTTTAGCTTCTCCTGACCTCAAAACCTTCTTATTTTATCGTTTTTACATTAAAAATAGGTTGTTACATCCCCTCATTTAGATACCATCTAATCTTTTGAATGTAATTCTACTCACACAAGAGCCAACCCCGACCATACCCACTTTTTATAATATCATAGATTATCCATTTATCACATACATATGTGGTCATCATCATAAGTCGATATTTAACATAAAAGGGTGTTCATTATCATCACAGTTTACTTATAGCATTATAAGTAAATAAACACATTTATACGACGCTATATCAAAGCAAGAAAGGTCAATGATCGATTTTATATTTTGAATATAAAAATGAACTAAACTTAATTCATAGCTACCATCAATTCATTAGCTCAAATTTAACTAAGGTTTCCTTTCAACATCTTTTTAAGAAATTTATTTGTGAATTTCTAGTCATCGTTTACATCACAACCCCAATTAAACTCTATCATAAATCATAACACTTAAGATATAGAAGTATAACATCTATTGTATTGAAAACATAGTGTTTATGCTATAAAAGACTTGACACTCAAGCTATCAGAAATATAGCGTGCATACTATCAAAAATATGCTTCCAACCCGATCGAAACTTGGTTTTAGAGCTAACAAAATATGTATTTAGTGGTTACAAATTCCAAAATCTTACCAAAAATAAGGACAATAATAACAAGCTCTAATTATGAATTACTATGATATCGTAAGCATGACATTAGACCACCGAAAATACATGTGCATGCTATCGAAAATAGCTTTCAATAACTATTGGAGTTTATCGAAATCATAATTGTAACTTACCAGAATCAGTTCCTCTGTCCTCTAGATTGAGATCTCTGTATAATAATAACAATCTCAAATTAATTGTCTAGCACCACTGTCACAGTGGTTAGGCATTCAGAGTTGTTTTATGAAGTCGCATGCTTGAATAATGTGTAGCTCGATTCAAATCATTGAAAAAAGGTTAGCTTGCAGTATATACTTACTTAAACTTTTGAAGAACTATGCATCATCACCTAAGTATCCAATTTCAAAATAAGAAATTCAAATTTGTTGAGAGATCTTTTTCTATGAAAATGATTATCACATGCAAATCATAAATGTATGGAAAGATTTCTCAATTAATTGGACAGCCGATTATATAAGCATGAAAAGATACACAATTACTTGGAAATCAACAATAAATGCATCTAGAAAGGTTTCAAAATTATTCAAAAAATTAATTATCTCCAAGCTAATTCCTGTATACCTAAGTAATATCTATATGAAAAAGAGATTTATTTTATCTTCACAAGTATGAGAGTTTTTCCACATTACTCATCACCGAGTATGAACCCTAATTTGTACATCATTAGAGGTTTTTGGTTGAACACAAGTTTATTTGGTGAAATCATTCATTTCATTTGTAGTTATAGGTTTCTTATTTCCATTGAACTAGCTATAATTTGTAATTCTCTTTTGTTGGGTCCGAATAAGTAAGTTGCCAATCCGAATAAGTAAGTTGCCGAACCACATTACATCTTCCCGCTCCCTATCTTATTTTGTGTATTGTTATTAACGCTCTAATTTTGAATATGAGGGTACCATTTTCTTTTTAAATTTTTTTTTACTATGAGGGGTACTAATTAAACTACTCTCCTCATAAATTACAATTAAATTGACATAATTGCATGCCCTTTTATTTATCCTAACTTTTCCCTAAATATCATTAGCCTTTAATCCAAAATCATTAATCAAATAATGGAGAATTCATACTCACATCCAAATGGAATTGCAAATGATAAAGATATAGGTTGATTCATACTCAAGAAAGCATTCAACATAGTAATTTTAAACCCAAAGTTTTGTCACAATTAAAAAAACGCACGATAAATTATGTTAGTAATTAGCTTTTCATCAACTTCTCAACAAAGTTTATACGGTTATGAAGATCAAGATGAATTTTTTGTTCTCACCGTTTATTTCTTTTTCAAAATGGAAGGAGAATGAGAGAGTAATGAAACTTTTTAGGATTTTATAGACAAAAGAGGTAAAAATATGTATTTTATCAATATGATGTGTACCCTCATAGCAATTTAATTTTATATGGAGTACTCATAAATTTTAGCCCCCGACATTCAAAACTGAAGTGCCATAGCAATGTCATTTATTGTTTTTTGGTGTTTATTGTTCATATGATTGTTTGAGATTGATGTAATTGTTGGTTAAGTTGATTGTTGGTTTTCAATCAACAAAATTTAGCCTTGGGTTGCTTCCATAGTAATTTGTGAATTTTTCACAACAATTCCAACTCTTGGTTCATACTTCTGCATCCCTTCATTGTCACAGTTAGGTGACCAATAGTTCAAAATAATTATCAAACGAAGGCAAGTGGAAAAGGAGAAAGTAAAAGTGTGATGCTGAGAGCATCATGAAATGTCTTTTCTAATAGCAATACTAAAAAATACCATAACATTTAATACGACGTACTTCTTATTACCAATAACATATTTTAGGGGCTATCATTTATAAACCCTAATTTCAAATTTACCAACGCACTAACTGTTCTTAGATCGAAGACCTCGACACTTTATAAATGAAGAGAGCCAACCGCAGTTCGTAGTCGTCGCAAGCTTATATTATTTGTTTGTCCTATTTGGAATATTTTTGTTTTGCGGTCTATTTTGAAAAAGAAAAATATTGTTCGATGTCAATCTACCATTTATAACAATGCCCAAACGGTGGTTACACGTCGCTCAATTTCAAATCTCGTCATGGTTACACACCACCTAATTTAAAATCCACAGTGATTAAATAATGTAGACTATATTAAAATTTTAATAGTGCACCGTTCGACACTTGCAATAACTGTATGATGGTCACACGTCGCCATAATTCAAATATAACAGTAGTAAAGCATCATGTTAAAATGTTTAGAGACGCATTGTTCAACACTTGCAATAATTGCATGGTGGTTACACCGCCGTCATAATTCAAACACTAGTTGTAAAATAGCGTATGAAATGTTAAAATTGACATAACGCTTTATTCGACACTTGGAATAATCGTACGACACTTTAACACCACTGAAATTTGATAACTACGGCAAGCAATAGCCGTTTATACTATGAATTTAGGTTTAATTTTATTTTTATTTTTTTTTTATTTTTATTTTTTGTGGAAAATTAGGATTTTCGAGATAGAAGCAGAGAGAAGTTCGACAATGAAAGGATAGGCTGATGATAATCTCAAGTACTTTATGCTTGCATCAAACCAAGAAACAGAACGGAAAAAAAAAAACGTTCAGTGATTAAATGTTGAGTAAAGAATTAGATTATGATAATAGAAAAAGGAGCAATTAAACAGAGGTTATTATTTTTGTCAGCGGCATCAAGAACATTTTATGGTGCCCTTGGCACCACAATTAAAAAAAACTCTCTTTATCCAAAATTTCATCATCTATACCATTCTGGACACCATCTTTGTACGTTAATAACTTACAATAACCTAATTATCCATTTACAACACCCATGAAACATAAGAAGAAAAAGAAAATGTGCATAGAATACAAGCCTAGAGCCACCATCAAGGTTCATTCATAACCATTGTCCATGCCATTGATAGGCTCAGGAAAAATCTCCATAGACCGTCTTTTATAAGAAAACGAGTGATCACCCAAGCTTCCTTGGGACCTATCAGTGCCCGACTTTTTCAACTGTCCAGGCCCCACCATGCTATCAGAACTGTGCCTCCAACTTCCCATAAAAGCTCCATGCCACGAAGCTCTGGATGACAATGTTCTCAGCCCCATAGAATTCGACCCACTGTACATCCTTAATATCTTTAACGGGTTTTCCAATGCTTTGAGCACATATCTAGCTACTGGTCTTCTAGACGGCATCGGGTTGAGGCAGGATTTTGCTATTACCATTACTGCCCATGCTTCTTGAGTTAGATCTTCGTCTAAGATTAAGGATGGGTCTACCAATTTTGTTATTGTTTCTTTGTCATAAGTGCTGATTTGCTGAAGTGTGTGGTCGATGAATTCGGTTGCTATAGGATCCATGGACCCACTTAGGCCGAGTTTTCCTGTTACTAGTTCTAACAGGACTTTGCCAAAACAGTGTATGTCATATGTACATGTTGCGGTTGAAGAACCTGAATGATGAAAGACTATGCTTGTAATCAAAATTTTATAATAGAGATAGGGTTTCAGTACTCGCCAACGCAGATGATACAGAGCTTCCACATTCACCAACAACGTTTTCAAAACGAGATTGGAATCATGAAGTTCAAATTTCAGAGCAAAACAAGAATTGAATCATGGATCTTAGATTCAGTGACTTTATATTGTACTGTACATATATACTTTTATTCTAATAATTTTGTAATGTAAGTAGTTTATTTATGATATTTAAATATGTGAAAATATAGAATCTTTTTTCCACGGTAAGTAATAAGTTATATCTATTAATTGATTCTAATGCTTTAGCTTCTATATTTCTAAATACAAATTGATTTTGATCCAGGGAGAGAATGGTATTTTACAAGTATACTCACCAGACATGCTTTGTTCAGATGCCCTGCAATAGACATTAAATATTTGAATTAGAGTATGTAGCCATGAGGAAGTAAATCGGGTATAATAGGATCTCATAAACTATTGCGATTATATACATTATATGTTACTTTGTAAAGCACCAGAACAACCAATGAAAAAGTAGCTGATAAAACAGTTGAGGCATTAATTTGTTCATCAATTAATTTATTGGTTTTGACTGCAGTAGTCACTCATCTTTGCTTCTTTGCCCTCCCCATTGAAAATTTTCCCTTCTTTTTGATGCTTATAAGACATCTACAACAAGAAAAGTTTATGTGCGTTTAACAATATACACTATTGAATTAATTTATGATAATTTATCACTTTTTTAAATCAAATTCTTCATTCGGACAATGAATTTTCAACATCTCCATTACTAATTAAATTTGGTCAGACTGATTCTCCATCATACTATATTTCATTAAATAATGTACCAGTAGTTGAACGGTTAGTGTCCAGACAATTATTATTTTCAGTTCAACTCATGAGAATTCAAATCTTTCATACAGCCATGTACCACAGTCAAGTGGATAGTTGCTATAGTAATAAATATGGAACAAAGCCTATGTATGTCATTTGCCAATTAAAATACGGATAATGGAATTAATCTAATACTGTTGAAGTTTTCTCAGCCCATGTATAGCTCTCTAACAAAGGGAAAATAAAATGCTGGCTTAAAATAATGGACACCATCAACCAGAATAAGAATATAGATAACTAGAAAGTGTAAGCATGTTGTTAGTTTGAATTTTGACAACGATACAAAAACAGAGCATTTCATAACAAGAATGTTTAGAATATTGATAGTGATTGTTAATGACTTGAATTTTTCGGCATTGACATTGTCAGGATACCATCTTATTTTTAAATGCTTGGAATCTTAATATAGAATTCTCCAAACTGTTTTAATATAATAGCCACCCTTTTATGACAATATATAATTCGTGAACGCACCTCAACTTTTCAATCTGAAGTAACATGCATGATGTTTTGGTATTTCAAGTTTTGGCTACTTATAAATAGATTACCAAAGAAAAAGTCATAAATGAGAAGTAAAACCAAAAGAACTTTTAGTTGTTTAATCCTAAGCAAAATTTAACTAATTATAATTAGGGAAATGCTAACATGTGATGTTTAGGTTGTTAATTTACCCAAATCACCCGCTGAGATACACACGTCAACCTTTGTTTAAAGACAAAATATGCATTTCAATAAAAAGTTTGCCTTTTAGCATAACCAATCATTCCTAAATGTTGAAATTACTCTTCTAATTATACCTAGAACTTACAAAGATGAAAAATATACATTTCACTATAATATACGTAATTGGGTAAGGGAATGCTTTATTTTTCGAAGCATTGTCGTTGTTTAGTAATATTAGTGTTGTTCGAACACCTAGTTGGTCAAATAGGATGTACGCTTCTGAGTTTATATCTCTTATTAAAATGAAAGAGAATATCCATACTAATGTGGCGTTTGTATGCATTGTGCAGCAAATATGCAACGATAAGCCATGAGATGTATTTCAAGTCCTACCTAGAGAGATACGATTATCAATTATTAAATTTAATGATGAAAGAAACTATGATATTTAGTTCCAGTTCTTCCAGGAAAATATGACTAGGAGTTACAAATGGTAAAAGAAACTTACTGTGATCTTCTCAAAAACCTTGTGAATACACCTTGATTTCCGTCACCTACTTGTGTACAGACATCACTTAAACTTCCAAGCCGCACTTCAAATTTATCGTCAAGAAGAATACTGCTTGCTTGGACATCTCTGCAGCAAAATGAAACAGTATTTCTTTCTATTAACAATTAGAAATAATCATAAACCGCTCTGTACAGAAAGGGCCTTGCTTGGTTTCCAATTGATGAACCGTACAAATGACTATGTCAAAAGAAAATTTTGTTCAATTATGTTTCAGAACATGATTTTGTGTAAAGGCTGAATGTTACAAGGTACTTCAGTACAAATTTTATCTGCAACATCAGAACAAAGTAGACGCAAGATGTTGAGGAAGGGAAAAAAAAATTGAGAACCCTGACTTAATGACTTTGTTATCATATACCTACAGCCTCAAGGGATGCAGTGAAGTATAATTTGGTTTCAATTTAAACTTCAAACTTGTTAGATAATCAAAAAAATAAATAACATCCTACTTCTATGCATCCAATAAGAAATCATACATTGTAGTATCAAATTATCAATTTGGAATGTCAGGAAACAGGTTTATAAAAAGTTTGCTGTAATATTTATCTGAGAAATTTGTTGATGTTTATAGCATCCATGTACCAACAAAGAGGTCTACCTCATTAAACTAAATGTCAAAGATATGTGGAACGTCTCATATTCTAGTTTATGATTGACTGGACCAAAGAGTTACTAAAAGATTTGTTGTACTATGTTCAATTGGATGAACGCTTCAGACATAAACAAAATGCCAGAACACACCTCCTTAGCTAAGTAACTAATGATTATAATTTAATATAAACAAGTGCATCATTAATATTCAACATGATTAGGAAGTGGACTGAAATTTGGATTTAGAATCTGATCTCTAATAACGATTTTGATTAATTATATATACATTCTGCACATTACTGGTCCCAGCTGTATAGTTTTAATTTTGTGCATAACTGCATATCATATACCATGCCTTAAACAACTGAATCAGTGAAACAGTCTTATGCAAAGTTAAAAACAAATTTGCATTATATCTTTTGTCTCAACAAAACTCGTAAGAGTGATAGCTTAGGTAATAATGCCACTCAGGTAATAATACCGTACATTATCACAAGTCAGTTTAATGATAACCAATAATGAAAAACATAGGCAATAACTTAGTCTGAATTGCAAAATAATGAAGATTTCATTAGGGCGATGATTTGATAATAGAAAAAATAAAAAATGAAACTAAAATTGAGAACAAATAACAGCAATATATTATATTGTTATACTGTGCCAGGATTTTATGATGCGGTTGTGATAATGAAGAGTCAAGTAAGCATTTTGAAAGTTCAAATGATACCTATGAACAAGCGGTGGTTTGCACTCGTGATGAAGAAAAGAAAGAGACTCGGCCGTTCCAACAGCAATCTTCAACCTTGTAATCCAATCCAACGATGTCAAACCCTCTTTGTCCTCTTCGTCCATCTTCATGTTATTATTATACAAAGCAGTAGACAAGTCACCATGTTTAATTTTCTTATAAACCATGAACTTCTCATTCTCCTTCTCCAAACACTGCCCAAGAAAGGGAACAATTCTGATATTCGAACACTTTGCAAGCGACTCCAATTCTGCAACATACCCTTTATGCATAAGCTTGTTAGTATCAATCCTTTTTACTACTACACTAAACCCATTTTCAAGAACACCATTATACAAATCACCCGAGTGTCCTTTTCTTATAAGATTAGCATCACTAAATTCAGATGTAGCTTGAACCAACTGTTCAAATGTGAACGTCTCTTTACCTATAAGGTTATAAGTGATGGATTGTTCAAGTGACAAGCGATTTTTTGAAACTGCTCCGGTACGCATTGGAGGTCCTACTCCAGAAGTAATGGCTCTAACACCAACCTCTTGATCCGAAGTATGTGTTTTTGCTCTCATGCAACAAAACACAAACATGAAAACTGCGGTAACTATTAGACCAATGAATCCAAAGAATCCTATCAAAATGTACTTCCATAATTGACTTTTCTTCTTCCTACTTATAGGAGAAGTAGGTGGCGATGCAGCTAATTTTGGAGTCATCGGACCAATTAAAGCTACTTTTCTAAATTTGTAAAACTCTTCACATTCAGCCAAATTACGTTGATTCAATGCACTTCGAAAGCAGTTCAGTCCATAGGAATGGTTTGTAATATTATCATTCAATGGAACAGTACCTTGAAAATAATTTCCCGAAAAATCAACAACACCAAATCTCTTTAAATACATTCCAAAGGCACTTGAAACCGAACCATAATAAAAATTGTTGGAGATATCAAAAGTAGAAACACCAACGTCAGGGTTCACCTCGGCCTGAACAACTTCAGGCAAAATCCCACTCAAATTATTGCCTGAAATGTTGAAAACATTCAACTCCAGTAACCATATAGACTCCGGAATTGAACCAGTAAACCTATTCTTTGAAAAATTCAATATTTTCAACTTAGACAAAGCCCCAACAGTAGAAGGAACAGACCCAGATATAAAATTGTTTGACAAATCTATAACAGTCAGATTGCCAAGCTGTGCAATATTATAAGGAACGCTACCATTAACAAACGCCGAACTAATTACAAGAACATTTAAAGATTTTGGAAGCTCGGAACCAAACCAGAAAGGTATCGGACCGGGAAGTGGAAATCCAGTTGAATTGAAAGACTGGAGCCGATCGAGTTTCTTTAATCCATCAACGGAGAATCTACGGTTCAACCGACCAAGTCGGGTTCGGGTCAAAGAAGACAAATTGATGGAAATGACGCGGTTGGAGTGGCAAGATATGCCGGTCCAATTGGTGCATGGGTCGGTTCTCTTGGGCCAGTGGATGGATCGGATGCCGAGGCTTGATCGGAGGTCGAGTAAAGCCGATAAGTCAGTTTGCTGTGTTTGTGAGATGGAGAAGAAGAGAGGGAGAAGGAGAAGAGGGAACATATTTCTTTTTTACTGTTTCATTTAATTGATTTGAACGGGGTTTTCACGAGTGTATTTATGGGAGAAACAAAGGCATAAAGCTAAATGAAGGCTACAATTAATGCTACTGCCTAAGCTTTCCTTTTCGGTATATAAGAGCATCCATCAGATTCAACGAGTAGTATTCCGGCTCTGAATATTACACATGAATACTAAGGCCAACTCCAACAGCTGAATGTTGATTTAATTAGCTCTCGGATATAGACTCCGATTAAAAACGTTCAAGCTATGGATGTTGATTTTATCAGCGTTTGACGATGGACGCTTACAAAGTAAACGTCTAGCCTCTTTTTCTTCGTAGTTTCTTTTTCTTCCTTTTTGTTAAAAAATCATTGAAATGTCGCCGCCTGTAATCAAAATTGCAAGATGTACCGTTCGACAACAGACATGAGAGTTTGCAGGCTTAGTACAAATTGCTCCAGCACCTGAGACGACGATTTTTCAACTACAGATTCTGCACGAGCTGCCAAAGGAACCCACTCATCGTATCTTCAAAGCACTGAATGCGGTCGAAGTACAATTCTAAGTAATAAATAACTATTGATACATGATGGATACATTTGTCATATATTAACCATGAAATAATGTATATTAGATAGATATGTGATATGATAAAATGTATTACTTAGTTATTTGAATTTAAATTGTACAATAATCCCGAACAACCCTTTAGTTTTTTAGTCACGGTACATCAGCTATTGGGATAGTTGGGCAAAGTGTATAACACAATAGTATGACATACTACATCAGGGATTAGTAGATAGGCTCCAGACCAGTCCTTTTGCATATTTCTTACAGAATAGGCCACCATAGTCATTTGATCTTCCACTCATATCAGCCATAGTTGAGAGATGGTAGCCTACGGCATACACTTTTCGTTGTTCAGATTTTGAGCTCGGCAGTACCCCCGCTGATTTTTTTATGTTGATTGGGATTGTGGTCGGAGACCCAAACAGGATACCATTTCTTTTTTATCATACGTTTAAGAGTCCTGAGGTTTTCATTATTTATCTACCTCAGTTTGAGGTGGGTCATGTTGCCTCTGGCGGGGTCCCCCTTACATATCTACGGGAGTATGTTGCAACTCGTATGGGCACTAATGCTATGAGTGACGCCGTATTTAGAGCATTTTTGTTGTATTTATTTGGTTCGACTTTCTTTTCGAACCAAAAGAGTACCATTAGATTAGGTTACCTTGTAGCGGTAGCCGATTTAGATCAGCTTCACACTATCGATTTGGGTTCCTCTATAATTGAATATTTGTACATCGCTCTTGGTTCCTATGCTTTGGGGGAAGTTAGACAGATGTTTGCGTTTTGGTATATTTTGTCGTACCTTTACTATGAGTACATAGCGAACATGTATCCCCGTATTGTTAAGACAGCTCGTCATGCACCATAAATATATTTTTCACTCAGAGACGATGAGAGCGTGCTCAGTTAGTTTCTCGCGCGCCTACGAAGGTTAGACATGACCTGATGGAGGCTTGTACTCAGACTGATATGAGGTGCAGGGATAATATTTTCCGGGCACCATGAGATTCATATTGGATTGCCCTGACACATGCGAGTCAGATGCATGATGGTCGTCCTCTTTCTATTTCGTATCATTTGAATTTACGGAGGATGATCTTACTTCCACCAGCGTTTCTTCCTATTTAGTATTTGCAGGAGAGATGCTTGTTCTAGAATACTGGGGAGTTACGTATTCTTGGAGATCCATTATCTTATGACAACATGTCCGACAGACGTCGAACCATTGGATCATAGTATATACATGGATTGGCATAGACTAAATGGGTAGATGTTTCTACATTTTTCTTAGCCGATGGGGATTATGACAGTTACTAGGTTAGAATTGTTCCTCAACGATACATGTTCCCTGACTGCGCTCGAAGAGTGAACTCCGATCATATAGGTTCATACGTAGCCAATGGTAGAGTTCAGGCACCTCCATTTTCTTTTGATCCCACTCTATCCCAGTACTCTCAACAGCCCATGAACTTCGATCTTGACGTCTATTATGGAGCGCATGATATTATCAGTACTCTTATCGAGCATTCGATAGATTATCCTCAGGATCATGAGATTGCCGGTATCCCCACTATTGGACTATACCCGCCTTTTGAGGTAATTCATTGTATGAATAATTCATTATACAGTATTAGTTAAGCAAATGTATATTAATATATTATATGTAATTACAATATGTAGGTAGGTTGGAGAGCATAGGCTATATATTGCCGCTATTCAGCATATGACACTCATTCATACTTAAGCGGTCAGTCATCGGGCTCAGTAGACTCCAAACGATGCAGACATAGATTGATGATTTGCAGGCTCAACTGGCTACATTTTAGTTTGATCATGGTAGTTCTGCTCATTTTGATAACGCAGCAGACGACGACGATGGTGTTGTAGACTTAGGATGATCAGTTATTGTACTATGACATTATTTACCGTTGTTTGTCTTTATTGATGTACTTTTGTATTATACTGTGGACATATTTTACTGTTGTTTTTTACGTTATACAACTTTATTTACATTGCAAATCTGTATTAAAATTTCAACACACTGATAAGCGGTTTTGATGTTTTATTTACAATGTCACGTCACATCAAGCACTGTTTGCACGTTACTCTACTTTTGATGTTTTCATAGCTTTATTTACAGCAGATTTACATTGCATAACTTTATTTACAATGTCATGCCATATCGAGTATTGTTTGCACGTTGCACTACTTTTGATGTTTGCTAGTCTTAGCACTATAGCCACGTTGCAGTACTTTTGATGCCAATGCTATTACAAAGTGGTACAGTATTCTGTATTATTCGAACACTATAGCCACGTTGTATAGTTTTTGCCATATAACATCTTTTTACTGCTATATATTATATTACTTGGCAAATCGTTCTGAATTCATCTCATCCTATTAAGCAAAAAATGGTGGATTATAGCCATATTTCCTTGAAGAATCATATTCATACGAAGGTTCTTTAAGCAACGAGATTCCTCCTACTCCGTCTTACCCCAAAGAACCAACCAAATGGTATATTGAAATGGAGGGAATACATTATAAAGGTTTAAGAGAGCATGAGATAGTTATGCAAGAGGTTGATTCTGGAGGAGCAAAGGAGGGAGGAGCGGAGAAGCAACAATGGAAAAAGACAAAGATGACATGAAATACAACATCAACTACCTCAACCAGAAAAAGAGGTTGATTCTGGAGAAATATACTACAATTGTAGAGTTAATGTTTTGTATTCCATCATAAGAAACGGATCTGACATTGGTCAACGCCACTATAGATCCCATAATTTTCTGGACGGTTGTGGACTTTGGCAATGGTTGGACGATCCCTTTACCTCATTGTGCAGTAGTGTATGCAACTGAACTTGAATAAGAAATTAAAATGCTCAGGAGGAAACTTGGTTCGTTTCAATTATCACGTATTCAAAGATAGTTTTTTAAATCATCCTGCATGTGTTTGTTTTAGATATTGTTTTCACCGTTTCAATTATCAGTTTGATTCCACTGTATCAGTTTATTTCAATGTTCGTTGTCCTTTCTGTATCAGTCTATTTCAATGTTGTTTGTCTTTTTGTATCACCCTGTTTCAATTTTTTTGCCTTGTTTCATTGTTAGTTTCTTATATCATATACTCAGTAGATAGTGAAAGAGTATATAACTTACAAAAGAACTAAAAGAAAATACATAGAACTTAAAGAACATACATTGAACTGAAAGAAAATACATGGAACTAAATCCTAATACGTTGGATTGAAAGGAAATACATATAACTTAAAAAAATACATCAAACTGAAAGAAAATTCATAGAACCTAAAGAAAAACACATAGTACTTAAAGAGAAATACATAAAACTCCATTCAAATTGTCTAATATAGCTAACCGATAGATCATATGTAGCATGTCCAACAAAATTAGTATGATACTTCCAGAAATAACATGAATCATATGTAGCTCGTGTTAACTGAAAAAGGTCGTCTTCTTCACTATGTTTATAACGCTTAGTATCGTTGACAAGCTCTAGTAAATGTTATATAAGTACGGCGAGTTTTCAGAATCCGTCAAATTAATCTACAATCAAGATGATTGTTAAAGGCTTCGTTTAGAGTAACCTAAAAATCTTGCTCAATCTCCTCTTCCATATGTCTTGTATTGGCTCCTATGTACGCTTTGATTAGTACCAAATAATCCTGGAGAGTCCAACTTTCATTTGCCATGGAATTTTTTGTACACTTCCACTATAGAATTTTCAGTTCAATAGGCAATTCATTATCGTTGTTATACAAATCAATGCTTGTTGCTTTACAACAATAATGTTTTCCACTTGCTAAAGTCGAGCTGACCACACTTAGTATCAATAATGTCTGCCACTTGCTATATTTGGTTTGACTACACTCTGCATTTTTTTCTACCACTTGCTAAAGTCAAGTTGACCACACTAAGTATCAATAATGTCCGCCACTTGCTAAAGTTGATTTGACTACACTCTGCATTTTTTGTCTGCCACTTGCTAAAGTCGAGCCGACCACACTAAGTATCAATAATGTCTGCCACTTGCTACAATTAATTTGACTACACTCTGTTTTTTGTCTACCACTTGCTAAAGTCGAGTTGACCACACTATGTATTAATAATGTCTACCACTTGCTAAAGTTGATTTGACTACACTCTGCATTTTTTGTCTGCTGCTAACTCTACATATCGTATCACTTCTATATAAAGACTTCAACTTCCATTCCAGGAATCACATTTAACAACTTTTTTCTTTCTCTCGTAGCATTAAACTAAATACAACAATAAATACTTCATCTTTCCTCAAATGGTTGTGGCATTCGATATTGATTTCGATGAAGAAGAGATACTCCAAGAGGAAGTCAAAGAATTGCAAGAATTAGTTGACATATACCATGAAGCTTATGGCTCCACATCACGAAAACACGGCAGATCAGTCATGGGTTGGAAACATGTAAATCGTAATCAATTTGACTTCCATAAAACTCTGATGCAAGACTACTTCAATCTAAATTGTACTTATGGACCTGATATGTTCAAGAGAAGATATAGAATGAGAAGAGATCTATTTTTAGGAATTTTAACAGGTATTCAAAATAATGAAAATTATTTTATTCAAAAACCAAATGCTTCAAAAACACATAGGCTTAGTTGTGAACAAAAAATGACTACTGCACTGAGAATGTTAGCTTATGGCACCCCCGTAGATACATTGGATGATGCATATCGGATCGTAGAGACTACTGCATTAGAAACTCTCGACAAATTTTGCCAATCTGTGGTGGATGTATGGCACTGAGTACCTTAGATCTCCAAATGGGGATGATATGGTGTGGATTCGAGAAATGCACGAGAGCAGAGGATGGCCTAGAATGGTTGGAAGTCTCGACTATATGGATTGGGAATGGAAGAACTGCCCTAAAGCATACCATGGTGCTTACAATGATAAAGAAAGATAACCAACTATTATTTTGAAAGTCGTTGCTTCATATGATTTACGGATATGACATGCTTTCTTTGGAATGCTTGGATCTATTAAATGTTATTGAGAGGTCACGCTTATATAATGATTTAGCACTTGGTTGAGTAACTCAAACATCGTTTACTCTTGGGAAAAACACTTACAACTACAGATATTATCTTGGATATAGGATTTACCCAAAATGGAGCACCATTATGAAAATATGTCTAAACCCACTAACAGCAAAGCAAGCAAAATTTTCTACGATGCAAGAGGGATAAAGAAAAGACGTAGAAAGAGCTTTTGGTGTTCTTCAATCCAGATTTGCAATGACTAGTAATCCATTCGACTGTGGTCTTGAGAAAAAATGTTCAGAATCATGTTTGCATGCATTATTATGCGTAATAGGGTAATTGGAAATGGAAGGGATATGGATGAAGAACAATGTCACAATGAATATGATGGTGTAGGGCAAATGCTAGAAGTATTTCGACATGATTATTTTATAATCAAAGAAGCATTCAACATTCACGTGGAATGTCAACTTTCATACCGAGATGCATAACTTGACAATCAGCTATAAAAAGATCTTATAAATCATATTTGGAATTACTTTGGTGATTGTTAGTTCAATTTATATTTTGATGTGTCATGTGTGTACGAGTTTGTGCTGTAGTCGGATTTTAGTTATCTTATTAATATATATTGTGTTTTCTTCAAAATGTTATTTAGTTTTGTTATCAATTTTGTCTAAATGGAAACAAGAATAGTGCAATATTAATTAATAACAAAATACAACATATTTATTAAATGATATAGTACACTGAAACTAGTACAAATTATACAATTCTAAGATTGAAACAAACAACTTTGTAGGAACTTAGAAATAAGTATTTGTCTTTTGCGTTCCATCTAATAAAGCTTTTGAATGTCATCCATCCCCGTCGGATCTTTATCCATAATCATTTATTCTTGATTCCCCATTCAATATCTAGCTTTTGTTGCTCAATTTCTACAAACTTACACATCACGTCAATCTTCTTCTGCACTTGCTTGCTTCTATCTTGATGCCTTCTTTCATGAATTTCAAGAGTGGCATTCACTTTACCGTTTACTAAGACATCAAGCTTATTCTTTCTCATTACTGCTTTGACTCCCATTGGTCTAACCTTTATCTGGTCTCTAATTTAGCCCATCCGACTTATTTTCCCCCTCGAATTGAGTTTTCCTAAAAGATGAATCTCTCGAACTAGATGAATATGATGATTTCAATGCTTTGTTCTTTCCCTTCCCTTTTATTTGAACTTCTCGGAGGCTCTTCGTATTATCGAAGTTCCACTTTGGTGTGTTTATTGGCATCGTTTTCCGTTAAAAAAAGCTTTATGAATTTCTTGTTCGCCATTCTTTTATGAAAACCAAAAAAGGAATAAGTTAATAATCGGATTAAATACAAAAAACAAATAAAAACAAGAAACATACCAAATGTTCTTCGCCACCCATTCCACTAGGGTTCGCTTTCTTTATTTTATAAATTTGTGATTCATAAAACTGAGTTTGACGATTGATTTTTCCAAAACGACCTTGAATCGCCGACAAAGATCGAGTATTTTCAGAATACTTAAGGTTAAAGGTATTCATTATTTCCTTTCAAAAATTATCGTCGCTCCGATCGTTGCCTCTAATCGAGTCATTCGTATAATGACAATAGATGTTGCATAAATCGTAGTCCTCATCGCTTCTCCATGGGTTGGATGAATGCTGTGTCGGAGGAGCACTTGCTTGTTGCTAGTTGTCGTTGAAGAAATAGTTTTGAGACAGAGAAAGATGCATAAAATCTCCAAAAGGTCGAGCCATTTCAAGATAACATAGGTTAGAGAAGAAAGGAGTGAAGATGTTTGTGTAGATATGAAGAGTGTACAGAGTGTATTTATGGAGTTGAGGAGGAAGAAAGTAGTCATTGAAGATAGAAAGTAGTCGTTGGAGGGAGGTCGAAAGGAGCCGTTGTGGCAAAGAGTCATTATGGCTCTGGGCACTGATTAAATTAGCACCCATAGCTCCCCGGGGCCAATTCAAATTTCTGAATTGATCCCTGAATATTCAACGTAATATGATTTGTTGGAGTAGCTTGAATTAAATTCCTTTAATATTAAGTCTGAATATGGCTTTGTTGGATATGCTTTAACAAGTCTTCCATACCAGCGAACTTTAGTTTTACAAAGAAGTCGGTTCCATTTGAACTCTAAACCATTTTAACCCTCCATGAAAATCTTCTTCCAAACAAACTAGAAATAATCGGTTGTTTTTAATGGTTCAAAAAACAAACTCTATAAATTTCAAAATACTTGGTCCTTCCACTGTAAAAACAGATTGCGAAGAATACGCCTAGATTTAATTTCGGTTAAATTGCGAATATTTGTAGTTTCTAAAATTACAAATATTTACACAGTAAGCTGCAAATATTTGCGGTTAAAATTGTAATATTTTGCAATTTATACCACAATTATTTGCAATTTGCAAAAAAAATAAAAAAAAATTAACTTTGTTCGTATTAATCCTTGATTAAGTACATATTTAATTAAAATAAAACGAAAATATTATCTAGAATAATTCTAGGACGATAGTTCAAAAACTGTTATTGAGAATGAGTTTTCCTGTATTAAAACGAAAAATAAGAGGCGAATCCTTATTCCCATAGATATTATTCACTTCCTTTTACCGTATACAAAGCCTTTTTAAAAATAACTCTTATTTATTTAACAAAAATGGAGATAACTTTTATGTTTTCTTAAAAGGTTTAGTGTATTTTATTGCAAAGGTTCATCATGGAGGCACCCAGATGAAAAGTGGTGGGTGGAGGTGTTTGTTCTTTAGGAAACTTCTATAAAAACATGATCTTTAGCATTTAAAATACAATGCCACCCTTCAACGAAAACATGTTTATAAAAAGACATATATTTTTATGTCTTAGAATATTTGTAGAAAATTTTATAAATGTTTACAGAGAAATTCAAAGTTTTTGAATTGCAAATATTTTTGTTTGCATTTAAAAAAAATTGATCATAAAAGCATGCGACTAATGTTTAGATTTAATTTCACAAAAAAAACCTTTGAGCTGAAATTAAAAATATTGCTGTAATTTAAAAATGTTTTAGGATGGGTTTTCATGTGCCAAAATTGAAGATAAGAAGTAGAACAAAATTTCACTTTCATTCCTTTCTATCTTGAAAATCTTAACTACTTTCCTCAATCAAGGTCGGCATTCTATCGCCCTAGTTTGGTTTGGATAGGTTATTCTATTTGCTTGATGAGATACATAACTAAAATTTATATGCTTGAGGCATGTTTGGTGTCATCAAAACTTGAAACTTATGTAGTTCTTTTGGCATCAACTTTGAAAATATTGCATTATGATGACTAAATAAACAAAGTGACGCTTTCATTTAATTTCTTCTGGATATTTGATTTCTTTTTAGAGATATGTTTGGCCATGTAATAACTAAAAGCGATGGCACAACACATCCACTAATACTTTACAAATGAAGAGTAATTAAACTAAGTTTTTTTGAATTAGCCACATGCAATGCAACCGAGAAATACTAAATTTGTATAATATTGTACAAATAAGTTTTAGTTAACTCCTTTGTTTGAATTAACCCATGCCGTCTCTATACTAAAAGATTTTTGTGTTAACTTTCAGAAAGGGATATCATATGATATCATGCGAAAATGATATATTGGATATGTAGTACATGAAAGATTTACTCTTATAATTACTTTCTTTCACACACTGATAAATTTTGTGTAATGAGTTTGTTTAGTACTAAAGTAGGTATTTAGGTTATTTGTAGATTAAAGACAACTAATTTACTCATATACAATTTATTATGCAAATATATGGATATCTTATATGAGGTAGCGATATATCTTTAGTTGGATCGTTTTCAATTGACACCTACTAACATTATTAAAAAGAATATGTAAATATATTTGATTAACCATAGCAAACCTAAATATGCATATTGAACAAAATATATCAAAACTTTAATTCTAATGGATGTATTATTTATTTGTTAATACTTCCATTAAAGTTTGAATTCGATTAAAATAAAAGTAAGTCAGTGTAGAAGTGGAAACCTGGGTGTTGCTCGTTTATCATGCAATAGATATTAGGCCCATCAATTAAGCATCAAACATCACAAGCACTATGACCCATGAAAGAAATAAGAGCCCCATCATCTGTTAGGTCTAAACATCGACCCGCTAATTACTTGTCAAAAGAAAGCGTAAAACCTCATAAGTAACCATTTCCTGCCTAGTCATCATGCCAATAGTTCACACTTGAGGGGCTCGTATTTCCAAGCATGTTGGCTCTCACTGCTCGCCTTTCCAAACCTCCTGGCTCTCTTCGCCCATCTCTCCCAAAGTCATCTGGACCACTCCGTGCATCCTAGTTTGTCTTGACTTAGCGGTCATTTGACAAAAGCACCTAGTCACCCATGCATAATAAAATGACGACTCTGTACAATTCCCCTGACTAGTTTAGTACAAAATTACATTGTCATTTAACAAAAACATCACTATGCAGCAACTACTCTCTGTCCTTCATAGTCCACGTGGCGGTGACGTCATTGCTCACAGCAACATTTTGTCCTTATGTCGCCTTTCTAACAAAAGCATATCCTTGTAGGACATGTCAAATGGCTCTCATCCAAGCCGTTCTCTCCACCTCGCATCCTATCTAGTCCGCATTTGAGCAGTACGACTTCATAAGCGGCTATAAGGATTTCTAGGGCTTTGCTTCAATCTAATCCCTTCAAGCCACATTTCAGTTACTATGTAACAACCTGCCATTTTAGAACCCCATAACTACACAATAATGTCTTGAAACAAAGAGTCGTTAGCCAGTACGTATTGATATATAAAGAGAGCATAAGACAAAAACTATACCAACCAATAACATCAATAGTGTCACAGCGGATGGTCATAAAATATCACATTACCCAGATATACATATATTTATTTACATATCTGATACCACTACATAATTCTATACAATCCAAATCCAATCAAATCCATAAATATGTCACATCATGTCTTTGATACACAATTTATTTTACAATATTTTTATACAAACATTTACAATATATACAAGTCCATGCCTTTAGGTCCATCTCACCTAGACTGCATCACCATGAATAATACAGATAAAAGAAAATATAGAAGTGAGTCATACGTATATATGAATAAGTGAAGCCAATCTAATACATATACACACACTTACTGTGGTAGTGATATAACATGATTTAAGCCAAATTATAACATCTTATGGTCTCGTCTAGAACACTGCAAAACGATAATATACTATCTAAAAATGATCCGGTCTCGAACACATATGGTAAAAGATCCCCAATACATAATCTGGTCTCGCTACATGCAGTAAAATATTACATGTTACGTAATCCAGTCTTGACACCTACGGTAAATGATTACACGTGTCTCACCACCTACTGTAAATGATAGTAATATGTATTAGACTCATGCCTGGTCCTACCATGTGTGCTACAGGTCCACTTTTGTCCAATTAAAACCCCTAGACTAGCCTCGTGCTTTATGGGAGAACGCACGTCAATTTCATGAACCACAGACTCGCCACGTGCTTTACATGATTTGGGTTTTCGTTTATCGTACCAAAACTACGTACACTTCACATATACATCATCGTATTACCAAACTATGCATCCAAATAGTAGTTATACACTCAAGATATCACCGTAGAGTCATAAGAGAACACCATGTAGAAAGTTGAAGCATCATACACCAATTCATGCAATTAAAACGCTCAAACACCCTAATCTGGGTTGTACACCGATGAACCAGTACACATCATCGGTGCACCAGCGTATATCTCAATTACGAGTTTTTCTTCCTGTTTTGTACATTTTGGTTTCCAAATTCGATCTATTTACTGCATCTTTGTTACTGAAGGTTCTATATCATATATACACATTATCTATCATGTTTTCAGGTGCCTAACATATTCATATACCTAAAACTGAGTTCATATAGGATTTTGAATCGAGTTGGTAAAGAATAGAGTTTTCTGCTAATTCCTGAGAACACCATACATGTATTTAACTTTAAATTTTCATAATTCATCATTTAGATCATTGTATACCATAGCTAAATCCTAGAATAGCTTTAAAAAAATCTTATACCATTATCAAAGCAATATATCATGACCTAAGAGCACTCACTTGCCCAAATCAAGCAAAAAGAACCTGAATTGCCCATTGTCTCAAATTTCTAGAATATCCAATTTCTACAGTAGCCCCCAATTTTTACTCCAAAAGATAGAGAATTTCACTACAATTCCAATACACTTTGCCTCGTAATGTTCCACCGAGAAATGAAGATTTTGTGTTGAATTGAATAAAGGAAGATGATGAGCGATCGATGTTTCAAAAATGAGAAAGACAAAAATGAACTGAAACATACAAAGTGTAACATCCCCCTACTTAGAGGTCCAAAACTAACGGCTACGGATGCTATAGTCATCCATAATTATTAATCTTTGGCGACCAAATATGGCTGTGCTAGATAGATTGATACACATATCATATGGATATGGATAAAAATTTAACAATTCAGAAACATATTCCAAATTCAAATCAAAACATTTCATGTTCATTACATAATCCCATAACGTTAACCACGTAGTGCAAAAATATAATTATTACACATACATCAAGAGCGACATATAAAGATGCCCATTGGTTGATCAAAGTATATATTAAGGCTAATAAATCTGCCATTACATCCAAATACACAGCGGAAAAGAAAACTCTAAATAATTATTTGCCTCCTGCACGCCTCCGGAAGCTTTATTCATCTACGAAAAACCTGAAAACCCTAAACCTCAAACTGCTCAAAATTAATTGAGTACCCGAGAGTTTAAGGAGAAAGCAAAAACTTTGAGTCAGACATAAGCCTGGTATGAATAATAGTCTATCATCTCAAACCAAATAAACATCTAGTGAGACTACACCACTTAGCCAAATGGATTTTCTCCTCCCCAGTATCCTTAAATCTCTATAAAACCATATACCGTGCTCCGGCATCCACAATGATTAAAAAAGTTGCATTTTAAAACATTATGATGATATGTAAAATAAGCAAATCAAATCTCGATTTTCCAATCCCCATTTATTCTGACTATCTATCGCAATTAAAGTTTTTATGATTACTATTAACCTATTAGTTTTCATGAGCTAACTAATAACTGGTTAAATATTTAAGGACTTCCTATCCAATTATATAGTTTTCATGGGCTTGGTATAAACCTGTCTATCTGACATCTTCATTTACGCATAGTTTTCATGGGCTAACTTTGAATCTGTCTATCTGACATCTTCATTTACACATAGTTTTCATGAGCTAACTATGAACTTGTCTATCTGGCATCTTCATTTACACATAGTTTTCATGAGCTATCTATGAACCTGTTTATTTGACGTCTTCATTTACACCTAGCTTTCGTGGGCTAACCATTAACATATTGGCCCTGCCAATATCATACAGTTTTTCATGACTTACTGGAAACCTATCGGCCCCTGTCAATATCTTTCCTTTATATTTTACTCATTCAGGAGTTTATTAAATTTATATTCACTACTAGGTTAACCTAACTGGTTCTCTTACCCTTTTTCCTAAAATACAGTTATGGGTCCATTATAAAGTGAATATGTTCATATTAAAAGAAGCAATATAACAACATAGCAATACCACTACTGTGCATTTAATTTATCATAGATGGATTCTTCTTAAACCATTATAAAAACTTCTTTAATATAGTTATGGTTTTTCCTTTAAAAATAGAGTTTCGGTCATAAAACCTTTCGATACATTCGAAACCTACCTTTCAACTTCATAGGGTAACCTCCTTTGAAAGCTCTTAAAAACATTAGGCTCCTGCCTTACAATACTTTAAATTCTACCTTTCGAAAATATAAAACTTGGCCAAAAAACAATTTTACAACCCCTTCGAAAGTATCTCCTTCGAAGGTAAAGAAAACCAAGCAAACATATTCGAAAGTAAAGAAAAAAAACCCCTTTTGAAAATATAAAACTTTGTTTTAGCCATTACTTTTTCAAAGCATAGAACTAAGGTCTCTAACCTATTCCACTGTGTTCAAATAATGGTTTCACTTTTCGTAGAGTGGTCTCAGTAGAAAAATGGGCTTACGGTTAGAAAGTTATACCTATTTGAAGTTTACAAACAAAGCCGGAGAAAATTGCTACAAAAGGACTTTCGTGACGTTTACAACTGCTGTTGAAAGGTAGCTTTCGATATGGTCGGAAGGTGCTTTCGACATGGTCGGAGGGTGCTTTGGACAAAGTTGAAAGTTTCATCAAAAAAGCTATAGAAAGATGCAGAAATGCTGCGGAAGGTTCTATGACGAAAGGTTGCTTCGGACAAGGTCGAAAGGTTCATAAAAATGCTGTAGAAATGCTGCGGAAGGTTATATGATGAAAGGTTGCTTCCGATAAGGTCGGAAGGTTCATAAAAACGCCACAGAAAGGTGCAAAAATGCTGCAGAAGGTTCTATGACGAAAGGTTGGTTTCGAAAAGATAGGAAGGTTGGTGTTAACCCTATCTCGTTCACGAGTTAACAGGTCCATGAGTTAAGCAGCTCACGACTCAAAAGGCTTCACGACTTAAGGAAATGAATGGTCTACGGCTTAAAAGGATTGTGTGGCTTTGAACATGTTACGACTTAAAGAAACACACGACCTAAGGATTTGTACGACTTAAGGACTCTACGGGATAGGAAGCCTTACGAGTTAAGCTTCCTACGACTCAAGGCATCTACGAGTTAAAGGATACACGAATTAGAAACCTCCTACGAGTTAAAGCCTCTACGAGTTAAGGGGTACCCGAGTTAGGCTGCTTACGAGATAAGCGGCTCACGAGTTAAGAAGAGATAACGACTTAAGACCCAGATGACCTAAGGAGTCTATACGACTTAAGGGAGCTACGACATAACAGATTAAGGCTTGACCGAGTTAACAAGTGTTACGACTTAAAAAAGGTGTACGACCTAAAGACACTATCTCTTAACTCGTCTACGAGTTAGGACTCGCCTTCACAAAGCCTGAACTCAGCTTTAAGCCGAAGGCAGCTGGTTAAGTCAACCACGACCTACGACTTATGATGAGTCGTATACGACTTATACAAACAAGCCAGAAACTACAACCAGATAACTCGTAAATGACCTAGTACTTGAAGCGTGGGTTCGAAAAAGGCAGGAAGCTCTCTACAAACCAGAGACTCAGCTCAATGAGTCGGTCACGACTCATCCTAAGTCAACAACGACTTACCTTAAGTCGGCAACGAGTTAGGACTTAGCAACTTTTTTCACCCAGAACTCTCTATAAATAGACATCCACCTCCAACTCTGGGGGGACTTTTGGTTCATTCTCGAAGCGCCAAAACTCTGCCATTTTCTCGACTCAAGCAACACTTCAAGCACTCCAAACATCGAAGACATTACATCAAATTCAAGAGAGAGAATCCACATCATTTATCATGAGTTTGAAAGATAATTCTCCGTCAAAGTTTGTACTAACAGTCTAGAGTGGATTGTAATTGAAGAAAGTTGTATAAGTTGTACTTGTTCAGCAATAAAGAGATCAAAGTGGACGTAGGCTCGATTTTAGGCCGAACCACTATAAAACTGTCGTCTTTTACTGCTTTTCTGCAATTTCTTTACTTGTATCTTGTCCCGTACCAACGGGTGGTGCTTTCATAACTGTTATCTACTCACTGGGGAAAACTCTCATCATTGCTTCACAAAGATTTGTAGAAAGAATTTCTTTAAAAACCAGAAGTCTATCTGAGATTATGGCTCCTGGAAGGAAAAGTAGATCTGTCAAATCTGGAAACATTCAAGAGGGAACCTCCGCTTCCCCTGTGCCTAATCAACCCACTCCGTCTGTTGGAGTTACGAAAGCGGAGTTGGATGCTGTGATTCTAGGGCTAAACCAGCAGATAAACGTCCAAAATGCACAATTAGAGGCTCAAAGTGCCCAGAATGCCCTGATTCTGAATAAGTTGAACGACTTACTTGGGGCAAACAATCAACCGGCTGGTAATGAGAGGAACTATGCTGGCAACTTTCATGATGTTAATGAAAGAAATGCTCCTGAAAGGCCTACTAGTCCCTTTGAGCAGGCAGTACCTGAGGCCGGTGGATCTAGAACTCGGCATGATGAAGAATATCTTTCTGGAATGGTCCGGCAGATCATGAAAGAAAGTATGCAAAGGGTTGAAGATGAGAAGGAATGGGGTTTCGCTCCAAGCAAAACTCCGTTTACTGAAAGAATCTTAAAGGCGGAATTTCCAAGGAAGTTTGTCCCTCCGACCATCCCAGCTTACAAAGGGACAAGTGATCCAAACGAATTTTTGTATAAATATGATTGGCACATGACAGGTGCCAGAGCTTCTGACGAAATAAAGTGCCGATATTTCCCCATATACCTTGAAGGGGTGGCTCTACTATGGTTTACCAAGCTGCCAGTCCGATCTATAGATCAGTTTTCAGACTTGACCAGAAAATTCAAGGAGCAGTTTAGACTTTATGCTTCCAAGGCCAAGGATATCATGTCATTGTCCAGTTTAGAGCAGAATCCTGGTGAGTCTATCAGATCTTTCTTGAACCGCTTTAATATAGCGCTGGCGGAAGTGGACAATGCTGAACCACGAATGATCTTGACTTATCTAATGAGGGCTATCGATAAGTCAAGCGAATTTGGGAAATGGTTAAATATGAAAGAGCCAACCTCTCTCGAGAAGTTCTACAAAAAAGCAGACGAATTCATTCGCTTGGAAAGTCGTCCTTTGCCAGTAAAGGCAGTGTTGGAAAAAGCTGAAGACAACACTGTCGCTCCACGCAAGAATGAATCGGTGGGGCAAAAAAGGGAGAATAATAATGGAAAGAAACAGGGTAATCTGAAGAAGCCCCGGTCCTTCAAGCCATCAGAATATACTCCATTATCACATACGCCGGAGCACATCTACCTTGCCACTAAAGAGTCCGTCGATTTCCCTAAACCTATCCCTTTGAGAACCGGGAAAAAAGCCATACAAAGTGGGAAATTCTGCCGCTTCCACAATCAACCAGGTCATGAAACTGATGAATGCCGCCAGCTGAAAAATCTAATTGAAGAATTGCTAAGAGAAAACAAGTTGCAGCAATTCGTGAAAAAGAATAGCAACAATCCCGCATCGTCGAGTCAGGGGCAGCGGGCTCCTGTTCATCAGCCTGGGGCAGGTGAGAAAGCTACGGGGCATGAATCTGGAAGGCCCGTTATCAATGTCATTTCCGGAGGACCTCACCCAGCTGGCAAGAGTTGGGGTGAGATGGAGAGATATTCCAGGGCTTTGAAATATGCTCCAGCCGAAGAAGACGTCTTTGTTCTAGAAGACACTACGCCCCTTAAACAACAGAAAACTTTCAGTGATGATATTATTTTCAGAGCCAGAGATTCTACAGGTATTGAAGCTCCTACGTTGGATCCCTTGGTCATCTCGGCTGGTATTGGACCAGCCATTGTCAGAAGAGTCCTCATTGACTGCGGAGCATCATGTAATATCCTCTTCAAAAAGACATTTGACCAGATGAAAATCCCTATGATCGATGTGCAAGCCTCATCACAGAAAATCGTTGGCTTCACTGGGGAGCCAAAGCAACCAGTAGGAACCATCGATCTGTTTGTAGAACTTGGGGAAGGAGAAAGGAAAGTGGTCCGAAAGCAAACCTTTGTGATCGTCGATGAATATTCTGCTTATAATGCTTTTCTTGGCCGTCCAACACTCGCAGCATTCAAAGCTATCCTAGCCCCGTGGTGCCTCACTATTAAATTTCCTACTGACAATGGAGTAGGAGTTATAAAAGGGGATCAAAATGCTGCGCAAGAATGCTATTTGACAGAGCTGCGAGAGTCAAGAAAAAGAGAAATGGGAAAAGATGCGGCAACTCCAGTCCGCATCAAGGAACCAGCCTTGTAGCAATTACGGAGCGGACCCTGCACTGGCGAGCACAGCGGGGCACGGAAAGAAATGGATCCCAGAAAAGCCAGTACAGGGGAGAATAGAGTAGTACCGGTGGAAACGACAGTTCCGGTACCTGTTGACCCGAAGGACCCAAATAAGGTGTTGAATGTGGGTTCACAGCTTAATGTGTCAATTCAGAATATCTTGATATCTTTCCTGAAAGCAAATCTGGATGTCTTTGCTTGGACTCATGCCGATATGTGTGGGATATCTCCAGAAGTTGCAGTACACGCTCTGAATGTTGACCCAAAGTTTACTCCAGTTAAACAAAAAAGGAGAACCCAAGGTCCAGAAAGGTCAGCAGCATTAAAAGAAGAAGTTGATCGACTCATGGAAAATAACTTCATCAAAGAATCTACATACCCGAATTGGGTTTCAAATCCTGTGTTGGTCAAGAAAGCTAATGGAAAATGGAGAGTGTGCATTGATTTTTCTGATCTAAACAAGGCTTGCCCCAAAGATTGCTTCCCATTACCCAGGATCGATCAACTGGTAGACGGAACTGCGGGACATGAATTGTTATCTTTCATGGATGCCTACTCCGGTTATAACCAAATCATGATGCACGAGCCGGATCAGGAGGATACAAGTTTTATCACAGATGTTGGACTTTATTGCTACAGAGTTATGCCCTTCGGATTGAAAAACGCAGGGGCAACCTACCAAAGACTTGTTAATGCTATGTTCAAACCGCAATTGGGCAAAACTATGGAAGTCTACGTCGACGACATGTTAGTGAAGTCCAGGAAAGCAGTGGATCACATTGAACACTTAGCAGAAATGTTCGCAGTCCTCCGGAAATACAGAATGAAGCTTAACCCTCTGAAATGTACATTTGGGGTCGAATCCGGAAAGTTCTTAGGTTTTATCGTCAGTGCTAGGGGCATTGAGGCTAGTCCAGCTCAAATTACCGCCTTAAAAGAAGTTAAAGCTCCTAGAACGAAGAAGGAATTGCAAAGTCTCAACGGAAAGGTCGCCGCTTTGAGTCGGTTCATTTCTAAAGCTACTGATAAATGCATCCCATTCTTCGATGCCCTGAAAAAAGGAAAGAAGAACTTTGAATGGACTCCCGAATGCCAAAAAGCTTTTGAAGAGTTGATCCGTCATATGGAAACGCCTCCGATACTTTCTAGACCAGGCAATGGTGAGGATCTTCTTATATACTTGGCAGTATCATCTCATGCCCTAAGTGCAGCGCTGATACGGGAAGACAAAAGGATTCAATATCCAGTTTACTATATCAGCAAAAGACTCACTGGGGCAGAGCTGAATTACTCCAAATTGGAAAAACTCGCCTATTGCCTACTAGTTGCATCGAGGAAACTGAGGCAATATTTCCAAGCTCATCCTATCAAAGTACTCACTGATCAACCTCTAAAGCAAGTCCTATTTCGCCCTGAAACTTCGGGTCGCCTTCTAAAATGGTACATTGAACTCAGTCAATATGACATCACCTATCACCCCCGAAAAGCAATCAACGGACAAGCTTTAGCTGATTTCATTGCAGAATTCACAGAGAAAGATAATGGTGAGGAAGAAGCAATCAATGATTCCCCAATCCAGTGGAAGATGTATGTTGATGGCGCAAGAAATGACTACTGTTCTGGAGCCGGAGTGGTACTTGAAACTCCTGAGGGTCGATCATTATGTTATGCACTAAGATTGGAATTTCCTTCAACAAACAATGAAGCAGAATATGAAGCTCTTATTGCAGGTCTGAAAATCGCTAAAGAGCTAAACATTCGAGCATTACAAATCTTCAGTGATTCTCAGCTTATTGTATGCCAAGTCAAGAAGGAATTTCAAGCAAAAGGTGGAAACCTGCCTTCCTACTTGTCAAAGGCTTGGGAACTCCTATGTGAACTCGATCGCTATTCAATAAGCCACATTCCTCGGGAAGAGAATATGAAGGCAGATTCCCTCGCAAAGTATTCAAGTTCTGGTGAAGCTCAACTATTGGGATTGGTCCCTGTAGAAGTCCTTTCAGCGCCAAGTATAGACGAGATGGATATAGACTGGATTATGAATGTATCTCAAGAACAAGAGTCATGGATGACTCCAATACTGGATTACCTACTCAGAGGTTCTCTGCCAGAAAACTCGATAGAAAGACGAAAGCTACTAAGGAAGGCCTCTCGCTATGTAATTCAGGATGGCCGATTGTACAGACGGGGATTCTCAATGCCATTGCTTCGATGTGTATCCCAGGAAGAGTCCAAAACAATCCTAGCTGAAGTGCATGGAGGAGAATGCGGTGATCATTCAGGTGGTCAAACATTAGCAAAGAAAATTCTCCGATACGGATATTTTTGGCCAGAAATTAATCGGGATGCTGCAGATTACTCCCGAAAATGTGACAAATGCCAAAGATATGCCAAAATTCCTAGAGCACCTTCTACCGAACTCACACAGATGGTCAGTCCATGGCCATTTGCAATTTGGGGAATGGATCTCATTGGGCCGCTACCAACTACTAAATCAGGGATTAAATATGCTATTGTTGCAGTTGATTATTTTACTAAGTGGGCTGAAGCTGAACCATTGGCTACTATCACTTCAAAGAAAATGATAAGCTTTGTGACCAAGAATATCATTTGCAGATACGGTGTGCCTCAGAAAATAATCACAGACAATGGTACTCAGTTTGAAAGCGAGGAATTCCAGGATTTTTGCAAACGATTCAAAATCCAGAAAAGCTTTTCGGCAGTAGCTCATCCGCAGGCAAACGGGCAAGTGGAAGCAGTGAACAAGATCATCAAATCAACCATCAAAAAGCAACTCGAAAGAGCAAAAGGTGGTTGGGTCGATAAACTACCACTTGCACTATGGGCATACAGAACTACTCACAAAACTGCAACTGGGCATACTCCTTTTTCGTTAGCATTCGGATCGGAAGCAATGATCCCGGTTGAAACAGAGGTCCCTTCACACAGAAGAATCTATTTCAATCAAGCAGAAAATGAGAAGCTACAACTTGAAGCGCTGGATCTCCTTGATGAAAAAAGAGATGAAGCTAACCTCAGAGTTGCAGCTCATCAGCAAAGGATAGCCAGACATTTCAATTCCAAAGTTCGTCAACGCAGCTTTGAAATTGGAGATCTAGTCCTGAAAAGAATTATGACCGCGACAGGTGTGTTTGGGCCAAATTGGGAAGGACCATATGTAATAGGTCAGAAGCTTCTTGACGGCACATTCAAGCTCACCACTGTTGATGGAGATCAAATTCCAAGGGCATGGAACAGCAACCATTTGCGTCCATACTTTACTTGAAAATTTTGTTGAAACATTGTAAAAAGAATTATGAATGTATGATTCTTGTAATTGAAAGCAATTGTGAAACTGATGCAAGTAAATAATGAAAGAATATAAAGTGGATGTAGGCCCAATTTCATGGCCGAACCACTATAAATCTTGTGTTCCTTATTATCATTATATGTTTGCTTTGTTTTCGATATAAAAATACATAAAATGTATTGCTGAAATGTCGATTTAAATTTTTGCAGACAATGGAAATAAAACTTGCGCATGATAAGACCGAGCGATTCTCACCATCATTCAACAAATAAATTTCAAGTCACAAAGACCCCGAACTCAAATCCTAGATAGGAAATACTTCAATTGAACGGCTAATGATTTCGATAGAAACGAGCCCTTGCTGATAAATTGAGATTGTTTGAACAAACAAACATCCAATTAGGAAGCTAGTGCCCGTTCTCACGAACTTGCCAGACAATGAAGTACACTTCCTTGGATTAAACAAGCCACTTGCGAGAAAAGGGGAATGAAAACTTGAAAAGAAGGAAAAAAAAGAGGATCGCTGAAAAGGCATAAGCAAGTGAACAGAGGAACAACCAAAGCTACCATCAGCGGCACAAGTCCTCTTCGGAGGATAAAAGACCTCTAATGGGTCATACGCCACAAAAAAGAAAGTTCTCTACTCAACGAAAAAGATTGGAGGAGTCATGACCCTCCAACCATGAGAGAGTAACTTCCAGGCGATGAAAACCCTCTCTGAGGCACATTTCACCAGGAGTTGAAGTGTTATGACCGCTCTTCGGGATTTCACTTCACCAGAGTTGAAATGCCAAAAAATAAAAGCCCTCTTCGGAGGCCCATTTCACCAGGAGTTGAAGTGTTATGACCGCTCTTCGGGATATCACTTCACCAGAGTTGAAATGTAAACAAAATAAAAGCCCTCTTCGGAGGTACATTTCGCCAGGAGTTGAAGTGTAATAACCGCTCTTCGGAATTTCACTTCACCAAAGTTGAAATGCAAAAACAAAATAAAGACCTTCCTGAAAGCCCACGTTTCACCAAGATTGAAATAAAACTTCCAAGTGTTGAAACGCGAAAAGGCTTTCTTCGAAGGCACAACTCTTTGGAGGTACACGTTTCACCAAGATTGAAATAAAACTTACAAGTGTTGAAACGTGAAAAATCCCTCCTTAGAGGTACAACCCCCTCCCGGGGACACAATCAAGAAGAAAGACCTCTTCGGAAGCCCACGTTTCACCAAGATTGAAATAAAACTTCCAAGTGTTGAAACGTGAAAAGGCTTTCTTCAAAGGCACAACTCTTTGGAGGTACACGTTTCACCGAGATCGAAATAAAACTTCCAAGTGTTGAAACGTGAAAAATCCCTCCTCGGAGGTACAACTTTGTATAAAAAAAAATCCTCATCAAAAGCGTACTTTAACTTTCAAAGGAAGAGTAATTTACCTACTATGGAAAATGATCATTAAAAAAAAAAAAAAAAAAGAAAAGAAGTTAAAGTACCCTTCAGAGGTCCGCTTTACCACATAGAGGAATTCACTTGGTAAAATATGCACATAAGCAAAAAAAAAAAAAAAAAAGTGATTTCTTCGAACGACAAAGCGTAGAAACTTATACGAAGGGAGTTGTACTCTACAAAAATTTTCTTTAAAGAATAAAATAATTATTCTTTAGCAAATATGAGTGCAAGTCCCCTCGAAGTATAGAATATTGCAGCAAACTTATGGAATGGGGGCAATATAGTATAATTACACACAATATGGTATAGCCAAACCAACAAAAGGTAACGCTCAAGTAACATGCCATAAGCTCGCTGCAATATCGTGTAAATAAACTTGTGCAAAAAATAAATAAATAAATAGTAAATGCATTCTCAAATTCAAACAGAAGTTTGTACAAACGAAGAATCATTTTATTCAACTATAATGCAGATACAGGTTTTCAAAATAAAAGCGGGGGCCGATACCCGCACAACTCTCGGCCAGTTCATATAAAAGACAAGAAGCTAAAGTCTTCACTTCTTTTTACTGCCTTTGGACCCTTTACCTGGCCGAACGACCAGCTTTTCAGGTCGACCAGTGGGTATAAGGGAGGAAGGAGAGGTAGGCGCAGCTGGCCCAACTTCTGGCTCCTCTTCAGTGGCAGTGATTATCTTCCCCCTCCTCTTTGATGCTCCTTGCTTCCTTCTCCTCTTTGAGGAAGACTCACTTCCTGGAGTGACAAGTTTAGATAGAGTTATATCGTCAGAAGGAGTCCGCTCCGGAGATATGTCGCCCCCCTCAAGTCCCTCATCTTTCTGCTCTTGCGAAGCAATGGGATCATCCAGGCCATGGAGAGCCTCTATTTGTTCCTCCTATGATCCAGGTTGCGAAGCAGAAGGAGGAGCCACCTGAAGAGATGGAGGAGGGATTACCGGAGAAGTAGAGATTTGAGCAGTGCTTGATACTTTTTCTACAGAAGAAAAGAGGTTAAAGTCAGTAAAGAGAGGAGATGAAGGTTCACCAATGAAGTCAGTAAAGAGAGGAGATGAAGGCTCGTCAAGGTTGAGAAAATAGCCAAGGAGCTCATGAAACTCATGCGAAATAAATGAGTAACCCGCTTGAGCAGAATTGACAGTAGCGAGATTAACAGTGAAATTACCTGGAGAAGCTGGTTTCCTGATATCGACTTCATAAGCTTGCGCATCAGCGCTCTCTTCACCCTCGTCTCCACCTTGTATGCTTGTAATATCAGTGGTAACTTTGGTGGGAGATGCAAGATGGGAACTGGAACCAATAATGTCGACTTCAGACGAAGAAGGTGGCTGGACTAGAGTAGTTGAAGTGGTTTTCCCCAGCCGGTCCCCTTCCGTCACTTCAGTTCTTAATTTGGCAAGTTGTTCCTTTCCCTTGGCAAGGGCAGCGCGAGCGTCATCATCAAAATAATGCCTTTCCAGGGCTGATTCGTCATAACCAGCACCTTCAGCACCAAGCATCTCAAGAGCGGCTTCCCATACTTCAGCTAAAGTGATTTCATACTTAGGACCAAGAAAAGCGAGGCTTCCACGCCCCAAGACGTTATGCAAGTAGAAGTCGAATAATGTTGAGCCGAAGCTGTTTTTGGTCGCCTCATGAGATTCTTCGGCTGCGATTTTGCCGGCGACAGCCTCATCACGCTCCCTTTCAGTTTTGGCAAGCTGAAGCTTAAGCATTTGTATCTCCGCCTCCTGGGAGTTGTTTTTCTTTCGAAGCTCAGCAATATCAGAGACATAGCCTTCACTAATTCTTTTTTGTGCTTCGAGCCTGTCTTCGGCATCCCTCTGGCTAGCGTGAGCGTCTCTCACTTGTTTCAGGAGCACTTCTTCTTTCTGAGAATATGAAGTAGAGGAAGCAGCAAGTTCATGTTTCAAATTCTCAACCTTTGCTTCGAGCTCCTCATTGTAAGAAGCAATGTTCCTCATTTCGGTGTCGTGTTGCTCAACGACCTTTTGCCATTCGGCCTTGTCATTTTCCATAGTGAGCATGGCCTCTATGTTGGCACGATTAACTCTCTGAAGCTCATCAACAAGCTTCTGCCAGTTTGACATCCTCTCGATATCAAGTTTGACGGCGTCGAGATTTCGTAGCATGGCAGGCTTGTCAATAGGGACCAGGTCAAGGTCGAACCTCACACCCTTTAGGCACCATTGAGGAAACCGGCTCTGCAGAGTGGCAGGACCCGGTCCAACTTGAAATTTGGGCCTGTTAATTATCGTTTGAATATCTGATTTCCCAAGAGCAGGAGAGTCAGAAGGAATGTCGAGTGAGGCAGGAATAGTAACTTTCTCAGGAGTAGTAGAGGCCTGCTTTTCACTGTGACGGGCTCGTTTGCTTAAGTCTTCACCCATGTGACCTTTTCCTCGATCGTCATGAGTTTTTCTCTTGTGGGAGTCATCGCCTCTTTGCCAAGAGTCATGGCGCTCTTCTCTCTCTCTTCTTTCGCGACGTTCTTCTTCAGTCCTCCTTTCATGAGCCTTTCGGGCAGCCCTTTCTTCATCAGATTCTCTGTAGGAGGGAAAGTAACGCCGATAATCATATTGACCACGCCCCCCGTAGCGTTGGAAATCCTGATAATATGATCCGCCGCGTGTCATTGAAGGATCTGAAATAAGAAAAGATAAGCTTTAGAAATCTTTAAAGTATAAGAAGATAAGTGCATAAATGTGTTGGAAAATCCTTAGTTGTGTGTGAAGTGCAAACTACTCGCGTTGGACTAACGAACCACTCCTCAGTTGGGGGGAAGTAATAGGTCCCACTGTCGGTGACAATTCTTGGGATAAAGGAGTTGGAGTCTGTTGGAGGGCAGATGTCGCTTCAATCATCGGGGGTACAGTTTTACCACAGGCAGGGTCATCTTTAAAGAGCTCTTGGGAAGTGACGATTATGTCACTTAAATCCCCAAAAACGTCATCACCGTCATGCCCAACCTGATTCCCTCCATCAGCTCCTTTGTCAGCACTCTTCCTGGTTTGGGAAAGGGGCTCCTCTTCTTCTTCAATTATGGGAGCAAGTGCGGGCTTTTCGGAGGGTCCCGTATCGTCTCTTGGAGTAGAGCACTTTACTAGTAAGGTTTCTGCAGAAATTTCTCCTCGCATGTGCTCTTTAGTGGAGATCGGAAGATCAGGAGTTTTCACCGGAGAATCAGGAACCTCCGTTGGAGCTTCACGAGGCCGAGTAAAGCGAGAGGGATGGAGGAGTCCGTATTGATGTAAAAATTCATCGTTTAGCAGAAACTTTATGCTCCTCTCTTCGACCGGCACGGCATTTAATCTTTCTAAAATTTGCTTAAGACTTGGGTCCCTGGCAGGGGGTGGAAGTGCTAAAACAGGAAAAGAATGAAATTAGCAATTGAGAGTTCAGATCTCGAGAAAGTTTCAAAACGGAAAAAGTAAAGACAGGAAATCTTACTTCCCACTCTCCAGATGGCATAAAACCCTGGAGGGCAGCGAACAAAGAAAAACTGATTCAAAAATCCGTGAGCGCTTTCGGAGAGATCAGTAATAAGTTTGCGGTTTCGAGCGCTTCTTATAACCACGATGGAGGGATGGTCTTTAGTTTTCGTGAATGAGCAAAAATAGCAGATCTCCCCGAAGCTTGGTAATCGATCCAAAACTCTCCTAAATAGAACACATAACCCCATCAGAATGGCGTAGCCATTGGGGTGTAATTGGAATGGAGAGATAGACAACCGAAGCAGGAACTGTTGGAGAAAGTCATTAAAGGGAGGAATAGCGCCGTTCAAGCACATTTGGCGATTAACAGCAACAAAGCCAAGAGGGGGCCTATCCGCGGTGTCATTTGGCCCCGGAAATAAGATGTCAGCATCATCAATGCCAAACTGGACGCGCGGTTGGTTAAACACCCGCTGATTCAAAGTTGTGGATGTTCTCTCCGGAGGGTTGTCTATAGGGATGGCTACTGGGAAGACATCTTCAGCCTGGCCCATCGGCTCTTCTTGATGAGAGGTCATTCTACAAAAGCAACTGGATGTTCAAATGCGAAGGTGCACGTTTCCTAAAAAGTGTGAAGTGTCGTGCAAAGCTAATAAAAAATAATAATAATAACAAGTAAAGATAACTGGAATTAAACTGGTTGACGATTGATTGACTACGGTAATTTCGGAACTTGTTATTTAAAAGCTCAAGCATAATATTAATGAGGGCTGGTCAGTTTCAATTGACTAATCCAGTGCTGCTTTAATATTCCACTTGAAATCGATAGCACTTCGTTCACACGATTTATTTAAGTTAATCATCTATCATTAACTAATCTGTCGTTCGATGTGGGCAATCAATGACAGTATATTCGTCCCAGTTTTCTGTGAATGTTATATTAACAGGTTATTAGCTTACAAGTTAAAGCAATCTGTAAAAGATTCAAGCAGCAGTTCAAGGTTCAAGTGGAGTTTAAAAAATACATGTGCTAAGTCGTAACCGACTCAAGAGTTAAGTCGTAACCGACTCAAGAGTTAAGTCGTAACCGACTCAAGAGTTAAGTCGCTCCTGTCTTAAGTCGTCAACACATCAAGCTGATTATGCTCTAAATCCTAAGTCGTAACTCAAGGAACAGAAGAAAGGCTCTGATTCTAAGCAACTGGAAATCCCTTAAGTCTTAACTCGGCTACGGCTCATGAAAATTGCTAGGTCGCATGGAAAATCTCTGAGTTGTATATGGGACGATTCCTCACTCTATTCGAATCAAGTTTTTCAACCAACCTGCCTTCCCTTCTAACTTTCAACCTGTTCACCCACGGCCACTTCAACAGCAATAGCTTTAACCTATCACACTACAAGTCGCCTCAAATCGCGAATCACCTTATGTCAAGCCAAACGAGTTTAAGTTCGTCAATGACCGATTTGATAAAGCTCGTAGGATTTGAAAGGACAAGCCAAAAACGAGGGACTGAACATGTAAGGTAACAACGGCTAACGGTCGAAGAGGGAACAAGATCACTTACGATTGTATGATGCTAAAAGGAATCGGACGAAGTTTGGATCGAAATCGCCTTGGAGAGCTCAGAGATGCGTTAATGGCAGAAAACAGTTTAAAAGTTAAGTGATGAGAAGAAGGAAAGAGGAAGGACGACTCAGGCTTTTATATCTGGAAATGTTGGAATTTGAATCGGCATGCCCGGGTTATGATAAGTCGAAGCACACGACTTACGACCTAAGCGTGTGCTTCGAGGGGCAAATGTTAACCCTATCTCGTTCACGAGTTAACAGGTCCATGAGTTAAGCAGCTCACGACTCAAAAGGCTTCACGACTTAAGGAAATGAATGGTCTACGGCTTAAAAGGATTGTGTGGCTTTGAACATGTTACGACTTAAAGAAACACACGACCTAAGGATTTGTACGACTTAAGGACTCTATGGGATAGGAAGCCTTACGAGTTAAGCTTCCTACGACTCAAGGCATCTACGAGTTAAAGGATACACGAATTAGAAACCTCCTACGAGTTAAAGCCTCTACGAGTTAAGGGGTACCCGAGTTAGGCTGCTTACGAGATAAGCGGCTCACGAGTTAAGAAGAGATAACGACTTAAGACCCTGATGACCTAAGGAGTCTATACGACTTAAGGGAGCTACGACATAACAGATTAAAGCTTGACCGAGTTAACAAGTGTTACGACTTAAAAAAGGTGTACGACCTAAAGACACTATCTCTTAACTCGTCTACGAGTTAGGACTCGCCTTCACAAAGCCTGAACTCAGCTTTAAGCCGAAGGCAGCTGGTTAAGTCAACCACGACCTACGACTTATGATGAGTCGTATACGACTTATACAAACAAGCCAGAAACTACAACCAGATAACTCGTAAACGACCTAGTACTTGAAGCGTGGGTTCGAAAAAGGCAGGAAGCTCTCTACAAACCAGAGACTCAGCTCAATGAGTCGGTCACGACTCATCCTAAGTCAGCAACGACTTACCTTAAGTCGGCAACGAGTTAGGACTTAGCAACTTTTTTCACCCAGAACTCTCTATAAATAGACATCCACCTCCAACTCTGGGGGGACTTTTGGTTCATTCTCGAAGCGCCAAAACTCTGCCATTTTCTCGACTCAAGCAACACTTCAAGCACTCCAAACATCGAAGACATTACATCAAATTCAAGAGAGAGAATCCACATCATTTATCATGAGTTTGAAAGATAATTCTCCGTCAAAGTTTGTACTAACAGTCTAGAGTGGATTGTAATTGAAGAAAGTTGTATAAGTTGTACTTGTTCAGCAATAAAGAGATCAAAGTGGACGTAGGCTCGATTTTAGGCCGAACCACTATAAAACTGTCGTCTTTTACTGCTTTTCTGCAATTTCTTTACTTGTATCTTGTTCCCGTACCAACGGGTGGTGCTTTCATAACTGTTATCTACTCACTGGGGTGTTAGCGTTTAAATTTTAGCGTTAACAGTTGGGTGGTAGTGTCGTAAATAACTTGAAAACTGCCACACTTATTCTTTATAAATTCCTATTGGTTAATAACATACTTTAACAATTATTCATCAAACTTCTATTGTTTAAAACATATTTTAGCAATTTATTTGTAGAAAATCTATTACAGATCAGATTTATTATTTCCAAAATTATTTTCAAAATAATTCATTATATTAATATATTAATATAATTATTAAGTCTTTTTAGCTTAGAAAATTCATAATAAATTGAAATCACTTGGAAAAAAATCTCAGAAATTAAATCTGAAATAACTTTTTCTTCACCATATAAAAATTTCGAGGCAGAATTCAATATTTATTATTTTTCAAAATTAAAACATGAAATAAATTCCTTTTTCACCTTAGGAAATTCATAATGTATCCCTATTAACTCCCAAAATTATGAAATTAAAAACTCATCTCCAAAATTAAGTTTTACACACATATCCAAAAATCAAGCTGTTTGGAGGTCGTTTACTAGGGTTTTTACTCTAAAACCCATCACTTTAATTTCATGAAAATCATAATAAATCGTCATAAATCATTATTTTATTCAAACAATGATTATTAGAGCCAAACATGATCGGCATAGCAAAATACATTTAGTTACTATCTATGACCGAACAAAAACAAGTAAAATAAGATGATTTACACTGTTGTTCATCTTGATTAGTTAATTGGAGAACGAGATGATTTTCTAGCTTTAATTCCTTAACTTTATCTTTGATTTATTGTTCTTCCTTGAGCTATTAAAGGCTGGCCAAAATATAGGCAAGGAGTTATGAACGAGAAAGTAAAAGTTTATTAAGGTAGAGGGAGAGATTTATACTAAGAAATGTAGCCTCGTTTCCTAGTTTACCCTTAAGGAAATTCCTCCTTCTTAATTTGGTTAAGTCCTATTTTAGTTCATTCATTAAGACACATACATTGGATTTATTAATCTCATATTCCCAATTATCCATATTATTCTATTTAATTTATCCAATTAAATATCATGTATAATGTTAAACAAAAATTAGGGGTGTTACAGGTTCCCCCTCTTAGAGAATTTCGTTCTCAAAATTCAGTAAGGACTACAAACAAGTATAACAAACATGCAAATAAAAGCTAGTATGTCCTACCAGCTATAAGTCTATATAAAACAAATATAGAGCATACCCTCAAAGTAGATTAGGAAACACATCTCAGATCTTGTCCTTTGTCTCCCAAGTACAGTCCTTCTTGTTATCGCTCCACTGAACTTTCACCAACTTTATTGTCTTGGTCCTCAATCTTTTCTCATCTCTCGCTACAACCCTAACTGATTTTCTAACAAAAATCAAATCAGGCTCTACTATTAACTCCTCCAACTCTATCTGAGGAATAGTAGTCTCTAGATCATGCACATGCTTGCGAAGACGAGACAAATGGAATACATTATGGACACATACCATACTGCTTGGTAACTCTACTATGTAAGCAAGTTTTCCAATCCTTTCTAAAATATGGAATGGTCCAACATATCTCGGGGCTAACTTTTCTGACTTTTCAAACCGTACCACACCCTTCATTGGTGATACTTTAATGAAGACCTTGTCTCCCACTGAGAACTCTACGTCTTATCTGCGTGACTCTTATGCCTAAATTGAGCTTCCTTCATTCGTCCTCGGATTAATTCAATATTTTTTTACGCCTCTCTAATCAAATCTGGACCTAAGACCAGCCTGTCTCTAGTCTCTAACCAACATGCCGGCGGTTTGCATGCTCTTCCATACAAAGCTTCAAAAGGAGTCATTCCTATACTAGTCCAGTAGCTATTATTATAGAAAAACTCAATCAAATATAGGTGATCCTCCCCAAAATTCCAATATACAAGCTCTTAGCAAGTCCTCAAGTACCTTTTTGACTGTCTTTATCTGCCTATCAGTCTTTGGGTGATAAGCTGTACTCATCATGAGCTTGGTACCTAATACCTCATGTAGACTCCTCCAAAATTCTCTAGTGAATAATGCATCCCTATCACTGACTATGCTACTAAGAATCCCATGAAGTCTAACTATGTTCTTCATGAAGAACTTTGCTAAAATAAGTGTCGTTCTGGTTGACTTTACTGGAATGAAATGGGCACTCTTGGTCAACCTGTCCACAATAACCCATATGCTCTCATTTCCTCTCCTTGACCTTGGCAACCCATCTATAAAATCCATGGATATTGAATCCCATTTTCAAACTAGAATATCTAGAGGCTGAAGTAACCCACTGGCTCCTGATGTTCGGCTTTCACTTGTTGACAGTTCACGCATTGCCTAACCCACAAGCCAATATCCCTCTTCATGCCTTCCCAATAGAAGTTCCTCTTCATATCTTGGTCCCTCCAAGATGAATCGTAAACTCGGATCGATGACATTCCTCAAGAACTTCTCTTCTCAAGTTCTCCACATCTAGAACACTTAATTGTTCCTTCTTTCTCAATCATCCTCTGTGGTAAAGATAAAAATCTTTCAAATCATCGACCTTGGTTCCAACCTCAAGTCTTCCGATCCTCTTAGCTAATAATAGATCCTCTTTCTGTTTAGAAGCAACTCTCTTGATCGATATTGGTCAAACTTCCAATCAGGACAACATGGCAATACTCTAACTAGAACTAGTAGTCGATCTTAACTGCATACCACAACCAGTCAAAGCTTCTAGATCTTTCCACTCCACCAACATAGCCAACACCACATTCTGATGTCATCTTATAAGAGCATCCGCTATTTTATTGCCTTCCCCTGAGGTATATTCTATATCAAATCATAAGCAGCCAAAGACTAGAGCTACCTCTGTTGTCGCATATTCAACTCCTTCTAAGAGAATAGGTGTCTCAAAGAAATATGATCGATATACAATTCAAATCTCTCCTCTAAGAGATAATGTCTCCAAATCTTCAAGTCAAAAATTACCGCTGCCAACTCCAAGTCATGAGTAGGATATCTTACTTCGTGCGGTCTAAGCTGTCCAAATGCCTTAGCAATGGCTTTGTCCTTCTACATCAATTCTGCTCCCAATCTAGTCCCATATGCATTTGTGTGTACTACCAACCCTTGGTTACCATCTGGAACTACTAATACTGGAGCATCGGTCAACATATGTATTAACTTAAGGAATGCTCCCTCACATTTATCAGACCAAACAAACTTCACTTCCTTCCTGGTAAGCTTAGTCAAAGGCGTTGCTATCCGCGAGAAATCCTTGATGAATCTCCGGTAATAGCCAGCAAGTCCAAGAAAACTTCTAATCTCGGTCACTGTTTTTGGTTTCTTCCAATTTGTTCACAGCTTCGATCTTATCTGGATCGACTGACAATCCCTTCTCTAAAACCACATGACCAAGAAACTTAATCTATTTCTTTCAAAAATGACACTTGGAAATTTTCACTTTTAGCCGATTCTGCCTCAGCATTTCCAACACTACTCTAGGATGAATCTCATGCTCTCTTTCATATTTTGAGTATACTAAAATATCATTTATGAATACCAGTACGAACTTATCTAAGTGCTCTCGAAAAACTCCGTTCATCAAATCAACCAAGAAAGCAGTTTGCATTTGTCAATCCGAATGGCATTACTAACCATTCATATGATCCATATCTGGTTCGAAACACCATCAATGGGATACTATCCTCTGCCACTCTTAGTTGATGGAAACCCATCATCAAGTCCAATTAGGAAAACACTCTGGCTCCACTCAACTGATCAAATAAGTCATCAATTCTCGGCAAATGATGCTTATTCTTGATCGTCCTCTCAATAGCTTATGATAGTCGATACACATCTTAACGACCCATCTGTATTCCGTGGCCGCTCGCCATGACGAACTGCTTGGTCTAATAAAATTCCTTCCCCCAAGAACCACTAGCTGAACCCTCAATTCCTTCATCTCTGTCGATGACATTCTGCTAGATGGTCTATTGACATGTTCAGCTTCCGATACAAGGTCTATTTGAACTCTACAGCTCGTTTTGGTGGTAATCCAGTGACCAACTCAAATACATCTACAAACTCTCTGGCTACGTGAACCTGACTAAGGTCATCTCCCACCTCCTAGGAAATTAACAAAGCACAAACACTCTTACTGGAATTCTCTACTGAGAAAATAATTCGGTTATGACTATCTGGGTGCCTCAACGTTATTTATCGATCCTGGCAAAATATCATAGCCTCATACTTATCCAACCAATCCATACCCAAAATGATCTTGAAATCTACGAAATCAAAAACATACAAACCGCATGCAAACTTATAACCTAACAAATAAATTTCTAACTGGTCACATCTCATCCCAAGAGTTGCATGCCCTCTTATTGGATTTGCATCGCAATGAAGTAACAAGGTATGTGGGTTTTGTACATAGCCTATTAACCAAATACTGTGATATAAATGAGTGTGATGCAACGGCATCAAAAGGCACTCTAACCGGTATACTCTGAATCAAAAGCATACCTTCCATCATAGTTTTCCCTTTCTCTGCGGTAACAGACTTAGAAAAAGACGGTGGCTCAATAGCAAACACCTTCCCTTTATCCGCCTGGACTGGCTCTGGACACTGGCTTTTATAATGCCCAACTTGGTCATAGTTGAAGCATTTCACATTCTTCTTCTCTACAGGCTTCTTTCCTTTACCAGATCTACACTCGTTGGCATAATGTCCCTTCTTATAATACTTATAACACACTAAATTAGCCTTCTCGTTCTTGGCAGCATCCCCTTTCTGGGCTCCTTTCCTTTTGAAGAATTTCCTTTTCTTTTCCTGAGGGCCTTGACACTCAAATGGTTTCTCGCTAACAGACATAGAAAGCATCTCCTCATGGCGAATGACCATCTCCACCACTACATGGAAAAGCTCCCTAATATGAGTCATAGCCATTTTGCCAAGCAATAGCATTAATCCTTGAATAAATCTCTCATTCCTTCTGACATCAATGTCCACCAAAGCATAACCACATCGAGATAGCTCATCAAACTTAGCAGCATACTTGATCATTGACATCTCTCCTTGTACAAGATCCATGAATTTTATCATCAATGTCGACTTGGAAACCTTAGACAAGAATCTCTACTCAAACCTCCTTCTAAAATCACCCCATGACAGCTTTCCTCCAGAACTTCGACTATCACACTATTCCACTAGTGAAGCGCTAACACTTGCAACTGTCTAGAGGCTAGCCTTCTCTTCTCTCCATCATCCAAGCCTAAATCTTTGAAGATCCTTTACTAATTCAAAATCCAGTTCTCAACTTCAACAGCATCCTCTGTTCCATGGAAAGGCTTTCCTTCCAAACTGGTATAATCATTACTCAGCTTGGCATATTTGTTGCCAACTGGGGCCATAGGATTGGCTCCTCCAATATTCACAGCATTACCTACAGCTACCCCTGCAGCTGGTCCAGCTTGCGTCAAGTTGATGAAGAACTTATACATCACCCCCATATCTACTGTTGGGGTTCCAGAACTTACATTGGCCTCTGCACTTGGATTAGTATTAGCCTATCGACCTCGGTTTCTCCTAGTATTAGGTCGAGCATTACCATTTGTTGTGGGACTTCCTCCACCTAGATTTCCTCTTCTATTTCATGTTTTCATATCTTCATTATCATAAATCTACATATGAGTCTTAGTAAGATATAAAAGAATGGTCTAAGAGAGAAGGGAACATGTACTTATATATATATATATATATATATATATATATATATAGCAAATACAAGCACGTTACTATAATGTTAACCCAAACCCCAATCTTATTCTTTAATTCATTAGGATTATGTTTGAAAATGTTTGTTTATTTTGTGTTTTATCATAAACCTATGCTCTGATACCAACTTGTAACATCTCCCTACTTGGAGGCCCAAAACTAGCTGCTACAGATGCTGCAGTCATCCATTGTTATTAATCTCCGACGACCAAATACGGCGGTGTAAGATAGATTGATACACAGATCACAAGAATATGGAAAAAATTTAACAATTCATAAACATATTTCCGCATTCAAATCAAAACATTTCATGTTCATTACATAATCCCATAATGTTAACCATGTTCAGCAAAAATATAGTTATTACACATATGCCAAGAGCGACATATGAAGATGCATCCTTGGTTGATCAGAGTATATAGTAAGGCTAATAAATATGCCTTTACATCCAAATACACAGTGGAAAAGAAAACTCTAAATAACTATCCGCCTCTTGCATGCCTCTGGAAGCTTTATTTATCCAAGAAAAACTTGAAAACCCTAAACCTCAAATTACTCAGAATTAATTGAGTACCCGAGAGTATAAGGGAAAAGCAAAAACTTCGAGTTAGACATAAAGCCTAGTATGAATTATAGTCTATCATCTCAAAACCAAATAGATATCTTGCGAGACCACGTCGCTTAGCCGAATGGGTTTTCCCCTCACTAATATCCTAAAACCTTTATAAACTCATATACTATGCTTCTGCATCCACAATGGTTAAAAACATAGTATTTCAAAACATTATGATGATATGCAAAACAAGAAAATTATATCTGGATTTCTCCATCCCCATTTATTCTGACTATCTGTCTCAATTATAGTTTCTAGGATTATTATTAACCTATTAGTTTTCATGGGCAAACTAATAATCGATTAAATATTTAAGGACTCCCTGTCCAATTACATAGATTTCATGGGCTTACTATGAACCTGTCTATCTGATACCTTCATTTACACATAGTTTTCAAGGGCTAACTATAAACCTGCCTATCTAACATCTTCATTTACACATTGTTTTCAAGGGCAAAATATGAACCTGTCTATCTGACATCTTCATTTACACAGTTTTCATGGGCTAACCATGAACCTGTTTATCCGACATCTTCATTTACACCTAATTTCAATGTGTCAACTATTAACCTATTAGCCCCTGCTAATATCATACAATTTTTCATGGGATTACTGGAAACCTATCGGCCCCTGCCAATATCTTTCCTTTATATTTTACTCATTCAAAAGTTTATTCAATTTATATTCACTACTAGGTTAACCTAACTGGTTCTCCTACCATTTTTTCCAAAATATAGTTATGGGTCCATTATAAAGTGAATATTTTCATATTAGAAGAAGCAATATAACAACATAGCAATACCACTCATGTGGGTTTAATTTATCAAAAATAGATTCTTCTTAAACCATTATAAAAACTTCTTTAATATAGCCATGGGTTTTCCTCTAAAAATAGAGTTTCGGTCATAATATCGTTCGTTATCTTCGAAACCTAGCTTTCGACTTCATAGGGTAACCTCCTTTGAAAGCTCTTAAAAACATTAGGCTTCTGCCTTATAATACTTTAAATTCTACCTTTCGAAAATATAAAACTTGGTCAAAAGAAAACAATTTACAACCTCTTCGAAAGCATCTTCTTCGAAAGCAAAGAAAACTAAGCAAACATATTCGAAAGCAAAGAAAACAACCCCCCTTAAAAATATAAAACTGTTTTAGCCATAACTTTTTATATGCATTGAATTAAGGTCTCTAACCTACTACATTGTGTTCAAATGATAATACCTCTTTTCGTAGAGTGGTCTAATATAAAAATGGGCTTACGGTTAGAAAGTTACGCCTATTTGAAGTTTACAAACAAAGCTAGGGAAAACTGCTACAAAAAGGCTTCCGCAACGTTTACAACTGCTGTCGAAAGATAGCTTCGAAAACAAGGTCGGAAGGTGCTTTCTACAAGGTTGAAAGGTTCATCAAAAATGCTGCAAAAAGGTGCACAAATGCTGCGAAAGGTTCTATGCTGAAAGGTTGCTTCCGACAAGATCAGAAAGTTCATAAAAATGCTGTAGAAATGTTGCAAAAAGTTCTATGACGAAAGTTTGTTTCCGACAAGGTCGGAATGTCCATAAAAATGCTGCAGAAAGGTGCAGAAATGCTGTAGAATGTTCTATCGAAAGATTGCTTTCGACAAGGTCCGATGGTTCAGTGGCAGAGTCGTATATAACTTGAAAACTGCCACACTTATTCTTTGTCAAATTCCTATTGGTTAAAAACATACTTTGAAAATTCTTAGTCAAATTTCTATTGGTTACAAACATATTATAGCAATTTATTTGTAGAAAATCTATTATAGACCAGATTTATTATGTCTGAAATTATTTTCAAAATAATTAATTATATTAATATTATAATATAATTATTAAGTTTAGTTTGGAAAATTCATAATAAATCAAAATCACTTGGAAAAATTTCAAAAAACACAACAAAAATCTGGAACAACATTTTCTTCATCATATAAAAATTTCGGGGTGGAATTCTATATTTTATTATTTTTAATTATTAAAACAAAAAATAAACATTCTTTGCGCCTTAGAAAATTCATAAAATATTCCTATTAACTCCGAAAATTATGAAATTAAAAATCTATCTTCAAAATTACGTTTTACACAACATATCCGAAAATCAAGCCGATTGGAGGTCGCTTACTAAGGTTTTTACTCTAAAACCCATCATTTTAATTCCATAAAAAACCCAATAAATCACCATAAATCATAATTCTTTCCAAACAATGATTATTAGATCCAAACATGATCAGCACAGCAAAATACATTCAGTTACTATCTATAACTAAGCCAAAACAAGTAAAAATGAGATGATTTATACTATTATTCACCTTGATTAGTTAATTGGAGAATGAGATAATTTCCTAGCTTTATCTTCAATTTATTGTACACCATTGAGCTTTTAATGGCTGGCCAAAATAAAGATGAGGAGTTATGAATGAGAAAGTAAAAATTTATTAAGGTGGAGGCAGAGATTTATGCTAAGAAATGTTGCCCCATTTCCTAGTTTACCCCTTAGGAAATTCCTTTTTCTTAGTTTGGTTTAGTCTTATTTTAGTTCATTCATTAAGATACGTACATTGCATTTATTAATCTCATCTTCCCAATTATTCACATTATTCTATTTAATCTATCCAATTAAATATCCTAAATAATGTTAATAAAAAATTAGGGATGTTACACATAATTTTAAAATTGGCGTTAGGAGGGAAAATTGAAACATCACTTAATTTGAATTTGAATTAAAGGACCATGCCCAATTTAGCCGAATCTGGCCCACCGCCCACGCACGATTTTGACCCATTTCATTAAATTAATGATATCTCACTAATATGAATCTAATTTAAAAAAATGAGTAGTCTATCTCAACCAAAAAACAAGAGCAACGCAATGGTATGACTTCCATCGGCTAATTCAACTGTCTATAAAAATTATTATTTTTCCCCTTTGACTAAAATTTACCAAAATACCCTCCAATAAAACTTCAAATTTATTATTTATTATTATTATTTAAGTTTAATTCAAAATCTTAAGTATTACATTCTCCCTCCTTAAAGGAGTTTCATCCCTGAAATTCTATGGGGACAAAAAATGTAATAGAAGCTCACACTTTCGTGTACATACCCGTATCACCCATGCATGTACACACCTATTCAAACAAAGCAACCATCTTGACTTAAGCCATTCTAAACATATATATATATATATATAGATCTGGTTAAAGTACTAGCATTTCGAATAAGGCATATAATTTATATAATCAAGATATTTGTGAAAATCTAGCATAATGTAGTAAATGCGATAAATGCAACATATATGAAAGCAAGAGTATGACATAATAGGCATGATGCATAGCAACCCTAGTACAAAACTGGCAGTTTTATATGGATATAACTATAGCGACGTATAAGATAATGTATAATATAGCATCCAATAAACATTGCATATAAGTCCTAATATCTAATCTAAGCAACCAAAACCTAACTCCTAGCGAATCACACTAACTATAGTAATGAGTTTGAGATGAGAAGTCCGTGTTTTCTCACTAGGCACTCAGGATCGTCTCCCCATTGTATTTCACTTGCTTGATCACCTTATTCCTCATCCTGCGAGTCCCATGCTTTACTATTTATCCAGGTCCCTTTGATGAACTCGCTTCAACTTCCATTTCCACGTTCACTGATTGGCTAAGCTCCACCACTGTAGTCGAGTCATGTATATGTTTTTGCAAATGTGCTACATGGAATACATCATGAATTCCATCCATTCTCTTCGTCAAGTCCACCTTATATTCCAATCCTCTAATATGATCCAACACCTTAAATGGTCCAACAAACTGTGGCGCTAACTTTCCTGAGCTTCCAATCCTCATCACATGCTTAATAGGAGATACCTTCATGAGCACAAGATCACCAACTTCGAATTCCAACTTCTTTCGCTTTCTTTATATCATGTGCTACCGTAATCCTTTTTCTTATCAGCTCTAGTTTCTTCGACATATCTCTTATCATCTATCATCCAAATATTACTTTATCTGTCGACTCCCACCAACATAAGATGATTTAAACGACCTTCCATACAACGCTTTGAATGGCACCATCTTAATACTAGCTTAATTACTGTTATTATATATGAATTTCACTAATGGCAAATGATCTTCCCAAGCACCATCAAAATCCAGAATGCACTCCCTCAACAAATCCTCTAACACACTATCCACACTCTTGGCATGTCCATCCATCTATAGGCGATATGTCATGCTCAAACTCAACTTCGTTCCCAGGCATCCTATAGGCTCCTCCAGAACTCACTAGTTAAGGGTAGGTACTAGCACTTATAGTATTCACCAATATACCATGTAATCTCACTACTTCCTCTATATATAATATAGTTAAAGATGTTGCTATTCTCGTACTCTTTACAAGAATGAAATGTGCACTTTTCGTCAATCGATCTACTACAACCGAGATACTCTCATTGCCTCTTCTACTCCTTGCAAACCCATCTATAAAATCTATTGAAACACTTTCCCACTTCCAATATGGAACTTCTAAAGGCATCACAATCCACTCAGTTTCCTCTGGTTCTCCTTAACCCTCGAGCAAGTGAGACACCTCACCACATCTATCTTTATTCCTAGCCAAAATAATAAGCTCTCTTCATATCCTAAAACACCCTACACTCCATAGTATACCAAAGAAAAGCACACTAAAAGAGGTGGTGTGTTATAGGTATAGCTAAAGCATCACAAAGACTAAGATTCACAAGACAAATAAATAAAAACAGTGGAAACATAATAATAATAACTAGACATTTAAAATTAAACTTCATTTCAAAATAGAATGTCTTAAAAACCAAATATACATGTCTCATGAAAAATATAATCTCAATCACATCATCAGTGTACATAAACAATAAAAATCATCCCTCTCACAAAGTACCAGTACATCCAAAGTCAAATGAAAAGAAAACTGAAAAGAAGAAGAAGAATACATGAAAACCTTCCAAGAATATATCTTCAAGCGGTCTGAATATACTATCCTCGATTCTGCTGGCCTATGGGGGAAATTGGGAAATAGAGGGGGGTCAGACTATAAATTTGATGAGTGAAAGTAATTACTAGCATTTTTACGCAAGATAAAGATAATAGACTAAGCAACAGTTCTAGTATGAAAGGAAAATACAGAAAAGGAAAAAAGAGAGATAAAATACTGTTTCTGATTCTATTTGCTATGATTGTGATTGTTTGCACTTGTCTTAGATTGCTGTGATTAGGTTGAAATCCTAATTCTATTTTAGTTAGGATGAAATCCTAATTCTACCCGTTGATCGGCCTTCTATCTTTGTTGTGCCACTATGAAGCAATCCTGTTGGATACAGCAAAAGACATATGTTTAGCGCTTGGAACACATTAGCGAATTATCTACCCCAATTGATGCCGCATGCTCGGTCATCGCCAGTATACACTAACTATCGCCCCCTATTTTGACCTCCTATTTACGCTAATAAGCATAAGCATGCCCAGCCTTACCTAACTGTTGTGAGACCATCAGTCCTCATCTAAAAGGGAATGCTGTCCAGCCTCACCTAAGTGTTTTGAGACCATCAGTCCTAGTCTAAAAGGGAATGCTGCCGGTACTGGTCCTAACAAATAAATTCTAGTTTGTGCCCCTTGCCCAATTCACTAGATTTGAGCTTCCATCTATTGGCCACTTATGCACCCTAATTAGCATAAGCATGTCCCAGTCTCACCTAACTATTGTGAGACCATCAGTTCCTAACTGAAAGGGAATGCTGTTGGCACAAGCCCTTCATCTATGTTTGCTTATTAACTTAGTGTAAATTTTAAAATAAGGCTCTTCTGTTATTTTCGCTATTTTTTCTTATTAACTTAATCTATTTTTTAAAATAAGCCTTTTATGTTCTTTCTTCTTAATTATAACTTATGTTATAATTGTTACTCTTCTATTCTATCTTTTTAGTTATAACCACTAATTATAAACATGCTTGCAAATGTCTTAAAATTTTCTATTTCAGTCTTTTTTTTGTTACAGTTCTTTCTTATTTTACATCTAATTTCTGTAAATTCAGTGTTTATTTCTATTTAATTCATATTAGTGAATTCTCCTCTTTTTTTATTTTTATATTTTATTTGCATAAAAAGGAAAAAACTAGCACTTACATGCTAAATTCTAAGATAAAGCAGATGTAAATAAATACAAATAACTGTAAATAACCGAATAAAATAGCTGAATAAAAATAACCAAATAAAATAGACTGAAAAGAACTTTAAAATCTCATTGTAAATAACTTATATAAAAACTATCTCAAAATTGTGGAAAAACTACAACTATTGAGAACCCTATTATTTTAAATTACTTAAAAATCTAAAACAATCACAAAACACTCATCTATGGTCTTTAGCTCCATTCCTTGGCCTTCCTGAATCCACTTCTAGGATGTAGAATATTTTTATTAAAAGGATCTCCTTGCATGAAATTTTTTCTCTTTAGGGTTCAGCCTCAAGCAATGAACCCAATTGAGAGAAAATATGAATGAGAAAAATAGCTAGGTCTAGGGTCTTATTTATAATGTAGCTTAGGGATCTTGGGCTGTTGGATTTGAAGATTGAATCTGGTGCAGCCACGTCATAGGCTCGCTAGGAACCGTCGAATGGAAGCACGAATGCACAGGATTGAAGAAAAATAAAAATATGATCAACGAAACAACGTTCAAGAATTAAGCGGGTCGACTCCTATGGGAGTCGACTTATAGGTCGGCCTATGGCCTTTTGGGTCGACCTGTGTCAACCTGACCCCTTGTTATTTTTTTTCATTTTATTTTCGGATTCTTATTTCTCTCATATCTTCTCTATACTAACTCGAATTTCGATAAGTTATATATGGAAATTGATCAAAAAATTGCCATGGACACAATGGTGCAACTCCCGTAGCTCGATTCTGACAATTTCACAAACTTATTTTATTATTTAATTAATTCATTAATAAATTATTATAACTTAAGTGGGTTGTTACGTTCTCCCCTCCTTAAAGGATTTTGTCAGGACCCGATTCTTCGACTTCCGAAATCGACATCAATACGTCCACTATATCAACTGCCGAGCAATCGAATGCCGAAAAACCGAACCATGAGGGTTAAAAGAAGAGGTAGAAGAAAAAGATAGAAGAAGTAAGAAAACAAAACAGAAACAATATCAGAATCTCACAGTCGCAGCGGAACAACATATAATAGATAAATGAATAATCTTTAAAACAAAGGTACTATATCAGTTATTACATTACATCACTTTACATTACATTATCAGAGTTTACAACAACAAACAGCGGAAAAGAAATACTATATACTAATGAATATGCCATGCCATCCAGCTTGCCTCCAGCAACTCCTGAATCCATAATAACCTGATAAACCTGACTCTTGACTGCCCATGTGGAAATTGGTGGGCACCCAGAGTTTAGAAAGAGAACAATAAACTCCGAGTCGGTCATGGGACTGGTGTGAGAACTAAAACAGTTTATCTTTAAAACAAAGAACAGAATAATTTTTTTTTAAAATAGATTCGCAATGCTTTTTAGAAAATGAGACTACCATAAGGCCTCCCGCACACACACACACAATGCAAACGCAGAATCGGAGGAAATTTCTCCTTATGATAGTCAAAGATGCTTGATACGCATTAAAAAGAAACATTTGATATTATTACTAGTGCATAGTGTAGGAAAACATTTCGAAAGTAAAGATATAAATCTTGGCCAGCATAGACATTTCGCACTTATGCCTACTATAGCTACCATGTTCAATAGCAGGTTACCGCCACATTCCATGGTAGGTTATACAACTAAAACCGTACAAGGATTGTATTGTTTCTTTGGATTTTCAACAAATAGTCAAGCTAAGGAACTTCCTACTGCCACATGGGATCGCCTCTGGCGGGACGTCTCGAGAACTTAACCAGCTCTCTGCCAATACAAGGCCGGGTTACCTTTGTCACTAGGTAACTACTACACGAATATGCCATCCCCCGGTCCCTTTGGACCTTTATCCGAGCGCTCGATAACCAACATCACACAGTAATAAATATAGTGTGTCAACATGAGTAAGTATCTGGGCTCCATACCATGATACCACCCTTTTCAGAAGGAAATGACATACCCTAAAGGGCGCGACCCTCATAACCTTGCCGCATATTCCTGTTTTGACCATTTCTGGGGAGTGAGGTCTGACGAAGTCTTGTCCACAAAGCTAGGCACAAAGCCACGCTTTGATCAACAAATGATCAATAAATAATCATCACACAGCAACACTAAGCATGCCACATTACCAAATTGGGAATATATCGCTGATAACCTTCAACTACATAACCTCTAAGGGTGTTAAGCTAAGAGAATAAATTCTCCGCCACCAACAGAAATATATTTGAAAGAAATCTGCTTTATATCTCAAAATGTAATGTCAGACACGTAACCATACAAGTCTGTTCCGGGTTCGAACAGAACCGAAGGCACTTCAAAAGAAGCCCTTGCAATCCAGGTATTCACAATCCCGATCGAATTTCCCATCACAAAGGAAATCTCCATACCGATGCTAACGGTGCAGAGACAATCGATAGGTCATCCTATCGTTTTCACAAATACCCGGTCTTCACCACCGATCTTCAATGCTATCCATTACGTCGTATCACTATTCGAAATGGGTAATCCGAATAACGAGCGCAATAATTTAAAAATAAGTGTAGCATTTCAGTTTCAACCAATTTACAACAAATACCTATTTAAAGGTCAATATTTGATAGTCGGTTATTTAACCATCAATCAATATTCACAACATCACCCGATTTCAAATAATTTCCCAAATTATTTATTTTCAAAAATATCTTTATAGGATATATATCCCACACTTCAACCATTTGAAAACCAATTTCAAATAAATTTACACCCTTACAACTTTCATTTCAAAATGGTTCATTTAAAAAAATTAAATAAATCCTTACCGATTTATTAAATTTACGTTCCAAATCCGTAAATTAATCTCCACACTTTAAAATGAATCAACGTTTATTTTTAACTAATTTCCCTTTCTTTTATAAATTCCATAGTGAATTTACAATTTCAAAATATCTATGAATATACGATTTTTAAATCGATTTCTAATATTCATTTTCAATTTATCTTTAAAAGATAAAATCTCAAACATTCACTTCATATTGGAAAAAACATTTCCATACTTATTTAATAATAAGTAATTCACCAATCTATTTATTTTCAACATTTTGAAAATATTCAATATACTTAAATCTAAATTAAGTATATATTTTATTTTATAAGGAAAATATTCTCTTAAACACATTTATTTGGGTCAAAACGAACGTTACATAAAACATCGTTACGACAACCCAAAATCACTAGTATAGGGATTCAAACTTAAAATAGATATATAAATCCCAATACAATATAAAACATTTCCTTTCGAAAATCATTTACTATAACAACAGTGTTATAGTCCAACATTTCCTTCTATTTCTCGAAACATCTATTTAAACAATAAATGTTGAAATCTATGGTTTCGATACTTAATACATTTTAAAACATCTTTAAATCGTTTTAATTCTATTTAAAACATCACTTTTCCAAAATATTTCTTTAATATATTATTCACTGTCCAAAATTGTGAATATATTTCCTTATCCAAATTCAACATTTCTACATATTTTATTTAAAGGATTATCCACTGTCCAAAATCATGGATATATTTCCTTTAAGAAGCTATAATAATTAACTTATCAAAATAAGTCGTTTTCGGATTTATAAAACAACGTTTATAAATTCCATTTATATTTTATGGCCACTTCAACTTATAAAATCACTTTATTAACAAATTCTATCCATATTCCATTTACACGAAAAAAATCCAATTTATAAGTTAATTACTTATAAATCTTTTATTTTATAAAATCTATTCATTTTATAATTCCATAATTTATAAATATATAGATTTCATTCACTTATAAAATCCATTTATATTCCATTTTAACACTTATAAAAACTTGTTTTATAATTCCAATATTTTTAATTTATAAATATCAATTTTATAAATATTTTATATAAATCATTTATAATAATTCAAAAATCCCAATTTAAATAAACCAATCCTTTTAATAATTTGCAAATCGCTATTAAAGCTTATATAACTCCAAAATCATACTTAAGTATTATTTTCCAAAAATATCATTTTTATAATAATAAAAATTATAACATTTATTTATTTAAAGTGAATAAATTCCAAAATTAAATTTTATTATGAATTCTCAACTTAAATTTTCAAAAATCAAATTTTATTTATTTTCGGCATCTAACGATACCAAAATATATTCGGCTAAAATATAGCCTTTAACCATTTCAATCACAAAGATAATCACACAGATTATAAATAGATCAACACACAACATTGAAACCAATTCAAATGTTTGAGGAATCCAGTTGGATCCCTCCAACGTGTTTCCCTGCATCCAAAGATGTTAGCACAATACCCATTTCGCTTCAAGACGAAATATCGCGGTATATGGGATTTATAAAATACTATCCGCTATTACGCGGCGCAATAGGGTCTCATCCGCTATATAATGCGGGAAAAATCAACTCCAAGTACATATATGATACCAATTTCACTATACGGTGAAATATTCATGGTATATGTTTTTAATAAATAACCTCCGCTTACTAACGGCGTTTAATGTCTATTTTAACAATCAATAGATAACAATCATCATTCAAACTTACATTCAAGCAAATTTTAAATCTAACTATTTAAAATTTGAATCGAAACTAATTCGATTGAGTGAGAAGTTCTCACCTTGATTTTCAATTTTCAGCGTTTTATTTCGAATAAAATTAAACGTGCGTTTAATTTTACCCGAAATTCAAACTAGCTCCAAACGATTCCAATCCAGCTCCATCGCGTAGTGCTCGACAAAACGAACCCGATGCAAGTCGTTTCGAAATTTTTCGACCTCGTATGACAAAGATACATCAATTTAAACTTTGAACGAGTTATAATATAATAGTTCTACAATTTATGTTTCATTTCTAACCCTAACCAAATCTTGACCGCTCAACTCTAGCTTGCAAATCACGGCCGTCCCCTGAAGCTTCTTCTCCAACTTGCAGAACACGCGTACGCCACTAAACCCATACGAGCCGCCTCCTAGGGTTAAACATTGCCACCACCTCGTTGACCCGGAGTTCGATCAGGGAGTGCCAAACGAAGCTCCTCACCTTCCTCTACCTTCGGCCAGAAGCTGGTTGAACTTGGCCCCCTCTCTCTCGAAAAGCGTGCGCGACCGGCCTGCCTTTGGCTGAGCATTGCCGTCGATCGGATGCTCCAATTTCGATCATACCCGTTGGATTCGAAGATCTCATTGCCCTCTACAACATTGTTGTTGAACGTTTTGCGTGAAAGTTGACGGATCGAGAGAAAATTGAGGATGAATGTGGGAGTTTTCTGGCCGCGGGTTTCAATAATGACGGCTACTCTGTTGAAAATTAGGGTTTGGCAATTGAGATGAATAAAGGCTCCTTTTATAGAAAACCGACGAAACACTATTCATCCCGGATTTTCCGAACTCCAAATCTCGCGCGGTGACCGGCATTTTTAGGGTTTACCCCGCGTTCCGAACACAATGGAACGTGTTTCGGGAGCTAATTCGATCATTTGTGCGAGTTACGGCAATAAACGATCAATTTAAAATTAAATCGGTTAATCAAATTTCTGTGCGTTTTAGTTTGCCCCGGACAAACGGTAAATCCGATTGACATGAAATTTGAAACCTTACAATAATATCACATTACAGATCCGATGAAACTGGTTTCGTCGAAATCCGAGACTGTTTGAAAATTGGCTATTTTAGCTTGTCAATTAAATATTAAAATATTCAATTTTCACAAATTAACTTTTAATTCGATTCTAAAAGTTCCATAACATCATTCTAACTCCAATATGATATAATAAAATTTTACAAATCACTTTCAATCATATTAAACTCAATTTTCAATTATTTCTGTAATTTCAACTATTAAATTATCGATTTAATTATCCAATTAAATCCAATTTTTCGAAATAAAATTTATTCGACTTATAAATTTCACTTAGTAATATTTAAAATTAATTAAATAATGAATTTTAATTAATATAAATTCTGGGTCGTTACAGATTTTGTCCTCGAAATCTCTAAGGACAGAAGAATGAAATAAATATTTTCATTAAAATTCTTTAACCACGTATTCAACCATTATCCATTACATCCATTATACATAAGTTTTCTAATGCAATTTATGTTATATGCAATAGTGTGGTGTTAATGTCCTTAATTAATGCAAAAGATTAGGCGGTTTACTGATTTAGTCGACATCCTTTAATGCAATCGTGTCCCTGCCATGTATCCAAATGAATGCAAATTCCTTAATGATAACTGATAGTTTTATATGCTTGTTACAATCATTATCTAAATGCAACAACCACATGATAGTCACCCATTTATAACAACCATGGAAATAAAATAAAAATGCAAATGCACATACATCCTTATGCATATGTTCTAGTGACCTAGTTAGGCTAATCCCTAAGAGATAATAGTGCCTAGTATGTATACACACGCGCGCGCGCGCGCACACACACACACACATATATATATATGTACATACATACATAGACATACATATATATATATATGTATGTATATATGTGTGTGTGTGTGTGTATGTATGTACATACACACACACACACACACATATCTATGTGTGTGCGCGTGCGTGTCCATTAACATCCACTAGCAAACACTTGCAACAACTAGCGTTCAACATACATAACATGTTCTAGTAACATGTTTATATTCAGTCTTACCATCCATAAGTTAAATCCTAAGATCTACCTTCCCAAAGGATACTAAAGGAAAGAACCTATTAAAACTAAAGATGGAAATAGAAAATTCAAGGTGTACCATCAAAAAGATGCGAATAAGAGGTACGTATTTTCTCCTCAGCCTCCAACGTAGCATCCTCAATGATGTCTCCCCACTGCACCTTAACCAACGTGACTTCCTTATTCCTAAGCTTCTTGATATCACGTCCAATGATTTTGGTAGGAACGCAATGAACCGATGCTTCTCTCTCCACGTCAACTTCCTCAAGTTGACTAGGTTCCACTACCTCTGCTGAATCATGTAATCACTTTCTCAAGTGCGAAACATGAAAAACATCATGAACTCTTACGAGCCTCTCTGGTAGCTTTATTCTATACACCATCTTCCCTACCCTTTCCACAATGGGGAACGGTCCTGCGAATCTGGGAGCAAGTTTCCCACTTGATCCAAACCTCACTACCTTTCTTAGCGGAGACACCTTAATGAAAACCAGATCTCCTATCTCAAACTCAATATCGCTTCTCCGCTTATTTGCATAGGAATTCTATCTATCTTAGGCCGCCTTCATTCTCCTTCTAATCAAATCAATCTTTTCTGAAGTCTCTTTAACCATGTCGGGACCTATTAGCAATCTCTCTGTAGACTCCAACCAACACGAAGGCGAATTTCATGGCCTCCCATAAAGAGATTCAAAAGGTTCCATCCCAATGCTAGCCTAAAAACTATTATTATGTGCAAATTCCACTAATAAAGGTGCCCCTCCCAAGTTCCTCTAAAATCAAGAGTGCACATCCTTAACAAATCCTCAAGACCTCTATTAAATCTCTCCGTTTGGCTATCCATCTGAGGGTGATAGGCCATACTCAACCTAAGCTGTGTACCTAAAGCCTCTTGCAAGTTCCTTCAAAACTCGCTAGTAAAGTTAATGTCTTCGTCGCTCACTATCCTAGAGGGAACTCCATGAAGTCAGACTACCTCACGAACATATAAGGATGCCAAAAAAGGTGCTATCCTCTTACTCTTGACCGGAATGAAGTGGATCCACAATCACCCAGATACTAGTATTCCCCTTCCTAGATCGGGGTAAACCATCTATAAAGTCCATCTAAACACTATCCCACTTCCGTTCGGGTACATCCAATAGTTGAATCAATCCGTCTGGTTTCTGCTGCTCCGCCTTAGCTCTTTGGCACACAAGACACTTAGCTACAAACTCTACTGCATCCTTCTTTATGCTTCTCCAATAAAACACTCACTTCGTGTCCCTATACATCTTATCCTCACTCAGATGAATAGTCATTCGAGAATGATATGCTTCTTCTAGAGATGCTCTCGTCAATCACTAGTGCGGGGGACACAAAGTCTTTCATCTCTCCTTAGCCACCCTTTACTATCGATGGAATAGCGTTGGAGATGTTTAGAGTCCTATCCTCTGCTAATCCTATCCAAAATATCCATAAGCTATGAATCCTCTCGCTGCCTTGAGCCAATGTGTCTATGAGGGTAGGCTTAACCTCAAGCGCTGCCAATAGTCCATGGGTAATGTTCGTAGAGGGCTTAAACTCGAAGCTGGAAATAAACTTTACGCTTTTCCACTTCATGAATATTGGATTAAGGGTTTACCTCTTCCTACTTAATGCATCCACAACTACATTCCCTTTACCAGGGGTGTAAGCTATCTCAAAGTCATATGATGCTAGAAACTCCATCCAACGCCACCGCCTCAAGTTTAAATCCTTCTGTAATAATAGGTATTTCAATGATTTATGGTCAGTAAAAGCTCGAACCTCTCTCCTAGCAAGTAATGTCTCCGAGACTTGAGCGCGAAACCAATAGCAGCTAACTCCAAATCACGGGTGGGGTAGTTCTTCTCATGAGTTCACAACTATCTATTTCCATAACATACTACCCTCCCTTTTTGCATCAATACTGCTCCAAGACCTGTCCCACATGCATCAGTGTATATTGTAAAAGGTTTAACTCTGCTGGGTAAAACTAACATTGGTGCACTAGTAAGGGCCCTCTTCAACATCGTGAAAGAATCCTCACAATCTATGTCCCGCACGAATGCCATATTCTTCTTAGTGTGGCGAGTAAACTGTGCTTCTTAGCAAAATCTTTGATAAACTTCATATAATAGCAAACCAAACCTAAGAAGCCTTTAACTTCGGTAGCGTTCTTGGGGGTCTTCCAATCCCGTACTGTTACTATCCTAGCAGGATCCATAGCTAAATCCTCTTTTGAGACTACATGCCCCAAGAATGCACCTCCTCATGCCAAAAGTGAAACTTCAAGAATTTTTCTTTCAACTGATGAGCACAAAGTTTACAAAGAACCTCCTCAAGATGAATAGCATGCTCTTCCATACTCTTGAAAAACACTAGAATGTCATCCACAAACACTGCAATGAAATTATTTAATACATCTCGAAAAACACGACTTATCAAATCTACAAAATAGGCTGAGGCATTGGTCAGCCAGAACGGAATAACCAACCATTCAAATAATCCATCTGGTGTCCTAAATGTTGTCTTATTGATGCCATCATCAGCGACACTAAGCTGATGAAATCCAGTAGCTAAATCAAGCTGAGAAAATACTAAAGAGCCAACCAACTGATCGAAAAGATCGTCTATCCTAGGAAGTGGGTAACAGTTCTACTTCGTGAGTTTATTCAACTCTCTATAGTCTATGCAAAGTCTAAGGGAACCATCCACCTTTGTAGCGAAGAAGACTGGTGCTCCCCACTCAGATATGCTCCATCCGATGAAGCCTTTCTCTAATAGCTCACCAATCTGATTACTTAACTCCTTCCTCTCCCTAGGATGTCTCATGGGCAATGCCACTAGCTTAGCATTGTCATTCGGATAGATCCTAAAGTCAATCTCTCTCTTAGAGGGTAGTCCCCTAACCTATTCAAAAACATCTGGGAAATCTCTAACGCCTGGAATGAAATCTAACTCTCCTAGTGATGAATCAAGGGAATAAAGGAAACTGAACATGACTGGCTCCTGTAAGTCGCAAGAAACCTCGAGAGTCCTTCTGCTATATGTCTCTAGCCTGACGACTATCCTCTCGCAGTCTAATATCGCTCCATAAGTGGATAATCGGTGCATCCCCAAAATCATCCCATATCCCAGTACATAGGCGCCACATTCAAACTCTACGCCTAATATAAAAAATTTCAAACCCCTAAAAATCATGGATAAATGTGCCAGTCCTCCTATGGGATTTGAAACCGCTATAGAGTCTACAACTAGAGAAATATCTAAGTGTAAACAATCAACCAAGGAACTAGAAATGAAAGAATGTGATGCTCCAGAGTCAAAAAGAGTCTGAATAGGAAAATTTTAAATAGAGATCAAACCTTCCATAGAGACTTTCCTACCTCGATCTGATTAACTACCAGAAGGTGCTGCATCCAAAGCCTGTACTTGCGTTGTAGGTGCGTCATCTCTCTGCCCTGCCCTTTGAGGACAAGCTCTACTAAGGTGCCCAGGCTGCCCATAATTTTAACACCTCCCCTTCATCGTGTCTTTCTTACAGTCCTTTGTGAAATGACCAACCAATCCACAATTTTGACATTTTCGCTCTTTTTGATCTGCTTTTGAGGTCCTCCTCCTTATTATTGTCCTTATCTCTCTTAGTCTTCCACCACTGCTTCTTAGAGTTTTCTGATTTAGGAACCTCCTTAACCTCTTCTTTCTTAGCAACATTTGACATGAGAGCCATCTCCACAAGTGACTCGTGACTCATACGTCGCTCCCACAGGTACATGTGACAATGCCAACCCTTGAAGGGGCTGGTTCAAACCCTTAGAAAACCTGATGGCCTTCTTATGCAGTATATTAACAAGCTCCATTCCAAACCGCGATTTCTCATTAAACTGATTTATATACTCCTTCATGAAAGACTCCCTTACTTCGGACTAATGAACATCTCTATCTGCATGCTTTCCTCGGCTTACGACAAGAACTTTTTCTCAAACCTTTCCCAAAATCCAAACCAACTAATGTCTCTACCTTCCATCTCTATAATCTCCCACTGGTAAGAAGCTTCTCCCTTCAGCTGCCAAGATGCAAGCTGAACTCTCTATCGATCATCCAATCCTAACAGCCCAAATATCTGCTCTGTATTCCTCAACCATGCTCGTGCCTCCATGAAATCCTCTATGTAAAAAGATGTCTTGCCTCCTAGATTAGCAAAATCCTTACGTAGCTTAGAAAAATTGGCTGCTGCAGGTGGATTAATGGGATCGCCACCCGCCGTTGCTACATTGGGCGTTTGCCCTTGCATCTTTGGTGCCATAGTTTAGAGCTATCTATAGAACTAGCCAGGAACTTGGACACCCTTTGGAAGATTCGAGGCATCCATACTATGCAAAGAAAAAGGGAATTTAGGCTCGAAAGAAGGTTGAACTGGACTGGGAGGGGATTTTTATAAACACTCTCTTATACTTAAAAAAACCATTTCTATAATAAGAGTTTCTTTCTAAAAAAAACACTTTTAGTTTGAAGATATGTTACTTTTGAAAAATACTTTACTTTAAAAAAGGTGTTTACGAATCCTGCAACCTTAGGCTCTAATACCAAGTGAAACACCCCACACCCCTTAGTATACCAAAAAAAGGATACACTAAAAGATGTGGTGCGTTATAGGTATAACTAAAGCATCACAAGAATAAGATTCACAAGACAAATAAGTAAAACAACGGAAACATAATAATACCTAGACATTTAAAATTAAACTTCATTTGAAAACAGAATGTGTCTTAAGAACCAAATACACATGTCTCGTGAAAATACAATCTCAGTCACATCATCAGAGTACATAAACAATAAAAATCATCCCTCTCATAAAGTACCAGTACATCCAAAGTCAAATGTAAAGAAAACTGAAAAGAAGAAGAGTACATGAAGAACTTCCAAGGATATATCTCCAAGTGGTCTGAATCTACTATCTTCGATTATGCTGGCCTATGGGGGAAAAAGGGAAATAGAGGAGTCGGTCAGACTATAAGTCTGGTGAGTGAAAGTAATTACTAGCATTCTTAAGCAAGATAAAGATAATAGACTAAGTAACAGTTTTAGTGTGAAAGGAAAATATAAAAAAGATAAAATTGGGATAAAATACTGTTTTTGATTCTATTTGCTTTGATTATGATTGTTTGAACTTATCTTAGATTGTTATAATTAGGTTGAAACCCTAATCCTATGTAAATTAGGCTAAAATCCTAACTCACCCGTTGATCGACCTTTTATCTCTGTTGTTCCATTGTGATGCAATCCCGTTGGTCACAGCAAAAGACACCTTTTTAGCACTTGGAACGCAGTAGTGAATTATTTACCCTAATCGGTGCCGCATGCTCGGTCATCGCCGGTACACACTAACCGTCGATCCCTATTTTGACCTCTTATTTTCCCTAATAAGCATAAGCGTGCTCAGCCTCACCTAACTATTGTGCGGCCATCAGTTGTAGTCTGAAAGGGAATGCTGCCTAGCCTCACCTAAGTGTTGTGAGACTATCAGTCCTAGTTTGAAAGGGAATGCTGCTAGTATTGGTCCTAACAAACAAATTCTAGTTTACGTCCCTTGCCCAAATCCCTAGATTTAAGCTTCTATCTATTGGCCATTATGTACCTTAATTAGCATAAGCGTGTCCCAACGTCACCTAACTATTGTGAGACCATCAGTTCTTAACTGAAAGATGATGCTGTTGGTACGGGCCCTTCTTCTATGTTTGCTCGTTAGCTTAGTGCAAGTTTAAAAATAAGTGTCTTCTGTTATTTATTCTATATTTCCTTATTAACTTAATCTAAGTTTTAAAATAAGCTTTTTCTGTTCTTACAGCTTAATTATAACCTATGTTATAATTGTTACTCTTTTATTCTATCCTTTTAGTTATAACCATTGGTTATAAACATGCTTGCAAATGTCTCAAAGTTTCTTATTTCAGTCTATCTTTTTCTTATTACAGTTCTTTCTTAATTTACGTCTAATTTATGTAAATTCAGTGTTAATTTCTATTTAATCCATATTAGCGAATTCTCCTCTTTTTAATTTTCTTATATTTTATTTGTGTAAAAAGGAATAAAAAAAACTAACATTTACAAGCTAATTTCTATCGTAAAACAAATGTAAATAAACACAAATAACTGTAAATAACTGAATAAAATAGCTGAATAAAATTGACCAAAAAGAACTTTAAAAACTAACTGTAAATAACTTACATAAAAACTGTCTCAAATTTGTAGAAAAAAATACAACTATTGAGAACCCTATTGTTTTAAATTACCTAAAAATCTAAAATAATCACAAAACACTCACCTGCAGTCCTTAGCACTATTCTTTGGCCTTCTAGGATCCACTTCTAGGGCGTAGAATATTTTTATTAAAAAGATCTCCTTCCAAGAAATTTTTTCTTTTTAGGGTCCAGCCTCAGGCAATGAACCTAATTGGGAGAAAATCTGAATGAGAGCAATAGCTAGGTCTAGGGTCTTATTTATAGTTAGCTTAGGAATCTCAGGCTATTGGATTTGAAGATTAAATCTGGTGCAACCATATCATAGGCTCCCTAGGAACCATCGGATGGAGGCACGAGAACACATGATTGAAGAAAAATCAAAATATGATGTGTACGAATGAAACGGCTTTCAAGAATTAAGCAAGTCGACCAAACTCCTATGGGGGTCGAACCTAAAGTTGACCTGGCCTAGGTTTGGGTTGACCTGAACCCTTGTTATTTTTTTCATTTTATTTTCGATTTCTTATTTCTCTCATATCTTCTCCATATTGAATCGGATTTTGACAAGTTATATATGAAAATTAATCAGAAAATCGCCACGAACACAATGGTGCAACTCTCGTAGATTGATTTTGAGAATTTCACAAGCTTATATTATTATTTAAGTAATTCGTTATTTAATTATTATAGCTAAAATTTTGGGTTGTTACAATCCCTGTACATTTCGTTACCACCAAGGTGAACGGTTGCCCTCGAATGATGACACTCTTCTAACACCTCATCAATTAATTCTTTCAACTTCGCTACGCATAACCTTCCATCCCCCCTCAAGTAGCTTTTCCCATCCTTCATACATTGCTCCAAATGACTCAATTTCTCACCTTTCTCTAGTTGGTCCATTATCTCAACCAACTATGCCTCCCTTCTCTAATTCATACCAATTTTATCCCATCATACATGTCTAACTTCTGTGGATGCCAATAATCCAAGTGTAATATCTGTCAATAGCCAAAAACCGAATATAGAAATATACTTCAACTATATCATCTCTAACATCATAGCACGCAGTGTTGCATGCTTCATACTCAATGCATTTTCCATTACATTACCCTTTCTAGGGGTATAAGAAATACAAAAATCATAAGATGCTAAAAATTCCATTAATCTTTGTTGTCTTAAGTTCAAGTCGCTCTGTGGGAATAAATTCTTTAATGACTTGCAGTCCATAAACAGCTCAAATCTTTTCCCTAGTAAATAATAACACCATAACTTAAAAGCAAATACAATTGCAGTTATATATGCTATAAACCTACCTTCCCGCGTTAAGACAACAACATGAATAATACCACAAGCATCTGTGTAGACGGTAAATAGTTTGGTACCTACAAGAATAACCAAATAGGTGCACTCGTTGACGTCTTCTTCAGCTTGACAAATGCCTCTTCACACTTCGCATTCCAACCGTAAACTAAATTCTTTTTCTTAAGATTCAATGGTACATAAATCCTTGCAAAGTTCTTTATAAACTTGTAAACCCAGCCAATTCAAAGAAACTACATACTTTTGAAGCCCTTTTTGGAACCTTCCAACTTTAACAGCTGCCACTTCTCTGGGTCTACTGCCAACCCATTACCAAATACAATATGCCCTAAAAATTGGACCTCACTCCTCCTAAAGCGGCACTTCGTAAATTTAGCCTTCAACTAAAACCTTCTTAGTACATCCAACACTTCTCTCAAGTGCAACTTATGATCCTTTGCATCTCTAGAAAACACCAAGAATATCAACAACAAATACAACTAAAAAATCTGTTCAGCTGCTTCATAAGACCCTACTCATCATGTCAACAAAATAAGCTGAAGCATTAGTTAGCCAAATAAATCACAACCTATTCAAATATTCCATCCGAAGTATGAAAAGCGATCTTTGAAATACTGTCCTTGGCAGCTCTTAACTGATGAAATCTTGTAGCAAGGTCAAGTTGCAAGAAAACCTTTCCCCAATACGTTAATCGAAGAGGTCGTCAATACGAGGCAATGGATAATAGTTCATTCGTTAGCTTATTTAATTCTCCATAATCGATGCATAACCTTAAGAAATTATCGGCCATAGTAGCAAAAATGACAAGCGCTCCCCACTTCTCCTAATAAATCCTTTCTTCAACAGCTCTGACACTTATTTATCTATGAAAGTTAACCAATAATGCAAGTTATTACGTAGGATCGACTAATATGGAATATAATTAAATCTAAATGCGGAAACAGATGATAATAGCAAAGTAAATAAAAAATAAGTAAAAATAAAACAAGTACACCAAGAATTTTTATACTGGTTCGAACTTCCCGTTCTCTGTCCAGTCCCGGAATCCTTCTGGAATTTCAACTACAACATCCCTCACTTGACCCAGAGGAACTGGTTTACACTGCCTGAGCAATCGCACAGGACTTCACCCGCCTAAGCAACCGAATAGGACTTCAATACAAATAGCAAAGGTATCTGACTGTAGTATGTTCTTAAATAGCACTGATAAGTCAATTGAGTACAATCTTCCTATAATCTTCTCCTTAATGACATATAGTGATGTGCTTTGAGAATTATGGAAGATAAAGTGATCAAAGATCAAAGTATGTAAGTATTTTGAGTGCTGTTTGAAAGCTTTGAGAATAGATGAGAATTCAAGAATGCTAAAAGTAAATTCGGTGATTTGTTTGTTGAATTCTATAATCTATTTATAGTATATAAAGAGTTGCATCTTTAAATGAAAAGTTATATTGAAAAGAACGGATGCAACTGTTGATTTAAAAGAATGTTTCTCTTGGTGAAAAGAAGTGACTTTTCAAGAAAATAGCAGTTGGGGATATTCAGGCGTCTGAATAAAAAAATTCAGACTTCTGAATTAGATTGAAACGCAAACAGCAGGGAAATAGTTCATTTTTGACCTCATTCAGACGTCTGAATATTTTAATTCAGACGTCTGAATATTGTGAAGACAATATTCTTATTTCAGTGCTCAGACGTCTGAATGAATGGTTTCAGACGTCTGAGTTTGCTATTTTGTGCATGTATGAGCATGTGTGTGCATGTGTGTGTGTATGTGTGTGTGTCTATATATATATATATATATATATATCATGTAAGGAGAGATTTTAACAAGTTTTCTAAGTAATATACAGACTCTAGACACATAATATACAGCTATAAACATCTGTAGATGAATTTGCAATAAATCTCCTGCAAAGATGGTTTATTACACACATAACATTTTATATAGGTTGTTATAATTAAAATCGAGAGTCTAACATTCTCCCCCTTTTTAATGATGACAACTATATAAAATTAATAGACTAGATACTCCCCCTGTCAATAAGCACAATTTAAATTTCTCCCCCTTTGTCATTGTAAAAAAGAATGAGGAAATATAATAAATATGGTGAGACAAACTCAATATTAATTAAAAAAAAATAGATTTTACCATATTTGCTGAAGTCCATATTTCATTGTAAACACGTAATTCTATTAAACGTATGGATCATTCTTAAAATTCCAAAATCTATCTTTTTCCTTTTGTTTCTCCGAGTACCTGCTATAAATAATAATCATTTTCGGTGCCCACTTACTATGTTAGGGTCCGGGGGGTTAGGTCTTTGGAAACCCTACCCATTTGGGTGTGGTTGAACCTTTATAAATATAATTTCCATTAAAATCACATTCTTATAATAGTTGCTAATATAAAGTTGTTTATCATGATCGATCATGTTTGCTGGAATCCATACCATTAGTCATTAGTCATTAGTCATTTCTATCATTTCCAAACAAAGTACTATTATGACTATAATTGGTTTTAAAACTATCTTGGTTACTAGTACTAGCATTAAAATTAGTATACAAGATTGCATATCTAGTACTATTTTTACTTTTAGCTTGTTTATAGCCTAAATCACTTTAATCATTGTGAGCTTTTGGATTCTTAACATAACCTAATCCCTTCTTATTTGAAGCAAGTTGAGAATTTTCAATGATTCTGGATAAATTTTTCTCTCCCTTTATTAAAATTGGAAATATTTTTAGTAATGTCATCAAGTTTAGTTTTGAGACTAGTGTTTTCTAACTTAATAATTTTAATTTTTGTTTTTAACTCATGATTCTCAAAAGCTGGAGCATTATTCTTTTCTTTTTGAGCTTCTATTTCTTGACTTAATAGAGCGAGTTGCGAATTGTCAGATAGTGAATCTTGAATTTTCTCAAGTTCTTCTTCTAATATTTTCTTCTCGTCTTTAGGCATATCTCTTTCAAATTCTGCTTTCTTCTGTTTTTCCAGAGCTTCCTTATATTTTCTTTTGAGATTTTTCAAAGTGTCTAGAAGTTCTGAATTTATTTCTATCATATCATCAAAAGTTAGATCACGAACCTCATTATCTTTTGCCATGAAACATTTGTTTGTATGCTCCTTTGATTTTTCTTTATTTCTCTCCTTCTTCTTATTGCCTTGACTAGATCTCTTTGTAACCATTTATTCTAGGATGTTGTTACGATCTCTAGAATATTATGCTCTGATACCAACTAAAAGTTAACCAATAATGCAAGTTATTACGCAAGATCGACTAATATGGAATATAATTAAATCTAAAGGCGGAAACAAATGATAATAGCAAAGTAAATAAAAAATAAGTAAAAATAAAACAAGCACACCAGGAATTTTTATACTGGTTCGAACTTCCCGTTCTACGTCCAGTTCTAGAATCCTTCTGGAATTTCAACTACAACATCCCTCACTTAATCCGGAGGAACATGTTTACACTGCCTGAGCAATCGAACAGGACTTCACCCGCCTAAGCAACCGAATAGGACTTCAATACAAATAACAAAGGTATCTGACTATAGTGTGTTCTTAAAAAACACTGATAAGTCAATTGAGTACAATCTTCCTATAATCTTCTCCTTAATGATATATAGTGATGTGCTTTGAGAATTGTGGAAGATAAAGTGATCAAAGATCAAAGTATGTAAGTAATTTGAGTGATGTTTGAAAGCTTTGAGAATAGATGAGAATTCAAGAATGCTAAAAGTAAATTCTGCGATTTGTTTGTTGAATTCTATAATCTATTTGTAATATATAAAGAGTTGAATGAAAAGTTATATTGAAAAGAATGGATGCAACTGTTGATTTAAAAGAATGTTTCTCTGGCGAAAAGAAGTGACTTTTCAAGAAAATAGCAGTTTGGGAAATTCAGACGTCTGAATAAAAAAATTCAGACTTCTAAATTAGGTTGAAACGCAAACAGCAAGGAAATAGTTCATTTTTGACCTCATTCAGATGCCTGAATATTTTAGACATTTGAATATTGTGAAGACAATATTCTTATTTCAGTACTCAGACGTCTGAATGAATGGTTTCAGACGTCTGAGTTTGCTGTTTTGTGCATGTATGAGCATGTGTGTGCATGTGTGTATATATTATATATATATATCATGTAAGGAGAGATTTTAACAAATTTTCTAAGTAATATACAGACTCTAGACACATAATATACAGCTATAAACATCTGTAGATGAATCTGCAATAAATCTCCTGCAAAAATGGTTTATTATACACATAACATTTATATAGGTTGTTATAATCAAAATCGAGAGTCTAACAATCTAGCTCTCTCCTATCCTTTGGAGCCATATGTCTCAAAGCATCACCATAGGCCCATCTTCTTTCTCAAGCCCAATCCTAAACTCAATTTCTCTATGAGAAGGAAATCCGAAAACCTCGATGAATACATTTAAGAAATCTTTCACTACGAAAATAGATGTTAACTCATCATGCGATAGGTCTAACGGATATAAATACGACATCATATGGAAACATCAGACTCACACAAAACTATCAAATCAGGTTTCCCATGTCAAATGAACAACCCTCCCATCACAATCCAAAACTACTCCATATTGAGCCATTCGATCCATTGCCAAGGTCAATCTGTATCCACAAAGCTGAGCACATTCACATCACAATTTAACTATGCACCATCTATGTCCAACTTAAGATCATGGAAAACAATAGAAAAATGTGTAAGTCACCTAACAAGATTCGACACAGTAATGATCTCATGCACAATGTTAGGGATTATTCCTAATTTTTCCACCAATGCATCGACCATAAATGAATGCGATGCACTATTATCGAGTAAAACTCGGGTAGGTAAATCATATAGTAATACCATACCTTCCATAATCAACTTCCCTTTCTTCTGGGCCGGTGGTGCAATGCTGGTAGTAGGTACAACATCTAATGCATAAGCCTTAAGAATCTGACCCACATTCTGTAGTACTAGACACTCCTTTTTATAGTGCCCTATACCGATCATAATTATAACACAACCTCCTTCAACTATCCTTATTGTCCCAACTGTTCTTGTTGCCCCAACCGTCCTTGCTGCTTTTACTACCGTAACATACAATCTCTCGCAAAATGTCTCTTCGTACCATGCTAATAACATTTTGTTCCCTTTTTGGAGTTTCATCGTAAGATTCTTAGCTATATGTTCAATCCTACTACACCTCCTTGTATAGTAGCCTGCTTTTTATTCTGCCCACCTAGCGGTCCTTCATTCTTGCGCTTACTTTGATTATTAACCAAAATTTGCTCCTTATTCAAATCTCCACGTATAGAATTTAACAAAGTCACGTCAAACAACCCTTAAAAGTTGCTCCAAATGGTACATGACTCAAAACTAGCTCCTTCTAGGGTGTATTTAATCCCTAAGCAAATTTCATAGCTTTCTTGTCTTGAGTATTTATCAACTCAAACCTAAATTTTACTAACTTATTAAATCGATTCACGTACTCCTTTATAGTCATGTATCCCTGCTTAAGCTGAATAAACTTCTACAACAACATTCCCCTCTCAGCCCCAGAAAAGAATTTCTTTTCAAACTTCCTTTTGAAAATCTCCTAAGTAATGGTATTCTCTTCCGTCTCAACAACGATAGTCTCCTACCAATATTTAACCTTTTCCTATAGATGCCAAGCTTCCAACTTCCTCATAGTTCGTTAGTCATGTCTTGGTTGTTGCATATGATTAGCTAAGTTGGTAAAATCTTTGCATAGTTTCATAAAGTAAAGATCTGATAGTGGAACAACGACCACATCTTCGGTTGCAAGAACTAATTCAATGGAGGTAGTAGTGGTACTAGTTTGAGCAGTTACTTGGAGATACCTACGGAACCAAATAAGCATGTTCATGCCAGGAATCTCAAGGACATATGCTTAGGTACTCTCACCCGCCCTTGTATTAACTCCATCAACGTTGGTCTCCATTCCAGTTTCCTTTGAATTATTTGACTTTAGTTATATGTAAATGGGATTCATTAGCGACTCCTCATTAGATGGTCAGAAACTGGAATAGAATGTGGTGTATCCATATATATTCAATTTGACCGTTGTATATTATATTATATATTTTTATAAAATATATAACTACGCTCTCTCAATATGCCCTTAATTCTATAACCTATGCTTTGATACTAAATGTAACACCCTGCAATTTCAGTACCCTATAAATACACAACAAAGTCTCGAAACGACGAGTCGTTAGGTGATATAATTGATATACAGAGATATCATATGAAAAAACTAAACTGTCCAAAACTTTCAGAGTCTCATAGTAGATGGACATAAAATATCATATTACAGAAATATACATATGTTTATTTATATACCTTATACCACTACATAAGCCTATGCAATCCAAACCCAATCAAATCCACAAACACTGTCATATCATGTCTTTAATACACAGTTTACTTTACAACATCTTTATACTATATTTACAATATATACAAGTACACGCCTCTAGGTCCATCTCATATAGACTCTATCACCATAAATAATATAGATAAAAGAAAATATAGGAGTGGATTAGACATATGTATGAATGAGTGAAATCAATCTAATATATGTATACTACTATGACAGTGATATAACGTGATATAAACCTAAAGTATAACACCTTCTAGTCCTGTCTAGTGTGCTACAGAATTATATTATATGATCTAAAAATGATCTAGTCCCGAACACCTACAGTAAAGGATCTCCGATATGTAATCTGGTATTGCCACTCACGATAAAGGATTACATGATACGTAATCCAGTCTTGTCCTTCAGTAAATGATTATGCATCTGCAGCTACTATCCGGTCTCTTCGCCTACGATAAAGGATATAAGTTGGACTCACGCTTGGTCCCACCACATATGCTACATTACCAATCTACGCATCCAAACAGCAGTCATACATTTTAAGATACACGTAGAGCCATAAGAGAACACCACGTAGAAATTTGAAGCTTTGTACATCGATTTTGGCAATTAAAAGGTCCGAAACACCCAAAACTGCATTTTTACACCGGTGGACTGGTGTGCACCACCGGTGCACCCCGTCTTAATAATGGGTTTTTCTTCCTGTTTTGTATATTTTTGTTTCTAGATCGATTTATGTACTTCATCCTTTGTTTCTGATGGTTCTATATCATATATATACATTATCTATCATGTTTTTAGGGTTCAAACATATTCATATCATCGTATTGAGTTTCTAAAGGATTTTGATTTGAATTGCCGAAGAGTAGGGTTTTGTTGTTAATTCCTCAAAATAGCATACATATATTTAACTTTATATTTTCAGATTTCATCATTAGGCCATTTTATATCATGGTTAAATACTAGAATAGCCTTTAAAAATCTTATACCATTATCAAAGCGATATATCATGACCGAAGAGGACCCATTCATCCAAATCAAGCCAAAAGAGCCCGCAGAATTTCCAGAAAATCCAATTTTCATAATAGCCCCAAACATTACTCTAGTAGATAAAGAATATCACTACATTTCCAATGCGCCTATCTCATCGAATTTCATTGAGAAATGAAGGTTCGGTGTTGAATTGAATTGAGGAAGATAATGAGTGATCAGTGATTTTAGAAATGAGAAAGAGAAATATGCGTAGTTTTAAAACTGGCTTTAGGGGGAAAATTGAAATGACATTTAGTTCAAATTTGAATTATAGGACCTGGCCTAATTCAGCCCAATCTGGTCTGCTACCTGTATACATTTTTAACCCATTTCATTAAATCAATGATATCTCACTCATACGACATCTTCTTTGAACAAATGGGTACTCCATCTTGACCAAAAAATGAGAGGTGCGAGCAACATAACCACCGTTAGCTAATTCAACTATTTGTAAAAATAACTATTTTGCCTCTCTAACTGAATTTACCAAAATACCCTCCAATTAAATTTTAAATTTATTATTATTAATATTATTATTATTTAAGTTTGATTAAAAATCTCAGGGTATTACGTGCTATAAATACCATTCTATATGCACATGTACAAGGATCGAAATTTCATTTATTGCATGCAATATTGCTTTTGTAATTAAGACTGTGTATTCAAAAATAAGTAATAAAATCAGTACTTATACTAAGCATTGATCTTCATCAAGATCAAACCACTTTAAATCTTATGTCATTAATTTTTCTTGCATGATATCTCTTCATTTTCCATTTTCTTAAACATAATATTAGTAATTTACAATTTTATTAATCTAATACAAACCATAATTCCGAGGTTGGGTAGAAATTTGGTCAACGTTTGGGCACTAAAAGGAGGACCTCCCTTGAAAAAATCTCATAACTTTCATCACTTTTATTCTCCTCAAACTCGTTAGTTAAAAAATTTGTCATGCAAACTAATGGTGTAAATGTGGCCGATAACTCTAACAGCCACAAAATCAATGACGACACCATAATCAATTTCATATGTCCCATTCCGTGCTTAAGCAACAACATATGGCTTGGGATGTTTAATAGGCTGGATCACTAGCATAAAATGGATTGCATGAGACTTGAATGAATTAAGGGCTAGGTTGGATTCCTAAAAAATATAAACTATGGTCAAGGAGTCCCAGCTACATTGGATTGGACCACATCTGGCCTGTTATCGCTAATATCTTTAATATCATGCATAACGCTCGCAAGAGGGTCATGTTATAGAACTCCTGTTGGGGCTGCTCTCACCCACCACATAAAAATATGTGCCATGCCAGCTCAAGATTTTACTCGTGATGTTCCCATGCCTACACCCACATTGCATTAAAGAGCTCATGCTGCTTGTCTCTCTCCCTTCATGGAAAGGCACTCTGTCTTAGACTACCTTTAAGTTTAGGATATGGGGCACGATTTACGTTTGGTTACTGAAGAAGTGATGGATGAGCTAGAAACTACAAGCATAGAGAGTTTTCAGTACATTCATTATCATAGTGGGAAATCTCGAGACCTTGCTTCTGTGAAAGGTGAGGCTTGTGTTCTATGTCCCCTCTATGAATAGGAAGCCGCTTACCCACATTTGTCATCATTGTTCGCCATCGTCACACCAATACCATATATCCACTTCTCCTGCAAGGCATTAGGGAAGCCCATCCCTAGCTAGGGCCCCAAGTCGTTCGCAAGAAGTAGAGGCGGGCCTCAAAGAGGAAATGGCATCGTTTCGACAGCAAATGCTTAAGATCTAAACTTGAAATCATCGCAATGAGGGTCTGTATGATGATGATAATGGGGAGCCCGTTTCTAATGAAATTTTGGAAACTTACATACATCGGAGGTATGCCTTACCTCCCATTGAGAAGTACAATGAGAGTGTTGATCAGTCTAACCGCATCATAACGTTTTACTCTATTAGCCGAGTCAATCAGCTCTCCAATGACATAAAGTGCCTCTTATTTCCCTTAGTATTCACTGGATTAACCTCTCGCTAGTTCTTGTAGATATACTTGGGTAGTATCCACTTTTGCTTCCATATGTGCACTGATCTCCAAAACTGAATCTTTGCCTCTCGTACTAGGATTATGATGGCTAGCTAATAGTGAAACATACGATGAGGACCAAATGAGTCACTCTGCTACAATGTCAATCGCTTTAACAAGGAGTCAACCTATGTAAGAGAAATGGACAAGAATAACCTAATCGTTTCCTTTTTCTCTAAATGAGGCACCGATCCAAGATGTGGAAGGAGCTATAGAAGCTACCTATCTCGTCCTTAACAGACTTCTTTCAAGGAGCGAATGACATCATATAGGTGTAAGAAACCAACCTATGTAACAATGACAATGAGGGTATGTGAGGTAACAAGGGCAACTCATGGGAGAAAAGCTACAGTGTCATCCAACCTTTTAATTATTCTATTTTTGATGATTCTCACTAGTCGAACTGAAAAGTTATCGAGGCAGGGAGCCTAAGGAAATAACTAGCTAATCCAAAAGCCAGGTACGATCAAGATATTAATCCCAAAAAATAGCAACTAGCCTTTAAGGGGAAATCAATATCCACATGCTTTAACAACCAAAGCTCAAAAACCATAAGCAGAAAGAGTCGAGGATCGAAAGCGATCCCTATGCTGGGGTTAAGTAACGACTCTACATCTCCGCCTTTATCATCCATTATCCTCATCTACCCCTGTACAATGGTGTTTGTATCCTATTCCAAGCTTCATTTGATCATTCCATGCAAATACCATCAAGCATCTCATGTACGCAAAGCCAGGAACTCGATTCTACCATCGATCCAAGCAACTCACAAAGAAAAAAGCTTTTAGCAAAGCAATCAAGGTGGAAACATGAAGGCATGAGCAATTTACATGTATATGAGGAAACAAGTGAGATTCATCAAGCAATCTTATGGATTGCTATTGATTCCCGACTAAGGATCGGTATCGATCCCTAAAAATGGTTGACATAGCTACAATCTTCTGAGCTTATCATTCTTTAAACATGGGGAATATGGCTATGAATGTGGCGAAGGAATTTTGACAACCTCAGCTATAAATAGAGGGCGAGGATGACATTTGAAGGAGCCTTTTTCAGTTATTTATGAATTTCCATAGAATTCTTGTAATTCTGAGGATACTGATCCGTAGGAACAGTGTTTAGTAATATAATCAATAACAGTGCTAAGTGAATGTAGGCAAAGTTTAGCCAAACCACTATAAAGTTTGTATGTCATGTTTTTGCTCATTTTCATTTAATTTCTTTATTTATTTCTCTACTATAATTTCTTGGATGTTTATGCCACATTTTGGCATAAACATTTTGGTGCTTTCATTAAGAGTTGAACTCAGGGTATTCGAATCAATCGTCTATTGTGGGGTTGCTTTAATCCAAGAGATAGATCCATTTTCTTTGTGTTACATTCAAAACTACGTGAATTTCCATGAAACCTACAAAAAGCTAATTTTAACAATGGACCCACGAAGAACGAATCCACCACTTCCACAGCTGTAGATGATATTGAGAATGTTGACTCTTAATATGCTGACGAAGTTGCACAACCAACCGCTGTTGAAGTCCAAAACCCATAGGAGGTGATAACGAGGATTTAGATGGACCTTATGATGAAATAGATGGAGGGTAACCTGTAGGAGTGCCACAATGAAATGAAACAATATATGCAGGAGTGTATCAGCTTGTTGAATCAAGTGACCCATGGCCATAAAAGAAGTAGGAAAAGTTGACACCTTTCGATTCATAGGACGATAGTTCTTCATCATCTTGAAATAGGCATAGGGAAGAAAAATAGAAGATGGTCAAAAAGGTGATTGGCATTTCAAGGCAAAGGCTAGAGACCTATCGTAGGCAAAATTCGGGGATAGTTACCCCATGCAGGGATCAGTACCAAACCTCTTATTCCCGGTTTGGCGAGTCATCATGTTGATGTTGTAAATGGTGATGTTAGATGTATATATGGTTGTGCTGTTGATAGCCAAGATGCCGAAGACCAAGTAGCCATTTTCTATCCACCACGCAGAAACCAAACTTGTAGAACTGCTGGAAGAATGGTTCTCCCGGAGTCAAAAGAATCCATGTATTGTGAACCTAACGGAGAGCATTTTCCAGGCCAAACACTCGAGGGATACCACGATTACGGCCGTTTAGTGGATCGTGCAGAGTCGAAGTACTTGGCTGAGATGGTAATAAGATTGGTAAGTGAATATCAACATCAAAGTAATGATGAATAGGTATCCTTTTCTAGTCGGAACCCATTCACTAAGAAGATACTACAAGAAAATTACCCTAGGAGCTTCGTGATGCCAACAATGTCACTGTATAATGAAAGGATGGATCCGAAACAACATTTCACAAAGTATAAATGGCATTTGGATTCGGTTAGAGCAAGTAATGCTATTAGATGTCATTGTTTCCCTATTTTCTTTAAAGGTGTTGCGACGATGCGGTTCATCTAGCTTCCACCGAGATGTCCTTTGATCAATTAGCATGAAAGTTTATTGAGTAATTCCATTTGCACACCACTTACCTAAGGACGTAATGTTATTGTCAAACCTCTTCCAAGAAGTGGAAGAGTCATTGGATTTCCTGAACAGATTCCAAATAGCTATGATGGAAGTAAACATTGCATTGGAAGACATCATTTTGATGGTATTAATAATAGGGATTCATCCCGATATTTATTTCGGGAGATGGTTGAAGGTGAAAACCTCGTCGATGATGAATGTATTTTATAGAAAAGTGAACCGGTTCTTGTGCTTGGAAGTGGCAAGTGCTGCTACCAGGAGGGCAGTGCCAGGCAGTCGGTGGAATCTAGTCATAGTAATGTTGTTGTAAAGTAGTCTGGAGGGAATTCTAGGAACAATGATGTTAACGTTGTGAATAAAAGTGGTGGCTAAAGAGGGAATAATAATAGGGATAGAGGCCAGAAGTCTAATTCCCAAAGATGCCCAAGTTTTCCGTAGTACGATAATTTTGCTCGGTTGAACAATTGGATTGAGGACATATACCTTTTGACCCAAGGAACATAGTAGTACAAGAAGGCGGCTTCAAAGGAGTTGACCAAGAAGGAGAAGAAGTCTAGAAAGTATTGCAGGTTCCATGAAACCCATGGTCACAACAAAAATGAGTGTAGACACTTACATGATGTGATTAAAGATTTGATAAGAAAGAATAAATTACAGCAGTTTGTCAAAGTTCTACAGGATAACAGGCAAGGAATTTCTAACCTATAAGGATGGTCGTTCCAACATGGGCAACCAGGCCTGGTCAGGACAAGCTCAAATGGAGTGAAAAGAGACTGAACATCAACACCATTTTCAAAGGACCATATTCAACAGAGAAGAGTTAGAACGAAATGAAAAGATATGCAAGTGCTTTGAAGCACATTGATAATGAGAGTGGCTTTGCCATCGAAGATGGAGCTCTAGCAAAACTACTCAGGACAACGGCTGATGATATCATTTTCATAAATTAGGACGTTACGGGAGTTGATGCCCTGACATTGGATCACATAGTAATTTCGACCATGATTGGGCCGACTATTGTGAGAAAGGTGTTGGTTGACTATGGTAGCTCAGTCAACATTCTATGTAAGAAAATTTATGACCAGATGCTCTTGGAAGGAAAAGGCTTAAAACAATGTAAATCTCATATTTAGGGATTTAAAAGGATAGCGACTGAACCCATCAAGTGTGTAGATTTGCCCGTGGTGCTGGAAGAAGGAAACCACAAGAGAGTGCTGGTTGTGACCTTCGTTTTTTAGATATTTTCTCAGCCTATAATGAATTTCTAGGCGGACCGGCTCTAAATAATTTTCGAGCGGCCACTTTCTCGTGGTGCATGATGATGAAATTCCCAATAGAGAATGGAGTGGGAGTTGCATAGGGAGACCCGAAGCTTGGACATGAATGCTACATCACAGTGCTGAATGAGGCAAGGCGACGTGAGGAAGGAAAAGATGTAAAAAAGGCTCTCTAAATTAAATCTTTGGACACATAGCAACCACCGCCTGACCCCTGGCTCAGGCATCATGATTGGTTCCATAAGGGTATGGATTTGAGGAAAGAGCCAGAGGATGCAAAGGCATCTCCCACAGAGTTAACGATCAACATCTCGGTTAGTCAGGACGATCCTACGTGGGTACTGAAGATCAAATCTCAAGTCGGCATAAGGATGATGAAGGAATTAACAGGTTTTCTCGAGCGAACCTGGATATGTTTGTCTGGATGCATTTTGACATTATGGAATATCATCAGAGATAGCATGTCATTCATTAAATGTGAACTCCAAATGTGTTCCTGTAAAATAGAATTGCCGTAGCCTAGGTCCAAAGTGATCCTCTACATTAAAAGAAGAGGTGGATAAGCCAATAGACAACGACATTATCTGTGACACTCTGTACTCGAAATGGGTATCCAATCCGGTTTGGGTGAAGAAGTCCAAAGGGAAGTGGAGAACATGCATTGACTATTCTGATTTGAGTAAGGAATGTCTTAAAGATTGCTTCCCGCTTTCAAAAATTGATAAGCTAGTAAATTCAACCACTAAACACATACTCCCATCGTTCATTGATGCCTACTCTAGCTACAATCAAATTCCTATGCACGTCCCTGATAAAAAACACACCAGATTTATAACTGACCTGGGACAATATTGTTATCTTGTTACGCCTTTTGGTTTGAAAATTGCTAAAGCAACTTACAAAAGGCTAGTAAACTCGGTGCTCAAGGAACAAATTGGGTGTTCAAGGGAAGTTTATGTGGATGATATGCTTGTGAAGTCATGGTGATCAATGAACCATATTGATGACCTTGCAGAGATGTTTGGCATACTCCGCAAGTATGTAATGAAGCTAAATCCACTAAAGTGTTCATTCGAGGTTGCATCGAGGAAGTTCTTCGGTTTTATTGCAAACTTGAGAGGTACATAAGCTAATCCAAAGAAGATTCAGGCATTAAAGAATATCAAAGTCCCAAAGTCGATAAAGGATGCACAAAGTTCTATTGGGAAGTTAGTCATACTATGCCATTTCATTTCTAAAGCATCGATAGATGCATCCCTTTCTTTGATATCCTCAATAAAGGGAAGAGAAATTTGGCTTGGACGATCGAGTGTACAAATGCTTTTCAAGCTTTGGTGGATCACTTGGGGAGATCCCTATCTTGTCAAAGCCCCTGGAAGACGAGGACTTGTTCATTTATCTCGCAGTGTCGGTGAACGCTTTGAGCGTTCCACTTGTGCATAAGGAATTCCAAATTTAGAAGCTAGTGTATTACATTAGCAAGTAGTTGACAAAGGTAGAGAAGAATTTCCCAAAGCTGGAAAAACTGGCATACTTCTTATTGATTGCTTCAAGGAAACTCTGTCCATATTTTCAGGCTCATCCAATCAAGGTTCTTACCAACCAGCCTTTGAGATAGGTCTTGCAAGAATTCGACACTTCTCAAAGGCTATTGAAATAGTATATTGAGTTGATCCAATATGACATAACATTTTATCCCCTAAGAGTGATCCAAGGGCAGGCATTAGCGGACTTCATAGCTAAGTACAGTGCACGAGATGATTCTTTAGAAAGCAAGATGTTGGATGGAAGATGTATACTGACGGTGCATCCAACGAGCATTCCTTTCGGGCAGGTACTATGTTGGTAACCCCCAAGAACATTCAATCTGTTACACCCTAAAACTTGACTTTCCAATGACAAATAATGAAGCATAATATGAGGCATTGATCATAGGACTCAAGATCGTAAAGGAGTTAGGAGTTTGAACTTTACATATCTTTTGTGATTCCCAACTGCTGGTGTGCCAGGTGAGAAAGGAGTTCTAGGAAAAAGGGGCAAGACCATCTCCTTATCTAAAAAGAGCTCTTGAGTTGCTTGATGACATCGAGTATTATAAGGTAACTCATATTCCTAGAAAGGAGGATGCGAAGGCCGACTCATTGGCCAAGTTGGCTAGCTCAGGAGATGTGCACCTTATGGCCCTGGTCCATATAGAAATGCTTTCAGCCTTAAGTATCGATTAGATGAAAGTAATTGTATCTTGGAGGCCGAGTCTGAGAAGGAGTCGTGGATGACCTCGATTAAGAATTACTCGTAAAAGGGAGTCCTTCCCTATAGGAAGAACAAGCGACGACAACTCCTTCACAAAGTTCAAGATTTATTATTTAAGAAGTAGTGCTATATAGAAGGGATTCTTAGTCCCCTTGCTTCAGTGTGTTTCTAATAAGGGAGTCAGGCGAGATAGTCAAGCAAGTCCTTGGAGAAGTGCACGAGCGAGCTTGTAGTGACCACACTGGGGTTGAAACCCTAGCAAAGAAGATTCTTCACTATAGGTACTTCTGGCCGACTGTCATCCGAGATTACACCAAGAAATGAGACAAATGCCAATGGCTCGCAAATATTTATATAGCCCTGCCAATAGAGATTATGCAAATGATCAGTTCCTGGCTATTTGTAGTCTGAGGAATAGATACCATTGGTGTGCTGCCAATGTCCAATGGTAGCATGAAGTATGCCATCGTTGTTGTTGATTACTTTACGAAGTGGGTCGAAGTGGAGTCACTAATCATGATCACTATAAAGATGGCGATTAACTTCATAGTCAGAAACATCATATATCGCTTTAGGGTCCTACAAATGATTATTTCTGATCCTCGAACCCAATTCGACAATGTTGAATTTAAAGACTTCTATCATAGGCATCACATTGAGAAGAGATTTGCAGTGCTATTGCACCACAAGTGAATAAATGGTTGGAAGATGTGAACAAAATAATTAAGTCTATTCTCAAAAAAACTAGAGAAGGCCAAGTGCAAGCGGGTCGACAAATTTCTACTAGGACTTTGGACTTACATAACGACCCACAAGTCTGCGACCGATCACTCTCCATTTGCCTTAGCCTACGGATCAGAGGCTATGAGTCAAGTTGAAATTGAAGTACCTTCTCATCGAGTGATTCATTACAACCCTAGAATTAACAAGGAACTCCTACTAGAGTCTCTCGACATGATAGATGAGAAGTGTGATGAGGCCAACCTAAAAGAAGCCGCATATCGAAAACGAGTCATCTGATATTAGAATAACATGGTCAGGAGCTATACCTTTGAGCTTGGCGATCTCATTCTCAAACGAATCTTCCCAGGCCCCATGAACATGGGCCCAAGCTGGGAAGGTCCATATACTATTGAACACAAGCTTGGGGACAGAATGTTCAAGCTAACAACCGTTGATGGATTTCACTCCGATGGGCGTGGAATGACGAACGCTTGCAATGCTATTTCACTTAAAGATTCGACTTTGTAAATGTTTGGTCAAGTTTGATCTAGCAAGACATAATCTATCATTTCCTAAAAATATAAAATGAAATGAATTCCTAAATCTGTTACTCTATCCCCGTTTAACCATAAATCATGGATTATGGTGAATGTGAATGAATCTGCGCATGTATAATGCAGTTGTGCAGGTATCCAGAGATAGGTGCCAATCGAACTTCTACAGTCCATGATCGATACTTTAAAGTAAGGCTATTCTTGGCATTTGGAGACAGCTGCCTAATAATTCCTCTAACCTATAACTTAGGGGCAGGATAATAAGCATACAAGGGCAGAACGAGATAGTATTCCCCAATAGCTAGTGCTCAAAGTTTGGCAGAGCACCAAAAGCTTTCCCATAGAATGACAAGGTGGATAATCGATCCCCAGAGTCTAGCAAGATTTATTTAAACCTTAATCGATGCCCAAAGTTAAGCATGATCGAAGAGCAAACATTTGGAAAAGGATGTTCAAATTGCCATCTCAGGCAAACAGCAATGATCAATGACCAAAGTTAGGCATGATCTGCTTCAAACATCCTAGAGAAGGATACTCAAACCATCATTCCAATGTTCAAAGAAGGATCAAATCCCAGGTTTAAACATGATCAAGCAAAGGCACTATCAGCTATTACTTTGCACTTTTAAAATAAGGCGATCACGGTTATGGTCACCAGTCAGACAGGACCTGACCAGATAGAAACAAGATTGGTTAACAACTTGGCAAAACAACAATGGAGAAATGATTCATATGTGTCTAAACAAGAATATCAAATGCATTTCTCATAACTCTAATAAGTCAACACAGAGTTTGAGAAGAAAACCAAAGTATTATTAACAAAAGCGGGGGCTGAATTCGCACAAAAGCAGCCTGTGAAAAAGCAAATCCTACAGCTATACAACTAAAAAAAGACAAGCAAATAGCTACACCTAATGTTTCTTCCTCTTTTCTTTTCCTTGGCTCCCTCTTTGGAGTAGTGTGCACCAGGCTCCTCTAGTTTCCTTCTACTTCTCCCTCTATTTTGTGGACCTTCAAAGGGGTACTTTATGATGATTTGGAAGGTACATTTAGAGTGTGTTCGAGCAGTGGGCGAGTCACTGGAGAAAAGATGGTCTAGTCGGCAATGTTATGGATAGAGGAGGAGGTATGAACTCAACTGGCTCTTTTTTAATCTCTTTGGTCAACAGGACTTGTGCTTGAACCAACTCCTGCATGGTAGGCCTTCAAGAAAGCTTAGAAGACAGTGTTATGAGAACATCCTCCAGTCTTGAGCTCCTAAAAGGTCACCAATCATCTCCTCCTCCATGGCATGAATCATTTGTGAACCAACTCTAAGGATCATGCTAACTGGAACATTTGGAATAGTCTAAGATGCAGACACAATCACAGACTCGGTAGTTAAAGCTTGCTAGCCTAGTTGTGGATCTACCTCAGGAAGTGGAGCAACGAGAGGCTGACCTGAAAGTTGAGAAATATAAAAGGAGAGATTAGCGACATTGGTTGGTGTCATGTGATCCATCTCAAATACGGGTGAGGTCAGTGAGATACCTCCGCTAAGTTGAGATTCGGTATAAGTAGGGGTGCTGTAATGGTCCTCCTTTTCAACCCTCGAATGTTGACACCGATATATTTATAGTATTTATATATCATGCACACAAGTGCTAGAAAAATAGAATGTAAGGGAAAAAGAAAAACAAAAGGAAACAAAACAAGAAAGAAGTACACAATATTAGAATCTCACATGCGGAACGACAATATATAATATCCCAAAAGATCTTTACTAGAAAGAAAACTTTGATAGATATACATCAATTGGAGTAAACTAACATATCATCAGCCTGGACAGTTATAACAACTTGTCCTCACAAATTCCAATTGATACAAATCAAGTAATGCAGCGGAAAATAAGTATGATAGGAAATCATCCAGCTCCTATCCAAGAGCTCTAATGAACGACAACTAAATCTAGAAACATACTTGAGCTGACCCGAGCATCACAAGAGAACTACAACCTGATCAGCCCGATAAACCAATATGAGAATCTCAAACGATAAGGATTGATGTACTTGTAAAACCCATTAAAATAAGATATTTCGTAGGACCATGCCACTAATAAACACGGACAAACTTTTACCTTAACATAACCAAACCATTTCTAATATAGAATCCAGTGATAATATAACGATGTCTAAGATGTAACATATAAATAGTCACATAGCTGTGATGCATGTGAGTGTACATCACAACAATAATGGTATACAACAATAATGGTATACAATTACAACTGCTAAGGCACATTCGCTAATTGTGTAGGATTTCCATGTAAATCTCCTCGGATCAAAGCCGACTCCAATCTACCGCACAAGGATCCGAGATATCCTTCCGAAACAATATACATCCCCGTCGAATGTATAATAGAGAATACATAGCTGGCCAAACTAGTCGAATTCATCGCTCCTGCATGCATATATGTAAATGACTCTAGGATGGAGTCGCATGCACTCTCATAGGTTGCTAACCCTATGGCTATGCATCAGGTTGCCTACGGTTTTAATCATTACCACTGGTGAGGCTACATTTGGCATTCTAACACACAAACTACCATTCAAATAGGTCTTCCACATGTGCTTCAACTCGAATAGAACTCGAAACCACATATGGATTCCCATATCTCAACAAATCTCAGAATCACACATGGATTCCTTAATAGATCTAGAAATCACATATAGTTTCCCATATCTCAATAGATTCAGAATCATACATGGATTCACACATCCTAAACAGATCACGAACAACTACATGTGTTCGAGTATCTCAAATAGATCTCAAATATCCACATAAATTCCAGTATCTCGAACCAATCACAAACCTCTTCTAGAGCATCGAACACATATATGGTTTTGAGTGGTTACGGTTTGTAGTCATCTCATATAAGTACACTCCCCCGCTTACCAGGTGCTCTAAAACCAATCGATAGATTTTCGGTAAACTCAACCCCAGTTATATAGGAAATAAACAAAGAGTACATAAGATCGAAGACCACCTGCTAACCATTTAAGTAGACATATTTCCTTATTATTTGTCCTAGAAAAGCAAAACGATTTTATATGTACAATATAGCATCACCGAAGATAACTATATCATATAATATCCATGTTTCTTTTAGATATTTCTGGAGTCAAACTTTGGTCAATTTAATAACAATGAGAATAATCACATACGAGAAACTAAGTCCCCTGTCCATACACAAGTAACACACAAAGCATGATCGAAACACAAAAGCACTATCAAGTCATATAAACGACCTCTGTTCCCTTTTAGTTAATCTTCCTTTATTAATTAAAATCTCTTTTATTAGTAAAATTCACTTTTTTACTCAATAACTCTTCATAAATGAAACTCCACTTATTAATTAAACTTTACCATTTAATTAAAACTTCCATGTTTGTTTTTATCCATGTTCCAACTCTCTCAAAATTATTCATGTACTTATCTCAACCGTATAAGTATAGTCACAAATCAATTTCAAAAGGCTTAAGACAAATGTTACTCAACATTGTCACTAAAAACCCAAAACCATTTCATACTTGTTATTCCCTTTAAAATTTCGTTATTAAAGACCTATGTATTTTCAAAAAATCATTTAACAATATTTTACCTCTTTAAATTTTTATTCAAGGGTTTAAAAACAAATGTTACTAAAACATTATTTACAAGAAAACCAAAACCTTTTCACTTAATCATTATCTTTAAAACTTCATTTTAAGGATCTAATTATTTTTCAAAAGTATAGTTAAATGGGTCAAAACAAATGTTTTCCAAACATCGTTACTATAAAACTAGAATCACTTTTATACTTTCCATTAACTTTGAAACATTCATTTACAAATGTAAGTACATCTTCACTTATTAAACAAGGTAATATACCTTTTTAATTAATTTTACAAAATAATCCATGATAACATTAGTGTTATAATTAAAAAACTCCTTTATATTCTTTCTCAAACACTAAACTTCCTTTACAAAACCTTTGAGTGTACTAAAATACCTTTAAAAACACATACGTGCACACACACACTCTCTAATTAACTTATGAAACTAATATATTTAATAAAATATGTAAACTATTTCTAAGACATTATGATATAAAACCCTTTAATTTCTTAAATAAAATCTTTAACAAGTTTCTAAAACTATATATACTAAAAATATACTTTTAAAATACTTATACATGTTTTAAAACATTTATTTAAAAACCATAAAAACCAATTTTATAATTTACGACCATCACTTTACAAACCCACAAATGATTTTCAGTAATATATTCAAATCTTGATATTTTTTGATAGTAAGTACACTCGTAGTACTTATTAAATTATGAAAAAGCCCTAGGATGTCTTCCAATGTTAACTTTAAAATCGTCAATCATAGCGATTTCAAAGTGCATTCATAGCGGCGTTTTCGCTTCCAACATTTACAACTTCCAATTCCAAAAATATATAAACCAATTCTTCTATTTCAAACACACTAAAACACGTGTAACCAAATATATATACATATGTATTTTCACAATATATCACAGTTCATCCAATTTAACATATTCAAATATCAGAGATTTCAAAGCATGTTTATAACAATTATATCGCTTTAAACATTTATTATGCACTTTCAAAGATGTAAACAAGCAGTATGGGCCATGTTACATGTTATAGATGATCAAAAGAGTGATTATACTCCATAATAATCTTGTTACTTGCTTTATTACAAAATTGGGTCCAAAAGTAATAACTTACATTGTTCATTATACTATTTATATTTTAATACAACAACAATTATATATTAATACTTCAGATATTGATTTTGATGATAAGTACCTTGGTGACAAATATACACTAATATAAAATATGGATACTAATGATTTTGCCAAGTTATATGGTGTATAATGAAGGATATTATATAGGTTTGAATTGAAGACTGTACTATATAAAGACTCAAGAACCAGGCATGGAGACTGATGAGTATTAAGACCAAAATATGAAGATTTTAAGACTATGGTACAGTGTAAAGTGTGACGACCCACCATTTTGGATGGTTTAAATCGATAATAAACCATATATGTCTAACTCAAACCATTCAAAAGGGAGGATTGCCAATGGGGCAAATAAGAAAATAAGAGAAAAGAAGGAAAAACAAACACATAATCTCACAGCGGAATGACAAAATATAATAATCAAATAAGCAGTTCATTAAGCTATTATATAATATACATATGATTACACAATTTTTACAACAATCAGAGTACAAACAACGACATACCAATAATGATGTAGCGAAAATTACAGACGTAGATTATGTTCTGTAGACGTAGATTATGTTCATCGAGAGCTTCACGACGATAGTTTATATGGTAGGCCAATCCGAAACTCGATCGCAAAAATGAACTGCAGATGTAGATTATGTTCGTCGAGAGCTTCGCGATGATAGTTTATATGATAGGGTTTGAGGAGTTTGAATTTTCGATTTGATCTTGGAATGAGAATGGATAAGAATGGATGGAACAGATCGGTCAAAGCGCTAACAAAGACCCAAAAAGCCTGTTTCGTTCTCGAAACGGAAGTAGGTCATCCCATGTATCAAAATATAGGTTTTCAATATTTTTAAACTCAATGGAACTAGTTTTAGACCCTAATTTCATTACGTACAGATGTTAGCTTTCAAAATCAAATTATGTTCATTTAAATTCTTTTAATTGATTTCTACGTGTTTCGACCCCGCACGATCAAACGATAAGTCTGAACGCTACGAAACTTGAAATCCTATAATAATTCACTATTACGGATCCGATGAAACTGGTTTTGTCGAAATCTGAGACAGTGGCCAAAACACTATTTTTGCATATTAATTAAATAAATTATTATTCAAAAATCAATTCAATCACTTTTAAATTCAAAATTTAAAAGTTAACCGTTTTCATCATTCCTGATTAAATTGGAATTTATTAATCTCTTAAAATATAATTTTCCATGTTAATTCCAATATTTGCATTGCATTAATTTTAACATTTAGTCACAGCTGTAATAAAATCCTTGTTTATTATAACTTAAATTCCAACAATTTCTTTTATTTTGATTTAAGTTCTTATTATTAAATCATAAATTCCTTATGAATATAATTAACATTAGTTTACATTTTGTTACATTCATATTCTACAGTTATCATCTTTGATTTCCAAAGTAATTTCAACGGATTAAATAATAAGATGAGAATAAACCAATTGTTACAACTTACTAATTTAAATGCATTTCGGAGTCAATTATCAACAAACAAAAGCTAATAATTTACGTACTAATTAAACGAATAACATAATATTTCACCATTAAATATGCAATGATTTTAATCATTATTTACCTTAATTTTTGCAATTGATTTAACTTACATTAAATTGGTTGTCAATTACATTCAGTTAACATTATTAAATCATATTCTAATACATTTCCATTTATAAATCATAAGTTTTAATTTCTCACAATATTAAATACCAAAATCTTATTTAAATTTAATATTTGTAAATAATCGAAAATACAGATTGTTACATAAAGAGTCGTAAAATATTGTTATAGAATATTGTTAAAGTCCCTGGTAGCAATCTTTGATCTCAATTTCTCTTTTTCTTATCATTTATTTTTAACTCAAAATATATTTATAAATATTTTATAAAAGTTTTCTAAAGTTTAAAATGTTTATAAACTATGTTTAAACTATTTTACAAAGTATTAAAATATTTTACAAAGTATTAGGTTTCCAAAATGTTTTAAAATAACCAGTTTTTAAAATATGCTAGAATATGTCGACATATAAGCAGATTGTACGTCGACATACATGCCGTAGTTTTCAAAATTTAAATCTGAAGTATAGTGTTTATTCGTCGCAACTCTTTGTGAATGGACATGTCTGTTTGTTCTATATATATAGGGGATTTCCGAACGAATTTTTAATAACTACTTTTTATCATCTTCTTTCCTCTTAATCTACCAAAATTTTATTGAAATATATTCAAATTTTCTTAAATTCAAACCAGAATCAATTAAATCTTCATTGTATTAACTCTCAAATATTTACTCTCTGATTTCTATCAGCTCTCTCAATCAATCAAAGATAAAAATGATGTCCAAGAGGCTATAGGATCAATCCGAAAATCAAACATTATCTTTGGAGAAACCATTAAAACTCTAGTTATATTTGATTGGGTGTGATTATGTATCGTTTCAAATAAATTGGGTATGCTTGGTGTCCTAAAAGTCTAAGTAGACGTGCTTGTGTCCCGAGTTAAATCAATGAGTATACCCTGAGCTCGAAAAATCTTAAGGGTGTGTTTTGTAGCCATGAAATCGATATTGTATTGGGTTTGTCTTCTGCCTGTTGAAAGTTTGGAACTTGAAAATAAATCTGTACAAGTAATTGTAAGAGACTGGATGTAGGGTAACTCTGATCCAGTATAAAATCTCTAGTTTGATCTCTCTAATTCTCTACTTTTACTTTACTACATTTATATTTATCTATGAATGTTTATTCTGTGTTAATTAAGTATAATCCTAAAAGAATCAAAATGAAAATCATCAAAGTTAGAAAACACTTTTCACCCCCTATAATGTTTAGTTAACCTTAAGATCCATAATTTTGCCACTAACATTTGGGATCAGAGCATTTGATTTTCAAAAATTAGTGATTTGATTTTTGGAAAGTTTAAATGGCTAACAACACTATTTGTAATTCTGTTAATAAGATTATCAGTTCATTTATCAACACTTTTGTTGAAAGACAATATACTGCTAGACCCCATTTTTTAATGGCAGTAATTACACTTATTGGTCATGTAAAATAAAATTTTATTTTCAGTCAAGTGGTCTAGACATTTTTTATATTACAATACATGAGTACGTTGAACTCCAGATTGATTTTTCATCTTAGGCTACAGACCAAAAGGCCTTGCACAAAAAATAATACCAAAGTCATGAAAAATAATTTATTTTTCTCACTAAATAAAAATGAACTCAATTGTGTGTTTATTTGTAATTCTTTATATGAAATTTGGAGAATACTACAAGTTACTTATGAAGGCACTAGTAAATTAAAACAGATAAAACTTTCCATGTTAGCCAATCGGTTTTAATTATCTAAATGAATCCAAATGAGTCCGTTTCTAACATGTATTGTAGATTCCAAGATATAATGCATTCATCAGTTACATTAGGAGAAAACTTTTTTAAAGAGGATCAAGTCATAAAAATCCTAAATTCACTCTCTTCAGAGTGGAATTGGAAGTAACTTGCAATACTCTGGAAATTGAAGAGTTAATAGACAGTTTAATGTCCTTGAAGCATAAATGTAGGGTAAATTAGAAAGCAAGATAACATAAAAGATATCCATCGCTTTCAATGCAATAACCGATGATCATGATTTAGACATTGACAATGATGAGGAAATAACCTTTGTGACCGGAAATTTCAGAAATTCTTGATGTATAGAAAGATGAAAAACTTTCGGAGCCTGGAAACAAAATCAATGGAAGTGGAACTGCGATTAGATGCTCCAACTGTGATGAACTCGGTCATTTTCAGAGAGACCGCCCACATCCAAACAAATCAAAGGTCTCATCGGTAATGGCTCGTCCAAAAAAGAAAAAGGGCTTATAAAATGCAATTACCTGCCTTTTTAACCATCGAAAGTCGACACCGAATACTACTACTGTGTTTAAATGTCGAACATCCAACAGAAAAAAGGGCAGATTGTTAGGTAAATAAAATGAAAAGAATGGAGAACAGGGAAAATCATAATCTCACAATGGAATCAATAACACATAATACTAGGATAGTAAAAACTGTCACTACAAAAATATATTGTATACCAGAGTTAAAAACAAACCTTTTCAGCTGAATAGTTATAAATCTTGATCTTATAATTGCAGATCGGGATACTATATAATACAATGGAAAATAAAACATTACGATAGGTGAACTTCCAGCTTCTCTCCAAGATCTCCTTAACCCCAAAGCCAAACCTAGGAAAATACTCGGTCTTATCCGAGATTTATAATAAAATAACACCCGGACCAGTCTGAAAAAACTAGTGTGAGAAAACTCAAATAATAGGGAACATATAAAAGTTCTGTATCACTACGCCGCTAACGCGGAATGGGTTTTTATCTCACAAGAATAACATCCATATCAGGAAGAGTAGAGATAGACGATAGAAAACAAATCCACATAAAATGGGCATAAATTGTATTAAAAAACAGACTTGAAAGAATGAAAATAATCCAAGTAAAATCCGAACTGGAAAGAATGGATAAAATAAGATAACAGTCCAAACTTGATAGAATGAACAAAATCAATAATTTAACACTATGAATACTGGTTAACTCTTCTCGTTGCAATTAATGAAAACAAATTCAAAGGTTCGAATCAAATAAGGGAAGAAAATTTTCCAACGTATGAATAGGAAGGTGCAACCTCCTTGAAGTATATCTCTAGTAATATGCTTGAAGCTCATTTACTCTATGACACTCCTCGGACAATACCAAGCCGGAACCCGCCAAACCTTACCGAGTATCCAAATATTTAACATCTAATAGCGCTACTGAATCCTATCTAGATAAGATGGGAAAGTAGCCTAATGGGAGCAATGCACATAGCTTAGCTTTCTTTCATGCTTTGGGTTTAGTCATTTCCGACAAAAGATAACAAAACTCAAAAGAGCAGCAAATCGTTTTTAAGGTGACGATACACCATGAATGTCACGGCCTTGATTTTTGACCTCAAAAATCGACATTAATACGTTCACTGTACTACATGCCGAGTAATTGAATGCTGGAAATACTAGATCATAAGAGAAAGAAGAAAGAGGTAGAAGAAGAAAATAGAAATAACAAAACATAATCTCACATTCGTAGCGGAACAATATAAAATAGATAACAATTGGTCTTTATAAAAAAAGAACTGTAACTGTTATTTATACATTACATCAGCAGAGTACAACACATCAATAGCACAATGCCGGATAATTATAGTAACTTGTCCGCACAAAAGATGAATATACAGCCTACAATACATAGCGGAATATAATTAGATACGTGTGATACGACTTCGTCATCCGACTCGTTTCTTGAGCTCCATAGCATCCTATCTTGAATCTACGGTCTTACCTGAGCATTATAATAAAATAACACCCGAGTTAGTATGGAAAACCAGTGTGGGAATACACATTCAATTTGAATTATTTAAGTTATCAAAATCCTTTGGAAAAACAAAGGTATCTTGGAAGACCACGCCACCAAAAACATGACGGGTTTTTTAACCTTATGATAACCAAAACATTTTGTATCAAAATCATCTGATATTATAATAATATCTAAGTAAAAATACTTATTCAAATAGTTGAAATTGTTGCATCAATTAAATTCCAGCATATTAGGCTCTATAACCAAAACCGTAAAGACACGTTTTGGATAATGGATTCCATACGAATGACTAGGCACTGGGGTACCACCTGCTACAATACACGTCTAGAAAAATGTACGAAGGACCATGCTGGGATCTTCTGCAATACAAGGACGAACTACCCCTAACCTGGATAGACCGAATATGCTATCACCCCGGGTGTTCCCACCCTTTTCGAGCTCTTCCGTGCACCATAGTAATAATATCCAAGGGTATCCAGAAAGGTGATAAACATATCCTAATTGGGTGCGACCGACTTAGCCTTGCTGCATCTCCCCTAATTTTTAGTCGTTCCCGGTTGATGAGACTAGAGGCTACGATTACCTTTTTAAGGAATTTTCACTTAAAATGCTCATCGTCCTCCAATGACAATGTACTAATAGCATTCATCCTTACAAATCCGTTCTGGGTCTGAACGAATCCGAAGGCTCTATTCCTACTACATCCATTTTGGAATAATCCTCAGGATTAGTAGTGATTAGCCCTTACACTTCATTGCCCCAACTTCGATCCCATGCTCTTGTCTTCATTTCGAAAATGTACTCGTTGGATTGAAGTGGTTTTCGGATATTGTTCGATCCCGGTCTCTTCGAAACAACATTCGATATTTTCGGTAAACCCAACCCCGGTTCTTTAGAAAATAAACAAATGGAAATAAGATTGGAGATCGCCCTCCTAACCGTCAGTGGACGGATTTCCTTATAAACATCCTAGATGAACGAAACGAGTTTATACGTACAGTATAGCACCCCGAACGGTAACTGTACCATATAATTCTCATGTTTCTTCTAGATTTTTCTAAAGTTATATTTTAGGTCTAGATTTGATAGTCTGTTATTTAACTATCAAAATAAACAATCATTCAACCAAATATGTCCTTTTCCACTTAAAACACTAAATCTCTTTTTAATTTAATTTTACTAAATTAAATCTCTTATTAATGGTCATGTACTTATCTTAACGAAGCAAGTACGTTAACTAACCATTCATTAAAAATATTTGACTTTTTTTATATATAAATATGGAAAGCACCACGTGGTATCAACCATGGATTCACAGTCAATGGTTACGTCTCTATCCTAGAAAAATCCAAAAAACTTAACTACAGGCACTCACTGCCTCCTATTCGCCATGAGAGTATACCAGTACTTTCCAGAAACTTTATTAAATAATTTTTCAAAATAATACTTATAAAATTCTTATATAAATTTCCAAGCTTATTTTAGGCAAATACTCTTTTATAAAAGTTATTATATAAAAATAACGTTAATATTGAATAATTTATCCTTTTAAAATAATAATATCGATTAATTCTTAAATGATAACTGACTTAATATAAACTAACTTAATTAATGGTTAAATACACTTTAAACAATTTAAAACAACTAAATAATCAATTTTCTGAAATATTCTTAAAACACTTTTCAAATTACCCAGTTAATAATTAAAAGTCCTCCTTTTTAAAACAAACACAATTTCTTAATAAAAGTATATTTTCGAATTTCAATATAACTAGTCTAACATTTATAAATCCCTCTTGACTTATTCCCAATTTGATTTACGTCCCAATTCCATAAATCCCCTTTTCACATTTCTAAAAAAATAAATCTATCATTTATTTTCAATCTGATTTACCCATCTCCTTATAAATCCTCACTATGAATTTAAAACTTCAATTTATCTACTGATAATTACTTCACTTTATTTATAAACCACGTTCATAAATTCCATAGTTCTATTTTCCATTTATAACGGTTTCACGATAATTAATCGATTTTTAAATTGAATTCCATTTTTAAATCAATATGCCAATAACCCGACTATATTCCTAAACCGACTAAATTTTGATTCCACTTCCTTTTCATAATTTTAAATCTTATTGAAGGTATAGTATAATAATTTTATATTTTATTTTCAAATTTCCCTTTTGTTTTCCCAAACTATTTTAAATCTCGATTTTAAAATCTTTTTATATTTAAAAAAATATCGCTTAAGTTTTATTATTTAAAATCCTTTGTTTACATTATTCCAAAATCTCTATTTTAAACATCATGGAATATTCAATTACTAATTCAACCATTTATTTTATTCCAATAAATTTCTTTAATTAATCCAAATTTCGATATAAATATTTCACTTCCAAAGTCCTTTATAATTTCTTTTTAAACTCAATATATTTATTTATGATATTTTAAAATATCAAAATCTAGGCCAGTAATATCATAGCATCCAATAACTTCAAATTACACTATAATCTATCACAGATTATTCAACAGTCCATATATTACTATATATGAAATTAAATTCAATATATTTGAGGAATCCATTTGGATCCTTCCGACCTGTTTCCCTACATCCATAGATGTTAATACAACATAAAGACACCAGTCCCACTTCGAGGGGAATATTGCGGTATATAGGGTCATCCACTATTATGCGGGGCATATAGGGTCTCATCCGCTATACATATGCGAGAACAATCACTCCAACTACTAATATATACACACACTACTATATATAATATCACATTCAACTGATAATAATTTATCAATTCAACCAATTAATCAAAAATAAATTTAAACTATATAAAATTTAAATAGCAATCCAAAATTGAGTGGGATTAACTCACCTTGATTTTATTGTTGCTTTCGCGTTCTGCTTCTGATTTAATTCGGACGCGTTCGAATTTAGATAAAATTTCCAAAAGCTCTAAATTCACCCAAACTAGATATATTGTGAAGCTCTCGTCACCATGATCGCAACGCATAATGTTTTGTCCCAATCCGACCTCGTATGAGAGAGATATTTAATTTTTAAGTTCGTCGATTAATTAAAATTAAATTTACTCTAGTTACATTAAAACTATAGAAACCCATACTCAAAGAAAAAAAAGAAGCCCTACACACTTACTCTTCATCTTCTCCCTCATCTAATGCCTACACATGAGATTTGCATGAAACCATGGCCACATGCACACATTCGAGTGATATGGAGCTCGATCACTCAAAAACATTTTCGACTTCGCCATCGTTCTTATCATGGAAATCTCCACCTCCCCATACCACAAACATCAAGCTCGACACCTTTATTAGAAACATGACCTAGAGTATTTGCACGCAACTGTATGAGATGTCGCACTCCCCCTCTACATGACGCGGCCTTCCATATTTCTACCCAAGATGTCATACGACCCTTCGAACTCGAAAATCACCTCGGATTCGACAATAGATGCTTGAATCACCCACAAAACTCAAACCCTAGCTCCAAGGCTCACGTATGACTCCACTGTCGATTGCCACAAATCAATGCCGCACCCATCAAGAAGTATATCAGCTCGAAGAGAATGTCACAACTTAAATTTTAAAACAAATTTGATAATTTTAATTGAGAGATTTTATTTGAAGTTTGAATCTATTTCTTTCCTTTCTCTATAAACTGCTGCATTTTAAAAGGAGATGATGCATGTATAAACATGTAATAGGCACTAGGGTGATGGCTGATAGAAAGAAAAATTAGACAGATGTGATGGGTATGGTCAAATCATATATATATATATATATATATATATATATATATATATATATATTACTTAAATTTTCAAACAGTCACGATTACATAACTCAAATTCTTGAACCCCTATCGAGGCGTGCCGCTAGGCGTTTATAATGTTATACCCCTATTCCAACTGTAATGGAAAAGGTTTCAAGTCCTAATTTAATCGTATGGAGAAGATAGCTTTTTGGAATTATTATATTGAATTTTCGATATAATTTTCAGCGCGTTTATCACTCTTACAATCAAACGATAACTCCAAACACTATAAATTGAAATCCAATAGTAATACACCATTACGAATACAATGGAACTGGTTTCGTCGAAATCCGAGACTGTGCTCCGGAAGACTATTTTTAAATGTTAATTCAAACGATATATTTTGAAAATTTGAACAAATTACGTTTAAATTCATTTTAGAAAATTTTGTTATCTTCATTATTATTAATAAAAATTTTATAAACCTTTAATTAATTTTACCAAGCTCAAAAATCAAGATTCAGTAATTTAACTAATGTTCAATTATTAAATTCAAAATTTAATTATCCAATAAATCGCTTTATTTGAAATTCAAGTTAAAAATTAACTTTTAAATATTTAAAATTAATTAAATATTTAAATTTAACATAACTAAAGTTCTGGATCGTTACATTCCCCCCTTAAAAGAATTTCATCCCCGAAATTGCTAAGGTCAGAGGAACGGTCCAAAACCCCATTAATTATTTCAAACCAATCAGTTTAAACAACTTCCTAAAATCAATTCATTGAAAACACATTAATACTTTTAATAATTTCCAACTTCATCCATAGATTTCAACTAATCACCTCAATCATTCAAATTATCATTCAAAACCAAATTTTAAATTATCAAAATTTTCTAACTTCTTAAATTTTCGAAAAAATTCGCCAGTTTCTCCTTTGCGTGGCTAGGTCCAAAAAATACAAAATGCCGCTATGGGCCCAAATCATCAAAAGAAAACAAAAGCCAAGTGGCTTAATCATGAAATCATCAATTTCAAACACAATTTAAACACATACCTTTTTGTCGGGAAGTCAAATTTTACTTCTGAAATCGAAGACATCAATTTAGCTTCTCTTTTTAAATACATGTACCTTACTTACCAATAATATCCAATCATATAATTCAAAATTATTTTATTCAGCATTTTCAACTTACAATATTTATTTCACCAAACCTCGTACAATGTACATATATCATGCGTACGCAGTATCAAATTCGATCCCTCACTCGATCACATAATTTCATTTTAGAACTAGTATCATTCACACAACTCTCTAGTGCGGACTCGGATTGGGTTTCTTGATCAGAAACCATCATTTTCCTTGCATAGCCATAACTATGATAGAGAATTCAGGAATCAATCAAAATTCCATATCCAGCGTTCGCCGTCGAAAATCGAGTAAAAAATTCCAACTCGGATCGGTATTAATTATCTTGAAATTCTATGCTCGAATCTGAATCAAATCGTTATGCAAATAAACATTAAACGTACAACTTACATATTTATCTCAATTAATTATTAGCTATATCACATTATTTTTATTCACATTTACTTCCTTTCCATTCAATTATTCACAATTATCATACCCATTTAAACTTCACATTCACTGATTTACTTATTATTGTCTCTTTCATACTAATTTCACTTAATAATTTATCCCATCAAACTCTTACTTCATTTCTGAATTACATAAATTTTCTTAAATTTATAAACAGTTTATACAAAAGCACTTACATTTATTACCACTTCACCACTTAAGTTTTATATCTATTTATATTCAAATTCAATTCCTATTTCCCAATTTAATTCAATTTATCTCCAAACTTTAAATATTGAATTTTATCAACCATATCCCATATAATATTTAATTAACTAATTACTTTACTTAGTTCAATTCACTAATTTATTTCAAATCTAAATCAAATTTTATTTCCTAACTTTTGTTTTATTTAGTCTAACTTAGGCTAAATTTTCGAATCCCATTTTATTTAACTTGTATTATAAGTTAAATTCTAGTTAAACTTCAAATTTTATAAGTTATCAAACTTATTTATATCCCATTCAATAATTTCTTCCAATTCACTTTGTTTAATTAGTTTACTTTACTAATTTATTCTATTATCACACCGCCTTCATTTAACTCTTCTTAAGTAAATTTTATTCTCCGTTTCCACCTTCAATTTTATCATCTCTATTTAGCTTACCTTAAGGTAAGATTCATTTCAATTTTGCTTTTCAGATTTTATAGATTCAATCTTATTTTCTCATATTTCCAAATAAACATTTCAAATCAAAATCCCATGATAACAATTTGTTCTAAGTATTTCAAATTATTTTCGAATCCTATGTATACACACACACACACAAATTCCATTAATATATCAAATCATTTCTCTAAATTCCAAAACCAAATCCAGTTTTACCAAACAGAACTCCAATTGCAAATCATTACGGTAGTAATTCCTCCTTTGGAAACTTGAAAATGAACAACGATGATGTCGCGATCATCATCGGAATTATTTTCCAGCGATCAAAGTGAGTTCAGTGCTTTTATTTTCTTTTAAAACCATTTTTAAATATTTTTATTACAAATCTCAATAGATTTCATTTCCAATTCAGAAAATCCAAATAATATCACTGTTATTTTATCGAGACTTGAAAAATATTTCAAAACCAAATGGAATTAAATTCCCAAATTTCCAAATTTCCATCTTTTACTTCGTTTATAATTCGTTTTTACAAACCATATCAATTTAAAATATTCCTCTAGAATATCAGTTCATTATAAATCATACTTGCAAAGCCATACTCACAAAACCACATTTTCATAATTCCATCCCGTTATATGAAATTATTTCTTAACTTTGATTATAATATCAATTTTTATTCAATCACCACGACAACAAAGATAATAGTTTAATATTATCATTTCCTAACAACCAAGCACACCATATACAACTATAGTAATTTCAAAAAAAATATTCTTTATAATAAAATAATCTAGGTAAAATTATTTCATTTACCCCATTTCAAAACAATACTATGTCGAACTGCTTGGTTCAAGTGTTTAAAGATCTCTATCAATAACGTTAATTACTCGTATTGACCAGAATCCATAAGCCACTCAATAGAACAATCAACACAATATAAAACAGTTTTATATTCACTAACAATAAGCGCTCATATCTATTGATACACTCAAATGTAGGATCGATTTCACCCTAGAGGAGGGAAGGGAGTGAATAGAGTGATACTATTAATTATAAAAATTATTATGGAAGTATACAAAATAATTGCAACATAGATATAGCAGAATTATAGCAACATAGATAATAGCAGAATGTTAAAAGCAGAAAATAGAACACACAAATTTTCCCAACTTAGGCAAAACCCTACCTACGTGCAGCCCCCGAAGTTTCTACCAGAAATTAAGTAGTCAGATGCTTACACACGTAAATTTGCAACACCCGCTATTGACTAACCTAACTCTATGCTAAAAACCCTGTCATAACTCATCCATTGAGTTGCGAATTCTCGAACTACACCACCGTAGTTTGTCCTCTAGTCACACGAATTGAAAATAAAAAAAGTTTAAAAGGAAAATACAAATTTAAAACAATTAAAAAGAATAAAAGCCTAATTTCAAATAATTTAAAGCCTAAAGGAGATGGAGACCCAAAAAATAAATAATGATAAGCAATATCCCTTCGTTTTCTTTTATATTATATCGACCGACTCCTTGTACTTCGATCTTTGAAAATGGCTGCTCATTCGTTCGTTTCTTTTCCAGATTTAAGGTTTTACTTTGTTGAAGCCGCCGACTTTAGTTGATTTATCAAATAGATGATTTCGTGTTGCTTTCTCTGTCGATCGGCCTTCTCTTTGAGTTGCACATGGCTGCTTCTCGATGAGTTCGATTTTGACTTCGGTATGTAATTTATGCCTTTTACTTTACTCGTTAGTTTACTTAAACTCGATGATTTACAAGCTGATGATGATATTGGTTTAGATAGGGTTTATTTTCCTAAATTTACGTTGAATTAAATTCGTCTAATAATTTACTTGCCATTCGATTTTGCTTAAATGCTTGAGATTTTTACCGACTTGTTCAAATTCGTATTTTTTGTGATCATTTTATTATCATAGTTGTATTTTGACTTGCTTGATTCCTTGGCTACCACAGCTTGATTTTTTGGCATTTAATCTTGACTTTGGTTCCTTTCTTTGTGCTTATTGACTGTGATATTTTTACTTCGGCACTGACTTGCTCAATATGAAACTCCTACGACATTTGATCATCTGTGTTTTACCTGCTTTACTGCATACTTGATTTCACATGTATATTTGATAACGTCAGATAGAAGTTCGATTCTTTTCTGATTCTACTTGAGTTTTGTGATAATATTTCTTTGACTTATCGAACTGTTATAAGCTTTATAAGTTATTTACTGATTCTTCCCACATCATGTTGTTCATGTTATCTAGATTAGTGCAGTTTCATTGTCGCTTCACTTTGAATTTTATGTGTACATTTGTGTCTGCATTGCAGTTACTTTGACTACTTGCTTTGAGTCTGGCCATTGTTGCTCCTTTTGAGTTGTAGTCTGAAGTAATTTGGTTGCCATTGAATTTTGGTGTTGTTGCCATTCACTTGTGTACCATCTGGAGCTTGTTATATATATGATATGCTAGCTCGAGTTGCTTGATCACATGTATTTGTTGTGTGAAATTAGTCTGGGTTGCTCTATTTTCAATTGAAGCTTGAACTGTATTGCATATCTATGATATCCTGGGATTTTTGACAATATCAATTTAATCATCTGTATTTAAAATTAAATTCATTTGGTAATTTTTGTTAGTAAATTTGAATTGATTTAATAATCTTCTTTTATTAAATAATTAATTTGTAAATTTATCTTTTAATAAACTAATAAATTGTTTTCTATTTATAATGTATATATATGTTTATATATATTATAAATGGATGAGTTTGGTTTTAAATTTAATTAATATTGCATATTTTCTAATTCTACTATTTTTTGGTAAATTAGGAAATTATGTTTTATTTAATTTAAGCTTTTCTAAGCTATTTAATAAAATAACTATATTATTTTAAATACGTAAAATAAATGTTTAATTTTTTTAAAAGGGGTTTTAGCTTAAAGTTTAAATAAGATTAACAATAAGATTTGTTTTATTTTCTTTTTAAAATATTGTTTAAGAAATATGATTTGTAAATTAGATTTGAAGTTTAAAATACAACTAATTAATGAAACATTTATTCATTTAAATAATAAGTAATTTATAACCTCTTTTATAAATTTATTCAAAATAATCAAGAATGTTATTTTCAAATAATAAAGTGTGTATTATTTTATTTATAATCATACATGGTTTTATTTCTTTAAAAATTATTTATATATATAACTAAGTATTTAAAAACTAATTAATTTTGTTAAAAACTTTCATTGACTTTAATTATAAATACAAATTAATTAAAAGAACATGTGTAAACATCTTAGGATCTAATGTAACATGTGTTAAGTGATTAAACAAGGATATTTACAAGTGTTAGTAACTTAAGACAAGTGTCAAATTGTTTGTTTTTATTTTCTTTGATTTTTAATTTATCATTAAATAAGTTATATAAACTCATACTTCTTCCATTCCTTTATTTTTCTCATTTTGCATTTCATAACAAAGAAAATTATTCAGCTAAAAACTTAATACTTTAAGCAATCCTCAAAACCAAATCTGAAAAATCAAAATCCTTTCTCCTTCAAAATCTGTAATCACTCTTCAAAAATGCAAATCATCCCTATAATAAATCATGCATATCCCTATAACTCATTTTCAAAAAGACAAAAGCAAATCCCTCTTCATAATCAAACTCCTGTAATCCCTCTTCAAAATCATTTCCTGTAACATTTTCCAGCATGCAAAACAAAAGCAAACTTCATCTCTTCAAAAAAAAACAGTGAGTAACTTTACATATTAAAATTTAAGTATGAAATATGGTTGTTTGATTTATCTGTAGAAATAAATAGAATTATATATATATATATATATATTGTTAAATATATTGCCGTGTATATATAAGTATGAATGTGATGCATGTTTGTTTACCTAAGTTACTCTCTGCACAGTACAAGCTCAAATTGATCAAAATTTCTTTTCTTTTGATATGGTTGTTGTTATGACTTAGTAATTGAATGAAATTTGTTTATTACATGATAAAGTAAAACTTAAAAATTTATACAAGTTAAATAAATGTTTGTATTGCCTGAAATAAAAAAATAACAGAGCAAAATTAGTATAAGTGAAGAATTCAAACGTGATGATTCTATGTTTCAGGATTTCAAATCAAATCATCTTAACAAATCATGATTTTTAAAAGAAAAATCATAATTTCTAGTGTTAGATTTTGGGAGCAGTTCTAGTTTTGCTGTATTTTGCCTTTTGGGTTCTGACTGATGATCTGAGTGTTCGAATGGTTTGAATTTCCTTCTGGAGATTGATGAGTGATCAAAGAGGCCAAGAAAATTATCAGATTGGGTTGCATTGCATTTTGGTGATGATGGATTGTGATTGAAGATTAGAACCGTAGTTTTACTGTGGCTAGAAAGAATTGATCATTTCGGCAAGTATAGTTGATCGAGTTCAACTATTTCTTGGGCATTGGAAGATGGTGACTTGTCGAAGACTTCGTCGGAGTTTTAGGGGCAACGGTGGCCGATGGCGCGTGAACGAGGAATTTCTAGGTTGGGGTTGAAGTGGGTACTGTTTGTTTCCAGGTTTGGGGTGTAAGCTTGAATTCAGTTTCAGGTTTGGGAATTTTGGTCTCGATTTTGATTTCGAGCATGAGATGATTGGGTTGTTGTTTGGGTGATCTGAGTTTATGATTGCCAACTCTGGGAAGGTCGCGGTGATGATCAAGGTTGGCCGGAGGCATTGTACATGTGCACAGAGCAAGGTGATGATGCTGGTGAATGTTGAGTGGTTAAAGTTTTTGGTGGCCTTACGTTGGTCTCGGGTTTTAGCTCGAAGAAGATTTGGCTATGACTCGAAGTCTTTTTGGAGTAGGCTCGTGTAAATGTTTTGTATCAGGATTTTAAAACCAAACAGAAACCTGTTCCTGTTTGTATATTTAAAAAAATATATATATATAATAAATTGGTAAATCAAAAATTTTAAACTAGGATTTAAACCTGAATTGAATCTGAATTCAAATAGTTTGAATCTTGGGTTTTGAAATAATTTAAATTTTGAAATTTAAATTTACTTTTAATAACTTTTAAGGTATAAAAGAATATTGGTTTTGAATTTAATCTGGAAGTTTAAATTGTAAAATATAAGCTTTAAAATAAGTTTGAATTTGAGATTTAAAATCTGGAATTTGGTTTGAATTTCAGTTTTTAAAATAAAATAAGTTTTTAAATTTAATTTGTTTTAACTATTTTAGAAATGGTTAAATGATTTGAATTTTAAAATGAAGATGAAAAATGTAAGTAAAGCTTTAAAAATTTAAGTTAAATCTGGAATGAAGATTTAAATCTGTATTTCAGTTTTGAAATTAAAGGAAATTTTTGAATTGAAATTGTTTTTAAATAACCTGGAATTTTTAAAGTGTATTTTTAAATTAATTGGAACTTAAAAATGAATGTGGTTTTAAATTTTTTAAAACTTCTTTATAAATGGATATATGTTTAACATATGAGATAAAAAGGTTTTGAATTGTTTTTAAACTTTGTTCAAATAAATTTGTATTCATTTTAAAATCTTAATTTAAAATGAAATTTTAAAATGGTATTTAAAGCAAATTTAAAACAAATTGTTTTTTAATACTTTGATTAAGTAAGAAATGTTTATCTTAAAGATAAATTTAATTTAATGATTTGGATTCATTAAATTATTAAGTTGGATAATTAAATAATTAATTAATTAATGATATGGATGATTAATTAAATTATTAAGAGTTTCTAAAATTGATTAATTAAGACCTAAGATTAATTAATTTAGGGTAATTAAGGATTTTAATATGGATTTTAATTAATGATTAAAGATTAATTAATCAAGTAATTAAGGGTTAATTAAGTTGCAGTTAACACTTAATTAATTTAATAATTAGGAATTAATTAATTGGTAACTAAATATTAATTAATTTGTTATTAATGATGGTTAATATGAGTTAATTACTTAAGTGAAGTAATTAACTAATATTATTTAATATTATTTAATAACTAATTAATGTGATTAATTTTTAATAATTAAATAGATTATTTAATTAATAATAATCATTTATGTAATTGTTTAAGTTTAATTACTTAATAGAAGTAATTAATGAATTAATTACTTAATGTGATTAATTAAGTTTAATATGATTAGTTTAGATTAATTAATTAAGTTTAATTAATTTAAGCACTTAATGATTAAAAATAATTACTTTATTGTAATTAATGGAATTGTAATTACTAAGGGAAGTAATTAATTGATAATTACGGGATGTAATTAAAGATGTTTTAATAATGAAAGTAATTCGGATTAAATTACTTTGTAATTAATCAAGGGATTAACTAAAGAATAAATTAAGGAGTAATTTATTTAAGAAAGTATCTAAGGGTAGTTAATTACTGGATGTTATTAATCAAGGGTGATTAATATGTATGGTTTAATTGAAGATTAATTACTTAATGTAATTAATTTAAATAGAGATATTAATTAAAAATGTAATTAGAAATCATTAATTAATAAAATTAATGATGTAAATTTAGAATTGATTAATTAAAGAATAATTGATAAATGAAGTAATTAATTAATAAAAGATTAATGTAATTAATTTTAGTTAATTATTTGGTTAAGTAATTAAAAGTTAATTATTGTAAAGTGTTAAGTATAATTAACTTGTGTAATTAATTTGAAGGCTAATTACTTATTGTAATTAGAAAATTGTTAATCAAGGATGATTTATTGAAATGAATAATGAGATGGTGGTTAATTAATCGATTTGCAATTAGTTAACGGTTAAGTTAAGCAGGATTATAATGATGAAGTAATTAATTTAATTTATTTTAAATTAGTTAAGAATGATGGGATTAATTTAATTCACTTTAAATTAATTGGAGATAAAGTAATTAATTTAATTTACTTTAAATTAATTATAGATGGTATGATCATTAGATCATTGCTTATGTTTGATGGATGATATTGGTTGACTTAAATGGGTTGTAATCTCAGAAATGAGATGAGTAAAGCTGCGTGTTATGGATGCTTTGGTTGCATTGGAATGATAATATGGATTATCTGTTTATGATGATAATGTTAATTATCTATTGTGAATCTATGAATTATCTATCTACGTGTATATAGATAATGAATTGAATTGTTTTAAATTCTAAAACAACTTGGCCTTAAGAGATACGTTTTGGATTCGGTGAGACCGGGATCGGGTTTCCATATTTGGATATCCGAAAACCACATCGATCCAAATTAACGATAGGTCATGAATATGAAGTGAAGATGAAGATTCAGAGTGCAAGGGTTATCATCGTTAACTCTGAGGGTGATTCCAAAATGAGTGTAACGAGACAATGCCTTCGGTTTCGTTCGAACCCGTAACGAACTTGTATAGATTGAATGCTTTCAGAACATCGTCAGGTGGATGATGAGTATTCTAAGTGATGTGTTCTATAAAGGTAATAGTAGGCTCAAGCCTCATCAACCTGGAATGGCTAAAACAGGGGAGGTGCAGCAAGGCTAAGTGGGTCATGCCCAAGTAGGACGAGATTTACCCCTTTCTAGATGTCCCTTTTATTTCGGCTGTGTGGTGCGGTTGCTGATCACAACTACGGGGTGGTCTTGTTCGGGACTGTTTAGTAAGGAATGGTTCCGGCTTTGTGTTGCAGGGGATTGGGAGTGATCCTTGGTACGTTGATCTAGGCCACGTACTGTGATGGGCGGTACTCCGGTAGCCCTGCCATTGTATGGAATCCTAAATCCAATAAGTGCCGTACGTATTAGTTGTGCCTAACTATGTTGGAACGTAAGATGTAAGCATTCCAGCTATTTCTGTATTTTATTTGAAAACCCCCGACCTATTATAATATCACTGGATTTCCTACAAATGTTTTGGTTAGCGTAAGGTAAATTTTTTTCCATGTTTATGTGTGGGAAGTCTTACATGATACCTTTTGTTTTCAAAGTTTTTGAAAGTTAAGCAACTTTAACCTGTTATTCGCACCAGACCCATGTCTGACCCGGAGTTTATTTCTATTTTTCTTAAACTCTTGGGTACTCAAATTTTTACGAGTAGCCAAGGGATTCAGGTTAGCTTTGACGAATTATGGAGGAGCAATGGAGCAGGAGGCTTCTGCGTTGTAGATATATAGTGTTCCGCTGTGTTGGTATCTCTGAGTGGTTTCTTTGTATTGTGTTTGAGTTGTAATAACTAGACGGGTGTTTATAACTGTCTAGTATGTATTGTATTGTCTATGTAACTCTGATAATTGTTGTATACTATGTATTATTTATGTTATTAATATAATTTATTCGTTCTGCTATTGAGATTCTGTTGTTGTTTCTTCTTTCTCTTCTTTCTTTCTCTTTTCTATCCCTTTCTTTCTTAAAGACGATGCGTCATTTTGTGGAGATGAATGGCTGGTCGTCACAGGTGGTATCAGAGCGCTAGGTTGAGCGAATACCTAGACTCTGGAGTGGTGTCTATCTTGAGAGAGCGTATTTGTAATTCTAATATATATATATATATTATTCCTACCTTTATGTTGGGGTTACCCGTACAGGTTTTCCAATATAATCTATAAAGGTAGAATAGGTAGTGGTGTGTATAACACGAGTATCATTGGTTGAAGTTTGAATGTTTGAGGTTGGAAGTGTATCTGTCGAGACTGTAGACCTAATACCATCTCGAGTGAGTTTTTCTTGGTGTAAGGATTTCATCGATCTCTGAAGAAAACCTTTTATAGGTTCGGAGTCTATCTTTGAAGTTGGATGAGTTGTGTTTGGATCTGTCGAACCATATTTCTGGGATGTGTTGTCCAGTTTGTGCTCGTGTTCTTCATTAGCATTTTCATCTACTTTAGATCAGAGTTGTGCAGCGGAAGCAGTTTAGGAGTGCATCTGTTTTGTCTTTTCTCGGATATGGAGAAGTAAGTTCAGACTTCTGTTGTTTGTGGAGTAGTGTTTGATCTTGGTTTTGGATTGATCTTGAGGAGATCATTGGGTTGGTTTGGTCCAGTCCGTTTCTAGAGGCATCAGCAAGGGTTGAGCTGATCAGGAAGGATGTTGGTAGCCCTGGATCATCCGAAGAGTTTTATGGATAAAAGACGAAGGAATTTAGATTCTGGAGTCGGAGATTGGGTTTTGGTTAAGATTTCTTCGATCCAAGGAGCTATAAGTTTTAGCAAGTCTGGGAAGCTGCTCCATGATGTTTTGGATTTCTTCTGTGTTTTGGTAAGATAAATGCTTTGGTTTTCAAAAGTTGAATTTCCAGTTTGGATAACTGGAATTCGGTGTGCTTCACGTATCTCTGAGGGAGTACGTGTTTGTTATATTTCTGGTTGTAAAACCAGCAGTTCAGAAGGATTTGATTGTTGAGTCAGACTCGTCTGTAGTATGATACCTATTTAGAGTTGTAGATATAGATGAATAAGAGCTCTGTAGCTTAGTAGTATTGATTGTTTGAATTCTATAGAGCGAGTATCCCGATATTTATACCAGGGAAACTCATGGAAGTTCTATCCAGAATTTTTCTGGATAGTTAGATTTTTTTTGATTGTATGAATTGGTTGCTATGGTTGTTAGCACATGATTAATATATGCGTTGTTTTATAATTAAATCTCTAACGAGATTATTAAATTAATTTTGTTTTAAATTTCGGGGACGAAATTCTTATAAGGCGGGAGGATTGTGATATCTCGAGATTTTTGACAATATCAATTTAATAATCTGTATTTAAAATTAAATTGATTTGGTAATTTTTGTTAATAAATTTGAATTGATTTAATAATCTTCTTTTATTAAATAATTAATTTGTGAATTTATCTTTTAATAAACTAATAAATTGTTTTCTATTTATAATGTGTGTATATATATATATATTTTAAATGGATGAGTTTGGTTTTAAATTTAGTTAATATAGCATATTTTCTAATTCTACTATTTTTGGGTAAATTGGGAAATTATGTTTTATTTAATTTAAGCTTTTCAAAGTTATTTAATAAAATAACTATATGATTTTAAATGCATAAAATAAATGTTTAATTTATTTAAAAGGGGTTTTAGCTTAAAGTTTAAATAAGATTAACAATAAGATTTGTTTTATATTCTTTTTAAAGTTATGTTTAAGAAATATGATTTGTAAATTAGATTTGAAGTTTAAAATACAACTAATTAATGAAACATTTATTCGTTTAAATAATAAGTAATTTATAACCTCTTTTATAAATTTATTTAATAATCAAGAATGTTATTTTCAAATAATAAAGTGTGTATTATTTTGTTTATAATCATACTTGGTTTTATTTCTTTGAAAATTATTTATATATATAACTAAGTATTTAAAAACTAATTAATTTAGTTAAAAACTTTCATTAACTTTAATTATAAAAATTAATTAAAAGAACATGTGTAAACGTCTTAGGATCTAATGTAACATGTGTTAAGTGATTAAACAAGGATATTTACAAGTGTTAGTAACTTAAGACAAGTGTCAAATTGTTTATTTTTATTTTCTTTGATTTTTAATTTATCATAAAATAAGTTATATAAACTCATACTTCTTCCATTCCTTTCTTTTTCTCATTTTGCATTTCATAACAAAGAAAATTATTCAGCTTAAAACTTAATACTTTAAGCAATCCTCAAAACCAAATCTGAAAAATCAAAATCCTTTCTCCTTCAAAATCTGTAATCACTCTTCAAAAATGCAAATCATCCCTATAATAAATCATGCATATCCCTGCAACTCATTTTCAAAAAGACAAAAGCAAATCGCCTTCATAATCAAACTCCTGTAATCCCTCCTCAAAATCATTTCCTGTAACATTTTCCAGCATGCAAAACAAAAGAAAACTTCATCTCTTCAAAAAAAAAAAACAGTTGAGTAACTTTACATTTTAAAATTTGAGTATAAAATATGGTTATTTGATTTTTCTATAGAAATAAGTAGAATTATATATATATATACTGTTAAATATATTGCTACGTATATATAAGTATGAATGTGATGCATGTTTGTTTACCTAAGTTACTGTCTGCACAGTACAAGCTCAAATTGATCAAAATTTCTTTTCTTTTGATCTGGTTGTTGTTATGACTTAGTAATTGAATGAAATTTGTTTGTTACACGATAAAGTAAAACTTAAAAATTTATACAAGTTAAATAAATGTTTGTATTGCCTGGAAATAAAAAATAACAGAGCGAAATTAGTATAAGTGAAGAATTCAAACGTGATGATTCTATGTTTGAGGGTTTCAAATCAAATCTTGTTAACAAATCATGATTTTTAAAAGAAAAATCATAATTTCTGGTGTTAGATTTAGGAGCAGTTCTAGTTTTACTGTATTTTTCTTTGGGTTCTGACTGATGATCTGAGTGTTCGAATGGTTTGAATTTCCTTCTGGAGATTGATGAGTGATCAAAGAGGCCAAGAAAATTATCAGATTGGGTTGCATTGCATTTTGCTGACGATGGATTGTGATTGAAGATTAGAACCCTGATTTTACTGTGGCTAGAAAGAATTGATCATTTCGGCAAGTATAGTTGATCGAGTTCAACTATATCTTGGGCATTGGAAGATGGTGAGTTGTCGAAGACTTCGTCGGAGTTTAGAGGCAACGGTGGCCGGTGGCGCGTGAACGAGGAATTTCTAGGTTGGGGTTGAAGTGGTTACTGTCTGTTTCCAGGTTTGGGGTGTAAGCTTGAATTTGGTTTCAAGTTTGGGGTAGTTTCGATTTTGATTTCGAGCATGAGATGATTGGGTTATTGTTTGGGTGATCTGAATTGATGATTGCCGATTGTAGGAAGGTCGCGGTGATGATCAAGGTTGGCCGGAGGCACTGTACATGTGCACAGAGCAGGTGATGATGCTGGTGAATGTTGAGTGGTTACAGTTTTGGTGTCCTCGCATTGGTCTCGGGGAATTATAGTTTTAGCTCGAAGCAGATTTGGCTGTGACTTGAAGTCTTTTTAGAGTAGGCTCGTGTAAATTTTTTGTATCAGGTTTTTAAAACCAAACAGAAACCTGTTCCTGTTTGTATATTTTTAATATATATATATATATATAATAAATTGGTAAATCAAAAAATTTTAAACTAGGATTTAAACCTGAATTGAATCTGAATTCAAATAGTTTGAATCTTGGTTTTTGAAATAATTTAAATTTTGAAATTTAAATTTAGTTTTAACAACTTTTAAGGTATAAAAGAATATTGGTTTTGAATTTAAACTGGAAGTTTAAATTGTAAAATATAAGCTTTAAAATAAGTTTGAATCTGAGATTTAAAATCTGGAATTTGGTTTGAATTTCAGTGTTTAAAATAAAATAAGTTTTTAAATTTATTTTATTTTAACTATTTTAGAAATGGTTAAATGATTTGAATTTTAAAATGAAGATGAAAAATGTATGTAAAGCTTTAAAAATTTAAGTTAAATCTAGAATGAAGATTTAAATCTGTATTTCAGTTTTGAAATTAAAGGAAATTTTTGAATTGAAATTGTTTTTAAATAACTTGGAATGTTTAAAGTGTATTTTTAAATTAATTGGAAATTAAAAATGAATATGGTTTTAATTTTTTTAAATCTTCTTTATAAATGGATATATCTTTAACATATGAGATAAAAAGGTTTTGAATTGTTTTTAAACTTTGTTTAAATAAATTTGTATTCATTTTAAAATCTTAATTTAAAATGAAATTTGAAAATGGAATTAAACTAAATTTAAAACAAATTGTTTTTAATACTTTGATTAAGTAAGAAATGCTTATCTTAAAGATAAATATAATTTAATGATTTGGATTCATTAAATTATTAAGTTGGATAATTAATTATTTAATTAATTAATGATATGGATGATTAATTAAATAATTAAGAGTTTGATTAATTAAGACTTAAGATTAATTAATTTAGGGTAATTAATTTGTAATTAAGGATTTTTCATTAGATTTTATTTTTTTTGGCAAGGCCGACGGTTTTAAAGTGGACTGACCACTTTTATTACGAACGTAATAAAGTTGAAGTACAGGAGAAAGGTAGAGACACCTTTGCTACTATGATAGTTAGAAAAAATAAGCACAGCACAGGAGTGTGACAGACGTGTCACAGCTACATAGAAAATAACTAGACTAGTTCTCCTCCATAGAGGAAGAATCACCAACACCCTCATTATCCCGGGAAGAAACCAAACTGGACCCAATAAGACCATAAAAGGGGCGGAAACGAAGAGCAAGAGTGGGATCATAATAGTCAACTTCAGAGGAGTAAATAAACGATCGATCCCAAGCAGCATCAGCTAGAATTCCGAAATTGATGTCAGAGTACGTTCCATCTAAATCAAGGACCAAAGAGTCTCCAAAAATTCTGTAGAAAAGGCAACGTAGGTCCATCAGATCATCAGATATATATCTAAAGTAGGATTCGTCAACAGGGTTGAATCTCATATCAGAATGAAGGTCAACCCAACAATGTTCAGTGTCGGCCCAAACAACTAGAGGCGGAGAGAGAACCGGCTCAGCAGACAGAACACAGGGAACAACAGCAGGAACCGGTGACGCAGGCCGCTCTATGGTAAGAGAAGGATCAGGGGCAGAAGCAACCAGAGAGACTTTGGGAACCCATTTCCTAAGCGGAGGCCGTGGAAGAGGGATCTTGGATGCAGCAGCAGAAACAACAGAGTGCTTACAGGCAGAGGCTACATGGCCAAAAGAGTGACAGGAGGAACAGATGCCAGGGACCCATCCATATCGGACACGAACTTCCATCACGTGACCAACAGCAAGCTGGACGGGAATGGTGGAAGGAAGCGGTCTATGGGGAGAAATCTCAATCAGAGCCTTGGCATAAACAAGCTTATCTCGCGCAACAGTATTAGAGTCAAAACAAATCAATTTACCAACAATGCATGCTAGCCAATTCAAGCCACGTAGCGGTTGAAGAGCAGAGGGGATTTGGGAGAAATAGACCCATACAGGGATAGATAAAACCTGTTCGCGAGCACTAGCAACTGTCGGCGACCACGGAGTAATAATGAAGGGCTGACCATCAAAGAAGGAAGGCTCTGACTCAAGAACACGGCTTCGTTCCTCAGGGGAGGTGAACAAAATGTAGTACAAGGAATCAACCAACTTAACACTAAGACCACTACGCAGACGTCAGGCCCTACGACAAACGGCAGCCACATCACGAAGACGATGTTTCGGGTCCAAAAAGAATCCAACAACGTATTCAGACCAAAAGTCCATACCGGCTTGCATAACACAGGGGGGAGGGATCATAACTCCGTTTTCCTCAACAATTTCGAAATCAACCGGAACATAAACCCCCGCATTACGGGGCTTCGTTGTAAAAAGGGAAGACCAAGGTCTGGGAACTGACGGGATAGGGGCAGCCGCAACACCCGTAGGAGGCACAGGAATGGGGCTGTGAACTTGACTGAGAGAAGCTACCGAATGCAAGTTTTCACTAGGAGATAAATCAATGTGCACAGGTCCAATATTGTCATTGGCATTTAGTCGAACAGTTGGAGTACCTCCTACATCACCAGATTTGGCGCAAGAAAGAGCAGCCAAAGGATTACTAAGCACACCTAAAACACTATCCACAACCAGTGGATCAGAGCTAAGTAAACCTAAATTGCAACAGGGTTTAATAACACCGTTCACTTTAGATCCGGACATTGGGAGCAAACTCGAATCACCCGAAGTAAACGTAGTTGATTTCATAGCATCAAGACTGGTGACAACCGCGTTTGCTACACTCAAACAATTGCGGGATGATGGATCCAGAGGGGGCCGATTGGTTACAGAGAGGGGTGGGAATTCTTGGGACGAGAGAAGGTTAGGACTATCAGCAGCCATTGGTTTAAAGCAGCGTACAGAGCGAGTAGAAGAGGAGGATGGGAGACGCGGAGGGGAAGCAGACATGAAAGGGGACAGAGAAAGATTCGCGAAGAAGATGAAGACAGGGAATCTCGAGAAGGATCGCGACCAGGCCTAATCGCTTGGAGCCATTAAGAAGGTATTTAAATTAAGAAGGCCTGAAAACTTTGGGGCCAAGGAAACTATGTTTCTCCTGGCCTTTGGTTAGACTGGTTTTATAGTGCCCAGACCACTTATGTCTCATTATTGTGGCCGCTGGGAATAGATCCGGTGCCACTACAACACAATGTAGCAACATCCACTATGTCGAAACCACTGGACCACTAGAACTTGATGTTTAATTAATGATTAAATATTACTTAATCAAGTAATTAAGGGTTAATTAAGTTGTAGTTAGCACTTAATTAATTTAATAATTAGAGATTAACTAATTGGTAATTAAATATTAATTAATTTGTAATTAATGATGGTTAATCTGAGTTAATTATTTAAGTGAAGTAATCAAAGATTTGTTAATGAAGGTCATTAACTAAGATTATTTAATAACTAATTAATGTGATTAATTTTTAATAATTAATTAGATTAATTAATTAATAATAATCATTTATGTAACTGTTTAAGTTTAATTACTTAATAGAAGTAATTAATAAATTAATTACTTAATGTAATTAATTAAGTTTAATATGATTTGTTTAGATTAATTAATTAAGTTTAATTAATTTAAACACTTGATGATTAAAAATAATTACATTATTGTAATTACTAAGGGAAGTAATTAGTAGATAATTACTTGATGTAATTAAAGATGTTTTAATAATGAAAGTAATTTGGATTAAACTACTTTGTAATTAATCAAAGGATTAATTAAAGAAAAAATTAAGGATAATTTATTTAATAAAGTAATTAAGGGTAGCTAATTACTGCATGTTATTAATCAAGAGTGATTAACATGTGTGGTTTAATTGAAGATTAATTACTTAATATAATTAATCTAAATAGAGAGATTAATTAAAAATGTAATTAGAAATCATTAATTAATAAAATTAATAATGTAAATTTAGAATTGATTAATTAAATAATAATTGAGAAAGGAAGTAATTAATTAATAAAGGATTAATGTAATTAATTGGTTAAGTAATTAAAAGTTAATTATTGTAAAGAGTTAAGTATAATTAACTTGTGTAATTAATTTGAAGGCTAATTACTTATTGTAATTAGAAAATTGTTAATCAAGGATGATTAATTGAAATGAATAATGAGATGGTGGTTAATTAATCGATTTGCGATCAATTAATGGTTAAGTTAAGCAGGATTATAATGATGAAGTAATTAATTTATTTTATTTTAAATTAATTAAGAATGATGGGATTAATTTAATTCACTTTAAATTAATTGGAGATAAAGTAATTAATTTAATTTACTTTAAATTAATTATAGATGGTATGATCATTAGATCATTGCTTATGTTTGATGGATGATGTTGGTTGACTTAAATGGGTTGTAATCTCAGAAATGAGATGAGTAACGATGTGTGTTATGGATGCATTGGTTGCATTGGAATGATAATATGGATTATCTGTTTATGATGATAATGTTAATTATCTATTGTGAATCTATGAATTATCTATTTATGTGTATATAGATAATGAATTGAATTGTTTTAAATTCTAAAACAACTTGGCCTTAAGAGATACGTTTTGGATTCGGTGAGACCGGGATCGGGTTTTCATATTTGGATATCCGAAAACCACATCGATCTAAATTAACGATAGGTTGTGAATCTGAAGTGAAGATGAAGATTCAGAGTGCAAGGGTTATCATCGTTAACTCTGAGGGTGATTCCAAAATGAGTGTAACGAGGTAATGCCCTCGGTTTCGTTCAAACCCGGAACGAACTTGTATGGATTGAATGCTTTCAGAACATCGTCAGGTGGATGATGAGTATTCTAAGCGATGTGTTCTATAAAGGTAATAGTAGGCTCAAGCCTCATCAACCAGGAATGGATAAAACAGGGGAGGTGCAGCAAGGCTAAGTGGGTCATGCCCACGTAGGACGAGATTTACCCCTTTCTATATGTCCCTTTTATTTCGGCTGTGTGGTGCGGTTGCTGATCACAACTACGGGGTGGTCTTGTTCGGGACTGTTCAGTAAGGAATGGTTCCGGCTTTGTGTTGTAGGGGATTGGGAGTGATCCTTGGTACGTTGATCTAGGCCACGTACTGTGATGGGCGGTACCCCGGTAGCCCTGCCATTGTATGGAACCCTAAATCCAATAAGTGCCGTACGTATTAGTTGTGCCCAACTATGTTGGAACGTGAGATGTAAGCATTCCAGCTATTTCTGTATGATGTAAGCATTCCAGCTATTTCTGTATTTTATTTGAAAACCCTCGACCTATTATAATATCACTGGATTTCCTACAAATAATTAATTAATTATTTAATTAATTTTAAATGATTAGTTAATTGTTTGTTTAATTTTAAATAAGAATCACTTAATTATGAATTAATTAAGTGTAATTACTTAATGAAGGATATTTACTGAATGTAATCAAGAATGGAAAATTACTTATGGAAGTAATTTGGTGAAGTGATTAAGATATCATCACTTGATGTTATTAATTAAATAATTAATTATTATAATTGTTTTGAAGTTAATTAATTATGTAGTAATTAATTAATTAAAGAACTGAGGTTATTTAATGATGGGATTAATTACTTGTTAAGGTAATTAATTTAAAGAGTAATCAATTAATGGAAGTAATTAGTGAATGATTACTTATGTAAGTAATTAAGGGTTAATTACTTAATTAATTTAGTTAATTAATTAATGTGATTAATTAGTTTATGAATGTGATTAATTTAAGGTTAATTACTAAATGTAATTAATAAAAAAATGTAATTAATTAATAAAGTAATTAATTAAGAATTATTAATTAATGTAATTGAATAATAATTACTTAATGAAGTAGTTAAAGATTAATTAATTAGAGTAATTAATCAAAGATTAATATAATTAATTAAGAAGTTAATTAATTAAGATAAGTAATTACAAGTTGTTAATTACTGTTTATGATTAATTAAGACTAATTAATGAGATGGTTAATTATAAGTTAATTATTTAATTAATTAAAGGAATTATTAATTAATAAGGATCATTAGTTAATGTAATTAATGAAATTAATCGAGATTGATTAATAAAAGTGATTAATTAATTGTAATTAATTGAGCATTAAGGAAAATAATTATAGTTAATTAATTAATGGAAGCAAATGAAGGATCATTAATTATTGTAATTAATGATAGTAATTAAGGTTAATTACTGTATATGGTTAAAGATAGTTAATTGGTGGAATTAATCAAAGAATTAAAAGCTAATTACTTGAATGTAATTAAAGGATAATTAATCAAGTTAGATTAATTAAGGAAGATCATTAAGAGATGATTAATAAATTAACTAATAAAGCATGATTAAGATAATCCAAGTGATTAAAGGATAGTAATTAATTTAATTAAAGGTTAATTAAATTGATTAAGAGTTAATCAAACCTGCTTATGAATGATTGATTGATATTGGATGATTGATTGATATTGGATGATTGGTATTGGATGTTTGATTGATATTGAATAATTTGGGTATGATATCTCTGATATGTGATATGCTGCTTTGTCAGATAATTGGTTGATACGAATTATCTATTGTGATAATGTGATTCATCTATCTGTTATATCATCCTGAATATAAGTTAATTGTTTAAACCCTTAAACAACTTGGACATTAAAATGGCATTTGGATTTCGGTGAGACCGGGATCGGGTTTCCGTATTTGGATATTCGAAAACCACATCGATCCAAATTAAATGCTAGTTCGTGAATCCCAGTGGTGCTTAGTGAAGACTCGAAGTGTAAGAACTATTCGTCAGTATAACTCTGGGGGTGATTCCATGATGAGTTTGACGGAGATAGTACTTATAAGTTCGAGATGGTGATTTAGAGTGCAAGGGCTATGGTCGTTGACCCTGAGGGTGATTCCAAAATGAGTGCAACGAGATAGTGCCTTCGGTTTTGTTCGAACCCGGAACGAACTTGTATGGATTGAATGCTTTCAGAACATCGTTAGGTGGACGATGAGCATTCTAAGATAGATGTGTTCTATAAAGGTAATCACAGCCTCAAGCCTCATCAACTGGGAATAGCTAAAACGGGGGAGGTGCAGCAAGGCTAGGTGGGTAGCACCCATTTCAGGGTGAGGTCATCCCTGTCTAGATGTCCCTTTTATTTAGGCTTAGTGGGTGGTTGGTCGCGCCAACCACGAGGTGATCTTACTCGGGACTATCCAGTAAGGGATGGTCCCGGCTTTGTGTTACAGGGGATTGCGAGTGATCCTTGGTACGGTGATCTAGGCCATGTACTGTGACGGGCGGTACCCCAGTAGCCCTGCCATTGATGGAAACCCATTCTTCCTACGAGACCCTACGGTTTTGATTGTATTACCCACTTTTGTGGATAGTAGTTGGAATTTAATCATGTAACAATTTCAGCTATTTCTTATTTACTTGAAAACCCTAGACACTATTATAGTATCACTGGATTTCCTATCAAATGTTTTGGTTAGCGTAAGGTAAAAACTTTTCCATGTTTATGTGTGGGAAGTCTTACGTGATACCTTTTCTTTTCAAAGGATTTTCTAAAGTTAAGCAATTTTAACCTGTTTACTCACACCAGACCCCTTTCTGACCCGAGTGTTTATTTTTTGCTTTATTAAACTCTTGCGTACTCATATTATGTATGGGTAGTCGAGGGATTCAGGTTAGCTTGACGAATTCTGAAGGAGATTTGGAGCAGGAGGCTTCTGCGTGTAGATATATTATGGTTCTGCTGTGTTTATGTTGTGTGATATCTGTATCTTGTGATATCTTGAGTTATATAGTTAGACAGATGTTTATAACTGTCTAATATGTGTTGTATAAGTTGTGTACTCTGATGTATATGATTCTATATAATATTTTATGTGACATGTTATATTTCATTCGTTCCGCTGTGAGTATCTGATGTTGTTGAGTTTCTTCTTTCTTATCTTTTCTTCTTCTATCCCTTTCTTTCTTAAATCATGATGCGTTTTTCTGGAGATAGAAAGACGGGTCGTGACATAACTGAGGCATATAATTTTTCAAAAATACATTTTATTTTACACTGCAAAAATATACTATTTTTAATTTTACCACGTTAGTATTTATTTTACAGATCGCTCAGATGCTGGATTCAATCTGGAATAAAGTTGAAGAACAATTATGAGTGAACGAGTGATATGTATTGAGGTGCAAATGTAAATTGAAAATTGTGATGTAATCAAATTTGTATTGTAATTGATTTTGTATATATATAGTGAGAGCTCAAATTTGTGCTACTCGAAATTGTAATAAATATTTGTTTGAATAAAATATCTGTTTGAATTTAAATTCTATGTTATTTATTTTATTCAGCAAATATTTATTTAATTATGTGAAAAATAAAATAGTACATTAACAAATACATTTAAAGGAATATATATATACACCTTTATTATCATCAAACAAAAATCATATACCAGAATATTCAATAATCTCCTCTTTTTGATGATAACAAACATATATTTAAGATTTTGAATTTATTAAACATATTTGATCATTCAATTTGCTCCCACTATTTGAATGCTCCCTCTCTACACAAAGCTACCCCTTTATATATGCATGAGAATATGTAAAAAATATGCAAATGCTCCTAGATGCAAATAGAATACAAATAAAATATTTGACCTTTATTTATCAAAATCTTAACTTGTCTCTCCCTCTTTTGTTATCAGCAAAAGAATAATAGTGTTAGAAAAATAGATATAAAGTAATAGACATTTATATAACACAAAACTCAATCAATTATAAATAATAAATTTCAATAAAAAATCAAACAAAAATCATAAATGCTCTGTTTGATGCATATTCCACTTTAAAATGATAGGGATGGTGTCATCATATAAACCATATACTTTTGTCTATTTATGCTATATAAATATCAGGAATTTGAATATCTACTAACCATGCATAACCATTAGGACTTTTAAACGAGATTAGTGGTAGTATTATCATTTTTTTATATAAAAAATGAATTTCAAGCATCTTCTAACCACGCATAACCTTGAGGACTTTTAAATGGGATTTGAATCAACTTGTTTGTCTAATTAATCAATTTTGATATGCGTTCCATACATGCATAAACGTGAGGATTTTTAAATGAGCATGGAAGCACATAATAAAAAATTCCCAGTAATTCACCCATGCATAAACGTGAGGACTTTTAAATGTTAGTGAATACTTCAGATGTTTTTATTACTAAAAATATAATAAAATGAAGAACGAATAATTTCCCATTTAAAATACCTCATATAGACATACCATATTGGTTATGATGAGTGATGGTCGATAGAAATATGATAGAAATGGAAATGGTCATGGAATATTTACTAATAAAAAGTTTTTATAACTCTTATTTAAATTTTCTAAAGAAATTTTCTAATTATACTGTCTCAAGTTATAATAATGATTAATATCAACACTCATCACTTTCTCAGCCACTATTTATCTTTGTGATAATCAATAGGGAGTTAGAATAGCTAATGTAGTCATTTAAGATCAAATTCAAAAATAATTAAAAACCAAATTTCCTAAAATGACTAATCTGAAACAAGGTCAACAAAAATGATTTTCTGGAAAAGGTTTTGTAAGAAAAATGTCTGCTATTTAAAAATTATTTGAAATGAAAAATATGTAGATATTTTCTTTGAGATGCGATGCAGCTAATGAATGTTTCTGCATAAATCACGTTCCACTGGTAATTTTTCTATCAACTAGATTACCAGTGTGATCTGTATCTGAATTTCCTTTGACTCAAAATTATCATTTATTGGATATTGATAGACTAGACTGCAATATCTTAAAAACATTTTTAACAGCTTTTAAATAAAATTATTTTAGATTTGAATTAAAGCTGTGCACATAAACATCTAGTGAACAAAGTGTCATATCCAGAAGCAATAAAATAAGTAAACATATCCACATGTACCTAGAGTGGTCAAAAATCAACAAAACATCATCATTAGTCCGAATAAATGAACTAGTTCAAAGATGAAAAGATAACTGGTCAATATTTTTGCACAAATCAAAACCAAAATTAAGAATGGGCCAAACAAGGATATGTCAAATAAGAATAAATCAGAATCAAAATCAATATTTATTTTATTGTCACTTACTTGGTTGTATTAAATCAGACTAGGATGCAGATTATCACATTTAATAATCGTTTAAAATAAATATACCACTACCTATTTTACCGTTGCCGATAATTTTTCAATGTTGCCCCTTGTGATTCTGTTACCTTTGTACTAGGCTAAGGAACTTTGATTTGTCGCCCGCTGTGTCCCTTGAACAGCCAGAATCCAGATAACACTGTTGTTGTTCCTTAGCCTGCCACCACACCAGCATGATAAAAGACCGTTGTGACCTATTTGTTTTCATAGGTCCATGATTGTTAGTGGCAATAGATTTTGAAAAATATGTTTGTGGAGACCCGTAAACAATTTATATATGTTCCTTTTGGCACCCAGATTTGTTTGACTTTAAGAGAATTTACATTTGTGCCTTTGGGAATCGAAATTGGTATGGTTTTCACGTATTTAGGTATCTCACTTTTCCCCTTAACAATGTTATTAGTTTTTTGTTCATATTTTGACACTTTTGCAAATCCAAATGTAATCCTTTAATTCTCAAAGAGTTGATTTTTTTTAAGAATATATTTAATGATTTATCTCTAGTGAAAATTTTCGAGTAACCAACTCAAGTTTATTAATTTTGGTTTTTAAAAGTTTATTTTCATTCATTAGCTTCGAACAACAACTAATGGTATTATCTCTCATTACAAAATTCTTCATTTTCAGGTTCATATTTTCCTTTTTAAGCTTTCTAATTTTATTCTCAATTTCAAGCATCTTGGATTCAAAGAGTTGGAGTTTTTTAAATTCAATCTTTAAAAATCCTTGATTTTTTCCATCTCCTTTTCAAATTCGTGATTTAATTGAATAATTTCATATTTTCTCAAAATCACGTTTTCTTTTTCAAGGGTTTTGTAATTTTAGTTGATCTCATTTAATTTCTTTTCAAAAATCGCACATTTAGAAATTTCTGACTTCTTAAAGCTATCCAACTCTTTTTGCAAAATGTTGTTTTTACAAATCAACTCCGTTTTGTTTTTCTCTCGAATTAAAATTTCGTTTTCTAACTTTTGAAAGTTTTCATGAAGAGGGGCAAATTTTTTTCATGATTCAAACATCCTTTGCAATTAGAATTTTTGTTTTTCTTAATATTTTTAAGCCTATTTTCCAAATCATTGTTTTTCTGAAGAAGTTTAGCTTGTTCCCATTCCAACTTATTATTTTTCAACTCTAGAGCTTTATTATTTTCAATTACTTTTGTCATAAGAGAACTAAATCATTGATTGAAAAATCACTTATCTAGTCGGCAATTGAATCTTCATCACTGTTGCCTTTTTCCAGTTTTGTCAAGCACATTTCTAAGTTGATTACGGGGGATCTCTCACGGTTTTCGGCTTTTGCACCATATATTACATCAAAGGTATTCCAGATTTCCTGTGCACTTTCACAATGAGAGATAAAGTTAAAATTATCTTGATTAATTTGAGAATATAGTATATGCATAGCAAGAGCATTAATCGAAGTAATTTTCTCGTCTGTTATATCACACCCATATTCAATAATATCCCAACATTTAATATTAACATATTTTAAATAAAATTTCATTTTTTATTTCAATTCAAAAAATCTGATCCATCCAAAACAGGAGGAATATTATTGGACCGACCTCAGTAAAAGCATTATTAAAATAAGCCATTTTAAAAATTCAAATTTGTAAAGAAAATATTAGTCGTTGAAAAAATCAATTTTTTAAAACAAAAATGTCTTTTGTTCCTAGCTTTGACACCACTTGTAGGATCGATTTCACCCTAGAGGGTGGTGGGGGATGAATGGGATGATACTATTAATTATAGAAATTATTGTGAAAGTATATAAAAGAATTACAACACAGATATAGTAGAATTATAGCACCACAGATAATAGCAAGATATTAGAAGCAGAAAATAGAACACACAAATTTACCCTGCTTCGGCAAAACCCTACCAATGTGCTGCCCCTAAGGTTTCTAATAGAAATTAAGTAGTCACACACTTACACACATAAACATACGACACCTGCTATCGATTAACCTAACTCTACGCTCAAAACTCTACCACAACTTAGCCACTAAGTTGCGAATTCTCGAACTACACCACCGTAGTTCGTCGCCTAGTCAAACGACTAGAAAATTACAAAAGTATAAAAGGAAAATACAAATTTAAAAAAATTAAAAAGAATAAAACCCTAATTTCAAATAATTTAAAGCCCAAAGGTGATGTCGACTCAAAAACTAAATAGTGATAAGCAATATCCCTTCCTTTTCTTTTATATTATATCGACTAACCCCTTTACTTCGATCTTTGAAAATGGCTGCTCGTTCGTTCATTCCTTTTCCAAATTTAGGGTTTTACTTTATTGAAGCTGCCGACTTTATTTGATTGATTGAATAAGTGATTTCGCATTGCTTGCTCTATCGATCGACCGTCTCTTTGAGTAGTACATGGCTGCTTCTTGATCGAGTTCAATTTTGACTTCGTTATGTAATTTATGCCTTTTGCTTTACTCGTTAGTTTGCTTGAACTTGATGATTTACAAGCCGATGATAATATGGGTTTAAATAGAGTTTATTTCCCTAAATTTACGTTTGAATTGAATTCGTCTGATAATTTACTTGCCGTTCTATTTTACTTGAATGCTTGAGATTTTTACTGACTTGTTCAAGTTCGTATTTTTTGTGACTACTTCATTATCAATGTTCGATTCTGATTTTCTTGATTCCTTGGCTACCATGGCTTGATGAGAATCAAGTAACTCTTCACAGTAGTTATGAGCTTTCATGAAAGTGTTGTCTTTTTCCTTTTTGCTTTCTCCAGTTGTTCTTTCATGCTCTCCTGTTGTGCTTATAGCTTCACCACCTCTTTTGCTTAACGCTTCTTCTCTTTTGATAGAAAATGATTTCTATGATGAGCAAACTCGCTTTGGCTTTGATGGTTCTGCCTTTTAGCTTAACCGATTCGGTCAAGCCTTTGACTTTATACTCCGATTCTTTCAATAACTTTTTCAGCCCTATGACCTCCTCATCAAGATGGGCTATAATCTTATTGTCCTTCTCAGCATTGAGCTTCGGTCTCGTGGCCTATCCCTTTTTGTTTTCAACATATTCTCAAACAAACTTAGCCTTACATTTAGAGTACCATTCGTAACCTTCATTAACATAATCCATGGTTTGACCTTTGATGTGTGTAACGATATATTTTAAATCTGAAGCAAACTTGACCGCATCGAAGCAGATCTTCAAAAGCGGGCGGTTCAGATCAGCTATGAAAAGATTAGAAACGACCTGTTGCTCTGTCATCATAACCAAAGGTTTGTTAGCTTTCTTGTCATCCCTATTGTGAGAAGAGTTGCAGGCAACAGGCTTGGATGACTGCTCAAATTGTTGGCAAGCATGATATGACACCATTTTCGTTGTGGAATGGAAAGCCGAAGTAGGGACACAAAAGACATCTACGGGCAAAATGTCATCAGGTCGAGTGGAGAACATGTCCTGACTTTTGGGTAGAGGAGACCTGGACCTAAATTTATGCTTTGATGATGAATCATAAGAATGATAACCCTTATCTTGGCTCTCTTGATCCTGACTCGAGTGCTTACTGGTATCTTAGTCATTACTGGTGGTGTGAGAATGTTTACGCAGATTGTTCTATTATGCTTACTTATCTGACTTTTGAGACAATCAAACATAGTCACATGCTCCATTGAACCTATAAATGAAACCAAGACGAAATAAACTTCAAAAGACAAAAAGCACAACGCAAGCTAAGTAAAGTGCAGTGCATGTGTGTATGAATGTCCTAATGTCCCCTCAATGGACGGTGAGTTTTAATTTTACTGACAGGGGTGATCTTCCACGTGCAAGTTATTGGCAAGACAACCTATAGGTGGATAGGAGAGTCGATATTCGTAAAGCTCACATTATCTAGGCCGAAGGAACCAAATTCATTTGAAATTGGACCAAGGCGCTGGTAGGCATCATCAGAAGGAAGGATAAGAGTCAACTCTGTTGCAATGGATGGCAGAGGCTATGTAGGGATCCGCCTCATAAAAATCTTTATCTTGGGTCACTTCCTTAAAGAAATTCCTAGTCATGGTTATCATCATCACTAGAAGGCTCACGACCTATTCGACTTCATCGTGGCCTGCTCTACCACCTTCACCTTCTTTAACTAGCTCAGGAGGAGCCTCCTGAAGGGGTTGTTCGGCTTGTTGATTTGTAGACTAAGGTAAAGATGGTGGTGGAGTGTGTCCTACAATAATAACTGTGGTTGAGCTCAACTTTATGTCTAATTTTACATATCTAGAAGTTGATGGGCATGCAATCATCGTGGAGAGATGCTCAGAGCATTTAAGCTCCATAGCTATGAAAACTCAACAAAAAAATGTTATCATAATGATTAAATGCTAACCCCCATATCAAAGTGAAAACCCATTGATCTAGGATGTGATTTACAGTGTTGTGCAGTGTGGTACAACGTCAGAATCCCATGTTGTGCAACAGTTTGTTCAAAGGCTAGCTTATTGTAACGACCCAGGATTTTTAGTAATTAAAATTTGAATATTTAATTAATTTTAAATATTAATAAGTGAAATTTATAAGTCGAATAAATTTTATTTCGAATATTGGATTTAATTGAATAGTTAAATCGATAATTAAATAGTGAAATTATGGAAATAATTGAAAATTGGGTTAAATATGATTGAAAATGATTTGTAAAATTTTATTTTATCACATTGAAGTTAAAGTGATATTTTAGAACTTTTAAAATCGAATTAAGAGTTTATTTGTGAAAATCGAATATTTTAATATTTAATCGACTAGTGAAATTAGCCAATTTTTGAACAGTCTCAGAATTGGTCGAAACTAGTTCCATTGGATCCGTAATAGTTAGTTATTACTGGATTTCAATTTTCGTAGCAATCGGAGCTATCGTTTGATCGTGGCAGCTCGAAACGCATCGAATTGTTTTTAATATTAATTTGGCGAGTTAAAATAGCCATTTTTCAAAAAGTCTCGGATTTTGACGAAACCAGTTTCATCAGATCCGTAATGTGATATTATTGTATGGTTTAAAATTTCGTGTCAATCGGATTTACCGTCACCTAGAAAATCGTTTAAATCGGTTTAATTTAAATTGAACGTTTATAGCCATAACTCGCACAGATGTACGAATTAGCTTTGAAACCTGTTCCATTGTGTCCGGAACGTGGGCTAAACCCTAGAAACGCTGGTTACGGCGCGTGAATCAGAGTTCGGAATTTCCAGAATGAATAGTGTCGTTCGTTCTTCTATAAATAGCCCCCTCTCTCTCTAAAAAAAATAAAAAATAAATAAACCTAACCCTAATATGCACAGCCGCCAGTAGCTTCATCAATGGTCGAAATTGTCTCCCTTTCTCCCCTCAATCTCTCCCAATCCACTCAATGATTTCGAAAACTTTCAACAGCAATATTGTAGAGTGAAGCGAGAGCTTCGATTCCATACAGATATGATCGTGAATGGAGAAGTGTGGTGGTCGAAATCGTGGCTCAAAGGCCGAAGGTTGCGCACGGTTTTCTAGGGGGGAGACACGACCGAGCTTGCTCGTGTTTGGGGCGGTGGTGAGGCTCGTGTAGCTCGTTCGAATGGCATCTCCTGATCGGGGTATCGATGAACGTAAGTGGTCACGTGCATAAGGGAGGAGAGTCGACGTTGGGTTCTCTTGTACTGGACGCGTGAAGATGGAGAGTGGGGGAGAAGGTTGGGGGCGGGCCAGATCTGATGGTGCAAAGATGAACGTTCCAGATTTATTTAGGGTTAGAAAATGAAAATAATTTGTAAATTTAATTATTATATAATTCGTGTAACTTCATAAAATCATATCTTTTTCATACGAGGTCGAAAACGCGCGAAACCAGTTGCGTTGGAATCGTATGGACGAGCACTACGCGATGGAATTGGATTGGAGTCGTTTGGAGTTAGTGAGAATTTCAGATAAAATTAAACGTCCGTTTAATTTTATTCGAAATAAATCGCTAAAACGAAATTGAAATCAAGGTGAGAACTTCTCACTCAATCGAATCGGTTTCGATTTTATTTTAAATAGTTAGATTTAAAATATTTGAATGCATGTTTGAATGATGATTGTTATCTACTGATTGTTAAAATAGACATTATGCGCCGTTAGTAAGCGGATGTTATTTATTAAAAACATATACCGCGAATATTTCATAAACAGTGAAATTGGTATTATATATAATAGCAATATATATATATATTGGCATATGTATATATTGGAGTTATTGATTTCCCGCATTTGTATAGCGGATGAGACCCTATTGCGCCGTCTATTAAGCGGATAATATTTTAAATCCCATATACCGCGATAATTCCGTACTGGAGCGGAATTGGTATTGTGCTAATGTTTGTGGATGCAGGAAAACAGGTTGGAGGGATCCAACTGGATTCCTCAATAGTATTTATTTGATTTCAGATATTTTGATATTTGATTGATTATCATATTGATATATGATATCGTTGTAGTCGTGATTGACTATTTGGTGTGTAGCGTCATTGAACCAAATTTTGGGATTTTAAAATGATTTTAAAGTGATTTTTGAAAGTATACGTTTATAAAATATTTTTGGAATTGATCCATTTTAAATAAATAAACGTTATAATTTTTAAAGTTATAAAAATTATGATTTTGAGAAATACGGTTAAAGATTGATTTTTGAGAAATATGGGTTAATGTTTTTATAAAATAATTAGATTGGATTTTTGAATTTATTATAAAAAGTTTAAAAATAGGATTTATAAAATTTGTTTTTTTTATAAATCAAGAGAATGGTGAAATTATAAAGGAGATTAAAGATGTTTTAAAATAATAGTATAAATTGATTTTACAAAGGATTTATAAATTGATATTTATAAATTAAAACATTTGAATTATAAAACGAGTTTTTATAAGTGTTTGAATGAAGTGAAAATGGATTGCATTAAAGGAGATGTATAAAAAGGAAGTAGTTATAAAACAAATAGAAATAGAATTTATAAACGTTGTTTTATAAAATTCGCAACGACTTATTTTGATAGGTTAATTTTATAACTTATTTATGGAGCTATATTCACGTTTTAGACAGTGAATAATCCTTTAAAATGAAATGTATAGAAATGATGAAATTGTTAACGTAGTATATTCACGTTTTTGAATAGTGAATAATATGTTAAAGAAAATGTTTAGATTTGATGTTTTAAATAGAATTAAAACGATCTAACGATGTTTTAAAATGTGTTGAGATTCGAAACCATAGATTTCAACATTTATTGTTGAAATAGACGTTTTCGAGAAATAAAAGGAAATGGTGGACTATAACACTGTTGTTATAGTAAATGATTTCCGAAAGGAAATGTTTTGTATAGTATTGGGATTTATATATCTATTTTAATTTCGAATCCCTATACTAGTGATTTTGGGTTGTCGTAACGATGTTTTACGTAACATTCGTTTTGGCCCAAATAAATATGTTTAAGAGAATGATTTCCTTAAAGAATGAAATATATACTTAATCTCAATTTAAGTATATTGAATATTTTCCAAGTGTAGAAAATAAAAAGATTTGTGAATTACTTATTAAATAAATATGGAAATGTTTTCCAATATAAAGTGAATATTTTGAGAATTTATCTTTTTGAAGATAAATTGAAAAGGAATATTGAAACCTATCGAAAATCGTATATCAGTAGATATTGTGAAATATAAATTCACTATGGAATTTATAAAAGAAAGGAGAACTTGTTTAAAAATAAATATTGATTTATTTTTGAAGTATTGAAAATAATATATCTTGTAAAGATATTTTGGAAAATAAATAATTTGGAAACTGGTGATGTGTGCATATCCATTGATAGTTCAATAACCGACTATCAATATTTCCCTTTGAATGGGTAATTGATGTGATTTGTTTGAATTTGAATGCCACACTTATTTCTAAATAAGCGCTCACTATTCGGGTTAACCGGGAAAGGACCATGGGGTCGTATAACCCATTCCGAATATGTGATACGTCGTTATGAATTGCATTTGAAGACCGGTGTTGAAGACCGGATCTTTTTGAAAATGAAAGGACAACTCGTCGATTGTCTTTGCACCGAGTAGCTACGGTATAGAGACTCCCTATGTGATGGGAAGTCCGGACGTGATTAGAGATTATCCGGATTGCAAGGACTTCTTTGTAAGTGCCTTCGGTTCTGTTCGAGCCCGGAACAGACTTGTATGGATTGTATGTCTGACATTACAAGTTGAGATATAAAGCCGATTTCTTTCAAATATATTTCTGTTGGTGGCGGAGAATTTATTCTCTTAGCTTAACACCCTTCTCTGAGACGTACGAGCTCAGAGGTTATGTAGTTGAAGGTTATCAGCGATATATTCCCAATTTAGTAATGTGACATGCTGAGTGTTGCTGTGAAATGATCATTGTGTTGATTATTTGTGATAGGATCATTTGTTTGATCGTCTATCTTTGCGATCATTTCTATGATCATTTGTTGACCCAAAGCACGGCTTTTGTATAAAGTGTGTTTTTGTGGACGTGACTTCGTCGAGCCTTACAAACCGGTAATGGTCGAAACAGGAATTGTGCGGCAAGGTTTTCAGGGATAACTTCCCTAGGGTATGACCATTCCTTCTGGAAAAGGGTATATCATGGTATGGAGCCCAGATACTTACTCATGTTGAAACACTTATTATTATGGTGTGATGTTGGTTAGAGAGCTCTCGTTTAAAGGTCCCAAAGGACCGGGGGTGGCATATCTGAGGGTTTGTAATATCCCTTAGGAAAAGGGGTTCCCGGCCTTGTTTGGCAGAGATCCAGTTGGTTCTCGGGGCGTCCTTCCAAAGGCGTTTCCATGTGGCAATGGGAAGTTCCTTGGCCTGACCATTTGTTGGAAATCCAAAGAAACAATACGAGACTCGTATGGTTTTAGTTGTAGAACCTGCCATTTAATATGGTAGCTATAGTAAGCATACTATAATGGTACCTATGCTGGCTAAGATTTATATTCTACTTTCGAAATGATTTGTTCTACACTATGCACTAGTAATAATATCAAATGTTTCTTTTTAATGTGTATCAAGTATCTTTGACTATCATAAGGAGAAATCTCCTCCAAGTCTGCGTTTGCATTGTGTGTGTGGCGGGAGGTCTTATGGTAGTCTCATTTTTAAAAGCATTGCGAATTGACTTTAAAAATATTCCTCTATTTTGATTTTAAAGATAAATAAACTGTTTTGAGTTCTCACACCAGTCACATGACTGACTCGGAGTTTATTGTTTTCCTTCCTAAACTCTGGGTGCCCACCAATTTCCACACGGGCAGTCAAGAGTTAAGGTTTATCAGGATATTCTGGATATTCTGGAGTTGCTGGAGGCAAGCTGGATGGCATGGCGTATTACTAGTATATAGTATTTCTTTTTCCGCTGCACTGTTTGTTGTTGTACACTCTGATGATGATGTAATGTAATGTAATGTATAAAATGTAATAACTGATATGGTTCTTCGTTTAAAGATTATTCATTTATTTATTATATGTTGTTCCGCTGCGAATTGTGAGATTCTGTTATTGTTCTGTTGTTTTCTGTTCCGTTCTATTTTCTATGTTCTTTTCTCTCTTTTCCCTCTATTATCTTTCTTCTCTCTTCTTCTACCTCTTTCCTTTTCTTAAACCATAACATTTCGGGTTTTCGGCCTTCGATTTCTCGGCAGTCGATAAAGTGAGTATCGATGTTGAATTTTCGAAAGTCGAAAATTTTCGGGACGTTACATTTGGTATCAGAGCATATGGTTAAGCGACAACCATGGTTCTGTTGGGTATTACTCATTAGAGATAGAGTCAGTAGTACTCTAGAATGAGTTGAGTGTAATAATAGCTATGAGAGTGTATTTGTTAGTGAATATATAATTGTTTTGTATTGTGTTGACTTATCGGTTGATTGTTTATAGATTCCGGTCGATCTAGTCTAGCTAACTATCATAGATAGGGGTTTCTAAACTCTTAAACAAGATAAACCGACACGATATTGTTTTAAATTGGGTAAATAAAATAATTTTACCTTGATTATATTTTATATATAAAGAAATAATTTTTCAGAATTATTAAAGTGTATATAAGTTGATTGTTTAGTTGTTTGAATAATCTAAATAAAAGAATTATTGTACAAGTAAAATGAATTATAAGAATTGAATTATAATTAAAGTGATCTACAATTGTGAATAAACTTATATATATAAGGAGTGAAACTATATGAATATATTTATGAATATGAGCTGTAAAATAAAAATGAATTTAAAGTTAAATGGAAATTTACTTTAGAAATGGAATATAACTTAAGAGATGTTGAACGAAGTTGATATTGGTATCAAAGTAAATTAATAAAGTGAAGTGATAAATATGAACTTGCGTTATGAAATGAAATTCAACTTTAGAAATTGAATTGAATTGAATAAATGGATTGAATGTTAATCAATTGAAGGTTAAATAGTTGATATGAAATAATGGATATAAGTGTTAATTCATTAAAAATCTAATGTTATTGAAAAGTTGAATAATTGAATGAAAATCAATTTAATTAAACCAACTTGAATATGAATTAGTGAATATAAACTAATTGGAAAATGAATGTTAGTAAAAAACATCCACTGTTAATGAATCAAATGTGATTTAAATTGAAAACCAATTCATTGAATATTAATGAGAATATGAATGAATATTTATCGGTTATGGATGATAGTTGGTTGATGTTTGCATTTATTGCTTTTACTGCATTTGCTATGTTGGCATATATAGTTATTATGTTGCTATATGTTGTATATCGATACTATTGTCTATATACATGTTTCTCATGTTGTTTGTTGAGTGTTTAGTAGGTGCGGATCGCGTTTGCTTCGCATTTGGAGCTCGCTTTCGCGCTATATTAGCCGTATATGCTTGCTAATAAAATATAAGGTACATATCTCGGATTAAATACCGTACTTTTACATTTTTCCCTGCGGGATGCCTCATTACTTGATGAGATGTATATTTGTGATATATATACTGTCATTTTTTTTTTGGATTGAGCCGCGCAAAGGAGACTATGGCGAATTTTTCCGAAAATTTAAGGCGTTAGAAAAAATTTGAGAAAATTGGGAAATTTTGAAAACTTTAACTTTGATTTGGAGTTGAAAGTTAAACAAGATAGTTGTTTTTTGAAAAGATAACTAAGTATGATTTGGAAAACTTAGTAAAGTATTATAAGAAGTTTAACTATGGATTTTGGGAAAGTTAATAAATTATGTAACTTTTCTTACTTGATAATTTTGAGGACGAAATTCTTTTAAGGGGGGAAGATTGTAACGACCCAGGATTTTTAGTAATTAAAATTTGAATATTTAATTAATTTTAAATATTAATAAGTGAAATTTATAAGTCGAATAAATTTTATTTCGAATAATTGGATTTAATTGAATAGTTAAATCGATAATTAAATAGTGAAAATTATGGAAATAATTGAAAATTGGGTTAAATATGATTGAAAATGATTTGTAAAATTTTATTTTATCATATTGAAGTTAAAGTGATATTTTAGAACTTTTAAAATCGAATTAAGAGTTTATTTGTGAAAATTGAATATTTTAATATTTAATCGACTAGTGAAATTAGCCAATTTTTGAACAGTCTCAAAATTGGACGAAACTAGTTCCATTGGATCCGTAATAGTTAGTTATTACCGGATTTCAATTTTCGTAGCAATCGGAGCTATCGTTTGATCGTGGCAGCTCGAAACGCATCGAATTGTTTTTAATATTAATTTGTCGAGTTAAAATAGCCATTTTTCAAAAAGTCTCGGATTTCGACGAAACTAGTTTCATCGGATCCGTAATGTGATATTATTGTATGGTTTAAAATTTCGTGTCAATCGGATTTACCGTTTGTCCGGTGCAAATTAAAACGCCTAGAAAATCGTTTAAATCGGTTTAATTTAAATTGAACATTTATACCCATAACTCGCACAGATGTCCGAATTAGCTTTCGAAACCTGTTCCATTGTGTCCGGAACGCGGGGTAAACCCTAGAAACGCTGGTTAAGGCGCGTGAATCGGAGTTCGGAATTTCCGGAATGAATAGTGTCGTTCGTTCTTCTATAAATAGCCCCCTCTCTCTCTAAAAAAAATAAAATAAAATAAACCTAACCCTAATATGCACAGCCGCCAGTAGCTTCATCAATGGCCGAAATTGTCTCCCTTTCTCCCCTCAATCTCTCCCAATCCACTCAATGATTTCGAAAACTTTCAACAGAAATATTGTAGAGCGAAGTGAGAGCTTCGATTCCATACGGATATGATCGTGAATGGAGCAGTGTGGTGGTCGAAATCGTGGCTCAAAGGCCGAAGGTTGCACACGGTTTTCTAGGGGGGAGACACGACCGAGCTTGCTCGTGTTTGGGGCGGTGGTGAGGCTCGTGTAGCTCGTTCGAATGGCATCTCCTGATCAGGGTATCGATGAACGTAAGTGGTCGCGTGCATAAGGGAGGAGGGTCGACGTTGGGTTCTCTTGTACTGGACGCGTGAAGATGGAGAGTGGGGGAGAAGGTTGGGGACGGGCCAGATCTGACGGTGCAAAGATGAACGTTCCAGATTTATTTAGGGTTAGAAAATGAAAATAATTTGTAAATTTAATTATTATATAATTCGTGTAACTTCATAAAATCATATCTTTTGCACATGAGGGCGAAAACGCGTGAAACCAGTTGCGTTGGAATCGTATGGACGAGCACTATGCGATGGAATTGGATTGGAGTCGTTTGGAGTTAGTGAGAATTTCAGGTAAAATTAAACGTCCGTTTAATTTTATTCGAAATAAATCGCTAAAACGAAATTGAAATCAAGGTGAGAACTTCTCACTCAATCGAATCGGTTTCGATTTTATTTTAAATAGTTAGATTTAAAATATTTGAATGCATGTTTGAATGATGATTGTTATCTATTGATGGTTAAAATAGACATTATGCGCCGTTAGTAAGCGGATGTTATTTATTAAAAACATATACCGCGAATATTTCATAAACAGTGAAATTGGTATTATATATAATAGCAATATATATATATTGGCATTTGTATATATTGGAGTTATTGATTTCCCGCATTTGTATAGCGGATGAGACCCTATTGCGCCGTCTATTAAGCGGATAATATTTTAAATCCTATATACCGCGATAATTCCGTACTGGAGCGGAATTGGTATTGTGCTAATGTTTGTGGATGCAGGAAAACAGGTTGGAGGGATCCAACTGGATTCCTCAATAGTATTTATTTGATTTCAGATATTTTGATATTTGATTGATTATCATATCGATATATGATATCGTTGTAGTCGTGATTGACTATTTGGTGCGTAGCATCATTGAACCAAATTTTGGGATTTTAAAATGATTTTAAAGTGATTTTTGAAAGTATACGTTTATAAAATATTTTTGGAATTGATCCATTTTAAATAAATAAACGTTATAATTTTTAAAGTTATAAAAATTATGATTTTGAGAAATACGGTTAAAGATTGATTTTTGAGAAATATGGGTTAATGTTTTTATAAAATAATTAGATTGGATTTTTGAATTTATTATAAAAAGTTTAAAAATAGGATTATAAAATTTGATTTTTTTTTATAAATCAAGAGAATGGTGAAATTATAAAGGAGATTAAAGATGTTTTAAAATAATAGTATAAATTGATTTTATAAAGGATTTATAAATTGATATTTACAAATTAAAGCATTTGAATTATAAAACGAGTTTTTATAAGTGTTTGAATGAAGTGAAAATGGATTGCATAAGTGAATGGAATTTATAAAATTATAAATGGTGAAGTTATAAATGAAATTTATAAATAGTAAGATTTATAAATTTTGTGAAGTTATTAAAGAATATATTTGGATAAATAATTGAATCTTATAAGTTATAAGATTTATAATTATGAAGTTTAAAAGAACGATTTTGTAAAATAATCGTTTTATAAGCATTTAACTTATAAAGTGAACTTTTGGTTTATAATTGAGTTATAAATCGAATAGGTTAATAAAGGAGATGTATAAAAAGGAAGTAGTTATAAAACAAATAGAAATATAATCTATAAACGTTGTTTTATAAAATTCGCAACGACTTATTTTGATAGGTTAATTTTTATAACTTATTTATGGAGCTATATTCACGTTTTAGATAGTGAATAATCCTTTAAAATGAAATGTATAGAAATGATGAAATTGGTTAACGTAGTATATTCACGTTTTTGAATAGTGAATAATATGTTAAAGAAAATGTTTAGATTTGATGTTTTAAATAGAATTAAAACGATCTAACGATGTTTTAAAATGTGTTGAGATTCGAAACCATAGATTTCAACATTTATTGTTGAAATAGACGTTTTCGAGAAATAAAAGGAAATGGTGGACTATAACACTGTTGTTATAGTAAATGATTTCCGAAAGGAAATGTTTTGTATAGTATTGGGATTTATATATCTATTTTAATTTCGAATCCCTATACTAGTGATTTTGGGTTGTCGTAACGATGTTTTACGTAACATTCGTTTTGGCCCAAATAAATATGTTTAAGAGAATGATTTCCTTAAAGAATGAAATATATACTTAATCTCGATTTAAGTATATTGAATATTTTCCAAGTGTAGAAAATAAAAAGATTTGTGAATTACTTATTAAATAAATATGGAAATGTTTTCCAATATAAAGTGAATATTTTGAGAATTTATCTTTTTGAAGATAAATTGAAAAGGAATATTGAAACCTATCGAAAATCGTATATCAGTAGATATTGTGAAATATAAATTCACTATGGAATTTATAAAAGAAAGGGGAACTTGTTTAAAAATAAATATTGATTTATTTTTGAAGTATTGAAAATAATATATCTTGTAAAGATATTTTGGAAAATAAATAATTTGGAAAATTATTTGGAAACTGGTGATGTGTGCATATCCATTGATAGTTCAATAACCGACTATCAATATTTCCCTTTGAATGGGTAATTGATGTGATTTGTTTGAATTTGAATGCCACACTTATTTTTAAATAAGCGCTCACTATTCGGGTTAACCGGGAAAGGACCATGGGGTCGTATAACCCATTCCGAATATGTGATACGTCGTTATGAATTGCATTTGAAGACCGGTGTTGAAGACCGGATCTTTTTGAAAATGAAAGGACAACTCGTCGATTGTCTTTGCACCGAGTAGCTACGGTATAGAGACTCCCTATGTGATGGGAAGTCCGGACGTGATTAGAGATTATCCGGATTGCAAGGACTTCTTTGTAAGTGCCTTCGGTTCTGTTCGAGCTCGGAACAGACTTGTATGGATTGTACGTCTGACATTACAAGTTGAGATATAAAGCCGATTTCTTTCAAATATATTTCTGTTGGTGACGGAGAATTTATTCTCTTAGCTTAACACCCTTCTCTGAGACGTACGAGCTCAGAGGTTATGTAGTTGAAGGTTATCAACGATATATTCCCAATTTGGTAATGTGACATGCTGAGTGTTGCTGTGAAATGATCATTGTGTTGATTATTTGTGATAGGATCATTTGTTTGATCTTTTATCTTTGTGATCATTTCTATGATCATTTGTTGACCCAAAGCATGGATTTTGTATAAAGTGTGTTTTTGTGGACGTGACTTCGTCGAGCCTCACAAACCGGTAATGGTCGAAACAGGAATTGTGCGGCAAGGTTTTCAGGGATAACTTCCCTAGGGTATGACCATTCCTTCTGGAAAAGGGTAGTATCATGGTATGGAGCCCAGATACTTACTCATGTTGAAACACTTATTATTATGGTGTGATGTTGGTTAGAGAGCTCTCGTTTAAAGGTCCCAAAGGACCGGGGGTGGCATATCTGAGGGTTTGTAATATCCCTTGGGAAAAGGGGTTCCCGGCCTTGTTTGGCAGAGATCCAGTTGGGTTCTCGGGGCGTCCTTCCAAAGGCGTTTCCATGTGGCAATGGGAAGTTCCTTGGCCTGACCATTTGTTGGAAATCCAAAGAAACAATACGAGACTTGTACGGTTTTAGTTGTAGAACCTGCCATTTAATATGGTAGCTATAGTAAGCATACTATAATGGTACCTATGCTGGCTAAGATTTATATTCTACTTTCTAAATGATTTGTTCTACACTATGCACTAGTAATAATATCAAATGTTTCTTTTTAATGCGTATCAAGCATCTTTGACTATCATAAGGAGAAATCTCCTCCAAGTCTGCGTTTGCATTGTGTGTGTGGCGGGAGGTCTTATGGTAGTCTCATTTTTAAAAGCATTGCGAATTGACTTTAAAAATATTCCTCTATTTTGATTTTAAAGATAAATAAACTGTTTTGAGTTCTCACACCAGTCACACGACTGACTCGGAGTTTATTGTTTTCCTTCCTAAACTCTGGGTGCCCACCAATTTCCACACGGGCAGTCAAGAGTTAAGGTTTATCAGGATATTCTGGATATTCTGGAGTTGCTGGAGGCAAGCTGGATGGCATGGCGTATTACTAGTATATAGTATTTCTTTTTCCGCTGCACTGTTTGTTGTTGTACACTCTGATGATGATGTAATGTAATGTATAAAATGTAATAACTGATATAGTTATTTGTTTAAAGATTATTCATTTATTTATTATATGTTGTTCCGCTGCGAATTGTGAGATTCTGTTATTGTTCTGTTGTTTTCTGTTCCGTTCTATTTTCTATGTTCTTTTCTCTCTTTTCCCTCTATTATCTTTCTTCTCTCTTCTTCTACCTCTTTCCTTTTCTTAAACCATAACATTTCGGGTTTTCGGCCTTCGATTTCTCGGCAGTCGATAAAGTGAGTATCGATGTTGAATTTTCGAAAGTCGAAAATTTTCGGGACGTTACGCTTATTTTCTGAAGTAACCATCATTACTGATCGTCCTGACAAACCTTGCATCATCGACCACACATAGGTAACTCAATGGTGTAAGCTTAAAAGATCTCACTTGAGAAACTTTGAATTTTCCTCAAATTTGCTCAAGATAGCGTGCCCTGAATCTTATAAGTGCAGGTTCAGCACCAACCCTAACCATACCCTTGAAAACCCATCACCACCCCTCTCCATCTCCATCTCATGCATGGTCGGTGGCACGATTCCATTGCAAAGCCTGCTTTTCAACCTCGCTACCCACCTCAAAGGGAAAGAACCGAGCTTCATGGAGGATTGGATTAGAAACTCAGTTCGTTTGTGTAGGGATTGACGGCTTTGAGGGCCATTGGTCATGGCAGTCGATAGCAGTGATTATAGGTAGGCATTAAGGATGAGCACTTTGATTTTAGGACAAAAGATTTTAATAGTAGCTTTGATCTCAAATTATCAAGGTAAGGCACAGTAGAAAGCGAGAAGACGAAAAGGTTGGATCAGATCCTATACTCCCGATCCGAAAAACATAAGCTACACAATAGCCTGTTTTTTCGTTTCAAAGTATAGGATCGATATAGGAAACGCAGATTACGAATCTTAAGGTTGGATTAACACTAGAGAGAGGTTGAATAGTGTTTAATGGATTTTATGGAATTTTTGAATTCTTTTCAAATTAAACATATACAAATGCAATTTCACAAACACAGAGACAATCACAAAATCAGACACGGATGCAAATAGTAAATTATAGCAGTAAAGGAAAGAACACACAGGCATTTTATACTGGTTTGGAGTTACCCTACATCCAGTCCCACATAATTTCTTGTGCATATTTCTTTTCAAATATAATGTCGATATTAGAACCTCGATTTCAAGGCCACGAGATACACCCTCCTGTCTTCGAGTCCAGGGTAAACACTATTGATTTAACCAGGATACAAGATCACTTAATTGATTTATGGGCTACAGTCACACCCAATTGATTTATGGGCCAAAATCACACCGTTTCTAATCACACATTGATAGAGAGAGACTCGATACACTTCGATTTTTTGATCATTGATTAAAAATGCTCCTATAACTCTTAATAGCACCCAGATCTTTGAGAGAGTGGTAGAGAATCATAATAGAGACGATCAATTTTGATTTTCTTAGGATTTCGATAGAATTTTGTCAAAGCATTTGAAATATAAGAGAATATTTGAAGGGAGAAGAAGGCGTGAAGAAAAGAAGAAAAACTAACTTAAAATTCCTTGGAAACAACTGGTTTTTATAGGAGAACAACGGTCATGTCCATTCGCGAAAGATTATAACAAATAGACACTTCTTTTGAAAATTTGAAATTTGAAATCTAGGACTACCATATCGCCATGGGGGATGACGGATTTCGACATGCCTTTGTTATTTTTGAAATAGATTTTGCTTTAAAATGATTTCTATTTTAAAAATTTCAAAATTTCTAAACTTTATATACCATTTTGAATATAGTTTAAACTTCTAAAATAGTTTTAGAAAGTAATTTTAAAATGTATAATCTATAATATAAAAGTAAAATTAAAAACCGTATATAGATTTCTTTAAAATATATTAAAGCTAAAATATAAAATCAAGAGAGATTTTAAAAAGCAAGAGATGATTTTCAAATAATACGATTAAAAATTATTTTTAAATTAAGGCTAAAAATTTTAAATTGATAGAGACGACTTTAAAAAGATAGTTTTGAAGAAGTAAATCATTTTGAAAATTTTGTGGATTCCATGCCACTAGAGAAGGTCGTGGGTTCTGTCCCACTAAAGTGGTTGTGGGTTCCATCCCACTATTAAAGTGAGAAGGTTGAATCCATTCCACAATTGAAATCCAAATAAAGATTTTTGTGCTATTATGAAGTTTTAACATAAATCTCGACTCTATTATTTATCTTGATATCTTGAACTCTTGATACTCATGAGTCTCCAGTCTCAATTTCTTCAATCTTGAATTCGTCAGACTTGAATCTCTATACTCGGTCTTGAATCTTTATACTGTACAATCTTCATTCTCATTACCTGTATATACATATACATATATATATATATATACATATACATATATATATATATATATCTTGCATATACATATATATCTAGACAAGAATATTAGTATTTACATTTTATAACAAGTCCTAAGGTTGTTGTCATCAAAACCATCATCTCAGGAATTAAAAATATCCCTTTTTTTGATGATGACAACCTATGTTCATAAAATATACTCCACCAAACTCTGATTCTACTCTGACTCCCCCTCATTCCAACAATTCCTCCTTAATATACTAACTCCCCTTAATCTAAGCTTAACTAACTTATTTTATAATTCTCCCCCTTTGTCACCAACAAAAACTAATCCTTTACTACATAACTCCCCCTAAATCTTATACTATGTCACTGTATATGATAATAACACAATATAGTAGAATATAAATGAGATAGATAATAATACGAGCAAAATATAGTAAGGTAAATGTGAGAGATATGAAAATTTTAAATATAATCAATCAATATATACATCTTGTTCTTGATCATATATTACACACCATATTCAAATCAATCCAAACCATACTAATCTAATCAAACCAAACAATTCAAACCAAATAAAAGTAAATCAAACCACATATGTCAAATCAAAAATTTCTTGAAACTTGAACCCATCCTTATTCACCGAAGATAGGATCTGCCTTTATAGCATCCCATTCTTCATTATCTTTGTTCGTAGTTCCTTCTGGATTCGCTTCAAGTTCTTTTTTGTTAAGAGCAGAGATCATCCATGGAATGGCATCGATGCCATTCTTGTTCCTTTATCATCTTCATAGGCTTAAATCTAAGTGACATTGATTATGAAGGATAAAAGTAAGTATGTTCTTGAATGATTTAAGTCTCTCTTCACGATTCTCACTTAGATTATGAATAGGAGAGGCTATTTTTTGATAAAATATGAAGGCTATTTTTTGATAAAATATGAAGAAGTTCAATAGAAAATAAAGAGAATTGAAAGTATGCATTTTTCTGGAAGAAACAAGTATTTAAAGAGTTAGAAAGTCGTTTGAAATGAAAAGACACAAGGTGGTTATGTCAATTCAATTTCAAAATATAAAAAGTTTCTAGCTGTTACATGTCAACATGGAGGGTAGGAGGATGCTGACGTGCCCTGTTAATTTTGAAAATTTGCTTTTTTTTCTTTATATTATGTACAAGTATATATATAAACTTTTATAATAAAATAACAAGCATTCTAGAGATATTTTATTTCTAACAAATAGAAATAAAGGGTTTTCATTGATAATTTTAGTTAACATTACATGAAACGATAAATTACATTAACTAAAGAGAGAAAAAAACTAATACAACTTGAAATGAAACTAGTATTAGTTAGAGGATGATGAAGATGATGATAATCTAAGCTTGCGACTCACTTTCCCAAAGAACTTGTTCATTTTGGTGGAAATCTTGTCCAACTTTTTACTAATGGATCTTATGAGAATCCATTGATTTTTCATGATAATCTTTTGGTTCTTGAGAAGCATTTTGTTGGATGGATTGTTAGGAGTGATAGGGTATTCGATGCTTTCCAATGAAGTCTCTTCCTCCTCCTCTCCTTCTTTTTCAATTTCCATCTCCTCCCCTTCTTCCTCCTCTTTTCCTTCTTCTTCCATCTCTTCATGAGCCAAACTCTCATCCTTTTCGGCAAGTGTTTCATATGGTTGAAATACAAATGTAATTTTCATGAGAGAGATGTTAGCATAGTTAAACACTTTTCTAGAAACGAACTCCTCCCTCTTATAATCAACACCAAAGTAGTTAAAAATCTGAGTGAGATAAATCCCATGATATAAAGTGTTTTCACGTAAAATAAAATTTTTGTGACGAAGTTCATCCAAAATCACTTACGCCCAATTAATGTCATAGTGCCCAAAAACTGCAAAAAGAGCCTTATAAACTTTTAAAGTAGGGTAATTGATTCCGATCTTGGAGTTATGGTATGTTGCAAAAGAAGGTTTACAATACTAGCTTTAGGACAGAAATTTCAGTTTATAAACTCAAAGTTATCATCTCCTTTAAAAATATGATTAAATGTCTCACAATCATGTTCGTCAATTTGAAAATCTGATAGATCCATTCCTGTATACTTACAACCAAGAATGTTACCCAAAATCTCACTATTTAAAACAATGCGCGTTCCTTCAGTGCTACTCCACGCCTCCCTTTCATTTCCTTCATAAAAATCACGATTCATATTTGCATAAAACATTTGACAACATTCAGATAACAAACAAAATCATTTTGAGAATCATTAATTAAGCTAAGAATTTGGTTCTCTTCAAAAAGAACATTGATTTTATAGGAAGAAAAATCATTAAAGATAGCAAATTTTTCCTACGGACCTTTCCAAAGTTTACATAGGTAATATAAGCTTTAATAGGTTCTGGATCATTGTAGAGGAACTCTTTGTTGGCCTTGGATAGTCTAATGGTGGATGGAGTGCTTAAGGAAGCCATTTTTGAAGAAAGTAGAGAGCTTGAGAGTGTGAAAGAGAGTTTGAACTTTGAAATGAAAGTGAAAAGATAGGATAAAGTTAAGGAGATAAATTGATATCTAAGAGCCATGATCTCTGGTCAAGTGATATTTTTTTAGAGCTTTGGAGTTGGTGAAAAGGTGGAGGGAAATTCAAAGTTTTGAATTCAAATTTGAATTTCAAATTTCTGGAGGGATGTTGACATTGGGGGTAGGGTCATGTCGAGATGGGTCCCTTAAATCAGATGACTTATTTTTTCTTATTTTATTTAATATATATATATATATATATATATCCCATAATCTAATTTATATTTTATCTAAAATAATATTAAATATAATAACACTTTAATATTAATATTTTAATACTAAAAATTATTAAAATAATATTATTTTGAAAACCAAAATTTTAAATCCAAACAATAAGCAATTTCAAAACATGCAAACAACCAATTCAAACAAGCATTTTCAACCAATATAATTTAAGTGCGTACCTATTTTAGATCCAAATTTCCAAGATCATCAGATCCATGAACAGCTCTAGAGAATATGTTTGAATTTTCCATCTCTTGATCTTCATCACTAGAGGATGAGTCTGAATCATCCAGTGTAGCAGTATATGCTCTCTTTCTTTTTTTTGACGAATCATTACTTGGAGAAAATTTCTGTTTGTACAGATGCAGAAAATATCTTTTTAAGTGGCCTGGCTCATCTCAATTGTAGCGTCTGACGTTGTTTTGAGTCTCATTACTATTTACAAAATTCTTGTGATCATTTCTATTATAATTGTTCATCTTTCTGCATTTCAGAAACTTTCTAAAATTCCTTGTTATTAAGGCTATTTCTTCATCATCGTGACTATTTGAGTCTGAACCATCTACTATTTCATTGAACGCTACTGACTTCTTTTCTGAGGCCTTGCTTTCTCTTCTTCCTTGCATTTTTACTTCAAACAACATCAAATTCCCAGTCAATTCTTCTATTTTTAGAGTACTAATATCATTAGCCTCTTCAACTGCTAGAGTCTTCTGATCCCATTTCGGAGTGAGCGAATTTAAAAATTTTCTAACTTGATCTTCTTTGGAAAAGTTCTTTTCTGATGCAATTAGTGAGTGCACAATGTCTCGAAACCTACGGTACATGCCTGAAATGGACTCATTTGGATTCATCTTGAATAATTGAAACTGATTGGTCAAGATAGATATTTTGGTCTGTTTAACTTTACTTGTTCCTTTATGAGCAACTTGCAAAGTTTTCCAGATCTCATATGCAGACTTACATACAGATGCTCTATTAAAATCATTTCTATCAAGCGAACAGAGTAGAATATTCTTGGCTTTGTAATTGTTTCATGCAACAGTCTTTTGCTTAGTAGTCCACTGTGAAAAATCAGTTGTTGGTTCAATGTACTCATTTTATGTAATATTCCAAGTGTCTAATCTTATTGATTGTAAATAGATTTTCATCCTACATGTCCAATATGCAAAGTTACTGCCATTAAAAAGTGGTGGTCTGGCAGTAGACTGACCTTCTACGAATGAACTAGTAATAGTGTTGACATTACCGGTGTTGGCAGCCATTTGAAAATTTTCAAAAATTAGATTATGAAAACTTTGAAAATCAATGCTCCGATACTAAATGTAGGAAATGCGGATTAGGGATCTTAAGGCTGGATTAACTCCAGAGGAGGAAATTGAATAATATTTAATGGATTTTATGAAAATTTTGAGATCTTTTCAAATTACACATATACAGATGCAATTTCACAAAAACAAAGACAATTACAGAATCAGACATAGATGTAAATAGTAACTGAAAGCAGTAAAGGAAAGAACACATTGGAATTTTATACTGGTTTAGAATTATCCTACATCCAGTCCCACACAATTTCTTATGTAGATTTCTTTTCAAGTATAATGTCGATATTACAACCTCAATTTCAAGGCCATGAGATACACCCTCCTGTGTCCGAGTCTAGGGCAACTTCTCTTGATTTAACTAGGCTAGAAGATCACACCCAATTGATTTATGGGCTCAAATCATACCCAATTGATTTAAGGGCCACAATCACACAGTTTCCAATCACACTTTGATAGAGAGAGACTCGATACACTTCGATCTTTCGATCTTTGATTACAACTGATCTTATAACTCTGAATAGCACTGAGATCTTTGAGAGAGAGTGGTAGAGAAACAAACTAGAGACCATCGAGTTTGATTCACGTAGGTTTTGGCAGAATTTTGTGAAAGCATTTGAAATATAATATAATATTTGAGTGGAGAATAAGGAGCGAAGAAATGAGGAAAAACTAACTTAAAATTCTTTGAAAACAACCAGTGTTTATAGAAGAACAACGACCATGTCCATTCGCAAAAGGTTATGATGAATAGACACTTCCTTTGTAAATTTGAAATTTGAATTCTATGGCTACCATATCTACATGGAGGGATGAGTGATGTCGACATGCCTTTGTTATTTTTGGAAATATGTTTTTCCATAAAATGATTTCTATTCTAAAACTTGTCAAAACAATTTCTAAACTTTGTAAACCATTTTTAATATAGTTTAAACTTAAAAAGGAGTTTTAGAAAGTAATCTTAAAATATGTAATATATAATATAAAAGTAATATAAAAAACTAAGTATTGATTTCTTTAAAATATATTAAATCTAAAATATTAAAATCAAGAGATAGTTTAAAAAACAAGATATAGTTTAAAAAGGAAGAGATGATTTTGAAATTAATTGGATTAAAAATAGTTTTTGAATTAAGGCTAAAATATTTAAATTGATAGAGTGACTTTAAAAAGATAGTTTTGAAAAAATAAATCATTTTGAAAATTTCGTGGATTCTATTCAACTAGAGAAGATCGTGGATTCCATCCCACTAAAGAGGTCGTGGGTTCCATCCCACCATTAAAGCGAGAAAGTGGATTCCATTCCACAATTAAAATTCGAATAAAGATCATAGTGCCATCATGAAGTTTTAACATAAATCTAGAATCCATTACCTATCTTGATATCTTGAACTCTTGGTACTCATGAGTCTTCAGTCTTGATTTCTTCAATCTTGAATTCTTTAGTCTTGAATCTCTATACTCAATCTTGAATCTTTATACTGTACAATCTTCTTTCTCAGTACTTTCATATATATATATATATATATCCTGCATATATATATCCTGCATATATATATATATATATCTAGATAAGCATATTAGTATTTATATTTTATAACAAGTTCTAAGGTTGTTGTCGTCAAAACCATCACCTCAGGAACTAACAATCGGTACTGATCCCTGTCTTGGGATCAGTATCGAACCCAAATAAAAAATATAATGAAAATACACATATATTTGTGTATGCATGTATGTGTAACCCATGAGTGTAAATAGGAATATGCATGTGTGCCTAGATGGAGCATGATGAACAACTCATGTACATGTGCACATGCATTCTTGACACTTGACAACTAAAATCACAAGAAAATGAGTTCAAACCTATGAAACCCAAGATGGAAGTTTATTGAAAGCTTCTTAATTGGGAGTGATGAACTAAGAGAGCATACTCTAGTTTTTTTGTAATGCTAGATGTCAACAGGCATGAGCCAAGAAAAGCACTGCAATGAATGGTCAATGAAGCTATGCTTCACCAAAATAACCCAAAGAAAGGATAACAACCATTTGAAGTACAGATTGGAACCTGATGTAGGAAATCCAGCATGTTTTGATCCAAAATGCATCATGTTGAAAACAAGATGTACTTTAGGAGGAAAATGTTATCCAACTTTTTAACTAGGCCGTATTTGGAAGAATCGTACTATGAATTAGAAAGTTATCGAAGAAGAGATCTGGAGAGATAACTAGTGAATCCAAAAGCCAAGTATGGTTAATATTACACGCCTAAAACAATAGCAACTATCCTCTAAGAGGAAACCAACATCCACATGCTTCAACAAGAAAAGCAAAAAAATCATAAGCAAGAAGAGCCAAGGATCAGAATCAGTCCCTAAATATGGTTCGATACCGATCCCTATATCTCCACCATTATCATCTATTACCCATATCTGCTTCCAAAACATGATGTTTGCAGCCTATTCCAAGCTTCATTCGATTGTTCGACGCAATCGCCATAAAGAATCTCATGTACAAAAGCCAGGAACTCCATTCTACCACTAATCCTGGAAAGCCACCTAGAAAAAAGCTTCTAGTAAAGCAATCAAGGCAGAAAACATGAAGACATGAACAATTCATACTTATACATTGACACGAGAAAGATTCATTAAGCAATCATATGGATCGATACGAATCCGTAGAAATGGTTGACGTACCTATGATCTTAGATGCTTATCTCTTTCTGGACATGGGAAACATGGCTATGAACGTAGTGGAATTTTCGACAATCTTCAGCTATAAATAGAGGGTGAGTGTGACATTTTGAAGGAGCCTTTTTTGGGTTTTTATGAATTTCCATAGAATTCTTGTAATCCCGAGGGTCATTATCGATCTGTAATAACAATGTTTGTAAACAAAAATATAATCAGCAACAAACTTATATAGACATAGGAAACGTTTAGCCGAACTATTATAAAGTTTGTATGTCACTTTTTTTACTCGTTTTCATTTAATTTCTTCATTTATTCCTGTTTTATAATTTCTTGGGTGTTTATGCCACATTTTGACATACATGCTCCTTAGAAAGAATGATTGGCACGAGCACATCAAACACATGTCAGGGACGGCTTTTAATTCAAAACTACGTACATCAACAATGCCTCATTAACTCATGATACAGAAACCATCTATCTTTTTACAACAGATCGCACCTTATACCAAAGGCCCCCCCAACCCCCTCCTCCTCATTCTAAGTGAAATGAGGAATCTTGCAGCAATAATAAATATTGCAAGCTCCACCAATTCAATTGTCACTCCACCAACGAGTGTCGTCAATTAAAAAATGAGATAGAAGATGACATAGAGCAATTGATCCGCAAAGGTACACTTGTGCAATATGTAAGGAAAAATGTTGAATAAAGGAATAACGAGCACCAAAATCCTCCCTTCCTGCCTCAACAGGCTAGTAAAAACAATGCGATTATGGTCAACAAAAAGATCATGTCTACCTATGGCGGCCCGCATTTAGCCGATAGCAGTAGGGGCCCAAGCCCAGTATAAAAGAGAGCCTATCCCAGCAAACGAAATATATTTAAAATAGCTCCGGGCCCTATAAGCTCCAATTGTGGAAAAAGACAAGGAAAATATTACCCTCTTAATTGAAGATAAGAGTGGTGTCAGCTACCACCATGATGCCCCATAGTCATTTCATCAACATTGCTAGCGCCAAAGTGCACCATACCTTTATTGATGTAGGCAGCTCACTTAATATCATATCCAAAAATTTTTTTGATCAAATGAAGCTCCTATTATCCAGCCTTACTCCGTATGCTCTATCCATTTATGGCCTTTTTCATATAGTCACCTTTGGTAAGGAACTCTGTTTTGAAAAGATTTAGGTAAACTTTGTAGTAGTGCATTGCTTGTATTCTTATAACATTCTAATAGGTAAGCAGGCATTGGTGGACCTGGATGTAGTCATGCCATAACAACGACTTGTTATGAAGTTTCTCATCAAGGGAGGTATTAGCTACCCTCGCAGCTATCAACAAGCCACTATGGATTACTACAACATCTCTCTACAATAGCCCAAAAAAAAGTTCTAATGCTTCAGTAAGAGTTAGCGTCGCTTGTCGACGGCAACCCAGGAGAGTGGAAGAGCTACAAAATGCTCACACTCAAGTTGGGGCTATCCAGGATGGGGAAGTGCCAAATGTAACAACTGTAGATGCATCTTCCTCTTCCTTCAAGAGAATGTAAAAGCCATACAAAGCTCCCATTTACGACAGAGGGGCCGGGGTAGGGAGTGGGGTGATATGGGCCAACTCTCCCTTGCCATCCCGGAGAGGACCTAAGAACTCATAAAATCATGGAATGAACAAGGCTAACCCCATTAGCAAGTGGGATCACCTGATACCACAACCCCTTCCCTCTTAACATTGAAGGACTCATCTGCTAGAGACGAGGATATCTAAAGCTCTCAGGTTCATGCACAAGTGTCCATCTTGGAAGAGGATCTCATCAAGCATATGATCCATGCCTCGAGTTAGTTTTACCTAGAACTGAATGCCAATGATGTCAAAGATGACCCAGTCAACCCCTACATGGGAGACATCAGCCCAAATGGTGTTCCATCCACACTAATTGAAGTGATCATAATAGACAATTATGACACCAGTAAACTCATCCAAATCGGCATGGAGTTAGATCCAGATTTAGGTGGAGCCATACTTTTCCTCAAGAAAAGCACAACTTGTTCGCCTGAGGGCATCCTAACATTGTGATACCCCACTATTCCTAATGCTTAAAATGAGTAACAAACGCCATCAAAATACGTTTGCACACCAGTCTTTAACAAAATAAACAGTGGTTCGTTTATTATATAACAATTCAAAAATCCAAAGCAATGAACAAAGGGAGAAAACTAACAGCAGAATCAAACAACAACATATAAACACACACACACATATACTATTTCAATAATTGAGTACCATAAGAGACCCAATTCATCCAATAAACATTCATATCTTCGTGTAAATAAATTATTATTAAAAATACGAACAATACAACTATAAAAAGTAGGAAATGTACAAAGTAAAGTAGTCTTCTATATCCATACCTTTTTTCCCACTTTTGCTTCCACTGGCAAACTTTATGAATATATAAAGTAATTATGGAAGGATGATCAACTATGTTTGGACTATGCCTAACTCTACACATCCTGGACTTAAGAGATTCGTGGGCTGATGCATATAAAAAGACTGCCTACATACCCTTTTGGGATCAAACCCATATAGTTCTTTTTTCTACTCTTCTTCTTCATTAAATACTTGTTAGCACAAAAATATTGCACAATAATAGCAACGAAGCAACCAATACAAGCAGAAAACATAATAGTCTCCTATGGTATCATAGTCAACCATCATTATAAATATAGGGAAACAATAATAATACCAACATACAATCATTAAGAATCGCACAAATTCAGTAATACCTAATGTCAATCCCAAACATCAAATATACCAACAACAATAAATATTGTCAAACATATACTAAGCACTCATAACTAGCGACACAACATCAATAGCAAAAATGAGAGTATAAATCTAGTAAATGTGTATTAACCACTTTATATCAGTAACATAACATCAAACTTTGCTAACTACTCTATATTAGTAACGTCAACATCAAACTCGACAAACGTGTACTAACCACTCTATATTAGTGACACAGACATCAACCTCATCAACATAACAAAACCTAATAATGGTAAAATATCGCACGCATAACCCATCCAAATTGATTCCAAATCCATACAATATATGTATGTGTGTGTGTGTGTGTATAGGATAATTTCAACTAACAATAAGTCACATATGTTACAACAATCCAACTAATTTATGTATACTTATTATTTCCCCTTGAGTATAAAATCATCTTATTATTATTTATCATAATAATACATTTAACTTTATTATCTCCAAAATAATGTTATTTCACCAAAATGATAATATAATTTAAAAATCATTTATTTAAAATGTCACTTTAAATATCTTAAAACATCATTATTCAATCAAAAATAGTAATTTACATCAATTATCTTCAAAAATATTAATACTATTACTTTAATTATTTGAAAAAATTTTATCAGTCAAAAATAGTAATTTTCACCCGATTAATTTAAAAACCCATAATATTATTACCTAATGTCAAAATAATAATATTTATTTAGAACGTTTATTATCTTTATAAATACATTTTATTTAATTCAAAAATAATAAATTTTGCACTAAATTTAAAAAAGCTTTTATTGTTAACTATCCAGAAAGTAGTACGAATTTGACCCAAAAGTACTTTTGAAAACACCATCTCTATTATTACTATTGTTCTCAAAATATCTTCTATTACTATTATTTTCTTTAGAAAATCCGTGCAAAGTAAATAAAAAAATCTTCCCAAAAATCATATTATACTTTTATTTTTTAAATTTTACTTCATAAATAATAATAAATTCTCATTTAAAATAGATTTTTTAATAATTTTTGCTGAATTAATTTAGAATGTAATGGCCCGTTTTTTCGTACCATTTGAATCGACAATAAATCATACATGTCCAATTCAAATTGCACAAATAAGCAGATCACTAAGGGTAGAAAGAAAATAAAGACAGAACAGAATCTCACACGAATGCAATAACATATATTATTTCAATAATAATCTTTACAGCAAATTTTTTTAAATAGAATGTCAGAGTCTAACCTAGATTCATCCTGGATAGTTATAACACCTACCCTTACAAATGCCAACAAATAACAAAACAAATACAATTGATGCAGCGGATAATAGAATACATCCATATGATGATGAAGATCTCCCGCTCTCCTTTGCAAACTCCAGCCATCTTTAATAAAACCTGAAACTACTCGGATCTAACCCAAGTATTAAAAATACCTAGATTAGGCTTGACAAACCAGCGTGAGATACTCGAAATTTTAAATGCAAAGATCATGATGATGTTAACAAAACCTTTGAAAAGAAGTGTATGTCATAAGACCATACCCACACATAAACACGGAAGGGTTTTTACCTGATGATAACCAAAACACTTTATGCCGAAATATACTTGATATTATTTTTAATGACATTCTTTTGAAAATAATCTTCAAATAAACTTATTCAAATAAGGTACCAATATCTGGACTAAGTCTAAGGCAATATATCCGGACTAGATCAACGGAATATACCGAATGGAAAATATGATACCAGAAAGGGTAGCTGAAATGTTTGCAAGTCATTACAGCTATTTTGGGGATACAATCAAAACCGTAAATCTCGTATTGGGATTGGATTTCCAACATGATAGGAAACAAGTTGTCTTTTTCTCCGATTCATGCATAACAAGCATAGTTCCCACAGTGCCTTAAATCACTTTTCTCAGACTAGTCACTTGGAACTATACTTGCTACACTACTACTAATAACCAGGAGTTCCCTTCTTTTCTCAAGCTAACCACTTTATACAAATGGGGCAATAAATGCCTTGAGGGACGTATCCTCCAAAGGGAAAACGTATTTGACACCACCATACATACTCACTTATTCCGAATTTGCATCTGTTAGACCACATAGTATCCCATCATAACCGGGGTGTGAGGCTTGCGAGGTTACGCTCAATTTCTTCAAAGCCACGCTTTTCATACAAAACCACGCTTTGATCATAACAGGTTCCACTTTGAATGCCACACTGCCATTCCTTTGATCACTGTTGACACTCACAAGCATACAATCTCTGAGCTCGTATGTCTCAGAGAAGGGTGTTAAGCTAAGAGAATTTTCCTTCTCTGCCACCAAGTACATGCACATTTGTTAAAGTCAAACCTTGTGGCTCAGAAATGCAATGTCAAACATTCGTCCATAAAAGTTCATTCTGGGACAGAATGAAACCGGAGGCACTCTCCTACTATCACTAGTAGCGTGTAGTCCTTGCAATCTGAAAAATCTTCACAAACGGGGAGACCACTACTATAAATAACTCTATAATGGGAGCGACCCAGAGCATGTTCAACAAGAAGTCTTTACGCTATGAAGATCCACGCTCTACAGTAATCATCATCTTCAACATGTCTTCATTTTCAAACGTATACATTGGTTCAAAGTGGTTTTCGGATAGGAATCACCCAAATTCGACTTTGGTTCCTTCGAAACCAATCATCGCTTTAAAAGATGTTAAGTTCAAGTGGATATCAATCATTAATCAATTAATTCATATTTTAGTTAAATCAAATATCTTTCATAGATATATTCTTTTCAATTTATTCCATTTTCTTTTGAAGAGTATTTGGAATCATTAAGCCTCATTTATCAAATCATTTGATTTATTTAAACTCTTCTTAAATTCTTAAATAATTCCAAATCATATTCTCTTTCACTTAGGAAAACCTTTTCAGATCATTTATTAAATCTAAATCAAAAATTTCTTATATGTAAGTTGTAACTTTTAACTTAGGGAAAATATTCCCAAATCATTCATTAAATCTTAATCAAAGATTTCTTTCTTAACTTCAAATCATATTTTTGCATATCAAAGATTTTCATAACAGAGCACTACTGCCACTTTAAATATGGTAAATTTCACCTCCAGGTACTAACGGCAATTAATCCTACATCATGAATATCTTTGTCATCACTAATCAAATATATTTTATTTCGAAAATTATCTTGAAGTGGTTTTCGGATAGGAATCACCCAAATCTGATCTTGGTTCTTCGGATAGTAATCACCCAAATCCGATCCTGGTTCCTTCGTACTAATCATCAATAAAAAGATGTTAATTTCATATGAGGTTTCTAAAATTAGTTTGAAGTGATTTTCGGATTAGTATCACCCAAATCCGATCCCAGTACTTCGGATTGGAATCACCCAAATCCAATCCCGGTTCCTTCATACTAATCATCGATAAAAAGATGCTAATTTCATATGGGGTTTCAAAAATTAATTTGAACTGATTTTCGAATAGGAATCACCCAAATCCGATCCTGGTTCTTTAGATACGAATCATGCAAATCCGGTCCCGGTTCCTTCGACCAATCATCAAATGAAAGATGTTAAGCGGTTAATTAACATTCAAAGAATTTATTTCTTTTCTCTTATCTTAGAAAAACTTAAATATGATCTTTTAGAGCATCCAGGATTTCCTTTCAATCTATTCCACCCTTCGACTAAAAAGATAAAACATAGGCCAGGTAAGTTCAGGGCACTGGTTGCTCCATCCCTATCCTTAGTTAAACACATTGTTTTATCTTCCTAGATCTCACAAGGAAGACAAATGTACTAGTCATTTCTGCATACTTAGTTATTAGCTTTATTCCGGGATTGATTAAAAGATTCTAAATTATCTTTTAAACTCTTAATTTTTCTTTTTAGAAACATTCATAATTGATTCTAGAAAAAATCGTTAAGTTTAAATTCATATTCAAAAGGTTATGGAATTTGCAGCATAAAAGTGCTGCGGAAAATGCTATATAAGCTTATTTGAGTTAAACAACTTTTAATGTTTGAAAATTTATATTTTCCATCCCAAATATATTTTAAACCATTTTAATAGATGTATCAAATTTATTTTATATTTTAATCATTCAAAAATATCATTTATAAAGAAATCCCTTTTTGGATTCTGAACTACAAACCGCGATGTTTTTAGAAAATTGTTTTGGACATATTTCAAAATCTACTTAATAAATTTTTTATTTTTTTCATTGGAAAACTATTATCATTATGGACTAAAGAATTTTTATCCCAAAGAAATTCGACTTGAAATCATTCTCTACGTTAATTCGAAGTTACGGGTCGAAATTTACGAACTGTCGCTACGCGACAAGCTTGATTTTGACAAACTTTTTGAATTGCTTCGGAACTTGTCCGAAATACTTCAAATTTGTTTTAAACCGTATTTAAACTATCTTAACTTATTTAAAATATTATTTTTCATCATTTCAATCTCATTTTTCATTTCATTTCATATTATTATTTTAATATAATTATAATTTCATTTTCAGTCTTTTTAGATACTTTGAAATCATGAAGAGGCTAAATAATTTCCATACACACATTTGTATGAATTTACAACCAAGTTATCAAACATTTATTCTACATATTTAAACTTTTCAACCATTATACTTGAAATAAGTTATGGATTAATTAGTAAATATGAGTACTCGCCTTTAACCAAATTGTTTAACTTCCTACCAATATTCATATGTAACAGCGTTTCACTACATCTTCTTAACTACACCAACTCTTTTCCGTAGACTTTTTTTTGATTCCGGCAGAACTTCCTTCTCTTTTTCTCGCTCTAGGGCTTCGTGACTTGCTCCTCCTTCTTGATAGGTTCGGCCACACTTTGATCCTCTCCTTCCTCCATCACTTCTTCACTTCTCTGATGCTGAACCATGTTTTAATGGTATTCTAAGGTCTTTGGCAAAGTTTGGTGGTGTTTTACTTTGTTTGATATGGTTTTGAAAAAGTTCGTAAGGAAAGAGAAGAGAAGAAGCCATTAAAGTTTTAAAGAAAAGAAAAAAGAGAGCTTAAAAAAGGAAGAAGAAGAAGAATGAAAAGCGTGTGGTATTTGCGAAAGAAGTGGTAGTATTTATAGAAAAAAGTTTGAAACAAAATATTATTATGTAAAATGACCAAAATACCCTTTACTTACTTTTTAAGCAAGCTTATTTTTTCAACACTTAACATCACATTTCGAATTGTTATTTTATGTCATTTTCACTTAGATATTATGTAAAGAAAGTAATAATATGTTTCTTTGATTTGATGTTTTACTTTTTGCTTTGAAATGACATTTTTGTCTTTTTGTGCTTACTTTTTGTTAATTATATTTTAGAATTTTCTAAATATGTTTAGTAGAAGTAAACTTGATTAATGAATTAATTAATAGTTATACTATTTGAATATATATTCTTATATAAGAAAATAAAGGCGTGACAACGTTGCGACAACTTTTAATCGACAAAACGTTGATTTTCGACAAAATGTTTTATTGTTACATTTTGACGTTTTAGTCAAACTATTTATTTATGCAAACCAGACTTAAGAATGAACTTTTTACTTCTTTAAATAAATTAAAACATGTCTCTTTTTATTTTAAAATCATATTTAAACAATATCAAAATCTCTAACTTTACGGTATATGTAAAACTGACAAAATACGACAATTTGACAACACGGAATTTTTAACGTTTGAAATTGGAATATTTAATTGAATTCAAATATATGAATTGTTAATTTAAGCTTGAGCTTTAATTTTAACTATGAATTTAGCAATTTAATTATCAAATTTAATTATAGAAATTTGGGTAAAATTGTAATTCTTCAATTTTGAGCCTGTTAAAAATAAATTGATGGCTTAGGAGGTCATATTGACAATACTGAATATAATGGAAGCTTCAAAATTGAATTTGAATGGGATTTAATCAGTTTTGAAAATATATCGTTTAAATCGATATTTAAAAATAGTCTTCCGGGGAACAGTCTCGGAATTCAACGAAATCAGTTACATTGGATCTGTAATATTGTATTATTATTAGATTTCAATTTTCGTAGCAATTGGAGTTGTCATGTGGCCGTACGATAAGAAAACGTGCTGAAAGTTATATCGAAATTTAATTTAATGATTAGTTCAAAAAGCTATCTTCTCCGTACGATCGAATTTGGGCGCGGAACATTTTCCACTTGCATACGGATTAAGGGATAAATCTTATAAACGCCTGGTGGCATGCCTTGATTGGTGGTCAAAATTTTAAGTTGTATTTATCGAGGCGATTTGGATTTAAAATTGAATTTAAATATAAATTTTAATAAATACAATATTACTGTAGCAATGTTGACACGTAGTAGGAGGATTCAAGCACTTGGCAAATTTTCTTTTACACGCGTTGTTTTTACAGAGATCTAATATTATTTCTTTCGAAATCAAATTTACAGAAAAAATAAAATAATAAATCTTTCAAAATAATGGCCGTGACTTCAATTTCAAAATCGCAATCCCTTTTCTTTTCCTTCTTCTTATTTCAGTTCGAAATTAAAAAATGGCCAAAGATTTGAGAACCCAATTCGAAATCGTTGAAACAGAATCATAGAATCGGCATGCTCAAATGCAGAGAGAGGCTCGCGTGCGGGGGGAAGAAGTCTGAGTGGGTTCGCGATGTAGTTAGGGTTCGGCGATGCATCCGGGTTCGAGCAGTCGATGGATTTTAAGGGGAGGAGGCGCTCTTCTGAATGGTTTGCCTGGAGGCGACGTCGAGGTGGAAGAAGCTCGTTGCTTGATTTTCACAGGCGAGTGGTCGAGCAGTTGTTGTGATGTCTGGTCGGCAACTTGATGGGCTGTGGGATTGTCCAGCATTACTGGGGTGGCTCTTCATTCGATCATCTTTTTGGTTAGGGTTAGGGAGAAACTGGGGGCAGTAAGGTGAATTCCTATCTCGGTTTAAAAATTCCGTGTACAATAAAATTTAATATACAGTAAATAATTAGCTATATATACATAGGCAGTGAGATATATATACGTGGATAGAGATTCTATTTTCATTTAAAATTTAATATATATATATATATATATATATAGAGAGAGAGAGAGAAATAGAAAAATATTTTTGTTCAAAAAAAGATTTAGTTTTAAATCTAATTTTTAACTAAATAAATTTATTCAAGGAATCGGTCTAATTTTAAAATTATTAGTTTAAATAATCATTAGTTAGTTAGCAGTAATTTAATAATAAGTGATTGTTCGATTTGTTCGAGTATTAATAAAATTGTATAATTGTTTATACAAGGTCAAAATTTTGGAGAAAAAGTCTGGAATGGAAAATGGATTGCATGCATAATAAAAAGTGAGATCTTCTCACTCAATCAAATATTTTTCTGATTTAAATTTTGAATAGTGAGATTTAAAATTGATTGTGTTTGGATGATTGATTTATAATCAGTTATATTAGTTTAGACCCTATACGCCGCATAATAGCGGATGATATTATATTAAACCCATATACTGCGATATTCCACCTTGAAGTGGAATTGGTACTATATATGTATTTGGAGTGATTGATTTCCCGCATTATATAGCGGATGAGACCCTATGCGCTGCATAATAGCGGATGATATTTTATAAATCCCATATACCACGATATTCCACTTCGAAGTGGAATGGGCATTTAATTGTTGTGCTAACGTCTGTGGATGCAGGGAAACAGGTTAGAGGGATCCAACTGGATTCCTCAAAACATTTTGATTTGTTTTCAAAATTTTGTGTTGATTATTTGTGATTGAAACCATCGAAGGCTAAAATTTAGCCGAATATATTTTTGGTATCGTAGGAGACCAGAAATAAATAAAATTAGATCTTTGAATTTAAGTAGAAAATCTATAGTGAAATCTTATTGAATAAAATTCCAAAATATGGGAAAAAGTTTAATAAATGGATTTCAAGTAATAATATTCAAAAGGTGAAGAATATATTTTTTTTTTAAAAATATGGTTTTTAAATAATTTTGGAAGATAAAGGAATTCATTTAAAAAAAATGAATTCGAAAATTGATTTGGCATTAAAAGAATAAATCTTTGGGAAATCAATATGAAAATTTATTTAATGTTTGAATGAAAATCGATTTGGTGTTGAAATAAATTTAGAAATTAAATTTGAAAATTAATTTGGTGTTTAAAAAAATAAAACCCTTGGGAAATCAATATGAAAATTGATTTGTTGATTGAAATAAATTTAGAAAACAATTTGGAATTGGATTTGGTAATTGAAATACTTTGGAAATCAATTTGAGCATTGATTTGGTATTGAAAGTGAATATTTAGAAAACGATTTGAAAATCGTATATCGGTGGATATTTGAAAATTAAAATTCACAGTGGGAATTTTATAAAAGAAAGGGAAATTTGTTTTAAAATTAAATATTGTTTTATTTTAAAAAAATGTGGAAAGGAACTTACAGATTTGGGACGTAAATTTAAAATAAATCCAGAAAGATTTGTAAATTGATTTGAGCGAACCATTTTAGAATGGAAGGTGTACTTTCCCTGAAAGCCGAGTATGTTTTCAATATAGTCTATAAATATGAAATTGAAGTTGTGAAGATGGTTTTAAGGAAAGATTATTTTGAAGAAATTATTTACCTGGGTTATTTTGAAAATCTTTAAAGTAAAGATTTATTATAATTTATTATAGATGTGATTATTTAAAGTTTTTAATTGATATTTGTTTTAGAAAATGGATATTTAAATAGTTATATCCTATCTACTAATTTTATTTTAAAATTAGTTTGGACTTGAATTTTTATATGAGATGTTAATATAATATCTTCATAACTATTGTTTTAAATAAAGTGTTTTGAAATAGTTTTTATTCTGAATGTTCCAAGTATATATGTTTGGACAAGTAATTTAAATTATTTTAAAAGCATTTGAACTCGGCAGATTTTCAGTGGAAATAAATATTTGAAAACGTATTCCGCGTAAGGAAAAGGTGATTTGAAATTTGTTTTCAAAGTATTGAAATGTGGAAAGTAATTTGAAATTTGTTTTTAAATGGTTGAAGTATGAAATATATCTTGTAAAGATATTTTGAAAGTAAATAATTGGGGAAAATTATTTAAATCTAGTAAATGTTGTGAATGTTGATTAATAGTTAAATAACCGACTATCAATATTGGCCTTTAAATGGCATTTGAATTTCAGTTTGAAATTTGATGATTTTCTTGCCCAGCCACTTGGCTTTGTCTTTTCTTTTGAAATCTAGGGGCCGTGGTGCCATTTTTGCAGTCGTACCGAGCTAGTCGCGCGAAGGAGACGCTGGCGAAATTTTTCGAAAATTTAGGGAGTTAGAAATTTTTTGAGAAATTTTAAAATTTTGAAATTTGAATTTAAATCTAAATTTGAATTGTGAAGTAAACAATGTTGATTAGAAACTATGGAAAACTTTGGAAAGTTATTTGAAGTGAATGAGTCTTTGATAAAAAGATTTATTTTGGTTGTTGTTAAAAACTATTTGAATTGGAAAATAGAAAATTTGAAAATTGATGCGACCGGGAGTCGAATTCCAAATGGATAGCCGAAACCCGCATCGAACCTTTGTGACTGTGATGGATCTTTTATTTAAAAGATAAAAGTTGAATTTGTTGTGATTTGTTTGAATCTGAATGTAACACTTATTTTTAAAATAAGCGCTTGTTATTCGGATTAGCCGGGAGTGGACCTTCTGTCATAAAACCGATTCCGAATAACGATACGACGAAATGGGATTGCATTTGAAGATGGTGTTGAAGACCGGGTATTTTTGAAAACGAAAGGATTGCCTGTCGAATGTCTCTGCACCGGGTTGCTCCGGTATAGAGATTTTATCAACCTTTGTGATGGGGATTCCGAACGTGATTAGTGAATATCCGGATTTGCAAGGGCTTCTTTGGAAGTGCTTTCGGTTTCGTTCGATCCTGGAACAGACTTGTATGGATGTGTGTCTGACGTTACACTTTGAGATGTAAAGCTGGTGTCTATCAAATACATTTCTGTTTGTGCCGGAGGATTTATTCTCTTAGCTTAACACCCTTCTCTGAGATGTACGAGCTCAGAGGTTATGTTGTTGATGGTTACTAGTGATATATTCCCAATTTGGTAATGTACATACGAAGTGTTGCTGATCATTTTTTTATCGAAGCATGGCTTTTGTGAAAAGCGTAGCTTTGTGGACGAGACTTCGTCGGACCTCACACCGTGGAATGGTCGAAACAGGAAGGATGCAGCAAGGTTATAGGGGGTAGTGCCCCTTAGGGTATGTTCATTTCCTTCTGGATAGAGATAGTATCATGATATGGAGCCCAGATACTTAACCTATGTGGTTGCTGCAAATTTATTACTTTGTGTTTGTTGGCATTGAGGATCCTCAGATAAAGGTTGTTTACAACCGGAGGATGGCATACTCGTATAGTAGTTACCTATTTTTGCAGAGGTAAACCGGCCTTGCGTTGGCAGAGATCCGGTTAGGTTCTCGGGGCGTCCCTCCAGAGGCGTACCCATGTGGCCCAGGAAGTTCCTTAGTTTGACCATTTGTTGGAAATCTGATCACTAATACGCGCCTTGTACGGTTTTAGTTGTAGAACCTGCCATCTAATATGGTAGCTATAATAGACATACTATAATGGTACGTATGTTGGCTAAGAATAATATTATACTTGCAAATGTTTTTCCACTATGCACTAATAATAATATCAAAAGATTTTTCTCGTATCAAGCATGTTTGACTATCATAAGGAGAAATCTCCCCCAAGTATGCGATTGCATTATTGTGTGCTGGGAGGCCTTATGGTAGTTTCATTTTCCAAAAAGCATTGCGGATTTCTTTTAAAATATTTGTTTTCTTTTGGTTAAAAATAACATTTTTTAAGATCTCACACTAATTCCATGAATGACCTGGAGTTTATTGTTCCATTTCTAAACTCTGGGAGCCCATAATTTTCCACACGGGCAGCCTAGAGTCAGGTTGTCAATTATTCTAGAGTGAATTCAATAAGTTGTTGTGGAGATCAGGAGTTGAAGCTGGATGGCGAGGCGTATCATGTATATATGTAATAGTTCTTTTCCGCTGTTTGTTGTTGTAAACTCTGATAATGTGATGTATAAACTAATATAGTGTTTTTTATTTAAAGATTATTCTTTATCTATTATATATTGTTCCATTGCGAAAAGTGAGATTCTGTTATTATTTCTGTTCTTCTTCTATCTTCTTCTTCTTAAATCCTAACGGTTCGATTTTTCGGCATTTGATTGTGCGGCATTTGATACAGTGGACGTACTAATGTCGACTTTCGGAAGTCGAAAAATCGGGTCGTTACAACAAAATTGGGTTATTTTTGTAAAATGATTATTAAGATACTTATAAATATTTTAATGTAACTTTATTATCTTTATTAAATGTTTTAAATAAGATTTATCTTTTTCAGTAAATATTTAAACCTATTTATTTAAGCATTTATTTATTTTTAATAAAACTTAGCTTTTGTTGATTTGTTCTAAAATCCAAATTTATACTTTTTAGATTATCAACTATGAGGAAAAATAATTTCTCCATTATTATCTATTATATATAACTTTTTTATTTAAATTTTAAACCTTTTTTAAACAAAATCTCTTATTTTCGAAGTAGCGAAATTACGGGTCGTTACTTTCTCCCCTACTTAAAAGAATTTCATCCTCAAAATTGCCAAAACAAAAATTTGTCTAAACATTTGTCTTCAAACTTAATTCCATATAATATATATAGATCATCCGTATGAAATATCTTATTCGATCTCCTATTCGAATACACAACTTTATTTTCGAACAAGTACTGATCCCCCGATCCTCTAATTCGGACTCTGATCAGGCTTCTAGATCAGAACCTCTGCTTTCCTTGCATAGGTCTCAACTATGATAGAAAACTTAAGTATCAAACCATAAACCCTCATCAATGTTCGTCGTCCAGAATCGAGTGATAAATCTTTTTTCGGGCCAGTGTAAATACCTCAAAGTTCCATACTCGAATATTAGATCAACATTTGTGTGACGAAATGATCTACATATAACAAATGTGTTTATTAACTTTCCAAAAACTTTCATAAAAACTTTATCTTAAGTTTAGACATTTTATAATGGTGCTTCTTTATATAATCCATTTAATTATTTATTTCCAAATATTTTTATTAAAGGAAAATATTCTAAAGAAACCATTTTCTTCTCTCAAAAGATGATTTATCTGTATTACAATTCCCACAATCCTTTAACACAGTATATTTCCTTTAACACTAATATTATTTATGAATCATTTCGTAAAACTATTACTTAAGTTTATTACATCTTATAACTTATGCAAATCAATCAATTTTAAAAACTTAAGTCCAAATTTTTTATTTATGCTAGAATTCATACAAAACATTTTCTAGGTTATAATTACCTTTTTGGGGAGTCATTATTTTACTTAATAGTTCATGACTTAAATCTATATTTGTATGATATACCTTTACATCTAAGAGTATGTACAAATCACAAATTCCAAATTGATTTTACCTAAATCTGTCTGTCTAACAAATTTAGACCTGTTGTAATTTACTATTATGTCGAATTCATAAGTTATAAAACTTATTTCTTATTTAATACTATTATTAATTTTATAGCTTTGAAAAACCAATTTTAAAACCACCCATATTTAAATCCTCAAACTCTTAGCTTCTAATTTTTTTATAAATCATATTTATAAATTATCCTTATCTTATTTCATTTGCTCAAAGTATTTCACAATCTTTTACCAAAAGTTTTCACAAATTTCTTAGCGCTGAGTTATGTTTAGTTCGGAAATTTTTGAATGTCCCAAATCATCGGAAATTCCATTTAACAAGATACCTCTTAACAATCCACAACAATCCAAGGAACTGGGTGCTACCAATAGTATCATATATCCTCTTAACAAGAAGAGTAATACTTAAGAGAAGCGCTTACCTTTCGAACACATCTCTTGCCCATTTTTAGTTTATTTTCGAGTCAATCGAATTAGTTATCATAAAATACTTCTTTTTATTTGAAATAATACCATTTTCAACATCCTTTAGAGATTCTTTATAAAACTTATTTTACAAATTCATTTTATCTTATATTAATTAACTTCATTTAAATTTCCACAATTCTTTTACTTGAATTTAAATTCTCATTCCTTTATATTTATCTTTTTATAAAATCATTTTATGTTATTTAAATACATTTTTATCTTGTATGTTCACTCCTTAAACAAATCTTATTATCAAATACCCTATAGTCAAATCGTGAAACATAATTCACAAGGTATTTGTACATAAACTATTAAATCGAACAATAGATCAATTTATGATAGTAACTTGACATTATCATTTCTTAATTTATTATTTTGGAATAAGTACTGAAGTCATTAATTACCTTATTAGATTTCTTACTTATCGATTATCTTTATGAAACATCTTGTAGTCAAACTGTGAAATTCTAATCTCAAGATGTTCATATTTAAATTTCACTAACCCTGATTGTTAACTATACAACTTTTCAAAATATATACTTTATTTTCAAGATATAATCCCAGGTAAAATTATTTCATTTACCAACTTTTTTCAAAATTAGTGTGTCGATTCGCCTTGTTTAAGTGTTTAGGAATCCCTATCCATAACAGTGATCAGACACATCGATCAGAATCCATAAATCACTCAACGGATAAATCAACACAAATTTTTTTATTAGCCACTAACAAATACGGACGCATATATAATACACACAAACTCATTGTAGGGTGTTATTAACCCTATCTCTAATGAGTTACTCATCATAGGGCATCACTAACCCTGTCTCTAATGAGTCTTTACCCCAACAAAGTCAAGGATCTCGCTTAACCTTCAGCTCCGATACCAAATGCAACGAACAGATTTTTCCGTACCATTTGAACGTAAATAAACCACACATGTCCAATTCAAATTGCATGAATAAGCGGATCAATAAGGGCAGAAAGAAAAAAAGACAGAGCAGAATCTTACATGAATAGAATAACATATATTGTTTCAATAATAATTTTAGAATATCAAAGTCTAACCTAGATTCAACCTAGGCAGTTATAAAAATTGCCCTTACAAATGCTGACAAACAACAAAACAAATACAATAGATGCAACGGATAATAGAAGACGCCCATACGATGATGAAGATCTCCAGCTCTCCTTTGGAAACTCTAACCATCTTCAACTAAACCTAAAACTACTCAGATCTGACCCGAGTATCGAAAATGCCCGGATCAGGCTTGATAAACTAGCATGAGATACTCGAAATTTCAAATGCATAGATCATGACGATGTTAACTGAATGTCCATGTGGATCACATATGTATGAATTATATGACAAATATGTGTATGATAATATGGATTGCACAGAGTAATAATGCAGGTAAAATTAAAAGTAATCACACTAGAGTTTTTATATTGGTTTGGACCTCACGTCCTACGTCCAGTCCCCAAGCTCCCCTTTAGAAATACACTAACCAACCACTCTCGCTTTACCCAAAGGAATAGGCTTTTATACAAGAGTATTTCTTTGACAAATGTGTGTTCTATGCAACACTGATTTTGACTATAAGTACAACTTCTTCCTATAATCTCCTTGAGTAGTATGTAGTTTAAGCTTTTGATATAGGAAAGAAATAAACTTTGTTTTTGTTTGAGTGCTTTTGGAAATCATAGAAATGTTAGAGAATAAAGAAAATTCAGAATAACAAGCAATTGTTGCTTTCAATTTCATGTTTATTTATAGACGGTGAAGAGTTTGTTTGAGAAGTAATGACTTTTGGTTTACTCTATTTGATTCCAAGAGTTATAATGTTTGAGGTGAAAGAGTTATGACCAAAACAGGAGGATGCAACTCTTTTATTTAAGAAGATGACTTTGAAAATAAATGGCTGTTACTCAAGTCACACGTCTGACCATTTATGCCAGACGTCTGGCTCATTTAAAAACTTAAAAATAGAACATTCTGCCAGACGTCTTAGCTCATTCTCCAGACGTCTAGTTTTGTTTAATTAAAAATCAGAACATGTTGCTAGACGCTTGAGCACATAGGCCAGATGTCTGGCATATGTATATTTTGTTATCTTCCTTTTAAGTGATTTGTGTGTGCAAATACTTGTAAATATTACTCATGGAGATTGTACATATCATCTATTTGCAACATTAACAGAATGTACTAATATTTATCAACATAATAATCCTTGTGTCGGTCTTCAAGTCTTGGTCGAAAGGTCTACCTGCATATGAATGATATATGTACCAATGTATGTTGAATGTAAGTGTTGGTATAGTTGTTGCCATTGAAATCGAGGTTCTAATATTCTCCCCCTTTTTGATTATGACAATTATATAATTTTGTAAAAAGCTCCCCCTTTCTTTTGTAATATATGCACTCCCCTTTTTTCGGTATTGAAAAAAAAAAGTTTATGAAATAATAGAGCAATATCATAATGTTAATTATCAAAAAAATATATATCATAATTCATACAAATAGGAATAAAAATGAGTAGCTAATTTATTGTGAAGAAAAATAACTCCAAAGATTAGATGCAGTGTCATCATGGTCGTTATGTTGCCATTGCGACTGATCATTGTATTCTTCATTTTCTTGAATGGAAAGTCCGTGAAGATATGAGAAGTGATCATGATGTTGGGCTTCTTGTGGATGATAGGAGAAATCTTCACTTTCATCTGTGTCCACGGTGATTGGAGCTTTTCCAGGAGCATGGCTCTTCGATTGTTTGAGTCCTGAATTGATGTGCATGAGGTGGTGGAGGTGGTGTAGGAGATGGAGATAATGAAGATTGTGAAGATGATCGTCCGGGAACTTTTCTCAAAATCTTTCCCAATGTTGAGACAACATTTTCTAGAGTTTTTTCGACCTTAGTCATTCGCGTAGGAAAAGATCATTCAAGGCGAGAAAATTTCTTATCCAAGGCTTTTTGATTTAGAGAAAGAATACATTGATTTTGAAGTGCTACATCTCTAATACTCTCTCCTTGTCCTGCTGCAATTCGAGCCTCTTGTATTTCGAAATTAGAGTGATAACATGTTGATTTAGAAGGTCTTGATGCAGAGGCAGGTTACAGAGGAGTAGACTGTGGAGGTTGGGGTTGGTGTTGTTGGTGTTGATATTCAACAAACGGTGTAATTCTTGGAGGATTTTCGGGAAGATGCATTAAAGATAGGAAGCGAATTCCACTTTAATTAACGGAGTGTTTTTCATATTGTGATAGGAAAGAGGGTACGTTGTGTGCTCAAAGAATTCACATAATAAATGGTGCATAAATGATCGTTTTACAAACTGGTGTCCATAAGCTTTTAATTTAGTCAAAAATATATTGAGACCAATTTACTTTTTTGTGACCAAAAATAGCATATAATGATTTATGGTCATGATCATATACTTGCCCATGACTACCTACTCTGGGGAGTATGGTATTCATAAGCATTCGATTAAGTAGTCTAGCTTGTGGACGAAAATAAATAAGTGTTAATTTTCTCATATCATTTTTCCAAATGAGATGTGTAACTGCATCTCATGGTTGGTACCTCATATCAGGTATATCTTGTAATCTAGTACTTGTATATGAGCACTGTAATATTTTTCCAAGCATTTCAACGTTGAATTTGATAATTTCTCCATAAACACTTGTGTAAATCCAACTTTCAGGATCAGAAGGGTTCCAAAAATGAAGTAAACATAAATTTATGAAGAATAAAAAGATAGCTAATTAATCAATTTGACCTGAGTTAGTCTCATAATTATTGAGATGGTGAATCTCAACATCACTCACCAAATCATTGATTTCATAGTTGAAGAATCTCCTCAGCGAGTAAAACGGACCACAGTGAATTCTTTTCTTCTCCAATTCTTAAAGCTTTTTCCTGCCATCTTGCTCCACCATTCAGTCATTAATGATTTCATCCGTTACAAAATGTTGAGAAGGTTGTTGAGAGCTTTGGCCTGTCTTTTTGCATTTTGGAAAAGGTTTCTTAGATTTGGGTGCCATGGATTTGAAGTATTTGGAGGAAGAAGGTAGATTAATTTGAGGCTTAGGGTTTTGGCTGAAGGTTTTTGTGAAAACTAGTTAAAGAATGAAAATGATTATTTATAGATGGGTAAAAATATGACTGCAGAGTGCGGTCAGACGTCTGAATGGTCCGACAGACGTCTGGTCGGTTATAGGATTTTGAGGCAGAGACTTGGATTGGACGTCTGAATGTAAAATCAGACGTCTGATTTGAGTTATTTGAATTTTCTAGTAATATGATACAGATGTTTGAGTGGGTTTAATCACTCACGCAATACTAAAAATTCCATTGTAAGTTAAATAAAATATATGATGTGATCTATAAATGATATATAAATATTTTATTACGGTTTGTTAATTTAATTTGACATTTGAATTGATATTGAATCTGAATTGACATTTAATTTTATATTAGAATTTAATTGATAGTTAAACCACGATATAGATAACTATTATATGTTGAAATATATTGGTTGATTTGGATGTTGTTGAAATGGATGCTTCTTGATTGATATGTTGGATGTATGGTTGTTATTTATTTTAATATGTCCCTGTTATCACCTTGTGTATTATTGACATCATTTAAATGATCCTCTGTATCATTTTAGAATTGGACAATTAAGACATTTAAATTAAGGGTTGAAATGATATATACCCATACAATTTCTTGAATTTGGATTATTTATTGGAACTGAATTATTTAAAAAGTTTAAGTTTTTAATTTAAACTTTGGATTTATTTTAAATAAAGTGGTTATAATTAGTATTTCGAATTATTTGAAATCTCGTAAGTTATGGCACTCAGGTTGTATATTTGATAGGAGATGGAAATTCTCATAACATCTCTGAAGCCATTGCACTCATATTTTTATTTGAGACTGATTTGACTTACATAGGAATTTTTAGTTCTGACTCGAGTGTATTGTTTTTCATTATGCTCGGGCCTGCCTGGTTTTTTCAGCATTGAAGACTATTTTCTGGTGGACGAAGATGAAGATTCAGTATATTATTGCTATTTATTATTCCACTACATTCTGTGTTCCGCTGCATTATTTGTCTATTTATGATATATGTATAACTATGATTTGAATTTGTAAAAGTGTAATCAAATGTTATTTGTAAAACAGTTTCATGAACTGTTTATTTGATTATTATATTTGTCATTCCGCTACGAGATTTTATGTTTTGTTTTTTTCTTTCCTTTTTATTTTTTTCCTTATCTACCCCATTAAAAATCCTTCCTTTTTAATGGTTTGATTCTATCATGTGTGGTTTATTGTCGATTTGAACCATCCAAAAAGATGGGTCTTTACATATGATCTTTTAGAGCATTCGGGCATTCCTTTTGATATATTCCACCCCTTGCCTAAAAAGAGAAAACATAGGCCAGGTAAGTTCAAGGCACGGGTTGCTTCATCCCTAACTTTAGTTAAACATCTTATTTTATCTTTCCAGATATCACAAGCGGGACAAATGTACTAGTCGTTTCCACATACTCGGTTATTAGCTTTATTTTGGAATTGATTACAAGATTCCAAATTATTTTTTAAAGTCTTAATTTTCCTTTTTTTTAAAAAACATACATAATTGATTATAGGAAAAATCGTTAAGTTTAAACTCATATTCAAAAGGTTATAAAATTTGCAGCATAAAAGTGCTACGGAAAATACTATATAAGCTTATTTGATTCAACTTTTTAATATTTGAAAATTTATATTTTCCATTCGAAATCTCTTTGAAAATATTTTAATAGATTTATTAAATCTATTTCATATTTTTAATTATTTAAAAATATCCTTTATAAGAAATCCCATTTTGGATTTCGAACCGCAAAACCGCGATATTTTTAGAAAATTGTTTTGGACATATTTCAAAATCAACTTAATGAAATCTTGATTTTTTTCATTGGAAAACTATTATCATTGTGGAACAAATAATTTTTATTTCGAAGAAATCCGACTTATAAATCATTCTCTAAGTTAATTTGAAGTCATGGGTCGAAATCACGAACTGCTGCTACACGACAAGCTCGATTTTGACCAATTTTGTGAATTGCTTCGGAACTTGTTCGAAACACTTCATATTTGTTTTAAACCATATTTAAACTATCCTAACTTATTTAAAACAATATTTTCATCATTTCAAACTCATTTTTCATTTCATTTTATATTATAATGTTATTAATTATAATATTATTTTCAGTCTTTTTACATACTTTGAAATCATTAAGAGGCTAAATAATTTCCATACACACATTTGTATGAATTTAATTCTCATTTAATTAACTATGCTTACTAACCATTTCTCTTATCACTTATCAAACAAGTGATCAACCACATAAATAATCACATAATCAACAAATTTGCAACCAAGTTATCAAACATCTATTCAACATATTTAAAGTTTCCAATCATTATACTTGAAATAAGTTATGGATTAATTAGTAAATATGAGTACTCACCTTTAAACAAATTTTTTAACTTCCTACCAACATTCATATGTAACAACGCTTCACTACATCTTCTTAACTACACCAAATCTTTTCCGTAGACTTTCCTTTTGATTCTAGCAGCGCTTCCTTCTCTTTTTCTCGCTCTGGAGCTTCACAACTTGCTCCTCCTTCTTGATAAGTTTGGCCACACCTTGATCCTGCCCTTCCTCCATCACTTCTTCACTTCTTAGATGCTAAACAATGTTTTAATAGTTCTAAGGTTTTTGACAAAGTTTGGTGGTGTTTTGACTTTGTTTGATATGGTTTTGAAAAAGTTAGTAAGGAAAGAGAAGAAAAGAAGTCATTAAAGCTCTAAAGAAGAAGAAGAGAGCTTAGAAAAGGAAGAAGAATGAAAAGTATGTGGAATTTGTGAAAAAAGTGGTAGGTATTTATAGAAAAAATTTCGAAATAAAATATTATTATGTAAAATGACCAACATACTCTTACTTACTTTCTAAACAACCTTATTTTTTCAAAACTTAACATCATATTTCAAATCTTTACTTTATGTCATTTTCACTTAGATATTAAGTAAAGAAAGTAATAATTATGTTTCTTTGATTTGATGTTCTACCTTTTGCTTTAAAATGATATTTTTGTCCTTTTGTGCTTACTTTTTGTTAATTATAGTCTAGAATTTGCTAATATGTTTAGTAAAAGTAAACTTGATTAATGAATTAATTAATACTTATACTATTTGAATATATATTCCTATATAAGAAAATAAAGGTAGGACAACGCTGCGACAACTTTTAATCGTCGAAACGTTGATTTTCGATAAAATGTTTTATGGTCACATTTTGACATTTTAGTCAATCTATTTATTTCTGTAAACCAAATTTAAAAATGAACTTTTTGCTTCTTGAAATAAATTAAAAAATGTTCGTTATATTTTAAAATCATATTTAAATAATATCAAAATCTCTAATTTTACGGTGTATGTAAAACTGACAAAATGCAACAAAATTTGGTTATTTTTGTAAAACGATTATTAACATACATATAAATATTTTAATATACTTTTATTATCTTTATTAAATGTTTTTTTTGAAAAGCAATGGGCTAAGGGAGCCCTGCCCACTTTACTCAACACAGAGAGTTACAATTAACAGCTCATCCTTAAAACCATTCACATATCACATTGCTCAAAATCTTACATAATAACACAAAATAAAATCTTGTTCATTGCATTCTTCTTTTCATTTCAGCATGCTAATCCTTTTAAGTATTCTCCTATTGATTACTCTGTATATAGCTTATGAGTCTTCCATCTTCGAGTTAAATATTCTTCTATTTCTTTCACACCATAACTCATAAGCAAAAGCTTTCAAAACAATCATAAGAATCATTGCATTTGGAGTTTTCCACCTTGTTGCTTTAAAAATATTGAACCATTCAATTCTTGAGGATCTGTCAGGCTTGTGAAATTTTCCATTAGCAAGCAACCTGCACCAGATTCTGTAAGAAAAATTACATTCATAAAATACATGGGTATTTGTTTCTGTATGACTATGACAAAGCAAACAATCTTCATTATTTATCACTCCCAGATATGTCAATCTTTGTCTTGTATTTAAAGCATTTTCCATAATTTTCCATAATAATAAATTCTCTTTTGTAGGAGATCTGTCATTCTAAATTCTTGTTGCCCATGGAAATTTTTCTAGATTTGAATTTTCAATCAGATTTTTATACACCAGTGAAATTGAGTGAGCCTTTCCTTTGTTGGACCAGAGAACTTTTAGCTTTGATGATGGTAGAGCCAAAGAAGATATTGACTGCCATAACTTCCTAACCAAGTTTGAACTACAATAAGGTAGAATAATAGATCTTTCATTAATATATGTTGAAGCTTTTTTGAAAAAGGATCACCATGCCAAAAAAACCTATTCATTGCACTATTAACCATAGAGATAAGTTTATTTGGAAGAATGTAGTGCCTCATCCATTAACTTGCCATTGCACTTGCTATACTCTGAACAATAACCAGTCTTTCGGCTTGTGTAAGCTTTGTGTTTGACCATGTAGAAAGTTATTCAGTTATCTTCTCATATAATGGAAGACAGTCATTTTTAGTAATTCTTGCAGAAATGAGTGGTAAACCTAGATATTTAGCATTATGATTCATTTCCTTAAGACCAGATAGAGCTATAATATCAGCTTTCAGACTATCATTAAGCCCTGCTAATAAAATATGTGATTTGCTGAAGTTTATCTTTAGTCCAGTAATATCGTGAAAAATCTTCAGAACCTTAAGGATTGTAGAAATATTAGTTGAAGTTGGTCTGGTAAAGATAACTAAATCATCAGCAAAAAGGAGATGTGTTATGAAAGGATCCTTGCATTTTGGATGCAGTTCCAAATTCTTAAGTTGCACTTGCTCAATTAATAGAGAATTCAGAATTTCCATCACAATTATAAATAAAAGAGCAGAAGTAGGATCACCTTGACGAACTCCTTGAGTTCCTTTGAAAAAACCTTTTGCACATCCATTTCTTATTATAGAATAGTGGGTGGTAGATATACATGTGTAAATCCAGGCTATCATTGGTTTAGGAAAATTCATTCTAGAAAGAATAGCTGTAATAGAGCTCCATGAAATAGAATCAAATGCTTTTTGGATGTCAAGCTTCAACATACATCTAGGAGAAATACTTGCAATTCCATAACCTCTTAAAAGTTCCCGAGTTAACAAAATATTATCACTGATATTTCTCTTAGGCATGAAAGCAACTTGATTTCTAGAAATAATAGATGGCAGAACAGTTTGCAATCTATTAGCAATAATCTTGGCTATGATTTTGTATAAAACATTACAGCGTGATATTGGTCTGAAATCTGTTATATGGACTGGATTGTTATTCTTTGGCACCATAGCTATATTTGTTGCATTTACACCAAAAGGTAACTTATTATGTGAGAAAAAATATTGGATAGCTTTAATAACATCCACTTTAATAATTTTCCACGAATTATAGAAAAAAAAGCATTATAACCATCAGGGACACCACTACTATCAGGTTTAAGAGAGAAGATTTCCCTTTCAATTTCCTCTGAAGTTACCTCCTGAATCGGGTTAATAGCTTGATGATCATCCAAGCATGGAGTTTGCAATTTATATAGAGGCAAAAGATTTGGAATCAATGGCTTTGGATTTGATAAAATAGATGATAAGTAATCTATGAAGGCTTTAGTAATTGAATCATCACTCTCCTGCAAGGTTCCATTTAAATCTTTAATGCACAAAATTCTTTCTTTAGCCTGTTTAACTTTAATTGCATCATGAAAATATTTTGTATTCTTATCTCCATGCTTTTCATAAGCTTCATGCAATACTTCTTTCCTCATCAAAGCTTCAACTTCTAGTGCCTCATACAAAGCCTTTGATAGCTCAAATTCTTGGCAGGCTAACCTTGTATTCAATGGATTTTGCTGCAGTTGTTGTTGTATATGAGTAAGATGATTGCTTATTCCATCAGAAATTTTTGAACCATCTCCAAAATTGCCTTTAGCCCAAATTTTTAATTTGTATTTCAACCTTTGAAGCTTTGCTTTGATAGTGTACATAGGGTTTCCAAATATAAAATCCTGCCATACCTATGATACAATGCTATGAAAATCTTTATGATTAGTCCAGGATTTATAAAATTTGAAAGAAGGGTTCCTGTTTTTAATAAAATCTCCCCATGATAAAATAATTGGAGAGTGATCAGATATTGAAGGGCTTAGAAATTTACATAAAAGATTTGGCCAAAGATTAATAGAATGAATGTTATGAAATGCATGATCAAGCTTACAAAAAGTTCTAGGATCATTTTTTCTTTTATTATTCCAAGTAAATTCAGCTCCAACAAAATTTATATGACTGAGAGATGAATTGATTACGACTTGTTTCAATGGAGTTATTTCTTTTAGAGATAGAGGAATACCACCAGATTTTTGTTCAGATGCAAACATGCAATTAAAATCACCAAGAACTATCCATGGAAGATTTAGTTGGACAAGAGAAGAGAGATTGGAAAGAAAAGAAAGTCTTCTATCTAAATTATTTTGAGCATAGACAAAGGAAATCAAAAAAATATGTATTTGAAGGTAAGGATATAGCACTGAAATGAATAATTTGATCATTCTCCAGTAACTTTGTCATTTTGAAAAAATCTGAATTCCAAAGAACCGAAATTCTTCCATATGGAGAACTTTGCAAATTATCTTCATAAGACCAGTGTGGAGCAATATTTTTACAAGCTAATTTAGTCTTTGTCCTATTCAACTTTGTTTCACTGATAGCAATAAGTTGGACTTTTTGTTCTTTAATCAATTTCTTCACTTTGGATTTCTTTGATAATAAGTGCCCTCCTCTGGTATTCCAATATGCTATATTATTGATCATCATCATAATAGTTTGGGAGAAATAAGAATTGTAGGATGCTTCCTTGTATGTCTATTACCACTTATATGAGATGAAGATTCTTTGTAAGATATTGTAGACTCATTATTACTTCTTGGCTGTATTTCATCAATATTGAAGGTTTTCCCATTGTTAAGATCATCAGTTGATTTATTGAAGGAGACTTTATTTTTACCTCTTTTTCCTTTTTTATTATTTGATAAAACTTGTTCTATTATATTCTCCTTTGATTTACAGGGTGGTGGTAAGATCAGGTGGTCAGGAGGTGTAATATTGATATATGGAAAGCATTGTTCAGTATTAACATCTTTACTACTTTTCAATGACACATAAATAATATCATTTGTGTAATTTACTTTCTCTAACAAATTAGGTGATTTCAAAGCCTTATCCTTTTTAGAATTTTCTGTTTCCTTAAGATTTTGACATTCCATATTTACATCTAAGCTCTCAACCAAAAACTCTTTATGAACCAGTAAGTCAATTGTATTAGCATGATCCTTTGCATCAGAACAATTATCAACCATGTTAACTGCAACCAATCTTGACTTACAGATGACTTAACAATTTCCTGATTATTTCCAGATTGAGAAATAGAGAACACATGATTATTATCTTCTTCACCAATATCAGACAATACCATAAAAGAATTTGAAGTTGTAATATTCACCTTATTTCCCATATCATCCAAATTGTTTTGTTCAGTACTAAAACCTGAAGAATTTTTATCAATATATGATTTTGTATCCTTTTGAACTTTCTGATTTTGAACCCAATTCTTCTCCCCAATATCAGATAAAAGATTATTTGATTTCTTATTCCAATTATTACAATCATTGAGAACTTCTTGATCTTTTTCCTTTCTCCTCCAGACTTTCATAGTCTTCAAATTTAAATTTCTAGAATTGTGTGTCTTCAGTGCCTTTCCTTGCATAATATTCTGTTCAATGTATTCACTGTAATCAGTTGCTCCAAAAACACTTCCATAATGCACTTCAGATCTCTCATTCTTACAATTTCCTGAACACTCCTTAGTTTCATGTCCAAACACTTTGCATTTACAACAAATTTTTGGTTTCCAATCATATACAACCTTAACATGAGGGCTGCGGTCACCTAAATTATCAATTACAATATACTTGGGGAGTTCTTGATCAGGAGATACTTCAATCAAAGCTTTAGCATACTTGAATCTTGTCAATTTTTTTGTACTTTCATCAAGACAGATCAAATTTCCAACATGACAAGCTAACTAATTAATTCCCATTAAGGTCTAAGCAATCAGAGGAATTCTATAAAAATGTGCCCAAACTGGAACTTTTTTAATTTTCTCTTGAACATAGCCGTATGATGGATTCCGTGTTGTAATAATGAACATTTTACCTTTAATAAAGATAGGATCAGATTGCAAGATCTTCATTCTATCTAGGTCATTCGAGAAATTGAAATAGAAATTTTCATTATCAGATTTTATATCAACTTCACCTTTCAATCTCCAAACACCTCCCAAATACTTTGTAACAGTCAAATAAGAAAGAGATCCATCCAAGAAGAATCCAACCAAATGATCACACCAGTATTTAATTCCTTCTCTTTTAACTTCCTCGGGTAAAAGTTTCGTTAAACCATCCTTCTTAATCTCAAATTGCCTAGGAAAAAGACTCCAGCGTTTCTTGGCTTTTTCTTGAAAAGCGATGACCACCTATTATCAATTACAGAAGACTTTGCGGTAAGAATAGGATTAAAGATCTGTTTTGAATTCACATTACCAGATAGAGAAGGGAAATTCTTATCTAATAAAAATGTTGATTGTTTCTCAGAGTTCACACTTGTTTTCGAAGAAAACAAAGAAGTAGAAGGTATCGATGAGGAAGGAGGAGGAATGAAGGAAGAAGGATGAGGTGGAGACAAAGATGTGGGAGGAGGAATCAGGGATGAGGAAGAAGGATATAAAGAAGAATACAGAGAAGCGTTAGGATGAGAAGGTGGAGGAGGGATCAGAGAAAAGGGAGGCTGAAAAGAATGAGGAGGAGGAATCGAAGACGAGGGAGGAGGAGGAGAAGAGGAAGAAGAAGAAGACGGGGAAGAGGGAGGTGAGGCTGCTATTTCCATTATTCAAACATCATTGGCAAAATTCAAATGTTTTCAATAAGATTTACCTTTTTAAATAAATATTCAAACCTATTTATTTAAGCATTTATTTGTTTTTGACAAAATTTAACTTTTGCTGATTTATTCTAAAATCCAAATTTATACTTTTTAACTTATCAACTATAAGGAAAAATAATTTCTCTAGTATTATCTGTTATATATAACTTTTTTATTTAAGTTTTAAACATTTTTTTAAACAAATTCTCTCATTTTCGAAGTGGTGAAATTATGGGTTGTTACATAGAAATTCATTAATAATAACCATATTAAAATTCTCTAATTCTAGTACAACTTGTTACATCATGATTGTTTTCAAATAACACTAAAAGTTTGTAAATAGATCTTATTTTCCAAATTATATAATTTTACATTTTTTTCAATTAATTGATTACTTTCTTTTCAAATCAACAAGTAATTACCATAAAACATCCATCACCCAGTAATATAACAATTAACAAACAAACAATCAAATTGTAATACACACCATATCAAAACATCTCGTCAGTCAAATGATCATAAAAGGGCATAACACACATATCAATAATGTGTATTCTTATGATAAATATTCATTTAATATTTTTAAATATAAATTTGTATGACCATTGAATTCCACAATGGCACTTTCACAAACAACTCCAAAAGTCAATAAACCGTAGTCTGTTTAATCAGAATTTTTCCACGAATACAACAAAACAAATCACGCATGAAATGGAGATAGTTTGGAAAAGATATGACAATCAGAATTTATGGGGACTAAAACATAAAAAAAAAGGGATAAAGAAAAGAAGCTCATGTCACTGCACATTTGCACTGCTTGCCTCCTATTGAGCATCAATTTCTCATCCTCTATGTCACTAAATCTAAAGCGTCTACCACTATTACTTGTGTCTCAATAAGCCTCATCAGATTCACCCATTGCGACCACCTCGATCACCTTAATAACACTTAGTCATCGGCAATAATTTGGATTGTTAAACCCTAACTCACCTATTTTGGCTGCCCTGAACCCAACTGGCAATACCATCATCACCGTCCTGCTCCACTCTTTGAGATCCACATTCCCATCACTTTAATTGTGCCAATTTATGTCAAAATTGAAAGTCCTCAAATCCTTACCATGGGTTTTCCGTTGTGTGCTTTGACCAAGGGTATCATCCAAAATGTGCCTTTTTGTAATGAACCAACATTTGATATCTCTTTGCCTCGTCAAGAAGATTGATTTGATATGTAATTGTTGGGTGACGGAGACTTCGAGTTTTCTGAACAATTTGCAATTAGAATTTTTTTCCCTGATCAAAAAGTGATGAAGAGGAAATTTTGGGATTATGGAAGAGAAAATGGTCTGGCAGTGGCTAGGTTTGGAAAATCTCATATTTATAATAATTTTTTTTGAGTATTTTGGGTCTAAAGCAATTCTAAGCCCAAAATATCCATTTCGATCGTTATATACAAATTATAACATATTATATATCAAAATTCATTTCTAAAACATTCCCAATGCATTGGAAATATTAAAATTTCCAAAAAGTAAAAATCTACTCGAGATTGTTTTTCATTGTCAATTTAGTTTAAACGGTTGTGGGAAATGAGGAGACCTATGGCAATGGGAAATATTGCGAGCTCCACCATTTCAATTATCACTCCACTAATGAGTGTCACCACTTAAAAAGAGAGATAGACGACAAAACAGAGCGGTTAATCTATGAAGGTGTACTTATGCAATACGTAAGGTAATAGGTTCAACAAAGGAACAACAAGCGGCAAAATCCTCCCACTCCGCCATAATAAGCCAACGGAAACAATGTTGTTATGGTAAATACAGAGATCATGTCTATCTACATAGCCCAAATGTAGCCGAAAGAAGCAGAAGGCTAAGCCTGGTATAGAAGAGAGTTAGTCCCAGCAAACCAAATATAATTAATAGAGCTCCACGCACTACAGACTCCAAGTGTGGAAGAAGATGAGATATATATCACCTTCTCAACTGAAGACAAGAGTGGTGTCGGCTACCACCACGACCCCATAGTCATTTAAATCAACATTGCTAACACCAAAGCGCACGAAGTCTTTATTGATGTGTGCAACTCAATCAACATTATGTTCAAAAATGTTTGCGATCAAATGAAGCCCTCGTCATCCAAGCTCACTCCCTGTGCTCTGCCCAACTATCTTTTGATATCGACAGAATTATTCCCTTGGGTTCGACTTTACATATAGTCAACATAAGCAAGGACCTCTATTTCGCCAAGTTTTAGGTAAACTTTGTAGTAATAGATTTCCTGTATGCTTATAACATTCTAATAGGTAAGCCAGCATTGGTAGACCAGGACACAGTCGTGGCATACTTAATGGCTCGCTATGAAGTTTCTCTACAAGGGAGGTATTGGCTACCCCTGCAGCTATCAATAAGCTGCTAGGGATTACCACAATATCTCTCCATAGCAAGCACAAAAAGAAGTTCTAATGCTTCAGCAAGAGTCAACAATGCTTATCGACGGTCAACCCGAGAGAGTGTGAGAGCTACAAAATGCTCCCAATCATGTCAGGGCCGTCCACGGTGGGAAATGTCGAAGGAAACAATAATAGATGAATCTCCCTCTTCTTATAAGAGAACCCAAAGCTATACAGTGCTCCCATTTGTGCCAAAGGCGGGGAATATGAACCAACTCTCACTAGCCAGCTCGAAGAGGACTTGAGAACTCATAACAACATAGAATGAACAAACCTACACCTGTTGGCAAGTGGCATCATCTGGTACCATAACCTCTTCCCTCTCAACATCGAAGGACTCACTCGTGAGACCAGGAGAAAGTCGAAGCTCTCAGGTTCATGCATAGAGATCATCTCAGTTGAGGACCCATTAAGCACGTGATCCATGCCTTGAATGAATGCGACTTGGAACTGAATGCCAAAGATGTCAGTGATGACCCAGTTGACCCCTATATATAGAGCACTAAGCCACATGGCAGTCCATCCACACCACTTGAAGTGATCATAATAGAAAATGATGACACCAGCATGGTCATCCAAATTGGAATGGAGTTTGCCCCAGTAGTTAGGTGGAATAAAAAATTTCCTTGAGAAAAGCACAAATATGTTCTCCTTAGGTTATGCTGACATTGTGATACTCCACTATTCCTAAAACTTCAAATGGGTGATAAATGCCATCAAAATACATTTGTGCACTAGTCTTAAATATATAAAAATAGTGGTTCATTTATTGTATAATTTAAAAACCAAAAGCTAAGAACAAAAGGAGAAAACCTCATAGTAGAATTTAACAACAATATGTAGACACATGTATGTATACTATTTCAATAAATGAATACCATACGAGATCCATTTCATCAAATAAATGTTCATATTTTCATGTACATAAATAATTATAAAATTTATAAATAATACAACTATAACATATGGGAAATATATAAAGTAAACACCATGTAGATGTTTCTTCTATCCATATCTCTTTTTCCCTCATTTGTTTCCACTTGCAAACTTTATGATTATATAAAGTAAAGTGGAAAGAGTGATCAATTATGTTTTGACTGTGTTAAACTCTACCAACCCCAAACTTAAGGGATTCTTAGGTTATTACATTGAAAAAGACCGCAAACATACCTTTTTGGGATAAAACCCTTGTAGTTCTGCTTCTTGCTCTTCTCCTACATCCAATACTTGTTAACACAAAAGCATTGCATATAAATAGCAACCAAGTAACCAATACAAGTAGAAAATATAATATTCTATCATGCCACCATAATCAATCATCGTAAATATGAGGTAAAAATAATAATACCAACATACAACCATTAGGCCTCACACAAATTCAGTAACACCTAATGTCAAACCCAAAATCTAGTATACCAACAACAACAAATATTGTCAAACATGTACTAATCAATCATCACTAGTAACACAATCAATAACACAAATGAAATATAAATCCACTAAATGTGTATTAACCACTCCATATTAGTAACACTACATCAAGCTATGCTAACTATTATATATTAGTAACACAAACATCAAACTCGACAAATGTATACTAACCACTCTATATTAGTAACATAAACATCAAACTCATCAACACAATAAAACCATAATTACATACACAACGTCTCGTGTAATAATAATGGTAAAATATTGAATAATCCATCCTAATGTGATTCCAAAACCATACAACATACATGTACGATAATTTCAACTAATGATTAATCACATATGTTACCACAATCCAAATAACGTATGTATATTTATTATTTCCTCTCGAGTATAAAAATATCTTACTATTATTTATTATAAAAATACATTTACCTTTATTATCTCCGAAACAAAAATGTTTCATAAAATAATAATATACTTCAAAAATCATTTATTTCAAAATATCACTTTAAATATCTCAAAATATCATTATTCAATTAAAGTTATTTACATCATATACCTCTAAAAATATCAATATTATTAATTTAAATAATTGAAAAAACTTTACTCGATCAAAAATTGTAATTTTCATCTGATTACTTCTGAAAAACGTAATGTTATAACCATATGTCAAAATAATAATATTTATTTAAACCATTTTATTATCTTTCTAAATATGCTTCATAATTATTCAATTCAGAAATAACAATATTTTGCATTAATCTCAATAAAATTTGTACTGTTATCTATCCCAAAAATAGTACCAATTTGACCTAAAAATGCTTCTGAAAACTTCGTATCCATTATTGTTGTTGTCCTCAAAATATCTTTTGTTCCTATTACCTAAATAATAATAGTAATAATAATTTTCTCCAGAAACTCCGTCAAAAAAGTCATATTATTATTTTACTCTAAATAAAGCGATCTTCCCAAAAACCATATTATTAACTATTAAATTTTACTTCATAAATAAAAATAAATTCTCCAAACTCACTTTAAAATAGGTATTTTGTTCTTATTTACTGAATTACTCCGGAAATTCATTAATAATAACCTTATTAAATTTTTGACATTGTTTCTAGTTCAACTTGTTACATCACGATTATTTACCATATCAAAACTTCTCAATAATCAAATGATCATAAAAGGGAATAACACGTATATCAATTATGTATTTTTTTATCCATGAGTGTCTATTTAATACTTTTAAATATAAATGCTTACAACCATTGAATCACATAAAGGCGCTTTCACAAATAGCTTCAAAAGTCAATTAATCGTATGTCAATTTGTTTGGAATTTTTCCACGAATATAATAGAACAAATCAATGCGTAAAGTGGAGGTCATTTGCATAAGATACGACAATCAGAAGTTATAGGGACTAAAATGTAAATATAAAAATTTTATGGGCTAAGTAAAAAAAGCTCATGTTACCTATACATTCGCACCGCTTGCCTCCTATTGACCATCAGTCTCTCATTCTCTATGCCACTTGAGCTCAAGCGCCTACCACTATTAGCTGAGTCTCAACAAGACTCTTCAGACTCACCTGCTACGACCACCAATGATTTCCTTAATAACACATAGTCACCAGTCATAGTTTGGTTTTCTAACCCTAATTCACCAATTTTCGCTACTTCCACCCCAACTGATGCCACCATCATTACCATCATGATCCACTCATTGAGATCTACATTCCTATCACTTTAATTACTCCAATTGATGTTGAAATCGAAAGTCCACAAATCGCCACCATGGGTTTGCTGTCGTGAGCTTTGACCAAGGATATTAACCAAATTGTTCCTTTTTGCAATGAACCAACATTTGATATCTCTTTGCCTCATCAAGACGATCGATTTAATATATAACTCGATGGGCATTAGACTCTTTGAGTTCTTGAACAACTTGTAGTTAGAAATTTTACCATAATAGTGATAATGAAGAAATTTTGGAATTATGGAAGAGAAAGTGGTCCGATGATGGGTACGGTTTGGAAAGCCATATATTTATAGTAAAAATTTGGGTATTTTAGGTCTAAAGCATTTCTGGTCCTAAAATATAGATTTCGGTCGTTATATCTAAACCATAATATACTATATATCAAAAATCATTTCTATAACATTTCGAACGTAGGGGAAATATCAAAATTTCCAAAAGGAAAATTCTGCTCAAATTTGTTCTTTATCGTCAGTTTAATTTAAATAGTTATTAATAATTAATCAATATGTCAAATTTGCGGACCATTACATTCTCCTCCCTTTAAAGAATTGCACCAAAAACAACCCTCAACCAAGCAATAAAGAATCGTCTTGTGTTTAACCATGAAACAGGAGTGTATGACAATAACGAAATAACTACTCTTAAATTAGTATACAAAACTGCATAACAGAATCAGCCATGACACAATCTAGTCCATCCATAATAATGAATACAGTTTCCACCCACATATATTATAGAACATATCTATATCCATAACCACACAACTAAAACTACAACATGTAAAAATAATACTCCATCAACAAACAGTGAAACAACTGTCATGGCCCATTTTTCCGTACCCTTTGAATCGACAATAAACCACACATGTCCAGTTCAAATTGCATGAAAATTCGCAACATGAAAGGTAATAAAGAAAATAAGACAGAACAGAGTTTTACATGAATGAAATAACATATAATATTGAACAAATTCTTTACAGCAGAAAACTTTTAAAATACATATATGATAGTGTAATCTAAATTCATCCTGGACAGTTATAAACATATGTCCTTACAATTGTTGACAAACATCAAACTAAAACAACTAAGTACCGTAGATAATAGAATATGCCCGTACGTAGATGAATATCTCCAGCTCTCCTCTAGAAACTCCAACCGTCTTCGACAAAACCTGAAACTACTCAGATCTGATCCGAGTATTGAAAATACCCAGATCAGGCTTGATAAAACAACGTGAGGAAAACTCAATAATAAATGATAGTGTCATATATCAGCCTTTGAATAAAAGTCCTTTGAAAATAAAGAGTAACTCATAAGACCGCGCCTACACAAAAACACAGACGGGTTTTTACCTTATGATAACTAAAATACTTTTATATCAAAACATTTGATATTATTTCTAATAACACATCATTGAAAACAATTGCAAATAAGCTTATTAATCCTATCCGAAATGGTTACCCATATAGAGTTTCGAGGCTATACATTACGCCAATACAAACAAAATCATAGGCTCTAATAAGAGAATGGATTTCCATGAAGGATCTACCTTCCGAATGGGTACACCTCTACATGTATGCCCCGAGGAATAGCACAAAGGAACCTCTTCCAACACAAGACTGGCCTACCTCTGTAACTAGATAGTACTAAATATGTTATCCCTCGGTCGTTACCAACCTTTAACCGACCGCTCATTTTTCATACACCACATTAATTTACATCCCAAACGCCATAGCGGGAAAAAATATATCTAGAAGGGGATGACCATACCCTACTTAGGAATGACCCACTTAGCCTTGCTGCATCTAATCCTGTTTCGGTCATTTCCGGTTTGATGAGGCTTGAGGCAACTATTACCTTTTCACATAGCACATATCACATCTTTGAATGCTACATTGCCATTTCAGATAACTACTAATTGCCTTCCACAAAAATACAACCCTTGAGCTCGTACGTGTCAAGGAGGGTGTTAAGCTAAAAGAAGTTGCCTACTCCGACACCACTGATGTACGTTTGTAAAAACCAATGTACGTAATATTTAGAAATGCAATATCAGACAAGCGTCCATACAAGTTGTCTAGGAACAGGACAAACTGAAGGCAATCTCCTATTAGCACTAGTAGCGAGTAGTCTTTGCAATCCAAAAAATCTCCATCATGAGGAGACCACTACTATAAATAACTCTATAATGTGAGCTACCCAGAGCATGTTCAACAAGCGGTCTTCACGCTATGAAGATCCACGGTCTTAAATAATCATCATCATCAACATGTCTTCACATTCTAATGTGTATATTGGTTCGAAGTGATTTTTGATAGGAATCACACAAATCCGACCTAGGTTCCTTCGAAATCCAATTATCGATAAAAAATGAATATGGTTATATAGGATTTATTAAATCTCTTTTCACTTTAATTCCTTTCGGCTGATTTCAAAATCTCTTTATTTTGACTTAGTATAATCCTAAGTAATTCATTCTTCTGCTTTAGAAAATATCTCAAATTTCCTCACTTAACTCTCGATCCAAATTTGTTAACTTTTTAGACAGTAAAAAACAATGTTATTCAAGTCATCGTTTACGATAAACCCAAAATCAGTCTTAGCAAATACTATTGAGTAAATAGGATCATAAAATCATTCATTTTAGAGATTATCTAAATTTTGGATCATACCAATCTTCTTTTATTTTGAAAAGTCAACACGATCTTTTTAATTTAAGAGCATCTGGGTTTTCCTTTCGATCTGTTCTCCCCCTCGCCTAAGAAAAGAAAGCATAGGGCAGGTAAGTTCAGGTCACTAGTTGCTCCATCCCTAACCTTAGTTGAACACCTTTTTTATCTTCCCAGATCTCATAGGCGAGACAAATGTACTAGTCGTTTCCGCATACTCGGTTATCAACTTTATTTTGGAATTGATTATAAAGATTCCAAATTATCTTTTAAATGCTTAATTTTCCTTTTAAAAACATTCACAGTTTATTCTAGGAAAAATCGTTACGTTTATTCTCACATTCAAAAATTTATACAATTCGCTGCATAAAAGTGTTGCGAAAAGTGCTATATAAGCTTAATTGATTTAAACCACTTTCTTATATTTGAAAATTCATATTTTCCACTTCAAATATTTTAAACTATTTAAATGAATTTATCAAATTTATTTCGTATTTTTCTATAAATAAAACGTTTATTTAAATAGATTTCTTGTTATGTTCACTAAACTGCACGAGCGTGATTTTTCCAAAAAATTGATTTGGACTTAATTCAAAATCTGTTCAATGAAATTTTAATTTTCTTTCTTCGTTTATAAGATAAGAATATAATAGTCTGGAATTTTCTTATCTCGAAGAATTCCCTGCTATTTTTCACTCTATACACTCATTTGAACTTTTCGGCACGAAATTGCGAACTACCGTTACACGACGCGTCCAGTTTTAACTTATTTTTCAATACTTGAAATAATCTATTCAAATTGGATTTTATCACTCATAAAATCATTACAAATCGTTTTAGGTCAATATTTTCACTCTTTAAAGTATTTAAAATATATTTTCACTATTACCATATTATAATATTATTTTATTTCTATTATTTTAGTATTAAATTTTAATTTTCAATTTCAACTCAATTTCAATTCTAAATTCAAATTAAACACATTTGAAACTTAGATTTCAAATCTATTTTCAATTTAAACTTCAATCATCCTTAATCTCAACTTCAATTTTCAAAATCGATTTCATTTCACTATTCATCTCAATTTCAACTTCAATTTAACTATCCTTTTCAAACCCATTTCACTTCATATTTCAAATTCTCTTTTATTTTAACTTTAATTTAGCTTCTAATTGGAAAGAGACTTATTTTTCCAATATATCTCGTATCACTAAAATATGGTCTTATTAATAAACGGATTATTAAATCAAAATGAACATAAAAATTTAGCAACATGAAAAAGAATGCTGAGTTATAACTAATCATGGCATCCTCTTAAGATTTTCGTCTATGAACTTCATCGTCTTTTGGGAATTCTTTTTTCTATCGATATTCTAATCTCTTCAATCCTAATTCTTTTCCCTATACATATGCTCAAGCCATCAAGAATCAATCCTCATCTCAATCTCAATGATCACTATTCATAAATCTAAAACGAAATGGATTGTTTCTAGGAAGGGAAGGAATTATTGTTTCAGATGTGGGGATTTCAATCACTTCACAAATCAATGTCGTGACCCAGTCAGTTGTTTTGCTTGTGGTGTTTTTGGGCATAAAAGCAAGGACTGTGTGATGAAGTCGGCTTCTTCTGATACTAATTCTAATTCGATTAACTATGGTTTCCAATTTGTTTTGAAATTCTTGACGCTTAAAGGAGTTTTGCTTAATTACCTCTAGTATAAGAAAGATGTAGGAATTAAATATCTTGATGAATTATTGTATCACTTCGACATTATTAATGAGCCGTACATAGGTAAAGGATACAATGAAAGATTTGGTAACCTAGAAGAGTGCTTCGGCAAAGCAAAAGTTGGAGAAGTTAAGGAGCATATTGAACCTAACAAATCCAATTATCGAGAATAGGGAAACTCTATCCCAAAATTGGTTAATCATGGCTTGATAACTTGATAAAAAAGTCTGATTCTTCAGAGGTTATTATAGTAGATTCGATCATCCCTAATTTTGTTGCTGCTAAAGAAGTTAATTTGGGTTTTGATCCCATACTTTTAGATCCAGCTGTTTCTTTATCCAACGAACCGCCTAGTTTAATATCATCTTCGAATAGATTTGAAAATGTTGAAGATCAGAGCCATGTTTTCACTTCGTTTCGTAACAAAGTCACAAATCAAAATACCGTGTATAGGATAATTTAGAGATAACTATTTCTAAAAAAATTGATTGTCTTTCTTCGAGATCAGAAACTGACTTAAATCTTGATAGTCTAGATGGTGATGGTGGTCTATTGATATCTCTGAGCATCTTGTTGCTGAACAATCGAATGTTTCGAGCGATAGTATAACAATACCTGATAACAGGGATGGTGTAAATTCATTTGGTAGCAGTTTTTCGAGTGTTGTTAGAAAGGATTGGTCTGATGTTCTAGGAGTTATGGATTTTGAATTATTGGAGCAGGATTGAATGGTGTTAGGTAGTAACAGCTTTGGGGATCTAATGTTTTATGGCATAAAGAGTTTTGTAGCAAATTCGAAGTATGATGAGAATTTTTTTTTGATAAAGTGTTGGATTCGTCAAGTTCTTGTGTGATACAATCATTAGATTTGGTAAATAAATTAGAAATTTTTCAAGAACATATATTATCTGTTAATTTCTCATATTTGGACAATTTTAGTAACAACAGCTATTCGGGTGAATCAAAACTTTATTCAGCAATCTATTCGGTCAAAGATGGTATTCTAGAATGGAATATTGGATCTGAAGTAGTTGAAATTTTTTGAGGATGAGGCCTTCGTTTATTTAGACAAATTGCTGGAGGTAAGGGATGCCAAGAGGATTTCAACGCCAAAGCTCTCAACTGGCATGCACACATGCACAGTGGACATGCATACTAATTTTTGTGCGTCTATGGTGGATATTGGCGAAGATAACCAGCGACTGCTTTATGAGTGTTCGTTTGTGAATAAAGCTGGTGACAGAGAGTTAGGCATTATTCCAGCCTCATACGTTTCTTCATCGAGGAGAGAAAATATAGATCAGTTGTCTTTGGGCATTTCATCAGATAGGTTGGTAGAAGTTACTTCAGGAATTACACCAAGAGATAGTGGTATTTCTTTGAACACTTGTGTGGTGACAGGGACAAATACAATTAACATTTTGGAGTTAAAAAGGATGGAGAGTGGCAATAGTTCAGCTCCTAGTTCCTCATCTTCGAAGAAAGAAAAGTGCAAGAAAATAGTAGCTTCTAGTGGACCTGTTCATCGAAGTGCTAGGATTCGCAACTGTCAGCCACAGTCTGTGGGTGAGTTACCTGGTTCGAGTGCCACATGTGGCACTGCGAATCTAGGCTCAGGTACGAGTTCTATTTTGGGTAGTACATACTCTACTTATGCATTAAGCAGTCTATCATATGTTGAGTTTAGTCAACTAGCTTGTAATACATCTTTTATTTTTTTCTGATGCTGAGGTTGATAGGGAATATGTTAGATGTAAGGAATTAGAGAGGGCTGGTACAGTTAGTTTATGAGGATCATTAGTTGGAACATTAGAGGTTTGAATGATTTGAATAAGTGTGATAAGGTTAGAGCGTTCTTTAAAGACTATTCTGCTGACATTGCTTTACTTCAAAAAACTAAAATTAATTGTCCTGACATTCGTTTTTTAGAAGGTTAGGCAGATATCATTTAGAAAATGGGTTTTTCTGCCTTCTGTGGGTTTTTCAGGGGGATTAATGATAGGATGGCGTGATATATTTTAAGATGCTTCAACGTATTATTAAGCAGCATTCTCTTCATATTATTCTCATTAATCTTTCTGATAACTCCTTTTCAAATATTTCTAATGTCTATGGGCCTAATTTAAAAATTAATCGGAGAATTTTATGGAAAGAATGCCGAGAATTTAGATCCTTCGCTCCGGGTTCTTGGATACTGGAGGTGATTTTAACGTTACGCGCTTCATAAATGAGCGTTCTCCTAGGGAAGGGGATTGCTCTGCTATGGAGGAATTCGATCAATTTATTATTAATTCTAATTTTATTGAAATTCCCCTTTTAAATGGAGATCTTACATGAAGTAATGCAAGAGAGTCTCCATCCATGGCTCTTCTTGATAGATTTTTTATTAGTGATGAAATCGAAGATAAATTTCCAATCTGTAGAGTCACTGGTTTACCATACACGTACTCTAATCATTGTCCTATTATCCTTACCTGCGAGCATCATAGAGTTATTATAAATAATTTTAAATTTGAAAAGATGTGGCTTTTGGAATCTAACTTTGTGAACTTAATTAATGGTAAATGGATTTCTTTGAGTTACCATAATATTAGAAATAAGGAAAATTCTGCAAACTCTTTTGTTTCAAAACTTAGGGATCTTAGGATTTTTTAAAAAATCGGAACAAAAATGTTTTTTTCAATTTAAAATCAAGAAAAATAATATTCTTAAAGAAATGCTTAAAGATAGAAGAATCTAAACAACTAAAATTTAGGTGAACGTAATGTTCTCGCCAATTTAAAAGACGACCTAAATTCTATTTTAAAAAAGGAGGAGGTTATGTGGAAGCAGAGATCCAGAATCAATGGATCAACGAAGGTGATAATAATACTAATTTTTTTCATAATATAGCTAATGGTAGAAAATGTAGTAATACAATTAACTCAATTATTGTTAATAATGAAGAGTTAGTTGATTGAAAAGATGTCAACAAGGCTTTTACAGACTATTATAAGGATATATTTTTCGCACTAGAATCAAACATAGAATCAATGTTAGATGGAAAGATATGTATCCATCCGATTCTATTGTTGATTTATCTGAGCTAGATAATCCTTTTACTATAGAGGAAATTAGAAAAGGTATTAATGACTTGCCAGGTGATAAATCCCCAGGCCCTGATGGGTTTCCAATTTTATTTTATAAATTTTTTTGGGACGTTTTAAAACTCAATTTAGTTAATATGTTTGATGATTTTTATAATTGTAATTTGCAATCAAGGAGATTTAATTATGCAAATGTTATTTTGTTACATAAAAAAGTAGAAGCTAAAAACTTAAAAGATTTTAGACCTGTATCTTTGATTAACTATTTAATTAAAATCATTTCTAAAGTTCTAGCTAATAGACTTAGTACAAGAATGAGCGATTTAATTGATTGTTCACAATCGGCTTTTATTAAAGGGAGAAATATCACTTATAGAGTGGCAGTTGTTCAAGAATATATTAATCATTGTTGTAAGAATAATATAACTTGTGTGATTTTAAAATTGGATTTTGCAAAAGCTTTTGATTCGGTAGATTGGGATTTTCTTGTAAATATCTTTCAAGCCAAAGGTTTTGGGCATAGATGGATTAGTTGGATTTTGAATTTGCTTAGAACTGGTAACTCTAGTATTATGGTTAACGGTATATTAGGTAATAAAATTCAATCTAAGAGAGGTTTAAGGCAAGGGGATTCTTTATCGCCTTTATTTTTTAATTTAGTTGCTGGTGTTTTTGCTAAGATTATTAAAAGAGCAGTGGATAATGGGTCTCTAGGATATGTAGGCAATGACATATCGCGTAATGGTATATCGGTTCTCCAATTTGCCGATGATACCTTACTTTTTTCTTCCCATTTACCTAGACACATTATTACCTTTAAGTTTATCTTATACAGTTTTGAACTTCTATCAGGTTTAAAAATAAACTTTGACCAAAGTTCTATTTTAGCTTAAATGATTTTGAAAAAGTTGAAAACTTAGTTGATAATACTCTAAATTGCAAGATTATGAACTTTCCTTTTGATTATCTAGGTTTTGTGATTAGACCTACCAAACTTAAACATGATGATTGGCTTATAATCATGATAAAATATAAAATAAGATCTCTAACTGGAACGAGAGATTTTTATCTAGAGCAGGTAGAGTAGTCTTAATAAATTCGATTTTATCAGCCCTTCCAATTTATTGGACGTCCATGCATCTATTTCCAGATTGGGTTATTGATAAAATTGGTAAAATTAGAAGAGACTTCTTATGCAGTGGGGAAAATCCTAATAATAGTATAAAATGTTTAGTAAATAGGGAAACGGTTTGTAAAGCCAAAAATGAAGGTGGCGTAGGAGTTATTAATTTGTGTAATATGAATTTGTCCTTACTAGGTAAATGGTTATAGAAGTTTAAGGATATAAATGACAATGCTATTTGGAAAGAGATCATTTCTAAATATTACTATAACGTTAATAGCAATTTATATCAAATTGCTTCTCTAATCACTCAAAATCTATCTAATTTTTGGAAAAACATTTTAAACTGTCATGAAATTTTTAACTTAGGTTTTAATATGATTGTTCATTCTGGTAATTATACTTCTTTCTGGCATGACCGTTGGATTTCGGTCTTGCCTCTTAAGTTGGAATTTAAAGAGCTTTTTTAAATCTGCAACTTTAAGTTTGCATTAATTAATGAAGTTTATTCTCCTGAAAACGATCCTCCTTGACATTTTAGTTTAAACAGAATTTTAGTGGGTTCAACACATGCAACTTTCTTTGCTTTATGCTAGATTAAATATTTATAACATTGATAATGATAATGATATTATTAGTTGGGAATGGGATAAGAGTAAGAAATATACTTTTAATTCTTTTTAAAGATTTATTAATTTTTCAGGTACAATAAACAACTCTTTTAAATTTATTTGAAAATCTAATGCTCCTCCTAAATATAAAATTCACATGTGGTTAATGCTGCATGGAAAACATAATACAGTAGAATTTTTAAAGAGAAAACACATTCCAAATGATAGTAAATGTTATTTTTGTAATCTGCATCTTGAAGATATTAAACATATAGACTATGATTGCATGAACTCTCATAACATTCTAAATAAAATTCCTAAATTTTTTGACTTTAATATAATAACTAAAATTTCAAATTGCGATTTCTACTGGAATAATTTTAGATTTAGATTCAAAAAGAATATTAGATTTTTACTAGACACTTTATTCATTATTATTAGTTGGTATATTTGGTTTGAAAGAAATCAAAGGATTTTTAATAATAATAATAGCCATTTTAACAAATTGATTTTTACACACAACAATAATATATTTAACATTAACAATAGTAGTATTAATATTTTTTCAAATTTATATGATGATTTCACTATTAATCATAACTTACTTATGATTAAAGGTTCATAAGAATTTTTATTTTTAAGATCTATTTCAATTATTGTACTAGTCATTATTGGTACTAGTCTATAGGTAATTTAATTCATTTGTAATTGTCCAGCTAGTCTTATTTAGGTTTTTTTACTTCCTACCTCATCAATACATATATATGTATATAAATTATATAAATATACATATATATGTATCATTCTAACTTTTTTCTCAGTCATCCTTCAGACATAGGTATGGGTTATAGGGTGTCAGGTTCACTTTGCAGGTACTCATGTCTTCAGATTGTAGGGTTCCAGATTGTAGAGAGGTCATCAGAGCAGAGTTTTCTACTTAGAATTACTAGCGGTTCTACCACAGATACATGATACTTTCATCCTCATTATGGCATACTATTTTCAGGAGGATCTTCTTTTCTGCATGGCACTTCTTCCTTTTGTACAGAGTCTTCATGGAGGATTATTCCATTCAGCAGTTCCACTTCAGAGTAGATGCTTTTTCATTCCTTCTGAACCAGATGCAGGGAGTTTCCTTATTAGTTTGTGACAACATCTAGTATTATTGGCTTTTATTTAGTTTTATAGGTACTTCTAACACCTTAATATCGGGCGGTGGCCATGCCGGAGCTCGATATCGGGGTATGATGGGTGGTGGCCTTATCGGAATTCATCTTAGGGGTACCTGAGATTTTTTTGATACATGTATCTAGTTATATTACCTGCCAGGCATGTTGGAAGCGTCTTATTATTGTGATATATATAGTCGCATGTGTGCCCTCCTCTATTTATAGACCACACATTTTTCTCGAAAAAATCAAAATGAACATAATTGAGTTTACATTGATCACCAAAATAATTATGGTCCATACATAAGCTAACATGATAAATAATCACAACCATAAACATTTGCTGCTTATTCAAACATAACACAAACATAACCAAACATCCATAGCAACATTTTTAAAGGGGCGTATACTTGCATATGTCATAAGATAATTATTATAGCAAAATCAAAATATGATCTTTTAAAAGCAGTGAGAATTTTCTCACCTTTGGCCAAAACGTTTAACTTCCAACCAACATTCATTTAATTCAACGCTTCCCTAAACAACCACCTAAACATTATTCCACCTTTTTCAAGTGCTCAGCCACCACCCCACATCCCTTCTTGCTCTTGTCCATAGCCTTCTCCTCCCATATTGCTCACGTCCTTCCCCTATCAACTCCCAAACTCATGGCCTAAGGCCATCTTTAAGAAGAAAATGTGAATTAAGAAGAGGTTAGAGGGTAATAAGTGGATTAATGCTTAAGCACTCTACTATTTTTAACCCTCCTAGCTCGCTTAAAGAGAGAAGCCATTAAAATAGTTTAAAGAAAGAAAAAAAAGAGAATTATTTGTGTGAGAAAATGAGAAGAATGGATGGGTATTTATAGGAAAAGTAAGGAATGGTAAATTACAAAACTAACCCTTTATAAAATTACTAAAATATCATTACTTTATCTCACTATTTCAATACTACCATCATCTTATCGCATCATTACTTTACGTCTTAATCACTTAATATTTAAGTAAAGGAAAGCAAATATTTGGTTGGATTTGATGTGACATGTTTTGTCCTTTTGTGTTTACTTTTGCTAATTGTTTTTTAAACTTGTTTAGTAAAATTAAACTTGATTAGTGAATTAAATAATACTTATACTATTTAAATATATGTTCATATATAAGAAAATAAAGGTGCGACAACGTTGCGACAACTTTTAATCGAAAAAACATTGATTTTCGACAAACTGTTCTACGGTCACATTTTGACGTTTTAGCTAAACTATTAATTTATGTAAACCAAATTTAAAATGAACTTTTTTACTTCTTTAAATAAATTAAAACACATCTCTTTATATTTTAAAATCATATTTAATTAATATCAAAATCTCTAATTTTACAATGTATGTAAAACTGACAAAATGCGACAAATTTTGGTTATTTTTGTAAAATGATTATTAACATACTTTGAAATCTTTTAATATACTATTATTATCTTTATTAGTTGTTTTAAATAAGATTTAAATTATCAAATAAATATTTAAACTTATTTATTTAAGCCTTTATTTATTATTAACAGAACTTAACTAAAATTCAAATTTATACTTTTAATTTATTAATTATAAGAATAGATAATTATTTATTATATATAACATACTTATTTAAGTTTTAAATTCCTTTTACATTTAAAATAAACAAAATCTCTCATTTTCAAAGTAGCGAAATTATGGGTCATTACATTCTCCCCTACTTTAAAGCATTTCATCCTCGAAATGAAAGTTGGATAAAGGAATCTATCTCATACTCATATCCTCAAATAATTTGACTTATTTACACTAATGATAGAAAAGAAAAAGGTCGATATCAACACTAAAAAAATGATGCCAAACATACATACAGAGATTCCCTACACTAACCTGAGTATCTATCATGTACTTAAGGTTATATATACATACATCAAGTCGGACTTCTATCGTACCCATCCTAGTGCGTATTGCATCTTAAGATAATACATCCAACCACCAAATAAGTTTTTACATCAAAAAAAACTAAACTAATACTATATCAATATAATTGAATACATCCATATGACTCATACCCTGACCTGAGCATATACCACATCTGAGGTACATATATACACATATCAAAACATAAGTCTAACCCTTATCTCTAAGTATCTACTATTTAAGATAGCTAACCAACTACTATGTTGACAGACCCAAAACATTATACTATATGTGATATTTGATTATATCTATTATTTGAATCCACAACTTCATTACCGAGGTAGTATCGATCCTTCAATTTTTTAGTGCAGACTTTGATCAGACTTCCTAATCACAACCCTTGCTTTCCTTTCATAGCTCTCAAATATGATAAAAACCCGTGTACATAATCATAAACTCTCATCAATGTTTGCCGACAAGAATCGAGTGATAAATCCTTTTTCGGATTGGTGTAAACACCTCAAAGTTCCGTACTCAAATCTTACATCAAATTTTATGTGCCGAAATGATCTACGTATAAATTATGTATTTAATCACATTCATTTTTACCTAATAAATTTCTTTAAAATTTCTATTAATCCAAGTTTGGTTCATGACTATTTACTTTCTACTAAATCCATTATTACTTAAGCTTACAAATATGACTTAAACTGTATAATACACCTTTACTTTCTAAGAGTATATACACATATCCCCAAACTTCAAACTGTTATCACTTCAATTTTGGTGTATAACTAATGTGGAATTCTACTATTATCTCAAATTAATGAGTTATAAAACTTAATCCTTAGCTCTATTTATCTAAGGTCTCAATTTAACTAATATAATTTATCTTATCCATATATTAATAAGATAACTTTACTAAGTGTACATCTTTTCATTACAAATTTTATGATTATTACTTAACTTACTTACCTATTCATTTTCTTTAAAATCTAATTTCTTAACCTTAAATCCATAAAATACCTTATGGTCGAATTGTGAAACTTAATTCACATGGTATTTTTTATTTAAACATTTTCATCAAACAATCGACGTACTAACCGTATTATTCAATTATATCTCCTTTTAATCTTACTTCATTTTGAATTACAAATGTTACCCTAAACGTATCACTAATTCAAAGTTTTATATTAGGACGATGTTTCTTATATCTCTTATTCCTAAATTTCATTTTATATTTATCCTAATCAAAGTGTATAAATTTCAAATTAACTTATCTCCTTTATAATTTATAGAACTTACCCTTTTATATTATATTTACCCAAAATCTAAATCTCGGCTTATCTTTTTCTATCCTATTGATAAGAATTTTTCTATGCATACTCTTTTTTACTTTCTCCAATTACAACTTCTAGCTTCAATATTATCATCAAATATCTTATAGTCAAATTATGAATTTCACTTCATTAGGTATTTCTACTTAGATTTTAAATCCTCCAACTATGATAATCACTTAATCATTATTATTTCTTAACACTAAATACATAAGGGTATATGATTAAAGTTCTAAATTCTAGTTCTTTACTAATTGATTCTATATGGAATATCTTATAGTCTAATCATGCAATTCTAATCACAAGATATTCATATTTTAGTTTTGCTAAGCTAAATTACAAACAATCCTTAATTTCTAACCACAGGGTAAAATTATTTCATTTACCATTTTCTTTCATAAAAAATGATTTTTATAAAATTACCAAATACGCATTCATATATAATATGCTCAAATCTTTCTAGGGTGTTAATAACCTTATCTCTAATGAGTTACTCATCCTAGGATATTACTAATCCTATCTCTGATGAGTCTTTACCCATAACAAAGCCAAGGTTCTTGCTTAACCATTAGCTCTAATACCAAATTTCATGGCCCATTTTTTAATACCATTTGAATCGAAAATAAACCACACATGTCCAACTCAAATTGCACGAAAATACGGAACATGAAGGGTAATAAAGAAAACAAGATAGAATATAATCTCACATGAATGGAACAACATATAATATTGAACAAATATCTTTACAGTAGAAAACTTTTAAAATACATATATCAGAGTCTAACCTAAACTCAGCTTGGATAATTATAAACATCTGTCCTTACAATTGCTGACAAATATCAAACTAAAACAATTAAGTACAATGGATAATAGAATATGTCCATACGTAGATGAATATCTCCAGCTCTCCTGTGGAAACTCCAACCGTCTTCAAAAAAACCTAAAACTACTCGGATCTGACCCGAGTATTGAAAAACCTGGATCAGGCTTGATAAACCAGCGTGAGAAATACTCAATAATAAATGACAGTATCATATATTAGCCTTTGAATAAAAATCCTTTGAACATAAAGAGTATCTCATAAGACCACATCCAACCATAAACACAGACATGTTTTTACCTTATGATAACTAAAACACTTTTATATCAAAACATTTGATATTATTTCTAATGACACATCTTTGAAAACATTTGCAAATAAACTTTTTAATCTTATCCGAAATGGTTACCCATATAGCATTTCGAGGCTATTCATTACGCCAATACAAACAAAACCGTAGGCTCTTATTGGAGAATGGATTTCCATACAAATGACCAGGTGAATGGTCTATCTTCTGAATGGGCACACCTCTAGACGGATGCCCCGAGGAACAACAAATAAACCCCTTCCAACACAAGGTCGCCTACCTTTGTAACTAGATAGTACCGAATATGTTATCCCTCGGTCGCTACCGACCTTTAACCGAGCGCTCGTTTTCCATACACCACATTAATTTACATCCCGAACATCATAGCGGGAAGAAAAATATCTAGAAAGGGATGACCATACCCTACTTGGGAATGACCCACTCAGCCTTGCTGCATCTATTCATATTTCGGTCATTTCCTGTTTGATGAGGCTTGAGGCAACGACTACCTTTTCACATAGCACATATCACATCTTTGAATGCCACATTGCCATTTCCATTAACTATTAATTACTTTCCACAAAAATATAACCCTTGAGCCCGTACGTCTCAGGGAGGGTGTTAAGCTAAAAGAAGTTGCCTTCTCCGCCAACACCGATGTACGTTTGTAAAAACCAATGTACGTAATCTTTAAAAATGCAATGTCATGAAAACGTCTATACAAGTTGTCCAGGAACATGACAAACCGAAGGCAATCACCTACTACCACTACTGGCGAGTAGTCCTTGCAATCCGAAAAATCTCCACCATGAGGAGACCGCTGCTATAAATAACTCTATAATGGGAACTACCCAGAGCATGTTCAACAAGCAGTCTTAATGCTATGAAGATCCTTGGTCTGTAATAATCATCATATTCAACATGTCTTCACATTCGAACGTATCTATTGGTTCAAAGTGGTTTTCGGATAGGAATCACACAAATCCGACCCCGGTTCCTTTGAATCCAATTATCGACGAAAAGTGAATATGAGCATGTAGGATTTATTAAGTCTCTTTTCACTTTAATTATTTTTGGCTGATTTCGAAATCTATTTATTTTGACTTAGGATAATTCTAAGTAATTCATTCTTTTTCTTCAGAAAATATCTCAAATTTCCGTACTTAACTCTCGATCCAAATTTCTTAACTTTTTAGGCGGGTCAAAAACAATGTTATTCAAGACATCGTTTACGACAAACCCAAAATCAATCTTAGAAAACATTTTTGAGTAAATAGGTTCATAGAAATTATTTATTTTGGAGATTGCTTAAATTTTGGATAATATCAATCTTCTTTTATTTTGAAAACTCAATACGTTCTTTTTAATTTAAGAGCATCCAGGCATTCCTTTCGATCTGTTTCACCCCTCGCCTAAGAAAAGAAAACATAGGCCAGGTATGTTCTGGTCACTGGTTGCTCCATCCCTAACCCTTGTTAAATACCTTGTTTTATCTTCCCATATCTCATAGGACTAGTCGTTTCCGTATACCCAGTTATCAACTTTATTTTGGAATGATTATAAAGATTTCGAATTATCTTTTAAATGCTTAATTTTCCCTTTAAAAACATTCACAATTTATTCAAGGAAAAATCGTTACGTTTAAACTCACAATCATAAAATTATACAATTCGTAGCATAAAAGTGCCACGGAAAGTGCTATATAAGCTCAATTGGTCTAAACCACTTTTTAATATTTGAAAATTCATATTTTCCACTTCAAATCTCTTTTAAACTATTTAAATGGATTTATCAAATTTATTCCATATTTTTCCTTAAATAAAATGTTTATTTAAACAGATTGTCTATTATGGTCACTTAACTGCACTAGCGTGATTTTTCTAGAAAATCGATATGGACTTAATTCAAAATCTATTCGACGAAATTTTGATTTTCTTTCTTTGTTTATAAAATATGAATATAATAGTTTGGAATTTTCTTATCTCAAAGAATTCCAAGCTATATTTCACTCTATACACTCATTTGAACTTTTCGGCGCGAAATCGCGAACTACCATTGTGCGACGCGTCTAGCTTTAACTTATTTTTCAGTACTTGAAATAATTTATTCAAATTGGATTTTATCCCTTATAAAATCATTAAAAATCATTTTAAATTAATATTTTCACTTTTTATTTAAAATATATTTTCACTATTACCATATTATAATATTATTTTATTCCTATTGTTTTAATATTAAATTTTAATTTTCAGTTTCAACTCAATTTCAATTCTAACTTCAAATTGAACATATTTAAAACTTAGATTTCAAATCTAATTTCATTTTAAACTTCAATTCATCCTTAATCTCAACTTCAATTTTCAAAATCGATTTCAATTTCAATTTCACTATTCATCTATATTTCAATTTCATTTTAACGATCCTTTTCAAACCCATTTCACTTCATAATTTTAAATTCTCTTTTATTATAACTTTAATTTTATTTTTAACTGAAAAGAGACTTATTTTTTCAAAATATCTCATATCACTAAAACATGGTCTTATTAACAAAGTGATTATTAAATCAAAATGAACATAATCGAGTTAACATTTGTCACTAACATAATTATGGTCCATACATAAGCTAACATGATAAACAATCACAACCATAAACATTTGCTACTTATTCAAACATAACACAAGCATAACCAAACATCCATAGCAACATTTTAAAGGGGTGTATGCATGCATATGTCATAAGATAATTATTATAGCAAAATCAAAATATGATCTTTTAAAAGCAGTGAGAATTTTCTCACCTTTAACCAAAACGTTTAGTTTTCTACCAACATTCATTTAGTTCAACGCTTCACTAAACAACCACCTAAACATTCTTCACCTTTTCCAAGTACCCGGCCACCACCCCACATCCCTTCTTGCTATTGGCCATAGCCTTTCCCTTCTATATTGATCACGTCCTCCCCTTATCAACTCCTAAACTCATGGTCAAATGCCATTTTTAAGAAGAAAAGAAGAAGAAGTGAATTAAGATGAGGTTAGAGGGTAATAAGTGGATTGGTTCTTAAGCACTTTACTATTTTTGACCCTCCTACCTCTCTTAAAGAGAGAAGCCGTTAAAATAGCATAAAAAAAAAAGAAGAGAATGATTCGTGTGAAAAAAATGAGAAGAATGGATGGGTAATTATAGGAAAAATAAGGAGTGGTAAATTACAAAACTAATCCTTTACAAAATTACTAAAACATCCTTACTTTATCTTACCTTTTCAACACTTACCATCATCTTATTGCACCATTACTTTATGTCTTAATCACGTATTATTCAAGTAAAGAAAAGTAAAGATTTGGTTGGATTTGATGTGACATGTTTTGTCCTTTGTGTTTACTTTTGTTAATTGTTTACTAAACTTATTAGTAAAAGTAAACTTGATTAGTGAATTAAATAAAACTTATACTATTTGAATATATGTTCATATATAAGAAAATAAAGTTACGACAACGTTGCGATAACTTCTAATTGATAAAACATTGATTTTCGACAAAATGTTTTACGGTCACATTTTGACTTTGAGCTAAACTATGCATTTATGTAAACGAAATTTAATATGAACTTTTTTGCTTCTTTAAATAAATTTAAAACATATATCTTTATATTTTAAAATCATATTTAATTAATATCAAAATCTCTAATTTTACGGTGTATGTAAAACTGACAAAATGCGACAAATTTTGGTTATTTTTGTAAAACGATTATTATCATACTTTTAGATCTTTTAATATACTTTTATTATCTTTATTAGATGTTTTAAATAAGATTTAACTTATCAAATAAATATTTAAATTTATTTATTTAAGACTTTATCTATTATTAACAAAACTAAATTTTGTCGATTTGTTCTAAAATCCAAATTTATACTTTTAATTTATTAAACATAAGGATAGATAATTATTTATTATATATAACATATTTATTTAAGTTTTAAATTCCTTTTAAATTTAAAAATAAAAAAATATTCCATTTTCGAAGTAGCGAAATTACGGGTCGTTACATTCTCCCATGCTTTAAAGCATTTCGTCCTCGAAATGAATGTTGGATCAATGAATCTATCTCATACTCATATCCTCAAATAGTTTGACTTATTTACACCAATGATAGAAAAGAAGAAGGTCGTTATCAACACTAAAACAAATGATGTCAAAAATACATACAGAGATTCCCTACACTAACCTGGGCACTTATCATGTACTTAAGGTTATATATACATACATCAAATCGGACTTCTATCTTACCCATCCTAGTGCATATTGCATACTTTAGATAATACATCCAACTACCAAACAAGTTTATACATCCAAAAACAACCAAACTAATACTATATCAATATAATTGAATACATCCATATAACTCATATACCACATCTGAGGTCTATATATATAAACATATCAAAACATAAGTCTAACACTTATCTCTTAGTGTCTACTATTTAAAATAACTATCCAACTACTATGTTGACAGACCCAAAACATCATACTATATATGATATTTGATTCTATCTATTATTTAAATCCACAACTTTACTTCCGAGGTAATATCGATCCTTCGATTTTCTGGTGCAGACTTTGATGAGACTTCCTAATCACAACCCTTGCTTTCCTTGCATAGCTCTCAACTATGATAGAAAACTCGTGTGCATAATCATAAACTCTCATCAATGTTCGCCGTCAAGAATCGAATGATAAATCCTTTTTCGGATTGGTGTAAACACCTCAAAGTTCCATACTAAAATGTTAGATCAAAATTTATATGCAAAAACAATCTACGTATAACTTATATATTTTTTCACATTCATTTTTACCTAATAAATTTCTTTAAAATTTCTATTAATCCGAGTTTGGTTCACGACCATTTACTTTCTGCTAAATCCATTATTACTTAAGATTACAAATATGACTTAAACTTGTATAATATATCTTTATTTCCTAAGAGTATATATACATATCGCCAAACTTCAAACTATTATCACTTCAATTATGGTGTTTAACTAATGTGGAATTCTACATTTATCTCAAATTAATAAGCTATAAAACTTAACCCTTAGCTCTGTTTATCTAAGATCTCAATTTAACTAATATTATTTATCTTATCCATATATTAATAAGACAACTTTATTAAGTGTACAGCTTTTCCTTACTAATTCTATGATTATTACTTAACTTACCTATCCATTTTCTTTACAATCAAATTTCTTAACCTTAAATCCATAAAATACATTATGGTAAAATTGTGAAACTTAATTCACATGGTATTTATTATTTAAACATTTTCATCCAACAATCAACCTACTAACCATATTATTCAAAATTACCTCCTTCTAATCTTACTTTGTTTTAAATTACAAATTTTACCCTAAACGTATCATTAATTCAAAGTTTTATATTAGGATGATATTTCTTATATCTCTTATTCCTAAATTTCATTTTGATTTTTAACCTAATCAAAGTGTTTATATTTCAAATTAACTTATCTCCTTTATAAGTTATAGAACTTACCCATTTATATTATATTTACCAAAAATCTCAATTTCATCTTATCTTTTTCTACCTTATTGATAAGAATTTTTCTGTGCATTTTCTTTTTACTTTCTCCAAGTACAACTTCTAGCTTCAATATTATCATCAAATATCTTATAGTCAAATTATGAATTTTACTTCGTAAGGTGTTTGCACTTAGCATTTAAATCCACCAATGATGATAATCACTTAATCATTATTATTTCGTAATACTAAATACCTAAGGTATATGATTAAAGTTCTAAATTCTAGTTCTTAATTAATTAATTCTATATGGAATATCTTATAGTCAAATCGCAAAATTCTAATCATAAGATATTCATATTTTAGTTTTGCTAAGCTAAATTACAAACAATCCTTAATTTCTAACCAAAAATAATAATAACCCCTTTTATTATATAAACCCAAGATAAAATTATTTCATTTACCAATTTATTTAAAAAAATCATTTTTATAAAATTAACAAATATGCACTCATATATAATACGCTCAAACTCATTCTAGGGTGTTATTAACCCTATCTCTAATGAGTAACTCATCCTAGGATATTACTAATCCTATCTCTGATGAGTCTTTACCCATAACAAAGCCAAGGTTCTCGCTTAACCTTTACGTCTAATATCAAATGTCATGGCCTTTTTTTCCATACCCTTTGAATCAATAATAAACCACACATATCTAACTCAAATTGCACGAAAATACGAAACATGAAGGTACGGCCATTCTATGGGAATATATAAAAGTGTGTTAAGGGGGATATGGGTAACGCCTTAACACTATTTTAATGGCTTTACTTTACTATAGACATATTATAATAGCGTATATTACTACATAGTAGATCGTTCTATGGATCCTTAGAGGATGGAAATCTCGAACATCCTTTAAGTTACCTGATTTCAGTTGACATTTCACTTGAGTTGAATTTATTAACATAAGAATTTTAATCCCGACTCGAGTGTTTTGTGTTTTGCTTTACGCCCGAGTCAGACTGAGTGTCACAGCATTTAAGACTCACCTTTGAAGTTGGAGCTTCGCTTGGAGATCCGTCTACATCTATTCAGCTTTCAACTATCTAGTTGTTTTGTTTAGACTTATCATCTATTTGTATTCGAGACCACATTGTAATGGAGATATTCTGTGATTGATTTATTTACTGTATATGTTGAATTTTCAAAATAAAAATTAACAATTTGTTGTTTTGAGCAATTCAAGTCCGACATGTGTGGATGTGAATGGTTCGAAATAGTAAGTCGTTATAGTTGGTATTAGAGCTTTGGTTTAGGCAAAACTTAGTATATAGAGTAAATCTAATTACATAATCAAGTTTCGTTTGAGCCTGAGTTCTTCCACTTTGACTTCGTTTCCTTTGAATTTTGAAACTTTCCCTTTCATTCTGAAATCCATTCTTGTCTCTTCTTGTTCATGTTCTTCTTGATTTTGGAGCATCCCGTAGCTCCACTTCGGTTGATCTCTATAATGAATCGGCGGTTCCGCCAATCGTAAAATGATTTGTAAAGGGGTGAAACTCCTTTACAATAAGCATTGATTCACCGGAGATTTCTGCATCCTCGGTTTAGATGCTGTTATCTCTTTCTATGCCTGAGTGTTTCTTTAGTAAACGACCAGGGTAATTCTCTTGTGATCAATCTTATTTTGCATCGATCTTATTCTTGAAGTCACATTTGACCTGGTTAAGGTCATCCACGACTAATATTAGCCTATCCATGCCTTCACTTTTGGAATATAATTATTTTATCCTCCTTTCGAGCCTACCTTCAAAGTAGAATTCTCTTTGGTTAGGGTCTCTCTAAATTTGAATCTCTATCCTTGTTCTATGATTCATTCTTGAATTAATGTGTGAGGGAGTGCATTTGAAATCAATATTAAAAGCTTTATATTATGTTATTTGAGTTATTAAGTTTGAATTTTGGATTCTGATCATTTCATTTGGTCGATGTTATCGATTGGAATTCTAAAATACTTGAACAGAGCAAACTGACACAATATTGTTTTCAAAATTATTAAATGAAATAATTTTATGTATATTTTAGATATATATAAAAATATAATTTTCTGAGATTGGATACTAGATGAATTGGTTGTTAGAAATGACAATACTAGATTTTCATTCATTGTTATGTCAACATTCTTTAATTGTTGACTATTATTATATGCTATAAAGAGTTGAAAATTTTATGAGTACGAAAATCTAATTTGAAAACCAAATAAATTTAAATAAGGATTTAAGAATTTAATTTCTGATGCTTTACAAAAATTGGATTCTTGGTTTTGAAAAAATATATTATTTGAAAGTATTTTCGAATATAAATTATTTTCAAAGAATTTTAAAATGAAGAAAATCAGTACACTCCTCATTTGCCGCTGGAAAATAATTTCGGTGATGACTACAGCATCATCGACGTTTATTTTTGAGTCTCGAAGTGGATAGACCACTTAGTAGCTTTACTACACTTTTGTATTGGGAAAAAAGATTTGATTATAAACTTCTTGAATATGATTGATTTATATAATATATATGTATATAGTTATTTCAAAGTAGTTTGAAGTGAAACTGAAAAAATTTGAATCTTAAGTTTATATTAAGAAATGGTTTCAACTTTTGAAATAAAGTGCAAAATTTGATTAAGTGGAATATCTAAAATGATAAATGAAATGTAACCAACCTGAAATAGTTGAATTTGAATAAAAACTTATTTGTATTATACTAAATTGCACTCTAATATATATACTTGCCTAAAATATTCAAAAGTTAAAATGCTAGGATATAATAAAGAGTTATACAAGAAGAAAACTTAAGTAATAAATTATTCAAACTGAAATCTGGCTTAATATAAATATTGTAAATAAAAGAAACTTTGTATAGTATTTAATTACACTCAGAACCTTAATATAACTTACCTAGAAAGTTTAAATGTAATTAGAATGTAATTGGAAAATATACACTATGATATATAAGTAGTGGGACATCAAAAATGATATTTTATTAAGGGAATTTACTGATAATAAATTGGATAATAAAAGGAAAAATTTATTTGTTGAATAATATATGGTTATAAAATGTATACACCTAATATATGTTGCAAAATATGTTAAGTGAAATAAGTTAAATAAATGAAAGGAAAACTATTTAAGCTGATAAATATGAACTTGAGAATAGTGAACTTGAATTTTGTGGAATCAATTTAGCTGAACATGAATGGATAAAATAAACGAGTTAAGTTAAAAATGAATTTGTTTGAAAGAAATGTTGATAAAATGAAAGAAAATCAATTTTAAATTGAATGACTATCCATTGGTTGAATAAAATGGATTAAACCAAATTGTTGAATATTAAGTTATCTAAAATTGAAATTTATATGGTTTTGAATAGTTGAAGTTGAATGTTGAGGTGGAATTAACTATGGTTAATCAAATAGATTTAATGCATGAGTAAAGTAAAACAAATTTTGTTGTGAATTTTTTTTGCAACAAATGGTAATAAATATGAAATAAATCAATTGAATAAAAATATATGCAAATGAAGTCAATCAAATGTGAACAGAATAAATTTGATTGATTAAATAAAATGAATTGGAATTAAATAATTAAATATAAACCAATTTTTAAAATAAATATGGTTTATATAGTTTAAATTAATTGTTGTATTTGGTATTTCAAAATCTACCTTTTCTTCTGGTTGTTTCTATTATCCTATCTCGTTCCTTTTCGAGGACGAAAAGTTTTGAGTGGGAGAGAGTGTAACGATCCGTAAATTTTAATAGTTTTAATAATGTAATTAACTAATTTTTTTGGAATTTTAAATAATTGAATTTGAAAACAAAAATTTGATATCTGAAATAAGTCTATTTAAACAAAGCGAGCATCATATTTTCATCAGAGAATGTGGAAGTTTATTTTGTTATGTAATTTTATTTCAATTTAAATCAGTTAAAAATCGATAGAAATAAATTGTTTCGAAATCTAAATATTTTTATATAATAAATTTGTAGATCATCTTCTGAGTGAGATGTCATATTTCGTTTTGTCAAATTTGGATTGCTATTGCTCCATTTTTTTATTTTCGGCGTTTTAGCAGCATTTTTGGTGCCGATTATCGATTTTTAATAGGATGATCATATCACTCATATCTATGTACAATTTGTTCATCTCGTCATGCTGATCTCCGTAGTATATTCATTTGTGTGTTTCGGCATCCTGTATTCGAAAAAACAGTTAACCGTATCGGTAACCATTTTGGACCTTTTGAGTTCCCATGGCCTTTCATTTGTCTACCTGTTGAAGTTAAATAGCCTCTTGATATTAATCATTCCAGAATTCAACTGACATGACTTTTATCATTTCACTGGTTTGATATATAATTTGGTTCGTTTATTTTTTTGAACGTTCATTTCTATTTATTCAAAAAGAAAATATATATAATATAAGTTGGATTCATTATTCTGTTTCACCTACTTTCTTCCTTCTTCTTCTGTTTCACTTCTCTCCATCTGCTCTGCAAAATAATGATAATATATATTCAATAACAGTCTGAAGCAAAGCATTTTTTCCTCTTTCCTCCGCCATACGTTTCAGACCATTCTCGGACAAATTAAGCTCGCCACACATTAACCCTCTCTTCCCCATAACAGCTCGACTTTTCCCCGCCCTGTCTATTTTTCCCTGACCACCTACAACCCGAGCAATACCTTTGGCCTTCGACTGATCCAACCTCTTCCTTGCTCACAGCAGAGACTCCTCCAACTTTCCTGCTTCTTCGCTGCGAAGCCAAACGATTCAGCCCCTAACCCACCACTTGCCGAGCTACCGAACTCCTTCCACCTTGCCACAAATTGGAGCAACTCAACCGTACGGCCTTCCCTCCGATCAAGCACCTTCTCACCGAAATGACCACTGCACCCATTCAGCTAGCTCACGCATGTCCCGCCACCCTCGTTCGCCTGACCCGCCATCAAATCGAGAACCACTTCAACCCCACTGACCGGTCGTGCTTCCCTTACAACCGCTGCTTCTTCCGAGCCCCGCCTGTCGTGCGACCATCACTAACCACCACAAGTGCCCCTCATTTCCCACGTGTACTGCTCCGCCTTCTCATATACATGGGTTTTTACATTTTGAAGCATGCAGATGTGTATTTTAAATAAGCATTTCAAAGTTTCATGTTTCGAGTTTTGTATAATATATAAATATTATATAATTTATATAATAAGGTTTATCTAGTCGCATGTGTGTATATTTTAAAGCCATACTTTAGTTTTGTAAGTTTTATAATCTGTTTTCTATATATGAAATTATAGAGGTTATATATGTGTGTGTGAATATATATAGTATATCTGTTGGTTTTACTGTGTATGTTATGTTAGTTTATATATAAATAATATGTTTTATAGATGTGTAAGTTATATACTTATATATATATATATATATATATATATATATATATGTATGTGTATGTATGCATGTATGTATGTATGTATGTTCGATAATGAATATGTTTTTTAGTTTGGCATAGCTAGATGCGACATATATATTTATATCTAATATGTTAGTAGTACATATATGTTTGTTAAGTTTTATAAAAGTTATGTCAAAAGCATTATATATATAATTGCAACAGTTTACAAAGGCATGTATTATATGTTTGGAATATTTTATGAAATGTTAAATATTTGGTTGGAACTTTTTTTTAAGAAATATATACTTTTGTATATATTTATATGGGTTTATAATTTTTAATTTGAAAGGATACATATATATGTGGAAATTTATATGATAGTTTATATTTATTATCCCTAAGGCGTATATAACCTGTTGTATAGATACGTTTATATATGATCTGTCCGTTTAAGTTTATGTAGGTTATGTGATTTTTGGTTTTTATATATATATATATATATATATATATATATATATATATATATATATATATCCGAGTGTATACACTAGCTAGCACATTTTAAAAGGGTAAAATTTAAAAGTATATATAACATGTTATGTTGGGTAAGTGTTAATATTTTGAAAGGTTTATATATATGTAATATGGTTGTTTATGTAATATGTAGAAAAAAAAGTATGTAAGTTCATCTATATGTTTGTACAATAGTTTTTTATATAGATTTTACTCTATATGTATTTGAACTAAATTTTGATTTGAATATATATATATATATATATATATATATATGTTATTTTGAATATATGTTTCAAATTAATTTAATAAAATATATATATGACATATATGTTGTTTCATCGATCTATAATACATCTTGACTTACTTTCTCCATATCAAATTTGCAACGGCAGTTCTAAATTTGTCATTGTCCCCCTCGTTTAATCTGTGTGCTTGTCTGTATCCATTCGCTACATTTCTGTTCATTTGTCTAGCCTCGAAAGGTGAGGAATCACTCACGATTGACATTCTTATATCTAATAAATTTGATTTCACTTGAAACGACAATTGAAAATGTGCTGTTAAATTTGAATTGCTAGTTATTTAATTGTTAAATACGATATGCCATTATCTGAAATTTTTCACCTGTGATATGACACCATATCGTGTTGTATATATTTTATTTAATTTATCACTGATGATAAATGTCTGTTATTGATATGTTATATTATAATTGTTCTCACTCTACAAGTTCCATATTAATTCCCTATGGGTTGAAATGAAACATACCCGAATGATTTTGTAGAATAGGAGAAAATCGTTATGGGTTGAAATGACAAACCCAAGCGATTTTCATTGAATTTGAAATTTTGGGATTACGGGTCGAAATGATATATACTCGTAAATATTTAAATTGCGGATTGAAATGATAAATATCAGTATCACTTGACGATAGGATAGAAAACTATATACGGACACTGTTGGTCTATATTTTAAAAATGATTTTCAAAGTTTTGAAAGGAAATACATAGTTTTGACAAATAGTGATTTTAAAATATAATATATAGATATATTTTATATATGTCTAAGTTTTAGATTTTAAAATTATATATTTTGGGAATATTAAATTTATAAGTCAGTTTTGAATTATAAATTATAATATTTTTTCTTATAATTTTATTTTCTTAAAAATATATAAAATAATATTTAATATAAAATATACATTTAATAATAAAATTTAATTTAATAAAAATTTAATTTGATTAGTATATAATATGTTTAAGTATTTACTTAAATTTACTTAATATTTTAAAAATAAACATTTTATAACTTTAATAATAGGGGTTTAGAAGAGAAATAAATGTTGACTTGGAATTTAAATGGGTTAATAATTTAATTTAAATATGAATTGAATTAGACTTATTAATTTGAGATTTTGAAAGATATGATTATGACATAATTTGATGAAAAGTGATAAATAAATATTCTCAATTTTAAATAAAATTGAGATTGAATATTTAATATTGATTTAAATATATAATTGGGATTTAAATAAATTATTATAAAAGGGTTAAGGGAATAATTTCCAATTTGAATAAAACTGAAGTTAGATGTTGAAATATAAATGAAATTTATATTGTAAACATTTGTATATTTAAACTTGAACCTTTAACCCTTTAAATTGAAATGGTTGAATAGGAATTGATTTAAAATTGGATTTTTAGAATTTAAGACGATTTGAATCGATTTGTGAAATTGGAGAAAACTATTTTTATTATACAAAGTATTTAATATATAAACTATTTTAATTTATAAATTATTATATTATATAAACTATTTTAATTTATAACTATTGATTATATATTCTATTTTCAACATCTAAACTGTTTAAGTCGAAGTGTTATGATTTCAAAAGTGTTACGATTTCAAAAGTGTTATGATTTCAAAGTGTCATGATTTCAAAAGTGTTATGATTTCAAAAGTGCTATGGTTTCCAAAGCCTTATAATTTTTAAAAGGGTCATGATTCTAGAAATGAATATTATTTAAAGTGAACAATGATACCGAATTAATATGATTTTGAAATGATTATGACATTTTGATATGAAGTATAAAATATTTGAATAGAAAAGACCACAATGTCAAATACGCGTTAGGTTGTTAAAGAAACCGGGATGGGATATTTTCATTTTCGTTGCCAATATCGAAAACCACTTCAATAACTGTGTACGTGGTGGAGATTCCAGAATGAAGTAGGATGGTTTGACGTCGATTTTATATAGTATTTACATAGACCTGACTCCCATGAGTCAGCTTGATGTGGCTAAAAAAGGAGCTATACATGGCCATGTGAGATCATTCCTCCGATCAGACACATTTCTTCGATACCATTCTTTTGCTTTTTTGATTTGAGTGGGTGCACCCCTTTGATTAGGGATTGTGTCACGAGGTGGGCGGTGGTTGCTGCTACGCGTTACCACCAGTTCAGGAGTGCAAATGGTATATCTACCCTAGCAATGCCTCGAGCGCTGTGTCGCATGCCTTATCGCGCCTTTTACGAGTTTGGTTTGTACCATACCTGTGGAGTGCCCTTTAAGAGCCCTCCAGTTTATGGATGAATTGTGGTACTGTATAGACTATGGGAATATATAAAAGTGTGTTAAGGGGGATATGGGTTACGAATTAACGCTATTTTAATAGTTTTACTTTACTATAGACATATTATAATAGCGTATATTACTACATAGTAGATAGTTCCACGAATCCTTAGAGGATGGAAATCCCAAACATCCTTTAAGTTACTTGATTTCAGTTGAAATTTCACTTGAGTTGAATTTATTAATATAAGAATTTAATCCTGACTCAAGTGTTTTGTGTTTTGCTTTATGCCCGGGTCAGATTGAGTGTCACAACATTTGAGACTCACCTTTGAAGTTGGAGCTTCGCTTGGAGATCCATCTATATCTATTCAACTTTCAACTATCCAGTTGTTTTGTTTAGACTTGTCATCTATTTGTATTAAAGACTACATTGTATTGGAGATATTCTGTTATATTTATTTACAAACTTTGTTGTTTTTTTCAGTAGCTTCATGAATTGCTATTCATCTGTTTCCACTGCTTATAGTTATATTACTCCATGTCTATGATTCTGTGATTGATTTCTTTACTGTACATGCTGAGTTTTGCCAAATATAAATTAAAAATATGTTGTTTTGAGCAATTCAAGTCCGATATGTATGAATGCGAATGGTTCGAAATAGTGGGTCGTTATAGTTGGTATCAAAGCTATAGTTTAGGCAAAACTTAGCATATAGAGTAAATCTAATTACATAATCACGTTTCGTTCGAGCCTGAGTTCTTTCTCTTTGACTCGGTTTCCTTTGAATTTTGGAACTTTCCCCTTCGTTCTGAAATTCATTCTTGTCTCTTCTTGTTTGTGTTCTTCTTGATTCTGGAGCATCCCATAGCTCCACTTCGGTTGATCTCTATAATGAATCGGCGGTTCCTTCCATCGTCGAATGATTTGTAAAGGGATGAAACTCCTTTACAATAGGCATTGATTCACCGAAGATTTCTGTATCCTCGGTTTAGATGTTGCTTTCTCTTGCTATGCCCGAATGTTTCTTTAGTAAATAACTAGGGTAATTCTCTTATGATCAATCTTATTCTGCATCGATTTTATTCTTGAAGTCACAGTTGACCTGGTTAAGGTCATCCATGACTAATATTAGTCTATCCATCCCTTCTCTTTTGGAATATAATTATTTTATCCTCCTTTCGAGCCTACCTTCAAAGTAGAATTCTCTTTGATTAGGGTCTCTCTAAATTTGAATCTCGATCCTTGTTCTACGATTCATTCTTGAATTATCGTATGAGGGAGTGCATTTGAAATTAATATAAGAAGTTTTATATTGTGTTGTTTGAGTTTTTAAGTTTGAATTTTGGATTTCGATCGTTTCATTTGGTCAACGCTATCGATTGGAATTCCAAAACACTTGAACAGAGCAAACTGACACAATAATGTTTTCAAAATTAGTAAACGAAATAATTTTATGTATATTTTAGATATATATAAAAGTATAATTTTCAAAGATTGGATATTTAGATGTATTGGTTGTTAGAAATGACAATACTAGATTTTCATTCATTGTTATGTCAACATTCTTTAACTGTTAACTATTATTATATGCTATAAAGAGTTGAAAATTTTATAAGTATGAAAATGTAATTTGAAGATGAAATAAATTTAAATTAAAGATTTAAGAATTTAATTTTCAGTGCTTTACAAAATTTGGTTTCCTGGTTTGGAAAAATTATATTATTTGAAAGTATTTTCGAATATAAATTATTTTCAAAGAATTTTAAAATGAAGAAAATCAGTACTCTCCTCATTTGTCGCTGAAAAATAATTTCGATGATGGCTGCAGCATCATCGAGATTCATTTTCGAGTCTCCAAGTGGAGAGACCACTTAGTAGCTTTGCTACACTTTTGTATTGGGAAAATAGATTTGATTTTAAACATCTTGAATATGATTGATTTGTATAATATATATGTATATAGTTATTTCAAAGTAGTTTGAAGTGAAATCGAAAATTTTGAATCTTAAGTTTATATTAAGAAATGGTTTCAATTTTTGAAAAAGTGCAAAATTTGACTAAGTGGAATATATAAAATGATAAACAAAATGTAACCAACCTGAAATAGTTGAATTTGAATAAAAACTTATTTGAATAATACTAAATTGCATTCTAATATATATAACTTGCCTAAAATATTCAAAAAGTTAAAATGTTAGGATATAATAAAGAGTTATACAAGAAGAAAACTTAATTAATAAATTGTTCAAACTAAAGTCTGGCTTAATATAAATGTTGTAAATAAAATAGAACTTTTTTAGTATTTAATTACACTCAGAACCTTAATATAACTTACCTAGAAAGTTTAAATGTAATTAGAATGTAACTGGAAAATATACACTATGATATATAAGTAGTGGGACATCAAAAATGATATTTTATTAAGGGAATTTACTGATAATAAATTGGATAATAAAAGGAAAAATTTATTTGTTGAATAATATATGGTTATAAAACGTATACACCTAATTTATGTTGCAAAATATGTTAAGTGAAATAAATTAAATAAATGAAAAGAAAACTATTTAAGCTGATAAATATGAACTTGAGAATAGTGAACTTGAATTTTGTGGAATCAATTTAGCTGAACATGAATGGATAAAATAAATGCGTTAAGTTAAAAATGAATTTGTTTGAAAGAAATGTTGATAAAATGAAAGAAAATCAATTTTAAATTGAATGACTATCTATTGGTTGAATAAAATGGATTAAACCAAATTGTTGAATATTAATTTATCTAAAATTGAAATCCATATGGTTTTGAATAGTTGAAGTTGAATGTTGAGGTGGAATTAACTATGGTTGATCAAATAGGTTTATAAATGAGTAAAGTAAAACAAATTTTGTTGTGAATTTTTTTGTTGCAACAAATGGTAATAAATTTGAAACAAATCAATTGAATAAAAATATATGGAAATGAAGTCAATCAAATGTGAACAAAATAAATTTGATTGATTAAATAAAATGATTGGAATCAACTAACTGAATATAAACAATTTTTAAAATAAATGTGGTTTATATGGTTTGAATTAATTTTTTTATTTAGCATTTAAAAATCTACTTTTCTTTTGGTTGTTTCTATTCTCCTATCTCGTTCCTTTTCGGGGACGAAAAGTTTTGAGTGGAGTAAAGTGTAACGATCCGCAAATTTTAATAATTTTAATAACGTAATTAACTGAAAATTTGGTGGAATTTTAAATAATTGAATTCGGAAATAAAAATTTGATATTTGAAATACATCTATTTAAACATAGCAAACATCATATTTTCATCAGAGAATGTGGAAGTTTATTTTGTTGTGTAGTTTTATTTCAAATTAATTCAGTTAAAAATCGATAGAAATAAATTGTTTCAAGATCTAAATATTTTTATATAATGAATTTGTAAATCATCTTCTAAGTGAGATGTCATATTTCGTTTCATCAAATTTGGACTACTATTGCTCCATTTTTTTGTTTTCAGCGGTTTAGCAGCATTTTCGGTACCGATTATCAGCTTTTAATAGGATGATCATATCACTCATATCTGTGTACCATTTTGTTTCTCTCGCTGTGCTAATCTCCGTAGTATATTCATTTATATGTTTTGGTGCCCGTTATACAACGAAATCGGCAAAAAGTTAACCGTTTTGGACCTTTTGACTTTCTGTGGCCTTTCATTTGTCTACCTGTTGAAGTTAAACAGCCTCTTGATATTAATCATCCCAGAATTAAACTGACACGACTTTTATCATTCCACTGGTTTGAAATATAATCTAGTTCGTTTATTTTTTTGAGCGTTCATTTCTATTCATTCAAAAAGAAAATAAATATAATATAAGTTGGATTCATTATTCTGTTTCACCTACTTTCTTCCTTCTTCTTCTGTTTCACTTCTCTCCATTTGCTCTACAAAATAATGAAAACATATATTCAATAACAGTCTGAAGCAATGCATATTTTTCCTCCTTCTTCCACCATACGTTTCAGACCTTTCCCCACAAATCATTCTCGCCACTCACCGTCCCTCTCTTCCCCATAACAGCTCGATTTTTACCCGCCCTATCTATTTTTCCTTGACCACCTACAACCCAAGCAGCCCCTCCGGCCATCGACTGATCCGACCTCTGTTATCCCGCTTTTTGGTAAAGCCGTGATACCAAAAGATCGATCGAGGACAAAGGAGAGTTCGTCTCAAAGATTGGTCATACTTCGTTTCACCATGGATATCGTCGAATTTTTCCCGAATCCAGATTGAGCTACAACTGATAGGACGTGACAAGGAAGATTATAGAAGTCAGCATCTCAAATTTCAAGTCAATCCGAGTTATTACGCTCAAGTTATGATCGATTCAATTTGAAGGGAGAAACCTAGATTTCGAATCCATCACCGAACACTGGTTCGAACCGATCACCTTCGTATCGATCAATTTCGAACCCATCGAAGTGCCTCGGGTTCGACTCCATCAACTTCGAATCCATCAAGTTCGTGTCAATTGACTTCTTATCCATGGAGAAGTTACAAAGCTCGTATCCATCAGAGAAAGGCTAGTTCGAATCCATCACGCATCGATTGTTTGAACCCATCAATGAAGCTTTGTTCGAACCAATCATTGAAGCCTTGTTCGAACCCTTCAGTAAAGCTTCGTTCGAACCCATCAGTAAAGCCTTGTTCGAACCCTTCAATGAAGCTTCGTTCGAATCCACCAAGTCAACTATCCATGATGACGTGTCATCCATCGGTTCGAATGCAACGAGATACATGGATTCGAAGCAGTCAACTCAGAGTGAAGACCGGATCGGTTCGAGGTTTGTGGTCCACGTCATCAAGAAGGCGCGTGCCACCATCGGTTCGAAACCATCGATTCGAAGGGATGGTTTCGAACCAAACAGCCATGCAATAAATCCCATCTCGTATCCATCATATCTCTCAATCTACTGACCCAAATGCCATGAAATTTTCACAGAAGCTTGCATACATGTTGAAGAATGTCCACACCAAATTTCACCTCGATTGGATGATTTTATGATCGATTCGAATGGAGTTCGAATCGATGCCAAAGTGGGCCCAAATTTCCTAAGGTCGGGTGCGTGGGACCCCTCACGTGCCAGATGTGGTCTCCCGAGTTTTCAGCGAAAAATCAGCATCCTACGCCTATAAATAGAGCCCCAGAGCCAACAGAAAAGGAATCTTTCGACTCTCAAGCGCCCAGACTCTGCCGGATCGAGATCTCCATCATCTTACATCATAACTTTGCTGTTGATTTCGAATATCCAGTTGTAACTTGCTGTTGATTACTGTAACAACTTGTAATCATTGAAAGAGAATCAATAAAACTGAAAAAACTTCACAGTGGACGTAGGCAACACGCCGAACCACTATAAATCGCTTGTCTACGCATTTACTTTACTATTGATTTGAGTTTTTGTTAGATAATACTCGATTTGAATTTACATTTTTCATTATTATCTCTTCAACGACTCCCGAAGAGTGTTGTGACCAATTTTGGTGCAAACACTTTGGTGCTTTCGCTGAGAGAACCCAGATTTTCTCCTACTCTTTGGATCTATCATCGATACCGGATTGAATAAATCTAAGAGAAAGATCTAGATCACCAAATCCAAGTTCCTTCCCTTCTATTCAGATTTTCATAAAGTCTAGGAAAGGAATTCAACCTTCAAGGATGGTTAGCACGAGAACCACCTCTAACGCTGTCAATCAAGATGAACAGGATAGGCAGAATCCTACTCCGCCACCTCCATCTAATCAAGATGCTACTGGGTACTCGGAACCGTCTGGTCCGGTTACTCGACAAGAGTTACAGTTACTACTCCAAGAGCTGACCCAGAGTCGGCAATAACTAGCAGAACAGCTACGTGCTAATGCCGAGCTGATCAACAAGCTGGATCGCCAGAAGCGAAAGAGATCCACGAGAGACCATGCTTCTTGCTCCTCCAGCGAAAGTTCTTCATCTTCTGATTATCACGGTCGATCTCCACGACCCCGACTAGATGGGAGTCGCATACCAGCTGCTGGAGATCAACCAACACTGACCGTTGGACAACTGAGAGTTGGTCCATCGGGCAGTTTCCAAACCGGACCCTCCTCCCGAGGAGGTGCCATCCCTCACCACACCACAGAATACCGCACTAATAACGTTGCGGCTGAACCAGGGGCCGACGTCCAAGATCAGTCAGACCTGGACCGTCGTCATAGTGGACGTACTCCTGAACCATACATCCCAGAGAACTATGAGCCAAGAAGGCAAGACTTGGACCGTCGACAACATCCGGTTCAAACCCTAAGGATGGAACGTAATCATACTCCGGCGCAAATGCCAGATCTTTCGACTATGATACGTCGGATGATCCGTGAGAGCCAGGGATTCACAAATGACGATTGGGGAGTTTCTCGAAGTCACACTCCTTTTACGGATGATATCCTTACTGCTGAACCCCCACGGCGATTCAGAATGCCAACTCTACCCATGTACGAGGGAAACTCCGACCCCAACCAACATATTCTAAAATATGAATGGTCGATGACTGCTGCCAGAGCCGACGATGCAGTGAAGTGTCGTAGTTTCCCGATATTCTTGGTGGGCATCGCTACCATGTGGTTCACTCGACTACCACCTCGATCCATCTCTTCATTCGACTAGTTGGCTACAAAATTCGTTGAACAATTCCGCATGCACGTCGCAAGGCCCAAAGATGTCAACACTCTGTCTAGTGTCACTCAAGCTCCTGTTGAAACGCTGAGACACTACTTAGAGAGATTCCATACCGCATGAACGGAGATTAGCAATCCAAACGATAACTCCATCCTTATGGCGTTAACTAAGGGGATCGGCCCCGATTCTGAGTTTGGCAACTGGTTAGCTGGAAAACCACCTGCATCATTGGACCGTTTCCACGCCAAGGGCGCTCAATTCCTGAGACGAGAAGATGCGAAACAGTCTAGGAAGCAAACCGATGCGGGACCAAGCACGGAAGGGATCCAAAGCAATGTTGCAATCAAACAGTCCGGCGAGAGCTCCGGAAAAGTTCAGTTGAACATTAAAAACAAACAAGCTCGGCGAAGAGAGAGCGTGAATCAAACCAGAAAACGAGATCAAAATCATGGCCCGCAGCGCAAGAACCCAATGTTTGATAGTTACACTCCTCTGAATACATCACCAGAGGACTTGTACTTACAAACCTGTGATACAATTCAATATCAAAAACCTGCACCAAGACCGTCGTCAGAGAGATAAATCCAGACGGGAAAGTTTTGCAGGTTCCACGAAAGCTACGTGCACAATACGAACGAGTGTCGTCACTTATAATACCTCGTCGAAAAACTGATCAGAGAAAGGAAGCCGGAACAGTTTGTGCGGACACCGCAGCCCAGAGATGCGGGCTCATCAAATCAAAACAATGAATCCAATCGACTGAGACAGGGGGACTCGACTTGTCCCCGCGGAAGGTTGGTGATAAACGCCATCAGTGGCGGACCAACTTTCTCAGGAGCCTGGAACGACGAAGATCCTCGTCACTGTCACACATGACAGGTTCACTCAATCTATGAATAATTTGCAGTTTCTTTTACATTCTGAAATTTGAATTTGTAATAAGGCACTGACTTTGCCATATTTTCTTATTTCAGCAATAAAGTACTATCTCTTCAAGCTAAAGCTGTGATTCACCGAATGCAACGTTCAACAATCACGACACACAAAGAGCTAAATTCCATCAAACAATGGAATTTATTCAAATAGTGAGTGACTGTGATACGACCGGCCACTCACTAAGTGAAACCCCAGCTTGGGGGCAAGCCATCACATAAAAGGCTGAACTGGACCAACACGCGACAGTCCATTCAACAACTCGTTCCCAAAGAGCGAACGGACTCCAACTTCCCAGAGTGTGAATTGGAGTATAAACATTCAGCAACTCGTTCCCAGAGCACGAATGGACTCCAACTTCCCGGAGCGTGAATTGGAGTATAAACATTCAATAACTCGTTCCCAGAGCGCGAACGGAATCCAACTTCCCAGAGCGTGAATTGGAGTATAAACATTCAATAACTCGTTCCCAGAGAGCGAACGGAATCCAACTTCCCAGAGCGTGAATTGGAGTGTAAACATTCAATAACTCGTTCCCAGAGCGCGAATGGACTCCAACTTCCCAAAGCGTGAATTGGAGTATAAACATTCAATAACTCGTTTCCAAAGCGCGAATGGACTCCAACTTCCCAAAGCGTGAATTGGAGTATAAACATTCAATAACTCGTTTCCAAAGCGCGAACGGACTCTAACTTCCTAGAGCGTGAATTGGAGTATAAACATTCAGCAACTCGTTCCCGGAGTGCGAACGGACTCCAACTTCCTAAAGTGTGAATTGGAGTATAAACATTCAACAACTCGTTCCTGGAGTGCGAACGGACTCCAACTTCCTAGAGTGTGAATTAGAGTATAAACATTCAACAACTCATACCCGGAGTACGAACGGACTCCAACTTCCCAGAGTGGGAATTGGAGTATAAACATTCAACAACTCGTTCCCAGAGTGCGAACGGACTCCAACTTCCCAGAGTGTGAATTGGAGTATAAACATTCAGCAAATCGTTCCCAAAGTGTGAACGGACTCCAAATTCCCAGAGTGCGAATTGGAGTGTAAACATCAAATCCACCGTTCCCGGAGTGTGAACGAATTCCTAAAGAGCCCAAATAGGTGTGACTAACCATCTATCGGCCAACTCCAACTCCCCAGAGCGTGAATGGAGTACAAACATAAATTACAGGTTCCCGGAGCGCGAACCCAAACATACATGCTAACTCCAAATTCCCAGAGTGCGGATTGAAGCACAAATACTACGTCAAAGTTCCCGGAGTGCGAACCGAAGTATCAATACTGACTCCAAGTTCCCAGAATGTGAAGTGGAGTACAAACATCGATAACTCTCAAATTTCCGGAGCGTGAACCGGGTTATTGATCTCAAATTATCCTAAGTCCACAGAGCGTGGACATGTGCTTCATATGTGCAATAAGTACGATCAACCATCAAGATGCAAATGTTGTTCCCCGAGACTAGGGGCAAAAAAAAGCTAAGTGTTAATCACTAACCAAAGTGATACGATGTCCGAAGTTCAACCTATTCAACGATCACAACTTGTGACCAAGATTTTTAGACTTAGCAAATAAAACGAACTCTACTTGACGGTAAAAACGTCACAAGTACACCAGACTAAAAGCTAAACACTACAAGTACTTAAGCACAAATGAAATGAGAATTGAAACAAAGAAATTGAATTTTATTTCAACTAACTAGAAACAAGGACTTACATGCAAAAAAGGTCTTCCAAAAAAGAATTCCTACTAGCAGGGGCCGAACCTGCATCTATACACGACCTACTAAAGGAAAACGAAAACAAGTTCCTATCTACCAAAAAATCTGCTTGAGTGGTCGATCTATTTCTTCTTTTTCGACCTCCTTATCAGCGGTTCGTCATCGGAATCACTAGGAACAGAAATCCTTCGTTTGGAGGGCTTCCTCTCCGGTGGCTGCTCTTCGGCCGGGGGCATAATGTCAACGTCCTCCTCAGAACTTGAACTTAAATGAAGGCTCCCCGCCGGAGGAGTTGAAGGGACCGGACCTGCGACAGAAGACGGGGCGGACACCCGAGTACCGACCACAGAGCCACTTGGCCATATCACATTTAGAGGTGCTGGACTATGCACCGTAGTCCTAACTCCAACACTGCCCTCACGCCCCGCAGCCTCTATTTCGGCGTTGATCTCGGCCAAGATTTCCTCATCTCGAGCTGATTGGGCCTGGCTGGGGGCAGCTGTGGTCTGCGTTACAAAACTAGACGCCGGCGGAAGATCACTGATGATAAATGGAAAGTCTGTAAAAGGGTCACCCTGTTGGCCAAGCAGCTCGCTCACCATCTGCTCGTCGAGAGATAAGGATCTCCCCTGCGCCATCTTAGTAGACACTGCCGTTGTCATGACAGTCGTTTCAGTGGTGATGGCCTTTTGCCCTTGAATAGACTCCTGAGCCGAAGATGCCGGAGTAGTCTCAGTTACTGAGCAAAGAAGAGAAGGAGTTATAAGCAATCACTTCAAAACAAATGCTCTAATGAAAACACACTTGAGATATGTTCAAAGTACCTTCCTCAGTTTGACTCGTTGACGGTTGGACGGCCTCAGAGACGTGCTCCCGAATAGGAGATAACCGCGGCTGTTCTGGGTCATAAGCAGGAACAGATTGTGAATCAACCACGGATACAAGCTCTAACGAAGGTGGAGCGGTGATTTCAAGAACAGTAGCGTGATGCTCAACACCTGATCCCTCTCCAACCTCCAGAGATCGGCCACCAATCATCTCCTTCTCATGAGCAATACTAGTGTCATGGAGGATCTTTTTCTCATCATCTGTCAGCAAAATCGATCGACCGATTCATCCGTATGCGCTTCCTCTTCCTCCTCAACCAATCGACCCTAAGCGCTACGGAGGTGTACCGGGTAGTCTTGAAGCCAGGCCAAATTTCTGTGTCTCAACACATTGGCATTGTAAGTGATGAGCAGATCTTCAATATCGACCTCCATCCTGGCCTCCGCTTGTTGAACTTTCTCCTCGACCTCCGTCTCGACCGCCTGCACCTTGGCTACTGCCGCATCCCGTTCAGTCCGAAGCATCACGGCTTGTTCACACGCCACCTGGGCTGCATTGTTCGAATCATCCCTATCCTTGGCGATTTCGGCAAATTTGGACTTAAGCTCATTTAGCTCCTTCAGGGCTGCGCCCCTCTCGGCAGTGACCATGGTATTTCGATGGCCCATATCCTCTACCGTGGCATAATGCTCACGCTTCATCCTATCCATCGTTACCTGGTCTTCGTCGGCTTTTTTGATAGCCTCCATTTCAGATTTCCAAGAAGATTCAGCTTCAGTGTTTAGCACCTCAATAATACGGCTCTTTTGAACTAACTCAGCCTGCAACTTCTCGATGGTGGCCCCACGCTCAAAGGCCAATGTCGATGCTTTGTCAGCCGCTTTTGCCCACGCTTTGTACTGGGCATAAAAGTCGTGCACGTAGTCATGCACTAACTGCTCGGCTTCCTCTGGGATCCTTTTTAAGTGTGGAGGAAAGATATAGTTATCAAAGCAGATATTTGGAAAGTATTTCTTTAGCTGAGCAAGCTTGATTGCTCCTTCCCCTGAAATTTCCACGGGGGGCTGTTCTGTAACGACATCGGTTATTGTCTCGCTTCTAGAATGGTGGGATTCATGCCTAGAAGATTGAGAAGCCGACTTGTAGTGAGAAGATTCAGAGGGACGAGAGACATAAGCAGGAGGCTGTATGGGATCTCTGGGAGGAGGAGGAGTACGCGACCGAGATCGAAGCTTATAACCTTTATCTTTATCATATCTTTCTTGACCAGAATACCCAGAGCGTCCCTGGTCGTAATCTCTATCCCCTTCTCGTCTGCGCGACTCATAATATGAAGACTTGCGCACATGACGGAGACTCCCTAACATTGAACATCGCCCGGACATGGTATCTGCAGAGCAAAATAAAGTAGGATTAATCACCTTTCGATACAGGTAGTTTATGGTCAAAGGTTATGCAGTGTTGTGAAATATGTATGAATGTGCAACCCACCAACCAACCGGATGTGTCTGCCACACCAGTGGGAAAAGACTCGCTCAAAACTAAAGTTTCTGAAAGTTCTTCCAATCCGGCATCATGCTGCAGGGACACATCGTCCGGAATTGGAATATCGGCGAGCCCTTCATAAAGATTTTCGGTTCTCGGAGGAGACATCTCCGGAATTCTAACTCCGGAAGCGGATCGGGCTGTGATAACCGATTTCCATCTCCCCTTCTTAGTTGGTTTAACAACGGCTGCCTTGCCTTTTCTCTGCTCCGCAACATTCTAAACTACACCCGTAGGCTCGGTCAATGGCTCATCGTTAGTGTGGGTTCTTCCAGAATCAGCTTCCTCGGCTATAATAATTTTAGGCTTCTTATGCTTGACTCGTTTTTTCGAAACGGTCCTTAATGCCCCGTCAAACTTTATGCTCCGCCCTCGTTCGATCAACCCGTAAGTCCGGAGATTCCTATCTGTCAAAAGCGACTCGATATCCCTATCTTCGCTCGGGACTTCTCGAAGTACTCGAACTATCTCCTTAAATTGTTCACCTTCAGGTCGCTGAATCGTTGCTGTAAAAAGGAAAAAATATAAGTTTCACTTTGACTTCAATTTCCTTCGTAATTATTTGAGAACTCAGCTATACTTACGTTTGAATAACCATAGCCGGGCGAATCCCGGAGGACATCTGACATAGAACCATTGCGTCCTGTAATAACTCAACCTGGTCCAGGACCCAGTAACCACCTGATAATTCTTCACCTCTTCCAAAAATGTGAAGGAGGGGTAATCACCTCGGGTTTTGAAATTGAATAGATATCTGATCTCGGTCGGGATTAGTGGTCTATGAAGGTACTCCATGAAGGCGATGAACAAACTGTTCACGGAAGCATGTCCGTTCGGGTGTAGTTGAGATGGAGCGATCCTCAAAAAAGACAATACTTCCCTTGTCTACTCGTTGAACGAAGGAAGCGTCCCGACCGCGCACGCGTGGCGATTAAATGCTGTATATCCCTCCGGTGGATTGTGTGGTCTATCATTCGGCCCCGGCAATAACACGTCATCCAGTGACAGGCCGTGCCTTAAGCATATTCTCCCCAACATATCTTCAGAAATATTGGATTGAACGGAATCCGACGGATTAGCAATGAAAGACGCATTGGGAAATTCGTCCGGGGCTAGACCGATGATCTTAGGCTTAATATCCGGAACCTCTAGTCTCGAAGTAACCGTACATTGGATCTCCTGCTGCTGCGAACTTGAAGGTTCCATGACTAGCTAACTCATGAGAAACCATTGTTAGACGACAAAGGACCCGTGCATTCCCCGGTGTAAAGTGTGTGAATGTATGTTGTGCAGTGCCATGCATTACTTGAATAAATGTCGTAGAGTTAAAGGAAATATGCGAACGACAAAGCTACGGAGTCCAGTTATAATGACCGTCATCACTGACCGTCATCACTAAACCGTTTATATGATGGAAATTGATTCGGATAGAAGTTGTTATGGTTCCATCGACGAGCTTCGAAAGGTGGTCAAGTATGCAGTTTAATTATCAAGTCCAAATATGTAAGAATGAAGCTCGTCGGGATTATGTTAAGAAAATGTCAAACTTTGGTATCCATCATGGAGGGTTTCGAATCGATTGCATGAAGCTCATTCGAACCCATCAAAATACCACTTCGAATCGATACGGAGGGGGCGCGCTTCGAATCGATGGTCAAGTGCCGAGTTCGAATCGATCAATGAAGGATGACTTCGAACCGATCCTTGGTTAGCTATTTCGTACCGATCTGGAAACCCTCAACTTAACATCGATCACGCTCGAATCGATACCCTTCGTATCGATATAAAGTTGAGAACTTCGAACCGATAGCTGATGGATTCGAGGTCCATCGATTCGAATGGACCCATCAAGATAGTCAATCGGTGTGAACTGCGTCACCCCTATGAGGGCATCCCAGGGATCGATGCGAAATCCAAGGAAAAATGATGCCTCCATCATCGATTCGAACACGAGTCCCCGGATGGTTTCGAAGCTCCTCCAAACAAGATCTGGTTTTATCAATCACCAGAATGGCCAATCGATGAAGAAAAGATAGGTTTGAAATAGCTTTGCCGTTTGGATTCGAGGCTAATTACCTAATTTGAGTGATGGATTCGAGGAATTAAAGACTTGGATCTTGATTGATTCGGGATCGTGACACAGTGTTTTCTCTCTGAAGCTTCGAAACGTTGCAGAACACAGTAAACACAAGGCAACGGTGAAAAGCAAAAAGTGAAAAATGGCAAGGTCTCTGCTATTTATATGAAGCCCAGAAGGTGACCGAGCCGTTTCGCATCCCAGTCAACTCGACCGGTCACAACCGGTCAATTCCCATATCGGTTCGAAATCTACCTTCGAATCCATGCGCTGAAGCTTCATCGATACGAAACACACAGCAGAGCATCGAGTCGCATCGATGCGAAACAAACAGTGGGCACATCGATTCGAAGCCCCTGTTCACATCAACAAATTCACAACTCCATCCATAGCCTACCGATACGAACGACGATTTCGTATGCATCATTTCTTATCGATACGAACGACGATTTCGTATCCATCATTTCTTATCGATACGAACGACGATTTCGTATCCATCATTTCCTATCGATACGAATGACGATTTCGTATCCATCATTTCCAATCGCTATGAACGATGATTTTGTATCCATCTCTTCTCATCGGTACGAATGGATGAATCGTACTCATCCAAGCCATCGATACGAATGTTGGTCTCACATCCATCGACGCAACACAAATTCGATTCCTTCAACCTTCTATATCGGTTCAGGAGAGGATCGATACGAAGGGACTTTTCAAAACAATCATCAAGCGTTGTCTCAACTCAAATTTCCAAATCAGTTCAGGAGAGAATCGATACAAAATTCAATAGCACACAAAATTAACAACGACTAGTGGACGCACGACATTAACAAGGGCCAAACTGACATGTGTGCATATATGTCGGACTAACATTCGATTTTAAACATTTACAGGGATCGAATACTCATCTTGTTACAAATGCAACAGCCAACGGGTAAGTACTATTATACAGCAATACAGGGTACGAACCTCAATAAAAGAGAGCAATGATTATTCAGAAAGAAATTGCAGCTATTCAAAGCACATCATGTTTCCACAAGACGTACTTTGGAGGGCAAATGTTATCCCGCTTTTTGGCAAAGCCGTGATATCAAAAGATTGATCGAAGACAAAGGACAGTTCGTCTCAAAGATTGGTCATACTTCGTTTCACCATGGATATCGCCGAATTTTGCCTGAGTCCAGATTGAGCTACAATTGATAGGACGTGACAAGGAAGATCATAGAAGTCAGCATCTCAAATTTCAAGTCAATCCGAGTTCATACGCTCAAGTTATGATCGATTCAATTTGAAGGGAGAAGCCTGGATTTCGAATCCATCACCGAACACTGGTTCGAACCGATCACCTTCGTATCGATCAATTTTGAACCCATCGAAGTGCTTCGCATTCGACTCCATCAACTTCGAATCCATCAAGTTCACGTCAATTGACTTCGTATCCATGGAGAAGTTACAAAGCTCGTATACATCAAAGAAAGGCTAGTTCGAATCCATCACGCATCGATTGTTTGAACCCATCAATGAAGCTTCGTTCGAACCCATCATTGAAGCTTCGTTCGAACCCTTCAGTGAAGCTTCGTTCGAACCCATCAGTAAAGCCTTGTTCGAACCCTTCAATGAAGCTTCATTCGAATCCACCAAGTCAACTATCCATGATGACGTGTCATCCATCGGTTCAAATGCGCCGAGATACATGGAGTCGAAGCGGTCAACTCAGAGTGAAGACCGGATTGATTCGAGGTTTGCACTCCACGTCATCAAGAAGGCGCGTTCCACCGTCGGTTCGAAACCATCGATTCGAAGGGATGGTTTCGAACCAAACAGCCATGCAATAAATCCCATCTCGTATCCATCATATCTCTCAATCTACTGACCCAAATGCCACGAAATTTTCACAGAAGCTTGCATACATGTTGAAGAATGTCGACACCAAATTTCACCTCAATTGGATGATTTTATGATCGATTCGAATGAAGTTCGAATTGATGCCAAAGTGGGCCCAAATTTCCTAAAGCTGGGCGCATGGGCCCCCTCACGTGCCAGAAGTGGTCTCCCGAGTTTTCAGCGAAATATCAGCATCCTACGCCTATAAATAGAGCCCCAGAGCCAACAGAAAAGGGATCTTTCGACTCTCAAGCGCCCAGACTCTGCCGGATCGAGATCTCCATCATCTTACATCATAAATTTGCTGTTGATTTCGAATTTTGAGTTGTAACTTGCTGTTGATTGCTGTAACAACTTGTAATCATTGAAAGAGAATCGATAAAACTGCAAAAAACTTCACAGTGGACGTAGGCAACACGCCGAACCACTATAAATCACTTGTCTACGCATTTACTTTACTATTGATTGGAGTTTTTGTTAGATAATACTCGATTTGAATTTACATTCTTCATTATTATATCTTCAACGACTCCCGAAGAGTGTTGTGACCAATTTTGGTGCAAACAACCTCCACCTTGCTCCAGCCGAGACTCCTCCGCTTATCCTACTTCTCTGCTGCAAAGCCAAACAATTTAGCCCCTAACCCACCACTTGTCGAGCTGCCGAACGCCTTCCACCTTGCTACAAACCAAAGCACCCAGCTGTATGGCCTTCCTTCCGATCAAGCACCCTCTCACCCGAACGGCCACTGCACCCATCCGACCAGCTCATGCACGTCCCACCACCCGCCTTCTCCTGACCCTCCATCACACCGAGAACCACTTCAACCCCACTGACCGGCCATGCTCCCCTTACAACCATTGCATCTGCTGATCCCCGCCTACCATGCGACCATCACCCACCCACCACAAATGCCCCTCATTCCCTACATGTAATGCTCCGCCATCTCATATACATGGGTTTTTACATTTTGAAGCATGCAGATGTGTATTTTAAATAAGCATTTCAAAGTTATGTGTTTCAATTTTTGTATAATATATAAATTTTATAAAATTTATATAATAAGGTTTATCTAGTTGCATGGGTGTATATTTTAAAGCCATACTTTAGTTTTGTAAGTTTTATAATCTGTTGTCCATACATGAATTTATAAAGGTTTTATATATATATAGAATGTCTGTTGGTTTTACTATGTATGTTATATTAGTTTATATATAAATAATCTGCTTTATAGATGTGTAAGTTATATAATTTTTTATATATATATTTGTTCGAAAATGAATATTTTTTGTAGTTTGGCGTAGGTAGATGCGACGTATATATTTATGTCTAATATGTTAGTAGTATATATATGTTTGTTAAGTTATATATAAAGTTATGTCAGAAGCATTATATAATTGCAATAGTTTACAAAGGCACATATTATATGTTCGGATTTTTTTTATAGAATGTTAGATATTTGGTTGGTACTTTTTTTAAGAAATATATACTTATATATATATATATATATATGGGTTTATAACTTTTAATTTGGAAGGATATATATACTATATATGTGGAAATTTATATGATAATTCATATATTATTATCTATAAGGCGTATATAACCTGTTGTGTAGATAGGTTCATATATGATCTATCCATTTAAGTTTATGTTGGTTATGCGATTGTTGGTTTAGATATATAAGTTTATATATATCCGAGTGTATACACTAGCTAGCATATTTTAAAAGGGTAAAATTTAAAAGTATATATAATATGTTATGTTGGGTAAGTGTTAATATTTTGAAAGGTTTATATATATGTAATATGGTTGTTTATGTAATATGTAGAAAAAAAGTATGTAAGTTCATCTATATGTTTGTATAGTAGTTTTTATATATATAGATTTTACTCTATATGTATTTGAATTAAATTTTGATTTGAATATATATATATATATATATATATATATTATTTTGGATATATGTTTCAAATTGATTTTAGAAAATATATATATGACATATATGTTGTTTCATCGATCTCTAATACATCTTGACTTACTTCCTCCATATCAAATTTGCAACAGCAGTTCTAACTTTGTCGTTGTATTCCTTGTTCGATCCATATGCTTGTCCATATCCATTCGCTACATTTCCATTCATTTCTCTAGCCGCGAAAGGTGATCAATCACTCACGATTAACATTCTTATATTTGATAAATTTGATTTCACTTGAAACGACAATTGAAATATGCTGTTAAATTTGAATTACTAGTTATTTAATTGTTAAATATGATATGTCATTATCTAAAATTGTTCACCTGTGATATGAAACCATATCATGTTGCATATATTTTATTTAAATTATCACTGATGATATATGTTTGTTATTGATATGTTATATTATAATTGTTCTCACTCTGCAAGTTCCATGTTAATTCTCTATGGGTTGAAATGATACATACCCAATTTTTTTGTAGAATTGGGGAAAATCGTTATGGGTTGAAATGACAAACCCAAGCGATTTACATTAAATTTAAAATTTTGGGATTACGGGTTGAAATGATATGCACCCGTAAATATTTAAATTGCAGATTGAAATAATAAATATCTGTATCACTTGACCATAGGATAGAAAATTATATGCGGACACTGTTGGTCAATATTTTGAAAATGATTTCCAAAGTTTTGAAGGAAATATATGGGTTTTAATAAATATTGATTTTTAAAGTATAGTATATATATATGTGTTTTATATATGTCTAAATTTTAGATTTTAGAATTATATATTTTGGGAATATTAAATTTATAAGTTAGCTTTGAAATTATAAATTTAATATTTTTATTTTTGAAATTATAAATTTAAGATTTTTTTTCGTATAATTTTATTTTTTTAAAATAATAAAATAATATTTAATATAAATATACATTTAATAATAAGATTTAATTTAATAAAGATTTAATTTAATAAAAATTTAATTTAATTAGTATATAATATGTTTTTGTATTTACTTACATTTACATTAATATTTTAAAAATAGACATTTTATAACTTTAATAATTGTGGTTTGGAAGAGAAATAAATATTGACTTGGAATTTAAATGGGTTAATAATTTAATTTAAATAAGAATTGAATTAGACCTATTAGTTTGAGATTTTGAAAGATATAATTATAACTTGATTTATAACTTGACTTGATAAAAAGTGATAAATGAATATTCTCAATTTTGAATAAAATTGAGATTGAATATTTAATATTGATTTAAATATTTAAATTGCGATTTAAATAAATTGTTATAAAAGGGTTAAGGGAATAATTTCCAATTTGAATAAATTTAAATTTAAACGTTGAAATATAAATGAAATTTATATTGTAAGTGTTTGAATATTTAAACTTGAATCTTTAACCCTTCAAATTGAAATGGTTGAACTGGAATTGATTTAAGATTGGATTTTCGGAATTTAAGACGATTTGAATCGATCTGTGAAATTGGAGAAAACTATTTTTATTATACAAAATATTCTAATATATAAACTATTTTAATATATAAATTATTATATTATATAAACTATTTAACTTATAACTATTTATTATATATACTATTTTCATTATCTAAACTATTTGAGTCGAATTGTTATGATTTCAAAAGTGTTACGATTTCAAAAGTGTTATGATTTCAAAGTGTTATGATTTCAAAAGTGTTATGATTTCAAAAGTCTTATGGTTTCCAAAGCATCATAATTTTTAAAAGAGTCATGATTCTAGAAATGAATATCATTTAAAGTGAATAATGATATTGAATTGATATGATTTTGAAATCAATATGATATTTTTATATGAAGTATAAACTATTTGAAATGAAACGACCATGGTGTGAAATAAGCATTTGGTTGTTAAAGAGTCTGGAATCGAATATTGTCATACTCTCTGCCAATGCCAAAAACTACTTTAACAACTGTGTACGCGATGGAGATTCTAGAATGAAGTAGGATGGTTTGACGCCGATTCTATATGGTATTTACGTGGACCTGACTCCCGTGAGTTAACTTGATGTGGCTAAAATAAGAGCTATACTGGGCCAACTGATGTCATCCCTTCGATCGGGCACATTTCTTCGATACCATTCTATTGCTTTTGTGATTTGACTGATTGCACCCTTTTGATTTGGGAGTGTGTCACGAGGTGGGTGGTAGTAGCTTCTATGCATTACCACCAGTCCGAGAGTGCAAATGGTATATCTACCCTGGCATTGCCTCGAGTGCTGTGTTGCATGCCTTATCGTGCCTTCTATGAGTTTGGTTTGTACCATACCTATGGAGTGCCCTCTGATAGCCCTCCAGTTTACAGACGAATTACGGTACTGTATACATTATGGGAATATATAAAAGTGTGTTAAGGGGGATATGGGTAATGCCTTAAAGCTATTTCAATGGCTTTACTTTACTATACACATATTATAATAGCGTATATTACTACTGAGTAGATAGTTCCACAGATCCTTAGAGGATGGAAATCCCGAAATCCTTTAAGTTACTTGATTTCAGTGGACATTTCACTTAGTGTTGAATTTATTAATATAAGGATGTTATTCCTGACTCGAGTGTTTTGTGTTTTGCTTTACGCTCAGCCCAGACTGAGTGTCATAGCATTTGACACTAACCTTTGGAGTTGGAGCTTCACTTGGAGACTTATCTATATCTATTCAGCTTTCAGCTATTTAGTTGTTTTATTCAGACTTGTCGTCTATTTGTATTCGAGACAAAATTGTATTGGAGATATTATGTTATATTTTATTTCAAACTCTATTGTTGTTTTTTCAGTAGCTTTATGAATTACTATTCATCTGTATCCGCTGCTTATTGTTATATTCCTTTGTGTCTGTGATTCTGTGATTGATTTATTTACCGTATGTGCTGAGTTTTGCCAAACATAAATTAATAATCCATGATTTTGAGCAATTCAATTCCGACATGTGTGGATGCGAATGGTTCAATATAGCGAGTCGTTACAATTTAACTCCACTTAACCAATAAATAATATTGGTAAACTCAATTTGTAGATCTATTTATAAATAAAAATAGTCCAGATAAATATCGATAATTAAGTATTCAAATCAATGAAGTTGTCATTCTGGGGCACAGTCTTAGATTTCAACGAAACCAATTTCATTGGATTCATAATAGTGAATTATTTCATGCCTTTGAATTTCGTTGCGATCAGACATATCGATTGGTTATGCAAGATCGAAATGCGTTGAAATTAATATTAGAAATTTAATATTATAACCGGGCCTGAAAAGCTATTTTTTGCAGATGATCGAATTAGACCACAAAACTAGTTCCATTGTGTGGGAATATATGGGTATAAGATATAGAATGCTAGGCGTCGCGCCTCATTTGGAGTTCAATATTTTTGGGTACGTTTGGTTGAATAATTTAAAATAATAATGTTTATGCATATATATGCACCATTTGTGAAATATGCTTGCCCGTACCCTCATTATTCATGCCTTAACTCTACTGTTCCAGCCCATACTCTTTTCTCTCTATAAAATTATTGCCTATGAACAAAAAACTTGCTTTCTCTCTTGGAAATAAAATTTCAAAATTCAAGAATTAAATGTATACACCTCCAACAATCATGAAACAAGTTTCAAAAATCTCATCTCGAAGAGATCTTTAAATCCATATGCCTATGAGAAGTCATGGACACCATTTTGAAGGCTCAACCATAGAGCATTCAAACTAGGGTTTGTAATTTTCATGGGTTTCACGTGACTACGGGTTAAACGGAGATTTGTTTCTCATGGAAAGGCAAGATTTACAAATTTCGAGGGGTGCAGCCCTTGGAATACAAACATGTCGGAGCAGAGGGGCTCGACTATAGGGTTCAGGATTGACAGGGGAAGTTAGCGCTTGTTTCAATGGCTTGGTTGAGTTCATGGAGGTGTGTTGAGGCGACATGAGGTGGTTTTGGAAGGCAGAGCTCCTCTTTGTGATTCGCGTCATTCTACTATGACAGGTGGGGAGGCATTGTTGCTTTCTGTGCCAATCGATGGAGCTTGGCATCAATGGGTCGGTCGGAGGGAGGGGGAGAGGATGTAGCGAACCAGGATTTTTGATCCTCGAAAATCGACATAAATGAATTCACTATATGACACGCCGAATATTCAAGTGCTTGAAATACCAATTGTTAGAAGTGAAGAAGAAAAGGTAGAAGAAAACAGAAATAACAACATAGAATCTCACCATCGAAGTGGAACAATATATAATAACATATCTTTATAGAAAAACTATAACTGTTTTATGCTTGCAATCATCAGAGTACAATAATCAATACATGAATCTGGAAAATTATAGTAACTTGTCCTCACTAGTGCTGATTGTACAGTGTATACACACATCGGAATATAATCAAGTACGTGTAATACGTCTCTGTCATCCAGCTCGCCTCCTGAGTTCCATAGCATCCTAACTTGAATCTGAAATACTCGTTCTGACCTGAGCATTATAATAAATTAACACCATTGTCAGTCTTGAAAACCAATGTGAGAAAACAAACTCAATTTGAATTATTAAAGTTATCAAAATCCTTTTAGGATTAAAGGTATCTCGTAGGATCCCGCCATACATAAACATGATGGGTTTTTACCTTACGATGACTAAAACATTTGATATCAAAATCATTTGATATTATAATAGTGTCTATAGAAAGTAAATTAGAAAATAGCTAAAATGCTTGCATCTCACGTTTCAGCATATTTATGCACAATCAAAACCATATAGGCTCGTAGTGGATATTAGATTTCATATAATGACTAGGCTACTGGGGTACCACCCATAGCAATACACCTCTAGAAAATGTACCGAGGACCACACCGAGATCCCCTGCCAACATAAGGCCAGTCTAGCCCTAACCTGGATAGTACCGAATATGTTATCACCCCAGGTGTTCCTACCCTTATCGGGCGCTCTCTTTTCCATGCACAACCATATCCATAATTTTAATATTTATCAGAGGGTATCTAGAAAGGTGATAACATACCCTAATAAGGTGCGACCCTCTTAGCCTTACTACATCTTCAATGTTTTAGTCATTCAAGGTTGATGAGACTTGAGGTCGCATTTTACCTTTTTGAATAGCATTCATACTTGGAATGCTAACACTGCCTTCCAGGCAACAATGCAATGATAGCATTCATCCACACAAGTTGTTTTGGGTCTGAACAAACTGAATCTTCAAATCACTGTCTCCATTAACTTCTTGATTTCACAATTCGTAACGCACAAACCAGATCAAAGTGGTTTTTGGATAATTAAATCCAATCCCGGTCTCTTTAAAATGATCAATGAATTTGGCCAGATTTGATAGTCATTTATTTAACTATCAAATAACATCTCTAAGCAGTCACTAGGTCTTATTTAAATCTTTCTAAATATTTACTTCAAAATATCCTTAGAAAGTTATCTATTTCAAAACTCTTCTAGTAATTCAATACTTGAAAATAATTCCAAACTTATATTCATAACATGATATTTTCAAATCATATTTTACTTCAGCTCTTAGTAAAATATTTCCAAATTCGATTATAATCCATTGCTTAGGAAAATTATCTCTATATAAATTTTTCGTCGCTATACTATCTCCAAAACTCTTCATTTCAGCACTTAGGAAAGTTTATAAATCTATTTTCTGAAATCATTTCTAATATCCATACTTAGGAAATATTTCATAACTTGTCTCATAAATCTTCGGGATTTATATTAAATCCTTTTACACTCTTTTAAATCGATTATACCTACTTATAATCTCTTCTATCTATTTATAACATCTTTATGACTTCAAACTCAACCTCGAAGTTCTTGTTTCTAACATTTTGGAACTTTCCTTAAGTTCTCAGAATTCCATTATAGTGTTTTCTTTTATAAAATCCTATCTGTTACATAAACTCCGTTGACAAGTCTCGATAGAATTTACAAATAAATAACAATCATTCATAATTTCTATATATATACGATATGTATTTTGGAAGAATAATAATTTATTTTTAAAATATGTTCAAGTAATTATTTAAAATATCAAAACACTTTTTATAAACATCCATAACTCAATTTTAGATAAACAAATAGTTTACAAAGCCGATTATAAAAATTAGAATTAAATTTCAGTTAACATTAGATAATCGAAAAATTCACTTCCAAAGTATTTCAATACTAACTAGCTTTAAATTAAATAGTTTAACAAATAAAATTTTCCTTTTAGAAAAAACTTCTTTATAATAAAACATACTTTTAAAATCTCAATAATCAATTCAATTTATAAATTTCTCTTGATTCACAATATATTGATTTCATTACGATTTCCTAGCCATTTCCACTTTTCGAAATATGGGATCCACTATTTTTTTCTAAAACCTATTTCATATCTCGATATAAATTCACCCTTTGGAATTAAATTCCCAATTTATCAACTGATATCCTTTCCTTTATTTATAAACATCGTTATAAATTTTATAACTCCTTTGGGTTTACTTGTTTATAAAAATATAATCTCATTCATGAAACTTCATTTTATGAATCCATTGTTTAATAAAAATCCTCTATATACATTATGTTAAAATTTCTACTTAAAATAATTTTACGAATAGTTAAGTACAGCCCCAAAATCAATTATTGTTTTATCCAAAACCATTCCCTTTAAAATAATCCAAATTTCGATATACATATTTTTATATTTATAATCTCCATTTAATTCCTTAAAAGTTCAAAAATAATATTCATGGTATTTAAAATATCAAAATCTAAGGCCAATGCTACTTAGCATCCAGTAATTCAAATGACTGCATAGTCTGTCATAGATTTTACACACAAATCATATATCGCTATATATGAAATTGAAATTAACATTTTTGAGGAATCCGGTTGGATCTCTCCAACCTGTTTTCCAACATCCACAGATATTAGTCAACATAAAATACCAATCCCACTTTGAGGGGGATATCATGGTTTATTGGGTCATCCGCTATTATGGGGGCGCATAGGATCTCATCCGCTCCAATCGGCGAGAAATATATCCCAACTACTAATATACATACTACCATATATATAACATAACATTTAATAGATAATAATTTATAAATTCAACCAAGCATCCAATAATTGATTTTAATTATTTTAAATTAGCTTCAGCAATTCAACAAGAGTGAGGTTTACTCACCTTGACTTTTATTTGCAATCCATTTCAATTTTTTAAATCAAATTAAACTGCGTTCAATTTAATTCAAAATTCCAGCTATCTTCAATAAAATCAGAGCCAAATTTTATTGTGAAATTCCAACCTCATATAAGAAAATTATGAATTTTATAAGTTATTGAATAAAATAAGTTTTGAATTAAATATGTGACGCCCCATCTCTATACTCACACTACCCAAGGATACTATGGAGTAATTCCGTCAACTAGCACGAAGAATAAGGCTGCTCAGGAGCGACCATCTGTGTAATTGCTTTGTGCGAGTACCGTTATGCCAGATAGTATTACATGCATTTCATTTCAAAAGGAAATCTGACACATCAGATGCAAACTCAAAACTACTACATAGTGGCTATGTGATCTTCGGAAACAAATATAAAATAAGCATAACATAATCAATCATAGATATTCATATCACTAAGGAGAAAACAGACATGAATATAACACATAAAAGTGTGCATCAAAATAATGGTCATGTAAGATCCACTAGATCACAAAAAATATGTACAAGTAGTAGACAAAGGAATATGTATACATCAAGAAATCTCTATCTTGAATGTATAAAACAAAAACTATTTGCTAAGTAATTAGCCAAAAGTCGGATGACGGACCCAGATAAGAAGTCAAGTAGAAGCACCTGAATTACCTCGGTCTGACCCAAGTATTATTTAAGAAGAAAATAGTAAATAGATTAGTCTAGCCATAAATATCATATAAAATGAGATAGGATAAGAGATATAAGAAAAATGTATGATAACAATAATGCCATACTGTGATAAGTATACATTTAATAACAACAAAAAAATCATACAATATCTTAGATTTTCTCAAACACCAAAAGAATGTCATATTCTTTATTTTATTCACCAAACCACAAATATTGGCAAAACATATTAATGCTAATTGCAAAAAAGTGGTGAAACACAAATTCCAAAAATCATCAATTATGAATCCAGAAATCACAAAGGGGGAGGCCTATCACAAATGGGAGCATGAAAACTCACTAACACGTGCATCACAAAAGAAACGCTTTCCATGGGTCGCTAACCATGGAGTCGGTGCAACGACGTAGTACAAAGGTACTCCAAAGGAACCTGAAACACAAATAACTGGAACAACGACATAGTACAATGGTACGCTAGATGAACCTGAAACTCGAATATTCCGGAACAATGACGTAGTACAACGGTACGCCAGACGAACCTGAAACTCAAATATTCCGAAACAATGATGTAGTACAACGGTATGCCAGATGGACATGAAACTCAAATAATCTGGAACAAGGACGAAGTACAACGGTAGGCCAGAGGAACCTGTTAAAAAGATCATGGGTCGCTACCCCACAAAAAGTGAGCCAAAGCTCCATAGAATAAGTGTAAATTACATCAAGCAAGTAAATAAATGAGTTTAGCTTCATGTTCCATAACCACTGACTTAGCTTAAATATTTATGAACAAATTGTAGATTTCCACTAAAAACACAAAATGATCATCATTAATCAAAAAGAAGTGTAAATTGCACTAAGCTAGTAAATAAATGAGTTTAGCTTCATGTCTCATAACCATTGGCTTAACTTAATTATGTAAGAACAGATTGTAGATTTCCACTCGAAAATTGTCACAAGAGTTCAATCGAACAAGTCCAAGAATTAACCGACGAAGTAAACGCAAGCGTTTCATACCACTTGTTTTGCTATGCCGCTTAATTAGATTCTCATACTAATAGATTGGAAAATGGTTTTAAAACAATCTTTGTATTAAAAATAACGTTGAAATCATTTTTGTGAAAGAGTTTGAGTATTTACTACTAGAATAGAAAACTTTGTATTTAAAAGTGATAAATCACATAATGATTGTAAAAAAACAATCGATCACTAAAAATTCATATTCGAAGGCGTGAATCAAATCCAAGGAAATCGATACCAAATCCAAGGAGATCGATACCAAATCCATCAAAATGGATATTCCCAAAAATCCAGAAAAAGAAGTCATCAAAGTCAATAAAAGTGATAACAACTAATCGGATTAACAAAAATCGATAAACATTGGAAATTTACTCAAAAGGTAGGCAAATAGGCAAAACTAGACAATTCCAAACATCTAGGGGTTAATCTAGACGTCCGAATTTGGTTTCTGGAAATAATTCAAAAAACCCCCAGATGTTTGAAATTACAAAGCAGACGTCTGAACCCATACTAGACGTCTGAACCAATAAATCAGACGTCTGGAATTTGTCTCTGCCATTTTATTTTCTTTGTTCACTATATAATTTCTCCAGGGACCATAACCAGACGTCTGAAATTATAAACCAGACGTCTGGTTGGTTCAGCTGGGCAAAAATTAGCCTAGGCTAATTATGGCCAAATCGATTCGGAAGCGATCGGACGAGCAAAGGAGACCAGGGATTTATGCCAAGCGACAACCCAGCCCTTTAGGATCTTCGATACACCCCGAATAACATGTCCAAATATCCACGATAGGTTCTTTAAAGATTTTGACTTCAAAACACCAAAATTTGGAAAATTCACCAAATCAATTCAAATCAAAAGCAATTGAACATGAAATAGATGTTAGGAATTCATACCTAACAACAATGAAAGTTATCGACGTAGTTTTGAGTTAAAAACTCACTTTTAAACCCAAAAATAACAATGGGGAGCTTTAAGACAAGGCAAGACCAATTCCTCTTCAATACACCTCTAGAATCTTCAATCTATTATTAAAGGTGAAATTTTCCCTAAGTTAAGTTATAGGAATTTCTGAAAATTGAAGAGAGATTGAGATGGAGAAGAAGAAGAGGATTCTTACCTAAGCTTTTCTTTGATTTTAGAGCAAGAACTTGAATTTCCTAAGAGAACTAGGGCTTAGGATTTTGATTTCTTTTCTTTTCCCCCATTTTTCTTTTAGGACTTGTGTATTAGGAAATGACGAATAGAATGAATGAAGAGTAGAGGAGTTAGGGTATTTGGTAGAGGAGTTGGGTATTATGTTGGATTAATGGGCTGAAACCCAAACCCAAAGCCCAATAAAAAAATAGAAAAATTATATTCAACCCCAAACATATCGATGCTTATACTTAAAAAGGTCGAAAATGCCATTATGGACTCAATGGAAGTGGTCTCGAGTCCGAATTCGACAGTTTACAAAAAGTAGCATTTCGGACTATAATCTGACTAACGATGCTATATTTAAATATATAATCATAAAATATGCGGGTTGTTACAAACTCCCCTCCTTAAAGAAATTGCATCCTCGCAACACTTAAGAAGAAAATAAAGAGTAACAACCATAAATCATATCAACACAAAAGAAGAAATTTTGAAATGAGAAGTTCCTCTTAAGGAGCACGAGAGAGTAAGTTCGGATTTGTTTCCTTAATGAATTCTCTGGATTCCAAAGAGAAATCCTTAGGATTTGAGGATCATTGAACCTTCGCAAGCGGAACATCTTTATCACGAAGGCATTTAACCTCCGTAGCAATGATACGGATAGGATGTTGCTCATAAGTCAAATTAGGTGAAAATCCAATTTCTTCAATAACACCGGGCTCAAGAATAGAATCGGAACCCATAAGGAATTTTCGTAGTCGAGAGACGTGGAAAACGTCGTGAATAGCAGAAAATTGAGCCGGTAACAAAAGGAGATAAGCTACGGAATCAATACGTTCGGTAATGGAAAGTGGGCCAATATATCGAGGTGCTAATTTTTCCGATCGACTGAAACGCACCCTTCATAGGTGAAACACGAATAAACACCAAATCCCCACATAAAATTCTGAATTCCTTCTTTGATTATCAACGTAGAATTTTTGTCTACTTTGAGCTTCTTTGATCCTATGACGAATAAGGTCAATATTTTTTGTGGAATCACGAATAAAATCTGGACATAAAACCATCTTCTCATCGGCCTTAAGCAAACAAGAAGGGGATCGGCATAGCCTCTTGTGGAGTGCCTTGAAAGAGTCATACCAATACTATATTGGAATTATTATAGGAAAACACAACACGAGAAATATGATCTTCCCAACATCCACCAAAATCAAGAACACATGCATGAAGAAGATCTTCAAGAGTTTGATTCACACGCTCGGTTTGTCCATCGGACTGAGGATGATAAGCGGTGCTAAAATTAAGCTTCGTTCCTAAAGCTTTTTGAAGACTCTTCTTAAATCCAGTGGTAAATAATGGATCACGATCACTAACAATAGAAGTGTGAACTCTATGCAATTTAACAATTTCTTTAACATAGAGTTTAGCTAAAAGAGGTACGGTCCGATTAGACCGAACAGGAATAAAATGGGCGGATTTTGCAAGTCTATTTATTATCACCCATAAACTGTCATGACCTAAACGAGAACGGGGAAGGCCGTCAATAAAGTCCATGGAGACTTGATCCAACTTCCAAATGGGAATGTCTAAAGGTTGCAATAACCCACCGGGCCTTTGATGTTTGGCCTTTACGAGTTGGCAAGTCATGCAATGCTTAAGTAGTTAGCGATATCATATTTCATTCCATCCCAATAATAAAGTCGTTTCATATCCGCATACATTTTATACTACTGGGATGAATGGTAAATTTAGAACGATGAGAATCTTAGAAAATGTCTTTATGTATATTACTAATTTTTAGAACGATAAGTCTACCAATATTTCGGATGCCGCCACAAGCATCGATTTCAAAGTCTTTTAAACCATTAATATTGCTATCCATATAACTGTGGCTAAGCCGAGCCAACTCAGGATCATGGTTTTGAGCTTCAAGAATGCGGTCTAAAAGAGAAGGATGAGCCTTAAGGCTACATAAAACAAGAGATGAACAATGAATCAGATTCACGATCTCGAATCGCACAAGTGGATAAAGTCTCGAGATCATTCCATTCGGATATAATCATGGAAACAACCGCTTGTTGCTTACGACTAAGAGCATCAACAATATGATTTCCCTTTCCAAGAGTATAAAGAATATCAAGGTCATAAGATGCAAGGAACTCGAGCCAACATTGTTGATGCAAATTAAGTTCATTTTGAGAAAATAAGTACGTCAATGATTTATGATGGGTGCAGAGAACGAATTTCTCTCCCAAAAGATAATGACGCCAAATTCTAAGGGCGAAAACAATAGTGTTTAGGAGATTCCTATCGATAATGTTGATCGGGCGCATCGACCAGAATTCTTAAAGCACTCAATGGGCAATACAACACAAAATCATCTTCTATACGATAAAATTATCTCTTAAAATTTTTACGAATACTCTTTGTTCGTTTTAAGAACAAAATCCAATTATGTTTATAAATATACCTTAGTAGAAAGATTTGCAGTTTTAAATTACTGTTTTCACCCATAATCAATGAATACAAGGATGGAGTCATCAAGATACTCACACAATACTCGATTCATAAGATGGATGAAATAAGCTAGGTGGTTCGTCAAAGCAAATGGCATAATAAGCCATTCATAAGAATCGTAATGAGTTCGAAATGCGGTCAGTGGAAAGCTGTTGTCTGCAACTCATAGCTAATGAAAACTGGTGGTAAGGTCGAGCTGTAAAGACCTTAGCACCACTCAATAGATCGCTTAGGTGATAATGCTAAGACAAGCTCAAAAATACCGAAAAATTCACAAACTACTTGAATGAGAGAAATAACATTTTCCTCATCATGTGGGTTTAAAGAAATAAATGATGCCACCGAATTGGAATCAAAATCATTAATAAAAATTAAAAACTTGCTTAACAGATTGAGGATGTTGAAGATGGATAGTCCTCTCAAGACATAGGATATGGGCTTCATAATGATTAAGCCAATCCTTTCCCAAAAATCAATTCCGAAACCTAAGTATCACATAACATGCAAATCGGATCGAAAAGCATAATCACATAAAATAATCTCGACATCTTTACGAAGTAAACTAAGTGTTATGGATCCACCATGTAATGACCCACTATTTTGTACCATCCAAATCGACAATAATCCACACATGTCAGACTTGAATAATTCAAAATAACAATTGTAATAAAATTTGGAGCAAATAAAACTAATCACAGAATCAAAGACACAAAAATCTTAGAATAACTCATAGCGAAAAGAAAAATACCACATTAGTTCATGAAGCTACTATAACAATGTCTTAAAACAAAATATATAATATCGGTCCGAAAACAAATGCAATATAGATCCCAAAAACATAGAATTCCACTAATACAAGAGCTGAAGTAGAACAACTGAAACTGAAATGGATAGATAACTAGATAAGCAGAATCTACAGTGACTCCTAGCTCCAGAAAGAGAAATCCAAAGCTGTGAATACTCAGGCTGACGCGAGTGTAAAGTAAAAAAACAAAACACTCGAGTCAGGACATACACACTTATACAATGTAAACCAACTCAAGTGAACTGTAGTAGTAATGCATAATAACTTAAAGGATGCTTGGGATTGCCCGTCCTCTAAGGATCCGTTAAACCATCAAATAAATAGTAATAAACACTATCATAGAAATACCTATATTAATGTAAACTATGCAAATAACAGTGCTAATGTGGCTAGGGTAGCACAGAGCTGCAGCAATCACTCATCTCTAGTCACACTCTCAAACTGAAGGTGTACATCCAAAAATCACAAGGCATACAGAGAAGTGTACCCATAGTTAAAATTCCAAAGTGGTTTAAAATTCCGAATTAAAATCAAGCATTTAAACCATTAAAAGGTGGAGTCATTATACCTTCAAATCAAATATTAAATTCCTAAAATTCTAGCCTTTTTAGAGTTCATTTATTCACTTAAATACATTAAAATAGTGAAATTTCAGCTTTCGCAGCACTTAGAAAATGCTACAGTAAGTTAATTTGAAAATAATTCAATCCAGCAAAGACAGCATAAAAAAACTGTTGTAATAGTTCAAGTTTCAAATTAAAAGGTTTAATTCAATTCAGCCAACTGCAGCACTTAACAAGTGCTACTGTAGACCTTTTATAAATTTCAGATTTTAGTTCATTCTACAACTACAGCACTTACAAAGTGTTGTTATATCACTTAGTTAAATTTTAGCTATAGTTCATTTGCATCAATTACAGCACTTACAAAGCGTTGTAATATCCTTTACTTTAGATTTTAAGTTAACTTCAGAAATGATAGCATTTCTGAATGCTGTTAATTAAATTTTCGGATTTTCAGTACAATTTCAGAAATAATTAAACTTCAATTTAAACCATTTTAACTTATAAAATCTTAAATTTTTACATTCAAAATGTTCATTTGAATAACCTTTAAATTATGATTTTTATAAAGTAACATTTTACACAAAAATCAAATTCTATTAATAATTCACTTATTAAATTCAGGCATACAATTTCTATTCTTTGTATTTTTAAAATTTTACTTAACAATTAAGTTTTAATTTCCATTTCAAAATATAGACTTAATTTCCATTATTATTTATTTAACCTAACTTTTATTTTCAAACCAAACCTCAAATTTAAATACTTAAGTTATATTTAAATTTCACTTTTAAACATTCATTTATTTAACCATTTTAATTCATAGAAAAATCAATAACACCTTATTAAATCATTTTAAATTCAATTTAAATCAAACTATCATATTTTATTTACTTAACTTAAAATCCATTTTTAAACAAAATCACAAATTTCAAAATTTATTTATATTTCAAATTTCAACTTAACCATTATCTATTTACGTATTTAACTTGTAAAAAATCATTAATCCTTTATAAAAATCATTTTAAATTTAATTAAATCAAAATACCATAATATAAAATTTTAAAATATTTTAAAATCGATAGAAAAAACTATATAAAATAACCACGGGTCTGTATAATATTTTCTAACCTAGGTCAAGTGATACGAATAATATATCATTTTAATACATAATTTACAAAGAAAAATCCATACTTTGTTTCACAAAATCACTCGCATAGCAAAGCTACTAGAGTGGCCTCTCCCCCACTCTGAAACTCGAAAATCAATGTCGATGATGTGTGCACTCATCACCGAAATTATTTTCCAGCGACACAAGTGAGTTCTAGACTTATATTTTCTTGAAACTTCTTTGAAATCTCTTCGAAATCATTGGATGTGATATCCCGGAATTTTTGGCAATATCAATTTAATTATTTGTGTTAAAATTAAATTGATTTGACAATATTGTTAATAATAAATTTGAATTTGATTTAATAATCTTCTTTTAAATAAATATTTAACTGATAATTTATCTTTTAAAGGCTAATAAATTGTTTTCTATTTGTAATGTATATATATTTGTATATATTGTAAATGGATAAGATTTGTTTTAAATTTAATAAATAAAGGCATGTTTTCTAATTTTAATATTTTGGTAATTTGGAAATTTGATTTAATTTAATATTAAATAAATAACCATATGATTTTAAAATACTCAAGATAAAAACTTAATTGTTTAAAATTGATTTTAGCATAAGTTTAAATTTAAATAAAAAGGTTTGTTTTGTTCTTTTTAAATGTAGCTGATAAAATAAGTCTAAATACATAAACATCTACGGTATTAAAATAAGTATAAAAATGGATGATAAGTAAATTAAAGGTTTGGTAGTTTAAGTTTAAAAATAAAAGAAAAATAAAAATAAACACACATGTTAGAAATGGAACTAAATACTTAGGCTGAAATTCATAGCAAAGACTAAAACAACTTTATATATTTGAACATAAGTAAAAACATTACCCAGGCAAGTAAAAGAAAACATTTTGTACAAAGTATAAAAAGTAACCTGTAAGTAACATATGCAAGGCAAGAAACTAGTGAAAATAAATATCTATATACAAGACAAAAATAAACAAAGGGCAAAAGAAAATATTAAGTACATAAGATATGTATGTTGCCTGTAGAATGTATTCTAGAACAAGGAAAGAAATAGGACAAAGAGGAAAATATCAACATACAAAAGGGCTAAGCACAAAACTTAAAGTACCCTTGCATTTAATGCTAGCACACTATTTAGTCAATCTGAAATCTTATAAAAGCAATTCAGCCTCCTTGTGCAAGGAAAATCTCTGACCAATCTATGAAATAAAAAAATAAAAAAATGACGAAAATATTTGTACCTGCAAATAGCTACCCAGATATCACCTACCCCCTGTACAACTCTTCTATATCTATCCCTATTTCATTCGTTCATGTCATAGCAAGTCAGGAGAAAATACAGAAAACCAGTTGTTCCGTTTTAACTTTTTTTTAAAATAAAATTTAGAAACTAAGTTTAAATGAAAGGCAAAGTTTTAATTAAGTTTAAAATCCAAATTTGACTCTGATTCAAATCTAGTTTGAATCTGAGTTTTGAAAAATAAAGTTTTAAATTTAAATTAATTGAAATAACTTTAAAAGGTTTAAATGGTTTGAATTTAAAGTAAAGCTTAAAATAAACTAGAGATTTAAACCTAAGTTTAAATCTGATTCAAATCTAGATCTGAATCTTAGTTTCGGAATAAAAGAAGATTTTAAAATTTATTTTAAATAGTTTAAATGATAAAGTGAATTTTTAAATTGGTTTGAATAAATTAAATTGGGTTTTAAATTCTTTTAAACTTCTATTGTAAGATAAATAATTAGTTAACTTGTGAAATTAAAAGGGTTTTGAAATTATTTTAAACTTGTTTAAGTTAATTTGTTTTCATTTAAATCTTAAATTTAAAAAGAAATTTTAAAGTTAAATTTGAAATTAAATTGTTTTTCTTAAATACCTTGTTAATGATAATTTGATCATTAACAAGAAAAGGGTTTTTATAGTTAAATATTTAATGATTTGTAATTATTAAATTTATAAAATGGATAATTAATGACTTGAATTAATTAACTTAGTAATTAAGAGTTTAAATTTATTTAAATAAGGTTTAAGCTAATTAAATTAGGATAAATAAATTGGTAATTAAAGATCATTAAATTAAATAAGGTTTTAAATTTTTAATTAATAATTAGTAATTAATTAATCAAGTAATTAAGAATTAATTAATTTACAGTTAACACTTAATTAATTAAATAATTAAGGATTAATTAATGAGTAATAAAAGATAAATAAATTGTAATTAATAATTAATAAATCTTAGTTAATTACTTTAGAGAAGTAATTAAAGAATTGTAAATAGTTAATGAAGGTCATTAACTAGAATTATTCAGTAATTAATTAATGTGATAAATTCTTAATAATTAATTAGATTAATCAAGTTAAGATAAAATTGTGAATTGTTAAGTATAATTACTTAAAGTAAGCAATTAAGGAATTAATTACCCATTGTTATTAATTCAGTTTAATATGAATTGTTTAAGTTAATTAATTAAGTTTAATTAATTTAAATAATCATTTGAGGATGTGATAAGTATAATTACTTAGGGAAGTAATTAATGATATTTACTGGATGTAATTAACTGAGGATGCTTAAGGATGGAAGTAATTTGAGTATAATTACTTTGTATAATTAATCATGGGATTAATTTAAAGAAAATTAATTAAGGAGTAATTAATTTATTTAAGGGAAATTAATTACTGAATGATTTAATTAGGGGTGATTAATAATTGTGGTTTAATTGAAGATCAATTACTTAAGGCAATTAATTTAAATAGGATAATTAATTAAAAGGTAATTAGAAATCATTTATAAATATAATTTAATGATGTAAGTAAGGGTTGATCAATTTAGATTAATTAATCAATAGTAAGTAATTAAAGAGTAATTAATTAGTGTAATTAAAGATTAATGTAATTAATCATAGTTAATCAATTTAATAAGTAATTAAAGGTTAATTACTATGTTTAGTTAAGGATAACTAAATTGTGAAATTAATTAAAGGATAATTACTTGAATACAATTAAAAGTTAATTAATCAAGGGTGATTAATTAAATTGAAAAATTAGATGATGATAAATTAATTGATGGACAATTGATTAACAGTTATATAAGCAAGATTAACAATGGTGAAGTAATTAATTTAATTTACTTTAAATTAATTAGAGATGAAGTAATTAATTTAATTCATTTTAAATTAATTATAGCTGATGTGAATACTTATATATGGATTGATGATATTGTTTACCTTGAATGGTTTGAGATCTCAAATATGAGATAAATGATGTTGTGTGATATGTATGCTTTGATTTAAGTATGTTGATAATAAGGATTATTTGTTGTGATGATAATATGGATTATCTGTTTATGATGATAATGTTGATTATCTATTGTAATATTGTGAATGATCTATCTGTGTGTATGTAGATAATTAAATTGAATTGTTTTAAACTTTAAAACAACTTGGCCTTAAAAGATGGCGTTTGGATTTCAATGAGACCGGGATCGGGTTTCTATATTTGGACATCCGAAAACCACATCGATCCAAATTAAACGTTAGGTCGTGAATTCTCAAGTAAAGATTCAAAGTGCAAGGGTTATCGTCGTTAACTCTGAGGGTGATTCCAAAATGAGTGTAATGAGATAATGCCTTCGGTTTCGTTCGAACGCGGAACGAACTTGTATGGATTGAATGCTTTTAGAACATCGTCAGGGGGGCGATGAGCATTCTAAGAGATGTGTTATCTAAAGGTAATCTTAGCCTCAAGGCTCATCAACCGGGAATGGCAAAAACAGGGGAGGTGCAGCAAGGTTAGGTGGGTCATGTGATGCCCCACCTCTATACCCAAGCTAGCCAAGGACACTACAGGGTAATGCCGTCAACTAACACGGAGAATAAGGCTGGTTAGGAGCGACCATCTATAGCCTTGCTCTAACTATCCATTGAGTACATCAATAATAAACATACCAGCAGGTCGACATACCCAATGAATACTTAAAGAAAAACCATAGGTGGTTGAAGGATCTATCAGAACAGAATATAACAACTCAAATGTAATATACATCACAGAACAGTAGATCATCATATACACATATACTGATACATAGCAGAGTACACAAAATAATACATGTCAAGTGGTATAGCAAACCACAATATACAGACGATTCCAGATGAATACATATCAGAGTTACTACAAAATAGGACTACACAAAAGCTATAACAAAAAGGAACAAGCTGAATAGTCCATGCAGAAGCAAAATAGGCTAAGTCCAAAAGCACCTAACCTGAAACAACTCGGTCTGACCCGAGTATGAAATACACAGGTCAGTCTAGCTAAACAAATCAGTTAGATAAATTGAACAACAATAAACCTGCAATGTTACAAAGCATAATAGATATCTCTAAAAGAGATAACACAATCATCTAACGAAAGATGAATCATATAGAGCAAGCCTCATATCATCGGCAACATATAGAAACAAAGGATAAGAATATCCCAAAGCAAGCCATAAGGCGATAACAAATACCAATAAGGTACACAAGTTCCGCAAGGTAAACACTACGCATCATGCGGCTCATAATGACCAACATCGAAGGGCGATACCTAGGGAATATACATATGAATGAAACATCAGAAAATTTGCTCGAGCTCAGTACTGTACAAACAAGGATCCATGAGTCCGAAGACTCCAAACCCAATATCACCCATGCGGCTAATAACGACCAACATCGGAAGCGATACAAAAGGGCAACCCAATATCACCCATGCGGCTCATAACGACCAACATCGGAAGCGATACTAAAGGGAAACAAACCCGAAGGCACATACCCGAAGGAAACATACCCGAAGACAACAAACCGTAGTGGTGAAGGTCAGAGACCCAGTACTGGACACCACTAACTGGAGGAATGTGTCACAACTCTCGAAGAGGAATCCGAAAAGTGTTAACGTATGTCCCATAACCACTCGTTCATACTAAATGATTTACTATCCGTCAGCCACTTTCACACTCAAAGCAGTACAAAGTTTACCTCATGTCATCGATAAACCAAACCCGAAGGTCAAAACGATCAATTGAATAGGTCGGGGACTAATCGGAAAGATAAACGCACAGATTCATGGTCCGTGTTTTGCCCAACCATTTAATCACCCTTCCATTTCGCTCGAAGTGCGAAAGTGTGTGTTTTAAATAGAATTTATAAATTGGAGAAACGAGCTTTTAAATGTGATCCGAGAGATTATTTTATAAAAACCCGTGGATGAAGTCAAGAATAAGTTATCAAAGTCAAAGATGCAATAACAACTACTAAAACGCAACTTGAATCGATAAAATTTGGATAACCAATCAAAATATGCAAAAATAGGCAAAACAGGCAAAACATGAGCAGGTCGGTCGACCGGTTGCAGGGCTCGATCGGCTGGCCAGATGCAGAAAACATAACATGGCTCGGGGTAGCAGGTCGGTCGACCGGCTACAGGGCTCGGTCGGCCGAACTGCATATTTCTACAGTTTCTGCCCTTTTTCTAATGAAATGCCAATTCTTCCAAAACGCGATCATTCGAGCAATGGACCTAAGGAGCCTTAGCCAATAGATACCCCAGCTCCATTAGCTCTCCGATTCGCTACCAAAAACATGTTCCAATATCAAAGTTAGGATCTTTAAAGAATTGAACCCAAACACGAAAATTTTGGATATTCACCAATTCAATCCAAACCAAAAGCAAGTGCATATGAACAAGGTGTTATGAATTCATACCCAACATCTATGATATCAAGAGAGGTAGATGTGAGTTCAAAACTCACCTTTAACCCAAAAACAAGAAGAAGAAGCTCAACAACAAGGAGAAGACCAACCAAACTCTACTTCAACCCAACAAACTTCAATCTAAGAATAAAACACATATTTCCCAATTTAGGTTTAGGAAATTTTCTGAAATTGAAGAGGAGAAGAGTTGGAGAAGATGAAGAAGAGCTTACCAATGGATTCTCTTTGATTTTGGAGCAAGAATCAAGTTTACAAGAAGAAACTAGGGCTTGCAAATTTCTATTTCCTCTTCCCTTCCACCATTTTCAGTTCTAGCTTAAGAAATGAAATGAAATGAGGATGAATGAAGAGAAGGGGTTGAGTTAGAGGGTTAATTAAGCTAGTGGGCTGAACCCAAATCCAAAACCCAATAGAAAAAGGGTCAAAATTTCGCAAACTCCAAACATATCAAAGATTATACTCAAAAAGATCGCAAACGCCATTTTGGAACCAATGGAGGTGGTTTCGAGCTCCAATTCGGCCGTTTGCAAAAGGTAACCTTTCGGACCTAAATCCGACTAACGACGCTATATTTAAATAAAATATTTAAATATAAAATCGTTAAATATGCGGGTTGTTACAGATCTTCCTTCCTTACAAAATTGCATCCCCGCAATTCCTAGAGACGATATTTGTAACAACTACATACATACAACATTCAAAAGAATAAGGAAATAAGCTTGAGATGAAAAGGCATACTCACCGTTCACAAGCTAAGATAGAAAACCCGGATAAGATCGCTCAATAAACTCTATGGTTTCCCAAGTGGGATTAGCGGACCATTGAACTTTAACGAGCGGCATGTCCTTGTTTCGAAGGTGTCGCACCTCCATGTCAAGTACGCGAATAGGCTGCTGAACAATAGATAAGCTCGGTGAGATCTCAAGCTCTTGCAAATCAGAAGAAGTAATAACAGAATCCGACTCCCGAAGACACTTCCGAAGTTGCGAGACGTGGAACACGTCATGAATGCTAGATAAATGAGTTGGAAGTGAAACTCTATAAGCCATAGGGCCAATACGTTCAGTAATAGAAAATGGTCCTATATAACGAGGAGCCAATTTCCCAGTCGTACTGAAACGCATAACCCCCTTCAAAGGAGAAACACGAATAAAAACAAGATCACCAATTGAGAATTCGAGAGGCTTCCTACGGTTGTCCGCGTAGGATTTCTGCCGACTTTGTGCCTCTTTCATTCTCAACCGGGTAAGATCAATCTTCTCGAAAGAATCACGAACAAAATCTGGACCAAGAATAAGCTTCTCTCTAGATTCCAACCATCAAAAAGGTGATCGACATGGCCTTCCATATAAGGCTTCGAAAGGAGCCATACCGATACTAGATTGATAACTATTGTTGTAGGAGAACTCTACAAGAGGTAGGTGATCCTCCCAACTACCACCGAAATCAAAAATACAAATACGGATGAGATCTTCCAAGATACGATTCACCTGTTCAGTCTGTCCGTCAGACTGCGGATGATAAGCTGTAGAAAAATTAAGCTTCGTTCCCAAAGCTTGCTGAAGACTCTTCCAAAAATGACTCGTGAATAAAGGATCACGATCACTCACAATAGAACTAGGAACACCGTGAAGTCTCACGATTTCCTTGACATATAACTTAGCCAAATGCGAAGCAGTCCTATTAGACTTAATAGGGACAAAATGAGCAGACTTAGTGAGGCGATCAACAATAACCCAAATACTAGAATGACCCGATCTCGAACGAGGTAGGCCGTCAATGAAATCCATAGAAATTTGATCCAATTTCCACAATGGAATCTCCAGAGGCTGAAGAAGACCCGAAAGACGCTGATGCTCGGCCTTAAAACACTGACAAGTTATGCAATTGCTCACATAACTCGCCATATCGCGTTTCATGCCTTCCCAATAATAAAGACGATGCATATCGGCATACATCTTGCTACTACCGGGATGAATGGTATACTTAGAACGGTGACAGTCATCAAGAATGTCATGCCTAAGTGCAAGATCAGAAGGCACAAAAAGACGGTTCTTCTTACGAAGACACCCATGAGAATCAATGCGAAAATCTTGCAACGCCTCATCACAAGATCCAGACTCACAAAGCTGAATAAAATGCAACAAATCAGGATCACGCCGCTGAGCATCGGCAATACGATCCAACAAAATCGGTCGAGCTCCCAAACTAAATAATAGAATAGGAGAATCAGAAGATGAACCTCGATCCCGAATTTCACAAAAAGATAGAGTCTCAAGAATATTCCATTCGGCAAGCATCATAGAAATAACAGCCAAATGTTTGCGACTAAGCGCATCTGCAACACAATTACCCTTACCAGGGGTATACTGGATATCAAAGTCATAGGAAGCAAGAAACTCGAGCCAACGTTGTTGTCTCATATTGAGTTCCTTCTGAGTGAACATATACTTCAAAGATTTATGATCGGTATAGAGAATGAAGCGCTCGCCCAATAAATAGTGTCGCCAAATCTTCAAGGCAAAGACAATGGCGGCTAACTCAAGATCATGAGTGGCATAGCGGACTTCATTCGGACGCAGTTGCCTAGAAGCATAAGCAACTACCCGATCCTTTTGCATAAGAACAACACCGAGACCACTACCACAAGCATCGGTGTAGACAACAAGATCATGATTCCCCTCGGAAAGCACAAGAATAGGAGCATTAGTGAGAAGTTCCTTCAATGTCAGAAAGAAAGCTTCACACTTGTCGGACCAATCAAAACGAATGCCTTTCCGAGTAAGTCAAGTGAGAGGAAGCACAACACGGGAAAAATCCTTAATGAACCGACGGTAATAACCCGCCAATCCAAGGAAACTACGAATCTCATGCACATTCTCAGGTCTCTTCCAATTCTGGATGGCTTCGATCTTTGAGGGATCGACAGAAATGCCATCAGAAGATACAACATGGCCTAAGAACTTAACCTTATTCTCCCAAAAGTGGCACTTGGAGAATTTGGCTCTAAGCTGATGACGACGAAGAGTACTCAAGACAATTTTCAAGTGATTAGCATGCTCGGCTTCAGACATAGAATAAATAAGGATATCATCAATGAACACAAGAACGAACTTATCGAGATATTCCCGGAATACTCGATTCATTAGATCTACAAAGAAAGCAGGAGCGTTCGTCAAACCGAAAGGCATAACGAGCCACTCGAAAGAACCATATCGAGTGCATAAAGCTGTAAGAGGTATGCTATCCTCCGCGACTCGTAATTGATGAAAACCTGTGGCAAGGTCGAGTTGAGAAAAGACCTTAGCACCACTCAATAGATTGAACATATCATCGATCCTAGGCAATGGATACCTATTCCTGATGGTTAACTCGTTAAGTTTGCGATAGTCAATGCAAAGCCTAAGAGTTCCATCGGACTTCTTCACGAAGATGACCGCGGATCCCCACGGAGAAAAACTGGACTGAATCAACTGCTTGGACTCAAGCTCTAAAAGCTGCTTCTTGAGTTCCTCATTTTCCCTTGTAGACATCCTCGTAGGAGGATGACTAACTGGCTGCGCGCCTGGAATGAGATCAATGCGGAACTCAATTGCCCGCTTAGGTGGCAAACCCGATACAGGCTCAAAAACATCAGAAAAGTCACAAGCAATAGGAATACGAGATATATCATCATCATCTCGCGAATCAAGATAACATAAAGCCATATCGGAATTATCCACACCCCGAAGAATAAGAGATAGCTGAGTAGGCGAATCCGAATGTCGAAGATATATAATCCTCTCCGAACAAATAATCCTGGCATCATATCTCACTAGCCAGTCCATACCCAAAATCATATCAAATCCCAGACAAGAAATAACGTGCAGATTCGCACGAAAAGATAAGCCACATAAAACAATCTCAACATCATCACAAAGCAAACTAAGGGTCGCGGATCCCCCAATAGGATTCGCAATCCTTAAAGAAGTAACCATACAAGAAACATCCAAAGATAAATCATCAACGAGCTTCTTCGATACGAAAGAATGTGAAGCACCCGTATCGAAAATAACTCGAATACTATGATCACGAAATAAAATAGAACCTTCCAAAATAGATGGAGATATACCTTTGGTCTGAGAGGGACCTTTAGAAGCCTTGGTAGCATAAAGATTGCTCGACTTAGCACCAGCCGGAACAGTAGGGCAAGCTGAAACATGATGACCTTCCTTCTTGCAATAACGGCAGAAGAGAGGCTTAGGACAAGCTCGAATAATACGATCCGGAGAACCACAATTGAAACACTTTCGAGCGAAAGGTGTTCCGGAAGACTGAGGCTGAGAGCTAGGACCACCAGTCTTCTTCTTCTTAGAAGGAAAATGCCTGGACTTATGAATTGGAAACAGCCTCTTGTTGGGGTTCTTGGAAACCTCAACATCAACATCACTATCACACTCCTTCTCGACGGTCTCGAGATGAAGTGCCGAATCAACCAACTCCTCAAAAGAAAGTTTAAGTTGGAGCAACAAAGATTTCTTAAGATATTTCTTAAGACCAGGAAAAAACTTCAAATTCTTCTTATAAGAAGTGCTGATGAATTCAAGACCATACTAAGATAAAGCCTCGAACGATGCAACAGACTCAGAAACATAAGATTTCCCTTGCTTCAACTCAAGGAAGCGACGGCTCAATAAAACTTTTTCAGATTCAGGAACGAACTTGATTTCAAATCGTCCCCGAAACTGAGTCCAAGAAAGAGTAGACTCATCAATTTCGGCTACAAGAAGCTCATACCAGTCAAGAGCACGCTCTTGTAATAAGCTAGAAGTTACAAGAACTCTATCATGGTCAGAAAGATCCATGCGAGAGAAGATACGCTCGCACGTGCGAACCCAAGCTTGGACTTCAAGAACAGACTCGGAGCCCTTAAACGGCTTTCCTCCAAGATGAGAAAAATCACTGCACTGACGTGCAAAGGCAGACTTGCGAGGTGGAGAAACTCGAGGAGGAACTGGAGGCTGGGTGCTCCTAAACAACTCCAAAAACTGATCAGCAGACATATAAACGCCATCCGGATGTGAGCCACTGGATTTCCCAACATCCGAACGTCGTCCCCTGCCTCTTCCAGCCATACGCTGAAAGTAAGATAAGAACAAGATTATTCACAAGATAGATAATCAAGACGGAATACTACGGAATAATATGCATTCCTAGACGTATTCCCAAACTCTATCTAACCTTGATGGAATAAAGAGACACAATGATTCAAAGATTTGTATCACTTGTACACTTTGATGTACCGTAATATGTGCATCTATTCTGTGTTTATCATATTTTGTTCTGAACCTCGCTCTGATACCACGCTGTGACGCCCCACCTCTATACCCACGCTAGCCAAGGACACTATAGGGTAATGCCGTCAACTAACACGGAGAATAAGGCTGGTTAGGAGTGACCATCTATAGCCTTGCTCTAACTATCCATTGAGTACATCGACAATAAACATACCAGCAGGTCGACATACCCAATGAATACTTAAAGAAAAACCATAGGTGGTTGAAGGATCTATCAGAACAGAATATAACAACTCAAATGTAATATACATCACAGAACAGCAGATCATCATATACACATATACTGATACATAGCAGAGTACACAAAATAATACATGTCAAGTGGTATAGCCAACCACAATATACAGACGATTCCAGATGAATACCTATCAGAGTTACTACAAAATAGGACTACACAAAAGCTATAACAAAAAGGAACAAGCTGAATAGTCCATGCGGAAGCAAAATAGGCTAAGTCCAAAAGCACCTAACCTGAAACAACTCGGTCTGACCCGAGTATGAAATACACAGGTCAGTCTAGCTAAACAAATCAGTTAGATAAACTGAACAACAATAAACCTACAAGGTTACAAAGCATAATAGATATCTCTAAAAGAGATAACACAATCATCTAACGAAAGATGAATCATATAGAACAAGCCTCATATCATCGGCAACATATAGAAACAAAGGATAAGAATATCCCAAAGCAAGCCATAAGGAGATAACAAATACCAATAAGGTACACAAGTTCCGCAAGGTAAACACTACGCATCATGCGGCTTATAATGACCAACATCGAAGGGCGATACCTAGGGAATATACATATGATTGAAACATCAGAAAATTTGCTCGAGCTCAGTACTGTACAAATAAGGATCCATGAGTCCGAAGACTCCAAACCCAATATCACCCATGCGGCTCATACGACCAACATCGGAAGCGATACAAAAGGGCAACCCAATATCACCCATGCGGCTCATAACGACCAACATCGGAAGCGATACTAAAGGGAAACAAACCCGAAGGCACAAACCCGAAGGCACATACCCGAAGGCAACATACCCGAAGGCAACAAACCGTAGTGGTGAAGGTCAGAGACCCAGTACTGGACACCACTAACTGAAGGAATGTGTCACAACTCTCAAAGAGGAATCCAAAAAGTGTTAACGTATGTCCCATAACCACTCGTTCGCACTAAACGATTCACTATCCGTCAGTCACTTTCACACTCAAAGCAGTACAAAGTTTACCTCATGTCATCAATAAACCAAACCCGAAGGTCAAAACGATCAATTGAATAGGTCGGGGACTAATCGGAAAGATAAACGCACAGATTCATGGTCCATGTTTTGCCCAACCATTTAATCACCCTTCCACTTCGCTCGAAGTGCAAAAGTGTGTGTTTTAAATAGAATTTATAAATTGGAGAAACGAGCTTTTAAATGTGATCCGAGAGATTATTTTATATAAACCCGTGGATGAAGTCAAGAATAAGTTATCAAAGTCAAAGATGCAATAACAACTACTAAAAAGCAACTTGAATCGATAAAATTTGGATAACCAATCAAAATATGCAAAAATAGGCAAAACAGGCAAAACATGAGCAGGTCGATCGACCGGTTGCAGGGCTCGGTCGGCTGGCCAGATGCAGGAAACATAACATGGCTCGGGGTAGCAGGTCGGTCGACCGGCTACAGGGCTCGGTCGGCCGAACTGCATATTTCTACAGTTTCTTCCCTTTTTCTAATGAAATGCCAATTCTTCCAAAACGCGATCGTTCGAGCAATGGACCTAAGGAGCCTTAGCCAATAGATACCCCAGCTCCATTAGCTCTTCGATTCGCTACCAAAAACATGTTCCAATATCAAAGTTAGGATCTTTAAAGAATTGAACCCACAAACTAAAATTTTGGATATTCACCAATTCAATCCAAACCAAGAGCAAGTGCATATGAACAAGGTGTTAGGAATTCATACCCAACATCTATGATATCAAGAGAGGTAGATGTGAGTTCAAAACTCACCTTTAACCCAAAAACAAGAAGAAGAAGCTCAACAACAAGGAGAAGACCAACCAAACTCTACTTCAACCCCACAAGCTTCAATCTAAGAATAAAACACATATTTCCCAATTTAGGTTTAGGAAATTTTCTGAAATTGAAGAGGAGAAGAGTTGGAGAAGATGAAGAAGAGCTTACCAATGGATTCTCTTTGATTTTGGAGCAAGAATCAAGTTTACAAGAAGAAACTAGGGCTTGCAAATTTCTATTTCCTCTTCCCTTCCACCATTTTCAGTTCTAGCTTAAGAAATGAAATGAAATGAGGATGAATGAAGAGAAGGGGTTGAGTTAGAGGGTTAATTAAGCTAGTGGGCTGAACCCAAACCCAAAACCCAATAGAAAAAGGGTCAAAATTTCGCAAACTCCAAACATATCAAAGATTATACTCAAAAAGATCGCAAACGCCATTTTGGAACCAATGGAGGTGGTTTCGAGCTCCAATTCGGCCGTTTGCAAAAAGTAACCTTTCGGACCTAAATCCGACTAACGACGCAATATTTAAATAAAATATTTAAATATAAAATCGTTAAATATGCGGGTTGTTACAGGTCATGCCCAAGCAGGACGAGATTTTCCCATGTCTAGATGTCCCTTTATTTCGGTTGTGTGGGCAGTTTTGAGCTCCAACCGCCGGGGTTATCTTGTTCGAGACTGTTCAGTAAGGAATGTTTCCGGCCTTGCGTTGCAAAGGGTCAGGAGTGATCCTCGGTACAACGATCTAAGCCACGTACTGTGACGGGCGGTACCACAGTAGCCCTGCCATTGATGGAAACCCATTTTCCCTACGAGACCCTACGCTTTCGATTTGTATTACCCACTTTTGTGGCTGGTAGCTAGAATTTAATGAATGTAACAATTTCGGCTATTTTCTATTCACTTGAAAACCCTATACACTATTATAATATCACAGAATTTCCTATCGAATGATTTGGTTAGCGCAAGGTAAAAGCTTACCCATGTTTTTTTTGTGGGAAGTCTTACGTGATACCTTTATTTTCAAATGTTTTTTTTTCAAAATATGCTACTTTAACCTGTTACTCATACCAGAACCATGTCTGACCCGGAGTTTATTTCTGTTTTTCATAAACTCTCGGGTACTCAAATTTTTACGTGTAGCCAAGGGATTCAGGTTAGCTTTGACGAATTCTGGAGGAGCAATGGTGCAGGAGGCTTCGGCGTTGTAGATATATATATAGTAATCCACTGTGTTGGTATCTCTGTATGGTATTGTGTATTGAATTGTATAACTAGATAGGTGTTTTTAACTGTCCAGTATGTGTTGTACTATCTGTGTAACTCTCATAGATATTGTATATTGTGTAATACTTATGTGATTGATATAATTTATTCCTTCCGCTGTTGAGATTCTGATGTTGTTTCTTCTTCCTTCTCTATCTTTTCTCATTTCTATCCCTTTCTTTCTTCAAGATGAAACGACTTTCTGGGGCTAGAAAGCCGGGTCGTTACAGTTGGTATCAGAGCGCTAGGTTGAGCGAATACCTAGGCTCTTGAGTGATTTCTTTCTTAAGAGAGCGTATTTGTAATTTTAATATATATATATATATATATATATATTCCTACCTATTTGTTGGATTACCTGTTCGGGTCTTCCAATATTAAGTTATAAAGGTAAATAGGGTAGTGGTGTGTGTAACACGACTACCAATAGTTGGAGTTTGAATGTTTGAGGTTGGAAGGGTATTTGTCAAGACCGTAGACCTAATACCATCTCAAGTGAGCTTTGAGTAGTGTAAGGATTTCAGTAGTCTCTGAAGGAAACCTGTTAAGGTTTGGAATGCATCTTTGAAGTGTAAGTTTGGAAGAGCTAGATTTGGATCTGTCGGTTGGCAGAAGCAATTCATGATATCTTGATACCTAAGGATGTAGTAGCTGTGTGATGAGACACAGTGACTGTGGATGTCTTCGAAAATGTTTCTTTGGAACCAGTTAAGGAAGTGTGTCTGCTTCGGTGTTGTGGCTGAGTTCAGTAGAGTGTTTCTGTTTGATTTGAGGTCCGAGTTTCTCGACAAGCTTTTGATAGGAAGTCTTTGGCATCTGAGTCAGAAGTGCAGCTCAGACTGTTTTGTGTGCCGTCAAGGACATCTTCTGGCTTAGCATTTTTTCTTGAGGTAATTTCAGGAGCAACAGAGTGGTTCCATTTTTTGTTCGATGGATTGGCTAATTAAGAGTAAACCATTCTGTTTGGTAAAGAGAGAACAATTTTTCTTTGGAATTAGGCTGGATAGATCGCAAAAGTGACTTGCGATTGTTTGAGTGTTCTCTTGGGCTATCTGATTTTTCTGGATGTCTTCAGGAAATCAGAGTTTTGTCCGCATATGGAGATTGAGTTTGGTATCGACTGGATTCCAAGAGTAGTACCGATGGTTCAGCTTAGTATTAAGATGGGTTTTGGAGAGAGAGTTTGGTGAAGCAGCTCAGGTTTTGGAGGAACTTCTGAGTTTCTTTTATGGATCTGTTGAACCATAATTCTAAGATGTGTTGTCCAGTTTGTGCTCGTGATCATCATCAGCATTTTCGTCTGCTCGGTCAGAGTTGCGTAGTGGAAGCATGGTGGCAACTGTTTTAGTTTGGAAACAACTAGGAATTGCAGTGTTTTGGATTAGAAGGTTTCCTCACGAAATTTTTCAAGATCTTAAGGCCAGATTGGAGTGCATCTGTTTTAACTTTTCCTGATGGGAGAAGTGAGATCTATCTTCTGATTTTGGAATCGAGTTGTGTTCTGATTTTTGAGTTGATCTTGGAAGGATCATTGGTTGGATTATTTTTGGTTCAGTTTGTTTCTGGGGCATCAGAAAAGGTTGAGCTGGTCAAGAAGGATGTAGGCAGCCCAGGATCGTCAGAAGAGTATTATGAATAAGAGAGGAAGGAATTTGGATTCCGAAGACGGAGAATTTGGAATTCGAAGTTATAGACTTCGTTGTTGATTGGGGTTTTCTCCGATCCATGGGAGCTATAAGATTGGGTAAGATTGGGAAGCTAGCTCCGAGATATTTGGATCTTTTTCTGTTGTTCTTCTTAGGATTAGTGTTTGATCTTCAGGAGTAAATTGCCAGTTTGGATAACCGGAATTCAAAGTGTTTCACGTATCTCTGATGGAGTACGTGTAAGATCTATCTCTGGTTGTAGAACCAGCAGTTTAGGGAGTTTTGGTTGTTGAGTCAAACTTGTCTATAGTTTGATATCCTGTTTTGTTTTGTAGATCTAGATAGGTAGAAGCTCTATAGCTTAGTAGTATCGATTGTTTGGATTCTGTAGAGCGAGTATCTCGGTATTTATACTTGGGAAACTCGAGAAAATTCTATCTACAATTTTGTCTGGATAATTAGATTTGTTTGATTGGGTGATTTGGTTGCTATGGTTATTAGCATATGATTGATATATGCTTGTATTTTAAAATTAAATCTTTAATTGGATTCTTAAATTACCTTTGTTTTAAATTTCGAGGATGAAATTCTTTTGAGGAAGGAATATGATATCCTGGAATTTTTGGCAATATCAATTTAATAATCTGTGTTAAAATTAAATTGATTTGACAATATTGTTAATAATAAATTTGAATTTGATTTAATAATCTTCTTTTAAATAAATATTTAACTGATAATTTATCTTTTAAAGGCTAATAAATTATTTTCTACTTGTAATGTATATATACTTGTATATATTGTAAATGGATAAGCTTTGTTTTAAATTTGATAAATAAAGGCATGTTTTCTAATTTTAATATTTTTGGTAATTTAGAAATTTGATTTAATTTAATATTAAATAAATAACCATATGATTTTAAAATTCTCAAGATAAAAACTTAACTGTTGAAAATTGATTTTAGCATAAGTTTAAATTTAAATAAAAAGGTTTGTTTTGTTCTTTTTAAATGTAGTTGATAAAATAAGTCTAAATACATAAACATCTATGGTATTAAAATAAGTATAAAAATAAATGATAAGTAAATTAAAGGTTTGATAGTTTAAGTTTAAAAATAAAAGAAAAATAAAAATAAACACACATTTTAGAAATGGAACTAAATACTTAGGCTAAAATTTATAGCAAAGACTAAAACAACTTTATATATTTGAACATAAGTAAAAACATTACCCAGGCAAGTAAAAGAAAACATTTTGTACAAAGTATAAAAAGTAACTTGTAAGTAACATATGCAAGGCAAGAAACTAGTGAAAATAAATATCTATATACAAAAAAAAAAATAAACAAAGGGCAATAGAAAATATTAAGTACATAAGATATGTATGTTGCCTGTAGAATGTATGCTAGAATAAGGAAAGAAATAAGACAAAAAGGAAAATATCAACATACAAAAGGGCTAAGCATAAAACATAAAGCACCTTTGCATTTAATTCTAGCACACTATTTAGTCAATTCAAAATCTTATAAAAGCTATTCAGCCTCCTTATGCAAGGAAAATCTCTGGCCAATCTATAAAATAAATAACAAATGAAAATGATGAAAATATTTATACCAGCAAATAGCTACCCAGATATCACCTACCCCCCTGTACAACTCTTCTATATCTATCCCTATTTCATTCGTTCAAGTTATAGCAAGTCAGGAGAAAATAAAAATTAGCATTTTCATTTTTATACAACATAAATAATGTTTGCAACTCAACAAACAAGGTGATTAGCAGGAAGATCAAAGCAAAAGCATTTTTTCCCAGTCTTAAAAATTCAAAACAGTGCTCTGTCCATCTTCCTAAAACAATTGTGAGTAACACCGCAAATTTAAATAGTTTAAGTTATAAATTCTGTTGCATACTCATCTCTGAAAATAATATGTTTGTGATGTATATGTATAAGTATGTCCCTGTGTATATATGTGTGTGCATACTGTGTTTATGTTTTGTACTCTGCTATGTTTCCTACGCTCAAGTTTTTGTTTAAAAATTCCTTTCACATGATCTTGCTCTTGATAAGATCTGATTATCAAACAAATATTGTTTGAATCAACCTAGGTTAATGTTTAAAAATCTAAGTTAGTTAAAATAATGTTTGTTTGTCTCTGGAAGTATTGGAACAACTGTACATGTTAAATAAATCAAAACTCAAAATTTTTAATTTCTAAATTCAGTATTACAAATCTAATACTTCAACCAATATATGATTTTTAACACAAGAATCAGGATTTCTAGTTTGGAATTCAAGGAGTGGTTTGGGTATAAACTGGAAATGTATTTTTGAGTCTTCTTTGTGATCAAGTTGATCGGAGTGCTCGTGGACTTTCTTGGAGATGGAGGAAGGATCAGAAATGCTAGGAAAAATAGTGGATGGTGAAGAAATTCACCTGGGAAGTTGCGGCAGTGAAATTCATTTTAGAACCCTAGTTTTTTGCAGTGTTTGATGAATCGATCACTAAGGTGTGTATAGTGGATCGAGTGTGTTGAGGCTTGGGGTAATCATAGCTTGATGTCGAAGTAGGCATAGCCGAAGTGGCCGAACGTCAGGTGGTCGGAATATAGCTAGCGGCGCGTTGACAGATTTTCAGATGATGATGCTTTTGTATTTCCAGGTTTGGGTCGAGGTCTCGAATTTGATTTCGAGAGTTGAGGTTCGATTTGATGAGCGTGCTATGTTGCTAAGTTGTTCCCTGACGTGTTTCGATCATCGTCGATGATCAATGGTGGCCGGAACACCATGCATATGCACGATGTTCATTGGTGGATGCCGTGGGTTTTTGGTTTGGATAAGAATGGGACTCGAGTGTTTACTCGAGTTGTTGAGAGGTTTTACTCGAAGCACGTTCGAATTTGACTCGAAGTAAATGAAAATTGGCTCGGGTTGATTTGTTGGTTACAGGTTTCACAGAAAACCTGGTTTTCTGTTTTAATGTTTTTTTTAAAATAAAAATTTAAAAACTAAGATTAAATGAAAGGCAAAGTTTTAATTAAGTTTAAAATCCAAGTTTAACTCTGATTCAAATCTTGTTTGAATCTGAGTTTTGAAAAATAAAGCTTTAAATTTAAATTAATTGAAACAACTTTAAAAGGTTTAAATAGTTTGAATTTAAAGTAAAGCTTAAAATAACCTAGAGGTTTAAACCTACGTTTAAATCTTATTCAAATCCGAATCTTAGTTTTGGAATAAAAGAAGATTTTCAAATTTATTTTAAACAGTTTAAATGATAAAGTGAATTTTTAAATTGATTTGAATAAATTAAATTGGGTCTTAAATTCTTTTAAACTTCTATTATAAGATAAATAATTAGTTAACTTGTGAAACTAAAAGGGTTTTGAAATTGTTTTAAACTTGTTTAAGTTAATTTGTTTTCATTTTAAATCTTAACTTTAAAATGAAATTTTAAAGTAAAATTTGAAATTAAATTGTTTTTCTTAAATACCTTGTTAATGATAATTTGATCATTAATAAGAAAAGAGATTTTATAGTTAAAGATTAATGATTTGTAATTATTAAATTTATTAAATGGATAATTAATGACTTGAATTGATTAACTTAGTAATTAAGAGTTTAAATTTATTTAAATAAGGTTTAAGCTAATTAAATTAGGATAAATAAATTGGTAATTAAAGATCATTAAATTAAATAAAGTTTTAAAATTTTAGTCAATAATTAGTAATTAATTAATCAAGTAATTAATAATTAATTAAGTTACAGTTAACACTTAATTAATTAAATAATTAAGGATTAATTAATGAGTAATAAAAGATAAATAAATTGTAATTAATAATTAATAAATCTTAGTTAATTACTTTAGAGAAGTAATTAAAGATTGTAAATAGTTAATGATGGTTATTAACTAGAATTATTTAATAATAATTAATGTGATAAATTCTTAATAATTAATTAGATTAATTAAGTTAAGATAAAATTGTGGATTGTTAAGTATAATTACTTAAAGAAAGTAACTAAGGAATTAATTACTCATTGTTATTAATTCAGTTTAATATGAATTGTTTAAGTTAATTAATTAAGTTTAATTAATTTAAATAATCATTTGAGGATGTGATAAGTATAATTACTTAGGGAAGTAATTAATGATAATTACTGGATGTAATTAACTGAGGATGCTTAAGGATGAAAGTAATTTGAGTATAATTACTTTGTATAATTAATCATGGGATTAATTTAATGAAAATTAATTAAGGAGTAATTATTTTATTTAAGGGAAATTAATTACTGAATGATATTAATCAGGGGTGATTAATAAATGTGGTTTAATTGAAGATCAATTGCTTAAGCTAATTAATTTAAATAGGATAATTAATTAAAAGGTAATTAGAAATCATTTATAAATATATTTTAATGACGTAATTAACAGTTGATCAATTTAGATTAATTGATCAATAATAAGTATTAAAGAGTAATTAATTAGTGTAATTAAAGATTAATGTAATTAATTATAGTTAATCAATTTAATAAGTAATTAAAGGTTAATTACTGTGTTTAATTAAGGATAATTAAATTGTGAAATTAATTAAAGGATAATTACTTGAATACAATTAAAAGTTAATTAATCAAGGGTGATTAATTAAATTGAAAAATTGGATGATGATAAATTAATTGAGGGATAATTGATTAACAGTTATATAAGCAAGATTAACAATGGTGAAGTAATTAATTTAATTTACTTTAAATTAATTAGGGATGAAGTAATTAATTTAATTCATTTTAAATTAATTATAGCAGATGTGATTACTTATATATGGATTGATGATATTGTTTACCTTGAATGGTTTGAGATCTCAAATATGAGATAAATGATGTTGTGTGATATGTATGCTTTGATTTAAGTATGTTGATAATAGGGATTATTTGTTGTGATGATAATATGGATTATCTGTTTATGATGATAATGTTGATTATCTATTGTGATATTGTGAATGATCTATCTGTGTGTATGTAGATAATTAAATTGAATTGTTTTAAACTTTAAAACAACTTGGCCTTAAAAGATGGCGTTTGGATTTCGATGAGACCGGGATCGGGTTTCCATATTTGGACATCCGAAACCACATCGATCCGAATTAAACGTTAGGTCGTGAATTCTCAAGTGAAGATTCAGAGTGCAAGGATTATCGTTGTTAACTCTAAGGGTGATTCCAAAATGAGTGTAACGAGATAATGCCTTCGGTTTCGTTCGAACCCGGAAAGAACTTGTATGGATTGAATGCTTTCAGAACATCGTCAGGTGGGCGATGAGCATTCTAAGAGATGTGTTATCTAAAGGTAATCGTAGCCTCAAGCCTCATCAACCGGGAATGGCTAAAAAAGGAGAGGTGCAGCAAGGTTAGGCGGGTCATGCCTAAGCAGGACGAGATTTTCCCCTGTCTAGATGTCCCTTTATTTCGAATGTGTGGGCAGTTTTGAGCTCCAACTGCTGGGTTATCTTGTTCGGGACTGTTCAGTAAGGAATGGTTCCGGCCTTGCATTGCACGGGGCCAGGAGTGATCCTCGGCACAGTGATCTAAGCCACGTACTGTGACGGGCGGTACCTCAGTAGCCCTACCATTGATGGAAACCCATTTTCCCTACGAGACCCTACGGTTTTGATTTGTAATACCCACTTTTGTGTCTAGTAGCTGGAATTTAATGAATGTAACAATTTCGGCTATTTTCTATTTACTTGAAAACATAGATACTATTATAATATCACAGAATTTCCTATCAAATGATTTGGTTAGCGTAAGGTAAAAACTTACCCATGTTTATTTGTGGGAAGTCTTACGTGATACCTTCATTTTCAAATGTTTTTTTTCAAAATAAGCAAATTTAACCTGTTACTCATAACAGACCCATGTCTGACCCGGAGTTTATTTCTGTTTTTCATAAACTCTCGGGTACTCAAATTTTTACGAGTAGCTAAGGGATTCAGGTTAGCTTTGACGAATTCTAGAGGAGTAATGGAGCATAAGGCTTTGGCGTTGTAGATATATATATAGTATTCCGCTATGTTGGTATCTCTGTATGGTATTGTGTATTGAATTGTATAACTAGATAGGTGTTTTTAACTGTCCAGTATGTGTTGTACTATCTGTGTAACTCTGATAGATATTGTATATTGTGTAATACTTATGTGATTAATATAATTTATTCGTTCCGCTGTTGAGATTCTGATGTTGTTTCTTCTTCCTTCTCTATCTTTTCTCTTTTCTATCCCTTTCCTTATTCAAGATGATATGACTTTCTGGGGCAAGAAAGCCGGGTCTTCACAGTTGGTATCAGAGAGCTAGGTTGAGCGAATACCTAGGCTCTTGAGTGATTTCTTTCTTGAGAGGGCGTATTTGTAATTTTGATATATATATATATATATATATATATTCCTTCCTATTTGTTGGATTACCTGTTCGGGTTTTCCAATATAAGTTATAAAGGTAAATAGGGTAGTGGTGTGTGTAACACGACTACCAATGGTTGGAGTTTGAATGTTTGAGGTTGGAAGTGTATTTGTCAAGACTATAGACCTAATACCGTCTCAAGTGAGCTTTGAGTAGTGTAAGGATTTCATCAATCTCTGAAGGAAACCTATTAAAGTTCGGAATTCATCTTTGAAGTGTAAGTTTGGATGAGCTAGAGTTTGGATCTGTCGATTGGCAGAAGCAAGTCATGATATCTTGATACCTCAGAATGTAGTAGCTGTGTGGTGAGACACAGTGACTATGGATGTCTCCGAAAATGTTTCTTTGGAACCAGTTAAGGAAGTGTGTCTGCTTCGGTGTTGTGGCCTAGTTCAGTAGAGTGTTTCTGTTTGATTTGAGGTCCGAGTTTCTCGACAAGCTTTTGATAGGAAGTCTTTGGCATCTGAGTCGGCAGTGCAGCTCGGAGTGTTTTGTGTGCCGTCAAGGAGATCTTTTGGCTTAGCAGTTTTTATTGAGATAATTTCAGGAGCAACGGAGTGGTTCCATTTTTTGTTCGATAGATTGGCTAATTAAGCGTAAACCGTTCTGTTTGGTAAAGAGAGAACAGTTTTTCTTTGGAATTAGGCTGGATAGATCGCAAAAGTGACTTGCGATTGTTTGAGTGTTCTCTTGGGTTATCTGATTTTTCTGGATGTCTTCAGGAAATTAGAGTTTTGTTCGCATCTGGAGATTGAGTTTGGTATCGACTGGATTCCATGAGTAGTACCGATGGTTCAGTTTAGTAGTAAGATGGGTTTTGGAGAGAGAGTTTGGTGAAGCAGCTCATGTTTTGGATTAACTTCTGAGTTTCTTTTATGGATCTGTTGAACCATAATTCTAAGATATGCTGTCCAGTTTGTGCTCGTGATCATCATCAGTGTTTTCATCTGCTCAGTCAGAGTTGCACAGTGGAAGATGGTGGCAACTGTTTTAGTTTGGAAACAACTGTGAATTGCAGTGTTTTGGATTAGAAGGTTTCTTGACGAAATTTTTCAGGATCTTAAGGCCAGATTGGAGTGCATCTGTTTTATCTTTTCCTGATGGGAGAAGTGAGATCTATCTTCTGATTTTGGAATCGAGTTGTGTTCTGATTTTTGAGTTGATCTTGGAAGGATCATTGGTTGGATTGTTTTTGGTTCAGTTTGTGGGGGCATCAGAAAAGGTTGAGCTGATCAAAAAGGATGTAGGCGGCCCAGGATCTTCAGAAGAGTATTGTGGATAAGAGAAGAAGGAATTTGGATTCCGAAGATGGGGAATTTGGAATTCGAAGTTAGAGACTTCGTTGTTGATTGGGGTTTTCTCTGATCCATGGGAGCTATAAGAATGGGTAAGATTGGCAAGCTAGCTCCGAGATATTTGGATCTGTTCTATTGTTCTTCTTAGGATTAGTGTTTGGTCTTCAGGAGTAAATTGCCAGTTTGGACAACCGGAATTCAGAGTGTTTCACGTATCTCTAAGGGAGTACGTGTAAGATCTATCTCTGGTTGTAGAATCAGCAGTTTAGGGAGTATTGGTTGTTGAGTCAGACTTGTCTATAGTCTAATATCCTGTTTTGTTTTGTATATCTAGATAGGTAGAAGCTATGTTGCTTAGTAGTATTGATTGTTTGGATTCTGTAGAGCGAGTATCCCGGTATTTGTACTTGGGAAACTCGAGAAAATTCTATCCAGAATTTTGTCTGGATAATTAGATCTGTTTGATTGGATGAATTGGTTGCTATGGTTGTTAGCATATGATTGATATATGCTTGTATTTTAAAATTAAATCTTTAATTGGATTATTAAATTACCTTTGTTTTAAATTTCGAGGACGAAATTCTTTTAAGGAGGAAGGAATGTGAAATCCTGGAATTTTTGGCAATATCAATTTAATAATCTGTGTTAAAATTAAATTGATTTGACAATATTGTTAATAATAAATTTGAATTTGATTTAATAATCTTCTTTTAAATAAATATTTAACTGATAATTTATCTTTAAAGGCTAATAAATTGTTTTCTATTTGTAATGTATATATATTTGTATATATTGTAAATGGATAAGCTTTGTTTTAAATTTAATAAATAAAGGCATATTTTCTATTTTAATATTTTTGGTAATTTGGAAATTTGATTTAATTTAATATTAAATAAATAAACATATGATTTTAAAATACTCAAAATAAAAACTTAATTGTTTAAAATCGATTTTAGCAAAAGTTTAAATTTAAATAAAAAGGTTTGTTTTGTTCTTTTTAAATGTAGCTCATAAAATAAGTCTAAATACATAAACATCTATGGTATTAAAATAAGTATAAAAATAGATGATAAGTAAATTAAAGGTTTGATAGTTTAAGTTTAAAAATAAAATAAAAATAAAAATAAACACACATGTTAGAAATGGAACTAAATACTTAGGCTAAAATTCATAGCAAAGACTAAAACAACTTTATATTTGAACATAAGTAAAAACATTACCTAGGCAAGTAAAAGAAAACATTTTGTACAAAGTATAAAAAGTAACCTGTAAGTAACATATGCAAGGCAAGAAACTAGTGAAAATAAATATCTATATACAAGACAAAAATAAACAAAGGGCAAAAGAAAATATTAAGTACATAAGATATGTATGTTGCCTGTAGAATGTATGCTAGAGCAAGGAAATAAATAGGACAAAAAGGAAAATATCAACATACAAAAGGGCTAAGCATAAAACATAAAGTACCTTTGCATTTAATTCTAGCACACTATTTAGTCAATTCGAAATCTTATAAAAGTAATTCAGCCTCCTTATGCAAGGAAAATCTCTGACCAATCTATAAAATAAAATAAAAATAAAAATGATGAAAATATTTGTACCTGCAAATAGCTACCCAGATATCACCTACCCTCCTCTACAACGCTTCTATATCTATCCCTATTTCATTCGTTCAAGTCATAGCAAGTGAGGAGAAAATACAAATTAGCATTTTCATTTTTATACAACCTAAATAATGTTTGCAAGTCAACGAACAAGGTGATTAGCAGGAAGATCAAAGCAAAAGAATTTTTTCCCAGTCTTAAAAAGTTCAAAGCAGTGCTCTGTCCATCTTATTAAAACAATTGTGAGTAACATCACAAATTTAAATAGTTTAAGTTATAAATTCTGTTGCATATTCGTCTCTGAAAATAATATGTTTGTGATGTATATGTATAAGCATGTCCCTGTGTATATATGTGTGTGCATACCGTGTTTATGTTTTGTACTCTGCTATGTTTCCAAGGCTCAAGTTTTTGTTTAAAAATTCCTTTCACATGATCTTGTTCTTGATAAGATCTGATTATCAAACAAATATTGTTTGATTCAACCTAGGTTAATGTTTAAAAATCTAAGTTAGTTAAAATAATGTTTGTTTGTCTCTGGAAGTATTGGAACAACTGTACATGTTAAATAAATCAAAACTCAAACTTTTTAATTTCTAAATTCAGTATTACAAATCCAATACTTCAACCAAAATATGACTTTTAACACAAGAATTAGGATTTCTAGTTTGGAATTAAAGGAGTGATTTGGGTTTAAACTGGACATGTATTTCTGAGTCTTCATTGTGATCAAGTTGATCGGAGTGCTCGTGGACTTTCCTGGAGATGGAGGAAGGATTAGAAATGCTAGGAAAAATAGTGGATGGTGAAGAAATTCGCCAGGAAGTTGCGGCAGTGAAATTCATTTTATAACCCTATTTTTTTTAGTGTTTGATGAATCGATCACTAAGGTGTGTATAATGGATCTAGTGGGTCGAGGCTTGGGGTAATGTTAGCTTGGATGTTGAAGTAGGCATGGCCGTAGTGGCCGAACGTCAGGTGGTCGGAATATGGCTAGCGACGCATTGACAGGTTTTCAGATGATGATGCTTTTGTATTTCCAGGTTTGGGTCGAGGTCTCGAATTTGATTTCGAGAGTTGAGGTTCGATTTGATGAGCGTGGCGTGTTGCTGAGTTGTTCCCTGACACGTTTCGATCATCGTCGATGATCAATGGTGGCCAGAACACCGTGCATATGCACGGTGTTCATTGGTGGATGCTGTGGGTTTTTGGTTTGGACAGGAATAGGACTCGAGTGTTTACTCGAGTTGTTGAGAGGTTTTACTCGAAGCACGTTCGAATTTGACTCGAAGTAAATGAAAATTCGCTCGGGTTGATTTCTTGGTTACAGGTTTTACAGAAAACCTATTATTCTATTTTATTTTATTTTTTAAAATAAAATTTGAAAACTAAGTTTAAACGAAAGGCAAAGTGTTAATTAAGTTTAAAATCCATGTGACTCTGATTCAAATCTAGTTTGAATCTGAGTTTTGAAAAATAAAGTTTTAAATTTAAATTAATTGAAACAACTTTAAAAGGTTTAAATTGTTCGAATTTAAAGTAAAGCTTAAAATAAACTAGACATTTAAACCTAAGTTTAAATCTGATTCAAATCCAAATCTGAATCTTAGTTTTGGAAAAAAGAAGATTTTAAAATTTATTTTAAACAGTTTAAATGATGAAGTGAATTTTAAAATTGATTTGAGTAAATTAAACTGGGTTTTAAATTCTTTTAAACTTCTATTATAAGATAAATAATTAGTTAACTTATGAAATTAAAAGGGTTTTGAAATTGTTTTAAACTTGTTTAAGTTAATTTTTTTTCATTTTAAATCTTAAATTTAAAATGAAATTTTAAAGTTAAATTTGAAATTAAATTATTTTTCTTAAATACCTTGTTAATGATAATTTGATCATTAATAAGAAAAGGGTTTTTATAGTTAAAGATTTAATGATTTGTAATTATTAAATTTATTAAATGGTTAATTAATGACTTGAATTAATTAACTTAGTAATTAAGAGTTTAAATTTATTTAAATAAGGTTTAAGCTATTTAAATAGGATAAATAAATTGGTAATTAAAGATCATTAAATTAAATAAGGTTTTAAATTTTTAATTAATAATTAGTAATTAATTAATCAAGCAATTAAGAATTAATTATGTTATAGTTAACACGTAATTAATTAAATAATTAAGGATTAATTAGTGAGTAATAAAAGATAAATAAATTGTAATTAATAATTAATAAATCTTAGTTAATTACTTTAGAGAAGTAATTGAAGAATTGTAAATAGTTAATGAAGGTCATTAACAAGAATTATTTAATAATTAATTAATGTGATAAATTCTTAATAATTAATTAGATTAATTAATTTTGAGATAAAATTGTGAATTGTTAAGTATAATTACTTAAAGTAATTAAGGAATTAATTACTCATTGTAATTAATTCAGTTTAATATAAATTGTTTAAGTTAATTAATGAAGTTTAATTAATTTAAATAATAATTTGAGGATGTGATAAGTATAATTACTTAGGGAAGTAATTAATGATAATTACTGGATGTAATTAATTGAGGATGCTTAGGGATGAAAGTAATTTGAGTATAATTACTTTGTATAATTAATCAAGGGATTAATTTAAAGAAAATTAAGCAAGGAGTAATTAATTTATTTAAGGGAAATTAATTACTGAATGATATTAATCAGGGGTGATTAATAAATGTGGTTTAATTGAAGATCAATTACTTAAGGTAATTAATTTAAATATGATAATTAATTAAAAGGTAATTAGAAATCATTTATAAATATAATTTAATTATGTAATTAATGGTTGATCAATTTAGATTAATTAATCAATAATAAGTAATTAAAGAGTAATTAATTAGTGTAATTAAAGATTAATGTAATTAATTATAGTTAATCAATTTAATAAGTAATTAAAGGTTAATTACTGTGTTTAGTTAAGGATTATTAAATTGTGAAATTAATTAAAGGATAATTACTTGAATACAATTAAAAGTTAATTAATCTAGGGTGGTTAATTAAATTGAAAAATTGGATGATGATAAATTAATTGATGGATAATTGATTAACAATTATATAAGCAAGATTAACAATGGTGAAGTAATTAATTTAATTTACTTTAAATTAATTAGAGATGAAGTAATTAATTTAATTCATTTTAAATTAATTATAGCAGATGTGATTGCTTATATATGGATTGATGATATTGTTTACCTTGAATGGTTTGAGATCTCAAATATGAGATAAATGATGCTGTGTGATATGTAGGCTTTGATTTAAGTATGTTGATAATAGGGATTATCTGTTGTGATGATAATATGGATTATCTGTTTATGATGATAATGTTAATTATCTATTGTGATATTGTGAATTATCTATCTGTGTGTATGCAGATAATTAAATTGAATTGTTTTAAACTTTAAAACAACTTGGCCTTAAAAGATGGCGTTTGGATTTCGATCAGATTGGGATCGGGTTTCCATATTTGGACATCCGAAAACCACATCGATCCGAATTAAACGTTAGGTCATGAATTTTCAAGTGAAGATTTAGAGTGCAAGGGTTATCGTAGTTAACTCTAAGGGTGATTCCAAAATGAGTGTAACGAGATAATGCCTTCGTTTCGTTCGAACCCGGAATGAACTTGTATGGATTGAATGCTTTCAGAACATTGTCAGGTAGGCGATGAGCATTCTAAGAGATGTGTTCTCTAAAGGTAATCGTAGCCACAAGCCTCATCAACCGGGAATGGCTAAAACAGGGGAGGTGCAGCAAGGTTAGGTGGGTCATGCCTAAGCATGACGAGATTTTCCCTTGTCTAGATGTCCCTTTATTTCGGCTGTGTGTGCAGTTTTGAGCTCCAACTGCCGGGGTTATCTTGTTTGGGACTGTTCAGTAAGGAATGATTTCGGACTTGTGTTGCAGGGGGTCGGGAATGATCCTCGGTACAGTGATCTAGGCCACGTACTGTGACGGGCGGTAACCCAGTAGCCCTGCCATTGATGGAAACCCATTTTCCCTACGAGACCCTACGGTTTTGATTTGTATTACCCGCTTTTGTGGCTAGTAGCTGGAATTTAATGAATGTAACAATTTCGGCTATTTTCTATTTACTTGAAACCCCTAGACACTATTATAATATCACAGAATTTCCTATCAAATGATTTGGTTAGCGTAAGGTAAAAACTTACCCGTGTTTATTTGTGGGAAGTCTTACGTGATACCTTTATTTTCAAATGTTCTTTTTTCAAAATTAAGCAACTTTAACCTGTTACTCATACCAGACCCATGTCTGACCCAGAGTTTATTTCTGTTTTTCATAAACTCTCGGGTACTCAAATTTTTACGAGTAGCCAAGGGATTCAGGTTAGCTTTGACGAATTCTAGAGGAGCAATGGAGCAGGAGGCTTCAGCGTTGTAGATATATATATATATATATATATATATAGTATTCTGCTGTGTTGGTATCTCTGTATGGTATTGTGTATTGAATTGTATAACAAGACAAGTGTTTATAACTGTCCAGTATGTGTTGTACTATCTGTGTAACTCTGATAGATATTGTATATTGTGTAATACATATGTGATTAATATAATTTATTCGTCTGCTGTTGAGATTCTAATGTTGTTTCTTCTTCCTTCTCTATCTTTTCTCTTTTCTATCCCTTTCTTTCTTCAAGATGATACGACTTTCTGGGGCTAGAAAGTCGGGTCGTCACATTGGAATTCATTCGAATACATTTGAAATATTTCTTATTCGAAAAATATCTTTAAATCATAATATAATTATATATTTTTTCCAAAATCTTAAAACCGATTTCAAAACACCGAAGTTTGATTCCTCGAAATTTAAATTCAAAACCCTTCAGTAATAAATCATTTTATATAAATCAAATTTCTTATAAATGTTTCAAAACTTCAGATCCTTTCAAAACTTCAGATCCTTTTTTTAGAAAGTATATAATCCTTATCAAAAACATTTCACCCTTATATATAAAAATGTGGTCATCCTTATCAAACTAATGGTTTCAATGTATGCACAATTTCAAAATACGACAAAGCACAAATTTTCAAGGGATGTTCAAGGATGGATTTCAAACAAATAGAGATTAAAATTTGGAGGAACTCTAATGAAATAGAACTCTGGTTCGAAGATAAGCTCGATCGAAGATGAGATAATTTAATTACAAAATAAAAGATGGATAAGCCTTTATAAATCGTGGCTGACCTTAACCGGTCAACCGTGACTTCAGGAATATAATCAATGCAGAAATCTAAGGCAACTCGACATTCGATCACCAGAGATAGAATCCAAGTAGAGTAGGAGATAGATAGCATCATAAACTGAGGATACGGAAATCTCCGGTGAATCAATGCCAATTGTAAAGGAGTTCACCCCTTTATAATCATTCAAAGATTTGCGGAATCACCAATCTTTATAGAGGTCATTCAAAGTGGAGTTATGGAATGCTCCAAAATCAAAAGAATACATATACAGGAGACAAGAAGTAGGAGCGTTCCATAGTACAAGGAACCCTAATCGATAAGAATCCTAACCAAGAGATTACTAACAAGGTGGATACAGAAGGGATCAAGTTTAGAAAATCTTGATTTCAAAATAAGAAATAAATTTATACCAATATAATCTTTGAAAATCCTTTAATATCATTTGGAAATCAATTTATACCTCAAAAATACGTTCTCTCACAAAGAAATGATTCTGAGATTGATTTCACTCATTCTAGGGTCTTTCTACCCTATCTCTAATGAGTTTTTTCGCTCCGCAGGCTAAGGTTTGCCTAAAACCAAAGCTCTAATACTAACTGTAATGACCCACTACTTTGGACCATCTAAATCGACAATAATCCATACATGTCAGACTTGAATAATTTAAAATAACAGATTGTAATAAAATTTGGAGAAAATAAAACCAATCACATAATCACAGACACAGAAATCTCAGAATAACTCGTAGTGGAAATCAAAATACCATAGTAGTTCATGAAGCTATTATAACAAAGTCTCCAAACAAAATACATAATATCAGTCTGAAAACAAACACAATAGAGATCCCAAATACATAGAAGTCCACTAATACAAGAGCTGAAATAGAACAACTGAAACTGAAATGGATAGATACCTAGATAAGCAGAATCTCCAGCGATTCCTAGCTCCATAAATGGAAATCCAAAGCTGTGAATACTCAGGCTGACCCGAGCGTAAAGTAAAACACAAAACACTCGAGTCAGGACATACATACTTATACAATGTAAACCAACTCAAGTGAACTGTAGTAGTAATGCACAATAACTTAAAGAATGCTTGGGATCGTCCATCCTCTAAGGATCCGTTAAACCATCAATTAAACAGTAATAAACACTATCATAGAAATGCCTGTATTAAAGTAAACTATGCAAATAACAGTGCTAATGTGGCTAGGGTAGCGCAGAGTTGCAGCAACCACTCATCTCTAGTCACACTCTCAATTTGAATGTGTACATCCAAAAATCAAAAGGCATATAGAGAAGTGTACCCGTGGTTAAAATTCAAAAATGGTTTAAAATTCCAAATTAAAATCATTCATTTAAACCATTAAAAGGTGGAGTCATTATACCTTCAAATCAAATAATAAATTCCCAAAATTTTAGCCTTTTCAGAGTTCATTTATTCACTTAAATACATTAAAACAGTGAAATTTCAGTTTTCATAGCACTTAGAAAAACTACAGTAAGTAACATTTGAAAATAATTCAATTCAGCAAAAATGTTTAATTCAATTAAGTCAACTGCAGCACTTAACAACTGCTACTGTAGCCCTTTTATATATTTCAGATTTTAGTTCATTCTGCAACTACAGCACTTACAAAGTGTTGTAATATCACTTAGTTAAATTTTAGCTATAGTTCATTTGTATCAACTACAACACTTACAAAGTGTTGTAATATCCTTTACTTCAGATTTAAGTTAACTTCAGAAATGACAGCATTTATGAATGCTCTTAATTAAATTTTCAAATTTTCCATAAAATTTCAGAAACAATTAAACTTTAATTTAAACCATTTTAACTTATAAAAATCATAAATTTTTACATTCAAAATGTTCATTTAAATACCCTTTAAATTATGATTTTTATAAAGCAACATTTTACACACAAAAATCAAATTCCATTAATAATTCACTTATTAAATTCAAGCATACAATTTTCTATTCTTTGTATTTTTTAAATTTTACTTGACAATTAAGTTTTATTTTCCATTTCGAAATATAGACTTAATTTCCATTATTATTTATTAAACCAAATCTCAAATTTAAATATTTAAGTTATATTCAAATTTCACTTTCAAACATTCATTTATTTAACCATTTTAATTTATAGAAAAATCAATAACACCATATTAAACCATTTTAAATTCAATTTAAATCAAATTATCATATTTTATTTACTTATCTTAAAATCCATTTTTAAACAAAATCACAAATTTCAAAATTTATTTATATTTCAAATTTTAACTTAACCATTTATTTATTTACATATTTAACTTGCATAAAATCATTAATCCTTTATAAAAATCATTTTAAATTCAATTAGATCAAAATATCATAATATACATTTTTAAAATATTTTAAAATTTATAGAAGAAAACTATATAAAATAACCACGGGTCTGTATTATATTTTCTAACCTAGGTCAAGCGATGTGGATAATATATCATTTCAATCCGTAATTTACAAAGAAAAATCCAGGTTCTATCATTTCAAACCCGTAAATCCCAAGTTAAGTAAAATAATTAAAAATAGTTTAGGCCTGTCATTTCAGCCCATAACGATTTTTCCCTATTCTAAAGTCCGTTCGGGTATGTATTATTTCAACCCATAGTGATTCTATTCTACAGGGAATTTGCAGTGTGAGAACAGAATAAAATAAACAATATAGCAACATATAGCAGTATCAGATGATATGATATGTAACGACCCAGAATTTTTATAAATTAAAATTTGAATATTTAATTAATTTTAAATATTTATAAGTGAATTTATAAGTCAAATAAATTTTTATTTGAATTATTAGATTTATTGGATTTATTTGGATAATTAAATCGATAATTTAATACGTTAAATTATGGAAATAATTGAAAATAGAGTTAAAAATGATTGAAAATAATTTGGAAAATTTTATTTAATCATACTGGAGTTATAGAAATATTTTAGAACTTTTAAAATCGAATTAAAAGTTAATTTGTGAAAATTGAATATTTTAATATTTAATAATCGACTGTAAAATAGCCAATTTTTGAACAGTCTCAGAATTGAACGAAACCAGTTTCATTGGATCCGTAATAGTTAGTTATTACCGGATTTCAATTTTCGTGTCAATCGGAGCTATCGTTTGATCGTGGCAGCTCGAAACGCATCGATTTATTTTTAATTTAAATTTGGCGAGTCAAAATAGCCATTTTTCAAAAAGTCTCGGAATTCGACGAAACCAGTTTCATCGGATCCGTAATGTGATATTATTGTAAGGTTTCAAATTTCAAGTCAATTGGATTTACCGTTTGTCCGGTACAAATTAAAACGCCTAGAAATCGACTTAAATCGGTTTAATTTAAATTGAGCGTTTTCAGCCATAACTCACACATACTTCCGAATTAGCTTCCGAAACCTGTTCCATTGTGTCCGGAACGCGGGATAAACCCTAGGTACGCTGGTTACGGCGTCTAAATCGGAGTTCGGAAAATCCGGGATGAATAGTGTCGCTCGTTCTCTTATAAATAGACATGAGCCTTCATAATTTGCTAAAATATCAAAACCTAACCCTAATTTCATAAGCTAGCCGCCACTTTTGAATGAAGGGCCAGAAATCATTCTCATTCATCTCTCAATCTCTCCCAATCTACAAAGAATTAGAAGAAGTTGTTAACTACAAAGATGAAGAGCACGAGATGAGCTTTAATTTCATACGGAGTTGATCGAAAATGGTGCAAAGGAGGAGGAGCTAGGTGAGGCCGTTCCCATCAGTTTGCGCACGCGTTTCAAGGCAACAGGGCAGGCCGAGCTTCCAAAGGTTGAGGCCGAACACGTGTCTCGTGTAGACGAAGGGCATGGAGCAACCTGATCGAAGTTTCGTCGAGTGGTCGCGATGCAAAATCAAACCCTAGTTGATCTATGTTGGGTTCGGCTTGCGTGTTTGCTCCTGGAGGTGAATACGTGAGTTGAGGGAGATGAAGGAGAGGCCTTGGATGCAGATCTCACGGCCAGGATTTGCTGTGGTATAAAGATAGTTAAATAAATGTTGTAAAAGTTTATATAAATCGTGTACAAACTTGTAAAATTCATATCTTTTTCATACGAGGTCGAAAAAATGCAAACTCAGTTGCGTTGGAATCGTATGGACGAGCACTACGCGATGGAGTTGGTTTGGAGTCGTTTGGAGTTAGTGAGAATTTCGGGTAAAATTAAACGCGCGTTTAATTTTATTCGAAATAAAAGCTTAAACGGAAATTAAAACCAAGGTGAGAACTTCTCACTCAATCGAATAGATTTCGATTTTATTTTAAATAGTTAGACTTAAAATATTTGAATGCATGTTTGAATGATGACTGTAAATTATTGATTGTTAAAATAGACATTATGCGCCGTTAGTAAGCGGATGTTATTTATTATAAACATATACCGCGAATATTTCATAAACAGTGAAATTGGTATTATATATAATATCAATATATATATATATTGGCATATGTATATATTGCAGTTGTTGATTTCCCGCATTTTTTGTTTAGCGGATGAGACCCTATTACGCCGTTATTAAGCGGATAATATTTAATAAGAACATGTACCGCGATAATTTCGTACTGGAGCGAAATTGGTATTGTGCTAATGTTTTGGATGCAGGAAACAGGTTGGAGGGATCCAACTGGATTCCTCAACAGTATTTATTTAATTTCAGATATTTTGATATTTGATAGATTATCATATCGATATATGATATCGTTGTTAGTCGTGATTGACTATTTGGTGTGTAGCATCATTGGACCCAGATTTTGGGATTTTAAAATGTTTTTTTTTTAAGTGATTTTGAAAATATACTATATTTTTGGAATTGATCCATTATAAATAAATAAACGTTATAATTTTTAAAGTTATAAAAATTATGGTTTTTGTGAAATATAGTTAAAAAGCTGATTTTTAAAAATACGATTAAAAGTCGATTTTTGAGAAATATGAACCAATGATTTTATAAAATAGTTTAAACTGGATTTTTGAGTTTATTATTAAAAGTTTGAAATATAAGATTTATAAAATTTGATTATTTTATAAATCAAGAGAACGGTGAAATTTTAAAGGAATTTAAAGACGTTTAAAAGAATAATATAAATTAATTTATATTAAGAGATTTATAAATGGATATTTATAAATTGAAATATAGACATTATAAAACGAGTTTTTATAAGTGTTTGAAAGTAGTGAAAATGAATTTCATAAATGAATGAAATTTATAGAATTATAAACTGTGAAGTTATAGATGAAATTTATAAATAGTAAGATTTATAAATTTGTGAAGTTAATTGAAGAATAGATTTGGTTAAATAAATGAATCTTATAAGTTATAAGATTTATAATTATGAAATTCTAAGGAACGATTTTGTGAAATAATCGTTTATAAGTAGTTAACTTATTATATGAACATTTAGTTTATAATTTAGTTATAAACTGGAATAGGTTAATAAAGGAATTTATAAAAAGGAAGTTTTTATAAATAAATAGAAATGGAATTTATAAACGTTGTTTTATAAATTCGCAAACGACTTATTTTGATAAGTTAATTGTTATAACTTAGAATAGAGTTATATTCACGTTTTTAGACAGTGAATAATTCTTTGAATTAAAATGAATAAAAGGATGGAATTTGTTAAAGAAGTATATTCACGTTTTTGAATAGTGAATGATATGTTAAAGAAATTGTTTTGAAAGTGATGTCTTAAATAGAATTAAAACGACCTAATGATGTTTTAAAATGTGTTGAGATTCGAAACCATAGATTTCAACATTTATGTTGAAATAGACGTTTTCGAGAAATAAAAGGAAATGGTGGACTATAACACTGTTGTTATAGTAAATGATTTCCGAAAGGAAATGTTTTGTATAATATTGGGATTTATATATCTATTTTAATTTCGAATCCCTATACTAGTGATTTTGGGTTGTTGTAACGATGTTTTACGCAACATTCGTTTTGGCCCAAATAAATATGTTAAGTGAATGATTTCCTTAAAAGAATGAAAGATATACTTAATTTGATTTAAGTATATTGAATATTTTCTAAGTGTTGAAAATAAAAGAGATTTGTGAATTACTTATAAATAAATAAGTATGGAATTGTTTTCCGATATAAAGTGAATATTTTGAGGATTTATCTTTTTGAAGATAAATTGAAAATGAATAATTGAAATCGTATATGCACGAATATTTTGAAATATAAATTCATTATGGAATTTATATGTGAAAAGTGAAATTTGTTTGAAAATAAATATTGATTTATTTTTGAAGTGTTGAAATTTTATATATCTTGTAAAGATATTTTGGAAAATGAATAATTTGGAAAATTATTTGGAATCTGGTGATGTGTGCATATCCAGTGATAGTTCAATAACTGACTATCAGTATTTCCCTTTGAATGGGTATTTGATGTGAATTGATTGAATCTGAATGCACACTTATTTTTGAATAAGCGCTCACTATTCGGGTTAACCGGGAAAGGACCATGGGGTCGTATAACCCATTCCGAATATGTGATACGTCGTTGTGAATTGCATTGAAGATCGGTGTTGAAGACCCGGTATTTGCGAAACCGATAGGATGACCTATCGATTGTCTCTGCACTGAGTTGCAACGGTATAGAGACTCCCTAAGTGATGGGAAATCCGATCAGGATTGTGAATATCCGGATTGCAAGGACTTCTTTGTAAGTGCCTTCGGTTCTGTTCGAGCCCGGAACAGACTTGTATGGATTGTATGTCTGACATTACAATTTGAGATATAAAGCCGATTTCTTTCAAATATATTTCTGTTGGTGGCGGAGAATTTATTCTTTGCTTAACACCCTTCTTTGAGACGTACGAGCTCAAAGGTTATATAGTTGAAGTTATCAGCGATATATTCCCAGTTTGGTAATGTGACATGCTGAGTGATGCTGAAATGATCATTGTGTTGATTATTGTGATAGGATCATTTATTTGATCGTCTATCTTAGTGATCATTGTGTTGATCATTTGTTGACCCAAAGCATGGCTTTTGTATAAAGTATGTTTTTGTGGACGTGAATTCGTCGAGCCTCACACCCCGTGAATGGTCAAAACAGGAAAGAAGCAGCAAGGTTATGAGGGGTAGCACCCTTTAGGATGTGTCCATTTCCTTCTGGAAAAGGGTGGTATCATGGTATGGAGCCCAGATACTTACTCATGTTGAAAACACTTTGTTATGATTGTGTGAATTGATTAGAGAGCGCTCTCGGAAAAAGGTCCCAAAGGACCGGGGGATGGCATATTCGGTCAGTTGTTGCTCAGTTAGGAGTAACCCGGCCTTGTGTTGGTTGAGATCCGGTTTGGTTCTCGGGGATGTCCATCCAGAGGCATTCTCAGTGGCAATGGGAAGTTCCTTGGCCTGACCATTTGTTGGAAATCCAAAGAAACAATACGTGACTTGTACGGTATTAGTTGTAGAACCTGCCATTTAATATGGTAGCTATTAGTAGGCATAATATAATGGTACCTATGCTGGCTAAGATTTATATTCTACTTTCGAAATGAATTTTTCCTACACTATGCACTAATAATAATATCAAATGCTCTTTTTAAATGCGTATCAAGCATGTTTGACTATCATAAGGAGAAATCTTCTCCAAGTCTGCGTTTGCATTGTGTGTGTGGCAGGAGGTCTTATGGTAGTCTCATTTTTAAAAGCATTGCGAATTGATTAAAAATATTCCTCTATTTTGATTTTAAAAGTAAATAAACTGTTTTGAGTTCTCACACCAGTCACATGACTGACTCGGAGTTTATTGTTTTCCTTCCTAAACTCTGGGTGCCCACCAATTTCCACACGGGCAGTTAAGAGTTAGGTTTATCAGGATATTCTGGATATTCTGGAGTTGCTGGAGGCAAGCTGGATGGCATGGCGTATTATTTATATAGTATTTCTTTTTCCGCTGCACTGTTTATTGTTGTATGTTGTTGTACACTCTGATGATATGATGTGATGTAATGAAATGTATAATATGTAATAACTGATAGTTCTTTGTTTAAAGATTATTCATTTATCTATTATATGTTGTTCCGCTGCGAATTGTGAGATTCTCATGTTGTTCTGTTGTTTTCTGTTCCGTCCTATTTTCTTCTTGTTTCCTTTTTCCTCTATTCTCTTTTTCTTTCTATGTCCTCTATTTTTCTATTTCCTTCTTCCATATCTTCTTTCTTCTTTTCTTTTTCTTAAAAACCCTCAGTGTTCGGTTTTCCGTCGTTCGATTTCTCGGCAGTCGATAAAGTGAGTGTCGATGTCGGATTTTCGGAAGACGAAGAATCGTGTCCTGACAATGTGGTATCAGAGCTTATGGTTAAGCGACAACCATGGTTCTGTTGGGTATTACTCGTTAGAGATAGAGTCAGCAGTACTCTAGAATGAGTTTGAGTGTAATAATAGCTATGAGAGCGTATTTGTTAGTGAATATAAAATTTGTTTTATATTGTGATGATTGGTTTATTGAGTGGCATATGAACTTTCGTCAGCACAGCCTCGAAACTGAGCCGAAGGGGTTTCTAAACACTTGAATAGAACAATTCGACATAATATTGTTTTAAATTGGGTAAATGAAATAATTTTACCTTGATTATATTTTATATATAAAGGAATAATTTTTCAGAATTATTAAAGTGTATATAAGTTGATTGTTAGGTTGTTTGAATAATCTAAATTAAAGAGTAATTGTATAAGCAAATGAATTATAAGAATTGAATTATAATTAAAGTGTTTACAATTGTGAAATAAACTTACATATAAGAAGTAAAATTATATGAATATGAGTTGTAAATAAAGGTGAATTTAAAGTTAAATGGAATATAACTTAAGTGTTGTTGAATTAAGTTGATTTTGGTATCGAAGTAAATAATCAAGTGGATTAAATGAATATGAACTTGAGTTATGTAATAAAATTCAACTTTGTAATTGAATTGAATAAATGAATTGAATGTTAATCGATTGAATGAAAATAATTGATAAAAAAATAATGAATATAAGTGTTAATTCATTAAAATCTAATTTTATTGGAAGTTGAATAAAATTGAATGGAAATCAATTTAATTAAACAAATTGAAAGTGATGGTGTTAAACCAAATTGAATGAATATAAGCAAAGGAATTTGGTTGTAACTAATATACATTGGTTGTTATATGGTTGTTAGATGATTGTATATAATTCATTAAGTATTAATGAAATTGAAAGCTAATGTAATTGAATTCAAATTGAAAGTAAATAAATTTGAATAAAATTGAATGTGAATTAGATTTAATTAGTAAATGTAAACTAATTGAATTGAGAATGAATGTTAGTAAATCCAATGTAAATGAATCAAATATGATTTAAATTTAAAACCAATTCATTGAATATGAATGAGAATATGAATGAATGTTTATTGGATATGGATGTTAGTTGGTTGATGGTTGAATATATATTTCTATTGTTCCATTTGCTATGTGACATATATAGTTATTATGAGATATATGTTGTATATTGAGATTATTTGCATATGTGCATGTTCTCATGTTGTTTGTTGAGTTTAGTAGGTGCGGATCGCGTTTGCTTCGCATTTGGAGTTCGCTTTAGCGCTATATTAGCCGTATATGCTTGCTAATAAAAATATAAGGTACATATCTCGGATTAAATATCGCACTTTTACACTTTTTTCCCTTCGGGATGCCTCATTACTTGATGAGATGTATATTTGTGATATATATACTGTCATTTTTTTTTTCGGATCGAGCCGCGCAAAGGAGACTATGGCGAATTTTTCCGGAAATTTAAGGCGTTAGAAAAATTTGAGAAAATTTGGAAAATTTTGGAAAACTTAAGCTTTGATTTGGAATTGAAAGTTAAACAATAGTAGTTGTTTTTGAAAAGATAACTAAGTATGATTTGAAAACTTAGTAAAAGTTATCATAAGGAATTTAATTATGAATTTTGGAAAGTTAATAAATTCTGTAACCTTTCTTAATTGTAATTTCGAGGACGAAATTCTTTTAAGGGGGAAAGATTGTAACGACCCAGAATTTTTATAAATTAAAATTTGAATATTTAATTAATTTTAAATATTTATAAGTGAATTTATAAGTCAAATAAATTTTTATTTGAATTATTAGATTTATTGGATTTATTTGGATAATTAAATCGATAATTTAATACGTTAAATTATGGAAATAATTGAAAATAGAGTTAAAAATGATTGAAAATAATTTGGAAAATTTTATTTAATCATACTGGAGTTATAGAAATATTTTAGAACTTTTAAAATCGAATTAAAAGTTAATTTGTGAAAATTGAATATTTTAATATTTAATAATCGACTGTAAAATAGCCAATTTTTGAACAGTCTCAGAATTGAACGAAACCAGTTTCATTGGATCCGTAATAGTTAGTTATTACCGGATTTCAATTTTCGTGTCAATCGGAGCTATCGTTTGATCGTGGCAGCTCGAAACGCATCGATTTATTTTTAATTTAAATTTGGCGAGTCAAAATAGCCATTTTTCAAAAAGTCTCGGAATTCGACGAAACCAGTTTCATCGGATCCGTAATGTGATATTATTGTAAGGTTTCAAATTTCAAGTCAATTGGATTTACCGTTTGTCCGGTACAAATTAAAACGCCTAGAAATCGACTTAAATCGGTTTAATTTAAATTGAGCGTTTTCAGCCATAACTCACACATACTTCCGAATTAGCTTCCGAAACCTGTTCCATTGTGTCCGGAACGCGGGATAAACCCTAGGTACGCTGGTTACGGCGTCTAAATCGGAGTTCGGAAAATCCGGGATGAATAGTGTCGCTCGTTCTCTTATAAATAGACATGAGCCTTCATAATTTGCTAAAATATCAAAACCTAACCCTAATTTCATAAGCTAGCCGCCACTTTTGAATGAAGGGCCAGAAATCATTCTCATTCATCTCTCAATCTCTCCCAATCTACAAAGAATTAGAAGAAGTTGTTAACTACAAAGATGAAGAGCACGAGATGAGCTTTAATTTCATACGGAGTTGATCGAAAATGGTGCAAAGGAGGAGGAGCTAGGTGAGGCCGTTCCCATCAGTTTGCGCACGCGTTTCAAGGCAACAGGGCAGGCCGAGCTTCCAAAGGTTGAGGCCGAACACGTGTCTCGTGTAGACGAAGGGCATGGAGCAACCTGATCGAAGTTTCGTCGAGTGGTCGCGATGCAAAATCAAACCCTAGTTGATCTATGTTGGGTTCGGCTTGCGTGTTTGCTCCTGGAGGTGAATACGTGAGTTGAGGGAGATGAAGGAGAGGCCTTGGATGCAGATCTCACGGCCAGGATTTGCTGTGGTATAAAGATAGTTAAATAAATGTTGTAAAAGTTTATATAAATCGTGTACAAACTTGTAAAATTCATATCTTTTTCATACGAGGTCGAAAAAATGCAAACTCAGTTGCGTTGGAATCGTATGGACGAGCACTACGCGATGGAGTTGGTTTGGAGTCGTTTGGAGTTAGTGAGAATTTCGGGTAAAATTAAACGCGCGTTTAATTTTATTCGAAATAAAAGCTTAAACGGAAATTAAAACCAAGGTGAGAACTTCTCACTCAATCGAATAGATTTCGATTTTATTTTAAATAGTTAGACTTAAAATATTTGAATGCATGTTTGAATGATGACTGTAAATTATTGATTGTTAAAATAGACATTATGCGCCGTTAGTAAGCGGATGTTATTTATTATAAACATATACCGCGAATATTTCATAAACAGTGAAATTGGTATTATATATAATATCAATATATATATATTGGCATATGTATATATTGCAGTTGTTGATTTCCCGCATTTTTTGTTTAGCGGATGAGACCCTATTACGCCGTTATTAAGCGGATAATATTTAATAAGAACATGTACCGCGATAATTTCGTACTGGAGCGAAATTGGTATTGTGCTAATGTTTTGGATGCAGGAAACAGGTTGGAGGGATCCAACTGGATTCCTCAACAGTATTTATTTAATTTCAGATATTTTGATATTTGATAGATTATCATATCGATATATGATATCGTTGTTAGTCGTGATTGACTATTTGGTGTGTAGCATCATTGGACCCAGATTTTGGGATTTTAAAATGTTTTTTTTTTAAGTGATTTTGAAAATATACTATATTTTTGGAATTGATCCATTATAAATAAATAAACGTTATAATTTTTAAAGTTATAAAAATTATGGTTTTTGTGAAATATAGTTAAAAAGCTGATTTTTAAAAATACGATTAAAAGTCGATTTTTGAGAAATATGAACCAATGATTTTATAAAATAGTTTAAACTGGATTTTTGAGTTTATTATTAAAAGTTTGAAATATAAGATTTATAAAATTTGATTATTTTATAAATCAAGAGAACGGTGAAATTTTAAAGGAATTTAAAGACGTTTAAAAGAATAATATAAATTAATTTATATTAAGAGATTTATAAATGGATATTTATAAATTGAAATATAGACATTATAAAACGAGTTTTTATAAGTGTTTGAAAGTAGTGAAAATGAATTTCATAAATGAATGAAATTTATAGAATTATAAACTGTGAAGTTATAGATGAAATTTATAAATAGTAAGATTTATAAATTTGTGAAGTTAATTGAAGAATAGATTTGGTTAAATAAATGAATCTTATAAGTTATAAGATTTATAATTATGAAATTCTAAGGAACGATTTTGTGAAATAATCGTTTATAAGTAGTTAACTTATTATATGAACATTTAGTTTATAATTTAGTTATAAACTGGAATAGGTTAATAAAGGAATTTATAAAAAGGAAGTTTTTATAAATAAATAGAAATGGAATTTATAAACGTTGTTTTATAAATTCGCAAACGACTTATTTTGATAAGTTAATTGTTATAACTTAGAATAGAGTTATATTCACGTTTTTAGACAGTGAATAATTCTTTGAATTAAAATGAATAAAAGGATGGAATTTGTTAAAGAAGTATATTCACGTTTTTGAATAGTGAATGATATGTTAAAGAAATTGTTTTGAAAGTGATGTCTTAAATAGAATTAAAACGACCTAATGATGTTTTAAAATGTGTTGAGATTCGAAACCATAGATTTCAACATTTATGTTGAAATAGACGTTTTCGAGAAATAAAAGGAAATGGTGGACTATAACACTGTTGTTATAGTAAATGATTTCCGAAAGGAAATGTTTTGTATAATATTGGGATTTATATATCTATTTTAATTTCGAATCCCTATACTAGTGATTTTGGGTTGTTGTAACGATGTTTTACGCAACATTCGTTTTGGCCCAAATAAATATGTTAAGTGAATGATTTCCTTAAAAGAATGAAAGATATACTTAATTTGATTTAAGTATATTGAATATTTTCTAAGTGTTGAAAATAAAAGAGATTTGTGAATTACTTATAAATAAATAAGTATGGAATTGTTTTCCGATATAAAGTGAATATTTTGAGGATTTATCTTTTTGAAGATAAATTGAAAATGAATAATTGAAATCGTATATGCACGAATATTTTGAAATATAAATTCATTATGGAATTTATATGTGAAAAGTGAAATTTGTTTGAAAATAAATATTGATTTATTTTTGAAGTGTTGAAATTTTATATATCTTGTAAAGATATTTTGGAAAATGAATAATTTGGAAAATTATTTGGAATCTGGTGATGTGTGCATATCCAGTGATAGTTCAATAACTGACTATCAGTATTTCCCTTTGAATGGGTATTTGATGTGAATTGATTGAATCTGAATGCACACTTATTTTTGAATAAGCGCTCACTATTCGGGTTAACCGGGAAAGGACCATGGGGTCGTATAACCCATTCCGAATATGTGATACGTCGTTGTGAATTGCATTGAAGATCGGTGTTGAAGACCCGGTATTTGCGAAACCGATAGGATGACCTATCGATTGTCTCTGCACTGAGTTGCAACGGTATAGAGACTCCCTAAGTGATGGGAAATCCGATCAGGATTGTGAATATCCGGATTGCAAGGACTTCTTTGTAAGTGCCTTCGGTTCTGTTCGAGCCCGGAACAGACTTGTATGGATTGTATGTCTGACATTACAATTTGAGATATAAAGCCGATTTCTTTCAAATATATTTCTGTTGGTGGCGGAGAATTTATTCTTTGCTTAACACCCTTCTTTGAGACGTACGAGCTCAAAGGTTATATAGTTGAAGTTATCAGCGATATATTCCCAGTTTGGTAATGTGACATGCTGAGTGATGCTGAAATGATCATTGTGTTGATTATTGTGATAGGATCATTTATTTGATCGTCTATCTTAGTGATCATTGTGTTGATCATTTGTTGACCCAAAGCATGGCTTTTGTATAAAGTATGTTTTTGTGGACGTGAATTCGTCGAGCCTCACACCCCGTGAATGGTCAAAACAGGAAAGAAGCAGCAAGGTTATGAGGGGTAGCACCCTTTAGGATGTGTCCATTTCCTTCTGGAAAAGGGTGGTATCATGGTATGGAGCCCAGATACTTACTCATGTTGAAAACACTTTGTTATGATTGTGTGAATTGATTAGAGAGCGCTCTCGGAAAAAGGTCCCAAAGGACCGGGGGATGGCATATTCGGTCAGTTGTTGCTCAGTTAGGAGTAACCCGGCCTTGTGTTGGTTGAGATCCGGTTTGGTTCTCGGGGATGTCCATCCAGAGGCATTCTCAGTGGCAATGGGAAGTTCCTTGGCCTGACCATTTGTTGGAAATCCAAAGAAACAATACGTGACTTGTACGGTATTAGTTGTAGAACCTGCCATTTAATATGGTAGCTATTAGTAGGCATAATATAATGGTACCTATGCTGGCTAAGATTTATATTCTACTTTCGAAATGAATTTTTCCTACACTATGCACTAATAATAATATCAAATGCTCTTTTTAAATGCGTATCAAGCATGTTTGACTATCATAAGGAGAAATCTTCTCCAAGTCTGCGTTTGCATTGTGTGTGTGGCAGGAGGTCTTATGGTAGTCTCATTTTTAAAAGCATTGCGAATTGATTAAAAATATTCCTCTATTTTGATTTTAAAAGTAAATAAACTGTTTTGAGTTCTCACACCAGTCACATGACTGACTCGGAGTTTATTGTTTTCCTTCCTAAACTCTGGGTGCCCACCAATTTCCACACGGGCAGTTAAGAGTTAGGTTTATCAGGATATTCTGGATATTCTGGAGTTGCTGGAGGCAAGCTGGATGGCATGGCGTATTATTTATATAGTATTTCTTTTTCCGCTGCACTGTTTATTGTTGTATGTTGTTGTACACTCTGATGATATGATGTGATGTAATGAAATGTATAATATGTAATAACTGATAGTTCTTTGTTTAAAGATTATTCATTTATCTATTATATGTTGTTCCGCTGCGAATTGTGAGATTCTCACGTTGTTCTGTTGTTTTCTGTTCCGTCCTATTTTCTTCTTGTTTCCTTTTTCCTCTATTCTCTTTTTCTTTCTATGTCCTCTATTTTTCTATTTCCTTCTTCCATATCTTCTTTCTTCTTTTCTTTTTCTTAAAAACCCTCAGTGTTCGGTTTTCCGTCGTTCGATTTCTCGGCAGTCGATAAAGTGAGTGTCGATGTCGGATTTTCGGAAGACGAAGAATCGTGTCCTGACATGATAGGTATATAAACAAGTGTTAACATCGTTTGATCCATATCACAGGCAGGTATAACGTGATAAAATATTCTACACATTACTTGTTATAATTTACTAATTATATAAGTATAAATGTCATGAGTGAATACTCACCTCTTTACGTTGGAGATAACAATCAAAACTACACAAATGAATTCCAAAAAGCATGATTGCATGACATAGCACGACATTTGATACAGGTGAGTGGAGAGAGAGAGCCAAGATATGATCTTATAAACAACAACCCAAAACAAGGCAATATATACATGAATATTCAACCAAAACAATATTGAAATAATTGGAATTGAAATTAATAAAGGATAAAATAATTTGACCTTGCTTTTAACACTCCAATGCTTGGCCTAAGTGGAGCATATGCATGGCCATGATCATGCTTTGGCTCAGGTATGGCATCATATAGGTCGGCTAGAAGGAGATGAAGGTGTAGAAGTTGCAACATGAAGCATACATAAGTTCAAGGCCAAAAGGTGAAGGGTTTGGTCAACATTTGGCTCGGCTTGGTCATTGTTTGGCTCGGTCATGCTTAGTTCAGATCTATACAGAGGTGGAGTGATGGTCAGGGGTCAGGTTATGATGGTGGTGATGGTGCTAAGGTGGTCGCTGAAGTGGACAATGAAGGGGAAGTGGAATATAGGCTCGGCTAGCATAGTTTGGTGGAGTTTTTGTGCAAATTTTATAGTGATGCTTCAACTGGATGGCACAGCCAGGTCTTGATCAGAGGAGGAGGAAGTACTGCTGCTGTAGATGGTGGTGGTGGGGTCGGTGGTGATGGTGGAGAGTGGGGCCGAGCAAAGCTATAAGAAGAGGAAGGCAAAATCATTGAAAATAATGCAAAGAAGGAGGAGATGATGCCATTAGAAAATTTTCTCAAAAAAAAGAAATAGCCGTGAGTTTTTTTCGGATGTGAGAAAGTTTCTCACATGAATGAGAAATGAAATTCATGGCTATGCAAGAAATGGACGGCCAAGCTAAGATGAAAAGGCAAAAGCAATTGAAAAGACAAAGGTAAATGAAAAGACACAAGAATATGAAAAGCTTTTGTCTTTTCACATTTCCATTTTCTTTTAATCAAAATAAACAAAATAAAATCAGTAAATAAAAATAAAAATGAAAACAAAATAAAGTGAAAAGGGGAAATCAATAAATTATTTTAAGGAAAAATAGAAAATAATTAAGAAAATAGCTTAATAATTGAAACTAGAATTAGAACTTGTAACCAATATACAATTAACATTTGAAAATTATAATTGTACTTTTAAAATGTTTTAAAAATAAAATATATACATAACATGTCATATTAAACATATGACACAAATTAGAACATGCCATGACAATTAAAATATTATTTATATCAATTAAAATAAACAATTTTGCTAAATAAAACAATTTACACACCATATTGTAAAAATCATAACTTTTACAATATTAATCGGATTTCAACGCAACGAAAACAGAATTCTTGAAATTTAATTTATTTTCATAATAAAAGATAAAATTCAAAAATTCAAATATTCAAATTTTAAATTTAAAAGTCAAAGTTTGACAAAATTGACCAAAATTCACATTTTTGAAAAATATTCTATTTATTCATGTTTGGAATTATAATTCATATAAAAATCAAAATTTATATTTAAAATAACAGAATATATTCATTTTAATAAATAAAATAAAGTTTTTAAATTAGGAATTTTAGTTAAAATAATTAAAATATACAAATAAAAATAATCACAAAATACAGGTTGTTACACACCAATTAAATTCGCAATTCTCAGTGAAGTCATCAAGCTCATAACATTTAAAGACAATGTATCAACAAGTTCTTTTGATATAAAAAAGTGAGATGCACCCGTATCAAAAAGAACTCGAATAGGAAGATCACAGAAAATAATAATGTCACCAAGGACTGAATGAGAAATACCTTGACCAAGAGGAGTGTTACTGGAGGCTTGCACAACATTCAGCTTTCCCTCTTTCTTGTTTGGAAGTTTCGAACATGAAGATAAAAGATGACCCAAAATTTTGCAATAGCGACAAATAAGGGGCTTCGGACACTTATTTGCATAATCGTACTTAGAACCACAATTGTAGCATTGTCCACGATTAAGGGTAGGAGTCTTTGCTACCGAAGTTGCCTGCTTCCCTTTCTTGTTTGGATTAGGGCTTTTGGACTTAATATATCTCTACTTGTTGTTATTGAGGCCCTTTTTGGAACCTCCAACATTACTATCACTTCCTTTACCGGCCTCTTTAAGTCGAAGAGTGAAATCTATAAGCTGATCGAAAGGAACTTCTAGTTTCAGAGGTAAAACCTTTTTGAGGTTCTTACTCAAAGCATAGATAAACCTTTGATTCTTTACAAGATCCAAAAGTTGTTGGGGAAGGCATGAATATGCCATTTAGAGAAGAACTATTGGATTGACCAGTGCTAGGACTGCCAGATCTAACCATCTCTTTTTCTTAAAGAAAGAAAGAAAGAAAGAAGAGGAAAAACGTTATTCTCAGAATGAATATCAAACAAACTTGATTGACAAAACAAGGCATCACAAAAGAAAATAGGATAGAACGGGTCTAATGACTCGAATTAAATCCTAAGGCAATTCCTAAGAGAGACTTAGGATAATGATCCTTGCAATAGTATTATATATTATTCTGAAGTTTGGCTCTGATACCAAGCTGTGACACCCTACTTGTATACTCGCACTGGCCAAGGACACTACGGAGTAATGCCGTCAACTAGCACAAAGAATAAGGCTGTTGAAGAGGGCCATCTGTGTAATTTCTTTGTACGAGTACCTGCCAGATAGTATTATATTCATTTCATTTCAAAAGGAAATCTGACACATCAGATGCAAACTCAAAACTACTACGCAGTGGCTATGTGATCTTCGAAATCAAATATAAAATAAGCATAACATAATCAGTCACAGATATTCATATCACTAAGACGAAAACAGATATGAATATAACACATTAAAGTGTACATCAAAATAGTGGTCATGTCAGATCCAATAGATCACAAAAGAATATGTACAAGTGCTAGACAAAGGAATGTGTATACATCAAGAAGTCTCTATCTCGAATGTATAAAACAAAAACTATTAGGTAAGTAGTTAGCCAAAAGTCAGATGACAGACCCTGATAAGAAGTCATGTAGAAGCACATGAAATACCTAGGTCTGACCCGAGTATTATTTAAGAAGAGAATAATAAAAGGATCAGTCTAGCTATAAATATCATATAAAATGAGATAGGATAAGAGATATAACAAAAATGTATGATAACAATAATCCATACTGTGACAAGTATAGATTAAATAACAAAAAAAATCATACAATATTTTAAATTTTCTCAAACACCAAAAAGAATGTCATATTCTTTATTTTATCCACCAAACCACAAATATTGACAAAACATATCAATGCCAATTGCAAAAAAGTGGTGAAACATAAATTCCATAAATCATCAATTAGAAATCCAGAAATCACAAAGGGGGAGGCCTATCATAAACGGAAGCATGAAAACTCACCAACACATGCATCACAAATGGAACGCTATTCCATGGGTCGCTAACCCATAGAGCCGGTGCAACGACGTAGTACAACGGTACACCAGAGGAATATGAAACTCAAATAATCCGGAACAAACGACGTAGTACAACGCAGTTGAACCTAAAATTCAAATATTCTGGAACAACAATGTTATACAACGATACGTCAGATGAACCTGAAACTCAAATATTACGGAACAACGACGTAGTACAATGGTATGCCAGATAGACCTAAAACTCAAATAATCTGGAACAACGATGTAGTACAACGGTACTCTAGATGAACCTGTTAAAAAAATCATGGGTCGCTACCCTATAAAAAGTGAGCTAAAACTCCATAGAATAAGTGTAATTACATCAAGCTGGTAAATAAATGAGTTTAGCTTCATGTACCATAACTATTGGCTTAACTTAAATATTCACGAACAAATTGTAGATTTCCACTCAAAACAAAAAATGATCATCATTGATAAAAAAGAAGTGTAAATTACACTAAGCTAATAAATAAATGAGTTTAGCTTCATGTTTCATAACCACTGGCTTAACTTAATTATTTACGAACAAATTGTAGATTTCCACTCGAAAATTGTCATAATAGTTCAATCGAACAAGTCCAAGAATTAACCGATGAAGTAAACACAAGCGTTTCATACCACTTGTTTTGCTAAGCCTTTTAATTAGATTTCTCATATAAATGAGGTAAAGCTTTATGTATACTAATAGATTGGAAAACGGTTTTAAAACAAGCTTTGTACTAAAAATAACGTTGAAATCATTTTTATGAAAGAGTTTGAGTATTTACTACTAGTATAGAAACCTTTGTATTTAAAAGTGACAAATCACAGAAATGATAATAAAAAAAACAATTGATCACTAAAAATTTACATTCGAATATGTGAATCAAATTCAAAGAAATCGATATCAAATCCATCAAAATGGATATTTCCAAAAATTCCAGAAAAAGAAGTCATCAAAGTCGATAAAAGTGATAACAACTAATCGGATCAACGAAAATCAATAAACATTGGAAATTTACTCAAAAAGTAGGCAAATGGGCAAAACTGAACAATTCCAGACGTCTGCGAGTCAATCCAGACGTCTGGATTTGGGTTATGAAAATAAAATAATTCAAGAAACCCCCCAAACGTTTGAAATTACAATGCAGACGTCTGAACCCTTACCAGACATCTGAACCAATAAATCAGACATCTAGAATTCGTCTCTGCCATTTTATTTTCTGTGTTTACTATATAATTTCTCCGGGGACCATAACTAGACGTCTGAAATTACCAATCAGATGTCCGGTTGGTTCACCTGGGCAAAAATTAGCCTAGGCCATTGATGGCCAAATCGATTCGGAAGTGATCAGACGAGCAATGGGGGACTAGGGATTTATGCTAAGCGATAACCCCAGCCCTATAGGCTCTTCGATACACCCCAAATAACATGTCCAAATATCCAAGATAGGATCTTTAAAGATTTGACTACAAAACACCAAAATTTGGAAAATTCACTAAATCAATTCCAATCAAATGCAATTGAACATGAAATAGATGTTAGGAATTCATACCTAACAAAAATGAAATTTATAGACGTAGATGCGAGTTAAAAAACTCACTTTCAAACCCAAAAACAACAAATGAGGAGCTTTAAAACAAGGCAAGACTGATTCCTCTTCAATACACCTCTAGAATTTTCAATCTATTATCAAAGGTGAAGTTTTTCCTAAGTTAGGTTATAGGAATTTCTAAAAATTGAAGAGAGATTGAGATGGAGAAGAAGAAAATGATTCTTACCTAAGCTTCTCTTTGATTTTGGAGCAAGAACTTGAACTTCCAAAGAGAACCAGGGCTTAGAAATTTTGATTTCTTTCCTTTCCCCACATTTTTCTTTTAGGGCTTATGTATTAGAAAATAAGAAGTATAATGAATGAAGAGTAGAGGAGTTAGGGTATTTGGCAGAGGAGTTGGGTATTATGTTGGATTAATGGGCTGAAACCCAAACCCAAAGCCCAATAGAAAAAATAGCAAAATTCTACTTAACCCCAAACATATCGATGTTTACACTCAAAAAGGTCGCAAATGCTATTTTGGACTCAATGGAAGTGGTCTCGAGTCTTAATTTGACAATTTACAAAAAGTAACACTTCGGACTTTAATCCGACTAACGATGCTATATTTAAATAAATATTTAAATATATAGTCATAAAATATGCGGTTGTTACAAAATAACTTTAATAAAATTACAAGTTTAACTACGCATAACTTTCTTTCCCAAACGAACATGTACAAGATTCTCATGTCATGGCCGTGCATGCTCGAGCTAGGATATGGGGCTATGGTTGTCGAAATCTGAATCTGTCGACTCCAGCGTCCTTCTCTACCCAGACTCGATCTTCCTAGCACAGAAACAACTCCCCATTGCCTCAATCAAAACATGTTAACCATCTCCTTCCTCTACATCCGACTGTCATGATCCTCCCTTGGTCATCGTTCTTCACCAGAACCAACTAGGTGATGCGCCTTTGTCACCTAGCTCCAAACCAAAACTTTGATTCTTGAATCAATGTTCCAAGCCAAAATCTCCTTAAGCCCAAGCTGTACAGTCGAACACCTCAACTTGCCATGCCTCGTCAAACACTACACTTGCGCGAGCTGCTCCTCCACAAGGTGCGGCTCCCCTTGACAAAATCATCGGCGACCCTAAATCCCAAAAAATTTCGACTTTGGCATCGCCCTCCAAGCAAGCCATACCTCCGATTAACACTCGGCCACTACTGTTGCGACGAACCTCAAATCCATACCCTTTGAATTGATAATAAACCATACATGTCCAACCCAAAAAGCATAGATTGACGGAAAGTCGAGAGAAAGAAAAGAAAAGAGAAGAAGAGAAGAGAAGAAAGAGAGAAAATAGAACTAAATAGAACAATACAGAATCTCACATCGCAGCAGAAAACATATAATATCATATCAATGATCTTTACAAAATAGAAAATGTATATACATATATCAATCAGAGTTAAACAATCAATCATTAGTTATCAACCTGGACAGTTATAATAACCTGTCCTTACAATTGCTGATAATATAAAACAACTAAGCATCGGATAATCAAAACAGATACGTGTACACAAAAATGAAGATCTCCAGCTCTCCTGCTGAAGCTCTAAAACACCGAATCTGAACCTGTAAATATACTTGGTCTAATCAGAGTATTAAAAGGGAAGAACGTCTGAATCAGTCTGGTAAACCAGCGTGAGAAACACACTTAACTGAATTTATTAAATTACCAAACTTTTCTTGTCAAAAAAATATATCTCATAAGGCACACCCACACATAAACACAGATATGTTTTTACCTTATGATAACTAAACATTTCATATTAAATCATGTTATATTATACTAGTGTCTAGTCTATAAATAATATTAATCATAGTCGAAATTGTTACATTGATTTAATTCCAGCATATAGCCCAAAATGGATAACACAATCAAAATGGCAGGCATGTAGTGGAGTTTGGATTTCCATACAAATGACCAAGTGAAGGGACTACCTTTCGATGGGTACATCTCTAGATGGACGTCCCGAGAAACCATCACAAAGTTCCTCTACCAACACAAGACCAACCTATCTCTATAAGTAGATAGTACCGAATATGTCATCCTCCGGTCGTTACCGACCTTTTCGAGGGCCCTCATAGCATACAAACCACATTAATTTACATCACGAACTTCATAGCGGGAAGAAATATATCTAGAAGAGGATAATCATATCCTAATTGGGAGCGACCTACTTAGCCTTACTACATCTAACCATGTTTCGGTCATTTTCATTTGATGGGGCCTGAGGTAACGATTACCTATGAAATATCGCATATCACATATCACATCACTTTGAATGCCACACGTCCATTTCCGTTGATACTAATTGCTTCCATAAAAATATAACCCTTAAGCTCGTATGTCACAACGAGTGTTTTAAGCTAAGAGAAGTTTCCTTCTCCGCCACCACAGATGTACGTTTGTAAAAACCAATGTACGTAATCTTTAGAAATGCAATGTCAGACACTCGTCCATATAAGTTGTCCAAAAACAGGATAAATCGAATGTACTTTCCTACCACATCCTGTCTGGAAATCCCTAGGATTAGTAGCGAATAGTCCTTGCATTGGATATTTCATAACGCAGAGAACACTACTACTAGATGTATATTGGGATTTTAACCCAAAACGATTAACAAACAGTTCTTCATTATGAAAATCTTAAATATCGATATCATCAATAACCTACAAAATGAACGCATATACGTTGGTCCGAAGTGGATTTCGGATAAATAGATCTCGGTCTCTTCGCACCAACAACGCAAAAGCGTTTCTCAACCTCATATAAAAACCAAAGTCTCATAGACTTATCACGTCTCCAACTTTCAACTTGCTATCCTTCGGGTCAAGAAGGAAGCCCGAAAGATTGGAGTAATACTCCGCACTACACGAATCAACATTCTCAACACAAATGATAATCAAGCTTACACAAAAGACTATGTACTAAGTGTACGACTAAATAGTTCCCACATCAAGTCGAGGAACTAAAATGGCCAAATTTGATAGTGGGTTATTTAACTATCAAAGCACAAACAAATATCTAGCACTATTAGCAATCACTAGGCCCTGTTCATTAATCTTTTATTAATTAAATCACTTCCTAAACATTCACTTCAAATTATCTTTAAAAAGATATAATTTCACAACCATTTCCACATTTCAATATTGGAAAAAATTTCCATATACATATTTGATAATAAGAAATTCACAATTCTCTTTATTTTCAACAATTAGAAAATATTACATATACTTCAATCACGATTAACTATATATTTATTCTTTAAGGAAAACATTCTCTTAAACATATTTATTCGGGTCAAAACAAATATTGTGTGAAACATCGTTACGAGAATCCAAAATCACTATTATAGGGATTCAAAAATTAGATAGATATATAAATCCCATATACTATAAAAAACATTTCCTTTCGAAAATCATTTACTATAACAGCAGTGTTATAGTCCATCATTACCTTACTTCATGAAAACGTCTATTTCAAAAATGAATGTTGAAATCTATGGTTTCGATATTAACACATTTTATTAACATCTTCAAACCATTTATCTCTATTTACAAGATCACTTTTCAAAACATTTTAAAAGATTATTCACTATCCAAAATCGTGAATGCAATTCATTTATCAAATTCAATGTTTCTACGCATATATTTTAAAGGATAATCCACTATCCAAAATCGTGAATTTAACTCCTTTAATCCAAATTCATTGTTTCTACACCTTTAACTAAAGGATTATCCACTATCCAAAATCGTGGATATAATTCCTTTAATAAACTTCATAATTAACTTATCAAATTCAATTGACTTCAGATTTATAAAACAGTTTATAGATTCTATTTATGTTTTATAAAACTTCCAGTTATAAATCCCTTCATTAACAAATTCTATTTGTATCTCATTTACACACCAAAACCGGTTATAGGTTATTTTACTTATAAATCTCTTATTTACAAATTCATTCCTTTATCACTTCAAAAATTCATAAATCTTAGTCACTTATAAGATCCATTTATACTTCATTTTAACACTTATAAAACTCCTTTATAATTCCATTATTTTTATTTATAAAATAAATTTTTTATAAATCTTATATACATACTATTTATAATAATTCAAAAATCTCAATTTAAACTATTTTACCAAATAGTTAACTTTATAATTCAAAATTATATTCTGATTATATTTCACAAAAATCAAAAAATTTATAACATAAAAATTATAACATTTATTTATTGAAAATAAATTCATTTCCTTTAAAATTCAAAAATCAATAAAACATCTACTTTCAAAATCACTTGAATACCTTTATAATTTGAAATCACCACTTTAATATTTTAATTACCAAAATAGGTCCAATGCTACAACAGCTCTAAATATATCAATCACGGCATCCAACTCATCATATATCACTTGATAATAGCATATATATCAATATTTGCAAATAAAATCAATACTTTTGAGGAATCCAGTTGGATCCCTCCAACATGTCACCTACAACAAATATACATATGAGAAAATATGCACAATTTCCGCTTCGAGGCAGATGCACGTACAAAAGGTCATCCGCTCATACACGGAAACATATAGCATCTCATCTGCTCCAATAGGTAGAAATATATCCAAATACCAATCAATATATATATAATATATCATATATCACCCAAATAATCATCAATCAACAAAAAATAAATTTATTCTCACTTATATAAAAATATCATTGAGTCAGAAAAAGTGAGTTGTACTCACTCTGATTCCAATAGCAGTTATAGTGTTTTATTCCAAATAAAATTAAACAAGCGTTTAATTTTAGCCAAAATTTACACTAGCTCCAATCAACTCCAAAATAGCTCTAAAAGGTAGTGATCATTAATACGAACCCAACGCAACTTGTTTCGTCAAAAATGAACCTCGTATGAAGAAGTTATGACATTTTAAATTTTATATGAATTATATAATATAAATTTACACTTTTATTTTATTTTTTTCAAACCCTTTTTAATCATGGCCATCGATTTTGATAAGATGAGATCTGGCCGTGACTAACATCTTCTTCCCTTCGTTCCATTCACGACCGAAGTACCTATAGCCATCATTTATCTTTGAACAATCATGACCACCTCTCGACGCTTGAAGACGATCGGCTATAACCATTCGAACGACCACCACTTGCTCAAACTTCGACCAGCGACCGGCCAAGCTCGGCCACCCAATCACGTTGATCTTCGTGCTTGAACATTGGCACTTCATTGGCCTGTTGTGCCTCGATCGATGCGCCGACTGCGATCACGGCCGTGTGGATTAAAAGATATTGTCGAGCTCTACATTTATCGTTTAGATGCCGAAGCTTAATTGTGAATAGATCATGAGATATTGAGGAAGAAAGGTGGGATGTTTCCGACCATGGAAAAGTAAAGTGGCGGCTTGCCCTAGCTTCTTTAGCATTTTGGAAAAATGAAGAAAAATGTGGCCTTATATAGAAAATTTCACGACACTATTCATCCGAAATTTTTTCGAACTCCAAACAAAGAGTGCCTCATGGCGTTTATAATGTTTTACCCCTATTCCGAACACAATGAAATATATATCGAGAGCCAATTCAATCATATTTGTAAGATAGGTTTTCGAATTGACTTTTATAATTTAAATAAATTTCTATGCATTTTAGCTTGTCACGACTAAACCGTATGTCCGATTGACACGAATTTTGAAATCATACAATAATATAACATTGCGGATCGAATGAAACTAGTTTCATTAAAATTCAAGACTGTATGAAAAATGACTATTTTTACATGTTAAATATATATCAAAATATTCATTTTCTATAAATTAACATTTTGTTCATTTTTAAAAGTTCTCTAACATCATTCTAATTAAAATAGAATTTAATTCAACTTTACAAATCATTTTCATTCATTTTCAATCCAAATTCTAATTATTTCCACAATTTAAAATACTAAATTAATAATTTAATTATCCAAATAATTCACCATATTAAAAATATAAGTTATTCAGCTTATAAAATTAACTTGTGAATATTTAAAAAATAATTAAATATCCTAATTTCAAATGACTAAAATTCTGGGTCGTTAAATTCTCCCCTACTTAAAAGAATTTGTCCACGAAATTACCAAGTAAAAAAAAACCATAAAACCAATTAACTTTTCAAAACAATTCATTTAAATTAGATAACCAAACCTCTTAAGTGTTTAATTTTCCCAAAATCATTTAGTTAAACTTCTTATAAAAACATTTCTAAGTTTTCAAATCCATTCATGGTTATCTACTAATACCATCTCTAACAACCCGGATTATGGATATCTGTTAATTGATAATCAACAGGATTTAATTTGTTAAAATAAAGATTTAACAAAAACATTTAATACATGCATATTTACAAGTGTAGGAGTTTTAGCATGTAATTGAAAAAGTGTTATGATGTTAACATGCACTCAAACCATTTGTAACAATTTTATCATGAAATAAAACAAGTGTCATTTGCTCCTTTATTTTTAAATTAATGAATAAAATAAAGAATAAAGTTATATATATACATATCTCTACCCCTTATTCATTTTCCTTTTCATATTCAAACTAAAGAAAATCAGACCTAAAGCAAATTAAAGAAAACAAAACTTTTTCAAAATCTAAACCTGGAAACAAATCAAAACAAAAGTAAACAACTTCTATTTAAATTCAAACCTGGAAGTTCAAGTTTAAACTCAAAGAAAAGTTCAAAATCAAACCTGAAAGCAAGTAGATCAACATCAAAAATCAAGTATCAGATCATCTCAAACAAAAACAAATCGAAGTTGAACATCAAGACAACTTCTAGATTTTTTCCAAATTAAGTCTGCTCCTCTGTTCAAACCCAACAGGTGAGTAAACTACTTTTGTAAGAGTTTAAATCTGTTTTTAACCTGATAAATTATGGATGTAATGATGTGAAATGCTTAGCATGATTGTTTAAGTATGATTTTAGGTATATATGTTGATGTTTATGTATGCATGTCTGTGTAGGTGTGTGTATGTGTGTGTGTGTGTATTTCTGTTGCTTTACAGTCTTTGATCCACTAAGAAAAATTCATATCTTCCCAATAAATCAATTATAGACAATGATCTCCAAAGAGAAAATGTTTGAAACAAGGTAACATCATTTTTAAAAATTGTTTCAAGTAAAATTATTTAGAAATTTTTTCGAAAATTGAATATTACAGTGAAATCTTTTTGAATCAGAAAAATCAATGAACATAATTTCAAGTTTGGATTTTATAATCTGATTCGCATGTGAAAATAATGAATTTTGATATAGATATATAGATTTTTAGGATTGAGGTTGTTGTGGATTTTCGAGTTGATCGGTATGGGAAGTTTCAATGGTTTTCGACGAACGGCGAAAAGATGTTGGTCGTGCTCGAAGCTGAGGGTTACTTAAGTATCGATGGTCAGGGAAAAATAGCCCAAGGTTTTGTACGTGGTTGTGATGGCGAAGCGGCATCGAATTAGGGTTTAATGACCATTTTTGGTCGATGACGCAATCGAAGGTCGTGTGTCGTTAATGAAACACCGGAGTCGATCGAAATAGGGGAATTCGACGTGTAGGATAGTGGCACAGCTTTGGTCAAGATTGTGTGGCTTTTGATGATCTGGATCGCCGACACGAGGGAGATTTGTCGATTGAAGTTTAGGTTTCAGGTTGTATCGAGTAGCTCGATTTGGTTCTCAAGCGAGTTCGTCGGAGCTGGGTAGTCAGGGTCATCGGCGAGGTCTTCGTCGACATGTGAGTGGTCGCGACAATGGCCGAAAGTGGCCAGTTCGACGTGCACGTGCACGCGTGCACGTTTGTATCAGGGCTTGTTATTTTGATCGGGGAAGAAATGGTTTGCTCGGGCTCGGGCTCGAAGTTGTTTGGTGATTGCCTTGAAGCAGAGTGATGAACGTGAGTTGCTCGAGGTTGAGATCAGGTAATTTGGTATTTGGCTTGGGTTCTTTGTTATGATAACAAGTTTTAAATATAACAAGTTTTTAAAGTAAAACCAAGTCAATTTTTAAACAATTTCTTAACCAATTCTTTTTGATAATAATTGTTTGAGATTTATGAAAGGTTTTAAAATAAATTATTTAAAAAAAAGTAATTAAATTTCAAGTATTTTATTATGTATCCTTTATTTAATTCATAAGTTTATTTAAATAAATTTTAATATTGTGATTAAGTGGTTAATTAAAAAGATGAAGTGTTTTAATTTGTTAATTAACTTAAGAATCTTAATTTAATTTATATATCAATGATAATTAATTCCAAGGCTTATTAAATTAAGATTTAAATGTTGTTAAGGTAAATTGATTTGTTTTGGATTAATTATATATTACGTTAATAATAAATTAATCCATAAGTATTTTCAGATGAGATTTACTAATGATTGGATTAAGTAATGATTAAGATAAGTGTATTAACTTAAAGTAATTAGGTTCTCAATTTAATTAAATGTTAATTAATTTGTAATGGTAATTAATTAATGTGAGTAATTAAAGGATAATTACTTAAAGGTTAATTAGTTAATTAATAATTACTTAAAGGTTAATTACTTAATGAAAGTAATTAAGGATAATTAATTAATGATTAAAGGTTAATTAATCAAGTGATTAAAAGATAATTACTTCACGTAAGTAATTTAAAGAGTTAGTTTGTTAATGTAATTAAGGATAAGTAATTAATTAAGGATAATTAATCAAGATGGATAATTAAGGATGAGTATACATTAATTAATTGAAATAATAAAAAATGGTTTGCCATTAATTAATGATAATTAAGCAGGGTTAGATAATTTATTCATAGAGAATTAATTTATTTGGTTTAATTTATTATGTGATTAATTCATCTTGCTTATGGATGATTGGATTTTATTGAATGTATTGAATTGTTTGATATCTTTGGTATATGATTTGTGATACTACTTGATATGATATGCTTGGGCTGAACTATGATACTATGGATTATCTATCTATAATGGAATCGTTGTGTGAACATGTTACCCTGAATATAAATTGAATTGCATTCACTTAAACGACTTGGACTAAAAATTGTATTGGATTCAAAGAGACCGGGTCGGGTATCAGTAAATACCCGAAACGACTTCGATATGTAATCTACAATAAGTCTTTATAGATTTGTCTTTAGAATCATATAGGCTGGAATGGAATAAATTAAGCCATTTGAATTGACTAGTAGTTCTTAGATGTTGATTTGTAATAAGTAATTGACTATAACAAGTTAAGAACTCGTAGTAAGGTACGAGTTACCCTGGGTTTCCAGTTATGTTTTAAAACTTAGTATTTCAAATTATATGGGTTTATTCACGCTTGTTCCCAGCCTGACCAGGGTGTTACTTTGATGTAATGCTCGAGTCAGACCGAGTATTGTAGATTTTCAGGTTAGGACGTTCTGGAATTCAGGAGGCAAGCTGGAGGACATGAACGTATGGAGTATATTCCGCTATGTATTGGAGTTGTATTATTTGTATTTTAGGACAAGTTAATCATAACTGCCCAGTTTATATCTGAATGGTTGTAATCTGATGTATTGTATATAAATGGACAAATACAGATTTCCTTTGTATAAATGCTATTATGTGATATTATATTTTGATCCGCTACGAATGTGAGATTATGTGTTTTGTTTTATGTTTCTACTTCTACCTCTTTTCTTATTTACCCTAACAATCTAAAATTTCTGGTGTTCGATTGCTCGGCATTTCTACAATGGATGTATTAATGTCGAATTTTCGAGGTCGAAAATTTCGGATTGTTACTGTTGGTATCAAAGTAGAAGATTAAGCGAGAACCTTGGCTATGGTGGGTTACTCATTAAGGATAGGGTCTGTAGTACCCTAGAATGAGTTGAGTGTATTATAAATGAGGGTGTATTTCTTATTTTCATATATAAAGACTTTAAAAACGGTTTTAAAATAAGTTTTATATATAAACTTATATTTTAATATATAAAGAAATAATTTTTCTAATTATTACATATATTACGATAATTGGTTGTTGAATTATTGGAATTAAATATAACAATAAGAATTAAGTGGTAGTGGAAATATAACCAAATAGGAACTGGGTAATATGAATTATACAGATAAGATAAGCTAGAAGTGGATTCAAACCAGAAAATAAAATGGTTATTGTGTCCAATAATGGGATGTTTGTTTTCTAATGATAACAATGATAAAGTAAAATGGAATGTTTTAAGGAAGTAACAATCTAGATAAGTGTAAGTTATAAATTGAAAAAGATTTAAATTGAGAAAGGTTGACTAGATTAAATGAATTGAATTTAACTTAGGAAAGTTAAATGGTTGGTTTGAATGGGAGTTATGTGTGATCTCAAAACAAGTTTGAGTTCTGAAAATTGGTAATGGATGCTATTGATGAATGTTTTAAATAATTTGGATGTTTTTTTATGTTGAATTAACCTAATATCATCCTGTTGTTATTAATAATCTATGAAAATATGAATTGAATTATTTTGAATAAATTAAGAGGTGGACCGAGATAAAATATATCCTTACTGAAATATAATGGAAGTAAAACCTTATTTCAAAACTATTTTGATTTTTGAAGTAAAATTGTAATTATAAAATGGAATCACTTGAAACTTAAGATTTGAATGTTTAAAATGAACTCGTAAATCGAAACTGTCAAGAACTGGTTTCAAGTTAGAAGTTAAAATTTGGTAATAAATTGGGTTCTAAAGATTAAATTAGTTAAAGACTTAGGGTGTCAAATTAAAAGTAAAGGTTAATTTGATTTAAGGGGATTAAATCAACATTTGAAAATTTAACTCGAATTTATATAATTCGAAAGGGTTTGAAATTGAGATTGAAATTGAAATCACTTCAAATTGAAATTTATTTTGAATGAAAAGAAATTGAAATCGAAGCTGCATAAGTAAATTCAAATGAGAATTGATTTTAATTTGGAATGGGAATTGAAGTTAATTCAAATTAAATTGAAATTGAATCAATTTAAATGGAAGTGGAAATTGAAAATTTTATTGAAAAGTGGAGATTTGGGAAATTGAACCAGTTTGACTCTGAACTATTTTCAAATAAATTGTTTTGATATAAACTATTTTAAATCTATTTTCCTAGCTATTTACTACACAACCTTTCTTTTTAAAACCCAAACTACCTTATTCTTATTTTACAACTATTTTGGAAATTAATTACTATTTTACCACTATTTTGCAACGATATAACGATTCTGCAATTATTTAACTATTTTGCTACTATTTTATAATTACTTAACTAATTGCAACTATCTACTTGTATTTACAACTAATAACTATTTTACAACTACTTATCTATTTTAAACTTTTCAAGCTATTTTCTAAATTCAAGTTGGTCAAAGTGCAAATTGTTTATAATTGGAATGATAACCCTAATGGAAATGGAAGCAATTGTGAATAAGTGAAATAAATTCTAAATGAATGTGTAGTAAAAGAAAATTGATTTAACTAGTAATCAATGAAGATAAATATGTAGGATATACGTATATTTTCTATTCGCATAATGATTTGATCTAGATTTCGAGCATAAAATTTCGAGATAGTATATCATCCGAGTTGGGATTTTTCACTCAATTTTCGATGGCGAACCCTAGATATGGATTTTTGATTGATTCTGGAAATTCTCTATCATAGTTAGGACTATATAAGGAGAATGACGGTTTTTGATCAAGAAACCAGATCTGAGTCCGCATTAGGAAGTCGGGTGGACGATACTAGTTCGGAAGTGAAATTATGTGATCGAGTGAGCGATCAGATTTGATATTGCATACGGATGGTATATGTACATCGTACGTGCTTAAATGTAACGGATATTGAAATTTCGAAAGAAACAAAAAATGATTTTTGAACTGAAAAGTATATTTTGAAAAATATATGATGAATAAGAATAGAAGTTGGATATTACTATAACTGAAACTCATTTTATAAAAAGTAAATAATGTGGCAAGTAACTTTATAAAAGAAAATCAAATTTGAATATTTATTTAGCATAAAGTAAAGTTATATATATACACACACACTTACAAATACACACACACAAATGATTTTATGAGAATAATTTTGGAAAAAGGGTTTTTGGAACCTATGGATTTTGAAAGGCTTTTGATTTTTGAGAAAAATCAATTTTGGAAATTTGGAAAGCCAAGTTTGGAACTATCGATTTGAGATATCAATTTTGTGTAAAGGAGATTTATGTGAATCATAAAGGGTATGATTTGAAAGATACTATAAGTGTATAGTATAAAATGTTTTGAGACTGGCCCTGGGGAAAAAGGCGCTCCCATGATATGAACTTCTTAGGAGATCCACGGGGTGGTTCTGCCTTGGGACCTAAGGAGGGGTTCTAAATTTGATCCTGGGAGGAAGTCCAGAAAAACTGAAGTTCCTGAGGATTGTGTGTGTGGGTAGCGAAAGTCGAGGGCGTTGATGCCTATAGAGACATTTGGGTTAGGCTATGATGACAGTGTAACTCGATGTCACTGCGATCTACTACGGACCATAGCGGAAATCGTGTGGTAGTGAGTGCCAACAGTCTACGTTTGATTTCGTTGGGAGGGCGATGTGACATCGGTAGACTGCGATCTTCATAGACATAGCAAAAGTCGTGTGGAAGTGAGTGCCTACAGGCTACATTGGGACTCGATTGATGTAGTATGCGATCTATGTGAGAAAGGTGAAGTTTCATTTGGCGGCGAAATTTGAGGGTGCTAATGCCTACAATTATATGGGTTTTTGCCGTGATGGTGACGTAAAACCTGGATATAGCTGCGATTTATGACGGGTTCCATGGTGTAATCGAGGGGTGCAAAGTGCCTACAGTTATCTATGGTTTTGCCGTGATGGCGACGTAATCATCGGGTTAACTATGACCATGGAGGGGGTGATGATTTCTAGAGCATTCTCACCAAAAATGTTTCTATATTTTCACCAAATTTTTTTCCAAGTATGTTTACTGGGTGTTGAAAATGGGTATACCAAGTGCTTATAGATTTTCAGTCCTACGACTGATCAACGTATGACCGAATTTCTGTGAGAACAAGGATGGACTTGTTGAGACATCGAATTATAAAAAGTATTTTTTTTATAAAGCTACTTCAGCAATAGTATGTAGATTTTAAAGATGTTTTTAAAATTTTAAATAATGGGAATTGAGGGTTCAAAATGTTCAAAGGATGATTTAACTGATAATTAGCAGTATAATTAAAATTCTGGCTTCGTTCCTTTTCAGGGACAAAAAGTTTTAAGGGGGGAGGAATGTGATAACCCGGATTTTGGATATCTGTTAATTGATAATTAACAGGATTTAATTTATTAAAATACAGATTTTTAAGTTGAAAAAATAAAATTCTGATAAATATTTGGATGTATATAAATAGATATATGCAAATTTTATAATGTTGAAAATTTTAAATGTATACATATACAAGTATATAAGTGTGTAAATATATATATATATATGCCATGGGTAGTAGAATATATGGAAATCTGAAAAGGTGTGGATACTTATATATATATATATATATATATATATATATATATATATATATATATATATATTGTAAATAAGAAGCATTGGTTGTTTGATAGTTTGAAATAAGAATTCATAAAAGGGTTGCATACTTTCTTTTAAAAACATGAAAAATAAATTTAGTTTATAAGTATAAAAATAATTATAAAACGTATATAAATAAAAATATAAAACATTGAAACATATGTTAATACAATAGTTAAATTAATAAAAACATTAAATACATGCATATTTACAAGTGTAGGAGTTTTAGCATGCAATTGAACAAGTGTTAAGATATTAACATGCATTCAAACCATTTGTAACAATTTTATCATGAAATAAAACAAGTGTCATTAGCTCCTTTATTTTTAAATTAATGAACAAAATGAAGAATAAAGTTATATATACATATCTCTACCCCTTACTCGTTTTCCATTTCATATTCAAACAAAAGAAAATTAGATCTGAAGCAAATTAAAGCAAAAATAACTTTTCCAAAATCTAAACCTAGAAATAAACCAAAACAAAAGTAAACAACTTCTGTTTAAATTCTAACCTGGAAGTTCAAGTTCAAACTCAAAGAAAAGTTCAAAATCAAACCTAAAAGCATGTAGATCAACATCAAAAATCAAGTATCAGATCATCTCAAACAAAAACAAATCAAAGTTCAACATCTAGACACTTCCAGATTTTTTCCAAATTAAGTCTGCTCTTCTGTTCAAACCTAGACAGGTGAGTAAACTACTTTTATAAAAGTTTAAATCTATTTTTAACCTGATAAATTGTGGATGTAATGATGTGAAATGCTTAGAATGATTGTTTAAGTACGATTTTAGGTATATATGTTGATGTTTGTGTATGCCTACCTATGTAGATGTATATATATTTCGGTTGATGTACAGTCTCTGATCCACTAAGAAAAATTCATATCTTCCTAATAAATCAATTATAGTGTAACGATCCGCCATCCATCTCCACATAATGACGCATCATTAATAAGAAAGAAAGGGATAGAAAAGAGAAAGAAAGAGAAGAAGAAGAAGCAACACATCATAATCTAAACAGCGGAACGAATAAATTATATTAATAACATAAAAAAATTACATAGTTTACAACCACTATCAGAGTACACAGATAATACAACACATACTAGACAGTTATAAACACATGTCTAGTATTTACAACATAATACAACTCAGAGACAACTCAGAACACACAGCGGAATACTATATATCTAACGCAGAAGCCTCCTGCTCCATTTCTCCTCCAATATTCGTCAAAGCTAACCTGAATCCCTTGGCTACTCGTAAAAATTTGAGTACCCAAGAGTTTAAGAAAACAAAGAATAAACTCCGGGTCAGACATAGGTCTAATAACAGGTTAAGTTGCTTAAATTTAAAAACCTTTTGAAAAGAAAGGTATCACGTAAGACTTCCTATACATAAACATGGAAAAGTTTTACCTTACGCTAACCAAAACATTTGATAGGAAATCCAGTGATATTATAATAAGTCTAGGGTTTTCAAGTAAATATGAAATAACCGAAATTGTTACATTATTAAATTCCTACTACTAGCCACAAAAGTGGGTAATACAATCAAAACCGTTGGCACTTATTTGATTTTGGATTCCATACAATGGCTGAGCTACTGGGGTACCGCCCGTTACTGTACGTAGCCTAGATCAACGTACCGAGGAGTACGCCCGCTCCTCTGCAGCACAAAGCCGGAACCATTCCTTACTGAACAGTTCCGAACAAGACAACCCCACAGTTGGTGCGCATATCCAACTGCCCACTAAGCCGAATAAAAAGGGACCTCTAGACAGGGAGAAATCTTGCTCTCCAATGGGAGCTAGCCACGAAGCCTTGCTGCACCTCCCCTGTTTTAGCCATCCCGGTTGATGAGGCTTGAGGCTACGATTACCTTTAGAGAACACATCTCTTAGAATGTTCATCGTCCACCTGACGATGTTTTGAAAGCATTCAATCCATACAAGTTCGTTCCGGGTTCGAACGAAACCGAAGGTATTATCTCGTTACACTCGTTTTGTAATCACCCTCAGAGTTAACGACGATAACCCTTACACTCTGAATCTCTATCTCGAGCCTGTAAGTACTATTTCCGTCAAACTCATCATGGAATCACCCCCAGAGTTATACTGACTAATAGTCCTTACACCTCGAGTCTTCACTCTTCACATAATATTCAGGACCTATCGTTAATTTGGATCGATGTGGTTTTTGGATATCCAAATATGGAAACCCGATCCCGGTCTCATCGGAATCTAAAGCGTGTCTTTTAGGTCTAAGTTGTTTTAGAGTTTAAAACAATTCAATTACATTATCTATATACACACAGATAGATAATTCACAGACCAATATCATCCATTTATAAGCAATGACCTATAATCATACTATCTATAATTAAATTAAAATGAATTAAATTAATTACATCTTCTCTAATTAATTTAAAATGAATTAAATTAATTACTTACATCAATATAAATCTTGCTTACATCACCATTAATTAATTACAAATTAATTAATTATCCTCTAATTAATCACCTTAATTAATCACCCTTTATAAATTATTCTTTAATTAATTTCACAAAATTAATTACCCTAAACCAAATACAGTAATTAACCTTTAATTACTTCATTAATTAGTTAACTATAATTAATTACATTAAACCTTAATTAATTATAATTAATTAATTACACTTAATCACTTGTTATTGATTAATTAATTTTAATTAATCAATCTTAATTACATCATTAATTATATTAATTAATGATCCTTAATTATATTTAATTAATTACTCAATTAAATTAATTACTTTCAGTAATTAATCTCACTTAAACCATAATTATTAATCACCTTTGATTAATCTCATTCTATAATTAACTGCCCTTAATCACTTCATCGAATTAATTATTCCTTAATTAATTTCTGAATTAATCCCTTGATTAATTATACAAAATAATTTAATCCAAATTATTTTCACAATCCCAACATCATCCATTAATTACATCCAGTAATTATCTTTAATTAATTCACCGAGTAAGTTTACTTCATTAATTACATCAAGTAATTACTATCAAATCCAATGTTTAAAATTAATTAAACATAATTAATTAATTTAATCCAATCTCAAAAAACTCCATTAATTTCACTAAGTAATTAATGTCTTAATTACTTTCATTTAGTAATTAAACTTCAATAAATTTCACAATTTATTATCATTAATTAATTAATCTAATTAATTATTAAAAATTAATCATATCAATTAATCACTAAATAATCCTTAGTTAATGATCATCATTAACTATTTGACATTCTTTAATTACTTTTCTTTAATTACTTCTTAATTATCTCTAATCTAAATTATAAATTTATACATTAAATAAATAAGACATTCCCTACTTATCTTATTCATATGATCATTTAATACTTCAATAATTTCTAAGAAAAATCCATTTCTTATTAATGATTTTATAAATATTAAAGTGTACTAGAACATTGCATTTTTAAATTTAAATTCAAATTTCATTTTGAATCAAAAATTCAAAATGATATTTATTTAAGCGTTAACCAATTTAAATTCCATTTATACTCCTTTCAAAATAAATGTACATAACATTTATTACTTTCATTTTAAAACTTATATAAGTTAAGCCTTAATTTACTTAATTTAATTAAAAAGTAAGTTTTAAGTACATTATTATTTAAATTACAAATTCAAGTTAACAAATCATTTAACTTTCTTTTATAAACCTTTTATAACGACTTCATTCAAAAGGAAAATCAAATTTAAATATTTGTTTGAAAACAAATTTACTTCTAACAAACAATTTAAATTTAAACTTGTTTGAAAACATTCAAAGTTTAAAACTTATTCAATTATCCAGAATTTAAATTCAATACACTTGAACCCATTCCTTATTTAAATCTTTTGAATTTAAACTTGAATTAAACTTTTTGATTTAAACCTTGATTCTAAAACTCTTTATTTAAAATTCAAATTCCATTTTTAAAAACTTGGAGATTCAAAGATCTTAAGAAAAGCTAAATTTAAAATTAAAATTCAAACTGTTGTTTTTAAATTAGTTTTTCAGATTTTGAAATAAACTTTCAATTTCCAGAAACTGTCAGGTTTCTTCTTCTTCTTTTTTTAAAAAACTGAAGACCACTTTCAAATTTTAAAAACTTATAAGATTTCAAAACCCTTTAAAATTATAATACATACTAAAGATTTAAACTTGTTTAAATCTTTATCATAACAACTTTAAAATTTATTTAAATTTTGTTTTAAATTAAAACTTCAGACAGTTTACAGAAAAACTGTACTAACTAAAAATTACCCGAGCTGGCCTAATATCTGCTTCGAGTCATCAGACCAAATCCTTCGAGCAAAGCCCAGCAAATACTCGAGTAATACTCGAGTTCAGAAAACACTGCAATCCCCAGTTTCACCAAAAACCCAATAGTGCACGGTGCACATGCATCGTGCCTCCAGCCATCAACATCCACCTCCGGTGGCTTCCAAACATTAACGATCATCCCCTCAGCCCAATACGATCATCACTTCGCTCCTATTCAACTCGAATTTAATTCGAGTTCAAAAACATAAACCTGGAACAGAAGAAAACAGGTTTCACCCCAAACCTGTAACCTGCCTCCTCCTCAACCATCTGACCACCGGAATGGCAGCGACTCCGGCCACGTGTTTGTCAACCTTCATACTAACATTTCCCAAAATCTCACTCAACTCGATCACTTCAACAAACCATGCCGACCAAAACAAATGACCTAGTTAAAACTAGGGCTACGAAAAGTAAAAAGACATTACTGCAACCATGGTGGTTAGCATCACCATCACATTTTTTCCAAGCTTCATTGGTTACTACTCTACCCACAAGCAGAATCCCGATATCCCCAAATTGATAGATCAACTGAGGTCACCCATTTTCCCATTTCTGTTTAACAGAGAACAGCACCCATACCCCTTAATTAAAAATGCTGATTTTTATATTGAAATTCCTATTTTGCTTTGTGTTTCCATTTTATATTACTGAACATCATAATTTACAAAGTTTTGATTTTCACTTTGTACATCAGTCACTGCTGTTATGTTTTTTTCTTTTTATTTCCAATAGACGCTCAGATGGATTTTGGCTTAAATAAGTTTTTAAAGCATTAATCTACGATAAATCACACAACCTTTGTTTATAAACTAAGCCTTATTAACATTTATTTGAAGAGAAAATGAATTTAAATTTAAAATAGGGAAACTAAAATTTAAATAGAGGATAATTATATGGAAACAAAACATGCATACTGCAGACTTCATCATCAAATATACATACTATAAATTTAACCACAGAAATAACAGCAACCATGTTTTATACTTATCCTTTTAAAAAAGATATAAAGTTACTCGCTTTTTTTTAGATCAGAAGACAGAGCCTCCAATTCTTTTGCAAACTTGTTTGAATGTGCTAATGTCTTTAACTTGCTTGTGACTTACAACTGAAATGTTTGCTGGAAGCTTGAGTTGCTTTAAAATGCTTCAAGATTTAGAAAAATGCAGGTAACAGATTGAAATTGATGGTTTTTGTTTTGCATTTGGTTACAGGTGTTCAGATTTGAGAGTAATGAATGCTTTCAGATGCTTTCTACTTGCATGCAGAGGCTACTACAGGATTCAGATTTACACGGTTTACTTTGAAAGTTAGCTGATAGGTTTTGAATTTTGATATGAGTGAATTGATTACAGTTTTTAGGAATTGCTTTGAGAATTTGTTGAAGGGTTTTGGAAACTCACCGAGAATTGTTACAGGATTTCTTTGAGGATGATTTCAGATTTTCTTTGCTCTCAAGTTGATTTAGAAAAGAAAAAAAAGGATTTGTTTGTATAAAAACTGAAATAATAATAAAAAGAAAAATAGAAAAATGCCACTTATCTCTAATTATAACATTTGTCATGCACCTTGTTTATTATTTTAACACATGTTAATTTAAGTTTCTAAAAAGTTTACACTTGTTTTTAATGTTAATAAGCTATAATTAAGTTAACTTATATTTTAATTATATGTTTAATATAAGATATGTTTAATTAATTAGTTAACATGTATTTATTTACATGTAGATAAATTTTAAATGAATAAAGCCAATTTTATTTATAAAATAAAGTTTATACAAATATTTAAAAATCAAAGCAAATTTAAAAAATATTTACACTTTAGTTTTCAAAGCTTTGAATTCAAGTTCAAATTAAATTTTGAAATCAAGTTTATTTACAAATATAACTACACAATTAAATTTTTTGAAAAACAATTATTTTTATTAAAAATTTATTTGTTAAAACAATGTATTATTATATTTATAAAAATAACAACATTTAGTAACTATAAATAATTTATAAAAGAAATTGTCTTCTTATTAATAAATTATTTATTTTATTCAATTATATTCAAATAAACCTTATTGTTATTTATTTAAATTTAAACTTGAGTTAAACATATTTTAAATCATTTCAATATTTGTTTTATGTATTTAAAAATTATTTAGTTATTTATTACATACTTTTAAAAAAAACTATTATCAAATAAACCAATTTAAACAAATTAGATTTTTTCTTAACTATTTAAAAACCCTATTTTATTTATTAATTAACCTTCTAAAAGTTTAACTTTTAAATAAAATCATAATTCCCAATTTACTAATGATATATATTTTATAGAAAACATGATTTATTTATTTATCAGATTAAAACAAGATCTATTTACAATATATACATATCCTATATACATTATAAATAGAAAACAATTATTAGATTTAAAAAGATAAAATCTATCAATTAAATATTTATTTTACTTGGATTAATTAAATTAATTCAGATCTTATCACAAAGATTATCAATTCAATTTAATTTTTATTTTAAATTATTAAATTGATATTGCTTTCAAATTCCGGGTCATCACATTCCTTCCCCCTTTAAAAGAATTTCGTCTCGAAATTTAAAACAAAGGTAATTTAATAATCTATTTAAAGATTTAATTTTAAAACACAAGCATATATTAATGATATGCTAACAATCATAATAACCAATTCTCCCAATAAATCAAATATATCTATTCAGATAAAAATTCTGGATAGAGTTTCCTCGAGTTTCCCCGGTAAAAATATTGGGATACTCACTCTATAGATTCCAAATAATCAATACTATTAAGCTACAGAGCTCCCACTCATCTAGATCTGCAGAACTAGACATCATATCAGACTACAGACGAGTCTGATTCAACAACCAACCTCTATAACTGCTGGTTCTAAAACCAGAGATAGACCAAACACGTACTCCCTCAGAGATACGTGAAACTCATCGAATCCCAGTTATCCAAACTGGCAATTCAGTCCTGAAAACCAAACACTGATCCAACCAAACACAGAAAAGATCTAAACATCTCGGAGTTAGCTTTCCAGCCTTACCTCATCTTATAGCTCCTGAATCAGAGAAAACTCCAACAATAACGAAGTCTCCAACTTCGAATTCCAAATTCCTCCGTCCCTTATCCACAAAAGTCTTCGGACGATCCTGGGCGGCCAACATTCAAACTGATCATCTCAACCCTTCGGATTTCTCTAGAAAAAACAGTACCAAAAACAACCCAACACAATGATCTCCTCAAGATCAACCAAAACCAAAACACAATTCTACTCCATAAACAACAGAAGACTACAAACTTCTCCTAATCCGGAAAAGACAACCAGAAACACTTCCAAACTACTTCCGCTGCACAACTCTGATCCGAAGTAGATAAGAAAATGCTGACGAAGAACACAAGCACCAACTGGACATCACCTTCCCGAAATATGGTTCTACAGATCCATAAAGAAAACTCAGAAATTCCTCCAAAACTGAGTTACTTCATCAAACTCTATCTCTAGGAATCATTCTTCAACTATACTACCCACCAATTCCACTCCTGGAATTCTAGTCGATAAGAAAACTCAATCTCCAGATGCGAAAAAATCTCTGTCTTCCCAGAAGACCTCCAGAAAAATCTATGATAACACAAGAGAACACTCAAACAATCGCAAGTCACTTTTGCGATCAACCCAGATAAATTTCCAAAGAAAACCGTCCCCTCTTTACAGAACAGCTTACATTGGTCTAGTCAATCCATTGAAGAAACGGATTCACTCAGCAGCTTCTGAACTCCATCTCCAGAAAAACTACTCAGCTAAGACCTCTCTATCAGCACACAGAACACTCCGAGCTGCACTGCTGACACCAAAGCCAAACTTCCTAATCCAAAGTTCTTCGAGAAACTCGAACTTCAAAGCAAACAGAAATACCACAACATCCTGTCGAATCCAGTCACAACATCGTAATGGATCTACTCCCCAAACTTGTTCCAAAGAAATATCTTCGGACACAACCATAGTCACTGCATTTCATCACGTAGTTACAACTTCCTGATGTATCAAGATACCTTCACTTGTTCCAGCCAATCGATAGATCCAAATTCTGCGCTTCAAAGATGTACTCCGAACCTTAACAGGTTTCCTTCAGAGATCAATGAAATACTTACATTCAGCTGCAAAGCTCACTCGAGACGGTATTAGGTCTACTGTCTCGACAAATACACTTCCAACCTCAAACATACAAACTTCAACCAATGGTAGTAATCGTGTTACAAACACTCTTGCCTCATCTACCTTTATAATCTATATTGGAAACCTGAACAGGTAACCCAACAGATAGGTAGAAATAGATAAATATATATAAATATCTATAAAATTACAAATATGCTCTCTCAAGATAGACACCACTCCAAAGCCTAGGTATTCTCTCAACCTAATGCTCTGATACCACTGTAACGACCCGCCATCCGTCTCCACAGAATGACGCATCATTAATAAGAAAGAAAGGGATAGAAAAGAGAAAGAAAGAGAAGAAGAAACAACACATCAGAATCTAAACAGCGGAACGAATAAATTATATTAATAACATAAAAAAATTACATAGTTTACAACCACTATCAGAGTACACAGATAATACAACACATACTAAACAGTTATAAACACCTGTCTAATATTTACAACATAATACAACTCAGAGACAACTCAGAACACACAACGGAATACTATATATCTAACGCAGAAGCCTCCTGCTCCATTGTTCCTCCAATATTCATCAAAGCTAACCTGAATCCCTTGGCTACTCGTAAAAATTTGAGTACCCAAGAGTTTAAGAAAACAAAGAATAAACTCCGAGTCAGACATGGGTCTGGTGTGAGTAACAGGTTAAGATGCTTAAATTTTAAAAACCTTTTGAAAGGAAAGGTATCATGTAAGACTTCCCACACATAAACATGAAAAAGTTTTTACCTTACGCTAACCAAAACATTTGATAGGAAATCCAGTGATATTATAATAGGTCTAGGGTTTTCAAGTAAATATGAAATAACCGAAATTGTTACATTATTAAATTCCAGCTGCTAACCACAAAAGTGGGTAATACAATCAAAATCGTTGGCACTTATTGGATTTTGGATTCCATACAATGGCTGGGGTACTGCCCGTCACAGTACGTGGCCTAGATCAATGTACCGAGCAGTACACCCGCTCCCCTGCAACACAAGACCGGAACCATTCCTTACTGAACAGTTTCGAACAAGACAACCCCATAGTTGGTGCACATATCTAACTGCCCACTAAGCCGAATAAAAAGGGACCTCTAGACATGGGAAAATCTTGTTCTCCAGTGGGAGCTACCCACGAAGCCTTGCTGCACCTCTCCTGTTTTAGCCATTCCCGGTTGATGAGGCTTGAGGCTACGATTACCTTTAGAGAACACATCTCTTAGAATGCTCATCGTCCGCCTGACGATGTTCCGAAAGCATTCAATCCATACAAGTTCGTTCCGGGTTCGAACGAAACCGAAGGTATTATCTCGTTACACTCGTTTTGGAATCACCCTCAGAGTTAACGACGATAACCCTTGCACTCTGAATCTCTATCTCGAGCCTGTAAGTACTATTTCCTTCAAACTCATCACGGAATCACCCCCAGAGTTATACTGACTAATAGTCCTTACACCTCGAGTCTTCACTCTTCACATAATATTCATGACCTATCGTTAATTTGGATCGATGTGGTTTTCGGATATCCAAATATGGAAACCCGATCCTGGTTTCATCGAAATCCAAAGCGTATCTTTTAGGTCCAAGTTGTTTTAGAGTTTAAAACAATTCGATTACGTTATCTATCTACACACAGATAGATAATTCACAGATTCACAACAGATAATTATCATTATCACAACCACAGATAATTCACATTATCATTACCAAAAGATAATCCATATCATTATCACAATGCAACCAATGCATCCATATCACTCAACATTACTAATCTCATAGTTGAGATTCCAAACCATTCATGGCAACCAATATCATCCATTTATAAGCATTGACCTATAATCAAACTATCTATAATTAATTTATAATGAATTAAATTAATTACATCTTCTCTAATTAATTTAAAATGAATTAAATTAATTACTTACGTCAATATAAATCTTGCTTACATCACCATTAATTAATTACAAATTAATTAATTAATTATCCTCTAATTAATCACCTTAATTAATCACCCTTGATTAATTATTCTTTAATTAATTTCACAAAATTAATTACCCTACACCAAATACAGCAATTAACCTTTAATTACTTCATTAATTAGTTAACTATAATTAATTACATTAAAACTTAATTGATTACAATTAATTAATTACACTTATCACTTATTATTGATTAATTAATATTAACTAATCAATCTTAATTACATCATTAATTATATTAATTAATGATCCTTAATTATCTTTAATTAATTACTCAATTAAATTAATTACTTTCAGTAATTAATCTCACTTAAACCATAATTATTAATCACCTTTTATTAATCTCATTCTATAATTAACTTCCCTTAATCACTTCATCCAATTAATTATTCCTTAATTAATTTCTAAATTAATCCCTTGATTAATCATACAAAATAATTTAATACAAATTATTTTAACAATCCCAACATCATCCATTAATTACATTCAGTAATTATCTTTAACTACTCACTGAGTAATTTTACTTCATTAATTACATCAAGTAATTACTTTCAAATCCAATGTTTAAAATTAATTAAACTTAATTAATTAATTTAATCCAATCTCAATAAACTCCATTAATTTCATTAAGTAATTAATGTCCGAATTACTTTCATTTAGTAATTAATCTTAAATAAATTTTACAATTTATTATCATTAATTAATTAATCTAATCAATTATTAAAAATTAATCATATTAATTAATCACTAAATAATCCTTAGTTAATGATCATCATTAACTATTTGACATTCTTTAATTACTTTCCTTTAATTACTTCTTAATTATCTCTAATCTAAATTATTAATTTATACATTACATAAATAAGACATTCCCTACTTATCTTATTCATATGATCATTTAATACTTCAATAATTTCTAAGAAAAATCCATTTCTTATTAATGATTTTATAAATATTAAAGTGTACTAGAACATTGCATTTTTAGATTTAAATTCTATTTTCATTTTGAATCAAAAATTCAAAATGATATTTATTTAAGCGTTAACCAATTTAAATTCCATTTATACTCCTTTCAAAATAAATGTACATAACATTTATTACTTTCATTTTAAAACTTATATAAGTTAAGCCTTAATTTACTTAATTTAATTAAAAAGTAAGTTTTAACTACATTATTATTTAAATTACAAATTCAAGTTAACAAATCATTTAACTTTCCTTTATAAACCTTTTATAACGACTTCATTCAAAAGGAAAATCAAATTTAAATATTTGTTTGAAAACAAATTTACTTCTAACAAACAATTTAAATTTAAACTTGTTTGAAAACATTCAAATTTTAAAACTTATTCAATTATCCAGATTTTAAATTCAATACACTTGAACCCATTCCTTATTTAAATCTTTTGAATTTAAACTTGAATTAAACTTTTTGATTTAAACCTTGATTCTAAAACTCTTTATTTAAAATTCAAATTCCATTTTTAAAAACTTGGAGATTCAAAGATCTTAAGAAAAACTGAATTTAAAATTGAAATTCAAACTGCTGTTTTTAAATTTGTTTTTCAGATTTTGAAATAAACTTTCAATTTCCAGAAACTGTCAGGTTTCTTTTTTCTTTTTAAAAACTGAAGACCACTTTCAAATTTTAAAAACTTATAAGATTTCAAAACCCTTTAAAATTATAATACATACTACAGATTTAAACTTGTTTAAATCTTTATCATAACAACTTTAAAATTTATTTAAATTTTGATTTAAATTAAAACTTCAGACAGTTTTACTGAAAAACTGTACTAACTACAAATTACCCGAGCTGGCCTAATATCTGCTTCGAGTAATCAGACCAAATCCTTCGAGCAAAGCCCAGCAAATACTCGAGTAATACTCGAGTTCAAAAAACACTGCAATCCTCAGTTTCACCAGAAACCCAATAGTGCATGGTGCACATGCACCGTGCCTCCAGCCATCAACATCCACCTCCGGTGGCTTCCAAACATCAACGATCATCCCCTCAGCCCAATACGATCATCACCTCGCTCCTATTCAACTCGAATTTAATTCGAGTTCAAAAACATAAACCTGGAACAGAAGAAAACAGGTTTCACCCCAAACCTGTAACCTGCCTCCTCCTCAACCATCTGACCACCGGAATGGCAGCGACTCGGGCCACGTGTTCATCAACCTTCATACTAACATTTCCCAAAATCTCACTCAACTCGATCACTTCAACAAACCATGCCGACCAAAACAAATGACCTAGTTAAAACTAGGGCTATGGAAAGTAAAACGACATTACTGCAACCATGGTGGTTAGCATCACCATCACATTTTTTTCCAAGCTTCATTGGTTACTACTCTACCCATAAGCAGAATCCCGATATCCCCAAATTGATAGATCAACTGAGGTCACCCATTTTCCCATTTCTGTTTAACAGAGAACAGCACCCATACCCCTTAATTAAAAATGCTGATTTTTATATTGAAATTCCTATTTTGCTTTGTGTTTCCATTTTATATTACTGAACATCATAATTTACAAAGTTTTGATTTTCACTTTGTATATTAGTCACTGCTGTTATGTTTTTTTTTCTTTTTATTTCCAATAGACACTTTGATGGATTTTGGCTTAAATAAGTTTTTAAAGCATTAATCTACGATAAACCACACCACCTTTGTTTATAAACTAAGCCCTATTAACATTTGTTTGAAGAGAAAATGAATTTAAATTTAAAACAGGGAAACTAAAATTTAAACAGAGGATACTTATATGGAAACAAAACATGCATACTGCAGAATTCATCATCAAATATACATACTATAAATTTAACCACAGAAATAACAGCAACCATGTTTTATACTTAACCTTTTTTAAAAAAAAATATATAAAGTTACTTACATTTTTTTTAGATCAGAAGACAGAGCCTCCAATTCTTTTGCAAACTTGTTTGAATGCTTGTAGAAACTTTGAAATGCTAATGTCTTTAACTTGCTTGTGACTTACAACTGAAATGTTTGCAGGAAGCTTGAGTTGCTTTAAAATGCTTCCAGATTTAGAAAAATGAAGGTTACAGATTGAAATTTCTGGTTTTTGTGTTACATTTGGTTACAGGAGTTCAGATTTAAGGGTAATGAATGCTTGCAGATGCTTTCTACTTGCATGCATGCCACTACAGGATTCAGATTTACTGGGTTTACTTTGAAAATTAGCTGATAGGCTTTGAATTTTGATATGAGTGAATTGATTACAGTTTTTAGGAATTGCTTTGAGAATTTGTTGAAGGGTTTTGGAAATTCACTGAGAATTATTTTAACACATGTTAATTTAAGTTTCTATATAGTTTACATTTTTTTTAATGTTAATAAGCTATAATTAAGTTAACTTATATTTTAATTATATGTTTAATATTAGATATGTTTAATTAATTAGTTAACATGTATTTATTTACATGTAGATAAATTTTAAAATGAATAAAGCCAATTTTATTTATAAAATAAAGTTTATACAAATATTTAAAAACCAAAGCAATTTTAAAAAATATTTACAATTTAGTTTTCAAAGCTTTGAATTCAAGTTCAAATTAAATTTTGAAATCAAGTTTATTTACAAATATAACCACACAATTAAATTTTTAGAAAAATAATTATTTTTATTAAAAATTTATTTGTTAAAACAATGTATTATTATATTTTTAAAAATAACGACATTTAATAACTATAAATAATTTATAAAAGAAATTGTCTTCTTATTAATAAATTATTTATTTTATTCAATTATATCCAAATAAACCTTATTGTTATTTATTTACATTTAAACTTGAGTTAACCATATTTTAAATCATTTCAATATTTGTTTTATGTATTTAAAAATTATTTAGTTATTTATTACATACTTTAAAAAAAAACTATTATCAAATAAACCAATTTAAAGAAATTAGATTTTTATCTTAACTATTTAAAAACCATATTTTATTTATTAATTAACCTTTTAAAAGTTTAACTTTTAAATAAAATCATAATTCCCAATTTACTAATGATATATATTTTATAGAAAACAGGATTTATTTATTTATCAGATTAAAACAAGATCTATTTACAATATATACATATCCTATATACATTATAAATAGAAAACAATTATTAGATTTAAAAAGATAAAATCTATCAATTAAATATTTATTTTATTTGGATTGATTAAATTAATTCAGATCTTATCACAAAGATTATCAATTCAATTTAATTTTTATTTTGGATTATTAAATTGATATTGCTTTCAAATTCCGGGTCATCACATTCCTCCCCCCCCCCCCCCTTAAAAGAATTTCGACCCGAAATTTAAAACAAAGGTAATTTAATAATCTATTTAAAGATTTAATTTTAAAACACAAGCATATACCAATGATATGCTAACAATCATAGCAACCAATTCTCCCAATCAATCAAATATATCTATCCAGATAAAAATTCTGGATAGAGTTTCCTCAAGTTTCCCCGGTAAAAATATTGGGATACTCACTCTATAGATTCCAAATAATCAATACTATTAAGCTACATTGCTCCCACTCTTCTAGATCTACAGAACTAGACAGCATATACAGACGAGTCTGATTCAACAACCAACCTCTATAACTGCTGGTTCTAAAACCAGAGATAGACCATACACGTACTCCCTCAGAGATACGTGAAACTCATCGAATCCCAGTTATCCAAACTGGCAATTCAGTCCTGAAAACCAAACACTGATCCAACCAAACACAGAAAAGATCTAAACATCTCGGAGTTAGCTTTCCATCCTTACCCCATTATCAATTCATTTTAATTTTTATTTCAGATTATTAAATTGATATTGCTTTCAAATTCCGGGTCATCACATATAGACTATGATCTCCAATGTTTGAAACAAGGCAACATCATTTTTAAAAATTGTTTCAAGTAGAATTATTTAGAAAAAATTTCGAAAATTGAATATTATAGTGAAATCTTTTTAAAAAAGAAAAATCAATGAACACAATTTCAAGTTTGGTTTTTATAATCTGATTCCCATGTGAAAATAATGAATTTTGATATAGATATATAGATTTTTAGGACTGGGGTTATTGTGGATTTTCGAGTTGATCGGTATGAGACGTTTTGTTGATTTTCGACGAATGGCGAAAAGATGTTGGTCACGCTCGAGGCTGAGGGTTGCTCAGGAATCGATGGTCAAGGGAAAATGGCCAAAGATTTCGTAAGCGGCTATGGTGGTGAAGTAGCATCGAATTAGGGTGTAATGACCAGTTTTGGTCGATGATGTAAGTGAGGGTCTTGTGTCGTTAATGAAGCACCGAAGTCGATCAGAATAGGGGGTTCGACGTGTGGGACAATGGTGTAGCTTTGGACATGATTGCGTGGCTTCTGATGATCTGGATCGTCGGCGTGAGGGAGATTTGTCGATCGAATTTTAGGTTCCAGGTTGTATCGAGTAGCTCGATTTAGTTCTCAGGCGAGTTCGTCGGTGCTGGTAGTTGGGGTCGTTGGCGAGGTCTTCGTCGACATGTGTGTGGCTGCGACAATGGCCGAATGTGGTCAGGTTCGACGTGCACATGCACGTTTGTATCTGGGTTTGTTATGATGATCGGGGAAGAAATGATTTGCTCGGCTGCGGGCTCGAAGTTATGTGGTGATTGCCTTGAAGCAAAGTGATGAACGTGAGTTGCTCGGGGTTGAGATCGGGTAATTTCGTATTTGGCTCGGGTTCTTTGTTATCATAACAAGTTTTAGATATAACAAGTTTTAAAGTAAAACCAAGTCAAGTTTTGAACAATTTCTTAACCAATTCTTTTTAATAATAATTGTTTGAGATATATTAAAGGTTTTTAAATAAATTGTTTTAAAAAAGTAACTAAGTTTAAAGTATTCTATTATGTATCCTTTATTTAATTTATAAGTTTATTTAAATAAATTTTAATATTGTGATTAAGTGGTTAATTAATAAGATGAAGTGTTTTAATTTGTTAATTAACTTAAGAATCTTAATTTAATTTATATGTCAATGATAATTAATTCCAAGGCTTATTAAATTAAGATTTAAATGTTGTTAAGGTAAATTAATTTGGTTTTGGATTAATTATATATTAAGTTAATAATAAATTAATACATAAGTATTTTCAGATGAGATTTAATAATGATTGTATTAAGTAGATGATTAAGATAAGTGTATTAACTTAAATTAATTAGGGTCTTGATTTAATTAAAGGGTAATTAATTAGTAATGATAATTAATTAATGTGAGTAATTAAAGGATAATTACTTAAAGTTAATTAGTTAATTAATAACTACTTAAAGGTTAATTACTTAATGAAAGTAATTAAGGATAATTAATTAATGATTAAAGGTTAATTAATCAAGTGATTAAAAGATAATTACTTAATGTAAGTAATTTAAAGGGTTGGTTTGTTAATGTAATTAAGGATAATTAATTAAGATGGATAATTAAGGATGAGTAATTTAATTCATTAATTAATTGAAATAATATCAAATGGTTTGCAATTAATTAATGATAATTAAGCAGGGTTAGACAATTTATTCGTAGACAATTAATTTATTTGGTTTAATTAATTATGTGATTAATTCATCTTGCTTATGGATGATTGGATTTTATTGAATGCCTTGAATTATTTGATATCTCTGATATGTGATTTGTGATACTACGTGATATGATATGTTTGGGTTGAACTGTGATAATATGGATTATCTATCTGTAATGGAATTTCTATGTTCACATGTTACCCTGAATATAAATTGAATTGCATTCACTTAAACAACATGGATTAAAAATGGTATTCGATTCGAAGAGACCGGGGTCGGGTATTAGTAAATACCCGAAACCACTTCGATATGTAATCTATAATAACTCTTTATGGATTTGTCTTTAGAACCATATAGGCTGGAATGGAATAAATTAAGCCATTTGAACCGAGTAGCAGTTCTTAGATATTGATTTGTAATAAGTAATTGACTATATCAAGTTAAGAACTCGTAGTAAGGTACGAGTTACCCCGGGTTTCCAGTTATGTTTTAAAACTTAGTATTTTAAATTATATGGGTTTACTCACACTGGTTTCCAGCCTAACGCGAGTGTTAATTTGATGTAATGCCCGGGTCAGACCGAGTATTGCAGATTTTTAGGTTAGGTCGTTCTGGAGCTCAGAAGGCGAGCTGGAGGGAAGGAACATATGGAGTATATTCCGCTATGTATTGGAGTTATATTGTTTGTATTCTAGGACAAGTTAATCATAACTGTCCAGTTTATGTATGAATGGTTGTACTCTGATGTACTATATATAAGTTGACAGATACAATTTTCCTTTCTATAAATGCTATTATGTGAAATTATATTTTGATCCACCGTGAATGTGAGATTCTGTGTTTTTTTATCGTTTCTTCTTCTACCTCTTTTCTTCTTTACCCCAACAATCTAAAATTTCTTCCATTCCATTGCTCGGCATTTCTACAGTGAACGTATTAATGTCGAATTTTCGAGGTCGAAAATTTCGGGTCGTTACACCATCCCACAAATTAACTAATATCGTTTAACCTTTTTGACTCAATATCAAAATTTTAGTTATGAAATTTTTTCCAAAATTATCAAAAAAAAATTGACGCCTTAAGTTTTCAAAAAAATTCACCATAGCCTCCTTGGCACGGTTCGATCATAGTAGGATCACAAAACACACACACACACACATATGTATATATATATATATATATATATATCTCAAATATATATCTCATTTTTGGGGATGAGGCATCCTGTAGGAAAAAAAATATAAAAGTACGATATGCAATCAGTGATATGTGCCTTATATACTATTAGCGAGCATATACGGCTAACATAGCACGAATGCGAGCTCCAAATGCGAAGCATATGCCATCCGCACCTACTAAACAGTCAACATACAAATGAGAACATGTATGTATGAAAGTAATATTAATATATAACATATACCAATATGACAACTATACATGCCAATATAGCAAATGCTATCAATAAGCAACAAATTCAACCATCAAACAACTACCATCCAACTAACATCCAACAAACCAATATTTGTCCAATCAATCCATAACCAATCAACATACATTCATTTCTTATTGATATTCATTGAATTGATTTTCAATTTTAATCACATTCTTTTTATTAACATTGGATTTTTACTAACATTCATTTACTCATATTCAATTAGTTTACATTCATTAATTCACATTCAAGCTGGTTTACTTCCAAATCAAATCAAATTCAATTCTATTTAGGTTCACTTACTTCAATTCGAATTCGATTATTTAGCTTTCAATTTCATTAATTAATTTCATATGAATTTATATACAATCAACGAACATCCATCTAACAACCAATGTATAACCAACATAACCAAATTAATTTAATTTACTTCGTTTCATTCACTTTGGTTTAACATATTTAATCAGCTTTAAATGAATTAACACTTACATCCATTATTCCATATTTTATTTATTAATCTATTTCATTAGTTCAATTCATTCATTAATTCGATTGCAAATTCATTTTACAACTAAAGTTGAATTTCATTTATATAACTCAAGTTTATATTCATTTTGACATCAAATTCAACTTCACTCAACATCACTTAAGTTAAATTTCTTCACAACACTTCATTCTATTTGACTTAACTTAAATTTCATTTCTAAAGTCATTTTATTCAACTTTTACTTAAGTCACCCTGTTCAAGTTCATATTTTGTTTTGCTTAACAAAATTGTTTAACCATTTTAACAAATGGTTTTACTTATATTTTCTCACTTTATAAGTTATACAACACAGTTATTTAAACTTCCCGATTCATATTGCATAATCACTTACCTTTATGTTTAATTTCCATTTCAATAACTTATCTAATCTGGTTCAAATCCAATTCCATTTATTTAACTTTCCTTTAGTTAAATTCCAAATCATATATTTATTATGCTAACTAAATTTATTTCAACTTTACTAAAGTTAAATTCTTATTTCATATTATAAGTCTAAAACCCATTTTACTTATTTTTATCAATTTCAACATGGATTTTAAATTCAAATTTGTTTATCATAATAAAACTTCAATTTCGATTTACTATGGTAGCAAATCCATCACACAGAAACTCAAAATGATACCGATGATGCTGCAGTCATCACCCTTATTATTTCCCAGCAACAGTAGTGAATTTAGTGCTTTATATTCTTTTTCTAAAAATCCTTTTTATATTTATAAATCACATCTATATATATTCTTACTTATATAATTTCACTACTTCACTGTACTTAAGATCATTCCAAATTTATTTATCTTATCTAGATTTATAACAATAAACCTCAAATATCTTTCAAAATCAACAGGATTTCAAATTTTATTTTTTTAGTTTAAACTCATTTTTATCTACAACTCAAATAGTTTTATTTCTTATATATAAGATTATTTCACATTTGCAAATCATATTAATTATAATTCCATACTTATAATTCATTTTCTTATATAATTTATTCTTTTACAATTGTTATTTTTATTTAGATCATTCAACCAGTTTTTATTAACTTATATATTTTTACGTTTCAAACAACCAAACAATTAATTTATATACACTTTAATAATTTATGAAAAATAATTTCCTTTATATGTAAAATATAATTGAGGTAAAATTATTTCATTTACCCAATTTAGAAATAATACTATGTCGACTTGCCTCGTTTAAGTGTTTAGAAACCTCTGTCGATAGTATGACATCCCACGCACCGACCAGAATTTACAAACAACTCAACGGATAAGTAAACAAAATATAAACATTTATATATCACTAACAATTACATGCTTATATATATACTACACTCAAACTCAATCTAGGGTGCTACTGTCCCTATCTATACAGAGTACACATCAAAACCTAGGAACATACAAAATCTAAGCTCTGATACCATGTATGACGACCCGCAAATCCGTACCCTTTGAATTAACAATAAACCATACATGTCTGACCTAAAAAGCATAGATTGACGGAAATTCAAAAGAAAGAAAAGAAGAGAGAAGAAGAGAAGAGAAGATAGAACCAAACCAAACAATACAGTATCTCACATCGTAGTGGAAAACATATAATATCATATCAATGATCTTTAAAAAATAGCAACTGTACATATATACATCAATTAGAGTTAAACAATCAATTACTAATATCAACTATGAAATTCACCCTATGAAATTATATAAATTCACCCTATGAAATTATATTCCCAATTTATCAGCTGATATCATTTCCCTTATTTATAGACATAGTTATTAATTCTTATAACTCTTTTGGGTTTACTGGTTTACAAAAATTTAATCCCATTTATAATATTTCATTTTATCAATCCATTGTTTAAAAAATTTCTCTATACACATTATTTTAAGATTTCTACTTAAAATATTTTTACGAATAGTTAAGTACAACCCAAAATTAATAATTATTTTATCCTAATCCATTCCCTTTAAAATAATCCACATTCCGATATAAATATTTTTATATTCAAAATATTCTTTTAATTCCTTAAAAGTTAAAAAAAAATATTTATGCTATTTAAAATACCAAAAAGTAAGGCCAGTGTTATTATAGTATCCAATAATTCAAATCAACACATAATCTATCACAGATTTTACACACAAATCATATATCACTATATACGAAATTAAAATTAACATTTATGAGAAATTCAGTTGGATCCCTCCAACCCATTTTCCTGCATCCATAGATGTTAGTCAACATAAAACACAAATCCCACTTCGAGGGGGATACAGCGGTAATATAGGGCTATCCGCTATTCCGCGGGGCGCATAGGGTCTCATCCGGTCCAATCAGTAGGAAATATATCCAACTACTAATATATATATACTACTATAAAAATAATATAACATTCAATAGATAATAATTTATAAATTCAACCAAGCATCCAATAATTAATTTTAATTATTTTAAATAAACAGCAGCAAACCAAAAAGAGTGAGATTCACTCACCTTGCAATCCATTTCAATTTTTTAAATCAAATTGAACCGCATTCAATTATATTTAAAATTCCAGCTATCTTTAATAAATTCAAAGCCAATTTTCATTGCGAAATTCCAACCTTGTACAAGAAAAATACGAATTTTATAAGTTACCGAATAAAATAATTTTTGAATTAAATAACTTTAGTAAAATTACAAGTTTACCCATGCATCACTTTCTTTCCCAAACGAACACGTACAAGATTCTCATGTCATGGCCGTGCATGCTCGAACTAGGATACATGGCCGTGGTTGTCGAAATCTGGAACCGTCGACTCCAACGACCTTCTCTACCCGAACTCGATCTACCTAGCACCAAGAAATAACTCCCCATCACCTCAATCAAAACGCATCAACCATGTCTCCTTCCTTTGGTCGTGACTGTCGTGATCCTACCCTGGCTATCGTTCTTCACCAAAACCCGCTAGGGGATGCGCCTTAATCCCCTAGCTCTAAACCAAAACTCGGATTCTCGAATTGATGTTCCAACCCAAAATCTCGCTTAGCCCTAGCTTTACCGTCGAGCACCTCAACTTGCCGCGCCTCGTCAAAACACCACATTCGTGTGCGCTGCTCCTCCATAAGGCGTGGCTCCCCTTGACAAAATCATCGGTGACCCTAAATCCTAAATTTTGTCGACTTTGACATCGCCCTCCAGGCGAGCCATACCTCCAATCAACACTCGGCCACTGCTGCGCCATCAACCACAAACAGGCACCACCCACTCGCATGTAAACGAATGACCGCAACTTTGATTTTGCCCTTCCTTTTTTATTTGATTCGTTGATTTTGAACTGAAGAGGCAGAGAGGGAAGGCTTACGATTTTATTTAATTTGATTTCATTCTCTTCCTTTTTTTGTGAACGAAGTATTTTGTGAATTTTGAATTGAAGAAACAGGGAAAGCTCGTGTCGTTAAAGTAGAAGGGGCTGCTTTGAATTGGGTGGCGCGTGTGAAATCCTTGGGTGGCCGTGTCTGAAACTAGGTCGGGCAAAATGATTTGATATATACCATTTTTTCAAAATATCTCATAGCATATACGGGAAATATCGAACTCCTATTGAGGTGTGCCGCCTGGCGTTCCCAATGTTATACCGCTATTCCAGACCCAATGGAACAAGTCTCGAGCTCTAACTCGACCGTATGGAGAAGATAGCTTTTTAAAACGACTATTAAATTAAATTCGATTAACTTATTTCTAGAGGTTTTCAGATCGTGCGACCACACAGTAAATCCAAACGCTATGAAATTTGAAATTCGATAATAATATACTATTACGGATTCAATGGAACTAGTTTTTTCGAATTTCGAGACTGTACACAAGGTCGTTATTTTAACGCGTCGACTAAATTGATGATTCCAAAAATTGACGAAATTACTTAAAATTTCAGTTTTAAAAACTTATTTACTAAATTCTAATTCCAGTAGAATTTATATCAACATTTGAACTGATTTGATTCAAAGTCAACTCATATTTCAATTTTTACCCTATTTCCGTATTCCAAGAATCGCTGTATTTGAAATTTAAGTTCAATTTATAATTTCAACCGGAATCTTCATATTCAAAAATCAATTTATATTCCAAACCCAATATTTAAAATCATTTAAATAGTCCAAATCAAATGTTAAAAAAATCTTGATTGTTATAGAGGTGGAGTTTGTAGGTGTAGTCGATTCGAAGAATCGTGGCTCGTAGCTCGACCAAGACCGTGCGTGTATATGTTGGAAGCAGGTTTGTTTTTGTACATTGGTACAGGAAGGGGGGACTGTTTAAGTTTTGGGAAGAGAAGTTGATAAGGATAATTAAATAATTAACTTAGTTAAGAGAGTTTAATTGTTTAATTAATTACCAAATCTTTTAATGTGAATAACTTTTACATACGAGATTGGATTTGGACGTCCTCTTCTGCATTGTAATCATGGTGGCAAATACTATGAGATAGAGTTTGATTGGTCGGATTTGGATCAAGTAAAAATTTGAACTAAAATCGGACATCCGTTCAATTCTAGTTCAAACTAAATGCTTCACCGATAACGGAAATCAATGTGAGTTTACGTACATTAAATTTTATTATATCATGTCAATGATGTTATAAGAGTTTATTGATTGCTTGGATGTTAATTAATTGTTTGATTGCTTGTTTGGTTGAATTTTCGATTAGAAAATAGACGACATATCAATTTGGTCGTTATAACCCCATATGATTATCTATATATTATCCATAACCATTTTTCTGCAGGAAAAATCTGTAGAGAGACCAAAAGGGGATTTCTCGCCCATAAAATTATTTATTTACATCCGTACGTTGTTATTGATGGTTAATTGAAATTAACTACTGATATTCCATTTAATTTAAATGTCGTTATAGCAATTTTCGCTATACCATCGTTTATTCAATTTCAGTCCCAAAACCATGTAATATGAACTCGAGCTTGTATTTCCAATAAAAAGAATATTGAAAATTCATTAATCATTTTGATTAATGAAAATTTAGATTTATTAACCATTTTAGATAATGATTTTGAGATTAATTAACCAATTTAATAACTAATGTTTTAAAATTGGTTTATCTTTACATTTATGTAATCATTTCTACTAAGCATGTTTTATACTTAATTAATCACTTTAAGTAATAATTGTTTAAGTTTAATAATTATTTAATCAATGATTGTTTTAAATTTAATTAATTGTTTTAACTAGTTGATATTTGGAATTTAGTCAAATCAATTTAACTAATGATGTTTTATAATTAAATAAATCATTTGTAACAAATGATGTTTTTAATTAATCATTTTAACTAATGAAGTTATGAATTTAATTAATCCAATTAATTTATGATTACTTTAATTTAATTAATTTTTTAATTAATGGAATTTAGAATTTACTTGTCATTTTAATAAATAATGTTTGAGATGACTTATTCGTTTTAACTAATACTTGTATGTGTTAACTAATCATTGTAATTAAATAATATTTAAAGTTAATTAATCGATTAAATATAGGTGATTTAAGCAAATTATCTAATATAATAAAATTGCTTTAATCAATTGATCTAAAGTCAATAAATAGATTTAATAAAGATTTTAAAGTTAATTTACTAATGTTATAAAATTGTTTGGAAATAATTATCTATTTTACTAAAGTAAAAGGATTTTGTTTATATAAAAGAAATTTTAAATGCGATTAATTATATTTTGGGTTAATTAATATTGTTTTAGAGTTATAAAAAGGAATTGTAATTCAATCATTAGGATATTAAATTAAAAAATCCCTTGCTGGTCTAATGTTTGCTTATGCCATCGGTGTCCTGCATTTGGATAGATTATTCTCTTAACGTTTCAACAATTAGGAATACTTCTAAGTGTTTTACCAAAGTGGAAATATGGAAATTAAGCATAAGTTAAAGTTAAAGTTCGATTTAGATTATATAACAGCAGTTCTGTGATCGGTAACGCTTATGTGGAAAGGATCTAGTCATAATTTAACGCTAAACGTTGAGGCTTTGACTCGTTTCTATCTCGAAGGTTAAAAATGTCATCAAGGTGATGCCTAGAGGTAACACTACCGCAACTTGCCCGACTTCATTTTCCACTGAGAGATATGACTTGTCCGGAATCAACAAGCAGTGGTAAATATGTGAAATTTAATTTCCATACACAGTCACTTAAGTATCCCCGATAGTTGATTTGTTAATTATCGGATTCAGTTTTCTTCATGGTGTATCGTCGCCTTAAAAACAATATGTTGCTCTTTGAGCTTTGTTATCCTTTGCTCGAAATGACTAAACCAAAAGTACGAAAGGACGACTAGCTATGTCCCATCAATAGGTTATTTTCACATCTCATCTAGTTGGATTCGGTTGTGCACTTAGATGTAGAAATATTCGGATACTCGGTAAGGTCTGGCAGGGTCTGGTTGGTACATTTTCAAATAGTATCAATGACATGTGGCCGAGCTCAGGATTATATTACTAGAGGTGTACTTCAAGGAGGGTGCATCTTCCTTGTCTTTTGTTGGAAAATTTACTTTCCTTATTTGATTTGTATCCCTGAATCAGTTTTAGCTTTAGATTGCCACGAGTAAAGACAACTCCTCATCATGGCATTTAAATATTGATTCAGTCCATTCTATCAAGTTGGACTGTTTTCCTTGTTCTATCTATTCTTTCCAGTTTGGATATTACTCAGTTTATTTCCATTCTTTCAAGTCTAGTTTAATATTATTTATGCTTATTCATATTTGGATTCGTTTTCCTGATATTTATTTCTTCTCTTACCTGTATGGATGTTACTCTTGTGAACTAAAAACCTATTGCGCGTTAGCGGCATGGTCTCACAGAGCTTTTATATGTTCCACATTATTCAAGTTATCTCACTCTAGTATTTCCAGACTGACCTAGGTGTTATTTTATTATAATGCTTGGAGGAGACCGAGTATATTCCTCGGTTGTCCATGGTGTTATGGTGGTCTTGAAGGTGAGCTAAAGATTCACCTATCGCAGTATTTCATTTTCCACTGTATTATATAGTTTACCTATCGACATTATAAGGTTAGGATTTTATAGCTGTCTAGCTGATAAGGTTAGCTTTTAACTCTGGTATACTTTATATGTTTGTAGTGACAGTTTCTACTATCCTCGTTATATTATATGTTGTCGATTCCGCTATGTGATTCTATTTTTCTCTATTCTCTGTTCTTTTCCTTTTATCTACCCTAACAATCCGCCCTTTTTTAGATTGGATGCATGACATTGGAACATAGTGGTAGTGTTTGGTGTCGACTTTCAATGGTTAAAATGACGGGTTGTTGTAAAGTATATAATACTAATATCGTAATAAAAATAAAGAATCAAAATTTACCATAGTGAGATTATCCAAGGAAACTATATGATTTTTTACTATTTGCTCTATTATTTATAATGATTTTGTTTTTAAAAAAATCAATATGAGTTTTTTAAGAAGCTGTTTAAAACACAAATTTTTATTTAATTTATAATTGTGATTTGATATCCAACTAAAATTAAATAGAGAAACTACATATATTAAATTACCCAAATCAATAAGAATATTATTAAATACACATTGGTTTCTTTCAAACCAAATATATCAACATGTTATTATGTAAATAGTGCTAGGTAAAAAGCTGTTGTGACCCTTATACTGAAATCTAAGATTATTCCAATATAACTCACAATTAATATTCGACACTCTATGTTAAAATCGAACATATTGAGAATTTATAAGAATATATATCTTGTTATACTACATTCAAAATATAAATGTATAATATTTTCCATTTTATTATTACAAAAATAACATTTTTTCTCATTAAATATAATTTTCATTTTGAATAGTTCTATAGTATTTGATTTACCATGTAAATGTGCACTTTTTCTTTAAATGGAACACTAACTCCTAAAAATTTAAATGTATTCAATTTAGTTCATGAAAAATTTATAAAATTATAAAATGAGTCAGCAGTATATTTCTTACTCTTATCCCAACACCAAATCACAAGGTCTTTCTCGTTATTAATGTTATAAAGTTCTAGTTTAACACATAATAAAGTGAATTGTGCTAAAGTATTTCCCGTTAGCATACGATTAAAACTAAATTCCCAACGAAAATTTGAATTTGGTTATTATATTTTTGATATTAGTACATTTTTAATATTGCATATTTCATCAAGTTCATTAAATTCTATTCAAAGAGGAATTACCGATACCCAACTAGCGTGCCAAAAAAGGTATTATTCCCTGAATGTACCGCATATTAATTCCTAATTTATATGTATCATAAATTTTATTATAAATTTTCAAAAATGAGAAATGTTATTTAAATTATTAGTAGAAACATATTTCATATTATATGTACCATTACACCATTGATTCTAACATTATTTCTTTCCAAATCAATTTCTCGTAATTAGTAAATTTCCATATCCATTTACCTAATAAGGATGGGTTAAATTATGTTATCTATGTTATCTATGTTATCTAGTAAATCATCACCCATCCATAAAAATCTCTTCTAATTTTATCTATGTTATCGATTATCCATTCCGAAAAATGATAAAAGGACATCCAGTATATGGGTAATGCTGATAAAACAGAGTTAATAAGGACTATCATACCCGTCCTTGATAAAATCTACCATTCCAATTAGTTAATCTATTGTTAGTTTTATCTATTATTAATAACCAATCATCATGATTGAGCTTAGTTGATCTTTTTTAAAAACCCAAATGTTCTATGGAAAATTCCATAGTTTTACAATTTAATGTACAAGCAACTTGATTTTCTATTTTATCTTTATCATTCAAAATTAACACAGTACTCTTATTGAATTTTTTTAAAACCCGAAAGCAACTCAAAACTGTATAATATTAACCTATGTATTATAACATATCTTGGTAGATGAGAAGAAAATAATGTGGTATCATTCGTAAATTGGAGAATGGAAATTCCCTTATTTGTAATTTCATTACCAATATTATATAGAATCCCATTTCTAGTGGCGAGTTTAACAATTTTAGCAAAAACATCTACAACTAAATTAAACTAAAGAGGTGATAATAGATCATATTGCCTAAGTCTACGTTTTTATTGAATTTTACTACGTAATATATCATTAACCTTAATACTAGAATTTCCAGTTTTATGTAATGACATAATCCAACCGACCTATCCAATAATGAAGCCCCTGGTTAATAATAACTCATTAAGAAAATCCCAATCAATTAAATCAAAATCTTTTGCAAAGTCAAGTTTTAAAAGTGCATAAGTGATATTATTTTTACAATAATAGTTAATGAATTCTTGAACTACTACTATTCCGTCTATAATATTTCTACCTTTTAATAAATGCATTTTAGGTATTATCAATTAATATACTCAGTTTAGTGTTTAGTCTATTAGCTAAAACTTTAGAAATGATTTTAGAAGAACAATTTAATAGCGAAACAGGTTTGAAATCTTTTAGTTCATTTGCATCCACTTTCTTGTGTGATAGGATTACATTAGCAAAATAAAATATTCCCAATTGTAATGAACTATTAAATTCATTAAATATATTAATTAAGTTATATTTTAGAAACATCAAAACTTTTCCTAAAATAATACGGGTAATTTATCTGAGCTAGGTCATTTATCATTTGGTATAACTTTTATGGCTCTCAATATATCCTCCTATAATATTACCAAAAACATTTTTATTCCATTTTATGAGAAAAGTTCTTAAATCTATAATTATAATTACAAATACAAATATTTTAACTATATTTCTAGAAAATATATAATTATATTTGCCCAATCATAACCTTTTATTTGCAATTAATTATAAGAAATTATTCTATAATAGCTACATTTTCTCAAATCCAGATATTTTATTTCTATTAATCTAATTATTACAAAACAAGATAACTGGACAATGATCAGAGTAAATTTTCAAATCTAAATATTTTACTTTTATTAATCTAATTATCAAAAAGCAAGATAATTGGACAATGATCGGAGTAAAAACTTGGAAGCCCAAACACTTTACAAATAGGATATTTATCTTCTATTTCATCACTAATAAAAAACCTATCTAATAGGGCTTGTAATGACCTGACTTTTCGTCCCTCAAATGTCGACACTTATACATACACGATATTTATGTGATGAACACCCAAGTGTCGAAAAGATGAATTGTTAGTGTAAAAAAAAGAAATAGAACAAGAAAGAAGAGAACACCATATCAGAATCTCATATGCGGAACGATAATATGTAATATCTCAAGTGGTCTTTATTAAAAAGAAAATCTTTATATACATACATCAATCAAATAAAACAAACATATCATTCGCTTGGACAGTTATAACAACTTATTCTTATAAATGCTGATAGATACAATCAAGTAATATAGTAGAAAATAAGTATGGTAGGAAATCATCTAGCTCCTCTCAAAGAGCTCCAATGAACCACAGCCAAATCTGAAAACATGCTCGAGCTAACCTAAGCATTATAAAAGAATAACACCCGGATCAGTCTGGTAAACCAGCACGAGAAACTCAAATCATCTAGATTTACTATATCTTAAACCCTTCAAAATAATGCTATCTCGTAAGCCCATGCCGCCAATAAACATGGACGGCTTTTTACCTTACGACAAACAAACTATTTCTACTAAAAAAGTCAAGTGATACTATAATAATGACTAGGGTGTGAAATATAAATATTAATCATTGCTGAAATGGTTACATCGATTACATTCCAACATAATAGGAGTACATTCAAATCCGATAAGGGACGTTTGCATAATGGATTTCCACGGAGATCTCTCCGAAAAAGTCGAATCCAATCTCCTACATAAGGGTTAGAAAATACCTTCTAAGTGCTGTATATCTCTAGCTAAAATAAACCGTAAATGTTAACACAAGAGGCCATCACCCGACCATAAACATGAACAACATGAATCTTATATCATCAACTTCTGTCAGCCAACAATAAATAAGTATATCTAGAAGTGGAGTTGACAACATCCTGACATGGGTCGCTAAACCCCAAGTTGTACATACTACTTTGTTTTTAGCCATTTCTGATGTTGAGGTCACATTCAACATCTTTCACTTGAGCCTTTATTACTTAAACAAAACACGATTCCCAAATGGATTCCTACATCTCCAACAGATCACGAAACCACACATGGATTCCCATATCTCAACAAATCATGGAATCACACACGGATTCTCATATCCTGAATAGATCACGAACAACAACATGTGTTCGAGCATCTTAAATAGATCTCGAATATCCACATAGATTCCTACATTTAGAACCAATCCACTTCCAATTGATAGAACACGTATCTCAACCTTGAAGTGGTATTCGATGAGTACAATACTTACCAATCCCAGTCTCTCCAAGACTAAACCAACGAATTGTTCATTCAATAATAATGGGAATAATAACATACGTGAACTAAATCCCATGTACTATCCACAAGTAAGTAACACACAAAGCAAGATCGAAACACATAAGCATGATTAAGTCATATCAACGACTTCTAATCCCCTTTTTAATAAATCTTCATTTATTAATTAAAGTCACCTTTTATTACTAAAACTCATTTTTACTCAACTATTTTTTTTATAAATGATACTCCATTTGTAATTAAACTCCACTATTTAATTAAAACATTACTATTCATTTTCAATCCCTTTTAACACTTTCCAAAAGTATTCATATACTTATATCAAATGATATAAGTATATTCACAAACCATTAAAAAGATTTATTACATAAAACTTTTACTTTTTCTATCTTTTTCCAAAAGATTCCTTACTTATAATTTCCTCCAATATATCCATTTTAACGACCTAAGTACTTTCACAAATCCATTCAAAAGGTTTAAGACTAGAATCACTTAAAACATTGTCACTACAACCCAAAACCATTTCGCTTTTGCTTATCTTTAAATATATTCTTTTAAAGATCTATCTACATTTCCAAGTATAACCAAAAAGGGTTAAAGATGAATGTGATTAACACATTATCCCAACAAACCTAAAATCAATTTGTACTTGTATTTTCTCAAAAAATATCTTTTCAAAAATTCATTTATGTTCACAAGCAAAATTGTTAACAAGAAATCTTGTCAACGTCTCAAAGCTAAGTTGTTAACTAGATATGTTGCAAGCACCTCAAAGGAATTTTTTTTTGAAAGTGACCAATTTCTTTGAAACCCTTTCGAGTGAGTTGACAACGACAAAATGTCTTCAGAGGGTGGCTTTATGAAAGTGTTAATTGTAGATAAGAAAAAACTAACTAAGTCTTTGAAATGAAATTGAGGAAGAGTACGACTCATTCATGACCCTTTTTGAGTGGATCAAAAGGTCATTCGCGTCTCCTTTTAAGTGGATCAAAAGGATCGTGCATATCCCCTTTCGAAAGAATCGAAAGGGCCATTTTTCCTTTGAAAGGAGAATTAATTTTCAAAAGTATAGTTTCTACTACCAAGGAAGGAACTCCTTTGAGGGGTTATATGTTTCGGAATATTCGAGCTCCTTTCGAAGGTGTCCAACCGGAAAGCATAACTTAATGCTCATATAGTGAGTCCCTTTCGAAACCCCTTTCGATTGGGTCGAAAAGGTATTTATTCTTTTGAAGGGGCTCAGTGTATAATGTATAAGATTTAAATTCAACATGCGATGGAATAACATCTAAGACAAATAACATAAGTTTAATGAACTTATTAATACTGAAATATCATCATCACGTCAATTGAAAACTTGATATCATGAAACATGATGATAATATGATTTGTATTCATAGTGTATAAGTCGATCCCATAGCATTTCATAAGTCAAATAGGGTTAAGAAAATAAGTGAGCATCATATGCAATTAGTCATTAGTCAAGCTAATGGCTGAAATGATCTTCTTCATATTAAAATCGATATTGGATCCATGCATCTCCTCTTTTACGTTTATCTAAATTAGATTACAAGTAAGAGAATTTTTACACAAATTGATTTAGGGTTACAAAAGCTTGATTTTGCTATCAAGTAAAAAAGAGAATTCAAAATTCAAATCCAGTCCCCAAACTTGGACCCCTATGGTTGTATTTATAGATGTAGGTTGACCCTTTTCTATATCCATCCTTTTGAAGCGATCGAAAGGTCTTCCTCCCAAGCTTTTGCATTCATCCTTTCGCCTTCATTCTTTTTCTTCCATATCTTTGAAGGCAGCTTCTTGGGTCATCTTATTATTCTTGGGTTAACCCTTTCACCTTTATCAATAGTATCTAGTATTGGATGTTGTTCTAAAATTCCCAATGTTGCTTTCGCATTCTTCTGAAATATCGACACCTTTGAAGAGTATTTAGCAAAAGGGTCAAGATTTACTATCACATTGTTTTAATATAAATAGAAGCGCCCCCTAACTCCTTCTTGTCCTTCGAAATCTTCCTTAGTTGCTTTGATCTGGTGTTAATTATGATGAGTGACTATTGGAGTGGGTAAGAAGTGCTTTCGCATAGTTTCGAAAGGATCAGTGGGCGAGGACTAGATCATTGCGAAAGGTCACTTGGCTTCATGTGGAGTCTTCTTTATTTTTTCGAAAGGCTCCAAGCATTTCGAAAGGTTTGTTCATGCTTTCGAAAGGTGCGCATTGGTAAAATGTCTTTAAGTGCAAGATTGATATGGAAAAACCACCTATTTTAAAGGATTTGGATCTTGTGTGTGAGCCTATTATCCAATACCTTCTAAAGATGTTTCAAACCCATATTAGGCTCTCTCAAGTATGTGGATTCGACTGTGTTGAAGGTCTAGATGCGACATAAGGGCAACTTTGCCTCACTTTCTACTTTTTTGAAAGTTTTTGTTTTAGCCGACTCTTATAGGTGCATCAGGCGCTCGCGACTCCATCCTAACCTCTTCGAATGCTATTTCAATGCCTTTGAAACACTATTTTTGAATTATGGTGAAACCTTCGCCTTCAATTCTTGTGGAGCTTAAAACTTTTTATGTGCCTTTTTTCATGTCTTTATTCTACGGTGAATTTTATGGTTAACATTTTTCCCCTTTGTATGAAGAAACCTTTTGTTCTTTAGGACAAAAATTTAACAGATTTCCTTTTGCACTATTCCATTCTTAATGACCTCATATTCGGGTAAAAATTCAAATTTAATAACATTCTCTAACGTTAGTTCAAAATTTATATAAAAATTTGCTTAATGATTTGTTTGTAATATAATTGAAAACAATATTAGTATACTAGAATTCCTGAATTCTAAGTCTGAAAGAAATAGAAATTAGTTGATCATCTTTTGGAGTTAATAAGTGATAAGAAATCCATAATTGTAAATGATTGGAGACCGAAAACTTCTATCTACCAATAATAGAAGTCCCACTATCCAACTTTGGTAATAATAAAAGAAGTTTATAAATCTTACTTTAATAATTGAAGTCCATGAGTTTTCTTCTGATAATAACAAGTGTCTGTTAATAAATGACCATAGACTATCATTTGGAAATAAGTATTGAAAACCATGAATCCTTATCTGCGGTAGATATGGGTATTTAGGAACCCTTATTGGAAATAATAATAATCCTGAAATTGAGATTCGGACGTTGATAAGTGTTATTCGAGAGTTAGTAGTAGTTAATTAGTGACTCTGATTTGGGTATTAGTTGGATAAACTTAGAGTTTTGATTGAAGAGAAGAAGTCCATTAAGATCCTAATATTAATTTCTTTGGAACACAGATTTGGGCATCAGCAAATGAAATCAAAAAACTAATAGTAAAGACTCAAATCCAAAATTCGAGTATGTGCTATTTAGAATCCTATGATGAAGGTCTCAGATTCCATGTTTGGGAATTAATAAGTGAAGTTCAAAAATTAATAATAAGAGATCTGAAATCCTAAACTGCGTATTAACAAGTGAAGTCCAAAAGTCAATACCGAGAGACCTGAAATCCAGATTTACGTAGTAACAGGTGAAGTCCCAGAATTAATAATAAGAGACCCGAAACCTAGATTCAAGTATTTATATGTGAAGTTCCAAAATTAATAGTAAGAGATCCGAACCCAAATTCAGGTATAATGAAGACTAGAAATCAATAGTAATAGACTCGAAACACAAATTCATGTATTTATAAGTGAAGTTCTGAAATTCTCTTTTGGAATCTTGATAGAGGCTGTAAATTCTTATATGAGCCATCTGTTCCGCATTGCTCTTTGAGTTTTGATTCTTTTGACATATGCCACCCTTTAGGCCTTGTAGGTTGTCGTTGTTTATCATGCCGCTTCTCAAGCTTGGACGTTGTAGTTCGCTGTTGTCATTGTTTGATATGCCACTTCTTGGGCTCGGATGTCTTGGTCTGCTATTGCCATTACTTGATATGCCGTTTCTTGGGTTCAAACGTCTTAGTCCGTTGTTGTCATTGTTCGATATGATGCTTCTCGAGCTCGGACGTCTTAGTCCATTGTTGTCTAGTGCACTTGGTTAGCTTATTCACAAGCACGACCCAAGGACTTACCCAACTTCCCTCTAAGAGGTGCTCTAGCCAGGCCTTATAGGAGGGACTGAAGGCTTGTTTGGTGCCTTGGATAGGCCACAGCGTGGCGAAACCAAGGGCTTACTCCATCCTCTCTTTAGGATACGCCTTAACCTAGCTATAGTGTGGTGCGATCAAGGGCATGTTGACGCTTTAACCTGGCCATAGCATGGCTTGAATAAAAGATTACTCTAACCTCCCTCCATGAGGCACCTTGATCTGGCCATAGCGTGGCGTGTTCAAGAGCTTGTCGATGCTTTAACCTAGCCATAGTGTGGAATGGATAAAGGCTTACTCTAACCTCCATCAACGAGGCACTTTGACCTCGCCAACTTGGTATGAACAAATACATTGACTTAAGGTAGTTTCCAAATTCAAGGAGAACTTTGCTCCCAATCATGTAGACTTTTCTTTATGGAAAAGATGCTTATTCATTAATTGTACGAAAATATGGCCACAAGTGTTCCATATTCCATGTTCTAGGAACCACATTTCCATTTTGTCAACATAACTTGTAAGCTCTAGGGGGAATTACTTTGCATATGATTAGGGACCTTCCCAGTTTGGTCCTAGTGGTCCTGTGATAACCCATATTTTGGACATCTGATAATTGAATAAGTAACTGGTTTATTCGATTGAACATATAAAAATTCTGATAATAAAAGATATCTAGATATGTAAATGAATTTGAAAATATAAAAATTGAATTTTAAATATCTAGATAAATATTTTATTGATAATCTCCTAATATAATTATTGAAGTTTGACAACATTAGTTTAATAATCTTCCTTATAATTATTTAATTGGGCAAAATTTGTCTTTTCAACATTAATAAAAATGATTTTCTAATCATAATATATAATATATAGGTATATATATCAAATTGGAAGTTATATTTTTAATAATTTTCAAAAGGTATTTGAAGTTGAATTCTATATTTTTAACATTTAGAATAGTATCTATATTTATTTATTTATTATTAAAGTATTATAGATTAAAGATTTAAAATAGGATTTAATGAAGGATCATACTTTTTCTAAATATATATGTTGTATGTATATATATATATGGATATTAAACATAAAAATATTAATAAATAAGTTTATATTATTTAACTGAGTTATATATACATATAAATAAAAGAAAGTGAAAAGATAAAGATATATAACTAAATTTAAATTATTGTAAAAATACATAAAAACATATAAAAACATGGATTTACAAATGTAAACAAATTCTCTTTGTATAATTACAAATGTAAGCCTAAAATTTAGCCAATGACAAGTGTAATTAATTTACTCTATAATTTAACAAGTGTCCCTGTTTCTTTTTTCTTTTTAAAAATAATTAATAAGTAAGAAATCTAAGTTATACAAACATCTCATTTTTTTCTCTTTCATTTCTTTTATCTGTTAAAATTCGAAAGGAGAAAAAAATCCAGTAATCAGACAAATCAAAGAATTCAACAGCAATCAAAATATGGTAATCAAACAAGCTTCTACTCATAAAAATCAATTAAGATCAAGGGCAAACTGTAGTTTGAAATCCAAGCTTGCAGCTTCAAGATCACATCAAAATTTTGGATTTCAAATAAGATATAATCAAGCCTATTCTCTTATTTCTGAAAACAGGTGAGTAAACTTGGAAAATCTGATATATCTCGAACTAGCAGTGCGATGGTCTTTTAAGTATGATCTAAATGATATTGTGCATGTTTTTCAAAAATGATTTTTAGTATATATATGTGTGTTAATACACACACACACACACACACACACATGACTAGAACATGAAAAGCAAGTCTCTGTTCAAATTGAAAATAGTGAGTAAACAATTGTTTTAAAAGCTTTAAATCATTTGATAACCTGATGAATGAAAAAAATCTTTGAATTCATGATGTGAATTATGTTTTTCAAAAATGTATAAAAGTATGAATGCATGTGAATAAAACTAGGATGTTTGGATATTATCTGTTTATATATATCCTCTGTTGTTTTCAATAGGCATAAGATCATCTAAATTTTTTTATCTTCCCATACAAATAATTTTAGGCTGTGATTTATACATGAAATTTGATTATAAAAGATGTTATATCAATCCTAAAATAGTTTCAAGTATTCTAACACAACAATTAATTCCAGAATTGGAAATGTCAGTGAAAATCATAAATAAGTTAAAAAACAAGGTTAACTATTTCATGTTTGGATTTCGTAGATTGATTCAAGTTAGAAAATGATGATTTTTAGTATAAAAAAGGGATTTTTAGGTTTGTATGTATGGGGAATTTCTAAGTTGATCAGATAGAGTATTTTGGACGATTTCCATCGAACGACAGCGGATTTTACATCAGGCCCGGCACTAGAGGAGGCTGATAGTCGGGTGATTGATGGAAAAATATCAGGTGAATTTGTTGAGCACTAGGGTGGTGAAATGAAGATGAACTAGGGTTCAGACCTGGGATGAAATCGTGGTTATTCTCGAAATAATTGTGGCGTCGTCGTTGGATCGAACGTGATCGGTCGAGGAGGAAAAGTAGAGGATGGTCAGACGAAGCTAAGGACTTGGTGGCAAGGATGATGGTGGTCAATGTGGTCGTTGGCAAGGTGAGTTTGCCGAAGGAATTGGTTCAGGTTGGGTTCACTTAGGCGTGAGCTCGATTTTGTGATCGATTTGATGGTCTCATGGTCGAGATCATTTGTGAGTATCGTCGTCGACATGCCGGCAGTGGGTGTGGTGGTTGAAGTGCCCCCGATGAACTATGCACGTGCACGCAAGGTTACAGTGTGTCAGTTTGGTTGTGGAGTTTTTCATCGGGTTGAAGCTCGTGAGAAGGGTGGGAATTCTAGGGTTTTGCTTCTTGTTGTTGCGAGATATTTCATTGTAACAGTTTAAAGTTTAAAGGTATAAGTTTTAAAGAAGAACAGAAGTGAACTCGAGAAAAGGTTGAAGAGTCTCGGGTACCTGTTCGAGTAAACCCAGGATTTCCTTGGGAAAATGTTTTAAATCCTCAAAGTTTTTAAGTTTAACAAATTAAGTTTAAATTTAATTATCTTTAAAACTATTTTAAGTAATAATTGATTGATTAACGTTTGATAATTAAAGTTGAGAAGTTTATATTAAAGTTAATCCTTATTTGTTTATAAACTTAATTAAGCCATAAGGTTAACTAATTAAGGTTAATTAATCAATGCAATTAATTAAAGTTAGTTAATTAAGTTGAATTAATCAATGTAATTAAGGTGAATTGACTTATTAAGGTAAGATAATTAGTAAGTATAATTAATTAAATATTAAGTAATTAAGGATTAATTAAGAATTTAATTAAGGATTAGTTGGTTAATTAAGAATGGTTAATTAATTTAATAACAAATGGTTTGTAATTAACCAATGTTAATTAAGCTAAGTTGAATAACTAATTCATAATAAAGTAATTAAGAAAGGATTACTTAGTGTAATTAATTAAATTATTAATTAAAGTAAGTAATTAAAGGATAGTTAACCCTAAATGAGATTAATTTAAAGAGTAATTAATGAAAGTAATTAGAGGATCATTAATTAATTGCTGAGAGTAATTAAAGTGAATGGTTAAAGAATAATTAATTTATATAATTAATTTAGTGCTAATTATTTAATGTAATTAAAGAATGTTTAATCAAGGATTATAAATTGAGAAAATTAATCAAAAGATGTTTAATTATTGGTTGTAATTAATTAATGTTAAGTAAGCAGGATTAAAGGTAATCTAAGTAATTAAAGTTGGTAATTAAATTGAGATTTGAACATCTGATTTACTTTGTTATGGATGATTGAATGGTATTGGATAATTAGATTTATATCTAATCTGATAGCTTATAATGAATTATGATATGTTATGAAGGGTTGAACTGTGATATTGTGAGTTTTCAATCGATAATTAATTTGTTGTGTGACTATGATACTTGTATATAGTTGTTTTGTATCCAATTAAACTGAAATAAGATGATATTGGAATCGAAGAGACCGGGGTCGGTACCGGTACATACCTGAAACCACTTCGATTGTAATCTACTATGATTCTTTATAGATTTGATATGTGAAGTAAATGGGCCGGAATGGAATATTTTAAGTAAATTAGATTGTTGAAACTAAATAAGGGTACTTAGAGATTACTTTGTGAAATGGGTTTTGAATATAATAAGTTTTGAACTTGTAGTGAAGTATGAGTTACCCCGGGTTTTAAATAAGACTATCGTTTTAGTATTTCATGTTAGATGGGTTTACTCACGTTGGTTTCCAGCCTGACCTAGGTGTTACTTTGACGTAATAGTCGGGTCAGACCAAGTATTACAGCTTTTCAGGTAGGGCCGTTCTAGAGCTCAGGAGGCAAGCTGAATGGCAGGAATATATGGAGTTTTCCGCTGTGAAATAGAGTTGTATTGTTAATAGTCTGGGACATGTTGTATGTCACAGTCTACTCTCTCTCGACAATCGAAAATCGACACAAATACGCCACTGTATAATATGTCGATGACCAAGGGCCGGAAAAGATAGATAGTTGATGAAAAAGAAAGAAGATAGAAGAAAGAAGGAACTAAACAAATAATAGAATCTCACAATAGTAGCGGAAAAAATATAATAGATAATAACAGATCTTAAACAAAAATGAGAACTATATCTATTTTATAGATTACATCATCAGGGTATCACAAGCAAAACAACAATTACCATCCTGGCAAACAATTACAGCAGCGGATATAAACATCTATGGATAATACGTCTCGGTCTCCATGTAACGACCCGATATTTTCAGCTATTTGCATCCACACATGCGAGACTTGAATTGCTCAAAATACTGCATTGTAAATAAATTTGGAGAAAATGAAATACAAATCACAAAATCACAGACACATAAATATCAGAATAACTCGCAGCGGAAATTTAAAATACCATAGTAGTTCATGAAGCTACTATAACAAACACTCAAAACATAATACATAATATCAGTCTGAAAAACATATACAATAGAAATCTCAAATACATAGCAGTTTATAAACACCAGAGCTAAAATAGAACAACAGAAACTGAAAGGGAACAGATAACTAGACAAGCAGAATCTTCAACGATTCCTAGCTCCAGCAAAGCTAATATGTAAATACTCAGGCTGACCCGAGCGTAGAGTAAAACACAAAACACTCGAGTCAGGACATACATGCTTATATAATGTAAACCAACTCAAGTGAACTGTAGCAGTAATACACAATAACTTAAAGGATGCTTAGGATCGTCCATCCTCTAAGGATCCTTAAACCATAAATTAAATACATCCCGTGGTGAAACATCAAAAATGGTATTTTATATTTTGAAATCAAATATCATTTCCAAAATTCAATATCATTCAAAATCCATTTCAAAATTTCAAAATATCATATTTCCCAAACCACATTCATTTTAGTTAAAATACCATTTCAACACACATTTCAAAATAGTTTATATTTCAAAATAAATTACTTCATTTTAAATCATTAAAATGAAGTTATTTTACTTAATAATTAATTATTAAATTTCCAAAAATTTAAATCTTTCAAAGTTCATTTATTCACTTAAATTTATAAAAACAATGAAAATTCAACTTTCGCAGCGTTTAGAAAATGCTACGGAAAGTTATGTTTAAAACAATTCAATTAGCAAAAGATAACATTTAAAATGCTGTAATAGGTTTTAGATTTCAAATAATATTTTAGTTAAATTCAGCAACTACAGCACTTACAAAGTGTTGTAATAGCTCTTAGTTCATTTTAGCCATTTAGTTCATTTATATCAATTACAGCATTTACATAATGCTATAATATCTTTAACTTTAGAAATGATAGCATTTCAGGAATGCTGTCAATTTAAATTCCAAACTTTCACTACAATTTCATAAACAATTACATTTATTTAAATCCATTTTTACATATAAAAATCAAATTTTCTCACTTTAAAAACAATCATTTAAATATCCCTTAATTTATGATTTTACAAAGTGAAATTTTCACAAATAATTGTCAAATCTTTAATAATTCACTTATAAAATAAATGTAAACCTTTATAACATTTCATTTACTTAACATTTTAATTAAGTTTACCGTTTCATAATTTTATTTAAATTCCATTTATTTTCTTAACTTAACTTTTATTTTTAAAACACTTTCACATTTTCCAAGTTAAGTTATACTTCAAATTTCAACTTTTAAACATTTATTTATTTAACTATTTTTAATTTACAGAAAATCAATAACACTTTATAAAAATAATTTTAAATTTAAATTAAAATCAAATTATCATATTTTCGAACTTAAACTTTATTTAAAAACAAAATCATAAATTCCAAAAATTTACTTATATCTCAAATTCTACTTTACCATTTATTTATTTCACTTATTTAACTTGTATAAAATCACTAATATTTTATAAAAATCATTTTTTTAATTAAATTTAAATCAAAATATCATAATATTTATATTTTTATAATATTTTAAAAAATTTAGAAAAATTATTTTAACCACGGTCTGTATATAATTTTTCTAACCTAAGTCAAATGTTGCGGATAATATATCATTTCAATCCGTAATTTACAAAGAAAAAATCCGGGTTCTATCATTTCAAACCCATAATCCCAAATTAAATGAAATAAATAAAATAAAAATCATTCTGGCTTATCATTTCAGCCCATAACGATTTTTTCCTGTCCTAAAGTCTGTTCGGGTATATATCATTTCAACCCATATTGATTCTATTCTACAGGGAACTTACAGTGCGATAAACTGATATAAATAAATAAAATAACATTATATAATAGTAACAGATGATATAACAGGTGTATAAACAGGGTGATCATCATATAAATAATATCACAAGTAGGTATACTATGATAATGTGAACTACAGATTCACATGATGTCAATCTACCTCTTATATAAGTACGGAACGTCTGGTGGAAAATACGCACCTCTACAAGCTGAAGATAACAGATTCTGACACACAAAAAAAGATCCGGAAAGCACGAAGGCACGACTATGGATTCAAGAGAGGGGAGAGCCAAAATAGTTGTCTTGTACATATCAAACAAAACAGGATATACAACATGAATTTCAAACCAAATATAAACATAACAAACTAGAAATACATGCACAACACATAACCAAAACTCTTGCACTTGCCTCCAACAACCCTGTGCTCAGCCATAGGTTAGAAATGCACGGCCTATGTGTGTATTTGGATCAGGTGTGGATTCATATAGGTCAGCCAAAACATGAATATGAAGGAGATGAAGTGTATAGGCATGTAAAACTCAAATCAAGGCAACCAAAGTGGAATTTCTATGCATAAATGGTTCGGCCCTAAGCATACATAGACACGGCCAGGCTTGGGGAGGTCAGGTACAGATGTGGCAAGGGTTTCAGGTCCAGGTTTTGCAGGTGGTGATGATACAAGGGTCGGCCAAGGTGGTGTGTGAGGTGGTGGAGTAATTTGGTGGATCGGCTAGCATATATTGGTAATGTTTGTGTAATATTTTTGTGGATCTTCAACAAGGATGGCCACGGCCATGGATGGACAGTGGGCTGGAGGGGATGGAAGATGGTTGTGGTGGTGGTGGCTATAGTGGTGGAGGAGGAAGGGCCGAGCACATAAGGTTGAAGCAATGCAAGAATTCATAAAAAACAAGGAAGAAAACGTAAAAAAATGAATATTTTTACCAAAGTTTTTCTCTTTAGGAGATGGAGGCAGAATTTTTTGAGTTTGAGAAAGTTTTATGCATGAAAAATATGGGGGAGATCGGCTAAAGGATAGAGGATAGGGTCAACAATTGAATGCATGTGTTATTTGGTAAGGAAAAGGCAAATGAATGTGAAAAGACAAAGCATATAAAAGGTCAAAAACCCCTTATATTTCCAGATTCTTTTTGCAATTTAAAATACATATGAAAATTCATATAAATAAAATAAAAAAAGAAAAATATAATGAATGAATAAAAATAGATAAATAAATTTTAAATAAATATAATTAAATTAAGAAAATAGCTTAAAAATAGAAACTAGGTTATAAAAATTGAAAATAAATACAATAAGTTTTGGAAAAATTATAACATCACTTTAAAAATGTTTTAAAATAAGATATATACCTAACATGTCATATGACACATACTAGAACATGATTTGACAAATAAAAATATTATTTATATAAATTAAAATAGATAATTTTATTAAATAAATCAATTTACATACAATATGGTAAAAAGCATAACTTTCACAATATAAATCAGTTTTCAACGAAATGAAAAGCAGTATTCTTGAAAATAAATGTATTTTCATAATGAAAGATAAAATTTCAAAAATAAAAATATTTAAATTTTAAATTTAAAAGTCAAAGTTTGACCAGATTGACCAAAAATCCATTTTTTGGAAAATATTCTATTTATTCAGGTTTGAAACTATAATTCACACAAAAATCAAAATTTATATTTAAAATAACAAAATTTATCCATTTTAATAAATATAATAAAGTTTTTAAATCAGTAATTCAATTTAAATAATAAAATAAACAATTAAAATAAATTACAAAATTCAGGGTTGTTACACCCCCCCCCACTCAAATCTTTTCATCCTCGAAAAGAAAGAAAAAGAAAAATAAGGAACAAGATAGAAAACAAAATAGTACATGAAACGAACAATTTCGGATTCGAAGCACGAATGCTCTCCTTCGTTTCTAGGTACAATCCCAATCATCAATACTTCACGATACTTTGATCAGACAAACAGATTCCTTTCTTAGCTGCTTCGTACCTCTACTAGCAATATGAAGTAGCTTACTCTCGATAGTCAGATTAGGCTCAATATCCAAACCATCAAGAGCAGAAGGCTGAACAAAAGAGATGGGTCAAGAAGATACCAAAGAAGATGCGAGATGTGGAATACATCATGCACTCCAGAAAGCGTCTCAGATAAATCCAGACGATAAGCCAAAGAACCAATTCTTTCCATAATGCGGAAAGGATCTTCGAAGAGGAAAAAGGTAGAAATAGCTAGAAGGTAGAATAGGTTGAAAGAAAAGGATGAACCATATTTTAGAACCATGTACATTTCAATTTAAATTTTTATAACATTTTAAACATTTTATAGTATGATGAATAATCATTTGATTCAAATCTGGTAGTTCGAAGTAAACAATATTTTAAAGCATTTTAAATTATTTAGGAAAATAAAATAAATGATCAAAATATCCTTTATATATAGTACTTTATCAACATACTTCTATAACTCGATGTCTTAACAAGTTTACTTTCATTCCTGCAGACTCTGGTCATGCGTTGATCAGGCGCAAAGCTAGAATTCTCCAAGTACTTAGTAGACTTGTTTTAACACCCAGTGAAAATACTTGAAAACCCTTTTAAAAATAGATATGGAAAGTACAATCCAAACAAATCAACCAAACTAAAACATTTGTCTAACCATGGATCGTAGATACACAATGGTTACGCGTGGATCCCCAAGGAAACAATCCGTATCCATAAGCTTTCTCAGCCCTGTGAGTTATGCCATGATGACTAGTAGAATGCAGGATACACATCGGTTACGCCTGGATCCCCCAGGAAACAATCCATACCCCTAGGCCGTCTCAGCCAGCAAGTTTTGCTACTAATGCGACCTACATAGATTGTAGGATACACGATGGTTACGCCTGGATCCCCCAAGAAACAATCTATACCCCTAGACCATCTCAGCCAGGCAGTAGCGCTATGCAGTCGCGCTCATAAGACCATGGAGATCTCCATGGAATTCGATGGACACTCGAGTATCATATTCGAAAAACCCAAATCAGAGAGAATAATATCGATAGAATGAATCCATAGTGTGGCCACAAAGCACACATCAAGCAGAAGGCACTTTCCATATCTTTACTTTGAAAATATGTATCATATGGTACCTTTCAAAATCGCTTTCAAATGTCATACCTATATAAAGTCCATTATATATAAGATTTCATTTCAAATCGAATACTTTCCAAAATCAATAGTATATCAAATCACACTTATATAGACTTCGATTATATAAGATTTCAATTTACAAGTTGAGTACCTTTACAAATCAATAGTTTTCAAATCACTTCATACTTATACAAATCAATTTTATATAAGTTCGATAACTCCCAAATTAAAGTATTTAAATAAACAAGGTTCTCAATTTCAAACCCTTTCAATATCAATTTAGTTTCAAAATCATATATGATTTCGCCAAATCATTTCTTCCTAATTACGTTTATTCAGTTTCAAGGTTTCTTAAAACAATAGATTTAGAAAATAATCCAAATTTCCAAATCAACAAAATTTAGGTCAAAAAAATTCATTTCCATTTCAAACATATATTCACTTTCAAAAATCATAATACTTCCAAAGTTATAAATCTTTCTAAACCAAAATACTTGAAATCATTACATTTTGAAAATCATAACCTTTCGAAATCATACATTTGAAATCATAAAGCATTCCTTTAATTCTTTACATTTCACAAGTTTATTCAATTAAACCCAAATCTAAAATTTTCAATTTTAATTCAATTCAAACATAAGTTTCAATTCAATTTAGTTTTCCAACAAAATCATTTCAAATATTATCAAATTTCAAATAAAGATTGGATCCATAAAATAAACTATTCAATCTTTAACATATTTCAAAGCTTAAATATTCCATATTCCAAAACTAAAATTTATAATTTCATATATCTCAAATTTTACTTCATTATTACGTAGTTTTGAAATATTCATTTCATAAATCCTTCATTTTTTAATAAACTAATTACATGTAAACCAAATATCCTTTCATACAAATATAAACTTCAAATATTCATTTATTAAAATCAATTATCATTCCAAATTCACATTCTTTATCAAAATAAAGATTATATCATTTCTAAACCATTCCAATCATCAAAATATCTAAAATGGTTACTAAGTTTAAAACCATCCCTTTTAAAACCTTCAAACTATTTATTTCTATATGAAAAATACAATTTATCATTGGAAATATTATTATACTATATATATACACTTTATTCGAAACATTTCAAATCTATATTTCATACCAGTATAATTCAAAATAGTCTTTATTTATTTCACTCATCAAATAGTTTCAAACTTATATAAATCATATTACTTTATACATTAATCATACCAAACTAAACTTATATTCTTTATCACATACCCTATACCTTTCAAAATTTCTTAGCTTTGGAAAGTTAACCTTGATTTGGAAGTGCTCGAACCTTTAGAATAGTCAAAGAAATCATATTTTCAATCCAAGAGTTGGAAATCACCAACAAATCAGTAAACCAATTCCAAAAGATAGGGTTATACCGAAAAAATCTAAATCTCGAGGACTGAACACCGGCTTACTTTAAATCATTTCAAATGTATATATACATATATCTTTCGAATACCAAATTATACTTCAAAATCTGAAACCAAAATTTGGTTTCACAAAATCAGTCGCATAGCAAAGCTACTAGAGTGGCCTTACACTACAAGAAAAAGCATTTTTAGTTGCACTTATTAGTAGCGTTTGCTATTTAAGTGCAACCAAAAAGTTATCCAAATGCAACCAAAGTTTTACGGAGTACAAAATAAAAAAGAATCACTGCTAATTGATGTAGGGAACTACAAAATTAAAGTGGCCCGCACAATAACTCTTTCTCCATTCTTTTTTTTTCGTTTTCAATTGGCGCTACAGTACTTACAAAATTTTCCCCTTTCCCTCCTTCCCAATCCACTACCCGCTCAAGTATTTTACCCAAAAACTCTCAAAACATTATCAGTTACGTAGTTAAAAACACTATATACTATCCTAGATGTTTCTATTTTGATATTTCTCGATTTGTGGATTTCTCCCATCGTCTACTTCCTACTTAAATCAACCCAGATTTCTCGATTTCATGCACTAATGGGTCAGAGAGGCAAAACCTAGTGCGACAACATTTCTTCAATGCATCAATTCATGTTATCAAATCATATGTTTGGCTCGTTAGTTTTGCTTCCATAAGCATCATCAAAAAGCTCTACTTTATTGATATCTGATTATAAATTACAGGTAATGCATCACTAGGCATATTTTATTTAGTTGTTAGATCTAAGAATTATACTTTGTTGATATCCGATTATAAATTACAACGAGAGTGAAATTGTTAGTGTATGAAAGAGAGAGGAATTAAAACAATGATTATTCATTACTAAAACTCCTCTGGTAATCAATCTTTTGTATTATCTTGAGTTTGGGTGGTTCCCTTTGCTTGAGGTGTTTCTTGTTGAATGTTTTGGTGAAGGATTTCATGATGTAGCTGCTAAGTTAATAAGTTATCAGGTCTTGAATTATTGTGGTCTTGAATTATTGTATAGTAAATGAGTTTCTTGTATTTGGGAATAAGGTACTTACTAAAGGATGTAGCGGTTAACTTGGTAAAGTTAGAAAGATTTGTTTGCTTGCATGTGGAAAAGTGCTTGTTGAAGTTTGCTGAGAGTGAGTAGTTGATTTAGGGCAGTGTTGGTTTTAATTTTGCAACATGCACAGAAGTGTACACGTCTGAAGCGAGCGATGCTTTGCTGAAGGTAGATTCAGTAGAAAATGTGATTTTTGCTAGTTTTGTGATTTGAGATTGAGTTGAGGTGGACATGTTGATTGCAGGAAAATGCTCGGAGAGGATTTTAGGTGATTCATGCTTGTTTAATGTTGCACTATAAGATTGCAAAAGAATCGGCATCAAGCTTTCGAGGAATATAGTTAATTCATTATTGGCTTTCCATGGAATAATGGCATAAGAAATTGAGATTGGATGATGTTGGAGATTGGGTGATGTGGCCGCTGAGAAACATAGTTCAATTCATTTTTGGCTTTACACGGAATAATGACATGAGAAACTATAAACCATACAGAGAAGAACTGCTGCTTGATATAGTGGACGGTGGATGATGAGGTAGAAATGAAAGGGGTGAATTGGTATGTAAAGAATGGGGTATATAATTTTAGTCACCTTCTGGTGAATCGATGATGTTGAATTTTATGCATATGTTTCCAGCTGTAGTCTTCTAGATGCTTTCATCTGCTCTAGAAATCCTTGCTCTTGTTTTACTTAATTCCTTTTCACTTATTACAATACTGTTACATTATTTTTAATCTCATCTTAGATTTCAAGATTTGGTGTGTCTCCTCTCCATCTTTTGCAGTCTTTTTTCTGCTCATAAGTCTCATTGCATACAACAGTCGATGCAGGCTTTATACTTCCAGTTTATGGGTTTAGTTCTAGTGGGCTATGGTGTACATGGGCTTGTCTTCTTCCTTGTTTTTGTCTGCTGTGAATTATATGTTAGCCATACTTTTGCATTTTGCACTTATGGAATTATGTGTCAGTTGTAATTATGTGTCAGCTTGAGAGATGGGCTGAAGCAGTAAGGGATTACGAGGTTTTGAGAAAGATGTTGCCTGATGATAAAGAAGTAGCAGAAGCTTTATTTCATGCTAACATTGCACTGAAAACATCAAGAGGAGAACCAATGTGAAATTTGGTGGGGAGGTCGAGGATGTTACCGGTTTAGATCAATTTCAAGCTGAGATTTCTTTATCAGGTAACTATAATTTCCATCGAACACTTAATCAACTTACCAACACTTATTAAACATGACTAAGCCAATGATGATTTTGTTTAGGTGTTTCGGTTGTTTATTTTATGATGAAATCGAACCAGCATTGCTCTCAAATAAGCCTATCTGTCGATGCTCTCTGCATTAGATATCCATCCCTCAATTTTCTAAAGGTAGTTCTTCACTATATTTCTTATCTGTATCTTATCGCTTTGCCCTTACACTTCTATACATTATCGAAAATAGGTTGACATTAGTAAGAGTCCAACTGTTGCCATGGCAGAGAATGTGCGAACCGTGTCAACATTTAAAATATACAAAAACGGTGCGAAGATGAAGGAGATGATCTGCCCAAGTCAACAGGTTTTAGAATATTCTGTAAGGCACTGTGGTCTATAAAATTGCGTACTACAAAGTCCACGATATCTTCATTCTCGAATTTATATTCATTTGCTAGTTCTCCACATATCATTCAACCTTAAAAGTTCATTCATAAAGCCATTGTGGTGGAGAACTGAGCAGCTCCAGTTTTACCCCATTCCATTGCATTGCATTTATCCTACACTCATTCTTAATTTCTTTTCTTTTTTTCATTTTTTTTTTCATTTTTATTTCGGATCATTTCCACAATTTCCTTTGTATCAATTAGGATTAGGAGGTAAAAGAATACCATCATCTGTACTAGTAGTTTAGTTTTTGCATTGAAAGGAAGAGGATAAAAATGGCTCTTTGAGATCTATTACATGTATATACAACTATATACAAAATGCTGGAAGCCATTGGTTGGGTATCCTTGTTGTTAAAATATATTTTCAGTGCTTCTTTATCCTTATGAATAAAAACTTCAAATTCTTTATTATTCAAGTTATACCATTTTGTATCACGGTATTTGTAATGTTGTGCCATTGTAGTCTGTCATTGTGGAAGCATGAAATGCATCTTATTTTAGCTGTTTATTGCTGCTTCGAATTCCTTTTATTATACTATATTTTTGTACATTTTTTCTTCTTAATTATTATAGACAAAACAATACTTTTTTTTCTTAATTCAATCACATTGCTGACAGTATCATTAGAATATGTTATGATTTTGAAAGCACACGGTGATTTTCAAGCATTTGGGACAGAGGCGAGACTTTATATAATTTATATTTTTTGTATTATTTATTGAAGAGTTGAGATGCCATGTTTACAGCTGTGTGAGAGTAAGCGATGACTTAGTTGGTGGTTGAGGGCATTCAATACCTTTTGAATGGTCATTCATTTTTTCTGATCATTCTCTGTTCCATTTGTTTGATTCTTTCTGAACTTTTTTCTGATGGCCGTACTCTACTATTGAACATGGTAGCCTCCAAAGCTCCATTTTTGATATAATATTCTCTTATTTTTTGTTTTTGTACTAGCCTGGTGAAAGTTAATTTCTTGAATCATTGCCAGTTCCCTCCCTTGTTCTTGTTGTTGTTCTCAGCAATTTGGGTTAAGTTAAAGTTGTTGGCCATTATCGAGTGGGTTGAGAAGGCAGGTAGCTCAAGTATTGAGGTTGTGGTCATGTTATTTTGATCTTGAGAGAGTAGTGTAAGCACATGGAATTTTGCTAGTGCACATAGAACTGCCCTTTTCCCCTGTTTTTTTATTAACAACTACTGATCATTTGCATTTTCACTTAGATTATGTTAAGAAGGCTAAAGATGCAATCGATTATGAAGACTTTGACAAACAGTCTGATGGAAAATATTATCTCTCTTCAGTGATGTTGACTTCTTTGGATGAAACGAGTTCTGTCTTTGACAAAGATAATTATAATGAAGACGATGAAACTATAGAGCAAGTGGGAGGGATCAACAAACATGTTAAAAGACATAGCTGCTATGCTGCAGGTACATTCACTAATTGCAATTGATTGTTGATACACAGATTCAGGATTTCCGTTTACAAAGAAAAAGCTTATTTATTCATGTTTCTTAATAGATTCTACGCCATTTTGCTGTTTATGCTTTCTTATTTGGCTGCAAACCATTTCAATGATTTGTTTTGTTTGCTTGTATACTCTTAATTAATATAGTGGGTTTGCTCGTAAATATTTGACTATAGGGAAGTAAATGGGTTAATTGGTAATTCTTAAACTTTAAGGGGTACACTGGAAGTTTAAAATATATTTGGATTTATTTGGTCTTGCGACAACTTCCTGCAAAAATGTATTTTGTGAAATATAGCACTGTTAAACATTCACTGTTCTATTACTTCGTATTTCAGTATGTACTTTTAATGATTGTTTGACTTAGAAATTTAACTTACGTTATTATTTATTATGCACTAACTAAAAACTGATGTTATTTACTTTCATGTTAATGCATCTGCTATTTAGTATGCAAACCTTCAATATGTCGCTGACGTTATAAAAATGACATAGGCATGGCATTGTTAAATCCGAGTAGCGATTTTATATGCTTGTTCTAACAATTTTTTTTTTGTATGTGTATTATATTCATAGTTCATTTAATCATTTTTTTCCAGCCACAATCTCCAGATAACCATGCTTTAGCAAGAGAATTCAAGGATGTAAAAATCGATCGAGTTTATATAGTTTCATGTACGTACCGGCGGGAAGATGGAAGATTTTCTTTGCTTCTGCCATACTTTTTCTAGCTGCAGTAAGTAAATTTATGTTATAATGACTTTATTTGATGCAAAAGCGTATGGATAAACAAGTTGAAATTTGATGCATTGTAGCTGTGAAAGATGAAATAATTCGTATGTAAACAAATTTATTTTAATCATTTATCAACTTTAGCATGTTTGTTTCCTCTTCGTCAGTCGTTGTCGAACACTCAAAAGGGCCCACACTTACCATGGGCAACTTGGGTTCTAGCTCGTGGCACAACTTTAAGGGCCTATCAACTTGTGTGTGCATGTATTCAGGGCGTTCGCTTGTGTGTTGCTAACAATAGACTGTGCATGTCAACTCTGGCTAACAATAGAAATATACCACTATCTCATAGGGACGTCCATCACTAAAATTCTTTGTTGCTCTTATGTTTGATTAAACTGTTTAACTTGAGTACTAGTGTTAAGAAACATTTTCAACAATAAATATAAATCACTGTCACAATGTTCTCAAGAACAGGACTTCAAAAATGCTAACTTCAATTCAATTTTATTCCATATCATTGCTTTTAGATGGCAGAAGATTAATTATTCTCATTGTGAATTCATATGCGGCTTCCAGTATATTGCCCAAGTATGCTGGTAACGAATTGGCATGGCATTGTTAGATCCAAGTAGCCAATAAAATTAGGAAGTAATTTGCTGTTTTAGCAACTTTTTTATGCTTGTTCCGTCACATTAGCATCTGTTATTAGCATCTGTTGATTATGAAGCAGCTTCAAATGTCGTTGGAACAGCTACATTTATGCACACTCCCTAACTTAACCACACATAACACAATGCTAATTATTTTGTTTTTTGCTGTAGCATTGAAGCAGCTTGTATTGCACATCTGACTACTGATGTATTCACAAATATTGCATCATACAGGAGGTTGGTGTTGTACGTATTTGTGCAATTCAGTCAATAACAGTAGATTCTAGTTCACGTCTAGTTTGAGTTTTACTAAATTTCGTTTAATGTTTGGATTACAGTGCAGCTGCTTCATCATTATCTGCATTGAAACTGCCAACCATTCGTGTAGTAGCAATTATCCAGAATCAGACACAAAGCAGCTCATTGCCTATGCGCGTGCAAATAACAAAGTAAAATTTTGTTAGTTTATTTTACAAATATTTATTTTTCTTTCTTTTACCCAATGTTTTGATGAACCAATTGTCTTCTTAAAACTATTTTAATATGAAATGACAAATTATAGGCTAGATCTAGTTATAAAAAATTAAAAAATTAAAAATAAAAAAAAGAAAAGGAAAAAAAAGGAGAGAAGATAAAGACGCTATTTGCAATGTAATTGTAAAAGCAAAGATATGTATTAAACCTCAATCAATTAGGAGATGTTTTTTTATGGCGACCCACTGTTGATATGCCATGCATTGAAGATGCCATCGGTAGGAAACTAGCACGGCCGAAATCAAAAGTTGTAGCTGAAAAAACAAGTGTTTCGACTTATTCTTGCAAGGTTAGAGCAAACATTTCGACTTCTCCTTGCAAGGCTAAAGTAACTCCTCAGGTAACTATTTGTTTGTTTTAGCCTGACATGAAAGCACTCTAAACGTACACTCCACTATGCAGTAAAGGTGGCATTGCCCCTACACTATGGAGCAGCCATGTGCTGCTGCTATTGTATACAACAGCACATGCTATTGTACACAACATACGAATTTCCTTAATAGTTTGGCCTACCTGGTACTCCTTTTACTTATGTAAATTGTGAGTTTGGTGAGATTTGAGATTCCTTAATAATTTTCATGAGTTTGGAGGAAGAGGTTGTTATGAAGTGAGAAACTAAGGAACTAAGTAAAGGGTAGTCTTAAGGGAGGAGATTGAGTATGCAGGAAAAAAAAGTTAGTGTGATGGTTTTTCTGGGCACTTGAATTATGTTGAGCTATGTGATGTTGTTTCTGGGTAGTGGAATTGATGTCAATATATTTGTGTTGTAGTTTCGAACTGTAGGCAGGGTGCAGGAGTGAAGTGAGTAGGTTGCTCACTGCTGGTACTGGTCACAGTCGGAGGGGAGAATTGATGGTTGTTTCGGGTATGTGGTTGTCAAATTACAGGTAGATGGAAGAAGTGTGTATGGTGTGCAAGTTGAAGCAGAGTTATGCACTGGAAGAAGCAAAGATATGAATGGCAGTTTTTGGTGTATTATGTGATGAAAGTGGTTGGAAGGACTATTGAGAGGCAATTGAATGAAATAATGGTGGAAGATGTTGCTTTGAGGAAGTGATTGTACAGAGACTTGTTGCCTCGGCTATGCTGTCGGTAGATAATGGATGTGAAGGCCAATAGGATACAACAGTATGCAATGACGATGGTAACAACAGTATGCTTGAGGAAGTGATTGTTTGGGTGTATGAAGTGGAAACAGGGGTTGTTGGACTGGTAGTGATGTGGGTGTGTGGATATGATGGCAACTGAAGTGGTATCAGCGTATCAGTGTTGTATCAGTGGAGTGGAATCAATGACAGTAGGCAGTGGTATGGGGTTGGAGTTGCAGAAGAAGTGGATGAATAGGAGGGTGATTGCAGATGGTATTGCAATGCAGTGGTGTCGATGATTGATTGTTGTAGGTGGTGGGGATTGTATGCGCAGAGGATGGCAGCAGGTTGTAGCAAACTGTGAAATGACAGTGCAATTTGGTGGTTAGAATGTTGGTGGTATATGATGTATATGATGTGGGCAATTTCAGTGGTGTGCAAAAGAATGGTATGCAGCAGTTTGATATGGTTTGCTCTATTGATGCTGTATAAACAGGTTACTATGTGAATGTGATGTTGTGTGGTAAGGTGATGATGGTTGTGCTTCAGGGAGTTGCTGATGTGCAGAGAGTTTATTGAAGAGTGAATTGAAGGAAGTAAGGCGGTTGATGGAAGTTACAAGAAAATGGCATTTGATGTGAATTGAAGGCAGTGATGTATAGGCTATATGCACAGTGGTTTGTATGTAGTGATGTAGTGGTGTGGGAAGGTGGTTGATCCAACAGGGTGCAAATCTATGATTATTCCGCTATATGTATAGGCTATATGCACAGTTCACTTCCTGCTCATATAACCACTACTATGCAAAATCCAGATTACTCCGCAAGGAGAAAAAACAATCAAATAGTTAGCTATGAGTTGAATCAAAAAATACAATGAATGAAATACAATGTAGCAGTAGCACATACACAATTTAGTAGTAGCACATACAGTAAATCAAATATTGCCAGCATTCTTGGACAAAGAAGAACTATTAGGTAAAACCATAAAACAATTTAGTAGTAGCACATATAATAAATCAAATTCCTTCATGTTTAACTGTGCACGACATATTTGATGAATATTTATTTATTTGCTTATCCAACAGGGTGCAAATCTGGTACCAAATAGTAGCTGTAAGCTGATTGATGTGGGTGAAACGGGACAAGTAGTGGCTGAAGGAACTATCGCTTCAACTGATCCAACAACGATGGTTCATTGTGTTCCGCTGGGAAAAGATGCGGTAAAAGTTTGGGTAAACTTTGTGAGAGTTAATGACGCATTGCTATGGCGACCTACATCTGAGTGTACGTACATGGAAGATGCCTTTGGTACTACGATAGCTTGGCCAGCAGCATACGTCATTCGAGAATCAAGTTCCAGTAAGTATTATTCTTCAGTACATCGTATCTCAACATTAAGTTTTAGTTCTGTTTATTTTTCAGAATATCGAGTTATAGATTACATGATTTTCATATACACATATACATATGTATATACATATATATATACATATATATACATATATATATGTATATTGTTGATTGTTAAACTCGTTTGCAGGTAATTAGCTATTTCGAAGCGAAGACTGTCGACAACAAAGAACTATTGGTAATCAAGCAAAGAACATGAATTTAATTGTTATATATGTTGTCGTATTTTGTTAGTACCATTTGTGGAAACTAGTCTGTGAATGCTTGTAGTATGTGACTTATTTTGTTGAAAAACTACTATCGAATTGATTATGGATATTATATTTGATTGTGAGATTAGCATGTTTTTGCAATTATTTGAATATGATGATTATATGATTGATTGATTGTATATGCTAATTATGTGATTTAATTGTTTGTTTGAATATATGAAAATTATGCGATTGATCGTTCGTTCTAATATGAATAGTATATAAGCGATTGCTGGAAATGGTATAAACCATCAACTGTAAATAGTAGCATTTAAAATATGCTACCAAACAACCAATAACTGTTAGTAGCGTTTCAGAAATGCTACAGAAACAAATGTAAACTAATATAAAAATTATACAGTTGCATTTTAAAAACGCTACTGAAAATCAAAAAAAGCATATAAACAAAACATGCCACCAAAAAATGAATACTTATGGTAGCGTTTTTATAACCCTACAGAAAAAACCTATAGTTGCATTTAAAAGTGACTTTTGGTAGCGTTTTTTAAATCCTACAGAAAATACCTATAGTTGCATTTAAAAGTGACTTTTGGTAGCGTTTACTACAATGCAACAAAAAGTTTTAGACTTTTAGTTGCATGTCGTATAGCAGCGTTCATTAAAACGCTACAATAAGTTATGGTAGCGTTTTTTCAACGCTACCAAAAGCCTTTTCTGGTGTAGTGTTACCCTCACTCAGAAACTCGAAAATCAATATCGATGATGCATGCATTCATCACCGAATTATTTTCCAGCGACATAAGTGGGTTCTGGACTTTTATTTTCTTGAAACTTCTTTGAAATCTCTTTTGAAATCATTGGAATTCATTCGAATACATTTGAAACATTTCTTATTCATAAAATATCTTTAAATCATATTATTATTACATATTTTTCAAGATCTTAAAACTTATTTCAAAACACTGGTTCAAAACATCTTTAAATCATATTATTATTAAATCATATTTTTCAAAATCTTAAAACCGATTCCTCGAAATTCAAATTCAAAACCCTTCAGTTATAAATCATTTTTATATAAGTCAAATTCTTATAAATTTTCAAATTTTCAAATCCTTTCAAAACTTCAAATTTCTTGTTTTAAAAGATATATAATCCTTATCGAAAACATTTCACTTTTATATACAAAACAGGTCGTCCTTATCAAAACAATAATTTTGATGTATGCACAAATTCCAAAATACAACCAAACACAAATTCCAAAAGAATGATTCAAGGATAGATTTCAAATAAACAGAGATTCAAATTTAGAGGACTCTAATCAAATAGAATTATGGTTTGAGGATAAGCTCGAATGAAGATAAGATAATTTAATTACCAAATAGAAGATGATAAGCCTATATAAATCGGGGGCGACCTTAACCGGTCAACCGTGATTTCATGAATATAATCAATTCGGAAATCTAAGACAAATCGACATTCGATCACCCGAGATAGAATCCAAATAGATCAGGAGATAGATAGCATCGTAAACCGAAGATATAGAAATCTCCGGTTAATCAATGCCAATTGTAAAGGAGTTTCACCCCTTTACAAATCATTGAAAGATTGGCGGAATTCATCGATCTTTATAGAGGCCATTCCAAAGTGGAGTTATGGAATGCACCAAAATCAAAAGGGTAAAATAGGGAAGACAAGACTTGATTTCAGAACAAGTAGGAGCATTCCAAAGTTCAAGGAATCCTGATTGATAAGAATCCTAACCAAGAGATTTCTAACAAGGTGGATACAGAAGGAATGAAGTTTAGAAAATCTTGGTTTCAAAATAAGAAAATATTTATACCAAAATAATCTTTGAAAATCCTCTAAAAATCGTTTGGAAATCATTTTATACTTCAAAAATACGTTCTATCACAAGGAAATGATTCTGAGATTGATTTCACTCATTCTAGGGTATTTCTACCCTATCTCTAATGAGTTTTTGCTCCGCAGGCTAAGGTTTGCCTAAAACCAAAGCTCTGATACCAACTGTAACGACCCAATATTTTCCGCCATTCGCATCCACACATGCCGGACTTGAATTGCTCAAAATATTGCATTGTAAATAAATTTGGAGCAAATGAAATATAAATCACAAAATCACAGACACAGAAATATCAGAATAACTCGCAGCGGAAATTTAAAATACCATAGTAGTTCATGAAGCTACTATAACAAACTCTCAAAACATAATACATAATATCAGTCTGAAAAACATATAAAATAGAAATCTAAATACATAGCAGTTTATAAATACCGGAGCAGAAATAGAACAACAGAAGCTGAAAGGGAACGGATAACTAGACAAGCAAAATCTTCAGCGATTCCTAGCCCCAGAAAAGAAATCCAAAGCTAAGCTGTAAATACTCAGGCCGACCTGAGCGTAAAGTAAAACACAAAACACTCGAGTCAGGACATACATACTTATATAATGTAAACCAACTCAAGTGAACTGTTGTAGTAATACACAATAACTTAAAGGATGCTTGGGATTGCCCATCCTCTATGGATCCTTTAAACCATAAATTAAATACATCACGTGTTTAAAATTCAGAAATGGTATTTTATATTTTGAAATCAAATATCATTTCCAAAATTCAATATCATTCAAAATCCATTTCAAAATATCAAAATATCATATTTCCCAAACCACATTCATTTTATTTAAAATACTATTTCAACACACATTTCAAAATAGTTTATATTTCAAAACAAATTACTTCATTTTAAATCATTAAAATGAAGTTATTTTACTTAATAATTAAATTATTAAATTTTCAAAATTTAAGTCTTTCAAAGTTCATTTATTCACTTAAATTTATTAAAACAATGAAAATTCAACTTTCGCAGCATTTAGAAAATGCTACGGAAAGTTATGTTTAAAACAATTCAATTAGCAAAAGATAGCATTAAAATGCTGTAATAGGTTTTAGATTTCAGATAATATTTTAGTTAACTTCAGCAACTACAACACTTATAAAGTGTTGTAATAGCCCTTAGTTCATTTTAGCCATTTAGTTCATTTATATCAATTACATCATTTATATAATGCTGCAATGTCTTTAACTTTAGAAATGATAGCATTTCAGGAATGCTGTCAATTTAAATTCCAAACTTTCGCTACAATTTCATAAACAATTAAAATTTATTTAAATACATTTTTACTTGTAAAAATCATATTTTCTCACTCTAAAAACAATAATTTAAATATCCCTTAATTTACGATTTTACAAAGTGAAATTTTCACAAATAATTATCAAATCTTTAATAATTCACTTATAAAATAAATGTAAAATTTTATAACATTTCATTTACTTAAATTTTTGTTAAGTTTACCATTTCATAATTCTATTTAAATTCCATATTATTTTCTTAACTTAACTTTTATTTTTAAAACACTTTCTCATTTTCCAAGTAAAGTTATACTTCAAATTTCAACTTTTAAACATTTATTTATTTAACTATTTTTGATTTATAGAAATAAATAACACTTCATAAAAATCATTTTAAATTTAAATTAAAATCAAATTATCATATTAACTTAAACTTTATTTAAAAACAAAATCATAAATTCCAAAATTTACTTATATCTCAAATTCTACTTTACCATTTATTTATTTCACTTATTTAACTTGTATAAAATCACTAATATTTTATAAAAATCATTCTTTAATTAAATTTAAATCAAATTATCATAATATTTATATTTTTATAATATTTTAAAAATTTTAGAAAAATTATTTTAACACGGTCTGTATATAATTTTTCTAACCTAAGTCAAATGTTACGGATAATATATCATTTCTATCTGTAATTTGCAAAGGAAAAATCCAGGTTCTATCATTTCAAACCCGTAATCCCAAGACAAATGAAATAAATAAATTAAAAATCATCCAGGCTTATCGTTTCAGCCCATAACGATTTTTCCTTGTTCTAAAGTCCGTTCGGGTATATATCATTTCGACCCATAGTGATTCTATTCCACAGGGAACTTGCAGTGTGATAAACTGATATAAATAAATAGAATAACGTTATATAATAATAACAGATGATATAACAGGTGTATAAACAGGGTGATCATCATATAAATAATATCACAAGCAGGTATACTATGATAATATGAACTACAGATTCACAGGATGTCAATCTACTACTTATATAAGTACGGAATGTCTGGTGAGAAATACCCACCTCTACAAGCTGGAGATAACAGATTCTGACACATAAACAAAGAATCGGAAAGCACGAAGGCACGACTTTGGATTCAAGAGAGGGGAGAGCCAAAATAGTTGTCTTGTACATATCAAACAAAACAGGATATACAACATGAATTTCAAACCAAATATAAACATAACAAACTAGAAATACATGTGCAACACATAACCAAAACTCTTGCACTTGCCTCTAACAACCCTATGCTCAGCCATAGGTTAGACATGCACGGCCTAGGTGTGTATTTGGATCAGGCGTGGATTCATATAGGTCGGCCATAACATGAATATGAAGGAGATGAAGTGTATAAGCATGTAAAACTCAAATCTAGGCAACCAAAGTGGAATTTCTATGCATAAATGGTTCTGTCCTAAGCATACATAGGCGCGACCAGGCTTGGAGTGGTCAGGTACAGATGTGGCAGGGGTCTCAGGTCCAGGTTTTGTTGGTGGTGATGATGCAAGGGTCGGCCAAGGTGGTATGTGAGGTGATGGAGTAGTTTGGTGGCTCGGCTAGCACATATAGGTAATGTTTGTGTAATATTTTTGTGGATCTTCAACAAGGATGGCTACAGCCATGGATGGACAGTGGGCTGGAAGAGATGGCGGCTGGTTGTGGTGGTGGTGGAGGTGGCTATGGTGGTGGAGGGGGAAGGGCCGAGCACATAAGGTTGAAGCAGTGCAAGAATTCATACAAAACAAGGAAGAAAAGGTAGAAAAATGAATATTTTTACCAAAGTTTTTCTCTTCAGGAGATGGAGGCTGAAATGTTTGAGTTTAAGAAAGTTATGTGCGTGAACTATATAGGGGAGATTGGCTGAAGGAAATAGGATAGGGTCAACAATTGAATGCATGTGTTATTTGGTAATGAAAAGGCAAATGAATGTGAAAAGGCAAAGCATATAAAAGGTCAAAAACCCTTCATATTTCCAAATTCTTTTTGCAATTTAAAATATATATGAAAATGCATATAAATAAAATAAAAACACAAAAATATAATGAATGAATAGAAATAGATAAATAAATTTTAAATAGGGGTTTTTAGGCTTCAGGGAAAAGTTAGAGAAAAATTTAGTTTCAGGGACAAGAAGTTCATTTTTTAGACTGAAAGACACTTTTAGTGTAAATCACAGAATGATGGTTGTAACTATCATTTTCAGTTTACACTAAAAACTGTCATTCAGACTAAAAAGCAAACTTGTTGTCCTTGAGACTAAATTATTTTGCAACTTCTTCCTTATACCTATTTATCTGTTTTAAATAAATATAATTAAATTAAGAAAATAGCTTAAAAATAGAAACTAGGTTATAAAAATTGAAAATAAATACAATAATTTTTGAAAAAATTATAACATCACTTTAAAAATGTTTTAAAATAAAATATATACCTAACATGTCATATAACACATACTAGAACATGATTTGACAAATAAAAATATTATTTATATAAATTAAAATAGATAATCTTATTAAATAAATTAATCTACATATACGAAACGAAAAGCAGTATTCTTGAAAATAAATGTATTTTCATAATGAAAGATAAAACTTAAAAAATAAAAATATCTAAATTTTAAATTTAAAAGTCAAAGTTTGACCAGATTGACCAAAAATCCATTTTTTGGAAAATATTCTATTTATTCAGGTTTGAAACTATAATTCACACAAAAATCAAAATTTATATTTAAAATAAAAAATTATCCATTTTAATAAATATAGTTAAGTCTTTAAATCAACAATTCAATTTAAATAATCAAAATAAACAATTAAAATAAATTACAAAATTCAGGGTTGTTACACTCCAGGTCCTCTCCTGAGCTCCCAAGCATCCTATCCGGTATTTTATAATACAAGGTCTGACCTGAGCATTATAATAAAATAACACCCGAGTCAGTCTGGAATACCAGCATGAGAAAATACACTCAAATTGATTATTAAAGTTCAAAAATCCTTTGAAAATCAAAAGCATCTCGTAAGACCACGCCACAAGTAAACATGTTGGGTTTTTACCTTACAATAGCTAAGACATTTCTTATCAAAATTCTCTGATATTATAATAGTGTCTAAATACAAATACTTATTCAAAATAGCCGAAATTGTTACATTTACTAAATTCCGGCAATACTAGGTTCTACAATCAAAACCATAAATGGCAGGTAGGGAGAATGGATTTCCAACTAATGACTAGGCATTGGGGTACCACCTGTCACAGTACCTGGTCTAGATCAGCGTACCGAGGATCCACCCTAACTCCCCTGCAACATCAGACCGGGACTACCCCTTACTGGATAATCCTGAGTAAGATCACCACGTGGTTGAGATCAGCAACCGCCCACACAGCCGAAATAAAAGGGACATCTAGACAGGGATGACCTTACCCTGATGGGCGCGACCCACTTAGCCTTGCTGCATAACCCCTGACTTTGAATCATTCCCGGTTGATGAGGCTTGTGGCTAAGCGTTACCTTTTTAGAGCATTTCTCTTAGAATGCTCACCGTCCTCCTGACGATGTTCTGAAAGCATTCATCCATACAAGTCCATTCCAGGTCCGAACGAAACCGATGGCACTACTCCTACTACATCCATTTTGGAATCACCCTCAGGATTAGTAGCGAGTAACCATTGCACTTTACTGCTCCATCTTCGACTCTAAGCTCTTATCTTTATCATGAAAACTTACTAGTTAGATCAAAGTAGTTTTCGGATTATAAATCCGATCTCGGTCTCTTCGAAACAACACTTGTTATTCTCGGTTAACTCAACCCCGATTCTTTAAGAAATACACAGGATAAGATCAGAGTTAACCTCCTAACCGTTAGTGGACGGATTTCCTTACCAATCCTAGAAGAATGAACGAGTTTATACGTACGGTATAGCATCCCGAACGGTAAATGTACCATACCTCTTCTAAATATTTCTAAAGTTATATTTGGGTCCAGATTTGATAGTCGGTTATTTAACTATCAAATCAACAAATAATTCAACCAATTATTTTATTTCAATTGAAAACACCAAGTCTTTCAAAATTTAGATTTTATATAATTTAAATAATTTTCGAAAATATTCTTTAAATATTTAAAAATAAAATTACTTAAATCACCCACTCAAAATAATAATTATGAAATTCTAAAATAAATTTCCAAGTAAAATTTAAGCCGCAAACTCTTTAAAATAAAAGTTTTATATAAAGTATAAATATTATATAATTCCTTTTAAAAAGACATGATGTCCACTTAACTTTTAAAATAATTACTACTTAAATTAATTTCGAATAAATTTACTTTAAAATTCTAAGACAACTAAAAATAATAAATTTTTCTGAAACATCCTTTTTTTTAAAACAATTTTTAAAACTTAAACTTACACTAATAAATTCCTTTGAAAAATATAACTAGCTTTCAAGTAAATACAATTCCATTTCAGAATAAACCAAAGAACCCTTTTATAAATCCTGCTTGGTTTATCTCAATTCAATTTTACGTCTCAATCCCGTAAATTTCCTTCGATAATTTAAAAATAAAACACCTCTTATTTTTAAACACATTTTCCATCTTCTGGAAATCGCTCCTAAAATATATGCTTAACTTATTCAAAATAAGTTACTAATTTTTTTATTCAAAATATACTTTTGAAAATCTATGAGAGTTCCCTGAGTAACTTAAATCAAAAATTTCCTTTTAAAATAAAGTTATTATGTCAAAAATGTATGTTAAAATTTCCTTTAGAAAACATAATACTAATTTACCTATAAAATACTTAAATACCTTAATTACTTAAATAAATATATACTTTTCACTTAAAAATAATTTAAAAATAATAATTTTTCAAAAACATTCTAAAAACTTATTTTTAAACTTCAAGTTTATACTTTGAAAACATACTTAGTTTTCTAGGAAAAATAAACTTCCCATCTTTTAAAAATAATCTCACTTTTATTTTTTAAAATGATTTGTACCTTCTTATAGAAATTCCCACCGGAAATTTATAATTTCAAATATATCCACTGATAAATATTCCACTTCATTTATAAACATAGTTTATAAATTTTCATTCCTCATTTCCCTCTCAATCACAGTTTCAAAAACACTTAACAAATTCCAAACAACTTTCTGAATTTAATTCCCTTAAATTCATTACTTAAAAAATTCCTTTTCATTTCCCTTTTAATCCCAATTCATTTTATTTATATTTTAAAATACCAGATTATACTTATCCAACCATAACACAGAACAACAAAATTCCCAAATTAATCTATCATAGGATATCAATAAAATACATCATAGATTATGAATATAATTTCTATATTGTGAGGAATCCAGTTGAATCCCTCCAACTTGTTTCCCTGCATCCATAGATGTTAGCACACAAATAAATATCGATCCAATCTGATAATAATTTTCACATTCAACCAATCAATCAATCATTTAAATATTAACTATTTAAAATAAATAGCATCCAGATATGAGTGAGATTAGCTCACCTTGAGTTTCGACGAGCGTTTTAAATTTTAAATTAAATCGAACCGTTCGATTTAATCAAAATTTATGCTTGCTCCAAACACTTCCAGATCTATTGCAGCACATAGATCGCGTCGTTGCGATTCCGTCGCTTCTTGTTTCGTCGGAATCTAATCATGCTTACTTGACATATTCAGTTTTAAAAGTTGTAAATATAATTCATAAAAACAATTTCTTCTTTTGATTATTTATTCATTACCATATGAATCTCGGCCGTTCAATATCTCAGCAAAAATCGAGGCCGCAAAAACATTCTTCCCCAATGTACAAATACCCAGCACGAACAACCCAAGACCCGCCGACATTGACCACGATCCGCCTTTACTACGATTGTATAGATGTCTTTCAGCCACTGCCACGTCGAAGCTCCTTCCTTCCTCTACCATCGGCCCAAAAACGGCAGGGTCCGGGCACCATAAGCCTTCGTAAAACACGTGCGAAACCATCGCTTCTCGCGCGAATTGCCTACAATCCACTCAAAATTCTTCGATCGTAGCCAGTTAAATTATAGGGCTCAACGAGCTCTATGATTTTGTAGTTGTGAGATTTCGCTAAATCTCGATGGATTTCGAGAAAATTATGGAAGAATGAAGGTGAATATCGGCCATCGAACCGTTTTGGTGGCAGCTCCAAGATGATACTAGTGTTCGGCTGCAAACTATATATATACACGAATTTATACACTAATTTAATAATATTTTATTTCACCAATTTACAAAATGTTCAAACAAACTCCGAATTAGACATGCCGCCAGGCGTTTATAAGGTTTTACCCATATTCTAACCACAATGGAACGTATTTCGGAGCTTAATTCAATCATATGTGGAAGATAGCTTTTTGAATCACGGTAATTCCAAATGCTATGAAATTTGAAATCCGATAATAATACACTATTACAGATCCAATGGAATTGGTTTCACCAAATTCTGATACTGTGCCTCGGAAGGCTACTTTAACTCGTCAATTAATTCGAACGATTCTCAAAATCGTCGAAATCACTTAAAATTTCACTTTTAAAATTTTACTAACTTAATTATAAATCATATAAAATTTATAATCACATTAGAAATAATTCTGATTCATTTCGAATCAAAATCTGATTATTTGCATTATTATTATATATTAATTTCCATTATTAAATATATATAGAAAAAATTCCAAATTTGACTTATCGACTTTTGATTCCATCCAAAAGCCCAATGTTATAATTCAAATCCATCTAGACTTAAAATAAATTTTAGAAACCATTTTCGTATCTATATACAATCATATTTACCAATTATCCCAATTTCAAATATAAAATTATTATTTATCAAAATCCAATTGAATTGCCATATTTAAAATTTTATTAATCTTAAAGATTTAACCAAAATTTTCTTATTTCAAATTAAATTATAATTCATATTAAACATTTAAATTAAATATTCAAAATATAACGACCAAAATTCTAGGTCGTTACATTCCTCCTCCCTTATAAAAATTTCGTCCCCGAAATTTGCTAAGGTAGGAAAATACTTCCAAACTCATTTACTTACCCAAAACTTGCTTAGTTAAAATTCACATTCACTTCTTAAAACCTTTTAGCTCAATCTAAAACCGTTTTCTTTTATATTCTAACCCAAAAGCTTTGTTTTCAACATTATTCCAAAATCACCTTTTCTAGTTAACCAAAATTTTCAAAACTTTTTAAAAAAAATTAACTCCCAAAATTTTTGAAAAATTTCGACAGCGTCTCCTTTATACAAAGAGCATTTCACAATATCACAATAGACATAAATATAAATACATCAACCCACACGGTTAAAAAACAAAATATACCACAACATATTATCAATTTTCAATTTATTGCGTAGGCGTACCTCACATTAGTGTTTCATAGGCAGGCGGCTAATTATTGTGCATTTATGCGCTCCAACTCTATCGATTGCCTCCTGTACCTGTACTTACTCAAACAAGCACATAAGTTTTCAATAATATGAAATTTTAACAACAATCCATTCACTTAACTAACCAAAACCATCAACTATATAGCCTAAACAAACAAAATTTCATAATCCTACATGTTAACCATCCTTTATAAGCAACCACAAGGTTCAACACTATTTTAATCTCCTTTACAAATCCATATCTCATTTTACTCTACTCGAAAGAATTTACAACCAAGTTTTCTACACTAAATTCATATTTATCACAACCAGCTCAAAACTACTTCAATATGATCAACATGTGCCTACTTATATAAACTTACTTCTATGCAATTCCAAATTGTTCCACAATCAATTTTATCTCCAGTTTGATTTATTTTCATCATATTCATAATTCACTTTCATTTATATGCAAATACACTAAATTAAATTCCATCCCATTCCAATTTATTCAAAAACCAAATTTATTTACTTCCCTTAATTTATTAACTTTGTTTAGAACAAAAAAGACTAATCTATATGCAAATTTTATGTTATTCAAGCAAATAACCATTATGCGACAACCTGGAAATTTTAACTTTCGGAATTGAAATATTTAATTGATTTTAAATGTTTGAATGATAGTTTAGCTTAAATTTCAAATTTTAAACTATGAATTTAGCAATTTAATTATCAAATTTAATCATAGAAATTTGGGTAAAATTGTAAATCTTCAATTTTGAGTCTGTTAAAAATATTTTAAAGGCTTAGAAAATTTATATTGATAATACTGAAGATGATAGAAGCTTCAGAATTGAATTTGAAACCGTTTTGTTCAGTATTGAATTTTATCGTTTAAATCGATATTTAAAATTAGCCGCCCGAGGCACAGTCTCGGAATTCGACAAACCAGTTCCATTGGATCCGCAATATTTTATTATTATCGGGTTTCAATTTTCGTATCATTCAGAGTTGTCGTTTGGCCGTATGATAAGCAAACACGTTGAAATTTATATCGAAATTTAATTTAATAACTGGTTCGAAAAGCTATCTTCTCCATATGATCGAATTTGGACTCGGAACCTTTTCCATTGTGTTCGGAATAGGGCCATAACATTATAAACGCTTGGCAGCACGCCTCGATAGAAGTTTGAAATTTTAAATTGCGTTTTCAAGATGATTTGAATTTGAATTTAAATTTAAAAATAACTAATATCGTTGCATTAAAATATTGTGTCAAAGCTTTTCGTACACATGTTAAAGTTTTTTAGCACATGTCCTTTACCTTTTCATATTATGTACAAGTGTTTCCCTTTCGTTTATAGAAGAAGAACAAATATCGAGCAAACAATTTTCTTTTTTCAAAACAAAATAGCCGAGTTTTCCTTCCTTTCTTCATATTTCAGTTCGAATTCGAAAATCAAAATTTTTCATGGCCGATGATAATACCCAGATCCAAATCAAATTCGAAGCCGCCAAGAAGAAATCATGCTCGTCTCCTTCAATCAATGGCTGAATTCGTTCGAAGATACAAAGTCATCGTGACTTTCTCATCGATGTCGAATCGCGATATAGGCTAGAGCATCGGGTCGACTCAAGTGAAGTTTGTCGGTGGTGGAAATCGATGGGTAGGGGTCGTGAGATCGCGAAACACGGGTCAGCATCCTCGTCCTCAGTTGTAGATCGAGGATTGGGCCGCGTGGCACAAGGGGCGACGTCATGCAGTCGATCTTGGGTCGTGATGGTGGTCGAAAGTGCGTGGTCATGGCATTCTCGCTGCATCCAATCTTATTTCTGTTCTCTGCACGGCAAATTGATCAGGTTCGAAGCAAAGTATCAAGTAATTCAACTGAATCATTATCTTCCATCGATAAATCTTGTGAGGCCAAAGCAACGCCTATTCACTGGTTAGCAGGAGCACAAAATTTGTAGATAACAGGCTGCATGTTAATCTGGGTGGTAACCATGTCGTCATTAATGATGCAGAATTGGAAGGTGAAATAAATACCGATGATTTAGTGCTTATTTCCAATTGCGTAGTAAGGGTGATTACTTTGTCTAACAAACTTATTTTATTTTTTTATTTTTAGTCACTAAAAATATTTATTAAAAGAAATTGGTTTAGAATTTTTTTTAAAACTATTAGTTTAAATAAGTTATTAGCTAATTAAATTTATTAAAAGGTAAAAAAAAAGTTTGATTTATTCAAAATGCTAATAAATCGCAAATGGTAAATTATTTGTAGTTTACTAAAAATAAATCTATTAAATGGAAATTTAATTGCTCGATTAATTCGAACATTAATTGTATAAATGTTTATACAAGGTTTAAAAAAAATCGTGAAATCAAGCTGGAAAGGAAAGTGGATTGCATGAATAAGCAAAGGTGAGATCTTCTCTCTCAATCAAATTTTCTGATTTAAATTTTAAATAGTTAAATTTTAAATTTTTGATTGTGTGCTTGGATGATAATTTCTTATTAGTTATATCAGTTTAGACCCTATGCGCCGCATAATAGCGGAGGTTATTATATTAAACCCATATACCGCGATATTCCACCTCAAAGTGGAATTGGTATTATATATGTATTTAGAGTTGTTGATTTCCCGCATTATATAGCGGATGAGATCCTATTGCGCCGTATAATAGCAGATAATATTTTATAAATCCCATATATCGCGATATTCCACCTTGAAGTGGAATGGGTATTTAATTATTGTGCTAATATCTGTGGATGCAGGGAAACAGTTTGGAGGGATCCAACTAGATTCCTCAAATATTTAATTTATTTCGTATGTTGTGTGATGATTATTTATAATTTGTGTGTGATTATTTGTGATTGAAAGCTTTGAAGGCTATAATTTAGCTAAATATATTTTTGGTATCGTAGGATAACAGGAATATGAAATTTGATTTTTGGAAATCAAAGTAGAAAAGCCTAGACCATTACCATTAAATTATTAAAAATGATTTTTATAATCCGATCGAACTAATTCCAAAAATATGGGAAAATATTTTAATAAAGGAATTTCAAGTAATGTTGTTTAATAGTTGAAGGATTTATTTAAGATACGTATTTTAAATAATTGAAAGAGAAAGAAATTTATTCCAAAAGGGAATAAATTTAGAAATTAAATTTGGAATTTAATTTAGAGTTGAAATAAAAAAATTAAAATCGATTCGGGAATTAATTTAGAGTTAGAATAAATCTTAGGAATCGATTTGGAAGTTTGGTTAGGTGTTTTGGAAATAACTTGGGAAATTGATTTGATATTGGAAAATTAATTTGGGAAATCAAATTCGAATTTGATTCTGTGTTTGAAATAAATTGGAAATCAATTTGGGATTTGATTGGGTTTGAAGATGATATTAGGGAATCGATTTAAAATTCGTATAACAGTTGATATATGGAAATGTAAATTCACCATGGGAATTTGTTAAGAAAAGATAAATTTTTAAAAAATAAATATTGGCTTATTTTTTAAGTATGGAAAGAAATTTACAAATTTGGAATGTAAATTAAAATAAATCAAGAAGATTTATTAATTTGTTTAAATCGACCATTTTGTAATGAAAAAATAATTTTTCCCTGGAAAGCCGAATATATTTTTAAATAGCTTTTAAATAAAATTTAAAAGTTCTAGATTTGGTATTTAAAATAGTACTGTTGAAGAGATTAGTTTTGAAAATTGTTTTAAACCTTTAAAGTAAAATTTATTTAATTAAGTATATAAGGGATTATTTTAAAGATTTAAATTGATATTTGATTTTGGAAATAGTTGTTTAAATATTCATACTCTATCTACAAATTTTATTTTAAAATTAGTTTTGGACTTGAATTTTTATATGAGATATCGGTATAATAATTTTCATAACTAATATTTAAGCAAATATTCTAAGATAGTTTATTTTAAATGTTTCCAAGTATATTTTGAATAAGTATTTTATATTATTTTAAATATTTGAACTTGACCAAATTTTCAGTGGAAATGTATAAATATTGAAAATGTTTTCCGCGTAAGGAAAAATTGATTTGAAATTTATTTTAAAAAGATTGAAGTGAGAATTTATTTTCAAAATGTTGAAAAGTGAAATTTTATCTTGCGAAGATATATTGAAAATAATAATAACTGGGGTAAAATTATTTGAAATCCAGCAACTGTTGTGAATTATTGATTGATAGTTAAATAACCGACTATCAATATTGGCCTTTAATCGGCAATTGAATTTCGATGCGACCGGGAGTCGAATTCCAAATGGTATTCGGAAACCACATCGAACCCTTATGATTGTGATGGATCTTTTATTTAAAAGATCAAAGTGGAATTTGTTGTGATTTGTTTGAAACTGAATGAACACTTATTTTTAAAAATAAACGCTCATTATTCGGATTAGCCGGGAGAGGACCTTGTGTCATAAAATCCATTCCGAATAACGATATGACGAAATGGGATTGCATTTGAAGATAGTGTTGAAGACCGGGTATTTTCAAAATCGAAAAGATTACCTGTCGAATGTCCCTGCACCGAGTTACTCCGGTATAGAGATTTTATCACCCTTTGTGATGGGGATTCCGGACGTGATTAGTGAATATCGGATTTGCAAGGGCTTCTTTGGAAGTGCCTTCGGTTCTGTTCGATCCCGGAACGAACTTGTATGGATGTGTGTCTGACATTACACTTTGTGATGTAAAGCTGTTTTCTATCAAATACATTTTTGTTGGTGGCGGAGAATTTATTCTCTTAGCTTAACACTCTACACTGAGACGTACGAGCTCAGAGGTTATGTAGTTGATGGTTACTAGCGATACATTCCCAATTTGATAATGTGGCATACGAAGTGCTGCTGATCATTTTTTGATCGAAGCATGGCTTTTGTGAAAGGCGTAGCTTTTTGGACGAGACTTCGTCGGACCTCACACCCAGAATGGTCGAAACAGGAAGAATGCGACAAGGTTATAGGGGTTAGGCCCCTTAAGTATGTACATTTCCTTCTGGATAGAAGTGGTATCATGGTATGGAGCCCAAATACTTAACTTATGTGAATATCGCAAATATATATTACTTTGTGATTGTTGTTGTTGAGGATCCTCGGATAAAGGTTGTTTACAACCGAGGGATGGCATACTCGTGTAACAGTTACCTATTTTTGCAGAAGTAACCCGGCCTTGTGTTGGCATAGATCCGGTTAGGTTCTCGGGACGTCCCTCCAGAGGCGTACCCATGTGGCAATAGGAAGTTCCTTAGCCTGACCATTTGTTGGAAATCGAAAAAAACAATACGCGTCCTGTACGGTTTTAGTTGTATAACATGCCATGGAATGTGGCGGTAACCTGCTATTGAACATGGTAGCTATAGTAGGCATAAGTGCGAAATGCCTATGCTGGCTAAGATTAATATTATACTTTCGAAATGTTTTCCACACTATGCACTAATAATAATAATATCAAAGGATTTTGCGTATTAAGCATGTTTGACTTTCATAAGGAGAAATCTCCTCCAATTCTGCGTTTGCGTTGTGTGTGTGGCGGGAGGCCTTATGGTAGTTTCATTTTCCTAAAAGCATTACATATTTCTTTTAAATTCCTTTGTTTTCCTCTTGTTAAAGAATAACTGTTTTTAAGATCTCACACCAGTCCCATGACTGACCTGGAGTTTATTGTTCCATTTCTAAACTCTGGATGCCCATAATTTTCCACACGGGCAGCCTAGAGTCAGGTTATCAGTTATTCGGGAGCGAAGTTAGAAAAGAGTTGTTGTGGTGATCAGGAGTTGAAGCTGGATGGCAAGACGTATCTTTACTATGTAGTGTCCATTGCGTATGGTTAGTGCAAATCAGTTTTCATATTGTCAAGTTATAATAACTGTCAGTGTTGTATGATGTCGTTTTAAACTCTGATGTTGTATTGTATTGACTGGGATGATTCTTTGTTTTAAAAGATTATTCATTTATCTATTATATTTGCTCCGCTGCGAAATGTGAGATTCTGCTATTGTTTCTGTTCTTCTTCTATCTTCTTCTTCTTTAAACCCTAACTGTTCGGTTTTCCGGCATTTGACTGTGCGACATTTGATACCGTGGACGTATTAATGTCGACTTTTGGAAGTCGAAAAATCGGGTCGTTATAAAAGTGGTATCAAAGCATTTGGTTAAGCCACAACCTTGGCTCTGTTGGGTGTTACTCATTAGAGATATATTGTCGGTAGTACTCTAGAATGAGTTGAGTGTAATAATAGATATGAGTGCGTATTTGTAAGTGATTATAAAATTGTTTTATATTATGATGATTGGTTTGTTGAGTGGTATATGGATTCTGGTCGGTATAGTCCGTACAACTCTATCGATAAGGATCTCTAAACACCCGTACAGAACAATTCGCCACGATATTGTTTTAAAATCGAGTGAATGAAATAATTTTACCCAAAACTATTTTGTATATAAAGGAAATAATTTTTGTAAATTATTATAGTATATAGCTGCTTGTTTGTTAGGAAGTGATAATATTAAATTATTATCATTGAAATTGAATAAGAAATTGGAATCATAATCAAAAGTTTAAAATAAAAATCCATATACAAATGAAATTTGAGAATGTAAATTATAAATGTGATTTATAATTTGAAATAGAATTCCAGAGAAGTTTTTGGAAATGTTTTTGAAAGGATTTGGAATTTTGGAAATTAACTCCATTTGATTTGAAAATGGTTTTCAAAGTTCTTTTAAAAATGTTTTTGAAGGGATAAAAGCTCTAAACTCTTTTCGGTCGCTGGAAAATAACTTCGATGATGACCGCAGCATCATCGATGTTCTTCGCGTTTCCAAAAAAGAAATTGCTACCAAATTATTCAAAATTTGAGTTGTTTGGAAAACTGAGTTTGGTTTTGGAAATTAAAAAGGAAATTGGAATTAATTTGAAAAATGAATTTTCAAAGGTTGAAAAGACTTTGGAATGTTATATAAAATATTTATGGAATATCATTAAGTTTGATAACTTGTAAAGTTTGAAGTAATTAAAATAAAAATCTAACTTAAAGAGAAGTTAGAAAAAAAAGTAAATGTGGAAACAAAATAAGTTAGAAGGAAAAATTTAAATCAAGTAGAATGGAAAATGAAAATTTAATAAAAGAATTAAGATTGAAAAAAATTAAGTTAAATAAAATGATGATATGGATTCAAAATGAAATTGAAATTGAAGATTTGAGTTAATCTGTATGAATGTGAATTTGAGAAATCTTATAGACTAAAGGATTGTAATAAAATTTATTAAGGTGGAAAATAAAATTTGAATGAATAAATGAATTTGCAATTGCAAAAAAATGAAAGTGAATTGAATGTTGAAATTCATTTCGAATTTGTAAGTAGAACTGAATTGGAATTGAATTTGATTTGTAAAGTAAAGTATTAAATTAAAATTAGTAAGTGAAATTAATTGAAAAAAATGACAAATTAATTTGGTTTGAAAAGAATTGAATTCAATAGTTGTAAATGAAAGGTAAATTAAATTCATATGTAATTTGAAATCCAGTTTAAATATAAGTGGTAATAAACCAAAATGGTGAATTGAAAATAAATTTTTGGGAATGAACAGGAGAATAAAACTGGAATTGAAACTGAATATTGAAAACCAACTTGAATTGTTTGAGATAAAATGAATTGATTTGTAATTAATTAGTAAATGAAACTAATTTAAAATAATGAGATGAGTCGGTAGTGAATGAAAGATAGTTGATAAAATTCAATATTCAGAAGGTAAATTGAATCCAAATAGGATTGAAATTGTAAATTGAATTTAGATGAAATTAAAAATGCAAGAATTGAATGAAAATGAATATATTTTTCAATAGTAAAGTAAGAATGATATAAGAAGTATATATTGAAAATTTTGCAAAGGAATGTGCAAAATAAATTTGAATGTTGTAATTGGATATTACGGCTAGCAGGATATACAGGTATGTTACAAGAAAAAGAAAAAATTGAAATCGGGATTTTGATTTTGAAGATAAAATTGAATTGCTCGACAAAAAGGTATGTATTTGAATTTCAGTATGAAATTTGATGATCTTCTTGTCCAGCCGCTTGGCTTTTTTTTTTCTTTTTGAAATCTGGGGGCCGTGGTGCCATTTTTGTAGTCGTGCCGAGCTAACCGCCGCGAAAGGAGACGCTGGCGAAATTTTTCGAAAATTTAGGGAGTTAGAAAAATTTTGAGAAAATTTTGAAATTTTAAATTTTAAATTTAAATTTAAATTCGAATTGCTAAGAAAACAATGTTGTTTGGAACTTATAATTGAAGTTGGTAAGTTAGTTGAACTAGTGATGGGTTGTTAATAAAAAATGATTTGTTTTGGGAAAGTTGATAAAACTATTTGATTTTAGGAAAATAATGAATGGGTTAAGGTCAATTCTTCTTAACTAGTAATTTCCGGACGAAATTCATTTAAGGGGGGAAGGATGTGACGACCCGGAAATTTTAACTTTTGGAATTGAAATATTTAATTGATTTTAAATGTTTGAATGATAGTTTAGCTTAAATTTCAAATTTTAAACTATGAATTTAACAATTTAATTATCAAATTTAATTATAGAAATTTGGGTAAAATTATAAATCTTCAATTTTGATTCTGTTAAAAAAAATTAAAGGCTTAGAAAATTTATATTGATAATATTGAAGATGATAGAAGCTTCATAATTGAATTTGAAACTGTTTTGTTCAGTATTGAATTTTATCGTTTAAGTCGATATTTAAAAATAGCCGTCCGAGGCACAGTCTTGGAATTCGACGAAACCAGTTCCATTGGATCTGTAATATTGTATTGTTGTCGGAGTTCAATTTTTATAGCATTCAGAGTTGTCATTTGGCCGTATGATAAGCAAACGCGTTGAAATTTCTATCAAAATTTAATTTAATAACTAGTTCGAAAAAGCTATCTTCTCCATACGATCGAATTTGGACTCGGAACCTTTTCCGTTGCGTTCAGGATAAGGCCATAACATTATAAATGCCTAGTGGCATGCCTCGTTAGGAGTTCGAAATTTTAAATTGCGTTTTCAAGATGATTTGAATTTGAATTTAAATTTAAAATTAACTAATATCGTTGCAATAAAATATTGTGTTAAAGCTTTTCATACACATGTTGAAGTTTTTTTAGCACGTGTCCCTTACCTTTTCAGGTTGTGTACAAGTGTTTCCCTTTCGTTTAAAGAAAAAAAAATCGAGCAAACAATTTTCTTTGTTCAAAACAAAATAGCCGAGTTTTCCTTCCTCTCTTCATATTTCAGTTCGAATTCGAAAATCAAAAATTTTCATGGCCGATGATAATACCCAAATCCAAATCAAATTCGAAGCAGCCGAGAAGAATTCACGTTCGTCTCCTTCAATCAATGGCCGAACTCGTTCGAAGATACAAAGTCATCGCGACTTCCTCATCGATGTCGAATCGCGATGTAGGCTAGGGCATCGGGGCGACTCAAGTGAAGTTTGTCGGTTGTGGAAATCGATGGGCAGGGGTCGCGAGATCGCGAATCACGGGTCGGCATCCTCGTCCTCAGCTGTAGATCGAGTATTGGGCCGCGTGGCACAAGGGGCGACATCATGCAGTCGATCTTGGGTCGTGATGGTGGTCGAAAGTGAGGTGGTCATGGCATTCTCGCTGCATCCAATATTGTTTTTGTTCTCTGCAAGGCAAATTGATCAGGTTCAAAGCAAAGTATCAAGCAGTTCAACTGAATCATTATCTTCCGTCGAGAAATTTTGTGAGACCAAAGAAATGCCTATTCACTGGTTAGCAGGAGCACAAAATTTGTAGATAACAGGCTGCATGTTGATCTAGGTGGTAACCATGTCGTCATTAATGATGCAGAATTGGAAGGTGAAACATATACCGATGATTTAATGCTTATTTCCGATTGCGTAGTTAGGGTGATTACTTTGTCTAACAAACTTATTTTATTTTTTATTTTTAGTCACTAAAAATATTTATTAAAAGAAATTGGTTTAGAATTTTTTTTAAACTATTAGTCAAAATAAGTTATTAGCTAATTAAATTTATTAAAAAGTAAAAAAATTGTTTGATTTATTCAAAATGCTAATAAATCGCAAATGGTAAATTATTTGTAGTTTACTAAAAATAAAACTATTAAATGGAAATTTAATTGCTCGTTTAGTTCGAATATTAATTGAATAAATGTTTATACAAGGTTTAAAAAAAAATCGTGAAATAAAGCTGGAAAGGAAAATGGATTGCACGAATAAGCAAAGGTGAGATCTTCTCACTCAATCAAATTTTCCGATTTAAATTTTAAATAGTTAAATTTTAAATTGTTGATTGTGTGCTTGGATGATTAATTTATTATCAGTTATATAAGTTTAGACCCTATGCGCCGCATAATAGCGGAGGTTATTATATTAAACCCATCAACTATATAGCCTAAACAAACAAAATTTCATAATCCTACATGTTAACCATCCTTTATAAGCAACCACAAGGTTCAACACTATTTTAATCTCCTTTACAAATCCATATCTCATTTTACTCTACTCGAAAGAATTTACAACCAAGTTTTCTACATTAAATTCATATTTACCACAACCAGCTCAAAACAACTTCAATATGATCAACATGTGCCTACTTATATAAACTTACTTCTATGCAATTCCAAATTGATCCACAATCAATTTTATCTCCAATTTGATTTATTTGCATCATATTCATAATTCACTTTCTTTTATATGCAAATCCACTAAATTAAATTCCATCCCATTCCAATTTATTCAAAAACCAAATTTATTTACTTCCCTTAATTTATTAACTTTGTTTACAACAAAAAGGACTAATATATATGCAAATTTTATGTTATTCAAGCAAATAACCATTATGGGACGACCCAGAAATTTTAACTTTCGGAATTGAAATATTTAATTGATTTTAAATGTTTGAATGATAGTTTAGCTTAAATTTCAAATTTTAAACTATGAATTTAGCAATTTAATTATCAAATTTAATCATAGAAATTTGGGTAAAATTGTAAATCGTCAATTTTGAGTCTGTTAAAAATATTTAAAGGCTTATAAAATTTATATTGGTAATACTGAAGATGATAGAAGCTTCAGAAATGAATTTGACACCTTTTTGTTCAGTATTGAATTTTATCATTTAAATCGATATTTAAAAATAGCCGTCCGAGGCACAGTCTCGAAATTCTACGAAACCGGTTCCATTGGATCCGTAATATTTTATTATTATCGGGTTTCAATTTTCGTATCATTCAGAATTGTCGTTTGGCCGTATGATAAGCAAACGCGTTGAAATTTATATCGAAATTTAATTTAATAACTGGTTCGAAAAGCTATCTTCTCCATACGATCGAATTTGGATTTGGAACCTTTTCCATTGCGTTCGGAATAAGGCCATGACATTATAAACGCTTGGCGGCATGCCTCGATAGGAGTTTGAAATTTTTAATTGCGTTTTCAAGATGATTTGAATTTGAGTTTAAATTTAAAAATAACTAATATCGTTGCATTAAAATATTGTGTCAAAGCTTTTCATACACATGTTAAAGTTTTTTAGCACATGTCCTTTACCTTTTCATATTATGTACAAGCGTTTCCCTTTCGTTTATAGAAGAAGAACAAATATCGAGCAAACAATTTTCTTTGTTCAAAACAAAATAGCCGAGTTTTCCTTCCTTTCTTCATATTTCAGTTCAAATTCGAAAATCAAAATTTTTCATGGCCGATGATAATGCCCAGATCCAAATCAAATTCGAAGCAGCCAAGAAGAAATCACGCTCGTCTCCTTCAATCAATGGCCGAACTCGTTCGAAGATACAAAGTCATCGTGACTTTCTCATCGATGTCGAATCGCGATATAGGCTAGGGCATCGGGACGACTCAAGTGAAGTTTGCCGGTGGTGGAAGTCGATGGGTAGGGGTCGTGAGATCGCGAATCACGGGTCAGCATCCTCGTCCTCAGTTGTAGATCGAGGATTGGGCCGCATGGCACAAGGGGCGACATCATGCAGTCGATCTTGGGTCGTGATGGTGGTCGAAAGTGCGGTGGTCATGGCATTCTCGCTGCATCCAATCTTATTTCTGTTCTCTACACGGCAAATTGATCAGGTTCGAAGCAAAGTATCAAGTAATTCAACTGAATCATTATCTTCCATCGATAAATCTTGTGAGCCCAAAGCAATGCCTATTTACTGGTTAGTAGGAGCACAAAATTTGTAGATAAAAGGTTGCATGTTGATTTGGGTGGTAACCATGTCGTCATTAATGATGCAGAATTGGAAGGTGAAATGAATACCAATGATTTAGTGCTTATTTCCAATTGCGTAGTTAGGCGATTACTTTGTCTAACAAACTTATTTTATTTTTTATTTGTAGTCACTAAAAATATTTATTAAAAGAAATTGGTTTAGAATTTATTTTTAAAACTATTAGTTTAAATAAGTTATTAGCTAATTAAATTTATTAAAAAGTAAAAAAATTGTTTGATTTATTCAAAATGCTAATAAATCACAAATGGTAAATTATTTGTAGTTTACTAAAAATAAAGCTATTAAATGAAAATTTAATTACGCTATTAATTCGAATATTAATTATATAAATGTTTATACAAGGTTTAAAAAAATTGTGAAATCAAGCTGGAAAGGAAAGTGGATTGCATGAATAAGCAAAGGTGAGATCTTCTCACTCAATCAAATTTTCTGATTTAAATTTTAAATAGTTAAATTTTAAATTTTTGATTGTGTGCTTGGATGATTAATTTATTATCAGTTATATAAGTTTAGACCCTTTACGCCGCATAATAGTGGAGGTTATTATATTAAACCCATATACCGCGATATTCCACCTCGAAGTGGTATTGGTATTATATATGTATTTGGAGTTGTTGATTTCCCGCATTATATAACGGATGAGACCATATTGCGTCGTATAATAGCAGATAATATTTTATAAATCCCATATATCGCGATATTCCACCTTGAAGTAGAATGGGTATTTAATTATTGTGCTAATATCTGTGGATGCAGGGAAACAGTTTGGAGGGATCCAACTGGATTCCTCAAATATTTAATTTGTTTCGTATGTTGTGTGATGATTATTTATAATCTTTGTGTGATTATTTGTGATTGAAAGCGTTGAAGGCTATAATTTAGCTAAATATATTTTTGGTATCGTAGGATACCAGGAATACGAAATTGGATTTTTGGAAATTAAAGTAGAAAAGCCTAGACCGTTACCATTAAAGTATTAAAGTTGATTTTTATAATCCGATCAAATTAATTCCGAAAATATGGAAAAATATTTTAATAAAGGAATTTCGAGTAATGTTGTTTAGTAGTTGAAGGATTTATTTAAGATACGTATTTTAAATAATTGAAAGAGAAAGAAATTTATTCCAAAAGGAAATAAATTTAGAAATTAAATTTGGAATTTAATTTAGAGTTGAAATTAATTTTTTTGAAATCGATTCGGGAATTATTTTGGAGTTAGAATAAATCATAGGAATCGATTTGGAAATTTGGTTAGGTGTTTTGGAAATAACTTGGAAAATCAATTTGAAATTAATTTGATATTGGAAAATTAATTTGGGAAATCAAATTGGAATTTGATTATGTGTTTGAAATAAAATGGAAATCAATTTGGGATTCGATTGGGTTTGAAGATGATATTTGGGAATCGATTTAAAATTCGTATATTAGTTGATATTTGGAAATGTAAATTCACAACGGGGATTTGTAAAGAAAAGGGAAATTGTTTAAAAATAAATATTGGTTTATTTTTTAAGTATTGAAAGAAATTTACAAATTTGGAATGTAAATTAAAATAAATTAAGAAGATTTATTAATTTATTTGAATGGACCATTTTGTAATGAAAAAATAATTTTTCCCTGGAAACCCGAATATATTTTTAAATACCTTTTAAATAAAATTTAGAAGTTCTAGATTTGGTTTTTAAAATAATACCGTTAAAGAAATTAGTTTTGAAAATTGTTTTAAAACTTTAAAGTAAAAATTTATTTAATTAATTATATAAGGGATTATTTTAAAGATTTAAATTCATATTTGATTTAGGAAATAGTTATATAAATATTCATACTCTATCTACAAATTTTATTTTAAAATTTGTTTTGGACTTGAATTTTTATATGAGATATCAGTATAATAATTTTCAACTAATATTTAAGCAAATATTCTAAGATAGTTTATTTTAAATGTTTCTAAGTATATTTTGAATAAGTATTTTATATTATTTTAAATTTTTGAACTCGGCAGAATTTTCAGTGGAAATGAATAAATATTGAAAATGTTTTCTACGTAAGGAAAAATTGATTTGAAATTTATTTTCAAAAGATTGAAGTGCGAATTTGTTTTCAAAATGTTGAAAAGTGAAATTTTATCTTGCGAAGATATATTGAAAATAATAATAATTGGGGGAAAATTATTTGAAATCCAACAACTGTTATGAATTATTGATTGATATTTAAATAACCGACAATCAATATTGGCCTTTAATCGGCAATTGAATTTCGATGCGACCGGGAGTCGAATTCCAAATGGATATTCGAAAACGCATCAAACCCTTATGATTGTGATGGATCTTTTATTTAAAAGATCAAAGTGGAATTTGTTGTGATTTGTTTGAAACTAAATGAACGCTTATTTTTAAAAATAAGCGCTCGTTATTCGGATTATCCGGGAGAGGACTATGTGTCATAAAATTCATTCCGAATAACGATACGACGAAATGGGATTGCATTTGAAGATGGTGTTGAAGACCGGGTATTTTCGAAAGCGAAAGGATTGCCTGTCGAATGTCCCTGCACCAGGTTGCTCTGGTATAGAGATTTTATCACCCTTTGTGATGGAGATTCCGGACGTGACTAGTGAATATCCAGATTTGCAAGGGCTTCTTTCGAAGTACCTTCGGTTCCGTTCGATCCCGGAATGGACTTGTATGGATGTGTGTCTGACATTACACTTTGAGATGTAAAGCTCGTTTCTATCAAATACATTTCTGTTGGTGGCGGAGAATTTATTCTCTTAGCTTAACACCGTTCTCTGAGACGTACGAGCTCAGAGGTTATGTAGTTGATGGTTACTAGAGATACATTCCCAATTTGGTAATCTGGCATACGAAGTGCCGCTGATCATTTTTGGATCGAAGCATGGCTTTTGTGAAAGGCGTAGCTTTGTGGACGAGACTTCGTTAGACTTCACACCCCGGAATGGTCGAAACAGGAAGAATGCGGCAAGGTTATAGGGGGTAGCGCCCCTTAAGGTATGTGCATTTCCTTCTAGGTAGAAGTGGTATCATGGTATGGAGCCCAGATACTTAACTTATGTGAATATCGCAAATATATATTACTTTGTGATTGTTATTGTTGAGGATCCTCGGATAAAGGTTGTTTACAACCGGGGGATGGCATACTCGTGTAGTAGTTACCTATTTTTGCAGAGGTAACCCGGCCATGTGTTGGTAGAGATCCGGTTAGGTTCTCGAGACGTCCCTCCAGAGGCGTACCCATGTGGCAATAGGAAGTTCCTTAGCCTGACCATTTGGTTGAAATCCAAAAAAACAATACGCGCTCTGTACGGTTTTAGTTGTATTACATGCCATGGAATGTGGCGGTAACCTGCTATTGGACATGGTAGCTATAGTAGGCATAAGTGGGAAATGCCTATGCTGGCTAAGATTAATATTATACTTTCGAAATGTTTTCCACACTATGCACTAATAATAATAATATCAAAAGATTTTGCGTATTAAGCATGTTTGACTATCATAAAGAGAAATCTCCTCCAATTATGCGTTTGCGTTGTGTGTGTGGCGGGAGGCCTTATGGTAATTTCATTTTCCTAAAAGCATTACATATTTCTTTTAAATTCCTTTGTCTTCCTCTTGTTAAAGAATAACTGTTTTTAAGATCTCACACCAGTCCCATGACTGACTTGGAGTTTATTGTTCCCTTTTTAAACTCTGGGTGCCCATAATTTTCCACACGGGCAGCCTAGAGTCAGGTTATCAGTTATTTAGGAGCGAAGTTAGAAAAGAGTTGTTGTGGTGATCAGGAGTTGAAGTTGGATGGTGAGACGTATCTTTACTATGTAGTGTCTGTTGCGTATGGTTGGTGCAAATCAGTTTTCATTTTGTCAAGTTATAATAACTGTCAGTGTTGTATGATGTCGTTGTAAACTCTGATGTTGTATTGTATTAACTGAGATGATTCTTTGTTTTAAAAGATTAGTCATTTATCTATTATATTTGCTCTGCCGCGAAATGTGAGATTCTGTTATTGTTTCTGTTCTTCTTCTATCTTTTTCTTCTTTAAACCCTAACTGTTCGGTTTTTTGGCATTCGACTGTGCGACATTTGATACCGTGGACGTATGAATGTCGACTTTCGGAAGTCGAAAAATCGGTTCGTTACACATTACTTAAGTTTTATACCCATTTTAAATTAATTCCAACACATTCTATATTAATTTCAATCCATACCGATTTATTCACAACTTTACATTCTTATTCCATTAAAATTATTAAATTAAATCCTTACTCTTACATTTAAATTTCATTATCCATACAGGTTCATTCAAGACCATTTCATAAGTTTGACAACAAACATTTCACAATTTTCTTAAGTTATCTCAACTCCATTTCATCTACATTTTTTCTTATATCAATTTTATTTCCATTTTAATTTGATTCTCATCTAATCAAATTCCAATCCATTTTTATTTTATTCACCTTCTCAATTCACTTCTGAATTTATTAATAACATGACCATTCCAACTATTACTAGGTTTTATTTTACTTTCCAAATTTTTAACAAGCTACCAAAATTTATTCATCCCATTACCCTCTTCATTTAATTTAGCTTACTCTAAATTCATCTTCAAAAAATTCTTTTGACTTTAGTTGAGTGAGAATTTAATTCATTCAATATCATTTCAACTTAATTAAATTTCCTTTCATTCGATCTGTTACCAATTTAATTCAAGTTCAACTAAATTTTATTTAGCCAACTTAAATTCATACCATTTGCTTTACTAATTTAAATAGAATCTAATTCCATTCAATATTATTTATAACACAACTGAGTTTTGATTTCTACTTCAATCCAAATTTAACTCAACTCCTTTAATTTAAGTTAAATCCAATTCGATCCAATTTTTATTTCTCCATTCAATTTAAATTTTTATTTTCCAATATATAAGTCCAAAAACTTATTTACTAACCTAAGTCCATTCACCTTTTATATTTCAATTTGCCTTACCTCACTTTACATTTCATTTAGGATTTAAATTTTGAATTTCCCATAAAATGCCAATCATTTTATTTAGGTTTGCAATTTCATTTCCTATCCATAAGTTCACCAACTTATTTCTTTAAAATCTTATGTTTTTCATTTGTGTCCATTTACATCATATGATCACAATCCCAGATTTTACATATAACACTTGATTGCTTAAGGGTATAAATTTTCATTCGTATTTATAACCCACCACTATTAAATCGCTTTACATTCCAACTTTATACCATTGAATTCAATTCCAATTTCAATTTATTTAACTGATCTTAAGTTAAATTCGAATATATCTTATTCACTTTATAAGTTCAATAGTTGATTCATCTTAAACTTTCACATTATTTAAATAGAATTTCCAAAATTAAATTACCCGATTTTATTTCGAAACAATTTTGAAATCATAAATAATACATACCCATTTGGTATACTAAATCAAACCGGATTCCAAAATAACTTGTTTTTACCAAAACAAATTTTCCTTGTGAAATTTCTTAAACAACTTGTATACCCAACAAGTCCAAACAAATATCATAAATAATCTCCACGGTAGCAATCCATCACATTAGAAACTCGAAAATGAATACTGATGATGTGGCCATCATCATAAGAATTATTTTCCAGCGACTGAAGTGAGTTCATTGCTTCCTTACTACCACAAATGCCCTTTCAAAGACAATTTCCATTCAAAAATATTTCCCAAAATAATACTTCATTATTTCCTTCAACATTCTGGAAAACATTTCAAGCATTCCCAAGATTTTAAATTCCCAAACTTTTTGTTTTAAATTCATTTAAAACCCTTTTCAAAATTCCCAAGATTTAAATTCTGGTTTAAATCAAATTTTAGTTATATTTATAGAATTCTATTTGGTTATAAACCATTCATATTTTAGATTCTTATTTGATTATAGTATTAACAACCAACATCCAAATATATATAACAATTTCAGAAAATTATATCTTTTATATCAAAATATAATTATGGGTAAAATTATTTCATTTACCTACTTTAAAAGCAATACTATGTCGGTTTATCTCATTTAAGAGTTTAGAAACCCCTATCGATACGATTGTACTTCCCATACCGACCAGAATTCGTAAATACTCAATCGATAAGTCAACATAGTATAAAAACAGTTTTATATTCACTAACAAACACGCTCTCATATCCATTAATACACTCAAATTCATTCTAGAGTACTTCCGACTCTATTTCTAATAAGTAATTTCCCCACCAAAGCCTAGGTTATCGCTAACCTAAGCTCTGATACCAACTATCACGGTCCACCCTCTCTCGACCCTCGAAAATCGATACAAATATGCCACTGTATAATATGTCGATGATCAAGTGCGGGAAAAGACAGTAGTTGAGGGAAAAGAAAGAAGAAACAAGAAAGAAGAAAGAAGGAACTAAACAAATAACAGAATCTCTCAATCACATTGGAACAAATATAATAGATAATAACATATCTTTAGACAAAAATGAAAACTATATCTGTTTTACAGATTACATCATCAGAGTGTCACAAACAAAACAACAATTACCAGCCTGGAAATTTTAAACAATCATAGCAGCGGATATAAACATCTATGGATAATACGTCTCAGTATCTAGCTCCTCTCCTAAGCTTCCAAGCATCCTATCCTGTATTTTATAATACTCGGTCTGACCCGAGCATTATAATAAAATAGCACCTGAGTTACTCTGGAATACCAGCGTGAGAAAATATACTCAAATTGATTATTAAAGTTCAAAAATCCTTTGAAAATCAAAAGCATCTCGTAAGACCACGCCACAAATAAACATGTCGGGTTTTTTACCTTACGATAGCTAAAACATTTCTTATCAAATCCTTTGATATTATAATAGTGTCTAAATATAAATACTTATTCAAAATAAATGAAATTATTGAATTTATTAAATTCTGGAAATACTAGGTTCTACAATCAAAACCTTAAATGGCACGTAGGGAGAATGAATTTCCAACTAATGACTACGCACTGGGGTACCACTTGTCACAGTACCTGATCTAGATCACCGAGGATCCACCCTAAATCCCCTGCAACACAAGACCGGGACTGCCCCTTACTAGATAATCCTGAGTAAGATCACCCCACAGTTGGGATCAGCAACCGGCCACACGACCGAAATAAAAGGGACATCTAGACAGGACCTTACCCTAATGGGCGCTACCCACTTAGCCTTGCTGCATAACCCCTGATTTTCAGTCATTCCCGGTTGATGAGGCTCGAGGCTAAGCGTTACCTTTTTAGAACATTCCACTTAGAATGCTCACCATCCTCCTAACGATGTTCTGAAAGCGCTCATCCATACAAGTCCGTTCTAGGTCCGAACGGAACCGAAGGCACTACTCCTACTACATCCATTTTGAAATCACCCTCAGGATTAGTAGCGAGTAATCCTTGCACTTTACTGCTCCATCTTGGACTCCAAGCTCTTGTCTTTATCACGAAAACATGCTCATTGGATCGAAGTGATTTTCGAATTACAAATCCGATCCCCGTCTCTTCGAAACAATGCTCGCTATTTCTCGGTTAACTCAACCCCGGTTCTTTAGGAAATACACAGACGAAGATAAGATCGAAGTTCACCTCCTAACCATTAGTGGACAGATTTCCTTACCAACGTCCTAGAAGAATGAACGAGTTTATATGTACAGTATAGCACCCCGAAAGGTAACTGTACCATATAATTCTCATACCTCTTCTAGATATTTCCAAAGTTATATTGGGGTCCAGATTTTGATAGTCGGTTATATAACTATCAAATAAACAAAAAATTCAACCAATCATTTTTTTTCAAATGAAAACACCAAGTCTTTCAAAACTTAGATTTTATATAATTTAAGTCATTTAAAAAAATATTCTTTAAACATTTAAGAATAAAAATACTTAAATCACTTTACTCAAAATAATAATTATGAAATTCTAAAATAAATTTCCAAGTAAAATTTAAGCCACAAACTCTTTAAAATAAAAGTTTTATACAAATTATAAATATTAAAAAATTCCTTTTAAAAAAACATAATGTCAACTTAACCTTTAAAATAATTACTACTAAAATTAATTTGAATAAATTTACTTTAAAATTCTAAAACAATTAAAAATAATAAATTTCTCTAAAACATCTTTTTTTAAAACAATTTTTAAACTTCAACTTATGCTAATAAGTTCCTTTGAAAAATATAATTGGCTTTCAAGTAAATATACTTCCATTTTAGAATAAACCAAAGAACCCTTTTATAAATCCTAATTAATTTATCTCAATTCAAATTTATGTCTCAATCCCGTAATTTTTTTTCAACAGTTTAAAAATAAAACACCTTTTGTTTTTAAATACATTTCTCATCTTCTAGAAATCACTTCCAATATATATGCTTAACTTATTTAAAATAAGTTACTAAATTCTTTATTCAAAATATACTTTGAAAATCTATAAGAGTTCCCTGAGTAACTTAAATCAAAAATTTCCTTTTAAAATAAAGTTATTATATCAAAAATGTATGTTAAAATTTCGTTCAGAAAAAATAATACTAATTTACCTTTAAAATACTTAAATACCATAATCACTTAAATAAATATTTACTTTTTACTTAAAAATAATTGTAAAAAAATAATTTTTCTAAAACATTCTAAAAACTTACTTTTAAACTTCTAGTTTATACTTCGTAAGCTTTTCTTTGAAAACATACTTAGTTTTCCAGGAAAAATACACTTTCCATCTTTTACAAACAATCTCACTTTTTTTTGAACGATTTGTACTTTCTTATAGAAATTCCCACTAGACATTTATACTTTCAAATTTATCTACAGATAAATATTTCACTTCATTTATAAACCTAGTTTATAAATTTTCATTCCTCATTTCCTTCCCCATCACATTTTTAAAAACACTTAACAAATTCCAAACATATTTTTCGAATTTAATTCCCTTAAATTCATTACTTAAAAATTCCTTTTCATTTCCCTTTTAATCCCAATTCATTTTATTTATATTTTAAAATACCAGATTATACTTATCCAACCATAACACAGCACACCAAAATTCCCAAATTAATCTATCATAGGATATCAATAAAATACATCACATATTATAAAGATAAGTTCTATATTATGAGGAATCCAGTTGGATCCCTCCAACCTGTTTCCCTGCATCCACATATATTAGCACACAAATAAATATCGATCCAATCTGATAATAATTTTCACATTCGACTAATCAATCAATCATTAAATATTAACTATTTAAATTAAATGGCATCCAGATGTGAGTGAGATTAACTCACCTTGAGTTTCGACGAGCGTTTTAAATTTTGGATTAAATCGACACGTTCGATTTAATCTAAAATTTCCACTTGCTTCAAACACTTCTGAATCTGCTGCAGCGCATAGATCACGTCGCTGCGATTTCAACGCTTCTTGTTTCGTCGAAATCTGATCACGCATGCAATATTCAAATTTAAAGGTTGTATATATAATTTGTAAAAATAATTTCTTCTTTTAATTTTTTATTCATTACCATACGAATCTCGACCATTCAATATCTCAGCAAAAATCAAGGCCGCAAAACGTTCTTCCCCACACAAATGCCCAACACGAATAACCCAAAACCCATCAACTTTGACCACGATCTGCCTCTACTACGATCATCTAGATGTTGATCGGCCACTTCCACGTCGAAGCTCCTTCCTTCCTCCACCATCATCCCAAAAATGGTAATGTCCGGTCACCATAAGCCTTCAATAAACACGTGCGAAACCATCGCCTTCTCTCTCGAATTGCCGACAATCCACTCAAAATTCTTCGATCATAGTCGGTCAAATTATAGGGCTCAACGAGCTCTATGATTTTGTAGTTGTGAGATTTCGCTAAATCTCGATGGATTTTGAGAAAATTGTGGAAGAATGAAGGTGAATATCAGCCATCGAATCATTTTGGTGGTGGCTTCAAGATGATACTAGGGTTCGGCTGCAAACTATATATATACGAATTTATATAGTAATTTAATAATATTTTATTTCACCAATTTACAAAATTTTCAAACGAACTCCAAATTATACATGCCGCCAAGATTTTATAAGGTTTTACCCATATTCCGAACATATTGGAACATTTTTTAGAGCTCAATTCAAATCGATTTAAATTTCAACGCATTTCTCACCCGTACGAACAAATGGTAATTCCAAACGCTATGAAATTTGAAATCCGATAATAATACACAATTACCGATCCAATGGAACTGGTTTCATCGAATTCCGAGACTGTGCCCCGGAAGGCTACTTTAAGTCGTCGATTAATTCGAACGATTCTCAAAAACGTCGAAATAACTTAAAATTTCACTTTAAAATTTACTAACTTAATTATAAATTATATAGAATTTATAATCACATTAGAAATCATTTTGATTCATTTCGAATCAAAATCTGATTATTTGCATTATTATTATATATTAATTTCCATTATTAAATATATATAAAAAAAATCCAAATTTAACTTATCGACTTTTGATTCCATCTAAAAGTCCAATGTTATAATTCAAATCCATCTAGACTTAAAATAAATTTTAAAAACCATTTTCATATCTATATACAACCAGATTTACCAATTATCCCAATTTCAAATATAAAATCATTATTTATCCAAATCTAATTGAATTGCCATATTTGAAATTTTACTAATATTTAAGATTTAACAAAAAAATTCTTATTTCAAATCATATTATAATTCACATTCAACATTTAAAATGAATTAAATGTTCAAAATCTAACGACCAAAAGTCTGGGTCGTTACATTGTATAACTATCCAATTTATTTATATATGGTTGTACTCTGATTAAATGAATGTAAAGTAACAATTATAGCTTTTCTTTATAAAATTGCTATTATTTGTTATTATATTTTATCCGCTGTGAATGTGTGATGTTATTATTTTCTGTTTTCCTTCTTTCTTCTTTCTTCTTTCTTCTTTCTTTAACGATCTAGGATTTTCGGAGTTGAAAATTTCGGGTCGTTACATTGGTATCAGAGCAAAGGTTAAGCGAGAACCTTGGCTTTGGTGGGTTTACTCATTAATGATAGAGTCAATTGTACCCTAGAATGAGTTGAGTGTGTGTGTGTATGAGAGCGTACTTGTTATTTTCTTATATAAAGATTTTAAATGGTTTTAAAAGTAAATGATTTTATATAAGATTATATTTTGAACATTGGAAAAAAGTTTCTTTTCCAATTCCATATTTATAAACAACATCTCTTATCATCCATCTACCCTATTATAAATTTATGAATAATACCATGAATTTTTCTATGACATTTCATTCAATTGTATATTCATTAGTCATCCTTTTCCTTTTTGGGTCATAACCAAATGTAAATTTATTGAGTTATTAGATTCGGGTTATAACAATCCATAGTAAAATAAAGTCCTTGGTTATCTAACTTAGATGAAATAGTAATAGTTCCATGCATTTGTATACTACAAAATTTCTTTCTAATAAATAATAAGGTAATTGGTTGTAAAATCATTGGAATAAAATAAAATAATGAGAATTAAGTGGTAGTAGAATACAACCAAACTGAAATTGAATGAAGATAAGTTTGGAATGGATTCAAACTGAAATTAAAATCTTGAATTTTGAGAAGAGTTTTCAGAATAAGATAATAGTGAATTGGTATCCAGATATGACAATCTTGGTTATTATCATAAATGGCTGTAGTGTTTAATAATGAAGTGTGTGTTAATGAATAAGCAAAAATGAAAGGTTTTAGGGCAGTAAAACATTTAGGTGAGTATGACTTATAAATTGGAATTGAAGATGATCTAAATTGTGAAGTTTTAAATCTAGGTCCAGAAATTTGAAAATTGTTTCAAAGTGATAAAGAAATAATAAATAATAATATTTAATGAATTTGAATGAAAGGGTTCTATTTCAAACAAGATTAGTTTGAGAATTTAAAGGAATTTATTTTGAATTAAAAACCAAAGGAGGTTTAAAATTTAAGGATAACTCGGTATGCAAAGGAAATAAATATGTATATACGAGGGATATACATAATATCAAAGATGATTTGAAATAAACTCTAAGTGCTGAGTTTTAAATTTTTACTTGGAATGTGATGTGAAAACCCAAAGCGATAAGTTTTTGAACTTATAAATGGGATTGGATATTAATATGAAGTTTAAAATTTGAAATGGGAATTCAAATTGAGTAAAGTTGACTGAATAAAATTTAAGTGAACTTAACTTAAGAAAAGTTAAGTAAGTTTAGAACAAACGACTTGAATTGGAAATTTCATGATGAAATTGAAATTTAACTTGGAAGTTAAATGGTTGATTTAAAATGGGAGTTATGAGTGATCTCAAATGGATTTGAGATCTGGAAATTGAAAATGGATGTTGTTAATTGGTGTTTGGATAAATTTGGATGATATCATTCTATTGTTATAAATAATCTATGAAACTGAGGATTGGTTTTGAAGTTAAAAGTAGATAATAAACTAAAATCTGAAGATTAAATTGTTTTTGGATTCTCATTTGAACTTTGAAATAAGTTAAATAAAGATAATTTAAAATGGAATTTTGAAATTTAGACTCAGAATTAAAGTATTTAAAGATTTAAATTTTTGATTTAAAAATAAAGGTTAATTTGGTTAAATCAAAATTTAAATATTAACTCGAATTTATATAATTCGAAATGGTTTAAAGTTGAGATTTAAATTGAATTAGTTCAAATTGAATTCGATTTGAATTAATTGGAATTGTGATTGAAGATGGATAAGTTTAAAATTCAAGTGGAAAATTTTGAATTGGATTAATTTGAAATGAAATTGAAGTTGAATGAGTTCAAATTCAAATGGAAAGTTGATTTGAATTTGGGATGGGAATGGAAGTTAACTTAATTTGAATTGAAATTGAAAGTTAATTGTAAATTGGCAATTGATTGGAATTGGAGATTGGGAAGGTGAACAGTTTGGCTCTAAACTATTTTTCCAAATAAAATGTTTTGATATAAACTGTTTTTAAATCTTTTTTCCTATCTATTTACTATACAACTTTTCTTTTTAAAACCCAAAACTATCTTATACTTCTTTTACAACTACTTTTGGAACTATTTAACTATTTGACTATTTTCCAACTATTTTACAATCACTTAACTAATTTATAGCTATTTTACAACTAATAATTCTTTTTACAACTACTTACCTATTTTAAAACTTTTTCAAGCTATTTTTTAAATTTGCAAACTGTTTATGATTAAATACCCATTGAGATAAGAGTTGAAGTGATATTCCAAACGAGGATTAAAAAAACCATGAATAAGTGAATAGAAATCAAAAATGAATGTCTATAGAAAGGGAATTGATTTAGCTAATAATCAATGAAGATAAATATGTAGTATGTACGTATATTGTTCTATTCATATAATGATTTGATCCAAATTCGAGCACAGAATTTCGAGATAGTATATCGATTCAAGTTAGGATTTTTCACTCGATTTTCGACGGTGAACCTTGGATTTGGATTGGTTCTAGAAATTCTCTATCATAGTTGTGACTATGTAAGAATAATGACGGTTTCTGATCAAGAAACCAGATCTGAGTCCAGACTAGGAAGTCGGATGGACGATACTAGCTCGGAAGAGAAATTATGTGATCGAGTGAGCGATCAAATTGATATAGCATACGGATGATATGTGTACATCGTACGAGTTTGAATGAAATTGATATTGAAAATTTGTGGATAAGAACTGTAAAATTATTTTGGAAATGAAAATTATATTTTGTGAGATATATGATGAAATAAAGTGGAAATTGGATATTTCTAGGATATAAATTTTGGAAAGGCTTTTGATTTTTAGGTAAATAAATTTTGGAATTTGGAAAGCCTAGTTTGAGAATTATCGATTTTGGGATAATCAATTTTGAGAATGGAGATTTATATGAGATTTATACTAGGTGTATGATTTGGAAGATACTATATGTGTATAGTATAAAGTGTTTTGAAAATGGCTTTCGAGAAAAAGATGCTCCTTTGAAATGAACTTCTTAGGAGTACCATAGGTTGGTACTGCCTTAAGCCTCAAAGGGGGGAGGCTCTAAAGTGGATCCTGTGAGAAAGTCCAAACAAACTGAAGTTCCTGAGGATTATTGGGTAGCTAAAGTCGAGGGGGCTGATCCCTACAGAGGCATTTGAGTAATACTGTGATGACAGTGTAACTCGATGTCGCTGCGATCTACTGTGGACCATAGCGGAAATCGTGTGGAGGTGAGTGTCAACGTTCTACGTTTGATTTTGTCGGTAAGGCAACGTAACGTCGGTAGACTGCGATCCATGATCGAGTGGAGAAGTTTCATTTTTTGGTAGCGAAATTCGAAGACACTGATGCCTATAGTTATATGGGTTTTTGTTGTGATAGCAACGTAACCCCAGATGTAGCTGCGATCTGCAGCGGGTTCCATGGCATAATCGAGGGGCGCGGAGTGCCAACAGTTATTTATGGATTTTGCCAAGATGGCAACTCAACCATCGGGTTAACTGCGATCATGGATGGGGGTGATGATTTCCAGAGCATTATCACCAAAGATGTTTCCTCTGTTTTCAAAAAAAAATTGTTTTCTATGTTTTCAATAAAATTATTTTCCAAGTATTTTCACTAGGTTTTGAAAACGGGTTTACCAAGTACTTATAGATTTTCGGTCTTACGCCTGATCAATGTATGATCGAATCTCTATGAGAACGAGGATGGACTTGTTGAAACATTGAGTTATAAAAAGTATTTTTATAAAAATAATTTAGAAATATTATATAAAATTTTAAAGTGTTTTAAAATGATCAAAAAGTGATTTATCTGATTTTAAGTATTGAATAAATTCTGGCTTCGTTTCTTTTCGAGGACGAAAAGATTCTAAGGGGGAAGGAATGTGATAACCCGTATTTTGGACATCTGATAATTAGATAAGTAACTAGTTTATTCAATTGAACAGATAAAGATTCTAATAATAAAAGATATCTAGATATGTAAATGAATTTGAAAATATAAAAATTGAATTTTAAATATCTGGATAATATTTAATTGATAATCTCCTAATATAATTATTGAAGTTTGACAATATTAGCTTAATAATCTTCTTTATAATAATTTAAGTGGGCAAAATTTATATTTTCAAAATTAATAAAAATGATTTTCTAATCATAATATACAATATATATGTATATACATTGTATTGGAAGTTATATTTTTAATAATTTTCAAGAGGAATTTGAAGTTGAATTCTATATTTTTAACACTTAAAATAGTATCTATATTTATTTATTTATTATTAAAGTATTATAGCTTAAAGATTTAAAATAGGATTTAATGAAGGATCATACTTTTTCTAAATATATATGTTGTATGTAAATATATAGAAATTAAACATAAAAATATAAAAAATAAGTTTATATTATTTAATTGAGTTATACATACATATAAATAAAAGAAAGTGAAAAGATAAAGATATATAACTAAATTTAAATTATTATAAAAATACATAAAAATGCATAAAAACATATAAAAACATGGATTTACAAATGTAAACAAATTCTCTTTGTATAATTACAAATGTAAGCCTAAAATTTAGCTAATGACAAGTGTAATTAATTTACTCTACAATTTAACAAGTGCCCCTATTTCTTTTTTATTTTTAAAAATAATTAATAAGTAAGAAAACCAAGTTATACAAACATCTCATTTTTTTCTCTTTCATTTCTTTTATCTGTTAAAATTCGAACAGAGTAAAAAAAATCCAGTAATCAAACAAGTCAAAGGATTCAACAGCAGTCAAAATCTGGTAATCAAACAAGCTTCAGCTCATAGCAATCAATTAAGACCAAGGGCAAACTGCAGTTTCAAATCCAAGCTTGCAGCGTTAAGGTCAAATCAAAATTCCAGATTTCAAATAAGATATAGTAAAGCCTCTTCTCTAATTTCTGGAAAGCAGGTGAGTAAACTTGGAAAATCTGATATATCTCGAACTAGCAGTGCGATGATCTTTTAAGTATGATTTGAATGATGTTGTGCATGTTGTTTAAAAATACTTTTTATTATATATATGTGTGTTAATATTTATATACATGACTGGAACATGAAAAGCAAGTCTCTGTTCAAACTGAAAACAGTGAGTAAACAATTGTTTTAAAAGCTTTAAATCGTTTGATAAACCGATGAATGAAAAAAAATATTTGAGTTCATGATGTGAATTATGTTTTGCAAAAATGTATAAAAGTATGAATGCATGTGAATAAAAATGGGATGTCTGGATATTGCCTGTTTATATATATCCTCTGTTGTTTTTCACAGGCTTAAGATCATCTAAATTTTTTTTATCTTCCCATACAAACAATTTTAGGCTTTGATTTATACATGATATTTGATTATAACAGATGTTACATCAATCCTAAAATAGTTTCAAGTATTCTAACACTACAATTAATTCCAGAATTGGAAATGTCAGTGAAAATCATAAATAGATTAAAAATCAAGGTTAACGATTTCAAGTTTGGATTTCGTAGATTTATTCAAGTTAGAAAATGATGATTTTTAATATAAAAATTGGGATTTTTAAGCTTTTGTATGTATAGGGAATTTCTGAGTTGATCAGATAGAGTACTTTCGACGATTGTCGTCGAACGACAGCGAATTTCACATCAGGCCTAGTACTAGAGGAGGCTGATGGTCGGGTGATTGATGGAAAAATATCAGGTGAATTTCTCGAGCACTGGGGTGGCGAAACGAAGATGAAATCGTGGTTATTCTCGAAACAATTATGGCATCATCGTTGGATCGAACGTGATCGGTCGAGGTGGAAAAGTAGAGGAGGTCAGACGATGCTAAGGACTTGGTGGCAAGGATGATGATGGTCGGTGTGGTCATCGACAAGGTGAGTTTGCCAAAGGAATTTGTTCAGGTTGGGTTCACTCAGGCGTGAGCTTGATTTTTTTGATCGATTTGATGTTCTCATGGTCGAGAACATTTCAGTATCGTCGTCGAAATGTCGACAGTGGGTGTGGTGGACGGAGTGCCGCCGATGAACTGTGCACATGCATGCGAGGTTACAGTGTGTCAGTTTAGTTATGGAGTTTTTCATCGGGTTGAAGCTCGTGAAAAGGGTGGGAATGCTAGGGTTTTGCTTCGTGTTGTTGTGAGATATTTCATTGTAACAGTTCAAAGTTTAAAGGTACAAGTTTTAAAGAAGAAGATAAGGGAACTCGGGAAAAGGTTGAAGAGTCTCGGGTACCTGTTCGAGTAAACCTAGGATTTCCTTGGGAAAATGTTTTAAATCCTCAAAGTTTTTAAGTTTAACAAGTTAGGTTTAAATTTAATTATCTTTAAAACTATTTTAAGTAATAATTGATTAATTAATTTTTGATTATTAAAGTAGAGAGGTTTATATTAAAGTTAATCCTTATTTTTTATAAACTTAATTAAGTAATGTGATTAAGGCTAATTAATTAAGGTTAATTAATCAATGTAATTAATTAAATTTAGTTAACTAAGTTGAATTAATCAATGTAATTAAGGTGAATTGACTTATTAAGGTAAGATAATTAGTAAGTATAATTAATTAAACATTAAATAATTAAGGATGAATTAAGAATTTGATTAAGGATTAGTTGGTTAATTAAGAATGGTTAATTAATTTAATAACAAATGTTTTGTAATTAACTAATGTAATTAAGCTAAGTTGAATAACTAATTCATAGTAAAGTAATTAAGAAAGGATTACTTAGTGTAATTAATTAAATGATTAATTAAAGTAAGTAATTAAAAAATAATTAATCCTGAATGTGATAAATTTAAAGAGTAATTAATTAAATTAATTAGAGGATCATTAATTAATTGATGAGAGTAATTAAAGTGAATGGTTAAAGAATAATTAATTTATGTAATTAATTTAGGGCTAATTGCTTAATGTAATTAGAGAATGTTTAATCAAGGATGATAAATTGAGAAAAATAATTAAAAGATATTTAATTATTGGTTGTAATTAATTAATGTTAAGTAAGCATGATTAAAGGTAATCTAAGTAATTAAAGTTGGTAATTAAATTGAGATTTGAACATATGATTTAACTTGTTATGGATGATTGAATGGTATTGGATGATTAAATTTATATCTAATCTGATAACTTATAATGAATTATGTTATGTGATGAAGGGTTGAAATGTGATATTGTGAGTTGTCTATCGATAATTAATTTGCTGTGTGACTATGATATTTTGTACATAGTTATTTGTATCCACTTAAACTGGAAATAAGATGATATTGGATTCGAAGAGACCGGGGTCGGGTACCGGTACATACATGAAACCACTTCGATTGTAATCTACTATGATTCTTTATAGATTTGATATGTGAAATAAATGGGCTGGAATGGAATATTTTAAGTAAATTGGATCATTAAAACTAAGTAAGGGTACTTAGAGATTAATTTGTGAAATAGGTTTTGAATATAATAAGTTTTGAACTTGTAGTGAAGTAGAGTTACCCCGAGTTTTAAATAAGACTATTGTTTTAGTATTTCATGTTAGATGGGTTTACTCACGTTGGTTTCCAGCCTGACCCGGGTGTTACTTTGATGTAATGCTCGGGTCAGACCAAGTATTACAGCTTTTCAGGTAGGGACGTTCTGGAGCTCAGGAGGCGATCTGGATGGCAGGAACGTATGGAGTTTTCCGCTGTGAAATAGAGTTGTATTGTTACTAGTCTAGGACATGTTGTATAACTGTCCAGTTTATTTGTATATGGTTGTACTCTGATGAAATGAATGTAAAGTAACATTTATAGCTTTTCTTTATAAAAATGCTTTTATTTGTTACTATATTTTATCCGCTGTGAATGTGTGATGTTGTTGTTTTCTGTTTTCCTTCTTTCTTCTTTCTTTAACGATCGGGATTTTCGAAGTTGAAAATTACGGGTCATTACAGGTCCATCCATAGGACTTCTTGTACTTCCATCAACTTTCAAAGTATTAATCCTCCCTCTTGAAATGATCTTGTTTTTACTTTTGAGTTACAGCATTTCCATATTCTTCTCCAATATTCCATAGTCCAAATAACTGCTTTATCTCTTAGTTCATGCATTAAATATAATGATTCTATCTTTAATTCTTGGTTTGGGTCAAATGCATATGCGATCCTTCGATATGAGGGTATCTCATATTCAATTGGCAACATTGCTTCATATCCATATGTTAAAGAATAAAGGGTATGACCCGTTGTAGTTCTATTAGATGTTCGATAGGCCCAGAGTACAAGTGGCAATTCTTCTATCCAATTTCCTTTAGCTTTGTTCATTCGCTTTTTCAAGATAGTCTTAATAGTCTTATTTGCTACTTCAACGGTTCCATTAGCCTTTGGATGTGCCACAGAATAAAAGCTTTTGATAATCCATTCTTATGGAAAAATTGAGAAAACTCTTCACTTTCAAATTGTGTTCCATTATCAAATATAATATAATAGAGGATCCCTAATCTGGTAATATTATTTTTAATGACGAATTTAAGCACCTTCCCGAAAGTGAATTTGGGAAGTGGTTATGCTTCTACCCATTTAGTAAAGTAGTCAATGGCCACTACAAAATATTTTGCTCCTCCTTTGAAAATTGGCAATGGGCCAATTAAGTCGATTCCCCATATATCAAAGGGCCATGGACAAGAAATCGGAGTTAATTGACTTGGTGGCAAACGAGGAATCATTGTGTATTTGTAGCATATTTCACATTTCCGTACATAATGGCTTGACCTTCCATTTGAGGCCAATAAAAACCTTATCTCATTATTTTCTTTGCTAACTTAGCCCCATTGGAATGATCTCCACAAAATCCTTCATCCTCTTCGACTAACAATATCATCCCATCTTCTAAACCCACATATCTTAAGTAAGGTAAGGCATATCCTTTCTTATAAAGAACTCCATCTATCATTCTGAAAGGAGAAGCCTGTCACCTGATTTTCCTAGTTTTATTTTGTCAGATGGTAATATCCCCTTGGAAAGATATTCGACAATAGGTGACATCAAAGTATCACTATAACAGTCATTTGTCTTTGGACGATTAATCCCCTCGTATGGGATTTCTTCGTTAATTTTCCTTTCTTCTCTTTCCTGTGCCATGGCTTGGGATCTAGTTAGAATTAATAATTCCTTCCATTATTCAGGTATTCCCACTTCAATACATGATTGTCCTGGTACCATAATGGTACGATACGAGTTTCTCAGTCTCCTCTTGCACTAGCTAACTTTGCTAATGAATCTGCTTGAGAGTTCTCCCCTTGGAGTTTGGTATATAGAAAAATCTTCAAATAAGGAGAGCATTTTCAATATTTTCTTTACATATAAGGATAGTTTGGCATCCTTAGTCTGGTATACTTGCTTTATCTAGTTTACCTTTAGTTAAGAACCACTAAAGATTTGAATTCATGGGATCTTGACTTCTAAGGCTAGAGTCAACCTTGCCACCATTGATTCATACTCGACTACATTATTTGTGGTGGAGAACCCTAATTTCATTGTGGTGTATAGCCGGTGCCCATCTGGTATTATTATAAAATATCCCACTCTAGCTCCCTGTTCATTTGATGTGCCATCCGCAAATAACTATCATACAGGTTTTTGATCCTTTTCTTTCTTTGATTTCTTTTGACAAAGTTTTTACATTCATTAATAAAGTCTACTAATGCTTGCCTATTGATTGCTGCCCGTGACTGAAATTTAGTGTCATACTGGCTAAACTCAATTCCCTACTTTACCAATCTACCTAAATTTTCAGGCTTACTGAAGACTTGTTTGAGTGGAATGTTATTAAATACTCTGATTGGATATGCTTGAAAGTATGCTCTAAAGTTTCGTGCTATAAGTATCAAGTAGTAGGTTAAATTTTCTATTACTAGGTATCGAACCTCTGCATTTTTTAATCGCCTGCTTATATGATAAACAAGAAGTTGAGCCCTATTTTCCTCTCTAATCAAAACTGAACTAACCGCATGCTCTAAAACTGCTAGGTATAAGCACAAGACTTCTCTATTCTCAGGGCTGGATAATATTGGTGGCCTTTTCAAATGATTTTTTAATTATTGGAAGGCTTTCTTACAATCTTCTCCCCATTCAAAGTTTTTCCTCTTCTTGATCACGTTGAAAAAGGGAATGCACTTAAAAGTTGCCTTAGAGATGAACCTACGTAGGGCAGCAACCCTACCATTCAAACTTATTGCATCTTTGTTGGTTTTGGGCTCAGCCATGTCTTTGATTGCATGGATCTGGTCTAGAATGGCTTCAATTCCTTGGGAACTTACAATATAGCCCAAAAATTTCCCGGAATACCTCAAAAGAGAATTTTTAGAGATTTAGTTTCATTTGATACTTCCGTAATACTTCGTACATCTCTTTCAGGTCTTCAAGGTGACTTCTAGCTTCAAAATATTTTACCAGCATATCGTCAACATAAACATCCACATTTCGACCAATCTGTTCCATGAACATTCTATTCAGTAATCTTTGATAGGTGGCTCCTGCATTCTTAACCCGAAAGGCATTTCTTTGTAGCAAAAAGTTCCCCAGTCGGTAATGAAACTTGTATGTTCTTCATCCGGTTTGAACATGGCTATCTGATTGTATATTGAGTAAGCATCCATGAGGAATAACAAATTATGTCCACTAGTTGCATCAAACAATCGGTCTATCTGGGCAACGGGTAACAATATTTTGGACATGCTTTGTTTAAATCAGTGTAATCGACACAAGTCCTCCACTTGCCATTCGACTTCTTTGCCGATACTAGGTTCGCTAGCCAGTTTGGGTAAAAGACTTCCTGAATGAATCCATTTTTGGCTAGCCTTTTAACTTCTTTTAGGGCATCGGATCGCATTTCATCAAACTGTCGGACGTGGGTCAGATTAATATTTAATGCATGGCACATAACTGATGGATCAATCCCAACCATATCTGACTGAGACCATGTGAACACATCTTTATTAGACTTAAGAAACTGAATTAATTCTTCCTTCAAGTTGCTTTCCAACTTCTTTCCCACTTTGACTATTTTGGTTCAATCATTTGGATCTAAACATGTTTCCTCAAAGTCCTCTATAGGTTTATCCTTTCCACTTCCCCACGTCTATTTGCAACAAAATTGGCCACAAACACCCAAGAACGTATTTAAGTAGTGAAATAAATGAAAAACTAAATGAAAACAGAGCAATATATCAAAATAATAGGAAAAACACAACAAAAGCAAGAACATTAAGATTTATAGTGGTCAAGCGTTGATTGCCTACGCCAACTTCGAATATTATCTTTATTGATTTTCAATTAACTTGATTACAATTAGAAACTACAAGAAATAACAAGAAACATTAGAATAATGAAGGGAGTTGATTACAGTATTAGTGTTGTCAAACCGGCAGCGTAAAGATCCTTAGAATGACCCCCTAAACCCGTATTTATAGGTAAAGTCGACCTCCAATCTGATTGGAACTTCGACATAGAAGCTCCTCATCCATAGAGGCCCACCATATGGAGGGCTAGGCCTAGATCACAACGGAGAGGGATGGGTACCGATCCCTCCATGTGTGGAATTTGGAGCAACGATCCTTATGGCAGCTTCCTCATGATCGAACATATTAGAATCTCATATTTCAGTGCAATTGGATGTATGGAGTTCTTGCTTTCGCTTAATCTTTGCTTCAATTCCATTCTTGTCTGAAAGATGTCGATCCCTTTCAGGGATGAAACACCACACATAATATTCCCTAGATTTGTCCTGATCCGTAATCTTCCCTATATATATGCCGATCCATAATATTCCCTAGATATATGTCGATCTATAATATTCCCTAGATATATATCGAACCATGTTGTGACCCTCCACTATGTCGATCTCTTCTGACTCAACCTACGTTGGCCATCCACCCAACCTACGATGCCGACCCTTGTGGTTTAACCTTGCTATGCCAACCCATCTAGTATTAACACATCATATTGAACCGAGTTCCATTGCCTATGTCGATCCCTTGAATAAACACCAAAGCCGATCCATATTATCTCACTTCGCTGTACCAATCCCTTTGTTACCTCATTTATGTTGACAAACAACTACGCCAACCTCTATTTCACCCGAGCCAATCTAGGTCTTGTAACCATTGCTTCATAGTTATCCTTCTTAACAACATTCGAGTATGTCTTGCATGACCAACCCAATATAGTCGGGTTAGGGTACCGGGTAAAAGTTGCCCTCCAAAGTACCTCTTGTGAGTAACGTGACGTGCTTTGAACTGGAAAAATCTGAGCTGTCAGAGAATAATCCATCCAACTTCCTGATTGATTTCTATTCCTTCATCGACTTTCAATAGTATAAGCCTGATGTCGCATTACATCAGCATATACAAATTCGGTTATAAAGGACTCACGGGCCTTCTTTTATCTGATCCAATCTCGAACTTGAAAACTTCTGGCTTGATTGCAATTTATGTCGACTTCAAAAGGCTGAATTTTTAAATCATTCCCACACTTGTTCATATGAAGGGTTCTGTGGTTTGCTCTCGGACGTGTTTGACCATTTGCAGGTTGTTTCCAATTTTAACAGTATCATGTATACCTATGTCTACAGTCGAACCTTCATGATAACAATCATATGACATTTTCCAATTGTCCATTATTTCTCTACTTTCATTTTTTTATTTCATTCACATTCATCATTTTTTTTGTTTTTTATGGAGGGATCTACATCTGACATGCCGATCTCTTGCTAGATGCACGCTAATAGGTGTCAGAAAATCCAATGTCGATCCCTATTTTCTTCAAACTTGATCAGCCCATAGTAACCGGTTCCACTTCCCTTTATACATGCACGTATATAAGCATTCCCTCTTCCCTTCCTTCCCTTTACTTTTCCGCCTTCCACGTTTTACTTTATCATTTTTACTTGCCTTCGTTCTTGCCAAACCCAGGTCACAAAAATCGATCCTACCCATCAAAAGATCTTCAATTTCGTAGTCAAATCCAAATATGAATTCGAATTTGCCCAAAAAACCATTCTTCCATCATCTAAAACCCAACAAGCCCAATCGCTTGCCTCCGATATCCACGTTTTGACATAGGCATGAATTCGTGAGAACTCTTGAAATACTCGACTAGATTTTAGTTTCCTTCATATTTATGAGGTTTTGATTTCAAATGTCTGCTAGATAGATAGTATGGAGGGTTATGCTAAGACACGAATGAGATGAGAGGAAGATGAAGGAGAAGGGGAAGGAAAAGGAAGAAGAGGATCCGGCCGAGCCGATGTTTTCAGGATTAGAAAAGGAGGTATTAGGATAAGGCTCGACATTGGATAGAATGGTGATGGGATGAAGGGAAGTTAGTTGAGGGATCGATGAAGAGGATGTGAATGAAGGGTTCGGTAGAAAATAATCTAATGAGGTCGGTAGGAGATTATCTTGAACAAGGGATCATTAGGACATATTTGTGGAAAGGGGTCAGTAGGCTATTGTACTGATGAGGGATCGATATGGATCGTTAGGCAATGGATGAGTGTTGGTAACTTAAGTGTAGGGTTAAGTATAAAATAGTTGGGGTAAGGGATCGGTACAGAAGAATAGGGATCGGTATTTACAATAAAAGGCTGGTTTAACTTAAGTCCTCCAACACTTAACTTCATGCTGTCTCACTTGAATACATGATGACTACGGAGAACATTACTTGCATATTCGGACCGTCCAACTTAAATTTAAATGAACATACTTACTGACTAATAAAGAACTAGATAAAAAAATATGGATAATGAACACCATAGCTCAATATGGTGATAACCGATCCTAAAGCTTCTGTTGTCGATCAACTTCCTTGTCGATTGAGCCGGCGATGATGGTCTCCCTAGATAAAATTTCAAGTCTTATCATTTTATTCTTGCTTTTATAATTCTGATCCGTTCATATACTACACTGCACAACACTAGTTTATGCACGACACGGAGGAACGGGTTATTATTTCCAAAGTTGATTGTCTTCCGAGTATAGCTGATATAGACCTCAAGTTGCATGAAGCACTCGGTCAAGATTTCTTCTAAATCAGCTGCAAGACACATCAGTTCTGAGGCAAGATCACATTCCACCACCATATCTGAAAAACCTTCTTCAGCCGCTAAAAATAATAAGCAGAGGCGTCTGACTCGCAAATGAATCTCTTCTCCAATATTCTGGTCCTACCTACGGAAGGCATTAGTCTAACTCCAGACGCACTCGAGGGTGTCATCGTTCTAGATAAACCTATTGACTCACAAGCTTTTATAATCGGCAAAACCGCCCTTCATTCGATTATGCTCCATCCATGGAATCCGGTTTGAAGATGTTTTAGTTCCAACGAGTGAAGACAGACCTCACTTGCCACCCAACTAGATATACTTCTTGCAATAATTTTATGTGATGGGCTGGATGTGTGCCACCCTTCAACTCCTTCATTTGTAAAATGCTAAGGTATTTGGGGATCGCTCCTACACAGTTGCATCCCAACAACTATGCTTTCGTCCATGGAACTTTCCTTCTATTTATGAAAGTTTTGTTTCATCCGTCAACTCCCAAAGACATTAGATATATCTACAACTTTAGAAGACTGTTAGGGAGTCCCTCATATGTCTTCCTTGAACCCTCGCTTAAATGCCAAGTCTTGACGAGTGCATAAAATAAACTTTCCTTACTCAAGTATGAGTGGTTTTATGTATAATATCCCCCTGCCTTTGCAAGGAGATGGTTAGAAGGACGTAAGCGTTACTTTTGCTTTTGTCTTAAGTTTGGTGACTCATGTCATAACATCTCCTTTGAATATACTAACATCCCAATTTCTTTGAGGTATTCGCCCTCGACCCGAAGGCATCAAATTCTAGAGCCATCGTCGCCATTTGTGCCACTCCCGTTCTGGATTGGGATATTAAAATTATTTTTACTAACAAGCTGCCTTCACTATTCGATCTGTTGGAAGACGACCATAAAATTGGACTCGCCATTAGTAGAACAATCCTAAAAATTGTAGCTGAAAGAAGAGCAGAAGCAAACGATCTTGCTGTGCTCCCTATCGAGGGAAATCAGGAGGACACCGAAGAGGGGGAGATCAAAGAATCTCAAGATGTTAGGCCGAGAAAGGAAGATGCAGACCTTGGAAAGGCATCAGTGGCTGAACCATCGCAGGTCGGTCAAGTGCAAACACCCCTGAAGAGGAAGAAAAGCTGACATATCGGTTGTGCAAAAGTAAGGCCAGGGCAAATCCAGAGTTCACCATGATGCCAATTGAAAAGGAGTCATCCTCTCAACACATGGAAAGCTCATTGAAGGGATTCTCCGACCTTCCAATCCCAGACGATATAATGACCTATGACTTTCATAAAATTAATGTCGAAGGGCTTAACTCCCTTACTAGAAGCAACAAAGGCGCCCAATCTTCCAACAGAGGAAAGAATACTCCGATGAGTAAAGCCACCGTTACCGGTCCATTGGGGGGAGCATTAGGACACATACAAACAGCTGCACTTCACTATACACTCGTTATTAATTCTTCTTGCGACAACTCATGATATGCTCTTATTTGGTTCTTTGCAGGTGTAATGTCACAGTCTAGCACCTTCGATCATCTTTGAGGTTCTTCTACTTATTATCGCTCGAACCGAGATTCTGAATCCGAGAGATGTAGAGAAAAAGACGACGAGCGAGATAAAGATTACTATTTAAGGAATCTTCTTCATGATCCAAACAGAAGTCCAAATCACATGCTTCTCGTTACGACGATCACTCTAACCTTCTCGCTTACAACGGGAAGAGGTCTTTATATCGGGGCTCTCATGTTGCCTCACCTCATGACCAACATTCTAGGTTATCTAGTTTAAGAAAATCTCACGTGCTGCCTCGACAAGCATCTACTTTTTACTTTCGATCCGCTTCCCCCGATTCCCGCTCTTGAATCTATGACAGCAGAGAAGTTAGCCGAACTTAAAGCTACCTTTCCAAAAATATTCTTTGATGGACTTAAGCTCCTCCCTTTCATACGCATCATTCCTGAAAGTGCCAAGGAGAGATTGCTAGCATGCATGAATGACGTGTTCGTCCAGCATGAATAATTTATTCACTTAGTTGAGAAAGTCTCCGATGTCTCCGTCAATTGAAAACATGAAATCGACCGCCTCAAGTTGGAGGCAATTCATAAGAAGGACATCATCAAGCATCAGGACGCTGAGCTACTTGAGTATAAAACCCAACTTTCTGAAATAGTGAAGAATGCAAAAGAAACAGCAAAGGCGGTAAATTACCTGGAGACTTTGCACAAAAAAGAACTTGATGTGGCACTTCATCACAGCGGCACTCTGGCTCTGGAAAAGGATTCCTTGCAAAAGGAGAAAGATGCCCTAGCTCGTCGTGTTGAAGAGCTTGAAAAATTATTAAGTAAAGAGAGGGAGGAAAAGATTGAGCTGCAAGAAGAATCACAGAGATACCACGAAGAGATTATCGAGGCAAGAAGCTTAAGAACAAAGATCGACGAACAATTTGTTAAGATCGAAGCTTTAAAGGAAGAATCCCGCAAAGTGGGCAGAAAGGAAGTGTTCAAAGAAGCTAACTCCCAGGCAGAAGCTGCCATCGAGTTCGGCAGGAATGAGATCAAGGACACTTTCGGTTCGCTTATCGTCAAATATAATGCGAAAGTACTTCTTCACCGGACCTGATCTTTCTTAGTGAAGGTTATCTTGAATCTCTCACTAAAGCCTGGGAGCTCTCAAGAAAAAGAAGGAAGAGTTGGGAGATGCGGGATTTAATAAAGAGGAATTTATGAGACAAATACTTCGAGGTAACAAGCCGTTTGATCTAACCACTGTGGAACTTCAATTCTCTAAAGCTCCTGCACCGACTATAGATGGAGGGGATATCGCTGAGTCAAGTGGAATGGATCGTAGAACTTCTTCTCCTATTCAAGTAGTCGGGCCATCCTCTTCTCATGGTACGGAGCAAACCCTAGGCTATGATCTGGACAGTCCCGGCTTTGGATGGACCATAGATGTTATCTCCCATATTCTTAGGAAGTACTCTGTTGACTACAGAGAGTCAATCTGACGCTGGTACTGTACTGAACTTCTTCGACTTTGAAAAGTTTTTATTCTTCATGCACAATGGATTTCAACTAATGTTCATGCTTTAACAAATCTTTCCAGGTCATCCTAGTCCTCATTAAACTCCAAGGAGTGGTGCTGCCACGGAGCAACAGGGAAACACGGTCGAAGACCTGGTCGCTGTTGATATACCTGGGCCCGATGCTAAAGTCATTGGCACCCTCGATGAACATAAGCCCAAAGGCTTGCCCACTGTTGATGAATCGGAATATGCAGCAATCACATGTGCTTTAGGGCACATTATTTAAACTAGCATGAAGGAGTAGAATGATGAGGAGGGGAGATTAACGTGTACGGTGAAAGGTGAAACCGTCGAAGTAGAGATTGAAGATCTTAATTTTGTACCACTGCAAGTCATTCCACCAGGCAGAAAAATCCCAGGCGAAATCCTCCTTCTTCTTTAAGCATTCCGACCAAGTGTGGCAAAGTGTCTCCGAAGAGAAGCTCCCGACTCTACTCCTGAAAAGCCAAAGAGGTAGAGAAGGTAGAAAACGAAGTCACTACTTCATATCATGATACATAGTTTTAGTGGTTATTTCTTTCCTCAGTCATGGGTGTTCAGATACGAATCCTGTCCTTGTGGAATAACTTGTAATGGAATTTTGAGACTAGTGAATAATTTTTTTGCTTTTGATTAGTCATCGTGTGACTCGTTCCATTGATAGCTGAATAATTACTTTCCATACCATGCACATGTAATTTTTTGATTGCAAATCCTATTAATAATTCACCATCTCCACTCAAAGCCTCCCTGCGGTCATTGAATTAAGTCTTAAAGAATGTTTAGCCAGAATTGTAATGGGCTGCCATATCCAGTCTTTAGTAATTTGAATTTCTTCTGCCGATTTCAGGTTGCAATTCATGGGATATGAAAAAGTCCAAATCCATGCATCTTGAGTTTACAGTCCGTCCATGCTCTTAGGACTTAGAATTTTCTCATGGGTGATCAGTCACACCCGAATTGTTCATATTCCAGTCCGTAGTCCCGGGACTTAGATTTTTCTCGTGGGCATTCATGTTTCCACCAGAATCGTTTATACTCCAATCCGCACTCCGGGGACTTAGAGTTTTTTCATGGGCAGTCGTGTTTCTGCCTGGTGTAGTCTTTGTTTCGTTCAGGGCAGTTATTTTTCCTCCCGGGGTAGTCGATTTTTCGCTCGATTTTTTTATACTCCAGTTCACACTTCAAGACTTATGGTTTTCTCATGGGTAGTCGTGTTTCCGCCCGGGGCAGTCATTTTTCTGCCCGAATTGTTTATACTGTAGTCCGCACTCCGTTGACTTGGAGTTTTTCTCGCTGGTAGTCGCATTTCCATCCTAGTTGTTTATAATCCAGTCTGCACTTTGAGGACTTAGATTTTTTCTCTTGAGCAGTCGTGTTTTAGCCGAGACAGTCGTTTTTCCGTCCAGGACAGTCGTTTTTCAGCCTGGGGCTGTCTTTTTTCTACCCGGAGCAATCGTTTTTCCATCCGAATTGTTTATACTCCAGTCCGGACTCCGGGACTTATAGTTTTTCTTGTAAGAGGTCATGTTTCTTGCCAATTATTTATATTCCAGTCCGCACTTTAGGGACATAGAGTTTTTCTCTTAGGCAGTCATGTTTTTCCCCTGGGTAGTCGTTTTCCACCCGGGGCGGTCATTTTCTCTCCCAAATTATTTATACTTCAGTCCGCACTTCAGGGACTTAGAGTCTTTCTCGTGGGCAGTCGTGTATCCACCCGAATTGTTTATACTTCAGTCCGCACTGTGGGGACTTAGTATTTTTCAATCTTCAAAATATCGGCAACCATTTTCCCTTATTGCAAGTACCGACCTTAGGTTCATCTACGAAAGTCATCAATCGAGCAAATTTTCGGAGCTCATCTGGCTCGATCCCATCGGGGATTGGTATGATTAATCGAATTCAAAGTTCGTGCATCTGTTCACACATTACACATACCAATGTCAATCAGTTTCATTGTATGCTTAACATAAAATGCAATAACGGTCACTTATGCAAAGGAAGTTCAAGATTTTATTCATCATATGAAAAGGAACAAACTAATTGTCTTATTACACATCCAAAAGATAAAATACTAAAGAAAATGTTAAAGTAACTAGTACTGAAATACAAAGGAAGTGTTCTAAGTGAAATGGTGTCGTAAATGCTCGTTATACCACGCTCTTGAAAGAATCACGCCATTAACAGTAGATAGCCTGAAAATTCTTTCTCTAAGCCTATGTTCAATGACACGCAGTCCTTCCTACGTCGGATTCATGTGCGACAGGACCGGAAAAACTCGTTTGAGGACAATATTGCCAACTTCAAAGGTCCTCGATCATACTTTTGTGTTGTAATATCGGACGAGTCGATGTCGGTGTGCAGCTGCTCTCAAATCGTCCTCCTCGCGTCTCTCAACGATAAAGTCCAATGATTTTAAGAGAATATCTTGGTTGGTTCTGGGATCGTAGTAAGTCACTCGATGAGAAGGGACTTTCAGTTCTACTGGAATGACTACTTCGGCTCCGTAAGCAAGAGCAAATGAAGTATGACCAGTCATCCACTTGTGAGTGGTCCTTTAGGCCCAAACTGCTATAGGAAGTTCATCCACCCACATGCCTCTAGCCTTCTCCAAATGCTTTTTCAAAATAGACTTGATAATTTTGTTTGCACCTTCAACCTATCCGTTGGCCTATGGGTGAGTGACCGCCGCAAACCACTTTCCAATAAGAAATCTCCGGCAAAATTCTTTAATTTCAATGCTATTGAACAGAATCCCATTGTCTGTTATAATAGTTCGTAAGAGACCGAAGCGACATATGATGTTTCGAACAAAAAAGTTGATAACTTTCTTGGTTGTGATCGCGGCTAGCGGTACCGCTTCGGCCCATTTTGTGAAGTAATCAACAACGACAATAGCATACTTCGCACCGCCCTTAGAGATTGGCAAAGAGTCGATGATGTCAATATCCCACATAAGAATGGGCATGGACTGACCATTTGCATGATCTCTGTTGGCAGAGCACTTGGAACTTTTGCTATATCTTCCACTTGTCGCATCGTCGCACATAATCAGCAACGTCCATGTTTACTGTTGGCCAGTAATACCTATAGTGGAGTATCTTCTTTGCTAGTGTTTGCCCCCAGTGTGATCGTCGTAATCTCCCTCATGAACTTCTTTCAGAACATCTTTATTTCATTATGAGCGATATATTAGATTAAGAGAACAGAAAACCTTTTTCTATACATAGTTCCTTCTTGCATAACATATCGTGAAGCTTTATGAAGAACATGTCGCTTTTCATTTCTCCTCTCAGGCAAGATTCCATGCAATAAATAATCTTTAAATGGAGTCATCCGCGATTCCTTCACGGGCTTCGCTTCCAGTACTTGATCAACTTCCATCATATTTATGCTAGGGTATGTAATGTATCGATCAGAACCAAGCCCATCTGTTGTGCATCACCAGTACTAATGAACTTTGCCAATGAAACCGCTTCACCATTCTGTTCACGTGGGATATGCGAAATGTCATAATATTTAATATCCTCCAAAAACTCCTTAACTCGAGTAAGATATGGGGCGAGTCATTGTCCCTTAACTCGATATACCCCTCTGACTTGATATACCACCAAGTGTCGTAAAAAATTTCAAGAGACTTCACTTCTGAGCTTTCTAGCAATTTTAAGTCTAACGATCAATGCTTCATACTTGGCCTCGTTGTTTGTTGTGGGAAATTCGAGCTTCAAAGCATGACAAAATGACTGATTTTTAGGAGTTACAAGTACAATCCTAGTTCCGGAACAATGATCATTGGATGCTCCATTAGTGTACTTCCACCGTACAATAAGGATTACGCTACTTTCTGGAAGCTCGTTTTGCATGGTATATTCCGCTACGAAGTCCGCTAATGCTGGACCCTGGATAGATCTTCGCAGCAAATATATGATATCAAACTAGCTAAGATCAATGTTCTATTTAAGCAACCTCCCAGATGTCTCAGGTCATTGCAGGACTTGTCGTAATGGTTGGTTGGTGTAAATGTTGATTGGACGTGCCTGAAAGTATGGGAGAAGTTTCTATGACACGATTAGCAAACAGTACGCCATTTTTTCTATCTTCAGATAGTTTCCCTCTATACCTGTTAATTGCTTGTTGATATAATACACTGGCCTTTGAATCTGGTTCTCCTCGCAAATCAAGGTGGCACTTATAGCATGTGACGATACAACCAAGTAAACATACAACACTTCATGATCAATGGGCTTTGACAAGATAGGGGGTCTCTCCAAATGATTTATCAGAGCTCGAAATGCATCTTCACAACCCTGCATCCATTCAAAGTTCCTCTCTCCCTTTTTTATCAAATAAAAGAAAGGAATGCATTTGTCTATTGCCTTGGATATGAATCGATTTTAAATAGCGACCTTCCCGTTCAAACTTTGCACTTGCTTAATGGTTGTTGGCACTTGAATATCTCAAATAGCCTGGATCATTTTTGGATTATTTTCAATTCCTTGAGCATTGACAATAAAGCCCAAGAATTTCCCTGATGCAACACCGAATGAACACTTCAAAGGATTGATTTTCATGTTATATAATTGGAGGATGTAGAACAACTCTGCCAAGTCCCTAATGTGTTCGTTTGATCGCCGTAACTTCACAAGCATATCATCCACATAAAATTCATCATCCTCCCAATCCGGTCTTTAAATATTCAGTTACCAAATATTGATAGGTTGCTCCAGTATTCTTTAGTCTAAACGGCATCATCACATAATAGTATAACCCAGCATCCATCACAAAGCTAGTGTATTCCGAGAAATACGTCGAGATTTCGTTATATCCTGAGTACGCATCCATAAACGACAACAATTCATGGCCTGCATTTGAATCAACTAGGTGATCAATTCTAAGAAGAGGAAAACTATCTTTAGGGCATGCCTTGTTCAAGTCTGAAAAGTCGATGTACGTGCTCCACTTTCCATTCGCCTTCTCCACCAGCACGTGATTAGATATCCAATTAGGATAGAGGGCATTGCAAGTATACCTATTGACTTTAAGTTTATCCACTTCCTCTTTAAGGGAGACGGATCTCTCCGGATCCACGCCTTGTCTTTTTTGTTGTACCGGTACATACTTCGGGCCAATGTTCAATGCATGGCTTGCGATGGCAGGTGAGATCACACACATGTTAGAATGAGTCTAGCAAATACGTCCAGATTTGCTTGGAGAAAATCAGCAAGTTATCTCCTCATTGAGCGACTGAGCTGCGATCTAATCTTCAGGACCCGTGATGGGTTGTCGTGGCTGACTGTTATATCAATCGTCAGTTCAACCGACGCCGCCTTGGTCTCCTCTTCATCATCCCTCGGATCTATACCTCTATAGAACCAAATATGGTGCCTAAGCCAATGCTTAGGCGCTACTTGTCAATCTTCAGTAACTTGGATGCGAGCATATTTTCCCACAACTTTTCCTTCCTCCTTGCGTCGAGCTTCCCTCAACTCAGTCATATAACAGGCACGTCTAGTTGCTTGATCACCATGCACGACGGCTACTCCATTATCAGTCGGAAATTTTAGAGTCAAACACCATGGGGCAAGAGCTGCTTAGAATTCAAATAGGGTCGGGCGGCTCAAAAACATTGTATAGTGATTCAACATCCAAAATGATGAATGGTACGATCTACACTCTCCTATGCTCACCTTCCCCCAACTCAACCGGCAATTCGACATAACCAGCTGCCTCAGTCACCACACCATTACAACTGTGTATTTGGGCTTTAAACGGTTCTAAATCTTTAGCTTCCCTCGTCATTTGATCATAAGCCTTCTTAAGAATAATGGTTACATAACTTCCACAATCAATCAAAATTCTTCTCACCAGAGCAGGGACAATCATGGATGAAATGAACATCGGTCAACTATAGGAGCTCTACTCTATCAGCATCCCTGCTCATGGACACTGTATCATTAATCATCGTACATTGTTGCTTGGTCGTGGTTCCATCCTTCGCATTCGAACAATATTCAAAATCCACATACCTCTTTGCGCTAGCATGGCGCTTCATTTCCTACCAACTTCTATCCGCAGGATGCGGTCTACTGATTATCGTGTTTATTACCAATCTTCCTCCAGTCTATGCGGGCTCCTCGGCCCTACGCGGAGCTTGTCCTCGATTAGGGTAAGATGTCCCCTGTCCACCGTCCTATAGAGTTTTCACAAATTGTTGCGACTTCTTCTCTCGAATCAAGCCTACACTCGTTCATATTTTTCCCATAACACTCATAAATCTACAATATTTCCTAATCTGTTTTTGTATCTCTATCGACTCCTTCGTACACGACTTCTTATATTGAAAAGTATTATAGGTGGACAGATAAATATTCTCCAAGGATGCATTATGAGGTGTATAGTTGTCATAAATAGGAATCCTATGCTTCGGCTTTCTAGACTCCCCCTTCCGGTCTCGATTCCCTTCACCGCTCCTTTTCTGTTGATTCGGCTTAGTTTGGACATTGACTAGAATCTTCCCATAACTCTCATCAGACTGATTTATTGCGATGTTGCTTTGGACTACTTCCCCGCTTTGCCCCACAACATTGCTCTTTCTGGGGGACCAAGCCTCCTCCTTCCTTATAAACTGAGCTGCTTTTGAATAGAAGCGTTCTAGCAAGGCCGGTGGTTTTCCTGCTAGCTAATCGCCAAATTCTGATTCTGGGTCAACCTTTCTTATGTAGCCATAAGTATAACATGGTCACTTGAGTTACTAACTTCAGCGATAGCAACATGAAACCTTTGTAAGTAGTCTTTCAGTGATTCTCTTGGAGCTTGAATCACAATGGATAGTGACATCACGTCTTTTGGGTAAGTAGCATGATCCGTAACTGCTCCACGAACTTTGTTGCCAATTTGTCAAACCTTGAGATCAATCATGGAGGAAATCTTGTAAACCATATCGTTGAGATCCCAGAAAGAGTTATAGGGAAACAGCTACATTTGGTTGCGTTATTGGCTCTTCCTAAGTCCGTGAACCATTCGTACCTCATGATGTGCTGCCTTGGGTTAGTTTTTCCCTCATAGGCAGGCATCCTGGGCAAATTTAACTTCCTCGGATACTCTGCATGTGAAACACTATCAGTAAATAGGGTATGACTCCTCGAAATTCCCCAACCACCAATTTTCAAGCATTGGTTTCCCCTCCTCGATTGTCTGACCTTCACTGATAAGTCTGGAGTCTAGATAGGCAGTGCCAAGTGGTGATCGTGCTCACCTCGCGTGAATGTTGCGATTGATGTCTACGGGCCATCTCATGCCTCCTTGGCCTATCATCCTCCTAATGTGCATCATGAGTATTCATCTGGTTGTCATTTTGGATCGGTAGTTGGTCAGCATTCAAACCAACTTCAGCATCTAAACCCCTAGATCTAGCTCCAGCGCAGCTTCCCAATTGCATTTGAGGAACAACTCCTCTGATTGAGGGATCGGTACTGATCCCTAAGGAGGGATCAACACTGATCCGTTTTGGCAGAGCATGTTGGTCTGCCAAGCATTGCTTTGATGTCTCTACTTGCGCTGCTTTGACCTTGCGACACATACGCCTATGATGCTCATCTTCTGGTGAGGTTGAACTCTCCGACACCGAGTAAGAAGCAAGATCCCTTCTGGCACTCTTACGCTGCTGCTGAGCAATCTGGTTCAGTAGATTGACATTAGTTTGGATTTTCTCGTTCAGCTATCTATGGATTTCCATCAACTCCCCAACCAAGTTTTTGAATTCAGCTTGGTAATGGAATAAGTGGGTTTTTTTTACCAATAGGCTCCACATTGACATTAGGAGGCTGGTTACTTGGGGATCCTTGTTAGATGCTAGCAGTTAACATTCTAGGAAGTTGATCTGGTAAGCCTCACCATTCTGAATTTATTTGCTTAGATTTTGGTAAATCTGAGTAGTGTTTGCAAACTTCTAACAATGAATCTAGATCTCCTTTGGGGGATTTCCTTAATCCAGTACAACAAAGGGGATCTTAATGGGTTGAGAATCAAGTTTCTCAGTGAAATCACCAAAATATTTTTAACCAAATCTTCCACAAACACGTAAGAACAGATTTTTTAGTGAAATAAATACATAAACTAAATGAAAACAGAGGAATATATAAAAATAATAGGAAAAAACACAACAAAAGGCAGAATGACAAGATTTGTATTTATTCGGCATTGATTGCCTATGTCCACTTTGAATATTCTCTTTATTGCTTTCCAATTAACTTGATTATAATTAGAAATAGCAAGAGACAAAAGAATAATGGAGGGAGTTGATTACAATAATAATGTTGTCTAACGAGCAGCAAAAAGATCCTTAGAATGGCCCTCTAAGCCTGTATTTATAGGTGAAGTCGACCTCTAATCTGACTGGAACTTCGACAACAGAACTTCTCATCCGTAGAGGCCTACCATAGGGAGGGCTAGGCCTAAATCACAATGGAGAGGGATCGGTACCGATTCCTCTATGTGTGGAATTTGGAGCAGCGATCCCTGTGGTAGCTTTCTCATGATTGAATACATTGGAATCTCATGCATTAGTACAATTAGATGTGTGGAATTCTTGCTTTCACTTAATCTTTGGTTCAATTCTATTCTTGCCTGAAAGATGCCGAACCCTTTCAGGGATGACATGCTGAACTATAATATTCCTTGCATATATGCCAATCTATAATATTCCCTAGATATATGTAGATCCATAATATTCCCTAGATATATGTCGATCCATAATATTCCCTACATATATATTTAACCATATTGTGACCCTCCACTGTGCCGATCCCTTCATGACTCCACCTACGTTGGCCATCCACCCAACCTACAATGCCGACCCTTATGGTTTCACCTAGCTCTACGGACCCATCTAGTATTAACACATCATATTGAACCGAGTTCCATAGGTTATGCGGATCCCTTAAATAATCACCAGGGTCGATCTCTATTATCTCACTTCGCTGCATCGATCCTTTTGTTACCTCATCTGTGTTGACAAATAAATATGCCGATCTCTATTCCACCCGAGCTAATCTCCATCTCTCTAACATCCTGCGCTGCTTATCTATCAACTCTGCTTAATCCGGGCTTTGTATAACTATCCAGACTCTATTTTTGGGTCATGTAGACATTTCTTCATGGTCATCCTTCTTAATGACTGTCGAGTCTATCTTCTATGACCGATCCAATGTAGCCGCGTTGGGGAATTGTGTAATAATGGCAATCCAACTCTGTGATGATTTCTCCCTCCTCTACGAAGTTAGCAATGGTCCTCTTTCTCTTGTGCGAAGGGAAATACCTTTCAAACATATGTTTATTGGTTTTATTAGATCTTATTTTTGCTTCGAATGTTGGATGTAAAAATCCATCATACAAAGGTTTAAAAATGGTAGAAGAATCATAGTAAGAAGAATATTCCCTCTTACATTAATCAATCATTGCAAAGTATATCTTGCGGGAGCTGAATTATTCTCCGTAGATAATGCTCCAACCCCTCTCAGTTAAGGATTTTACCAATAGATATATCGGTGCAACAAAGGCATCCATATCATTAAGTGTTGATTGGCAAAGAAAGCGTTGTAGTGTTGCGGTTGATTGATGATTATAAGAGTTTCAAAAGTCCTACAGCATGGCAGTACTCCCATCTGCACTAGCAACTTTACTTGTCCTATTGGAGTTGATCCCTTATTATTGAACCCAAGGATAAGCTCAAGGATAGGCTTTAGCTTCTCTTTTTGAATGCCTATTCAATCAAAGGCATGTTTGAAAATGATGTTAACTATGCTCCCAGTCTCCACAAGAATCTTGGACACTATAGAAAGTCCAATTTGGGCCATGATCATAAAGGGGTTGTTATGAGGTTGATGGATCCCTTTCTTCAGCTCTTAGGAGTAGCAATAAGATTTGGCATCGGTATATTGAGTCGTTAAGCGGGGGATCTTCTCAGATGGAGAACAATTACTCTAGCTTCTTTAATGTATTTGTTTATGGCTCCCCTGCCAGTCCCCATCGGGTGTGGCCCATCATGGATTAAATCAATTCTATTTAATGGAAGACTCAAGCTTAAGGGATCTTCTTTTTCTAAGATGTTGACAGCATTATTAGGAAATTTATGTGGACCGTCACTAATCTGAAGTACCTTTTGCTTATCTTGGATGAATTCCTTCAAATACCCTTCACAGATTAAATTCTAAACGATTTTATTCAATACTCGACATTCATCAGTTTTGTGGTCATTCCCTTTGTGATAAGCACAATAGTCATCCCCTTTCTTTGTTTAGGTATTTTTAGCCTTGGACGAAGTCGGGAAGTTAACCTTCTCTTTGGTCGTTGCGTATATATAAGACAATGGCTTGTTTAATGTGGTTGAATTAGTATTTGGCTTTTTCCACCTCATTCTTTAGTGTCCCCGATCCAATCCAAATCTTCCACCCTCCTTCATATGATTAGCTTTTTTTAGCATAATATAATTCATCCATTCGAATGAATTTATCAGCTTGGAAGTGGAAATCTTGTAAATCCTTATGCCCATGAACAAAAAGTTCTTTCCAAAATGGTGTATTCTCTATCAGCACAGAATGCGCTGCAATGAGCTTATCTCTATCATTCATATCTATGGCTTTTAGTGCTGCTGTATTGAATCTTCTGAGGCAATCACCTAGTGATTCCCTAATCACCTAGTGATTCCCCCTGCCTTTGCTTAATCCTTGCAAGAACAATGCAATCGATGGTTGGATCCTTGCATATACAGACTTAGGTGGAGAATGCATAAGAAAACTACTTCCATGGGTAGATAGTCTTCTCACAATATTGTCGATACTACTTTATAGCTTCCCCTTGAAGTGTTGCTAGGAACAATTTACATCGAATTGCTCAAGAGGCATTACATAAATTCATTTGTCTATCAAAAAGCCATCAAGTGATCATCAGGATCAGTAGTACCATGTTTTTTTTGGGGTTGGGATCTTGACATAAGCTGGAATGACCACTGACATGATTTCGTCTGTGAACGGACCTACTTGTTCATTGCCATCTGCTCGCTTATCCAAAGTTCTCTTCTATTAGCATCAAAATTGACCATCAACACCCAGTTGTGTGAAAGCACCAATATCCAGTCACAAATCATAGATCGTATATAATATGGAGAATATAATATGAAGAATAAACAAAACTAAAAAGAAAGCAAGTAAAGAAGATAAGATTTATAGTGGTTTGTCTAACTCTGGCCTACGTCCACTCTAGAATAATCCTCTTTATTATACTAAAATTTGTTTACAGTTACAATCCAAAATAAAAATGGAAGAGTGTAGCATAGGTAGAAGATAAATAGAAGAACAAAGTGGCACTCTTTCTGAAGCCATGTCTGTTGCATTTGTAGTGAAACATTGGCTACATGGCTTTCTCATCCATACCGACCCACCATAACGATCAGTATGTCCAATTTGTCCATAAATAACGATTGGCCTTATCACTACCGATCGTTCTTCCTTCATCCAAATCAATGCCGATCATCTCAGGAGGGTCCTCCATGCCGATCCCTCCCTTTCCATGTTGCTACACTGATCCTTCTTCTCACAATATCCTATACTAATCCATTCTCCATGAAGATACGCTGACCCTTCCTGATCTACGAAGATACACCGATCCTTTCCGATGTAGCCTGGAAAGTACACCGATCCATCTAGCTTTATTGGTGTATACTAATCCATCTTTCTTAGAGTGTTATGATGATCCATAGTGTTTCTTAAATACATGCCGCTTCCTAGTGCCTCGGGATGCTATGCCAATCCATACTCATTCGTACACAATCCTTAGTCTACATCATAACATGCCGATCCCTTTAGCGCCAGAGACATATGCCGAATCCTCATATCCTAAATGTTATACCAATCCAAACTTTGCCAATCCATGCCATGCCAATCCCTTCCTATGTCGATCCATACTATGCCAATCCAATCTATGTCGATCCATGCTGATCCATATTACGCCGATCCAAGTTATGTCGTTCCATCCTTCTCAAGTATATATTCATATTTCAAGCACCCTGTATCGTTTATCTACCGACTATGTTTAATCCTAGCTTCATGTTATTATATGTAGTTGACTTTCGGACGTCACAATCATCACCCTGCACTTATCGGCCTCGACAAATGTGAAGTCCATTAGGTTAAATCCGCATGTGTACGGCCTTGCCAAAAGGCAGGTTAATATCTTCCCTTTTGCATTTAGCATGTCTTTGACTGTCAGTTTTGCTACATCTTTCAAATAAGCTTAAATGTTATAATTTATTTTTTGGTTTGGGCTATATACTTTTAAGGTCGAGCTTCCAGATTGCTCGAGAGATTTATCTAGCATCATTCCCTGATGATCGACTTTAATCAAATGACATTCTTTTTTCTTTGACGATGTCAGTTCTATCTTGCCGTTGCCCTAATTGGTATAATATTCTAAGTTTCTTCTTAGGGAAATCACCTTGTCTACCATTGTTGGTTTTGCGGTTTTGGAAAACTTTTAAGATAGAGCTGCTTTGAGAGTTCTTGCATTTCCAGCGATTGTTGCTCCAGATGCTTTATCCTGATTGCATTGTCGTCCGATTATGTTGGGGTTGACGGCTGTACTTGCATATATCCCTCCAAGTTGAAAGTTGAAGCAATATTTTCCTCCAAAGTCATGGTATGTATTGCTTTTTCATCCATTCGACTAAGCCTTTTAGATTTCATTTTCTTAAATCAAGATAAATAGTTCATAATTAGTCTATGAGGGAATTATAAAGCCGTATGTTTGGGCAACTCCTTCTAGTGCAAAAAATGTTAACAAGAAATCTTATCAACATCTCAATGCTAAGTTATTAACCAGAAATGTTGCTAACACCTCAAAGAAAAATTTAGAAGTGATCAATCTCTACGAAACCCCTTTTAAACGAGTTGATTGGGACAGAACGTCTTTAGAAGGTGGCTTTATGAAAGTGTTAATTGTAGATAAGAAAACCAATCAACTCTTTGAAATGAAAGTTAAGAAGAGGACAACTCGTTGATGGCCCCTTTTGAGTGGACAGAAAGGGTCATTTGCATCTCTTTTTACGTGGATCAAATAAATCATTCGTATCCCCTTTTGAATAAATCGAAAGGGCCATTTTTCTTTGAAAAGGAGAACTCACTTTCAAAATAATTTCTACTACCATGGAAGGACTCCTTCGAAGGAGTTATATGTTTTGGAATATTCGAGATCCTTTCAATGGTGTCCAACCAGCAAGCATGACCTAATGCTCATATAGTGAATTCCTTTTGAAACCCCTTTCGACTAGGTTGAAAGGGTATTTGCTCTTTCGAAGGGGCTTAGTGTACAATATATAAGATTAAATTCAACATGCAATGGAATAAAATCTTAGACAAATAACATAAGTACAATGAACTTATTAATATCGAAATATCATCATCACGTCAATTTAACCCTTGATATCATAAAACATGATGATAATATGATTCAAATCCATAAATCCTAAGTTGATTCCATAACATTGCATAAGTCAATAGGAGTTAAGAAAATAAGTGAGCATCATGTGCAATTGGTCATTAGTCAAGCTAATAGCCGAAATGATCATCCTTTTATTCAATAGGGTTGAATTTATAGATGTAGGTTGATTCCTTTCTGCATCCATCCTTTTGAAGTGGTCGAAAGGTCCTTATCCCAACCTTTCACATTCATCCTTTCGCCTTTATCCTTTCACTTCCATAGCTTTAAAGGCGGCCATTTGGGTCTTCTTATTTTGCTTACGTTAACCCTTTCACCTTCATTAATAGTATGCTAGCAGTGGATGTTGTTCTAAAATTCCCCATGTTTCTTTTACATTCTTCTGAAACCTTTCGACACCTATAAAGGGTATATAGCAAAAAGGTCGAGGTTTTCTATCACATTATTTTGATGTAAGCGGAAGTACCCCCAACTCCTTCTTCTCCTTAAAACCTCCCTTGATTGCTTTGGTCTGGTGTTAATTATGATGAGTGATTATTTGAGTGGGTAAGGAATGCTTTCACATAGTTTTGAGAGGATCGGTAGGTGATGACTGGATCATTGCAAAAGGCCACTCGGATTCATGTGGAGTCTTCTTTATGTTTTTCAAAGTTTCCAGCCATTCGAAAGGCTTGTTCTTGCTTTCGAAAGGCGTGCATTGGTAAAATGTCTTTAAGTGGAAAGTTGACAACGGTGAATGTAAGGACCTGCCTTTTTGGATGGTTTAAATCAACGATACACCACACACGTCAGACTCAAACCATTCAAAGGAGCAGATTTCTATGGGGTAAATAAGAAAAAGAAGAGAAAGAAATAAACAAATATAGAATCTCGCAACGGAATGACAAAATATAACAATCAAATAAACAGTTCATGAAGCTATTTTATAAATACATTTGATTATTCTTTTACAACACAAAATCTGAGTTGGATATAACCGAAATAAATAAAATGCAGCAGAAAAACATGATGCAATAGAATAAATATAGTAAATAATAATAGTACATAATCTTCGTCTCCATCCTCTAGAAAGCAGTCTTCGATAAACTAAAAAGCTCAGGCTGACCCGAGCGAATTGAAAAGATAAAACATTTGAGTCAGAACTAAGGATCTTATGCAAGTTAAATCAATAGTAAATAAATATGAGTGTAACGCCTTCAGAGATGTTTACAGGGTTTGACATCTCCTATCTAGTATCAACGTGAGTGTAATAACTCAAGAGATGTTTAGGATTTCCATCCCCTAAGGATCCATTAACTATATACTATGTAGTATAATACGCTATTATAATATGTATATAGTAAGTAAAGTATTAAAATAGCGTTAAAGCGTTACCTATATCCCCCTTAACACATTTATATAATGTCGTAGTCTATACAGATACCGTAAACTCCATCCACAGATAGGCTATCAGGGAGCACTCCATAGATACAATACAAAACAAACTCGTAGAAGGCGCGATAAGGCATGTGATAAGGCATGGGAGGCAATGCCTAGGGTAGGTTACTACTATTTTGCGGATCCGGACGGGTGGTAACGCATAGCAGCTACTACCGCCCACCTCGGAACACACTCCCAAATCAAATCAAGGTATGGCCACCAAATCATCACAAAGTCATAATATGGTATCGAAGAAATGTGTTCGATCGGAGGAATGACCTATATGGCTCCTATTTTAGCCACATCAAGCTGACTCACGGGAGTCAGGTTTACATAAATAACTCATACAGAATCGTTCGCCAAACCATCCTACTTCATTTCTGGAATCTCCACCACGTACACAGTGTTAAAGTGGTTATCGGTATTGGCAGCTAGTATGACAATATCTGATCCCGACCTCTTTAACAACCAAACTCTTATTTCATACCAGATGGTTCTTTTACATTTCAAAAGTCAATTCACAATTGATATCAAAATATCATATTCTCAAAACCGTATCACCTTCAAAATCACATCCACTTTCTAAATCACATTCACTTCCAAAATCATATCCACTTTAAAAAATCATATTTACTCAAATATGTTATTTCATAAAGAGGTATCAATTTCAAATTCCAACTTAGGTTTTATCATCATCAAGGATTTAAATATAGATACTTTAACTTTACATAGTCTGAAATATTAGAAAATAGTTTAGATAGTCATAAATAGTTTAAATAGTTTAAAAATTGTTTAAATTAGATTGAAACAGTTTAAATAGTAAAAATAGATTAAATAAATTTAAATTTGATTTAATTAGATTTTAAATAGATTAAATAAATTTAGAATAGATTAAATAGATTTAAATTATATTAAATAGATTTTAAATAGATTAAATAAATTTAAAATAGATTAAAATTATATTAAATAGATTTAAATTATATTAAATAGATTTAAAATGGATTAAATAAATTTAAAATAGATTAAATAGATTTAAATTATACTGAATAGATTTAAAATGGATTAAATAAATTTAAAATAGATTAAATAAATTTAATTAGTTTAAAATAGGCAAAACAGATTAAATTGGATTAAATAGATTATAAAAGAATAAAATAAATTAAAATAGTTTTAAATTGATTAAAATATTTAGTTTAATTAAAATATTTTAAATTAGTTTAAAATAGATTTCAAAGTTACATCCAAACATTTTCAATAACTCAATTCCGATAAATTCATTTATACTTGACACTTTAACTTTGAAATTTCAATTTAAATACGTTGAACAATTCATTAAATCAATTCCAATTTCAACATTAACGCTTCAATTATCGAAAATAATTCAATTTATATAAATAACTTTCTATTTCAAAATGGCAGTTAATTGAAATCAAAATTTAAAGAATTAAAAATTATTTGATTTAACCAATCCAATGTCCGTATATAATTTTCTACCCTATGGTCAAGTGATACAGATATTTATCATTTCAATCTGCAATATTTAAATTTTTACGGGTACATATTATTTCAACCCGCAATCCCAAATCAAAATAAAATCCATAAAATCGCTCGAATCTATCATTTCAACCCATAATGATTTTTCCTAATCTATAGATCGTTCGGGTATGTATCATTTCAACCTGTATGGATTTTTAACAATAACCAACAAAACTTGCTGTGTTATAACATATAAACATAACCTCAAATCATCCAATATCATCAATCAAACATCCATCACAATCATCATCCACATCACCAATAAATAACAACAATTAACTGATTATCAATAACAGGTATTAAATGGTAATTTAAAATTAAATATTAAATAAAATAGCAATTAAATTCAATAGAAGTCAGATTTAAATAAAATGACAATTTAAATATACCAAACATCAATCAATCAATTTATAATCATATCATAAATTTAATTTAACTAACATAAGATAATTTAGTAGTTGTGAGTAGGTTAAAACACCCACCTTCGATTTATCATCGATTTAAAATCCAAAAATCAGCCCAAAATTTGAAAGTCTCGGAATGCAGCTAAAAAATATCTGGAATTTCGATATGATTCCAACGGAGAAAACCATGCATGAATCCGAGCTTGTATGCAAAAGTTATCAACATTAGAAGATTGGAAAATTTTGACTACGGGTCTTACTTCGAGTCGCCGCCTCAAATATCCGGTGCTTGCTTCGGATTTTATCCAAAATGACCCGACACCGAGTCATTTGCCTGCTAACATGAAGTCGCTATAGGGTTTTCACCTTTGGAACTCGAAGCGCGCCCAGATTCGCCTTGTTTGGCTGGAACTCTCTCTGACCCCAAGTCGCTACAGGGTTTTTTGCCTCTGAAACTCCAAATGAACCCTTCCCGACTCGAAGTAAACCTGAAGAAATTTTTTTGAAATTAAGTTTTGTAATTTGGGAATTAGGTTTGAACAGGAGGAAAAAGATGTATGTATAGAAAATAATAAAACGAGAAACAGCTAGCGTTTATAACAGCCTATATATAGGCAGGGTTGGATCGAAACGACTACGTGACCCAAAAAGCCCGTTCTGACCCCGAAACTAAAATAGGTCATCCCATATATGAAAATGGACGTTTTCGGTTTCTTTTAAACTCAATGGAATAGGTTTCAAGTCCTAATTCCATCGTATGAAGAAGTTGGCTTTTAAAATTAGCTTATTTCAGTTGAATTCAATTAAATTGATCTCTATGAGTTTCGAGCCCACACAATCAAACGACAAGTCCGATCGCTACAAAACTTGAAACTCTACAGTAATTCACTATTATGAATCTGATGAAACTGGTTTCGTTGAAATCCGAGATAGTGGCCAAAATGATTATTTTCACATTAATTAACAAATTATTATTAAATTAAATTTATCACTTTTCAAATTCAAATTTTATAACTAACAAAATTTTATCACTTTTGATTAACTAGTAATTATAATCTTTCAAAACAAATTTACCATGTCAAATTTAACTATTAATATTGCGCTAATTACAGCGTTCCAATTCCAATTACAATAAATTCATTAATTATAATTTAAAACCGAGTAAATTGATTCATTTTGATTTCAATCTTTTTATTCAATCAATCATTACTTTATGGACATAGTTAACATTGGTTTTCCATTTATTACATCAATATTCTACAATTTTCATCTAATTCATATTATCTCAATATTTACTTATTTATTTATTGCAATTGATTTACAATTAAGTTTCAACAGATTAAATAATGTAATGATAATTAAATCATTGTTACAACTTACAATTTTAAACACAATTCTATGTTTATTGTTAACAAACAAACTAATAAATTCACATACATATTAATTATTCTATTTTAATCAATTCCAATTAATTACATACAACTTCATCTTTTAATACAATATTTAATTTATTTACTCATTTACAGTTTATACCCAATTTTAACTTTACAATCATTCCAATTAATTGAGATTTAATTAAAATAGTTATCAATTTCCGTAAATTAACATTATTAAATTTCAGTTAACTGAAATTGCATTAAAATAGTTATCTATTAACTTACACTAACATTATAACATTTCATTCTGGTTATTATTCTTATTATTAAACTTAAATTTTTTCCCAACATTAAATTCCATAAATTATTTAATCAATAAATTTAATTATCGAAATTTACGGGTCGTTACACTCTCCCGCACTCAAAACTTTTCATCATCGAATAGGAAAAGAAGGAATTAATAAATTAATATATTTGATTCAAAATATTCAATTTATAACAATTAATTTACATAATTAAGTATTAAATAAAATATATCAGTTAATAATCAATTAAATCCTTTATATTCAAGTTAATGAAAGTTTGAAAAACATTTTCACTTTCACAAAAATTTCTAGGTCCAAAATTTACAGAAAATTTCTGCATAGTCTCCTTTTTACGGAGAGGTCCGGGAGAAATAATAATATCAACAATAATAGTATATATCACATATTTTCAAAATAAATATCCCAAACCATGGGAAAAACAATATAATATCGATAAAAAACTATAATCCAAAAACGTACCTATTTGTCGGGCAAACAACACTTAATTTATGAAACCAAAAGCAGTAGCTATTGCTTTCATAGCCTTTATTTCACTTATAAAATCCAAAGAGGTTAATTATAATATGAAAGAAAAATAATTAAGTTGTTTCAACTAATAACAAAACAAATCAATACAACATAACAACAATCACTTGCAAACAAACGATATAAATATTATATGCCATCAAGTAAACCAACCATCCATTCATAGCAACCAAAACAAATGGTTTGTTCGGGGGTTTAGACATTTTTAATTATATACAATGATAAATAAACTACTATATACCATACAGTCAACAGTCGTAGATAAAACTATAAAGATCATTTATACTTCTTTACATAATAGAATTATCCTTTCCCAACCAATACATAAGCCACACAAACAATAATTTCAAATAATATTTAAGTTTTATTCTTATTACTCTTTTTTCACATTATTTACTGTTCATTTTCATTTATTCATACAATGCTTGTTTAATTTCTTTACATTTATCACTTACAAAATTCATTTTCCATTCATTTATACAATACCATTTTTTCTTTCACTACTTTACATTCATTGCTTACATAAGTTATTTCCATTTCAATCATTAGATTATTTATTATTATGTAAGCCTCTTTACAATTAAATTCACCACTAATAGATTTTTTTTCACATTTATTTCTTCTACATATATTATTATTTAATATTAAATCCATTTCTAAATCATTTCAATGTTTTTTGAAGTTATAATCATTCAATTAATATAGTACTCATTTTAATTATAAATGGCTTCAATATTAATTTAAGTTTATAACTATTTACTTACAGTATTCAACTTTTACTATCCAATCCGATCATAAATAGCTTAAAATGTTAACTGAAGTTTATAATTGTTTTTCTTACATTATTCACTTTTCTATTACATTTGATTAGTAACATGTCAAACTATTAACCTAAGTTTATAACAATGTATAATATCAGAATTCTTATTTATAAAAGTAATTCCATCGAATACTTTCATTTATTAAAGTTTACTTGTACAATATTCTATTATATATCCTATTTAACATTACAACTTTTTTATATTTTGGTAAATTATATATATATATATCTTTTAGAATGCAAAAGAAAGTTACGCAAGTTATCATATTTATTTTAATTAACAAAATGTTCACTAGTTACATTTTCTTATTTCCATTTCTTAATTTATAAATGACGATCTTCAATTTCTTTATATTTCATTTATCTCTTAACATCTAATTTCTTATTTCACATCTTAACGGCTTCCAAATATTAAAATGTTAAGATTTCATTTTATTACTTAACTGAAAACTACTAATTATCAGAAAAATTTAAGAACTACACTTCGGTTCATTTTAGTCACTTAGAAAATAATATATATTTATCCTTTATAGATCAAATCATATTTAAAATTCAAAATTAAGGTTTATTCATCAAAACAGATATGTAGTAAGACTACTACAGCAGTCTTCCGACTTTGAAACTCAAAAACGAACCTCGATGATGCATGCACTCATCACCGAAATTATTTTTCAACGGCAGAGAGGGGAGTACAGAACTTATTTCCTTTCAAAATTCCTTTAAAACATTTCTTTCAAATCATATTGATATGTTTATATCTAAAATACATCCAAATTAATAATATTATATTCCTAAATCTTTTGAAAACCAATTTCAAAAATCTCGGAACTTAAGTTCTTAAATTATTAATTTATATTCATTTTATTTTTAAATCCTATTTTTCGATCAATATTTATAAGATTTCTCTATCTAACAAAAAACATATTACATCCAACTATAACATTTATAAAATTTATTATTTTATATACAAAATATATAATAGGCAAAATTATTCCCTTTACCTATATTTCAATACAATATTGTGTCGATCTGTTCTGTTAAGTGTTTAGAAATTCCTATCGATGCCATAACGTCCTTTGTACCGACCTGAATTTATAATTACAAAACATAACAAATTAAAACAATATTTCATTTATAACACTAACAAATACGCATTCTCATATATATACACTCAACGACTCATTCCAGGGTATTACTACCCTATTCCTTAATGAGTCAAACCCTACAAAGCTAAGGTTAACGCTAAACCAAAGCTCTTATACCAACTATATCGACCTAACTTTTTGAATGGTTTAAATCGACGACGAACCACATACGTCAAACTCAAACCATTCAAAGGGGGAGATTGTTATGGGGTAAATAAGAAAAAAAGAGAAAGATATAAACAAATACAGAATCTTGTAGCGGAATTACAAAATATAATAATCAAATAAATAGTTCATGCTGTTTTACAAATACATTTGATTATTCTTTTACAACACAAAATCATAGTTGGATATAACCGGAATAAATAAAATGCAGCAGAACAACATGATGTCATGGAATAAATATAGTAAATAATAATAGTACAAAATCTTCGTCTTCATCCTCCAGAAAGCAATCTTCGACAAACTGAAAAGCTCAAGCTGACCCGAGCGAATTGAAAAGACAAAACATTTGAGTGAAAACTAAAGGATCTTATGTAAGTTAAATCAACAGTAAGTAAATATGTGTGTAACGGCATCAAAGATGTTTACGGGATTTGACATCTCTTATCCAGTGTCAACATGAGCGCAATAACTTAAGAGATGTTTGGGATGTCCATCCCTTAAGGATCCGTTAAACTATCTACAATGTAGTACAATATGGTATTATAATATGTCTATAGTAAAGTATTAAAATAGCGTTAAGGCGTTACCCATATCCCTGTTAACACAATTATATAATGCCGTTGTCTATACAGATACTATTAACTCCACCCACAGGTATGCTATCAGGGAGCACTCCACACAAAAAAAACTCGTAGAAGGCTCGCGAAGGCATGTGATAAGGCATGCGAGGAAATGCCCAGGGTAGGACACTACCATTTTGCGGATTCAGACTGGTGGTAATGCATAGAAGCTACTACCGCCCACCTCGGAATACACTCCCAAATCAAATCAAGGGGTGGCACCAAATCATTACAAAGTCATAATATGGTATCGAAGAAATGTGTCCGATTAGAGAAATGACTTCACTTGGCCCGGCATGGATCCTGTTTTAGCCACATCAAGCTGACCCATGGGAGTCAGGGTTATGTAAATACCTCATATAGGATCGTTCGCCAAACCATCCTACTTTATTTCTGGAATCTCCACCACGGACACAGCTGTTAAAGTGGTTTTCGGTATTTGCAGAGAGTACGACAATATCCGATCTATCTCCCTAACAACCAAACGCTTATTTCACACTGGATGGTTCTTTTACATTTCAAAAGTCAATTCACAATTGATATCAAAATATCATATTCTCAAAACCATATCACCTTCAAAATCACAATCACTTTCAAAATCACATTTGCTTCCAAAATCATATCCACTTTAAAAATCATATTTACTCAAATATGTCATTTCACAAAGAGGTATCAATTCCACATTCCAACTTAGGTTTCTCATCATCAAGGACTTAAATATAGATACTTCAACTTTACATAGTCTGAAATATTAGAAAATAGTTTAGATAGCCATAAAAAGTTTTAATAGTTTAAAATAGATTGAAATAGTTTAAATAGTAAAAATAGTTTAAATAGATTTAAATTTGATTTAGTTAGATTTTAAATAGATTAAATAAATTTAAAATAGATTAAATAGATTTAAATTATATTAAATAGATTTTAAATATATTAAATAAATTTAAAATAGATTAAATAGATTTAATTATATTAAATAGATTAAAAATAGACTAAATAAATTTAAAATAGATTTAATAGATTTATATTTTATTAAATTGATTTAAAATGGATTAAATAAATAAAAATAGGTTTAAATTATATTGAATAGATTTAAATAGATTAGATAAATTTAATTAGTTTAACATAGGTAAAATAGTTTAAATTGAATTAAATAGGTTATAATAGATTAAAATAAATTAAAATGGTTTTAAATTGATTAAAATAGTCAATTTAATTAAAATAATTTAATTAGTTTAAAATAGACTTCAAAGTTACTTCCAAATGTTTTTAATAACTCAAATCCGATAAATTCATTTATATTTGATACTTCAACTTTGAATTTCAATTTAAATCCTTCGAACAATTCATTAAATCATTTCCAATTTCAGCATTAATACTTGGATTATTGAAAATAATTCAGTTTATATATATAAATTTCTATTTCAAAATGCCAGTTAACTGAATTCAAAATTTAAAGAATTAAAAATCATTTGATTTAACCAATCCAGTGTTCATATATAATTTTCTACTCCATGATTAAGTGATACGGATATTTACCATTTCAATCTGCAATATTTTAAATTTTTATGGGTATATATTATTTCAACCCACAACCCCGAATCAGAATAAAATCCATAAAATCACTCGAGTCTATCATTTCGACCCAAAATGATTTTCTCTAATCTATAGATTGCTCGGGTATGTATCATTTCAACCCATATGGATTTTTAACAATAACCTAGGGAACTTGCAGTATTATAACAATATAAATATAACATTAAATCATCCAATATCAACAATTAAACATCCATCACAATCATCATCCACATCACCAATAAATAACAAAAATTTACTGATGATCAATAACGGATATTAAGCAGAAATTTAAAATTCTATATTAAATTAAATAGCAATTAAATTCAATAAAAGTCGGATTTAAATAAATGACAATATAAATATACCAAACATCAACCAATCAATTTCTAATCACATTATAAATTTACTTTAACTAACATAATATAATTTAGTAGTTGTGAGTTGGTTAAAACATTCACCTTCGATTTGTCGTCGATTTAAAATCCAAAAAGCCCAAAATTTGACAGTCTCAAAATGCTGCTAAATCATTTCTATAATTTTCGGAATTTTGATACGACCCCAAAGAAGAAAACTACGCATGAATCCGAGCTCATATGCAAAAGTTATCAACAATAGAAGATTGGAAAATTTTGACTTCGGGTCTTACTTCTAGTCGCCGCCTCAAATACCCGGTGTTTGCTCCAAGTCTTTGCCAAAATGACAGGAGACCGAGTCATTTGCCTCCTGGCACATATTAAGTACTAATTCCACTTATGAAGAAGTTAGCATTTTAAATCAGCTTATTTCAATTGAATTCAATTAAATTGATCTTTACACGTTTCGAGCCCGCACGATCAAACGACAAGTCCGATCGCTATGAAACTTGAAACCCTACAATAATTCACTGTTATGAATCTGATGAATTATTTTCATCGAAATCCTAGATAGTGGCCAAAATGATTATTTTCACGTTAATCAAATAAATTATTATTAAATTAAATTTATCGCTTTTCAAATTCAAATTTTACAACTAACAAAAAAAATTCGCTTTTGATTAACAAGTAATTATAATCTTATAAAACGAATTTACAGTGTCAAATTCAACTATTAATATTGCGCTAATTATAGCGTTCCAATTCCAATTATAACAAATTCATTAATCATAATTTAAAACCCAATAAATTGATTCATTTTGATTTCAATCTTTTTATTCAATCAATCATTACTTTATGGACATAGTTAACATTGGTTTTCCATTTATTACATCAATATTCGATAATTTTCATCTAAGTCATATTAACGCAATATTTACTTACGTGTATTGCAATTTATTTACAATTAAGTTTCAACAGATTAAATAATGCAATGATAATTAAATCATTGTTAAAACTTACAATTTCAATCACAATTCTATGTTTCTTGTTAACAAACAAACTAGTAAATTCACATACGGATTAATTATTCTATTTTAATCAATTCGAATTAATTGCATACAATCTCACCGTTTAATACAACATTTAATATAGTTACTCATTTACAGTTTATACCCAAATCTCTGGTGAATCAATGCCCGTTGTAAAGGAGTTTCACCCCTTTATGAATAATTCTAAGATTGATGAGACCGTCAATTAATTATAGAGATCAACCGAAGTGGAGCTATGGGATACTCCAAAATTAAGAAAACACGAATAAGGAGAGACATGAATGGATTTTAGAACAAGGAATGTTCTAAGATTCTGCATTATAAAACCATAACCCTTTTTTAAAACCATATCATTTCAAAACCATATTAATTCCAGATCATACACACTTTTAAAATGTTCAATCCCAAAATCATAACCTTTTTTTAAAATTATAACTCTTTCGAAATTATAAAACCTTTGAAATCTTAACACTTTGGAAATCATAACACTTGTAAATCATAACATTTTCCACTTAAATAGTTTAGATATTAAAAAAAGTATAATAAAATAGTTATAAATTAAAATAGTTTATAAATTCAAGTAATTTGTATATTAAAATAGTTATAAATTAAAAAAGTCTATACTAAAATAAATTATTTATTAAATTAGTTTTTGATATATATACATATATTATATATAATAAAATAGTTTTCCTCAAATTCCACAATCGTTTTAAATCAACTTAAATTCAAAAATTCAACTTAAATTAAATCATAGTTCATCCATTTCAATTCAATTCAAACCTCAATAAACCAATTTCAATTTTATCAGTTTCAAATACAAATTTGAACAGATTCAATTTCAATAGATTCCAAAGCATTAAATATTCAAAAATTTACAAACTAAATTTGATAATTTCATGTGTGTATATATATATATATATATCAAATTCACTTTACTATTATTTAGTTTTGAAATATTCACTTAATCAAAACAATAGTATTAAAATAAGGCTTCAAAATACAAATTTAAATAGAACTATATATCCCATTTAATTTATTTAAATTTAAAAATATTCATTTAAATCGTCTTAAATCAAAAATCAAGTTATAAATCATATATTTAAATCTCAAATTTAATAAGTTTCAAAATTAATCTTATTATGTATAATTCTTAAATAAATATAATTTCAAATTATCTTCCCAACCTTAGTTTATTAAAACTATTAAAAATCTATTTTTAAAATATAAATCTTAAATAAATACTTAAAACATATTTTATACTAATTAAATTAAATTAAATTAAATCCTATTATAAAATTTATTTTATATTAAATATATTTTATATATTTTAAAATAGTAAAATTATAAGAAATCTATAAAAAATTATAGTTTAAAACTAACTTATAAATTTAAAATTTCCAAACATATAAATTTAAAATCTAAAATTTAAACCTCTGTAAAATAACATTTATATATATAATATCTTAAAATCAATATTTATTAAAATCATATATCACTTTTCAAAACCTTGGAAATCATTTCAAAATATATATAGACCAACGGTGTTTGTATATAATTTTCTATCCTATATCATTTCAATCCGCGATTTAAATATCTACGGGTATATATCTTTTCAACCTGCAATCCCAAGTTCAATGTCAATGAAAATCGCTTGGGTTTATCATTTCAACCCATAACGATTGTCTCCTATTCTACAAAATCGTTCGGATATGTATCATCTCAATCCATAGGTAATTCTAAACTACAGGGAACTTGCAGAGTGAGAACAGTGATGATAACAATATAACATATCAACAACCGACATATATCACTAATAACAGATAAAATGTAAATAATGGATCATGGTGTCAGATGTCACAGGTGAACAGTTACAGATAATGTCATATCATATATGGAAAATAAATAATTAACAGTTCAATTTAGCAGCATATTTCAATTTTCATTTCAAGTGAAATCAAATTTAATAAATATAATAATGTTAATCATGAGTGATTGCTCACCTTTCGAGGCTAGAGAATGACGATGGTGAAGGAGATGACACAGACACGAACACAGATACAGACACAATTACGGCTAGCAGGACAGCGACAAGTTAGGAATTGCTGCAATAAATTCGATATTGAGGATGTAAGACAAGCTGGACTAGAGATCGATGAAACCAATATATATATATACACACACATATATATTCAAAAAATCAATTTAAACATATATTTCCAAATTAATATTCAATTCATACACATAAAAAGTTTCCATTTATAAATTTGAAAACTAAACTAATGTATACTTGTATTTATATAAACTACTATATATAAACATATATATTTTTCAACTTACATACATATTATACAAAATAAACCTTTATAGTGTATTTGGAAAAATCAAACATAAACAAAAATCTATATCATTTCTCTAAATCAATAATTATATTTTTAAAATCAATGATTATTATAAAACCAATATACATAAAAAAATCAGCAAATACCACTTGCAAACCTATATTTTTTTTCAATACATATAAGCTAACATATATCAATTTATATAAATTACATATGCAAACTAACATATCACAACCTGTAATGCATATCTTATAAAACATAACTAACTTATAATATATAAGCCGACATATAGTAAAATTTATACCTTCATATATATACTTTACTGTAAAATTACTAAAATCTGGACATAATATATATAAATACTTTTAAACACACACATATATATATAATTATATACTTCTAACATATTTTTATTACTTTTAAAATATAACTCATTTATATAATCTCGAATACACATACCCTCACATGACGCCGATTTCATACATATAAAACTGTAAAATACAAAAGTATACAAAACAAAGAGATCATAAACTTATATATATAATGGACAGAACATACTTATACATACTCATTTGAAAAAGAATCAAACTACAAATATATCTTATATCCACTTATATATATAAACAGATTAGATGTACATATGTATAAACTAAAATAAACTTGCACAATATAAAACATTATATATATAAGCTTATTCATCATATTATTTATATAAGTGCAAAGAGAAGGCATACATGTAGAGATGGAAGATCGACGACTTGAGGAGGAGGAGGCTGCAAAGGAGTTGCATGCTCAGGTGCAATAGTGGATTTTAGAAGCGGAGTTCGGTTAATTGAGTTGGTGGGCTAGCTTTGGGTGTGTTGCCTTCGGCTTTTAAGTGGCGGGTTCGGGTCAGGTAGACCAGTGGTTGAGCGAAGAGAAGTTGGTGGGCTGTGGTCGTATGGGGCTGATGTGGTGGCCAGGGGATGAGACGAGGTGAGCTAGTGGAGTTGCCTAGGTGGGGAACCAGGGAGGACGAGCAGGCTTCTCGGGGAAAAGAGGAAGGTTGGAGGAGGTGGTGCTTGGGAAAGATATGCGGCAGAGGGTGGAACAAAGTCTCGGGCCGAGGTGGATCGGAGGGGGAGTGGATGCGGGAGGTAAGCGAACAGTTTGACAAAATGAATGGAAGAGGAATACTTGCTGAAGCATGCAATCTTCACTCGAATTATATATTTTTATTTTTTTTTGAACCTAACAGCAATGTAAAAGGCCCAATAATAAATATATAAATTAATGAAATGTGAAAGGCCAACTGTCATTTCATAATCTAGTAAAGGCAATAGGCTAGACAGTTAGGCAATTGAAAAGACAAGTGAAAACAAAAGGCACCAAATACGTGTACCAATATGGCAAACCGTATCGTGGTTTTCGCCACGTACCGAACACCGAAACACATAAATGAATATACTGTTACGATCAGTACGGCGAGATGATCAAAACAGTATACAGATATCAATGGTACGATCATACTATCAAAAGTCGATAATCGGTATAAAAAATGCTGCTAATACGTTGAAATTAAGATAAACGGAGCAATAGCAGCCCAAATTTAATGAAACGGAAGATGACGTCTCAGTCGGAAGATGATTTACAAATTTATTATATAAAAATATTCAGTTTCATGAAATATTTTATTATCATCAAATATAATCTGTTTTAAATTTAAATAAAATTACACAATAAAATAAACTTCCATAATATCTGATGAAAATTTACCATTTGCTATATTTTTATAGACATATTCTAAATATCAAATTTTCATTTCCAAATTCAATTATTTAAAATTTCACAAAATTTCAGTTAATTACGTTATTAAAATTATTAAAAACTTATGGGTCGTTACACTCTCCCCCACTTAATACATTTCGTCCTCGAAGAGGAACGAGGTAGGAGAATAGAAACAACTAGAAAGAAAATAGATTGAAAAATAAAATAAAAAATTTAATTTAAACCACATAAATTTCTTTTATTTTTAATTTGGTTTATATTCAACTAATTAATTTCAATTCAAGGTATTTCATTCAGTTGATTTAATTTCAATTTAGTTAATGTTTATTATAAAAAGTTTTCTTCCAAAACAAAATTTATTCTATTTATCTCATTTATTCAACCTTAACTATTCCTAAATTCATATTTATTCATTCATTGTCTTATTATTCAATTTGTCTCAATTCAATCATTTCAAGTTTAGATATTTATTCAAGAATTTAAGAGTTTAAATTTTTGATTCACTTCAAACCATTTATATATATATATATATATTCAAATTAATTCTATAATTATATACTTATATATTTTATACATCAAGTCATACTTAAGAAATTCAAATCAAATTCATTTTTCAAAACAAATGTGTAGCAAAGCCACTAATGGTCTCTCCACTCTGAAACTCGAAAATGAATGTCGATGACGCTGCAGTCATCATAAAATTATTTTCCAGTGACAAAAAGGAGAGTACAGGTTTAAAGCTTTCTAAAATTCTTTAGAAACGATTTCTATTTGAAAATACTTTAAATAGTATGCATTTTAAAACTGTGAAACCATAGTTTGGAATCAACAGAAATTAAATTCTCAAATTCTTAATTTAAATTCATTTCAATTCCGAATTAACTTATAACCATGTTTATAATTTCATTTATTTATATCACATGACAATAATCAATGGTTTACAAAACAATAAATGAAAATCAAATATTATCATTTCTAACAACCAATTTATTTAACTCTTTAATTTCAGAAAAATTTATACTTATATATAGTGTAATCATACAAATTTATTGTGTCAGTTTACTCTGTTCAAGTGTTTTGAATTCCTATCGATAGCGTTGATTAGAACAATCGATCGAAACCCCAAATCAACATTAACAACTCAAAAAACACACTATAAAACATTTATATATCAATGTTAATTACAAATACACTTCCTCACTCGATGATTCCAGAATGGATTCCAAAATAAGGATAGAGATTCAAATACAAAGGGACTCTAATCAGAAGAATTCTAACTAGAAGATAGGCTTGAAATGAAGATAAGATGATTAAATAACAAAAGAGAAAAGATGGATAGACTTATATAAATCACGGGCGACCTTAACCGGATCAACTGTGACTTCAAAATTAAGATCGATGCAGAATCCTAGGCAAATCGACATCTGATCGCAAGAGAGAGAAATCGGGCATAGCAAGAGATAGCAGTATCTAAACCGAAGATACAGAAATCTCTGGTGAATCGATGCTCAGTGTAAAGGAGTTTCACCCCTTTACGAATCATTCTAAGATTGACGAGACCGCCGATTCATTATAGGGATCAACCGAAGTGGAGCTATGGGATACTAAAGAATTAAGAAAACATGAATAGGGAGTGACAAGAATGGATTTAAGAACAAGGAATGTTCTAGGATTCAAAGGACACCCGAATCAAAGAGGAAGAGATTCATGCTCGAATGAAGGCAATTCTGTAATCAAATCTATCCTATATGCTAAGTTTTGCCTAAAACCAGAGCTCTAATACCAACTGTAACAACCGCTATTTTGTGTCATTTGCGTCCACACATGTCGGGCTTGAATTGCTCAAAATATCAAATTGTTAATTTATATTTGGAAAGCTTATCATATACATAAATAAATCAATCACAGAATCATAGACACGGAGTAATATAACAATAAGTAGTGGAAACAAAATAATAGTAGTTCATGAAGCTACTATATAAATAACAGAATTATACAAGATACAACAGAAGTCTCGAATACATAGAAGTCTCAATACAATAGTCAAATAACAAAATCTGAATATATCACTGAAGTCAACTGAATAACTGAAAGTTGAATAAATATAGATGGATCTCCAAGCAAAGCTCCAACTCCAAAGGTGAGTCTCAAATGCTGTGACACTCAGTCTGACCCGAGCATAAAGAAAAACACAAAACACTCGATCCATGGTTAACATTCTTATGTCAATAAATCCAACTCAAGTGAAATATCAACTGAAATACAAATAACTTAAAGGATGTTTGGGAAACCCATCCTAGAAGGATCTGTGGAACTATCTACTATGTGGTACAATATGTTATTATAATATGTCTATAGTAAAGTAAACTATTAAACACTACACCAAAAAGTGCTTTTGGTGGCGCACAAAAAACGCAACCATAACTTATGATGGCGTTTTAGAGAATGCCGCCATACGACATGCAATTAAAAAACTAATATTTTTGGTTGCATTTTTGTAAACGCCGTTATAATGTGCCTTATTGCAGTGGCAAAAAAAGGGCACCGTAAATCTTTTTTTGTAGCATGTCGAAACGCCACCAAAAGTGATATTTTTTCAACACATTTTTTCCGTAGCGTTTGATAAACGCCACTAAATATTTGTGTTTTTCTTTGTTTATTTCTCACATTCTGCTAGCTCATTCACTCTCTAATTCACTTTATTCATAATTTATATTAAACGGTAATAATACATAGTTCAATAATAAACAAAAAATACATGAACTACCATAAACACAAGTAGTACATTACCATACATTTCTTTGTCTTTACGTTTCACTGTCTTACATTTCATTTTTTTTCTTTACATTTACAAGTCATTTTCACTGTTCAATTCCCCTTGCTTCTTCCATCATACAAACATCCCACTGCCAACTTCACCATTTCAACACATGTTCGACCATTTACAACTTCATCGCTACATCTTTACTGCTGAACCACTCTGCCATTAACCAACCATCTTCCTTCCTCTGCCTCTATCACTGCCTCACCTCCATACCACCTCAAAACTGTGACAATACATCACTACTTACTGCAACAGTTCAAACTCCTCCTATACAAACCATATCTTCATCATAATCCTCATTTTTTTTTATACTTCTACATATTCACCTATGCACCTGACTGTGCATTATCAATTTCAACAAATTGTGCACAGTCTCATTACTCTATGCATTGTCATCTCCTCCTATCCACTTCTGCATAATCAACTGGCTGTAAAAAATTCCTCCAACCATTAAAACCTCATGTCAACCACCTCACACCACTGCCACAACAAAACAACAGTGCGTCCTCACACTACACCAACTATTTCACCCTATATCTGTGCATATCTATGCCACCCCATGTCATCATCCCCACAACAAACATCCCCTGCCACTACCACTAAACTGCAACTACTTCTAGTACACAACGTCCACCATCCCACTTCACATCAAATATCCTACTGTTACCATACTAACCCCATTCTATTAATGTGCACTGCTACATAACATTTCAACTTCAACTGCACAAACCTTACTACCACTTCCATAGCATACATCAACTACATCTTGCTCAAAATCATCACAACAAGCAACTTCCCACAGCACTAACAACCCTCCTCTGCTTGGAAATCCCCATCTCCTATCACCTAACTGCCACTGCTGCTATTAGCTTCATCATCTGCCTACACCCCATCATACCCACCATACTCTCTGCTCCTCTGAACAAATTCGATGAAAAGATTTTGTGTAATATGAAATCGATAAATACCTTAGGATAGTTGTTACCATCGATTGTCTAAAGATGACAAATAAGATCTCTAGCTACCTTGTTAAAGCTTTTGTATCCCTGGCTTACATCGTAATGTCAATCAATAAGAAACAAAACATACTAGAATGATTAGATACCGTACTTTGTACAAATAAATAAATAACCGTATGGTAGTGCATTACTTGCTGAACCTCTACCACTTAACTCAAATTAGATACAAAAAAAAATAGTCTTGATCGTCAATAGATAAAAAAAATAATCAAGTTACTCGGGGCAGCATTTCCACCTTACCTCTAAGATAGTGTCAGCACCAAATTCTTTTCTCCACTAAAGCATGTCAGCCCACATTTGCTTTGTTTTATCAATATCAAATTTTCTCGCCTTCAAAAATCTACGATTTTAAACGATCAAAAACTGCAAAGCTTGATTTCAGCAACCGTAAAAGAAGAAAATTTTACAATGGCCTTTATCTAATCTCATGATAAAGTATAAAGTGATTTGCATAAATGTTTATGGTTGTGACTACTTTTATTTATTGGTTTTTTCTCAACTACCTCCTGCTTTTCTTTTGGTCTCCCAAAAAACATCAACCTTCTAAAGTTTCTTTCAACCAGAAGATATGATATTTCAGTTATCTGCTAACATTTTTCACAATGAAATAACGCTTTATTATTGCAATAGAAAAGGGAATGCAGTAACAACACGCAAGATAACATAGCAAAAAAGAAAAATAATGTCCACTTCAGACCTGGCCAATGAAAGAAGACAACAACATAGTCTTCTATTCCCCATATTCTTCAAGAAGATCTTTAAATTTTAAGATTGATGTCAAAGTTTGTTCATCCTTTTTTCCGTCTACTACTTGAATTTTATCAAACTCAATCACGGTACTTTTATCATAAATTGCTAGTGTACCCATATTTTGCCGGTATAATAAGGGGTCTAGTCCTTTTTGCCATAACCCGGATTCAAAAGCTAAAAACTTCCATTTGGCACCAGGGTTTCGATAGGGTAATAAGCCTGCCAATGAGGAAAAAGATACCTAAAATTTGCATGAGTTTGATTAGTAAATTGGTAAATATTAACAATAAATACAAGAAAATCAATTACAGCTGGAATTGAAGGAGTGGGGTGGTCTGCTTTGATGGTGCTTCTCTTTTTGAAACTGGGATTACATTCGGCTCTAAACTATTGCGATTAGAACTCATTCTACCATCTGATTCAAACAATTAAAAGTTCAATCACATGTAAATAGTTACTTCAGGTATATTGTGCTTAACATATACTAAACTAGTTGTGAAGATCAGGAGAGTAAGCACATTCAACAACCTAATATATCCAGAGTAGAGAAATGAAATATATATCAGAATGATGACAATGTATTTGGGATGAATGTACAACAGGGATGAAAATATATTCATACATTGTAATATATCCCTGTTGTACATTCACTGATGAGTTTGCTTTTTCAGTTCATATTACAACATGAAAGAAGTTGAAAAAATCCAATTCAGTCTAAGATTCTATTTGAATTACATTATTGTCAACATCATTTCTGGCTATAAATGTCTTTTACATACTAAGTTTCTATAAAACTGAAAAGAGCCAACACTATAAACAAAATTAGATACTAAATATTTAAATTTATAACATGCTTCTTATGAAAAAATTGCACATGTAAATAGCATGTACTAAAATATTGAATAATCATATGGATATGAAATGATGTAAATAAATAATAGTTAGGCGTCTTGAATTAGAAATATTGAAATTACATGATTCAAATATGACTACCAAATTAGAAACTTACTTGTATGCTTTATGCACGGGTCTAATTAGTGGTGACATCTTCCTTCTCAATCCCATACTCTTGCATCGGTTACCCTTCCTTAAACCCTTATGCATATATCTTCCAAATTGCAACCCCTTCTTTCTACAGACGATCTACCCACCTACTCTATCAATCAAGTCGCATCTACGAAAACATACGGAGATGCTGCCAAATTTAGATCCAGATCTACACTACAAGCAACCACACCCATAACCAATCGCAGCACCCTAAACCTCTATACTAAATGATTAAGAAAGAAAAGCACTAATTAAATATTGAATATCAACACTAATTAAAACTCTATACTAATATCAGCACTAATTAAATATCAGTTCCACAAGTAAAGCAAATACAACAGGGATGAAAATAATGTTTATCACTGAATGTACAACAAGGATGAAAATATATGCACAGATTGTAATACGAATTGAATTGAATTCAATTATATTGAAAATGTAATAAGCTAACAATCTGTATGAACTCTATACGATGTCTTAACAAACGTCAATATCCCCAACATTTTCAAGAAAACTCAAACTAGCAACATTCTTATTAATTTTTGAACCATGGTGTGACGACCCGACTTCCTATCCCCCGGAAGACGCGTCGCTAATGAAGAAAGAAAGGGATAGAAGAAGAAAGAAAGAGAAAGAAGAAATACAACAACATCAGATAACTCACAGCGGAACGAATGAAATATAATATATCACATAAAATATTACATAGTATCATATTACATCAGATTACACAACTTATTCAACACATATTAGACAACTATAAACATCTGTCTAACTATACATCTCAAGATACAAGATACAGATATCAAACAAATATAGCGGAACCACAATATATCTACACGTGGAAGCCTCCTGCTCCATATCTCCTCCAGAATTCGTCAAGCTAACCTTAAACACTCGACTACTCATGCATAGTATGAGTACCCAAGAGTTTAATAAAACAGAAAAGAACACTCGGGTCAGACAGGGGTCTGGTGTGAGCAAACGGGTTAAAATTGTTTAACTTTATAAAATCCTTTGAAAAGAAAAGATATCATGTAAGACTTCTCACACATAAACATGGAAAAGTTTTTACCTTACGCTAACCAAAACATTTGATAGGAAATCCAGTGATATTACAATAGTGTCTAGGGTTTTCGAGTAAATAAGAAATAGCTGAAATTGTTACATCTATTAAATTCCAGCTACTAGCCACAAAAGTGGGTAATACAAACAAAACCGTAGGGTCTTATAGGAAGAATTGGTTTTCATCAATGGCAGGGCTACTGGGGTACCGCCCATCACAGTACGTGGCCCAGATCAACGTACCGAGGAGTACGCCCGCTCCCTTGCAACACAAGGCCGGAACCATCCCTTACTGGAAAGTCTCGAACAAGACCACCCCGTGGTTGGCGCGACCAACCACACACTAAGCCGAAATAGAAAGGGACCTCTAGACAGGGGTAAATCTCGTCCAACTTGGGCATGACCCACTTAACCTTGCTGCACCTCCCCTGTTTTAGCCATTCCCGTTTGATGAGGCTTGAGGCTGCGATTACCTTTATAGAACACATCTACCTTAGAATGATCATTGTCCACCTGACGATGTTCTGAAAGCATTCAATCCATACAAGTTCATTCTGGTTTCGAACGAAACCGAAGGCACTATCTCGTTGCACTCATTTTGGAATCACCCTCAGAGTCAACGACCATAGCCCTTGCACTCTAAATCACCATCTCGAACCTATAAGTACTATCTCCGTCAAACTCATTACGAAATCACCCATAAAGTTATACTGACGAATAGTTCTTACGCCTCGAGTCTTTACTTGCACTCCACTTGGATTCACAACCTAACGTTTAATTGGAATCGATGTGGTTTTCGGATTATCCAAATATGGAAACCCGATCCCGGTCTCACCGAAACCAAATGCCATTTTAACGTCCAAGTTGTACTTAACAATTTAAACAATTAAAACTTATATACAGGATGATAAAAATAGATAGATGAATCACACTATCACAATAGATAATTCGTAACAATCATTCATCTCACAAAGCAGTATATCGCATAACAGAGATATCCAAATCATCCAGTATCAATCAATATCAATCACCCAATATTGATCCTCCAATATAAATCACCCAATATCAATCAATCATCCATAACCAGAATTGATTAACTCTTAATCAATTGGATTACCTAAATCCTCTTCATTAATTTATTCCAGATAAATAAATTAATATCTCTTAATGATCTTCCTTAATTAATCTTCCCGATTAATCATCTTTTAATTACATTCAGGTAATTAACTTTCGATTCGTTAATTAATTCCACAAATTAATTACTCTTAACCATATACAGTAATTAACCTTAATTACTATCATTAATTACAATAATTAATGATCCTCATTTACTTTCATTAATTAATCAATTATAATTAATTACATTAAACCTTAATTAATTACAATTAATTAATCACACTTTAATTAATCACTTTTATTAATCAACTTTGATTAATTCATTAATTAACTAATGATCCTTATTAATTAATAATTACTTTAAGTAAATTAAATAATTAATTTGTAATAAACCATCTCATTAATCATAAACAGTAATTAACAATTTGTAATTTGTTATCTTAATTAATTAATTTCTTAATTAATTATATTAACCTTTGATTAATTAATCTAATTAATTAATCTTTAATTACTTCATTAAGTAATTATTAATCAACTAAATTAATACATAATCCTTAATTAATTACTTTATTAATTAATTACAATTTTAATTAATTGCACTTAGTAATTAATCACATTAATTAATTAATTAATCGCATTAATTAATTAACTAAATTTAACTAAGTAGTTAACCCTAAATTACTTAACAAGTAATTATCTTCTAATTATTTTCATTAATAAATCTTGATTATTCTCTTAATTTAACAAATAATTAATTCCATCATTAAATAATTCTTAATTCATTAATTAATTAATTAACTTCAAACAATTATATTAATCAATGCTTAGATTAATAACATCAAGTGATTAACCATTAATCACCTCAACTAATTACTCCCACGAGTAATTTCCTCAAATTACTTCCATGAATAATTTACATTCTTAATTACATTCAAAAATTAACCATTAATTACTTCATTAAGTAATTACACTTAATTAATCACAATTAAGTGATTATTTAAAATTAAATAAAAAATTAACTAATTATTTAAAATTAATTAAACAGTTAATTAATTAACATCTTATATTTTCAAAATCCTTAATTAATTAAGAAAACATTTATCTTAATTAATCTTTTTACTTATTAATAAATCACATTTTAATTAAGTATCTTTAAGTTCATATCAAAATAAATTAATCATAATTATTTACATAAATAAATTATTTGAAATTAAATCAAATTTAAATAACTTAAAGACAAATTATACTATTTGGATTTCAAAATTAAAATAATAACCTTATTTGAAAATAAAGCTTTTAGAAACAAATTTCAAAATTAAAAACATTTTCAACATCTAATTTAATCTTATTTATTTCAAATAAAATTTTAAATTTTAGTTTTAAATCATTACTTAAAATTAAAACTTAAACTTTGATTTAATATTTAAATTCAAAACATTCTTTTAAATTGAACTTCAAAATTTAATTAAATAATGACTTATAAAGAAATCATCTTGAAACAATTTAAATTTGAAATAAATTCAATTTACACTTTTAAAAGGTTTGATTAACATTTTTTTTCAAGAACAAGTCCTTAAATGGTAAACAAATTTCCTTTATAAAAACTTTGAACTCGATTTTATTCAACAGCAGGTTTTAAGTTTGCAACTTTCATTATTACAGTACTTAACATTATACAGTATCTACCAGAAAAACACGACCCTAAGAACTCGATAAAATCACGGTAACATCACGAGTCTTCCCCGAAGCAACCCAGCACCTCCCCTCTTCGAGTCGAACCAGAGAAAACACGATCTCTACTCCGAGCTTCCTACGAAAACTCCTCCTCACAGAATTGATGTGCACACGAACTTGCACGATGTACGTGCGCCACCATCTCCGGCCAATCCAGGTCGTCACGACCATCAACGTCGATCACCTGAACCCATGCGAGCTAGAAACCAAACCCAGATCCAACCATTTGAACGCGAATCAGAATTGGACCATCCATACGAAAAACTGCAGAAACAACAAACCACTGCCGCCCACGATCGCCACCATCGGTAGCTCCAACGACCACTCCAGAACATCGCCGCAACCTTCACGCCACCATCCCCCATGTTGCGATCGACTCCGGTACCTTAACCAAGTCGCGACAACTTCTAAAGCCAAGCCGAAACCCAAACTAACCAAAACACTAATTCCTTCAAATTCGAACAAATCAATCATAGGAAAAATTCTACGACATTTTTCCCTTCCTCTACAACCCACAAGCAAGCTTCGACCACAAATCCATCCCCAATCACAACGCCGATCAACTGCAATTGCCAAAAACCCCCATTTCGAAAAAAACCAAAATTCTCAAGAATTACCCAACTAAATTTTTTGAAATGCATGTCCAAATTCATGATTTTTCATTACGATTACATGCATGTAATCCAAGTTCGAATTTAAAGCAGTTGATCTTTGACCCAAATTTAAGTTTCACTGTATTATCCTATTTAAACATTATAAATAAATTTAAAATTTACAGAAACTATTTTATAATCTTCATCAAACATTAACATACAACTTTTATTCAATCATCAAGATCAAATAAGGATGTTAGTGGAGGTTTTGGAATTTTGAAGTGAAATCTGGTCTTAAAAACAGAAAACAGAGCTCATATGAATACAACCTATTTCACATATATATACAGATCATATAAATTCAATAATATAAGTACTGAAAAGATTTTCATGCAATCATCAATAACAGTTCACAGATAACACATGCATGTCGTAACAACCAAATCAAACTGTTTTTAAAAGAAATTTACTCACCTTTTTTTTAAAATTTGCAGAAAACAAATGCAGAGCAGGTTCAATTTGCAGGCCTAAACTACTTTAATTTCAAAAAGCTTTGATATGCTTTGATTTGCTGTAGAAATCCTAATGCATGCTTTTAAATTGAAGTTGAAGTGCAGATGACTTGCTGTTGATCTTGAACTTTGAAATGCAGTTTGAAGTTTTGCAGATTGAAGTTGATTTGTATTTGCAGATTTGATTAAATTCAGATTTGCCCCCTTTTTTTTTGAATTTAAGTTTCAAGTTTTTGGACTAATTTCTGTTTGGAACCAAGAAGTGAAAACAAATGGAAAAGTGTTTAAATGAAAATTAGTTTTCTTCTAAAAAATATTTATTAAAAATAAAAATAGAAATATTGCCACTTGTATCAAGATTTTACATTTGTCACAATTTGTTTAATTTCCTTACATGTGTTTCTAAGATGATTAACATGTTTACACATGTTTTTCTTAAGTGTTTTTTTAATAAATTTTCATTTAAATTAAATGTAAATATAACTTACTGATTTAAATTTCTTAATGAATAAATATTTACATATGTATAAATAAATTCACTTTTAAAATAAATATTCTAAAATTAATTATAATTCAAATATATTTTCTTATACATGTATTTAAAAATCTAAACATTTATACATGTACATTTAAAACCATTTTAAATTCAAACACTTTAAAGAAAACAAAATGAAAACTTTGATTAAATCCAATTTTAAACTGTCATCTTAAAAATAAATAATTATCTTATATTTTGAAACAAATTGAATTAATCTAAATTAATCTTTGAAAAATATTAATTTTAAAACAAAGCTTTAAATTACAATATTCATTCATATATATATATATATACACACATTCATATATATATATATATATATATATATATTATTAATAAATTAAATTAACTTTCAAAACAACTCAAATTATAACATATAGATACATATATATTACAATTTGAAAATTCAATTTTTTATTTAAAACAAAGGATATTCTATTCACAATATATATATCAAACATATATATTATAAACAAAATAAAACTTCATCAGCTTTGGAAAATAAATCTTATCAATTTTGAATTGATAGAAAGATATTGATCAAAATTGCCAGATTAAATATTTATTAACCTTTAAAAGATTAAATTTACCAATTTAAATTAAAATTATAAAGAAAAATTATCAAACTAATTTAATTATTAATACAGATTATTAAATTGATATTGCCTAAAATTCCTGGTCGTTACAATCCTTCCCCCTTAGAAGAATTTCGTCTCTAAAATTTAAAAGCAAAGGTAATTTAATAACCCAGCATAGATTTCAATTTCAAACAACAAAGCATACCTAACATCCAGTAACTAACAACCATAACAATAAATCAAACAAATAAACCTAACTAATTATCCTGACGCAAATCAGAATAAATCTTACTGACACTATCTCGAGTTTCCCATGTATAAATCACTTGGAAACTCGCTCTACGAAAACTAAACTAACTACACCACCAAAAATCCAGAGCTCAACTCATCTCTAGATCCATCAAACTGAACAGAACATCAAACTATACTCAAGTCCAGCTCAACTTCCAAATCCAACTGAACTGCAGATTCAACAACCAACAATGAATCATACACGTACTCCCTCAGAGATACGTGAAATACAATGAATTCCAGCTATCCAAACTGGCAATTCAATCTTATCCTGTCAAAAACACAGATAAGAAATCTCAAATGCCTCAGAACTAGCCATCCAGTCTTATCCAATTACTGCTCTCTTAACCAGAGAAATCTTAACAACAATGAAGTCTCCAACTTCGAATTCCAAACTCCTTATCTCATATCTGCATAACTCAGTGGACAATCCTGGGCTACCAATCCTTTTCCTGATCAGCTCAACCTATGCTGATACTTTCAGAAACAACTAGACCAAAGCAAACCAGTTCCTGGATCCTATCCAACAGAAAAGTCTTCCAAAATCCATTGAAATCCAGAACACAAGCTCTACTTCTCAAGAAAAAGCAAACTGAACTTACTTCCTTCCTCGTACAGCTGCTACCTTGCTTCTGCTGCACAACTCTGATTCTGGAATAAATAAGAATAGTGTTGATGAACACGAATACAAATTTATCCAATATATTCGGGAAAACTTTGTTCATCAAATCTATAAAATCTGAGTGACACATCTGACTCGGTCACAACCTTATAGCAGAGTCTAACCCAAAAACTAGATCTGACCAATCCAAATTCCAAAAAATTTCTGAGCTGCTACACCAACTCTTCTACTAGGCTAACGTCCAAAATCACTTCTGGAACCAAAACAATATGGAACTCAACTCCAGATGCAGACAAACTTCTGATTATCTCAGTAGCTTCTATTGCACATGAGAATCTTCAATCTCAAACAAAAGATTGCCCAAGAAAAAAAATCCCAAATTAATCGCAAGTCACTTTTGCGATCCAACCTAATTCGGATCCCAAAGAAACCGTCCTCTCTTTACCAATTAGAACAGCCTTAAGCTTCTCCAAACAAGGTTAACTCTTCAAGAAAACTTTCACCAACTCCCCGGACTACTGATAGAAGAACTACAAAGATTCCTGAATCATCAGAGAAACAACCACACTACTGCTTCCAAACTCTACCTCGATGATACTGCAAAGCTAAAAAGACCTTCTCGTCAGCACACCGAACACTTCGAGATGAAACTGCTACCACAACAAACCAAAAACTTCTAATCCAAAAGCTTCTCTAAAACCAAAACTATCAACAAACCACACAACGGACCTTCGAGATGGCAGACATCCTCTCAAGAGAATCGGGCTCCAAACTAAGCATCAACATCTCGCTCTCCTTAAGGAATGACAAAGGAGACCATGCCGAAGCAAAGCAACTTATAGACCTTAGTCTCATATTCCAAAACAGCCAAACTCCTTGCTAAAGATCCAGTCAACTTCTACACAGACGAATCTTCTCTGCGGTAGGTAAAAACTGCTCCTCAACCACTTCTAAAACTGCTTCAAGGGAAAACATCTTCGAAAAAAATATCCATTGATACTGCATCTCATCACGCAATTATCAAGATATCACTACTTACTTTTGCACTTCCGACAGATCCAAACTTACAATTCAAAGATGAACTCTGAATCTTTTAAAAGATTTCCTTCGGACATCAGAGAAATCCTTACTCCAAGCTACAAAGCTTACTCGAGACGGTATTAGGTCTACAGTCTCGACAAAAATACCTTCAATCTCAACATATGGACCTCTTCTATCAGTGGTAGTCGTGTTACACACACACCGCTACTCCATCTACCTCTAAAACTTATGTTGGAAAATCCGAACATATAACCCAACAGATCAGGTAGATATATATATATATATATACATATATATATATATACATATATATATATATACATATATATATATAGTTATATATAAAAATTACAAGTATGCTCTCTCAAGAAAGACACCACTCCAGAGCCTAGGTATTCACTCAACTTAGTGCTCTGATACCAACTATGATGACCTGACTTCCTATCCCTAGGAAGACGCGCCTATCCCTAGGAAGACGCGTCGCTAATAAAGAAATAAAGGGATAGAAGAAGGAAGAAAGAGAAAGAAGAAATACAACAACATCAGATAACTCACAGCGGAACGAATGAAATATAATATATCACATAAAATATTACATAGTATCATATTACATCAGAGTACACAACTTATTCAATACATATTAGATAGTTATAAACATCTGTCTAACTACACATCTCAAGATACAAGATACAGATATCAAACAAACACAGCGGAACCATAATATATCTACACGTGGAAGCCTCCTGCTCGATATCTCCTCCATAATTCGTCAAGCTAACCTGAAACACTTGACTACTCATACGTAATATGAGTGCCCAAGAGTTTAATAAAATAGAAAATAAACACTCGGGTCAGACAAGGGTCTGGTATGAGTAAACGGGTTAAAATTGCTTAACTTTAGAAAATCCTTTGAAAAGAAAAGGTATCACGTAAGACTTCCTACACATAAACATGGAAAAGTTTTTACCTTACGCTAACCAAAATATTTGATAGGAAATCCAGTAATATTATAATAGCGTCTAGGGTTTTCAAATAAATAAGAAATAGCCGAAATTGTTACATCTATTAAATTCCAGCTACTAGCCAAAAAAGTGGGTAATACAAACAAAACCGTAGGGTCTCGTAGGAGGAATGGGTTTCCAACAATGGCAGGGCTACTGGGGTACCGCCCGTCATAGTATGTGGCCTAGATCAACGTACCAAGGAGTACGCCCGCTCCCCTGCAACACAAGGCCGGAACCATCCCTTACTGGACAGTCTCGAACAAGACCACCCTGTGGTTGGCGCGACCAACCACACACTAAGCCGAAATAGAAAGGGACCTCTAGACAGGGGTAAATCTCGTCCTACTTGGGCATGACCCACTTAACCTTGCTGCACCTCCCCTGTTTTAGCCATTCCCGGTTGATGAGGCTTGAGGCTGCGATTACCTTTATAGAACACATCTATCTTAGAATGCTCATTGTCCACTTGACGATGTTCTAAAAGCATTCAATCCATACAAGTTCGTTCCAGGTTCCGACGAAACCGAAGGCACTATCTCGTTGCACTCATTTTGGAATCACCCTCAGAGTCAATGACCATAGCCCTTGCACTCTAAATCACTATCTCGAACCTATAAGTACTATCTCCGTCAAACTCATTACGGAATCACCCACAGAGTTATACTGACGAATAGTTCTTACACCTCGAGTCTTCACTTGCACTCCACTTGGATTCACGACCTAACGTTTAATTGGAATCGATGTGGTTTTCGTATTATCCAAATATGGAAACCCGATCCCGGTCTCATCGAAACCAAACGTCATTTTAATGTCCAAGTTGTACTTAACGGTTTAAACAATTAAAACTTATATACAGGATGATATAAATAGATAGATGAATCACACTATCACAATAGATAATTCATAACAATCATTCATCTCACAAAGCAGTATATCACATAACAAAGATATTCAAATCATCCAGTATCAATAAATATCAATCACCCAATATTGATCCTCCAATATAAATCACCCAATATCAATCAATCACCCATAAACAGAATTGATTAACTCTTAATCAATTGGATTACCTAAATCCTCTTCATTAATTTATTCTAGATAAATAAATTAATATCTCTTAATGATCTTCCTTAATTAATCTTCCTGATTAATCATCTTTTAATTACATTCAGGTAATTAACCTTCGATTCCTTAATTAGTTCCACAAATTAATTACTCTTAACCATATACAGTAATTGACCTTAATTACTATCATTAATTACAATAACTAATGATCCTCATTCACTTTCATTAATTAATCAAGTATAATTAATTACATTAAACCTTAATTAATTAATCAAACTTTAATTAATCACTTTTATTAATCAACCATGATTAATTCATTAATTAACTAATGATCCTTATTAATTAATAATTTCTTTAAGTAAATTAAATACTTAATTTGTAATAAACCATTTCATTAATCATAAACAGTAATTAACAGTTTGTAATTACTTATCTTAATTAATTAATTTCTTAATTAATTATATTAACCTTTGATTAATTAATCTAATTAATTAATCTTTAATTACTTCATTAAGTAAGTATTTATCAATTAAATTAATAAATAATCCTTAATTAATTACTTTATTAATTAATTACAATTTTAATTAATTACACTTAGTAATTAATCTTAAATTAATCTCATTCATTAATTAATCAATCACATTAATTAATTAACTAAAGTTAACCAAGTAATTAACCCTTAATTACTTAACAAGTAATTATCTTTTAATTATTTTCATTAATAAATCTTGATTATTCACTTGATTTAACAAAAAATTAATTCCATCATTAAATAATTCTTAATTCATTAATTAATTAATTACTCCATAATTAATTAACTTCAAACAATTACATTAATCAATCCTTAGATTAATAACATCAAGGGATTAACCATTAATCACCTCAACTAATTACTTCAATGAGTAATTTCCTCAAATTACTTCCATGAGTAATTTACATTCTTAATTACATTCAAAAATTAACCACGAATTACTTCATTAAGTAATTACACTTAATTAATCACAATTAAGTGATTATTTAAAATTAAATAAAAAATTAACTAATTATTTAAAATTAATTAAACAATTAATTAATTAACATCTTATATTTTCAAAATCCTTAATTAATTAAGAAAACATTAATCTTAATTTATCTTTTTACTTATTAATAAATCACATTTTAATTAAGTATCTTTAAGTTCATATCAAAATAAATTAATCATAATTATCTACATAAATAAATTATTTGAAATTAAATCAAATTTAAATAACTTAAAGACAAATTATACTATTTGGATTTCAAAATTAAAATAATAACCTTATTTGAAAATAAGGCTTTTAGAAACAAATTTCAAAATTAAAAACATTTTAAACATCTAATTTAATCTTATTTATTTCAAATAAAATTTGAAATTTTAGTTTTAAATCATTACTTAAAATTTAAACTTAAACTTTGATTTAATTTTTAAATTCAAAACATTCTTTTAAATTGAACTTCAAAATTTAACTAGATAATTACTTATAAAGAAATCATCTCTAAACAATTTAAATTTGAAATAAATTCAGTTTACACTTTTAAAAGGTTTGATTAACATTTTTTTTTCAAGAACAAGTCCTTAAATGGTAAACAAATTTCCTTTATAAAAACTTTGAACTCGATTTTATTCAACAGCAGGTTTTAAGTTTGCAACTTCCATTATTACAGTACTTAACATTATACAGTATCTACCCAGAAAAACACGACCCTAAGAACTCGAGAAAACCATGGTAACATCACGAGTCTTCCCCGAAGCAACCCAGCACCTCCCCTCTTCGAGTCGAACCAGAGAAAACACGATCTCTACTCCGAGCTTCCCACGAAAACTCCTCACAGAATCGACGTGCACACGAACTTGCACGGTGTACGTGCGCCACCGTCTCCGGCCAATCCAGGTCGTCGCGACCATCAACGTCGATCACTTGAACCCATGCGAGCTAGAAACCAAACCCAGATCCAACCATTTGAACGCGAATCAAAATTGTACCATCCACACGAAAAACTGCGGAAACAACAAACAACAAACCCACTGCCGCCCACGATCGCCACCACTGGCAGCTCCAACGACCACTCCAGAACATCGCCGCAACCTTCACGCCACCATCCCCCACGTTGCGATCGACTCTGGTACCTTAACCAAGTCGCGAAAACTTCTAAAGCCAAGCCAAAACCCAAACTAACCAAAACCCTAATTCCTTCAAATTCGAACAAATCAATCATAGGAAAAATTCTACGACATTTTTCCCTTCCTCTACAACCCACAAGCAAGTTTCGACCATAAATCCAACCCCAATCACAACGCCGATCAACGGCAATTGCCAAAAACCCCAATTTCGAACAAAACCAAAATTCTCAAGAACTACCCAACTAAAGTTTTTGAAATGCATGTCTAAATTCATGATTTTTCATTATGATTACATGCATGTAATCCTAATTTGAATTTGAAGCAGTTGATCTTTGACCGAAATTTAAGTTTCACTGTATTATCCTATTTAAACATTATAAATAAATTTAAAATTTACAAAAACTATTTTATAATCTTCATCAAACATTAACATACAACTTTTATTCAATCGTCAAGATCAAATAAGGATGTTATTGGAGGTTTTGGAATTTTGAAGTGAAATCTGGTCTTAAAAACAGAAAACAGAGTTCATATGAATACAACCTATTTCACATATATATGCAGATCATATAAATTCAATAATATAAGTACTGAAAAGATTTTCATGCAATCACCAATAACAGTTCACAGATAACACATGCATGTAGTAACAACCAAATCAAACTGTTTTTAAAAGAAATTTACTCACCCTTTTTTTTAAAATTTCCAGAAAACAAATGCAGAGTAGGTTCAATTTGCAGGCCTGAACAACTTTAATTTGAAAAAGTTTTGATATGCTTTGATTTTCTGTAGAAATCCTAATGCATGCTTTTAAATTGAAGTTGAACTGCAGATGACTTGATGTTGATCTTGAACTTTGAAATGCAGTTTGAAGTTTTGCAGATTGAAGTTGATTTTTATTTGCAGATTTGATTAAATTCAGATTTTCCCCCTTTTTTTTAATTTAAATTTCAGGTTTTTGGATTAATTTCTGTTGGAACCAAGTAGTGAAAACAAAGGGAAAAGTGTTTAAATGAAAACTAGTTTTCTTCTAAAAAATATTTATTAAAAATAAAAATAGAAATATTGCCACTTGTATCAAGATTTTACATTTGTCACAATTTGTTTAATTTCCTTACATGTGTTTCTAAGATGATTAACATGTTTACACATGTTTTTCTTAAGTGTTTTTTTTAATAAATTTTCATTTAAATTAAATGTAAATATAACTTACTTATTTAAATTTCTTAATTAATAAATGTTTACATATGTATAAATAAATTCACTTTTAAAAGAAATATTCTAAAATTAATTATAATTCAAATATATTTCCTTATACATGTATTTAAAAATCTAAAAATTTATACATATACATTTAAAACCATTTTAAGTTCAAACACTTTAAAGAAAACAAAAAGGAAAACTTTGATTAAATCCTATTTTAAACTGTCATCTTAAAAATAAATAATTATCTTATATTTTGAAACAAATTGAATTAATCTAAATTCTTTGAAAAATATTAATTTTAAAACAAAGCTTTAAATTACGATATTCATTCATATATATATTATCAATAAATTAAATTAAATTTCAAAACAACTCAAATTATAACATATACATACATATATATTACAATTTGAAAATTCAATTTTTTATTTAAAACAAAGGATATTCTATTCACAATATATATATATCAAATATATATATTATAAACAGAATAAAACTTCATTAGCTTTGGAAAATAAATCTTATCAATTTTGAATTGATAGAAAGATATTGATCAAAATTGCCAGATTAAATATTTATTAATCTTTAAAAGATTATATTTACCAATTTAAATTAAAATTATAAAGAAAACTTATCAAACCAATTTAATTATTAATACAGATTATTAAATTGATATTGCCTAAAATTCCGGGTCGTTACACATGGAATGAATCAAGTAGAGGCTTTACAATATCCTAGTTAAGTAAGCATTAGTGTTTGTAGTCAAATGGTTTTACAATATCTTAGTTTAACAAAGCAACCGTCATTTGCTAGTTATCAAATTCAAAGCATGTACAAATGATACATTCACAGGCGTTTATGATCATTCATACTACTGCTTAGTTACTGTAGCTTTTCACAACAAAAACCACCATTTCTTATGGACAAAAACAGTTTCAAAATAGGCCCAAGTTCACCAAGTTTTGCCAACCATTTAGAATAGTTCCCACGTAGGGATAAACGCCATATCTTATGGTCAAAAACAGCTTCTAAATAATTGCCCAAGTTCACACAAAAGAATTTGCAATGAGCTAGGAGAAAATAAATAAAAAATTTGAGGGTAAAAAGATTTGCATACTTCCTGAAATGGTTTCTGTGGCAACATATGAACCAGGATTCTGAGGTGTTACTTTGTAGTGATAATCTAGCCAATAAACCATTAACTAGCAAGTATTCTAATTTAGAAAATCAACTAGCAAGTATTCTTGTTTACACCATGACCACCAAAAGCATGACTAAAATGAAATGTATTCTTTAGTTTAAATCACCATATGTTTCAATTTCCAAATACGGATAATATCCTCAACTGTATTTTAAAATATACATTTTTTGATATCCATGAATATCGAATATGTATTCGATGTGCATTTTGATTTTTAGATTCGGATGTGATACAACAATATCTAATATCTATATCCATCGATAGGTTTAAATTTGAATTTGTATCCATTATCTAGTATGAAAAATCTCATTAACAATGTTTCAGATTATCGATTACAAGTGAATTTTTATCTACCAATATGTTCTATGAAATAAGATAGGAAGATTCTGGGCATTCAATTAACAATGTCTCAGATGTTAATATGTGATTTTCAAGCTTGGTCAACTGTTTTTCCTTTATTTAAGACAAAATATAAATAAATTAAATGGAGCTAGCAAACTTAGATTAAGCGGTCTTAAGTGTGCTTTTCACAACTCATGTTTGACCATACTTCATAAAATCTTCATAAAATATCATAGTCGTTGACAAAAGCAAGAATGATAAGATAGAAAGAACTTGCAGTGATCAAATAAAGAGAATTTCAAATGATATACAGATGCACATGCACAGGGAAGATTTAAGTACACAAGCACAACTAGAAGTACAATTCTAAAAGAGGTATTAAATTGCAACTAACCTAAAGAAACATCAAATGTACCTAAGTTCTTACCACATACGACCACACACAAAAGGTGGATGAGGAGGACTGTTCATCTTGTAACCACGTTGCATTGTGTTAAAAGCAGAGCAATCTGAACTAAAAATAAAGACGAATTTATCAATAGATTTCAGGACTACATCTAAAAAATATAAAGGTAGCCCTGAAGTTCACCTTGAGTCTATAACTAAATCATCATTGTTTTTGCTCCAACATTTGGATTTACTTACATGAACCTTAATAACATACTCTGTAGCATACTTTTAATGACCTCCTAACGTAACGCTAACTGTGCAATAGAGAAAATATGAGTACGAACCTTGCGAGCATTTGATTTTTTCTTGTTAAAGAGCTTGAATTGCTACTTTGGGTTACTTGATGGAGGAGGAATAAATAAAGTGCGTCCGTTGCTTTTCAAGCTCCCCATCTTGCAACGCTCCAAGAGACTGGATAATGTAATATTCACAAATATAATCAAGAACGTGCCATTTTGAGGAAAATATGGAAATAACATGAATAATATAAAAAACCCACTAAAAACAAGTTTCATTTAAGTTACTGCACCAGAAGGGCCTAGAAAAATGTTAGCAAAAGGTCAAAAATATCATTATGGGTTCTCTAATTTCGAGAATGAGAGCATCGATCCAATAGCATATTACACATCACATTTGGTGATAAAATGGTCCTCCAACAAAGTCTGCATCCTAAAAGACGCAGTAAAAAGCACCAAATTATTTTTCAACCCTTAAAAGCGACTACTTAGGTGTCGTTCTCATTCTTTTCTTTTTTACCGTTCATGACGCGTCCGACGCGTCGAATGTCCCACCATCGTCCAGTTGGACAAATTTGTTACGTTAGCGTCTGAGGCATCGGATGTCAACCATCACCTACATAACCTGCACCTACTCCATGTCATTCCTCCACACCATTCCACCGACTTCTTATCCTCTTCCTCCATCTCCTCTCTACTTCACACGCTTCTGTCTACATCAACAAGTCTAAATCGGATCAAAATGGGTCGTAATTGGCAACCTAGCATTAACTGGCATCAAAGTGAAAATTGAGTGCAAACTAATTCCCTTTTAATAAAAAAAATCCTATATTTTCCAATCCAACAGAAAATCAATTTGACTTATCTACCGTAAACGAATGAACATATAAAGCAGTAGAACCCATACAAACAGAAAATGGATTTGAGTCATCCAAGGTGAAATGAGTTAACATTTACAGAAGAACCCATACAAACAGGTTGCTATATAAAAGTAAACATTAGTTTTCAAATTAGAGAATAATTGGCAACCAAGTATGAATTTGGTAATAAAATTAAAAGTAAACAACAAATAGAAGGGTTATAATAAGGAAATAGGTTGAAAATCTGTACTCTAATTTAAAATTGTATGGATTAGCAAATTAGGTTTGTCTAGACCGACAAATATGAATTAGCGAATTAGGATTTTTGCAATTGGATTTATAAAATCTATATTGAACAATATAAATCCATACATAATCACAAAATAAAGTATAAAATCTATACCAATATACGGTATGTGTAGAATCTCGATCAAATGGCAGTAGAGAGAAAGTGGAGTCGATGGACTGCGTGGAGAGGAGAGGGGTGGCATGATGATAATGATGGAGGAAAAATGAATAGACAATGATAGTTTAGGACTTGGTGAGTTTTTTTGAAGAAAACTGGGAAAATGAAAATGAGGGGAGCCTGAAAAGTATAAAAAGTAACAATGTCTTAACTGGCGGGAGATAGGAAAATTTTGCTAGCGTTCCACGTACATTATTAGTTGCACTTGGCTTTCAAACGCGACTAACAAGTGCAACTGAATGCATATTTTGTTGTAGTGAAAATAGCATTAAGGCGATACCCTTATCCCCCTTTACACATTTTACAGTGCCATAGTCTATACAGTACCATAATGCCTCCGTAAACTAGAAGCTACCAGAGGGCACTCCATAGGTACGACATAAAACAAATTCGTAGTTGTCTGATATGGTAGGTGACACGGTACAACTAGGCAATGCCAGGGTAAATATACCAATTACACTTCCAGACTGTTGGTAACGCATAGCCGCAGCTACCGCCCAACTCGTCCACACTCCCAAAAAAAATCAGAGGGTGCACCCAATCAATCACAAAGTAATAGAATGGTATCGTAGGAGTGTGTCCGCTCGAAGGGGCTACCTCACTTGACCCGTCAATTGCACCTGTTTTAGCCACCTTAAGCTAACTCGTGGGAGTCAGGTCCACGTATATACCTCATATAGGATTGTCACCAACCATCCTACTTCATTCTGGAATCTCCACCGCGTACACAGTTGTTAAAGTGGTTTTCGGTATTGGCAGAGAGTATGAGAATAACTTATCCCTGTTTGAGTATGACAATAACTTATCCCGGTCTCTTTAATAACCAAACGTTATTATAACACCGCGGTCATTTTATTTCAAATAGTTTATACTTCATATCAAAATATCATATCATTTCAAAACCTTATCAAATCGAGACCATTACTCACTTTTAAAATATTCAATTCCAAAATCATAACCCTTTTTTAAAATTATAACTCTTTCAAAATTATAAAACCTTTGAAACCATAACACTTTGGAAATCATAACACTTGTAAATCATAACATTTTCCACTAAATACTTTAGATATTAAAAATAATATAATAAAATAGTTATAAATTAAAATAGTTTATATATTAAAGTAATTTGTATATTAAAATAGTTATAAATTAAAAATAGTTTATATTAAAATAATTTATATATTAAAATAGTTTTTGATATATATATAAAATATCTTATATAATAAAATAGTTTTCCTCAAATTCCACAATCGTTTAAATCAACTCAAATTCAAAAATTCAATTTAAATCAAATCTTAGTTCATCCAATTCAATTCAATTCAAATCTCAATAAACCATTTTCAATTTTTATCAATTTCAAATATAAATTTGAACTGATTCAATTTTAATAGATTCCAAAGCTTTAAATGTTCAAACATTTACAAACTAAATTTGATAATTTCATATATATATATATATATATATATATATATATATATATCAAATTCAAGTTACTATTATTTAGTTTTGAAATATTCACTTAATCAATACAATAATATTAAAATAAGATTTCAAAATACAAATTTAAATAAAACTAAATATCCAATTTAATTTATTTAAATTTAAAAATATTCATTTAAATCGTCTTAAATCAAAAATCAAGTTATAAATAATACCCTTAAAATCTCAAATTTAACTAGTTTCAAAATCAATCTTATTTAACTATAATCCTTAAATAAATATAATTTCAAATTAATTTCAAATTATCTTCCCAATCTTAATTTATTAAAATTATCAAAAGTCTATTTATTAAAATATAAATCTTAAATAAATACTTAAAACCTATTTTATATATCAAATTAAATTTTATTATAAATTTTATTTTATATTAAATCTATTTTATATAATTAAAATAATAAAATTATAAGAAATCTAAAAAAAGTTATAATTTAAAACTAACCTATAAATTTAAAATCTCCAATCATATAAATTTAAAATATAAATTTAAACCTCTATAAAATAACATTTATTTATATATATATATATAATATCTTAAAATCAATATTTATTAAAAACGTATATCCCTTTTCGAAACCTTGGAAATCATTTCAAGATATATATAGACCAATGGTGTCCGTATATAATTTTCTATCCTATGGTTAAGTGATAAGGATATTTATCATTTCAATCCGTAATTTAAATATATATGGGTATATATCTTTTCAACCCGCAATCCCAAATTCAATGTCAATGAAAATCGCTTAGGTTTATCATTTCAACCCATAACGATTTTCTCCTATTCTATAAAATCATTCGGGTATGTATCATTTCAACCCATAAGGAATTCTAAACTAATAAGGAACTTGCAGAGTGAGAACAGTGACGATGATAATAATATAACATATCTACAATAGGCATATGTCATCAATAACAGATAAATAACGGATCATGGTGTCAGCTGTCACAGGTGAACAGATACAGATAATGGTATATTATATGTGGCAAATAAATAATTAACAGTTCAATTTAGCAGAATATTTCAATTGTCCTTTCAAGTGAAATCAAATTTAATAAATATAAGAATGTTAATCATGAGTGATTGCTCAGCTTTCGAGGCTAAAGAACGACAATTGTGAAGAGATGACACAGACATGAACACGGATACAGACACTGTTACGGCTAGCAGGACAGCGACAAGCTAGGAATTGCTGCGATAAATTAGATATTGAGGATGTAAGACAAGCTGGACTAGAGATCGATGAAACCAATATATATATATATATATATATATATAAATATATATATTCAAAAAAATCAATTTAAAAATATATTTCCAAATTAATATTCAATTCAAACACATAAAACAAAGTTTCCATATATAAATTTGAAAACTAAACTGATGTATACTTGTATTTATATAAACTACTATATATAAACATATATATTTTTCAACTTACATGCATATTATACAAAATAAACCTTTATAGTGTATTTGGAAAAATCAAACATTAACAAAAATCTATTTCATTTCTCTGAATCAATATTTATTATATTTTTAAAATCAATGATTTGTTATAAAATCAATATACATAAATAAATCAGCAAATACCACTTACAAACCTACTTTTTTTTCAATACATATAAACTAACATACATAAATTTATATAAACTACATATGCAAACTAACATATCACAAACTGTAACACATATCTTATAACACATAACTAATTTATAATACATAAGCCGACATATAATAAAATATACACCTTCATACACACATACACACACACGCACACTTTACTGTAAAATTATTAAAATCTGAACATAATATATATAAATACTCTTAGACACACACATATATAAACTTGTATACTTCTAACATATTTTTATTACTTTTAAATTTAACTCATTTATATAATATGGAATACACATACCCTCACATGACACAGATTTCATACATAAAACTGTAGAATACAAAGAGTATACAAAACAAAGAGATCATAAACTTATACATATACTAGACAGATCATACTTATATATACTCATTTGAAAAAAAAATCAAACTACTAATATATCTTATATCCACTTATATATATAAACAGGTTAGATGTACATATACATAAACTAAAATAAACTTACACAGCATAAACACTTTATACACACACACACACACACACACGCACACACACACAAGCTTATTCATCATATTATTTATATAAAAGCAAAGAGAAGGCATACATGTAGTGATGGAAGATTGGTGGCTTTAAGAGGAGGAGGAGCTGTAGAGGAGTTGCGTGCTCAGGTGGAATGGTGGGTTTTGGAAGCGAAGCTCGGTCAGTTGAATTGGTGGGCTGGCTTTGGGTGTGCTGCCGTCAGCTTCCAGGTGGCGAGTTCAGGTCAGGTAGGCTAGTGGTTACGTGAAGAGAAGTTGGTGGCTGTGGTCGTATGGGCTGATGTGGTGGCCAGGGGATGAGGCGAAGCGAGCTGGTGGTATGGCCGAGGTGGAGAACCAGGATGGATGAGTAGGCTTCTCGGGGAAAAGAGGAAGGTTGGAGGAGGTGGTGCTTGGAAAAGATACGAGGTAGTGGGTGGAACAAAGTCGTGGAGGGTGGTTCGCTGGGCTCAGGCCGAGGTGGATCGGAGTGGGAGTGGATGCGGGAGGTAGGCGAATAGTTTGACAAAATGAAGGGAAGAGGTTTACTTGCTGAAGCATGCAATCTTCACTCGAATTATATATTTTATATTTTTTGAACCGAAAAGCAAAGTAAAAGGCATAATAATAAATATAAAAATTAATGAAATATGAAAGGTCAACGGTCGTTTCATAATTTAGTAAAGGCAACAGGCTAGATAGTTGGGCAATTGAAAAGACAAGAGAAAACAAAAGGCACAAAATACGGGTACCTATATGGCAAACCTTTATTGCAGTTTTTGCCACGTACCGGACACTAAAACACATAAATGAGTATACTATTGAGATCAGCATGGCGAGATGATCAAAATGGTATACATATATCAGTGGTACGATCATCCTATCAAAAGTCGATAATCAGCACCAAAAATGTTGCTAATACGCCGGAATTAAGATATACGGAGCAATAGCAATCCAAATTTGATGAAACGGAAAATGACTTCTCACTCAGAAGATGATTTATAAATTTATTATAAAAATATTCAGGTTTGTGAAATATTTTATTATCATCAAATATTAACTGTTTTAAATTTAAATAAAATTACACAATAAAATAAACTTCAATAATATCTGATGAAAATTTACCATTTGCTATGTTTTTGCAGACATATTCTAAATATCAAATTATCATTTCCAAATTCAATTATTTAAAATTTCACAAAATTTCAGTAAATTACGTTATTAAAATTATTAAAAATTTACGGGTCATTACACATGGATACTATAAACCTAAAATCACTTTCATACTTACCATTTACTTTAAACATCTATTTAGAGTTCTAAGTATAACTTTACTTATTAAAAAAGGCACTATATAGATTTAATCAATTTATAATACAATCCTTATCATATAAGCGTTATAATCCAAGACATCTTTTAAATCCCTTTACAAAATATTTAATTGCAATCCTTTATCAATATCCTTTATAAATATCCGTTATAAATATCCTTTTATAAATATGCTTTGAAAATATCCTCCTATAAGCGTCCTTTATAAATATCCTTTATCCCCAAATTCCTCTTTTGAAACTTCTAAATATATTAAGTACCTTTAAAAAGATATATATTTATACTTATACTAATTTATTTATAAAACTAAGATATTAATATAATACTATAAACCATTTGTAAAATATTATAATATAAAATCCTTTTATTTCTTAAATAAAAATTTTAATAATTTTAATATATATATATAATAAAAACATACTTTTTAAGTACTTATACTTATTTTAAATACTTTTATTTAAAACCCATTTAAAAACCTATTTTATAATCTAAATCCATCACTTTATAAATTCATAAATGATTTTCAAGAATATATTTAAACCTTGTTATTTCTTGATAATAAGCAAGTTAATAGTACTTATTATAAAGGCAAATAAGCCCTAGGATGTTTTTCAGAGTTAACTTTAAAATCACATACCACAGCGGTTATAAAGTGCAACCATCGTGACCGTTTCGCTTCTACAATTTATAACTTCCATTTTCAAATTCCACAAATGTCCAATCCAATCCCATTTATGCCTAACACACTAATTAGTGTATAGAACAACCCAACATATATGTGTGCATATATATTCCCACAATTTATCCAATTTAACATATGCTAGTTATCAGGGATTTCAAAGCATGTTTATAATGACTAAATCGTTTCTAACATTCATAACATGCTATCACTATTCACAAAGCAATATCAAATATGTAAACAAGTAGTCTAGGCCACGAAACATGTTATTGATGATCAAATAGAGATTATTATATTCAATAATAATGTTCTCACTTGTTTTACATAACTAGGATGGGTCCAAAAATAATAACTTGCATTGTTCATTATACAGTTTATACTTTCAATACGACAATAATTATGTATACAACAATATAGAATTAAATGGTGAGAAAAAAATCATCCAAGCTCTGGTTAATTCACTCGCATTTCTAGATAGTCCAAAATCAAACACCGTTCGATTTTGACTAAAATTCCCATTAGTTTTGAACTTAACGAATCCAACTCCAATGCGTAGATAATCTCGATACAAACGCAGTAGCGAAATTGGCGCCTCAACCGGACCTCCTCGACACCTCCCTGTTGATCGCAACATCCTCCTAACCCAATATTTGACCGTGCTTTGACCAAGCAGAGGCACTGCCATAGAATCGATAATCACTATCGTCATCGCCAATCATCTCGTCTTTATGCCACACATCCAACCCCACCGTCAAAACCCTCTTTGAATCCTTGTTTTCAGTTGTGACTTCCACTTCCGGTGAACGAGAGTACTATTATCGCTTTCTGCTATACGAACCCGTTCTACCCTATACTATACCATACGACCGTCTTCTTTATATAAACTCAATGCATCCGTTCCTAAAGCCTATTGCCTCCTCTATCAACGACAAGCTACTACCCTAGGCATGGTGCAAAATGTTAGACTCGACTAACCATCACCGTAACTAAAACAAAGCACGCTAAAATGATGCTTTGCCCTATACGAGGCCAACGGATCAAATGATGCTTAATTTACTTTACTAAATCACTCTACTTAACTAAATGAAGTTTGAAATTTAAGGCGGCAGTCAAAATGACGAACCGGATAGAAAGAGGGAAAGAGTTAGAATTAGGTTTACGTTTCGATGATTGTTTATAGGAAAACGTTAATAATATTCTAATCTTTTTACTTTTATGCTGCATGTTTCGAGCATGCACGACCACACAGCACGTTCGAATGTCACGAAACTCATCGGCTTACAACAATCCATTATTCTGCATCTAATGGCACTAGTTTCATTAAAATCTGAGACAGTGCCCGTAATGATAATTTCATACGTTAATTAAAACGAATTATTATTAAAATGATTTTAATCACTTTTAATTCTATATTAAAAGCTTTCCATATCATTCTTATTTAAACAAAAGTTAAATAAGCTTTCGAAATCATTTTTATCCGAATTAAATTCAAGATTCCATTAATTAAATAATTCTAATATTTAATTATAAATTGTTCAAAAATCTGAGTCATTATAGGGCTATCGATGGGAAGTGAATCGTCTATTATTTAATTATAATTCTATTAAATTTCTATTGATAATGAATTAGTCAAATTCTTCCACCTTCTCTAGGCATTCTTTCTCCTTAAAATCTAGTAACATTAAACCCCAGCCATCACCAAGGACTTGAAGCAAGTGCTCTAAACTCTAGACACTCGCTCCAAAGAACTCTATGATTTAATTTAGAATTGGGACTGTAAACATTAGTAACATTTAAAAAGAGCCATTATCAAGATTATAAAAAAATAGATGCATTGAATGAGATTTAATGGTAGAATGTAAAAGTTTAACACAATTCCCTTTCCAACCCATCATTAATCCTCTAGAGCTGCCCATAGCAGGTAGATGAACACAATAACTAATGTAAAGCCCTCTAAGCACCTATAAAGTCTATAATCAGGGTTTTTATTTTAGTTTCTTATAATAAAACAATATCATTGTTATTATCTTTAAAAAATAACCTAATTTTACTAGATTTCCCTAAATCATGTAAACCTCTAACGTTCCAACTGATGTATCTCGTAATATTCTATTCTTACTTAATACTATCTACAGTAAAGTTGTTAATAATTCCTAATCATTGATAGAGAGAATATTTGTAATTTTCTATTATATATATTTGCAATACCCTATAAAGCCTTCACATTTATTATAATTTACTCCAAAGAAAAATATTAGTAGAGTTTTTCTATACCAACTAGCAGAATTAAGTAAAATATGGCTTTAAAGGTGAGTGGAAGAAGATTAGCACCAATGGACCTATACAATAAAAGTGTGATGTGATAAGGCATAATGGAAACATAAAAGGACTTCATAAACTTTCGAACTGCAAAACCGCGACGAAAACTTTTCCAATCTTTGAGCACTTTGGAGTAAGGTGTTATAACATTTTCCAAGTCATTAAAACTTTGTTCAAAAACCATATTAAAAGCATGACCAAATAATTAGTGAAACAAACACAAGCACAAGATTATAAACATAGGATTTAAAGAGATGGGATTTCAAGGTGCAACAACGCGATTTCAAAGTATGAAAATACGATTATTCCACTATTAAACATTTTTTCCATTTTAACATTTCAAACAAGATTCAAAAAGTTATATAAGTAAGATGCATATATAAGTAAATTAATAATGGTGAGAAACCCTTTAGAGTCTCTCTAAAAGTCCCCTATAAATCACATATACGTCATGCTCTTTTCAAAGTGGGAATTTAACCAGACCAACCCAAGAAATCATGCAAATAATAATTTATATCAACATATATGTCATATCGAGTTCATTGAAAGGTGAGTTAACTCACCAAAATTCCAGTCCATGCTTAAACGTTCCTGCTCAATCGAAAACCAAACTACGTTCAATTTTAGCTCAAAATCCTACTTGCTCCAAACTTGACGAAATCAACTACAGTGCGTAGATAACACTCTTACGAGCGCAACGCAAAATATTGTATTTCGATTGGACCTCGTATGCAAGAGTTATTGACTTTATAAGATCTTGGGATTAATTAAGTTAATTAATAAACTTAATAAGTTAATTCATTCTCAAATCACCTTCTTCCTGAAATCAAACATTCTCGCTCGTGTACATGTGCACATGCACAAACTCACATTGTTAATCCTTCCTCCCATGATTACTCCTCCATTTCTTGATGAAATCGACTACCATTCATTTTGACGAAGTCCTAGTTGCAATCTTTCTACAATAGTGCTAACAACTTTAAGCTCGGCCCTTACTTCCAAAATCCAAGACCTGATGACCTTGTGCAATGTTCGAAAATGTTGCATCCACCTAGTCACCATTTGGACCTCCAACTGTTGCTTCCACAATGTGCCTCTCGCCAAGAGAGAACAACCCCATCTTCCATTCTGCCTAACTCCTCACTAGTCCACGACAAACCCAAACCCTAAGTTTGGTCACCAAGGTTGATCTCCAAAATTAGCGTCACATGTATCAAAGACCACATGGATTCGAAGCTCTCGCCTCCAAAGTTCAATGGATCCAAAGGTTTCGATTTTCGTTGAGTGAAGCTCTAGGAAGAATTAAATTTGTGGTGACAGCTACATTTCTTTTTAGAGGAAATGGAAAGAAAAGAGTAGAGGAAGAGTGATCAAAATAGGTTAAGTGTTGGGTTACTTAAAGCTATAATCTTTGGTACTACGCTACACAATACCATGATCGCGTACGAACTGCGAACTATAGACATAAAAATACAATCGGGCACAATAATGCGACACGGTCATAAAAAAACATAAAATACACATGTTGACTTATTCTGTGTAGTTTTCAAAAATACCAACATTTGTCGCAAAATGCATCAAACGAAAATTTAAATATTTTTCACATTAATTTTTTTGAAAATAATCCTATAAATTCATTTAAAAATACATCATTAAGCATCAAGTTGTTTTATTAATAATTGATTTTCTTATTATTTATTATATGTATTATGTGTACATAAAAGTGCAACAACTTTTGTTCGGTAAAAAGTCGAAAATTCAAAAAACAAATCCCTTGAATTATCAAAAAAATTTAATCGTAAAACAATCCAAAACCCAAATTTTTGCATGTTATGGTATATAGTTAAATTTCAACAAAAAACATATTATATCACTGCTCTAGCTTATGAACTAAACAAATGCTGCTTGTTTTTTATAAACTAGTCATGTTATAACTTTTTGGAAAAAAAGATTAAACCCTGATGCAAAATGATAGTCCGAAGATGTTGTTTATAGTTAATATTTATGTGGTGGATACCAAGTATAGAAGAGTGTTCCTAGAATAGTAGCTACAAGCTCAGACTTTGTGAATTCCCTTGACGCAGCTATATAAAAGTAATTAGATAACTTAAACATAATTTCAAGGGTGAAATTTAAATGACAGGGAAACATACAGATATCCAGGTTGTCTTTGGCTTTAAATAATGATATAATATATAGACATATTCTGTATTCTAATATAAAATGGCTAAATCATGATAGCAACTAGCAAGACAGCTTACTGCATGTTGAAGTATCAATCTATGTGGGCAACTCCTTGACATCAATCTCAAAACTCTCTTGAACCTACAAGCAGTATTTCAAATAGAAACAATTAAGATCGAGGTTTGAACAAATAGCATATGAACTTTAAATAGGAATTTATCAAGTTATGAACATCTAAATCAGAGGCAGAAGCAACAAAGGTGATAGCCAACCCTATGATTCCATAATGACCAGCACGTCCTACCTGTTAATTAATTCGCCACTATAATATGATAACTCAACACAACATCATAAAAATAAGTAGAATCATGTGAAAATAATATTGAACTTGCTCTATGCAAGTAAAAATTCTAGCAATATTGACATGCTCAATATCAATTCCTCTTCCAACTCGATCAGAGGCCACCAGAATCCTTTCATGACCTTTCTTGAATACCTTGTATCTCATCAGCCTGCATGAATAAAAAAGCAAATTAACATAGGGAAATTAGTTATTATGGGTGCATAAATGTACCTAATATCATATACCTTGGTGTTATAGGAACCTACTCACTACATGATTAATATTATCATCCTTTTTACATAAGAATAAGTGGATATCAGCTAATGATGTGTTGTGTCCCACATCGTCTACTATGGGTTATGTGATGCGTATAGAACCTATTAGGCACCCTTTCCTTACATGCTATCTTATATGGGTGAGTTCTATTTAATTTGGTTCGTAACATACTTATCCTCGAACGGATACTTCCTTATACAAGAGCGGTGCGTACTGATGTTTACAAATTAGTTGGTTAACACATTTTACAGAGCAAAAGGCAATTCCATGGAGGTTGCATCCATCGTGTTCTAGCCTGCCCATTAACTAATCTGTAAGCAAATGGATTATACGAAAGAGTATACAATCTATGTGAAATATATTGAATTCCATTCCTAAAAAGGATAATCCATACCGTTCACAACATTTGATCTTAATAAAACATAATTAATCATTAAGTTAATGTAAGTAAAGTTTGCGTATTAATTTTCTTATATCAATACCATTGGTTGAAAAATATGGTAAGGACGAACCTTATGTTCATTTAAGTGACATTTGAAAGTCAGACAAAATAGTCACACAAATTAACATGACAGTGTACTTATTCTATACTAGAACTTTAGGTACCTTCTCCGTGCACACCCTTAGGTATGAGTTTTCTTGGTACTTCTTAGTTATTGGTTAAAAACTTAAAACATACCTGAAATTCCATGTATTAATAATATATTGATGATAGATCAAAACACATTATCATTTTCAAGTAAGGAATTACATGGAAAAGGTTATAATATTCCATCACCAGCTAACTAAAAATATTATAATAAAACAAAGTAAACTACTACTAATTAGCTATAAATTATAACTACCATTTGTATTCCATTCCTTTATATTGCTATCTTTTCATGTAGCAATGATCTACGTTGAGTTTAATGTAAAAAATAATGAACTCACCGCACTTTGCGAACCACGCTAAATCAATTAGATATAATACCTAGCGCTAAAATCGAAAACATAAGTTGCTATGAGCGGGTAAATAGAGTTAATAATATAAATTCATTTTTATTAACTCATGGTTCACGAACAATCTCACTCATTGAAAGTCGGACGACTAAGACAAACTGTCCAGTTTAAATCATGAACATTGAGATATAACAAAAAGGAAATAGCTAGCTAAAATTAAAGAGGATATTTATGGAAACTGCGTGAGTATAGAACGGCTTCAAAATTTAAAAACTCTGTTACTAGATGGAATTTAACTTGTAATTTAAATTTCTTAGGATTTATATGCATATCAAAATGAAAATCATTATGATCACCAATCAACAACTGCGCATCATATAACTGGCAAATGATGTTAGCAATAGGAGCTTAAAGTGTATAGTAACATTTGTATGATTTACTTTTAAAAAGTTATTAAATTTAGAATTTACTCAAATTAATAGGAAATCTTTTGGTCCTTTTTGATTCAATATCGACGAAGATGATAAACTTCTACATGTGGCCTCGTATCCCTCATTTAAAGTCCGAGTGAAGTCCGAATGGAGTAGTTGTCGCCTGCCTCATCGTTGCCATTATTCTAGCGTCACCGCCCTATGGAGTTGTCGCGTGTGATTGTGCCATTAGTATTTAAACACTACAAAACATGCTTGGTTTAATGACGGTCACAATGACGGCTAGTAACGGCTTAAAAAGGCGGTAGTCGCCAAACGCGGATTATACAAACATGCCAAAAGCAAAAAAATTCATTTTTCCTCTTCCCTTTCCCAAACTACTACCGATCCCCCTGCCTCCAACTGCCTCCTGCCGACGCCAATCGCTTCCAGAAGCCGTTATCGTCCTCCGGTGCTGCTGTGTTTCCTCTACTTCTTCGATTTCACAATTTCTAAGTATAATCTCTAAACTTTAATTTTTGATAATAATTTGATTATGGGTTTGAATATGTTAGAATAATTGATATTAGATGATGGTTGTAGTTTATTAGTTGATTTGGGGATAAAATTAAAATCCTTATTCAGAAAATTAGTTGATTATGGATTTGGAATTGATGAATTATTATATACTAGTTGATGATAATGGTATGTTAGCTAATTTAGGAAAGCTAATAAGTGGTTTGATTATTTAATTTGTAAATAGAAATTAGGGTTGATTTGAAACTAAAAAATTAGCGTGTACTCGTTGATTAATATGCTTATTGATAATTGTACAATGTTTGATAATTAAGTGTGAATGAATTGTTAAATTTTGAAAGGAGCTTAACAACAAAAAATATTCTGGTGAAATGGATTTTGTAAAATAAATAAATTAAGCAATGAATATAGCAACAACAAATAATTCTACTGAAATCAATTTTGGAATAAAATTAAGAAATGAATATAACAACAACAAATATTCTTCCAAAATTGATTTATAAAATGTTAAGAAATTAACGTAACAAGAACAAATATTGTACTTAAATCGATTTTGTAAAGAAACTTAAAAACGAATATAACAACAAATATTCCGCTGAAATCGATTTTGTAATTTTTTTTTAAGAAATGAACATAGCAAATATTATAATGAAATCAATTTTTGTAAAAAATTAAGAAATGAATATAACAACAATAAATATTGTACTAAAATCGATTTTTAAAAAAATGAAGAAATGAATATAATAAAATTAAATATTTGCTAAAATCGATTCTCTAATAAAAATTAGGAAATGAATATAACAACAACTAACATTGTACTAAAATCAATCTTGTAAAAAATTTAAGAAACAAATATAACAACAACAAATATTCTGCTAAAATCGATTTTGTAAAAAATATGAAGAAATGAATTTAAGAACATTAAATATTCTGCTAAAATTGATTTTTTGAAGAAAAAAATATGAAATGAATATAACAACAAAAAATTATTCCCTAAAATCGATTTTGTAAAGAAATTAAGAAATGATATAAGAACAAATATTGTACTAAAATCGATTTTCCAAAAAATTAAGAAACAAATATAACAAGAATATATTTTTTACCCAAATCGATTTAAAAAAAATTAAAATGAATATAATGTTATTTGAAAAAAGGCATTAAATATTATTTCAACAAATAATTGACGCTAAAAAATTTAAAGCCTTTAGTCCCAAAAGGTTTTAGTTTAGTGTAGAAAATACAACAACAAAATTTTGAGCTGTATATTATTCTGAGCTATGTATTAATCATGATGAATAATGATGACTATGTTATGAGCTATGTACTATTCTGTTTTGAAATTTCTATATATGTATTCATGAGATCCTGTCCCATTTATTATGATGCACTAAAAGTTTTATGTGATGATTACTGAAACATGTTTTGTGCTAATAAATTTATGTCTTTTCATTATATGATATTATTTATCCGTGGTACATATATCTGGCAGGAGACATAGGCTTAGATCTGAGTCTTCTCCTTCTCCCGATAGAGGTGCTAGTGGCATGACACCGGATTTACACCAACTTGCGAAGGTAGTGTTGAATATGCGATTATATGATTTTTGTTTGATGATAATAAACATATATATATATATATATATATATATTCATTTGAATGTATATGTTAATATATTGTTTTCACAGATTAAATAAATATTTGATGAATAAAATAAATATTACAGAATTTGAATTCAAACGGATATTTTATTCAAAGAAATATTTATTACAATTTTTGAATAGTACAAATTTCAAGCTCTCACTATGTATATACACAACTTCAATTACAATACAATTTTGATTACATCACGATTCACATTTACATTTGACCTCACTACATATCACTCATTCACTCACACTCGTATTTAACTTCAACTTCATTGCAATGTGAATCTAGCATCTGAGCAATCTGCAGAAATATGCATTGACGTAATAAAATTGAAAATAAAATATTTTTGCAGTATCAAATAAAATGTGGATTTTGAAAATAATATTTGCCTCAGTTATTTGGGTTGTTCGTCATTATTTAAATTCGAATTCATCATAAACGAACAGCTTGTGACATGCACAGTGTATCACTATACATGCCACAAGGCCGCGCACACCGATATATACAATTGATAAAATTACAGGTACAGGTGAGCACAAGGTCAAACCCGAACTTTAAGCTGGATTCAACTCAGGTGCAATACAAAATTGTCAAGTACAAGAGAAAATGCTCGATCAAAGCAACACAGCCTCAATAATGCAATGGGCATGTTCAAAACAACACCACAACTACAGAATGCATATTCAAGTGCGAGCTTGGATGAGCAAGTGTAGACCAAGCAAAATTGAAAAACAACGGCAAAATGCAAATGAACTCATTTGTCAGTGCAGTGCAAGACCAAATCTTAACCAAACTACCCAGGCACAAAGTTGAATGAAAACACAATGCATCAGTACACATGAGGACCAACTCAGTGCACATGCTCAACCAAGTTAATATGTCAGCATACACAGTGGAAAACATGAATTCAATGTCAACTTACACACAGCAGTATTAAATATATGAAGATAGTGTATTCAAGGCAACATGAAATACAACAGACTCAAGTCTGCAACTCAACTTGAAGACCAACACAAGAGGGACCAACGTGAACCACCAAAAATGTTAACCAAATCAGCATTGACCATACAGCAAGGCCAAATACACACAAACCAACAAACAAGGCTACAACATCAAATGAAACGGGGGCAAAACTGCAAACAAATACAAACTGCCTCGATGCATACATATGGCCAAGCGATGCACCAGAGAACAATGACTGATACAAGTGACAATGCAAGCCAACATCAAAGACACAGCGGAATGGAAATGGTCAGGCAACTTGAGCTCCAAAAGATACAACATGTATGCAACGGCTAAATGAAAATGGACAGCAGCTACAACTAAATACAAGCCAATTTTACAGTATCACTAAATCATGGACAATAGAGTACAGGCAAAATGAAAACATGCTAAAGGAATCACAGTGCAGTAAACATTACAAGGAAATACAACACTTATATACATACATAGATGTATGTATACACATGGTAGCTGAAACAAGTGGCTCAAACTCAACTACAAACTCAAGACCACAAGTCCAAACCAAGTTCAATAGTCAAAGCATCATCATCAACAAAGTGATATAGCAGTCAAAGACATAATGGCCGAAGTAAGTACAAAGGAAATGCCAAAATCAACATAATCAAATCAAATGACCAGAGGCAGTGAACAGTATGGCCAAAGTCGAACCAAATCAACATCGTCAAAATCAATTCAAAGCCGTGGGTCAAAAATCAAAGCCAAAGTCAAGTAGGAAATTCACTACCGTAACGACCAAGGAAAGATCGAACGGTTCTGAATTGAAGCCGTATCAATCAAGAAATCAAGCGAGTTCGAAATCAAAACCGTGTTAATCAAGTAAACGCAATTATTCGATATGAACAAGTCAGAAATTATCATCAGCATTAAAACAAAATCGAATGCCGAGATAAATCAAGTGATGAATTCAAATAAATGTATACAAACAAAAATCAAGGACCTAGAATCCTATATAAACAAGTAACATTATCGACAATTCGATATCGAGTTCAAGAAAGCAAATCAGAAGAAGCAAAAAGGAAAATTTACACACCAAATCAAAGTCAGACTCGATCAAGGAGGAGGAGCCACGAACGAATCAATTTAAGTAAGCAATCGAAGCACCAACCATCAATTTAAGCAGCGACTTCACAAAGCCCTAATTTCCGGAGCTAAGAGGAACGAATGAAAGAAGGAACCAGGCTGACGTTTTTTACAGAGCAAAATAGATAGAGATAACGGGGCCGCATTGTTTAGTGATAATATTTTGGGCCAAGTTTTATTAATAAGGCTTTAGTTTAAATCAGGGCTTTGATTATTGCTTTAATTTGTATTTTCTTCTTTAAACCATTGTAATTACTAGTCGTGTGACTAAGGGACAAACTACGTGGCGTAGTCTGAGAATTCGCAACTCAGTGGCTGAGTTGTGCTAGGGTTTTGAGCGTACAGTTAGGTTAGTCAGTAGCTGGTGTCGTGAGTTTACGTGTGTAAGCGTGCGACTACTTAATTTCTAGTAGAAACCTTGAGGGCAGCACGTAGGCATGGTTTTGCCAAAGCTGGGTAAATTCTGTGTCGTTCTATTTCTGCATTTATTATTCTGCTATTATATGTGCTACTATTATTTTGATATATCTGCGTTGAAATATTTTATAAGCTTCCGCAATAACTTTTATAATTAACAGCATCACCCTATTCATCCCCCCTCGGGTAAAATCGATCCTACAAGTGGTATCAAAGCTAGGAATAGAAGTCAACTTTTGTTTTTTTTAAAAATTTGATTTTTTTTAAAAACCAAAATTTGTTTTTAAAAAATTTGAATTTTTAAAATGGCTTCTTTTAATAATGCTTTTGCTGAGCGTCAGTCCATAGTTAGACCACCAATGTTCAATGGTGAAAACGTCTACCGGAAAAATAGAATGAAAATTTTTCTGAAAATCATTGATGCTTGGAATATTGTTGAGACAGGTTATAGAGCACCAACTACAATTATAAATAATCAGGAAATAAATAAACTGAAGGATCAATGGACAGATCTAGAAAATAAGTTATAGAATTCTAATGCCAAAGCTATGAATTCGATTACTTATTCATTGGATCAATTTGAATTTAATCGTGTCTCACATTGTCTAACTGCGCAGGAAATATGGCACACACTTGAAGTGACTCACGAATGAGCATCTTAAGTCAAAGAATCTCGCCTTGGCATGCTAAGCAGCGAATACGAGAATTTCACAATGGCCAAGGAAGAAAATGTCAAGGAGATGTACGGACGACTTTCCAATATTGTACAAATCAAAAGCTCTCGGAAAATCATACACGGAATTGGAAATAGTCCGAAAAATCCTCAGTCCTTCCACGAAGATTTGAAGCAAAAGTGACTGCCATTCAAGAATCGAAAGATTTAAAATAAAAGAAAGCTGAAGAACTCATTGGAAATCTCACCACTTATGAGCTAGAAATGAAATTCAAGGAAGAACGTGAAGGAGGAGTTATTCGAAAGAAATCAATAGCTCTCAAAGGAACAACAGAAAGTGATGGTGATGATGATGATGGAGCAGCAGAATTGGAGCTGATAATAAAGAAATTCAAAAGGTGGAATTACAAATACGGAAATCCAGTTCTAAATCGAAAATTGAAAAGCAGAATAGTCAAAGCACTAGACAACTCAGACGAACAGAAGATCATCTGTCATAAGTTCAACCAACCCAGACACATCAAGCCCAATTGTCCTCAAAATCGACGCGACTTTAAAAAGAAATCAAAAAGGAGAAGTTTTGTAGCCACGTGGAATACAAGTGATGAAGATAATCAAAGTACTAGCAGTGAGAGTGAGAAAGCAGATATGTGCCCTCAAGGTAATATAACTGATAGCGACGATGACGAGCCAAATGAGGTATCAAAACTTACTCATTCAGAATTATTTATATATTTCCACGAAGTAAATGGCTGTTTTGAACGACTTAGGGAGAAAATATGCTAAAATTGAATCACAAAGAGATAGTTTGATTGAACTAAATGATCAGCTTGAACAATTAGTTAAAAACTATCAAAATAAGTGCCCTAAGTGTGAAAAGTGTCCATTGTTTGAAGAAGAAATTAAAAAATCAGAAATTAATATAAAATCACTTTAAAATGAAATTCTGATTTTGAAAGAGAGTGAAAATACTATGAGAGAAAATTCTATTAAAAAGTGCACACCGTTGTTAAACGAAAATGAATCTCTCAAAACACAAGTCCAACAACTGTCAACGACTTTAGATAAATTTTCTAAAAGTGAAAAATCGTTGAATATGCTCTTAGGGAAACAAACTGTTAATATATTCAGACAAGGACTTGGATATAATCAAACTGAACCTGTTAAAAGAAAATTTAATCAAGTCAATTCAATGTGCACAATTTGTATAAAATTTAGACACAATCAAAATAATTATTGGTATAGACCCAAACACGTAAAACCCATTCCAATTTGGGTTCCAAAAGGCACAAATATAAAATCTCTCAAAGTTAAACAAATCTGAGTGCCGAAAGGAACATATATAAATAGTTTTGGGTCTCCACAAAATTATTTTTCAAAATATTCTGCCACTAACAATCATGGACCTATAAAAACAAATAGGTCACAAAAATCTTTCATCGTGTAGGAGTGGTGGCAGGCTAAGAAACAACAACAATGTTATCTGGATTCTGGCTGTTCCAGAAACATACGGGCGACAAAGCAAAGTTCCTTAGCCTAGTATAAAGGTGACAGAATCACAATGGACAACAATGAAAAATATCGTAAAGGTAAAACAGGTAATGGTATATATATTTTGAACGATATATTAAATGTGATAATCTACACCATAGTCTGAATTAAATCAGCCAATGATGTGATGATGAAATAAATGATGATTTTGATTCTGACTTATTCAAAATTGTTGGCCAATTATATTCTTATTCCAAGAACACTATAAAAATCTGTAGAGTCTTTGAATTACTTCATATATATTAGTTTGGATTAATAATAGTGTTTTATTGGAGGATAATACATTTGGTTATTTTACGGCTAACTCTATATTCACGGTTTTTGATTATTTACACGGCTTTAATTCAAATTCAAGAGAATGTCATATAAAAAGTTGTTAACATTGATTTTAAGATATTTTGATGCACACTTCATGGTCTGGTCCATCAAATTCAATTAATGATGTTTTTGAGTGAAAGAAGAATTCAGATGCAGACTACACTGGTAATCTAGTGGAACGTAATTTATGTTGAGACATTTAGTAACTGCATCGTTTTTCAAAGAAAATATCTGCATATTTTTCCATTTCAAATAGCAGAAATTTTTTCTCATAAAACCCCTTCTATTTTTTTGACCTTGTTTTCAGATTGGTCATTTTTAGAAAAATTGATAATTATTTTTGAATTTGATTTTAAATAATTATTTTGACTAATCTGACTCCCTAATGATTATCGAAAAGATAAATAGTGATTGAAAAAGTGATGAGTGTTGATATTTATCATATATTATGACTCGAGACGGTATAAGTAGTAAATTTCTTTAGAAATTTAAACAAGAGTTATAGAACTTTTTATTGGTAAAAATTCCATGACCATCTCTACTTCTATCATATTTCTAACGACCATCACTCATCATAATTCAATATAGTTTGTCAATACTGGTACTTTAAACAGGAATCATTCGTTTTTCATTTTACATTTTTTTTAATAAATAATAATAATAATAATAATAATAATATAATAAAATCCAAAGTATTCACTCTCATTTAAAAGTCCTGACGGTTATGCATGGGTGAATTACTTGGAATTTCTTATGCGCTTCCATGCTCATTTAAAAGTCCTTACGGTTATGCATGTATGGAACGCATATCAAAATTGATTTTTTTAAAATAAACAAGTTGTAACTAATCCCATTTAAAAGTCCTCACGGTTATGCGTGGTTAGAAGATACTTGAATTCATTTTTTTTGAAATTAGAATACTACTAATCTCAGTTAAAAGTCCTAACGGTTATGCGTGGTTGGTAGATATTCAATTTCCTGATATAAATATACCACAAATAGACACAACTATATGGTTTTATATGATGACATCATTCACAACATTCCAAAAGTGGAATATGCACCTAACAGAGTATTAATGATTTTTGTTTGATTTTTTATTGAAATTTAATATTTATATTCGATTGAGTTTTAATGTTGTATTAATATCGATCACTTTATCTCTATTTTTTCTAATACTATTACTCTTTTGCTGATAACAAAAGGGGGAGAGAAAAGTTAAGATTTTGTCAAATAAAATCAAGCAAAGGTCTAATATTTTCTATTTGCATCTAGGCTCATTTGCATATTTTTAATTGTATGCATATATGAAGGGGGAGCTTTGTGTAGAGAGGAAGCATTTAAATAGGGGGAGCAAATAGAGTATATCAATGATCAAATACATTTAACATATTAAAATTTCTAATATATGTTTGTTATTATCAAAAGCGGGAGATTGTTGAATATGCGATCATATGATTTTTGTTTGATGATAATAAACATATATATATATATATTCATTTAAATGTATTTGTTAATATACTATTTTCACATATTAAATAAATATTTGATGAATTAAATAAATAATACAGAATTTGAATTCAAACGGATATTTTATTCAAACAAATATTTATTACAATTTTTGAATAGTACAAATTTCAAGCTCTCACTATATATATACACAACTTCAATTACAATACAATTTTGATTACATCACGATTCACATTTACATTTGACCTCACTATATATCACTCATTCACTCACACTCGTATTTATCTTCAACTTCATTCTAATGTGAATCCAGCATTTGAGCAATCTGCAGAAATATACATTGACGCAGTAAAATTGAAAATAAAATATTTTTGCAGTATAAAAAATGTGGATTTTGAAAATAATATTTGCCTCAGTTATTTGGGTTGTTCGTCATCATTTAAATTTGAATTCATCATACACGAACAGCTTGTGACATGCACAGTGAATCATTGTACATGCCATAAGGCCGTACACACCGATATATACACTTGATAAAATTACAGGGACAGGTGAGCACAAGGTCAAACCCGAGCTTTAAGCTGGATTCAACTCAGGTGCAATACAAAATTGTCAGGTACAAGTGAAAATGCTCGATCACAGCAACACAGCCTCAACAATGAAATGGGCATGTTCAAAACAACACCACAACTACAGAATGCACATTCAAGTGCGAGCTTGGATGAGCAAGTGTCGACCAAGCAAAATTGACAAACAACAGCAAAACGCAAATGAATTCAGTTGCAATGCAATGCAAGACCAGATCTTAACCAAACTGCCCAGGCTCAAAGATGAATGAAAATACAATGCATCAGTACACATGAGGACCAACTCAGTGCACATGCTCAACTAAGTTAATATATCAACATACACAGTGGAAAAGATGAATTCAATGTCAACATGCACACAGTAGTTTTAAATATATGAAGATAGTGTATTCAATGCAACAAGAAATACAACAGACTTAAGTCTGCAACTCAACTTGAAGACCGGCACAAGAGGGACCAATGTGAACCACCAAAAATGTTAACCAAATCAGCACTGACCATACAGCAAGGCCAAATACACACAAACCAACAAACAAGGCTACAACATCAAATGAAACAGGGGCAAAACTGCAAACAAATACAAACTTCCTCGATGCATACATATGGCCAAGGGATGCACCAGATAACAATGACCGATACAAGTGACAATGCAAGCCAACATTAAAGACACAGCAGAATGGAAATGGTCAGGCAACTTGAGCTCCAAAAGATACAACATGTATGCAACAACTAAATGAAAATGGACAGCAGCTACAACTAAATACAAGCCAATTTTACAATATCACTAAATCATGGACAATGGAGTACAGGCAAAATGAAAACAGACTAAAGGAATCACAGTGCAGTAAACATTACAAGGAAATACAACACATATATACATACATACATGTATGTATACACATGGTAGCTAAAACAAATGGCTCAAACTCAACTACAAACTCAAGACCACAAATCCAAAACAAGTTTAAAGTCAAAACATCATCATCAACAAAGTGATACAACAGTTAAAGACATAATGGCCGAAGTAAGTACAAAGGAAATGCCAAAATCAACATAATCAAATCAAATGACCAGAGGCAGTGAACAGTATGGCCAAAGTCGAACCAAATCAACATCGTCAAAATCAAGTCAAAGCCGTGGGTTAAAAATCAAAGCCAAAGTCAAGTAGGAAATTCACTACCGTAACGACCAAGGAAAGATCGAACAGTTTTGAATCGAAGCCGTATCAATCAAGGAATCAAGTGAGTTCGAAATCAAAACCGTGTTAATCAAGTAAACGAAATTATTCGATATGAACAAGTCAGAAATTATCATCAGCATTAAAATAAAATCGAATGGCCAAGATAAATCAAGTGAAGAATTCAAATAAATGTATACAAACGAAAATCAAGGATCTCGAATCCTATATAAACAAGTAACATCATCGGCAATTCGATATCGAGTTCAAGAAAGCAAATCAGAAGAAGCAAAAAGGAAAATTTGCATACCAAATCAAAGTCCGACTCGATCAAGGAGGAGGAACCGCAAAAGAATCTATTGAAGTAAGCAATTGAATCACCAACCATCAATTTAAGTGGCGACTTCACAAAGCCCTAATTTCAAGAGCTAAGAGGAACAAACGAAAGAAGGAACCAGGCCGACAATTTTTATAGAGCAAAATAGATAGTGATAACGGGGCCGCATTGTTTAGTGATAATATTTTGGGCCAAGTTTTATTAATAAGGCTTTATTTTAAATTAGGGCTTTGATTATTGCTTTAATTTGTATTTTCTTCTTTAAACCATTGTAATTACTCGTCGTGTGACTAGGTGTAACGACCCGTAAATTTTCAATAATTAAAATAGCTAATTTGATAAGATTTCATGATTTAATGTTAGAAAAAAAAAATTAAGTCATTTGGAATAATAATAAATGTTGAAATTCATTGGGTATAATAGAGTAATTGATTGATAAGTAAAATCTATTTAGAATCAAATATTGAATAATGAACAGGTAAAATTTTAAATTAAATATTTGGAAATTATTGAATAATTTAATAATGGGAATTGAATAACCGTATAATGGAAATAGTTGTTCTATAATTTTAATTCGTTTCAAAAGTTAAATTTTATAAGTTCGTTTTGAATATTTCAAAAGATAGTGATTTAAGAATAATCAAATTTGTTAAATTTAATATTACAAATGTTTGAATAAATTAAATTTCGAATTTGATATGATTAATTTGATATTGAAATTTAATATATGAAATTAGAGTGAATAATTTAAATTTGATTTAATATGATTCAAATTGGTTTCCAAAGTGAATGTAAGTTATATCGGGATTATAATAGAGTCAATAAGATTTTAAAAAGTGGAATTTATTGAATAATTGAATAGCGGGTTTAATATGATTAAAAATAATTTGTAAAATTTTATTTTATCATATTAAAGTTAGAATGATGTTGTAGAACTTTTAAAATCGAATTAAAAGTAAATTTGTGAAAATTGAATATTTTAATATTTAATTATCGATTGAAAAATAGCCAATTTTTTGAACAGTCTTAGAATTGGACGAAACTAGTTCCATTGGATCCGTAATAGTTTGTTATTTTGGATTTCAATTTTCGTAGCAATCGGGGTTGTCGTTTGACCGTGGCAGCTCGAAACGCATTAAAATTGTTTTAATATTAATTTGGCGAGTTAGTCATTTTTCAAAAAGTCTCGGATTTTGACGAAATTAGTTTCATTGGATCCGTAATGTGATATTATTGTAAGGTTTCAAATTTCGTGTCAATCGGATTTATCGTTTGTACGGGGCAAGCGAAAACGCATAGAAAATCGTTTAATCGATTTAATTTTAAATCGATCGGTTATTGTCATATCTCGCACAGATGATCGAATTAGCTTCTGAAACCTATTCCATTGTGTCCGAAACGCGGGATAAACCCTAGAAACGCCGGTCACCGCGCGTAAATCGGAGTTTGGAAATTCCGGAATGACTAGTGTTCGATATTTCCTATAAATAGCCCCCCTTTTATCACAAAAATTAAAAAAAAAATTGGGTTTAAAACCCTAGCCGCCGACCTCTAAAAACCGAAGGCCAGAAAATCGTTTCGTTCTCCTCCTCTTATCTTCAAATCCGTTCATCGATTCAACAAACCTTCAACATGGAAAATGTAGAGCATCACGAGACGAAGGTAATCAACGGCTGTGATGGGAAAACTCGCGGTGGATCGACCAGAAATTGCTCGAGATGGCCGGCCGTTCTTCATGTTTTTCGAGAGCTACGGGGGCACCGGGTCTGACCGGTCTTGGGCCGAAGGTTGCTCTTTGTCGTGGCTTTGAAGTGGCACTCTCTGATCGTTGTGTAGCTCGACGATGGAGGCTTGATAAATTCGCAAAGAAGGGGGGCGATGGGTAGGGTTCACGTATGTTTTACTGGGAGAAGAACGTGGGGGAGGGAGAAAAGGAAGTGCGGCCTGGATTTGGGGGTATGAGATCCAACGGCCAGTGATAAATGCAGGTTAAAATAAATAAAGGAAAATGAAATTTATTTATATTTAAATTCGAGTAAACTTATAAATGTCGTAACTCTTTCATACGAGATCGGAAAAATGCGAAATCAGTTGCGTTGGAATCGTATGGACGAGCACTACACTATGGAGCTTGATTGGAATCGTTTGGAGCTATTGAAAATTTCGGGTAAAATTAAACGCTCGTTTAATTTTATTCGAAATAAAACGCTGGAACAACGGAAAATCAATGTGAGTGTTTTATAACGCTCACAACGCACTAAATATCTTTATGTTAGTTAAATTTGACATTATGAAGTGTTATGATTTTATTGTCGTTGTTTGATAGAATTTAATTGTCATATAGATTGTCATTTGAATTAACCGTTAAAAATTAAATTGACAGTTAAATTGGAATTGAAATTGAATTGCGATTAAATTACCTGACATTGATAACTATGAAATTGCCATGAATTGTATTGTCTATTGGATGATTTATTTCGATGGATGCTATTGGTTGATATTTAAATGTTTGGATGTTTACTTGCTTATATATATATATATCCTGTTATGCATACATATGAAACTGTGATTTGATTTAAGTGATATATGTTCATCCCTGACATTTAAATGAAATAAATAATTACTTGGCCATAGGATAGAAAATTATATACGGACACCGAATTGGCTAAATTAATAATTTTTAAAATCGTTGATTTGAAATTTATTTAAATGTTTTGATTTAAAAGTTATCAATAGAAATCAATTTATAGAAATCGAATTTATCGCATAATTGAGTTTGGAATGTTGAAATAGATTTTGGTTAAAAGAAATTGTTAGATGATTTAAGTTGAGACTTTGAAATTTAAAATTGGGTTATGATTGAATTTTGAAAATTTATTCGGTTTTAAAAGATTGAACATTATTTCGAGCTTTGAGTATTTCTAAGTAAAAATGATATAAAATCGATAGTTTGAAATTGAACTTGAAATTGAATCATATTTGAAATTTGGATTTAAAACTTGAATATTGATGGATAATTTTGTTAAGTGTTATAAATGGATATTTTTGAAAAATCAAGCTCCAAATCGATATAAATTGAAATTGAATTAATTGAAAGTGAATATAAAATTTGAATAAATTTGAAGTCAAAAAGTTGACACGGATTTGAATTGAAATCGAAATTGAATCGGTAGAATGGAAATTGAAATTGTTTTGAATTGGGAAGTTATGATTGAAATGGTTTGGTTTTGAAGCTGTTTTATTTTGTTTTCCAAATTACTAGGTTATATAAACCATTTTGAATACTTAAACTATTTTAATCTATTTTAAATCTACTTAACCCAATTTAAATTATTTTAGACTAAATTTATCTATTTCAAATCCATTTTAAGATTTTAAGTAATTTAACTATTTTAATTATTGAAAACTACTTTTAAACTACTTAAAACTATTTTCTCAAATTCTAAGCTGGTCAATAAAGTGGAATGTTATATTTAAATCTTGAATTTAAATACGAATTGAGTTAAATGAAGTTGCAACCTAAATTGAAATTCGAAATGATTTTGAAATCGAAATGAGATATTGATGCGAAAAATGATTTTTGAAACGGAATCTTACATTTGAATAGATACGATGAAATTTGAAATGGACTTGATTTTTGAAGCGAATATGATATTTTGATATCAATTATGAATCGATTTGAAATATAAAACAGCCAACGGTGTAATAATACGTAGTTATTAAAGAGACCGGGATCGGATATGGACATACTCTCTGTCGATACCGAACACCACTTTAATAACTATTATACGCAGAGTGTTGATTCAGAATGAAGTGGATGGTTTGGTGAACGCGTTGACTGAAGAAAGAGAACGATATTGGATGACCCCTGACATGACTAAAACAGGAGCCGCGCCGGGCCATTGAGGTTCGCCACCTCTAGCGGACACGCTTCTTCGATACCATATCTATTACATTTGTGATGCGATTGGGTGCACCCCTTGATTTGGGAGTGTTGTTTCGCGGTGTTGGGGTAGCTGCTAGCTATGCTCAACATCAGTCCGGATCACGCAACTACTAGTATCCTAGTTGGTATCGCCTCATGTACCTTGTCATACTGATTATCCTATTCGCGACCACTACGTTTTGTTTTGTGTTATACCTATAGGGTACCCTCTGATAACCACCAGTTTACGGTGGGGCTTACGGTGCTGTATAGACTATGGCATTATAAAAATATGTTAAGGGGGATTATGGTAACGCCTTAACGCTATTTTGATACTTTATATTACTGATAGGCATTATCTACTTAGCGTACATTACTACATGGTAGATAGTTTAACGGATCCTTAAGAGATGGAAAATCCCGTAGCATCTCTTGAGTTATTGCACGCACGTTGACACTGGATATGAGATGTCAAACCCCGTAAACATCTCTGACGCCGTTACACTCATATTTATTTACGATTGATTTGACTTTCGTAAGGATATTTAGTCCTGACTCGAGTGTTTTGTCTTTTCATTACGCTCGGGTCAGTCCTGAGTTTTTCATATTTTTGAAGATCTATTCTGGAGGATGAAGACGAAGATTTGGTATACTATTACTATTATTACCCTTGCATCATGCTATCTGCTGCATTATTTTAATTGTTCTATCGTATATGTATAACTCTGATAAATGTTGTATAAATAATTGTCAAAGTATAGTAAACAGCTTCATGAACTGTTTATTTGACTATTATATTTTATCGTTCCGCTGCGAGATTCTGTGTTGTTTCATTTCCTTTATTTCTCTTTCTTTTCTTTTCTTATTTACCCCAATAACCATCTGCCCTTTTGAATGGTTTGGAATCGACATATGTATTTGATCGTCGGTTTAAACTGTGCAAAAAGGCGGGTCGTTACACTAGGGGACAAACTACGTGGCGTAGTTTGAGAATTCGCAACTCAGTGGCTGAGTTATGGTAGGGTTTTGAGCGTAGAGTTAGGTTAGTCAGTAGCGGGTGTCGCGAGTTTACGTGTGTAAGCGTGTGACTGCATAATTTCTAGTAGAAACCTTGGGGGCGGCACATAGGCAGGGTTTTGCCGAAGCTGGGTAAATTCTATGTCGTTCTATTTCTGCATTTAATATTCTGCTATTATCTGTTGTGACGACCCAAACTCGATGTCCAATAAACGACATCAAATTCGCATCGCCGGAGCTTATAACAACAATTAGATGAATAAATAAAAAACAGCGGAACAGAATCAATATCATAAATAACATCACTGTTACAACATCAACATAATATCCATACTGCAACAGAGTACATAATACATACACTACAACTCCAAATACAACATCATGATAATACAATAGTGAACATATATCCAAAAGTTCTCAAATGAGAGAGATGATTTCGAACTCCCAAAAGCTAACACCTGAAATCTCCAATAGCTCCTAAGATATCTCCAAGATAAGAGCTCCAAAATACTGCTACTCCAAAATATAGAAACCTGCTACTAGGCTGCCCGTGTGGAAATAATGGGCACCCAGAGTTTAGGAAAGAAAACAATAAACTCCGGATCAGTCATGGGACTGGTATGAGTAAACAAAAACAGTTGCATTTAAATAAAACAAGATTTATAAAAGAATTTTCGGAATGCTTTTAAAAATGGAACTACCATAAGACCTCCCGCCACACACACAATGCAAACGCAGAATTGGAGGAGATTTCTTCTTATGATAGTTAAATATGCTTGGTACGAGAAAAGAATTCTTTGATATTATACTAGTGCATAGTGAAGTAAATCATTTCGAAAATAGAATATTAATCTTAGCCGACATAGGTACCATTATACTATGCCTACTATAGCTACCATATTAGATGGCAGGTTCTACAACTAAAACCGTACAGGGTTTCGTATTGGGAATTGGATTTCCAACAAATGGTCAGGCCAAGGAACTTCCCATTGCCACATGAGAACGCCTCTGGAAGGACGTCCCCGAGAACCAAACCGGATCCCTGCCAACACAAGGCCGGGTTACCCCTAACTGGGTAACTACTGACACGAGTATGCCATCTCCCGGTTGTAACCAACCTTTAACCGGGGCCCCAGCAACAAATCACAAAATCATATATATATATATATCTGCGATATCAACATAAGTTAAGTATCTGGGCTCCATACCATGATACCACTTCTATCCAGAAGGAAATGCACATACCCTAAGGGGTGCTACCCCTAATAACCTTGCCGCATCTTTCCTGTTTTGACCATTTCGGCGTGTGAGGTCCGACGAAGTCTCGTCCACAAAAACACGCTTTATACAAAAGCTGTGCTTTGGGTCAACAAATGATCATAGAAATGATCACCAAGATAGACGATCAAATAAATGATCCTATCACAAATGATCAACACAATGATCATTTCACAGCAACGCTCAGCATGTCACATTACCAAATTGGAAATATATTGCTGATAACCTTCAACTATATAACCTCTGAGATCGTACGTCTCAGAGAAGGGTGTTAAGCTAAGAGAATAAATTCTCCGCCACCAACAGAAATATATTTGAAAGAAATCAGCTTTATATCTCAATTTGTAATGTCAGACATACTATCCATACAAGTCTGTTCCGGGCTCGAACAGAACCGAAGGCACTTCCAAAGAAGTCCTTGCAATCCGGATATCCACAATCCTGATCGGATTCCCCATCACATATGGAGAACTCTATACCGGAACAACTCGGTGCAGAGTCAATCGACAGATCATCCTATCGCTCTCGCAAATACCCGGTCTTCAACACCGGTCTTCAATTGCTATCCATAACGTCGAATCACATATTCGAAATGGGTTATATGACAAAAAGGTCCTTTCCCGGCTAATTCGAATAGTGAGTGTCAAATTTTAAAACATGTGGATGTCATTCACAAATATTCACAGGTTCAATGTGGGTTTCGGATAACCAACTGAAATCTGATTCCCTGTCGCATCGAAGTTTAAATGCCGTTTTACGGGCATAAGGTTTTCACATCAATACAGAACAAATCATAATCACAGTGCAATAACATGGCAATTACATCATACAGAATTACAAACAGAACAGAGATATCAATATAAGTTAACAACAATAGTTAATTATTTACTAATCAAAACGAATGAGATAAATTAACCAAATATTTATTTTATTGATTATTCAATCAATGATTTATTATTCTTAATGATAATTAAATTAATCTTAATCATCTTGATACATTGATTTTTCCTTAATTAGTTATTTTAATTAACTGCCAATTAAATTAATTAACTTGCTTTATCAAATCAATAAATTCTTAATTATAAATTTATTTGAGTACTTAATTGTTTATTAAATCAATTTTAATCACAATCTTTAAATTATTCTAAATTCCTTTTCAAAACTATTGATAAAATCGTTTACCTTAATTTTCGTTTGAAAATCTGTTTTATACTTTAAAAATTTATTTATTGTTACATTGAAATTTTAATGTAAATTTATTTAAAATTCTTCTTTTAAAATTTAATCATTTAATTAAATTTTGATTTTTAACTTTCTTTACCAATTAAAGAATTTACAAATTCTAAAGCATTTGTTAAAAATTTAACTTAACAAAATCTAAACTGTTTATATTGCAAAACACAAAATTTTTACTAACATTGATGACTTAAAGATTTGAATGGGCTTAGCCCGTATAAAACAACCCGAGTAAAAGCAGTGTTTCACTCGCGTCCACCCCAGTTCCATCACGTCTTCTCCCCGAGACTTCCCATTTCTTTCCTCTTCCCAGTTTCTTATCTCCTTCCAGTTTCTTCTTCTTCTTCTTTTTTTTCTAAGCTAAGTTATAATTATTAAATTTCAAACTAAGAATAACAGAGTGTGAATTAATATTCTCGAGTTGCCTCCTGAAGCCATACATCATTTTTTTTGAAAGTTTCAACTCACCTTTCCCCTCAACAACTCACTGACACCAGAACAATATTGTGCACGTGCACATCATCGCGGCGCCACTCTGGTGGCCATCGCGATCGTCAGCAAATCGCACTTCATTCCCCTATTCGAAAACGATGATCAATTCAATGTCAACGACCCCACAACGAAATCGAGCTTCCAGCTCGAAACTCGAACCCATCCTTACCAACAAATTCGCGTCGCCCTCGTTGCTCCAACCATCGGAGCAGCTCGAACTTCGTCACCATCACGTCCACACCTCATGCCATCATTCCCCTCAAAATCCCCTAACTCGATGCGTCAGAGGTGGCGTACACATCGCGTTCCCAGACCGTATACATTTCGAGACTAAAACCCTAGTTTGATCTCAAACTCCAAATTCACGAAATAGAAAAATCCTTCGATAATTTTCTCGAAGCCTCTGACGTTCAAGCTTGCTACAAACCCATTTTTAGCATTTATAATTGAATCGATTATTATAAATTCATACAAGTTCCATTTTTATTCAAATACAGAATACTCTTGAAAAAAACAACTAAAAATCCTCACTTTATTTTTAAAAATCATGGATTGAAGTATAGATTCAGATTAAAATCCTGAATCGATGTTTTACAACCTTTTATTTTTATCAAATTTCAACTTGAAACCTATAAAACATGTTTCCAGTGGAAGATAATGTACAGTAGGTTCAAACAACTTTACAAAAACTTGTTTGAGGATTAAAACAACTTGACTTATTTGAAAACCCAAGCTTGTCAGTGATTTAAAGCAAATAGACTTCAGTTTTGAAACAAATAAAATCCCTGTATAAAGGTTTACAGAGACAGAGCATCACTGGGAAATCATCATAGTGAAGCATGAACCAAAGCAGTTTATAATTGAAGTTTAAACTATTCTAAACAAACTTAAAATCCTTTACAAAAACATGTTTACTCACCTGTATAATGAATGAGCAGAGACTATAAATGTGTTTGCAACTGCAGTTTGAATTTCCTTCAGAGATTTGCCTTTCAACTTGAAATATAAGGTGATAAACTTCTTTTCTTTTTAATTTCTATTCTGATCCTTTGTTTGGTTGTATAACTGAGCTGTGGATTTACAAAATAAATGCTTGCTTTTGTTTTCAGGCTTTGCTAAAATTTTCTGGACGAACTAAAATAGGGTGCCTTGCTTACATATATATAGATAGAAGAAAACAGTGTTATTCAAATATGTTATGTGTGATCAGGTATGGGTTTATTTCCTTTTGTTGACTAAGCAATACTTGTTTTCAGCTGAGGTGGTATCAAGTAGTGCTGAGAGGATAGGCATTAAATGCAAGCATTAAATGGAAGCATGTATACAATGCTCCTTTGCCTCTTTCTATACTTATAGCATAGTGTTGTTTGATTTTTTTTTATTTTTTTATTTTTTTTCCTTTTACAGTTTTATATTCCTTCATATTCTTTTGTTAGTTGTTGTTTGTAGTTACTTTGCTAATTTCAGCATGTTATGTTTTGTTTTAGTTTCTTACACTTACCTGATTTGATTTAGTAACATGTTTATTTGTTTAGATGTCACATTATTTGTTTATTTGTTTAATTATTTGTTTATTTGTTTAGATGTTAGATTATAATTATGTGATTTAATTTTTTTTTATAAATTTATCATAACTTATTTTAACAATTTTATTTCTATTAAAAGCTCATCTAACACAATTTATTATTTTACTTTGTCACAATCTCTTATTTTACTTTGTTAAAAAGAAAAGTGGTTTTAGTTATTAACATTAAATAACTATGTGATTTTATTACAATATTTGTTTTAATTCTATTAAAAGTTTTAACTAAAAACACTAAACTTTGTTCATATTTTATTTCTTTATAACTTTTCAATTTAAATTTCAAAAAGTTTCAAATACATTACTAAATTTTAAATTCAAAATTTTCGAGATGTTACATCTGTGCTGCTATTATTTTGATAAATCTGCGTTGAAATATTTTATAAGCTTCCGCAATAAATTTTATAATTAACAGAATCACCCTATTCACCCCCCATTAAGGTGAAATCGATCTTACAGGTAGTTCCAAAAAGCGCAGGGTAAGTTCAAATTTATTTGAAGTATATTTTTTAAAATTTGTTAAATATCTACATTAAAATTTATATAGGGGCTTTGAGGTGGAGCCTTCGGATTTCATCTACAAGTTTCCAGGAAGGCATTTATGAGCAGGATGTTAGCCTCATTGGAACGACATCCCACCATATATCAAGAACACTATATTGGCTAATGTACTCATAAGTACAAGTTCGTATTTCAGTTGATTAATATAATGTACATAATTCAAACTTCAATATGTAGGCAGCTGTGCGTTCAGACCCAGAGGATATGGATATTTTTACCAATCCTCGAAACAAGAGGATGAGAAAAAATTATACTTTTGCACTGTTCTTGTATTTTTTAAAATTCCGTATGTTAGTTGCAGTAATTTAGTTAATCGTGTATCTAAATTTGTAGGAATTATCTACCCGGAAGCATGTAAATAGGAATAAAAATCCTGTTTTGCATCGTGGCGGCTCCAAATCCTTCCAAGAAAGCAGGAGAGAGTTGGTAAATTTATCAATTGTGTTTATAAATATCTAAAATGTTGTTTAATCATATTTGTAACATTGTTTATTCATATGTATATATTTTCAAGCGGTAAGGTACAATCGCGAGCCTACAACGGTTGAGGTGTTCATGGCCACGCATGCTACTGAGCAGACAGATGAGGAAGGTAACTCTTCATATGAGTGGACGGATGATAAATCTAGGTCCGTAATGGTAAACATGCTTATCCATAATGATAACGTTTCATATTCCTTTATTTCACGTTTCATAAACTTTAAATTGAATATTTATCATGTCAAACTATTGTTCTAATCGCAGGAGAGATATGAAGCGGAGCGGGCACGAGTAGTGCAGTCCATAAGACGGGTAGAGTTAACGTTTGAGAAGTTAAACTGTAAATAGGATGCTATTATTGATCCTCCTTTGCGAAATAGGCGATACAATTATGAAAATCCGGAGGTAAACTTCTTCATTTACTAATATATAAATTTGCACTTGCAAATGAAATTAAACTTAAGTGAACAAATTATAATTTGAATAAGGAACCTGAATAATTGAAATAAATAAATTGCAACCAATGTATAACAGTTAATTATAAATATTAGCCGCATAATTAATCAACATTTTTGTTCATTCTATTTATAATGGTCATAAATTATAACTAGATATCAACTATTTCACAGGTGTTAATGTCCCAAAGGGCTTACAGGAGATCCCAAACCAAGAAGGAGATTACTCAAGTGAAAAAACAGTTGAAGGAGATAAACGATTGAAGGAGATAAACGATTGAAGGAAGAACGCATTGGTGCACTAGCTAGATGAGCATATTGCATCCTATTTGGCACAACATAGGACGACGCTTGGAGAGGATGGATCGGGCGACGAAGATGAGTGCGTATGTTTGTGTTTCTATCAGATTTTCGTCATCTTGTTTTGCAGTTATGTGACATTTATGTATATATTTGATACTTGTTCATTGGATGTGGTGTTTGATGGGTTAGTGGACATTTGTGTGTACGTGTGATTGATGGGTAGTATTTGTACGTATGGTTAAATTGTTAGATGGAATTGGAATGTTTCGTTTGATTGATATGATATATGTTTATATAGTGGTGATGAAATGTTTATGTAAATTTATATGTTGCGTTATATATATGATTATTTGTGATATGTATGAGATTATATGATGGATGGAGTAGCATTAGTTATGAAATTGAACGTATATGTGTTGGAAAGAGATATGAAATTGGTTTTGTGGTTGGATGGATCAAATAGCAGAATTAGTTATGAAATTTTGGTCCAGATTAGCGATGGCTGGCAACGGCGATTTGGCCCAAATTAGCGATGGCTGGCAACGGCGATTCGGCCCAAGTTAGTGACGGCTAGTGTCGACTTGAGGCGTCATCCCTTTATTAACTAATTTGCTGCATGTACAGTAAGGCGTCGCCAACCGTTGCAATTTTGGTGATGGAGTTGTCGCTTTACTATGTGGCGACAGGCTATTTGGCAATGGCTTCTGGCGATGGCCGGCGAAACTTTATTGCCGTCGCTAACGCCGCCTTGTTTTGTAGTGGGAGTGTCGCTGTTCTAGAGTCTGTTGTTATTGAGTTTCTCATATGATTGTTTTCTTCGAATGTGCTGGTTGCTGGTGAGTGGTGCCACGGATTCTGACGAGGCCAAAGAAGATGCTTTCTTTGCTTTAGCTTCCAATGGATATGAAGGAGTGAATTAAGGAAGGATTCGTTTATGAATTTGCAAGAGGAAAAGAAATAGGTTCTCTTTGTTTTTTGAGTTGGAAAAATATTTGAATGGAAAGTAGGGGAAATAATTGGATGAAGACGTAGGGAAGAAAATAAACGGGCGAATCAAAGTGTTAGGCAGCCGATCCCTATTCTGAGCAAAGTAAAACAAAAATTAATGCTATAGGGTACAGTGTTATCTATTGGCAATATAAAAAGCAACTTTTTTGTAGTGTTAAGGCCTTACGCCTTGCTCAATCGTGTATAGTAATTAGTTTAGATGTTGGTTTTCGGCAAAGGCCTCACACCCACTACCTAATACAATGCCACCTTCAATTTTTTAGTCATCGCACATGCCTTACACCAACACCTTAGAATACGGTCATTTTTAGACATTGACTTCCATACATGCCTTACACCTTACTACCGAATGCGATGTAAATTTTAACATTAGGTTGCCATAAAGGCGTTATCACACGTAACCAATGCAATGTTGTTTTAGACATTAGGCCAGCACAAAGGCCTTATACCTTATATGTCATGTTTAGACTTCAGGTTGCCACACAGGCTTTATACCACATTACCGAAATCCAAGTCTTAATTAAACTCTAGGTTACTATGTAGTCCTTATATCTTGTTACCGAATGCAATGTCATTTTGGACATCAGGTTGCTATATTGGACTTATACCTTATGATCAAATACAATGTCAATTTGGACAGTGGGCTGCTACAGATTCCTTATACCACATTACTGAATGCAATATCATTTTGGAAATTTGGCTACTATAAAGGCCTTACACCTCATTAATGAGATCAGTGTCATGTTTCGACTTTAGGCTACCACACATACCTTACACCTTATTACCAAAATTAAGGTCTTAATTAGAGTCCAGGTTGCCACAAAGTTAACCCCTTACTGAATGTAATGTTATTATGGACATTGGGTGGTTATACTGGCCTTACACTTTGTTACTAATTGGAAAGTCATTTTGGATGGTGGTTGCCTCACAGGCCGTACACCTCTTTACTGAATCCAATATCATTTTTGACATTGGGTTGACACATAGACGTTACACCTCGTTGTCTAAACATCATCTTACTCAAACGCCATTTTGCCACAAATGCCTTGTACCTATCTTTCATTCAATATCATGAAAAGGCCTTCGGATGTCACCTATTGCCTTACACCGACTTTATCATTTTAACGTCATAAACATGCTTTTAATTGTTGTCTATGGCCTCACACCAAAACCGTCTTCTCAAAATAAACTATCCTTCAAAAGTCAATATGCCTCAACTATAATATCCTCGATCTCATCTAAGGAAGCCTTGTTTATTTCTTGGTTCTTTTCGACACCTTGTCACAATACTATGCTAGGTCTTGGTGTAGCCCTTTCATCTTGGGCAATACCAGCTTTCGTATGTTTCTCCACTATTGGCCATCGGTAGTGACTCCTTCCTCTTGCAATCACCTTTTCCTCTCTTCCTTATATTTGTCTAATTTATTATACTTAGACTTTATTTCATCTTTTACTGGTTCATATTAGCTTTGGGTCATATTTTAGAACTTCAGCAACTGAATTCTCCTTTGCCACTTCTGCTCTGCTATAGGTAGTAAAATCTGACACCTGAATCCGTCTGGCACTCGCCTTTACACATGTTGCCTCCAGATTTGTTTACGCTCCACTTTTATTTAGTGAAAGTGCCCTTCGCATTATTTTTGTAGTACTTTTGTGGGATCTTTGCCATATTGCTAGTCGTGTAGTTCGCATGCATAAATAGGTCTCAGTTTTTGTAATATAGGGTTTCAACCTTTGTATTTATATTTTGGAAATGACTATTTAAGGATGGAAAAATACTTATAAAATTCGAGAAATTTGCAAATCAATTCTTTTTAGCACATTTTTTCTCATATTTCTATTTTAAAGCCATTTCCCCTTATATGATTAATATACCATTCCATTAAAAATTTATAACAAAACACTTTAACATGGGAAACATTTCTACCTTAAAACCCATCTCGTGTTTTTTTTCATGTTTCCATTTTTAAACCATTTTCCTTATATGTTTAACATATGGATTCCTTTAAAAATTCATAACTAAAAATTTTGACGTGGGAAACATTTCTAACTTAAAAATAATCTCAAAATCATGTGTAGAACATTATATTGGATTTTTCATATTATTTCAAAATCATTGAAGTAGGGAATCATATCTAAACATCATCTTGTAAAGCTATCTTACCCATAAATTAGTCATTTATGACATATAAACAGTTTACGCATATGTTCTCTGTCATATTTAATCAATACCCAATTCAACTACAATGAAAATGGAAGAAATGGTGTCGTGTTACTCACCTAAGTCTTTGTATTTACTAGATCTTCAATCTTTTTTAGGTCCTTAGCTTCTTTTTCTTCTTCTTCTTCCTCTTAAGCCATGGCTACCATTAATGAGTTCTTTTAAAGCTTTTGTTTTTATTTGAAAAATTAGAATGCATGAATAAGGTAAGGGTTGTTTTGTTTTATTCTATCCTATTTCCATGGTAAGTTGAGCAGTCGACCTTATGGACCTCCTATTATTCTAATATATTCTAAAGTCATATGAAACTATATTGTAATAAGTAAATGTAAACCAAAATACTTATTATAATAAGTCATTATTTATTTTATTCCTAACAACAACCAAGTAAATAAATATCCTTCAAATATTTACCTTGTCCAAAACTCATGTTTTTGCAATTAATTAATTACTTATCAATTACTCATTAAAATTGGAGGTGTTACAGAACTCATGACCCTTAGGACCTCAGCCTACTATGTCATTCCACTTGTCACTAAAGCGAATGGTGGTTGATGATTTCCCGGTGTAGTTAGAATAGTACTTATGTCATAGTATAATAACATATACAATAGAAAATATAACCAAAAGTATACTTTATTTTGTACAAGATTCTAATTCAAGAGTTAAGTTATAAAGAATTACATAATTGTCCATATGGCACATCCTTAGCTCTATCATAGATAATAATTATTGTGAACGGAAATTTGTATATTTGATATAATTATATTAAAATGTTCCTCACTTGAAACACTGTATAATGTGTATATCATTCCATGCTCATATAAATATTGGATAGTGATTTAGTGATGATAACATGTGTTCCAGTCTTAGAAAAGTTCCTTCTTGGATAAAACCCTTTTGAAGGAATGCTCATGGAAGATTAGGAGTAAGTATAAAAGATATAAATTTGATCATTTGAATTTTAAGTGTTAATAATAAAACTATAAGAAAATTTGAAGTTGGACAAGCAAGAATATGGTTGACACAAAAGGTGCATAAGCAGATAAATGACTAATCTATGTTTTTTTAAACAAATTTCAGGGACCTTTATTACAAAAACTATATGTACAAAATATTTACATGAAAGTAGCTAATAAGTAGGTGACTACATAACATATAGTTGATCATATAACACCCCCATAAATATTTAAATAAAAACACCAAAACCCAACCCATATACACCCGCTTTTGGAATTATCGATTGATATATATTTTAGCACTTCATTTACATTGGAACTCAGTTAACCTAAATCTTTCCTTTTGCTTCCTTTTATGGTGGTGCTACGAAATCAAAAGTTTCTCCAATTTCTTATGTTTTCGAGAGAAAAAAATGCATGTAGCACCGAGATCCGCTCTATTCCACCACTCATGACATCAAATCTAATGTTGTTCCCTGCTTAGATTAATGTTATTATCGTAAGTGTAAAGATTGCTTCTTTTGGCTATGGGGAATCCCATTTCTATCAAGGTATGCATGCCAATGATACGTCTTGTTTTGTTGTCGTTATGGTTAGATCAGATGTTGGTTTGATGATGGCCTTATTTTTTATGCCTAATTGTTAATTTGCATATTAGAGCTTGGATGTGGAACTATGAACGCTTTCCTTTCTTTGCCAATTTGTTTAACTTTTGTTCCTTCCATTGTTGATCTATGATTTCTGTTGCTGAGAATTAGTTTCATAAAAATTTATATTACAAATATGTGTAGATTACAATGTCAAAGAGTGATTTTAAGTGGAAGTTTCTAAATAGCTAATAAGATGAATATTAGATGCTTACCCTGCATAAATCAACGCATTTTGTGTCGATAACATTAAGTCATTTTCACATGCCTTATTTTATATCAAAGTTTTACTAAATAAAACCATTTCATAAATTTGTTCGTTGATTAAATTATGAATATTTTTTTAAGATTAATACCCTAATATGGATATAAAATGATTATCTTAATATTGTTTCATGCATAAATTCATAAGGCATAGAAGTTTCTCTAAAATTTCATATTCTCTTTATAGTTGACATAATGAATATTAAACTTATCATCTTTTGTTAATATTATATGTAATGACCCTAATTTTAACTAACATAATTTAGGGTATTTAATTAGATAAATAAAATAAAATAATGTTAATAGTTAAGGGATTGATATTTGTTAATTAAAAAGGGATCGTTCCTTAATAAATGAATAAGCAAAAGAGGATTGAAAATAAGTAAGTAGGAGGAATATGGTAATGGTAAATGGGTTCTAAAACTCTAAACCCTTCTATCCTTCATTCCTTGTCCATTTTAACATTCACAAACAAAACTAAAAACCCTAATGAGCTAGCGGACCATCATTAAGGAGATTCAAGAAAAAGAAAAGCTAGGATTCATGTAGAAATCTTAAGCAAATCAATCAAAGGACAAATCTCAACCTTATTTACACCAAGCCAAGATGAATAATTAACTTATATCTCACTTTTGATATTGATTTCAATTTCAAGGATTGGTCCAAACTATTTTGCAAGTAGTGCCATGTTATGTTTGGTTATATGGATATGTAAGCTTCTTGATGATTTATATTGTTTCGTATAGCTTTTATCAAGTTTAGATTGGAAAATCTATTAAATAACATCCTTATGATTTGCATTTTTGATATATAACCAAAAAAATTATTTTAGAACTGAGTTTCAAGTTTCATAATTTGCTAAGTTATTGTGGAATTATTATGAATTTTCTATGAGAGAAAATAGTTAATGTTAGGTTCAAATTACTTAAGACAATTATAATTATTTCGGGTCTGAAATTCATAGATATTAGAAAGCATATTAAATGTGAATTAGTATGATTTTTGGGGATTTTTTTAAAGTATTTTACTATGGTTATAAAATCATTTAAGTTAAGGGACATAAATGTTTTATCGAAGAGAAGGGCTTATTTGCTTAAAATGTTTAAATTGTTAACTGTGAATTTAGCATCCTTTTAGAAAAGGATTTTGATAATGAAATGGCAACCAATCATATATTGACAAATTAGACAGGTTAGGTGAAAAGAAATTACTTTGAAATGTATAAAATCGGTTTTTTTTCAAATTACAACCTTGTCGCTTCCTTTGCTCGGCACAATGCCCAGTTAGACCTTTTGCACCTATTCAAAACCAATGCATAGGATATCAAGCATTTGGTTACTGGAGAAAGGGGGAAGGAATGATGGTGTCCAAGGCATGTTTTCGAAGAGGTTGAAGCCACTTTTAATTACTTTCGAATTTATCAACTTGCTTTTGTTTTTAGAAAAAAGCTTTCGAAAGAGTTGCCGCTTATTTTGTTTTGAAATAAGATTTAGGACATAAGCCACTTTTTAACCTATTTGATACCCTTGCTGCCGCATTCATACCTTTCTAATTATAATGTATTCGAAAGGGCGCTTTCATCTTTTAACTTTAAAGCCGCCTTTTTAATGCTTTTGAAAGTTTGGTATTCTAAGCTATCCTCTTTCTTTTACATGGGAGCAATACTTTCGAAAGTAATGATTTTTCCTCTGTTCTTTATAACCCTTTAGTATATTAAAGATTAAACCCAACAGTTCTGGAAGGAATAACTTTAAAGGGTTTTGAAGCAAAGTTTCCACAAACCTTTACTTGAATCCAATGCTTTCGAAAGGTATATTTTATGCGTTTCGAAAGGTTTGTTTTAAATGTTTCGAAAGTAGTGTTTCAAATGCTTTCCAAAGAAAAGTATAAATGGTTTCGGAAGAGGGTGTCTAAGGTTTTATATAATAGTTTCGAAAGGGATGCATTCAAATATTTTGATAAGGAATTGTTAAGGTTTTAAACAAAGATTTTGAAGGCATTGCTTTGGATTTAAAGCCTAAAGTTTTCTAAGTTAAACAGAGGCTTTTACTTATTTTGCAGTGATGGATAATCTCATTGATATATTTCATCAACATTGTTTTGTGTACAACATATATCATGGCAGAAGTATTTTGAGTAAAGCAAAGAGTATGATTTCCTTGTTTTATAAAGATATGATTTCAAGGGCAAATCATTTTTTAGATTGTTTACAAGGAAATGAAATTTGAAATGGGTAGTTAACCTTAAGTTTATGACTCAGATATTACAAGAACAGATGGGATTGGTATGGGTCGCACCCTATACTTTAGCTAATAGCCCCTAGCTAATATAAGTCCAAAGTTCCAGTGTGTAGGGCTTTGTCATAGATGGGACTAAAACAATATTATACATAGAAGGGAATATACAGAGTAAAGATAAGTTATTGGTGAGCCCGGAAAACCATTAGGAACGGTTGACCCTAGAAGAAGATAGTTAAGAGCAGATAGCCCTATATTGTGTCTAACAAAAGTTAGAAGGTTTATTATGTCTGGTAGGCCCGAATTAGCCGATGGTTAATATTAGCCAGATAAAAAAATAGTGTGGACAAATGGTCCATTGATTATCTGATTTATACGCATATATGTTATTGCTATTATTGTAATAATCAGTTTAATTATAGGTTTTTGATTTGCAAAAGATATGATTTTAAAAGATATTAATGATTTGCAAAAAATATGATTTGCAAAACATAATTATCTATAAAATTTCTCATAATTTTTTTTTTTAAAATTTTGGATTGTTGGTTATCTCACTCCTATTTTATGGTCAAGTTCTTTAGTTTTCATTAGAATTTTGTTAGTATTATGGTTCTAAATATTATTTATGTTAAAGTTTATCCTTCTTATTTACTCTTTCTGAATTTATTAGTCTTATTCATATTCTCGTTTTAAGTAGAAGTGTTTACTGAAGTTCGTATTTAAATAAAAAATGTAATATTATATTGGTTATAATAATTTAACTTAAAATTATTAAAGTATATAAAACAATGACATAAGAAATATATAGACGAAGTTATTCAAATTATCAAAGTTCATTGTTCAAATTTTGATATAATAAACATTGAAACTTATGATACAATTAGAAAATAAATATAAACATTTACATGAATTCTTTCAACTTTATATTCTAAAAACTGAACTATGATTTAAGCTTAAAAGAATAATTAACCTTGATTAGTTTCCAATAAGAGAAGCATGGTCTATAAAGATTGAAAATTTAAAATTATCCAAAACATTTCACAACTGACGATCTGAATATAATGGTATGCAAAATGATGAAAGAATGGATATTAGATTCAAAGATAATTGAATGCGACATTATAAAATGAAAAACATGGATTTTAGTTAAGTTCCTCGACGAGTACTTATTAAGCCTATATTTTGGCATAACTTTCATGCTCTAAAGTAGATTATGGAAGATATTTAAGCAAGAGGAATCTTTTAGGATAAGTATGCAAATGCTAAAATTTGAAGTCCTTTATCACTATTTGCAAATCCCAATTGACCTAAATAGCCATGAAAGTCCCAAATCAAGCTTTTATAAATGTCATGATTACAAATGAAAAACGAGGAAGGAGAGAATTCATAAAAAAACCTTATTACGTAAGGGTACATGCCTATTTTTAGTAAAATCACAACATCGGATTCTAACATGTTGCAGTGGCTATTTTTGATGGTCGAGATCCTTATGTTGTCAGATGACATGACATGCTTTTATTATAACACATGGTGGTTCTATTATAAGTCATTTCTTCTACTTCTACTCTTCTTATGTAACATCCCTAATTTTGATTAGCATTATTTAGAGTATTTAATTAGGTAAATAAAATAAAATAATGTAGAATGACATGGAGATTGAGATTTGGTAAATAATAGAGGTCGGGCCTTAAGGAATGAGTTAACAAGAATGAAATAAAATTAAATCATGATCGAGGAATATGGGTTAAGGGCAAAATGGGAGAAGACCTAAATTCCTATCCATAAACCACAATTTCTCATTTCTTTGCTCATTTTTATTTACTTTACAAGAAACGAAATCAAAGGAATCGTAGGGCCGGCCATTAATAAGTGTTCAAGAGGAATTAAAAGCTAGAAATGAGATCCAAGCTTATGGAATTCAAATCAAAAACACAAACCTCAATCTTTTTAATCAATACAAGGTAAATAATAGTTATGCATCTCATTTTTATGTTTTATTTTCGGTTTTAAGAGTATGTGCGATTCTTTTGCTAATACTATTGCATGTTTTAGAGTTTTAAGGATTATATGCTTATTGGTAATTTATAGAACTTATTTATGAAATTTAGTGATATGTTTGAGTTGAAAAACTTATCATATGATACCAAAATGACTTGAAATTTTAGTACAACATCAGAAACATTATTTTAGAACTGGATTTTGAATTTCATAATTTTCGATATAGGTATGAATTAGTTATGAATTTTTTAAGTCTAGAAAATGGCTTATTTCAGGTTTAATTATTAAAAATAATTAAATTATGATTTTAGCCCCAAAATTTTTATACTTTAAAGAATATATTAATATCGATTTATAGTAATTTCTGGGGATTTTTCCGAAGTGTTTAAGTATGACTAATAACTTGTTTTAAGCTAGATGAGCTTATTATTTTATTAAGATATTAAAGGGTTAAAATGTAAAATGTTTTGGCATTAAAATTCTTGCATGTGGCAAATTTCTGGTAAAGAGAATCGATAAAGTTTTGTTATCCAATATAAATTTGACAAATAACAGGATTTGGTAGAAAAGAAATTGCTTTTATAAGTAAATTTGCAGTTTTCATGTTACTTACTATTTTGTCACACTGACAATGGCGATGACTAACTAGGAAAATACTTAGGATTTCAATGTGAATTAGTATGGAAAGGAATGATCTGGGTCGAATTCGGAGACGTAGCATTAAAGGCGATGAGATGGTCTTCGACGATGATATTGTTGGCGAGGTTGGAGTGCCGCATTTTATATAAATGGCATATCGCTACTTATATTAATAAAGTTGCCAAGCACAATACTATATAAAAGAATCGTAGCAGTGATAATGATGTCGTAATGTTTGATAATGAATTTGTGGTTTAATGACTTTAACCTTGATGGTTGTCGATTTTATTCCTTAATCCTTTATCATTGTTTTCGAAGAGGCATGGTTAACCCGAAAATGGATCAACAACCTGGATTCTTCAACAGCTCAACCTTTAAACATTTGATAGTTATACCTTCAAAAGCTCAACCTTTATATATTCAATAGTTGTACCTTCAATAGCTCAACCTTTAGACATTCGATAGTTATACCTTTGATGGCCAAAATTTTATGCATTAGATAGTTGAACATTAGTTAGCTTAATTTTTAGGCATTCAATAGCTACACCTTTTATAGCTTAACTTCTAGACACTCGATATATGTACATTTGATACCTTGACTTTTAGCCAATTGATATTTATGTTTTACATATTTAACAACTTTATTTTACTAATGACAACCTTTATCTTTTACTCCTTTACACTAGATATTCATTATTTAACTTATTATTTAGTAAAATGCTTTACTCATATTATTTCAATCCCAAAGTAGATAACTTTAACGTTTTATCATCGCTATTTTTGTTTATCTTTAGGAATCATGGTTAATACTAAAATGTTGCTTTAAGAAGACCCTTTTACCATCAAAATCCAAGAAGATTTCTGGCCCCTAGGAAGATAATGTCCATGTCATCTGTTAATCCTTAATCACTAAACAATAAGAGATTGATACCATTTATGGACATTTTGGTATCATAGGAACTGACAATAGGATCTCAACTCCTTTCTAAATGGATAAGCCTTTGGAAGGACACTTCACTTTTGCTCTAATGCACATATAGCATTCGTCCAATCTCTCTTTTAATCATGTCATAACCAACATCATATCTTTTTAAATAGTGGATCCATTCCAACTGAATCCAAACTCATATGGTTACATTCATTCCCTCTACATTTTGTTCAAAGAACTCGAATTCGAGGATCTAGATGTTCAGACTCAAGGATTAATCAATAATATTCTAAAGGTAAGATGCAATTTGCTAATACCATTTTCCATTTGTGCCTATCCAATAATGAAACTACCAGTAATCCCATAAATTGGACAAAATATTGGGAAAACTAGTTCTTCTTTGTCAAGTGGTTTTTTTTGATATATCTGAGGTTTTTGCTCCCAGGGTATTATTTTCATCTTAAGATACTTACTCTTTTATTGTCCACTGTGGTATACTTATTTTATGATTTATTGCTTTCCTTGTAGGTCAGTCATCTAAAGTTATCGATCCTAGGGTACTAGCCAAGATAGATAAATTTGGGAAGATTGAGAAGTATTCTTAAAGTAGGTTAAGACTACTCAAGGAAGAGAAACTAAAGAAATATAGCTTGATTCTACCTTCCCAAAGTATCATGAGAGAACCTTGCTTGTGAATTAGGATTGTCGCAGATCGTCATCCCCTTGATCTAAAGGATGGGATCATTTTTCTATTAATAGCCTTATCTAATACACCTCCCTTTTAGCCCAGGATACTACATTGGCATTTCCCAGCTTTTACGACAGATACTACCTTAGACCTTTTCATTCTTTTTTCTTACTTATATAGTTTCCAAATATGAATTTAATAGACACTTTACTCCCCTCTACGGACAAAAAGTTTAATAAAATTTCAAAGTATCGTAGATCATCTGTTAAGCGCCTAGTTTTTTTGCTTCTAATATTACAAAGCTTGCTTTATATTCCCTTGATTTACCAGATGATGATATATTAAAGTCTTGCAAGAGTCGAAAATGTCACTGAAGTGATCCAGAACAATCGAATATACAAGTAGATGCTCTTTCTATTGGTAAGACGTCCAAATCCAACAATTCTACCCTTGAAATTTCTGATCCTATTGTTAAATTTCTAAATACTAGCACCCTCATTACTTCTCCTCCTATTCCAAACTCAAATGTTAATATCATGCCTTCCTTGGAAAGAAATCTGAACCTTGAGCCTTCACAAAGAGCTCAGATTATCTAACTCTTCATTGGATATTTCTCTTAAGGAACCCCCACCGGTTGGGATATCAGCATATAAGGATGCATGAAGCTACTCTCAGGATTTTAACTCTTTTACAAATTATATTCTTCGCTCCTCAAGTTTAAGCTCAATCAGAGACGGCTACGTCCCTCTTGTTTTCTCTAATGATTTCTTCAGTTCCATTACGAAACTTCTCAAGGTATGCTTCTTCTTAAGGATCTCCAACATTTTAAGAACCACATTATACATATATAATTATGGTCAAATTTCCAAAATTTCTAGCTTAATTGAAATTTATTTCTACTATACCATTCAGTTTTAGAATCTTTAAGTCGCAACTCCTTTAAGAGACCAACTCCACACCTTCTGATAAAATCAACACTTAAGGATAGTTTCATCACCCAGACATTACCGATAATGATTTAATAATGAAGAATCAATGTCTTCATGGTTCGATCTCTTCCACTGCAGGGGAGAAAGAATTTCTTGAAATAATACTTAGGGATCTTTCCTACTTACATGAATGAGAAAAGGAAATGATTCGATCTATAGAGGAGAAGCTAAGACTATCCAAATGAGATCTTTCTTTATCGAACGAAGATGCAATTCGGTCCCACTTTTAGTTATCTACCTTCAAAAATATAATTCCTAGCTTAGAAAGAAAACAGCCAAGAAGGAGATGTCCTTCTAAAGGACCAAAATGTCCATTGATAAAGCTAAAGGAAACTTTTCATCATTTATTAAGGACTTCCTTCCAACCCAAAAGAACTGATGCACAAAAGTCATCTTATTTTTTGTATATAAAGGTAGCATTGGGGATTCCATAATGTATCCTTCTCTTCACTTGCAAGTACCAGTGATAAATACGAAAATAAATTCAGTGCTCTTCTCAATCCTAAGCTAATATGGAAGAAGAGACAAATTATGTACAATATTTGGCTATTAGTGAGTCCTCTTCTGATGATGGGAATAGTGATGGTGATGATGGAGACAGTGATGTATGAAATGTCAAGGGAGGCCATTCAGAGAACGATAAGGATGTCAATAATAGGACCAGAGCCAGAGGTCATAGGGGAATATAACGCTGTATTTCCTTCTCAAGAAAATGATCCCACTGCCAGAGATGATCATTTGGTAAAAAAAACCTACCAGTAAATCTCCTCCTCAAAGTAAGGGATGCTCCCGTACTGCACAAGGTGATACATGGTTACCTCTTCTGTCGATACTCATTCTTTGCCTATGTCCTTACAAAAGAGGAGAAGAGATTTTTATTCTACTTCCAAATCCCTTATTTTACTTCCAAATCCCTTATTTTTTTGGAAATTCTCCTCAACTAATTCATAAATTTATTACATTCATGTATTCTTTTTTATATCATACCATGCATTATTAGTTTTATTATATGTTGACTTCGCTACCAAAATATGAAGGAAAATAGAAACTGTTTGCGCCAAAATTGGTCACAAACCCCAAATACTATGAAAGCACCAGTGTATGAACACAAATCAGTGATATTCAAGCACAAATATCAGATCTCAGCAAATATCAAACAGCAATTCAGAAATAATGAACAAAGACACAAGATTTATAGTGGTTCGGCTATCTCCGGCCTACGTCCACTTCAAAGTTTTATCCTTTTATTGATTATCCTTGCTGGTTACAGATGATTACAGTAGTAGTAATGAAGAATTTCGAGTACAATAACTGTATTGAAGTATAGAAATGAATCCGGCAGAGTCTGGACGTCCAATAGCCAATAGATCCTTTTTCTGTAGGCTGCAGGGTGCAATTTATAGGCGTAGGAGGCTGAGATCGCACTCAAACTTCAGAAGACTTCTTCCGGCACGTGAGTGGGCCCACGTGACCAACCCCACCAAGTTTCGGCTCGATCTGTGATCGGTACGAATTGACTTCGTATCCATCAAGAATTGGTCCAATCGAGATGAAACTTGGCAGGAACATTCTTTACCTTGTATGCAAGCTGCTGTGAAAATTTCGTTGCATTTGGATCAGCGATTTGGGAGATATGATCGATACGAATTTGGGTTTTCCGTTGGTGTCGTCTTCGAATCCATCCGTTGAATCCATCACTTTCGACTCGATGGAGGCACGGGCGCATCGATGACGTGGCGCTACTTCCAAGGCTTGATCCACTCTTCTTGCCACTTTGACCGCTTCTTTCCTGGAGACGTGGGCTTGCATCCATGTTTTACGCTTCGTCCATATCCATAACTTCACAACGGTCATGCTCGCATCCATCAACTCATGCTTCTCTTCGCATCGATTCTAGGAGTACGCTTCGCATCGATCATTCACGAATTGATCGATACGAAACGACCATGGAGGCTATCGATACGAAGTGATTGTGAGGATGGAAGCTCGTTCTTGGGGTGGATACGAACAAGACCAAACCTAATGGATACGAACAAAGCCTTACCTGATGGATACGAAAGTGTCGAACCCTTCTGCCATCGATACGAAGATATCGATTCGAGACATGCCGCCCCCTTTCCATCCTGACCGATACGAAATCATTGAGTTGAACCTGTGCCGATCGATACGAACGGTATCGATTCGAAGTCCTTACTTTCTGATCGGTACGAAACGTATCGATTCGAACCACCACCATGCCCTGCCTTTGATCTATATGAACCTGATTGAGTCGAACTAAACAAAACCCGATGGATACAAATAGGGCCGAGGGGGTATCCTTCCGATGGATACGAAATAGATCGATTCGAAAGAGATGCCATTCCGATGGATACAAATCTGATGGATTCGAAATGAGCATCACCTCGACCCTTCACGGATTCGAACAGTATATCCCTTCTACCTTGTATCAATCATATCTCCTCCGTACGAACTCCGGTTAACCTGAAACTTGAAACATAGCCTCTCCTAGTCCTCATCATCATCTCCAATCGATTCCGTCCCAATCGGATCTCAACCAAATTTCGACGATGTCGAGTGCAGCCTTGATTCCAATCGATCTCCAATCCCAATATCCATCATTCCTTGCCAATTTGCTGATATTCCAGCCTTGACCAAAAGGTGGGATAACATTTGCCCCCCAAAACATGCCTTGTGATAAGAAGGCGTGTTTTGAATAGTTTCGACTCCAATATTTGAAATCCATAGCCAATTCCAAGTCCGTCCGAACTCGGTGATCGAGCTTTTAATCCATCCTTATCCAATAGCCAATAATCGAATCCAGGGCCTCTCCGGGTCGATATCCAAATCCATAACCACTCCGAGTTCTTGCCAAGCGCAATCCACACCCGACGACCATGGTCCAGTGTCCCTGGACGTTGAGTTAACCTTTCCGGGTTCTTGCCAAGCGCGATCCACACCTGACGACCGTGGTCCAATGTCCCTGGACATTGTACAATGCCATGGCTTAAGTCCTAAGCCGAATCCTGGTCTCTCTGGACCCTTGTTGAGCATAGTCCATACTCAACGACCTGAAGCAATAATCAATAATATAGGGCCTAGGTCCTAGGCTGAATCCTGGTCTCACCGGACCCTTGCTGAGCATAGTCCATACTCAGCGACCTGAATAAGTCAATTTACCACGTTTGGGCAAAGCGACTCACCCCTTGCTAGGCATAATCCATACCCGACGATCTTTTATCAAAAACTAGATAAAAATCCAATCAAAATCCAATCAAAATCCAATCCAAAATTCAAATCCAAATCAAAACCAGAAAATCAGAAATCCAAACCAGCGTCCGAAACCGAAAACAATCATCCAAAGGAAAATCCAAATCAAAAGCAAACAAAACTAGAAGTTCAATCTAAACTCCAAAACCAAACTAGAAAAATCAAGTGTCCAATCCAAAACAAAAAACAAATTTCACAAACCATAACATCGCAGTTTATCATCATTCAGAGCATGCCTAGGGGCTATCTCCGTCCCCGTACATGTGTAAATGACTTGGCCGTTTGCCAGTAGCTTGTTACTTATTTCATATAACCCTGGTCAATGGATAATCAATCGACCGTCATTCCTGGGCCTCACATCGTCATGGTGTGAGGTAGATGATGGTTGCTCCTGTTCCACCGCTGCGTTCCGAGTTTCGACGTATTGTCGCAACTGTCCATTCCTTACATGCTCCTTGATTATATCCTTTAAGTGCCTGCAGCTGTTGGTATCATGTCCATCTAAATCATGGAAGAGACAGTGCCTTGCTGATGTCCTCTCCCGTTCTGATGGTTCTCTCCTAGCCAGCCTTCGGTAGGGAAGGCGACTCCGAGTATACAGGTATATCCGCTCCAGCGTCTCGTTCAATCCTGTGTATGTAGAAAACTTTGGATCCTTCCCTCACTTCCTATTTTTTCCAGAATCATCGTCCAACTTCCTTTTTCCTTTGTCTTTATCCGAACCTTTGCTGGATGGTCCTCCACCCTCAGTTGCATTCACCTATTTCAATTTTAAATCTGCACACACATCCTCTTGTCGGAGGAACCTCTCAGCTTCGTGAAAGAATTCCTCGAGATCCAGTGGTGGGTCTCGTATCAAAGATACCTTGAAATCCGAATCCTCCCTGACTCCTAATACTGCCTCCATTAAAACCATCGATGGCTCAGGCCGATCCACCGAAGCAACCGTCGCGTTAAATCGAGTTAGAAAAGCTCTAAGCGATTCATCCATTCTTTGCTTTACCGATGTCAATGTCATCACGTTCTTCGGTCTCTTGATATGAACCCGAAACTTTCCTAAGAACCTATCCACCAATTCCCCTCAAGTCCTGATAGATCCTTCTCCTAGCTGCCTAAACCACATTGCAGCTTAGTCCGTCAAGTACAAAGGGAAGCATCGGGCCATCACCTCCTCTGATGCCCCCAGCACCTCCATGTATCTGGTGTTCCTCATCAAGTGATCAGTTGGGTCCGCCTTTCCATCATATACCTCCACACTAGGTAACTTAAACTTAGGTGGATTCTGAGCCATCCTTATTTCCCGAGTGAACGGACTCCTGTTCACTCCTTCCAAGTGTCTATTGGTCAAGCCTCCACGCATGGTTTTCCTGATGATCTCCACTAATCCAATATTGTCTGTCAGGGTTTGCCCCCCATGCCCCCGAGGGAACTCCGGCACATATTCTTCATGTGGCTCACTAGCAGCAATGTTAGCTCTGGCCTGTTGAACTCCTTCCAAAGGTCCTCCTGTGTTGGATCCTGTGGACCTGCCCCCAAGCCCTTGTTGATTGCCTTCTGGCTCTGTATCCTGTCCTCCATTGGGTTCCACAACCCTAGTCCCTTATCCTGCATCCACAGCCGCTGTAGTTGTTCCCAAGTTCTGCATCCCTGCAGCTCTCATTTGCTCGAAGAAAGTCTGCATCATTTCCTGTTGACTCTTCAACAACCTCTCTTGCAGTGAATTTGTTATAGCTTCCATTTCGTCCCTGGTGATGTAGATGGAAGCTTGTCCTTCTCCAGCTCCGGAGGATGCTTCTTCTGGCACGTGAGATCGCGCTCAAACTTCGGGAGACTTCTTCTGGCACGTGAGTGGGCCCACGCGACCGACCCCACCAAGTTTCGGCTCGATCTGTGATCGGTACGAATTGACTTCGTATCCATCAAGAATTGGTCCAATCGAGATGAAACTTGGCAGGAACATTCTTTACCTTGTATGCAAGCTGCTATGAAAATTTCGTTGCATTTGGATTAGCGGTCTGAGAGATATGATCGATACGAATTTGGGTTTTCCGTTGGCTGTCGTCTTCGAATCCATCCGTTTGAATCCATCACTTTCGACTCGATGGAGGCACGCGCGCATCGATGACGTGGCGCTACTTCTAAGGTTTGATCCACTCTTCTTGTCGCTTTGACCGCTTCTTTCCTGGAGACGTGGGCTTGCATCCATGTTTTACGCTTCGTCCATATCCATAACTTCACAACGGTCATGCTCGCATCCATCAACTCGTGCTTCTCTTCGCATCAATCGGGAGTACGCTTCGCCTCGATCATTCACAAATTGATCGATACGAAACGACCATGGGGGCTGTCGATACAAAGTGGTTGTGAGGATGGAAGCTCGTTCTTGGGATAGATACGAACAAGACCGTACCTAATGGATACGAACAAAGCCTTACCTGATGGATACGAAAGTGCCGAACCCTTATGCCATCGATACGAAGATATCGATTTGAGACATGTCGCCCCCTTTCCATCCTGACCGATACAAAATCATTGAGTTGAACCTATGCCGATCAATACGAACGGTATCGATTCGAAGTCCTTACTTTCTGATCAATATGAAACGTATCGATTCGAACCACCACCATGCCCTGCCTTTGATCGATACGAATCTGATGGAGTCAAACTAAACAAAACCTGATGGGTACGAATAGGGCCGAGGGGGAATCCTTCCAGTGGATATGAAATAGATCGATTTGAAAGAGATGCCATTCCGATGGATACGAATCTGATGGATTCGAAATGAGCATCACCTCGACCCCTTGATGGATTCGAACAGTATATCCCTTCTACCTTGTATCGATCATATCTCCTCCATACGAACTCCGATTAACCTGAAACTTGAAACATAGCCTCTCCTAGTCCTCAGCATCATCTCCAATCGATTCCGTCCCAATCGGAGCTCAACCAAATTTCAACGACATCGAGTGCAGCCTTGATTCCAATCGATCTCCAATCCCAGTATCCATCATTCCTTACCAATTTGTTGATATTCCAGCCTTGACCAAAAGGTGGGATAACAGAAACTATTTTGAGAGTTTACTAGATCAAAGTAAGGCCAAAATTTTAAAGATTGGTAAGGAAGGATAAAGGTATTACAAAAACCATAATTCTACTAATGAAAAATATATGAAACCAATTAGATCTCTAAAAATTCTCGAAGACTTTTGAAAAAATAAATTTGGTCCAATTCTTCGCAAGTCACGATTAATTTAATCCATATATCTTAAGGACAATGGAGAATTTACTACCATATTTGGATGGTCATAAGAGACCTTTAACAATATCATTCATTACATATACTTATTTTATATAAGATTTCCCACTATGATTTCTCTTTATTAGGTAACTATTATCAGAGTCTGATTACGAGGCTTCGAAAGAACTGGGTCAATTTGGCTCTGACCCTCACCTTGGCTACTGTTGGAATTTCCTCGTTCTAGCAATTTCCTAATTACTATTGACTCGTTACCTCTTGAAAAATTAAAATTTAACCAAAATAGGTTTCTTTTCGAATATCATATGGGACCATAACTTTATGAGCTTTTGTAATTTATAATTTTTGATGTAATTATGGTTCTATAATTAATGATATAACTTATTTGTGATAAAAACTATCATTAGCCTTAATTCTATACAAACCTTGAATTATTGTTCACGTGAAGGTTTCAAAAACTATTTTCAATTATTTCTTCTCCTATTTCCATGAACTTCTTAAGTAAATACATTAAATTTAAAATGACTTTTAGGGAGACTACTTTTATAATTGAGAAATCCCTCTAGCGAGTTTTCTTTATACTGATCTGTATCATATATATACTCATTTCTCAAATTTGGACTTTAGTTTCTTAGGAGACAAACATGAGTAGTTCCTACAAGTTGCTCTATCTAATTATGCATATTACGTAGTGAAATCAACCCTTATATTCATTTGTTTGCTTATTCTTTGGAATAAAATTATCAAAAGTTTCCTCCAAGTAACACTCTACCGAGTGTCGAGACTCCATTCATAGCAACTTTTGTCATTTCTATGATGTCCTTTCAAATGGTTAAATACGTCATTTTGAATCTCAATTCCATTAGATAGACTTAGGTAGTCTAGGTTGAATGTTACTAAATTCCATTGTGTCTATTTTTTCATGAAATTATTAGTTAAGCTTTGCTTATTGATAAAATTATTCATCTCACACTTTACTCTTTTGTTGGTAATTTCAATATCTGATCATTTCCTTTTTAGAAGTAATAAAAACTCTCTAACTTTATAAAACTTACCAACTTTAACATCTTTTCGATATTAAAACCAAACTTGTTCGTGATGCTAACAACTGTACCTCATTATCGTCCTCCCATTTGGTGTCAATTGACACTATCGAGGCCAACAAATGGTACAACAAGTATCTTAAAATGAAATTAAATCTAGGAACATTTCAATAGTTGGTCTTTGCTGAGTATAGAAACATTTCTAGTTCAAAGGATCCTTACTAAATTGAAGGCATGGCTAAGAGTCTGTATATAGTGAAAGTTGGATATTGGGGGCGATTTTACCCAAGTTCGATTCCCAATGAAAGCACCAAAATGTTAAGCCTATAATTTAGTCTAACCTATAAGCTCCAAAGTAAATGATGGATAATACACGAGTAAGAGGAAATCCTCTAGGACAAGTGCATAAATACGAAACACAGAATCCTTTATCATAATTTAGAAACCCCAATTTGACCTAGATGGCCATGAAAATTCCAAATCTATCTTTTATATATGTCATGATTATAAATAAAAATAATAGAAAGAGGAGAATTCAAAAAAAAGTCACTTCTTATATGGAAGTACATGCCGATTTATAGTAAAGTCACGCCATCAAATAGTTGATATGTGGCAAGTGGCTATTTTGGACGGTGAGACCACTATGTTGTTTGATGATGTGGCACACTGTTGATATGACATTTGGCACTTTTTTCTATAATTCATTTCTTCTAGTTCTACTTTACTTACTTTCAAGGTGAAGTGGCATAAGTAACCGAATTGAGGACTAGCAGATGGACCACTCTACAATTTTTTATAATTTCAATAGGCATCTTAGTAGAAGCTTGGTAGCACTTTATTTACATCTTCGATATCCCTTTGCTTACATCTTCGATAGCCCTTTGCTTACATCTTCGATAGCCCTTTGTTTACCTCCTCGATGGCTCTTTGTTTACATCTTCGATAGCAATTTGTTAACATCTTCAATATCCCATTGCTCACATCTTCATTCGTTCTTTGTTTACCTCATCGATTGATCTTTGTTTACATCTTTGATATCCCTTGGCTTGCACCTTTGGTATCTCTTTGTTTACATCTTCAGTAGCACTTTGACTACATCTTCGATATCCCTTTATTTACTCCTCGATGGCTCTTTGTTTACATCCTCGATCGATTTTTGTTTACATTTTCGATAGCTCTTTGTTTACATTTTTGATAGCACTTTATTTACATCTTATATAGTCTTTAGTTTGCATGTTCGATAGCTCTTTATATCTTCAACATCTCGTTACATCTTTGAAAACTCTTTACCTCTTTGATAGCTCTTTTCATCTTGGATAGCTCTTTACTTCTTTGATAGATCTTTACAACTTCGATGGCTTTTTACTTCTTCATCGGATCTTTTCATCTTTGATTTCTCTTTACATCCTTGATATTTCTCTACATCTTCCAAAGCTTTTTATATCTTTGATAGTTGTTTACATCTTCGATAGCTCTTTACAATCTTCACAACTTCGATAGTTTTTACATCTTTAATTGCTCTTAACATATTCAATAGCTCTTTGCATCTTTGATAGATTTTTACATCTTTGATTGCTCTTTACATCTTCAATAGTACACATTTTATTGTTCTTTACATCATCAATAGCTTTTTACATCTTTGATAACTTTTATGTCTTAGATGGTTCTTTGCTTTGTCAGCTTTACTGCTAGTTTCTATTTTTGATCAAAAAAGTTCGGTATAATTGTACCAATAAAATTTTTAATCCTTAGTGAATATGTGGGGAAAATTTTCTTTAGAGCATGAAGGAAAGCAAATGCATGATGTAGCAACAAATTTGTTGAAGAAGTGGATAGAAAAGAATTAAATCAGTGGATTGGTTAATTCTATGGATTAGTATCGATCCATGGATCGATTGATTCTGATCTATAGAACTTTCCAATATGACATAATCTGTCTAATTTTTGTCTGTATTCCGATCTATGGTTTTTTAGGATGAGTTGCAAAGTAAAACCTTAACCTAAGGCCTAACTTTAGCCTACTACACCTGATACAGGTGTACATGCAACAAAAAAGGTACTTTTCCTCTTAGGACTATGCATATTTTATGTTCTAAAGGAAAGTACTTCCATTATCAAACTCAATTGAATTTTGAGATTATAATTGTATCTACTTTTGGAAATAAGAAATAAAACATCGATAAAGGCATGTTAAAGTGCACGTATGGAAAGCCAAACCATTATAAATCTTGTTTTCTTTTGTTTCCCTTATTTTCTCTTCATAATATGGTATATTATCATTAATTCGTATATCTAATCAAAAATATAACAATCAAAACCACCTAGCTTTGTAAATCAAAGAGTAACAACTTCTTAAAATTACAATAAATAACTACACCTAGGATTACTAGTTCTACATAGTCTTTTGGGGTGTTAGACAAATTTTTGGTTAATATTTTTTAGTGCTTTCACTAAGAACTCTGAACATCAAGATATATCTCCTGGGTTACTTGGATTCTATTTGCGTCTATAGGAAGATTAAATGAACCCAAGAGAAAATTTAGGAAACAAGTTATGAGAGATGAATATAAAGGAAGTGTCGAAAATCAAAGTTTAAGTAATGGATATATATATGATCTCCATAGGAACTTGTTAATAGAGAGGAATTGGAAAGCATTGTAAATAGAGTCACTTAGAAAATGGAGGCAACACAACAAATGTTAATGAAAAATATGGCTATGCAATTCTATATGATGAGGCAAGCCCTTCAAAAAGAAAGATCCCATGCCAGAGATTGTACGATAAGGAATTCACTAGCCAGTTTTATCGAAGGGAGTTCTGTTACAAGGAATAAAATTTCAAAACAGAGCTAGAGGGAATGGACATAGAAGAAATGATGTAATTAGAGAAAAATCTCAAGGACTATTGATTGGTACTAGGTCACCACGGATTGGTATCAGTTGATCGAGAATATACGTCAAACATAGGAGAGCTCATGGAAGGGATGCATGTGATGGAATACTCCAAGAGAATGAAAAACTAAAGAAAATGCTAAGGGAATGCTCGTAGACAAAGCAATCTTGAGGATGTAGTTGGAATATAAAGTGTGTAAGAGATATAAGGATAAGGCAAATGGCCTCCATAAATACCAGAAGACCTAGGCATCATGCAGCTACCCAAGGGAGCTCGGGAAACGACCGTCAGGATCATTAGCATAACAAGGAACATGGTGAAGCAACCAACGACTACCATCAAGGACGATAAGGGAATGATGACAACAAAACTGATGATGTGATAAGGCAACTGCTTTGAATAAATAATCATGATGATGAATGGGAGACTATATCTAGTCAAAATCCATTTAGAAAAGAGATTAAAGTGATGGAGTGTGTGAGGAAATTTACAATGCCAACAATTCCAATGTATATTAGAATAAAGGATCTATTGAACACTTTCTTAGGTATGAATGACATAAGGATGGTATCAGGGAAGTTGAGTTTGAAAAATGTAAGAGTTTCCTTATGTATCTGAAGAGGCTAGCGACCATGTGGATTTACAAGTTTGAGACAGGTTCCATCATATCTTATAATCAATTGCTAATAAGTTCCTAAGTTAATCCATAATATAGGATACAACCAAAAGATGTTAATTTACTAGTGACTGTGAAGAAACGATGGGTATAACCATAAAGAATTTTCTAAAGAGATTTACACTGCACTAGAGAGGCGAGGAATTTGGAAGAAAGTCCTATATTAATGGCCCTGTTAGGATGTGTTATAAAGAGATAGAGTTTGGAAAGTGGTAGTTGATGGAGAAATCGATTACCGCAGAGGATTTCTTCAAGAAGGAAAATAAGTTTCTATGCTTAGAGGTGGCACAAAATAAAGGTAGATTGAATGCGGTAAGCTTGAGGCGCCTAAATTGTTCGATGGTGGGAAGTAATAAAGTTGTGAAGAATGAAAATGGCAGCGGAAATAATAATAATATCAGCAATAACAAAAGGAAGAAAAATCAGCCTATGGCTAGAGAGAAGACTGTATGAACCAATTTAGGTTAGCGCTGAATGAGAGACATGGGGAGTTGACCATGGAAAATATTACCTAGCGAACCAAAAGACGATTAGATATTAAAGCCACCACAGTGCAAGAAACCGAGGAAGAGAGAAGATCTGAAAAATATTTTTTCTTCCATGAGACTCATGGGAATAATACAAGCCAATGTAGACATCTGAAAGACATGGTTGAGTAGTTCATTAGAAAGAACCAATTGTTGCAGCATGTGAAGAACCCATAGTGTAATGATCCAAACTTTTATATATCGGTGGGTAGATAAAGTATTATCTATGTAACCAAATGTCAATAAAATGTGTTAGAACGTTGTTTAGTGATGTAATTTGACATTTTGGGATTCTAGTGTAAACCGTGGACGTTTTCGGCATATAAAAATTGTAATAGCCATAAGTTTTGATAGGACTCAAATTTGGACTTGATTCTTATCCCAAATGAAATATTTGATAGTTTCCTTTTTTATGGAGTGCTTATAATATTAATTTGGCCCAACTGTTAGAGATATATTATAGTTTCTAGTTTAGGCAGATTTGATACTAAGGCTCAAAGTCCGATTTTTTGGCTTGATTTAGAAATTTCAGGAATTGTGCTAATCCTAGGGTTAGAGCAGCCATTAAAAAACTATTTTAGATCTATAAACTATCCTAAATCACCATTAATTATTTATTTATCCAAGTCTTCATAAAACTCACTACTTCTGGCTACAAACAGTAGATTAAGGAAATGAAGCTTAGACAATTTATTAGAGGTCATCAAATCATCATTTTTGAAGGTTTAGTTTGTCAATTGCTATCTATTTCAGGATGAGGCTCATTCGAGGCTTATTTCATTGATTTTCCATTCATAGTTGAGCAATTTATAACCTTATACATGCTATATTTTGACATATATGTCTAAAAGTATTATGCATCGAGTTTTCAAGACGAAAATCCTATTTTTAGTTCTGATCTGATTTAATGTGAATTAAATATGTTTAAAAAACTTTAAATGGTTTAAATCGTGTATTTTGATGGCATAAATTCATATATGCATATTAGGTGTATGTTAAAATGTTTTTATAATTGTATGACATGATATGATTACCATTGTTTTGTTTGTATATATGAAACACCCACGCGGAGTGAAATGAAGGTGATTATTCTATGGAAGATGATTCTTGAGTGTAGGTAAAGGCTATACGATGGAGTCATTGTTTGATTACACTAGGATAAGGAATCCATAGTTACAAAATACTTTGAAGGATCTGCTCTAGAGAGTTTGGAGCTGATCGCTGCAAATGAGAGATGCACACATATCGAAGAGGACGGAAAGGAGTGATCAATGGTGGAAATGGAATAGAGAAAAAGAATTAGCCAAATTTTGCTAACTGGTAGATTGGCTATGATCCATATAGATCGATACCGATTCATGCCAAAGTAGGGCTTAGCATATTTGGAGCTTGGGGAATAAAGGGTCGATCATAAGATGAAAGAGTGAGACATGTACTAAGTGTATGGATTGACAATAATCGATGATTGATTGTTTAGATCCATCAAAATTGTTAATTTGGTTGTTTTGAGTTATGGGATGAAGACTAGAGCTAAATTTGACTAAGTACATAGATTTATACTGATTCATCATGCTTCATACAAATCCATGTTAGAATGGTGATTTTATATGGACTTCTAACTGAAGCTACCCGAAGAATCTAAGGACCATCTAAGCAGCAAGTTCTGTAAAATGATGAGTGCTTGAGTGGAACAAGGGGTTATAAGTACGTTTGCTAAGGGATCATTAATGAAAAAGGGTTTGATGTATGCACATAAAGAAAGGGTGGGTAGGGATGCTCACTGTGGATAGTACGATGTGATCTAAATCTTTGGACCTTACAATGGTGGTATATTTCTTACCCATCTGAGTGGGCAAGGAATTGAACATCGTTGTATTCATAGTGTAGAGTAGTTGTTGACTTTACAATGATGGTCATCATGAAATGGTATAAGTTATAATAATGCCATAAAAGACGTTCCCGTACTTTATTGAAAGCATCAAATTCAATTCAAATAACCCTCGCATGAGAAAGTGATTAAGTGGAATGTAGTGGTTCTACTATCGATTCGTGCGTTGAAAGGATCATTGATAACTCCAGATTTGATGTGTATTTTATGGGGCAAGGGTATGTGGGGACACTCTCTTGTGTACGTGAGAACTATCTGATGGTCCGACTTACCTATGTAGCATAGTGTGTCATCGACCTATCTGATGGTCGTACGAGTTTTCATATATCCAATAGCATCTTAGTGGTGATGTAAGGCCTTAGTGATGGCTTTAGTGATGTAAGACATTAGTGATGGTCATGATTATGTTGTACTTTAGTGATGGTTATGATGGCATTATTACTCAGTGATGGTCATGATGGAATTGTAATTAGTAATGGTTTTTGTGATGCAAGATGCTGTTGTTGGTTGTAGCGACATAAAACCTTGGTGATGGTTGTTGTGTGTTCAATAGGTGTTTGTTTTGTTGCTATGATTGGTGTGATTCTGGTGGTATTTGGATGGACGTCTTATGATGTAGGTACAATCGAACTAGGTACCTTGACACCTAATGTTATACTTGTGTAGTATACTCCTATGATGATAGTGTACTACATAGATATTGATATGCTAACTTGTTGATGCAGGGATAGATCACGTATGACTTCTCATACTTAGCATTCTTGTTTTACTATATTGACCTTTACAATATTTTGAGATATATTGATAATTCATACCGAACCGATGTCTGACTCAAGGTTCTATGCATTTCTTTATGTAATCTTATGGACCTTTAAATGACTAGACTAGATAGTAGTTTCGAGTTAGCTCATGGAGCTATTCAGAGAACGAGCAAGAAGCTGGCATGTGTCTGTATATGTACAAACACAAATAATTTTTAGAATTTATCACTTTTGTGCTATAGGTACTATGAAACTAACCATACTAGTGATTTTCATAAGAGAATAGTTTCCTTTGAGTTTATTTTGATGATATATAAGCTCTATCCATTTGTTTTGTATAACTATTGTGAACCTGATTTAATCTTGTATTCTATTCTGGTTCATTTTGGTTATACATATTTGTCTCACATATTTTATATATATGTTGCTATAATAGTTTATTTAATGCGTTTTGAGATATATGACATGTTATACTTAAATTTAGTTACTTTACCCTTGACCTCCATTCTGCATTGGCCAGGTATGATTGTAGTGCACTTTACATGTATATTGGATACCAGAGGTGTAGTGTGGTCGTCAGACTGTTACACGTACATAACCACTTGGTGCCATCAATTGACATGAGTCCATCGTATTGAGAGCATGACCTACACTGATCTCCATGGATATATCAATATCCCATTCTTGATACATCTTAACTAGGAACAATTAAGGGCAAAATTTTATTTTATATGATTCCATACCCATGGTTATGAAGATATTCGTAACTGCAATCGGTTAAATACCTTTCCTAAGGATTTTCTACTTGTATACATTTAGTGTATTCAAAAAATGATTCATATCCTAACATATAAAATATAAAATATAACCAAAAGCATACTTAATTTCAAATAACATTTCCTATAAGAGTTAAGTTATATAATCAAATTACATAATTGCCCTTAGGATACACCTTTTACTTTATTGGTCTTCCACTTGCACTTGATGCCAACTATGGTGACTTATGGCCATACTTTCAATTTGTTTTCTTAGTTTAGACTAAAAAGGGCCTTAGTGAGTAGATCTATAATATTATAATTTTGTATCTACTTTTTAGTTATACTTCTCCATCACAGATTAATTATTTTATCCTCTAGTAATTACGAAGAACATATTTCAACCTTTTATCAAGTACTCGATTCCTATTATAACATATGTTACATCATTGTATCAAAGCACGTTATTAGATTCTCAATGGTGGGAACCATCCTTAGCTTTCTTATAAATTTGCACATATATACCGCTTTCATTGTAGGACTATTCAAGACGATGTACTTAGCTTTTAATAGTTAAATATGCCACAGCCTCTAGTCTAGAACATTTCTGACATAATATCGCTTTATCAAGCGTAAACATGAATTTAAGTTTAACTTATTATTTTTGGTACCACTTATAAAGTTTGAGTGGAATACTCCTTTATAGGGAGTTCATTATTTCATAAACAAATCTTTAGTATTTTACAAATGCTCAAGAATACTATAAATTGAACTTGATACTCGCTTATCTCACTAAGTGCATAAGTGAATTTCATTCTACTACATAACCTAGAATATTTAATGGTTTCTATTGTCGATGCATTCGGAATCGATGTCATATACCCCATATCAAACATTTTAATATGTTGTTTATGTATATCAATTAGGATAACCAAACATTGTCTTATACTAATTTTAAGAATGACTCTATCCAATCCTCCATTAAGAATTGGATAACCAAGCTTTAAATGATTTTAACACAGGTACATGTACCAGTCAATAGCATGACATTTCCTTATAATATTAGAAATTTCTAACTTTCATTTTCTTTCTTATAAATACATGCTTCCTCTGCATTTTGATTGAAACCAAATTATTCGATTTCTTCATTAAAATCTTTCTTAAGATCTAAATGCTTGTTTAAGATATCGATCTTAAAATGTCCACAATTATAGTTAATGCTCCCGTCGACTATGAGAATATTTTGGATATGATATGCCAACAATCTCCTCTCAATCATTGTTTAAAAGTTCTATTTCAATGTTAATGTGTCAAAAATCATAGTCATATTGTGCAATAGTCTATCGGTAGAAATCTGAATAAACATAAGCGCAATGATAGGAAAAATTGCTCCATTATTGGAAATCTATGGGTCATTTCATATCACGTTGCTTTATATAATTCCAACTGCATTGATCTTCTCGAAGATTCACTTATGATAGATGAAACATATCCTTTTGGTTTCAATTTCCAAAATTAAATTTTTATTAACGTACTTGGAATTCATTTCATATTCAAAGCATTATGCTATATGGAAGAGTCTTTCTTTCAACAGCTTATCAACAACTGAGGATATTATTAATACAAATAATCCATTTTCTCGCTATCAATATGAAACATGTAGTTTTTCTTCTGTAGGTGGGATCTCCTATTAGACATCATAATAGGCTACATCATTTTTAGGCTAGGTTAAATTTGTATCATCTCCTTAACCTATTATCATCATCTCCTTAACCTATTTTCATGTTAGAATATCGGGATCAAATCCAAGTCCGTTGCACTAGCACTAATTTCACTAGAAAGTGATTCCATTGATAATAAGATGGTGTGTCTTAACACGATAATTTGTCCTTCTACGCGATGAAATATGCATTCTAAAAATATGATATCTGCTTAAGACTTACAAAAATTGATTTAGCTTTGACTTAGCGAAATTTATGTTCATAGCATAGGTCAACTATTTAAGATGAGGTTTTTTCTAAAATCATATCTTATATGGAATCATAATATTTGCTCTAGATGAAATCAAATTCAACATATGTGCTTACTCTTAAGTACATATCCTTAAAGAAAGAGATAATTTAACTTCATCCATTATCAATCTTACTTTTCCAAACATAGTTTAATTACTCCCGATTGATACATCATTATGTTGCATAGAATGATATAATTTTGAGAATGTATCGTATTCTCTTTTAAGTACTTTTAGAACTCAAATTCAAGATACTTACCTATTCTATCAAATCAAATTATTTCGTTCCTTCGCATGTCATATTTTTTTACTTTAATTTTATATTCTATGAATTTATTACATATATTTAACTTGTACATAAAATACACAAGTTTATATCTTAGGCAATTCATCAATGGATTTAACAGTATGTGGATCTCCATTTGGTATCATTTGACCTTGGACTGTATACATCTATATGTATCGATCCAAAGAGTGTACTAACTTTTTTATAACTCATACAAAATGGTCCTTTTCCATTTATCCTATGAGATACAATTTACAAATATATATGATTCACAGTCATATGATTAAAAAATTTCTCAAAGATACAGCTTAGTCTAAAATTTCAAAAATAATTTTTAAATATTTTAGATGATATTGTATTTTCTAAAGATAACACATTTCTATTGTTATGAAAACAACATCATCATCAAAATAACAAAACAAGATTTATTTTATATCAAAAATTCATAATATTCATATTAAACAGAAGTTGCATCTATTTTTGATTGCAAAAAATAACGATTAATTGTAACATCCCAAATTTCATCAATTTAAATTGACAAATTATTTGAACTTTTGGAATTTAATTTGAAAATAATTTGAAAATTTCAAATCAAATAAGATAAGTGTTAAATAGTATGAATAAGATTTCAATTCATTTGAGTTTAAAATTTGAAATAATAAATGTTTTTAAAATCATTTGAATTTAAATTATATATATGTGTGTGTGTATATAAGTAGCTTTGAATTTGAATTTGAATTTGAATTTGAATTTAAATTTTAATAAATGCTTTAGTAAAATAAATTGGGTTTAAAAATATATATACATATATGTAATTTATTTAATATGTATTTAATTTCAAAACATTCTCTTTTATATAATATGTATTAATGTAAAGCGAATATCTTTAATGGGAAATGTAAATTTAAATACAATTTAAATAATGTGAAATATTATTCTAATTAAAAATTACCAATGTTAAGTAAGTAATAACTATGGAGACAGGTGTTAAAAATTAAAAGAGTGGATTAACAAGTGTAATCCATGTGGGGAGAAAATGAACAAGTGTCATCATATTGTCTTCATTTTAAGAAAATTTATAAAAAAAAAGAAAAATAGAAACTATATAATATCTTAAACCCTCTTTCTCATCTCTTTTGTTAACTTTCAAGATTTAAGAAAATCTAAGAAAAAAAATCAGAAAAAAAATCAAAAATCAACAAACAAAAAAAATTCAAAGTTTAGAGTCTAGAATTCATCCCAACCTGCAGTTCAAATGCTTAAGTTTGTAGAGGAAAGATTCCAAACAATTAAATAACAATTCAGCAATCAAATAAAGAAAGAAAAATCAAAGATTCATCATCACAAATTAATTCAAACAACCAGATTCAAATTTCAAAGCTTAGTCTTCAAGTTGCAGACAAGAATTCTTCTCTGTTTCATAAAAAAATTTTACTGTAAGTAATCTTTTGAGAATTTGAAAGTTGAGTTTGTTGTTGAAATATTAAGTAAGTAAATCCATCAAATACTAAGCAAGATTTATCTCAACTAGCTGCAGATAAAAAAAATTCAGGATCAAATTGAAAAATAGCTTCCAGGTTTTCAATTCTCAAAATCCAGACCTTCAAACAATTTCCAAACCTCTCTGTTCAAACTCTACATGTGAGTAAACCTTTTGGTTGATCTAGAACTTGTTGCTGTGAAGCTTGAATTGCAAATGTGTGATTACAAGTATACATTTACATCTGAACTGTGCAATCAACTCCCCGATATTTCCCCGATATATCCCATAGCGGACTTTTGGGGCAACGATATTCCAATATAGCGCCCCAATATAGCGGATCCACTATTATTCCCGATATTACGGCAATAATCCGCTATATCCCCGATTTTGTTGCCTTGCTATATCCCCCTTTCCTATAAATAAGCATTTTGTTTGATGTCTTGCTTTCAAGTTTTATAGTAACTTCAAAGTTGATGTAACAATGATATATGATGTTGGTTATTATAACTAGTTCTAAATTTTTAAGTGTCATCTTTGTTTATCTTTACTTTATTATAACTTGTTTTGCTTGGTGGGAAATAATAAGTAACACTTGTTCCTCTTTTTAATGTAGAGTGTTCATCTTTCCTCTTTTTAAATTCGACCGCTATATCCTGCTATATTCCCGATATATCTCCGCTACAACTTTTCGCATCTCAAACGCTATGGACCGGCAAGGCGCTTTAACTACATAGCATATGAATGAGTTATGCATGTTTGTGCTCATAAACCTGGACTCTGTTCCAGGCTTGCAAGTCCAAAAATTTGTTTTAAATCCAAGAACTCTATCTCGACCATTTTTAAGTTTTGAAATTCAAACAGAACATGCTTTCATGTTCGTGAATTAAGATTTAAAAATAAATGCAAGAAAATGTAACTTAAGTTTCTCTGGAAAATTTTAAATACAAAGTTAAACCCAAAACATGCTGAAAATCCAAATATCATAATTCTTGATTTCAAATATATGATTCGAAACGACTTTGAATTTAATGATTTTTAAAGGCATAATCAATTTTTTTAATTTCACATTCTCTGTGAAATACGAGGTTGAACAGAATTTGGGTTTTATCCTTTTTCTGATGATCGACGATGTAATTCATCATGCGATCGTGGTCATAGCCTGTTGGGAGGTCGTACTTCGTCAGAAAAATATTCGATAAATTTTTACATCGCTGTGGCGATCGCACGCCAACGAATTAGGTTTTAAACCCATACTTGAACGAGGTCGACAAACTTGACTGCTGTAGTTTCACCGTTGCACCGGAATGGCTTGCTTCGGTGGCGATCGAAGCTTGAAAGTCAGGCGATGCTTCAACGAGAAGCACGTGACCTCTGATGGTCGGAGGAGGAAGAGCGAGGCGATTTCGTGATGGTCGTTTTGTTTCAGTTTTGGGTCAGATCACTTGATTTCGAATTCATTATTGTTTGGGGATTCTGGGTGCTCTGGTGATGCGTAGGTTGTTGCTAACTTGTCGATGGCCAGAACTTCGATCGGAGATGGCTGGGATTATCGTGCACGTGCACATGTCGATGATCGTGTCAGTTGAGGTTTGGGTGATGATGTCTCGGGTTTTTCTTCGGGAAGATCATGTTTTGGCTCGGGTTTGAAATCGTGTGTTTTCAAGTATATACCGGGTCTTTTCTAAAACTTCAACAAATTTCAAAAGTTGAAAGAAACTCGGGTGGGTTTGGGTAAAAATTCGAAGAAATAAGGAAATTGTCTCGGGTGATGCTCTGAGGAAATCTCGGGTTCCATCTAAAGTCTAGTTTTCAACTCTAAAACCAAATTTTAAATTTTGAACTTTTTTTAAACTCATCCTTTAATAAATTGTTTTGACTCAAGTTTTAAAGTTAGGGAAGAAGTAATTAAGTTTCATTTAATTATGTGATCACCATTTATAAATTAATTCTTAAAGTTATCTTAAAATAAAGGATAAATAAATTTTATAATTAAGGATTAATTAATTAAGATAATTAATTAAGGAATAATTAATTAATAAAAGTAATTAAGATTTAATTATTTAACAATTAAGGATTAATTAATTAAGATAATTAATTAATAAAAAGAAATTACGATTTAATTAATTAATTAACAATTAAGGATTAATTAATTAAGATAACTAATTAAGGAATAATTAATTAATTAAAAGTAATTAAGATTTAATTAATTTACAATTAAGGATAATTAATCATTGATTAAAGATAATTAATGAAAATAATTATGTGGTTGATTAATTTAAATCACACAATTAATTCATCTTAATTGAAGATGATTGATTATTACCGAATGTTGTGTATTGGACTGATATTTCTATATGTGATGGTGATCCTATGTAATGTGAATTGCTTTGTGCTGAGCTGTGATATCTATGATTTGTTTCTGTGAACGTGAAGACCATGAGCCCGTAAAACGGCATTTAAATTTCGATGCGACAGGGAGTCGGATTCCAATTGGTTATCCGAAACCCACATCGAACCTTGATAGTAAATCTTTGTGAATGATATATCCACGTGTTTTAAAATTAAGCGCTCAGTATTCGAATTAGCTGGAAGAGGACGTTGTGTCATATAACCCGTTCCGAATAGTGATACGACGAAATGGATAGCATTTGAAGACGGTGGTAAAGACCGGGTGTCATTGAGAACGATAAGATAACCTATCGAATGTCTCTGCAGTGAGTTGCTCTGGTATAGAGATCTCCATATGTGATGGGGAGTCCGATCGGGATTGTGGATACCCGGATTGCAAGGGCTTCTTCCTTTATTGGACGAAGTGCCTTCGGTTCTGTTCGAACCCAGAATGGACTTGTATGGTTGTATGTCTGACACTACACTTTGAGACCTCATCGGACCTCACACCCTAGAAATGGTCGAAGTAGGAAAGATGCGGTAAGGTTATGAGGGTCGCGCCCTTTAGGGTATGTCATTTCCTTCTTGAAAAAGGTGGTATCATGGTATGGAGCCCAGATACTTAACCTATGTAGTGGCTGCAATCTCATTACTGTGTGGCTGTTGCTTTGTGATTGAGGGCCCTTGGATAAAGGTCGCAAATGACCGAGGGATGGCATACTCGTGTGGTAGTTACCTAGTTACAGAGGTAACCCGACCTTGTGTTGGCATAGAGCTGGTTAAGTTCTCGAGACGTCCCTCTAGAGGCGTACCCATATGGCATAGGAAGTTCCTTAGTCTGACCATTTGTTGGAAATCCAATCACCAATACAAACCTAGTACGGTTTTAGTTGTAGAACCTGCCATTTAACATGGTAGTTATAGTAGGCATACTATAATGGTACGTATGCTGGCTAAGATTAATACTATACTTTCAAAATGGTTTTCTACACTATGCACTAACCATAATAATATCAAAAGAATTTTCTCGTATCAAGCATATTTGACTATCATAAGGAGAAATCTCCTCCAATTGTGCGATTGCACTGTGTGTGCGGGGAGGTCTTATGGTAGTTTCATTTTCCAAAAGCATACCGGATTTTCTGTCATAAATTTGTTTTTATTCAAAGCAACTATTTTTGTTTACTCATACCAGTCCCATGACTGACCCGGAGGTTGTTGTTCCCTTCCTAAACTCTGGGTGCCCATAATTTCAACACGGATAGCCTAGAAGCAGGTTTTCCGTGTATGGAGCTAGCTTGAAATCTTTTTGAAGTCTTTTGGCTTGAAAGCTATCGGGTTTTGAAGGCTTTTGTCTTGGTGATCTTTTAGAAGCTTTTTGGATCTTAAGGTGCTTAGTTCGGAAGCTCTTTATCGCTATCTTCCTTTGGAGACTTTCTTGAAGTATGATAACTTGTTGTTCCGCTGTGATGTCTCTATTTTGAAGTTGTGTTATGTGTATATAATACTTTAATGTTGGTGATGGTATTGTAATGGATATTGTGCTGATGTTGTATCTGTGATGTTGATCAATGATATTCATTTTGTTTCCGCTGTTTATTTTCGCCTAATGTTGTTATAAGCTCCATCCGAACTGGAGTTCGATGTTTGAATCTTCGGCAATCAAATACAAGTGAGGTATTTGATGCCGGTTTTCGAACACTGAACTTCAGGTCGTGACAAGTGGTATCAGAGCTAAAGGTTGAGTAAGAACTTTAGCTATGGAGTATAACACATTAGATGGCTCGTTAGAGATAGCGTGAAGTATACCCTAGAATGAGTATAAACCGAGTCCGAAACCCTAAATTTTCTTGGTCTACTTCTTTTAACTACTTATATTTCCTAAGATATCTTGTCTGTATATCTAAATCAAGTTTTCTTACTAATTACAGATAGTAAGAATGAGCGGGCGAAGAGAAAGAGCTAGGGGTTGGGGAAATGCTACCACAACTGGTCAGGTCCCTGCAACAGCAGAAGCAGCTTTATCTACTCAACATCAGCCGAATCTGGCTGATCTATATAAGAGCTTCTCGAGACTTGGTGGTAAGCCGTTTACCGGAAAGGAGTCAAATGTCGAGGCCCAAGCATGGATCAGATCATTTGAAATAATTTTTAAAGGGCTAAAGCTAGAAAATGATCAAATGCGACTCATAGCTTCTTGGCAACTTCAAGACGAAGCCCTAGCATGGTGGAATATAGTTACTATAGATGAACCATAAGACGAGTTTAGTTGGGAGCAATTTAAAGAAATATTTGAGAAGCGCTATATGCCATCAGCTGGTATTTCTCGAACGTACCAGGAATTTATGGACTTAAAGCAAGAAAGGTTGTCATTTGAGTTTGAACAAATTCAACGAATTGTCTCGTTTTGGTCCAGAATTGGTAAATACACCTCTAAAGAAAAATGAAAGGTTAATTCATGGGATGAATAAGAAGTTCCATGAAAGGATGACTGGCCATGTCAAAGAATCTTTTCAAATTTAATTGATATGGGGTACAGATATGCTACCCTGGATATGCAAGAAGCCCCGGTGGAGAAAGGGAATACGAGCAATCAAAATTGGAAGAAAAGGAAATTTGAAGGCAAGAAACCATGACAGGGTAAGGAGAAGAAGAAGAGCAACCAGGAAAACCCGGTAGTGAATGTTACTTGTTTCAATTGTCTAGAAAAAGGCCATTATTCAAACAGTTGCAAGAAGCCAAAGAGGGATCAATCTATATAAGCAAAACCCAAGAAATGCTATTATTGTCAGAAACTAGGACACGAAGTTAAAGACTGTCCAATAATGAAGCAAGCTCAGACAGCAAAGGTGTACACAGTCAAAGACAAACCTGCATCCTCCAAAACAAATAAAGGAAAAGGAGTTCTGGAAGGTAACCTCACTATTGATGATAGAATTGTTAGAGTTTTGTTTGACACGGGTGCTACACATAGTTTTGTCTCTCAACAAGTTGTAAATGAATTAAATCTTGAACCCGATTTTGTCAACGAGCCCATCTGCGTAAAGAATCTAGTTGGAGGCCCTACAAACCTTTGTCTTCGATGTAGAGACGTTCCTATCTCATATTCTTGTTACCAATTCCCTATCGGTCTCTTTGTCCTTGATTTTAATGAATTTGAAATCTTACTTGGAATGGATTGGCTAACAAAATACGAAGCCAAATTGGATTGTAACAATCGATTGATTTCGATCAAAACCAAATTTGGAGATTTCGTTGAGATTTCTTGTGAGGACCCGAGTCCTAAAAAGATAAGTTGATGTACAACTTGGGTTATCCCGAAGCCAGTCTGCAGTCCATACCCATTGTCCGGGATTATCCAAACGTGCTCGAAGAAGTAAAATCCTTACCTTCTCACAGTGAAATAGAATTCAGAATTGACCTAGTACCCAATGCTCGTCCTGTCGTTCACGCAAGTCACAGGATGGCACCCAGGAAAATAATTGAATTAATCAAGCAAACCGATGATTTGCTAAATAAAGGGTTAATTCGTCCTAGTGTTTATGAATGGGGTTCAGCAGTGGTGTTTGTTGCTAAATCTGACGGATCTTTGAGATTGTGTGGACTACCGCGATCTCAATAAGCTGACTCTCAAGAACAAATTTCCTCTACCTAGAATTGATGATCTGTTTGATTAACTGCACAGTGCTCGTTTCTTTTCTAAGATGGATTTAGCCCAGGGATTCCATCAGCTACGAATTGCCGAAGATTGTGTTCATTTGACTGCCTTCAGGGGTCCTAACATGTTCTACGAATGGTTAGTCATGCCTTTCGGACTAACCAATGCTCCAGCATACTTCGTAGATCTAATGACCCGTGTGTTCCAGGAAGTATTGAATAAATTTGTGCTTGTGTTTATTGACGATATTTTGGTCTGTTCCAAAACCAAAGAGGAGGATGCCGAGCATCTTAGAATTGTTTTAGAGATATTGAGAAAGAATATTCTGTTCGCCAAATTTTTCAAATGCCATTTTTGGGTCAAGGAAGTTAAATTTCTCGGGCACATTGTTAATGAAGAAGGAATTTCTGTTGCTCCTAGCAAAGTTTCTACTATTCTTGATTGGAGGAAACCCACTACTCCAAAAGAAGTTCGAATTTTTTTCGGTTTAGTGGGTTATTACCAAAAGTTTGTTCAGGACTTATCTATGATAGCTAGTTCGCTGACTAAGCTAATGATGAAGAATGCAAAATTCAATTGGACTACGAAATGTGACGAAGCTTTTCTAGAGCCGAAGAAGAGATTAACCACCGCTCCTGTTCTCGCTATTATCAATGGGAACTAGGGTTTATCTGTCTATACAGACGCTTGTGGCAATGGTGTGGGTGCGGCACTAATGCAGAATGGGAAGGTAATTGCTTACGCGAGAAGACAATTACGTCCACATGAAAGAAACTACCCAACACATGATTTGGAGCTTCTAGCTGTTATCTTCACTTTGAAAATATGGCGACATTATCTTCTAGGTAAGAATCTCTTTCAGCTTTCTTAATGAGTTAAGAAATTTAACTTAACATTAATAAATATACTTAATGAACTATTTTTCTTTAGGTGAAAATTTTGAATTATTCATCGACCACAAATATTTGAAATATCTCTTCACCCGGAAAGATTTGAATCTGAGGCAACAACGATGGCTAGAATTTTTGGCATCCTATGACCTAGATATTCAATACACACACGGGAAAGCCAATGTAGTTGTTGACGCATTAAGTAGGAGACATGTTTTCTTGCATATCTTGTTGTCACTCCTACTCTCCTTGAAAAGTTCGCCAGCAAGCAGAAAGAAGACCTGTTTCTTCGTGGAATTTGTAAAAGAATACTTCAAGGTGAGGATTCCAGTTTTGGAATCGATAATGATGGAGTTATAAGGATGAAAGATAGGATCTGTGTTTCAGACATCCCTGATCTGAAACGTGAAGTTTTAAATGAATGTCAGAATTTTCAACTCAGTATCCATCCAGGATTTAATAAGATGTATAGAGATATCAAAAGACTTTGTGGTGGAAGACAATGAAAAGGGACATATCTATATATGTGAGTCGTTGTGCTAGTTGTCAACAAATAAAAGCGATCAAAAGAAAATGGCGGGTTTACTTCAGCCTTTGGAGGTATCTAAGTGGAAATGGGATCAAGTGCCAATGGATTTCATCAACGGGTTGCCCGTACTCGGAAAGGCAATAAAGCTATTTGGGTTATTACGGACCGTTTGACTAAAACAGCCCATTTCATTCCAGTGAAATCCACCCGCACAGCGGCAAGTTTGGTTGAGTTATATGTGAAAGAAATTATTCGTCTCCACGGTATACCGAGCAGTATAGTGAGTGATCGTGACCCGATCTTCACTAGTAGATTTTGGGAGGCATTCCAAGCCACATTGGGAACGAAATTGAATTTCAGCACTGCTTATCACCCACAGTCTGATGGAAAGATTGAAAGGATAAACCGAGTCTTAGAAGACCTATTGCATGCTTGTATACTAGATTTTGGTGGTTCTTGGAGGACCATTTTCATCTGGTCGAATTCTCATATAACAATAGCTATAAGGACAGTATCGAGATGGCTCCTTTTGAAGCTTTATATGGTCGTCCGTATCGATCACCGACATGTTGGATCGAATCAAGTGATAGACTCGTCCTTGGAGCAGATATGATTAAGGAAGCCACAGAGAAAGTTGATTTTATACGGAAGAAATTAAAAACGGCCCAAAGTCGTCAAAAGAGTTATTATGATCGCAAAAGAAGGGATTTGGGATTCCAGATTGGAGACTCTGTTTTCCTCAAAGTATCTCCAATGAGTGGTGTGTTAAGATTTGGGAAGACTGGTAAGCTGGCACCACGGTATATTGGTCCTTTTCCTATTCTGGAGAGGATTGATTCTTTAGCATATCGAGTGCAGCTGCCTAGATGGTTGTCTGGCGTGCATGATGTGTTTCACATTTCTAACCTTCGGAAATATGTGCACGATCCAGATAGTATCATTGAAGAAGCTGCTCAGCAGGATCTCGAAATCACTCCCAATTTAGCATTTAAAAGAGAACCAATAAAGATTGTGAATCATGATGAAAAGCAATTAAGAAACAAAATTGTGAAACTGGTTAAAGTACAGTGGAGAGGCGATCCAAAGGACTGCACTTGGGAAACTGAAGATAACATGCAGAAATCGTATCCCAATTGCAGAGTGGATATTTCGTCTTAAACTGGTAAGCCCTTCTCTATCTTTTTCTATTTTCTAATAATCTTTGTTTGCTTTTCTCACTCTTTCAAATTTCGAGGATGAAATTTTCTTAAGGAGGGAAAGTCTGTAACATCCCAAATTTCATCAATTTAAATTGATAATTTATTTGAAATTTTGGAACTTAATTTGAAAATAATTTGAAAATTTCAAATCAAATCAGATAAGTGTTAAATTGTATGAATAAGATTTTAATTCATTTGAGTTTAAAATTTGAAATAACAAATGTTTTTAAAATCATTTGAATTTAAATTATATATGTGTGTGTGTTTATATAAGTAGATTTGAATTTGAATTTTAATAAGTGCTTTATTAAAATAAATTGGGTTTAAAAAAAATTATACATATATGTAATTTATTTAATATGTATTTAATTTCAAAACATTCCCTTTTATATAAAATGTATTAATATAAAGCAAATATCTTTAATGGGAAATGTAAATTTAAAATACAATTTAAATAATGCAAAGTATTATTCTAATTAAAAATTACAAATGTTAAGTAAGTAATAACTATGGAGACAAGTGTTAAAAATTAAAAATGGGGATTAACAAGTGTAATCCATGTAGGGAGAAAATGAACCAGTGTCATCATATTGTCTTCATTTTAAGAAATTTACAAAAAAAGAAAAATAGAAACTATATAATATCTTAAACCTTCTTTCTCATCTTTTTTGTTAACTTTCAAGACTTGAGAAAATTTGAGAAAAAAAAATCAGAAAAAAAAAATCAAAGATCAGCAAACAAAAAAAATTCAAAGTTTAGAGTCTGGAATTCATCTCAGCCTTAGTTCAAAACTTAAGTTTGTAGAGGGAAGATTTCAAACAATTAAGGAACAATTCAGCAATCAAATAAAGAAAGAAAAATCAAAGATTCATCATCACAAATCAATTCAAACAACCAGATTCAAATTTCAAAGCTCAGTCTTCAAGTTGTAGACAGGAATTCTTCTCTGTTTCATAATTTTTTTACTGTAAGTAATCTTTTGAGAATTTGAAAGTTGAGTTTTTTTGTTTAAATATTAAGTAAGAAATCCATCAAATACTACGCAAGATTTGTCTCAACTAGCTGCAGATAAAAAATTCAGGATCAAATTGAAAAAAGCTTCCAGGTTTTCAATTCTCAATATCCAGACCTTCACACCATTTCCAAACCTCTCTGTTCAAACTCTGCAGGTGAGTAAACCTTTTGATTGATCAAGAACTTGTTGCTGTGAAGCTTGAATTGCAAATGTGTTATTGCATGTATATATTTACATCTGAATGAGTTATGCATGTTTGTGCTCATAAACCTAGACTCTGTCCCAGGCTTGCAAGTCCAAAATTTTGTTTTAAATCCAAGAACTCTGCCTCGAACCATTTTTAAGTTTTGAAATTCGAACAGAACATGTTTGCATGTTCATGAATTAAGATTTAAAAATAAATGCAAGAGAATGTAACTTAAGTTTCTCTGGAAAATTTTAAAAACACAGTTAAACCCAAAACATGCTGAAAATCCAAATATCGTAATTCTTGATTTCAAATATATGATTCGAAACGACTTTGAATTTAATGATTTTTAAAGGCAAAATCAATTTTTTTAATTTCATATTCTCTGTGAAATACGAGGTTGAACAGAATTTGGGTTTTATCCTTTTTCTGATGATCGGCAATGTAGTTCATCACGCGATCGTGGTCATAGCTTGCTGGGAGGTCGTACTTCGTCAGAAAAATATTCGATAAATTTTTACATCGCTGTGGCGATCACACAACAACGAATTAGGGTTTAAACCCATACTTGAACGAGGTCGACAAACTTGACTGCTGCAGTTTCATCGTTGCACCAGAACGGCTCGCTTCGGTGGCGCTCGAAGCCTGAAAGTCAGGCGATGCTTTGACCAGAAGCACGTGACCTCTGATGGTCGGAGGAGGAAGAGAGAGGCGGTTTCGTGATGGTCGTTTTGTTCCAGTTTCAAGTCAGATCGCTTGATTTCGAATTCGTTGTTGTTTGGGGATTCTAGGTGCTCTGGTGATGTGCAAGGGTTGTTGCTAACTTGTCGATGTCCAGAACTTCGATCGGAGATGGCTGGGATTGTCGTGCCCGTGCACATGTCGATGATCGTGTCAGTTGAGGCTTGGGTGGTGATGTCTCGGGTTTTTCTTCAAGAAGATCATGTTTTGGCTCGGGTTTGAAATCGTGTGTTTTCAAGTGTATATCGGGTCTTTTCTAAAACTTAAAAAAATTTCAAAAGTTGAAAGAAATTCGAGTGGGTTTGGGTAAAACCTCGAAGAAATCAGGAAATTGTCTCGGGTGATGCTTGGGGGAAATCTCAGGTTCAATCTAAAGTCGAGTTTTCAACTTTAAAACCAGATTTTAAATTTTGAACTTTTTTTTAAACTCGTCCTTTAATAAATTGTTTTGATTGAAGTTTTAAAGTTTGGAAAGAAGTAATTAAGTTTAATTTAATTATGTGATCACCATTTATGAATTAGTTCTTAAAGTTATTTCAAATTAAAGGTTAAATAAATTTTATAATTAAGGATTAATTAATTAAGATAATTAATTAATTAAGATAATTAATTAAGGAATAATTGATTAATAAAAGTAATTAAGATTTAATTAATTAACAATTAAGGATTAATTAATTAAGATAATTAATTAAGGACTAATTAATAATAAAAAGTAATTAATATTTAATTTATTAATCAACAATGAAGGATTAATTAATTAAGATAATTAATTAAGGAATAATTAATTAATGAAGGTAATTAAGATTTAATTAATTTATAATTAAGGATAATTAATCATTGATTAAAGATAATTAATGAAAATAATTATGTGGCTAATTAATTTAAATCACACAATTAATTCATCTTAATTGAAGATGATTGATTATTACCAATTGCTGTGTATTGGATTGATATTTCTATATGTGATTGTGGTGCTATGTAATGTGAAATGCTTTGTGCTGAGCTGTGATATCTGTGATTTGTTTCTGTAAATGTGAAAATCATGAGCCTGTAAAACGGAATTTAGATTTCGATGCGACGGGGAGTTGATTCCAATTGGTTATCTGAAACCCATATCGAACCTTGATAGTAAATCTTTGTGAATGATATATCCACGTGTTTTAAAATTAAGCTCTCACTATTCGGATTAGCCGAAAGTGGACTTTGTGTCATAGAACCCATTCCGAATAGAGATATGACGAAATAGATAACATTTGAAGACAGTGGTGAATACCGGGTGTCTTCAAGAATGATAGGATAACCTATTGAATGTCTCTGCACTGAGTTGCTCCAGTATAGAGATCTCCATATGTGATGGGGAGTCCAATCGGGATTGTGGATACCCAGATTGCAAGGGCTTCTTCCTTTATTGGATGAAGTTCCTTCGGTTCTGTTCGAACCTGGAACAGACTTGTATGGTTGTATGTCTGACACTACACTTTGAGATATAAAGTAGATTTCTTTCAAATACATTTCGGTTGGTGGCGGAGAATTTATTCTCTTAGCTTAACACCCTTCTCTGAGACGTACGAGCTCAGAGGTTATGTAGTTGAAGGTTATCAGTGATATACTCCCAATTTGGTAGTGTGGCATGCTGAGTGCTGTTGTGTGTTGCTGATCATTAGTTGATCATTTGTGATCAAAGCATGGTTTTGTGTAAAGCCTAGCTTTATGGACGAGACCTCATCGGACCTCACACCCTAGAAATGGTCGAAACAGGAAAGACGCGACAAGGTTATGAGGGTTGCGCCCTTTAGGGTATGCCTTTTCCTTCTAAAAAAAGGTGGTATCATGGTATGGAGCCTAGATACTTAACCTATGTAGTTGCCGCAATCTCATTACTGTGTGGTTGTTTCTATGTGATTGAGGGCCCTTGGATAAAGGTCACAAACGACTGGGGATGGCATACTCGTGTAGTAGTTACCTAGTTATAGAGGTAACCTGGCCTTATATTGGCAGAGAGCTGGTTAAGTTCTTGGGACGTCCCTCCAGAGGCGTACCCATGTGGCATAGGAAGTTCCTTTATTTGACCATTTTTTGGAAATCCAATCACCTATACGAACCTGGTAAGGTTTTAGTTGTAGAACCTGCCATTTAACAAGGTAGCTATAGTAGGCATACTATAATGGTACGTATGCTGGCTAAGTTTAATATTACAATTTCGAAATGGTTTTCTACACTATGCACTAATAATAATAATGTCAAAAGAATTTTCTCATATCAAGCATATTTGACTATCATAAGAAGAGATCTCCTCCAATTGTGCGATTGCATTGTGTATGTGCGGGGAGGTCTTGTGGTAGTTTCATTTTCAAAAAGCATACCGGATTTTCTTTTATAAATTTTTTTATATTCAAAGCAGCTATTTTTGTTTACTCATACCAGTCCCATGACTGACCCAGAGTTTATTGTTCCCTTCCTAAACTTTGGGTGCCCATAATTTCCACATGGGCAGCCTAGAAGCAGGTTTTCCATGTTTGGAGCTAGCTTGGAATCTTTTTGAAGTCTTTTGGTTTGGAAGCTATTGGGTTTTGAAGGCTTTTATCTTGGCGATCTTTTGGAAGCTTTTTGGAACTCAAGGTGCTTAGTTTGAAAGCTCGCTATCGTTCTCTTCCTTTGGAGACTTTCTTGAAGTATGATAACTTGTTGTTCCGTTGTGATGTTTCTATTTCTCTTCCTTTGGAGACTTTCTTGAAGTATGATAACTTGTTGTTCCGCTGTGATGTTTCTATTTTGAAGTTGTGTTATGTGTGTATAATACTCTGATGTTGGTGATGGTGTTGTAATGGATATTGTGCCGATGTTGTATCTATGATGTTGAGAAATGATATTCATTTTGTTTCCGCTTTTTATTTTCATCTAATGTTGTTATAAGCTCCATCCGAACTGGAGTTCGATGTTTGAATCTTCGGCAGTCGAATACAAGTGAGGTATTTGATGCTGATTTTCAAACGCTGAATTTCAGGTCGTGACATTAATATTTCATAAATAATATTTGGTATACATAAAAAGTAATTTGTATGAACTTGATGTGTCCATCAGCAAGTTTTATATGGTATGCTCCCATTGTTTTTGTTGGTACAGTAGCAACATTGTAAAAACAGAGCTCCCATTAATCACTTACCATAAGCTATTTATTTCTTTAATTATAACTGGTTTACAGTTGAGGATTTCTGATCAATTATATCAAATTAAAGAAATAGATCTTACAGAGAATAGGCTTCTACGAGAAAAACACATTTGGAACAGAAAGCATATTTCTTATTCTTATTAAGCATATACAAATATTTTATACAGTTCCATTTCTAATGTCTCTTCATGAAGAAAAGGTGTGCATTCACACTATCTTTATTCCAAATGTGCCAACAATATTTCTACTCTTTGAATTTTTCTTTCTGCTTTATATGGTTGAGTGTTTCGAAAGAGAAACCTTTACAACAAACCTACAATGCATTTCTTTACAAAAATGCATTTAGCCATCTATAATATGTTAAGCATATCAAATAAGTAGCAGTGAAGCAGGCATATCAAATCTATCATTTTAGATATTGAATTCATAGATCTATCTGTAATCCTTGGTCTAGTGTTATCTCCAATGCAACAGGATTCTCAATGTACAAAATCATATTGAAAAATGATTTTGCACTATGGTTCACTACTTACTTTTAATGAAACAACTTCATCAAAATTCCGTATATTATGAACATGATTGTTCACCATACACCTTTGATATGTGATCAAATATGGATTAAATATTCATATTTTTGTATTTTTTTAGAGTTAAAATTTATAGAATACAATACACAGCTTAAGGAAAATTCCTAATAAAGTGACCAAAATTCAAAAATTTTAACGGTCGATTTAATTGACCCTTGCATAGGTATTAAAGGGACAATATGCCAAAAGTTTGGTTTATTGATAAGCAACTTTTTATTACATTTCTTTTTAAACTTATAATTCAGTCGTTCTTTACGTTTTATCGATAAATATTTTATCAATCACGTTATCTTTCCTTATTTGTTAAAGTAGATTTGTACTATGTTCTTATACTCATTAAAATGGTATATTAAAATTTTCCAATAAGGCACACATAGGATTTTAAATCTCTTATAAACTCTAAATGGGATGTTGAAATCTTTGAATTCCTCTTGTAGATGTCAAGATACATTTATCATGTCACTATAATCTTGAGGGCGCTCAACTATTGTATTCCCCATAAATGGTAAATAACATGTTACTAGTTATATATCATATACAACTCATGACCGTTCATTCTTTGGTCCTAATCATCTTTATGACCTTGAGGGAATACTAAAGTCATAAAGGACATTAGATACTCATGACCCATTAATTGTAACTTCTTAAAGAAAATTTTGTAACACTTGAGGCCGATCAACAAAATTACAACATGTTCTTACTAATCTTGGGATAATATAAACATTGATGTAGATATTTTTTGACTTGAGGGTGCTCAATAATCATAAATATGTATATTAATTTATTCATATTGTAGATGATAAGAGAAACATTATTTTAGATTTATAGTCCTAAAATAATAATAGCGATTACCATTTTTAAGGAATAATAAGAGATTCGCAATACTTAATGGCACCATTTGTCATTTTGTATGCATATATACTATACATATATATTTATTTCTACAACTATAATAAATTTTATTTCAATTGTGACTTTTAAAATCATATTATTTTATACATATTACATAGATTTTCTTATTTAATTATAATATTTATAATATAATTATAGATGTTATATTTATGTGTGTACATAGTATTAAGTAACACTTTATTTAATATTACAACTCAATTATAACTTTTGATGGACTATAACATTTATATTCCATATTATAATTTAAAATTATTCTGACATTTGTGTATAACTTTTCTAATTTATCCAAAACAAGTTCAAATTTATTTTTTTATAATTTTTATAAATTTAAATTCAAATAGTTTTATAATTTTTTATTTGTAGCTTTTGTTAATACAGAATTAAAAAAATATTTAATTTTATTTGTAACCTTCATAAATTTTAACTTTAATTTAAAAAAATATATTTTATTTTATTTATAACTTTGATGAATACAAATTTCAAAAAATTATGTATCCAAAATTTACATAATATTCCTAATAACACAATGTGAGACAATTTTTAGGTCAGGTGCACTACTCAATAGGGTAAAAGGTGCAAACTTAATAAAAATAATGTTTTGTTCATTATGCATTAAATCTGTCATAGTTTTATCATGGATAATGTCGATAACATTAAACCATATTATTATGGGTGTTTCCACCTAAGAAGTGATAGATGCAAATTAGTTAAGCCAAAATAAGAATAGTTGAGATATGTCGAACAACTCATCTAAACGACCCTAGTCGAAGTGGCAAAAAGCTTTAGAGAAACACGAGTAGAGACATTGAGGAAGGCAAAGCAAGCGATAACTTATATATCTGTTTATTAGGCACATTACCAGATTGGAATTCTTGTCCGGTACTCGCATTATCGAACATGAATTTCTATTCAGTAGAAGATGTACAAAACAATATCTTGTCTGGTTTTGAAACCACTGAACAGGATTTCATGTTCGGTGAATAGGAGATTTCCAAACCATGAAGTTATGAGGTTTAAACATGGCTAGGAAAATGACTTGTTTTGCCCACCAAGCAGTGTATCATCGGACCAACCAGCAACCACCGAACCAAACATGATATTTAAGGAAAGGAAATCTTGAATATATAAAAGTTCTGGATCATATCATTTGTATATGGAAATAACCGAATCGAGTGGATTATATAAAGAAACTGCCTATTTTACCAGTTTGACCTCTTTATCTCTTCACTCCTATAAATATCCAAGCTTCCAACAGCAATGGGGACACCATTTGGGAGCAACCATATACTACGGAATATAAATAATTGAGCAAGCTATTGGAAATACAAATTTCATTTCAATCATTGTAATTTACATTCAAATCATCGTAAATCTAATATATAAAGTAGGAGCGGTGGATGTAGGCATGTTCGGGCCGAGCCACTATAAGTCTATATGTATTTAATTTTACCATCATTTGCTACTTCTTTACTACTATAAATCAATTGGAGGTATTCGTCCATTTTCTGTGTAAATGTATGCTTTCACTTAAAACCATCTAGGCATGCCTTCGAAATCAAAGACCAGGATTAGTACCACTAGTAGAATGCTAACTAGGAGGGATGCACAACGTATGGGTTGGGTAGGTTTGGACTAAATTCTTCACCTAACCCATATAGGTATGGGTTGAAGATAGTTGAACCAGTACCCGACCCTATATGAGGTTGGATATGAATTAGGACGACATATAGGTTAGGTTGTATTTAGTAGGGTTGGGTTAGGATATATAAACCTAATACAAAAAGAAATTTTGATAAAAATACAAAACAAAATAAAATATTCAAATCAAATAATAGATCTCGATAGCATAATGGATTAAATATATTTAGTTCACTAGAACACATATTTTTTAGAATTTCATTATAAAAGACATCACATAAAATAGATTCATTACATATTATAGTAAGAGTTTCATTCCAAAGTACATTTAAATGCTCCTAGAATGCTCCTCAAAATCTCTTAATCAATCATATGTGGTTTGATTGGTCTAATTTTAATTAGACTAACATTGAATATAATTTTTTGGTATATTTATTCTATAATATATATATATATATATATATATGTTATTCTAGATTTAGATTGTTCTAATATTACATAAGATGATATTGGATGAGTTTTTATGTAGGGTTGCGTTTGGTTAAAATGAGGTTAGGTTGAATAAAATATCACACTCGACCTGTATATAATATGGGTTCCAAATTGTAACCTATATCCGAACCGAACTAGGCTGGGTTGGGTCGGGTTAATGTGGGTTGGTTCATGTTGATGGGTTGGGTCAGGTCGACTATGGGTTGTGTGCGCGCTACTAACTAGATGGCTACCAATCAGGACAACCATTCGTGTAGCGCTATACGACCAAATAGTATCACTAGAGGCGACTTGGATAGAATTATGGAAGAATTCGATATCTGGTTCTCTACCCAGCAACAAGATATTATAGACCAGATCATGACACGCTTGGGGTAGACGTGGACCACTGGAAACAACACTGAAGCATAAGGACGATCCTAATCTTGGATATCCAGGAGGCAAAGGAGGTTGTATTCTGGCAACATATCCGATCGGAAGAATAAGATAGTAAGAAGGGTAAATGCCAAATAAATGGATCAATTAAGGATTCAGCATGAGGCTACTCCCATCGAACGGTTCAATGCCAAACCAACGAGGGGGTGTGCTGAGTCAAGGCCAGCTATCGCCGAACCCTCTCGATTTAAGCGACCCTTCCATGCCAGAGCTTAAATGGAAATTGATGGAAGGCGATCCTACTACCATAAATGTTCCTTATCAGGAACAAGATCAGGATTATAGGACAAGTCATTACAGAAGAAGTGAAAGAGGCCTTTCATAATGGAAGGAGAGGTCGACACATTTTCGATCATTTCCTGAATTAGAGGACTGAATGCTGCGGATTATTAGAGTATGTGTGTGGCATGAGCAAGTAGAAAGGGGTATTGAGGGGCAAGAGTTGGCAACCCACTCTCTGTAGAAATAAACACCTCTCAGAACCCTATAGGATTTGGAACGCCCATCATGGATCCTTATCAAGATTTGACTGGCCCCATAGTACATCTATAGTGGTACACGCAGCACATGCTAATGAGTAGGACAGTGTGTCTTTCCACATTTCTCTAGAGAAAAAGTTTATTAGCCAATTTCAGGTGCATGTAGAACAACCTAAGAACCCATATTCATTATCAAATATGAAGTAGAGGGAGGATGAGACACTACGACAGGACTTAACTTGTTTCAACGCCATAGCAGCTAAGATCCAAAATGCCGATGAACAATTAACCTTGATGATGTTGTATGAAGCATGCACCTGGACACGAAGATGGCCCAAAATATTAACTAATGAAAAACCATCCACTTTGTAGGGTTTCCTCTATGAAGTAAAAAGTATATGAGGTTGGACGAAGCCGCGGTTGGAAGTCAAATTGGAATGGCTGTCAACTCGCTGAAAGCATCTAATAGTATAAATGGTATGGCAAAGGGCAATGAAAGTGGCTTTACTAAAAAGAAGAAGGCTAACAACTAAAGTGGCTTTAGAGGAAGAAAGTGGAATAGAGGAGGTTTAGGCCTAGACCAGGATATGATGCTTAATTGGGCCCAAATGACACCATGAAAAACATCTATCTTGCAACACAACTGGAGCTTAAGTACAATAAGTCTCAACCAAGAAAGTAGAGTAATGTGGACATAAACACCGGAAAGTACTACAGATTTCATAAATATCACGGACATGACACTAATGGATTTGTTAATAACGAGACATTATAGATGTTTACATCAGAAAGAAGAAGTTAAAACGGGTACGTTAGAAACCCTAATGCTCCCTCTTCCTATGTGGTAGACCCCAAAGCAGCCCCCACCGAGAAATTGAGGAGAGGGACCTAGTGCTAATCATGAGAAGGATGGAAGATTGGTAATTGGCATAATAATAAGAGGAACTCTTGTAGCAGAAAAATGTTGGATTGAGATGGAAAGAAATGCAAAGTCCCTAAAGAATGGAGAAGCTTTTGTATACACCATAGGCGAGGAGCGTAAGGCTAAAGCCCATTATTAGTAATAGGATGAGATAATCTTTAGTGATAACGACTTGCATGGGAAGCATTATCAGCACACAGACCACACGATGATTCCAGCGATGCTCTGCCCAACAAAATACACATATTTTAGTCGACAACGGGAGTCTGGTTAACATGCGATTTAAGCACGCTTTGATAGGCTTGGATTGTTAATAAAGGATGTTATGCCATGCAACCAAAAACTGTATAGCTTCAGAAGAGAAGATAAAATTCCTTTAGGAAAGCTAGTTTTGTCTATCAAGCTAGGAAGCCATCCCCAATCAGCAATAGAATGCAAACTTTCATTTTGACGAACGGATTGTCTACGTACAACACCTTTCTAGGGTGGCCCACCTTATTAAATTTCTACGTAGCGGTAGCCTAATGGTGTTTAATTACGAAGTTCTCTAAATACAAGGTAGTAGGGACAATAAAGAGAAACTAGGGCACTACTATGAAATGTTATATAGCAGAGCTCCAAGAGAATAAATGACTGGAAAATGGGAAAAGCGTAGAGCTCATGCTCTATGCTAAAATGGAGACTACGTAGCTAATAAAGGAGAGCTCTCCATTCAGGTTTTCAATTTATCCTTATAAACGAAGTTAGGCTGTAACGACCCACTATTTTGTACTATTCGAATTCGACAATAATAGAACATGTCAAGCTGGAATAGTTCAAAATAATAGATTGTAAATATAGCTACGGAACAAATGAAACCAAATACACAGAATCACAGACACAGATATCAGAATCTCACAGCGGAATATAAAATAATACAGTGGTTCATGAAGCCACTGAAAACCATTACCAACAGAAATACATTGTTTACAAATCTTTAGTACAATTTTTAAGCCATAAGCAAAAATAGTTCCCGAATGTCTTGAATTACAAAATATATAAAGACGAATAAGCTTCCAACTAGCAAGAGTGATCTAGTCCTAGCTCCAGAAAGAAAAGCTGAATCTGCAACTCAGGCTGACCCGAGCATACAATAAACAAAACACTCGAGTCAGGACATACATACTTATATAATGTAAGCTAAATCAAGTGTACTGTAATGTAAAGAGCAAGTAACTTAAAGGATGCTTGGGATCGCCCATCCTCTAAGGATCCGTTAAACTATTTACTATATAGTATATTGCGCTATTATAATAGTGTCTATATTAAAATAAACTTACTTTTTAATAGCGTTAAGGGGTTACCCATATAGCCCTTAACACGTAATAGTCCCAATAGTCCATCCAATATCATAGCTCCTCCTGATCGGGAAGCAACTAGAGGATACCACACGGGCTACGGGAGAAAACCAAACTCGTACAAGGCTCGATATGGTAGGTGACACGGCACAACTAGGCAATGCCAGGGTAGATATACCAATTGCTATCCGGACCGGTGGTAACGCGAAGCCGCAGCAACCGCCCACCTCGAACAACACTCCCAAATCAAAGGTGCGCACCAAACAATCACTAAAGTAATAGAAGGGCAAACGAAGAAGTGCGTTCGATCAGAGGAGCTACCTCATTAATCCGAGAATCGCTCCTGTTTTAGCCACCTTATGCCAACTCACGGGAGTCGGGTCCACGTATATACCTTTCAAGAAACCGTCACCACCATCCTACTTCATTCTGGAATCTCCACCGCGTACACGGTTGTCAAAGTGGTTTTCGGTATCGACAGAGAGTATGTCCATATCCGATCCCGGTCTCTTTGCCAACCAAACGTTATTATAACCCGTGGTTATAGTTTGAAAAATGGTATTTATTTTTCCAAATCAATATATATTTCAAATACCTTAAATTTTCAAATCCTTGATTTAAACAAATTTTTTTTTTTTAAAATATACCATTTCAATTTATTCAATCAAATTTGGAATTTATTTCTTTTATAATAGAAATCATAATTTCCTTTAAAATCTATCCAAACTCAATTTCTAGATTCTTTTATTTATTACATATTTAAATTCCAAAGTTTAACTTATTCTCAAAAATCTTCCATATATTTTTAAATAAATCAATTTCAATTTCTACAGCACCTAGGAAATGCTGTCTAAAGTTGTGAGTTTAACCTAGTCTAATTTCAAAAAGATAGCATTTAAATGCTGTTGTAGACCTTTAGATTTAAATCTATTTCCAAATATAACTTGTTATATATATAATTTTCTAAATTTAAATCTTACTCTTTCAAACTCTAGAATTTCCGGAACAAGTTATACTAAAAATTTATTCTATATTTATTTATTTATCATTTAAATCATTATAAGTCCTATAAAATTATTTACTAGAATATCTTCAATTTCTAAATTTAAAATAATTGAATAAAATTTCAGAAAATAATCTATATAAACCACGGGCCTGTATAAGATTTTCTAGCCTAGGTCAAGTGAAACGGATTTATATCATTTCAATCCGATATTTACAAATCCCGGGTTCTATCATTTCGAACCCGCAATCCCAAGATAATTTACAGCAGTTAACCGAACAAGTGAACAATAATAACCAATTAGGCCTATCATTTCAGCCCATACCATCTATAATAACAAGGAACTTGCAGTGGTGATTTAAGTAGTAAATAATAACATAATATAACTGCAGATATCATATAACATATAAATAACTGATGGGGTGTCAATTTAATGGGGTTTATCATTCTATATCACACTACAGACAGATAATAGTGAAATACAAATTTACACATACACTTGTAATAATTTACGGAATATAAATACGTATGTCTGGTGAGAAATACTCACCTGGGTGTTGCAGCAAATTCGAATTCAAAATTGAAAATTTACTGGTACAGACTGACAGAGAATAACAGTCAAATTTTGCGGGCGTCGCCTAGATTTAGATCTAGAACAAATTTCAAAATATAGGAACGCGACTTAGATTTTATAGTCAAAGAAAATTCAAAGATAAGGAAGAGAAATTTTTGACTTGCTCGACCCAAAATTTTTCTAAAACACGATTGCAAAATGAATACGAGTGCACCCCTAACTTGTTCATGCCTACCCTATACATATGCACTGCCTACCCCTTTTTTTTCTTTTTTTTTTTTTTTTCCTTTTTTTTTTTTTTCTTTCCAGAATCTCAAATACATATCAGATCACCACTGCACAGACAACTCTACAATATTTGTCTCCAACCCGAGTTTCCCCTCATTTTGCTTCGAGTCACAACAGGGTTTTCTTCGAGTCAAATTTAGTCTGCTTCGGGTTAAATAAGTATCTGCTTCGAGTCATTTGTGGAAGTGTTGAAACACTTCAATTTCCAGAAATCCACCTTCTCTGGCCTTCACTGCCATTCCTTCCTCCTACCACTGACTTCACCTGTCCATCCACCTCCTATACACCAAGCTAAAAATGTCAGACCCTTCAGACCTGCACTTGAGTGTCTCTGCTGTGCACAGGCCCTGTGCACGTGCACCCTTGGATATGCAAACTGTGGCACCTATCTCCCCCTTCAAAGCTTTCCACTTCTACTGTTAGCCTATCAACTTATCTGAGCAACACAGTCTCAACCTAACATAAATCCACCTATGCACCTTTCAGATCTGCCAGTCTTCATTCAAACCTTCCCCCTTCCAGATTTTCAGACCTGGCAGCTCCACCAACCTCAGCCATATTCAACTACACTTCAGTTTACATGCTACCCTATCTCTCATCTATCAGTGCTACATCTAGTATGTGTGCAGACTGAATTATGAAGGTAGATCTGAACTTAAACATGCCTACATATGCAACTGACACCATATTCATATGCACTGTCTGAACTACTAATATGATTTATACATATACCCTATCATGATGCAGACAACTCTTATACAAAATTATATGAATGGTGGGTCTTGAACACTTAAATATGTATGTAGATGCAACTGAAATCATCTGCCTACCTGATGCAAACTAAAAATTATATTCATATGCACTGACTACCACTATGATTTATAACATGCCTTATCATGATACAAGACATACTCTTATACAACATTATAGCCTACTCCAACACTGCAGGCTTCATCAAACAGAACACACAACCCAGACTTGTTCATATCTCCCCAGATCTACATGTCTCCTACTGCTGATATTATGCTATCAACAGATTTGGCTATCAACTATAGACTGCTTAGGTTTCACCAAACATCCTATATGTCAACTCTGTAAATCTATAGAGACAGTACACATACAGATCTTATACCAAAATGGCCTGGCCGAGCAAGACACAAAAATGACAGAGAGAAACTTAGAATAGGAAGGAAAAAGAAGGAAGACCATTACCTGAATTTACTGAGCAAAAGAACTGACTGAATGTAGAGAAAAATATGTAGAAAAAGGTGAAAGATATATAGGCCGAGACTTAAAATTCCAGAGGAGATCAAGGCAGTTTCTTATGTAATGACTCTGGAAATTTTCGAGCAAATCAAGCTTTCAGTTTCAAATAAAAGCCTGATGCGTGATCTAAGTTTTAATTATTGATGATGCAGAGATGAAACAAATTTAAATACACACGTTACAAATAAAATAAAACTTGCGTGGTATATGCTCTGATATTGAATGTTGAAGCAAAGGAATTGATATGTTTTTCAGTTTTATATTTCCAGAGCATATTAAATTTCGAACATAATCAGTGGTTACTGATTTATTGGTGATTTGCATGATGTTAGCTTGGTCATGAATGAGATAGAGATGGATGGATGTGCATGCTTCAGTTTTGAAAATGAGGAATGTACAAGTGCAAAAGAACGGCCGAGAGAATGTGAACACAATGGCTTTGGTTTGAACGTTTTAAATATATAAATGTTGTGATTATTTTGGTTAAATCTTCCTCTGATTTAGATTGATATTTTTAAATGCAAGTGTTAACGTTTCATTTTTTTTTTTTTATGTAGTCAGTTAAAATTTTACGTATGTCAAAAATTATATAAAACAACGGTCCGAACCAACGTCCGTCTTGAAATCACTGACCAAAAATTTTCTTCAGAAAAATTTGAAAATATTATTTTTACACTGCGTTAAACAGACGCAGTCTAAAATATCAAAAATTTTCACAAAAATGACATTTTGAAAACACACGTTTTATAACGTCACTTTAACCCGATAAATCACGCGTCTTTCAACTCGAAATTTAACGGTTCGATCCTAGCTTAAAATTTTACAGTTATTATTTAATTTTATTGTCATATAAAAATTTTCAAAATATATCTCAAATTTAAATATTTAACTATATTGGTAAACCCAATTTATAAAATATATTATTTAAAAATAAAAACAAATTAAATAAAATAAATAAAATAACAAGCTGAACTTGGGTTGTTACACTCTCCCCCACTTAAGAACTTTTCGTCCTCGAAAAGGAACGAAAAAAAAAGAAACAAAGGAAAGACAAGCTAGATAAACAAGGTACCTTAAACGAATAGTTCCGGATTTGAAGCACGAATGCTCTCCTCCGTTTCCCATGTGCAATCTCGCTCATCGGTGCTCCATTGCACTTTGACCAAAGGGACAGATTTTCTTCTGAGCTGTTTCGTACCTTGATCGACGATACGAAGTGGCTTCCTTTCCATAGTCAAATCAGGCTCGATGTCCAGACCATCGAGAGCAGTAGGCTGGATGACTAAAGATGGATCGTGAAGACAGCGGCGAAGGTGAGATACATGGAAGACATTGTGAATTCCAGCAAATCTCTCGGGTAGATCGAGTCGATAAGCGAGAGACCCAATCCTCTCCAAAATACGAAATGGACCGATGAATCTAGGGGCTAGCTTTCCTCTTCGACCAAACCGGACTACATTCTTTAAAGGAGAAATTTTTAGAAATACCAAATCTCCAACATCAAACTCTAACTTCCTTCTACGCCGATCAGCGTACTTCTTTTGTCTATCCTGAGCAACCTTTAATCTCCTCTTAATTTCCTCTACTTTCTCTGAAGCTTCTAAGATCATCTCGGGGCCAAGAACTAAGCGGTTACCAGACTCAATCCAACAAGAAGGAGATCTACACGGTTTCCCGTATAGAGCAGCAAAAGGGGACATCTTAAGACTAGCCTGAAAAGATAAAATGAGATACGGATAGAGAACTAAGATAAAATAAGAACAAAGGATTGGAATCTATACCTGATAACTGTTGTTATAGGTGAATTCCACAAGATGGAGATGATCTTCCCAAGATCCTCCATAGTCTAAGATGCAAGCACGAAGAAGATCTTCAAGAATTTGATTTACCCTCTCCGTCTGACCGTCAGTTTGTGGGTGGTAAGCAGTGCTCAGGTTCAAACGAGTACCCAAGGACTCTTGGAACGCTTTCCAAAACTGACTAGTGAAAATGGGGTCACGATCGCAGACAATGCTAAGAGGAACGCCATGGAGACGAACAATCTCCCTCATATAAATCTCAGATAAACTCGAAGCTGTGCGGGTAGATCTGACTGGAATAAAATGAGCGGACTTAGTCAATCTATCCACAATGACCCAGATGCTTTCATTTCCCCTCCGAGATCTCGGCAATCCATCAATAAAGTCCATAGAAACTTGTTCCCACTTCCAGTTTGGAATTTCCAAAGGCTGCAATAAACCGGGTGTTTTCTGATGGTCTGCCTTAACTTGCTGGCAAGTCGCACATCTACTGACAAAGATGGAGACATCTCGCTTCATACCCTTCCACCAGTATAGCTTCTTCAAATCCTGATACATTTTAGCTACGCCAGGATGAATGGAGAGTCGGGACTGATGATGTTCCCGGAGTAATTCCTGCCTTAAACCGTCAACATTAGGGACACAAATCCTTCCATTTATCCTTAAAACTCCTTTATCATCGATCTGAGCTCCCTTTCCATCAGAGCTATTACCACCAATTCTGCTACGAACACTTCCCTTTATACGCCTAAGCATCTCGTCTTCATCTTGTTTAGCCACGATACGATCCAAAAGAGGGGAAGATACAAAAATCTGACATAACAAAGATTTCTTCCTGCTTAGCGCATCTGCCACTACATTGGCTTTCCCAGGAGTATAGTTGATGTCGAGATCATATGCAGCAAGGAACTCGAGCCATCGCACTTGTCTCTGATTTAAATCTTTCTGGGTAAAGATATATTTCAGAGATTTATGATCAGTAAAGAGATCAAACTTAGCTCCCAAGAGATGGTGTCTCCAAAGCTTCAAAGCAAATACAAAGCCAGCAATTCTAAATCGTGGGCAGCGTAATTAGCTTCATGTGTCTTCAGCTGACGACTAGCATAAGCAATTACTCTCCCATCTTGCATCAACACTGCTCCCAATCCTTCTCGACAAGCATCGGTGAATACCGTTAATCTTTCACTTCCATTTGGTACAGTAAGTACTGGGGCGGAGGTGAGCTTATCCTTTAACTCTTTGAAAGCAGCTTTACACTTATCGCTCCATACAAACCTGACATTCTTCCGAGTAAGAGCCGTCAGAGGTGCCGAAATCTGAGCAAAGTTCTCAATGAATCTTCGGTAGTAGCCGGCAAGGCCTAGAAAACTACGGATATCGGTGGGAGTCTTAGGTTCTTCCCAATCTTGTATTGTAGCAATCTTGACTGGATCAACAGAAACTCCTTCTTTAGAGACAATATGCCCAAGGAATCGGACTTCTTCTTCCCAGAAATGGCATTTAGAGAACTTAGCCTTCAATTGGTGGATCCGAAGAGTCTCTAAAACATACTTCAAATGAACTCTATGTTCTTCCTCGGACTTGGAGAAAACAAGGATGTCATCAATAAAGACAAGGACAAATTTATTGAGCACGTCGCGGAAAACTCGGTTCATCAAGTCGACGAAGAAAGCAGGGGCATTTGTCAAGCCAAAAGGCATAACTAGCCATTCAAAGAAACCATTCTCCGTTCTAAAAGCAGTTTTCGGAATGCTTTCCTCAGCAATTCTGAGCTGATGGAAACCTGTAGCTAAATCAAGCTGAGAGAAAACAGTTGCTCCATAGAGTTGGTCGAACATATCATTTATGCGGGGCATAGGATATCTGTTCTTCATGGTAAGCTTGTTGAGTTCTCTGTAATCAACACACATCCTGAGAGAACCATCAGATTTTGTGACAAAGACAACAGCTGCTCCCCATTCAGAGAAGCTAGGTCTAATCAGACCTTTGGAAGATAAGTCTTGAATCTGATTCCCTAATTCGGTCTTTTCCCGTGGTGCCATTCTTCTAGGTGGAAGGACTACTGGTCGTGCTCCAGGGATAAGATCGATACGGAAATCAATTTCCCGTTTTGGAGGTAAAGAAGTGACTTCACCAAACACGTCGGGAAACTGTTTGACTACAGGGGTGGAATGGATATCATCTGGGAAAGTGTCAAGAGAATAGATGAAACTACCAGCAAACTCTTGAGGCCACTTACACTGGATCTCTAATGGATTCCCTAAATCATCTTTAAGAACAACAGTACGAGAACTACAAGAGATATCTGCACCATGCCTATCTAACCAATCGCCTCCGAGTAAAAGGTCGAAAGCGTCGAAACCCAAAACATAAAAGTCTCCAGTGAAGCATTGTTGGAAATGGAGGAGCTTCACATCCCTACAAACTTTACTAAGGTTCGCAGGACCACCGATGGGGTTTGAGACACATAAAGGTATAGAAGAAAGTTCAGGAGAAAGGCGATGTTCAAATCTATTACAGAGATCGGATGAAATGAAGCTGTGGGAAGCTCCGGTATCGAATAAAACTCGAACGGGTAATTTGAACAAAGTAAAAGATCCTTGAAGAGTACCTTGAGAATCATCTGGGGCTGGATCTGATACTGGTGCAGGTGCAGGCTGCGGAGCTGTAGAAGATGCAGCAGTTACTGCAAAGACTCCAGATGTTGTGCCCCTTTTTTTGAGTGGGACAATCCTTCTTGTAGTGTCCTGGCTGGAGGCAGATATGACAAAGATCTCTCTGAGCAAACTGAGCTGGTGGTGGAATGGCAGCACCCAAAGTAGGACAACTACTAGCGTAGTGTCCCTTTTTGTCGCATCGGTAGCAAGTAATGGTAGACAGATCTACAGGTGGCCTTGCAGATGCAGAAGATGATGATGAACCTAGCCCTTGAGTCTTGTTCCTCTTATTGCGGTAGAAATTTGACTTCCTCTTTCTTGAATTACCGGAAGACTGGGCCGATGCAGACGGGGTAGCAAGAGTGGCCTTAGATGTAGGGTTCTCATACCTGAGAGCCATATCCATCAATGCCGTGAATGACCCATGAACATGTGTAGTGAGTCTATCGTAGAACTCAGGATGAGCTCCAGCGATAAACTTCTCGTTCAGCTTGAGTGGAGTATCAATCAGGTTCAGGCCATATTGTGAGAGTTCGTTAAACTTCCTCTCATACTCCGTGAAGGTCATATTGCCTTGCTTAAGATCCATGAATTCGCGGTATAGCTGGGACTTGCCCGCTTCGGGCATCCACTTGGCCAAGAAGGCCTCCCTAAATTGCTCCCAAGTGAGGTCAGCCTCATTTGTTTGAGCAGTAATAGATAGCCACCAATTCAAGGCAGCACCTTTCATCTGCCAAGCTGCGAGTTGCCTCTGCTGGGCATTAGTAATCTCGAGGCAGGAGAAAATCCTTTCTAAGTCCCCAAGCCATTGTTGAGCTTCTATGATGGTTTCTGTTCCCATAAATTTTGTGCCACCTAGCTCAACATAGTCCTTGCACAATTTAGTGAAACGGACAGGGGCAGCAGGAGGAGGAGCGACTTGCCCTCGACCTTGATTATTTCTTCTATTCATCCTGAAAGATTAAGGATGGATACTAAGGATAGAGAAAAATATCAATAAGATAAAATTAAGAAACTAACAAGAGCTCGAATATAACGATGGAGAGAAAGAAGAAGTGTTGGAAACTTATTTTAAAATAGGTAATTTTATACTAAAATACTTCCTTTAAAATCTTTTTGAAATCATTTTATATTTTTAAAATACGTTCTCTCACAAGAAAAGATTCCGGAATTTGACTTCACTCATTCTAGAGTATTGCTACTCTATCTCTAATGAGTTTTTTGTTCCTTAGCTATGGATAAACCTGGCTCTGATACCACCTGTAACGACCCACTATTTTGTACTATTCGAATTCGACAATAATAGAACATGTCAAGCTGGAATAGTTCAAAATAATAGATTGTAAATATAGCTACGGAACAAATGAAACCAAATACACAGAATCACAGACACAGATATCAGAATCTCACAGCGGAATATAAAATAATACAGTGGTTCATGAAGCCACTGAAAACCATTACCAACAGAAATACATTGTTTACAAATCTTTAGTACAATTTTTAAGCCATAAGCAAAAATAGTTCCCGAATGTCTTGAATTACAAAATATATAAAGACGAATAAGCTTCCAACTAGCAAGAGTGATCTAGTCCTAGCTCCAGAAAGAAAAGCTGAATCTGCAACTCAGGCTGACCCGAGCATACAATAAACAAAACACTCGAGTCAGGACATACATACTTATATAATGTAAGCTAAATCAAGTGTACTGTAATGTAAAGAGCAAGTAACTTAAAGGATGCTTGGGATCGCCCATCCTCTAAGGATCCGTTAAACTATTTACTATATAGTATATTGCGCTATTATAATAGTGTCTATATTAAAATAAACTTACTTTTTAATAGCGTTAAGGGGTTACCCATATAGCCCTTAACACGTAATAGTCCCAATAGTCCATCCAATATCATAGCTCCTCCTGATCGGGAAGCAACTAGAGGATACCACACGGGCTACGGGAGAAAACCAAACTCGTACAAGGCTCGATATGGTAGGTGACACGGCACAACTAGGCAATGCCAGGGTAGATATACCAATTGCTATCCGGACCGGTGGTAACGCGAAGCCGCAGCAACCGCCCACCTCGAACAACACTCCCAAATCAAAGGTGCGCACCAAACAATCACTAAAGTAATAGAAGGGCAAACGAAGAAGTGCGTTCGATCAGAGGAGCTACCTCATTAATCCGAGAATCGCTCCTGTTTTAGCCACCTTATGCCAACTCACGGGAGTCGGGTCCACGTATATACCTTTCAAGAAACCGTCACCACCATCCTACTTCATTCTGGAATCTCCACCGCGTACACGGTTGTCAAAGTGGTTTTCGGTATCGACAGAGAGTATGTCCATATCCGATCCCGGTCTCTTTGCCAACCAAACGTTATTATAACCCGTGGTTATAGTTTGAAAAATGGTATTTATTTTTCCAAATCAATATATATTTCAAATACCTTAAATTTTCAAATCCTTGATTTAAACAAATTTTTTTTTTTTAAAATATACCATTTCAATTTATTCAATCAAATTTGGAATTTATTTCTTTTATAATAGAAATCATAATTTCCTTTAAAATCTATCCAAACTCAATTTCTAGATTCTTTTATTTATTACATATTTAAATTCCAAAGTTTAACTTATTCTCAAAAATCTTCCATATATTTTTAAATAAATCAATTTCAATTTCTACAGCACCTAGGAAATGCTGTCTAAAGTTGTGAGTTTAACCTAGTCTAATTTCAAAAAGATAGCATTTAAATGCTGTTGTAGACCTTTAGATTTAAATCTATTTCCAAATATAACTTGTTATATATATAATTTTCTAAATTTAAATCTTACTCTTTCAAACTCTAGAATTTCCGGAACAAGTTATACTAAAAATTTATTCTATATTTATTTATTTATCATTTAAATCATTATAAGTCCTATAAAATTATTTACTAGAATATCTTCAATTTCTAAATTTAAAATAATTGAATAAAATTTCAGAAAATAATCTATATAAACCACGGGCCTGTATAAGATTTTCTAGCCTAGGTCAAGTGAAACGGATTTATATCATTTCAATCCGATATTTACAAATCCCGGGTTCTATCATTTCGAACCCGCAATCCCAAGATAATTTACAGCAGTTAACCGAACAAGTGAACAATAATAACCAATTAGGCCTATCATTTCAGCCCATACCATCTATAATAACAAGGAACTTGCAGTGGTGATTTAAGTAGTAAATAATAACATAATATAACTGCAGATATCATATAACATATAAATAACTGATGGGGTGTCAATTTAATGGGGTTTATCATTCTATATCACACTACAGACAGATAATAATGAAATACAAATTTACACATACACTTGTAATAATTTACGGAATATAAATACGTATGTCTGGTGAGAAATACTCACCTGGGTGTTGCAGCAAATTCGAATTCAAAATTGAAAATTTACTGGTACAGACTGACAGAGAATAACAGTCAAATTTTGCGGGCGTCGCCTAGATTTAGATCTAGAACAAATTTCAAAATATAGGAACGCGACTTAGATTTTATAGTCAAAGAAAATTCAAAGATAAGGAAGAGAAATTTTTGACTTGCTCGACCCAAAATTTTTCTAAAACACGATTGCAAAATGAATACGAGTGCACCCCTAACTTGTTCATGCCTACCCTATACATATGCACTGCCTACCCCTTTTTTTTCTTTTTTTTTTTTTTTTCCTTTTTTTTTTTTTCTTTCCAGAATCTCAAATACATATCAGATCACCACTGCACAGACAACTCTACAATATTTGTCTCCAACCCGAGTTTCCCCTCATTTTGCTTCGAGTCACAACAGGGTTTTCTTCGAGTCAAATTTAGTCTGCTTCGGGTTAAATAAGTATCTGCTTCGAGTCATTTGTGGAAGTGTTGAAACACTTCAATTTCCAGAAATCCACCTTCTCTGGCCTTCACTGCCATTCCTTCCTCCTACCACTGACTTCACCTGTCCATCCACCTCCTATACACCAAGCTAAAAATGTCAGACCCTTCAGACCTGCACTTGAGTGTCTCTGCTGTGCACAGGCCCTGTGCACGTGCACCCTTGGATATGCAAACTGTGGCACCTATCTCCCCCTTCAAAGCTTTCCACTTCTACTGTTAGCCTATCAACTTATCTGAGCAACACAGTCTCAACCTAACATAAATCCACCTATGCACCTTTCAGATCTGCCAGTCTTCATTCAAACCTTCCCCCTTCCAGATTTTCAGACCTGGCAGCTCCACCAACCTCAGCCATATTCAACTACACTTCAGTTTACATGCTACCCTATCTCTCATCTATCAGTGCTACATCTAGTATGTGTGCAGACTGAATTATGAAGGTAGATCTGAACTTAAACATGCCTACATATGCAACTGACACCATATTCATATGCACTGTCTGAACTACTAATATGATTTATACATATACCCTATCATGATGCAGACAACTCTTATACAAAATTATATGAATGGTGGGTCTTGAACACTTAAATATGTATGTAGATGCAACTGAAATCATCTGCCTACCTGATGCAAACTAAAAATTATATTCATATGCACTGACTACCACTATGATTTATAACATGCCTTATCATGATACAAGACATACTCTTATACAACATTATAGCCTACTCCAACACTGCAGGCTTCATCAAACAGAACACACAACCCAGACTTGTTCATATCTCCCCAGATCTACATGTCTCCTACTGCTGATATTATGCTATCAACAGATTTGGCTATCAACTATAGACTGCTTAGGTTTCACCAAACATCCTATATGTCAACTCTGTAAATCTATAGAGACAGTACACATACAGATCTTATACCAAAATGGCCTGGCCGAGCAAGACACAAAAATGACAGAGAGAAACTTAGAATAGGAAGGAAAAAGAAGGAAGACCATTACCTGAATTTACTGAGCAAAAGAACTGACTGAATGTAGAGAAAAATATGTAGAAAAAGGTGAAAGATATATAGGCCGAGACTTAAAATTCCAGAGGAGATCAAGGCAGTTTCTTATGTAATGACTCTGGAAATTTTCGAGCAAATCAAGCTTTCAGTTTCAAATAAAAGCCTGATGCGTGATCTAAGTTTTAATTATTGATGATGCAGAGATGAAACAAATTTAAATACACACGTTACAAATAAAATAAAACTTGCGTGGTATATGCTCTGATATTGAATGTTGAAGCAAAGGAATTGATATGTTTTTCAGTTTTATATTTCCAGAGCATATTAAATTTCGAACATAATCAGTGGTTACTGATTTATTGGTGATTTGCATGATGTTAGCTTGGTCATGAATGAGATAGAGATGGATGGATGTGCATGCTTCAGTTTTGAAAATGAGGAATGTACAAGTGCAAAAGAACGGCCGAGAGAATGTGAACACAATGGCTTTGGTTTGAACGTTTTAAATATATAAATGTTGTGATTATTTTGGTTAAATCTTCCTCTGATTTAGATTGATATTTTTAAATGCAAGTGTTAACGTTTCATTTTTTTTTTTTTTATGTAGTCAGTTAAAATTTTACGTATGTCAAAAATTATATAAAACAACGGTCCGAACCAACGTCCGTCTTGAAATCACTGACCAAAAATTTTCTTCAGAAAAATTTGAAAATATTATTTTTACACTGCGTTAAACAGACGCAGTCTAAAATATCAAAAATTTTCACAAAAATGACATTTTGAAAACACACGTTTTATAACGTCACTTTAACCCGATAAATCACGCGTCTTTCAACTCGAAATTTAACGGTTCGATCCTAGCTTAAAATTTTACAGTTATTATTTAATTTTATTGTCATATAAAAATTTTCAAAATATATCTCAAATTTAAATATTTAACTATATTGGTAAACCCAATTTATAAAATATATTATTTAAAAATAAAAACAAATTAAATAAAATAAATAAAATAACAAGCTGAACTTGGGTTGTTACATAGGCTGAGAGAAAGAGGAGAGGGGGTCATAATAGAGCCTGGAGTAGTGGTAAAATTTGTAGAAGTAGATAGTAATGACCTGACAAAGTTGATGAAGATTGGATCAAGGCTTAAGCGAGATCTAAAAATATAGTACATATGATTTTTATGAGATAATCAAGATGTGTTCGCTGGTCCCATGCATACATGTGCGGAATTTATCTCTCAATTGTATGTCATGCTTTGAATATCGACCAAAGGAAGCACCCGATGAAACAAAAGAAAAGGAGAATGGTGTGACAACAACCTTACACCTCCTGCACCTAATATACATGTATAGTGTGCTGTAATGGTACTTGGCTAATGCAAAATAGTAGCTAAGGGTTGTAAAGTAAACTAGACAATTACAGAACCTATTGTACATCTCACAGCGCATCAAATAAAATATAATAATCATCATAGATATAAAACAGATGTGGCATTAATAACTAAATGAACCACGATATTATAGTACATATGTTCATAAAGTTATATAATATAGCAATAGTTTTTCTACAACTAGAAATAAACTCAAAATATAACCATCTCTAAATAGTATAATCAACATTACCAAGGCTCCATGGTGTTGCATGGTGGAACAGTCAATAAAGGTTCAAATATAAGTACGAGAAAGAATCTCCTTCTACTTATCTGTTTGTACAGTACCATATATCACCTATCTCTGTTATCTAGTAAACTCATTTAAGAGTACTCAAGATAATAAGAAGCAGAGTATAAAAGCTCGAATCAAACAACTATCTGATGTGAGCGATAAACAATCTCCAAATATTATGAAAGTCGACATAGTCTATGGGACATAGGGTATGGTGAATCATACTAGATCTGTCCATGCATCCAAAGAGTTAACACATAATAATATATGCTAATTTACCATCCACTATCATAAAGGTGTACTACTTCCTCGGTACAACATTGGGTGGTTAGGTATCTACGTCCATAATACTTACCTCATGTGACATCCTTAGAGTGATAACAAAAACATGGAAAGCATAGCATCCATCAAATAATCCTTACAATCACTCATGCGCTTTGGCTATAAGATAGCTCAAATGATATCCACATAAGCCAAAGACCAATGGAAATTTTTTTGTTTCTCGACATTCGTCACCCATCAATCTATACAATCAAGAAACTGACCATCCACATAAGGTCTAGGGTAATCCTTCCACAAAAGGATCCAGATCCCACATAGATCTGAGGGGCATCCCCACTTACCCTTGTTGTATGAGTACCCTCTCATAAAACTTCGAGTGTCAACAATCTCTTTGCACCCCTCTCTGAACCCATCATTATTCCATTATATTAATCCATAGTAGAACTCCTTTATTCAACCTACAAGCTACCATCCTTGAACTCAATCTCATAGATCATCATCATGGCCCCCTTCCTCAAGCCGTTATTATTGAAACACCTCTAGATTTGCCTCATAAATTTAGAATCTTCAAAGAAAAAGTTTTAAATCCATCAAATCGAAGCGTTGCATCATTGCTTCACCAATGAAATAGCTGGTCATATAGAAATAATATCAACCTCAAGAGTCGGCCTCATAAAAAATCACCACATCGCACTCTCTGAAGCCACCTTATCATCCACATCAAATACTCGCCAAATCGACCATCATTGATAGTGCTAGGTACGGCTACTCTATAGTGGTCAATATCGACCACTTTGATCAAGTGCTTAGCCAAAAACGGCTACATACAAACTAAATGAAAACGTTCGGCATCAATCCTGAAGTCCGAAGCATATACCTTAGTCAATCATCTTCCATCTTCAGATTGATCGACATGCATCCCGATACTCTTCCATATATGTATCCCATCCATTTGAGTTTTCATCATGTGTGCATTTGGTTGACATGCACGGAGCTTTATCCATCTTTCAAGTTCCCATCATGTGTGCATTTAGTCAACATACATGAAACTCTATCTTATAAGATACTCCCTAATATTATCTCGCCTATTGATCAGTGTTTTCAACCAAAACAAGCATGCATACAAGAAACATAGCATACAAGCAACCAACATAGCATACATAAAACAAATACAATACTTCTATACCAACTTATTTGGGATTCATATCAAAAATGGAATTCGTCTAGTAATTTTCAAAAAATAGAATGTTTGTAATAACATATGTGATATCTAAATTTAAAACACTTTAAAGTTCTTTTAAAAATCGAATGTGGTCTTAAGTACATTAAAAATTATGTTTTAAAGTTGGAAATCATGCCAAACATTATTTTTATAGTATACTAATAATCATATTATGGTGAGAGACGATCTCACTCACAGCAATAAAAGCTATCCAATCTTTTTCCAAATCATAGAGTGCTCCATTACGAGTGTGACGCAAGAAACAACATCCAAATCGAACCTCGTAAGCAAAAGTGAAACGACCCTGACTCGACCTTTGAAAATCGACACAGAATACGATACTCGTATTCAAATGCCGCAGATCCAAACGTCGAATCTGGTTCGCTGGAGCTTATAACACATTAAGTACAACACAGCGGAAGAAATGAATAATATATTTGATATACAACATTGATACAATATCTGATACAACTGAATGATACAATGAATATTAATATACATCAGAGATATGATACAAGTCAATAGCAGCGGAAAGATAAAAGATAACACCAGCAGCGGAACAATATCTCCAATAGAGGAAGTAGTCTTCAAAAGAGAACTCCAGTATCGGTAAACTCCATCTCCAAGGCACCAATCCAGAAATAGCTTTAACTCCCAATAATGATGCACTAAGCTAAGCAAGGTCAGTCGTCCAAAGACTGAAGAAGACTCCAAATATTGAAAGCTACCAAACCAAAGACTTCGAAAGCTATCGAGTCTACACCTATTATTGATTATCTGAAAAACCCAACTCTAGACTGCCCGTAGGGGAAAATTGTGGGCACCCAGAGTTTAGAGAGGAACAATAAACTCCAGGTCAGTCGTGGGACTGGTATCGGCAAACAAAACAGTTTATCTTTAAAACAAACAACAAAAGAATTTAAAATAAATCCGCATTGCTTTTTGGAAAATGAAACTACCATAAGGCCTCCCGCCACACACACGATGCAACGCAGAATTGGAGGAGATTTCTCCTTATGATAGTAAAATATGCTTGATACGAGAAAATTTCTTCGATATTATTACTAGTGCATAGTGTAGAAAAACCATTTGGAAAGTATAATATTAATCCTAGCCAGCATAGACATTCCGAACTATGCCTACTATTGCTACCATCTAAACAGTGGTGACCACCATAAGTAAATGGCAGGTTCTACAACTAAAACCGTACAAGGCACGTATTTGAAGATTAGATTTCCAACAAATGGTCAGGCTAAGGAACTTCCTACTACCACATGGGTACGCCTCTGGAGGGACGTCCTGCGAACCTACCCGGCTCTCTGCCAACACAAGGCCGGGTTACCTCTGTAACTAGGTAACTACTACTCGAGCATGCCATCCCCCGGTCCTTTGGGACCTTTATCCGAGGCGCCTCTCAACCACAAAGCAATAAAAAGGAATAGATTTGCAGTGACCACATGGGTTAAGTATCTGGGCTCTATACCATGTACCACCCTTTTCCAGAAGGGAATGACACACCTAAAGGGAGCGACCCTCGTAACCTTGCTGCATCTTTCCTGTTTCGACCATTTCCGAGGTGTGAGGTCCTGATGCAGTCTCGTCCACAAAGCTACGTTTTATACAAAAGCCATGCTTGATCAACAAATGGTACACAGCAGCACTCAGCATGCCACACTACCAAATTGGGAGTATTTCACTGATAACTATCAACTACATAACCTCTGAGCTTGTACGTCTCAGAGAAGGTTGTTAAGCTAAGAGAATAAATTCTCCACCACCAATAGAAATGTATTTGATAGAAATCGGTTTAATATCTCAAAGTGTAGTGTCATACATACAACCATACAAGTTTGTTCCGGGTTCGAACAGAACCGAAGGCAATTCGTCCTATAAAGGAAGAAGCCCTTGCAATCCGGGTATCCACAGTCCCGATCAGACTTCCCATCACTTAGGGAATCTCTATACCATAACTACTCGATGCAGAGACAATCGATAGTCTTCAACACTGGTCTTCAAATGCAATCCATAATGTCGTATCATTATTCGAAATGGGTTATATGACACAAGGTCCTCTCCCGGCTAAACCGAATAATGAGCGCAATATTTAAAAATATATGGATATGGGATTTTAGTTAGGTCACAACTTTTAAAAACCCAAAATCTTTCCTCAAATGGTTTAAACAAATTACCATTTCAAATCTTTAAACAAAAAGATTCATTTCACAAAGTTCACCTAGTTTCACAAAAATCCGTTCACAGGTTTTCCAAAACACTTCCATTTCAGTTTGGATTAACTCATTTAATCTTTAAATCAAAGATTTAATAGCTTTCAAATCCATTTCCAAAAATTAATTCATAACTTGGAAACCGTTTCATTTCAAATTTGAAACCCCTTTAATACAAATTGGAAATTCATTTCTTATATGAAAGCTTTCATTATATGAAAATAAATAGTTTTCGTTTCGGAGAAATCTGATTTCAGTTATACAAGTGAAAGTTTTTCAAACTTGGGTTAAATTCAAATTCCCGAAACAACACTTAAAAATGGTTAAAACCGATATAAACTTGTATAACCTTTAAATCATAAATAGAATTCAATTTCAAATTTTGGATTCAAATTTAAATCAAATTATTTAAACTTCAAAACTTAATCAAGTTGTTCAAAAATAAATTTTATATTTGAAATTCCTCTCCAAAAACTTTTTACTTTAATCCCAATCCATTTCCAAAACCATTTGGATTTAAAAAAAATTCAAATTTTAAAAACTATTTCAAAAATCTGTGACTTAACCAATTTCCACTTGGAATCCATATTTGTGTGTGTATAAGTGTGGTCCAGGGGTTATACACAATAAAAGTGCAATGTTATCAATCAGCACAGATTCAAATAAAGGAATATATTTGATAAGCGGAATAAAGTATAACGCTTATCTTTCATTCACAGATCATAGATATATATATATATATCACATGTAATAAATTACATCAAACATAGCTCAAATCAAAATAGAGCATCACAATCAGGGATATCAAACAATTCAATCATCCAATAGAATCCAAGCATTCATAAGTAAGATCAGTTAATTGTCTGATTAATTTAAATCAGATTAATTTCTTATGAATTACTAATCCTGGTTAATTAGCACTAATAAATTACAAATCATTTTGATTAATTACTCTTTAATCATTTATTAATTAACCATTTATTAATAATTTAATTAACCTTTAATTATAATTAATCAACTTTTAATTATTAAATAATTAACCTTTAATTATTTAATTCACCGTTTAATTAATTATCTTTAATTAATTAACTAACCCTCAATTAATTAATTACCATTAAATTAATTATCCTTAATTAATTACAAAAATTGATTAACCATTAATTAATAGATTACCCCTTTGATTACTACTTAATTAATTAATTTTTAATTGCCCAAAACTTTAATTAACATAAGATAACCCACTTAACTTAATCATTTATCATTATTAAATTCTTTGAAAACAATTTAGAATTAATTATCATTAACCAATTAATTTTAAGCCTTTAAGTTAATTAATTCTTTAAAACATTTAATTTTCTTAATTTACTCCTTAATTATTTTATTTAGTTTATTTAAAATAAACTCTTAGATTAAAGGTTGTGCTTATTGAAATACTTTTGAATTCAAAAAAATATTTCACTTTCAAACCTTTAATAAATTACAACTTAAATTAATATTGATTATTTAAAAGTAGTAGTTAATAAACTGTTTAAGCTTGATTAAACCTTAAACTTTAAAATTTGTTTCTTCAACTAGCTTTGAGAACTTTTTTTTTTAAATATCTGGTAGAACTTTAAAACCTGAAAAGGGTTTTAGCTTGAAATCTGAAAAACCTGTAATTACTAAACCTACCCAAACCAATTCCCAAATTTCCCAAGCCCAAGCTTTTTATTCCCGAGTTCAACCCGAACTAACTACCCAATATCCCCGAGAACAAACTTCTTTTTAATCTTTGTTTAATTTAAACTTTAAAACAGTTATAACAGGAAACGCTCACGTACACTCAAGCCTGAACTGGTTCTCCTTTGCGCCATCATCAGAATTTCATGAGTCCTACTTCGAGCCACCATCGTCTTCCCCAATCTTCAATGATTGCTTGAAACTTGAGAGTGCACCATCATCAGAACGATCTCCAATCATTGCCGTAGCCACCATAAACAACGACGAACTCATAATGTCATTATTTAACTCAAACTGGAATCATTCGATCATCAGAAAACCGTCACGTTTGATCGCCTCAAGCCACCAACAACGTCGCAACTTGGGTCAAAGCTCCGCCTACCCACCACTGTCCCATCGCCACTGGTGCAATCGACCCAATTTCCTCGACGATGCCGCACAAACCAAATTTTCGACATCGTTTTCGAACTAGACTAAAACCCTAGAATCACGTCACGGCGGCACCCCGATCAACCATAAATTTTTTGAGTATTTTTCCCATAAACTTCATCACCTACAGCTCCTTTGACCAAAATCACGAAGTCTAAAATCTACGCCATCACCAGAATTTTCCTTACGACACAAATTCTGTTCAACCCGATTTCCTTACTCGATAACCAACTAAAAATCTTGAAACTAGATTCAAAAATCATAATTTTCAATTACGAATTGCCTTATAAGGTCCAAACAGGAAATCGTAATTACCGATTTTTGGCTTGAGTTTAATTCTTACTGTAAATTTTTGTTTTCAGAATATTTTCTTAACATTTTCGTTTAAATCTATTTTAAAAAGTGATGTTATATACCCACAAACATTTTGTATTCGGAGATCAGGGTCTAAAACTGTGTGGGAAGGATGATTTGAATCTTTGAACTAATTTTTTTTTAAAACCTATAAGCTAAAACAGAAGTGTTACTCTTCTGTTTCCAGGTTTACTCGCATGAAAACATATGTCACAACATACATTCAATATTCGATCACATGCAAACATATATAGGTATGGATTCAAAGTTTTCCTACAAACAACAATAAACAGTTTCAGGGTTGGAGGTTTTCTCACAGAGATTTGATGCTTGACTGCAGAGAATACAGGGAAGCCTGAACTAAAATCTGGAATTTGATTATGATCTGAATCTTTGATTTTCTCACTTAATTTGAAATGCTTTGCTTTAGATTATATTGAACTTACATTTGCTTTGATGCATGATTTTAAATTTGCCTGGTCTTTCTTTCATTTTGCTTCAGATTTTTACTTGCTTTCTTCCATCTATTTCCAGATTGAAGTCATTGATTCAAAACTAGAAAAAAAATGCCTTTGATTCAAGCTTGCTTCCAGATCTTATTTTCTTGTTGAGATAATTTCTGAATTTGTTTGAACTGCATTTGCTTTTCCAGGTTAATGAGTTTTATTGATTTGCTTCTAGCATTTTTTTTATCCAGCTTTCTTCAGATTTGAACTGGAAGTATTTGATTTCTAGGCTCTAGATTCTGAACTACTGTTTTGATTTGATCTTCCAAAGCGTGAAGATTGTTTCAGATTTTTCCTTGATGTTGATCTATTTTTTTTTTTTAGTTTCATTCAAGCCTGGCTTTGGATTTTCAGGCTTGAGAGACTTACTTTTGAAAACAGCCTGGTTTGCTTTTCTTTCTTATATTTATAAAAAATTAAATTTAAAGAAAAAATGTGCCACTTGTTTGATTTCACACTTCATGCTTTTACACTTGTTAAGTTTCTTATTGCATGGTTTACAAGTGCCTTTTGCTTGCATTTTTATGTTTTAAACCCTATGTTTAGTTTATTAAAAATTATGTTTCCAACCTTCTTCATTTTAATTTATATTTTAAACCCCTTTCTTACTTAATCTTTATATTTACATAAGTTTATGTAATATATTTCCTATTTTTAGTTTTAATATGTACAAAACTAATTTATTTCAAGTATAAAGAAAAGATATTCTAAACTTTTTATTAAACCTTGTTTACAAATAAATTTATAACTTTGTTTTTAAACCTTAACTTTAATAAATTTACAAATCATGTTTTATTGATTTATGAATTCTATCCTTAATGTTTAATATACATATATATATACACACACACACACACACACACACACACACACACACACACACAAAAATCATATTCAACTCCTTAATTCAAATTATTTTGTAAATTTTGTTTTTAACCCTCATTTCATTTTAATTTATAAACATGTTTTACATTAATATGTTTATTATAAAAAGCTTATTCATAACAAGGCCTTTATATTGATTCTAACTATATTTTAAACACTATAAATAATATTTTAAATTTTAATTTGCACGTGAATAAATAGTTTATTCTTAATTGGTCTTTTAAAAATTTATAATCAAATCCAAACATCATTTTAAATTTATAATGCATTTTTAAATAATTAGAAACGAATTCTATTACTTAAAAATAAGATTTTAAATCCAATTTAATTTCAATATATTTATTTATAAAATACTTATCCTTAAATTTCAAGCCAAAGTTCTATTTAAATCTAAAATATTTATTTATTCTGGAAATTCCCTAATTAATCCACAATTAATTTCACAAATAAATTCAAAAATTAAATTAATTGCCAAATAACTTGGTTAAAATTCGGGAATGTTACAGATTCCCCTCCTTAAGAAAATTTCGTCCTTGAAATTTGCAAGAGAGACAATAAAGAATATAGAAAGATAGAGAAATATCTTTTCAGATCAAACTGAGTATTTATTCTGCATTTGGCTTACCTAATCAGAATATCAACAATATGAGAACAAACTCATACAATTATTTCACAAGATACTCGGGTCCTGCGGTCTACGAATATGCAAAGGCATTGATTAGTTTGAAGGGATAACTAATCGTTCGTAGAATATATCGGTCCCCAGAGAATAGATAGATGGATTTAATCTTCCATAATTCTCAAACACTAGATATGGATTCCAACTTTGGTCGGAACACCCCCAAAGTATATACCAACTTGTCCCTCTTCGGAGTTCAGTCTACACAAGAAATTACAATAGAATTCCAAATTTGGTTTGAACCGATATCATTTTATTCATACAATTCAAATTTAGCCTTATATTTGTTAACCAATTTAACTCAATTTAAAATTTAAAATTTATTTAAAATTTTCAATTTCAAATTCATTAAAGTTTAAATGGAAAAACTGATAAGAAACCGATGAAGATACGAAGTAAGGATTTTCTACAACGATTCGTAGGGCCATCATCACACTGAAACTTCTTTCTGGAGCTGTCACAAAGCCATCAAAAGAATTTGGAATCGAATCAAAGAAGATTGATAGAGAAAGTTATTTCCACTGTTGCAGGGTATTGACCATTTGTAGTGGTACTCCCCTGTCCCATATCTCGTCCTCTTCTTGCACTCGTACTTACTATCAGTGGATAGTAAGAGAATTTACTGAGGCATTCGAACAGATATCTTAGGGATGTACTCATTCTAGGGTACACTTCACTCTATCTCTAATGAGTTACGTAATGTGTTATACTCCTGAGCTAAAGTTTCAACCTTCAGCTCTGATACCAAATGAAACGACCCTGACTCGATCTTCGAAAATCGACACCGAATATGACACTCGTATTCAAATGCCGCAGATAAAAACATCGAATCTGGTTCGCCGGAGCTTATAACACATTAAGTACAACACAATGGAAGAAATGAATAATACATTTGATATACAACATTGATACAATATCTGATACAACTGAATGATACAGTGAATATCAATATGCATCAGAGATATGATACAAGACAATAGCAGCGGAAAGAAAAAAGATAACACCAGCAGCAGAACAATATCTCCAATAGAGAAAGTAGTCTTCAAAAGAGAACTCCAGTATTGGTAAACTCCATCTCCAAGGCACCAATCCAGAAATAGCTTGAGCTCCCAATAACGATGCACTAAGCTAAGAAAGGTCAGTCGTCCAAAGACTGAAGAAGACTCCAAAGATTGAAAGCTACCAAACCAAAGACTTCGAAAGCTATCGAATCTACACCTATTATTGATTATCGGAAAAACCCAACTCTAGACTGCCCGTGTAGGAAAATTGTGGGCACCTAGAGTTTAGGAATGGAACAATAAACTCCAGGTCAGTCGTGGGACTGGTATGAGCAAACAAAAAAGTTTATCTTTAAAACAAACAAAAAAAGAATTTAAAATAAATCCGCAATGTTTTTTGGAAAATGAAACTACCATAAGGCCTCCCGCCACACACACAATGCAAAGCAGAATTGGAGGAGATTTCTCCTTACGATAGTCATATATGCTTAATACGAGAAAAGTTCTTTGATATTATTACTAGTGCAGTGTAGAAAAACCATTTGGAAAGTATAATATTAATCCTAGCCAGCATAAACATTCTAAACTATGCCTACTATAGCTACCATCTAAACAGTGGTGACCACCATAAGTAAATGGCAGGTTCTACAACTAAAACCGTACAAGGCACGCATTGAAGATTGAATTTCCAACAAATGGTCAGGCTAAGGAACTTCCTACTGCCACATGGGTACGCCTCTGGAGGGATGTCCCGAGAACTTACCCGGCTCTCTTCCAACACAAGGCCGGGTTACCTCTGTAACTAGGTAACTACTACTCGAGCATGCCATCCCCCGGTCCTTTGGGACCTTTATCCGAGGTGCCTCTCAAACACAAAGCAATCACAAAGGAATAGATTTGCAGTGACCACATGGTTTAAGTATCTGGGCTCCATACCATGATACCACCCTTTTCTAGAAGGGAATGACACACCCTAAAGGGAGCGACCCTCATAACCTTGCTGCATCTTTCCTATTTCGACCATTTCCGGGGTGTGAGGTCCTGATGCTGTCTCGTCCACAAAGCTAAGCTTTATACAAACGCCATGCTTTGATAAAAAAATGATACACAACAGCACTCAGCATGCCACACTACCAAATTAAGAGTATTTCACTGATAACTATCAACTACATAACCTCTCAGCTCGTACATCTTAGAGAAGGGTGTTAAGCTAAGAGAATAAATTCTCTGCCACCAACAGAAATCTATTTGATAGAGATCAGTTTAATATCTCAAAGTGTAGTGTCATACATACAACTATACAAGTCTGTTCTGGGTTTGAACAGAACCGAAGGCACTTCATCCAATAAAGGAAGAAGCCCTTGCAATCCGGGTATCCACAACCCCGATCGGACTTCCCATCACCTAGGGAATCTCGTAGCTACTTGGTGCAGAGACAATCGATAGGTTATCCTATCGTTCTCGCAAATATCCGGTCTTCAACACCAGTCTTCAAATGCAATCCATAACATCGTATCATTATTCGGAATGGGTTATATGACACAAGGTCCTCTCCCAGCTAAACCGAATAATGAGCGCAATATTTAAAAATATATGGATATAGGATTTCGATTAAGTCACAACTTTTAAAAACCAAAAATCTTTCCTCAAATGGTTTAAACAAATTACCATTTCGAATCTTTATACAAAAAGATTCATTTCACAAAGTTCACCTAGTTTCACAAAGATCCATTCACAGGTTTCCAAAGCTCTTCCATTTCAGTATGGATTAACTCATTTAATCTTTAAATCAAAGATTTAATAGCTTTCAAATCCGTTTCCAAAAATTTATTCATAACTTGGAAACCGTTTCATTTCAAATTTGAAACCCCTTTGATACAAATTGGAAATTCATTTCTTATATGAAAGCTTTCATTATATGAAAATAAATAGTTTTCGTATCGGAGAAATCTGATTTCAGTTATACAAGTGAAAGTTTTTCAAACTTGGGTTAAATTCAAATTCCCAAAACAACACTTAAAAATGGTTAAAACCGATATAAACTTGTATAACTTTTAAATCATAAATAGAATTCAATTTCAAATTTTGGATTCAAATTTAAATCAAATTATTTAAACTTCAAAACTTAATCAAGTTATTCAAAAATAAATTTTATATTTGAAATTCCTCCCCAAAAACTTTTTACTTTAATCCTAATCCATTTCCAAAACCATTTGGATTTGAAAAAAAATCAAATTTTAAAAACTATTTCAAAGATCTGTGACTTAACCAATTTCCACGTGCAATCCATATTTGTGTGTGTATAAGTGTGGTCTAGGGGTTTTACACAATAAAAGTGCAACATCATCAATCAGCACAGATTCAAATACAGCAATATATTTGATAAGCGGTATAAACTATAACGCTTATCTTTCATTCACAGATCACAGATATATATATATATATATATATATATCACAGGTAATAAATTACATTAAACACGGCTCAAATCAAAACAAAGCATCACAATCAGGGATATCAAACAATTCAATCATCCAATAGAATCCAAGCATTCATAAGTAAGATCAGTTAATTGTCTGATTAATTCAAATCAGATTAATTTCTTATGAATTACTAATTCTGGTTCATTAACATTAATAAATTACAAATCATTTTGATTAATTACTCTTTAATCATTTATTAATTAACCATCTATTAATAATTTAATTAACCTTTAATTATAATTAATCAACTTTTAATTATTAAATAATTAACCTTTAATTACTTCATTCACCATTTAATTAATTATCTTTAATTAATTAACTAACCCTCAATTAATTAATTACCATTAAATTAATTATCCTTAATTAATTACAAAAATTGATTAACCATTAATTAATCGATTATCCCTTTGATTACTACTTAATTAGTTAATTTTTAATTGCCCAAAACTTTAATTAACATAAGATAACCCACTTATCTTAATCACTTATCATTATTAAATTCTTTGAAAACAATTTAGAATTAATTATCATTAACCAAATAATTTTAAGCCTTTAAGTTAATTAACTCTTTAAAACATTTAATCTTCTTAATTTACTCCTTAATTATTTTATTTTATTTATTTAAAATAGACTCTTAAATTAAAGGTTGTGCTTATTGAAATACTTTGGAATTCAAAAAAATATTTTACTTTCAAACCTTTAATAAATTACAACTTAAATTAACATTGATTATTTAAAAGTAGTAGTTAATAAACTGTTTAAGGTTGATTAAACCTTAAACTTTAAAATTTGTTTCTTCAACTAGCTTTGAGAATATATTTTTAATATCTAGTAGAACTTTAAAACCTGTAACAGGTTTTAGCTTGAAATCTGAAAAACCTGTAATTACTAAACCTACCCAAACCAATTCTCAAATTTCCCGAGCCCAAGCTTTTTATTTCCGAGTTCAACCCGAACTAACTACCCAATATCCCAAAGACCAAACATCCTTTTAATCTTTGTTTAATTTAAACTTTAAAGTAGTTACAACAGGAAACACTCACGCACACTCGAGCCTGACCTAGTTCTCCTTCGCGCCATCATCAGAATTTCACGAGCCCTACTTCGAGCCACCATCTTCTTCCCCAATCTTCAATGATTGCGTGAAACTTGAGCATGCACCGTGCATGTGCACCATCATCAGAACGCTCTCCAATCGTTGCCGTAACCACCATCGTGTCGGCGATGACCTCGTCATTCAAATTAACAACCCAGAAATTCGAAACAACGACGAACTCGTAATTTCGCTATTTAACTCAAATTGGAATCGTTCGATCATCAGAAAACCGTCACGTTCGATCGCCAAGCCACCAACAACGTCGCAACTTTGGTCAAAGCTCGGCCAACCTCCCACTGTCCCATCGCCATCGGTGCGATCGATCCAATTTCCACGACGCCGCCGCACGGACCAAATTTTTGACATCATATTTGAACTAGGCTAAAACCTTAGAATCACGTCGCGGAGGCACCCCGATCAACCAGAATTTTTTCGAGTATTTTTCCCATAAACTTCATCACCTACAACTCCTTTGACCAAAATCATGAAGTCTAAAATCTACGTCATCACCAGAATTTGCCTTATGACACAAATTCTGTTCAACACGATTTCCTCACTCGATAACCAACTAAAAATCTTGAAATTAGATTCAAAAATCATATTTTTCTATTACGAATCGCCTTATAAGGTCCAAATAGGAAATCGTAATTACCGATTTTTGACTTGAGTTAATTCTTACTGTAAATTTTTGTTTTTAGAATATTTCCGTTTAAATCAATTTTCAAAAGTGATGTTATATACCCGCACACATTTTGTATTCAGAGATCAGGGTCTAAAACTGTGTAGGAAGGATGATTTGAATTTTTGAGCTAATTTTTTTTAAACCTGTAAGCTAAAACAGAAGTGTTACTCTTCTGTTTCCCGGTTACTCACATGCAAACATATGTCACAGCATACATTCAATATTTGATCACATGCAAACATATATAGATATGGATTCAAAGTTTGCCCATTAACAACAATAAACAGATTCAAGGTTAGAGTTTTGCTCACAGAGATTTGATGCTTGACTGCAGTGAATACAGGGAAGCCTGAACCAAAATCTAGAATTTGATTATAATCTGAATCTTTGATTTGGTCACTTAATTTGAAATTCTTTGATTTAGATTATATTGAACTTACATTTGCTTTGATGCATGATTTTAAATTTGCCCGGTCTTTCTTTCATTTTGCTTCAGATCTTAACTTGCTTTCTTCCATCTATTTCCAGATTAATGTCATTGATTCAAAACTGGAAAAAAATGCCTTTGATTCAAGCTTGTAGGATTGATTTCACCCTAGAGGGGGGTGAATAGGGTGATAGTGTTAATTATAAAAATTAATCGCGGAAGCTTATAAAATATTCAATTCAGATCACAGAATAGCAGCGCAGATATCGCAGAATAAATAACAGAAAAAACAGAACAACACAGAATTTACCCAGCTTCGGCAAAACCCTGCCTACGTGCTGCCCCTAAGGTTTCTACTAGAAATTAGATAGTCCCTCGCTTACACACGTAAACTCTCTATACCCGCTATTGACTAATCTAACTCTACACTCAAAACCTTGCCACAACTCAACCACCGAGTTGCGAATTCTCAAGCTACGCCACGTAGCTTGTCCCTTAGTCACACGACTAGAAATTAAACGGTTTAAAAAAGAAAATTACAAATTAAAAACAATTTAAAACCAAAAACCCTAATTAAAATATAAAGCCCTTAAAATAATAGGCCGGCCCCCACTTTTATATTTTAACCCGTTCCTTTCTCTGTTCCTTTATTTGGAGATGGCGGCCGTTGTTCTTTCGTTTGTATCTCTTTGCAAAATTAAGGCTTTCCTCGATCTCGTTCCTTTTTGCTCTTAAATTAGGGATTTGGACATTTCAAAGATGTCGGCTTTTGGTTGCTTGATCGAAAGGAGGAATTATCACTTTGTTTGCTTCGTCGATCGCTTGCTCCTCTGTTTTACTTACGGCTCTTGAAATTGATCGAATTCGAACTTGCTTCGGTAAGTAATTTTATGCTTTTTTCTTTTCTAGATTTGGCTTGCTTGAACTCGATGATTGTGAAAGCCGATGATGATTGGGCTTATATAGGATTCAAAATCCAATTTTTGCGTTCGTATTTGTTCATTTGAATTTGTCTTTGGCCGTTCGATCTGGTATTGATGCTTGAGATTTTCACTGACTAATTCAAATTGCTTGGCTACCACGGTTTTGAATTGTTCATCATATTCTTGCTATCCACGGCTTTGGATTTATGTTTGATCATGCCTCCGTGAATTTCTCTGACTTGACTAGCTTGCGATGTCGATTTTGTTTATGCTCGACTTTGTTCAGTAGCACACGGTTTTGATCTTGTTCGTCCCTGAACCTTACTGTTTTGCTTTAACCTGTATATCATTATCTTCGGTCTGGATTGCTCTAAAAGAATGGTGGCTTGTTTTCCTTTGACTTGTATGTAGTCAAACTTGATTGACTTGTTGTTTCGAACATACTTCAATTCATCTGTACTTGGTGCCTGGTCTTGTGATATGATTATAGCCATAGTTTGCTGGTGCCATGATTATTGTTGTTGTACACTTATCTTGATACTTGCCTGGTCTGGTTCTCGGCCTATAGTGTTCATGATGCATTTTGTTGGTTTCAAGTTTTGTTGACATGTGCATTTGTCTTTGCACTTGCACCAGTACTGTGTCTTGTTTCATTGTTGCATTTGTGTACTTCAGTTTGCCTTGGCTTCATTGACTTCGGCCATATCTGTTCATCGGCACTTGTGTATATTTGGCTTCACTGAGTTGTTTGTTGTAGATATTGTAGTTTGCATTGTATCATGCTCCTTGCATTGTTCATCTTAACTGGTTCTTGTATAATTCCATGTTGGTTTAGTTGTGCATGTCACTTTTGCCTTGAACTTCTGGTTGGCCACTGTTGCATTACTGTATCTTGTGGCACTTGCTATGCCTTTGTGCATACTGTATTACTCTGGTCTGCTGTCATGTTACTTGTGCACTTTTGGTTTGAGCCTTGTTTTATTGTATACTTGGGCATTGTGTTCTATGGTCTGCACATGTTCATGTTTGTACTGGTTTGGATGGTCACTGGGTTATTTGAATTGCTGAATTTTGCTGCAATCTTCATTGAGCTTGTACACCATGTTGCATGCACTGGTTTTGGTCGAGACTTGATTCTTTGTTGGCACTTTAGGATGTTTGCAGCTTGGTCTCTGTTGCAACTGGCTGTTTCATTGTTTCATGCATTATTGATGCTTTGATGTAGTTTTGATTTGTCGAAGCTTTGCATTCTTCAAGTTGCCTTGTGTTGAACCCAGTTTTAAAAACTCGGATTTGACCTTGTGCTAAAGTCGTGATTTTGAACATATTGCACGTGAGTTGAACCCGGCTTTTCATTTGGGTTTGACCTGTGCTCACCTGTCCCTGTAGCATTATCAAGTGTATATAGATGTGCACGGCCTTGTGGCATATACAGTGATACATTGTGTATGTCACAAGTTGTTCGTGTATGATGAATTCAAATTTAAATGATGACGAACAACCCAAATACTGAGGCAAATATTATTTTCAAAATTCATCTTTTATTTTATATTGCAAAAATATTTTATTTTCAATTTTACTGCGTTAGTAAATATTTTTGCAGATTGCTCAGATGCTGGATTCAAACTCGAAAGAAGATGTAGATAAATACGAGTGTGAGTGATATGTAGTGAGGTGAACTGTAAATATGATATGTGATGTAATTGTAATCAAAGTTGTATAGTTATAGTGAGAGCTTGAAATTGTACTATTTAAAGTTGTAATAAATATTTGTTTGAATAAAATATTCGTTTGAATTCAAATTCAGTGTTATTTATTTTATTCAGCAAATATTTATTTAATCTATGAAAAATAATAGTATATTAACAAATACATTTAAACGAATGTATATATGTTTATTATCATCAAACAAAAATCGTATAAACGCATATTCAACAATCTCCCCCTTTTGATGATAACAAACATATATTTAAGATTTTGAATTTATTAAATGTATTTGATAGTTCAATTTGCTCCCCCTATTTAAATGCTCCCTCCCTACACAATACTCCCCCTACATATATGCATACAAATAAAAATATGTAAATGAGCCTATATGCAAATGGAAAATTATTTGACCTTTGCTTGATTCTATTTGACAAAATCTTAACTTTTCTCTCCCCCTTTTGTTATCAGCAAAAGAATAATAGTATTAGAGAAAATAGAGATAAAGTAATCGATATCAATCCAACATTAAAACTCAATTGAATATAAATATTAAATTTCGATAAAAGGTCAAACAAAAATCATAAATATTTTGTTAGGCACATATTCCACTTTTTGAATGATGGAAATGATGTCATCATATAAAACCATATAGTTGTGTCTATTTGTGGTATATTTATATCAGGAATTTGAATATCTACTAACCATGCATAACCGTTAGGACTTTTAAATGAGATTAGTAGTATTCCAATTTTATTTTTAAAAAAATGAATTCTAGTATCTTCTAACCACGCATAACCGTGAGGACTTTTAAATGGGATTAGAATCAACTTGTTTATTTTAAAAATCAACTTTTGATATGCGTTCCATACATGCATAACCGCGAGGACTTTTAAATGAGCATGAAAGCACATAACAAATTCCAAGTAATTCACCCATGCATAACCGTGAGGACTTTTAAATGAGAGTGAATACTTTGGTATTTATTTATTTATTTTGTTTTTTGTTTTTTTTAAAGAAAAATGTGAAAATGAAAAACGAACGATTCGTGTTTAAAGTACCACATATCGACAAACTATATAGAATTTTGATGATTGATGGTTGTTAGAAATATGATAGATATAGAGATGGTCATGAAATTTTTTACCAACAAAAAGTTTTATAACTCTTGTTTAAATTTCTAAAGAAATTTATTAATTATACCGTCTCAAGTCATAATATTTGATCAATATTAACACTCATCACTTTTTCAATCACTATTTTTCTTTTCGATAATCATTAGGGAGTCAGATTAGTCAATATAGTCATTTAAAATCAAATTCAAAAATAATTATGAAACCAAATTTTCAAAATGACTAATCTGAAAATATGGTCAAAAATGATTTTCTCCAGGGGGTTTTAAAAGAAAATTTTCTGCTATTTGAAAATTATTTGAAATGAAGAATATGCAGATATTTTCTTTGAAAAACGATGCAGTTACTAAATGTCTCAACAAAAATCATGTTTCACTAGTAATTTTTCTATCAACTAGATTACCAGTGTAATCTGCATCTGAATTTCTCTTTCACTCAAAATTATCATCAATTGAATTTTATAGACCAAAACATGAAGTGTGCACCAAAAATTTCAAACTCAATTTTTACAGCAATTTATATGATATTCTTTCGAAGCCATGTAAATAATCAAAGAACCGTGAATATAGAGTCAGCCGTATTATAACCAATTGTATTATCCAACAAAACACTATTTTTAATCTAAACTGATATATATGAAGTAATTCAAAGAATCTAGAGATTATTATAGTGTTTTTGGCATAAGAATATACTTAGCCAACTATGTTGAATAAGTCAAAGTCAAAATCATCATCTTTTCATCATCTCAATATTGGCTGATTTTAATTCAGAATACGGTGCAGATTATCACATTATATCATTTAAAACATACCATTACCTGTTTTACCTTTACGATATATTTCGTTGTTGTCCGTTGTGATTCTGTCACCTTTATACTAGGCTAAGGAACTTAGCTTTGTCACCCGTTGTGTTTCTGGAACAGCCAAAATCCAGAGAACACTATTGTTGTTCCTTAGCCTGCCACCACACCTACACGATGAAAGATTTATGTGACCTATTTGTTTTTATAGGTCCATGGTTGTTAGTGGCAGAAAATTTTGAAAAATAATTTTGTGTAGACCCAAAACTATTTATAATTGTTCCCTTCGGCACCCAAATTTGTTTAACTTTGAGAGATTTTATATTTGTGCCTTATGGAACCCAAATCGGTATAGTTTTCACATGCTTGGGTCTATACCAACAATTATTTTGATCGTGTCCAAATTTTCTACAAATTGTGCACATAGAATTAACTTGATTAATATTGCTTGCAACAATTTTCGAATTATTATATCCAAGTCCTTGTCTAACCGTATTAACAGTTTGCTTTCCTAATAGCATATTCAACGATTTTTCACTTTTTGAAAATTTATCTAAAGTCGTTGACAATTGTTGGACTTGTGTTTTGAGAGATTCATTTTCGTTTAACAATTGTGTGCACTTTTTAATAGAATTCTCTCTCCTAGTATTTTCATTCTCTTTTAAAATCAGAATTTCATTTTCAAGTGATTTTATATTGATTTCCGATTTTTTAATTTCTTCTTCGAATGTTGGACACTTATCACACTTAGGGATCCTACGTTGATAGTTCTTAACTAATTGATCAAGTTGTTCATTGCATTCTATCAAAGTATCCTTTTGAGATTCAAGTTTAGCATATTTTTCCCTAAGTCGTTCATAACAGCCATTTATTTCATGAAAATACATAAGCAATTCAGAGTGAGTAAGTTTTGATACCTCGCTTGGCTCGTCATCGTCGCTATCAGTTATATTTCCTTGAAGGCACATATCTGCTTTCTCACTCTCACTGCTAGTACTTTTCTCATTCTCATCCATTTCATCCCAAGTGGCTGCAAAACTTTTTTTTTCGGTTTCTTTCCAAAGTCGCGTCGATTTCGAGGACAATTGGGCTTGATGTGTCCGGGTTGGTTGCACTTATGACAGATGATCCCTGTTCTTCTGAGTAGTTAAGTGCTTTGTCTATTCTGCTTTTCAATTCATGATTTCGAGCTGGATTTCCGTATTTGCGATTCCACCTTTTGAATTTCTTTATTAGTAGCGCCAGCTCTGCTGCTCCATCATCATCATCGTTATCATCATCACTTTCGGTTGTTCCTTTGAGCGCTATTGATTTCTTTCGAGTATCTCCTCCTTCACACTCTTCCTTGAATTTCATTTCTAGCTCATAAGTGGTGAGATTTCCGATGAGTTCTTCGACTTACATTAGTTTCAAATCTTTTGATTCTTGAATGGCAGTCACTTTTGCTTCAAATTTTCGTGGAAGGACTCTAAGGATTTTTCGGACTATCTCCAACTCTGTGTATGATTTTCCAAGAGCTTTTGATTTGTAAACGATATTGGAAAGTCGTCCATGCATCTCTTTGACATTTTCTTCCTTTGCTATTGTGAAGTTCTCGTATTCGCTGCTTAGCATGGCAAGGTGAGATTCTTTGACTTTAGATGTTCCTTCGTGAGTCACTTCTAGTGTGTGCCATATTTCCTGTGCAGTTAGACAATGTGAGACACGATTAAATTCAAATTGATCCAATGAACAGATAATAGAATTCATAGCTCTAGCATTAGCATTTTGTAATCTATTTTCTAGTTCTGTCCATTGATCTTTTGGTTTCTCTATTTCCTGATTATCTACAGTTATAGTTGGTATTCTATAACCTGTCTCAACAATATTCCAAGCGTAAATGGTTTTCAGAAAAATTTGCATTCTATTTTTCCAGTAAGCGTATTCACCATTGAACATTGGTGGTCTAACTATGGATTGACCTTCTGCAAAAGCATTATTAAAAGAAGCCATTTTAAAAATTAAAATTTTTAAAACAAAAACTGATTTTTTTTGAAAAAAAACGAATTTTTAGAAACAAATGATGACTTCTATTCCTAGCTCTGATACCACTTGTAGGATCGATTTCACCCTAGAGGGGGGGGTGAATAGGGTGATAGTGTTAATTATAAAAATTAATCGCGGAAGCTTATAAAATATTCAATTCAGATCACAGAATAGCAACACAGATATCGCAGAATAAATAACAGAAAAAACAGAACAACACATAATTTACCAGCTTCGGCAAAACCCTGCCTACGTGCTGCCCCCAAGGTTTCTACTAGAAATTAGATAGTCCCTCGCTTACACACGTAAACTCGCTATACCCACTATTGACCAATCTAACTCTACGCTCAAAACCTTGCCACAACTCAACCACCGAGTTGCGAATTCTCAAGCTACGCCACGTAGCTTGTCCCCTAGTCACACGACAAGAAATTAAATGGTTTAAAAAAGAAAATTACAAATTAAAAACAATTTAAAACCAAAAACCCTAATTAAAATATAAAGCCCTTAAAATAATAGGCCGGCCCCCACTTTTATATTTTAACCCGTTCCTTTCTTTGTTCCTTTATTTGGAGATGGCGGTCGTTGTTCTTTCGTTCTTATCTCTTTGCAAAATTAAGGCTTTCCTCGATCTCGTTCCTTTTTGCTCTTAAATTAGGGATTTGGACATTTCAAAGATGCCGGCTTTTGGTTGCTTGATCGAAAGGAGGAATTATCACTTTGTTTGCTTCGTCGATCGCTTGCTTCTCTGTTTTACTTACGGCTCTTGAAATTGATCGAGTTCGAACTTGCTTCGGTAAGTAATTTTATGCTTTTTGCTTTTCTGGATTTGGCTTGCTTGAACTCGATGATTGTGAAAGCCGATGATGATTGGGCTTATATAGGATTCGAAATCCTATTTTTGCGTTCGTATTTGTTCATTTGAATTTGTCTTTAGCCGTTCGATCTGGTATTGATACTTGAGATTTTCACTGACTAATTCAAATTGCTTGGCTACCACGGTTTTGAATTGTTCATCATATTCTTGCTATCCACGGCTTTGGATTTAGTTTTGATCATGCCTCCGTGAATTTCTCTGACTTGACTAGCTTGCGATGTCGATTTTGTTTATGCTCGACTTTGTTCAGTAGCACACGGTTTTGATCTTGTTCGTCCCTGAACCTTACTGTTTTGCTTTAACCTGTATATCATTATCTTCGGTCTGGATTGCTCTAAAAGAATGGTGGCTTGTTTTCCTTTGAATTGTATGTAGTCAAACTTGATTGACTTGTTGTTTCGAACATACTTCAATTCATCTGTACTTGGTGCCTGGTCTTGTGATATGATTATAGCCATAGTTTGCTGGTGCCATGATTATTGTTGTTGTACACTTATCTTGATACTTGCCTGGTCTGGTTCTCGGCCTATAGTGTTCATGATGCATTTTGTTGGTTTCAAGTTTTGTTGACATGTGCATTTGTCTTTGCACTTGCACCAGTACTGTGTCTTGTTTCATTGTTGCATTTGTGTACTTCAGTTTGCCTTGGCTTCATTGACTTCGGCCATATCTGTTCATCGGCACTTGTGTATATTTGGCTTCACTGAGTTGTTTGTTGTAGATATTGTAGTTTGCATTGTATCATGCTCCTTGCATTGTTCATCTTAACTGGTTCTTGTATAATTCCATGTTGGTTTAGTTGTGCATGTCACTTTTGCCTTGAACTTCTGGTTGGCCACTGTTGCATTACTGTATCTTGTGGCACTTGCTATGCCTTTGTGCATACTGTATTACTCTGGTCTGCTGTCATGTTACTTGTGCACTTTTGGTTTGAGCCTTGTTTTATTGTATACTTGGGCATTGTGTTCTGTGGTCTGCACATGTTCATGTTTGTACTGGTTTGGATGGTCACTGGGTTATTTGAATTGCTGAATTTTGCTGCAATCTTCATTGAGCTTGTACACCATGTTGCATGCACTGGTTTTGGTCGAGACTTGATTCTTTGTTGGCACTTTTGGATGTTTGCAGCTTGGTCTCTGTTGCAACTGGTTGTTTCATTGTTTCATGCATTATTGATGCTTTGATGTAGTTTTGATTTGTCGAAGCTTTGCATTCTTCAAGTTACCCATTGTTGAACCCAGTTTTAAAAACTCGGATTTGACCTTGTGCTAAAGTCGTGATTTTGAACATATTGCACGTGAGTTGAACCCGGCTTTTCATTTGGGTTTGACCTGTGCTCACCTGTCCCTGTAGCATTATCAAGTGTATATAGATGTGCACGGCCTTGTGGCATATACAGTGATACATTGTGTATGTCACAAGTTGTTCGTGTATGATGAATTCAAATTTAAATGATGACGAACAACCCAAATACTGAGGCAAGTATTATTTTCAAAATTAATCTTTTATTTTATATTGCAAAAATATTTTATTTTCAATTTTACTGCGTTAGTAAATATTTTTGCAGATTGCTCAGATGCTGGATTCAAACTCGAAAGAAGTTGAAGATAAATACGAGTGTGAGTGATATGTAGTGAGGTGAACTGTAAATATGAAATGTGATGTAATTGTAATCAAAGTTGTATAGTTATAGTGGAAGCTTGAAATTGTACTATTCAAAGTTGTAATAAATATTTGTTTGAATAAAATATTCGTTTGAATTCAAATTCAGTGTTATTTATTTTATTCAGCAAATATTTATTTAATCTATGAAAAAAAATAGTATATTAACAAATACATTTAAACGAATGTATATATGTTTATTATCATCAAACAAAAATCGTATAAACGCATATTTAACAAAGCTTGCTTCCAGATCTTGTTTGCTTGTTAAGATAATTTCTGAATTTGTTTGAACTGCATTTGCTTTTCCAGGTTGATGTGTTTTATTGAGTTGCTTCTAGCATTTTTTTACTCGGCTTTCTTCAGATTTGAACTGGAAATATTTGATTTCCAGGCTCTAGAGTCTGAACTACTATTTTGATTTGCTCTTCCAAAGCTTGAAGATTGTTTCAGATTTTTCCTTGATGTTGATTTAATTTTTTTTGTTTGAGTTTCATTCAAGCCTGGCTTTGGATTTTCAGGCTTGAGAGACTTACTTTTGAAAACAGCCTGGTTTGCTTTTCTTTCTTATATTTATAAAAAATTAAATTTAAAGAAAAAATGTGCCACTTGTTTGATTTCACACTTCATGCTTTTACACTCGTTAAATTTCTTATTGCATGGTTTAAAAGTGTCTTTTGCTTGTATTTTTATGTTTTAAACCCTATGTTTAGTTTATTAAAAATTATGTTTCAAACCTTCTTCATTTTAATTTATATTTTAAACCCCTTTCTTACTTAATCTTTATATTTACATAAGTTTATGTAATATATTTTCTATTTTTAGTTTTAATACATACAAAACTAATTTATTTCAAGTATAAAAGAAAGATATTCTAAACTTTTTATTAAACCTTGTCTACAAATAAATTTATAACTTTGTTTTTAAACCTTAACTATAATAAATCTACAAATCATGTTTTATTGATTTATGAACTCTAACTTTAATGTTTAATATATATATATATATATATATATATATATATATATGTATGTATGTATGTATATGTATATATACAAATCATATTCAACTCCTTAATTCAAATTATTTTGTAAATTTTGTTTTTAACCCTCATTTCATTTTAATTTATAAACATGTTTTACATTAATATGTTTATTATAAAAAGGTATATTCATAACAAGGCCTTTATATTGATTCTAACTATATTTTAAACACTACAAATAATATTTTAAATTTTAATTTTCACATGAATAAATAGTTTATTCTTAATTGGTCATTTTAAAATTTTATAATAAAATCCAAACATCATTTTAAATTTATAATGCATTTTTAAATAATTAGAAATGGATTCCTATTACTTAAAAATAAGATTTTAAATCCAATTTAATTTCAATATATTTATTTATAAAATACTTATCGTTAAATTTCAAGCCAAAGTTCTATTTAAAATCTGAAATATTTATTTATTCTGGAGATTCCCTAATTAATTCACAATTAATTTCACAAATAAATTCAAAAATTAAATTAATTGCCAAATTAAGCTTGGTTAAAATTCGGGAATGTTACAAAAAGATATGAAACATGTACATAAAAATGATGTTTCTTATTTTGTCCTAATGTAAACTTAAAATTGCAATCATAAAACAACCATTAAATTTATGCGCACATCATTAAATGATTTAAGGAGAACTCGTGTTGATCAAAATTTTCAACCAAAACAAGTGAACAAGCATGCATATAGCTGACATAGCATGAAAGCAACCAACATATCATACATATAATATGTACAACACATCTATACCAACCAGTTTGGGATTCAAATCAAAAATGCCCTAAGTATACCAATTTTCAGAAAATAGTATGTCTGTAATAACATATGTGATATTCGATTTAAAACCATTTTAAAACACTTTAAGCTTCTCTTATTAAATCGGATGCCATCTTAAACACATTAAAAATTATGTTTTAAAGTTGGAAATCATGCTAAAACATTATTTTTATACTATAAAAATAATCATAGTATGGTTAGAGATAACATCACTCATCAATAAAAGCTATCCAATATTTTTCCAAGTTGTAGTAGGCTTCGTTGCGAGTGCAATGCAATAAACCATGCATAAACCGGACCTCGTATGCAAAAGATATGAAAAATGTACATAAAAATAATGCAGCTCATCAACCGCCAACTTTATTTAGACAAGGCGTATAGCTTCTTTCTCCTCCATAGAAAAGCAAGCCTCGATGGCCTCGATATTAAAAAGTGGTCTTTCCTATCCATTGGCTTCCTTAGCTTCCTTAACCAACCTTCTATGAATAGAGGCCATGACCTCCTAATAGTCATCCATCCATGTCAGACTTCCCTCAGTAAACATTCAGAAATAGATCTCATCCAGGAGCTCTTCAAACTGATCTTACTTAGTTGTTTATCCCATTATTCTCAGCTCGAACCTTCTCAACCATTTTTCTCTCAGCCACTTTTTCAGAAGTTATGGCCTCAAATCTGGTCTTAAGAGAGGCTCTCTCACCCTTCTAATCCTCGGCCATTTTCTTTAATTTTAAGAATCCAGCCTCAACTCTGCTTGTAGTAGCTTGGATTCTATTCAATCTCTTTGAATATTTGGCTTTAATGTTTTTATAATCCTCATATAACTACTTGGCTTTAGAATTATAACCATCATTTAGCACCCTAAAGTCAAGAGCGTAGTCCATTTTTGGCTTTGCTTTTTCATCAGAGTGAATGCTATTGAGCTTCTCAATCTTCTTAGCTTAAGACCTCCCTAATAATTCCAACACTACTCGATGCCCTACATCTTTTTAATGTAGTTGGTTCCTGAACTCGAAAATCTTTAAGTTTCGATCAACATTTTCCGTATTGATCTTCTCACCCATCTTAATCACTTTGAACAACATCTTCACAACTCATAATCCATCCTCGAGAAGTTCAATCATGCTAGAAAAGGAGGCAATCAGAGAATCAGCAAGTAAGCGGGCTATTACATCCCTAGGCTGGTATGGTTGTTTAAATACATCATAGTTGGGGTCATTAGGATTAATAATGATAGCAATTCCTTCCTTAGCATTCCTCTTCTCCTGATCCATGGAGACAATTATGATCTTCCCATGCCTATCTGTCCTCTCTTTACTACTTGGATGTTTCTGAATCTAAAAGGGTAAAAGGTGATACATTAGGAGATTTGGATGGATAAGAAGTGTCCCAGATCTTAACTTGCCATTGGGAAAGTGAGACCTCTTTCGAGAATTATCATGTTGATCCTAACCATCCATATCCTCGGTCCAGCTATAAGATATTGTCTCCCCCATCTTAAGTTCTATCGCTAGCTATCCAATATTTTTGCCATGGGCCAAATGATGAGGTGGCCTTTTCAACGTCCGTTAGAGGGATACCCTGCTTTAGCTACTTAAATTTGGACTAATGTTTGCTTCTCCTCGAGGTCATACTCCGTCAAAAAATAGAAGGATGAAGAGGTTAAAATGTGCTACAATAAAGAAATCCATCATGCAACATAGGAAAAGAGGATTTGTGGGTGAAGAGTGCACACGTTAAACTAACCCTTATACTTCTCATTATCTCCAACAGTCGGTTAATCTCTGTATTGAGGTAGAGTACCTATAAGAAATCCCTAGTTTAAGGTCCTATAAATAGTTATCTCCCAGGACAAACTCCTATTGTTCCTGAGGCCCAAAATATCTATTCAAAGCCCCCTTAACATTAAGCTTGGATAAGTAATCGAGGCCAATCTGCCCAGAAGAACGGGCTTCACTTTGATCTTAGAGGATGCATAACTGTTATGAGAATGCGGGCTTGGACCCTCGATGGCCTTCCTATCGACACTGCTATCTTCCTACTCACTTAGAGATTTTAATCAGCCACTAATGCTGCGATAATTCTGAAAGAATCTAACTCTGACCTGGTGACATATGTGTGCGCAACAAGGTTAGTACCAGGTGTAGTCGACACCGAATCAATGCTGAAAGTAGAGGGTTGCGAAGTCTATGTCTCGTTTTTCTTACCCACATTAGAACCTTTTCCCTCTCTTGGCAGGCTTGTGCATAGAGGAAAATCTATTCCAATCGAGTTCCTATTGGCTAGCAGCCTGATTTATCCAAGATGCTCATCCATTACCATATGGGGAACCTTCCACAATCCTGCTGAATTTTCTTCATGTTCTCCAATGTTTCTTAAAAGTCATCTCTCATTGCATCCTTCACCAAACCAATGGAAACTACCAAAAAATGGGGGTCGTTGGTCAAAACAAAGTTTTTTTGAAGTAAGAATGAACATGAACGAAAGGTTAAAGCAACTTACGTCTTGAATTCGATTGATGGAAGCATGGAGAAGTATCCTGAATGGAAAAAAATACTCATTCTAAACATCATATACTTTGAATACAAATCCTCCACAGGCTTAAACTTGTATCCCACCTTAATATGAATAAAACGAGAGCCCTCTGCCTTACTCTTGATTGCATATAAGAACCTAATCTACCGGTGTGAAAGGAGAATCTAGAACTCCCACATGAAGATGGTGTAAAGTCAATATAGCATATCCATTTGAATGCATCTAAAAGGGAGCAATCTTCGGGTATATCAGGAATCCTGTAATCCACCATGGAAGAGGAGGCGAGGCCCCTACCAAGAAACAACACCTGAAATAAGGGGCATGACCCTATTGATTATGAGTTTGTAAGAGCATGTCACCCCTCGGTAGTCCATAAGTAGCAGCTATGGTATCAAGATTTTTGGATGATGAAGTGTAAGCATGTGACTCAATGGGGTTCACTAGTAGCGATGAAGGACCATACTCGTGAACTAAGGAACATATAGTGCTAGGATGACTAATCATACATCTCCATGGTACAGGATTAAAAAGGGTATAAGAGGAATGAGTCTGATCTCCAATAGCGTTCGAAGAATGGGTATTGCAGCAACCTGACATACATGTCCAATACTTGAACCTGCCTCATAAATTATCGTTGAATATACATGTGTGCATGTTGTAGCATATGTAATAGAATGACAAGAGTATACATGAAAATAAGAGATAAGGGGCAAATTTGGAAAGTTAGGTATTTGATATGGTGATTCGATCACAAGTGACCAACAACCTTGAAGTTTGCCTAAATGTTGTTCATGGTAATGCTAGATAGTGAACCAGACCACTAAACCACCCTCATCCTTATGTCGAACAGTATTCTAGCCCTAAACAAGATTTAAAGTGGCAGACTAAATCAACTCGACGGCCTAGTACATCCTTGTGCTATTTTAAGTCTTGTTTGGCAATTACCCTACACTAGAACTAATCAAAACCGAATTGCCTAATCTAAGTACAAACAACACACACAAACTCCCAAACCAAGGGATGACCAATAAAGCCATTGGCATAATAGTATGAGCTAATGAGTCCTAATACTTCCTCTAAGCTATTGTTCGATAGCCAAACACCTTAACCAAACTATAAAAAACCCATGGCTCACCACCAAACCCGATGCTCCAAAGGCTAATACAACAACATAGCCTAGAGTTGAACCATGTGTAAATGAAATGGCCTAGTCCCAATCATGAATTTATGGCAGTTAGAACCCCTTAATCACCAGTTCCTCAAACCCATAAAACAAGGAAGAATAAGAAAAATCAATGGCATAATTGGTGTTTTAAACATTGAAATTGGCAAGGAAAGAATCGTAACCTAGTAAAGTATAGAAGAGAATTGGAGAAAAATCAAAGTTGGAATGGGTTTAGATACAGATCAGGAGCTTTGGCATGGTGGAAGATGAATAGACATGGGTTCTTTAGAAGGATGAAAAAAGTAAAGTATAGACAATGGGGCTTTTAGTTCTACTTATAGAAAGAGTACATGGCTAATCCTTGACCAATAAGGATTGAACATAGTATTCTGTTTGGTAGGCTTCCACCACGCAAGAATATACCAAACCAAGGCATATGCCGAACCAAGGCGAATGATAGGTCAAGGCTTATGCATTTTATGGTTGTAGCCAATAAATGATTTTGTGTACGGAATAGAGAAGTGAGAGGAAACATAATAGAAAACATACAAGATGAAAGCAAAGCCAAGAGAGCATGATGAACAAAGCACACTCTGTATTCTATGAAGTGCACTTTAGGAGGCAAGTGTTATGGGCATTTCCATGCAGGAAGTGATAAATGCAAATTACCTAAGTCAAAATAAAAATAGTTAAAATGTGTGGAACAACTCATCTCAATGACCCTAGTTAAAGATGCAAGAAGCTTTAGAAGATTAGCGAGTGGAGACATTATGGAAGGCAAAGAAAATGATAACTTGTATGTCTGTTTGATAGGTACACTATTGCATAGGAATTCATTTTCGGTACTCATAATACAAAAAAGGAATTATTTTTGGTAGAAGATGTAGCAAATAGGATTTCTTATCTGCTACTGAAACCACTGGACAAGATTTCCAGTTCGATGTATGGGTGACTGGCAAACCATGAAGTCGTAAGGTCTAAATATGGCCAGGAAAATGTAACTACCTACACCTTAGTGGATCCGAATATTTGCTAAATCAAAAACCCAAGTCCACCAAAGTACAGATCATTGGTTTGGTATTATGCAAATTAACAAATAATTGCATATCAAAGCACTATCGGTACATTTTAGAGTGGAATAGTAATTTATAATGAAACACATAGTTATTAACCAAGGTTGAAACTTCCAATATCTAGTGTCCTTGTCAGTGCCGAACAAGCATTAGGAAAACCGTCCTTCCACAGTTCCCATCTTGATCAGTACCTATCTCTCTAAGCTATCTTGTGGGTTGTAATGAGGAGGGGTCATAAAAACTGGTGACTGGTGAATTATACATTTTGTACATAACACTAGTTTATGTCGATTGCTTTCTATTACATGTTATGTCTCTTATTATTTTACTTACTCATTTCAACTCCACATACGCATACGATACACCCCATTTACCCAAAATAGACCATAACTACATATATATATATATATATATAAGTGCCATGGTGCCTATTAGACCAAGATGTTATCCCCACTAGTATTTGTAATCTGGCACTGCGTCTAGATCCATCATAGATGTAATATCATGTTCGTATGAAATTACATCTCGTATTACGATTACCTTTACAACTACACATTAGGCAGGAAAACGAGAAATACCCACTCACTAGTATGTCTCATCGTATGCACCCGTATTGAACTACATCCTATATTACGACTACTCATGTCCACTTCTAGCGCACATTAAAATTTGTACAAGCTAACATGTCAACAATTCCCATGTCAAGTATGTGGCATTTTGGAAATTTGAATGTTTCTTCTTTTACTTCTTAAAAATCTTTTTATATAAACTTTATGAAATACCAGTAAAATTTTAAAATTCAAAATTTCTTTCTTTATAAAATTTTCAAAAGCTTTTCACAAAGGTATTTTTATTTTTCAAAAGTATACATACAAACATACATACACACACACAGATATATATATATGTATGTATGTATATGTGTGTGTGTGTGAGTGTGTGTGTGTATATATATATATATATATATATATATATCTCATAACAAATTATTCCGCACTACATGAGATTAGGGTCTAGACAACAGCTTAACGTCCATAATGGACTTCACCTAATTTTGCAATAAAATTTAAGTTTTAAAATTTTCTTTTATTTATAATAGCAACAGGCAAACAAGTTCAATTATAAATTTCAAAATTTTAAGGTACAGAGGCATTGACCCATAGTTTCGCAAAAAATTATTCTCTGTCCTTCTCTTGCTAAAATTTACTTTCCAAAAATTTTCTACTTTTTGGGAGTTAATTCTTTTTCCGCTTTCTGTAGTAGCTTAAATTTGCTTAATTTATTTTATACTTCCAGCATTTTGCTATTTTCTTTTCTTTTGCATGAGTTAAGTGTCTTGCCTAAAATTTTCATGTTTTATTGTTTTCTTAACAAATAACATGACCCATTCAAAAAAAGGAACATTTCCATAAACATCGTACACGCTTTTACATAACAGAAACAATTAATGCTTACGACCCAACTAAAAGAAAAACAACTGTTGGAAGGAAATACAACTACTACTAGCTACTAACCCTACTACCTATGAACCTTTCTAATGTGATATCATTCTCCAACCCACATAATTTAACTTTCATTATGGATTCTGATGAATAAAGTACATCCATTACTTCCATTATCATATATGAATATGGAATAAACTATGCATCCTTCTACACTATAGTAGGTAAGAAACACAAACTATTCACATTTTGAATAACTCACTGGCAATTGGCTTTTTGGAATAACGTTTATGCCCTCTATATTGTCTTCCTTAACTTTGAGTCTACCAATGTCTTTTTTATGTGTTTTCTATCTCATTACCCTTTGTTATCATCTTCTTTTAATCCAAATCTTGGTATTTGCTTTCTTTACTCTTGATCTTTCCTATGAGCATACCCTAAAACTCGTAGAAGTGTACCTTAATACCATTTATCATTCCTCTATGGCCCATCTTATGGTTTGCACACATATCTAACAAAAAAAATTTAGGTTCTTACCAGTATTTTTTAACACTCTACGAGGATTCCTTATTGCCACTCTAAGAGTAGTCATTACTATCTTTTTCATAGCCTTATCTTTTACTCCATTTTACCTAGGTAGTCATTTTTATCCACTCTATATTAAAAATTTTGGTTTGGCCTTCGCTAATTTTCTTAAAAAATTAAAACTTATAATTTTGAAGTATTCAACCCTAGACTTTTATCTTTAAAAGTACGACTTAGAACTTTTTAGGAAATCCAAAAATAACTTAGTGTCTTAACTTCTAAAGCTACCATTAAATTCTTTTAAAAGTTCTATTCTTTTTCTTTTCAACTTTTACGTCTTAAAAATTAGGAATTTTAACTTAAATCATTTGTTAAATTTTCTCTTAAGAAATTAATTGTTACACTAAACCATTTCTTTATAAAAATGCACTTTAAAGTATTTCCATACATTTAAATAAAAAACTGGAGTAGATAAGAACGATTCTCATTTTATCATTTTCTTATCACTCATACTATCTTCAGTTCCAATCCTTGGCAGAGTCCCTAATATCAGGTGAGGGGGCTTTTTCTTAAAAGATACTGATAAATGCGCACAACAATGGAACATGTTCATTTTCCTTTGCTTTGCCTTTAATTTCCTATATTCCTTCTAATTAGGTGGATTACTAGCATTATTTTTAATATGATATCCTATATTATTTCTGATTACTTACTTTATTTTATGCAAATTCATAATATTGTTTTTATTTATTTTTTATAATGTTACTACTATTTATATTTCTTCTACCTAAACTACTCCAAAATTATGGTTCCTCTTAATTAACCTTCCTCTTAAATTATAGTCTTCTTAATTGAACCATGACACTGCATTCGTCTACTGCGTTTATTTTCTAGATCTAGTCTTTTTTCTTATACTATTTACCATATTTCGAAGTTGTACAACTTTCTATTGTCCGCCCCTAAAATGAGTTTTTCCAACTTATAAAATTTTCATTTTAGAAAAATCAACGAGCTACATACGCTTTACTATATTTCTTTTTTAGAAGAATTAACATTTCATTAAAACCCATTTACTGTTATTTTTCTTCCAACAAATTTTAAATTTTATACTAAAACTTTTTGTTTAATGTAATAAAAACACGGAATTTTTTTCGAAAATTTAATGTTTACTTATTTTCCAAAAATAGGGTTTTTCTACCTTCAAATAATTCCTTTGAAAATCATTTCAAATATATTATATATATTTTTTCTAAAACCTATATATTAAAATCATTTCAACCTTTTTGCTAAAACCTTTCATATAAGGTCGAACACAGAGTGGATTCTATTTGTCCCTTCTTTCAGACTTTTCTTCAACTTGATAACTTATCTTCTTTCAAATACTAAAAATCCGACATTTATCTTGGGGTGACTGCGACACACCATCCTTCGAAAACTGAGTTTCTTTTGGATATCTACAACATATGGATTTTTACCTGCCCCTTATCTTGACCTTCTATACATCATCGATCGGCATCATATGGGTATCTCCAATTATTGGGCTATCGAGAGCTTAACTAGGAAGTCACATACCATCCAGCTTCAGGAACCTTCCATATGTTGCACTCATGCTCTCTTAAGTTAATGCCTTTCCATATGACTTATTTCCCGTAGGGTAATCGGGGTAGGGTGATATCTTCAACTTCTTCCATTATTCCCACTTATTTCAATGTATAGTTGAAACTATTCTATAGTAGGAATTTATAGGATTTGGCGTATAACATATTTATAGTTATAGGAAAATTGTAAATATGTTCATTCAATGTTTCCTAATGTTTCAATATAGATTAATTTGGTTTTGATACCTAACGTAATTGCCCGCACCTCAATGGCCCAATTTTCGCTAAATCAAAAACCCAAGTCCATCAAAGTACAGATCTTTGGTTTGGTATCCTACAAATGAACAAATATTTGCATATTGAAGCATTATCAATATATATAATAGTACAATACTAAAGTATAACATAACATGTAATTACTGATCAAGGTTGATGTTTCCTATGTCTATTGTCTTTGTCAGTGCTAAGCATGCTATAGGAAACCTATCCTTCCACCGTCTCCGCCTTGAACTAGTACCTTTCCCCATAAAGTTATCATGTGGATTGTAATGAGCAGAGAGTTAGAACAATGCTATGGTGACTGGTAAATTATACATTTCGTACATAATACTAGTTTATGCCGATTGCTTTCCGTTATATGTTATGTCTCTTGTTATTTTACTTAATTGTTTTGACTCCAGACACGCAGTATGCCCCATCTATCCAAAGTAAACCATAACTACATGAATTAAATATATAAGTACTAGAGTCCCCACTTGGACCAAGATACTATCTCCGCTAGTGTCCATAATATGGCATCATTGGATCCATCATTGACGTAATATCACGTCTATATGGAACAACATCTCATATTTCGACTATCCATACAACTACACATTAGGGAGGGGAACCCAAAATAAACACTCGCTAGTGTGTCTCATCGTATGCACCAATATCCACCTCTTAACGGTATTATGCACCTCGTCGTGCTCCTCGGACTACCTCATTCATTTTTGAAAGAACTCTTTTATGAATTAACTTGCCTTGTCGTAACAAACAAATTGGAAAACAACCGTTGAGGTGCATTACCTATTAAGACCTACCTTATAGGAGGTGTAGTTCTGTTAGGTGTAACCCTATCTTTCCCGTTGACTCCGTAGAACCGATGACGCACTCGACCTATGTGCAACTCCTACTCTTGATTTGGTATGAACATATGCTGACATTAGCAACGAGCCACTCACCATCCTATTTAGATTGCCTAATGCAATTAAGACAATACCCTCCCCTTAATTTATTGATGTAGACTCTATTGTGGGTATTCCTTTATTTATGCGCAAGCTTATATACATCATGGGACTTATAGTTGGATATGTCCTACATCAGTATAATGTATACACAATTGTTGGTGGCCCCTTGTGGTTGGTAAGCTTTTATTATGTAAAACTATTGACCTCTATTTCCAACCCGTTCTAGTGACTATGTCATTCTTATTTACTAAGTTATTTACATACATATATATATCATGCCTGCCATAACGTATACTTGAATATACGTTCATTTACTTATTACTTTTCTTTACTTCCAATCATTGATGTTCAATAAATCTTACATTACTTACCCTTGTTTATTCTTTTCATTTACTATCATTTGTTATCCATTTCTCATTTATTGACTTTAAGTGTCACTTATTATTTTTGTTTATTGATTGAAATCCCATGTTTCCCTTTTTAACTAATATCTCTCTTTGATTGCCTATTTAGACATATTGCTTCCTTATTCGTTTAACTATATATTCTTTGTTTACCGTTTGTTTTCTAATCACCTTAAATTGTATACTCCAGGTTCTCCATTTAAATTATTGTTATTATTCCTACTTACAGTACTATAGTTAGACTTGAGGATTTTTATACCTTAATACATTGGAATTGCTTCTTTCCAAAGGAATTTGTTAACACTATGATTCTCTGTAAATTATTTAAAAGTGGACTTGTGTTATGTGTGAAACAAAAAGGAATAGCTTTTATTTTTCTATTGAAATACGTAGTACAAAATATGGTAATTCGCTTGTTTTGTATATCTCTTTCTTTTTGTTTACATTCTTTACTGTTTCAATCAATACACTTTTATTTGCATTTTTATACAATTTATAAAAATTCACATTGTTCCATAATTAATTCCAGTGCATTAAAAAATTATCTAATCCCAATTTAATTTATAATCAATTCTAATTTATTTTCAACAATCTATATAAACTAACTAAGTCTGAAATCCTATTATGATTTCATTAACAGGCTATATACAAATCTGGGGACTCTTTATGCCCCTAACTTTGCAAATTCAAACATATATAATATTTATCAAGTTTATGGTTTTCCATAACATATAGGCATATTTTCCATAATCCTTATGCTAATACAATTAAATATCATATTCATGATTTATATCAAATTCCTTATGCATATGAAATTAAATATCCAGTTCATGATTTATATCACTTCCTTATGCGTATAAAATTAAATATCCAAATCATGATTTATATCAAGGCAAAAACGGAATAAATCTACAGCGCTATAAATCCAATATTATTACAAAATATATAATTTCCCACTCACCTTGCCCTAGCTTTCCAATTCTCCAAATCTAAATCCATTCCCTTTTATTTGACTCCCACTTACTTTAAATTTAAAATATAAAAAGATTATACACTTATTATAATTACATATATGAGTTTGATTCACAGTTTACCTTTATTTTTGTGTTTCGAATTAACCCTATTATTCTCTTCTCTTATTCTCTGCTTTTCTCTACTTATATATTATAGTTTTACTTCTTTTACAATTTGATGGAGAAGAGAAGATGGTAGAGTTTCATTATCTAGCAAGTTTTTTAAATAAATTAAGAATATGTTACTTGCTAATTTATAGTGGTTAGGGATTAATTTGGAGCATTAGATTTATCCCAAGAAAACTTTAATTCCATCTTAAACACACATCGCTAACTTAACAGCAAAGAAAAATAAGTAGTTTAATCAACGCCTTCCAATCGCACTCCCCCATTCACAAATTTTTATTGATCAACGGTTGACCACCACTTGCCCAGCGCCAACCACTACCGGTCGACCTTGGTGCATCGAGGGTCGACGTGACCCTTGTTTTAAGCATGATTAAATTAGCATATTTCATATGTTTAATTTTGTTACTTGTATAAGCGTTTTCGTCCATTTGTTTTCCGCTTTACACATCTTTTGAGATTTGATTTTTAGCGTTACCATTTCCTATTGTAATGACTCACCTTTTTGACCCTCAAAAGTTGACACTAATATATCCTCGGTATTCATATGTCGATTATTTAGGTGCTAGAAGGACAAATTGTTAGGGTGGAAAGAAAAAGAAAAGATAGGACTGAATCTCACATTGGACGAATAATATATAATACCTAAATTATCTTTATAATAGAAAACTTTAATATTCAAGACAACATCAGAGTCTAACCTATCATCATCCTGGACAGTTATAACTACATATCCTTACAAATGCTGATAAATACAAATAAGCAACACAGTAGAAATGAAACATAGAAAATATGTCTTAAAGCCATTCATCTCATGTATTGAAACTCCAAGCATCCAAAGCTAACTCTAGAAAAATACCCGGATCTGGCCCAAGTATTATATGAAAATAAGGCCCGGATCAGTTTGGTAAACCAGCATGAGAAACCCAAGTCACAAGGAGTTGTTATATTATATAAAACCTTTCAAAAATAAAGGTATCGTGTAAGTCCAAGCCGCACATATACAAGGATTAGTTTTTATCTTACGTTAACCAAAACAAATTTATAGAAAAATCAGTGATATTATAATAATGTAGGTTTAATATAGATGGAATGCTTACATCACACGTTCCAGCAAAATTGGGCACAACTAAGTCCATATGGTGCTTATTGGAGAATTGATTCCATACGATGATAAGGCTACTGGGGTACCGCCTTCCATAGCACACCTCTAGAAAATGTACCGAGGTCAAAAACCTTTCGGCCCCTACGAATTAGGATCGACGTACTCCTTACTGGATAGTATAGAATATGTCACCACCCCGTTTGCTTTGCAACATATTATCAAGAGCTATCATGCACAACCAAATCATAAGCATATATATGTGTGTATATGTATATATATAAAGGTGATGACATACCCTAATGGTAGTGAACTACATAGCCCTGAAGCATATCCCCTATTATAGTCGTTCCCGGTTGTTTACGCTAGAGGCTACGTTTTAAATTTTTATGTGGCAATCCCACTTGGAATGCTAACACCACCCTCCAGGCATCAATGCATTTCTAGCATTGTCCATATAGTTGTTCAGGATATGAACAATCCGAAGACACTGCTTCTATGATAACTTTTTTGGAATCACCCTCAGGATTAGTCGAAAGTAGTCAGCTTCATCTTTCATTCCATCATTCTTCCAAATATCTTCAATTCAAACGCTTGATTTGGTTTGAAGTGGTTTTCGAATAATTTACATCTATCCGATTCTAGTCTCTTGAAACCAACATTTAATAGTTTTTGGTAAACTCAACTCCTATTCTTTCAAAAATAAAAAAACAATACAAAAGAGCGGAGATCACCTCCTAACTGTTAAAGTGGAAGGATTTCCATATCATTTGTCCTAGAAGAACACATGAGTTTATATGTATAGTAGAATCGAAAAAAATAACTATACCATATAATTATCGTGTTTTCTTCTAGATGTTTCCAAAGTTAAAAATGGGTCCAGATTTGATTGTCAGTTATTAAGTATCAAAAAATCAAACAAACAAACACAGATTTAATTTCATGTAAAATCCACTAAACCACTCTAAAAAAATATTCATTAATTAAATCACTTTAATTATTTACCAACATATATTCATATACTTATCTTACATGTATAAGTATATTCTCTAACCATTTTACTTCCTATACTTGGAAAACCTTACCATATACTTATACAATGGTGCAAGTATGTTTACAAAACATTTAAGAGAGATTTCTTATTTCTAGAATCGTATTTAATGGATCAAACACAGTATTGATTCAAAACATTGTTCGCTATAAACCCAAAACCACTAATCCTTCAGTGTTATGTTTCCATACCACCAAAATTAAGAAGGATTATTTATAAGTTTCATAAACTTAGTTTTCATAAGTGATCCAATTCATATATAGAAAATAATACTTTATATATCAAACATATATCTTTGATTTCAAATTTAAATTATCCTTTAGATAACAATGAAGTCATTCAAGTTGGGATATTATTACACCCCACCTTGACTAAATAACACTCTTACCTTTCAGGGTAGGTAGAAGTTTCCCTACCACAAAGTTTAATGTTAAGTATATGTTTCCAAATCTTTGTATACTATTCATTTAAAATCAAGGTTTTATAAACCGAACTTCTTTCCTAATACCCAAGATTTCTTTCCAATTTATAAACTCCATATTTAAATCCTTCATTTAAAAATAATTCTCTTTTATAAAAAAGTTAATAATTTATTAATTTTAAACATTTTCGTAAATATTATTATTTAAAACACATTATTAAATTAACTTAAACACCATTTTTAAATAAATTAATTGACTTAAACGCTATTAATTAAATGATCAATAAACTTCAAAAAATAGCATCATTAAATAATTAATTAACTTAAATCTCATTAGTGGAGTAACTAATTATATTTAAAAATACCTTTAATAAAATAGTTAATTAACTTTAAAGTATCATTGTAATATAATTAATTATCTTCAAAATAACTTTAAAATATCATTAATAAAATAATTAATTGTCTTTAAATATCTTAAAATATCATTAGTTAACTTTAAAATATCATTAAAAAATAATTTGTTACTTTAAAATATTATATTTCAAATAATATTAACTTAACCATTTAAATATAGTAAACACTTTACTTTGAAATATTATAAAGTTAAGGTAAATTTAAAATCCATTTCCTTTCAAAATTTGAAAAGAGGCTTAGCGACCACAATGGCACTTAGACAAGCTGCCATTTATTTTCTAGTTCAACAATCCCAGCCATATCACTGACATTTACATAATCAATAATTATGTAAATAAATCTATAATTAACAAACGATAGGTAACACATCATTTATCTAAGTCAACCGATATATATGTGTGTGTGTGTGTGTGTGTTGAAATACATAAAATAGCAGAATGGGGATTTATTATGCTAAATAGATGTCCATAATATTCTATTTAAAATTAAATACTGTAGAACGGTGTTTTATTCCGCTAATGACATGTCAGTGATAAAATATAATTGACTAACTACGTAATTATTTTCAGTCACTATTAATTTATCGATATTTTACACTTTAACAATTCTAATGAATAGTTGCACTAAGGTGTTCTATTAGATTATATGAATTGGCTACCAAAATCCGCGGGTTAAATGGATCAAAATTGAGCGAGTTATTTGAGTTCAAAGATAACGTTTAAACTAAATAATCTTATTAATTTAGATACTAAAGTACAATCCCTTCCCAAGGCCCATGACCCAACGCAAATCCCATTCTCCAATCCAAACCCAAACAACTACTCCTTCTCCAAACTTCCCAAAATTAAATTTTCCAAACCAATTTTCCTAGTGCCTAAGATCCAATGCACGAACGTGTGCACCTTGCTCACCACCATCTACCTCCGACCACCTCGCCATGCGCCCCTATAGAATCCCCTGCACTCACGTGACATGCTTGCACCATCACTATCGCCTCTACTGCCTTTGATCGAAAACTTACCCTTCTATCCAAAAAACCCAAGAACAATTCTGACCACGCAAGAACCGCGCCCGACACCATTACTTTCGGACTTCGTCGCCACCACAAGTTGAATTCCCCTTCAACGCTACTTCTCCAGGCCCATCGCACAACCACCCAAAGCTTCCCTACACCGTCACAACCCCGAAATCGAATGCCAAATCAAAATGCCTTAAAATCCTAACTTGAGATCGACAGCCCACCTACGACCATCGTTCCTCCAACGACCACTGCACACACATCTGCCTTGATCATGACCTCCTTCCCGTGCCGTAGAACCTCTACCCATCACTCTGATCATCAAAAATTCAATTTTGAACCAAATTAGTTTAACAATAGCAACGCCCACTTTCGAACCTCTAAAATCATGAGATTACCCTTATAATCTTGATTTGCATATACGAACATAACTAAGTCCATTATTGTAGCATGCTTTCAAAAGAAGATGATATACCCTTCGTTCGTCAATCCAAGCTCGATGAAAAACCGACAATGGTTGACCATTTACTATTTTAAATCCATATCCCCCACCCTACTAAAAGAAACCATTATTGATTATTTAAAAAACTAGAGATCAAAATCGACATCTTTATAGTTGAAACCTTTGGCTAATTCTAAACGAGGAAGAAGAGGTTGATTTTTTAAGGTGAGATTGAGGCAGTTATTACTACATCTTCAAAGCATAGTAATGGAAAACAAGGTGGAACAGTCTTTGTATGTGTACATTTGTATTCACAGTAAACATAGTCCTTTATTTTAATGTAAAAATAAAAATAATTTTTTCAAAAAAATTACTTAAACATTAATTTTTTATTTATATCAAAAATCAAGTTACTAACAAATTCTCATTTTTATAGTTTTCTTTAAATTTCAAATAAAAATATGGTATTTAAACCATTACTAGGACATGAAATTTTGTAAAAAACGTAGCTAAGTTAGATGTAAATTTTCCATAATATTTGTTTTATAATAAAAAAAGGAAAAACAAAAAATGAAGATCTTACCTTCCTAAATTATTTGAAATGCAAAATCCAAGTTTAACTTCTTCCTCGTTTCTTGAGTGTAGTAGAATGAAGATGAGATGATGAATTATGAAACACAAAATGAGAAATAATGTATATATAAAAGGTTAAATAAGCTAATTAAAATTAAAATTGAAATTAAAATAGGGATTCCCTTGGACCAAAATGGCCTTATATCAAGATTTTCAACTCTTACATCAAATCTCAAGCCACGAAAATGCCAAGCGTATGCAAACATGTTGGATAATAGAGTGATCCTTGTACCTTTGTTAATTCACACACTTAAGGAATCCTTTTGTTATCCCATCTTTTGTCAAGGCCGTGACACCAAGGAATTAACTGGAAGCCAAGGACAATTCGTCCCAAAGATCGATTATACAGAGGTTTACTATGGATGCTGGTAAATTTTATCCAAGTCTAAATCGAGCTACAATATGATGCGACAAGCAAAGCTATGGAAGCCAACGTTACAAATTACAAGTTAATCGAAGTTCATATGCTCAAGAAATTGATCGATCAAGGTTGAGGAAACCAACTCTATTCGTATCCATAGAAATTCGCATCTATTACCCAAGAAAGACTTAGTTTGTATCCATCGCCCACTAACTTCCTTTGTATCCATCGAACAGAAGCTGTTTCATATCCATCATGTTAACAACACTTCGTGTCCATCAACAAGTGACACTTCGTATCGATCCCATGAATACACACTGCGTATCGTTCTTTCATCCATATGGTTTTTTTATCGATCGTTACTGATCGATACAAAAGGCGGCCATGCATCATCGATACGAAATTGACTATTTAAGGATCGATACGAAGAGATCATCTATCTATCGGTACGAAGCGACCATAAGCTATCGATACGAAATAGCATCAGAATTTGATACGAAGTAAGGTACAGTAGATCGATACGAACAAGAATATGTTCAAGAGGAAGACTCGGTCACTTGGCATGAAAAGTGGATCGATCCTAAAATATAGCGCCACATCACCTCGATCGATACAAGCCAGCATCGATACGCAGCCATCGATTCGAAGTAATATCGATATGAACTCGGCAATGTTGCACAAATACAAACTTGGATCAATCATAACTCAAATCTACAGGTCCAAATGCTACCAAATTTTCACAGGAGCTTGCGCACCACCTCTACTTGGTCTCTGATCGATCTCAGCCCAAATGGAGTCATTTTTGATCGATATGAATTATGTACGTATCGATCATGGATCGATCCCAAATGTCCAGGGATCTATTTGGTGGGCCCATCCACGTGAGAGAACGAGTCTTCCGAGATCTGAGCTAGATATTTTCAGCCTACACCTATAAATAGCAGCTAATGCCTCCAGAAAACAGACTTTTGGCCTTTCTATGTCAATACTCTACCGAAATTGCTATTGTACTTTGATTGTACTGTTGTAATCCACTTGTAACCAGCGAGTTATAATCAATAAATATCGATCATTTCATTATGGATGTAGGCCATACGCCGAACCACTCTAAATTCATGTGTTTCTGTACTTTTTCTTATCTATTAGCTGGTATGTTTATTAGATCTGCCTCATTTTACATTTACTTTCTTCATTTTATCTCTTCAAACGCATCCAAAGAGTGTTGCGCCTAATTTTGGTACAAATATTTTGGTACTTTCACTGAGAAAACCCAGCTTTTCTTCTGCTCATTGGATCTATTCTCGATATTGGATTGCAAGAATCTAAGGAGAAGATCCAGATCCCAAGCCTAGAAGTTCTTCCATCCTATTCAGATTTGATCAAGTCTAGGAGAGAACTTCACTATTCACCATGGTCGCTACCAGGACTACCTCAACCGCTGCAGATTCAAAAGGACGAGATAGGCAGAACCCTACACAACTTCCCTTTGTATACCAGAATGCTGCCAGACCTTCGGATCCATAAGGCCCTGTCACCAGGGAGGAGTTCCAGTTACAGATGCAAGAGCTGACTCAAAGCCGCCAACAGTTTAACTAGCAGCATCATGCCAACACGGAGTTAACTAATCGGTTGAACCATGAAAGACAAAGGAAATCCAGAAGGGATCAGGCTTCCTACTCATCCACTCAAAGTTTAGCTTCTTCAGATTACAATCACAGATCCACACACCAATAGCTAGATGGAAGCTATACACAGTCTACCGGACATCAGCGCACTTTGAATCTTGGGCAACCGAGAGTTGGTCCATCAACCAGACCAGACCCTCCTCCTGAGGAGGGACGGTTCCTTCTCATACTACTGACAATTGTGCTGCTACCACTGCTATGGAGTTGGAGACTGACACTCAGAACCGAACGGATCCGAACCATCGCCAGTGTGATTATACACCTAAGCCTTATGTTCCTGAAGACCTAGAGCCAAGGAGGCGAGATGTGGACCGTCGACCACGCCCGGTCCATCCTCGCATTGTGGAACCTGACCACGTCTTGGCTTAGCATGCTCAGAATGTCCAGATGCTAAACATACCAACAATGATCCGTCAGATGAACCGTGAAAGCCAAGGCCTCACCAATGATGACTGGGAATCTCCTGGAGTCATACCCCTTTCATCGATGACATCCTCTACGCAGAACTACCTTGGCGATTCAGAATGCCAACTCTACCTCTTTATGAAGGGAACTCTGATCCTAACCCAACATATTTTAAAGTATGAATGGTTGATGAATGCCGCACGGGCTGATGATGTAGTTAAATGCCAAAGTTTCCTGATCTCCCTAAGGGGCATCGCGACTATGTGGTTTACTCGCCTACCACCTCGATCTATTTCATGTTTTGAAAAGTTGGCAACGATGTTTGTCGAGAAGCTTCGCATGCATGTCATAAGGCCAAAGATGTTAATACCTTGTCCAGTGTCACTCAAGCTCCCGAGGAGACATTCAGACGTTACCTGGAAAGGTTACACGTTGTATGCGTTGAGATTAGTAACCCTAATGACAATTCCATTCTGATGGCACTGACTAAGGGAAATGATCCCGATTCTGAACTTGGAAACTGGTTGGCCAGAAAAACCCCTTCATCATTGGACCGTTTCTATTCTAAAGCAGCACAGTTCTTGAGAAGAGAGGATGCGTAACAGTCTAGGAAAAAGGATGACATGGGGTCTAGCGTGGAAAGAATCCAAAGCAATATCGCTGTGAATCAAACTGGGGAGAGTTCCAGAAAGGTGCAGTTAAATATAAGCAGAATCAGCAGAAAGGCAATGGAAATCAGGGTAGGAAGCAGGATCAGAATCGCGAACCGCGACATAGAGCTCCCATGTTTGACACATATATATCTTTAAATATATCTCTGGAAACTGTGTAGTTGCAAACTTGTAATACTATTCAATATAGGAAATCAGCTCTAAAGCAATCGTCAGAGAAACAGATTCAAACTGGGACGTTTTGTAGATTTCATAATAGTTATGGCCATAATACAAACAAGTGTCGACATCTATAAGATATTATCGACAAGTTGATCCTAAAAAGAAAGTTGGAGCGGTTTGTTCAGTTGCCACAGTCTGGAGGTGTGAGCCCATCAAATCAGAATCAAATACCAAATCAAATTAGACCGGTGGAACCCGCACGTACCAGCGGGAGGATAGTAATTAATACTATTAGTGGTGGTCCTCATCTAACAGACCAGAGCTGGAGGGAAATGGAGTCGTACGCCAGATGCATTTGGCATGCGAGCTTCGAATGTTGTAATAACTTGGAAGACAGGGCTCCGGCCAAATAATAGAAAACGATGACAGACGACATCATATTTCGAGATAGGGATACCGACAGAGTTGAAGCCCAACCATTGATCCACTAGTCATTTCAGCTCAGATAGGTCCTGCTTAAATGAAAAGGAACTATGGACAGTAGAAGTTCAGTGAACATACTCTTAAAGTGATCCTATGTTCATATGAAGATGGAAGAAAAAGATTTGAAGCCTTGTCAGTCTCGTATTCATGGATTCAATGGAAGTGAAACTTTACCCATTGGGATGGTGGAGCTACCAATGGAATTGGGAGTTGGTGAATGCTGGAGAGTCTGGATATTGTAGTTTATTGTAATGGCTATTAACTCACCATATAATGCTTTCTTAGGCCGACCGGCCCTAGCTGAGTTCAGGTCCGCTATCGCCCCTTGGTGTCTAACTTTGAAATTCCCTACCGACAAAGGAGTCGGAGTCGTTCAGGGAGACTAAGCTGCGGGACGAGCCTATTATGTTGCTGAGTTGCGGGAGGCGCTGTGAAAAAAGAAAGGGAAGGGTGTAGAGTAATCTCTCTGCATCCTCTTTGCGGATAATTCACGGTTAACGCCTGGGCTAAGGCCCGGGCACCACAACCAATTCCCAAGAGATCTTGACCCAAGAAAAACTGAAAGCAAGGATGAAGTCAAAGATAGTCTGGATTCTCCGACAGAGCTGACGATATTAGAATGGTAAATATTAGATCTCAACTAAGCCAACAGATGAAGGAGGAATTGGTTGAATTTCTCCGGGAAAACCTCAATGTGTTTTCCAGGACGCACTCCGACATGTGTGGCATCTCGTCGGATATCGCCACATTAAATACTGACTCACGACATGTCCCGGTCAGGCGAAAAAGGCATGGTATGGATGCAAAGAGATCTACCGTCCTAAAGGAAGAGGTGAATAAACTCAAGTCGAACGGGTTTATCCTAGATGCGTTATATCTATAATGGGTGTCCATGGAGGTATATGTGGATAAACCAGATCGGAAGAACCATGGAGGTATATATGGATGACATCCTTATGAAGTCACGATTCTCAACCAATCATATCAAAGACCTAGAAACGATGTTTGACATCCTCCTATACAGAATGAAACTCAACCTGTTAGAGTGTCACTTTAGGGTCGTGTCTAGAAAATTCCTTGGATTCATCGTTAATGCTTCGGGAATTGAAGCCAATCCCGAGAAGATCTGGGCAATTAGAAATCTTAAGACTTCGAGGACTATAAAGCAAGTTCAAAGCCTCAATGGGAAGGTAGCAGCGCTGAGCAGGTTCATTTCAAAATCCATCGACAAATGCATTCCTTTCTTCGATCTAATCGGAAAAGGGAAACGGAATTTTGAATGAACTATAGAGTGTGAAGGCACATTCCGAGCATTGGTTCAAACCTGTCCACACCACCCATTGTATCAAAACCTATTGATCATGAGAGATTGTACATCTACTTGGCGGTGTCATAAAATGCGATCAGTGCTGCTTTAATTCGAGAGAAGGACCGGATACAACGACCAGTCTACTACATCAGCAAATGACTGACTAGAGCAGAGAGAAATTATCCGAAGTTGGAGAAGTTAGCTTACTATCTTGTCATTTCCTTAAGGAAGCATCTCCCATATTTCCAGGCATTGCGACAAGTCCTTACGTGGCCTAAGACGTCTAGTAGGTTACTCAAGTTAAATATCGAGCTGAGTCAGTTCAACATCAATTACACACCAAGGCGAGCTATTCAAGGACAAGTCCTAGTAGACTTCATCGCTGAATTCACCATCTCGGAGGGCTTGCCCAAAACCAGTGAATCTCATAGATATGTGTGGAAGCTGCATACTGATGGTGCATCAAATGACCGCTTCTCAGGCACTGGGATTGTGCTTGAAACTCCTGAAGGACGATCTATATACTATGCTTTAAAGTTAGATTTCCATTCGACCAACAATGAGGCCAAATACGAAGCCCTACTCATCGGACTAAGGCTTGCTAGAGATTTAAGAATTATTAATGTGGAGATTTACTATTATTCACAATTGGTCGTGTGCCAAGTTCGGGGGGAATACCAGGCCAAAGACTGGAGACTGGCTGCTTATCTTGCTCGAGTCCAGAAAATATTGAATTAGTTCAATTACTATGCCATCTGTTACATACCTCGAGAACACAATCAGAAAGCCGATTCTTTGGCAAAGTTAGCCAGCACCGGTGAAGCAGAACAAATGGGACTTGTTCCCGTTGAGACACTATCTTCCTCGAGTATTGATCAAATGGAGACCAACTGGTACTTGAAGCCGCACCGATACCGAATCATGGATAACTCCATTCAGGAACTATCTCGAGCATGGAACCCTACCAGAGTGCAAAAGTGAGAAAAGACAAGTTCTTCGAAAGGCTTCATGGTTCACTATTCAGAATGGAGTCATGTATAGAAAAGGGTACTTTGTTCCTTTACTCCAGTGTATCGCCCACGATAAAATCAAACGAGTATTACATGATGTGCACGAAGGGGAATGTCGCGATCACACCGGGGGTAAGCTATTGCTAAGAAAGTGGTCTGATATGGTTATTATTGGCTGACTGTAAATCGTGACACATCAAATTATGCCAAGAAATGTATAGATGTCGGAAACATGCTCGAACTCCAAGAGCCCTGCCTACAGAAATAACTCAGATGGTCAGTTCATGGCCATTCGCAATATAGGGCATCGATACTATTGGGTCTTTACCTCTAGCTAAAGGTGGCACAAAGTATGCCATCGTTGTAGTTGATTAGTTTACTAAATGGGTGAAATCCGAGCTCTTTGCTACTGCCATGACGAAAAAAGTGATCAACTTTATAGTACGCAACATTATCTATCAATTTGGTCTCCTACATACCATCATAACTGACAACGGGGCCCAATTCGATAGTGTCGAGTTTAAGAATTTCTGTCAGCGATTCCATATCCAGAAGAAGTTCTTTGCAGTTGCACACCCTCAAGCGAATGGACAGGTCGAAGCTGTTAATAAAGTTATAAAGTCTATTCTGAAGAAACGATTGGAAAAAGCCAGGGGAAAATGGGTCAATGAACTTCCTATGGCTCTGTGGGCTTATCGAACAACCCACAAGTCCGCGACCAGCTATACTCCATTTTCACTCTCCTATAGTTTAGAAGCCATTATTCAAGTCGAGTTAGAAGTGCCTTCTCATCGTGTGACATATTATGACCCAAAGACAAATGCTATATTACTTGCCGAATCTCTGGACTTATTAGATGAGAAGAGGGAAGAGGCTGATTTGAAGGCAGCCGCGTAATGAAGTCGAGTCGCCCAATTGTACAATGCTAAGGTTCGACCTCGAACCTTTAAACTCGACGATCTCGTACTCAAGAGAATTTACCCAGTCCCTTAGCATATGAAACCAACGTGGGAGTGACCGTATGTTATTGAACGAAGACTCAAAGATGGTACCTTTAAATTGTAGACCATTGATGGTCTCCCTTTGCCGAGAGCCTGGAACAGCGAGTGTCTTCGTCGCTACTACACATAATAGGCTTTATTTATTCATTCAGTCCGCTTTTCATTTGCAACTTGTTTATGCATTTCGAAATTTGAATTTGTAATAAGGAAACCGACTTTGCCATACTTTCTTATTTCAGCAATAAAATACCATTTCTTCGAGCTAGAGCAGTGATTCTTAAAATACGTCCTACGACCATCACAATGCATGGAGAGCTAGGTTCCATCCTACGGTAGGACTTATTTAAATAGGGAGTGACTGTGATACGACTGGTCACTCGCTAAGTGAAACCCGAGCTCGAGGGAAAGTCATCACACTGAAGCCAGAAAAAAGGGATTAATACACGATAATCATCGAACTAACTCCGGTTCCTAGAGTGCGAGCTAGAGTATAAACTTACAAATGTGGGCCTAAAGAGGATGGATCCATCCATCTAACGACTTAGCCCGTGTTTAATACAAGTCCAAGGAGGATGGATCCATCCATCTAACGAGCTCACTTGTTAATTCAGGGTGGATGTGACCCGACCATCCACGATCCTGATGAATCTATCGTTCCCAGAGTGCGAACAAAATCGAAAAAAATCTAAACAGATATCATCGACTGTTTGTTGACCAACTCCAGATTCCCAATGTGTAAACTGGAGTATAAACATCTAAATGGGTGTAATAGACCACCCATCAACTATCTCTTAGTCCCCAAAGCGTGGGCTGAAATATAAACACTGACAGGGTGTGAACCGACCATCCATGAGACAATTCCGAGTCCTTGGAGTGCAGACCAGAGTGTAAACACAAATTGGGTGTGATAGATCACCCAGTAATCAATCTAAGTCCCCAAAGTGCGGACGAAATTCTAAATATCAAAGGGTGTGATTGACCGCTAGTAAAATAACTTGAGTCCTCGGAGCGCAGATATATCTTTGAACACTGAACGGGCATGACCAATCGCCGACATACAAGTGCAATCCCCAGAGTGTGGATGCAATTATCAATAGATGAGCAAGTATGATCTGACCATTTGAACTCATCTCGTTTCAACTTCGTTATAACTAAGTTGAGCTCGATTTATCGAAGGCGGAAAGCGACTACCGACCAACCATTTCAATTTATCCCTAGGACTGGGGGCAAAACTCAAGTACCAGCTACTGATCAAGACAGTACAATATTGGGGCTCAACTTAATGTTCGGTTATGACCCAAAGTCATAACTTCAGGACTTAATAACCGAGCTAAGATTCGATCCAAAGACTAAGGCTTCACAAGTATATTTAACGAAAATTCGAGCGCTAAAACACTTAAGCAAAATGTAACAACCCGCATGTTTAACGATTATATATTTAAATGTTTTATTTAAATATAGCATCGTTAGTCGGATTTTTGGGTCCGAAAAGCTACTTTTTGCAAACGGCCGAATTGGGACTCGAAACTACCTCCATTGGTTCCAAAATGGCGTTTGTGATCTTTTTGAGTATAATCTTTGATATGTTTGGAGTTTGTGAAATTTGACCCTTTTTCTATTGGGTTTTGGGTTTGGGTTCAGCCCACTAACTATCTAATTAACCCTAACTCAGCCCTCTCCTCTCATTCACTTATTAATTTCATAAAAGCTTAAGCTTAAAACTGGAAATGGGGGAAGAGAAAGGAAATTAGAAACTCCTAGCCCTAGATCCTCTTGCAAATCCAAATTCTTGCTCCAAAATCAAAGAGAATCCATTGGTAAGTTCTTCTTCATCTTCTCCAACTCTTCTCCTCTTCAATTTCAGAAAATTTCCTAAACCTAAATTGGGATATATGTGTTTTATTCTTAGATTGAAGCTTGTTGAGTTGAAGTAGTGTTTGGTTGGTCTTCTCCTTGTTATTGAGCTCCATCTTCTTGTTTTTGGGTTAAGGTGAGTTTTGAACTCACATCTACTTCTCTTGATTTCATTGATGTTGGGTATGAATTCCTAACACCTTGTTCATATGCATTTGCCTTTGATTTGAATTGAAATTGGTGAACATTTAACTTTTTGGCGTTTTGGAGTCAAATCCTTGAAAATCATAACTTTGGTGTTCGATCATTGTTTTTGGTGGTGAATCGGAGTCAATGGTGTTGGGTTATCGATTAGCAAAATCCCCTTAAGTCCATTGCTCGATATGTTGCAAATGGGGTGAGTTGCTCCTCCATTTGCTAGGCTGGAAAACATTTCCAGCTACAGCCAGTCGACTGACCCCTTGCAGTCAGTCGACTGACTGCAGAGAGTAAAAACTCTCGGGTTATGGTTCAGTCGACTGACTGCAGTAGGCCAGTCGACTGACCTGCTTCATTTTGTCCAGTATGCCTATTTGTTTGTGATTTTCACTTTTATCGATTTAAGTTGATTCCAATTAGTTGTTTATGCATATTTGACCTTGATGATTCCTTTTTGAATTCATTCACGGGTTCTATAAATGATTTCTTCAAATCGTATTAAAAGTTCGCTTCTCCGATTTATAAATTCTATTTAAAATGCACACACAATTTCGCACTTCGAGCGAAGTGGAAGGAAGATTAAATGGTTAGGTAAAACACGGACCATGAATCCCTGCGTTTATCTTTCTGATTAGTCCCCGACCTATTCGATTGATTGTTTTGACCTTTGTGTCTGGTTTACCGATGAGATGAGGTGAACTTTGTACTGCTTTGAGTGTGAAATTAACTAACGGATAGTAAACCGTTTAGTGCGAACGAGTGGTTATGGGACTCACGTTACCACTTTTCGGATTCCTTTTTGAGAGTTATGACACATTCCGCCAGTTAGTGGTGTCCAGTACTGGGTCTCTGACCTTCGCCACTACGGTTTGTTGCCTTCGGGTATGTTGCCTTCGGGTATATTGCCTTCGGGTTTGTACCTTCGGGTTTGTTGCCTATAGTATCGCTTCCGATGTTGGTCGTTATGAGCCGCATGGGTGATATTGGGTTTCCCTTTAGTATCGCTTCCGATGTTGGTCGTTATGAGCCGCATGGGTGATATTGAGTTTGGAGTCTTCGGGCTCATGGATCCTTGTTTGTACAGTACTGAGCTCGAGCAAAATTTTTTGATGTTTCATTCATATGTATATTGCCTAGGTATCGCCCTTCGGTATTGGTCTTTTTGAGCCGCATGATGCGTAGCGTTCACCTTGTGGAACTTGTATACCTTATTGGTATTTGTTATTGCCTTTATGGATTGATTTGGGATATTTGTATCCTTTGTTCTATATGTTGCCGATGAGATGAGGCTTGTTATCCTATGATTCATCTTTTGTTAGATGATTGTGTTATCTCCTTTAGAGATATCTGTTATGCTTTGTAACCTTGCAGGTTTATTGTTGTTCAGTTTATCTAACTGATTTGTTTAGCTAGACTGGCCCGTGTATTTTATACTCGGGTCAGACCGAGATGTTTCAGGTTAGGTGCTTTTGGACTTAGCCTATTTTGCTTCTGCATGGACTATTCAGCTTGTTCCTTTTTGTCATAGCTTTTTGTGTAGCCCTATTTTGTTGTAACTCTGATACGTGTATTCTTGTGAACTCATCTGTATATTGTGGTCTGCTATACCACTTGACTTGTATCATTTTGTATACTCTGTTATGTATCTGTATATGTGTATATGATGATTTACCGTTCTGTGATGTATATTTCATTTGAGTTATTATATTCTGTTCTGATAGATCCAGCCACATATGGTTTTGTTTTAAGTATTCATTGGGTATGTCGACCTGCTTGGTAGTCTATTGTCGATGTATTCAATAGATAATTAGAGCAAGGCTATAGATGGTCGCTCCCAACCAGCCTTATTCTCCGTGTTAGTTGACGGCATTACCTTGTAGTGTCCTTGGCTAGCGTGGGTATAGAGGTGGGGCGTCACACAAAAAAACATAAAATCGTATTGAAAGCAAAATGGAATTTTATTTCAACTATTCTTTAAAAAGTAAGGATAAGTACAAAAATTATTCCAAGAAATCATACTAGCAAGGGTCAAACCCGCATCTATACATGGCCTATAGGAAGCAAAAAGAAATTCCTATCTATCTACCAAAAAAGGGAGTGGAAGACATGTCTACTCCCTCAGTTTCTTCTTCTTCTTCGGCGTTGACCCACTAGAGCTACCACTCGGTTGCCTCTTCGAGCCTTTGCCTTTTAGTGGTTTGTCTCTAGCCGGAGGAATTATGGCAACCTCATCCTCCGAACTCATGGGAATTGGAATGCTTTTTGGATATAGAGTCGGAGGAATCGGAACACACTCAATGTTAAAGACGGGGGAGGCACGCTAGTGTCGACAACTGTACCACCGGGGGAAATCATTCGCCGAGGAGCCGGACCAAGCATCGCCATACCACCTCCAATTCCATTGGCCTGTGCGGCAGCTTCCATCTCGACATTAATCTCCGCTATTATCTCTTCTTCATGAATTGTTAAAGCGTCCATGGGAACGCTGCCAGTTGGTCCTAAAGAGCTGGCCATGAATGCGCCTTCGCCCATGACAAATGGCAAGTCGGTAAGTGGGTCACTTTGGTGGCCAAGGAGTTCCTCCATCATTTTCTCATCAAAAGTAAAAGTGATCCCCTGCACTCCGTTAGTTGGTACAGCAGCCACTATTGTGGTTGCCTCCGTCATAAGGGCCTCTTGCTCATGATGTAGCTCTTGGGTTGTAGGGGGCATCGTCGGTGTGGCTCCTATCACTGAATAAAGATAAGAGAAAACGTGTTAGTGACTACTTCGGACAAAGCTCACAACTTCGAATAAATGCGAGAAATGTTCAGAATACCTTCCTTAGAATGGCTCGCCGGTGGAGCCTAAGAGGCTTCACGGGCATGCTCGCGAGCTGGAGACAACTGCGGTTGATCAAGGTTGTAAGAAGGCACGGATAGAGGGTCAACCGCAGGAGTAGATTCGGCTGGGTTGGCATACGAATTTCAGAGCACGTACCATGATGCTCTACGCCAAAACCCTCTACAGCCTCCGGATGCTGAGTGTCGAGTCTCTCTTTCTCAAATATTATAGTAGCATCGTAGAGGACTCTTCTCATATCCTCATTCAACACCCGATTTTCTAATTCGAACTCATCGATGGATTCAATATGGTGCTCTGCCTTTTCATCTTCAACCAAGCGGCACTAAGCATTATATAGATGCGATGCATAATTTTCGAGCCAACTCAGATTTTGATGCTTCAAAACATTGACATTATATATAATGAGGAGATCCTCAATGTCACCCTCAAACCTGCCCTCTACCGCTCTCACTTCACCCTCATCCCTGGCTTCGGCTTCCTAAATCATTAGCATTGCCGCATCCCTCTCATCCCTGATCGCCACAGCCTTCTCACATGCTTCCTGAGCGGCTTTAATTTGCATCATCTTTTTCTTTGATGACTTCAGCAAATTTTTCTTTAAGCACCTCAAGCATTTTTAGAGTCGCATCTCTTTCAGCCATGACTGTGGTTGTCCGGTGCCCCATTTCCTCGACCAAGGAAAAATGAGTTCGCTTCATCTCCTCCATCCTCCAGGTTGCATCGTCGGCTCTTTTATTAGCCTTCGTTTCTGAATTTCTCACGGACTCGTTTTCATCATTAAGCATCTGAATTATGCGGTCCTTCTGAGCGAGATCAGTTCTTAGTTTCTTGATTGTCTTTGCCTGCTCAAAGGACACCGCTGATACTTTATCTACGGTCTTCATCCATTCCCTATATTGGCCATAAACATCGTATATGTAGTCATGCATCGTTTGCTCTGCCTCATTAGGAATTCACTTTAAGCGCGGGGGAAATATGAAGCCATCAAAATAGATTTTCGAAAAATCCTTTTTCAACTTAGCAATTCTGATCGCTCCTTCCCCGGTGGGTTCTGTGATGGCTTATTTAGTGGAGATGGGAGTTTCTGTTTTAGTCCTCCGATGTTGTTGGTCGAGCCTTGATGCTTGGGCAGGTTGTATTTGACGCGAAGATTCAAGAGGTTGTTTGCCAGAGCCAGAAGATTGTGTTGGACCTCTAGGTGTTGGGGAGCGCGATCGAGAACGGCGACTATACTATCTCTCCTTCTCCCTCTCCCTATCTCTTTCCCTCTCATAGCGCTCCCTTTCTTGACTGGAGTAGCCGCGATCATGGTCTCTATCGACCTTACGTCTGCGAGACTCGGATTATGTGCTAGATGAATGGTGCACAGAATGAAGGCTACCAAGCATAGATACCTGCATCGACATTGTGTATGTAAAATGAAAAGAGAAACGGATTTGGTAATCTCCAAAGATGAATAGCTTGTAACTAGAAATTATGTGGTGCCGTGAATTATGTGTATGCATGTGCACATACCCCAACCAACCGGTTGTAATAGCCGTATTCGAAGGAGTTGGCTCTCCTATGTCTAAAGCGCTTTGAAGCCCTTCTAACTCGGTATCTTGATGCAAAGGTAAGTCATCCGGAATGGGGATGTCCGCTAATCCCGTAAAGGAACTCTCCATCTACGAGAGAGGAATCTCTTGACTACTAGCAAGCAAAGAGACTATGACGGTTTTACGCCTTACTGGTTTTTGAGCAATAGACTTTCCTCTTCTCTTTTGCATTAGAGATCATGGACTTCGTGAGGACCCGGCGTGGGCTCATCTCCAGCAGTCATATTCTCATCACTGCTCCGTTTAGTAATTACTATTCTAGGAGTTCTCCTTCGAGCTTGTCTCATCGGGGCTGTACTAAGAACTCGTGCGAATCCAATGCTTTGATATTTGTCAATTAGCCCAACGACAATCAGATTCTTGTCCGTAAGGACTTCATCAATCTCTCTGTATTCGAGGGGCACCTCTTGAATAAATCATACTATCTCCTTAAATTGGGCACCTTCGGGTCGTGGAATCGAAGATGTAAAAGGAAGAAAATGTTAGACTCGACACCAACTATTAGTATCCAATTAGTCGGCAAGGAAGCTAGGGAACGTACGTCTTGCTAGCCACCGTCTGGCGAACCCCGGTGGACACCGAACATAGAACCATTCTGTCTTAAAGTAACTCAGTTTGGTGCAAGCCCCGATCATGATTTGACAATTTCTAACTGCTTCTGGAAAAGTAAAAGAAGGGTTGTTCCCATGACTCTTTATATTGAATAAGTATCTAATCTCTTCTGCCATCGGAGAATGGAAGAGATGCTCCATGACAATTACAGACAAACTATTGAGCAAGGCATATCCATTCGGGTGCACATGAGACTGAGCGATCCTCAAGAAAAGTAGAAGTTCCCGGATGAATTGGTTGAAAGGAGGAAGTGTCCCGGCTGCACACATAAACCTGTTGCAGGCTGTGTACCCTTCCGGAGGATTATGGGCTCTATCTTTTAACCCCGACAGTAAGACATCATCCAGCAACAACCCATGCCTTAGGCAAATCCTGCCTAACATGTCTTTAGAGATATTAGAGCGACAAAATCTTGTGGGTGTGCGGTGAAGACTGCTCCTGGTAGCTCTTTGGAGCAGGGCAAATAACATCGGTTGCGATAGCCGACATTTCGGTTACAGGGAGAGGCAGACTCTGAAAATCCTATGAATGCAAGCTTTGGGTTCCATAGCTATTGAACTTAGTAAAAATCATCGTTAGACGATAATAAATCCGTGTCCCCCCAATGTGAAGTGCGTGAATGTCTTGTGCAGTGCAGTGCTACATAATACTTAAAGAAATTCTATAGAATTTGAGAAATGTTCAAATGATAAGACTTTGAGATTCAACTGGAGTGACCGTCATCGTTGACCGTAACAACCTTGCCAACCTGACACCGGAAAGCAATCCATATTAAAGTTCGTTAAGTTTTTCAAATTACAGTTTCGACGATGAGCATCGAGGGATAGTCAAATAAAGTCCAGATATGCAAGGCTGAAGCTCGTCGGAGTCAAATGTTTAAGCGTATAGGAATTTCCTATCCATCAAGGTTCAAAATGGATCACTCTTCCAAAAGCCTACTTTTGTATCGATCAACACCAAAGATTTCCCACCGATCAAAACCTAAGCTTTTGTATTAATCAACACCCAAACATTCGTATCGATCAATATCCAAAAGCTTCGTATCAATCTCCAGTTCCAAGACTTCGCATCAATCGCACGACCAAGGTTTCGTATCGATTGCTCCAGATCGATACAAACTCCTACCATTAATGATCGACGCAAAGCTTCTCCTTCATCATTTCCAAATTGATGCAAAATTGCCCCCTCCATCCACCATCGATATAAACGATTCCTTCATATCCATCAAAAGTTCTTCTTGCCCAAGCTACTAAAGCGCATTTCTCCCTCCTCGACTTTGCTCTAACCAAATTCCAGCATCAGCAACGCCAGAGTCAGCCACAACTTTGGATGAATTGGCATTAAAATTCGAGCCTCGTCATTTTAAAGTGGTTTTGATCGATTGATTACCTAGTTTACAGAATCAGTTTGAAGGATTAATGGGTTATTTTGATTTGGGGACGAAGATAATTCTCTTTTCCGGTGTTCTGATCGATACGATGCGGGAGTATAAAAACAAAGAGCAAGTGAAAAAATTTCTAAGTACAAAACCATATTTATATGGTCCGACTCTAGGCAAATGTCGATTCGTCTCCCAGTGCAAAATGACCAGTTGGAGCGGTCTGTAATGGAATCGATACGAAGAGCCCTCTTCATACCCTTCCCCGGATTGATACAAAATAGCCATTTTGTATCCAATGACCGATTGAAACAGTTTTAACATCATTGACACGAAGCTTCCTTTATATCCACCCACTGCCTATTCGAGATGAAGCAATTCGTATCCATCATGCTATCGATACAAAAAACGAAGCAAAGGCTTGTTTGAACCGTTCGAACCCATCAGAGATTCATCGATATGAAATGGCGACTTCGTATCTATTGCCTTGAAGCCCACAAAAATTCGTATCCAACGGTACGAGATATTTTAAAAGGCCAATTAATTCATATCGATCACCATCGATACGAAGACGATTTTCCAAATTTTCACATCGATCCAGGAGAGGATCGATACGAAGAGATACGAAGGAATGAATCAAAACGACCATCAAGCGTTTGTCACAACTTGAATTTCACATCGATCTAGGAGAGGATCGATACAAAACTTGACAATGACTCGTGAACGTGCAAACGTTAACGGGAGTCAGGTTAACATTCATGCATATATGACGAACTAATATTCATTTTCAAAATTCACAGGAGTTGAATGCTCACTTGGTAACAAATACAACAGTGAATAACAGATTGCTAGCACTCGACACACAGTCACAACCATGTACTGCATAATCATTAGCAGTCAACAATTCAACATTTATATTATCGGAAATCAATCGAAGGTTACATCTTCTGACAAAGAGGCAACAACTATTTAGCGAATCGGATTAAGCTTTTTCAGAATAAAGAATGCAGCTTTTCAAAGCACGTCATGTTCACACAAGACATTGAACATACTTTGGGGGGCAAATATTATCCCGCCTTCAGGCAAGGCCGTGACACCAAGGAATTAACTAGAAACCAAGGATAGTTCGTCCTGAAGATCGTTTTTACACAAGTTTACTATGGATGCTGGTAAATTTTATGCGAGTTTGGATCAAGCTACAATCGACATGATGCGACAAGCAAAACTATGGAAGCCAACGTTTCAAATTTTAAGTTAATCGGAGTTCGTATGCACAAGATATTGATCGATCAGGGTTGAGGAAACCAACTCTATTCGTATCCATACAATTTCGCATCCATTACCAAGAAAGACTTAGTTTGTATCCATCGCCCACTAACTTCCTTCGTATCCGTCGAACAGGAGCTGCTTCGTATCCATCATGTTAAAAACACTTCATGTCCATCAACAAACGACACTTTGTATTGGTCCCATGAATACACTCTACGTATCATTCTTTCATCCACATGGTTTGTATCGATCGTTACAGATCGATATACGAAAGGCGGCCATGCATCATCGATATGAAATCGACTACTTTATGATCGATACGAAGAGATCATCCATCTATCGATACGAAGTAACCATAAGCTGTCGATATGAAATAGCATTAGAATTTGATACCAAGTAAGGTACAGTAGATCGATACGAACAAGAACACGTTCAAGCGGAAGACTCGGTCACTCGGCATGAAAAGTGGATTGATCCTAAAATATGGCGCCACGTCACCCTGATCGATACGTGCCAGCATCGATACGAAGCCATCGTTACAAACTCGGAAATGTTACACAAATACAAACTTGGATCGATCATAACTCAAAATCTGTAAGTCCAAATGCTATCAAATTTTCGCAGAAGCTTGCGTACCACCTCTACTTGGTCTCTGATCGATCTCAGCCCAAATGGAGACATTTTTTATCGATACAAATTATGTATGTAACGATCATGGATCCATCCTAAATTTCCATGGATCAATCTGGTGGGCCCAACAGCGTGAGAAAAGGAGTCTTCCGAGATCTAAGCTAGATATATTCAACTTTCTCCTATAAATAGCAGCCCAGTGCCTCTAGAAAACGGACTTTTGGCATCTCTACATCAATACTCTACCGAAATTGCGATTGTACTTTGATTGTACTGTTGTAATCCACTTATAACTAGCGAGTTATAATCAATATATATCGATCATTTCATAGTGGACGTAGGCCATACGTCGAACCACTCTAAATTTGTGTGTTTTTGTACTTTTTTATCTGTTAACTCGTGTGTTTGTTTGATTTGCCTCATTTTACATTTACTTTCTTCATTTTATCTCTTTAAAATCATCTGAAGAGTGTTGTGCCCAATTTTGGTACAAATACCTTTCATTTCAAATCCACCTTTTCATTTGAAATTTAAATATATTTTATATTTATAAATTCGTATTTTTATTATTTTTATACATTTCAAAGTAAAAATGTTTTAAACATTTAAGCATTGTTTTAAAGTTTGTACAAGGGTATTACCACTTCTAATAACTTGTCGTTCGATAAAAAGCTGAAAAATCCGAAAAGTGGGTTTCGATCAAATTTCTAGTTTTCCGTGGGACTACCTATTTATGTAAACAAAATCCAAAAATGAATTTCCTATCATTAATTAGAAGAGAGTTATTTAATTATTAAAACCATTAATTGAATATCTAAGATAAATCAAATATTCACAAACAAAAGTGATAAAATTCCGAATCGTTATATTCTCTCCCCTTAAAAGAATTTCGACCTCGAATTTCATCTCAACCAAATAAAGAAAGAAATCAGTTAACACAAATACTTAACTACTTATATAATTATTTATGAAAACATTTTCAATAATCACCACTTAAGTTTTAAAACTTGTATAATACACCACTACATCCTAAGGGTATATAGCACTATCTAGTTCAAACCTTTTGATTTTGGATTTTTTTCCTTAAGCAAACTCAAGATCCAAATATCTGGTTTTTATTTCCAAAAACCCCCTTTTGAAATGATCTTATATATTTTAACCATAGAATACATACACAGCCTGATTATCCTTAAAATGATACCGAGGAACTGGGTACTACCAAATAGTATTATACATTCCCTTTACAAAGAAAGGTAATATTTAAGAGAAGTGCTTACTATCTGAACACACCTTTTTTCCATTTTAGTTATTTTTGGGCCACTTGGACTAGTTAACATAAAAATATTTCCTCTATTTCAAAATACCCATTTGAACAATTCTGTATGTACTTCCATATAAATAGTTTTAACAAAATATCAATTTCCAACTTGCTTTGGGTTTGTTCATACTCGAACTCGTTTCGATTGTACGATGATAAAAAGAATAATTTAATAAGTGCTCTACGACATTTACTTAGGCAAACATCCAATCCTCACTTAAAAGATTATTCAGATCATCACAAAACAAATCAAAAACTCATTCCCCGAACCAAACCAAAGAACAGATACTGTACTTCAAAATTTTCTTTCCAAAGTATTTATATTTTTATAAACTTCCAAGTAAAACCATTACTATCTTTCCCATAAAACATTTAAGAACTTTTCTAAGACTTCGAGATTTGAATCCTTAAAACCTTTTTATTTAGAAAGCACATTTTTATAATCCAGATTTATATAAAATCACTTAATACAAAATCATTTCTTGAATATTTATTCCCAAAATATTTCTAGCTTTCTTTTAAATAAATATCTTTTATCAAAATCCAATTATAACATTGCATTGATGTCGAATGCCTTATAGTCAGACTGTAAAACTTAATTCACAAGGTGTTTATTTTCAATGTTGAATGCCTTATAGTCAAAATTACTTATTTAAAAAAAACTAGAGACCAAACTCTACCACTTTACAGTTGAAATCTCGGCAAGTTCTAAACAAGGAAGATTTTTGAAGATGAGATGAAGAAAGTTGTTACTACATTTTCACAAGAACGGTAAAGGAAAATAGTGGGAACAATATTCATATGAGTATATTTGTGTTCATAGTAAGCATACTCCTTCATTCTAAAGCAGATATCAATAAAAATAAAAAATTTAAAACAACTACTTAAACATTGATTTTTTTTATTTGTACCAAAAATCAAGTTGCTAACAAATTCACATTTTTATATTTTTCTTTCATTTTCAAATCGTATTATGATATTTAAACCATTACTAGAACAAAACATTATATAAAAATCAGAATCAAGCTAAAAGAAAAATTTCCACAACATTTATTTAAAAAAAAGAATAACAAAGAAATGAAGATCTCGCCTTCCCAAATTATTTGAAACGCAAAATCCATGCTTAACTTCATCTATTTTTCTTGAGTGTAATAGAAATGAAGATGAAAGGATGAATTACGAAATATAAATATTAAATAAGAATAGCGTATGTATAAAAGGTTAAATAAAAATATTAAAATTAAAATTAAAATAGGGATGCCCTTGGACCAAAATGCCCTTAAATTAAGTTTTCAACTCTTGCATCAAATCTAAAGCCACCAAAATGTCAAGCATATGCAAACCTGTTGGATGATAGAGTGATTCTTGTATCGTTGTTAATTCACACACTTATGGAATCTTTCATTTCAAATCCATCTTTTGATTTGAAATTTAAATTTATTTTATATTTATAAATCCTTATTTTTATTATTTTATTTATACCTTTCAAAATAAAAATGTTTTAAACATTCAAGTGTTGTTTTAAAGTTTATACAAGGGTATTACAACTTTCAATAATTTTTCGCTCGATAAAAAGATGAAAATCCAAAAAAGGGTTTTTGGTCACTTTTTCAGTTTTCCGTTGAACAATTATTTATGTAAACAGAATCCAAAAATGAATTTTCTATCATTACTTAAAAGAGAGTTTTTAATTATTAAAATTATTAATTGAGTATTTAAAGTAAATTAAATATTCACAAGTCAACGCGATAAAATTCCTGGTCGTTACACTTAAATTTTACGGTTCCTTTAACGTTATTAATTAACATTTAGTGTATTTTTATTACCGTAATTACATATATAACTATTTCTGCTCTAAAACTTCAAATGCTAATAACCCTTTTCGTTTGAAACTCCAATCGGAAAACTTATATATGAAAGTTGATCAGAAAATTACCACAAACACAATGGGGCAAGTTTTGTAGCTAAATTCTGATGTTTGTAAAAATTCTTTTTTTAGCATTATTATTTTATTAATTAATTCCATTAGTTAAATGCTGAATTTTACGAGGTGTTATAGAAAATGTCTTGGTCGACCCAATGAGTGGGGTATCATCGGAGCGACCTACAACCATCGAATTGGACAACAGATTTAAGGAAAGGAAATCTTGAATATATGGAAGTTCTGTATCTTCTATATATTGAAAAAAACTGAACCGAGCATGCTGTATAAGGAAACTGCCTTATTTACCTATTTAACCTCCCTATCTCTTCACTTCTATAAATATCCAAGCTTCCAACATCACCATGTACAAATTTGGGAGCTATTGGATACTGACAAACAGAAATCAATGAATAGGCTACTGGAAAACCACATTCCATTTCAAATCATTGTTTTTTACATTTGAAACATTGTAAAACTAAAATTTAAGGAAGAAAATAAAAATAAACAGTGGATGTAGGCATGTCCGGGGGAAGACACTATAAATCTGTGTGTATTTCATTTTACCACATCTTCGACTTCTTTGCTAATATAAATCGATTAAAGAAGCCTGTCCATTTTCGGTGCAAACGCATATCTTATGTTTTATTTGAAGATTTTGATTTGAATTTTAATTATATTATATTATCATTATAATAATAATATTAGTTTAATTATAATATTGTTAATTGTTCAAAAATGTTTGACAAAATAGTTTATTGTTAATTTAAATTACATTTATTCAGTTGAAGTTAGATAATAAAATAGTTTATCATATATAAGGATATATGTATGTATGTACACACACACACACTCTTTTTTTACTTTAAATAAAAAATATTTGAATAATAATAATTCATAAAATAACCTTATTATAAATTTAAACAGTACTTTTTCCATGTTTAATATTTCATAAATTTATATTATATATTTACATAATTATAATTTATTCTAATTCAAATATAAAATATTCAAACATATGGACAATGTCATAACATATTAATATTGATTAATAGTGTTTTTATGTAAATATTTAATAGTAATATTAAAATTAAACTTTCGATTTTTAATATCGAAAGCAAGTGCTTAGTTTAGTATCAAACAATATCGATATGTTTAGAATTTAATTATGAATTCATTGACGTATGTTATGCATAAAAGGAGCTTATATGTAAATATTATAAATATCGAAAACATGAGGACTTAAATGTAATGAATAAAAGTATGAGGACTTGCCTAATTGCCCTGCTAATAAAATTTTGCCTAATTCTGACATTGCCTAATTACCTTGCTAATAAAATTTTGCCTAATTCTGACATTGCCTTAGTTTATCAAAAGTCATACCGCCATCACCGTCATGCTCTTTGTAATGAGAGGTGTCGATTGATGCCACCCTTATCAACAAAGACGCTTCTTAAAATAAACCGTAATTTTATATGTCAACATCGATTACTTTCTTAGCATCGCCTTTAGCCACCTAGGTTGTGGCTGATGCATTGCGAAGCATTCTTTCATCTAGTTGACTTTGGTTGTGTTAACGGTCGATGATCGTGACTTGAGGATGATGTACTATAAATAAATGGCCATATTGCAATGTTTTCCATTAAATGTTGTAAAATAACCTTTTAATAATGATTGTTATGAAAATGTTATAAACATTGTTTTTTACAACTCTATTTTCATGTAAGATGTAAAAATACTCTTTTAACAACGGTTATTACGCAACATTGCAATTACATTGTTTTTATAGCTTTTTTCCTCAATGTTGTAAATATTAACTTACAACATCTATTTTTAAAGTTATTTTACTCATAGGTTGTGAATGAATCCGTAACACTCTTTCAGGAAACGTCCACTATAGAAAAACCGAATTCCCTTAAATTTTCTAAATATGCTTGCAATTGTTCAAAATATTATAATAATCAATAATTAGTAATTTATAGTTAATAACTAATAATTAAATCTTAATATTCTACAAATGATGATTTATAATTAATAATTTATGAATTATCTCATATAATTCATGATTTATGTTATATTATAAATAATAATTATTGATAAATAATTTATAAATAAAAATTTATGATAGATAATTTTTTTATAATTAATAATTTACTATAATTAATTATTAATAATTAATTAACTATATTTATTTATTTGCAATTAGAACGTTTGAATTATAATATATAGATAATAATATATATTTAATACATAATAATTTATTATAATTAATGAAATTAATGGTTTATGATTAAAAAATTATAAATAATAATTTATGATTCATAAATATGTTCATAATAAATAATTTAATAATAATAATATATAAATTGTAGTTCATTAGGAATGACAGTACATAGCGATAAAACTAAATTATAAAGCCCGCCACCTATTGCCTTAGCAAATTTCATTCACAGCCAAAACTTTATTTTCCCCTAACCCTAAATCCTAAATTGCTTATTGTAACATCCCGCTTTTTTGTACGCTTTAAATCGACGATAAACTACACACGTCAGACTTAAACCATACAAAAGAGCGGATTGTTATTGGGGTGAATAAGAAAAGCAGAGAAAGAAATAAAACAAAACGGAATCTCATAGCGGAATGACAAAATATAATAATCAAATAACAGTTCATCAAGCTGTTTTACAAAAACATTTGATTATACTTATACAACACAGATCAGAGTTACATATACCAGAGAATAATAAAAAATGCAGCGGAATACATGATGTAGTGGAACAATATAATATATAATAATAATAATAATAATAATAATAATAAAATATTCATATTTGTCCTCCAGAAATAAGGTCCTCAAAATCCTGTAATGCTCAGCCTGACCCGAGCGAATTGAAAGGACAAAACACTCGAGTCAGAACTAAAAGATCTTATGCGAGTTAAATCAACGGTAAATAGACATGAGTGTAAGTGGCATCGGAGATGTTTACGGGGTTTGACATCTTCTATCCAGTATCTAATGTGAATGCAATAACTTAAGAGATGCTCGGGATTCACATCTCCTAAGGATACGTTAGACTGTCTACTATGTAGTAATATATGCTATTATAATAGTGCTACATTAAAGTATAATATATATTAAAAATAGCGTTAAGGCTTTACATTTTCCACCTTAACACACCTTTATATTCCCATAGTCTATAAAGTACCATAATCTCCCCCGTACTGGGCGTCGTCGGAGGGCACTCCATAGGTATGGTACAAAACCAAAATCGTATAAGGCGCGCTAGGGTAGGTGACACGGCACAACTAGGCAATGTTAGGGTAGAAATACCAATTACGCTTTCGTGCTGGTGGTAACGCGTAGCGCGCAGCTACCACCCACCTCGAGCCACACCCCTAAATAAAAAAATCAAAAGTGGCCACCGAATCAATCCAAAAGTCAAAGTATAATATCGAAGGGATGTGTCCGATCAAAAGAGCTACCTCATTAGCCCGTCAGTCGCTCCTATTTTAGCCACCTTATGCTAACTCACGAGAGTCAGGTCCACATACATACCTCAAAGGACGTCGCCACCATCCTACTTCATTCTGGAATCTCCACCGCGTACACGGTTGTTAAAGTGGTTTTCGGTATCGACAGAGAGTATGCCCATATCTGATCCCGGTCTCTTCAACAACTAACCGTTATTATAACACCGCGGTCATCTTCAAAATAGTCTACACTTTAAAACCAAAATATCATTACCTTTTCAAAACCAAATCAATACACTATCATTTTTCATTTCAAATATATCTTTTTCCAAAATCATAGCACATTCAAAGTTATAACACTTCGAAATCACAAACACTTGAAGTATAACACTTTCAAATCATATTAGTTTGAAACTCATAACTTTGAAACATAACTTCCACCACTTAAATGGTTAAAATATTAAAATACTTTATATAACAAAATAGCTTCTTCAATTTCAAAAATCAATTCCAAAACAAATCGAATTTCTAGATTTTAAATCTAACCCAATCCCAAATCACAAATTTCCAAATTATATCGATTTCAAAACAGATTTGATCCATGGAATAAAACCTTTCAAATTCAATATATTTCAAACTTTAATTATTCAACAATTTCAAAACTAAATGTGGTAATTTCATATATATATATATATGTATGTATGTATGTATGTATGTATGTATGTATATGTATATATATCGAATTCAAATTTTTATTATTTAGTTTTGAAATATTTTACTTAATACATCCAGTATCATTTAAATAAAAACCCAAACTACAAATAACTAAATATTTCCTTCAAATTATTTATACTTTAAATATTCTTTTACTTCACCTTAAACCAAAATCAAGTTATAAAAATCAAACCTTCTAAAAGTTCAAATTTAATAAATTTCACATCAAGCTTATTTGAGTTTAATTTCTTAAATAAATTCAATTTCAAATAAATCTCAAATTTATCTCCCAACCTTAATTTTATCTAAATCATTATAAACACTATATAAAAATATAATTTAAATACTTAACCATATTATCTTCAATAAAAATCAACTTATTATTAAGCTTATTCTATATTAAAACAAATTATACATAGCTTAAAATCAAGGATAAATAACACTTATATATAGTATCTAAAATAAATATTTATCTATAACCATATATTTCTTCACAAAATAATAGAAATCATTTCAAAATATTTTATATGTAGACCACGGCATCTGTATATAATTTTCTATCATATGGTCAAGCGATACAGATATTTATCATTTCAATTCGAAATTTAAATACAGTTATATATCATTTCAAACCGCAATCCCGAATGAAATAAAAATCCATAACAACTTGCAGTCTATAACAATATAAAATACAACATCCATTCATCTAATATCAATCATCAAACACTCATCACAATCATCATCCAATTAAATCAATAACATCAATATAGAACAGATAATAAATAACAGGTATTTACTAGCAATTTATATTCAATAATAAATTAAATAAATATTTTACCCAAATAAATTCAAATAAACTGAGATGATGATTCAAAATATGTCAAACAGACATAAATAAATTTCTAATCATGTCATAAATCAATTTAACAAACATAAGAAATTTTAGAAGTTGTGAGTGGGTTAAAACACTCACCATTTGAATTTAAATGAATTTAAATCCAATTTAAACCCAAAATTCAAACAGTCTCAGATTCCGTCCAACTAGTGCCAAAATGTCAGAAATTTTGATATGATCCTAGCGCAAGAAACAATGTGCGAAATGGACCTCGTATGTAAAAGATATTTGAATTAAAAGATTTGAAATCAAAAATAAAAATAAAAATAGAATAAACAACACTCACTCAAGATTCTGCCATGTCAATGCTCTTCTCCAGACTCACGAAACCCGACCTAGAACGAAAGACGCACGCGTGCCACCGCATTTCACACCATCGCCGCACCCTCCACCGTGTCGCGCCACTATGTTTGGCCGCGGCCACGAGCCCGCTCCTACCCCGTGACAACGTCACGTCGCTATCACGGCTAGAAGAGCCGGCCGCCGCAATAAAATTCAAACCCTAACGAATTAATCAAGGCAATCTAGCGGTTAACTCATCACGAAACCCATATGTATGTGATCCCTTCGACTTTCTCCACAATACTGCGTCCTCGAATCAACGATCAATCGAAGTTGATCACAACTCAATGAATGGCCGCGAATTGTTCTCAAATTCCTGGACAGACAGAGGTTCAGATTGGAAAATGAATTATAGATCTGATATGCGTTCTTCGAGAGCTTCAAATCGATATGTAATTCGATATAGTTTTAGGAGATTTAATTTTTGATTTGATTTTGCATTGCAATTAGATTTGGAATTGAAATTTTTTCTGCCATTGAGAAAGAGGAGCAACAGAAAGAATTATATGTACAGACAAATGAGAATAAGGAGTGGCTATGGTTTATAACGAGATATATATAGGTAGAGATGAAATAATAGAGGAATGAATACGATTGGTTCGGACGGTTGAACGATAAATGGCCCGAAAAGCCCGTTTTGACTCCGTAATGAAAATTGGTCAACCCATATATCAAAATAGATGTTTTTGAATATTTTAAAATCAATGGAACAGGTTTCAAGTCCTAATTCCATCATATGAAGAAGTTACGGTGAATTCAACTTATTTCATAATGATTTCAATTGATTTCAATTTAATTGATTACTAGGCGTTTCGAGCCCGTACTATCAAACGACAAGTCCGATCGTTATCAAACTTGAAATCCTATAATAATTTACCGCTACGGATCCAATGAAACTAGTTTCATCGAAATCCGAGTCAGTGGCCAAAATGGTTATTTTCTAGTTAATTAAATAATTTAATTTTATATTAATTAATCACTTCTTCAATTCAAATTTAATTATTTACCATTTCTATCATTTCTGATTACAAATAAACGTGTAATTCATTAACCAAAATTTCCATATCAGTCAAATAAGGATTTATTGCAAAATATATAGTGTTTACCTTTAATTTAACAAATTCAAATAAATTATATTTTTAATTTCAATTAAATTAATACAATTTGTATTCAATCTCTTTATTCAATCAATCATCATCCTACAGATAAATTTAAAATTAGTGTATATATATCCAATTACCCTAATATTTATACAGTCATCAACTAAATTCATATTAACGTAGTCTTTAATTACGTTTAATTGCAATGGATTTAGATCTAATTCAATAGATTAAATAAATGGGTAAACAATTAATGATTATCACCATTTTCCTAATTTAATCACATTCATACTTTATTATCAAACAACAAATATTATAACTACTTATCTAACATTGATTCTATCAAATTACAATTTATTATGTATTATTTCATCAATTAATATAACTTCGAATTTATTTCCTAATTAACTAATTACAACCAATTATAATCTTACAATTGTTTCAATTAATTGGGATTGCACTAAATTAGTTACTTATTAACTTGCATTAACATTATTAACTTAATTTACATTCAATTACTATTAACAATGTGTTATTTCATTAGTCATTTAAATAATTACATTTGTTTTCCTATATTCACTATGTAGCCAAAGATAGCCTTTCAATCACTTTATTAAATTTGAATTCCAATAACTTATTAATAATTCATTTAAGTAAACTTTGTTACATTTCGTTTTTGCATTCATTTCATTATTAAATTACAAAGTTTTATTTCTTTCCATATTAAATTACCAAAAATTATAAATTAAATAAATTTAAAACATCGAAAGTTACGGGTTGTTACACTCTTCCACACTCAAAACTTTTCGTCCTCGAAAAGGACAAAGAAGGGAAAAGAAGAAATTAAATAGTCAATATATCTTATTCAAAATATTGACTTTGTAAACAAATAAATTTATAAAATCAAGCAATTTGCATAAAATATATAAAGTTATAAACAATTAAATCCTTATATATTCAAGTAACAAAATTTTGGAAAATATTTCACAAAATCTTCTAAGTCCAAAATTTCCAAAAGAAAAATCAGCAGAGTCTTCTTTGTATGGAGAGGCTCGGGAGAAAATATAATATCAAATATAGCAATATATATCACAATATCTTAAAATAATATATCCCAACAACGGGAAAAACAATATAATAACGCTAGAAAACCATAATCCGAGAACGTACCTATTAATTGGGCAATTAACGCTTAATTATGAAACCAAAAGCAGTAGCAATTGCTTCCATAACCTGTATTTCACTTATATAATCCAAAAAGAGTTAATAATTATATAAAATGAAATATTTAAAGTTGTTTCAACTGCTAACAGACAATCAATATAAACAACAATCACTTGCAACCAACATACAATCATCATATACATTCAACACAAATCAATTTATTCATCCACATCAACCAAAACAAGTAGTTACTTCAGGCTTAGACACTTTTAAATTGTATAGAATGGCGAATAAACTATTAAGCATACCATTTGCTCAATAGTCTTAGATAATGCTGAATGGATTATTCATACATCCAAACAACTTTAAAGTATCCTTGCCTAAACAACTATAAACCAAAACAAACAACACATTCCAAATATTGTTTAAGTTCATTCCTATTAAAAAAAATCCTTCATAACATTTATTGCTCATTTTCCTCTTCATTCAATTAATACTTATCTTCATTTATTTCATTTATTACTTACTAACTTCATTTATTAATAATATTCATGTTCAATTCAGTTACTTGGCATAACAATTTCATTAACTTAAGTTTATAATCTTTTACTTACAATGATCCCTTTTCTATCACATTTAATTACAACAATCTTCCAAATTACAACTTTAAGTTTATAACAATTATAACATCAATCCCTATTCATAAAAGCAATTTATTGAACACTTTCATTACATAAATTTACTTGTAAAACTTCCATTACATTTTCTTATTAAACATTTCAACTTTTAATATTTGGTAAGTTATATATATGCTTTAATAATGTAGTTGGAAGTTATACAAGTTTTTCTCATTTCTTTTAATTAATTTAATGTTCAATAATCATGTCCTTTGTTTTACAGGTTACTAGTTTCAACTTTCTTGTAGTTTCATTTATAACCTAGCATTTAATCTCTTATTTTAATTAGAGGTTCCAATTATTAATTAGTTACATTCCACTTCACTACAATAATTGAAACTATTAATTAACGGAAACTTACGAACTAAATACCGGGTTAAATTTCAAATCATTTTAAAATAATAGATAAATGTATACACTTACAAATTATATATCCAATTATATTTAAAATAATTAAAATTTATATATGTTCATCAAAATAAATCTGCAGTAAAACTACTACAGCGATCTTCCCACTTAGAAACTCAAAAATGAATATCGATGATGCATGCACTCATCACCGAAATTATTTTCCAGCGACAGAGAGAGGAGTACAGAACTTATTTCTTTCCTAAAATTTCTTTAAAAAAATTCTTTCAAATCATATTAAAATATTTATAATAGAAAATACTTCTAATAATATTATGACTATATTCCAAAACCATTCGAAAGAAATTTTCAAAATCCTGGAACTTATGTTCTAAATTTCCAGTTTATTCTCATTTATTTTACTTCTCAAGTCTTATTTCCAACCTATATTCATAAATTTCACTACCTAACAATAATTAAATTACAACCAAATATATATAATTTATAAATAATTTATTTTATATATAGAAAATATAATAAGCAAAATTATTTCATTCACCTATATTCAAAACAAATATTGTGTCGTTCTGTCCTATTAAGTGTTTAGAAATCCCTATTGATGTCATGGCGTCCTATGCACGAACCAGAATTTATAAATACAAAATGGAACAAATTAACATAATATCAAAACCTTTTATAACACTAACAAATACGCTCTCTCATATATATACACTCAGTGACTTCTCACAGGGTATTACTACCCTATTGATAAAAAGTCATACCCCTCAAAGCTAAAGTTTATCGCTAAACCAAAGCTCTGATACCAAATGTAACATCCTGCCTTTTGTATGCTTTAAATCGACGATAAACCACACACGTCAGACTCAAACCATAAAAAAGAGCGGATTGTTATAGGGGTAAATAAGAAAAGCAGAGAAAGAAATAAAGCAAAACAAAATCTCACAGCGGAATGAAAAAATATAATAACCAATAACAGTTCATGAAGCTATTTTACAAAAACATTTGATTATACTTATACAACACAGATCATAGTTACACATACCAGAGAATAATAAATAATGCAGCGGAATACATGATGCAGTGGAACAATATAGTATATAATAATAATAATAAAATCTTTGTCTTCGTCCTCCAGAAATAAGGTCCTCAAAATCCTGTAATGCTCAGGCTGACTTGAGCGAATTGAAAGGACAAAACACTCGAGTCAGAGCTAAAAGATCTTATGTGAGTTATGAAAAGTATGTGTACGAGTGCACGTACTAATATAGTACACACGGATCGTGTAATATGGAATATAATAAAAAATGCGGAAATAGATGATAGTAGCAAAGTAAATAAAAAAAGAAAAATCACACCAGAGATTTTTATACTGGTTCGGAGCACCGTCCTACGTCCAGTCCCAGACTTCTATCTGGATTTTCACTATTAACTACCTCGCTTCACCCGGAGGAACAGGTTTACAACATCCGAGCAAACGAACAGGATTTCACGCCTCTAATACACTGAGGACTTCAACACTTGCCTCTTACAACACCGAGGACTTCAACACTTGCCTCTTACAACACCGAGGACTTCAACAAAGATGAATATAATTGTTTATTGACGGTATGTGTTCTTGCTAACACAGTTTTGTCACTTGTAGTACAAACTTCCTATAATCTTATCCTTAAAATATGTGAATGATTTTTTGTGAAGATTAAGAGAAGTATATTACTTATTGAACAAAAGATATGAAATAATTTCAATGATTCAATAAGCAATTAAAATAATTGAGAGCTTTTAGAATGCAGGAGTATTTAGAAAGTAAGATCAGAAATTAGAGTAAAATATATATATATATATATTCATATATCTTGAATCAATGATTTAGATGAGTTTATATAGAGAAAAATGGTTGTAACTCTTTGTGAACAGTAGTCATTAATAGATATGATCATTGATGAAAGGTAAGAGATGCAACCATTGGAGAAAGAAGTGTCTTTTGAAAAAGGTTGCTCTCTGTTTAAAAACGGTCGACATGTCAAAAAATAGCCAGTAGACAGGATTTCAAATATATAGTCGTTATGTGCATGTGTGCACGTTCATTGTGCATTTTACACAGAAACGGCCGACCGCCTGATTTAATACCGGTCGACCGGTCCCTGTCAAATTTCTCAATGAATGTGCAATGCTATTCAAACGTATATATATCGATTATATTGAGGTGCATGATTATTTGAGGATAGATTTTAACAAGTTTATCACTATTACAATATCAAATAATCAACCTATAATCTAGAGCACCATATGTAGCTATTTTGTGCTTCTTTATAGCCATGATGTCTTTGTTTTGTCGATCTCCTTTATTTCTTTGTCACAAATCAAAAACTTCGTAGAATCTGTGACTCAACATTCTCCCCCTTTTTGATTGATGACAATATATATCTGAAGTTCTGAATCTCCCCCTGAATATGTGATCTCCCCCTGAGATTTTGTTTGTATTCTTTATATATATATATATATATATATATATTCCGCAATTGCTCACATCGCCTTTGTCGATGATATAGCCTTTTGAATTATCTCCAAAAGTGACGGAGCCACCATCTGAGCATGTAATATTTGTTAATAACCTCTTGTCTCCAGTCATGTGCTTCGAGCAACCACTGTCCAATATCCACTTTCCTCTTTTCTTAAGTGGGACCTGCAAAAAATAAAATTAAGTCCATGGTACCCACTTTTTATAGGGTCCTAAGAGTTAGGTCTTAGGAGTCCAAACCCATACGGGTCTGGTATCCCCTTTATATACATAATTAATATTAAGATGTACAGTATTCATGAAATTCTGAATATATTTGTTCCTAATCAAATTGTTATTTGTTTTAGGAACCCATATTTTGATGGTCTTGACATTTTTCTTTTGAAATTTCACAACTGGTTTTGGTTTGGAATATAATAAACTAAGATTTTTCTTAGCTTCAGTTTTTTGTACTTTCTTCTTCCTTTTATTTCCAAGATGTTTCTTGGTTTCTTGTTTCTTATATCCCAAACCTTGTTTATCCGAAATAGATTGTGAACTTTCAATGATTTTTGTCAAATTTTCTCGACCTTTGTTAAAGTTAGAAACATTTTGAGTAATGTTTTCTAACTTAGTTTGTAAACTAGCCTTTTCTAGGTCCAGAATTTTGACTTTTGACTCAAGCTCATGATTTTTAGTAGTGAGAGCATCATTTTTCTCTTTTTGAGTTTCAATTTCTTGACTCAAAAGAACTAGTTGAGAGTTAACATTAGATGATGATTCTTGAAATTTTTCAAGTTCTTCTTCTAATATTTTCTTCTCGTCTTTTAACATATCTCGTTCAAATTCTGCTCTACTCAAATCTGCTTTGGTTTCTTTTAGCTGTCGTTTTATGTCTTTATATTTGACTATCAATTCAGCATTAATATCAAGCATTTCATCGAATGTAGGAATTTGTACCTCATCTTCTGTTGCCATGAAACATACATTTGCTTGTTCATCTTCCATATCACTATCACTTTCTGATGAGTCTTTATCATCCCATGTTACCGAGAATGCTCGTTTCTTTGATTTGTCCTTCTTATATCTTAATTTGTCATTTTCTGACTTCTTCTTTTGCTCCAGACAATCCTTGTGCATGTGCCCCTTTTTGTGACAGTTGAAGCATTCTATAGAGGATGATGTTGGTTTATTTGATCCAGATTTCTTTCTGTTATAACGACTGGCTTTTCGCTATTTTAGGAATTTTTTGAAACCTTTTGCTATGAATGCCAGATCTTCGTCTTCAGACTCTGATTCATTTTCGTCTTTTTCAGCATGGAATGCCATGTTTTTCTTTTCTTCTTTTTGTTCCTTTCTAGTCTACAAGTTAGCTTCGTAGGAAATTAGATTTCCTATCAATTCATCTGGCTTCATGACAGAAAGGTCATTAGCTTCTTCAATTGCTAATACATTTCCTTCCCATTCACTAGTCAGAGAATGTAGGACTGTTGAAACAACATCAAAATCAGAATACTTTTGTCCTAAGCCAATAAGTGCATGGTGGATAGTTTGAAACCGTGAATACATATCATTGATTGTCTCATTTGGTTTCATTTTGAAATTTTGAAATTGACTTTTCAGCATGGCTATTTTGGCTTGTTTAACCTTGTTAGTACCTTCATGAGTGATTTTTAGCGTTTGCCAAATTTGATATGCAGTAGTGCAGATACTAACACGGTTATATTCATTTTGGTCTAATGCACAAAACAACATATTTATTGCTCTTGCATTTACGGCTGCTGCCGTTTTCTCAACCGCAGTCCATTCTGAATAATCAGTTGTTGGATTCACTATTTCTTTTTGAGTTGCATTCCAAGCATCATAACTATTTGATTGCATAAAGAATGACATACGTGTTTCCCAATAACTATAGTTAAGACCACTGAAAAATGGAGGTCTTTGTGTCGATTGACCTTCCATGTAAGTGGTGTTTTGAATGCTAGTACTTGCGTTATTCGCCATATTACAAGAATATATCAAATAACTGTGTTACGGTTATATGATGGTCGTGCTCTGATACCAAATGAAAAGTATGTGTACGAGTGCACGTACTAATATAGTACACACGGATCGTGTAATATGGAATATAATAAAAAATGCGGAAATAGATGATAGTAGTAATGTAAATAAAAAAAGAAAAATCACACCAGAGATTTTTATACTGGTTTGGAGCACCATCCTACGTCCAGTCCCAGACTTCTATCTGGATTTTCACTATTAACTACCTCGCTTCACCCGGAGGAATAGGTTTACAACACCCGAGCAAACGAACGGGATTTCACGCCTCTAATACACTGAGGACTTCAACACTTGCCTCTTACAACACCGAGGACTTCAACACTTGCCTCTTACAACACCGAGGACTTCAACAAAGATGAATATAATTGTTTATTGACGGTATGTGTTCTTGCTAACACAGTTTTGTCACTTGTAGTACAAACTTCCTATAATCTTATCCTCAAAATATGTGAATGATGTTTTGTGAAGATTAAGAGAAGTATATTACTTATTGAATCAAAAGATATGAAATAATTTCAATGATTCAATAAGCAATTAAAATAATTGAGAGCTTTTAGAATGCAGGAGTATTTAGAAAGTAAGATCAGCAATTAGAGTAAATATATATATATATATATATATATTCATATATCTTGAATCAATGATTCAGATGAGTTTATATAGAGAAAAATGGTTGTAACTCTTTGTGAACAGTAGCCATTAATAGATATGATCATTGATGAAAGGTAAGAGATGCAACCATTGGAGAAAGAAGTGTCTTTTGGAAAAGGTTGCTCTCTGTTTAAAAACGGTCGACAGGTCAAAAAATGGCCAGTAGATAGGATTTCAAATATATAGTCGTTATGTGCATGTGTGCACGTTCATTGTGCATTTTACACAGAAACGGCCGACCGCCTGATTTAATACCGGTCGACCGGTCCCTATCAAATTGCTCAATGAATGTGCAATGCTATTCAAACGTATATATATCGATTATATTGAGGTGCATGATTATTTGAGGATAGATTTTAACAAGTTTATCACTATTACAATATCAAATAATCAACCTATAATCTAGAGCACCATATGTAGCTCTTTTGTGCCTCTTTATAGCCATGATGTCTTTGTTTTGTCGATCTCCTTTATTTCTTTGTCAAAAATCAAAAACTTCATAGAATCTGTGACTCAACAAGTTAAATTAATGGTAAATAAACATGAGTGTAAGCGGCATCGGAGATGTTTACGGGCTTGACATCTTCTATCCAGTGTTTAACGTGAGTGCAATAACTTAAGAGATGCTCAGGATTCACATCTCCTAAGGATCCGTTAAACTATCTACTATGTAGTAATATACGCTATTATAATAGTGTCTACAGTAAAGTATAATATAAATTAAAAATAGCGTTAAGACTTTAAATTTTCCACCGTAACATACCTTTATATTCCCAAAGTCTATACAGTACCGTAATCTACCCCATACTGGGCGTCGTTAGAGGGCACTCCATAGGCATGGTACAAAACCAAAATCATATAAGGCGCGCTAGGATAGGTGACACGGCACAACTGGGCAATATCAGGATAGATATACCAATTGTGCTTCCGAGCCGGTGGTAACGCGTAGCGCGCAGCTACCGCCTACCTCGAGCCACACCCCTAAATAAAAAAAATCAAAAGTGGCCACCGAATCAATCCAAAAATCTGAGTATAATGTCGAAGGGATGTGTCCGATCAAAGTAGCTACCTCATTAGCCCGTCAATCGCTCCTGTTTTAGCCACCTTATGCCAACTCATGGGAGTTGGGTCCACGTATATACCTCAATGGACATCGCCACCATCCTACTTCATTCTGGAATCTCCACCGCATACCCGGTTGTTAAAGTGGTTTTCGGTATCGACAGAGAGTATGCCCATATCTGATCCCGGTCTCTTCAACAACCAACCATTATTATAACACCGTAGTCATTTTCAAAACATTTTATACTTTGAAACCAAAATAATTGCCTTTTCAAAACCAAATCAATACGCTATCATTTTTCACTTCAGATATATCTTTTTCCAAAATCATAGCACATTCAAAGTTATAACACTTCAAAATCACAAACACTTAAAATATAACACTTTCAAATCATAATGCTTTGAAACTCATAACATTGAAACATCCACCACTTAAATAGTTTAAATATTAAAATATTTTGTATAATAAAATAGCTTCTTCAATTTCACAAATCAATTCCAAAACAACTCGAATTTCTAGATTTTAAATCTAACCCAATCCCAAATCATAAATATCCGAATTATATCGATTTCAAAATAGATTTGATCCACAGAATAAACCCTTTCAAATTCAACATATTTCACACTTTAAGTATTCAACAATTTCAAAACTAAGTTTGGTAATTTCGTATATATATATCGAATTCAAATTTTTATTACTTAGTTTTGAAATATTTTACTTAATACATCTAGTATCATTTAAATAAAACCCCAAATTACAAATAACTAAATATTTCCTTCAATTTATTTATATTTTAAACATTCATTTACTTCACCTTAAACCAAAATCAAGTTATAAAAATCAAACCTTCTAAAATTTAAATTTAATAAATTTCACATCAAGCTTATTTGGGTTAAATTCTTAAATAAATTAAATTTCAAATAAATCTTTAATTTATCTTCCAACCTTAATTTTATCTATAACATTATAAACTCTATATTAAAATATAATTTAAATACTTAACCATATTGTCTTCAATAAAAATCAACTTATTATTAAGCTTATTCTATATTAAAAAGAATTATACATAGCTTAAAATCAAGGATAAATAACATTTATATATAATATCTAAAATCAATATTTATCTAAAACCATATATTTCTTTACAAAACAATAGAAATCATTTAAAAATATTTTTATATATAGACTACAGTGTCTGTATATAATTTTCTATCTTGTGGTCAAGTGATACAGATATTTATCAATTTAATCCATAATTTAAAATATAAATACGGTTATATATCATTTCAAACCGTAATCCTGAATGAAATAAAAATCCATAACAACTTGCAGTCTATAACAATATAAAATACAACATCCATTCATCCAATATCAATCATCAAACACACATCACAATCATCATCCAATTAAATCAATAACCTCAATATAGAACAGATAATAAATAACAGGTTTTTACAAGCAGTTTATATTTAATAATAAATTAAATAACTATTTTATCCAAATAAATTCAAATAAACTGAGATGGTGATTCAAAATATGCCAAATAGTCATATATAAATTTCTAATCACATCATAAATCAATTTAACAAACATAAGAAATTTTAGAAGTTGTGAGTGGGTTAAAACACTCACCTTTTGAATTTAAATTGAATTTAAATCCAATTTAAACTAAAAATTCAAACAGTCTTAGAATTCGTCCAAATCAGTGCCAAAATGTCAGAAATTTTGATACGATCCTAGAGCAAGAAACCTGTGTGAAACGGACCTCGTATGTGAAAGATATTCAAATTAGAAGATTTAAAATCAAAAATAAAATTAAAAACAGAAAAAACAACACTCGCTCAAGATTCTGCCATGTCAATGCTCTTCTCTAGACTCGCGAAACCCTAGCCAGAACGACGGACGAACGCGTGCCGCCGCACATAACGCCATCGCCGCACCCTCCACTACGTCACGCCACTATGTCTGGCCGCGGCCACGAGCCAGCTCCTACCTCACGACAACGTCACGTCGCTATCACGGCCAGAAAAGCCAGGGGCCGCAATAAACTTCAAACCCTAATGAATTAATCGAGGCAATCCAACCGTTAACTCATAACGAAACCCACATGGATGCGATCCCCTCGGCTTTCTCCACAATACTGCATCCTCGAATCGACGATCAGTTGAAGTTGATCGCGACCCAGTGAATGGCCGCGAATTGTTCTCAAATTCCTGGATAAACAGAGGTTTAGATTGAAAAACGAAGTACAGATCTAAGATGCGCTCGTCAAGAGCTTCAAATCAATATATAATTCGATATAGTTTGAGGAGATTTAATTTTTGATTTGATTTTGCATTGCAATTGGATTTGGAATTGAGAATTTGTCTGTCATTAAGAAAGAGGAGCAATAGAAAGAGTTGTACGTACAAAAAAATGAGAATAAGGAGTGACTAGGGTTTATAACAAGATATATATAGGTAGAGATGAAAAAATAGCGGAACAGATACGATTGGTTCGGACAGTTGAACGATAAATGACCCGGAAAGCCCGTTTCGACTACGTACGAAAATTGGTCAACCCATATATCAAAATAGATGTTTTTGAATATTTTAAAATCAATGGGATGGGTTTCAAGTCCTAATTCCATCGTATGAAGAAGTTATGGTGAATTCAGCTTATTTTAAATTGATTTCAATTGATTTCAATTTAATTAATTTTTAGACGTTTCGAGCCCGTATGATCAAATGACAAGTCCGAACGTTACGAAACTTGAAATCCTAAAATAATTCACCGTTACAGATCCGATGAAACTAGTTTCATCAAAATTCGAGTCAGTGGCCAAAATGGCTATTTTTCAGTTAATTAAATAATTTAATATTAAATTAATTAATCACTTCTTCAATTCAAATTTAATAATTTACCATTTCTATCATTTCTGATTACGAATAAACTTCTAATTCATTAACCAAAATTTCCATATCAATCAAATAAGGATTTATTGTAAAATTTATAGTGTTTACCTTCAATTTAAGTAAATTCAAATAAATTACATTTTTAATTTCAATTAAATTAATACAATTTGTATTGAATCTCTTTATTTAATCAATCATCATCTTATGGATAAATTTAACATTAGTATATATCCAATTCCTCTAATATTTTCACAGCCATCGGCTAAATTCATATTAACGTAGTCTTTAATTACGTTTAATTGCAATGGATTTAGATCTAATCAATAGATTAAATAAATGGGTAAACAATTAATGATTATCACCATTTGCCTAATTTAATCACATTCATACTTTATTATCAAACAACAAATATTATAATTACTTATCTAACATTGATTTTATCAAATTACAATTTATTACATATTATTTCATCAATTAATATAACTTCGAATTATTTCCCAGTTTACTAATTACAACCAATTATAACCTTACAATTGTTTCAATCAATTGGGATTGCACTAAATTAGTTATTTATTAACTTGCATTAACATTATTACTTAATTTACATTCAATTACTATTAACAATGTGTTATTTCATTAGTCATTTAAATAGTTACATTTGTTTTCCTATATTCACTTTGGAGCCAAAGATAGCCTTTCAATCACTTTATTAAATTTGAATTCCATTAACTTATTAATAAATCACTTAAGTTAACTTTGTTACATTTCGTTTTGGCATTCATTTCATTATTAAATTACAAGTTTTATTTTTTTTTCATATTAAATTACCAAAACTTATAAATTAAGCATATTTAAAACGTCGAAAGTTACGGGTCGTTACACTTATCCTACCTCTCCATTCCAAAATTAGCGATGTTTCCTATTCAAATTAGTGTTTTGACACCAAAGCAAGTAACCGTATGGAGCCACTATGCTCCGAGGAGCTTTTAACCTCTTACCTAAAGAAACTGGGGGCAAGCATTTAAATTTGGGATTGATCCTAGAAGGCGGGATTGACTTACTCAGCCTTGCCCAATTTGCCATAAATTTAGGAGTTCATATAGTGGAAATGGTGAACGATGTTATGGGAATCAAGTAAAATTTGTATCAAACTTTGTACAGATTTAGTGTTCTTATTTTACCTTTTCAATGTATAATTATGATTTACTATTTTAATTTTAGCACTGTATTTAATTGTATTATTTTGTTTAGACAGTGTAAGGTTCTATTCATGGTAACCCAGTTTTACTATACAATAGAAGCATGAATTATGTTTGAAGTGATTGCATTTTTTATCTAGTAGGTAGTAATCGGGCAAAGAGGCCGCAAGTTAATGAGCTGAACCTAGATATTAAGAAATTTTAGGCTACACTTGTTTTTTTCTGAATGTTAAATGCTTAATGATTAATGATGATATTGAAATGTTGTTTGTTTTTGTTTTTGCAACATTATTATTAAGAACATATGAAATAAAAAATTCTTCTTAACCCAAATGCAATACATGATAAAATACCAATGAAAAGAAAGCAGAAATATATCCATTGTAACCCAAAATAAAATCATACATGACCAAAAAAAATTCACTGTCGACTAATTATATGCAATAGGAAATTTGATCGCACATATTATTCATGAAAACTAGTAATTGCGTAAAAAATATATCACTGTGACTTAGTGGAGCTTTTGGTTGTTCTGCATCATCCATTGTGCTGGATGTTTCATTAGTATCATTCTCATCCCCCTTACTTTGTTCAGCTTTCTCAAATAACTCATCATGAAGAGCAGCATTACATAAAAAATTATGTAGTGTCATACATGTAATGGCTATATATCTCTCTATACAGAAAATTTATAGGAGGCATTTTATCCAGAATGGGAAACCTCTTTTCTAAAACACTAAAGCTTCTCTCAATAACATTTCTTAGTTTTTCATGAGCATGATTAAATCGTTCCTTTGTAGTTGTAGCATTATTACCTTTGTGAATTTTCAAACAATAGCAAGTGTTGCGATATGGAGATAAGAAGCTTCTAGTGTTAATACACGCCACATCACAAAGGTAATACATACTTTCATCCACAAAAATGTAAAGTTAATAATAGTTTTCATTCACGATGTTAGTTAATGATCGTAAAGTACTTACTAGGAGGTTGTGTAGGAAAGTTATTTGCAGGATCATGCAATGTTTTGCTGAGGACCTTTGAGTCATGCACTATTTCTTCCCAACCAGCCATCACGTATATAATTTCATGTCAAAGTCGCTATGGCCCATACATTTTGATAACAATTTCCCTGACCTCATCCTCTGAATGGTACTTGCTAATTGATTGGAATGTTTGCATCCATTAATGTACCATCTAATGCTCCAACTGCACCTTTAAAAGCTTATTCTCTTAGATCAATATGTGATCGAATATTTTTAACGGGTTTGGTAAAGTCTGGAGGAACAATCATTTCTCAAGCAAAACTCATCGCCATATTCAATGCCTTATGAAAGTATTTATGAACCATTTCCCCAAAGTGTTGAAATTTGCACCTTATTGTACGGTTCCGGTTATTATGACTTACAGTGGATACAAACATTGACATTTTTCTTCGACGTCAAGGTGTTTGCTATTAGAAAGCCCACTCTTCTGTTGAAAATAATGACATGGGTTTTTAAAAGATTGCTTATCCATTCAAAATTCATCATATATGACATTGAAAGAACCCTTTAACAACTCTTTCATTTATTGTTTTCTAGAAAGAGATAAAGTCAATACTTTTTATCGCAATATTCTATGGTTTCTGATTATAGGTAATATTAAGAGAGAGAGAGAGAGCCATCTGACGAATAACCAAAGCTTCGCTATCATTCTGTAAAAAATATAACAATATGTCGATATAATGCCTAAATGTAACTGTAAATTGAAACAGAACTTGAAAATATTACTGATAGTAGTATAACAAATTATTCACTCATCATACACTTTATTATTGACAACAAACACTAGACGACTACTATTATAGAACATAATTCAAAAAATCGGCTTTCTCATTAATAGTAGGTTCATCCATGAAAGTAATCTTTAGTTATGGTTTGTCACAAAACAACATTTTTGCTTGTCTATATTTGTCTTGTGGTATAACACCCAAACTTTTTATTTCTATTAAGGAAACCATAATATCAGTGTAAGAAGGTCCTTTACTAGCCTCCTCTTCATCAATTTGATGCTTCAAAATGACAACTAATCCCACTATTTGATTTTTTTAATGTTTCACCACCTGAACTTTTTTGTTGTTTTTTATTTGATCGATGACGTGTTGCCTTCGATGGTCGAGTGAGACTAATATCTTCCTCACATATGGTACTACCAATGTCTTCAGTAAATCTTATCCCATTACAGTAATCATCATTCATACTACCATTCAACTCAACGTTATCCGCATTTGTATCCACCTCTATAGCAAAATGATCACCCTCGTCTTCATTAGCATTGGTAGGGTATGGGATTGATGATGAAGACGAGCAAGCATATGAACCTTTTGTTAGCATTTTTTCAAACATGCCTTTCATCAGATCGGGATATTTGAGAGAACTTCGCCACTCTTGGATTTTGATGTCCAAATTAAACATTTACAATTATAATTATATAATTAGAATACTTGAACTTATATACAGTAAATTATTAGAATACACAACTAGAATTGATTAGCTTGCATAAAGAATGTCTTTCCATTTACAAATGGCAAGTGTACAGAGTTGGTGGCAGCACAAAAGCCATGTCTAGACAGTCTAATAATTATATCCATGTATCATAATCTCTTCGCAAATAGTCAAAATGATTTTTAAATATTTTCTTTGCAAAATTCCATCAATCTTTCGAAAGTGACATTTCTCTATATCCTTGACCTTCAACTTCCCTAAAACACAACTCAAGGATGTCTTTTTCCATTTCAGGAACCTTTGTGAAAGCAACTCTATCTTCGTAGTTCTTATTATCTCTATTATTATTAAAGCCTTCTGTATTCATTTTTCTCCTTGATGCTATAACTATTAACTAATACGTACATTAATATTTTTTTAGTGTATATAAATAATTTTGATCTTTTTTTCATCAATGCTGAAACTATTTGGTCACATTTCCTTTTGTGATATGTGTTTGCTATACCAAATTTACTGAAGAAAATGTTTTGGTGCAGGTTACACACTTATATTGTCAAACGCTAAACTTTCTATTATAGAAATAAAATCACCTATAAGTGCATATAGTTATTCTACAAATTTATGATGTGTATGGTCTAAGGTTAAAAATGTATATTTTAAAGAATATATAGGTATAAAACTCATCGTGAATGGGATCATTAATGCAATAGCAGGTTGTTAACTCTTGTAATTATATTGTGTTATAACTGCACTATCATCTATTACCAAAACTAGAATGACAGGTTGTAACTTACCATATAATAATACTCTTAATTATAAATTTCCAGGCAGAAGTTTACAAAAGAATTTAAGCTAGCTTCCTACTTGCTAATAAGTAAACAGATTGGTTAAATTTAAATGGAAGCCACTTGCTTAACAACAAAAACACATTTGTAGGTTAAAAAAATAGCTGCTGCCTACTGAAATCTAACAGAGATTGAGCTATAGAATGAAATCAGTAGATGAAAATATTACTGACCATTGAAATACTTACTGAAATCTGCTGGAGATTGAGATAATTTCTTAGATTTTGATTGTTCCTGGACTTCAGAGCAGCCACGAAATTTGAGAAAAGAAGAAGTTGTTGTTGATGAAGAAAGGTAAAGATCTGAATTGGTATCCAGTGATTAATTTTTCAAACCAAACATAATTTTTTGTTCTAATTGTTGGAAATTTTAAGCGTTGAGCTCTATTTTGAGTGAAACGAACGAAGCCTAAATTAAGGATAGTTGTTTATATTAGTGAATAAAATCTGCCTCTACATGTTTTTTAACTATAGGAAATATTTATCTCTCAAACTGCTAGGAGAGGAGAATTGGGAAAACAATTTCTTTCAATGTTAATTTGATTACAGCGTCGAATTAACCAGAAGCTCATGTACAAAATGTTGAATTTGATACCTGAATTCCAACATGAAGGAAGAGGCGAAACCCTAGAAGGAGAATAGAGGACCGGACGAGATTCTTGTCTGGTGGTGACGAAATCGTTCAATGATGAAGAAGAAGAAGCCCTAGGGATGATACGTGAGTTTGTTCGGTGTTGATTTTAATTTCATTATGATTTCATTCGGTAAAATAGAGGAGGGGAGAGCAAAGAAAATTGCCGAACGAAATATTTCATTCGGTGATTTGTCGAACGAAATATTTCGTTCAGTGATTTGGAGAGGCCGGTCCAAAATTCTCATTCGGGTGTCGCAATTTCACTCCAGATGAGTGTCGGACCAGATGCATGCCGAACCAAAAGTACCGCTCCAGATGTTTGGTTCGGGAATTAGACTTTGCCGGTCCAAATGGATGCCGAACCGTTTTTCAATTTTTGTCGAACCAAACCCCAGAGCTGCTATATAGCAGCTGCCCCTCCTCATATCTTCACTCTATAAATAGTGGAGCTTCTGAACAACAATGGAAGCCATCCTAGAGGGATGAAAATCTATAGAATTTTGTCTATATTGTAAATTCTTCTTATGTATAGCCTCCAAAAGTGAATCAACCTTGTAACTCCAATCTTTCAGTTATTAATAAAATCTCCTCTCCCCAAGTGGACGTACACTGCCTTACGGTAGTGGAACCACTATAAATACTGGTGTTATTTATTTTTCTGCATTGCATTGATCCATAACTATCTGTTCTGGTGTTTATCTCTGTTTGTTCCATTTCACTACAATCACAATCCAGTTCGTTGTTTTTCTGCTGCGTTAGGATTTTTTATTCCTTTAGACTGATCATCTGAAGGGATTTTCCCTAACAGTCTGGTATCAGAGCTGCAAGGTTGATAGAGGAGTGTTATACGCTATAGTAGGAAATGAAGTGACTCCAGTTGTTATAAGATTCTATATTAGAGGGATGTATATCGCATCAGGATCACAGTTGGCAATTGAGAAATGGAATGAGGATAAAGACATTGAGAAGCGGCAATGGCAGATGAAGGTTGTTCTAATGAGGAATGAAGTCCATCCAGTAGTGTTTTCCCTTGAGGAGTTGACGGCTGACATCTCAGTCACGAAAATGAAGGAGATGGAGAAATGAGCGTTTACTACTTTACAACTAGCTATGGGAGAGAATGTCATCTCAGAGATTAGTATTGAGACCACTGCTAGGGGCATTTGGACCAAGCTAGAAAATCTCTACTTGAAGAAATCTCCGACTAACCGCCTGATATTGCTGAAGATATTTTTCACCATGCGGATGAGAGAGGGTACTTCAATGAAGGAACATCTTAATTTCTTCGATGATCTCATGATGAAGATGAAGACTATTGACTTAAAGATGGTTGAGGAGTAAATGGCAATGATTCTTTTGTGTTATCTCCTGGAGCGTTACACAGGGTTCACTAACAGTCTTATCTTCGCTAGAGATACATTGACGGTGGAAAATGTGAAGTCATGCCTTCTATCTAAGGGCTTGAGAGATCAGATGAAGCAGATAAGTGAAGAAAGTAGAGGTGGAAGTAGTAGTCATGACCTGTCTGTTGAAAGAGGTAGAGAAGGTAAGAAGAATTGGCACTCTAGAGGGTGTTCTAAGTCCAGGAAGCCCGGTAATGGCAGGAGAGGGAAGTCTAAGGACATGTGCTTTATATGCAAGAAACCTGGTAATTGGAAAAACTATTTTCCAGATTTGAAGAAGAAGGAAGAAGACGGATCTTCATCATTTGCAGTGGAGAAGTCTATATCTAACGATGTGTTGTCTGCAGCAGTATAGGATATCTCAGACCATTAGGTGCTGGACTCTAGCACCTTTTTTTGTAGGTTATATATTCACTTATGCAGCTTTCTTGGGGGCTTCTTTCCATATGTCGTCTAATATGGATTACTTCAGTTCTTTCATTGGACGAGAGAGAAGTTCTATTCTTATGGGTAATGATGCTAGCTGTAGAGCAATGGGTGAAGGTACGATGAGGATCAGGATGTTTGACAGATTGATACACCCTTTGACAGATTTTTGTTATGTTCCAGGTCTTCGAAAGTTCTTAATTTCTTTAGGATGGTTGGCATCTTTGGGATGCAAGGTAACTATCGAGAAGGATAGTCTGAAGGTTTCGAGAGGTTCACTAGTTCTTATGAAAGGAGATGTATTCCAAAATCTATATTTACTGAAAGGAACCATAATTCTTGAAGAGTCATGTGTTGGAGTAGATAGTTCTCGTGCATAGGATGCTACAAAGCTTTGGGTTCTCAGGTTGGGTCATATTTTAGAGAAGGGCATAGAGTTGCTTCGAAGAAGGAAGATGATCAAAGGAGAAAGCTTTGAAAAGATGGACCTTTGCTAAGAGTGTGTTTTAGGAAAGAAAACTAAAGTATATTTGGAGTTGGGCAAGAAAACTAAAGTATTTTATCTCCTTCATTGATGACTTTCTCGGAAAGTATAGGTGTATGTGATGAAGACCAATTCAGAGAGTTTTGAGAAGTTCAAAGACTAGAAAGCGCTTTTTGAGGAACAATCTGGTTCTTGGTTGAAAATGCTGAGATCTGATAATGGCGGTGAATTTGTCTCTAGAGAGTTCCTCGATTTTTGCAGACAGAATGGCATTCAAAGCATTTCACTACACCTAGAGATATGCAATCCAATGGGGTTGGAGAAAGGATAAACAGGACTCTACTGGAGATGACTCGTTGCTTGAGATTGACGGTGGGCTTGTCTAGAGTCTTTTAGGCTGAGGCATTATCAACTGCGGTGCATATCATAAATCATATATGTGCTCAGCTATAGATGTGAAGATTCCAGAAGAGAAGTGGAGAGGTAAAGTAGTGTATCTTGGTTACTTTTGAATTTTTGGTTGTCCTGTGTACGTTCACCATACAGGTGGAGGCTAGAGCATACAAGGGCATACTAATGGGGTACACCGATGGTATCAAAGGGTATCGAATTTGAAACCTGTTGATCGAAAGATTATTTATTCCAAACATGTTAATTTTGATAAGTCTACCATATTCAATCCGAAGGAGAAGCTACCTACCACATCAGAAGATACTGATAGGCCTAAGGAGATCGAAGTTCATGTGTTCTAACTAATGAGTAGAGTTGTTGTTGATGCCGTCGAGGAAAATGCAGTTGATGAAACATTACAGGATAGTTCACAGGTACCTTCTAGTAGTGCTGGTGATGTGCATGAAACTAGAGGAAATTCGGTTCAAGGTGGAGCTGAAAGAGTTTAGACGAAGCAGTACCTACCCAATCGGTCGTAAGACTACTAGGCTGCCCGAAAGGTATAGTGATTGGCTGTTTGTGAACCTTAGCCTTGGTGATCAGTTTAACTATACCCTACATGTGGTTCTTGAGGAGCCTCTTGACCTTGATGAATCTTTGAAGTCATGTGATAGATGTGCGCTACCAAAGAGGAGTTAGAGTCGTTGAAGAAGAACAAGACTTGGGATTTGGTACCACCTCCTCAAGGAAGCCGAGCCATAGGTTGCAAGTGGGTGTTTAAGGTGAAGAATGATGGAAGATACAAGGCTAGACTAGTTGAGAAAGGGTTTCATAAAGAAAGGGATTGGAGTATGATGAGATATTCTCTCCAGTAGTGAGGCATACGTCCATCCGCATTTTGCTCGTTATTGTCGCAGCTCATGAGTTGGGGTTAAGCAACTGGATGTGATAACTGCTTTCTTACACGAAGACTTGGATGAGACCATCTACATAAATCAGCTAGAAGTATTTATTGTAGATAGGAAGGAATATTGGGTATGCATATTGAAGAAGTCATTATATGGACTTAAGCATTTAAAGAATGGTATATGGGTGTACCTACTCTTATACGTGGATGATATGTTGATTACTTCGAAGGATAAAGCTGAAATTAATAGTTTAAAGCGAAAGCTAAAAGTGGAATTAGAAATGAAAGACCTTGGAGAAGCAAAGAAAATTTTGGTTATGGAAATCCAAAGGGATAGAAAGCTAGGACTTTTAAGCCTCACTCAAAAGGAGTATATTCAAAGGGTGCTTGCTCAGTTTAGCATGGAAGACACAAAGGCAATCAGCACACCCATGCCTTTGCACATAAAACTTTCTAGCAAAGGCTCTCTGATCTGAAAAAGGACTTATATGATGAAGGTCCCATATGCAAGTGCAGTTGGCAAGTTGATGTACGTCATAGTTTGCACTAGGCCTGACATTGCATAGGCTGTTGGATTGGTGAGTAGATTCATGGAAAATCCAGAAAATACGCATTGGGAAGCAGTGAAGTGTATCTTCAGATACCTTATAGGAACTCCAAACCATGGACTTGCCTTTGGCATCAGAGATAGAGATTTTAGCTTGGTTAAATTTTGTGACTTCGACTATGGCGGTGATAGAGATCGAAGGAAGTCAACCTCCATATATGTGTTCACCATTAGTAGGACATCGATCAGTTGGAGAGCGAGGTTGTAGAAGATTGTGGCTTTGTCTACTACAGAGGCAGAGCTCGTAGCTGCAATTGAAGCAGCTAAGGAGGCGCTTTATTTGAGGCGACTGTTGTGTGATTTGGGCTTCGTATATGAAGGCGTGGATGTGTATTGTGATAGTCAGAGTGCAATTCACTTAGCTGAAAATCGGGCATTCTACTTGAGGATGAAGCATATTGAGGTGAGAGAGTCATTCCTTGTCTCGATGAGTGAAGAAAAGCTAGTTCGTCTCCAAAAAGTTCACATAAAGGAGAATGTTGCGGACATGTTTACCGAGTCATTTCCTGTTGCCAAGTTCGAGCAATGCTTGGACTTGATTCGCTTAATGAAGTGCTATGTGCCATGGGGTGGTGCGGGAGGGGGGGAGGAGTTAGATGGTTCATGGAGATGTTTGTTTTCAAGGTGGAGATTGATAGGTTCTACGCGGACTGGGTACCTCGAACACTTCGTTGACAGCCGGTAGCCTTGTCGGAGTTCATTGACAGAGTGTAATGGGTGATGGCATTGCCGGAGCTCATTGGGTAAGTATCCATTTCTTATAGCATGAAGGTGTAGATGAAGTTGGAAGGCTTGTTTGGAATTCGGTATCAAGGTGGAGATTGTTGAATTTGATACCTGAATTCCAACGTGAAGGAAGACGCAAAACCCTAGGAGGAGAACGGAGGAACGGATGAGATTCTGTCTAGTGGTGATGAAGTTGTTCAGTAATGAAGAAGAAGAAGCTCTAGAGATGATACTGAGTTTGTTCGGTGTTGATTTGAGTTTCGTTATGATTTCATACGGTAAAACAGAGGAGCGGAGAGAAAATAAAATTTTCGAACGAAATATTTTGTTCTGTGATTAGGAGATGTCGTTCCAAATTTTCATTCGGGTGTTGTAATGCCGCTCCAGATGAGTGCCGGACCAGATGCATGCCGAACCAAAAGTACTGCTCCAGATGTTTGGTTTAGGAATTAGGCTTTGCCGGTCTAGATGGATGTCGAACCATTTTTTGGCATTTGCCAAACCAAACCCCAAGGCTGCTAAAAAGTAGCTACCCCTCCTCATATCTTCACTCTATAAATGGTGGAGCTACTGGACAACAATGGCAGTCATCCTAGAGAGCTAAAACTCTGCAAAAAAATTCTGTATTGTAAATTCTTCTTATATATAGCCTCCAAAAATGAATCAACCTTGTAACTCCAATCTTTCAGTGATTAATAAAATCTCCTCTCCCCAAGTGGACGTACACTGCCTCACAGTAGTGGAACAACTATAAATATTGGTGTTATTTATTTTTCTGCATTGCATTGGTCTGTGATTTTCTGTTCTGGTGTTTATCTCTATTTGTTACGTTTCACTACAATCACAATCCAGTTCGTTGTTTTTCCGCTGCATTTGGTTTTTTTAATTCCTTTAGGATGATCATCTGAAGGGATTTTCCCCAACACAAAAGAATACTGAAGTAACAAATTACAGTTTGATATGTGAAATACAAGTTAAATATTGCATTTATAGTACATATTGATTACCATTAAACATCTAAAAATTTATCTTCACTTGATCCCATTTTAGATACGGGATGTAGTTCATTGGGTAAAATGGCTCCCTCAAATGACTAATTCTTTATGAATTCAAGGCACCATTCACTTATAAGAAGCACATTAACATTAAAGAATATAACATATGTTTATGCATTGGTAAAGAAACAAGAAGATCGGTGGCGATCTCTTTGCTAGAAATTTATCTTTCAACGTTGGAAGGGAGGATATGGTATTTGGTTTCATACCTCATATCACTAATTGTCTGATTATTTTACTTTTCTTCCATTATAACTTTTTTCCATGTTATTAGATTGGATAATAAGGATGAGGAAGTTGTTGGATTTTGAAAGGTTTCAAATCAAGAAGGCAATTTTAAAGGTTTTGGTTATGTTGTATTCTTCACTGAAGTTAAGGCTAAGAAGGTGCCTTTCTTTCTTAATATATATGTGTGTGCGTGCGTGCGTGTGTGTGTACGTATGTTTTGTCATCAATTCTGAAAAATTAGGAAACAGTCGGGTCTAAGGTGTCGCTACAATTAAAACTTTGTTTAACATCGTAATATCTGAAAATTTTCTAATCTATTGTATAAAACAAATGACTGTACATCTAATTATATCTCTAAAAAATATTTGGAGATCAACCATAAAAGGACAATTAGGTAATAAAATATGTTATACGCACCATAAATTTATATGATTGCTATCAAAGAGTTGATTCTTAATGATGACAAAAGGGGCTATACTAATTATTTTGTTATTATCCCGCTTTGTAATCATTTTATCTCGGTAAGTTCCCTGTTAGGATAAATGCAAATTTGATTTGATAATACCTATGTTTTTTATTCCAGCTAACATATACAAATTATTGGGAGTTGTAGGATTGCATATAGGATTTCTAGGATAGAGAGCTCTAGTAAAGCATTGGAGTTGTATAGATTACAACATGGTAGATACTATTTAGTAGTGGATGAGGCAAAGCCAAGGGTGGAGAGTGGAGGAGAGGCTGAGTATAGTGGTGGAAGAGGAGGCAAAGGAGTGAGCGTTGGTCATGAAGGAAGACTGGGATGGAGAAGAGGTAGCCATGATGGGCAGAGGAGGGAGAGGAGATGGTAAAGGTCATGGTGGAACTCCCTTTAGACAAAGTGTTGCAACTGCTAGCATAGGTAACTCTATCCTATACAAGATGCATACACATCCATTTCAACCAAAATTGTATTGTTATTTATTACATTATAATGCCCATTCGGATCAAGCACTACAAATTTCTTTTATAACACCATCAATCGCAATCTAGGTTGTTCTTTACATTGATAGTTTTCAACATTTTCTCAGCATCTTCATAATGCCTAATTTGTACTTTCTAGTGCATTATTGTTCTCACTATGATACATATTGATTATGTGATTGCACTGAGTTATTTCTCTGAAATACAATCAAGCACTACAAACGAATTCTACATTTGAGTTAACTTTTACAAATTGGTGCCATTTTAACACAACATAGAAGTTATATATTATTTTGTACATTCTTTAATGTTGTCTTCATTTCATGTGACCTTTCATTTTATAGGCAAAAAGACTACCTTTGGATATGATTACATGACGGTTGGTGTTGATGTTGCTATTGGCATTGCCATTACGTGAAGCACTAATAGTAGTTGGATGAGTTCCTTCCAGACATGTTTCAAAATTATGATATTTTGAAGTATTTGATATATTGATGTTTTGTATGCATGTTGAGTTGTTATGTATGTTAAAGTTTCAATATTTTAATATTATTTATGTATAATGAAACTATTACTAATTAAATTTATGATATTTTGAAGTTTGTAATGTTATGAAATATTGTGTTCAATGATGTTTATCTAGTAATGATTATATATTACAGTTTTAGGTTGAAAACAGTTGAAACTTCTATGCAACTTGTTTTAAAATAGTTATAGAGCATATTTCACAAACGCTTTTACAAAAAAGTTGTAGCTTATATTATACATCATTTAAAAATTGTTATGAAACATACTTTTCGATGTTTGCTAATAAACATTATTACAATATTTATTTACAATATCCATGAAAGGTTGTGAAAGATGCTGATCTTACTACAACCTGATCTAAAATGATGTTTGTAAAAACATAGTAAAACACTTGTAAAGCGTTTTTAATTTTGCAAAAGACATTTTCTGTTGTAGTAATGTGTGATACATGTATGCAAATGTATAAAGGGAAGAATAGAACTTTTTATTATTGTTTTAAATTTGAAAATAAGTTGGTTTAATATAACTTTATAAACCGGTTTTGGGGAAAAATAATTTATATTTCTCTTATAATTCTACCGGTCATATACACTTTAAACCATCAGTTTTACCATAAATGAAAATTTTCTCCAACTTAGTGGGGGAGTTGCAAAGCCCATCATTAAGCTATAAATTATTTTGGAAAGAGAAGAAAATTCTACGGGTATTTTTATAATGAGACCTAAGTATATTTACGGTATTAATGGGTTATGTAGAATATTTTACCCAAATCCACTATTCAAGGTATGACCCATTATAAGTGAGATCTTCTCTCCTTTAAGTAATAATACCCATTTAATTTATTCATACATATACATATTTTAGCCTGCCTTATTTTAAAACAATTTAAAATTTTCATGTGTCAAGATTATTTTTATATATGATTTAAATTATTATATTGGCTTTAAAATAATTAAAAATATATAAAAATTATATATTTTATTAATCAATTTTAGGTCTTCAAATAATAATAATGATAATAGTAAATTAAGATATATAGCCATTATATTAATTTCTTCATAATAGTAGTTTATAACTTCTATAATTATTTCAATAATTTATTTTAGGTCAAAAGCTAAGTGTTGTTGTTGTGTGACTCTCAAGTATGAACTCATCCCTCATTAATATCTAAACAATCTAAATATTAAATCATGTATCAGAATTAACTAAAGCACAGTAGTGGACATGAGTTTGGTTGCTTACATATTATATAAGTGAAATCCAATTTCATATCTTTAAAGCAACACCCTCAAGCAATGATATATCGTGCATGTTTTCTCTTCTGTCACTTAGATATCTAGAGCTTAGTCAAGGCTCCAAATTTAATGGAATCCATATTCAATTATAATGTCCAACATTAATGTCCATTGTTCAGTCTAGAAATAATTATCGATTAACTGATTTTCTTTAGCCAAAGACTTTGTCTTTACATTGACTACCAATTACAGCGATGCTAACCTTCAATTAAAGGGATACTAATCTAATCTTCAATAGTGTTTCACTTCTGGTGATTCAGATTATATCCAACTATGGCCTTAACACGATCATCGTTGTCATGTGATTGAGCCAAACAAAAGTATAATTTAGACTCATAGTATTCTATACTCGAATGAGTACGGCATATCATCATGTAAGATCTTTTATTTGACTTTTAACCTATAGAAGACTCTCGATGGGTCTTTCTATGAATGTTACAAATAATTACATGCACATAAGCCCTTAGTGCTCTTAATGGCCATTAGTAATTCATCATCCATAACATGAGAGCATTACGAACACTAGTCTTCGCTGATATACCTATATCTTGTTCTTAATATATCATGAATAGGAATATTAATGACAAGTATATATTTTATATAATTCAATACTGATGGTTACAATTGTAACTATAATCAGTTACTACCCTTCCTAAGGATTTTTTTCATATATATTTAATTTATTTAAACATTTTATATCCTAGTATAATAATATGTACAGTAGAAAATAAAACTAAGAGTTTATTTATTTGAAAGCGATTTTCCATAAGAGTTAAGTTATACATTCAAGTTACATTATCCCCTAGGTAACACTATTAACTCTATTAGTTACGAATCGATAGCGGAGTAGGATAGTTCAAGGGAACCAAAGTACTAAAAGAGAGTGCTACTTTGCTAAGTTCAGAGAAGCTAGGCATAGAGAAAAGAGAAGAATATGAAGAAAGCTCTCTTTTCTCACACTTACACTAGGAGGTCGTGCTCATTAAAACTAATGAACTTATATAAATGGTTAGGAAATCAGACATAAGTGCATTAGGGTAAATAGTCGCCTACATTTCCCACCCTTATGCTATCACCAATTTTTTTTTATAATCATGAGAAACAAAGGCTGGCCATTAGAGGAGAAGAGAAAATCAACTAAAAGCTAGGATTCAAGTTAGAAAGAATCAATCTCAATCATACTTCAATTTCCTTATCCAATCTAAGGTGGATAATAACTTCTACATCTCTATTTTGATTTTCACATCAAATGATTTTGGATTTAAGGATAAATATTTTTCATGATATATTGAATGATGATATGTTTGTTCATGATTTATGTGTGTTTAAACAAGGTTGTTTAATAAGGGATATATATGGTTTTAGGATAAAATCAAGATCAAATGATTTTTAAAAGCCATGGGAAAATTTTATGTTATAGAAAACATGATTTTCGAGATGGGTTTCAATTCTTATAATTTTTCAAGTGTATATGGATTTCATACGAATTTTCTAGTTAAGAAAACGATTTATTGGGTTATAAATTATTTACGGTAAAAATAGCGATTATTTGAGTTTGAAATTTTTATACATTGGAAAACATATTAAAATAGATTTTCTGAGATTTTTCCAAATTTTTCCTAAGTGTTTTGATGAATATATAAAATTATTTAAGTTATGGGACTTAAATGTTTTATATATTTAATTAAGGAGAAGGGGCATTTCATAAAATAAAATTGTTATTCAAATCTAAAATAATGGCAGCACTTTTTTGAAAAGTAATTGGGAACCAATGATAATTTGATAAACAAAGGCAGGTTAGTTAAAAAGTTATCTTCTCTAAGTTAAAATTATCATGCTTTTAGCATGTTTCATCCATTTTAGGCATAATACCTTCCAACCCAGACCTTTTGACCAAGTCAAAAGGTTAAACCTTTCGACAAGGTCAATCCAATGTATACGGTATCAAGCATTTTGGTACTAATGAATTGAACAGAGTCGAAGGGTTCATGGTCATAAGGTTGATAGCCAAAGAGGTTGGGATATGTTTGTTTTATAAACTAAAGCTTTCACCTACTTTACTTTCGAATTAGAGATTTCGACTTGGTTGCTTTCGATCAGGTCAAATGTTTAAAGAAAGGTTTTAAACCTTTCGACAAACTCGAAAGGTTACTTCCATTTATTATTGTTTTGCTTTGAACCTTCTGACACAATCGAAAGGTTTGGTTTTTTATAAGCTGTTTTTATATAAGACCTTCTGATACAGTTGAAAGGTTAGGTTTTAAATGGATTTAGGAGACCATTCGATAAGGTCGAAAGGTTTGGTTCCAAAAGATTGTTTCAAAGAGATTTTGAAAAGAACTGCCGCCTTTATTTTGTTTAAACCCTTCAAAGGGCTCGAAAGCAGGAGATATCGACTTAGTCGAAAGGTTTACTTGTTTTAAAAACCCAGCTGCTTCTCCCATTGTTTTCGAAAGGTTTCAAAGCTTTCAACTTAGATGATTGAATTGAAGTATAAATTAAGCTTTCGAAGGAGTTGATTTAAAAAGGAGGAGGTCTATTGTTTTAAATGGAATGTTTTAAAGCTTTCAAAGAAGACTTCTGTCAAGGTCGAAAGGTTGCTTCCTTTGTATTCGAAATGTTTCAAAAGAGGACATTTCGCATGTTTTAACTTGAACCAAGTAGGTTTTCGAAAGGTTTAATCCACTGGTTTTGAAAGGTTTATGTTATAAGCGTTGAATGCTTTTGAAAGGTTTAAATTGTTGAATGGTTTCATCAGTTTCGAAATGTTGTTTTGTATACCTTTCGACAAGGTCGAAAGGTTTGGTTCTGAATGGTTTGAAAACCCATACTCTAATTTTTAAAGGAAAACCCACGGCTTGTATAAAGGAGTTTTATAATGGCTTTAAGTATGTTATTTAGAAGAATAATTTTGCTTGATAAAAATATAAGTTAAAGGTGTTAACTATGTAATGATATATATATATATTTCAAGTACTCTAAACCCACAAGAGTGGTATTGTTAAATTGTTGTTTTGTTTCTCTAATTATGAGTATATTCACATGATAACTCATAACTATATTTTTGGAAAAAGGGGTACAAGAACCAGCTAGGTTAACTTAATAGTGAATATAAATTGCTTAAACTCATGAATGAGTAGAATTGCATCCATGGAGTCAGGTGAAAAAAAATATAGGATGCCTAAACTTGTAGTTATTAGTGGTAAACCAAAAAGTTCATAGTAAACCTATGAAAACTATGATAAGGTAGTTATTGGTGCATACCAAAAGGTTCATAGTTAACCCCTAAAAACTATGCATTAAGAGTAGTTGGCATGGGCTAATTGGTTTGTAGTAAACCCATGAAAAGTGGATCCGGATTAAGAATTGACATCATTCAATAGGTTTCTAATAAACCTATGAAAACTAGGATAAGTAAGTGGTTAAAGGATGTATCAGTAGGTCCCTAGTCAACCTATGAAAACTAGGATATGAAGTGAGTTACTAGATAAATCCATAAGTTTCTAGTCAACCCATCAAAAATAGGATAAGATAATTAGTTATTGGAAAGACTAATAGGTTCAGGGGGGGCCATGAAGTAATTAAGTTAACTGGCAGGAGCTAATAGCTCTTAGTGATTCCATGAAAACTAAAAAGGTTTATAGTAACCCTAGAAACTATAATTATGATAGGGTGTCAGACTAAATTGGGAATGGGAAATCCTAATTATTTTCAAGTATGCATATCATCATAATATTTTAAAAACATATGTTTTAACCATTATGGATGTAGGACCATGATATATGGTTTTAAAAAGGTATTTAGGATACTAGTGACGGGAAAACCCATTCCGCTAAGCAGCATGGTCTCACTAAATTACTATATACTCTGATCAACCAAGGGGGCATCTTCGTATGTCGCTCTTGGTGTATTTGTAATAATTATATTTTGTTGAATGTGGTTATCATAATTTAGGATTATGTAATGAACATGAATGTTTTGATTTGAATATGGAAATGTGTTTTTGAATTGTTAATTTTTTTTCATATTTCTGTGATCTATGTATCAATGTATCTAACACCACCATATTTGGTCGTCGAAGATTAATAACTATGGATGACTGCAGCATCCATAGCCATTAGTTTTGGGCCTCCAAGTAGGAGGATGTTACACTGGATCTAAGAAAATTTTAACTCAAGATAAGCTAACTCAAGTTCGACTTAATTAAAACATCAAAAACCTTTTTCATAAATCTAGAATCAAAGTCAAATATCTAAAAGGGGAAGTAAGGGTCTAAATGCTTGGAGAACTATTTCTTAAAAGGGAGTCATAAGTCTAAAGTAAGCAAACCCAGGTTAAATATACACTTGTCGTGGGCCAAGTAGGCAAAATAAGTTCGCATAGCTTCATGGAGCAGGTGCAACAAGGAGAATTATTTTTACACTGGATGTCTACCTAGATTCACAATTCATGGTGGGCGTAATGTGGAACTCGCTAAAGAATGTGATAACTACGCAACTAGAAGCTCTTATTCTTACTCAGGCATGCTCGGTCACATGTTAAACATGTAGGAACCAATGAAGGAAGACGGAGACATCTGTAATAGTGGGGCAACACGGCTGGGCAGCAGCTGGACCTATGGGGAAATTTCTATAGTGATTTCTTAAGCTTCAAGCGAATGATAAAGAGCATAGGACTCGGCATGAGCCCAAGCATTATGATGTTAACTCAATGTTGGTTAGGAGGTAATTTATAGGGACCATATACTTGAAATTGGCCTAGAAATATATGTCGTTGTCTATTCGACATTCGATTGGAAATCTTTGTAAGTTTTTTTTATAGATATAGGTATAAATAGAGTTATACCCTATGATTTTAAAGTAACCCATCCTTTATAACTAATACACTAACATAAATAGACACCTAGGTTATGCAGATTATAGATGAAATTAATAGCTTGTGAACACCATATAATAGTAATACAGTTCATTCGGTAGACTTTGTCTAATCCACTCCTTTTCTTTCCCTTTTATACCCATTACAGAAGGAAAGGCTAGTAGTTAATTAGGCCAGGACATGGTGCATGGAAAAGGAGACCAGTCGCCTAGAGTTTTTTTTATTTATAGTCATTCTTCATGTACTCTATATTATATTATTATATCGGTCAAACTTTATGTTGTTATTTAGAGACATCCTTGTATTGACTTTGTATTACCGAGACTATTATCTAATTTGCTTATTTTCAACACTTATATTTTATTTCATTCTACTGTGAGGTTTGAAAATATAGAATGCTTTAAAAGCTTATTTTAGTCTATATATCATGTAATATTTGTAAACCTTGACGATTCGTACTTCTTTCCACACAGTGAGCTTTAAAGTCACTTTAAACTTTTAATTGGTGTTTCTAGAGGTACAGGTTATCATAGTTGGTATCAAATCTTTGGTTTAGGATTCTTTAGGGATATGCGCATACTGGAAGAGCGTACTTGTATATTTTCAAAGTTATTTTTACATATGTAAAGTATAGCTCAAACAACCTCATATTCCAGTAATACTTAACACTATCTGAGGAAATTTACTAATAAATCCTATTACACATAAGTGAGAATGAGAAACCAAACTAGAAATAGTTCGGGTGAAGCGGCCAAGATTACGGGTGTGAATGTTCCTATTTGGTTCCACCGGTATCTTTATGCAGGGGGCAAGATTAACCTCAACCCCAAAGAAGGACCCACAGTGCAAGCGCAAGTTGCAGCCTTAGCTTCTCCACCTACTTCGGACTTTCCCAAGCCGTGTTGGGATTTCCAGAGTCTATGTGGAAAGAACTATTATAGGACTGAATCATTTGTGAAGACACGGGCATAACTGAGAAATTGAGATAGGATTTTCGCTATGATGGGTTTAAAGAATGCAGTGAAGAGACAATTAGCTTCAAGGCATTTGCATGGAGATGCCTTAAATTTTTGGGAGACTGTTTGCGAAGATATATGAGACTGTTATTTCTTAGACCAATTTTAAGAGGTGCTTTGAGAATATGTTCATTTTTGTGGTAGAATGGGGAGTAGAGCTAGAGAAGTTCATTAGTTTGGAATGAGTTAATCATTCTTCAAGGAGTATGTGAACGAGTTTAATCGGCTCGTGAAGTATGCTTGGAACTTATCAATACACCAGTGAAAAGGGTGATGAAGTTTGCTAAAGGGTTAAATCCATCTTTGAGAGGTATTGTTTTGAGCCATGTAACTACTGGAGCTAAATTCAAGAGCTTGGCAAGATGGCATTACTGAATTCAATTTGGAAGGAGGGACATAAGAAGGTAGTGGTGAAACCAGTTTATCCAGACCACTGCAGAGTAGAATGGTAGCTCAGAGCAAAATAAAGATTCCAAAGTTTAAGTATAAGGAGTGCTATGGTAAGGGGCCTCTGGAAAGGGGTTAAAAGACAAGCAATGCAAAGATCAAATGTTACAACTATAACCAATATGGACGCATGAAGAGAGAGTGTATGAATGCACCTAAGACTCTACCCAAGTGGTTCCAGCATATGTACTTGATGTTATTCCATGATCAAGCGCTGCTCTAGCTACGGATAAGGGAAAGAAGGTCGTCATAGAAGGTGTGTTAACCCTTTTTGATTTATTTATTCATACTTTATATGACATCAAAACATCACTTCATTTATACTGAATAGACTAGTAGATGAATTGCACTTAGAAACTAGTACGGTTACGACCTTGTAGTAGTATCGAACCTAGCAGAGGATCGATTCATTTATCATGATTTGTAAGGGTTTGATGTTGTATATTTTAAGTGTCAAATTCAATTGTGATGCCTTCGTTTTGGGATGCTCCATGTTTGATGTAATTTTAGGAATGGATTAGATTACTATGTATGGAGTAGTACTGGATTATGGTAGGAAGGTGGTTCGGTTAGGTACTTATAATAGACGTAGGCTTGCGGTTTACTGCAATCCTAAGAGTTCAGTTATATTGAATATCTATATTCATTAGACCTGTCACATGTTGAATTAGCTTCAGTAACAGTATTTCATGACAACCTAGATGTATTTTTTTAAATTTTCTGGTCTTCCTTACCATAGGTAGATTAAATTTTGAATTTATCTTGAAGATAATGTGTAGAAATTCGGAAATTCGAACACTTCATCATCAAATATCATAACATTTTGAAATATAATTAAGTGTTATAAATAAGATTTTATAACCTTATTAGACATCACTTAATTAATGAATAATGATAAGAAAATCTTTTTTTTAAATTTTCCTACAAAAATATATTCTTCGAAGAAAAATCAAAAATGTAACCGAAAATCGGTTTATCGGTAAACAGCTTTTCGATCGATATAAGTTAATCGAACTTTTATGCACTTATCTGGTGATCAAATGAATACGTTAGTGACTAATTAACACACACACCTCTTCATAAAGCATGGAACATTCTAGAGCTTCCACTAGGATAAGAGATATAATCATGAGAGGGGTATAATGGTAATTAGCATAAAGGAGAAGTGATGGGAGGTGAGTCTTTCATGGCATGGGGGGATAAAGGCAAGCATAGGGAATACTAAATGGAACCTATATAAGGAGGGGCATGCCCTTAGGAATAAATCACAAATCCACAAAGAAAATACAAGCTTCTTTATGGCTTCTTCTCCTCCTATGTTCCAAAGAAATTATTTCAAATCAATTCCAAATCAACTCAAACTTGGAGTGAAGCCTTAAATGATATTATAACACCTTCCACATTGTCAAAACTTGAATTAAAAAATCCATGCTCTTCCACATGCACAGAACGTGAGCTAAAAGAGGGTAGTGGAGGCCAGAAGCAAGTGAAAAGAGGAGGAAGGAAAGGTAGTTGCAAGGTGGAGGCTTGACATAGTTAGCTTGGATCTTGGTTATTGTTGGATAAAAGTGAGTTAACACCCCTCTTTGAATGAAAAATATAACATATATATGTTGTGATTTGATTATGTTTAAGTTGTTGAATTGCTATTGACATTGTTGAAAACAGTGGTTAGAATCTTGTGTTGAAAACAAGAAGCATATATGATCCATATGAATGGACTTGGAATGTACTTGAATGGACTTGCATGAATCGTGACAATATCAGAAATTGAGTTAAGCAAAATTCATCGATTGGTTTTGAAGAGTCCAGTAAGATGAAAGAGTATACTTATATAAGATGAATCAAACCCATAATCACTTCAAAATAATATACACGATCTATGTTCTGGAAGCTATTGTGAAGTAGAATGTTATAAATTTGAACTATTTATCCAAAGGTTTAGTCCAAAGGAGAAGTCAACGTTAAAATTTCAAATGATGTTATCGTATGGGATTGTCTATCTTAAGGAGTATTCCAAGAGAGAGGACAACATTAGCATTCGTCGAAGGACTTATATAGGGAATTTATGCGGAGATTCGAGATCTGTTGGAGATGCTCAAATCCATATAGTGATTAATGATCTATCAAGATGAAAGAGTCCAATTGGGGATTCGTGTGTTGCTCAAGTGATAAAGACTCATGTAAGATATGCCGAACGTAGCCTTGACATCGGGATTGACTAAAACTAGAGTAGGATGCACATTCTCGGATATAGCTTACCATTAGGGTATATCAACTCCATATCAACAGCACGCTTTTGATTATTAGGCGACGAGAATTGGTTATACTTGGTGCTGTGCAGTTCACCGTTGGGCAAATTGTGTTTACCTTAGAGTATATCATATCTAGAGATATACGATGCTTGGAAGGCAGTTCTGATCCTTGTCATGGAGATCCTCTTCAGTTTACTATGGATGTCTTCATGGAAAACAATCCATATATGATTAGCGGTATTGATTGTATACCTTATGGCATTCACACAGCAGCTAATTGAAATGTTATAAACTAGACATCATCTATCATATTACTATATGTTAAACTTAATAAATAGTTGTTTTCATCTGAGAGAAAAACCATTATGGTAATTCGTACTGCCTCAAAAAGGTGCTATTACATGTCAACCTTATTTCTTGAGTTTCTCATGCTAGTTTACCAGACTGATCCGACTGTTATGTTCTTATAATGCTCGAGTCAATCCCGTATATGTTTCCAGATTTAGCTACAGATGCATTGGATCTTATGGAGAAGAGCTGGATGATTGCCTATCGTAATATTCTTATTTCAGGTGCATTTCTATATTGTATATATTAGCATTATGAGGATATGCAGTTATAACAGTCTAGGTAGATGATGGTACTTAGGTTTCTGTATTCATAGTAACCCTTTGTACTAATCTTTTGATATTATATGTTACCATTTTGTTATGACATTCTGATGTTGGGTTCTTGCTTTCCTATTCTATTCTTCTTTTTTAATTTACCCGAACTTTCTGTCTTTTTGGTGCTTGGGTGCTCAGCACACGAATAACTTGGATGTATTTAGTGTCGACATTCGAGGGTTTAAAAGTCAAGCCGTTACATAATGTTAGACCTATTGCCTTACATCTTAAGCATATGACTCCTAGAGAAAGATGCATGCTAAATTACCAGATGAATGAATTATTAGAGCATGGCTTTATTTGAAGAAGTATCTTAGAGTGGGAAGCACCAGTTGTCTTTGCTACAAAAGCGGATAGATCTTTGAGACTTTGCATCGATTATCATGTGCTAAATAAGCTGATGAAGAAGAAACATTATCCACTGCCCCATGTAGACAATCTCTTTGATCAGTTGGTTGGAGCAAAAATATTCTCTTAGCTTGACATGGCTACTAGGTTCCATTAGTTGCATGTAGTCAAGAATCATATTCATAAAACAACTTTTTGTACACGTGATAGACATTATGAGTGGTTAGTGATGTCATTTGGACTAACTAATGCACTAGCATATTTTGTCGACCTCATGATTCGAGTCTTTAGTGGTGTTCATTGATGACATACTTGTCTATTTGGATAGTAAAGAAGAGCACATGTAGCATTTAGGAGAAGTGTCAATACTTTTAAGCTAAAGGCAAAATTTTCCAAATGTCACTTTGGCCCAAGAAGGTTTCCTTTCTAGGACATGTTTTCTTTGAGCATAGGTTAGCAGTCGTTCCTAGTAAAGTTGTAGTAGGGATTGGAATGTACAAAGAGTTCTATGGAGGTGAGAAGTTTCCTTGGTTTTGCCGGCTATTATAGGAAGTTCATTAAGGACTTAACTAAAATTTCCGCAGCATTGATCCTCCTTACCAAGAAAATTTTAATTTTCTCATGGAACTCAAAATGGGAAGATGCTTTAATTAAGCTGAAGGAGTTGTTGACTAGTTCGCCCGTTTTATAACTCCTTGATGGTATGAAGGCATACACATATATACCAATGTTAGTGGTAAAGGATTGGATAAAGTGTTGATGTAGGAGAGAAAATGTTATGCTAGTTGTTGAAAGTACGTGAGAGAAACCATCCCACCCATGATATTGAGTTGGCAACCATTGTCTTTATCCTCAAATCATGAAGGCATTATCATTTAGAGGAGCGATTTAAGATATTTATAGATTATAAGTCTTTGAAGTATTTGTTCTTCCAAAAAGATATGAATTTGAGGTAGCAGAGGCGGATGGATTTTTTTGGATCATATAGGATTTTAGCATCTCATATACTCTAAGCAAGGACAATGTTGTAGTCGATGCCTTGAATAAAAAGCATGCGAGGTTGGGTCCTATTTTTTTGAAATGGAAGCACATGGAATTCATTTCTACATTTTATTTTTGACCTTCATCGAACATTACACCACGATTGTTGGGGGCCTTAGATGTTCATCTTTCACTCATGGGACTGCATTGATTTAATTCAGAGGCAAAAGAAGGAGTTGTTGGATGTCTTTGGGAAGATGAACAGAGGAAAGTATTCGAGTTATTTGGATAACTATTCCATTGATTCGAAAGAATGGTTGCGAGGAGATGTTAGGTTGTGTATCCCACTTGTTAAGGAGTTGGTAGACATGGTACTAGCAAAAGTCCCATCGTTCGAGAATGACTATTCATCCCAGTGGTGACAAATGTATCATGATATGAATACGTCATTTTACTAGCCCAATATGAGGAGACATGAGTGGAGTATGTTTCCAGTTATGTGACTTGTCAAAGGGTAAAGGAAAAGCAAAGGAATCCTAATGGATTAATAGTCATTGGATATTTCATTGTGGAAATGGAAGAGTATATCTATGGACTTTATTGATGGGCTACCTAGGTGTAGAAGGGGGAATGCGAATATTTGGGTCATAGTCAATCGACTGACCAAATGCGCTCATTTTATTTTGTTTAGGAGTACAAGGACTGTAACTTAGTTACCTTATATGTGCGAGATATTTTTGTTGCATGGAGTTCCTTTAGCATTGTCGGTGACAAAGTGCTTCTTTTAACTATTGAGTTTTGGAGGAGTCTTTAGGAGGTCTTAAGGATTGAATTAAATTTGAGTACTGCGCATCACCCACAGAAAGATGGAAATACTAAGTGGGTGAATAGAATATTAGAGGACTTGATTCAGATTTGTATTTTGGATTTTGGAGGATCTTGAGTGGATCACTTTTCATTAGTAGACTCTGCATATAATAATAGCTATCAAACTTGTAGTGGAATGGCACCATCCGACGCATTGTAAGGGAGGGCTTGTAGATCATTATCTTGTTGGTGGGGAACTACAGATAGAAACATTCTTGAACCAGATATGATAAGGGAGACTTTGAAGAAAGCAGAATTAATCCATAGAAGGATAAAGATTACCCAAGATAGGTAGAAATCATACATTGATAGGACACGCAAGAAGATTGAGTTTGCAGTGGCGACCTAATCTTTACGAAGGTCTTGCCGCTTAGACACATTATGAGGCTGGTAGTTTGAGAAACATACCACCATGGTTTGTAATGTATTTTCCTATCATGGAGAGAGTAGAGAAGTTAGCTTGTAGAGTGGAGCTTTCTAAAAAGTTTGCAAGAGTTCACAACGTCTTATATGTGTCGTACTTGTAGAAGTGTCTACATGATTCAACTATTACAGTCAAGTCGAGTCACTTGGAAGAAGATGAAGTGGAGGGAGATTCACTTATTTGCCATGCATTTACCAATATTATTGAGGATTGAACAACACCACTCGTAATAAAGTAATAATATTGGTTAGAGTCTAGTGGGAGACTATCCAGTTGAGAATACTTATGAGCCCGAGGAGAAAAATCGAGCAACCCAATTAGAGCTCTTTCCTGGTATATTCCCATTTAAGTCAGTACAATCACTTATACACTTAGTATTTAGCTTAGTATACTCCATAGGTAGGAGTCTTTGGATGCTCAGCACAGTTGTGAATGTGCTGGTAAGACATATTTTATGTGATGGTTGCTAGTTTACAAATTTTATTAGTCAGTAATGCACATATGGGCTGATATGTTCATATTAGCCTACGACACGCATCACATCATACATTTTATTTTACCAGCTATATGCATAATTCTTGTTGCATTTATACATTGTATTGAATGGTAGCTCAGCCATTTAAAGTTGCAAGTATAGGACGTTGCATAAATCTTGGATATATGACATAAGCACTTGCATTTCAAGAGGTTGACTAGTTCAGGAGATTGCCAAATTTTACCAAGTTAGCATGCATTCCATAATTATATGAACATACTGCATTTAAATTTTTAAATCCAGGGACAACATTTGCAAATGGTCGATGATTGAGTAAATGGTTATAGATTTCGGTTGTATAAGCAAATTACATTTTTTCGTCCTTAGAGATTTAAGGGATGAAATCCTTTAGAAATTCTTTAAGGGGGAGAATGTTAGACCTCGAAAATTATAATAATGAATCAAAATATCAATAAGGATAAAAATGTAACTTTTCATAAAAGGACAAAATTTTAAATTTTAAAACCTTGGAATTAGGCCATAGAGTCTATTCCCCTACATTAGAAATGTTGACTACAATTAGAAAACATATATGACTTATTAAAATTGATAAAATTGATCAAAATGAGCGAAAACTATAACCAATGGCACTTTCTCAATTATCAATTTTGGGTTTAGACTAGAGAACCATAATTTTCAACTATAAATTAGACCCTAACCCTCGCTTCTTTTCACTCAAAACCTGACACCACTTCTCTATTCTATATGTATAATTCTTCTTCTTCCTCTAAAGAAACTTCTCAATTCTACATAATGCTTGTACTCACTTCTAAATTTCTTCATAAAAAATAAAATTAAATACATTTTAGACGAAGGTGATGAAGAGAGAATCAAGATTAGAGGAGAAAGGGAAAAGGAAGGACAAATCAATCAACCTGAAGGCCTGGGAAAGGAGGTTCAAAATCAAATTAGAAGAACGGAAACTTTGTAAAGGTGAGTGAGTTGATTACGATGTTTCATAAGTAATTAAATTACTTTATAATTCTACATGATTTAAAAATATAACTATTAAATTTGGAATATTAGTAATTTCAACCTAGAGTTTATTTGATTTACAATTCCAACTATAAATCAAAAGGGACAATGATGATGGGTAAACTTATGCTTTAATTTTATAAGAACAATTACTAAAATGGGAAAGGATGGACTGGTGAAATTCATATGAAATTCTATGAAGGTGTATATTTATTTATAAAGATTGGTTTGAGTGGTTAAACAAAGTAATCAAATATCCCTTTTCCCTTACTTTGAATTAATTTTATAACTTAGAATAATATATATATACATACACACACACACATATATATATATATATGTTTGTGTGTATTTGTTTGAAGGTATATAGGTAGTTTATTTTAAAGTTTTATATAGATAATCATTGAAATTAACTTGTGAATTTTTGTAAACAAAGAAAGAGACTATCCCAAGGGTTAAAAATAACCTTAAATCAATACTCGAATCAACAAGGAAGACAACGAAATAAATAAAATAAACATGAATCATTAAAATCGGGAAAACACCAAACCAGACGTCTGAAGAGGAAATCAGGCTGATTTGAGATTCAAACTTTTAGATTCTAGAATATCTTTACTCGAGAGAAACTAGATCAAATCAGACCCGATTCAAGCATCTAAAATCAAAGTCAATCGTATGAGAGGAAGTCAGGCATCTTAATGCCTGGAATTTTTTTTAAAAGAGAGTTAGACGTTTGAAGTAGATTTTCATACGTTTGAATTATTTCAGCAAGCCCGGGTTGAACCTAGACCTAGTGCAGGCTAAGTACGGTGAATAGAGGGACTTATCTTGGCATAACTTCGTAAAGCATGTGCAACAAGAAGCATTGGTTTTACACCAGACGTGGTACCTAGGTTTACACTTCATGGTGGGTGTAATATGGAAGTCAATAAGGCATGCGATAACAACGCAACTAAAAGCTCTTATTCTTACTCGAGCATGCCTAGTCATATGTTAAACATGTAGGAAGTAAGGAAGGAAGAAGGAGACATCCGCAATAGCTTGGTTACACGGCTTGGCAGTAGCTGAACTTATGGGGAATCGCTATAATGATTTCTTTAGCTTCAAGCTAAATGATAAAAGAGCACAAGACATGTTTACCATTGATGAGTTGATACGTGTGCTTTGGTAGGCCATAAATCATCGAGGTAGTATATTTGGTATGAGCCTTAGCATTGCAATGTTCGCTCAGTGTGTAAATTCAATATATGTGATTCATCATGGAGAATGATAACTCAATGTTGGTTAGGAGGTCATTTATAGGGACAAAATACAAGGAATATACCTGGAGTTATTAGCTGTTAGTTGTTTGACACATGATCGGAATCCCTTGTAAGTTGTTTATGGATATAGTGTAAATAGAATTATACCTCATGATATGTAAAGTAACCAATCCTCTATAAGTAATACACAAACACAAATAGAAACCTTAGGTTGTGTAGATTATAGATGAGATTAATTTCTTGTGAATTATATAAAATGGTAATAAAATTCATTTAATAGAATTTGTTTGATCCACTCCTTTTCTTCCCTTTATACCCATTACAAAAGGATATGCCAATAAGTGATTTGGCCATTACACAATGCGTGGAGGAGGAGACTAGGCACTTAAAGTTGTACTACTTAAAGTTATTCTCTATGTGCTCTATGTTATATTGTTATATCCATCAGAATTTATGTTGTTATTTGGAGACATCATTTTATGGACTACACATTGATGGGACTAAAATCTAATTTGCATATTTTCAGTATTTATATTTTATTTCCTTTCGCTATGAGATTTAAAAGCATATAATGCTATAAAAATTTATCTTATTCTTTATACCATATAATATTCAAACCCCCCACCCCGAACAACTCGTACTCCTTGGCATGACGTGGGTATGAAAGTCGCTTTAGGCTTTGAATTGGGGTGTTCGGAGGTGTAGGTTGTCAAAGCAACTTACGCAAATGGTCGGCCATGGCTATTTGCAATATGGGAAATAGACATTATTATTACTATTGTTGGCACCAAGAAGAGCGAAATACACAGATGTTTCGGTGGACCGTCTTACTAAGTGCGTTGAGGCTGAGCCATTCACCATAATAACTTCAGTGAAAGTGATTAACTTTGTAGTTAAATATATTTTCCGCAGGTTCAAAGTACTACAAAAGATCATCACTGACAACGAAACTCATTTCGAGAGTGTAGAAATTTGCACTAAACATCGAATTTAAAAGAGTTTCTGGATAGTGGTACATCCACAAGAAAACAGGTTAGTAATGGTGATGGATAACATCATCAAATCCATCATCAAAAAGGTAGTTTAAGGGTAAAGGGAAAATAGGTTGATGAATTGCCAATGGCATGTGGGCTTAACGGACGATCCAGTAATCCATAATTAAACATACACCATTCGCTTTAGCATATGAAACTAAGATTATGATTCTAATTGAAGCTGAAGTCTCTTCCCGTTGACCCATTCATTAAAACGCTAAGACGAATAATGATTTGTTGCTAGCACCTCTTGACATATGGAGGAAAAGCAACAAGAGGCGAACTTGTGGGTAGTTGTTCGTCAACGATGAGAGACACGATAGCTCATAACAAGTTCTAGAACCATAACTTCAAGATAGGCGAAAGGCGTCCTTGTTTTGAAATGAATCTTCTCGAAATCGGAGGCACTTGGTTTGAATTAGGAAGACGTTGTGTAATAAACCAGAAGCTTAAAAATGTAAATTTCTAACAATCGACAGCAGATTGGGACCAAATCCCACAGAATGGAATAACAAGCACCTATATTTCTATTTCACTTTATTTACATTCCTAAGCGATTTTCATTTAGACATACTTAGGATGGAACTCTACGTAATAAGGCGGAATCCATCATGGATACTTAATAAAATTTTCTATCCAAATCAATGGAACCATATTCATTCGGTTAAATTTTGCATTACAGGATATGTAATGCAAGCATCACGTATCTTGGAGTATACAAGATGATTTACCGAAGATAGGTATTAATGGACTCCTTCAAATCAGGATAAATTCCATGGAGTATATCCCAAATGGGCAGATTGAATAATTCTTCCTATATATTCAACCCTTGATTGTTGCCCATAGATAGCCGAAAGATAGATGTCCAGAGAAGGTATCAATGGATGCGGATGCTCGAAGATAAGTACCAGTGTACAAACAGAGTTCAAACTAAAATATACTAAATGAACCTATAATGATGCTTCATGGATATAAGAGGAAAACATTTGGAGTTAAATAAATAACAAAATACGGTTTTCTTTACAATTGAACTGGATAAGTTTAACTGACAGTAATAAAACTAAGTAAAATACATGATGTAATTACGAAAGTCTATATAAATGTAAAAAGTTATAGTAAACATATGTGTTACACTAGATAATACACATATAGGAAGATGTAATCGAGCATGAATGTTAATACTTTGTTGACATATATTTAAATACTTATAGATACATTAATGCAGGAAAGTAAGTACACAAGCGATAGAGATATAATTTGAAAAAGAAAATATTATTTACTTTTCTTTTACTTGAAAAATAGGGGATGTGCCTGCACAAGATGTTGAATATGCGCTTATATGAATTTTGTTTGATGATAATAAACATATATATATATATATATATTCATTTAAATGTATTTGTTAATGTGCTATTTTATTTTTCATAGATTAAATAAATATTTGTTGAATAAAATAAATTACACACAATTTGAATTCAAACAGAAATTTTATTCAAACAAATATTTATTACAATTTTGAATAGTACAAATTCAAGCTCTCACTATACATATACAATTTTGATTCTAATTACATCACAATTCAATTTACATAAATTCCTCACTACATATCACTCACACTCGTAGTTTATCTTCAACTTCATTCCAGTTAGAATCCCGCATCTGAGCAATCTGCAAAAATGTTCACTAACGCAGTAAAATTGAAAAAGAAATATTTTTTGCAATATAAAATAAAATATGGATTTTTGAAAATATTATTTTCCTCAGTTTTGGGTTGTTCGTCATCATTCACATTTGAATTCATCATACACGAACAATGTAACATCAACAGTGTATCACTGTACATGCCACAAGGCCGTGCACATCGATATACACTTGATAATGCTACAGGGACAGGTGAGCAAACCCAAATGAAAAGCCGGGTTCAACTCACGTGCAATATAAATAAAATCACGACACGAGCACAAGGTCAAACCCGAGTTTTTAAAACTGGGTTCAACACAAGGCACAATAAAACTGAAGCATGGAAGATCATAAATGAAACAGCATCAAAGCTAATACATATATACAAGCTACTCAAGGCAACAGTGCAGTGCAACTACACAACTACAAGCGTGTAGAAACAAATGATATCAAGACTCGGTACAAAACAGAGTTTCAAAAATGAAGGCCAACATCAAAAACACAGTGCAAAGATGCAATGACAATACAACAAGTCAAGTAATGCACCAGGTATTCCAGCGCAATTTTACAAAAGCAAGTGGTATATACTCATGAAACAAGTGGAATGCAACTACAGTGATCAAATAGACTGTAAGATGTATGCAAGCATAAGGCATGAAACCACAGTGCATCAGGTCGAGACTGTATACCAAACTGATACAAGCTACAAATCCATGAACTAGATGATACAATCAAGTTCAAGCCAGCCCAAGTATACAACAAGCAATGCATGAAACAGAGACCAAGGCTCAATATGCACTAAGCAACTGAAACAAGCCAGAAGTTCAAATCAGTGCACAACAACATGAATGCAGTAACAACCAGAATGGATGTAAACAATAATGAAGATTACAGCAAAATCCAGTGCCAACATGAACAGAGACCAGTAGTGAATTCAACAAACCAATACACATGAAGACTGAACAACACTGTGCACATTGATATATGATCAACACAGTGCATGTATGAAGTGCATCAGTATACAAAGACCTCGAGGCAATATGAGTGCATACATACACATATATACATCATGAATGTATGTATACAAATGATCAGAACTTCAACCAGACAGTACAGTGAAAAAGTGAAGATTACAAGATGAACCAGATCAGTATACATGAATAAGGCTCAGTGGTGAAACAACAACCTCGGCAAACAACAACAGCAGACAACAAGACTGAAGCAACTCAAAGACCGTGTGTATCAAGTCACAAATACCAGGCTACATGATGATCAAAGTCAACAGTATCAATAACAAGTGCAGTAACTACAACTTCAACCACAAAACCAAAATATGAGTGCAATGAGAACATATATGTGTATGCAACCAAACAGTGAACCTCGGTATGGAAATGAGACAGGAAGCAAGCAGTGCCATGCTACAGATTATACAATGAAAACATCAATTGAAGTTCAGGTTAAACCAACCAGAAAAGACGACCAGAGACGAAGCTCACAGGGGCCGGAAAACTAAAGCCTTAATTCACAGTGAAGTCAACAAGGAAATTCACGAAAAAAAGTTGTCCGAGATCAAAATGTTAAACAAATATCAAAGTCCAGTGATGCAAACAGTGAATAGCATGGCAATGTCAAATGCATGAACAAGTGAAGCATTTGTGTCAAAGCAGAGCAAATGTCAACAGTGAAGTAAAATCAGGAGACAAAGCTCAAAGTCAAAGATTAGAAATAAACATGTTTGAAGTCGAAGAATTTAATGCAGACGCAAACAAAATTCATGTTTAAAAAGTCAAGTGCCGAAGTCAATAGAGTTGATGCCAGAGAAATCGAATTCAAAAGTCAAGTGCGTATATGCAATCTTTGAAAAAGTCAAAAATCAAAAGAGGAAAGTTTTTGCCGTATGACTCAAGGCAATCAAACGTTTCATAATCAAAGCCGTGCGCATCAGGCAATCGAGAATTAGGAAAGTGTAAATGAATACGAACAAATTCAAGTGTCTCAGAATTCATATAAATACCAAATGCCAAATTCATCATCGGTATCGAGTTCAAGAAAACATTAAACCAGCAACGAAAGGGAAGAGAATACATACCACAATCTATCGAACTCGGTCAACAGAGGAGCAGCTGCGAACAACCTCAAGTAAAGCAAGCTGTCGATCATCAGAGAAGCAGTGAGCAAAGAGCATCACAAACCAGAGAAATCGAAATTGAAGAAAGCCCTAATTTTCGCAAGGGAACGAAGCCTAATTCAGATCGAACGAAGCCGCCATAGCAAAAGAAAAAAGAGAACGGGCTAGAGAATAATAAAAGGGCCGGCCTTGTTTTATTATAAAGGGCTTTAGCTTTTTTGGGTTTATTTTTAACGGGGGTTTTTGTTTATTAGTTTTATTTTTATCTGTTCTTTTCGAATCAAGTCTTGGTAAATCACCATCTAGGTTTTAGGTAGTGTCAGATTATCTAGTTAGAATTAGTTCAGTGAGCAGGGTGTGCGAGTTTGCAAAACACTATAGGCGGTAGCAGGGTGTGCGAGTCTGTTAGAGTGTTTGTAAGCGGGAGACTGTTTAATTCTAATAGAAATCTGGGAATGTAGCAGTAGGCAGGGGTTTCCGAAGCTGGGTAAATTTTGTGTGTGATTTACTTTTCAGCATATTTATTTCTCTGCGGTTTGTTTTTGCGTTTAACTCGAGAAAATTTGTTATAACCCTATTCACCCCCCCCCCCTCTAGGATTAATCTAGATCCTACACAAGACAATGGTCTAAAAGAACCAAAGTGGAAAAAAGTGCAAAAGGCAAGGAAGATCATTCCTTGGAGTCTTGCTTAGGAGATATCTTCTTCCTTTTCCCCAGTGTTCCCCCTTCCTTTCGAGGAATGTCGGTACTTACAATGGTTTTTCCCAAAGTAGACATGGCATGTTTGACCTTGTTCACTTTTTTTGTTTCTCCTCGGGTTCGTTTAGTTCGGTGAAAGAGGGGGAGTGGATGATGGTTGACCTTGATTTTCCTCTAACTTCTCCTACTTGACATTTATAAGCACAATATCCCATGGCATGAAAGATGTATTAGTGACTGACTTTTTTTCTTAGGACCATGTGCATGGCTAACCTTATGTTCTTCTTGGAAATTCACAACAAGATCATCCCCCTCTGTGAGAGATTCTATTATTTTAGTGTTTGATACCCTACTATCTAAACATCTGTTGCAGAAGTAAGAATGATTATCGATAGAGCTTCGGTGGGCCTTGAAATATAAAAGAAACATTGGCAAAGATTACATGCTTTGAGGGAAGATAAGCATAGTTTTTGAAGTAAAGATGAGTGGATCATAATACCTTGTGTAGAAGGTGGGTTAGCACTAATGGGAACTTCTTGGATTAGAGCATGAGTCTCAAGATCAAGAATTTTCCCCTCCTTGGCAATCACTGATGGTTGAACTCCAAGAGGAGGAGAAGTGAGGAGAGTAGAAATGTATGGCAGGCGATGCTTGTGGAAGCCTCAAAAGTGTAAGGAGACAAAATAAGAACTTCGAGAACTGCAGAACTAGTTGTTGGAAATAGTGGACAGCGTTAGAATAGGATCAACAAAAATTTCTTCAATGAGAGCATTCCAAATATCTGTTTTGGATATCAATAGCGATCATTTCTATAGTGTGCTTTGCCTCCTCTCTCACTTGAAGCTTACATCCTCTTGCTAGGGCTTCCAAGTCTATTGGGTCAAAGAATTAACTAAGGACACATAATTCCATAAAGGGACGCACTATTCTCTCAGCTTGATCATGCTCGTTTTTCATAAGTATAACATGTTGATAAGGATGCGATAGTGATCATCTTTGAGTCATCAGAGGTCCTTTATATAGAGTATAATTTCATATAAATCGAAGACCATGTCATTGAAATCAAATGCGGCTTTATCTTTGTCTACATGGGCTTGCCCCACCTTAACTTCGACATCATGTGAGAGAATTTAAGCTTTTAACTTCAAGCCTTGTGAATTTGTCAATTTTTCTTCCAGATCTCAAGCTCTTGGATAAGAAATCGGGATAAGCTAACTTAGCTAGTGTCTTAGACATCTCGAGGGAAGAAATTTCGGTGGTATCTTTAACTTGCTCTATGTCGTTGAGGAGATTACCATTACGAAGTCAGGTAGCCTAATGTTTTTCAACTTTCTTATTTTTATTATTCCAGTCAAGTATCCTTGCATTGAGGGTGGCTATTCGTTATTTGTTTTATTTTCTTTGGCCTTCCTTACAATCAAGGAGGGTCCTATTTATACTATCGACATGAATCAAATGTTTTTCCACCCCTCGATAAGAATCATAATTATCCTTTAGCTTATGAATAGTGTTAACAAAAGCCTTCACTGCCTTTCAAAGCCTAATCTAAATTGTATAATAAATTTATTTTGTACAGTCTAGGATTGGGTACACATATGACCTAGAAGAAGCTGCAAAAGATGAGCATGCTGTAGTGATAGAGTCTGATTTGGTGGCAATAACCCCATTAGTGGTCTATAATGCATTTAGAAGAAGTAGAAACTAAGAGGGCCATATAAGTGGAAATCTTTAGCGGAAGAGTAAGAGGTCCTAAGGGACTCTTTCCCTTGTGGCTTTAAACCACCACAACATGAGCGAATATATGAAGTAGTTGTAAGGACAAAGTTTGGAGACCTAGGAGACTGCCTTGATGCAGAGTGACTCCAATTTGATTAGGAGTCATAGAGACTCAGAAAAGAGGATGGATGCTGTGAATGGTAACAGTTTGATCCATGAGGAAAATGTTGGCATACATAGTAAATTTTGAAGTAAAGGTCATGTATCTTACCTCCCTATCATCATAGTGATACCCCTCCTATCTTTCCTTTCTTTTCCCTCTTTTATACCCACCCCTAGGTTTTTCTCTTGTGTTGGCTTATCCCTGCTGTAAATAAAACAAAATCGAAATTAAAGTGAATGCTAGGATTATATAAGGATGTAGCATGTGTATGCAATCCAAGATGACATATGTGCAGTGCAATTCTACATAAACTATAGACTAAGAGCATCCGGTTGATTGGATAGTAGGCTCATCCCCACAAGAGTGAGTTCATTGGAACTATTCTCATAAGAAGCTCATTGCATTCAACCAACTTGTCAAAGTCAAAATTTATGTTTGCTAGGTCTTCGAGTGTTGGATGACTGAAGGGATCGATAGCCTAGCTAGCATCAAGAGTAATTAGAGTAGTATTATCAGTTTTACTCATTGAGTGACCATCAGGAGCCTCTTAAATACATCTACATAGTTGTTTAAACTGGGGGACCAAAATTGGAACCTCTAGATCAAGCACAAACTCCCAGTTGATTCTTTTTCATAATCTTCTTCTTATTTATATTAACTTTTTCATCCTCCTCTTCTGTAATCTTCTTTGAGATTGAGCTTATCTAGACTACCCAGAAGCCATAGGCTGTCGAGCTAGCTGCGCTCTAACCCTTCTCTTTTCTTGCAATTTACACAGAAAATTGAACAACCATTGTGAAGAAGGTGTTGTATTCAAAGTCTCCAAGATAAGAAGAAAAGAGGTATGACGCCTTGATTTGAGGATTGTTTTCAGATCGATCATCGTAGAAAAACATCATTCTCAACTCTATCAAGGGTATCTGCAAGTACCAAAGATGATTTAGATATTTAATCAAGGAAGGAGTTAGTGATATGTATTGAATTTCGATCTAAAGTCTTAACAACCAAAGAGCCACTTATGGACGAAACCCATTGGATAGGTTACGGAGAGATAACTGCCTATAAATTTGCTCTTTTGTTGTAAAAAGTGGATCGTTAGGGTAAAAATAAGAAATAACAAAGTTTTATGCTTTATATATAATTTTTAAACTCATGACCGAAGGAATGAATATAATATAACATTTTAGAAATAAACTTCTGATGTAATCCTTCAAAATGAACTTAAATGTTGCAACATAATCCCAAAAGAATTCTCTAAAATTCATAGTTCTACGTGATATAAATACTAAATAGTATAATAGCATAAAAGTAGATAAATAAGAAACTCTAGCATTTCCATTGCTTCATTTAATGCCTAATCTTCCTTGTTTGTTGTTAACCTATCATATATAGGAAAAAAAGAAACATAAAAGATATCATATTTCTAAGAATATGCGCTATCATATTAGTACAACATTACTGAAGACTAACTCTACCTTTATCGTTTCAAGGATTTCATAACAACTTGCCATTTTTGGCCCTCTGATTTGATATAACTCACGACGTGTAAACCCCAAAGCCAAAAATGATATGTTGTTAGGTTAAAATAACAAGAGACAAAATATACATATATTTTATCAACTCACATGGATGGTAAGAAACATATAATATAAATAAGTACCACTTTATTTCATACCAATAGATCCGGTGTACATACATAAGTCGTATATAAATCTAATCCAATACCAAACACACATATATATAATGTCAGTGTTAGATAATTACTTATATACAAGGTTATATATACCAGTAAAGTCATTATCATCTACACCTTTAACATTACTCGATACAATAAATGAAACCTGATCAAATTAGCGATGAAACAAAGGAAAAAACAAGGCGAGGATTAGACTACAGTTAAGCGAGCAATGTACATCTACTTTACAACATACTCTAATTATTCCCACTATAGTATTAAAATAACTATTGTAAACATCATACCTTAGTCATGTTTCAACCATGACCATAAAATTAGTCAAATAATACTACATATTTGATTTACGTATGACAACAGGGTTACAAATAAATAAACAAATAATATATTGATGATGAATGGATTCCCACATTCGAACACCACCATATCAAAACACGAACGCCATACAACATTGTCATAATTTCTTACATAAACACTATACTTTAAATCTCCTGTCAAATAATTCATATAAAATCTTTAAAAATTATATTTGAATCATATTTATTTTCTAAAATATATATCTTACTTTAGAAACCATTTTGTAATAATTTCACTAAATTTTATATAGTTTTTTAGCATATATTATGTGTATACGTGCTTTAATTCATTTAAACTCTTTTCTTTGGTTTATATCCATATATATATATATATACATACATACATACACATACATACACTCATACACATTTATATATAATTTTGAATTTAAGATTATGACTTATACAATTTATCAACATAAACTAAATTTTACATCAACTTATGCATTTAATATGACTATTAGCCTTATATTATCAATGTTCATTTTTAATATCCAATCATTTATCTATACATCAACGATAATTCATTTTCGTTGATTCAAATACTCAAATTATTGAACAATCTCAGATTTTAGCAAATTTATTTTCTATCCAATACATTAACTATAATCAATTAATCCAAAATCAAGCCCTAAACCATGACCATTAAAGGACTACTTAGGTCTAATTAGCACATGAAAAATTAGGCGAATGATCCAGCTTGCTCTTCAAAGGCTCATTGTTCGGAGTTGAGTCTGCCTTCAAAACTTGGTATTCATTCGAGAAATTGGAACTAGATTGTACCCTTAGACCTGCTCTTTAATTTTATATTTGGCTTATGGATTTAGCGAAGATATTTGATTAATTTTATTAATTGAAGAAATTTTGGGTTTTTTGTTTCTACGAGATGAAAGGAAGAAGAAAACAAGCATACATAAATGATTCTAAATGGACATTTTATAGTAAAAGTGAAGCCTTTATTCAAACCAGGTTGGGCTAAACCCGTTTAAAAATTGAATTTATGATTTAGTAAAACACTGATATCTCCATCATACGTACTTCAATTTCAGTCAAACAAATATACATCATAGGTTAATAAAGTGAGATAGTCGCAATGGTGCAAGTTTGATTTCAAAATTCAACTATTGTGAAATTACTATTTTGCTTCCAATGATTAAAATTACTAATTACCCTTATCTAATTTTAATTAATTAAAAATATAGATTATTACGCCCATCTCTTCTTGAAATGGATTTCATCCCTGGATCATTAATGTTCCATCCAAAATCAATAATCATGAAATCCGTTCAAAATCAAATAATTAATGCATAAAATATCGATCATGTAAACGATAATCAATACCTATCACTTACAATTTTATCACTACACTTTCTTACCAAACTAACACTGTCGCTATATATATATATATATATATACATATATATATATATATATATATATATATATATAGCTAAGATCTGAAGCCCCTGTTATTTCGCACCATCACCTAGCCATTGATTTCAACCACATGTTTATATTTAAATAATATGCCTATGAGATAGGTGAGAGAAAGACATATTATTTAAATATAAACATGTGGCTGAAATCAAGGAGCTAGGTGATGGTGCTAAATAAAGGGGACGGGGATCCTAGCTCTTATGTATATACATATATATACACATATATACACATATATATGTGTGTGTGTGTGTGTGTGTATATATGATTAGTGACTATATTACAACTCCAACCTTTTCTACCCTAGTGTAAGATCCACAGCCCCTATTATTTAGCACCATCACCTAGCCATTGATTTCAACCACATGTTTATATTTAAATAATATGCCTATGAGATAAGTGAGAGAAAGACATATTATTTAAATATAAACATGTGCCTGAAATCAAGGAGCTAGGTGATGGTGTTAAATAAAGGGGATGGGGATTCTAGCTCGTGTATATATATACACACACACATGTATATGTGTGTGTATGTATATATATGTGTGTGTGTGTGTGTGTGTGTGTATGATTAGTGACTGTATTACAACTCCAACCTTTTCTACCCTGGTGAATGATATTCTTAAAGGATTTATTAGTAGCAATCGAAGGATAACGTAAGGAGATTCAATATCCCCTTACCTATTTGCAGTAGCTATGAAATATTTTACTCTCTAAATGGAGATAGCTAGCCACAACAAGCTATTCTAGACAATTCATAGTTTCCAACCTAGATGAGCCATCTATTATGTGCTGATGATCTAATCATTTGCATGGAATCAAGTTGTGAAGCAGATTTTGCAATTAAAGATATATTTCAAAGCTTGGAAGAGAAAGTGGGCCTTAAATTGAATGAACTCAAGACTAAATTCTATTTTTATAAATTCTATAGAAATAACACTAAGGTGTTAAATATACTAAATGTCAAAGAAGGTGAACTCCTAATGAAATATTTGGGGTTCCACTCTCTAAAAAGATAGGAGCTAGTGAATGTGCTGAGTTGATAACAAAGATTAGAGGCAAATGGCAAGGACGGAGTTTAAGACTTCTGTTATCTGGCAAAATAGAGTTGGTTTACATAGTTATTCAAGCTATAGTAAATTATCTGTTATAAACTTTCCAACTACTTGATGCTTATATTGACAAAATTGAGAAAGTTTATGCAGATTTCATATGGAAAAGGGGACTTCATAAGATTAAATATCAAGACCTTTATAGGCCAAAAGAAGAAGGAGTGTAGGGCTCAGAAGTCCTAGAGAAACGAGAGATGTTTTCACACTAACGCAGGCCTGAAAATTCCTTATTTCTAATGGACTATGGGCTAGATGGAGAAGACAGGGAAACTCTTGGAAAATAACAATGCTTCAACTACTTGTATAGCTATAATGACGATAACGAGCAAGCTTGCTACATGTTGCTCCAGATAAATTGCATAAGGAAAAAAACATGCTTATGGAGAGATCCTTGGATAAATGAAGAATTGTTGATTGAAAAACTGGGGTGGGATACATTCTCGACCTATGTTTGTCTAGATAAAAAGGTTGAGGTCCTTACTGAAAACAAAGTGGAATTGTGAACTTATACCATCCAGTAATGAATATAAACAACAGAATGAGTACATGCCTCTACTCATGGGCAGAGATAATGATATTTGGACTTGGAAACACATATCAAATGATTTCATGATAAAAATAGCATGGGAAGCAGTAAGAAGAAGAAATCCATGTGTAAGTTGGAGAAAAATTACTTAGGACAGAGTTAACAGCCCGAAATTACCTTGTCGACGTATAAGGCATTGATGGGTAGACTGGTTACTAGAGATAGACTATTGAAATATGGTATAATAGATTAAAAATTTTGTGTTCTATGTAATAGAACTGAGTAAAATCATTCACATCTATTTTTTGAACGCAAATTTTCCATGAAACTATAGGAAATATATAAACTTGTAGCTAGATGCATAAATCTAGATTTCATATTAAACCAAATTGTTAATTGTCTAGCAGAAAGCCAAAAAACTAAAAAATTAAAAGCCAAAATGGGGTACATCGCCTTAACAGTGGTTGTACAGAGCATGTGGAAGGAAAGGAATATGAAAATGTTCCAAAAAATGGAGAGAGAGAAAAAGAGGTCAATAAGCTTATTTTTGTCGACATGCAAGTCGTTGCGAAGAGGATTAGTGAAAGAATACTTACCAAGCACATGGAATGAGAAGAAGCCTTGTTTTAAGTAGTGGATCTGAGAATGGAAAAAGTAGAAAACACAAGTGCAAGCTTTCATCCACCATGAATGAAGCAAGAAGTTGAAGAAGAAAGCGTTTGAAAAGAATTGCCAGATCTAGAAAGATGAGTGATAGAGTATAATTGCACTAGTTTATAAAAGTAAAGTTTGTACTGCTTTGAGGCTAATTTGGGCCAAGCTTTCTTTTGGGCTGTACAAGCTCTAATAAAGTATTAACCAATTTTCAACACACATACATAGATGCTGATCAAGACATATACGATACCAAGTTAATGAAAAAATGCAACTTGTAGTTAGCCTCTTGAAATGTATGTAATAGATATGAGATAAAGGCATAACGCAATACATTCTAGCGTGAGCATATAATTTTTTACACATATGCAGTTGTCATTTATTGCAAAATATCAAAAGATAGAAATTAAAGGCAACGTACATAAGTCAAAACATAGAAGCACAATCCATAGTCAAGCAACATAATGCATATTATAAACAAAACAACCAAATCAATCAAATAACAATCATGTCTTACAAACAACAATAATCTATAGCAACCATTCAACCATAAGTAGAAAGTATAATTTCTCCAATAATAAACAAATAGGAAAACATTCCGAGAAAAAGTTGAAATGAAAAGATAGATTCTCTCCTCCACTTTCCAAATACTCATGACCAGAACGTCCTTCCCAACTCAATTGATTAAGCTTTACTATTGATACACACACACACACACACACACACACACACACACACACACATATATATATATATATATATATATATATTCCAAAATACTAATATCAAATGTACATGTGCAACTATAACTTTCGCTACCCATATTACCATCTCAAATAAACTAGTACCAAATTGCACCGTAACTGATAATCTTGGCATAAACATATCCCATTAAAATGCAGTCTCATACCACTCCTAAATACACATACACAACATTCGAATCGCTCATGTAGTATATATATTATTTCATCCATCGGGTGCAAGGATAAGACAACTCAAAAGGGACAGCATCTCATCTAAGCAAACCAATGCCTTGAATCACTAAACATTTCCTCCTTTCACTTATGAACATCAAAATAGATGATGTTTTTACCTGGTGAACATAGCATAACCTCTCTTCAAAGTCCAATCTAGCTTAAGTGGTATCATTTCATTTATGATATCACTTCTCTATCATCCTACAGTCACATTATCAAAATATTGTATCCTCGGCCTACAGAAAATTTTAAACTTAAACTTTATTCCAAATCCTAAAATATATAAAATAGAGACCACTCAAACAATCATACAAAGCAATCTTATTCTTTTCAAGCATTCAGACAATAAACAAAATTCTAAATCTAAGTACAGTTCTAACCTTGATTGTGTTCATGTCGAAAGTGATCGAATAAGTGATACATCATTCATAAGCATCTGCTACGCAACATAATTATGTACCTCAAGTCGATGCTTTACAATAGCTTTCTTGAAATTTGAACATATAATTTTAGATAAACTACCTAATACTTTCTTTAAACCATGTTCAAATCTCCAACTCTCATTTTCCTACCAGAATATCCTCCCCATTTTGATGCATGCTAATCAAGACACCTTTTTCTCTTTTTTCAATTTAGTCCAATCCAAAACACTTTGGAAGTCTTTATTCTACATAAACTGATAGTATATTGTTTATATAATCTCAATACCAACTCAATTCAAAATAGCTTTTACAAATGAAGCCAAATTTCTATTATTCCTTGCGTATAGGGATAACTTAAATAACTTTATTCCATAATGTTGATAATACAAACTCATATAATCTTGGTACTAACTTATATTGGGGTATCTTCTACATATCCATAAACAGAACACTGATACTTCTCTCCACACCAACATATTAATGGTGTTTCTATCCTGCTATATTCTCAAATCATGTTACTCCTAAAGTACTATGAATGAGACAACATAATATATGCCTTGCCATGTAAATCCAATGAACAACCTAAGTAAGATTATACTACAAAACCACTTCTAGTAACTTCGAAAATTGATGATGCCCTAGCATAATGAACATGATACGAGACTTATGTCACATCCAATCCAAGCAATATACTTTTAGCTACGATGCCAACTCAAGCATCAATACCTCATAAATATCACCATGAAACATATTCGGCAAGACAATAGACTTGCCTAGTGATCTATATTCGTCCAAGCCAAAATAAATATGTATGGTGTACTTTCCTAGTGATCTATATTCATCCAAGCCAAAAAAAATATGTACGGTGTGATGTTATCCGAAATGTTGGACCAATAACACCCATCCACATCCCAACGAAATCATCTCCCTTTACCAATGATGTCAAATGCAAATAACCTAAATGTTATCCACCTCCAACGCCGACCATTATCGTAATGATTTGGTATAAAAAAATGTGAATATCAACCATACCAAATTTTAATCTATGGACCCCGATCACCAAGTCAAATCACATAGAAATAATACTGGGTCCTTATGACTCTATTACATAGCAAACAGTAGGCCCTCCAAAATATATTTTCTAACCACATCATGGATAATTTTCAACGATTGGTCAATGGGATCAAATCAGTTGAAATTCCAATACCACAAATGCCACTTTTACTATCTAGCTGAGCAAGTGAAACTTTACTTCAACCATTTCTTCAAAACTTCCAACATCATACAAGTGTAACTTCGGTATAACTTCCTTCATATAAATTTTAACCCATTCATTTTTCTATTAGGTTAATGCTTCCTCTTTATACTATTTCAACAAAATAATTTATACTTTTTATCTCTAACTAAAATATGATTTTCTATCTTAATTTGGAAAATTATCCTATCCAACTCCAAATTCTCTTCTATAGTAATACTCTTAAGTGACATGTGAATGGGCCTGACAAGTTCTATTTATTTAGGGAAAAAGATCAGAATCTTTTATGAAAGCTTGTGGGATTCTTATGTTAATATGATGGACTTGTAGGACTATCAAAATAACAACATACAACAAGATCATGCCCAATCTACCACTGATCATCTGATCCACATTCTTACCTCCATCTGACATTATCCTATAACAAATCATCCAATCTATTTCTAAATCGATTCCTATCCCCATAGAATTGGTACATTCATGTCACAAAAGGATGATACACCATAAATAATAAATTTGACAAGCATAGATAAATGGTTCAATCCTTTGGATGGATTCGGTGCAACAACAAATATAAGCACTTTATGAGATTTGAAGTCTAAAATATCACCTATGATAATCAATATCCAAAAGTAGAAAATCTCTTTCTTTCATGGTCTACTTCCCTTTTTTTAGGCAAATAGTGATATGCATATGAGACCGCTTCAAGTGCATAAGATTTAACTATCTAACCACAATTATTCACTTACTAATCCATTAAACAATTTTCTTTAGAGATAGTAATTCAACAATTTGGGGTTCCCTTCCTATTATTGAAAAAAAAAGATTCTTCAATTCAGAATTCATGGAATACCAAAATTTAAAACTTCACTTCACCTTCAAGCTGTTATTTCATAAAACTTTCCATTTGTTTAGATAAACTATAAAATAATCCTTTCATCATATACTTCACTTACATCTATATTTTAATATTTTATCTTCAAAATTAGTTAATTTTCTTTAACTTTAATAATTCAATATTAATCGCTCAAAACACATTTTAATTTGAATTAACTGTGATTATTTTTCTAAAGTACTCATACTTCATCTTACCACATCATTTAATATAATTTATAATCATTTTATTATTTATATAGGCATACATATATCATCTTATTTTATAGCCAAATTCTAGCACATTTACACAACACAAATTGTGTGTGCACGCATATATATTTGAGTAAATTTTCTAGATTTGTTTTGGCTACAAACTGTATTTATATCAAATCTTGAGATCGTTTCCAAATTTCTAAATCATACTCGCGCACACACACATACATATACTCTAAACCTTATGTCTCAAACTTTCACATACATGAATTCTCAAACAAATATTATAATTCCATTTCCAAAATTAATTCCATTTCCAAAATTTTCTTAAAGAAACTCTTTCGTAGAAACAGTGAAATTTTGAAATAATTCTTATGAGAATCACTACCTGAAGTATCTAGCACATGAATTCCATAAGATCGAATATTTCTCACGTGTGCTTTGCCAAGCTCTCATCACCGAATATGGTTTGGCCCCAACATAAGGTTTCCACCCAGATGAGAGAAATTCACACACAACAAACATCGGGGTGGATAAACAAGAACCACTCCTTACACGGTAAGTGCAGATACCATGGGGCCACGCTGGATCGATTTATCGCTACTAGGTATCGGTAGAACCAAACGGAAATGTTTACACCAGAATATCCCTATTATCGATTCTAGTACCATTTCTAGTTCTGATTTCAACCCCATTGGTATTCATTTTTGTTCTATCTTCTATCTTTGCTAATTACTCATCCTATGTTATTTGATACTGTACGTTTTGAGGACTAAGTTGAAGGAAAATTTTATTGTAACATCAACTATAATAACCCATCAATTTTGACCCTCTGATCAACACAACTCATGAAGTGTAAACCCCTAAAACCAAAAAAGACATGTCATAAAGTTAAAATAATAGAATATAAAATATACATATATTCTATCTATCTCATTGCGAAACTCATAGCGGAAGGTAAAAAACATATAATATACACAAGCATCACTTTATATCAGACCGATAGACCTAATGTATGCATATAGGTCATATATAAAAACACACATACACACACACACACACACACACACACATATATATATATATATATATATATATACAATGTCAATGTTAGATAATTACTTATATGTAAGGTTACATACACTAGTAACAGAGTGTTATCTACATCTTCAAACGTTACTCGGTACAATCAATCAGACTCCATCAACCTAGTGATGAAATGAAGGGAAAACATAGATAGGGTCACACTATAGCCTGGTGAGTGATGTGCATCTTGTTTGCCACATACTCTACTCATTCCCAAAATAATATAAGTAAACATCATACCTTAGTCATGTTTCACCTGCAAACCATAAAGTCCGTCAAACAATGATACACATTTGGTTGATATAAGAAAACGGGTTTACAACTAAATGAACAAGCATTATGTGGATGACAGATTCTTTCGTTTAGACACCAATACACTAAAACATGAATATCATATGACATAATCACAATTTCTTACATAAAACACTATATTTTCAACCTCTAGCAAATAATTTATTTAAAATCAATAATAAATGAAAGAGAGTGCGGATTAAGGATGTTAAGGCTAATTTAACACTATATGGGGTGGATAGTGTTTAATGGATTCTAAGACTTATATGGACTAATTTAAAATTTATGACACAAATAAATGCAGGACTTAATCACAGAATCAAACATAGATGCAGAAAGCAAATAAAAAGCAAATAAAAAGCAAAGAAAGAAAATAACACACAAGATTTTATACTGGTTAGTAGTTACCCTACATCTAGTCCCGTTCCAAGGCAAACCACCTCATACAGATTTTTATTATACCAATGTCGAGATTACAATCCTTAATTTCTAAAGGCCTTGAGGTACCCTCTTGTCTCATGAGTATGGGGCAAACTCTCTTGATTTACGGGACACAAGGTCACTCAATTGATTTCCAGGCACAACCATACCTTATGAGAGACTCGATAAACTTTTGATTACAAATTGATCCTATAACTCTGAATAGCACTTTGATCTTCGAGAGAGGGCAAAGAATCAAACAAGAATTAGATTCCAATTTGATTCACTTGAGAATTTAACAGAATTTCGACACGATCTTAAAAATATGAAAATTTTAGAATATGGATTTGTGGAAAAGAAAGAGTGAAGAAAATAAGAAAATAGTTAGTTAAAAAATTCATTTTTGAAGGATATTTATAGAGAACTAATGGTCATAACCATTCATGAAGTGATTTAAACGAATAGACACTTCTTTTGAAAATTGAAACTTTTGAGTTCAACGGCCACCATGTTAACATGGAGTATCCCATGATGTCGACATCCCTATGTTAAAAACAATGTAAAATTTGTTTTGAAAGGAAACCAAGATAAAATGACTCTGGAGTAAAAATGAAGTTTAAAATAAGAGTTTATTTAAAAACCAAAAACAAAGAATATTTTAAGGCTAAAACATCTTTTTGAAAATCATTTGAAAAGATAACTTTTAAGGCTAAAACATTTTGAAAAGCAGTTTTGAAAGTCATTTTGAAAAACCATTTTGAAGTAGTTTTGCAAACTTATTCCTACAGAATATCTCATCGCATCAGGACTCGAGAACTTGTACAAAACTAGGATGTTCATGGGTTTGTAAGCCACTTGTTGTAGGTTTGTAAGCTACTTGTCGTGGGTATGTAAGCCATTAAGAAGGTAGAAATGGGTTCCATCCCAAATGAAATTTGGAATGAAGATTTCCGTGCTATTATGAAGTTTTAACAAAAACTAGACACTTATCTTGAAATCTTTGATCTTGATACTCTAGAGTCTTCAATCTTGATATCTCCATTCTGAATCTTTTGGTCTTTATACTGATCAGTCTTTAGTAATCAACACCTGCATATATATATATATATATATATATATATATATATATATATATATGAAACGACCCGCCTTTCTCTCTCTAGAAAGACGCATCATTATTAAGAAAGAAAGGGATAGAGAAGAGAAAAGATCGAGAAGAAAGAAAGAAACAACATCAGAATCTCAACAGCGGAACGAATAAATTTTATTAATCACATAGATATTACATAGTATCATAAACATCAGAGTTACACAGCTTATACAACACACACTAGATACTTATAAACACCTGTCAAGTTATACAACTCAATATACAATACAGATATCAACATAGAGATCAACACAGCGGAACCATCTATATATACCTACAAATGCTGAAGCCTCCTGCTCCATTGCTCCTCCAGAATTCGTCAAACCTAACCCGAATCTCTTGGCTACTCGTAAAAATTTTAGTACCCAAGAGTTTAAGAAAATAGAAATAAACTCTGGGTCAGACATGGGTCTGGTGTGAGTAAACTGGTTAAAGTTGCTTAACTTTGAAAAACCTTTTGAAAGAAAAGGTATCACGTAAGACTCCACACAAATAAACATGGGTAAGTTTTTACCTTACGCTAACCAAAACGTTGATAGGAATTCCGGTGATATTATAATAGGGTTTAGGGTTTTCAAATAAATAAGAAATAGCTGAAATTGTTACATGATTAAATTCCAGCTGCTAGCCACAAAGTGGGTAATACAATCAAAACCGTAAGGGCACATAGGAAGAATGGATTTCCATCAATGGGAGGTCTACTGGGGTACCGCCCGTCATAGTACAGGGCCTATATCTACTCCCAATCCCCTGCAACACAAAGCCGAAACCATCCCTTACTGGACAGTCCCAAATAAGAAAACCCTGTGGTTGTAGCTAGCAACTGCCCACACAGCCGAATAAAATGGGACTCTAGACAGGGGTAAATCTCATCCTACTTGGGTGCAACCCACTTAGCCTTGCTGCACCTCCCCTATTTTAGGCATTCCCGATTGATGAGGCTTGAGGCTACGATTACCTTTGTAGAACATATCTATCTTAGAATGCTTATCGTCCACTTGACGATGTTCTGAAAGCATTCAATCCATACAAGTTCGTTCCGGGATCGAACGAAACCGAAGGCATTATCTTGTTACACTCATTTTGGAATCACCCATAGAGTTAACGACAATAACCCTTGCACTCTGAGTCTTCATCTTCTCTTGAGATTCATGACCTATCGTTAATTTGGATCGATGTGGTTTTTGGATATCCAAATCGAAAACCGATCCAGGTCTCATCGAAATCCAAACGCCATCTTTTAGGTCCAAGTTGTTTTAAAGTTAAAACAATTCAATTCAAATCATTATCTATATTCACACACATAGATAATTCACATATACGCAGATAGATAATTGATATCATCACCGTTCAACCAAATCATCTCATATCACATATCATACATATCTCATCAGAGTTATCAAACAATCAAGGCATTCAATATCAATCAGCCATCCATAAGCAATAACCTATTAATCACACATCTATAATTAATTTAAAATGAATTAAATTAATCACTTCACCTCTTATTAATTTAAAATAAATTAAATCAATTACTTCCATCATTATAAATCATGCTTACTTAACCATTAATTAATTACAAACCAATTAATTAATCATCATCTTAGTTAATCACCTTTGATTAATTATCCCTTAATTACATTAAGTAATTAACCCTTAATTAATTACATAAATTATTCTTAACCATTTATAGTAATTAACCTTTAATTCAATCATTAACTATAATTAGTTACATTAATCCTTAATTAATTACAATTAATTAATTATCTTATAATCACTTATTATTGATTAATTAATCTTAATTAATCAATCCTTAATTACTCTCATTAATTACATAAATTAATGATCCTTAATTAATTACTTCCATTAATCAACTTTAATTAATCATAAACAGTAATTACCATCCTGTAATTACTTACCTTAATTAATTGATTAACTCCTTAATGAATTATATTAATCCTTCGATTAATTACACCAAGTAATTAACCCTTACTTACTTCTACTAAGTAATTATCCTTTAATTACTTCCCATTTAGTAATTTTTCTTAAATTAATTACAACCCAGTAATTATAATTAATTACTTACCCTAAGTAATTACACTTTTTAATCTCATTAAGTATTCATACTTAATCAATCATCAAGATTATCTATAATTAATCAACCAATAAATTAATCACAATCATTTGATTAATTACAATTGGTAATTCATTCCTTAATTACCCTTTTAAATAAATTAATTAATCTTTAATTACAAATTAATTATTCTTTAATTATTAGTTAATAAACCATAATTATCATTTAATAAAACTTAATAACATATTAATTCATCCTAACTAATCAGTTAATTAATACCTAATAACAATTAATTAACCCTAAATATTAGTTAATTAATCCTTAATTAACTTTAATTTTAGATTAATAATTTCTTAATTATTAACTAATAAAATATAATTATTAAGTAATAAAACTTAATTACAAATTAAGTACTTTTTAATTACAAATTAATTAACCTTGATTACTTAATTAATTAATCTTTAATCATTAATTAATAATCTTTAATTATCTAATTAATTATACTTAATTATAAATTAATTAACTTATAACCCTTAAGTATTAAATAAATTAATTAAATCAGTTAATTACTCTCAATTAATTTCTTAATTAATTCTTTAATCGTTATTAAATAAATTAATTACTTACACTTAATTTCCTTTAATTAACTTAATTAATTTCAAGACATTAAAAACCTTAATTATTTTAAGATAAAACATTATCTTAATTAATGACTTATATATCACTAAAAACATTTTATCTTAATAATTAATTTAGTTAATTAAATCAATAATTAAGTTTTAAAATAAAATAATCATTTCTTGATAAATTAAAGTTGACAAAACACAACTTCCATAACCTTAAACATTTATCAAAAGATGGTTTAAACTAAACTTAATTTAGATTTTAAAACTTGTCATTAAAATTCCATTTTTACTTAAGTTTAAAAATAACTTTAACTTTATTTAACAAAATTTTAAATTAAACAAATTTCAAACTTATGGATACAATGTTAAAGAAAACATTTATTTTTATAAGGAATAGTGTTCAAAAACAAGATCCATTTCAAAAGTTTAAAACTTTCTTTATTTAAATTTGAAACTTGTTTTATAAAACTTTTTAAAACTTTTGAAATTTTCTTTTAAATCAATCTGCTTCAGTTTGGACCTGAGTATCACTCGAGCCACTTCAAGTTCCATTTCTTTTCTTAAATGTTCAAAATTTTAATTTAAATCTAAATTTAAAAACCTGTAACAATCAAAAACTATTAACAGGTTTCCAAACCCAGAACTACACGAGTTTCCACTCGAGTCACCTACACAACAACACGGTCTCTCCTTCGAGCAAACCACAGTAAAACCCACAACTCAAAACCACTGACACCAGAACCTCCACTGTGCACATGCACTAGCGCCGGAGCATCCTCCGCCCATCGATGACACCGTCGTCAAGTCACCGAACATCCCTACTAGCAACTTCGATCATCCAAACATCATCTCAAGCCTCGATTCAAAATCGAGCATCTCAGATGAACTAAGACCCAAAACCATCATCTAGAAAACCCTCCGAACCCTCGATTGTGATCACGAATACTGCTACAACTCCAGCTATAGCTTACCGACCCTCCACGCCTTCACTTCCTTGAGTTACGAAACACTCGATCAACTAGAGGCGCTGCACAGACAACAAATTCCAACCTCGTCAAAACTAGGGTTAAAATCCTAATCAACCGATCACCGACGCTACGGCGAACATCCAACTCCTTCACTATTTTTGCCAAACACCCACATCACTTAGCTAGCTCCAGCAGGAACCCCGACCTCCTCGGTCACTTAGTTCATCAGAATTTTCTCAAAAACCCAATTTCAGACATCTTTAAAATGCTCACCCAATTCATTATTAAAAATTCTGATTTTCTTTTTAAAAATCAAATTTTCCAGAGAAAATTTAATTTATATAATTGCTTCATCCAATTACGTCATTTTATTTTAACATGATGTTAGAATGGCTACTGCATTTCTCGATTTTCAGAGGATTTCCAAACATAAGATACTTGAATCTATTTTTAGTACTTAGATTTTGATTAAACTAATCTATTTTGTTTTGAATCCAAGTCCTAACAGTGATTGAATAAAAAGATCTTGAGTTTGATTGTAACTTAAACACTGAAATAAGGAAACAGAGAAGATTAATACAACCAGACATGCACACATGAACACAGTTGTATATACAGACTTTTATACTTATATATGCACACATGCATGGCATCATTATCACAGAATTTCACTAGCAACCATTATTTTCCTACTTAAACTTTTTAATTTGAATGTTTGCCCACCTTTTTAAAAATGCAGAGAGCCTGATAAAACTGGGATTGAAAAACTGAAGCTTAGATTTCTTTTGAAACTGAATGCTTTAGCTACAGTTTTTGATTTAAACACCGGAACAACTTTTATGTTTAAGGCTTGATTTCAGGTTGCTTTCTTTTCTGGAAACTTTGAATGCTTTGATGTTTGAAATGGCTTTGATCTTGATGAAATGTAAAACTAGAAAATCAAAATTGGCAGCAGTATATATATTTTGAGCCTTGAAATACTTTTGAAACAAGTTCATTTGAAAACTGAATTTTTGAAGAAAATGTTGTTACAGGCTTTGATATAAGGAGGTTATAGGTTTATGACATTTTCTCTGGTTTGCATTTGTTTTAGAGGAGATGAATTACAGGTTTGTATTTTGGTTTGAGGAATGAACTTCAAGTTTGATTTTGAACTGAGAATTGATTTCAGGTTTAAGAAAGTTTTCAGATTTGTTTTCTTGAGGAATGAATTGAGAAAAGAAAAATAATTGAAGCAAGAAGGTATGTGTTTATATAAGCTAATTTAGATTTTATTAAAATTTAAAGAAAAATAAAATAAAAGATGACACTTGTCTCTACTATTGTTTATTTGTTTACACATGTTACTTATATTACTTGGTTTAATTACACTTGTATTTATATCATTTTTATTTATTTTTAATAGATTTTAAAGCCTTTAAATCAATTTTTCTAATTAATAAATACCTTTCTAAATTAATAAATCCTTTTCTAAATTTATAAATAAATTAAACTTTTAAAAGATAATAAAATAAAAACAATCATATTTAAACAAAATTATATATGATATATTTAATCCATTTTAGATGTAAATACAAAACTTTTGTATTTATTTACTATTAAATGAATATTTTCAAAATTTATATAAATAAATTTCCTTTAAAGAAAATATTATAACACAAATATTTTTAAATAAAAACCTTATCCATATTTTATATCCAAAATATTTTTAAGATATATATCTTTTAAATTCAAATTCAAATTCAATTCAAAATCTCATTTAAAATCAATTCAAATAAATATAGATATTAATTTTAAACAAACACGTTATCAATTTTGTAAATAATTATCCTATTTAAAATCAATTTTAAATACACACATATATACACATTTAAACAACACTTATTAAATTATAAAATAATAAGTCTATTTAAAATCTATTTATAAAATAACACAATTTAAATTTGTAAATTATTATCCCATTTAAAAATCTATTTTTAACTATATTTAAAAACATCACATTATATTTATTATTGTTTGAAATTAACAAACTTTACCAATTTTAAATAATTAATTAAAAGATTATCACATTTTAAATTCCTTAAAATTCCGGGATATCACATTCCACCCCCCTTAAAAGAATTTCGTCCTCGAAATTTAAAACAAAAGATAATCCAAAATTTTATTTTATTTCAAACAATTCAAGCATACATATCAAGCATACATTTCAACCATACACAAACAACCAAACAAACAATTTCATCCAAACAAATAATTCAATCCAACAAACAAGCTATCCGGACACAGATCCGGATAAGCTTCCTAAAATTATCCCGAGTTTCACAGGTACAGATATTGGAATACTCATTCTACTGAATCCATGCTAGCTACATGACGAAGCTACTGAGCTCCTACACATCTATATCTACCATCTACACAAGAGATCTGACCACAATCAAGACCGACTCAACAACCAAATCCTCCTCAACTGCTGATTCCACAACTAGAGATGGATCATACACGTACTCACGTAGAGATATGTGAATATATTGAATCCCAGTCTTCCAAACTGGCAATTCAACCCCTATAAGCCAAACACTTATTTCTTATAAAAACTCAGAAGAATCCAATATACTATGGAGCTAACTTCCCAGTCTTACCCAATCTTATTGCTCCTTCGACCGGAGAAAATCTCAACACAAACAAAGTCTCCAACTTCGGATTCCAAATCCTCCGTCTCTTAACCACCAAACTCTTCTGACGATCAAGGGCTGCCTACATCCTTTCTGATCAGCTCAACTTTCGCTGATGCCCCTAGAAACAAACTAGACCAAAATAATCCAATAAAAAGATCCTCTCAAGATCTACCCAAATCTAATACACAAGTTCTATTCCATAATCATTAGAAGACTTCAAACTTACTTCTCTTATCAGAAAAAGACAAAACATAAGCACTCATCAATCTGGACTCAAATCCTGAAAAACTTTCTATAGAAACTTTCTAATCCAAAACACTACAACTTCCGGTTGCTTCCATTCTAGAATAGCTGCCACCTTGTTTCCGCTGCACAACTCTGATCTGGAGTAGATGAGAATGTGGTTCGATGAACACGAGCACAAACTGGTCCGACACATTCCAGAAATATGGTTCAACAGATCCATAAAGAGAAAACTCAGAAGTTCCAAGAAATACCGAACCGCTTCACCAAATCCTTCTCTAGGAGACATTCTTCTACCTAGCTGAACTACCTGTAGTTCCATGAAACAAATCGATACGGAACTCAATCTCTAATGTAGACAAACTTCTGACTTCCCTGAATACATCCAGAAAAATCTTTGACAACTTCTATAACTCAGAGAACACTTAAACTATCGCAAGTCACTCTTGCGATCTTATCCAATCCAATATCCAAGAATACTGTTCTCTCTTTACCAATCAGAACAGCTTATCCTCGACCAATCCATTGAAGAAACTAGTCCACTCTACTGCTTTTGAATTCCACCTCTAGGAAACTGTTAAGCCAAAAGATCTTCCTGCTGTCACCAAAACACTTCGGAGCTGCACTACTGCCACAGATGCCAAAGACTCATATCCAAAGCTCCTTAATCCTCAAAATTATATCAACCAATCCCACTCATAGCCTTGAGATGGGTAGACATCTCCTCAAGAAACTCGATCCCCAGACCAAACACAAAATCGGTCTCATCACTGATGCAGACACACTTCCTTAAACTTGCTCCAAAGAAACATCTTCGGAAACATCCATATTCACTGCATCTCACCACACAGCTACTCCATCCTGAAGTTGCCAAGATACCATCACTCGCTTATGCTCAACCAACAGATCCAAACTCTAGAAAATCCACTCACATGAGTGCGATCAACTTATACTTCAAAGATGGATTCCGAACCTTAACAGGTTTCCTTCAGAGATTGGTGAAATCCTTACACCATACTGCAAAACTCACTCAAGACGGTATTGGGTCTACAGTCTCGACAGATACACTTCCAACCTCAACACTCGGACTTCTTCCATTGGTAGTCGTGCTAGACACACCACTACACTTCCTATCTCAAGAACTCATATTGGAAAACTGTAACGACCTGCTATTTTGGACCATTCTCATCTGCACATGTCGGACTTGAATAATTCAATATACCGAATTGTTAATTTAAATTTGGAAAAACTGAACATATACAGTAAGTAAATAATCGCAGATCGTAGACACAGAGTAATAATATGCAGCGGAAGCAAAAGATAGTAGTTCATGAAGCTACTATATATATATAACACAGTTAAATAAGTTACAAAAGAAGTCTCGAATACAATAGTCAAATACAAGAATCAGAATACATCACTGGAATCAAACGATATCTGAAAGCTGGATAGATAGACGGATCTCCAAGCGAAGCTCCAACTCCAAAGGTGAGTCTCAAAAGCTGAACCACTCAGTCTGACCCGAGCGTAAAGCAAAACACAAAACACTCGAGTCAGGATTAACATTCTTATATCAATAAATCCAACTCAAGTGAAATAACAATTAAATACAAGTAACTCAAAGGATGCTGGAATAACCATCCTCCAAGGATCGGTTAAACTATCTACTATGTAGTAGTGTACGCTAAATAGATAATGTCTATCAGTAATATAAAATATCAAAATAGTGTTAAGGCGTTACCATTATCCCCCTTAACACATTTATATAAGCGTTATAGTCTATACAGCACTGTAACTCCACCATAAACTAGTGGGCTATCAGGGAGTACTCCATAAGTATAACATAAAAAAATTCGTATTGGTCCCGAATATAGGGATACAAGTATGACAAGGCACATGAGGCAATACCCAAGGTAGTGAAACTACCGTTTGCCTGATCCGGACTGGTGAAAACGCATCGCCGCAACGATCGCAACACCGCGAAACAACGCTCCTAAAATTTCGAGGGTGCACCAATCAATAACAAGTAATGAGTAGTTTACGAAGAAGTGTGTTCGCTCGAGGTGGCTAACCCCGTTTGGCCCGGCACGACTCCTGTTTTAGTCATTTCCAATTTGACACAAGTGTCAAGGCTATCCATTATCGTTCTCTTTCTTCAGTCATCGCGTACATCATTCCAACCACTTCATTCTGGATCACACTCCGCGTATAGTTATTGAAGTGGTTTTCGATTTAGACAGTGAGTATGTCCCTAACCGATTCCGGTTTCTTTAATGACTTTCAAAATTATTACACCAATTGGTCGTTAATATATTTCAAAACCAAATCAAATTCAATTTCAATTTTTAAACCAACATTCCATTTGTCATTCTAAAACAATTTCCAAAGTCTACGTTTCAAAACTTCCAAATTACTATTTCAAAATCTTATAATTCAATTTAAATTTTTATTTTAAAACAATTCAAGTATTGATTCAAGTTCGTATATAAGTTTCATTCCGTAATCATTTAAATAAATTTAATTTATCATTCAAATAAATTTAAAATTCATTTATCGGTTTCATTCAATATTCGCTAATTAAATTTATCCTTCAAGCAATTTCTATTTAACTTCCAATTTATTAAATCAATTATTTAAGTTCAACTACATTATATCAAAACTTACAAATTGCATTAAATTAAATTCTTCAAATCAAATTATTTACATTTCAAGTCTTACATTTATTTCAACAAATCACATTTTATTTCTTGTTAAAGAAATCCAATTTCATTTATTACTTACTTAGTTACAATTTCAAAACTCAATTAATAAAGAAACTTAGCTTCACTTATTCAAGAAGTTCAATTTCACTTATCAAAGAATTGAATTTTTTATTTAACTATTAAATAATTCAATCTTATTTAAATATTCAAACAATTCAATCTTATTCAATTATTAAATAATTCAATCTTATTTAATAATTTCAAAACTTAATTATTAATAATTTCAAACTTAATTATTAAATAATTTCAAATTTTATTGTCAAATAATTTATTATAAAACAACGTTCTTTCAACAACTACTATGTTAATATTTTGTTTCAACAAATATTAATATTTTCCTTTTGTTAAATTCAAATTCCAACTTCTTTTCAAAACTTTATTAATTATTCAAATAAAATCTTTATTTTATTTTTAAATCAAATTATAGACCAATCGGGTTTTTATTTAATTCTCTATCCTAAGTCAAAGTTTATTTGGTTATTTATCATTTCAACCCGATTCCATTCCAATTCAAAAAATCAAAGCATAGCGAAGGGAACTTACAGTGTGATAACTGGGATGGTGTCAAAGTAAATAAACAAGCAATAGCAACCATCAATAACAATCTAATATTTTATTCAAATAATCCTGAAATAATCGTATTAATTCACATTGTTGTTTGTGCAAATTAATATAATTATTTCTAGAATCTGCACAATCATTTCATGTAGATTAAATATTATTACACTAATATTAATACGGTTTTTCACTTGTCATTTATTTTTCAATTCTATACTACAACAATTTATACAACATACATTCAATGGTTCAAGGTGTAGTTAACACTATTTCTACGTGTCAGTTTATTCAACATTCAAAGGGTTCATATTATACAAATTTAACTAATCAAATTCAACACATATATCAATTTTAATTTATTAGCTATCCTATATCAAATTCAATTGCCTATTATTTATCACTTTAAACATTAATAATTTAACGTCCAATGTAAACATCAAACAATCAATCAATTATACTGGATTATCATCGTATAAATAACAGATAAAGGTGTCAGGTGTCACAGTTGAACTGATACAGGTAATAACATATATAACAGTGAAAATAACTATCAACGTCATATTTCAATTATCGTTTCAATTGAAATCAAATTTAATAAATAAAAGAACATTAATCGTGAGTGATTGCTCACCCTCTGAGGCTAGAGAGAATAGATAATGAATTGAGCTACGAATTCCAAAAGCAACGCTAGGTGGGCACGATTACGACGAACAGAGCTGATATATATATTGATGAGAACAAAATCAGAAACAACTCGATAGAAGTGACAATGATATATATATATATATATCTGTGCGTGTGTGTGTGTGTTTTTAAATCAATATTAATTTTAAACACATATTAAATTAAATATATATATACACACATATGTTTTAAAATCGTTGTTTAAATAAACACATATAAACAAACATATCCATAATAACAAACAAGGCTTATCATTATATATATTCTTGAAAAAAACAAACAAGATTTCCAGAGAAAATAAAAATAAAATAAAGTACATATACATAGAAAATAATTATGTGTATACATGCTATATTTAAATACTAACATATGAAAATTTTATTTTGAAATCTTTATACATAAAAACAAACACAATACTTAAACATAACTTACATTCGTAAATAGATTTTTATTTTGACCGATAGTTTAAACTAGCATATGTAAAAAAAATCAAAAAAAAATTGACATATATAGCTATTATATATATATATATATATACAGCTCAAATACACTTTCAAATACGCATAACATATGCATGCGAAACTATAGTAAACCATTTAACGTGTTCAAACACTCAAAACAAAATCTCACTTATAAAACTAACACACCCTATTATATACTATCTCTCTATGATAAAATATAGATAATATAATACACCTTTATATAAAAGGTGAAGTTGCAAAACACAGTCTATATGTTTTCCATATGCTTCCAGTCACCATTAGATATAGGAAATACATATTTAACTTGCATTATAAACATATATATATTCAAAACAAACCTAAATAATACATATATATGCTAGTATATAAGCTATAAATGCATGTATAAAGCACACTAATCTTTATAAAATACTCACAGTAATATAAACGTATATAAACCTCAAAACCAATATATATGGAAAATAAAAAAAACAAATACCTTACCCTCAACTCGTGTATACGCACGAACGCATATATATATATGTGTGTGTGTGTATATATATATATATGATGTTAGCTGGATGCGAATGTAAGGGAAAGTGGGTTTCATGGTGATGTCGAGTTACAGGAGATGGATCGGCCAAGTGCAAGCTAATAGTCGGTGGTCAAGGCGCGGCTCAAGGTGAAGGTGTGGTGTCGTGCTTTACGGTGCAAGGCCGGTTGGTGATGGGGCCGGAAATGGGGGAGCCGCATTGACTGGCGCTTGGCTGAGGTGAAAGATGGCAGTGGTTTGGAGCTCGGCAAGGCTTGAGATGGGTCGGAGGGTCGGCGACTTTGGCCGATGTGAAGGCGAGAGTAGGACATTTGGACGCGGAGGCCGAGGGGAGAGCCCGGGATCTGACGTGGGATGCTTGGTCGGAGGCCTGGGTGGCTCGGTTCCGGCGAGGGAGTGGGCGCAGGGTAAGGTGATCTTGGCTGCAAGGTTGATGGGCCAGTGATGACCGGTTTAGTGGGTAAAAGCAAAGCCGTGGTGGAGGAGAATTGCAAGGGAGGAGCTTCGGCCATGAAAGTGGAAAGTTTTTTTTTCTCTTTTTTTTCTCTGAACATACTTGGCTTGTGTAGGTAGATCGAGGTGCTATGTTCCGCTATCTGCTTCAGTTTTCGAAGGTGATCCATGTCCTGGCGCGACAAAACACTGCTAGCGGAGGCGAGGGAATGGCTTGGTGTTCATGGCTTTGGATGCTTGGCGGGCTGAGGTGCTTGCTCGTGTTGTAGAGGAGGATGATGCTGAGCAATGGTTGGTGGCGTGATAGAAGAGGGTGACTGAAGTATTTCGAATGGCAAAATGAAAAATAAAGCGGAAAGAGAGAAGATGGTGGGTACTTGCAATTGCAATTGAAAAGCATATCACAGAAAACAAATGAAAGTGAACGACACAGAGGAATTGTAAATCGGCCTAATGAAAAGAAAAAGCCAACTAACTGAATTCAATAAAATAAACGCTAAAGACTATTGAAATTTATGAAGTGGAAATTGAATAGCCACCAGAAACATTGGAATTTGCGCAGTGGAAATTGAATAGCCACCAGAACCAAGAGGCATGAAACCGGTACCGATAAGGTAACCGTTTCTGTGGATTCCGCAATGAAACGGGCTTCAAAACACAGAATTTTATATACCGCAGAGATCAGCACGACGAGACGATCAAAATGGTATACAGATATCAGTGGTATGGTTAGATTATAAAAATTCGAATTTTCTACTATCGGAAAATGCAAGAAAAACGCAGAAAAATAAGATCGATGGAGCAAAAGAAGTCTGAATTTTGAAAAACGAAAAATGTCGTCTTTCTCAGAAGACGATTTAGAATTTTTCTATGTGAAAATATTTAGGTTTCGAAAACGTTTAATTTTCATCGATTTTCAACTGATTAAATTGAAATAAATTTACGCACGAAAATAAACTTCATATTTTCGGATGCAAATTTACCAGTTGTTATGTTTGACTAGAGGCACTTCAAATATTAAATTTATATTCAAAAATTTGTTGTTTACAATTTCACAAATTTCAGTTAATAACGTTATTAAAACCAGTTAAATTTACAGGTCGTTACACTCTCCCCCATTCGAAACTTTTCGTCCCCAAAAAGGGAGGTGGTAGGAGAATAGAAACAATCAAAAGAAAATAGACTTGAATTACATAATAAATAATTAGTTTAAACCATATAAATTTCAATTTAAATAATTTTAGATTCAACATTTTTTTTTAAAATTCAAGATTTTCATTAAATTGATTTGATTTCACCTTTATTAATGTTAGGTACAAAAGGTTCTTTCAAATGAAATTCAATTTAAATTCAATTAATTCAAGATACTCCCTTAAGTTGATTTAATTCAATTTATTAACTTTCAAAACAAATTTTCTTCTATTAGTCACACCTATTATTTATTTAGCTTCTTATTTTATTTATCTCCATAAACATTTTATAATTAAAATTTAAGTGAATAACATTTATTATACGTACTCACATTTTATTTATAAAGACAATTTATATTATATATTATCCAATTTTCTTAAATTAACAGTTTCAAAGATCATAAATTTGGATAGTCATTTATTATAATCATACTTTATTCGACAAATTTAATTCTTCTTCATTCCAAATTATTATTAAATTTATTCAACTTAATATATCCTATCACATATATATTAAGTATATTTACATTTATTATAACTACTCAAATTTATTAAAAATTCCTTTGTTATCATTTTCTACTGTATAATAATACATAGTTAACTTCTGAATAATTTTGGTAAGTTATATTGGAATGCAACAGAATATTATACAAGAAAAAATTTCCCAATTTAATTACTTCCATTTTGAATATTTATTCCAAATTTTATTTTATTTCATAATTAGAATTACCTTTTATCATAAATTTATGAATCAAATTTCCTACTAATTTCAAACTATTTAGAGATAAATATATATAAATTATAGATATCAAATCAAATTTAAAATCATATATCAATATATATTATAAATCAAATCATACTTATAAATTCAAATCAATTTAATTTTTTTCAAACAAAAGGGTAGCAAGGCTACAGAATTGTCTCTCCACTTCGAAACTCGAAAATGAATGTCGATAATGCGGCCGCCATCACCGAAATTATTTTCCAGCGACAAAAGAGAAGAGCTCTAATTTAATCATTTAAAATTCTTTGAAAACCATTTCTATTCGAAAATATTTTAAATAATATACATTTTAGAACTTTATACCAAAGTTTGGAATTATCGAAAATTAAATTCTCAAATTCTAAATTTAAATTCAATTAAATTTTCAAATCTGCATGTTGAAATAGTCAATGGTTTATAAAACAATAATTGAAAATTAAATATTATCATTTCGGACAACAAATTCATTAGCAAATTAATTTTTGAAAAATTTATACTTGTATAATCATACAAAATTATTTTATTTACCAATTTGAAAATACTATTGTGTCAGTTTGCTCTGTTAAAGTGTTTTGGAAATCCTATCGATAGCGTTGATAAGACAAATCGATCGAAAACCCAAATCAACATCGACAACTCAAACAACACAATATAAAATAAAACATTTTAAATATTAATTCACAAATACACTTCCTCGCTCGACCATACAGAAATAAATTTTCGAGGCAAGGATAGAGATTCAAATTTGATGGACTCAAATCAAAGAGAATTTTGATTCGAAGATAGATTCGAAACAGAGATAAGATGATTAAATAATCAAAATAGGAAGATGAATAAGTTTATTAAATCGCAGGCAACCTTAACCGGGTTGACCGTGTCTTAAAGAATAAGATCGATGCAGAATTCCGAGGCAAATCTACATTTGATCTCAAGAAATAGAATTCAGACATATCAGGAGATAGATAGCATCGTAAACCGAGAACACAGAAATCTCCGGTAAATCGATGTCTATTGTATAGGAGTTTCACCCCTTTTTATAAATCATATGGATGTTGGCGAGACCGCCAATCTATTATAAAGATCATTCGAAGGGAAGTTATGGGATACTCCAGAATTTAGAAAACTACGAATAGTTAGGGACAAGAATGAATTTCGGAATCGTGGGATGTCCCAAAATTCAAAAGAAATTCAAATCATAAGGAAGAGGTTTAAGCTCGAATGAAAGTGATTCTGTAAATACATTTACCCTATATGCTGAGTTTTGCCTAGAGCTAACCTGGCTCTGATACCACTGTAACGACCCGCTATTTTAGACCATTCGCATCCGCACATGTCGGACTTGAATAATTCAAAATACCAAATTGTTAATTTAAATTTGGCAAAACTGAACATATACAGTAAGTAAATGATCACAGATCACAGACACAGAGTAATAATATGCAACGGAAGCAAAAGATAGTAGTTCATGAAGCTACTATATATATAACAGAGTTAAATAAGTTACAACAGAAGTCTCGAATACAATAGTCAAATACAAGAATCAGAATACATCACTGGAATCAACTGATATCTGAAAGCTGGATAGATAGCTGGATCTCCAAGCGAAGCTCCAACTCCAAAGGTGAGTCTCAAAAGCTGAACCACTCAGTCTGACCCGGGTGTAAAGCAAAACACAAAGCACTCGAGTCAGGATGAACATTCTTATATCAATAAATCCAACTCAAGTGAAATAACAATTGAATACAAGTAACTCAAAGGATGCTGGAATAACCATCCTCTAAGGATCCGTTAAACTATCTACTATGTAGTAGTGTACGCTAAATAGATAATGTCTATCAGTAATATAAAGTATCAAAATAGTGTTAAGGCGTTATCATTATCCCCCTTAACACATTTATATAAGCGTTATAGTCTATACAGCACTGTAAACTCCACTATAAACTAGTGGGCTATCAGGGAGTACTCCATAGGTATAACACAAAACAAATTCTTAGTGGTCGCATATATAGGGATACAAGTATGACAGGCACATGAGGCAACCCAAGGTAGTGAAACTACCGCTTGCCTGATCCGGACTGGTGAAAACGCATCGCCGCAAGATCGCAACATCGCGAAACAACACTCTCAAAATTTCGAGAGTGCACCAATTAATAACAAGTAATGAGCAGTTTACGAAGAAGTGTGTTAGCTCGAGATGGCTAACCCCATTTGGCCGGGCACGACTCCTGTTTTAGTCATTTCCAATTTGACACAAGTGTCAAGGCTATCCATTATCGTTCTCTTTCTTCAGTCATCGCGTACGTCATTCCAACCACTTCATTTCAGATCACACTCTGCGTATAGTTATTAAAGTGGTTTTCGGTTTAGACAGTGAGTATGTCCCTAACCGATTCCGGTTTCTTTAATAACTTTCAAAATTATTACACCGATTGGTCGTTTAATATATTTCAAAACCAAATCAAATTCAATTTCAATTTTTAAACCAACATTCCATTTGTCATTCTAAAACAATTTCCAAAGTTTACGTTTCAAAACTTCCAAATTACTATTTCAAAATCTTATAATTCAATTTCAATTTTTATTTTAAAACAATTCAAGTATTGATTCAAGTTCGTATATAAGTTTCATTCCGTAATCATTTAAATAAATTTAATTTATCATTCAAATAAATTTAAAATTCATTTATCGATTTCATTCAATATTCGCTAAGTAAATTTATTCTTCAAGCAATTTCTATTTAACTTCCAATTTATTAAATCAATTATTTAAGTTCAACTCCATTATATCAAAACTTACAAATTGCATTAAATTAAATTCTTCAAATCAAATTCTTTGCATTTCAAGTCTTACATTTATTTCAATAAATTACATTTTATTTCTTATTAAAGAAATCCAATTTCATTTATTATTTACTTAGTTACAATTTCAAAACTCAATTAATAAAGAAACTTAGTTTCACTTATTCAAGAAGTTCAATTTCACTTATTAAAGAATTCAATTTTTTATTTAATTGTTAAATAATTCAATCTTATGTAAATATTCAAATAATTCAATCTTATTTAATTATTAAATAATTCAATCTTATTTAATTATTAAATAATTCAATCTTATTTAATAATTTCAAAACTTAATTATTAATAATTTCAAACTTAATTATTAAATAATTTCAAATTTTATTGTCAAATAATTTATTATAAAACAAAGTTCTTTCAACAACTACTATGTTAATATTTTGTTCTAAATATTAAATATTAATATTTTCCTTTCGTTAAATTCAAATTCCAACTTCTTTTCAAAACTTCATTAATTATTCAAATAAAATCTTTATTTTATTTTTAAATCAAATTATAGACCAATCGGGTTTTTATTTAATTCTCTATCCTAAGTCAAAGTTTATTTGGGTATTTATCATTTCAACCCAATTCCATTCCAATTCAAAAACTCAAAGCATAGCAAATGGAACTTGCAGTGTGATAACTGGGATGGTGTCAAAGTAAATAAACAAGCAATAGCAACCATCAATAACAATCTAATATTTTATTCAAATAATCCCGAAATAATCGTATTAATTCACATTGTTGTTTGTGCAAATTAATATAATTATTTCTAGAATCTACACTATCATTTCATGTAGATTAAAGATTATTACACTAATATTAATGCAGTTTTTCACTTGTCATTTATGTTTCAATTCTATACTACAACAATTTATACAACATACATTCAATGGTTCAAGGTGTAGTTAACACTATTTCTACGTGTCAGTTTATTCAACATTCAATGGGTTCATATTATACAAATTTAACTAATCAAATTCAACACATATTTCAATTTTAATTTATTAGCTATCCTATATCAAATTCAATTGCCTATTATTTATCACTTTAAACATTAACAATTTAACGCCCAATGTAAACATCAAACAATCAATCAATTATACTGGATTGTCATCGTATAAATAAAAGATAAAGGTGTCAGGTGTCACAGGTGAACTGATATAGGTAATAACATATATAACAGTGAAAATAACTATCAACAGCATATTTCAATTATCGTTTCAATTGAAATCAAATTTAATAAACAAAAGAACATTAGTCGTGAGTGATTGCTCACCTTCCGAGGCTAGAGAGAATAGACAATGAATTGAGCTACGAATTCCAAAAGCAATGCTAGATGGGCACGATTACGACGCACAGAGCTGATATATATATTGATGAGAACAAATTCAGAAACAACTCGATAGAAGCGATAATGATATATATATATATATATATATATATATATGTTTTTAAATCAATATTAATTTTAAACACATATTAAATTATATATATATATACATATGTTTTAAAATCGTTGTTTAAATAAACACATATAAATAAACATATCCATAATATAATTTGAAATAAAACATGTATCTACTTTCCAACTATTAATATTAATGTAAGTATACCATATAATATAAAACACCAATTTTCAAAATACTAACATACTTACGTATTCTTTAGCAACCAAATCTGATATAATATAAAACACCGAACACTTATATAGTGAATGTTGTACCATTATATTCTACTGTAACAAGTATACCCCTTAATATATTATCAAATAACGAACAAGGCTTATCATTATATATATTCTTGAAAAAAACAAACAAGATTTCCAAAGAAAATAAAAATAAAATAAAGTATATATACATAGAAAATAATTATGTGTATACATACTATATTTAAATACTAACATATGAAAATTTTATTTTGAAATATTTATACATAAAAACAAACGCAATACTTAAACATAACTTACATTCGTAAACAGATTTTTATTTTGACCGATAGTTTAAACTAGTATATGTAAAAAAATCAAGAAAAAAATCTGACATATATAGCTATTATATGTATATACAGCTCAAATACACTTCCAAATACGCATAACATATGCATGCGAAACTATAGTAAACCATTTAACGTGTTCGAACACTCAAAACAAAGTCTCACTTATAAAACTAACAGACCCTATTATATGCTATCTCTCTATGATAAAATATAGATAATATAATACCCCTTAATATAAAAGGTGAAGTTGCAAAACACGGTCTATATGTTTGCCATATACTTCCAGTTACCATTAGATATAGGAAATACATATTTGACCTGCATTATAAACATATATATTCAAAACCAACCAAAATAATGCATATATATGCTAGTATATAAGCTATAAACGCATGTATAAAGCACACTAATCTATATAAAATACTCACAGTAATATAAACGTATATAAATCTCAAAACCAATATATATGGAAAATAAAAAATAAACAAATACGTTACCCTTAACTCGTGTATACGCACGAACACACACACACACACACACACATATATATATATATGTTGTTAGCTGGATGCGAATGGAAAGGAAAGTGGGTTTCATGGTGATGTCGAGTTACAGGAGATGGATCGGCCAAGTGCAAGCTAATGGTCGGTGGTCAAGGCGCGGCTCAAGGTGAAGGTGTGGTGTCGAGCTTTACGGTGCAAGGCCGGTTGGTGATGGGGCCGGAAATAGGGGAGGCGCATTGACTGGCGCTTGGCTGAGGTGAAAGATGGCAGTGGTTTGGAGCTCGGCAAGGCTTGAGATGGGTCGGAGGGTCGGCGACTTTGGCCGATGTGAAGGTGAGAGTAGGACATTTGGACGCAGAGGCCGAGGGGAGAGCCAAGGATCTGACGTGGGTGCTTGGTCGGAGGTCTGGGTGGCTCGATTCTGGCAAGGGAGTGGGCGCAGGGTGAGGTGATCTTGGCTGCAAGGTTGATCGGCCAGTGATGAACGGTTCGATGGGTAAAAGCAAAGCAGTGGTGGAGGGGAATTGCAAGGGACGAGCTTCGGCCATGAAAGTGGAAAGTTTTTTTTTCTCTTTTTTTTCCTTTGAACATACTTGGCTTGTGTAGGTAGATCGAGGTGTTATGTTCGGCTATCTGCTTCAGTTTTCGAAGGTGATCCATGTCCTGGCGCGATAAAACACTGCTGGCGGGGGCGAGGGAATGGCTTGGTGTTCGTGGCTTTAGATGCTCGGCGGGCTGAGGTGCTTGCTCGTGTTGTAGAGGAGGATGAGGCGGAGCCGTGGTTGATGGCGTGATAGAAGAGGGTGACTGAAGTATTTTGAATGGAAGAATGAAAAATAAAGTGGGAAGAGAGAAGATGGTGGGTACTTGCAATTGCAATTGAAAAGCATACCACAGAAGAAGAAAAATGAAAGTGAACGACACAAAGGAATTGTAAATCAGCCTAATGAAAAGCAAAAGCCAACTAACCGAATTCAATAAAATAAATGCTAAAGACTATTGAAATTTACGAAGTGGAAATTGAATAGCCACCAGAAACATTGGAATTTGCGCAGTGGAAATTGAATAGCCACCAGAACCAAGAGACATGAAACCGGTACCGATACGGTAACCGTTTCTGTGGATTCCGCAATGAACCGGGCTTCAAAACACAGAATTTTATATACCGCAGTGATCAGCATGACGAGACAATCAAAACGGTATACAGATATCAGTGATATGGTTAAATTATAAAAATTCTAATTTTCTACTAGCGGAAAATGCAAGAAAAACGCAGAAAAATAAGATCGACGGAGCTAAAGAAGTCCAAATTTTGAAAAACGAAAAATGACGTCTTTCTCAGAAGACGATTTAGAATTTTTCTATGTAAAAATATTTAGGTTTCGAAAACGTTTAATTTTCATCGATTTTCAACTGATTAAATTGAAATAAATTTACGCACGAAAATAAACTTCATATTTTCGGATGCAAATTTACCAGTTGCTATGTTTGACTAGACGCATTTCAAATATTAAATTTATATTTCAAAAATTTGTTGTTTACAATTTCATAAAATTTCAGTTAATAACGTTATTTAAACCAGTTAAATTTACAGGTCGTTACAAAGACCCGTATAGGTAATCCAATAAATAGGTAGAAATAGATATATATATATATATAGTTACATAAAAAGTACAAATACACTCTCTTAAGAAAGACACCACTCCAGAGCCTAGGTATTCGCTCAACCTATGCTCTGATACCAAATGATATGACCCGCATTTCTTTCCCTGGAAAGAATCATCATTATTAAGAAAGAAAGTGATGGAGAGGAGAAAAGATAGAGAAGAAAGAAAGAAACAACATCAAAATCTCAACAGCGGAACGAATAAATTATATTAATCACATAGATATTACATAGTATCATAAACATCAGAGTTACACAACTTATACAACACATACTAGACAGTTATAAACACCTATCTAGTTATACAACTCAATTTACAATATAGATATCAACATAGAGATCAACACAGCGGAACCATTTATATATATATATATATATATATATATATATATATATATAAATGCTGAAGCCTCCTGCTCCATTGCTCCTCCAGAAATCGTCAAACCTAACCTGAATCCCTTGGCTATCGTAAAAATTTGAGTACCCAAGAGTTTAAGAAAAAAATAATAAATTCTGGGTCAGACATGGGTCTGGTGTGAGTAAACGGGTTAAAGTTTCTTAACTTTGAAAAACCTTTTGAAAGAAAAGGTATCAGTAAGACTCCCCACACAAAAACATGGGTAAGTTTTTACCTTAAGCTAACCAAAACTTTGATAGGAAATGCGGTGATATTATAATAGGGTCTAGGGTTTTCAAATAAATAAAAAATAGTTGAAATTGTTATATGATTAAATTCCAGCTATTAGCCACAAAGTGGGTAATACAATCAAAACCATAAGGGCATGTAGGAAGAATGGATTTTCATCAATGGCAGGGCTACTGGGGTACCGCCCGTCACAGTACGGGGCCTAAATCACCGTACCGAGGATTACTCCCAATCCCCTGCAACACAAAGCCGGAACCATCCCTTACTGGACAGTCCCAAATAAGAAAACCCCATGGTTGTAGCTAGCAACCGCCCACACAGCCGAATAAAAAGGGACTCTATATAGGGGTAAATCTCATCCTACTTGGGTGCTACCCACTTAGCCTTGCTGCACCTCCCATGTTTTAGCCATTCGCGGCTGATGAGGCTTGAGGCTACGATTACCTTTATAGAACACATCTATCTTAGAATGCTCATCGTCCACCTAACGATGTTCTGAAAGCATTCAATCCATACAAGTTCGTTCCGGGATCGAACGAAACCGAAGGCATTATCTTGTTACACTCATTTTGGAATCACCCATAGAGTTAACGACAATAACCCTTGCACACTAAATCTTCATATTCTCTTGAGATTCACGACCTATCGTTAATTTGGATCGATGTGGTTTTCGGATATCCAAATCGAAAACCCAATCCTCGTCTCATCGAAATCCAAAACGCCATCTTTTAGGTCCAAGTTGTTTTAAAGTTAAAACAATTCAATTCAAATCATTATCTATATTCACACGGATAGATAATTCACATATACGCAGATAGATAATTCATATCATCACCGTTCAACCAAATCATCTCATATCACATATCACACATATCTCATCAGAGATATCAAACAATCAAGGCATTCAATATCAATCAGCCATCCATAAACAATGATATAATAATCACACGTCTATAATTAATTTAAAATGAATTAAATTAATTAGTTCATCTCTAATTAATTTAAAATAAATTAAATTAATTACTTCCATCATTATAAATCCTACTTACTTAACCATTAATTAATTACAAACCAATTAATTAATCATCATCTTAATTAATCACCCTTGATTAATTATCCCTTAATTACATTAATTAATTAACCCTTAATTAATTACACAAATTAATTATTCTTAACCATTTATAATAATTAACCTTTAATTACTTCATTAACTATAATTATTTCCATTAATCCTTAATTAATTACAATTAATTAATTACCTTATAATCACTTATTATTGATTAATTAATCTTAATAAATCATAATTACTCTCATTAATTACATAAATTAATGATCCTTAATTAATTACTTCCATTAATCAACTTTAATTAATCATAAACAGTAATTACCATCCTGTAATTACTTACCTTAATTAATTGATTAACTCCTTAATTAATTATATTAATCCTTTGATTAATTACACCAAGTAATTAACCCTTAATTACTTCTACTAAGTAATTATCCTTTAATTACTTACCATTTAGTAATTTTCCTTAAATTAATTACATCCCAGTAATTATACACTAATTACTTACCTAAGTAATTACACTTTTTAATCTCATTAAGTATTCATACTTAAACAATCATCAAGATTATCTACAATTAATCAACCAATTAATCAATCACATTCATTTGATTAATTACAATTGGGTAATTCATTCCTTATTATCCTTTTAAATAAATAAATTAATCTTTAATTGAAAATTAACTATTCTTTAATTATTAATTAATAAACCTTAATTATCAATTAATACAACTTAATAACAAATTTATTAATTCTAATTAATCAGTTAATTAATTCCTAAAAACAATTAATTAACCCTAAATGTTAGTTAATTAATCCTTAAATAACTTTAATTTTAGTTTAGTAATTTGTTAATTATTAATTAATAAAACATAATTATTAATTAATAAAAAAATTATTAATTAATAAAACTTAATTACAAATTAAGTACTTTTTAATTACAACTTAATTAACCTTAATTAATTAATTAATTAATCTTTAATAATTAATTAATAATCTCTAATTATCTAATTAATTATACTTAATTATAAATTAATTAAGCTCTAATTAATTACCTTATAACCCTTAATTATTAAATAAATTAATTAAATCAGTTAATTACTCTCAATTAATTTCTTAATTAATTCTTTAATCGTTATTAAATAAATTAATTACTTACACTTAATTTCCTTTAATTAACTTAATTAATTTCAAGACATTAAAAACCTTAATTATTTTAAGATAAAACATTATCTCAATTAATGACTTAATTATCATTTAAAACATTTTATCTTAATAACTAATTTTACTTAATTAAATCAATAATTAAGTTTTAAAATAAAATAATCATTTATTGATAGATTAAAGTTAATAAAACACAACTTCCATAACCTTAAACATTTATCAAAAGATGGTTTAAACTAAACCTAATTTAGATTTTAAAACTTGTCTTTAAAGTTCCATTTTTACTTAAGTTTAAAAATAACTTTAACTTTATTTAACAAAATTTTAAATTAAACAAATTTCAAACTTCTTGATAAAATGTTAAAAAAAACATTTATTTTTATAAAGAATAGTGTTCAAAAACAAGATTCATTTCAAAAGTTTAAAACTTTCTTTATTTAAATTTGAAACTTGTTTTATAAAACTTTTGAAAATTTCTTTTAAATCAATCTGCTTCAGTTTGGACCTGAGTATCACTCGGGCCACTTCAAGTTCAATTTCTTTTCTTAAATTTTCAAAATTTTAATTTAAATCTAAATTTAAAAACCTTTAACAATCAAAAACTATTAACAGGTTTCCAAACCCAGAACTACTCGAGTTTCCACTCGAGTCACCTACTCAACAACACGGTCTCTCATTCGAGCAAGCCACGGCAAAACCCACAATGCAAAACCACTGACACCAGAACATCCACTGTACATATGCTCTAGCGCCGGAGCCTCCTCCGACCATCGAAGACACCATCGTCAAGTCACCGAACATCCCTACGAGCAACTTCGATCATCCAAATATCATCTCAAGCCTCGATTCAAAATCGAGCATCTCAGATGAACTGAGACCTAAAACCATCATCAGGAAAACCCTCCGAACCCTCGATTCCGATCGTGAATACTGCTACAACTCCAACTATGGCTTGCGGACCCTCCACGCCTTCATTTCCCCGAGTTACGCGACACTCGATCAACTAGAGGCGCTTCACAGACAACGAATTCCGACCTCATCAAAACTAGGGTTAAAATCCTAATCAACCGATCGCCGACGCTACGGCGAACATCCAACTCCTTCACTATTTTTGCCAACCACCCAGATCACTTAGCTAGCTCCAACAGGAACCCCGGCCTCCCCGGTCACTTAGTTCATCAGAATTTGCTCAGAAACCCAATTTCAGACATCTCTAAAATGCTCACCCAATTCATTATTAAAAATTCTGATTTTCTTTCTAAAATTTAAATTTTCTAGAGACAATTCAATTTATATAATTGATTCATCCAATTACATCCTTTGATTTTAACATGATGTCAGAATGGCTACTGCATTTCTCGGTTTTCAAAGGATTTCCAAACATAAGATACTTGAATCTATTTTTAGTACTTAGATTTTGATTAAACTAATCTATTTTGTTTTGAATCCAAGTCCTAATGGTGATCACTACAAGAAAACTGCGGTTTACCTACGCCAAAATGGCATAGGCGGAGCGTAGGTAAATGCAATAACTACGTAACCCCTACGCCAATTTTGGCGTGGGTAAAACTTGCGTAGCTAATAAAATACCTACGCTTTAACTACATCATCCGTTGGGTTATTTCCTACGTCTTCCCTACACCATGATTTTTCTACGCCTTCCCTACGCCTCATTGTTCCTACAGTTTTGCTACGATATTTTTACTTCTTTTTCTTTACCCACGCCTTTCCTACGTTATCCGTTTACCCACGTCTTCCCTACGCCTTGTTTTCCTACGTTTTCCCTACGCATTTCTTACATATTACGTTCCCTATGTCTATTCTACGACATTTATTTATCTACGGTTTACCTACGCCTGTGTTAACTATGTTTTTCCTACGCCATGCACATGATTTCTTGCCACATCAATATTCCTTTTTCCTACGCCTTTTCTAGAGCAATTTTGATATATTACTATTGTGTTTCAGTTCACCACATTAAATAGAAACTAAAATCAACTTATTGCACATGTATACACATTCCAACAAAAAGATTAACATCAAATCATTCATCTTTAATTCAAAAAAAAATCTCATTCATATACAAAGTCAAACAATATTAATCAAGTTCTTATATGTCAAAATAATATGATAATATGTTCATGATACATGACATCATACGGTTACCACTAAGAACACTAAGAATAAAAAATACCCTCATCCCTCACGACGATCATTCAACTCTCCGTCAAATCGCCGTCGAAGAATCTCAATGAGTTGTTCATACTGCATCTTTAGCATTTAAATCTGCCCTTCTTGACGCTCCACATTTTCTTCTAGTTTGGCTCTAGCATGTACTTCACCTTTATTGATGCTATAAGTGGCGTCTTTGTATTTCTGCTTTATTGTTTCTTCAATACTTTGAATAACCAAACTAGATTATAACAATATTTATTTTATGTACTTTCTATTGTTTACCTGATATCCTTCAAGTCCAGATGCTTCCAATAGCTTTTTTACAATAGCGACTTCATCAGGACTACCACAGTAAGTAAGAATGAAGAAGAAGAAGAAAAATCAATTAAGAATAGTACAAAAATCTAAAGAGGCTATTATTTTATCCATATACGGTTTTCCTATGTAGTATATAGTACCTTCCATTTGCTGCATCAGGTAAGAGAATGCGAAAACGGTCTATAAATTCGTCAAACATATTCGTCAAACGTCTGCCTTGTTGGATATCCAGCACAGCTAATCCTAATAGCCTCCATCACACCCTAAATTGCAGTAGAAAAGTTGCGTAAGAGATTATAAATTGGACTCTCTTTGATTGCAGTAGAGCAGTAAACAATAAGGCTAGCTACTATACAGTATAGCATTGCACGTCATGGCTGAATAATTACCGAAATCATGGAAACTAACCTTTTCGATGAGATCAAGAACATCTTGATTATCAATGAACTCTATGTAGCTCCAGTTAATCTCTTCTTTAGTATATTCTTCTTGCTCCATTTTAAAAACATGCTGTGTCAATTAAAAGAGAGAAGAAGAGAAAAAAAGGATGTATCAGCTATTTAAGCAGTAACAATGGCCAATAAATAACAAGCAGAAGTCATAAAAAGTTTGAAAAATGGAATTGGAATAAATGTTCTTGGCATGGGTGCTGCAATACTTGGCATGCAAGCAACAGTCGGGTTATTGGTTGCCAAAGCGCTAACTTCTTCAGCAGTTCCATACTACCAGGGAATACCGCCTGGTCAAAGTCCAGTTTTAGCACTTGATATGTTTTTGGTGCAGGTACTGCATGTAAATAATGTAATCTTTCAATGCGATTATTACTTTTAGAAACTTATTTTTTTTCCATTGAATAACAAATTAACTTAACTTTGTGTCACTGTTAGAGTCAACTTTTAAAATAGGAAAAAGTGTCTTAGTGAATCTTTTTCGGTCTGCACAGTCATACTTTGTTACCCTCTGTCCCTAATATGAAGTTTGAAATTGTGCAGATAATTCTATTTCCTCACCCCAAAACCACCACCACAACAACAGCAAAAGAAAGAAAGAAAGCAAGAAATAATGAAAAATAGGGAGAAAGAAGGAAAAGAAAAACGAAACGAAAAAAGAAAACCAGAACAAAAGAAAAGAAAAAAAATTAAACAATAATTCTTGTTCTTATAGGACATGTTTTACAAGTTATGAGTCTGTAGCACAGACAAGCATTTGTACCTCAGGTAGTTTTATTTGAATTAATACTGAATTTGTATCTACACAAAGGTGCAAATTAAACATGATAGGTGTAATGATAAGACCTTGTAAATCAAAGTCTTAATGATAATGAAACTTTGGAATTTAGGCTAAATGCACGAGTGCAAATTTTGTTTTTAAAACATTTCTCTTGAGCATGGAGATATGTGAACATTTTCTTTGTAGTGATATTATCCGATAAAGAATCATGAATCGGTTTCATTCATTTAAGATATATGTATTTGCTAATGCAGGCATCAGCCAATACCATCCTATCACATTTTTTGGTTCTAGTTTTCTCACTGGAACTTCTGAGATCAGTTACAAAATCGATAGTGCAACCTGTTCCTATTCCTAAAGCAACATATGCATGTATAGTTTTTCAATGTTGTAATGTTTGCTTGCAGAGAGTATTACTTCTTTAAAGACGATCATATTTCAATGTAAAAAAAAACATTTCAGATACTCATATATGTTCTGTATTTCTAAGTTGTACTAGAGATCCTTGGCTGATGGTTTGTAATTCTTTTTCTCACTTGTAATTTTGAAATATCAGTATTATTGCTTCAAATATTATATTTGCATCCAGGCTCTAAAATATTAAAATTTAATTAAGGAAAAAAACTGAAGTTTCAACTTTATAACTAAATATCACATTTAGTTAAAAGGTTGAACAGTCAGTAGACCTCACAACAAATATTGATATCTAGCGATTGATATCAAATTTAAATAAGACTTCTATGACAAGGAAGCCTAAAACAATAAAAAAAAATGAATCTGCAATAAAATATTATACACCTGGAGTTATTGTTCCTCACAGTCTTTGCATTTCCAAATGCTTCAAGGACAGGATTGGACTGAAAGAGGGGAAATACAATATTAATTTTTATGGAGAAAAAAATAAGTCAATTTAAAAGTAAGATTATCGCTTCCTAATTTACCTCCAAAACTTTTTGTTCACGGTTCGTCTTTCAGCGGCAATTGTCACTCCCATGTTAGCAAGATAATGCATAAGCATTTTTGTGCTTTCAGTTTTACCTGCTCCACTTTCTCCGCTCACTAGAATAGATTGGTTAGTCCTTCATTTCTCATTAGCCTACAATCACAAAATATATTTTAGTTATGTTGTTTTCCCTTTCATATTTATGAATAATCTTTGCTATGCGGCAAAAGATGGTATAAATACCAGTTTATCGTAATTATTGAAGAAACGATAAAGCAGAAAAATCATAAATTTCTAAATTGATCGGATATATGTCTGGAATTGAAGAAGAAATAATTGAATGTGAAGAAGAATAAGTTTTCATTGTATTTAAGAATTTAATACAATGTTTTCTATAAAATTAGCAGCATAAAACTCTTTATGAATGGACAGCTGATTCACCTCTTTTGCTCTCAATGCCTATAAATTCACCAGAAAAAAATTCAACTTTCCCCTGGTTATGCGTCGAGCTGCCTTCGACATCGCCTCATCAAGCTGCCTTCGACACTGCCTCATCGAGCTGCCTCCAGCACTGCCTCGTCTCGAGCTTGTCAGATCGCGCAATTTGTGCAGGGGTTGTATGGAATTTTGCATTTTGGGGATTAGGCTTTTGATTTAATTTTGTGTTTTTGGGGATTAGCCTCGCCGCCATTTTCTGAAATGTTTTTTCAGTCCTTGTTGCGTGCGTGAAGAAGAGATTGGCGAATGGAGATTAGGTTTTTTTTCTGTTTAATAATTGAGGGCTAGGAGGATACGCACAGGGTTAAAGTTTAAAAAACCTATATTGTTGTTGTACTGAGGTATAGGGAGGCGTGGCAAATTTTCTACGCCATTCCTACGCCAATTTGGATTTGCATAAAATTAACAGAGGTGTAGAAATGGCGTAGGAGATTATCTACATCTTTTCTACGGCGTAATTTTACATAGAGGATTTTCTACGTCTTTCCTGTTTGATGTGATTTTTTGTTTGATGATAACAAAATATATATCAATATATATATGTGTTTGCAGTTTGGACTATATACAGAAAGGAAGAAATATTCATATTGAATAATTATACTATTGCACAGAATTTATATAATTCAACCAGTATTTTTTATTCAATATAATATTTTATTACAACACTTAAACAATACAAAGTTTTCAGCTCTCTCTATATATACATACACCAGTTCATACATTTTACACTACAACACTCAACACTCAGTTTTTCACTCTGTCTGCACATCTACATCTATCTGCATTATCCAGCTCCACTTCTTGTCCTGTCTCCTGTGTACCTGTATAATTAGCAACTACAACAGTAATTTGAAAACAAACAAATTTGAATTTGCAAAAATAAAAATTTGTTTTTGTCTCAGATACATGGGTTATTGTCATCATCTTTGATTGTGTAATATCTGTACATATCAGTGTTCTTACAGATAATCGTAAGTGGCTGCGATACACACGTGTACATGTATACACGTGTGCACTGCCTCGCCAACTCGTGTGCGTTATCAACAAGAGCAATCAATACTTCAATGAATTCAACATGAAGCAGTGCAAACTCCCGAAGACACAACAGTGATGGAAAACTGCACCAATGCCAAACAAAACAGAGAGTATATATATATATAGTGATGCATAGCAACTGCATAGCTGCTACCAAGCAAACAAAGACCAGACAGCACAACATGTACAAGGATCAATGAATTGAATGAACACGACCAGACACACATGAACAGAACATCAACTGGGCAGAGACAAAACAACACAGTCAAGTCACAATGAAACTGCAGTAGACAAGTACACAACAAACCCGAATGTCACAAAGCATAAAAACATGTATGCAACATAGTGAGCTACATGAACAAATGCAACAGTGTGAAGTGATGTAACAGCAATTACAGGTACTCAACAAGGTGAAGCAGTAGTAAATCAAAGTGTGCAACTCGAGAATGGATACAAGTGACTCAGACCAAATGCAGTGACATACTACAACAAACAAAGTCTCGACCAAAATCAGTAACACAATGCAAATACAACAACAGAGCACAATGCACAAAAGTCACAAACAAGGCCAAACCCAAGATAGGTTCAACTCAAGGCAACTTGAAGCATACAAGGTCAGACAAACCACTGCAACAGCAAACACTGTGAAGCTACAAACATCGAGTGCAACAACAAACTCTGTGCACATGTACAGGGATGAATACAACATGATGAAGCAGTGGAAACAAACTCAAGTGCAACAGTTGAATACATGAACAAGTGTAGCATCTGATACAGTGAAAAAGCCCAAGTCAAGATGGAGCTACAATGCAACACAGTGATAATGCAACATGGAGTATGCAAGTGAAATTCGAATTGTCAAAACAGTTTCAAGTTACAACAAAGAAGTCAGTGGCAGCTCCAAAATCAAGATCAACATAACATGAAGCAGTTCAAATCCAAGTACAAACCCAAGAATATATGCATACACACATACATTTGTATGTATGCACATATATAGTAAACAGGTGAATGTGCAGTAGGGAATACAAAGACAGTGGCAAGTACAAGTCAGTGCAGAAATCAAGCCGAAGTTAAAGAACAAATTCGTATCTTTTGATTAAGTCAAAGAAATCTAATTTGGAAAGAAATCTCTGCATCAAATTTCTCGAATTCATATATGGTCAGTATTAATTCAAATGGGGGCCGAGACAACAAATATAGGAAGAAATTTTCGAATTAATTAATTCGAAAACAAATATGGACAGCAATAATTCGAAATCAAATCAAGAAAGGAATACTCCAAATCCAGAACAATTTCAGGAAAAATAATCAACGACGTGCAAAAATCAAATCTGACAGTGGTTATTAGGGTTTCAACCCTATAAATAAACCCCAAGAAATCATCATAGAACACAGAGAAATCGAGTTAAAAAGCAAGCAATAAAACGAGCAACAAAAGAAATAACATACCGAATCAACAACAACTCGATCATCAGAGAACGAGCAAGCCGAGCAACACAATTTCAAAAGTCAACAATTAATCATCAGAAATCGAGCACAAGCAAGAGCCGAAAGCCTCAATTTGGATCGATAGCTTAAAGCCCTAATTTTATCAAAGACTCAAACCCTAATCTCAAAAGCAAGGCCGACATTGTTTTTACAAGCAAAAGAAGGAACGAAGTGGATCGGGTTAAAGAACATTAGGCCGGCTTATTTTATTTTAGTTATTAAAGGGGCTTTAGTTTTATTTAGGGTTTAAACTTTAGAAGTTTTTTTTTGAGCAAAAATTAAGGATTAACGTTTATATTTTAATTTTTTGCTCTTGCATTTAATTTTGAAGTTTTTTTTTGTCAAAAGAATTTGTAAATCACCACCTAGGGTTTAGGTGTTGTCAGATTGTCTAGTTAGAGTTAGTCCAGTTAGCAGGGTTTGCGAGTTTGCAAAACTCTATAGGCGGTAGCAGGGTTTGCAAGTCTGTTAGAGTGTTTGTAAGCGGGAAACAGTTTAATTCTAATAGAAATCTGGGAATGCAGCAGTAGGCAGGGGTTGCCGAAGCTGGGTAAAATTTTGTGTGTGATTTATTTTTCAGCATATTTATTTCTGCAGTTTGTTTCTGTGTTTAATTCGGAAAAATTTGCTATAACCCTATTCACCCCCCCTCTAGGGTTAATCTAGATCCTACAAGTGGTATCAGAGCTAGGTATTTTACTTTAACTCTAGAGTCATGAATCCACCAAATAATGCTTTTTCTGAGGGGCAGTCTATTGCTAGGCCACCCATGTTTAATGGGAATGATTATGCTTATTGGAAAGTTAGGATGAGTATTTATCTTAGTTCTGTCGATTATGATGTTTGGGATATTATTGAAACTGGCTATAAATCTCCCACTATAGTTATTGGTGATACCGAGATTCCTAAACCTAAGGATAGGTGGGATGCTAACGATAAGAAACTAAAAACTGCAAATGCCAAAGCAATGAACGCTTTGATCTGTGCTCTTGATAAAAATGAATTTAATAGAATTTCTCATTGTACAACAGCACAGGAAATTTGGCACACTTTGGAGGTGACACACGAAGGAACTTCTCAAGTCAAGGAGTCACGTCTAGCTCTATTTAGCAATGAATACGAAAACTTTGTGATGGAAAAGGGCGAGAGCATAAAGGATATGTTTGGACGATTTTCAACTTTGGTGTACAATGCTAGAGCGCTTGGAAAGGTCTTCACTGAAGTAGAGCTTGTGCGGAAGATACTGCGAGTCTTACCAATGAAATTTGAGGCAAAAGTCACGGCAATACAAGAATCGAAAGATCTGAGTAAACTAAGCATGGAGGAGTTGATCGGAAACTTGATGACATATGAGCTTGAGCTAAAGGCAAAGGAGGAACGTAACAACTCCGAATCAAAAAAGAAGACAATTGCCTTGAAGAGCAAAGAAGAAAGCGATGAAGAAGAAGAAGATCCAATTGAAGAGCTTGCGATGGCTGTCAATAATCTTAGAAAATGTCAAAATTCAGGCCACGCAAGAAGAAAACAAGTGGTAATAGGTCAAAAGATGCTGACGATTCCGATAATGAATTGACATGCTTTAACTGCAAAAAGCCTGGCCGCTTCAAACAAAAATGTCCACTTCTCAAAAACAACAAAGGAAAGAAAAAGAAGAAGAAGGCCTTTGCAGCAACTTGGGATGATGAAGAAGGAGAAGAAGTTTCGGATAATAGCTCAGAAGAGGCTAACTTATGCCTTATGGCAAAATCAGATTCAGAAACAAGTTCAGAGGAATCCAGTGAGGTACGTGACTATTCTTATAAAGAACTTGTTTTGATGTGTTATGATCTTACTAATACAATTGATACTCTTGAAACTAAAATTGAAAAATTGAAGTCTGACAGGAGAGAACTTGTTCATGAGAATACTAGGTTAGAAACTGAACTTGAAAATATTCAAAACCTAGACTGTAAAAAATGTAAAATTTTAGATTCAGAGATATCAAGACTTAAGAATAGCTTCGACAATCTTGAAAAAGAAAACTCAAGTCTTAAGGAAACCATTGACACCAGGAAAAAGGATTTTATAAATAGATGCACCACACTTGTAACTGAAAACACAACACTAAAAACCAAAGTCCAAAATCTTGAGAAATCTCTAAATAACTTTTCAAGAGGAGAAAAATCATTTAACATGTTATTGGGAAATCAACTCTTTGCTAATAACAGAAAAGGACTAGGTTTTGGGAAAACACAGGTTGATGATTATGCAAAAGGTAAGAGTGTCTTTGTTAGAAGTGAAATTGGACATCGTGTTGAAAATTGTAGTCATAGGAACAAGAACACAAAATTTATACAAGTTTGGGTTCCTAAGAATTCTACAAACAAATTTCATGTCTATAGGAACAAAAATGAAAGGACAAAACAAGTTTGGGTTCCAAAGGGATTGTTTATTCACAATGCTTCAGTTACTAATATCATTGGACCTAAGAGTTTCTCTAGGTCATCCTCCTCTCTCTTTATGTAGGTCTGTTGGCGGGCTAAGGAGCAACAAGAATGGTTTCTAGACTCAGGTTGTTCTAGACATATGACAGGTGATAAATCTAAGTTCCTTAGCCTAGAGAATTTTAGAGGTGGAAATGTGATCATGGGAGACAATAGCAAGTGTAAGATTATTGGGAAAGGTGAAGTAAGTAACGGTAATTTTTCATTGACTAATGTTTTATACGTTGATAATTTGCATCACAATCTCATTTCTATTAGCCAACTATGTGACAAAGGTATGAATGTGGTTTTTGATAGTGATACTTGCAAGATCATTGATAAAACTTCTAATAACATAGTTTTTATGGGCAAAAGAAAAGGAAATGTTTACTCGCTTTCGTTTGACAATCTAAATCTTTCCAGATGTTTGGTAGCCACTGACGAAGAGGCATCTTTATGGCATAGGAGACTTGGACATGCTAGTATGAGTCTCTTAAAAAATCTTGAAATGAAAGAATTAGTCAGAGGGTTACCACATCAGAAATTTAAAGATAACAAAGTGTGTAAAGCATGTTCCTTGGGCAAGCTTAGCCGATCATCATTTCGCCCTAAAAACATTGTTAGCACATCAAGGTCCTCGAATTAATTCATATGGACTTATTTGGACCAAATGAAATTGCAAGCTTGAATGGAAAACGTTATTGTTATGTATTGGTTGACGATTATTCTAGATTTACATGGGTTTATTTCTTAGCCAAAAAGTCTGAATCTTTTGATTATTTTTCAAAATTTGCTAAACTTGTTCAAAATGAAAAAGGAGTTTCAATTAAAACTTTAAGAAGTGATCATGGAGGCGAATTTGAAAATTCGGAATTTGAAAACTTTTGTGAAGAAAATGGTTTAAAACATGAATTTTCTGCTCCACGAACACCTCAACAAAATGGGGTGGTTGAAAGGAAAAATCGTACATTGCAAGAATTGGCTAGATCCATGTTGAGTGAGTATAAACTACCTCTAACTTTTTGGGCAGAGGCGGTTAATACTTCGTGCTACGTAATGAATAGAGTAATGATTAGACCAATACTTGGCAAAACGTCTTATGAAGTGTGGCATGAAAGGAAACCTAACATCTCTTACTTTCGTGTTTTTGGATGCCCTTGTTTCATTCTTAACACAGGTGATCAACTTGGAAAATTTGAATCAAAGGCCGATGAGGGAATTTTCATGGGCTATTCAACCAGGAGCAAGGCTTACAGGATATACAACAAACGAACAAAGACAATTGTTGAATCAATCAATGTGAAATTTGATGAATCTGATCTGGAAAGGACGACTGAAAAAACGATTGATGATGGGGTAGATCATGAAGGCATTAAAGAAGGGACATCTAGTGAGAAAGATGAAAGTAGGACTGTTGATGCTGATAGATTGAAGTTCAAAACCAATCATCCTCCTGAATTGGTTATAGGAGATCCTACGGAAGGTATACGCACTCGCTCTTCATTTGATAAAAATTTGTGTGCGTTTTGTTGTCATAGTGGTTTTATTTCTGAAATTGAACCTGATTCTGTTGAAATGGCTCTTAATGATGAAAGTTGGATTCTAGCAATGCAAGATGAACTTAATCAATTTGAGAGAAATAAAGTTTGGAAATTAGTTCCTAGGCCAAATGACTATCCAATTGTAGGAACTAAATGGGTGTTCAAAAACAAACTTGATGAATCAGGAAATGTAATTAGAAACAAAGCTAGGTTGGTCGCAAAAGGATATAACCAAATAGAAGGCATAGATTTTGATGAAACATTTGCTCCAGTTGCTAGGTTAGAAGCCATTAGGATTTTCCTAAGCTTTGCTTGTTATAAAGGTTTCAAACTTAAACAAATGGATGTAAAAAGTGCTTTTCTAAATGGTGATTTGAAAGAAGAGGTTTTTGTTGAACAACCCCCCGGTTTTGAAAATCACGATTTTCCAAATCATGTGTATAAACTTGAAAAAGCATTATATGGTCTTAAGCAAGCTCCTAGAGCTTGGTATGACTGCCTTTGTACATATCTTTTGGAAAATGGCTTTAAATAGGGGAGTGCTGACACGACACTGTTTCTATTACATAAAGGAAGTGATTTTTTGATTGTTCAGATTTATGTAGATGATATCATTTATGGCGCTACTAATGAACTCTTGTGCAAGAAATTTGAACAAGTCATGCAGGCTAAATTTGAGATGAGCTTGGTTGGAGAATTGAAATATTTTCTTGGATTTCAAATCAAGCAAAGCAGTGATGGCATTTTTATTTCACAATCCAAGTATGTGTTGGAACTGTTGAAGAAATTTGGAGTTGAGAACTCCAAACCATTGAGAACTCCTATGAGCCCATCAACAAAGTTGGACAAAGACGAGAAAGGAAGTGCTGTTGATCAAAAGAAATATCGAGGGATAATTGGTTCACTTCTCTATCTTACTGCTTCTAGACCTGATATTATGTTTTCTGTGTGTCTGTGTGCACGTTTTCAATCTAATCCTAAAGAATCTCATTTGAAAGCCACTAAACGAATTTTGAGATATCTTTCACACACAAACAAACTTGGGTTATGGTATCCTTCTTGTGAAAATTTTGATTTAGTTGGCTATTCTGATGCTGATTATGCTGGTTCATTGGTTTACAGGAAAAGCACTAGTGGAACATGCTTTATGCTAGGACACTCGTTAGTTTCATGGTCAAGTCGAAAACAAAACTTTGTTGCATTATCCACCACTGAAGCAGAATATATTGCTTTAAGGAGTTGTTGTGCTCAAATTTTATGGATGATGCAAACTCTTTCTGATTTTGGCTTAGTTTATAAACAAGTTCCATTAAAATGTGACAGTAAAAGTGCAATAGACTTATCAAATAATCCTGTTCATCATTCACGCACAAAACACATTAATGTGAGACACCACTTTCTTAGAGATCACATTGCTAAGGAAGACATTTGCATTGAATATATTTCAACTGAGACTCAACTTGCTGATATTTTCACAAAACCCCTCCCAGAAGAAAGATTTTCCAGATTACGTTTGGATTTGGGGATTATAGAAATTGACTAACCATTTTTCATTTTCTTTGTTGAAATATTCTTGGATATATACTTTCAACTTAAATTTCTAGGATTCAAACCAGTTTTGGATATTATCCAAAGATTGATTCGAATATGGTATTCAGTACTGGATATTACATAATATAATTAACTTGGTAACTTATTCCACGATCATTTCTATTTCTACCATCTTTCTATCGTTCATAATGGTTTTGTAAAATAAGAAGAGTGAAAAAAAAATATATATATATATATATATATACAATTATAATAATAAATAATAATAACTCTCATGCATCCATTCTCATTTAAACGTCCTTATGGTTATGCATGGATGGAGCATGTGAGTGAATTATTTTTATCATTACTCCATTCTCATTTAAAAGTCCTTATGGTTATGCATGGATGGAGTATGGTAACTAAGTATTCTGGTCTCACTTAAAAGTCCGGATGCTTAGACTAATAAGTAACTGCTAATCCCATTTAAAAGTCCTTATGGTTATGCGTGGTTAGTAAGTGCTTATTTTTTTTATTTTATTTTTTTGCTTAAATGTCAAATTAATGTTAAAATATCTCTCTTCTTAAACCGATCATCGATCCATTCTCTACAATGTGGAAGTTGTTATCTCGTTATGATATATTATTTTTTGTTCCTAATGTTCCATTGTTTTTTGCCAGTCTTTTGATAATGCCAAAAGGGGGAGAAAAGAACTAGATTTTGATAAGGAAGTAAATATTTTTTGGAATACTTCAACAATATTTGTTTAATGTTGTTAGATAATTTTTCCTTAGTTCATTTATTCATCAGTAATTTTTGTTATCTTCTAAATAGGGAGTGGTCTTGGTTGTAGGGGGAGCATTCAAACAGAGGGAGCTAAAACATTTCATGCTCAAACACATGTATTAGCATTTCAAAATCTTTAATATATATGTTTGTCATCATCAAAAGGGGGAGATTGTTTGATGTGATTTTTTGTTTGATGATAACAAAATATATATCAATATATATATGTGTTTGCAGTTTGGACTATATACAGAAAGGAAGAAATATTCATATTGAATAATTATACTATTGCACAGAATTTATATAATTCAACCAGTATTTTTTATTCAATATAATATTTTATTACAACACTTAAACAATACAAAGTTTTCAGCTCTCTCTATATATACATACACCAGTTCATACATTTTACACTACAACACTCAACACTCAGTTTTTCACTCTGTCTGCACATCTACATCTATCTACATTATCCAGCTCCACTTCTTGTCCTGTCTCCTATGTACCTGTATAATTAGCAACTACAACAGTAATCTGAAAACAAACAAATTTGAATTTGCAAAAATAAAAATTTGTTTGTGTCTCAGATACATGGGTTATTGTCATCATCTTTGATTGTGTAATATCTGTACATATCAGTGTTCTTGCAGATAATCGTAAGTGGCTGCGATACACACGTGTACATGTATACACGTGTGCACTGCCTCGCCAACTCGTGTGCGTTATCAACAAGAGCAATCAATACTTCAATGAATTCAACATGAAGCAGTGCAAACTCCCGAAGACACAACAGTGATGGAAAACTGCACCAATGCCAAACAAAACAGAGAGTATATATATATAGTGATGCATAGCAACTGCATAGCTGCTACCAAGCAAACAAAGACCAGACAGCACAACATGTACAAGGATCAATGAATTGAATGAACACGACCAGACACACATGAACAGAACATCAACTGGGCAGAGACAAAACAACACAGTCAAGTCACAATGAAACTGCAGTAGACAAGTACACAACAAACCCGAATGTCACAAAGCATAAAAACATGTATGCAACATGGTGAGCTACATGAACAAATGCCACAGTGTGAAGTGATGTAACAGCAATTACAGGTACTCAACAAGGTGAAGCAGTAGTAAATCAAAGTGTGCAACTCGAGAATGGATACAAGTGACTCAGACCAAATGCAGTGACATACTACAACAAACAAAGTCTCGACCAAAATCAGTAACACAATGCAAATACAACAACAGAGCACAATGCACAAAAGTCACAAACAAGGTCAAACCCAAGATAGGTTCAACTCAAGGCAACTTGAAGCATACAAGGTCAGACAAACCACTGCAAGAGCAAACACAGTGAAGCTACAAACATCGAGTGCAACAACAAACTCTGTGCACATGTACAGGGATGAATACAACATGATGAAGCAGTGGAAACAAACTCAAGTGCAACAGTTGAATACATGAACAAGTGTAGCATCTGATACAGTGAAAAAGCCCAAGTCAAGATGGAGCTACAATGCAACACAGTGATAATGCAACATGGAGTATGCAAGTGAAATTCGAATTGTCAAAACAGTTTCAAGTTACAACAAAGAAGTCAGTGGCAGCTCCAAAATCAAGATCAACATAACATGAAGCAGTTCAAATCCAAGTACAAACCCAAGAATATATGCATACACACATACATTTGTATGTATGCACATATATAGTAAACAGGTGAATGTGCAGTAGGGAATACAAAGACAGTGGCAAGTACAAGTCAGTGCAGAAATCAAGCCGAAGTTAAAGAACAAATTCGTATCTTTTGATTAAGTCAAAGAAATCTAATTTGGAAAGAAATCTCTGCATCAAATTTCTCGAATTCATATATGGTCAGTATTAATTCAAATGGGGGCCGAGACAACAAATATAGGAAGAAATTTTCGAATTAATTAATTCGAAAACAAATATGGACAGCAATAATTCGAAATCAAATCAAGAAAGGAATACTCCAAATCCAGAACAATTTCAGGAAAAATAATCAACGACGTGCAAAAATCAAATCTGACAGTGGTTATTAGGGTTTCAACCCTATAAATAAACCCCAAGAAATCATCATAGAACACAGAGAAATCGAGTTAAAAAGCAAGCAATAAAACGAGCAATAAAAGAAATAACATACCGAATCAACAACAACTCGATCATCAGAGAACGAGCAAGCCGAGCAACGCAATTTCAAAAGTCAACAATTAATCATCAGAAATCGAGCACAAGCAAGAGTCGAAAGCCTCAATTTGGATCGATAGCTTAAAGCCCTAATTTTATCAAAGACTCAAACCCTAATCTCAAAAGCAAGGCCGACATTGTTTTTACAAGCAAAAGAAGGAACGAAGTGGATCGGGTTAAAGAACATTAGGCCGGCTTATTTTATTTTAGTTATTAAAGGGGCTTTAGTTTTATTTAGGGTTTAAACTTTAGAAGTTTTTTTTTGAGCAAAAATTAAGGATTAACGTTTATATTTTAATTTTTTGCTCTTGCATTTAATTTTGAAGTTTTTTTTTGTCAAAAGAATTTGTAAATCACCACCTAGGGTTTAGGTGTTGTCAGATTGTCTAGTTAGAGTTAGTCCAGTTAGCAGGGTTTGCGAGTTTGCAAAACTCTATAGGCGGTAGCAGGGTTTGCAAGTCTGTTAGAGTGTTTGTAAGCGGGAAACAGTTTAATTCTAATAGAAATCTGGGAATGCAGCAGTAGGCAGGGGTTGCCGAAGCTGGGTAAAATTTTGTGTGTGATTTATTTTTCAGCATATTTATTTCTGCAGTTTGTTTCTGTGTTTAATTCGGAAAAATTTGCTATAACCCTATCCACCCCCCCTCTAGGGTTAATCTAGATCCTACATTTCCTACGCCAGTCTGAATTTGTAGAAAATTAACCGAGACGTGGAAATGGCGTAGGATATTATCTATGTTTTTCCTACGTTAATATTTTGATGTAGGAAATTTCCTACACCTTTCCTACGCCTCGATTATCTTTCTACATATTGAAGTTGGTGTAGGAAAGACGTAGGAAATTTCCTTACGTTTTTGCTACGCCTTTACCTCTTTCTACCTATTTCCTACGCCTTTTCTACACCCCGCCTTTTGGTGTAGGAAAGGCGTAGGAAATTTTGCGTACGAAATTGAAGTATTTTTTAGTAGTGGATTGAATAAAAAGATCTTGAGTTTGATTGTAACTTAAACTCTGAAATAAGGAAACAAAGAAGATTAATACAACCAGACATGCACATATGAACACAGTTATATATACAGACTTTTATACTTACACATACACACATGTATGGCATCTTATCATAGAATTTCACTGGCAACCATTGTTTTCCTACTTAAACTTTTTAATTTAAAAGTTTGCCCACCTTTTTAAAAATGCAGAGAGCCTGATAAAACTGGGATTGAAAAACTGAAGCTTAGATTTCTTTTGAAACTGAATGCTTTAGCTACAATTTTTTATTTAAACACCGAAATAACTTTGATGTTTAAGGCTCGATTTCAGGTTGCTTGCTTTTCTGGAAACTTTGAATGCTTAAATCTTTGAAATGGCTTTGATCTTGATGAAATGTAAAATTGGAAAGCCGGAATAACTTTGACATTTTCTCTGGTTTGCATTTGTTTTAGAGGAGATGAATTATGGGTTTGTACTTTGGTTTAAGGAATGAATTTCAAGTTTGATTTCGAACTGAGAAATGGTTTCAGGTTTGAGAAAGTTTTCAGATTTGTTTTCTTGAGGAATGAATTGATAAAAGAAAAAGAATTGAAGCAAGAAGGTATGTGTTTATATAAGCAAATTATATTTTATTAAAATTTAAAGAAAAATAAAATAAAAGATGACACTTGTCCCTACCATTGTTTACTTGTTTACACATGTTACTTATATTACTTGGCTTAATTACACTTGTATTTATATCATTTTTATTTATTTTTAAAAGATTTTAAAGCTTTTAAATCAATTTTCCCAATTAATAAATACCATTCTTAATTAATAAATCATTTTCTAAATTTATAAATAAATAAAAAATTTAAAATAAAGTAAAATAAAAACAATCATATTTTAAATAAAATTACATATAATTTATTTAATCCATTTTAGATGTAAATACAAAACTTTTGTATTTATTTACTATTAAATGAATATTTTCTAAATTTATATAAATAAATTTCCTTTAAAGAAAATATTATAAAACACATCTTATTTTAAATAAAAACCTTACCATAATTTATACCCAAAATATTTTAAAGATATATCTCTTTTAAATTCACATTCAAATTCAATTTAAAATCTAATTTAAAATCAATTCAAATAAATATAGATATTAATTTTAAAAAAACACATTATTAATTTTGTAAATAATTATCCTATTCAAAATCAATTTTAAATACACACATGTATACACATTTAAACAACATTTATTAAAAATAATAAGTCTATTTAAAATCTATTTATAAATAACGCAATTTAAATTTGTAAATTATTGTCCCATTTAAAAATCTATTTATAACTATATTTAGAAACATCACATTATATTTATTATTGTTTGAAATTAACAAACTTTACCGATTTTAAATAATTAATTAAGAGATTATCACATTTTAAATTCCTTGAAATTCCGGGATATCACAATATATATATATATATATATATATATATATCCTGCATGTACATATCTATCTAAATAATAGTGTTAGTATATATTTTATAATAAGATAAGTTCAGAAAAAGGTCATTGTCATCAAAACCAACATCTCAGTTCCTGACAATCTCCCCCTTTTTGATGATGACAATCTATATTTATAAAATATATTTACCATACCATAACTCCTATCATAAATCTCCCTTACTCCATAACTCCCTTTTACTCCAAGACAACTACTATTTTATAACTTCTCCCCCTTTGTCATCAACAAAAACTTCTTATTAATAAATCCTCTGAACTTGATATAAGATAATCAATAATAGAGTAATCCATATATAAGTGTAGTAAGTGCTAAGTGTGATCATAAGTATGAAATGTGATCATGAGTGTGATCATAAGTGTAATCCAGAATAAATCAATCATCTTCCAATCATATTTACAGTAATTATTCAATTCAATCATATATACAAACTACACCAAATGTTGTTAAATAAGTCAAGTCAATCAAGTTTATAACGCACCAATCAAATCAAACAAATAACATACATAATGACTAGACATTCCTTGGTACTTCCATACATCCATCTTCTCCAAAGATAGGGTCTTCTTTGACGGCATCCCATTCTTCTTTACCTTTGTCGAGAATGACTGATGGATTTCCTTCGAAATCGTCCTTGTTAAGGGCTGATATCATCCAACGAAAGGCGTTGAAATGTCTCTCTTGCCCCTTGATAATATGCATTTGACTCAATTCTAAGTGACACTGATTACGAAGTATGAATGTAAGGATATTCTTGAAGGAAGTGAGAGTTTCTTCAAGATTATCACTTAGATTCTTAATCGGAGAAGCCACAGTTCAAGAAATAGGAAGAACTATGAAAGGGGGTGATTAGAAATGAAGTTTGATAATTTATTCTGGAAGAAATAGGTATAAATAGCGGTAGAAAGTCAATTAAAATGAATAGACATAAGTTAGTTACATGAAATTAAAATTTGACAGTGCATTTACTTTCTGCCCATTGTATGTCGACATGGGGGGATGGTAGATGTCGACGTACCTCTGCCTAAAGTGAAAATTTGCTTTGTTATGAATATTATGAACAAATCTATGCAACTAAAACTTGTATAGTATAAAAACAAGCAGTTACTAAGACAAGTGAAGTTGAATAACAAGAAATAAAAGATTTCATTAATGATTCTAGTCAGCATTACATAATAACATAATATTAATTAAAAATTAAAGAAAATGCATGGATAGAACTTGAAGTAAACAAGATAACATGAAATAAAACAAATTAGATGAAGATGAAGAAGATGATACTCCAAGCTTTCTACTAATTTTCCCCAAAAAACTTGTCGATTTTAGTAGAAATCTTATCCATTTTCTTACTCATTGATCTTTTAAGTGTCTTTTGCCACTATAATTCATTGATTATTGAGAATGGTCTTATTGGATGGATTAGCGGGATTAATAGGATATTCAATACTCTCTAAGGAAGTTTCTTGATCCTCCTCTTCCTCCTCTTCAATTTCCACTCCTTCCTCTTCCTACTCTTCTTCTCCTTCCTCCATTTCTTCCATCTCTTCATGAGCAAGCCTTTCTTCCTTTTCCATAAGTGTTTCATATGGTTAAAACACTAATTGAATTTGCATAAGGGAAATTTTTTCCACGGTTGAATACTTTTCTAATTATAAATTCTTCCCTTTTGAAATCAACTCCAAAGTAATTAAAAATTCGAGTGAGATAAATTCCATGATATAATGTATTTTCACCCATCGCAAAATTCTTGGGCTTTAGCTCATCCAAAATAACTTGATCTCAATTAATATCATAATTTTCAAAAATTGCAAAAAGAGCTTTGCAAACATTCAAAGTTGGGTTGTTGTAGTTTTTCGATCTTGGTATAAAAGTTTGTTGAATAAGAAGGTTAACAGTTCTTGCTTTTGGACGAAAATAACGATTTTTGAATTCAAAATTGTCATCCCCTTCAAAGATGTGATGAAATGTCTCTTGATCATTTTCATTTATTTGAAATTTCATGAGATTCATTCCCGTATACTTGCATCTCAAAATATTTCTCAAAATTTCACAATCCAAAACTATTTGTGTTCCTTTAACACTGCTCCAAATTTGTCCATCTTGCCATCATAAAAACCACGATTCAAATTTGCATAAAACATCTTAACAAGATTTGGATTACATAAAAAATCATTTTATTTGTTATCTACTACACTAAGAATAGAACATTGTTGAAAAAGATTTTCAATTTCATAAGAAGGAAAATCTTCAAAAATAGCAAATTTACCCGTATGAATTTTACCAAAGTTTACATAGTTGATGTAAGCTTTGATAGCTTTTAGGTCATTAAAAAGAAGGTTTTTAACAGCTTTTGAAAGCCTAATAGTGTTAGGAGTGCTTGAAGAGGCCATTGAAAAAGTTTGAGAAGAGTTGAAGATAATGAAGATAAATTTGAAATTTGAAATGAAAGTGAAAAGTAATGATAAGGAGAGTAAATTAAATAGATATTCTATAGACATGTTCTCTGGTCAAGAATCATCTTTCCAAAGCATTGAAGTTGGTGAAAAGGTGGAGGAAAATTCAAAAGTTTGAATTCAAATTTTGAAATTAAATTCTGAGGGACATGTCGACATGGGGTATCCGGGTATGTCGACATGTGCCTACTGAATCAAAGGACAAGTTTCTATCCTAATTTCTAATAAATGTATATATTATATCTTGTATTCTACTTATATAATTCTTGTAATAATATTAAATATAATAATACTTAAATATTAATAATTTAATATTTAAAATATTGTTAAAATAATATTATTTTTGAATTTAAAATTCAAATTTCAAGGGTTAAATTTGAATTTAAAATTCAAGGAAAAAAATCAAGCAAACAAACAAGCATCCATTCAAACAAGAAAAATTAAAAATAATGTAAATGAGTGCCTATTTTTAGATCCATACTCCCATCATCGTCTGATTCATGAATAGCAGTGAAACATAGATTTGAATTATCCGTCTTCTTTTCATCGTCACTGAATGATGAGTCTGAGTCATCAAGAGTTGCTGTGTATGCTCTTTTCCTTGACGAATCATTGTTTTGAGAGAACAACTGTTTATCTGGATACAGACAATCTTTCCTATGATGCTGACTTTATTGCAGTTGTAGCATCTATCATTGTTGACATTCTTTGTACTAGTATGGACCCATGCTTCGCACACGGGCTGTTTGTATTATTATATACGTTGATATTTTGACTGAGTGCAAAACATGTAAACGGAAAGCAAGGGAGTTTTTGGAATTTCAAAAGGACACCAAGTAAATTAGTTCAACCGATTTTCTTTATTAGTAGAAAATATAATTTTTGAAATTCCTTTGATCATTTCTTTTTGTAATTATTCATTTTTCTATATTTTAGGAATTTCCAAAAGTTTCTTGTCGTGAAAGCAATCTCCTCATCATTATCTACTTCCGAATCTTCAGTTGTTGCATTGAATGATAATGACTACTTTTCTGTAGCCTTGTCTTCTCTTCTTCCTTGTAGTTGAACTTCATAAGACATCAGATTCCCAATCAATTCTTCTATTTTCATCAAACTGATATCATTTTCTTCTTCGATTGCAAGTGTCTTTTGATCCTATTCTGGAGTGAGTGAATTTAGAATTTTTCTGACTTGGTCTTCCTCCAAAAAGATTTTTCCAGTGCAATTAGTGAATGAACAATATCTTGAAATCAACAATACATGTTGGAAATGGACTCATTTACATGCATTTTAAACAATTGAAATTGAATAGTTAATATAGAAATTTTAGTCTGTTTAACTTTGCTTGTTCCTTCATGAGTAGCTTGCAAAGTTTTCTAAATTCAAATGCAGACATACAAACGAACATTCTATTAAACTCATTCATATCTAATGAAAAAAATAATATATTCATGGCCTTTGAGTTATTTTGTGCAACACTCTTTTGCTCAACAGCCCAATGGGAAAAATCGGTGTTGGTTCAATATACTCAGTTTGTGTGATATTCCAAGTGTCTAATCCTACTGGTTGTAAATAAGTTTTCATTCTACAAGCCCAATATGCATAATTACTGCCATTGAAAATGGTGGTCTGACAGTAGATTGACATTCTACAAATGAACTAGTGTTAATGTTAACAGAACTAGTGCCAGAGTTGACATTACCAGTGTTGCTAGCCATTGAAACAATTTGCATGTTTCAGATTATGAAAACTATGAAAACCAATGATCTGATACCAATTGAAATAGAGTGCGGATTAAGGATCTTGAGGCTAATTTAACACTAGAGGGGGGGTGAATAGTGTTTAATGGATTCTAAGACTTATATGGACTAATTTAAAAATTATGACACAAAAAAATGCAGAACTTAATCATAGAATCAAACGCAGATACAGAAAGTAAATAAAAAGCAGTAAAAGGAAAGAACACATCAGATTTTATACTGGTTCGGAGTTACCCTACATCTAGTACTATACCAAGGAAAACCACCTCATACAGATTTTTATTATACCAATGTCGAGATTACAATCCTCAATTTCAAAAGGCCTTGAGGTACCCTCCTGTCTCATGAGTCCGGGGCAAACTCTCTTGAATTACGGGACACAAGATCACACAATTGATTTTTAGACACAACCACACCTTATAGAGTGACGTGATAAACTTTTGATTAAAATTGATCTTATAACTCTGAATAGCACTTTGATCTTCGAGAGAGGGTAGAGAATCAAACAAGAATGAGAATCTAATTTGATTCACTTGAGAATTCGGAAGAATTGCACGATCTTAAAAATATGAAAATTTTAAAATATGGATTTGTGGAGAAGAAAGAGTGAAGAAAATAAGAAAATAGTTAGATAAAAAATTCATTTTGAAGGCTATTTATAGAGCACCAATGGTCATAACCATTCGTGAAGAGATTTAAATGAGTAGACACTTCTTTTGGAAATTGAAACTTTTGAGTTCATCGGCCACCATATCGACATGGGGTAACCCATGATGTCGACATCCCTATGTTAAAAACAATGTAAAATTTGTTTTGAAAGGAAAACAAGATAAACAACTCTGGAGTAAAAACAAAGTTTAAAACAAGAGTTTATTTAAGAAACAAAAACAAATAATATTTTAAGGCTAAAACATCTTTTTGAAAATCATTTGAAAAGATAACTTTTAAGGCTAAAACATTTTAAAAAGCAGTTTTGAAAGTCATTTTGAAAAATCATTTTGAAGTAGTTTTGCAAGCTTCTTCCTACAAAATATCTTATCGCATCAAGACTCGAGAACTTGTACAAAACCAGGATGTTCGTGGGTTTGTAAGCCACTTGTCGTAAGTTTGTAAGCTACTTGTCATGGGTTTGTAAGCCACTAAGAATGAAGAAATGGGGTCCATCCAAAATAAAATTCGGAATGAAGATTTCCGTGCTATTATGAAGTTTTAACAAAAACTAGACACTTATCTTGAAATCTTTGATCTTGATACTCTAGAGTCTTCAATCTTGAAATCTCCATTCTGAATCTTGAGTCTTTATACTGATCAGTCTTTAGTAATCAATACCTGCATATACATACATACATATATATATATATATATATATATATATATATATATATATATGTCCTGCATATACATATCTATCTAGACAATAGTGTTAGTATATATTTTATAACAAGATAAGTTGAAAAAAGGTTTTCATCATCAAAACCAACATCTCAGTTCCTAACGATAATTACATTTAAATCGTATTTATTTTCTGAAATATACTATCTTACAACAGAAATCATTTTGTAATAATTTTACTAAATTTTTTATAGTATTTTAGCATATATTATTATATACATACTTTAATTCAATTAAACAACTCCCCTATAATTTATATTTACATATATAAATATATATATGTATGTACTTATATATGTAAATCCATTTAGTTTCGTACACATTTCTTTGACTTATATAGTTTATCAACATATACTAAATTTTACATCAATCTATGAATTTTAATATAATCAACAGCCTCATATTATCAATGTTCATTTTCAATATTCAATTATTTATCCAAACATCAATAATGATTCATTTTCGTTGATTCTTATACTTAATTTATTGTTTAACATTAGAAAAACGTTCTTGCGTCGTATAAGCTGCATGTTATTAAGACAACGGCCTTTCACCATATACACCACACTATCCATGTATTAAGGCAATGACCGTATATCGTATACGCCTCGATCTGAAAGGAAATGTACGACTCATAATTTAATCACCTTGCCTAATATAATAGAGTAGTATATTTACATTCCTAATAAAAAAATTGTATAATAATTATTATATTCCATACGGATGGTTGCCATCAGACCAAAATCTGGTCGAATCAGGTTATGCCATGTGGATGGTTGCCATTAGACTAAAATCTGGTCGAATCAGGTTAGGCCATAGTTGAAAAGGAGGATCCATATTGGACCAAAATGTGTTCAAATCAAATTATGCCGTAAGGATGTTTTCTATTTGACCAAAACATGGTCGAATAAATTAGGCCATAAGGCTGGTTTCTATTGGATTAAAATCTGGTCGAATCAGGTTAGGCTATAGGAAATAACTAAAGTACCCATCTCTTCACCTGTAAATAGCCAAGTCCATATCTCACTTTAATTCATTCAGAAACTAAAGAAAAAGAGCTAAATTTCATTATCAAAGGCTAAGTATTCCAAGTCTCCGGCAAAGCAAAGAGGATGCGAGTATATTCATTGCATTCATACTTTTGTGGGTATAATTTATTTTGTGAGTATAATTTAATTATTTTACAATGAGCGTAATCTTAATTTCTTTCCTTTGACTCATTCACAATTTAATAAATGTTAGGTTAATTGTTGATTGTAAATTGTTAGTAATGATGGGTCTATTATTATTCTTGTTTGGTTGTTTGATTTGTGCTCGGGCAGTTTATGAACAATAACCTTGACGTTTAATTAAAGGGAACTCACACCACCTTTTAACTTAGGATTGACATTTAGTGACTTTTTGGTTAAAAGGAAATAACAACCCCTTTAGCTTCCTCGTTTGATTAAGAGGGAGCTTCTCCCCTCTTGGTCGTCTTCTCCTTTAAAGATGATGGGTTTAAGTTATCATTTGAATGAAAGTTTTAAATCTTGGTTTAAAGTATTTTTAAAGAACTTCAAAATTTATATATTGATTTAAATAGGTTATCTATGGAAATGAAGTAGTCCTATATTTGTCACTAAAACCCGATGAGTAGACTGATCCTCTATCTATGAGATCTAGAGCCGAAGCGTCTAGGAAAGGCTAGGAGCAACCAGTGCCCTAACTTACCTGGCTTAGTTTTTGGACGAGAAATAGAGTAAGTCCAGAATATTTGGAACGTAGCAAGTGCAGGAGATTTTTTTTACATAAATGATCTTTATAATTATGATGGTATGGAAAACATTCGCCTTTCTTGTAGATAATTGTTTTTGACCCATTTAAGTATGTTTTGAAATATGAAATCCGTGTAAATGTCTTATGAATATACTTATACTGATGAGGTAAGTATATGGATATTTTCCTAGCAATGAAAGAGTATGAGATTTAATTTCCATATACGATCGTTTTATTATCCCCGATAGTTGATATCTAGACTATTAGTTTCGATACCCTTATTCCTTTTGTTTTTGTTTCATCAATCTAAGATGATTTGTTGCTCATTTAGAGAATTGATATCCTTTATCGGATATGACTAAATAAAGAGCAAGTGGGGTCCAAGCTATATGGGGTTGCTTCCATTAGGGTATTATCACATCAACTCTAGATTGGTTTCGGTTGTATGTGCACGGAGATGTAAAATACCCGGTAAGGTTGGCGGGCTCCGGCTTGTAGGTTTCCGAGAGCTATTGTAGTTCTCAAGTGTGTTTTCTTAAGGTATACTTTTGATAAAGGGGGCGCACCTTCGAAGTCATTATCGGAAAAATTCCTTTTCCCTATTTTTAATTCAAATCTTTAGATTGATTCATTCTTAATTGCATTGGGAAGCATCTTGTGCGCTCCGCGATGTTTAATTATTTGTAACCCTTTATTTATGCTTAGATATTGTCCCTGTGAGGGGAAACCCATTATGCGTTTTTGCGACGTGGTCTCACAGGTTATTTTGTGTGTTTTATTTTTTTGGAGTTTACTCATACCGAACTTATTGTTTGACCTGAATTATTTGTTTTCCTAAACTCACAGGTTATTTTGGGTTTTCTCACGTTTTTAAGGTATTTTTCACATAATTGATCACTTAACTTTATTTTATTGTTAATATAACTTCCTATTTTATTATATTTGAATTATATTACAAATTAATGATTATTTTTCCTTTATTTTCTCCTCTGTATTTGTAATTCTGCTATTGTTATAATTCCTTCTTAATTTCGTTGCCTTCCTCGGAATTCAATTATTCATGCCAAACCAAGTATAAACTCATTTGATTTATTAATTTATTTATATTTGACTAGAGTGATTGTGTAATCTACAAATATTTTAATATTTAATAAAATTGGATTAAGTGTAATTTAAAAAATTTAAATATCATAAGGGCTAAATGGTCATTTTTTAACTTTAAAATTTGATGATGAGTGTTGTGCCACTACATCTGGCTCATTTTTCTGATCCGGTGTGCAGATTTATTTACCCGATTCAAAGGTCATACAGAGAAGATATGTGTGAAATAGGAGTCGGATCATTATTGGGCTTTCGAGTTAAAATTGGGTATTTGAATTAAAAAGTAAATAACTATTAATTTTCCCTCCAAACATAAAACGCAATTCACATATGATTGTTTTGTTTAATCTTTCCTGAACCATTTCTGAAACTCCTCTTGTCCTCTTAAACTACAAAACTTTAAAACCAAATATCATGCCTGATTTTTAACAAAACTCAATGAAACTGGCGGTAGGTCAAAGGGGACAATGAAGGATACAACTAGATATCAATTCAGTGGTGGAAATTTTAAGTTGGCACATTGAATAATATGGACTATGGGAAACTTTAGAAGTTGGACATTGATTTGGTGAGTTGGAATTCTCTACCTGTCTATAATGCAATTTGAACATTAAAATATTGTTAGGAGTCTGATTTATGATTAGTTAATGTGATTATGAATGTAATTCCTAAAAATATTACCTAATTCAATAATGGTATAATCTAAGATAAAAATGATATTTAGTGATAGAATCAATATAAAATTATATTTTGTTAATGTTTGGCCAAACAATGCAATATGATGAGCATTGGGGATAGAATATTATTGGTATTTGATGATAATCGTGGTTAATACATGAAATATGATAAATTTTGGTTATTGATTGATAACATTAAAGACTAGAAAACTTAAATTTGATATAATTATGAATTTATACATTATATTTATGTATATTTGAATATATAGTAAAGAGGATGTTTGAAAATCAAGTTTTGGAAAATATATCTATAGATTTTTTTTTCAAAATGCTTGTTTAAATCAAGTAAAAACTGTGTAAGATAATTTCAAATGGATGTTTATATGTTTCAAAAAATATATAAATGGTAAAACATATTTCTGTACGATTATTATGAAATATCGAAAGTTATATGTCAAAACTATTCTTTTTACAATAGAAAAGGAAAATATTAAAATATATGTGTAATATATATATTGGTGAAGTGCCAATTGTTGTTTCAGATGATGTATGATTTTTAATACAAATTGACATTGATTTTAAAGCATATTCCGACAACACAGCAAACACACCTGCAGAGATATATATATATACACACACAAGAAAGTATATTTATAAACCTAAAAACTAGTTTGTATTCATTGATTTTTGGAGTGATTTTTGGTCCGATTTCAACTTGAACTCTTTATGAATTTGAAATAAATGGATAGTAGAGACTCCAGTTTGAATTTAAAAAAAACAGTTTCAAAATCGAGTGAAAAACGAAGAAGTTATATTGATAGAAAAACTTGAATTATTTATACATCTTTTTGAAATTGTCAGGGTTCTACAAAATTCATTTGCACATATCCAACGGTTTGTATCATACATTTTGTCCATGGGCAGGAAGCAAAAATTCTAAATGAACCTAGGCCAATAAGGCCAAGTATAATATGTTATTACATTGATTAGGGGATTTTTTTCCTTTAAGTCTTATACATCTATTAGGTAATATTTTGAATTGACTTCCTGACCTTATTGAATTAGAATGTTTTGGACGTATATATGGATGAATGTGTGTGTATACATATGTGATATTATGAATATATACGTACGAATAGTCAACCATTATTGATGTATGATTGGCCATTGGATATTGGACATGCTTGATGTGATATTGATTGTTGAGTGGTTAGATATTTGATATTGGGTATTGAATGTGATTTTGAGGCATACATAGTCCAGGGAATAGTTGTTTTAGGAAAATGGTTGTTCCTTCGGAATCGCTTTTATTGCCTCAGGAAATGGATATTCAAGGAAAATGATTGCTTCTTCATGATAGCATATATTATTTTCGGAAATTGGTCTTACTTAGAGATTTAGTGTTGATATTACTCCTAGGGTGCAAGTAGGCAAGTTAAAATATGCATACTGGTTAGGAGACACTAACAATGTTTTGCTAGTATTTTTGTAGTATAAATGAGATAGATTTTCTTCACTGAATAGAATTATGTTTGACTCACTCCTATTTTTTCATTTTACTTATATCACTAGGGACCCTGGTTACATGGTGGTCATGGTTCCGAAGACTTTATATTGTAAATATTATAGTATAACCTATAATAGTATGTTTTTATGTGTTGTCGTTTGGATTAAGATTTATTATACTGATCTAACTATGTATTTGGATCTATGAATTGAATATAATATGCTTTATATTATATGTTGTTTCCTTCCTATGTGAGTTTAGAAAGTAACTAGATAGACTATACTTTGTTTACTTTTTATCATATCGTAATGACTTATCATTTTCGATCTTCAAGATATTAATGTCGATTCGACCGTTGAATCAAAGGGTTGAAAAAGTCAGTTTGCTACATTTGGTATTAGAGCAAAAAATTCTTAAAGACTAGAAACATATCGAGAGAACATATATATATATATATATATATATATATATATATATATGTGTGATTATATATAATAGTATAATATTTGAGCAAAATATATACATCATGTTTGTTGTTCCAGTCTCTTTTCCTACCTATTGGTATGTAACAACCCACACCTTAATAGGCCTAAATTTTCGCTAAATAGAAAACCGAAGTCCACTAGGGTACGAACCGTTGGCGTTGGTATCTTATAAATAAATAAGAGTATATCAGAGAACTATTGATAAGAACTCACAGCAGAATAATAAAATAAAATAAAACATATAATTACTGACCAAGACTGATACCTCTAGTATCTAGTGTCCTTATCAGTGCTAAGTATGCATAAGGAAATATGTCCTTCCATCATTCCTGCCTTGTACGAGTACTTGTCCCTCTAAGTCTATCACATGGATTGTAATGAGGAGGTCAGAACAACGTTCTAGTGACTGGAAAATTACACACTTTATACATAACAATAGTTTGTGCCAATTATTTATCAGTACATATTGTATCTTTTATTTAAGCTTGGTCATTTTGACTTTGTATTACTACACGATATGCCCAACCTACTCGAGGTGTATAATAACTATATATATATATATATATATATATATATATATCATGGTCCTCTATGGACCAGGACACATTCTTCGCTAGTATATGTACTCTGCGCTACATCAGTCGTCCACCAGTTGTGTCTAGGCTGAATTGCCCGCATAAACCGAGGAACTTTTCATTAGTGCCTAATAACGATATTACAACTATTTAGTTATATTCTAATTTGTCTTAATGAATCATTTAGGATTTATCTACCTTGCCTCCTAACAACAACCAAACTACCAAACAACTGTGAGGCAGTGCACGTCGCATACGTGATCTACTAGTAAGAGTTATAGTCCATATTGGCATAACCAGAGCATTTCTACTGATCGCTCCAGGACTGATGACGCTCTTGACCTATGTGTACAGCCCTATTCCATACATATATGGTACCAACCTTGTTGACATAAGGTCGAGCCTATGCTCATCGCTCCATTTAGATTTCATATTGCAATCAAGGAAATGTCCACTTGGTTGCTTAACACATACCTTTATCAGGATTGAAGTAGACCCTACTTGGCCTTATAACACTTCAACCAAGTTGCACCCTACTTTGGTATATTCCCTTCACCTATATGTGAACATGTTTTCCCATGGATCCTACAGTTGGAGATCTCTCACATCAGCACAATGTATACACCACCTTCGGTAGCCCCTTTCGAAGGGCATACTTCTATTGTACAACATTACTAACCTCACATTCCAACCCTTACTAATAACTTTGTCATTTATGGTTATTTAAATCATTGACTAGACCTAATGATTCACACCTTCCATAACATGTACTTGAGGCTATATAAATTTAATTGTAAAATTATTAGGTCTCCTAAGTTCAATTATTAGTATTCAAACACTTTTACGTGGAACTTATTTCTTACTACTTTATCTTTATTAAATGTCATTGACTACTTATTAACAGATTAATTACTTTATACTATTTGATTTCCACTTAATACAATTGGATTATTTTTGCTATTCCTTTTTAACTAATAGCTACTTTTTTATTACTATAAATTTTCCAATTTCTTATTCCATTGTCTTAATACTATTTTCATCGCTTATTATTTATTTCATATGTTATCTTAAAACACGTATATTAAATTAATAATGGAATTATTATTATTACTTCTATTTATAATGTTGTTATCTTACATTTTAGGTATTTCTATATTTTAACACATTAGAACTACATCTTTCCAAAAGGTAATGTTAACTATAACGACCTGGAATTTTGCCACCACGATTTGCGAATATTTAATAAATTTTAAATATTCAAGTAATAGGTTTTATTATTAAAATATAACTCTTTTAAATAATAACAAATGATGGTAAAATATATTTATAACGACTCAGGATTTTTCCACTTTGAAATAGGCTATTTGAATATATATTTTATAATCAATAAATGGATTTTTACTAGAAAATAAACATATTTTAATTATTTAATGGTGATGCTAAAATAGTTTTCAAATTTTGTTTACCAATATAGATAGTTCAAATAAAAATAGAAAATGTGATCGAAGTTCGTTTTTTGAAATTTCGACTTTACGACACTCGAAAGTCGTCGGGAACGTTGTGCACACTTGGTGCAACATGCACACATTTATATATATTAGTATTAGTATTAATTAAGCATACTTATGTCTATTAACTTATATATACACACATATATACCTAAGCATGGACGTGACAAATTATGTTATAAAAGACATATATATACATATAAACACACTTATATGCACACAAAACATCTCCATATATTTAGTACACGCATGGAAGCTCTAGCATGATTCAAGGCATGGAAGGAAGAGTTAACGCGTACATGTGAGGGACAGGGGAGGTATGGGTGCATGCATGTATGTATTATTTTATTAAGATCACTTTATATATTTTATTACTTTGCTAAGCCTATAATTACCACTTTCCTTTCATAAGTTTCATTTCACAATCCTCTTCTTCGTTTTAAATTTTCTAAAAGCTTGAGAGAAAAAATATCCACGGCTTCTCTTCATAATTTATAACTTGTGAAAAATCACTTCTTTCCTGCTTAAATTACTTCTTTAGCTCACTTGAACACTTCTACAAACACTACAACACCTTTCTTCCAAAGTACAAGACCACACTCTCTACAAACATACATAGCCAAGCTCAAACACATGCCAGGTCATTCCTAATCTAGGTGTAAAAGCAACCTAAGTCTTATCATTTGTAAGTTAATACCAAGATCAATGTCGAAATCAAGTTCTGGTAAGAGTTCGGTGAGTAAAGTTCGTATTTTGAAACTCAAGTTACTAACTTTTTAAAGTTGTAAATTTATGAGTTAAAATGTTGCTTAAGTATGTAGTAATGTTATATGTTGTGTATGCATGCATATAAGTTGATTTGCATTTGATTGCTTATGCCGAAGTTTGAGTAAACGATCAAGATTGTACCTTTAATATTAGAAAAGCTAGTTAGTATTTGTGAAGTAATATTCTTGCTTATGAATGTGCTATAAAGTTATGATGTAGCATTGTGATTGAATGTTTTATGTGTTGTATGCGGGTTCATGACATCAAGATAGTGAATCGCTAACCAAAAGTGACTTAGAAATCCTACTTTTTGTCGAAAAGTTGTTTTTATTTCAAAGAAAAATGTTTTTAAGTTTAAATCTTTAATTATGGTTTCAAAAGTTTATTTCATATTTTAAAGAAGAGAAGAGTTCAAAGTTGAAGTTTCAAAAGTTAGAAAATCAAATTTTCAAGTCTTGAAAATTACGGATCCGTATAGCGATAGTCGTTATACGTACAGTTTGGAAAATTGAACTAGTTTTCTGATCCAAACTTGTTTTCACTTAGAAATCTTATTGGAAGTGTTTTCTAACTTAAATTAAGTAATTAAGGAATAATCATTTAATTACATATTTATCTAATGATTATTTAATTGATTTATTAATTAATAAAGGTAATTAGTACTTAATCACAAGTTAAAAATGGTTTTTAAACTTAAATGTTAACCAGTTAAGTTAATCATCATTTATTACTTAATTAAAGCTAATTATTATTTAATTATTATTAACGATTGATTATTTATTTATTTATTTATTATTATTTTAAAAGGGGGTTTTGTTTAATTAATCTTTGATTAAAGCTAAATATGTTTTAATAAGGTTTAACTAAGGTTAATTAACTTTAATTAGAGTTTATTACTATTTAACAAGGATTTGATTCTCGGTTAGAAGGATTTTTATTTATTTTAAAATCACTTTGAATTTAAGTAAGTAGTTTTGTTTAAAACTGTTTTCTTTTCAAATTCATTTTAAATCAAGGGATTTCTGTATCACTTACTCTTAAATAACCTCATTTAATTAGGAAAACTAAACGACATCTATTAGTAGACCAAAACATTCTGCTATTATAATTAATTTAGACATTTACTTAAGTTGATTGATTATTATGTGTTGATCCCTTATATACCTGTTGTTATGTGATGTCATGTTAGATGGATAAGCAAAACTAAATTAAAAGCACCATTGTGGTTGTCAATCCTCCGTTTGATTTTGTAACGAAAAATATTTCATTTTCTTTTTGAAATGGTTTCAAAGTAATTGCATTTTGAACAAGATATTTAAGAAATTTGACAAATGGTTTTACTAAAGATTTTTTTGACTAATGGGAATGGTTCTCCCTATTATAAATAGAAGTTTTATAAAGAAATCTGGGAATTTATAATGTGTTTTTGGATAAATGGATTTTATTTTAAAGCAAAAAGATTTCATAGATAATGGAGATTTATAAAATGGATTTCTTATTAAAGGAAGCTAATTTGATAAAGGTTATTTAGGAAGTTGTTTAAACAGGAAAGATTTATAAAGAAGTTTTATAAATGATTTTGGGGTATTTATAAAAGAAATTTTAGAATTTGATTTAAACATTCATAAAGAGAGTTTAAAAAGATTTGGATATTCATGACAAATTTACATGACAAGTTGGATATCTATAAAAGAAATTAATATAAATGATTTTGAATATTTATAAATGGGTTTTAAAAATGAATTTGGAAGTTTGGAGAGTATTCTGAAATGGATTTGGATTTCAAGTAAAAGAGATTTCATGAATGAAATTAATATGATTAAAAATGATTTATCGAAAGAAATATATAAGAAAAAGAATATGAGATTTGGGCTACTCTAAACTGACCATTTAAAAACGGTGATAGGGAACATCTGTTCCACACTTAACACCGAGAGAATAATTTTTACGGTTGCCCTTACCTCCAATTTAAACCACATTTGTTTAATCCTTTTTAACACGATTTGGAAGTAGGAAGTAAGAAATTATTCGCAAATGATTAGTGAATATACTTATGTCAGAGAGGTAAGTATATGAATGTTTTAGACTAACGTTTTTAAAGAGATTCATTAAATAAAGATTTATTACAAGGCTTAGTGGTTTCTATGGATAGATAAATATCAAATGGAATTGGTTGTTGTTTACTTACTTGATAGTTAAATAACTAACTATCGAATTTGGACCTAAAAACGCAACACTGGAAATATATAGGAGAAACACGTAAGTTATATGGCACAGTCATCCCCGATGATGCTGTAAAGTGCGTATAAATCTAGTTTCATTCTCTTAGGAAAAATGATAAGGAAATCCATCCACTAAGATTAGAAGGTGATTTTCTCTCTTATCTTTGACTATTTATTTTCTAAAGAACCGGGGTTGAGTTTACTGAAAACTATCGAATGTTATTTCGAAGAGATTGAGATCGGATATGTTATTCAAAAACCACTTCAATCCAAATCAAGTGTTCGAAGTGAAGATATGTTAAAGTTAATTGAATTAAAGATGGAGCTCTATGAAGTGCAAGGGCTGCTTGCTACTAATCCCGAGGGAGATTCCAAAATGGATGTAGTATAAGTAATTCCTTCGATTCGTTCATCTCTTGGACAACTTGTATGGATGAATGCGGGAATTGCATTATTGCTTAGAGGGCGGTGTTTGCATTCCAAGTGGAAAGTTCTATATAAAGGTAAAATGTAGCCTCAAGCCTTATAAATCCGAAAATGACAAAAATCGAGCTTGCAGTAGGGCCATGTGGGTCGCTTCCATCAGGGTATGGTTATACCAAATCTTGATCGATTACTATCTACTTATGTATGCTTCGGGGCCCAAAGTGGGGTGAGCATATTCAGTACTACTAGTCAAGTGGTAGAATAATCCTGTGTATTAGGGGTACAAGATGTCCTTATCAGACCCCAGTGCATTTTATCTAGAGATGTACCATCGGAAGGTAATTTCTTACCTTGTCATAGTATGGAATACATTCATCAATATATGCCTTTATGGCTTTAGATGTACCTAACTATGTTAAAATGTGAGATGCAAGAATTTCAGTTATATTCATATTTTCCTTTGACCCCTGGATGTTATTATAATATCACTAGATTTTATATATAAACGTATCGGCTATCATAAGGTAAAAACACATCTGTGTTTATGTACGACGTGACCTTACGAGATGCCTTTGATTTAAAGGTTTTTATAAATTAAAGACTTATTCTTTACTCATGCCAGATCCATGTCTAATCCGAAGTTTATTTTCCCTTTTCCTAAACTCTTGGATGCTCAAATTTGAATGGGCAACCAAGTCGTTTGAGTTTTTCCGTAGATTTACCTTGGAGGAGCTTGGAGTAGGTGGCCTCACTGATGGCTAGTTCCGCTGTATTATATGCGTATTGTATCAGTTTGGTAGGGACAAGCTGTTATAACTATCCTAGGCTAGAATTTGTATTAGTATGACTCTGATGTAACATTTTGAATGACTTTGTAATATATTATGTTGAGTAATATATATTGTTCTTTTGATTGTGAGATCCTACGTTGTTTAGTTTCTTCTTATCTTTCTTTTTCTTTCACCCATAATGGCTTGTCTATCGAAGTAAGAAAGGCAGATCGTTACATTTTGGTATCAGAGCTTAGGTTTGAGCGAACATCTAGAATAGTGTAAACTCGTTATAGATAGGGTCAGTAGTGCCCTAGAACGGGTTTGAGTTTAATATACATGAGTGCATATCTGTTAGTGAATAAAAATGTTTTATATTGTGTTGATTGACCTGTTGAGTAAGAACTCTGGTCGATGTGCCTGATCAATGTTATCGACAGGGATTTCCTAAATACTTGAACGAATTTAATTGACATAATATTGTTTTAACTTTGGAAAATGAAATAATTTTACCTAGGAATATATTTTCTATTTATAAAAAGGGATGATTTTCAAAATCTATGTAGTCATCTATGAGGGGAGTGGGTTAGAATTAATAATATTCAAATTATTAGCATTTAGGGTTTAATAAGTCATGCTCCTCTAGTTTTGAGCATTGACTATTGTCAAATTTAATAGTAGATTTCCTTTTTCCATCATGGGTTTGGAGATACAATTTGTAGGAACATTGAATCGAACACCTTGTGAATCAAGTTTCAAAATATGACTGTAAGGCATTCGACGATATGTAGGGTTAAAAATTTAATATTAATAAAGATGTTTATTAAAATAAAATCTTCAGATAGTTTTATAAGATGAATTAAGAGAGATGATTTTACAAATCAGAACTATTAAATGTGTTTTAAAAATGAAAAGGGTTCTGAGAATATTAAATCCCGGTGGCTTTGATAAAATTCCAAATGATTTTAGAAAATATCAGTAATCTTTCTTAACGATATTTTAAGATATAGATATTTTAAAATAAAGCTTGAGAGTAAGGTGTTCTTTGGACAGTTCAGGAATAAGTCTTGATCTGTTTTGTGATGATCAAAATAATCTTCCAAGTGACAATTGAATGCTTACATAGGAAGATAGGATAGTGTACTTGGTAAATTATTCTCTTTTTCATTATACAAATCGAAAAAAGTTCAAATCCGAATAAATCCAAAGTAAGTGGACGATTTTGTAAAAAAAAACTATTTGTCTATAAATAGTATTGTTTTAAGAAGAAATTTGGAAAAAAAATAAATATTTTTTATCAACTAGTTCGAGTGTCTTGAAAATGACTAAAAACGGGCAAGAGATGTGTTTGGATAGCAAAGATTTCTCTTGAGTAATGCCCTTCTAAGTAAAGGGGTACTTGGTACTATTTGGTAGCATCCAGTTCCTCGACATCGTTTTGGAGTTACTCAAGCTATATGTATGTTTTCAAAAGGTTTTTCAAATATAACTCAGTTATTGTGTTCTAGGATCCCTTAAAAGGAAGAGTTTTCAAAATAAGACGATATTTTGATTCAAAATGAGGATTAATAAATGAAGTTTTAATTAGCTTAATTCTAATACGGAGTTTAGTAAACTTTTGTTCATTTAAATTATGTCTTTTGATTTTAACATCTAGGATGTGAAGAATTACTTGATGTTATTAGGCTGGCTAATAAACATTTTTACCTTAGTAATGTCTAAGAAAAAGTAGAATCTATGATGGAGTTTGGATACCGGAATCCTACTCTTCTTAGCTACTTACTAGACCAATTAGGGTAAAGAGGTTGATTTGGTCGACCTAATTTCAAGACCCAAGTTATTTTTGGCCTACATCTAATAGTTAAAATAAAATAGAATTAAAAATCATATGTTTGTATATACTCTTAGGATGAGAAGAGTATTATATAAGTTAATAAGTTTTAAAATTGATTCTTATAAATCAGGGTGAAGGGTAGAAAGTAGTTAGAAAGTAAGAATCGTTAGATCGGTACGTAGGTTGTATAAAGATCGTTTCTCCTTTTCACATAGTTCTCGATCCTATATTCGAGCAAATGACTAGAGATGTTTTACACCATTCCGAATTAGGATTAATCACTCAATTTTTGACGGCGGTAATTGGTGAGGGTTCTTACATGGAACCAAAAGTTGTCTATCATAGTTTATGGCTATACAATAAGAACAGAGGTTTCTAGTTAAGAGGCCTGATCAAAGTCTGCACTAAGAAGTCAAGTGAGCATACTAGTTCAGATGTGAAGTTATATATTTGAGTAATAGATCAAATCCTATTTTACATAGGAATGATCAATGTACATCATACGGATGGATGAATAGTTTAAGTGTTTCTGGAACTAGGGTTGTGGTACAATTTTACGGACGAAATTCTTTTATGTGCGAAGAGTGTAATGGCCTATAATTTTGCCACCTTGACTTGCGAATATTTAATAAATTTTAAATATTAAGGTAATAGGTTTTAAAATTAAAATATAACTTTTTTAAATAATAATAAATGATGGTAAAATAGATTTGTAATGACTCGGGATTTTTCCACTTTGAAATAGACTATTTAAATATATAGTTTATAACCAATAAATGAAATTTTATTAGCAAATAAAACTATTTTAGATATTTAATAATGATGATAAAATATTTTCCAAAATTTGTTTACCGATATAGATAGTTCAAATAAAAATAGAAAACATGACCGAAGAACGTTTTGTGAAATTTCAACTTTCCGACACCGAAAGTTGTCGGGAACATTGTGCACACTTGATGCAACATGCACACAATTGTATATGTTAGTACTAGTATTAATTAAGCATATTTATGTATATTAACTTATATATGTATATATGTACCTAAGCATGGATGTGAAAATTATGTTATAAAAGTCATATATAAACATATAAACACGCTTATATACACACAAAACATCTCCATATCTTTAGTACACACATTTGGAAGCTCTAGCATGATTCAAGGCATAGAAGGGGGTAACGTGTACATGTGAGGGAAAGGGGAGGTGTGACGACCCGGAATTTCTAACAATTTAAATTTGAATAATTAACTGATTTTAAATATTTAAAAAGTTAATTTTAACTTGAGTTCCAGATATCAATATTTACTTGATAATTAAATCATTGAATTATAAAGTTTAAATATTGAATGTAATAATTGAAATTGGGTAAATTGTTGAATCTGAAATTTCTAGGCCTGTTTAAAATAATTTGAAGGCTTATAAAATTTATAATGATGTTACTGAAGATAATAGAATGGCCGAAATAAAATTTAAAGGTGATTTGTTTGATTTTTAATAATATATCGTTTAAATTGGAATTTAAAAATAGCCTTCTGAGGCACAATCTCGGAATTTAACGAAACCAGTTCCATTGGATCCGTAATAGTTAGTTATTATCGGATTTCAGTTTTCGTAGCAATCGGAGTTGTCGTTTGACCCTGGCAGCTCAAAACGCTTAAAACTATCCTAATCGATTTATTTTAAAACGGATCGTTTTCTTCTGTAAATCGTGCATACGATCGACTTAGGTTCTGAAACACGTTTCATTATGTTCGAGACACGTGTAGAATCTTATAATTGCCTAACGGCATTTCTTAAAAGGGGTTCGAATTTAAATGGCAGTTTATGTGACGTTTTGACGCTGTAATAAATATTTAAAGAAATAAGGTCATGGATATTTTCCTTTAATCGTACTCAAGAAGCCTCTCGCCCACCTATTTTTATTTCCCCGTCTCCCTCACATTGATAAGCAGAAATTGATCGAAAAAAAAAAGATAATGGCCGAAGCCGACTTCATCAAAATCAAACGCACGAATTAAAATTTAAAACTAAATTTTCGAAATGGCCGAAGCCCTTGCGTTCAAAGGGAGGTCGATTTGGATGCAGCAACAGTTAGGGTCGAGGCCGTTCATGGGTTCGAAATTAGGGTTGGCAAATTTGAGAGCTATAGGGCGAGTTTGTAGATGTCGTTGGATTAGTTGAACTCAAGACGGTGAGGCGCGTCTATAGGGTGGTTTTGGAGGCGTACGGCACCGCGTGGTGGGACGCGACCTGGAGACGTCAACGAGGCCGAGTGGGTTGTCGCGTTTTTCTAGAAAGGCTTGGACATGGATCTCTGGGACTTGATAGGACGAGGACGAGGGAAGAAGTACGATGGTCGTGCGTGAACTCGGGGGATGGGTGCGAACCTGTGCGTGTACAGGTAATAGAAGGGGAGGAAGAAGAAGGGGGGTGTGTAGAGTGGGTCGGGCTCTGATTTAGGTGGGTTTGAATTTTAAAGTTTTGAAATAATTAGTGTTATTCAATTTAATTGTCATCAACTTATTAAATTTGTATCTTGCACACGAGGTCTGATTTAGACGGTTCGAGTTGCGATGGGATCGTGACCTCATCATCTAACCGTTGAGATCAGTTGGGACGAATTTGGAGTTCTGATAATTTCAAACAATTTTGAAATGTATCCGGATTCAAATTGAAACGGAATGCGTAAGGCGGCTGAATCCAAGGTGAGTAAATCTCATTATGTTGGATTTTCTTACTTTTTATTTATTTATTTAAATGGTGAAATTTAAATAATTGTTTGAGTGTTTAAATTGATTGGATGTGCACGGATGATGATGTGACTTTGGTTTTGAATTATTCTCGAGTTAAGTGTGGTTTGACTCAAAGTATTTAGGTTCTCAGTTGTTTAAAACTTAACTCATAAATAAAATTGTTTTCATTTTAATGTTAATAAGGATTTAATGATTTGGGATCAATTAAATGAGTAGGGTAATTAAATGAATAATTAATTAACTTAATTAATTAATGATTTGGATTAATTAATTTATTAATAAATGGTTTGAATTAATTAATTAAGCTCTGAGTTAATTCATTAAGAATAATCATTGGATGTATTGACAAGTAATTATTTAACGTAATAAATAAAATATAATTACTTGTGGGATTAATCGAGAGATTAATTAAAGTTATTAATTAAGGGTAATTTAATTATTTAATGGAGCAAATAACAAGGTAGATAATTACACGTTGAGATAAATCAAAGGCGATTAATATGTGTGGTTTAATAAATGATTAATTATTTAACGTAATTAAATTAGATTAGGATAAATTGAAATAATAAGGGAAAATCATAATTTATATAATCAACGACGTAATAAAAGATTTATTAATCTAGATCAATAAATCGAAAATAAGTGACTTATGAGAAATCAGTCAATAAGTAATTAATGATAAATGAAATCAATATAGTTAATTAATTTATGGGATAATGAAAGATTACTTATTGACTTTGGTTAAGGATAATTAATATCGTGAAATTAATTAAAGTTAATAACTTGAATGTAATTGAAGAATAATTAACCCTGGGTGATTAATTAAGATAAGTAATAAAGGGATAATTGATTAATTTATTGGAAATTAATTAATGACGAATAAAGAAATCTAGCTGATTGAGGTCAGTGATTAAATCAGGATTAATTAAAATTAATTTGTTTGTGAATAAGTTTTGCTAATGGATGTTGAATGGTATTGAATGCTTTGAATAAGTTGATATCTATGATATTGAATGTGGTGTATTTTATTTGGATAACTAGGGTTAGAATGACAGGGGACTTGAAGAGACTGGGGTTGGGTATTAGGAAATACCCGAAACCACTTCGAATTTTATAAATTGATTTGTGAAACCAATATGCAGGAATGAAATAATTTAAGTGGATTGGATTATTTTATCTAAGTTTGATACTTAGAATTTGATATATGAAATAAGTATTGTCTATAGCAAATAGTGAATTGGTCAAATTGATATAAGTTACCTCGGGTTTATATACGTTGATTGCTTTGGTATTCCATATTAGTTTGGTTTACTCACGCTGGTTTTCAGCCTGACCTGGGTGTTACTTTGGTGTAATGCTCGGGTCAGACCGAGTATTACAGATTTTCAGGTAGTTACGTACTGGAGCTCAGGAGGTGAGCTGGATGGCAATATCGTATAGAGTATTTCCGCTGTATTGATATTATTGTTAATCTGAGACATGATAATTGTAAATGTTCAGTGACTGTATATAAATGTGAAACTCTGATGTATTAAATTTTAAGCGACAGATATAGTATTCTTTTGTCAACTGTTATTATTTATTATTATATTTTATCTGCTGCGAATGTGAGATATTATTGTTTCTGTTCTTCTTCTTCTATCTCTTTCTTCTTTTTCATAACTATCTGGAATTTTCGGCTTCGAAAATTTCGGGTCGTTACATTTGGTATCAGAGCTGAAAGGTTAAGCGAGAACCTTGGCTCTGGTGGGTGTACTCATTAAGGATAGGGTCATTAATACCCTGGAATGAGTTGAGTGTACATATATATGAGAGAGCGTACTTGTTATTTTCTTATATAAAGATTTTAAATGATTTCACATAAGATTATATTTTGGTATATAAAGCAATATTTCACTCTAATAAATATTAAGGAAATTGCCTGTTAAATTATTAGAATTAAATTAAGAAGTAATATAATACAACCAAACTGAAATTAAATAAAGATAAGTTTGAAATGGATTCAAACTGAAATTGAAATCTTGAATTGGAGAAATATTTCAGAATAAGATGTGTATTAATGAGTAAGCAAATGAAATGTTTTAAAAGAAGTATAACATTTAGGCAAATCTGATTTATAAATTGGAACTGGAGATGATCTGAATTGTGGAGTTTTAAATCTGGATCCAGAATTTGAAAATTTTGTTTCAGAGTATTGAAGAAATAATAAATAAGTAAAGATAATTTAAAATGAAAATTCTAGAATTTGAGCTCAGAAATTAAATTGTTTAAAAACTTTTAATAAAGATTAGCTTGGCTTAAAGGGTTAAACCAACCTTAGAGAATTTAACACGAATTTATATAATTCGAGATGGTTTAAAATTGAAATTTAAATTGAATTAGTTCAAATTGAATCTGATTTGAATTAATTGGACTTGAGATTGAAGGTGTATAAGTTTAAACATTCAAATGGGAAATTTGGGTTGAATTGAAATGATTGAAATTGAAGTGGGTTCAATTAATATTAGTCCAAATTGATTGGAATAACTTGGGATTGTAATTAAAGTTGAATAAGTAAGAATCAAATGGAATTTGATTTGAAGTTGGAAAGAAATTGAGAATTAATTCAACTTGAATTGGGAATAAATCAAGTCCAATGGAATTTGGAGTTATTGAATTGGAATTGGGTCAATTTAAATGGAAATTTAAATTGAATTGTTGGGGAAGTGAACAGTTGGCTCTTGACTATTTTCAACATAAATTGTTTTGATATAAACTTATTTTTCTAAGCTATTAAATATATATACAACTTTTCTTTCTTACAGCCAAATTTCTTTATACTTGGTTTACAATTATTTTTGGAGCTATTTAACCATTTTTCAACGGTTTTCTAAATTAATTACTATTTTTCAACTATTTCACAAACTAATTTCTATTTTACAACTATTTGGCAATTATTTAAAAAAATTTGAAACTATTTTCAACTATTCTATAATTAGTTAACTATTTTATAGCTATTTTGCAAACTAATAATTATTTTTCAACTACTTATTTATTTTTAAAATTTTCAAGCTATTTTCTAAATATAAACTGGACGGAGTTCAAACTATTATGGATTTAATGGATTTAATACCCAACTAAGATGGGAATTGAAGTGATAATCCAAATGGCGACTAAGGTAAATGTGGATAAGTGAATGAAAATTTAAGTGAATGTGAATGGAAAGGAAATTGATTTAGTTAAAAATCAACGGAAATAAATACGTAGGATGTACGTATATTATTCTATTCGCATAGTGATTTGATCCAGATTCAAGCACAGAATTTCGAGGTAGTTTATCGATCCGAGTTGGGATTTTTCACTCGGTTTTCGACGGCGAACCTGGATATGGATTGTTGATTGGTTCTGGATATTCTCTATCATAGTTGTGGCTATGCAAGGAGAATGACAGTTTCTAATCAGGAAATCAGATCTGTGTCCGCACTAGGAAGTCGGGGGAACGATACTAGTTCGGAAGTGAAATTGTGTGATCGAGTGAGCGATCAGGTTGGTATAGCGTACGGATGATATGTGTATATCGTACGGATTTGAATAAAATTAGTATTGGAAAGAGAAGTCAAATTTGAATATTTGATTTTGAATAAATGAAGCTATATATCTTTGTTATATGAGATAAAACTCCCCTTGATAAATCTATAGCCAGAAGTAAATATTTTTGAAAGTGTTTGAAGTATAAAAAGAGTTTTATACAAGTTTGAAAAGATCCAAAGTTTTAAAAATTATATATTTGAATATATATATATATAGAGGATCTTATGAGGATTTTGGAAAAGGTTTTGAGAACTTTGGATTTGGAAAGGCTTTTGATTTTTGGATAAAATCAATTTGAGAATTTGGAAAGCCTAGTTTGAGAATTATCGATTTTGAGATATTCGATTTTGTGTAAAGGAGCTTTGTATGATATCATACTAGGTGTATGATTTGAAGATACTATATGTGTATAGTATAAAATATTTTGAAGATGGCTCTGGGGGAAAAAGGCGCTCCCTTGAAATGAACTTCTCAGGAGTGCCACCGGGTGGTGCTGCCTTGAACCCCAAGGGGGGATTCTAAAGTTGATCCTGTGAGGAGTCCGGACAAAACTAGTTCCTGAGGATTATTGGGTAGCGTAAGTCGATGTCGTTGATGCCTACAGAGGCATTTGGGTTATGCTGTGACGACAGTGTGACTCGATGTCGCTGCGATCTACTGTGGGGACCATAGCGAAAATCGTGTGGAGGATGAGTGTCAACGGTCTACACTTGATTTTGCCGGGAAGGCAACGCAACATCGGTAGACTGCGATCTATGGTCAAGTGGAGTGGAGAAGCTTCATTTTTGGCAGCGAAATTCGATGGCGCCGATGCCTACAGTTTTATGGGTTTTTGCTGTGATAGCTACGTAACCCCAGTTGTAGCTGCGATCTGTCGTGGGTTCCATGGTGTAATCGAGGGGCGCGGAGGCCTACAGTTATCTGTGGATTTTGTCGGGACGGCAACGTAACCATTGGGTTAACTGCGACCATGGATGGGGGTGATGATTTCCAGAGCATCCTCACTAAAGATATTTCTTCTATTTTCAAAAACTGTTTTCTAGATTTCCAATAAAATTATTTTCCACGTATTTTCACTGGGTGTTGAAAACGGGTTTACCAAGTACTTATATATTTTCAGTCCTACGCCTGATCAACGTATGATTGAATTTCTGTGAGAACAAGGATGGACTGGTTGAGGCATCAAGTTATAAAAAAAAGTATTTTTATAAAGAGCTATTTTATTAAATATGATGTGAATTTAAAAGCATTCCTAAAAAAATTCAAAAAAAAGATGTTGGAATTTTGCAAAATAAAGGAAATCCAAACTGGAATTTTAATGAATTGAAGTTGTAATTAAAATCAAACATTGATTTAGAAGTTGAAAGTAAGCTAATTGGCTAAATAATTATTTGGATGAGTATATTAATAAAATTTAACTTGGTTAGACAGATGGATTGTAGGTTGATAATGGGTTTGGGAATGAATTCGAATTTTAAATAGAATTCAACTTAGATTTAATAATGAATTAAATAAGAAGGTATGTTGTAAAATAAAAATAAAATAGAGTTGGATTGAAAATGTGATGGTTTGAATTATGAATAAAATTCAAGTGTGATTTAAATAATATTTAATGAAGTTACAACTATATTGGATATAAGAGAAGTGATTATAATAGAAATGGTTTGAGTTGCAAACAAAACCCAAGTGAATAGAAATAAATTGAGAATAGCCTTGTATTAATAAAATAAATTCGATAACGAATTAAGTAATTGAATAAAAAATTGATATGGGTTAACTGAGTTAAATAATAAATGGATGGAGTCTGATAGAATAAAAAAAACTAAATCAAAATTGTGATTGGAATTAGATTATTAGACTGAACTTAAATTTGGTGGTATATTAATTTGAAGTATAAATGAGATAAGTATGCGGATGGATATTATTTTGATAAATTGAGAAGGTGAATTTAAAATTGAAAATTTAAATAGATGGGCTAACTGAATTTAATGGAATTTGATTTAATGAGAATCAAATTGAGGTAAACTTAAGTTTGATGTTGGAATAAGTTAAAGTAAATTAACTTAAGTTTAAAATTTATGGAAGCTTGGCTTCGAATAAGGATGAAAGCCCATTAAATAAAAGCTTGGATTAAATTAATTTGGAAATGGTTATTAATTTATAAGTGTTGAATGTGCAAAGTTAAATAAATTGTTTTAAATGAATCCAAGGCTGAGATAAAATGAAATGCAATGAATGGTTCGTAAATAATTTAGAAAAGAAATGGTATTAAATGCAGAATGGGTTGAAATTAATTTAAAATAGTTATAAACTAAATAAATACTCTATTAAGCGAATATTGTCGAATTTGTATAGAATGAATCATCGTATGACGTAAATATAAGTAATTAAATTTCTGTGAATTGATAAGGACTAAATAAATTGGTTTTAGAATTAATTGAAGTGAATATGAGCTTGTTTGGATTAAAAATCAATTGGATGTAAGAAATTGAGTTGCAAACCATTGAAACTGAATGAAATGACTTATAAATTTGATTGAAAGCGATTGGATTGGCTTTGAATCATATAAATCGTTTATGGTAAGCATTTGGTGTTTGATGCTTTTGTAATGCTTGTGATTTCCTATTAAAGTAAGTGAAATTCTAATAAACTCATTATATATGGCACTTACATATTTAAATTGAGTAAGTACAGGTACCGGGAAGCCGTTTTGCTGGTTTGGATTGCGCTTATTGCTTAAATTAATAAGCTGCTTGCTTAAAATGCTAAGTAAGGCACGCTTATGCAATAAAAATAGGAAATATGAACTGTTTTTGCTTTTTCCGACCGTGTGGGTCGATGTATATATATTTATATCTCTTGCCAAATTGCAAAGGCTCCTCCGTACAAAGGAGTCTCTGCTAAAAAATTTCCAAAATTTTGGGAGTTAGAAAATTTTTGAAAATTTTTGAGAAAATTTGGTTAACGACAAAACAATTTCAAATTGGAAATTAAAGTAAATCAGTAGACGAAACTCATATGAATCGATTATAAATGTAAGATAAAATTTAATACTCAGAAGTGAAGACAAATTGAATTCATATGAAGTGGGGAAAACTAGTTGAATAGAAATGGATATGAAAACACATGTGAGGAAATGTTTGGAATGACTTGAAAGGTTATGATTGAATATTGTTGCTAAGTAAGATATGCAGGTATTAAGGGAAGAAAATTGGATTTGATTACAAAAGATAAATTTATATTGCCCGACACAAAGGTACATATTTAAATTTCTAGATGAGACTGGATTGGGTATTTGATGTAGCCACTTGGCTTTCTGTTTTCTTTTTGGTATTTGGGAGCCCGTAGAGGCCTTTTGTAGTTGTACCGAGCTAGCCGCGCAAAGGAGACGTTGGCAAAAAATTTCGGAAATTTTGAAAGTTAGAAAAAAAATTAAGAAAATGTTGATAATTCAAAATTTGGTTTTAAATTGAAATTTAGATGATTGAGCAAAGGGGTATTGTTTGAAACTATAAAAGGTTTTGGAAGTTTCTTAAGGTGATAGTGGGTCTTAAAAAAAAGTTAGTAGGATGTTGAATTGTGATTTTTTGGAAAAAGTAAACGGGTATTGGACCATTCCTCCTAACTAGTAATTTCGGGGAAGAAATTCTTTTAAGGGGGGAGGAATGTGACGACCCGGAATTTCTAACAATTTAAATTTGAATAATTAATTGATTTTAAATATTTAAAAAGTTAATTTTAACTTGAATTCCAGATATCAATATTTACTTGATAATTAAATCATTGAATTATAAAGTTATATATTGAATGTAATAATTGAAATTGGGTAAATTGTTGAATCTGAAATTTCTAGGCCTGTTTAAAATAATTTGAAGGCTTATAAAATTTATAATGATGTTACTGAAGATTATAGAATGGATGAAATAAAATTTAAAGGTGATTTGTTTGATTTTAATAATATATCGTTTAAATTGGAATTTAAAAATAGCCTTCCGATGCACAGTCTTGGAATTTAACGAAACTAGTTCCATTGGATCCATAATAGTTAGTTATTATCGGATTTCAATTTTCGTAGCAATCGGAGTTGTCGTTTGACCCTGGCAGCTCAAAACGCTTAAAACTATCTTAATCGATTTATTTTAAAACGGATCGTTTTCTTCTGTAAATCGTGCATACGATCGACTTAGGTTCTGAAACACATTTCATTATGTTCGAGACACGTGTAGAATCTTATAATTGTCTAACAGCATTTCTTAAAAGGGGTTCGAATTTAAATGGCAATTTATGTGACGTTTTGAAGCTGTAATAAAATATTTAAAGAAATAAGGTCATAGATATTTTCCTTTAATCGTACTCAAGAAGCCTCTCGCCCACCTATTTTTATTTCCCTGTCTCCCTCACATTGATAAGCAGAAAATGATCGAAAAAAAAAAGATAATGGTCGAAGCCGGCCTCCTCAAAATCAAACGCACGAATTAAAATTTAAAACTAAATTTTCGAAATGGCCGAAGCCCTTGCGTTCAAAGGGAGGTCGATTTTGATGTAGCAGCAGTTGGGGTCGAGGCCGTTCATGGGTTCGAAATTAGGGCAAATTTGAGAGCTATAGGGCGAGTTTGTAGATGTCGTTGGCTTAGTTGAACTCAGGACGGTGAGGCGCGTCTATAGGGTGGTTTTGGAGGCGTACGGCACCGCGTGGTGGGACGCGACCTGGAGACGTCGACGAGGCCGAGTGGGTTGTCGCGTTTTTCTAGAAAGGCTTGGGCATGGATCTCTGGGACTTGATAGCACGAGGACGAGAGAAGAAGTACGATGGTCGTGCGTGAACTCGGGGGATGGGTGCGAACCTGTGCGTGTACAGGTAATAGAAGGGGAGGAAGAAGAAGGGGGGTGTGCAGAGTGTGCCGGGCTCTGATTTAGGTGGGTTTGAATTTTAAAGTTTTGAAATAATTAGTGTTATTCAATTTAATTGTCATCAACTTATTAAATTTGTATTTGCACACGAGGTCTGATTTAGACGGTTCGAGTTGCGATGGGATCCTGACCTCGTCATCTAACCATAGAGATCAGTTGGGACGAATTTGGAGTTCTGATAATTTCAAACAATTTTGAAATGTATTCGGATTCAAATTGAAACGGAATGCGTAAGGCGGCTGAATCCAAGGTGAGTAAATCTCACTATATTGGATTTTTTTTATTTATTTAAATGGTGAAATTTAAATAATTGATTGAGTGTTTAAATTGATTGGATGTGCACGGATGATGGCGTGACTTTGGTTTTGAATTATTCTCGATTTAAGTGTGGTTTGACTCGAAGTATTTAGGTTCTCAGTTGTTTAAAACTTAAATCATAAATAAAATTGTTTTCATTTTAATGTTAATAAGGATTTAATGATTTGGGATCAATTAAATGAGTAGGGTAATTAAATGAATAATTAATTAACTTAATTAATTAATGATTTGGATTAATTAATTTATTAATAAATGGTTTGAATTAATTAATTAAGCTCTGAGTTAATTCATTAAGAATAATCATTGGATGTATTGACAAGTAATTATTTAATGTAATAAATAAAATATAATTACTTGTGGGATTAATCGAGAGATTAACTAAAGTTATTAATTAAGGGTAATTTAATTATTTAATGGAGCAAATAACAAGGTAGATAATTACACGTTGAGATAAATCAAAGGCGATTAATATGTGTGGTTTAATAAATGATTAATTATTTAACGTAATTAAATTAGATTAGGATAAATTGAAATAATAAGGGAAAATCATAATTTATATAATCAACGATGTAATAAAGGATTTATTAATCTAGATCAATAAATCGAAAATAAGTGACTTATGAGAAATCAGTCAATAAATAATTAATGATAAATGAAATCAATATAGTTAATTAATTTATGGGATAATGAAAGATTACTTATTGACTTTGGTTAAGGATTATTAATATCGTGAAATTAATTAAAGTTAATAACTTGAATGTAATTTAAGAATAATTAACCCTGGGTGATTAATTAAGATAAGTAATGAAGGGATAATTGATTAATTTATTGGAAATTAATTAATGACGAATAAAGAAATCTAGCTGATTGAGGTCAGTGATTAAATCAGGATTAATTAAAATTAATCTGTTTGTGAATAAGTTTTGCTTATGGATGTTGAATGGTATTGAATGCTTTGAATAAGTTGATATCTATGATATTAAATGTGGTGTATTTTATTTGGATAACTAGGGTTAGAATGACAGGGGACTTGAAGAGACTGGGGTCGGGTATTAGGAAATACCCGAAACCACTTCAAATTTTATAAATTGATTTGTGAAATCAATATGCAGGAATGAAATAATTTAAGTGGATTGGATTATTTTATCTAAGTTTGATACTTAGAATTTGATATGTGAAATAATTATTGTCTATAGCAAATAGTGAACTGGTCAAATTGATATAAGTTACCCCGGGTTTATATACGTTGATCGCTTTGGTATTCCATATTAGTTTGGTTTACTCACACTGGTTTTCAGCCTGACCCGGGTGTTACTTTGGTGTAATGCTCGGGTCAGACCGAGTATTATAGATTTTCAGGTAGTTACGTACTGGAGCTCAGGAGGCGAGCTGGATGGCAATATCGTATAGAGTATTTCTGCTGTATTGATATTATTGTTAATCTGAGACATGATAATTGTAAATGTTCAGTGACTGTATATAAATGTGTAACTCTGATGTATTAAATTTTAAGCGAAAGATATAGTATTCTTTTGTCAACTGTTATTATTTATTATTATATTTTATCCGCTGCGAATGTGAGATGTTATTGTTTCTGTTCTTCTTCTTCTATCTCTTTCTTCTTTTTCATAACTATCTGGAATTTTCGACTTCGAAAATTTCGGGTCGTTATAGGAGGTATGGGTTCATGCATGTATGTATTATTTTATTAAGATCGCTTTATATATTTTATTATTTTCCTTAGCCTATAAGTACTACTTTCATTTCATATTTTTCATTTTACAATCCTCTTATTCATTTTAAGTTTCCTAACAGATTAAGAAAAAAATATCCTTGACTTCTCTTCATAGTTTATAACTTGTGAAAAATCACTTCTTTCCTACTTATATCATGTCCTTAGCTCACTAGAACACTTCTACAAACACTACAACACCTTTCTTCCAAAGTATAATTCCACACCCTCCACAAACATCCATGTCAGAGCCCAAACGCATACATGGCCTATCCTACTTTAGGTGTAAAGTGTCCAAAGTCTTCTCATTTGCAAGTTAATACCAAAATCTAGGTTGAATTTAAGTTCTAATAAGAGTTCGGTGAGTAAATTTTGTATTTTTAATACTCAAGTTACTAAATTTTTATAGTTGTAAATTTTACGAGTTAAAATGTTGATTAATATGTAGTAATATTATATGTCATGTATGCATGCATATATGTTGATTTAGAGTTGATTGCGTATGCTGAAGTTTGAGAAGGCGATAAAGATTATACTTTTAATATTGGAAAAGTTGGTAGTATTTGTGAAGAAATATTCTTGCTTATGATTGTGCTATAATTTTATGATATGGTATTGCGATTGAATTTTGTATGTGTTGTATGTGGGTTCATTACATGAAGATAGCGCATCGCTAACCAAAAGCGACTTAGAAATCCCTCATTTTGTTGAAAAGTTGTTTTTGTTTCAGAGCGAAATGTTTTTAGGTTTAAATCTTTGATTTTTGTGTCAAAAGTTTATTTTCATGCTTTAAAGAAGCCAAGAGTTCAAACTTGAAGTTTTAAAATTAGAAAATCAAATTTTCTATTTTTGAAAACTACGGGTCCGTAAAGCGTTAATCGATATACGTGCGGTTCGAAAAAATTAATTATTTTTCTAATCCAAACTTGTTTTCACTTAGAAATATTTTCAAAAAAAATTTCTAACTTAAATTAAGTAATTATTTATGACGACCCGGAAATTTTTGGGCATTTGGAATTGAAATATTTAAGTAATTTTAAAAAAAATTCAAGATAGTTTAACTTGGATTTCAAATATTAGTTTGAGTTTGGCAATTGGATTTATTGATTTTATTGAATTAAAATTTAAAATTAAATTAATACATTGTTTAACAAGTTGATCTTCAGTTGAGATAATTTCACGTCAGCTTTCTTTTCCGTCACTGTAGTAAGGCAAGCTTCACGCGCCGGGCATTTTTCTTTTTTTTTTAATATAATTTATCGGGCCTTCTTGAATACATCTTCTTTTAAAAAAAAAAATATCCCGAGTCGTTCAACAAGAACATTCTTAAGCAAGCTAACACAAAAAAAATATAATAATAATAAATAAATAGAAGCTTCAGGGGGAAGCTTTTAGCAGCGTTTTATAATAAAATCCCCTCTCTCATGTTAGATTTTGGGACCGAAGCCTCATTTGTTTTCCCCTCTCTAGTCTTCTTTGTTCCGCCTTTCCAAATCGAAATTGGCTCAATTCTTTAAAAAAAAAATTAGTTCGATAATGGCGAGCCGGTTCATCTCCTTTCGTTCAAACCATTCGAGAGCCCTCGTCTCCATCTAATCCCACGGCAGTTCGAAAAATAAAAAGGGGCTCGTGTTTTGATTCGCGAGGCTGGAGCAAGGTCGCGCGATCGTGAAGGGGGGGTCGCGAGTCATTCGATCGATGCTAGGCGATATCTCGGTACCACGAGCTCGAGCGGCGATGTCAGTATTGCAGAGGCGAAGCAACGTGGCGTTCGATGTTGAGAGCTAGGGTTCGCTGTGGGTAATCGCCACCGCGATGGGTTGCTTCGAGGTATAATTTATTTACTTGTTTGTTTAATTTGGATTAAAATAAGTAATATATATAGGTGTCAGTGAATGAAATTGCAGTAAATTATTCATTTTTGTTTATATACAGAAATACATATATATAGTTTAAAATATAATAGGTTCTTTTGAAATGTTGTAAGATTTATAAACAGGTAGATATTTAAATATATAGATATATATATAGGTTATTCTAGTATATGTAGATATAAAGGAAATTAAGTTAAAAAATTAAACTATTAGTTTAAAAAAAAAACATTTGTCGGTCTAAATTAAATGAATAAATAATAATAAATAGTTCGATCAATTCAAATATTAATAAATCATATAAATTGTTTATTCAAGGTCAATAAACGGGGAAACCAAGGCAATATGGAAGTGGACTGCAAATTTAAACCCAAAGGTGAGTTAATCTCACTCAGTATAATTTAAATTTAAATGATTAAATTTAAGTAATTGCTTGAATGGTTGAATTGATTGATGTGCCTTAGTCTGGTATATTTTGGAATTGGCATATTATATTGTGCTAACATTTGTGGATGCAGGGAAAACAGGTTGGAGGGATCCAACTGGACCCCTCACATTTATTTAAATTATTCAATATTCTTTGTTTTGATTATTTGATATCCTAAGATGAGTTATATTGGAATATTGAATGTATGGTTTGATGGGATATTCGGGTATCATGAATTACCAAAATATATGAATCGGATTGTTGAAGGAAATTAAAAGGAAGTAAATTTGTAAGCGAAATAATTTTAGAAAGTTTGAATAAATTAAGAATGAATTGAAAAGAAATAGAAGTAATATGAAAGTAATAATAAATAACTTCGAGTATGAAGAGAAATGTAATTTTTAATAAAATGAAATTGATGAATTGTAAACTTAAGTTATATCAATTAAAGGAATAAAGAATTATTTTAAAAATTCAAAGTTTAAATTTATTTAAAAGAATAAAGATGTAATTGAGAAATCTAAAAATTGGAATTTTTAGTTAAAGTATTTTTAAATTATAATCAAGAAATGAAATCTGAAATTAATAGATTCTGAATTAAAAGGAAATAAATTGGAAATCAATTTGGGAAATTGATTTAAGTGATTGAAGTTGGAATTCTCCCTGGATAGCCAAGTACGTTTTCAAAGTAAATTTTTAAATATAAGTTAAAAGAATAAAAGTTTTTTAAAAGCAAGTGTTGGAAAATTTCTTATTTCTAAAATTTAAGTTCTTAAGTAAGTATTTTCTCTTTATCTATTATAGTAGTAATTATTCAAAGAATGTCTTCATATTATGTTTTTAAAAGTATAAATCTAGTTTTATATTTATTAAGGAACCTTATTTTCAAATATTCATTCAATATGTGTTTTTAACAAATTATTGAAATAGTTTTAATTTAAATGTTTTGAAGGTATATATTTCAATGTAAAGTGTTTTAAATTATTTTTAAAATCTAGTTTTGTGCTTGGGAATTTCAGTGGAGATAGAAAATATTTGGGAAAGTTTATTCTGAAAAGAAGGATGGTTTTGAAACTGTTTTCAAAGGATTGAAAGTAGGAATATATCTTGTGAAGATATTTTTGGAATTAATAAATAATTTGGAAAATTATTGTTTGATGGATGTTTGTGAATAGAAATCGATAGTTAAATAACCGACTATCAATATTGGACAATGCGTTGATCATTTCGAAGAGACGGGATCGAGATTAATTTCTCGAAAACCACTTCGATCCGGTTTGTACGTTTCGTGTAAACGATTTTGGATTCGAAGATTGAGCAGTGAAGTGCAAGGGCTAGTCGCTACTAATCCTGAGGATATTTCCAAAATGGATGTAGTAGGAATAGTGCCTTCGGTTCCGTTCGAACCCGGGACGGACTTGTATGGATGAATGCTTGCGAAACATCGTCGGGTGGACGATGGGCATTCGAAGGAAAATTGTTCTATAAAGGTAACGCTTAGCCTCAAGCCTCATCAAATGGGAATGGCTGAAAATCAGGGGATATGCAGCAAGGCTTCGTGGGTAGCCCCCACTGGAGGGTGAGGTCATCCCTGTCTAGATGTCCCTTTATTTCGGCTTAGTGGGTGGTTGCTGATCCCAACCGCGGGGTGATCTTGCTCGGGACTGTCCAGTAAGGGATGGTTCCGGTCTTGTGTTGCAGGGGAGTTAGGGTGGCTCCTCGGTACGCTGATCTAGACCAGGTACTGTGACAGGTGGTACCCCAGTGCCTAGCCATTAGTTGGAATCCATTTTCCCTACGCGCCCGTACGGTTTTGATTGTGCCCAACTATTGCTGAAACGTGAGATGCAAGCATTTCAGCTAGATTCTATTTACTTTCTATAGACACTATTATAATATCAGAGGATTTCTATAAAAATTGTTTTAGCTATCGTAAGGTAAAAACCCGACATGTTTATTTGTGGCGTGGTCTTACGAGATGCTTTTGTTTTCAAAGGATTTTTGAAACTTTAATAATCAATTGGGTGTGATTTTCTCACGCTGGTAATCCAGACTGACTCGGGTGTTATTTAACTGTAATGGTCGGGTCAGACCGAGTATTATAGGATACAGGACATGTTGCTGTGGAGCTCAGGAGACGAGCAGGAGGACGATACGTACTCTCGTACTTGTTTATATATATATATATATATATATATATATATATATATATATATATATTCCGCTGTGTTGAATGACTGTGTATCCTTTGTATGTTATTGATGTGAGCTGTGATTGATGTACTCTGATGATGTAATATGTGTAAACAGAGATATTTGATTTTGAGTAAAGATTATTTACTATCTATTATATTTTATTCCGCTGCGATGGTTAGATTCTGATGTTGATTTTGTTTTCTCTTCTTCTACCTCTTCTTCTTTAACCCAAATGGTTCGTATTTCTGTACAACTTGAGTTGATTTAGGTAGAATAGTGTTGACTCAAGGGGTACGGATTTGCGGGTCGTTACACTTGGTATCAGAGCATAGGTTGGTGATAACCTTGGCTCTGGTGGGAATTACTCATTTAAAATAGAGTCTGTAATACTCTATAATAAGTTTGAGCGTATAAATAAATATGAGCGCGTATTTGTTAGTGAATATAAATTGTTTTAATATTGTGTTGATTGGTTTATTGAGTGGCATATGAACTTTCGTCGGCACAGTCTGGACAACTGTATCGAAGGGGTTTCTAAACACTTGAATAGAACAATTGACACGATATTGTTTTAAATGTGAGTGAATGAAATAATTTTACCCAAAAACATATTTTGATATAAAGAATATTTTTTTTGAAAACTATTTAGCTGATATATGGTTGCTTGGATGTTAGGAAGAATAATATTAAAACATTATCATTGTTAAGTGAGAATTTGACTAGAAATGGAAATGTAACTAAAATTTAAGGGAATAAATTCATTATAAGATGAAATTTATAAATATGAATTGTAAATGTGAATTATAAATTGAAATATAATCAAATAAGAATTGTATGAGCATAAGCTATGCAATTGAATTATAGTTAGAATTTATTTAAGCAGGATTTGGAAATTTAAAATCCCGGAAATTTGGAAGTGTTTTGAAGATAAAAGATAGCATTATTGTTTGGGGTATTTATGAAAGGAAGTTGTTTTAAATGGATTTTGAAAGTGAAATAGCATTGAAATCACTTGGATTATTGGAAAATAATTCTGATGCTGACGGCCGCATCATCAGTATTCATTTTCGAATTTCTAAGTGATGAATTGCTGCCAAAATTTTGTTTGTTCGGAAAAGCTAGTTGTTTGTGAAAATTTCAAAAAGGAAATTTGTTGGGAAATAAAAGCCAGGATTGGTTTAATTTTTGAGAAATGTGAGTTGAGATGTTGAAGATTTCAAAATAATTGAAATCAAAGTCGGGTGTTTTAAAATACTGATGAGATAGGTTGTAAGCTTATAAATTGAGATGATTTTTAAATCAGGAAGGAGATATAAGCTTTAAATGTTGAAAGTTAAGTTTAAAGGGAAAGTTAAAAATGAAATTAACTTGGATTGGAGAATAAAATTTAACTGGATTGAAATTGATTGAGTAGGCTGAAAATAATATCCAGTTGAATTCGAATCTAGTTGAAATCGAATTGAGTTAAATAAAACTGAGTTAAAATAAAATTGAATTGGAATAAGAATTCAATTAAATTATTGAATGGAATTAGATTCTTACTTGAACGAATGAGAAATAAATTAAATAAGGATTGGAATGGAAGTAAATAAATTAGAATAACTGATAAAAGAATCAGAATTAAATTGCATGGAATAAAATATGCTTGGGATATAAATAAGCATAAGGCTTGAGTTAAAATAAAAAGATGAATATATTCAAGTCTAGAATGCATGGAATTGTGTAAATAAAATGTTGTGACTTATAAAATCAAATAGTGAAATATAAAATCCCAAAATAAATATAGTTTGATGTATTGCAAAATAAAATAAAAATCAAAACTTGGATTATAAAATAAATTTGAACCCAAGAAAAATTAAATAAAGAGATTTTGGGGTTAAAATCAAGTTCTGGATTATATGTTGGGGAAAAACTATTTAGATAATAAATTAGATAATGAAATATGTAATGAGAACTCAATGCAGTTAAATAAAAGCTGAACTGTGAGATAATAAGAAAGTTTGGAAATAAAAATTCAAGTTATAAATCAAATTCGACTTGAATCATTAGTGAAGAAAATATAATTGAAAGTGGCCTTGCAATTAATTAAATGATTTGTGAATGAAATTGCAATGTAAGTTAATAAAATTGAATGGTAAATGGTAGAATTAGAACTTGAGTTATTAATTTAAAATTTAACTTGAAGTGGTAATAAATTAAATATAATTGGAAATGTATAGAATAAAAATGAAATTAGATTAAAATAGTAATGGTATGAATTGCAAATAAAATCCAAATCAGTGGAAATAAGTTGGAAATGGCTTTGTGATAAATTAAATGAGTTGAATCTGGGAAGTTAAATTTTATAATAACCAATCAAATGAAATTTGCAGATTTAAAATGGGATTGGATTAGAATAAAATCAAGTTAAATTGAAAAGAGAAATGAGCTTAAGTTTAAAATTTGAATAAATTGAAGGAAATTGACTTAAGCTAAATGAATGAAGGAGAGTTGAATTGAATTCAACTTAAACAAAATTTAATAATATTGGATTGGTTTTAAATCAAGTGGAAATGAATTTTTAATCGAAATAAAATTCGGTGGGTTATAAATAATGTTAATGGAATGAAATTCTAAAATAAATAATTGTAAACCATTTAAATTTTATTAAGGAATTGAAATAACTTGAGACAATAAGGAAAATAGAATGTTTCAAGTTTATTAGAATGGTTTAAGTGAATGTGGATAAACTAATTATATTGAATAAATAAATGATGGAATAAATAAGTATCAAATGAAATGTGGTTTAAATAAGTTGTTAATGGTTATTAAATGAAATAGCTTGGATTGTCTTCGAGCTAAATAAAATAGTTTGGAATAAACAAATATGGAATGAAATGTAAGTAAATGGATTGTAAATGAAATTTAAATGGGATGCGTCGAGCTAAATAAATGATTGTGAATGGATTAAAATAAAAAGGAAATTTAATTGGTAATGGAGAGGAACCTAAATTGTTAATGATTTTGAATAAACTAGTTTGGTTAATAAAATGAAATGCAATGAAAATGAGAATATATGAGTTGTGACTAAATTGCAAAATGGAATAGAATTAAGCATAAATTGAGTTGAAATCAATTTGAATTGGTTATAAACATAAATACTTATTTATTCGCATAAATCTCGTCAAATTGCATAGAATTAATTATCATTTGATATAAATGGAAGTAATTAAAATTCTATGAATTGATAGAACTAAAATAAATTAATTTTGAAATCAATTGAACGGAATATGAGTTTGTTTGGGTTAAAATAAATTGAGGGTAAGAAATGGTAGTAAACCATTAAAATTAAATGAAATGGCGTATGGATTGGTTGAAACAAATGCGTAAGTGTTAAAAACCATATAAGTTGCTTATAAACGTTGTTTAGTTACACTGCTTTTCATATTCATGTGTTGTAATTGTTAGAAAAGAGTGAAATGTTAATAAACTTTATTTATATGGCACTTACATGTTTAAATTGAGTAAGTACAGGTACCTGGAAGCCGTATGGCTGGATTTGGGTTGGGCTATTTGCTAAAAATAATAAGCTGCTTGCTTAAAATGCTAAATAAGGTACGCCTACGCAATAAAAATAGGAAATATGAACTGTTTTTGGTTTTTCCGACCGTGTGGGTCGATGTATATATATTTATCTCTTTTGTCAAATTGCAAAAGCTCCTCCGTACAAAGGAGACTCGACTAAAATTTATTAGAAATTTTGGGAGTTAGAAAAATTTTGAAAAATTTTGAAAAAATTATTAACGACAAAACAATTTCAAACTAGAAATTGAAATAAGTTAGTGAATGGAACTAATTAAAATAATGACATGAATTAGTTATAAATGAAGAATATAATTTAACATTTGGAGTTGAAAATAAATTGAATTCGTATGAAAATGAAAGAATCAAGTTGAATAAAAATAGATATAAACTAAAGTAGAAGATGCAAATAAATATAAGGAGCATATAAAATGCTTAAACTAAACTTTAAAGGGAATGGTGAAGTCTTAAATGGAAATTGATACTACCAATGTAATTTAAGTCAATATCGGAATGAATAGATATTTGCATTTTGTGAGGAAGTGGATAAAATGTTTTGGAATGTTGTGAATGGATATTAGTGCTAAGCAGGTATGCAGGTATTATAAAAGGGAAAAGGAAATTGGATTTGATTTCAAGAGATAAATTTGTATTTCCCGACAAAAGGTACGTATTTAAATTTGGTATGGAATTTGATTGGGATTTGGATTTGGATTTGGATTGAGACACTTGGCTTTTTGTTTTCTTTTTGGATTTGGGAGGCCGTAGAGCCCTTTTGTAGTTGTACCGAGTCAGCCGCGCAAAGGAGACGCTGGCGAAATTTTTCGAAAATTTAGGGAGTTAGAAAAAAAAATTGAGAAAATTTTTGATAAGTCAAAATTTAGTTTTGAATTATAATTTGAATGATGGTATAAATAAAGTTGTTAAGGACTTAAGGGAAAAATTTGGGAAGTTAGTAAGAATTGTAATGGGCCTTCTATTAAAAAGATAGTTGGTAAGATGTTGAATTGTAAAAACTGATTGATTTTGGGAAAAGTAAACGGGTATTGGATCATTCTTCCTAACTAGTAATTTCGGGGACGAAATTCTTTTAAGAGGGGAGGAATGTGACGACCCGGAAATTTTTGGGCATTTGGAATTGAAATATTTAAGTAATTTTAAAAAAATTTCAAGATAGTTTAACTTGGATTTCAAATATTAGTTTGAGTTTGGCAATTGGATTTATTGATTTTATTGAATTGAAATTTAAAATTAAATTAATACATTGTTTAACAAGTTGATCTTCAGTTGAGATAATTTCACATCAACTTTCTTTTCCGTCACTGTAGTAAGGCAAGCTTCACGGCTGGGCATTTTTCTTTTTTTTTAATATAATTTGTCGGGCCTTCTTGAACACATCTTCTTTTTAAAAAAAATATCCCGAGCCGTTCAACAAGAACATTCTTAAGCAAGCTAACACAAAAAAAAAATATAATAATAATAAATAAATAAAAGCTTCAGGGGGAAGCTTTTAGCAGCGTTTTATAATAAAATCCCCTCTCTCATGTTAGATTTTGGGACCGAAGCCTCATTTGTTTTCCCCTCTCTCGTCTTCTTTGTTCCGCCTTTCCAAATCGAAATTGGCTCGATTCTTTAAAAAAAAAATTAGTTCAATAATGGCGAGCCGGTTCATCTCCTTTCGTTCAAACCATTCGAGAGCCCTCGTCTCCATCTAATCCCACGGCAGTTCGAAAAATAAAAAGAGGCTCGTGTTTTGATTCGTGAGGCTGGAGCAAGGTCGCGCAATCGTGAAGGGGAGGGGGCTCGCGAGTCATTCGATCGATGCTAGGCGATATCTCGGTACCACGAGCTTGAGCGGCGATGTCAGTATTGCAGAGGCGAAGCAACGTGGCGTTCGATGTTGAGAGCTAGGGTTCGCTGTGGGTAATCGCCACCGCGATGGGTTGCTTCAAGGTATAATTTATTTACTTGTTTGTTTAATTTGGATTAAAATAAGTAATATATATATAGGTGTCAGTGAATGAAATTGCAGTAAGTAAATTATTCATTTTTGTTTATATACAGAAATACATATATATACAGTTTAAAATATAATAGGTTCTTTTGAAATGTTGTAAGATTTATAAACAGGTAGATATTTAAATATATAGATATATATAGGTTATTCTAGTATATGTAGATATAAAGGAAATTAAGTTAAAAAATTAAACTATTAGTTTAAAAAAAAAACATTTGTCGGTTTAAATTAAATGAATAAATAATAATAAATAATTCGATCGATTCAAATATTAATAAATCATATAAATTGTTTATTCAAGGTCAATAAACGGGGAAACCAAGGCAATATAGAAGTGGACTGCAAATTTAAACCCAAAGGTGAGTTAATCTCACTCAGTATAATTTAAATTTAAATGATTAAATTTAAATAATTGCTTGAATGGTTGAGTTGATTGATGTGCTTTAGTCTGGTATATTTTGGAATTGGCATATTATATTGTGCTAACATTTGTGGATGCAGGGAAAACAGGTTGGAGGGATCCAACTGGACCCCTCATATTTATTTAAATTATTCAATATTCTTTGTTTTGATTATTTGATATCCTAAGATGAGTTATATTGGAATATTGAATGTATGGTTTGATGGGATATTCGGGTATCATGAATTACCAAAATATATGAATCCGATTGTTGAAGGAAATTAAAAGGAAGTAAATTTGTAAGCGAAATAATTTTAGAAAGTTTGAATAAATTAAGAATGAATTGAAAAGAAATAGAAGTAATATGAAAATAATAATAAATAACTTCGAGTATGAAGAGAAATGTAATTTTTAATAAAATGAAATTGATGAATTGTAAACTTAAGTTATATCAATTAAAGGAATAAAGAATTATTTTAAAAATTCAAAGTTTAAATTTATTTAAAAGAATAAAGAAGTAATTGAGAAATCTAAAAATTGGAATTTTTAGTTAAAGTATTTTTAAATTATAATCAAGAAATGAAATCTGAAATTAATAGATTCTGAATTAAAAGGAAATAAATTGGAAATCAATTTGGGAAATTGATTTAAGTGATTGAAGTTGGAATTCTCCCTGGATAGTCAAGTACGTTTTCAAAGTAAATTTTTAAATATAAGTTAAAAGATTAAAAGTTGTTTAAAAGCAAGTGTTGGAAAATTTCTCATTTCTAATATTTAAGTTCTTAAGTAAGTATTTTCTCTTTATCTATTATAGTAGTAATTATTCAAAGAATGTCTTCATATTATGTTTTTAAAAGTATAAATCTAGTTTTATATTTATTAAGTAACCTTATTTTCAAATATTCATTCAATATGTGTTTTTAACAAATTATTGAAATAGTTTTAATTTAAATGTTTTGAAGGTATATATTTCAAAGTAAAGTGTTTTAAATTATTTTTAAAATCTAGTTTTGTGCTTGGTAATTTCAGTGGAGATAGAAAATATTTGGGAAAGTTTATTTTGAAAAGAAGGATGGTTTTGAAACTGTTTTCAAAGGATTGAAAGTAGGAATATATCTTGTGAAGATATTTTTGGGATTAATAAATAATTTGGAAAATTATTATTTGATGGATGTTTGTGAATAGAAATTGATAGTTAAATAACCGACTATCAATATTGGACAATGCGTTGATCGTTTCGAAGAGACCGGGATCGAGATTAATTTCTCGAAAACCACTTCGATCCGGTTTGTACGTTTCGTGTAAACGATTTTGGATTCGAAGATTGAGCAGTGAAGTGCAAGGGCTAATCGCTACTAATTCTGAGGATATTTCCAAAATGGATGTAGTAGGAATAGTGCCTTCGGTTCCGTTCGAACACGGGACGGACTTGTATGGATGAATGCTTGCGAAACATCGTCAGGTGGACGATGGGCATTCGAAGGAAAATTGTTCTATAAAGGTAACGCTTAGCCTCAAGCCTCATCAAATGGGAATGGCTGAAAATCAGGGGATATGCAGCAAGGCTTCGTGGGTAGCCCCCACTGGAGGGTGAGGTCATCCCTGTCTAGATGTCCATTTATTTCGGCTTAGTGGGCGGTTGCTGATCCCAACCGCGGGGTGATCTTGCTCGGGACTGTCCAGTAAGGGATGGTTCCGGTCTTTTGTTGCAGGGGAGTTAGGGTGGCACCTCGGTACGCTGATCTAGACCAGGTACTGTGACAGGTGGTACCTCAGTGCGTAGCCATTAGTTGGAATCCATTTTCCCTACGCGCTCGTACGGTTTTGATTGTGCCCAACTATTGCTGAAATGTGAGATGCAAGCATTTCAGCTAGATTCTATTTACTTTCTATAGACACTATTATAATATCAGAGGATTTCTATAAAAATTGTTTTAGCTATCGTAAGGTAAAAACCCGACATGTTTATTTGTGGCGTGGTCTTACGAGATGCTTTTGTTTTCAAAGGATTTTTGAAATTTTAATAATCAATTGGGCGTGATTTTCTCACGCTGGTAATCCAGACTGACTCGGGTGTTATTTAACTGTAATGGTCGGGTCAGACCGAGTATTATAGGATACAGGACATGTTGCTGTGGAGCTCAGGAGACGAGCAGGAGGACGATACGTACTCTCGTACTTGTTTATATATATATATATATTCCGTTGTGTTGACTGACTGTGTATCCTTTGTATGTTATTGATGTGAGCTGTGATTGATGTACTCTGATGATGTAATATGTGTAAACAGAGATATTTGATTTTGAGTAAAGATTATTTACTATCTATTATATTTTATTCCGCTGCGATGCTTAGATTCTGATGTTGATTTTGTTTTCTCTTCTTCTACCTCTTCTTCTTTAACCCAAATGGTTCGTATTTCTGTACAACTTGAGTTGATTTAGGTAGAATAGTGTTGACTCAAGGGGTTCGGATTTGCGGGTCGTTACACTATTTATCTATTTATCTATTTAATGATTATTTAATTGATTTATGTATTGATAAGAGAAATTAGTACTTAATCATTGGTTAAAAATGGTTTTCAAAATTAAATGACAATCAAATCATGATTTATTACTTAATTAAATTTAATTATTATTTAATTATTAATTAAGGATTAATTAATTATTATTTAACTATTTATTTAAGATAATTATAAATTAATTATTATTAAAAAGGGGTTTTTTTAACTAATCTTTGATTAAAGTTAATTATGTTTTAATAAGGTTTAATTACCTTTAATTAGAGTTTAATTACTATTTAACAAGGATTTGATTCTCATTTACAAGGGTTTTAATTTATTTTAAAATTGCTTTGAGTTTAAGTAATCAGTTTTGTTTTATACTGTTTTCCTTTCAAATTTGTTTTAAATCAAGGGATTTATGTGTCACTTATTCTTAAGTAAACCCATATGATTAGGAAAACTAAATGACATCCATTAGCAAAAAAAACACCATTCTGCAATTATAATTAACTTAAACATTTACTTAAGTTGATGGATTATTATGTGTTGGTCCCTTATATACACGTTGTAATGTGATGCCATGTTAGACTGGATAAGCAAAACCAAATTAAAAGCACCATTGTGGTCACTAAGCCTTCGTTTTATTCTGTAAGGATAAATATTTTATTTTATTTTTGAAATGATTTCAAAGTTACTACATTTTGAACAAGATATGTAACAATGACTTGTCAAATGGTTTTACAAAGATATTTTTAACTAATGGGAATGGTCTTCCATGTTACAAAAGAAGTTTTTATAGAAGGTCTTATAAGGGAATTTGAAAATTTATAAGGTGTTTTAGGATAAATGGATTTGTGTTTTTATGCAAAGAAGATTTCATAAATAAGGGAGATTTATAAAATGGATTGCTTATTAAAGGCGGCTAATTTAATTAGGGCTATTAGGAAGTTGTTTAAACAAGAAAGGTTTATAAAAAAAAGTTTCATAAATGATTTTGGGTTATCTATAAATGAATTTTTAGAAAATCATTTAGATATTCATAAACGGAATTTATAAAAAAGTTTGGATATTTATAAGAAATTTATATGAAAAGTTGGATATATTTAAGTGCAATTTATATAAACGATTTTGAATATTTATAAAAGGGTTTTGTAAATGAATTTGGAAGTTTGTATAGTATTCTAAAATGGATTTGGATTTCATGTAAAAGAGATTTCATAAATGAAATAGATTTGATTAAAAAAGATTTATCGAAAGAAATGCATAAAAAAAAGAATTTGAGATCTGGGCTTCCCTAAACTGACCTTTTAAAAATGGTGTTATGAACATCCTTTCCACACATAATACCGAGGGAATAGTGTTTAGGGCTGTCCAAACCTCCAATTTAAATCGCATTTGCTTAATTCTTTTTAACATGATTTGGAAGTAAGAAGTTATTCACAAATATTTTGTGAATATACTTATGTGAGAGAGATAAGTATATGAATTTATTAGGCAAACATTTTTGAAAGTGATTTATTAAATAAATATTTGTTATGAGGCACAGTGGTTGTTGTGGATAAATAAATCTCATATAGAATTAGTTGTTGTTTTTTTACTTGATAGTTGAATAACCGACTATCGAATTTGGACTCAAAAATGCAACTTTGAAAATATCTAAAAGAAACACGTGATTTATATAGCACAGTCATCCCCGATGATGTTATATTGTGCATATAAATCTCGTTTCATTCACTTAGGACAAATGATAAAGAAATCCATCCACTAACGATTAGGAGGTGATCTCCTTTCTTATCTTTTACTGGTTATTTCCTAAAGAACCGGTGTAGAGTTCATCGAAAATTATTGAATGTTGTTCCGAAGAGACCGAGATTGGATATGTTATCTGAAATCCACTTCGATCCAACTCAAGCATTCAAAGTGAAGACTTGTTGAAGATAATGGAATTGAAGATGGAGCCCTGTGAAGTGCAAGGGCTTCTTGTTGCTAATCATATTGGTGATTCCAAAAATGGATGTAGTAGAAGTAGTGCCTTAAGTTTATCCATCTCCTGGACAACTTGTATGGATGAATGTTGGCATTGCATTGTTGCCTAGAGGGAAGTGTTCGCATTCCAAGTGGAAAGTTCTATATAAAGGTAAAACGTAGCCTCAAGCCTTATCAACCAAGAAATGAAAAAAAATGGGCATGCAGCAAGGCCATGTTGGATACTTCAATCAGGTTATAGTCATTCCAAATCTTGATTGATTACTATCTACTCATGTCTGCTTTGGGGCCCAAAGTAGGGTGATCATATTCGATACTACTAGTCAAGTGATAGGCCATCCCTGTGTGATAGGGGTACAAGATGCTCTTGTCAGACCCCCCGACATTTTATCTAGATATGTATCATCGAAAGGTAGTTCCTTACCTTGTCGTAGTATGAAATCCATTCTCCAATACATGCCTTTACGGTTTTAAATGTAGCAAACTATGTTGAAATGTGAGATGCAAGCATTTTTCCATATTCTTATTTTACTTTGACCCCTAGACATTATTATAGTATCACTAGCTTTTATATACAAATGTTTTGGTTATCGTAAGGCAAAAACATGTCCATGTTTATATGTAGTGTGGTCTTACGATATGTCTTTGAGTTGATGGTTTTTATAAAGTTAAACATTTATGTTTTACTCACACCAGATATGTGTTTAACCCGGAGTTTATTTTCCCTTTTCCTAAACTCTTGGGTGCTCAAATTTGAATGGGAAGCCAAGTAGTTTCAGTTTTTCCACAGATTTCCCTTGGAGGAGCATGGAGCAGGTGGATTCATCGATTACTAGTTGTTTTTCTTGTTTCTGTTGTATTATATGTATATTATATCAGTTAAATAAGGATAGGCCATTATAACTATCCTAGGCTAGAATTTGTATTAGTACGACTCTGGTATAACATTTTGTAATGACTTTGTAGTATATTATGTTAAGTAATATATATTGTTCTGTTGTGTTGTGAGATTCTATGTTGTTTAGTTTCTTATTATCTTTCATTTTTTTATCCTTAATGGCTCGTCTTTCGGAGTAAGAAAGATGGATCATTACTTGTTAACACTATAATTTCTCATAAATTACTTAAAAGAGGATTTATGTTGTGTTTGAAGCTACAAGGAATTATCTTTTCTATTGTTATTATTAAAACGGACAGTACAAAATACGATGAACAGCCTTATTTTTTACAACTCTTCCTTTTTGTCATATCCTTTATTATTTCAACTAACACACCTTTATACAAAATTATAAAGTGGGATAATTTATGTTTAATTTGTAATAATCTTTAATTCATGTTTAATAACGTATAATATTCAGATCTATAATTTACTTAGAATCTTATAAATGAATTACCTTACAACCTTTGAGGATATTCAAACATCTAACCAAAGTTAACAGTTCACAAAATATAAAGGTAGGGTTTTCAAATTCATTGCATATATAAATATTTAAGCTTACAGTTCAAAAATTTTCTCTTAGGCATATGAGGAACAGATTCACAATGATATAAATCCAATATTATAACAACAAAAAAATTCACTCACATCTAAGCTTCCAAATCTAAATCTATACTTCTTATTTGACTCTCTTTTCTTCTACTAAAATATGTATCAAAACATATGCATGCTTATTAAAACTATAGATCTAAGAAGTGATTTGAATTAAACGTAGTTGTAAAGTTTTAGATTGAGAACTTACCTCTTCTTCGCAGAATTGATTCATCCCTTGTTCTTCTTCTCTTTTATTTTCCTTTATTCTATAAATATATATATAATATACAACTTTATATTTTTATATTTCCTAGAGTTTGTGGAGAAAATAAAATGGTGGAGCTTCACTCCTTGATTTATAAAATATGAGAAAAGTAGTGAGAGGTTAGGCTTATATTTATAGACGCATGAATCAATTACATCAGTTAGATTTTAATTTACTAAATCCAAGCTATTTGACCTAGGTTTTTTTTCAGCCACCACATGCCTCCGATCAACCATTGTCGGTCCATCGGTTGAACTTGGGGTGTCGAATGGTTATGGTGTAATGTGCATTAACTTGTTTGATTCCTTTTACGTTCTATTTATTTCCTCATACGTTCAACTTTTTTTATTTATTTTCTTCCACGTTCAATTTATTTATTTATCTCCACGCTTGCTTAATTAGATTTAATTTGATTGAACACTATTAATTAATGTTTATATTTAATGGTTGCTTAAATGCTAAGACGATAATATTTATTACTTTCTTTATTTTTAAACATTGATATTCATTACCTTTATCTACATAAATTCTTATTTATTTCCTTTTCAACATTGATTAATTAGATTTACCACAGCCATTTACTTTAACATTAACATTTGTATTAAATGTTTATTCTAGTGCTAAGTTACAAACATTTACTTCCTTGATTGTTTCAGATTACTTCCATTCTGAAAACTTCAACGCTGATAACATTTTCATTTAAATTCCAATCGTAAAACTTTATATATGAAAGTTGATCAAAAACTACCATGAACATAATGCAAAATTTTGACGTTTGTAAAAATCCTATTTTTGTGCATTATTAATTATTTGTCAATTCCTTTAAATTAGTTTCCTTTTATTATATGGGGTGTTACATGGTAAGTTGCTAATGAATCCTATTTTTAGGTAGGAGAATATGAGTAATTCGATAGAAAGAATGGAAAACAATGTTGGTGGGGATAACGCTAGAACTGGAAATGACATTGAAGTGGATGTTATGGGTATTCCATGTGTGAACATTCCTATCTGGTTTTGCCAATATATGCAAGCAATCTGTCAAACCAATGTAAACTTCACAGAACCTACGAGGAGTGGTTCAAGTCCAGACAGCACCTAACGTGAATTTCCTTAAGTTGTCTAGGAACTTCTCTAGTTGAGGTGGCAGACAGATTCTTTATTGAAACAATATTGTATGCAGCAACACGAGCTTAGCCTATCACGTGAATGAAAGTTTTCAATCTTTTAGATTTAAGTGATACTATGAGAAGACAATTGTCTTCTTTGCACCTCTAGAGAAAAGCAACAAATTGGTAGGAAATTATTGTTGTTGAAAATGATGAGGAGAATATTACATATGATGACTTTAAGAGAAAATTTGGAACTACGGTTTTCTCAGGAGTGGAGAAAAGGTTATTGTTGGAAAGATTAGTCATCAAAACAAGATGATATGTCTATAGGTGAGTATGTGAACCAGTTTAATGAGTTAGCTACGTTCGAGTTCGAATTGGTCAACACCCCAAATAAGAAAGCCATGAATTTTGTGAAAGGGTTAAACTCACCACTGAACGAGTTAACATTGAACTAGATTCCATATAGAGCCACGTTTGAAGAATTAGTTGAGGCGGCACTGCTAAATTCAATTAATGGAGAACTAGGAAAGGAATGGCCTAAGAAGGAGGTGAACTAATTGTTGGGAAAGCATAAAAGTGAGAGCTACCATGGAAAGCTAGAAAGGAGAAGGTGTAATTGATGTAGAAAGAAAGGACATGTAGCAAAGAATTGCCGAGTTTTTTCACTTAGATGAAGTGTTATCATTGCAACCAGTTGGGATACATAAAAAGAGAATGTCCAAGATTTAGCCTATGCACTGGAAGCAGTCTCAAGTGCTAGTGTGCCATCGTCTGCTTAGGACAAAGTAAAGCAGATTGCAACTAAAGGTAAGTGATTAATTTTGAATTATGAAGTGTTATTGTTAATGGTTATGCTTTAAATATCGCATGGTGTGTAAGTCATTTAGTACTGTTGCATAATTATTGGAAATAAGTATGTATTATATACCGTCATCTAGTGACACTTATGTATCGAGATTTATGGGGTATGGGTTAAAATCTTGGAATGAGATTTGATAACTCATTAGAAGATAATATTGGATGATAATGGTATAATGTGAATGAAGATTAAAGGATTGGACATGATTTCCAATGTACGTCATGATCCCAATAGTCATAAAATAATAGGGTTGACGCTTATCTTTGATGAAGGAGTCTCATATATTTTCGTTAGAGATTTTAACCTCCCTCCTAGAATAAGTTAAACTTAATAGGCTTGTTAATGTGTCTTTTTGATGTATGGTCATAGAATGACGAAGGAGACTTTAATTTGGAAGTTTCTGAGTTAGTAAAGAGAAAGAGATGATATTTTTGGATTAAGTTAAAATAATTTAAATTGTTTTGGTTAAAACGCCACATAGAGGGGACATTAGAATAATAACAAATATTGGAGGGGTGTGTGTGTATGAATGTATGTATGTACATATGTATATATGAAGAAGGTTGGAACAAAGAGATATTTGCATGGAATTGAAAGATTTAAAGATATTTTTGAAGTAGAGTAAATTTAGAATTTTCAATCATTCAAAGTGAGGTAATTCGTATTGGAATTTTGATTGTTTGGATCTTGTTAAGCAATCGATTGAAAATAGTTTAAATTGGGGCTGAAGATTTTATTGAAGGGTCTAGATTTTATTTTAGGATAGGGTCCCAATGACCTAATGATGTTGTTGTGTGATCTGACTCGATGATCAATCCACGGTGTATAAAATTGAAATAATTGACATCCGCATTCTTTTGTTCTATGTCATTATGATAATGATCGGTGATGGAAGTGAATGATCTTTAGGATACTTTGTTGTTTGATATCATTGTAAAGGTAGATTATTTAAATTATTCTACGGATGGATGTCGTTGACCTGATGTTGCATGTGATGTTACATCATTTATGTTATATGGCTTGGACGGATGTTGTTCTCCAAGCAAGCGATTCTTGTTATATGACTTGGAAGGGTATTTTTCTTCAAGCAAGTGATTTTTGTCTTGTTATATATGTTTTATGGAAATAGTAATAGATTGTCGATACTTAAGTGATGGTTAAGCAAGTGCATGATTTTGATTAGACGTGACATGAGTTTGATAACATGTTCACTAAGCTAGGGCATCATCTCTTTTTTCGATATTCCTAGATGTGTTAGGAAGTGAGATGTCATTAAGATTAAGTAGTATTGTGTTGACTTGATTCATATGGAAAGACTTCATCCTTTTTGGGTTATCTCATCCATAGTTTTAAGGAATAATAAGTCGGTGAAACGATATAGAGAGAAAGATACCATTGTTTAGTTATTATTAGAAAGTGATTTGATCTTGGATTTGGGTTGTGATGGGTATAAAGCTTGGATTCTCCATTTTAAAGGATATCTAGGACTAGATTTGATAACTATATGAAGATAAATATTTTGGTATGTTGGATGAGTATGTAGAAATACTTTAGATAGTATTAAGATCATATGAGTTTTTATTATCATTTATATAATAAATAATTGATTAGAAAATGTAACTTTTGTTTGTAAAGGATGTTCCAAAGTGGATTGGTAGTGAGAGTGTTATGAAAAGTGTTTCCGGTTGGTGTAGATAAAAGATTTCGATAGCGGATTTTGAGATAAAGTGATTTACTCGCTTTGGGAAGTTGAAGAAGGGATGTTCTTGATTGAATGGATGCATGCTTGGTTATATGTTCTAGAACTTAGGATGGAATGCTCGGTAATTGAGGAGGTGATACTTTGAGTATTAAGCTTATTGGATATTTGCAAAAGTGATACCGTGAGCGTAATGATACAACATAAGTTAGATTTGGGATTTGGATAAGAGCTATGTTGTGTTCACCAAGTTAAGACGTCAATCATTTTGGATGTTCTTAGATGAAAGAAATAATAATATGGTCATTTAAGTTGTTTGGATTTATTTGGGTAAGATGTTGCGCACTTTAAGTTACCTTACCTTAGCAACCCAAAAGTTGAATTGAGTAAAATACTACTGGATAATTTAGGTATTTAGTATGTGCATTTAGGAATAGTATAAGAGGTAGAAATTTTATTTGGGCATGTTTTGCTAAGGCTACCCAATGTTATGCATTGTGATGTCATTCATTGAGATGGTAGCATAGATTGCAGAAGTTGTTGGCATGCATGTACATTTGAGATTGGTACTTTGGGATGAGTTATTCCGGCAGTAGAGTTTGTTAGATTATGTTGGAAAGAATGATTTGGTCAAGAACAATTGAAAAGTAGATAAGTGGATTTGATCTTTTCAGTGTGACTCCATTTCAGAATGTTCTCTGATTGTTTAACTGTTAGTTGTTATCTAGGTATGGTTGAATGGTTGCTTGAATTAATTGTTGTTTTCACTTAGGTTATTTAATATAGATTGGATGGTTGCTTTGGAATAATTGATGTTTTGTTTAGGTTGCCTAGTTTCATTTATAGTTGATTTGAATGATTGTTTATTTTATATTATAAATAGTATTAAAATCATAATATGTTTCATAGGTTCATGATATATATATATATATATATATTATGATGATGCGATTAGTTGTGCATACATATAGAATTTATATGTTCACCCTAGGATGCTTGCATCATACGTTTATATCATCTCATTCATATAGGAGGGCCCAAATGTTAGATATCTGCATATATATATATATATAATATGTGATCTGCATACATATTTTGATGTTACGATATTGGTTATATGGCATAAAGTAAACAAGCACCACCTCATTTATTTATATATGCCAATAGAACACGTACACTTAATTTTAGGTTTTGTACATTTTGTACGGATGCTTGGTTTGAATTTTTTCTTTATTGTTTGGATGATTGCTTGACATGTATGGATGAAGCCAAAATTGGGTGTTATTATATGTTATGAGTAGTGTATAAGCAATAAGGAGTGAGAGAGTAAGAGAGAGTGTGAATTGCATTCTTTGTCCTTTGGGAATTTTAGGAATAAAATTCTTTTTACAAAGGGAGAATGTAATACCATGGTATTTTAAATATTAAATAAATTGGATTTAATTGATAACTTAATTAATTTAAATATTAGAAGGGGAAAATGGTCATTTATGTCAATTTTGGAATTTGATGACGAGACTTAACCATATATTTATTAGTTTTATTCGAAGATCATATGGAAGAGATACGAGCAAAATAGGTGTCGGGTTGTTATTGAGCTTTAGGGTTGAAATTGGGAATTTAAATTTAAAATTAAATAATTGTTGATTTTCCCTCTTGACATAAAAAGAAATTCACGTACAGTTATTTTATTTCATCTTCGCCAATCCATAACTGAAGCTCCTTTTTTCCTCTTAAACTATAAAATGTCAAAATCCAATATCTCGCTTAATTCATAATGAAATTCAACAAAACCAATGGAAAATCAAAGATGACGACGAAAGCTATGACCTAATATCTATTGGCTGGTGGAATTTTGAAGTTCGTGCATGCAGTAATTCAAATGGCGAGTAATTTCGGGAATTGGTCATTGACTGTGGTGAGAGGGACTTCTTTACCATCTATAATTCAATTTGAATGTTAAACTATTATTATGAGTCTGATTAGGATTCATAATTATGATTAAAATGTAATTGCTGAAAAATTACAAAAGTTAGTAATAGTATAATTGTAACGACCCATAATTTACCACTATAAATATAGATAATTAATATATTTTTAGATAACTAATAAATAGATTTTATTTGTAACGACCCAGAATTTTTAGTAATTTAAATTTGAGTATTTAATTAATTTTAAATATTTATAAGTGAAAATTTTAAGTTAAATAATTTATTTCTTGAATATTGGATTTAATTGGTCATTTAAATCGATTAATTAATAGTGAAATTCCGTAGATAATTGAATATTGGGTTAAATATGATTGAAAATGGTTTGGAAAATTTTGTTATATCATATTAAAGTTATAGAAATATTTTGGAACTTGTAAAATTGAATTTGGAGTTAATTTGTAAAAATTGAATATTTTAATATTTAATTATCGACTGAAAAATAGCCAATTTTTGAACAGTCTCAGAATTGAACGAAACGAGTTCCATTGGATCCGTAATAGTTAGTTATTATCGGATTTCAAATTTCGTAGCAAACGGAGTTGTCGTTTGACCGTGGCAGCTCGAAACGCATCGATATCGTTTTAATTTTAATTCGGCGAGTTAAAATAGCCATTTTTCAAACGGTCTCGGATTTCGACGAAACCAGTTTCATCGGATCCGTAATGTGATATTATTGTAAGATTTCAAATTTCAAGTCGATCGGAATTATCGTTTGTCCGGTACAAGCCAAAACGCCTAGAAATCGTTTAAATCGGTTTAAATTTAAATTGAGCGTTTATTGCTGTATCTCACACATATGATGGAATTAGCTTACGAAACCTGTTCCATTGCGTCCGGAACGCGGAAAAACCTTAGGATCGCCTGGCGGAACGCGTCGTTTGGAGTTCGTTTGCAAAAGTGTTAAATTGGAGATTTTATTATTAAAATAATAATAATAGTTGTTTATAAATGCAATTATCTCTAAACCCTAGCCAAGATAAACGCAGCCGGCCCTAATTATTTCTATGGCCAGAAAATGTCGCCCCTTCCACCTCAAATCCACACAGATCCGTCGAGTTTTAGAAGAAACTTCCAACTGGAAAGTCGTAGAGGGCAGAGAGGGCTTCGATCTCAACGGTTGAGATCGTGTTCGGAGCTTTGGGTCAACGGGTATTTGGGCACAAAGGCCGTGCGTTTCGTGCATTCCTCAAGGTGGAGGAGGGGGCCGAGCTCCAAGGGGTGGTGGCCGAGCATGGGGGTTGACGAGGGCTTCAAAGTGGCACGTCCTGATCGAGCTGGAACGCGACGGTTTGGGGGCGATTTCAAACCCTAGATTGGAGCTTATGGGTTTCTTTTGCACGATGATAACCTGGAGGGGACGCATTCTTGAACGGGAGAGATGAGTGGTGGGGGCCACGCGCGTGAGGGGTGGTGAGAAAGTTTTTTTTTTTTTATTTAAATTTGAATTGCAAATTAAACCGTTCAAACTTTAAAACGTGATATCTTTTGCATGCGAGGTCGGATTCGAACGAGATTTTTTGCGTTGGCTTCGTATCGCCGTGCTCTTCGCGATGCAACCAGTTTGGAGTCGATTGGAGGTCGTTTGAATTTCGGATAAAATTAAACGTTCGTTTAATTTTATTCGAAACGAACGCGAAAAACGGAAAATAAAATCAAGGTGAGAACTCCTCACTCAATCGAAAGGTTTTGTTTAAAATTTTGAATAGTTAATATTGATTGTTGATGGTTGATTGATTGTGCTAGTAGATATAGTAGGATATATACTATATATAGCGATATATATATATATTGGCATATGTATATATCGGATTTGATTTCCCGCCTCGTATAGCGGATGAGACCCTATTGCGCCGTTATTAAGCGGATATTTATAAAATCCCATATACCACGATATTCCACCTTGAAGTGGAATTGGTATTGTGCTAACGTCTGTGGATGCAGGGTAACAGGTTGGAGGGATCCAACTGGATTCCTCACATATTTGTTTATTTATAAATATTATGTTGATCGTTGATAACCATATTGATATATGACACTTATTCCCGTGATTGACCATTCGATGTCGTTGCATCATCGGATTCAAATTTTTAAAATTTAAAAATAACGGTTTTGAATTAAAAAGGGGTTTAAAAGTGATTTCTCAAAGAATATGGTTTATTTAAAAAAAAATTTGAATTGATTCAAATTTTAAAATAAATCAACGTATAAGTTTTTATGTAAAAAAAAAAATTTATATTTTTGTAAAATATAACTTAAAAGAAATTTTTAACAATAATAGGTTTTTATAAAATAGTTAAATTTGGTTTTTGGGAAGTTATTATTATTAATGGTTTATATAAAGGATTTTATAAATGGATGTTTTTAAATTAAATTTATTGAAGTTATAGAATAAATTTATAAAGTGTTAAGTTGATGTATAACATGAATTTCACTAGGATTTATAGATTAATAAATGTGAAATTTATAAAACGAATGGTTATTGGAAAATTTTAAGTTTATAAGTTATTAACTTATAGAAATGGATTTGGGCATTAAAAAGGGGAATTTTATAGAAATTGTTAATAAATGAAGATTTCATTAGTTGAAATTATTATAAACCATAAAGAAATCTTGTAAGTGATAAGATTTTAAATTGGTGAAGTTCAAAGGAACGATTTGGTAAATAAATAATATTATAGGTATTTAACTTACAATATGGCTTTTGGGTATGAAACTGGGTTATGTAAATTGCATCGGATTAATAAAGGAATTTATAAAATTGGGGTTTATAATAGAAATGGAATTTATAAACTATGTTTATAAATTTGAAATTCATCGAATTTGATAAATTGAAATATGGGAATTTGTTAAGTGGGCTATATTCACTATTTTGAATATTGAATAGATTATTAAATAAAATGGGTTTGTTTTTGGGAAAGGAATGTTTTAAATGGAATTTAAAACGAATTAAAGGTGTTTTAAAATGTATTGAGTATCGAAAACATAGATTTCAACATTGATTGTTGAAATAGACGTTTTCGAGAAACAGAAGGGGATAATTTGTATAGTATTGGATTTATATATCTATTTTAATTTCAAATCCATATACTAGTGTTTTTGGGTTGTCGTAACGATGTTTTACGCAACATTCGTTTTTAACCCAAATAAATGTGAATAAAAGAATATTTCTTTAAAGGAATGAAATTAATACTTAACTATGGTTTAAGCATATGGAATATTTTCGAATTGTTGAAAATAAATTGAATTGTGAATTACTTATTTTTAAATAAGTTTAGAAATGATTTTCCAATATGGAATGGAACGTTTTTGTGAATTCACCTTTTAAAGGTAAATTGTAAGCGAATATTTTGGAATCGATTTGAAATCAAATATGAATGGGTATTTGGGATTTAATTCACGTTGGAATTTATAATAGGAAGGGAAATTGGTTTAAAAATAAATGTTGATTTATTTTTAAAGATGGAAATAAAATTCACGAATTTGGAGCGTAAAATTTAAAAATAAATCGGTAAGGATTTATATGTTGTTTTGAAATTTGTTTTCAAAAGGGATAAAGGATGAATGGTGGTTCGAAATTGGTTTTCAAATAGTTGAGGTGTGTGTGATTTGAAATTTGTTTTCAAATGGTTGAGTTGTGTAATTTGAAATTTGTTTTCAAATGGTTAAGGTGATTTGAAATTAGTTTTCAAATGGTTAAGGTGATTTGAAATTGGTTTGCAAATGGTTAATGTAATTTGAAATTTGTTTTCAAATGGTTGAGGTGTTTAATTTGAAATGGGTTTTCAAATGGTTAAGTGTGGAAATTATATCGTGAAGGTGTTTTGGTAAAGCAAATAAATTGGGCAATTATTTGGAAATTGTGTATATATATCTTGTAAAGATATTTTGGGACTTAATAATTTTGGAAAAATTATTTGGAATCTGATGATGTGGCGCATCTTTATTGATAGTTAAATAACCGACTATCAATATTTACCCTTGGATGGTATTGGTTGTGTTTGTTTGGAATTGAATGCACACTTATTTTTAAAATAAGCGCTCGCTATTCGGTTTAGCCGGGAGAGGACCTTTGTGTCATATATCCCATTCCGAATATGCGATACGTCGTTATGGATAGCATTTGAAGACCGGTGTTGAAGACCGGGTATTTGTGAAAACGATAGGATGACCTATCGATTGTCTCCGCATCGTTAGCTACGATATGGAGATTTCCTTTGTGATGGGAAATTTTATCGGGATTGTGGATACCCGGATTGCAAGGGCTTCTTTGGAAGTGCCTTCGGTTCTGTTCGAACCCGGAACAGACTTGTATGGTTACGTGTCTGACATTACATTTTGAGAGATAGAGCAGATTTCTTTCAAATACATTTCTGTTGGTGGCGGAGAATTTATTCTCTTAGCTTAACACCCTTCTCTGAGACGTACGAGCTCAGAGGTTATGTAGTTGAAGGTTATCAGCGATATTTCCCAATCTGGTAATGTGGCATGCTGAGTGCTGCTGTGTAATGATCATTGGTTGGTCATTTGTGATATGATCATTTGTTTGATCATTTATCTTTGTGATTATTGCTTTGGTCATCTGTGGACCCAAAGCATGGCTTTGTTGCACAAAGCGTAGCTTTGTGGACGAGACTTCGTCAGGACCTCACTCCCCGGAAATGGTCGAAACAGGAATATGCGGCAAGGTTATGAGGGTCGCTCCCTTTAGGGTATGTCATTTCCTTCTGGAAAAGGGTGGTATCATGGTATGGAGCCCAGATATTTACTCATGTGGAAACACTATATCTATTTCTGTGTGGTGTTGTTGGTATCGAGCGCTCGGATAAAGGTCCCAAAGGACCGGGGGATGACATATTCGTGTAGTAGTTACCTAGTTACAGAGGTAACCCGGCCTTGTGTTGGCAGAGATCTAACCGTAACGTTAGTTTCTCGGGACGTCCCGCCAGAGGCGATCCCATGTGGCAGTAGGAAGTTCCTTAGCCTGATCATTTGTTGGAAATCCATTCATCCAATACGTGCCTTGTACGGTTTTAGTTGTAGAACCTGCCATTTAACATGGCAGCTATAGTAGGCATAGCATCATGGTACCTATGCTGGCTAGGATTTATATTATACTTTCGAAATACTTTCCACTATGCACTAGTAATAATATCAAAGAATTTTTCTCGTAGTAAGCATGTTTGACTATCATAAGGAGAAATCTCCCCCATGTGTGCGTTTGCATTGTGTGTGTGCCGGGAGGCCTTATGGTAGTTTCATTTTCCAAAAAGCATTGCGGATTTCAAAATTTAAACTTTCTTGTTGCTTGTTTAAAGATAAACTGTTTTGAGTTCTCACACCAGTCACATGACTGACCTGGAGTTTATTGTTCCTTTCCTAAACTCTGGGTGCCCACTATTTTCCACACGGGCAGTCTAGAGTTAGGTTATCAGGTTATTCTGGATTCGGGAGTTGCTGTGCAGATCTGGAGGCGAGCCAGATAGCGTAGTCTATTATCTATTGTATATAGTATTTCTTTTCCGCTGTTGTTGTCGTACACTCTGATTGATGTAATGTAATGTGATGTAATGTATAAAATGTATAGTTCTTTTGTTTTAATGAATATTCATTTATCTATTATATGTTGTTCCGCTGCGACTGTGAGATTCTGTTATTGTTTCTTGTTCTGTTACTTGTTTTCTGTTTTCTCCTCTCTTTCTTTTCTTTCTTCTTCTACCTCTTTCTTCTTCTAAAACCCTAACGGTTCGATTTTTCGGCAACGAAAAATCGCGATCGTTACATTTGGTATCAGAGCATATGGTTAAGCGACAACCTGCTCTGTTGGGTATTACTCATTAGAGATAGAGTCAGCAGTACTCTAGAATGAGTGTGAGTGTAATAATAGATATGAGTGCGTATTTGTTAGTGAATATAAAATTGTTTTATATTGTGATGATTGGTTTATTGAGTGGTATATGAACCTTCGTCGGCGCAGCCTCGAAAACTGAATCGAAGGGGTTCCTAAACACTTGAATAGAACAATTCGACACAATATTGTTTTAAATTGGGTAAATGAAATAATTTTACCTCGATTATATTTTATATATAAAAAGAAAATAATTTTTCAAGAATTATTGAAGTGTGTATATAATTGATTGCTTGGTTGTTGTAAATGATATATATATATATAAAATAATTAAAAGTTGTTTGAATAAGCTAATAAAAGCAACTATTGTAAAAGAATAATGGTATAAACCAATGAATCATAAGATGGAATTATAATTAATAATGAGTTACAATTGTAAGATAATCATGTATGTATATAAGAAGTAAAATTATATAAAAGGTTTATAAAAGTGATTTATGAATAGAAAGAAAACTTTTTGAAAGAATAATTAGCATTGATTTCACTATTGTCACTGGGAAATAATAAGGGTGATGACTGCAGCATCATCAGTATCATTTTCGAGTTTCTATGTGATGGATTTGCTACAAAAATGAATTAAAAATTGAAGTTTTGTTGTAATAAACCAATTTGAAATTAAAATTCAATTTGAAATTGATAAATATAAGTGAAAAAGGTTTTGAACTTATAATATAAGTTAGAAGTTGAATAATAAGTTTTATAACTTATTAAATGGGAAAGTGTAAGTGAAACCAGTTGTTGAAGTGGTTAAACAATTAAGTTAAGTAAAATGGAATATGAATTTGAATATTGATATGAATTTGACTTAAGTAAAAGTTAAATAGGATTTACTTTGGAATTTAAAATCCGAATTGAATTGATAAGTAAAACTTAAGTTTAATTAACAAATGATGTTTAAATGGAATAACTTAAGTGAAGTTGAATAAAAAAATCGATCTTTGCATCAAAGTTAAATAATCAAGTGAATTAAATGATGTAAATAAAGTTGGAATGGAATGCAAGTTAAGTAATGTTGAAAGAATTGATGTTAATATCAAAGTAAGTGAATAAAGTGAGTAAATGAAATTGTTAAAAAAGGTGAACTTAAGTTATATAAATGAAATTCAATTTTATTTGTAAAAAGAACTAGCAATTGAATTAAAGAATGGATTGAATGTTAATCAATCGAATGTAAGTAAGTTGATATGAAACGATGTATGTAAGTGTAAATTCATTGAAGTTAGTTGAATAATTGGATGAAAATCAATTGAATGCTAAACCAATTGGAATTAAAACAGTTGAACCAAATTGAATGTAAGTAAAATAAATAAATTTGGTTGTATTGGATGTACATTGGTCGTTATTGCTTGTTGGTTGATTTTATGTAAATTCATTTAGTGTTAATGAAATTGAATTAGTAAAATTTGAAAGCTATGTAATTGAATTCAAATGAAAATTGAAATGCAAAGTTGAATGAAAATGAATATGCAACTTCAATAATAAACTAAAAAATGTGTAAGAAGCATGTATTGGAAATTTTGAACTTGAATTGGCAAAATAGTTTGAATGTTGGAATTGGATACTACTACTAGCAGGATATACAGGTATATAATGGATTGGAATTTTGATTATGAAGTTAAATTGAATTGCTCGACAAAAAAGGTACGTATTTCACTTTTAGTATGAGAATTGATGATTTCCTTCTCCAGCCACTTGGCTTTCTCTTTTCTTTTTGATTCTGAGGGGCCGTAGAGCCGTTTTGTAGTCGCACCGATCTAGCCGCGCAAAGGAGACTCTGGCGAAATTTTTTCGAAAATTTCGGGTGTTAGAAAAATTTTTGAGAAATTTTGAAAGTTTGGGAATTTGAATTTAAATTTAAATTTGAATTGTCAAATAAACAATGTTGTTTGAAACTTATAATTGGAGTTGGAAAGCTAATTGAAATAATAGTGAATCTTTAATAAAAATATTTAGGTTAGAAAGTTAATAAAACTGATTAGCTTTGGAAAAATAATAAACGGTTTAGGATCATTCTCCTTAACTTGTAATTTCGGGACGAAATTCTTTTAAGGGGGGAAGATTGTAACGACCCAGAATTTTTAGTAATTTAAATTTGAGTATTTAATTAATTTTAAATATTTATAAGTGAAAATTTTAAGTTAAATAATTTATTTCTTGAATATTGGATTTAATTGGTCATTTAAATCGATTAATTAATAGTGAAATTCCGTAGATAATTGAATATTGGGTTAAATATGATTGAAAATGGTTTGGAAAATTTTGTTATATCATATTAAAGTTATAGAAATATTTTGGAACTTGTAAAATTGAATTTGGAGTTAATTTGTAAAAATTGAATATTTTAATATTTAATTATCGACTGAAAAATAGCCAATTTTTGAACAGTCTCAGAATTGAACGAAACGAGTTCCATTGGATCCGTAATAGTTAGTTATTATCGGATTTCAAATTTCGTAGCAAACGGAGTTGTCGTTTGACCGTGGCAGCTCGAAACGCATCGATATCGTTTTAATTTTAATTCGGCGAGTTAAAATAGCCATTTTTCAAACGGTCTCGGATTTCGACGAAACCAGTTTCATCGGATCCGTAATGTGATATTATTGTAAGATTTCAAATTTCAAGTCGATCGGATTTATCGTTTGTCCGGTACAAGCCAAAACGCCTAGAAATCGTTTAAATCGGTTTAAATTTAAATTGAGCGTTTATTGCTGTATCTCACACATATGATGGAATTAGCTTACGAAACCTGTTCCATTGCGTCCGGAACGCGGAAAAACCTTAGGATCGCCTGGCGGAACGCGTCGTTTGGAGTTCGTTTGCAAAAGTGTTAAATTGGAGATTTTATTATTAAAATAATAATAATAGTTGTTTATAAATGCAATTATCTCTAAACCCTAGCCAAGATAAACGCAGCCGGCCCTAATTATTTCTATGGCCAGAAAATGTCGCCCCTTCCACCTCAAATCCACACAGATCCGTCGAGTTTTAGAAGAAACTTCCAACTGGAAAGTCGTAGAGGGCAGAGAGGGCTTCGATCTCAACGGTTGAGATCGTGTTCGGAGCTTTGGGTCAACGGGTATTTGGGCACAAAGGCCGTGCGTTTCGTGCATTCCTCAAGGTGGAGGAGGGGGCCGAGCTCCAAGGGGTGGTGGCCGAGCATGGGGGTTGACGAGGGCTTCAAAGTGGCACGTCCTGATCGAGCTGGAACGCGACGGTTTGGGGGCGATTTCAAACCCTAGATTGGAGCTTATGGGTTTCTTTTGCACGATGATAACCTGGAGGGGACGCATTCTTGAACGGGAGAGATGAGTGGTGGGGGCCACGCGCGTGAGGGGTGGTGAGAAAGTTTTTTTTTTTTTATTTAAATTTGAATTGCAAATTAAACCGTTCAAACTTTAAAACGTGATATCTTTTGCATGCGAGGTCGGATTCGAACGAGATTTTTTGCGTTGGCTTCGTATCGCCGTGCTCTTCGCGATGCAACCAGTTTGGAGTCGATTGGAGGTCGTTTGAATTTCGGATAAAATTAAACGTTCGTTTAATTTTATTCGAAACGAACGCGAAAAACGGAAAATAAAATCAAGGTGAGAACTCCTCACTCAATCGAAAGGTTTTGTTTAAAATTTTGAATAGTTAATATTGATTGTTGATGGTTGATTGATTGTGCTAGTAGATATAGTAGGATATATACTATATATAGCGATATATATATATATTGGCATATGTATATATCGGATCTGATTTCCCGCCTCGTATAGCGGATGAGACCCTATTGCGCCGTTATTAAGCGGATATTTATAAAATCCCATATACCACGATATTCCACCTTGAAGTGGAATTGGTATTGTGCTAACGTCTGTGGATGCAGGGTAACAGGTTGGAGGGATCCAACTGGATTCCTCACATATTTGTTTATTTATAAATATTATGTTGATCGTTGATAACCATATTGATATATGACACTTATTCCCGTGATTGACCATTCGATGTCGTTGCATCATCGGATTCAAATTTTTAAAATTTAAAAATAACGGTTTTGAATTAAAAAGGGGTTTAAAAGTGATTTCTCAAAGAATATGGTTTATTTAAAAAAAATTTTGAATTGATTCAAATTTTAAAATAAATCAACGTATAAGTTTTTATGTAAAAAAAAAATTTATATTTTTATAAAATATAACTTAAAAGAAATTTTTAACAATAATAGGTTTTTATAAAATAGTTAAATTTGGTTTTTGGGAAGTTATTATTATTAATGGTTTATATAAAGGATTTTATAAATGGATGTTTTTAAATTAAATTTATTGAAGTTATAGAATAAATTTATAAAGTGTTAAGTTGATGTATAACATGAATTTCACTAGGATTTATAGATTAATAAATGTGAAATTTATAAAACGAATGGTTATTGGAAAATTTTAAGTTTATAAGTTATTAACTTATAGAAATGGATTTGGGCATTAAAAAGGGGAATTTTATAGAAATTGTTAATAAATGAAGATTTCATTAGTTGAAATTATTATAAACCATAAAGAAATCTTGTAAGTGATAAGATTTTAAATTGGTGAAGTTCAAAGGAACGATTTGGTAAATAAATAATATTATAGGTATTTAACTTACAATATGGCTTTTGGGTATGAAACTGGGTTATGTAAATTGCATCGGATTAATAAAGGAATTTATAAAATTGGGGTTTATAATAGAAATGGAATTTATAAACTATGTTTATAAATTTGAAATTCATCGAATTTGATAAATTGAAATATGGGAATTTGTTAAGTGGGCTATATTCACTATTTTGAATATTGAATAGATTATTAAATAAAATGGGTTTGTTTTTGGGAAAGGAATGTTTTAAATGGAATTTAAAACGAATTAAAGGTGTTTTAAAGTGTATTGAGTATCGAAAACATAGATTTCAACATTGATTGTTGAAATAGACGTTTTCGAGAAACAGAAGGGGATAATTTGTATAGTATTGGATTTATATATCTATTTTAATTTCAAATCCATATACTAGTGTTTTTGGGTTGTCGTAACGATGTTTTACGCAACATTCGTTTTTAACCCAAATAAATGTGAATAAAAGAATATTTCTTTAAAGGAATGAAATTAATACTTAACTATGGTTTAAGCATATGGAATATTTTCGAATTGTTGAAAATAAATTGAATTGTGAATTACTTATTTTTAAATAAGTTTAGAAATGATTTTCCAATATGGAATGGAACGTTTTTGTGAATTCACCTTTTAAAGGTAAATTGTAAGCGAATATTTTGGAATCGATTTGAAATCAAATATGAATGGGTATTTGGGATTTAATTCACGTTGGAATTTATAATAGGAAGGGAAATTGGTTTAAAAATAAATGTTGATTTATTTTTAAAGATGGAAATAAAATTCACGAATTTGGAGCGTAAAATTTAAAAATAAATCGGTAAGGATTTATATGTTGTTTTGAAATTTGTTTTCAAAAGGGATAAAGGATGAATGGTGGTTCGAAATTGGTTTTCAAATAGTTGAGGTGTGTGTGATTTGAAATTTGTTTTCAAATGGTTGAGTTGTGTAATTTGAAATTTGTTTTCAAATGGTTAAGGTGATTTGAAATTAGTTTTCAAATGGTTAAGGTGATTTGAAATTGGTTTGCAAATGGTTAATGTAATTTGAAATTTGTTTTCAAATGGTTGAGGTGTTTAATTTGAAATGGGTTTTCAAATGGTTAAGTGTGGAAATTATATCGTGAAGGTGTTTTGGTAAAGCAAATAAATTGGGCAATTATTTGGAAATTGTGTATATATATCTTGTAAAGATATTTTGGGACTTAATAATTTTGGAAAAATTATTTGGAATCTGATGATGTGGCGCATCTTTATTGATAGTTAAATAACCGACTATCAATATTTACCCTTGGATGGTATTGGTTGTGTTTGTTTGGAATTGAATGCACACTTATTTTTAAAATAAGCGCTCGCTATTCGGTTTAGCCGGGAGAGGACCTTTGTGTCATATATCCCATTCCGAATATGCGATACGTCGTTATGGATAGCATTTGAAGACCGGTGTTGAAGACCGGGTATTTGTGAAAACGATAGGATGACCTATCGATTGTCTCCGCATCGTTAGCTACGATATGGAGATTTCCTTTGTGATGGGAAATTTTATCGGGATTGTGGATACCCGGATTGCAAGGGCTTCTTTGGAAGTGCCTTCGGTTCTGTTCGAACCCGGAACAGACTTGTATGGTTACGTGTCTGACATTACATTTTGAGAGATAGAGCAGATTTCTTTCAAATACATTTCTGTTGGTGGCGGAGAATTTATTCTCTTAGCTTAACACCCTTCTCTGAGACGTACGAGCTCAGAGGTTATGTAGTTGAAGGTTATCAGCGATATTTCCCAATCTGGTAATGTGGCATGCTGAGTGCTGCTGTGTAATGATCATTGGTTGGTCATTTGTGATATGATCATTTGTTTGATCATTTATCTTTGTGATTATTGCTTTGGTCATCTGTGGACCCAAAGCATGGCTTTGTTGCACAAAGCGTAGCTTTGTGGACGAGACTTCGTCAGGACCTTACTCCCCGGAAATGGTCGAAACAGGAATATGCGGCAAGGTTATGAGGGTCGCTCCCTTTAGGGTATGTCATTTCCTTCTGGAAAAGGGTGGTATCATGGTATGGAGCCCAGATATTTACTCATGTGGAAACACTATATCTATTTCTGTGTGGTGTTGTTGGTATCGAGCGCTCGGATAAAGGTCCCAAAGGACCGGGGGATGACATATTCGTGTAGTAGTTACCTAGTTACAGAGGTAACCCGGCCTTGTGTTGGCAGAGATCTAACCGTAACGTTAGTTTCTCGGGACGTCCCGCCAGAGGCGATCCCATGTGGCAGTAGAAAGTTCCTTAGCCTGATCATTTGTTGGAAATCCATTCATCCAATACGTGCCTTGTACGGTTTTAGTTGTAGAACCTGCTATTTAACATGGCAGCTATAGTAGGCATAGCATCATGGTACCTATGCTGGCTAGGATTTATATTATACTTTCGAAATACTTTCCACTATGCACTAGTAATAATATCAAAGAATTTTTCTCGTAGTAAGCATGTTTGACTATCATAAGGAGAAATCTCCCCCATGTGTGCGTTTGCATTGTGTGTGTGCCGGGAGGCCTTATGGTAGTTTCATTTTCCAAAAAGCATTGCGGATTTCAAAATTTAAACTTTCTTGTTGCGTGTTTAAAGATAAACTGTTTTGAGTTCTCACACCAGTCACATGACTGACCTGGAGTTTATTGTTCCTTTCCTAAACTCTGGGTGCCCACTATTTTCCACACGGGCAGTCTAGAGTTAGGTTATCAGGTTATTCTGGATTCGGGAGTTGCTGTGCAGATCTGGAGGCGAGCCAGATAGCGTAGTCTATTATCTATTGTATATAGTATTTCTTTTCCGCTGTTGTTGTCATACACTCTGATTGATGTAATGTAATGTGATGTAATGTATAAAATGTATAGTTCTTTTGTTTTAATGAATATTCATTTATCTATTATATGTTGTTCCGCTGCGACTGTGAGATTCTGTTATTGTTTCTCGTTCTGTTACTTGTTTTCTGTTTTCTCCTCTCTTTCTTTTCTTTCTTCTTCTACCTCTTTCTTCTTCTAAAACCCTAACGGTTCGATTTTTCGGCAACGAAAAATCGCGATCGTTACATTATTACTCAAAATTCCATCTTTTAAAAAATAAACAGTGAAGGTGAAATGATTTTCAAAACATGTTTACAAAAATATTTATTTCAAAGGAGATTAAAAAAAATAACCAGAAAGCTTTTACAAAATGTTCAAAAAGTTGTTTAAAAAGTTGTAACAGCTTAGTTAACATATTTACACATTTTAAATAATATATGCACGGATTAATAATAAAATAAAAGAAAATAATATGTGTGTACTTAAGTAAGAAAATATGTGATAATTTTCAAGTTTAAACTTTAAATAAAGAAAAGAAATTATGAAATGTCACACTCTCTTTCACGTCCTAGTACACTTTAGAGTATTGCATGGTGGGTAAAGGGGTGCATCCTTGTGGCTCGCATGTGGATCAAGGAAGAGGGAGGTTGGGCGATGAGGTGGCCTTAAACTAGCGGAGGGTATATGACATAGGAGCTTAAAGGTAATTTCATTTCATCCATTTTCATTAATGAAAAATTCCTTTTTCTCTCTCTTTTCCATTTCATTCCTTATTCTTTTTCAAAATCTATCTTCCTCTTTCTTAAAGTTTCAAACCATTTTAATGGCTTCCACTTTGAATTCCTAAGTTTAAAATCAAAAAATTCTACTTTAAAACCTTTTAAATCTTGTTTAAACCAATTACTTTTCTTCCTACTCCTCTTCTTCTTTCAATTTGAAGCCTTACCTCCACACAACTAAGGTCGAGCCCAAATCCACCCATGGCCAAGCCATATAGCACTTAGGTGGAGCCCATTTCAAAGATTCAAGGCTAAAAGTCAAGTCTTTTCCAAAGAAATAGCAAAGGTCCAGGTCCTATTTCAAGTTTTAGGAAGTTTGGTTAAGCTTTAGTCAGTAAAGCTCACTCCTTTACCTAAAGTTGTTAGCTTTAATTATTTCCTACCTTGTTTGTAAAATATAATACTTGTTTGGACAAAACTGATGCAGTAGGTATGTATATATATGCTTCGTTGTGACGTTGTTTGGTTATATATGCAAACTTGTATGTGATGTAGAGTTAGACTTGAAGCCTAATGTTTATGTTAGTAGAAAATTGGGACCTTTGCTAATGTTTGTGGTTGGGATGCGATTATATATGTTATGATCATGAATACAAGTTTGTATGCTAAGAAAGTTAGCACCTTTGTATGGTTTGACAACATGGAACCCAAGCGTATAAAACTATGGTTATTAGTTTTAAAAATCAAATTGTTTTCAAGTTTTAAACTTTGTCTTACTTTTAAAAACTCTTACCTTTATGTTGTGGAAAGTTGTAAGCTTCAGTGAATTAAGCTTTCAAAAGAGACAACTAAGAAACATTTTATAGTATCCACAGCGATAGTCGCTATAAATGCACTTTTGCTAAAAATTAACTTTTTGAAAATTAAGTTCTTATACTTAAAATACTTTGGAAATTTTTTTATAAAGCTAATAATAATGATTAAAGAGATTTAATTAAAAATTATTAATTAGTTAAGTTTGGTAATTAATAATTAATTAAGTATTAAACAAGATTTATTAATATAAATAAGTGGAGATTAATTGCTAATTAATTATCTGTTAAAAGTGAGATTAATTTAAATTAATCATTGATTAAGTAAAATTAATTATTAATTAAGTATATTATTTATTTTTAATTAATTATTAATTAATTATAGGGTTAATTATTAATTAGTTATTAAGTAAGTGTTTAGTTATAAATTAATTAAGGGTTTTAATTTATAAATAATTTAGTTTAAAGTTTTAGTTATTTCTTAATTAATAATTAAGTTATGATAAGATTTAATTATGACTTAATAAAAGGATATAACTTGTAATTAATTATTAAAAAAAGGGTTAAGCTTTTAGCTACTTTGTTTCCCAAGGATCAATTTGCTTAAAAGCAACTTTCTTTTACAAAACAGTTTTGAACACAAGGGGTTCTATTGTCGATACCATTAAGTAACCCTATAAATGTGAATGGGCTATACCAAGCTTTGATATTGTCAGCAGAACAAATCTCCGTTCTACTATAATTAAACTTAATAGATTGTTTGGACATTTATTTAGCAGGACAAATCACCATCCTGTTATTATATTATTTAGACATGTTATTCCCAGATTTGGTTATGGATTTTATATACATATATGTTGGCTTATATAAATAACTATATGTGACTTCGATGTCAACTTTAAATAAATGATAACTTGGTTTAGTATCATTGTGATCGCTAAGCCACTTTCCAAATTTGTAAAAGTTGTGTTTCAAATTAAATTAAATTCTTTTAGTTTGGGGTTAAGTGTTTTAAAAGATTTTGTAAGTTATCTAATTATTATGTTAAAGGGGTTTAAAAATAATATTTTGTTTATGAAAGGGATTTTATTTTAAAAAGAATTTATTTAAGAATATTTACGAATGATATTTTCTAAAACATTTTTATAAAGGAATTATAAAGAAAGATTTTTAAAAGAGCTTTATAAATAGAATGGGATTTTATAAGGGAATAAAATTGGTTTTGGCTATTTGTCATTCTTAAGTAGGGTGGTATGGAAATGTTCTTTCATACTTAACACCGAAGGATAATGATTTGGTTTATCGTAAGAAACCTTTTGAAAGATATTTTTTAGGACCATTTAAATATAATTTTGGAAAAAGGAGATAATCTTCCTTAAATTATGTTAATATTTTTATACTGATAAGATAAGTATGTGGATATGATTTCTGAATATTGAAAAATATGATGTTTTGATAATATACTTATGTCGTTGAGATAAGTATATAAAGGTTTCCAAGTATTCAAGTATAATTTGTTTGTGAAATAATATCCTTTGTCAAAAGTATTTTGAAATAATTATTCTGTAAAATAAATTCAATCAATAAAGATTAATTAGTCGAGACTTAATGGATCCCATATGGAATTAAATCAATGACTGATTGTTTGTTATTTGATCGTTAAACAACCGATTATCAAATCTTATCCCAAAATATGGCTCTGGAAATTTCTAGGAGAAACAGATGAGTTATACGGCATAGTCATCTTCGATGATATTGTACCGTGCATATAAATCTCGTTTTGTTCTCCTCGAATGAATGATAGGGCGATCCATCCAATAAAATGGTTAGCGGTGATCCCTACACTTATTCATTTGTCTATTTATTTTTGTAAGAACTAGGGTTGAGTTTACCGAAAACTATCGAATGTTGTTTCGAAGAGATCGGGATTGGATAAGTAAAAATTATTCGAAAACCACTTTGATCCAACTCAACCATTTCGAGCTAAAGGCATCTTAGAGAATATGGAATCGAAGATGGAGATTTTGAAGTGCAAGGGCTACTTGCTATTAATCCTAAGGGTGATTCCAAAAAGGATGTAATGGAAGTAGTTCCTTCGGTTCGTTCATCTCCTAAGCGACTTGTATGGAAGAATGCTAACATTACATTGTTGCATGTAAGGCAGTGTTAACATTTCAAGTGGGAAGTGCTAAAGAAAGGTAAAAATGTTGCCTCAGGCCTCATCAACCAGAAATGACTAAAATAGGGGAGATGTGATATGGCTAAGTGGGTCGCTCCTATTAATTTATGGTCATCCCATATCTAGAGTCAATATCTATGCATGTTTTGAATTTCTAATATGGTTATTAATCAAAACCAAGGAGTGATCGTATTTAATACTATCTAGTAAGGGTTAGACCGATCATATGTTGGTACAGGTTCCTGGCGTGGCCTTCGGTATGCTTTATCTAGAGGTGTATTATGGCAAGTGATACCCCAGTAGCCTTGTCATTGATGGAAACCCAACTTCCAATAAATGCCTTCGGACTTAATTATAAACCTATTATGCTGGAATTTAATTAATGTAACAATTTCAGCTAAGATTAATATGTATTTATATCCTGGACACAATTATAATATCACTGAATTTTTTATAGAAAATGTTTTGGTTATCGTATGGTAGAAATCCGCCCGTGTTTATGTGCAGTGTGGTCTTACGAGATACCTTTGGTTTTAAAGTATTTTGTAAGTATAACAAATAAGATTCCTTGTGATTTGAGTTTCTCACATGGGTTTTACCAGACCGATCCGGGCGTTATTTTTCTTATAATACTCGGGTCAGACTGAACATATTTTCAAATTAGTTTTGGATGCTTTGAAGCTCGGGAGTCGAGCTGGATGCCAAGACGTATCTCTCGTATAGTCTTGTTATTTCTACTGCATTGTTATTGTACTCATCGGCAAATTGTAGGGACAGGATGTTATAATTGTCAAAGGCTGATGATAAATTGGTGTTGTACTTCGATATGTGTATGTATATTAAAGTTCTTTTTCTTTTGTAAGACTTGTTTTATACTGTATATTACTCATCTCCATTTGCGGGTTTCTATTCTATCTTTTCTTTTCTTCATTTCATTCCTAGTGACCTATCTTTGGACAACAAAATAGTCGGTACACGAATACCGTGGAGATAAGTATATAAAGGTTTTCAAGTATTGAAATATACGTTGTTTGTGGAATAATATCCTTTGAAAAGGGTATTTTGAATCTTTGTTTTAAATGAAATTTAATTAATAAAGATTAATTAATAGAGGTTTTGTAGATCACTTATGGAATTAAATCAATGATTGATTATTTGCTATCTGATAGTTAAACAACCGACTATCAAATCTTGGCTCAAAATATAACTCTAGAAATATCTAGGAAAAAACATGAAAGTTATATATCATAGTCATTTTCAATGATGTTGTAATGTGCGTATAAATCTCGTTCAGTTCTTCCAGGACGAATGATAAGGAGATCTTTTCTTTAAAATGGTTAGGGGGTGATCCTTGCACTTAATCATTTGCCTTTTTATTTCCGACAGAACAAAAATTGGGTATACCGGGAACTATCGAATGTTTTTTCTAAGAGACCGGGATCGAATAAGTAAAATTATCCAAAAATCACTTTGATCCAACTCAAGCGCTTCGAGCTGAAGATGTCTTGAAGAATATGGAATCGAAGACGGAGCTTTTGAAGTGCAAGAGTTACTTTCTACTAATCCTAAGGGTGCTTTCAAAAAGGATGTGGTGGAAGTAGTTTCTTCAGTTCTTTTATCTCCTTAACGACTTATATGGACGAATGCTAACATTATATTGTTGCTTGGGAGGCAATGTTTACATTCCAAGTAGGAAGTGCTAAAGAAAGGTAAAAACGTAGCCTTAGACATCATCAGCTGGGAATGACTAAAACAAGGGAGATGTAATAGGGTTAAGTGGGTCGCTCCCATTAGGGTATGGTCACCCTTATCTAGAGTCTATATCTATGTATGCTTTGAGGTCCCAATATGGTTGTTGATCACAACTGAGGAGTGATCATATTTATTACTATCCAGTAAGAGGTTGGCCGGTCCTGTGTTAGCTAGGGGTTCAGGCGAGGCCCTGCATAGATTTTATCTAGAGGTGTACTGTGGCAGGCAGTCCCAGCCTTTTCATTGATGGAAATCCAACTTTCAATAACTGCCTTCGGACTTAGTTGTAAAACTATAATGTTGGAATTTAATTAATGTAACAATTTCGGCTAAGGTTAATATATATTTCTGTCCTAGACACTGTTATAATATAACTGGTTTTCTAAAGAAAATGTTTTGGTTATCATATAGTAAAAACTCGTCCGTATTTATGTATGGCATGATCTTACGAGATACCTTTAATTTTAAAGGATTTTATAAGTACAATAAATAAAATTCCTTGTGATTTGAGTTTCTCACACTGGTTTTACCAGACTGATCTGAATGTTATTTTTCTTATAATGCTCAGGTTAGACCGAGCATATTTTCAGATTAGCTTTGGATGCTTTGGAGCTTAGGAGTCAAGCTAGATGCCAAGATGTATATCCCATATATTCTTTTTATTTCCGCTACATTATTGTTGTTCTTCGGCAAATTGTAAGGACGAGACATTATAACTGTCAAATGTTGATGATAGGTCAGTGCTGTACTCTGATATATGTATGTATATTAAAATTCGCTTTCTTTTGTAAGACTTGTTTTATATTATATATTACCCGTCTTGATTTGTGAGTTTTTGTTCTATAATTCCTTTTTTTCTTTTCACCCCTAATAACCTTTCTTTCGGACGACTAAATGATCGACACAAGAATACTGAGGATGTATTAATTGGCATCTTTAATCTTTAATAGTAAGAAAGGTAGATCGTTACAATAATCTTAGACAAAAATGAAATTTAGTGATAGAATCAATATAATTTGTTAATGTTTGGTTAGACAATGCAAAATAATGAGAATTGGAGATTGAATTTGATTGTTACAAGATCAATAATCATGATTAATACATAGAATATGATAAATTTTAGTTATTGTTTGATTTCTTTAAAGACCAAAGAATTTAAATTCGACACATAAACAAAGTCGAACCACTATAAATCTTATGTTACATTTTTTTCACTTATATTCCCTCCAAATTATTGCATATCATTATCAACTTATGTAAACCATTTAAATCACTAGATCCATGAATCAAAGATTAAAAATTTCATATAATCATAATCAATAACTACAACCAGGATTAATGGTTCTACACAGTCTTTTGTGGTAGAAGACAAATTTTTTTGTCTAAAATTAAATAAATAAAATATTAAATATTTTTTTGTAAAACTAAAATTTAAAAAAAAAATCATGTTCAAAAAAACCTTATGGAATCTAATTGAAGATGAAAAGTTAGATAAATAAAATATTTAATATGTACTGCAAAAGAAAACAAGGAAGAATGCATATTGAAAAATATAGTGATATTGAAACTATAAATTAAACAGACTAAAAATACAGAAAATAATATAGTTTTTACTTGGAATTCAACCTTGTGACATTACCAAAATTAAACCATATTTTGATTAAGTGCGAGATTAGAATTATCGATCGTAAAAATGTAAAAGGTTGCTTTATTAATATTTATAAATGTTTGTGTAGACATCTAGCCATTTTAGATTTAAAACCATGTTTTGATATTTTAAATGTACACGGTCTGATAGATTTTAATCAAATCATGTCCATTAATATTTTATATACATTTACTACTTGTATGAAACACATTTCTTTGAAACTATGAGTGCGTTGTCTATGAAGTGAAAGGGGAAACCTAAAAGGGGCATAAAAATGGAAAGTTCGATGAAAAAGGTATGTATTTTGTGTTGCGAAGCGGAAATGAATGTTTTTGTTTATTTGTATTTTTGTTTGTTTTAAATCATTTTAAGTATTTCTGAATAAATGCTAGCAATTAATATCAAACTAAAAATTGCTTATAAAATAGAAAGAAAAAATTTACATTCAAAAAAAAGGTATATTCGTTAAAAAAGAGCCATTTGAATAAAACAGTACATCTCATTCAATGATGCTTAAGTTAATTTTCCTTGTTTAGCATAGAATGATTTAGCTGATAATGTTTTGCTCCATTCATAAATGTTAATGCACGCTCATACCCCTCGTAACCTCGTAAACATTTACAGGGAACCGAATTTAGGGACGATATTCAATTATTTTTTTGAACACATCGTAATTTAGTTCCTCCTTTCTCAGAGTAGTGGGTCTTGATTACCTAGCCCGTGAAAATGAAGTAGCATCGGATGTCCACTGTGGAGTAGTGGAATTAGGATTGGATGATAGCATTATCGTACGTCTAATCTAACAGCCTGAATTTAGAGGAGTGCGATTTTGAATCGACAAAATCAAAAAGCAGTTGTCTGTCAAATGTAATCGACCCCATCTGTTGTTTGAAGGAGTTTGGTTTCTGGAACCAAATATAATTCAGATTATCCTATTTGTTTTTCATATAGTGGTGGTAATATTAAGGTCTAAGCACTGGTTGAAATCAGTCGCGGTTTCTTTATGACAATGCTAGCTCGTTTGTCACAAATAGTTAGAGTTGCAGAGCAAATGTCAATGAAAGTAAGAGGTTTTTGTACATTCCTGTTGAATATGCAAGTATATGATTTTTGTTTGATGATAATAAATATATATATTTGTTAATGTACTATTTTATTTCACATAATTAATAAATATTTGCTGAATAAAATAAATAACACAGAATTTAAATTCAACTATATATTTTATTCAAACAAATATTTGATAGAATTTTGAATAGTACAAATTTGATCTCTCACTATATATATATATATATATATACACAATTTCAATTTCAATACATATTCAATTACATCACAATTTATCATTTACATTAGCACCTCACTACATATCACATTAACTCGTATTTAATCTTCAAATCTTTTCCATCTTGAATCAAGCATCTGAGTTATCTGCAAAATACACAACGACGCAGTAAAATTGAAAAAAATAAAATTTGCAGGGCAAAATAAAATGTAATTTTGAAAATATTATTTGCCTCGGTTATTTGGGTTGTTCGTCGTCATTTAATTTTGAATCCATCATACACGAACAGCTTGTGACATGCACAGTGTATCACTGTACATGCCACAAGACCGTGCATACTAAATGTACACTTGATAAAATTACAGGGACAGGTGAGCACAAGGTCAAACCCAATCAAAAGTCGGGTTCAACTCAAGTGAAATACAAATAAAGTCATGATATAAGCACATGGTCAAACCCGAGCTTTAAGCTGGATTAAACACAGGTGTAAGTTCAATAAAATGGTCAAGAATCCAAAACCAACATAAAACAAGCCTCGATAAAAATTCAGTGAGTGCTCAAGAAAACAATAAACTGGTCACTGCAACCCAAACCAATATCATACTTATGTATATGCTATACACCGACTCATGCAACACATGAACATGTATGTATGCAACCCAAATCAATGAGGGTTCAACATGAAGCATGGTCAGATTTCAGACCATAACCAGAACCAAAGCAAAATAAAGACAAATTCCAAATCATCAACTCAGTGCAGCACAAACAAACTGCCCAGGCTCAAAGACGTGTATATATATGCTATCGACATAACAATCAAATGAATCAAAGGACCAGAGCACAGATATACAGTGACTAATGCAATCAACTGAGGTGAACCAGAAAACAAAGACCCGTCAATTGTACAGATGAAGCCAACATGAAACAAGAACAAGCAGCTTCCACATGTGACAACAGTACAATGCAAATACAAGTAGTGACAATGCACAGCAAATATCAAGTGCAGAAAGCTACATGAACAAGAGTTAAAACTGCAGTGTAACTCGAAGCAACTACTCGATGCAAACCGAAGCTTCATAACTATCATGAATGCAGCTATCAGTTTCATACCAAAGTTAAAAATGAACCAGTGTGACAGCAGTGGTGCAGCAGCCTCAATAAGTGTAAGCATGAATGTGATAAGCAGAAGTGATACAAAACGCAACAGAGAATAACACAGTGTACAAGTTCAAAATCAAAGTAGCAGTTTTGAACCAAGGACAGTTTCAATTGAACGAGTATTTGCTCGAGTCACGATACAACAGCAAGTGCAATCAATGCAAACAAAACAATATCACATAGAAATGATCAAAGTCAGATAATATGAGTAACACGGTGAATTAACAAAGTCTAAAGTGACCAATGTCAACAGCAGGTTCAAACCAGGGAATTCGAACTAAACTTATCAATTTTGAAAGTCAAGGCCGACATCAACAGAGAAATGCACGGAGCAAATTCGAACTCGTCAAAGTCGTGGTGGCCAAGAAAATGAAAGTCAGAATCAAATAAGCCATGACAATCAAGGAACAAAGAATTACATGAATTAAACGAGTCAGAAACATCTTAAGCATTCAAGCAAAATCGAACAGCAAAACAAATTATCAGACTAACAAAAATCAAGGGAATTAAAACCTATTTAACTGTTAATATCAACGGCAGATAATGCATCAAGTTAAAGAATATTAATATAAAGAAAAAAACATAAATCATATACCAATTCATAGTCGAACTCGATCAAATTGAAGGAGCTATGTGCGAATTGAAAATGCGGTCAATTGCCATAGCAAATCAGAGGAATAATCATTGTAATCGACTAACAAACAATCGACTAATTCAATTATCACAGAACCCTAGCTTTCGCAGAGAGGAACGAACGAGCAAAAGAAGTAGAAACCTTTTTTTACAGAAGCAAAACGGGTCGAAGAAATATAGAAAGAAAACAAAAGGGATTTAGCACTTATTCTTTTGGGCTGGCTTCTTTTAAGTTCATATTGAGCTTTAAATTTTAAAACTAAGGTTTTGTTGTTTTTTAATTGCTTTGTTGCATTTATCTTTTAATCTTTTGTAAATTCTAGTCGTGTGACTAGGGGATGAACAACGGTGGTGTAGTTCGAGAATTCGCAACTCAGTGGCTGAGTTGTGCTAGGGTTTCGAGTGTAGAGTTAGGTTAGTCGATAGCGGGTGTCGCGAGTTTACATGTGTATGCGTCTGACTACTTAATTTCTAGTAGAAACCTTGGGGCAGCACGTAGGCAGGGTTTTGCCAAAGCTGGGTAAATCTGTGTGTTCTATCTTTTGCTTTTATTATTCTGCTATTATCTGTGCTGTTATTTTTCTGGTAATATCTGTGTTGAAATTATTTTATACTTGCGCATTAAATTTTTATAATTAATAATATCACCTTATTCACCCGAACCCCCTCTAGGGTGAAATCGATCCTACAAGTGATATTAGAGCTAGGAACAAAAGCCTTTTTTGTTTTAAAATTTTGATTTTCCAACGACCAATCTATGCTTTACAAATTTGAATTTTTAAAATGGCTTCTTTTAACAATGCTTTGCTGAGGGTCGGTCCAATATTGTTCCTTCTTTTGATGGAATGGATTTTTTAAATTGGAAATTAAAAATGGAATTTTATTCAAAATCTGTTAATATTAAATCTTGGGATATTATTAAAATTTTGTGTGATATAACAGACAAGAAAATTACTTCGATTAATGCTCTTGCTATGCATATGCTATATTCTCATATTAATCAAGATAAGTTTAACTTTATCTCTCATTGTGAAAATGCACAGGAAGTCTAGAATATTTTTGATGCAATATAAGGTGCAAAAGTCAACAGCAATGAGAAATCCTGCACAATCAACTCAGTTAAAGAAACGTGCTTAATAGGATTGGTAAAAGGCAGTAGTGATGAGGATGATAATGGAGCAGCTAAGCTAGCGCTACTAATGAAGAGATTTAAAAAGTGGAACCGCAAATACAAAAATATATCTCTAAATCAGCAATTGAAAAGCAGAATAGTCAAAGCACTAGACAACTCAGAAGGAAAGAAAATCATATGTCACAAGTGCAATAAACCCGGTCATATCAAGCCCAATTGTCCCCGAGTTCAACTCGACCAAGGGAAGAAACCGAAAAGAAGAAATTTTACAGCCACGTGGAAAAAAAGAGATTATAAAAGCACTAGTAATGAGAGCGAAAGAGAAGATCTGTGCCTTCGAGGTGATATAACTGATAGCGATGATGATGAGCCAAGCAAGGTATCAAAACTCACTCTCTCAGAATTACTTATATTTTCCATGAAGTAAATGGCTGTTTTGAATGAATTAGGGAGAAATATGCCAAAATTGAATCACAAAGAGATACTTTGATAGATTTAAATAAACAGCTTGATCAATTAGTTAAAAATATCAAAGCAAGAGCCCTAAGTGTGATAAGTGCCCATTATTCGAAGAAATTAAAAAATCAGAAATTAAAATTAAATCGCTTGAAAATGAAATTCTGATTTTGAAAGAAAGTGAAAATAAACGGAGAGAAAATTCTATTAAAAAGTGCACACAATTATTAAATGAAAATGTATCCCTCAAAACACAAGTCCAACAATTGTCTATGACTTTAGTAAAATTTCCAAAAGGAGAAAGATCGTTAAATATGCTATTAGAAAAACAAATCTTTAATACGGTTAGACAAGGACTTGGATATAATCAACCTAACTTGTTAGAAGCAAATTTAATCAAGTCAAAACCGAGTGCACAATTTGTAGAAAAATTGGACACACTCAAAATATTTGCTGATATAGACCCAAACACGTGAAAACAATTCCAATTTGGGTTCCCAAAGGCAAAAATGTAAAATCCATTAAAGTTAAACAAATCTGGGTGCCAAAAGGAACATATATAAATTGTTTTGGGTCTCCATAAATATTCATCAAAATTATTTGCCATTAACAACCATGGACCTATAAAAACAAATAGTTCACAAGAATTCTTTATTGTGTAGGTGCGGTGGCAGGTTAAGGAACAACAACAGTGTTATCTGGATTCTGGCTGTTCCAGACACACAACGGGCGAAAAATTAAAGTTTCTTAGCCTAGTACAAAGGTGGCAGAATCACAATGGGAAATTTGAAAAATTATCGTAAAGGTAAAACAGGTAATGCTATGTTTATCTTGAATAATTGATTAAATGTGATAATCTACACCATAATCTGATTTGAATCAGCCAGTTATGTGATAATAAAATAAATGATGATTTTGATTCTGGGACTTGTTCTTATTTGACTTGTTCTTATTTGAGCAAAAATGTTGACTAATCATTTTTCATCTTCGAACTAGTTCATATAAATTTGTTTGGACTAATGATGTTATTTTATTGATTGATGATTGCTTAAGATACTCATGGATATATTTGGTTATTTTCTAATTCGAGATATGTCACTATATTCACTAATCTGTCGATTTACATGGCTTCAATTCAATTTCATTTAAAAGCTGTTAAAAATGATTTTAAGATATTTTGTTGCACACATCATAGTCTGGTTCTTGATATCTATCTAATGATAAATTTGAGTCAAAGGAAAATTCAGTTGCAGTTAAAACTGGTAATCTAGTTGATAGAAAAATTACTAGTGCAACATGATTTATGTTGAGACATACAGCAGCTGCATCGTTTTTCAAAGAAAATATCTGCATATTTTTCACTTGAGATAATTTTCAAATAGCAGACACTTCTTTTATAAAACCCCTTCTAGAAAATCGTTTTTTGACCTTGTTTCAAATTAGTCATTTTAGAAAATTTAATGTATAATTATCTTTGGATTTGCTTTATAAACGATTACATTAACTAATCTGACTCCCTAATGATTATTGAAAAGATAAATAGTGATTGAAAAAGTGATGAGTGTTGATATTAATCATATATTATAACTTGAGAGGGTATAATTAGTAAATTTCTTTATAAATTTAAACAAGAGTTAAAAAAAATTGTTGGTAAAAATTCCATTACCATATCTATTTCTATCAACCATCACTCATCAAAATACAATATAGTATGTCAATATGTGGTATCTTTAAACGGAAAATCATTCGGTTTTTAGATTACTATATTTTTTAGTAATAAATAAATCCAAAGTATTCACTCTCATTTAAAAGTCCTCACGGTTATGAATGGGTGAATTACTTGTAATTTTTGATTATGTGCTTCCATGCTCATTTGAAAGTCCTCACGGTTATGCATGTATGGAATGCATATCAAAATTGATTAATTAAATAGACAAGTTGATTCTAATCCCATTTAAAAGTCCTCACGGTTATGCGTGGTTAGAAGATACTTGAATTCATTTTTTATAGAATTGAGAATACTATTAACCTTATTTAAAAGTCCTAACGGTTATGCATGGTTAGTAGATATTCAAATTCCTGATATAAATATATCATAAATAGCCACAACTATATGTTTTATATGATGACATCGTCCCTATCATTCTAAAGTGAAATATGCATCAAACAGAGTATTTATGATTTTTGTTTGATTTTTTATTGAAATTTAATTTTATACTCGATTGAGTTTTAATGTCGTATTAATGTCTATCACTTTATCTCTATTTTTATAACATTATTACTCTTTTGCTGATAATAAAAGGGGAAGATAAAAGTTAAGATTTTGATAAATAAATGACAAATATTTTATTTTGTATTTTCTATTTGCATATAGGTTCATTGCACATTTTTATTTCATGCATATATGTGTAGAGGGATGTTAGTCCGTGAGATGATAGTTTTGATGAAAACAACCTTAGACTAGATTATAACAGTATAAGTTTAGATATATATGTATATGCAGGATTTAACCATGCAGGTACCAATAATGAAGACTGTGTAGTATAGAGATTCAAGATATCAAGATTGAAGACTCATGAGTATCACGATTATCAAGAGTTCAAGAATTCAAGTAATTTATTCTTTAATTAGAAATTTTGTTAAAACTCCTAAAGAAGTACTGGCATCTTAAAATCCAATTTATTCGTGGAATGGAATCCACTTCGAGCATGTTAAAGGGATGGAACCCTAAGTAGGATGGAACCTATGAAAAATCTAGTGGAACATTGTTTTGTATCCGCTAACCTTTTATTCAAAATGATTTTTCAAAATTATATCTTATTTTCAAAATGATTTCAAAACCTTCCTTTTAAAAGCATCAAAAACATCTATCTTGATTTCAAATACTTTTAGCCCCAAAATAATCTTTAATTTCAAAATCAAATTATCCTTGTTTTTAAACTATCTTTTAAATATAATATATTTAACTTTTAAATATTTATACTTAGATTTTAAGTATAAAATTATAGTAAAGTTTTGTATATATTATTCTTTATACTTACTTATGTATTTTAAATATAGTCAAGTATATTTATAAAGTTTAAAATAGTTTTAATATAAAATAAAGGTTATTTTCAAAGAAAATCAAAACACCAAAAATCCCTTTGGGATGTCAACATACTCATGTACCCCATGTCGACATGGTGTCAGTTGAGTTCAAAATTTAAATTTCAAAAGAAGTGTCTATTCTTCATAACTCTTCACGAATGAACATGACTGTTGTTCCTCTATAAATAGTGGTTAGTTTCAACGAATTTTAAGACAGTTTTTCTGGTTTTTCACTCCTCTTCTTCTTTCACATTTCTATATACTAATTCTTATCATTACTCTGCCGAAATCAACATTGAATCTAACTAGATTATCTCTGGTTTGATTCTCTATCACTATCTTAACAAGATCCTCAGTGCTATTCAGAGTTATAGGCTTTTTGTAATCAACTTAGCGAGAAAAGGTGTGATTGTAGCCTTGATAATCAATCAAGTGTAAAAGATATGATTGTAGCCTTGGAAATCAATTGGGTGAACTTGTTGCCCGGGAAATCAAGTATCTCTACCCAGAGATATTGTGATTCTGGAGGGTGTACCTCGTAGCCTTGAAATCGAGGGTGTAATTGTAAAGATTGTTTTTGAAAGGAAATACGTACTTGTGTATGGGACTGGATGTAGGGTAACTCTGAACCAGTATAAAATCCGGTGTGTTCTTTTCTTACTGCTTTTACTTTATGTTTGCATTTGTGTTTGATTCTGTGATCATATCTGTGTCTAAATATTGCATACATTTGTGTTTAAATTAATAAAAACTCAAAAAGATTTAACAATTCTCTAAAACACTATTTAACCCCCCCCCCCTCTAATGTTTGTTCTTAGCCTTAAGATCCTTAATCTGCATTTCTCACATTTGGTATCAGAGCAAGGTTTTCAAAGTTTCATAATCTGACTTTTGAAAAGAAAAAAAATTCAAAATGGCTACCAACACTCTATTGTTACTAACACTAGTATCCCTGTCACTAGTTCATTTGTAGAAGGTCGGTCTACTGTCAGACCACCACTTTTTTATGGCAGTAACTATGCATATCGGGCATGTAGGGTGAAAATATATTTACAATCTATAGGATTAGACACTTAGGATATTACACAAACTGAATATTCTGAACCCACAACTGATTTTGCACAGTGGACCGCTGAGAAAAAGACTGTTGCACAAAACAATTCTAAAGCAATGAATATTCTGTTTTGTTCACTGATAGAAATAAATTGAATAGAGTGTCAGTTTGTAAGTCTGCATATGAAATCTGAAAAACTGTGCAAGTAATCACGAAGGAACAAGCAAAGTTAAACAGACCAAAATTTCCATGCTCACAAATCGGTTTCAATTATTTAAAATGAACCCTAATGAGTCTATTTCAGATATGTATAGCAGATTTCAGGATATTGTGCATTCTTTAATATCCTTGGAAAAGGAATTTTCTGAAGAAGATCAAGTCAGAAAAATTTTAAATTCTCTTACTCCAGAATGGGATCAACACTTGCGATCGAAGAGGCAAATGACATCATTACCTTAAAGATAGAAGAATTAATTGGAAATTTAATGTCATTTGAAGTCCAAATGATCGGGAGAAGAGAAAGCAAAGCATTTGAAAAGAAATCAATGGCATTCAATGCATTGACCGATGGATCAGATTCAAACAGTGATGATGGTGAAGAGATGGCCTTTATGACCAGAAATTTTAGAAAATTCCTGAAATACAGAAAGATGAATAATATCAAGAGAAACAACTATAAGAACTCTGGAAATTAGAATGTAGTGCCAAATAATGTCAAATGTTTCAACTGTGATGAATCAGGCCGCATCAAAAGAGACTGTCCGTATCTAAAAGGCAGAATCCTTCTATGAACAATGATCCAGCAAAGAAACGAAAGCATGCATTTACTGCTACTCTAGATGATCTAGACACGTCTTCAAGTGATGATGATCAGAAACAGATAATTCAAATTTGTGTTTCATGGCAGTTCACGACTCCGACGAAATCAGAGAAACGGACTCAGAAAAAGGTACACATTTATAATATAATTGGTTGAAATTGCTTGCTTAGAATTAGATGCTTAATTGCTTGATTGATTGATTTTGAATTGGTGTGTTATTTGAATTTTAAAATTTATTTTCTATTTTTATTATTATTTTATTATTATTATTATTATTTTTAATAGTATAATAATACTTTCTGAAATATACTATAAGTCCAATAATATTTCAGAAATATATAGACATTAAAAAATAATAAAGCATATATGTATTTATTAGAGAAGTTAGGAAAAATAAATCACAAAAATTCACTGGTATATGTGGACATGGTCCCTACCATGATGTCGACATGGGTACCAGAATTTGAATTTCAAAATTTGAATTCAAATGTTTGAACTTCTCTCTACCTTTTCACTTCATTCAATTCTCTGAAAAGCTACCTTTTGACCAGGGAACATGTCCTTTGAGAATCTATTTATTCACTATCTTTTATCATATGTTTTCACTCACATTTTCAAATTCAAACTCTCTTTTCAAAACTTCAAGCTCTCTACTCTCCACTTTAATGGCTTCTTCAAGCAACCCCTCCACCATGAGAATTTCCAGAAAGATAAAAGAGCAACTCTTCAATGATCCGGAGGCAATAAAAGCATACATCAATTATGCTAATTATGCCAAAGTCCATCTCGGAAAGTTTGCTATCTTTCAAGATTTTTCTTCTTATGAAATTGATTCTCTTTTTGCAAATAATCAAATTCTTAGTCTTGTTGATGCTTCTCAAAATGATTTTGTTTGCTATCCAAATCTTGTCAAAAATTTTCTATGCAAATTTAAACCGTGGATTTTATAATGGAAATGAGGATGAAATTTGGAGTAGTGTCAAAGGCACTAGAATTGATTATGATCTTTTGGGTACCATTCTCAATTACAAGTGTATGGGAATGGATCTTTCTAATTTTAAAATCGATGAAAATGATCGTGAGACATTTCATCACATTTTCGAAGGGAATGATAATTTTGAATTCAAAAATCGAAATTTTCGACCAAAAGAAAGAATTGTCAATCTTCTTTTACAACATACTTTGACCCTAAGATCGGGGAATTTTAACAATCCTACTTCAAAAGTTTGCAAAGCACTTTTTGCTATTTTTGAAAATTATGACATAAATTGGGCGCAAGTTATTTTGGATGAACTTCGTCCCAAAAATCTTGAAATGGGTGAGAATAATTTGTATCATGGAATTTATCTCACTCGGATTTTTAATTATTTTGAAGTGGATTTCAAAGGCAAAAAATTTATTTCACGAAAAGTTTTCAATCATTCCAACATTTCGCTTATGAAAATTCCATTTGTTTTTCAACCTTATGAGACTCTTGCCGAAAGGAAGAGCGTTTGGCTCATGAGGAAATGGAAGAAGATGAAGAGGAAGAAGAAGAAGAAGAAGGGGATGAAATGGAAATTGAAGAAGAAGAAGGTGAAACCTCTTTGGAAAGCATCGACTATCCTCCTAATCCATCAACCAAAACCCTTCTCAAAAACCAAAAGACGATTGTTGAGAATCAACGGATTCTTAAACGATCTGTTAATAAGAAGTTGGACAAAATTTCATCCAAGATGAACAAGTTCATTTCCAAAGTCAGCAAGAAACTTTGACTTTCTTCATCATCATCATCCTCTAACTAGTTCTACCTTTTCGTATCTCGTTGTATTTGTTTTAGTTTATTTTGATTTGAATGTTCGTGTAGTTATTTATGATTAATCGTTGTATCGTTTTAGTATGAAATGAAATAGAATTTCTTTCTGTTATCTAGCTTATCTTATCTCCAGAATAAATTTTAGTACATTATATAAATATATATATATACACAATTATTCACAAAATCAAAATATATCATCAAATTTCACTACAACATGTCGACATACCCCCTATGACCATGTCGACATGTACTGGTTAGAAATGACAATTCATTTTGAATTTGAAATTTGAATATTTACCATATGTCTATTCATTTCAAACGAATTTCTACACCTATAATTACCTATTTCTTCCAGAATTCTTAACTGAAAACTATTTCTTATCTACTCTATCTCTCATTCTTCCACAAATCCAAATATGACTAATCCAATTCATAAATTATCCGAAAATCTTGAAGAAACTCTTAATTCTTCAAGAATATTCTCTCGTTCATTCTTTGTAACCAGCGACACTTAGAATTGAGTCAAATGCAGATGATCAAGGAGCGAGAAATGCATTTCGATGCAATACGATGGATGATTTTCTCCCTACACAAGAATGATAACAAATCACATCCTTCAGTCTCTCTCACCAAGGACAACGACAACGAAAATTGGGATGCTATTAAGGCAGACCCTATCTTTGGAGAAGAAGGATGGGTGGAAGTTCCACGTAACATTTAATTTTATTTGGTTGCTTTGTTTGAATTGTTTGCCTTAATTGATTTGATTTCATTTGCTTTGGCTTGGTATGAATTTGATTGATATTTAGTATGGATTGATGTTTGTTGTACAAAACATGTATAATTCTACATTGACATGTATATAATCTTTGATTCATTATTGTGACTATTAATTCTATATTCCATTGTATAAGTTTATCAATGTAGGTATTTTCGTCCAAGAATGAGGGAGAGTTATATAGTTTAGTATTATATAGTTTAGAGTTAGTTTTTTTTTGTTGATGACAAAGGGGGAGAAGTATAAAATAGTGTAGTTAGGCATAGATTAAGGGGGAGTTCTTAGGATAGAAGTAATATTTTATAAACAAAGGCTGTCATCATCAAAAAGGGGAAGATTGTTAGTCTGTGAGATGATGGTTTTGATGACAACAACCTTAGACTAGATCATAACAGTATAAGTTTAGATATATATGTATATGCAGGATTTAACCATGCAGGTACCAATAATGAAGATTGTACAGTATAGAGATTCAAGATATCAAGATTGAAGACTCATGAGTATCACGATTATCAAGAGTTCAAGAATTCAAGTAATATATTCTTTAATTAGAAATTTTGTTAAAACTCCTAAAAAAACACTGGCATCTTAAAATCCAATTTATTCGTGGAATGGAATCCACTTCGAGCATGTTAAAGGGATGGAACCCTAAGTAGGATGGAACCTACGAAAAATCTAGTGGAACATTGTTTTGTATCCGCTAACCTTTTATTCAAAATGATTTTTCAAAATTATATCTTATTTTCAAAATGATTTCAAAACCTTCCTTTTAAAAGCATCAAAAACATCTATCCTGATTTCAAATACTTTTAGCCTCAAAATAATCTTTAATTTCAAAATCAAATTATCCTTGTTTTTAAACTATCTTTTAAATATAATATATTTAACTTTTAAATATTTATACTTAGATTTTAAATATAGAATTATAGTAAAATTTTGTATATATTATTCTTTATACTTATTTATGTATTTTAAATATAGTTAAGTATATTTATAAAGTTTAAAATAGTTTTAATATAAAATAAAGGTTATTTTCAAAGAAAATAAAAACACCAAAAATCCTTTTGGGATGTCGACATACTCATGTACCCCATGTCGACATGGTGTCAGTTGAGTTCAAAATTTAAATTTCAAAAGAAGTATCTATTCGTCATAACTCTTCACGAATGGACATGACTATTGTTCCTCTATAAATAGGGGTTAGTTTCAACGAATTTTAAAACAGTTTTTTTGGTTTTTCACTCCTCTTCTTCTTCCACATTTCTATATACAAACTCTTATCATTACTCTGCCGAAATCAACATTGGATCTAACTAGATTATCTTTGGTTTGATTCTCTATCACTATCTCAACAAGATCCTCGGTGCTACTCAGAGTTATAGGCTTTTGTAATTAACTTAGCGAGAAAAGGTGTGATTGTAGCCTTGAAAATCAATCAAGTGTAAAAGGTGTGATTGTAGCCTTGGAAATCAATTGGGTGAACTTGTTGCCCGGGAAATCAAGTATCTCTACCCAGAGGATTGTGATTCTGGAGGGTGTACCTCGTAGCCTTGAAATCAAGGGTGTAATTGTAAAGATTGTTTTTGAAAGGAAATCCGTACTTGTGTGAGGGACTAGATGTAGGGTAACTCCGAACCAGTATAAAATCCGGTGTGTTCTTTCCTTCACTGCTTTTACTTTTATATTTGCATTTGTGTTTGATTCTGTGATCATATTCGTGTCTGAATATTGCATACATTTGTGTTTAAATTAACAAAAACTCAAAAAGATTTAACAATTCTCTAAAACACTATTCACCCTCCCCCCTCTAGTGTTTGTCCTTAGCCTTAAGATCCTTAATCCGCATTTCTCACAAGGGAGTATTCAAATAAGGGGACAAACTGAATGATCAAATATATTTAATAAATCCAAAATCTTAAATATATGTTTGTTACCATCAAAAGGGGTAGATTGTTAAATATGAAAGTATATGATTTTTGTTTGATGATAATAAACATATATATATGTATGTATGTATGTATGTATGTATGTATATTACATACATAATATACATATTCATTTAAATGTATTTGTTAATGTACTATTTTATTTTTCACATAATTAATAAATATTTGCTAATAAAATAAATAACAATGAATTTAAATTCAATAATATATTTTATTCAAACAAATATTTATTACAATTTTGAATAGTACAAATTTAAGCTCTCACTATATATATACACAATTTTCAATTTCAATACAAATTCGATTACATCACAATATATCACTTACATTAGCACCTCACTACATATCACTCATTCACTCGTATTGAATCTTCAACTCTATTCCAGCTTGAATCCAACATCTGAGTTATCTGCAAAATACACACCGACGCAGTAAAATTGAAAATAAAATATTTTTGCAGTGTCAAATAAAATGTATTGTTGAAAATATTATTTGCCTTAGTTAATTGGGTTGTTCGTCATCATTTAATTTTGAATTCATCATACACGACAGCTTGTGACATGCACAGTGTATCACTGTACATGCCACAAGGTCGTGCACACCAAATGTACACCTGATAAAATTACAGAGACAGACAAGCACAAGGTCAAACCTAATCAAAAGCCAGGTTCAACTCAAGTGAAATACAAATAAAGTCACGATATAAGCACAAGGTCAAACCCGAGCTTTAAACTGGATTCAACACAGGTGCAAGTTCAATAAAATGGTCAAGAATCCAAAACCAACATAAAACAAGCCTTGACAAAAATTCAGTGAGTGCACAAGAAAACAATAAACCGGTCCCTGCAACTCAGACCAATATCACACTTATGTATATGCTACACACTGACTCATGAAACACATAAACATGTACGTATGCAACCCAAATTAATGAAGGTTCAGACATGAAGCATGGTCAGATTTCAAACCATAACCAGAACTAAGGCAAAATGAAGACAAATTCCAAAATCATCAACTCAATGCAGCACAACCAAACTGCCTAGGCTCAAAAACATATACATATATATATATACACACACACACACATAACAATCAAATGAATCAAAGGACCAGAGATATACAGTGACCAATGCAATCAACTGAGATGAACCAGAAAACAAAGACCAGGCAACTATACACATGAAGCCAACATGAAATTAGAACAAGCAGCTTGCACAGGTGACAACGGTACAATGCAAATACAAGTAGTGACAATGCACAGCAAACATCAAGTATAGAAAACTGCATGAACAAGAGTGAAAACTACAATGTAACTCGAAGCAACTAATCGATGCAAACCAAAGCTTCACAACTATCATGAATGCAGCTATCAGTTTCATAAGTCAAAAATGAACCAGTGTGACAACAGTGGTGCAGCAGCCTCAATAAGTGTAAGCATGAATGTGATAAGCAGAAGTGATACAAAATGCAACAGAGAATAACACATTGTACAAGTTCAAAATCAAAGTAGCAGTTTTGAACCAAGGACGGTTTCATTCGAACGAGTATTTGCTCGAGTCACGATACAACAGCAAGTGCATATAAATGCAAACAAAACAATATCACAGAGAAATGACCGAAGTCAGATAATATGAGTAACACAGTGAATTAACAAAGTCACGGTAGAAATTTATTCAAATTGACCAATGTCAGCAGCAGGTTCAGACCAGATAATGACGTAGGAAATTCGAACTAAACATATCAAGTTTGAAAGTCAAGGCAGATGTCAACAGAGAAATGCACGGAGCAAATTCGAACTCGTCAAAGCCATGGTGGCCAGGAAAACGAAAGTCAGAATCAAACAAGCCATGACAATCAAGTAATAAAGAATTATACGAATTGAACAAGTCAGAAACATCTTAAGCATTCAAGAAAAATCGAACGGCAAAACAAATTATCAGACGAACAAAAATAAAGGGAATTAAACCCTATTTAACTGTTAACATCATCGGCAGATAATGCGTCGAGTTCAAGAATATTAATATAAAGCAAAAAGCATAAATCACATACCAACTCATAGTCGAACTCGATCAAATTGAAGGAGCCGTGTGCGAATTGAAGAAGCGGTCGATTGCCGAAGCAAATCAAAGGAATAGTCATTGTAATCGACCAACAAACAATTGGTTAATACAATTATCACAAAACCCTAGCTTTTACATAGTGGAACGAACGAGCAAAGGAAGAAGAAACCATTTTTTACAGAAGCAAAGCGGGCCGAAGAAATATAGAAAGAAAACAAAAGGGATTTAGCACTTAGTCTTTTGGGTCGGCTTCTTTTAAATTCATATTGGGCTTCAAATTTTAAAACTAGGGTTTCATTGTTTTTTAATTGTTTTTATTGTATTTCTCTTTTAATCTTTTGTAAATTCTAGTCGTGTGACTAGGGGACGAACTATGGTGGTGTAGTTCGAGAATTTGCAACTCAATGGCTTAGTTGTGGTAGGGTTTTGAGTGTAGAGTTGGGTTAATCGATAGCGGATGTAGTGAGTTTACATGTGTAAGCATCTGACTACTTAATTTCTAGTAGAAACCTTGGGGGCAGCACGTAGGCAGGGTTTTGCCGATGCTGGGTAAATCTATGTGTTCTATTTTCTACTTTTATTATTCTGTTATTATCTGTGCTGCTATTATTCTGGTAATTTCTGTGTTGAAATTATTTTATACTTCCGCATTAAATTTTTATAACTAATAGTATCACCATAGTCACCCAATAGGGTGAAATCGATCCTACAATTCAAATCAACGATCACGTCGAAGATTTCATGGAAGTGGTCAATGTTCTGCAATTTGCTTAAAAAATCAAAAAAAGTTTAGATAAAACGCATGTTATAAATAATAGAGAAATAGGAATAACTGAAATAAAATACCTAAAAAGGTGATCGGAAGAAGCTGGAACATGGCTTGAATTCTCGAACTGGAGCTGCTTGTGGTATGAAGAATGAGGTAGTAGTGATATTAACAATGGCATATTGAACCGGGGGCTTATAATGCGTCGAACACCTTATTGGTTCAATCTGAGATGCTTAGATTGAAGGTGACAAATGCCTCCACATGCTCCGTCTCCCAATTTTGATGCTTTGCGTTTGAAGGGTCGGAATATTAAACTAATAAAATCATCCAAGGAATGCACCATATATATATATTGATAAATTGTATTCATACACCAAAATCACCTAACATATATCATTATTTTGCTTAGAGAATAAACGATTAAATTTCCCTTTTCTTAATTGTATTTTTTTAGCCTTTTCCTTATAACCCATCACATTAGAACATTAAAATTAATTATATTTTATCAAATCTATGCATTTTTTAATAAAACATAAAATATCAATTATGATAACTTTCACAAATAACTGGTCTAATTTAAAAGTGTTTAAATTTGTTTTTCTAAAATTAAAGTTGATTGGATGATATTATGATTATTTTAAGTTGCAATATTAGTGCTAAAAATTGACGTTCATTTTTTTGAATTTTAAATTAGTTTAGCGCTAAGGATTTCTAAATTCATGTAAATGAGTTTTAAGTCTCAAAGAGGAAGATGATACGATGAAAATAAGAATAGTTTTGTAAAGAAAATGGTGTATGCGAAATAGTTTTTGGTATATATCAGGTTATTGTATTTTCTAATGCATGCTAAAAAGATTATTGACGTATGAATAAAATTAGTCATATATATTTGGTTTGCTTATAACACGCATTAATGGATAATTGAGCTCCAAAAGGTTTCACGTATCTAAATCAAAGGCGATTTTACACCTTTTATGAATAGTGAACGACGATTTTTTCCCCTTTAACATAGAAATAGGCATGTAACACAAATTTGATTTTTTCGAAGTGATTGCACATGATTCGAATTGAGTAGGAAAATTTTATTCACACACAAAAAATTCATTTAACATGCACCATTATTTTCCTAAGAAAATCTATAACTAAGTTACTCTTCTTAATTACATTTTTAGTCCTTTTTTCACGACTCATCTGATTAAACATTACAATCAATGATATTTGATTGAATTTATACAATTTTTACGAAGTTAAATGAAACTTAAATATGAATTAAGATAATTTTCATAACTAACTACTCTAATTCAAAAGTGTTCTGAAATTAAGAATTTCGAAAAGAAAATTAAATAATTAACAATATTAGTGTCAAAAATTAAAGTTTATTTTGTTGAATTTTAACTTAATTAATTACTATGAATTCATAGTTTTGTGTAAGTAAATTTTAAGTTTAAAGAGGGAAGTTGATGAAGAAGTAAAAAAAAATACAAGACTACGGTGTATATAAAGTAATTTTTGATGTACGATTGTTTATTATATTTTCTAGTGGATTTTAAACAACCGGTATCAATAGAATAAGCCATTCCAGCATTTCGTTTGCAACACATGTATTTTCAAGTTATGCGGCTGGTCTTTTAAACGTGGTAAATGGCCTCGTGACATCAAACATCTGACATCTGATATAAACAGCATTTAATTAACCAGTACGACAACTTGAATCGGCTGAATAAATTAAATCGAAACAACCACCATTTATGCTATCGGTACGTGTTATATGATTTGACAAATTCATAAATGATTCACGGATAATGCAATTTTTATTCTATGGACAAAGATAGATGTACAAACTTCAACTACTGCAAAGCAAAATTGTTTCTGCTCAAATTAAGTCAAGTCAATGCAGGTATATTTTATCAGGACTTTAATTTCAAAGTTTCCCCATGTTCATAAGACAACTCCAATCAACATGCAACCCTATGATTGCAACCTCCAAACAAGAGGGAAAAAACTTTGACACAACCTGCCGTATAGACTTACTTGATATGAAGTATGGCCGTATCGTTACGTTTCGAAAATTTCAGCAAGCGAACAACAACATGCTTATTTGCTCGAAATCGAAATATAAACACACCACTTCAAAGTACAAACAACAAGCTGCAAATTCTTTCTGCTCTAACTCAATAACAAAGAATGGTGGAAACGTATAAAGTCGACCCATCAGTTTTAAATTGAACAAATACAACGACAAAGAGAGTTTTCTCTCCTTCTAAAGTTACTCATTTTGCAAGCAAATTATGAAATTAGTTTTCCAAAAAATTGACAAAAGCATGAATCAAGCTATCATCTTTATATGGTAGTAAATAATTTCACAAAATTCTGTGACTACGATGAAAGAAGATGCAAAAGTTTAATCTTTCGTTGCTTGTATAGTATACTCGGAAAGTCTAGCCATCAATGACATTACTATGTTGCCTTTGTCTTTTAACATCCCTGTCAATCCGTTCAATCCTACCATCATGGTACCTAGCAGGCACAGGCGCTGGGACAGATTCATGATAGTGATTACTATCATGTCCACCTTTTCTTTTTCCACTCAAGTGCTCTTGAGGAGAATGAAGCTCTCCTTCTTCAACAATGCCTTCCACATCATGATTTGTTTCTTGCTTTTTTACCATTTCACCCCTAGCGGCTAATTCTATCCCGCTCTCGAGCTCTCTTTCTATGAGATCGTCGTCATCCAGTACATCCATTTTTCTCGTCGCTTCAACTCGCTCTTTCTTTCTTCTTTCAAGTGCTGCCTTCACCTTATCCTTGTCGATCTTTTTTATAGCATCAGAAGACGCCATTGTTGTATTTTCTGATCCTTTGTTTGCATGTTCCTTATCTTTACTGATCTTTTTGCTGTCATTTTCCTGGCTATTTCTGTCATTTTGGGTACATTCGTGTGATTCATTTCTAGAAGATGGCTCTTCGGCAGTGGAAGAAGCTTTTAACGGGGTCTGATGAGTGACTACTGCACTTGCAGAGCTTGCTTCAGTTTCATGTCCATTAGATGGTGCCATTGCACGATTTTGTTCATATAGTTCCAACATTTGATTGCTGACCTCTGCAAGATGACAACATATACGTTATATGATCACTTTTTTGATGTTTTAAGTCATCTTCTAAACAGTTAGGTGATAAGACAGCATAGAAATTGTGTACATGTGTAATTGGTTTGCCAGCTTGTTTGATTATTAAAACAAAAGGCAATTTTGTTTGATATGGCCAACTTGCTGATGAAGTTTATGTTTCTTGTTGTGTCCTTGGATAATCCATATATAGTTGACTGGCGATAAAGAGGGAATTTCATGGAATTTTCTGTGCTTGTTTATAACAAAACTAGATTATGTAGCATGCATCTTGGACTGCTGATGAACTTACATTTTAAAAGACAACAATAATAGTTTATGGGTACCATGGCATCGAACCATTAGACGTCTTCTTATTGCTTTGTATTCAGAAGCCTAGAGCAGAAATAGACATGAAAAGGGAACACCAAAATGCAAATACTGAAAATTACGAAGTATGCAACAAGTCAAAAACAAGTTCTCATGTTACAATTTTTATAAATATTCGTTAAATTTTTGTAAATATTAAATAGGATTTTAATATTCAAAAAAGAATAGATAACTTTATTATACTTCAATATGTAATTGAAAATGCTCACAGTTTTACTTAAAATTATGTCTCGAGAAAGCTACCAAGTACATCTTACAAAGTTTTGGCTTTCAAGATTTGAACCATTTATTTAAGATCATATCATAAACCTTTTACCCAACACGTTGTTTTAGAACATCTATGAACTACATACTTCTACACACCAAATGCATGTGGCCAACTGCAATATATCTTAAATAATAAAGATATAATTATATATGGGCAAGGATCCACTCCACCTCTAACACCATTGTAAATATAAAAGCAAAAGGAATCTACACCTATGGTGCAGAGGCATAGCTGCACCACAGATGTAAATTAGGGAATATAGCGTAAATTTACATATTAGTAATATGTAAATTCACACAACCCCAACACCCACCCATGTTGCAAATTCATATACCGCTAAAAATAATGTCTTTTTGAGCTAGTCATTGCAGATTTCAACTACAAGGGGAGCTCAATGGCATGAATCTGTGTTTATATAGAAGGTGAGACAAGGGACCAAACCTGATCAAAACTGTTATCTAATATCATGACCTTATACATCAGTTAAACGCTGCTTGAGTGATATTTACATTAAACTGTCAAAAATAAAATAAAAATAAAAATCAACATATGGCATGCTCATCCCAAGAAATTCCCACATTATGACATCACCCACATTCAACATTAGATTATTCCATGGATGCTACTTTCGTGATGCAAAATTAGGAAATACAGCTGAGCATCATAAATATTACTGATGACATTCAATGTCATGGATGCCAAAGAATGCCATAGGCGCATCCAACGGGGACTTATTTTTTATTAATTCTTTTGTGATCTATCTTATTAATTTTTTATTCATTTAATCTTTTTGCTTCTCACTCTTCTTCGTTTCTTGTACTTCAAAATTCAACACAGAATGTCTGACATCTACAATTTTGCGATAGATGGCACATAACCTTGGAAAGTTTTATCAAATATTATTTAGTTGATTAGAGGTAAAGCTAAAAAACCTTCACTGTTTTATTAATCTGAAAAATAAAGTATACTTCATTTTCGATATACTCAAAACAACCTAAAATCAGATGTATATTTTTAAACTTCTACCGTTCGACTTTGCGTATGGCATCAGAATAAATAACCACTTTCCCAAGTCCAGCTACACTCAAAATACCCATTTACCTACACTCTTATATACAAGTCTTTTACATACACAAATTTCAACATATACAGATCTCCGTAATCTTAAATTTTATGAATGAAAACAAAAAGTAGCAAATCATAAAAACAATAAACCAAACGTTTAAGCTTAAAAGAGAAATACTGCATACCGCAATCATATATTAGTTTGGCATGAAATAATGTTTATATTGATGACAAAAACCATGCATTTGTGCTTTTTATTTAATTCTACAATTGTTTATAGATTATAGATATAATTACAATAAATGAGACAATTTCACTGTTAGATTAGTTTCAATCCACTCCTAAATAAATGAGGTCCCGTCAAGAATGACATAGACGATACCGTGAATTTCAAGCTCAAAAAACAGTTACTAAAATTGAACGCTGAAGGTGTGAGCGGGACAAAGGGTCACGATCCCGCGAGGGTGAGCTAACTCCAAAAACCCGTCCTCAGTTCGGATTGCAGGCTGCAACTCGCCTGCATGAAGCCGGAATCGCTAGTAATCGCCGGTCAGCCATACGGCGGTGAATTCGTTTCCGGGCCTTGTACACACCGCCCGTCACACTACGGTGATTATTGCTTAGATGATACTTAGATGCGCTTCTAACATAGATATGGATAGCATCGTGAACTAAAAGACGATCCAAACTCATTGAAAATGTACACAAATGAGTTCAGGAAGGAACTTTAATGTTTGGACTCGGTTTAACTCTACCCAGTTTATCGTATATGCTTATATTTGGTACATGTAAACTCTGTTCAGTCAATATGTTTACTTGCATTAAAGAAAATTAGAAACTTAAATAATAACCTATTACCATTTTGTTATAATTTTCACAAGTATAATTGTACTGTTAAGTAAAGACCAGACAACCAATTATCAAATCTAAACTCTAACACAATCAAAACTAGCAACAAAATTGATAAGAACGTTGTAAAACAACCAATCGACAAATATCTTCAAACAAGGGTTAAATAACCGATCTATCAAACCCGAACAATAATCACAATGATAAAAGAATAATAAGATGCAATGCCACTATGATTTATAATGGTTCTACCAAAGTCATGTTAGTATGTTAGTGTAGCACTTTGAGGAAAGAGCTTTTATTAAAAACCAAAAGAGAGAACAAGAGATTGTATCAATATTTGATTTACATAAATAATATCACAATAATAATTTTCTGGAGAAAGAAGTGAAGAGTTGCAATGGATGGGTATAACCCTAGCTTTAATTCGGCAAAAGATCCTTCACTCTCCAAACTTCCAACATATACTGAAAATCTGCCAAACAATCATATCGCCTTTGGAACAACTGTACATCCCAGCCCGGTATGGAGCTTGCTAAAGCCTTTCACTCAACTACCCAGAAGTTGGCAGCCGACTGAAAACAAACCCGTTTTGGCCCATGCAGGTTCTGCCTCTCCATGCTCAAAGTTTGTCTACTGAACTTCAATAGGTAGCCTGCTCAAATACCCTGAAATTGAACTAATTAAATTCTGTTCCAAAACTGAGCTTTGGGCAAATCAACAGCCCAAATTTTGGACAGGTACAGGAACCACCTCCAGAGTGTTCTAAAACTGTTCCAGAAACTGCTGGTGATTTTACACACCACTTGTTTTTAAATAGCCGCAACAAGTTCCGAACCGCAAACCGTTTGAACCGATGGAAAGATAACTCGGAACTTTTCGATTTCAATGTATGGTACTGCCAAAATCCAACACTCCGCCTTGATGCTATATCCAAAACATCAAAACTTCACCTTCAACCAACATCCACAGATAACCAAGAACACCGATACTTCCTCAATAAGCTTAGTTAGGCATAGGCTTCCCCCATTGCATTCCGCTAACGATCTTGTAGACCATCGTCATTCAACAAAATGTTGAAAGTACCTAACAAAGAAGTTAGAAGCAATACAAGCGCCGAAAAATAAAACCAAATCAATCTCACCAATGGGAAGAAAACCAAAACTCTCCAGACACAATGCAAAAAAATCCAAACTTTCAACAATCAAACAAGAATACCAGGAACTCACCAAACAAGTAAAAACAAGAACTCCCCAAACAAGAAGATAACCAAGGAGCCTTCAAACACCAAACAAATAGAAAATCAAAAACTCATCAAATATAAAAAGAAATAAATCAAAAGCTCATTATATATATAAAAGAAATCTCTAATGTTCAATCTACGAGCTCTCTCCTAATATGCCACTATGTAGCACTAGCAACTCAATAGGTGAACCAAGCACGAGTCATGCTCGAACGTTGGACGAGCAAATCATACATATCATTTACTAATGCATTCATTGCATAATCGATGTGACCACCAAGATTAAGATTTGAATAGTGCCAATCGCCAAAACTCTCAGGTGGTTCTACAACACATCGACTATCATGAGTAGCAACATCGCCTAAACATCTGTCGGTTTCACCTTGAACTGAACTCTCTCTAATGCAATGTAATCACTAACACTACTAAAAGCGCCATGTGGACCATCCCATGATGTAACATCAACTATGTTGTCTATAATAGCCTCAATTCTACTACAATATCAGAACATGAAAACATTTCCAGCTCCTTCGACTTTAGGCTTTTCTCCAATTGAACCTTGAACAACTAATAAGTTTTCAATTACTCTAACATAGATAAGTAGAATTCCTCAAGTGAACAATTTCTTTGTCGTCGACCGTTGGGTTCAAATACGATAATTATCGTTTGTATAACAAGCAAGATTGCTTTGGAAAGCTCTAGCTCTCAAGTTGTCACAACATGTGATGTGAACATACACAAATCAACCAAAAATATCAAAACGATGCATGTTCACATATTTATCTCTCCACAATGGCTGAATATGGAATCCGATTAACGATACACGGTACAACTGACAATGCATCAGCCCAAAACTACTTCAACTCAAAGTTAATTTAAAACAACGAACCTTCTCTAGTAGAGTACTAGCAACCCCAACGAAATGAAAATAACTAGGTGTAGAGAAATGTCTTTGTACATCATGTTATCTACATGATACAAGAAATCCAAGCAAGCATATTCATCGTCGTAATCAAAACCAAACAACTTCCACTTCTTTCCAACTTCTTTTTCAATAGTTGTCTTTCAAACTTGAACTTATCAAGAACATTTGTTTTGGCCTTCAATGCAAACACTCAAACTTTGCTTTAGAAATCATCACTAAAGGACACAAAATACCTACCACCTCCATGAGATGCTAAAGGAGTGGGTCCCCAAATATCAATGTCTACATAATCAAGCATGGTTAAAGAGTCATGTTTTCCAACACCAAATGAAATTTCTTCTACTTTGCCAATACACACACATGACAAAAGTCCAATTTGTTAATTGTCTCACATCTGACCATTTTTCGCTTGTTTCAGAAATATAACTGAAACATAAATAGCAAAGGATACATCTAAGGGTGCATTCATTCCTATTTTTTGATCAGTTGAGTTTGTGCCACGTCTGACTCCTCGGACGCATTGGAGATATGACTTACCACAATAGTCCGTTGGAAAAAAGGTTGAAAATGATACGTTAGCGTGTGACAACACCAACAGATAATTAACAACGACCAATCTCCTTTACTATTTAAACCACCCTACACTCCATCATCCTCGTCTCCACTCCAAACAAAAAATTGATAGTTGAACCGTACGACAAAGCCAACCATCCAGATTTTGATGTTGAAGATTTGACTAATATACAAACTACTATGAGAATTAAAGCATAACAGAAAGCTCTAATGGACTAAATTCATACTTCAAGGCAAGGTTGTAAAAATCGCTAGACGGATACTAGGCAGTAAGCATGCACTAGGGGTTAATCGCTTAAACGGGGATTAGTCGAAGCTGACCGTTTTTGATACATACATTTTGGATAAAATTTTAGTGTTTTATTTGAAATTAACCGATCTCAGTGAGATAGCATGGACTTGGATGAGTTCGGAAGCAACCACGAAGACCAAATCATTTGAACAAACATTTTCATGCTTATAAGAGGGATCAAGCCTAAATCGGTTCATGAATGGTGTCTATAAACTTGTTTATATGTTTAGATAATGGAGTAAGTCTTATCAATATGGATTAAACAAAAATCTAGACAGTGGGGCTAGCCTAGCGCTTGGACAGGGCCTGTAAGGATTTTTACAACAGAGCTTCAGGGTATAAATGAATTCACCAGGTTAATGATATATTGTGCGATCATCCGAAATGTTCTCAACGAAACTTCTAAATGAAAAAATAGTTTCATGACGTTGTGTGAGCGGTTGAAAAGCTACGTGTTATCCATATAATTTCAATGTTGAAAGTAAAGTTAAAGCAATGGCATCATAAAGGGATTAAGGCTACCAAGTTCTAAATTGAAGAATAAAGCGAGATGTCTCTCCGAAGGTGTCACTCCGCGCTTTGTCGCTCCTTCAACAGCACGTCTCTTCGGAGAATAGGAACGTGCCTCTTCAATAGAGTATCATCTCACGCCTCACCATTTCGGTGTGTGAATCTTCGTTAATAAATTTCATTCCTTTTTTTTACACCACATTGTACTCTCGAAGATAGGCCAATCATACCGCATGATAGCAAAGTTGGAAAGGACTTCGACCCAAATTACACCACCCATCACCAACACTACTCACATGACTTCGAAGGTGTTAAATATTAAAGATGAACTGGCATCAAAGAGGCATTTCACTAGCAATCACTGAAACAACCAAAACCACAACTGCATCCCACCCTACAAGCTCTATGGAAGCATTCATGTCGAACGAAACCACATCACGCCTATGTAGCTCATCGAAGACATGCTAGTACAAACAGGCACCTCGAGTTGCTTACCAAAACCAAGCAGGCTCATCGACATGCTGCTCTTCGACCGCTGAAGCATTTCGCCATTCATAGGGAACCATATGTAGCTGCGAAGACCTTGGCACAGCTTAGAGGACATCACTGGCAGCAGCATCAACCATCTCAGAAATCTTTATGTTACATGAAGGCGGAGACATGGTCCAGAGTACCTCGATGGTATCACTTTTACACCAACAATGATCGGCGACGTCGAAGACGTTAAAGAGAAGCGATGCCGCCTCCACAAATATTAAAACCGCAAATGACACCATCGAAGTCAAGGGCCGTTGACGTCCACCTGATCGAAGACGCAAGGTTCCAAGAGGGTGGCAGTCTGCCTCTATAAGTACAACCCTAGGGATGCCATTCTGAAGGCCGATTTTTTCTTTTTTTTCCTTCTAAAATTAAAGTTCTGTAACCTAAATCGAATTGGAGATATTTCAATTTGATTGTAATCATATTCGAATCGAATGAACATAAACTTAGTATTGCATATTGACTTCGATTATAACTTACTGAACATTATTGACTTCGACATGCATAATATGAACTAATCATATGATCAAATCGACTTGAATCTAGTCGAAGAGCCTTAAACCGTGACGAACCTCTATATGCATACTCATATGAACTATGGACTCCAAACATAATGATAAGATGTCTGGCCTAATGTCATATATAATGGACAATAGCATGACTTCGAAACCTATTTTCTCTACCTATTGAACATATGACATAGTATGGTCCATTTGGATTATCTTATCTAAAGGCCAACATGGATTCATGGAAGGACCGTCTAGCATGAGAGTCAAATAGATTCATGGATCCCTTTAAACATATGACATAGCATGAGAGTCAAATGGATTTGTATAATGCATACGGAGCTATTCGCTGCAGATTATTTCCAACCACATTCCATGTAGCGGCAGCTAAGTGGTACCAGCAATATTGAGACATGACGAATGGAAGCAATTTTCTTATCAATTCTCAGCACAATTTTGTATCTGCAAAGACTCTATCGTTGATTACACTGTAGTGGCCAACATCAAGCAGACACATGAGGAGTTGCTAGGCGATTATCTCAAGAGATTCGATACGAAAGCTGGCAAAGAATATGACTGATAGAGACAAGTTAATAATTGTGCATTCAGATTTAATTGAGCAAACTCCATTCTAGGGGAGCTTTACATCCACGGGTGTAAAGACTTGCAAGACTTCCATTTCCAGACCGACAAATTCATCCGTATGGATGAAATATACCATGCTAGAAAGAAGGCTCAAGTTAAGAAGGAAACGGGAAAATTAAATAATGTCGCAATCATAAAAGGCCAAGATGGAAAGAAAAGTCAAATGCTAGTCATGTCGCTCTGAATAAGCCATTCTCCTATATATACGCCACCATGAAGGAGAATGATGATTTCGTTATTTCTTATAAGGCCAAAACCGACCCCAAACCAAGAAAGGATGGAGACTAATGCACATATCACAAATCAAACAGACACAAGACAAATGAGTGCAAGGTGTTGGCATGTATAATCCAACGGATGATCTGCAATGGGCAACTGAAGGAATTTATCGAAGATGGATAGAAGACTTATAACAACCTGTATTTTTAACTGTTTTAAATTATAGGATTTGATACAATTATTGAATAAAAATGGTTAAAAATAAAATTTAATGAATTATTAGTATTGTTGTATTGGGTAATTATATTGTTTAAATTTATGTTGTAATTATTTAAATAATGGAATTTTAGATTTAATGTGAATGAAAATGGCATCGAAAGTCGATTCAAATTTTATATAAATGTGAATGAAGATCATTTACTTTCAAATTTTAAACGTAAACAATTATAAATTGAAATTTTTATATTATAATTGACAAGTAAAAATAGTCATTTTGGTCACCATCTCGGATTTCGACGAAACTAGTTTCATCGGATCCGTAATAGTGAATTATTGTAGGATTTCAAATTTCGTAGCATTCGGACTTGACGTTTGGCCGTTCGAGCTTGAAATGCGTAGAAATTAATTTAAGGAATTTGATAAAAAAAATGGTTTTCAAAAGCTATCTTCCACATACGATCGAATTAGGCCTCGAAACTAATTCAATTGCGTTCGAGATGGGGTAAAACATTATAAACGCCAAGCGACACCTTCGTTTGAAGTTCGGATTTGCGCGTGCCAATCGGACAAGATATTTTCCTATTTATATAATATAATAAAAATCAAACTCCTTTTATCTCGTACAAGCCGCCTCCAAAATCCTTCATATCGACCCGTACCCATTTTTATTTCTCCCATCTCAGATTGGAATCAAGCCTACAAAAAAAAGCAGCCGATCGAATATTAATATATATACACACACGCGCGCGATCGAATCGCGTTGACTTGGCTGCCACGCGCGTGGATGATGAGCGTGGGCGACGTGGTGAGGGAGGCAGCGACAGAGAGTGGCTTGAGATGGTTTTCTCGATTGTGTATGTCGTAGAGGGTCACATTTTGGGGCTTTCCGTTCTAGGGTTTAGATCGCGACTATAGGGAAGGCGATCTGAGATGACGGCGGCCAATGAGGTTCCAACACGATAAAAAAAAGGAGGAAATCGCGTTTGGGTAAATGTTCATCTGGGAAGAAGGACGGCGTCGCTAAGCTGTGATTTAGAGGGTAATTATTGTTAATCGCTAAAATCATTAAAAGTCATATTAAGTTAATTTATTTCCAAGTGTCTAACAAATCCGTAAGTTATGCCATCTGCTACGTTGAAATTGTATCGACGAAAGCTACATCTTAGAGTGGAAATCAAATAAATTTGAAGCTAAGGAAATTTTCGGTTTCAAATAAAAAAGGTGAGTATTTTATACGCTCACGTTTGACTATTATATTTTCATGTTAGTAAAATTTATCGTGAAGTAATTTAAATTTATTGATGGTTGTTGGATAAATTTAAATTGACATCTGAATTTATTGATAGAATTTAAATTGATAGTTAATATTGAATTAGAATTTAACTACTGGTAAAATCCACAATTCATCGATAATTCATTGATTTTTGTGATTATTGACTGTTTGGACGATGGATGAAATTTGATTGATGTTTTAGATGTTTGGACGTTTATTTATGTATAATATATCCGGTTATCATCCTATATGTTGTTTACAGTATATAAACTGTAAATTGAATTATTTTGAATAAATTAAGAAATAGATTGAAATGATATATACCTGTGACATTTATTTTGGATTGAAATGATATATATTTATCCTCGAATTAAATTGAAATAATTGATTCATTTAGTCATAGTATAGAGAATTATATATAGACACCGGATTGGTTAAATTAAATGATTTTAAATTTTATTTTGAAATTATTTAAATGATTTGGTTTTAAGGAAAAAAATTCGAATTTATGGAAATCAAGTTATTTTCGAATTGGAACTCGGAATGTTGAAATTTAAATTTGAAATAGGAATTGTTTAATTAATTGAAGTCGAGATTTTGAAGTTATAATCGAAATATGATGTGAATTTCAGAAAATTGATTTATTTTAAAAAATTGGGCTTTAATTCGAACTTTAGTTTTTGCTAAGTAAAAGTGATATAAAGTGATATTTTAAAATTAAGCTTGAAATTTAATATTATTTGAAGATTTGGATATTGAAGAAAGATTTGATTTAAGTGCTTTGAATCGATATTTTGAAAATCAAACACTGAATTGATATAAATCGAAATGGTTAAATTTGAGAATTGGAGTTAAAATTAATTTGAAATTTAAATTAATATGAAACTTGAGTTGAAATTAATTTGGAATTGGAATTGAAATTGAAATTTATTTGGAATCGGAATTGAAATTTACTTGGAATCGAAGTAAAATTTGACTTGAAATCGGAATTGAATAGTTAAACCGAAACAGATATTGGAACTGATATTGAATTGGAAAATTTGATAAGTGAACTGGTCTGACTTTGAAACAATTTTTAAATGAATTATTTTAGTATAAACGGTTTAAAAATCAATATTCTTTAAATTTTTAAATTATTTTGATTTTCCATCCTATTTACTATATAAATAATTTTTAATACTTAAACTATTTTCTAATAAATTATTTTAACTATTTTAAAACTATTTAAACTATTTTCCAAAAATTCAAACTGGTCAAAGGGTGGGATGTTTATATTTAAATCTTGGATTTAAATGCGAACTGGGTTAAAGTTAAGTTATAATCTAAATTGTAATTCGAAATAAAATTTTGAAGTGAAATTGATATATAAAACTGAATTGACATTTTGAAATAAATATTATTTTTGAAGCAAATATGATGATTTCGAAATTGATATGGTATATTTTTGAGTAAATATGATGATTTCAAAATGGATTTGATTTTGAAGCGAATATGATATTTGATATCAAGTACGAACTGTTTTCAAAATGTAAAAGAACCAGCCGGTATGTAAAAAACGACGTTTAGTCATTAAAGAGATCGGGACTTCTTATTGACATACTCCCTATCAATATTTGAACTACTTTGATAACTGTATACGCGGTGGATGATATCCAAAATGTAGTGGTTGAATTGACGACGTTTACTGAAATGAAGTAAGAGAACGATGATGGATAGCTTTGACACTTGTGTCATGATTAAAATGACTAAAACAGAAGCTTATGTCTGGACCAATGAGGTTAGCTACCTCTAGCGGCGTTGATCACACGTATTACTTTTGTGATTTTTGACTCGATGGGTGCACCTTTTGTTTAGATTGATAGTTGCAGTAGGCCACGGATGGGTTACGACCAGCCAGAAAGAGTAAACTGGTAGAATACTACCTTGGACATTGCCTCACGTGCCTTGTCATATTTATCCATATACGAGCTCATTACGACTTTGGTTTAGAACTATAAAAATATGTTTAGGTGGATCAATGTAAAGCCTTAATGCATGATATTTATTTTACTGATAGACATTATACATTATAGCGTATACTATTATATATAAATAGTTTAACGCTTAGAAAATGGAAAATCTCGTATCATCTCTTAAGTTATTGCACTCATATTTTGTGATATTGATTTGACTTACACAAGAGTATTTTAGTCCTGACTCAAGTGTTTTGCCTTTTCATTACGCTCGGGCCAGTCCTGAGTTTTTCAACGTATTGAAGATTATTCTCTGAAGGACAGAACGAAGATGAAAATTTGGTATATTGCTATTATTATTATCCCATGCATCATGCTATTCTGTTGTATTGATTATTTATCCCTGATGTGTATATATATATATAACTCTGATAAATGTGTATAAATTATAATCAAATGTAAAGTAAACAACTTCATGAACTATTGTTTGATTATTATATTTTATCGTTTCTGCTGTGAGATTCCATGTTTATTTTCTTTTTCTCTTTTTATTTTTCTTATTTAACCTCATTGATTATCTACGTTCCGGATTGTTTAAGTCAGACATGTGGATTATGGTCCATTTAAACCCGACTTCGGATTCAAATGTACACTTTGACGATCACTCCACCAGAACTAAGAGGAGTTCACCATCCATGCAATGATCCGCTGATGATTACCGCACAGATCGGACTCTCTGTGGTCCCCAAGATTTTAATTGATATTGATAACGTTGTCACTGTAATCTTTAAACATGCATTTGACCAGATAAGAATTCCAGAGAAGAAGCTGGAATCAAGATTGGAGTCTATCTTTGGGTTCAACAAGGAGTCAACACCAGTAGGACAACTAAGCTCCTCGTACAAATGGAAATTCCACTTTGCTGCAGGACCTACGAAACCCTTTTTGTTGTTATGGACCAACCATCTCACTATATAACGCAGGAGGCCTACTCTAAATGAGGTAGATGTTTTTGTGTCATCAAAATACTTGATGGTGAAATTTCTGACAAAAAAAGAATGAGGAACTATAAAAGGTGAGCAATTCAGTGCTCGAGATATGTATTGCAACTGTTGAACAAAATAAAAGGCTATCTTTCTCGTTATGACTGGGAAAAACAAACTAACTAAAGGTGATAGTAAAAAAGCCTTTGGATGATGATTCTTCAAACTCATCACCCAAAGCTAAAGCAAAGCCAAATAAGACAACTAGGTATGTGCTAAAAAAATTAACTTCTCCAAGAAAAAGGAAAAAAAAGAGGCAAACCTAGTTAAGAAAAAAATAAAGGAAGAAGAGGTTGATACCGAACTGGATTGCAGAAATGAGCAAGAAAGAATAAAATTGACAAAAGACCTTATGGAAGTATGCATAGATTCGACAGATAAAACGAAAACAGTTAAGATCGAAAAAGAAATAGATGGTCAGCCCAAGGAAGAGTTAACTCAATTTCTCCAGTCTAGCAAGGACGTGTATGCTTTGACTCGTTCAGACATGTTCAGGATAGACTCCACCGTCATGTGTCACGCCTTAAATATTGATCCAAATGTCGCCCCAATTCGACAAAAGAAAAGACAATTTGACATCGTTCGATCTAATGCTTTAAAGGAGTAAGTAAAAAAAGCTGCTTAAGAATGGATTCATACGAGAAGTGTTATGTCCAAAATGGTTCAGCCGCAACATGAAAGTTTATCGATGTAGTTGCAGAAAGAAGATTCTCTTTGGGCAAAGGAAGGGCCTCAACCATCAAGGGCTTGACCGTAAAAGGTCCCGGTCATCAAAGACCCCAACCATCAAGGGCTTGACCGTAAAAGGTCTTGGCCATCAAAGACTTAAGCCTTCAGTGCCGTCATAAAGGCCTCACTGAAGCGACTCTTAAAGGGAGGTCCGGTAAGCCTTTAGTGCCTGCCATTATATGGCCTCACTAAAGCGTCGAAAAATCCTTCAGCGCGTGTCATCCAAGTCACTCACTGAAGCGCCTCCTAGAGGGGGGTTGCGTGTGCCTTTCGTGCCGTCATCAGAGGCCTCACTAAAGCACCGAAAAAGCATTTAACCTCTGCATACGTGTCCTGGTTAAAGCACCTCCTAGAGAGAGGACGAATAAGACTTTAGTGCCATCATAAAAGTCCTCACTAAAGCACCTAAATCTTCTAAAGGAAGATCAATCAAACGCAAAAGCCAAATAGTGCTCCGATTCAATCAAAATCAAGATCCAAATAATGCTTCCAATCAATCAAAAACAAGAGCCAAGTAGTGCTCCGAATCAATCAAAATCAAGAGCCAAATGGTAATCCGAATAAGTCATAATTTGAGCCAAATAGTACTCCCAAACTTTCAAAATCAAGAGTCAAGTAGTACTCTGAATCAATTGAGCCAATTAGTTCTCCGAATCAATCAAAATCGGGAGTTAAGTAGCGCTCCAAATCAATCAAAATCCGAGCCAGGTAGTTCTCCTAAACTCTCAAAATCTAAGCCAAGTGATGCTCCAAATCAAAACAAGTCTTCTAAAGGAAGGAACCATCGAGGATATGGAATGCCAAATATGAATTTCTACTCTTCTATTATTATTGACGGATCTAGTTTTCTGGTCTTCTTATAATTATTACCAGATACAGATTCCCGATCTTATATTATTACCAAATGTGGATTTTTGGATTACTATTATTATCTTCGGAGAGGGGATTTTTTGATCTTCTTTTATTATTTCCAAATAAGGATTTCTGGACTTCTTTCTTATTTTCAAATAAAGATTCATTATTATTTGCAGACATGGATTTCTGAACTTCTAAAAATTTCTGGTATTCTTCTGTTATTGTTGCTAGATGAGGATTTCCGGTATTATTATCAGATGGATTTATGATCTTCTATTATTATTAAAAGAAATTCCGGACTTCTATTATTATAGCCAAATGGGAAGATTTTCTATAATTATCATAAGATTGATTTCTGATCTTCTATAATTATCAGATGAGTTCCTAATCTACTATTGTTATTGCCAAATTTGATTTCCTGGTTTTCTATTATTATTACCAGATTGGGAATTTCTAGTTTTCCTCTATTATTTTCAGATATGGATCTCTGGTCTTCTATAATTAATACCAGACACGGATTCCTGATCTTATATCACTACCAGATATGGGTTTCTGGTTTTCTATTATCATTTCCAGATAAGTGTTTCTGGACCCCTGTTATTATTGTCAGATGAATATTTTCTTAACTTCTACTATTATTATCAAAAGATAAATTTCTGGTCTTCTACTATTATTACAAAACAATTCTAGTAACTATTTGGACCTATGCCCAAATGAATTGTCAGTCCGCCTTCCTATGATATTGTCATACAATTTTCCAGTTTAATTATTCAAGAAATTAAGTTCACCATAATCTCCTAAGCTTATATTCGGGAAATTAATAAATTATTAGTATTCACTGAAAATAATCCTGACTCATGCAAAAGAATACGGAAAATTCCCCAATTACATGTTGATTCATAACTTGATAAATTCGAAGGAGATCACTGAAATTTAACAACTAAGTTATAATGAAAATTGTTGTTGCTTTTGTTTGGTGCAGAAAAACAAGGCCGACAAGGAAGACTCGACAAAAAATTGAACAATGAAAAGGAATCCTTGGTTTTACCCTAAAGAGTAAAAGCTTCCCTTATACTAGTTGTTTGGAAGGGGGACTAAATGTTATCCACGTACTTTCAATGTTGGAGGTAAAGTTAGAAGCAGCGGCATCGTAAAGGGATTAAGGCCACAGAGTTTTAAGTTGAAGAATAACGCAAGATGTCTCTCCGAGGGTGCCTCTCCAGGCTTTGTCGCTCTTTCAACAGCACATCTCTTCGGAGAATGGGACAGTACCTCTTCGATAGAGTATCACCTCTCGCCTCACCATTTCGATGTGGTCCATCTTCGATAGTACATTCCATTCCTTTTTCTTACACCACGCTGAACTTCCAAAGATGGGCCAATCATACCGCATGATAGCAAGGTTGGGCAGGACTTCGACCCAAACCACACCATCCATCACCAACACTACTCAAGACTTTGAAGGTGTTAAATATTAAAGGTGAATTGACATTGAACATGCATTTCACTTGCAATCAGAACATCTAAAACCACAACGGCATCTCATCCTACAAGCTCTTCGGAAGCATTAAAGTCGAATAAAGTCACCTTACTCTTTGCCAATAGCCATATCGGGTTTATATCGCTCATCGAAAACATGCTAGTACTAACATGCGTGTCGAGTTTCTTACCAAAACGAAGCAGGCTCATCGACATGTTGTTCGACCGTTGAAGCACTTCGCCGTTCATAGGGAACCATATACAGTTGCGAAGACCTTGGCACAGCTTAGAGGACGCCGTTGGCAGCATCATCAACCATCTCGGAAATCCTTATGTGACATAAAGGCGGAGGCATAGTCCACAGCGCCTCGATGATACCACTTTTACACCAGCAATGATCAGCGGCGTCGAAGACGTTAAAGAGAGACAATGTCGCCGCCACAAATATTAAAAGCGCAAACGACACCGCTGAAGTCCAACTGATCGATGATGCTAGGTTCGAAGAGGGTGGTCGCATGCCTCTACATATACAACCCTAGGGGCGCCATTTTAGAGGTCGGTTTTTCATTTTTCTCTCTTCTGAAATTAAAGTCTTATAACCCTAAATCGAATCGTGAATAATTCAATTTGACTATAATTATATTCGAATTAAATGAACATGAACTTAGCCTTGCATATTGACTTTGATTATGACATATTAAACATTATTGACTTGGACATGCATAATATGAACTAATCACAATCAAATCGACTTGAATCTAGTCGAAGAGCCTTAAACCGTGGCGAACCTCTATATGCATACTCATATGAACTAAGGACTCCGAACATAAGGACAAGATGTCTGGCCTAATGTCATACATAATAGACAATAGCATGACTTCGAGACCTATTTTCTTTGCCTATTGAACATATGACAGTATAATCTCTTTGGATTATCTTATCTAAAGGCCAACATGGAATCATATACATAACACTTCTAATGGCCTTAGAGAACTTTGAACATATCAAACGAAAATGATGAAGATTAACTTCTCATCAAAGGCAATTGGACTTCCATTCAAAGTAATAAGTTATACCTTAGTATATCATCGTATCAACGCAATGCCCTCAATCACTTCGATGTGGAGTCTTCACATAATCACCAATCACATCGGTATGGTCAGTATTTTCTTGACTACGTCTCCACACATGTATTGGTCAAGTCGATGAGATTGGCTTGTCATGACTCCGTATATACTCAAATCAATGAATAATTTATCACACTTAGCATCTAAGGCATCATGCCATATTTTTGTCTAACACTACAGTTTAAAACAACACAAATACATTAACAATATAATTAGTAATAACAAAATTAACAATCCTCTTTCATTCCCCTTACTTAAATATCCCTTTCAAATGTCACTTTCAAAATACATAAGAATGCATCCTCCATTCGTTAAAACAATTTGCAATCATGTCCCTCATAAATGCCCATTTCGTTTTGTGCAAGAACACACTCTAAATCACGTGAGCTATCAACGCCAACACAATATTCTCTCAAAATTTTGGAATCATTAAGCAAATATAAATTTCAGACTATAACTCATTTCATAGGAACAAGTACCCTATGAAAAACCAACTATCAACTTTCAAATTAACATTGCATCTCATTGATTCCATTGTCCAAAAGAAATAATAGATCTACCAGGATTTGTAATATTACATTACTCAAGAGCACGGTATAAGGTTTCGGCCGAAACTCCGAGATCTCGGCCATCTTGGTTCGGTTTCGGCCGAAGGCGGGACGGGATTAGGTCAAAATCCCGTCCCGGTTCTGACAGTAGAAAAAAAAATCAAAAAAAAAAAGATATGCTGTGGTGAGGAGGAAAGAAAGGTAAAATCGAACCAAAATTGTTGATAAATCATCAAATTGAAATCATAAATTACCAGAGGAATTCGAGCATTAGAAGCATAATTCGAGCAGAGGAAATCAAGCATTAGGAGCATAAGAGCAGAAATTTTGATAAGTCCCGTCGTCGATCTCGTCCTTCTCCGTTGTCGAACATGTGCAGTTTTTTTTCGTTCGTTTTTTCGCATGAGCCGATGCGTTTAGAAATTAGGGTTTTAGGAATAAGGATATGGGTGGGCTGAAGATTAATAGGTTGGGCTGACATAAGATATATGACTAGTTATGTTAATTAAAATAGTTGTTATAATGGGCTGAATGTTAATGGTTTAGGTTTATTTCTGCACACACTATATTTTGTATTTATTTGCAATGATTATTATCACTTATTCGTAAAAAACACAGAGACTCGATATCGTCACGAAACCGAAACAAAAACCGAAACTTTCGAAACTTCCGAAATTGATCGAAACTAAGAAAATTTCAGATGACCGAAACCGAGACCGAAACCGAGTTCTCGAACCTTGCTCAAGAGTACAAAATAATTTCATCATGCATATGAATCCTCACTTACTAATTCTCAAGGACTTGCATGTAACATCATCTCCCATAAAAGTAGCATTTCCCTCTTTTTCGACATAAGAACAAATAATCTTTATTTGGTGTCACGTAAAAGGACACCCCAAAATCAAGAATCCAATAGCTCACAACATCATATGCTAAAGCAGTCAACACATGTTGCGATTATCACTAGTCTCCACCGCAATCGACGAAGGCGAAGTCGATGAGATTGGCTTGTCATGACTCCGTATATACTCAAATCAATGAATAATTTATCACACTTAGCATCTAAGGCGTCATACCATATTTTTGTCTAACACTACAGTTTAAAACAACACAAATATATTAACAATATAATTAGCAATAACAAAATTAACAATCCTCTTTCATTCCTCTTACTTAAATATCCCTTTCAAATGTCACTTTCAAAATACATAAGTATGCATCCTCCATTCGTTAAAACAATTTGCCATCATGTCCCTTATAAATGCCCATTTCGTTTTGTGCAAGAACACACTCTAAATCACGTGAGCCATCAACGCCAACACAATGTTCTCTCGAAATTTTGGAATCATTAAGCAAATATAAATTTCGGACCATAACTCATTTCATAGGAACAAGTACCCTATGAAAAACCAACTATCAACTTTCAAATTAACATTGCATCTCATTGATGCCATTGTCCAAAAGAAATAATAGATCTATCAGGATTTGTAATATTACATTACTCAAGAGTACAAAATAATTTCATCATGCATATGAATCCTCACCTGCTAATTCTCAAGGACTTGCATGTAACATCTTCTCCCATAAAAGTAGCATTTCCCTCTTTTTCGACATAAGAACAAATAATCTTTATTTGGTGTCACGTAAAAGGACACCCCAAAATCAAGAATCCAATAGCTCACAACATCATATGCTAAAGCAGTCAACACGTGTTGCGATTATCACTAGTCTCCACCGCAATCGACGAAGGCGAAGTTACTTCCATCTTCTTCTTCAATTTTAGACACTTCTACTTATAATGGCTAGGTAATTTTTACAATAATTGCAATTCTTTCTATCATCTTACTCCTCCATCGGGCTTCTTAGGGCTGGAAGGACCCTTGAAACTCTTCACACCTCTACTACTATTTCTCCCAACAAACAATCTTTCACTACTACATGCTACACCAGTGCCATATCTCAATTCCTCGCTAAGAAAACTTGCTTCGATAACCTCAGTGTCAAAGTACTATGGCTATAAATCAAACTATTCGAAAATAAAGTACACCGCTTCGGCAATGAACACAACAAAATCATAACCTTTTGTTCTTCTTCGATTTTCAAATACACTGACTTCGTCTTCATTAGCAAACCATCAACGGCATTCAAGTGCATTCCTTTCATCTTATAAATGAAAAACGGTCGTAACAAGATTAAACAATCCGTCAATGATTTTTTCATATACAACTTCTCCAACTCGTACCAAATACCCCTTGGCAGTTGTCTCGCCACTAATTATGAAAATTACATTCTCTCCTATAACAAGTTGAAAAATGGTATAGGCTCATTCATCCATCCTCTAATCAACCTTAAAAATGCTACTTAGCAATTAGTGCGTTAAACACAACACAATGAACACGATTTCTTCTTAACATCCCTTTTATTTCCCATAACCCTTTATCAAAGTCATTTTTACCATTCCACTTCTCTCTAACTAATTGTGATTTTAACATCGCATATGACCATGTGTGTGTATAGCGATACACTACTATTACCAAGGACTAGTAACATTTGTAGAGTTTCCAAGGCATTTTCTGACTGCCATTTTTACATACACATCATGTGCATCACAAAGCTCTAATATCAAATGTTAAGTAAATTTAGACCCAACAACCAATATCAAATCCAAAAACTAAAACAATCAAAACTAGCAAGAAGTGGCAAGGTTGACATAAATGTTGCAAAACAACCAAAGGACAAATATCTTCGAACAAGAGTTAAATAGCCAATTTATCTAACCCAAACAATGATCACAACAATAAGAGAATAAAGCAAATGACACTTTGTTTTATAGTAGTTCTATCAATGTTATGTTAGTGTACTTCCACTTTGAGGAGAGGACTTTTATTAGTAACCAAAAGAGAATACAATAGATAAATACAATATCTGATTAACTCAAACAATTTCACAAGAATGATTTTGTGGAGAAATAAGTGAAGAGATATGCTAAGGAGAAACTCTATAGCTTCGATTAAACAAAAGATCCTTCACAATCTCCAGATCTAACTTCTAACATATAGCTAAAATTTCAAGTGCCAAAAGACCATATTACCCTTGCAAAAAAATGCACATTCCAACCTAGAATTGGGCTAGCTGAGGCCTTCCGGCCACCAACTGAAAACAAGCCAGTTTGGCTCGTGCAGGTTCTGCCTGCTCCCTGCTCAAGTTCAATCTACTGAACTTCAATAGGCAATCTACTCGAGCTCCCCTAGATTGAACTAATTCAGTTCTGTTCCAAAACTGAGCTTTGGGAAAAGTCAACAGCTCAAATTTTGAAGCACTTCAACACAGGAATACCACCAGAATATTCCAAAACTATTTCAAAACTACTGTTGTTTTCACACACCGCTTGTCTTCAAACAGCAATAAGTTTTGCATACAAGCTCCGAATCGCAAACCGTTTGAACCGATGGAAAGCTAACTCAAATTAACTCAAATTTTTTTGCTTTTAATATATAATTTCAGCATCTACATTATTTATAATATTTTGTGCATATTATGAATGCCTTAGTATGGATAAACTGATAGATCCCTTTACACAAGGATACAAATTTAGGATGAAAGTGCAAACCCAATGAATGGTTGGATGTGTCAACCAAGGTTTGAATTTTGGCTTTTATTCCAATCATTTGAAAATTCTAAATTCGGGTTTCGTTTCAGTTTCCATTTCCATATTTTTGATATACGTATTATATAAATACGTTTTTTGAGCCTAAACAGAATATTTTCTAATGAACTTGACCCTTTTTCACAAAAAATAAATAAATAAATAAATAACCAAATATAAAAATTTGCCCACAACAAGCAAAGAAAGAAAGCATAATTCTTTTCGAAAGAAAAGTCCTAGTTTCAGAAACCCAATTTCAGAATGGCCCCAACACATCAAACATCAATGGATACAGATCCAAAACTTACTTGACTAACCCAACACAACCCTACCCAACCAAATTCATGTATAGGACTGTCAATCATTTCTACATATGAAATGTTGCAACGTACATGTATAAGCACCGATGACAGTTAAAGATAACATATTTGTTTACCCCAGCTTTATAAAGTTAACATAACATCAACAGCTAATTAGTATGCGTATGTGTACATATTATTGTTTTTTAAATCCAAATAAACCGGATTAAACTCCAAAGACTCATAGTCATCCTTTATCAAAGAATGACTCGGGTTATCAAATGATTGAACAACCGGGATCAATTTACTTACGATACTTAGTTGACATTCATAAAAAGCGAATTATGAGTTCAATAGATTCTGTTTAGCGAATCCTAATATAATATGCAGCATTGGTTTTGGACACCCAACTTCATGAAATTGACATAACATGGTGAAAATGGTACGGAAATATCAATGCAGCAAATACACAAAATGTGAGAAATAAGAAATATGTTTTGTCCTATATATATATATATATATATATATATATATAAGTGAGTCATTAAGAAATTATGCATCACTCGGAATAATATACGATGATGTGCATATCAATTTACTGAGACAAGACTAAGGTATCGACAAGTAAATTAATTAAAATGTTTACTGAAATCAAAAGAAGTGAGAGTGAAAATCAATTGAAACTTTGGTATCTACTAAGAACCAACCTAAACAAATTTTCTCAAATTTTGAAGTGCGCGGAGATTAAATGTAGCTCGTGTACCAAATAGCATCCTTGCATCCTTTCTATATTATGTAAAGTTGGTCAGCTTCCAATTCTTCTTCTTTTTCTTATAATTTTACGATAAAAAATCAAAGTTCGAGAACTCGGTTTTGTGCTCGATTTTCGGTCATTTGAAATTTTGTTAGTTTCGGACAATTTTGGAAATTTCAAAAGTTTCAGTTTCGGTCCCTATTTCGATTTTCAATATTTGTTAATGAAAATTATACTAAATACTAGTTAAAACTAATTGCTACTAAGGCAACACTAGTTAATACCAGCCAACACAATTTCTAGTTAATATTTCAGCCACTAAATATTTCAGCCCACAAACACGCATATACCAATCAAACACACACGCTAAGGCCAAAAAAAAAAGGCGATGGTGTCTCAATGTCGTTCGAGAAGACGAAGACAAAAACAGACATTGTCGACCGAATAAGAAGACGAAGGAGACCGAAGTCGTTGAAGATGATGAAGAATGCAAATCGGGCTCGGGAAATCATTTCTGCTGCTGATTTGATATGATATTCGAATGGTTTTGATTTTTTCGCTTTGATTTGCTGCAATTAAGGGTTCATGTCATTATCGATCTTTTTAACCCTAAGAAATCAATAAATTTGACTGATTTTGGTTCACAACTTAACGAGACGGTACGGTACCACTAAAATTGTGAGGATCGTACGCTGCCTCATACCATGTAAAAAACACTATTTTTTCTTAATGCATAGGTGTACTTTATACTTTAAGGCTTCCCTTATTCATTTCTTTATCTTTCCTAATTTATTTTAGCATGGCCTAGCTAAAAGATATTGAATAGTCATTCTATTTTCTTACATGTATTATATCTTCTCCCCCTTCCATCCACATTTTCACCATCCCATGCTCAAATTCTCTTTTGTTTTCATTTCATTTTTTTAATTTCTCCCTTTTGCTATCACAATTTCATAAATGTCTTTATGAATTTACTAATTTTGTTCTTTACTATTAAAGCACGGTTATTTAACGTGATTTCTATATATTGATTTGTTTTCTCTTTTATAGCTGGAACTTAGTTTATAATCTATAAATTCAATCCTTTATATGCATGGGTTATATAAAACTTTTAAGCATCGTTAAACTTAGGTTAGCATCAATACCTCATTTCAATTTTTATATCAAATTTATAATTTTGTTAGAGATGATTTTGGATTAATAATGAGTTTAATAGCAATCAAAGTGATGGGTATCAATTACAACATTTTCACTGAATGCACAGGACACACACTACATCTCGTGGCTCATCCTCTACAAACGAAAAGGAGGAAATTTTCAAGGAGGATGAGATGCACATGATTCATGAAGATATCACTTCATCCAGTTCTGAGTTTCATAATGAAGAATGCACCTTCACTTTCTTAGTTTAGTTTCTTTTGAAATATAATTCTTAGAAAACTTCATATTATTTTGCTTGACTAGTGGCTATGACAATATTTCGCATGCCTAATAGAAGGATGTTGTTGTTGTTAGGTGTGCTTTCCAGTATTGTTGTTTTATTAGATTTGGGGTTAAATAGATGGATAATAGAGTTGGATGGCCTGACTTTATAATTTATTAGCTTATATTTAAGTCATTTACACAGATATTTAAGTTCATTGTGCTGAAATGAATGCAATTTACATTGTCATGTTTAGATTTTTAGAGTTCTTAAGTGGAGATGTAGTGTGCATTTCAATGCATTAGTTATTGCTAAATATCTGATTTGTTATGTTATTATACTTCTAACTCTATTATACTCACTTCTACAATTATATGATATTAGCTTAACTGAAAAGAACTTAAGTATGTTTAAAAAGACAAATTTTACATATGAAAATCCAAATCAGTGAACCCTTCTTTACAAGAGAAATTGATGAGAGTTACAAATAAAGAAGCCAAAGCTGTTTTCTTTGGATCGGTATTAATTACTGTTAAATCCAAAAAAGATCTAACCACTGACTAAGATAACAAAAAAGAATGAGTTTATCGTTTTATTAGATCACAGAGACTAATCTTAATCAATAAGAATAAAATCCAAACCATAAATGTTTTACGAAAATTAGTTCTTGTATTCTATGTTTGAAATATAAACCAAAATCGAACACAAAATTCATGCATTTTTATTTATGCATTAACGCTCGCGGAAATAGTAACGATCACCATAATTGACCATACATTAAAATATAAATGGTCATACTGCTGTGGTAAACATTTTATGAATTAAGTAGGTCGGTCAGGCATTTGCTCATTAGTTATATTTCAATGTTAGTTATTTGTTAGTTATCTATTTTCAGGTGCATTTCATTTTATGTGTTTGATAAAAGCAATTTGAAGTAACATAAATAATAAAAGCTTTTATCTGCGATAAATTTTCTTCTCTAATATTTTACTGTAGGTTTTACCTTCAGTCAGCCTTTATTCAGTATTTATGACTAACTGACATATGTTAACGAACTTTCATAAATGCGACCCTGCATAATGTTGCCTTCGGATTTTGATACACCGTTACATGAACCATCTACTAACAGAACAAATAAGTAAGATTTTAATCAACTATTACATTGATTATATATTATTGTCATATACATCTATCTAGTTATAGGTCTATTTATTTTAATAAACATGTACAAAATCCAAGGTCCAAAAACTCAATTTCGGTTTCGGTCATTCGAAATTTCGGTTTTTTGTTTTGGTCTCGATATCGATTTTTGTATTTTTAGTGAAACATTAATAATGAGGTGGAGCCTTGACGCAACGGTAAGGTCACCCGACTGGTGATCTGGACGTCAAGGGTTCATCTATAGTTTATAAAGATATAATAATGCAACATAACCATTTAAACATAAAATAACATTGAATTTAACTATATGCTTACATAACTATTTTCACTAACAATACTGACCGTGTATTTCTAATCAGTCCAACCCTTCTATTTTGAAAAAGGATCAGTCCAGCCCTTCTATATAGAAAAAGTATCAGTGCAGCCCAAGGTCCATCTATGGTTTACGTCCTAACTTCCTAACCCCAATGCCTAAACTTTTATTTCGACATACAAAGAAATGAAAAGAACGCATTCGCTCAAGAGGAAAAATCGAGACAACGCAAACTTGCTTGAATTTCCTTGCTCCTCAAGCTCAAATTCCTTTCCTCCTCCTGAATCTCGAATTTTCTAATGCTCGATTTCATTGGTAATTTATGATTTCAGATGAGACCGTGCTTTTTTTAATGCTAGAATCGATTTCATTTGATTTTTTTTCTATCGCCTTTCTTCCCCACCCACTATAACACAAACTAAAGTTTTCCGATTTTTCTTTAAAAAAAATGTTTTACTGTCGGTTACCGGGACGGGATTTTAACCTAATCTCACCCCGCCTCCGGCCAAAACCGAACCGAGATGGTCGAAATCTTGAGGTTCTGACCAAAACCTAATGCCGTGACAAAAATCTTTTAGTACATGCAAACCTTTGACTATATATGATAATATTAATAATATTACTGTTATTTTTTTTTTAACGTGGTTCACTAGTGCCAACAAGTATCGATCTCAAGTATCGAACTCATGAATTTTAATCAAATAGTCTAAACTACCAACCAACTGAGTCAACCATATTGGCTGAATTAATATTATTATTACCTCAAATAATTAATCAAAAACAAATTACTTATCGAATAAAAACAAAAAGTATGAAATTCCAAGAAACCGTATTTTTGAGCCAAAAAAATCAACAAAAGTAAATAAAATAAATAATATGCAAACATAAAGAGAAAAAATCAGGTGGAACATTGGATCGGCATTCTTTATTTTCGTTTATTCGTTGTTTTTATAGTTAGAATTGCATTTCAGCATTAATACACAATACGCTTAACAAATTTCTCCAATTAACTATTTGATTTCATTTAGGTCCATGTAATAAGAAATCGCATTAATACACAATACGCTTAACAAATTTCTCCAATTAACTATTTGATTTCATTTAGGTCCATGTAATAAGAAATCGTAGATGGGATCGAGAGCTAAGAAAAGAAGAAACAATCTTCAAAGAGCAAAATATTATTTATTTCCTTAGTCTTTACGATGTTCATCTTATCATTCAAATTGCACATCCACATCTTATTACAGTTTGCCAACTTTTCATAACAACATCATTGTGATACACTATTATTTGTGGAAATTAGTGACAGTCACTCTTTTATAAACTTATTTATTTTACATCCTTTTATTTTATAAACTTTTTTCCATGCCCCACTTTTTTGAATTTATTTCTTTTTTTACTTCTTGTGTTTTCAAATTTAAAAGTGGTCGCTACAACGTGTATTGCGGTGGTTATAAGTTACGGACATACGGTCTAAGAGCACATGTTAAGGTTGATAAAATTACCCAACCACCCCTGAATTTTACCTTTTTTAAATAGCGATGTAATTTATAGTAGAAAATTGGGATGGACCTAAGACTAATTTTTTATAATCATAAGGATATATGTCAATGTTTTTCTTTTTTATTCTCCTTGAACTTTATGTTGTATATTATACTGCAGAATTTGTTGTTGACTTTTTTTTTCTTGATAAATGTTAGATGTGGTGAATTGGCTTGCAAAGCTAAAAGCGAGAAATACGATTGATTTTATCACTTGGCTGTATAAAAACAGTGCCCGTGTGTTTTTCCCTTTAACGTGAATTGTGTGAAAATCGAAATAGAATCGCTTGTTTATCCTTTATCTTGATTTGTATTTGTAGTTGCAGCTGCCGTTGAATTTATTATCTTCTTTGTTTAATTTTAATGATTCTATATTCCAATCAATGTATCATTCTATTGTGATTAAACATGTCAATGAATACCCAAAATATCTTAAATCCGTCTGCATCTGTATCCGAAAAACGGATACGGATGCGGATCGTATATCCGTCCATTTTTTGTCAAGATTATAGTTAATATTTTGTGCATCTTAGTGCAACGATAGACATGTATTTGGTTCTTTTATTAAGATAATAGTTTGTATTATATAAATTCAATGCACATTAATTGCTCGAAACTATTTATTACCATTCTATTTGTTTATTTTTCAAACTTTTATAGTTAATGGAATTGAAAAAAGTTTATTCTAAACCAAGATTATCTATTTGTATTTCTCGATTTATCGATTGTTAGCGGATAGAACAATTATCTAATATCCGTCCGCGAATGCAGATATCCGATATCCGAAAATGATTTCGGATGCAAATGTATGACACTATCCATATTCGAAAGTATCCGCCTACGGGCCTAATTGTGATACTACTGAACAAGAAGAGTGGTTACGCATGAGATCATCTTAAGAAGATGATTTTATCACAGCATTTTATGAACTCAAATAGTCTTTGATCCACTACCCTTGCCTTCGATTCTTACTCCATTTTATTCCTTTCTACACTTGCTCTGAATAAGTTGAACACAAATTTTAAGAGTGATGTTATCATCGTGAAAAGATTGTAATAATTTCCTTTCAGTAATTATATTTCTACCATATGAGAGAGTATATTTGTTTTCGTCAATCGTATGAGATGTGTTTGACAGATTTACTTTTTAATCCGATCATAATCAACCTTTGATTGGTTAAATAGATATTATTGTTATGTTCACCATGCGAAGCTTGTCATATATGTGGAAAGGAATTGAACAATCAACAAATTAAATAAGCACATTCAAAATTCATTCAAATTTTATAATCGTGTATAACTTGTTATCAATTTGTACATTCCACTAATCTATTAGCATACTTTTCACAGCACGGGTTAACCCTGGTTAAGAAATAGAAACAACCTTAAACTTGCATGATTCAAAAACAATTGCAAGCGTTTCAATTTCTCTAATCAGTGAAAGTCATGAAACCCATAACATGTATTTGTATGTTTAATGAGGTTTAGAAAAATTATAAAATTAAGCATTAGGAGAAAAAACATAATGTATGTCTTTGATTTCTCTAAAACTCCAATCTATATATTTATCTTTTTATAGAAAGACTTAAAAAGGCATAAGGTGGTAAAAAAGACATAACACCCTCATGCGTTGATAATATAAGTTAACCCCTAAGCAATTTTATAAGGCATTGGACATAACCTTAGAAAGCATTGAATTTAACAAGAGATCCAGAAAATATCAGTAAGACAGTAGAAGTTAGAAAAAATTCAAATGAAGAAAAAAAACCTTCCAACTGCCTAGGGGTGACATTGAACTCTTGCCACCATACCCTTTCACCATCAGACGGAAGTTTCACTTTAAGAAACTTAGCAGCAAGAAATATTGCACCAGCGGCAATTTGGTGGGATTTGAATTGCAGGCAAAGTGAAGTACGCAGCCTACATACCCATTACCATTGCATATTAAATACTCAATGAGAATGCAGATGTAAAATGGTGATGACAGTGACTTGAGCATACCCATCGTTGACGAAATTCCAAGCAACTTGTGCAAGAGCATTTTGAGCAACCTTGAATTTCTTTATTGCATCAACAAGGGGTTTGTATGGATGTTGCACGTTTAAATCAAAACCTAGAGTAGTAAGTACAACCCGCTCCGCAAGTAAGATTAATTCTTTTTGTTGTTCATAGACTTCCTGCAGATAAGCAAATGAGGATGAATATAGCACCAAGCAAATTGATATAACATACCTCCACCTGTCTACAAAGCCGAAGAGCAACATATCATCGTATAATACAGCAATGCTAAGAGGGTATGTAACCAGGATTAACCATTATAGCTTACAAGACTACAAGCTAAAAGACTGCTGGAGGCTTTTGGTGAATTCAATTAATTAGGATGGACGTTATTGTCACTTGGTAAGATGGGGATCTTTTGCTACCTGTTTAGTCGCAATGCCAGCCTCTTGACAGAATTCAAAGAGGAAGGATCATGATCTCCAGTCACTTAATTCCCCCGAAATTCCCCTTTTATTTTCTTGACATCACATTTCCTGGATTCAGCTAATATTTTTGTAGATGTGATGTTCTTATCATATAGACCAACTTCACGATATTTTGGATCATTCTGAGACTTCTAATCCTCTCAAAGTCAGAACTTAATGTGAATCATCAAAAATATTTATTTTGACCATCACCAAAATTGTACAATATGCAAAATGACTTTAAGAAACAAAACAAAACAAAAAGGAACAAGTGTAGCCAATCAACCCTGAGAGGTCCTCATTGATGGTATAATTCACTATTTACTAGCTCAACGAAGTTAACTAAGAAGCTTAAAGGCACAAAAGCACAGTTGGTGAGTTAAATGTGTTACCTTCTGTTTAATTCTCTGGATAGCTGCAGGGTCTTTTTTATGAATAATTTCATATGACACTAGAATAACATCTTTAAGAGGCCTAGGACTTTCCTCGACCTTCCCCGCCAAAAACATGCAAACTGTAGATATAGTCTGTGATAACGTATAAAAAGTTACAATAATGGGTCGAAACCTCAAAATGAAGCAAGAAATGAATTAAAAGGGGCAAAAATAAAGAAAAAGAAATTAATCATGTGGCTAAATTAATTAGTAGATACATTAGAATTTATTTTGCAGACAACAATGATTCGAATATAATTCTACTCTTCAAAAAAACGGTCATTTTTGACTTACGGTCTAGTTGCCTTTGGATGTTTTGTGAAGAATCTCACATTGTATTAATTAACTAAAAATATCAACAACCGCTTGTTCAACCATCTAACCCCTTAAATATACAGTATAATTATGTTTCTACAAGATTTCGAGAATGCAACATGACCACAGATTGTACAACATTATTTCTTTTGCCTTACAATATGAGTGGTGTGAATAATGCCATTCAGGTTCACCGAGCTCGATTAATGTAAGATTTAGCCAAAGAACCAGCTTAATTTCTAGTAAAGATGAAACATGGATATTGGCCTCAAAAAGATTTAAAACCAAAAACTAATGCTCTTGTTGATTCAATGAAATAAAATTGTATTTAGAGCTACGAAATAATATCATCATATCCATGACTTGCCTATCTACAATTCTACATAGACAAACATGATGTATACAGACATTTACTGAGTTCATAAGAAACAAATTGATAAAAATAAGCAACTAATACTCACTCTATGGTCATTCTTCCCATGAGACTGGCGAAGAAAAAATCGATGGCAAAAGACAATAGCAGTTGCGATTGTCACCTGAGGTCTGCATATGAAGTATTTGCCATAACTACCAAGTAGCTAAAAAGATGGACAGGCATCTCTAAACTGAATTTAGATATAACGCATCAAAAATGCATGAAAGTGATAATAAATCACGATGTGTTTCACATGTATGTGTGTACTAACACCCCCAACCCCTCCCCCTCCCCCCTCCCCCCACAAAAAAAAAGAAAAAAGAACCAGGGCCCAAAAAAAACCATCAGAATTATATAAAATCAATTAGTAAGCAAGCCTAAGAAAAACAGCACGACTTATGCTAAAGACTATTTGTTTTATGTTCGAATCTTCCATCAACATAAATTATAATTGACATGGGATTATAAAGATGCAATGAATTACATTCTAAAAACATTATTTCATTACAAAAGGGGACCCGTAAATACAAGCAAGGAACTGAACATTTTACAAGTTTACAGGCAGTGCAATCCGAAAGACATAATAACTGGACTAAAAAACATTCTAGTGGAAATTTCAGACTCTGCATACTTCTTTTGGAAAATCCGATGTTATGCAGTTTATCCATTTGCTAACTTCTTTTATATGTCCATTTCCACAGTTTTGAAGAAGAAAAAACCAACCTAGAGCTTCCAGGCTTCTAGCCCATTTTTCGCTTCCACTCCAGCGTTAAAGAATGCATACGGTGTGTTTATTTATATCTTCTACGAAAGTGGTGATCATACATTTAGGTGTTATTATTTTGATTGACGAATTTAACTTGTTAAGTCAAACTTTATATTATTTTCAAAAGTTAGCAGCCTACTGTAAGGAATTTGGATATTTTGAAAAAGGATCAGGGAAAAAAGTAGTAGTCATTTTGCAACTTGGTATTAATGATGGAAATTTAAACTCGTTACCCAAACCATTTGGCTGTAAAACAATAAGTGAGAGAGGATTGCTCATGCAACATAAAGGAGCAAAGTGCTTGCATATATGAGGGAACAATTTTACACATGCTTCAGAATTTCAGAACTTTGAATTAACATTAATTTAACACCCACCACACATCGTAAGTAGGCATATCAATGGATACTTCCGAACGCAGATTGTGTCATTTCTACATTCATATCCGAAATCATTTCGGATATTGGATATTTGTATGTGGAGACAACAGACGTATATGGATATTATCCTCCCTGTTGGCAATTGATAATGGGAAATTTTGACATATATCATTATCATTCTAAAAAACTAGCCTTAGGTCCCTTTCAATTTTTTTTATAAATTGCATCACTTTTTTTTAAGATGAAATTCAGGCGATATTCGAATAATTTTACTAAACTTAACATATGCTCTTAAAGTATGTGTCCATAACTCATAACTGCCATCATACACGTCATAACAGACACTTTCAAATTTGGAAACGGAAGAAGTAAAAAAAATTCAAAAATGCAAGGATGTAAGACAAACAAGTTTAAAAAAAGGATCTCTCTAATTTTCACATTGATAATTCTAAAGACATAACTAGAAAATTTTAGTTTAACATAAAATAATTCGGTCCTGATGATCATAAAATTACAAAAAAAAACATGGAGCACTGAGCATGCACACACAAACATATAATGTAATATAAGATATTATCCTGAGAAACAGAAAACCTGTATCATTCGTCATACTAATATACGCATGATATAAACGATTATCCTGATATTATTCATTTTTTGGATAGGTATGTAGATGAATTCCATATTTTTCGAGCATTCATTGGAATACTTACTCGTACGTAAATGATCAACCAACCAAGTACACCTTCAGTTTAATCATGAGATACGAACGTTACGGCCCGCCTTCGAGCGTGAATTATTTTTCCATAAATTATATATGTTTAACACATTTAAAATGAATGATTTATTCAAATATTTAATCATATTTTTGCGATGAAATCATGTGTAGTTAGTTTGAACTTTTATTCAATGCTTCAACATCTAATTTTTTGTTAGTTTGAATTTTTGTTTCTATCGTTAATTAATAAAGATCGAATTTGTAAAAAAAAAGTTTATTTGTGAGATCCATTTTTTAGGTGATATTAAGATTTGATAATACCTATAGATCTGGGTTTTGAATTGGTAAAGAGTTTATTTATTTGATCCTACTTTTAAGTGATAGTGAGATTCAGTCATATTTATAAAAAAGCATTTTGAATTGGTAAATGAAGTTTATTTATTAGATCATGTTTTTAGGTCATATTAAGATTTGATTATATATATAAAGAAAGTGTGACACCAAAGGTATTACGACAATTATTAAAGATAGAATAGTGGTTTTCTGCATTATACACACATTAAATAATGGTAATCGTGTAAAATGACAATAAATAACATTTTGAATTAGTTAAGAAAGTGAACCTTAGGATCAACCAAATTAATACGCCCTTTAAAGATTTCAAATAACAATATTTTTACCATGACTTAGCAAACTAATTGGCAAAAGATGACAAAGATGACATACAAATAGCACTGCAACATCAACTTGATATCGGCTGCATGCGTAATATGAGCACACTTCCATCTCGATAGACAATGTATAAAGTCGAAAAGGTAACTACGTTGTTGCCCATGCTATAAATGGTTCAGGTACCCTCATCTACATCAATCTCTATGCTCAAAATGGCTACCAATACTATGGCACGTGGAGGCAAGTGCATGCAAACATAAGCAATGATATCTCAAAATGAAATGTATATATTTTCTTCAGAAAATAAAACATTATTTTGACATGTTTTTGAATGAATATAAATAAATTTTAAATTAAAATGAATAAGATGAGAAAATTATGGAACGCGAACAGAATCAAAGTTGTTAAGGCGAAAAAGGCCCAAAAAGTGCAATGCCGGCGCCTAGCGCTCTTCTAAGTGTATTGGACGTGACTTTTTCGGCTTTCAGGGCAAAACAAACTGCATTTTAAAACTACTATTAAAATTGAATTTTGAACTTCAAAAAACTGCATGTACATGCAATATTGATTAAAAAAATATCATGGATTCGCCATAAAGCAAGCCAAAAAGTTGCAAAATGACTAAACTTTCAAAATGACCAATACTTTATTTATCTTTTAAGTTTATGCCTTCAATCGAGTCACCATTTTCTTTTGTTAAAAATGAATGTGCACTTCAATTAATAAGATTTACGCTTATGGTTCGAATCAATTTAAAAGGTAAAAACTAATTTAAAAATTAATTAAAGTGAAGTGTAAATTTTGAATTTAAATCAATTTAAAACATTAATTAAATTCACTTTGCTTTAAATTCATAAAAACTTTAAGCTTTAAACTTAAAATTTAATTTAAAATAGTTATAATCAATCAAAATAAACTAGTTAAGTTTACAATTAACATTAAAAACTTTGTTACAAAAATCATTTCAAACATAATTTATGTACTTCAAAGTTTAAAAATTAAAAATTAAATAGATTTTTAAGAGAGATGCTTTAAACTTTAGAATAATTTGGGCTTGATTTAGGGCAAAAACCGTAATGTTTTAAAACAATTTTAAAAAAAAACGTGTTTATTTTAGCGCTTTGAGCTTCGCTCGCTTTAGCGCATAATGCGCTTTTCCACCGCATTGCACATCAGCAACGCTTCACTGCTAAAAAAGGTGTAGACCAACGCTCGAGGCTTTTGGGCATCTAGGAACGCCTAGGCGAGCGCCTTGACAACTATGAATAGGATTTTAGCAATGTTTTAGCAAATATTGGCTTTATTTTCAAAAATAATATGTTTCGGCGTAACTTAAACAATTCAAAAATGCTTCACTATTTTTAAGTATTTGCTTTATAATTGATAGATAGATATGTCTCTATGGTATATTGTGAATATATTTAGGTTTCACCATCGAAGCAATTTGACATTTCATATACAAAGGGAAACGTATATGTGCAAATTTAATGACAAAATCTTGAAGTTCTATAAGGTGCATACTACATTTTCTTGAAAAGTTTTCAATATGAAAAGGTTACAACTTGTGAATGTCATGAAGATGTGTTAAACAAGCCATAGATTTCAAACTCAAGTAGGAAAAAAACAAGGGCTAGCTTAAAACCTAACTTAGACTCGAGAAGAGGGAGGAGTCATGAGTATAAGTCTGTAACTATGTTAACCCCATGCATTAGTGTTAATAAGTTAATCGAGAACTGTATGGATTCACATTAAAATCAGGACAATAACATATGATTTTTTAAACAAAGGGTGAAACAATTAAAATGAATATGATAATGTTATTTGACATTTAATAGTTCTATAACTCAAAACGAATCTTATTTTAAACAAGCATGCAATGTTATGCAATGACGATAAAGTTTGAATGTTGTGTTGTTATGTCCTACATGCAAAAAAAACAAAAAACAAAAAACAAACAAAAAACAAAAAAGAAGAAAAAACATAAAATAGAAAATGGACAAATAATGGAAGAGATACTTAAATCAACGTTAAAGTTACCTTGACCAAGATCTAAACTGAGATGTGAGCCCGAGATCTCATCCAAAATAATATGTTTTTCTTTTATATAATTTTTTTTACTTTAATCTAAACAAAATTATCCTACCAATTATTATTATCAATATATTTCTTTACTATTTTATTCTTTTATCAATAATTCAATATCCAAATGAAAAGAATTTCTCACTTATTACCAAAATAATCTACTTAGCACTCTCCTCCAAATAAGAAAATCACTCCTCTTTCTAATGCAGAAAATAGTTTTTTATTCAAATCAAGTACGTTAGAATTCATTTTAGACAGTAATCGTTAAAAAAAATAGAAAATGACAAGTTCACGCCATAAGTTACTTTGAGATGGCTCGAAATGTACTAATATTCGAGATGTCACAGCAAAATGTGCACTCGATATACATTTATCTCGTCTAAGATCTCACTTGATAAGAGATATCATTGTGAAAATCCAAAGACGAGATGTGACCGAATTTTGAGATTCAAAACTTTGGCAAGCATAGAGACTTCATGCGTGTCTACATGTTCCAAATGAATATGATGCTATTTAATATTGAAGAAAGAGCAGTTCATGCTACGACATTTGATAGGAGTTGTATGACTCAAAATGAATCTTATTTAAACAAGCATGATGTATGACAGTAAAATTTGCATACTGTACGGTCATGTCCCAAAAGGGTAAAATATGTAAAACATGGACTAGAAATTGGACACCTAAAGCAAGAGATGTTTAAATCAAAATTAATAAGCACCGCATGCATGTCTATATTTTTCATCACTTTTACAAGCTATATATGAACTTACACAATTCTTGTTTTTATTCAGATGATATCGAAAATATAAGATCTTTTTCTTCGATAGAATGAAAAAACTTAAGAGACACAAGAAACTACATAGATATTGCACAAATCTACAAAGATGTGGAACTATTGTTATCAAAAAACTTAAAATCTTACTTAAATCCTTATTCACATCGGACCTCTCCCTTTACGATTCAATTTATACTTTGATTGAAACTTAGCTAAAACCACAGTTAAAAAATATTCAGCTCAGATTAACATATTTAATATATTTATTTGAATTCAAAATTCCAATTGTAATGTTTCAAAACAAAATAAAAAATGGAATAAGAGATAAAAGTTAATTTTAAAAGTATGTACAACCTTAAAATATGAATCCTTTGAATTTGCAATTGACGATTTGAATGTTGTTTTGATTTAAAGTTTGAATTTTACGATTTAAATCCCATTTGAAAACCTTATGTGAAACCATGTCTACTATAAAGTCATGTTTTATTTCATGATGTAATTTATGCATTTGAAAGTATTTTATTTTCAACATATTTATAGGTATATGTTTTAGCGTCTCTAATAAACGAGTGATTGTTCCATTTATGATGACGCTACCAGATCATTGTACCCGTATTGAGGCTCTGTTATGGATAGTCTATACAAATGATGTTGATTACTGACTGTTGATTAAAATGGATCAGCCAAATTGAAGTGAAATGTGTGACATATCATGTTAAAAATATGTCAGATCATGTTGTGTTTAGATGAATGTTAGCACTGAATCAGTAATACAAACGATACCAAATTTTATATGCTGGTCCATCCTACTTGTATCTCTGAACATAGCAGGTTTGAAATGACTGACTTATATCTCTCTTATCAAACTTACTGTTTTTGTAGGGTCAAATATCTTGGATTGATTAGCAATTACTAAGGTGTGTTCTATCCCTTGTGCCCTTCTATCTCTCCATCTCCCAAGTCTCAATTAATTAGCAATTGAGATCTGTGTTGCGAGTGATTCCATGCTAACTTTTAATATGTATTTATTATAGTTAATAAATAATGTATGTGTTTGATATTGAAGACCTCAAATGAGAAACAAAAGAATGTTGAGTGTACAGAAACTTTAAGCTTAGATATAAATTTATTGTGTTGGTTCAACTTTGGGGATTTGCATTTCTACTAGTTACGCTATTTTACGCCAATGGGAAAAAGCTAAGTTGGAGCACGATGAGGCATAAATTTCAATGTGAAGTTTTTAAAAAAATAGCACAAATGATTCTACAAAGTATAAGTTGTAGAACAAGCACAATTGGTGAATACAGAATCACAAATAATTCGGCAAAATCAGATATAAAAGTGTACGCAATGTGACTAACTACACACTTGTTGGATGTTCTCAGTTCTAATAAGCTAGACTACCAAAGTACATGTTATATGTGCACTGAAACAGTAGTGTTATTTGAAAAACAATAGAGAAGGCAGAGTACAGAGAACACTCACACTTTTAGTCGCATGCCTAAATCTTGCAAGAATGTACAATATGATTTACGAAGATATGACTCTTTCTTCATGTCTATCCCATCTCTTCGAGAAGGGGAATTTTCCTCTATGTTTTTCCGACTGAGATACCAACTAGCACCAGTAAGATCATTTTTTTCCAACTTGCCATGCACATAGGAACTACTTTCCACGGTTGCACTATGAGAAGAATCGCCTGGCAAAATACTAGCCATGAAAATTTAGCTTCTTGATATATACTGAATAATTGGTATATATCTTCCTTAGTTGGTTATATTTTTGCAGTGTAGGCAATTTCTTCTAGACAGCTGCAAAAAAAGACGCAAGATCAATCAACTCAACTAACCGTATTGCTGTGGTATTGATAAGTGAAAGCAGAAGAAATAAATTATCAACCAATGTTACAAAGTACACTTATCATTTTGTGGAAACTAATTTCTTTTATAACTGCACCAAAACATATGCAGTTGAACTGCTAAACTTCATACATACAACTGTCAGTTGAAAACAATGGAACCCACCAAACTTAAAAACGACGGTTGCTCAAAAATAATGATAGTCAATTTCAAAAGGCTAACACTTATACAGCCATTATATTTCAGTGATTGCTGCAGGTATTACAATTTTGATAAATTAGTTATGGAGATCAAAGAAGCATTGTTAACATATGAACTATAATTCAAATTATGCTCAACCTCTTGAAAAGGAGTGGATAAACTGCAGAAATGAATATATCTATACTATAATGCAAAACCTTGGTCAAACCGGTCAAAGTGAAGCCTTTTTGGCATTTCCCAAAATACCCCATTTCATTTGCTACTGCACATCACAAAAGGAAGGATGTAGTTGTCCTTTGATGAAACATCGGAGGTCAGTTATTGCACGATCTCATCCTTCTCACCCAATATCCCTCTCCCTTCTCACCCATTATCGCTCTTTCCCTCTCCGTCCTTTGCTTCCCCATTTTCCTACATAACAGGCCTAAATCGAAAATGAAAAAAATAGGGCATCCCCCGACGTCAACAACAAAGGAGGATGAAGGCTGCCGGTTTCCCACTGTCGATTTCTTCTTCGAATGTAGCCTCGCCTCCTCCAGCCTTTTTGGGTTTTGATGTGGGATTTGCGCATGCCGACGGCTTCAATAAGCTAAAGCTAACAAATTCACAAAGACCTCAAAACCCGTACCAGTTGAAAGATCGGTCCAGACTTCTTCAGAAACTCAGGTAATTTCATATTCCACGTTTTATTCCATCACGCATAAACTAACATGAATCCTCTTCTCCGATCTCTTCTTCCTAATACGATTGTATTTCTCGCAATCGTTCTGTTTTTAATGTCCAATACAGTATGAATTTCATAGGATATGCAAAATTGATCTGGCTATGGAGACCGATTCCCTTCATATTCCTAAATCTAAGTTGAGAATAAAACGGACAGGAATAGCTCATCACAGGAGGTAAATCTAATAATTTGTCTTATGTTTAATCTGAATTTGCATCTTATTTTAGTCCATGCCTAGCTCATGCTTGATTCCTTTTTAGGTTCGTGAAATGATTTAATTGGTTTTCTTCAAAGACATGTAAGGAAGATCTAGACTTGCGATTTTGGCAGTAGACATCTTGAATTACTCATGCAGTGGAACTTTACATCACTTGAAATTTGCAGATGATGTAGCTTTGTATATTAATATTCGCTCTTACATTTGTTAGGGTCTCAGAGTTTACTGTTTGTGGACAACTCAAAAATGCAGAGGATGGTTTTGTGAGAATGAGGATGGTATGAATGATGATGCATGAATAGTGATTGGTAAGGCTAAGGTATTTATATTTATTATATGTTGAAAACTGATAATCTCATAAAATGTAGTAGTATTTCACTAGAAATTTTTTTACTTACAAATTGTAATGAGATATTTAAACTGTAATGACATTTGTGTTTGTATGCATTTTTTGGTATTGACTGTTCTTTACAAATCAACTTTTGTTGCACCATATTATACTAGAATCTTTTTACCTAAAATAATTTAGCATACAAGATTTGGAAGCTGAGCACCTAAAACATGCATTTCTTCATACAAAGCACAATTTTAATAGTTTAACTTATCAAAATTTTAAACAAAACCGAAAATTTAGTTTCGTATCTTTATAGTATTACCATTCTTGCTTTACGGTATTAGTTGAATCTGTTAAGTTTTTACATAACACGTTCTACACTAAATGAGGATGAGCACGATATAATTTAAAGGTAATGTTAGCTTTATCTTATAATATAACCATTTTAGTAAAAACAGCAAGCAATAGTACAGTTACATTTATTGTTTTTTGTTCCTATAAAACTACTTTTTACAACTAGAAACAATCCTCATGATATAATTTAACGGTAATGTTAGCTTTATCTTATAAAGCAACCATTTTAGTAAAAATAGCATGCAATAGTACAGTTGCATGTATTGTTTTTGTTTCTATCCAACTGCTTTTTACATCTACAAACAGTTTAGTCTTCCAAAGACATATTGATTAATATCAGTATACAATGGAACTTTGCATCACTTGAAGTTTGCAAATGATGTAGCTTTGTATATTAATATAGGCTCTTACATGTGTTAGGGTCTCAGAGTTTACTGTTTGTGGACAACTCAAAAAATGCAGAGGATGGTTTTGTGAGAATGGGGATAGAATGAATGGTGATGCATGAATAGTGATTGATAAGTTTAAGGTATATATATTTATTATTTGTTGAATAATGATAATCTTATAATGTTGTAGTATTTCACTAGAAATTTTCTTATTTATGAATTATAATATGATATGCAAATTATAATGACATTTGTGTTTGTACGCATGTTTTGATACTGAATGTTCTTTACAAACCAACTTTTGTTGCACATTTTATACAAGCATATAAGATGATTAGGAAGCTGAGCATGTAAAACATGAATTTCTTCATACAAAGAAATATATATATATATATATATATACATACATACATACATACATACATACATACATACATACATACATACATGTGTGTGTACAATTAGGGGGGAAAATGATGCTTAAAATGTGTCTTTTGAGATTGCTATAGTATTGCTTCGTGTTTCAAGTGTTAAATTTCCACTGTATATGACAAAGAATGTGACGACAACCACTTATCCCTAAAGAGATTAGATTTTAATTGCGTATGCTAAAAGATGGTTAAACTTATCATTACTGGATTATAGCGATCTCTTCATCGATGATGTCAACTGCATGTGTATGACTGAAGCGATGCTCGAATGTACTATAGTTCTTAAGGGTGCAGGCCCGAAAAAAATATGCATTTTTCAAAGCAATAAACATTATATCCATTTCAAGTGGTGTAATTGGTATTTAGCCAACTATACATGCCTTTTGCAGGTATAAAGATTAAATTCGAACAAGTGCATTATCTCTGCATCACCTATTGTATTTTGAATACTACAAACTGAGGTATAATATCTACATGACGAGCAATTCTGCAAGAGTGTAATAGGCTGAGAAAGGCATGCACAATTTACAACATAATGCACTATCAGTGCTAACAAAAGCTTTGATCACAGTGAGCAGTGAATCGGAATGTGAGAGGCTGCAGCAGGTGGTGCAATTCTGAATCATAGTCTATGTGTAGCAGCAACCTAAGATGGAGATTTACATTGTGATGCAGTGTGTGCATAATGAAACAGAACATGGTGCAGTGTGTAGCAATGCAAACATAAAGCACTCTATAGCAGTCTAAATAGAATGACATAGGATGTTGGAAAACTGCAGAGTTGAATTGGATGGATGACCATGCTAAAGTGGAGCAGACAACAATGCCAAAATGATGAAAATTATGCCATTTGTTTGAGCTGTCAGAGAGTGAATATATATGTTTGAGAAGAGCGACCTAATAGCTATGCTAAAGTGGGGTAGATTGTTGCTAAAACATGAATTGTTTGAATTGCATGAGCTATTGAATCATAATATGGAGTAGACCATTGCACATGAAAGGTGCCGAAACAAGCAGGCTATGGTTGAGCTGAGTTGCGCATTGTGATTGAGCATAACATGCAGCTGAAGATGAGCATGCTGTAGCGGCAAGAGGTGGAACTGAAGGTGATGGGGTCAAGATGACTTTTGATTGTTTCTTCTTTGGGCTTGAATCATACAGAATATTAGTTATAATCTTAACTCCAAAGAGACTAATTGAAAAAGCTTGCATTAACTATAATTGATTTACTTTGACTGAATTCTTTGGAAATAAGTGCAACGACTTTTTTTTCCGTTTCTTTGTTCTTTGTAAGCTTCTCTACTGTAACTATTAGATGAGTATTTTATACTTCATAGCTAGAGCCTTCTAATGCTTACATTTTTTTCTCCTACACTAGCTTAGAAATACCATTCATGTTCATTTAACTCAATGACATGACACTTTTTTTCATTTTTTTTTCTATTAATTATGCATATAACTACAAGAATACGCACACACGAGTACTAAGGCGCACGTCCGACGGACATGCGCATAGTAGTCTGAATATGATTCATGCATAAAACATTGTATCCAATGTAACATACTAAAATGAATGGCCTCCTTCAATTGGAAATCTCTTCGTTGTTTCAAAATTAAGAAATTAATTTTCATCATTCATGCATTAGTCGAAACTGTACTAATAAACAGACAGATTTAGGTACATTCTGATAATCGATTAATTTGTGCATGTACACGCATAAACAAATGCAACATTGTTTACACGTCAAATTCATTTTGTAAAATAAAAAAAACCTTACAAACAGCTTTTTTTAATACCAATTCCTTCTGCGCACGTGCATCGCACGTGCCAACGTACTCGTATATATATATATATATATATATATATATATATATATATATATTCTTATAAGACCGTAGCCTATACAGTAAAATAATAAGGTAATTTTCTTATGCATTTTCAATGCATTTTTATCCCCTTGACTAGCCTGCTTTAGCAAGTCACACTTGTGCATTCCTGCTTAATCCTTCAGGATTGTAAAATCAACATGTTCATCATGTGTCTTCCAATATATATCAAAGCACGTAAGCAAAATATTAATTTTTGTCGACTTGACGTGCCAAGTGCCAACACATGTACAAGATGTCCAGACACAAAACTCTTAAAAGATAAAGCCACATTATAGCCCGTTTGTTAATTCTATCCCTAGAAACTAAAAGGATGTTCAAACTTTTTGCCAAAAGAGGCACCAAACGTGTGGAGAAATGAGACTTGCGAAATTAATTAGTGAGCATAGGTATCAAACGAAACGAGCCATTTCACTAATCTGATATAGTACAAGAAAAAATTCATGATCTAATCAATCAAATTGTAACAAAAATAAAGACCTTTTAATCAGAAAGCACATAGGAAAATTGCACAAGCACATTACGCATGATTTCAAATCACAATTGTCAGTTCAATCGGTAAACGAAAGTTGAATACTATTGCAAAATAAATCAACCAATATCAGCTGACTTCAAAACAGAGGAATCTCGTGAAATATAAGTGCAGCTTCACGACCCTTCATTGCAGAAAACATGGTAATCGTTTATTGACTTAGAAAAAACCCTACCTTCCCAACAGTCGACAAATCCAACATAAAACTGCGTGAAACACAAAATAAATAGAAAATCCTAACTTCCGAGAGACTCTTAGATGAAACAGAAGTTTTGTAAGAGCAAGGATGAATACCTTGACGTTGAACAGACATCAATCGTGATAAAAAAAGGAATCTTGGCCTTCTCGACGGTGACTATTACACGGAAACCTAAAAATATTATGATACGAAAGCCAGGCTGGCTTATAGAGCTGGTCCGATCCAAATTATGTTAACCGATCGGTCCTAAAAAAGAAAGGGAATCCAAGCACATTTCCAATAATCCTCGTATTTTTGTGTTTCATATAGTCCTCTTAACAAAAAAAATATCTATAACCACTTCGAGAAAAGTATGATTTTACAACTCGGTTGTTTATAAGTCGGACAAAGATCTAACAGAATGTTGAAGTAAAATTGGTTAATTCAAATGGTCAAGAAAAGATCTCGTTTTCATGTCTTGTACCTATATTTATAATCGAAAGTCGATGAAACAAGCTCTGAAATCTTCTTTCCATGTACAGTAGAAGGCTCCATAAAAAGATCGTAACCAAATCAGTATGTAGGAAGTCAACTCGAAACCGAGCTAAAAGTCACAAGTCGATGCGACTTGTGAAGTCATTTGACTTTGTGCTTTGCTTCGTTTTTGGACTTCAACTTCTTGAAGTATGTGGGCTAGGTAAGCACCGTGACTAGGTACCGAGTTGAGAAGTTCAACTCATTACCATCTTGGCACTTATGTTTGGACTTTATGACTTTGTCCTTCGCCATTAGACTCATTTGGAAAATGGCTAGCTATCTTCAAGTGGCAAGCAAGGTTGTGCACCGATTCTTGGACTTTACTTAAATTTTGGTTTTCAAACTTGTGTTTCAGGATTTATGGCTTGTCCTACGAACATTCAGTGATTCTAACTCATTCGGATATGTCTTGGTTCAAAAGCACGATAACACTTGTCCCACAAGGTATACCTTGTGTAACAAGGTATGATTTGGATCGAGACAAGCAATCGACTTCGGACTCCAATCTGAATAGATGTCTACATCCTCCTAATTGTTTTCATAAAGTAGAGCGCATTCTCTGAATTGTCACATCACTTTGAACGGTTATGGACTCATATCCTTCGATGATGTAAGAGTTGAAATGTGATGTTCAAGTTCGTCGTTTGCATTCGGGGTTCTTTCTTTGGTTTGGTCGTGTAGGATTATAATAGTTCGGTTTGATTGCTTCCATTTGCATTGTTCATAGCCATCAATTCCATTTATTTTACTTTTTTACAAATTTTCAACTTGGTAACGAATTGTGAAGCATAACTCGACACCGACTTTTACTATGAATTTCTGATGCAAAAAATTACTTTCATATTTTTCCACTTTCATTTCGTCAATTTTATCTTTGCCTGCTATTTCCTTACTCGATTTGGGCTTTGAACCCATCGTCGATTTTCAAATTTGAGGACCAAATATCACTGTCGCCGCTAATGACTTTGCCTGAGATCATTCAGCGCTGCCGCCAACACCTACTTGGTCAATTCATCTCTGACTTCAACAATTCCGCCCCTATTCAAGTCGAGATCTAACTCGATCGCCTTATGTCGCCGCCGCCTCCTTCATCACCTTCGATCCACGGGTAGGTGGTGCTGCTAACTTGAGGTTGCAAGCGCAGGTTGGAAGCTATCGACCATAGTTGATCATGCGTGAGTGGTTGTTTTTCTTCCTCCTTACACTCGACACTGGCTTTTAAAACAGTTAAACTTGAGCACTCTTAAGGAACTTGTGTTGACTCGAAATTTTACCCATTTTCCCTCGGCATGACCTAGATTTTTTCACTCCCTCATGTGCTTCGAGTCAAGCCTAAGTCATGCCTAGCCCAATCCTGAATTTTTTGCAACCATAAAGTTTTCAATTTTTTGATAAGTTTGTCGAGTGTGAGAGAGGAGAGATGCTCAAGATCACTTGAATTTTTATTTTACTCGAGTATGGATTGATGGTTCTAGTGCGACGGTTTCAGATAACAGTCACATCGAACATGCTGCGACATTAAATGAACTTTTTTATCATCGTTTTTAACTAGACTCTCCACCCCAATGTCCCTACAAGGAAGAGCTCTATGCTGCTTCGGACGACGGTTCTGTTATGGTAAATCATACGATAATGGGTAAAATATGACACATGGTTCCGTTTGCCGGCATAAGCGAGCTATCTATATAGAGTATTCGCGTTCATCATCACTTCGTCATAAGATACAGGCCACATAAATTGAACTGTATATCATTGCCTCTATCAACATATAAGATCTGATTGGTCGATGCACGTTAACATTTATTAATTCTTATATACTGGCCACAAGGATGCTTAACTGAATTTGTTAAATCGAGGATGAATTTTGAGGAGAACTCATTGATTGAAAAGTCTCTTTTATTGAAATATTTCTTCCTCCATTACCTTCATCATATGTACACTCAATTCTCTAACTTGAACATTAATTGCTTGAGAGATCACAAAGACCAATACCTTCATGAGATACGAACCAATCATGGGAAATTATTGTGTGGCGAGCTCAGTCCCCTTCCCAAAGAATGTGATTATTGCTCTTGTCAATACTCCATGCAACATCAGAGCCTCTTTTACTACTACACTTCTTATTTACCCTTTGTATTTTTAGAAAATACTTGATGCCCTTTCTCAATCCAAGAATTAATGAAAAAGGAAAATGTATCGCTTTTTAATTTGAACATAATAACATCAGTTGTATTTCGAACTATGAATAACGTATTTTATAGATTAACCTTTCTTACACTAAAGATATGATGTTTTGCTTTTTTCTTAGGAGGAAGAGCTGAGTTTATCTCTCGACGATCCTAACCTCACTTAGCATCTCGGCAACATCCAATCCAGGTTAATCATTGCTATGGAGAATCGTTCTTCCCGATCCACGTTAGGCTTGTCATCCATTGATAATGTTGAAGCAATAAGTGGTATAATAAGTGCACTCAAATAACATCTATTTTAAGAGCTATTTAAGAAATAGTCGATGAGTTTGAAAAGAAGATTTTTTCCAAGGGTAATGGAATTCCCGACTTAATTAGAAGACTTAATTCACGATTTGAACCTCACCAATTGAAGTATGATACAGATTGCCCAACTTAATCTATATATACTTGATTGGAAATAGACTTACTAAGGCCTAGGAACGAATATAAATCGTATGAACTCATTTTAACCGAAGGTAAAGAAGAACTTCCTACACCAACATCGGCAAAATCCTCCAAGAAATCTCCTTTGCAAGTTTCCTCTTCATCTCGAGGTCGTCTGACACGCAGCGGCAATGCAGCCACTCCTTCTTTTATACCTTTGTCGCCTAAAAATGAATATAGCAACCTTACTCTACTAAGTAGGTCTTTCAACTTTGAATATAATCAAAACATAAAAGACTATTAGGATGAAAGCACACAAAGGTATTTTCAAGTCCTAGACCAAAGGTTGAAACCTTGGAACATAAAAAGAACGAGCTTACATTGAAGATTCAAAAGCTCGAGACTGATCAAAAGTTTCCTAGATGAAAAGTACTGAACTTACGAGAAGGTATTAATTTCTCAAATTGAATCTATATATTCCCTTAACGTCATTCATTGTATGGAAAAGAAATTAAAGAAATATCTCCTTGTGGCAATTAAGCACATTAATGATCTTCCTTCTGTAACAACCCACGCCTTAATGGGATAGAATTTTGATTAAAATCAAAATTCAAGTCCATTACAGCATAGGTCATTGGTTTTAGTAGCCTATAATAAACATGAGCATACCAGAGATCAATTAAACTAAACTCACGGTGCAAAGAAAATATAATAGGATATAGATATTGGCTGGGACCACTACCTAGGAATCAATGGTATTCCGTGGACATCCAATCGCCTTGTCGGTATCGAGCATGAATAAGAAAACTTCTCCATCAACCGTTCCATGTTGCTTCAATGACCTATTCCTTTTAACCTATCACGTGGGTTGTAATGAGATGGAGTCAAAACAATGTCTTGGGGGTTGGAAAATTGCATATTTTATCCATAACACAAACTCATACAAATTGATTTCAATTTAAATGTTATGTCTTGCTATTTACGGTTAATCAATTTAATTTCATATGCGCGTACGATGTGTCTACCGAACCTTCTCCAAGGTATAATACTAACATATGCTTTATTATGCATACGCTACCCAAAACTCAGGCACTTGATACTTCTTGAATAGTGAGAAAGTAGACCCAACGGCCATTTAATACTTCATTCCTCAAAGCAGGCCCTTCATATCGTCAACAGCAGTCATCGGTTCTAGCTACAGAGACCTATGACATCTATATACGACTTTATAATATATAATTGCTACATCTATCGCTGATAATGCCTTAGCCATATGAAAAAGGGTACCCATGCCACTTAATACCTTTTTTAATGGAATTAGGCAGACTTTGACCATTTAATACCTTATGTAAAGAAGGTCCCCATCATTTAATACCTAATCCAAGACGAACTCCTCATTGGTACCTATTTAGTTGACATTACACGGAAATCTCTACGGTCACTTAATACTTTCTATTAAAATGGACCTTTCTGATATATCCTTTATCATGCCTAACCGCTCATCCTAACCATTTAATACTTTATATAAGGGAAAGAGGTTTACCCTCAAACAGCTACTTAATACTTTCAATCCCCGAAGAAGGTCTTATGTTTTAAGCATATTCCATTCCCATAGGTCCTATGGTTGGAGATGTAAGTAATAAGTGTACACAACTGCTGGTAGCCACTTGAGTGAAGAGAAGACTTCTGTTATGTAATTCTACTGACCTCGCATCTCAACCCACTAAGTCCAATTAATTATTCTAAGCATTATTGGACAAAGTCCAATAATGTCTATTTGCGTATTTAAGACTATAATTTATTCTAATGATAATTATACTGCCTTATAATGTTTAATTGCTACCTAGCATGTTTTATTTATTATTACCATAAATGTTTTTCTTATCCACAATAAACGACTATTACACTAACGGAAGTTTCCAAAGATATTTAATTACTTATTCAAACCTTACCATTATTTCTTCCTTATCTTTCCATGGTTAACCTATAAATTTCATTCATCGGTCTTATTTTATCCATTTATAACTTATATTTGAATTATTGTAACTCTTAATTTATTGATATCTATTGCCTGTTCATTTTTTGGGTTACAATCCTTCCATCTTTATTTTCCAATTCTACCATTTATTACACGATCTAGCCTAACATTCTATTTATATTTAATGCGAATATTAAATCCATAATACTCTGTATTAGTTATATTTTATTTTGAATGTTTTAGCGTAGTTATTAGGACTGGCAATTAGGCCTGACTTGAAGGACCCGGACCAAACACGGTGGGTTTTGGTTCTAGGCGGGTCGGGTATTGTCGGGTTCGATCGTGTAAGAACATTAAAAATGCATATATTTTAGTTTTTTTTGGTCGGATCTTTCTGGTCGGGTCGAGTTTGATCTGGTCTTTATGGTACTTTTCATCACCTAAACCCAACCCGAGACCCATCGGGTTCGATTCGGGTCCGGGTCTTCTCGAATTGGTTTGGTTTAGTTTTACGGTTCTCGCTTCTAATTGTCAGCCTTAGCAGTTATATATATTTATAAATTCACTATTACGTTTTCAGTTATTAGTCTTTTAATTAGAATATTTCATTATACATTTTATTCTGTTAAAATCACCCTTCAAAAGGTTTTGCATTATAGCCTTCCATAAATTAAACTAGAATAAAAGTTTTGTTTAGTTTGAAATTACAAAGAATTATTTATTTCCTTTTTATTGAAATAGATAGTGTAAAATACGGAAAACAAATCCACACTTTACACGTCTCGTTTTTCTTTTGATGTATATTCCTTATCAAATTAAACATTGCACTTTTACCATAAAATTAGGATACTAGACAAATTCATGGAGATTAAACGGACAACACTTACGACAAATTAAAATACAACACTCGCATTTTAAATAAAATCAGAGTAAATCTAAATTACACTAATATTTGTACAACCTAATTATAAATCTAGAGCGAATTCTACATATTTATCTATATTCATCCTTTAATAACTTGGGGACTGATTTCCAGATCTGGTATAAATAATATTCCTATTCATTTACATAACAAGTAGGCGGTATTTTATGCAGTTAATTCAAACCTACAACTCTTTAGATCTTTATTTAGGCATAAACATTAAATAAAATTCCAACGAAATAAATTCCAATGTTACAAATAAATTACATAATTTCTTACCGGCCTTTATAAACTTTTCGAATCCCCAGATCTGAATATGATTTTTGAATCAACTCCATTTCCTTGCTAATCCTAAGAAATACGTATAAAAGTGTATAAACGTACATTAAAATTATAGACCTGAGAAGAGATTTGAAAAAAATATAGATTTATATTATTGAATTTTACCTTTTTTATCTACGCAACTAAATCGTTTCTTCTCTTTTTGTATTTATCTTCTGCTCTTCTCCAATTTGTATAAACACAAATTATTTTAGGGGAAGAGGAGATGACAGAACTTCGTCATCCTAAATTAGAAACTATAAGAAGAGAAGAAGGGGTTAGACTCGTATTTATAAGCTCTTGAATCAATCGTATCCATTAGATTATAATTATTAAATCTAGGTCGTTGGCCGAGGTTCAAATCGGTGCCAAAATGCCTCGACTAGTCGACCACACCACTATGAGCGGTTGACCGTCCCATAGCAGGGGTCGATCGGTGAGGTCCCGGTTTAATTATTATTTATTACTATTTTTTTAATTATTTTCGTTCCTGTTTTTTTAAACGCTCATAACTTCTTCATTTGAACTTCAATCGTGAAACTCCAAATATGAAAGTTGCTTAGAAAATCACCATAAACGCAATGATGCAAATTTCATGGCCAAATTCCACCATTTGCTCAAATTTTATTTTTGAATAGCCTAATTAATAACTAAATTATTATCGTAAATTTACAGGGTATTTCATTCTTCCCTCCTTAAAAGAATTTCATCTCCAAAATTACTCCAATGGTTGAATCATCGAATAATGCGGTAACCAACCTAAATTACCCAATAAAAAAGTGTATAATCAATTTTTCAGCCAATGTGCACAAGTGCATAGTTTATCACAACATAAAAAACATATATATAGAATGATTCTAAATCGGGCCCTTCAATATGAATGTATTCTTTTAAAAACATTTTTGAAAATATGATGCAAATAGCCTATATATACTGATTGTTTTATATGCATGCATGTTTTGAAAGTTCTTTCACACAAAAATTTCATACTCCTATTAATAGAAGTATGGTTCAACCAATTCTACATCCAATCCTTATTATCCAAAAATCTAACGCGTCGAATTTTCGTTTCCTAAACATTTACTCCTATGCTGGGAAAGTAATTTAGGTGGCTAATTATATATTTTTACCGCTTTATTTGGCACCAATCCCGCTGTACGTCAGAATTCCTTGCTGCCCCGAATTTTCTTCCAATTATTTCATGTAAATACGCATAAGGAGGCTCGTTTTCAAACCCTGAAACAGAATTGAATCCAAAAACAGATTCTCGTACTTCATTGATAAGGTATGAAAATAGAAATGTCAAGGCTAAAACAGCTTTTCCCTTATTCTCGTGTGCTTATCCTTAACCTCAGCTTTAACGTACCGGTAAATTCACATTTATTAATTCATTTATCTTTTCTTCGGTTGGTATGTGGTATTAGGAAACAAATTCCGTAAACAAGCCATGACAATCAAGTAATAAAGAATTATACGAATTGAACAAGTCAGAAACATCTTAAGCATTCAAGAAAAATCGAACGGCAAAACAAATTATCAGACGAACAAAAATAAAGGGAATTAAACCCTATTTAACTGTTAACATCATCGGCAGATAATGCGTCGAGTTCAAGAATATTAATATAAAGCAAAAAGCATAAATCACATACCAACTCATAGTCGAACTCGATCAAATTGAAGGAGCCGTGTGCGAATTGAAGAAGCGGTCGATTGCCGAAGCAAATCAAAGGAATAGTCATTGTAATCGACCAACAAACAATTGGTTAATACAATTATCACAAAACCCTAGCTTTTACATAGTGGAACGAACGAGCAAAGGAAGAAGAAACCATTTTTTACAGAAGCAAAGCGGGCCGAAGAAATATAGAAAGAAAACAAAAGGGATTTAGCACTTAGTCTTTTGGGTCGGCTTCTTTTAAATTCATATTGGGCTTCAAATTTTAAAACTAGGGTTTCATTGTTTTTTAATTGTTTTTATTGTATTTCTCTTTTAATCTTTTGTAAATTCTAGTCGTGTGACTAGGGGACGAACTATGGTGGTGTAGTTCGAGAATTTGCAACTCAATGGCTTAGTTGTGGTAGGGTTTTGAGTGTAGAGTTGGGTTAATCGATAGCGGATGTAGTGAGTTTACATGTGTAAGCATCTGACTACTTAATTTCTAGTAGAAACCTTGGGGGCAGCACGTAGGCAGGGTTTTGCCGATGCTGGGTAAATCTATGTGTTCTATTTTCTACTTTTATTATTCTGTTATTATCTGTGCTGCTATTATTCTGGTAATTTCTGTGTTGAAATTATTTTATACTTCCGCATTAAATTTTTATAACTAATAGTATCACCATAGTCACCCAATAGGGTGAAATCGATCCTACAATTCAAATCAACGATCACGTCGAAGATTTCATGGAAGTGGTCAATGTTCTGCAATTTGCTTAAAAAATCAAAAAAAGTTTAGATAAAACGCATGTTATAAATAATAGAGAAATAGGAATAACTGAAATAAAATACCTAAAAAGGTGATCGGAAGAAGCTGGAACATGGCTTGAATTCTCGAACTGGAGCTGCTTGTGGTATGAAGAATGAGGTAGTAGTGATATTAACAATGGCATATTGAACCGGGGGCTTATAATGCGTCGAACACCTTATTGGTTCAATCTGAGATGCTTAGATTGAAGGTGACAAATGCCTCCACATGCTCCGTCTCCCAATTTTGATGCTTTGCGTTTGAAGGGTCGGAATATTAAACTAATAAAATCATCCAAGGAATGCACCATATATATATATTGATAAATTGTATTCATACACCAAAATCACCTAACATATATCATTATTTTGCTTAGAGAATAAACGATTAAATTTCCCTTTTCTTAATTGTATTTTTTTAGCCTTTTCCTTATAACCCATCACATTAGAACATTAAAATTAATTATATTTTATCAAATCTATGCATTTTTTAATAAAACATAAAATATCAATTATGATAACTTTCACAAATAACTGGTCTAATTTAAAAGTGTTTAAATTTGTTTTTCTAAAATTAAAGTTGATTGGATGATATTATGATTATTTTAAGTTGCAATATTAGTGCTAAAAATTGACGTTCATTTTTTTGAATTTTAAATTAGTTTAGCGCTAAGGATTTCTAAATTCATGTAAATGAGTTTTAAGTCTCAAAGAGGAAGATGATACGATGAAAATAAGAATAGTTTTGTAAAGAAAATGGTGTATGCGAAATAGTTTTTGGTATATATCAGGTTATTGTATTTTCTAATGCATGCTAAAAAGATTATTGACGTATGAATAAAATTAGTCATATATATTTGGTTTGCTTATAACACGCATTAATGGATAATTGAGCTCCAAAAGGTTTCACGTATCTAAATCAAAGGCGATTTTACACCTTTTATGAATAGTGAACGACGATTTTTTCCCCTTTAACATAGAAATAGGCATGTAACACAAATTTGATTTTTTCGAAGTGATTGCACATGATTCGAATTGAGTAGGAAAATTTTATTCACACACAAAAAATTCATTTAACATGCACCATTATTTTCCTAAGAAAATCTATAACTAAGTTACTCTTCTTAATTACATTTTTAGTCCTTTTTTCACGACTCATCTGATTAAACATTACAATCAATGATATTTGATTGAATTTATACAATTTTTACGAAGTTAAATGAAACTTAAATATGAATTAAGATAATTTTCATAACTAACTACTCTAATTCAAAAGTGTTCTGAAATTAAGAATTTCGAAAAGAAAATTAAATAATTAACAATATTAGTGTCAAAAATTAAAGTTTATTTTGTTGAATTTTAACTTAATTAATTACTATGAATTCATAGTTTTGTGTAAGTAAATTTTAAGTTTAAAGAGGGAAGTTGATGAAGAAGTAAAAAAAAATACAAGACTACGGTGTATATAAAGTAATTTTTGATGTACGATTGTTTATTATATTTTCTAGTGGATTTTAAACAACCGGTATCAATAGAATAAGCCATTCCAGCATTTCGTTTGCAACACATGTATTTTCAAGTTATGCGGCTGGTCTTTTAAATGTGGTAAATGGCCTCGTGACATCAAACATCTGACATCTGATATAAACAGCATTTAATTAACCAGTACGACAACTTGAATCGGCTGAATAAATTAAATCGAAACAACCACCATTTATGCTATCGGTACGTGTTATATGATTTGACAAATTCATAAATGATTCACGGATAATGCAATTTTTATTCTATGGACAAAGATAGATGTACAAACTTCAACTACTGCAAAGCAAAATTGTTTCTGCTCAAATTAAGTCAAGTCAATGCAGGTATATTTTATCAGGACTTTAATTTCAAAGTTTCCCCATGTTCATAAGACAACTCCAATCAACATGCAACCCTATGATTGCAACCTCCAAACAAGAGGGAAAAAACTTTGACACAACCTGCCGTATAGACTTACTTGATATGAAGTATGGCCGTATCGTTACGTTTCGAAAATTTCAGCAAGCGAACAACAACATGCTTATTTGCTCGAAATCGAAATATAAACACACCACTTCAAAGTACAAACAACAAGCTGCAAATTCTTTCTGCTCTAACTCAATAACAAAGAATGGTGGAAACGTATAAAGTCGACCCATCAGTTTTAAATTGAACAAATACAACGACAAAGAGAGTTTTCTCTCCTTCTAAAGTTACTCATTTTGCAAGCAAATTATGAAATTAGTTTTCCAAAAAATTGACAAAAGCATGAATCAAGCTATCATCTTTATATGGTAGTAAATAATTTCACAAAATTCTGTGACTACGATGAAAGAAGATGCAAAAGTTTAATCTTTCGTTGCTTGTATAGTATACTCGGAAAGTCTAGCCATCAATGACATTACTATGTTGCCTTTGTCTTTTAACATCCCTGTCAATCCGTTCAATCCTACCATCATGGTACCTAGCAGGCACAGGCGCTGGGACAGATTCATGATAGTGATTACTATCATGTCCACCTTTTCTTTTTCCACTCAAGTGCTCTTGAGGAGAATGAAGCTCTCCTTCTTCAACAATGCCTTCCACATCATGATTTGTTTCTTGCTTTTTTACCATTTCACCCCTAGCGGCTAATTCTATCCCGCTCTCGAGCTCTCTTTCTATGAGATCGTCGTCATCCAGTACATCCATTTTTCTCGTCGCTTCAACTCGCTCTTTCTTTCTTCTTTCAAGTGCTGCCTTCACCTTATCCTTGTCGATCTTTTTTATAGCATCAGAAGACGCCATTGTTGTATTTTCTGATCCTTTGTTTGCATGTTCCTTATCTTTACTGATCTTTTTGCTGTCATTTTCCTGGCTATTTCTGTCATTTTGGGTACATTCGTGTGATTCATTTCTAGAAGATGGCTCTTCGGCAGTGGAAGAAGCTTTTAACGGGGTCTGATGAGTGACTACTGCACTTGCAGAGCTTGCTTCAGTTTCATGTCCATTAGATGGTGCCATTGCACGATTTTGTTCATATAGTTCCAACATTTGATTGCTGACCTCTGCAAGATGACAACATATACGTTATATGATCACTTTTTTGATGTTTTAAGTCATCTTCTAAACAGTTAGGTGATAAGACAGCATAGAAATTGTGTACATGTGTAATTGGTTTGCCAGCTTGTTTGATTATTAAAACAAAAGGCAATTTTGTTTGATATGGCCAACTTGCTGATGAAGTTTATGTTTCTTGTTGTGTCCTTGGATAATCCATATATAGTTGACTGGCGATAAAGAGGGAATTTCATGGAATTTTCTGTGCTTGTTTATAACAAAACTAGATTATGTAGCATGCATCTTGGACTGCTGATGAACTTACATTTTAAAAGACAACAATAATAGTTTATGGGTACCATGGCATCGAACCATTAGACGTCTTCTTATTGCTTTGTATTCAGAAGCCTAGAGCAGAAATAGACATGAAAAGGGAACACCAAAATGCAAATACTGAAAATTACGAAGTATGCAACAAGTCAAAAACAAGTTCTCATGTTACAATTTTTATAAATATTCGTTAAATTTTTGTAAATATTAAATAGGATTTTAATATTCAAAAAAGAATAGATAACTTTATTATACTTCAATATGTAATTGAAAATGCTCACAGTTTTACTTAAAATTATGTCTCGAGAAAGCTACCAAGTACATCTTACAAAGTTTTGGCTTTCAAGATTTGAACCATTTATTTAAGATCATATCATAAACCTTTTACCCAACACGTTGTTTTAGAACATCTATGAACTACATACTTCTACACACCAAATGCATGTGGCCAACTGCAATATATCTTAAATAATAAAGATATAATTATATATGGGCAAGGATCCACTCCACCTCTAACACCATTGTAAATATAAAAGCAAAAGGAATCTACACCTATGGTGCAGAGGCATAGCTGCACCACAGATGTAAATTAGGGAATATAGCGTAAATTTACATATTAGTAATATGTAAATTCACACAACCCCAACACCCACCCATGTTGCAAATTCATATACCGCTAAAAATAATGTCTTTTTGAGCTAGTCATTGCAGATTTCAACTACAAGGGGAGCTCAATGGCATGAATCTGTGTTTATATAGAAGGTGAGACAAGGGACCAAACCTGATCAAAACTGTTATCTAATATCATGACCTTATACATCAGTTAAACGCTGCTTGAGTGATATTTACATTAAACTGTCAAAAATAAAATAAAAATAAAAATCAACATATGGCATGCTCATCCCAAGAAATTCCCACATTATGACATCACCCACATTCAACATTAGATTATTCCATGGATGCTACTTTCGTGATGCAAAATTAGGAAATACAGCTGAGCATCATAAATATTACTGATGACATTCAATGTCATGGATGCCAAAGAATGCCATAGGCGCATCCAACGGGGACTTATTTTTTATTAATTCTTTTGTGATCTATCTTATTAATTTTTTATTCATTTAATCTTTTTGCTTCTCACTCTTCTTCGTTTCTTGTACTTCAAAATTCAACACAGAATGTCTGACATCTACAATTTTGCGATAGATGGCACATAACCTTGGAAAGTTTTATCAAATATTATTTAGTTGATTAGAGGTAAAGCTAAAAAACCTTCACTGTTTTATTAATCTGAAAAATAAAGTATACTTCATTTTCGATATACTCAAAACAACCTAAAATCAGATGTATATTTTTAAACTTCTACCGTTCGACTTTGCGTATGGCATCAGAATAAATAACCACTTTCCCAAGTCCAGCTACACTCAAAATACCCATTTACCTACACTCTTATATACAAGTCTTTTACATACACAAATTTCAACATATACAGATCTCCGTAATCTTAAATTTTATGAATGAAAACAAAAAGTAGCAAATCATAAAAACAATAAACCAAACGTTTAAGCTTAAAAGAGAAATACTGCATACCGCAATCATATATTAGTTTGGCATGAAATAATGTTTATATTGATGACAAAAACCATGCATTTGTGCTTTTTATTTAATTCTACAATTGTTTATAGATTATAGATATAATTACAATAAATGAGACAATTTCACTGTTAGATTAGTTTCAATCCACTCCTAAATAAATGAGGTCCCGTCAAGAATGACATAGACGATACCGTGAATTTCAAGCTCAAAAAACAGTTACTAAAATTGAACGCTGAAGGTGTGAGCGGGACAAAGGGTCACGATCCCGCGAGGGTGAGCTAACTCCAAAAACCCGTCCTCAGTTCGGATTGCAGGCTGCAACTCGCCTGCATGAAGCCGGAATCGCTAGTAATCGCCGGTCAGCCATACGGCGGTGAATTCGTTTCCGGGCCTTGTACACACCGCCCGTCACACTACGGTGATTATTGCTTAGATGATACTTAGATGCGCTTCTAACATAGATATGGATAGCATCGTGAACTAAAAGACGATCCAAACTCATTGAAAATGTACACAAATGAGTTCAGGAAGGAACTTTAATGTTTGGACTCGGTTTAACTCTACCCAGTTTATCGTATATGCTTATATTTGGTACATGTAAACTCTGTTCAGTCAATATGTTTACTTGCATTAAAGAAAATTAGAAACTTAAATAATAACCTATTACCATTTTGTTATAATTTTCACAAGTATAATTGTACTGTTAAGTAAAGACCAGACAACCAATTATCAAATCTAAACTCTAACACAATCAAAACTAGCAACAAAATTGATAAGAACGTTGTAAAACAACCAATCGACAAATATCTTCAAACAAGGGTTAAATAACCGATCTATCAAACCCGAACAATAATCACAATGATAAAAGAATAATAAGATGCAATGCCACTATGATTTATAATGGTTCTACCAAAGTCATGTTAGTATGTTAGTGTAGCACTTTGAGGAAAGAGCTTTTATTAAAAACCAAAAGAGAGAACAAGAGATTGTATCAATATTTGATTTACATAAATAATATCACAATAATAATTTTCTGGAGAAAGAAGTGAAGAGTTGCAATGGATGGGTATAACCCTAGCTTTAATTCGGCAAAAGATCCTTCACTCTCCAAACTTCCAACATATACTGAAAATCTGCCAAACAATCATATCGCCTTTGGAACAACTGTACATCCCAGCCCGGTATGGAGCTTGCTAAAGCCTTTCACTCAACTACCCAGAAGTTGGCAGCCGACTGAAAACAAACCCGTTTTGGCCCATGCAGGTTCTGCCTCTCCATGCTCAAAGTTTGTCTACTGAACTTCAATAGGTAGCCTGCTCAAATACCCTGAAATTGAACTAATTAAATTCTGTTCCAAAACTGAGCTTTGGGCAAATCAACAGCCCAAATTTTGGACAGGTACAGGAACCACCTCCAGAGTGTTCTAAAACTGTTCCAGAAACTGCTGGTGATTTTACACACCACTTGTTTTTAAATAGCCGCAACAAGTTCCGAACCGCAAACCGTTTGAACCGATGGAAAGATAACTCGGAACTTTTCGATTTCAATGTATGGTACTGCCAAAATCCAACACTCCGCCTTGATGCTATATCCAAAACATCAAAACTTCACCTTCAACCAACATCCACAGATAACCAAGAACACCGATACTTCCTCAATAAGCTTAGTTAGGCATAGGCTTCCCCCATTGCATTCCGCTAACGATCTTGTAGACCATCGTCATTCAACAAAATGTTGAAAGTACCTAACAAAGAAGTTAGAAGCAATACAAGCGCCGAAAAATAAAACCAAATCAATCTCACCAATGGGAAGAAAACCAAAACTCTCCAGACACAATGCAAAAAAATCCAAACTTTCAACAATCAAACAAGAATACCAGGAACTCACCAAACAAGTAAAAACAAGAACTCCCCAAACAAGAAGATAACCAAGGAGCCTTCAAACACCAAACAAATAGAAAATCAAAAACTCATCAAATATAAAAAGAAATAAATCAAAAGCTCATTATATATATAAAAGAAATCTCTAATGTTCAATCTACGAGCTCTCTCCTAATATGCCACTATGTAGCACTAGCAACTCAATAGGTGAACCAAGCACGAGTCATGCTCGAACGTTGGACGAGCAAATCATACATATCATTTACTAATGCATTCATTGCATAATCGATGTGACCACCAAGATTAAGATTTGAATAGTGCCAATCGCCAAAACTCTCAGGTGGTTCTACAACACATCGACTATCATGAGTAGCAACATCGCCTAAACATCTGTCGGTTTCACCTTGAACTGAACTCTCTCTAATGCAATGTAATCACTAACACTACTAAAAGCGCCATGTGGACCATCCCATGATGTAACATCAACTATGTTGTCTATAATAGCCTCAATTCTACTACAATATCAGAACATGAAAACATTTCCAGCTCCTTCGACTTTAGGCTTTTCTCCAATTGAACCTTGAACAACTAATAAGTTTTCAATTACTCTAACATAGATAAGTAGAATTCCTCAAGTGAACAATTTCTTTGTCGTCGACCGTTGGGTTCAAATACGATAATTATCGTTTGTATAACAAGCAAGATTGCTTTGGAAAGCTCTAGCTCTCAAGTTGTCACAACATGTGATGTGAACATACACAAATCAACCAAAAATATCAAAACGATGCATGTTCACATATTTATCTCTCCACAATGGCTGAATATGGAATCCGATTAACGATACACGGTACAACTGACAATGCATCAGCCCAAAACTACTTCAACTCAAAGTTAATTTAAAACAACGAACCTTCTCTAGTAGAGTACTAGCAACCCCAACGAAATGAAAATAACTAGGTGTAGAGAAATGTCTTTGTACATCATGTTATCTACATGATACAAGAAATCCAAGCAAGCATATTCATCGTCGTAATCAAAACCAAACAACTTCCACTTCTTTCCAACTTCTTTTTCAATAGTTGTCTTTCAAACTTGAACTTATCAAGAACATTTGTTTTGGCCTTCAATGCAAACACTCAAACTTTGCTTTAGAAATCATCACTAAAGGACACAAAATACCTACCACCTCCATGAGATGCTAAAGGAGTGGGTCCCCAAATATCAATGTCTACATAATCAAGCATGGTTAAAGAGTCATGTTTTCCAACACCAAATGAAATTTCTTCTACTTTGCCAATACACACACATGACAAAAGTCCAATTTGTTAATTGTCTCACATCTGACCATTTTTCGCTTGTTTCAGAAATATAACTGAAACATAAATAGCAAAGGATACATCTAAGGGTGCATTCATTCCTATTTTTTGATCAGTTGAGTTTGTGCCACGTCTGACTCCTCGGACGCATTGGAGATATGACTTACCACAATAGTCCGTTGGAAAAAAGGTTGAAAATGATACGTTAGCGTGTGACAACACCAACAGATAATTAACAACGACCAATCTCCTTTACTATTTAAACCACCCTACACTCCATCATCCTCGTCTCCACTCCAAACAAAAAATTGATAGTTGAACCGTACGACAAAGCCAACCATCCAGATTTTGATGTTGAAGATTTGACTAATATACAAACTACTATGAGAATTAAAGCATAACAGAAAGCTCTAATGGACTAAATTCATACTTCAAGGCAAGGTTGTAAAAATCGCTAGACGGATACTAGGCAGTAAGCATGCACTAGGGGTTAATCGCTTAAACGGGGATTAGTCGAAGCTGACCGTTTTTGATACATACATTTTGGATAAAATTTTAGTGTTTTATTTGAAATTAACCGATCTCAGTGAGATAGCATGGACTTGGATGAGTTCGGAAGCAACCACGAAGACCAAATCATTTGAACAAACATTTTCATGCTTATAAGAGGGATCAAGCCTAAATCGGTTCATGAATGGTGTCTATAAACTTGTTTATATGTTTAGATAATGGAGTAAGTCTTATCAATATGGATTAAACAAAAATCTAGACAGTGGGGCTAGCCTAGCGCTTGGACAGGGCCTGTAAGGATTTTTACAACAGAGCTTCAGGGTATAAATGAATTCACCAGGTTAATGATATATTGTGCGATCATCCGAAATGTTCTCAACGAAACTTCTAAATGAAAAAATAGTTTCATGACGTTGTGTGAGCGGTTGAAAAGCTACGTGTTATCCATATAATTTCAATGTTGAAAGTAAAGTTAAAGCAATGGCATCATAAAGGGATTAAGGCTACCAAGTTCTAAATTGAAGAATAAAGCGAGATGTCTCTCCGAAGGTGTCACTCCGCGCTTTGTCGCTCCTTCAACAGCACGTCTCTTCGGAGAATAGGAACGTGCCTCTTCAATAGAGTATCATCTCACGCCTCACCATTTCGGTGTGTGAATCTTCGTTAATAAATTTCATTCCTTTTTTTTACACCACATTGTACTCTCGAAGATAGGCCAATCATACCGCATGATAGCAAAGTTGGAAAGGACTTCGACCCAAATTACACCACCCATCACCAACACTACTCACATGACTTCGAAGGTGTTAAATATTAAAGATGAACTGGCATCAAAGAGGCATTTCACTAGCAATCACTGAAACAACCAAAACCACAACTGCATCCCACCCTACAAGCTCTATGGAAGCATTCATGTCGAACGAAACCACATCACGCCTATGTAGCTCATCGAAGACATGCTAGTACAAACAGGCACCTCGAGTTGCTTACCAAAACCAAGCAGGCTCATCGACATGCTGCTCTTCGACCGCTGAAGCATTTCGCCATTCATAGGGAACCATATGTAGCTGCGAAGACCTTGGCACAGCTTAGAGGACATCACTGGCAGCAGCATCAACCATCTCAGAAATCTTTATGTTACATGAAGGCGGAGACATGGTCCAGAGTACCTCGATGGTATCACTTTTACACCAACAATGATCGGCGACGTCGAAGACGTTAAAGAGAAGCGATGCCGCCTCCACAAATATTAAAACCGCAAATGACACCATCGAAGTCAAGGGCCGTTGACGTCCACCTGATCGAAGACGCAAGGTTCCAAGAGGGTGGCAGTCTGCCTCTATAAGTACAACCCTAGGGATGCCATTCTGAAGGCCGATTTTTTCTTTTTTTTCCTTCTAAAATTAAAGTTCTGTAACCTAAATCGAATTGGAGATATTTCAATTTGATTGTAATCATATTCGAATCGAATGAACATAAACTTAGTATTGCATATTGACTTCGATTATAACTTACTGAACATTATTGACTTCGACATGCATAATATGAACTAATCATATGATCAAATCGACTTGAATCTAGTCGAAGAGCCTTAAACCGTGACGAACCTCTATATGCATACTCATATGAACTATGGACTCCAAACATAATGATAAGATGTCTGGCCTAATGTCATATATAATGGACAATAGCATGACTTCGAAACCTATTTTCTCTACCTATTGAACATATGACATAGTATGGTCCATTTGGATTATCTTATCTAAAGGCCAACATGGATTCATGGAAGGACCGTCTAGCATGAGAGTCAAATAGATTCATGGATCCCTTTAAACATATGACATAGCATGAGAGTCAAATGGATTTGTATAATGCATACGGAGCTATTCGCTGCAGATTATTTCCAACCACATTCCATGTAGCGGCAGCTAAGTGGTACCAGCAATATTGAGACATGACGAATGGAAGCAATTTTCTTATCAATTCTCAGCACAATTTTGTATCTGCAAAGACTCTATCGTTGATTACACTGTAGTGGCCAACATCAAGCAGACACATGAGGAGTTGCTAGGCGATTATCTCAAGAGATTCGATACGAAAGCTGGCAAAGAATATGACTGATAGAGACAAGTTAATAATTGTGCATTCAGATTTAATTGAGCAAACTCCATTCTAGGGGAGCTTTACATCCACGGGTGTAAAGACTTGCAAGACTTCCATTTCCAGACCGACAAATTCATCCGTATGGATGAAATATACCATGCTAGAAAGAAGGCTCAAGTTAAGAAGGAAACGGGAAAATTAAATAATGTCGCAATCATAAAAGGCCAAGATGGAAAGAAAAGTCAAATGCTAGTCATGTCGCTCTGAATAAGCCATTCTCCTATATATACGCCACCATGAAGGAGAATGATGATTTCGTTATTTCTTATAAGGCCAAAACCGACCCCAAACCAAGAAAGGATGGAGACTAATGCACATATCACAAATCAAACAGACACAAGACAAATGAGTGCAAGGTGTTGGCATGTATAATCCAACGGATGATCTGCAATGGGCAACTGAAGGAATTTATCGAAGATGGATAGAAGACTTATAACAACCTGTATTTTTAACTGTTTTAAATTATAGGATTTGATACAATTATTGAATAAAAATGGTTAAAAATAAAATTTAATGAATTATTAGTATTGTTGTATTGGGTAATTATATTGTTTAAATTTATGTTGTAATTATTTAAATAATGGAATTTTAGATTTAATGTGAATGAAAATGGCATCGAAAGTCGATTCAAATTTTATATAAATGTGAATGAAGATCATTTACTTTCAAATTTTAAACGTAAACAATTATAAATTGAAATTTTTATATTATAATTGACAAGTAAAAATAGTCATTTTGGTCACCATCTCGGATTTCGACGAAACTAGTTTCATCGGATCCGTAATAGTGAATTATTGTAGGATTTCAAATTTCGTAGCATTCGGACTTGACGTTTGGCCGTTCGAGCTTGAAATGCGTAGAAATTAATTTAAGGAATTTGATAAAAAAAATGGTTTTCAAAAGCTATCTTCCACATACGATCGAATTAGGCCTCGAAACTAATTCAATTGCGTTCGAGATGGGGTAAAACATTATAAACGCCAAGCGACACCTTCGTTTGAAGTTCGGATTTGCGCGTGCCAATCGGACAAGATATTTTCCTATTTATATAATATAATAAAAATCAAACTCCTTTTATCTCGTACAAGCCGCCTCCAAAATCCTTCATATCGACCCGTACCCATTTTTATTTCTCCCATCTCAGATTGGAATCAAGCCTACAAAAAAAAGCAGCCGATCGAATATTAATATATATACACACACGCGCGCGATCGAATCGCGTTGACTTGGCTGCCACGCGCGTGGATGATGAGCGTGGGCGACGTGGTGAGGGAGGCAGCGACAGAGAGTGGCTTGAGATGGTTTTCTCGATTGTGTATGTCGTAGAGGGTCACATTTTGGGGCTTTCCGTTCTAGGGTTTAGATCGCGACTATAGGGAAGGCGATCTGAGATGACGGCGGCCAATGAGGTTCCAACACGATAAAAAAAAGGAGGAAATCGCGTTTGGGTAAATGTTCATCTGGGAAGAAGGACGGCGTCGCTAAGCTGTGATTTAGAGGGTAATTATTGTTAATCGCTAAAATCATTAAAAGTCATATTAAGTTAATTTATTTCCAAGTGTCTAACAAATCCGTAAGTTATGCCATCTGCTACGTTGAAATTGTATCGACGAAAGCTACATCTTAGAGTGGAAATCAAATAAATTTGAAGCTAAGGAAATTTTCGGTTTCAAATAAAAAAGGTGAGTATTTTATACGCTCACGTTTGACTATTATATTTTCATGTTAGTAAAATTTATCGTGAAGTAATTTAAATTTATTGATGGTTGTTGGATAAATTTAAATTGACATCTGAATTTATTGATAGAATTTAAATTGATAGTTAATATTGAATTAGAATTTAACTACTGGTAAAATCCACAATTCATCGATAATTCATTGATTTTTGTGATTATTGACTGTTTGGACGATGGATGAAATTTGATTGATGTTTTAGATGTTTGGACGTTTATTTATGTATAATATATCCGGTTATCATCCTATATGTTGTTTACAGTATATAAACTGTAAATTGAATTATTTTGAATAAATTAAGAAATAGATTGAAATGATATATACCTGTGACATTTATTTTGGATTGAAATGATATATATTTATCCTCGAATTAAATTGAAATAATTGATTCATTTAGTCATAGTATAGAGAATTATATATAGACACCGGATTGGTTAAATTAAATGATTTTAAATTTTATTTTGAAATTATTTAAATGATTTGGTTTTAAGGAAAAAAATTCGAATTTATGGAAATCAAGTTATTTTCGAATTGGAACTCGGAATGTTGAAATTTAAATTTGAAATAGGAATTGTTTAATTAATTGAAGTCGAGATTTTGAAGTTATAATCGAAATATGATGTGAATTTCAGAAAATTGATTTATTTTAAAAAATTGGGCTTTAATTCGAACTTTAGTTTTTGCTAAGTAAAAGTGATATAAAGTGATATTTTAAAATTAAGCTTGAAATTTAATATTATTTGAAGATTTGGATATTGAAGAAAGATTTGATTTAAGTGCTTTGAATCGATATTTTGAAAATCAAACACTGAATTGATATAAATCGAAATGGTTAAATTTGAGAATTGGAGTTAAAATTAATTTGAAATTTAAATTAATATGAAACTTGAGTTGAAATTAATTTGGAATTGGAATTGAAATTGAAATTTATTTGGAATCGGAATTGAAATTTACTTGGAATCGAAGTAAAATTTGACTTGAAATCGGAATTGAATAGTTAAACCGAAACAGATATTGGAACTGATATTGAATTGGAAAATTTGATAAGTGAACTGGTCTGACTTTGAAACAATTTTTAAATGAATTATTTTAGTATAAACGGTTTAAAAATCAATATTCTTTAAATTTTTAAATTATTTTGATTTTCCATCCTATTTACTATATAAATAATTTTTAATACTTAAACTATTTTCTAATAAATTATTTTAACTATTTTAAAACTATTTAAACTATTTTCCAAAAATTCAAACTGGTCAAAGGGTGGGATGTTTATATTTAAATCTTGGATTTAAATGCGAACTGGGTTAAAGTTAAGTTATAATCTAAATTGTAATTCGAAATAAAATTTTGAAGTGAAATTGATATATAAAACTGAATTGACATTTTGAAATAAATATTATTTTTGAAGCAAATATGATGATTTCGAAATTGATATGGTATATTTTTGAGTAAATATGATGATTTCAAAATGGATTTGATTTTGAAGCGAATATGATATTTGATATCAAGTACGAACTGTTTTCAAAATGTAAAAGAACCAGCCGGTATGTAAAAAACGACGTTTAGTCATTAAAGAGATCGGGACTTCTTATTGACATACTCCCTATCAATATTTGAACTACTTTGATAACTGTATACGCGGTGGATGATATCCAAAATGTAGTGGTTGAATTGACGACGTTTACTGAAATGAAGTAAGAGAACGATGATGGATAGCTTTGACACTTGTGTCATGATTAAAATGACTAAAACAGAAGCTTATGTCTGGACCAATGAGGTTAGCTACCTCTAGCGGCGTTGATCACACGTATTACTTTTGTGATTTTTGACTCGATGGGTGCACCTTTTGTTTAGATTGATAGTTGCAGTAGGCCACGGATGGGTTACGACCAGCCAGAAAGAGTAAACTGGTAGAATACTACCTTGGACATTGCCTCACGTGCCTTGTCATATTTATCCATATACGAGCTCATTACGACTTTGGTTTAGAACTATAAAAATATGTTTAGGTGGATCAATGTAAAGCCTTAATGCATGATATTTATTTTACTGATAGACATTATACATTATAGCGTATACTATTATATATAAATAGTTTAACGCTTAGAAAATGGAAAATCTCGTATCATCTCTTAAGTTATTGCACTCATATTTTGTGATATTGATTTGACTTACACAAGAGTATTTTAGTCCTGACTCAAGTGTTTTGCCTTTTCATTACGCTCGGGCCAGTCCTGAGTTTTTCAACGTATTGAAGATTATTCTCTGAAGGACAGAACGAAGATGAAAATTTGGTATATTGCTATTATTATTATCCCATGCATCATGCTATTCTGTTGTATTGATTATTTATCCCTGATGTGTATATATATATATAACTCTGATAAATGTGTATAAATTATAATCAAATGTAAAGTAAACAACTTCATGAACTATTGTTTGATTATTATATTTTATCGTTTCTGCTGTGAGATTCCATGTTTATTTTCTTTTTCTCTTTTTATTTTTCTTATTTAACCTCATTGATTATCTACGTTCCGGATTGTTTAAGTCAGACATGTGGATTATGGTCCATTTAAACCCGACTTCGGATTCAAATGTACACTTTGACGATCACTCCACCAGAACTAAGAGGAGTTCACCATCCATGCAATGATCCGCTGATGATTACCGCACAGATCGGACTCTCTGTGGTCCCCAAGATTTTAATTGATATTGATAACGTTGTCACTGTAATCTTTAAACATGCATTTGACCAGATAAGAATTCCAGAGAAGAAGCTGGAATCAAGATTGGAGTCTATCTTTGGGTTCAACAAGGAGTCAACACCAGTAGGACAACTAAGCTCCTCGTACAAATGGAAATTCCACTTTGCTGCAGGACCTACGAAACCCTTTTTGTTGTTATGGACCAACCATCTCACTATATAACGCAGGAGGCCTACTCTAAATGAGGTAGATGTTTTTGTGTCATCAAAATACTTGATGGTGAAATTTCTGACAAAAAAAGAATGAGGAACTATAAAAGGTGAGCAATTCAGTGCTCGAGATATGTATTGCAACTGTTGAACAAAATAAAAGGCTATCTTTCTCGTTATGACTGGGAAAAACAAACTAACTAAAGGTGATAGTAAAAAAGCCTTTGGATGATGATTCTTCAAACTCATCACCCAAAGCTAAAGCAAAGCCAAATAAGACAACTAGGTATGTGCTAAAAAAATTAACTTCTCCAAGAAAAAGGAAAAAAAAGAGGCAAACCTAGTTAAGAAAAAAATAAAGGAAGAAGAGGTTGATACCGAACTGGATTGCAGAAATGAGCAAGAAAGAATAAAATTGACAAAAGACCTTATGGAAGTATGCATAGATTCGACAGATAAAACGAAAACAGTTAAGATCGAAAAAGAAATAGATGGTCAGCCCAAGGAAGAGTTAACTCAATTTCTCCAGTCTAGCAAGGACGTGTATGCTTTGACTCGTTCAGACATGTTCAGGATAGACTCCACCGTCATGTGTCACGCCTTAAATATTGATCCAAATGTCGCCCCAATTCGACAAAAGAAAAGACAATTTGACATCGTTCGATCTAATGCTTTAAAGGAGTAAGTAAAAAAAGCTGCTTAAGAATGGATTCATACGAGAAGTGTTATGTCCAAAATGGTTCAGCCGCAACATGAAAGTTTATCGATGTAGTTGCAGAAAGAAGATTCTCTTTGGGCAAAGGAAGGGCCTCAACCATCAAGGGCTTGACCGTAAAAGGTCCCGGTCATCAAAGACCCCAACCATCAAGGGCTTGACCGTAAAAGGTCTTGGCCATCAAAGACTTAAGCCTTCAGTGCCGTCATAAAGGCCTCACTGAAGCGACTCTTAAAGGGAGGTCCGGTAAGCCTTTAGTGCCTGCCATTATATGGCCTCACTAAAGCGTCGAAAAATCCTTCAGCGCGTGTCATCCAAGTCACTCACTGAAGCGCCTCCTAGAGGGGGGTTGCGTGTGCCTTTCGTGCCGTCATCAGAGGCCTCACTAAAGCACCGAAAAAGCATTTAACCTCTGCATACGTGTCCTGGTTAAAGCACCTCCTAGAGAGAGGACGAATAAGACTTTAGTGCCATCATAAAAGTCCTCACTAAAGCACCTAAATCTTCTAAAGGAAGATCAATCAAACGCAAAAGCCAAATAGTGCTCCGATTCAATCAAAATCAAGATCCAAATAATGCTTCCAATCAATCAAAAACAAGAGCCAAGTAGTGCTCCGAATCAATCAAAATCAAGAGCCAAATGGTAATCCGAATAAGTCATAATTTGAGCCAAATAGTACTCCCAAACTTTCAAAATCAAGAGTCAAGTAGTACTCTGAATCAATTGAGCCAATTAGTTCTCCGAATCAATCAAAATCGGGAGTTAAGTAGCGCTCCAAATCAATCAAAATCCGAGCCAGGTAGTTCTCCTAAACTCTCAAAATCTAAGCCAAGTGATGCTCCAAATCAAAACAAGTCTTCTAAAGGAAGGAACCATCGAGGATATGGAATGCCAAATATGAATTTCTACTCTTCTATTATTATTGACGGATCTAGTTTTCTGGTCTTCTTATAATTATTACCAGATACAGATTCCCGATCTTATATTATTACCAAATGTGGATTTTTGGATTACTATTATTATCTTCGGAGAGGGGATTTTTTGATCTTCTTTTATTATTTCCAAATAAGGATTTCTGGACTTCTTTCTTATTTTCAAATAAAGATTCATTATTATTTGCAGACATGGATTTCTGAACTTCTAAAAATTTCTGGTATTCTTCTGTTATTGTTGCTAGATGAGGATTTCCGGTATTATTATCAGATGGATTTATGATCTTCTATTATTATTAAAAGAAATTCCGGACTTCTATTATTATAGCCAAATGGGAAGATTTTCTATAATTATCATAAGATTGATTTCTGATCTTCTATAATTATCAGATGAGTTCCTAATCTACTATTGTTATTGCCAAATTTGATTTCCTGGTTTTCTATTATTATTACCAGATTGGGAATTTCTAGTTTTCCTCTATTATTTTCAGATATGGATCTCTGGTCTTCTATAATTAATACCAGACACGGATTCCTGATCTTATATCACTACCAGATATGGGTTTCTGGTTTTCTATTATCATTTCCAGATAAGTGTTTCTGGACCCCTGTTATTATTGTCAGATGAATATTTTCTTAACTTCTACTATTATTATCAAAAGATAAATTTCTGGTCTTCTACTATTATTACAAAACAATTCTAGTAACTATTTGGACCTATGCCCAAATGAATTGTCAGTCCGCCTTCCTATGATATTGTCATACAATTTTCCAGTTTAATTATTCAAGAAATTAAGTTCACCATAATCTCCTAAGCTTATATTCGGGAAATTAATAAATTATTAGTATTCACTGAAAATAATCCTGACTCATGCAAAAGAATACGGAAAATTCCCCAATTACATGTTGATTCATAACTTGATAAATTCGAAGGAGATCACTGAAATTTAACAACTAAGTTATAATGAAAATTGTTGTTGCTTTTGTTTGGTGCAGAAAAACAAGGCCGACAAGGAAGACTCGACAAAAAATTGAACAATGAAAAGGAATCCTTGGTTTTACCCTAAAGAGTAAAAGCTTCCCTTATACTAGTTGTTTGGAAGGGGGACTAAATGTTATCCACGTACTTTCAATGTTGGAGGTAAAGTTAGAAGCAGCGGCATCGTAAAGGGATTAAGGCCACAGAGTTTTAAGTTGAAGAATAACGCAAGATGTCTCTCCGAGGGTGCCTCTCCAGGCTTTGTCGCTCTTTCAACAGCACATCTCTTCGGAGAATGGGACAGTACCTCTTCGATAGAGTATCACCTCTCGCCTCACCATTTCGATGTGGTCCATCTTCGATAGTACATTCCATTCCTTTTTCTTACACCACGCTGAACTTCCAAAGATGGGCCAATCATACCGCATGATAGCAAGGTTGGGCAGGACTTCGACCCAAACCACACCATCCATCACCAACACTACTCAAGACTTTGAAGGTGTTAAATATTAAAGGTGAATTGACATTGAACATGCATTTCACTTGCAATCAGAACATCTAAAACCACAACGGCATCTCATCCTACAAGCTCTTCGGAAGCATTAAAGTCGAATAAAGTCACCTTACTCTTTGCCAATAGCCATATCGGGTTTATATCGCTCATCGAAAACATGCTAGTACTAACATGCGTGTCGAGTTTCTTACCAAAACGAAGCAGGCTCATCGACATGTTGTTCGACCGTTGAAGCACTTCGCCGTTCATAGGGAACCATATACAGTTGCGAAGACCTTGGCACAGCTTAGAGGACGCCGTTGGCAGCATCATCAACCATCTCGGAAATCCTTATGTGACATAAAGGCGGAGGCATAGTCCACAGCGCCTCGATGATACCACTTTTACACCAGCAATGATCAGCGGCGTCGAAGACGTTAAAGAGAGACAATGTCGCCGCCACAAATATTAAAAGCGCAAACGACACCGCTGAAGTCCAACTGATCGATGATGCTAGGTTCGAAGAGGGTGGTCGCATGCCTCTACATATACAACCCTAGGGGCGCCATTTTAGAGGTCGGTTTTTCATTTTTCTCTCTTCTGAAATTAAAGTCTTATAACCCTAAATCGAATCGTGAATAATTCAATTTGACTATAATTATATTCGAATTAAATGAACATGAACTTAGCCTTGCATATTGACTTTGATTATGACATATTAAACATTATTGACTTGGACATGCATAATATGAACTAATCACAATCAAATCGACTTGAATCTAGTCGAAGAGCCTTAAACCGTGGCGAACCTCTATATGCATACTCATATGAACTAAGGACTCCGAACATAAGGACAAGATGTCTGGCCTAATGTCATACATAATAGACAATAGCATGACTTCGAGACCTATTTTCTTTGCCTATTGAACATATGACAGTATAATCTCTTTGGATTATCTTATCTAAAGGCCAACATGGAATCATATACATAACACTTCTAATGGCCTTAGAGAACTTTGAACATATCAAACGAAAATGATGAAGATTAACTTCTCATCAAAGGCAATTGGACTTCCATTCAAAGTAATAAGTTATACCTTAGTATATCATCGTATCAACGCAATGCCCTCAATCACTTCGATGTGGAGTCTTCACATAATCACCAATCACATCGGTATGGTCAGTATTTTCTTGACTACGTCTCCACACATGTATTGGTCAAGTCGATGAGATTGGCTTGTCATGACTCCGTATATACTCAAATCAATGAATAATTTATCACACTTAGCATCTAAGGCATCATGCCATATTTTTGTCTAACACTACAGTTTAAAACAACACAAATACATTAACAATATAATTAGTAATAACAAAATTAACAATCCTCTTTCATTCCCCTTACTTAAATATCCCTTTCAAATGTCACTTTCAAAATACATAAGAATGCATCCTCCATTCGTTAAAACAATTTGCAATCATGTCCCTCATAAATGCCCATTTCGTTTTGTGCAAGAACACACTCTAAATCACGTGAGCTATCAACGCCAACACAATATTCTCTCAAAATTTTGGAATCATTAAGCAAATATAAATTTCAGACTATAACTCATTTCATAGGAACAAGTACCCTATGAAAAACCAACTATCAACTTTCAAATTAACATTGCATCTCATTGATTCCATTGTCCAAAAGAAATAATAGATCTACCAGGATTTGTAATATTACATTACTCAAGAGCACGGTATAAGGTTTCGGCCGAAACTCCGAGATCTCGGCCATCTTGGTTCGGTTTCGGCCGAAGGCGGGACGGGATTAGGTCAAAATCCCGTCCCGGTTCTGACAGTAGAAAAAAAAATCAAAAAAAAAAAGATATGCTGTGGTGAGGAGGAAAGAAAGGTAAAATCGAACCAAAATTGTTGATAAATCATCAAATTGAAATCATAAATTACCAGAGGAATTCGAGCATTAGAAGCATAATTCGAGCAGAGGAAATCAAGCATTAGGAGCATAAGAGCAGAAATTTTGATAAGTCCCGTCGTCGATCTCGTCCTTCTCCGTTGTCGAACATGTGCAGTTTTTTTTCGTTCGTTTTTTCGCATGAGCCGATGCGTTTAGAAATTAGGGTTTTAGGAATAAGGATATGGGTGGGCTGAAGATTAATAGGTTGGGCTGACATAAGATATATGACTAGTTATGTTAATTAAAATAGTTGTTATAATGGGCTGAATGTTAATGGTTTAGGTTTATTTCTGCACACACTATATTTTGTATTTATTTGCAATGATTATTATCACTTATTCGTAAAAAACACAGAGACTCGATATCGTCACGAAACCGAAACAAAAACCGAAACTTTCGAAACTTCCGAAATTGATCGAAACTAAGAAAATTTCAGATGACCGAAACCGAGACCGAAACCGAGTTCTCGAACCTTGCTCAAGAGTACAAAATAATTTCATCATGCATATGAATCCTCACTTACTAATTCTCAAGGACTTGCATGTAACATCATCTCCCATAAAAGTAGCATTTCCCTCTTTTTCGACATAAGAACAAATAATCTTTATTTGGTGTCACGTAAAAGGACACCCCAAAATCAAGAATCCAATAGCTCACAACATCATATGCTAAAGCAGTCAACACATGTTGCGATTATCACTAGTCTCCACCGCAATCGACGAAGGCGAAGTCGATGAGATTGGCTTGTCATGACTCCGTATATACTCAAATCAATGAATAATTTATCACACTTAGCATCTAAGGCGTCATACCATATTTTTGTCTAACACTACAGTTTAAAACAACACAAATATATTAACAATATAATTAGCAATAACAAAATTAACAATCCTCTTTCATTCCTCTTACTTAAATATCCCTTTCAAATGTCACTTTCAAAATACATAAGTATGCATCCTCCATTCGTTAAAACAATTTGCCATCATGTCCCTTATAAATGCCCATTTCGTTTTGTGCAAGAACACACTCTAAATCACGTGAGCCATCAACGCCAACACAATGTTCTCTCGAAATTTTGGAATCATTAAGCAAATATAAATTTCGGACCATAACTCATTTCATAGGAACAAGTACCCTATGAAAAACCAACTATCAACTTTCAAATTAACATTGCATCTCATTGATGCCATTGTCCAAAAGAAATAATAGATCTATCAGGATTTGTAATATTACATTACTCAAGAGTACAAAATAATTTCATCATGCATATGAATCCTCACCTGCTAATTCTCAAGGACTTGCATGTAACATCTTCTCCCATAAAAGTAGCATTTCCCTCTTTTTCGACATAAGAACAAATAATCTTTATTTGGTGTCACGTAAAAGGACACCCCAAAATCAAGAATCCAATAGCTCACAACATCATATGCTAAAGCAGTCAACACGTGTTGCGATTATCACTAGTCTCCACCGCAATCGACGAAGGCGAAGTTACTTCCATCTTCTTCTTCAATTTTAGACACTTCTACTTATAATGGCTAGGTAATTTTTACAATAATTGCAATTCTTTCTATCATCTTACTCCTCCATCGGGCTTCTTAGGGCTGGAAGGACCCTTGAAACTCTTCACACCTCTACTACTATTTCTCCCAACAAACAATCTTTCACTACTACATGCTACACCAGTGCCATATCTCAATTCCTCGCTAAGAAAACTTGCTTCGATAACCTCAGTGTCAAAGTACTATGGCTATAAATCAAACTATTCGAAAATAAAGTACACCGCTTCGGCAATGAACACAACAAAATCATAACCTTTTGTTCTTCTTCGATTTTCAAATACACTGACTTCGTCTTCATTAGCAAACCATCAACGGCATTCAAGTGCATTCCTTTCATCTTATAAATGAAAAACGGTCGTAACAAGATTAAACAATCCGTCAATGATTTTTTCATATACAACTTCTCCAACTCGTACCAAATACCCCTTGGCAGTTGTCTCGCCACTAATTATGAAAATTACATTCTCTCCTATAACAAGTTGAAAAATGGTATAGGCTCATTCATCCATCCTCTAATCAACCTTAAAAATGCTACTTAGCAATTAGTGCGTTAAACACAACACAATGAACACGATTTCTTCTTAACATCCCTTTTATTTCCCATAACCCTTTATCAAAGTCATTTTTACCATTCCACTTCTCTCTAACTAATTGTGATTTTAACATCGCATATGACCATGTGTGTGTATAGCGATACACTACTATTACCAAGGACTAGTAACATTTGTAGAGTTTCCAAGGCATTTTCTGACTGCCATTTTTACATACACATCATGTGCATCACAAAGCTCTAATATCAAATGTTAAGTAAATTTAGACCCAACAACCAATATCAAATCCAAAAACTAAAACAATCAAAACTAGCAAGAAGTGGCAAGGTTGACATAAATGTTGCAAAACAACCAAAGGACAAATATCTTCGAACAAGAGTTAAATAGCCAATTTATCTAACCCAAACAATGATCACAACAATAAGAGAATAAAGCAAATGACACTTTGTTTTATAGTAGTTCTATCAATGTTATGTTAGTGTACTTCCACTTTGAGGAGAGGACTTTTATTAGTAACCAAAAGAGAATACAATAGATAAATACAATATCTGATTAACTCAAACAATTTCACAAGAATGATTTTGTGGAGAAATAAGTGAAGAGATATGCTAAGGAGAAACTCTATAGCTTCGATTAAACAAAAGATCCTTCACAATCTCCAGATCTAACTTCTAACATATAGCTAAAATTTCAAGTGCCAAAAGACCATATTACCCTTGCAAAAAAATGCACATTCCAACCTAGAATTGGGCTAGCTGAGGCCTTCCGGCCACCAACTGAAAACAAGCCAGTTTGGCTCGTGCAGGTTCTGCCTGCTCCCTGCTCAAGTTCAATCTACTGAACTTCAATAGGCAATCTACTCGAGCTCCCCTAGATTGAACTAATTCAGTTCTGTTCCAAAACTGAGCTTTGGGAAAAGTCAACAGCTCAAATTTTGAAGCACTTCAACACAGGAATACCACCAGAATATTCCAAAACTATTTCAAAACTACTGTTGTTTTCACACACCGCTTGTCTTCAAACAGCAATAAGTTTTGCATACAAGCTCCGAATCGCAAACCGTTTGAACCGATGGAAAGCTAACTCAAATTAACTCAAATTTTTTTGCTTTTAATATATAATTTCAGCATCTACATTATTTATAATATTTTGTGCATATTATGAATGCCTTAGTATGGATAAACTGATAGATCCCTTTACACAAGGATACAAATTTAGGATGAAAGTGCAAACCCAATGAATGGTTGGATGTGTCAACCAAGGTTTGAATTTTGGCTTTTATTCCAATCATTTGAAAATTCTAAATTCGGGTTTCGTTTCAGTTTCCATTTCCATATTTTTGATATACGTATTATATAAATACGTTTTTTGAGCCTAAACAGAATATTTTCTAATGAACTTGACCCTTTTTCACAAAAAATAAATAAATAAATAAATAACCAAATATAAAAATTTGCCCACAACAAGCAAAGAAAGAAAGCATAATTCTTTTCGAAAGAAAAGTCCTAGTTTCAGAAACCCAATTTCAGAATGGCCCCAACACATCAAACATCAATGGATACAGATCCAAAACTTACTTGACTAACCCAACACAACCCTACCCAACCAAATTCATGTATAGGACTGTCAATCATTTCTACATATGAAATGTTGCAACGTACATGTATAAGCACCGATGACAGTTAAAGATAACATATTTGTTTACCCCAGCTTTATAAAGTTAACATAACATCAACAGCTAATTAGTATGCGTATGTGTACATATTATTGTTTTTTAAATCCAAATAAACCGGATTAAACTCCAAAGACTCATAGTCATCCTTTATCAAAGAATGACTCGGGTTATCAAATGATTGAACAACCGGGATCAATTTACTTACGATACTTAGTTGACATTCATAAAAAGCGAATTATGAGTTCAATAGATTCTGTTTAGCGAATCCTAATATAATATGCAGCATTGGTTTTGGACACCCAACTTCATGAAATTGACATAACATGGTGAAAATGGTACGGAAATATCAATGCAGCAAATACACAAAATGTGAGAAATAAGAAATATGTTTTGTCCTATATATATATATATATATATATATATATATAAGTGAGTCATTAAGAAATTATGCATCACTCGGAATAATATACGATGATGTGCATATCAATTTACTGAGACAAGACTAAGGTATCGACAAGTAAATTAATTAAAATGTTTACTGAAATCAAAAGAAGTGAGAGTGAAAATCAATTGAAACTTTGGTATCTACTAAGAACCAACCTAAACAAATTTTCTCAAATTTTGAAGTGCGCGGAGATTAAATGTAGCTCGTGTACCAAATAGCATCCTTGCATCCTTTCTATATTATGTAAAGTTGGTCAGCTTCCAATTCTTCTTCTTTTTCTTATAATTTTACGATAAAAAATCAAAGTTCGAGAACTCGGTTTTGTGCTCGATTTTCGGTCATTTGAAATTTTGTTAGTTTCGGACAATTTTGGAAATTTCAAAAGTTTCAGTTTCGGTCCCTATTTCGATTTTCAATATTTGTTAATGAAAATTATACTAAATACTAGTTAAAACTAATTGCTACTAAGGCAACACTAGTTAATACCAGCCAACACAATTTCTAGTTAATATTTCAGCCACTAAATATTTCAGCCCACAAACACGCATATACCAATCAAACACACACGCTAAGGCCAAAAAAAAAAGGCGATGGTGTCTCAATGTCGTTCGAGAAGACGAAGACAAAAACAGACATTGTCGACCGAATAAGAAGACGAAGGAGACCGAAGTCGTTGAAGATGATGAAGAATGCAAATCGGGCTCGGGAAATCATTTCTGCTGCTGATTTGATATGATATTCGAATGGTTTTGATTTTTTCGCTTTGATTTGCTGCAATTAAGGGTTCATGTCATTATCGATCTTTTTAACCCTAAGAAATCAATAAATTTGACTGATTTTGGTTCACAACTTAACGAGACGGTACGGTACCACTAAAATTGTGAGGATCGTACGCTGCCTCATACCATGTAAAAAACACTATTTTTTCTTAATGCATAGGTGTACTTTATACTTTAAGGCTTCCCTTATTCATTTCTTTATCTTTCCTAATTTATTTTAGCATGGCCTAGCTAAAAGATATTGAATAGTCATTCTATTTTCTTACATGTATTATATCTTCTCCCCCTTCCATCCACATTTTCACCATCCCATGCTCAAATTCTCTTTTGTTTTCATTTCATTTTTTTAATTTCTCCCTTTTGCTATCACAATTTCATAAATGTCTTTATGAATTTACTAATTTTGTTCTTTACTATTAAAGCACGGTTATTTAACGTGATTTCTATATATTGATTTGTTTTCTCTTTTATAGCTGGAACTTAGTTTATAATCTATAAATTCAATCCTTTATATGCATGGGTTATATAAAACTTTTAAGCATCGTTAAACTTAGGTTAGCATCAATACCTCATTTCAATTTTTATATCAAATTTATAATTTTGTTAGAGATGATTTTGGATTAATAATGAGTTTAATAGCAATCAAAGTGATGGGTATCAATTACAACATTTTCACTGAATGCACAGGACACACACTACATCTCGTGGCTCATCCTCTACAAACGAAAAGGAGGAAATTTTCAAGGAGGATGAGATGCACATGATTCATGAAGATATCACTTCATCCAGTTCTGAGTTTCATAATGAAGAATGCACCTTCACTTTCTTAGTTTAGTTTCTTTTGAAATATAATTCTTAGAAAACTTCATATTATTTTGCTTGACTAGTGGCTATGACAATATTTCGCATGCCTAATAGAAGGATGTTGTTGTTGTTAGGTGTGCTTTCCAGTATTGTTGTTTTATTAGATTTGGGGTTAAATAGATGGATAATAGAGTTGGATGGCCTGACTTTATAATTTATTAGCTTATATTTAAGTCATTTACACAGATATTTAAGTTCATTGTGCTGAAATGAATGCAATTTACATTGTCATGTTTAGATTTTTAGAGTTCTTAAGTGGAGATGTAGTGTGCATTTCAATGCATTAGTTATTGCTAAATATCTGATTTGTTATGTTATTATACTTCTAACTCTATTATACTCACTTCTACAATTATATGATATTAGCTTAACTGAAAAGAACTTAAGTATGTTTAAAAAGACAAATTTTACATATGAAAATCCAAATCAGTGAACCCTTCTTTACAAGAGAAATTGATGAGAGTTACAAATAAAGAAGCCAAAGCTGTTTTCTTTGGATCGGTATTAATTACTGTTAAATCCAAAAAAGATCTAACCACTGACTAAGATAACAAAAAAGAATGAGTTTATCGTTTTATTAGATCACAGAGACTAATCTTAATCAATAAGAATAAAATCCAAACCATAAATGTTTTACGAAAATTAGTTCTTGTATTCTATGTTTGAAATATAAACCAAAATCGAACACAAAATTCATGCATTTTTATTTATGCATTAACGCTCGCGGAAATAGTAACGATCACCATAATTGACCATACATTAAAATATAAATGGTCATACTGCTGTGGTAAACATTTTATGAATTAAGTAGGTCGGTCAGGCATTTGCTCATTAGTTATATTTCAATGTTAGTTATTTGTTAGTTATCTATTTTCAGGTGCATTTCATTTTATGTGTTTGATAAAAGCAATTTGAAGTAACATAAATAATAAAAGCTTTTATCTGCGATAAATTTTCTTCTCTAATATTTTACTGTAGGTTTTACCTTCAGTCAGCCTTTATTCAGTATTTATGACTAACTGACATATGTTAACGAACTTTCATAAATGCGACCCTGCATAATGTTGCCTTCGGATTTTGATACACCGTTACATGAACCATCTACTAACAGAACAAATAAGTAAGATTTTAATCAACTATTACATTGATTATATATTATTGTCATATACATCTATCTAGTTATAGGTCTATTTATTTTAATAAACATGTACAAAATCCAAGGTCCAAAAACTCAATTTCGGTTTCGGTCATTCGAAATTTCGGTTTTTTGTTTTGGTCTCGATATCGATTTTTGTATTTTTAGTGAAACATTAATAATGAGGTGGAGCCTTGACGCAACGGTAAGGTCACCCGACTGGTGATCTGGACGTCAAGGGTTCATCTATAGTTTATAAAGATATAATAATGCAACATAACCATTTAAACATAAAATAACATTGAATTTAACTATATGCTTACATAACTATTTTCACTAACAATACTGACCGTGTATTTCTAATCAGTCCAACCCTTCTATTTTGAAAAAGGATCAGTCCAGCCCTTCTATATAGAAAAAGTATCAGTGCAGCCCAAGGTCCATCTATGGTTTACGTCCTAACTTCCTAACCCCAATGCCTAAACTTTTATTTCGACATACAAAGAAATGAAAAGAACGCATTCGCTCAAGAGGAAAAATCGAGACAACGCAAACTTGCTTGAATTTCCTTGCTCCTCAAGCTCAAATTCCTTTCCTCCTCCTGAATCTCGAATTTTCTAATGCTCGATTTCATTGGTAATTTATGATTTCAGATGAGACCGTGCTTTTTTTAATGCTAGAATCGATTTCATTTGATTTTTTTTCTATCGCCTTTCTTCCCCACCCACTATAACACAAACTAAAGTTTTCCGATTTTTCTTTAAAAAAAATGTTTTACTGTCGGTTACCGGGACGGGATTTTAACCTAATCTCACCCCGCCTCCGGCCAAAACCGAACCGAGATGGTCGAAATCTTGAGGTTCTGACCAAAACCTAATGCCGTGACAAAAATCTTTTAGTACATGCAAACCTTTGACTATATATGATAATATTAATAATATTACTGTTATTTTTTTTTTAACGTGGTTCACTAGTGCCAACAAGTATCGATCTCAAGTATCGAACTCATGAATTTTAATCAAATAGTCTAAACTACCAACCAACTGAGTCAACCATATTGGCTGAATTAATATTATTATTACCTCAAATAATTAATCAAAAACAAATTACTTATCGAATAAAAACAAAAAGTATGAAATTCCAAGAAACCGTATTTTTGAGCCAAAAAAATCAACAAAAGTAAATAAAATAAATAATATGCAAACATAAAGAGAAAAAATCAGGTGGAACATTGGATCGGCATTCTTTATTTTCGTTTATTCGTTGTTTTTATAGTTAGAATTGCATTTCAGCATTAATACACAATACGCTTAACAAATTTCTCCAATTAACTATTTGATTTCATTTAGGTCCATGTAATAAGAAATCGCATTAATACACAATACGCTTAACAAATTTCTCCAATTAACTATTTGATTTCATTTAGGTCCATGTAATAAGAAATCGTAGATGGGATCGAGAGCTAAGAAAAGAAGAAACAATCTTCAAAGAGCAAAATATTATTTATTTCCTTAGTCTTTACGATGTTCATCTTATCATTCAAATTGCACATCCACATCTTATTACAGTTTGCCAACTTTTCATAACAACATCATTGTGATACACTATTATTTGTGGAAATTAGTGACAGTCACTCTTTTATAAACTTATTTATTTTACATCCTTTTATTTTATAAACTTTTTTCCATGCCCCACTTTTTTGAATTTATTTCTTTTTTTACTTCTTGTGTTTTCAAATTTAAAAGTGGTCGCTACAACGTGTATTGCGGTGGTTATAAGTTACGGACATACGGTCTAAGAGCACATGTTAAGGTTGATAAAATTACCCAACCACCCCTGAATTTTACCTTTTTTAAATAGCGATGTAATTTATAGTAGAAAATTGGGATGGACCTAAGACTAATTTTTTATAATCATAAGGATATATGTCAATGTTTTTCTTTTTTATTCTCCTTGAACTTTATGTTGTATATTATACTGCAGAATTTGTTGTTGACTTTTTTTTTCTTGATAAATGTTAGATGTGGTGAATTGGCTTGCAAAGCTAAAAGCGAGAAATACGATTGATTTTATCACTTGGCTGTATAAAAACAGTGCCCGTGTGTTTTTCCCTTTAACGTGAATTGTGTGAAAATCGAAATAGAATCGCTTGTTTATCCTTTATCTTGATTTGTATTTGTAGTTGCAGCTGCCGTTGAATTTATTATCTTCTTTGTTTAATTTTAATGATTCTATATTCCAATCAATGTATCATTCTATTGTGATTAAACATGTCAATGAATACCCAAAATATCTTAAATCCGTCTGCATCTGTATCCGAAAAACGGATACGGATGCGGATCGTATATCCGTCCATTTTTTGTCAAGATTATAGTTAATATTTTGTGCATCTTAGTGCAACGATAGACATGTATTTGGTTCTTTTATTAAGATAATAGTTTGTATTATATAAATTCAATGCACATTAATTGCTCGAAACTATTTATTACCATTCTATTTGTTTATTTTTCAAACTTTTATAGTTAATGGAATTGAAAAAAGTTTATTCTAAACCAAGATTATCTATTTGTATTTCTCGATTTATCGATTGTTAGCGGATAGAACAATTATCTAATATCCGTCCGCGAATGCAGATATCCGATATCCGAAAATGATTTCGGATGCAAATGTATGACACTATCCATATTCGAAAGTATCCGCCTACGGGCCTAATTGTGATACTACTGAACAAGAAGAGTGGTTACGCATGAGATCATCTTAAGAAGATGATTTTATCACAGCATTTTATGAACTCAAATAGTCTTTGATCCACTACCCTTGCCTTCGATTCTTACTCCATTTTATTCCTTTCTACACTTGCTCTGAATAAGTTGAACACAAATTTTAAGAGTGATGTTATCATCGTGAAAAGATTGTAATAATTTCCTTTCAGTAATTATATTTCTACCATATGAGAGAGTATATTTGTTTTCGTCAATCGTATGAGATGTGTTTGACAGATTTACTTTTTAATCCGATCATAATCAACCTTTGATTGGTTAAATAGATATTATTGTTATGTTCACCATGCGAAGCTTGTCATATATGTGGAAAGGAATTGAACAATCAACAAATTAAATAAGCACATTCAAAATTCATTCAAATTTTATAATCGTGTATAACTTGTTATCAATTTGTACATTCCACTAATCTATTAGCATACTTTTCACAGCACGGGTTAACCCTGGTTAAGAAATAGAAACAACCTTAAACTTGCATGATTCAAAAACAATTGCAAGCGTTTCAATTTCTCTAATCAGTGAAAGTCATGAAACCCATAACATGTATTTGTATGTTTAATGAGGTTTAGAAAAATTATAAAATTAAGCATTAGGAGAAAAAACATAATGTATGTCTTTGATTTCTCTAAAACTCCAATCTATATATTTATCTTTTTATAGAAAGACTTAAAAAGGCATAAGGTGGTAAAAAAGACATAACACCCTCATGCGTTGATAATATAAGTTAACCCCTAAGCAATTTTATAAGGCATTGGACATAACCTTAGAAAGCATTGAATTTAACAAGAGATCCAGAAAATATCAGTAAGACAGTAGAAGTTAGAAAAAATTCAAATGAAGAAAAAAAACCTTCCAACTGCCTAGGGGTGACATTGAACTCTTGCCACCATACCCTTTCACCATCAGACGGAAGTTTCACTTTAAGAAACTTAGCAGCAAGAAATATTGCACCAGCGGCAATTTGGTGGGATTTGAATTGCAGGCAAAGTGAAGTACGCAGCCTACATACCCATTACCATTGCATATTAAATACTCAATGAGAATGCAGATGTAAAATGGTGATGACAGTGACTTGAGCATACCCATCGTTGACGAAATTCCAAGCAACTTGTGCAAGAGCATTTTGAGCAACCTTGAATTTCTTTATTGCATCAACAAGGGGTTTGTATGGATGTTGCACGTTTAAATCAAAACCTAGAGTAGTAAGTACAACCCGCTCCGCAAGTAAGATTAATTCTTTTTGTTGTTCATAGACTTCCTGCAGATAAGCAAATGAGGATGAATATAGCACCAAGCAAATTGATATAACATACCTCCACCTGTCTACAAAGCCGAAGAGCAACATATCATCGTATAATACAGCAATGCTAAGAGGGTATGTAACCAGGATTAACCATTATAGCTTACAAGACTACAAGCTAAAAGACTGCTGGAGGCTTTTGGTGAATTCAATTAATTAGGATGGACGTTATTGTCACTTGGTAAGATGGGGATCTTTTGCTACCTGTTTAGTCGCAATGCCAGCCTCTTGACAGAATTCAAAGAGGAAGGATCATGATCTCCAGTCACTTAATTCCCCCGAAATTCCCCTTTTATTTTCTTGACATCACATTTCCTGGATTCAGCTAATATTTTTGTAGATGTGATGTTCTTATCATATAGACCAACTTCACGATATTTTGGATCATTCTGAGACTTCTAATCCTCTCAAAGTCAGAACTTAATGTGAATCATCAAAAATATTTATTTTGACCATCACCAAAATTGTACAATATGCAAAATGACTTTAAGAAACAAAACAAAACAAAAAGGAACAAGTGTAGCCAATCAACCCTGAGAGGTCCTCATTGATGGTATAATTCACTATTTACTAGCTCAACGAAGTTAACTAAGAAGCTTAAAGGCACAAAAGCACAGTTGGTGAGTTAAATGTGTTACCTTCTGTTTAATTCTCTGGATAGCTGCAGGGTCTTTTTTATGAATAATTTCATATGACACTAGAATAACATCTTTAAGAGGCCTAGGACTTTCCTCGACCTTCCCCGCCAAAAACATGCAAACTGTAGATATAGTCTGTGATAACGTATAAAAAGTTACAATAATGGGTCGAAACCTCAAAATGAAGCAAGAAATGAATTAAAAGGGGCAAAAATAAAGAAAAAGAAATTAATCATGTGGCTAAATTAATTAGTAGATACATTAGAATTTATTTTGCAGACAACAATGATTCGAATATAATTCTACTCTTCAAAAAAACGGTCATTTTTGACTTACGGTCTAGTTGCCTTTGGATGTTTTGTGAAGAATCTCACATTGTATTAATTAACTAAAAATATCAACAACCGCTTGTTCAACCATCTAACCCCTTAAATATACAGTATAATTATGTTTCTACAAGATTTCGAGAATGCAACATGACCACAGATTGTACAACATTATTTCTTTTGCCTTACAATATGAGTGGTGTGAATAATGCCATTCAGGTTCACCGAGCTCGATTAATGTAAGATTTAGCCAAAGAACCAGCTTAATTTCTAGTAAAGATGAAACATGGATATTGGCCTCAAAAAGATTTAAAACCAAAAACTAATGCTCTTGTTGATTCAATGAAATAAAATTGTATTTAGAGCTACGAAATAATATCATCATATCCATGACTTGCCTATCTACAATTCTACATAGACAAACATGATGTATACAGACATTTACTGAGTTCATAAGAAACAAATTGATAAAAATAAGCAACTAATACTCACTCTATGGTCATTCTTCCCATGAGACTGGCGAAGAAAAAATCGATGGCAAAAGACAATAGCAGTTGCGATTGTCACCTGAGGTCTGCATATGAAGTATTTGCCATAACTACCAAGTAGCTAAAAAGATGGACAGGCATCTCTAAACTGAATTTAGATATAACGCATCAAAAATGCATGAAAGTGATAATAAATCACGATGTGTTTCACATGTATGTGTGTACTAACACCCCCAACCCCTCCCCCTCCCCCCTCCCCCCACAAAAAAAAAGAAAAAAGAACCAGGGCCCAAAAAAAACCATCAGAATTATATAAAATCAATTAGTAAGCAAGCCTAAGAAAAACAGCACGACTTATGCTAAAGACTATTTGTTTTATGTTCGAATCTTCCATCAACATAAATTATAATTGACATGGGATTATAAAGATGCAATGAATTACATTCTAAAAACATTATTTCATTACAAAAGGGGACCCGTAAATACAAGCAAGGAACTGAACATTTTACAAGTTTACAGGCAGTGCAATCCGAAAGACATAATAACTGGACTAAAAAACATTCTAGTGGAAATTTCAGACTCTGCATACTTCTTTTGGAAAATCCGATGTTATGCAGTTTATCCATTTGCTAACTTCTTTTATATGTCCATTTCCACAGTTTTGAAGAAGAAAAAACCAACCTAGAGCTTCCAGGCTTCTAGCCCATTTTTCGCTTCCACTCCAGCGTTAAAGAATGCATACGGTGTGTTTATTTATATCTTCTACGAAAGTGGTGATCATACATTTAGGTGTTATTATTTTGATTGACGAATTTAACTTGTTAAGTCAAACTTTATATTATTTTCAAAAGTTAGCAGCCTACTGTAAGGAATTTGGATATTTTGAAAAAGGATCAGGGAAAAAAGTAGTAGTCATTTTGCAACTTGGTATTAATGATGGAAATTTAAACTCGTTACCCAAACCATTTGGCTGTAAAACAATAAGTGAGAGAGGATTGCTCATGCAACATAAAGGAGCAAAGTGCTTGCATATATGAGGGAACAATTTTACACATGCTTCAGAATTTCAGAACTTTGAATTAACATTAATTTAACACCCACCACACATCGTAAGTAGGCATATCAATGGATACTTCCGAACGCAGATTGTGTCATTTCTACATTCATATCCGAAATCATTTCGGATATTGGATATTTGTATGTGGAGACAACAGACGTATATGGATATTATCCTCCCTGTTGGCAATTGATAATGGGAAATTTTGACATATATCATTATCATTCTAAAAAACTAGCCTTAGGTCCCTTTCAATTTTTTTTATAAATTGCATCACTTTTTTTTAAGATGAAATTCAGGCGATATTCGAATAATTTTACTAAACTTAACATATGCTCTTAAAGTATGTGTCCATAACTCATAACTGCCATCATACACGTCATAACAGACACTTTCAAATTTGGAAACGGAAGAAGTAAAAAAAATTCAAAAATGCAAGGATGTAAGACAAACAAGTTTAAAAAAAGGATCTCTCTAATTTTCACATTGATAATTCTAAAGACATAACTAGAAAATTTTAGTTTAACATAAAATAATTCGGTCCTGATGATCATAAAATTACAAAAAAAAACATGGAGCACTGAGCATGCACACACAAACATATAATGTAATATAAGATATTATCCTGAGAAACAGAAAACCTGTATCATTCGTCATACTAATATACGCATGATATAAACGATTATCCTGATATTATTCATTTTTTGGATAGGTATGTAGATGAATTCCATATTTTTCGAGCATTCATTGGAATACTTACTCGTACGTAAATGATCAACCAACCAAGTACACCTTCAGTTTAATCATGAGATACGAACGTTACGGCCCGCCTTCGAGCGTGAATTATTTTTCCATAAATTATATATGTTTAACACATTTAAAATGAATGATTTATTCAAATATTTAATCATATTTTTGCGATGAAATCATGTGTAGTTAGTTTGAACTTTTATTCAATGCTTCAACATCTAATTTTTTGTTAGTTTGAATTTTTGTTTCTATCGTTAATTAATAAAGATCGAATTTGTAAAAAAAAAGTTTATTTGTGAGATCCATTTTTTAGGTGATATTAAGATTTGATAATACCTATAGATCTGGGTTTTGAATTGGTAAAGAGTTTATTTATTTGATCCTACTTTTAAGTGATAGTGAGATTCAGTCATATTTATAAAAAAGCATTTTGAATTGGTAAATGAAGTTTATTTATTAGATCATGTTTTTAGGTCATATTAAGATTTGATTATATATATAAAGAAAGTGTGACACCAAAGGTATTACGACAATTATTAAAGATAGAATAGTGGTTTTCTGCATTATACACACATTAAATAATGGTAATCGTGTAAAATGACAATAAATAACATTTTGAATTAGTTAAGAAAGTGAACCTTAGGATCAACCAAATTAATACGCCCTTTAAAGATTTCAAATAACAATATTTTTACCATGACTTAGCAAACTAATTGGCAAAAGATGACAAAGATGACATACAAATAGCACTGCAACATCAACTTGATATCGGCTGCATGCGTAATATGAGCACACTTCCATCTCGATAGACAATGTATAAAGTCGAAAAGGTAACTACGTTGTTGCCCATGCTATAAATGGTTCAGGTACCCTCATCTACATCAATCTCTATGCTCAAAATGGCTACCAATACTATGGCACGTGGAGGCAAGTGCATGCAAACATAAGCAATGATATCTCAAAATGAAATGTATATATTTTCTTCAGAAAATAAAACATTATTTTGACATGTTTTTGAATGAATATAAATAAATTTTAAATTAAAATGAATAAGATGAGAAAATTATGGAACGCGAACAGAATCAAAGTTGTTAAGGCGAAAAAGGCCCAAAAAGTGCAATGCCGGCGCCTAGCGCTCTTCTAAGTGTATTGGACGTGACTTTTTCGGCTTTCAGGGCAAAACAAACTGCATTTTAAAACTACTATTAAAATTGAATTTTGAACTTCAAAAAACTGCATGTACATGCAATATTGATTAAAAAAATATCATGGATTCGCCATAAAGCAAGCCAAAAAGTTGCAAAATGACTAAACTTTCAAAATGACCAATACTTTATTTATCTTTTAAGTTTATGCCTTCAATCGAGTCACCATTTTCTTTTGTTAAAAATGAATGTGCACTTCAATTAATAAGATTTACGCTTATGGTTCGAATCAATTTAAAAGGTAAAAACTAATTTAAAAATTAATTAAAGTGAAGTGTAAATTTTGAATTTAAATCAATTTAAAACATTAATTAAATTCACTTTGCTTTAAATTCATAAAAACTTTAAGCTTTAAACTTAAAATTTAATTTAAAATAGTTATAATCAATCAAAATAAACTAGTTAAGTTTACAATTAACATTAAAAACTTTGTTACAAAAATCATTTCAAACATAATTTATGTACTTCAAAGTTTAAAAATTAAAAATTAAATAGATTTTTAAGAGAGATGCTTTAAACTTTAGAATAATTTGGGCTTGATTTAGGGCAAAAACCGTAATGTTTTAAAACAATTTTAAAAAAAAACGTGTTTATTTTAGCGCTTTGAGCTTCGCTCGCTTTAGCGCATAATGCGCTTTTCCACCGCATTGCACATCAGCAACGCTTCACTGCTAAAAAAGGTGTAGACCAACGCTCGAGGCTTTTGGGCATCTAGGAACGCCTAGGCGAGCGCCTTGACAACTATGAATAGGATTTTAGCAATGTTTTAGCAAATATTGGCTTTATTTTCAAAAATAATATGTTTCGGCGTAACTTAAACAATTCAAAAATGCTTCACTATTTTTAAGTATTTGCTTTATAATTGATAGATAGATATGTCTCTATGGTATATTGTGAATATATTTAGGTTTCACCATCGAAGCAATTTGACATTTCATATACAAAGGGAAACGTATATGTGCAAATTTAATGACAAAATCTTGAAGTTCTATAAGGTGCATACTACATTTTCTTGAAAAGTTTTCAATATGAAAAGGTTACAACTTGTGAATGTCATGAAGATGTGTTAAACAAGCCATAGATTTCAAACTCAAGTAGGAAAAAAACAAGGGCTAGCTTAAAACCTAACTTAGACTCGAGAAGAGGGAGGAGTCATGAGTATAAGTCTGTAACTATGTTAACCCCATGCATTAGTGTTAATAAGTTAATCGAGAACTGTATGGATTCACATTAAAATCAGGACAATAACATATGATTTTTTAAACAAAGGGTGAAACAATTAAAATGAATATGATAATGTTATTTGACATTTAATAGTTCTATAACTCAAAACGAATCTTATTTTAAACAAGCATGCAATGTTATGCAATGACGATAAAGTTTGAATGTTGTGTTGTTATGTCCTACATGCAAAAAAAACAAAAAACAAAAAACAAACAAAAAACAAAAAAGAAGAAAAAACATAAAATAGAAAATGGACAAATAATGGAAGAGATACTTAAATCAACGTTAAAGTTACCTTGACCAAGATCTAAACTGAGATGTGAGCCCGAGATCTCATCCAAAATAATATGTTTTTCTTTTATATAATTTTTTTTACTTTAATCTAAACAAAATTATCCTACCAATTATTATTATCAATATATTTCTTTACTATTTTATTCTTTTATCAATAATTCAATATCCAAATGAAAAGAATTTCTCACTTATTACCAAAATAATCTACTTAGCACTCTCCTCCAAATAAGAAAATCACTCCTCTTTCTAATGCAGAAAATAGTTTTTTATTCAAATCAAGTACGTTAGAATTCATTTTAGACAGTAATCGTTAAAAAAAATAGAAAATGACAAGTTCACGCCATAAGTTACTTTGAGATGGCTCGAAATGTACTAATATTCGAGATGTCACAGCAAAATGTGCACTCGATATACATTTATCTCGTCTAAGATCTCACTTGATAAGAGATATCATTGTGAAAATCCAAAGACGAGATGTGACCGAATTTTGAGATTCAAAACTTTGGCAAGCATAGAGACTTCATGCGTGTCTACATGTTCCAAATGAATATGATGCTATTTAATATTGAAGAAAGAGCAGTTCATGCTACGACATTTGATAGGAGTTGTATGACTCAAAATGAATCTTATTTAAACAAGCATGATGTATGACAGTAAAATTTGCATACTGTACGGTCATGTCCCAAAAGGGTAAAATATGTAAAACATGGACTAGAAATTGGACACCTAAAGCAAGAGATGTTTAAATCAAAATTAATAAGCACCGCATGCATGTCTATATTTTTCATCACTTTTACAAGCTATATATGAACTTACACAATTCTTGTTTTTATTCAGATGATATCGAAAATATAAGATCTTTTTCTTCGATAGAATGAAAAAACTTAAGAGACACAAGAAACTACATAGATATTGCACAAATCTACAAAGATGTGGAACTATTGTTATCAAAAAACTTAAAATCTTACTTAAATCCTTATTCACATCGGACCTCTCCCTTTACGATTCAATTTATACTTTGATTGAAACTTAGCTAAAACCACAGTTAAAAAATATTCAGCTCAGATTAACATATTTAATATATTTATTTGAATTCAAAATTCCAATTGTAATGTTTCAAAACAAAATAAAAAATGGAATAAGAGATAAAAGTTAATTTTAAAAGTATGTACAACCTTAAAATATGAATCCTTTGAATTTGCAATTGACGATTTGAATGTTGTTTTGATTTAAAGTTTGAATTTTACGATTTAAATCCCATTTGAAAACCTTATGTGAAACCATGTCTACTATAAAGTCATGTTTTATTTCATGATGTAATTTATGCATTTGAAAGTATTTTATTTTCAACATATTTATAGGTATATGTTTTAGCGTCTCTAATAAACGAGTGATTGTTCCATTTATGATGACGCTACCAGATCATTGTACCCGTATTGAGGCTCTGTTATGGATAGTCTATACAAATGATGTTGATTACTGACTGTTGATTAAAATGGATCAGCCAAATTGAAGTGAAATGTGTGACATATCATGTTAAAAATATGTCAGATCATGTTGTGTTTAGATGAATGTTAGCACTGAATCAGTAATACAAACGATACCAAATTTTATATGCTGGTCCATCCTACTTGTATCTCTGAACATAGCAGGTTTGAAATGACTGACTTATATCTCTCTTATCAAACTTACTGTTTTTGTAGGGTCAAATATCTTGGATTGATTAGCAATTACTAAGGTGTGTTCTATCCCTTGTGCCCTTCTATCTCTCCATCTCCCAAGTCTCAATTAATTAGCAATTGAGATCTGTGTTGCGAGTGATTCCATGCTAACTTTTAATATGTATTTATTATAGTTAATAAATAATGTATGTGTTTGATATTGAAGACCTCAAATGAGAAACAAAAGAATGTTGAGTGTACAGAAACTTTAAGCTTAGATATAAATTTATTGTGTTGGTTCAACTTTGGGGATTTGCATTTCTACTAGTTACGCTATTTTACGCCAATGGGAAAAAGCTAAGTTGGAGCACGATGAGGCATAAATTTCAATGTGAAGTTTTTAAAAAAATAGCACAAATGATTCTACAAAGTATAAGTTGTAGAACAAGCACAATTGGTGAATACAGAATCACAAATAATTCGGCAAAATCAGATATAAAAGTGTACGCAATGTGACTAACTACACACTTGTTGGATGTTCTCAGTTCTAATAAGCTAGACTACCAAAGTACATGTTATATGTGCACTGAAACAGTAGTGTTATTTGAAAAACAATAGAGAAGGCAGAGTACAGAGAACACTCACACTTTTAGTCGCATGCCTAAATCTTGCAAGAATGTACAATATGATTTACGAAGATATGACTCTTTCTTCATGTCTATCCCATCTCTTCGAGAAGGGGAATTTTCCTCTATGTTTTTCCGACTGAGATACCAACTAGCACCAGTAAGATCATTTTTTTCCAACTTGCCATGCACATAGGAACTACTTTCCACGGTTGCACTATGAGAAGAATCGCCTGGCAAAATACTAGCCATGAAAATTTAGCTTCTTGATATATACTGAATAATTGGTATATATCTTCCTTAGTTGGTTATATTTTTGCAGTGTAGGCAATTTCTTCTAGACAGCTGCAAAAAAAGACGCAAGATCAATCAACTCAACTAACCGTATTGCTGTGGTATTGATAAGTGAAAGCAGAAGAAATAAATTATCAACCAATGTTACAAAGTACACTTATCATTTTGTGGAAACTAATTTCTTTTATAACTGCACCAAAACATATGCAGTTGAACTGCTAAACTTCATACATACAACTGTCAGTTGAAAACAATGGAACCCACCAAACTTAAAAACGACGGTTGCTCAAAAATAATGATAGTCAATTTCAAAAGGCTAACACTTATACAGCCATTATATTTCAGTGATTGCTGCAGGTATTACAATTTTGATAAATTAGTTATGGAGATCAAAGAAGCATTGTTAACATATGAACTATAATTCAAATTATGCTCAACCTCTTGAAAAGGAGTGGATAAACTGCAGAAATGAATATATCTATACTATAATGCAAAACCTTGGTCAAACCGGTCAAAGTGAAGCCTTTTTGGCATTTCCCAAAATACCCCATTTCATTTGCTACTGCACATCACAAAAGGAAGGATGTAGTTGTCCTTTGATGAAACATCGGAGGTCAGTTATTGCACGATCTCATCCTTCTCACCCAATATCCCTCTCCCTTCTCACCCATTATCGCTCTTTCCCTCTCCGTCCTTTGCTTCCCCATTTTCCTACATAACAGGCCTAAATCGAAAATGAAAAAAATAGGGCATCCCCCGACGTCAACAACAAAGGAGGATGAAGGCTGCCGGTTTCCCACTGTCGATTTCTTCTTCGAATGTAGCCTCGCCTCCTCCAGCCTTTTTGGGTTTTGATGTGGGATTTGCGCATGCCGACGGCTTCAATAAGCTAAAGCTAACAAATTCACAAAGACCTCAAAACCCGTACCAGTTGAAAGATCGGTCCAGACTTCTTCAGAAACTCAGGTAATTTCATATTCCACGTTTTATTCCATCACGCATAAACTAACATGAATCCTCTTCTCCGATCTCTTCTTCCTAATACGATTGTATTTCTCGCAATCGTTCTGTTTTTAATGTCCAATACAGTATGAATTTCATAGGATATGCAAAATTGATCTGGCTATGGAGACCGATTCCCTTCATATTCCTAAATCTAAGTTGAGAATAAAACGGACAGGAATAGCTCATCACAGGAGGTAAATCTAATAATTTGTCTTATGTTTAATCTGAATTTGCATCTTATTTTAGTCCATGCCTAGCTCATGCTTGATTCCTTTTTAGGTTCGTGAAATGATTTAATTGGTTTTCTTCAAAGACATGTAAGGAAGATCTAGACTTGCGATTTTGGCAGTAGACATCTTGAATTACTCATGCAGTGGAACTTTACATCACTTGAAATTTGCAGATGATGTAGCTTTGTATATTAATATTCGCTCTTACATTTGTTAGGGTCTCAGAGTTTACTGTTTGTGGACAACTCAAAAATGCAGAGGATGGTTTTGTGAGAATGAGGATGGTATGAATGATGATGCATGAATAGTGATTGGTAAGGCTAAGGTATTTATATTTATTATATGTTGAAAACTGATAATCTCATAAAATGTAGTAGTATTTCACTAGAAATTTTTTTACTTACAAATTGTAATGAGATATTTAAACTGTAATGACATTTGTGTTTGTATGCATTTTTTGGTATTGACTGTTCTTTACAAATCAACTTTTGTTGCACCATATTATACTAGAATCTTTTTACCTAAAATAATTTAGCATACAAGATTTGGAAGCTGAGCACCTAAAACATGCATTTCTTCATACAAAGCACAATTTTAATAGTTTAACTTATCAAAATTTTAAACAAAACCGAAAATTTAGTTTCGTATCTTTATAGTATTACCATTCTTGCTTTACGGTATTAGTTGAATCTGTTAAGTTTTTACATAACACGTTCTACACTAAATGAGGATGAGCACGATATAATTTAAAGGTAATGTTAGCTTTATCTTATAATATAACCATTTTAGTAAAAACAGCAAGCAATAGTACAGTTACATTTATTGTTTTTTGTTCCTATAAAACTACTTTTTACAACTAGAAACAATCCTCATGATATAATTTAACGGTAATGTTAGCTTTATCTTATAAAGCAACCATTTTAGTAAAAATAGCATGCAATAGTACAGTTGCATGTATTGTTTTTGTTTCTATCCAACTGCTTTTTACATCTACAAACAGTTTAGTCTTCCAAAGACATATTGATTAATATCAGTATACAATGGAACTTTGCATCACTTGAAGTTTGCAAATGATGTAGCTTTGTATATTAATATAGGCTCTTACATGTGTTAGGGTCTCAGAGTTTACTGTTTGTGGACAACTCAAAAAATGCAGAGGATGGTTTTGTGAGAATGGGGATAGAATGAATGGTGATGCATGAATAGTGATTGATAAGTTTAAGGTATATATATTTATTATTTGTTGAATAATGATAATCTTATAATGTTGTAGTATTTCACTAGAAATTTTCTTATTTATGAATTATAATATGATATGCAAATTATAATGACATTTGTGTTTGTACGCATGTTTTGATACTGAATGTTCTTTACAAACCAACTTTTGTTGCACATTTTATACAAGCATATAAGATGATTAGGAAGCTGAGCATGTAAAACATGAATTTCTTCATACAAAGATATATATATATATATATATATATATACATACATACATACATACATACATACATACATACATACATACATACATGTGTGTGTACAATTAGGGGGGAAAATGATGCTTAAAATGTGTCTTTTGAGATTGCTATAGTATTGCTTCGTGTTTCAAGTGTTAAATTTCCACTGTATATGACAAAGAATGTGACGACAACCACTTATCCCTAAAGAGATTAGATTTTAATTGCGTATGCTAAAAGATGGTTAAACTTATCATTACTGGATTATAGCGATCTCTTCATCGATGATGTCAACTGCATGTGTATGACTGAAGCGATGCTCGAATGTACTATAGTTCTTAAGGGTGCAGGCCCGAAAAAAATATGCATTTTTCAAAGCAATAAACATTATATCCATTTCAAGTGGTGTAATTGGTATTTAGCCAACTATACATGCCTTTTGCAGGTATAAAGATTAAATTCGAACAAGTGCATTATCTCTGCATCACCTATTGTATTTTGAATACTACAAACTGAGGTATAATATCTACATGACGAGCAATTCTGCAAGAGTGTAATAGGCTGAGAAAGGCATGCACAATTTACAACATAATGCACTATCAGTGCTAACAAAAGCTTTGATCACAGTGAGCAGTGAATCGGAATGTGAGAGGCTGCAGCAGGTGGTGCAATTCTGAATCATAGTCTATGTGTAGCAGCAACCTAAGATGGAGATTTACATTGTGATGCAGTGTGTGCATAATGAAACAGAACATGGTGCAGTGTGTAGCAATGCAAACATAAAGCACTCTATAGCAGTCTAAATAGAATGACATAGGATGTTGGAAAACTGCAGAGTTGAATTGGATGGATGACCATGCTAAAGTGGAGCAGACAACAATGCCAAAATGATGAAAATTATGCCATTTGTTTGAGCTGTCAGAGAGTGAATATATATGTTTGAGAAGAGCGACCTAATAGCTATGCTAAAGTGGGGTAGATTGTTGCTAAAACATGAATTGTTTGAATTGCATGAGCTATTGAATCATAATATGGAGTAGACCATTGCACATGAAAGGTGCCGAAACAAGCAGGCTATGGTTGAGCTGAGTTGCGCATTGTGATTGAGCATAACATGCAGCTGAAGATGAGCATGCTGTAGCGGCAAGAGGTGGAACTGAAGGTGATGGGGTCAAGATGACTTTTGATTGTTTCTTCTTTGGGCTTGAATCATACAGAATATTAGTTATAATCTTAACTCCAAAGAGACTAATTGAAAAAGCTTGCATTAACTATAATTGATTTACTTTGACTGAATTCTTTGGAAATAAGTGCAACGACTTTTTTTTCCGTTTCTTTGTTCTTTGTAAGCTTCTCTACTGTAACTATTAGATGAGTATTTTATACTTCATAGCTAGAGCCTTCTAATGCTTACATTTTTTTCTCCTACACTAGCTTAGAAATACCATTCATGTTCATTTAACTCAATGACATGACACTTTTTTTCATTTTTTTTTCTATTAATTATGCATATAACTACAAGAATACGCACACACGAGTACTAAGGCGCACGTCCGACGGACATGCGCATAGTAGTCTGAATATGATTCATGCATAAAACATTGTATCCAATGTAACATACTAAAATGAATGGCCTCCTTCAATTGGAAATCTCTTCGTTGTTTCAAAATTAAGAAATTAATTTTCATCATTCATGCATTAGTCGAAACTGTACTAATAAACAGACAGATTTAGGTACATTCTGATAATCGATTAATTTGTGCATGTACACGCATAAACAAATGCAACATTGTTTACACGTCAAATTCATTTTGTAAAATAAAAAAAACCTTACAAACAGCTTTTTTTAATACCAATTCCTTCTGCGCACGTGCATCGCACGTGCCAACGTACTCGTATATATATATATATATATATATATATATATATATATATATATTCTTATAAGACCGTAGCCTATACAGTAAAATAATAAGGTAATTTTCTTATGCATTTTCAATGCATTTTTATCCCCTTGACTAGCCTGCTTTAGCAAGTCACACTTGTGCATTCCTGCTTAATCCTTCAGGATTGTAAAATCAACATGTTCATCATGTGTCTTCCAATATATATCAAAGCACGTAAGCAAAATATTAATTTTTGTCGACTTGACGTGCCAAGTGCCAACACATGTACAAGATGTCCAGACACAAAACTCTTAAAAGATAAAGCCACATTATAGCCCGTTTGTTAATTCTATCCCTAGAAACTAAAAGGATGTTCAAACTTTTTGCCAAAAGAGGCACCAAACGTGTGGAGAAATGAGACTTGCGAAATTAATTAGTGAGCATAGGTATCAAACGAAACGAGCCATTTCACTAATCTGATATAGTACAAGAAAAAATTCATGATCTAATCAATCAAATTGTAACAAAAATAAAGACCTTTTAATCAGAAAGCACATAGGAAAATTGCACAAGCACATTACGCATGATTTCAAATCACAATTGTCAGTTCAATCGGTAAACGAAAGTTGAATACTATTGCAAAATAAATCAACCAATATCAGCTGACTTCAAAACAGAGGAATCTCGTGAAATATAAGTGCAGCTTCACGACCCTTCATTGCAGAAAACATGGTAATCGTTTATTGACTTAGAAAAAACCCTACCTTCCCAACAGTCGACAAATCCAACATAAAACTGCGTGAAACACAAAATAAATAGAAAATCCTAACTTCCGAGAGACTCTTAGATGAAACAGAAGTTTTGTAAGAGCAAGGATGAATACCTTGACGTTGAACAGACATCAATCGTGATAAAAAAAGGAATCTTGGCCTTCTCGACGGTGACTATTACACGGAAACCTAAAAATATTATGATACGAAAGCCAGGCTGGCTTATAGAGCTGGTCCGATCCAAATTATGTTAACCGATCGGTCCTAAAAAAGAAAGGGAATCCAAGCACATTTCCAATAATCCTCGTATTTTTGTGTTTCATATAGTCCTCTTAACAAAAAAAATATCTATAACCACTTCGAGAAAAGTATGATTTTACAACTCGGTTGTTTATAAGTCGGACAAAGATCTAACAGAATGTTGAAGTAAAATTGGTTAATTCAAATGGTCAAGAAAAGATCTCGTTTTCATGTCTTGTACCTATATTTATAATCGAAAGTCGATGAAACAAGCTCTGAAATCTTCTTTCCATGTACAGTAGAAGGCTCCATAAAAAGATCGTAACCAAATCAGTATGTAGGAAGTCAACTCGAAACCGAGCTAAAAGTCACAAGTCGATGCGACTTGTGAAGTCATTTGACTTTGTGCTTTGCTTCGTTTTTGGACTTCAACTTCTTGAAGTATGTGGGCTAGGTAAGCACCGTGACTAGGTACCGAGTTGAGAAGTTCAACTCATTACCATCTTGGCACTTATGTTTGGACTTTATGACTTTGTCCTTCGCCATTAGACTCATTTGGAAAATGGCTAGCTATCTTCAAGTGGCAAGCAAGGTTGTGCACCGATTCTTGGACTTTACTTAAATTTTGGTTTTCAAACTTGTGTTTCAGGATTTATGGCTTGTCCTACGAACATTCAGTGATTCTAACTCATTCGGATATGTCTTGGTTCAAAAGCACGATAACACTTGTCCCACAAGGTATACCTTGTGTAACAAGGTATGATTTGGATCGAGACAAGCAATCGACTTCGGACTCCAATCTGAATAGATGTCTACATCCTCCTAATTGTTTTCATAAAGTAGAGCGCATTCTCTGAATTGTCACATCACTTTGAACGGTTATGGACTCATATCCTTCGATGATGTAAGAGTTGAAATGTGATGTTCAAGTTCGTCGTTTGCATTCGGGGTTCTTTCTTTGGTTTGGTCGTGTAGGATTATAATAGTTCGGTTTGATTGCTTCCATTTGCATTGTTCATAGCCATCAATTCCATTTATTTTACTTTTTTACAAATTTTCAACTTGGTAACGAATTGTGAAGCATAACTCGACACCGACTTTTACTATGAATTTCTGATGCAAAAAATTACTTTCATATTTTTCCACTTTCATTTCGTCAATTTTATCTTTGCCTGCTATTTCCTTACTCGATTTGGGCTTTGAACCCATCGTCGATTTTCAAATTTGAGGACCAAATATCACTGTCGCCGCTAATGACTTTGCCTGAGATCATTCAGCGCTGCCGCCAACACCTACTTGGTCAATTCATCTCTGACTTCAACAATTCCGCCCCTATTCAAGTCGAGATCTAACTCGATCGCCTTATGTCGCCGCCGCCTCCTTCATCACCTTCGATCCACGGGTAGGTGGTGCTGCTAACTTGAGGTTGCAAGCGCAGGTTGGAAGCTATCGACCATAGTTGATCATGCGTGAGTGGTTGTTTTTCTTCCTCCTTACACTCGACACTGGCTTTTAAAACAGTTAAACTTGAGCACTCTTAAGGAACTTGTGTTGACTCGAAATTTTACCCATTTTCCCTCGGCATGACCTAGATTTTTTCACTCCCTCATGTGCTTCGAGTCAAGCCTAAGTCATGCCTAGCCCAATCCTGAATTTTTTGCAACCATAAAGTTTTCAATTTTTTGATAAGTTTGTCGAGTGTGAGAGAGGAGAGATGCTCAAGATCACTTGAATTTTTATTTTACTCGAGTATGGATTGATGGTTCTAGTGCGACGGTTTCAGATAACAGTCACATCGAACATGCTGCGACATTAAATGAACTTTTTTATCATCGTTTTTAACTAGACTCTCCACCCCAATGTCCCTACAAGGAAGAGCTCTATGCTGCTTCGGACGACGGTTCTGTTATGGTAAATCATACGATAATGGGTAAAATATGACACATGGTTCCGTTTGCCGGCATAAGCGAGCTATCTATATAGAGTATTCGCGTTCATCATCACTTCGTCATAAGATACAGGCCACATAAATTGAACTGTATATCATTGCCTCTATCAACATATAAGATCTGATTGGTCGATGCACGTTAACATTTATTAATTCTTATATACTGGCCACAAGGATGCTTAACTGAATTTGTTAAATCGAGGATGAATTTTGAGGAGAACTCATTGATTGAAAAGTCTCTTTTATTGAAATATTTCTTCCTCCATTACCTTCATCATATGTACACTCAATTCTCTAACTTGAACATTAATTGCTTGAGAGATCACAAAGACCAATACCTTCATGAGATACGAACCAATCATGGGAAATTATTGTGTGGCGAGCTCAGTCCCCTTCCCAAAGAATGTGATTATTGCTCTTGTCAATACTCCATGCAACATCAGAGCCTCTTTTACTACTACACTTCTTATTTACCCTTTGTATTTTTAGAAAATACTTGATGCCCTTTCTCAATCCAAGAATTAATGAAAAAGGAAAATGTATCGCTTTTTAATTTGAACATAATAACATCAGTTGTATTTCGAACTATGAATAACGTATTTTATAGATTAACCTTTCTTACACTAAAGATATGATGTTTTGCTTTTTTCTTAGGAGGAAGAGCTGAGTTTATCTCTCGACGATCCTAACCTCACTTAGCATCTCGGCAACATCCAATCCAGGTTAATCATTGCTATGGAGAATCGTTCTTCCCGATCCACGTTAGGCTTGTCATCCATTGATAATGTTGAAGCAATAAGTGGTATAATAAGTGCACTCAAATAACATCTATTTTAAGAGCTATTTAAGAAATAGTCGATGAGTTTGAAAAGAAGATTTTTTCCAAGGGTAATGGAATTCCCGACTTAATTAGAAGACTTAATTCACGATTTGAACCTCACCAATTGAAGTATGATACAGATTGCCCAACTTAATCTATATATACTTGATTGGAAATAGACTTACTAAGGCCTAGGAACGAATATAAATCGTATGAACTCATTTTAACCGAAGGTAAAGAAGAACTTCCTACACCAACATCGGCAAAATCCTCCAAGAAATCTCCTTTGCAAGTTTCCTCTTCATCTCGAGGTCGTCTGACACGCAGCGGCAATGCAGCCACTCCTTCTTTTATACCTTTGTCGCCTAAAAATGAATATAGCAACCTTACTCTACTAAGTAGGTCTTTCAACTTTGAATATAATCAAAACATAAAAGACTATTAGGATGAAAGCACACAAAGGTATTTTCAAGTCCTAGACCAAAGGTTGAAACCTTGGAACATAAAAAGAACGAGCTTACATTGAAGATTCAAAAGCTCGAGACTGATCAAAAGTTTCCTAGATGAAAAGTACTGAACTTACGAGAAGGTATTAATTTCTCAAATTGAATCTATATATTCCCTTAACGTCATTCATTGTATGGAAAAGAAATTAAAGAAATATCTCCTTGTGGCAATTAAGCACATTAATGATCTTCCTTCTGTAACAACCCACGCCTTAATGGGATAGAATTTTGATTAAAATCAAAATTCAAGTCCATTACAGCATAGGTCATTGGTTTTAGTAGCCTATAATAAACATGAGCATACCAGAGATCAATTAAACTAAACTCACGGTGCAAAGAAAATATAATAGGATATAGATATTGGCTGGGACCACTACCTAGGAATCAATGGTATTCCGTGGACATCCAATCGCCTTGTCGGTATCGAGCATGAATAAGAAAACTTCTCCATCAACCGTTCCATGTTGCTTCAATGACCTATTCCTTTTAACCTATCACGTGGGTTGTAATGAGATGGAGTCAAAACAATGTCTTGGGGGTTGGAAAATTGCATATTTTATCCATAACACAAACTCATACAAATTGATTTCAATTTAAATGTTATGTCTTGCTATTTACGGTTAATCAATTTAATTTCATATGCGCGTACGATGTGTCTACCGAACCTTCTCCAAGGTATAATACTAACATATGCTTTATTATGCATACGCTACCCAAAACTCAGGCACTTGATACTTCTTGAATAGTGAGAAAGTAGACCCAACGGCCATTTAATACTTCATTCCTCAAAGCAGGCCCTTCATATCGTCAACAGCAGTCATCGGTTCTAGCTACAGAGACCTATGACATCTATATACGACTTTATAATATATAATTGCTACATCTATCGCTGATAATGCCTTAGCCATATGAAAAAGGGTACCCATGCCACTTAATACCTTTTTTAATGGAATTAGGCAGACTTTGACCATTTAATACCTTATGTAAAGAAGGTCCCCATCATTTAATACCTAATCCAAGACGAACTCCTCATTGGTACCTATTTAGTTGACATTACACGGAAATCTCTACGGTCACTTAATACTTTCTATTAAAATGGACCTTTCTGATATATCCTTTATCATGCCTAACCGCTCATCCTAACCATTTAATACTTTATATAAGGGAAAGAGGTTTACCCTCAAACAGCTACTTAATACTTTCAATCCCCGAAGAAGGTCTTATGTTTTAAGCATATTCCATTCCCATAGGTCCTATGGTTGGAGATGTAAGTAATAAGTGTACACAACTGCTGGTAGCCACTTGAGTGAAGAGAAGACTTCTGTTATGTAATTCTACTGACCTCGCATCTCAACCCACTAAGTCCAATTAATTATTCTAAGCATTATTGGACAAAGTCCAATAATGTCTATTTGCGTATTTAAGACTATAATTTATTCTAATGATAATTATACTGCCTTATAATGTTTAATTGCTACCTAGCATGTTTTATTTATTATTACCATAAATGTTTTTCTTATCCACAATAAACGACTATTACACTAACGGAAGTTTCCAAAGATATTTAATTACTTATTCAAACCTTACCATTATTTCTTCCTTATCTTTCCATGGTTAACCTATAAATTTCATTCATCGGTCTTATTTTATCCATTTATAACTTATATTTGAATTATTGTAACTCTTAATTTATTGATATCTATTGCCTGTTCATTTTTTGGGTTACAATCCTTCCATCTTTATTTTCCAATTCTACCATTTATTACACGATCTAGCCTAACATTCTATTTATATTTAATGCGAATATTAAATCCATAATACTCTGTATTAGTTATATTTTATTTTGAATGTTTTAGCGTAGTTATTAGGACTGGCAATTAGGCCTGACTTGAAGGACCCGGACCAAACACGGTGGGTTTTGGTTCTAGGCGGGTCGGGTATTGTCGGGTTCGATCGTGTAAGAACATTAAAAATGCATATATTTTAGTTTTTTTTGGTCGGATCTTTCTGGTCGGGTCGAGTTTGATCTGGTCTTTATGGTACTTTTCATCACCTAAACCCAACCCGAGACCCATCGGGTTCGATTCGGGTCCGGGTCTTCTCGAATTGGTTTGGTTTAGTTTTACGGTTCTCGCTTCTAATTGTCAGCCTTAGCAGTTATATATATTTATAAATTCACTATTACGTTTTCAGTTATTAGTCTTTTAATTAGAATATTTCATTATACATTTTATTCTGTTAAAATCACCCTTCAAAAGGTTTTGCATTATAGCCTTCCATAAATTAAACTAGAATAAAAGTTTTGTTTAGTTTGAAATTACAAAGAATTATTTATTTCCTTTTTATTGAAATAGATAGTGTAAAATACGGAAAACAAATCCACACTTTACACGTCTCGTTTTTCTTTTGATGTATATTCCTTATCAAATTAAACATTGCACTTTTACCATAAAATTAGGATACTAGACAAATTCATGGAGATTAAACGGACAACACTTACGACAAATTAAAATACAACACTCGCATTTTAAATAAAATCAGAGTAAATCTAAATTACACTAATATTTGTACAACCTAATTATAAATCTAGAGCGAATTCTACATATTTATCTATATTCATCCTTTAATAACTTGGGGACTGATTTCCAGATCTGGTATAAATAATATTCCTATTCATTTACATAACAAGTAGGCGGTATTTTATGCAGTTAATTCAAACCTACAACTCTTTAGATCTTTATTTAGGCATAAACATTAAATAAAATTCCAACGAAATAAATTCCAATGTTACAAATAAATTACATAATTTCTTACCGGCCTTTATAAACTTTTCGAATCCCCAGATCTGAATATGATTTTTGAATCAACTCCATTTCCTTGCTAATCCTAAGAAATACGTATAAAAGTGTATAAACGTACATTAAAATTATAGACCTGAGAAGAGATTTGAAAAAAATATAGATTTATATTATTGAATTTTACCTTTTTTATCTACGCAACTAAATCGTTTCTTCTCTTTTTGTATTTATCTTCTGCTCTTCTCCAATTTGTATAAACACAAATTATTTTAGGGGAAGAGGAGATGACAGAACTTCGTCATCCTAAATTAGAAACTATAAGAAGAGAAGAAGGGGTTAGACTCGTATTTATAAGCTCTTGAATCAATCGTATCCATTAGATTATAATTATTAAATCTAGGTCGTTGGCCGAGGTTCAAATCGGTGCCAAAATGCCTCGACTAGTCGACCACACCACTATGAGCGGTTGACCGTCCCATAGCAGGGGTCGATCGGTGAGGTCCCGGTTTAATTATTATTTATTACTATTTTTTTAATTATTTTCGTTCCTGTTTTTTTAAACGCTCATAACTTCTTCATTTGAACTTCAATCGTGAAACTCCAAATATGAAAGTTGCTTAGAAAATCACCATAAACGCAATGATGCAAATTTCATGGCCAAATTCCACCATTTGCTCAAATTTTATTTTTGAATAGCCTAATTAATAACTAAATTATTATCGTAAATTTACAGGGTATTTCATTCTTCCCTCCTTAAAAGAATTTCATCTCCAAAATTACTCCAATGGTTGAATCATCGAATAATGCGGTAACCAACCTAAATTACCCAATAAAAAAGTGTATAATCAATTTTTCAGCCAATGTGCACAAGTGCATAGTTTATCACAACATAAAAAACATATATATAGAATGATTCTAAATCGGGCCCTTCAATATGAATGTATTCTTTTAAAAACATTTTTGAAAATATGATGCAAATAGCCTATATATACTGATTGTTTTATATGCATGCATGTTTTGAAAGTTCTTTCACACAAAAATTTCATACTCCTATTAATAGAAGTATGGTTCAACCAATTCTACATCCAATCCTTATTATCCAAAAATCTAACGCGTCGAATTTTCGTTTCCTAAACATTTACTCCTATGCTGGGAAAGTAATTTAGGTGGCTAATTATATATTTTTACCGCTTTATTTGGCACCAATCCCGCTGTACGTCAGAATTCCTTGCTGCCCCGAATTTTCTTCCAATTATTTCATGTAAATACGCATAAGGAGGCTCGTTTTCAAACCCTGAAACAGAATTGAATCCAAAAACAGATTCTCGTACTTCATTGATAAGGTATGAAAATAGAAATGTCAAGGCTAAAACAGCTTTTCCCTTATTCTCGTGTGCTTATCCTTAACCTCAGCTTTAACGTACCGGTAAATTCACATTTATTAATTCATTTATCTTTTCTTCGGTTGGTATGTGGTATTAGGAAACAAATTCCGTAAAAAATTTCACTTTCCAATCAAATTTACACACAGTTGGAAAAGTTAAACTTCCAAAACAACCAAACATCATTTTCTTTTAAAATATTTTGACAAAGACATCCAAAAATAATTCAAAAAATGCCAAAAATGCTAAAATCTCTCTCTCTCTTTTTTGAACGCAGTTTTTCAAAACATTTAACTTTCCTATTTAAATAAGTCAAGCCACATTTCAACGCAGTTGGAAATCAGCTATGAGTTAACGCATATGTTCAATCCTAGCATTTCACAATGAATTCAAGACTGTTAAACTTATTCTTTTATTTTTATATGACAACTCATTAATCAATTTGTAAATTTTAAAATTTAAAGGAATGAGAATAGTGACCCATTATTTTACAACAACCTTTGTTTGTACTTCACTCGCTAAAATTCATTGTTTTATAAACTTGCAGTCGTATGTTGCATTTGTTGTTAGTTAAGTGTCTTTTGAGATGTTCCATATTTATACCGTTTCTTCCCAATATACATATAAGAGCGATCTGCATCTCCAAAAATAACAGTATAGTAAATAAATAGGAACATATCTCATAACATACCATAAAGCATCTTTTATATAAGGGACAACTAACGGTTACAACCCAACTACCTAAAGAAAGAAAAGAACAAATGTTGGAAGGTAAATGACAGCACAACACTACTAAGCCCAAAGTATTACCTACATACTATGGGATGGTATCGATCCTCTCGAGCTATTATTGCAACCCCGAAATGGGCATAGCATAGCGGCTACGCATCCAAACTTGTGGCTCTGGCGTTGCTGCTCAGCTCGAATCTCTCAGATCTCTGTGCGGACCTATCAGATAGTGAATAGCTTTGGACTCTGGTATCCTCCAATGCTCTGTCCTTGCTCCGCTTCCTACTGCGGTTACCCTCCTGCTACTGGCGCTGCTACCTCAACTGGTGGCTCATGGATTCCCATCTTCCTGGGAGAGGCTCCATCGAATGTAGGAGGCACCTTCTTTTGGAATGACTCTCTATAGAGGTTCACTCTATATTGCCTAAAGATGCGGAAGAAGAGATGGGGATATGAAAAGTAGCTCCAATGAGTACCAACTCCAGGACTAATATAGTTGCTCATAATAGCACGAGCCCAATTGATAGTCATATTACCCATGATGGCGTAGGTGGCCTTTCGTACCATTGGATAAATCTGATCAAAGCTCTCCATCTGTGAAATGACGTTTTACTAAACTATGTGAACAACGAGGCGGGCTGTAGGTTGCAAATTATGTGACCTCTGGACACTGATATCTCTAGAAAAGATCCACTGTGAAATCTCCGGATCAGTCATCTCAGCATCATTCGAATCTATTCCCTCCACAGCTATCTCAAAATATCGTCGAAGTGGTGTCAGACAAATCGATCTCGACTCCCATCACTTTCGACTAGAGATTGCTGATTCCTTCATCAAAGTTGTATACCAGATTCATATCAAATAGGCGCATACAACATGGGTAGCATTGTTGCTTAAAAGTGTCATGGTGCCACCTTCATGAACAACTCATCGAGTCCAAAGGCAGCGAAATCTCCAAATTTGATTAGTCATCCATAAAGGAAGGTGAAATTTGTTAAGGCTAAGTAAACGGGTATTTTTTGGTCGCTCCAATCGAGCTAAGCGATCTCTTGAACTAGCCCTGTCAACGGATACTTTCGGATGTGGATAGTGTCGTATCCGTATCCGCATCTGAAATGATTTTCAGATATCGGATATCTGCATCCGCTGATACGGACGGATATTGGATAATTAGCTTATCCGCTAACAACTGATAAATCAAGAAATATAAATATAAATTTTAATTTTTACATACATTTTCTGTAACATCCCAAAATTCATCAATTAAAATTAATAATATATATTAAACTCTTGGAATTTAGTTTGAAAATAAATAGAGAAAAATCTCAAACAAATAAAATAAGTAATAATAATGTATAAATAAAATTCCAATTTATTTTGAGTTTAAAATTTTGAAATAATGAATGTTTAAAAAGTCATTTAAATTTAAAATTATATACATATATGTACATTGCATATATGAGTAGGATTGAATACATATTGAAATTTAATTTAAATTTATTCAAGATATGTGTGAATATATAAATGGACATAAATGTTTATATTTCAAGTTTAAAGTTGAAATTTGAATTTAAATTTAAAATAAATGTTTTTAGAAATAAGTGGCATTTAAAAATAATTAAGATGTAATGTATATAATATAAATATTGGTTAAAAACAATTCCTTTAACAATTGTATACATATATACACAAATGAATAGGATATAAAAAATTTATAAAAAAAATTCCTTTTGCCTTATAAGAATCAAAAAGGCTAAACATACATTCACATGGGAGATGGAGTGAAGAGATTAACAAAATTTAGATCTTATGATTATCTTTTTACAAATGGCATGAAACATCATTACTTTAATAAAATAATCAAATAAAAAAAATTCAGAAAACTTTTCAGCTTCCAATTTCAAATTTATTTAGCTCCAAATCTCTGAAAGTTCAGTAATCAAAAGATTTAGCAATCTCAAACTCCAACACTCAAGAAAAGGTAAAAAAAAAAAATCAGAAGAAAAAAAAAGAAAAAAAACTGCCAACTCTTCTTTACTTCAAAAGTTGAAATCTGAAAATCATCTTAAAGCTTCAAACTATAGTTTATGATTACATCTCTCAGGTAAGTTTTTAGAAATTTGTAGTTAGTGAAATTACGATTTTAAAATCAAATTTTAATAACAAAATCAAAACTGCAGATTAGTTTTAAAAGGGAAGCTTCAGGTTTTGCCAAAGAGCAGTGCAAGTTTTCTGGAAAGAATTTAAAGGCAAGTAACTTTCTTTTTTTTTAAAATTTGAACTTGAAGTTATAATCTCTAATGAAGAAAGAATTTAATATGATAATATTCAATCATTTGCAGGAGAAATCAAGATCCAAGATTAAGTTTACTTCTGGTTTTCAAGTTGCAAAAAAAAAAAACTTCTCTGTTATATAAAAAATTCTAACTGTAAGTAATCTAAGAATTGCTGTTATTAATGATTAAGTAAATAAATAAAACAAGGAATAATCAAAGATCTGTAATTCTAACTTGCAGATCTAAAACTCCAAATTTTAAAGCAGGAAGAGAAGAAAAGTTACAGGCCTTCATCTCCTTTTGAAAAAAAACTATCAGGAAGCTCTCTGAAAAATGTGTGTAAACCCTTGGTTTTTTTTTCAATCTTTTGTTGCTGTGTGAATGCTCGAATGATGTAGGAAAGTTTAAACTTTGGTTTGCATGCAAGAATCTTGAGTATATGAATGAATTTTTGGCCTGTGCATGTTGATTGTACAAGAATGCAAATCCTTGTTTAGCTTCAGGATACAAAAGCCTGTCAAACCCCAAATTTGTTTGTTTCTAGCTTTGTTTAGATTAGAGTGTTAAAATTAAAAGTGTTTAGATTCACTTAAATGGAATTTTAAAAATAATTGTATAAACCAAAATCAAGAATGCATCCCTGTAAATGTATTTTCTTTTCCCTGTTCTTCTGTTCTTTTTCTTACTCCCTGGTTTACCAAAAAAATGAAACCATGATAGATTCAACAATTCTCTCTCTATTCTCCTCTGAAATTAAAGTCTAAACAAGTTGGAGTTTTGTTTTAAACTTGCACTATATTTTCAGTAATAAATCAAAGCAAGTTTGTAATTTTCTTGTTTACTGGAAACTGTGAAAAGTATAGTTTCATCTAAACTTTGGTTTACAGGGTAAATCATATCAAACCCAAATCCCTCTCTTCCTCATTTCTTCTGGAAAAAAATGGATTATAAAACAAGTTAGAGTATTATTAACCCTGCACTATACTTCTGCAACAAATTAAAACAAAGGTAATGTAGTTTTTTTTTCTGGAAAGTATGAAATGCAGGCACCACTAAATTTTTGGCAAGAATTCGATTATCATGAATTTAAAATTCAGTAGTGCAATCCCAATCCCCTCTGAAAGTAATGATTTTAGAAACTAAAATTCAAATTTTCCATTAACCTTTCACTGATATTTTTGGGATGATCTGAAAAACAAATTTTTGACAAATTCTGGTGATCAAAGTAATTGTAGCCATCGAGTTCAGCGTCAGAGTTAGATTAAATGTTCGAGATTACTAGAAAAATACGAGTAGGATTTATAAATCCTCAAATTTTCAATTCGAGATCAAACTAGGGTTTAAGAACCCATTTCGGTTCATGTTCGAAAAGATGGTGATGCGCCATCATAGGTTGATCGGGCTGCGCATCAACGGTGCCAATCACGGCGTAGCACGTTTATGGAGCTTCGGTCCAAATTTGGTGACCGCTGACGGTCAGAGGAGGTGGCACAAGATGTTTTTCTGACGATGCTCTGATGGGGTGTTTAGGTCGAGATGACTCGATCCTGGTTTTTGAAATTAATTCGAATTCTAGGTGTTTGTGGGGTTTTGGGGGATGGATGTCGACTCGATGGTTGCTGCAGCTTCGACCATCGGTGACGATTTTGGCCATGTACGTGCACGTGGTGGTTGCGGTGTCTGTTGTGATGGGTTTGGGAAAGAAGGGAGGAAACTCGAAGCACTACGCGGGGAATTGGGGGTGAAGACCCGAAGGAATGCTCGTGTCGTTTTGGGGGTTGTATCGGGTTGTTTAAGAACTTAAACAAATTTTTATAATAAAAAATGTTACTCGGGTCAATTTGGGGCAAAACTCGAAGCAGGGGGGTGTTTTCCTCGGGGACAACTCAAGGCAGTCTCGGGTTGGTCACGAATACAAGAAAATCCAGTTTAAAACAAAATTTTGAAAACACAAGTTTAATAAATTCCTGAATACACTCTTTAGAAATTAATGATAGTTTGTTGGTGGAATGTGAAGTAAATGATATTGAGTCATTTTTTTTAAATTTATGAAGTTCAAAAATATTTCAAATTGTATATTTTCCTTTAAATAAAAAGTTGTTTTAAAATCTAACTTAATAAAAATTTAGAAGTAAATCAAATATTCAAGTGTTAATTTTAAACCAAATTTATCTATAATAATGAAACAGTAATAAACAGTTAATGTTTTGTAATGATTTTATAATTAATAATTAATTAATTAAAGAATAGTCAATTGATAAAAGTAATTAAACTTAATTAGTTAACAATTAAGAATTAATAAATTATTAAAGGATAATTAGCTAATAAAGCCAATTAGGATTGAATTAATTCATAGCTAAGCACAATTAAACATTGATTTAAATCATTGATAAAAATAATTATTTGGTTAGTTCACTTTAATCACAATCACCTTAATCGAAGATGATTGACTATCATCGAATATTTTGTACTGAATTGATGTTCCTGTTGTGATACTGTGATTGCTTGTGATGAACTGTGATTTGTGATTTATTTCCATATGTATGTGAAACTTTTGCCAGTTTAACAGCATTTAAACTTCGATGCAACAGGGAGCCGGATTTCAGTTATTTATCCGAAAGCCACATCGAACCTTGCATGTGGATCCTTGTAATTGAAACACCCACATGTTTTAAAATTAGGCGCTCACTATTCGGATTAGCCGAGAGAGGACCTTTGTGTCATATAACCCATTCCGAATAGTGATTCGACGAAATGGATAACATTTGAAGACGGTGTTGAAGACCGGGTGTCTTCGAAAATGATAGGATAACCTATCGATTGTCTCTGCACTGAGTTGCTTCGGTATAGAGATATCCACCTGTGATGGGGAGTCCGATCGGGATTGTAGACGCCCGGATTTTCAAGGGCTTCTTCCTTTATTGGATGAAGTGCCTTCGGTTCTGTTCGAACCCGGAACAGACTTGCATGGTCGTGTGTCTGACACTACACTTTGGGATATAAAGCTGATTTCTTTCAAATACATATCTGTTGGTGGCGGAGAATTCATTCTCTTAGCTTAACACCCTTCTCTGAGACGTACGAGTTCAGAGGTTATGTAGTTGAAGGTTATCAGCGATATACTCCCAATTTGGTAGTGTGACATGCTAAGTGCTGCTGTATATTGATGATCATTTGTTGATCATTTGTGATCAAAGCATGGCTTTCGTGTAAAGCGTAGCTTTGTGGACGAGACCTCATCGGACCTCACACCCCGAAAATGGTCGAAACAGGAAAGATGCGGCAAGGTTATGAGGGCCATGCCCTTTAGGGTGTGTCATTTCCTTTTGGAAAAAGGTGGTATCATGGTATGGGTCCCAGATACTTACCTATGTGGTTGCTTCAATCTCATTTACTGTGTGGTTGTTGCTTTGTGATAGAGGGCCCTCGGATAAAGGTCCCAAAGGACCAGGGAATGACATACTTGAGTAGTTGTTACCTAGTTACAAAGGTAACCTGGCCTTGTGTTGGCAGAAAGCCGGGTAGGTTCTCGGGACGTCCCGCCAGAGGCGTACCCATGTGGCATAGGAAGTTCCTTAGCCTGACCATTTGTTGGAAATCCAATCTCCAATACGAACCCAGTATGGTTTTAGTTGTATAACCTTCCATTTACTTATGGTGGTCACCACTGTTTAGATGGTAGCTATTGTAACGACCCGCCTTTCATTCCATAGAAAGACACATCATTAAGAAGAAAGAAAGGGATAGAAAAGAGAAAAGAAATAAAAGAAAGAAACATACAACATCAGAATCTCACAGCGGAACGAATAAATTATATTATATCACATAAAAACATTACATAGTATCATATACATCAGAGTTATACAGCTAATACAACACAAACTAGACAGTTATAAACATTTGTCTAGCAATTACAATTCAAGTACATTAGAGAAAACAGATACAACTCAAACACAGCCGAACCACTATATATATCTACACGCTGAAGCCTCCTGCTCCATTTCTCCTCCAGAACTCGTCAAAGCAATCCTGAATCACTTGACTACTCATACATAATATGAGTACCCAAGAGTTTAATAAAACAAAAAATAAACACTCGGGTCAGACATGGGTCTGGTATGAGTAAACGGGTTTAAAGTTGTTTAACTTTAGAAAATCCTTTGAAAACAAAAGGTATCACGTAAGACTTCCCACACATAAACATGGAAAAGTTTTTACCTTGCGCTAACCAAAACATTTGATAGGAAATCCAATGATATTATAATAGTGTCTAGGGTTTTCAAAATAAAATACAGAAATAGCTGGAATGCTTACATCTCACGTTCCAACATAATTGGGCACAATCAAAACCGTACAGGCACTTATTGGATTTTGGATTCCATCAATGGCAGGACTACCGGGGTACCGCCCGTCACAGTACGTGGCCTAGATCATCATACCGAGGAGTACGTCATCTCCCCTGCAACACAAGACCGGAACCATCCCTTACTGGACAGTCCCGAACAAGACCACCCCGCAGATTGGCCGTCGCCAACTGCCACACAATCGAAATATAAAGGAACCTCTAGATAGGGGTAAATCTCATCCTACTTGGGCACGACCCACGTAGTCTTGCTGCACCTCCCTTGTTTTAGCCTTTCCCGGTTGATGAGGCTTGAGGCTACATTTACCTTTATAGGACACATCAATCTTAGAATGCTCATCGTCCACCTGACGATGTTCTGGAAGCATTCAATCCATACAAGTTCGTTTCGGATTCGAACGAAACCGAAGGCATTATCTCGTTGCACTCATTTTGAAATCACCCTCAGAGTTAACGACGATAACCCTTGCACTCTGAATCAACATCTCGAACCTGAAAGTACTATTTCCGTCAAACTCATCACAGAATCACCCTTAGAGTTATACTGACGAATAGTTCTTACACCTCAAGTCTTCACTCTTCACTTGAGATTCACGACCTAACGTTTAATTTAGATCGATGTGGTTTTAGGAATTCCAAATTTGGAACCCGATCCCGGTCTCATCGAAATCCAAACGCCATCTTAATGTCCAAGTGAATTTAGTTTGAACAATTAATTCAATTCATCATTATCTATATACACACAGATAGATAATTCACATATCATAATAGATAATAAGATTCATCATCATAATCAAATAAACCATATCATCATCACAACAAATAATCATCACAAACAAATAATCCATATTACCATATTTTAACTAAGCATCCATATCATACAGATACTACTCATCTCATTACTGAGATCACATCCATTCAAAAATTATCAATATCATCCATAAGCAAAGATTTATTAACCATCATCTATAATTAATTTAAAATGAATTAAATTAATTACTTCTATCTCTAATTAATTTAAAACAAATTAAATTAATTATTACATCTATAAATCCTGCTTATATATCCATTAATTAATTAACCTAGTTAATTAATCATTCTCTAAGTATTCAACTTGATTAAACACTTTTGATTAATCATTCACTAATTACGATAAGTAATTAGTCTTTAATTAATTTCACAAATTAATTAACCTTAATCATAAGTAATTAACATTTAATTACTTCATTTATTAATTAACTATAATTAATTACATTTATCCTTAATTAATTACATTAATTAATCACTTGATTATTAATTATTCCTTAATTAAACAATTCTTAATTACATCATTAATTATATTAATTAATGATCTCTAATTTATATTTAAATTAATTACTTTATTAAAATTAATTTTATTTAGTAATTAATCTAAAATTATTAATCACCTTTGATTAATACCAATCCAGTAATTAACTACCCTTAGTTACTCATAACAAATTAATTATCTTCATTAATTAATCCCTTGATTAATTACAAAGGTAATTATCCAAATTACTTCATTATAAATCATCTTCACTAATTACATTCCAGAAATTATCATTTATTACTTCTCTAAGTAATCATGCTCCATTAATTACATTAAGTAATTACTCTCATTAAATCATCAAATGATTTTCTTAAATTAATTAAACTAAATTAATTAATTTAAGCAAATCACATTACCAAAATTAATTACAATAAGTAATTAATCCCTTAATTACCTTTATCAAGTAATTATACTTAACCATTAACAATTGATATTTGCTCCACCTGATATTTGCTCCACCTGTCACTCCTTTGGTCATCTTGCTATTTCCTGCCATCATTCAGTAGCTACCGCGGCCGCTCCGAAGATTCCTCTGCCTCGTCCTCCGTCTAGGATCTGGTTGCCTAAGGATCCATCCTCTCAGCTTTCCCCCTCCCCTGCTGTTCCTCCATCTTCTCTGGGCCCTCCTCCTGTTTCCTTTCCTGTTACTAGTCCTGCCTCCCCATTGATTCCTGATGTCCCGTGTGTTGCCTCTGAAGTTCCCTTTGCTGCTACTGCTTCTGATCTCCCGCTTGTGGTGTGGGATGAGGCCGAGAGGTGTTCGATTGATCATATTTCTGACATGAGATTTAACCCGAAGGCTGATTTCTTCTTCCGATTTGTATCCGACGATCACTTGGATCTTAGATGTCTATTCTACAAACCGTCTGGTGATTCCTTAGTTCTTGATTTGGATGGTCATTTTGCTGGTAAGAATGCCTTCGTGCTTGCTGATACAACTTGGGATCGTTCCTACATATACTCTTCTGATGTTTTGGATTACGATCCTTGTCTTGCTACCCGGTTCCGCCCCTTTGCTGGTATTTGTGGTTCTGAACCATGTGATTCTTCCCGGGTGTCAGTGGTTGATGTTATTTCTTCCTCGTTGGAGGAAACCTAGTATTAGTGATTTATGTAGCTACTGTGGCATCTCTGTCACATACCTGTGCTGTATTTTCTTTTTTCCTAGTAGTTAAGGTACCTTTACCTTACTCGTGTACTTCAACTTTATTACGTTTGTAATAGAAGTGGACGGTCCACTATAAAACCGGCTGGCCTTGCCAAAAAAAAAACAATTGATTATCTTCAATTAATTAATCAAATTAATTATCAAAATTAGTCACATTAATTATTACTTAATTATCCTTAGAAAATTATCATTACTAATTAACAACATTTTCATTAATTACTTAAGAAATTTATCTTAGATTAATTATCATTAATCATCTCTAATTAAAAATTAATCTAAATCATTATTTAAAATTAAATACATAAGTAAATTCTTAATTAAATTCTTTTATTATCTTAAATATTTCTAAGATAATTCATTTACCATATTAATGACTTCATTAACATTCAAATGTATTTAAAACAATACATTTATAAATTTAAATTCAAATTCCATTTTAAAAATTTAACACTTCAAAATGTTTAACTATATAAACATTTATCCAGATTTAAATAAATTCATTCCTTAAAATAAAAGTGTGGAATAATCATTACTTATATAAGATATTTATATAAGAAAAGTTTAAACTAAATTACTTAAATTTATTAAAAGAAATTAAGCTTAAAATAAATTGATTTTTTTTAACTTTCAAATTAAAGTTAAACGCATCATAATTTTTATTCAATATTAAAGAAAAAAATTCTATTAAGTTTTAACCATTTATTTGAAATCAAATTCATTTTAAATTCTACTTTAAAACATTTTAAACTTGATCAATATTTTAAAATTTGCAAACTGATCTAAATTAAAATTCTGGATTCATAGTAAATTTGAAACTTGATTTAAAAACTTAATTCAAACCTTACTTAAATTTAAAATCTTCATTTTTAAAACTTTGAATTCAAAAGTTCACTTGAATTCAAATTAATCTTAACTTGGAATTTAAATCCATGTTTAAAATCCTGTTTTAAAATTTTAAATTTCATTAAATTTTAAAAACTGCACATTTCCAGATTTATAAAACCTGAAACAACACTTCCCCGAGGCCTCAATAAAATGCTTCGAGTTAACAACCTAAATGCTTCGAGTTAACTGCTCGATCTACCCGAGTGAAACTCGAGTCATCTCCCTACACCAAACCAAAAGTTCATCAGAACTTACATATGCACGGTGCATATGCACCGGCACTCTGGCGATCTCCAGCCACCCTAATCCACTTCACCAAGATGCCGACCAACCTCTGACATACTAACGACCATCAGTTCTCCACATCAGCTCAAAATCAAAGTTCGTGTTAACCAATCAACCTGGAACATCACAGCACCAAATATCCCAAACCTGTCAACCACTTGCAACCTCTCCCCGATCATCATAGAACCCACTACTCCGGCCATCCCTCCATCTACATCCCCTTTCCACATTCCCAAAACCTTGCATCACTCGATGCAACAGAGAACACGAGGTGAATCAAAACTTAGACCACCTAAAACTAGGGTTAGAAACCTGGAAATAGCTATTGCCGTCGCCACCAACCTCTGGACATTAACCTCACAATTTTCCCCTACTCATCAATCTGCCTTCCACCTCCAAGAAGCACCACAACAACCCAAAACCACTAGGCAAACAGATAATCCCAAAAACGCTTATTTTGTTCAATCCATAAGTGTTAACTCCACAGTTGATTAAAAAAATGTGATGTTTGTTTTAAAATTCATGATTACAATCATGCATTCAAGTTATAAGCTTGATTTAATAATTTCAGATGTTTGATATTTCTTATTTGAAACAAATATTGTCATTATTGTTACAGAGACAACAGTTTTATTTTCAATTTAGCTTAATTATAATTTACAAACCTGAACCTTTACTAAGCAAACAAATTTTGTTTACATATCAATCCTAACAGAGAATTAAATTCAGAGGTAAAGGTTTTCTATTTAAAATCTTAGTTTTAAAAACAAACAGGTATGCAGATTCCTGGCATAGCAACACATATATACATATTTATAAATGTATACACAAATTTTCAACACCATATAATCATACAAGCATGCTCATTCCTGTTTATCCACACGCAACAGATAATTTTAAACAACTTTTCAACTGTGAGGTTACTCGCTTAAAAGAAGACAAAGCCATTTTTTTTCTTCTACAACAGTTTGAATTAGAACTTGAGTTTTGAAAAAAAAAATTAGCTTTGATTTTAAAAGGAAGAACTGTTTTTAAAATAGAAATTTACTCAAATTTTAAATGAAGAAGCAGAGGACAACTGAGATGAAATTTCACATTTTATGGAACCTGATTTGAATCTGTTTGCTGAAGTAGATTTAAAAACTGTATTTGCTTGGTGATTCTGGGTTTTTAATCTGCTGTTGAAGTTGATTTTACTTGTTGATTGCATGCTGACCCCATCTTCATTTGCTTAGAGTTTGAAGTTGAACTTCAAATTGATGTTGAAACTTGAAACAGATTTGCCTTTGAAGATTTTAAATTGATTTGGTTTTGCATATTTTTGAACATGAATTGGTTTTGCAGATTTTATATAGATTTGTGTTTGGGTTTGAATTTCTTTTCTAAAATCCAACTTTAGTTTTTCAATTGAAGATAATGTGTTAAACTAAATAAATTGTTAAGTTTTCTTATCTAAAATAATTAATTTCAAAAATAAATTACATTGCCGCATGTTACTTTAGTTTATTGATTAATTACAAGTGTCCTCTTATTAGTTAAATGACTAACACATGTTCTTCTTAATATTAAAAGAAATTTCTTAATTTATAAATGTTTTAAATTCTTATTAATCAATTCTTATTAATTTAACATGTTTTTAAATGTTTTATCTATATTTAGCCTTACATGTTTACATAAAAATTTCTTTTATAAAATTACATATCTTAATGTTTATTTGAATATTTTTAAAATAATATTTTTAAAACTAAATTTTCAAAAGAGAAAATTTTAAAAAGAAAAGAATGTTGAATTCAATTTTATTCCAAAGTTTCAAATCAAAATACTTTACTCTAATATAAATGAACTAAGTTTATTTCAAAAGAAAACAATTTTTAAAATAAAACAAAATAAACTTTTCACAATTTAAACTATTATATTTTTTTAACCAAAATAAATATTAACTTATATTTTTCTTAAAAATATAAGATATATTTTTAAAACAAACTTAAAGTTTTCAATACTAATTTAAATCAAATTTTGCCAATTCATAATTTATTCACACACAGATATATAAACTTGAAAATATCTTAATTAAATTTAAATTTAAATTTAAAATCAAATTCTCCATTTATAATGTATATACATTATAAATAAAATATTTTTTAAATTAGCTTAGAAAGGAAAGTTTATCATTTAAATATTTTAAATTTTGAAAAGAATAAAACTCCCAAATATAAAGTTATCATTATTATGAATTTTGAAAAGAATATCATTTGTCAAACCAAATAATTATTAATTTTCAAAAGATAATTTCTGTTTGAATTAGATTATTAAATTAACATTTCACATTTTAAAATAATTATTAATGAAATTATTAAATAAATATTGCCAAAATTTCCGGGACATCACATTCCTCCCCCCTTAAAAGAATTTCGTCTCGGAAATTTAAAAGCAAAGGTAATTTAATAATTCCATACAGATTTTAATTTTAAAATAGCAAACATATGCTATCAACCAAATACTAGCAACCATAGCAACCAATTCAAACAAACAATTCTAATTGTCCAGACAAAATTCTAGATAGGATTCCCTAGAGTTTCTCAGGTACAAACACCGGGACACTCGCATCTAATCTAGCTACACCACTCATATCTAGAGCTCCTGTGTATCTAGATCTACAAATCTAAACAGGGAACTGGACTACAGACAAGTCCTGATCAACTTCCAAATCTCCTAGAACTAATGATTTTAAAACCAGTGATAAATCATACACGTACTCCCTTAGAGATACGTGAAATACATAACAAAATCCAGCCATCCGAACTGGAGATTCAAACCTGTAGACGAAACACTTAACCCTTAAGAGAAAACAGAAGGATCCAATACTCTTATTCACAAATCTCTTATATCGATCATGGGCTGCCTTCAACCTTCTAGATTAATCCAATCTTCGCAGATGCTTCACGGAACAAATCTGAACAAAGAAATAAACGATCTCCAGATCCTACTCCACAAAATGGTTCTGCCAAAATCCATCAAAATCCACCACACAAACTCTACTACACAAATATCAGAAGACTTCAAACACACAACTTCTATTCGGAAAACAGAACAGATGCACAAGACAATCAAGCCTCCAGATCCAAAATAAATTTCCTGTAGAAATCCTCTGATTCAAGACAAAACTCAAATTTCCAATGAATCGGTGCTGCTTCTATTCTGGAATAGCTACCACTATGCTTCCGCTGCACAACTCTGATTTGAGAATGCTGTTGATGAACACAAGTTCAAACTCGATCAATCCACTCCGGAAACATTGTTCATCAAATTCCATAAAATCTCAGTGACCTATCTGATTCGGTCACAACACCACAGCAAAAATTCAACCAGAAAACTAGAGCCGATCAATCCTGCCAACTTAATCGGATCTCTCTCTCAAAGAGCCTCCTACTAGGATGAACTACCGGTAAAACTTCAAGAACCAAGTCGAAACAGAACTCAATCTCTCGTTACGGATGCAAATCTTAGTTCCTACGAAGATATCCGGAAAATACCAAACTACTACGATAACTCAAACATCTTCTAGAGATGCTTCAATCCAAACAAAGATTGCTCAGAGAACTTCCGAACCATCGCAAGTCACTTTTGCGATTCCACTCAGTTCAGATTTTAAGAAACCGTTCTCTCTTCAATAATCAGAACAGCTAAAGCCTTCTAACCAAAAAAGAAGCTAGTGGTCCACCTTCAACCACAAACATCACACCCAGCTGAGCTTCTAAAAGAAATGGACAAGCTTCACCATCTGCCCGGCCTACTGACAAAAGAATCACAGAGATTTCTGAACCATCAAAGAAACAGGCCACTCTATCGCTTTCGAATTCCACCTCTAGGATACAGCTAAACCAAGAGACTATTCTGAAAGCACACTCAACACCTCCAAGCTGCTACTGCTGCCAAAGACATTCTTATCCAAAAGCTCATCGAATCACAAAGCTACACAAGCCACTTCCACAATAGAGCCTTCAGAAGACAGATATCCCTCGGGAAACTCGACTCAAACCAAGCACAAATATCTTGTCAAACTGAGTCTCAAACTCAAATATAAACAGAACTCCTTCCTGAAGTTGCCAAGATTCCATCACTGCTTCAGTACTCCCAACTGATCCAGGCTTAAGAAAATCCACTGGCACGAGTGTAATCAAGCTTATAATCCAAAGATGAACTCCGAATCTTGAAAAGGTTTTCTTCAGAGATCGGTGAAATCCTTCACACCAAACTGCAAAACTACACAAGATGCCCAATACTGTCCTAGCAGATTCACTTCCAACCTCAAACACTCGGATTCCAACCATTGGTAGTTGTGTTACACACACACTACCCTATCTACGTTTAGAACTTATATTGAAAAACCCGAACAGGTAACCCAATCTAATAGGTAGAAATATATATATATATATATTCAAAATTACAAATACGCTCTCTCAAGAGAGACACCACTCCAGAGCCTAGGTATTCGCTCAATCTAGCGCTCTGATACCACAATGTAACGGCCCGCCTTTCATTCCATAGAAAGATGCATGATTAAGAAGAAAGAAAGGGATAGAAAAGAGAAAAGAAAGAAACAGACAACATCAGAATCTCACAGCGGAACGAATAAATTATATTATATCACATAAAAACATTACATAGTATCATATACATCAGAGTTATACAGCTAATACAACACAAGCTAGACAGTTATAAACATCTGTCTAGCAATTACAATTCAAGTACATCAGAGAAAACAGATACAACTCAAACACAGCGGAACCACTATACATATCTACACGCTGAAGCCTCCTGCTCCATTTCTCCTCTAGAACTCGTCAAAACAATCCTGAATCACTTGACTACTCATATATAATATGAGTACCCAAGAGTTTAATAAAATGGAAAATAAACACTCGGGTCAGAGATGGGTTTGGTCTGAGTAAACGGGTTTAAAGTTGTTTAACTTTAGAAAATCCTTTGAAAACAAAAGGTATTACGTAAGACTTCCCACACATAAACATGAAAAAGTTTTTACCTTACGCTAATCAAAACATTTGATAGGAAATCCAATGATATTATAATAGTGTCTAGGGTTTTCAAAATAAAATACAGAAATAGCTGGAATGTTTACATCTCACATTCCAACATAGTTGAGCACAATCAAAACCGTACAGGCACTTATTGGCTATTGTAGGAGGAATGAAACGATGGAGGAAGGCGGCAGAATGGACGCGACTTATAGGGTCACATTCCTGGTTCGGGCATGCCTTAAACTCGTTAACCGGTCGTTCGCTTTAGGGCTACTGGTAAATCGGTCGTTGAATTTCAGGCACACGATGTACCTGGGACCTATTTGGGCCAGGTTAATTAATAGTAATCATTATTATTATCATTTCACGCATTTTTCTTTGATCTGACATGATCTAAAAAATCTCTACCCTCTTCCCGACAGTTCATGCCCTAGCTTATCGTCTAGTTCTTTGTACCATTTCCTCAATTATTCATAGTACTCCAAACTTATACTGCTCCTGCCATCAACAACTTTGAAAACCCGAAAATATTTCAGCTATTATTCTCCGTATTATTTTTGTATGGGGATATTCATCCTATTTGCTGGTGGGCTACACAAAACTTCCTGCCCAACTGAATTAAATGTCATTTTTATTTATCCGCCTATTTAAGAGAGAATTTTTAAAATATATTCAATTGTTTAAATAGGAAAAATCGTCGAGTTATACATACGCCTGCTTTCGCTTTGTTGTTAGAATGGAAAACTCTTTTTTGCCCAAAAACTTTTTAAACCAAAATCAAATTCTTAATTTATTATATATTTAAGTATTTCAAAACTTTCTCTTAAAACTAAATCTTTTCAACATAACCAATTTCATTGGTGTTTGTATTTCTTATAAAAATAAAATTTAAAACTCTCTTACTATTCAAACAACTGTTTCTAAAGGGATCCTTGGAAAAACATTATATATATATATGTATGTATGTGTGTGTGTATTTATTTTTCCTCTTTTGAAAAACTCATTTAAATAATTCGAGGTATTCTCACATAGGGTTGGACTAAGAAATGGGATTTACTTCTCTTCAATAAAAATCTGATTTGTCATCCTGAGGTGATTGATAATCATTCTCTTGCAAGAATTTGCCTCTAGATACCTATGACACACAGGTTCTTAATTTTTGCTTGTCTAGATAAAATGTGCATCTTTAGTCAACAATCCATCGAATCCACAATCACAAGGTAACCAAGTTTCAAGAGTCAGGTCAAACACCATCCGCCTCCGGGATCCTTCCATATGTCGTGCTCATGCTCTTCAAAGTTAACGCCTTACATACAGCTAATGCTTCGTGGGTGAGCAAGGTAGGCGCGTAATTCTTAACTCTATAAAATTTTCAAACTCATGGTTGTCTCGTCCATCCTTTCGGAATATGGTCGCAACTTATTATGAGTTCGGCATATATTAAGATAGAAAAACACAGATGCATACTCTTGGTATATCCTAATCCTTATGATCGACCAACCTAGGCTCTGATACCAAATGTAACAACCCTTAATAGGGCAGAATTTTGACAAAAATCGAAATTCAAGTCCGATAGGGCAAAAGATCGTTGGTTTTGGTAACTTGTAATAAACATGAGCATATTAGAGATCAATCAAACTAAAATCACAATGGAATAGAAAATATAATAAGATATAAATATTGATTGAGGCCACTACGTTATATTATTTATTTACGACCTAACATGTTTTATTTTTTGTCCCCATAAGTGTCTCTTTTATCCATAATAAATGATTGTTATTCTAATAGATGTTTTCAAAAACATTTATTTACTTATTCAAACCTTATCATTATTTCTTCCTTATCTTTCCATAGTTACCCTATCAATTTCAATAATCGGTCCTATTTTATCCATTTAAAACTTATTTAAATTAATGCAACTTCCAATTTATTATACATTGATTGCCTATTTATGTTTGGAATTACAATCCTTCCGTCTTTATTTTTTAATTCTATCATTTATTACATGATCTATTCCAACGTTCAATTTGTATTTAATGCGAACATTAAATGCATAATACGCTGTGTAAATTATATTTTTATTTTAAATGTTTTAGCGCAGTTATATATGTTTATAAATTCATTATTGCATTTCCAGTTATTAGTGTTTTAACTAGAATATTCCATTTTATATTTTAATCTATTAGAATTATCCTTCCAAAAGGTTTCACGTTATAACCTTTCATCAATTAACATAAATTAAGGGATTTGCTTAGTTTGAAATTACTAGGAATTAATTATTTCTTTTTTGTTAAAATAGATAGTACAAACTATGAAAATAAAAACCATACTTTATACATCTCTTTCTCATTTTGATGTATATTCATTATCAAATCAAACATTGCACATTTTTTATGAAATTAGGACATTGGACAAATTCATGGTGATTAAACGGACAACACTTCCAACAAATCAAAATACAAAACTCACATTCTAAATAGAACCAAAGTATATGTAAAATACACTCATATTTTTGTAACCTAGCTATAGGTCTGGAGCTAATTCTACATTTTTATCCATATTTATCCTTAATAATTTAGGGACTGATTTCCAGATCTAGGTATAAACAATATTCCTATTCACGCTTAATTCCAACTTACAACTCTTTAGATCTTTATTTAGGCATAAACATCAAATAAAATTCCAACCAAATAAATTCCAATGTTATAAGTAAATTACATAATTTCTCATTCACATTTAAACGCTTTCCAAATCCCCTTATCTGAATCTGATTCCTTGAATTAACTCTAATTCCTTTCTAGTCCCAAGAAATATGTATAAAAGTTCTTACACATTAAAATTACGGATCTGAAAAGAGATTTCAAAAAAAAGGAATATGTATCTGTAATATTGAATTTTACCTTTATATTTGCACAATGTTGATCTGCTCCTTCTCTTCTTCTATTTATTTTCTGCTCTTCTCCAATTTGTATACAATACAAATTATTTTAAAGTTAAGAGAAATAATGGAGGAGAGGGTATGGTAGTGTTTTGCTGCCCTAGAAATGAAAATATAAGAAGAGAAGGAAGAGGTTAGGCTTGTATTTATATTGTCTTGAATCAGTCGTATCTGTTAGGTTATAATTATTAAATCGGGGCCGTTTGCCGAGATTCAAATCGCTACCATAATGCCTTGCGTAGTCGACTGCATCCTTATGAGCGGTCGATCGCTAATGGTATACCGTCCCATAGTATAGGTCGACCGGTGTTTATTAATTCTTAACATATATTTCTATTTAATTATTTTCGTTTCAATTTCTTTAAACGCTCGTAACTTCTTCGTTAGAACTCCGATCACGAAACTCCAAATACGACAGTTGCTCAAAAAATCGTCACGAACGCAATGGTGCAAATTTCATGGTCAAATTCCATCATTTTCTCAAATTCTATTTTTGAAGCCTAATTAATAATTAAATTATTATCGTAAATTTACGGAGTGTTACACCTTCCACGCTAGAAACTCAAATAAAAAGGTAAAAGAACTCAAAGATCAATTAGGGTTGATGCAATTATATACCATTAAGGCACTTCAACTTGATTCATTTATAGATTAATTGATTGGAGTCATTATTCCCTTTGATTTAAAAATTGACTTCTCATTTTTAGGCCTAGAAAGTAATTGCCGATTAAGGGAAGCCATGACTTCCAACTATTAAAGATATCATCACATATTTCGATACGGATGTTCTAACGTTTTTAAGGAGTTCGGGGCCCCCATATTTTGTATAAGAATGTAGGTTCATGTATTGAAACTCATTCTTATGTTTTGGAGGACGAAGGGACATGAAAAGAGCTAGTTTATCAATATCGTCCTCTTCCTCGTCCTCTAAAAACCATAAACTGCGTAAAACCTATCCTTCGTACTACCCAAAAATCGGTGCCTTACATCGTCATCTGACTTTCGAATGCCATAAAGGACAGAACGTCGGAGTAAAATTAAAACAAAACACCAATAATAACATATAATATACCGAATATATATGAATAGAACAAGATGGACAATATATATATATATATATAAGAGACCGCACTAGCAGAAGTAACTGATAAATAAATAACAATACAAAAAAATAAAATATAACAACTCTCACAAGGAGAGGTTTTGAATAATATCTAATACAGTTAGTCTCATATACATAATACATGTCTATCATGTTCTACTAAAATAACAAGCATACATATCCATAATATCGATGTCATTCCTTCAAACGCTCCATTTGCGCATCTGGATAGCATATCCCAAAAAGCACCTAACTCCCAAACTACTCAATCGAGTATCCAAGAATTGTCATGACATAAATAGACAAAGAAAAATGTAGGACGGACTTAAAGCCTAGTGTGAGGGAACTATCTCAAAATACTGTATATCAACACTATACACAAATAAATAGGAAATAACTAAATCACAACTGGTTCTCTCCACAAACGTGGTTTAGGGATAACCCTGACTACCTATAAATAAGTACAATAAACCCATCTTAAAAATAGGGAATCATAATATTACCCACTCTTCTCCTGTAATCAACGAATCATTTATAATGCGATCACCACGTAGAAATATACCGTGATAAAGGAATTCCCAATATACAAGTGTAGATATAATGGAAGTGTCATAATATATGTCTACACTATGCTACACACAAGGATAATATCAATTAACTAGTACGACGTAAACAAAACGATGCATCAAATACAGAATATATACTATCGTCCGAACTGGACGAAATTTAAATGGAGCAACTACACCTTATGTGGTATTATATTTATATACTTCCTACCTTTGAGAGTCTGTGAACAAAACTTAGCGTCCCCATATAATCTCTTGTCCATACGAGTGCCCCCGTACAGACATAGCCGCTCTCCTGGCAATAACTAAAATGCCTACCACTGCAGTACTCCCTAGCATCTATATCTATGCTACCACTACTGAGTATAAGTACCCCTTAAGCATCACTCTGGACCATTATGATGGCTTGGTCCAAAGCCATGAAACAATGTCTAAATAGATGCGTAGCACTGGAACTGCACTACGACCCAAATATAGTTGCCTACCCTATGATTCCATCATGGTGCAATTGCTTTGATCCCAGTAGACCACTCAAGCACAACCATGCTTAGAACTATGGAATCTATGCTATCCATATGCCTCCACATCTGCTCGATCTAGTACTTTCGCAGCTGTTACGTGCTTGCACATCTACCTGAGTATGGAACCAATTCCTTGCCTTTAGGTGCTTCTCCCAATAGTATACGCTTATCGTACATGATCGTGAAACCGATCGTGCCCCGGTCTCGTATCTGATTGGTTCTCGATTGTTATCCCTATCTTCAACTATTCCCATGCAGGAATAGTCCATACGTTGCACGCCTTTCCTTGATCACTTCTTGAAACGCTTGCCTAAATGCCTTATTGATCATTATCGATCACTGCGCATTGCCTTGCATCCACATCTAAATCCCATGCTTCGTCTTGCATCCCACTTTCCCAAGTAGCCTAAAGCCTCTCTGAATTCATGCTAAGACCTCATGAAGCACCGCATTCAAAACTGAGGAGAAATCTCCATTTAAATGGCACCTAGGCTGGGCTTTACTGCCTCGGTCCATGCACCATTGGTCGACCAGTGGTACCCATTCTAGGAAATAAAGCCTGGGGTAGGTGCCACCCGATCGTTATGGTCGCCAATCCGCATGTTGATTCCTCTATTGCTTCGCTGGTGGGCCGCCTTACTACCCAAGCCCATCTTCACCCCATCATACCTTGTCTAGAGCCATTGGTTGATGTTTTGGAAGTGGTTCCTTTGTTCGAAAATTGATTTCAACATGAACTCTTCTCTTTGCATACATAGAGTTTAGCATGTGACTATGACAACCCAGCTTCCTATAATCACACCAAAACCCACTCAACTAGCCATCTAACCTCGTGTGATGCATGCACGTGTTAGCACACTCATTCATACATATTTACACACATGTATACGAGCACACTTCACTACATGAATCATGTTTCAGACTCCATCAGAGCTCTTACTCGACCCGGTATACTCTCAAGCAACTTAGTGTGCACGATAGTCATTATGACTATGTGAAATGCCTGTAACACACTTATACACAGATGTATTTACACACATCCATACATAAATACAAACATACATACATACATACATACATACATACATACATGTATGTATGTATTCATCTAATGCCTACATATGCTTAACACGCTCATTCATATACATTTACACACGTGTACACAGGCGCACTTCATTACGTGAATCACGTTTCAGAATCCACCAGAGCGATTATTCGATCCAGTATACTCACACGTAACTTAGCACACACGATAGTCATTATGGCTACGTGAAATGCTCGCAGCGCAGTTATATGCAAATGTGTTTACACACATCCACACGCACACACATATTTATACACATATCCATACATACATATATACATACATATACATACATATATACATATATTCACACAAATACATACATATTGTTAAACGAACATACACAAAAATTATAATTACAATACACAAATTGTTTTGACTATATTCTTTAAATACACATATACATATACTTATACGCATTCATATACATATGTTTATATTTAAATAAACAATTCAACTATTACTTAGTTAAATCTTACTTTTGTTTACTAAATCTTTGCAATAAAAGTCAAATATAATTTAATACCATTTCATAAAATATTACGACTATATTATGAAATATATTACAGCTATATTATAAAATATCTTACTAGCTCATAAATCAATCATCTTTAAGCATTTGAATACTTAATTGCTTTGTAAAAATTAAGTATTCATCGTATTACTATTTTATAAAATCTCATTTCCCTTTTATAAATCTAAACTTCATTTATAAAATCATATAATCATTTTGTAAATGTTAATTAAGCTTCATTCATGCTATTTTATAAAATGTACATCATTGTACAAATACCTATTTTACTTATAAAATCATTTATATACTATTTATAAGTAAAAATTCATTAATAAAGATCGTTTCTTTGTTTTTAGATAACATTTGCAGGTGCTAGTTAAGCTTCATTAACCCTCTAATTAATTTAATAATAACTGTAGAGTTTAAAACTCAATTAGCTTATTAACTTACCTAAAACCATTTAAATTAGTTACATTATTACTGCTAATGACATGCACTTAATTATGTCATGTGAATAGTCTCTAATGTATCTAAACATCATATATAATTGTTATTCATTACTTAGCTTACTGACTATTTCAAGAATAGTAATTAAGTCTAAAACAAATGATGGGTTAATAACATAAACATGTTTATAACATGAATATAAGCCTAAATCATCACATAATATTTTCTAAATTATTACACATAATTCCATAATCATATAAACATAAATATATGAAGTATAACATACAAAATAGTTAGAGAATCATCACATTCACCTTTTCCTTCACCAAATCAAGCTCTAATTGCCAAAAACCCAAACTTTGCTCTCTTGAAATCTTGGGTGAAGATCAAAACTTTGATTCAAGCTAATTCCTTGATGGGTTATGTGAGAAATTGGATGAGAGAAATTATGGTAATTTAGTTTAAATTTATGAATTCTATGAAAGGATTAAAGTGGATTTATGGTTTTGGCTTAAGTAAAATTAGGAAAGTGATTAGAAGATAGAAATGAAAAGCAACATGGAATGAAAATGAGATGAAGAGTAAGCTAACTTATAAGCTAGCTTATGGGCCTTTTACCAAATTAATTTCCATTCCTTTCTAGAAACCACTATTCGCTCCAAAAATTTATCGACTCCAAACATAGCCAAGTTTATACTCATTTTAACCATGATAGAAAAGAAGTCTCAACTATAAGTGTCTCTTATCCCTCTTTGAAAAATCAAGTACAGTAGGCATCCCGATAGTTAACGATTAGATATTTGAATCAATTATTTACATATTGTTCGTTACAATTGCGAGGTGTTACATAAACTTTGCAAAAGTTATTTTTATTATAAAATGAAAATCATATTTTTTTTAATGCAATGATCATGTAGTAAAAAGTTATTTTGTGCACATAATTTTTGATGAATTGTTTATTTGTGCTCTTTATGGAATTCATTCTTTTATTTGCCTCTCGATTCTTCCTTGGACGAAAGTTTTGAACTGAGAATCTAATTTTGTCATTGTTCTTCTTGTAAGTTCTTTTAGCAGGGCCTAGTAGTGGGACTAAAGGCTTTGTTAACCTTTTCTCTTGGATGGGTGCTTTAGTCAGGCTCTAAGGTGGGACCAAAGGCTTTGTTGACCATCACTTTTTAGATGGGTGGTTTGGCCGGGCCTTAAAGCGACACCAAAGGCTTTGTTGGCAATCTCCGTTGGATGGCTACTTCGGGCTTACCTTGAGGCAGGATTAAAGGCTTTATTGATCATCTCCTTATATGGGTGCTCTAGCCAAGCCCTAACCATCTCCCTTGGATAGATGCATTGGCTGGGCCCTGAGGTTAGACCAAAGGCTTTATTGATCATCTCCCTTAGATGGGTGCTTTGTCCAAGCCCTAAGGCTTTGTTGACTATTTCACTTGGATGGGTGCTTTGGTAAGCTCTTGAGTTGGGATCAAAGGCTTTATTGGCCGTCTCCTTTGGATGAGTGCTTAGTTGGTTCATTATTCCATTTGAAATCACTTCCTTTTGTAAACATGTTTTCAACATCAGTTCTATTCTTTGAGAATTACGTCCGATACATATAACCATCATAATTTGAAATTCCATCCATTCTTCATCTAATTCCTTAAGAGTTCGTATTCAACAAATTTCCACAATTTCATTTCCTTACATAATATTCCATAATTCCAGATAAGGATCTATAATCATTATTTTTTGTCCATTTATTTTATGATAATAGTAGTAATCACCTCCTTCATGCCTTTCCACCCTTTTGCACCCTTCTTGGGTGTTCAATAATCCAGTCTTTTCTTGGTAAGGACATGTACTTCTTGAGAAACTAGAGAGGAGTAACTATTTTGTTCTTGGGTCCTTTGATAGTACGGTTCCCGTGTTCACTTCGTTTCTCTTTTACGAAATCATATCCTCTGTTTGATTTTCATCCAATTTCCTCTTTACTGTTCGAAGACATCTTTCCCTTTCCTTAAGAGATGTGCTGAAAGCACCTTTCCATTTCTGAGTTAATCTGTCAAATTCATGGTTTAGTTCTGCCTCAAATATTGTTTCTCTGGCTTGAGATTTGATGTTTCACCTTGCTTGAGTGAAAGGATCATTTCCCAATTTTGTGCCTTTCCTACGTCCACGAATTGGCTCTTCCCTATTTAATTCATTCGTAAGGCAAAGATTGGTATTCCTTATATGTGGAAAGGGTTAGACTCTATTTACTTTGATTGTGTCAAAAAAACTCTTTTCTTTTCCTATAAGGTTTTGAAGGGCCAAATTCCTTAGGTTTAACTCTTTTTCCTCGCTAAATTGTGGAGCATTTGATCGATAGGCTAAAGAGTTCGAGTGAGTTTGTGACCACCCTTGTTGAGATTTTGCCATCTTGAAATTGATTTTGCTTTGTCATTGAGTTCAATTCTTAGTGAAATCTCCATGAAATGTTAGGTCAAAATTTAGTTCCAAACTATATGCTTTGGTGAAAGAGGATCAATGGTACATGAGTTAGGCAAATCACTTAATCAAGTATGCATGTCCCAAGTTTGTTCAGGTCCTTCAACGCAAAATGACAATTTAAATTTGACTTAAGGTACATCAAAATCACAATTTCAATAATTTTATTACGAATGAGATAAAATGAAAAATGAGCAAGAAATACGATATGAGAATTGTCCTCTTTCTAGTAGAGGGTACATACTTATTCATAGAGAACCTGGACCCTTGGATTCATGACATTTCACTTGTAGAAAGTGAATGGTCATGATTTATTGATGTGGCATATGCTTGGGATGATATGTAGCACAATCCTCTTCACGCTTCACAATGACATAGCATAGTTGGTTCAATTAAGAAATGCCACATGGCCTTTATAGAGGATTGTTTTTGGGCGGCTTTATCAATGTGCGATAGCTATGTCAACCTTAACATGCAATAGTATGCAAACCTTGACATGCAATAGCTATATGATTGCCATCATGTGATTGCTATGTTTGCTTTAATATGTGATAGCTCTATGATCCTCAATGATACATTATGGATTTATCACTTTAACTTGCTATGGCTTTGTGTTGCCATCGCCTTGGGGTATCCTATATCATTAACATGCATTAGTCATCATCTTGCAATGGCTTTATATAATCATCATCATCATCATCATCATCATCTTGCGACAACTTATATCATTATCAAGCAATAGCATCCTTTAACCATTAACACAAGATGGCTTTCTCCTTCATCAACTTGCGATGGCTCTCTAATATGCAATAGTCTTCATCCTGTAATGGCCCTTTGTAATTGACATATCATAGCATGGACTTCATTTTTAGATTGATATATGATATCAACTTATGATAGCTCTCGGTTTACAATTTTTCTTCAATATGCAATGGTTCTTCATATATGATAGCCTCTTCTAATCTTCAACATGCAATGTCTCAATTTACAATGGCTTTTCTTCATATCAACTTGCCACAGCACATTTTGGGCTAAATTTGCGATAATATCCCTTCGACTCAACTTGTAATGGATTTCCTTTATATCAACTTACATTACCCTTTTTTCAACCGGCGATAGCTTTAAAAATTCTAGTATAACAATTATGGTGCCAGCCCTTCGAAAACCTTCGGAATCAAGGTCATTTAATATTCTAACATCCACTTCCATGCGTGAAGAGCAGAGTATTCATCAAATAAGAACTTTAATTCCAAGTTGCCTCTCCCGTAAGACCTCACAGCCATTTCGTAGGATAACCCATCCTTATAATCTTGGATAACCCTCCAAATGTCATGCCTTCAAAGCTCACTTTAGAAAAAATGGAGAGAGTATGTCGGTGGCACCAAATTCTCAAGGACGAAGTTCTACTCACCGAGCCCCAACAAAGGGCTTATCTCCTCTGGTAGGCTGTATCGCATATAATTAATACATTTGCCTTTATGGAGTCATGCCTTCTTTTAATGAGTTTCTAAAGTTCCTTCTCCAATCTCTTGGGCTAGATCCATCCTACGTTCATCCAAGTTGCTATGCCCTCGTAAAATCTATATACACCATCTTCATGATGCATTTGGGTTAGTCACCAACCTTCGAGGAGCCTTCATTTTTACTTAACTTCAAGAAAAGGAAAGAAATCCCCTCACCGATGATAATCGAAGCTTTCAATTAATGTAAGGTTTTTAAGGGGATTACAACAAAAGAAGTTATTTCAGGGACAAGTACTTCTTCATTTGACGCTCGGAAGGATTTAATCACTATTGGTATTTCGAACGCAAGTTCTTACCCAGTTGTTTCATTTTCTGTAAGCCTTTTCTGTTCAAGCGTCCAACTCTTCTTTTAAATCGTTAACATATATCCCTCACGAAACTCCAACTCCTGCCCTGGCGGATACTCTTCAATTTCTTAAGGAATCGACTCGAATCTAGGGCAAACCTCTATCTCTTAACCAACACTCGCATACGTCAGTTGTAGCTTCTTTACAATGGTAAGAGTGTTCAACCGAACCCACTTTCTCATAGGGCAGCCCAAGCTACTCATGTTCCTCTGGAACCTCATGGCATCTTCGTGGAAACCAAAGAAATTCCTAGCCTCGACGACGATGAATCTTTAGAGGAAAAGGACCAAGAAGTCGAAAAAGGTCACTTGGGAGTTGAGGAGAATAAGGGAGCGAATAATACAGATGTAGGTGCAATAAGAGAGGAAGAGAATAAGTGTGATGAAAGAACTCAAGGAGAAGGAGAAGAGGGTGTAGGAGGAGATGAAAGCGAGGGTGCTAGTGAAAAAGAATCATTTGTGGAGAGACTGTAATTCTCTACCTCTAAACCATAGTACCACAAAATTCTGTAATGACCCTTATTTGAAAACTACCAAAATAATTTAAATTGGAATTTAAATAAAAATTTGAATTTTCCAAGTATCAACTTCAAATGTATATAAATATAGTATAATAGGAGAAAAAGGAGACAGGAAAAAGTGGAACTAGATCCATTGTTTTCTCCTTTAATTCAAATCGAAGAATATCAATATATCACTCCTCCTCCCCTTTTGCTTTGGCTAGCCAAACCATGGACCCCCACATGCTTTTATTCCATTTCAAACCATATTAGATAATTTATATTTAAATCAAATTCAAACGTACATCGGTATCATACATCGATATGTATGTATATGACTTTAATATATGCACTATTTTTAATACTGATCAGCAAAAATCAAATAAAATTTTATAACTAATATTTCACCGATATTAGTTAATTTATAACAATTATAATTTAATTTAATTAGGTGGTATTCAGAGTATTCAACATTGTGGTTGTGTGACTCTTAAGTTGAAATTCGATCAGTGATTAATATTAAACAAATCGAATATAACGTTCACACGTCATCTTAGTTAGTAGTCTGATAGTTTGGCTAAGTTTAACGCTTACACAGTTTTAGTAAAATCTAATTTACTATTTTAAGCACCCCCAAATAGTGACAATTATTTACACCAATTCTCTTCGTCAAAATTATATTACATTAGGACTTATGGAATTTGATACTGGTCAAAATTACAATTTCGTCCATATTCAACCTAAATTATTCCAAACATAAAGTCATCAATTCAATAATAATTACTATTAACTGAATTGCTCTGGTCAGAGACTTTGACTTTGAGTTAACTTCAACTGACTTAGATACCAACCTCATATAACTAAGGAGATGAATCTTTTATTGAATAGTGTTTCACTTCCAATGCTTTTACTCAGACCCAAACATTGTCATTCGATGAACGTCGTGCCACAGTTTAACTATAATCAAACTGGAGTGTCCATATCGAAGTTTGATTTTTTTATCATGTTCAAATAATTTTGTAATATGGTCATATCGATATTTTATATTTGACCCGATTCATATTAACCATAAAAAACTATCGAGTGAGTTATTCCATGGTTATCAAATAATTATTAGTACATAATCCCATAGCCCCTCAATATCCATGAGTAATATAATGCTCAACATTTAAAGAGTGTTACATACTTTATTTTTAACGGATGTGCCGATATCCAATCTTGATACATCTTGACTAGAAATATGTAAAATGATATGTTTATTTTGATTGTGATTACTTTTCCATGATTACAACATATTGTAATTACTATCGTAAAAACATGTCATTTATGGATTTTTCTATTAAACATCCTTAACTTTAAATCAATCAATTAATTAATATAACACATTATACCAAGTATATCATAGAAAGAAAAACACCTTTAATTTGATTGAGATTTTAATATTGAGTTAATAATTTATAGTAAATTGCAGAATTTCCCTTAGGACATACCCTTAACTCTATCAATCTCTCACTTGCGCTTGGAGCCAATTATGGAATCTCAGTTACATCCGTTCGATTGGTTTGATGAGAGCTAACCAAGCTAGTTCATTCGTGAGTGGATCTGCTCTATTGTTTTAATAACTTGCCATGTCAATCAATTCTCTTCGATGTCGATAAACAATCTATATCATGGAACTATTTGGAGTATGTTTCTCAACTTCTACTGATATCTTATTATTGGATTGTTATCATATAATAGTGATGTAGTTTTCTCAATACTTGGAATTATCCCCTGCCTCGGTTATAATTTTGTGCATTTACATTTGTGTGTTACTTTTACTATGATGTTATTCAAGGCTATGTACTTAGTCTTCTCGTTGAATCAAACGCGGTCTTTCTTTTCGAATATTCCCAACTTAAAGCTCCTTAATTAAGATTTAAACATAAATCTAATATTGACATATTATACTCAACATCACTTATGAAGTCCAAGTTTGAATACTCCTTTATAAAGAGTTCGTTATTTCAATCCCCTAGTATTTCGTTGATATTTTGAAAATACTCTAAATTATCATTTAGTGATCTTAATCTAGATTTGGTATTTGCTTAATGCGTCGAATACATTAGCTAGATACGGTATTGTACACAATACTTCATGTACGATAATTCATATTGTCAATGCATAAGGAATCCATCTTATATAATCAATATTAAACCTTTTAATTAGGGTTGTCAATGGATGCAAATGGATGCAGTTATGGCTGTATCCGCATCTACATCCGAAAATTTAGATCCGCATCCGAATCCACATCCGATATCCGTGGATATCTGAGAATTTACATCCGTATCCACATCCATGGATATTTTTCGGATATACGAAAATATTCGCATCCGAAAATAAAAAGTGGATATTTTCGGATATCTGAAAATATCGAAACATTCGCATCCAAAATTGAATAATATTTTTATTATACTAATATTTTTGAACTAAAACAATCACTTTCTCAGATGACAATACACACACTACAATACTAATCAGTTTTTCAAAGTGGAACAATTCATTTCTAAGTATATTTTAAGTTCATCATTAAATAATAAATAATAATAATAATAATTTTTATTATAATTAACTTTGGATCGGAGGATGTTTATCGGATGTGGATATGTCCATATCTGCATCCGCATCTGATTTTCTTTTCGGATATCGGATATCCGCTTTTCGGATATGGGATAATATCCGTTTTTTCGGATATGGATCCGGACGTATTTCAGATTTTTCGGGCATCCATTGACAGGCCTAATTTTAATATAGTGTATGTGTATGTCATTTGGGACATTCTCAACATCCTTTATACTTATTATAAAAGATATAATTTACAAATCCAATATCAAGTATTAAACAACCAAACTAGAACTGATTTTAGCATAAGTAGATTGTTAGTAATCAATAGTATGTTGTTCACTTATAGTTTAGAAATATCTATATACCTTTTGATGTTCTTTCTTGCAGACACATGCTTCTTCCGCATTTTGACTGAAAATCAAACTATCTGAAATTTAATTAAAGCAATTGTTCAACTATGATGCTTGTCAAACTATACTTTCGTATTCGTTATTGGATCATATCCACACTCACAAACTCAACATCCCTTCCACTAACTTCGAGACACTTTGGTAGCTATATGCAAACGGTCTATTCTAAATCATTATTAACAATTTTCTATCACAACACATATGTACCAAAATGCAAAGCCATACCTGGCGATAATTTTGTGAATAAAATAAAAATTAATCTAAGCACATTGAATGATGAATCTATTACGCTAACTTTAACGATTGAAATTCACAATGTTATTCTTATAAATGTTGCTCGCTATATTCCGATTACATTAGTCTTTCTATTGATGACGCATTTGCAGTTGATGGATCATATCCTTTTGGGTACACCTATCAAAATCATATTTTGATAACATGCTCGAAATCGAATTTGTGTATCATACCATATGGCTGAGTCAATACCTTTAATGGTTTAATTGACTATTGAGAATTATCTATTCTTGACATCAATAAGAAACTCATAGTTTCTCTTTAATGTGCAAGGATACTTATTAGACACTGCGTCCTGTTCATTTAGGTTTGGTTCATATCATTTCATTACACATAATCAGTTTTCATCTTTGGATCATATCAAAATCCATTTTACTATCAATAATTTCTAAAAGGAATTCCTTCGCTACAAAGTTGGTATTTCTTGAAATAACAGTTGTTTCTCAGTGTAATGGAATAGGTACTCATTAATATTTTATGAATTGCCTTAATACAAAAATGATTTGGTTTTAGTTTATGATACTTATGTTCAAAACATATATTGCCATCCAATGATGATCGTTCCCAAACTCCTTTAGAGGTTATCTATACAAGATCCCTCACGTACATTAGGTGTAGTCTTTCAGTTTGCACAACCTGCCAACTCTTTGACCTGTGATATATTATTTCATATAAACCCTTATCACATATTATTTGTCAGCTAGTCTTTATATGAAATTAACTTTAACCTTATATACTACTCCTAAGCATACGACCTTATAGAAAGAAGTTAACTCAACTTCACACGCTATCGATTGAGCTTTATTCAACAAAGTTTGATTACTTCTCATCAATGCATAGAGAGGAGTGATTTTTGTGATTGAATATTTATTAATTTTAAGACACGTTCAAAAAATTTCCAATATACATACGCATTCCATCAAATTGAATCATTTTATTTTCTATTGCACGTAATTTCATATGTTTCCGTTTTATATTCTACGAACTTCATAGATATGCTACATGGGTATCAAATAAACATGTTCACGTTTGTGATAATTCACCGGTGAATTCAATAAAATATGTTGAACCATTTTGGTATTATTGGACTTACGATTGCATACATCTATATATATCAATCCGAATAGTTACCAACTCTTATGTCCCTCCCACTGAATGTGTGTTTTACCCTTAATTATTTGAGATATAATTCATTAGTATCATATGATTTATAATCATATATTCAAAGAATTATTTCTCAAAAACTATGGCTTAATATATAGTTCCAAAATAATTACAAATAACTTCAGATATTTTGGTATTTTCCAATGCATCGCTTATTGAACTAGGCCAATAAGCAACGAGATAAATAGGTAAATTTCAAATTTTTTATTTCGTTTGGATCTTTATTGGGCATATGTAGTTTAAATTTATTTAGATCTTTTATAAATTTTATTTAAATAAAATCAATATTTTATTTATTGTATAATTTGTATTATATAATACAATGTGTATTATATACATATAAGTGTGTACATGCATGTGCAACATAAATAAAGTACATGGTTTATCATAACCATTTGTAAGCATTGCAATTTACACTGCAACGGACATGTTAGCCCCACTGTATGCATGTGTGATGTTTAATATATATGTTTGTGTGTGTGTGTGTATATACACATGTTAATATATATACATTGTAAAATAGGCTATATATATACATATGTATATATAATGTAAGTGATTATATAATGTAATTATTTATATATATATATATACACACTTTATTATGATATAAAAATAATCATAAATGATAATATAATCAATCACAACATCAAATTCAAATTTAGAATTCAATTTTATATTTAGAACTCGAAAGACTTAATAAAATCTAGTAACTACAAAATTCATTGAATAAAATATGCATTTCGAAACCAGTTGTTTTTTAATTATATATATGCACATATGTGTGTGTATGTATGTATGTATATATTAAAATATTATATATAAATAATTTATATACATAATAAATACACATAAATATGTTTAATGTAAATCAATTATATATATATATATGTGTGTGTGTGTGTGTGTGTGTAAATATGTACTTTAGCATATACAACTGTTAAAAAAAATCTGCTTTTAGGTTTAAAATTGTTTTGGTTAAAAACATTGTTTTTAACTATTGATTTACGTATGGAAATCAATAATAAGTAGTTATTTCTAAAATTTTGAAAATAATATGAACTATTATGTTTTTATATAATATTTTTCAAGTATGTATTTTATAATTTTATACCTATACTTATCTATATTTAAAAACATACAATGTTTAAATTAAATATATATATATATATATACATACATTCGGTTTTAATTTTTTCAAATTCTAAGAACATTAAATTATATTTATAAATTAATAAAATGATAAACATATACTTTATATTATATTGTTTGGATTTAAAAAATAGTTTATTAAATAATAATTTTATAATAATATAATATATGGAAAAAATAAACTATAGTCGTGAGCTTTATATATAAATATACATATAATAATTTTATTTATTATCGTACACATATATACATTACCGTTAAATGACGACAACACCAAGATATGTAGACTTGCGATGTATGAATATACTAACTACATCACATATACGACATGATGAACAATACATACACCAATATATAATTGTAAATAAAGAATTTACCTTTGCCTAATGCCTATATGAAACATCTTGAGATGTTGAATTAAAGCTCCTTGAATATAATTCTAGAATCTAGAAAGTGCTATCAGTTTGAATGTTGCTACCACCAATATTTGAATTCAATTTTATTTGAGTGTTTAAAAGCATGAAATCAAGGATGAGAGGGACTATTAAGGCTAGCCATTTCTGGTTAAAAAGAAGCAAAGAAGAGGAAACCGAAAAGTGGGGTTTGGATTTTAAAAAATAGGCGAGATCTCAAGGAGTAAAAAGGGGATATGGATCCACCTTTTTCTCTTACCAAATCACCTCCTTTTGAATCAATATTCACCCCAATTCTCCCAGATGTGGCCGGCCAGCCTACGCGCCATAGTGGATGTCAAAACCGGTTCAAACCTGATATAAAAAATGCATTAAAATATAATTTGAATGCACACCGATGTTATATGTCGATGCATGTGCTTATAACTATTACATACACACTATTTAATATTGACTAACATAAATTAAATAAAATACAACTAATATTTCATAAACATAGATTAATTGATTTATAACAATTATAATTAATTATAACAGGTGGTAATAGGAGCATTCAACAGTTCGGTTGGGCGACTTTTAGGCGTAATTTGGTTAGCAGTTAATATTGGATAATTCGAATATTGATGTTGACACGTCACTTAGCATAAGGTTTGACGCTATGACCAAATTTATCGCTTATTTGACATCAGTAAAATTCAGTTTTATTTTATTAAGCGTTACCCTATAGTGATAATTATTTATACCAATTCTCTTTGTCGAAGCTATATCACTTTAGACTCATATAATTTGGTAATGGTCAAAATTCTAATATCACCCACATTCAACTTTCTAGTCCAAACATAAAGTCCTTGGTTCAATAATAACAATTATTACGAATTATACTGCTCTAGCCAAAGGCTTTAACTTTGAGTGACTTCAATTGACTGTGATACTAACCGAGGAGATGAAACCTCTCTTGAATAGTGTTTCACTTCCAATGCTTCCACTCGACCCAACTATAGTCGTTTGATAGATTTTGTGCCATGAATTAACTATAATCAAAGCGGAGCTTCCACATTAAAGATCAACAGTATTCTCATGTCAAGAGAACTGTGTAATTTTGTCACATTGATATTTTCTATTTGGCTTAGTTTTATTAACCAACTGAAAACCGTCGAGTGAGTCATTTCACGATTATCCAATAACTATCAGTAATGACCCTTTGGTGTCTCCAGCAGCCACGGGTAACACACTACCTAACATTTAGAGAGCATCACATACTCTAGTCTCAAAGGATGTATCGATATCTAATCACAGTATATCTTGACTATAAATATTTAAAACGATATGTTTATTTTCATAGCAATAAATTGCTCATGGTTACAAAACTTATAACTACCATCACAAAACATACCATTAATGGATTCTATATAAAATTTACTTTTAATTTAATTGATCAATTTAACATATTATATCAAGTATATAATAAAAAGAAAACACCTTTTATTTTGAACTTGATTGATTTTTGAGTAAGATATATGTAACAAATTACATAATTACCCCTAGAGCATACACTTAACTCTATCAATCTTCCACTTACACTTGGGGCCAATTATGAGATCTTTGCTCCATCCCTTTAATCAGTTTGATGGGAAACAATAAAGTTAGATCCTTCATGAATGGATCTGCTATGTTGTTTAATCATCTACTTTGTCAATCATTTCTCTCTGTTGCTGATAAAATATCTTCATTGTGTGGTACTAGCAGAGTACATTTCTCGGCTTCTAGTAAGCTCTTATTATTACGTTTTCATCACATAACAATGATGTAGTATTCTTAATACTTTGAATCACCCTAATCACATTTATAAATTAATGCATTTATACATTGCTTTTTATTGTGCTGCTATTCAAGGCGATGTGCTTTATTTTGGAATATTTCCAATTTAAAGCTTCTCATTAACGTTTGAGCATGATTTAATATTGACTTATTATACTTGACAGCACTTATGAAATTCTTGTCTGAACACTCTTTCAAAAGGAGTTCGGCGTTTCTGTAAACAATTCTCTTGTATTTTCTGAACACTTGAGAACACTCTAAAGTACCGTTTAGTAATCATAATTTGGATTTGATATCTGCTTCATGCATTAAATACATAAGAAAAATATGATTTTATGGATAATACAACATGTAAGATAATTCCTATTGTCAATATATAAGGAATCCATCTTACATGTTCAATATTAAACATTTTAATAAGGTGTCTTTGCATATCCTTTGGGACATTCTGCAAATCCTTTATTCTTCTTATAAAATATATAGTTACAAATCCAATATCAAGTATTAGACAACCAAACTAGAATCCATTTCAACATAAGTACGTCAGTAGCAATCAACAGTATGTTGTTTATTTATAGTCTAGAAATATCAATATACCTTTTAGTGATTTTTTTTATGGACAAACGCTTCTTTTGCATTTTGACTAAAAACCAAATTATTCAATATTTCTATCAATTTTTTTATTCAATTCCAATGCTTATAAAATGATACTTTCGTATCATTTATCGTACAACTCACAAACTTAATATCGCTTCTATTGACTTCAAGACACTTTGGTTGTTATGTGCAAACAGTCCATTCTAAATCATTATTCAGAATTTTCCATTTAAACATATGTACCAAATAAAAAGTTATACCAAGGGATGATTTTTTGAGTAAATCCGAATTAACTTGAGCCCGTTGAATAATCTATATAACACCAATTTCAACAATTGAAATATGTTATTCTTGTTAACATTGCTCATTATATTCCAACTATATTAGTCTGGCTCTTGAAGACTCATTCACCATTGATAAATCATATCCCTTCTAGTATAACTAATCTTATTTTGATAACGTGCTTGGAACCCATTTCGGATTCGAGCATCATACCACATTGTAGAGTTAATTGTCTTAATGGTTTAATTGACTGCTAAGGATTATCTATTCTCGACGTTGATAAGAAACTCATAGTTTTTCCTTCAATGTGCAAGAATATTTATTAGTTATTCTAATGTGTGGTGTTTATTTAGGTTTGGTTAATTTCATTTCATCCTATGTAATTGGTTTCATCTTTGGATCGTATTCAAATCCATTTTATAACCAATAATTGCTAAAAGAAATTTCTTCACTACAAAGTTGATATTTCTTAAAACAACAGCTGTTTCTCAGTGCAATGGAATAGGTATTCATAAACACTTTATGCATTGCCTTATATATATAAAACTAATTTGGTTTTAAATTAGAATACCTATGTTCAAAATGTTAATTGGTTATCTAATGACAGTCGTTCCCAAACTCCTCTTGGGGCGATTCATATAAGGTTCCTCACCAACAATTATTACGTGCTATCTTTCGACTCATACAACCTGCCAAATCCTCGGCCTAGGATATAATGAAATTCCTTATAAACTTTTATCTTGTATGATTCTGTAAACTATTATTTAGATGAAATTAGTTTAAATATTGTGTACTACTCTTAAGTGCACAACTTTATGGAAAGAAGTTAACTCAACTTCAGTCGCAATTAATTATACTTTATCCAACAAAGTTGGATTATGCCTTACAAATCATTATTATGTACCATCGGGTGGAGTGACTTTTGAGATTGAATCTCTACTCGTTTTAGGAACATCGGAGCTCTCCTCAATATAAAATTTATTCGATCAAATCGAATCAATTTTATTTTCGATTGCACGTTATTTTATTTAATTTCGTTTTATACTCTTTGAACTTATTATAGACATACTACATTCATCTCAAATGTCCATGTCCATGATAACTCATCGATGAATATAACTAAGTACATGGAACCGTTTTGGTATTAATAGACATGTGATTGCATACATCTATATGTATCAATCCAAAAGATTCACCAACTCTTATCATGCTCCCATTGAGTATGTACTTTGCCATTGATTGTTTGAGATATAATTAATTAGTATCCTATGATTCATAATCATATAATCGAAGTATTTCTCAGAAATACGTCTTAGTCTATAATTCCTAAATAATTATAAATAACCCCAAATACTTTTGTATTTTCCAATGCTTCATTTCATTAACAAAACAAATACCACTGTTACAATTTTAATTCATAATGAATATTCATGATATTCATATTGAAATAACATCATGTATATTTTTCAGTCCCCAATTAAAAATGTTATTATTTCATTAAAAAAATTGATATGTTTTACGAAAACAATTTTCATAACTTTATGCGACCAGTAAGTGTTATATGGCATGTTTCCATTATTTTTGCCATTACTATAATTGCATATGAAGTACGAGCTTCATCCAACTACTTAATATAAGATATTTATTTAATTTACTATAACTAGTTTACAGTCATGAATTATGAGACCAAGTATCTTAAATTTAAGGAAATAAGTATCTTAGAAAACAATTTTTGATGTGAATATACTTCTGGATTATAAATCATATTTATCATCCCAGTGTTAGATATTTATTATCATTTTACAATTCTTATATCTTAATTTCTTTATGAAGCAAAAATGACCATTCATTTTCTTCATTCCAACCGCGCCTTATGTTAAATCCACTCTTGTACATTTGATTTCCTTTCTAAATGGTCGAACCATTCAGAGGAAATCTTTACTACAATCATATTGAACTCTTTACAAAAATGCATTTGGTCATCCTTAACTTTTAAGGATATTAACTATCACGACCCGAATTTCAATGTTCAAAAATCGACATCCGTACTTCACTTGTACTCAAATGCCGTAGATTCAACCGTTGAAATTCGATTCGCGTCGGAGCTTATAACACATTAAGTACAACAACACAGCGGAAGAAAATGAATAATATCATTGATATACAACATTTGGTACAACGATGATACAATTGAGATGCCAATACAAATATCGGAGATAGATAATAGCGAAAGACACAGCAGCAGCAGAAAAGCCAGAACCACCATCATGCTTTCCAGACGCGAAGCGAGAAACCCCCATCATGATGTATTAAACAAGGTCGGTCCAGAATATTGAAGAGAAGCACAAAGCTATAACCAAAATCCAAAGACTTCCGAGATATCAAATCTACATCTACTATCTAAAAAACCTAACTCTAGACCGCCCATGCAGAAAAATTATGGCACCCAGAGTTTAGAAAGGGAACAATAAACTCCAGGTCAGTCATGAGACTAGTGTGAGCAAACGAAAACAGTTTTAAACAAAAAAAAATAACAAAAGAATTAAAGATTGAAATCCGTAATGCTTTTTGGAAAATGAAACTACCATAAGGCCTCCCGCCGCACACATCATGTAAACGTAGAATTGGAGGAGATTTCTTCTTATGATAGTCAAACATGCTTGATACGTGAAAATCATTTTTGATATTATTATTAGCGCATAGTGGAAAACATTTGCAAGTATAATATTAATCTTAGCCAGCATACCACATTTCGTCGTATGCCTACTATAGCGACCATGTTCAATAGCAGTTACCGCCACATTCCATGGCAGGTTATACAACTAAAACCGTACAGATTGTTTCTTTGGATTTCCAACAAATGGTCAGGCTAAGGAACTTCCTATTGCCACATGGATACGCCTCTAGAGGGACAACCCGAGAACCTACCTAGCTCTCTGCCAACACAAGGTTGGTTTATCCCTGCTCGGAAGTAACACCTACAAGTATTCCATCCCCGGTCATTTGTGACCTTTATCCGAGGATCCTCAACCACAAAGCAACAACCACAAACTAATAAATTTGTAGTGACCACATAAGTTAAGTATCTGGGATCCATACCATGATCCACCCTTTTCTAGAAGAAATGGACATACCCTAGAGGCGCAACCCCTAATAACCTTGCGCACCTTTCTTGTTTCGACCATTTTCGGTTTGTGAGGTTCGATGAGGTCTCGTCCACAAAGCTACGCTTTTCACAAAGCCATGCTTCGATCAACAAATAATCAGCAACACTCAGCATCACTCAGCATGCCACACTACCAAATTGGGAATGTATCACTAGTAACCATCAACTACATAATCTCTGAGCTCCTACGTCTCAGAGAAGAGTGTTAAGATGAGAGAATAAATTCTCTGCCACCAAACAAAAATGTATTTGATAGAAGCCAGCTTTACATCTCAAAGTGTAATGTCAGACTTACATCCATACAAGTCTGTTCCGGGTTCGAACAGAACCGAAGGCACGTCACAAAGAAGCCCTTGCTATTTGGGTATTCACAATCCCGATCTGACTCCCCATCACATATGGAGATCTCTATACCGGCGCGACTCAGTGCAGAGACATTCGATGTGGTTATCCTTTCGTTCTCGAAAATACCCGATCTTCACCACCGGTCTTCAAATGCAATTCATAACGTCGTATCATTATTCGGAATGGATTATATGATACAAGGTCCTTTCCTGGCTAAACCGAATAATGAGCGCAATATTTAAAAACCATATGGATAATGGGATCTCAGTTAAGTCACAACTTATTACCCAAAACTTTTCTTTTTAATGGTTTAAACAAATTACCATTTACAAATCTTTTAAACAAAAAGATTCACTTCACAAAGTTCACCCACCTTTCACAAAGATTAATTCATAGCCTTTCTAAACAATTTCCCTTTCAAATTGGATTAACTCATCCAATCTTTAAATCAAAGATTCAATTCATAGCTTTCAAAACCATGTCCAAAGAATCATAGCTTTCAGAAACAATTTTCATTTCAAATCTTTTATACAAAAGACACACCTTTTAGATCCTCTTCAATTTCAAAACAAGGTTCAACCATCTTTCACAAAGATTCATTCATAGCTTTCAAAACTATTTCAATTCCATTTCAAACTTGAAATCTTCCAACACAAATTGGAAATCCTTTCTTTATATGAAAGCTATTTGAAAACAAATAGTTTTCGTTTCGGAAAAATCTAATTACATTTGCACGAGTTAAAGCCCTTCAAGTATAAAACTTGGGTTAAATTTAAATTTCCAAAACAATACTTTTAAAATGGTTTAAAACCCATATAAACACATTTATAACTTGTATAACCTCTTTAAACCATAATTTCCAAAACATAGAATTCAATTTCAAATCTTGAATTCAAATTCGAATCAAATGATTTAAATTTCAAAACTTTATCAAGTTTTTCAAAATAACTTTTATCTTAAAAACTCCTTTTCAAAAGACTTTTCAAATTTAACCCAATTCCATTTCCAAAACCATTTGGGTTCAAAATTCAACTTAAAACCATTTCATTAAATTCAAATATCCGTGACTTAAACCATTTCCTCGTGCAATCCATATTTGTGTGTGTATAGTGTAGTCCATGGGTTTTACACAGTAGTGCAAGAATATCAATCATCACAGATTCAATCATTTCAATATCGATAAGCGGTATAATCTATAACGCTTATCTTCCATTCACAGATTCACATATAAGTAATATAAATTCATTACATATAAATAAATTACATTCATCACAAAATGATTCATATCACAAAGTATCACACATCAGGGATATCAAACAATTTAGCATTCAATAAAATCCAAACATTCATAAGTAGGATCAATTAATATCTGATTATAATTAATTTGAACCAGATTAATTACTTATGAATAAACTATAAATCCTGGTTAATTAATCATTAATTAATTATAAACCATCTAAATTAATTAACCTCTAATCATTTATTAATTAACCTTTAATAATAAATTAATCAACCTCTAATCATTAAATAATTAACCTTTAATTATTTAATTATCCTTAGATTAATCACATTAATTAATCAACGCTTAATTAATTACCATTTAATTAATTATTCTAAATTAATAAATTAATATTTATTAATCTCATTAATTAATTAACTCTTAATTAAAAGATACCCAAAATTGATTAATCTTTTATTAATAAATCACTTTAATTACATTCAATAATTATCCATTAATAAATCACCTTAATTCATTAATTTATAAATTTAATTAACCCTTAATTAATCTTAAATTAATTACATAAATTAATAACCCTTTAATTATATTAAAGTAATTAACTTTTAAGTAATCACATTAAGTAATTAAACTTTAATTACTTACATTACTAAATCAATCTTTGATTAATTACATTAATTAATCACCAAATATATTCATCAAAATAATTGAACTTTAAAACATTTAATCTTCTTAATTAATTTCCTTTAATTACTTAGATTAATTAACCCAAGATATAATTATTTTAAAACAAAACAAATTTTAAATCACTTAACTTTTATTTTTAAGACTTGTAATATTGATACATACTTTGAAACTTTTATTTAATTACCCTTTAAAAACTTGATCATCCTCCTTGCTTATTTAAAATTGATTTAAACATTTATATTGATTTCAACTTGATAATATTTTGAAAATCGGGTTTATTATACGTAACTAAAACTTGTTAAATAATTTACTTTATAAACATATTTATTTACAACATACTTTAAACTTAACTAAACATTTCTTTTTTAAATACTAAATTATTTAAAACTTTTAAAATTGTTAAAAAAAACTTTGCTCTTTATAAATCTGTATATTTCCTTTAAAATTTTGAAATCTGGTTACTATAACAAATATAACCCGAGACAAACTCGAGTAAACCAAGCAAAAGTCCCGATCATCTCTCGAGTAATTCGCAATCCACACAGCTCCAAGTCAAACCCAGCTCATTCCCGAGGCAAAACCCGGGTACAAGCCTTCTTCCCCAAATCTTCACAAACCTAGGTATCAGATGTGCATAGTGCACGTGCACGTCGACTCCACGTCGCTCCGATCAACTACGATGGCTCCAACACATCGTCGATGACACACATTAGCCTCCTGAGCACCCAGATTCCTTGATTTCGTCAGAGATCGACAATGAGCTTCTGGATTGAATTAGAACCCAAACCCAGATCAGCAAAACGGATCGCCGACGACACTCTAGGCCACCATCAACAACGCCAACCACACCGTAGACTCGTCTCCTCCTCTAGTTCCTATCCCTCATGTACTAGTTGCCTATTGATCATCATCGACGGCGAAATCCCTTCTCGAACCTCGTCGACCAAAACGAGCTTCTAAACCCTAACTTATCGATGATCGGTCGCCTCGACCCTCTAAAAATTCCACCACTGTTTTTCCTATGCTCGACAATCTTCCCTCTACCTTCGATGTCAGGCATGACTCCCCAAACCTCATCGTTCGTCGGAAATTGACGATATTGTGTTTTCTGTTCAACTCGAAATATCTCAATGTTCCCAAGCTTAAATTTTATGAATTTATTACCTAAATTCATCATTTTGTAATACAAATCAAATTACGAAATCCAAACTTGAATTCGTAAACATTGGTTTTTTTTCCTGTTTGAATATATTTACTGTAATTCTAATTTCCCAGATAAATTACCTAACAATTTCGCTTGTTTTTATTTTTAAAATTCGCATTATATCAATACGAACAAATTTCTTTTAAATATCGTAGGTTAAAAGAAATCAGAGGAAGAGGATTAGAATTTTTTTGAACTTGATTTTTTTTTCCTTTAAAGTCTGCAACAAAAAATAGGGCCTTATCTCTTATATACATACATATATACTCAGACATTTGTGCATATATAACATGCAAGAAAATACACACCATCTTCAAACACACTGCATATCATACTTCAAAATATCATCAAGATAAACAGATTTAGGATCTTATATATAAAAAATTGCTCACCTCAAAAAGAAGAACAGAGAGACATGCTTCTGTTTCCTTTCTAAATCTGGAGTGGTATCTGATCTTGATTTGTTTTTGAATGGAATTGATACTGATCTGGGCTTGCTTAATCCTTGCATTTATAGTTTGTTTGATCTCAGGTTTCTTTGCTCTTGATTAGTTGGTCTGCCACTTTGTTTTTGATTTAAACTGAGCCGATTTGTACTGGAGTGCTTTGCTTCCAGGTTGAATTTTTGTTGCCTTATGCTTAAGATTTTTTTTGAAATGAATTCAAGCTTTATTTTCTAGGTATGATTTTTTTTTTGATTTTATTTCTCAGGTTTGTGAATTTGATTTTTTTCTAGTTTGAGATGAGTTATGGCTTCAGGCTTTTTGATAAATTTTTTTCAGGTTTGAGACAAATGAAAATAGCTTGGAATTTTTTTCTCTTATGCATGTTTATAAATTCAAAGATAAAAGAGAAGTGTATTTTGCCACTTGTTAACTTTATGAACACTTGTTCTTTGCATGATTTAAATTATTTACACTTGTGAATATATGATATAAATCTTTCCTACACTTGTAAATACATGCAAGTTTATACTTAAGTCCTTTAAATAAATTTTATCAAACACTTATATTTTTAAACCCTTACTTTATTTTAAATTTATAAAACATGTTTATCTATTTTGTTTTCTTATATTTATATATTTTCAGCTTTATAAGAAAATGAGTTTGAAATCTAATTATACTAAACAAATAATCATACATACGTATTTCAAAAATGTAGAGTTTAATTTTCAAATAATTTTTGAAAATTTACCATATTAGATTAAAATAAAATTTTCAAAATACATATATTTATATTTATTATAATTAGAAAACAAGTTTTTATAAATTTCAAAATATAAGGTTTTAAATCCTTTTAGCTTAATATTTACAAAACATTCCTTTTTATATTAACTTATGTTTTATGTTTATGCATATTCTATTATTTAATCTTGTATAAATTTTTTAAGGAAAATGCTTTAAAACTTAATTTCTATAATAAATCCAATTTATTTATAATATTTACATTTTAATTTTTCTAAAATCAAAATTTTATTTGTTCAATCTATATATATTCATTAATATATTATTCAAAATAATTTTTTCTAGATTTCCAATTAGAAATTCTATTTAAATTAAAAATCCATTTATATACATATATAAATAAACAACACATGTCTTTATTTATTTTGGAAAAACTAAATTTAATTCACAATTTTAACCCAAAATTTATATTAATTATTAATTCAAATTTGACTCAAAACTCGAGAATGTTAATTAACTAAATTGCACTTTACGTAAACTGATCAAACCGACATTTTAGTGATCGAATTCTTAGATCTATTTTGTAGCCTTTGTTTTGATGTTATATTTAACACACCAAGATCATTATTGTAATTAATCATATTGAATACACGATGTCACGCTATGTTTACATGCTTATTTCAATGTGTTAATTTCATCGAGGTTTCATACATTACGAATTATGACTGCTTACCATGTAACATTTATATATGATCATATATGGATCAAATACCCATATTCTTGTATTACTTTTAGAGTTCGAAAACTCATTGTAGACAGTACATAGTCTCAGATAAGTAAACTAGTAAGTGACCAAGTTACGATCTTATTTAGTGATTGTATACTTAGGCGCTTGCATAGGTAAACATTTAAATTTTATTGGTAAATACATTTTATATTTTAATTTATCAATATTAAATCAGTTCATTTATATATTTTAATTGATAAATGTTTTATCAACTATATTAATTACATTAATTTGTTCAATATAGGTTATTATAACTTTATATAGCAAATGCTCTTACAATATTCGAAAGGTAAATGTCACAACTTCATTTTTTAATAAGGTTTCCATTAGTCTTTTATGTTTCTCCAAATCCTAAGACAAAGCATAAAAGTCTTTCAATTTCACTAGTGGGTATTAGGACTCGTCTTTTTATTACTATGACCATGAGTTTGCTTAACAAGTCATATCCCCGTAAACGATGGATAACTCCTTATCAGTTGTATCATCTTCTAACCTATGGTTCCTTGTCCTAATCTCATTTCAACCTTGAGTTTGCTTAACGAATTAAAAGAAATTATTCACTCGTACTTTCCATTTTCACAACGGCCTAAGTATATTATATGTACATTGAGTTTTCTCAACAAATACATATGATTATGTTACCTCGTCTTTTCAATATATTAATAATACTGCATATAATATATCTAGCTTGAGTTTTCTCAACGCCCAAAGAGTTTGCAAATAATTTTTTAATATATAAATGGTAAAGGATGAAACTTATATTAAGGATTCACAATGTTTAATATGTTTAATTGAGTGATATTGATTTATGGAATAATGTATTTCTTATGAATTACCCTAGCGATTCAAGTGTTGACACATCAGAAATCACGATATACATACTTTTACGTATGTATTTATTCCTTATGTCTATTTAGAGTTTCTTTAATGTTCCACCTTTAGTTTATAAATTTATATTATATAAGGTTAATTATTATACAATTTTTATATTTTATTTAACTTAAACAATATTTTATGGATAACATTATATTAATTAAATCTTATGTAATTAATTAACACTTCAATTATTATTATATTATTCAGTTATAACATATTATAATGAATATATATACTATAACCGTTATAATAATACTCATATATCTCATATATATATATGCATGTGTTTTAATTTATTAATTTAATTAAATTTTGTTAATTTCAAAAATTCTTTTGTGCATACACGTACTCTCATATTATCTTAAATAATTCAAGACAACATAACATATCACTATATGTACTATACAAGTATATATATATATATATTAATTAACTACTTTATTTAATTAAATCGTTTATTCTATTAATCTTATTAATAAATAAAATTTTTAAAATTAATTTTATAACATTTCCAAATTTTTGAAAACTATATTATAACCTTTATAATGTGTTTTATTTTAAATCTAAAACTTTTATTTTAATTTTCAAAATAGTTTGAAAATCCATATTATAACATTTATAATATTTTAATTATTTTAATTTTAACTTTTATATTATAATTTTTAGTTTTAATTTTAATTTTTTTTGAAATCAGCCGAAGTCTCAAATTAGTTTGGGCATTTATATTGGGGATAACCTTTGTGCTTGCCTCATCATTTCGATCCAGGATAGTAGCTAAGTGGGGCAAAGTGCTTAATTACTCAAACCTAATCTTGGAAACTACCTTTTTAGACACCCTACTATATAGTAGGCCTTAATATCGCATAGGCTATTTTGCTCTGATACCATTGTTGGAACTGGTCCATTACGCAATGAGGTAAATGAGTAAAATTGAAAAAATTATTCCATTTTGATCTTTATTGGGCCTATGAAGTCAAAATTTATTTAGATCTTATCTGAATTTTATTTTAAATAAAATCAATATTTTTTAAAATTAGATTTTATTTACTGTATAATATGTATTACATAATATATGTATGTGCATCATTTACACATAAGTGTGTATGTTCATGTTCAACATAAATAGTGTACATGATTTAACATGCCTGTGTGTAAATGTTAAGATTTACACCGCAATAGACATGTTAGCCCCTCTATATATATGTATCTTGTCTAATATATATATATATATATATATATATATATATATATATATACCTGTGTGTGTGTGCGCGCGTGTGTTAATATATATACATTGTAAAATAGGATATATACATATATCTATGTGTGTTTATGCGCGCGCACGTTGTGTGTGTATATATATAATGTAAGTGATTATTATACAATGTGTTTATTTATTTATAAATATATACACAAACACACATAACTGTAAATGATAATATAAACAATTACAAGATTAGATTCAATTTTAAAATTCATTTTTATATTAGGATCTAGATAGACTTAATAAACTCTAGTAACTACAAAATTCAAATTTAATATATCAAAATTCGAATAAATACATATATAATCTTTATATGCATTTCGAAATCAATTATTTTAAATATATATACATAGAGATATATACACACATGCATACTAAAATATTATATATAGATATTTTATATACATAATACATACATATTGGTGTATGTTTAATGTAATTCAATTATTAAAAGTGCACTTTTACATATATGGCCGTATTTTTTTTTCCTTTTTTCTGTTCAAAGTTGTTTTGGTTAAAAAAAATTCTTTTTATATATGGTCGTATAAGTCTAATAGTCAACACTGTAAAACGGTTATTATTTCATAAATTATATTTGGTATACTTTAGGAAAACAGTTTGCATAGTTTGATGCAACCAATAAGTTCTATATGACATGCTCCCACTATTTCTGCCATTACTATAATAGCGTACGAAAAACGAAGCTCCACTCAATCACTTGATATAAGATTTTTATTCCATCTACTCTAACCAACTTACAGTCGAGAGTTTTATATCAAATATCTTAAAATCAAAGAAATAAATCTCAATGAAAACCATTTTCTATATGAAAATACATTTTGGAATAAAAAATAAATCATATTTCTCATTCCATGTTAAGTGTCTATTATTAGTTTTATAATTCTCGTTTTCGATGCCTTTTCATGAAGCAAAAGTATCATTTAATGGAAATCCTTATTATAATATCATGAACGAACTCTTTACAAAAGTCCATTTGGTCATCTTTAACTTTTAAGGATATCAAATAAGTTACACGTTACATAAACTGATCAAATTGACATGTGATCAAATTCTTATACCTATTTTATAGCTTTGGTCAAGTGTTACATTTAACATAACAAGATCCTTATTCTTGATAGAGTTAAGGGTATACCCTAGAGGCAATTTTGTAATTTATTGCATAAATCCAACTCAATAACAATCTTTTTCAAAATAAAAGGCATTTCCTTTATGTTTTATACTTATTATAAATGTCATGAATAAGTAGTTAGTTAATTTAAGTGTATATGTTAAGAAGTCAATAAATGATGTGTTTGTGATAGCAGTTACAAATAGTTATAACCATGAATATTATATCATAATATAATAAGCACATCATTTTAAATATTCCTAGTCAAGATGCATTGAGGCTGAAAAACGATGCATCCGCTGAGAATAATGTACGTAACGGATTCCAAATGTTAGGTAGTGTATTACTCATGACTGCTGGGGGCACCATAGAGTTGTAGACTGATAATTATTGGATTAATCTCCTTAATTATATGAGGTTAATATCATGGTCATTGGAAGTCAACGCAAAGTCAAAATGTCAGGCCAGAGTTGTTTGGTTAATAATAATCATTATTATTGAAATAAGGACTCTGTGTTTGAACTACAGAGTTGAATATGGATGATATTAGAATTTTGACCGTTACCAAATTCTATAAGTCTAAAGTGATACGGTTCCGATGAAGAGAATTGATGTGAATAATCATCATTTTTTGGTACCATTTATAATAAGTAAAATTAGATTTGACCAAAATATGTGTAAGTGATAAATTGTACCAAAATGTGATACCACTAGCTAAGGTGATGTGTGAACCTTAATATCTGAATTGCTTGATGTTAACCGTTAAATGAATTTAAACCTTAGAGTTGCATAACCATAATGATGAATTTTCTGAAAAAACTACATAATTTGATTAATTTGTAAACTATTGTAAATTAAATTTAAGAAATATTAATTATTATTTAATTTAATTAATGTTTGGGAGTTATTTGAATGCATTTATAAAAGTTATATATGCATACATTGATATATGATATTGATGTAATTTTAAACGGGTTGAAGTAAAAGATAATTATATAAAGTGATTTATGGAAATTTTACGTCATTTGATAGCATGTAATTTCATCCATGACAAGTGAAAAGAGAGGAGTAGAGAGAGTGATAATCAAGGGAATTAATTGGGGATAAATAAAGATCGGAAGATATCTCATCCTTTCAATTAAAACATATCCACTAATTCATTTTCTACAAACAATTCATTTTTTCTTATTCATTTTTTCTCTTCTCCACTCCTAACATTCCATGGTAGAAAAATAAAAAGAAAAACAAAAAAGATTTCAAAAATCTTTTAACTTCGAATAAAAAACATTAACTAAAACAAAACAAAAGTGGTTCATCTATCCATGCAAGGATAAGGTGTAGATACTGGAGTTCTTACGATATTTCTTCATTCAAGGTGCATTCTCTTAGCAATATCTTAAGGTAATAATTATAATTTCATTTATTCATCAGTTACCTCGTTCATATGATTTGGATCCATCACATATTTCATCTCATTTGAATATTTGTTATTTGATTACATAGATTAGAGCCCCTTTTGCTGCATCTTAATTAACAGTATCTGTTCACCATGTTGTTTTGATTTGGATCCATTTTAAGATATACTTTGATTGATTACCTATTCATCTTGTCATCATTAAATCTACTTCATATGATTTCACATTTAATTAATTATCCATTTTTTATATATAATTTAGATTGAAACCTTTGCAACGCACACACACACACACATCTATGTGTTCGATTTGTCCTATCTATTTTTATATTGTTTAAAATTTGATGTTTAAATATAAAAACCTTTTGAATGAAATCTAAGTTCTGATTAGCATTATAATTCTATCACTGATTAAAATAGAAAGTATAGGTAGTTTATTAATGTTGGTGTGCGTGTATGTGCGTGTTGTGATTGTTATTGTGAATACAATCTTTTGGTTATTACATACATCTGTGTGGAAGTTCAAAAAATGCTTCATAAACATAATTGGACTTTCATGCAAAATAACACAAACCGTTGGATTTCTTTTAAATTAAAGTTAGACTTCAATTTTCTACTTTATTTTAAAGCATATACTAAATTATAAATTTTATCATACAAATGTTATTTTAAGTTTAAAACATTGTTTATAATGGTTTGTATATGTGTGCATTAATTTAACTTAAGATTTGCAAAATGGACTTTTGTAAAATCCTAACTTTAATCTTAAACTCTTCCTAACTTTGAAACTAGATTCGAAATTGCTGTATTTAATTTCAAACTTATAAACATTGAAACTTAATTTTAACACATTTATACATATGTATACATACATATATAAGCTTTATACATATAAATATGTATCTTTGTATGTATGTATTTTAAATAATACTCTGGACAACAAAGACATACATAAGGAAAACATCATCTATGCACATTTCTCATATGTTGCACTTGTATAATATACATTGAAGTATATTTGGATGTACTCGTATTTCATGCCATGTTTAAATTAATCATCAACGATGTTTAATAAATCATCAATCTAGTCAGTGAGAGAGAAATGAATTTTTCCCCTCTTCGATTAATGTTATTTATTCCCTTAATTGGTTGCACAAGCATTAGTGTAACGACCCAGAATTTTTAATAATTTAAATTTGAATATTTAATTAATTTTAAATATTTATAAGTGAATTTATAAGTCAAATAAATTTTTATTTGAATTTTTGGATTTAATTGGATAATTAAATCGATAATTTAATGTGTTAAATTATGGAAATAATTAAAAATTGAGTTAAATATGATTGAAAATAATTTGGAAAATTTTATTTAATCATACTGGAGTTATAGAAATATTTTAGAACTTTTAAAATCGAATTAAAAGTTAATTTGTGAAAATTGAATATATTAATATTTAATAATCGACTGTAAAATAGCCAATTTTTGAACAGTCTCAGAATTGAACGAAACCTGTTTCATTGGATCCGTAATAGCTAGTTATTACCGGATTTCAAATTTCGTGTCAATCGGAGCTATCGTTTGATCGTGGCAGCTCGAAACGCATCGATTTATTTTTAATTTAAATTTGGCGAGTCAAAATAGCCATTTTTCAAAAAGTCTCGGATTTCGACGAAACCAGTTTCATCGGATCCGTAATGTGATATTATTGTAAGGTTTCAAATTTCAAGTCAATTGGATTTACCGTTTGTCCGGTACAAATTAAAACGCCTAGAAATCGGTTTAATTTAAATTGAACGTTTTTAGCCATAACTCGCACATACTTCCGAATTAGCTTCCGAAACCTGTTCCATTGTGTCCGGAACGCGGGATAAACCCTAGGTACGCTGGTTACGGCGCCTAAATCGGAGTTCGAAAAATCCGGGATGAATAGTGTCGCTCGTTCCTTATAAATAGACCACCACCTTCATAATTTGATAAAAATAACCCTAACCCTAATATCAAACTGCATAGCCGCCACCTACAATTGAATGGCCAGAAAATCATCAACTTTCTCCCTCCAAATCTTCAAATCCACTCAACGATTCAAGAAAGTTTCAACTAGAATGTTGTAGAGGGCTGTGAGTACTACGTTTTCAACGGCTATGATCTAAAATGGAGTTGTATTTTGGGAGATATGGGGGCCGATAGGGGGGGACCTGCGCACGCACTCCCAGGTGGAGGAGATGGCCGAGCTTGGCATGGTGGAGGCCGAACCTAGAGCTAGTAATGGCCTTCGATTTGCAACTTCTCGATCGAGTTCTAGTTGAGTATTGTTGATGAAAACTCAAACCCTAATTGTTTGCTAGTGGGTTCGGCCTCAATTTGAGAAGCCTGTAGCCGTGCGTGATTTGGGAAGAAGCAAGGGTGCGGTGGTGATGAGGTTGGAGCAAGATCCTAAGGCCCAGAATTGCTTTGGGTACAAAATAATAAGTTATGTTGTAAATTAAGTTATAAAAATCGTGTACGATCTTTAAAAAATCATAACTTTTTCATACGAGGTCGAAACTGCGCGAAACCAGTTGCGTTGGAATCGTATGGACGAGCACTACGCGATGAAGTTGGTTTGGAGTCGTTTGGAGTTAGTGAGAATTTCGGGTAAAATTAAACGCGCGTTTAATTTTATTCGAAATAAAAGCTTAAACGGAATTTAAAACCAAGGTGAGAACTTCTCACTCAATCGAATCAGTTTCGATTTTATTTTAAATAGTTAGATTTAAAATATTTGAATGCATGTATGAATGATGATTGATATCTATTGATTGTTAAAATAGACATTATACGCCGTTAGTAAGCGGATGTTATTTAATATAAACATATACCGCGAATATTTCATAAACAGTGAAATTGGTATTATATATAATATCAATATATATATATTGGCATATGTATATATTGCAGTTGTTGATTTCCCGCATTTTTTGTTTAGCGGATGAGACCCTATTACGCCGTTATTAAGCGGATAATATTTATTAAGAACATATACCGCGATAATTTCGTACTGGAGCGAAATTGGTATTGTGCTAATGTTTTTGGATGCAGGAAAACAGGTTGGAGGGATCCAACTGGATTCCTCAACAGTATTTATTTTATTTCAGATATTTTGATATTTGATGGACTATCATATCGATATATGATATCGTTGTTAGTCGTGATTGACTATTTGGTGTGTAGCATCATTGGACCCAGATTTTGGGATTTTAAAATGATTTTAAAAGTGATTTTGAAAATATACTATATTTTTGAAATTGATCCATTATAAATAAATAAACGTTATAATTTTTAAAGTTATAAAAATTATGGTTTTTGTGAAATATAGTAAAAAAGCTGATTTTTAGAAATACGATTAAAAGTCGATTTTTGAGAAATATGAACTAATGAATTTATAAAATAATTTAGATTGGATTTTTGAATATATGATAAAAGTTTAAATATAGGATTTATAAAATTTGATTATTTTATAAATCGAAATGATGAAGTTATAAAGGAAATTAAAGACGTTTTAGAATAATAATATAAACTGATTTATATTAAGAGATTTATAAATGGATATTTATAAATTGAAAAATTGACATTATAAAACAAGTTTTTATAAGTGTTTGAATGTAGTGAAAATGAATTTCATAAATGAATGAAATTTATAGAGTTATAAACTGTGAAGTTATAAATGAAATCTATAAATAGTAAGATTTATAAATTTGGTGAAATTATTTGAAGAATAGATTGATTAAATAAATAAATCTTATAAGTTATAAGGTTTATAAATTGAAAAGTCTTTAAAAAGAACGATTTTGTAAAATAATCGTTTTATAAGTAGTTAACTTATAATATGAACTTTTAGTCTATAATTGAATTATAAACTGAATAGGTAAATAAAAGGATTTATAAAAAAGGAAGTTTTTATAAATAAATAGAAAAGGAATTTATGAACGTTGTTTTATAAATTCGCAAATGACTTATTTTGACAAGTTAATTGTTATAACTTAGAAATGGAGTTATATTCACATTTTTTAATAGTGAATAATCCTTTAAATTAAAATGAATAAAAGGATGAGATTTGTTAACAAAGTTTATTCACATTTTTGAATAGTGAATAACACGTTAAAGGAATTGTTTTGAATGCGATGTTTTAAATAGAATTAAAACAATCTAACGATGTTTTTAAACATGTTGAGATTCGAAACCATAGATTTCAACATTTATTGTTGAAATAGATGTTTCGAGAAATGAAAGGAGATGATGGACTATAACACTGTTGTTATAGTAAATGATTTCCGAAAGGAAATGTTTTTGTATAGTATTGGGATTTATATATCTATTTTAATTTCGAATCCCTATACTAGTGATTTTGGGTTGTCGTAACGATGTTTTACGTAACATTCGTTTTGGCCCAAATAAATATGTTAAGTGAATGATTTCCTTAAAGAAAGAAATATATACTTAATTCGGTTTAAGTGTATTGAATATTTTCTAAGTGTTGAAAATAAAAGATTGTGAATTACTTATTTAATAAGTATGGGAATGTTTTCCAATATGAAGTGAAAAATTAGAATTTATCTTTTTGAAGATAAATTGAAATGAATAGTTGAAATCATATATGCATGGATATTTTGAAGTATAAATTCATTATGGAATTTATATGTGAAAAGTGAAATTGGTTAAAAATAAATATTGATTTATTTTTGACGTATTGAAATTATATATCTAGTAAAGATATTTTGGAAAATAAATAATTTGGAAAATTATTTGGAATCTGGTGATGTGTGCATATCCATTGATAGTTCAATAACCGACTATCAATATTTCCCTTTGAATGGGTAATTGATGTGAATTGATTGAATTTGAATGTCACACTTATTTTTGAATAAGCGCTCACTATTCGGGTTAACCGGGAAAGGACCATGGGGTCGTATAACCCATTCCGAATATGTGATACGTCGTTGCGAATTGCATTGAAGATCGGTGTTGAAGACCCGGTATTTGCGAGAGCGATAGGATGACCTATCGATTGTTTCTGCACCGAGTCGCGCCGGTATAGAAACTCCATATGTGATGGTGAATCCGATCAGGATTGTGAATATCCGGATTGCAAGGACTTCTTTGTAAGTGCCTTCGGTTCTGTTCGAGCCCGGAACAGACTTGTATGGATTGTATGCCTGACATTACAAGTTGAGATATAAAGCCGATTTCTTTCAAATATATTTCTGTTGGTGGCGGAGAATTTATTCTTTGCTTAACACCCTTCTTTGAGACGTACGAGCTCAAAGGTTATATAGTTGAAGTTATCAGCGATATATTCCCAGTTTGGTAATGTGACATGCTGAGTGATGCTGAAATGATCATTGTGTTGATTATTGTGATAGGATCATTTATTTGATCGTCTATCTTAGTGATCATTGTGTTGATCATTTGTTGACCCAAAGCATGGCTTTTGTATAAAGTATGTTTTTGTGGACATGAATTCGTCGAGCCTCACATCCCGGAAATGGTCAAAACAGGAAAGAAGCAGCAAGGTTATGAGGGGTAGCACCCTTTAGGATGTGTCCATTTCCTTCTGGAAAAGGGTGGTATCATGGTATGGAGCCCAGATACTTACTCATGTTGAAAACACTTTGTTATGATTGTGTGAATTGATTAGAGAGCGCTCTCGGAAAAAGGTCCCAAAGGACCGGGGGATGGCATATTCGGTCAGTTGTTGCTCAGTTAGGAGTAACCCGGCCTTGTGTTGGTTGAGATCCGGTTTGGTTCTCGGGGATGTCCATCCAGAGGCATTCTCAGTGGCAATGGGAAGTTCCTTGGCCTGACCATTTGTTGGAAATCCAATTCCCAATACGAAACTAGTACGGTATTAGTTGTAGAACCTGCTATTCACTTATGGTGGTCACCACTGTTTGGATAGTAGCTATAGTAGGCATAGTTCGAAATGTCTATGTCGGCTAAGATTTATATCTTTATTTTCGAAATGATTTGTTATACATTATGCACTAATAATAATATCAAATGTTATTTTAAATGCGTATCAAGCATCTTTGACTATCATAAGGAGAAATCTCCTCCGATTCTGCGTTTGCATTGTGTGTGTGTGCGGGAGGCCTTATGGTAGTCTCATTTTTAAAAGCATTGCGAATTGATTAAAAATATTCCTCTATTTTGATTTTAAAAATAAATAAACTGTTTTGAGTTCTCACACCAGTCACATGACTGACTCGGAGTTTATTGTTTTCCTTCCTAAACTCTGGGTGCCCACCAATTTCCACACGGGCAGTTAAGAGTTAGGTTTATCAGGATATTCTGGATATTCTGGAGTTGCTGGAGGCAAGCTGGATTGGCATGGCGTATTACTAGTTTATATAGTATTTCTTTTTCCGCTGCACTGGTTGATGTTGTTGATGTTGTACACTCTGATGATATGATGTAATGAAATGAAATGTAATGTAATAACTGATATAGTTCTTTGTTTAAAGATTATTCATTTATTATTATATGTTGTTCCGCTGCGAATTGTGAGATTCTGTTGTTGTTCTGTTGTTCCTTTCTGTCCCGTTCTATTTTAAAATTTTCTATTCTCTTATTTTCAAATTTCTTTTCTCCCTCTATTTTCTATCTTCTGTTTTTCTAATTCTCTGTTTTCAAAAAAAATGTCTATCTTCTTTTCTCTCTATTTCCTATCTCTTCTCTCCTCCCTAATTTCTATCTTTTTCTCTTCTTCTTTCCTAAATTTTTCTTAAATAAAACCCTCAGTGTTCGGTTTTCCGTCGTTTGATTTCTCGGCAGTCGATAAAGTGAGTGTCGATGTCGGATTTTCGGAAGACGAAGAATCGTGTCCTGACAATGTGGTATCAGAGCTCTTATGGTTAAGCGACAACCATGGTTCTGTTGGGTATAATTCATTAGAGATGGAGTCAGTAGTACTCTAGAATGAGTTTGAGTGTAATAATAGCTATGAGAGCGTATTTGTTAGTGAATATAAAAAAAAATTGTTTTATATTGTGATGATTGGTTTATTGAGTGGCATATGAACTTTCGTCAGCGTGGTCCGCAAGACTATGCCGAAGGGGTTTCTAAACACTTGAATAGAACAATTCGGCACAATATTGTTTTAAAATTGGGTAAATGAAATAATTTTTGCCTTGATTATATTTTATATATAAAGAAATAATTTTCAAAAATTATTAAAGTGTATATAAGTAGATTGTTTAGTTGTTTGAATAGTCTAAAAAAAAAAGAATAATTGTATAAGCAAAAGAATTATAAGAATTGAATTATAATTAAAGTGATTTACAATTGTGAAATAAACTTATATATACAAGAAGTAAAATTATATGAATATGAGTTGTAAACAATCAAGTGGATTAAATGAATGTGAACTTGAGTATATAAATGAAATTCAACTTTAGGAAATTGAATTAAATAAATGGATTGAGTATAAATCAATTGAATGTAAAATTTAAGTTGATAAGGAATAATTAATGAAAGTGTTAATTCATTAAAATCTAATTTTATTAGAAGTTGAATAAATTGGAATGGAAATCAATTTAATGTTAAACCAAATTGAATGAAAGTAAGCAAAGTAATTTGGTTGTAATTAATATACTTCGGTTGTTATTTGATTGTTGATTGATTGTATAAAATTCATTAAGTGTTAATGAAATTGAATTAGTGAAATTTAAAGCTATGTAATTGAATTCAAATTGAAAGTAAATAAATTTGAATAGAATTGAATGTGAATTGGATTTAATTAGTGAATGCGAACTAATTAAAATTGAATATGAATGAAAGTTGATAAAATCCAATGTTAATAAATCAAATGTGATTTGAAAGTGAAAACCAATTCATTGTATATTAATGAAAATATGAATGAATATTATTGATTATGAATGATAATTGGATGATGGTTGAATATATATTGCTATTGTTGCATTTGCTATGTGACATGTATAGTCATCATGTTGGTATATATAGTTATTATGTTGCTACATGTTGTATATCGATACTATGCTTTATATGCATGTTTCTCATGTTGTTTGTTGAGTGTTTAGTAGGTGCGGATCGCGTTTGCTTCGCATTTGGAGCTCGCTTTAGCGCTATATTAGCCGTATATGCTTGCTAATAAAAATATAAGGTACATATCTCGGATTAAATATCGCATTTTTATACTTTATTCCCTTCGGGATGCCTCATTACTTGATGAGATGTATATTTGTGATATATATACTGTCATTTTTTTTTCGGATCGAGCCGCGCAAAGGAGACATGGCGAATTTTTCCGGAAAATTTAAGGCGTTAGAAAAAATTTGAGAAAATTTGGAAAAATTTTTGGAAACTTTAAACTTTGATTTGGAATTGAAAGTTAAATGATATAGTTGTTTTTGAAAAGATAACTAAGTATGATTTGAAAACTTAGTAAAGTATTGAAAGAAGTTTAATTATGAATTTTGAAAAAATTAATAGATTTTGTGACTTTTCTTACTTGTAATTTCGAGGACGAAATTCTTTTAAGGGGGAAAGATTGTAACGACCCAGAATTTTTAATAATTTAAATTTGAATATTTAATTAATTTTAAATATTTATAAGTGAATTTATAAGTCAAATAAATTTTTATTTGAATTTTTGGATTTAATTGGATAATTAAATCGATAATTTAATGTGTTAAATTATGGAAATAATTAAAAATTGAGTTAAATATGATTGAAAATAATTTGGAAAATTTTATTTAATCATACTGGAGTTATAGAAATATTTTAGAACTTTTAAAATCGAATTAAAAGTTAATTTGTGAAAATTGAATATATTAATATTTAATAATCGACTGTAAAATAGCCAATTTTTGAACAGTCTCAGAATTGAACGAAACCTGTTTCATTGGATCCGTAATAGCTAGTTATTACCGGATTTCAAATTTCGTGTCAATCGGAGCTATCGTTTGATCGTGGCAGCTCGAAACGCATCGATTTATTTTTAATTTAAATTTGGCGAGTCAAAATAGCCATTTTTCAAAAAGTCTCGGATTTCGACGAAACCAGTTTCATCGGATCCGTAATGTGATATTATTGTAAGGTTTCAAATTTCAAGTCAATTGGATTTACCGTTTGTCCGGTACAAATTAAAACGCCTAGAAATCGGTTTAAATCGGTTTAATTTAAATTGAACGTTTTTAGCCATAACTCGCACATACTTCCGAATTAGCTTCCGAAACCTGTTCCATTGTGTCCGGAACGCGGGATAAACCCTAGGTACGCTGGTTACGGCGCCTAAATCGGAGTTCGGAAAATCCGGGATGAATAGTGTCGCTCGTTCCTTATAAATAGACCACCACCTTCATAATTTGATAAAAATAACCCTAACCCTAATATCAAACTGCATAGCCGCCACCTACAATTGAATGGCCAGAAAATCATCAACTTTCTCCCTCCAAATCTTCAAATCCACTCAACGATTCAAGAAAGTTTCAACTAGAATGTTGTAGAGGGCTGTGAGTACTACGTTTTCAACGGCTATGATCTAAAATGGAGTTGTATTTTGGGAGATATGGGGGCCGATAGGGGGGGACCTGCGCACGCACTCCCAGGTGGAGGAGATGGCCGAGCTTGGCATGGTGGAGGCCGAACCTAGAGCTAGTAATGGCCTTCGATTTGCAACTTCTCGATCGAGTTCTAGTTGAGTATTGTTGATGAAAACTCAAACCCTAATTGTTTGCTAGTGGGTTCGGCCTCAATTTGAGAAGCCTGTAGCCGTGCGTGATTTGGGAAGAAGCAAGGGTGCGGTGGTGATGAGGTTGGAGCAAGATCCTAAGGCCCAGAATTGCTTTGGGTACAAAATAATAAGTTATGTTGTAAATTAAGTTATAAAAATCGTGTACGATCTTTAAAAAATCATAACTTTTTCATACGAGGTCGAAACTGCGCGAAACCAGTTGCGTTGGAATCGTATGGACGAGCACTACGCGATGAAGTTGGTTTGGAGTCGTTTGGAGTTAGTGAGAATTTCGGGTAAAATTAAACGCGCGTTTAATTTTATTCGAAATAAAAGCTTAAACGGAATTTAAAACCAAGGTGAGAACTTCTCACTCAATCGAATCAGTTTCGATTTTATTTTAAATAGTTAGATTTAAAATATTTGAATGCATGTATGAATGATGATTGATATCTATTGATTGTTAAAATAGACATTATACGCCGTTAGTAAGCGGATGTTATTTAATATAAACATATACCGCGAATATTTCATAAACAGTGAAATTGGTATTATATATAATATCAATATATATATATTGGCATATGTATATATTGCAGTTGTTGATTTCCCGCATTTTTTGTTTAGCGGATGAGACCCTATTACGCCGTTATTAAGCGGATAATATTTATTAAGAACATATACCGCGATAATTTCGTACTGGAGCGAAATTGGTATTGTGCTAATGTTTTTGGATGCAGGAAAACAGGTTGGAGGGATCCAACTGGATTCCTCAACAGTATTTATTTTATTTCAGATATTTTGATATTTGATGGACTATCATATCGATATATGATATCGTTGTTAGTCGTGATTGACTATTTGGTGTGTAGCATCATTGGACCCAGATTTTGGGATTTTAAAATGATTTTAAAAGTGATTTTGAAAATATACTATATTTTTGAAATTGATCCATTATAAATAAATAAACGTTATAATTTTTAAAGTTATAAAAATTATGGTTTTTGTGAAATATAGTAAAAAAGCTGATTTTTAGAAATACGATTAAAAGTCGATTTTTGAGAAATATGAACTAATGAATTTATAAAATAATTTAGATTGGATTTTTGAATATATGATAAAAGTTTAAATATAGGATTTATAAAATTTGATTATTTTATAAATCGAAATGATGAAGTTATAAAGGAAATTAAAGACGTTTTAGAATAATAATATAAACTGATTTATATTAAGAGATTTATAAATGGATATTTATAAATTGAAAAATTGACATTATAAAACAAGTTTTTATAAGTGTTTGAATGTAGTGAAAATGAATTTCATAAATGAATGAAATTTATAGAGTTATAAACTGTGAAGTTATAAATGAAATCTATAAATAGTAAGATTTATAAATTTGGTGAAATTATTTGAAGAATAGATTGATTAAATAAATAAATCTTATAAGTTATAAGGTTTATAAATTGAAAAGTCTTTAAAAAGAACGATTTTGTAAAATAATCGTTTTATAAGTAGTTAACTTATAATATGAACTTTTAGTCTATAATTGAATTATAAACTGAATAGGTAAATAAAAGGATTTATAAAAAAGGAAGTTTTTATAAATAAATAGAAAAGGAATTTATGAACGTTGTTTTATAAATTCGCAAATGACTTATTTTGACAAGTTAATTGTTATAACTTAGAAATGGAGTTATATTCACATTTTTTAATAGTGAATAATCCTTTAAATTAAAATGAATAAAAGGATGAGATTTGTTAACAAAGTTTATTCACATTTTTGAATAGTGAATAACACGTTAAAGGAATTGTTTTGAATGCGATGTTTTAAATAGAATTAAAACAATCTAACGATGTTTTTAAACATGTTGAGATTCGAAACCATAGATTTCAACATTTATTGTTGAAATAGATGTTTCGAGAAATGAAAGGAGATGATGGACTATAACACTGTTGTTATAGTAAATGATTTCCGAAAGGAAATGTTTTTGTATAGTATTGGGATTTATATATCTATTTTAATTTCGAATCCCTATACTAGTGATTTTGGGTTGTCGTAACGATGTTTTACGTAACATTCGTTTTGGCCCAAATAAATATGTTAAGTGAATGATTTCCTTAAAGAAAGAAATATATACTTAATTCGGTTTAAGTGTATTGAATATTTTCTAAGTGTTGAAAATAAAAGATTGTGAATTACTTATTTAATAAGTATGGGAATGTTTTCCAATATGAAGTGAAAAATTAGAATTTATCTTTTTGAAGATAAATTGAAATGAATAGTTGAAATCATATATGCATGGATATTTTGAAGTATAAATTCATTATGGAATTTATATGTGAAAAGTGAAATTGGTTAAAAATAAATATTGATTTATTTTTGACGTATTGAAATTATATATCTAGTAAAGATATTTTGGAAAATAAATAATTTGGAAAATTATTTGGAATCTGGTGATGTGTGCATATCCATTGATAGTTCAATAACCGACTATCAATATTTCCCTTTGAATGGGTAATTGATGTGAATTGATTGAATTTGAATGTCACACTTATTTTTGAATAAGCGCTCACTATTCGGGTTAACCGGGAAAGGACCATGGGGTCGTATAACCCATTCCGAATATGTGATACGTCGTTGCGAATTGCATTGAAGATCGGTGTTGAAGACCCGGTATTTGCGAGAGCGATAGGATGACCTATCGATTGTTTCTGCACCGAGTCGCGCCGGTATAGAAACTCCATATGTGATGGTGAATCCGATCAGGATTGTGAATATCCGGATTGCAAGGACTTCTTTGTAAGTGCCTTCGGTTCTGTTCGAGCCCGGAACAGACTTGTATGGATTGTATGCCTGACATTACAAGTTGAGATATAAAGCCGATTTCTTTCAAATATATTTCTGTTGGTGGCGGAGAATTTATTCTTTGCTTAACACCCTTCTTTGAGACGTACGAGCTCAAAGGTTATATAGTTGAAGTTATCAGCGATATATTCCCAGTTTGGTAATGTGACATGCTGAGTGATGCTGAAATGATCATTGTGTTGATTATTGTGATAGGATCATTTATTTGATCGTCTATCTTAGTGATCATTGTGTTGATCATTTGTTGACCCAAAGCATGGCTTTTGTATAAAGTATGTTTTTGTGGACGTGAATTCGTCGAGCCTCACATCCCGGAAATGGTCAAAACAGGAAAGAAGCAGCAAGGTTATGAGGGGTAGCACCCTTTAGGATGTGTCCATTTCCTTCTGGAAAAGGGTGGTATCATGGTATGGAGCCCAGATACTTACTCATGTTGAAAACACTTTGTTATGATTGTGTGAATTGATTAGAGAGCGCTCTCGGAAAAAGGTCCCAAAGGACCGGGGGATGGCATATTCGGTCGGTTGTTGCTCAGTTAGGAGTAACCCGGCCTTGTGTTGGTTGAGATCCGGTTTGGTTCTCGGGGATGTCCATCCAGAGGCATTCTCAGTGGCAATGGGAAGTTCCTTGGCCTGACCATTTGTTGGAAATCCAATTCCCAATACGAAACTAGTACGGTATTAGTTGTAGAACCTGCTATTCACTTATGGTGGTCACCACTGTTTGGATAGTAGCTATAGTAGGCATAGTTCGAAATGTCTATGTCGGCTAAGATTTATATCTTTATTTTCGAAATGATTTGTTATACATTATGCACTAATAATAATATCAAATGTTATTTTAAATGCGTATCAAGCATCTTTGACTATCATAAGGAGAAATCTCCTCCGATTCTGCGTTTGCATTGTGTGTGTGTGCGGGAGGCCTTATGGTAGTCTCATTTTTAAAAGCATTGCGAATTGATTAAAAATATTCCTCTATTTTGATTTTAAAAATAAATAAACTGTTTTGAGTTCTCACACCAGTCACATGACTGACTCGGAGTTTATTGTTTTCCTTCCTAAACTCTGGGTGCCCACCAATTTCCACACGGGCAGTTAAGAGTTAGGTTTATCAGGATATTCTGGATATTCTGGAGTTGCTGGAGGCAAGCTGGATTGGCATGGCGTATTACTAGTTTATATAGTATTTCTTTTTCCGCTGCACTGGTTGATGTTGTTGATGTTGTACACTCTGATGATATGATGTAATGAAATGAAATGTAATGTAATAACTGATATAGTTCTTTGTTTAAAGATTATTCATTTATTATTATATGTTGTTCCGCTGCGAATTGTGAGATTCTGTTGTTGTTCTGTTGTTCCTTTCTGTCCCGTTCTATTTTAAAATTTTCTATTCTCTTATTTTCAAATTTCTTTTCTCCCTCTATTTTCTATCTTCTGTTTTTCTAATTCTCTGTTTTCAAAAAAAATGTCTATCTTCTTTTCTCTCTATTTCCTATCTCTTCTCTCCTCCCTAATTTCTATCTTTTTCTCTTCTTCTTTCCTAAATTTTTCTTAAATAAAACCCTCAGTGTTCGGTTTTCCGTCGTTTGATTTCTCGGCAGTCGATAAAGTGAGTGTCGATGTCGGATTTTCGGAAGACGAAGAATCGTGTCCTGACAATTAGAGAAGGGAAAAAAATTCCTTCTCAAAATTAATTTTAATAAGTAACTGTTACATAGATGGGTGCATTTGATACACTCATTAATTTAATTTTATATCAAATTCAAACTCTTTCAAACTAATAAAATAAAATAAAAGATTTTATTTATACCACCTTTTAATTTGGATTTAAAGTCTCTTTAGATTTCATATGCCCAATAGAACTAAAGAGAATTTTTTTTTTGAAATTTATCTTTTAACTCTCCTACGGGCTGGCCTAGTTCCTTTGATTATAATCAATTATACTAAATACATGATGTCGTACTATTGTTTGCGTGCCTATTTTGGCTAAACTTATTTCATCGAGGTTTAATATATTACGAAATATGACCATTCACCATATACTTTATATGCGATTGGATATGTATCAAATATTCATATCTTTGTATTTGCTTTAAAGTTCGAAACTCATTAAAGATAATACATAGTCTTGGGCAAATAAAAAAGTAAGTAACCAAGTTATGGACATGTTTATAGTTGTATAATTAGGCAACTACATGAGTCAACATGAAAAAAAATTGTTGGCAAGTATATTTGATATTCCTTTTTATCGATATAAAATTAGTTCATTTTGTATACCTAAACTGATACACATTTCATCAATAATATTAATTGCACAAACTTATTGAAGTAGATTAGTCTAATTTATACATAGCATATGCTCCTACAATGTTAGAAAGGTTGAATGCTATCATTTCGATTTTCTAATAAGACTTCGATTAGACTTTCATGTTTCTGTAAATCCTAAATGAAACATAGAAACCTTTCGACTTCTCTAATAGATGTTAGGACTCGTTTACCTTGGAATTCTTCCCTTGAATTTTTCTTATAAAACCAATGGCCCACAAACGATGGATAATACTTTATTGGTCATATCATGTACTACTCCTATCCCTTGGTCTTTGTCCCATTCTCATCTTGACCTTGAGTTTGCTCAACAACTCGAAAGTGATTATTCACTTGTACTTATCATTCCACCATAACCTAAGCATAGAATATGTACCTTGGGTTTTCCCAACAAATACATATAGTTGTCTTATCTTATCCAATCGATATATTAATAATACTGTACATAACATCTCTAGCTTGAGTTTGCTCAACAACTAAAGAGTATGTCAGTAATTTATCAACATATAAATGGTAGAGGACGACACTTATATTAAAAATTCATAATCTTCAATATACTTAATTGAGTGATATCAACTTATGGAGTAATGTATTTCATATGAAATACCATCGTGATTCAAGTGTTGGACACGTTTAAAATCATGGTATACGTACTATACATATATATGTATTCCTTAAATCTATTTTAAGTTTCTCACCATTCTGCCTTTTATTATACATTTATATTATATAAGTTTAATTCTTATATAACATTTTATAATTTTATTAATTTTTATAATAATCTTATATTACTTTTATCAATTAAATCTTGTTTAACTAATTAAGTAAAATTTTAATTAATTTTATTTTATTCATTTTAAATTGAATACGTGCACTATAACATTTATAGTCATACACATATATCTTTTATGTATATATATGTATTGTATTATTAATTTATTAATATTTAATTAATTTATTAATTAAAATAATTATAACTAATTTCCAAAATTACATACATACATATGTAACCTTAACATTTTAAGATAATGTTACATATACTAATACGTATGTTATTTAATTTAATTCGCTAACTTTTCTTTGAATAATTAATTTCAATTCCTTAGTCTAAAACCCATGAGAGAATGTTCATAAAGTATGCTTTGGAAATGCCTTCGATTTTGAAAAAAAGATTGTCAAAGGATTTCTTTTATTTATTTTGGAAATTTTGTTTTGGGAAAGTTTTGAAAGTTTAGTTTTCAAAGAAACGCGTATTTTACATTAGTAGTGTCAAGAAAATTTTAGTTCATAAAAGATTAATTTTTGAAACCCATAAATAGTTATATGTATATATCGTAAAGGCTTGATTTTGATTTTTGGCAAGAATTTTTTTTCCAATTTGGGAAATTTGTGTTTAAAGAATAAAGGTTTTTGGAAACCCTGATATATATGTATATATATTCGTATATGTATGCATGTATGTATGTATATAGGTTTGATTTTTTAAAAGAAGTTTTGGTATGAAATAGTTTCTATTAGAAACAAGTATAAATGAGCATACATTTAGCTCGGTGATTTTTTAGTTTATAAAATCTAGGTATTTAAAATCTTCTTTCTTTAAGGTATAGACAAAATAGGAGAGGCATTCAATTTTATCGGGGGTATGTAGTTTGAAGTGTTGTTATACTACCAGCTATTGGGAGAAACATTTCCATGCAAAGTAGGCATGGAATAATAATTGGAATATTTTCGGGGTTTTTGAAATATTTTTTGTTACAGCAGTTTTATTGGGACTGCTGTTAATTGTTAGAGCATGATTCGAGGCTAGGCGGTAGGCTTTGACACCGCTGTAATGGATAGGAACTTTTTCGGATCATGTCGAATTGATGGAGATGGCGCAAAACGATTACTATTATTTAATTCGACCCTAATTAGGTTTAGTTTTAATTAACATCCAATGTCCTTTTAACGGTTAACCACCTAGTGGTAAATCTAAAGTGGAAAACCAGTTAATGAGTTTTGGTACAACTTAAACCTAGAATTAGACTATAAAGTCGTATTAGAATTCCCCCCGTTGCCTCCTTTCATTCCTCCTTCCTCAATAAGCTGAACCCAATCTTTGTCCTTCTCCTCCTCCTTCAAGTATCAGGCTTTCTCTTTTGTTCCTCTGTAGGTGATGTCGTTTTTCCCTAGAAGTAGCAACCTTGCCTCCCCCTCATTTTGGTTTTGCACGTGGGATTTCGCCCACCACCACCACTACAGATCTAAACCCTATTTCTTCTCTCCAACACTTCTTAGCCTAAGAAATACTTCGCACTGCCAGTTTTTTATCACACCATTATGGTCTTAACCCTCAAATGGCTACTTGGCTGGCCTGGAGTGAGTAGAAGGTTTCGCCAGTTTTGGGTTGTAAGAGCTATTTATCGCGGTAGCATTTGCATCGATCGTCTGCTTCGAGACCTTTGAGGAAGAATGTTATTCGTGCTATGTCTTCCTTTTTATTGTCCTGTTGGCGTAAAATTTCGATGGAAGAGACTATTTGATTCAGATGAAGGGTGCCTTGATTGAGCTGACTAATGACGACCTCGCTAAGATTTTGGAGGCCTCCGCGAAGGACGACGACTTAGAGGATCTTGAAGTGATTGATTCAAAGATTTTGCAGGAGATCTCTTCCTAGGATGATAGTATTTGGAAGAGGGATAATATAGTATGACTGCCCATAACGTTGTATGCATCATTCAACATAATGTTATCCCTAAGACGGGAAGTTATGATCAGATTTATCCCATTGTGCGGAAGACCATCTATGCTAGTATTGGAGGCATCACCGTCAATTGGACTCACACCCTTATGATGCTTTGTTGATTAAGGATTAGCACTCCACAGAGTCACTTTCTTTATTTTCACCTATCCACTATTGTCTTTCGGTAATACGGGTGAACCTCCGTGGAGAGGCAGTTTAGTAGAGGGTTCTTTCTGCCATCATTGGATCCTTCCTTAGGAAGATGGTAATTTCGAAGCCGTCAGCAACACCTTAGCGCCAGCGGTATGAGATTGGGTGTATAACTGTCATGCTACGAACATTCAAGGGTTGTAGTAATGGATCAAGCTCCAATACTGGAGCAAGACATCTCGAAGTCTACATGCATTATTTTAGGATTTATGGTATTGTTGTCCTTTCTCTTATAGCATTTGTTCTTTTCTTTTAGGTTGTTTGGGTTGTGACTGTTAGTTGTCTCTTGTAAAAGGCATGCATGATTCTATGAGTTCCTATTTATTTGCTCTGTTATTCTTTCCGAACATGCAAACCCCTCTTATATATGCATAGTGATAAAGCGATATAAATATGAAAATTTCATAAAAGACATTTAACTAACAGTAAATGCAATAAAGACTGGAAGTTTAAAATAGTTGAAAATTTTAAGTGAAGGGTAAGATAAAGTTGTTTTGGTATCAAGAGTTATTACACATGTTCCTCAAAAGCTAATTTTTTTGGATAATTGGGAATGATGGCATTTTTAAATAAAATATCAAGTTTTATGGGTAAAGATCAGTTGTAGAATTTTAGAATTTGGTATATGCATTTAGTACATAACCGACTTCCGACTATGTTGAAGTTATGACTAAATTTATCAAAATATTTGAAAAGGAAGTATTTTGAAAGGTTCTCTTTTAAATTTTTTTAGGTTTTAATTTAGAATTTTTGTCCAAAAATTTGATTTCAATGGACAATGTCCATCTTAATATTTTGGGATTTTATTTTTCAAATGATGTACAAATTCGAAAAGTGAGAAAGATTTTTGTCAAATATTTTATTTTGAAGGCCACATGTTAAGCATAGAGAAGGCAAATAGAGTTGATATTTGCAGATTTAACACTGCATTAGAATCGACAATGTGATAAATGCAAACGGTAACAAGGGAAAAACTGTTTTAGCCTTGAAATTTCTATTTCCATACCTTGTCGATGACAAGTGCGAGTCTATTTTTAGACTCATTTCTATTATAGAGCCTGAAAATAAGCCTCTTTATGCATTTTATGCATGGAATATTTTGAGTAAATTTGGGGTAGCGAGGAAATTTCCACAGTATTACAAGAATAGGAAGATTATAGAGTGGTGAGAATGTTAGATTCTTCACCTAAGTTCCTTTTTTTGACGTAGGAGTGAAGTTTAGAAAGCGATTTTTCGACACGTTAGAATTTTGGATGGTGGGAAATGGATGTCAAATTGGTTGCTTAATTCATTTATTCGTAGAAGCGTGGGGTTTTTGGTTGAAAGATTTTTCAAAAACAACGTACATATAGAACTGGCAGTATACATATGGTTGTTTGCATCATATTTTTCAAAAATATTTTTAAAGAAATGCGTTCATATAAGAAGATCTGATTTAGAATTATTCTACATACATATTTTCTATGTGGTAAAAATATTTATTTCCAAAATCTGTTTTAAATCAAAATTTTCCTTTAAAACAAGTATATAAAACTCGTGTGCAAAACGGTCAATTCAAAGGAAAATTCAATATAAATTTGCATACAACAAAAACCATATAAAATTGCAAACGCACAATAAAATTTTCGTCAAATGTTGGCTCACTTATTTATAGAAAGAAGCGTTGCAAAATTTATAGAAATTGCTGAAATTCACAAATCAAAAGAAACTGAAAAAAATAGGGAAAAAGGGGAAACATGCTGAAACTCATAAGGGAATGAGCCTAAAAGAAAATAAATGGTTAAGTGAGAACGTGTAATATGGGTTGCATTATTGTCACTGATTGTAGTTACTATTTGGAAGTTTGTGACACTTTATGCTGGACCTTCGGGTATGTTGATTGCCAGTACTAGACCTTTGAGTCATTTGTTGGGCTTTCGGGCCATTTTTTGGACCTTCAAGTCATTTGTTGGGTTTTCTGGCCATTCGTTAGACCTTCGAGTCATTTTTTGGGAGCCAAATTTGTTGTTGATAGTACTTGACGGGCTTTGGCCATATGCTGTTGATGCACATGCAGCGTAGCTTAGACTCGCCATTTGTTGCAATCCATGTTTTGTTGTTGTTTTCTAAATTTCATTACTTTTGATTTCTAAAATTTGTTGATTTCCAAATGTTTTCACCATTTAGTTGGACGTTGGACTTATACATAACCTTTGTGCTATTTGACGACGACATGGTGATTACATTTTGGTTGTTTTGAACTCCTAGAGGGTTCGATATGTTGAGATTTATGTTGTTTTAGTGACATGGCTTATACGCCTTATGTTGTTTGGTGATTTGGCTTTTATGCCTTATGTTGTTTGGATATTTGGCTTTTACACCTTATGTTGTTTGGTGATTTGGCTTTTATACCTTATGTTGTATGCTGATTTGGCTCATAAGCCTTATGTTGTATGTTGATTTGGCTCATATGCCTTATGTCGTTGCATGATTTGGCCTATATGCCAAATGTTGATTTTAGAGTTCATCTCTATGGCAATTTATTATCACCTTGTGCATCTTATCTTCACCTATCATGTACTAATCCTCTTGTTTAGGCTAGACTGACCCGTGTGTTTATATTTTTACATGTTGCTCGAGTCAGACCGAGTCATTACAGGTCAATAGATTGCAGTTTGACCTCCACCTTTCTTTGCTCCGCTGTGATCTTCCCTCTTTATTGCTTAGTGTATGTTTTGATGTAACCCCTTTTGTCTTAGTACTCTGATGCGTATATTCTTTCATGGCTCTTGATGTATATATGGTTCATAAGAACCAAACTCATGTAGCATGTTATGTTGTACTTCTACCGACTCTGTATATGTGTATGTTCCTGTTCTGTGATATGATGTATTTGAAGTTATTATATTTGTTCGTAATACGATCCTTAGCCACTATAGTTTTGTGTTAAACTTGGATCGGATATGTTGATCCACATAAGAAAAGAAATAAAAAACGGATCATCCAATCGACCTATTCGATACTCGTTTAAGACAAAGCTCACGGATGGTCGCTCCTAACCAGCCAAATTCTCTGCATTAGCATATAGTATTACCTAGTAATGCTCTTTATCAGTGTGGGTCTTAGGGTGGGGCGTCACAACTTGGGTAATACTAGGTAATACTGTCAAAGAGCATTACTTGGTAATACCAGCCGATGGTATGCTTAGCCACCGTAGTATTGTGACGTCCCACCCTGAGACCGACACTAACAAAGAGCATTACTAGGTAATACTGTCTGCTAGTGCAAAGAATATAGCTGGTTAGGAGTGACCATTCCTGAGCTCTGTCTTAAACGAGTATCGAATACGTTGATTAGGTGATCCGTTTTTTCTTTCTTTCTTTTCTTATGTGGATCGACATATCCGTTCATATTTAACACAAAACTACGATGGCTAAGGATCATATTCAGAACAAATATAATAACACCAAATACCACATGTCAGAATTTACTTTAACTCAACTTGTTCATTCTATATACAGTAATACACTATGCACTTGACACGTTTAGTTGCAAAATTGATTGTACACTCATTTGTTGTGTAATTTAGGATAATTATGAGCTAAAAGCATGACTTTGTCATCGGTGAAATTTCGAGGATGAAATTATTTTTAAGGGAGGAAGAATGTAACATTCCGTAATTTGGCGTTAGTTATTCATTAGTTAGTTAATTAATTTAGCTATAAAAAGGGAATTTATGCAGACGATGGAGTTTGACCACGAAAATTACTTTACTGCATTTGTGGCAAAATTCCAAGCAACTTCTATATTTAGAGTTTTGCAATCGAAGTCCAAATGAAGAAGTTACGGACAAAAAACAAATTCAAAGCGGAAATAATTAATTTAAGAAATTAACGTTTTTAATTAATTGAATGGGGTCCACAGGTTGACCTCCTTAGTTTAGCGGTCGAACTGGGGCGGTCAACCACTATGAAGGGGGTGGCCGACCACTCTTAAGGTAGCCGCTAGGGTTTCTCTTGGCCCAATGGTCTAGATCTATTATATTTTGATCTAACGGTTCTGTTTGATTCTAGCGTCTATAAACACAGGCCCAACCCTTGCTTCTCTTCTTAAATTTTTTCGAATAGAGCAATGAAGCTCTGTCATTTCTTCTTCACCACTTTCTTTCTAAATTATAAAAACGAGACATTTATATCTATATTCACACAAATTGGAGAAGAATAGAAATTTAATAAAATAGAGAAGAGAAGAGAATCAACTATACGCATATTTGAGGTAATTTATATATTTACATATTTGTATTTGTTTTCTCTCCTAATCCCAAATCTCTTCTCAAATCTAATATATGTATATATTTCTTTTCATACATATTTCTTCTATTAAAAAGGATTTGGAGAAGAATTTAAGGATTTACTTCAGATCTGGAGATTTGGTTCGCTTTTAAAATGTGGATGGAAAATTATATATATTTTGTGATTTTAAATCTATTTCATTGGTATACGTTTGATTTTTATGCCTAAATCAATTTTATTTGTGGGTTGTAAGCTCAAACTAGTGTAGAAAAGTATTGCCTACATACTCCTATTTTAGATCTGTCTTAGAAATATGTTTATGTCTAGATCTGGAGAATTTGAATGTTGTATATTTTTATTCCAGATCCATACTTAGTGTAAAATAGGATTTTTGGATTATTGCCCAATTTGTGTTATGCTGTATATTTTCCTTCATTGTGGGAAGAACATCCGTTTGATTTTTATAAATTTGTTTACTTTTTCCACTTTTCATTCAAAAGGGTGACGTTTGATTTAACAAGGAATACCCACAAACAAAAAAGGAAGAGTTATGTAAAGTACATATTCTCCGTAGTTTACATTGTCTATTCGAATTAAAAAAATCTATTCCTTGTAATTTTAAGCGGAGTCAATCTTTCCTTTTATGTTAAACCAATTTATGAAATCATAGCGAAAAATCTTCCTACAGAATTTAATTCTATCAAATTAAATATGAAAATCATATTCTAGTTACATATTTATGACTAGAATATATTTGGTTACAAATAGATAGTTTTGTTAGGCAGTTTACACGTATTTATTGCATTGATAAAGAATAACAGTGTTTATTCGTGTTATGCGTAACGCTCTAGGGAAGCAAATAATTAAAATTACAAAAGGTAGTTATTCATATTAATAGGAAATAAATTAGGAATTCCTATTAATTAACCAATAGGAAATGAAAGATTGTAACTTAAATTAATAGGCAACTAATGAGAAATAGTGGGTAGTATTAAATTAAGGGTTGCAATTTTGAGAGACAAATGGATTAATGGGACTGATAAAAAGGGAATAGATATAAAAAATGTACTAAGTGGAAATTAGTATCATATATAAATGTATTTGGAAATGCCTGCTAGGATTTAATGGAAAAATTGACATTTATGAGCATTAGAAAGGGATATATAGGTAGATAAGTATTTAAGGTAAATCTTATTACCTTAAGTAAAAAGGGAATTAGTAAGCCAAGTCTAACGTCAACCTAAGATAGTATAAGTAAGGACTTAAGATGGTTAATTGGATTTAGTAGGTTAGTACTGCGAGGTCAGTAGAGTCACTCAATGGAAGACTGCCCTTCACTTTATTGCTAGCAGCAGTCGGGTGCATTTACTATTGATGTGAGATATCACTAATCCTAGGAACCGTGATGACGCGAGAGATTGGACTTGCTTTCTTAATTGAAAGCATTAAATGATCAAAATTTGAAATTAGGATCAGTGGGAGATATCTCTAAAAGGGTTACTTCAGTGTTGAGGTACTAAATGGCTATCTTTGGGCCTGCCTCCCTATCGAAAGAAGTAACTTAATGAGATTCCATATCTGTAACCAAGAGTGATGATGGATATCTCAGAAAGGGTTCGATTCGGATTTGAGGTGCTAAGTGACTATTCTAAGCCTGGCCTCTCTCCTATAAAAGAAGTACTTAGTAGTCTAATGAGATTTTCAAGCAATGTAAGCTAGATAGTACCAGTGAGGAGTCTGGTTTAGGGTTATGTATCAAATGGCAAAGGCCTACCTATAACTAGGTGTTAAATGGTGAGAGGCCTGCTTAGTCCTTACTAATGAGGTATTAAGTGGCTTGGGTACAGTCTCTCACATTGCTAAGACTTTAATAAGATAAATACGCTAGTGGTATGGCTATTATAAATTATAAGGCTGCGGTTAAAGTTCTCTATAGTTAGGAACAATAGACCAATAATAAAGATGCTAGAAGTTCACCTTGGGTATGACGATCCGGAATTTTTAGATATTTGAAATTGGAATATTTAATTGATTTTAATATTTGGAAGTTAGTTTAACGTGAATTTCAAATATCATTATTTATTTGGTAATTAAATTATTAAACTTAATAATTGGAAATTGGTTAAAATAGTGAATCTTGGATTTTAAGCTGGTTAAAAATATTTCAAAGGCTTAGAAACTTTATATTTATAATACTGGAGATAATAGAAGTGTTAAGATTAAATTTTAAGGTGATTTGTTCAGTTTTAAAAATATATAGTTTGGATTGATATTTAAAACAGCCTTTCGAGGCACAGTATCGGAATTCGACAAAACTAGTTCCATTGGATCCGTAATAGTGTATTATTATCGGATTTCAAATTTCGTAGTGTTCGGAGTTGTCGTATGATCGTACAATATATGAACACGCTAAAATTCATTTCGAAAATTCAATATAATAACTGGGTCCAAAAAGCTATCTTCTCCATACGATTGAATTAGAACTCGAAACCTTTTCCTATGCGTTCGGAATAGGTGTATAACATTATGAACGCCTTGCGGCACGCCTTGGTAGGAGGTCGGGATTTTGAGCTTCAATTCAAGTTGATTTAAATTTAAAATTTAAATACAATATATATAAGTTGACTGATCAAAACAAATCACATCAGAACTTCTAAGATTTCTCTTCAATATCACTGTAGCTATCACCCCACATGCAATGTCATTCGTGTATCCCTCCCTTCTTTGTTTTAAATAGCAAGTAGAAAAAGAAAAATCCTCAGTATAAATCAAAAGGGGGCCGCTTCTTGCCTTTCTTGGTAAACAAATCATGAGCTCCCTGTATAATTCTTTCTAAATCAAAGTCAATTCTATTCTTTCCTCCATTCTTCACAAATCCAGTTCACGGCTCGAAGAAAATAAAAAAACCAATCAAAATCAAGATAAAATATCATCTTCTCAATCAGAACCTTAAATGGCGCATCGGCTACTACGAGATGCGCAATCGGACGGCTGGGAACGTTCTGATTTTCCCATCATCTGTGAATCCTGTTTTGGTGATAACCCCTACGGTGCATGACGAAGGCGGACTATGACAAGGAGTGTAAGATCTATGTGCGACCGTTTATAGTGTTCAGGTGGAGGCCAGGAAGGGACGCGAGGTATAAAAATAGAGGTTTGTCTGAGTTGTAGCAAGCTAAAGAATGTGTTGTTAGGTATAGATTTTCATATTTCATATTTATAAATATGTATATATACGTAGGACAGAAATATATTATGTAGAATTTATTTTTTTAAAGCAAGATATATAAAACTATTTATTTTCAGATTTAAGATTTATACTTACACAGTAAAGAATAAATAAAATAAATATACATACATATATATTTTAAATTTATGTAACATTCCCGAATTTTGAACAAGTTTAATTTGACAATTAATTTAATTTTTGGAATTAAATTATGAAATTATTGGTAAAATAATATGAAATTTTCAGAACAAATAAAAATATGTACTATAAATAGGATTTTGGATTGGAATTCAAAAACAAGTATTTATTTATTTGAATTTGATTTGAATACTCTAAGTTTTGAGATGAATAAAATTGTTTTCTAATTTTAATATATGATATATTGGAAAGTTATATTTTTAAATTAATATAGTAAGAGTTGTTTAAAACTAAAAATATAAGTAAAATGAAACAAGGTTATAAAAAAATTTAAAAATATACATATGTTTTGGAAATTAATAAAGTAAACATTTAAATAAGTATAGTAGCTTAGGCTTGGATTTGTAATACATTTTCTTTTGAAGAATGAATAAATATAGTGTATATTTATAAATTTAAAAAATGTAATACATATGTTAAGTTATAAAACATAAGAGGTAAATGGATTCAAAAATATTAAAATGAAAAGAATTTAAAATAAAAAATTTAAATTAAATCAATAAAAGGTTTAAAAACAAAATTTGTAAATAAATTTGAATTAAATTTGAATAAATGACTTAAACAAAATTTGATGGGTATTTGACAAATGTAAGTTATATAGAAACATATATTAACAAGTGTTAAAAATAAATAAACTAGTGTAAAATGGATAAACAAGTGGCATATTGTTTTTAAAAAAAAATATTAATTTACAAAATAATCTACATTAGGGATATAAACATAATGTGTAAATAAATTAAAGGAGAGGTCTTTACATAATTTTGTTTGAAAATAACAAGTGTAACCATTTTGAATTATATTAAGACATTTGTAAAATAAGTGATAACAAGTGTTACATTGATTAACAAGTGGCAAAGAGTAAAATTTTCTTTTAATTAAATTTTATAAGTATTCATAAGAAAAAAAAATTAAAATCAGATTTCTCAAGTTTTTTTTTTCAAAAAAAAAAACCGCAAAACAAATTTGAGAAACCAAAACCTGAAAACCAAATTACTACATTTTCTTCTCAGGCCTAAGAAAAGAAAATTTTCTTTCATCCTCAAACTCAAAAATGAAAAAAAAATCAAAATTTATTTAAACTTCAACCTGAAACACTTAAACCTGAAGCCTATGGATTACATCAAAATCCAAGTTTGATTCAAGCAGGAAACTAGAAGATCAAAACAAGTACAACATCATGATCATCTTCAGATTTAAGGCAGAAAAAAAAGAGCAAATCAAAACTAAAACCTGAAACACAACAGAAAATATAAAAGAAACAACCAGATCAAAAGAAAAATAGAAATAAAAAATCCAATGTTTCGAGCCTGGAAACTCAAGCCTGGAGTTTAATCCGTAATCAATGCAAGATTCAACTCAGTTTGGATTCAGATCATCTCAACATATTCAAGATCCAGATCGAAGTTCAGCTGTTAAGATCAAAAAAAAATCAGAGCATCCCAGGTTCTCTGTTCCTCCCAAACATAAAGGTGAGCAAATTATATTTTAAAGTTTTGAATCTGGATTGAATTTTTTGATCTACATGTGTTTATTTGGAAGTGAAATATGTTTGGATGTATGTATTTACATCTGTGGGTGGTGTGCATGCCTATATAAGTATATATGTAGCTCTGTTGAGTATAACAGGTCTGCAAAATCAAAAGAAATTCAATATCTCGTCCTATAATCAATATTAGATTTTGAATTACAAAAGAAAGATGATCGAAATAGTGTAACATCACTTTTGAAAATAACTTCTAGAATTTATGTTAAGAATTTACCTCAGAAATTTATGAGTTACAGTAAAATTTGAAAAAACATGTAGAACTCGAACCTAGTAATTTGTTGTTTCACCTACATTAATTAATTCATATTGAAAAACTATGAATTTTAATGGAAGAATTATGATTTTTAGTTTATGAAATTGTGAGAAAATGGTAGTTGAACAGAAAAGCTATTTTTATCAATTCCCGATGATCGGCGTGATAATGGCTGTTGAGTTTGGGCCTGTAGCTGGTTAGTGTGTCGTAGATCACTAGAAAAATGGTGGAAGGGTTTATAGGTGGCGGTGGCGACGACGTGACTCAATTTTAGGGCTTAGAACTAGGTTTTAGATAGGGTCGGAATTTGATAAACCGCGTCGTCGTTAATGGTTGTTGGGCGATCGCACCCAGGGTTATAGGTGCTGGGGACTCAGGCGGAGGTCTTGATGAAGTAGCGACGGTTCTGGCAATGGATAGCGTCATAGCAAGGCGTTTCCAGGCAATTGTTCTTGGTTCCAATCGGCTCAATCACGCTCGATTTTGATTTTGAGCTCGAACCCAAGTCTGGGTGGTCGGGGTTAATGGAGGAGGTCAATCATGATATGTGGGTGATCGTGACGTTGGTCGGAGGCGTTTCAATCAAGTGTACATGTGCACGTGTATTTTGGAAGTCTGGAAGTAGAAGAAGAAGCAGCAGAAAGGTGGAGCTCGAAGTTGATTTCGGGGAAGGGTAGCATTGGCTCGAGAATGACTACGGGTTGTCTCGCGTATGTCTTTCAGGTTTAAAAAAATAAAAAAAGTTTAAAAGGATTTTTAAATCAGAAGAAAATTATGTGGAAGTTACTCAGGAAAGTATAGGGGAAGTTGGGTACGTGACTCGAGGAAGACCCAGGGTGGTCTTGGGTCTGTAACTTTGTAGAAAACAGTTTTTATTTTTAAAGCCAGATCTAGTTGGATTTAAAACGATATTTTTTTTTCACAAAACAATTCTTTCTCAAGTAATAAATGTTTATCCAAGTTTGTATTGGTCAAAAATTTAAGCTTTATAACCTTTTCAAATTTGTTAAGTCAAAAGTATATAACTTTTGTTTTTTTAAGTTTTATAAACTTAATTTTTGGTAATTAAGTAAATGATTGAGAAAAAATGAAATGGTTTTACAATCTTTAATCTAACTTAAAGATTTTAAGCTAATAAATGTATTGATGATGGCCTATTTCCAAAGGATTATTAAATAAGGTATAAATGATAATTAAGAAATTAAAGAAATTTAATTAAGAGTCAATTAATTTAAAAGGATAATTACATTAATTAGGGATTAATGATTAATGGTTAATTAACTTATAATTGAAAGATTATTAATTATTTAATTAATTAAGGGTTAATTAATTATGTAATTAACTTAAGAATGATTTATTTATGGAAATTAATTAATGTTAATTAATTAAATGGTAATTAATTAAGAGTTAATTGATTAATGTAAATTAATTAAGGATAATTAACTAAAGAATAATTGGATAATTAAATGTTAATTATTTAAAATAAACTGTTAACTATCTAATGAGTAAAGATTGATTAATTGGTTAATCAAATTTGATTTAAATTAATTAGTGAAGTTCATTAATTTATAAATTAAGGTTGATTAATTAATAGTTAAAGGATTAATTAATTTATAAATTGAGGTTAATCAATAATCAAAGAATAATTAATTAACACAAACTATAGTTAATTAATGTTAATAAACCAGAATTAGTGATTAATCTGGTTTTAATTAATCAAATGATCAATTAACCTTATTTATGGATGATTGTATTTTATTGAATGTTGTGAATTGTTTTGTCATCTCTACTGCGTGATGCTTTGTGATTTGAACTTAATTCAAGCTGTGATGAATGTAGTTTATTTATTTATAATGCATTTATATTATCTGCCTGTGATTCTGTGTATATGGATAAGCGTTATAGGATATACTGCTTATCGATATTGCTGTGATTATATATGTAATGATTGATGTTGTTGCACTATTGTGTGAAACCCCTGGACCACACTATACACACACAAATATGGATTTCACGAGGAAATCGGATAAGTCACATATATTTGAATTTAATATTTTGAGATGATTTTAAAGTTTGAATTTTGAATCCAAATTATTTTGGAAATGGAATTGGGTTTTTTGAAATGGAAACGAGTGATTTCAAAAAAAAAAGCTTTTATATAAGGAAAGAATTTCCAAAATTATGATGAAAAGATTTCAAATTTGAAATTGAATGGTTTTGAAAAGCTATAATTGAATTTTGTAAAAGATAGTAGATATCGATTTGGTAGCTTTTAGCTTTCTCTTTGGTATTCTTTGGAGATCTTGGATATTGGAGTCTTTGGATTCACGGACGACTGACCTTGCTCATCTTTGTGCAACATGATGAGGGTTCGAGCTAGTGGTTTGGAGTTTTGCCTTTGGAGCATTGGATTGGGGTTGTAGTTTGATATTGGAGTTGTCTCTTTCTGCTATTCATTTTCCGCTGTTATTTGTTGTCTCTGATATTTCTTCTATCATATTGATATCATTGTTGTATATTATCGGATATTGTATTCATTGGGGTTGTATATGATATTCATTCTTTCTTCCGCTACGTTGTTATACTTGAGTGTTATAAGCTCCGACGAACCCGATTCGACGTTTGGATCTGCGGCATTTGAATATGAGTGTCGTATTCGGTGCCGATTTTCGAAGGTCGAGTCAGGGTCGCTACAATTTACTAATTTTAAAACAAAGTATTAAGGTAATTAATTTGTTTACCTGGTTCATTTAATTATTTTAGTCACTAAAATAATTTATTAAAGGAGAATTTGTTTAAATTAAATTATTAAATGCCAATTGATTGTTCGATGATTTAAAGTGTTAATAAACCGTAAAATGTTTTTACAAGGTCAAAAATTGTAAAGAGGTAAGCCGGTTTGGATCTGATCTGCAAATTAAAAGTCTAAGGTGAGTTCATCTCACTCATTTGGAATACCTTTTGAATTTAAATAGTTAAGTTTAAATTATTGGTTGAATGATTGAATTGACTGGATGTGATACTATATATATATTGGAGTTATAGATTTCCCGCATTATATAACGGATGAGAGCCTATGCGCCCCACATAATAGCGAATGTATATATTGAAGTGGAATTTGTATTTTATATTATGCTAACATCTATGGATGTAGGGAAACAGGTTGGAGGGATCCAACTGGATTCCTTAAATTATTTAGATTGTTTAATATTCTATGATTTGATTATTTGATAATCTGTGATAGATTATATTGGAAATTAAAAATATTGGATGCTATGGTTGATCGAATATCTTTTGGGTATACCGTGTTATCAAAAATATATAGATGGGATTTTTGAAGAAAAATAAAAGAGAGAAATTTTTAAGGAAAATAATTATAGAGAATTTGGATAAACTAAAAAATGAATTGGAAAAGGATAGAAGTTGATTTTAAAATCCTAATAAATAAATGTCCAAGTATGGTAAAGGAGATTTTTGAATAAATGGCAATAAATGAATTTTTAAACTTAAGTGATATTATTTAAAAGGAATAAAAGATTTATTTTTAAAATTAAGGATTTAAATGGTTTAGGAAGAAATAAAAGAAGAATTTTGAAATAAATATGAAATTGGTATTTTCAATTTAAATAAGATTTTAAATCATAACAAAGAAGTTAAATATGAATTAATGGGCTTTAAAATAAAATTGAGTAAGTAAAGGAATTTATTTTTTTAAATGGGGTAAATTTTGGAAATTAATTTGGAAATTGATTTAGTGTTTGAAACTACGTTTTAAAAGAAGGTTGAGATTATGGAATTTATAAACGAGGTTTATAAAGCGAAGTAAGATATCAGTGGATATTTGGAAGTATAAATTCACGGTGGGAATTTATAAAGAATGGGTAATTTGTTTTAAAAATAAATAGTGGTTTATTTTTTTAAAGGTGTGAAAGGATAGCGTATTTCCCTGAAAAGCCAAGTTCGTTTTCGAAGCAGATTTTTATGTATAAGTTAAATGTTTTAAAGTTGTTTAAAAGAATGTTTTTGATAAATTATTATTTAAGTTGTTTAAAATTTTAAAGGTAAATATTTATCAAATTAGTTATATTAGTAATTATTTTGAAAGATTAATTGGTATTATGATTTTAAAAGATAATTATTAATATTTACATTTTATAAAGTAGTTTTATTTCAAAGACAGTAGGCTAAAGTTTTTCTTTGAAACTTGTATAAAATTTCATAATTTTTATTTTTATTTTAAAATTTGTTTTGGCTTATGTTTTACTTGAGAATTTTTAGAAAATTTCGTAGTTAGTATTTTAAATAAAGTGTTTTCAATAGTTTTTATTTTAACTATTTTAAAGTATATATTTTGGATAAAGTAATTTAAATTATTTCAAAATCTAAAGTATTTGGACTTGGAGATTTTCAGTGGGAATGAACAATATTTGGGAATTTATTCCGCGAGAAAAAGTGATTTGAAAACTGTTTTCAAAGGGTTGAAGTGTAGAAATATTTCTTGCGAAGATATTTTGAAATAAATAATTTGAAAATTTTTAAGGCCTGATGATTGTTTGTGAATGTGGTTTGATAGTTAAATAACCGACTATCAATATTGGCCAATGCGCTGATCGTTTCGAAGAGACCGGGATCGGGATTTATTTCCCGAAAACCACTTCGATCCGGTTTGAACGTTTCCGTGAGGAAGACAAGAGCTAGGAGTCGAAGATGGAGCAGTGAAGTGCAAGGGCTAGTTGCTACTAATCCTGAGGGTGATTCAAAATTGGATGTAGTAGGAGTAATGCCTTCGGTACCGTTTGAACCCAGGACGGACTTGTATGGACGAATGCTATCAGAACATCGTCATGAGGGCAGAGAGCATTCTAAATGAACAGTGCTAAAAAGGTAACGCATAGCCTCGAGCCTCATCAACCGAGAATGGCTAAAACAGGGGAGGTGCACACAAGGCTAAGTGGCTAGCAACCAATTAAGGTAAGATCACCCATGTCTAGATGTTCCTTTATTTCGGCCGTGTGGGCGGTTGCTGATCCCAACCGCGGGGTGAACTTATTCAGACTATCCAGTAAGGGGTAGCTCTGGTCTTGTGATGCAAGGGATCAGGGTGGATCCTCGGTACGGTGATCTAGACCACGTATTGTGATGGGTGGTACCCCAGTAGCCTTGCCATTGATGGAAATCCGTTCTCCCTACGTGCCTTTTCGGTTTTGTTTGTAGAACCCACTTTGTGGCTAGTATAGTTGGAATTTAATAATGTAACAATTTCGGCTATTTGAATAAGTATTTGTGTACAGTCACTACTATAATATCAGAGGATTTGATAAGAAATGTTTTGGTTATCGTAAGGTAAAAACCCAACATGTTTATTTGTGGCGTGGTCTTACGAGATACCTTTGAATTTCAAATGGTTTTGAAACCATTAATAATCCAATTGAGTGTGTTTTCTCACGCTGGTTTACCAGACTGACTTGGGTGTTATTTAACTACAATGCTCGGGTTAAAACGAGTATTATAGAGTACATATTCTGGATGGACTGCTATGGAGCTCAGGAGATGGGCTGGATGGCGAGATGTATCACACGTATTTGATGTATATTCCACTGTGTATGATTAACTGTATAGTTAGTGTTGTGAGGACAGGTTATGATAACTGTCCAGTTGTGTGCTATGAATTTTGTTGTACTTTGTTAATGTAAAGTATAAACAGATATAGTTCTTTATGTTTAAACGTTAATCATTTATCTATTATATATTGTTCTGTTGCATTTGTGAGATTCTGATGTTATTTTCTATTTCTTCTTATACCTCCTTCTTCTTTAACCCTAATGGTTCGGTTTTCAGGCATTCGATTGTTCGGCATTTGATACAATGGACGGTACTGATTTCAATTTTCGAGCGTCGAGAAATCGGGTCGTTACATTGTGGTATCAGAGTTAAAGGTTAAGCGAGCACCTTGGCTGTGGTGGGGATTACTCATTGGGAATAGAGTCCATAAGTACTCTAGAATGAGTTTGAGTGTATTAATAGATACGTGCGCGTATTTTTTAGTGAATATAAAAATTTGTTTTTATATCGTGTTGACTTATCAGTTGAGTGTTTATGGATTCTGGTCGATGTGTGGGACGTCATGTCATCGATAGGGATTTCTAAACTCTTAAACAAGATAAACACATTATTGTTTAAAATAGGGTAAATGAAATAATTTTACCCAACTTTTTTTTGTATATAGAATAAATAATTTTCCGTAAATTATTATAGCATATGTTTGCTTGGTTGTTAGGAAATGATAATATTAAATTATTATCATGTTTAAGATTTTTTTTTAACAAGAATTGGAATTATAACCCAAATTAAGAAATTGAATTATATAACAAAATGATATTTGTAAATGTGAATTATAAATATGATTTATAATTTAAATGGGATAAAATTCTAAAGTAATTTTTGGATATGGATTAAAAGGATTTGGGATTAGAAATTTTGAGAAAATTTAAATTCCTTTGGTTTTGAAATTGTTTATGGAGAAATAATAGTGATATTATTTGGGAAATATTTTTGAATTGAATTTGAAATCTGGTGAGATTTAGATTAAAAATATTTGGAAATATTTTTAAAGAGATAAAAGCACTAAACTCTTTTCGGACGTTGGAAAATAATTTCGGTGATGACTACAGCATCATCGATGTTCGTTTTCGAGTTTCCAAGAGAGGAACTGCTATCAAAATGTTTTAAATTGGAGTTGTTGCAAAACTGGATTTGGTTTTGAATAAAAAAAGGATTTTGGATATAGTTGATTTCAAAGGTGATTTTGAAATGCTTAAGTAAATTGCTTAGACTCTGAAATCTTATTTAAAAATGTTTATATAACATAAATAAGTTTGGAATTTTGCCTGCAATAGAATTAACTTTTAAAGAGTAAATAAAAGCAAGTGTGACTATAAAATAAGTGGAAAAGTAAGCTAATTAAATGTAGTAAATTAAAAGGATTAGTGAAGGGAATGAAAATAAGTTGGAAAGTTATAGAAGTTAAAAATTCGAATTAAAATGGAATGTAATTGAATCTAGTAAATAAAAGTAAATATTTATTTTATTGGAAGTAAATTTTTGGGAGAACAAATTTATTTAAATTTCTAAGTAATAGAACTAGAATTAAAGTTGAATAGTGGAATCAATTTAAATTGTGTCAAGAAAAGTGAATTGTAAATTTGTTCGAAGGAAGTAAAAGAAGTAAAAGTTTAGAAATAATGGAGTGATGATCCCTCCCCCTATTGTTTTGCAAGCCGGTGTGGATTTTTGGTCTGATTATTTGGTTGATTTCTTTTTGGATCCTAATCACCGTCTTATTAATGCATCTTCGGTTTGTCGGAGGTCTTGGAAACTTCGTGGTAATTTGCATGTTAAGCTGATAGACTCCATGTATTATCTTAAGTTTTCCCCTTCTGAGGATCGTTGGCTTGTTCTTGAGGCCGAGCCTTCATTTTTTGATGGAAGGCCTTTTATTGTTACACCTTGGTTTCCTACTGTGGCGTGTGCACGTGAACAAGTTCTTTCTATCCCTGTTTGGGTATACTTTTCGCAAATTCCCTCTACTCTTCAGCCTCTTCTTGGTTTGAATTGGTTAGCGTGTAACGTTGGAAAATTGAAATGTTTTGACTCTAATACAGTTGCGCGCGATAAGATGATGTATGAAAAGGCTCTTATTGAGATATCCCCGTTTAAGCCTCTCCCTTCATCTATTCCTGTTCAGCTTGCTATCGGGAACGTTGTGGATGTCCGCGTTCGCTAGGTTGGGTTCCGGATATTTGTACCTCCTGTCACTCTTTTGGCCACCTGGCTATTGCCTGCTTGCATTCTGAAGCCACCGCGGTTGCTCCGAAGATCCCTTTGCCTCGCCCACCTCGCAGGATATGGGTTCCCATGGTTTCCTCTGCCTCTCTGATTTCCCCTCCTTCCGCTGATCCATTATCTGACCCGAGTCCGCCTCCTTTACCTTTAGCTAGGCCTGACTCTTCTCCTGTTTCTGTGGTACCTTGTGTTGCCGCTGATATTCCTTTAGCTGCTCCAGTCCCTACCTTGCGGTTGATGTTGTTGTTTGGGATGAGTCCGAGGGGTGTTGGGTTGATCCCAAATCTGATATAAGATTTAACCCGGCGAATGGATCCTTATTTAGATTTGTTTCCGATGATCAACTGGACCTTAGATGCCTTCATTACAAACCGTCTGGTGATTCCTTAGTTCTCGATTTGGACGGTTTGTATGCGAGTTCGAATTATGTCATGCTAGCCGATACTACCTAGGATCGTTCGTTTATCTATTCTTCTGATGCTATGGGTTATGATCCTTGTCTTGCTCTCCTTTTCCGCCCCTTTGCTGGTCTTTGTGGGAATGTCCCTTTGGTATCTTCTATGGTGTCTAGGGATGATGGTGATTCTTCCTCTTTGGAGGAGTCCTAGTCTTTGTGCTATTTATAGTTACTGTGACATAGCTGTCACTTACCTGTGCTGTATTTTCCATTTTACTTTGTAGTTAATGTACTTTTACCTTACTTCTGTACTTCAAGTTTTATTACGTTCGTAATAAAAAGTGGACGGTCCACTATAAAACCGGCTGGCCTTGCCAAAAAAAGTTTAGAAATAATTTTTTTATTGAAATTTGAAATTAAATTTGAAAATGAAGTGATAAATAAAATTAATAAGTTAAATTTGTTTGAAAACGAACTAAGCCAGGGAAGTAAACCAATTAGATGAAATAAATTAAGAAAATTAGTAAATGAATGAAATTTAGTTGGAAAACTTATATAAGTTTAAAAATTGAATTGGAATGTAAGAGAAATTAAGTCAAATAAGAATGAGCTTTGGGGAAGTAATTATTGAAAGTAAGTTTATTAAAATGTAAACAAATTAATTAAACTTGTAAACGGAATTGAAATTGAATATTGGGATTGTGTAAAGTAAAGTGAAGCTGTAGAACTAGTTCAAAGTGAACTAAAATAATAAAGGTTTGGAAGTAAAAATGGTTGAGATATAAGTAAATTAGTAAGTGGAACTAATTAAAGAATGGTTAGTTAAGTATGGTTTGGAATAAGGTGAATAGAATGCAATATTAAAATTTGAGGGTAAATTGAATTCAAATGGAATCGGTAACACAAAGTTGAATGGAAATGGATTTAAACTTCAGTAGTGAAGTAAAAATAATATAAGAAATTAATAAAATACTTAAATTGAACTTTGAAGATAGATAGTGAAATTCTCAAGTAAAATTAGTATTGGAAATACTAAGTTAGAAATGGATGAAGGTTTAACAAGGTGTGTGAGCTGATATGTGGATAGTAATCAAAATGAATATGAATAAAAGAGAATTGATATAGCTAATAATCAATTGGGGCAAAATATGTAGGATATGCAAATATCATTTTATTCACATAACGATTCGATCCAGATACGAGCACAGAATTTCGAGATAATTATATTAGTGCGAGCTGGAATTTTTCACTCGATTTTCGATGGCGAACCCTGGATATGGATTTTGATTGATTCTGGAAATTCTCCATCATAGTTATGGCTATGCAAGGAAAATGATGGTTTTTGATCAAGAAACCAGATCTGAGTCCGCAATAGGAAGTTGAGTGGACGATAATAATTCGGAAGTGAAATTGTGTGATCGAGTAAGCGATCGAATTTGGTATTGCGTACGGATGATATATGTGCATCGTACGGGCTTGAATGATATAAATATTGAAATTTTTGTAAAGAAAGGTGTAAAATGATTTTGAATGTTGTAATTGGACATTATTGCTAAGTAGGATACATGTGTTTTAAAAGCTAGGGAAAATGGGGATTTTTGATTTCAGAAGATAAATTTGAGTTGTCTGACAAAAGGTATGTATTTAAATTTCTGTATGAAATTTGATGGTTTTCTGATCTAGCCACTTAGTTTTTTGTTTTCTTTTGAAATTTGGGGGACCGTAGAGGCATTTTGTAGTTGTACCGATCTAGCCGCGCAAAGGAGACGCTGCGAAATTTTTGGGAGTAAGAATTTTTTTTAGAAATTTTGATAATTTAAAATTTGATTTTAAATTTGAATTGTTGAGTAAATAACACTGTTTGGAACTATGGATAGGTTTGGAAAGTTAGTAAGAGAGTTAGTGTGTCCTTAATAAAAAGATTGTTTTGGGTATTGTTTAAACTGTTTGGTTTTGGGAAAATAGTTAACGGGTTAGGGGTCATTCCTCTTAACTAGTAATTGTGGGGACGAAATTCTTTTAAGGGGGAAGGAATGTGATGACCCGGAATTTTTAGATATTTGAAATTGGAATATATAATTGATTTTGATATTTGGAAGTTAGTTTAACGTGAATTTCAAAGATCATTATTTATTTGGTAATTAAATTATTAAATTTAATAATTGGAAATTGGTTAAAATAGTGAATCTTGGATTTTAAGCTGGATAAAAATATTTCGAACGCTTGGAAACTTTATATTTATAATACTAGAGATAATAGAAGTGAAAGATTAAATTTTAAGGTGATTTGTTCAATTTTAAAAATATATAGTTTGGATTGATATTTAAAATATCTTTTCGAGGCACAGTCTCGGAATTCGACAAAACTGGTTCCATTGGATCTGTAATAGTGTATTATTATCGAATTTCAAATTTCATAGTATTCGGAGTTGTCGTATGATCGTACGATATATAAACATGCTAAAATTCATATCGAAAATTCAGTATAGTAACTGGGTCCAAAAACTATCTTCTCCATACGATCGACTTAGGACTCGAAACCTTTGTTGAATATGCGCTTTGCGCTTATATGATTTTTGTTTGATGATAATAAACATATATACATTCATTTAAATGTATTTGTTAATATACTATTCTATTTTTCACAGTTTAAATAAATTTTTGTTGAATAAAATAAATTACACAGAATTTGAATTCAAACAGATATTTTATTCAAATAAATATTTATTACATTTTTGAATAGTACAATTTCAAGCTCTCACTATAACTATACAACTTTGATTACAATTACATCATATTTCATATTTACAGTTCACCTCACTACATATCACTCACACTCATATTTTGTCTTCAACTGCATTCCAGTTTGAATCCAGCATCTGAGCAAACTGCAAAAATATTCACTAACGCAGTAAAATTGAAAAAAGAAATATTTTTGCAATATAAAATGAAACATGATTTTGAAAACATTGTTTGCCTCAGTTATTTGGGTTGTTCGTCATTGATTGTATCTGTGCATATCAGCATTTTATCAGGGACAGGTTGTACATAAGTGGCTGCAGTACACACATATACATTTGTACACGTGTGCACTGCCCCGCCAACTCGTGTGCACAAATCAAACAAAAGCCCTGCTAACAATTCAGCACAGGGTCAAACCCAAATAACACACGGGATTCAACTCAAGGCAGACCACAAGTACAAGACACAGTGCAGAGGTCTCAACAGGAAAATCAAGCAACAGTCAAGTACACAAATGTCCAATATGCAACATGACCGAGCATTGATCAAAACCAGAAACATGATCAACTCAGCAATGAATTTAACCAAGTACAGTAATGCAACAATGACCAACCAGAGTATAACTACTGAAGCTCAAGTATACCACAATATCAACATACAAGTCAGACCATTCAGTAGCATGCCAATGAAACAGCAACATACAATGCAACAATCAGATGGTCGGAGCCGTAGCGTACAGAGAGACTACAATATCAAAGGCAAATGAATAGACAAAGCAATTGACCACAATCAGGTTCAAACGTGGACAGAGACTATATGTCAACAGAAAGTCGATCAGTTAGGCAATGTCAAGTTCATGTCATAATGGAGCAACTTGAGCTCAAGAATGATCAAGTGCAGACAAATGAAACAACATGCAAATGCATCAATAAACCAACTGCAAGTTCAAACCGAAACACAAGTGCACAACCAAATCAATACTTCAATGAATTTAACATGAAGCAGTGCAAACTCCCAAAGATACAACAGTGAAGGAAACTGCATCACGGCAGCATGAAAAAGTTTATACAACATCAAGATACATGAATATGGAACCAACTATACAAGTGCAGACTACAGAGTTCAATACATATTCGACAAGCAACTGAAGGCAACAGGACTAGAGCAACACAGCAATGGAGTTTTGCAGTGATACAAATGCAACACAGTGACACCATTAAGCAATGCAAAGAAATCAACAGTCGAAAATATACGTGTGACAAAGTCAAATATCACAAAGTCAGAAATCAAGCGCTCGTATCTTTGAAAAAGTCACAAATAAAAGAAGAAAGATCTCTGCCGTATAAACCAGAGTTGAACAAGTCAATCAAGAGTTCACCGTGGCAGCAATCATGATTGACCAAGTTAATAATCAAAACCGTGTTATTCAAGTAATATGAACTAATCAGTGAAATCTCGTGCATCAATACCAGATCGAACGGCATATGAAAAATTCAAACCAACAAATACGAACGCAAAAATAGGAAATCAAATCCTATATAAACCATCATCATCGGCAATCTCAAATCCATCGAGTTCAAGTATCAACTTAGTAAAGCAAAAGGAAACAGTACATACCGAAATCACAAACAACGAACTCGATCAAGCAGCTGCAAACGAGCGACAGTCGACCATCAGAGAAGCAACGAGCTAGGGCAACACATCTCAGATCGAACGAAGAAATTGAAGCCCTGATTTACACAAGAGCAGAAGCCCTAATTCGCAAAGAGGAACGAAAGAGGATCGGCCATATTTTCACAAGCAACAGGAAAAAGGAACGAGTTAAAGAGTCAAAAGAAAAGGGAATAAAAATATCCTTTTGTATTTTGGGCCGGTCACATTTACTTAAGGGTTTTTATTTAAATTTTGGTTTAGGGTTATTTAAGTGTTATTTGTCTTGTTGTTTTTATTTTTCGAATCGAAGAATTTGTAAATCACCACCTAGGGATTAGGTCGCGTCGGATTGTCTAGTTAGAATTAGTTCAGTGAGCAGGGAGTGCGAGTTTGCAAAGCTCTATAGGCGGGAGCAGTGTTTGCGAGTAATCAAAGCTCTATAGGCGGGAGCAGAGTTTGCGAGTAAGCAAAGTTCTATTGTAGGCGGGAGAAGAGTTTGCGAGTAAACGAAACTCTATAGGCGGGAGCAGGGTGTGCGAGTCTAGTAAAGTGTTTGTGAGCGGGAGAAAATGTTTGCGAGTCTAGTAGAATGTTTGTGAGCGGGAGCAAATGTTTGCGAGTCTTGTAGAGTGTTTGTGAGCGGGAGCAAAAGGGTCTGCGAGTCTAGTAGAGTGTTTGTAAGCGTGATACTGTTTAATTCTAATAGAAATCTATGAATGCAGCAGTAGGCAGGGGTTGCCGAAGCTGGGTAAATTTTGTGTGTGATTTACTTTTCAGCATATTTATTTTTGCAGTTTATTTCTGAGTTTAAATCAAGAAAATTTGCTATAACCCTATTCACCCCCTATAGGGTTAATCTAGATCCTACAAGTGGTATCGGAGCCCGGTATTTTGTTTTTAACTCTAGAGTCATGAATTCACCGAATAATGCTTTTTTCTGAGGGGCAATCTATTGCTAGGCCACCCATGTTTAACGGGAACGATTATGCTTATTGGAAAGTTAGGATGGGTATCTATCTTAGTTCTGTTGATTATGATGTTTGGGATATTATTGAAACTGGCTATAAACCTCCCACTATAATTGTTGGTGATACTGAGATTCCTAAACCTAAGGATAGGTGGGATGCTAACGATAAGAAACTGAAAATGACAAATGCTAAAGCCATGAATGCTTTGATATGTGCTCTTGATAAAAATGAATTTAATAGAATTTCTCATTGTACAACAGCACAGGAAATTTGGCACACTTTGGAGGTGACACACGAAGGAACTTCTCAAGTCAAGGAGTCTCGTCTAGCCCTATTCAGCAATGAATACGAAAACTTTGTGATAGACAAAGGCGAGAGCATAAAAGACATGTTTGGATGCTTTTCAACCTTGGTATACAATGCTAGAGCGCTTGGGAAGGTATTCACTGAGGTAGAGCTTGTGAGGAAGATACTACGAGTTTTACCAATGAACTTTGAGGCAAAAGTCACAGCAATACAAGAATCGAAAGATCTGAGTAAGCTAAGCATGGAGGAGTTGATTGGTAACTTGATGACATATGAGCTTGAGCTAAAAGCAAAGGAAGAACGCAACAACTCTAAACCAAAGAAGAAGACCATTGCCTTAAAGAGCAAAGAAGAGAGCGATGAAGATGAAGAAGATCCAATTGAAGAGCTTGCAATGACTGTCAATAATCTTAGAAGATGGTCTAGATTCAAGCCACGCAAGAAGAAAACAAATCGTAATAGGCCAAAAGTTTCTGAAAATTCCGATAATGAACTGACGTGTTATAACTGCAACAAGCCTGGCCACATCAAACCAAAATGCCCACTTCTCAAAGACAACAAAGAAAAGAAAAAGAAGAAGAAGGCCTTTGCAGCGACTTGGGATAATGAAGAAGGAGAGGAAGTTTCAGATAGCAGCTCAGAGGAGGCTTACTTGTGTCTTATGGCAAAATCAGATTCAGAAGCAAGCTCCGAGGAATCTAGTGAGGCAGGTGAGTACTCCTATAGAGATCTTGTTTTTATGTGTCTTGATCTTACTAAGGTAGCGGATACTCTTGAATCTAAAATTGAAAAACTGAAATCTAATAGGAGAGAATTTGCTCGTGAAAATTTTAGGTTAAAAACTGAACTTGAAAATATTCGGAACCTAGAATGTAACCAGTGTAAAATTTTAGATTCAGAATTGACAAGACTTAAGAATAACCCTGAGAATCTTGAAAAAGAAAACTTGAGTCTTAAGGAAAACTTTGACACTAGGAAAAGGGATTTTATAAATCGATGCACCTCACTTGTCACTGAAAACTCAACATTAAAAACCAAAGTCCAAAATCTTGAGAAATCTCTGAATAACTTTTCAAAAGGAGAAAAATCTTTCAACATGCTATTGGGAAATCAAATTTTTGCTAACAACAGAAAAGGACTAGGTTTTGGAAAATCACAAGATGATGGTAAAGGTAAAAGTGTCTTTGCTCGATCTGAAATAATTGGACATCATAGTCATAAGAGCAAGAACACAAAATTTAATCAAGTCAATTTAATGTGCACCGTTTTGCAGAAAATTTGGACATAATCTAAATAATTGTTGGTATAGACCCAAACACGTGAAAACTATACCAATTTGGGTTCCAAAAGGCACAAATATAAAATCTTTGAAAGTCAAACAAATTTGGGTGCCAAAAGGAACATATATAAATAGTTTTGGGTCTCCACAAACATATGTTTCATATTCTGCCACTAACAACCATGGACCTATAAAAACAAATAGGTCACATAAATCTTTCATCGTGTAGGTGTGGTGGAAGGCTAAGGAACAACAACAGTGTTCTCTGGATTTTGGCTGTTCCAGAAACACAACGGGCGACAAAGCAAAGTTCCTTAGCCTAGTATAAAGGTGACAGAATCACAATGGACAACAACGAAAAATTATCGTAAAGGTAAAACAGGTAAAATTATTTTTAACGATATATTAAATGTGATTATCTGCACCATACTCTAAATTAAAATCAGCCAATATTGAGATTGATGAAAAGATGATGATTTTGATTCTGACTTATTCAAAATAGTTGGCCAAATTATATTCTTATGCGAAAAACACTATAAATATCTCTAGATTCTTTGAATTACTTCATGTATATTAGTTTGGATTAAAAACAGTGTTTTGTTGGATAATTCAATTGGTTATAATACGGCTAACTCTATATTCACGGTTTTTGATTATTTACATGGCTTCAATCAAAATTCAAGAGAAGGTCATTTGAAATGCTGTTAAAAATTGAGTTCGAGTTTCTTATGCACATTTTCATGGTCTTGGCTTATCAAAATTTAGTTAGTGATATTTGTTTGAGTGATAACATAGCTTCATTTCAAATTTCATTTTGAGATAGCTTGTTAAAATTTCACAATCTGGTCTTTGACATCCAACGAGTGAATATTGAGTGAAATTTAAATTCAGATGCAGATTACACTGGTAATATAGTTGATAGAAAAATTACTAGTGGAACGTGATTAATTTTTTGAAATATTGATTTGCTGCATCGTTTTTCAAAGAAAATATCTGCATATTTTTCACTTGAAATAATTTTCAAATAGCAGAAAATTTTCTTATAAAACCCCCTCGAGAAAATCATGTTTGACCATATTTTCAGATTAGTCATTTTTATTTGATTTTAAATGACAAATTTTGACTAATCCGACTCCCTACTAATTATCAAAAAGATAAATAGTGATTGAAAAGGTGATGAGTGTTGATATTTAACGTACATTACTCAAGAGAGTGTATTTGGAAAATTTCTTTAGGAATTAAAACAAGAATTATAAAACTTTTTGTTGGGTAAAGATTCCATGACCATTTCTATATCTATCATTATTTCTATCGACCATGGTTTATCAAATATTCAATATAGTTTGTCGATATGTGGTACTATAATCAGGAATCATTTGTTTTTCATGTCATATTTTTTTAAAAACAAATAAATATCCAAAGTATTCACTCTCATTTAAAAGTCCTCACGGTTATGCATTGGTGAATTACTTGGATTTTTGATTATGTGCTTCCATGCTCATTTAAAAGTCCTCACGGTTATGCATGTATGGAACGCATATCAAAATTAATTGATTTAATAGACAAGTTGATTCTAATCCCATTTAAAAGTCCTCACGGTTATGCGTGGTTAGAAGATACTTGATTTCATTTTTAAAATTAATTTCGAATACTACTAATCTCATTTAAAAGTCCTAACGGTTATGCATGATTAGTAGATATTCAAATTCCTGATATAAATGTACCACAAGAAGATTCAACTGTATGATTTTATATGAGAACATCACTTTCATTCATTCTAAAAGTGGAATATGAGCCTAACAAGAGTAGTTATGATTTTTATTTGATTCTTATTGGAGTTTAATATTTATATTCAATTTGAGTTTAATATTGGATTAATATTAATCACTTAATCTCTGTTTTTCTCTAGCACTATTATTCTTTTGCTGATAACAAAAGGGGGAGAGAAAAGTTAAGATTTTGTCAAATAGAATCAAGCAAAGGTCAAATAATTTTCCATTTGCATATAGGCTCATTTATATATTTCTATTTGTATGCATATATGTAGGGGGAATATTGTGTAGAGAGGAGCATTTAAATAGGGGGAGCAAATTGAACGATCAAATACATTTAATACATTCAAAATCTTAAATATATGTTTGTTATCATCAAAGGGGGGAGATTGTGGAATATGCGCTTTGCGCTTATATGATTTTTGTTTGATGATAATAAACATATATACATTCATTTAAATGTATTTGTTAATATACTGTTCTATTTTTCACAGTTTAAATAAATATTTGTTGAATAAAATAAATTACACAGAACTTGAATTCAAACAGATATTTTATTCAAATAAATATTTATTACATTTTTGAATAGTACAATTTCAAGCTCTCACTATAACTATACAACTTTGATTACAGTTACATCACATTTCATATTTACAGTTCACCTCACTACATATCACTCACACTCATATTTTTTCTTCAACTGCATTCCAGTTTGAATCCAGCATCTGAGCAAACTGCAAAAATATTCACTAACGCAGTAAAATTGAAAAAAGAAATATTTTTGCAATATAAAATGAAACATGATTTTGAAAACATTGTTTGCCTCAGTTATTTGGGTTGTTCGTCATTGATTGTATCTGTGCATATCAGCATTTTATCAGGGACAGGTTGTACATAAGTGGCTGCACTACACACGTATACATTTGTACACGTGTGCACTGCCCCGCCAACTCGTGTGCACAAATCAAACAAAAGCACTGCTAACAATTCAGCACAGGGTCAAACCCAAATAACACACGGGATTCAACTCAAGGCAGACCACAAGTACAAGGCACAGTGCAGAGGTCTCAACAGGAAAATCAAGCAACAGTCAAGTACACAAATGTCCAATATGCAACATGACCGAGCATTGATCAAAACCAGAAACATGATCAACTCAGCAATGAATTTAACCAAGTACAGTAATGCAACAATGACCAACCAGAGTACAACTACTGAAGCTCAAGTATACCACAATATCAACATACAAGTCAGACCATTCAGAAGCATGCCAATGAAACAGCAACATACAATGCAACACTCAGATGGTCGGAGCCGTAGCATACAGAGAGACTACAATATAAAAGGCAAATGAATAGACAAAGCAATTGACCACAATCATGTTCAAACATGGCCAGAGACTATATGTCAACAGAAAGTCGATCAGTAAGGCAATGTCAAGTTCAGGTCATAATGGAGCAACTTGAGCTCAAGAATGATCAAGTGCAGACAAATGAAACAACATGCAAATGCATCAATAAACCAACTGCAAGTTCAAACCGAAACACAAGTGCACAACCAAATCAATACTTCAATGAATTCAACATGAAGCAGTGCAAACTCCCAAGATACAACAGTGAAGGAAACTGCATCACATCAGCATGAAAAAGTTTATACAACATCAAGATACATGAATATGGAACCAACTATACAAGTGCAGACTACAGAGTTCAATACATATTCGACAAGCAACTGAAGGCAACAGGACTAGAGCAACACAGCAATGGAGTTTTGCAGTGATACAAATGCAACACAGTGACACCATTAAGCAATGCAAAGAAATCAACAGTCGAAAATATACATGTGACAAAGTCAAATATCACAAAGTCAGAAATCAAGCGCTCGTATCTTTGAAAAAGTCACAAATAAAAGAAGAAAGATCTCTGCCGTATAAACCAGAGTTGAATAAGTCAATCAAGAGTTCACCGTGGCAGCAATCATGATTGACCAAGTTAATAATCAAAACCGTGTTATTCAAGTAATATGAACTAGTCAGTGAAATCTCGTGCATCAATACCAGATCGAACGGCATATGACAAATTCAAATCAACAAATACGAACGCAAAAATAGAAAATCAAATCCTATATAAACCATCATCATCGGCAATCTCAAATCCATCGAGTTCAAGTATCAACTTAGTAAAGCAAAAGGAAACAGTACATACCAAAATCACAAACAACAAACTCGATCAAGCAGCTGCAAACGAGCGACAATCGACCATCAGAGAAGCAGCGAGCTAGGGCAACACATCTCAAATCGAACGAAGAAATTGTAGCCCTGATTTACACAAGAGCAAAAGCCCTAATTCGCAAAGAGAAACAAAAGAGGATCGGCCATATTTTCACAAGCAACAGGAAAAAGGAACGAGCTAAAGAGTCAAAAGAAAAGGGAATAAAAATATCCTTTTGTATTTTGGGCCGGTCACATTTACTTAAGGGTTTTTATTTAAATTTAGGTTTAGGGTTATTTAAGTGTTATTTGTCTTGTTGTTTTTATTTTTCGAATCGAAGAATTTGTAAATCACCACCTAGGGATTAGGTCGTGTCGGATTGTCTAGTTAGAATTAGTTCAGTGAGCAGGGAGTGCGAGTTTGCAAAGCTCTATAGGCGGGAGCAGTGTTTGCGAGTAATCAAAGCTCTATAGGCGGGAGCAGTGTTTGCGAGTAATCAAAGCTCTATAGGCGGGAGCAGAGTTTGCGAGTAAGCAAAGTTCTATTGTAGGCGGGAGCAGAGTTTGCGAGTAAACGAAACTCTATAGGCGGGAGCAGGGTGTGCGAGTCTAGTAGAGTGTTTGTGAGCGGGAGCAAATGTTTGCGAGTCTAGCAGAATGTTTGTGAGCGGGAGCAAATGTTTGCGAGTCTGGTAGAGTGTTTGTGAGCGGGAGCAAAAGGGTCTAAGAGTCTAGTAGAGTGTTTGTAAGCGTGATACTGTTTAATTCTAATAGAAATCTGTGAATGCAGCAGTAGGCAGGGGTTGCCGAAGCTGGTTAAATTTTGTGTGTGATTTACTTTTCAGCATATTTATTTTTGCAGTTTATTTCTGAGTTTAAATCAAGAAAATTTGCTATAACCCTATTCATCCCCCCTCTAGGGTTAATCTAGATCCTACAACCTTTTTCTATGCGTTCGAAATAGGCGTATAACATTATGAATGCCTGGCGTCACGCCTCGATAGGAGGTTGGGATTTTGAGGTTTAATTCAAGTCGATTTTAACTTAAAATTTAAATATAATATATATAAGTTGACTGATCGAAACAAATCATATAAGAACTTCTAAGCTTTATCTTCTATATCACTGTAGCTATCACCCCACATGCCAACGTTATTCGGGTCTCCCTCCCCTTCTTTGTTTTAAACAGCAAGCAGAAAAAGAAAAATCCTCAGTATAAATCAAAGGGGGCCGCTTCTTGCCTTTCATGTAAACAAATTGTGAGCTCCTTGTGTAATTCTTTCTAAATCAAAGTCAATTTTATTCTTTCCCCCATTCTTCACAAATCCAGTTCACGGCTGGAAGAAAATAAAAAAAACCAATCGAAATAAACATAAAATCTCATCTTCTCTATGAGAACCTTACATGGCGCATCAGCTACTATGAGATGCGCAATCGGACGGCAGGGAACGTTTCGATTTTCCCATCATTTGTGAATCCTGTCTTGGAGATAACCACTATGTCCGCATGATGAAGGCGGACTATGATAAGGAGTGTAAGATTTGTATGCGACCATTTACATTGTTCAGGTGGAGGCCCGTAAGGGACGTGAGGTATAAAAAATGGAGGTTTGTCAGACTTGTAGCAAGCTAAAGAATGTGTTGTCAAGTATAGATTTTCATATTTCATATATATAAATATGTATATATATGTAGGACAAAAATATATTATGCAGAATTTATTTTTTTAAAGCAAGATACATAAAACTATTTATTTTCAGATTTAAGATTTATACTTACACGGTAAAGAATAAATAAAATAAATATACATACATATATATTTTAAATTTACTAATTTTAAAACAAAGTATTAAGGTAATTAATTTTTTTAACTGGTTCATTTAATTCTTTTAGTCACTAAAAATAATTTATTAAAGGAGAATTTGTTTAAATTAAATTATTAAACGCCAATTGATTGTTCAATGATTTAAAGTGTTAATAAACCATAAAATGTTTTTACAAGGTCAAAAATTGTAAAGAGGCAAGCCGGTATGGATCGGATCTGCAAATTAAAAGTCTAAGGTGAGTTCATCTCACTCATTTGGAATACCTTTTGAATTTAAATAGTTAAATTTAAATTATTGGTTGAATGATTGAATTGGCTGGATGTGATATTATATATAGTGTGTGTGTATATATATATATTTAAGTGACTGATTTCTCGCATTATATAATAGACGAGATCCTATGCGCCCCGCATAATAGCGGATGACCCCATAAAACGCGATATTCCACCTCGAAGTGGAATTGGTATTTTATATTTTGCTAACATCTGTGGATGCAGGGAAACAAGATGGAGGGATCCAACTGGATTCCTCAAATTATTTAGATTGTTTATTATTCTATGATATGATTATTTGATAATCGATGATAGATTATATTGGTAACTGAAAATATTGGATGCTATGGTTGATCGAATATCTTTCGGGTATACCGTGTTTTCAAAAATATATAGATAGGATTTTTGAAGGAAAATAAACAAGAGAATTTTTAAGGAAAATAATTATAGAGAATTTGGGAAAACTAAAGAATGAATTGGAAAAGGATGGAAGATGATTTTAAAATCCTAATAAATAAATGTCCAAGTATGGCAAAGGAGATTCTGAATAAATGGCAATAAATGAATTTTTAAACTTAAGTGATATTATTTAAAAGGAATAAAAGATTTATTTTTAAAATTAAGGATTTAAATGGTTTAGGAAGAAATAAAAGTAAACTTTTGAAATAAATATGAAATTCGTATTTTCAGTTTAAATAAGATTTTAAATCATAATAAAGAAGTTAAATATGAATTATTGGGTTTTTAAAATAAAATTGAGTAAGTGAAGGAATTTATTTTTTCAAAATGGAGTAAATTTTGAAAATCAATTTGAAAATTGATTTAGTGTTTGAAACTGTTTTTTAAAAGAAGGATGAGATTATGGAATTTAGAAACGAGGTTTATAAAGGGAAGTAAGATATCAGTGGATATTTGGAAGTATAAATTCGCGGTGGGAATTTATAAAGGAATGGGTAATTGTTTTAAAAATAAAATGGCGGTTTATTTTTTTAAAGGTGTGGAAGGATAGTGTATTTCCCTGAAAAACCAAGTTTGTTTTCGAAGCAGATTTTAAGTATAAGTTAAAAGTTTTAAAGTTGTTTAAAAGAATGTTTTTGAGAAATTATTATTTAATTTGTTTGAAATTTTAAAGGTAAATATTTATCAAATTAGTTATAGTAGTAATTATTTTGAAAGGTTAATTGGTATTATGATTTTAAAAGATAATTATTAATATTTACATTTTATTAAGTAGTTTTATTTTAAAGATAGTAGGCTAAAGTTTTTCTTTGAAAACATGTATAAAATTTCATAATTTTTATTTTTATTTTAATATTTTTTTGGGCTTATGTTTTACTTAAGAATTTTTAGAAAATTTCATAGTTAGTATTTTAAATAATAGGTAAATAGGCACAAGGAAGAAATTGCAAAAAAATTTCGTCTCAGGGACAACAAGTTTGCTTTTTAGTCTGAAGGACACTTTTTAGTGTAAATTGAAAATGATAGTTACAACTATCATTCTGTGATTTACACTAAAAGTGTCCTTCAGCCTAAAAAACAAACTTTTTGTCCCTGAGACTAATTTTATTTTGCAACTTCTTCCTTATGCCTAAAATTCCCTTTAAATAAAGTGTTTTAAGTAGTTTTTATTTGAAGTGTTTTAAAGTATATATTTCGAATAAAGTAATTTGAATTATTTTAAAATCTAAAGTATTAGACTTGGTGATTTTCAGTTAGAATAAACAATATTTGGGAATTTATTCCGCGAGAGAAAGTGATTTGGAAATTGTTTTCAAAGGGTTGAAGTGTTGAAAAATATCTTGCGAAGATATTTTGAAATAAATAATTTGAAAATTTTTAAGGCCTGATGATTGTTTGTGAATGTTATTTGATAGTTAAATAACCGACTATCAATATTGGCCAATGCATTGATCGTTTCAAGGAGACCGAGATCGGGATTTATTTCTCGAAAACCACTTCGATCCGGCTTGAACGTTTCCGTGAGGAAGACAAGAGCTTGGAGTCAAAGATGGAGTAGTGAAGTGCAAGGGCTAGTCGCTACAAATCCTGAGGGTTATTCCAAAATGGATGTAGTAGGAGGAGTGCCTTCGGTTCCGTTCGAACCCAGGATGGACTTGTTTGGACGAATGCTATCAGAACATCATCAGGAGGGCAGTGGGCATACTAAGTGAATTGTGCTAAAAAGGTAATGCATAGCCTCAAGCCTCATCCATCAGGAATGGCTAAAACAGGAGAGGTGCACACAAGGTTAAGTGGCTAGTAACCAATTAGGGTAAGATTGCCCCTTTCTAGATGTCCCTTTATTTCGTTTGTGTGGGCGTTTGCCGATCCCAACCACGGGGTGAACTTATTCGGGCTATCCAGTAAGGGATAAGCTCCGGTCTTGTGATGCAAGGGATCAGGGTAGATCCTCGGTACGGTGATCTAGACCGCGTACTGTGACGGACGGTACCCTAGTATCCCTGCCATTGATGGAAATCCATTCTCCCTACGTGCCCTTACGGTTTTGTTTGTAGAACCCACTTTGTGGCTAGTATTGCTGGAATTTAATAATGTAATAATTTCGGCTATTTGAATAAGAATTTGTATATAGTCACTACTATAATATCAGAGGATTTGATAAGAAATGTTTTGGTTATCATAAGGTAAAAACCCGGCATGTTTATTTGTGGCGTGGTCTTACGAGATACCTTTTATTTTCAAATAGTTTTGAAAACTTTAATAATCCAATTGAGTGTGTTTCTTACGCTGGTTTGCCACACTGACTCGGGTGTTATTTAACTGTAATGATCGGGTCAGACCGAGTATTATTGAGTACAAATTCTGGATGGACTGCTATGGAGCTCAGGAGACGGGCTGGATGGCGGGACGTATCACACGTATTTGATGTATATTCCGCTGTGTATGATTAACTATATAGTCAGTGTTGTGAGGACAGGTTATGATAACTGTCCAGTTGTGTGCGATGAATTTTGTTGTACTTTGTTAATGTAACGTAGAAACAGATATAGTTCTTTATGTTTAAAGATTAATCATTTATCTATTATATATTGTTCCGTTGCGTTTGTAAGATTTTGATGTTGTTTTCTATTTCTGCTTCTACCTCCTTTTTCTTTAACCCTAATGGTTCGGTTTTCAGGCATTCGATTGTTCAGCATTTGATACAGTGGACTGTATTGATGTCGATTTTCGGGCATCGAAAAATTGGATCATTACATTGGGAATAGGTCATAGAATCTGCCTCGATTGAGGTTTTAAATGAAAAAGTTTGGTTATTTCTCTTTCCAAAGTATTATGAGGCGGTAGTAAAAGCCTGCTTCATATTTAGAAGTATCAAGTGACTAATGGACCTGGAATTGGTGTTTGATAAGGCTTCGTCAGTATCCCATACCTTGGGAATGGATAGGTAAGTAGTCATGTGTGCAATTTAAGGTTAGATTAGAATTGCTAACCTTAATAGGCATAACAATTAAATGGAAACCAATCGTTATAAATTAATTTTATGGACAATTTATAGATTTTTCAAACCCCATAACGTTGTTCTGAACCCCACCTTATTACAACCGATAGGATAGATTTAGAGGAACATGTCATTGGAGTTGGACGTGTTTAGCTATTAGAGAAGCCAACTTTTCTCTTATGTTCGATGTTCGATGTGACAATCTGTTATCCAAGGAATACCATTTATTCCAAATTAGTAGTCATAATCAGTATTCTTATCTTATTATTAGTTTTGCTATGAGTTTAGATTTCTATCAATCTTTAATAATGCTCATGTTTATTTGCAGGTACCAAATTCAAAGATCTGTGCTTTGATGGACTTGGGTTTCGATTTTTACAGAAATTTAGACCCATTAAGGCACGAATTGTTACATTAGTTGTGTGATATTATGGCCAAATTTATTGCTTATATAGTTTTGGTAAAATCCAATTTACTTGTTTTAAGTGGTCCCGATAGTGACAATTATCCACTCTAATTTTCTTCGCCAAAACTATATCACATCAGGACATACAAAATTTGGTAATGATCAAATTTCCAATATCATCCACATTCAACTTGTATAGTCCAAACATAAAGTCTTTTGTTTAATAATAATAATAATAATTAACCGAACTTCTCTGGCCAAAGACTTTGACTTCGAGTTGACTTCAATTAACCATGATACTAACCATATATGACCGAGGTGACGAACTCTCTATTGAATATTGCTTCACATCCATTACTTCAACTCGACCTTAGTGGTTCAATGGATACCATGCCATGATTTAACTATAATAAAACAGAGTTCCTACATTGAAGTTTGATAGTTTTCTCAAGTTGATTGAATAAGTAATATTGTCACATCGACATTTTCTGTTTGACTTTAGTTACATTAACCAATGAAAACTACCAGTGAATCATTATATCGTTATCCAATAACTATTAGCATGTAGTCCCATAGTTCCCATCACCCATAGGCAATACATTGCCTACCATTTGAAGTGTGTTACATACTTTATTCTTAACGGATGTATCAATGTCCAATCTCGATACATCTCGACTAGGAATATTTAAAACTATATGTTTATTTTTAATGTGATAAAGTTCCCATGATTACTACACATTGTAATCACTGTCACAAAAACATATCATTTATGAATTTTCTATAAAATATACTTAAATTAATTAATTAATATAACATATTTTATGAAGTATATAACAAAAAGAAAAACACCTTTTAGTTTGAATAAGATTTTATTATAGAGTCAATAATTTATGATAAATTATATAATTGTCCTGAAGGCATACCTGTAACTCTATCAATACCAATCTTATATAGCTAAGGGGATGAATTCTCCATTAAAATAATAGTGTTTCACTTCTAATGCTTCAACTTAAACCCAATTATAGTCGCTTGATAGTTGCCTTGTCATAATTTATTTGTAATTAAAGTGGAGTATGCACATTGAAGCTCAATAGTATTCTTAAGTCGAGGGAAATGTGTAACATTATCACCCTGAGATTCCTGTTTAACTTAGTTGCTATTCATCAATAAGAAACTCTCAAACGAGCCATTCCGTAAATATCCAATAACCACGGGTACATAACCTCTTGGCATCCCTAGTAGCCATGAGTGATACACAGCCTAACATTCGGAGAGCGTTATGTACCCTGGTCTCAACGAATGTGTTGATATTCTTTCTTGAAACATCTTGATCATGAAAAGTTAAAATAATATATTATTTTATATTAATAATTTTAATTGGTTAACTCCTTGTAATTATTATCATATAATATATCATTTAAAATTTCGTGTTTAATATACTTTAATTAATTAATATATCATAATGTAATACGTATATAATAGAAAATAAAACCTTTAACACGAACAAGATTGGTTATAGAGTTAAATATTTGTAATAAATTACACAATTGCCCCTAGGGCATACCTTTAAATCTCTTTGGTAGTTCTATAGAAAACATTGCGACTCATTAGTATCAGCTTTAGACACGTTGATGGGTATGATATGACATTACCTCAAAGTTATGATTATGGGTACAGTATGACAATAGCTTGGAGCTTTGGCTCGTTATCATATGCACGTGGGATTACATATGCCCTTGTATGATATTCTGATGACTTGTTAGATATAAGAGAAGAGAGCAGGGATGGGTATGATATGATTATACTCTAGAGCTTGCACACATATTATATGTACATTTGATCTACATATTTTTTTAATTCTAGGGTACCACTTAGTATATTATTTATGTCATACTAGTGTATCTGATATCATGTTTAGTAGTGATGTTTCTTTTTCTCTAGACTTTGTGTCTGACCTTATCCTTATTTTCCTTTTTATCCATTTCTCGAGTATGTATAAACTAGAGTTGGGGACACATTGCTAGCTAGAGTAGGTTACATGGCCATACTAATGCATTGCTAGGATTTTCTATTTAGTATTTTTATATATGGACATGTCAGACTTTATCCCATCTATGAGACATTATTTTGGGAGTTCTATTATTTTAAATCCATATGTTTGGAGGCTAATGTATTATGTGATGGATCCTATTATCTTTATATTGTGATGATATATATTGATAGTCTTTAACATGTATATGTTATTATTTTATTTTACCATTTTGTGAGTTTTATACGAACCTGTGATGGATACACTTTATTTTATTTTCTTTTTACCATCCTTAAGGGTCATCTTTTTTGGTACCTAAAGATCTAGGCATCGTTGAGCATGTATTTTTGGGTGTGAATGGTGGTTCTTTACACTTAGTTAAGTAGTTAACTAACTATGTAGTATACTCAAGTATAAAATTTATTTATGTAGTTGGCAATATAATTTTCCTTCTTATCGATCAATGCTTCCTCAACATTTTGAAAGAAATCAAGTCGTTTAATTTTTTTGCTAAAATACCTAATTGGGCGCTAGATACTTTATAAGATCATATACTAACCTTAAAAAATATACAAACTTTATTATTGCTCTCACTGACTTCGAGATGCTTTGATTATGGTGTATAAACATTCTCCTCTAGACTACTATTTAGATGGTTTGTTTCAATGACCATATGCCAAAACTCATAGTACTATTGTGTGATAATTTATGAGTAGAATACGAATAGACTAAACATGGTGATGGTGAAATTTATTCATATATTTTTAACATTTGAGTTCGATAAGTTCACCTCCCATCAACCTTGCTTTAGAAGTTTATACACCTTTAACTACATTGATATTTTTCTCGACGACTCACTTACGACCTGTAACATCCCGACTTTTTGTACGGTTTAAATCGACGATAAACCATACACGTTAAACTCAAACCATACAGAAGGGCGGATTGTTATTGGGGTGAATAAGAAAAAGCAGAGAAAAAAACAAAACAGAATCTTGTAGCGGAACGACAAAATATAATAATCAAATAAACAGTTCATGAAGCTGTTTTACATAACATTTGATTTTACTTATACAATATATATCAGAGTTACACATACTAGAGAATAATAAATGATGCAGCGGAACAGTATGAATGTAGTGGAATAATATAAATAAAAATAGTAATACAATCTTCGTCTTCATCCTCCAGAAATAAAGTCTTCGAATCCGAAAATGCTCAGACTGACCCGAGCGAATTGAAAAGACAAAACACTGGAGTCGGAACTAAAAGATCTCATGTAAGTTAAATCAATAGAAACAAATATGAGTCGAACGGCGTCAGAGATGTTAACGGGATTTGATATCTCCTATCAAGTGTCTAACGTGAGTGCAGTAACTTAAGAGATGCTCGAGATTCACATCTCTTAAGGATCCGTTAAACTATTTACTATGTAGTAATATACGCTATTATAATAATGTCTATTAGTAAAGTAAACTTACTTTTAAATAGCGTTAAGGGGTTACCCATATAGCCCTTAACACGTAATAGTGCCAACAGTCTATATAGTACCCTAATACCTCTTGATCGGGAGGCTACCAGAGAATACTCCATAGGTACGACACAAATCAAACTCGTACAAGGCGCACTAGGGTAGGTGGCACGACACACAAGGCAATGCCAAGGTAGATATACCAATTACGCATCCAGGCTGGTGGTAACGCGTAGCAGCTACTACCGCCCACCTCGAGCCACACCCCCAAAATCAAAAATCAAATGTGGCCACCAAATCAATCCAAAGTCAGAATATAATATCGAAGGAGTGTGTCCAATAAGAGGGGCTACCTCCTTGGCCCGAGAATCGCTCCTGTTTTAGCCACCTTATGCCAACTCACGGGAGTTGGGTCCACGCATATACCACAAAGGAACGCCGCCACCATCCTACTTTATTCTGGAATCTTCACCACGTATACGGTTGTTAAAGTGGTTTTTGGAGTTGGCAGAGAGTATGACAACTTCCGATCCCGGTCTCTTTGACAACCAAACGTTATCATAACATCGCGTCATTTCAAAATAATTATACTTCAAAACCAGAATATACTATCCATTTCGAAACCATATAAATAAGATATAATTTCCGTTTCAAAAACCAAATCAATATGATATTATTTCTATAAAACCCAAATCAACATAATATCCTTTTTATTTCAAATATATCCTTTTTCCAAATCATAGCACTTTCAAATTTAAAACGCTTTGAAATCAAAACACTTGAAATATAACGCTTTCAATTCATAATACTTTGAAACTCATAACTTTGAAAACATAATTTCCACCACTTAAATGGTTAAAATATTAAAATACTTTATATAATAAACTAGCTTCGTCAATTTCTCAAATCAATTCCAAAACAACTCGAATTTATAAATTTAAAATTTACCAAATCCCAAATCCTAACTTTCAATACGATTCAGTTTTCAAATAAACTATCCCAAATTTTATCGATTTCAAAATAGATTTGATTCACTGAATAAACCATTCCCAATTCAATATATATTTCAAACTTTAAGCATTCAACAATTTCAAAACTAAGTTTGGTAATTATGATTCAACAATTAAATTTTCTATTATTTAGTTTTGAAATATTTTACTTAATAAATCCATTATCATAAAATAAAATCAGATAACAAATAACTAAATATTTTCTTCAATTTATTTATACTTGAAATATTCATTTAATTCACCTTAAACCAAAACCGAGTTATAAAATCATACCTTCTAAAATCTCAAATTTAATACGTTTCATATCAAACTTATTTGAGTTTAATTCTTAAATAAATTCAATTTCAAATAAATTTCAAATTTATCTTCCAACCTTAATTTATTTAAATCATCATACACTCTATATTAAAATATAATTTAAATACTTACCCATATTATATTTTAACAAAATCAAACTCTATTATTAAACTTATTTTATATTATAATAAGTTATACATAGCTTAAAATCAAGGATACAATAACGTTTATATAATATCTAAAATCAATATTTATCTAAAACCGTATATTTCTTTACAAAACCATAGAAATCATTTTAAAATATTTTTATATATACACCATGGTGTCTGTATAAAATTTTCTATCCTATAGTCAAATGATACGGATATTTATCATTTCAATCCGTAATTTAAAATATAAATACAGTTACATATCATTTCAAACCGCAATCCCGAATGAAATAAAATCCACAACAACTTGTAGTTTATAACAATATAAAATACCACATCCATTCATCCAATATCAATCGTCAAACATTTATCCCAATCATCATCCAATTCAATCAATAACATCAATATAGAACAGATAATAAATAAGAGGTATTTACCGGTAGTTTATATTCAATAATAAATTAAATAACTATTTTATCCAAATAAATTCAAATAAACTGAGATGACGATTCAAAATATGCAAAACATTCACAAATAAATTTCCAATCACATCATAGATCAATTTAATAAACATAAAAAATTCTAGAAGTTGTGAGTGGGTTAAAACACTCACCTTTATAGGAATCTGAAAATAGTAGACTTCTAATCAATAGCTCCGCTCTATGTTCCCTTTGTCTCCTTCTTGATTGCTAGTTTTGTTTCATAAATTTTCTTTTATTTTGATTTACTTTAATTTTCCTCCTTATTATATTAATGTATATATGTATGTATGTATTTTTAAAAGGTTTGAAAAAAATAAGATTTGAAAAAGAAGAGTTGAAAAGGAAAAGGATTAAAATAAGAAGAACTGAAAATGGAAAAGAAGATCAAGATTTGAAAAGAAAGAAGAAAGTTTGAAATAGAAGAAAATTTGAGAAGAAGAATATTTGAAGAGGAAGGAAAAATTAAAATGAGAGATAATAAGGAGATTTGAATAAAAAAGAAAAGAAGAAGATTAGAATGGAGGTTGGTGTTTCATTTGCATCATATCTTATCTATAAGGTTAGAGTTAGGTTTGGGGCCAAAGAGATTTGAAAAGAGAGGCTGCTATTAATTAGAAATAAATGAAATGATGTTTCAGAAAATGAAGTTGGAAAATGAATAAAAAATAAAGTAAATATGAACAAACTTGGTATTAAAATATAGTAAATATGAACAGCCTTTTTAAAAGTAGCAGGTATTAAAAATTGGTAAAAGAAAGAATTAAAAATAGGAAAAGCAGTTCATATTTGCAAAATAGAAAAGCTTCGGACAATGTAAACAGAATAAAGTAATTGAACAAATGGAGAAACAATGAAAAGAATGCGACAATTATTAATTAGAAAGGGAACGAATGCACCAACTCTATACTGTAAACAAACTTTTAGAATTCAAATTTCAAAAACAATTATTCACTTAATAAATTCTGTTAACCCTAAACATACCAAAATTAACATCCTTTAAAGATTTAATTAACACACAATAAAGGAAAATAAATTCTCCGCACAAATTTGCGTCATAAATTAAAAGAATATACAACGTTAAGAAATTTTCATTTCTCCCTCTTTGTGATTAGATTGGGAATTAAATTGAATGTTTTACGAAAAATGCATTAACATACATTCAAAAATATAATAGCATAAACAAGGTAATATAAACAGGTGTATAATATATATATAGACACACACACACACACATCTTTATCGCCACTTATAGTTTACATTCATAAATAAAGGTATGAAAATAATCCACATAATTAGGCAGTGAATGTAAGAGTAAATTAGGAAAGTGAAGATGGAAATGTAAGTTATGTTGCAATTAAAATCTGATAAAGTCTAATTGAAAAGGAAATTTTCAAAGTGTAAATCTATTTTACCCCCTTTATCATCTCCTGTTAACATTTAATTTAGTAACATATGATATTTCAAACCTAAATAGTCTTTTTTTAATGATCTAACTGGATCTAAAATATAAGTCTAAATTTAGGTATAAACATATATGTAGTAAACTAGCATTAAATTTTGAAACGTGAACTGAATTAATTGGAAATAAATCACCCAATCTATTTCAAATATGTTTAAAATTAACGTCTTCCCACTTTCTAATTAAAAGATTCCAATCACATTAATTGTCATTGATTTCTAAGGTAAAAATGAGTGAGACAATTCAATTCCTTTTTATAGTAATTTAACATATTTACGGAAATATTGTATACAAACCAAATGTTATTAATTTCTTATTTCTGTAATAATTTCAGCTACCAATATTTCAAATAAATAAACATATGATTTTTTTTATTTAGTAAAGAAACATATATTTTCTTCTTTTTTTGACATTTATTATTCCAATTAATTGGAATTTACATTCATACGGTTATTTATTTTCTACCTTATTAAACTTTACAATTATTTCCAATTTAAACCCTACAATTACATTCCTAGTTAGCTTTACCATTACAATTGATTGAAATAACATTAACAATTGTCAATTTCATTCAATCAACATCAACAATCACATTCATACTTTATTATCAACCAACAAATATTATAATTACTTACCTATCATTGATTTTATCAAATTATAGTTTATTACGTATTATTTCATCAATTAATATAACTTTGAATTTATTTCCTAATTTACTATTTACAATCAATTATAACCTTACATTTGTTGCAATTAATTGGGATTTCGCTAAATTAGTTATTTATTAACTTGCGTTAACATTATTACCTTTCATCCCCGTTATTAATTCATACTTTTTTCTTTCAGATTTAATTATCAAAGTCTTATTAAGTTAACAAATTTAAACATCGAAAATTACGGGTAGTTACACGACCGATAGATCATGTCCCTGTTTGATCTTCCAAAATCAAATATTGTTGATGTACTTGAAATCCATTTCAAATTTAACGGATCACACCATGTGCTAAAGTGCATACCCGTCATGGCTTGCCAAAAAATGAGAAGATTGCCATTACGAACAATCCATTTTCTCTACATCGTTATGAGACTCACACGCTCATTTTGATGAAAGAAATTTCCTACCATACTTTCTAATAAGCCATATATTTTTAACTAAGTTGAATAAGTATTATTTACATGGTTGGTTTTCATATTAGGATTATAGATCTAATCCAGGTATAATGCACTTTCACAAGTTTATCTATGTCTTGAAACAAAAATTAATTTTTCAGTGTAATGGAATACACAGTCATAATATTTGTGAACTTCCTATAGACTTACATAAAATAAACATACTTTGAGTTCACGAAAATTATGGTCGCAATGTAGGTATGACAACTATATATCTTAAACTTATTTAAGCCGAAGTTTCTTCCCTACCCATATCTTTCTTTAACAAGAGTGATACTTAATTTAAGCAAAGCACTCATTTTGATGTCTCTAATGATGGGTCCTAGGACCTCTTAGATAACAATCCAGAGATCCTACCACTTATGCTATTAGTCCTTAACTTCCCTACCCATGTCTTATATGGAGTCGTAAACTTAACTTTAGATGAAGTCAAATTCAACATATGCGCTTATTCTTAGATGCATATCTCTAAAAAGAAAAGCTCAACTCAACTTCAGTCAATCATAGTTCAAATAATGTTTTTAATATAATTTTGGTTACTCCTTGCCAAAATATCATCATGCAGCGTAAGGAGGAGTAATTTTGAAAGAGATAATCATATTGCTTTTAGATACCCTTAAAGTTCATAACTAGATCAAATTGAAGTATTTTAATTTTTTGCACGTCATATTTTTTACTTTCAATTTATATAAGATAAAACTTATCATAGATATCTAACTTGTGCATTAAATACATATGTTCATATCTTAGATATTTTTTGGTGAATTTGAAGAAGTGAATATGATTTTAATATTTTATACCTTGAACTACATACATCTCCAACATCAATACAAAGAGTTTATTAACTTTTTATTATTATCACCGAACGGTTGCTCTCGTTTGAGATATAATTCAAAAGTAAAACATGATTCATAATCATATAATTAAGGAAAATTTTATCGAAGATATGATTTAGTCTATGATTCAAAAGTAATTATGTAAAAAGCCACAATTTTAACAACTAGACATTTAAATAATTAAATTAAATACCGATTCATTGATTATTACAGGTCTAAAATCTAGCTTTTCGCATACATGTGAATTATGACTCAAGACCACTTCAAATGAGTCCGAATTGACGTTGCAAATCAAAATGAATATAAATATCGATTTGGAGCCACGGTATTTTTTGGATTTACGTATTGTTATATGTATTTCATAAAAAAACATGCATAGTTGCGTTCAGTAGGTTTTCAATTGCTGGCATATGTTTCTAAGATGAGACTTCATTACGAGACTTACAGTTGAAGAATTTTAGAATCAGATAACCTAATGGCCAAAACGACCTCGAAATGCGTGAACTATCATCCTAGAGTACTATCTTGGATGACAATGAAATTTGTATCATCTAAACCAGAAAAATGAGATGGTGTGTGCTAGTGAGTTTCATGACGATCCGACATACCATGTGATTGTAAGAGCTTAAAACATATGACGAATTATTTGAGAAATAAAAATAAAATCCATATTTTATTATATATACCCACTTGGATCTTTTCCTCCCAAGGACTTTTTCTTCTCCTTATTTATTAAAATATCTCTAACCCATACATGAACTTTTGCCTCCCCTTTCTTTAAAATTGGAACATGAGCTTCAACGATCGGGTGGACAATCAGAGAGTAGCACAGTGTTCCACTAAGTGAGAAGCCCATCATGACACCCGAGTAGGCTGATGTGATGATGATTTAGAAGTGTAGTAGTTTTAGGCTTCTGGTTCGATGGCTTAGAGAAGAGCCATAGGCAAAATTAGGTGAAGGTTGAAGTTGAAGTGCGACATTTTTACCGTTGAGGCTATAATGGGGTGATGCATTTTGATATAGGTGGTTGGTCCTTGAGTGGCTGTAGCTGTTGCACAGAGCATGCATAGGGGAGGATGTTGGAATTTATGATACACCATTTCATGGAGTGTAAGTGGAGATGTGGAGAAGAGAGTGTACAATAAATGGGTGTGCATATATGCATGCACAAGGGGATGGATTTGTATTGGAGAAGAAGAGATTAGGAAGGGGATTTGTATAATTAAGCTAATTAAGTAAATTAATTATTTTAATTAATCTCAATTTTTATTTACTTTGTATATTTAGCGTATGCTGTCCAATTGAGGCGCAATCTTCACTGTTGCACTTGAATGAGATTATCTATAACATAGTATGGCTTGGACGAGAATGGACATTTAAGAATTTGCAGTTTAGATGGGTGGAATTATAACTCTAGATTTATATTTTAGTTTTTTAATTTCTTATAATTATACATATTGAAAAATATTACCTAAGAGAGGTAGAAATATATATATATATATATATATGTGTGTGTGTGTGTGTGTGTGTGTGTGTGTGTATTTATATATGTATGTATGTATGTAAAAGCAATTATTTCCCTATTTGATTGGATCGATTTGAGTAGATATTCAGGATAATTAATTAAGATCCTAAGTATATAAATATTGTGACCTATTCATATTAAATAGAATTTGATGAAGTTGGCATTAATGTATAAAAAAGTTATAAATTAATTAAATATCAATCTATAGTTAGATCAGTAATAAAAATATTATTATATACTTTATTACTAATTATTCGGTATAATTGATTGAGATCTTGTATATATAAATATTGTATTCTATTCGTATTGAATTGAATTGGAAGGAGTTGATAGTAATTTATAACACGATTGTAAATTTATCAAACTCCAATATATAGTTAGATCAGTGATAGAAATATTATTACGTATTTATTACTTATTGAAAGTTAGAAGTATGACCTTTAAAAGATGTAAAGCTAATGATTTAGGTAGGTTAAACATGTATTAAAATGGCTCTGAAGTTTATCAGACTATGATATTGGTTCATTATAGTTAAATTAATATTTAACTAACTAGTGAATTTCAATAAAGGTGATTTAAGGAGTTAGTGTTAATAACTCAATTATTAATTTTGGATGACGACAACCATATAAAACATAGATACTAACATTTTGCCAACTTATTTAGTATATAGTGTAGAATATTACACAGGTATTTAATCGAAGACTGTATAGTATAAAGACTCAAGATAAAGATACGAAGACTCGTAAGCAGAAATGAAGATCCCAAGGTTATAATTTAGTGTTTAGAATAATTAGAATATATTGCTAAAGTCCTTGATAGAAATCTCCGACCCTTATCTCCAATTTCCAATCCTTGATAATTTAAATAAAAACAAACTATTTGTATTTCAATATATATATATATATATTAAATATTTTATAAATTTTTTTAAGGGTTTAAAATATTTAAAAACTATGTTTAAAGTATTTTATGAAGTATAGGATTTTCAAAACAATTCAAAAGAAAGTTATTTTCAAAAATTACTAGGATATGTCAACATATTTGTTTCTATATGTCAATATATAGACCATTGATTTTTTTAAAATTTTGAATGAAAGTGTCTTTTGGACATAACTCTTCATTAATGGATACATTTGTTCATTTACTATATAAAGGAGAGTGCAAATGAATTTTTAACTAATTAATCACTTACTTTCTTCCCACTCCTTACTCTCTTGAAAATTTTCTTGAAACATATACTCTACATTCTTCATTTTTTTTAAAATCAATTCATACTTCACTATATTGGTTCAATACTACTTTCTTTCTATTTTGGAAACATCTCTCTCATTTGAAAGATCAAGGTGTCATCAAAGAGGCCCTAGGATCCATTGTTTCCAAAGTACAAAAATTTGTTTTTGAAAAAACTATCAACTCTACTTGTGTTTTTGTAGGTATGCTTGTTACCTCTTCAAATTAAGTAGGTGTGCTTGTTAGCCCAAAAAATCAGGTTAGTGAACTTGTAGCCCGGTCAACTCAAGAGAGTTTACCCAGACTCGTGATATAAGGGGGTGTACATCTTAGTCTTGAAATCAAGATTGTAATCTGTTTTGCCTTGAACCCTATTTAAAGTTTGGCATTTGAAAAGAAATCCGTAAAAGCAATTGTATGGAACAGATATAGGAGAAATACGAATCGGTATAAAATCCCTGGTGTCGTCTCTCTAATTTTTACCTTACTTTATCGCTTTCATATTTATCTATGATTGCACTGTGACTGATTGTTAATATAATTATGTGTTGTTAATCTGTGATTTAATATTAATCTTGAAAGAAAATCAAAAAGATTTACATAGTTAGAAAATACTATCCATCCTCCTCTAGTATTAAATTAGCCTTAAGATCCATTATTACGCAATCTACCTTTAGTGTCAGAGCATTAGGTTTTCAAAAACTCGTAATCTAATTTTTGAAAAGTATAAATGGGTAGCAACACTATATGTACACTTGTTAACACTTTTGTAGAGGAAAAATCAACTACCAGGCCCCTACTTATTAATGACAGTAATTATACTTATTGGTAATGTATGATGAAGATTCATTTATAGTCTAATGGTTTATATATTTGGAATATTACATAGAATGAGTACACTATACCCTAGATTGACTTTTCACAATGGACTGATGAGAAAAAGACACAAGCATCTAATAATTCTAAAGCCATGAATATTTTATTTTTCTCATTACATAAAAATCAATTTAGTAGGGTCTCTATTTGTAAGTCTACATATGATATTTAGAGAACGTTGCAAGTTACACATGAAGGGATTACCAAAGTTAAACACACTAAAATTTCCTTGTAAGCAATTATTTAAAATGAATTAGAATCAGCCTATTTTTGACATGTACTATAGGTTTCAAGATATAGTACATTCTTTAGTACCATTAGGTTAAAAAAATTCTAAAGAGGACTGAGTAAGAAAAGTCTTCAATTCACTCTATTCAAAGTAGCATCAAAAGACATTAGCAATAGAAGAGGCAAATAACACTAACACTGTAAAAATTAAAGAGAAAGCAAGGCGACAGAAAAGAAATCCATTGCTTTCAATACAATAACTGGTGTTAGGATTTAGGCGACAACAATGATGAGGAAATTGCCTTTATGACTAAGAATTTCATAAAGTTCCTGAAGTGTAGAAAGATAGTCAACTTTCGTAGACCTGAAAACAAGACTCCTGGAAATGGAACCACGATTAGATGTTTCAACTGCGATGAACCTGGTCATCTGCAAAGAGACTGTCCACATTAGAAAAAAAATCAAGGTCATGTTAATTACCGATTCATCCAAAAAAGGAAAAAGGGCTTAAACGGTAACTTTGGATGATTCAGATGCTATTTCAAGTGATAATGAACCTGACACCAAGGATGCAGACATGTATTTTACGGCAATAGTAGATTAACCAAAATAGATCAAAGGAAAGAAACAAAAGGTGATACTTTTTACATTTCATTTTTATTTCATTTTTTTTGGATTATTGAATTTAGGAATAAAATATGGATTAATAACAATATTGGATGCATACAAATCTACACACACACACATATATGTCAACATATCAACGTGAATTTTAAAATTCATTTTCTAATTCAAAATTTGAATTTTCATATCTTTTGCATTTATTCATAAAAAAATGAGAAGGCATCTTTTCAAAACTGAAATATCAGTCCACTCTCTATTAAATCAACATACCTTTATCTATTCATTCACTAAATTTAATTCAAAATTGAAAATATCTCTTCACTCTCTTATTTCCTAAACTACTCAAAAATATCCTCCTCTAACCACCAAAAACCACAAGGATCTCAAAAAGAGTCAAAGGATTTTTTTTCAATGACAAAGAATCCATTTACACTTATGTTGAATATGCTATTTCTAGCAAGATATTTCCCAAAAGATTTACAAAATTTTGTGATTTGTCTTCTTGTGGTCTTCAAGATCTTTGTTCTTAAAATGACATTCTTGGTTTAGTCGACTCTTCTTAAAATGATTTCGTTTGTTATCCGGATTTAGTAAAAAAAAAATTGTGCAACTTTGAGTGGAAATTTTTTAAAAAAAGAAGAGGGGCAAATTTGGAGTGGTATGAAAGACGCTACAATTATTTTAGATTGTGAAATTTTGGGTCAAATACTTGTTGCAAATATAGTGGAATTCACCTCTCCACCTTTAAAATTGATGAACAAAATCATGAAGCTTCTCATGATATTTTTTAAAGTGACAAACAATTTGGTTTCAAACACAAAAATCTAGACGAAAATTGGGACTTAGAATCTCATTTTACAACATAACATCACTCCGAGAATGGGTAATTTCAATAACCTACCTCAAAAAGTTTTTAAGGCTGTTTTTCCAATTGATGGAAATTATGACGTCAATTAGGCACAAGTTATCTTAGATGGTTTTTCCAAAAAAACAATTCCAGACATAAGAACACTTTATCATGTTCTGTATCTCACTAGAGTTTTTGAATATTTGGATTCGATTTACAAGGAGAATCCATTTTTGATCGAAAAGTTTTCAATAAATCCAACATATCTCTCATGCATATTCCTCCCTACTTTGAACCATATGAGATTCCTTCCCAAAAGAAAGAAAGACCAGCGAGGGAGAGCAATAAGAAATTAAAGAAGATGAAGAAGAATAAGAAATTTATAGAATTCAAGCAAAGGATGAAGAAGAAGAGGAGGAAGTAGAAACTTCTCTTGAAAATTTTGTGAGAACATCTCAATGCTTAAAGAAGGGAATTCTAAAAGATACAAAGAAGATAATCAAAAATCAAAAGAAGCTAAGTAAGAAGTTCACTAATTTTTCTGACAAAGTAGATAAGTATTTTGGAAAGATTATGAAGAAACTTGATGGAAGCTCATCTTCATAGCAATCTTATTCTATTTAGTTATCCACTATATTTTTCTAGCTTTTATTTCTTTGCATTCCTTAATGTATATCTTCTTTGCTACGCATCATCTTATTCTAATCAATGAAAATTTGTTCTTATTGTTATATTAGTCTCTAGAAATCAGTGAAATATAATGGTATTAAGTAGAAATAAAAACAATATCAAAACTTAAAAACTGCAATTTCAGGCACATACGTCGACATACTATAGCCATTCGGCAAAATTTTAAAATTTTAAAATATTGTAACTATCATCAATTCAAATATTCCAAATAGCTTTTCAATCCTATTTAAGTCTATTTCTTGCAAAAATTCACTCACCATTTCATTTTTCATCCCTTTCCATCCTCAACAAGTTTCTTAAAAAAAGTCTTATTCACACTAATTTTTTTTTGTAAAAACCTTCAAGAGATACTCATATTATTCAAAGATGTTCTCTCTTTTATTCCAAGGATGTCATTTGGAACTAAGCCAAACGAAAATGATAAAAGAGCAAGAGAAGCATTTTGATGCTATTCACTGGTTGATTTTTTCCCTCATCAAAAGATGATCAAACCAACAACATTGAATGCTCAAACACCAAGGACAATGAAGATTGTGATGCCATCAAAGCAAATCCAATCCTTGGATCTGATGGTTAAGTTGAGATCCCTAGGAATATCTAGATTTTTGCTTATTCTAATTCATAACTGTATATGTTAAACTTATTTATTTTAATATTGACAGGCAATAATTAATACTCTTTGGTTTGGATTGATTACTATAAGTTTGATTTGGTGTGATTCTATGGATTGTACGATAATCATGATTAGATTAGTTAGCTATTACATTTTAATTTGGTTGTATGTATTATAAATAAAATATATAAATAAAGTTTGCTTGTTCTTATTGATTGTCCTTAATATTTAGTATATAACTTAATAATTGATCATTTTGTATCTTAATATATGTCATGATTATATCATTTTAAATATACCATTTTTCTTTATTTATGTCTCACATATTACATCTTTATAATGTCACATTTAATATCCCTATTTTATGCATTATGTATTCAGTCCAATCATAATTACGTAAGTAAATCCATATTAATTAGCGTAGCACTTAATTCTTAATTATTGATTTTGACTCTATAATTTATAAGCATATCATTTATGGGGAGTTTTACTTTTCATCCATTTTTAGTGATGACAAAGGGGGAAAAATATAAAATATACATATGCATATATTGAGTTGGAGTTATGTAACTCAGAGGGAGTTATATCATATTTTATTCATGAATATCTGATGGTTTTCATTGTCAAAAGGGGAAGATTGTTAATACCTCGTTTATTGATTTTGATGACAACAACCATATAAAATACAGATACTAATGTTTTTCTAAGTTATATGGTATACAGTGCAAAATATTACATAGGTGCTGAATCGAAAACTATACAGTATAAATACTCAAGATAAAGATATGAAGACTCATGAGTTCAAAAATAAAAAAATGAAGATCCTAAGGTTATAATTTAGTGTTTAGAGTCATGGAATATATTGTTAAAGTCCTTAATAGCAATCTCTGACCTTTATATCTAATTTCCAATCCTTGTTATTTTAAATAAAAATAAATTATGTAATCAAAGTATATTTCTAAAATATTTTATGAAAGTTTTTAAAATTTTAAAATATTTAAAAACTATGTTCAAATTATTTTTCAAAGTATAGGATTTTCAAAACAATCTAAAAGAAAGTTATTTTCAAAAATTACTAGGATATGTCGATGTACCTATTTCTGTATATCTACAAATAGACTATTGGGCTGTTTTGTTTTGAATTTGAACGGAAGTGTCTTTTGGGTACAATTCTTCATGAATGGATACATCTACTCATTTACTATATAAAGGGGAGTGCAAGTGAATTTTTAACTAATTAATTGCTTACTTTATTACCACTCCTTACTCTCTTGAAAAATATACTCTACATTCTTCAAAATCTTATGGAATATATTCATACATCATTGTATTGGTTCCGTGCTGCTTTCTCACTATTTTGGAAACATCTCTTCCTTATTTCAAAGATCAGAGCACTAAAAGAGGCTATAGGATCCATTATATCGAAAGTATAAGAATTTATCTTTGGAAAAACTATCAACTCTACTCGTTTGAGTGAGTATGCTTATAACCCGTTCAAATCAAGTAAGTGTGCTTAATAGCCTAATAAATCTAGTAGGTGATCTTGTAGCCAGGTCAAATCAAGAGAGTTTGTCCCAGAAAAGTGATACAGGAGGGTGTGTCTCATAGCCTTGAAATCGAGATTATAATCTGGCTTGTTTTCTACCTAGTTCTACGATGTACATTTGCAAAGAAATCTGTACAAGCAATCATGCGAGACTGGATGCAGAAGAAATCCTAAGCAATATAAAATCTTTGGTGTTCTCTTTAACTTTTACTTTACTTTATTACTTTTATATTTATTTGTGGTTGCATCTGCGGCTAATTGTTAATATAATTATGTTTTATTAATATGTGATTTAATATTAATCTTGAAAGAAATTTTTTTCTTACATAAGTTAGATAACACTATTCACCCCAGCTCTAGTGTTAAATTAGCCTTAAAATCCATTATTTATATAGTCCAAGTTAGAAATTACAAAGATTTATTAACTTTAGACCCTAAGAAATAATATATATATATATATGTATGTATGTATGTATGTATATATATATATATATATTTGTGTGTGTATGTATGTATGTTTGTATAGTATACATGAGATTTATAATATTTTAAGGCCTTATTGATAGCTAAACTTAATTTAAATAAAAGAATTGAGTAAAAATAAGCTACGGTATGATTGGTAGGAAAGTGCATTATTTTATAAAATAAGCATGAGACTTCTATAAAATAATACGAAGAAGGTATAATTGTTAGATGGGTTACTCAAGTAGGATGCCTTTTTTTGAATTGTTCATATAATTGTATGTATGAATTGTTATTGATATTGATATGATAGATTTTTCACTTTGGTTGTTTATTGCCTTCTGTATGTAAATGTGCACGATATGTATTTATTAGTTCCATATAGTTGGACTGGTCATATGTGTGTGTAAGAGATCCAATTAAGACACGGTCTTCACCATTGCGCTCGTAGTGAGATTATCTATGACATTGTATAGGCTTGGACCAGATTTAGACATTTGGGAATTTGCAATTTTGGGGAGTGTAACTATAATCTAAATTTATATATCAGTTTAAATTTCCCATAATTATAAATATGGAAAAAATATTACCTAAGAGAGGTATATGTATGTATGAGTAATGATTTCTATATTTGATTAAATTGGTTTGAATAGATATTCAGGATAATTGATTAAGATCTTGAGTATTATTCATATTGAATAGAGTTGGATGAAGTTGATATTAACACATAACATGGTTATAAATTACTCATATATACATATACAAAAAATTCCTATATTGGGGGGAGGCATTTGCACGGATAGATGCGAGATGGGAAATGGTTGTGGTGCCATGTACTCGAAACAAGCACCGGGCATGATGTGGGATGCTCGGTGCAAGGTCCCAAACGACGTTTATAATTTTGAATATTTTCCCATGAATATGACAGTATTTGAAGCTAACAGAAGGACAGTCCTGGTCTGTCTGGTTGGTATTATTACGATTGAGATGCGAGACTTTTGGGCTTCAGCTCTGAGTTAAGTTGGAAAATATATCGAGCTTATTTTGATCGAGTCTGTTAATGTTTGAGCTTTTGAAATGTTGGATTGGTTCGGTAAATTGGTTTTTTCGTGCTCGGCGGATCATCCTGTTTTTTTCTTGGACTTTTTCTGCTTGTTGACTTATTTCAACATTGCGGGGGTGGCCGAGAACATAAATGGGACATACATACATACAACTCTATTCAATATGAATAGAATACAATATGTATATATGTTTGTATAGTATACATGAGATTTATAATATTTTGAGGCCTTATTGATAGCTAAACTTAATTTAAATAAAAGAACTAAGTAAAAATAAGCTACGGTATGATTGGTAGGAAAGTGCATTATTTTATAAAATAAGCATGAGATTTCTATAAAATAATACGAATAAGGTATAGTTGTTAGATGGGTTACTCAAGTCGGATGCCTTTTTTGGAATTGTTCATATAATTGTATGTATGAATTGTTATTGATATTGATATGATAGATTTTTCACTTTGGTTGTTTATTGCCTTTTGTATGAAAATGTGCACGATATGTATTTATTAGTTCCATATAGTTGACTGGTCATATGTGTGTGTGAGAGAGATCCAATTAAGACGCGGTCTTCACCATTGCGCTCGTAGTGAGATTATCTATGACATTGTATGGGCTTGGACTAGATTTAGACATTTGGGAATTTGCAATTTTGGGGAGTGTAACTATAATCTAAATTTATATATCGGTTTAAATTTCCCATAATTATAAATATGGAAAAAATATTACCTAAGAGAGGTATATGTATATATGAGCAATGATTTCTATATTTGATTGAATTGGTTTGAATAGATATCCAGGATAATTGATTAAGATCTTGAGTATATAGATGTTGTATTCTATTCATATTGAATAGAGTTGGATGAAGTTGATATTAACACATAACATAGTTATAAATTAATTAAACTCTAATTTGTAGTTAGATCGATGATAGAATTATTATTATGTATTTTATTACTAATATTCGAGATAATTGATTGAGATCCCATATATATAAATATTGTGTTCTATTCATATTGCATAGAATTAGATGGAGTCGGTAATAATTTATAATATAGTTATAAATTAATTAAACTTCATTTTGTAGTTAGATCGGTGATAGAAGTATTATTATTATATATATATATATATTTTATTACTGATATTTTGGATAATTGATTGAGATCTTTTATATATATATAAATATTATGTTCGGTTCGTATTGAATAGAACTAAACGGAGTTGATATTAATTTATAACTTGGTTATTAATTAACTAGAACTGTAATTAATAGTTATATTATTTATAAAAATATTATTACGTATTTTTTTACTAATCGAAAATTAGAAGTATGACCTTTAAAATATGTTGTAAGTAGGCCTGTCGACGGATACTTTCAGATTCGGATAGTGACATATCCACATCCGCAATCATTTTCGTATAAAGGATATCTCCTTTCGCGGATACGTGCAGATATAGATAATTATCCTCTCCACCAATGATCGATAAATCAAGAAACATACATAAAAAATTTAGTTCAACATAAGTCTTTTTTCAATCCCATTTGTTATAGAAGTACGCAAATCAACAAATATGATGATAATAAATAGTCTTAAGCAGCTAAAATGCATTTAATGCATATAATGTAAACTATAATCTTAATAAAAAAATAGATTCATATTTTTCACTATGCGAAAGTGCACATAAAAAAAATGTAATTTTGATAAAAACCGAGTGGATAATTTTCGGATGCGGATGCCTTCGTGTCCACATTTATTTTTCCAAATACCGAATATATATTTTCTTTTCGGAAACGGACGCAGATGAATTTTGAATTTTTTGGGTATCCATTAACAACCCTTGGTGTATGGCTAGGAAGATTAAACATGTATTAAAATGTCTATGAAGTTTATCTGGCATTGATATTGGTTTGTTGTAGTGTAAATTAATAACTAACCAGTGAATTTCTATAAAGATGAATTGACAACTTAAAAATTACAAAGAAGTATCATATTATTTAATAGGGTTTGATTAAGGTTGCAAAATCCTGAATATTGTAATAGTGTGATTTATAAAATTTTAGACTCTAAGATATGGTTTGAGGTATATGTATGCATATATATATATATATATATATATATATAAATTATATACATGAGCTGTATAATATTTGTGGCCTTATTGACAGCTAAACTTAATTTAAACAGAAGAATTAAGCGAAAATAAGTCACGGTATTTTACCGCCCTTAAATTTTACGATTAGATGTTTAATTAATTAATTAGATAATTAGGCTCCAAAAATGGATTTTGTGTAAACAATGGAATTTGACCATGAAGCTTGGACCATTGCGTTCGTGGTGAAATTCTAAGCAACTTTCATATTTGTAGTTTTGCAATCGAACTCCAAACAAAGAAGTTACGAATGATAAACACATTTGGAACGGAAATAATTAAATTAGAAAAGTTAACAATTATATAATAATTACCAGGACTCATAGGTCAACAGCCTTATTTCGACCGATCAACATGTAGTGGTCGATCAGTGCCATGAACCGATCGATCAGTTGAGACAGTGACAGATAGGGTTTGCCTTGGCCAAACGGCTTGATTTTATATAATTAAATTTAACGACCGTGGTTGATTCGAATGCCTATAAATTCAAGCCAAACTTTCTCTTCTCTTCTCATATTTTTCTTAAAGTAGTAGCGAAGCTCTATCATTTTCTTCTCTCTTCTATTTTCCAAATTATAAAATAAAATATTTATATTTGTATACATACAATTTGGAGAAATATAGAAATCAAATAAGCGAAAAAGGGAAGCGAATCAAAACTACATGATAATGAGGTTACACATACACACACGAGTACCTTTGCACGTGAGATGCATGTAGTATGGAAAATATGTATTAATAAACACTGTTTGTAAGTTTTGTGGATCTTAAAACACATTTTTAAGTATACGCAATGATGAATGCTTTTACATATACATGGGCAAAAATGAAGTGTTTGTTGACATGCTAGTGAAAATAAATTAATTTTAGGAAATTATAAAGCATAGCAAAGAAAGTAATCAACCGTTGTTATCTCGAGAAATGAAACAAACGTAAAAATTAGCACTTCCTATAGTTTGGAACTTGGAAACCTTGCATCATCCCTCTTACCAAAATTCACAACCTTATCAAATCAGTTAATCAAAAATTAAAACTTCATCACTAATTTTTAAATCAAATTAGTGATCAAAATTTAAATTTCCCAAACTGATTTGGTTGAATAATGAGGTAGTAAACAAAAATAAAAAGAGAATAAAACATAGATTTTATTTTATTGAATAAGAAATTATAAATAATGTGATATTGATGAATCAGAAATCATTACATGTTCAGTACACTCTGCAGAGATGCAACGAAAATGGTAACCACAAATATGAGAGAAAACTAACATATTCAACTGTTGCCAACAAAATACAACTTTTGCCAAAAAATATAACTCTATTTAGTAGTATTGTCAAGGCCCGTTTTTCCATACCTTTTGAATCGACAATAAACCACACATGTCCATATTCAAAGACGGAACATGAAGGGTAATACAGAAATTAAGACAGAATAGAATCTCAGACGAATGAAATAATATATAATATTGAAAAAATATCTTTACAGCGGAAAACTTTTAAATACATATATCAAAGTCTAGCCTAAATTCAGCTTTGGACAGTTATAAACATCTGTCCTTACAATTGCTGAGAACATCAAACTAAAACTAACAAACCACAGCGGATAATAGAATATGTCCATACATAGATGAATATCTCCAGCTCTCCTCTGAAAACATCAACTGTCTTCAACTAAACCTGAAACTACTCGGATCTGACCCGAGTATTGAAAACAACCGGATCAGGCTTGAAACTAGCATGAGAAAACTCAATAATAAATGACAATGTCATATATCACTCTTTGAATAAAATCCTTTGAAAAGAAAGAGTTTCTCATAAGACCACGCTCACACATAACTACGAATGGGTTTTACCTTATGATAACTAAACACATTTATATCAAAACCTTTAATATTATTTTTAATGACATCTCTTTGAAAACAATTGCAAATAAACTTATTAATCTTAGTCAAAATTATTGCATTGATTAAATTCTAGCATAATAGGTTTACAATGAAGTCTGTAGGTTCTTATTGGAGAATGAATTTCCATACAAATGACCAATTGAAGGGACTACCTTCCGATGGATATACCTCTGGATGGATGTCCCGAGACACAGAACATCTGCCCTCTACCAATACAAGACCGACCTATCTCTGTAACTAGATAGTATGGAATATGTCATCCCTAGGTCATTACCGACCTTTAACTGAGCATGCTCTAGCATAAAAACCACATTAATTTACATCCTGAACGTCATAGCGGGAAGAAATATATCTAGTAGGTGATGATCATATCCTAATTGGGAACGAACCACTTAGCCTTGCTACATCTAACCCTGTTTTGGTCCTTTTCAGTTGATGAGGCTCGAGGATACGATTACCTTTTTACATAGCACATATCACATCTCTGAGTGTCACGTTACCATTTTCGTTGACTACTAATTGCTTTCCACGAAAATACAACCTTTGAGCTCGTATGTCTCAATGAGGGTGTTAAGCTAAGAAAAGTTGTTTTCTCCGCCGCCACAGATGTATGTTCGTAAAAACCAATGTACGCAATATTTAGAAATGCAATGTCAAACAAACGTCCATATAAGTTGTCCAGGAACATGATAAATCGAAGGCACTCTCCTACAACCACTAGTAGCGAGTAGTCTTTGCAATCTGAAAAATCTCCACAACGAGAGGACCACCGCTAAAATAACTCTATAATGGGAGCTACCCAGAGCATGTCAACAAGCGGTCCTCACGCTATGAAGATCCACGGTGTTCAATAATCATCATCTTCAACTTGTCTTCACATCCGAACGTATACACTGGTTCGAAGTGGTTTTCGGATAGGAATCACCAAAATCCGACCCCGGTTCCTTCGAAATCCAATTATCGACAAAAGGTGAATATGAATATATAGGATTTATTTAGTCTCAAGCCACTTTAATTCTTTTTGGATGAATTCGAAATCTCTTGTTTTTAGACTTAGAATAATTCTAAGCAATTCATTCTTTCGCTTAATATAATATCTCAGATTTTTTTACTTAACTCTCGATCCAAATTCCTTAACTTTTAGGTGGGTCAAAAACAACTTTATTTCAGACATCGTTTACGATAAACCCTAGATCATTTTTAGCAAAACATTTTTTAAGTAAATAGGATCATAGAAATCATTCATTTTAGAGATTGCTTAAATTCTTGATTATGCCGACCTTCTTTTATTTCATATACTTAACACAATCTTTTTCGAGCATCTGAGCTTTCCTTTCGATCTGTTCCACCCCTCGCCTTAGAAAAGAAAAAGGAGGCCAGGCAAGTTTAGGGCACTGGTTGCTCCATCCCTAACCTTAGTTAAACACCTTGTTCTATTTTCTTAGATCTCACATGCAGGACAATTGTACTAGTTGTTTCTGCACACTCAGTTACCAAATTTATTTTGGAATTGATTATAAAGATTCCAAATTATCTTTTAAACACTTAATTTTCCTTATAAAAACATTCACAATTAATTCTTGGAAAAAATGTCACGTTTGTAAGAACCCTAGATTTTTGAAATATTTTTAAATTAGATTTTATTTCATTTTTGAAAATATTTTTACAATTGATTTATTTCAAGATTTTATGTTTAAAACATTTTTAAAAGTGTAGTTGTAATTTTCCAATGTTAGTTGTATTTTGTTTACAATTTTTAATTTTAGTTTCAATATAACAAACTATTTTCTTTATTTATTTTTCCTATTTTCCTAAGACTATTTATTTATTTATTTTCCTTTCTAATTTATTTTGTGTTGACTTCAATTTTATTTACTTGATTTTCTATTGGTTTATTTTGGGTAAAAATAAGTGGAAATTCAAAGAGACAAAGCTTTTCACATTAACTTGTGACCTTTCCTTTCTTTGTCTTTTCATGTGCTTGGGTTTTCATTTTCTAGTTTTAGCCATGCAATTTCTCATTGTTATTCACATGAGAAACTCCGTATCACTTCACAATTCACGGCATTCCATTTCTGAAATATTTTGTAAGTTTTAATGGCTTCTTTTTTCTTACTTTTCCTCTTCTTTTCCATTGATTTTTGCCTTTGATCTCTCTTGTGTTTGCTCGGCCATTACCACCATCATCTCCACCAACCACCACCATCACCTTCCCTTTATCATCCACGACAGCAACCGCCTCCTCTTTCCCTATCTAGATCTGGCTGTGACCACCATATGAAGCAAACACCACAAACTTTGCAAAAACTCCTTGAAATGCCTAACCGAGCCCATAATTTCACCGTCCCCTTCATTTTCACCTCGGCCATCACTACTAGAACCACCACCACCTGCTGACTTCACCTCTGGCCATCACTTCAGCACTGACCTGACCATGGTTGAGCCAAATTTGACCCTAGGCCGAGCCTAGTTGTGCACCAAACCTTCCTCTTTTGCCTTGTCCTTTGACCTTCCCTACCTTGTAACTCCCAAACTCTTCACATCCCCATGTAGCCGTACCTATGTGATGCCAAACCGAGCCACTTACCACCAAAACACGATCATGGCCGAACCTATGATTCCCCTAGGCCAAGCACTTGAGTGGTTAAAGCATGGTCAAGCCATCTTGTTCTTTGTTGCTTCTGATTTCCAGTTGTTTTAATGATGTTTTGTGTTGAATATATATGTTTATATTGTCTTGTTTTATTTGTTATTTATAAGATCAACATATTGGCTCTCTACCCACTTGAGTCTTAAGTCGTTCTATATCGTGCTTTCTGGAATTCATTCGTGTAGTTTGATTTGCTTCACGCTTGACATTCATACTTATAAAATTGTGAAGTGATAACAAGTGACTGTATAGAATTGTTATACCATGTTATATCTGCCTGTGATATGAATCATATGATGTTAACCCTTGTTTATAAACCTATCACATTATCTGATACTGCCATATGTTGCTATATTGTTTATTTTATTCCGTTCTCACACTGAGTTCTCTGTAGAATAGAATCACTATGGGTTGAAATGATACATACCCGAATGGACTTTAGAATAGGGAAAAATCGTTATGGGCTGAAATGATAGGCCTGAGCGATTTTTATTTATTTTATTTAAATTGGGATTGCGGGTTTGAAATGATAGAACCCGGATTTTTTCTTGGCAAATTGCGGATTGAAATGATATATTATCCTTATGACTTGACTTAGGTTAGAAAATTTTATACAGACCCTTGGTTATTTTATAAAGTTTTTCTGAAATTTCTAAGTATTTTTAAAATGTAAATTTATGATAATTTGATTTAAATTGAATTTGAAATGTTTAAATAAAGGATTAGTGATTTTTCGATAAGTTAAATATGTTAAATAAATGAATGGTTAAGTTGAAATTCGAAATATAATTTAAAATTGAAATTTGAGATTTGTCTAAAAATGAAGTTTAAGTTAAGTAAATAGAATGGAAATTAAGTTTATATTTTGAAATGGTAATTAAAACTTAAGTGTTAAGTTAATTTTTAAAATGCAAAGAATAGAAAATTGTACGCTTGAATTTAATAAGTGAATTATTAAAAAAATTTGATTTTATGTATAAAATTTTACTTTATAAAAATCGTAAGTTAAACGGTATTTAAATGAACATTTTTGAGTGGAAAATATGATTTTTATAAGTTAAAAGGGTTAAAATCAAAGTTTATTTGTTTCTAAAATTTTATTGAAAATCTGAAAATTGAAATAGCACTTCAGAAATGCTATCATTTCTGAAGTTAACTTAAAATCTGAAGTAAAGGATACTATAACACTTTGTAAGTGCTATGGTTGATGCAAATAAACTATGGCTGAAATTTAACTAAGAGATACTACATCACTTGGTAAGTGCCGTGGTTGCAGAATGAAAATTAAAATCTGAAACAAATAAAAGGGCTACAGTAGCACTTGATAAGTGCTGCAGTAGGCTGAAATGAAGATTTTTCAAGTGTAACTGAACTACTACAGCAGTTATAAATGCTGTCTTTGCTGAAATGAATTGTTTTCAATATATAACTTACCGCAGCATTTTCTAAGTGCTGTGAAAAGCTGAAATTTCAATGTTTTGTAGTTTTTAACTGAATAAATGAGCTCAGAAAAGGCTAATTTTTTTTTGAAATTGAATATTTGATTAGTAAGTATAATGGCTTCACTTTTAAATAGTTTAAATGGAGTATTTTGATTTGAAATATAAACCATTTTGAAATGTGATTTGGAATGGTATTTAAAATAAAAAAAAGAATGAGGTTTTGAAAGGATATGATATTTTGAAATGGATTGGAAGTGATTTGATCTTTATTCCGATAAAGATTTGAATTTGAAATGCTATTTGACTTTTGAAGTATAAAATACCATTTTGAAATGTATAACCATGGGTTATTATAACGATTGGTGGTTAAAGAGACCGGGATCAGATATGGACATACTCTCTGTCGATACCAAAAACCACTTTAACAACTGTATATGCGGTGGAGTTTCCAAAATGAAGTAGGATGGTGGCGAGGATCCGACTCCAGTGAGTTGGCTTAAGGTGGCTAAAACAGGAGCGATCTCGGGCCAAAAGGGGTAGCTCCTCTGGTCGGACACATTTCTTCGATACCATTCTATTACTTTGTGATTGTTTTGTTGCCCACCCTTTTATTTGGGAGTGTGTTCCGAGGTGGGCGTAGTGGATGTTACGTTACCACCAGCCCGTGAGTGTAATTGGTATATCTACCCTAGCATTGCCTTGTGTGCCGTGTCACCTACCATAGCGAGCTGTACTACGAGTTTGATTTGTGTCGTGCCTATGGAGTATCTTCTAGTAGCCTCCCGATCTGGAGGTACGCAGGTACCGTGTAGTCTATTGGCACTATTATGTGTTAAGGGCTATATGGGTAACCCCTTGGTGCTATTTTAAAGTATGTTTATTTTACTATTAGTCATTATTATAATAGAGAATATTACTACATAGTAAATAGTTTAACGGATCCTTAGAGGATGGGCGGTCTCAAGCATCCTTTAAGTTACTTGTACATTTATTGCAGTTCACTTGAGTTGGTTTACATTGTACTAGTATTTATGTCCTGACTCGAGTGTTTGTGTTTTATTTATGCTCGGCTCAGCCTGAGTATTCATAGCTTTGGATTTCTCTTTCTGGAGCTAGGATTCGTTGGAGATTCTGCCTATCTAGTTATTTATATATTTCAGTTTCAGTTGTTCTATTTCAGCTTTTGTATTAGTGGACTTCTATGTATTTGGGATTTCTATTGTGTTTGTTTTCAAACTGATATTATGTATTTGTTTTGAGACTTTGTTATAGTAGCTTCATAAACTACTATGGTATTTTAATTTCTGCTGCGAGTTATTCTGATATTTCTGTGTCTGTGATTCTATGATTGATTTTATTTACTCCAAATTTTATTACAATATTTTATTTTGAATTATTCAAGTCCGATATGTGTGGATTATTGTCGATTTGAATGGTCCAAAACAGTGGGTCGTTAGAGGTTGTATCAGAGCTTTAGTTTTTAGGAAAACCTTAGCCTACGGAGCAAAAACTCATTAGAGATAGGGTAGGAATACCCTAGAATGAGTGAAATCAACCTCAGAATCATTCTTTGTGAGAGAACGTATTTTCAAAGTATAAACTGATTTTTCAAAGGATTTTTCAAAGATTGTTTTGATATAAAATTTTCTTGTTTTAAAGGAATTTTTTTCTAAACTTCCTTCCTTTCGTATCTACCTTGTTAGTATTTTCTTTCTTTTTTCAAGTAAATTTATCTTTGTCTTCTCTTTATCTTTGTCCTAAAATTCATTCTTGACTTTTCAGGATGAATCGTGGAAATGCCAGATGTAGGGATCGTGGTATTGCCCCAGCTCCTCAGCCTGCTGCACCTGTTAGGTTTATTGTTCTCTGTACGGAATTCTCTCAACTTGGTGGAACCAAGTTTACCGGTTCAGAGAGCATTATTGAAGCCCAACAATGGTTACGAAGTTTAGAGAGGATATTTAATGGTCTTGAGATTACTGATGCTCAGAAGCGCCAGTTAGCAACATGGCAGTTGCAGGAGGATTCCCAAGATTGGTGGGAGTCTGTTACGGCTAACACCGTCGAGGCTGATCTTACTTGGGAGCAGTTCAGGTATCTTCTTGTGTTTCTTTGAATTCTATTTTTCTATCTCTTTCGTGCCTTCTCTAAGCTTATATATCATCTTTTCAGGGATGCTTTCGTTGCTAAGTGGATGCTCGAGGCCGGGAAATCCTAGCTTTTTAGGGAGTTCATGGATCTCATGCAGGGAAACATGTCTTTTTCAGAGTATGAGAGGAAGTTCAACGAACTTTCTAAGTTCGGTCCTGGCCTGATAGACACTCCTCTCAAGAAGAATGAGATGTTCATTGCTGGTGCTCATCTGTGATCGTCTTATTGCCCATGTTCACAACCCTTTCACTAGACTTATGGATATGGCTATTCCTTATGAGAACCCTACTTCTAAGGGTCCTACTGTTGTTGGTGCTTCTTTATCTCAGTCTTCCTCTGCTAACTCTAAGAAGAGAAAGCCTAATTTCCAGCAGCAGAAGAATCCAGGTTTGGGATCTTCGTCATCTTCTCCTTCTCAGTGGCAGCCTGTTGACCTTTCTATCATCAAATGCTTCAAATGTGATCAGAAGGGACACTATGCCAATAGTTGCCCTACTTTAGCTGGTGCTGCTGCTCCTCCTCCTGGTCAGTTGATGAGGCGTGATCTATGCCATATCTGTCTTCAGCTTGGCCATTTCAGAAAGGATTGCCCTACCCAGCAGAAGGGTAAGCCTTCTGGTATATTTACTGTCACCTCTACATCTTCTACAGGTCCTGCTCCTAGTGATGACCAAGGTACTCTTCAGAGAACCTTTTCTTTATTTCAGCATCCTGTTCATGTTTTATTTGATACTGGAGCTTCCCATTGTTTATTTCTGTTGATTTGTGTGATAAGTTCAAGCATCTCCTTTCTCCTGAGTATGCTTATGTACCTTTATGTATTTCAAATCCTGTTGGAGGCCCTGCAAACCGTAATAGGATTTGTAAGCAAATGAAACCTCTCTATTCTGATCATCGCTTTAGTGGTGATTTCTATGTTCTAGTCTTCGATGCTCTTGATTTATTGCTTGGAAGTGATTGGCTAGGTAGGCGTGATGCCCATATCTCTTGTAAAGCCCGGTCTGTTTATCTTGTTGATGATCAAGGAAATCCCTTGATTATTCAGTGCTGCATGCCTCAGGATTTTGCTGGCATTTTTATTTATTCTGGATTCTTCTCCTGGTGATCTTCATTCGACCCATGTGGTCCGATTCTATCCCGATGTATTTGGTGAAGTCACCGTTTTACCTCCTAAGTGAGAAATTGATTTCCATATTAATCTTATTCCTAAAGCTCGACCTGCAGTTCTTCCTCCTAGAAGAATGGCACCCGTGAGAAGGTTGAGTTGGGAAAGAAAATTGAGGACTTGTTCTCCAAAGGTCTGATTAGACCTAGCCATTCAGAATGGGGAGCAGCGGTGATTTTCGTCACTAAGTCCGATGGATCCTTGAGGATGTGTGTTGATTATAGGGAGCTGAAAAAGCTCACTATGAAAAACAGATATCCAATGCCTCGTATCAATGATATGTTTGATCAACTTTATGGTGCCACTGTTTTCTCTCAGCTCGATCTTGCCACAGGTTTCCACCAGCTCAGAGTTGCTGAGGAAAGTATTCCCAAGACTGCTTTCCATACTGAGAATGAGTTTTATGAATGGTTAGTCATGCCTTTTGGTTTGAATAATGCTCCTGCTTTCTTTGTTGATTTAATGAATAGTGTTTTTCGTGATGTGCTTGATAAATTTGCTCTAGTCTTTATGGATGATAACATTGTCTTTTCTATGACCAAGAAAGAGCATGAGTCGCACTTGATATCTGTTCTGAAGACTCAAAAATCATCAGTTGAAGGCTAAATTTTCCATATGCCATTTCTGGAAGGATGAAGTCCAATTCCTCGGGCATATTGTTTCTAGTAATGGAGTTTCTATTAATCTAGTCAAGATCACTGCGATCAATGTAAGTCTTTCCTTCTTTCTCTTTTTCCCCCGTCATTTAATTATTCTATCTTTTCTGCTGTTCTTATTTCTCCTTATTCTGTCACAGGATTAGGAAACTCCTAAGACTCCTTCTGAGATTCGTAGTTTTCTGAGCCTTGCCGGTTATTACGGAGATTCATTGAGAATTTTGCTCGGATTGCTGCACCTCTCACTACTTTGACTAGTAAAAATGCTAAGTTTATCTAGGATAAGAAGTGTGAAGCTGCATTCGATGAGTTAAAGAGCAAGCTTACTTTCGCACCAGTTCTGACCGTTCCGAATGGAAGTGAGGGATTGACGGAATACACTGATGCTGGTCGTAAGGGATTTGGTGCTGTTCTCATGCAGGATGGTAGGGTCATTGCCTATGCTAGCCGTCAGTTGAAAACCCATGAGGCTAATTATGCTGCTCATGATTTAGAGTTGCTTCATGTTGTCTTTGCTTTGAAGCATTGAAGGCATCATCTTCTGGGAACGAAGTTTGAGCTTTTCATCGATCATCAGTCTTTGAGATATATCTTCACCCAGAAGGATTTGAATCAGAGGAAAATTTGTTGGCTTGAGTTTTTGGCTTCTTACAACCTCGATATTAGCTATACTTCCGGTAAAGCTAAAGTTGTGGCCGATGCTCTGAGTCGGAAGAAGGCTTTGTTGTGTTGGCTTGTTGTTTCTTCTTCTCCTCTTTTGGATCGTATCAAGGCTAAGCAAGATGAGGATGAGATGCTTAGATTGATGAAGGAGAGTGTTTGTAGCAGAGTGGTAGGGGTAGTCGTGATAATAGTGGAGCTCAGATCGATGATAGAGGGATTTTGAGGATTAATGGTAGGATTTGTGTCTCGAATATTGATGGATTGAGGCACGAGCTACTTTATAAAAATCATTGATCCAGACTTTCTATCCATCCTGGTGTGACGAAGATGTATCAAGACATGAAGAGGCTTTATTGGTGGAAGGGTGTGAAGCATGATATCTCTATCTTTGTTAGTAGGTGTGCGACTTTTCAGCAAGTCAAGGCCGATCATCAGAAGACCCCTGGTTTGTTGCAGCCCCTTGAGATTCCCAATTGGAAGTGGGAACATATTTCCATGGATTTCATTGATGGGTTACCGAGGACTAGGAGGGGAAATGAGACTATCTGGGTTATTGTGGATAGACTGACCAAGTCCGCTCATTTCATTCCAGTCAAGTCTACCCGTTCTGCTTCTAACTTGTTTGAGATCTACATGAGAGAGATTGTTCTTCTCCATGGTGTTCCTCTCAGTATTGTTTGTGATCGTGATCCTATCTTTACCATTCAGTTTTGGAAGGCTTTTCAGGAATCTTTGGGTAGTCCTCTAAATCTGAGCACTGCTTACCATCTACAGACCGACGGTCAAACGGAAAGAGTGAATCAGATTCTCAAAGATCTTCTTCGTGCTTGTGTGCTTGATTATGGAGGATCTTGGGAAGATCATCTCCATCTTGTCGAATTCACATACAATAATTGTTATCAGGTATAATCTAATCTTGTGTTTTAAGCTTATCTTAATCCTTTATCTATCTCATTCCATCTTTGAATCCACGCCAGTATTAAAATGTCTCTGTTTGCTACTCTTTACGGACGACCTTGTAGATCTCCATCTTGCTGGATTGAATCCGATAATCGTTTGGTTCTTGGTCTTGATTTGGTTTTGGAGGCTTCTGAGAGAGTTGAGGAGATTAAGAGAAAGTTGAGGGTTGCGAAAGATACGTAGAAGAAGTACTCTGATAGGCGTAGGCGGAGTTTAGAGTTTGCTGTTGGTGATCAGGTTTTCCTTAAGGTCTCTCCCTTAAGGAATGTCATTCGATTTGGTCGTAGAGGGAAGCTTTCTCCTAGGTTCATTGGTCCTTTCCGCATTGTGGAAAGAGTTGGTTCTTTGGCTTATCGTCTGGATTTGCTCGAGAAGCTTTCAGGGCTGCATAATGTATTCCACGTCTCACATCTTCGCCGGTATCTTCATGACCCATCTCTTACTGTTCAGCCTTCTGCTCTTGATAGTTTGGATATTGAGCCTAATCTGACTGTCGAGAGGAAGCCACTTCGTTTTGTCGACAGAGGTATGAAGCAGCTAAGAAGGAAATCTGTTAGTTTGGTCAAAGTACAGTGGAGTACTGATGATCGAGATTGTAACTGGGAGACGGAGGAGTGCATTTTTGCTTCGAATCCAGAATTGTTTGTTTCAGGAACTATTTGCCTTTCTATCTTGCTTTCCTTATTTTCCTTGTTCGTTCTTTTCGAGGACGAAAAGATTCGAGTGGGGAAAAGTGTAACAACCCTAGATTTTTGAAAATATTTTTAAACTAGATTTTATTTCATTTTTGAAAATATTTTTAAAATTGATTTTATTTCAAGATTTTATTTTTAAAACATTTTTAAAAGTGTAGTTGTAATTTTCCAATGTTAGTTGTATTTTGTTTACAATTTTTAATTCTAGTTTCAATATAACAAACTATTTTCTTTATTTATTTTCTCTATTTTCCTAAGACTATTTATTTATTTTCCTTTCTACCTTATTTTGTGTTGACTTCTATTTTATTTACTTAATTTTCTATTGGTTTATTTTGAATAAAAGAATGTGGAAATTCAAAGAGACAAAGCTTTTCACATTAACTTGTGACCTTTCCTTTCTTTGTCTTTTCATGTGCTTGGCTTTTCATTATCTAGTTTTAGCCATGCAATTTCTCATTGTTATTCACGTGAGAAACGCCTCATCACTTCACAATTCATGGCATTCCATTTCTGAAATATTTTGTAAGTTTTAATGGCTTCTTTTTTCTTACTTTTCCTCTTCTTTTCCATTGATTTATGCCTTTGTTCTCTCTTGTGTTTGCTCGGCCATTACCACCATCATCTCCAGCGACCACCACCATCGCCTTCCCTTTATCATCCACGGTAGCAACCACCTCCTCTTCCCCTGTCCAGATTTGGCCGTGACCATTATATGAAGCAAACAACACAAACTTTGCAAAAACTCCTTGAAATGCCTAGCCGAGCCCATAATTTCACCATCCCATTCGTTTTCACCTTGGGTGTCACTTCTAGAACCACCATCACCTACCGACTTCACCTTTGGCCATTACTTTAGCACTAAGCTGATCGGTACCTGACCATGGTTGAGCCAAATTTGACCCTAGGCCGAGCCTAGTTATGCACCAAACCTTCCTCTTTTGCCTTGTCCTTTGACTTCCCTACCTTGTAACTCCCAAACTCTTCACATCCCCATCTAGCCATGTCTATGTGATGCCAAACTCGAGCCACTTACCACCAAAACACAATCATGGCTGAACATATGATTCCTCTAGGCCGAGAACTTAAGTGGTTAAAGCATGGTCAAGCCATCTTGTTCTTCGTTGCTTCTGATTTCCAATTGTTTCAATGATGTTTTGTGTTGAATATATATGTTTATATTGTCTTGTTTTTTTTTTTTACAAGATCAACATCTTGGCTCTCTACCCACTCGAGTATAAAATTGTGGTGTATCGCGCTTCTGGAATTTATTCGTGTAGTTTGATTTGCTAACTTCAGCTTAAAGGTGAGTTATTCACGCTTGACATTCATACTTACAAAATTGTGAAGTGATAACAAGTGAATGTGTAGAATTGTTATACCATGTTATACATGCCTATGATATGAATCATATGATGTTAACCCTTGTTTATAAACCTGTCGCATCATTTGATACTGCCACATGTTGCTATATTATTTATTTTATTCTTTTCTCACACTGTAAGCTCCCTGTAGAATAGAATCACTATGGGTCGAAATGATACATACCCGAACAGAATTTAGAATAGGGAAAAATCATTATATGCTAAAACGATTGGCCTGAGCGATTTTTATTTATTTTATTTAACTTCGGATTACGGGTATGAAATGATAGAACCCGGACTTTTTCTTTGTAAATTGCGAATTGGAATGATATATTATCTGTATCACTTGACTTAGGTTAGAAAATTTTATATAGACCCGTGGTTATTTTATAAAGTTTTTCTAAAAATTTTAAGTATTTTTAAAATGTAAATTTATGATAATTTGATTTAAATTGAATTTAAAATGTTTAAATAAAGGATTAGTGATTTTTCAATAAGTTAAATATGTTAAATAAATGAATGATTAAGTTGAAATTTGAAATATAACTTAAAATTGAAATTTGAGATTGTCTAAAAATGAAGTTTAAGTTAAGTACATAAAATGGAAATTAAGTTTATATTTTGAAATGGTAATTAAAACTTAAGTGTTAAGTTAATTTTTAAAATGCAAAGAATAGAAAATTGTACGCTTGAATTTAATAAGTGAATTATTAAAAAAAATTGATTTTATGTACAAAATTTTACTTTATAAAACCATAAGTTAAAGGGTATTTAAATGAACATTTTTGAGTGGAAAAATATGATTTTTATAAATTAAAAGGGTTAAAATCAAAGTTTATTTGTTTCTGAAATTTTATTGAAAATCTGAAAATTGAATTAATAGCACTTCAGAAATGCTATCATTTCTGAAGTTAACTTAAAATCTGAACTAAAGGATACTATAGCACTTTGTAAGTGTTGTGGTTGATGCAAATGAACTATGGCTGAAATTTAACTAAGAGATACTATAGTACTTGGTAAGTGCCGTGGTTGCAGAATGAAAACTAAAATCTAAAACAAATAAAAGCGCTACAGTAGCACTTGATAAGTGCTGCAGTTGGCTGAAATGAAGATTTTTCAAGTGTAACAGAACTACTACAGCAGTTATAAATGCTGTCTTTGCTGAAATGAATTGTTTTCAATATATAACTTACCGCAGCATTTTCTAAGTGATGTGAAAAGCTGAAATTTCAATGTTTTGTAGTTTTTAACTGAATAAATGAGCTCAGAAAAGGCTAAATTTGTTTGGAATTGAATATTTGATTAGTAAATATAATGACTTCACTTTTAAATAGTTTAAATGGAGTATTTTGATTTGAAATATAAACCATTTTGAAATGTGATATGGAATGGTATTTAAAATAAAAAATGAATGAGGTTTTGAAAGGATGTGATATTTTGATATTTTGAAATGGATTGGAAGTTATTTGATCTTTATTCTGATAAAGGTTTGAATTTGAAATGATATTTGATTTTTGAAGTATAAAATACCATTTTGAAATGTATAACCATGGGTTATAATAACGATTGGTGGTTAAAGATACGGGGATCGGATATGGACATACTCTCTGACGATACCGAAAACCACTTTAACAACTTTATACGCAGCAGAGTTTCCAAAATGAAGTAGGATGGTGGCGACGATCCTATTGTGTTATGAACATGGACCCAACTCCCATGAGTTGGCGTAAGGTGGCTAAAACAGGAGTGATCTCGGGCCAAAAGGGGTAGTTCCTCTGGTCAGACACATTTCTTCGATACCATTCTATTACTTTGTGATTGTTTTAGTAGACACCCTTTGATTTGGGAGTGTGTTCCGAGGTGGCGTAGTGGTTGCTACATTGCCACCAGCCCGTGGGCATAATTGATATGTCTACCCTGGCATTGCCTTGTGTGCCATGTCACCTACCATAGCAAGTTTTACTACGAGTTTGATTTGTATCGTACCTATGGAGTATCTTCTCGTAGCCTCCCGATCTGGAGGTACGCAGGTACTGTGTAGTCTACTGGCACTATTACGTGTTAAGGGCTATATGGATAACCCCTTGACGCTATTTTAAAGTATGTTTATTTTACTATTAGACATTATTATAATAGTGAATATTACTACATTGTAAATAGTTTAACGGATCCTTAGAGGATGGGCGGTCCCAAGCATCCTTTAAGTTACTTGTACATTTATTGCATTTCACTTGAGTTGGTTTACATTGTATAAGTATGTATATCCTGACTCAAGTGTTTGTGTTTTATTTACGCTCGGGTCAGCCTGAGTATTCACAGCTTTGGATTTCTCTTTCTAGAGCTAGGAATCGCTGGAGATTCTACTTATCTAGTTATTTATATATTTCAGTTTCAGTTGTTCTATTTCAGCTCTTGTATTAGTGGACTTCTATGTATTTGGGATTTCTATTGTGTTTCTTTTCAGACTGATATTATGTATTTGTTTTAAGACTTTGTTATAGTAGCTTCATGAACTACTATGGTATTTTAATTTCTGCTACGAGTTATTCTGGTATTTTTGTGTCTGTGATTCTTTGATTGATTTTATTTGCTCCAAATTTTATTACAATCTGTTATTTTGAAATATTGAAATTATTGTCGATTTGAATGGTCCAAAATAGTGGGTCATTACAACGTTTAAACTCACATTCAAGAAGTTATACAAATCGCACCATAAAGCGCTGCGAAAAGTGATATACAAGCTTATTTGATTTAAACAATTTTTAAACATTTGATGATTCATATTTTTCAATCCAAATCTCTTTTAAACTATTTAAATAGATTTTTAAATTTATCCCATATTTTTTCATAATTAAAAATGTTCATTTAAACGGATTTTCTGTTATGGTCACTTAACTGCACTGGCGCGGTTTTTCTAGAAAATTGATTTGGACTTAATTCAAAATCTACTCAACGAATCTTTGATTTTCTTTCTTTTTTTAGAAAATATGGAAGTAATAGTCTGGAATTTTCTTATCTCAAAGAATTCTGAGCTATATTCTACTCTACACATTCATTCGAATTTTTGGCGTGAAATCGCAAACTACCGTTGCGCGACGCACGTAGTTTTAACTTATTTTTCTATATTTGAAATAATATATTCGAATTGAATTTTATCAGTTACAAAATCATTACAAATCATTTTAAATCAATATTTTCACTTTTTAAAGTATTTAAAATGTATTTTCAATATTCCCATATTATAATTTTATTATATCCCTATTATTTTAATATTAAATTTTAAATTCCAATTTCAATTAAAATTCAATTCTAACTTCAAATTAAACTCAATTAAAACTTATATTTTAAATTTAGTTTCAATTCAAACTTTAATTCAACCTTAATTTCAACTTCAGTTTTCAAAATCGATTTCAATTTCACTATTCATCTCACTTTCAATTTAACCATCCTTTTTAATCCCGTTTCACTTCATATTCCAAATTATCTTTTATTTTTACTTTAATTTCGATTCTAATTGAAAAGAGACTTATTTTTCAAAGTATATCATATCACCAAAATACGGTCTTATTAACAAAGGGATCAGTTAATAAAAAATGAACATAACATATGTCTATATTTATCACTAATATAACATCCATTAAACCAATCACATAACATATGATTTCAAATCCAACTTTCAGTATTAATACCGTAATGAGATATATTATCACAATTCAAATATCTATCCAAACTATCCAATCATCCATATTAACAATCAATTGGTATAAACATTCATATGTTATAAGGATATAAATGTGATTGTTTTAACATAATCAAAATATAATTTTAAAAGCGATGAGGATTTCTCACCTTCATATCCACTCCGTCGAACTTTTTCGTAAGATATGCGTCTCTCGTGCTATTTCCAAACATCTCGGATTTGCCTCTTTCGTTTTCTTCTCTTTTTCCTTTCTTTCTTTTCTTTTTTTATTTTGGAGGTGCGTGAGTTATAGGGAGGGTACTGCCTAGGGAAGTGAGTGTAAAGGCTTAGGTAGGTGGGGTGTGTGGGGTATTGGGCTTGGGTTTGGTGGTCAGGGCTCGGCCGTGGGGTATTTGAAGGGGGTAGGTGGGTTTGAGGGCTCGGGTAGGTGTGTATATGGGGTGCGTGAGTTATGGGGATGGGGCAGAGGCGTGTAGGCTTGGGTATAGAGGTATAGGCGGAGGGTATGGCCAAGTAGAGGTGAGTAAAGCTTGGTTTTGGTGATGTAAAGGTGTGGTGTTGTTTGGTGATGGTGGTGGAAGGAAATGAAGAAGTAGAGAAGGAGTTTAGGAATTTTGTAGAATGAAAGTGAAGTGAAAAATGAAGAGATTTGAGGTTGTATTATAAGTGGAGATTTTAATGGCAAATGACATAAATAGCCTTGTTTACTTTTGAACTTTGATTAGCCTTGATTTGAGTTGCATTTAATTTATGGAATGATGGTTATGGAAGAGCGTGTTAAGAGATGAAGATGTGTCACTTTCTTATGGTTTGTAATTGTTTAAACATATAAATTTGCTCCTTTTCTACGTACATGCATAACATCTCACTAATGAGATGATATATAAGTAATGATGTTGTTTTAAAAATATTTAAAATTAAATAGAATTAGTCACATCATACTTTTTACTTTTTTATACATTTATTTTAAACTTTCCTAATATAAATATTTTGTCTTATATGCTAAATGTAAAGTGTTTAAAAGTTTTTAAAGTCGTATTTATGCATATATGTATGTTAGAAAATGTATCAAGTTGCAACAACTTGACGACAACTTGTTTTGGTTGAAAACGGTGTTTTTGTCGACAAATTTTATAGTCAAAATTTGACTTTTTGTTAAACTATATATTGAAGTAATCCAAACTATGAAATGAACTTTTTTCTTCCTTAAATAAATTAAAACATGTATCTTTATATTTAAAATCATATTTAATTAATATCAAAATCTTTAATTTCACAGTGTATGGTAAAATGCGATAAATTTTGGTTATTTCTGAAAAACGATTACTAACATATTTTTTAAATATATTAATATACTTTTATTATCTTTATTAGATGTTTTAATAAGACTTAACTTATCAAATAAATATTTAAACATATTTATTTAAGCCTTTATTTATTTTTAGCAAAAGCTAACTTTTGTTGATTTGTTCTAAAATTCAAATTTATACTTTTAAAATTATTAACTATAAGAATAAATAATTTCTTCATTATTATCTATTATATATAACTTATTTATTTAAGTTTTAAACCTTTTTCAATTTAAAACAAACTAAATCTCTCTCTCTTTTGAAGTAGCGAAATTACGGGTCGTTACAAATATCACCCAATTCCATCTTTGGACTTTATTACCGCACAGTTTGAGAAGTTGAACGAATGATTACGCGGTAGTGATAAACGATTTGTCTTTCACCGATGGTTTTGTTTACAAATAAATGCTAATTGATTTAAAACATAATTAGCATAGACAACACTTGCTTCATGCATAAAATGCAAAATAAGAACAAACATAACATACAATTTTACATGGAAATGAAATTTGGTTCAAAGTCATTTAAATAATTGCATGCTAAAGTTAGTTTGTTGATGAATAAGTTGATAAAATGAACAACCGCATATAGAAATCTATATACAAAATATTATTCCTTTAAATATCTTTTTAGATTAATATAAGTGCAAATAAAATGAGTTTGAAAAATGCAGGTAAGTAGCTGAAATCCATGTTTTTTTGCATGCTTATTCGTTGAAATGGTTTTAAATGAAGGAAATTTAGTGACAAGAAGCATGCTTTACTGAAGAAATCCGTTGATGTTAGTAAAAAAAAAAAAATCAAAGCCTCTTATTCAGCACTGTACTGAATCTAGCAAGTTGTATATGGTACATATTCCATATAATGTGCATTATTTACTACTATTTTCTAGTTTTTACTAATCTGTAATTTTTTTTAGCATGCCTTCTAGAATAATTATGCTTGTACATTGTAGTTTACTTTGTAAAATAATTATGTGTTGTACAGGCAACAACTTCAGTTTCAGTTGTTTCATAATGTGAACAGATAAGAAAGTCATAGGATCGAAGCTTTTTTTTTGTTCAGAATATGGTTCCACAATCTTTACCATTTCAGGTATAACGACCTCTTCATTTTTGCACTATGTTTTCTACTAAGTTATGCTTGTATATAGTTTGACTGTAGCAAGCTATGTTATTTCCTAAAGAGTTATTAAATCCTTATCGGTGCTATTATCGATAGGAAGTGTGTGCACGTCTATACACACACACAACACACATACCTAGTGGGTAGCCAATGCATTGCATAGATACGAAGGAGGGTCATTTGCAAACGTACAGAGAATCACTTACAAGCATTAGGCCAGATGGTTGTTTAAGAAGTAACGTTAGGTTGCTTTTTCCTTTTCTTTTGTTTCTTTGAGCCATGGGACTATGTACATCTAATTTTGTAGTCCAGCTGTAATCAAGTATGTATTTGAAGTGGATCCTTATACGAAATCTATAGAAAAATATTTCATTCAAAAAAGGCAGTAAAAAGGTAAAAGTACATGTCGAAATGTACTGTAACGAAGATACATCTGTAAAGTGAGCAAAGATGCATCTGTAATGTGAGCAAGAGTGTAGTTGAAATTTATTTCTTTAACATTTTCATTATGTACATGAGAGTAACGATGGTAACCATATAAGGGAGGATCTGTAAACGGAAAGAAAGGATATTTTTTGAAATTTCAAAAAGACACCGAATAAACTAGTTCATTGAATTTTCTTTATTAGTGATATATATATATATATATATATATATATATATATAACAAAAAGATGAGTAATTCTCCTGACAAGCACCATTGTCCAAGTGGTTAATTGATTCGGCTTTGGTGCAAGAGGTCACAAGTTCGAAACTTGCTTTCGAACGTTTATTGGCATGGGATATATTGTCCCAATGATTTGTTGTATATAAAGTACCATTTCAAAAAAAAGAGTAATTCTCCTACCGTATTTTACAGTATTCACCTGTTATAATTGTCAAACTTTCATCAAGTAAAGGTTTCATAAAATTAAGCATTGATTTCTTTAGTTTTTATGTACGATCCTTTTTCTTTATTGACTAATGTTTTAAATTTCCTATATAATTCTACTTGTAGATGAGATCTCAGATAAGATCATGGATGAAATCTGAGGTTTGGAACCTTGATATGTACAAATTATTGAGGCCTTTTATATTCATTAATGGGTGCGTTGCAATCATGTTCTAGCTCTTCCAGTCTTACACCAAGTTTGTTTCTTACCTTTATATAAGGATCATCAATTTAAGAGTGATTATTTAGTATGTATATGCATTTCGAAATTGGTTGGAATGTGGTGAGGAATTAAGGAAATAGACCAAAGACGTGCTGTAAAAGGAGAAGACAATTTTATCCTTATTCTAGTTTTTTAAATACATACATATTCGTAATCAAGAGAAAGGTCAATTTTGACATTCCTAAAAAGGCTTCAAAGGAGGAAGTAATACGTGCAATGCACGTGCGCATGAGTAAGTTGTATTAAAAGCAATCGTTTTGTAAGCTTTTTTTTGGATCTTACAACATAAATTTGAAGTATAATAATGTTGTATGTTTTTATTTATATACATTCACATACCAACCATTTGCCAAAACTTTAATGAGACTAAGTTATTTTAGGAAATAACAAAACATGGCAAAGAATGCAATTAACTTTTGTATCAATATCTTGAAAAATGCAACAAACATTAAAATCAGCGCTTCATGTACTTTAAAACATGTAAAATTGCATAATCTTTCTTTTTAAAAAGAGTTATTTTGTGGAAACTTTTAAAATATTTGGTAAGTGTAAATTATCATTATATTAAACTTGAAATCATTAGATATAATTTGGATACGAGCATTGAATATTGGGATCTACTATTAAGTGTTTATTTATGGAAACTCTTTAATTATTTGATAAGCATAAATATTCATAAAATTAAATTTAAAACATGACATATAATTAGGATGTCTACATTGAATTTATGAAAAATAACATAGTAGCTATTTGTATAATATAGATCAATGTTCCTACCAACTATCTCCAACTCACGAACTTGAATAGTTTCTTTTTTCATATCTAATACAGTAAATATTGATTTCATTGTATATTTAGTTATCTGAGATCAAAAAATACTTAACACGTGAAACAAGTATGTGAAGTCAAAATTTTGGCATATATTTTATCTACTTTCAACTGTCGATTTAGTGATCTAAGCACAAAAAAATACTTTATTTCATTCTATATTTAGCGATCTAAGATCAAAAAATACTTAATAGATGACATGGGTATGGTGAAATCAAAATTTTGACATATATATTTTATTACTTTAAACTGTCGATTTAGTGATCTAAGCCCGAAAAATACTTAATACATGTTATGGTAGGTAAAAGTAAGGACAACTGAATAGAAAATGTATGTAAACCGCTGTCTACAAAAAAGGAAACATACAAAAGGAATTTTATTTGCTGAGCATGTTATTAAGTTAGGAAAACATACTTAATATTGCATTGTATATTTACTTAACTATGCCAAGAAAAAACACTTAATATATGTTATTGTAAGCATCAAGTAAGAAATCTTAAATGAAAAATGTATTTAAATCTCTAGGAAATGCACAAAATGACTTATTGTAGGTGTGAATTTACACAAATGATTGCAAATCAATCCTAATACATGCGGAAGCAATAAGATCATGTTGTAGTACGAAAAATAAACAAAACTTGAAAATAAAACGACAAATCAGCAAATCACACGAGAAAGTAAATAGAGAGTTCACACATGGATTTATAGTGGTTCCACTATCACAAGATAGTATACATCCATTTGGGGAGCGGACATTTTATTACCTTTAGATAGAAGATATATATGATTGATAATGGAGACTAAGAATAATATAAAGAAATATAAAAGACAAAAATAATTCGTTCTGATGCTTCTGTTTATCCTAATCTCTACCTTTATATAGGTAATATTACTTAAGGTTGAAGTAACTGATTTATGGTCATAAATCAATACCTAATCAATTCCCCAAATCATACGAGAAACATTTACCATTGAATTTCCCACAATTTGTATGTGTCTGATAAGATTCCTTCTTTAATCATCTAATTTAGTTACTTTGTTCTTTTTCAAATACTTCTTCCTCTTATGCAGCTAATCCACTGCCCTCTTTAATGCATATAAAATAGGCAATATATTTGAGCAATTATATCAAATATCTTACAAATCTTCTTTAACTATGAAAATATTATATCAAATCTAACACTTATATTCAATGAGAATTGTTAGTTCAATTGGAAATGATATGTATTAGCTAATCAAAAATATATTCTGCCCTACAAAATGTTCAGATTGTTAAGGAGTTTTTTAACGTAACTGTTTGAACATTTGGTAAGTATCAATTATCATAAAAAAAACTTTAAATCATGAATATAATAAAGCATACTAAAATTTAAAAAAAACTATTAACATTTTCTTAAATGTATGTGTAGTGTTGAGTAAAAGGAAACACCACAACTATTCTATGACTAATAGTATAGTTTGATTAGAAAGTTATATATGTTCTTTAAGATATTTATTTGGCATTTTCTTGTAAAAGAAATGGTGAAATGCTGATTTCTTAACAAAAATAAAAGATGTACCATACTTGTCACCTGTGCATAGAAAGGTAAATTTGTCAAATCAGATTTAGCGAGGAACCTTATGTAACAACCCACATATTTTATGATTGTATATTTAAATATTTTATTTAAATATAGCATCCTTAGTCGGATTTTAGTCCGTAATGCTACTTTTTTTGCAAACAGTCGAATTAGGACTCGAGACCACTTCCATTGAGTTCAAAATGACGTTTGTGACCTTTTTGAGTATAAACATCGATATGTTTGGAGTTAGCTTGAATTTTGACATTTTCACTTAGGGTTTTGGGTTAGGGTTTCAGCCCAATAACCTAATATAAGACCCCTAGCTCCAGCCCCTCTCATCTTCATTCATTCTCATTTCCTAACACTTCAACCTTTAAGCAAAAATGGGGGGAGAGAAAAGAGATTAGGAATTCCTAAGCCCTAGCTTCATTTGCAAATCCAAGTTTTATCTCCAAAATCAAAGAGAAGCTTAGGTAAGCATCTCCTTCTTCTTCTCCATCTCAATCTCTCTCCAATTTCAGAAATTTTCTATAACCTAATTTGGGAAATTATTGCTTCTAGACTTAGGTTGGAGTTTCTAGAGTTGAAGTTGAAGAGTGGTTGATCTTCCTTTGCTTTCAAGCTTCTCCTTCATTGTATTTGAGTTTAAAGGTGAGTTTTTGAACTCACATCTATGTCTACATCTTTGGTAGTTGTTAGGTAGTGATTCCGAACATTTATTCCTTTTCCATTTTCTTTGGATTGAATTGGTTTTGTTAATATTCCAATTTTTGGTGTTTTGAAGTTAAATCTTTAAAAATCCTAGCTTTGATGTTTGATCATGTTTTTGGTGGCATATCGAAGAGCCTATAGGGTTGGATTGCAGATTGGCGTAAACCCCTAGCGCCCATCGCTCATCCGATCGCAAATTGTTTGGGATTTTGCCCCTTGGGGGCAAGACTGAGAATACTGGAATTTCCAGTTCAGTCGACTGAACCGAACCTAGGAATTTTCTTGGGCCGGTGTCAGTCGACTGACCACTTTGGGTCAGTCAACTGAGCCTGGAAACCGAAAGTTTCCAGGCATGATTTAGTCGACTGACCACCTAGGTTCAGTCGAATGAACGTGTAAAGAGAAAGTTTCCTGGATTTGTGTCAGTCGACTGACCATCCTGGTCTAGTCAATTGAATTTGCTATCTCTGCCTATTTTGCCTTTTGTGTTTGAATTTCCAATTTTTGATCGATTCTTATTTCTCCAATTTGTTGTTATCACCTTTGTTGATTTTGATAACTTCTTTTTCCGGATTTTTGGGGAATATCCATTCTGATGGATTTGGTATCGATTTCTTTGGATTTAATTCACGTCTTCGAATGTGATTTTTTGGTGAGTGATTGTTTCTACAATCAATTTTGTGATTTATTACATTAAAATACAAAGGTTTCTATACTAATAGTAAATATTCAAACTCTTTCTCAAATATGATTTCAACTCTATTTTTTATACAAAGCTTATTTATAAAACCGTTTTCCAATCTATTAGTATACACAAACATTTACCTCGTTCGTTTGAGAAATCTAATTAAACGGCTTGGTAAAACTAGTGGTATAAAACGCTTGCGTTTACTTCGTCGGTTAATTTTTGGACTTGTTCGATTGAAACTCTTGTGAAAACTTTCGAGTGGAGATCTACAATTTGTTCGTAAAAGCCAATGGTTATGGGACATGAAGCTAAACTCATTTATTTACTAGCTTAGTGTAATTTACACTTTTTGTTGATCGATGATGATCATTTTGCGGCTTAGACTAGCGATGTGCGATGTCTCTTTGTCCACTGGGGGACTATACCCCGTTCTATGGAGCTTCGTCTCATTTTTATGGGCTATCGACCCATGGTCTTTGGATCGTTCATGGAGCAAACGGCTCAATAAGTTGGAGCGTGGGGCATATCTTTCAAGGTGCGTCGATGTTCGTCTATGCATGAGTCGTATCCTATTTAGGTGCATCGATGTTCGAATTTACACGGGGCGTACCTTTCTAGGTGCGTCGATGTTAGACTTTGCATGGGGCATATCTCTCTAGGTGTGTCGATGTTTGTTTATGCATGGCGTGTATCTATTAAGGTGCGACGATGTTAGAATGTGCATGGGGTTTATCCTATTTAGGTGCGTCGATGTTCGGTTTATGGAATAGCGTTCCGTTTGTGATACATGTGTTGGTGAGTTTTCATGCACCCGTTTTGTGATAGGCCTCCCCCTTTTGTGATTTTTGGATTTCTAGTTGATGATTTCCAGATTTTTTGTTTCACCTCCTTTTGTGATTGGCAATGATTTGTTTGCCGATATTTGGGGGTTTGGTGAATAAAATAAAGAATATGACATTCTTTTTTATGCTATGAGATTTTTGAGATATTGTATGATTTTGGTTGATTTTCTAATGTATACTTTTCACAGTATGGCATTATTGTTATCATACGTTTTATCGTATCTCTTATTCTATCTCATTTTTATCTGATATTTATAGCTAGACTGATCCGTTTATTATGTTCTTATTAAATAATACTTGGGTCAGACCAGGATGTTACAGGTGCTTCCGCTTGATTCCTTATCAGGGATCACCATTTGAATTTTTGTCTAACTACATTAGATTGGTAGTTTTTGTTGTTATACATTTGAGATAGAGACTTCTTGATGTATACATATTCTTTTGCCTTGCACTTGTATCTATTCTTTTGTGATGTTGTGGATCTTGTTTGACCACTACTCTGATGTACACATTTATGTGTTATGTTCATATTTGTTTCCGCCTTTGAGATATGAACATCGGTGACGGATTTATGTTATGCTTGTTTCTATATTTGTTTCCGAAGTCCACATAACCACTGTGTAGTAGCATTGAGTTTGTATCGGTATGTCAGATTTCCTCTTGAAATGAAATGCATGTTATACTATCTAACATATAGGTGCTCGCACAAAGTAATTACACGGAGAGCCGCTCCTCAACAGCTTTATTTTTCGTGCTAGTTGACGGCATTACCTCGTAGTGTCCTTGGTTAGTGTGGGTATAGAGGTGGGGAGTCACAACATGGTATCGGAGCCAAACTTCGGAACAATGTAGAATAATCTAGCAAGGATCATTGTCCTAAATCCTTCTTAGGAATCATGCTTTAGGATTTATTCGAGTCATAGGGCCCATTCTATCCTATTTTCTTTTATGATGCCTTGTTTTATCAATCACGATTGTTTGTTATTCATTTTGAGAATAACCTTATTCTTCTTTCTTTCTTTCTTAAAGAAGAAAAATGGTTAGATCAGGCTGTTCCAACGCCGGTCAATCTAGTGCTGCTCCCCAGGAAGGAGTATTCATGTCTGCTTAGCAGCTTTCAGATCTTGTAAAGAATGCCCAAGCTGTCGGACCCATTCCAGAGTCTACTCATCCTAGATCCGGGTTTGCACGCTTGTGCAGAGACTATACCAATTTGGGTGGAAGGCCATTCAAGGGATTCGGAAGTGTTAAAGAAATCCTAGCTTGGCTTAGATCATGCGACCGCATCTTTTCTCGCATGAATCTTGTTTATATCCATCGAGTCCAAGTGGCTTCTAGCATGCTCCTAGAAAGAGCATTAGATTGGTATGAGATTTTGATTTCGGAGATTATCGAAGCGGATCTTACTTGGGAGCAATTCCCGGAAAGATTTGAGTTGAAATTTGTGTCGGAGGCTGAAAAAGTAACTTTAGCCCGACGCTTTATTGACCTTGTTAAAGGAGAATCTTCTGTGATGGATTACGTCGCATCTTTTGAATCTCTCTCTAAATATGGGGTCGAGTATATTAAATACCTCATTGAAGAAAAATCAGAGGTTTGTCTATGGGTTGAATACGAACTTTAAAAAGCCTTTACTTCTGAACTAGAAGTTTCTTTCAATCAGCTTATAGATATCGCTCTTCGACTTGAAGAGGCCGATAAAGAAAGCGATGTTGAAGTTGTGGATGTCAAACAGAACTTCAACAACAACATGAAGAGGCCTATTAAGTTCAAAAGTCCCAATCCCAACAAGAAAGGGAAATAAGAAACTCCAGTAGCAAAGACTTCTACCTCTAGTCGTGGACAATGCTACAATTGTGCTTCCACGGACCACTATGCAAGGGAGTGTCTGAAACCTCTTTATTGTCGCTATTGTAAAAGTTTGAGTCATCATATATCCGCGTGTCCCATACTTCAAAGCAAGAAGGAGGGAAAGCTGAATGTTGTGCAAGCCCCTAGCAGCATTTCTCTTAGTCAAGGTATTTCTCCTTCAATCCTTGATGACATTTATTTTGTGATTATCCTATTCGAGTTCTTGTTGATATGGGTTCATCTCATTATTTTTATATCAAAAGAACTTGTTGATTCTTTTTCTTTAAATATTTTGAGCTTGATGACTTCACTGAGATTTTCTAATCCGGTTGGCGGATCCGCAATATTCAGTTTACTTTGTAAAAACATCGAGATTATTTTTATGTGATTAGGCTTTCCGATCTGATTTGCATGTTATTTGCTACTTAGGTTTAGAAATTGATTTTTGTGAAAGGATTGGCTTAATCATTATGAAGCCATATTCCATGTCCTAAATGGACTATCCATCTTTGCCATCTTCAATCTGTTAAGCAGATTTCTATTTTTTCTAAATGATTTTGATTCCAATTTGGTGGCACAATTTTATTCTCTAGACCTACTTGTTGAGGAAGATGTTATTCTCCTCATTCAAGTAGTTTGTGCATTTTTCGGTATTTTTGAGCTTGTCTTAGGATTATCACCTAAGCAATCTTTTGAGTGGTGTTATGGTCATTTTCAGTTTGACTTTACCACCATTTTTCATTAGCTACGAGTTGCGGAGGATAGCTTACCCCTTTATCACATTCCACACTCATTATGATTCTTATGAATGACACGTGATGTCATTCGAGTTGTCCAGCTTATTTCATCCATCTTATGAATCGAGTATTCTAAGAATATCTCGCTGAGTCTGTTTTTGAATTTATTGATTATGGATGAAAACAACAACTTAAAATTTGCAAATCTTTTTCATAAGATATTTATAAGTATAATTGTATTTTGTTCTTCAAACGAGCAAAGAATATTCGTAAAGTTTTTAAGAAATATGTTTATCATATAAAAGATGATTTTATGTTGTATTGTCTATTGTGCGCTTTAAGAATTCTAGTCGATGCGTCTGATCAACGTTATCGATAGGAATCGCCTAAACACGTTGATGAGACAATCAGACACAGTAAATTGACTATAGATAAGTAATTTTTTTTAAAAGATGATTACATAAAGTTAATTGTAATTTCGAAAGTTTTGGCTTTTCGGGAAAGAGGATCATGGAAGAACTCCTTTCCGATACTCCTATTCTTATGATTCCCAAAGGGAACCAAGACTTCACTATTTGTACCGATGCTAGTCGTATTGGTTTGGGTGCCGTTCTCTTGCAAAAGAGAATGTTCTATCATTTATGCTTCTATACAATTAAAGCCTATCGAGACTAGGTATGCCACTCATGATCTAGTGCTCGTGGCTATTGTTTTCGCTTTTAGAAATTGGCATCATTATTTTTAGGAGAGAAATTTGTTCTCTACGCCAACCATAAATCTTGGACTATTTATTTTCTCAAAAGGAACTTAATTTAGTCAACAACGTTGGCTCGAGTTCCACGCATCTTTTGATCTTGATATTCTTTATACTTTGGAAAGGGAAATTGTGATGCCAATACCCTTAATCGTAAATAACAAATGGTTGTTTCTTTGAAGATGTTCGAATGGAATGATCTTCTTGACAGGTTCATCTGACGTACCGTTATGATACTACGACGTTGTTCCAAATTATTTGAGTTTCGGGTTCCTCGGGCGTACTGTTATTGAACTACGTCGTTGCACCGACTCAATTTTCTGCTATTCATGACGTCTTCCACATCTCTCAACTACGGAAATGCCTTAAGGGTTCCAATTTTATTCTTGAGCCCGATGTTGTGGAAGAAATTGAAGCTTCACCTAATTTGACTTATGAGTAACATCCTATTCGTATTAGTGCTTCGAAGGTAAAATGCCTTCGAAATAAAGATGTTCGTCTTGTGGAAGTTCAATGGTCCTCAAATCCTAAGGATTGTTCTTGGGAATCTAGAGAATTCATCGAGCGAACACATCCGGACTTACTCTCTTGTGCTCTTTGAGGTGACCTTCTTATCTCAAATTTCTTTTGTGTTGATATGCTTTTATGGTTGTTACTTTTTATTTTCTTCTTAAATATTGCGAGGACGCAATTTCTTTAAGGGGGAGTCTATAACAACCCGCACATTTTGTGATTGTATATTTGAATATTTTATTTAAATATAGCATCGTTAGTCGGATTTTAGTCCGAAATGCTTCTTTTTGTAAACAGTCGAATTACGACTTGAGACCACTTCCATTGAGTTCAAAATGATGTTTGCGACCTTTTTGAGTATAAACATCGATATGTCTGGAGTTAGCTTGAATTTTGACATTTTCACTTAGGGCTTTGGGTTTGGGTTTCAGCCCAATAACCTAACATATGACCCTAGCTTCACCCCCTCTCCTCTTTATTCATTCTCATTTCCTAACACTTCAAGCTTTAAGCAAAAATGAGGGGAGAGAAAAGAGATTAGGAATTCCTAATCCCTAGCTTCATTTGCAAATCCAAGTTTTAGATCCAAAATCAAAGAAGCTTAGGTAAGCATCTCCTTCTTCTTCTACATGTCAATCTCTCTCCAATTTTAGAAATTTCCTATAACCTAATTTGGGAAATTGTTGCTTCTAGACTTAGACTGGAGTTTCTAGAGTTGAAGATTAGTTGATCTTCCTTTGCTTTCAAGCTTCTCCTTCATTGTTTTTAAGTTTAAAGGTGAGTTTTCGAACTCACATCTATGTCTATATCTTTGATAGTTATTAGGTAGTGATTCCTAACATCTATTCCTTTTCCATTTGTTTTGGATTGAATTGGTTTTGTGAATATTTCAATTTTTGGTGTTTTGAAGTTAAATCTTTGAAAATCCTAACTTTGATGTTTGATCATGTTTTTGGTGGCATATCGAAGAGCCTATAGGGATGGGTTGCCGATTGGCGTAAACCCCTAGCGCCCATTGCTTGTATGATCGCAAATTGTTTGGGATTTTGCCCCTTGGGGGCTAGGCTGAGAATACTGGAATTTCCAGTTCAGTCGACAGAACTAGAAGGTCAGTCGACTGAACCAAACACATGAATTTTCTTGGGCCAGTATTAGTCGACTGACCATTTTGGGTCAGTCGACTGAGCCTGGAAACTGAAAGTTTCCTGGCATGATTCTGTCAACTGACCACCCAGGTTCAGTCGACTGAACCTGGAAATAGAAAGTTTTCGGTATTTGTGTCAGTCGGCTGACCACCCTGGTCCAGTCGACTAAATATGCTGTCTCTGCCTATTTTTCCTTTTGTGTTTAAATTTCCAATTTTTAATCGGTTCTTGTTTCTCCAATTTGTTTTTATCACCTTTGTTGAGTTTGATAACTTCTTTTTTGGGATTTTTGAGGAATATCCATTTGGATGGACTTGGTATCGATTTCTTTGGATTTAATTCATGTCTTCGAATGTGAATTTTTGTTGATTGATTGTTTCTACAATCAATTTTGTGATTTGCCACTTTAAATACAAAGGTTTCTATACTAATAGTAAATATTCAAACTCTTTCTAAAATATGATTTCAACTCTATTTTAATACAAAGCTTGTTTATAAAACCGTTTTCCAATCTATTAGTATACACAAACCTTTACCTCATTCGTCTGAGAAATCTAATTAAATGGCTTAGTAAAACTAGTGGTATGAAACGCTTGTGTTTACTTCATCGGTTAATTTTTTGGACCTGTTCGATTGAAACTCTTGTGACAACTTTCGAGTGGAGATCTACAATTTGTTCGTAAACATTTAAGTTAAGCCAGTGGTTATGGGACACGAAGCTAAACTCATTTATTTACTAGCTTAGTGTAATTGACACTTTTTGTTGATCGATGATGATCATTTTGTGGTTTAGACTAGCGATGTGCGATGTCTCTTTGTCCACGTGGAGGACTATACCCCGTTCTATGGAGATTCGTCTCATTTTTATGGGCTAACGACCCATGGTCATTAGACCGTTCATGGACCAATCGGCTCAATAAGTCGGAGCGTGGGGGCATATCTTTCGAGGTGTGTCGATGTTCGTCTATGCAAGGGGTGTATCCTATTTAGGTGCGTCGATGTTCGACTTTGCATGGGGCGTACATTTCTAGGTGCGTCGATGTTAGAATTTGCATGGGGCATATCTCTCTAGGTGCATGATGTTTGTTTATGCATGGGGGTATCTATTAAGGTGCGTCGATGTTAGACTGTGCATGGGGCGTATCCTATTTAGGTGCGTCGATGTTTGGTTTATGGAATAGCGTTCCGTTTGTGATACGTGTGTTGGTGAGTTTTCATGCTCCCGTTTTGTGACAGGCCTCCTCCTTTTATTATTTCTGGATTTCTAGTTGATGATTTCTAAAGTTTGTGTTTCACCTCCTTTTGTGATTGGCAATGATATGTTTGCCGATATTTGGGGGTTTGGTGAATAATAAAATATATGACACTCTTTTTGATGTTATGAGATTTTTGAGATATTATATGATTTTGGTTGATTTTCTAATGTATACTTTTCACAGTATGACATTATTGTTATCATACGTTTTTATCCTATCTCTTGTTCTGTCTCATTTTTATCTGATATTTATATCTAGACTAATCCGTTTATTATTTTCTTATTAAATGATACTCGGGTCAGACCGAGATGTTACAGGTGCTTCTGCTTGACTCCTTATCAGGGATCACCATCTGAACTTTTGTCTAACTACATTAGATTGGTAGTTTTTGTTGTTATACACTTGAGATAGAGACTCCTTGATGTATACATATTCTTTTGCCTAGCACTTGTATCTATTCTTTTGTGATATTGTAGATCTTGTTGACCACTACTCTGATGTATGTGTTATATTCATATCTGTTTCCGCCTTTGAGATATGAACATCTGTGACTGATTTATGTTATGCTTATTTCTATATTTGACTCCGAAGACCACATAACCACTATGTAATTGCATTGAGTTTGCACTGATATGTCGGATTTCCTCTTGAAATAAAATGCAAGTTATACTATTTGACATATCGGTGCTCGCACAAAGTAATTATACGGAGGGTCGCTCCTCAACAGCCTTATTCTTCATGCTAGTTGACGGCATTACCTCGTAGTGTCCTTGGCTAGCATGAGTATAGAGGTGGGGCATCACACCTTAGCTTTGTGGGGTCAGAGCTTTGGTTTAGCGAAAACCTTAGCTTTGTGGGGTCTGACACTTATATTAATAGGGTAGTAACACCCTAGAGTGAGTCACTGAGAGTATATATATGTGAGAGCGTATTTGTTAGTGTTATAAAAGGTCTTTATATTGTGTTAATTTGTTCCATTTTTTATTTATAAATTTTGGTTGGTACATAGGACGCTATGACATCGATAGGGATTTCTAAACACTTAATAGGACAGAACGATACAATATTGTTTTGAAATATAGGTAAATGAAATAATTTTGCCTATTATATATTTTGTATATAAAATAATAAATTTTATAAAGGATATATTTGGCTGTTATATATTTGTTTGTTAGATACTGAAATTTATAAATATTGGTTGAAAACAAAGATGTGTAAATAAAATAAATATAAATTAGAGATTTTAGAACTTAAGTTCCGAGATTTTTGAAAAAAATAATAATTCTTTCAAATGATTTTGGAATATAATAATAATATTATTAGAAGTATTTTCTGATATAAATATCTCATTATAATTTGAAAGAATTGGTTTAAAGAAATTTAGAAAGAAATTAGTTATGTACTCCTCTCTCTATCGCTGGAAAATAATTTCGGGGATGAGTGCACGCATGATCGACATTCATTTTCGAGTTTCAAAGTGGGAAGACCGTTGTAGTTGTTTACTACATATTTGTTTTGATAAATAAATATAAATTTTTATTTTCAAATATGATTTGATGCATATAAAAGATATGATATATATGTTATTTTAAATGATTTGAAATGGAACCCGACATTTAGTTCTTAAATTTCTATAAATTAGAGGTTTTAATTATTAAAAATGAAATGGAATTTAACCATTTAATAATTGGAACTTCTAAATGAAAATAAGAAAATTAAATGCTAAGTTGTAACTGAAATATATAAGAAATTTGAAATTTGTAACCTATAATATAAAAAGGATATAAAAATGAGAAATGGTAGCCATTGAACATTTATGAAATAAGATGAACTTGTGCAACTTTCAATTGCATTTTTAAAGACATATATATTACTTACCAATTATAAAAAGTTAAAATTTTAAAAGAATATGTAATGGAAAATTTTACGAGTAAATGTTATGTAATGAAAGTGTTCAATGAATCACTTTTATAAATAAAATTTGATGTTATAATGTTATAAACTTAAGTTATAATCGAAATTCTATTAAATAGAAGGTAATAGAAAATGAGTACTGTAAGTAAAAGATTTTGGACTTAAGATTACGTTTGAAACTATGGATAATTGAAGAAAATGATAAAATGAATGTGGAAATTAGGTTGAATGGCTTCTATTTGCAGGGTAATAAGTTTTAAGGACATCATTTCTGAATAATTAGTTTTAAGGACAATTTACATCATAATGATAAATTCATTTATTCTTTTAAATTATACAGGAAAATGATAAATCTTTTTATCCGTATTTCTGTATTATTGAAAATGATATATTCTTTTTTCTGTAAAATGTCCTTAAAACTAATTTTTCAGAAATAGCGTCCTTAAAACTTATTACCCTGCACAAATAAGCCATTGAAGTGAAAATCCCCTAAAAAGAATACTATACTAAATTAAATGCTTATTACTTCAGGAAGGCTAAAATGATTTAGAAAATGGATTTGATACTCAATGACATTAAATAAGAGAATGAATGTAAATTAAGAAGGGAAGAAACTTAAGTATGAACTTATGCACTAATGAATATTAATGTTTGATTGAAATCTAGTATATAAATTTATAATCTGAATTAAACTGCAATAAAATGTGTGTAATGCTTAAGTAATAAATTCATTTGAATGGAAATAGCTTATTGTAAGAAATAAATGTAAAGTAATAAAAAAAATTTACATTATGAAGTAAATGAAAATAAGTATTAAATGAATGTATGTGAATTTTTTTTACAAAGAAACCTATATAGTACTTTAAGAATTGATTTACATATGGTAAAAATTATGTGTGTGTGTAAAATATGTAAGAAAATGTAAATAACATATATGAATAAATTAACATAAATAAATGAAATTAAGTACAGAATAAACAAATGGGAATTTGAATTTCTGAGAAATAAATGTAATTAAAGAAATAACCCTTGTATGTATGAAAAGAAAAATGAACTATAAATATTGTGAAAAGAAATTAATAAGAATAAACCTGAATAATGTTTGGAATTTGATGTTTGTTTGACTTATGGATTTTTTGGGCAAGGATACTTCTAATTGTTTGGATGTATGAATAATCTATTGAGTTTTATTTAGGACTTCATTTGTCATTCTATGCGAATTAGAAGTGTCTAAACCCAAACAAATCATTTGTTTTATTTGATATGGATGAATGGTTGATCACTTTGATTCTTATGATGATAGTATGCTTGTTTGCAAGTGATTGTTTTATGCTACATTGACTTGTTTCGTTATTAGTTGAAACAACTTAAATATTTCACTTTTATATAATTATTAACTTCCTTTAGATTCTATAAGTGAAATACAGGTTATGGAAGCAATAGTTACTGCTTTGGTTTCATAAAATAAGTGTTAATTGCATGACATATAGGTACATTCTCGGAGTACGGTTTTCTAGCGATAATTATATTGTTTCCCGCTGTTGGGATATATTATTTTGAAATTTTTGATATACATTATTATTATTGCTCCCGAGCATCTCCGTACAAAGGACACTCCGTTGAAATTTTTCATAAATTTTGGACTTAGAAAATTTTATGAAATGTTTTCAGAACTTTATTAACTTGAATATAAAAGGATTTAATTATTATAAACTGATATATTTTATTCAAATTAATTAATTTTGTAATTTTTTTTATAAATTTGATATTTTGAATAAGATATATTAGTTTCTAAATTCCTTCTTTTCCCTTCTTTTTCCTTTTTGAGGACGAAAAGTTTTGAGTGGGGAGAGTGTAACGATCTATAAATTTTTAACTATTTGAATTCTTAAATAAATATGTTTTGGTAATTTAATATGGAAAGGAATAAAAACTTTGTAATTTAATAATGAAATGAATGCTAAAATGAAATGTAACAATGGTAATTAAAACTAAGCATTAACAATTGAAATGAAATTCCAATAATGAAATAATGTAAATTATTATACGTGGTTATAAAATTGAATATAAGAAACAAATGTAAATATTTAATTATTGTATAAAATAAGTAGTTAATGGTAATTGAATAAAATCAATATTATATAAGAATTGTAACATTTGTTTGTAAATAGTGAATTCATAAGTGTAATTAAAAGCTGGTAATGATTGTTATAAGTTACCTGTTTATTTGGTCTATTAATTAAAATGGAAATCAATTAGAATTAAATGTACTTTAATGTTACATTAACAAGGTTAAGACAATAAATGACACTGTGAATGTAACAAAATGAATAGAAGTGCTAATTCTATTCATAATTTGATAAGTGATGTAATAAAAAGAATGGAACCAAGATAAATAAATAAATTGAGAATTTTTAATCATAATTAATGTATATATATTTGACAAAAATACATTAAAATGGAAATTGGAGTATATTAAGATAATGAAAGATAAAAAAAGGGTCAACTAGGTTTATAGAGTAATAATGGACTTAATAAAAAGATTGGAGTTGAACCAAATCAATTTTTTGGAATTAATTATAATCAATTGGAATTCAACCTATAACAAATGGATTTCTTGTAGGTAAATGCAATTAAATACTATGTTAATTGAAATTAGGATGAAATGAGAAATTGTCAATGTATCAGGATATAAACCAATGTTCATATTACCTTTAAGATGATAAGTTAATAATGGATTTAATAACAAGATTGAGAATTCAAGTAAATGGATTTATTGAAATTTCAATTGATAATTAATAAATTTACTAAAATTGAAATTTAACACTGTAATTGGTGAATTAATTTACATTGAATTGATATAGAAATTTGTTTAAAAGATTATAAATTACTAAGCGAATCCAGAGTGATAGAAATGGTAAGTTATTAAATTTGAACGAAAAAGTGATTTAATTAATTAATTATTAATTTATTTAATTAAGGTGAAAATAGCCATTTTGGCCACCATCTCGGATTTCAACAAAACCAGTTTCATCGGATCCGTAATAGTGAATTATTGTAGGATTTCAAGTTTCGTAACAATCAGACTTGTTGTTTGATCGTACGGACTCGAAATGCCTAGAAATCAACTAAATTGAAATCAATCGAAATCAATTTGAAATAAGCTAATTTTAACATAACTTTTTCATACGATGGAATTAGGACTTGAAACTAGTTCCATTGAGTTTAAAATATTTGAAAACATCTATTTTGATATATGTGTTGACCCTTTGCGTTCCGGAGTCGAAACGGGCTTTTCGAGTCGTGTATCGTTCAATCAATATGGTCCATTCTTTATGTTTCAGCTCTACCTACAAATACCTGTTATAAACCCTAGTCATTTCTCAACTCCATTTGTCTGTACGTACATTTCTTTCTCAACTCCTCATTTCAATGGCAGACAAACAAATTCTCAATTCAATTGCAAATCAAATTCCAAATCAAAAAAAATTCAAACTCCTCAAACTATATCGAATTATATATTGATATGAAGCTCTCAATGAGCGCAAGTCAAATATGTGATTCATTTTTCGATTTGGATTTCTGATTGGCCAGATTTGCTCAAAACAACCATGGCCGTTCATCATGCCTTGATCAAAGTGGTTGGATCGTCGAATCGACGTTACAGTTGTTGGAGAGGACCAAGTGGAGCTCATCGGAGTGTCTTGTTCGTCGTTTCATCGGTGAGATCATTATGAAAAATTCATTAGGGTTCGAGTAGTTCGGTGGCGCCTGGCTGTTTTTCGGTCTGATCGGTGGCGATGGAGGAGGTCGTTCGTGGTAGTGAGATGCATGGAGGTCGGCCCAGCGTCAGGCCGTAGCCGCGATGGCCAGCGGAAGCGATTGAGGTTGGCCGAGGCGACCATTTCTTCTACGTGCGCGATGTTTTGTTTTAGCAGTAGGGTTCGTGCACATGACCGGTGCGATGTGCCTGGGTGAGAGGTGTGTTTGTTTTTTTTTTTTGATTTTTTTGAAACTTAAAAATTCTTCAATGTTCTAAAATACGTAACTTTTACATATAAGGTCCGTTTCATGTGCAGTTTTCTCCGTTGCGATCCTATCGAAATTCCGGACATTTTGACGCTGGTTGGACGAATTCTGGGAACGTTTGAATTTTGGGCTTAATTCGGACTTAAATTCAACTTAAATTCGAAGGTGGGTGTTTTAACCCACTCACAACTTCTAAAATTTCTTATGTTTGTTAAATTACATTTATGTTGTGATTAGGAAATTTATTATGACTATACGGTATATTTTAAATCATCATCTCAAGTAATTTGAATTTACTTGAATTAAATCCTTATTTAATTTATTATTGAATATAAATTGCCAGTTAAATACTTGTTATTGGTTATCAGTTCTATATTGATATTTAATGATTGTTGATTGTTGATATTGGATGAATGGATGTTGTATTTTATATCGTTATAAACTGCAAGTTCACTATGGGTTGAAAATGATACATACCCGAATGATCTATACGTTAAGGAAAAATTGTTATGGGTTGAAATGATAGGCTCGAGCTATTTTATGGATTTTATTGTTAAATTTGGAATTGCGGTTTGAAGTGATATACATCCATAAAATATTAAATTGCGGATTGAAATGATAAATATCCGTATCACTTGACCCTAGGGTAGAGAATTATATACGGACACTGGATTGATTAAATTAAATGATTTTAAAATCCTCAATTTTTGATTGTAATTAAATGATATTTTGAAGTAAAATTTGATTTTTATAAATTGAAGTATTATTGGGAAATCAGATTTTATAATTTGAAATGTGAATTGTTTTGAAGGAATTGTTTTAAGAAATTTAATTGAAAGTTCAAATTAAATCTTTAAGTATGATGAAATTCTTTAGGAATTAAGCTATTGAATTAGTTTGAAATATTTTGAAATTGGAGTAATTCGAATGGTTATTTGAACATGGATTGAAATTGAGACGAAATTCAATCGTTTATTGAGACTTAAAAATCGAAGATTTGGAATTGGGTTTTTGAGAAATTGAAATGATCTGATTTTGTTGAAATGAAATAAATAGTTTTAAATTGATATAACTTCCAAATTCATGTTTTCAAATATGAATTGTTTTAATTTTTTTTAAGATTCTAAATTTTAAGATTTTAAGATTTATAAACTATTTTAACCTATATTAACTATATTAAATCAATTTAACCTATTTTAAACCATTTAATATATTTCAAAACTGATTAAACCATTTTAACTTATATTAAATCTAATTAATCTATTTTAAAGCTATTTAATCTATTTTAATTTTATTTAATCTATTTTAAATCTATTTTACCATTTTAAATTTATATATACCGTTCTAGAGTATTTTGACTATTGAAAATTTATTCAAACTATTTATAACTATTTTAACTATTTATAAATATTTTCTAAATTTTTAGACTAAGTAAAAGGGAAGTGTTTATATTCAAGATTCATTGAGTTTAAAAGCAAATAAGATGAAATGATGAAAGGACCTAAGTTGAGATTTAAATGTATAATGAAATGAAAAAGATGATTTTGTAGTAAGGATTTAACCTGTTTTGGAAATATTATTTTGGAAGAAATTATTACTTTTTAAAAGGAGTATGATTTGAAAGTGAATATGATTTGAATGTGAATTTGCTTTCAAAGTGAATATGATTTCGAAAGTATTATGATTTTGAGAAGATGATACTTTGATATAAATTGTGAATTGACTTTTGAAATGTAAAAGAACCATCCGGTGTGTAATAAGCGATTGGCTGTTAAAGAGATCGAGATTGGATATTGCCATACTCTCTGCCAATACCCAAAACCACTTTAACAACTGTGTACGTGGTGGAGATTTTAGAAATGAAGTAGGATGGTTTGGTGAACAATTTTTGTATGAGGTATGACGTGACACTGACTCCCATGAGTCAGCTTAGATATGACTAAAACCAGGAGCCACGCCGGGCCAAATGAGATCATTCCTCCTATCGAGCACACTTCTTCGATACTATATTCTGATTTTGTGATTTGATTGGTGGCCACCTTCGATTCTAATTTGGAAGTGTGTTCCAAGGTGGACGGTAGTAGCTGCTATGCATTACCACCAGTCCGGATACGCAAACGGTATATCTACCCTGGCATTGCCTCGTGTGCCGTGTACACATGCCCTAGTGCAACTTTTACGAGTTTGTTTTGTACCATACCTATGGAGAGCCCTCTGATAGCCCTCCAGTTTACGGGGGAGAGGGGGTTATGGTACTGTATAGACTATGAGAATATTAAAAAAATGTGTTAAGGGGGATATGGGTAACGTCTTAATTCTATTTTAAATACTTTTACTTTACTGTAGACCCTATTATAATAACGTATTGTACTACATAGTAGATAGTTTAATGGATCCTTATAAGATGTAAATCCCAAACATCTTTTAAGTTATTGCACTCACGTTAGACACTGGATAGGAGATGTCAAACCCGTAAACATCTCTGACACCGTTTACACTCATATGTATTTATCGTTGATTTAACTTACATAAGATCATTTAGTTCTGACTCGAGTGTTTTGTCTTTTCAATTCGCTCGAGTCAGCCTGAGCATTTCAGGATTTGAAGACCTTATTTCTAGAGGACGAAGATGAAGATTTGTACTGCTATTATATACTATATTTATTCCTCTGCATTCGTATTATTCTGCTGCATTTATTTATTTGTTTATCCTTGTTGTATGTAACTCTGATTCTGTGTTGTAACAATAAATCAAATGTTTTTTGTAAACAGCTTCATTATATGTTATTTTATTATTATATTTTGTCATTCCACTGCGAGATTCTATTTTGTTTTTTTCCTGCTCTGCTTTTTCTTATTTACCCCAATAACAATCTGTCCTTCTGTATGGTTTGAGTTGGCATGTATGTCCGTTTAAACCGTCCAAAAGGCAGGACGTTACATCACCTGTGCATAGAAGGGTAAATTTGTCAAATCAGATTTACTCTTCTACAACTACAACAACATAGAATTCCCAACAGCTACCTAAATATCATTTAAAAGAAGAAGAAGAAAAATCAAAATCAATGCGATTAGTCCATAAAATGATTACTATATATATCGCAGGGCATTGACCCTGATCCTTAACAGCAGTGACAGTGTCTCTCCAATTGATAGATGCGGTCAAATTAGTAACATTTTGGTACATAAAAGCTCCACTTCCATGACGAATTCCTCCAGGCATCCTATGATGGTTTAATCTAGAACTGACAAAAGTCATCCTGAACTCACCTTTTGTCATGTTACCAAATTTGTTGATCTTCAACCTGTACGGCCTGTCTTTCTTATTTGCATCATGGATGTACTCAACATTTTCTTGGAACGCATTAAACCACTTGTCTTTCTCACTTAGATCTCTTCTCATGGTGTAGCAGCTTCTGCGTCTTTCATACGTACTTACATGGTGTTGACCCAAAAAATGGAACAACACCCTAGATCAAGTGTGAAAGCACCAGTCTTAATGGCAATCCAGAAAATAACAACATAGATCACAAAAATAAGCCTATAAAAAAGATAATAGAAACACAAAATTTTTATAGTAGTTCGGCAAAATCTATGGCCTATGTCCACTTTATAATTTATTTATCACTTGTAGTTTCACATTACAAGAGATTTTGAAGAGGAAAGTAGAAGTCATCTTTTCTGTTTCATTTTCTTCCATTTTTCTTTTGTAATACTAGGTGTATTTATAGTTGTAAGCCTTGACCCATAGATGGTGTAGAATTGTAGTAACGCTGATCAGGCTGATATTAATGTTAGAAAACTGCTATCGGAAACTGCAATCATTTCATTTACTTTTAACGTTATGCAGTTTCTAATCTTAATATGACCCTATTACTTAGGTCATAAATAGAACGTTTCATTTACCTTTAACGTTATGCAGTTTCTAATCTTAATCTGACCCGATTAATTAAGTCATAAATAGACCGTTCTATAATTAGAACATTAGGTCTGTGATTAATCTTAAACGTTGAATTGCTATACGATGGACGTACCAGATTTAGAGTTAAATGTTATATATAAAGGACTGAGTCCTCTCTCTCCTGGGATATAGATGTATTCTTCTCCATCAAGAAACATATAAAGAAATAGGGTTAGAGAGAGAAACCGAATTCTGAGAAGAAGAGTAATTATTAGAAGTCAGAAAAAGAAGATGACAGCCATTACATCTTCCGCTGTTAATCAAGGTACGTCATCTTAAACAAAACAAAAAAAAGTCATATTAAGCTTTGTTTGTGAAATATTCGGTATCGGCGATCTTTGGGCTATTACTTGAATTGTTCATAATTAATCATGAAAGATCGAACAGTAAAGAATTTATGACATTTGGTATCAAAGCCACCAATCAATAACTGAATACTTTCTATGATTGCAATTGATCTGCTCTATGCTTTACTCATGATGTTTAATCAAGTATGTGTTATAAGTCAATTATGCACATGAGATTTATGATTTTGGTAATCACCAAAGTGGTCAAAATCGGAATAATCATTTAGTGCATAAGCGCATAATGATTATTGATAGAAATTGTTAGTTATAATAATACCAAAAAAGACTGGCGTCTGTGATATCTCAGGAATTTTGGCAATAGCAATTTAATAATCTGTATTTAAAATTTAAATTGATTTGATAAATTCTGTTAATAAAATTTAACTTGATTTAATAATTCAATTGAATAGATGTTTAATTGGTAAATTTTATCTTTTAAAAGCTAATAAATTGCTTTCTATTTATAATGTATATATGTATATATATTGTAGATAGATAAGTTTTGATTTGTAAATTAATAAACAAATAAAATCTTGTTTTTAAATTCTAATATTCATTTTGGTAATTTGGAATTTATTATTTTATTTAATAAATAACTATTCAAACTATTAAAATAAATAACTATTTGGTTTTAAGATACTTAAGAAATTATTTTAAATTGTTATTTTAAAGTATAGTTTAAATTTTAATAAAATAGGCAAAAGTTTATTTTATTTCTTTTTGAATATAGCTTAATAAATATAGTTTGGAATTATATATGGAAATTTAAAATACCATTTATATATTAAACATTAATTATTTTAATTAAGATAAATAAGACAAGTAATTTATGATTTCTTTTATAAATGATTTGAATTGATAAATATGTTACTTTTTAAAATATTAATAAATGTATAAATATAGATAGATTTTAAAATACAATATTATTATTTTAAAATTAAAGTATGATTAATATAAATTAGTTTTGAATTGGAATTTTTAAAGGTATAAATAGCATTTGAATTTGAATTCATTTTGAAATTCAAATGAATAAACATATTTAAATTTTATAAATAAGCTTTCATTTTTTTATATAAATTGTTTTTATTTCATTTTCTTTAAAAAATACATATACATTTATTTATGAAACTACTTTACATGTATTTAATAAATAAAGAGTATTTCAATTACCTTTAAAATAAATAAAAACATATAATATTAATTTCAAGACACATGTTATTAAACTAAGGGGTGTAATGACAAGTGTAATTGAATTAAATGACTAGTGTAACAAGTGTTTTTTTAACAAGTGTCTTAAATTTTTAAATAAACCCATTTCACTTATAAAAGCATATTTTTTTCAATCTCCTTCTTTCTAATCTTCATTTTTTTCAAAGTAAGAAGATATATTTCAGTTGAAACCATTTATTTCCAAACACTCAAAAACCCAAATTTAATTCAATTCAAAAATCTGAAATGCTTCCTCAAACCAAAGCATTTACAAACCTGTAATTCCTTATTGCTTGTAAACCTGAATCTGTATGCAAGCAAGTCCTCTGTAAACCATTTTCAAATGCAAAGGAGATGGCCTGCATGCAAATTTAATCATCAAACAAATAGCCTCTGCATTTCTTAAATCTGGGAATATAAAGATTAAATCTGAAGCAACAGAAAACCTTCATCTAAGTCTACATCTGACCCTACAAACAAATCAATTCTGCAACTCAGTTTTCAAAATTCTATAGGCATGCAACTGCAGGTTTAGATCAGCAAGTTCAAGTTTCATTAGCATGCAAATTGCAGTTTCAAAACAAAGAGGCACTCATGTTTTATCAAAAGTTTTACAAAAATATAGGCTCTGTCCTCATTTTCCCTGGTGAGTAACCTTTTCTTTTCAAAAAATTTAAGTATTAAAATGTTGCTTGATTTATGACTTATGTATATTTACCTGGATTTCATGTTGATTTGTATGATTAACCTCATTAGTTTAAAAACTCAAGTAATAATTATGATGATGTATGTTTGTTCCTGTAATAAAGATTGTATTGTGTATATGAGTATAAGATTGCTGTTTTATGATCATTACAGTTTTTTTCCTAAGTACCAGATTCATGTTTAGTAAACTTAAGTATCCTTGAATAAATCTGTAAGAATACATGAGACTTAAACAATGTATGTATAAATTATAGTTTAAGATTTGTTCATGAAAAAAAATCAGCAGTTTACTGGAAAATGAAGAAAACAACAGAGTAAACTCAAACAGGTGGAATTCAATTAAATTGATTTTCAGTTTTCAGGTGCATGAATCAAAAGCTAAAACTAAAATGTGATTTTTAAGACCAAAATTACAAATTTTAGAATTGGGATTTATGAGCATTACTGTTCTTACTGGAAGTTACAAATGGAGTAAATCCTGATGAATTATGTAATCTGGGGGATCAGGATTCCTTCCAGTAATGGACAAGAGGTGGGTGGGTGGAGGAAAAATGATGGTGGTGGTGGAAGTTCACCGTGGTGAGGGTGATGGTTCAAATTGATTGCTAGACCTAGTTTTGGGGAAGAGCGGTGATTTGATTGGCATGAAGGCTACTGGTGATCGAGTGCAACAATTTTTCGAGGGATGGATGCTGAGGTAGTGAAGAGGAGATGGTCGGAGTCCTAGAGCTTCCGATGGCCGGAAGAGAGAGGATGGACGATTTTCCAGGCTTGGGTTTGAAGGTAAAACTGTCAGTATGCTTCAGCTTTGGGATTGGGGGAAACTCAAATTCGATTTATTGAAGTTTGTGGGGTTTTGGATGTTCGTTGATGATCTTTGGGCAAGCGTCGACTTGTTGGTTATCTTGGCAGTGTCCGAAGGTGGCCAAGACCACCGTGCATATGCACGGTGAAGACAATGGTGTCAGGTTGGTTTCTTGGTTTTGCAGGAGTTGTGTACTCGAGACAGACTCGAGTAATTCAAGTTGTTACTCGAAGTTGATCAAGGTTGTACCCGAAGTCAAATACAGGGGACTCGGGTATATTTTAAAATTTTCAAGTTTCAGAGAAACCTGCATATTTTTTTTTTCCAATTCAAGTTGTTTTAAAATCTTAAGCAAGATTTTAAAACCAGAATTTAAATCTAAATTTAAAATACGGATTTCAATCTAAGTTTGAATCCAGGTTTGAAATTTTAATTTAAACTTTTTAAATTAAAATATTTAAGCAACTTTAAAAGGGGTTAAAATAATTTGAAATTAAAGATAAAGTTTTAAATTAAAATAGAAGATTTAAACATAGGTTTAAATATGGAAATCAAATCCAATTTGAATCATGTTTTGAAAATAAAAGAAGTTTTTAAAATTTTGAAATGTTTAAACAACTTTTGATGTTGAAATATATTTTAAATAACGATTTGTATCTTAAAATTAATATGGGTTTGAATATCTTTTAAACTTCTTTATAATATAAGAAATTATTTATTAGAAGTTTTAAAAAGGTTTTAAAATATTTTAAAAACTTTGTTAAAGTTAAGTTGGGTTTCCATTTTAAATTTAAATTTAAAATGTAATTTGAAAACAAATTTTAAAGTGAGTTGTTTTAAATTTGTTTGTTAATGATAATGTAATCATTAAAAAGGAATGTTTATATTTTAAAATAAATCAAAGGTTTAATGTTTTTGATTATTTAAATTAGTAAGGTAATTAGATGGTTAGTTAATTAATTTATTTAATTAATTGAATAATGATTATGAATTAATTAATTAGGTTGGGTTAATTTGTTAAGATTTATTAATTAGGAAAATAAAATCATTAATTAAATAAGTTACGATTTTTAATTAATGATTAGAAATTAATCAAGAGGTTAAGATTAATTAAGTTAAAAACTTAATTAATTAAATAATTAGTGATTAATTAAATGATTATTAAAGATTAATAAATTTGTGATTAATAATGACTAATTTAAATAAATTACTTAAGTAAGGTAATTAAGGAATTTTTTGATAAGTTAATGAAGGTCATTAACTTAGGATTATTTATTAATTAATTTAAGTAATTAATTTTGATAATTAATTAGATTAATTAAATTTGATAATCATTATAGAACTTGGTTAAGTATGATTACTTTGTGAAGTAATTAAAGTTATTAATTACTCATTGTAATTAATTAATTTATTTGATTAATATAAATTAATTAAGTTTAATTAATTTAGAATAATCATTGATGGGTTGATAAGGGATTAATAATTACTTAGGGAAGTAATTAAGATGGGTAATTACTAGAATGTAATTTAGTTTAGGTATGAAGAGTTGGGGTTAAGTACTTGTGTAGTTATTATGAAGATATTTCTTTGTGAAAGAAATTAATAATTAATTACTTTGTGTAATTAATTTAAGTAATTATTGATTTAGTCATTTGGAAAATATTAAGTAATGTAATTAATTAAGGATAATTAATTACTAATAAAAATGATATAATTAATTATTAGATATAATTAATTTAGAGGTAATCAATTTACTCAATACAGTAATTAAGAATAGTTAATTACTGAAAGTTAATTAATCAAAGATGATTAATAATTATAGTTAATTACTTAATGAAGTAATTAATTTAAATGTAATTAGGAATCATTAATTAATATAATTAATGATGTGATTAAGATTAATTAATTAATGATAAGTGATTGGAGTAATTAATTAAGGATTAATGTGATTAATTATAATTAATTAATTAATGAAGTAATTAAAGGTTAATTACTGCATTTAATTAAGAATAATTAATTTGTGAATTAGTTACTTGAATGTAATTAAAGGATGATTAAATCAAGGGTGATTAATCAAGAATGATTAATTAGTGATTAGTTAATTAATTGATTGGTTTGTAATCAATTGTTATATATGCAGGATTTATAGATCGAGGTAATTAATTTAATTTACTTTAAATTAATTAGAAATGATGTAATTAATTTAATTCATTTTAAATTAATTATATATGGTGTGATTATTAATCCTTGTTTATGTATGGATGATATATATTTCCTTGAATAGGGTTGAATCTCAGATATGAGATTAGTAACGATGTGTGATATGGATGCATTGGTTGCATTGTGATGATGATTTGGATTGCCTTTTGATAATGATAATATGGATTATCTGTAGTGATGATTATCTATTGTGATGATGTGAATTATCTATTTGTGTGTATATAGATAATTAAATTGAATTGTTTAAACTTAAAACAACTTGGACCTAAAAGATGGCGTTTTGGATTCGATGAGACAGGGATCGAGTTTCCATATTTGGATATCCGAAAACCACATCGATCCAAATTAACGATATGTCGTGAATCTCATGTGAAGATGAAGATTCAGAGTGCAAGGGTTATCGTCGTTAACTCTGAGGGTGATTCCAAAATGAGTGTAACGAGATAATGCCTTCGGTTTCGTTCGTACCCGGAACGAACTTGTATGGATCGAATGCTTTCATAACATCGTCAGGTGGACGATGAGCATTCTAAGAGATGTGTTCTCTTAAGGTAATCGTAGACTCAAGCCTCATCAACCGGGAATGGCTAAAACAGGGGAGGGCAGCAAGGCTTCGTGGGTAGCTCCCACTAGAGGGCAAGATTTACCCCTGTCTAGATGTCCCTTTTTATTCGGCTGTGTGGGCGGCTGATTCGCTACAACTACCGGGGTTGTCTTGTTCGGGACTGTCCAGTAAGGGATGGTTCCGGCCTTGTGTTGCAGGGGAGCGGGCGTACTCCTCGGTATGGTGATCTAGGTCACGTACTGTGATGGGCGGTACCCCAGTAGCCCTGCCATTGTATGGAATCCAAAATCCAATAAGTGTCGTACGTATTAGTTGTGCCCAACTATGTTGGAACGTGAGATGTAAGCATTCCAGCTATTTCTGTATTTTACTTGAAAACCCTAGACACTATTATAATATCACCGGATTTACTATCAAATGTTTTGGTTAGCGTAAGGTAAAAACTTTTCCATGTTTATGTGTGGGAAGTCTTACGTGATACCCTTTTTTAAAAGGTTTTTAAAAGTTAAGCAACTTTAACCTGTTACTCACACCAGACCCATGTCTGACCCAGAGTTTATTTCTGTTTTTCTTAAACTCTTGGGTACTCAAATTTTTACGAGTAGCCAAGGGATTCAGGTTGCTTTTGACGAATTATGGAGGAGCAAATGGAGCAAGAGGCTTCTGTGTTGTAGTTATCTAGTATTCCGCTGTGTTGGTATCTCTGAGTCATTTGTTTGAGTTGTTTTGTACTGTCTTGTAATAGCTAGACATGTGTTTATAACTGTCTAGTATGTGTTATATAATCTGTATAACTATGATAGTTGTTGTATATCTATGTAATACCTTTGATATTAATAAATTTTTTCGTTCCGCTATTGAGATTCTGTTGTTGTTTCTTCTTTCTTCTCTTTCTTTCTCTTTATATCCCTTTCTTTCTTAATTCATGATACGTCTTTCTGGTTAGTGGAAGACGAGTCGTGACAGTTTGTATCGGAGCATTAGGTTGAGTGAATACCTAGGCTCTGGAGTGGTGTCTATCTTGAGAGAGCATATTTTAATTATATATATATATATATATAAAAATATATTATTTCTACCTATTTGTTGGGTTACCTGTTCGGGTTTTCCAATATAAGTTATAAAGGTAGATAAGGTAGTGGTGTGTGTAACACGACTACTACCATTGGTTGAAATTTGAATGTTGAGGTTGGAAGTGTATCTGTCGAGACTGTAGACCTAATACCGTCTCAAGTAAGTTTTTTTGTTTGGTGAAAGGATTTCATCGTTCTCTGAAGAAAACCTGTAAAGTTTCGAAGTCTATCTTTGAAGATGGATGAGTTGAGTTTGGATCTGTCGATTTGGCAGAAGTGTGTGATGGTATTTTGATAGCTTAGGAAGTGGTAGCTGCATGATGAGATGCAGTGAATATGGATGTTTTCGAAGATGTTTTCTTGGGAACAAATTTTAGGAAGTGTGTCTGCTTCGGTGATGTGGCTGAGTCCATCTGGTTGTTTGTGTTTGGCTTTGAGGTCTGAGTTTCTCGAAGAGCTTTGGATTAGGAAGTCTTTCGCTTTGGAGTCAGCAGTGTAGCTCGGAGTATTCTATGTTGACTGGAGGTCTTCTGGCTTAACATTTTTTTTCTGAGGTGAAGTTCAGAAGCAGCGAAGTGGATGCATTTCTTCGGTGGATTGGCTAATTAAGAGTAAGCTATTCTGTTTGGTAAAGAGAGAACAGTTTTCTTTTGGAATTGGTCGGGATTGATCACAAAAGTGACTTGCGATTGTTTGAGTGATCTCTTATGTTGTCAGAGACTTTTCTGGATGTCTTCTGAGAAATCAGATTTTCGTTTGTATCGGGAGATCGAGCTTTCTTATCGACCGGATTCCAGGAGTTCTACCGGTGGAGCAGCTAGTAGAAGGAGGATTTCTCGAGATAGAGTTTGGTGAAGCAGCTCAGGATTGGTGGAACTTCTAAATTTTCTTTTATGGATCTGTTGAACCATATTCTGGGATATGTTGTCCAGTTTGTGCTCATGATCTTCATCAGTATTTTTCTTCTATTCCAGATCAGAGTTGTGCAGCGGAAGCAGTGTGGGAGTGTTTCTGTCTTGTCTTTTTCGGATAGAAGAAGTGAGTTTGTTCTTCTAATGTTTGAAGAGTAGAGATTGGTTATCTTGGTCTTGGTTGATCTTGAGGAGATCGTTGTGTTAGATTGCTTTTGGTCCAGCTTGTTTCTTTTTGGGGCATCAGCAAAAGTTGAGCTGATCAGTTTGGATGTAGGCAGCCCAGGATCGTCAGAAGATTTTTATGGATTAGAGATGAAGGAATTTGGATTTCGGAGTCGGAGATTTGTTTTGGATCTCTTCTGTGTTTTGGTTGGATTGGTGTTTGGTTTTCAAGAGTTGAATTGCCAGTTTGGATAATTGGATTAATGAGTTTCACGTATCTCTGAGGGAGTACGTGTATGAGCTATCTCTGGTTATGGAACCAGTTGTTCAGGAAGGTTTGGTTGTTGAGTCAGACTCGTTTGTAGTTTGATATCTTGTCTACTTCTGTAGATCTAGATGAGTATAAGCTCTGTAGTTTCGTAGTTTAGATTGTTTGAATTCTATAGGGCGAGTATCCCGGTATACACACACACACACACACACACACACACACACACTTGGGGAAACTCGAGAAGATTTTATCCAGAATTTTGTCCGGATAATTAAATTTGTATGATTAGATTAATTGGTTGCTTTGGTTGTTAGCATATGATTGATATATGCTTGTGTTTAAATTTAAAATCTTTAATAAGATTATTAAATTATTTTGCTTTTAAATTTCGAGGACGAAATTCTTTTAAGGGGGAGGAATGTGATATCACGGGAATTTTGGCAATATCAATTTAATAATCTGTATTTAAAATTTAAATTGATTTGATAAATTCTGTTAATAAAATTTAACTTGATTTAATAATTCAATTGAATAGATGTTTAATTGGTAAATTTTATCTTTTAAAAGCTAATAAATTGCTTTCTATTTATAATGTATATATATATGTATATATATTGTAGATAGATAAGTTTTGATTTGTAAATTAATAAACAAATAAAATCTTGTTTTTAAATTCTGATATTCATTTTGGTAATTTGGAATTTATTATTTTATTCAATAAATAACTATTCAAACTATTAAAATAAATAACTATTTGGTTTTAAGATACTTAAGAAATTGTTTAAATATATTTTAAAGCATAGTTTAAATTTTAATAAAATAGGCAAAAGTTTATTTTATTTCTTTTTGGATATAGCTTAATAAATATAGTTTGGAATTATATATGGAAATTTAAAATACCATTTATATATTAAACATTAATTCTTTTAATTAAGATAAATAGGATAAGTAATTTATGATTTCTTTTATAAATGATTTGAATTGATAAATATGTTACTTTCTAAAATATTAATAAATGTATAAATATGGATAGGATTTAAAAGACAATATTATTATTTTAAAATTAAAGTATGATTAATATAAATTAGTTTTGAATTGGAATTTTTAAAGGTATAAATAGCATTTGAATTTGAATTCATTTTGAAATTCAAATGAATAAACATATTTAAATTTTATAAATAAGCTTTCATTTTTTTATATAAATTGTTTTTATTTCATTTTCTTTAAAAAATACATATACATTTATTTATGAAACTACTTTATATGTATTTAATAAATAAAGAGGATTCCAATTACCTTTAAAATAAATAAAAACAAATAATATTAATTTCAAGACACATGTTATTAAACTAAGGGGTGTAATGACAAGTGTAATTGAATTAAATGACTAGTGTAACAAGTGTTTGTTTTTTTAACAAGTTTCTTTTAATTTTTAATTTTCTTTAAATTTTTAAATAAACCCATTTCACTTATAAAAGCATATATTTTTCAATCTCCTTCTTTCTAATCTTCATTTTTTTCAAAGTAAGAAGATATGTTTCAGCTGAAACCATTTATTCCCAAACACTCAAAAACCCAAAATTTAATTCAATTCAAAAATCTGAAATGCTTCCTCAAACCAAAGCATTTTCAAACCTGTAATTCCTTATTGCCTGCAAACCTGAATCTGTAATGCAAGCAAGTCCTCTGTAAACCATTTTCAAATGCAAAGGAGATGGCCTGCATGCAAATTTAACAATCAAACAAGTAGCCTCTGCATTTCTTTAAATCTGGGAATATAAAGATTAAATCTGAAGCAACAGAAAACCTTCATCCAAGTCTGCATCTGACCCTACAAACAAATCAAGTCTGCAACTCAGTTTTCAAAATTCCATAAGCATGCAACTGCAAGTTTAGATCAGCAAGTTCAAGTTTCATTAGCATGCAAATTGCAGTTTCAAAACAAAGAGGCACTCATGTTTTATCAAAAGTTTTTCAAAAATACAGGCTCTGTCCTCATTTTCCCTGGTGAGTAACTTTTTCTTTTCAAAAATTTAAGTATTAAAATGTTGCTTGATTTATGACTTATGTATGTTTGCCTGGATTTCATGTTGATTTGTATGATTAACCTCATTAGTTTAAATACTCAAGTAATAGTTATGATGATGTATGTTTGTTCCTATAATAAAGATTGTATTGTGTATATGAGTATAAGATTACTGTTTTATGATCATTACAGGTTTTTTTTCCTAAGTACCAGATTCATGTTTAGTAAACTTAAGTATCCTTGAATAAATCTGTAAGAATACATGAGACTTAAACAATGTATGTATAAATTATAGTTTAAGATTTGTTCATGAAAAAAAATCAGCAGTTTACTGGAAAATGAAGAAAACAACAGAGTAAACTCAAACATGTGGAATTCAATTAAATTGATTTTTAGTTTTCAGGTGCATGAATCAAAAGCTAAAACTAAAATGTTATTTTTAAGACCAAAATTACAAATTTTAGAATTGGGATTTATGAGCATTACTGTTTTTACTGGAAGTTATAAATGGAGTAAATCCTGATGAATTATGTAATCTGGGGGATCGGGATTCCTTCCAGTGATGGACAAGAGGTGGGTGGGTGGAGGAAAAATGATGGTGGTGGTGGAAGTTCACCGTGGTGAGGGTGATGGTTCAAATTGATTCCTAGACCTAGTTTTGGGGAAGAACAGTGATTTGATTGGCACGAAGGTTACTGGTGATCGAGTGCAACAATTTTTCGAGGGATGGATGCTGAGGTAGTGAAGAGGAGATGGTCGGAGTAGCAGAGCCTCCGATGGCCGGAGGAGAGAGGATGGACGATTTTCTAGGTTTGGGTTTGAAGGTAAAATTGTCAGTATGTGTAGCAACCCGCATATTTATCAATTTTATATTTAAATTTTTTATTAAATATTTTATCGATACTCGGAATTTAGTCTGAAAAGCTACTTTTTGCATATGGTCGAATTAGGACTCGGGGTCACTTCCATTGAGTTCAAAACGCCGTTTGCGATCTTTTTGAGTATAAACTTTGATATGTTTGGAGTTAGTGGAATTTTGCCACTTTTTACTTAGGGCTTTGGTTTGGGCTGAGCCCTATAACCCCACTTAATAACTCAGTCCCAACCCTCTCCTCTTCATTTACTTCCTTTCTATTTTTCTAATACTCAAGCTTTTATAACAATGGAGAGTGGAATGGGAAATTGAAACTCAAGCCCTAGTTTTCTTTTGCAAATCAAGCTCTAGCTCCAAACTAATAAAAGAAACTTTGGTAAGCCTCTTCTTCTTCTTCTCCAACTCATTCTCTTATCAATTTCAGAAATTCCTAAACCTAACTTTGGGAATGTTCTTCTTTTTGAGCATAGATTCAAGCTCGTTTGGGTTGTGTTGAAATGTGGCTGATTCTCCCTTTGCTTTCAAGCTTCTTCTTCATTGTTTTTGTGAAAAGGTGAGATTTTTATCTCACATCTTAGTCTATAACTATCTTCGATTGTTAGGTCTGAATTCCTAACGCTTATTCTCGTACAATTGTTTTTGGTTTGGATTGATTTGGTGAATATTGCAATTTTTGGTGTTTTGGGTTCAATTCTTTAAAAATCATAGCTTTGATGTCTTGATCATGTTTTTGGTGATGAACCGAAGAGCTTCTATGGCCGGGTAGTCGATTGGCGTAAACCCTTAGTGCCGTTGCTCGACCGATAGCAATTGGGAAGGGAATGGCATTTATTAGATAGGCATGGGAGTGCTGGCAACAGGCTTCGGTCGACCGAGCTCAGGGTCCGGTCGACCGACCTGCTACCCGTGCACTTCCATCTTTGGTTCGGTCAACCGACTCAGGGAGTCCGGTTGACCGACCTGCTCCCATTTGCCAATTTTTCCTATTTGCCTATTTTGTTGAATTTCCAACTTTAATCGATTCGTGTTGTTTCCCTTTTGTTGTTATCATTTATTATCGACTTTGATGGCATTTTCTTTGGGAATTTTGGAAATATCCATTTCGATGGATTTGATATCGATTTCTTTGGATGAAATTCACGTCTTCGAATGTGAATTTCGGTGATTGACTGTTTTACAATCATTTTTGTGATCACTTTAAAAATATAAAGGTTTCAATACTAGTAGTAAATATTCATCAAAGCGATTTCAAAACTATTTTATTACTAAGCTCTTTTCTTAAACCGTTTTCCAATCTATTAGTATATACAAGCCTTTACTTCACTCGGATGAGAAATCAAATTAAACGGCTTAGAAAAACAAGTGGTATGAAACGCTTACGTTTGCTTCGTCGGTTAATTCTTGGACTTGTTCGATTGAGCCTTTTTGTGACAATTTCCTAATGAAGATCTACAGTTTGTTCGTAAATATTTAAGTTAAGCTAGTGGTTATGGGACATGAAGCTAAATTCATATATTTACTAGCTTAGTGTAATTGACACTTTCTTGATGATCAACGACGATCATTTTTGTGATTTAGACTAGCAATGTGCGATGTCTCTTTGTCTGCGAGGGAGACCAAACCCCGTTTTGTGGAGTTTCGACTCAAATTGGTGGGGTAGCAACCATGGTCTTCGGGCCGTTTGTGGAGCTTCGGCTCAATTTGTGATGGTTAGCAACCATGGAAATAGCATTCCGTTTGTGATACACGTGTTGGTGAGCTTTATGCTCCCGTTTGTGATAGGCCTTTTCCCCTTTTTTTGTGATTTCTGGATTTCGTGTGTTGATTTCTGGAATTTGTGCTTCACCAATTTTCGTGATTTTCGTTGATAAGTTTTATCAATTTTTGTGCATTGGTGAATTCATTTGTCATTACCCTTTTGTGGATTTGGATCTTTGAGAAGGTTCCTGTGACATTGTTTAATCTCTTGTTGATTATAATTTACATACTTATAGTAGTATGCCATTATGGTTATTATACTCTTATGCCATATCTTTTATTCTATATCATTTCATATGATATTTATAGCTAGACTGATCCGTTTATTATTTTCTTGTTAAATAATACTCGGGTCAGACCGAGATGTTACGGGTGCTTCTGCTTAACTTCTCACCAGGGATCATTGTCCTAACTTTTGGCTAACTACTTAGATTAGTAGTTTTTGGTTGTATACATTTGAGATATAGACTCATAGTTGTGTACTTATTCTTTTGTATAGCACATGTTGCTATTCTTTTGTGTCATTGTGCATTTTTTAGACCACTACTCTGATGAACACTTTTATGTGTTATATATATTCATGTCTATTTCCGCCTTTGTGATATGAATTATCTGTGACTGATTTGTGTTATGTTTCTTTCTATATTTGTTTCCGAAGACATTATAGCCACTGTGTAGTAGCTTTGAGTTTGTGTCGGTATGTCGGATTTCCTCTTGAAAAGAATGCAAGTTATATTTTATCTAGCACATCGGTACTCGCACAAAGCAATTATACAGATGGTCGCTCCAAAGGCCCTTATCCCAATAAGAAGGGGAAACAAGCAACTTCTACTGCAAAGACTTTTTCCTCTAGTGATGGGAAATGCTTTAACTGTGGTTCTAGGGGCCATTTTGCGAACAAGTGTTCAAAGCCCCGTTCTTGTCGCTACTGCAAAAGCCCAGACCATTATATGCATGTATGCCCCAAACTTGAAGGCAAAAAGGAGGGAAAGTTAAACGTTGCCCAAGCCCCTGGCAACACATCTCGTGGTCAAGGCATATTTCTTTCTATCCTTGATGGTATTATTATATTTCGTGATCAACCTATTAGAGTTCTCTTTGATACGGGTGCATCCCATTCTTTTATTTCAAAAGAACTTGTTGATACTTTTTCTTTGGATGTTTTGTGTTTAATGACTTCTCTGAGAATTGCGAATCCGGTTGGTGGATCCGCAACAATCAGTTTATTGTGTAAAGATGTTGAGATTATTTTGTGTGATCTTTCTTTCCGAGCCGATTTGCATGTTATGCGCTACTTAGGCTTTGGAATGATTTTGGTAATGGATTGGCTTAACCGTTATGAAGTCCAAATCCTATGTCCTGAGCGGACTATTCATGTTCGACATCCTCAATCTGTTAAGCAGATATCTATTGATCTTAAAGATTCAGATTCCAGCTTGGTTGCATCTTTATATTCCTTAAATCCTCGTGATGATGATAATGATGATGAGGAAGACGTCATTTCTCTTATTCACATCGTTCGTGAATTTTCCGACATATTTGAGCCCGTTTTAGGATTACCACCTAAGCGAGCAATTGAGTTCAGAATTAATCTTACTCCTGGAGCTCAACCTATTACTCGTCCTCTTTATCGTTTGTCCAATAAAGAAAATGAGGAGATGCGCATACAATTATCCGATTTGGAAACGAAGCAATTTTTTCGCTCTAGTTCCTCGTCTTGGGGAGCTTCGGCTATTTTTGTGAAGAAATCCGATGGCACACTTAGGCTTTGCATTGACTACCGCAAGCTTAATGATCTTACTATCAAAAATAAATATCCTTTACCTCGGATTGATGACCTATTCGATCAACTTAATGGTGCTAGAGTCTTTTCACAATTGGACTTGGCAATCGGTTTTCATCAGCTTCGTATTTCAGAGGATAGCATTCCTTTGACATCGTTCCGTACTCGATATGGATCTTGTGAATGGCTTGTTATGCCATTTGGTTTAACGAATGCTCCGTCTTATTTCGTCGACCTTATGAATCGAGTTTTCAAAGATTTTCTCGATCGATTTGTTCTCATCTTTATTGATGATATTCTTGTGTATTCAAAAACCGAGGAGGAGCATGAAAAAAAATCTTCGGATTGTGTTGGAAACTCTTAGGAGTAATCAATTAAAAGCAAAATTTTCTAAATGCCACTTTTGGCAATCTCGTGTGAAGTTTCTTGGTCATATTATTTTCGAATCCGGAATTTTCGTAGATCCTTCAAAGATTGGAGCGATTCAAGGTTGGAAGAGACCGGAGAGTGTGACGGAAATCCGTAGCTTCCTTGGATTGGCGGGTTATTACCGTCGTTTTATCAAGGACTTTTCAAAAATTGCCGTGCCTCTCACTAGCTTAACTAAGAAAGGTGTTAAATACATTTGGTCGGACAAATGTGAAACTTATTTTCAGAAATTAAAAGAACTCCTTTCTAATGCTCCTATTCTTGTTATTCCCGAGGGGAATCAAGATTTTATTGTTTATACTGATGCTAGTCGCGTTGGTTTGGGTGCCGTTCTTATGCAAAAAGAACGTGTTACTGCTTATGCTTCTAGGCAATTGAAGCCAGTTGAGACTAGATATGCCACTCATGATTTAGAACTTGCGGCTATCGTTTTCGCCCTTCGAATTTGGCGTCATTATTTATTGGGAGAAAAATTTATTCTCTACACCGATCATAAGTCGTTGAAATATTTATTCTCTCAGAAGGAACTTAATTTGCGTCAACAGCGTTGGCTCGAATTCCTTGCACCTTATGGTCTTGATATTCTTTATACTCCCGGAAAGGGAAATCGAGTTGCCGATGAACTTAGTCGCAAGCAACAAGCGGTTGTTTCTATGATGATATCTGAATGAAATGATCTCGGAATTTTATCCACTTGTGAAATTCGAGATCGAGTTTCCGATTTATGTTCATCTCTTGCTTTATGTAGTCTTGAGGCTCATCCTTCTCTTTTAGACCGCATTCTTGAAGCTCAAAGGCTAGATCCCGAATTGGCTCTTCTTGGCCAAAATATTAAGGATAAAATTGATATTGAAGGTTTGAAAGACTTTGATATCGATTCTCGTGGCGGCATGCAGAAATTTGGTAGACTTATCGTACTAAATATTAGTGATCTTCGTAGAGATATTTTAGAAGATTCTCATCGTTCGAAATTTACCATTCATCCCGGTAGTAGTAAAATGTACGCGGATATGAAGCGACTTTATTATTGGGAGAGAATGAAATCTGATATTGCTAACTTTGTTAAGTGTTGCATGACTTGCCAACTTGTCAAAGCCGAACATCAAAGGCCCGGTGGGTTATTGCAACCTTTAGAAATTCCAATTTGGAAGTGGGACCAAATTTCCATGGATTTTATAGACGACCTTCCCCGTTCTCGTTCGGGTCATGATAGCCTATGGGTGATAGTTGATAGACTCACTAAATCCGCCTATTTTATTCCCGTTCGGTCCAATCGAACCGTTCCTCTCTTGGCCAAACATTTTATCAAAGAAATTGTTAAATTGCATGGAGTTCCTACTTCTATTGTTATTGATCGTGATCCATTGTTTACTAGTGGATTTTGGAAGAGTATTCAAAAAACTTTGGGAACGAAGCTTAATTTTAGCACCGCTTATCATCCTCAGTCCGATGGACAAACCGAGCATGTGAATCAAACTCTTGAAGATCTTCTTCGTGCATGTGTTTTTGATTTTGATGGAAGTTGGGAAGATCACATTTCTCTTGTTGAGTTTTCCTATAATAATAGCTTCCAATCTAGTATTGGTATGGCTCCTTTTGAGGCACTCTATGGAAGGCCTTGCCGTTCTCCTTCTTGTTGGCTTGAGGCCGGTGAGAAGTTGGGTTTAGGTCCAGATTTTATTCGTGATTCCACAGAAAAGATTGATCTTATTCATCATAGGATGAAAGAAGCCCAGAGTAGACAAAAATCCTATGCCGATAACCGAAGAAGGAGGTTAGAATTTTCTGTGGGAGATTTGGTGTTTGTTCGTGTTTCACTTATGAAAGGTGTTGTGCGTTTCAGTCGATCGGGAAAGTTAACACCTCGATATATTGGTCCATTTTCCATCACCGAACGTATTGGTTCCGTGGCTTATCGGCTTTTATTACTGGCTCAGTTTTCTGCTATTCATGACGTGTTTCACGTTTCTCGATTACGGAAGTGCCTTCGAGATTCCGATTCTATTCTTGAGCCCGGTGTTGTGGAAGAAATTGAAGTTTCGCCTAATCTAACTTTTGAGCAACATCCTATTCGTATTATTGCTTCAGAAGTCAAACGACTCCGAAATAAAGATGTTCCGCTTGTGAAATTTCAATGGTCCCCAAATCCTAAAGATTGCTCTTGGGAATCTAGAGAGTTCATCGAGCGAACACACCCGGACTTACTTTCCCGTGCTCTTTAAGGTGAACCTTTTATTTTAAATTTCTTCTGTGATGAATATGCTCTCATGGTTGTTACTATATATCTTCTTCTTAAATATTGCGAGGACGCAATTTCTTTAAGGAGGGGAGTCTGTAACAACCCGCAAATTTATCGATTTTATATTTAAATATTTTATTTAAATATTTTATCGATACTCGGAATTTAGTTCGAAAAGCTACATTTTGCACACGGTCGAATTAGGACTCGGGGTCACTTCCATTGAGTTCAAAACGCCGTTTGCGATCTTTTTGAGTATAAACTTTGATATGTTTGGAGTTAGTGGAATTTTGCCACTTTTTTCTTAGGGCTTTGGTTTGGGCTGAGCCCTATAACCCCACTTATTAACTCAGTCCCAACCCTCTCCTCTTCATTTACTTCCTTTCTATTTTCCTAATACTCAAGCTTTTATAACAATGGAGAGTGGAATGGGAAATTGAAACTCAAGCCCTAGTTTTCTTTTGCAAATCAAGCTCTAAATCCAAACTAATAGAAGAAACTTTGGTAAGCCTCTTCATCTTCTTCTCCAACCCATTCTCTTATCAATTTCAGAAATTCCTAAACCTAACTTTGGGAATGTTCTTCTTTTTGAGCATAGATTCAAGCTCGTTTGGGTTGTGTTGAAGAGTGGTTGATTCTCCCTTTGCTTTCAAGCTTCTTCTTCATTGTTTTTGTGAAAATGTGAGATTTTTATCTCACATCTTAGTCTATAACTATCTTCGATTGTTAGGTATGAATTCCTAACGCTTATTTTTGTACAATTGCTTTAGGTTTGGGTTGATTTGGTGAATATTCCATTTTTGGTGTTTTGGATTCAATTCTTTAAAAATCATAGCTTTGATGTCTTGATCATGTTTTTGGTGATGAACCGAAGAGCTTTTATGGCCGGGTAGTCGATTGGCGTAAACCCTTAGTGTCGTTGCTCGACCGATAGCAATTGGGAAGGGAATGGCATTTATTAGATAGGCATGGAAGTGCTGGCAACAGGCTCCGGTCGACCGAGCTCAGGGTCCGGTCGACCGACCTGCTACCCGAGCACTTCCGGCCTCTGGTTTGGAAGCGCTGGTAACAGGCTCCGGTCGACCGAGCTCAGGGTTTGGTCGACCGACCTGCTACCCGAGCACTTCCTGCCTATGGTTTGGAAGCACGGGTAACAGGCTCCGGTCGACTGAGCTCAGGGTCCGGTCGACCGACTTGCTACCCGTGCACTTCCATCTTTGGTTCGGTCAACCGACTCAGGGAGTCCGGTTGACCGACCTACTCCCATTTGCCAATTTTGCCTATATTGCCTATTTTGTTGAATTTCCAACTTTAATCGATTCGTGTTGTTTCCCTTTTGTTGTTATCATTTATTATCGACTTTGATGACATTTTCTTTGGGAATTTTCGAAATATCCATTTCGATGGATTTGATATCTATTTCTTTGGATTTTATTCATGTCTTCGAATGTGAATTTCGGTGATTGGTTGTTTTACAATCATTTTTGTGATTTGTCACTTTAAAAATATAAAGGTTTTAATACTAGTAATAAATATTCATCAAAGCGATTTCAAAACTATTTTATTACTAAGCTCTTTTCTTAAACCGTTTTCCAATCTATTAGTATATACAGGCCTTTACTTCACTCGGATGAGAAATCGAATTAAACGGCTTAGAAAAACAAGTGGTATGAAACGCTTGCGTTTGCTTCGTCGGTTAATTCTTGGACTTGTTCGATTGAGCCTTTTTGTGACAATTTCCTAGTGAAGATTTACAGTTTTTTCGTAAATATTTAAGTTAAGCTAGTGGTTATGGGACATGAAGCTAAATTCATATATTTACTTGCTTAGTGTAATTGACACTTTCTTGATGATCAACGACGATCATTTTTGTGATTTAGACTAGCAATGTGCGATGTCTCTTTGTCTGCGAGGGAGACTAAACCCCGTTTTGTGGAGTTTCAACTCAAATTGGTGGGGTAGCAACCCATGGTCTTCGGGCCGTTTGTGGAGCTTCGGCTCAATTTGTGATGGTTAGCAACTATGGAATTAGCGTTCCGTTTGTGATACACGTGTTGGTGAGCTTTATGCTCCCGTTTGTGATAGGCCTTTTCCCCCTTTTTTTGTGATTTCTGGATTTCGTGTGTTGATTTCTGGAATTTGTGCTTCACCAATTTTCGTGATTTTCATTGATAAGTTTTATCAATTTCTGTGCATTGGTGAATTCGTGTGTCATTACCTTTTTGTGGATTTGGATCTTTGAGAAGGTTCCTATGATATTGTTTAATCTCTTGTTGATTTTCATTTACATACTTATAGTAGTATGCCATAATGGTTATTATACGCTTATGCCATATCTTTTATTCTGTATCATCTCATCTGATATTTATAGCTAGACTGATCCGTTTATTATTTTCTTAATTAAATAATACTCGGGTCAGACCGAGATGTTACAGGTGCTTCTGCTTAACTTCTCACCAGGGATCATTGTCCTAACTTTTGGCTAACTACTTAGATTAGTAGTTTTTGATTGTATACATTTGAGATATAGACTCATAGTTGTGTACTTATTCTTTTGTATAGCACATGTTGCTATTCTTTTGTGTCATTGTGGATCTTTTAGACCACTACTCTGATGAACACTTTTATGTGTTATATATATTCATGTCTATTTCCGCCTTTGTGATATGAATTATTTGTGACTGATTTGTGTTATGTTTATTTCTTTATTTGTTTCCGAAGACATTATAGCCACTGTGTAGTAGCTTTGAGTTTGTGTCGGTATGTCGGATTTCCTCTTGAAAAGAATGCAAGTTATATTTTATCTGGCATATCGGTACTCGCACAAAGCAATTATACAGATGGTCGCTCCTCAGTAGCCTTATTCTCCGTGCTAGTTGACGGCATTACACCGTAGTGCCGTTGGCTAGCGTGGGTATAGAGGTGGGGCATCACAGTATGCTTCAATTTTGAGATTGGGGAAAACTCAAATTCGATTTATTGATGTTTGTGGGGTTTTGGATGTTCGTTGATGATCTTTGGGCAAGCGTCGACTTGCTGGTTATCTTGGCAGTGGCCGGAGGTGGCCAAGACCACCGTGCATATGCACGGTGAAGACAATGGTGTCAGGGTGGTTTCTTGGTTTTGCAGGAGTTGTGTACTCGAGATAGACTCGAGTAATTCAAGTTGTTACTCGAAGTTGATCAGGGTTGTACCCGAAGTCAAATACGGGGGACTCGTGTATTTTTTAAAAATTTCAGGTTTCAGAGAAACCTGCATATATTTTTTCCAATTCAAATTGTTTTAAAATCTGAAGCAAGATTTTAAAACCAAAATTTAAAACAGAATTTAAATCTAAATTTAAAATATGGATTTTAAACTAAGTTTGAATCCAGGTTTGAAATTAAAGATAAAGTTTCAAATTAAAATAGAAGATTTAAACATAGGTTTAAATCTGGAAATCAAATCCAATTTGAATCATGTTTTGAAAATAAAAGAAGTTTTTAAAATTTTGAAATGTTTAACAACTTTTGATGTTGAAACATATTTTAAATAATGATTTGTATCTTAAAATTAATATGGGTTTGAATTTCCTTTAAACTTCTTTATAATATAAGAAATTATTTATTAGAAGTTTTAAAAATGTTTTAAAATATTTTAAAAACTTTGTTAAAGTTAAGTTGGGTTTCCATTTTAAATTTAAATTTAAAATGTAATTTGAAAACAAATTTTAAAGTAAATTGTTTTAAATTTGTTTGTTAATGATAATGTAATCATTAAAAAGGAATGTTTATATTTTAAAATAAATCAAAGGTTTAATGTTTTTTATTATTTAAATTAGTAAGGTAATTAAATGGTTAGTTAATTAATTAATTTATTTAATTAAATAAGGATTATGAATTAATTAATTAAGGTTGGGTTAATTTATTAAGATTTATTAAGTTGGAAAATAAAATCATTAATTAAATAAGTTAAGATTTTTAATTAATGATTAGAAATTAATCAAGAGGTTGAGATTAATTAAGTTAAAAACTTAATTAATTAAATAATTAGTGATTAATTAAATGATTATTAAAGATTAATAAATTTGTGATTAATAATGATTAATTTAAATAAATTACTTAAGTAAGGTAATTAAGGAAATTTTTGATAAGTTAATGAAGGTCATTAACTTGGGATTATTTATTAATTAATTTAAGTAATTAATTTTGATAATTAATTAGATTAATTAAATTTGATAATCATTATAGAATTTGGTTAAGTATGATTACTTTGTGAAGTAATTAAAGTTATTAATTACTCATTGTAATTAATTAATTTATTTGATTAATTTAAATTAATTAATTAAGTTTAATTAATTTAGAATAATCATTGATGGGTTGATAAGAGATTAATAATTACTTAGGGAAGTAATTAAGATGGGTAATTACTAGAATGTAATTTATTTTAGGTATGAAGAGTTGGGGTTAATTACTTGTGTAGTTATTATGAAGATATTTCTTTGTGAAAGAGATTAATAATCAATTACTTTGTGTAATTAATTTAAGTAATTATTGATTAAGTCGGAAAATATTAAGTAATGTAATTAATTAAGGATAATTAATTACTAATAAAAATTACATAATAATAATTAAATATAATTAATTTAACGGTAATCAATTTACTCAATACAGTAATTAAGAATAGTTAATTACTGAAAGTTAATTAATCAAAGATGATTAATAATTATGGTTAATTACTTAATGAAGTAATTAATTTAAATGTAATTAGGAATCATTAATTAGTATAATTAATAGTGTGATTAAGGTTAATTAATTGAGATTAATTAATTAATGATAAGTGATTGGAGTAATTAATTAATATAATTAATTAAGGATTAATGTGATTAATTATAATTACTTAATTAATGAAGTAACTAAAGGTTAATTACTATATTTAATTAAGAAAAATTAATTTGTGAATTACTTACTTGAATGTAATTAAAGGATGATTAAATCAAGGGTGATTAATCAAGAATGATTAATTAGTGATTAGCTAATTAGTTGATTGGTTTGTAATCAATTGTTATATATGCAGGATTTATAGATTGAGGTAATTAATTTAATTTACTTTAAATTAATTATAGATGATGTAATTAATTCAATTAATTTTAAATTAATTATATATGGTGTGATTATTAATCCTTGTTTATGTATGGATGATATAAATTTCCTTGAATAGGGTTGAATCTCAGATATGAGATTAGTAATGATGTGTGATATGGATGCATTGGTTGCATTGTGATGATGATTAAGATTACCTTCTGATAATCATAATATAGATTATCTGTGGTGATGATTATCTATTGTGATGATGTGAATTATCTATCTGTGTGTATATAGATAATTAAATTGAATTGTTTTAAACTTAAAACAACTTGGACCTAAAAGATGGCGTTCTGGATTCGATGAGACTGGGATCGGGTTTCCATATTTGGATATCCGAAAACCAAATCAATCCAAATTAACGATTGGTCGTGAATCTCAAGTGAAGATGAAGATTCAGAGTGCAAGGGTTATCGTCGTTAACTCTGAGAGTGATTCCAAAATAAGTGTAACGAGATAATGCCTTCGGTTTCGTTCGAACCCAGAACGAACTTGTATGGATCGAATGCTTTCAGAACATCGTCAGGTGGACGATGAGCATTCTAAGAGATGCGTTCTCTAAAGGTAATCGTAGCCTCAAGCCTCATCAACAGGGAATGGCTAAAACAGGGGAGGTGTAGCAAGGCTTCGTGGGTAGCTCCCACTGGAGGGCAAGATTTACCCCTGTCTAGAAGTCTCTTTTTATTCGGCTGTGTGGGCGGTCGATTCGCGACAACTGTCGGGGTTGTCTTGTTCGGGACTGTCCAGTAAGGGATGGTTCCGGCCTTGTGTTGCAGGGGAGTGGGCGTGCTCCTCGGTACGGTGATCTAGGCCACGTACTGTGACGGGCGGTACCCCAGTAGCCCTGCCATTGTATGGAATCCAAAATCTAATAAGTGTCGTACGTATTAGCTGTGCCCAACTATGTCGGAACGTGAGATGTAAGCATTCCAGCCATTTCTGTATTTTACTTGAAAACCCTAAACACTTTTATAATTTCACCGGATTTCCTATCAAATGTTTTGGTTAGCATAAGGTAAAAACTTTTCCATGTTTATGTGTGGGAAGTCTTACATGATACCTTTTTTTTAAAAAGGTTTTTGAAAGTTAAGCAACTTTAACCTGTTACTCACACCAGACCCAATGTCTGACCCGGAGTTTATTTCTGTCTTTCTTAAACTATTGGGTACTCAAATTTTTACGAATAGCCAAGGGATTCGGGTTTCTTTTGACAAATTATGGAGGAGCAAATGAAGCAGGAGGCTTCTGCGTTGTAGTTATCTAGTATTCTGCTGTGTTGGTATCTCTGAGTCGTTTGTTTGAGTTGTTTTGTATTGTGTTGTAATAGCTAGACAGGTGTTTATAACTGTCTAGTATGTGTTATATAATCTGTGTAACTCTGATAGTTGTTGTATATCTATGTAATACCTTTGATATTAATATAATTTATTCGTTCCGCTATTGAGATTCTATTGTTGTTTCTTCTTTCTTCTCTTTCTTTCTCTTTTTATCCCTTTCTTTCTTAATTCATGATACGTCTTTCTGGTTAGTGGAAGACGGGCCGTGACAGCGTCTGTAATGGTAGAACATGAGAACTTACCCAAAGGAAAGCCTTGTTCTATAACTAGTTGACATGATGAGGTTTAATAGATATCTTGATTAAATAAATATTGATCATCGAAAGATGTCAGTTTTATTTAATTGAATATATTCATTACTTACTTATGTTTTGGTATTTAATTATGTTAAGTATAAGATAGTATCTATCCAAAGGAGTGCTATATTATACTATTATGTACATATCTGAATCGCGTTAGCTATGAGCTTAAAGTTATTTCAATTTATTTTTTAATTTGCAGTAGTTCCAATGAATACACATGCTTCATATGTTACATTGTTCACTGGTGTTAATTTTTCTGAATGGAGAGAACAAGTCAATTTCCATTTAGGTGTTCGGGATCTTGGCTTGGCACTCCTTGAGGATAAACCTGTTGCTCTTACAACAGCTAGTACTGAGACAGAAAAATCACCCCATAAAGCATGGGAACGCAGTAACAGATTGAGCCTCATGTTTATTAAGATCATTGTTGCTAACAACATCAAGTCAACAATTCTGCAAACAAAAAGTTCTAAGGAATATATGCAGTTTGTGGAAGAGCGTTTTCGTTCAGCTTATAAGTCGCTTGCTGGTACTCTTATGGCAGAACTCACGACCATGAAGTTTGATGGGTCCCGAACTATGCAAGAGCACATTATAGAGATGACTAATCTTGCAATAAGGTTAAACTCCCTTGGACTTACAGTAGAGGATTCTTTTCTTGTCCAGTTTATCCTAAACCCACTACCTTCTGAATATGGACCTTTTCAAATTAACTATAACACTATAAAGGATAAGTGGAATGTTAATGAATTGGTCAGTAGACTTGTTCAGGAAGAAGGACGTTTGAAAAATCAAGTGAATCACTTAGTAAGTTTTGTGAGTAATAAAGTTGGTAAAGAAAAGAATGGAAAATCAAGTCATTTCAAGAAGAAAAAGGCACCTGCTAAGAATGGGCAGGATAAGAAAAAGAAGGAACTAAAGGATGTTCGATGTCATTTCTGTAAAAGGAAAGGACATTATCAAAATGACTGTCCGAAAAGGATAGCTTGGTTCGAAAAGAAAGGTAATCATCTATCTTTCGTATGTTTTGAATCAAATTTAGCTGATGTTCCTATTAATACATGGTGGCTTGATACTGGTGCTACAGCTCATGTCTCCAATAATATGCAGGGATTTCTTATGATCCAAACCATAAATCCAAATGAAGATCGTTTTCTCTTTATGGGAAACAGAATGAAATCCACAATAGAAGGCATTGGGACTTATCGTCTAATTCTTGAAAGTGGATATGTATTAGACTTATATAGTACCCTTTATGTACCTTCATTATCTAGAAACTTTATTTCCGTAAGTAAGTTGGATATTTCTGGTTTTAGATGCACATTTGGATCTGGTTATTTTAATTTGTATAAGAATACTGATAATGTTGGTTCTGGTATTCTAATTGATGGTTTATATAAATTTGAAACTGAATGAAACTTATGCGAATTCCTTGCTAAATGTAATAAATAATGTTGGATGCAAACGTAGCATGTTGAATGAAATTCTGCTTTCTTATGGCATAAAAGACTAGGTCACATATCCAAAGAAAGAATGATGAGATTAGTAAGTAATGAAATTTTTTCAAATTTGAACTTTAGTGATCAAGAATTATGTGTGGATTATATTAAAGGTAAACAAACCAAACATAATAAGAAAGGAGCCACTAGAAGAAGCCAGCATCTTGAAATAATACACACTGATATTTGCGGACCTATGGACACTCCAGCCTTTAAGAAAAGTATTTCATCACTTTTATTGATGATTTTTCCCGCTATAGTTATGTCTATTTGCTTCATGAAAAATCTCAATCTATGAATGTCCTTGAGACGTTTGTAAAGGAAGTTGAGAGGCAATTAGATAAAAAGGTGAAAATCATAAGGTCTGGTAGAGATGGTGAATATTATGGCAAATATAATGAGTTAGGCCAATGTCCAGGTCCATTTGCAAAATTTCTCGAAAGTCATGGCATATGTGCGCAATGCACAATGCCAGGTACACCACAGCAAAATGGTGTAGCAGAAAGGCGCAATAGGACGTTAATAGATATGATTAGGGGTATGATGTCAGATTCTACACTACCTAAGAATTTGTGGTCGTATGCTCTCAAAACCGCTAATTATTTGTTGAATAGGATTCCTAGTAAAGCTGTTCAAAAGACTCCTTTTGAATTATGGACTAACAGGAAACCTAGCTTAAGACACCTGCATGCTTGGGGTTGTCCAGCGGAAGCGAGAATTTATAATCCACATGAAAAGAAATTAGATTCTCGAACGATTAGTGGGTATTTTTTAGGTTACCCTGAAAAATCTAAAGGATATGTGTTTTATTGTCCTAATCATAGTCCAAGAATTATATAAACTGGTAATGCAAGATTCATTGAGATTGGTGAATTCAGTCGGAGTACTAGAAGAGAAATAGTGGAAATAAAAGAAATAAGGATAAATGTTACATTGCCTAGAATAGTTCCTCCATCTACTATTACTCCAAATGTTGTTCCAGCTATTGGAGAACAACATGATGATGAACAACATATAAATGAAGAAGTACTTCCTGAAGAAAATGACTTACATAATGCTGATATGCATAAACCACAACAAGTAGCATTAAGAAGATCTCAAAGAGATCATAGGTCAGCTATTTCTAATGATAATATGGTTTATATGCAAGAATCAAATTATGATATAGGAATCAATAAGGACCCAGTTTCGTTTTCACATGCTATAGAAAGTAAAGAGTCAAAGGAATGGATTAATGCCATGAAAGAAGAACTAAAATCCATGCAACAGAATGAAGTTTGGGATCTCGTTGAGTTACCACATGGCTGTAAAAGAGTCGGATGAAAATGGATTTTTAAAACCAAACACGACTCTAGTTGTAATGTCGAACGATATAAAGCTAGACTTGTTGCTAAGGGTTACACTCAGAAAGATGAAGTTGATTACAAGGAGACATTTTCTCCTGTTACGAAAAAGGACTCGCTAAGAATAATAATGGCATTAGTAGCACATTATGATTTGGAATTGCATCAAATGGATGTGAAAACAGCCTTTCTGAATGGAGATCTTGATGAGGATGTTTATATGGATCAACCTGAGGGTTTTTCTGTAAAAGGTAAAGAACAATTGGCGTGTAAACATAAGAAGTCAATATATGGGCTTAAACAAGCATCCCGACAATGGTATTTAAAGTTCAATACCATTATTACATCTTTTAGTTTTAAGGAAAATACGGTTGATTGCTGTTTATACCAAAAGATCAGTGGAAGCAAGTTTATTTATCTAGTCTTTTATGTTGACGACATCTTGCTTACTGCAAATAATTTAAGCATATTGCACGAGACTAAGGAATTTCTCTCAACGAACTTTGAAATGAAAGATATGGGAGAGATATCCTACGTGATTGGAATAGAAATATTTCGTGATCAATCACAAGGAATATTGGGATTGTCTCAGAAAGAATATATCGAAAGGATTCTAGAGAAATTTGGAATGAGTAAGTGTTCACCTGGGAAAGTTCCTGTACAGAAAGGTGATAAATTCAATCTCATGCAACGTCCTAAGAACGATGCTGAACGAAAGGAAATGGAATTAATTCCATATGCATCTGTAGTTGGTAGTCTAATGTATGCTCAAACCTGTACTAGATCGGAGATCAATTTTGCGGTCGGTATGTAAGGGAGGTATCAAAGTAATCCAAGAAGGGAACATTGACAAGATGCAAAGAAAGTGTTAAGGTACTTACAAAGAACGAAAGATTACATGCTCGTGTATAGTAGATCCAATGAATTGGAGGTGATTGGATATAGTGATTTAGATTTTGCTGGATGCATCGATACTGGAAAATCGACTTTTGGTTACCTGTTTATGTTTGCTCAAGGAGCCATATCATGGAAAAGTGCGAAACAAACTATCGTTGCTTCATCTATTATGGAGGCAGAATTTGTGGCATGCTATGAAGCCACAATTCATGCATTATGGTTGTGGAACTTTATTTCAGGACTTGCGGTTGTCGACAACATTAGCAAGCCACTGAAAATTTATTGTGATAACTCTGCAGCAGTGTTTTTCTCAAAAAACGACAAGTACTCTAATGGTGCCAAACATATGGAATTGAAGTATCTTGTTGTGAAAGATGAGGTTCAGAAATATAGAGTGTCAATCATGCACATCAGGACAGAACTTATGATTGTAGACCCTTTGACGAAATGGTTACAGCCAAGACAATTTAAGGAACATGTTCAAAGAATGGGTCTTGGTTGTATTAATAATAGTTGATGCGTGACATTCTGAGATCCTTTGTTTGTTTCTGATATACAATTATGTATCTCTTATTTTAATGTGGTAGTACGTATTTTATGTAATTTTAAACCAGAAAGAGTCTTATAAAGATATTATGTTTAATCATTATGATATAAGACATTATATAGACCATTATGTTGTTTTATATAAATTATGAGTATAAAATGATGGATTGCTGGTATTGTAGTATATGGAAGGGAATGCATTGAATTAATAATGCACAACCGCCATAACTCTCAGCAATTTATCATAGTATGATGTTCAACACTTGATATTATGAATAATCGGGTCAAGTGGGAGAATGTTAGAAAACTGCTATTAGAAACTGCAATCGTTTCATTTACTTTTAACGTTATGCAGTTTCTAATCTTAATATGACCCTATTAATTAGGTCATAAATAGAACATTTCATTTACCTTTAACGTTATGCAGTTTTTAATCTTAATGTGACCCGATTAATTAAGTCATAAATAGACCATTCTATAATTAGAACATTAGGTCTGTAATTAATCTTAAGCGTTGAATTGGTATATGACGGACGTACCAGATTTAGAGTTAAATGTTATATAAAGGATTAGGTCCTCTCTCTCCTGGGATATAGATGTATTCTTCTCTATCAAGAAACATATAAAGAAATAGGGTTAGAGGGAGAAACCGAATTCTGAGAAGAAGAGTAATTATTAGAAGTCAGAAGAAAAAGATGACAGCCATTACATCTTCCGCTGTTAATCAAGGTACGTCATCTTAAACAAAAAAAATCATATTAAGCTTTGTTTGTGAAATATTCGGTATTGGTGATCATTTGGCTATTACTTGAATTATTCATCATTAATCACGAAAGATCGAACAGTAAAGAATTTCTAACAATTAATTGCAACATAATCTTCTTATTTAAGATAGGGATGAAGGGAATTAAGGAATATTTGACATGGAAATGGTTGGCATTAATAAGTAATAAATAAGCAGGTTATCATGGCATCTATTGGGCATTAAATCCGGCTTTGATGGGTAATGAATTGATATTAAGTAATGAATTGGAATTTATGATGGAGATATGACTACTTTTTATTAATTATTTGAGGTAATACATGCAAGGAAATCAGGAAGTAAATCTTTAATTTCTTCTTCAAGGATGGTGACTAATTTGTTGGAAAACATTTTCCCCCTGAAGTATGCCTTGCTAGCAACGAGGTATGCTTCGCTAAATAACTTGTGTTGGTGAAAGCAAATTTGTTGCCATCAAATTGTCATCTCTCTGGATGTTTAACAGATGTTATATGTTGGACCATTCCTGCACAAGGAGATAGAGTTAATCATTCCTAATCGAGAGCATTCGTATTCAAGAGATAATATTAAAAGTAGTTTTTAGGTCCCTTCTATAACCTTTGATTGAAAGCAAGAACGATGCTATAAAGATTTTTGAAAGGTGTTGCCCTTACGAACAAATCAAAGCATGGTTGTGGACCTTTCAAGGTCGCTCATCACATGTGCAAGTCATTCTCTAAGCACCAACCTTCAAAAATGGTTTTATGTAAGAAATAATTTTTTATGAGGTGTAGCTCATGGGAAGGAATCAAAGCAATCAGAGCATTAGACCACTTACATTTGGGATCTCTTACATGAGTAAATCGCTTCCTAAATGCTAACATTTAAAGCTTTTTGATGATGCACAATTCAATTGCAGACAGGAATCTAAATTCCAGATCTCATTATTTAGTTTAGTTCAGTTGATGATAATTTCTATTTGATTAGCAGACCCCAGAGTCCGGTACTTATCTGAGTAAGGGGCTTTGCATGCCCCCTGATTCTGCTCCTTGCTGGTTGCCCCTTTCATGGTAGAAGGAAAGTTTGAATGAGAGGACGCCTCCTGATTGCCCTCTTGCTGAGTTTCTTCCATAGCACTTTTCCTTCTATGAGGCTTCTTCATCTTTTAAAAGCTAGATCTAGAATCTTTTTTTGATCTAAATTTTTCCTTTAAGATCGGGAGTTGGATCTTCTTTCTAACATAGAATAAGTTTCAAATCTGAGAATCCCTTGTTCTTCTCGATGAAAGCACCAAAATCTTGAACCAAAAAATTGAACAACACCCTAGATCAAGTGTGAAAGCACCAACCTTAACGGCAATCTAGAAACCAGCAACATAGATCACAAAAATAAGCAGATAAAAAGAAGAAAAGATAAAAGAGACACAAAATTTTTATAGTGGTTCCGCAAAATATATGGCCTACATCCACTTTATAATTTATTTATCACTTGTAGTTTCATATTACAAGAGATTTTGAAGAGGAGAGAAGAAGTCATCTTTTCTGTTTCATTTTCTTCCCTTTTTCTTTTGCAGTACTAGGTGCATTTATAGCTGTAAGCCTTAACCAAGTAATGGTGTGGAATTGTAGTGATGCTGAAGGCTGATATCAATTGCACCATAATCTTCTTATTTAAGCAAGGAAGAAGGGAATTAAGGAATATTTGACATGGAAATGGTTGGAATTAGTTAGTAATAAATAAGTAGGTTATCATGGCATTTATTGGGCATTAAATCCGGCTTTGATGGATAATGAATTGGTATTTATAGTGGAGATTTGGCTTGTTTTTATTAAATAATGAATTGGTATTGACGGTGGAGATATGACTGCATTTTATTAATTATTTAAGGTAATAAATGCAAGGAAATCAGGAAGTAAATCTTTAATTTCTTCTTCAATGATGGTGATTAATTTTCCGGCTAACACATGGCTATGTTGTAAAAAAAAAGAGGTTGGTCTGACTATAATTGGTGACCTAATATTTAACGTGCACCTTACTATACTTGGCATCAGTAACACAATCTTTAACAATCAAAGGTAAATGTATCTTATCCTCGTGTAGTCGGACTTTGGCTAACCTTTAATTAGAGAAGATACAATAAATATTTTTGCTAATAAAACAAATATTGGGAAATCATAACTATCTTCCTAAGTCATTAAGTATATATATTTCTCTTTGTAGTGGTTAATCAAATAAGAAAAAATAATTAAAATATTAAGTTTATTGCAATTATGTAACAAATATTGTTAATGTTACTACAAACAGGTTGTAAATTTGAATCATTTATGTTAAATTAAGGATTGATTTCCTTGAAATGTGAACAATAAATGACATAGGGAAACAGCAAGTACATATATTTCCACTTTAATTATCAAATGGTATTATAATTTGCCAAATTTGAGATAAGTAATAAAGTCCTAGAATTAAGAACATAAGAAAGGATTTTATGATAATCTTCACTTATTTAGTTTGGATCAAACTCATGATGTATGGAGACAAAAAAATCATGAGAATAAATTATGTGGGTTGTTCTTAGAGTGCCTCTATTATATTAGAAAAACAATTATGTAAACACTTTGCAAAAACTACCAAACACGAGGATATAATATATAATTTAATGGAAGAAGAGAAGAGCTATAAGGAACTTTATACAACGAACCGAATTTAAATAATACTAATATTAAAAATACTTATGACTCGATACTAATTTAAAAATACTAATTTAAAAAATACCAAATTTTCCATCGTCATATCGGGCCAACTGTCCATCAGCAAACGACTTTCAGCAAGTTCTATTGCTTTCTTTTCTATTTGTATTCTTCTAGTTTTTATGAAGGTTGTAATTAGCAGCCACAGAAGCACTAAACAAAGAAGCACTACTTATAAGTAACTAAAACAACTTATAAGTTATTTATTGCTATAAGGAGGTTGAACATTTCTACACTTTACTTTTCACTTAATACTACTTACCCTTCGAGACTACTTTTAAGTAGTTATAAATTACAAAGTTCCCAAATGGGCCGAGTCATTCCTAGTTATATCTCCCAGGCAATATGTTGTTTCAAATTAGAGCACTTTAGCATGCCGCATTTGTATTAGATTTCATGTTCTAACTTGTATGTAGTTCTTATGGTAGTAGAGAGGACGATATCACAAATAACTGACAGTCTGATATAAAGTGCTTTGTTTATATCCGAATGCAAATTAAAGTGAGATTTGTTACATAAACACTATATGAAGTATGAACAGAGACTTTACAACATGAAAACAAATATGTCGAATTATGCTAACCTAGCCAAAATCCTCCATTATGATAACTCCATCTGGTATTTTTAGGGTTGCCGTCAGTAAGAATCATCCTTTCATGATTTTCAAGAGTAGGGTAATTATTATCAAAGGCGTTTCAACAACCAATTCTTCCCATTTCTAAAGGACAAATTAATAACGTTTCAATTAGCATCAGTAAAAATTTCAACAAATGTACCAAACATTGAGATCATGATTTCACCGATGAAACACAACCAAGATAAATTTTCCAGAAAAATTTGAATTACAAATTTAATACAAATCAGAAAACAATGAAACCTTGATCGAAAATACATAAAGAAATAGTACCTATTTGTATTCCTTTACTCTTCGCTTATATAAATGAAGCCTCTGTCTTCCAACTCATCTTTGCTAATTGTCAGGTTTTGTGCATCAACTTATTGTTGGAAGCTCACTCAAAACTGAATTGAAGCCCTAAAATTTTATCCAAAAATTACAAAAGAATTTAGTTGATAAATTAAGGTGAAACTATAAATGTTGTAGGTGAAGGAAAGGTGAATAATTGGCGAAAGTGAATTGAGAAAATGGGAAGAGATATTAGATTGTGGTAGAAGAAGAACAGTTCTAGACGGCGTCTGAACATGGGAAGATGAAATGCAAAGGTGTCCTTACTTCGCTTTTTCCTATGTGCTTCTGCTGGGGTTTGTTGTTGGAAGTTGCAAAAGGCTTCAGTTTGACTTAGCTGACTAGGTATTTGCTTTATATATGTGTGTGTGTGTATGTATGTATGTATGCATACATTTATATTTCTCTTCAACCCTAAATCTCTTCTCAGATATGTAATTCTAATATATGTATATACTTTATATATATATATATTTCTTAGAATAAGAAGGAACTGAAGTCGAATTAAAGGTTTGAATTCAGATTTGGAGGTTTAGAATGCTTTTAGAAGGCGAGTGGGTAATTTATAAATTGTTTATGATATTGAATCTATTCCGTTGGCATACATTTGATTTTTTATGCCCAAATGAATTAATTTCTATAAATTATAGGTTAAATTTGAATGTAATAAATGCCGCCTACATATTCTTAGGAGATCTAACTGAAATTATTGTTACACCATGATCTGAAAATCAGTCCCAAAAGTAATAGATATGAATACTGATTAGATATGAAATTTATCCCTGATTTAAAAGTGGGTTGTAAATTATTAGTATGATTTTGATTATTACCCTAATTATGTTGAATTGGAAATTTTTAATAGTTTAATTTGTGGGAAGAATGTCCACTTAATTTTTATAAATTTGTTTGTTTCCAAGTTGCATAGAAAGTATAGCATTTGATTTAACAAGGAATATATGCAAATAAAAAGGAGGAGATGTGTATAAGTACAGACTTATTCTTCATAGTTTGCATTGTCTATTCTAATAAAAAGAAAATAATCTTTCTTTATAATTTCAAACAAGAAAAATCTTTCCTTTTATTCTTGATATTTTGTTTTAACTAATTTTTGGAAATCACAACGGAGAATCTTCCAAAGAAATGTAATTTCAGCAAATTAAATATGAAAACGAATATTCGAGTTAATGATTTGTGACTAGAATATATTTGATAGGAGTATGTATTTATACACGCTAATAAATACTTAACTTATAATGAAGATTTATGCATAATGCTTGCTTAGGATATTAGTTATACGTAGAAATAGGGTTGAATAGTGAACAAGAAAGTTTGAAAATGTTGTAACTCCAATTAATGTGTAATAAATGTGAAATCGATTTGAGAGTTACAGGTAATTAACACAGTTAATGGATTAATTGGACCGATAAATAAAGAAGTTAGGTTAATGACAATGGAATAGTTAGAAAATGCTACTAAGTGAAAATTAGCAAATACACATTAATGTCTTAGGAAATGTCCGGTTGAATGATAGTTTTTATCACAGACAAATTGACATTTAGGGATGAAGCAAATAAAAGGGGTTTATGGGTAATTGAATATTTAAGGTAAATTATATAGCCTCAAATAAATGAAATAAGGATAGTAAGCAAAGTCCAATATCCAATTTAGGAAGACAAAGCTTATTATTAATAGAGCCTAGGATAATATGGCTTAAGTAAGTAAAGCCTCGAAAAATTAATTGGACTTAGTAGGTTGGGATGCGAGATAAGTAGAGTTACATAACAGAAGTCTGCCCTTCACTTCGAAGCTACCAGTAGTTATGTACACTTTCTATTGATGTAAGACAACTTTGACCGCAGGACCTGTAGAATATTTAATTGGGCTTAGTAGATTGGGATGCGAGGTTAGTAAAGTGACAAAATGGAAGTCTGCCCTTCACACACAGTGTAACGACCCTGAATTTCACTACCTTAATTTGCAAATATTTAATTAATTTTAAACATTCAAATAATAGGTTTTATACTTACAGTAAAAATCTTTTAAATGATAAATAATGAAGATGAAATAGCTTTTAAAGTTTGTTTACAAAAATATTTAGTTCGATGAAAAATAGAAAATGTGACCGTAATTCGTTTTTCGAATTTTCAACTTTTTGTCAACTAAAAGTTGTCGGAATTGTTGTAACACTTTTGTATACACATAACCACATCTATAAATTTCTTTAGATGTGTTTGTATGTAAATGTACATGTACGTACATTTAAGTATGTATGTATTTCCAAATAAGATAAGTTTTTATTTTAAAAAGTATATAATATTATAATATAAGATACCTTATGCAACATAAAGTACAAGTCATAAATACACGCTGCCTAAGATGTGACGGGGAGGGGGGCATAAGGGTGGCTTGAGGTAGATGGTGAGGTGGATGGTGGTGACGTGGCATGGGGGGGATGGAGGGTAGTGTTGGAGGGTTAGCTACGTAATTTAGCATACATACTTCATATAAAACTAATTTTCACACTTTCTTTTTCAATTTTATTTTCATTTCCTAAAGCTTGAGCAATATTTAATGGCTTCTCCTTAGATTTCAAAGAGATAGGAAGAAAAAAATAGAGAAAGGAGAAAAAAAATTCTAAAATTCAAATTGTTTAAAACTCCTCTTTTCAATTTCAAAATTTCTCTATTTTACCTCAACTTCCATTGGCCATAACATCCTATAACCTGCCCAAATCATAATTTTTTTTTTCTCAAAGCATGCATAATTTCAATGGGTACAACTTTGTAGTTTACTACTTTTTCTGATTTCGAGCTTAGATACTCCAAAATCTATTTTTTCGAGAGTGTTTTTTTAACCTAGACTATGAAGTCCGAAAATTCCATTTGCCTTTTTGATCATAACTTCCTCAAAAACTATCCAAATTGAGTAATTTATTTTGTAAATGATAGAGGAAAGAATTATCTAAAACTTTTATTATGACAACTTTTTCAAATTATGAGAATAAATGGTACAAAAATTGAGAAGAAAATGACCTATTTCTGATTGGATATCATGGTTTTCCAAGCCTGCCGAACGGTAAAGTATTTCAAGTTTCCTAAAATTTTGGTGAGTAAACTTCTTAGCTTTTTAGAAAGAATTTACTCATATATATGTGTTGGTTATGTGGTTATATATATGTGTGTGTGTTTGGTTTGGATTGTGGTATTGTTTAGATATGTTAGTTATAAAAAGGTTGTGATTGTTGGATATGTTTGGTGATGATATCATTTGGTATATATGAGCTTGGATATGTCGTATGTGTTAATTTTGTCTTGAAGCTAAAGCAAGTTAGCATGTAAGCTAGTTAGTAAAGTGAAATTACGGGTATCCATGGCGAAAGTAGCTATGGATGCAATTCGCTTAAAATTTCGATTTTTGCAAAGTTTGATTTTTATACTTGAAACTGTTTTATGAATATTTTTATAAAATAAATAATTAAGTTTTTAAAAGTAAATTAAGGATTTAATAATTGATTGTTAATTAATTAGGTTTTAGTAATTAATAATTAGTTAAGTGTTAACAAAGCTTATTAACTTTAATTAAATAAAGATTAGTTCTTAATTAATTATCTTTTAAAGTTAAGATTTGTTTTAAATTAATTTTTAATTTAATTAATCATGAGTTAAGTATATGATTTATTTTTAATTAATTATTAATTAAGTATAAAATTAATTATTAATTAATTATTAATCAAGTGTTTGATTATTTTAAATTATAAATTAATTAAGGTTTAAATAATAATAAATTACTCATTTAAGATTTAATTTATGATTTAAGTTTTAATTAGAGATTACTATTTTTATCAATTAAAATTAATTAATATTTAATTATTAATGAAGGTTTAAATTATTATTTAATAATTAATAAAGGATTAATTTTGGTTTAATTAATAGTTAATTATTGTTTAACTATTTAATTAAATTAAGTTAAGACTCAATTAAAATTAATTATGATTTAAATAAAGATTTAACTTATAATTAATTATTTCTAAAAAGTTTTTTTAAGTTTTAAATCCTTTGGTTTCCAAAAGTAAAATTGTTTAAAGGTGCTTCTTTTTAAAGATGGATTTGAATACAAGCGAATCAAGTGTCGATACCATTAAGAAACCATATAACTGTGAATGAGTTATAATGTAGATTTTTGGATTGTTTAGACATGTGATAGCAGAATAAATCTCCATCCTATTATAAATTATTTATTTGCTTGTTTTTTGTGTGGACTTGTGTTAGCAGAATAAATCTTCATTCTACTATAAATTTTTTGTTTGCTTATTTGTTTGTGTGGACATGTGGTAGCAAAATAAATCCTCGTTCTGCTATGAATTAATTGAATGGTTTGGATACCTGTTTAGCATGACAAATCACCATCCACCTATTATGTTTTTTGGATATGTATATGCTAGCTAGTTCATATTGACATGTTATTCCCTGATTTGGATACGAGGGTATTTACATATATGTTGATCTATGTAAATAACTGTTAAGTGATTTGAAATGGAAACTGAATGGTAACTTAAAATAGTACCATTAGGATCGCTAAACCTCTTTTCGAATTTACTAAAGTATGTTTTGGAATAAATTTAATTCTTTAACAATTTGGGTTTTAAAGGTTATAAATAATTTTTTGAAATTTATTATTTTCTTCTTTTTTAAAGGGGTTTGTTAAATATAAAAGGTTTTACCTAAAGTGATTTACAAAGGATATCTTGAAAACGATATTTTATAAAGGAGATTCTATAGAGGAATTATGAATAAATATTTTTAAAAATAGAAAGATATTTTTTAAATCAATTTAAGTAGTTTGAAATGTGAAGGGAACTTATAAAAAGAATTTTTATAAAGGATAAGTAAATGTGTTTTATAGGAGGTGATGTTTTTGAAAGGGAATTGTTTGGCCATTTAATATGAAATTTTGAGGAAAGGAAATTTCCAGAATGTTTGGTAAATACTTATATTGTTTATTTCAAGTATAAAGGAATGTTAAGGGTTTGGGGAAGTGTTTTGAAAGGATCTTTTGATCAAGTTTATAAGTGATTTTATTAATTAAAGACTAATTAATAAAGGCTTAGTACGTCCCATATGGAGTTGGATCAACATTGAATGATTTTTTATTTGATAGTTAAATAACCGACTATAAAAATCTGGACCTAAACGTAACTTTTGAAATATCTAGGAGAAACACGTGAGTTATATAGCACAGTCATACCCAATGATGCTTTGTTGTGTGCATAAGTCTCGTTTCATTCTTCTAGGATAAATGATAAGGAAATCTGTCCACAAACGGTTAGGAGGTGAACTTCGCTCTTATCTTTTGTCAGCTTATTTCCTAAAGAACTAGGGTTAAGTTTACTGAAAATTATCAAAAGTTGTTTCGAAGAGATCAGGATTGGATATGTTATCCAAAAACCACTTCGATCCAACTCAAGCGTTTCGAATTGAAGACATCTTCAAGGGCATGGGATCGAAGATGGAGTTTTAAAGTGCAAGGGCTATTTACTACTAATCATGAGGTTGATTCCAAAATGAATATAGTAAGTGGTGCCTTCGGTTTCGTTCAATCCTAGAAGCAACTTGTATGGATAAATGCAATCATTCAAATGATACCTAGAGGTTATTGTAGCATTCTAAGTGAGTTTGCATATGACCTCACAAGCTTCATAATTCAGAAAATGGCAAAAACAGGGTACGCAGCGGAGCCATGTGGTTAGCTACCATTAGGAGCCGTCATCCCATTCTAGATTGTCCCTATTTAGAGTTGGTTTGCGCATAAACACCGTTGTAGTATAAGGCCAAGTGTCAAAAAGGGGTGAGGCAATCTGGTATGCCATATTAAAGGGGAAGCCAGTTTCATGTCGGCACCGTTGCATTTTCTAGGGGTGTACCATCGGAAGGCAGTCCCTTACCTTGCCATAGTATGAAATCCAATTCCGGATGTACCATACGGTTTTGAATGTAGAGCCTAGTATGCTAGAATTTAATAATGGTAACAATTTCAGTTATTTTATATATTTAATTGAACCATTAGACATTATTGTAATATCAGTGGATATTTTATATAAAAGTGTTCTGCTTATCGTAAGGCAAAAATCCGTCCACGTTTATGTGCATCCTGGTCTTACGAGTTACCCTTGATTTTTAAAGAGTTCTAAAAGTTATAATTTGATTGTTTTGAGTTTACTCACACCAAACCCATGTCTGGCCTAGAATTTTCTTTCCTTTTCCAAAAACTCTTGGGTGCTCAAATTTTTGTGGGTAGTCAAGTAGTTTAAGTTTCCCATGGATGCATCTTGGAGGAGCTTGGAGAAGGAGGCTTTATCGATGACTAGTTATTATCTTGTTTCCGCTATATTATATGTATCTTATATCAATTAGGTAGGGACGGGTTGTTATAACTATCCAAGGATAGAATTTTATTAGTATGACTCTGATGTATCATTTTTGAAACGGCTTTGTAAAGAATTATGCTGATTAATATATGTTATTCCGTTGTGTTGTGAGATGTCGCGATTGTTTAGTTTCTTCTTTCTATCTCCTAACAATCTGTCTTTCCGACACTTAGTTGTTCGACATGTGGATACCATGGATGTGTTACTGTCGACTTCTAGGGTTCGAAAAGGCGGGTCGTTACACATAGGCTACCAGCAAATTGTGTACACTTACTAATGATGTGGGACATCACCAATCATAGGACCCATGGAAAACGATTATGGGAATAATATGATCTATTTAGGAATTAAAGGTATTAAGTGGTTGTTGAGGTCCCGACTCTTTCCTTATTAAAAAGTATTAAATGGTTTGAATTAATGATTAGGAGCGGTAGTGGATATCTCGGGAAGGATCTGCTATGGGTTTAAGGTATTAACTGACTAATATAGGGTCTACCTCTCTCCTATAAAGAAGTATTAAATATCCCAATGAGATTTCAAGTGATGTCAACTAGATAGTACCAATGAGAAGTCTATATCTGGGGTTAGGTATTAAATGACAAAAGCCTACCTAGAATATAGTTATTAAATGGTTAGGGGTCTGCCTAGTCCTTATTAATAAGGTATTAAGCGGCTTGCGTACCGTCTCTCACGTGAATAAGACTTTAATGATAATAGGTGTTTTAGTAGTATGGCTATTATGTATTATAAAGCCATAAATAGTGGTCAAGGGTCTTTGTAGCTTGGACCAATAGACCAATGATGATGATGCTAGGAGCCTGCTTCACATTTGAAAGCAGTGGCTGACAGACTTACGTATATTATACCTTGGGAAGGGTAGTAGGTGAATTATGCTTGCTAGGAATATCACAATATTAGGCTACTTTGGTCAACCTTAAAATAGTAGACATAACAATTAAATGGAAACAAATCAGTATAAATTTATGTTATGGACACTGTATAGATTTCTATTCATCAACACATTATTCTGACCCACTCCTCACTATAACCCATAGGATAGATTTAAAGGAACATGTCACTGGAGCCGGATAAGATTGGTTGTTGAAGTCTTCTTATCTCTCTTGCTCGGTACTGATGTGGCGATTTGTTATCCCAAGAATACCGTAAATTCCAAGGTAGTAGTCATAGTCAATATTTATATCCTATTATTATTTCCATTGTGAGTTTAGACTTCTATAAATCTCTGATAATGCTCATGCTTATTTTTAGATGCCAAATCCAACAACCTATGCTCGATGGACTTGGGTTTCGATTTTTGTCGTAATTTAGGGCCATTAAAATGTGGATTGTTACATTTTGTATCAAAGCCTAGGTTAGTCAATCTGAGGAATCAACATAAATTGAGAGAACGTATTCATAATTTCCTATTTATTATTATTTTGATGTTAGACCCTAAAACAAATCCCAACTATAGAAGTAGTTTCAGTTCCAATCCGAAGGAATGGGAAAATGAATTATGGGTTGGAAATATCTTCAAGTTGATATTTTCATGTTGACTTTGAATTACCCCCATGGATTATCGGCAACGCATAAGGCACTAATGGAGAAGAGCATGAGTACAACATATGGTAGAATTCTGAAGACTGGAGGATGTTCAACTTAACGATTGAGATTCTATCTATCTTGTAATTTTGAATTTTGATGATGACTTGCAGTCGAAGATACACAATTGTTCCAAACAAGCGGGAAATAGAATTCTGTATATCACAAATGTCTGAAAACCTGTTTTGACAAGGGAATATCCCTAACCACCTTTTGATGACATATTGGATTTTTATTTGAAAAATTGGAATCAATTCCTTAATCCAAACCCATGAGAGAATTTTGCTAATATATAATTCAGAAATGCCTTAGATTTTGGAAAAATGATTTCTTCCCTAAGGATTTATTTTAGAAATTTTGTTTTGGGGAGTTTTGAAATTTTAATTTTCAAGAAACATGTATACCACTAAGTTTGGTCTAAGAAAATTTAGTTTAAAACGGAGTAAGTTTTGAAATCCTTAATTATTATATATGTATATGTTTCAATAAAGGTTTGATTTTGATTTTGGCAAGAAAATAGTTTTTCGATTTGGAAATGGGTTTCAAAGGGTGAACATTAGCCCAACGATTTTTCTATTTATAAAGAATCAAATTTATTAAGGTTTTCTCTCTTCTAAGTGATGGACAAAATAGGACTGGCATATAATTTTATAAGGATATAAAGTTAGAATGGTTGTTGTACACACTAGCTATTGGAAGAAGTATTTCTGTATAAAGTATGTAGAGAACAGTAGTTAGAATATTATCGGATTTTTGGAATTGTTGATGGTTGAAGCAATATGAGTCCGAAGTACTATGGAATAGTGGAAGAATGGTTTGAAAAGCTGGATGGTAAGCTTAGGCACTGTCGTGAAGAGGGCATGGAATTTTAGGATCATGTCGAGTCGAAGGAGAGGGTGTGAAATAATTATCATTATTATTATCTTCAGCTTTATAAATTAACCCGACCTAACTTGTGAAAAATCCTCGTATAGTGGTCGACCACCTAGCGGTCGACCGGTAGCCATAGAGCGATCGACCGATTAATGAGTTTTCCCCAACTCGAACATGGAACATGACCATAAAGTTATGTCCAATTTTCCCCAGCCACATTTGTGGTCCCCTCCCCATTTTAGCCAAACCCAAAAAGCTCCCACTTTCTTCATTCCACCTCCAGGTGACGACGTTTCTCCCCTTTTCCAATGAGTAGTAATCTCGCCTCCTTTTGCATCGATTTTTTCGCATTAGATCTTGTCTCACCATCACTACATATCTAAACCTTATTTTTCCACTTCTCAGCCTATGGCACCTTCCCGCACCACAGTTCCTTCTCGCACCACCCTGGTATTACCCCGTAAGGGATCGAGTGGCTAGACCTGAATGACCTGAAGATCTCCAACTTCCTTAGCTCTGCCAATTTCAGATTTCTTCTGGGACACCCGGTGAAGTTTGGAGACTTCACTGCTTTTGGGATAGAAGAGCTTTTCAAGGCGGCAGGACTTGCACCAATTCTGCGCTTTGAGATTTTTGAACAAGAATGCTACTCTCTTTGCGTTTTCCTTTTAACGCTTATTTGGCGTCAAATTTCAATGAAAACAATAGTTTCATTTAGTCGAAGGTTAAAGCATTCAGGATCGATATTTCTGATGACGACTTCGGTGATATTTTAGAGATTTCCATGGATGGCGCGGATTTGGGTGATATTGAGATGACCGACCCTGAGATCTTGCAGTGGATCTTTTCTCAACATTCAGTGTTTAGAGGTTGGAGAATCTATGTTCGACTGCTCGTCTTGTTGTGCTCATTATTCAGCAAACATCATCCCCAAGATGGGAAGCTATAATCTTATTTATACTTGGATGCGGAAGACCACCTATACAGTTATGGGTGTTATAGCCATCAACTGGGCATGCACTCTTATGATTCATTTTTCCAAACAAGAAGTTGGCACCCCGTGGAGTTATTTTCCAAATTGTCACTAATTCACTCTGGTCTTCAGATGGTACGGGGTGAATTTTAATAGGGAGACTACCCAGACAAAGGTCTCGCCTACCATTGATATAGCCTCCCTTAGGAAGATGGAATTTCCTCTTCCACCAGCCGTAGCAGCCGATCCAGTAGCGGAGCCAATAGCAAAGCATCAGCCACACCAGGAGGCGGAGCATGGATAGGGCGCCGAGGGATTTCAGAGTCCCGAGCTAGTTGCTATTTGGTAGGTTCAGACTGAGCTCCAAGGTATTCATGTCGACCAACAAGAGATGAGGACCGAGCTACAACGCTCTACAATCAGTTTCTAGTGTTTTAGGTTCTGCAATATGCTATCGTACCATTTTCTTCCAGCATTTTTTATTTCTGTTTTAGGTTGTAGGGTTGTAACTGTTAGTTGTCTAATTTTCCAGACACGCACGATATTATGAGATGCGTTTCTATTTCACCGTGTGAACCGCTCTTATATGTATGTTTGGAAGAAATGGTACAAATATGAAAATATCATAAGGACATTTAACTAATAATAAAATGCAATATGAGGCTGGAATTTTTAAATAGATAGAAATCTTAGCAATAGTAGGACATGTTAACAATGTTTTGGAATCACGGGTCGTTGTTCATGTTCCTTAAAAGCTAATTTTTTTGAATAACCGAGTATGATGATATTTTTAAATAAAATGTCAAGTTTCATGGGTTAAGATTAATGGTGGATTGTAAGAATTGAACTTATGCGTTTAGCGTATAACTGACTAACGCTAAAAATATGGCTTGCATTGTCAAAAGTTTTGAGAAGGAAAATATTTTGAAAAGTTTCTCTTGATTTAAAAAATTTCATTTGAGAAAAAAGTTTTGATTTTTAAATTATTTTTGGCACTCAAATAATTTTTAGCAATTTTGTCCAAATTTATTTCAAGGAAAAATTTGCATCTAAGTATTTTGGAAATTTATTTTTTAAGCTACGCAAAATTTAAAAAGAGAAAAATGTTTTTACCAAGTTTTTGATTTTTAAGACTATATGCTAAGCGTAGGAAAGGAAAGTAGATTAGAAATACGAAATTTAGCGGTGCAATAGGATTGAGATACAAAAATGCAAAGCGATAATAAGAGAAAAAACTATTTTAGCCTTGGAATTTCTATTCTCATACCTTGTCGACAACGAACGCAAGTCTATATTTGGACTCAATTCCGTTTAGAGTTTGAAAACAAGCTTTCTTATGCGTTTTGTGCGTGCAAAATATAGAGTAAATTTGGGACAGGGAGGAAATTTCCAGCGTGCAACAGGAAATGGGTAGCTTATAGAGTGGTAAGAAAGTAAAATTCTGCACTTAAATCCCTTTTTTTGCATAGGAGTGGCGTTTAGAAAGCGAGATTTCGACGCGTTAGATTTTTGGCTAGTAGGAATTGGATGCAAATTGGTTGCATCATACTTCTATTCATAGGAATATAGGTATTTTGGTGAAAAGATTTTTCAAATCTACGTACATATAGAATTGTCAGTGTATATACATACATACATACGTACATATATATATGTTGTTTGCATCATATTTTCAGAAATGTTTTCAAAAAAAAAGCATTAATCTAGGAGGGGACGATTTTGAATCGATATGCATAAATGTTTTCTATGTTGTGATACACTATGTACTTATGCGCGTTGGTTGTAAAAATTGATTGTGTAGTTAAACGCAGTTACGAGCTAGAACCATGACTTAGACATGGGTATAATTTAGGGGATGAAATTCTTTTAAGGAGGAAGAATGTAACACCCCTTAAATTTTACAGTTAGTTATTTAATTAATTAATTAGTTAATTAGGTTCTAAAAATGGAATTTGTGCAAACGATGGAATTTGACCATGAAACTTGCACAATTACGTTTGTGGTGAAATTCTACAAAAATTTCATATTTCGATTTTTACGATGGGTGCCATGAAGCGAACGACCGGTGCCATAAAGCCGTCGACCGATGCCACTAAGCGGTTGACCGATTGGGATAGTGATGGCTTGAGTTTACCTTGGACAAATAGCCCAAACTTTATACAACTAACAGGGCTATGTGCCTATGATTCAAGCATAACCCTCTCTTCTCTTCTCATATTTTTCTTAAAGTAGCAGCGATGCTTTGTCATTTTATCTTCTCCACTATTATCTAAAATTTTAAAATAAAATATTTATATTTGTATATACACAAATTGGAGAAGAATAGAAATCAAATAAGAGAATAAGAGAAGCGAGTCAACACTATGCGTTAATGATATTATATATATATATATATATATATATATATATATATATATATAAAATCCCAAATCTCTTCTTAGATCTATAATTCTAATATATGCATATACTCTTCTTATACATATTTCTTAGGATAAGAAGGAAATGAAGTTGAATTAAAGGTTTTACTTTAGATCTGGAGATTTGGAACACTTTTAGAAGGTTAGTGGAAAATTTATAAATTGTTTATGATATTGAACCTATTCCATTGGCATATGTTTCAGTGAGATTACAAGTGATGTCAGCAAGATAGTGCTAGTGAGGAGTCCGCCTTTGGGATTTGATATTAAATGAAAAAGGCCTGCCTAGAATATGGGTATTAAATGGTCAGGGTTCTGCCTAGTCCTTATTAATAAGGTGTTAGGTGGCTTGGGTATTGTCTCTCACATGGCTAAGACTTTAAAGATGGAAGATGCATTAGTAGTATGGCTATTATGTATTATAAAAGCATAAATAGTGGTCAAAAATCTCCATAGCTAGTACCAATAAACCAACGATGTTATGCTAGGAGCCCGCTTAATATTTGGAAGTATTATATAACTGATTGACCTACGACGGTATGTTATACCTTGGGAAGGATGGGTAGGTGAATCTGCTGGGTATGAATATCGTATGTGCAATATTAGTTTAATTTGGTTAACCTTAAAATAGTAGACATAACAATTAAATGAAAACCAATCGGCATAAATTTATGTTATGGACACCGTATAGATTCTCCAGTTATTAGAACGTTGTTCCGACCTTCTCCTCATTACAACCCACATGGCAGATTTAGAAGAACATGTCACTGAAGCAGGATGTGATTGATTGTTGGAGAAGTCTTCTTATCTCTCATGTTCGGTAGTGATGTGGCGATTTTATATCCAAGGAATACCATTAATTCCAAGGTAGTAGCCATAGTCAGTATTTATATCATATTGTTATTTCCTTTTTAGGTTTATATTTTTATAAGTTTCTGATAATGCTCATGCTTATTTGCAGGTACCAAATTTGACGATCTGTGCTCTTATGGACTTGGATTCAAATGTTTTTTCAAAATTTAGGCCCATTAAAGTGTGGGTTGATACATAGTACGATTGATAGACAAGTGCATTTTTATAAAACAAGCATGAGACTTCTATAAATTAATACGAAGAAGATATAATTGTTAGATTGGTGACTTAAGTAACATGCGTTTTTGTGAATTGTATATATTATTGTTTGTGTGAATTATTATTGATATACATATGATAGATTTGTTACTTTGGTTGTGTATTGCCTTTGTGCGTGTGTAAATGTGCATGATATGTGTCTATTAGCTCCATAGTTGGACTAATTATACATAGATATACCTGAATACAGTTTATGTGATTTATATATGTCAACATGTATAAATATTTTTTTGGGTATATCCTTCCTACGGCTAACGTTGGTGCAAGGAATTCCTTATACCATTAAGATGCATGACCTGCAAACATGGTCCTAGAGTAGGGGCAGAAAGGGATTGAGACATCAGTCTAGAGTAGGTTATGTACTTTTTCATTATACGAATAGGTGCTATGACCTAACCTACATGCCAACTACTTTTGAGGTGTTGATTTTCAAGGAAGTCCATGAGTTAGTTGTGGCTCTCGATAGGTCTCTTTGGTAGTTAATGGTAATTCAACATGACTTATTGATATGCAATTTAAGCATATGTATAGTTCGGTATATCTAATTTGGGACTATTGAATAAGTGGATAAAATATATTATACATACGCCTAAATATGTGCTTTAAGTGGTTTATATATATTGGTTTGGTAAGCTTAACTTGGATTAACTGGGTAGTGTAAGGCACTCCAAGAATGAATCAGGATCCACATGGGGATGATAATACTTTGGTGTTGTGTATACATGTGGGAAGGGGTGTGTAGGGTAGCTAATGGCAATTTGGGATAGATGTTGGTTATAAATATTCATATTTCGGTTTTCGGTCTGGATCAAAGGCTTTGTTATATTGTTGTATTTGTTTTTTATATTCAGTAGCATGGTTTGCTGTAGTATGTACTGTTCTAATAAGAGAACCACTATTGTGTACCATCCTGATTTGTTGGTGTATGAATAAAGTAGGGTAATGTATGATTAGTATTACCTATTGATCCTTGCTCATGTTTATAATTTCATATAGGTTGCACGTATATGTAATACCGAGAGATAGTTGCCTTACATCACGCTTTATGTCTATCTCGTGTTTTATCTTTGTTTGTATATGTCATTACAACTCTCGAGCACTCGATTAAGTAGCTTGGAAGTTGGTTGCGTTTGGGGATGGGTTTACAGGATAGCTGGAGCATTCTAGAGGCGTGAAGTCGATATATTAGATATGTATTCTTGTTGATGATGTAGTACATGGAAGACAAGCTATTTTGTATATGAGACTTGTGATAATAGATATAATATTTTGACCTCCATATGAATAGAGTCGATGTATTTTGATTTTCTGTATTGATATTTATTTATCAATTGCTTCTGCTAGTGTAGTCTTTTGTATTTGTTTATCTTGTTCTGTTCATGTATATTCAACATATTATATGTTATCATTCCGCTGTCAAATTATTTCTATACGCCTTGTTATTATGCTTAGTTTTAATTTTTACCTCAGTAAAATATCTTCTATGGTTTTCAAGAGTCTGATGTTGTCACTTAATGTTGGGTCAGGGTATTAGGAAGGGCGAGCCGTTACACTTGGTGATAGAGCTTAGGATCAACACTTAGGACCAAGTAGGCCAATTAGAGTCAAATAACTTGGAAGTTGGAGATACGTTGAGAGAGTGTACTTCTAATTTTCTATTATATGATATATTATATACCACTTGTCTCCCAAATTTTGATTTATTCCATCAAAGTTGCTAAGGTAACTTCGTTTAAGACTATCTAGATGAGTTGACTGGGTGCACGAGGGACTACGAAATAGGTAATCTAAGATGCGTGATTAATTCAGACACTATTTGGTTACTACACGGGATGTTTCACCGTCTATGAACATTCTAACAACTACAACAAGTGTTGGAGGTGGTGTAGCCCTTGGGACATTGAAGTAGACAAGGATGACGAGTAGGCCATGACTTGGATTGATACCAGACATTGCTTTGAGTCTCAGTTTATTCTAAAATCGAAAGGGAAGTCCAGCTTAAGCATTTCATCTATTTGCAGCAGCATAGCTTGTCAATAAAGAAGTATATTAGCCAATTTACTCTTTTGGCTAAATTCAGAGAGAAGATGGTTACTGCTCCTTTGAAGTAGGCATGGAAGCTGGCCTAGGGTCTTAAGGCTAGGATTTGGGATTTATTACTTAGACATATCCCATTCTTAACCCATCGTATTGTAGGTAGATTCTTTTATAATGTTTAACCTTGAATGTGTAACCTTGGCTGTTGAGTTAAGATGCAATGACTGAGGGTACTGCCCTTCAAACTTGATGCATGCATTTTTGAGTAAAGTGGGGATGTTCGGTGTAATGTGACTTGGATCCTGTATCCAAGTAGGATTAGTTTGGTTACTCGAAAATGAGCAAGGACCGAGTGGATGACTTCTAAGTCCTGTGTTGAGTCATTCATGTTAGAAGTATTAATCTTTGTACTAACACGCCTTAAGTGGTAGGATTAATCCTATGAACTACATTGGTATTTTATCAAGATCAGTCAATTCACATACTAGTTCTTAACCCCTAGTTTATGGAAGGGATTCCTAGATGATGTGCACCGGTTATGTAAGAGTTTTTCATTCGATTCTTAAAGGCAGACACTTGAACCAGATTCTTGGGGTGATTTTGAGATTTATGAAGCACGACTATAGTCGTACGATAAATTTTCATCGATCGAACTAAAGAACCGAATCAGAATTCACCTAAGAGGAATCAGGTAGCCAACTCTAGTTTAACAAAGAAATCTTGCAAACGAAATAAAGGATTGGATCAGGCATCATATATTATTTTGGATGATCTTCGTTTCTTGTAAAATTATTTATAGCATAGTATATTTATGATAGCTTGAGATAGTTCGGGGAAGGACTTCTTGACTAGTTTTAAGACGATTTTGATAATAATCTAAATGACGCTATGATACCTGCCTATGCGAGCATCACGGTATGCTTAGTATATTATCCATGTTATCATTGTGTGGTTGAGATGAGTTTGAACCTAAGCAACCCCAAGAATTTATAGATTTTCATTTAATAATGATTTAAATAGTAAAGTTTTCTCCTTTGGAGATTGAGCTCTGTTCGAAAGAGAAAGGAAAGTTGAGACTTAGATTGCTGGATTTATTCGAGAGTTTTAAGGACCAGTGATCCAACCCGTCAGAAAATTTTCTTTTAAGAGCGAGAGATGTGATAGTCTTTCATGTATTGTATTCATGAATGGGAGTTGCACCACTTAAGCTTTTGGGTTATCTTGAATGTCGAATAGATTCATGGAAGTGTACAGCTTGGCAAACATGCATTGACTATTATTGGTTACTGTATGTGTTATTATATACTCCTTTTGAATAATTTGTTATTTGTGTGATAATCTTTATTGATTTTTGTTGCTTATTTGATTACTTGTTGTTCCTTGATTATTGACCGATTGTTTATTCTTGCTGATTGATTTTTGTTGCTTATATATTGCTTGTTGTTGCTTGATTATTGATTGATTGTTTATTCTTGTTTATTGATTTTTATTACTTATTTATTTCTTATTGTTGCTTAATTATTGATTGATTTTTTATTTTTATAGGTTGATTTTTGTTCCTTATTCATTGCTCGTTGTTGATTGTTATCACTAGCATATTATGTTAATTTTCCTTCTCCGTAGAATGAGTTCAAGATGTATCTCATGAATTTTGTTTGTATAAGTATGTAATTCTAGTGACATCGTCGTGATGAGTCGACTGGAGAAAGTGGAAGTGAATCGGATGTGGCCTTAGACCTCGAGGCCTATTCATTTTTGAGAATAGAGCCATATGACTTCAAACCGACGGGGTTAAGCTTGTCCTTGTTTGATGGAGCTTTGTATTGGTATGACTCTAATTACTGAAGGAAAATTTTGTTTCCTTTTTGTTTTGTTAAAATGTGAGAAAACATGTTGTAAAGCTTGCTTTGTTGTTGCTTGTATTTTACAACCGCGCTTATTATTTTTTATTGTAACATGTTTGTTAAAGATGCCTATTACATTAAAGATGCTTGTTGCATTAGGGGTGCATGTTGCACAGTTTGTTATAGCATGTTTATCTAAGGTATTTGTAGCATTGGAGATCTTAGTTGCATTAGATGTGTTTGCTGCATAATTAGTCGTAACATATTTATTTAAGATTCCATGGTTCGATATAGTATATTTATTTGAGATGATTACTATATATGATTTAGCATTCTTAAATCCATGGTTTAATGTTACAATTGTGTTTAATCCCCTTAGTTGAGTACATGATTAGGTTCAAGGAAGCTGTTATGTGCTACTAGGATGTTTATTCACTCGGATTCATATCTAAATGACATGCTCTTATTGTGAAAGAGATACACAAGATCGGTAGTGTAAATGGTACATTTAAATGTGCCTATATGGCATCAGAAATTAGATGCATTAGACATGAGATGTCTCAGATATGATATATATACACACATATATGTTTTATGGTATTTTTTTGGAGCTAGCCACGCAAAGGAAGCGCCATTGAATTTTTCCAAAATGAGTGGAATCCTAAGAGCAAGGAGTTACATTCCGTGCTTTGGAAGTTTTAATAACGCTAACTACATAAGGAATGAATAATGAAATTATAGAAGCAGATACTTGGAAATTTAGGGCAGTCGGGTTGCATTGTTATACTCATAGGAATCTCAGGGACGAAATTCTTTTATGGAGGGTAGAATTCAACAACCCGCAATTTTAACAACTCGATATTTAAATAATTAACTTAAACATTGAATCATTAATTATTAAATGCCCAAAACCCGACTTTTCGCATACGGGTGAATTAGGACTCGAAATTACTTACAATGAGTCCAGATTGATGTTGCAAATCAAAATGAATATTAACATCGCTATATTTGGAGTCATGACATTTGTTTCGATATACGTACTATTTTACGTATTTTATAAGAATATGTGTGTAGTTGAGTCCAGTGGGATCTCAACCGACAGTATATGTTTTTGGGATAAGGACTTCATTATGAGAAGTACGGGCGAAGAATTTTTGGAAACAGGTGATCCGATGACCAAAACGACCTCCAAATATATGAAATTATCGTCTTGGAGCACCATCTTAGATGGCATCAAAATTTATACCATTGGGATTGGAAAAATGATATGAAGTGCACTGGCATATTTCGTGATGATCCAACGTACTCGTGATTATATGAGCTTAAAACGTGTGAAGATTTATGTGATAAAAAATATATTATTATATATACATACTCGGTTCTTTTCCTCTCAGAGACTTTTCGGCTTCTCCTCCTTTATTAAAATATTTCCGACCCATACGCGAACTTTTACCTCCCCTTCTTCAAAATCTAAAAAATAAGCTTGGGAGAATGGGTGGACAGTTGGAGTGTGGCATGGTGCTCCACTAGGCAAGAGGCACATCATGATACCCGAGTTGGCCAATGCGGTGATGATTTAGAAGAGGAGACAATTTAGTGCTATGGGTTTGATAGCTTAGGGGAGAGCTAGAGGCATAGTTAGGCCAAGGTCAGGGTAGCGTTGTGTTCCTCTTGCAAAGCCAAATTGATTGGGTTCTGTAACACCCCACCTCTATACCCACACTAGCCAAGGACACTACGGAGTAATGCCGTCAACTAGCGTGAAGAATAAGGCTGTTGAGGAGCGACCATCCGTGTAATTGCTTTGTGCGAGCACCTATATGTCAGATAGTATAACATGCATTTCATTTCAAGAGAAAATCCAACATACTGATACAAACTCAAAGCTACTACACAGTGGCTATGTGGACTCCAGAAACAAATATAAAAATAAAAATAACATAAATCAGTCACAAATATTCATATCACAAAGGCGGAAATAGATATGAATAATACACGTAGAAGTGTACATCAGAGTAGTGGTCATACAAGATCCACAACAACACAAAAGAATATGTATAAGTGCTAGACAAAAGAGTAAGTATACATCAATGAGTCTCTATCTTGTATGTATAACAACAAAAGCTACTAAACTAAGTAGTCAGACAAAAGTAAGGTGATGGACCCAGATAAGGAGTCAAGCAGAAGCACCTGTAACATCTCGGTCTGACCCGAGTACTATTTAATAAGAAAATAATAAATGGATCAGTCTAGCTATAAATATCACATAAAATGAGATAGGATAAGAGATATAACAAAAACGTATGATAACAATAATGTCATACTATGAAAAGTATACATATAACATCAACAAAAATCATACCATATCTCAAGAATCTCATAACAGCAAAAAGAATGTCATATTCTTTATTTTATTCACCAAACCATAAATATTGACAAATATATCAATGCCAATCACAAATTTGGTGAATCACAAATTCTAGAAATTATCAAATAGAAATCCAGAAATCACAAAAAGGGGGAGGCCTATCACAAAATAGGAGCATGAAAACTCACCACGTGTATCAAAAACGGGTCGCTATCCCATGGTCGCTAACCATAGAGCCGGTGCAACGACGTAGTACAATATCGGTACGCCTGAGGAACCTGAAACTCAAATAATTCGGAACAATGACGTAGTATAGCGTTACGCCCGATGAACCGAACTCCAATAATACGGAAGAACGACGTAGTACAACGTTACGCCCGATGAATCGAACTCCAATAATATGGAACAACGACGTAGTACAACGTTACGCCCGATGAACCGAACTCCATAAAAAACATGGGTCGCTAGCCCACAAAAAATGAGTCGAAACTCCAAAGAATGCATATGTCGTTAGCCTATAAAAGAAATGAGGCGAAACTCAATAAAACGAGGTATAGTCCTCTACGTGGACAAAGGGACATCGCATATTGCAAGTCTAAATCACAAAATGATCATCATCGATCATCAAGAAGTGTCAATTACACTAAGCTAGTAAATAAACGAGTTCAACTTCATGTCCCATAACCACTGGCTTAACTTAAATATTTAGGAACAAATTGTAGATTTCCATTCAAAAATTATCACAAGAGTTTCAATAAAAAAAGTCTAAGAATTAACCGACAAAGTAAACGCAAGCATTTCATACCACTTGTTTTGCTAAGTCGTTTAATTGGATTTCTCGAACGAATGAGGGAAAGATTTGTATATACCGATAGGTTGGGAAAACGGTTTTATAAATGAGCTTTGTATTAAAAGTAGAGTTGAAATCATCTTAATGAAAGAGTTTTGATATTTACTACTAGTATAGAAGCCTTTGTATTTCAAAGTGACAAGTCACAAAATAATCGTAGAAACAATCAATCATCAAATATTCACATACGAAGACGTGAATCAAACCATAGAAATCGATACCAAATCCATCAAAATGGATATTCCCCAAAAATCCCTAAAAAGAAGTTATCAAAGTCAAAAAAGGTGATAACGAAAAATTGGAGAAACAAGAATCGGTTAAAAATTAGAAATTCAAACACAAAAGGAAAAATAGACAGAGACAGCAGATTCAGTCGACTAGACCAGGGTGGTCGGTCGAGTGACACAAATCCTGGGAACTTTCTATTTCCAGGTTCAGTCGACTGAACTTGGGTGGCCAGTCGACTGAATCATGCCTGGAAACTTTCGGTTTCCAGGCTCAGTCGACTGACCCAAAGTGGTCAGTCGACTGAACTGGAAATTCCAGTATTCTCAGCCTAGCCCCCAAGGGGCAAAATCCCAAACAATTTTGCGATCAGACGAGCGAAGGGCGCTAGGGGTTTACGCCAATCGGCAACCAACCCTATAGGCTCTTCGATACGCCACCAAAAACATGATCAAACATCGAAGCTAGGATTTTTAAAGATTTAAATTCAAAATACCAAAAATTGGAATATTTATAAAACCAATTCAATTCAAACAAACAAACAAGAAAAAGATGTTAGGAATCACTACCTAACAACTATCAAAGATATAGACATAGATGTGACTTCAAAAACTCACCTTTAAACCCAAAAACAAGGGAGGAGAAGCTTGAAAACAAAGAAAGATCAACCACTCTTCAATTTCAACTCTAGAAACTCCAATCTAAGTCTAAAAGCAATAATTTTCCAAATTAGGTTATAGGAAATTTCTGAAATTGGAGAGAGATTGAGATGGAGAAGATGGAGAGGATGCTTACCTAAGCTTCTCTTGGATTTTGGACTTGAATTTGAGTTTCCTAATCAAAGCTAGGGCTTAGGAATTTCCATTTCCTTTTCTCTTCCCCCAATTTTACAAAAGCTTGAAGTGTTAGGAAATGAGAATGAATGAAGAGGAGAGGGGGTGGAGCTAGGGTCTTATGTTAGGTTATTGGGCTGAAACCCAAACCCAAAACCCTAAGTGAAAATGTCAAAATTCAAGCTAACTCCAAACATATCGATGTTTATACTTAAAAAGGTAAAAAACTGCATTTTGAACTCAATGGAAGTGGTCTCGAGTTCTAATTCGACTGTTTGCAAAAAGTAGCATTTTGGGCTTTAATCCGACTAACGATGCTATATTTAAATAAAATATTTAAATATACAATCGTAAAATATGCGGGTTGTTACAGACTCCCCTCCTTAAAGAAATTGCGTCCTCGTAATACTTAAGGAGAAAATAAAAAGTAACAACCATAAAAGCATATCAACACAAAAGAAAATTTGAAGTAAGAAGTTCACCCTAAAGAACACGAGAGAGCAAGTTGCTCATAAGTCAAATTAGGTGAAACTTCAATTTCTTCAATAACACCGGGCTCAAGAATATAATCGGAATCCATAAGGCATTTCCGTAGTTGAGAGACGTAGGAAAATGTCATGAACAGCAGAAAATCGAGCCGGTGAAACGACGAAATTCAATAACGGTATGCCCGAATAATTTGGAACAACGATGTAGTATAATAACAGTACATCCTATGTACCCGAAACTCAATTAAATTGGGCAACGACGTAGTACAATAATGGTACGTCAGATGAGCCTGTCAAAAAGATCATTCCATTCGGACATCATCAAAGAAACAGCCATTTGGTGTTTACGACTAAAGGCATCGGCAAAACAATTTCCCTTTCCAAAGTATAAGGAATATCAAGATCAAAGGATGTAAGGAACTCGAGCCAACGACATGGATGCAAATTAAGTTCCTTTTGAGAAAATAAATACTCCAAAGATTTATGTTAGGTGTAGAGAACAAATTTCTCTCCCAAAAATAATGATTCCAATTCTAAAAGTGAAAACAATAGCCACGAACACTAGATCATGAGTGGCATACCTAGTCTCGACAGGCTTTACTTTTATAGAAGCATAAATGATAGAACGTTCTTTTTTGCAAGAGAACGGCACCCCGACCAATACGACTAGCATCGGTACAAACAGTGAAGTCTTGGTTCCCCTTGGGAATCACAAGAATAGGAGCATCGAAAAGAAGTTATTTTAAAACTTTCAAAATTACAATTAAATTTATGTAATCATTTTTCTAGAAAAATTTACTTATTCTAAGTCAATTTACTTTGTCTGATTGTCTCATCATAGCATTTAGGAGATTCCTATCGATAACGTTGATCAAGCGCATTGACCTGAATTCTTAAAGCACTCAATGGGAAAAACAACACAAAATCATCTTCTTTATGATAAAAATATTTCTTAAAAACTTTATGAATATTCTTTGCTCGTTTCAAAAATAAAAGTCCAATTATACTTATAAATAAATCTTATGAAAAAGATTTGCAAAATTTTAAGTTGTTGTTTTTATCCAAATCAATGAACACAAAGATGGTCTCATCGAAATATTCGTCGGATACTCGATTAATAAGATGGATGAAATAAGCTAGACAACTCGAATGACATCACATGTCATTCATAAGAATCATAACAAGTGCGGAATGCAGTAAGGGGGTAAGCTATCCTCCGCAACTCATAGCTAATGAAAACTGGTGGTAAATTCGAACTGAAAAGACCTTAGCTACACTCAAAAGATTGCTTAGGTGATAATCCTAAGATAAGCTCGAAAATACCGAAAAATTCACGAACTACTTGAATGAGGAGAATAACATCTTCCTCAACAAGTGGGTCTAGAGAATAAAATGGTGCCACCAAATTAGAATCGAAATCATTTAGAAAAAAATAGAAATCTGCTTAACAGATTGAAAATGTCGAAGATGGATAGTCCAATCGGGACATAGGATATGGACTTCATAATAATTAAGCCAATCCTTTCCCAAAAATCGATTCCGAAGCCTAAGTAACGCATAACATGCAAGTCGGCTCGAAAAGAATAATCACATAAAATAATCTCGATATTTTTACAAAGTAAACTGAGTGTTGCGGATCCACCAACCGAATTCGCAATTCTCAGTGCAGTCACCAAGCCCAAAGTATTTAAAGAAAAAGAATCAACAAGTCCTTTTGATAAATACCCATATCAAAACGAACTCAAATAAGATAATCACGAAACAAATTAATGCCATCAATGATAGAATAAAAAATACCTTAACCAAGAGAAGTGTCACAAGGAGCTTGCAAACATTCAGCTCTCCCTCTCTCCTACTTTGAAGTGTGGGACATGTAGATATAAGATGACCCAAACTTTTGCAATAACGACAAAAGAGAGGTTTCAGACACTTATTAGCATAATGGTCCATGGAATCACAGTTGTAGCATTGTCCACGACTAGAGGTAGGAGTCTTTTCTACCGGTGTTTCTTGTTCCCTTTCTTGTTGGGATTGGGGCTTTTGAATTTAATAGGCCTCTTTATGTTATTGTTGAAGTTCTGTTTGGCACCCACAACTTCAACATCACTTTCATTACCAGCATCTTCAAGTCGAAGAGCGATATCAATAAGTCGATCGAAAGGAACTTGCAGAAGTAAAGGCTTTTTAAGGTTCTTATTCAATCCATAGACAAACCTTTGATTTTCCTTCAATGGGGTATTAGTATACTCGACCCCATATTTAGAGAGAGAATCTAAAGATGCGATGTAATTTGTCATAGAAGATTCACCTTGAACAAGGTCAATAAAATGTCGGGCCAAAGTTACTTTTTCAGCTTCCGGCATAAACTTTAACTCGAACATTTCTCGGAATTGCTCCTAAGTAAGTTCCGCTTCAATAAACTATGAAACCAAAAGCTCATACCAATCTAACGCTCTTTCTTGGAGCATGCTAGAAGCCACTTGGACTCGATGGAGATCAATAAGATTCATGCAAGAAAAGATGCGATCGCATGATCCAAGCCAAGCTTGGATTTCTATAACACTTTCGGAACCCTTGAATGGTCTTCCACCCAAATCGGTATAGTCTCTGCACAAGCATGCAAATCTAGATCTAGGATGAGTAGGCTTTGGAATGGGTCCGACGGCTTGAGCATTCTTTACAAGATCTAGAAGCTACTGGGCAGACATGAATACTCCCTCCTGCGGAGTAGCACTGGATAGACCGGGGATGGGACGGCCTAGCCTAACCATTTCTCTTCTTTAAGAAAGAAAGAAAGAAGAAGAAAAAAGTTATTCACAAAATGAATGTCAAACAAACTAGATTGACAAAACAAGGCATCATAAAAGAAATTAGGATAGAACGGATCCTATGACTCGGATAAATCCTAAAGCACGACTCCAAAGAAGGACTTAGGATAATGATCCTTGCTAGATTATTCTACATTGTTTCGAAGTTTGGCTCTGATACCATACTGTAACGTCCCACCTCTATACTCACGCTAGCCAAGGACACTACGGAGTAATGTCGTCAACTAGCATGAAGAATAAGGCTGTTGAGGAGCAACCATCCGTGTAATTTCTTTGTGCGAGCACCGATATGTCAAATAGTATAACATGAATTACATTTCAAGAGGAAATCCAACATACCGATACAAACTCAAAGCTACTACACAGTAGCTATGTGGTCTTCGGAAACAAATATAGAAATAAGCATAACATAAAACAGTCACAGATATTCATATCACAAAGGCGGAAATAGATACGAATAATACACATAGAAGTGTACATCAGAGTGGTGGTCATACAAGATCCACAACATCACAAAAGAATAGGTAAAGTGCTAGACAAAAGGGTAAGTATACATCAATGAGTCTATGTCTCGTATGTATAACAACAAAAGCCACTAAACTGAGTAGTTAGACAAAAGTCAGATGATGGTCCCAGATAAGGTGTGACGCCCCACCTCTATACCCAGCTAGCCAAGAACACTACGGAGTAATGCTGTCGATTAGCACGGAGAATAAGGATGTTGAGGAGCGGCCATCTGTATAATTGCTTTGTGCGAGTACCGATATGCCAGATAAAAATATAACTTTTCATCTCAAGAGGAAATCCGACATACCGACACAAACTCAAAGCTACTACACAGTGGCTATAAAGGTCTTCGGAAACAAATATAGAAATAAACATAACACAAATAAGTCACAGATAATTCATATCACAAAGGCGGAAATAGATATGAACATTACACATAAAAGTGTATATCAGAGTAGTGGTCAAATAAGATCCACGACATCACAAAAGAATAGATACAAGTGCTAGACAAAAGAATACATCTATGAGTCTATATCTCAAGTGTATATAACAAAAACTACTAATCTAAGTAGTTAGCTAAAAGATCATATGATAACCCCATAAGAGAAGTCAAGTAGAAGCACCTGTAACATCTCGGTCTGACCCGAGTATTATTTAAGAAGAAAATAATAAACGGATCAGTCTAGCTATAAATATCAGATGAAATGATATAGAATAAGAGATATGACTAAACGTATAATAATCACAATGCCAAGCTGTGATATATATAAGTAATTGAAAATCAACAAGAGATTAATCAATATCGCAAAGATCTTCTCAAAGATAAAAAGGAATGTCATACTCCTAATTTCATTCACCAAGCCACAATAAATGACATATATATATATATCAATGCCAATCGTAAAAGTCGGTGAAACATAAATTTCAGAATTCAACACACGAAATCCAGAAATCACAAGAAAAGGATGGCCAAGACATTGATGTAGTGCAAACGGTACATCCAATGAATCTAAAGCAAAGACATTGATGTAGTGCAAACGGTACATCCAATGTATCAAAAACATATCATTGATGTAGTGCAAACGGTACATCCAATGAATCAAAAGCAAAGACATTGATGTAGTGCAAACGGTACATCCAATGTATTAAAAGCGTATCATTGATGTAGTGCAAACGGTACATCCAATGAATCAAAAGCAAAGACATTGATGTAGTGCAAACGGTACATCCAATGTATCAAAAGCATATCATTGATGTAGTGCAAACGATACATCCAGTGAATCAAAAGCAAAGACATTGATGTAGTGCAAACGGTACATCCAATGTATCAAAAGCAAAGACATTGATGTAGTGCAAACGGTACATCAAATGTATCAAAAGCATATCATTGATGTAGTGCAAACGGTACATCCAATGAATCAAAAGCAAAGACATTGATGTAGTGCAAACGGTACATCCAATGTATCAAAAGCAAAGACATTGATGTAGTGCAAACGGTACATCAAATGTATCAAAAGCATATCATTGATGTAGTGCAAACGGTACATCCAATGAATCAAAAGCAAAGACATTGATGTAGTGCAAACGGTACATCCAATGTATCAAAAGCATATCATTGATGTAGTGCAAACGGTACATCCAATGAATCAAAAGCAAAGACATTGATGTAGTGCAAATGGTACATCCAATGTATCAAAAGCTAAGACATTGATATAGTGCAAACGGTACATCCAATGAATCAAAAGCAAAGACATTGATGTAGTGCAAACGGTACATCCAATGTATCAAAAGCAAAGACATTGATGTAGTGCAAACGGTACATCCAATGTATCAAAAGCATATCATTGATGTAGTGCAAACGGTACATCCAATGAATCAAAAGCAAAGACATTGATGTAGTGCAAACGGTACATCCAATGTATCAAATAATTCGGAGCATTGACGTCGTACAGCGCGACATCCGATGAACCAAATCAAAAAGACATCGCACAATGCTAGTCTAAAACATAAAAATGAACGTCATGATCACAGAGAAGTGTCAATTACAGTAAGATAGTAAATATATGAGCTTAGCTTCATGTCCCATAACCACTAGCTTAACTTAAATATTTACGAACAAATTGTAGATCTCCACTAGAAAATTGTCACAAGAGATTCAATCGAACAAGTCCAAGAATTAACCAGCGAAGTAAACGCAATCGTTTCATACCACTTGTTTTACTAAGCCGTTTAATTAGATTTCTCATACGAGTGAGGTAAAGGTTTGTATATACTAATAGATTGGGAAACGGTTTAAGAAAACGAGCTTTGTAATAAAATAGTGTTGAAATCATTTGAAGCAAAAGTTTTGATATTTACTACTAGTATAGAAAACCTTTATATTTTTAAAGTGACAAATCACAAAGAAGATTGTAGGAACAATCAATCACTAAAATTCACATTTGAAGACGTGAATAGAATCCAAAGAAATCGATACCGAATCCATCGAAATGGATATTCCAAGAATTCCCGAAGAAAATAAGTTATCAAAGTCAATAAAAAATGATAACAACAAATAGGGAAATAACACAAATCGATTAAAGTTGGAAATTCAGACAACTAGGTAAAATAGGCATAGTTGGCAAATAGCAGCAGGTCGGTCGACATGACTCCCTGAGTCGGTTGACCGAACCAGAGGCAGGAAGTGCTCGGGCACCAGGTCGATCGACCGGCCCAGGGGCTCGGTCGGCCGAAGCCTGTAACCAGCACTTCCTAAACAGAGGCAGGAAGTGCCTGGACTACAGGTCGGTCGACCGGCCCAGGGGCTCGGTCGGTTGAACCTGTATACTTGCACTTCCTACCCTATTTCAAATGAGGTGCAAATCTCGACCAAATTGCAATCGCACGAGCAACGGCGCTAAGGGTTTATGCCAATCGACTACCCGACCCTATATGCTCCTCGATGCATCACCAAAAACATGTTCAAACATCAAAGTTAGGATTTTTAACGAATTGAACTCAAAACAGTAAAAATTGGAATTTTCACCAAATCGATCCAAACCAAAAGCAAATGCACATGAATAAGTGTTAGGAATTCATACCTAGCAGTCGAAGATAAATATAGGCTTAGATGTGAGATAAAAATCTCACCTTTAAACCCAAATCAATGAAGAAGAAGCTTGAAAGCAAAGGAGAATCAACCACTCTTCAAATCCAACTCAAGAACCTTGATTCTAAGCTATAAAAGAAGAACATTCCCAAATTTAGGTATAGGAATTTCTGAATTTGATAAGAGAATGAGTTGGAGAAGAAGAAGAGAAGCTTACCAATGGGTTCTTCTATTAGTTTGGAGCTAGAGTTTGATTTGCAAAAGAAAACTAGGGCTTGGAGTTTTAATTTCCTCTTCCACTCTCCATTAACATAAAGCTTGAGTATAAGGAAATGAGGAATGAAGTAATGAAGAGGAGAAGGGGTTGGGACTGAATACATAAGTGGGGTTAATGGGCTCAGCCCAAACCAAGGCCCTAAGTAAAAAGTAGCAAAAATCAACTTTCTCCAAACATATCGAAGCTTATACTCAAAAAGGTTGCAAACGGAATTTTAAACTCAATGGGAGTGGTCCCGAGTCCTAATTCGACCGTATGCAAAAAGTAGCTTTTCGGATCAAAATCCGACGAACGATAAAATATTTAAATAAAATATTTAAATATACAATTGATAAATATGCGGGTTGTTACAGACTCCCATCCTTAAAGAAATTCCGTCCTCACAATACTTAAGAAGAAAATAAGAAGTAACAACCATAGAAGCATATCAACACAAAAGAAAATTTGAAATAGGAAGTTCACCATAAGGAGCATGATAGATTTAGCACGAACAGGATCGCTCGATGAATTCTCTAGATTCCCAAGAGAAATCCCTAGGATTTGAGAACCATTGAACTCTCACAAGAAGAACATCTTTATTCCGAAGGCGCTCAACCCCCGAAGCAATGATGCGAATGGGATGTTGCTCATAAATCAAATCTGGTGAAACTTCAATTTCCTTAATAACACCGGGTTCAAGAATAAAAATCGGAATCCCTAAGGCATTTCCGTAGATAAAAGACGTGGAGAACGTCAAGAATAGCAGAAAATTGAGCCAGTGCAACGACGTAGTATAATAACAGTGCGCCTGAGAAACTAGAAACTCAAATAATTTGGGACATCAGCATAGTACAAAAACGGTACGCCCAATGAACCAAAGCCCGAATAATTTCGGAACACCAACGTAGTACAAAAACGGTACGTCCAATGAACCGATAAACTGGAACAACGATGTAGTATAATAATGGTACATCCATTGATCCAGATAAGACGGAACATCGATGTAGTATAATAACAGTACATCCGATGAACCGAACACCATAAAAGAACATCGGACGCTAGTCCATTAAAAAAATGAGATAAAGCTCAATAAAACGAAGTATATCAAAACGTTCGATGAACTTGATAAAAAGATGATTCTTCGGACAACATCAAAGAACCAACAACTTGTTGCCTACGACGAAGCGTGTTGGCAACACGATTTCCCCTTCGGGAATAAAAAGAATATCAAGATCATAAGATGCCAGGAACTCGAGTCGACATGAAGTTCCTTACGAGAAAATAAATATTCCAAAGATTTATGATCGAGGTAGAGAACAAATTTCTCATCCAAATATGATGATGCCAAATTCCAAAAGTAAAAACAATAGCCGCGAGCACTAGATCATGAGTGGCATATCTAGTCTCGATAAGCTATAATGATTTAGAAGCACAAGTGATAGCACGTTCTCCTTTGCAAGAGAACGGCATCCAAACCAATACGACTAGCATCGGTACAAATAGCAAAGTCTTGGTTCCCCTTCAGGAATCACAAGAATATGAGTATCGAAAAAGAAAGAATTTCTTTAAATATCCTCCTTTCCTGAAAAGTTAAAACTTTCAAAATTACATTTATCTTTATGTAATAATCTTTCTATAAAAATTTACATTTTATAAGTCAATATATATATCGTGTCTGATTGTCTCATCAAAGCGTTTAGGAAGTTCCTATCGATAACGTTGATCAAGCGTATCGACCAGAATTCTTAAAGCACTCAACGGGCAATACAATCACAAAATCATCTTCTATATGAGGAAAATATCTCTTAAAAGTTTTGAGAATATTCTTGGCCCATTTGAGAGAAAAGTCAAATCGTACTTACAAATAAATCTTATGAAAAAGATTCACAAAATTTTAAATTTCTATTTTCATCCAAAATTAATAAATACAAGAATGGTCTCATCGAAGTATTCATAAAATATTCGATTTATAAAATGGATGAAATAAGCTGGATAAATCGAATGACATAATAAGTCATTCATAAGAATCATAACGAGTGCGAAATGCGGTAAGTGGAATGCTAACTTCCGCAACTCGTAGCAAATGAAAACCGGTGGCAAGGTCGAGCTGAAAAGATCTTAACACTACTCAAAAGATTGCTTAGGTGACAGTCCTAAGACAAATTCAAAAATACCGGAAAATTTCTCAAACTACATGAATGAGAGAAACAACACTTTCCTTATAAGTGGGCTTAAGGAATAAAATGATTCCACCAAAAATTTGAAATCGGAATCACAAGGAAAAATAGAAAGATGCTTAACAGATAGAAAATGTCGAAGATGAATAGTCCACTCAAAAAATAGGATATGGGCTTCACAATGATTAAGCCGATCCTTTCAAAAAAATCAATTCCGAAGCCTAAGTAAAAATCGGCTCGGACAGAAAAATCACATAAAATAATTTCGACATCAATAAAGACAAATTGAGTGTTGCGGATCCACCATCCGGATTCGCAATTCTCAAGGAAGACATCAAGCTCAAAATATTCAAAGAAAAAGAATCGACAAGTTCTTTTGATATAAAAATAATGAGATGAAACCCATATCAAAAAGAACTCGAATAAGAAGGTCACGAAATAAATAATGCCATCAAGGATTGAATGTAAAATACCTTGACCGAGAGAAGAGTTTCTAGGGGCTTGCACAATATTTAGCTTTCTCATGTCCTTGTTCAAAAGTTTGGGACATGTAGATAAAAGATGACCCAGTTTCTTGCAATAGCGACAAGAATGGGGTTTTGGACACATATTCGCATAGTGTTCCTTAGAATTACAATTGTAGCATCCTCCACGATTAGGGATTGGAGTCTTTGCTACAAAAGTAGTTTGCTTCACTCTCTTATTGGGATTAAGGCTCTTGAACTTAATATGCCTCTTCTTGGAAGTCCCAATATCACAAACACTTCCTTTACCAACCTCTCCATGAAGAAGAGTAACATCCACCAGCTGATTGAAAGAAACTTCAAGTTTCAAAGGTAGAACCATTTCGGGGTTCTTACTCAAAGCATAGATAAACTCTTGATTCTTTGAAAGATCCAAAAGTTGTTGAGCAGACATGAATACTCCATCCAGGGGAGCAGCACTAGATTGACCGGGCTGGGACGGCCAAGTCTAACCATTTCTCTTCTTTAAGAAAGAAAGAAAGAAGAGGAAAAAGTTATTCTCAAAATAAATTTCAATCAAACTTGATTGATAAAACAAGGAATCATAAAGAAAATAGGATGAATCGGTACTAAGACCCGAATAAAATCCTAAAGCACGACTCCTAAGATGGGCTTAGGACGATGATCCTTGTTATAATATTCCATATTGTTCTGAAGTTTGGCTTTGATACCAAGCTGTGACGCCCCACCTCTATACCCACGCTAGCTAAGAACACTACGGAGTAATGCTGTCGACTAGCACGGAGAATAAGGCTGTTGAGGAGCGACCTTCTGTATAATTGCTTTGTGCGAGTACCGATATGCCAGATAAAAATATAACTTTTCATCTCAAGAGGAAATCCGACATACCGACACAAACTCAAAGCTACTACACAGTGGCTATAAATGTCTTCGGAAACAAATATAGAAATAAACATAACATAAATCAATCACAGATAATTCATGTCACAAAGGCGGAAATGGATATGAACATTACACATAAAAGTGTATATCAGAGTAGTGCTCAAATAAGATCCACGACATCACAAAAGAATAGATACAAGTGCTAGACAAAAGAATACATCTATGAGTCTATATCTCAAGTGTATATAACAAAAACTACTAATCTAAGTAGTTAGCCAAAAGATCATATGATAACCCCAGAAGAGAAGTCAAGCAGACGCACTTGTAACATCTCGGTCTGACCCGAGTATTATTTAAGAAAAAAATAATAAACGGATCAGTCTAGCTATAAATATCAGATGAAATGATATAGAATAAGAGATATGACTAAACGTATAATAATCACAATGCCAAGCTGTGATATATATAAGTAATTGAAAATCAACAAGAGATTAATCAATACCGCAAAGATCTTCTCAAAGATAAAAAGGAATGTCATACTCCTAATTTCATTCACCAAGCCACAATAAATGACATATATATATCAATGCCAATCGTAAAAGTCGGTGAAACATAAATTCCAGAATTCAACACACGAAATCCAGAAATCACAAGAAAATGATGGCCAAGACATTGATGTAGTGCAAACGGTACATCCAATGAATCAAAAGCAAAGACATTGATGTAGTGCAAATGGTACATCCAATGTATCAAAAGCATATCATTGATGTAGTGCAAACGGTACATCCAATGAATCAAAAGCAAAGACATTGATGTAGTGCAAACGGTACATCCAATGTATCAAAAGCATATCATTGATGTAGTGCAAACGATACATCCAATGAATCAAAAGCAAAGACATTGATGTAGTGCAAACGGTACATCCAATGTATCAAAAGCATATCATTGATGTAGTGCAAACGGTACATCCAGTGAATCAAAAGCAAAGACATTGATGTAGTGCAAACGGTACATCCAATGTATCAAAAGCAAAGACATTGATGTAGTGCAAACGGTACATCTAATGTATCAAAAGCATATCATTGATGTAGTGCAAACGGTACATCCAATGAATCAAAAGCAAAGACATTAATGTAGTGCAAACGGTACATCCAATGTATCAAAAGCATATCATTGATGTAGTGCAAACGGTACATCCAATGAATCAAAAGCAAAGACATTGATATAGTGCAAACGGTACATCCAATGTATCAAAAGCATATCATTGATGTAGTGCAAACGGTACATCCAATGAATCAAAAGCAAAGACATTGATGTAGTGCAAACGGTACATCCAATGTATCAAAAGCATATCATTGATGCAGTGCAAACGGTACATCCAATGAATCAAAAGCAAAGACATTGATGTAGTGCAAACGGTACATCCAATGTATCAAAAGCAAAGACATTGATGTAGTGCAAACGGTACATCCAATGTATCAAAAGCATATCATTGATGTAGTGCAAACGGTACATCCAATGAATCAAAAGCAAAGACATTGATGTAGTGCAAACGGTACATCCAATGTATCAAAAGCAAAGACATTGATGTAGTGCAAACGGTACATCCAATGTATCAAAAGCATATCATTGATGTAGTGCAAACGGTACATCCAATGAATCAAAAGCAAAGACATTGATGTAGTGCAAACGGTACATCCAATGTATCAAATAATTCGGAGCATCGACGTCGTACAGCGCGACATCCGATGAACCAAATCAAAAAGACATCGCACAATGCTAGTCTAAAACATAAAAATGATCGTCATGATCACAGAGAAGTGTCAATTACAGTAAGCTAGTAAATATATGAGCTTAGCTTCATGTCCCATAACCACTAGCTTAACTTAAATATTTACGAACAAATTGTAGATCTCCACTAGAAAAATGTCACAAGAGATTCAATCGAACAAGTCCAAGAATTAACCGGCGAAGTAAACGCAAGTGTTTCATACCACTTGTTTTACTAAGCCATTTAATTAGATTTCTCATACGAGTGAGGTAAAGGTTTGTATATACTAATAGATTGGAAAACGGTTTAAGAAAACGAGCTTTGTAATAAAATAGTGTTGAAATCATTTGAAGCAAGAGTTTTGATATTTACTACTAGTATAGAAAACCTTTATATTTTTAAAGTGACAAATCACAAAGAAGATTGTAGGAACAATCAATCACTAAAATTCACATTTGAAGACGTGAATAGAATCCAAAGAAATCGATACCGAATCCATCGAAATGGATATTCCAAGAATTCCCGAAGAAAATAAGTCATCAAAGTCACTAACAAATGATAACAACAAATAGGGAAATAACACAAATCAATTAAAGTTGGAAATTCAGACAACTAGGCAAAATAGGCATAGTTGGCAAATAACAGCAGGTCGGTCGACCGGACTCCCTGATTCGGTTGACCGAACCAGAGGCAGGAAGTGCTCGGGCACCAGGTCGATCGATCGGCCCAGGGGCTCGGTCGGCCGAAGCCTGTAACCAGCACTTCCTAAACAGAGGCAGGAAGTGCCTGGACTACAGGTCGGTCGGCCGGCCCAGGGGCTCGGTCGGCCGAACCTGTATACTTGCACTTCCTACCCTATTTCAAATGAGGTGCAAATCTCGACCAAATTGCAATCGCACGAGCAACGACGCTAAGGGTTTATGCCAATCGACTACCCGACCCTATATGCTCCTCGATGCATCGCCAAAAACATGTTCAAACATCAAAGTTAGGATTTTTAACGAATTGAACTCAAAACAGTAAAAATTGGAATTTTCACCAAATCGATCCAAACCAAAAGCAAATGCACATGAATAAGTGTTAGGAATTCATACCTAGCAGTCGAAGATAAATATAGGCTTAGATGTGAGATAAAAATCTCACCTTTAAACCCAAATCAATGAAGAAGAAGCTTGAAAGCAAAGGAGAATCAACCACTCTTCAAATCCAACTCAAGAACCTTGATTCTAAGCTATAAAAGAAGAACATTCCCAAAGTTAGGTATAGGAATTTCTGAATTTGATAAGAGAATGAGTTGGAGAAGAAGAAGAGAAGCTTACCAATGGGTTCTTCTATTAGTTTGGAGCTAGAGTTTGATTTGCAAAAGAAAACTAGGGCTTGGAGTTTTAATTTCCTCTTCCACTTTCCATTAACATAATGCTTGAGTATAAGGAAATGAGGAATGAAGTAATGAAGAGGAGAAGGGGTTGGGACTGAATACATAAGTGGGGTTAATGGGCTCAGCCCAAACCAAGGCCCTAAGTAAAAAGTAGCAAAAATCAACTTTCTCCAAACATATCGAAGCTTATACTCAAAAAGGTCGCAAACGGCATTTTAAACTCAATGGGAGTGGTCCCGAGTCCTAATTCGACCGTATGCAAAAAGTAGCTTTTCGGACCAAAATCCGACGAACGATAAAATATTTAAATAAAATATTTAAATATACAATTGATAAATATGCGGGTTGTTACAGAAGGAGTCAAGCTGAAGCACCTGTAACATCTCGGTCTGACCCGAGTATTATTTAATAAGAAAATAATAAACAGATCAGTCTAGCTATAAATATCAGATAAAATGAGATAGGATAAGAGATATAAAAAAACGTATGATAACAATAATGCCATACTATGAAAAGTATACATTTAACATCAACAAAAATCATACCATATCTCAAGAATCTCATAACAGCAAAAAGAATGTCATATTCCTTATCTTATTCACCAAACCATAAATATTGACAAATATATCAATGCCAATCACAAAATTGGTGAATCACAAATTCTAGAAATCATCAACTAGAAATACAAAAATCACAAAAAGGAGGGAGACCTATCACAAAACGGAAGCATGAAAACTCACCATCACGTGTATCACAAACGGGTCGCTATCCTTTGGTCGGTAACCATAGAGCCGGCGCAATAACATAGTACAATATTAGTACGCCCGAGGAACCTGAAACTCAAATAATTCAGAACAACGACGTAGTACAGCGTTACGCCTGATGAACCGAACTCCAATAGTACAGAACAAAGATGTAGTACAGCGTTATGCCTGATGAACCGAACTACAATAATACAAAACAACGACGTAGTACAGCGTTACGCTCGATGAACCGAACTCCATAAAAGAACATGGGTCGCTAGCCCATAAAAATGAGTCAAAACTCCAAAGAATGCATAGGTCTTTAGCCTATAAAAGAGATGCGGTAAAACTCAATAAAACAAGGTATAGTCCCCTATGTGGACAAAGAGACATCGCATATCGCAAGTCTAGATCACAAAATGATCATATCGATCATCAGGAAGTGTCAATTACACTAAGCTAGTAAATAAATGAGTTTAGCTTCATGTCCCATAACCACTGGCTTGACTTAAATATTTACGAACAAATTGTATATTTCCACTCAAAAATTGTCACAAGAGTTTCAATCGAACAAGTCTAAGAATTAACCGACAAAGTAAACGCAAGTGTTTCATACCAATTGTTTTGCTAAGTCGTTTAATTGGATTTCTCGAACGAATGAGGAAAAGGTTTGTATATACTAATAGGTTGGGAAAAAGGTTTCATAAACGAGCTTTGTATTAAAAGTAGAGTTGAAATCATTTTAATGAAAGAGTTTTGATATTTACTACTAGCATAGAAACCTTTGTATTTCAAAGTGACAAGTCACAAAATGATCGTAGAAACAATCAATCATCAAATATTCACATACGAAGACCTGAATCAAATCCATAGAAATCGATATCAAATCCATCAAAATGGATATTCTCCAAAAATCCCGAAAAAGAAGTTACCAAAGTCAACAAAGGTGATAACAACAAATTGGAGAAACAAGAATCGATTAAAAATTGGAAATTCAAACACAAAAGGCAAAATAGGCAGAGACGGCAGATTCAGTCGACTGGACCAGGGTGGTCGGCCGACTGACACAATCCTTAGATACTTTCTGTTTCCAGGTTCAGTCGACTGAACCTGGGTGGTCAGTTGACTGAATCATGCATGGAAACTTTCGGTTTCCAGGCTCAGTCGACTGACCCAAAGTGGTCAGTCGACTGATACTGGCCCAGGAAAATTCCTGGGTTCGGTTCAGTCGACTGACCTTCTAGTTCAGCCGACTGAAATGGAAATTCCAATATTCTCAGCCTAGCCCCCAAGGGGCAAAATCCCAAACAATTTTGCAATCGGACGAGCGATGGGAACTAGGGGTTTACGCCAATCGGCAATCCAGCCCTATAGGCTCTTCGATACGCCACCAAAAACATGATCAAACATCAAAGCTAGAATTTTTAAAGATTTAACTTCAAAGCACCAAAAATTGGAATATTCATAAAAACCAATTCAATTCAAACAAATGAACAAGAAATAGATGTTAGGAATCACTACCTAACAACTATCAAAGATATAGACATAGATGTGGGTTCAAAAACTCATCTTTAAACCCAAAAACAAGGAAGGAGAAGCTCGAAAACAAGGAAGGAGAAGCTTGAAAATAAAGGAAGATCAACCACTCTTCAATCTCAACTCTAGAAACTCCAATCTAAGTCTAGAAGCAATAATTTCCCAAATTAGGTTATAGGAAATTTCTGAAATCGGAGAGAGGTTGAGATGGAGAAGATGGAAAGGATGCTTACCTAAGTTTCTCTTGGATTTTGGACTTGAACTTGAGTTTCCTAATCAAAGCTAGGGCTTAGGAATTTCCATTCCCTTTTCTCTTACCCCATTTTTATAAAAGCTTGAAGTGTTAGGAAATGAGAATGAATGAAGAGGAGAGGGGTTGGAGCTAGGATTTTATGTTAGGTTATTGGGATGAAACCCAAACCCAAAGCCCTAAGTGAAAATGTCAAAATTTAAGCTAACTCCAAACATATCAATGTTTATACTTAAAAATGTCACAAATGGCATTTTGAACTCAATGGAAGTGGTCTCGAGTTCTAATTCGACTGTTTGCAAAAAGTAGCATTTTGGGCTTTAATCCGACTAAAGATGCTATATTTAAATATACAATCGTAAATTATGCGGGTTGTTACAGGTTCGTTGGAGCAAGTGTTATTGTCAAAGTTAAAGTCTGACATTTTGGTCATTATGGCTATAGTGAGGTGTTGTGTTTTAACATGAGTGGACGAACCTTGAGTGGTTGTAACCATCGCATAGAGCATGTGTAGAGGAGCTCATTAGAACCGACGGTAAATCGTTTCATGGAGTGTAGGTGGAGATAGGAAGGAGAGATTTCATGGTGAAACGGGTGTGCATGTACGCGTGCACAAGGGGATAAAATTGGAGCACAAGGGGATAAAATTGGATTGGGGAAGAAGAGATTAGAAAGGGGATTTATATAATTAAGGTAATTAAGTAAATTAATTATTTTAATTAATATCGATTCATATTTAAATTGTTTCTTTTGCATTTGAGGTCCAATTAAGATGTGGTCTTCGCCATTTCCCTCGTAGTGAGATTATATATGACATGGTATGAGCTTGGACTAGATTTAGATACTTGGGAATTTGCGGTTTAGGTGAGTGTAATTATAACTCCGAATTTATATTTCATTATAAATTTCCTGTAATTATACATATGGAAAAATATTACCTAAGAGAGGTGTGCGTGTGTATATATATTATTAGTCCTTGAGATGATGGTTTTGATGACAACAACCTTAGAATAGAATTATAAAATATAAACACTAACATTATAGTTTAGAAATATATGTATATGCAGGATTTAACCATGCAAGTACCAAGATTGAAGACTGTACAGTATAGAGATTCAAGATATCAAGATTGAAGACTCATGAGTATCAAGATTATCAAGAGTTTAAGAGTTCAAGTAATTTTTCTTTTAATTTATCAGGAATTTTGTTAAAACTCCTAGAAAAGCACTGGCATCTTAAAATCCAATTTATTCATGGAATGGAATCTACTTCGAGCTTGTTAAAGGGATGGAACCTTAAGTATGATGGAACCTACGAAAAATCTAGTGGAACATTGTTTTGTATCCGCTAATTTTTATTCAAAATGATTTTCATAAAATTATATCTTGTTTTCAAAATGTTTTCAAAACCTTCCTTTTAAAAGCATCAAAAACATCTATCCTGATTTCAAATACTTTTAGCCTCAAAATAATCTTTTCAAAATCAAAATTATCCGTAGTTTTAACTATATTTAATAATAATATATTTAATTTTTAAATATTTATACTTAGATTTAAATATAAAATTATAGTAAAATTTTGTATATATTATTCTATATATTTACTTATGTATTTTAACTATAGACAAGTATATTTATAAAGTTTAAGATAGTTTTAATATAAAATAGAAGTTATTTTCAAAGAAAAACAAATCACCAAAAATTCCTTTGGGAGGTCGACATGTTCAACCTACCCATGTCGACATAGTGTCAGTTGGTTTCAAAACTTAAATTTCAAAATAAGTGTCTATTCGTTATATCTCTTCACGAATGGACATGGTTGTTGTTCTTCTATAAATATGGGATGTTTTCAACGAATTTTAACATAGATTTTCTGGTTTTTCACTGCTCTTCTTCTTCTTCCACATTTCTTATACATATTCCTACCATTACTCTGCAAAATCAACATTGAATCTAACGAGATTATCTCTGGTTTGATTCTCTATCACTATCTCAACAAGATTCTCAGTGTTATTCAGAGTTATAGGCTTCTTTGTAATCAATTAAACGAGAAAAGGTGTGATTGTGGCCTTGGAAATCAATCAAGCTAGATAAGGTGTGATTGTAGCCTTGGAAATCAATTGGGTGAACTTATTGCCCGAGAAATCAAGTATCTCTATTTAGAGGATTGTGAATCTGGAGGGTGTACCTCGTTGCCTTGAATCGAGGGTGTAATTGTAAAGATTGTTTTTTGAAAGGAAATCCGTATTTGTGTGCGGGACTGGATGTAGGGTAACTCCGAACTAGTATAAAATCCGGTATACTCTTTCCTTTACTAATTTTACTTTATATTTTCTTCTTTGTTTGATTCTGTGATCATATCTGTGTCTGAATATTGCATACATTTGTGTTCAAATTGACAAAAACTAAAAAGATTTAACAATTCTCTAAATCACTATTCACCCCCCTCTAGTGTTTATCCTAGCCTTAAGATCCTTAATCTTCATTTCTCACATTTGGTATCAGAGCAAGGTTTTCAAGTTTTCATAATCTGAATTTTGAAATTTTTTAAAATGGCATTTTTTTTAAAATTATTAATACTATTTTCATATGAATATGTCACAGAATCATCATGATATTTTTGTTTAAAACTATATTTACTTATTTTGAAAAGTCACTTGATTCTTTAAAAAGTTATGTTGTTTTGCAGGAGAAGAGTAATGTCTAATGACTGTTGGTTAAAAGATACCAGATAATCATTCATCAATCAAGAAGAACTAATGGATATATAATGGCACTCGACAATAAAATGGGTATCAGATCAATGCAAAGCTTTTGATTCTCATCTACAAGTTGACTTTATACTGTATTTCTCTCCATCTGCTTCGCAATGCCACTGGTTTCATGCAAATCCGTCAAGAAATGACCAAGTTATGGTCAAATGAAGTTTTTGTCAACAAAGAGAAAAGGAATGCAAAACTGTCAAAGTTATTCTTCAAATTTCATCCATAGATTTGATTATTTTGTTTCCTCTCCTTTCTCAGATTGTATTTCTTGTTCTCGCGGTCGTTTTGATGGGTGGATCATCAAATTCCGATCATAATTGAGTAAGATATGACAGTTTGAAGTTGGCCATCCAAAACTGAAAAACTGTGTACGTGATTTTCTACATTTCTCTTATTGTTCGGCATGTTGCACCACAATACTGTCCAAATTCATCACCAAACTATTACTAGATCATAGCCCTTGCCTTCTTCTTCGATTTGCCACTGGTCTCATCCAATTCCATTAAGAAACGAAGGAGATATGCCTTCTAAAAGTTTGATAGTATATAGAAAAACGAGAAGAAGAAGAAGAGAAACTTTTATGAAAAGTGGTGACTGTTGGGCCTATTTATAGTGGCTGAAGTGTCCATTCATTCAAAATTCAAATTAAAAGTTTTGGCGCTAAATTAGTCAATATACTAAATCATCTGCATCTTTCTCATACCGTCTTCAAATTCAGCAAATGAATATACTACGTTGATCAGAAAAACGCGCCCGTCACAATGGAACAGATCTCGTCATTAAATTCTGAGAGATATAAATGTGTGGTTCACGACAATGGAAGAACAACAAAGTTAGAAAGATGGAGTGCAAAAATTGGTACGCTGTACTATTATTTCATCTTTATTGTTGCATTTAGGAATATATATTTATGCATTCAGTTAGGTATAGAAATTTATCTCTTTTATTAGTTTTAATATTTTGGTCCATATATCGACACACCATAGTATAAATATTGATATACCAGTCTAAATTTTTCTAAAAAAAGGTCTTTTAAAATGTGTTTTATTTTGAATAAAATCATACTATTAATTTATTACAACTATACTAAATACAAAAACATGCCTTCATTCATGATTTCAACTTTTCTAATGTTATTTTTACTTCTCATACTCTATTTCTTTTAAGATACTAATTTTATATCTTTACGAAATTAATAAAATGAATTTAGAATGTTAGAATAAGGCTTTCTTCAATTAATAAGATAGCGCCACATCGCATGACCGGAATTTTAGATAACATTTCTAAAATGCTTCTTTTCTAATGTAATGTTTTATAAGTACTGCAAATTCATTTTTACAGTATTTCTGTGCTTTGAAACGCTGTAGAGTTTCAGAAACTTTACATAGCATTTGGTAAAAGGTACAGTTTCAGTTTTATAAAGTTTCGAATATATTTTACTGCAAAAACTTTTTATAGCATTCTTTAAATGCTGTTTTCTTTATGAAATTTTAAATTATGTAAAAATGATATTTAAATTAAGTATTTTATAAACATGGAAGTTTGGATTCTTAAAAATAAAAAAATAGTAAATAAAAAAATGAAAACAACCAAGTTAAATTAATTATTTTAAATAAATTAAATAAGCAGGCTTTTAATTTCTATAAAAACCATATTTGATCATATACATATATATATATATATAGTTTAAATTCATATTTCTTAGCAATTTGATTTTGATATTGAATTTGATTACTACTTTTCATGAATATGTTATAATTTTAATATCATTTATTACCTTTAAGCTCTTGTCTTTATTACTATTTTAGTCACATTCATTAGTTTCCTTAACCTAAGTTTAGTAATTGGTATGTATTACCTTTGTTTGGTCGAAGCCAGTTATAACAAATTGTTTGATATATGTATACATACATACATACATATACATATACAGACATATACATATATATGCTTGTCAATTAGATATTACTTATCACTCATGTTTATCTTATAATCTGGATATCTATTACCGTAGTATATATATCATCATATCATGCTGCATATTATTATTATTATTATTATTACTTCGTTATCATTTTGTTTCATATTACATATTATTATGCATCCTATTTCATATCATAATTCGTTGCATATTACATCATAAATTACAATGCATGAAATATCATAATCAAGTTGCACTTCATTTTGCATATCATCTCATACTACATTTCATATGTCATGCATTTCATACTGCATTACAAACTACATATTGCATACATGTATACATAACGAGTGTATTTTATTCTAGGGGAAGTTTGTAGTATTGTCTTATAATACAGGATTATTAGTTTATGATTTGTTTGGTATGTTTGGATTAACTTTTTTGACTTGTTTGACGTGTTTGACTTGATTGAATTGTTTGACTTGTCTAACATGATTGGTTTTGAAGAGTGTGTTGAAATATACTTATACATATTTATGTATTGAATAATTATAATATAATTATGTTAATGTCTTTCACATTCCATTCACTATACTTTGTTCTAGTATTAGTTTAAGGGGGAGTTTTATAGTTTTATGTTTTTAGGATGGTTTTTGTTGATGATAAAGAGGAAGAAATATAAAATAGGGTAGTTAGAAATAGATTAAGGGGGGGTTATTAGTTTTAAGGGGAGTTATTAGGATAGAAGTTATATTTTTATAAACAAAGGTTGTCATCATCATAAAAGGGGAGATTGTTAGTCCTTGAGATGATGGTTTTGATGACAACAACCTTAGAATAGGATTATAAAATATAAATACCAACATTATAGTTTAGAAATATAGATATATGCAGGATTTAACCATGCAGGTACCAAGAATGAAGAATGTACAATATAAAGATTCAAGATATCAAGATTGAAGACTCATGAGTATTAAGAGTTCAAGAGTTCAAGTAACTTTTCTTTTAATTTATTAGGAATTTTGTTAAAACTCCTAGAAAAGCACTGGCATCTTAAAATCTAATTTATTCGTGGAATGGAATCCACTTCGAGCTTGTTAAAGGGATGGAACCTTAAGTAGGATGGAACCTATGAAAAATCTAGTGGAACGTTGTTTTGTATCCGCTAATTTTTATTCAAAATGATTTTCACAAAATTATATCTTGTTTTCAAAATGTTTTCAAAACCTTCCTCTTAAAAGCATCAAAAACATCTATCCTGATTTCAAATACTTTTAGCCTCAAAATAATCTTTAATTTCAAAATCAAAATTATCTATAGTTTTAGCTATCTTTAATAATAATATATTTAATTTTTAAATATTTATACTTAGACTTAAATATAAAATTATAGTAAAATTTTGTATATATTATTTTATATATTTACTTATGTATTTTAACTATAGACAAGTATATTTATAAAGTTTAAAATAGTTTTAATATAAAATAGAAGTTATTTTCAAAGAATAACAAATCACCAAAAATTCCTTTGGGATGTCGACATGCTCAACCTACCCATGTCGACATAGTGTCAGTTGGTTTCAAAACTTAAATTTCAAAAGAAGTGTTTATTCGTCATATCTCTTCACGAATGGACATGGCTGTTGTTCTTCTATAAATAGGGGATGTTTTCAATGAATTTTAACACAGATTTTCTGGTTTTTCACTCCTCTTCTTTTTCCACATTTCTTATACATATTCCTACCATTACTCTACCGAAATCAACATTGAATCTAACTATATTATCTCTGGTTTGATTCTTTATCAATATCTCAACAAGATTCTTAGTGCTATTCGGAGTTATAAGCTTCTTTGTAATCAATTAAACAAGAAAACGTATGATTGTGGCCTTGGAAATCAATCAAGCGAGATAAGGTGTGATTGTAGCCTTGGAAATTAATTGGGTGAAATTGTTGCCCGGGAAATCAAGTATCTCTACCTAAAGGATTGGGAATCTGGAGGGTGTACCTCATTGCCTTGAAATCAAGGGTGTAATTGTAAAGATTGTTTTTTAAAAGGAAATCCGTACTTATGTGCGGGACTGGATGTAAGGTAACTTCGAACCAGTATAAAATCCGATGCGTTCTTTCCTTTACTGCTTTTGCTTTATATTTCATCTGTGTTTGATTCTGTGATCATATCTATGTCTGAATATTGCATACATTTGTGTTCAAATTAACAAAAACTAAAAAGATTTAACAATTCTCTAAAACACTGTTCACCCCCCTCTATTGTTTATCCTAGCCATAAGATCCTTAATCCGCATTTCTTACATATATAAGTAATTATTTTCCCATTTGATTGGAATAGTTTGAGCAAATATTCAGGATAATTGATTAAGATCCCAAATATATAGATATTGCATCCCATTCATATCGAACAGGGTTATATGGAGTTGATATTAATGTATAACGTGGTTACAAATTAATTATACTTTAATTTATAGTTAGATTAGTGATAGAAATATTATTATATATTTTATTACTAAATATCGAGATAAATTATTGAGCCGTATAGAAATGTTGTGTTTTATTCTTATTGATTAGAATTAGATGGAGTTGACATTAATTTATATCAATTAAACTCCAATCTATAGTAAAATTAGTAATATCAATATTATTGTACATTTTACTACTGATATTCAGGATAATTGATTGCGATCTCCTATATACAAATATCGTTTTATTCGTATTGAATAGAATTAGATGGAGCGGGTATTAATTTATAACATAGTTAAAAATTAATTAGAACTCTTAGTTGTAGTTATATTAGTGACAGAAATATTATTGCATATTTTACTACTTATCGAAAAATAGAAGTATGACCTTTAAAGGAAGCTGTAAGGCCAAAATATTGATTTAGGCAGGTTAAGCTTGTATTAAAATGGCTTTGAAGTTTATTTTGCCTTGGTATTGGTTAATTATAGTGTAAATAAATAATGAATTTCTATAAAGGTGATTTGAGAAGTTAGAAATTACCGAGAAGCATTGTACTATTTAATAGGGTTTGATCAAGGTTACGAAATTCTAAAAATTGTAATATCATGATTTATTAACTTTAGACCCTATGAATGATTTGAGATGTATGTGTATTCATATATACATACACATATAAATTATATGCATGAGCTATATAATATTTTTGAGGTCTATTGATAGCTAAACTTAATTTAAATAGAAGAACTAAGTGAAAACAAGCTTTGTTGAAAGAGAAAATGTAAAGACGACCATCAAAGAAGCCCAAGCAAGACTTACTATCTCCATATGATTTATATCCCTTATTTCTATGAAAGAATTATTCAATTATTATTTAATAATCATATTGGAATCAATTTCACATAGTTAAAATAGGATTCTGATTTGAGACTATTGATGAATCAAATCAATTTTGCAACAAGTTTCAATATTTTAAGATTTTCGATAGATCACGAAGTATTAAGTATAAGGTGATATGCGTGCCTTTTCTGTACACAACTATATATCAGATACCTCATGATTGATAGGTACTATCAAAAAATACGAAGAAGATATAGTTGTTAGATGGGCGATATATGCAAGATACATTTTTGTTGAATTGTTTACATGATTGTATGTGTGAATTGTTATTGATATTGAGATGATAGATTTGTCACTTTGGTTGTGTATTTCCTTTATATATGTAAATGTGCACGATATACGTTTATTAGCTCTATATAGTTGGATATATATACACACACACACACGTACATACATATACATACACACACCTACATACAGTTTATCCATATGTATAAATATATAGTTTGGGTATGCTCGACTAGGGACTATCAATTGGTGCAAGGAGTCCATTGTACCATTGAGATGCACAAACTGTAGATGTGGTCTCGGAGTAGGCGTAGAGAGAGATTGAAATGCCAATATAGAGTAGGTCATATATTTTTTCGTCGTACGGATGGGTGCTACGATAGGACTAACATGCCAACTTCTTCTGAGGTATTGGTTTTTAGAGGAGTGCACAAGTTGGTAGTGGCTCTCAATAGGTCTTTTTAATAGCTAATGGCAATTCAGCTTGATTTATCAATATGCAATTTAAGCGTACGTATAGTTCGATATGGCTGACCTGGGGTTACCGAATAGTTGATGAAATACGTTATACACATGCTTAAATATGTGGTTCAAATGATTTATATATATAATTATAGATACATGGTTTAGACGATTTATATATATTGGTTTGGTATGCCTGACTTGGGGAAACTAGATAGTGCGAGGCACTTCAAGAAGGAATTATGATCCACACCAAGACGACAATACTTTGGTGTCGTGTATACGCGTGAGAAGGGTGTAACTGGGGCAACTAATGGCAAATCGAGACTGGTATCACTTGTACATATTCATATCTCAATTTTGGGCATGGAGATGCTGTGTTAGTAGCATTATTATATCACTGTATTTATTTTCCATATTCAGTAGCATGGTTTGTTATAGTATGCATTGTTTTAATTAGAAAATCACTATTACATATCATCCTGACTTGTTGGTGTATGGATAAAGTAGGGCGATATATGATTAGTGTTACACATTGATCCTTGCTCACGTTTATTAGATGCATAAAGATTGCGTGTGCATGCAGTACTTAGAGATAGTTTTCCCCACACCAGTCTTTATGTCTCCATGTTTTTTCTTTGTCTGTTTGTGTCATGACAACTTTCGAGTACTCAATTGAGTAGTTTGGGAGTCAGGTGCTTTTGGGGACAAGCTTATAGGATAGTTGGAGCATTTTGGAGGCATAAAGACAATATATTGGATATGTATACTTGTTGATGATGTAGTACATGGCAAATAGGCTATTTTGTATATATGACTTGTGATATCTGATATTATATTTTGAACTCCATATGAATAGAGTTGATGTATTTTGACATTTTGTATTAATATTTATCTATCAGTTTCTTTCACTGGTCTAGTCTCTTGTATTTTGTTTATCATGTTCCGTTCATATGTATTCAGTATATATTTATCGGTTGCTTCTACTAGTGCTATCTCTTGTATTTTGTTTATCAAGTTTTGTTCATGTGCATTTTGTATATTATATGTTATAATTCTAATGAGAGATTTTATCGATATGCTTTGGTATGATGTTTAGTTCTAATTTTTATCCCGATGGATTGTCTTTTATAGTAACCAAGAGTCAGATGTTGTCACTCAATGTTGATTTAGGGTATTATGAAGAGTGGGTCGTTACAAATTCCTAGATGTTTTTAGTTAATTTTTTTATAGCTAACATATCACTATTATTATTAATAAATATACTGTCATTAAATTACCAAAACATAATTATTTATAACACATTTTTAATATTCATAGATAAAATAAAATTACATCCATTTTTTTATCATAACACGAAACGACTAGTATATTATAGTGCAAAGCTAAGAGCAATCGCTTAAAAGCAACTGTAAACATTAATCGTAATGTGATTTGTTGAAATATTAACGATTTGGTTTATCTGTCATATTTTAAATTGAAAGTGGGTCCCAAAATCAATGCATCAGCAATAACAAGGCTCTTGTTCTAGTGTTCTTAGTATTCTTATATTTGATATATAATATTTGACATATATGAAATTAATTAATTATTCAAGCATATAGGGTCTTTTTTTACGAAACAAGCGGAGTATTTGAATAGGGCATTTGAGCGGGAAATTTGAATGAAGAAGTTGATTGAAAGAGAAATGTGTTTGATGATGTGAAAGCGATATTTGAGTGGAGTATTTAAACAGAGTATTCGTAGTAACGAGAAAGAAGAAGGACTATTGGGGCCAAACGGTAGTAAGCATCGAACACATGCAACTTTTGTGTTAATTAAAAATCATGTGATGATCGTCATAAATAAATATATTTTATATATACAGAGAAAAAATGTATTAAGTCCTCATACAAGCATCCGGCTTAATTATGATGGTTCGCATGTAACTTCTGAACGACTGTAGTATAAAGGGATGTGTACTGAATTTTCAAAGGTAGCAGCCTTAGCAGCAGATAATGAATATTGTTTTAATTATGTCATGAAGTGGATATAATATAACAAAAATGAGTTGTATTTAAAATAATACGGTGCATCTTCTGGATGCGCAAATGATGCAAACATCATAGAACATAGTACCGAGATCAATGAATGTCCGAACGTGCAAGATCCAATACGAACGAAATCCAATGGTCGCGTTCGTACAAATAGAATTAAGTCCTTGTTAGGAAAAAAATCAAAGAAAAGTGGGAAAAAGAATCTAGCAAGCAATAGCATGCAGGTGACAACATATGTTTTATTATGTGAAGTATATACATGCTATATATTGACAATATTAGGTAACCTTGCATTTGATTTGAGTTTATATTTTTGTACATATGCGCCAGAAAATTATTTTGTTCATATAGGATTAGAGTTTTAATATTAGAAATTTCATGTCTTAATGTCATGACACTATGTTGTGTATTCTTTATCAACCAACCAAGTTTATATGTGTAGAATGACGCCTAAAGATTAACATATGTTTTGTGCTGATTCTAATGATTTATTCATAGTTGTCAAAAAACAAGTAATGTTCATCCATTATTTTCCATAAACATTATTATTTTTCCATGTTATAATCGTGTTAGAGATCATTGTATTTCTTTCCTATTCTAAGGTTTCAACTACTTGAACAATGTATATGTCCTCTGTAAACTAATGAAATTGTATTCAAAATATTTTCTTATGTCATTTTGCATGAAGGTGTTAATGATCCGTTTATATATTTGGGAAAAAATGTTTGCGGGTGCGGCGAAGTGGAAAGGAGGCTTAAGTTCTGCTAAAAAGACTCAGATTCGATTGCTACCACGTGCTTCCATATCCTACTTAAATTTACTTAGGGGTATGGAGGCTTGGATCTGCGGACGACATTACTATACCCTCCTCAGAAGTTTACTGGCCTACCGGGTTCTTCCAGATTTTACCGGGTTCTTCAGCAGTTTATCGGCCTACAGGCCATTGATTCTTTCACTATCGAGACATTGGATGAGGGGCGCAGCTAATTGGATGTTTAGATTGTTTGCATTAGAGCACAACCAATTAGCTCTTTAGAGGTCTTTCGATTAGTTGAGGGGTGGTTGCGTGAGGCCATATCCATGATGAGAGAAGAGACAGACCAAGCAGAATATCTTTTTTATAGGTCTAACGAAGCGGACCTTTACAGATATAGAAAATCCCTAACAAGATTCCGTATAAGGTAGACCTTGTTAGCGAGATTCAGGGAGTAGACAGAATGATTACGTATAGTCCTCAAGGTACGCACTAGATGGTACATTATGTATGTCCGAGCACTAGTATAAGTTAATACAGACGCAATTTTACATTTTCATAGTAGATGACGGAACATCTGTATAGTCCTCATGAAGCTGTCCTTTATAGATGTAGTTTCAGTAGGCTCTAATAGTGAGACGATGGAGTCCTTTTCGAGGAGGATATGGAAGGTATCATGGGTAGTACCTTGGACCAATGCGGTCATTGGGCATATAGCTACGTATATATTAGTTATTAAGTTTTATCTACTTGGTAACAGATGGGTACGATTCACGCATAGAGACGAGGGAATTGTAAACCCAATAAACCTAATATAAAAGAAAATGGAAATAAAACGGTATGTGTAGAATTAAGCTTAGAAGTGTGTAATTTATCCATTCACCAGAACTTTAGTTCTAACCATCTCCTCATAACATCCTATAGGTTAGTTAGATGACAGAAACTTTTTAGCTTTGAGACACTTGTTTAGAAAGTGTTATTATCTTGGTCAGTATTTACTTACTATTATAATTTAGTCAGTTATGCTATGAGATATTTATTTGAGCTCTGATATATTTGTCTTTGCCTATTTGCAGGATACCAGATACCTAATTTGGGCTTCAATGGGTTTGGATTTTAGCATTTTTGCAAAAAATTCAGACCCACTAAAATTCGGGTTGTTACATTCTCACATTGTTGAGCGGAATTGTATTTCTATTTTTATCGTTCGCAGCTCGAACGTGAGCAGGATGGTGTGTAGTAGAGTACCCCAAAATATTTTAAAACAAAATCATTTTAAACACATGACATCACAATATCTTTTAAACATACCTTTTGGTTGTCCTAAGAGCATCTCCAACAGATCACAAATTCTCGAATCCGCACCCTAGAATCCCTCCAACAGAGCACAAGAATCCCCGATAGTGCAGAAAGGTAGGGTTTTGGTGTGGGGATCTGTGATTCGGAGAGGCGCCTGTTAAATAGGCGCTTGGATACTAGTCGCCTGTTGAACAGGCGCCTCATTGTGAGGCGCCTGTTCAACAGGCGCCTCGTATCCAGGCGCCTGTTTAACAAGCGCCCACTTAACCCCCCCCTAACGGTCGACTTCCAACGGCCATATTTCCCTTCAAATACAACTCCCCCCTCTTCTTCCATACACAACCAATTTCCTTCATCCATTACAATTTTTTACTACCACTAATCTCAACTGAAAATGTACTTCGATTTCGACGTCGATGCTGCAAGGTCCAGTTTTGAAGACTACGACTTACAAGACATTATGGTTCCGATTGAGGGAGAAGTAACAAATGCAAGTTGGAGCGCTGCGGAAGAGTACGATCTTTGCTACATTTACTATGCACTCTCGGTCGATCCTATTTGAGGGACCGATCAAAGTGATGAGTCTTTTTGGGGCAAAATTACTAATTGCTACAATCGGAAGTACATCTACCAGAAAAGAACGCTATCTTCAGTCAAAGGTCATTATGGAAAAATAAATCGTCAAACGCAAACGTTTGATTCTCAAATGTTCAAGATAAAGAAAACGAATCCTAGTGGATTTGAAAATGAAACGCATTTGGTAAGCTTTAATATAATTTCATTGTTATACTTTTTATCATAGTTCTCTAATTATACTAGTTATTTTTTTAACAGAGAATGGCCGCAAACAAGTTGTTCAAACAAATCTATAAACCTAATAGTAAACAAGCATCACATTTTTATCAGTTCATGAATGTTTATGACATGTTGGTCGAGCACGTTAAATGAAAATCATCGCTTCAGAAAACCTTTCAACAAGTTCAATCAAACAGTGGTTGGGATAAAACACCTAGAGTTGGAGAAAGCTCTAGTCCTAGGAAATTGCTAGGAAGCTACGGTTTAGGATCAGAAGAAGACCCAACCCCAACCGAAGATCATTTTGTTAGGCCACAGGGAGCAAAAGCGGCCAAAAGAAGCAGACTGCTGTAGCATGTCAAGTAGAAATTAAAAAAATCCTGCTTGAATCTGAAGATAGATTTAACCGGGCAATGGAAACTCGAGCAATTCAACACCAATAAAAGTTATCAAGAATGGATCAAATTCTTGCTGGAAACAGGCAAAGAGATGAAGATGCAATAATATTCATGGATACGTCACATATGTCTGTAGAACAACTGCAGTATACAGAGTAAAGAAGGAGAGAAATTATAAGGCGTAGACTTGAGGGGACATTAAATGAATTACCGTTTTTACAACCTTTGTATCTTTTAATTACCGTTATTTGTATTGTGTTCTGAATGCAAGCAATTATTAATATAAGTATTTTCATTGAAATTGCATTACATTGAAAAAAGATTATAACAACATTACGTTAATTAAACATAAACAGATTACAATAGCAATAATAATTAACAACAACATAAACAGCAATAGGAAAAGTAAGAACAGAAATATAGTTTCACTGATTTTCAGAAAACCTCTGATGCAGTTGAACACTAAGGTAGGACATTTGGCTTTCTACATGAAGCTCGAGTTGTAGTGCGCTTCCAATCATATCGTTGCGCCAAACAGGCGTTAATAACGGAGCACCCTCTTAAAAGTAATCTTCTTCCATGTCTCTTTCATCCTCTATAATCAATGTAAAATAATACAAGTGTATTTTATTTTGGTCATTTTAACTGGTGACCAGAGCCTGCATGGATTACCGACTATGGAAAATCTAGACTGAAGAACCCCAAATGCTCTTTCAACGTCCTTCCTTTGGCCTTCTTGCATCGCTGCAAACTTTGATTATTTATTGTTTTATGGGCTAGGATTTGTCTTAACAATGGTACTCCATTTAGGATATATACCATCGCCAAGATAATATCCATGATCGTATGTGTTACCTCCTAAAGTAAAGGTACAAGGAGTTGATCTACCACTTGTTAAATCATTGAACAACGTAGATCGTTCGACTACGTTAAGGTCATTGTTCAAACCACGCATTCCAAAAAATGCATGCCATATCCATAAGTCATATGACGCTACGGCTTCAAGAATAATAGAGGACCTACGAGACTTATCCTGATAAGCTCCAGCATACGCTTTTGGACAATTCTTCCACTCCCAATGCATGCAGTCTATACTGCCTAACATTCCAGGCCAATCTCTACAGCCATGCTTATTTAATAATATTACTATATCCACCTCGTTCGGTCTGCGTAAGTATTAATCACCGTAAATGTCCACGATAGCTTGACAGAAACGCTTCAAACACTCTAATGTTGTGCTTTCCGCCACTTTCAAATTTTCATCAAGTGCGTCCGCCGGTCCTACATATGCAAGCATTCTGAGTGCAGCTGTCATCTTTGGAATTCCAATCAATCCCATTGTACGAGATGCATTGGGTTTGAAGATAAAATATTTGTCATGTTGCTTGATACATTGTAGGATTCTAAGAAATAGAGGACGCCGCATGCAGAATCTTCTTCTAAAATTAGCATCTGTGTAAGTAGGATTTGAAACAAAGTAGTCTTCCATCAGTCTGTCATTGTGCTATCAATGTCTATGATTTTTATACCGACGACCAACAACCGATCCACCGTGTTGCCTGCTCGATTGACCAACTTGTAGTGCAGCCATACTCATTAGTTCCTTTTCACGACGAAATTGATCTTCCATCATTTCATCAAATTCGTCGTTGCTATCATCAAAAAATATATAATCTTCTGCCGCCATTTGTTATATTTGAAATTGTATGAAATAAGAATGGACAATAATACTTCTCAGCATCTAACAATCCTTTTATAGCTTAAATCACATGCTGGCTTTCATAACAAAAAAAACAATCACTTGCGGGTAACATTAATTAAATTCAACCACCATCTATAAAGTAGATTCCATTTATGTCACGGCTGCAGTGTATCGTCACATCTAAACACTATTGACTGTTGATGCAGTGTCTCTTTCCATCATACAATTGTAGCCATGTTCTTAACATACAATATTAACTGTTGATGCAGTGTCTTGTCTGCAGTGTCACGTCTGCACTGTCTTGTCCCCTCCATACACTATTGACTGTTGATGCATCCCATCATACAACTATAGCCATGTTCTTAATGCAATAATACAGAAAGAAACAAGACGATGTTACTGAAACACCCAAACATTAATACAGTCAATGACAATACATACACAAACAATAATACACTCCATAATAATACACTCCATAATAATAGACTCCACAATAATACCACCATAATAATACACTCCATAATAATACACTCCACAATAATAGAGTCCACAATAATACAACCATGCTCCATAATGCACTCCACAATAATACACTCCACAATAATACACTCCATAATAATACACTCCACAATAATAATACATTCCACTAAGAAACTACATGTTATGGTCAAATTTTAAGTTGTGAACGATATTTCAAAGACGTCTTATTTCTCGTTCCAGCTCATTGGCATTTGCTACCCTTGGGCACAGCCGTTCATCAACCCATTCTGCATAATTGCACCCTTCAGGCCAGAAATGACACAACTGGATTCAACGACCAATATCTTCGCCATCAGCTCTAACCATAACTTCAATCTTATAACCATAGTGGCAAAATACTGTGTAAGAATCAACCTCTTGTTCAACCAAAGGTTGCAAATTTGGTACTTGTTCAATCTCCTGTGGTTGTTGATGAACCAACTATTGGTGTACAGGTTGAACATCTTCTTGAAGTGTGAGTTGGTCAAGATTTAGGAATTCACGAGCAACGTCCTCGTAATGCTGGTCTTGGTAATTGATATTCCAATCTTCATCGGTGTGATCGCTTTCTGTCGGAACGTTACCGGCATCAGAGTCAATAGATGATGATCAGGAAGACATTGATATGAGGATTAGAAGATTAAAGGAGCGGAGAATTGAATTGTGTGTTTGAGAAGAAAAGCTCTTACATATATATTGAAGCATGTGAATGTTAAAATTTATTTATATTTTAATATTAGCACTATGTTTTGATTTGACAACGCAGAAGAATGTTAAATTACTCATAAACAAGACAATAAGAAATATGCGTACACAGAAACAATAATACACTCAACAATAATACACTCGAATCATGGATATCCAAATCGTTCTAGCCAATTTTGACGTATGATATAAGCCTCATGTCCAATGAATGTGTTGTGGTATTTGAGAAAGTAACGAACTTCAAATATGGAACGGGTTGGTTCAAACAAATTTTCAAATATAACCTCATTGATAACCGTACTGTAATGCGTACAGGCGTTGCAGAAGTTCCCATAACCAGTCCTCAACTCTACCTTCGTACGTTTACTTCTACACTCAACATTGCTATTGTAAAGTTCAGCAATAGTGTCCCAAAACTGAGTTGCCATTATCTCTTCATCATCGCACATCTGATCAGTTTGTATAAAAAAATTTACTAATTGTTTCAATTCTGTAGCCAAAAATATTATGTTGCACATTGATTGAATTTACCGAACCTTTAAATGTTGTAACATTAGAATATAACACTTTATCTTAAATAAAGAGGTCATGATCCGCATCAAAAAAATGAAGCATGAGATTAACGTTCACATGTCAAACATCCATAAAAAATTTGACAAACAAACATAACTGTGTTTGTTACTTCAATATTTTGACTTCATATATGCTTAATAATAAACAAGCGTAAATTAAAATCAACACAATGCAATACTCAACATAAAATATAATCGACACACTGCCATAACATATAGACAATCACATATAACAGTAGCATCATCACCAAAATAATATGCAGCCAACTAATGTTAGGTGTGAAAAATAATAAATAAAACATCTATATGCAGCACATCAGTCTATGTGATCGGAATCGCTATCAATCTCCTCATCATCTCCACTATCGTCGTCACTGTCATCGTTGACGTCATCAAAGTTATGATGCTCGGGTCCGGCATGGAGCTGCTTCCAAAGCTGCTGAATCTGGGTCTGTAATCCCTGTGTCTACGCATCATACTAAGTCTACTGCTGTTGGACCGCAGTTTGGTAACTCTGATACATCATCTGTTTATAATCGAGCGTCATATGCTCAAATGCAGCAAGCATCCGTCTATCATAATCCATGTACTGAGAATACTGATATGCGCACAAGAAAAATTATACATAGGTGGAGAATATAATATCAAGTAATTTAAAGAACAGTTAAAACTCGTACAAACCTGACGATGCTGATACAATCCGGCAAATGGTGCACCCGTAATACCATCATCTATAGGATACTGCAAGGGGTACTCCACCACCTGACCATGTACATCATACGCTCTAAACGAATGAGAAGGGGGTCGTAAGTAGGAGGCTGTGTGTACTGAGATGGTGTAGGCTCAAAGGTGGCAGGTGGTAGTGGAACTCTACTGAAAGAGGTACGCGGACCAATATGATCGGAGTTCAAACCCCGAATATAATCAGGCAATGCGTAAGCACGTGGGGCTACTCGAGCCCTATATGAATCAAAGTCTCCAAGAACTGTAAAAGGCTCACCATCCACTCATCCCGCACCCCTTATCGCAAGAATATAAGCTGGTCCAACCCTAATATCATCCCATGGTAGCGGATCTGATGGAATGCGAACTATACCATACAACTATAGCCAACACCGCTCCCCTAAATACCATATGAATGGACATGTAGGAACCTGAAAGCAAATCCTGCGTCGCGGCATGGAAAATTGAAAAGTGAGTGGATGATTAGGATCGGGCTCTAGGAACTGTAAGTACTGATCCCATGGACGATAATAATGTTACCACGCCGCTTCATATCCATCTGCTGTCTAGCCTCCATCAGCTCATTGTGCACCCCTTGTGCAACACGGGGCAAATGCATATGAGGACCCCAACGGCGCAATCTAAGAAAGTAAATATAAGGTATGGCATTCGCCTCTACAATAAGTCGGGGTGCATATTGGCAATACTCGTAGTACCAAAATAGAAGAATGTACCAAAATCCATACAATTGTCTAGACTGCTGAAGCGCTTAATTATCTAATGCTACGTATAAATAACCAATAATAGCAGTACCGTAATCATATATATGTAGTCCATCCACATCTACTAATCCAGCCAAAAAACCAAGCCTAATAGTACCCTTATTGTTACTAAAAAATGTAGACCCAAAAGGGTATAATATAAAGGCACAGATAACCGGAGTGTGCACATCCTCAATGGTCATGTACTCTACTATATACCGCTGCAAACAAGGGAGAGTAACAGCTCCTCCTCTAATCTCCTCATCGGCTAAAGTCGGTAAATAAGCTGAATATGACTCAACTCCTCAAATGAACTATCAAATGCAACAGGAAGACGGTCCGGTCGACCAACCTCTATGCTAGTGAGCATATAAAAATCTAGAGGAGTCTGTCCTAGCTCAAAATCAGGGAAATGAAATGTGTGAGTGGTAGGCCACCATCTCTCATTGAGGGCCTCTACCAGGAAACGATCTATATGTGCAAATTTAGGAAAGCTAGAAATTCACCAAAAGGCGACGCATGTAGCCTATCCAAAATCGGTTGTGGTAACTGATCAAAATACTCAGACATACACCTATACCAACTACCTCGCATCGCTACATGATGAACCTAAATATATGATTATTTAATGTTAAAATAAACAAAGAATTATCATACATATATGTTTACATGGTTGTTCATTAAGCAATAAAGAAATAAACGTATACCTATGGCGTCGCTATAGCTGCAGTAAGTCGATGCGAAACAGTAGGAGCAAGTCGTGCAACGATCGAAGATCGTCTGAAGTCACGGTAGCACCAGGAGGGACATGAGCAGGTCCGATATTGGCATCGGTCGTATATCGAACGGTGCATCTACCAGTTTTGACCGGACAGGGCGGCATTTGGACGCAAAGTTAAATTAAAAAAATTAACTGAAAAGAGAATGGAAGAGGTAAAAATGAGGGGGGGGGGGAAAGCGCCTGATATAGGCGTCTTCACCAGGCGCTTGTTGAATACGCGCCTGGGCATCAGGCACCTGTTCAACAGAAGCCTGATGTTTTATAGACACGAACACCTGTTGAACAGACGCCTGATGCCTAAATGCCTGTTCAACAGGCGCTTCTCTCAGTTCTCTTATAGAGACGAGGGCTTCAACATTTCGGAGTGCGGAAAATCGAATTTCCGCACTCCGAACTGTTCGAGATGCTCTAATGCTTACTTTGTTTACAAAGCATTTAATGTTTGTACCCTTTGTTTGCCTTGGCCATGAAGTAGAATTTAATTATATATATTTTTACGCATTTATTCACAAGGGGATATTCACTTTTCACTTTCTGTTCTATGCGCATATGAATAGAGCATTCATTTAATTTTTTGTTCTTTCTCTCCAGTTCATGCATGCATTTATATTTCTTTTTTACTCTGAAATGGACACACCATGTGAAAAAAAATTGTATGCAAGCGTATTCACATTTTTTTCCACTTTCACACTTTTGCAAAGGGCGTGTGAAAATGGAACGCTTATAAGAAAAGAAAAAAAAGAAAGAGCGCGCATGATACATTACATACATTTTGCATTTTCTTCTCTGTATGGATATGCCAATGTGTGTGTGAGTTAGTGTGTCTACTGCTTTTGTGTTTGCTGGGTGGTGTGCATGTGTGTATACTGTGTGAATATGTATGCGTATATATATGTGTGTGTGTGTGTGTCTATATATTTGTGTGTGTGTGTGTGTGAGTTAGTATAGAGATGCATGTGTGGTGAAGGAAGTGTACAAGTGCATGAAGGAGGATGGAAACGTGGGAAATGTTGTGTATAGGCGGCATGAAAATGTGAGCGAGAATATGGCAGGGGCATGTAGAAGGTGAAAAGGGAAAGGGAGTAGGGATTGGAAAGTTTGTGGAGTTTGAGCCCTGAGTGTGGGCTTACAAGCTTGGGTTTTCGGTGAGCATATTTATTTATTAAGTGTTTAGTTATTAAATTATAGTTTCGAATGTTTTACATACAATAGCCTCCAGGTGTCATTATTAAAAAGTTAGGAGGATGCATAAATTTAATTTGTATTGGACTGTGTAGGCTTTGCTGGTTTAGATAGTGAGATTCTAATTTAGTTAATTTAATTTAGTTAATCAATAGGTTAACTTAGAAAATTAATTACTCATCCATACAGAATCCGTTTAACCTATAGATTTTGACACTAGATTCGTATAGATGAGTCAAACAAATTAGTGAAATTATTGAACACGTTTGGCAAAGTATATTTTAGTGATAAAATAATAGTGATATAATTTAATTACAATTTATATAATTAAAATAAGGACATCTGTTAGCCGAATAAATCAGTGTTCGGCTATTATACTAAATTATTGGTTATTGATGTGTTCGCTATTTATTATTATTATTGGTTGATTGTTTGGTTGTTTGAATTGCGCTCGACCAATTTATGAGCATTGATTAGTGCTTATTGATTGTTAAACTTTGCTCAATTAATTTCCATTTGCATGGATTGGGTGGAAAATAATTGTAGGCTAACACCTTGTGATTTATTTCACAATTTGACTACAAAATGTTTAGCAATAATATTAGTTCACTTCAATTTAATGAATTATTTTGAAAGTTGGTCTTCATAAATGGATTTATTATGAAATGTTTGCCTTTAAAGTAAATAGAAATAATTGAAAATAAATATTTTTTTAAAGTGATTTTATATAAAGGGGATTTATGTAGAAATGGTTTATAAAATGTGTTCTATAAATAAAGAGAATTTCGAGGACTAAAACCCGGTGGTTTTTAAAATGGCTTTTGGAAAGTTTTTGGGAAATAAAAAATATATGGTTGAAAGTGTTCGTGAATTTCAATGCAAAATGATCTGCCACTTCAGGATATAAATTGATTTGTTATGTTACCGATGATTCAGGTAACTCATAACTAAAAAGGTGGGCAAAGGAGGTATACATATTCTGTAGCCTCAGTTTAAGCTGCTCTCGTCATGGAGGGATATACATATCTATATTTTTTTGGAAGGCTGGGACCCAGTTGCCTTGTTATGGCTAGAAACCTTCCGATTAGGTTGCATGCATTTTGATATGCTTTTATAATAGCATTTTGTGGTTTTCAAATAAATATTTCAAAAGTGATTTTTTTTAAGATCCCGAATTAACATATATTTGATACAAAGGATATATATATCATAAAAGATTTGAAATAAAACCGAGAATTTAGTTCAAAGAGATTACTTTCAAAAAACATTATATTTTGAAAATAATAAGATTTCATGAATCTAAATGTGCATTAAGTCTAAGTGGTTAGTTTTGGGAATTGTATATTGTTTGTTGCATCGTAAGCCCCATAGTCCCATTTATGGTAGGAGAACTACGTTGGCTTGATCGTGTATCTAATTGGGTATCCAATTGATAGGGGTACGTAGGCAGTCATAAATAGTAGTTATGCACCCCAATAATAATATAACCATTTCTCGTTTATCCTTTCATTAGTTGCAATTTATCTTGTGTTGTTCTATCTTTCCTGCTTACTATTTTATTCCACATTTGATATGTTTATTGAGTTTACAGGAGTATGTTATTGTTGTCCCTCACATCATCATTGTGCAGCGTTATATATTTGTATTTGTATTTGATATGTATTAAAGCACACCTAGTATATTAAATTGATTACTCCGATAACTTGTATAATTGAAATTTTATCCTATACATTTAATAGTGTTGAATATTTAACAACTATCATGTATTAAGTTGGTAATTTTCATTCGTAGTTTTAGAACGGACGAATTTTCTACGATTTTAACTGGTCTAAAAATCCGGATTGTTACAGCATGCCTACAAAGTATACCTCTAAACGTAAACTTGTGACAACTGCAACTTACTTTGCAATTACCCCTTTTCAATAAAACTTCGATTCTCATTGGTTTCCTATAGTTTTCAATATCCACGTCTTTGTGTACGTTGAACTCCATACCCATGCAACTCTCTGTACTTTCAACTATACCATAATATATCTTAGCCATTAGCTCTTCTTGAAATTCTTTCAATTTCTCAACTGTATAAACACCATGATATTGAAATTGCTTCTCTATATTATATGTAGTCGCACATCGAATACTTTGAGGAAATGACTTGAAATCCGCTTTACTCTCTTTTTCTATTTTCGTTTTCAATGCATGATTGTATCGCTTGACAAATTGCTTCAAACTGGCTTTAGCATTAACATATCCATAAAAAATCGTTAATACTTTCTTCTTTGAGTGGTGGACATCCCCGCCTAGAAGTTTTTGTCGCAAAACATGGCACCCAGTGATGTCTTTCCTTATAAAATTCACTCAACCAAGTATTGTCATTTAACTCAAAGTTGTCTAAAATTACTTTTCAACTGTTCAAATTCATCCGAGTCTTGTGTATCATATATTACCTTTTGCAAATTGCCTTTGATTGATTCATACTGACCGCGACTTCCAAATTTTTGAGGCAACTTCTTCATCACATGCCATAAACATACACGATCTTTAGTGGTAGGAAAGACAAACTCGATTGCGATTTTCATAGCTCGATCTTGATAAGTAATTATCCCTTGAGGAGCAACATCGAACGTATAAGCAAGCCATGTTCTAAAAAGCCATACGAAAGCATCTATTGTCTCATTTGAAATCCACCTAATCCTAAACAAAATAGATTGCCTATAATGGTTGACCCCAACAAAGGAGCAAAAGGCATTCCATTCTTGTTTTTCAATTATGTTGTATCAAAAGGAATCACATCATCAAATTCTTTATAAGTTTTCATATTTCTACCATCCGCCCACAAAATTTTTTGAACCATCCCTCATCATCTAAGTCCATGCTACAATTTTTTTTGAATTTAGGCTTGCATTTTAAGAAAATATTTTTGAATCACAACAGCTTCTTCTTCTCCTAGTCATAATTGTTTTACCTTATCAATGTAACATTTGCAATCCTATTCAATAAAAGACAAGTTCTTATGACCACCCTTCTCTATTACTAGTGTGTTCAAACTTTTCTTAGGTTATATTGTGGAAATATCTCAAACTTCAAGCTGTCTTTTCACATACTCATACATTTGCCTATAACATCGAAAGAACCGACTTTTGACTCAAATCATGATTATGATCAAGAAAAAATTATTAACATGCCATATTCCATCTTGGCCAAGACTAGAAGTGAGTTTTGGTTTGCAACCTATTCCATTGGTTGGTTGAGATGGTGGTGGATTTCTGGTCGTAAAATCGAGATTTGCACATCGACCACATGCAAATATAACATCTCTTAAGCATCCATCTTCATATCTTCATTTCTTTTACTTCACCTCCTTCTTGCTGGAAATTCCATGTGTTTCACATAAATTTTAAAGCAATGAAATAGTTCTTCAACCATGTTGAATTTCATATCGATTTCGGGTGTAATACCTTCATTTTCAGGTATAATCGCTTTCTCGCTTACCGTTTGATCAACGGAGATTATTGTTACCTCTTTATTCAAACTAGAGGCAATATAAATGTCATTATCTTTGACACATACCTCTACATCCATATTTGATGGTTCAAACCTGTATCATTTAATGATGAGGTTTAAAAATATTTTACTTCTTAACATTTACGCATTGACACAGTGAATGGATGAGAATGAAAACCGAACATAAATTTTTATATTAAGTCCTAAGTATTTTTTTTGAAATGGTACTTTATATACAACATGTCACTAGGACAACGTATCATATGTCAATAAACGTTCGAATCACGCTACGCAAGCTTCGAACTTGTGACCTCTCGCACTAAAGCCAAATCACTTAACCACTTGGGATAATGGTGCTTGTCTAATTTAGTATTAGGACAATGGTCCTACGCAAGTTCTAAGTATTAGGACTATGGAGTTGATACTTGATCGATATTCAATTTACCATGCATGCATAATCACAATGTAAAATATGAGTTAGTATTTCACTTATTTGGTTAAAAAAATGCAGTTACCATTATCAAACTAAACCAGATAAACATAGTTACCCTTAACAAGGAAAAAAACTACAAAAGCATGAAAGTTATGTCTTACATTACTAAATAGATAAGTATGTTAGTTTTGAAAGTCGAAGAGCAAAAAAAGTGAAATTAATAATGCTACTCCATGTGTAATTAAATCATATTATAATCTGTGTGATGCTTTAGAAATGTTGTCCTTGGTTATAGATGTAGTAGAAAATTTCGAATCTTTGTTTGTCAAACTGATTAGAGACATGGGTTGCTGATTTTAGAAAGAGGAATCAATAGTAGTTTGTTGAGTTGATAAAGAAACTAGTTGAACATTTTTGAGAAAAGATCAGAAGAAACAATCTGAAGGATATTTGAATTGAGAATTTTTTATTATATTTTAAAAACACGCAGAACTCGATTACAAACTTGCTTACTTATGCTTTTAACTTGAACTAGAAACTCTTATTACTCAGGAAAGGCTTAATCAAAGCTATAAATAGAAACTTGGTCAACATTGACCTTTTATTTGCAACAACTAAATAGAAACTAAGACAAATTCCAACACTCCTCCTTGCCTTAGTTTCTGCAAACTCCCCATTTGTCCCTTAACTCTTCGAACCTTGTTCTTGGCAACGCCTTTGTGAATATGTCTGCTACTTGGTCTTTTGTAGTGCAATACACTAGCTTGATCTCTCCATTCTTCTATTCTTGCCTCAAATGATAAAGCTTAATCTTGAAGTGTTTTGTTCTTCCATGAAAAACTGAGTCCTTTGAAATAGCAATAGCTGCTTGATGGTCGATAAAGATCTCTGTTGGCTCCTTCTGTTCCATGTTCAGATTGCTTAGTAACTTTTTGATCCAAATGGCTTGATTGACTGTATCATTAGCTGCTATGAATTCTGCTTCTTCTGTGCTATGTACTACAACTTATTGCTTCTTAGAGCACCAAGAAAACATTCTAGAGCCAAAACCAAAACAGTAACCCATGGTGCTTTTCATATCATCCTCAGACCCTGCCCAATCACTGGCTGAAAAGCCAATAAACTTGAAGTCTCGACTTCTTTCAAACTTGATACCATACTGAACTGTACTTAGCAGCCTGGAGATGTAACTCACTCCTGCAGTGCATGAAGCTCGATAGAAGACTTACAACGAACATAATATCAGGTCTTGTTGATATCAAGTAGATCAAGCACCCAGTTAAGCTCCTATTTTGCTTTTCATCCACTTTTCCAGTTCCATCTTCTTTAATGAACTTGTCTTTCACGTTCATTGGTGTGTCCATGCTTTTACAATCTTCTATTTGAAACTTCTTTAGAACCTCTGTAGCGTACTTCTTTTGGTGTACAAAGATCCCATCTTAATTTTGTTGAATTTCCACGCCAAAAAAATAGGACATTAATCCGAGATCAGTCATCTCGAATTCTTTAAGATTCTCAGACTTGAATTCTGCTACCTTGATTTCATTGCTCCCTGTCACTAACAAATCATCAACATATATTGAAACAACCAGCAACTCACCGATGGATTCCTTTACATAAAACGTAGCTTCACTTGGACTTCTTACAAACCCTAACTTTTGAAAGTGATCATCGATTCTGCTGTACCATACACGTGGAGCTTGCTTCAAGCCATATAGAGCTTTTTTCAATAAAAAAAACTTTCTCCTCCTGTCCCTCAATTCTGAAACCATCCGACTGCTCCACGTATATCTCCTCCTCAAGCTGTCCATTTAAGAACGTAGACTTCACATCTAAGTGATGAACCTTCCATTTATTTTGTGCAGCCAAAGCAAGATCATCCTTATCGTATCCAGCCTTGCTACCGGGGCAAAAGTCTCTGAGAAATCCACTCCATAAACCTGGTTCTAACCTTTTACTACCAACCATGCTTTATGTTTGTTTATAGAACCGTCAGCATTTAGTTTGGTTCTATAAACCCACTTAAAACCTATTATCTTCCTCCCCGTTGGTTTGTCTACCAGCTCCCATGTTCCATTCTTCTTTATCATTTTGAGTTCCTCTACCATTACATCGACCCACTTCTGATACTTCTCACCTTCCTCATAATCCGCAGGCTCGAAAACTGCAACATTACATCGTTCATAAATCTCAGACAGTGATCTTGTACCTTTTACGAGTTCATCATCAACGTTTTCTTCTTCATTATGAGTGATTTCTGGCACAACATTTCCTCCTTCCACTTCCTCCCAGCTCCACTATCTTTCTTCCATGAATGTGACATCTCTGCTCACGAAAATTTTCCCATTTTGTGGTTGAAAAATTCTGTAAGCTTTGCACGAAGGACTATAGCCAATGAATACTCTAGGATCAGCCTTTTTATCCAGCTTATCACGCTTCACATCTGGAACATGAGAAAAGCATAGACATCCGAAGGTTTAAGATTTGTCATGTTTGGTTTGTATCCATACCGTGACAACCAGAAAATTTTGGATATTTGAAATTGAGATATTTAATTATTTTAAATATTTGAAAGTTAGTTTAACTTGAATTTCAAATATCACTGTTTATTTGGCAATTAAATTTATTGGGAATTCATGGATTTGAAGCAAGGTGATATGTCTTTTGCTGAATATGAGAGGAAGTTCAATAAGCTATCGAAGTTTGGCCTCAACCTGATTGACACTCCTCTCAAGAAGAATGAGAAGTTCATTGCTGGTGTACTCGCGGAGTACTATGATCGCCTCATAGCCCATGTGCATAGTCCTTTCACCACTCTGATGGACATGGCCATTAGATATGATAATCCTACTTCTAAGGACCCTCCAGCTTCTCAGTCTTCTTTATCTCTATCCTCTTCTGGCAACCTCTTCTGGCAATCCTAAGAAGAGAAAATCTCACTGTCACCATCGGAAGGGGAACCAGAACAAGACTCTAGGGTTGGGATCATCTTCTTCATCTTAGAGGCAGTCGATCGATCTATCTGCCATTACTTGCTATAGATGTGATCAGAAGGGACATTATGCTAATAATTGTCCTACTTTGGATGTTGCTATTCCTCCAGCTCAGTTGACCAGGTGTGACCTCTGCCACATTTGTCTGTAGCCTGACCATTTCAAGAAGGACTTCCCTACTCAGAAGAAGGGAAAGTCATCAGGTATATTTGCTATGACATCTACATCTTCTCTGGCTCCACCTCCTGCACCTGTTCCTGGTCCTGCACCCAGTGATAACCAAGGCACTTCAGGGTTCTTTTCCTCTATTTTATTTTTCGGTTCGTGTTCTGTTCGATACTGGAGCCTCTCATAGGTTAATCTCGGTTGATCTTTACAATAAATTTGAGAATCTTCTTTCTCTCGAGTTTACTTTTGTGCCTTTATGTGTTTCAAATCCTATTTGTGGCCATGCGAACCTTAGTAAAATTTATAGGAATGTGAAACTCTTCCTCGATAGTTATCGATTTTTCGGTGATTTCTATGTTCTGGGTTTTGATGCTTTTGATCTATTGCTTGGGGGTGATTAGTTGTTGAGGCATGATGCCCATATCACTTGTAGTTCTCGAACTATTTCTCTTGAGGATGATTTTGGTGATTCAGTGTAGTTTGCCCCGGGATTTTGCTGGCAATTTTATTTATTCTCTTTATTTATCTCCTAGTGATCTTGACTCGACTCACGTGGTCAAATTATATCCCAATGTATGTGGTGAAGTCACCTCTCTACCTCCTAAGCGGGAAATTGATTTTTGGATTGATCTTGTTCCTGGAGCTCGACTTGTAATTCTTCCACCCAGAAGAATGGCATCCCGTGAGAAGGTTGAGTTAAGGAAGCAAATTCAGGACTTGCTCTCCAAGGGTCTGTTCAGACCAAGCTGTTCTGAATGGGGAGCAGTGGTGGTTTTCGTCACTAAGTCTGATGGTTCTTTGAGGATGTGTGTTGATTATAGGGAGCTGAACAAGCTCATTATGAAGAACCGATATCCTATGCCTCGCATTAATGATATGTTTGATCAGCTCCATGGAGCTACTATTTTCTCTCAGCTTGATCTTGCCATAGGTTTCCACCAGCTCATAGTTGCGGAGGAAAGCATTCCTATGACTGCTTTCCGTAATGAGAATGGCTTTTATGAATCGTTAATCATGCCTTTCGGTTTGACTAATGCTCCTTCCTTCTTTGTTGTTTTGATGAACCGTGTTTTTCGTGATATGCTTAATAAATTTGTTCTAGTTTTTGTTGATGATATCCATGTCTTCTCCAAGACAAAGGAAGAGCATGAGTCTCATTTGAAATGTGTTCTAGAGACTCTTCGAGATCATCAGTTGAAGGCTAATTCGCTAAATGCCATTTCTGGAGAGATAATGTTCGATTTCTCGGGCATATTGTTTCTAGTGATGGAGTTTCTTTTGATCTAGTCAAGATCGCTACGATCAATGTAAATCTTTTCCCTTCTTCTCCTTCCTTAATTTGATCCTTCTATCTCTTCTATGGTCCTTATTTCTCCCTATTCTGTTACAGGATTGGGAAACTCCTAGGACTCCTACTGATATTCGCAGTTTTCTGGGCCTTGCCGGTTACTATCGGAGATTCATTGAGAACTTTGCTCGGATTTCTGCACCTCTCACTGCTTTAACTCGAAAGAATGCTAAGTTTATATGGGATGATAAGTGTAAAGCCGCCTTCAATGAGTTAAAGAGTAAGCTTACTTCCGTGCCAGTGCTTACCGTTCCGAATGGAAATGAGGGATTAACGGTGTATACCGATGCTTGTCGTGAAGGTTTGGGAGTTGTTATGATGCAAGATGGGAAGGTGATTGCATATGCCAGTCGTCAATTGAAGATCCATGAGGCCAACTATGCAGCTTATAATCTTGAATTGCTTGCTGTTATCTTTGCTTTGAAGCTTTGGAGGCATCATCTCTTGGTTGTTAAGTTTGAACTCTTCAGTGATCATCGGTCTTTGAAGTAAATCTTCACCCAAAAGGATTTGAATCAACGGCAAGTTAGGTGGGTTGAGTTTCTTGCTTCTTATGATCTAGACATTAGCTATACTCTCGGTAAGGCTAATGTTGTGGCCGATGCTTTGAGTCGGAAGAAGGCTATGTTGTGTCAGCTTATTATTTCTTCTTCTCCTCTTTTGGATCGTATCATGGCTAAGCAGGATGAAGATAGGATCATCAGATTAATTAAGGAGAATGTTCGTAGCAGGGTCGGTGGTGGGAGTTCTGATGGTAGTGGAGCTCAGATCGATGACAGAGGGATTTTGAGGATTAATAATAGGATTTGTGTCCCGAATGTTAATGATTTGAGACAGGAGTTGCTTCGGGAGCATCATCGATCCAGACTTTATATTCATCCTGGTGTGACGAAGATGTATCTGGACATGAAGAAGCTTTATTGGTGGAGAGGCATGAAGCAGGATATCTCTATCTTTGTTAGTAGGTGTGCGACTTGTCAGTAAGTCAAGGCAGATCATCAGAAGACCCCTGGTTTGTTGCAGCCCCTTAAGGTTCCCAATAGGAAATGGGAACAAGTTTCCATGGATTTTATTGATCGATTGCCTAGGTCTATGAGGGGTAATGAGAGCATTTGGGTTATTATGGATAGACTGACTAAGTCCGCTCATTTCATTCCGGTCAAATCTACCCGTTCTGCTTCTAGCTTATCTGAGATCTACATGAGGGAGATTGTTCGCCTACATGGTGTTCCTATTAGCATTGTTTGTGATCGAGACCCTATCTTTACCAGTCAGTTTTGGAAAGCTTTCCAGGAATCTTTAGGTACTCGTCTGAATCTGAGCACTGCTTACCACCCACAGACCGACGGTCAAACGGAAAGAATGAATCAGATTTTAGAGGATCTTCTCCGAGCTTATGTTCTGGACTATGGAGGATCTTGGGAAGATCATCTCCATCTTGTTGAATTCACCTACAACAATAGTTATTAGGTATAATTTTAGTCTTCTATTTTAATCTTATCTTTTTCCTTTATCTATCTCATTCTATCTTCTATCGGGCTTGTATCGAGATGTCTCTGTTTGCTGCTCTTTACGGAAGACCTTGTAGATCTCCATCTTGCTGGATTGAATCCGGTAACTGTTTGGTTCTTGGTCCTGATATGATCCTGGAAGCTTCAGAGAAGGTTGAGGAGATTAAGAGGAAGATGAGGATTGCTCAGGATAGACAGAAGAAGTATGATGATCGGCATAGAAGGAGTTTGGAATTTGTTGTTGGTGATTTTGTTTTCCTTAAGGTCTCTCCCTTAAGGAATGTGGTTCGTTTTGGTCGTAGAGGGGAGCTTGCTCCTAGGTTCATCGGTCCTTTTCGCATTGTGGAAAGGAATGGGTCTCTTGCTTATCGTCTGGATTTGCCTGAGAAATTTTCTAGAGGACATAATGTATTCCATATATCGCACCTTCGTCACTATCTACATGATCCAGCTCTCATTATCCAGCCTTCTGCTCTTGATAGTTTGGATATTGAGCCTAATCTAACTATTGGGAGGAAGCCACTTCGCATCGTCGATCGAGGTACGAAGCAGCTAAGAAGGAAATCTGCAACCTGGTCAAAGTGCAGTGGAGCACCGATGAACAGGATTGTACTTGGGAGACATAGGAGAGCATACGTGCTTTGAATCCGGAATTGTTTATTTCAGGTATTTTTGCTTTGCTATCTTATCTTCCTTTGTTTTCCCTCTTTCGTTCCTTTTCGATGATGAAAAGTTTTGAGTGGGGGAGAGTGTAATAACCCAAAGTTTTTAATAAGTATTTTAATTCATTTTATTTAAAACTTTGGTGTTTAATTATTTAAATTTTGAATTTTGGAAATTTTTCCCGAACATTGTTGGAATTGGTTATAAATTATTTGCCCAAATATAATAAATAAAAACAATTTCTGGAATTTTAGATTTTGGGTCAAACTTTGTCTTTAATTGAAAATTTTAAAACTTAAAATTTTTATTTCTAATCTTTTATTTAAAACTGTAATAACATTTGTTCTGCTTTTTGTTTCATTTAATTCTGATCTATACTTTGTAAATTGAGTAACATACAATGTTTTAAAAAGAAATAAATTTCTATGTTTTACTTTATATGTTTCTATATCCATCTTCTTATTTATTTTCAATGCTGTTTATATAAACTTTATTTTTATTTAGTGAATGTTTCTTTTGTATATATCTTAATTTAATGGATATGAAACAAATCAATTAAGATATGTTACTTGTTTTAAATTTAGGCATACGTTTCATTTTTATTTCCTGCTTTTATATTGCCCACCCTTTTGATCTCCTACCATAGACGTTCCTTGATTGTAGCCGTGTACTCTAAACCCTAGCCGCCTCCAACATTATCATTCACGTGAGAAAAAAACATCTCATCTTCATTTGTCTCCAGGGAGAAACACTGTAAGTCCATGGCTTCTTTCTTTTACTTTTTCTTTTATTTTTCTTGTGTTTTCTTCATGGAATTCTCGGCCTCCACCCCTATTCCGACCACCATCTCCTCTCCTCCTCCACCATGACCTACCGTCACTTCTCCACTCACGGCCATGAAAGCCTAGACCCAATATCCATCACCAAGTCAAGTTAAAACCCTAGCCGAGCCCAAAACTCCTCAAAATTGCTTGCCTTGTTCATTTCCATGTGTAGCCTACCCTTTCCCACCTTCCTCAAGCCATGACCGTGATTAATTGACCAATACCCAAGCCGACATGACTCAAACCCACCATGGTTGAGCCTATGGGTAACGAGGCCGAGCCTATAAGGGTGGTAGCTAAGCCCACTTGATGATTTATTCCATTTTTTTCACCTTAATGCATTTTTATCCATTGATTTAATAAAAAAAATTGTGTTGAATTTTGTTCTCATGGTTTAATCCATATTGGTTTGTGGAAAATCATATATTTATAATTGTTTATTTATTTGAATTACAAGATCTGAATTTTGTTGTTCCCCTTTCCAAATCTTTTCGTGCCTTCTCGTGCTTTTCGATGTGTGGATCTTTCTGTTTTAATTGATCTCCAGCGTCTATGAGGTGAGTTATTCACTCTAGACAGTATATGCTTATATTATTGTGAACCGATGACAAGTAAATCTGTATGAATTGATATATTATTCATACATGCCTGTGATGTGACTTTATGATGTTAAATCCTGTTTATAAAATTTGTTGCATCCGCTAATATGAGATGTTATATTTAACTGTTCATTTTATTTCTGTATCTCACACTATAAGTTCCCTTATCACTATGGGTTGAAATGATACATACCCGAACGGACTTTAGAATAAGGAAAAATCATTATGGGCTGAAATGATAGGCTCGAGTGATTTTTATTGTATTTATTTCTCTTGGGATTGGGGGTTCGAAATGATGGAACCCGGATTTTTCTTTTTAAATTACGGATTGAAATGATATATTATCCGTATCACTTGACCTAGGTTGGAAAATATTATACAAACTCATGGTTATTTTTAAAGATATTAAGTATTTTGAAATATTAAAATATGAAATTTTAGCTTAAATTGGATTTAAATGATTTGAATAAATTGTATAGTTATTTTCTGTAAGTTAAATGTATAAATAAATAAATGGAAAGTTGTATTTTAAATATGACTTAACTTGGAATTTGGAAATTTGGTTTAAATGGAAATTTTAAGTTTGGTAAATAAATGGAAATTTATTTTATTTAGGAGATGGGTATGTTAAATAAAATATTAAGTTATTGGTTGAAATAAAAGTTAAGCAATTTATAAAGTATTGACTTAACAAATGAATTTACATGAAATTGGATATTTATTAATAAAATATTATTTTATTAGAATTTATAAGTTAAATAATATCCAAATAATTTTTTTTTTTGGAAAGAGGGAATAAGTTTGATAAGTTAAAAGTGAGAAAAAGTGGACATATATGGTTTTAGAAAGTAAACAGAAATTATAGCGGTTCAGAAATGCTGTGGAAAATATGAACTATGGATGAAAATACACTAAAAAGACATATAACAGCATTTCTGAAGTGCTGCAAATTCTGTAAGTTTGAACTATGGCTGAAAATACACTAAAAGATCTATAACAGCACTCCTAAAGTGCTGCAGTTTCTGAATTTGAACTATGCCTTGATATATACTAAATATACTTATCGCAGCACTTTATAAGTCTTGTAGTTTCGAAATTTTCAATGCTTTGAAATGTTGAAATTGAACTATTGAACTTAGAAATTTCCGAAATTTTGGAAATTTAACAATCGATTTGAAAGGATAACTACTTCATATTTAAATGGTTTAAATAAATTACTTTGATTTGGAATACAAACCATTTTGAAATTTATAACCACATGTAATAATAACGTTGGTTGTTAAAGAGACCAGAATCGGATATGGGCATACTCTCTGTCGATACCAAAAACCACTTTAACAAGCATGTACGCCGTGGAGATTCCAGAATGAAGTAGGATGGTGACGACGTTCTATTGAGGTATATACGTGGACTCGACTCCCGTGAGTTGGCATAAGGTGGTTGACGGACTAAGAAGCTAGCACCATTTATCGGACGCACTTCTTCGTATGCCATTCTATTACTTTGTGATTGTTTGGTGCGCACCTTTGATTTGAGAGTGTGGTTTGAGGTGGGCGGTAGTAGCTGCTACGCGTTACCACCGGTCCAGAAGCGTAATTGGTATATCTACCCTAGCATTGCCTAGTTGTGCTGTGTCACCTACCCTAGCGAGCCTTGTACGAGTTTGGTTTTCTCCCGTAGCCATGGAGTATTTAGGGTAGTCTTTCGATCTTGAGATGCGCTGATACTAGATGGACTTCTGGGACTATTACGTGTTAAGGTGGAAAATGTAAAGCCTTAACGCTATTTAAAAGTAAGTTTATTTTACTATTAGACATTATTATAATAGCGAAATATTACTACATAGTAAATAGTTTAACGGATCCTTAGAGGATGGACGGTCCCAAACATCCTTTAAGTTATTTTCCTTTATATTACAGTTCACTTGAGTTGGTTTACACTGTATAAGTATGTATGTCCTGACTCGAGTGTTTGTGTTTATTTCTTACGCTCGGGTCAGCCTGAGTATCACAGCTTGGATCTATCTTCTGGAAGCTAGAGATTTCTAGAGTCATCTGCTTATCAAGTTGTTGTCTATTTCAGTTTCAATACTTCCATTTCAACTCATGTATTAGAGACATATAATTGGAATTTTCTACTATATTTGTTTTAGAACTGTATTTGTTTTCCAGACTATGTATTTTGGTACTTTTTTTTAGACTAAGTTGTAGTGGCTTCATGAACCACTATGGTTATTTTTATTTCCGCTGCGAGTTATTCTGATTTTATCTATATCTGTGATTGGTTTTATTTGCTCCAAACTATTACAATCTTCTGTTTTGAATTATTCAAGTCAGACATGTGCGGATTTATTGTCGATTTGAATGGTCCAAAATAGTGGGTCGTTACACGTGGTGTCGTATTCGTTGCATGCGATTGGAAGGCTGGTGAAGGCAGTCGAGGTGTCAGATGCGAAGTCGGACGCGTGCTCAAGCGGGGTGATGGATGGAGGGAGTTGCGACTCGAATCGTTGTCTGTTTGGGGTAGTTCGTCGATGTTGGAAAGGCCGGGTTTTTCCAGTAAGGTATAAGCTTTTTGATTTTTATTATTTAATTTAATTTATATATATACGTAGGTATACAAATTTGGAAATAGGAAAGAAAAAATATAAATTACAATAAAGAATATTGCTGTCTAGTTTCAAATTTTGTAAAGTTTAAATTTATGTACAGGAAATTTATATAAGATTTTGAAAGAGAAAGTATATAAGGGTTCATATAGGAAATTTGACTTACATAGATTGTTTTTCTATGCAGTTTGAAAATAAAAATAAAATAATTATACATACCTATTAAATCTACTAGTTTACTTTAAAATTATGTATTTAAGATGATTAGTTTAGTTAATTAACCTATCAAATTATTTTAGTTACTAGAGGATTCTTAAAAGAAAATTAGTAGTAAATTTAATCTAATTAAATCTATTGAATGGAAATTAATTTATTCAATAAATTCAAATATTTATAAACTGTAAATGTTTATAAAGGTCAAAAATCGTGGAAAGCAAGCCGGATTAGAAATGGGTTGCATGCATAGTCAAAGGTGAGTTAATCTCACTCATCTAGGTTTTATTTAAATTTAAATAGTTAAATTTAAATTTGGTTAAATGATTGAATCGATTGAATGTAGTATATTATATATAGTAGTGTGTGTGTGTGTGTGTGTATATTGGAGTGATTGATTTTTCCGCATTATATAGTGGATGAGACCCTATACACCGTATAATAGCGGATGAGATAATATGACCCCATATACCGCGATATTCCACCTCGAAGTGGAATTGGTATTATTATATTGTGTTAACATCTGTGGATGCAGGGAAAAACAGGTTGGAGGGATCCAACTGGATTCCTCAAACGTTTGAATTTAATTTATATATTCAGCGATATGATTATGTGATATTCTGTGATGAATTATATTGATCATATTGGGAATAGGAATTTACTGAATACTCTGGCATGGTTATATATATATATATATATTGGAATTTTGGGAATATATACATATATATATATATATATATATATATATATGAAGTTTAGATTTTTTTAAAGTAAATAAAAAGATAATTTTAAATAAAATGATTATAAGGAATTTGGATAATTAAAATGATTTGGAAGAATAAAAGTTGATTTTTAAATTGTAACAAATAAACCCAAAGTATGGGAAAAGAGATATTTTGAATAAATGAATTCAAGTGATAATTTTTAACAGGAATAAAGAAACCATTTTTAAAATTTAAGGTTTAAATTTGTTTAGAAAAGATAAAGAAGAAATTTGGAAAGTATGAAATTTGTATTTTCAGTTTAAATAAGATTTTAAATCATGATAAAGAAGTTAAATCTGAAATTAATAAGTTTTGAAATAAAATTGGATAAGTAAAGAAATTTATTTTAAATGGAGTTAATTTTGAAAATCAATTTGAAAATTGATTTATTGTTTGAAATTGTGATTTGAAGAAAAGATGAGACAATGGGATTTATATACTGGGTTTATAAGGTGAAAATAAGATATCAGTGGATATTTGAAAATATAAATTCACGGAGGGAATTTATAAAAGAATGGGTAATTTGTTTTAAAAATAAATAGTGGTTTATTTTTAAAGGTATGGAAAATGGAAAGTGTGTTTCCCTGAAAAGCCAAGTATATTTTAAAGGAGGCCTTTTATGTATAAGTTAAAGGCTTTAGTTTTTTTTAAGAAACGTTTTAGAAAATTTATTATTTTTAAATGTTTTAAATTTTAAAGTAATTTTTTTTCAAATTTATTTTAGTAGTAATTATTTAAAGGTTAATTGGTATTATGTTTTAAGAAGATAATTTTAATATTTATATTTTATAAAATAGTTTGGTTAAAATTTTATAGGATTTTGTAACTCTTATTTTAAAAAAATTAGTTTGGCTTAACTTTTATGTTAAAAATTAGTTTTTATATTTTATAAAGTAGTTTTATTTTAAATGTTTTTAAAGTTTATATTTTTGCATAAAGTGTTTAAGAAAATTTAATTTAAATGTTTTAAAGTATGTTTTAGAATAAAAGGATTTAAATTATTTTTAAAATCTTAAGTATTTAGGACTTAGCGGTTTTCAGGGGGAATAAAACAATTGGGTGGAAATTTATTTTTCATGAGAGAGAGAGAAGTGATTTGAAAACTATTTTTCAAAGGATTGAAATGTAGGAAAATATCTTGCGAAGATATTTAAAAATAAATAATTTAGGAGAAATTATTATGGCTTGTTAATTGTTTGTGAATATTATTTGATAGTTAAATAACCAACTATCAATATTGGCCAATGCGCTGATTGTTTCGAAGAGACCGGGATCGGAATTTATTATTTGGAAACCACTTTGATCCGATTTGAACGTTTTCATGAGGAAGACAAGAGTTGGGAGTCGAAGATGGAGCAGTGAAGTGCAAGGGCTAGTCGCTAATAATCCTGAGGATGATTCCAAAATGGATGTAGTAGGAGTAGTGCCTTCGGTTCCGTTCGAACTCGGAACGGACTTGTATGGACGAATGCTTTCAAAAAAACGTCAAGAGGACGATAAGCATTCTAAGTGAATGTGTGCTAAAAAGGTAACGCATAGCTTCGAGTCTCATCAACCGGGAATGGCTAAAACAGGAGAGGTGCACACAAGGCTATGTGGCTAGCAACCAATTATGGTAAGGTCACCCCTGTCTAGACGTCCTTTTTATTTCGGTTGTGTGGCGGTTGCTGATCCCAACCGCGGGGTGAACTTATTCAGACTATCCAGTAAGGGGTAGCTCCAGTCTTGTGATGCAGGGGATTAGGGTGGATCCACGGTACGATGATCTAGACCACGTACTGTGACGAGCAGCACCCTAGAAGCTCTACCATTGATGGAAATCCATTCTTCCTACGCGCCTTTATGGGTTTTATTTGTAGAACCCACTTTGTGGCTAGTAGATGGAATTTAATAATGTAAAAATTTCGGCTATTTGAATAAGTATTTGTATATAGACACTATTATAATATCAGAGGATTTTATAAGATATGTTTTGGTTATCGTAAGGTAAAAACCCAGCATGTTTATTTGTGGCATGGTCTTACGAGATACATTTGATTTCAAAGGATTTTGAAAACTTTAATATTCCAATTGAGTGTGTTTTCTCACACTGGTTTTCCAGACTGACTCGGGTGTTATTTAACTATAATGCTCGTGTCGGACCGAGTATTATAGAGTACAGATTTTGGATGGACTGCTGAGGAGCTCAGGAGACGAGCTGGATAGCAAGACGTACTCCCATACTTGATTATTATTCCGCTATGTTGTAAGTTGTATTGTCAGTTTGGTGAGGACAAGTTAATATAACTGTCCAGTTGTGTGTTATAGATATTATTGAACTCTGATGTTGTATTCTGATGATGTATGTATAAACAGATATAGTTTCTTTTATGTAAAGATTAGTTATTATCTATTATATTTTATTCCGCTGCGATGGTAAGATTCTGTTGTGTTGTTTCCTCTTCTTCCACCTCCTTCTTCTTTTAACCCTAATGGTTCGATTTTTTAGACGTCAAAAAATCGGGTCGTTACACATACCAGGCTTCGTAAGGAGTCTTCTTCTCAAGTGCTTTGGTTGGCAACCTGTTGAGTAGAAACACTACTGTGTCTGCTGCTTCTTCGCACATTTTCTTGGAAGATTCTTTTCGAAAATCATACACCGAGCCATCTCCATAATGCTTTTGTTTTTTCTTTCACTTACACCATTTTGCTGTGGTTTGTAAGGAGCTGTAACTTGATGTTCTATTCCAGAATCATCACAAAACTTACCAAATGTTTTGTTCATGTACTCTGTTCCATTATCCGATCTCAAAATATGTAACTGCAGCCACTTTGATTTCCACCCAGTTCTTGAATTTCCAGAAAATGTTAGCTACCTCGGTCTTTGATTTTAGAAAGTAAATCCAACAAAATCTACTGAAGTCATCGATAAAGGTGACATAATACTTACTGCCATTTAAGGAGGGTATGCTTAGGGCTCCTCCAACATCCGTGTGAACCAGCTGCAGCCTTCTAGTGGCTCTCCAAGTGGCTTGAGGAAATGGCTTTCAAGCATTTTTCCCATACTGCAGTCTTCCTGATGGTCTCCTATCGATGGCACTCTTTTTACAAGCTCAAATCTCTGCATAAATTGAATTCCACTTTGATGTAAGTGCCCTAATCGTCTGTGCCACAAGTTTCCCTTATTTACGATTCCAGAACATGCTATATGATCTTCTTCCATAAAATCCAAATAAAAGCTCTTTGCTCGCATCTTGATTTTAAAAAAATCGTGACCTACAACGTCTTTTATCAAGAACCATTTGTTCTCAAATATGACCTTAAAACCTTTTTCTACTAACTGGCCAACACTGAGTAGATTCTGATTGATTTGTGGAACATAGAGTACGTCTTGAATATACCGTACACCAGTCACGCTTTGGATAGCTATGGTTCCTTGTCCTTCAGCTGTAAGAAACACGCCATTTCCAATTCTGATTTTCGATTTTACGGTTCTGTCAAGCACCTTGAACAACTCCACATCGCTTGTCATGTGATTCGTACAGCCACTGCCAATCAACCACGCTTCATTTGATACCACATCTGCACTAAAACATGTAGCTACAAACAGCTGCTCTTGATTCTCTTCGATTGATGCACTTGCTTCTTCATTTCGTGGTTCCTTGCACACCTTTTCAATGTGTCCCTACTTCCCACATTTTCTGCATTTGATGTCTGGTTTCCACCAACATCTTCGTTCTGAATGTCCCGATTTTTCGTAATGTGGACAGACTTCCTCGTTGCCTGTTTTGCAAGCTCGTTCTCTCGACTTATAGCTCCGTTTTTCATAGCCTCCTGAGCTTCCAGTTTTTGCCTGAAAAGCCCCTTCCATGGTTCCTTCTTCCCGCATTGTTCTTCTTTGCTCTTAAGCATTCATCGCATTTACCAATTCCGCTAAGGTAATTTTCGATAAATCTTTTGTCTCTTCAAGCGAAGATCGTAGCTTCATATCGTTCCAGTATAGACACAAGGATCTTCTCAACAATTCTTTCGTCTAAGAAATCCTTGCCTAAGAGACGAATTCTATTGACAATACCCAAGAGCTTATTCGAGTATTCTCTTATTGTTTATGATTCCTTCATCCTTTGCATCTCAAATTCCCTAATCAGATTTAGAATTTGCATACTCTTGGTTCTTTTGTTACCTTGATATTCCGTTTTGAGATAATCCCAAATGTCTTTTGCTGATCCCAAATTCATGATTCGTGTAAAAATATGCTCAGACATTGTTGAGAATAGTGTCGCTTTCGCCTTTGATTTCTTTGTCTTACTCTCCTTATGATTCTTCAGCTGGGTCATGGTTGGATTTGCAAGCGGTGGCTGAATTTCATAGTTATCCTCTACAGCTTTCCATAAGTCGAAAGCCTTCAAAGATTGGTGGTGAGCTTGAGAAAATTATGTCTGTCTCCATTTGAAAATTGGTAAGTTTTTTCACAGATCCTCAAGAAGATGACTCTGATACCAATTTGAAGGATATTTGAACTGAGAATTTTTTATTATATTTTAAAGACACACAGAACTCGATTGCAAACTTGCTTATTCATGCTTGAAACTTGAACTAGAAACTCCTGTTACTCAGGAAAGGCTTAATCAAAGCTATAACTAGAAACTCGATCAACATAAATTGGATCGCAATCCATGTAAACCCGCGTAATATAACCGATTTGGGTTCTGACGTAGTAGCACTGTTGCATTTTTAAGGTCGGATTTCAGGAAATGGTTATGAACCGAAATCAGAATCCAAATGAATGATTAATATTACTTTCGCTTGAACAACCGGGTTGTTTTCTGAGCCGGTCCAAACAGAATGTTCTTTGCCCTATATCCCCTCCTAGAAACTTCCACATGGTTCTATACGGATAATTGCTGTATAATCATCTTTCCACGTAAATATCTCGATTCTCATTGGTTCCCAGAAGTATCTTTACGTGTCACCTTTCCAAATCCCGCACATATACATACTTCTGTCATCAACGAAAAAAATCACAAATTTTCCCAATCAATTCGCTCGTAAATGGCGACTCGATCTCCGTTGATTCATTTCTGCGTCGTTTTTCTTTTATTCGTCTCCGCCGCAAGCGCTCTCCTCCCTTCTGATCCCAAAGCCATATCGGATTTGAGAGAAACAGTGGTGAAAGGATTAGGGTTTCAAGACGTAAAAATTTCAGGATTTGACGTAAGGGACGCGTTGGTTGGGCAGTCAATGGCATATGAGTTTGATATTGAAATCGATAAGAAAGTTGTCCCGATTAAATTGTTGGAGGATGTGAATAGATGGTCATTTGTAGATTTGCCCATTTTCAGGGCCGAAAGTGAAAACGTCGATGGTAATGGTGTGATTGAGAGAGGGAGAGTGGAAAAAGATTCAAGTGTTTTGCCTGTTTTGCCCCCTTTTGAGCTTGCAGGACCAATGGAAGTTTGGATTCAGGACGGGGATGATATGCGACTGTCTTTGCCGGTATTACTTTTGCACTTTTCTTCTTTACAGCTATATTTGCGTGGAACAATTCTGGTTTATATCATGATGTATGGTAATTATAAAGAACTATCTCTTGCATTCCTGAAAAAGAAAAAAAAGAAAAAGAGAATCTGTTTTCAAAATTTATGATATCATGTTCCAAGTTAATCTCTTCTATTCATCAGTAACTATATTATTTAACTCATAACTAAAATAAAATTTAAAAAAATGAGTAGCATAGATATAATTGAAACATGAAATACTCGATCTGGAACAGATAACCCAAGTTTTTTGTGACATATTGATAAAAGACTCAAGGAGTCCTAGGGCTGCACCAAGGTCAAGTTGTGTCGGATTGGGCCTTGTATATTGGACTTCGTATGAATTTATATTGAATCAGATTGGAGTTATAGAAACCAATTTAAAATGAAGGAGTTTATAAAAGGGAATACTAATGCTTAGTGTACTATTTATTTATCAATTTAATTATTTTTTTGAGGGTCATTAGATATTTGGTTTCCATTATAATCTTGATTAGATGCTGATTCTAGTTTTAACTTCAGTTAAGAAATAACAAAAACTCTAAATCACAGATTTAATTTTCTTACGTATCATATCAAACATCTTTTGTTCATTCAAAATCATACAATTTTGTTATAATCAATGATAATCTATTTGCACACGCTCATACAAAATGAAGTGCAGCCATTTATGTAATCCTATTAAATTAATGGTGATACAAAATACCTACTTTAGTCATTAAGCTGGCAAATAAATTTACAGCAAATAACTTTTTTTAGCCATATCGGTTCAAAATGTGTTGAAGTTGGATACGAATTTTCTTTCTTTCTAGAGTGTGATTATTTTCTTTTAGGATGGGACAATATATAAATATAATTGTGATCGTAAAAAGGGTAATATCATAATTCAATTAATATAGCTTCTCCCAATATTTTGAACGGATTTATTTTTTTTTATAAAAAAAATCATGTCTCTTTTCAAAGAGTTTTTGGGTTTGTTTGAAGAATTCTCAAAATCTTTTAATAATAGTTCTAATACTTTTGGTGTTGGTCTAAACTATTAAAAACGCTCATCTACAGATATTATAAAATCTTGATAAAAAATCTTAATATCACTTAGAAATATGATCTAACAGATAAGTTTTCTTTACAAATTCAAAACAATTTTCACAAATATTATCAAAATTTAATATCACTTAAACATAGAATCTAACAAATAAAAATTCAAACTAACATAAAATTAGATGTTGTAACTTAGAAATAAAAATTCTAACCAACTACACATTATACCAATGCATTCTATTTATGCAAAACATTTTTCCTCGAATGTCTTAAATATATGCAATTTATATAAAAAAAATTCAAACGCGAGCGCGTGCCGTGACACTCGTGATATAAATGTTAAATTTGCACTATATTGGTTCAAAAATCTAGAACTTACTATCACATGTTACAAAATGCATTGCATGATTCAACAACACTGCATTACATATTTCGTTACAGAGGTTTTGAGTGGCTATGAAAATGAAGAACTAAAATTAAAGTTGAAGGGTAATGGGTGAATATCGATTGATAAGATAAATGAGTTTATTATAAATAGGCGGTTAAACTTGGGTTGATAGTTTACTTGAAAGGGTTGGGTTGTTGAACTTGAGTTTGCATGTGTTGGATTGGATTGGTGAGTTTAGTGCAGTTTAACATGGGGCAAGCCTAATTGCAATCCAGTTTTGTTGCGAAGAATTTAGTAAAATTTTAGGTCAAATCCTCCGTCTTCAAGTTATTTGTCTTCATGTGTCCATCTATTTTCAGCAATTGATCAGTAAATCATTCATCTTTCATGTGATGCAGCGAGTCCTACATGATAATAAAATTATGGTAATGAATGAATGATATTAAAAGGGATACATGATGACAGGGGATTTGATCTTGTAAAATTTGGATTCGTATAGAAGTTGTTGCTATAAGAATTTCATAATTTAAATGTTTGTTTAAATCATTTGAAGTATTATAACCTTAGACGATTTAAATTACAGCACGATGTAGATGCGGGCACACTAAAGAAGGTCCTACTAGCGGATGGTGCAACGGTAACCGTAAAAGGTGCCCGTTCCGTTAGTCTGCGGCACCCTCTAGAGTTCCCCCTCCCATTCAACCGATCCACCACACACCAACCCGATAACCCAATCGCGTCCGGTCTCCTCACACTCTCTGAGGCCCTCCGCCTTGCTGCTTCCCACTCCACAGATGACAGCAACAACCAAGTGCCCCTCCTGTCCCTCCGCATTGTGGGTCCCACCTCCCTCTCTTCCTCTGACCTCGCCTCCTCCAAGAACAAGCTCAAGCTCAAGCGTCTCGCCCCTGGTCTTGTTGAGCTCTCTTCTCGCACCACGCCCGTACCATACCATGATGAACGGACCCTAACTTCCATTTGGCCATTAACGTCCATCAATGCTTCGAACCCCAACCTTAGAGGGTTCGAAGAAATACTTGTGTCCATACTAGGGAAGAAGGTGGACGACGAAGGGTCTTTTAGGCTGACGAAGGCGAAGGTGTCTGCGCAAACGTATGTGAAGATGGGGTTCAAGGTGGAGAAGAAGATCAAGGAGGAGGAGATGGATTGGTCTAAGTATCCGGAATGGAGAACGAGGCCTGAAAAGGTGGTGGCCCATTTTGAGGTGCTTGGGAGGGTTGAGGATAATGGGAAGGTGGTGCCTGAGAGGATTCAGGAGGTTCAACCTTTTCAAGCTGTGGAGAGTGTTGTTGAAAGTATGCAGACTGGGAATGAGACTATGTCCAATGTGGAAGTTCTGTATCCTCCTCCTGCTTATTTTGTTCTTTGAGTTTAAATTGTCCGATTATTTTCTGGTTCTATTTTTGGTGTCAAGGGAAGAACAAGTTTGTATATATTTGCGACTACCTGATTATGTGTATATATATACCATTTTTAATGAAATGCCTTTAATAAATATATTTTTGTGTGCAGAAAGTATGGTTTATCCGGTCTAGTTTATTCGCATTATTTTGATGCCTGAAATGAAAAGGATGAAAGTCATTATATTTAACCAGTACCATGGCACGTCCAACGGACATGTGCAGTTGGACGTGTGCAAAGAAGTTAATTAGCCTACTCTCTTTTTGTTGTAATATGGAACTTGAACTTTAGGAATCATCAACGCAATATAATGAATTTCAACGACTGAATTTAATTTAGAATTTTGTATTTGTGCTACTGCCAAGATCTTTATTAAAACCATTGTTTAGGAGATTTGGCATAATCAAATGTAAGGGTACTGATTTAAAGCACAATATGCATATTCCCAGTCATTAGATAGGGTATAGGAGACCAAAACGAAGAGAAATGTGTATTTTTTATAAGACATGCTTGTCTAGAGTATCTCATGCACCTAATAATTTAATCAGAGCTGGTTGCTTGACCCTTTTTTGTTAGCTACAGAATGAAACGGTAACTCATTGTATGGCCATAATTTCTTGCATAATTTAAAGCCATGAATAATGCGAGCACGAAAGTAAGTAACATAAATGGCATAATGTTATATTCTGCGCATCTCATGGTTTATGCAATTGTAAGAAGATCATATTTCTATTGTCTAAATTATAAACAAAATATAGCAGTAAGTTTAAATACTCTTATATTTTGGTACATGTTTGAATTACATTGGTTGGGGATGAAATAATGAATTCAAACTGGGATTGCAATAATGAATACTACCTGTATAACAAAATAATAGTATAACAAAATAGTTGCTAGCCATCTTATTGTTGGAAATTGAATGAGCATTAATGAAATAGTGCATTGAAAAATGAAGTATTTATTGTCTTGGAATATAAATAGTCCCACATCTTATGATATAATAACCATCACATTATATATACATTAAGATGTAGTCTCTAATATAATTACAATGAGACAACAAGAGAGACATGAGCATGACCATCTTGGCGGGTGGTGCAACGCACCACCCCGCGCGCGCCCGCGCCCGCGGCCTGCGCGAATGGGCGTTTGAGGCGTCTTGTAGGCACTTAGCACTTCTTGTACTGCTTCTATAAATAACAGATCCGAGAATTGAGAGCGATCACTCTTTTTCTCTGATAATCTTCTTCTTCCTCTGTGCTTTGTTCTTAACGCACATCTTCACTGCTCCTATAAATAGCAGATCCGAGAATTGAAAGCGATCACTCTTTTTCTCTGATAATCTTCTTCTTTCTCTGTGCTCTGTTCTTAACGCACATCTTCACTTGAGTTTGCCGTTATTCTACATCGCTTGCGCGGCCTTGCAGAACCTGATACGTTTTACCTTGGGAAGCAGTTGCTGGTCAACCCCTTGCGCCACTGTCGGGGAGCAATTCTGCTTTAAGAGAACAGTATACGATACTGGACTCGGACTATCATCCTCCTACCACGGACCTGCGTTAGCGGTACGTATTTGATTCTTTTTGTCCTATTTCGTAACACTAGATTCTACGATTGTGAATCAGTGTAAATACAGACAGTAGGGAACTACAATCTTAAAGCAGAATTTTGTTAGTCTTACTGTTCTTTTGCTTTCAGGCGATGGCTCAAGAAAGTAATACTTCGGCAAACATACCCGTCGTGACCACCTCTCAAATTGCACCAATAGCGGCACCGACCGTGCCATTCTCGCATGGAGAACGGCCAAAAAAGTTTACTGGTGTCGATTTTAAGCGGTGGCAGCAAAAAATGTAATTTTACTTAACCACATTAGGCTTGGCCAAATTTCTCACAGAAGATCCTCCTGCGGTCGACGAATTAGAGCCGGACCCCATCAAGGCTGAAACACTCACTGCTTGGAAGAGTTCAGACTTCATATGTAAAAATTACATACTTAATGGACTGGATAACCGTCTATACAATGTCTACTGCACAATGAAGACATCGAAGGAACTCTGGATATCTCTCGATAGGAAATACAAGACAGAAGATGCTGGTATGAAAAAGTTCATTGTCGGCAAATTTCTGGATTTCAAAATGATAGACTCCAAGACAGTTATCAGCCAAATTCAAGAATTGCAGGTCATTATTCATGAAATACACGACGAAGGAATGACTCTAAGTGAATCATTTCAAGTAGCAGCCGCCATAGAGAAGTTGCCCCCATTGTGGAAAGACTTCAAGAATTATCTGAAGCATAAACGAAAAGAAATGTCAATGGAAGATTTGGTTGTTCGACTCAGAATTGAAGAAGACAACATAAAATCCGAAAAGAAAACATCTAATACTATGGTGGCAAAGGCAAATGTGGTCGAAACCGAAAAGAACAACAAAAGAAAAAGGGAAAATAACCCGAATATAAAGAAGACAAGGAAGTTCAAAGGAAACTGTCATAATTGGGGGAAGAAAGGACATAAGGCAAGTGAATGTCGACGTTCAAAGAATCAGAACAAAAAGAAAGACCAAGCCAATATTGCGGAGTCAGAAGATGTCTCCGAAATGAATCTGTCCGCGGTAATCTCAGAATGTAACTTGGTTGGCAACATGAAAGAATGGTTCGTTGACACTGGTGCTACGAAACATATTTGCGCCAACAAGTGGATGTTCACCAACTATAAACCAGTGACGCAAGAAGAGCAACTCTTTATGGGAAACTCCTCAACGTCAAAGGTTGAAGGCAAATGAAGAATAGTCCTTAAAATGACATCCGGAAAAGAACTTACTCTGAATGATGTCCTACATGTTCCAGATATCCGCAAGAACTTAGTTTCGGGATCATTGTTGAGTAAGAATGGTTTCAAGTTGGTCTTTGTTTCTGATAAATTTGTCTTGTCTAAGAACGGAGTATATGTAGGTAAAGGGTATGTGAGTGATGGTTTATTCAAGATGAATGTAATGACTGTTGTACCAAAAGATATGAATAAAATGGATTCTTCTGTTTATATTGCTGAGTCATTTAATATATGGCATGCTAGACTAGGCCATGTGAATTTTGATACTTTGCGAAAAATGGTTAACTTAGATTTTATACCTAAGTTTACTATAGATCACAACTATAAATGTGAAACATGTGCTGAAGCAAAGTTAACTAGGACTTCCTTTCATCATGTTGAAAGGAATACCGAGCCGTTAGATTTAATACATACTGATGTATGTGATCTAAAGATGTGTCAGACCAGAGGAGGTAAAAGGTATTTTATTACCTTTATCGATGATTGCACTAGGTACTGTTATGTGTACCCACTAAGAAGCAAGGATGAGGCCTTTGAAACATTTAAACAATATAAGGCAGAAGTTGAAAATCAACTAAACAAAAGGATAAAAGCCTTGCGAAGTGATAGAGGTGGAGAATACGAATTTCCATTTGAGGAATTTTGTGCTCAAAATGGTATAATCCATCAAACAATTGCACCGTATTCTCCTCAATCCAATGGAATGCCAGAACGTAAGAATCGTACCCTGAAGGAAATGATGAATGCTCTGCTTATCAGTTCTGGATTAGCAGACAATTTCTGGGGTGAAGCGATACTTTCAGCTAACCACATACTGAACAAAGTACCTCGCAAAAAGACCTTTAAGTCACCACATGAACTGTGGAAAAACAGACCTCCATCTTACAAATACTTAAAAGTGTGGGGTGCTTAGCAAAGGTAGAAATACCTAAGCCTAAAAGGGTCAAAATTGGACCCAAAACTATAGATTGCATATTTATTGGATATGCTCATAATAGTAGTGCATATCGATTCTTGGTGCATAAATCTGAAATTGATGACATTCATGAAAACACCATAATCGAATCTCGAAATGCAAGATTCTTTGAAAACATATTTCCACTAAAAGAATCCAATGGTACTAGTGTCCAAAAGAATTCAAGAAAAGAAGAAACTCTTGAACATCGTGATGATCATGAAAATGATCAAGAGCTAGAGGAATCAAGAAGGAGCAAACGACAAAGGACATCAAAAACCTTTGGACCCGATTTCTATAAATATGTGATAGAAAATGAGCCTCTAACATATAAATAAGCAATGTCATCACCTGATGCTCCTTATTGGAAAGAAGCTGTCAATAGCGAAATTGAATCCACTTTACAAAACCACACATGGGAACTAGTAGATCTTCCTAAAGGATCGAAACCATTAGGGTATAAATGGATCTTTAAGAAAAAATTTAAAGCTGATGGCTCAATAGATAAATATAAGGCCCGACTGGTAGTCAAGGATTTAGACAAAAGGAAGAACTAGATTACTTTGATACTTACTCACCAGTAACTAGAATAACATCCATTAGGATGCTTATTGCTATTGCTTCTATACTAAATTTAGAAATACATCAAATGGATGTAAAAACTGCATTTCTGAATGGTGAGTTAGAGAAGAAATATACATGCAGCAACCTGAAGGGTTCTTAAGCCTAGGAAATGAAAATAAAGTGTGTAAGTTAGTAAAATCACTTTATGGTCTCAAATAAGCGCCAAAACAATGGCATGAAAAATTTGATGAAACTATGATGACAAATGGATTCAAAATAAACGAATCAGATAAATGTGTCTATATGAAGAATATAGATATGGGATATGTCATAGTTTGCCTATATGTTGATGACTTATTGATACTAGGCAATAATAATGCCATAATCAAATCAACAAAGGATATGTTGTCATCTAGATTTGATATAAAAGATCTAGGACTGGCTGATGTGATTTTGGGCGTTAAAATTTTAAAGACGTCAGAAGGTTATGTACTACCACAATCACATTATGTGGCCAAAATACTTGAAAAGTTCAAACAACATAATATAACTGTTGCTAAATCGCCAGTTGATATGAACCAAAATTGGATTAAAAATACTGGTGATGGAATCTACCAACTTGAATACTCTCGAATACTGGAAAGTATAATGTATGTAATGAATTGTACTAGACCAGATATTGCATATGCTGTAAGTAAGCTGAGTAGGTATACAAGCAATCCTGGTAAAAATCATTGGAAAGCAATAATAAGGGTTCTAGGATATTTAAAATATACTCAGAACTACAGCTTGCATTACACTAAATATCCTTCCGTGGTAGAAGGATATAGTGATGCAAATTGGATAACTGGTTCAAATGACACCAAATCCACAAGTGGATATGTATTTACCCTAGGAAATGGAGCTATATCATGGAAGTCTTCTAAACAAACGTGTATAGCAAGGTCAACAATGGAGTCAGAATTCATTGCTTTAGACAAAGCCGCTGAAGAAGCAAATTGGCTTAGAAGTTTTCTAGAAGATATTCCGAATTGGAATAAACCTGTTCCACCAATCTATATACATTGTGATAGTCAGTCAGCTATTGGAAGAGCTAATAGTACACTATACAATGGTAAGTCTAGACATATTCATCGTAGACATAAAACCGTGAGACAACTACTCTCTAATGGAGTTATCACTATAGACTATGTAAGGTCGAAAGATAACATTGCGGATCCACTAACGAAAGGCTTGCCTAAAGAGAGAGTTCAAACCTTATCGATAGGAATGGGATTAAGGCCTATTGACTAAAAAGTTTTCCTCAACGGAAACCCAACCTAATTGACTGGAGATCCCAAGATTTAGGTTCAAAGAGACAACTAAGTTAAGGTTAAAAACTTTGAAGCACTGGAAAAATCAAACATTTAGACATTCCTAAGATAAGTCAGTGCACATGCCGCCGGAGAAAAGGGTAAGCTCAGCTTTTAATGATGTCTATACTTGGAGCTATAAAGAACCAAGTAGAGTATTGCGGAATACTCTTTATAGAATCACCTACGTGAGTGCGAAGGTGCCGCTTCAAAGAGAATCGTAAGGCCAAATTCTCCAAGCACTCATGAGACCAAGCTGGTGTTCATGGCAAAAACGAACACAAACAGAGAACCAAGAGAGACAAGAAAACATTTGTCACGTGTTGTCTAATTTGATTTACACAAAAGGCTTACAGTTCAAAGACAACCTAAGTCCACTGATTCGCCAGTAAGTCAAGAAGATAAACACTAGGATAAGTTCAAGGCCAATGTGCTACTTAAACCGATATGATAAATGTTTCGTAAAGCTTAAGAACAAGTAATACTCATTCATGTGGGGGATTGTTGGAAATTGAATGAGCATTAATGAAATAGTGCATTGGAAAATGAAGTATTTATTGTCTTGGAATATGAATAGTCCCACATCTTATAATATAATAACCATCATATTATATATACACTAAGATGTGGTCTCTAATATAATTACAATGAGACAACAAGAAAGACATGAGCATGACCATCTTGGCGGGTGGTGCAACGCACCACCCCGCACGCGCCCGCGCCTGAGCCCGAGCCCGCATCCGCACGCGCGGCGTGGGCGAATGGGCGTTTGAGGCGTCTTGTAGGCACTTAGCACTTTGCAATGTGCAATTGGCATTAGGCATTCGAGTTACTGGAATTGGTTCGCGTCACACTATATTTTTAGGAGCCGAAACAGTTTGAATTCAACGGTAACAACTGTTTGAAAAGACACGTCAATTGGTAAAGGGTCGCAACCTTTCCTAAACGGTCACGTACTGCTCCTATAAATAGCAGATCCGAGAATTGAAAGCGATCACTCTTTTTCTCTGATAATCTTCTTCTTCCTCTGTGCTCTGTTCTTAACGCACATCTTCACTTGAGTCCGCTGTTATTCTGCATCGCTTGCGCGGCCTTGTAGAACCTGATCCGTTTTACCTTGGGAAGCAGTTGCTGGTCAACCCCTTGCGCCACTGTGGGGGAGCAATTCTGCTTTAAGGGAACAGTATACGATACTGGACTCGGACTATCATACTCCTACCACGGACCTGCGTTAGCGGTACGTATTTGATTCTTTTTGTCATATTTCGTAACACTAGATTCTACGATTGTGAATCAGTGTAAATACAGACAGTAAGGAACTACACTTATATTGCTAAATCTTCTTACTTCTTTGTGAATCTTTCTTGGAGTACTTGAAGATAAATGAGGAAGCTCTCTTACATGCAACACGGATGTTTTTTGTAACAACCATGCCCAGATATGATGTAAGCAAGAATATCATTGTCATCTCATGTTCACCATAAATGCTTAAAATGCAATTTTCTGATGGAGTTATAACTATGCAACACTCTTACATTATTGCTTCAAGTTATATAGATGGAGAAAATTATATTAGTTTTTTCCTTTGAGTATCTATTTAAAACATGTTTTAAGCAATTTAATCAAATTATACATTCACCTTTAACTTCATAAATAGCATAATATTGTTGTAAAATATTCACTGAGGCATGACCAATATAGTAAAAACCTACTTATTCCAAACCACAGATTCTATGATACATTACTGAAATATGTATATTACTTACTATCTACAATATAACAACATTTTCCTTTACCCTAGCAAACTAATATGCTATCAATTTACTTAACATATAAATTTAATGCAATAATTACAATTTAAAAAAATGAAAAAATTGACCATTCCCTTTCACAGATTAAGAAGCCTAATGCAATTTGTTGTATCAATCAGCTATTCTGCAAAATAAAGGAAAAATGATCCTTTAAAGCATCGGTACTCTTTAAGGATTAGAATGCTTCTATGTCACATGAGTCGAGGAATGGGGAATTTTTTTTTATCGGATTTGGAGAATGGGAGATAAGAGAGAGTAGAGATTAATTGATGTGTAAACATGGGAAAAAATGAAAAAAATTGACCATACCTTTCGCGGATCTAAGAAGCCCAACGCAATCTGTCATATCAATCGACTATTTTGCGAAATAAAAGAAAAAGGAATCTTTAAAGCATTAGTATTTTTCGAGGATTAGAATGCTTCTGTGTCACATGAGTCGGGGAATGGAGAAATTTTTTGATTGGATATGGGGAATGGGAGATAAGAGAGGGTGCATGTTAATTGATGTGCAAATACTGATTTGTGGGAAGTATGGTGGGATATGTACATGAGTATTGGATTTATGGGGAGTGGAAGAAACATCCAGTTTTATTATATTTTGAAAATCGATGTTTTATTTTCGTACTTAGTGGTAGTAAACAGTTGTGGGCAGGGTATTTTGGTAAAATCAAAAGCTTCAAAATGATAAAATCAAAAGCTTCAAAATGAAACATCCTCGTTATATATAAATTTACAAATGTTTAACCTTGATTTATGTAACAATGCAAAACTAGTTCGGACTCTTAAATTTTTAAAGGGTTCTTTTAATGTGTGCATACTTTAACCTTGTATAATTTTTGAAAAAAAAAATGCTATTTATTAGCTAAAGGACAAAATTTTCAATTTAAAATACCTATTGTAACCTTATATAATTTTAAAAAGATGACATTCAAGAGCATATATTGGTAATTCAATAACTTTAACAAGTGTTCATTAGGCACACTTTGACATTTTCCTTTAATTGTAAATAATATGCTAATTGGTTAGAAATTATCACGAATCTTTATATGCTGGCGTTGTCATCATTTGATGATAATGTATATATGCGTATGATAATAATAATTTTCTTTATATACATACATATATATATATGTATATATATAACTCACGACTATAGTTTAATTTTAAAAAAATTGTATATAATAATACTATAAAATGATTATTTAATAAACTAGTTTTTAAATTCAAACATGATAATATAAACTACATGTTTATCAATTTATTGATATAATTTAAAGTTCATGGAATTTAAAACTAAGAATTTAAAAACAAAATACAATATTTCTATATATTTATATATTTTATATTTAAACATTGTATGTTTTAAATATAGACAAGTGTAGGTATAAAATTATAAAATACACACACGAAAAATATTTTATAAAATATATACTTGTTTATATTGTTTTCAAAAAATTTATAAAAATTATTTGTTATTTATTTTCGTAATAAGAAAACAACTTTTAACCAAAAAAAATTTAAATCGAAAGAAAATGAATTCTTTTATGGCCGTGTATGCTAAAGTATTTATTTATATGTAATATTTAATTTACATTAGACATATTTATATATATATATATGAATTTTGTGTGTGTGTAATTTTATAGATAATATTTTAATACACACGCGCGTACGCACGCACGCACACATATATATAATTGATATTCAAATGAATATAAATACTATATAGATATTTATTCAAATTTTAATATATTAAATTTGAATTTTCTGATCACTAGGTTTTATTAAGTCTATCTAGTTATAAATATTAAATTGAATTTAATTGGAATCTAACTTGTAATTGTTTATATTATTATCATTTACATACATATATATATATATATATATGCATGTATGTAACGATCCGTTCTTTTGACCATCGAAAGTCGACACTGAACACTACCACTGTGTTCAAATGCAGCGCGTCCAACTGACAAAAGGCCAGATTATTGGGGTAAATAAAGAAAAAGAACAGAAAACAGAGAAAATTAAATCTCACAGCGGAATCGACAACATATAATATAATAATGATAGTAGAACTGTTACTCCAAAAATACAGAGTATATCAAAGTTAAAAATAAACCTTATCAGCCGGACAATTATAAAATCCTGACCTTACGATTGCTTATATGGATAATATATAATACTGTGGAAAATAAAATAATACGATAGAATGAACCTCCAGCTCCTCTCCAAGATCTCCATAACACAAAGGACAACCTGTGAATACTCGGTCTGACCCGAGCATTATAACAAGATATACCCGGATCGGTTTGGAAATACCAGCGTGAGATAATTCAAATAATGGGGAATATATTATAGTTCTATGAGGCCACGCCAGTAACACGGAACATATTGTTTACCTCACAAGAATAACATCCATATAGGCAAGAGTAGAAATAAACCATAGGAAACGAATCCAAACATAGATGAACATTAAATAAGATTAAAAACCAATCTTGAAAGAATAAAAATAATCCGAGCAAAATCCAGACTGAACAGAATGGATAAACAAGGTAACGTCCAAACTTGATAGAATGGACAAAATAAGGCAATAGTCCAAATTTGATAGAATGGACAAAATCAATACTTAAACACCGGGAAGAGTGGTTGACACTTCTTGTTGCAATTTGAAGATAAACAGATTTAAATGTTCGAATCAAATAAGGAAAGGAAAATTTCCAATAAATGACTAGAAAGGTGCACCCCCTTGAAGTATACTTTTAGTAATATACTTTTTAGAAGCTCATATACTCCGTGACACTTCTTGAGACCATCCAAGATGGACCCCGTCAAACCTTACCGAAAATCCAAATATTTCACATTTAAATCTGAACCTTTTTTAAGGCGACGGTACACCAAAAGCTAGATGAGATGTGAAAATATCCTAATGGTAGTAACCCTACATAGCTTGGGTCCCTTTCGATCTTCGAATTTAGTCATTTCGAACAAAAGATAACAAAGCTCAAAAAGCAGCAAATCGTTTTTAAGGTGACGATGCACCATAAAGAAAGCTGAATTCGATAATTAATAAATCAACTATCAGGGATAATTAAAATGATCGTATAAATATCATATATTTACCACTACTCGTTGATTCCAAACAAGTGCTATCTCTTGGTTGAAAATGAACTTCAAGGCAAGTGAGGTAGTGTTACCTAGGCATCGCCTTGACGATATTTTTAATCTTCGAAACGAGTCTCATCCTTAACGTTTAGCGTTAAAAGTATGACCAAATCCCTTCCATATAAGCGATATCGATTACGAAACTATGTTTCCATAACCGAAATCGAACTTTACTTTTAAAAACTGAACTCGTGTTTGATTTCCATATTACTCTATTGGTACAACACTTTGGAAATACTCTTTTAAAAATATTCTTTTAAAAAATAAATTTTATAAGACTAAGTGTGTTAAAACAAGCGTCAAAAACAAATGTCATTAAAACATTTTTTACTATAAACCCACAAACAATTTACACTTAGTTTTATTTATAAATAATTCCTTTTAAATGATTTTCTCATTTATAAACCATTATTTATAAATTTAAAACACGATTTAAACACTTTTATAAATTTAAAACTATATTAATTATCCCGAAAGATAATCAATCACATTTATAATCTCCTTTACATAAACAAATCCATTATCTTTAATACATAATCAATTATTGCCAAACACTTTCATGTCATCAATAAATTAGCTTTAAAACACTATCATCAAATTAGTTAATTTACTTTAATCACTTTTATGAAATTAACTTATTTTAGATATCATTAATTAAAAATATTTATTAGATTCGAATAATCATTAATTAAAATAAATTATTAGTCTCAAACATCATTAATTAGAATGATTAATTAATTTTTAAATGCCATTAATTAAAACAATTAATTAAGTGCAAATAATCATAAGTTTACTGGATTAATTAAATTCAAACATCATTAGTTAAAATGATAAATTAATACATCATTTGTTAAAATGATTAATTTACTCTAAAACATTATTATTTAGAATGATTAGTTTTCAAATATCACTAGTTAAATCCATTAATTAAATTTAAAACAATCATTAATTAAAAACGATCAATTAAAGTTTAAAAGTCGTTAACTAAAATGACTTAATTAAATTCAAATCTCATTAATCAAATAGATTAATAAATTTCAAGCATCATTGATTAAATTGATTAATTATATTCAAATGCCAGAATTAGGAAGATTGATTAAATTCAAATATTGTTAATTAAAATGTTTATTAGTTTCAATTATCATTAATTAAAATGATTAATTAAACTCCATTATCAATAATTAAAATAATTGATTAAACTCAGATTAATCATCAGTTAAAATAATTAATTAAATCCAATCTCATTTAAATCAAAGATATACCAATCATTAATTAAATTGGTTAATTAATCTCAATACGGATTTAGGGATGAAAATTAATAAATGGCGATATAACGAAATCGCTATAATGAAACTTAACAAATTAAATGGAATATTAAGATTTATTTCAATTAACCATAAATGCAACATAATGATGTAAATAAATATTGACGAGAAACCCCTTAGGGTCTCTCTACAATTTTCCTAGCAAAACAATAGTTATGGATATGTATAAAATCATATATGTTCATAACTATCAAATAAATGTCATCCATTTTCCAAACGGAAATTTAACCAAATAATCAATCAAACAATTTTAACTAACATCCAAAAAATCAATAATAACTATAGCATCATAAATATGATATAGTAAAATTGAATGTTAGTTAAACTCACATTGATTCTAGTTTTAGCCAAAGCGTTCCGATTTGGACTAAGAATGTTCGTTTGATTTTTTCATAAATTCCAAAAAGCTTCAAGTCTAAGCAAACCAACTCCGTTGCGTAGCCATCATCGCTACGATTCGAACGCAGAAGACGGCGTTCGAATCCGACATCGTATGCAAAAGTTATTTAATTTATGTTATAATATAAATTGTGAATATGCTATATACTGTTTTGTATATTTAGTCCCACATTGTGGGATTAGTTCCATCCCAAGCTCCTAGGCCTTTATATAAAGATGCTAATGTAATGAAAATGGATTATTAATCTCTGAATAAATAAAAAAATTCTCTCTCTAGTGGCTTCTGCTCTCTTTATTTTATAACACGTTATCACTACGATCTCTAAATAAAAGGAAAATTTCAGATCTGATTTTAAATCTTCAAAGCGGTAAGCTATTTCTGATCTGATTAATCAAATCTTTCAAATCTCATTCTATTAATTTTATTTCTTTTAGATCTCATTGTATCATTGATCTAATTATTTAGATTTGATTCTATTGGTACATCTTATTTTTGTTCCTGTATTTTAGATCTCGTTTTGTTGCAGAACTTATTTTTTTTCTAATTTTTTAGATCCCTTGTAGATCTTAATATCATGTTCAAATGATATATTTTTTAGATCTGTAGATTTTAATCATCAGATCTCTTATTAATTTTTATAAATGTATATCCATTTTTTGTGATAATTTTGAATTAGATCTAAAACTAAAATTGTTTCATAGACTAAAATATAATTCCAGACCTTATTATTTAAGCATTCTTTTTATATCTTATCCATCATATATCTAATTTTCCAGATTTCATTATATATATATATATATTATAGATCTTGCTCTGTTAATATTATCATTTTAGATCTCATTTTTCCATAGATCTAAACTTTTAGATTTCATTCCGTTGTTTGGTAAAAATAAAAAAGGGGGTTTTCATTTTGAATTTTTTTTTGTTTGGATTTCGGTTTGAATAAGAACTATAGAAATGATTTTGCTACATGATTTATATTTCCAGAAGAAATATTTTATTGTTTCTTAGAGAAACAAATATAAGGATAATACATATCTAGAAGATCGTATTAAGTCTATATGAAAGAATAAGAACCTGACTTTCATATGCGCGAAGATTTTCATAAGCTGAAGTAAAGCCATGAAAAAAAATAAGCGAGCAATTCCGGAAGAAGATGTTGATATGTTCAGAAGACATAACATAAATATAATATGTTGAAATAACATTACAAATGTGGTAAATACTATTTCCTTGAAGAGAAATAATATTATGATTCTCATGTTCTAATACAATTATGAAGAGTCCTCTTGTTTCATTGTATTTATTTAATATTGGAGACCTGAAGTTCTCAAATAAAAATTATGCATATAAGTTTGCATTCCTAAAAAAAGGGTTTATATATCAAAACTCAAATATATAAATTTGAGACGTGAAGCTTTGAATTATTAGAAAAGCTAATTCAGATTATGATAAATTCCAATTGCAATCAAACCTAATGTTTGATAATGAAAATCAAGTTGCACCATTTAGGATCTAAAGTACTAAACAAAGACTTTATTTTAAAGTAAAATTGGAACCTGAAGTTCTAAAAATATTTTCCAATGGTATTAACTACTAAACCAAATAAATGTATAGAAATTTGTTCACTCCAGAAGTGGTGATAATAATAATAATAATAAAATCTCCAGAAGAGATTTGTTGATATATTTGGTGCTTTTAGTAAACCAAAAAAATACATAGAAATATATCTATTCTCCTACTCTCTTTCTTTTTAATAGAAAACAAGGTATTCTAATAGGAAGTTTATTTCCAAAAAATTTCCTTCTTCCATGCATCCAATCATGTCTTTCAAAGGTAAAATATAATAGATAAAGTTTCTTTCCTTTGGCTCATCAAGTAAGTATTTTGGATTCTTCATAAAATGAATGTTAATATTTATACACACATTAATTATGTTATATTATATATAAAACTCATTCATCTTTCCTCTTTCAGCAAAGAGGTATTCCAATGTTTACTATTTTATATATGCTTAATTTTTTACCTGTTATTGTCATGTCACAAAAATATACTTATTGATTGTTATCAATAGCTATAACTCATATAACATACTTTTTAGTTGCCAAGTCAAACTATTTTGTTTTTCATGATATTATTCATACACTATGTGATGTACAAATTTCTGCATATATTAACTCATATATTAATTCATATATTAATCAGTAGCAATTAATAAATCAATAAATAAAATTTATTGATTAATGAGAATGGTCCAACAAAGATGCGTTTGAATACTTCATATATTTATTCCTCTTTTATATCTCTTATTGTAGACAAGGATCATAACATATATACATGGTATATATTTCTGTTTCTCACTATTGCAGTTGTTATGAACTAATAAATGGTATTTAATACGACCTATACATATTCTTAAATCTGCATATATTATAAAAATAAACATGATAAAGTCAGCATAATTTTTTGATTATAATTCATCATTTCTCCACCAATCAACCCATATAAAGGTCTTTCCATATTTTCAAGGGTAATTTTGAACTTTCAAGGAAATTAATTAATGAATAATTGAGATTGAATCTAAAGCTATCAAAAGGATGTAAATAAGAAATTACAGTCGCTTTTATAGACTATATTTGGTTGTCTTTTACTATTTTCCATATCATTTACTATTTTTATTTCCATTTATAGTTGGTAATATGATAAACATAGCCAAGCTTGAATTTAAAGCTTTGGACTTATTAGAAGATAACTTTTTGTCATAGTTATTGAATGTTGACATCTAATTACAATCTCGTTGCTTAGAAAATGCCATAAAAATGATGATCCAATAAGATAAAACAATGGCTCTTATATTTTTAAGGTGTTATATCCATGACAAACTTAAAATAAAACATTTAACTGAAAAAGATCATCTTTACCTATGGAACTCTCTGAAGGAGCGTTATGACCACCAAAATATGGTCACACTTCTAAATACTAGACACGAGCGGTTGAACTTGAAGTTTCAAGTCTTTAAATCTGTTAGGAAATACAATTCCTCTATATTTAGAATTACTTCTAAACTAAAATTATGTGAAAGGATTGTCTAGTAATACTAACCTGAAGTTAGATCATATCTTCGAAGTGGATGACGGAAACTTCATTAATGATGAAAATCTAAGTGCAATAATAAATGATATGGTCGAATTGATCAATAATAGCAGCCTGAAGTCTGCTATATGGATTTTATTTTATTTCAGTTCAATAAATCAGTTGGAAGTTGGTGCTTGTATGTTTTTCCTTTCATAACTAATTGAAATAATGTACCGATAATGTTGGCTTTAATCAGCAGTCTATTTTAAATTTTTGGAAAGTACTAGCATTTATTTATGCTTACAAATTTTAATAGTTGACTAATTATATCGTCTTTAATTCTTAAGATATGGACCATCAATATTTGAGTGATAATATATGTCTACTAGATAGTGCAACTACTCATATGATTTTGAAAAACCAGAAATTTTTCTCTGAACTATATGAAAATATTTTAGCTAAAAATTATAACCATAGCATCTAAATTGAAGGGTCCGGAAGAGCCCATGTAATATTACCAAATGGTACATATATCTTAATTCAAAATACATTATGCTAAAGCAAATTTAAAAGAAATTTGTTCAGTTTTGAAGATATATAAATGAATAGCTACCATATTGGAACTATAATGAAAATGTCAAAGAATATCTTTGCGTTATTTCTAAAATTGAAAGCCAGATGCTTATTTTAGAAAAATTGGATACAATTTCAACTAGATTATATTTCACGAAATTTGGCATAATTGAATCTCATATTTAAAAATGAGCCAGAAGCTCACAAATATCGCTTGAATGCATCTTATCAATTGGTGAAAGAATTATCCTCCTATTATTAATATGTATGGTGTATTTGCTAGTAGCAATATGATAATGGATCAAAATGAGAATCCAAAGATGATTATTATTTAATGTGACAATGTTCCTCAACATTGAAAAGGAGGATAAAGGGATACAAGTTCATTTTGATCATCAATGTCAAATATTTGTTAACATGTATAATGATGCAAAATATTAAGTAACTTGAATAAATTACTAATAATATCCCTAGTAGACTTTCTCCAATATAGATTTGAGTCCCTGAAGGATTAAAATGTGTAAACCACATCTGAAATATGGTACAAAAGTCAGTTTGAAATACTTTTGGAGTAAGTAATAAAGATGTCAAATAAAAGAGACGAGTGTTCTTGAAGAAACACTTAAGGGTGCTCTTGAAGAGACTAACGACATGATTGTTAAATTACCCTAGAAGTGGTTTAGGTACCTAAAACATGATAATTAAAGAGATCTCAATAAATTATGTCTAGAACTGACAAGGAAATAATCATCGATGATAAATTTATAAGTAATAAAGCGCTTATGTTTATAAAAAGATTAAATATCTTATATTAGGGGAAACATGACTGGCCATCATGAATCCTTTACCAATAGAGAAATATGGACATGTAGTCCACAAAGTAGCAAAAGTACTTGAAATGCTTAATATACCCCGAAGGTTATGGTTTGAATCATATTAAACGATGAAAGTATACAAATTCCTGAAGAATATAAATAACTTTTGTGGTTATAAAGAATGCAAAGAACAAGAAGCATAGATTACAACCTATTTTGAGTATTGTTGTAATGAAAATCTTGATATAATTCATGATGAGTAGATTACTTTCTATTTTTAAGTATTTTTGTAATCAAACTTTTAATATACATGAAATGTTAGTTACGATATGCAAAAATTATTCCTGAAGAATATAAATAACTATGATGATTATAAAGAATACAAAGAACATGGAATGTAGACTACAACCTTCTTCTAAGTATTGTTGTAGTGAAAAACTTGATGCACTTTAAGATGAGTAGATTACTTTCTTCTTTTAAGTATTGTTGTAATAGAACTTTTAATATTCATCAAAGATGTAGTTGCAATATGCAAAACTGATTTGAAGCATAAAAATGAAAACACATGATGTGTTTTTCATAAAGGTAGCAAACAAAATGCATAAAATGCAAATCATATTTGGATTAGAAATTTTGATTGTATCGAAGGAAATTATTAATAAATTATACTATTAATGAGATACATATTTATGGATCCAGAAGTATCTATAACCAACTTACGAATACGAATTCAGAGAAAACTTTAAATCAAGGGGAGCATCCATAAGTATTTAATAATGCACTCTTTTTCCTTAACTAAGATTTTTCCTACTGGATTTGTAACGTCCCGCCTTTTCGCACGATTTAAACAGACACACATGCCGATTAAATCCATACGGAAGGGCGGATTGTTATGGGGTAAATAAGAAAAATAAGAAAGAAATAAAAGAAAACAGAATCTCGCAGCGGAAGGATAAAATATAATAATAAAATATACAGTTTATAAATCTGTTTACAAAACATTCATATAATACATATCAGAGTTACACATACCAACAACAATGCAGCGGAACAGTGTGTAGTGCACTAGTATAAATAATAATAATATACATAAATAATAATAATATACATCTTCGTCTTCGTCCTCTAGAGCTAAATCTTCAAATCCTGAAACGCTCGGACTGACCCGAGCGAATTGAAAGGACAAAACACTCGAGTCAGAACTAAAAGATCTTATGTAAGTTAAATTAACAGAAATAAATATGAGTGCGGTAACTCAAGAGATGCTCGGAATTTACATCTCCTAAGGATCCGTTAAACTATTTACTATATAGTATATTGCGCTATTATAATAGTGTCTAATTGTAAAATAAACCTACTTTTAAATAGCGTTAAGGCTTTACATTTTCCACCTTAACACATTTATATATTCCCATAGTCTATACAGTACCGTAATCTCCCCCGTAATGGGCGTCGTCAGAGGGCACTCCATAGGTATGGTACAAAACAAAATCGTATAAGGCGCGCTAGGGTAGGTGACACGGCACAACTAGGCAATGCCAGGGTAGATATACCAATTACGTTTCCGGGCCGATGGAAACGCGCAGCGCGCAGCTGCCGCCCACCTCGGACAAACTCCCCACATCAAAGAAATCAAAAGTGAAGGTGGCCACCGAAAATCCAAAGTCTGAGTATAGTATCGAAGGGAAGTGTCCGATCAGAGGTGCTACCTCATTAACCCGTCGATCGCTCCTGTTTTAGCCACCTTATGCCAACTCACGGGAGTTGGGTCCTCGTATATACCTTTAAAGGAAACGCCGCCACCAACCTACTTCATTCTGGAATCTCCACCGCGTACACGATTGTTAAAGTGGTTTTCGAAGTTGGCAGAGAGTATGACAACTTCCGATCCCGGTCTCTTCAACAACCAATCGTTATTATAACACCACGGTCTTTTCAAAATAGTTTATACTTTAAAACCAGAATAAAATATCCATTTTAAACCCATATAAATACGATATCATTTATATTTTTAAAACCCCAAATCAATACGATATCATTTATTTTCCAATATATATTCCCTCCAAAATCATAGGGTTTCCAAAGTAAAATATTTAGAAATCAAACTCTTGAACATAATATTTCCAAATTATACTACCTTGAAAAACATAGCTTTGAAACAAATTTCCATCTCTTAAATGGTTAAATATTAAATTACTTTTATAAAAAAAATAGCTTCTTTAGATTTCACAAATCAATTCCAAATATCGATTTAAACTTCCAAATACCATTTCAATTCTTATGTTTCAAGGCTTTAAATATTTCACCATTTCAAACAGACTCATTTGACAATTCCATATATATATATATATATATCAAATTCAGTTACTTATTATTTAGACTTGAAATGTTTGCTTAATGAATTCAATATAATTTAAGAAAACCTTTAACTTCATATAACTGGATCATCTTTCAATTTATTATATATTCATTTAATCAACCTGATATTCATTAAAATCACTTTACACAAAAATCAAGTTATAAAATCATATCCTTTAAAAATCTAATTTTTATTAAATTTCAATTTAACTTAATATTCATCTTCCAAATCTATTCTCATTTAAGTCATAAAACTCCAGAAATTAAATTTTAAATAAATGTTTAATCTTATTTGATCTTAAAATCAAACTTATTTAAACTTCAAATCAAATTTATACAAAGCTTAAAAACCGAAAATTACTATATATATAATAGCCTTTATCAATAACCAAATCAATATCTCATAAACCATATATATATAACTTTACAAAACCATAGAAAAACATTTCAAAAATAATTTTGTATATTTACCGCGGTGCCTGTATATAATTTTCTATCCTATGGTCAAGTGATACGGATGTTTATCATTTCAATCCGCAATTTAAAATGAAAAAAAATGCGGTTATATATCATTTCAAACCGCAATCCCGAATGAGTGAAATGCATAGCAACTTGCAATTAATAAAATTAATCATCCATTCATCCATCAAATCATACATCCATTTATCACAGTCATCATCCAATTTCAAACAATCATCAATACATAACAGGTGATAAATAATGGTATCAATTATCAATTTATACTCAAAATAAATTTAATAACTGTTAATTGGCAGTTTATATGCAAAAATAAACGTAAATTTAACTGGCAGTTAATAGGAAAATTTAACATAACTATGACTGGAAGTTAATATGCAATTAAATAAATTCTAACTGCCAAATTTATGCAATAAATAAAATTAATTAGCAGTTATATTAAATGAATGCGATTTATCAGAGATAATGAATAAAACATGCCAAACAGTCATAAATAAATTTCTACTCATATCTAAAATTAATTTGACAAACACAAGAAATTTTAGAAATTGTGAGTGGGTTAAAACACTCACCTTTTGAATTTAAATCGAATTAAAATCCGATTTAAACCCAAAAATTCGACGGTCTCCAAATCTGTCCAAACTAGCATCAAAAAAATCTGGAATTTAATTACGATCCTAACAAAAAAAATCGCGCATGAAACGGAGTTCGTATGTGGAAGTTAAATGTATTAACGCGTTTGAAAAATCAAAATTAAATTAAATTCAAACAAAATAAACCTACCTATTACCACCTGCCACGTCAGCGTTTCCTGCGCACCCCTAGTGACAAATCTCACCAAACCCATGTTCCAATTTCGCAAATAGATGAAGAAATCAAAAAGCCTCAATTCAACCTTTTGGGTTTCGAATTTCACACGTTTGACCGTGATTTCTGGTTGACTCAAGCGACTATTGCAAAAACAGAGACTGCGCTTAGATCCGTAGATGAAAACAACAACATAATTTTTGAAATTTTCTAAGAACTTTGAATTTTATTTGATTTTTGAATAGAATTGGATCTGAAATTTGCATCCATTTAGGAAGAGAAAGAATTGAAGAAAATGAACGCACAAATAAAAGAGAATAGATGGAGGCTAGGGTTTATAATTGGGTTTATATAGATAGGTTAGAATTAGAGTAGATAGATCTGATAAACAAACGCGCTGAACGATAATTTAAATTAACGTAATAATTACAAATCCATACTATGAAGACATTTACATTATTTCCCGTTTATTACTTTATTTAACACAACCCTTAATTTATATCTATTGCAATGTTTTCAAATTTAATTGAATGAACTAATTATATCACTCCTAATAATTGTTGTAAGACTCTAAATCCCACATTTGTAAGTATATATTATTTCCACTCAAATATTATAGATATATACAGAGTATATGTTTCCATTAAATCATTATTTATTATATATATTCAAATTAACTAAATTCACTATTGAAGTCCGTTTATATTTATTACCAAATATCCATTTACCTTTCCCACTAAATTTGAATCCCATTCATTTAATATAACAAATCAAATCTCCATTCACACCTTATTATCAACCCACAATTTATTGCAATTCATTATCTTAGATAGATATTATACAATTAATATCAACTTTACATTAAATTTCTATACAATGAATACTTATTCATCAATCAATTCAATATTTACTTTTCTTTCCCTCTATTTGATACTTAACCTAGTATACATTTAATGGGTAAACATAACATTGAATTATAATGCATTTCTCATGCATGCTTCATTTCATATAAATTCCTCTTTATTAACCAAGTCACATTAACAAAACAAAATAATTTTTTTTTATTTCAATCGATTACCAGTCTAGACTTAATATATTAAATAAACGGTTAACCTAAAACGATTGTTACCCCTTTAACATTCAAATTCACTTACGACTATTATTAACACAATGTTTCCATTTGATTTATATATATTTAAATAAATTATATGAATGGGTAAAACTTTAAAAATTACCTTACCTGCAAATTTACTCACAAACATCCTAAATTACCAACTTGCAATTTATTTTTAATTACTAAATTTGCATTGATTATATCAAGTTGAGATTTAATACGTATTATTTCCTCAAATAAATAAATCTTTGGATTTAAATTCCTAAAACCATAAATTATGTCCTACCATAAATCTATGCTTTTATTATTTTACGTTCACACTCCCGTTACTCTAAAATAAATCACCAAGTAACGCTATCCTAAACCAACATTAAATTTATATATCAATCCTTATAACTCAATAAATTTGTCAAATACGAATAACCTTAACAATACTTACACATATTATCTTACTTACAATAATGTAATATTAAACGTTGAATTTCATTTATTTTTCAATACTGCAATTAAATTAATAAATACTGATCCTATACTTAAATCTATATTAACAAATCGTTAGATTTGGATCGATAGAAATCGGTTTACCAAAGCTTACGTACACATTACGTAAATAAACAACTATATAAATTTGCCACCTATTAGCTCTAAATTTTATTCTTAAGTTTGTTACCTATCAATTTAGATTATACTTCCATCTATAATGCAAATCCAAATCTCCTCTAACTGCATAAATTAGGGCAATTTATTGCAATTGATTTCCCATTAAACTTCATAAATTAACAAATTGAAACCTAAATAAAAACGTTTATTTATTTAAAAATCTTGTTGTTAAATTGAATTGACCATTCACGGATATAATTTACATCGTTCTCCAATTATTACTTAAATACATCACACAACGTTAAATCTATATTCAATACAATTTGTTACCAAAATTAATTTAACGAAAACAATTACGCCCTTAAAATTTCTCTTCATTCATTAATTGCTAATTGTTATTCAATTAAACCCATTCATTTGATTTTCCTGTTATGCATCAATTATAAACCCATCATCTTAAAGGTGATGTCTACATTTTATACTATAAATTTACCCTTTTATATTCCAATATCAATGAATGCTCACATATAAATTTAGATCTTAACTCCAATTAATTATTCCATTTAATCCATTGATTTATTAACTTTAATTACTGCAATTCATTGTCTTACATAAATTTGAATCTATTTCCAAATTTTCACTATTCCAATTAATTGAAATATAAAATTAAATTTGTAAAATTTTAATTACCCTTGATCCATCAAATTTCAACATTCTCTCTCATGTAAACAAATAAGATTTCTGTTTCTTCCTAAATTTAAAATAGAAATCCTATAATTTAATTCATTTTAAACATCGAATTTGCATGGGTCGTTACAGGATTTTTATTAGTAAGGTTTTAATGAGGCATTACCTTGATCCAGAAGTATCAACTCTCCAGTAACATTTGAAAATAAGTTACAATGTACTCTTTTTCCTTATCTAAGATTTTTCCTACTGGGTTTTTCTTACTAAGCTTTTAACGAGGCATTGTCTTGATCTAGAAGAATCAAACTATTTTCAAGAAATAACATCTCAAATATGTTATTTAAGTTAAATTGTATTTTTATCCTTGACTAAGGTTTTTCTCATCGGGTTTTCCTTTGTAAGGTTTTTAATGAAGTATTATATTGATCCAGAAGTATCCAACTCTATTTGATTCTGTAAATTATTGAAATATCTCATACTACATTGTACTCTTTTTCCTTCGCTAAGATTTTTCCCATGGGGTTTTTCTTAGTAAGGTTTTAATGAGGCATTAGTTTGATCCAGAAGTATCAAACTTCATTTGAAGAAATGAGAAAATAAGATATGTCATTGTGCTCTTTTTTTCCTTAACTAAGATTTTTCCCATTAGGTTTTTCTTAGTAAGGGTTTTTAATGAGGCATTATATTGATCCTGAAGTATCAAACTCTTTGAAGGAATATCATTGTATGACATTTATGATCTCAAGTTGCACTATTTTCCTCGTTCAAGGTTTTTCCATTAGGTTTTCCTAATAGAGGTTTTTTTAATGAGGCAACGGACAATATCTAGATCGACTGAATGAATAAGTGCAAGCAGAATAACAATGAGGGGGAGCAATCATCATACACATTACAAAAGAGACAATTTCAAGTTATCAAAGGATTCAAGATTTTGAAGACGCATATTCAAGGGAGAGTGTTATAATGTAAATTGTGAATATGCTATATAATGTTTTGTATTTATTCCCACATCGTGCGATTAGTTCTATCCCAAGCTCCTAGGCCTTTATATAAATGTGCTAATGTAATGAAAATGGATTACTAATCTCTGAATAAATAAAAAATTTCTCTCTCTAGTGGCTTCTGCTTTCTTTATTTTATAACAATTGATAAGTTTTCTAAATAAATAATGTAATTAATTTACACTAATTACAAATTCAAACTTAATTAACCTTCACTAATCCTTCTTCCTCTTTCTTTAATTACTCCCGTGCATAGGAGATATCCAACCCACTTACACGCATGTTCTCTCTTCTCCTAGCTTCCTCTTCTCTCGACGAAACTTCAAACCGACGAGATCGTTACTCCTCTCTGCACGAGCTCCTCCTGACCACCACCAAGAATCAACGTCGGGATGACCCTTTAAAAATGCGACCTGACAACAGCCCCTTACCCCCCTCACGATGCGTTTTGCGTCTCATGGCCATAGGCCATGAAATTTTATGGTACGATGCCCCGCGATACGAGTAACTCAACTACGGTCTTTGATTTTCCCTTTGCCTTCTCTAACTCCACAAATCTCGAGCCCAAAAATTCGACCATCAGTAAACGTCACCGTGCCCAAAATCAATCCCATAGTTTTGAAGCTCTCGATGGAACGAATCCAATGAATCGAACAACATAATTTATCGTTGCTTAAATCTTTAGTTATGGATTTTTAAAGTTTTATTTTGTAAAAGGAAACTTTTCTTCATGTTTTATAAGAGAAGAAGGGTATGGGCTTTGATATGGGAATGTATGGTGGGGGTATGGGCTGAGATAGATAGGTATGATTTTGAAAAGATTTGATTTCTATAATTTTATTCGATAATATTTGACAATACATACCCAAAAATCTCGAACTCCTATCGAAGTGTGCCGACTGGCGCTCAACACTAAATACCCTTATTTCGAACACATTAGAACTATTTGTGAGATCCAATTCCAAAGCATAACTCGAATTATTTTTAAAATCAATCACTACACCATTCGCACGACTAGACGGTATGTCCAAACGTTACAAAACTTGACGGTGCACAATAGTTTATTGTTTCAAATCTAATGGCACTGGTTTCGTCAAAATCTGAGACAATGCCTTGGAATGATAATTTCACAAATCTAAATATCGTTTTATATTTTCGGTCCAATTATCGATATTTGTCCAATCTATTTATATTTGGAATTAAATTTACAAATTAAATTTCATCAATTTTATTTGTCAATTAAAAGGAGTTGAATGAAATCATTAGATCTGTTGAATTAATATTTAATTCACAATTAAAATATTTAAACATTCTCTATATTTGAATTATTAAACATTTAAAATCAAATGACTAAAATTTTAGGTTATTACATTCTCTCCCTTAAAAGAATTTCGTCCTCGAAATTCCCAAGGAAGAAAATATTTCTAAACCCTTAAGTTCTATTAACACTACAATAAATAGACCTTTTTAAAGCGTTTAAAATCCGCCATTAAAGCCTTCTATAATGTTTCTGTAAGCGTCATAGATCAACAAGGTGTAATCATTATAAGAAATTTTATTTTTGGTGGCACACGAAATGCGCTACCGAAACTTATGGCAGCCTTTTTATAAACGCCATGATAAAGCCCGCAACTAAAAATACATGTTTTTAGTTTCATTTATATAAACACCACTATAAATATCTTTATTGCAGCGTATCAAAAACGCCGCTAATAAAATTTATTGCAGCGCTGGTTAAATGCCACTAAAAATCACTGTTTTAGCATAATCTATTTTGGTAGCGTTTTCTAAACGATGTAATCTAAGGTGCAACTTAGAGCCAAACCCTATAGCTGCGTTAATTAAACGATACCATATTAATTTTGTGTGTTGTTTGTTCGCTATACATTTTTTCATAGCATTTTTTATTTTCTCCATATGTTTCAGTTTTGCCACTTATACTTCCATAGGGATTTTATTCCGCTACCATATCTTTTGGATTTTGCCATGTTTTCACTTAGTAGCGTTTTCTAAAGGCTGCTACAAATCTTCCACCCTCCAATTCAATTTTTTCATAGCTTATATTATAATATATACATAATCACATATACAGTTAAACATAAACACATTCATGAACCACAAAGTACATAAGCACACACATTCAAACATAAACACATTCAAGGAACCACAAAATACATAAACAACTACCCTAACATAAACACAACTAGTTCATAATCAAATAGTAGTTTCAAGACAAGAAGTTAGCCGTACACATAGTTACAGAGTTGAACTACCATAAACAGCGCTGCAGCTAAAGTACCATAGACATTTGAGCTAAGAAAGTGCAATAAACAACCGAACTACCTAATAAACTACTAGTAATGTTGCTTCTCATTTCTTCAAAAACGCTGATCTACCTTTAGACAAGTAATAACCAACAATTTGATTCAAGTTATAATCAATACCGAAACTTTATCCAAATGTGATATTGCGAATGTGTAATGTGATATTGCAAATGTGATACCTGAAGCTTCATCTAAAATATTATCAGCAAGTCATTATTTGCATAACACAACCAAAATATAATTAGTTAAATACAAATAATATGAAGGGCATGCCAGACAGTGACCATAAAAATATCATAAGATGGGTTAAAGTATGACAATGACCATGTAATAGTTCACATGCTCGTCTGCAAATAGTACTCTAAGGTCAAGCTTAAATTATGGACCAGTGGTATCAATAATCATCTTTGCATTGTTCACATGCTTGTCGTTTTCTGCTTGAACATACAGAACTAAAAAGGTGTATGGTGCATATCGAAATTAGTACCTATTGTACACATAATCATGAACTACAAATTTGGTGTAATTTTGGAAGTTCTTATATCAATTAAGCTTGGCATTAAGCACATCATGCTGAAAGTGCATAAATTAACTGAGAATTAGTCATAGATAACCGGGTATTTGTAATTATTTCTGACTTAAATCCGTCGTATATAGAGCTTGTTGTGCCAAAAAACAATAATTTATATAGCTTAATTACTGTGCATCTTATCACATCCCTAGGAATTCACATATGCACACACAATTCAGAGTTCAGACCAATAGTATTCTCTAGCATTTCAGATTGCATTAAGTGGGAAATCATATATTGCTTGACCATGGTAATCGAGCAAATGGGTTTCTGGAAGTTCAAAATTTTAATTTTAGGCTATACATAATAAAAAGTATTTTTATAATCGAATAACATTATGTCAAATTATACGTGAAAAACCAAAATTCAGGAGGAAGCACACATCAGATTATCAATGCATCCCTCGTTTTACACTATTATGTGTTTTTTTGACTATATAAACTTTAGGAATGCTAACCCAGTCCAACATACTGTACCAAGTTGAAGTTCACATCCTAAAGAATAATTTGGTACCAATTGAACTACAATGCACGATGTTGTGATGTGTTTTCTGTTCACAAGACTTTGGTAACAAAGAAATAACTGGCATTGCACATACAAAATGCGTCAGCTCCCCATCACTCAATTGGCTTCATTACCTTACTAGGTGAAACGCCCATAACTGTAACTTTCAAACCCAACTTAGGTTCAACATGACTCGAACATACATAAATCCTCTCCGAGCACTTCTACGACCTAAAACAATCAACTTCAGTACCCCCACCACTATCGACAACTATCATTCCGCCATAAACATATACAACAAAATACTTCCTCTTCCTCGACTCTAAAAAAAAATCAAATTGCTCTTCATCACCTCCTCCCACCATACTTCTATATCATCACAGACCCAATCACCTTTCTGCAATCAATGTAGTCGCAGCCTAATAGCCATTTCCACAACTCGTGACCTCACCTATCTTCCCTTCCTTCAAACCACAACCCTCATACACTCCACTTAGCAACCAATTTCCAAAAAAAACTTCGACTATCACCAACTTCTATAACTCCATACCGACTCCTGAACTTCAATATATACTTTACGTCGTACCTATTCATTATCTTAAGTGCATTTCTATTTCTGACCTGTCGTATAAACTTTTTATGTTTCTTTGGCTAATCTGTACCACAATTTTTCACTTATTTTTCTTATCCAGATATTGAAGGAACAAATGACGTCCAATAGGATCATTTCTTACAGTTTCTAAGCTAATCGCAACCGATTATAAGGTAAGTATCCATTATGCACTCTATACCTATGACGACCCGGAATTTCTAACAATTTAAATTTGAATAGTTAATTGATTTTAAAATATTTAAAAGTTAATTTTAACTTGAATTCAAGATATCATTATTTACTTGGTAATTAAATCGTTGAATTATATAGTTTAAATATTGAATCTAATAACTGAAATTGGGTAAATTGTTGAATCTGAAATTTCTAAGCCTGTTTAAATAATTTGAAGGCTTATAAAATTTATAATGATGATACTGAAGATAATAGAATGGTTGAAATTTAAATTAAAGGTGATTTGTTCAATTTTAATAATATATCGTTTAAATCGATATTTAAAAATAACCTTCCAAGACCCGCCGTTCGTAGCTCGGTTCGTTTAAATCGATATTTAAAAATAACCTTCCGAGACCCGCCGTTCGTAGCTCGGTTGGTTAGGGGGTTGAGAGATGGGAACCAAAGGACTGTGTCTGGGCAGGTACGAATCCCAGCGCCTAACCATCAGTGGGAGTTTCAACGTTATGCATCCGTGTGAGACGAATAAATAAAACGGGGTAGACAAACGGTGTAAGGTTTACTTAAGTGAGTATCAATGAATACCATGATCTTAAGATTCCCCATGATACCAAAAAAAAAGCCTTCCGAGGCACGGTCTCGGAATTCGACGAAACCAGTTCCATTGGATCCGTAATAGTTAGTTATTATCGAATTTTAATTCTCGTAGCAATCGGAGTTATAATTTGACCCTGGCAGCTCGAAACGCATAGAAATTATTTTAATCGATTTAATTAAAATTTGATCGTTTTCTTTTGTAACTCGCACATACGATTAAATTAGCTTCTGAAACACGTTCCATCATGTTCGGAATACGGGTAAAGCTTTATAATCGCCTAGCGGCATTCCTTAAGAGGAGTTTAAAATTTTAATTGGCGGTTAACGAGACGTTTTGAAATTTTATAATATAATTATATTTTAAAATAAATTAGCAAAGATATTTTTAATAGCACAAGATATTTTTATAAGTCAACAAGCTTACTCAAGAAGCTTCCCCAAATCTATATTTTATCTCTGTCTTCCTCTCCAATCCTACAACAGAAATCAAAGTCGAATTCATAATTTTTTTTAATGAAATTAATATCTCAAGGCCGCCAACCCTTTTAGCTTATTCCCTTCTTCCCAGTTCAAAACAATTTGAAATTGAAATTTTTATCATGGTCGATCGAATACGAATCGAAGAAATTCGTGACAGCCACTTTGTCTGCTCGAATTCGAGCACGGCGAAGAAGAAGCCCTGTTGAATTAATTCGCGGTGGTGTGAATTGAGCTCGAGTTGTTAGCCGTAGGCGCGAAGGTCAAGGGTCGCAAAGGGAGGCGGCGCACTAGGTTTAGCAGGAGCGGCTCGCGCGCGCGAAAGAAGATCGAGCCGATCTGGGTACGCTCGATTTTGGGGTTTGGCAGCGGCAATGGAAGGTGAAGTCGCGACGCGTACGAGCGTGGGTTGAGGTCATGAGCACGTCAATGGCGACGAGGCGCGTGCGCGTGGGGAAGAGGATGCTTTGTTGCCGGGTTTCTTTGGTCTGAAAATCGTGGATCTGATCGAGCGAAGTGGGTGGTAATCAGAAAACTAAGGTGAGTAATCTTCGATCTATGCACTCATTTGCTGTTATGAATTTGTGAAGCTTTAATTATATTGTTGCTGTTATCTATCCGTGTTGGTTGAAAGAAAGCAGTATAAATTTAAAAATGAATTTGAAAGAAAGCACTTTAAATGTGTTTGAGAATGATAAGTAAATCAGTTATAAAATGGTTTTTTTTAAGTTAATTAATTAAAACTTAAGAATAATAAATCAAGTGATAATTACTTAATAATCAAATAAGTATAATTATTTAGGGTTGTTGAAGAATAATTACTTGAATAATTAAAAAGGGTTAATTACTTAAAGTAATTAATTTAATAATTAATTAAAATATGATTTGTTAAAGGTTAATTAATTTCCGAATATGATTAGTTATGAGTAATGGAAGAATGAGATTGATGGAAATAATTAAGGATGGTTAATTACTTAATGTAAATAAAAAATAGTATTTACTTGAACGTGAATAAGTGTAGTTACTTAATGTAATTTATGAGGTGTAATTACTTAGTGAAGAAATTAACAAATGACTGTTTATTAGAAGTCAATTAAGTAATGTAATAAATTAAGGATAATGAATTACTAAATGTGGTTGATAAAGCGGATTAATGAATAAGATTTGATTAGTTAGAACAAAACTTTATTAAAGAATTAATTAAGGATTAATGTAATTAATAGGAGTAATTAAAGGTTAATTACTATAATTGTTTGGGAATAATTAAATTTATAGAATAAATTAGGGAAATTATGTAATGTAATTAGAGAATTGATTAATCAAGGATGATAAATCAAGATGAGTAATTGTGGGATGATTTATACATTGAATAATTTAATTAATGTTAAATGAGCAAGATGTATAAGTAATAAAGTAATTAATTTAATTCATTGGTAGTTAATTAAATTAATCAGAAATATATGACTAATTTATCTTGCTTATGAATGATATTTGAACGCCTTGGATTTTGTTATCTCTGAGGTGTGATTGTGGTGCTTTGTGAAACGAAATATTCTTGTGATAAGATAGGTTGGTGTTACCTGGAGAATCGACCAGGCAACTAGAACGTTCGGCATGCAGGGTTGTACTCGGCATAAATGAGCACTCGACACATTTGAACATTCGGCAGTCAAGGGTTGTACTCGGCATTGAAGAACGTACGTCCATCCAGGTTTGCACTCGGCACGAGACCTTCAGCATTTCACTCGGCACTCCCTCCACTCGGCCTGCTCTTCACTCAGCATACCCTTTGTTCGGCACATCCCGTGCTCGGCATGTCCTGTGTTCGGCATCCCCTCTACTCGGCGTATCCTTTCACTCGGCATCCACGCCTCACTCGGCATCCCAGCATCGTTCGGCCCGCTTCCTCCATTCAACAGAGAGATCCATCGACTTGGAAAGGAGGGCTCGGCATGCCGACCGTTCGGCATGTTCCACTCAGCATGCAGGGCGCATCCTATCTAGACCGAGCTGTCTAGCCATCTGGCCCACCAGGGAAGTCCAACCCACATTCGTCTATAAATAGAGGGGTAGGGGCACAGAAAAGAAAGAGGAGATTTCAGAGAACACAGGGGAGACTCTGCCGCATCCAAACCTCATCCAAGACTTCTACTTTTATTTCACAATGGTATTCGAATACTTAAAAGCGGATTGTATCTGTAATCAAGTTTAAAGTGAAGAAATAAAGGATCAACTTCAAAGTGGACGTAGGCTACAACGCCGAACCACTATAAATTCTGTGTTCTCGTCTCCCGCATTTTAATTTATATTATCTTCTCTATTTTAATTTATCTTCTTCATTAATCTCTCTACACAAACTCTCTAAGGGTGTTAGTGACCAATTTTGGCGCTAACATTTTGGTGCTTTCACTGAGAACCGAATTCTCAGGTTGTGAGGATCTACTTTATAGCTACCGGATTGCATAAATCCCCCGAAGAAGATCCGTAATTATCCATAAGGCATCTGTTGATTCTACTCAGAGTTACAACCAACGACTCTACCATGGGAAGACCACGAACAAGATCGACCTCCCAAAATGTAGATGCCCGCGAAACCGCTAGTGTTCAACAACTTGGACCTAACGATCAACAAGCAATTCGAGGCACGGTTCCCTCCAGCCAAAACCAAGCGGAAGATGTTTCACGAGCAGAATTGAATGACTTGATAAAAGAGCTTACGGAAAGCAGAAGGCAACTCGCTGAGAAAATGCAAGTTAATGCTGACCTCATGACCCAACTTGCTCAACAGCAGCATCAGAATGCTAGAGGTAGCCCTGTCCCCTACTCTGAAGATGATAGCTCAACTTCAGCTGATGAACCTCCTAGGCGTAGACGCCGCAAAGATGAAGATGACCAAGCAGGTGCCACTGATCGCTCTACGAGAAATCAAGCCCGTGGAGCGGAACCCAACCTTCCTCCTACCATACAAACCCCGGATTTGACAGCTATGGTCAGGCAGTTGATGAGAGAGAATCAAGGTTTGACTAATGAAGATTGGGGAATGTCTAAGAGTCATATTCCCTTCACAGATACCATTCTACAGGCTGAATACCCAAGGAAGTTTAACATGCCCACCATACCCGCCTATGAAGGAAAAACTGATCCTAGACAACATGTAATGAGGTATGGATGGATGATGGATTCAGCTAGGGCCAATGACGCAACTAAGTGCAGGTGCTTTCCAATAACTCTGTCCGGAATTGCCACCATGTGGTTCACTCGACTTCCTCCACGGTCAATCTCAAACTTCGACGAATTAGCAAGGAAATTCATAGAACAATTCAGGATACACGCCACTCGACCCAAGGATGTGATGTCCTTATCAAGTGTGACCCAAGCTCCTAGAGAATCACTGAAAGCATACTTGCAGAGATTTCATGTTGCCGCTACTGAAGTGAGCAATCCAAACGACCACGCAATTTTGATGGTAGTAATGCGTGGAGTGGATCCAGACTCTGAATTTGGGGATTGGTTGGCGGGAAAGCCACCAGCTACGTTGGAACGTTTCTATTCGAAAGCCCACCAGTTCATAAGGAGGGTAGAAGCTCGGTGGATAAGGAAAGACAAGGCACCAGGGTCCGTTCAGGAGTCTGTAAAGGGCAACATCGCCATGAAAGCAACTGACGATAACCCTGGAAAGACTCAGGCCAGCGTCCAAAATAAGCCCGGGCGGTCTAAGGGAACTGGAAGTGGAAATCCTGGAAAGAAGAAGGAAACGGGGAGATGGAAGTCAAGGATTCCAACCTACAACGAATACGCTCCACTGAATGCATCTCTTGAAAACATCTACTTATCGACCTGCAACACTTTTCAATACAGAAAACCACACCCTAAGGAATCAACAGAGGAGCAAAAGCGGACTGGAAAGTATTGCCGCTTTCACGAGTCTTATGGGCACAACACAGACGAATGCAGGCATCTCCATGACGCTATTGAGAAATTGATTAGGCAGTAGAAGCTGCAGGAATTCGTCAAAGATACGCCAGAAGGAAGACAAGAGACTTCAGACCCCGGACGTGGCCCAGCTCTACACCAACCAGAGCAACCTACTCGAACTGTGGGAAGATTGATCATTAACACAATTGCTGGTGGACCTCATCCTGTGGATAAAAATTGCCAGGAAATGGAGCGATATGCTAATTCCTTGAGACATACAGAGCATGAGTGTTGTTCAAATGTGGAGGATGGAACTCCCGCAAAGCAGCAGCGCACGATGCACGACGATATTGTATTCAGGAATAGAGACACGGATAAGGTGGAAGCTCCCACCATCGATCCATTGGTCATATCCGCAACCATCGGACCGGCATTCGTAAGGAGAATCCTAATTGATTGCGGAAGTTCCGTTAACATCATCTTCAAGAAAGCGTATGACCAAATGAAGCTGGAGACTAAGGATTTGAAGCCATCTAAAGCCCGAATCCATGGCTTTAACGGCGCAGCCACAGACGCAGTAGGATATGTGGAGTTACCAGTTGAACTGGGACAAGGTGAACGCAGGAGAGTGCGAATCCTACCATTCATAGTGATGGATGTTGATTCACCATACAACGTGTTTTTGGGACGACCAGCCCTCGCAGATTTCAGGGCAGCCTTGGCCCCGTGGTGTCTCACACTGAAATTCCCGACGGACAAAGGAGTTGGCGTAGTGCATGGCGACCAAGCAACCGGACGTGCATGTTACGTGGCTGAGCTGAGAGAGGCCCAGCGCAGAGAAAAGGGGAAGACTGCGGACAGCATCGTCTGCATCCCGAGTTCTGATGATTGACAATTAGCGCCCGAGCCCTGGCTCGGGCGACATTCTCGGATCGTTGGAGACATAGATCCGAGAGATGACAAAGGGGAACCCAGGGAACCAGACGCAGCACCGGCCGAACTAACAATTGATATTCCAGTTAGCCACAGCGACCCGACACGAGTTCTTAAAATTGGGTCACATCTCGATCCCCTAATGGCAGAGAATTTATCTGATTTCCTCCGAGCGAATCTTGATGTCTTCGCCTGGACACACTTTGATATGCGTGGGATTTCCCCTGCAATTGTGAGCCATATGTTGAATATAGACCCGAAACACGTACCTGTGTAGCAAAAAAGGAGAGGCATGGACCCGGAGAGGTCTACAGCTCTCAAAGAGGAGGTGGATAAACTCAAAGCCAATGGGTTTGTCTGCGACGCCCTCTACCCGGAATGGGTGTCCAACCCTGTGTTGGTAAAGAAAGCAAACGGGAAATGGAGAACCTGCGTTGACTATTCTGATTTAAACAAAGCATGCCCGAAGGATAGCTTCCCGCTACCACGAATTGATCAACTGGTCGATTCAACTGCAGGGCATGAGTTATTGTCATTTATGGATGCATACTCTGGATACAACCAAATTCTGATGCACATCTCAGACCAAGAACACACCAGCTTTGTCAAAAATGTTGGGTTATACTGCTATGTAGTGATGCCCTTCGGACTGAAGAACGCCGGAGTAACTTACTAGCGTCTGGTAAATCGAATGTTCAAAGATCAGATTGGAAAAACAATGGAAGTCTATGTGGATGGCATGCTTGTGAAGTCACGGTAGTCAAACGACCACATTCGAGACTTGGCGGAAATGTTCGATATACTGAGGCTCTTCGAAATGAAAATCAACCCCCTGAAGTGTTCTTTCGGCGTAGCGTCGGGAAAGTTCTTGGGTTTCATTGTGAATGCACGAGGAATTGAAGCTAACCCGGAAAAGATCCAGGCCATCCGAGATATACAGGCACCTAGAACCATAAAACAGGTACAGAGCTTGAACGGAAAAGTAGCTGCGCTCAGTCGATTCATATCCAGAGCCACAGATAAGTGTGTTCCTTTCTTCGATGTCATAAAGAAAGGAAAGAGAAACTTCGAATGGACGAATGACTGCGAGGAAGCATTCCGAGCCCTGGTAAGACACTTGGAAAGTCCTCCAGTGTTGTCAAAACCAGTAGACCACGAGACGTTGTACGTATATTTGGCTGTGTCTCAACACGCTATCAGTACAGCCCTAGTTCGCGAAGAAGACAAGGTTCAAAGGCCGGTGTACTATGTTAGTAAACGACTGACGGGGGCAGAAAAGAATTATCCAAAGATCGAGAAACTTGCCTATTGCCTGGTGATTGCATCACGCAAGCTTCGTACCTACTTTCAGGCGCACTCAATCAGTGTTTACACTGACCAACCCTTGCGACAGGTACTCCAACGACCGGAAACTTCCGGTAGGATGCTAAAATGGAACATCGAGTTAAGCCAGTTTGATGTCACCTACCTGTCGCGAAGGACCATCCAAGGGCAAGCATTAGCTGACTTCGTTGCTGAGTTCACCATTCCGGATGAACCGAGTGAAAATCACAAAGTAATCCCTCCTGTCCGATGGAAGATGTTCACTGACGGGGCATCTAACGACCGTTGGTCGGAAGCTGGGATAGTTCTGGTAACTCCTGAAAACCGATCGATTTGCTACGCTTTGAAGCTCGAATTTACAGCGACAAATAACGAAGCCGAATACGAAGCACTGATTGCTGGCTTAAGACTTTCCAATGAACTGAGGGTAAAGTCCATCGAAATCTTCTGCGACTCACAGCTAGTGGTATATCAGGTACTGGGAGACTACCAAGCGAAAGGACAGAGACTGGCTCCTTACCTTGCTCGGGTCCGGGAGCTACTAGTAAACCTAGAATATTATGACATTTCGCATGTCCCGCGCGAACATAACAGGGAGGCTGACTCGTTGGCTAAATTCGCGAGTACTGGCGATGCACAGCAGATGGGATTGTTCCTTGTCGAGACTCTGCTTGCTCCAAGTATAGACATGATGGAGATAGATCTCGTCTTGGAGACCGAACTCGAAAGGGGATCATGGCTGACCCTGATCAAACAATACTTGCTATACGGGGACTTACCTGAGAAAAGAAGCGAAAGACGCCAAGTTCTTCGTAAGGCTTCGCGTTATGTAATGCAAGACGGGATAATGTATCGGAGGGGATTCTCGACCCTCTTGCTCCGGTGCGTGGCCCATGACGAGGTAAAACGGGTGTTGGAAGAAGTCCATGAGGGAGAATGTGGTGATCATACCGGGGGGCAAACTTTGGCGAGGAAAATCCTCCGCTATGGATATTATTGGCCGACTATAAATCGGGATGCTGCAGACTACGCGAGAAGATGCGACAAATGCCAGATATATGCAAAGATTCCGAGAGCTCCGCCAACGGAACTCACACAAATGGTTAGTCCCTGGCCATTTGCAATGTGGGGAATCGACCTAATTGGATCTCTGCCCATAGCCAAAGGAGGCGCGAAATATGCAATAGTGGCAGTCGATTATTTCACCAAGTGGCCGGAAGCAGAGCCAATGGCCACAATCACCACCAAGAAAGTCATTAATTTCGTTGTACGAAATATCATATGTCGTTTTGGCCTCCCACGGACCATCATAACGGACAACAGAACTCAATTCGAAAGCAAGGAATTCAAAGAGTTCTGTCAGAGGTATGGCATTGAGAAAAGGTTCGCAGCAGTTGCTCACCCGAAGGCGAATGGGCAGGTAGAAGCCGTCAATAAAATCATCAAGTCCATATTGAAGAAGCGTTTGGAAAAGGCTAGAGGCAAGTGGGTGGATGAACTCCCAACAGCGCTTTGGGCCTATAGAACTACCCACAAGACCGCGACTGGCCACACACCATTCGCACTGGCGTACGGCACGGAAGCCGTCATACCCGTAGAACTTGAAGTTCCGTCACACTGGGTAACCTATTATGATCCTGCGTCAAACCAAGATCTCCTATTGGAATCATTAGACTTCATTGATGAGAAACGCAAAGAAGCTGATTTGAGAGCAGCCTCATACAGACACCGAGTCGCTAAATATTATAATGGAAAAGTCCAGCCAAGAACCCTTAGTGTGGGAGATCTCGTTTTGAAACGAGTCTTTCCAACCCCTTCGCACATGAATCCCGCATGGGAAGGTCCATACGTCATCGAACGGAGGCTTGGAGAAGGAACTTTCAAGCTAACGGCCGTCGATGGTGCGACACTCCCCCGAGCATGGAACAGCGAGCATTTGCGGCGTTATTACACTTAGTCTATTTCCTTTATGCGGTAGTTGCATTTATTTCCAGTATGCTTTCTTCTTGGAATGTAATAAGATAATCTAGCTTGTTTTCATCAATAAAGGCTTGAAGCCATCTTTTCCATGAATGACCAATGTCTCTTCGTATGATATTCCTATGACGTGCAATTAAAAATTATGATATCCTGGCTAGCGTACGAACGCTTATAATAAATGACAAAAAATCTCCAAGTCCCCAGAGTGCGGACTGGAGTACTCTAAGTCCCCGGAGTGCGGACTCAAGTATAAACGACAAAAAATCTCCAAGTCCCCGGAGTGCGGACTGGAGTACTCTAAGTCCCCGGAGTGCGGACTCGAGTATAAACGATTCAAAATCTCTAAGTCCCCAGAGTGCGGACTGGAGTACTCTAAGTCCCCAGAGTGCGGACTCTATATAAACGACAAAAAATCTCCAAGTCCCCGGAGTGCGGACTGGAATACTCTAAGTCCTCGGAGTGCGGACTCGAGTATAAACGACAAAAAATCTCCAAGTCCCCAGAGTGCGGACTGGAGTACTCTAAGTCCCCGGAGTGCGGACTCGAGTATAAACGATTCAAAATCTCCAAGTCCCCAGAGTGCGGACTGGAGTACTCTAAATCCCCGGAGTGCGGACTCGAGTATAAACGATTCAAAATCTCCAAGTCCCCGGAGCGCAGATTGGAGTACTCTAAGTCCCCAGAGTGCGGACTCTAGTATAAACGATTCAAAATCTCCAAGTCCCCGGAGCGCGGACTGGAGTACTCTAAGTCCCCAGAGTGCGGACTCGAGTATAAACGATTTGAAACCTCCAAATCCCCAGAGCGCGGACTGGAGTACTCTGAGTCCCCAGAATGCGGACTCGAGTATAAACGATCCGAAATCTCTAAGTCCCCAAAGTGCGGACTCGAATACAAATGACTCGAAATCTCTAAGTCCCCGGAGCACGGACTGGAGTACTCGAAGTCCGGTGTATAGACTTAATTACAAGCAGTTCAGACCTCCGAGTTCCTTGAATAGGAACTACGACGCAAATGACTTGGATATGTCAAGTCCCCAACATACGGGCTATGAAATATTCTAAGTGCTTGAAGCACCAAGTGGAGATTGATCAAATCCAGGGAAGCTCCCAAGCCATGTAAAGACGAACCAAGAAGTCTAAGTTACCCATAACAATTCAGATTCCAATCACAACCATAAAAGAAACTGAATAATAAAAGTCTTTTGAGAAGACAAAAGTGAAGATCAAATTTTATTCACAAAAAGCTTCCTGTTACAAAAACGCTCCGAAGTCCGGAGCCAACAGCCTATTTACACAGTCTACAAAAATTAGTACATGACTTAAACTAGTTCTCGTTGAACGGGGACGACGGTCATTTCTTGTGTTTCTTTGACTTCTTCCCGGATGGTTCCTTCCCAGAGCGCTTACTCTTGGAATCCTTCCTTGGCGGAGGGGTGACGACCGAAGACGTAGGGGGAACATTCATGGGCTGGGACTTGCCAAGAAAAATGATCTTCAATGGTTTGTTCAGAGGATCGTCCAGGTCCACTTCACGCGGCCCGACCTTGACTGAGGTCGTATCTCTTTTCTCTTTCTCGAGCCGTTCCTTCATGCTCAAGTCGGATGTGTGCTCAGAGGCGCCTGTGATTTCTACTTCGAAACTCTCCGAGGAAGAGTCAGATTTGCCTTCATCCAGCGCCCCGATTACTTGAGCATCTGGACCAGGATCTCCGCCGACTTGAGTAGCCTCACTCGCCTTTATCTCCACCTCCTTGGCGGCATCGCTCCTCGGAGTGGGCTCGGGGTCAGAACAGCCAGCACAGAAGACACGAAAATAAACAAGTGTTAGAACACAACAACTTCTGAGGGAACGAGAAAGATCTTTGTGAAGCCCAGAGGTTACTCACCAGACGCCGGTGGGTTCTCAGTCGCCAGGGGTGTCCCTCCCTCCGGGATGGGAGATAAAACATGAATGCCAAGCCCGGGGGCTTCCGGGTCATAACCAACGTGCTGCTCGAAGGGGTCAAGTGTTGACCGACTGGCCGATTGGGTAGGCACGTGAACTGGGGGCACAGCGCCGGAAGGGTCCGTAGCCACCTCTTTCCCTTTCCTGGAGGGAGAACCTTTGCTGTAGAGGGCTTTAGCCGCCGATAAATCTGAAGGCTCCTTCCCGCTCAGGAATTCTTTTATCAATGCTTCTTCGTCGACCTCATCGGCGCCGCTCTCAACCTTCCTAATCTGAATCAGGGTCTCCCATGCCTCGGCCAATGACTCAAGATAGCCGTCGCCCAGAAAAGTTAGATCTCGATGCATGAGAACTCGGGCATTGAACTCAGCGATGAGTGGGTCGAATTCGGTCTTTATCTCCTCCCTGCCTTCTTCCCTGGCCGCCTCGAGGCGAGAGTCGATGTCGACAGTTGCTGCCCTTTTACCTTCCTCACGGGCCTCATTCCTCAGTGCCTCGACTTTGGAGAGATCGTCTTCAAGTTTCCCCTTTAGGAGTCGGGTGGCGACAATCTCATCACAATAATGTTGTGCCTCAACCTGGGCAGCCACTTTCTCTTTCCTCTCCTCGAAAAGTTGCTCTTCGAGTTCCTTAACCCGATAACTAAGTGTGTCCCGCTCCTTCTGAACGGAGTCTTTCTCCAAAGCTGATGCCCCACACCATTGAACCGCTTCATCGAGCTCTTTCTTATAAGTCAATTCAAGGCGGGAAACAGCCTCGGCGGTGTCCTTAGCGCTCTGACGAGTAGCTTCAAGCTCGGACTTATAGGCGGCAATTTCTTCATCCTGGGCCTTAATGATATCCCTGTCATGAATAGCTTCAAGCTTTAGGCGGTCAATTTCGTGCTGGCGCTCCATAGAGACTTCAGAAAGTTTCTCAGCCAGATGGATGAACGCGTCATGTTGCACGTAGACGTCATTGGTACAGGCGATAGTATTTTGTTTGACATATCCGGGAATAGGATGAATCGCCGGAAGGAACTTTAACCCATCAAAACAAATCTTCGGAAACTTAGCCTTAAGTTCGTTCAATCTCTCCGACACCGTCGGGTCTGTTACGGGAGCGGGAGGAGACGGCTTTGAAAGTTCGCCCTTCCTATGAGAATCTCGGGAGTGCCGGGTAGAAGAAGAGTCAGAGTGTTGGTCCCGGGGAGCATTAGAATGCGACCTCTTATGGCCACGTTTGTCTTTGCTTCGCTCCTGATAAGAAGAGGTCTCCTGGTGGTGTTCGAGCTGATAATAAGTTTTCTTCCGGGATGACGAGTCCCGGGCATGATAATCTCGGTCGCTGTCGCTGTCTCTGTCTCGACGCTTCCCGAGGCCCGAGTCCCGACCGGACTGGAGTAAAGTCGACGAACCGCGAAGGAGGTCGTATCCGTGAGAGCGCCCCATGTCACCTGCAATCAAACAATAGCAAATTAGCGAGAGAGCAGAATTGTGAAAGAAAAGTAGGTGCAAAGTGAAATGCATGTGTCTGTGTGTGTCTTAGTGCTACCCCCCGACGGACCAGTGGCTTTGCTAACGGGAGTTTTTTCCCCTTGGATCGGGGCCGGGACGCCCGCATCACCCCTGACGGGTGAGCGAAACTTAAACAGCTCCTGGTCATCGAAATCATAGTCGAGCAAGTCGTCGGGAATGGAGAGGTTCGATAAGCCTTTCAGAGAACTTCCAACGCGCTGTGAAGAAGCCTCTTTCTCTGGCTGAAGAGGCGTAGCTTTGGAAGTCCCACCAACCTTCTCTTTCCTCAACTTGCGCGCCAGCTCCTTTCTCCCCTTCGAAGGGGAAGATGACGTTTCGATATCATGAACTTCAGCTGCAGGACCTAAATCCTCACCTCGCTTTTTAGTTGGCTCGCCTGGAATTTTCCCTTCTTCCGGTGCTTCAAGAGAAGGGCGAACGGATGATTCAGGCAATTTTTTCCCTCTGACGGGCACGGACTTGGGAAGCGATACGCCTTTGGAAGGCTAACCCGGCGGCCAGGGGCTAGCAAGCCGAACTTCGATAGTGACTCATTGGAAATGAGGGCTCGGATATCTCGCTCTTCAGCAGGAAGAGCTCTAATGGCGTCGACAGCATCGGAGTACTCCCGGCCCTCGGGACGGGGGACGAGATCTGAAAAAATAGGACAATGAGTTAGGAGAAGTTCAACCTCAATCGGGAACGGACATCAACTCAGAGAAGGGACTTACTTCCTTCAACCCACCGTCTCGCAAAGCCTTGGGGGCAGCGCACGTAAAACCACTCCTGTTTGTACAGGGCGAATTTGCTACTCCACGCGCTAGTGAAAAGTTGGCACTTCCGATGTGGCTCAAGAAACATGTAAGAGGGGCTTTCTCCCCATTTCTTGGTCATATAGATGTACCTTATATCGCCGGGAGTTGGAGGCCTGGAGAAGACGGCCATGAAAAGCATGTACGTGCCATAAATGAAAGCATGACCATTTGGATGAAGTTGAGACGGGGCGACGTCCAGATACTGCAGCACGTCGCGAAGGAATAGATTGAAAGGTGGCACGCTACCAACCCAGCACATGAACTTGCTACACGCCGTATATCCCACTAGGGGCAGATGTGGGCGGTCATGCCCCGACGGAACGAGCACGTCAGCAAACAGAATGCCATGAGTAGAACATATCCGCTTAAGAGCGGCCTCAGTGACTCTCAAAGCCTGTGAGTCAACTGGGTCATCCAGTAAAATAGACGATTCCAAACTATCAAGAGCCCAATCATGAGTGGGAGAAACTGACGGGTCAGTTGTGTCGAGGGCCGTTCGCTTAGAAGACGGCCCAGGTTTGTCGAAAAGTGTAGCAGAACTGGATCTTTTGGACATCTTGAATAAATAGCAGACCCAACCAAGCACCTATGTGAACTATACTCGAAAAATGATCGACGTTAGAATTAACAACGCAGATAACCCCCCCGTGTGGTGTGTGAACTAGTGCAATCAATCGTGCATAAGCATTTAATATAAAGTCAAGCCTAAAAACATCGCTTCCGAAAACCGTCATCGCTGACCGTCTCCGAAAGCCTTCTGAATAACGACTGCAGTAAGATACTAGAGGTAATTATCCGATTATGCCAAGTAAAGACCAGTTATGAAATTGGGCAAGGAGATTATGTTCGGCATTTGTATATGTCCGGCATTTATGTGTGCTCGGCACCTAATTATGCTCGGCATGCTAACTATGTTCGGCATGAAGATAGGTCCGGTATTTATGTATGATCGGCATGTTAAGTATATTCGGCATTTTCTTGTGTTCGACACTTAGGTCTGTTCGGCACCTAGTTATGTTCGGCATGATAGTTTGTTCGGCATTCACTTGGGTTCGGCATTAAGGTCTGCTCGGCACCTAGTTATGTTCGGCATGATAGTTTGTTCGGCATTCACTTGGGTTCGGCATTAAGGTCTGCTCGGCACTTAGTTTGTTCGGCAGGATAGTACGTTCGGTATGTTGGTTTGCTCGGCATGGAGGTAGGCTCGGCATTTATGTACGCTCGGCATAACAGTTTGTTCGGCTAAAGTAGTGGCTCGGCAGGGCTACAATTCGGCATATGGCCATCGTCCGGCCCAGCTTCAGTTCGCACTGAGCTAGTGTCGTTCGGCCAAAACTACGCCGTGCCAAACTAAGATTATGCCGAGTCCAAACACTCGGCATATCCTCCATACCTTCTCCTCCTCCGCCGAACACTCACTAATGATCCTACAAGGCATTCGAATTTGGTTCTCTCTCTCTCTCTACAACTAGACGCTCGACCTTGGAAACATTCCAAATTGAACTTAAGTCCCCACCAACAGCGAATCGATGGGGAATTTCCAGAAGAGGAACTCGGGTAAGAAGATACCTAGTACGTGGATCGAATTAGGAAAGTTATGAGAAACCCTTGAATTCTGATTGCACGAATGGTTTGTGAGCTCGGAATTGTAAAAGCAAGAAGTGAGAAAAGAGAAGGAAAGAAGGCGGCTTTTATAGAGAAGAAGAGGAAGATGAAGGGACTCTGACCGGCTCTACCGGTCAAAACGGTTTCACTCGGCTTCCAGTCATTCGGCACTCGCATCGTTCGGCAAGATCGTTCGGCATCCTTGGCATTCGGCGGCAATGCACTAATCCAGTAGTTCAAAGCACACCCTGTTCGAACACACGATGTACTTTGGGGGGCAAAATGTTACCTGGAGAATCGACCAGGCAACTAGAACGTTCGGCATGCAGGGTTGTACTCGGCACAAATGAGCACTCGACACGTTTGAACATTCGGCAGTCAAGGGTTGTACTCGGCATTGAAGAACGTACGTCCATCCAGGTTTGCACTCGGCACGAGACCTTCAGCATTTCACTCGGCACTCCCTCCACTCGGCCTGCTCTTCACTCGGCATACCCTTTGTTCGGCACATCCCGTGCTCGGCATGTCCTGTGTTCGGCATCCCCTCTACTCGGCGTATCCTTTCACTCGGCATCCACGCCTCACTCGGCATCCCAGCATCGTTCGGGCCGCTTCCTCCATTCAACAGAGAGATCCATCGACTTGGAAAGGAGGGCTCGGCATGCCGACCGTTCGGCATGTTCCACTCAGCATGCAGCGCGCGTCCTATCTAGACCGAGCTGTCTAGCCATCTGGCCCACCAGGGAAGTCCAACCCACATTCGTCTATAAATAGAGGGGCAGGGGCACAGAAAAGAAAGAGGAGATTTCAGAGAACACAGGGGAGACTCTACCGCATCCAAACCTCATCCAAGACTTCTACTTTTATTTCACAATGGTATTCGAATGCTTAAAAGCGGATTGTAACTGTAATCAAGTTTAAAGTGAAGAAATAAAGGATCAACTTCAAAGTGGACGTAGGCTACAATGCCGAACCACTATAAATTCTATGTTCTCGTCTCCTGCATTTTAATTTATATTATATTCTCTATTTTAATTTATCTTCTTCATTAATCTCTCTACACAAACTCTCTAAGGGTGTTAGTGACCAATTTTGGCGCTAACAGTTGGGTTTAAAACTATTATAAGGTGGTTATCTATCGATGATGTATTAATAGAGGTGAAACCTATATTTGAAGTTTGAATTGTGTTCACTTGAATAATATGGTATGAGATGGTATTGATTTCGAAGAGACCGGGGTCGGGTATTAGGAAATACCCGAAACCACTTCAAATTTTTATAGATTGTTATGAAAAATCTATATGCTGGAGTGAAGTGATTTGGAGGAATTGGACTATTTTAAATGTAAATCTTGGGTATTTAGAAACTTAATTGTGAAATAAGTGTTGTCTAAGATAAATTGTGGCTTTGTGAAAGCTTTGTGAAGTGATATGAATTACCTGGGTTTTTATATAAGTTGTATGCTTGGTATTCCATGTTAGTTGGGTTTACTCACGCGGGTTTCCAGCCTGACCCGGGTGTTACTTTGGTGTAATGCTCGGGTCAGACCGAGTATTACAGATTTTCAGATTAGGACGTTCTGGAGCTCAGGAGGCGAGCTGGATGGCAAGTGAGTATAGAGTATTTCCGCTGTATTTATATTATTATTAATCTGGGACATGATAATTGTATATATTCAGTGGCCGTATATATGTGAAACTCTGATCTATATTAAATGTAATCAACAGATATAGTATTCTTTTTGTAAACTTTTATTATTTATTATATTTTATCCGCTGCAAATGTGATTTGTTGATGTTTCTGTTCTTCTTCTTCTTCTTCTTCTATCTCTTTCTTCTTTTTCATAACTATCTGGAATTTTCGGCTTCGAAAATTACGGGTCGTTACATTTGGTATTAGAGCTGAAAGGTTAAGCGAGAACCTTGGCCTTGATGGGAGTTACTCATTAAATAGAGTCTGTAGTACTCTAGAATGAGTTAAGAATATATATATATATATATATATATATATATATATATATATATATATATATATATATATATATATATGAGAGCGTACTTGTTATTTTCTTATATAAATTTTTAAAATGATTTTATATAAAAGTATATTTTGGTATATAAAGGAATATTTCATTCTAATAAACATTAAGACGATTGGTTGTTAAATTATTGGAATTAAAATTAAGAAGTAATATAATACAACCAAATTGAAATCTTGAATTGAATTAAATTAAGTAAAAACGAAAATACAACCAAATCAAAATTTAATTAATTGAAAATGAAATTCTAAAATTAGAATTCAGGAATTAAATTATTTAAAAGCTTTAAATAAAGGTAAGTTTGAAATGGGATTCAAACTGAAATTTAATCTTGAATTTATAGAAATAAGAATAATATAAAAAGGAAATGGGACTTATTGCAAACAATGGGTTGTTTGGAAATTTGATTTGAATTAAAAACCAACAGTGGTCTAAATTTAAGGTTGACCATGTGTGTAAAGGAAATAATTTATATGAAAGGAATATACATAAATCAAAAATAGTTTGAATAAACTCTAAATGTTGAGTTTGAAATTTGGAATGGGATGTGATGACCAAAGTGATAAGTTTTTAAGTGGGGAGATTATTATTGTGAAGTTTAAGGATTGATTGAGGCTGATTGGATTAAGTAAATCGAATTTAATTTGGGAGAAGTTAAATAAGTTGAATGAACAACTTGAATTGGAGATTTTAAGATGAAATTGGAATTTAACTTGGAAAGTTAAATGGTTAATTTGAATTGGTAGGTTGTGTGATCTCAAAATGGGTTTGAGATCTGGAAATTGGAAATGGATGGACGTTTTAAAATAAATTAAATAATATCATCCTATTGTTATTAAAAATCCTTAAACTGCGGATTGGATTTGTTTAAATGAATGAGAAATGAAGTGTGGTAATATATCCATTATCGAGATTAAAAAAAGGAAATCTAACTTTAATTAGAAATTAAGGATATGGAATCACTTTAAACTGAAAATTTGATTAATTGAGTTTGTAAATTAAAATTGTTTAAGAACTGACTTCAAAACTGGAAGATAAAATTTAGTAATAAATTATATTTTTATAATAAAATTGTATTAGACTCTTATTTGAACCTTGAAATACATAAGTTAAGATAATTTAAAATGGAATTTTGAGAATTGGACTCAGAAATTAAAATGATTAAAAACTTTGAATAAAAGTTAATTTGGTTTAAAAAGTTAAACCAACCTTTGAGAATTTAACTCGAATTTATATAATTCGAGACAGTTTAAATTCAAGATTGAAATTGAATTAGTTCAAAATTGAATTTGGTTTGAATTAATTGGATTGGTGATTAAAAATGTATAAGTTTAAAAAAAATTAAAAGGGAAATTGAATTGGATTATATTGGAATGATTTGAATTTGAATGGGTTCAATTGATGATAATTCAAATTGATTGGAATAATTTGAAATTATAATTAAAGTTGAACAGGATTAAAATCAAATGGAATTTGATTTAAATTGGGAAAGGAATCAAGATCGATTCAACTTGAATTTGGTTTAAATAAATTTCAATAGAAATTGAAGTTATTCAAGTTAGAATTGAGTCAATTAAATGGGAGTGGAAATTTAAGTTGAATTGTTGGGGAAGTGAACAGTTGACTCTTGACTATTTTCAATATAAATTGTTTTGATATAAACTTATTTTTCTAAGCTATTAAATATATACAACCTTTCTTTCTTAAAACCAAATTATTTTATACTTGGTTTACGATTATTTTTGGAGCTATTTAACCTTTTTTTTACTGTTTCCTAAACTAATTGCTATTTTTCAACTATTTCACAAACTAATTTCTATTTTACAACTATTTTGCAATTATTTAAAATTCCTGAAACTATTCAACTATTTTCCGACTATTTTACAATTAGTTAACTATTTTATAGCTAATTTGCAAACTAATAATTATTTTCAACTAATTATCTATTTTTAAAATTTTCAAGCTATTTTCTAAATATAAACTGGTTGGAGTTCAAACTGTTATTGATTAAATAGCTAACTGAGATAAGGATTGAAGATACGATCCAAATGAGAATTAAGGCAATTGTAAATAAGTGAACGGGAATTAAAGGAAATGTGAATAGAAAGAAAATTGATTTGACTGATAATCAATGGAAATAAATACGTAGGGTGTACGTATATTATTCTATTCGCATAGTGATTTGATCCAAATTCGAGCATAGAATTTCGAGATAGTTATATCGATCCGAGTTGGGATTTTTCACTCAATTTTCGACGGCGAACGTGGATATGAATTGTTGATTGGTTCTGGATATTCTCTATCATAGTATTGGCTATGCAAGGAGAATGACAGTTTCTAATCAAGAAACCAGATCTGTGTCCTTACTAGGAAGTCGGGTGGACGATGCTAGTTCGGAAGTGAAATTGTGTGATCGAGTGAGCGATCAGATTGATATAGCATACGGATGATATGTGTACATCATACGGATTTGAATGAAATTGATATTGGAAAGAGTAATCAAATTTGAATATTTGGTTTTGAATAAACAAGTTATATATCTTTATTATATAAGATAAATCTTCCATTGTTGAATCTGTTGTCGGAAGAAAGGGATTTTTGAAAATGTTTGAAGTATAAAAAGAGATTTTATACAAGTTTGAAAGGATCCAAAGTTTTTAAAAATTATATATATATATATATATATATATATATATATATATATATATATATATCTGAATATATATATATATATAAAGGATCTTATGAGGATTTTGGAAAAGGGTTTTTGAAACCTTTGGATTTGGAAAGGCTTTTGATTTTTGGGTAAAATCAATATTCAAAGTTTGAAAAGCCTAGTTTGAGAATTATCGATTTTGGGATAATCGATTTTGTGTAAAGGAGCCTTGTATGAGATCATACCAGGTGTACGATTTGAAAGATACTATTTGTATAGTATAAAGTGTTTTGATGATGGCTTTGGGGAAAAAGGCGCTCCCTTGAAATGAACTTCTCAGGAGTGCCACCGGGTGGTGCTGTCTTGAGCCCCAAGGGGGGTTCTAAAGTTGATCCTGTGAGAAGTCCGGACAAACTAGTTCCTGAGGATTATTGGGTAGCGAAAGTCGAGGGCGTTGATGCCTGCATAGGCATTTGCGTTATGCTGCAACGACAGTGTAACTCGATGTCACTGCGATCTACTGTAGGGACCATAGCGAAAATCGTGTGAAGGATGAGTGTCATCAGTCTACACTTGATTTTGCCGGGAAGGCAACACAACACCGGTAGACTGCGATCTATGGTCAAGTGGAGTGGTGAAGTTTCATTTTTGGCAGCGAAATTCGAGGGCGCTGATGCCTACAGTTATATGGGTTTTTGCTGTGATAACTACGTAATCCCAGTTGTAGCTGCGATCTATCGTGGGTTCCATGGTGTAATCGAGGGGAGCGGAGGCCTACAGTTATCTTTGGATTTTGTCTGGATGGCAACGTAACCATCAGGTTAACAGCGACCATGGATGGGGGTGATGATTTTCAGAGCATTTTCACCAAAGATATTTCCTCTATTTTCAAAAACTGTTTTCTATATTTTCAATAAAATTATTCCCAAGTATTTCCATTGGATGTTGAAAATGGGTCTGCTAAGTACTTATAGATTTTCAGTCCTACGCCTGATCAACGTATGACTGAATTTCTGTGAGAACAAGGATGAACTGGTTGAGATATCAAGTTATAAGAAGTATTTTATAAAAAGCTATTTTAACAGTATCATGTGAATTTAAATGTATTTCTAAATTTTTAAAATAGAAGTGTGGAATTTTAGGAAAATTAAAAAGAAAATCCAAACTGGAATTATAAAATAAAATTGAACTCAGGAAAATTTAATGAAGTGATTTTTGTAATAAAAAGGAATATTGAATTAAAAATTGGAAGTAAGCTAATTGGCTAAATAATTATTTGATTGAGTATGTTAACAAAATTTAACTTGGGTAAATAAATGGATTATAAGTTAATAATGGAGTTTGAAAATGAATTCGAATTGTAAATAGAATTCGACTTGGATTTGATAATGAATTAAATAAGAAGAGATGTTGTAAAAAAATAAAAATAAAATAAAATAGAGTTGGATTGAAAAAGTGATGGTTTGAATTACAATTAAATTCAAGTGTGATTTGAATAATATTAATGAAATTTGCAAGTAAACTGGATATAAGAGAAGTGTTGTCATATGAAATGAAAGTGAATAATAATAGGAATGGTTTGAGTTGCAAACAAAACCCAGGTGAGTAGAAATATTTGAGAATGGCTTTGTATTAATAAAATAAATTCGAAAATGAACAAAGTAAGTGAATTAAAAATTTTAAATGTGGGGTGAATAAATAGGTTAATCGAAGTCTGATTGACTAAAGACTAAATCAAAGTTTTAATTTGGAAATTTGGTTATCAGAATGGAAGATTATTAAATAAAAAGTTTGGGTTAGATTTATTTTTGGGAAATGGATATTAATATAAGCATTGGATGTTGTCAAGCTCAATGAAATAGTTTTAAACTGAATCCAATGCAGAGATGAAATGAAATGCAATGTATGGTTGATGAATAAATTAGAAATGAAATGGAATTAAATACAGAATGAGTAGAAAATTAATTTAAAGTAGTTATAAACTAAAACAGATACTCTATTAAGCGAATATCGTCATAATTGCATAAAAATAATTGTCGTTTGGCGCAAACAAAAGTAATTAAAATTCTATGAGTTGATAGAGATTAAATAAAATTGATTTTGAATCATTTGAAGTGAATATGAGCTCGTTTGGATTAAAAATCAATTGAATGTAAGAAATTGAGTTACAAATCATTAAAATTGAATGAAATGGCTTATGAATTGGTTGGAAGCAATTGGAATTAGCTTTTAATCATATAAAGTTCTTATGGAAAATATTTGGTGCTTGTTGTTTCTGAAATGCATATGTTTAGCTATTGAAAGTAAGAGGAATGCTAATAAATTCTTTATATATGGCACTTACATATTTAAATTGAGTAAGTACAGGTACCTGAAGGCCGTTTGGCTGGATTTGGTTGCGCTTTTTGCTAAAATAAATAAGCTGCTTGCTTAAAATGCCAAATAAAGGTACGCCTACGCAATAAAATAGGATATATGAACTGTTTTTGTTTTTCCGACCGTGTGGGTCGATGTATATATATTTATATCTCTTGTCAAATTGCAAAAGATCCTCCGTACAAAGGAGACTGCCAAAATTTTCTAAAAATTTTGGGAGTTAGAATTTTTTTGAAAATATTTGAGAAAATTTTTGTTAACGACAAAACGATTTCAAATTGGAAATTAACGTAAATTAGTAGATGAAACTAATATGAATCAGTTATAAATGAAAGATAGAATTCAATATCCAGAATTGAAGACAAATTGAATTTATATGGAAATGGGAAAACTAAATTGAAATAGATATGAAACCTATGTAAGAAAATATATAAAATGATTGGAAATGTTACGATTGGATATTATAGTTAAGTAAGATATGCAGGGATAATAAGGGAAAAGAAAATTGGATTTGATTCCAAGAGATAATGTGAATTGCCCGACAAAAAGGTATGTATTTAAATTTTTATATGAAATTGGATTGGGATTTTGGATCTAGCCACTTGGCTTTTGTTTTCTTTTGGAATTTGGGAGCCGTAGAGGCCTTTTGTAGTAGTACCGAGCTAGCCGCGCAAAGGAGACGCTGGCAAAATTTCTCGGAAATTTAGGGAGTTAGAAAAATTTTGAGAAAATTTTGATAATTTAAAAATTTGGTTTTAAATTGAAATTTGAATGTTTGAGAAAAAGGGTATTGTTTGGAAACCATGGAAGAGTTAGGGAAGTTAATAAGAATGATAAGGGGTCCTTTATAAAAGATAGATGGTAGGATGTTGAACGGTTGGTTTTAGAAGAAAAGTAAACGGGTATTGGACCATTCTTCCTAACTAGTAATTTCGACGACGAAATTCTTTTAAGGGGGAGGAATGTGACGACCCGGAATTTCTAACAATTTAAATTTGAATAGTTAATTGATATTAAAATATTTAAAAGTTAATTTTAACTTGAATTCAAGATATCAATATTTACTTGGTAATTAAATCATTGAATTATATAGTTTAAATATTGAATCTATTAATTGAAATTGGGTAAATTGTTGAATCTAAATTGTTTAAGCCTGTTTAAATAATTTGAAGGCTTATAAAATTTATAATTATGATACTGAAGATAATAGAATGGTTGAAATTTAAATTAAAGGTGATTTGTTCAATTTTAATAATATATCGTTTAAATCGATATTTAAAAATAGCCTTCCGAGGCAAAGTCTTGGAATTCGACGAAACCAGTTCCATTGGATCCATAATAGTTAGCTATTATCGGATTTCAATTTTCGTAGTAATCGGAGTTGTCATTTGACCCTGGCAGCTCGAAACGCTTAGAAATTATTTTAATCGATTTAACTGAAATTTGATCGTTTTCTTTTGTAACTCGCACATACGATTAGATTAGCTTCTGAAACACGTTCCATCATGTTTGGAATACGGGTAAAGCTTTATAATCGCCTAGCGGCATTCCTTAAGAGAAGTTTAAAATTTTAATTGGCGATTAACGAGACGTTTTGAAATTTTATAATATAATTAAATTTAAAATAAATTAGCAAAGATATTTTTAACAGCACAAGATATTTTTATAAGTCAACAAGCTTACTCAAGAAGCTTCCCCAAATCTATATCTTATCTCTGTCTTCCTCTCCAATCCTACAATAGAAATCATAGTCGAATTCGTAAATTTTTTTAATGAAATTAATATCTCAAGGCCGCCAACCCTTTTAGCTTATTCCCTTCTTCCCAGTTCAAAACAATTCGAAATCGAAATTTTTATCATGGCCGATCGAATACGAATCGAAGAAATTCGTGATAGCTACTTTGCCTGCTCGAATTCGAGCATGGCAAAGAAGAAGCCCTGTTGAATTAATTCGCGGTGGTGTGAATCAAGCTCGAGTAGTTAGCCGTAGGCGCGCAGGTCGAGGGTCGCAAAGGGAGGCGGCGCACTGGGTTTAGCAGGAGCGGCTCGCGCACGCGAAGGGATCGAGCCGATCTGGGTACGCTCGATTTTGGGGTTTGGCAGCGGCAATGGAAGGTGAAGTCGCGATGCGTACGAGCACGGGCTGACGTCACGATCACGTCAATGGCGACGAGGCGCGTGCGCGTGGGGAAGAGGATGCTTTATGGCCAGGTTTCTTTGGTCTGAAAATCATGGATCTAATCGAGCGAAGTGGGTGGTAATCAGAAAACTAAGGTGAGTAATCTTCGATCTGTGCACTGATTTGCTGTTATGAATTTGTGAAGCTTTAATTATATTGGTTGTTGTTATCTATCCGTGTTGGTTGAAAGAAAGCATTATAAATTTAAAAATGAATTTGAAAGAAAGCACTTTAAATGTGTTTGAGAATGATAAGTAAATCAATTATAAAATGATTTTTTTAAGTTAATTAATTAAAACTTAAGAATAATAAATCAAGTGGTAGTTACTTAATAATCAAATAAGTATAATTATTTAGGGTTGTGAAGAATAATTACTTGAATAATTAAAAAGGGTTAATTACTTAAAGTAATTAATTTAATAATTAATTAAAATATGAATTTTTTAAAGGTTAGTTAAAATCTGAATATGATTAGTTAATGAGTAATGGAAGAATAAGATTGATGGAAATAATTAAGGATGATTAATTACTTAATGTAAATAAAAAAAAGTATTTACTTGAACGTGAAGAAGTATAATTACTTAATGTAATTTATGAGGTGTAATTACTTAGTGAGGAAATTAATAAATTACTGTTTATTAGAAGTTAATTAAGTAATGTAATTAACTTAAGGATGATGAATTACTAAATGTGGTTAATAAAGCGGATTAATGAATAAGATTTGATTAGTTAGAACAAAACTTTATTAAAGAATTAATTAAGGATTAATGTAATTAATTGGAGTAATTAAAGGTTAATTACTATAATTGTTTGGGAATAATTAAATTTATAGAATAAATTAGGGATAATTATGTAATGTAATTATAGAATTGATTAATCAAGGATGATAAATCAAGATGAGTAATTGTAGGATGATTTATACATTGAATAATTTAATTAATGTTAAATGAGCAAGATGTATAAGTAATAAAGTAATTAATTTAATTCATTGGTAGTTAATTAAATTAATCAGAAATATATGACTAATTTATCTTGCTTATGAATGATATTTGAACGCCTTGGATTTTGTTATCTCTGGGGTGTGATTGTGGTGCTTTGTGAAATGAAATATTCTTGTGATAAGATAGGTTGGGTTTAAAACTGTTGTAAGGTGGTTATCTATCGATGATGTATTAATAGAGGTGACACCTGTATTTGAAGTTTGAATTGTGTTCACTTGAATAATATGGCATGAGATGGTATTGATTTCGAAGAGACCGTGGGTCGGGTATTAGGAAATACCCGAAACCACTTCGAATTTTTATAGATTGTTATGAAAAATCTATATGCTGGAGTGAAGTGATTTGGAGGAATTGGACTATTTTAAATCTAAATCTTGGGTATTTAGAAACTTAATTGTGAAATAAGTGCTTTCTAAAATAAATTGTGGCTTTGTGAAGTGATATGAGTTACCCGGGTTTTTATATAAATTGTATGCTTGGTATTCCATGTTAGTTGGGTTTACTCACGCTGGTTTCCAGCCTGACCCGGGTGTTACTTTGGTGTAATGCTCGGGTCAGACCGAGTATTACAGATTTTCAAGTTAGGACGTTCTGGAGCTCAGGAGGCGAGCTGGATGGCAAGTGAGTATAGAGTATTTCCGCTGTATTTATATTATTATTAATCTGGGACATGATAATTGTATATATTCAGTGACCGTATATATGTGAAACTCGGATGTATATTAAATGTAATCAACAGATGTAGTATTCTTTTTGTAAACTATTAGTATTTGTTATATTTTATCCGCTGCGAATGTGAGTTGTTGATGTTTCTGTTCTTCTTCTTCTTCTATCTCTTTCTTCTTTTTCATAACTATCTGGAATTTTCGGCTTCAAAAATTTCGGGTCGTTACAATACCTCTGCCATTAACTGCATGCATAAGTTGTAACCATATGTTAATTAAATTTTACAACATTATGTTATTTTTAATAACCTTTTTAGTGTATTCGTGCACTTAAATGAATTTTTTCTATCAAAATTATGTTTTCAAACATTGCTCACATATACTGTCAGAAAATCATTTACTCTGATACAGTATGGCCAAAGTTCACACTCCTTTCATTTTTAAACATTCAATTTAATGAATTCATAATATTTTAAAGAAATATCATGACAGAAACTAATAGGAACCGAAATATTTCAATTACATACAGAATTGCATACATTTCAATGTGTTTCCTTAATCACTTTTCCAATTAGCCAGGCCATGGGAATGCTAAAGGCATCCTCCATGTACGTCAACTCTAATGTGGATCTCCATAGTTCTGAATTCGGATCTCCCACTATTTCAACCCAAACCTTAACAGCATCATATCCCAATAGACAACAATGAACCATCATTATTGGACTGGTTGAAGCGATGGTTCCTTCAGCCACTAATTCATTGGTTCCACCCACATCGATTAGCTTGCATTTATCATCTTTTACCAACTTCGCAATTGGCTAGAAAAAAGAGAGATTATTATCAAAATACGCATACATAAATACTGAACATAAATACATAGACACATAATAACCACATTTATATTCATCATAAATGATAAAAAGAAGAACTCGTCCACATTCCATCATTTATCATGTATACTTAAGTTTGATACCAATAATAAACAAGAACCGCTTATACTATATGTCATGTTGCCACTTCACAAAAAGATTAGGAACAAGGTCAGAATCGTAAATTATATTGAATATCATCATAAGCTAATTCTTTTAACATTATATCTTGAACAGGCAAAGCCATAAAATTTCACAAACAGTGGATCTGAAGCCAAACTAATACAAAAACCAACGCAAAACCAACGCATTAAATGAAACCAAAATAAAAATGATGAACAAAATAAATAAATAAATCATGATAAAAAATAAAGTTAACTCAGAAAGTAGATGTAAAAACCGGTACTCTGACGCTCCACCCTGAGACCCACATTAACAAAGAGTATTACTGGATAATACTGTCTATTAATACAGAGAACAGGGCTTGTTAGGAGCGACCATCTATTGTCTTGTCTTAAATATTTATTGAATACGTCGATTAGTGCTATATATTTTTATTTCCTTTCTCAAGTGGATCGACATATCCATTAAATGCTTAATACAAAACTACAGGTGGCTATAGGATCTACTAGAACAAAACTACTAGAACAAAATACAGCAACTCAAATGCATAACACATGTAACAGCCCTAGTTTTATAGCTATCTATTTCTTTTAATTATTTAATTTTGGAATATATTTTATATAATATCTTGTAAACCAATAAAATTTATAATAACAGTGTAAAATTTAGAGTATTTATAAACTGTTAAATATCGCGTTTAAAGGACGCGTAAAAATCTATGGTAGGTAACGTAATAAAACGTATAAACTTAAAAATGTTATTTTTATAGAAATTTTTGATGTTCTGTATTACGTCAGTTTGATGTATTGTAAAAAAATCATATTTTTAATATTTTTGGATATAAAATATCAGTCAGTGATTTTATAGCAAACGTTATTTTGTTTTAACGGACAGTTTGGTTTTTTTTAAATAAATTTATATACGTTTCATTCCTAAAGCCTTACATAATTTTTGCCATTTCATTTATTGCAATCAAACTAAAAATCAAGATTGATAAACTAGAAATGAATCACACATATAAGTAAAGTCCAAATCTGTTTATCCTCTGTTTCAAGCAGTACTACACAAAATCAAGTTCCTCAATCACGCATAAATATGGAAATCAAAGCTTCTCATAAAATTTGCAGTAATCGCATGCATTAATTGGCAGTTTTAAATCTCGCAAGCCATATTCCCACAATCAACGCATGTTTTAATAAATATGGGTAACGTTCAAACATTTATAACTGGGAATCGATATCACACATATAAAAATCAAATCAAATTGCTAACCGTGGTCCCTAAAAATCACCTCTTCTATTGCCTATTCAGTTCGAAAATTTATTTGCTTATTATCTTCCTAAATCAACACATGCATTTTATCAAAATCTTCGTATGACTGGTATAAATCACGAAATATCCATTCAAGATCCTACTTGTTTTTCTGGTTTTCGCAAGCTTTGTATAACTGGCAATTAATATTTTGCAAAGCCTTAAGTAAATCACGCATTTATAAAGTTCTAACAGAGAAGCTGGAAGGGAAATCAACGCATGATTTTTTTTATCACAATTTTCGTATATCATTCAAGATAGAAAACTGGAAAGAAATCAAGAATCTTTTCACCTGCCTTCTCCCTTAAATTCGCAAATTTCATCTATAAATACCTACTCATTCACATCAACTTTCCTCTGATCTACATATCTCAGCCGTCACGTCTTCTTTTCAAGCTCCATCAGGTAATGGGTATCCCTCTTTTGTAAATTTCATTTGTCTGCCTTAAATTGATCTTTCCTTTGGCAAAATTTTATTTGCGCTCGACTACTACATTCCCTTAACCCCACTAGTCTGACCATCATACACTTTCACCCTGAGTACATGCATAGCTGTTTGATAGGGGACTGATATATAGGATAGAGATTGAGGATAGGAGATGAGTCTGGTCGTCGGTGCATCTGTGCATGTTTCATAGGGCATGTGTATAGGTTTTACCATCCTATAACAGCAAGTAGTGGTGTGGATTTGGATAGATGCAGTTTGAATAGGGAGGCATAGTGTTCACAACTGAGACCTATAGTTTAAGAATCAGAGAGGTTGCATTTGTGAAATAAGTTTGCATACACCACCGTTGGATCTCAGGTGAACTGAGAAGCATATGCATAAAGTGAGTAGTTTATTGATAAATAAATGGTAGACGTATATATAAGACATAATAATAAAAAAAAAATATAAGATATCAATGAAGTACCTTAGTTGCTGATGATGTGAGTCATAGTGAGGTGAGTTTGCCTGCATATTTTTCCCAAGATTTGATTTTTAGTTGCAAATCTAGTACTGATACATGGTGAGTGAGATGAGTGGACAGTGTGCATGTTTCTTTAAGGAACTGAGAGATTTCTTTGAAAAAAAAAGGAGGAGAAATAAAAGAACGAAGGGAGAAAGAGTGGAGAGAGCATACGTGCATGCATATCTATGAAGTTGGCAGGGACGTGTTGCAAGTCATGTTTTATAAAATGGCGAAGGTATATAAAAAGGCTTCAGTTGATAATAAAGGCAAAAGAAGAAAGCCTGCAAAACTTTGATACTTATAGTTGCGTGGGAACTGAGATGCACCACTTGGCATCTAGCTCGCATGGAACAAAGCAGGGAAATTATATTTGGAGCATGCGTTTTGTTGGGGGATTGTGGCCAAAACTAGGAAACTCTATTTTCTTTAAAAAAAAATAAAAAATAATAATAATAGGAAGATAGTAACGTGTTAATACATAGTAGGCTGGGCCGTGCCTTATAGCAACAAGAACATATAGTTTTAAAATATATTACCGGGAACGTTGGTCGAGATGTGGGGTGTGGCAGTCGAGCAAAAGTTGAACCAAAATTTCTTGTACTCTATTCGTTCCAAATTATTTCGAATATTTGCTTTGACCGTAAATTGAAGTCGCGTATTGGTTTTATTTGGATCTTGTTATAGATTTGAATCTAGGCGTAACATTCCGGGATATTTCATCGTTACTCTCTGTGCGCTTCTTTTCCGGTGGATTTTCATTTTTGTTTGAATCAAATCTTTCTGCAGCCATCAGGTGAGTTTTTCTCACCAGACAAACATGCCTATATATTTGTGAATTATCGCAAGTGTATTTGTAGATTTTTATTTAATTTCTATCTGTCTGTAATATAACGTAGGATGTTAAACCCATTTAAATTGACACCCCATCGGTTATTTATCTGTTGTAATATTACTGCAGTTATATTATTAAATGTTTACTTACTGTTTAAATCATCACTGTAAGTTCCCTGTAAAACTTAGATAGTTATGGGCTGAAATGATAGGCCTAAATGATGATTATTGTTCATTTATTCTGTTAACTGTTTAAATGTTGACTTGGGATTGCGGGTTTGAAATGATAGAACCCGGGGTTTTGTAAATTGCGGATTGAAATGATATAAATCCGTATCACTTGACCTAGGCTAGAGAACTATATACAGACCCGTGGTTTCTATAATATTTTTCTGAAATATTTTAAGATTATTTTGGAAATTTATATTATTCTGATTTATAATGATTTTAAAGAGTTAAAAATGTTAAATAATTAAATAAGGGTTTGAATAATTTTTTTTTTGGAATTTAACTTATATTGGAAAATTCTGTTTTGTTAAAAATGAGATTTCAGTAAAAATAATTGATTATAAGTTATATTTGGAATTTAGAACTAAATTGTTAAGAAAGAATCTATCACAGCATTTAAATGCTATCTTTTAAAATTGGACTGTTTAACCCGTAAACTTTAGGTAGCATTTCATAGGTGCTGCAGAAACTGGAATTTGATTGTTTTAAAATGTATGGAAATTAATTTTGGGAAAAAGGTGTAAATTTTGGAATTTAATATGTAATTAGAAAATTTTAAGAAATTGATTTTTTGATGGATTTAAAGGAAGAATTTAACGTTAAAATTTGGTAAAGGCAATAAATTCCAAAATAAATTGAATAAATTTAAAAAGTATATTATAAAGTGGAAAGTTTAAATCAATATTTGATATTGAAGGAATTTGAAATATATTTTGATTTTAAAGTACGAATACCATTTTAAACTGTAACCACGGGTTATAATAACGTTTGGTTGGCAAAGAGACCGGGATCGGATATCTGGCATACTCTCTGTCGATACCGAAAACCACTTTGACTAACCGTGTACGCGGTGGAGATCCCAGAATGAAGTAGGATGGTGGTGACGGTTCCTTTAAGGTAAATACGTGGACCCGACTCCCGTGAGTTGGCATAAGGTGGCTAAAACAGGAGCGATTCTCGGATTAATGAGGTAGCACCTCTGATCGAACACACTTCTTCGTATGCCATTCTATTACTCCTGTGATTGTTTTGGTGCGCACCTTTGATTTGGGAGTGTTGTTCGAGGTGGGCGGTAACTGCGGCTACGCGTTTCCACCGGTCCGGATAGCAATTGGTATATCTACCCTGGCATTGCCTAGTTGTGCCGTGTCACCTACCATAGCGAGCCTCCTACGAGTTTCTATTTGTGTCGTACCTATGGAGTATCCTCTGGTAGCTTCCCGATCAGGAGGTATTACGGTACTGTATAGACTATTGGCATTATTTGTGTTAAGGGCTATATGGGTAACCCCTTAACGCTATTAAAAAGTAAGTTTATTTTATATATAGACACTATTATAATAGCGCAATATACTACATAGTAAATAGTTTAACGGATCCTTAGAGGATGGGCGGTCCCAAGCATCCTTTAAGTTACTTGCTCTATATTACAGTACACTTGAATTAACTTACAATTACATAAGTATGTATGTCCTGACTCGAGTGTTATGTTTTATTTTACGCTCGGGTCAGCCTGAGTTGCAGCTTCAGTTCTCTCTCCGGAGCTAGGACATCCCGTAGATCATTCGTGCTGCCGGAAGTTTTGTTTTCAGTCTTTATCTCTTTTTCTGTAATCAAGACTTTGGAAGACTTTGTTCCATTTATGTTTAAAACTGTATTGAAGATTTTGAACTATGTAATTCTGTTTGGTTAAAGTTTCATAGTGGCTTCATGAACCACTGAATATTTTATTTCCGCTGTGAGTTTCTGATATCTGTGTCTGTGATTCTGTGTTTTCGATTTCATTTGTTCCTAAGCTATTTACAATCTATTGTTTTGAACTATTCCAGCTCGACATGTTTTATTTATTGTCGAATTTTAATGGTACAAAATAGTGGGTCGTTACAGTTGGTATCAGAGCCAGGTTTAACCATAGCCTAAGGAGCAAAAACTCATTAGAGATAGGGCAGCAATACCCTAGAATGAGTGAAGTCAAATTCCAGAATCTTTTCCTTGTGAGAGAACGTATTTTAAAGTATAAAATGATTTTCAAAAAGGTTTTTTAAAGAAGTATTTTAATATAGAACTTCCTGTTTTAAAATAAATTTTCCAACTACTTCTTCCTTCTCTCCATCGTTTATATTTCGAGCCTTTGTTAACTGCTTGTCTAAATTAAACTTTATCTTATCCTAGAATATCTTAATATTTCTCCTCTGCCCTTAAAAAAATTCATTCTCGATCTTTCAGGATGAATAGAGGAAACAATAGAGGTCGAGGGCAAGCTGCTCCTCCACCTGCTGCCCCTGTCAGATTCACTAAGTTATGCAAGGACTATGTTGAGCTAGGTGGCACAAAATTTATGGGAACAGAAACCATCATAGAAGCTCAACAATGGTTACGGGACTTGGAGAGGATTTTCTCCTGTCTCGAGATTACTAATGCCCAGCAGAGGCAACTCGCGGCCTGGCAAATGAAGGGCGCTGCTTTAAATTGGTGGCTATCTATTACTGCTCAAACAAATGAGGCTGACCTCACTTGGGAGCAATTTAGGTATCTTTTGGTTGTCCAAATTCGGATTTGAAATTCCATGTTTGAATCTATCTTTTAATCTCTTATCGTGCTTTAGGGAGGCCTTTCTGGCCAAGTGGATGCCCGAAGCGGGCAAGTCTCAGCTCTATCGAGACTTCATGGATCTAAAGCAAGGCAGTATGACCTTCACAGAATATGAGAGGAAGTTTAATGAGCTCTCCCAGTATGGTCTGAATCTGATTGACACCCCGCTCAAGATGAACGAGAAGTTTATCGCTGGAGCTCGACCTGAGTTCTACGATCGACTCATTACTCATGTTCATGGGTCCTTCACGGCATTGATGGATATGGCTCTCCGGTATGAGAACCCTACATCTAAGACCACTCCAGCTGCCCAGTCTGCATCAGCCCAGTCTTCCGGTAATTCAAGAAAGAGGAAGTCAAATTTCTACCGCAATAAGAGGAACAAGACTCAAGGGTTAGGATCATCATCATCTTCTGCATCTGCAAGGCCACCTGTAGACCTGTCTACCATCACTTGCCACAGATGCCAGCAGAAGGGACATTTTGCTAATCGCTGTCCTACTTTGGGTGCTGCTGTCCCACCTCCTGCTCAGTTTGCTAGGCGAGATCTTTGTCACATCTGCCTCCAGCCGGGACACTACAAGAAGGATTGTCCCACTCAAAAGAAGGGCACTACATCCGGGGTCTTTGCGGTGACTTCTGCATCCTCTACAGCTCCGCAGCCTGCACCCGCTCCAGCTCCGAACGACTCTCAAGGTACACTTCAAGGATCTTTTACTTTGTTCAAATTACCTGTTCGCGTTTTATTCGATACCGGAGCTTCCCACAGCTTCATTTCGTCCGACCTCTGTAATAGATTTGAACATCGACTTTCACCTGAATTTTCCTCCGTACCTTTATGTGTTTCAAACCCCATCGGTGGTCCTGCGAACCTTAGTAAAGTTTGTAGAAATGTGAAGCTCCTCCATTTCCAACAATGCTTCACTGGAGACTTTTATGTTTTGGGTTTCGACGCTTTCGATCTTCTACTCGGAGGCAATTGGTTAGATAGGCATGGTGCAGATATCTCTTGTAGTTCTCGTACTGTTGCTCTTAAAGATGATTTAGGGAACCCATTAGAGATCCAGTGTAAATTGCCTCAGGAGTTTGCTGGTAGTTTCATCTATTCTCTCGACACTTTCCCGGATGATATCCATTCGACCCCTGTAGTCAAACTTTTTCCCGACGTATTTGGTGAAGTCACTTCTTTACCTCCAAAGCGGGAAATTGATTTCCGTATCGATCTTATCCCTGGAGCACGACCTGTAGTCCTTCCACCCAGAAGAATGGCACCGCGGGAAAAGAGCGAATTAAGGAAGCAGATCCAAGACCTATCCTCCAAAGGTCTGGTCAGACCTAGCTTCTCAGAATGGGGAGCAGCTGTAGTTTTCGTCACCAAATCAGATGGTTCCCTCCGGATGTGTGTTGATTACAGAGAGCTTAACAAGCTTACTATGAAGAACAGATATCCTATGCCCCGCATAAACGATATGTTCGATCAACTCTATGGAGCAACTGTTTTCTCTCAGCTTGATTTAGCCACAGGTTTCCATCAGCTTAGAATTGCTGAGGAGAGCATACCCAAAACTGCTTTCCGTACTGAAAATGGTTTCTTCGAATGGCTAGTTATGCCTTTTGGCTTGACTAATGCCCCTGCTTTCTTCGTAGACTTGATGAATCGTGTCTTCCGCGATGTACTCAATAAATTTGTCCTTGTCTTTATTGATGACATCCTTGTCTTCTCCAAGTCTGAGGAAGAACATAGAGTTCATTTGAGTTATGTATTAGAGACTCTTCGGAACCACCAATTAAAGGCTAAGTTCTCTAAATGTCATTTCTGGGAAGAAGAAGTCCGATTCCTCGGACACATTGTCTCTAAAGAAGGAGTTTCTATTGATCCAGTCAAGATCGCTGCAATCAAAGAGTGGGAAGAACCTAAGACTCCTACTGATATTCGCAGTTTCTAGGCCTTGCTGGTTACTACCGAAGGTTCATTGAGAACTTTGCTCGGATTTCGGCACCTCTGACTGCTCTAACCCGGAAAAATGTTAAGTTTGTATGGAGCAATAAGTGTAAAGCTGCATTCCAAGAGTTAAAGGATAAGCTCACCTCCGCACCAGTACTTACTGTACCAAATGGAAGTGAAAGATTAACGGTATTCACTGATGCTTGTCGAGAAGGTTTGGGAGCAGTGCTAATGCAAGATGGGAAAGTAATTGCATATGCTAGTCGTCAGCTGAAGACTCATGAAGCTAATTACGCTGCTCACGATTTAGAATTGTTGGCTGTTGTCTTTGCCCTAAAGCTTTGGAGACATCATCTCTTGGGAGCTAAGTTTGATCTCTTCACCGATCATCAGTCTCTGAAATATATCTTTACCCAGAAGGATTTAAATCAGAGACAAGTGCGGTGGCTCGAGTATCTTGCTTCGTATGATCTCGACATCAACTATACTCCCGGAAAAGCAAATGTAGTGGCCGATGCGTTGAGTAGAAAGAAATCTTTGTTATGCCAGCTTTTTGTTTCGTCTCCTCTATTGGACCGTATCAAGGCTAAACAAGACGAGGATGTGAGACTTAGGAGCATGAAAGAGAATGTTCGCAGCAGGATTGGTGGTAATAGTCTTGATGGAAGTGGAGCCCAGATTGATGATAAGGGGGTTTTAAGGATTAATAGAAGGATTTGTGTCCCGAATGTTGATGGTCTGAGGCAGGAATTACTTCGGGAACATCACCAATCCCGACTTTCCATACATCCTGGCGTAGTAAAGATGTATCAGGATTTAAAGAAACTCTACTAGTGGAAGGGTATGAAGCGAGATGTCTCTATCTTTGTGAGTAGATGTGTGACTTGTCAGCAAGTCAAGGCGGACCATCAGAAGACACCGGGTCTGTTGCAGCCTTTGGAGATCCCAAATTGGAAGTGGGAGCAAGTTTCTATGGATTTTATCAATGGTTTACCGAGATCTAGGAAGGGAAATGAAAGCATCTGGGTTATTGTGGATAGACTGACTAAGTCCGCTCATTTTATTCCAGTCAGATCTACCCGCACAGCTTCGAGTCTATCCGAGATTTATATGAGGGAGATTGTTCGCCTCCATGGTGTTCCCCTTAGCATTGTTTGCGATAGAGACCCTATTTTCACTAGTCAGTTTTGGAAAGCATTCCAAGAATCCTTGGGTACTCGTTTGAACCTGAGCACCGCTTACCACCCGCAAACTGACGGTCAAACGGAGAGGGTAAATCAGATTCTTGAGGATCTTCTTCGTGCTTGCATCTTGGACTATGGAGGATCTTGGGAAGATCATCTCCATCTTGTGGAATTCACCTATAACAATAGTTATCAGGTATAAATTTCCAATCCGTTGTTCTTATCTTATCTTATCCTCTATCTATCTCATTTTATCTTTTCAGGCTAGTCTTGAGATGTCCCCTTTTGCTGCTCTATACGGGAGACCGTGTAGATCTCCTTCTTGTTGGATTGAGTCCGGTAACCGCTTAGTTCTTGGCCCTGAGATGATTTTAGAAGCCTCGGAGAAAGTAGAGGAGATTAAGAGAAGGTTAAAAGTTGCTCAAGATAGACAAAAGAAGTACGCTGATCGGCGTAGAAGGAGTTTGGAGTTTGATGTGGATGATTTGGTATTTCTTAAAGTCTCTCCTTTAAGAAATGTGGTTCGGTTTGGTCGAAGAGGAAAGCTGGCCCCTAGGTTCATCGGTCCATTCCGTATTTTGGAGAGGATTGGATCTCTTGCTTATCGACTAGATCTACCCGAGAAGTTTGCTGGAATTCACAATGTGTTTCATGTTTCTCACCTTCGTCGTTGTCTTCACGATCCATCTCTTGTCATCCAGCCTACTGCTCTTGAGGGTTTGGACATCGAACCTGATCTAACTATTGAAAGAAAGCCGCTTCGTATCGTCGATCGAGGTACGAAACAGCTTAGAAGAAAATCTGTCCAATTGGTCAAAGTGCAATGGAGCACCGATGAGCGAGATTGCACATGGGAGATGGAGGAGAGCATTCGTGCTTCAAATCCAGAACTATTCGTTTAAGGTACTTGCTTTACTATCGTATCTTCCTTTGTTTTCTTTCTTTCGTTCCTTTTCGAGGACGAAAAGTTCTGAGTGGGGGAGAGTGTAACAGCCCTAGTTTTATAGCTATCTATTTCTTTTAATTATTTAATTTTGGAATATATTTTATATAATATCTTGTAAACCGATAAAATTTATAATAACAGTGTAAAATTTAGAGTATTTATAAACTGTTAAATATCGCGTTTAAAGGGCGCGTAAAAATCTATGGTAGGTAACGTAATAAAACGTATAAACTTAAAAATGTTATTTTTATAGAAATTTTTGATGTTCTGTATTACGTCAGTTTGATGTATTGTAAAAAAAAAATCATATTTTTAATATTTTTGGATATAAAATATCAGTCAGTGATTTTATAGCAAACGTTATTTTGTTTTAACGGACAGTTTGGTTTTTTTTAAATAAATTTATATACGTTTCATTCCTAAAGCCTTACATAATTTTTGCCATTTCATTTATTGCAATCAAACTAAAAATCAAGATTGATAAACTAGAAAGGAATCACACATATAAGTAAAGTCCAAATCTGTTTATCCTCTGTTTCAAGCAGTACTACACAAAATCAAGTTCCTCAATCACGCATAAATATGGAAATCAAAGCTTCTCATAAAATTTGCAGTAATCGCATGCACTAATTGGCAGTTTTAAATCTCGCAAGCCATATTCCCACAATCAACGCATGTTTTAATAAATATGGGTAACGTTCAAACATTAATAACTGAGAATCGATATCACACATATAAAAATCAAATCAAATTGCTAACCGTGATCCCTAAAAATCACCTCTTCTATTGCCTATTCAGTTCGAAAATTTATTTGCTTATTATCTTCCTAAATCAACACATGCATTTTATCAAAATCTTCGTATGACTGGTATAAATCACGAAATATCCATTCAAGATCCTACTTGTTTTTCTGGTTTTCGCAAGCTTTGTATAACTGGCAATTAATATTTTGCAAAGCCTTAAGTAAATCACGCATTTATAAAGTTCTAACAGAGAAGCTGGAAGGGAAATCAACGCATGATTTTTTTTATCACAATTTTCGTATATCATTCAAGATAGAAAACTGGAAAGAAATCAAGAATCTTTTCACCTGCCTTCTCCCTTAAATTCGCAAATTTCATCTATAAATACCTACTCATTCACATCAACTTTCCTCTGATCTACATATCTCAGCCTTCACGTCTTCTTTTCAAGCTCCATCAGGTAATGGGTATCCCTCTTTTGTAAATTTCATTTGTCTGCCTTAAATTGATCTTTCCTTTGGCAAAATTTTATTTGCGCTCGACTACTACATTCCCTTAACCCCACTAGTCTGACCATCATACACTTTCACCCTGAGTACATGCATAGCTGTTTGATAGGGGACTGATATATAGGATAGAGATTGAGGATAGGAGATGAGTCTGGTCGTCGGTGCATCTGTGCATGTTTCATAGGGCATGTGTATAGGTTTTACCATCCTATAACAGCAAGTAGTGGTGTGGATTTGGATAGATGTAGTTTGAATAGGGAGGCATAGTGTTCACAACTGAGACCTATAGTTTAAGAATCAGAGAGGTTGCATTTGTGAAATAAGTTTGCATACACCACCGTTGGATCTCAGATGAACTGAGAAGCATATGCATAAAGTGAGTAGTTTATTGATAAATAAATGGTAGACGTATATATAAGACATAATAATAAAAAAATAATATAAGATATCAATGAAGTACCTTAGTTGCTGATGATGTGAGTCATAGTGAGGTGAGTTTGCCTGCATATTTTTCCCAAGATTTGATTTTTAGTTGCAAATCTAGTACTGATACATGGTGAGTGAGATGAGTGGACAGTGTGCATGTTTCTTTAAGGAACTGAGAGATTTCTTTGAAAAAAAAAGGAGGAGAAATAAAAGAACGAAGGGAGAAAGAGTGGAGAGAGCATACGTGCATGCATATCTATGAAGTTGGCAGGGACGTGTTGCAAGTCATGTTTTATAAAATGGCGAAGGTATATAAAAAGGCTTCAGTTGATAATAAGGCAAAAGAAGAAAGCCTGCAAAACTTTGATACTTATAGTTGCGTGGGAACTGAGATGCACCACTTGGCATCTAACTCGCATGGAACAAAGCAGGGAAATTATATTTGGAGCATGCGTTTTGTTGGGGGATTGTGGCCAAAACTAGGAAACTCTATTTTCTTTAAAAAAAAATAAAAAAAATAAAAAATAAATAAATAATAGAAAGATAGTAACGTGTTAATACATAGTAGGCTGGGCCGTGCCTTATAGCAGCAAGAACATATAGTTTTAAAATATATTACCGGGAACGTTGGTCGGGATGTGGGGTGTGGCAGTCGAGCAAAAGTTGAACCAAAATTTCTTGTACTCTATTCGTTCCAAATTGTTTCGAATATTTTCTTTGACCGTAAATTGAAGTCGCGTATTGGTTTTATTTGGATCTTGTTATAGATTTGAATCTAGGCGTAACATTCCGGGATATTTCATCGTTACTCTCTGTGCGCTTCTTTTCCGGTGGATTTTCATTTTTGTTTGAATCAAATCTTTCTGCAGCCATCAGGTGAGTTTTTCTCACCAGACAAACATGCCTATATATTTGTGAATTATCGCAAGTGTATTTGTAGATTTTTATTTAATTTCTATCTGTCTGTAATATAACGTAGGATGTTAAACCCATTTAAATTGACACCCCATCGGTTATTTATCTGTTGTAATATTACTGCAGTTATATTATTAAATGTTTATTTACTGTTTAAATCATCACTGTAAGTTCCCTGTAAAACTTAGATAGTTATGGGCTGAAATGATAGGCCTAAATGATGATTATTGTTCATTTATTCTGTTAACTGTTTAAATGTTGACTTGGGATTGCGGGTTTGAAATGATAGAACCCGGGGTTTTGTAAATTGCGGATTGAAATGATATAAATCCGTATCACTTGACCTAGGCTAGAGAACTATATACAGACCCGTGGTTTCTATAATATTTTTCTGAAATATTTTAAGATTATTTTGGAAATTTATATTATTCTGATTTATAATGATTTTAAAGAGTTAAAAATGTTAAATAATTAAATAAGGGTTTGAATAAATTTTTTTTTTTTGGAATTTAACTTATATTGGAAAATTCTGTTTTGTTAAAAATGAGATTTCAGTAAAAATAATTGATTATAAGTTATATTTGGAATTTAGAACTAAATTGTTAAGAAAGAATCTATCACAGCATTTAAATGCTATCTTTTAAAATTGGACTGTTTAACCCGTAAACTTTAGGTAGCATTTCATAGGTGCTGCAGAAACTGGAATTTGATTGTTTTAAAATGTATGGAAATTAATTTTGAGGTGTAAATTTTGGAATTTAATATGTAATTAGAAAATTTTAAGAAATTGATTTTTTGATGGATTTAAAGGAAGAATTTAATGTTAAAATTTGGTAAAGGCAATAAATTCCAAAATAAATTGAATAAATTTAAAAAGTATATTATAAAGTGGAAAGTTTAAATCAATATTTGATATTGAAGGAATTTGAAATATATTTTGATTTTAAAGTACGAATACCATTTTAAACTGTAACCACGGGTTATAATAACGTTTGGTTGGCAAAGAGACCGGGATCGGATATCTGGCATACTCTCTGTCGATACCGAAAACCACTTTGACTAACCGTGTACGCGGTGGAGATCCCAGAATGAAGTAGGATGGTGGTGACGGTTCCTTTAAGGTAAATACGTGGACCCGACTCCCGTGAGTTGGCATAAGGTGGCTAAAACAGGAGCGATTCTCGGATTAATGAGGTAGCACCTCTGATCGAACACACTTCTTCGTATGCCATTCTATTACTCCTGTGATTGTTTTGGTGCGCACCTTTGATTTGGGAGTGTTGTTCGAGGTGGGCGGTAACTGCGGCTACGCGTTTCCACCGGTCCGGATAGCAATTGGTATATCTACCCTGGCATTGCCTAGTTGTGCCGTGTCACCTACCATAGCGAGCCTCCTACGAGTTTCTATTTGTGTCGTACCTATGGAGTATCCTCTGGTAGCTTCCCGATCAGGAGGTATTACGGTACTGTATAGACTATTGGCATTATTTGTGTTAAGGGCTATATGGGTAACCCCTTAACGCTATTAAAAAGTAAGTTTATTTTATATATAGACACTATTATAATAGCGCAATATACTACATAGTAAATAGTTTAACGGATCCTTAGAGGATGGGCGGTCCCAAGCATCCTTTAAGTTACTTGCTCTATATTACAGTACACTTGAATTAACTTACAATTACATAAGTATGTACGTCCTGACTCGAGTGTTATGTTTTATTTTACGCTCGGGTCAGCCTGAGTTGCAGCTTCAGTTCTCTCTCCGGAGCTAGGACATCCCGTAGATCATTCGTGCTGCCGGAAGTTTTGTTTTCAGTCTTTATCTCTTTTTCTGTAATCAAGACTTTGGAAGACTTTGTTCCATTTATGTTTAAAACTGTATTGAAGATTTTGAACTATATAATTCTGTTTGGTTAAAGTTTCATAGTGGCTTCATGAACCACTGAATATTTTATTTCCGCTGTGAGTTTCTGATATCTGTGTCTGTGATTCTGTGTTTTCGATTTCATTTGTTCCTAAGCTATTTACAGTCTATTGTTTTGAACTATTCCAGCTCGACATGTTTTATTTATTGTCGAATTTGAATGGTACAAGATAGTGGGTCGTTACAACACATCACAGAACAACAAATAGATATATGTATATATATATATATATATATTTGTATATATTGATACATCCCAATACAATACAAACAACACATCTTAAGTAGTATGACGACCACAATATATACATGAGTCAAACCAATAAATACATATCAGAGTCATACAAAACGACTATAAAACTACAAAAAGAGATAAGCTAATATCCAAGGCGGAAGCATCAAGTAAAGTCCAAAAGCAGGTATCTAACCTGAAACAACTTGATCTGACCCGAGTGTAAAATACACGGTCAGTCTAGCTAAACAAACCAGTTTATAAGGATAAGTTATAATATAAGCATAAGGTAAAGGGTAAGATATCTTTTCGAATGAGAAGAAACAATAATAAGAGCATGCCACTACTTCAAATAAGGTAAGCACACTAAGTGTGTGTCCTCGAAATAGGTAAACTTACCAAATTACACTAAGTATAATAAATGCCTCATATCATCGGCAAAATCCCAAAAGCCACTAAAATGGTTTCTATGAACCTTATCTCCAAAATAGGAGAATCCCAAATCTCAAACTCAAAACTCGCCATAAATGGCAACCAGAAAAATATTCTCTAAACAGAGAAGTCTCAAACACAAAATACGCCAAAAATGGCTATCTCGTATATCTCCAAATAGGAGAGTATAAATTTCAAATAAACGCCAAGTGTTGGCAAACCCAAATCTCAAATATAGAACTCGATAAGGAGTTCAACTTCCAAAGATTTAATCGCCATATATAATATCTCGAACGACTCAAATGGCGAATAATGTAAAATGGCAATAAACTCGGAAAATCACAAGGAAATCATCTCAAAGATATAGCAAGTGCTTATGGCCGAAGCCCACCAAGTACTGTTCTTCCAAAATAAGGTGCCACATTTATTAAACAAACATCCCGAAGGACAAATAAATATGTCTCTTAGATTAATATCCCGAAAGAAAAATAAATACGTCTCTCAGATTAACATCTCGAAGGACAAATATGTCGCAATGACAAACGTCTCTTAGATAAACATCCCGAAGGACAAATGACTCGAAGTTCCAGTACTGGCAAATACGTCTCTTAGACAAATGTGTCACAAACTCTCGGATAGGAACCCGAATAGTGTTAACATGTGTCACATACCACACGTTCGCACTAAATAGTTTACCAACCGCTAGTAAATTTTACACTCAAAACAGTAAAAAGTTTACATCATCTCATTGGTAAACTCGACCCGAAGGTTAAAACGATCAAACAGACAAATTGGGAATTAACCGATAAGATAAATGCACGTGTCCCATACCAAATGTTTTACCAAACCATTTAATTCTCCTTCTCATTCGCTCGAATTGTGCAAGAACGTGTATTACATATATAAAATAATTTACTTGAGAAAACAAGATTTTAAAACCAATTTTCGAAATCGTATTTGGAATCAAACTTTGAAAATTCCCTTAATATAGAGAATATATAGATTGTATAGCTCCAAAGTAATTTAAAAATATTATATGATAATTATTTAAAATGCTAATTTATCTTAAAAATTATTCAAAATCGTTTGGAAAAACGATGCTCAAACCATGAAAAACAAATAAAATACCACAAAACTGATAACTCAAATTCAATTCGAATTCAACTCAAAATCAATTCAAATTTGAATTTCAAATTTTCAAAAATTTAGCAAGCCTATTTATAGGTATCATAGCTCTCAAAACATCATTAAATCAAGAAGTAGAAGCTAGCAAAACTAACTGGGAAACAACCGGAAACAAAGAAGCCAACACCAGCAAAAAAAACACAAAACAAATGCTCCTTGGGTCGACTTCCAGGTCGACCTCTCTAGTCCCTAGGTCGACCATACAGTCGACCTAAGGGTAGGCACGGTCGACCTACCGATCGACCCCTAAGCCTTTCTCTCACGCGATTTCTTCCCAGGAAATTTTTATGCGACGAACAGATTTTCAAGCATAAAATTAATATAGCATATGAGTGAATTTTGTAACCAAATTTTGTAGACATATAAAACGACACATAAACTACAAATTAAAGAAAATCTGGCAACATTTTGTTGCCAGAATTGAAATTTATAGTTGCTCAAAGTAGTCACTTAGATCAGATGCAACGACCTGATATTTCGACGCCCGAAAGTCGACATCAATATGTCCACTGTATCAAATTCCGCAAAATCTAATGCTGGAAAACCGAACCGTTAGGGTAGGAAGAAGAAGATAGAAGAAGAAACATAAACAATAACAGAATCTCATATTTCGTAGCGGAACAACATGCAATAGATAAATGAATAATCTTTAAAACAAAAGAATATTAGTTTATACATACATCATCAGAGTTTACAATGACACAATACAACACTGGCAGTTATATAACTTGACTCACATGGAAAATTTACTTTTCAGCAACTCAAACGCAGTGGATACTGCATATTATAAGTGATATGCTTCGCCATCCCGCTTGCCACCAGATCTCTATGGCAACTTCTTGACTTCGCTCCCGAATAACTGATAACCCAAATCTAGGCTGCCCGTATGGAAAATTGCGGACATCCAGAGTTTAGAAATGGAACAATAAACTCCAGGTCAGTCATGGGACCGGTGTGAGATCTTAAAAATAGTTACTTTCATGAAGAAAGGAAAATAAATACGCAATGCTTTTGGAAAATGAAACTACCATAAGGCCTCCCCGCACACACACAATGCAAACGCAGAATTGGAGGAGATTTCTCCTTATGATAGTCAAACATGCTTGATACGCAAAATCCTTTGATATAATTATTATTAGTAGTGCATAGTGTGGAAAACATTTCGAAAATATAATATTAATCTTAGCTAGTATAGACATTTCACACTTATGCCTACTATAGCTACCATGTTCAATAGCAAGTTACCGCCACATTCCATGGCAGGTTATACAACTGAAACCGTACAGGGCTCTTATTGTTTCTTTGAATTTCCAACAAATGGTCAGGCTAAGAAACTTCCTACTGCCACATGGGTACTCCTCTGGAGGGGCGCCCCGAGAACTTAACCATCTCTCTGCCAACACAAGGCCGGGTTACCTCTGTAACTAGGTAGCTACTACATAAGTATGCAATTCCCCGGTCATTTGCGACCTTTATCCGAGGATCCTCAACCATAAAGCAACAACCACAAAGTAATAAATTTGCAGCAGCCACGTAAGTTAATCATCTGGGCTCCATACCATGATACCATCCTTTTCCAGAAGGAAATGACATACCCTCAGGGGGGCTACTCCCTAATAACCTTGCCGCATCCTTCCTGTTTCGACCATTTCCGGGGTGTGAGGTCCGACGAAGTCACGTCCACAAAGCTACACTTTTTCACAAAGCCGTGCTTCGATCAACAAATGATCAGCAACACTTCGTATGCCACATTACCAAATTGGGAATGTTTCACTAGTAACCATCAACTACATAACCTATGAGCTCGTACGTCTCAGAGAAGGGTGTTAAGCTAAGAGAATAAATTCTTCGCCACTAACAGAAATGTATTTGATAGAAACCAGTTTTACATCTCAAAGTGTAACGTCAGACACACATCCATACAAGTCCATTCCGAGATCGAACGGAACCGAAGGCACTTCAAAGAAGCCCTTGCAAATCCGAATATTCACTAACCATGTCTGAAAATCCCCATCACAAATGTTGATAAAATCTCAATACCGAAGCAACCCGGTGTAGAGACATTCGATAGGTAATCCTTTCGCTTTCGAAAATACCCGGTCTTCAATGCCATCTTCAAATGCAATCCCATTTCGACGTATCATTATTCGGAATGGGTTATATGATACAAAGTCCTCTCCCGGCTAATCCAAATAATGAGAGCTTATTTTTAAAAAAACAAGTGTTACTTTTAGATTTCAAACAAATCACAACAAAATTTCCACTTTGATCTTTTAAAAGATCCATCACAGAGATTCGTTGTGGATTTCGGATAACCATTTGGAATCCGGCCCCCGATCAAATCGAAATTCAAACGCCATTAAAAGGCCAATATTGATAGTCGGTTATTTAACTATCAATCAACATTCACAACAATCACCAAGATTTAAATAATTTTTCCCCCAATTATTTATTTTCAAACATATCTTCGCAAGATATAATTTTAACACTTCAACCATTTGAAAACAAATTTCAAATCACTTCCCACATTTCAATTCTTTGAAAACAAATTTCAAATCATTTTTCCTTATGGAGAATATATTTCCAAATATTTATTCATTTCCACTGAAAATCTGCCGAGTTCAAATACTTTAAAATAATTCAAATCACTTATCCAAAATGTACTTGGAAACCTTTAAAATAAAACTATTTTAAAAACATTTGCTTTAAATATTAGTTATGAAAATATTATACTAATATCTCATATAAACATAAATCCTAAATAATATTTTTAAAATCAAATTATTAGATAGGGTATAACTATTAAATAACCATTTTCTAAGACACATATAAATTAAATCTTCAAAATAATCACTTCTATAATTAATTAAATAAATCTTCACTCAAAAGATTTTCAAAATAACTTAAAAAATAATTTCTCCAAAATATTCTTTTAAAACCAACTCCAGATCTTTTAATTTATATTTGAAAACTACTTTGAAAACATGCTCGGCTTTCCAGGGAAAATACACTTTCCATTTCAAAATGGTCCATTTAAATCAACTAATAAATCCTTCTTGAATTATTTTAAATTTACATCCCACATCTGTAAATTTCTTTCCACACTTTTAAAAATAAATCAATCTTTCTTTTTAAAACAAATTTCCCTTTTCATTTTGAATTCCTATTATGAATTTAAATTTTCAAATATCCATTAATATACGATTTTCAAATCGATTTCCAAATATTCACTTTCAACACCAAATCAAATTCCAAATTGATTTCTAAATTTATTTCAAACACCAAATCGATTTTCATTCAAACACCAAATCAATTTTCATATTGATTTCCCAAAGATTTATTTTTAAACACAAAATCAACTTCCGAATTTATTTCTAAATTTATTTTCTTTTAAAATAAATTTCTTTATCTCTTCCAAACTAGTTAAAATCCGTATTTTAAAATAAATTCTTCAACATTTGAATAATATTACTTGAAATCCATTTATTAAAATTGTTTCCCATATTTTTTTGGAAATTTATTCAATATGATTCAAAAATAAAACTTTGTCCCTTTAAAATTCCTTCTTTTAAATTGATCAAATTCTCAAAAATAAATTTTACTGTAAACTTTCAACTTGAATTTCAAAAAAATCCAATTTTATTTATTTCCGGTATCCTACGATACCTACAATATATTCGGCTAAACTATAGCCTTCAACGATTTCAATCACAAACATAATCACACATAGATTATAAATAGATCAACACACGACATATGAAACAAATTCAAATGTTTGAGGAATCCCGTTGGATCCCTCCAACTTGTTTCCGTACATCCACAGATGTTAGCACAGCAATTAAATACCAATTCCACTTCGAGGTGGAATATCGCGGTATATGATATCAATATAGTATCATTCACTATTATGCAGCGCATAGGGTCTCATCCGCTATATAATGCGGGAAATCAATTACTCCAAATATATATGTAATACTAATTCCACTTCGAGGTGGAATATCGTGGTATATGAGTTTATATATTATCCTCTGCTATTATGCGGCACATAAGGCCTAATTCAATACAACTGACAATAATTTATCATCCAAGCACACAATCAACAATTTTAAATTTAACTATTTAAAATTAATCAAAAAATTGAGTGAGAAGATCTCACATTTGTCTAAGCATGCAATCCATTTTTATTCCGGCTTGATCCTCTACGATTTTTAGACCTTGTAACAAACAATTTATATGATTCATTAATATTTGAAATAATCGAATAATGAATTTCCATTTAAGTAATTCTAATTAACTAACAATTTTATTCAAACTGATAATTCTTTTTAAAACATTTTGTATCATAAATTGTAACAATCCGATATTTTCAACCATTCGCATCCACACATGTCGGACTTGAATTGCTCAAAATACCGCATTCCAATAAAATTTGGAGCAAATGAAATACAATCACAGAAACAGAAATATCAGAATAACTCGCAGCAGAAATTAAAATACCATAGTAGTTCATGAAGCTGCTATAACAAACTCTCGAAACATAATACATAATATCAGTTTAAAAAAAACATATACAATAGAAATCTCAAATACATAGAAGTTTATAAATACCAGAGCCGAAATAGAATAATTGAAACTGAAAGGGAATAGATAACTAGACAAGCAGAAGCTCCAGCGATTCCTACCTCCAGAAAAGAAATCCAAAGCTAAGCTGTAAATCTCAGGCTGACCCGAGCATAAAGGCAAACAAAAAACACTCGAGTCAGGACATACATACTTATATAGTGTACACCAACTCAAGTGAACTGTTGTAGTAATACACAATAACTTAAAGGATGTTTGGGATCACCCATCCTCTAAGGATCAGTTAAACCATAAATTAAATATCCCGTGGTTAAAATTTCAAAATAGTAATTTATACTTTGAAATCAAATATCATTTCAAAATTCAATATCATTCAAAAATCCGTTTCAAAATATCAAAATAACATATCTTTTCAAAACCACATTCATTTTTATTTAAAATACCATTTCAACACACATTTCAAAATAGTTTATATTTCAAAACAAATTACTTCATTTTAAATCATTAAAATAAACTTATTATATTTAATAATTAAATTATTAAGTTTCCAAAATTTAAATCTTTCAAAGTTCATTTATTCACTTAAATTTATTAAAACAATGAACATTCAACTTTCGCAGCATTTAGAAAATGCTACGGAAAGTTACTTTTAAAACAATTCAATTTAACAAAAGGCAGCATTTAAAAAATGCTGTAATAGGGTTACTTTAGTTCAAAGAAAACCTTAGTAAATTTCAGCAACTACAGCACTTACAAAGTGTTATAATAGCTCTTAATTCAATTTAGCCATTTAGTTCATTTCTATCAACTACAGCATTTACAAATGCTGTAATATCCTTTACATTAAAAATAATAACATTTCAAAATGTTGTTAATTAAATTTCAAATATTCAATATAATTTCACAAAGAATTAAATTTTTATTTGAACTATTTTAAACTTATAACATCTTATATTTTCACTTTTAAACAATCATTTAAATACCCTTATATCTATGATTTTATAAAGTTATATTTTCATTCAAAAATCAATATTTAATAATAATTCACATATTAAATTCACACATTCAATTTCAATTCTTACAATTAAAGTTTTAACTTAACACTTAAGTTTAAATTTTCAAATATAACTTATTTTTAATCTTATTACTTAACTTAAAATTCACTTTTAAACAAAATTCATAAATTTTCAATTTAAGTTATATTTCAAAATTCAACTTAAATATTCATTTATTTCACTTTTTAATTTATTCAAAAATCATTAATACGTTACAAAAATCATTTTAATTCAAATTTAAATCTATTTATCATATTTCCTACTTAATTTAAATTCCATTTATAACCAAATCATAATTGCCAAAATAACTTATATTTCAAATTTCTAATTTTGCCATTAATTTATTTCACTTATAAATTTTTAGAAAATCAATAATGCTGTATAAAATCATTTTAGTTAAGTTTAAATCAAAATATTATAATATTTACATTTCTAAAATATTTTAAAAAATTTAGAAAAATATATTTTGACCACGGGTCTTTATAACATTTTCTAGCCTAGGTAAAGTGATACGGATAATATATCATTTCAATCTGAAATTTACAAACAAAACCCGGGTTCTATCATTTCAAACCCACAATCCCAAGTAAAAATGAAATAATAAAAATCATTCAGGCCTATCATTTCAGCCCATAACGATTTTTTCCTATTCTAAAGTCCGTTCGAGTATGTATCATTTCAACCCATAGTGATTCTAATCTAAAGGGAACTTGCAGTGTGATAAACTGATATAAATAAACAGAATGACATTATATAACAGTAACAAATGGTATAACAGGTAAATAAGCATGGGTGAACATCATATGATCATAACATAACAAATATAACATGGTATATGTTTTACAGATTCAATTATGATCAGTTTATTAGTCATATAAGTATAAATTTGTCTCGTGAGAATTACTCGCTTGTATAGGCTGGAGATGACAACAAAATTCCCAAATAAGGAAATTCAAAGGCATGATAATACGAAAATGATTTGAGAGTGGGAGAGCCAAAGCTAATTACCTTGTTACATATCAAACAAAACAAATACAAACATGAATTTTCAACCAAACTATTACAAAACATTGCTAGGAATACACATGAAACACAAAGCCATTGCACTTGCATTCAACGACTTATGCTTCAGCTATAGGCTGTAAAAGCACTGTAATGGGGTGGATTTGGATCAGGTTGAGGTCCAACATGGGTCGGCCATAACAATATAAAGGAGATAAAGGGTATGTGTGCATGAATTTACAAAACAAGGCAACACAAGTGGGTTTTGTTGCCATTTAAGGTCTCGTCCAAGCATGGATGGACAAGGTCAGATCTGGGAAGGTCAACTATAGGTGTTACAGTGGTACAAGGATCAGGTTGTGGCTGGTGGTGGTGGTGTTTGGGTCGGCCAAAACATGATTGGAGTGGTGGAGACAAGGGGAGTTCGGCTATGGAGTTTTAAAGTGGAGTTTTCTTCACAATTTTGGTGGATCATCAACTTGGAGGGTCTCGGCCATGGAAGGTCTATGGAAGGAGGGGATGATGGCTGGTGTAGGTGGTGGTGGAGGCGGCCAAAGTGCTGGAGTAAGGAGGGGCCGAACATAAGTGATGAATGCATGTGCAAAAATCAATAAAATCAAGTAGGAAATGTAAAAAGAAATAAAAGTTTTACCAAAATTTTGTCTCAGGAATGGACGATAGTTCTTCTAGAGTTAGAGATAAATTTTTCATGTGAGAAGTAACGGGACAGTTGGCTGAAAGAAAGGTATAAGGCAGCACATTGAATTGATGCATTGATTGGTGAAAAGGTGGAGTGAATGTGAAGAGACAATGAACACAAAAGGTCACAAACTATTCAAATTTCCTTAATTCTTTTTGCAATTTTAAATACATGAAAATAAATATAAATAAAGATAAAAACACGAAAACATGATGAATGCACAAAAATTAATAAATTAATTTTAATTAAATATAATTAAATTGAGAAAGTAGCTAAAAGTTGGAAACTAGTCTTTAAAATTTGAAAATAAATTCAATAAACTTTGGAAAAATTTAAACATCACTTTAAAAATGTTTTAAAATAAAATATATACCTAACATGTCATATAACACATATTAGAACATGATTTGATAAATAAAAATATTATTTATATGAATTAAAATAAACAATATTGTTAAATAAATAATGTGCACACAATATTGTAAAATGCATAATTTTCACAATATAAATCAGATTTCAACGAAACGAAAAGTATTATTCTCAAAATTTAATATATTTTCATAATAAAAGATAAAATTCAAAAATTCAAATATTTAAATTTTAAATTTGAAAGTCAAAGTTTGACCAAATTGACCAAAAATCCACTTTTTCTGGAAATATCCTATTTATTCAGGTTTGAAATTATAACTCACACAAAAATAAAAATATACTCTTAAAATAAAAAATTTATTTATTTTAATAAATAAAATAATTTTTTTAAATCAGGAGTTTCAATTTAAATAATTAAAATAAACAATTAAAATAATCACAAAATACTGGGTTGTTACACTCTCCCCCACTCAAACCTTTTCGACCTCGAAAAGAACGAACAAGGAAAATAAGGAAAAGCAAGACAGACAACAAATAGTACCTGAAAAAAACAATTTCGGATTCGAAGCACGAATGCTCTCCTCCATCTCCCAGGTACAATCTCGATCATCAGTACCCCATCGTACCTCGATCAGACTAACAAATTTCCTTCTTAGCTGCTTCGTACCTCTACTGACAATACGAAGTGGCTTAATCTCGACAGTCGAATTAAGTTCAATATCCAACTATCAAGAGCAGAAGGCAAAACAAGATGGATCATGAAGATACCAGAGAAGATGTGAGACGTGGAATACATCATGCGCTATAGAAAGTTTCTCAGGCAAATCCAAACGATAAGCCAAAGAACCAACTCTTTCCATAATACAGAAAGGACCCTCGAAATGGAAGAAGATAGAAACAGCTAGAAGGGAAAGTAGGTTGAGAGACAAGGATGAACCATTATTTTATAACCATATAAATTTCAATTTAAAATTTTATATTTATAACATTTTAAACATTTTATAATATGATGAATAGTCATTTGATTCAAATTTGTTAGTTCGAAGTAAATAATATTTAAAACATTTTTAAATGATTTAGACAAGTAAAATAAATGATCAAAATATCCTATATATAATACTTTATCAAAATACTTTTATAACTCGATGTCTTAACAAGTTTACTTTCGTTCCTGCAGTCTCTGGTCATGCGTTGATCAGGCGCAAAGTTAGAATTCTCCAGGTACTTAGTAGACTTGTTTCAACACCCAGTGAAAAATACTGGAAAATGTTTTTTTTAAAACAGATATGGAAAGTACAATCCAAACAAATCAACCAAACCAAACATTTGTCTAACCATGGATCAAAGATACACAATGGTTACGCCTGGATCCCCTAGGAAACATCCATACCTGTAAGCTATCTCAGCCTGCGAATTACGCCATGATGACTAGTAGACCGCAGATGCACAATGGTTACGCCTGGATCCCCCCGGAGACATCCTACCCTGAAGCTATCTCAGCCAGCAGATTTCGCTACTACTATGACCTACATAAATCGCAGGATACACAATGGTTACGCATAGATCCCTCGGGAAACATCCGTACCCCCAGGTCATCTCAGCCAGGCGAATTACGCTATGCAGTCATAAACATAAGACCATGGAGATCGTCATGGAATTCGATGGACACTCGAGTATCATATCCGAAAAACCCAAATCAGAGAGAATAATATCGATAGAATGAATGCACAGTGTGTCCACAAAGCGGATATCAAGCAGAAGGCATTTTTCATATCTTTTCTTCGAAAATATGTATCATATAGTACCTTTCAAATCACTTTCAAACATCATACTTATATAAAGTCCATTATATATAAGATTTCATTTCAAATCGAATACTTCCCAAAATCAATAGTGTATCAAATCACACTTATATAGACTTCGATTATATAAGATTTCAATTTACAAGTTGAGTACCTTTACAAATCAATAGTTTTCAAACCACTTCATACTTATACAAATCAATTTTATATATGTTCGATAACTTCCAAATCAAAGTATTTAATAAAACAAGGTTCTCAATTTCAATTCCTTTCAATAACGTTTCAGTTTCAAATTCATATATGATTTCGCCAAATCATTTCTTCCAAATTACATATATTCAGTTTCAAAAATTCTCAAAACAATAGGTTTAGAAAATAATCCTGGTTTCCAAATCGATAAAATTTAGGTCAAACAAATCCATTTCCATTTCAAACATATATTCACTTTCAAAAATCATAATACTTCCAAGTCATAAATCTTCCGAACCAAAATACTTGAAATCATTACACTTTGAAAATCATAACCTTTCGAAATCATACATTTGAAATCACAAAACATTTCTTTAATTCTTTACATTTCATAAATTTATTCAATTAAACCCAAATCTAAATTTTTTAATTTTAATTCAATTCAAACCATCAGTTTCAATTCAATTTAGGTTTCCAACAAAACCATTTCAAATATTATCAAATTTCAAATAAAGATTTGATCCATAAAATATACTATCAATTTCTAATATATCTCAAAGCTTAAATATACCATATTTCAAAACTAAATTTTGTAATTTCATATATCTCAAATTTTACTTCATTATTACTTAGTTTTGAAATATTCATTTCATAAATCCATCATTTTTGAATAAACTCATATTACAAGAAAACCAAATATCCTTTCATACCAATATAAACTTCAAATATTCATTTATCAAAATCAATTATCATTTCAAATTCACATCCTTTATCGAAATAAAGATTAAATCATTTCTAAACCATTTCAATCATCAAAATATCTAAAATGGTTACAAAGTTTAAAACCATCTCTTTTTAAAACCTTCAAACTATTTATTTCTGTATGAAAATTCCAATTTACCATTGGAAAGATTATTATTCTATATATATATATATATATATATATATATATATATATATATATATATATACTTTATTAAAAATATTTCAAATCTATATTTCATACCAATATAATTCAAAATAGTCTTATTTATTTCACTCAACAAACAGTTTCAAACTTATACAAATCATATTACTTTATACATTAATCATACCAAAATAAACTTATATTCTTTATCAAATACCTTATACCTTTCAAAATTTATTAGCCTTGAAAAGTTAACCTTGATTTGGAAGTGCTCGAATCTTCAAAATAGTCGAAGAAATCATATTTTCAATCCAAGAGTTGGAAATCACTAACAAATCAGTAAATCAATTCCAATAGATAAGGTTATACCAAAACAAATCTGAATCTTGGGGACTGAACACCGGCTTACTTTATATCATTTCACATATATATACATATATCTTACGAATATCAAACCATACTTCAAAATCTGAAATCAAAATTTGGGTTCACAAAATCACTCACATAGCAAAGCTACTAGGGTGGCCTCTCCCCCACTCAGAAACTCGAAAATCAATGTCGATGATGCATGCATTCATCACCAAAATTATTTTCCAACGACATAAGTGGGCTCTGGACTTTTTATTTTCTTAAAACTTCTTTGAAATCTCTTTGAAACCATTGGAATTCATTCGAATACATTGGAAACATTTCTTATTCAGAAAATATCTTTAAATCTTATTATTATTATATATCTCAAAATTTTAAAACCGATTTCAAAACTCCGGAGTTCGATTCCTCGAAATTCAAATTCAAAACCCTTCAGTTATAAATCATTTTATATAAGTCAAATTCTTATAAATTTCCAAAATTTCAAATCTTTTCGAAACTTTATTTCTCGTTTTAAAAGATATATAATCCTTATCGAAAACATTTCACTTATATATACAAAATAAGGTCATCCTTATCAAAATAATAATTTCGATGTATGCACAAATTCCAAAATACAACCAAACACAAATTCCCAAAGAATGACTCAAGGATAGATTTCAAACAAACAGAGATTCAAATTTAGAGGACTCTAATCAAATAGAATTTTGGTTCGAGGATAAGCTCGAATGAAGATAAGATAATTTAATTACCAAGTAGAAGAAGATAAGCCTATATAAATCGCGGGCGATCTTAACCGGTCAACCGTGATTTCATTAATATAATCAATTCGGAAATCTAAGGCAAATCAACATTCGATCGTCAGAGATAAAATCCAAATATAGCATAAGGTAGATAGCATCATAAACCGAGGATACAGAAATCTCCGGTTAATCATTGCCAATTGTAAAGGAGTTTCACCCATTTACAAATCATTCAAAGATTGACGGAATCAACGATCTTTAAAGAGATCATTCCAAAGTGGATTTACGGAATTCCCCAAAATCAAAAGGATAAAATAGGGAAGACAAGACTGGGTTTCAGAATAAGTGGGAGCGTTCCAAAGTTCAAGGAATCCTAATCGATAAGAATCCAAACCAAGAGATTTCTAACAAGGTGGATACAGAAGGAATGAAGCTTAGAAAATCTTGGTTTCAAAATAAGAAAATTTTTATACCAAAATAATCTTTGAAACTCCTTTAAAAATCATTTGGAAATCATTTTATACTTCGAAAATACATTCTCTCACAAAGAAAGGATTCTGAGATTGATTTCACTCATTATAGGGTATTTCTACCATATCTCTAATGAGATTTTGCTCCGTAGGCTATGGTTTGCCTAAAACCAAAGCTCCGATACCAAATGTAACAACCTGATATTTTCAGCCATTCGCATCCACACACGCGGGACTTGAATTGCTCAAAATACCGCATTGTAATAAAATTTGAAGCAAATGAAATACAATCACAGAATCACAAACACATAAATATCATAATAACTCGCAGCGGAAATTAAAATACCATAGTAGTTCATGAAGCTACTATAATAAACTCTCAAAACATAACACATAATATCAGTTTGAAAAAAAACATATACAATAGAAATCTCAAATACATAGAAGTTTATAAATATCAGAGCTGAAATAGAACAACTGAAACTGAAAGGGAATAGATAGCTAGACAAGCAGAATCTCCAGCGATTCCTAGCTCCAGAAAAGAAATCCAAAGCTAAGCCGTAAATACTCAGGCTGACCCGAGCGTAAAGTAAAACACAAAACACTCGAGTCAGGACATACATACTTATATAGTGTAAACCAACTCAAGTGAACTGTAGTAATAATACACAATAACTTAAAGGATGCTTGGGATCACTCATCCTCTAAGGATCGGTTAAACCATAAATTAAACACATCCCATGGTTAAAATTTCAAATAGTAACTTATACTTCAAAATCAAATATCATTTCAAAATTCAATATCATTCAAAAATCCATTTCAAAATATCAAAATAACATATCTTTTCAAAACCACATTCATTTTCATTTAAAATACCATTTCAACACACATTTCAAAATAGTTTATATTTCAAACCAAATTACTTCATTTTAAATCATTAAAATGAAGTTATTATATTTAATAATTAAATTATTAAGTTTACAAAATTTAAATCTTTCAAAATTCATTTATTTTACTTAAATTTATTAAAACAATGAAAATTCAACTTTCGCAACATTTAGAAAATGCTACGGAAAGTTACTTTTAAAACAATTCAATTTAACAAAAGACAGCATTTAAAAAATGTTGTAATATGGTTACTTTAGTTCAAATAAAACCTTAGTTATTTTCAGAAACTACAGCACTTACAAAGTGCTATAATAGCCATTAATTCAATTTAGCCATTTAGTTCACTTCTATCAACTGCAGCATTTACAAATGCTGTAATATCATTTACATTAAAAATAATAACATTTCAGAAATGCCGTTAACTAAATTTCAAATATTCAATATAATTTTACGAACAATTAAATTTTTATTTAAACCATTTTAAACGTATAAAATCTTATATTTTCACTTTTAAAACAATCATTTAAATACCCTTATGTTTGTGATTTTATAAAGCCAAATTTTCATTCAAAAATCAATATTTAATAATAATTCACATATTAAATTCACACATTCAATTTCAATTCTTATGATTAAAGTTTTAACTTAACACTTAAGTTTAAATTTTCAAATATAACTTATTTTTCATCTTATTTACTTAACTTAAAATTCGCTTTTAAACAAAATTCACAAATTTTCAATTTAAGTTATATTTCAAAATTCAACTTAAATATTCATTTATTTCACTTTTTTATTTATTCAAAATCATTAATACTTTATAACAATCATTTAAATTCATTTTAATTCAAATTTAAATATATTTATCATATTTCCTACTTAATTTAAATTCCATTTATAACCAAATCATAATTGCCAAAATAACTTATATTTCAAATTTCTAACTTTACCATTAATTTATTTCACTTATAAATTTTTAGAAAATAAATAATTCTTTATAAAATCATTTTAATTTAAGTTTAAATCAAAATATTTTAAAAATTTTAGAAAAATATATTTTAACCACGGGTCTGTATATTATTTTCTAGCCTAGGTAAAGTGATACGGATAATATATCATTTCAGTCCGAAATTTACAAAGAAAACCCGGGTTCTATCATTTCAAACCCGCAATCCCAAGTAAAAATGAAATAATAAAAATTATTCAGGCCTATCATTTCAGCCCATAACGATTTTCCCTATTCTAAAGTCCGTTCGGGTATTTATCATTTCAACCCATATTGGAAAAATTTAAACATCACTTTAAAAATGTTTTAAAATAAAATATATACCTAAAATGTCATATAACACAAATTAGAACATGATTTGACAAATAAAAAATATTATTTATATAAATGAAAATAAACAATATTGTTAAATAAATTAATGTACACACAATATTGTAAAATGCATAACTTTCACAATATAAACCAGATTTCAACGAAACGAAAAGCAGTATTCTCAAAATTTAATATATTTTCATAATAAAAGATAAAATTAAAAAATTAAAAAGTATAAAATTTAATATTAAAAGTCAAAGTTCGACCAGATTGACCAAAAATCCACTTTTTCTGAAAATATCCTAGTTATTCAGGTTTGAAATTTAATTCACACAAAAATAAAATATACTCTTAAAATAACAAAATTTATTTATTTTAATAAATAAAATAAAGTATTTTAATTAGGAGTTTCAATTTAAATAATTAAAATAAACAATTACATTAATCACAAAATACTGGGTTGTTACATAAATAAATTAAATCAGTTTATTAAACAAATTAATCTGTAAAGGGATTAAAATTTCTAATTATAATTTCTTTAACATTTAAAACATCTATCTTCAAAATCTTGTCTATATATAAATTAATTTCTTTTCATTTAAAAATGAATATGTACATAAATCAACTGCTATTTTAATTTATATATAATTTTTTTCTTTAAGCATATATATGTATATTTACTATTTTATCTTCTGCAAATTTTAAAATAGAAATTAGCCTGACTGTAAATTATTTTATCTATTCCTTTTATTCTATTTTCTGCATATATGTATATATATTTATATTACATTAAAATAAATAAATAAAAGAAAACCTAAAATCCAATACCTTATAGAAGTCAACCCAGAACTATTGCAATTGCACTGTCGACACACGCGACCACAACCCTAACATCACCAGACAATTTTGCGACCCCGAGCACGCGGCCATTTCCTCCCCCGATCGTGAGCCTCTCAAAGTTCGTTCCCAGTGGAGTGCATCTAGCAACTGCGAACGGAAAATCTACCTTGACACTTGACCTACCGTGTCCCCATCTGCACTAGGGCCGCCCATCGCCTCTGACGAGCACGCACACCCCAAATCGCTTCGAACAAAATTGTTCTGACATTAAACTCCAACCTTCGCTTGAGCGCTACCATCGCGCGCGCGAGCGCATGATTTCCCTAAATTGCCTTTGGCATCGCGATATCGCGACTTAGTCGCGAGCCATCATTCTTTTTTTCGTGTGGATTTGATTTCACTCTGCCATTTCTTTGATTTGGGAATTTATCTCGTGAAAATGAGGAGGAAGAACGAACTTGATTTTTTTTCGAACTGAAAAAGAACTCGGCTAAAATTTTAAAAAGGAAAAGAAAAAACCGATGCATGTTGCAATTGTGCAGAGAAAAGAGAATATGTGTTATAACTTCTACACGTGGATGAAAAGTTTTTTTTGACACAATCTTTTAAGGCAACAATATTAATTATATTTGTATTTAAATTTAAATTCAAATCACTTCGATAAGCGCAAATAAAAATATCAACCTCCAACCGAGGCATATTGCCAGGCGTTTATAATGTTATACGTCTATTTCGAACGCAGTGGAGAAGATTTCGAGTCCAAATTTGATCGTATGGAGAAGATAGCTTTTTGGACCAGTTATTCAATTGAATTTCGATATAATTTTCAGCGTGTTCGCTCATCGTACGGCCACATGGCAACTCCAAATGCTGCGGAAATTGAAATACGATTATAAAATACTATTACGGATCCAATGGAACTGGTTTCGTCGAAATCCGAGACTGTGCTTCGGAAGGCTATTTTTAAATATCGACTTAAACGACATAAATTCAAAACTGAACAAATCATCTCCAAATCCAATTCCGATGCCTCCATTATCTTCAGTATTATCAATATGAATTTTATAAGTCCTTTGAAATAATTTTAATCATCTTAAAACCGAAGATTCAAAATTTTTCCTCTTCAATAAATTAAATTCAATAATTTAATTGTCAAATCCATAGTTAAAATTGAAATTCAAGTTTAAAATAAGTTCCAAAATATTTACAATCAATTAAGTATCTCAACTTCAAATGTTCAAAATTTTCGATCGTCACATCCTTCCCCCTTAAAAGAATTTCGTCTCGAAATTACTAGTTAAGAAGAATGATCCTTAACCCGTTAACCATTTTCCCAAATCCAGACAGTTTTATCAACTTGTCCAAAACAAATATTTCTATTAAAGATCCATTATCATTTCCCTAACTTCCCAAAATCTTTCATAATTTTCAAACAACGTTATTTACTTGAAAATTCAAATTTAAATTTAAATTCAAATTAACCACATCTTCTCAAAAAAATTCTAAAACCCTAAATATTCAAAAAAATTCGCCAGTGTCTCCTTTGCGCGGCTAGGTCGGTACGACCACAAAATGCCACTACGGGCCCCTAGATTTCAAAAAAACAAAAAGTCAAGTGACAAGACAAGAAAATCATCAAATTTCATATAGAAATTTAAATACATGCCTTTTTCGAGCAATTCAAATCTATCTTCGAAATTAAAATCCCAATTCCAATTTTCTTTATGACACCTGTATATCCTCCTAACCATAATATCCAATTACAATATTCAAATTTATTTTGCACATTTCTTTACAAAATTTCAATACTCATTTTATTCAAATCCGTACGATGTACTTATATCATTCGTACGCAATATCAAATTCGATCGCTCACTCGATCAAACAATTTCACTTCCGAACTAGTATCGTCCACCCGACTTCCTAGTGCGGAATCAGATCTGGTTTCTTGATAAGAAACCATCATTCTCCTTGCGTAGCCGTAAACTATGATAGAGAATTTTCAGCATCAACCAAAAATCCATATCCATGTTCACCGTCGAAAATCGAGTGAAAAATCCAAACCCGGATCGATATAATTATCTCGAAACTATGTGGTCGAATTCTGAATCAAATCGTTATGCGAATAAAGTAATATACGTACATCCCACATATTTATTCCAATTGATTATTAACTATGTCAATTTTCTTTTCCTTTATTCACATTGATTCATTTATTCACAATTACCATTTCACAAATTTACACTTTAATCTTCATTCACTCTTTAACTTAGAATATTTCCTAAATTCCAAATTTACTTAAGAATTTTACCATTTATTTCTTAAGTTCTATATAAGCATTTTATATACTTCCTATTTTTTTCTTTTCATTTCATCACTTTGGTTTATATCTACTTATAATTAAACTGGATTTCCAATTTCATATGAATTCAATTTACCTTTCATTTATAATTATTGAATTCAATTCATTTCAAACCATATTTATTTTGTCATTTCTTCAATTTGTTTCACTTACAAATTTTATTTCAATATTTTGCTTCATTTATCACAAATCAAATTCAATTCCAATTCCAATTGCAGTTCTATTTACTTACAAATTCGAAATGAATTTCAACATTCAATTTTACTTTCATTTACTTGCAATTGTAAATATATTTATTCATTCACAATTTATTTTCCACCTTAATAAATTTTATTCCATAACTATTTTTATCAGATTCCAGAGTTTTTCCATCTTTTCAAGACCATTTTTGAATTCAATTCAATTTATCTTTTGAATTCCCAAAATCAAACCCAGTTTTCCAAACAACTTTAATTTTTAAATAATTTGGCAGCAATTCCTCTCTTGGAAACTCGAAAATAAACACCGATGATGTCACGATCATCATCAGAATTATTTTCCAACGACCGAAAAGAGTTTAGAGCTTTTCATCCCTAAAAAATATTTTCCAAATCCTTTGGAAACCATTTCCAAAATCCAAGGGAATTTAATCTTTTCCAAATTTCAAAATTTTCAAATCCTTTCAAATTCTTTCAAATATTTCTCTGGAATTCTATTTCAAATTATAAATCACATTTACAATTTATATTTACAATTCCCATTTATATATGGATTTTATTTTCTTAGCTCTTTGTTTATCATTTCAATTTATTATTCAATAATAATGATAATAATTTAATATTATCACTTTCTAACATCCAAGCAACCATATATAATAATAATTTACGAAAAATTATTTCCTTTATATACAAAAATAATTTAGGTAAAATTATTCCATTAACCCGATTTTTAAACGATACCGTGTCAGTTAATCTTGTTTAAGAGTTTAGAAACCCCTATCAATACAGTTGGCCAAACTGTACCGACCAGAATCTATAAACATTCAACCGATAAGTCAATACAATATAAAATAATTTTATATTCACTAACAAATACGTGCTCATATCTATTATTACACTCAACTCATTCTAGAGCTCTACTGACCCTATCTCTAATGAGTAAATCCCACCAGAGCCAAGGTTGTCGCTTAACCAAATACTCTAATACCAAAATGTAATGACTCGATTTTTCGATGCTCGAAAGTCGACATCAATACGTCCACTATATCAAATGCTACAAAATCGAATGCCGAAAAACCGAACCATTAGGGTTAGGAAGAAGAAGATAGAAGAAGAAACAGAAACAATGACAGAATCTCACATTTCGCAGCGGAACAACATATAATAGATAAATGAATAATCATTAAAACAAAAGAACTATATCAATTTATACATACATCATCAGAGTTTACAACGACACAATACAACACTGGCCGTTATATAATTTGACTCACATGGAAAATTTACTTTTCAGCAACCCAAACGCAGCGGATACTACATAGTATAAGTGATATGCTTCGCCATCCAGCTTGCCTCCAGATCTCCAAAACAACTTCTTGACTTCGCTCCCGAATAACTGATAATTTGACTCTAGGCTGCCCGTGTGGAAAATTATGGGCACCCAGAGTTTAGAAAGGGAACAATAAACTACAGTTCAGTCATGGAATGGTGTGAGATCTTAAAAACAGTTACTTTCACAAAGAAAGGAAAAGAAATCCGCAATGCTTTTGGAAAATGATACTGCCATAAGGCCTCACCGCACACGCACAATGCAAACGCAGAATTGGAGGAGATTTCTCCTTATGATAGTCAAACATGCTTGATACGCAAAATCCTTTGATATCATCATCATCATGATTATTATTAGTGCATAATGTGGAAAACATTTCGAAAATATAATATTAATATTAATCTTAGCCAGCATAGACATTTCGCACTTATACCTACTATAGCTACCATGTTCAATAGCAGGTTACCGCCACATTCCATGGAAGGTTATACAACTAAAACCGTACAGGGCGCGTATTGTTTCTTTGGATTTCCAACAAATGGTCAGGCTAAGGAATTTCCTACTGCCACATGGGAACGCCTCTGGAGGGACGCCCCGAGAACTTAACTAGCTATCTACCAACACAAGGTCGGGTTACCTCTGTAACTAGATAACTACTACACGAGTATGCCATCACCCGGTCGTTTGCGACCTTTATCGGAGGATCCTTAACCACAAAGCAACAACCACAAAGTAATAAATTTGCAGCAACCACATAAGTTAAGTATCTGGGCTCCATACTATGATACTACCCTTTTCCACAAGGAAATGACATACACCCAGGGGGCGCTACTCCCAAATAACCTTGTCGTATCTTTCCTCTTTCGACTATTTCCAAGGTGTGAGGTTCGACGAAGTCTCGTCCACAAAGCTACTCTTTTTCACAAAGTCTGCTTCGATCAACAAATGATCAACAACACTTCATATGCCACATTACCAAATTGGGAATGTATCACTAGTAACCATCAACTACATAACCTCTGAGCTCGTATGTCTCAGAGAAGGGTGTTAAGCTAAGAGAATAAATTCTTCGCCACCAACAGAAATGTATTTGATAGAAACCAGTTTTACATCTCAAAGTGTAACGTCAGACACACATCCATACAAGTCCATTCAGGGATCGAACGGAACCGAAGGCACTTCAAAGAAGCCCTTGCAAATCCAGATATTCACTAATTACGTCCGGAAATCACCATCACAAAGGTTGATAAAATCCCTATACCGGAGCAACCAGGTGTAGAGACATTCGATAGGTAATCCTTTCGCTTTCGAAAATACCTGGTCTTCAACATCATCTTCAAATGCAATCCCAATTTGTCTTATCATTATTTGGAATAGGTTTTATGACACAAAGTCCTCTCCCGGCTAATCCAAATAGTGAGCACTTATTTTAAAAAAATAAGTGCTACATTTAGATTTCAAACTAATCAAAACAAAATTTCCACTTCGATCTATTAAAAGATCCATCACAAAGATTAGATGTGGATTTCGGATAACCATTTGGAATCCGACCCCCTGTCGCATCGAAATTCAAACGCCACTAAAATGAAAATATTGATAGTCGGTTACTTAACTATCAAACAATATTCATAACAATCACCAAGATTTAAATAATTTTTCCCCTAATTATTTATTTTCAAAAATATCTTCGTAAGATATTATTTTAACACTTTAACCATTTGAAAACAAATTTCAAATCACTTCCCACATTTCAATTCTTTGAAAACAAATTTCAAATCATTTTTCCTTACGGGGAATATATTTCCAAATATTTATTCATTTCCACTGAAAATCTACCTAGTTCAAATACTTTAAAATAATTCAAATCACTTATCCAAAAAGTACTTGGAAACATTTAAAATAAAACTATTTTAAAAACACTTATTTTAAATATTAGTTATGAAAATATTATACTAATATCTCATATAAACTTAAATCCAAAAACAATCTTTTCAAAAATAAAATTATTAGATAGGGTATAACTAATAAATAACCATTTTCTAAAACACATAGCAATTAAGTCTTCAAAATAACCACTTCTATAATTAATTAAATAAATCTTTACTCAAAAGATTTTCAAAATAACTTAGAAAATAATTTCTCCAAAATATTCTTTTAAAACCAACTCTAGATATTTTAATTTATGTTAGAAGACTACTTTGGAAACATGCTCCGCTTTCCAGGGAAAATAAACTTTCCATTTCAAAATGGTCCATTTAAATCAATTAATAAATCCTTCTTGATTTATTTTGAATTTACATCCCAAATCTGTAAATTTCTTTCCACCCTTTTAAAAATAAATCAATCTTTATTTTTGAAACAAATTTCCCTTTTCATTTTAAATTCCCATTGTGAATTTAAATTTTCAAATATCTACTGATAAACGGTTTTCAAATCAATTTCCAAATATTCACTTTCAACACCAAATCAAATTCCAAGTTGATTTCTAAATTTATTTCAAACACCATATCGATTTTCATTCAAACACCAAATCGATTTTCATATAGATTTTCCAAAGATTAATTTTTAAACACCAAATCAATTTTCGAATTTATTTCTAAATTTATTTTCTTTTCAAATAAATTCCTTTATCTCTTCTAAACTATTTAAAATCCGTATTTTAAAATAAATACTTCAACTTTTGAATAATATTACTTGAAATCCATTTATTAAAATCCTTTCCCATTATATTTTTTTGAAATTTATTCAATAGGATTCAAAAGTAAAACTTTATCCTTTTAAAATTCCTTCTTTTAAATTTATCCAATTCTCAAAAATTAATTTTACTATAAACTTTCAACTTGAATTTCAAAAAAATCCAATTTTATTTATTTTCGGTATCCTACTATACCAAAAATATATTCGGCTAAACTATAGCCTTCAACGATTTCAATCACAAATATAATCACACACAGATTATAAATAAATCAACACACAACATAAGAAACAAATTCAAATGTTTGAGGAATCATGTTGGATCCCTCCAACCTGTTTCTCTGCATCCATAAATGTTAGCACAACAATTAAATACCAATTCCACTTCAAGGTGGAATATCGCGGTATATGGGATCAATATAATATCATTCGCTATTATGCGGCGCATAGGGTCTCAACCGCTATATAATGCGGGAAATCAATCATTCCAAATACATATATAATACCAATTCTACTTCGAGGTGGAATATCGCGGTATATGGGTTTATATAATATTCTACGCTATTATGCGGCGCATAGGGTCTAATTCAATACAACTGATAATAATTTATCATCCAAGCACACAATCAACAATTTTAAATTTAACTTTTTAAAATTATTTGAAAAATTCGATTGAGTGAGAAGATCTCACCTTTGCCTATGCACGCAATCCATTTTATTCCGGCTTGATCCACTACAATTTTTAAACCGTGTAACAAACAATTTATATGATTTATTAATATTCGAAATAATCGAATAATAAATTTCCTTTTAAATAATTTTAATTAACCAACAATTTTATTCAAACTGATAATTTCGTTTTTTAAACCTTTTGCATCATAAGTAAATTAAATAGTTTATTAAACAAATTAATTTGTATAGGGATTAAAAATTCTAATTATAATTTCTTTAACATTTAAAACATCTATTTCCAAATCCTATCTATATATAAATTAATTTCTGTTTATTTAAAAATGAATATGCATATAAATCAACTGCTATTTTAATTTATGTACAATTTTTTGTTTAAGCATATATATGTATATTTACTATTTTATCTTCTGCAAATTTAAAACAGAAATTAACCTTACTGTAAATTATTTTATCTATTCCTTTTATTCTGTTTTCTACATATATGTATATATATTTGCGTTTAAATAAATAAATAAAAGAAAACCCAAAATCCAATACCTTATAGAAGTCAACCCAGAACTATTGCAATTGCACTGTCGACACATGCGATCACAACCCTAACATCACCAGACAATTTTGCGACCACGAGCATGTGGCCATTTCCTCACCCGATCACGAGCCTCTCCAAATTCGAGCATCCCCAGACGAGTGCATCAAGCAACCGCGAACGGAAAATCTACCTTAACGCTCGACCTGTCGCGGCCTCGTCTGCACTAGCACCGCCCAACGCCTCTGACAAGCACGCGCACCCCAAATCGCTTCGAACAAAATTGCTCTGACATTGAACTCTAGCCCTCGCCTGAGCGCTACCATCGGCACGCGCGAGCGCATGATTTCCCCAAATTGCCTTTGACATCGTGGTACCACGACTGAGTTGCGAGCCATCATTCTTTTTTTCATGTGGATTTGATTTCGCTCTGCCATTTATTTGATTTGGGAATTTATCTTGTAAAACAAGGAGGAAGAATGAACTCGATTTTTTTTGAACTGAAAAAGGACTCGGCTAAAATTTTAAAAAGGAAAAGAAAAAATATGATGCGTGCTGCAGTTGTGCAGAGAAAAGGGAATACGTGTTTTAACTTCTACACGTGGATGAATTATTTTTTTGACACAATCTTTTAAGGTAACAATATTAATTTTATTTGAATTTAAATTGAAATTCAAATCGCTTCGATAAGCGCAATCAAAATCTCGATCTCCAACCGAGGCGTACCGCCAGGTATTTATAATGTTATACGCCTATTTCGAATGCAATGGAGAAGGTTCCGAGTCCAAATTCGATCATATGGAGAAGATAGCTTTTTAGGCCAGTTATTCAATTGAATTTCGATATAATTTTCAGCGCATTTTCTCATCGTACGGCCACACGACAACTCCAAATGCTACGGAAATTGAAAATCGATAATAAAACACTATTATGGATCCAATGGAACTGGTTTCGTCAAAAACCGAGACTGTGCCTCGGAAGGCTATTTTTATATATCGACTTAAACGATATAAATTCAGAACTGAACAAATCATCTCCAAATCTAATTCTGATGCTTCCATTATCTTCAGTATTATCTATATGAATTTTCCAAGTCCTTTGAAATATTTATAATCGGCTTAAAACAGAAGATTCAAATTTTTACCCCCTTCAATAAATTAAATTCAATAATTTAATTGTCAAATCCATAGTTAAAATTGAAATTCAACTTTAAAATAACTTTCAAAATATTTACAATCAATTAAGTATCTCAACTTCAAATGTTAAAAATTTCCAGCTCGTCTCATCAGATTTTTCAGAGATAAGAAATAGAAAACAGTAAACGATTAGAGAGCAGAAATTTGCACGGAATACTGTTCTTTGAGCATTGCATTAGTTAGAAATTGTGAGATTTAACTCATCTTGATATTATAGATGATCGAACCTCGATTTATGCTGAAAGATGGATCTTGGAGTTGGAATTAGCTTCAGATATGTGTAAAAACTCAAAAATAGAACATGTAGGCAAAGATATTTACAGTTAACAGACAATCTATTTCAAAAATTAATTTTTGACAAAATGGATGGTTTTAGATTCGATTACCTCTTGATTTACCTCTAATTTGATTTTGAAAACACAAAGATTTGAATTTAATTGAATAAAAAGGCTTGAATTTACGATTTGGTGCAGTGGGTTCTAATTTCTCAATTACTGGCAAAGGAAGAAGAAGAGGGATGTGAGGAAATGAACATACAGTTGTTCTTTTTCTCGCCTTCTCAAGACAGGCTAAGTAATAATGGGCCAATAGGACCCAAAAGAAGAAAATAAATTACTTAACCTAAGTAATTAATTCACATAAGAAACAACTATTCGCATATTTTCCCTATATAATAAAACAAAGTCATTTTCTTTCCAATTTTCAACCAAATAAAATATGTAAATTTACATAAACATGAAATAAATTATTTTACACTATATAAAAAGATTAATTTTTATTTTTAAAACATTATTATTATTAAAGTCCTTTATTTTTTAAAAATACACTATTTACTCAAATAAATGAATAAAACTCTATTTTTAACTTCTAAAATTCCACAAAAATACTTTTCTCACTTAGAAAAATATTTTAAAACATTTCAAAACTTAATTTATAGTCAAAACATATTATAGATCAATTTCCACCTTTTTATTTACATAACACGCTTTAAAAACCAATTACTCCTTTTAAAAATTATTAAAAGAAGAAATTGACAATAATTAATAAAAGTATTGCACTATCACCAAATAAAATCATTTTCAACTTATTATTAACTTAAACCACTATAATAAAGTTCCAAAATGTTATTTTCTCTTTTTATTCCCAAAATTCATTATTTATTCCTAATAAACAATTTAAATTCTCAAAATTATTATTAATTCTCAATATTAAATCATAACTACCATTATAATTTAATACTTTCATGTAATCACTAAAACCAGGATTGTTACAGACTTCGCCTTTTATAAAAATTGCTTCCCCGCAATTTTCTAGAAAAGAGCTATATTCAACATAATTATTTCATCAAGCAAAGGAAGATAGATAAGCTCGAGTTTAAAATTTCTCACCTTCAACACAATATGATAGAAAACCAAAATAAGATTGCTCGATTAATTCTATGGTTTCCCAAGTGGAATTATGTGGATTTGCAGACAATTTAATTTCTAAGAGCATTACATCCCTATTTCGAAGGCATTTCACCTTCGAAGCAAAACCGGATAGGATGTTATGCAATAGATAAATCGGGTGAGAACGATTCCTAAGAAGCTTCACGAATAGAGTCGGGATTTAGTCATAAATTTATCCCGAATTCCAACCCACAAGATGATAATCAATATGACTTTCCATATAACACTACGAAGGGAGTCATACCGATATTAGATTGACAACTACTACAGTAAGAAAACTCAATAAGAGGTAGGTGGTTTTCCCCCAATACCACCAAACTCATACGACTGCATAAATGCAAGTCGTAAAATAATTGCACAAAGGCAAGTTAAGACTCAAGGAATAGATTTTTAAACTCTCTCTAACTAATCAAATATTCTTAAAGTTTTCCAACCCATTATCTTCAAGATTTAAAATTCTCAATTTTCAACACTTGAAAATTTCCAAAGCTTCTTAGTTAGATTTGAAATTTAATTCATTACTCTCCATTAGAATGAACAAAGTTTAAGTTGTTTATTCTCTAATTCTTCCATAGGTATTCTCTAGTTTGCAACATATATTATATTTTTTCAATTTGTTTCTCAAATTTTCAAAGTGTCAGAAAGTTTCGAAAAAATTGATGGAGTCTCCTTTGTAAGGAGGTCCATATACAATATTACAAAAAGGATTTATATAATATACATCGACCATTAGGTCGGAAACACAATATATATATATATATCATCGTTTAACACTTTAAAATTTTAATCGGAAAACATGCATTCCTTTTTAGCATTTTAAAGCGAGTTTACGCAAACTTATATGTATTCTTTTTACTCAAAATATATTCCAGCTATCTTCTTTCACCTGTACTCAACTCAAATAGATGATAACAGTTCATGTTCATAAATAAGAAGTACTACACTTAACTATTAAGGAGAATAAATCAATTTCTTTCAGATCTGCGGTAAAGAAGACAAGTTTTGACACAACAAACCACAAAATCTGAAATTTTTTATAAAATGAAAGCTGTTCTACTAAGTCTAAATTTCTAGCAATATGAAGATCATCAAAATCGGATTACGGTTTAAAAGTTATGCTAGATTTATTTTTGGCTTAATCTTAGAAATCTCTTAAGAGGACGGAAATGTCTATGCACTTTCGAACTCATTTTAGACTCAGTAAAAAGCAAAATCTTTTTAAGTGGTAAAAAGAAACTTTATAACTTACTGAAATCTCTTTACTTGCAAAAAGATTGATCCCTTTTGGAATTCTAAATCTCAAGTTATCGCAGTTTCAATACAGCACTTTTCTTGTAACATCCCGATATTTTCAACCATTCGCATCTGCACATGTTGGACTTGAATTGCTCAAAGTATCATATTGTTAATTTTTATTTGGCAAAACTCAGCATATATAGTAAATAAATAATCATAGAATCACAGACACAGAGTAATATAATAATGAGCAGCGAAAACAAATGAACAGTAGTTCATGAAGCTACTATATATATAACAGAGTTAAACAAGATACAACAGAAGTCTCAAATACATAGGGGTCTTAATATAATAGTCAAATACAAGATCAGAATATATCATAGGAGTCAACTGAATAACAGCAAGCTGAATAGATAGATGGATCTCCAAGCGAAGCTCCAACTCAAAAGGTGAGTCTCAAATGTTGTGACACTCAGTCTAACCCGAGCATAAAGCAAAATATAGAAAACTCGAGTTAGGATTAACATTCTTATATCAATAAGTCCAACTCAAGTGAAATATCAACTTAAATACAAATAACTTAAAGGATGTTTGGGATAACCATCTTCTAAGTATCTGTGGAACTATCTACTATGTAGTAATATACGCTATTATAATATATCTACAGTAAAGTAAAAGTATTAAAATAGCGTTAAAGCGTTACTCATATCCCCCTTAACACATTTTATATATTCCCGTAGTCTATTCGATGTCGTACGCTCCTCCATAAACTGAAGTTTACCCAAAGGACATCACACAGGTACGGTACAAAACAAACTCGTAGAAGGCGCGATAAGGCATGCGACAAGGCATTCGAGGCAATGTCAGGGTAGATATACCATTTGCACACCCGGACTGGTGGTAACGCATAGCAGCTACTATCGCCCACCTTGTGACACACTCCCAAATCAAAGGTGCACCCAATCAAATCACAAAAGCAATAGAATAGTATCGATGAAATGTGCCCGATAGGGGGAATGACCCCACTTGGCTCGGTATAGCTCCTGTTTTAGCCGCATCAAGCTGACTCACGGGAGTCAGGATCACGTAAATACCATATAGAACTATCACCAAACCATCATACTTCATTCTAGAATCTCCACCACGTACACGGTTGTTAAAGTGGTTTTCATTATTGGCAGAGAGTATGACAATATCCGATCCCGGTCTCTTTAACAACCAATCGTTATTATAACACCGCGGTCATTTCAAAATAGTTTATACTTCAAAACCATAATATCATATCCATTTCAGAACCATATCAATACGATATCATTTTCACTTCAAATATACTCATTTTCCAAAATCATAGCACCGCCAAAGTTATAACACTTCAAAAATTAAAAAGCTTAGAAATTATAACACTTTGGAAATCATAACACGTGATAACATAATACTTTGAAATTCATAACTTTGAAATAATAAATTCCACCACTTAAACAGTTTAGATATTGATAATAATATGTATAAAAATAGTTATAAGTTAAAATAACTTTTATTAAAATAATTTTTATATTAGAAATAGTTTATATTAAAATAATTAGTATATTAAAATGGTTTATATTAAAATTTATAAAGTAAAATATAAATATTTTTAATTATAATTTAAAACTACTTTATATAATAAAATAGCTTCCTCAATTTTCAAAAATCGATTAAAATCAACTCGAATTCAAAAATTCAAATTTAATTCAATCTCATTTCATCAATTTCAATTCAATTCGCCATTTCAAATCATATCGGTTTCAAATACAGATTTGAACCATAAAATAAACCACTTCAATTTCGATATATTTCAAAGCTTTAAATATTTAATATTTTCAAAATTAAATTGATAATTTTGTTCATATCTCAATTTAATTTCATTATTATTTGGTTTTGAAATATTCACTTAATAAAATCTAATATCATTTAAATAAAACCACAAATTATAAATAAACAAAATATTTCCTTCAATTTATTTAAACTCGAAATATTCATTTAATCACCTTGAACCAAAATCAAGTTATAAAATCATTTGCTCTAATAATCTCAAATTCAATAAGTTTCCAATTAATTTAATTTAATAAAATTCTTAATTAAATACATTTTCAAATAAACTCAAATTATCTTCCTAACCTTAACTTATAAAAATCATTATAAAAAAACTATTTTTAAAATAAAATTTTAAATTAATACTTAAACGTATTATATATTAATTTAATCAAACTTAATTAAATTAAAGCTTATTATTAAATCTACTTTATATTAAACAAATTTATACATATTTTAAAATAGTAAAATTATAAGTAATTTCTTAAAATTTATAATTTCAAAACTAACTTATAATTTTAAAATTTTCAAAACATATAATTTTAAAAATCAAGAATTTAAAACATATATAAAATAACATCTATCCGTTTAAAATCAATATTTATATAAAACCATATATATATTTCCTTTTTAAATCTATGAAATCATTCCAAAATATATTTATATACCAACGGTGTCTGTATATAATTTTCTATCCAATGGTCAAATAATATGGATATTTATCATTTCAATCCATAGTTTAAATGTATACAGGTATATATCATTTCAACTTGCAATCCCAAATTCAACTCAAATGAAAATCGCTTGGGTTTATCATTTCAACTCATAACGTTTTTCTCCTATTCTATAGATCATTCGGCTATGTATCATTTCAACCCATAGGGAATTCTATACTAACGGGGAACTTGCAGAGTGATAACAGATATGATAATAGTATAACTGGTATATATCATCAATATAAATAACAGATAATGATGTTAGATGTCACAGGTGAACAGATACATATAATGGCATATATATGGAAATGTAAATAACTAACGGCAACATATTTCAATTGTCATTTCAATTGAAATTAAATTTAATAAATATAAGAACGTTAATCGTGAGTGATTGTTCACCTCTCGAGGCTAGATAAAAGATAGACAACATAATAGGCTATGATTTGAATTGCGAAATTGACCAATCCAAATGACAAATCTCTAAGCAAATTGAGGTGAACACAGACTCGACGAACAAGGCTGTTAGATTGGAAATCGATGAAAAAATTAGAATCAATTTGATAGAGACAACAATGATATATTATTATTATTTCCGTGAAATCAATAATTAATTTAAAACAAATATTAAAATAACATATATATATATATACCTAAACCAAACTCAAATATATGTAAACTTAATATATATAAGTATAACATATATAGTAGAAACAACTCTATAACTTTCATATATATACAAAACTTATATATACGCACATTAAGGATCGAAATATATATATATATATATATATATATATATATAATTACCTTTTCAGACTAATATACATAACCATCAACCGACCCATATATATACTATATATATACAAGCTATAAATTATACATACTAAAATATATATATAAGTTCAAACCTAACGTATAAAAAAATTGCAGTAGACCTATATACAAATAAGGATTGAAATATTATTATCCTATCTATGTAATACTAAACATATTATATTTAATATGCAAACGAGGTGGATATATCAATATATATATAAGGACCAAGATATCCATACATATATCAAAATCATATGGTTTGAGTACATCTTAAAATTTAAAATAAAGCTTTTACATCATTTTGAAACAAAAGCACATAAATCAAATTCTTATATTTATGTGACACATACTATAAAATTTAGGAGCACGGTTAGTATATCTACACACATGCCTATATATGCATATATATATATATATAACATATACAACTTTAACAGAGAGGAGGCTAAGGATTCAGATCCAAATCTATTATAAAATCAAATGCTTACTTTATTTTGATTATATACCATTCAGCAGATCAACATAAATTTATATAAACATATGTATAACTTATATACCTATAATAACAGATAGACTATAAGAAAATTTATATATATTACAGATATATATATTACTGTAACCTTTATATATAATTGAAAACAATAACTTATATAACTAAACTGGCATACACATACATCTTTCAAAAACCAAATATACAACTAACATTATATAAACGACTTGTCATCTATAACATATATAACTATGTATAAAATACTATACCCTAACTATAGTCGAAACAACTTATGCAGACCAACCTATATATATTAACTTACGAAGCTCTGCAGATTATATGTTAACAATTATATATAAAACTTATGTATATATAAATACTCATTCGAATGCAAAATATATATATATATAACAAAAAATCATTAAACAAATATATATTTTATATTAAAGCTGATATTTACAACTTGTATGCAAGACAAAATGTACCAACTTTCATTATATATACATACTTAGACTGATAAAATCAAAACTACTATATATAACTATAGTCAGTATAATAACTAGCATAAACAACACTAACATAAAAAATAAAAAATATATATTTATAATACCTAGGCAAGAAAAGGTGAAGGGGGCAGAGCAAGGGTGATGGGCCATGTACACGCGAGGAGGAGGTGGATGTGGCTGGAGAGAAGAGGAGCTCGGGTTGCGTCAGGTTCTTAGAGGGCGGAGGATCGGCACGTGGCATAGTTGTAGAGGAAGAGGAGATAGGTGGCTTGGCTTTAGGCTGGGAGATCGCCGTGGCTAGGGTGAAGGTGGTGGTTGCTTGAGGTCGAGATGAGGCTGTTGGATGGATGAAGTCAGTGGGCGTGTTCGGTGGCGTGCCAAGTGATGGAGGAGGCGGAGGCTGCGAGGCGGGTGACTGGGGATGAGGCAAGCTCCGTTGCTGGCGAATGGAAGCTGGCACGGAGGAGGGGAAGAGCGGGGCGTGCTGAGAGGGCACGACAAGTATAAAATTGACGTGAAGAAATATGAAAGTAGCCATATATACTAATTTCTCTTCCATTGAATGAATAGGCTCATTTATGAATGCAAACTTGTATTAGATCGAAACAGAGAAGGGCAGGGGTCAAGTGAAGAGGAGCATGAACAGGTAGAAGAGCTCAATACAAATCAAGTAACCAGAATATATGAATTTAATACAGGGAATTGCAATAGCAAAAAATGAACAGTTGGGACTAGTGGCAACCACCTTATCGAATTTTGGCTAAAACAAATAATAGTGGTTGTACAGCTAAGCACTACGGAAATGAATGGTCACGGGTAGATCAAAAGGCTTAAACGGTACCTATACGGTTACTGTTTACGCAGACTCCGAAACCTATGAACGAATATGCTGCGGAGATCATCACGACAAGGTGATCGAAAAGGTTTACAGATACGAATGGTACGATCATCCTATCAAAAGTCGAAAATCGGTACCGAAAATGCTGCTAGTTTGCCGGAAATTAGATAGACGGTGCAATAGCAGTCCAAATTTGGAGAAATGAAATATGACGTCTCACTTAGAAGATGATTTACAAATTTATTGTATAAAAATATTCAGGTTTGGAAATTTTTTTATTATCGTCAAATATTAACTAATTTGAATTTAAATAAAATTACATGAGATAATAAGCTTCCATGTTTTCTGATGAAAATTTACTATTTGCTATTTTTGAGTAGACGTATTCCAAATATCAAATTTTTATTTCTAAAGTTATTTAAAATCTCACAAAATTCTAGTTAAATATATTATTAAAACAAATAAAAATTATTAAAAATTTACGGATCGTTATATTTCTAAATAAAATTTCAGCCTTTAAAATCAATTTTAAATTTGAAATTCTCCCAAACCATTTTAATTCAAACTACAATTTCAAACAAGCTTTTTGCTATATTATTTATTAAATGATCTTCTTTTCCCCTAGAAAGCTAAGGTATTCAAAATTATAATCAACTTTATATAATTATCAAAAAAACAATTCATTAATTGGAAATATCTTTATTACTTTCCAAAATCTGGCTTTAAAAACAATTAACTATGAAAAATCATTTTGGAAGAGATAACTAACCTCTTCCATTATCAAGAGATGATTATTGATTATCCACCGAAATAAATTTTTGGGATATATATATATATATACATATATATATATAAAGTTTAAAATTATTCTCACAATTTAAAATGATACTACATGAATTATTCATTTATCAAAACAATCCAAATTGACATTTCCACTTATCACATAAAAATTAAATTTCCATCTAATTATCAACATAAAACTAACTAAAGTTGATAATTAATTCAAAATTGTTTTCAAAAGAATTTTGCAATTTCAAACCCACAAGTTTTAATACCATTTATGTTTAAAATAAAAACTAGCTCACAAATTTATACAAAATGTTCTGAACTAACACTTCTTTATTTTCTCTTAAGATTGAGTTTTATATCTATCCTCTACTATTACTCGAATAACTAAGTGTCAAAACAAATTTTTATAGTCATCATTAATAAGTTGTACTAAACTATTCAATTAATATTTTAATTTTCCAAACCAAAGTATTCTTTTACCTTAAATACATCATTTTATTAATCAAAGCATCAAATGATATTTTCTTCTAATTAAGACATCCCCTTAATTGGAATTATTCACTTTTGCTCACCCAAATTACCATATTCAATTTCTCAAATTTTAAATAATATAAGCGTAACATTCTCGGATTTTAGCCAAATATAATAAAGTTATTAATTTAATTTTTACAATTAAATGGTGAATTAATTTGGTATTTTCCAAAACTAAATAGATATTTGTTTGTTTATTAATATAAATGTATATAAATATGATTTTAAATTAGAATGTCTAATTGGAAATTTAGAAAATTTTTTTGAATAATATATTAATTATAAATTTGATTGTGGATTAATCTGAAATTTTTTGAATAAATATATTTATGAATATATATAGATTGAAAGTTAAATTGTAAATAAAATTTGATTTTGGAAAATTCAAAGTGTAAATATTTATAAATAAGTTGGATTTATAACAGAAATAAAGTTTTTAAAAAAAATCTTTAAAAGGTTATATTTTGAAATTAATATAATAATTTTCTAAAAGATTAAATTTGAACATTTTCAACACTAGTATAATTTATAAAATTTTGAGTATAATAACTGAAGTTTAATTTTAAATTTATACATAACTAAATGTAATTTGTGTGTATATATATACACATATGTATACATTTAAAAGTATAATAAACTAAGTTTAAAAATAGTATTGGTTATGAAGATTAAAATATTTTCTTTCAAAAAAACATATAATTTGTAAATATATAAAACATAAATACTTAATTAAAACAAAGGTTAAAATATAATTTGTAAATTAAATTAAGTAAGGAGTTAAACACAAATTATTTACATTTTGACATTTGTAAATTTTATGGTATGCATTCATACAAGTATAAGAAAATAGTGCCATGCAAATTACAAATAGCATTAGGATTTTCTTTTTAATTCATGGATTCATTTATATGATCTATTTTGTAACCAAAAACTATGATTTTTAAAAATGATTTCAAGATTTTCAGTTTTGATTTAAGGTAGTATTTGCAAGTTGAACGGGAAATGCGTTTTCATTGAATTCCGACAATCCACTTCGAATTTCTGGTCATATTTGTGGCTGAAGGTAGGGTGAGGATCATCGATCATGGAAAAAAATTCTAGGTGAATTTGTAAATCGTCATGGTGATCCATCGATGATGTTTTGGGGTTTAAGATCAGTTTTCTATCGAGTTTGTTCTTAGGGTAACTGCATCATCATCGTCGAATCAGACTTCACCGCAAGTGGAGGGATCGAAGCTCGAGTCGTTGACGCTGCTCTGGGTAGGCTCGCGTGGTTTCAGATGAATGCTGGCGGCGACATGAGGTGATTTTTGGTGACTAGTTTTTGTTCCAGGGTGATTGAGTAGTTCGTCTTTCGATCTCAAGGGAAATTAAGGAAGCTGGGTTGTCGAGAACATTGGTGGGGTTGTTGGTGATGTGTGGGTGATCATGGTGTTGACCGTAGTTGGTCAGAAGGCAGGTGCACGTGCACGATTAAAGCTGTGCATCTGGGATGTGTTGGATTTGGGAAAGAGGAAGAAGCTCGGGTCAAACTCGAAGAAAATTTTGGAGATACTCGTAGCAAGTGAAGAGTGGAGGAGACCCGAAGTTGAGCTCGGATAAACATGTGTTTGGCTCGGATTTATTGAAATCTTGCAGTGTTTTAAAAATTTAAAATAAATAGTTGACAAAGTTTTAAACAATGCAAATGTTTAAATCAAGTTTTTTTAAAGGTAAATAAAGTTTAAAATGAAATGGTAAAATTAATCAAGTTTCAAGACATATTAACTATGTTTTTAAAAGAGTTTTTAACAAAGTTTTAGAGTTTAATCTTCAGGTTAAATATTTGAAATTTATTTGTTATTAAAGTAATATATGTTAGGTTAATTATATAATTAATTTCTAAAGGCTTTTCAAATGGAATTTGATAATTAATTACTTAAGGTAGGTAATTAATAAATGGATAATTATCAAAGTGATTAAGTAATCAATGTGATTTATTAAAGCATAATTCATTTATGTAATTAATCAAAGTATTGATTTCTTAATAAAATAATTAAAAATAATTACTTAACGAAAGTAATTTAAAAAGGGAAATTACTTAAAAGAATAATTGCTTAATTTAAGTAATTAAATATAAATTAAGGATAATTTATCAGGGTGGTTTATTTAATTTTATGATTAATTAAAGGTTAATTAATTGATAATTAAAGATTAATTAAATAATAATTAATGAAAGTGATTAAGGGATGATTTATAAATGAAGGGTTAATTAACTAAAGATAATTACTTAATTAAATAATTAATTAATAATTAAAATTGTTTTATTAAGTGGTTAAAAGATAATTATTTAATATAATCAATTTGTGATTTATTAATAAAAGTAATTAGGATAATCACTTATTGTAATTAATTAAGGATAATTAATTTAATGGTAATTGATTAAGGGTTAATTAATTAACTAATTAATTAAGGATAATTAATTAAAAAATAATTAAATAATTAGAGGTTAATTATTAAATTAAAGGTGGATTAATTTATTAATTAAGGTTGATTAATTTATAATTAAAGGTTAATAAATAAATGATTTGAGAATAATTAATTAAAAGTTTGTAATAAATTAATATTAATTAACCAGGATTAGTAGTTTATTCATAAGTAATTAATCTGATTTAGATTAATCAGATGATTGATTAACCTCACTTATGGATGTTGAATTGTATTGAATTTTTGAAATTGTTTGATATCTCTGCTATGTGATGCTTTGTGATATGAATTATTTTAATTCAAGCTGTGATGAATGTAATTTATTTTATCTATGATTTATCTGTGAATGAAAGATAATCGTTACAAGAATATACTGCTTATCGATATTGATATGATTGAATTTATGATAATTGATGATGTTGCACTATTGTGTGAAACCACTGGATACACTATACACACACAAATATGGATTGCACGAGGAAATTAGTTAAGTCACAGCTTTTTGAAATGGTTTTAAAGTTGAATTTTGAATTCAAAATGGTTTTGGAAATGGAATTTGGTTAAATATGAAAAGCTTTTAAAAAGGAATTTTGAAGATAAAAGTTATTTTGAATAACTTGATAAAGTTTTGAAATTTAAATAATCTGATTTGAATTTAAATTCAAGATTTGAAATTGAATTCTATGTTTGGAAATTATGGTTTAAAAAGGGTATACAAGTTATAAATGTGTTTTATATGGGTTTTAAACCATTTTAAAAGTATTGTTTTGGAAATATAAATTTAACCCAAGTTTGAAGACTTTAACTTGTGCAAATGTAATCAGATTTCTTTTCGAAACAGAAACTATTTGTTTTCAAATAATAATAGCTTTCATAATAAAGGAAGGTTTTCCAATTGGTGTTGAAAAGATTTCAGTTTGAAATGAAATTGTTTTGAAAGCTATAAATGAATCTTTGTAAAAGATTGTTGAACCTTTTTTTTTAAATTGAAGAGGATCTAAAAGGTGTATCTTTTGTATAAAAGATTTGAAATGAAAATTGTTTCTGAAAGCTATAAATCTTTGGAAAAGGTTTTGAAATCTATGAATTGAATCTTTGATTTAAAGATTTGTTGAGTTAATCCAATTTGAAAGGGAAATTGTTTAGAAAGGCTATGGATTCATCTTTGTGGAAGACTGGTGAACTTTATGAAGTAAATCTTTTTGTTTAAAAGATTTGAAAATGGTAATTTGTTTAAACCATTTGAATGAAAAGTTTTGGTTAATAAGTTGTGACTTAACTGAGATCCCAATATCCATATATTTCTAAATTTTTGCGCTCATTATTCGGTTTAGTCGGAAGAGGACCTTGTGTCATATAACCCATTCTGAATAATGATACGACGTTATGGATAGCATTTGAAGATCGGTGGTGAAGATCGAATATTTTCGAAAGCAAAAGGATAAATCGTCGAATGCCTTTGCACCGTCTGATCCCCGGTATAGAGATTTGATCACCCTTTGTGATAGAAAGTCCTGACGTGATTAGTGAATATCCGTATTTGCAAGGGCTTCTTTGGAAGTGCCTTCGGTACTGTTCGAACCAGGAACAGACTTATATGGATGTATGTCTGACATTACACTTTGAGATGTAATGCTGGATTCTATCAAATACATTTCTGTTTGGTGACGGAGAATCCATTCTCTTAGCTTAACACCCTTCTCTGAGATGTACGAGCTCAGAGGTTATATAGTTGATGGTTACTAGTGATACATTCCCAATTTGGTAATGTGGAATGCTGAGTGCTGTTGAGTGTTGCCGATCATTTGTTGATAGAAGCATGGCTTTTGTGAAAAGCGTAGCTTTGTGGATGAGACCTCGTGGGACCTCACTCCCCGAAAATGGTCGAAACAGGAAAGATGCAGCAAGGCTTTTCGGGGTCAAGCACTAGGGTATGTCCATTCCTTCTGGAAAAGGGTGGTATCATGGTATGGAGCACAGATATTTAACCTATGTGGTTATTGCAAATATATTGCTTTGTGGTTGTTGGTGTTGAGGATCCTTAGATAAAGGTTGAAAACGACCGGGGATGACATATCCTGTAGGTGTTACTCCTGGGAAGGGAGTAAACCGGCCTTGTGTTGGCATAAAGTCGGGTAGGTTCTCGAGGCGCCCTTCAGAGGCGTTCCCATGTGGCAATAGGAAGTTACTTAGCCTGACCATTTGTGGGAAAATCCAAAGAAACAATCGCGCCCTGTACGGTTTTAGTTGTATAATCTGCCATGGAATGTGGCGGTAACCTACTATTGAATATAGTAGCTATAGTAGGCATACAATAATGGTTGTATGCTGGCTAATATTAATATTATACTTTCGAAATAATTTCCACTATGCACTAATAATAATACAAAATGGTTTTCGCCTAGTAAGCATGTTTGACTACCATAAGGAGAAATCTCCTCTAATTCTGCGTTTGCATGGTGTGTGCGGCGGGAGGCCTTATGGTAGTTTCATTTTCCAAAAAGCATCGCGGATTTCAATTTTAAAATCTTTTTTGCTTGTTTTAATGATAAACTGTTTTTGTTTGCTCATACCAGTCCCATGACTGACCCAGAGTTTATTGTTCCCTTCCTAAACTCTAGATGCACACAATTTTCCACACGGCAGTCTAGAGTTTCGTTTTTCAGATAATCAAATAGTAGGTGTAGATTCGTCAGCATTCAATCTCCGGATATTAGCAATCACATTTGGATCGAGTTGCTTCACTTCAGTATTGGTGGTAGTTCTCGCTTTCTGGTTTGGAGCCCATCTAGCTTTGGAGTTTTGGCAATCGAGCCGCTAGATGTTGGATTCTAGTTTTCTCACTTGGAATTCTATTGGAGTTATATTTCCATTGTCGATGGTTGCAAAGACTAGACCATCCAGTTGTGTTATTTTCCGTTGTTGTCTTGTATCTCTGATATTTGTTATTCATGTTGTATCCGATAGTGTATCAACTGTTGTATATCAATGATATTATCTTTTCTTCCGCTGTGTTGTTATACTTAATGTTTTATAAGCTCCGGCGAATCGATTTTTTACAGTTGAATCAGCGACATTTGAATACGAGTGAAGTATGGATGTCGATTTTCAAACGCGATAATCCGGACTGCCACATTTGGTATCAAAGCTGAAGGTTGAACTTTAGCTTAGGAGTATAACACATTATGTAACTCATTAGAGATAGGGTGAAGCATTCCCTAGAATGAGTATTCCCTAAGATATATGTTCGTGTGTCTCAGTAAATTCTCTTACCATCCACTGATAGTGAGTATTAGTGCAAGAAGAGGACGAGATAGGGTATAAGGGAGTACCACTACAAATGGTCAATACCCTACAACAACGGAAACAATCTTCTTCTATTAATCTCTTTTGATCACCATTTAATTTCGATTCTTTGATGGCTTTGTGGCAGCTCCGAGAAGAAGCTTTGGTGTTATGGCGGCCCTGCGAATCGTTGTAGAGAAGGTTCTCAATTCATATTCTCTTCATTGAATTCTTATTAGCTTTTCGTTTTTAACTCTAATAAATTTGAAAATTTATTTGAAATAAATCGGTAAATAGAATATGAACTAAAATTGATTTGTATCAATAAAATGATTTCGAATAAAACCAAATTTGAAATTCTATTGTAATTCTTGTGGGGATCAAAGTCCAAAGTGAGACAAGTTGATGTATACTTTGGGATTGAGCATCCATTATCTATTCTTTGGGGTCCAGATATATTCTACGAGTGGTTAGTTATCCTTCGAACTAACCAATGCCCCTGTATATCTTCGTAGATCTAGTGACCCGAGTATCTTGTGAGATATGGAATGAATTTGTTCTCGTATCTATTGGTGATATTCTGATTGGGTAAGCCAAATGCAGAATAGATATTCGGCTTGATTGATGAGTCGATTCTCTATCTTTGTGTATCCATCTTTTGTTTGTCTCCCTGTCTAGAAAATTTCGGGGACGAAATTTTCTCAAGGGGGAATCTGTAACATTCCCGGATTTTAGCCAAATATAATAAACTGATTAATTTAATTTTTAGAATCAAATTGTGAATTAATTTGGTATTGTCCAAACTAAACAGATATTTGTTTGTTTATTAATATAAATGTATATAAATATGATTTTAAAATAGAATTTCTAACTGGAAATTTAGAATAATTTTTTTTTGAATAATATATTAATTATAAATTTGATTGTGGATTAATTTGAATTTTTTTGAATAAATATATTTATGTATATATATATATATTGAAAGTTAAATTGCAAATAAAATTTGATTTTGGAAAATTCAAAGTGTAAATATTTATAAATAAATTGGATTTATTATAGAAATAAAGTTCTAAAAACATTTTTTTAAATGTTATTTTTTGAAATTAATATAATAATTTTCTATAAGATTAAATTTGAATATTTTCAACACTAGTATTATTTATATAAATTTGAATATAATAACTTAAGTTTAATTTTAAATTTATACATAACTAAATGTAATTTGTATGTATATATATATATGTGTATGTATACATTTAAAAGTATAATAAACTAAGTTTAAAAATAGTATTGGTTATGAAGATTAGAATATTTTCTTTTAAAAAAAATATAATTTATAAATATATAAAACATAAATACTTAATTAAAACAAAGGTTAAAATATAATTTGTAAATTAAATTAAGTAAGGAGTTAAACACAAATTATTTACATTTTGACATTTGTAAATTTTATGGTATGCATTCATACAAGTGTAAGAAAATGGTGCCGTGCAAAATACAAATGACAATAGGATTTTCTTTTTAATTCTTCAGAAACAAATAACAAAACAAAGTTCAAATCAGTTTTAAACTTCTCAGATTAAAATCAAAACCAGAAAATGAAATTCAAAGGCCAAATGAAAATCTAGGAAAACAACAAACCAGAAAAGAATTAAAGGCAAATTTCAAATGCATCTCAAACTAAATCAACACCTAGGAACAATGATTCAAATGTAGCAAGTCCAGATCATTTCAACGCTGAATCAAAACCAACCCAAACCTGATCAAAGAAGAAAATCAAAAACCATAGGAAATGGGAATCTGGAAAACAAAGATTAAAATCAAAGCCTGATCAAGAAATCTTCAACCTGAGCCAGTAAATGGAATTTAAAGATAAATTCAGATCAAAGCAAACCAGTGAAGCAACTCAAACATCTTCAACATAATTCAAACCATAGAGCAAGATCAATTTCAGATTTTCAAACTTGAAAACATTCCAGGCTCTCTGTTCAAACTTCAATCTAGGTGAGCAATTTTCTAAGACTTGAATCAATCCCTATAACTTGATATTGATGGTTGATTCTTGAAGTAAAGCTGTTGCAGAATGTAGATACGATCGTATACATATACATAAATATACAAATGCTGAAAATATCAGTAAACTAGAATATTATCTTTGTTCTTAGTATACAGGATTCAAAAACCTGTTCCAGACTAAAATCTATTACTCTAATTTTTATTTGCTAAGATTGTTTTAACAAAATATGTCTGTAAAATCAATATTCAAGTTTTAAAAATATTTTTAAAAAAAAAGTGAAAATTGAAAGAAATTCTTACTAGTGATAAAATTTACAGTAAATTCAAAAATATGACCAAGCTCGACCTAGATAATTTATGGATTCATTTATATGATCTGTTTTCTGATAAAAAACTATGATTTTTAAAAATGATATCAAGATTTTTAGTTTTGATTTAAGGTAGTATTTGCAAGTTGAACGGGAAATGCATTTTCATTGAATTCCAACGATCCACTTCGAATTACTGGTCGTGTTTGTGGTTGAAGGTAGGGTGAGGATCATCGATCATGGAAAAAAATGCTGGATGAATTTGTAAATCATCAAGGTGATCCATCGATGATGTTTTAGGGTTTAAGCTCGGTTTTCTATCGAGTTCGTTCTTAAGGGAACTTCATCATCATCGTCAAATCGGACTTCACCGCAAGTGGAGGGATCAAAGCTCGAGTCGTTGACGCTGCTTTAGGTAGGCTTGCGTGGTTTCAGATGAACACTGGCGGCGACACGAGGTGATTTCTGGTGACTATTTTTTGTTCCAGGGTGATTGAGTAATTCGTCTTTCGATCTCAAGGGAAATTGAGGAAGCTGGGTTGCCGAGAACATTGGCGGGGTTGTTGGCGATGTGTGGGAAATCGTGATGGTGACCGTAGTTAGTCAGAGGGCAGGTGCACGTGCACGATTAAAGCTATGCATCTGCGATGTGTTGGATTTGGGGAAGAGGAAGAAGCACGAGTCAAACTCGACGAAAATTTTGGAGATACTCGAAGCAAGTGAAGAGTGGAGGAGACCCGAAATTGAGCTCGGGTAAACATGTGTTTGGCTTGGATTAATTGAAATCCAGCAGGGTTTTAACAATTTAAAATAAATAGTTGACAAATTTTTAAACAATGAAAATGTTTAAATCAAGTTTTTTTAAGGTAAACAAAGTTTAAAATGAAATGGTAAAATTAATTAAGTTTCAAGACATATTAACTATGTTTTTAAAAGAGTTTTTAACAAAGTTTTAGATTTTAATTTTTAAGTTAAATATTTCAATTTTTTTCTTTTAAAGTAATATATGTTAGTTTAATTATATAATTAATTTCTAAAGGCTTTTCAAATGGAATTTGATAATTAATTACTTAAGGTAGGTAATTAATAAATGGATAATTATCAAAGTGATTAAGTAATCAATGTGATTTGTTAAAGGATAATTCGTTTATGTAATTAATCAAAGGATTGTTTCTTAATAAAGTAATTAAAAATTATTACTTAATGAAAGTAATTTAAAAAGGGAAATTACTTAAAAGAATAATTACTTGATCTAAGTAATTAAAGATAAATTAAGGATAATTTAGCAAGGTGATTTATTTAATTTTATGATTAATTAAGGGTTAATTAATTGATAATTAAAGATTAATTAATTAATGATTAATGAAAGTGATTAAGGGATGATTTATAAATGAAGGGTTAATTAATTAAAGACAATTACTTAATTAAATAATTAATTAATAATTAAAATTGTTTTATAAAGTGGTTAAAAGATAATTATATAATATAAATATAAGTAATTAGGATAATCACTTATTGTAATTAATTAAGGATAACTAATTTAATGGTAATTGATGAAGGGTTAATTAATTAATTTATTAATTAATTAATTAAGGATAATTAATTAAAGAATAATTAAATAATTAGAGGTTAATTATTTAATTAAAGGTGGATTAATTTATTAATTAAGGTTGATTAATTTATTATTAAAGGTTAATTAATAAACGATTTGGGAATAATTAATTAAAGATTTGTAATAAATTAATATTAATTAACCATGATTAGTAGTTTATTCATAAGTAATTAGTCTGATTTAAATTAATCAGATGATTGATTAACCTCACTTATGGATGTTTAATTTGTATTGAATTTTTGTAATTGTTTGATATCTCTGCTACGTGATGCTTTGTGATATGAATTATTTTAATTCAAGCTGTGATGAATGTAATTTATTTTATCTGTGATTTATCTGTGAATCTGTGAATGGAAGATAAGTGTTATAAGAATATACCGCTTGTCGATATTGATATGATTGAATCTGTGATAATTGATGATATTGCACTATTGTGTGAAACCCTTGGACTACACTATACACACATAAATATGGATTGCATGAGGAAATTAGTTAAGTCATAGATTTTTGAAATGGTTTTAAAGTTGAATTTTGAATTCAAAATGGTTTTGGAAATGGAATTGGGTTTAATATGAAAAGCTTTTAAAAAGGAATTTTGAAGATAAAAGTTATATTGAATAAGTTGATAAAGTTTTGAAATTTAAATAATTTGATTTGAATTTAAATTCAAGGTTTGAAATTGAATTCTATATTTGGAAATTATGGTTTAAAAAGGGTATACAAGTTATAAATGTGTTTTATATGGGTTTTAAACCATTTTAAAAGTATTGTTTTGGAAATTTAAATTTAACCCAAGTTTGAAAGACTTTAGCTTGTGCAAATGTAATCGGATTTCTTTTCGAAACGGAAACTATTTGTTTTCTAATAATAATAGCTTTCATAATAAAGGAAGGTTTTCCAATTGGTATTGAAAAGATTTCAAGTTGAAATGAATTTTTTTTGAAAGCTATAAATGAATCTTTGTAAAAGATTGTTCGACCTTGTTTTGACATTGAAGAGGATCTAAAAGGTGTATCTTTTGTATAAAAGATTTGAAATCAAAATTGTTTCTGAAAGCTATAAATCTTTGGAAAAGGTTTTGAAATCTATGAATTGAATCTTTGATTTAAAGATTTGTTGAGTTAATCAAATTTGAAAGGGAAATTGTTTAGAAAAGCTATGAATTCATCTTTGTGGAAAACTGGTGAACTTTGTGAAGTAAATATTTTTGTTTAAAAGATTTGAAAATGATAATTTGTTTAAACCATGTGAAAGAAAAGTTTTGGGTAATAAGTTACGACTTAACTGAGATCCCAATATCCATATGTTTTTTAAATTATTGCGCTCATTATTCGGTTTAGCCGGGAGAGAACCTTGTGTCATATAACCCATTCCGAATAATGATATGTTATGGATAGCATTTGAAGACCAGTGCTGAAGACCAGATATTTCCGAAAGCAAAAGGATAACTCTTCGAATGTCTCTACACCGGTTGATCCTCGGTAAAGAGATTTGATCACCCTTTGTGATGGGAAGTCCGGACGTGATTAGTGAATATTCGGATTTGCAAGGGCTTCTTTGGAAGTGCTTTCGGTTCTGTTCGAACCAGGAACAGACTTGTATGGATGTATGTCTGACATTACAGTTTGAGATGTAAAGATGGTTTCTATCAAATACATTTCTGTTTGGTGGCAGAGAATTTATTCTCTTAGCTTAACACCCTTCTCTAAGATGTACGAGCTCAGAGGTTATATAGTTGATGGTTACTAGTGATACATTCCCAATTTGGTAGTGTGGCGTGCCGACTGCTGCTGAGTGTTGCTGGTCATTTGTTGATCGAAGCATGGCTTTTGTGAAAAGCGTAGCTTTGTGGACAAGACCTCGTGGGACCACTTCTCGGAAATGGTCGAAACGGGAAAGATGCGGCAAGGTTTTCATGGGTCGCGCCCCTAAGGTATGTCCATTCCTTTTGAAAAAGGATGGTATCATGGTATGGAGCCTAGATATTTAACCTATGTGGTTACTGCAAATACATTGCTTTGTGGTTGTTGGTGTTGAGAATCCTCGGATAAAGGTCGCAAACGACCATGTATGGCATATTTTGTAGGTGTTACTCCTAGGAAAGGAGTAAACCGACCTTGTGTTGGCAGAGAGTCGGGTAGGTTCTCGAGGCGTCCCTCCAGAGGCGTTCCCATGTGGAAATAGGAAGTTCCTTAGCCTGACCATTTGTTTGATAATCAAAAGAAACAATGCGCACCCTATACGGTTTTAGTTGCATAACCTGCCATGGAATGTGGCGGTAATCTGCTATTGAACATGGTAGCTACAATAGGCATACAATAATGGTTGTTTGCTGGCTAAGATTAATATTATACTTTCGAAATAATTTCCACTATATACTAATAATAATATCAAAATGGTTTTCGCGTCGTAAGCATGTTTGACTACCATACGGAGAAATCTCCTACAATTCTGTATTTGCATGGTGTGTGCGACCGGAGGCCTTATGATAGTTTCATTTCCAAAAAGCATTGCGGATTTCAATTTTAAAATCTTTGTTGCTTGTTTTAAAGATAAACTATTTTTGTTTGCTCATACCAGTTTCATGACTGACCTAGAGTTTATTGTTCCCTTCCTAAACTCTAGGTGCCCATAATTTTCAACACAGGCAGTCTAGAGTTGGGTTTTTCAGATAATCAAATAGTAGGTGTAGATTCGTCAGCATTCAATCTCTGGATATTAGTAATCGCATTTGGATCGAGTTGCTTCACTTCAGCATGGGTGGTAGTTCTCGCTTTCTGGTTTGGAGCCCTTCTAGCTTTGGAGTTTTGGCAATGGAGTCACTAGATGTTAGATTGTAGTTTTCTCACTTGGAATTCTATTGGAGTTATATTTCCGCTGTCGATGGTTGCAAAGTCTAGACCATCCAGTTGTGTTATTTTCCGCTGTTGTCTTCTATCTCTGATATTTGTTATTCATGTTGTATCCGATATTGTATCAAATGTTGTATATCAATGATATTATCTTTTCTTCCACTGTGTTTTTATACTTAATGTGTTATAAGCTCCGGCGAATCGGATTTTTACGGTTGAATGCGGCAGTCGAATACGAGTGAAGTATGGATGTCAATTTTCGAACGTGAAAATCCAGACTGTCACAATAAGGGTATTGCCTTGCCATTGATTTATAGTGAATGACCCCATCGATTGGCTGCAGAGTTGATTAAATGATTAAAACAGCCTCGCTACTGCTCCAACACTCACTATGGTTCAACGGTTTCATTAAACATTTAGAACAAAAATTAATACTCCACCATATTAACTATTTCCAAACTTTACTTATTAAAACTTAATTTATCGTGTCTGACTGTCCCATCACAGCGTTTAGGAAATTCTTATCGATAACATTGACCAAACGCATCGACCATAATTCTTAAAGCACTAGATGGACAACCCAACACAAAAATTCATTTTCTTTAAAAAAATACCTCATATATAATACTCAAAATATTCTTTGTTTTTCCCAAAAGCAAAATCCAATTTCTCTTGGAAACGTATCTTCAATTTTTTTGAAAAATTTGAGAACACAATTTATCACTTATTCTTAAAATCAAGGAACACAAATAGAACTCATCGAGATATTCCTAGAGTACTAAATCCTCAAGATTGATGGAATAGACTGGAGTGTTCATTATTTCGAACGGTATAATGAACCACTCATAAGACTTATAACAAGCGCAGAATGCGGTAAGAGTAACGCTATCCTCCGCGACTCGTAGCTCATGAAAAATCGGTTTAGGGTCAAGCTGACGAATGACCCTAATACCACACAATAGATTAAAAAGATAGAAATGAGATATAAAGGTAAAGGTAAAATATCTTCTCAAATGAGGAGAAGTAACATTAACAACAAATCATTACTTTGAGTGAAGTAATACCACAAAGTATATCAACAATTGAGTATCCAAAGTGGATATCTCAAAAAGGGTAAGAATGGTAATATCAAATAAATTCAATGAATTACCTCATTTCCCTAGTAGACATCCTCGTGGGAGGATGACCGAAAGGCTATGAACCGGGAATGAAGTCGATAAAATATTCGATTGCCCGATTGAGTATCATACTTGAAACGGACTTACAGAAATTAACAGAGTCACAATGATGGAATTCGAGATATATCATCAACATCTCGAAACTCAAGAGTGAACACAGAGACTTCGGAATCATCATTAACATTCTGAAGAACAAAAAACAACGAATCAGCTGAACTGGGATACTTAATAAAGGGTCCCACTATTCGCAAAATGTGGCTTGATAATATGCAAGTTATTCCATCTCAAATCATTCCATACTCTAGATAGAAATAGCGTTCTAATTCACAAAAAAGATAAGCTACAACGAACAATCCCAAAATCCTCAAACATCATACCAAATATTACAGATCCCCTCAATAGGATTCGCAATCTTTAAAGAAATCACAAGATAAGAACATCAAAAAGCATCAAAAAATTCTTCCAATACGGATGAGTGTCAAGCACCTGTATCGAAGAGGACTCGAATAAAAAAAATCATGATTAGGATTACTCTTAGGATAATATATAATCAATTCAATTATGGAATACTACAGAATAAAATATATTCCTACACATATACAAAATTCTATCTCAAAGGACACGATAAGATAAAGGACACAACGATTAAGAGATCTGTAACACTTGTAGTATATTTGGATGTATTGTTATACATGCTTTTGTTCCTTGTCTATCATATTTTGTTCTGAACTCTACTCTGATACCAAGCTGTGACATCCCAACCCGAGTCCCATATTAACAAAGAGTATTATTGGGTAATACTGTCTGATAATGCGGAGAATAGGGCTGGTTAGGAGCGACCATCTATAGTCTTGTCTTAAATATCTATTAAATACGTCGGTTAGTGCTCTCTCAAGTAGATCGGCATATCCAATAAATGCTTAATAAAAAACTACAGGTGGCTATAGGATCTATCAGAACAAAATACAACTACTCTAATGCATAACACATTACAAAACAACAAATAGACACACACACACACACACACACATATATATATATACATACACACACACACTGATACATCCCAATAAAATACAAACATACATCGTAAGTGGTATAACGACCACAATATACACACGAGTCAAAACAATAAATACATATCAGATTCATACAAAACGACAATTAAACTACAAAAAGAGATAAGCTGATATCCAAGGCGAAAGCATCAAGTAAAGTCCAAAAGCATGTATCTAACCTAAAACAACTCGGTCTGACCCGAGTATAAAATTCACGGGTCAGTTTAGCTAAACTAATCAGTTTATAAGGATAAGCGATAATATGAGCATAAGGTAAAGGGTAAGATATCCTCTCGAATGAGAAGAAACAATAATAAGAGCATGTCACTACTTCAAATAAGGTAACCACACTAAGTTTATGTCCTCGAAATAGGTAAACTCACCAAATAACATTGAGTATAATAAATGCCTCATATCATCGGCAAAATCCCTAAAGCTGCTAAAATGGTTTCTATAAAACATATCTCCAAAATAGGAGAGTCCCAAATCTCAAACTCAAAACTCGCCATAAATGGAAATCACAAAAATATTCTATAAATAGAGAAGTCTCAAACACAAAATATGCCAAAAATGCAAAATATCATTTATCTCCAACTAGGAGAGTATAAATCTCAAATAAACGTCAAGTGTTAGCAAACCTAAATCTCAAATATAGAACTCGATAAAGAGTTCAATTTCCAAAGATGTAATCGCCATATATAATACCTCGGACGGCTCAAATGGCCAATAATGTAAAAAAGTGATACACTCGAAAAATCATAAGGAAATCAATGAAATCATCTCAAAGATATAGCACGTGCTTATAGCCGAAGCCCGCCAAGTACTGTTTTCTCAAAATAAGGCGCCACATCTCCTGGACAAAAATCACGAAGGACAAATAAGTACGTCTCTTGGACAAACATCTCAAAGGACAAACACGTCGCAATGACAAACGTCTCTTAGACAAACATCCCGAAGGACAAATGACCCGAAGGTCTAGTACTGGCAAATACGTCTCTTAGACAAATGTGTCACTAACTCTCGGATAGAAACCCGAACAGTGTTAACATTTGTCCCATACCACACGTTCGCACTAAACGTTTTACTAACTGCTAATAAATTTTATACTCAAAGCAGCAAAATGCTTACCTCGTCTCATTGGTAAACTCGACCTGAAGGTTAAAATGATCAAACGGACAAGTCGGGAATTAACCGATAAGATGAACGCACGTATCACATTCCACGTGTTACCAGACCATTTAATTGTCCTTCTCATTCGCTCGAATAGTGCAAGAACGTGTATTATATATATAAAATAATTTACTTGATAAAACAAGCTTTTAAAACCAATTTTCGAAATCACATTTGGAATCAAACTTTGAAAATTCCCTTATTATAGAGAATATATAGATTGTATAGCTCAAAAATAATTTAAAAATATTATTTGATAACTATTTAAAATGCTAATTTATTTTAAAAATTATTTCAAAATCGTTTAGAGAAAACCAAGATCGAAAACCATGAAAAGCAAAGAAAATACCTCAAAACCGATAACTCAAATTCAATTCGAATTCAATTCAAATTCAGTTCAAAATAAATTTGAATTTGAATTTCAAATTTTCAAAAATTTAGCTAGCCTGTTGACAGGAATCATAGCTCTTAAAACATCCTGAAAACAAGAAGTAGAAGCTAGGAAATCAAACCAGAAACAACCGCAAACAAAGAAGCCAACACCAGAAGAAGAAGAAGAAACACAAAACAAATGCTCCCTGGGTCGACTGCCAGGTCGACTTCTCTAGTCCTTTGGTCGACCGTACGGTCGACCAAAGGGTAGGCATAGTCGACCTGCCGGTCGACCCCCAAGCCTTTCTCTCACGCGATTTCTTCCCAGGCAATTTTTATGCGACGAACTGATTTTCAAACAAAAATTTAACATAACATATAAGTGAATTTTGCAACCAAATTTTGTAGGCATATAGAACAACACATAAACTAAAAACTGAAAAATCCAACAACATTTCATTGCCAGAATTGAAAGTTAAAGTTGCTCAAAGTAGGCACTCAGATCAGATTTTCATAGAGATAAGAAACAGAAAACAGTAAACGATTACAGAGCAGAAATTTGCACAGAATACTGCTCTTTGAGCATTGCATTAGCTAGAAATTGTGATATTTAACTCACCTTGATATTAGAGATGATCAAACCTTGAAGGTATGCCGAAAGATGGAATCTTGGAGCGAGAATTGGCTTCAGATATCTGTAAAACTCAAAAACGGAACATGCAGGCAAAGAGATTTACAGTTAACCGGCAATCTATTTCAAAAATTAATTTTTGACGAAATGGATGGTTTTAGATTCGGTTACCTATTGATTAGCTCCAATTTGATTTTGAAAACACAAAGATTTGAATTTACTTGAATAAAAAGGCTTGAATATGCAATTTGGTCGAGTGGGTTCTAATTTCTCAATTACTGGCTAAGGAAGAAGAAGAGGATGTGAGGAAATGAATGTACAGGTATTCGTCTTCTCACCTTCTCAAGCCAGGCTAAGTAATAATGGGCCATTAGGACCCAAAAGAAGAAAATAAATTACTTAACCTAAGTAATTAGTTCACATAAGAAACAAATATTCACATATTTACATTATATAATAAAACAAAGTCATTTCTTTCCAATTTTTAACCAAACAAAATATGTAAATTTACATACACATGAAATAACTTATTTTACACTATATGAAAAGTTTAATTTTTATTTTTAAAACATTATTATTATCAAAATCCTTTATTTTTCAAAAATACACTATTTACTCAAATAAATGAATAAAACTCTATTTTTAACTTCTAAATTTCCACAAAATTACTTTTTTCACTTAGAAAAATATTTTAAACCATTTAAAAACTTAATTTATAGCCAAAACATATTTTTAGATCAATTTTCACCTTTTTATTTACATAACACACTTTAAAAATCAATTACTCCTTTTAAAAATTACTAAAAGAAGCAATTGGAAATAATTAATGAAATTATTGCACTATCACCAAATAAAATCATCTTCCACTTATTATTATCTCAAACCACTGTAATAAATTTCCAAAATGTTATTTTCTCTTTTTATTCTCAAAATTCGTTGTTTGTTCCTAATAAACAATTTAAATTCTCAAAATTATTATTAATTCTCAATATTAAATTATAACTATCGTTATAATTTAATACTTACAGGTAATCACTAAAAGCAGGGTTGTTACAGGTACCATAAACATGAAATCAAATAAAATCATTGTTATTGTATAGGTAAACATTAAATTAAATAATTAAATTGAACTTATTGTACATAAACATGAAAGAATAACAGAATATAAACTGCAGAATATATACTTACCCATTGTTGTGTATGTTGCTTCACGAATGCGGTTGTGGATCTCAGGGGAGGAGTTGAACAATTTATAGTCCCATTTAGATTCTCATTATCAACTTCAACTTTTGATTTTGGTCATGCTATTTTCATATTGACTACATCTCTAATGCACGACATATCAAATGTGGGTTGCCACAACTCATAAGTAAGCACCTCCATGTTGAGGATCTTTGGTGTATTCTTCCTTCGGCAACTACCGCCATACCTCATTCCAACCATAAATCTTGCATTTGTAATCTTGGGCACTGCTGTTACTCTAAAAAGGAGAAGTGTAAATCAATAATGTTAGTGATTAAGTGAAAATATCTTACATGACATATTTCTAAATTAAATTTGTAGAAGACCTGCAAAATTATTGTGGATTGTAAAATTTACCGTACCGACTTCACTTAAGTGTGCTCGTAGTGCCCTCTTTATGCAAGTAGATGGCCATGCTACTACCTTATTCTCAACGTTTGCTAATACTGTCATTTCAGGTGTAGAACTCCATAAAAAAGTATTTGGTTTTTCCATGAAACCTATAATAACGCTCACAACATTTGGTCCAAGACGAATGCCATTGACAACCTCATTTGGGTCCTCGAACAACACTCTCCCACTGGCAATAATTCCATAGATTTCATCCTAATTATACACCGAACATACGTCGTCATTGCTCTATAATTATTCAATCGAAAATTATATCAATTACTGGATCAAAAATAAAAATCCAAATGTTATTTCTTGAAAAATGTATTTATTAGTTTTGCCAATTCAGGTGTGCTCCCTTCTTTCAACTTTCTTTACCTTTCAAACTTTCTTTACCCTGTAGCAAAGCAGACTTTAATCTTAGAAGCACTACAGTGGATATGCACAATCAAATCACAAATACCTCACATCACTATTGTACATGTGAAATCGTGTACACAATCACAATTAAATCACAAATAGCAAAGAAGCAGTAATTGTGAGTCTATGTACACCATTATACATGTATTATACTAAAACTACACCCACAAGCCAAATAAAACCATAATCTTATCAGATCATAGTTGTAGATTTTTCAAAATATATTAACTAAATATGACCTAAATAAAAAATACTACTAATTTTTATACTGCAAAATTAAGCACTACAAACAGAAAAAAAGCACTACAAAATTAAGCACTGCATCTTAAATTTTTCAGACGTTGAAATATCCCTTATATCATATTTTACATATATAAATTACTTTTAAAAGTTACCTTTTGGTCCACTAGCATCTATACCAACTCTTCAATTCTACTATTTTCTGTTGACACTGAGATATTTATATATCTCTAGACTGGGCCACAGCTAGCTTAGTTAAGGTACAACCCCTTCCCGGTGCCCTTAACCGTTATGGTTTATCTTGTTCTAATACATATGCAAGAACATCTCCGTTGACATTCTGTGATGAGCTGGACTGTGGTAGGCCACCAAATTTTTTAATCCCCTCCTATATAAATTAATACATACGGATAATATACGATGGTAAAAGTATCGTAGTACTGGACAATTTTTCATATACCGTTAAAAAAAATCTTGCATTATTGATATTTGGAGCTTCCGCGGTCACTGGTTCACAATTATTTTAACGTGAGATTTAACCCAAACGTCAGCTCTAGTTACGGTCGATGGATCTAGACTTCCTTTTTTTCTAAATTTAGAATAACATTAAATAAATAAACTGACAGGTATTAAATACTATTACATAATGCTATGCTTAATTGACTAACCATGTCGTCGGCCAATCTAGCCACTCCCCTACGACCAGATGTGTGTGGAAGTTGTTTATCCCTAAGGGTTGAATATTTCTCCTTTCGTTTTTGAAATTATTAGAAGATGTTAGAATTGAGTGACCACTAGTAAGCAAGTTGCTTAAGTAGATTTGATTGTTACATACAAGCCATACAACAATTAATGGTACACAGGCAATCAGTGGTTCAATTTTTGAATATGTATTATTATATTGCTTGATATCGATAATGTTATATGTTGCTTTACATTCAACATATGAATAAAAAATATCTTAATGTTACCTTAAACTCTGGACTAGTTTTTGTCTTCACAACCTTTCGCCATTCGTTCATGCTTTTGATGTTGGTAGGTTTTAGTTTCAATCATTACTCTCCGTTCTCCACTTTATTTCATTTTCGAACTAACTTGCTTTTTGTGGACCTCCAAATTGCTCCCGTTTGTTGAAATACGGTTTTTCTTTGCCAATCCTCTTCCAATTTAAGTTGAATCTACAATAATACATGAAAACATGATATTAACGCTAGAACATATGATATTAACAATAACTATTTGCCAAAGCTTTGTGTTGCTGTAAAACTGTTACTGTACACTATGGTTGGATGAAAGAATATATTATAATTGGAATGCTCATGAAAGAATAAATTATAGTTGGAATGTACATGGATCTCTGCTAATGCTCATAAAACTATTACTATATTCAATGTTGCATCAGGCACATTTAAGGAAAATAATAGTAGCTTTTCGTACTAATTCATTTCTTTTTTATACTACTATGGTTGTACAACTTTAAATTACTAACACTAATATCAAAGACAATTACATAAATCTATTTTTTTACCTAATTATTGATTCACATATCAACTGAATATTTGTTAATTCAATGCTGAAATGTATATGTTTTTTAATTTGGTACTGTTCATTAAAGAAGGTGCAAGCATCAAATGCAAAAATCTTTTGGTTGTTCACATTACAATTTAATTGCCTAATATACAAAAGGATTCAACCACAGAGATACCAGTAAAATGGTATACAAAAATAGAAGTAATAAACTGATCTATTCTTCTCTTAAAAAGAAAAAAATGTTGGCATTTCAATTTATCCTAACAAGTGTAATTATTTTCTTTCCATACCTGAATTGATTGTCATAAAACAACTTTTAACTCATCACTTAGATTCCTCCAATCATCAAGTATGTATGGAACTACTTCCGCACAAACAGTCTAAGAAAAAAGGATAAACATACTGACCCTGGCGCTATTAATATGCCTACTTCATTGAAATCAACTTCAATTCGATCATGAATGTTTAATGGGAGTTTTTTTGCTTTCATTGGACTTCCACTGCCTCTTTTCCGAGACATACTTGCAGTTTCAGCTTCACTCGATCTCCCAATTTCCATCTCAGCATCATCAGTTTGGTCAAAACGGAATTCATTTTCCAAGCGAAGTTCTTTGTTTTCATTGTCTTCATTGCAAGCACGGGCTCGCTTTCTAGCATTGACTTCTCGTTCTTGGCCTTCACTGTAAGCACCGACTGGCTTGTTAGCATTTACTACTCGTTCTTACCCTTCATTGCCCACATCGGTTGGCTTCTTACATTTGCGATTTAAATTATACTTCCGCTTTGAATTATACTTCTAGGATTTCTCTTCGTTCTTTCTCTAGTTGCGAGTACATACAAGGCTTGGAAACATCTCTTTTCTACAAAGGAAACAAAATACGGTGTTGTTTAGATTTATGATAAAAAAGGAAATAGAGGATAAAACATAAATTAGTTCAGTGAATCTTAAGGCACCTTAAAATTAATTCATAAATAAAAAGTTTGACGGTGAGCATAATACCCATGTGCTTATAAAATAAGAGCTAACATCTTTTACAATAGTGATATCACTTATATATAATGAACATTTTTAGGTGCCAAAACATTATCATGAATATGTGTTTTTGACTTGAGGATTAAATATGCAGGTACACATAGAGAATATAATATAATCAAGTCATGTTTAGACTTGACATGAGGATTAAATATGACTTGAGGATTCAATTGTAGGTACATTAAGAGAAGATAATATAACCTAGTAATGTTTAGACTTCAAAATAGTTCATAACGTGACTAAGCTACTTAATATAACAAAAATTAACTGTATAATTATGATTGAGTATGCATATGCGACGCATGAATTTGTGATAAGATCTGATAGCCAACAAAGAACTATGAAAGAAGACAAAGGAGTGCATTTATATTTTGAAAACTAACTAATTTAAGAATTATCTAACTTCTATAACTTATGACTTGGGATCTATTGTTATTTTGTTGTGGATATATGTAATTATACAATGATCTTTTGAAAATATTTGTAAATAATCAACATATATCATTGGCTGATATAAAATTCTTATCATAATTGGTCTTGGCCAGACGCAATAAGTGTGGCCAATACATAGTATTGTATTTAGATGCTAATAATCATGTGATGCCGAATAATACAATTCAAAAAAAGGCTCATATCCACATAATATGATAAATACTCGATATAGTATGCATCATCAACTATGTTAGAGTTGTGAAACGAAAAACATTAATTGCTAAGGTATAAACATGATTGAGAAAAACTTCAACATGCATCTATTAATGTTATTTGAGAAAAACATTAATTACTATGGTATAGACATGATAGGGCATTCACGCTTTTTGCTTGCACTTACAACCACAATATAGCCAATGACACGAGTGGAGATATAGCCAATGACATGAGTAACACGAATAATACACTTAAAGAAAAATAAATAGTCACATTATAGCCAGTGACACGAGTAGAGATATGTAAAGGAATGCATTAATATAGAAACAGCTAATACATAGAATAACAGTGCAGACGAACAACAGTCACTAAAGAAAATTGAATTTCCAAATATATCAGATTTATACTATCATAAATTAATAATTATGTTCAATTAAAATATATAATATACTCAAGTATGCCTTGGCAATCCTTCCTAACATAGCTAACATCTTCATCATCCATTTCAGTTATTTCGCAATCTTCCACGCCTTGAATATCTTCCTCAATGCAATCATGTGACTCTAAATCATCAAAAATTACCAATTAGAAACAACATTTTCTCTTGAATAAAATACTTGTCTTGCTTAAGATGCAAGTATGTATGGATCTTTTGAAAACGGTGCTTGATGTAAATTAACAAGAGTGAACCCATCATCATCAACTTTTACTCCATTTCCTATATACGTCCAAAAACACTTAAAAACATGAATTTAAAATAAATGATAATCTAATAAAATTATATCCAACGATATTCCACAATAAGTGACCACATCAACCACTTGGGACGTATCTTTTGCACTTGCTCTATACATAGTAGTTGCACCAAAAGTCACCTATAATACTAGGTTTCTCTCCCAGCATCTTTTATATGAAAGCGTTGCCTATTGATGATATATCCTTTATAAGACATGGAATTGTTCTTCGGACCAAAAGCAGTCCATCTTAACATGTCATTATGATCCTTGGAGATAATAGGCATCTACAACAAATTGCATTTGGCGGGTATATTTTAAGTAATATTAGTAGACAAATGAGAATATATTTGGAATCTAACTAACCTTTCTTTTAATCCAATCGGCAAAAAAATTTGTATGTGTTTCCCAAAGTAAGATCGAATTTTTTCTCATACGCTGGCCTGAATAATCTAATTCCTCCAAATGCAAACTAGTACAGATCAAGTGATTATAAGTTATACTTAGCATTACGAACACATCAAAATAGTTAAAACAATGTAACATAAACTAGGTCTGTCAACGGATATTTTTGGATGCGGATAATGTCATATCCACGTCCGTTTCCAAAATGATTTTCGGATGTCGGATATCCGCATCCGCGAATACGGACGGATATCGGATAATTATCATATCCGCTAACGACTGATAAATCAAGAAATATAAATTTTAAGTTTAACATACATTTTTTTCAATCCAATTGATTATAAAAGTGTTAAATATAAACAAATATGGCGATCATAAATAGTTTTGAGTAGTTAATAAGCATTAAGTGCATATAATATAAACTAGTAACTTAATAAAATAATAAATATCTTTCATTATAATGAAATACACATAGTTTATATTATGATCTTAACAAAGACCGGACAGATAATTTTCGGATGCGGATGTCTTCGTATCCGCATCTATTTTTCCGGATATCGGATATTATCCGCTTTTCGGATAAGGAAGCGGATGTATTTTGAATTTTTAGGGTATCCATTGACATCCCTAATGTAAACTTACTCTATAAATGGTTCCATCACAGCCATATTCATTAATACGGCTAAATAAGCACTTTCTTTCTCTTTAACTGACAATGTAACTGTCTTGGACGTTGAAATCGGACGTCCCTCGAGTATTAACTGCTTTCATAATCTTCATTTCGAGCTTCTTTCTCTTCTATATGTCCTTATTTTTTCAAGAATTCTTTGAAAAACATCATGGATTCTTCTATAAAATAGGATTCTGCAATACATCCCTTTAGCCATGCATAGTTTCGTACATAATCTTTAAGTGTCTTCATATATCTTTCGAATGGGTACATCCAACGAAAATGAACCGGTCCATGTATTAGTGCTTCTTTTCCAAGATGAATTAACAAATCTAACATTACATCAAAAAAAGATGGTGGAAAAATTTCCTCAAGCTTACATAAAATTTCAATAATCTCAACATTGATTTGTTCTACCTTCTTTCTATCAAGAACACGTTGACATAATTTGTTGAAAAAAGAACATAAGTGAATTATTGCTTTTCTTGCCATCTTTGCCATTAATCCTCTTGAAGCTACTGGCAATAAGTGTTGCATTAATCTATGTTAATCATGTGATTTGAATCCACTCATTTTGCAATCCCGCAACGAAATCTGGTTCTTTAAATTTGAACAATAGTCATCTGGCTCGTTGAAATCGTACAATCTTTTGCAAAATATTTTCCACTCGGAATTTGACAACATGTATGGAGTCAGTGGAAGATATGTTTTATTCCCACAAAGCTGTGCATGAAGCTCATGTCGAATTCCCCAATCCTCTAAATCCTTTCTATAGTTGGTTCCATCTTTTGATTTATTACCATGCAACATCATGCCCAATAGACTTTCACCAATGTTTTTCTCCACATGCATCACATCTAAATTGTGATGTAATGGAAATTCCTATGAAAACCCAAACTCTAACGCATTATTGTCTTTTTCTTCTGTTAAAACCATGAAAAGTAAATAAATTAACCGTTAACCTTCCAATATGGAAGATCAAAGAAAATCGATCTTTTTTTCCACCTTGATAGCTCCATTTTTGTAGAATCGTTAATATTATCATCTTCATCTTCTATATCATAAGCACACTTCCTCTTCTTACTTTCCTTTTTCTTTTCCAAAATCATTTGGATAATCCTTTAACAATGCATATATGTTTCTCCCAGTTAGAATTCTAGGAGCACTACCATTCTCTATAGTGTTATCCAACAATGCCTTTTGTTTCCTCTGTGAATCTGAAGTAGGTAAAAATCTTCTATGACTCGTGTAGACATTCTTTCGACTAAGATTCAACCAATGAGAATGGGTATTGATGCCACAAAATGGGCAAGCTTTTTCCCGCTTCACACAACATCCTGCAAGAATTCCATAAGCTGGAGAATCATTAATTGTCCATAGCAAATGCATTCGGTTTAAACAAAGTTTTACTAAATGCATCATAAGCATCAACTCTAATACACACAAATGTTGCTAGTCTTCCACCAAAGGCACCAAATATACATCAATATCATTTCCGGGTTGCTTTGGGCCTGGAATAAGTAAAGTTAACATAATATTTTCCTTCTTCGTACATAACATAGGCGAGAAATTGTATGTCACAAGCATTATTGGCCAACAACTATATTTTGAACTCAACATGGAAATTGGATTGAATCCATCTGTAGCAAGACCATGCCTAAGATTGCGTGGATCGGATGAAAAAGATTTAAAATTTTCATCCACAATTTTCCATGCCATAAAATCCATGGGGTGATGCATTTTTCCATCATTGCTTGCATTATTAAAATGTCATCTTAAATCTTCTGCCATCTTTTGAGATCTATACATTCTTCTAAATCTTGAAATTGTTGGAAAGTATCTCCACACTTTAACTGGAATACCTTATATAACCTCTTTAGTATCTTGATTTTTCTTCCATCTCCAAGAAATACATTTTGGACAAGTATATAAACCTTTATATTTTTTCTAAAAAGGAAGCAGTCATTCTCACAAGCATGTATCTTTCCAAAACCTATATCGAATGCTTTAAGAAATTCCTTTACTACATATAAGGTTTTGGAAAGCATGTTATCCTTCAGCAAAAATAAATGTTACATGGTTAAAATCTTATCAAACCCACTATCAAACAAGCGAGTCTCACATTTAAGATTATACAAAACGACGATGGTAGATAATTTTGTGTGATCTGTGTAAATATGATACAATGGAGTTTCTGCATCTTCCAAATTCTTGATAAACTCATCATCTTTTCTCTGAGAATCAACATTATCTTTATCATCATAAAAAAAAATCATGATTCAGAAAATCTTCGTCTTCATTGTGAGTTATCTTACATAACACATATACGTCAAACACATTTTTTTTCTTCTCTATATTTATCTCTCCACCATGGTTAAACCATAAACCGCCCATGTATCTAGGATTCATTCCTTCCATAATTAAATGTTCAACGATGATGTGGTCATCATGAAGACTAAGATTCCGACAATCTTTGCAGGGACATAAAAAAATTTCTACACCACTCACATTCCTCTTTGCAGCATGCATGAAATTCACGGCTCCTTGTCGATACTCTATACGAGTTCTATCACAAAAGTTAAAAGCATAAAAAAATGATATTTAATATTATATTACATATTTTAATTCTCAAAATACATATTAAGTTAAGCATCTTATTATCACCTATTTAAAAAAACCCAATATTTTTCCATCATCGACATATGAAGGCAGATAAGTTTCCAAACTATTGATGAAGATATTGGTTATCTATTGTAATCAAAAAATAACTGCATATTTCCAAGAATAAATAAATGCAAAAAATTATAATAAGCACTCTAAATAATTGAAAATCTCCAATTTCCAAGAATATTGACATTAAGAAAATTAACTTCTAAATACATTTGTAGAAATCTCTCGTTATTTTGGGAAAATGGAAGCAATAAAAAGTTTATAGCAACTTTAACAAGTTGGAACCATTGGATCAGAATAATATAATCGACATCATTGGAATGAAGAAGCCATGACCCAAATATACATTACACAACCTCCTTAGGTACTATTGTCGAAAGTTGATTGTTTAACCTTTTAAATATACCAAAAGCAATATGACTCATAGATTTGGATGTTTGAAATTTGTAAAAGAGCCTTTTCAATATATAGTTATCTCTATCAGCAACGTATTATATAAAACGTATTATAAAAATAAACTTATTTTTATGTTTTAGAATATTTATAAAAACATATCATTAACTTTTATAACTTAATTTTCGATATTTTTTATTTTTATCAAAATTGAAAATAAAGGTGTGAATTGAAAAAAGCTTTACGAAGGACTTTGTACATGTAAAATTAGAAAATACTTTGTATAGTCAAATTTCATAAAACTAACTGATTTATAGGCTAGTTAGTCAGTTCAGGCATTTTCACCCTAAATTGCTCTTGTTAGTTAGCTTCAAATGTCTAATATTAGTATATGATAACATTAATATGCTTACGTACGTCTTACGTAAAAACAATAAAACCTTATTATATACTAATAAAAAAACTACCTTTATATGTTGAAATATTTCAACTCCTCTCTTCCATACATCCTTGAATGAAGTGGTACCGGTTGGAAAATATATGAATGTTTAAAAATCAAAATATTATCTTTCAAATTTCTAGTATGAAACTAAGAAAATATTTCAAGCTTGTGAAAATAATAATGAAATAGCAGAATATAACATCAGCAAGTATATTTTATAATTCGATAATACATTTTTCATTAGGAAGTATAGTATAGATTAGCATTCGATAGGCAAGCAAATTCTTTTTATTGCAAAATAAATGTTAATTTTGGAAAGAATACACTTGTACGGGAACAAATGCAATGAAGAAAAACATTTAAACAATCTAGATATTTCAAGCAGCCTAAGGCAACAACAATTTGGATACTTAACAAATTTGTGTAAGAATGATACTAAACTACGGTTGATTAAAATTACTGAGACTTTGCTATTACTGCAAAATATATATGGACACATCCTTTATTTTTATTTCAAAAATACTAAAGATGTGGGTATGCATTTTATAAGTGTGTGTTAACGTAGGTTGCTTGTATTATTAGTTGTTGCATCCATATAGCTCTACTTGTCCATCATTAAGGTCCACATTGCAAAGACAACCACTACTAAGGTCTACTTGATAGTATCATTTTATTTCTTTTTGCATTAAAAATTGTTCTCCTAGCCATGTTGAACGATTTATTTTAAGAACTTAGCAAGAAAAGTTTTCATGAGTGAAAGTAAATCTTGACATTGAAGTTTATCAAAGTACCTTAACTTTTGAGGAATAGTAATAGCGTACAAGGTCAAAATTATAAATGAATATAAGGTAATGCATATTTGTATTGGTTATTTCCTTGTAAAATAGGAGACAGACAAATTCCTTTTTTTTAAATGGTACTTAGAGACAACATCACTGGGAAACCATATCACAAATCACGTGTCAATATATGTTCAAATTCGAATCACGCTATGCAAATTTCGAACTTGTGACCTCTCGCACCAAAGCTGAATCACTTAACCACTAGGATAATGGTGTTTGTCGACAAATTGCTTTCTTATTAAGTAGTATTGTATCATTTCTACCAAATTTTAATATTTGTATAACCAAAAAACATGTTTCCAACCAGTAATAGATTGTTCATCCGATTTCGTTAACTAATAAATCACAATGCAAACAATCACAATATCACTGAGCTATCCTTGCAGTAATCACAAAATAACTGAGATACCCTTGCAGTAATCACAATGCAAACAATCACAAAATTTCTTTAACATGGCAGTAAAAATTCTATTTTTTGTTGAAAATATCTAAACAATAAACTGTAAAATTACATTCTATGATGTATTCACAAATAATCACAAAATAACCTACAGTAATCACAAACAATCACAAAATAACTTGCAATATAATCTATAATAACTTGTAGTATCAATAGATAAGTAAACCTAATGAACATCAGAAACAATCACAAACAATTTTATGTGTAAGCTTTAATCATAATCAGAAAATCAATTTATAAAAATCAACCTAAATATACATATTTAGGGCATCGCGAGGAGAAAATCGGGTCAGAGAGCTACCGCGATAATCTTGAGAGGAGTAGATGCGTCGATGAAAATAAACGACGATATGGAGATGAGTGATGTAGAGAGGCATGGCTGAATTAAAAAGCGATTTGAGAAATTATTTTGAAATGAATTGGGAAATAATTTTGAAGCGATTTGAGAAATTTTGTTCCTTAGGTTTAGAAAATTTATAAATGTGAGATAATTTAATGATAGGGAATGTACTGGTTACATTTATTAGATTTAGGCGGAAAGATTTTGGTAAGGTGCGGAAAGATTTTGGTAAAGCACGAAAGGTAAAATAATTTTTGCCGCGTTTTAACTATAGGGTGAAATGTTTTTAGTTGCATTCAGAAATAAATGCCACCAATTTATGCAACCAAATGCTAGTTTTCTTGTAGCGAATACGTCTGATAAATACAATACGTTTCAAAATTGAAATGGAAAACAGACTTTTAACAGCGTTTTTGTTTCCATCTTAGACTAAACGTATCGGTACAACTACTTTTCTATAGCGTTTTGAAGCTTGTTATAGAACTTTTACATAGAGTTATGTTTTATGATACTAACAATTATGACATCTTTTAATTGTTATAATAGGTTGACATGCCATATTATTATAGCGTGTAACATCCTACCTTTTTCGCATACTTTAAATCGACACACGTGCCAATTCAAACCATACGGAAGGCCGGATTGTTATGGGGTAAATAAGAAAAACAGAGAAGAAAAAAAAACTAAACAGAATCTCACAGCGGAAGGATAAAATATAATAATCAAATATACAGTTTATAAATCTGTTTACAAAACCATTTATATAATACATATCAGAGTTACACATACCAATAACAATGCAGCGGAACAGTGTGTAGTGCACTAGTATAAATAATAATATAAATCTTCGTCTTCGTCCTCCAGAGCTAAATCTTGCAATCCTGAAACGCTCGGACTGACCCGAGCGAATTTGAAAAGACAAAAACACTCGAGTCAGAACTAAAAGATCTTATGTGAGTTAAATTAACAGAAATAAATATGAGTGCAGTAACTCAAGAGATGCTCGGGATTTACATCTCCTAAGGATCCGTTAAACTATTTACTATGTAGTATATTGCGCTATTATAATAGTGTCTATTTGTAAAATAAACTTACTTTTTAATAGCGTTAAGGGGTTACCCATATAGCCCTTAACACAGAATATATTCCCATAGTCTATACAGTACCGTAATCTCCCCCGTACTGGGCGTCGTCAGAGGGCACTCCATAGGTATGGTACAAAACCAAAATCGTATAAGGCGCGCTAGGGTAGGTGACACGGCACAACTAGGCAATGCCAGGGTAGACATACCAATTGCTATCCGGGCTGATGGTAACGCATAGCCGCAACTACCGCCCACCTCGAACAAACACCCCCAAATCAAAGAAATCAATAGTGGCCACCGAAACAATCCAAAGTCAGAGTATAGTATAGAAGGAGTGCGTTCGATCAGAGGAATGACCTTATTGGCCCGAGAATCGCTCCTGTTTTAGCCACCTTATGCCAACTCACGGGAGTTGGGTCCACGTATTTACCTTACAGGAAACGTCGCCACCAACCTACTTCATTCTGAAATCTCCACCGTGTACACGGTTAGTCAAAGTGGTTTTCGGTATCGACAGAGAGTATGTCCATATCCGATCCCGGTCTCTTTGCCAACCAATCGTTATTATAACACCGCGGTCCTTTAAAATAGTTTATACTTAAAACCATAATAAAATTTTCCATTTCAAAATTATGAATACGATATCATTTTAAAACCCAAACAATATGATATCATTTTATTCCAAATATAATTACTTTCCAAAAATCATACTGCTTTAAAATTTATAATATATGGAAACCAAACATTTGAATTTATACTTCCAAAGTCTAATATTTCAAATTCATAAATTTAAAACCATAACTTCTAAAACTTAAATGGTTTGGATATTCAACGGTATATAGAATAAATGGTTCGACTTTAAGGTTACTTGGTAAAGAAAATAATTTCCATGGCTTTACAAATATATTTCTTTATTTAAAGTCCAAACCAAAATTTTAATATCACTTTCAAGTTCCAAAACCACTTCAATTCCTATATATATATATATATCTATTTGGAGTATTAATATTTCAAAACTAAAGTTGGATTTTATTCTTTCAACAATTTGATGTTCCATTATTTAGTCTTGAATATTCACATAAATTTCTTTAATAAAATTCCAATTTCTAGTAATTAAATATTTTCTCAAATTTACTTTATACTAGAATATTCATTTTTAAATTTATCTTGGAAAATCCAGTTATAAATATCATATCTTAAAAATTCCGAACCTAAACATATAAGATAAGTTACCAAATTCCATTTTCTCAATTTTTATCATTTTTATTCAACAGGTTTATACACAGCTTAAATTTAAATTTTTAACTTCATATGTATATATATCGAAGAATAATATTTTATAAAATATCAAAATAAATTTTTAAAAACCGTATCCCATCCAAACCATAGAAATCACTTTAAAATAATTTATATATAGAACACGGTGCCTGTATATAATTTTCTATCATATGGTCAAGTGATACGGATATTTGTCATTTCAATCCGCAATTTAAAAATAAAATTTTGCAGTTGTATATCATTTCAAACCACAATCACGAATGAAATGGAAAAATGCATGATAACTTGCAATTTAATGATATAAAATAAAACATCCATTCATCAACATCATCCATCATCCAAACCAAAATCATCATCCAATAATAAATCAATATCAATATATATCTGATAATATATAACAGGTAATAACTGGCAGTTATATTCAAAATAAAATTTAACAACTATTAAATTAACAGTTTATATGCAAATAAATAACTATAACTGTCAATTTATACGCAGTAATAAAATTTATGAACAGTTAAATTAAATAAATGTGATTTAACAGAGGTAAGGAATAAAACATGTCAAATAGTCATAAATAAATTTCTACTCATATCTAAAATCAATTTAACAAACATAAGAAAATTTAGAAATTGTGAGTGGGTTAAAACACTCACCTTTTGAATTTAAATCGAATTTAAACCCGATTTAAACCCAAAAATTTGACGGTATCCAAATCAGTCCAAACCAGCGTCAACAGATCCGAAATTTAATTACGATCCTAACAAAAGAAATTTCGCGTGAATCGGAGATCGTATGAAAAAGATATTCAATATAACGCGCTTGAAAATCAAAATTTAAATTGAAACAACAAAATTAAATAGAAGGCCACGTCACCATACCCATCTCTCTTCTACAGTGCCTCGTACCCCCAACAGAACGCGACCCCTCCTGAAGCCGCCTTAACACCGAACCCTAGTTAATATTCGCCACCTTCACAAGCCAAACCGCCACGATTAGAAGGTGCCACTGGACTCAGCACCTCAGGCCGCCCCCATAGGCCGAGCGCGGCCATCTCTGGTGTTCCCAAACGCCACCGTCCACCTCTTCGTTTCCCATCAAACTGCGACGCCTACGGCCACCATTTGCGCGAGCGAACGAGGATCTAGGGCTTGCTAGAGCTCCTCTTCGAAACCATACTTCCCAATCGAGCCATCGCTGAAGATCTACCGTTGAAATCACCAAATATCAAAACGAACGACCGAGCTTGATTTGCAATTACAGGCCAAACTATGATTCGAATCAAAGAACGAATTGCACCACCCGATTACGCATCTCGAGAACATCGACATATATTTTTCTGGAATTTTTCTAGAGAGTTTGAATTTTCATTGAAATTTTGAATTGAAATAGATCTAGGTTTTGCAACCGTTGAGGAGGAGAAGGAACTGAAGAAAAAAGCGTACAACAGAAGAGAATAGAATGGAGGCTAGGGTTTATCACAGTATATTTATAGACAAATAATAAAAGGCTAGGGGCACGAATTACGAACGTGCAGAACAAACCATGGCCCAAAAAGCCCGTTCTAACGCTGGAATGAAATTTATTAAACCCATATATCCAAATAGGTATTTTAAAATATTCTGAACGCGATGGAAAAAGTTTCACGTCCAAATTTGATCGTATGAAGAAGTTATGATGAAAACAAAATTTCCAAATTGATTTCAAATTGATTTTAATTAAATCGATTTCAAGGCGTTTCGCGTCCGTACGATCAAACGACAGGTCCGATCGATACGAAACTTGAAACGCTACAATAGTTCACTAATACGGATCCGATGAAACCAGTTTCGTCGAAATCCGAGTCCGTGGTCAAAATGGCTATTTTTACATAAATTAAATAAATTAATAATTAAATAAATTAATCCGTTATTTGAATTTCAAATTCTACAATTCATAAATTTGTCACCTTGTATTACCAAAAAAATCCTTTACACCAAATTCTAGTACAAAGGTAAAGTAAATAAATTCATAATTTATAGTATTTAACATTAAATTCAATAATCCAGTTATTTAATAATCATTCCTTTAACCTGGTTTAAATTCTCCTACTAATCTATTTAACCCTTTCTAGAATCATAGCTAATATTTGTCTTTCCTTCATTACCCAAATGTTCTTATTCCATCAAATTTTATTTACTTAAGGTTGCACTTAATCTAATTTATACATCTTGCCCTTTTTCTCTTTAAATCAATAAATCTTCATATAGTATATAGATTTATCATAAATTTTTATCTATTCTTCCTTTTTAGGCAATGTTCTATATATTAGATTTCATTTAAATGCAATAAATCATACTATCGTAGTTATATCCAATTAAATAAATAAATGTTGATTCCTACTCTTTTTATCCAACAACTATTGTTTTATTCCATTAATACTTCTACACACATCCTGGATTTTGTGTAAATGGTTGTAACGTTAAATCTTGTCTACTTCCCATTTTATATTTAAGGTTTCTAAAATCGATTAATATTATTTCCCTAGTCCAAACACCCTTTTGCCCAATTTATATTAACATATCCTTAAATTAGATTAATTCCTATTGATGTAATAGTTAAACATAAATTTCACTTATTTGAAATAAATCCACAATTTAATTTCAAATAAATCAATAAATTTTGGTTTATCACTTCTTAAATACCCAATCGTCATAATTAAATTAAAACTACATTTATCACATTTTTTAGAATTTACCATCTTAAGTGACAAATCAAAACTACCCTAACTGCACAAATTTAGGGTAATTAATTTCAATTGCTTTCCCATTAAACTACATAAAATATCCAAATGAAACCTAAGTGAAACGTTTATTTATTTAAAAATCTTACTGTTTAAATGAATTTATCCTTTACGGTATAATTTACATTTGACTTGATTTCTCATTTATTTTGCAAAACAGTAAATTCCAATTGCTACCAACATTATTTTTAATATAAATTTGAATCCAAATCATTGGTATTGCACGACCTTATTGCGTACATTTACATATAGTTACAACTAAGTCAATACACTGATTTCATGAATTCATAAATTAATCCACAAATTTCCATTGACTCTTTATTATAAACCCAAATCTGCAATTCATCACCTTATATTAATGTCATCAAATTTTTATTTATTATTATAACTTTACGTTAAATTACTATTCAATGTATATTTATTCATCAATCAAATCTGATATTTACTTTCTATCCTTCTATTTGATAAAAAAAATCCAGTATACCTTTACATACATTCATTTATGGGTATTGCATTGCAATTAAATTTTTATTTTAGCCAATACCACATTATTACCATTTATTACAATTGGATTCCTAATTTTATTCAATACCCTGAATAAATAACATAAATATCAATCATGTTCTTACTTTTGTTTCTCTCATATTTAAAAATCAAATTATAGCATTTAACTTATTTTATTGGATCGATATTTTATTCAAGTCATAAATTATTAACCTGCACAAATATGATACCTTAATTTATTTAAATTTCCATTTACAACTTTTATTGCACTAAATCAAATTAATACTTTCTTAAATTTCTCTTATTAGATCTTATATCCAGGTAAGAATCATTTTCCTACTTACTTCATTTGGATATTATACAAATTTCTATATAAATAGGTTTTTAAGGCATCATTCATATAATTTATTTTAGCCTTTATTTCAATATTTGTTTATAAAGTGAAAATTTTCCACTAAATTAAATTACAAAGCTCATAAATCCAACCTAGTTAAATCCACGAATTATACGGGTCGTTACACTCTCCCCCACTCAAAACTTTTCATCCCCGAAAAGGAAAAAGAAGGGAGAAGAAAGAATTAAATAACAATACATCTTATTCAAAATATTAAATTTATAAACAATAATTTACTAAATTTTTTTCTTAAATAAAATATACCCGTTTAATAATCATTATACCTTTTTATACTTAAATAAATAAAGTTTGGAAAACATTTTCAAATAATCTCTAAACTGTTTCAATCACTAACAACAAATCAATCCAACAACCATCCATTTCAACAAACAGCATACACAACAAATAAAAACAACCATATAATCAAACAAACAAATGGTTATTCGTGTTCAAAACTTCTAAATTGTACCATATTTAATGCACTTCTCAATTTCAATCATTTAGTTGATGCTTACATTTCCATTTGTTTTTAATTATAGAAATCCCCTTTTTTTCACTTAAATTCTTAACTTATAACATCTATTCTTTTAAATAAAGGATTCTATTAATACATTTACTAGGGTTGGCGGTCATTTATTTGTCACTTACTTCCTATTATATTAACTAGTAGCATTTAAATCATACTTAAGTTTATAACCCTACACATCATATCCTTATTTATAAAAGAATTTCATTTTATTTACTTAAGTTTAAAATCACCTATTTAAAATACTTACCTTCAATTATGGTAAAATTTTCAATTTATAACTTAAGTTTATAACATTAAATTCTTATTTAATATAACAATTCATTGAATACTTCATTATTTTCAAAATTTCTACTTGTATAACATTCTATTCCAATCTCTTATCTAACATTTCAACTTTTTATATTTGGTAAGTTATTTATGTTAAAGAAAATGCAAAAGAACTTATACAAGTTTTATCTCATCTTTTAATTAAGTTTAATGTTAATCATTATTACTTTTTGTCTCATATGTTAAAATTTTCAAATTTCCCTTTATAACTTTGCATTAATTTCTTGCCTAAATTAGAGATTTCAATTCATTAATTACTTACCTTTTATTTCACTAAAATAATTTAAACCATTAATTAATGGAAATTTAAGAATTACATACCGGGTCAAATTTCAAATTAAAAGAAATATAGATAAATAATTTCTTACAACTTTTATATCTCAATTATATTTAGAACAATTAAAATTTTAGATAATTTCCAAAATAAATCTGCACTAGAATTTACTACAGTGGCCTTTCCCCTTCGAAACTTGAAAATGAAAGTCGATGATGCGGCCGCCATCACCGAAATTATTTTCCAGCGGCAGAGAAGAAAGTACAAAACTTATTTTTTTCAAAATCATCTTTAAAAAATTCTTTCAAGTTACATTGAAAAACTTATATCAGAAAATACTTCTAAAATATTATTATTATATTCCAATCATTTGAAAGAAGTTTCCAAAACCCCGGAATTTAAGTTCTAAAATCTTCAATTTGATTTATTATAATTCCAACTTAGCTTCAATTATTATTAATATTTTAATTACCTAACCCCCAATCTATAGCAACCAAATATATATATCATTTGAAAAAAAAATTTATATATATACAGAAAATATAATAGGCAAAATTATTTCATTCACCTATAATAAAAACAAATATTATGTCGGCTTGTCCTATTAAGTGTTTAGAAATCCTTATTGATGTCATAGCGTCCCATGCACCAACCAGAATTTATAAATACAAAACGGAACAGATTAACACAATATCAAAATCTTTTAATAACACTAACAAATACGCTCTCTCATATATATACACTCAATGACTCCCATAGGGTATTACTACCCTATTAACAAAGAGTCAAACCCCACAAAGCCAAGGTTTATCGCTAAACCAAAGCTCCGATACCAACTGTAACATCCTACCTTTTTCGCACACTTTAAATCGACACACGTGCCAATTCAAACCATACGGACGGGCGGATTGTTATGGGGTAAATAAGAAAAACAGAGAAGAAAAAAAAAACTAAACATAATCTCACAGCGGAAGGATAAAATATAATAATCAAATATACAGTTTATAGATCTGTTTACAAAACCATTTATATAATACATATCAGAGTTACACATACCAATAACAATGCAGCGGAACAGTGTGTAGTGCACTAGTATAAATAATAATATAAATCTTCGTCTTCGTCCTCCAGAGCTAAATCTTGCAATCCTGAAACGCTCGGACTGACCCGAGCGAATTTGAAAAGACTAAAACACTCGAGTCAGAACTAAAAGATCTTATGTGAGTTAAATTAACAGAAATAAATATGAGTGCAGTAACTCAAGAGATGCTCGGGATTTACATCTCCTAAGGTTCCGTTAAACTATTTACTATGTAGTATATTGCGCTATTATAATAGTGTCTATTTGTAAAATAAACTTACTTTTTAATAGCGTTAAGGGGTTACCCATATAGCCCTTAACACAGAATATATTCCCATAGTCTATACAGTACCGTAATCTCCCCCGTACTGGGCGTCGTCAAAGGGCACTCCATAGGTATGGTACAAAACCAAAATCGTATAAGGCGCGCTAGGGTAGGTGACACGGCACAACTAGGCAATGTCATGGTAGATATACCAATTGCTATCCGGGCTGATGGTAACGCATAGCCGCAGCTACCGCCCACCTAGAACAAACACCCCCAAATCAAAGAAATCAATAGTGGCCACCGAAACAATCCAAAGTCAGAGTATAGTATCGAAGGAGTGCGTTCGATCAGAGGAATGACCTCATTGGCCCGAGAATCGCTCCTGTTTTAGCCACCTTATGCCAACTCACGGGAGTTGGGTCCACGTATTTACCTTACAGGAAACGTCGCCACCAACCTACTTTATTCTGGAATCTCCACCGCATACACGGTTAGTCAAAGTGGTTTTCGGTATCGACAGAGAGTATGTCCATATCCGATCCCGGTCTCTTTGCCAACCAATCGTTATTATAACACCGCGGTCCTTTAAAATAGTTCATACTTAAAACCAAAATAAAATTTTCCATTTCAAAATTATGAATACGATATCATTTTAAAACCCAAACAATATGATATCATTTTATTCCAAATATAATTACTTTCCAAAAATCATACTGCTTTAAAATTTATAATATATGGAAACCAAACATTTGAATTTATACTTCCAAAGTCTAATATTTCAAATTCATAAATTTAAAACCATAACTTCTAAAACTTAAATGGTTTGGATATTCAACGGCATATAGAATAAATGGTTCAACTTTAAGGTTACTTGGTAAAGAAAATAATTTCCATGGCTTTACAAATATATTTCTTTATTTAAAGTCCAAACCAAAATTTTAATATCACTTTCAAGTTCCAAAACCACTTCAATTCCTATATATATATCTATTTGGAGTATTAATATTTCAAAACTAAAGTTGGATTTTATTCTTTCAACAATTTGATGTTCCATTATTTAGTCTTGAATATTCACATAAATTCCTTTAATAAAATTCCAATTTCTAGTAATTAAATATTTTCTCAAATTTACTTTATACTAGAATATTCATTTTTAAATTTATCTTGGAAAATCCAGTTATAAATATCATATCTTGAAAATTCCGAACCTAAACATATAAGATAAGTTACCAAATTCCATTTTCTCAATTTTTATCATTTTTATTCAACAGGTTTATACACAGCTTAAATTTAATTTTTTAACTTCATATGTATATATATCGAAGAATAATATTTTATAAAATATCAAAATAAATTTTTATAAACCGTATCCCATCCAAACCATAGAAATCACTTTAAAATAATTTATATATAGACCACGGTGCATGTATATAATTTTCTATCCTATGGTCAAGTGATACGGATATTTGTCATTTCAATCCGCAATTTAAAAATAAAATTTTGCGGTTGTATATCATTTCAAACCACAATCCCGAATGAAATGGAAAAATGCATGATAACTTGCAATTTAATGATATAAAATAAAACATCCATTCATCAACATCATCCATCATCCAAACCAAAATCATCATCCAATAATAAATCAATATCAATATATATCTGATAATATATAACAGGTAATAACTGGCAGTTATATTCAAAATAAAATTTAACAACTATTAAATTAACAGTTTATATGCAAATAAATAACTATAACTGTTAATTTATACGCAGTAATAAAATTTATGAACAGTTAAATTAAATAAATGCGATTTAACAGAGGTAAGGAATAAAACATGTCAAATAGTCATAAATAAATTTCTACTCATATCTAAAATCAATTTAACAAACATAAGAAATTTTAGAAATTATGAGTGGGTTAAAACACTCACCTTTTGAATTTAAATCGAATTTAAACCCGATTTAAACCCAAAAATTCGACGGTATCCAAATCAGTCCAAACTAGCGTCAACAGATCCGAAATTTAATTACGATCCTAACAAAAGAAATTTCGCGTGAATCGGAGATCGTATGAAAAAGATATTCAATATAACGCGCTTGAAAATCAAAATTTAAATTGAAACAACAAAATTTAAATTGAAACAACAAAATTAAATAGAAGGCCACGTCACCATACCCATCTCTCTTCTACAGTGCCTCGTACCCCCAACAGAACGCGACCCCTCCTGAAGCCGCCTTAACACCGAACCCTAGCTAATATTCGCCGCCTCCACAAGCCAAACCGCCACGATCAGAAGGTGCCACTGGACTCAGCACCTCAGGCCGCCCCCATAGGCCGAGCGTGGCCATCTCTGGTGTTCCCAAACGCCACCGCCCACCTCTTCGTTTCCCATCAAACTGCGACGCCTACGGCCACCATTTGTGCGAGCGAACGAGGATCTAGGGCCTGCTAGAGCTCCTCTTCGAAACCATACCTCCCGATCAAGCCATCGCTGAAGATCTACCGTTGAAATCACCAAATATCAAAATGAACGGCCGAGCTTGATTTGCAATTACAGGCCAAACTATGATTCGAATCAAAGAATGAATTGCACCACCCGATTACGCATCTCGAGAACATCGACACATATTTTTCTGGAATTTTTCTGGAGAGTTTGAATTTTCATTGAAATTTTGAATTGAAATAGATCTAGGTTTTGCAACCGTTGAGGAGGAGAAGGAACTGAAGAAAAAAGCGTACAACAGAAGAGAATAGAATGGAGGCTAGGGTTTATCACAGTATATTTATAGACAAATAATAAAAGGCTAGGGGGCACGAATTACGAACGTGCGGAACAAACCATGGCCCAAAAAGGCCGTTCTAACCCTGGAACGAAATTTATTAAACCCATATATCCAAATAGGTATTTTAAAATATTCTGAACGCGATGGAAAAAGTTTCACGTCCAAATTTGATCGTATGAAGAAGTTATGATGAAAACAAAATTTCCAAATTGATTTCAAATTGATTTTAATTAAATCGATTTCAAGGCGTTTCGCGTCCGTACGATCAAACGACAGGTCCGATCGATACAAAACTTGAAACGCTACAATAATTCACTAATACGGATCCGATGAAACTGGTTTCGTCGAAATCCGAGTCCGTGGTCAAAATGGCTATTTTTACATAAATTAAATAAATTAATTTGTTATTTGAATTTCAAATTCTACAATTCATAAATTTGTTACCTTGTATTACCAAAAAAATCCTTTAAACCAAATTCTAATACAAAGGTAAAGTAAATAAATTCATAATTTATAGTATTTAACATTAAATTCAATAATCCAGTTATTTGATAATCATTCCTTTAACCTGGTTTAAATTCTCCTATTAATCTATTTAACCCTTTCTAGAATCATAGCTAATATTTGTCTTTCCTTCATTACCCAAATGTTCTTATTCCATCAAATTTTATTTACTTAAGGTTGCACTTAATCTAATTTATACATCTTGCCCCTTTTCTCTTTAAATCAATAAATCTTCATATAGTATATAGATTTATCATAAATTTTATATATTCTTCCTTTTTAGGCAATGTTCTATATATTAGATTTCATTTAAATGCAATAAATCATACTATCGTAGTTATATCCAATTAAATAAATAAATGTTGATTCCTACTCTTTTTATCCAACAACTGTTTACGTTTTATTCCATTAATACTTCTACACACATCCTGGATTTTGTGTAAATGGTTGTAACGTTAAATCTTGTCTACTTCCCATTTTATATTTAAGGTTTCTAAAACCGATTAATATTATTTCCCTAGTCTAAACACCCTTTTGCCCAATTTATATTAACATATCCTTAAATTAGATTAATTCCTATCGATGTAATAGTTAAACATAAATTTCACTTATTTGAAATAAATCCACAATTTAATTTCAAATAAATCAATAAATTTTGGTTTATCACTTCTTAAATACCAAATCGTCATAATTAAATTAAAACTACATTTATCACATTTTATAGAATTTACCATCTTAAGTGACAAATCAAAACTACCCTAATTGCACAATTTAGGGTAATTAATTTCAATTGCTTTCACATTAAACTACATAAATTATCCAAATGAAACCTAAGTGAAACGTTTATTTATTTAAAAATCTTACGATTTAAATGAATTTATCCTTTACGGTATAATTTACATTTGACTTGATTTCTCATTTATTTTGCAAAACGGTAAATTCCAATTGCTACCAACATTATTTTTAATATAAATTTGAATCCAAATCATTGGTATTGCACAACCTTATTGCGTACATTTACATATAGTTACAACTAAGTCAATACACTGATTTCATGAATTCATAAATTAATCCACAAATTTCCATTGACTCTTTATTATAAACCCAAATCTGCAATTCATCACCTTATATTAATGTCATCAAATTTTTATTTATTATTATAACTTTACGTTGAATTACTATTCAATGTATATTTATTCATCAATCAAATCTGATATTTACTTCCTATCCTTCTATTTGATAAAAAAAATCCAGTATACCTTTACATACATTCATTTATGGGTATTGCATTGAAATTAAAAAAAAAATTTAGCCAATACCACACTATTACCATTTATTACAATTGGATTCCTAATTTTATTCAATACCCTGAATAAATAACATAAATATCAATCATGTTCTTACTTTTGTTTCTCTCATATTTAAAAATCAAATTATAGCATTTAACTTATTTTATTGGATCGATATTTTATTCAAGTCATAAATTATTAACCTGCACAAATATGATACCTTAATTTATTTAAATTTCCATTTACAACTTTTATTGCACTAAATCAAATTAATACTTTCTTAAATTTCTCTTATTAGATCTTATATCCAGGTAAGAATCATTTTCCTACTTACTTCATTTGGTTATTATACAAATTTCTATATAAATAGGTTTTTAAGGCATCATTCATATAATTTATTTTAGCCTTTATTTCAATATTTGTTTATAAAGTGAAAATTTTCCACTAAATTAAATTACAAAGCTCATAAATCCAACCTAGTTAAATCCACGAATTATACGGGTCGTTACATAGCGTCTAAAAACACTGTAAAAGTATTATGTCAATCTTTTGTTACGCATTGAAACGCTATAGAAAATTCATTGCTATCTATTGTCGCATTATTTTTTGCTATGATTTTTAATCCTTATGGAATATTTTCTATAGCACTAGCATAACGCTATAGTATATGAAAGCTGTAACAATTTTTCTTTTCGATGCATAGTTAAAACGCTATAAAAAATTTCCATTGTATTTTTTTATTGCCATATACATTCAAGCTTACAATTATCAATTCTACTAAACTTATTTCCAGCTAATGTATTACAACAATTCAAAAAACCACACTTATCATATTGTAATGTACGTAATCAAATGGAGTCATAAGCCAAAACACAAAATATATATCCATAATATTTCATACATGGAGTATTAAGCATATAAATATTTGTGACCGAAAGTAAAAATACATACAACCATAGCTAACCAAAACAATACATACTAAAAGCAAAAATGTATGAACGTCGCTACAAAATACATTAATGCAAGCATGACCGATTTGATGGAGAAAGAGTGCGACAAAATAACTTTTTCTGTCTTCCAACGTTTAGTAACCCGTAAGCCTCATACACCACCTGTCAAAAGGAATCATATATGTACGTCTATTAGTTATAATGTAGAAATGTAGTAGTACTGAACAACATAATTTCAAACAGAAACTAAGAATCTCTAACCCTCGTTTTACCGCTTCATCAATAACACTGCTTATAATTTTCTTGGGAAGCCTACAATTTGGTATATTATCTAGAGTAATAGGTAGAATGTTTGGAATAGTAAAAACATTCTATTTGTTCTTCAACGAGAATCTAAAATACTTAACCAATTACCATCAAAATTTCTCAACAACTCTCTTTTGAAACTAAAATTAACACTCCAAATTATTGGTTAAATATAGAATGTTTTTGAAATAACACTCATGCTTGTTTGGTTTCCATAGCTTTTTGTATAAAACTTAAAGCATGAGAATGCACTTCTAATGGAATGAATGTTGTGAAGTTTAATCAAATAACTCAATTAACTTGAAGCGGTGTTAAAAATTATAATATCCATTTAAATTTCTACCCTATAATTACTGGTAAGATTGTATATAGTCAGATGAGTCCAGAGTCCCCATGTCACTCATTAATTGTGTTAGGGCAATACCAAAACTATGCAGGTCTCTACATTTAGGCATAATTGAGACTTACAAAATTCGAGACCAAAATATGTATTTAATTCAGCTTGAGCTGAAAAGGGTATGAACTACGAAGCATTTTCCTTCAACGGTTCACGAATCATAAATGCTAAATGAAGTAAATTTGTAAAACAGAGAGATGGAAGCAAATCGAAAACTGAAGAGGTGATGAGCTACGTCATTGCAAGTTCCGACCAATATTGTGGGGCAGCAGCCCCTGTAGTCGCACAGCAGCAATGTGTTGCTGTAAATAGCATTAAAAATAGCATTCAGTGATTGAGAAATGCCTGACTAAGTGAGGAAATGCTAAATGAACTGCTAGTTTAAAGGTTGTTGAACTAAAGTTGCATCAGAGTACATTCATTGCTAGTAATGATCGGTGCCAGTCCGTACCTTTTTGTTGCCTCCACCCAAGTAATATAAAAGTACAGTACATAAATATCAAACTATTAATTATATTTATTATATTATTATAGTGCATCTACAGCTGCTTTGTACATCTCAGATTCCTACTTTGTATCATGCAATACAGTGCGTTTAAAATATGTATATTTATAAACCTAAGCTTATGTTAGGTAAACAACACTAACATTATATTATATAATTGGTCCTACCAACTATGTTTACCAAGCGACAGCCTTACTTTACCTCAACTCCGATCCCGTTCACAGCTATAATGTTGTCCTATTTTATTACCAGATTTAATGATTAACGAAGAGTAACTAGTTAGTATCACGTATAATGGAGAGCATTATTGATACAATTTATGGTTCCATGTCTTTTGATGTCCTACATATCAATTAATTAATAGTTTGTTGGCAGAAATTGGATGTAATCACATGAGATGGAGTACACTCTAGCTGGTTTGGTTGTCTTCATCCCTATGCAAATGAGTTCTGCTTTTCTCCACAAATGCACAATTACATTGCTTTTCTATTTCGTGATAATTTAATTAAGATCAAGTGTAATATACCACACAATTGACAGAGAAAACTTTCATTGCTTCAATTCCCTTTCTTCTTTCCTATCATCAAAATTAATCTAGCCATGACTAATCCTGATACATATACTGCTCCGGTTTTCAATAGATTTTTGGACAAGGCAGAACGCCATATATGATATATAGTTTCTACTTCCAGTTACATAGGGAATCTCCAAAAGAAAAGAGAGGTATTGAATGCTAAAATAAATGATATCAATGAAAGAATTGATGAACAACACAGCAGCAATGTATTGCTGTAACTAGTTCAACAACACAGCAGCAATGTTGCAGATGGTCGGTGTTCTTTTCGTGGTTATATCTCTCAGATTTTTAATGCAGTTCAATAATAGAATTGTTATTGAATGTTGCAAGCAGTTATTTATTTAATACTCGACTTAATTTGCTCTAAGCGGAATAAAATTTGCTGAGCTACAAAAATAATAACACACGAAGGCCATTGTTGCTATTTATTCAAATTCTTCCTATGATCATATAAAATGTAAAAAGAGGTCATGCGGCACCACAACCATAAAATGTGGATTCTAAAAGTCAGCGTACTTCCTTTTTAAACATTGTTGCCTTGTAGCTATAAGCCTATAATCAACCTAACGCTAGCTTTAGGATCTTTGGCCCAATCACGATGATCATATCACTCAAGCATGTTCCAAAAGCCAGTAAGAAATTGACAGTCATATCTAAACAAAGTTTGAATTATACTTACTAGAAATTGATTCCATTATAACATTCGCAGCAGGCCATGCTATCATTTGTCTTACTTTGGATCACTTGACACAACTCTTCCTTCCGCAACAATTTCGTTTGTCTCACTTCAATCCAATAAATCACATATGTCATACTTTTTTATCATGTTTGTTCTACAATTAGTCAAGAGCAAATTATATTAATAATGAATGAAGTGTCAAATATAATGATATCACACTAGTAATATAATAACTTTTACCACTTAAGGTACATTTGCTTCATCCCAGCTTTCTTTTCTCTACCAAACAAATAACAAAAACAACATTAGTGACAATGTTAGCAATAATGTTTAACAAGGTTTTCATGTCTAGTTGAAAACACAATAACTACAACTTAAACTGTTTTCATGTCTAGTTTAAATCACAACAGATCGTCTATCTGTACTTTTGCATGTGGAAACATGAATACAATCATGCCTTAACTGTTCGATCATGTCTGCACAGAAGGAACTGGAGCATGACACATGGATACAAACATGGAAATAGAAGGAACTGGAACATGGATACAAACATGGAAACATGACACATTAGGAACTGATGCATTTTGCTGCTCTGAGCAACAAATCATTGTATTTGAACTTCAGTTTGCAAACTGAGTTGCAATTTGCAAACTGAGTTGCAATTTGCAACTCAGTTGTTTTGCAAACCGAATTGCATTTCAGTTTGCAAACCTGAGTTGCAATCTGCAACTCAGTTGTAAATTGTTCAATTGTCAAACCAGATCCATCAATTTCATTGTCAATTGGTCCAGTAGTTGCATTGCCAATTCACATGAATGCACTATAAACTTTGTTGCAACAAGCTGAGTTGCATTTTAGTTTGCAACTAGACTAGTCTCTCCGTCAATTCTGAACTAACTAACATTCAGCAACATTTCAAGTCTTGTAACTTTATGTTTTTTTGTGTAGAGATTTGCGAAAAGTGTTGTCTAAGGACTACTGTACAACATCGTTGTACAAACAGTACATATCTGTTGTGTTTAATCGGTGAACAAATTCAGGGTAGTTAATCTTTTGTGAGTAAATTTTTGCTTTTCACTACACCTTTTTTGAGTATTTCGAAATAATATTAACTATTTTGCTAATTATTGCTAGTTTTAGTTCCTGATAATATCTCTTGGAATGTTCATTAATGTTTAGAAAAAAAGAATGGTTTATGATGTAATATGCAAAGCTTTTACAGTCGACCAAAGAATCTTGAGATTATTTTTTCTTTTTAGATGCTTTCTTCTTGCATATGTAAATAAGCTATGAGATTTCATTTGGTGATTAATTTTCAAAGATTTCTAAAGATTTCTAAAACCATTCATAAAACTTTAATTCAAGCATTAAACGCACAATTAAAAAAATAGAAATTAAAAAATATACCTATAGTCAAGTTTGCGAGTTGAAATCACGCTTCGTTCGAGTTGTAGAATCATGCTTAAGATGCATTAAGGAATTGCGCTTTAGCTACATTGAGATTCGCGTTTTAGCTTCGTAGAGGAATCAGCTTCGTAGATGAATGTCATGACAAGGTTTAAAGAATAGAGCAGGTGACGGAATCGAGCTTTCAAACTGAGAAGTGATTCGCAATTGAAGACGATTCGTGTGAGTGGAAAGGAGATTCGTAGAGGCTATTTTGGAATTTGGAAGCGAATGGAAAAGGAATGTTTGGCGGCTTAGGAATAAGAAGGGAAGGAGGGAAACGTAAAATTTCATAGCCAATTTTTCGTTTAGGTTAAAGATTGCGTGAACACAAGCTATGTTTTACCCTGAATGATCACTAACATACATAACTATAGCAAGTCAAGTTTTCGTGCAATAAAACATTTTCTTCTTGTAATACTTTCGACAAATGATTAACGGTTTTGTATCTATTGTGGATTTTTGTGTAAAATCTAAAATCATTTAAAAAAAAAAAAAACATTCTTACTAGAACAGAAAAGCGAACTTTTCATTTTATTTTTTGACCTTATTGCTGAAGAAAATGACACTATATTATCAATATTATTAATCATAAGCAACTATTGTCAACACAAACCAAGGGTCATGTTTAACGTGTTAATAATAATAAAAACATTGCCCCAACGACATGCAAACTGAGTTGATTTTCGCAACCGAGTTTGCAAACTGAGTTGATTTTCAACTCGGTTGCAAACTGATTTGCATTGCAAAAAAGTTTGAAATTGCAAACTGAGTTGCATTTGCAATTCAGCTTTGAAAAACTGAGTTGCAAATGCAATTTAAAAAAAAAAAAAAAAAAAAAAAAAAAAAAAAAACCGAGTTGCATGTGTGGTTACTTCACACTTTCTGTGTATTGTTTGATAGAACGATTTTTTATACTTACTCCTATCAATTATGTGTGTGAATATATCAAGACAGTAAGACTTTCAAATTGACTAGGGCAGTACTAGTATCATTATTACTCATGTATCACGGGAACAAACGTGATTCCTATGTTATGTAGATAGAATATCATCCACCTTCATGAGATGATCCACATGTATTGTGGAATGTTTCATGCTACTACAATTTGATATTGATAATAATATAGTCACATATTATATTGGTAAAAGAAGAAGATGATGATGACTAAATTTCTCATTGTTTTCTCTCCATTTCTCATTGTTCTACTTGTTGGAAAATGACAGAGAGCGCTCATGTTTACTATACAACTAAGGCATTTTAAGATATAACTAAATTTAGTAACCATGTGTAACACAAATTACATTTTATATAAATAGAGTTTGTCTAAGCTTTGGAATAGTGCCTTTCAATACTGAAACAGATGCCATATTCGTTAAAGACAATTTATAAGGTGCTTAATTTGCACCCATTACATTATTTAACATAAAGACAGTGATGACCAATAAAAGGTCGATTCATTCCTTAAAACAAAACTAAACTAAACCAAGTTGGTACCTATGAAAACTGAGTCAATAACAAGTCCGGTTAGTTCTGTCAGTTGTCAGTTAACTTTTATAGGCATGAAATAACTGATTTGTTAAGGCAGAGTTTAGCTACTTCGTTAAAGTGGACTGGAATCCGACATTAGCTTGAACTATTTGAATCGTTGAATGCAGTGTTTTCTTTCGAAAAAAACAACATTAAGAGATAACAATGTTATTGGAACATGCATTAATCATTAAGGACTTTCACATTCAAAATGATATTAGCCAAAATTAAATTGCAAAAACTTGCCGATGAGGAGCTAAAAAAAATCATGAGCTGGATTCACTATGTAGATAGTCTAAACTATATAGTTGCACACTACAACAAACTGGAGTTTCTATAGCGTTTGAGAAACGTTATTATAGTTTACCATAGCGTTTCAAAAAACACTCTAGAACGACTGCTATAGTAGCTCATCGAACTGTAATAGCAAAAGCAGAATGCTATAAAAAAAATCATGTTACCATACCCTTTGTAAATGGCTATTAAAAGTAAATGCTTTGACCATCAACGTATATTAGCAAAAGAAAAATACTGTAAAATGTCTTGTTTCCATAAAGTTTTGTATTTTACAATAGAGGTACTTTTCTATAGCATTTTCTTTCCAACAACATTTTTAAAACGCTATAAAATGTAATATCATTTTTACAAGTTTTATTTACTGTTGTTTTAACCTTCAAAAGAATCGACTAATTATAGAATATATCAATATTATAGATTTCACTTATATAATAACATTTCTTCGTTGCATATAAATATAACAGATTTCACATACATAACATCATACAAAAAGAAAATATATAAATTAAACACATGATATTTCATACGTATTGTTCAAACTGTTGATATATATATATATATATATATATATATATATCATTTTTATTACATATTTGCAACAACTTCCTAATAAAAGGTTTCATATTCTTCTCCTAGCAAATGATGCATCATAACAACTCACCTACCAATATGATACACTATAGCTACGTGATATTCCCCTCCTCGGTCAATTCCAATACCAGCTGTCAACAAACTTAGACGATTCCTGCATGCCAAAAAATATGTAAGTAGATATTATCCATTGTAACTTGAAATTATGTTGAATCTATGCATTTACAGAAAATGTGTAGGATAATAAAGCAAACCTTTTCTGGCTTTTCTTCAAAATCATCTAAAAATTCTTTCTAATAAGAATGGCTTTTTTATGTTGCACGGAAATTCCTTTTCTCTACTTTTGGCCACTTTTCTTCTTTGGAAATTTTATCTGCATCCATACTTTTAAGAGCAAACTTGGGCACCTGATATACAACATCGGCCTAAAGATGATGCGGGTACCAAAATGTAAATAGCTTTAGCCGTGTATCTTAGTCAACTTTTACTATATGGATGCTTAGAATTTATCCTTTTTGTAAAAAAAAATGAAAATTTCCACTTAGTATGGGAAAAGCACTTTCTTTTAATGACATGTGATTATACAATAATATATAAATTAAGAATAAATTTAAAAAAAAATGAAATTTGGTAAATGAAAATTTATAATACAAAGTTTCTAAAATTTCAGCATACCATGTAACACAAGCGAAGGAAAATAGTTTACTATACTAGGCTAGGAGTTTTCATTTTGTTTTTCTATAAAGAATTTTGATGGCTGAATAGTTTAAGAGAATATCCAAGGCAATCTTTCCATATATATACAAACTAGAGATGCTGCTTGTTATGGTCATATTTCAAAAGATATATACGATTGCAGTATGATAAAGAAAATATAAACAATGAATTACACACATAGGTTGATGAAATCATTGTTAAAGTATAATGTGAGTAAAAATATGGATTATAAATCACCTGGCCATCAACATTAAACTTAGGAACAAGCATGTCGGGATTTGGTCTAGAATTTAATGGACCTTCACCATTGTAGTTCACTTCTTTGCTTTCCTTTGTGTTTTCATCCATATTGTTGTTGTTGGCATTTTCACCAAATTTTAAAAGTTCCCAACTTGATAATCGAACTTCTTGTCTATTGGGCGAATCTAACAAAAAATCAGACATGCACTAAAACATTCAACAAAAAACACAAGAAATGATGGTTCAAATTAAAGGGACTAAATAAAAGGGTGTATTGTTCTCTTACTCCGGAGAAAAGGCCAAAATTGTGTGCATCGGTTCTCATAACTTGAAGCAACAAAAAATCACAAGATTGCAATGCCGATATGTTGCGTACTTTAAAATTGAAGGTAGAATAATTAATTTACCCTAGTTCTACCAAATAGGAAAATTAGAATGTATATGGTACAAACAAAACAAGTATGCAAAGATTAAATTTATATCGTGGTACTAGATAAATATGTATGTTATGAACAAATATGTAACAACCATGATAAGGGTCAAAGTGCATATAATACAGTCAACCATTCTTAGCAGCTTTTCAAAAGTGGTTTTAGATTCCAACGAAGATCAACCATTAGACACTGATTCTTAGTTAATTCCTCAAAACAAAGAAAAGCAAATAGGAACTAGATATGAATCTAATAGAGCTGATAAGCAGGATGCATTTAACAGTTATTTAGCAATGGAAATCTCAAGTGTACTGACAAACACCATTGTCCAAGTGGTTAAGTGATTCGGTTTTGGTGCGAGAGGTCGCAAATTCGAAACTTGCGTAGCGTAATTCGAACATTTATGGACATGTAATATGTTGTCTCAGTGACATGTTGTATTATACACAAAACAATCTCCATTATGCAAAAATCAATAAACACAATTGTGACCAAGCTTGATTAATTAATCATGTCACATAAGCAGACCACACCATGATCTAGAACTCAAACCATGCTAAATACTTCACAACCATCACCTCTACAACATATTTCCTTTATTACCACATCTATAAACCAGAGCATCATGCCACTATCAGATGCACAACCACTCTTCACTACTCATCAACTTTCAAGCATACACATGAATATTTCACCACAATACATTAATCTCACATCTACACACACATGAACATTGGTTTTTCCACCACCATCGTCAACATCATAAGAACCGTGACCATCCCAAACATCAAATGTAATACTATTACTACTAAAGAGAACCGTTATTATATGATTTCAAAAGTGTTCGACGTTCAACCATCATCAAGATACATAAGTATTTTTAAGTTTTGAATATTCTCCTCAGTTTCAACATTGTAAATGAAGTTAATTACTTCATCTGGAAAATACCAAATACCTCGTACATGCACACGCACTGTGGGTGTCGATACACACACTATGGTCTACTATTAATGGTTGCAGCAATACTGCTGTTGCCAGCAGCACTAGCTGCTAACGCTCTTGTTTACAATAGCAGCAATAGAGCTGCTGTAACAACAGCATTGTGGTTGCTGTTTACAACAGCAGCAAGGTACAGTGCTGCTGTAAACAGCTGCAACAGAGCTGCTGTTTACAGCAACGACCGTGCTGCTGTTAGAGCAAGTGCAAGTCAAGTGCTTACCATGACACTTCAGTTATGACAACAACTTTACTTAGCTTGTTTTATTAAGCTTCAATTATGATGTCAACTGCCCTATATTAGTGAACTTATTTATTTATGTAGTTGGATTATTTCAACATTAAATTTAGACAAGTTCAATTCGGTCTGCTAAAGTTGAAAAAAGCTTATAGATGATGTTAGGTCTTTTCAAATTGTAGAAAATAAATTATAGTTGATGTTTTCATAATCGACTAACTATGTTTGGATAATGATTTCCTAGGCAGTTCTAAATGAATGAGCAAAACATTCTTTTGCAACTAAACTTTGAAAAATAAAATCAGATGTTAATTATTACATCAAATCTTATATAAATATAAATTGAACTTTTTTAAGTTAATAAATTATTAAGTTGGAGCTATGTACATCCATAATAATGTTCACTATTGGGACTTTTTCATGCACTTCACTTTTACGATTTACAGATACTGATATTTTCGAATATCCAAAAAAAAAAAAAAAATCTACGAATGCGGAAGCTGATGCGAATGATAATTCTTTGACATCTGTGGATATTGGAAGCGGATTTGGAAGCGGATTTGGATGTGGATTTAAATTTTCGAATGCGGACTTATCTGCATCCATTTACAGGCCTACTTAACTCGTTATTTTTCAAAATAAACAATCAAACTCCTTTTTTATTCCCATGCAACCAGCTAATATCCAATCCGCTACACAATATGACTTGTATTCTCATAAGCCAAACTACAACTCCTATAACTTGATCAGTTTATGGGGGTTGAATGTGTAGTTATTTTATGGTTTCAAAAAGAAAATTATATGCATTAATAGAGTATTGTTAAATCTAAATGTTGTGGTAGTGACATACCTCATTTACAAGCGATGGTGCGACCATCAAGTTTTACCAGTGGAAATTCATTGATCAACTTCATTGAAGACCTTTCGCTTGTATCATGTATTACAAAATGTGTAGGAGATTTTAGGGCATACTGACGTTATAGAAAATTAGCACACATAATAAAGCTATAACGTTCTAATATTTGTAAACTTTCTTATGAATTAAATTTGTAAACAAAAGTCGTTCGTGAATATAGACACCCACATGTTCAACCATAACAGAATCCCAACTTCTTTGTTGCGGTGTGAACCACACCAATCTGGATATCAAAGAGGTTGGAGTAAGTGATTTTGGTTACCGGGTCGTGGACTCTTAGGTTCAACCTGAAGGTGGCACAGTTCAGCCTGTGGGGTTGAACCCGCACCCGAAGTGATTTTGGTCCTGAACGCAATTCAGAAGCCACATTCATGCTTCATACAGCTGTCAAATGCACCAGCCTCTTCTTGCCAACATATTTCTTCTATCTATTCAACTCAAAAAGTTCGTTCTGTTCCTCATTAGATACCCCATCACTAACACAGCACAAGTGAACTTCAGGTCATAGTCCTCCACTATATACAACGCAGGTTATACACATTCCATCGCATAGCTCCATAATGAGCTCGTATTTTACTGGACTTTACTACAAATTTACTATTGCACATCTTTACAGCTGATGCACTCACTCATCGATCCAAATACGTGCAGTTTGGACATTCAGTTCACATCCAGTCTTGCTACCTAAATCCGCTTTGGCATGCCATAGGCTAGCTCATGAACATGCTCATTGTCTATACCTAAATGTAGCGTTATCTTACCCAATATGTGTCAATTTATTATGTTGCACAGTTGCAGTAGTACCATATCCAAATTCTACATCCGTCGTGTACACGAGTAGGTTCAAATCAATGCTACTTCACAACACTGACAATATACTTGGCTATGCTGTAGGGTCTTTTTGGGTGGAATCTGATACTCATTTTGCATGTTGTAGTGCTAACTGAGATATTATAAAAGGCCCTCGTATACTGAAAATCCTAATTTTTTTTGGGGATTAGCATGAATGTTTTGGATGGAGCTGTAACTGTTTGCTTAGACCTGGCTATGCATGTTAGATTTCAGGCTGCAGTCAATATGTATCATTTGCTGCTTCACCCTGCACTCATGCTCACTCAACTTCTCTTTATCCCCGAGCTGGCTGTTTGCATGCCTGAATCAAAAAAAATCGAACAAAACATGATGTGTGGTGTAAACATAGGACTTTAGGCATGAAAAGACGTTAGAACACCAGCAATATGATCCTGTACAGTAAATAAAAAATGTATCCAATACGTATGCATATAGGATAATAACTAAAAAGTAAAAAAGCATTGAGTTTAATAACAATGCAAAAAGAATCATGGGCCAACCTCATGATGTTCTCTTATCCCTCCCTTCATTGGGCCACTTGCATTATCATATCACACTGTAAATCCAGCAAATCATGCCAATGTGCCGTCACCTTTTGAAATTATGCACCCAAACTGCAATTATAATTTTTTTTTAAATACATAAAACATTTGTAAATAAAGCATATAAAACTATAAAACAACCCATAAAATATCAACCATTGGAAATACACATTACATCCAAATATAGAAGAAAAAAATCAATAAATAAGAGATTGGATAGGATTGATTACTAATTTAGTAGCTTGTTCTCAAATCATTTTGATTATGAATTGCTTTACGAAAAAACTCAAGGAACTATATGTAACACAGACTCAATCACCATAAAAAGAATGACTTACTTGTTGGATACTGGCACTGATTTAATATTTACTATGAGATAATCCGGATAAGACTAATTTTTTATTATTCCTTTTATTGAGTCTTTTTTACTACAATATGCAAGCTGGAGCTCTTCATGTTCTTTACCTACTAATTAGGTTTGTAGACTCTTGGTTAGGATTGCCTATATATTATATATTATTGTTGCCACCAAAAATAAATAAACTACAACTAATTTATCGTAAGATATATATTAACCTTAGTCACCTTCTCTTACCTATATGAGTTTGAATGGCCAATGGTCATTTCTTGAATTCTCCTTATCATACATAAGTAATATATGCTATGGAATTTTTATAGATAACTATGTAAAAGATTGAAATATTTTTATATTCAAGAAGACATTTAGTGCATCAATCCATTATGAACATCGGTTCTTTAGAATTTTCACTGGAAAGAAATTTTGTTAGGTTCACACTAGCAATATATAAAATAATTTTTCTTCCTTTTCAATAATGCATCACATTGAACATTGATGTCATTTTAAAAAAAATTAAGTTTTATGAGAAAAAAATCATCATATGATGGTTAATATGCATGGTAAAAACAAGTTGGTTCCTAGAAATTTCCTTTGATGATTTGATAGACAATTCTGAAATGGATCTAACTTTTAGTAGTAAATATAGTTTTATTAGTTAGTCTAACTAGCAGTCTCCATCTTTTTATATCTGAATATATGCTTTCCATTTTAATTGCATGTTTTTCTAGTTGTTAAATTATATAGAAATTCCATCTTGTTTCAGTAATATGAAAAAGTAATCTTTCTTATAATAACATGCTGGGAAAACTTCAAAGTTTGAAAGTGGACGTGTATGTAAAAATAGAACCAAAATAATCCAACTGCCACATAAATGATGTAACCATATTTTAAATATGAGGGGATCCTCAAACACATGCAAATGATACTTGAAGGTCGATCTACATTAGAAATCATGTAACTGGAAAGGCTTTTTTGAACACACAAATAGTATATCTTTTATGAAACTAAAACCACTAAACAATTTTATGTATTTTATAAAATACAATTGTTAAAGAAGTTAACTGACAATTAGCAACAATAACAACATTAAAAAGTAGTAGAAGTTAATTAGAGAGGAACTTGAAAAGGATGGAATTGGTCAGTCTAAGTCTGAATAAAATAATACAAGTCAATTTAGGTAGAAATATTAATTTATTGAAGTTGCTTTTGTTTTGTTATATTTTAATAATTAAGTGCCATGTATTAGTTTCTTTATATGAGAGGATGTGGCTGCTGGGTGAATGTCATGAAAACTTTACAGATTTGAAAGGTTAGTCTTTTTTAGGAAATATGGATGGAGTTCATGCATGGGAAATAGTGATTCATACTGCTTTTAAGTGTATTTTTCATGGGCACATTACATGTCAATCATGCTCCACCATATTTTGAAATGTAAGGTTTACCGCAATCCACATGGTATTATATATGTATGCCATATTATATATCTTGTTACACAGTTACACTGTTGACAGATGAATTGATCATCTACAAGAAATCAAATGATCATTTGTGTTCGTTGTTCCAACTATGGTCAAAATCACATAAATGTTCTTTCAAATTTTCACTAAACACCTGAGATAATTGGTTGGATGTAAATAACATAAATACTTAAAAACTTTCAAGAGGCTTTTCTTGATCAAGGATAGGAGATTATATGTATACATACATTGAGGCATATAGGTAGATATTGACTCTCTTGATAATACTTCTAAATGAGAAAACTAGTGTTGGGAAACTATGAACAAGGGTGGAGGCAAATGTAATCGTCATAAGGCTATGGCCACACACTTGATTTTTATTACAATACACCACTGTCAATTTCAGCCATACCTTAGTTTGATTTTTTTTTTTTACCCTATCTCATCTTGATCCATTCTAATAGTGGACAATTTTATGTATTTTTCTTGTTTCTATACATCATATTTTATAGAACATGATATCTGTATTAGAATTGGAATGATTAAAATACATAGTGAAAGTACCTTTGAAAATAAAGCAGAATCAGTAAACAATGACTGGTAATGACAAATGCAAATTCATGAGTGCAAATTCGTTTCATTGCTACACTAGTGTGATCTTCAATTCCACAACTGAAATTAAATTAAATTAAAGGTTGAATGATGTAGCAATATGTCAGCTAATCTTGATAACAAAATCTACTAGCACATAACAAATCATGATGCTAAGTATAGATTGAAAGAGAACAAAAAAAATCATTGAATTAGTAAAGTAATTAGATGCTAAATATCGACCGATTTCCATATACTTAAAAATGGGGAAGAGAGGAGAAATAGAAAACGAAGTGGTAAAGACTGAAATTAAACTTACGCTGGCAGTAAGAAAAGATACCTGAAGCCATGGTTTCGATTTTTAGCTTCAAATGAAAAGCCTCAAGCGAAGAGTGCAAGTAAGGATGAAAAAAAATTGCAACGAGGTCAAGAGGCAACAAATGCAAATAGAAATGAAGGAACGTTTGGGTTGAGATAGGGATTGACCAAAATAAAATTGTATCTGAATTAAGTTTTGTGGTTAGGGCTTTTTTCTTTCCTAAATTGGGGACAAAAGTTCGGTTTTGGAGGGAAAGAAATTTCAGGAGACAGGAATGTGAAATTTACGGCCTTCAATAGGATCTCATAGCGGTTTCTATTTTTAGACTCTGGAAATAGTGTTTCTCATTTTATGTTTGCAAGATTAAAAACTAGATAATAGCTTTTTCTTTAAAACGCAATCCCAGTGTGCAATTAGAAGTATTTGTTGCAGTGAATTGATTATCATGTGGTCTAAAATGTAAATTAGTGGCATACTAAACTTTATTTCAGTAATAAAATAAACATAAACACCGTAAAGAAGCATACTCCATTTTTAATTAGTCAATATTTAATGATAAGCACTATTGATCCAATGGTTAAGCACTTTGACTTTGATGTGATAATTCATGGGTTCAAAAAATGCATTTACTATGTTAAATATTTGAATATAAATATTAGGTATGGATCTTATATAAATGGTTGTTGTTGCCATTTAAATTAACGTTATATTACATTGTCAAATTTGCATCAACAGCCAAATAACTTGTATTTAGTGCAACATTAAATATTGCATTAACAGCCATACATAGCTTATAAACACCATAAAGAAATAGGCAGTAAGTGCAACATCAATTGAATTTTACACAACATATAAACTCATATTCACCATATCCACTTAACTTTTAGTAGCTTATATATTATTCTTTTTAGTTTAGTTTTCTCTTCTTCTTGAGCTCTTTCTTAAAAATCTGCAGTTTAGTTTCATGAATATAATACATAATGTAACGAACTGGGATTTTCGACCCTCGGAAATCGACATCAATACGTCCACTGTATAGAATGTCGAGCAATCAAGTGCTAAAAACACCAGTTCATTAGGGGTAAAGAAGAAAAAGATAGAAGAAAAGAAACAGAACATCATAGAATCTCACAATCGCGGTGGAACAAAATATAATATATAATAACATATTTTTATACAAAAGAATCTGTAACTGTTAAATACTTACAATCATCATAGTACAATAATCGATATATCAATCTAGACAGTTATAATAACTTGTCCTCATACAGCGGAAAATGTTAATCAAATATAGAAGTACGTCTCTGTCATCCAGCTCGCCTCCTGAACTACATAGCTTCCTATCATGAATCTGTAATACTCGGTCTGACCCGAGTGTTATAATAAATTAACATCCGAGTCAATTTGGAAAACCAGCGTGAGAAAACACGCTCAAATTGAATTATTAACTTTAGCAAATTCCTTGAAAAACAAAGGTATCTCATAAGACAAAGTCAGACATAAACACGATGGATTTTACCTTATGATGGCCAAAACGTTTTTATCAAATTCGTTTGATATTATAATAGAGTCTATAGAACGTAAATAGAAAATAGTTAAAATGCTTGCATCTCACGTTCCAGCATAGTTGGACACAATCAAAACCGTACGGTGCTTATTGGAGAATGGATTTCGTCGAATGACTGGACCACTAGGGTACCGCCCACCACAGTACACCTCTAGAACAGTATATCGAGAACCACGTTGGGATCTCCTACTACACAAGACCGACCTACCCCTAACCTGGATAGACCAAATATGTTATCATCCCGAGTGTTCCCACTGTAACAACCCGTAAACTTTAATGGTTTTATAATGTAATTAACTGAAATTTTCATGAAAAATAAACAATTAAATATAGAAATGAAAATTTGATATTTGAAATACGCTTTTAAAAATAGCAAATGGTAGATTTTCATTGATAAATATGAAAGTGTTGTGCAAATTTCAATTTCAATTTAAATCGGTTAAAAATTGATGTAATTAAAATATTATTGAAATCTGAATATTTTTATACAATAAATTTGTAAATCATTCTCTAAGTGAGATGTCATATTTCGTTTCGTCAAATTTGGGCTTTTGTAGCCCCGTTTATCTTATTTTTGGCAAATTTGCAGTAGTTTAGCAACAAAATACCGACTTTTAATAGGATGATCGTATCGCTGATATCTATGTACCATTTTGTCCGTCTCGTCGAGTTGATCTCCACGGTATATTCATTTGTGTGTTTTGGAGTCCGGCACGCAGTGAAATCCATGGAAACGGATAGCCGTATCAGTACCCATTTTGGAGCTTTTGATATTTGGTGACCATTCAATTTCCAACATACATTAATAAACGGTCATTAGCTTTTAAATTACGTCATCAATTCGTGTGCCTAACTTTCCATTTTCCTATAGTTATGTGGAAAAAAAATTAAGCATATAAAGTTGTACGTTTGCATTCATATTTTTTGAACTGTTCATTTCCTTTTCCTATTATCATTGTTCGTATAATTGTTTGAAATGCTGCCCCATCTTCCTCTCTCGTTTTGGAAAAAAAAACTTCAACATGTTGTTTCACATGCTCGCCGCATATACCCACGATCATCGCAATACCAATATCCGCTATCCTTTTCCTCTCCCCCATCTTTCACCACCACTCCCTCCTTTTTCCTATGCCTGCACCTCATGCACAGCCATCTCTGAGCCAAGCACCCTCTACCCCTGACCATCGAACCCTCTCTCCCCCAACGTCTCCTCCACTGAAACTCACCACCATCGGCAAACCCCGGCCATCCCCTTCACCGTCCCGCTTCACTTCCATACGGGGTAGCCACAATGGCCTCATCCCCATGCTTGGCCTAGCTTCTACCTGCCCTTCCCTTTCTACAGTAAAACCTCCATTCTTTTTAAATATATATATATATATATATATATATATATATATATATATATGATGCGTTCATATTTTGGAACCTGCTGTGCATTCTTAGCCGCGACCTGCCTCCTCTTCGGTTGTATGTAGATTGTTTTGTACCCTATTGTTTTGAGATATTGTTTTAAGCATATATTAAGTATATAGTTATTTTTATATATACAAATTTTTACAAATCTTTTGTTTGTACTCACTTTGCTTTTTATACGTGTATACCTATATATATAATTGCAGTATATACGATTATAGTATTATATATATGTCTTATAGTATTTTATAACATATTTAATGGTTGTACATATTAGTTTACATATATAACCTGTTCATTTACATAAGTATATAATCTGTTTGTTGTCATAAGTCTTTATACAATTGTATGTATATATACAATGTCTGCATGTTATATATATATTGACCTTTGTTTATTGATTTCATTTTATGTATATAGTTTACAGATATATTGATTTCAACATATATATGGGTTAATAAATAGTGATTTTGAATTGCATTATATGAAGGTCTTACTTGATTTTAAAGTATAAAATATCAATGTCGACGTGTTATTTATGTGTGCGTGCGTGCGTGTGTGTTTATATATATGTTGATATTAGGATTTTTTTAAAATACATCTACAGAGTTAAAGTCTCTCTCTCTCTCTCTCTCTCTATATATATATATATATATATATATATACATACATACATACATATATATACATACATACATACATACATACATATATATATATATATTCCTGCATAGTACATTTAGTTGAAATTACGTAACATGACTGTATAAGCTTATAAATATATTTACTACTGGTTTGCATAGTTTTGGGAGAGTTATATATATATATATATATATATATATATATATATATATATTGGTACTTATGTGTATTGTTCAAATTAATTTCTTTTGCTTAATAAAAATACTATAAATAACAAGTAAATAGGTACAATGCTCAATTACATATGAAACATTAATAAAACTTACCTGAAATATTCAAAAGTTTAAAATGTGAGAAGAATATGTAGTTGAACAGTATACAATATAAAATGTAAGAAATGAAAGGTGCAAAAAAATTCAGATAAGGGAATTTATAGATAAGAATTGTGTTGTTATAATGAATGTTATACATTTAATTTGTGTTATAAAAAAATGTAAATTGAAACAAATTGAATAATAAATAGAGAACGAGTGAATAAATGTAAACTTAAGAGACTAAACAGGTAATAAATAAATTTATATCTTTATAAATAAATGGTAAATTATAAAGAATAGTTGAAATTGGATTATATGAGGGATTAACTTAAGTGAAATAAAATGGAATTAATAAATGAGTTGAATAAAATAAATTTTATTTTGAAAGGAAATTTTGTAATTTATGTTGATCAATTGTAATCATTATGAAAACAAATTAATTTAATGAAAATACAATTAATTGCAATCAACAAACTATGAATGCAATGAATAGTTATTGATTTAATAAAATAGATTGAAACCAAAATTGCTGAATATTAATCAATATAAAATAATAAAATTTATAGGGTTTTGAATTTGTTGTGTATCTGATAGTATGTGTTTCAACCTATCTTTCCTTTCTGGTTGTTCATATTCTCCTACCTCGTTCCTTTTCGGCGATGAAAAGTTTTGAGTGGGGAAGAGTGTAATGATCCGTAAATTTTAATAGTTTTATAACGTAATTAACTGAAATTTCCGTGAAAAATGAACAGTTAAATATAGCAATGAAAATTTGATATTTGAAATATGTCTTTTTAAGCATAGCAAACGGTAGATTTTCACTGGTAAATTTGAAAGTTAGTTCTGTTGTAAATTTCAATTTCAATTTAAATCAGTTAAAAATTGATGTAATTAAAATATTAATGAAATATGAATATTTTTATATAACAAATTTGTTAATCATTCTCTGAGTGAAACGTAATATTTCGTTTCGCCAAATCTAGGCTTCCATAGCCCCATTTATCTTATTTTCGGAAAATTTGCAGAAGTTAGCAGCGAAATACCGACTTTTGATAGGATGATCGTATCGCCGATATCTACGTACCATTCTGTTCATATCGTCGAGTTGATCTCCATAGTATATTCATTTGTGTGTTTCACAGTCCAGCACGCAGCGAAATCCGTGGAAACAGATAGTCGTATTGGTACCTATTTTGGAGCTTTTGATATTCAGTGACCATTCAATTTCCAACATACATTAATCAACAATCATTAGCGTTAAAATTACATCCTGAATTCGTATGCGTGACTTTCCATTTACCCATAGTAATGTGAAAACAAATTTAAGCACATAAAGTTGTGCGTTTGCATTCATCTCTTTTGAACTGTTCATTTCCTTTTCCTATTATCACTGTTCGTATAAAATTGTGTGAAACGCTACCCGGTCTTCCTCTCTCGCTTTGGAAAAAAAAACTTCAACATGTTGATTCGCCTGCTCGCCACATATACCCACGATCATCGCCACCAATAACCGATATCCTTTTCCTCTCGCCCATCTTTCACCACCACTCCCTCCTTTTTCCTTTGCCTACAACTCATGCTCAGCCATCTCCGAACCAAGCAACCTCTTCCGCTGACCACCGAACCCTCTCTCCCTCCCAACGTCTCTTACACCGAAACCCACCACCATCGGCAAACCCCGACTATCCCCTTCAATGTCCAGCCTCACTTCCATGCGTGGTAGCCACAATGGCCTTGTCCCCATGCTCGGCTTAGCTTCTACCTGCCATTTCCTTCCACAGCAAAACCTCCATTCTTAAGAAAAAAAATTATATATATGATGCGTTCATATTTTGGAACCTGTTGTGCATTCATGGCCGCAATCAGCCACCTCTTCAGTTGTATGTCGATTGCTTTGTACCCTATTGTTTTGAGATAGTGTTTTAAGTATATATTACGTGTATAGATATTTTTATATACATAAAATTGTTAAAATCTTTTGTTTATACTCAATTTGATTTTTATATGTGTGTATACCTATATATATAATTGCAGTATATACGTTTACAGTACTATATACATATATACATATACGCGTGTGTGTATATCTGTATGTGTGTGTCTTATAGTATTTTATAACATATTTAATGGTTGTATATATTAGTTTACATATATAACCTGTTCATTTATGTAAGTATATAGTCTGTTTGTTGACATAAGTCTTTATACGGTTTCATGTATGTATATAAAGTCTGCATGTTATATATATATATTGGCCTTTGTTTACTGATTTCATTTTATATATATAGTATACATATATGTTGGTTTCAATATATATATGGGTTTAATAAATAGTGACTTTGAATTATATTATATAAAGGTCTTACTTGATTTTAAAATATAAAATATCAATGTCGACGTGTTATTTATGTGTGTGTGTGCGTGTGTGTGTATGTTGATATTCGGATTTTTTTAATATACATCTGCAGAGTTTAAGTCTATATATATTTTTTCCTACATAGTATATTTAGTTGTAATTACATATCGTAACTGTATAAGCTTATAAATATTTTTACTACTGGTTTGCATAGTTTTGGGTGAGTTATATATATATATATATATATATATATATATATATATATATATATATATTGGTACTTATGTGTATTGTGTACACATATATATATTAGCCTATGTGTGTGTTTATATATATATATATATATATAATTTCGTATATGGTGTCTGCATATTTGCCTGAAGCTTGATTTGCTAGTATATATAATGCCATTAGTTTAACTATTTGTTTACATTAATTTTAAATATCTAATATATACATATATCATGTAAACTTTTATTTGAAGAATATTGAGAGGAGATTGATGTGTTTGTGAAAATGTTGATTTTAAATATTGTTTTATATATAATATAGATACTGTGATTATATAATATGTTTAAATTTGAATATTGATTTTTTTAGCGATAATATATAATTTGAAAGTAATTATATGGGTTTGATTTAATAATGATTTTGCAATATAATATGTAAATATTTTATTGGTATTTTGATTTAAATATTGATTGAAATATATGTTTTTAGATTTTTTTTTAGAAGAAATTATATATATATATATATAACATATATTTTATTTCATCAATCTCTAGTCCATCCTGGCTTACACTCTCAATACTGAATTCGTCACAGCAATTCCTAGCTTGTCATTATCCTACTAGATCGTATCTGTATCCACATGCATGCATATGTTATCTTCTTGTTCTTTAGCCTCGAAAGATGAGCAACCACTCACGATTAACATTCTTAAATTTAATAAATTTAATTCACATCGAAATGACAATTGAATATGTTGTTAAATTTGAGTTATTAATTTTATAATTGCTATATATTATATGCCATTATCTATGACTATTCATCTGTGACATACAATACCATAACCTGTCATTTATATTATGGTTTAATTCGTTATTGATGATATATGCCTATTATTGATCTGTTATACTATTATCATATTTGCTCTCACTTTGCAAGTTCCCTGTTAATTTAGAATTCCATGTGGGTTGAAAAGATACATACCCGAACGATATTATAGATTAGGGGAAAATCATTATGGGTTGAAATGATAAACCCAAGTGTTTTTCATTAAATTTGAATTTTTAAGATTGCGGGTTGAAATGATATATACCCGTAAATATTTAAATTGCGGATTGAAATGATAAATATCTGTATCACTCGACTATAGGATATAAAATTATATACGGACACCGTTGGTCTATATTTTGAAAATGACTTCCAAAGTTTGAAAGGAAATATATAGATTTTAATAAATATTGATTTCTAAAATATAATATGTATAAATGTCATTTTTATATCTGTCTAAATTTTTTATTTTTAAATTTATATGTTTTGGAAATTTTAAATTTATAAGTTAGTTTTGAAAATATAATCTTTAGGATTTTACTTATAATTTTATTTTTTCAAAATATATACAAATAGATTTAATATAAAACAAATTTAATAGTAAGATTTAATTTAATAAAATTTAATTTAATTGGTTTATAATATGATTAAGTATTTATTTAAATTTATATTAATATTTTTTAAAAATAGATTTTTTAACTTTAATAATAAAGGTTGGGAAGATAAACTAATGTTGACCTGGAATTTAAATTGGTTAATAATTGAACTTAAATAAGAATTTATTTGAACTTATTGATTTTCAGATGTTGAAAATATGATTTATAACTTGATTTGATAAAAAGGTGATTAAATGAACATTCTCAAATTTAAATAAAATTAAGACTGAATATTTAATATTGATTTAAATTTATAAATTAGGATTTAAATAAATTGTTGTTAAAATGGTTAAGGGGATATTTTCCAATTTGAATTAAAATTAAAGTTAAATGTTGAAATGAAATTTATATTCGGTAAATGTTTGAATATTTAAACTTTAAATTGAAATGGTTAAATCAGACTTGATTCAAATTGGAATTTTTGGAATTTAAGATGGCTTGAACTGATTTGCGAAATTGGAGGAAACTATTTTTATTATATAAAGTATTTTTAATATATAAACTATTTTAATATATAATTTATTTTAATACATAAGCTATTTAATTTATAGTTATTTATTATATATACCATTTTCAATATCTAAACAGTTTAAGTCGAAAGTGTTATGATTTCCAAAGTGTTGTGATTTCAAAAGTGCTATGATTTCCAAAGAGTTGTGATTTCAAAAGTGTTATGATTTCAAAAAGGGTTATAATTTTGAAAGTGTTATGATTCTGGAAATGAATATTATTTAAAGTGAATAACGATATCGATATGATTTCGAAATGAATATGATATGTTGATATAAAGTATAAACTATTTGAAATGAAATGACCACGGTGTGAAATAAGCATTTGGTTGTTAAAGAGACTGGGATTGGATATTGTCATACTCTCTGGCATACCGAAAACCACTTTAACAACTGTGATCATGGTGGAGATTCCAGGACGAAGTAGGATGGTTTGGCGACGATTCTATATGGTATTTACATAGCCCTAACTTCCATGAGTCAGCTTGATGTGGCTAAAACAAGAGCTATACCGGGCCAAGTGGATTCATTCCCCCTATCGGACACATTTCTTCGATACCATTCTATTGCTTTTGTGATTTGATTGGATGCACCTTTGATTTGGGAGTATGTCATGAGGTAGGCGGTACTAGCTGCTATGTGTTACCACCAGTCTGGGAGTGCAAATGATATATCTACCTTGGTATTGCCTCGAGTGCCTTGTCGCATGCCTTATCGCACCTTCTACGAGTTTGTTTTGTACCATACTTATGTGGTGTCCTCTGGGTAAACCATCAGTTTGGTGGAGCGTATGACATTGCATAGACTATGGATTATACAAAATGTGTTAGGGGGGATATGGATAACGCCTTAACGCTATTTTAATACTTTTACTTCACTATAGACATATATTATAATAGTGTATATTACTACATAGTAGATCGTTCCACGGATCCCTAGAGGATGGAAATCCCAAACATCCTTTAAGTTACTTGTATTACAGTTGACATTTCACTTGAGTTGAATTTATTAATATAAGAATGTTAATCCTGACTCGAGTGTTTTGTGTTTTTCTTTATACTCGGGTCAGACTGAGTGTCATCGCATTTGAGACTCATCTTTGGAGATTGGAGCTTTACTTAAAGATCTGTCTCATCCATCTAGCTTTTCCAAATGTTTTGTTAAGACTCGTCATTTGTTTGTATTCGAGACCACGTTGTATTTGAGATATTCGATTGTACTTTGTTTCAGACTTTAATGTTTATAGTGGCTTCATGAACTACTATTTATCTATTCTGCTTTTTATTGTTATATTACTCTATGTCTATGATTCTATGATTGATTTATTTACTGTATATGCTGAGTTTTGCCAAATATAAAATTAGAAAATTGATATTCTGAGCAATTCAAGTCCAACATGTGCGAATGCGAAAGGTTCGAAATACCGGGTCGTTACAGTTGGTATCAGAGCTCTGGTTTAGAAAAACCTAGGATATGGAGTAAAAATTAATTACTGAATCACCTTCTTTCGAGCTTGAATTTCTTCCTCTTTGATTCAGATTCCCTTTAGATCTTGGAATTATCCTAATTTTTATGAAATGCATTCACGCCCTTTCATGTTCGTGTTCTTTTGATACTGGAGCATCCCATAGCTCCAACCTCAACTGTCAACCTTTGTATTATTTGTAAAGGGGTGAAACTCTTTTACAACAAGCATCGATTCATCGAAGATTTCTACATCCTCGGTTTTGATGCTTTTATTTCTTGCAAAGCCTGAACCGTTTCTATAGTTGACGACCAGGGTAATTCTCTTCACATTGAATGTCGTTTGCCTCAAGATTTGTACGCAGTTTATCTTTTTTGCCTAGTGGTCTTGACTCCACCCAATGGTCAGGGATTATCCTGATGTTTTGGTGAAGTTGTTTTTTTCCTTGCAGGCGGGAAATTAAATTCCGCATCGATCTTATTCTTGGAATCACGGTTGACCCGATTAAGGTCGTCGTGACTAGTGTAAGTCTATCCATCCTTTTCTTCTTTTGTAATTTAATTATTATATCCTCCTTTCGAGTCTACATTTATAGAAAGAATTTTCTTTGACTTGGGTTCATCTAAATTTGAATCTTTATCCTTGTTTTGGAATCCATTCTTGAACCATCCTGTGAGGAAGTGTATTTGTTATAAAAAGAAAAAAAATTGTTTATACTGTGTTGTTGGAATTGTTGAGTTGATTTGGGGTTTTGATCGATTCGTTTAGCCAATGCTATCGATCGGAATTCCAAAATACTTGAATAGAGCAAACTGAAATTTCAAATTTGCAAATGAAATAATTTTGTGTATGACTATATTATGTATATAAAGGTATAATTTTCTAAAATTAAATAGTTAAATGAATTGGTTATTAGAAATGATAATATTTGATTATCATTTGTTGTTTTGTAAACCATTGATTATTGCGACATGATATAAAAAAATGAAATTATAAAACATGGTTTATAAATTGACTTAGAATTGAAATGAATTTAAATTTTAGGATTTGAGAAATAAATTTACTGTGTTTTCAAATTTTGGTTTTCAAAGTTTTGAGATATATTACTTGAAAGTATCTTCGAATGGAAATTGTTTCCAAAGAATTTTAAAAGAAGTAGTTGTACTCTCCTTCATTGTCGCTGGAAAATAATTTCGGTAATGACTGCAGCATCATCAACATTCATTTTCAAGTCTCAAAGTGGAGAGACCACTTAGTAGCTTTGCTACACTTTTGTTTTGGAAAAAGAATTTGATTTGAATTTCTTGAAAAGGATTTGATTCACAATATATATATATATATATATATATATATATATATATATATTTCAAAAAGGTGGAAAGTGAAACTTGAAATTTTGTTCTTAAATCCTGCGTTAAGTTAGGGTTTTCAATTATTAAAATAAATTAAAAATTGTGAAATATTTAAAGTGTTTAAAATTTAAATTGGAATTTGAAATGGTTGAACTAGGATAAAACTTATTTGTATAATATTCAATTGCATTCTAATAAACACTTATAACTTACCTAAATTATTTAAAAAGTTGAAATGTTAAATTGAATTTGCAATTAAAGGACTTATAAGAGAAACATAAGCAACAGATTGTTCAAATTAATTTCTTTTGCTTAATAATAATACTATAAATAACAAGTAAATGGGTATAATACTCAATTACATATGAAACATTAATAAAACTTACCTAAAATACTCAAAAGTTTAAAATATGAGAAGAATATGTAGTTGAAAAGTATATAATATAAAATGTAAGAAATAAAAGGTGCAAAAATAAATTCAGATAAGGGAATTTGTAGATAAGAATTGTGTTCTTATAATGAATGTTGTACATTTAATTTATGTTATAAAAAATGTATATTGAAACAAATTAAATAATAAATAGAGAACGAGTGAATAAATGTAAACTTAAGAAACTAAACAGGTAATAAAAGAATTTATATATTTATAAATAAATGGTAAATTGTAAAGAATAGTTGAAATTGAATTATATGAGGGATTAACTTAAGTGAAATCAAATGGAATAAATAAATGAGATGAATAAAATAAATTTTATTTTGAAAGGAAATTTTGTAATAAATGCTGATCAATTGTAATCAATTTTGAAAGCAAATCAATTTAATGAAAATACAATTAGTTGTAATCAACAAATTATGAATGCAATGAATAGTTATTGATTTAATAAAATAGATTGAAACCAAAGTTGCTGAATATTAATCAATTTAAACTAATAAAATTTATAGGGTTTTGAATTTGTTATGTATCTGATAATATGTGTTTCAATCTATCTTTCCTTTCTAGTTGTCCATATTCTCCTACCTCGTTCCTTTTTGGGTACGAAAAGTTTTGAGTGGAGGAGAGTTTAATGACCCGTAAATTTTAATAATTTTATAATGTAATTAACTGAAATTTTTGTGAAAAATGAACAATTAAATTTAGCAACGAAAATTTGATATTTTGAATACGTCTATTTAAACATAGCAAATGATAGATTTTCACCGATAAATATGAAAGTTAGTTCTGTTGTGTAAATTTCAATTTCAGTTTCAAATTAAATCAGTTAAAAATTGATGTAATTAAAATATTATTGAAATTTGAATATTTTTATGTGATAAATTTGTAAATCATTCTCTGAGTGAGCCGTCATACTTTATTTCGCCAAATTTGGGCTTTTATAGCCCCGTTTATCTTATTTTCGGCAAATTTGCAGCAATTTAGCAGCGAAATACCGACTTTTGATAGGATGATCGTATCGTTGATATCTGTGTACAATTTTGTTCGTCTCGTTGAGTCGATCTCTCCAATATATTCATCTGTGTGTTTCGGAGTCCGGTACGCAATGAAATCCATGGAAACAGATTGCCATATCGGTACCCATTTGGGAGCTTTTGACATTCGGTGACCATTCAATTTCCAATATACATTAATCAACAATCATTAGCTTTTAAATTACGTCCTGAATTCATATGCATGACTTTCCATTTTCCAATAGTTATGTGAAAACAAATAAGCATATAAACTTGTATGTTTGCATTCATCTCTTTTGAACTGTTCGTTTCCTTTTCCTATTATCACTGTTCGTATAAAATTGTTTGAAATGCTGCCCCATCTTCCACTCCTGTTTTGGAAGAAAAACTTCAACATATTGATTCGCCTGCTCGTCGCATGTACATACGGTCATCGCCACCAATAGCCGCTATCCTTTTCCTCTCGCCCATCGTTCACCACCACTCCCTCCTTTTTCCTTTGCCTGCACCTCATGCACAACCATCTCCAAACCAAGCAACCTCTTCCCTTGACCACCAAACCCTCTCTCCCTCCCAATGTCTCCTCTACCGAAATCCACCACCATCGGCAAACCCCGACCATCCCCTTCACTGTCCAGCCTCACTTCTGTACGTGGTAGCCACAATGCCCTTATCCCCATGCTTGGCCTAGCTTCTACCTGCCCTTCCCTTTCCATAGTAAAACCTCCATTCTTTAAAAAAATAAAAAATATGATGCATTCATATTTTGGAACCTGCTGTGCATTCTTGGTCGCGACCTGCCTCCTCTCCGGTTGTATGTAGATTGTTTTGTACCCTATTGTTTTGAGATATTGTTTTAAGTATATATTACGTATATAGATATTTTTATATATACAAATTTTTACAAATCTTTTGTTTGTACTCAATTGCCTTTTTATATATGTGTATACCTATATAAAATTGTAGTATATATGTTTACAGTATTATATATATGTCTTATAGTATTTTATAACATATTTAACGGTTGTATATATTAGTTTACATATATAATCTGCTCATTTATATAAGTATATTATCTGTTTGTTGACATAAGTCTTTATACAATTGTATGTATATATATAATGTCTACATGTTATATATATTGACCTTTGTCTCATTTTATATATATATAGTTTACAAATATATTGATTTTAATATATATATATATATATATGGGTTTAATAAACCTTTTCGAAAGTATAATATCAATCCTAGCCAGCATAGACATTTCGAACTATGCCTACTATAGCTACCATCCAAACAGTGGGGCGCCACCATAAGTAGATGGCAGGTAATACAACTAAAACCGTACGAGGCACGTATTGGATGAATGGATTTCCAACAAAAGGTCAGGCTAAGGAACTTCTTATTTCCACACGGGAAGTCTATAGTTTGGTTTTCCAGATAGTCAGGTAGTAGATATCGTTTTGGTAGCCTTCATCTTTCTATCTGATCATTTTGGAGTCTTTTGAGTCCACGGACGGACTTGCTTATCTTTGTGCAACCTTTATGGTGGGTCGAGCTTGGAGTTTTGGGAGCTTTGTCTTTGGAGCTTTTGGATCAGAGTTGCAGTATTGGATTCTGTGAAGACTTATCATATTGTATCGTGTTCCGCTGTATTTTGTATTGTATTCTCTGATGTTGATGATTATCATTATATCAAATTGATGTATTGGATATTGTATTCATGTTGTATTAGTGATATCATCTTTTATTTTCCGCTGTGTTATTTATCATCTAATGTTGTTGCAAGCTCCGGCGATACGAATTTGATGTTGTTGTCGGACATCGAGTTCGGGTCGTCACAATTTGGTATTTTGAATTATATTATATAAAGGTCTTACTTGATTTTAAAGTACAAAATATCAATGTCGATGTGTTATTTATGTGTGTGTGTATGTTTATATATATGTTGATATTTGGATTTTTTAAAATACATCTACAAAATTTAAGTGTGTATATATATATATATATATATATATATATTTGCCTACATAGTACATTTAGTTGTAATCACATAACATGACTGTATAAGCTTATTAATATATTTACTACTGGTTTGCATAGTTTTGGAAGAGTTATATATATACACACACATATATGTATGTATGTATGTATATTGGTACTTATGTGTACTGTTCAAATTAATTTCTTTTGCTTAATAAAAATATTATAAATAACAAGTAAATAAGTACAGTGCTCAAATACATATGAAACACTAATAAAAATTACCTGAAATATTCAAAAGTTTAAAATGTGAGAAGAATATGTAGTTGAACAGTATACAATATAAAATGTAAGAAATAAAAGGTGCAAAAATAAATTCAGATAAGGGAATTTATAGATAAGAATTGTGTTGTTATAATGAATGTTGTATATTTAATTTGTGTTATAAAAAAATATAAATTGAAACAATTGAATAATAAATAGAGAATGAGTGAATAACTGTAAACTTAAGAAACTAAACAGGTAATAAAAGAATTCATATCTTTATAAATAAATGGTAAATTATAAAGAATAGTTGAAATTGAATTATATGAGGGATTAACTTAAGTGAAATCAAATGGAACGAATAAATGAGCTGAATAAAATAAATTTTATTTTGAAAGGAAATTTTGTAATAAATGTTGATCAATTGTAATCAATTTTGAAAGCAAATCAATTTAATGAAAATACAATTAAATGTAATCAACAAATTATGAATGCAATGAATAGTTATTGATTTAATAAAATAGATTGAAACCAAAGTTGCCGAATATTAATAAATTTAAACTAATAAAATTTATAGGGTTTTGAATTTTTTGTGTATCTGATAATATGTTTCAATCTATCTTTCCTTTCTAGTTGTTCATATTCTCCTACCTCGTTTCTTTTCGGTGACGAAAAGTTTTGAATGGGGGAGAGTGTAACGAGCCATAAATTTTAATGGTTTTATAACATAGTTAACTAAAATGTCTATGAAAAATGAAAAGTTAAATTTAGCAATGAAAATTTGATATTTGGAATACGTCTATTTAAACATAGAAAATGGTAGTTTTTCACTGGTAAATTTGAAAGTTAGTTCTGTTGTGTAAATTTCAATTTCAGTTTGAATCAGTTAAAAATTGATGTAATTAAAATATTATTAAAATCTGAATATTTTTATATAATAAATTTTAAATCATTCTCTGAGTGTGATGTAATATTTCGTTTCGCCAAATTTGGGCTTCTATAGCCCCATTTATCTTATTTTCAGCAAATTTGCAGCAGTTTAGCAGCGAAATACCAACTTTTGATAGGATGATCGTATCGTTGATATCTACGAAGTATTATGTTCGTCTCGTCGAGTTGATCTCCACCGTATATTCATTTGTATGTTTCGGAGTCCGTTACGCAGCGAAATCCATGGAAACGGAGAGCCGTATCGGTACCCATTTTGGAGCTTTGATATTAGGCGACCATTCAATTTCCAACATACATTAATCAACAATCATTAGCTTTAAAATTACATCGCGAATTTGTATGCATGACTTTCCATTTTCCTATAGTTACGTGAAAACAAATTTAAGCATATAAAGTTGTGCATTTGCATTCATCTCTTTTGAACTGTTCATTTCCTTTTCCTATTATCACCGTTCGAATAAAATTGTTTGAAATGCTGCCCCATCTTCCTCCCTCGTTTTGGAAAAAAAAACTTCAACATGTTGATTTGCCTGCTCGCCGCATATACCCACGATCATCACCACCACTAGACGATATCCTTTTCCTCTCTCCCATCTTTCACCACCACTCCCTCCTTTTTCCTTTGCCTACACCTCATGCTCAGCCATCTCCGAACCAAGCAACCTCTTCCCCTGACCACCGAACCCTCTCTCCCTCCCAACATCTCCTCCAGCGAAACCAACCACCATCGGCAAACCCCAACCATCCCCTTCACTATCCAGCCTCACTTCCATACGTGGTAGCCACAATGGCCTCGTCCCCATGCTCGGCCTAGCTTCAACCTGCCCTTTCCTTTCCACAGCAAAACCTCCATTCTTAAGAGAGATAAAAATATATATGATGCGTTCATATTTTGGAACCTGCTGTGCATTCTTGGCCCCAACCATCCTCCTCTTCAGTTGTATGTAGATCATTTTGTACCCTATTGCTTTGAGATAGTGTTTTAAGTATATATTACGTGTGTATATATATATAATTTACAAATCTTTTATTTGTATTCAATTTGATTTTTATATATGGGTATACATATATATGTAGTTGCAGTATATACGTTTACAGTATTACACACACACACACACACACATATATGTGTGTGTGCGTGTGTCTTATAGTATTTTATAACATATTTAATGGTTGTATATATTAGTTTACATGTATAACCTGTTCACTTATATAAGTATATAATCTGTTTGTTGACATAAGTCTTTATGTAGTTTTATGTATGTATATAAAGTCTGCATGTTATATATATATATATATACATTTGTTTACTGATTTCATTTTATATATATATATATATATATATATAGTTTACAGATATATTGGTTTCAACATATATATGGGTTTAATATATAGTGATTTTGAATTATATTATATAAATGTCTTACTTGATTTTAAAGTATAAAATATCAATGTCGACGTGTTATTTATGTGTGCGTGTGTGTGGGCATGTGTATATGTTGATATTTGGATTTTTTTTAATATACATCTATAGAGTTTTAAGTCTATATACATATTTGCCTGCATAGTACATTTAGTTGTAATTACATATCGTGACTGTATAAGCTTATAAATATATTTACTACTGGTTTGCATATTTTTAGGTGAGTTATATATATATATTGGTACTTATGTGTATTGTCTGTAATATATATGTTAGCATATATATATATATATATAGTTGCGTATATGGTGTCTGCATATTTGCTTGAAGCTTGATTTGCTAGTATATATAGTGCCATAAGTTTAACTATTTGTTTACATTGATTTTAAATAACTAATATATACATATATCATGTAAACTTTTATTTGAAGAATATTGGGAGGAGGTTGATGTGCTTATGAAAATGTTGATTTTAAATATTGTTTAGTATATAATATAGATACTATGATTATATATATATATGTTTAAATTTGAATATTGTTTTTTTAGTGATAATATAGAATTTGGAAGTAATTATATGTGTTTGATTTAATAATGATTTTGCAACATAATATGTAAAGATTTTATTCATATTTTGAATTAAATATTGATTGAAATATATGTTTTTAAAATTGTTTTTAGAAAAAACTTATATATATATATATATATACATATAACATATATTTTGTTTCATTGATCCCTAGTCCATCCTGACTTACACTCTCAATATCTAATTCGTCGCAACAATTCCTAGCTTGTCGATGTCCCGCTAGATCGTGCCCATGTCCATGTGTAAGTCCATGTTATCTTCTTGTTCTTTAGCCTTGAAAGGTGAGCAATCACTCACGATTTACATTCTTATCTTTAATGAATTTAATTCACATTGAAATGACAATTGAAATATGCTGTTAAATTTGAGCTGTTAATTTTATAATTGTTATATATTATATGCCATTATCTATAACTATTCATCTATGACATATGACACCATAACCTGTCATTTATATTATGGTTTAATTCGTTATTGATGATATATGCCTATTATTGATCTGTTATATTGTTATCATATTTTCTCTCACTCTGCAAGTTCCCTGTTAATTTAGAATTCCTTATGGGTTGAAAAGATACATAACCGAATATTATTGTAGATTAGGGGAAAATCATTATGGGTTGAAATGATAAACCCAAGCGATTTTCATAAAATATGAATTTTTGGGATTGCGGGTTGAAATGATATATACCCGTAAATATTTAAATTGCGAAATAAAATGATAAATATCTATATCACTTGACTATAAGATATAAAATTATATACGGACACCGTTGGTCTATATTTTGAAAATGACTTCCAAAGTTTTGAAAGGAAATATATGGGTTTTACTAAATATTGATTTCTAAATTATAATATGTATAAATGTCATTTTTATATATGTCTAAAATTTTTATTTTTAAATTTACATGTTTTGGAAATTTTAATTTTATAAGTTAGTTTGGAAATATAATTTTTAAGATTTTACTTATAATTTTACCTTTTTAAAATATATAGAAATATATTTAATATAAAATAAATTCAATAATAAGATTTAATTTAATAAAATTTAATTTAATTGGTTTATAATATGTTTATGTATTCATTTAAATTTATATTAATATTTTTAAAAATAGATTTTTTTACTTTAATAATAAAAGTTGGGAAGATAAACTAATGTTGATTTGGAATTTAATTAGTTAATAATTGAATTTAAATAAGAATTTATTTGAACTTATTGATTTTTAGATGTTGAAAACATGATTTATAACTTGATTTGATAAAAAGGTGATTAAATGAACATTCTCAAATTTAAATAAAATTAAGATTGAACATTTAATATTGATTTAAATTTATAAATTAGGATTTAAATAAACTGTTGTTAAAATGGTTAAGGGGATATTTTCCAATTTGAATAATAATTGAAGTTAAATGTTGAAATATAAATGAAATTTATATTCGGTAAATGTTTGAATATTTAAACTCGAATCTTTGAACTTTAAATTGAAATGGTTAAATCGGAATTGATTCAAATTGAATTTTTTATATTTAAGATGATTGGAACCGATTGCGAAATTGGAGGAAACTATTTTTATTATATAAAGTATTTTTAATATATATTTTAATATATAAGTTATTTTAATACATAAGCTATTTTAATTTATAACTATTTATTATATATATACTATTTTCAATATCTAAACAGTTTAAGTCGAAAGTGTTATGATTTCCAAAGTGTTATGATTTTAAAAGTGTTATGATTTCCAAAGAGTTGTGATTTCAAAAGTGTTATGATTTCAAAAAGGGTTATAATTTTGAAAGTGTTACAATTCGGGAAATTAATATTATTTAAAGTGAATAATGATATGAGATGATATGATTTCGAAATGAATATGATATGTTGATATAAAGTATGAACTATTTCAAATGAAATGACCACGGTGTGAAATAAGCTTTTGGTTGTTAAAGGGATCGGGATTGGATATTGTCACTCTCTACCAATACCAAAACCACTTTAACAACTTTTTTCGTGGTGGAGATTCCAAAACAAAGTAGGATGGTTTGGCGACGATTCTATATGGTATTTACGTAGACCTGACTCTCGTGAGTCAGCTTGATGTGGCTAAAACAGGAGCTAACCGGGCCAAGTGGGGTCATTCCCCCTATCAGACACATTTCTACGATACCATTCTGTTTATTTTGTGATTTGATTGGATGCACCTTTGATTTGGGAGTGTGTCACGAGGTGGGCGATACTAGCTGCTATGCGTTACCACTAGTCCGAGAGTGCAAATGATATATCTACCCTGATATTGCCTCGAGTGCCTCGCCTTCTACAAGTTTTTTTTGCACCATACCTATGTGGTGTCCTCTGGGTAACCCATCGGTTTGGTGGAGCGTACGTCATTGTATAGATTACGGGATTATACAAGATGTGTTAAGGGGGATATGGATAACGCCTTAACGCTATTTTAATACTTTTACTTCGCTATAGACATATTATAATAGCGTATATTACTACATAGTAGATAGTTCCATGGATCCTTAGAGGATGGAAAACTCAAACATCCTTTAAGTTACTTGTATTACGGTTGACATTTCACTTGAGTAGAATTTATTAATATAAGAATGTTAATCCCGACTCGAGTGTTTTGTGTTTACTTTATACTCGGTTCAGACTGAGTGTCATAGCGTTTGAGACTCACCTTTGGGGATTGGAGCTTTACTTAAAGATCTGTCTTATCCATCTAGCTTTTCCATTTTTTTGTTCAGACTCGTCATTTGTTTGTATTCGAGACTACATTGTGTTTGAGATATTCTGTTGTATTTTGTTTCGGACTCTGATGTTTATAGTAGCTTCATGAACTACTATTTATCTATTCTGCTGTTTATTGTTATATGACTCTGTGTCTGTGATTCTGTGATTGATTTTTTGTTGTATATGCTGAGTTTTGCCAAATTAAAATTAGCAATTTGATATTCTGAACAATTTAAGTCTAACATGTACGGATGCAAAAGGTTCGAAATACCGGATCATTACAGTTGGTATCAGAGCTTTGGTTTAGGAAAACCTAGCATATGGAGTAAAAATTAATTACCGAATCACCTTCGTTCGAGCTTGAATTTCTTCGTCCTTGATTCAGATTCCCTTTAGATCTTGGAATATTCCAATTGTTCTGAAATGCATTCATGTCCTTTCCTATTCGTGTTCTCTTAATACTGGAGCATCCCATAGCTCCAACCTCAACTGTCAACCTTTTTATTATCTGTAAAGGGGTGAAACTCCTTTACAACAATCATCGATTCACCGGAGATTACTACGTCCTAGGTTTTGATGCTTTTGTTTCTTGCAAATCCCGAACCGTTTCTATAGTTGACGAACATGTTGATTCTCTTCACATTGAATGTCGTTTGCCTCAGGATTTCCAGGCAGTTTATCTTTTCTACCTAGTGGTCTTGACTCCACCCGATGGTCAGGGATTATCCTGATGTTTTGGTGAAGTCGCTTCTTTCCCTCTCGGGCGGGAAATTAAATTCCGCATCGATATTATTCCTGGTATCGCAGTTGACCCGATTAAGGTCGTCGTGATTAATGTAAATCTATCCATCCTTTTCTTCTTTTGTAATTTAATTATTATATCCTCCTTTCGAGTCTACCTTCATAGCTAGAATTTTGTTTGACTAGGGTTCATCTAAATTTGAATCTTTATCATTGTTTTGGAATCCATTCTTGAACCATCTTGCGAGGGAGTGTATTTGTTATAAAAAGAAAAAAAATTGTTTATATTGTGTTGTTGGAATTGTTGAGTTGATTTGGGGTTCGATCGATTCGTCTAGCCAACTCCATCGATAAGAATTCCAAAAAACTTGAATAGAGCAAACTGACACAATATTGTTTTCAAATTTGTAAATGAAATAATTTTGTGTATGATTATATTATGTATATAAAGGTATAATTTTCGAAAATTAAATAGTTAAATGAATTGGTTGTTAGAAATGATAATATTTGATTGTCATTTATTATTTTGTAAACCATTTATTATTGCAATATGATATAAATAAATGAAATTATAAAACATGGTTTATAAATTGACTTAGAATTGAAATGAACTGAAATTTTAGGATTTGAGAATTAAATTCCCTTTGCTTTTCAACCTTTGGTTTTCAAAGTTTCGAGATATATTATTTGAAAGTATCTTCAAATGGAAATTGTTTCCAAAGAATTTTAAAATAAGTATGTTGTACTCTCCTCCATTGTTGCTGGAAAATAATTTTAGCAATGACTGCAGCATCATCGACATTCATTTTCGAGTCTCAAAGTGGAGAGACCACTCAGTAGCTTTGCTACACTTTTATTGTGGAAAAAGAATTTGATTTGAATTTCTTGAATAGGATTTGATTCACAATATATACGTATGTATGTATGTATGTATGTATGTATGTATGTATGTATGTATGTATGTATATGCATATGTATATATATTTCAAAATGGTGGGAAGTGAAACTGGAAATTTTATTCTTAAATCCCGCGTCAAGTTAGGGTTCACAATTATTAAAAGAAATTAAAAATTATGAAATATTTAAAGTATTTAAAATTTAAATTGGAATTTAAAATAACTTGAAATGGTTGAACTAGTATAAAATTTATTTGTATAATATTCAATTGCATTCTAATAAACACGTATAACTTACCTAAATTATTTAAAAAGTTGAAATGTTAAGTTGAATTTGCAATTGAAGGATTTATAAGAGAAACTTAGGCAACAGATTGTTCAAATTAATTTCTCTTGCTTAATAAAAATACTATAAATAATAAGTAAATGGATATCGTGCTCAATTACATATGAAATAATAATAAAACTTACCTGAAATATTCAAAAGTTTGAAATGTGAGAAGAATATGTAGTTGAACAGTATATAATATAAAATGTAAGAAATAAAAGGTGCAAAAATAAATTCAGATGAGGGAATTTATATATAAGAATTGTGTTGTTATAATGAATGTTATACATTTAATTTATGTTATAAAAATTGTAAATTGAAACAAATTGAATAATAAATAGAGAATGAGTGAATAAATGTAAACTTAAGAAACTAAACAGGTAACAAAAGAATTCATATCTTTATAAATAAACGGTAAATTTTAAAGAATAGTTAAAATTGAATTATATGAGGGATTAACATAAGCGAAATCAAATGGAATAAATAAATGAGCTAAATAAAATAAATTTTATTTTGAAAGGAAATTTTGTAATAAATGCTGATCAATTGTAATCAATTTTGAAAGCAAATCAATTTAATGAAAATACAATTAGTTGTAATCTACAAATTATGAATGCAATAAATAGTTATTGATTTAATAAAATAGATTGAAACCAAAGTTGCTGAATATTAATCAGTTTAAACTAACAAAATTTATAGGGTTTTGAATTTGTTGTGTATCTGATAATATGTGTTTCAACCTATCTTTCCTTTCTGGTTGTTCATATTCTCCTACCCCATTTCTTTTTGGGGACGAAAAGTTTTGAGTGAGGGAGAGTGTAACGACCCATAAATTTTAATGATTTTATAACATAATTAACTGAAATTTTCGTGAAAAATGAATAATTAAATTTAGCAATGAAAATTTGATATTTCGAATACGTCTGTTTAAACATAGCAAATGATAGATTTCACTGGTAAATTTGAAAGTTAGTTCTATTGTGTAAATTTCAATTTCAATTTAACTCAGTTAAAAATTGCTGTAATTAAAATATTATTGAAATCTGAATATTTTTATATGATTAATTTGTAAATCTTTCTTTGAGTGAGACATCATATTTCGTTTCGCCAAATTTGGGCTTCTATAGCCCCGTTTATCTTATTTTCAGCAAAATTGCAGCATTTAGCAGCGAAATACCGACTTTTGATAGGATGATCATATCGCTTGTGTACCATTCTATTCGTCTCGTCGAGTCTATCTCAGTAGTATATTCATTTGTGTGTCTCGGAGTCCGGTACGCAGCGAAATCCGTGGAAATGGATTGCCATATCGGTACCCATTTTGGAGCTTTCGACATTCAGTTATCATTTAATTTCCAATATATATTAATCAACAGTCATTAGCTTTTAAATTACGTGCTGAATTCGTGTGTGAGACTTTACATTTTCCAATAGTAATGTGAAAACAAATTTTAACATATAAAGTTGTATGTTTGCATTCATCTCTTTTGTACTATTCATTTCCTTTTTTATTATCACTGTTCGTATAAAATTGTTTGGAATGCTGCCCCATCTTCCTCTCTTGTTTTGGAAAAAAAAACTTCAACATGTTGATTCGCCTGCTCGCCGCATATACCCACGATCATTGCCACCAAAAGCCTCTATCCTTTTCCTCTCGCCCATCTTTTACCACCACTCCCTCCTTTTTCCTTTGCCTGCACCTCATGCACAGCCATCTCCGAACCAAGCAACCTTTTACCGTGAGCACTGAACCCTCTCTCCCTTCCAACGTCCCCTCCACCGAAACGTACCACCATCGGCAAACCTTGACCATCCCCTTCACTATCCAGCCTCACTTCCGTACGCGGTAGCCACAATGGCCTGGTCCCCATGCTTGGCCTAGCTTCTACCTGCCCTTCCCTTTCCACAGCAAAACCTCCATTCTTAAAAAAATTATATATACGATGCATTCATATTTTGGAACCGGTATGCATTCTTGGCCGCAACCGGCCTCCTCTTTTGTTGTATGTAGATTGTTTTGTACCCTATTGTTTTGAGGTAGTGTTTTAAGTATATATTATGTATATAGATATTTTTATATATATAAAATTTTAAAATCTTTTGTTTGCACTCAATTTGATTTTTATATATGTATACCTATATATATAATTGCAGTATACACGTTTACAGTATTACATATGTGTGTGTGTGTGTGTCTTGTAGTATTTTATAACATATTTAGTGGTTGTATATATTAGTTTACATATATAACCTGTTCATTTATATAAGTGTATAATTTTTTGTTGACATAAGTTTTTATATAGTTGTATGTATGTATATAAAGTCTGCATGTTATATATATATTGATCTTTGTTTACTGATTTCATTTTATATATACAGTTTATAGATATATCGGTTTTAACATATATACGGGTTTAATAAATAGTGATTTTGAATTATATTATTTAAATGCCTTACTTGATTTTAAAGTATAAAATATCAACGTCGACGTGTTATTTATGTGTGTATGTGTTGATATTTGGATTTTTTAATATACATCTACAGAGTTTAAGTCTATATATATATTTGCGTGCATAGTACATTTAGTTGTAACTACATATCGTGACTGTATAAGCTAATAACTGTATAAACTACTGGTTTGCATAGTTTTGAGTGAGTTATATATATATATATATATATATATATATATATATATATTTGGTACTTATTGTATTGTCTGCACACACACACACACACACACACACACACACACACATATTAGCCTATATATATAGTTGCGTATATGGTGTCTGCATATTTGCCTGAAGCTTGATTTGTTAGTATATATAATGTCATTTTTTAGCTATTTATTTACATTGATTTTAAATAACCAATATGTACATATATTATGTTATCTTTTATTTGAAAAAATTGAGAGGAGATTGATGTGTTTATGAAAACGTTGATTTTAAATATTGTTTTATGTATAATATAGATACTGTGATTATATATATGTTTTAATTTGAATATTGACTTTTTAGTGTTAATATAGAATTTAAAAGTAATTATATGTGTTTGATTTAATAATGATTTTGCAATATAATATGTAAAGATTTTATTGGTATTTTGAATTAATATTGATTGAAATATATGTTTTTAAAATTGTTTTTAGAAGAATATATATATATATATATATATATATATATATATAACATATATTTTGTTTCATCGATCTCCAGTCCATCCTGGCTTACACTCTCAATATTGAATTTGTTGCAGCAATTCCTAGCTTGTCATTGTCCCGCTAGGTCGTGTCCATATCTGTGTGCATATCCTTGTTATCTTCTTGTTCTTTAGCCTCGAAAGGTAAGCAATCACTCATGATTAACATTCTTATATTTACTAAATTTAATTCACATTGAAATGACAATTGAAATATGCTGTTAAATTTGAGTTGTTAATTTTATAATTGCTATATATTGTATGCCATTATCTGTAACTATTCATCTGTGACATGTGACACCATAATCTGTCATTTATATTATGGTTTAATTTGTTATTGATGATATATGCTTATTATTGATCTGTTATATTATATCATATTTGCACTCACTCTGCAAGTTCCTATTAATTTAGAATTCCCTATGGGTTGACAAGATACATACCTGAATGATATTATATATTAGGAGAAAATCGTTATGGGTTGAAATGATAAACCCAAGCAATTTTCATTGAATTTAATTTTTTTGGATTGCGGGTTGAAATGATATATACCCGTAAATATTTAAATTGCGGATTGAAATGATAAATATCTGTATCACTAGACTATAGGATAGAAAATTATATAAGGACACCATTGGTCTATATTTTGAAAATGACTTCCAAAGTTTTGAAAGGAAATATATGGGTTTTAATAAATATTGATTTCTAAAATATAATATGTATAAATGTCATTTTTATATATGTCTAAATTTTTTATTTTTAAAATTATATGTTTGGAAATTTTAAATTTATAAGTTAGTTTTGGAAATATAATTTTTAAGATTTTACTTGTAATTTTATTTTTTTAAATATATAGAAATAAATTTAACATAAAATAAATTTAATAATAAGATTAAATTTAATAAAATTTAATTTAATTGGTTTACAACATGTTTAAGTATTTATTTAAATTTATATTAATTTTTTTTAAAATAGATTTTTAACTTTAATAATAAAGGTTGGGAATGTAAACTAATGTTGACTTGGAATTCAAATTGGTTAATAATTGAATTTAAATAAGAATTTATTTGAACTTATTGGTTTTTAGATGTCGAAAATATGATTTATAACTTGATTTGATAAAAAGGTGATTAAATGAAAATTCTCAAATTTAAATAAAATTAAGATTGAATATTTCATATTGATTTAAATTTATAAATTAGGAATTAAATAAATTGTTCTTAATATGGTAAGGGGATATTTTCCAATTTGAATAAAAATTAAAGTTAAATGTTCAAATATAAATGAAATTTTATATACGGTATTTTGAATATTTAAACTTGAATCTTTGAACTTTAAATTAAAATAGTTAAATCAGAATGGATTCAAATTGGAATTTTTGGAATTTAAGATGATTTGAACCAATTTGCGAAATTGACGGAAACTATTTTTATTATATAAAGTATTTTTAATACATAAACTATTTTAATATATAAGTTATTTAAATACATAAGCTATTTTAATTTATAACTATTTATTAGATATACTATTTTTAATATCTAAACATGTTAAGTCGAAAGTGTTATGATTTCAAAAGTGCTATGATTTCCAAAGAGTTGTGATTTCCAAATCTTTTTGATTTCAAAAAGGGTTATAATTTTGCAAGTGCTACGATTCTGGAAATGAATGTAATTAAAGTGAATAATGATATCGAATTGATATTATATCGAAATGAATATGATATTTTGATATGAAGCATGAACTATTTGAAATGAAATGATCACGGTGTGAAATAAGCGTTTTGTTATTAAAGAGACCGGGATCGGATATTGTCATACTCTCTGCCAATACCGAAAACCACTTTAACAATTGTGTTCGTGGGGGAGATTCCAGAATGAAGTAGGATGGTTTACTGATGATTCTATATGTTATGTACATAGCCCCGACTCCCGTGAGTCAACTTGATGTGGCTAAAACATGAGCTATACCGGGCCAAGTGGGGTCATTCCCCATATTGGGCACATTTCCTCGATACCATTCTATTGCTTTTGTGATTTGATTGGATGCATCTTTGATTTGAGAGTATGTCACAAGGTGGGTGGTACTAACTGCTATGCATTACCACCAATCCAGGAGTGAAAATGGTATATCTACTCTGGCATTGCCTCGAGTGCCCTGTCGCATGCCTTATTGTGTCTTCTACGAGTTTGTTTTGTACCATACTTATGCGGTGTCCTCTGGGTAAACCATCGGTTTGGTGGAGCGTATGGCATTGTAGAGATTACAGAAATATATAAAATGTGTTAAGGGGGATATGGGTAATGCCTTAACGCGATTTTAAGACTTTTACTTTACTATAGACATATTATAATAGCGTATGTTACTACATAGTAGATAGTTCCACGGATCCTATGAGGATCGAAATCCCAAACATTCTTTAAGTTACTTGTATTAAGATTTATGTTTCACTTGATTTGAATTTATTAATATAAGAATATTAATCTTGACTCGAGTGTTTTGTGTTTTGCTTTTACTCGGGTCAGATTGAGTGTTACAGCATTAGAGTTTTGCTTGAAAATCGGTCTCATCTATCCAGCTTTTCTAGTTGTTTTGTTCAGACTCGTCATTTGTTTGTATTTGAGACTACATTGTATTTGAGATATTCTTGTATTTTGTTTCAGACTCTGATGTTTATAGTAGCTTTATGAACTACTATTTATCTGTTCCGCTGTTTATTATTATATTACTCTGTGTCTATGATTGATTTATTTAATGTATATGCTGAGTTTTGCCAAATATAAAATTAATAATTTGATATTCTGAGCAATTCAAGTCCGACATGTGCGGCTGCGAAAGGTTCGAAATATCGGGTCGTTACACCCACCCTTACCATCGAGTGCTCCTTCTTTCATGCGCAACCATATCCATAATATATAGGTTTTCTGAGGACATCTAGAAAGGTGTTAGCATACCCAAATTGGGTGCGGCCCACTTTGCCTTGCAACATCTCCTCTATTTTAGTCATTCTCAGTTGATGAGGCTCGAGGATAAGCGTTACCTTTTAAGAACACAACTCTACTTAGAATGCTCATCGTCCTCCAATGACGATGTTCTGGTAGCATTCGTCCATACAAGTTGTCCTGGGTCTGAACAAACCGAATCACCGTCTTCATCATCTTCATGGTATTCATTCATAATGTTCAAACTGGATCAAAGTGGTTTTCGAATAATTAAATCCGATCTCGGTCTCTTTGAAATGATTAACGAAATTGGTAAAAATTGATAGTCGGTTATTTAACCATTGATACACATCCAAAAGCAGATGTCATGCCTTATTTCCACTTTTCCAAAATTTATTTCAGAAATCTCTATAAGATATCACTTCCAGTACTTCAACATTTAAAAAACAGTTTTTTTCAAATCCTTATTTTTAACGAAATATTTCCTCCCCTTTCCAATACTTAGGACATTTTCCCCACTTCATTTTATATTCAACACTTAGAAGATATTCCATTTCTTTTCTATTTCTTTTCCTTAAAATCATTTGCAAATTTTATTTGTATATTCCTCGACTAGTTTATAACGAATTGTATACATTTCGAAATTCCTTAATTAATTTCCTTAATATTTCCAAAGCCAATTATACTTGCTTATAAACTCAATTCCCTTTGTACTTCTTTATGAATTCTATTCCATTTTCGAGTTTCACTCTTATTTAATTTCTTCGGAAATTTTCTTACTTTTCTTCCCAATTCCATTTTGGAGAATTCTCCTATAAGTTTCATCTACTAAATAACCCTTCCCCAACTCTCGAGAAGATTTACAAAATATTTAAACCATTACAAAACATTATATACATATATATGTAAATAAAAATGAGTATTTAAAAAAATAGTGTTATATATATTTCTTTAACATGTTCAAATAATCATTTAAAATATTGAGAACACTTTTTATAACATCAGTTTTCAAGGCAGGTTAAAAATTTAGGATTTATTAATAAAAGTATTAAGTATTTAAAAGATTCACTTCTGAAGTATTCAATACTAACTAACTTCGAATTACATAATTTAATAAATAAAACCTTCCTTTTAAAATAAAAACTTAACTTATTAGTAAAAATATATTTTTAAATCTCACTAACCAAATTCCAGTTTATAATCCCTCTCAATTTCTATCACATCACTTCCATTTCGATCTTCTTAACCATTTTTATACTTTCAAAAATACTATCCACTATTTTCTTCTCACTTTATTTCTAGATTCTAATATAAATTCTCCCTGTAAATTTATATTTCCAATCTATCATCTGATATCGATTTCACTTATTTTTAAAACATCGTTTATAAATTTTACAACTCCTTTGAGTTTCAATTTTATAAAACTAATCTCGTTTATAATGTTTCATTTCTGTAATCCATTGCTTTAATGATTCCATTTATTTTTTTCAAACCTATTTTTAATATTGATTTCAACTCCTTTCATAATTTTAGAATAGCCTTTATAAATTCTCTTATATAATTCATTTTTAAAATCTCCATTTGATAATTCACAATAGTTAAGTATTACCAAAAATCGAATATATGTTTTCTAATTTAATTTCTTTTGAATAAACCCAATTCCAACATAAATATTTTTATATCAAAAACTCCCTTTAATTCCTTCCATTTAAAATGTATTTATGGTATTTAAATTATCAAAATATAGGCCAGTGCTACAATAGCATTAAATAATTTCAAACACGACAATAGTCTATACTAGGTTATTCTACATAATCTATATATATCACAATATACGAAATTAAATTTAACATTTTGAGGAATCCAGTTGGATCCCTCCAACATGTTTTCCTGCATTTATAGATATTAATATAACATAAAAATATCAATCCCACTTCGAGGCAGATATCACAGTATATAGGGTCATCGGCTATTATGTGGGGCGCATAGGGTTCATCCGCTAAAATATGCAGGAATATCAATCCAACTACTAATATATATACTACTATATATATAACACAATATCATTCAATAAATAATAATCTTTACAAATTCAACCAAGAATCCAACAATTAATTTTAACTATTTAAAATTAGTTTTGAAAATCCAAATGAGTGAGAATTTCTCACCATGATTTTTAATTTGCCGAATATCCGAAATTTAAATTTTCTAAAACCCAGTTGTCTTCGAAACATCCCATACCAATTCATATGCGTAGAATTTGATGCCACTTGATTTAAAACCTCGTATGAAAATTTTTATAAATTTTATTATCTATCTAATTCTAATTTTATTAAACATCACTAACTTTTAAATCAAATGAATTTATGTTAATTTCAATTTAACATGCCAAATTACCTTCAGTCCAAGCTTAACCCTTCATTTACCTATAACATCCACCATCCCAATTGCAGCATCCACTCAATCGCTACCACATTCGCCTCGCAAACAAAACGACTACTTCACTTCAACCTCAGGAAATAGCACCTCCTCCTCCGACCTTCACGCGGCAGCATTTCACCTAAGGACGATCAGAGCATCACCAAATCCCTTTGCTGACTTGCCTGAACACAGCTCCACTCCAGCACCAACGGTGACAAATCACCATTGTCTTCCACACGTCGCCCTAGATCGAACGCGACTGCCTCTCACGCGTATGCGCGTGCATGTACGAAAATGATTTTCCAAACGTCAGCCCAAGGTTTTAAATATCGGATCTCGGTCGCGTTTCGTCTCGGAAATTTTACACAAGTTATCTCCTATTGGGGGAGATCTCGGACGAGATGAGTACATATCGGGTGTATATCTCGGATTGACATCTCGGGTCTTATACTGCATCTCGGGAATATCTCGGATGTACTTATGTGTCTAAAATTGATATGTCGAAAATTTATTCAACGGTAACTTTTTAGTAAAAATAAAATGCTAACATACTTGATTTTCATGGAAAAAGTAATATTTTTAGAATAGTGGTAGCTTGATTAGCTTGATTGATTTGGTAATGATTGAATAATATCCTTTTATTTGAACATAATAAAGAAGTGAAACCTTTTGCTATGACCCATTAAGATAAAAATAAATAATATCTTCAAGAAGTTGGTAAATTACAATTGAATCAAGTAGTTTCTTTTGAATCAATATGAAAATAAAAAAATTATGCAAAATAAGAAAAATATATAATTTTGGGTGAGATCTTGGATTGAGATTTTGGTCCATATTTCAGATGAGATTTGAATATCTCAGACGAGATGAGTGTCGAGGGAGATATGGAGGACCATGCCTCTGCCTGTAGAAGCACGTCGCTGGTAATCCAACCATCGCCAGAAAATGCGTCGTAGAGTACGCGACCCCTTCCTTCCATCACCCAGACTTGTTCGATCGCGTTTGACCCCTTTAGCTTGACTTTAATCAAAATCACCTGTTACCTTTCCCCTTGCTTGCGATTTGCCTCAATCGTGTTCACGCCCCCAGTCGCCTACGTGCTCTGCTCTGGCATCACCCTCCAGGCCACCGCCGCTTCTTTTCGATCGTGATTACCCTTTTGTTTCTTTAAAATTGATTTTAAATGAATTGAATTTTGGTTTTCGATTGCTAGAGGAGAACATAAGTAACCGTGATTTTTTTCTCTTTGACTTTGTTTTGAGATGGAAGAAGAATAGAAACGAACGCGGTTTTAAATTTGTTTTTTATCATGCCTATTTTTGTTCAAAGGAAGAAGAACACGAATTTAAAAAGGAGAGGGGTGGCGTGTAGAAGAGGTGATGGTCACGATCCTAGGCTGCAGCGACAAGATAGAGTTAGACTCCAATTTACAGCTAAAGTGTCGTTTTGAAATATAACAATTATATATAAAAAAATTAAATATCTAGATATTTATTTTGAACTCCTATCGAGGCGTGCCTCTATGCTTTGACAATGTTATACCCCTATTTCAAACACAATGGAAAATGTTTCGGATCCTAATTAGATCGTATGGGGAAGATAGCTTATTAGACTCAGTTATTATAATAAATTTTCGATATTAAATTCAACGCGTTTATATCCCATGCGACCAAATAATAACTCCAAACACGAAAAAATTATTATCGATAATAATATACTATTACGGATCTAATGGAACTGGTTTTGTTGAATTCTGATACCATGGCCAGAATCGCTATTTTAACGCGTCAATTAAAATCGACAAATTTTGAAATCGCTTAAAATTTCTGTTTTAAAAGCTTACTAACTCGATTATAATCCCAAATCTAATATTTAAACCATTTAAATATCCAAAATTAAACGATAGAAAAATCCGGATCGTTACATTCCTTCACTCTTAAAAGAATTTCGTCCCTGAAATTGCTAAGATAGAAATTATTGCTCCAAACCCAATACTTATTAAAACCCCACTTAGGGAAACTCGACATTTCACTTTTCTACTTTCTTAGTTTTCAATCAAAACAATTAATTTTCAACTCTAATTACACAACCATTTATTTCAATTACAATTCGTAATCAAATTATTGTCAACAAAATATTTTCCAAAAAAATGTCTCACCCTAAATTTACAAAAAAATTGACAGTGTCACCCTTGTACGGAGAGCCTTTTGCAATATGAAAAGAGAGATAAAAATGTATACATCGGCCCACACGGTCGAAAATATATCAATATTTATATATTTGCTGTATTTAATCCGAAAACATACCTTATTTTAGTATTATTAAGCGAGCAAGTTTACTTCACATGCAATTACGCAACCCAATTCTATCCGACTACCTCCGGGTACCTATACTTACAATTTAAACACATAAGTACCAAAATATGAAATTCATCAATATTTCACTTATTTAAATAGTTAAAACACGTAACTTCATAACTCTATCATTCCAAACATATATTATAAGCAATTTAAGGTTCCCATACTAGTTTAATTACTTCCAACAGATCCATATATCATTTTGTTCAATTCAAATGATTTACAACCAAATTTTCTTGCATTCATTTCATTTTATATCAAACAAACCCATATCCATTTCAAATTGATTAAAAATCAATTTATGCACGTTCTATTTATTCATAGAATTTTATTTACTTTAGTTTGCGTCGAACAATAACTTTTCTATACAATTTTGGTGTTATTCTTATAGTTATTTTGAATTGATTCCAAATCAGTTTATATTTAATTTTATTCCATTTCATATTCAATCATTCATTTGCATTCCATTCATAACCATATTATTTTCAAATCCATTTTATTAGCTTGGAATCATCCATGTTGTTTTCTTATGCATTATGGTTTTATATGAGCTAAGCTTCAATCCAAAATAATTTACTTAAGTTGATTCGTTTATCTCCGTTTAATTCAATCCCATAACTTATGTTTTATTTCCCTTGCCTCAAATTCTACTTCGAATTTCAATTTCATACTCAAATTCATTCTCAGATTCATTTAAAATAATATTCAGGGCCACGTTCAATTTATTTACATTCACATTGAATTATTTATAACTCAAGCCATTTTAATCTCAATCCAATTCCATTTGATCGCATTCAACATATATTTAATCAACTTATATATATGAGTCGGACTTTATTTATCACTCAAGTTCTATATTCAACTTCAGTTTCAGCCCATAATCCATACTATATAAATCAAGTTAATTTCCATTCCAATATTCAATTAACTAATTATTTATCTAATTAGTTCACTTCCATTTTACAATTCAATAACTGATTTTTATTTCAAAAAATCACTTCACTTGATTTACTTGAGTTCTAACCCATCTCAAAGTTCAAGTTTGAATTATTTTTTCTTTACTAGAACTTCACTCCATTTTTTTTTCTATTTCACCCTTTCAATTTTATAAGTTTCACAATTTATTTGCTCGCATTTTCATCCATTTTGTACCCGAATACATTCACCATTTATTTTTAACTCAAGATTATACCTCACTTAAACCTTAATTATACTTTTGTTTCATTAATTTCAAATTTTATAAGCTATTCAATTTATTCATTCACAATCCCAATTTTCACTTAAATTTTTGCTCTATTTAAATTTTATAGCTTACAGTTTTATAGTCATTTACACTTTACAATTATATAGTTAATTCCATCCAATATGGTCTCAAATCCAATCCAATTTAATTAATTTAAAATTTCAATTTCCTTTAACCAATATTTCCGAAACATATTTGAATTATTCATGCTTATATTAATTTCATCCCAATTTTTTTTAATTTTAATTCATTCCATTTAATCGAGTAAGAATTTTAATTCCAATTTCAAAATTTTCCACATTTCCTTACTTATCTTTATTTACCCCATTTACTTACACATTCATATGCACCTTACTTCATTAATTCATTACGTCTTATTTATTATTTACTATAATCACCTTATCTAATTTATTTTTCGTAACTTTCCCTTAAGTTAAATTCCAATTCCTATAATTTTCCTTTTACAAATCCAATTTATTTAACTTACACAAGTTAAATTTTAATTTCATATTGAAATTTCCATTTTCTAAGTTTATTTCAAACTTATTTTCTTCTTATTTCACTTCTCTTTTAATTAGAAATTTCATGATTCAAACACTCGGTTCTTATCTCAAATCGTTTGAAATTATATATATATATATATATATAACTCTATTTTGGACAAACCATTTTCTTCAACTTTTCAAAAATCAACTTGATTTTTGACCCAAAACAATTTCCTCGAAATTTCTAAAACAACATCTATTATTTTCACAAAAGTCTCCACATTAAATTACTGTGGTAGTAATTCGTCACCTAGAAACTCGAAAATGAATACTGGTGATGCTGTAGTCATCACTAGAATTATTTTCCAGCGACTGAAGTGAGTTCAGTGCTACGTTTCTTCCAAAAACTATTCCGAAACAACTATCTTTCAGAAATGTTCCCAAAATAATAGTCTTTTATAATTATTTTCCACACCACTTTGGAAAACATTTTTCCAAACTTCCCGAGATTTAAATTTCCAGATTCTATTTTGAATCCATTTTAATTACAATCTAGTTTTATAATTTATACTTATACAAATTTTCATTTGGTTATATAAACTATCTCCAATTTATAATCTTATTTGATTATAATATTATCATCCAAACACTCCAACTATATATAGTAATTTCAAAAAATTATTTCTTAAAGTATTTCATTTACCTACTTTTTAAAGCAATACTGTGTCGGTTTGCCTAGTTTAAGAGTTTAGAAATCCCTGTCGATATAGTTGTCTAGACTGTACCAACCAAAATTTATAAACACTCCACTGATAAGTCAACGCAATTAAAATAATTCATATTCACTAATAAATACGCGCTCATATCTATTTATACACTCAAACTCATTCTAGGGTACTACTGGCACTATCTCTAATGAATAATCCCCACCAGAGCCAAGGTTCTTGCTTAATCTTCAGCTCTAGTACCATCTGTAACGGACCGAGATTTTCGACCCTCGAAAATCGACATCAATACGTCCCGAAAACACTAGTCAATAGGGGTGAAGAAGAATAAGATAGAACAAAAGAAATAGAACATCACAGAATTTCACAATCGCAGTGGAACAAAATATAAATATATAATAATAGATTTTATGCAAAAGAATCTGTAACTGTTAAATACTTACAATCATCAGAGTACAACAATCGACATCAATCTGGATAGTTACAACAACTTGTCCTCATACAGCAGAAAACATTAATCAAGTACAGAAGTGCATCTCTGTCATCCAGCTTGCCCCCTGAACTCCATAGCTTCCTATCCTGAATCTTTAATACTCGTTCTAACTCGAGCATTATAATAAAATAACACCCGAGTCAGTCTGGAAAACCAACGTGAGAAAACACACTCAAATTGAATTATTAACTTTTACAAAATCCCTTGAAAAAACAAAGGTATCTCGTAAGACCACGTCACATATAAACACGATGGGTTTTTACCTTACGATAAGCAAAACATTTTTATCAAATCCATCTGATATTATAATAGTCTATAGAAAGTAAATAGAAAATAGCTGAAATGCTAGCATCTCACGCTCCAGCATAGTTGGGCACAATCAAAACCGTACGGCGTTTTTTGGAGAATGGATTTCATCGAATGACTGGGCCACTGGGATACCACCCACCACAGTACACCTCTAGAACAACATACGGAGGACCACGTCGGGATCCCCTGCTACACAAGACCGACCTATCCCTAACCTGGATAGACCGAATATGTTACTACTCTGGGTGTTCCTACCCTTACCATTGAGCGCTCCTTATTTCATGCACAACCATATCCATAATATATAGGTTTTCCAAGGACATTTAGAAAGACGATAACATAACCTAATTGGGTGCAACCCACTAAGCATTGCTGCATCTCTCCTATTTTAGACATTCCCGGTTGATGAGGCTTGAAGTTAAGCTTTACCTTTAAAGAACAAAACTCTACTTAAAATGCTCATCATCCTCCAATGACGATGTTATGATGGCATTCGTCCATACAAGTTGTCCTAGGTCTAGACAAACCGAATCACCATCTTCATCATTTTCACGGTATTCATTCGTAATGTTCAAACCAGATCGAAGTGGTTTTCAAATAATTAAATCTGATCTCAATCTCTTCAAAAAGATTAAAGAAATTGGCAAAATTGATAGTCGGTTATTTATCTATTAATATATATATCCAAAAGCAGACGTCGTGCCTTATTTCAACTTTTCCAAAATTTATTTCAGATATTGTTATAAGATATTACTTCCAGTACTTCAACATTTGAAAACAGTTTTTCTTAAATCCTTATTATTTTTAACAGAATACTTCCACTCTTTTCCAATACTTGGAGCATTTTCCCCGCTTCATTCCATATTCAACACTTAGAAGATATTCCATATATTTCCTATTTCTTTTTCTCAAAATCATTTACAAATTTTATTTGTAAATTCCTTGACCGGTTTATAACGAATTGTATAAATTCTGGAACTCCTTAATTAATTTTCTTAATACTTCCAAAGCCAATCATACTTGCTTATAAACTCAATTTCTCTTTGTACTTCTTCATGAATTCTATTTTGTTTTCAAAGTTCGCTCTTATTTAACTTCTTCGGAAATTTTCTTACTTTTCTTTCCAATTCCATTTTGGAGAATTCTCTTATAAGTCTTATCTATTAAATACCCTTTTCCAACTCTCGAGAAGATTATAAGCAATTTAAACCATTACAAACGCTATATACATATATATGTAAATAAAAATGAGTATTAAAAAGAAAAATAATAATGATATATATATATATTGACATGTTCAAATAATTATTTAAAATATTGAAAACACTTTTTATAACATCACTTTTCAAGGCAGGTTTAAAAACATAGGATTTATTAAAATAAATATTAAGTATTTGAATGATTCACTTCTGAAGTATTCAATACTAACTAACTTCGAATTGCATAATTTAATAAATAAAACCTTCCGTTTTAGAATAAAATCTTAACTTATTAATTAAAATATATTATTAAATCTCACTAACCAGATTTCAATTTATAATCCCTCTCGATTTCTATCACATCACTTCCATTTCGGTCTCCTTAAGCATTTTTTTACTTTCAAAAATAGTATCCACTATTTTCATCTCACCCTATTTCCAAATTCTAATATAATTTCTCCCTGTAAATTTATATTCCTAATCTATCATCAGATATTGATTTCCCTTATTTATAAAACATTGTTTATAAATTTTACAACTCCTTTGAGTTTCACTTTTAATAAAACTAATCTCGTTTATAATATTTCATTTTTATAATCCATTGCTTTATTAATTTCATTTATTTATTTTTGAATCTATTTTTAATATTGACTTCAACTCCTTTCATAATTTCAGAATAGCCTTTATAAATTATCTTATATAATTCATTTTTAAAATCTCCATTTGATAATTCACAATAGTTAAGTATTACCAAAAATCAAATATATTGTTTTCTAATTCAATTTTTTTGAATAAACCGAGTTCCGACATAAATATTTTTATATCAAAAATTCCCTTTAATTCCTTCCATTTAAAATATATTTATGGTATTTAAATTATCAAAATTTAGGCCAGTGATACAATAGCATCCAATAATTTCAGTCACTACAATAGTTTATACTAGATTATTCCATACAATTCATATATCACAATATATGAAATTAAATTTAACATTTTGAGGAATCCAGTTGGATCCCTCCAACTTGTTTTCCTGCATCCAGAGATGTTAATATAACATAAAAAAATACCAATCCCACTTTGAGGGGGATATCGCGGTATATAGGGTTATCCGCTGTTATGCGGGGGGCATAGGGTCTCGTCCGCTAAAATATGCAGGAATATCAGTCCAACTACTAATATATATACTACTATATACATACATAAATATAACATAATATCAATCAACAGATAATAATTTTATAAATTCAACCAAGCATCCAACAATTAATTTTAACTATTTAAAATTAATTTTAGAAATCCAAATGAGTGAGAATTTTTCACTTTTATTTTTAATTTGCCCGATATCCAGAATTTAAATTTTCTAGAATCCACCTGACTTCGAAACATCCCATACCAATTCATATGCATAGAATTCGATGCTACTTGATTTAAAACCTCGTGCGGAAATTTTTATAAATTTTATTAGCTATCTAAATCGAATTTTATTAAATATCACTAATTTTTAAATCAAATGAATTTATGTGAATTTCAATTTAACAAGCCAAATTACCTTCAGTCCAAGCTTAACCCTTCATTTACCTATAAGATCCACCATCCCAATCGCAACATCCACTCAGTTGCTACCACACTTGCCTCTCAAACTAGACAACTACTTTACTTCAACCTCAGGAAACAGCCCCTCCTTCTCTGACCTTCACACTGCCGCACTTCACCTAAGGACGACCGGAGCATCACCAAAATCCCTTTGCCAACTTGCCTAAAATATGCTCCACTCCAGCACCCATGACGACAAATCACCATCATCTTCCACCCGTCGCCCCAGATCGAACGCCTGCCTCCTCACGCATACGCGCGCTTTGCCAAATCTCAGTCTATAGAAGCACGTCGCTAGTAATCCAACCATCGCCAGAAAATGCATCACAGAGTACGCGACTTCTTCCTTCCATCACCCCGTCTTCTTCAATCGCGTTCGACCCCTTCAGCTTGACTTTAATCGAAATCCCCTGATACCTTTCCCATTGCTCATGATTTGCCTCAATCGTGTTTGAGCCCTCCAACCGCCTACGTGCTCGCGCTCTACCATCGCCCTCCAGGCCGCCGCCGCTGCTTTTCAATCGCGATTCCCTTTTCATTTTTTTTAATTGATTTTGGATGAATTAAATTTTGATTTTCGATTGCCAGAGGAGAATAGAAGTAGCCGCGATTTTTTGCTCTTTTATTTTATTTTGAGATGAAGAACAATAAAAACGAACGTGGGTTTAAATTTTTTTTCTCGTGCTTGTTATCGTTCGAAGGAAGGAGAACCAAAATTTCAAATGAAGAGGGGTGTAGTGCAGAAGAGGTGATGGTCAGTATCCTAGGCTACAACGACAAGATAGAGTTTGACTCAAATTTACAGCTGAATTGACGTTTTGAAATATAACAATTATATATAAAATTTTCAAATATCTAGATATTTATTTTGACCTCCTATCGAGGCATGCCGCTGGACATTTATAATTTTATAGCCCTATTCCAAACACAATGAAAAAGGTTTCGAGTCCTAATTTGATCGTATAGAGAAGATAGCTTTTTGGACTCAATTATTTTATTGAATTTTCGATATTAAATTCAACGCGTTTGTATCTTGTACGACCAAATGATAACTTCAAACACTATGAAATTTAAAATTCGATAATGATATACTATTACAGATCCAATGAAACTGGTTTCGTTGAATTTCGAGATTGTTCCCCTGATCGTTATTTTAACGGGTCGATTAAAATCAACGAATTTTAAAATTTCGAAATCGCTTAAAATTTTAGTTTTAAAAACTAACTAACTCGATTATAATCCCAAATCTAATATTTAAACCAATTAAATATCCAAAATTAAAGGATAGAAAAATCCAGGTCATTACACATATAAATTGTGAATAAAGTGATAATAAATATACTGATCCTATGGTGTTTTTTTATGGGGGTTATAATTTGTTCATCTTTCGAATATACTCAAAGTAAAGGAACGGGTTTTTGCATGAAAACATAATGATACTATCTTCATTACTATAACAAGAAATTGGAGTGTCGAATGTGCAAAAATATAAGCATAACTTGACTGTGAGAATTCCCTATTTTTTGAAAGGTGTTGATAAAAATGACGAAGGGTGATTCCAGTGGACCATGATGATCTAACATGGACACAATTTAGAGAGGCAACGATAATTGTTGATCATGCACCAAGATCTTGGAGTAGATGTCAAATAGCAATTCAACCTTCCTCGTCTAATGAAGATGAAATAAAGAAACAATGGAGATAGATGCAGGTTTAGAAAATGCTAGGGATGATTTTGAAAACCATGTAACAAAAGGTGGAGAGGAAGAAAGTACTGAAAATGTAGATTATTTTAGTTTTATACTTTTGGTTTCATGAACTTATTTTTTACTACTGATCTAAGAATGAATGGTTGTTAACTATGAACAATTTGATATTATGACTTTAGTATTCATTATGTTGTTTACTACATGATTTTTTTGCATTTATAGCTTCATGTTAACATGATCATTATTCTCCCCGTTATTATCCAATATTTTTAAATAATGTGTATTGATACGTGTCCGATATTTAGCTGGTATTGATAATATAGCATGTACGATATTTTAATGATGTTATCTGATATTGTCTCCAATATTTCAAAATATCGCATATTGGTACTTGACCAATATATGGCCGATACCGATATTAACTAAATGGCATATACCTGAGATATCTAAGATTAGATAGCACATCTTCCAGGAAACTTCATGACATAGATTCAATATAAAATGTAAGATGAATTTATTTACTTTTGTACAAAAAATTACCTTATCATGGGTAGTAGAATCATCATATTGCAAAGCAAGTGTGCCGCTAATACTCTTATAGATAGTTTGAATGTTGGTTCTCCTCCTCGTGCTCATATACCTCTTGAGGTCATACACAATTCCCAGCCATCACCCTATATCATTTCGTCTGGGTTTAGGATACGTATAGGTTATGATACTGAAATTAGCCGTGGTTGCTTTCTTAGTTTTATGGGTGTTGTTTGGAACCCAGAATGTTTCCGCCGTCATGCCCGCAATCATCCAATATCTAACTAGAAGTTGATTTATATTAATGTATGGTGCACAAATAGAGGCGTATGCATAGACTTGAGTTTCAACTTACTACTCTGCTCATGGATTTCTATGTCTAGGAACTACCTATAATGCTTAGAGAGTCATATTAAACATATCATAATTGTAACATAAGATTGTAAATGAAATATATAAACTTCAACAAAAATACATATTAATATATGTAAGCTGTTGTTACTTACTAATAGGTATTGAAAACAACTATTCATGTCCTGTAGACACGAAATGAAATATTGTTAATATAAGGAAGTATGAATATACAGTATCTATATATTTGTATTTCCATGTGACAATTGAATTTGATAATTTTTAATTATAAATCATGGTCTTCATATTACCATAAAATTTTATATTAGCAGGCTATGGCTTATACAATGAAATCTTCACACATTTACCCTCCAGCTCAATTTGATTCTGTTGTTTAATTAATCCTACATAACTCCTTGAATACATTACATGTACTGATTAATCAAGGATATATGTCTGATATCACACTGAAGAAAGTTATGGAATCAAAAGTTAGTATGCAAGAAAGAGTTGATATTATGAATATAAAATTATTAAAATTTCACAATTTAAAACTTGGTTTAGAGCAAATCTCTACATCAAATCATGAGTCAAAATTTAATTCAAGTGATAAAAAAGGAAAAAAGTATATATTTACCTTATTTCTTATTGATTCTTCCATCAAAAAAACTTTTCTTATAGGATGATGCACTATGTGCGTTACCAATTGTTTGCTGTAAAATAGGACTAGTCTCAATGTAATATACAAGTATTATTATAACCACTTTGCATTAACCGTCTTAATAACAAAAACATATTTCTAGCAAATTCATCAACTTTTATCACTTATATTATAAAAGAAAAATAACTTGGTTTTTCAAATATAGCTTCAGGAAATAGTTTTATAAAGATACAAACTTCTAACTAAATAACTACTAATAATGTCTAATTGACTAAGTAATTAAAAACATTATCTTTCTGTTCCACGAACACTAACTAAGAAAATATAAAACCCTTTGTTTAGATTTCCTAAAACTATATTATATTTCCTACAACTATGAGTATAAGTACTTTGATTATACCTAATTAAGAGGAATGCATGTGTGCTTAAAGAGAATATCAGACATGTAAGATCTAACTGTAGAAATGTAAAATTTGAAGGGGAAAAACTATCACCCATATCATACAATTTTCAATACTATACGTGCACAGACACTGTAATAGAACTAGTCATGATCGTCGTCCCAAGTCGTGATCCAAGAAAGTTATTCTATATACAATCCAATTCGATCCATGTTGAATTTCAATTGTAGATTCATGACAATATAGAGAAAAAATTAAAAATTATTGAAATTACGATTTTTATTTCAACATACAAAATGTAGATTAAAAATGAAATATACTCTGAAAGACTTTTAGGAAGTCATTTTGGAAGATCAACAGTAACAGTTAGGAAAAATTGACAATTAAAGGAGCTAGGATTTATAACAGAAGTTTATTGTTATTTATTCAGCTAACCAGTGAAAATTTTGATGCCTACCGCAGCGACAAGCATTGGAGTTAGAGCGGAGGCGCCATGGGGCTTGGGGATGAGGTCAATTTGAATGTCGAATGGTGCCATAAGAGTTTAGATTTTTTCTAGAGAAGTGAAATCGAGAAAAGAGGGAAATGTTTTTTTTTGTGAACCGATGAATGTCCAGTGGTATAAGAGTAGGTGCGATGTTTGGAGGAGCACTGCAGGAGCTAGCACGGTGTCGTCGCCGACCACGTCGTACGATTTGGTTGAAGCAGTCGAGCAAATCGCGATTTGTAATCAGGGTCTTCTTTGCATTGATGTTGTCCCAAAGAGGGTGGTTGCCCGAAAATCAGCCCTGAAAAGGTGAAGATAGAGACCGAGTTGGAGGAGATGGAGCCGAAGGTGTTATCAGTGGAGCAAATGTTGCTAAATGAACATACATGATGAGAATTTAGGCTAGGGTTATGGAAGAGGGAAACGAAAAAATAGGGAAAAGGTAAATTATGAAATGGGCAGCCAATAGAAATTAAATGGTTCGCAAGCCTTTGGACTAAAATATTAATCTAACGGCGTTCTCTAAAAGAGGAGGGAAAGAAAAAATAATAAACATCAGCATTCAAATAACAAATGTTGTATCATTTTGCTGTTAATGATTACTTTTCCTGCAGTGGTAGAAATTAACAAATCATGTCCAAGATTCATCAATCATATGAAGTTTCAAAACCAGAAGTGCATCATCATTTCTAATCCAAAATTATGCCATACTAAACTAAACATAGACCTAGTTGAAAAAAACTCAAGGCCAAAAATAATAATTGATGCTAAAGTTTTAATTATGTTGTTATTTAATTTTATTTTTTCAAAATAGTTATGTTTCAGCTTGTGGAAAGCCTAAATGGAATAATGAAAAGAATAAAGTAGAGTTCATGATATATAAAATAGCTGATACCATTTATCGTAAACCCAAATTTATAGACTTCTTAACTTCACTTAAAGTTCAGTTGGACTGAGCAAAAAAGGAAAGATCGTGTACAAAATAACTGATTGAAGAGAGAAGTAGGTTTCTATCCATACCAAAAACATTGGTAAGAACCATAAATAGGAATAGCTCAAGGTTACAAAATATGAATCTTATAACTAAACCAAATTTTCAATATCAATATGAAAGAACTTATTTGTACTATCAAGCACCAAGTAACGCATCAAATTCCTTTTTTTATTAGTTAAAAAATGATAATGGTAACAAGAATCTGAATATAAGTAAAAATCCAAATCTTTGCAAAAAAGAATGATGTACTAACACCAAAAAATAATAAATCTAAACTGTTTAAAAATAACTATATAAGTGTTCGTGGGAGCAAGGAGTAGAACATACCAAAAGTTACATCTTGATCTTCTACAGTGGAATATGGCATGTTAGCATTAACGGTTGCCCCACCATTATCCACAGACATTGGAAGAGCCCATGGTAGTAAGGCGCTTTCACTATCCTATAATAAAATATATGCCATTGAATCAATGGTTAGATTTTGTGTTGTATTATGCTAAGTAGTTAATTATAGGTTAACTGTGTTTACAACAATGGCTAATCATGTTAAAAATAGTTATGGGATAGTTCATATTAGATTTGAAAGAATGAAAGTGAGATAAATTCATTGTCCAAAAACATGAATAAACCGATATAGAGTTATTCAAGTCCAAAAATCTACAAGTGTTGTTCATAAATTTGGTTTTAGATTTGTCAGTTTAATTCTAAAAACAAAAACAAAAAATCTAAATTGTTAAAAAGGTAATTCATCAATATAAAGAAGTCATCTTTCTAAAAAGGAGTCAAATAGAATGTAATCATGATCTAATTATAAAAAATTTGCATTCATAAACAAATTATTAAAATATATCTCTTTTTTAAAAAGGAATGCCAAAGCCAAATAGAAGCACATAGGAGCATTAATACAATATTTCAATTATTAATATGTATATATTAATATTAGTACAAATATAATATCAGTAATATTACTAATAAAATTTTATTCAAAAATCAATTCTCCGAATAAAGGACATACAATAGTATGAGATATGAAGCTAATTATTACGATATCTAATAATGATGCATATGATATAATTATAGTAAACACTAACCCTTATGTCAATGCTACTATTATGATATGCTCTAATTCTTTTTTTAACCATTAAAAGGTTTCATTCTTTTAGTGGTAACAATGTACAACTCCATTCTCTGTCAGAATTTAGAATTTTGGTCTTCGCTTAGTGGAAAAAGGTAAATATAATTTCTACAATTTTTAGTATATTTAGAGGTCTTACGGTGCTTATAGTAATTTAAAATATAAAGACTCGGTTTATGCAATGACCAAACCAAAGACTAACCGAGAAAAGTAAGCTATGCAATTCACTAATGAATCAAACCAAAAAATATATTTGCTTGGAAAAGAAACATGATAACATTGTTAAAATAATCTTACCAAGAGAAACCAAAAGTAGTTATAATAACTTATCAAATATTGTACGATATAACAAAAGAAAAATCACTCAACTATAATAAAAAATTAAAGATTTTATCTAATAGTTTATCTTTCCCTTGTTAAGGGTGGAAGTAACAAACATACTTACTGATCCAAATCAATTTTTACATAAATTGAAATCATTTTGGTGAATATTTAATTAATGTTTCATGCATAGAGAAGAAGTTAAATTATTCAATTGATGTTTCATACACGTATCAAATTTTTACAACAAACATATGGACTTATTCACAATCTTATCAAGGGGCCAACTGATATTCAAACTTGATTCTGATGTATAACAATTGGTACTGATATAACCAAAACGTACAGATTGTTACAAAATTACAAAACAACGTGGAACAATGATAAAATTAACACAAAAGGTGCATCAAAGGATAAAGAAATTCACAGCATACAAGAGATAGATGACAAGCATATTGTTAAGTTCTTATATGTAGTCAACCAACTCAAAACTACTAATCAATATGACTTGATCTACCCATATATGTCATTAACTTCTTAAATGTTGTTAACTACTTGTATATAGTCAAACAAAGCTCGAACAATGAACAAAATATCAAATTTAAAGAAGGAATGAAATCAATACAAGTTTAGAAATGAAAAATAAAAAATCCAATCTTCTCCGTTTTTCCAACAAGTTCAAATCTAAAAAACATAAAACATTTCAAAGGATTAACATGAAATCTAATTTATTGCCATTAAATAAGGATGGATTTTTCTTACATGAGTCAATGCAATGAAATCGAGAAAGGAGGGATTGATTTACCTACAAAGACGCAACCTGCGAATGAAGATTATTCAAGCGAGACTATTTCAGAGTTAGGGCTTTCAAAGGTTGATGAATTTGGCTTATAAAATGGGGTTTTAGGATAGGAATCTAGGGTAGGGTTGAAGACGATGGAAGGGGGTTTTAGGCTAACACGTTAAAAATGAAAAAATGAGAGGGAAAGGAGATAATTAGCCACTTAATTTTTAATTTTGTTGAAGATGGCATACTACAGCATGAATAATTCTTTGTTTTTAGATTTTGATAGCCGAAGATAGCAACTATTTTCCCAAAGCTATCCCCTGTTGCAATCAATATAATTTTTTATTGTAGTGTAATTAAAATAAGTTACTAAACATATTAATTAAATCTCGAAATTTTAACGAAAATTTCAGGAGCATCTCCTTTGCACAGCTCGAGTGAAACAACTACAAATTGCCTCTACGGACTCCAAACCAACCAAAGAAAACAAAAGCCAAGTAGCTACCTATAATTGGGCATAAATCATCAACCAATTAAAATTTCTAAATTTATTACATACCTTTTTGCGTTTGTTATATATTTTAGGTAAGAAGTTTATTATCTCTATGCAAACGCAGGTGCACAAGAATCAAGTAGCAATCTCTCGCATACCTGTACTTACGAAATCCAAAAGAGAATCAGGCTGGCAAAAAGAAATATGGTGTAACTCTACATGCGAAAAATAGCCTGATATAAATCTACATGCAACTCTAGTATAAAATAAAGCTACATGCAACCAACACAATGTCAAAATCATAGGCGACAAAATACAAAGAATATTTGTAATAAATAATATGCATCCAATTTCTTCAAACGATAAATTTAGATCTAAATGTATGGGTTTTTTAATTCAAAATTTTATTTCCAAATTTCTTAGACAAGAATTAGATCAAAGATCAAGAATCAAAATGACAAGGAGGGAATTCCTCCTAATAAAGTATGATGAAACTCTAGAATCAAAACAACATGGCGCATTCAGTGGTATTCCGGTTCCTCCAAAAGATATCAATTAGAGCGATTAAATATTATTCCTTTCCGAAAATCTTCAAAATATTTTTTTCTTCAAAATCATTGGGATTTAGTTTCTAATGTCAATAAATCAAAACCTTGGTTTATAAATTTTGACTTTATAAACTATGGTATATAAGATCACACAGCCAGTTAATCAAATTCAATCAAATCAAGTCAAATTCCATATAGGAATAAACCAACTCTATCAGTCAATCAATCAAATTCTATAGGGAAGTTTTATCACACTTAACATTGTTTAAAATGTCAAATGATTAATAAACAAATCTTAATTTAGGTCAAAACATTCTTGGTTGTCCGAAATATAGATAATTATCCACTACCATTTGCTCATTAGCCTTTGGTTATTGCTTAGAAGATTATCCAAACCCACTTGGACAACACGGAAAGATTTACTCTAAATTTATTGGTTTCTTAATGACATTGATCTTTTCTAAATCACTTATATTTCCACTCAGTATTTTATTGAATACTAAAATTATTATGAATTATTTCCTAAATTTTCACATAAGTTTTGAAAATATTTTATAAACTCATTTCTTTATAGGACATCAAATCATAACCTATTCCACTTTATTTACTTATATAATACTCTTCTATATCCTCAGAGTACATACAAATTTTATTCTACTTTTCACAATTTAGGTAAATATCTAATCAAAATTTGGGTCTTTTAAGACTGATTCAACTTCTCGACTTCTTTAAGTAAGAGTGATAAAATTGGAAGATATTTATGGGTTGACCAATCAAAAAATAGTTTACACTACTTGGATGTTTTAAACAAATATATGATTTTAATAAAACAATGTTTATCAAAACTTTCCCATCCAATTTAACTCAATTTAAACATGTGTTTAGTTATCCCATATCTTATCTAAGGGTAAAATCTCATCTACCAAAATAATCTCTTATCAGAAAACTTTTTATTTTGAAAACGACTCCCTTTTAAAGGAATTTAAAAATTAAATACCCGGTTTTAATTTCAAAAACTCATTTTTCAAAAACATGTTACATATATTTTGGTATGTTATAACTTCAAATGATTTATTTATTAAAACTCACTTTGGCTTCATTCGGATTTGAACTCATTTCGATCGCACAATGACAAAGAGAATAATTTACTAAGTACTCTACAATGTTTGTCTAAGCAAACATCTGACTACCACTTAGAATATTATTCAGATTACCACAAAACTAATCGAAATGCCTAATTATCCCAAAGAAAATGCAATAAATTTAAAATTCTACTTCCCAAAATATTTTTATTTTCAATTACTTGCAAAATACTACAATTTCATTTCTCAAGAACCCTTTTGAAGTTATTTTCAAAAATTCCGCCATATAGATTAAAAAAATTATACACATTTTATAAACTAAATTTGTATAAAAAAAATTTCATATAATAATCATCTCATATTATAATAACCCTTCTTTATTATCATAGAATTTTCTCAAATATCTATTCTCTAAAGGTCTTATCCTACCATTTAGATTGTATGAAATAACTTTTTATTTTTATTTTATTTTTAACCCATCATTATTAAAAGGTGAAATTTAACTTAACATATTCTATAAACATCCTATAGTCAAACTGTGAAATTAATTCATAAGGGTTCGTTTATAAACTCAAACGACGATTGCTTATAAATAAGCCAAACATAAATAATCAACAATCAACCTACAACAATTAATGCTCCTAACTTAATTGAGCATGACTGACAGAGAAATAGTGACAATAAATAAATATCATCACATTCAAATAAACACACTCTATAACAATGTAAAGTTTTGAAAATTATTCCTTCGTATATATAAAATAAAATCCCAGGCAAAATATTTCATTTGCCAAATTTTCAAAAATCAATACCCTGTCTGTTGGCCTTAGTTGAATGTTTAGAAATCCCTATCGATACCGTAGTGTCCCACGTCTTGACTATAATTCATAAAAACTCAATAGACCAACTAACATTATACGTTTTTATAACATTAACAAATACACTCTCAAATATATAATACTCTCAAACTCATTATAGAGTATCACTTACCCTATCTCTGATGAGCAAGACCCAACCAAAGCCAAGTTTATTGCTTGATCTCGGGCTCTGATACCCTGCTATAACAATCCACCTTTTTGACCATCGAAAGTCAACACTGAACACTACCACAGTGTTCAAATGTCGCGCATCCAATCGACAAAAGGGCAGATTGTTAGGGTAAATAAAAAAAGAACAGAGAACATAGAAAATTAGAATCTCACAGCTGAATCAACAACATATAATATGATAAGTATAGTAGAACTATCACTCCAAAAATACATAGTATATCAGAGTTAAAAACAAACCTTATCAGCTAGACAGCTATAAATTCCGAACCTTACGATTGCTGATATGGATGTCATATAATATAATGGAAAATAAAACATTACGATAGGGTGAACCTCTGGCTCCTCTCCAAGATCTCCATAACACCAAGGACAACCTGGGAATACCCGGTCTGACCCGAGCATTATAATAAAATAACATCCGGATCAGTCTGGAAGTACCATCGTGAGATAACACAAATAATGAGGAATATTATAGTTCGGTGAGGCCACGCCGCTAACGCCAAATGGATTTTTACCTCATGAAAATAACATCCATATATGAAAGAGTAGAAATAAACAATAGGAAACGAATCCAAACATAGGTGAGCATTAAATAAGATTAAAAACCAATTTTGAAAGAATGAAAATAATCCGAGGAAAATCCAAACTGGACAGAATGGATAAATAAGGCAACAGTCCAAACTTGGTAAAATGGACAAAATAAGGCAACGGTCCAAACTTGATAGAATGGATAAAATCAATACTTAAACGCCACGAAGAGTGGTTGACACTTCTCGTTACAATTTAAAGATAAAAATATTTAAAGGTTCGAATCAAAAAAGGAAAGGAAAATTTCCAACAAATGACTAGGAAGGTGAACCCCCGTGAAGCATACCTCTAGTAATATACTTCTGAGAAGCTCATGTACTCCGTGACACTTCTTGAGACCCTCCAAGCCGGACCCATCAAACCTTAACGAGAATCTGATATTTCACATTTAAATCTTAACCGTTTTAAGATGATGGTACACCAAAAGCTAGATGAGATGTGAAAATACCCTATTGGCAGCAACCCCACATAGCTTGGGCCCCTTTCGCACTTTGGATTTAGTCATTTTCGGTAAAGGATAACAAAGTTCAAAGAGCAGCAAATCATTTTTAAGGTGACGATACACCATAAAGAAAACTGAATCCGATAATTAATAAATCAACAATTGGGGATAATTAAAATAATCGTATATGGAAATTAAATATCATATATTTACCCATACTCATTGATTCCAAACAAGTGCTATCTCTTAGTTGAAAATGAAGTCCGGCAAGTAGAGGTAGCGTTATCTTTAAATATCGTCTTGACGACATTTTTAACCTTCGAGATAGAGACGAGTCCTAGTCCCAACGTTTAGGGTTAAAAGTATGATTAAATCATTTCCATATAAGCGATATCAATTATGGAAATACATTTCCATAATCGAAATCAAACTTTACTTTTACAAACTGAACTTGTGCTTGATTTCCATATTACTCTATTGATACAGCACTTTGGAAACACTCTTTTAAAAATATTTTTGTAAAAGATAAATTTTATAAGAAAAAGTCTATTAAAACAACGACAAAAAACAAATGTCGTCAAAACATTGTTTGCTTATAAACCCACAAACAATTTATACGTAGCTTTATGTATAAATAATTCCTTTTGAATGATTTTCACATTTATAAACTGTTATTTATAAATTTAAACTATATTGATTATCCCGACAGATAATCAATCACATTTATAATCTGCTTTAAATAAACAAATTCACTATCTTTAATAAAATAGTTAATTATTGCCAAACACTTTAATATCATCAGTAAATTAAATTTAAAATCTTTATTGAATTAGTTTATTAACTTTAAAACACTTTCATCAAATTAATTACTTTACTTTAATCACTTTTAGTAAATTAATTTACTTTAAATATCATTAATTAAAAAGATTTATTAGATTCAAATAATCATTAATTAAAATAAACGATTAATCTCAAACATCATTAACTAAAATGATTAAATAATTTTTAAATTTCGTTAATTAAAACAATTAATTAAGTTCAAATAATCATAAGTTTATTGGATTAATTAAATTCAAACATCATTAGTTAAAATGGAAAATTACATTTGTTATAATGAATAATTTACTATAAAACATTGTTTAATTAAAATGATTAGCTAATTTTTAAATATCACCAGATAAAACCATTAATTAAATTTATAACAATCATTAATTAAAAACGATTAATGATTGTTTAAAAGTTATTAATTAAAATGACTTAATTAAATTTATATCTCATTAATCAAATAGATTAATAAATTTCAAACATTGTTGATTAAAATGATTAATTATGTTCAATGTCAGAAATTAAGAAGATTAACTAAAACAAAATATCATTAATCAAAATGTTTATTAGTTTCAATTATAATTAATTAAAATGATTGATTAAACTCCATTATCAATAATCAAATTAATTGATTAAACAAAAAATAATCATTTGTTAAAATAATTAATTAAACCCAATCTCATTCAAATCAAAGATAAACCAATCATTGATTAAATTGGTTAATTAATCTCAAAATCATTAGTTAAAATGATTAATTACTTTGAATTATCATAATCATAAATGATTAATGATTTTTAAAATACTGTTTAGTGAAAACACAAGCTCAAGTTCAAAAAAATACGACAGGGTTTTGGAGATGAAAATTAATAAATGGCGATATAGCGAAATCGCTATAACAACACTTAACAAATTAAATGGAACATCAAGGTTTATTTCAATTAACCATCAATATAACAACATAAAAATGTAAATACATAATTATTGGCAAGAAAACCTTTAGGGTTTCTCTACATATTTTCCCTGCAAAACAATGGTCATGTATAATATATATATATATATATAATCATATAGGTTCATAATGATCAAATTAATATGTTATCCATTTTCCAAACGAAAATTCAATTAAACAATCAATCAAACAATTTAACTAGTGTCCAAACTGTCAATAATAATTTATAGCATCATAAATATGATATAGGAAAATCGAATGTGAGTTAAACTTACATTGATTCAAATTTTCTCCAAAGCGTTCCGATTTGGACTCGTTCGATTTTAGCATAAATTCTAACAATCTCCAAATCCAACCAAATTAATTCCACTACATAGCCATCGTCGCTATGAGTCCAACACAAAAGACGACGTATGAATCCGACCTTGTACGCAAAAGTTATTTAATTTATAACTTTTCTAAAGAAATAATGTAATTAATTTAAACTAATTACAAATTCAAACTTAATTAAACTTCACTAATCATTCTTCCTCTTTCTCTAATTACTCCCGTGCATAGGAGAAATCAAACCCAAGTAAATGCACATTCCCTCTCCTCTTAGCTTTCTCGTCTCTCGAAGAAACTTCAAATCGATGAGACCGTTGCTCCTCTCTACGCAAGCTCCTCTCGACCAGCATCATAATTCAACGCCCAAACCCCCCTTCAAAAATGTGACCTGACAACATCCCCTAACCCCCCATGATGCGTTTTGTATCTCAAGGCCATAGGCTATGAAATTTTGCAGTATGATGCCCCTCGATACGAACATCGCAACTACGGTCTTCGATTTTAACTTCGCCTTCTCTAACTCCCCAAATCTCGATCCTTAGTCTACTGCCCAAAACTTCGACTATCACTAAATGTCATCGTACCCAAAATCAATCCCATAGTCTTGATGCTCTCGCAGGAATGAATCCAATGAATCGAACGACGTAATTTATCGTTGCTTAAATCCTTAGTATGGACTTTTAAATTTTTATTTTGTAAGAGGAAACTTTTCTTCATGTTACAGGCAATGTTTTACACGAGAAGGAGGGTATGGGCTTTGACATGGGAAGGTATAGTGGGGTATGTGCTGAGATAGATAGGTATGGTTTTGAAAAGATTAGATTTCTATTATTTTATTCGATAATATTTGACAATACATACCCAAAAATCTCGAACTCCTAACAAAACGAGCCGACTGGCGTTTTATACTAAATACCTCTATTTCGAACATAATGGAACTATTTATGTGTGACGCCCCACCTCTATACCCACGCTAACCAAGAACACTACGGTGTGGTGCTGTCAACTAGCACGGAGAATAAGGCTGTTGAGGAGCGACCATCCATGTGATTGCTTATCACACGGTGGCTATAAATAATCTTCGGAAACAAACATAGAAATAAGCATAACACAAATCAGTCACAGACATCCATATCACAAAGGCGGAAGAAGATATGAATATATAACTAACACATGAAAGTGTACATCAGAGTAGTGGTCAAAAAGATCCACAATAATACAAAAGAATAGCAACACGTGCTATACAAAAGAATACAACTATGAGTCTATATCTCAAGTGTATACAACAAAAACTTCTAATCTAAATAGTTAACCAAAAGTCAGAGTAGCAAATCCCGGGAAGAAGTCAAGCAGAAGCACTTGTAACATCTCGGTCTGACCCGAGTATTATTTAAGAAAATAATAAACGGATCAGTCTAGCTATAAATATCAGATGACATGGTATAAAATAAAAGATATGGCATAAACATAAAATATCCATACTGACATACTACTGTAAGTATGCAAATGATGATCAACAGAAGATCAACCAATAAGAGATAAATCAATATCACAAGAATCTTCTCAAAGATCCAAAGAGGACATCATACCCTAAACTTGTACTCATAACAAGTCAATGACATAAATTCCAGAAATCAACACAAGAAATCACAGAAAAAGGGAAAGAGGCCTATCACATGACGGTCCGAAGACCATGGGGAGCTACCCCATATGGGTGAGTCGGAATCACCCAGATGAGGTCTAGGCTAACCAAAAAGCGAAAAGGTATGTGTGAGTGGAATCACACAAATGGTGTCTAGCCCAACCTCGCAACAAAAAGGTATGTGTGAGTGGAATCACACAAATGGTGTCTAGACTAACCTTGCGGACAAAGAGATATGTGTGAGTCGGAATCACACCCATGAGGTCTAGTCTAACCTTGCAAACAAAGAGACATCGCACAATTGCTAGTCTAAATCATAAAATGATCGTCATGATCAACGAGAAGTGTCAATTACACTAAGCTAGTAAATATAAAAGTTTATCTTCGTGTCCCATAACCACTTGCTTAACTTAAATATTTACGAACAAACTGTAAATCTTCACTAGAAAATTATCACAAGAGGTTCAATCGAACAAGTCCAAGAATTAACCGACGAAGTGAATGCAAGCGTTTCATACCACTTGTTTTACTAAGCCGTTTAATTAGATTTCTCATCCGAGTGAGGTAAAGGTTTGTATATACTAGTAGATTGGAAAACGGTTTAAGAAAAAAGCTTTGTTATTGAAAATAGAGTTGAAATCATTTTGTTGAAAGAGTTTTGATATTTACTACTAGTATTGAAACCTTCATATTTCTAAAGTTGTTCTCCCGCCTTTTTAGCAAGTCCATGATACTATAAAATCGACCGAGAAGCCAAAGATAGTTTGTCTCGAAGAATGGTCAACTCAGCATCTCAACAAAGCAAGTTCTGTTGAATGTTTTTCAGATAAGATCCCCTACGGAGGGGGGTGGCAACCCCCCAAGGTGGGGGTGCGGGGGCAACACCCCCGCTACGGGGTTCGACCTAACAAAAGCACAGGCCAAGCGACCTAACATTTTAAGGCCGAACGACCTAATTAAACTCGCGACCTAACAGGGTACACGACCTAAAGTTAAAAAGGTCTAACGACCTAAGGGAGGCGAGCGAATTAAGGAACTCGCGGGTTAGAAGAGGCGAGCGACCTACGAGTTAAAGGGGTCGAGCGACCTACGAGTTAAAGGGATTGAGCGACCTAGAGGTGTTCGCGACCTAGTGGTCGAGCGACTTAAGGGGGTACGCGACCTATCGAGGTTCGCGATCAAATGGAACAAAGGCCGAGCAACCTATGTGGAAAGGCCGAGCAACGACCTAAAGTATGAAGGTCTAACGACCTAGAGGTGCGCGAGCTAAATGAAGGCGGAACAACTCAGGGTCTAATGACCTAGGGGGAGGCCGACCTAAGGTCTAATGACCTAAGACCGAGGAGACGTTTCCAACAGAGGGAACGACTTAACGACCTAAGCCTAACGACCTACGACCCAGCGACCTTGCGACCTAACTTCGAGGCGACATTTCGTGGCCAAACGACCTACGACCTACGGCCTAGTGCCGAGCGACCTAAGGCTGTAGAACGATTTAAGGCCAGAAATGGGCTATTTGAAGGCCGAGACTTTTCCACGCAAACGACCTAGCATAGGCAGAACGACCTAAGTGCAGAATTTCACCAAAAACACTAAAAATTGGAGTTTTTCGCCAATCCAATCCAAACCAAATGCAAATGTACATGCTAAAGTGATGGGGAATCATTCCCAACAGTCCAATATAGTTATAGGCTAGAATTGTGAGATAAAAATCTCACCTTTGCACAAATTCAATGAAGAAGAAGCTTGAAGTCAATAGAGAAGCAACTAAAAGTTTGAATCCAATGTCTTTACTTTGATTTTGGAGTTGGATGTTGAATTTGCTAATGAACTTGGGCTTGGAATTTTAATTTCCCTTTCCACTCACCATTAATGCTAAAACTAGAGTTAGGTAGGAATTTATGAAGAGATGAGGAGAAGGGGTTGAAACTTAGGTTTAATAGGCTAAACCAACCCAAAGTCCAAAGCGGGGAAAAGTTAGTGAAATTCCACTAACCCCAAGCATATCAAAGTTTATACTTTAAAAGATTGTAAACGGAATTTCGAACTCAATGGAAGTGGTCTCGAGTCCTAATTTGACCGTTTGCAAAAAGTAGCTTTTCAGACCAATATCCGATTAACGACAAAATATTTAAATATAAAATCGATAAATATGCGGGTTGTTACATTATGAGACCCAATTCCAAAGTATACGACAATTTGCTTTTTAAGTCGATTTATTTTTAAAATTAATTACTACGCGTTACGAGTTTGCACAACCAGACGGTATGTCCAATCATTACGAAACTTGATGGCGTATAATAGGTTATTATTCTGGGTCTAATGGCACTAATTTTGTCAAAATCTGAGACAATGCCCCAGAATGGTAATTCTACAAATTTAAATATCGTTTTGTACTTTCGATCTGATTATCGGTATTTATCCGATCTATTTATATTTGTAAATAAATTTACAAATTGAATTCATCAACATTATTTTTGAATTAAAAGGAGTTGAATAAAATTATTAAATCCATTTAATTAATATTTAATTCATAATTCATATATTTATACATTCCCTATATTTGAATTATAAGTTATTAAATTTTAAAATCCAATTATTTAAATATTCAAAATTAATTAAACATTTAAAATCAAATGACAAATTTTTTGGATAGTTACAATATATATAAACAATACATTATATATACATATATCTTATTTTACTATGTATATATATTATCATACACACACAGATATATATATACACACGCTAGACTACTCATGTGTATATAAAGGGGCTTACATGTTCGGTACGGTGTAAATCTTAGCGCTTACACATGGACATGTCAAATGATACACTTTATGATGCTGCACGTGCATGTACATACACATGTGTATATGATACACATATACTTTATACTACAAATTATGAATTAAATAAAACATTTATTTTATTTAAAATAGAATTTGTAAAAGTTATAAATAAATTTGGACTACATAGCCACAATAAAGATCGAAAAAGCCTAAAAAAATTGAAATTTACCCAGTCACCCCCATTGCGTGCTGGTCTAGTTCCAACAATGGTTTTAGAGCCTAATAGCCTATGTGGTTTACATTATTCACATTTTTGCTAACTAGTAAAGCTTACAACCCACTTAGTGTGATGTCTAAGTTAGATAATGTATATGCTGAATTGTTAGGTGGGTCCAAATGTTGCCTTAATAAAAAATGCATAATTTAAATTCGGCCTTGAGCTAATTTCAAAATTATTTTGGAATTAAAAATAAAAATTTTAAATTTAAAATAAGAAAAATATTATAAATGGTATATATTTTTTCAATTGTTTTGAAAACTAAAGTAAAATTTTTGAATTTAAAATAGAATGCATGTTATAAAAGTTATAACATAATTTTTCAAAATATTTGAAAATTATATAAGGTTAATTTCAAAAATATTATTTATTAATAAGATTAATAAAATAAATGAATTAATTAAATAAGTTAATTAATTGAATATGTACATGTATAATACGTATAATGATATATGTTTTGTTGTCTTGAATTGTTTAAGACAATATGAGTATACATGTGTGTATAAAAGAATTTTCGAAATTAATAAAATTTAGTTAAATTAATTAATTAAAGCTTAATTGATAAATTGAAATATATAAGATACATTTGTATTACTATAAAAGGTAATGGTATATATATTCAATATAATATGTTATAACTGGATAAATAAATTAATTAAAATGTTAATTAATTAAATTAATTAAATATGATATAATTAGGATAATGTTATACATAAGATTATTATGTAAGCTAATTTAATTAAACCATATAAGTTATATAATAATTAAAACTTATATAATATGAATGTATAAATTATAGGTGGAACGGTAAGAAACCAAAATAGACTTAAGGGATAGGTACATACATATAATATGTATACCATGATTTTTGATGTGTCCTACATTTGAATCACAAGGTTATTTCATAAGAAATACATTATTCCATAAATCGATATTACTCAATGAAATATATTAAAGATAATGAATTATTAATATAAGTATTGTCATCTACCATTTATATATTAACAAATTACTTGCATATTTTTTGGTTGTTGAGCAAACTCAAGATAGAGACATTAGTATTATTAATATATTGACTAGACGATGCAAGATAACTATATGTATATTTGCTGAGCAAAATCAAGGTACATATACTATACGTAAGACCATCGTAAAATAGTTTTTTTCTGATTTGTTGAGCAAACTCAAGGTCAAAATGAGATTAGGACATGGAACCATGGGTTAAGAGTTGTATATAATACAACCAATAAGGAATTATCCATCGTCTGTGGGGTTATAACTTGTTGAGAAAAATCATGGTCATAATCTCAAGACAGACGAGTTCTAATATCCACTGGTGAAGTCGAAATACTTCTATGTTTTGTCTTAGTGTTTTGGAGAAACAAAAAAGACTAGTGGGAGCCTTATTAAAAAATGACATGGTAACATTTAACCTTTCTAATATCCACTAATGAAGTCGAAATACTTCAATGTTTTGTCTTAGTGTTTGGAGAAACATAAAAGACTAGTGGAAGCCGTATCAAAAAATGACATGGTAACATTTAACATTTCTAATATTGTAAGAACATCTGCTGTATAGAGTTATAATAATCTACATTGATAAATTTTTGCAATTAATATAATTGATAAAATGTCTATCAATTTAAATAACAAATGAACTGAATTAATACTGATAAATAGAAATATAAAATATATTTACTGATATACTTTTGCATGTTGATCCATGTAAATGCCTAATTATACAACCACTAAGTATATTCTTAACTTCGTCACTTACAAGTTTACTTGGCCGAGACTATGTATTGTTTTCAATGAGTTTCGAACTCTAAAAGCAATACAGTATTATGGATATTTGATCCATATACGATCACACATAATGTTATGTGGCGAAAGGTCATAATTTGTAATGTACGAAACCTCGATGAAATTAATTCATTGAAATAAGCAAGTAAGTTGTTGTGTAAGATCGTGTATTCAATATGATTGATTATAAGAATGATCTTGTTGTGTTAAATTTAACAATGAACCAGAGGCCATAAGACAGATCTAAAATTTCTATCACTGAAATTTCATTACATAAAGTGCAACATATTTGATATCCTTAAATTTTAAGGATGACCAAGTAAATTTTTGTAAAGTGTTCTTTACAATATTGTAGTAAGGATTTTTTTGAATGGTTTGGTTGTTTAAGAGGAAATCGAATGTATAAGAGTGTATGTAACCTAAGACACTATAAGGATGAAGATAGTGAATGGTTACTTCTGCTTCAAAAATAAACATTGAAAATAAGAATTGTAAAATAATAGTTTATACTTAACATTGGAATGAGAAATACGATTCCAAAATGTATTTTCATATAAAAATTGCTTTCTATACGATTTATTCTTTTAAGTTCAAGATATTTGATTTGAAAACTCATTGAGTATAAAATTGGTTTCAGTTGATGGAATAAATAACATACATTAAGTGGTTTAATGGACATTCATATTTTCATACACTATTATAGTAATGACGGAAATATGAGAGCTTGCCATATAACGCTTATTAGTCGCATCAAGTTACAAAAATTATTTGTATAAAACGTGCCAAGCATTATCTATGAAATAACAATTATTTACAGTATTGATTGAAAAATAGACATAGTTTTATTTCAATATGAATATTATGAATATTCATTACAAAATAAAAGATAGTATCGGTATTTGTGATCCATTGGAAAATCCGAAAGATCTAAATTTATTTGCAATTGTTTTGGAATTATTGATTAAGCCACAAATTTGAGAAATAATATTTGATTATATGATTATAAATCATATGGTACTTGTAAGGTATATCTCGAACGGTTAAGGGTAATGCACTCCTTCTATGGGAGATTATAAGAGTTAATTAGCTCTTCGGATTGATACATATAAATGTTGTAATCGCAAGTCCATTAATACCAAAACAATTCCACGAACTTCATTATATTCACCGATGAATTATTACAAACATGAACATGTGCATATGATACACATGTGGTATGTTAATCATGCGTTCGTAGTATATAAATTGGAAGTAAATAAAGTAAGGTGCAATAGAAATAAAAATGATTCGATTCGATCGAATATGTGAGTATATTAGAAAGAGTTTCAAACATACCTAAGAATGAATAAATATTCAATCTTAAAAGTCACACCTTATGATACATAATGATGTATCAATAAGGAGTAATCGAACTTTATTTAACAAAGTATAGTTAATTGTGAGTGAAGTTGAGTTAACTTCTTTCTACAAGGTCGGGTACTTAAGAGTAATAAATAAGATTAAAATTAACTAAATCTAAAGAATGGCTTATAAAAGCACACAAGATAGAGATTTATGAGAAACTCCAACATATACTAGGCCAAGGAGTTGGTAGGTTGTCCAAGTCGAAAGACTGATCATAATAATTCTTCATGAGGGCTCTTGTATATATCGCTTCAGAAGGACTTTGAAAACGATTTTCATTGAATGATCTACTTATGTTTTGAACATAAGTTTTGTAAAATAAAACCAAATCGGTTCTATATATAAGAAATTCATAAAGTGTTTATGAATACTTGTTCCATTACACCAAGAAACAACTATTGTTTTTACAAACTTCGTAGCGTATGATTTTTTTTAGAAATGGTAGAAAAATGGATTTGGATACGATATAAAGATGAAACTGATTATGATAAATGAAATAAAATTAACCAGACGTAAATGAACACAACGCATTTGAGTTTCTGACAAATATTCTCTCATATTGAAGAGAAACTATTAGTTTCTTACCAATTCGAGAAAGATAATCTCACTTGTCAATTAAACTGTTAAGAGTATTGACTTCACGGTATGGTATGATGCACAAATCCGAAGTGGACTCATCAAAATATAATTTTTGTAAGATTGCGAAGTAAGGATCTTAAGGCTAAATTAAAGATAAAAGGGGCGGGGCGGGTGAATAGTTATATATGAATCTTTTTGAAATCTTTTGAAATTATACTCAGAATAGTAAGATTAACATTCACACAATCAAAACATAGATAAACAATAAATGTAGTAAGAGTAAAAGGAAAGAACATATCAGGATTTTATACTGGTTCGGAGTTAACTTAAATTAGTCCCTTACAATTCCTTGTACGGATTTCTTTCCAACTAGTAAATGCAAATACAATCTCGATTTCAAGGCTACGAGACACACCCTCCAGAATGACTGCCTTTGGGTAGAGCCTCTTGATTTCGGGGATACAAGCGCACCCACTTGATTTACGAGCTGCTAAGTACACCTAATTGATTTCACGGGCTATAATCACACTCAATTGATTTCACGAGCGATAATCACACCCATAAGTATATTGGTTTAATTTGATAGAGATTTACAAACTAAGAACTTCAATCTTGATTGCAAATGATCCTGTAATCCATGGATAGAATTTAGATCTTGATTGGAGTTAGAGAGATGATTTAGAAATCAAAGAGCAAATGATAGAGAATCAATCTAACGGTGATTGAGTTTGATTTTTGTTGAAGTTCGGCAGAGTATGGTTATATTTTTGTTTAGAAAATAAAAGAGAAGGAGGAAAGAAGAACAATGAAACATGATTAAAAAATTCATTGGAATACAGGTATTTATAAAGGAATAATGGTGAAGAGATACGACAAATAGACACTTCTTTTGAAATTTGATTTTCAAAATTCACAGCTAGTATGTCGACATACTCTTTATCATTCTGAAAAACATTTTAAAATATTATTTTGAAAAAGTATTGCTTTGTGAAATAATTTTATACTTTGCAAATATGTTTAAATATATATATATATATTATAATCATAATAAAACTTAAGCAAAACTGTATGATAAGAATTTTTGAAAAATAAACTAATATAAATCAAAATTTATTAAAAACAATAATTTGGTAAGATATTAAAAACTAAAATAATAAGTATAAGAAATTGAAAACTATTCGAAAGTTGTTTTGAAAAGAATACTTAAAAACTTATTTAAAAATAAAGAGAGAGAGAGAGATGAGAGAGAGATGAGAGAGAGATCATCAGAATTTCAGCAAATATTCTAGACTCTATAACTTATCTGGAATATCTTGGAATCTTAAACTATTGAATACTCATGATTCTTCATTCTTGAGTCTCTATATCAACATCTTTAACTCTTCAATCTTTACTTGATATTGTACAGTATTCTTATATCAACACATGTCTAATATCCAGCACTATATCCTATATATATATATATGTATATGTATATGTATATGTATATATCTTGATAAAACATTACGATTTCTCAAAGTCGTTTTCATCAGAACCAAATCCTTAGGTAGAGACAATCTCTCCCTTTTTTATGATGACAACTTTGTATATAAAATATAATATAACTCCCCCTTAATCTATGCCTAACATACAAAACTCCACCTTAATATATGCCTGATATTTTATATATTTCTCCCCATTTTCCATCAATCAAAAATAACTAACTATAAATATAATTCTAACTTTAACTCTTAATATTAATTCTAACTTCCCCCAACTAAAACACTATGTGAGATAAACACATATAGAAGTAATAAATAATATAATCACGAAATGCAAAATGACAGAAATGATATATAAGAAACATCATTCAATATTTGAATCAATTCAAGCATACATAATGTCATGCACAAAGCAATATTTCAAATTCAACCAAATTCAAAACCAATCAAATCAAACCAAACAAAATTAACTCAAGTATTATATACAATCAAACTTATTAAAACTAGATATTTCTTAGCACTACAACCCATCCATCGGTGCCAAAGATTGGATCCGCTTTAATAGCCTTCCAATCTTCATCATCTTTGTTGATGATGCATTCTGGATTAGCGGTTGGTTCCTCTTTGTTTTAGAGCTGAAATCATCCATCGAATTACATCGAAATGCCTTTCTTACTCCTTGATCATCTGCATTTGACTTAATTCTAAGTGTCTTTGGTTCCATAGGATAAAAGAGAGATTTTTTTTGAAGGATTCAAGTATTTATTCGAGGTTTTTGGTTAATTATTGAATAGGAGAAGCCATTATTTATTTGGAGTTTAGGAAAGTAAAGGAAGAAGAAAGAGAATGAATAGATGATTTTCTGGTTTAAATGTGTATTTATAAGCCTAGAAATTCATTGGAATTGAATCGACACTTGATGTTTTTCATATTTCAAAATTAATTTTTTTTTGAAAATGAGCCGTTGTATGTCAACATACATACTCATGATATGTCGACATATGTGCAGAAAGCTATAAATTTGCTTTGTTTTGATATTTTGATATATTTATCTTATACAATTATACTAGTTATACTTTCCATAGATGGTAATAAGTGTATAACAATAAGAAAATAAGGATTTCATTACTACTTAGACAAGGGTTACATAGTTCACAAAGAAAAGAAAGATACATCACACCATATCAAACTCTAACTTAAACAACCAAGAACAATCATACTTAACATAACTAAAACAAACCAGAAAGATGTGGATGAAGAGGATGATAAAGAGATTCCAAGATTGTGTTTCACCTGTCCAAAGAACTTGTCCATTTTGTAGGAAATGGTGTTGAACCTCTTACTCGTGGAACGTTTGAGAATCCTCGGTTTTCAACAATCTTCTTTTGATTATTGATAATGTCTTGATTGGTTGGACGAGGTGGAAAGACAATGCTTTCTAAAGAAGTTTTCCCCTCCTCCTCCTCTTCTTCTTCGATATCCATTTCTTCCTCTTCTTCCTCTTCCGCTTCTTGTATTTCTTCCTCCTTTTCATGTGCTAACCTTTTTTCTTTCTCCGTAAGTGTTTCATATGACTCGAAACTTGGTGGAATTTTCATAAGAGTTATATTTGCTTGATTAAACACTTTATGGGAGACAAATTCCTCTTCTTTAAAATCAATGCCAAAGTAGCTAAAGATTTGGGCAAGGTAAATACCATGAAATAGTGTGTTTTCATGGGTGGAAAAATTTTTGGGATAAAATTCTTCCAAACTAGCTTAAGCCCACAAATGGAAAAGAGTGCTTTACAAACTTTTATGGTAGGATTATTAAAATTTTCCGAATGAAGAATGACGGTATGTTGCAAAAGAAGATTAAGAATTCTAGCTTTTGGATGAAAATTTCGATTTTTAAACTCAAAATTATCATCTTCTTCTAAAATATTATGAAAAACTTCATGCTTATGCTCATTAATTTTGAAATCAGAAAGGTCCATTCGATGGATTTGCATCCAAGAATGGGACCCAAAAATTCACAATTCAAAACTGTTAAAGTTCCTTTAGCACTACTCCATACTTCTCCTTCTCCACCTACATAAAATTTCCCTTTCAAATTGCACAAAGTATTTTAACCAATTGTGGATAACAAACAACATTGTTTTGGGAAGCATCAATTAAACCGAGAATTCCAATTTGAGAACAAAGAGTATCAATTTCGTGAGTAGAAAAATCACTAAAAATTACAAACTTTCACGTAGAAACTTTACCATAATTCATAAGCTAATATAGGCTTTCATAGCTTCTTGGTTTTGAAAGTGAATTTTTTTGATGGTTTTGGAAAGTCTCATGGATGTTGGAGTACTTGAGGATGCCATTGATGAATGATTTGAGGAGAAGTTAATAAAAGTTTGAATCTTGAAATGAAAGGTGAATTGAATGGTTAGAGATAGAGGTAATAAGTAGAGAATCAAATGACATATTCTTTGGTCAAGAGACACATTTTCAAAACATTGGGGTAGGTGAAAAGGTGGAGGGAAAATTCAAATTATGGACATGTAGTCGACATATACTACAGAGGTATGTCGACATATCTACTGAATTTTTCAAAATTGAATTGTTTTTAACTATATCCTACTTTATTTATACACAACCGTCTATAACTTTATTATTATTATTATTACATAATATATATATATAGTTAAAAATAATTTTAAATATATTTTATATTATTATTATATTATTTTAATATACAAAAATAAAAAAATCACACATTTTTCAACCAATATTATTATTAGTCTATAGGATAATCATAACAATCAAACAATCAAAAATTCAAATGATATAAAACTTTTAATATATTAAATGTGTACCTTTTTCTGATCCTATTTCACCAATCATATCTGAGTTCTGTATTGTTGTGAAGCACATGTTCACTATTTCCACATCTGATTCATTTTCACTTGATGATGTGTCTGAGTCATCAAGTGTTGCAGTATAGGCTCTTCTTCATTTTCTAGATGAATCAATTTTTGGTGTGGTTTTCAGTTTTTCGGGATGCGGGCAGTCTTATTTTAAGTGACCAGGTCGTAGTTATAACATTTGATGCCATTTCCGCTTTCACTTTCATTTCCTGAATTTTGTTGTCATTTCTTTTAAAAATATTCATCTTCCTATATTTCAGGAATTTTCTGCAGTTTTTTTGTCCTGAAAGCAATTTTGGGAGGACCCATTTCTTCGACTCTCGAAAATCGACACTAATACATCCTCGGTATTCACTTGTCGTAAATCCAAGTGCTGGAGAAGCAGATTCTCAAGGGTAAGAAAGAAAAATAAAGACAGAATAGAATCTCAGATATATTATTTCAATATAAACTTATAATGGAAATTAAAATACATTTATCAGAGTTAAGAACATTGACAGTTATAGATCCATGTCCTTACAATGTGGAATATTATACTACTAAAGTATGGTGGAAATAGACCAAAATCTTTAGAAAATCTTTTGACTCCATGCTTCGAACTCCATCCAGCTTTCTTCTAAACTAAAGCTGACTACTAGGCTACCCGGGTGCGACGATCCAGGATTTTAGACCAGTCAAAATAGCCAAAAAAAACCCGTTCGTTCTAAAACAACGAATGAAAACTACCAGCTTAATGCGCAATATTTGGCAAAAATTCAACACTATAAAATGTATAGGGTACAACTTCAATTTTACAAGTTATCAGAGTAATCAATTTAATCTACTAGGTGTGCTTTAATACATACCAAATAGCAATATAAATAAATATATCACTGCACAACTCGGATGAGAGGGACAGGAATATTCTTACCTACAAACTTAATAAACAATGTAAATGCGGAAAATTAATAGTAAGAAAGAAAGTTACAACAATACACAACATATGGCAACAAATAAATAGAAAAATGTTATGTTATTATTGGAGCTGCATCACTACCATTTGTGACTGCCTATGTACTCCTATCTAATTGGGTATCCAATTAGATACAGGATCAAGCCAATGTAGTTCTCCTACCACAAATAGTACTCATGGAGCCTACGATGCAACAACGAATATGCAATTACCAAACTACATAGCATATATCCTGCAATAGGTTCCAAATCTACTCACTTAGCTTAATCTTCACATTTAGATTTCCAAATCTAATTATCTTTACGAAAATTATCTCTTTGGACTTTATTCCCGAATTCTTATTTCAAAACTTTTGAAATATGTATATGTTTATCTTTTATTTTCAAACTAGTCTTTTACTTTGGGATCTGAAAACAAATCACCTTTCTGAAATGATATCAATACACAAACGTACAAAACTATACGCTACATGATCGAGAGGTTTCTGGCCATAACAAGTGTAGCGAATCGAAATTTTCGACCTTGAAAATCGACATCAATGCGTTCACGGTATAGCATGCCGAGCAATCGAGTGCCAAAAATACCAGATTGTTAGGGGAAAAGAAGAAGGAGGTAGAAAAAATAGAACAACAGCACAGAATCTCACAATCGCAAGGGAACAAAAATTTAATATATAATAACATATTTTTATACAAAAGAATCTGTAACTGTCCATTGCTAACAATCATCAGAGTGCAACAACCAATACATCAATCTGGACAGTTATAATAACTTATCCTTACATAGCGGAAAATACAAACCAATTATGAAGATACGTCTCTGTCATCTAGCTCGTCTTCTGAGCCCCATCACATCCTAACCAGGACCTGAAATACTCGGTCTGACCCGAGCAATATAATAAAATAACACCCAAGCCAGTCTGGAAAACCAACATGAGAAAACACACTCAATTTGAACTTATTAGAGTTATCAAAATCCTTTGAAAAACAAAGGTATCTCGTAAGACCACGCCACATATAACATGACGGGTTTTCCCCTTATGATATTCAAAACATTTTATATCAAAATCATTTGATATTATTATAGTGTCCGTAGAAAATAAATATAACATAGCTGAAATGCTTGCATCTCACCTTTCAGCATAGTTGGGCACAATCAAAACCGTACATCACTTATTGAAGAATGGATTCCATGCAATGACTAGGCATTGGGGTACCACCTATCACGGTACACGTCTAGTAAAATGTACCAAGTACCTCACTGGGATCCCCTACAACACAAGACCGACCCTACCCCTAACCTGATAGAACCGAGTATGTTATCACCCCAGGTATTCCCACCCTTATTGAGATTTCTTTTCCATGTACCACCGTACCCATAATTTATAATATATCCGAGGGTATCTAGAAAGGTGATAACATACCTGAATTGGGTATGAGCCACTTAGCCTTGCTGCATCTCCTCTGATTTTCAGTCATTCCCGTTGATGAGGCTTGAGGCTACGTTTACTTTTTTACAGAATTTTCACTCAGAATGCTCATTGTCCTCCAATGATAATGTACTGACAGCAATCATCCATACAAGTCCATTATGGGTCTGAATAAAACCGAATCACCGTCTTCACCATCTTCACGATATCCATTGTAACGCTCAAATCGGACCGAAGTGGTTTTCGGATAATTAAGTATTATGATCCCGATCTCTTCGAAACGATCAATGAAGTTGGCCAATACTTGTTGGTTGGCTATTTAACTATCAATATAACATCCATAAGAAGTCACTATGCCCATATTATAATTTCCAAAATTTATTTTCAAAATATCTTTACAAGATATATATTCGAATCCCTTCCAAATTTTCAATATTTGAGAAAACTCAAATACTTATATCCCTATCAGAATATTTCAAACCATCTCTTATTTCAACAATAAGAAAAAAATATTTAAAAAAATATTTTTCCAAACCTCTTATTTCCCAACACTTAGTAAAGTTCCATATTTCTCTTTTCTTAAAACCCTTCACAATTTATATTGTAAATTCTTTAACTAGTTTATAACAAATTCTATAGATTCCGGGATTCCTTAATTGATTCTCTTTATTCAAAAGTATATACTTATCTCACCGAAATAAATATATTCACAAACCATTCCCTTCAAAAATATTTGAAAAACCTTTAAAAATAAATATGGAAAGCACCACGCGGTATCAACTATGAATTCACAGCTCAATGATTACATCTCCATCGCAGAGAAATCCAAACTTAACTGCAGGAAATCTCTGCCTCCGATTTCGCCATGAAAGTATACCATTACTTTTCGAAAATTTGTTTAATAATTAATCTACTTTTAAACAATTAAAATAATTACATAACTTTGAAACAATAATTTATTCTGATTTATTAATAAAATTCTAATCGATTTACAGGACTTGTTTATAAAACTTATAATTCATTTTGACAATTTAAAATATTTAGATAACTAACTTTTTGAAATATTTTTATGCTAAAACATATTTGAATTTCCTAGTTTACTAATTAAAAATCCTCTTTTTAAAACACACTCAGCCTCTTGACAACAATATTTTTTCCTTTTCAATTCCAATATAACCAATCTAATATTTATAAATCTCTCTAGATTTATCACCAATCGATTTACGTCCAAAATATCATAAATCCCTTTCTACATTTCCAAACGAAAAATATATCCTTTCTTTTTAAACCGATTTATCCATCTCTTCATAAATTCTTACCGCAAATTTATATCTTCAATTTATCAAATGATAATCATTTCACTTTATTTATAAACATTGTTTATAAATCCCATAGTCTCATTTCTAGTTCTACAATGGTTTCACATCACTTAAATCCACTATAAATTTATTTTCGATTTAAATTCCATTTATAAATCAATTTCTTAAATAACCCAAACTATATTCCAAAAACCAACCAAATCTCGATTCTACATCCATTTCACAATTGAAAATCTTATTTAAGGTCTAGTATAACAAATTTTATATTTATTTCCAATTTCCTTTTTATTCTCCCAAACCATTTAAAATCTCAATTTTTAAAATCCTTTTACACTTAAACAAATGTCTTAAGTTTTATAATTTAAAATCCTTTACATACATTATTCCAAAATCTTTATTTTACGATACTCCGAAATAGTTAAGTACAAATTTAAAGTCAAACTATTTATTTTATCCACATCAATTTACCCAAAACTCTATATAATTATTTTACTTCCAAAAACCCTTTTTAATTTCTTTTCAAATTCAAACATATATATATATATATTTATGATATTTTAATATACCAAAATCTAGACCAGTGCTACCATAACATCTAATAAATTCAAATCAAACTATAGTCTATCACAGATTATTCAAACATATCTTACATTACTACATATGAAATTAAATTCAACATTTTTGAGTAATCCAGTTGGATCCCTCCAACCTGTTTTCCTACATCCATAGATGCTAATACAACATAAAATACCAATCGCGCTTAGAGGTTGGATATTGCGTCATATAGGGTCATCCATTATTATGCGAGGCGCATAGGGTCTCATCCGCTCCAATGGGCGGGAAATATCCAACAACTAATATATATACTACTGTATATATAACATCCAAACTAATAAAAATTTATAAATTCAGCCAATCATCCAATAGTTTATTTCAACTATATAAAAATTAATTCGGTAATCCAAGTGAGTGAAAATTTCTAACCTTGATTTCAAAATTGCAATCTGTTCCAATTTAATTCTTTTGCACAAATTCCACAGCTCCGAACCCAGATGTCTGATTTCATTCGATTTTTGAACCTCGTATGAATACGATGTACGATATATAAATTATCGATTAATATTAAAATTTATTACAGTAATTAATCTAATTTAAATCACTAAGTTTATCAACTTAATTACCTTCAACAGTCAATCCTGCAGTTACCCTAAACTTCAAAACCAAGAACCTTGTTGCGTCCTCCTCGCGATACCTAGGTTGAACAAGCTCGACCTCGAACTCCCTTCCTCCTCATATGCCCTGCTTTCCTAACACTTCCAGGCATCCAAAATTGTCCCGGTAATAAAAGCCGAGGTCGACATCGAACGCTCGAATCTCCTTCCACATGCGCATACGTGTGCATGCTCCCCCACTTCGCCTCCATCGTGCAGCCCACCCAGTTCACTCGTGCGTGCTCCTCCTCCTTTGCAACTGCCATCGCTGCCGAGTCGATCGCCCCACCATCCAGAAACTCGCACCATGATTCGCACATCACCAGCCCAAGCCCCGCTCCATTTAGTCGACTTCCCACCTGAACTCGCACCATGACACGAGCAGCCACCTCGTCGTGATTCCTAAACCCCACTGCCTCGCCTCTGAGCCTCGCACTTATTGTCTAGAGCAACATAATGTAATCGTGTTTCCCTTTTTTTGAATGATTTGATTTCAATTAGAAGGAGACAGTGCGTTTTTTAAAGGGAAAGAAAAAGGAGGTTGCGTATTTGAACAATTTGATTTGAACTGATTTGAAGAGAAGAAGATATGTATTTGAAATGATACGGCGATAGATAGGATGGCTGAAAATAAGTTTGTTCGGGTTGATGTGAATGGAACGGTCAAGTCAATATATAAATAATATTTAAATTTTCAAATTATCTCCATTACATAACTTAAAATTTCGAACCCCTAAATGTTATACCCATATTTTGAATGCAATGGAAAAGGTTTCGAGTCCTAATTCGATCGTATGGAGAAGATAGTCTTTTGGACCCGATTATTATATTAAATTCAACTCGTTTCTATTACGTACGACCAAACGATATCTTTAACCGCTACCAAATTTGAAATCCAATAATAATACATCATTACGGATCCAATGGAATTAGTTTCGTCGAATTTTGAGACTGTTCCTCGGAAGAATATTTTAACATGTCGATTAAATCGACGATTTCAAAAATTTACGAAATCGCTTGAAATCCCCGTTTTAAATACTCATTAACTCAATTCTAATTCAACTAAAATTTATATCAAACTTAGAAATTGTTTCGATTCATATTCTATTCCAATTCAATTATTTTAATGATTTTCAATTATTAATTCAATAATTAAATTTATCAAATAAATCACTATATTTTGAACTTAAGTTTTATTCCACTTATTTTGATCGATAACTTCATATTAAAATTCCATTTGCATTTCACAATCCAACATTATAAATTAAATGTTAAAAATCAACGACTAAAAATCTGGATCGTTAAAACAAGGTAATTGGGTCCCAGTCTTTCGAAAATAAATATAGATATGTATATCCCTCACGCGAGCGGACTATACTGAGGCTACAAAACATCTGCACCTGCCTTGTCCACATTTTTAGTTATAGGTTACTCGAATCTTTGATAACATAACAAATCATTTTATATCCCCAAGTGACAAAAACATTTACACTAATAATACAAATACTTCTAATCTACAATAGTTTCCATTTCCAAATCCGTTCAAAGATCATTTTAAAACCATCGGGTTTAGTTCTCAAAATTCTTTCCGTTTTATAAAACATTTTTATGAAACCATTTTTTATACGAACCACTTTTATATAAAATCACTTTAAAATATTTATTCTCAAATATCTCTTTTTTTCTTTTAAAGGAAAACATTTCATAACATTTCAACTTGTAAACAAATTTTCAAAACTATTCATTAAATTGAAGCAAACCAAATATTACCGCTAAACACCTTATAGTTAAATCCTAAAATAAACCACAAGGTGTTATCCTACAATTATTTTCTACCTAGCACGTGCATATTGATAATTAATTGCTCATAAACTGATTGAGTAAAGTCAACAATCAATAAATAATAATCAGTGCTCATAAACTGATCGAACCTAATTCTAACAGTCAATTAATGAAATAAAAACAACAATAAATGATAATCAATGATTCATTCCATCAGATATTTATAGCATTTTATTTCATCTTAGGTTAAACAGTTTGATATTTATTTGGAGCATCTAGACTTTCCTTTGACATGTTCCATCCCACGCCCGAGTCTCCATAGATCTCACAGATGAAACACGTGTAATACTTGTTTCTGCATACTCAGTTTGTTATTACATTCAAGGAAATGATTTCAATTATATTGTTTAAGTGTTATGATAACCCTTTATTTGAACTCTTTCTAAAAGAATTATTAAACTTCCAATTTATCTTTAAAACACTTAATTATTCATTTAAATTTTTTTATAAATGATTCTAAAATCGTTAAGTTTAAATCTTTATTTCAAAAGTTATAGAAACTGTAGCAGGAAAGTGTTGCGAAAAGTGCTTAAAACAGCTTATTTGATTAAAAAATCTTTTTTAATGTTTAAAAATTCTTATTTTCCAATTCAAATATCTTTCAAACTATTTTAATAGACTAACTGAATTTATTTCATATTTTTAATCACTTAAAAATATCATTTATAAAGAAATTCCTTCTTGGATTCCGAAATGCACAACCGCAATGTTTTTAGAAAATTGTTTTGGACATATTTCAAAATCTACTGAATGAAATCTTTATTTTCTTTCTTCGTTGGAAATCTTTGGATATAATAGTCCGAAAAATTCTTATCTCGAAGGATTCCGAGCTATATTCCACTTTGTACACTTTTTTAACATTTATGGCGTGAAATCGTGAACGATTGTTACGCGACATGCCTACTTTTGACTCGTTTTTCAATTTCTTTTCAAACTTCATGGAAACACTTTTAAATGTTTATAAAACATTTCTAAATCATTTTAAACTCATTTTAAATAATATTTTTTTATTTCAAACTCATTTTCCATTTCATTTCATATTATATTATTATGATATCATTTTCAACCTTTTTAGATATTTTTAATTCATCAAAAAGCTAAATAATTTCCACACATATTTATATGAATTTAAATTCTCATTTAATTGACTATGGTTAATTTCTAACCATTTATCTTATCATTTATCAAACCAAGCAATCATCCATATCCATATTAACAGTCATGTAAATAACCAACTTTGCGTCCAAGTTATCAAACATATTAATCATCTAAGATATTTAACTTTCATATTATTAAACTTGGAATTATTAGTTAATTCAAAAATGAGTACTCACCTTTAATTAAATTTATTAACTTCCTACCAACATTCAAAACCAACCACACTTCACTAAACTAACCTATACTTCACTAATACATCCATAAACAACTCCACCACCTTGCCCATGCTCACGACCATACTTCCTCCTCCACTTTGCTCTCTGCCCAAACCTTCCTCTCACTCCATAGCTCACAGCCATAGACTCTCCATCTCAATACACATAGCTGTAACAGCCTGCCTTTTGTACGCTTTAAATCGATGATAAACCACACACGTCAGACTCAAACCATACAAAAGAGCAGATTGTTATTAGGGTGAATAAGAAAAGCAGAGAAAGGAATAAAACAAAAACAGAATCTCACAACGGAATGACAAAATATAATAATCAAATACAGTTCATGAAGCTGTTTTACAAAAATATTTTATTATACTTTACAACATAGAATCAGAGTTACATATATTAAAGAATTATAAATAACAATGCAGCGGAATAATGTGATGCAGCAAAACAATAAAGTAAATAGTAGTAATAATACGATCTTCATCTTCGTCCTCCAGAAATAAGGTCTTCGAATCCTGAAATGCTCAGGCCGACCCGAGCGAATTGAAAAGACAAAACACTCGAGTCAAAACTAAAAGATCTTATGAAAGTAAAATCAATAGTAAAAAATATGAGTGGAACGTCATCTGAGTTGTTTACGGGATTTGACATCTCCTATCCAGTGTCAAACGTGAGTGTAGTAACTTAAGAGATGCTCGGGATTCGCATTTCCAAAGGATCCGTTAAACTATTTACTTTGTAGTAATATTTCGCTATTATAATAGTGTCTAATAGTAAAACAAACTTAATTTTAGATAGCGTTAAGGGGTTACCCATATTGTGACGACCCGAAATTTTCAAGCATTTAAAATCGGAATATTTAATTGATTTTAAATATTCAATAGAGTAATTTTAACTTGAATTCAAGTATCACTATTTATTTGATAATTTAATTATTGAATTAAATAATTTGAAGTTGAGCTAAATGTTGAATCTGGAGTTTTAAGCCGGATAAAAATAAGTTGAAGGCTTGTAAAATTCATATTAATAATACTGAAGGTGATAAAACTTTTAAAATTGAATTTGAAAGCGTTTTGTTAAGTTTTGAAATTTTATATCGTTTAAATTGAATTTAAAAATATCCTTTCGAGGCACAGTCTCGGAATTAGACGAAACCAGTTCTACTAGATCCGTAAAATTATTTTATTATGGGATTTCAAATTTCGTAGCGTTTGGAGTTGTTGTGTGAGCGTACGTTATATTAACGCGCTGGAATCTATATCGAATTCAATTTAATAACTAGGTACCTAAACGAGATATTTTTTCGAATATAAAAATATAAATTTTAATCAGCAGCCAACCTATCTCTGTTGAAGCCGACATGATGAAACAATTGTTCACGCGAACATCTTTTCCAGTTCCTTCTATTCTTTCTTTAAACGCAGGCTCGTTCGATAACTTCTTGTTCAAGCTTTTCAAAAAAAAATTAATTGATGGCCGAAGCCTTAATCTCTCTAATCGAAAACTCAGTTAAAAGAAATGGGGGGGCGAGCTTTTCAATTCAATTTCGTATCTTCTAAAAAAAAGGGTAACGAAATCGGATTCGATTTTGAATTGGAATCGCGAGCTCGTTTCTGAGCAGCGTCGCATCGTGGCCGCGGCTAGGGTCTAAGGTATCGGGAAGGTCTTCGTGAGTATGTTAAGGTAGGGCAGCACGCCGAGCGAGAGCAAGGCAGCGTGATGTTGATTTGAGGGTTTGGACGTCGCGAGTCAACTCGCGATGGAGGCCCGGTGACGTCTTCGGGCTAGGGAAGGGGTTGCGGCGAGCTTAGGGGAGGGCTCGATTGAAGGTCAAGAACGCCGCGCGCGTCTGTAGGCTAGGGTTGCACGCATCTCAGTGGCAGCGTCGAGGCTCGGTGGGGACTCGATGGGTCGTGCGTGAGAACGTGAGGCAGGCAGTAAGGTGGTTCGAGCGGCGATGGTGCTCGAGCGCGAACAAGGTGGAAGCTCGAGTCAGGATTTTAGGGTTCATGAAGGAACAGGATAGCGGCGAGGTCGAGGAGCTCGATAGTTTGGGTTCTGATTCGACCAAATTTGGGGGAGATCGTGTTTTGGGCTCTGTTGTACTTGCAATAAGGTATATTGTGTTTATTTTAATTAATTAAAAACATAAAATAATTAGTTCAAAAGTAAATAAATTGATTTACAGAGATAGTTTTGTTTTCAATTAAATTCCGGATATATATATATATATGCAGAAATAGTTTTATTTAGCGAGAAATTTCTAGATGAAATTTTATATTGTTTTATCATATTAAACTGAAAAGGTATATAAGATTTATGTAAGTAGAAATTTTAAATATTTCGAATTAGAAAGATATATAAAATAATGGATCTGGTGATTAATTGTTAAACTAACTTATGTAATTATTTTTAATCGCTAAAGTTTTCTTTAGCAGGGAAAATTAGTTAAGATTTAATTATTAGTTCAAATTAAATCATTAGGTAAAATAGATTATTATTAATTAAATGTAATTTATCAAATGAAAATTAGTTTATTCGATTAATCAAATATTAATAAAATATCTAATGATTTTACAAGGTTTAAAATCATGGAAATTAGCCAGTCTGGAATGGATTGCAAACAGCAAAAATAAAAGGTGAGTTAATCTCACTTAGTTAATTTAAATTTAAATTTAAATGATTAAATTTATATAAATGTTTTGAATGGATGAATTGATTGATGTGTTGTATAGTATAGTATATATTTGAAATTGGTATTATATATTGTACTAACATTGGTGGATGCAGGGAAACAGGTTGGAGGGATCCAACTGGATTCCTCAAATTTATTTAGATTATTTAATATTCTGTGTTATGAATATTTGATATCCTGTGATGATTTTATAGGTAATTGAAATATTAGATGGTATGGTTGAATTGAATATCTCAATGTAATGAGTTATCAAAATCTATAGAATTGGATTTGTGAAAAGAAATAAAAGAATAAAATTTTAAGTAAAATAAATTCTCGGGAATTTAAATAAATTTAATAATGAATTGAAAAATAAAATAAAGTAAAAGCAATTTTAAAATTCTAATAATATGGAAAAAGAGGGAATTTTGAATTAACAGGGGAATAAATTTTAAACTAAAGTGATGTTAGTTAAAATATTAAAGAAGTCATTTTTAAATTAAGGGTTAAATTTAATCAAAGGATAAGAAGGAATTTTGGAAATTTGAAATTGGTATTTTTGAAAGGGTTTTAACTCATAATAAAGAAGTAAAAATCTTAAAGTTAATGGAATTTAAAATAAATAAAGTAAGTGAAGGAATTTATTTCAAAGTGAAATAAATTAGAAGTTAATTGTAAATTTTATTTAAGTGTCTGGAATTGAAATTAAAGAAAAGTGAGATCTTGAATTTTATAATCTGGGTTTATAAAGGTGAAGTGGATTTGGAAGTATAAATTCAAGGTGTGAATTTATTAAAGAAATGGTAAATTTGTTTAAAAATAAATGGAGATTTATTTTTAAAGGATGTGAAAGAGAAGAGTATTTCTCGGGATAGCCAAGTATGGTTTTCAAAGAAATTTTAAATATAAGTAAAAGTTTTAACAATGGTTTTAAAAAGCATGTTTAGAAAATTTATTATCTTTAATGTTTAACTTTTAAAGCAAGTGTTTTCAAATCTATTAATGTAGTAATTATATAACGGTGACTTGGTACTATGTTGTGAAAGAAAAATTAGTTTACATTTTATAAAGTGGTTTTATTTAAAATATTCTTAAAGTATATATATTTTAATAAAGTATTAAAGTAGTTTTGAGATTAAAGTTATAAAGTATGTTCTATAATAAAGTGGTTTTAAAATTTATTTTAAAATCTAAAAGTATTTTGAACTTGGTGTCCCGAAGGAAATAAATATCTGGGTAATGTATTCCGTGAGCGAAAACTGGGTTGGAACTGTTTTAAAAAGGGGTGAAAATCTGAAATATATATTGTAAAGATATTTTGGATAAATAAATAATTTGGAAAAAATTATTTATTGGTTGATGGTTGTTTGTGAATACTAATTGATAGTTAAATCACCGACTATCAATATTGGACAAATACGTTGATCGTTTCGAAGAGACCGAGATCGAGATTTATTTCTCGGAAACCACTTCAATCCGGTTTGTACGTTTCGTGAAACATGTTCAGAGTCGAAGATGGAGCAGCGAAGTGCAAGGGCTAGTCGCTACTAATCCTGAGGATATTTCCAAAATGGATGTAGTAGGAATAGTGCCTTCGGTTCCGTTCGAACCCGGGACGGACTTGTATGGATGAATGCTTGCGAAACATCGTCAGGTGGAAGATGGGCATTCTAAGGGATATGTTCTTAAAGGTAACTCTTAGCCTCAAGCCTCATCAAATGGGAATGGCTGAAAATCAGGGGTTATGTAGCAAGGCTTCGTAGGTAGCCCCCACTGGAGGGTGAGGTCATCCTTGTCTAGATGTCCCTTTTATTTCGGCTTAGTGGGCGGTTGTTGATCCCAACCGCGGGGTGATCTTGCTCGGGACTGTCCAGTAAGGGATGGTTCCGGTCTTATGTTGCAGGGGAGTTAGGGTGGCTCCTCGGTACGCTGATTTAGACCATGTACTGTGATAGGTGGTACCCCAGTGCCTAGCCATTAGTTGGAATCCATTGTCCCCTACGCGCCCGTAGGGTTTTGATTGTGCCCAACTATTGCTGAAACGTGAGATGTAAGCATTTCAGCTAGATTCTATTTTACTTTCTATAGACACTATTATAATATCAGAGAATTTTAATAAAAATGTTTTAGCTATCGTAAGGTTAAAACCCAACATGTTTATTTGCGGCGTGGTCTTACGAGATGCTTTTGTTTTCAAAGGATTTTCGAAACTTTAATAATCAATTGGGTGTGATTTTCTCACGCTGGTATTCCAGACCGACTCGAGTGTTATTTAACTGTAATGCTCGGGTCAGACCGAGTATTATAAAATACAGGATATGATGCTGTGGAGCTCAGGAGACGAGCTGGATGACGATACGTATTTCCGTACTTGTTTATGTATATATATTCCGCTGTGTTGAGTTGTTGTGTATCCATGGGCATGATATTGATGTTGAGCTGTGATTGATGTACTCTGATGATGTAATATATAAACGGAGATATTTGATTCTTGAGTAAAGATTATTTATTATCTATTTTATTTTATTCCGCTGCGATGGTTAGATTCTGTTGTTGTTTTCTATTTTCTTCTTCTACCTCTTCTTCTTTAACCCAAATGGTTCGTACTTCTGTACAACTTGAGTTGATTGTTGTAGAATAGTGTTGACTCAAGGGGTACGGATTTGCGAGTCGTTTCACTTGGTATCAGAGCTTAGGTTAGCGATAACCTTGGCTCTGGTGGGAATTACTCATTGAAATAGAGTTAATAGTACTCTAGAATGAGTTTGAGCGTATTAATAGTTTTGAGCGCGTATTTGTTGGTGAATATAAAATGATTTTTATATCGTGTTGATTGGTTTATTGAGTAGTTTATGGATTCTGGTCAATACGAGTAATTAACGTTATTGATAGGGATCTCTAAACACTTGAATAGAACAATTCGACACAGTATTGTTTTGAAGTAGGGTAAATGAAATAATTTTACCCAAATTATTTTTGTATATAAAAGAAATAATTTTTGTAAATTATTATAGTATTTGGATGCTTGGTTGTTAGAGAATGATAATAATAAATTATTAACAATCTTGTGTAGAAATTGAATAAGAAATTGGAACTTATAACCAAAATTGAGGAAATAAATTTATGTAACAGAATGGAATTTGAAATATAGATTATAAATGTAATTTATAGATTAAAATAAACCTCTAGAGAAATTTGTAAATATAAACTATGAATGTGATTTAACATGGAAATAAAGTCCCAGAGTAATGTCGGAATATAAATTGGAAGGATTTCAAATTTGGAATTTTGGAAAAGGGTTTAAATCCCTTTGGATTTGGAAATGGTTTTCAAAAGTTTTGGACAAATAATAGTGGTATTATTTCGGGAATATTTTTGAATTGGAATTGAATATGGAGGAATTTGGAATTTAAAAATATCTGAAAGGGATTTTAAAGAGATAAAAGCATTTAATTCTCTTTTGATCGCTGGAAAATAATTTCGGTGATGACTGCATCATCATCGAAGTTTATTTTCGAGTTTCTAGAAGAGAAATTGCTACCAAGTTGTTTTAAATTGGAATTGTGTGCGAACTGGGTTTGGTTTTGAAATTAAGGAATTGATGAATTTGCCAAAGAATTTTGGATATAGTTGAATTCAAAGGTGATATTGAAATTTTGGAAAATTGTTTAACTCTGGAATTTTGTTTAAAATGTTTATGGAATAATAAAATATATTGGCTAAATAAAAGGTATAATTCTGAGTTAAAAAGTAAAATGTGAATGAGATTGATTGTAAATAGATGAAATATGAATATAAATAAGTTGTGACATTTAAATCTTGGAAGTAAAATGAATAGGCCAAATAAAATTGTTTGTAATGATAATAAATATAATCCAAAACTCAAAATATAAAATAGATTGAACTCAAGTAAAACGGTTAGAGTGATTTTTTCTGAAATGAAAATCAAATATTGAGTATAAAATTTGAATAAACTAATTGGTAATAAATTAGTTAATGGAATATGGAAATGGAAATAGAACTCGAATTGGTTAATAAAAATTTGAGTTGTGAATAAATGATAAATTTGAAAGTGAAGCTTGGGTTATTAATAGAAATTCAACTTGAAATTGTAAGTGAATTAAATTTGAATTGAAGTTGAATGGAATTGAATTAACATAGAAATGATTTATATTGCAAATAAAAATCTAAGTAGAGATAAATTGGAAATGGCCTCGTTATAAAATGAGAGGAATTCAGAAATAAATTATTGAATGTGAATTAGATTTATATTGATTCAATGAAATGTACTAATTTAATTTAAACGAAGGGAGCTGGCAATGAACTCAAGTTAAACAAAATAGAGTTGAAACAGTGATGGTTTGAGTGATAAATAAAATTCAAGTGAATAGAAATAAAATTGAAATGGCTTTATTATTGATATAATATGTTAGAAGTAAATTGAAATGAGAAATAAAGTTTAAATAGGTTGAATGACTACACTAATTGAATTTAAATCGAATTGAGTCAAATTGAAAATGAGCTTGTTTGGATTAAAAATAAATCGGATGAGTATATTAACTGAATTAAATTAGTAAATGGAGTTTGATTTTGATTAGAATCAAATTAAAATAGAATTGGTGTAAGGAAGAAAATGAACTTAAAGTTTTGAGATGGAAATAGCTTGAAGTAACTAAATAACGAAGGTAAATTTTAAATGGTTGATGGCAAGCTTTATGAAATGGTTTGTGAATAAAACTTGATTGGATATTGAAATGAAATGAAATGCAAGTGACTGGATTGAAAGAAAAAAAATGTAAATTTAAAATGTAAAGGAAATAAGAATGTATGATGGTGAATAAAATAAAATAGAATTAATATAAAGTGAGTTTGAAAAAGAATTATGTACAGGTAAGAGAGTGTAAATCACTTAGGATTGAATAAAATGGTTTGAGGATTGGTTGTAAGCAATTTAAATTTAGGTTGGAACCTTATAAGTTGCTTGTGGAAATTTGTTTATATGCATTGCTTACGAAATTCATGTGTTAGCTATTTAAAAATAAGTGAAATGCTAATAAGTTGCATATATTTAGCACTTACATGTTTAAATTGAGTGAATACAGGATTTTGGAAGCCGTTTGACTGGTTTTGACTGCGCTAATTGCTCAAATAAATAGCTGCTTGCTTTAAAATGCTAAATAAGGTACGCCTACGCAATACAAATAGGAAATATGAACTGTTTTTCTGTTTTCCGACCGTGTGGGTCGATGTATATATATTTATATCCCTTGTAAAATTGTAAAAGCTCCTCCGTATAAAGGAGACTCTGCCAAATTTTTTTGAAAATTTTGGAGTTAGAAATTTTTAGAAATTTTCATTAACGGCAAATGATCTCAATTTGCTAAGCAAATGGAATTGGAACTAAATAATTGAAATCTATTTTGAATGTGAATATAAAGTAAGTGGAATCGAAAGGACTAAAGAAGTAAAGCTTACAAATAAACATTTAGTGTGAGATTTAAATTAATTAGTTAGTGAAACTAATTCGATATTCAAAGTGGAAGTCAAATTGAATTTAAATGGAATTTTAAGGGCAAAGTGATGGTAATGAATATAAACGTCAGTGGTAAAGTGAAAATAAATGTAAGAAGTAGGTAAAATATTTATATTGAACTTAAGAAGAGAATAATGAATTCTTAAGTAAATTTGGTATTGAAAGAATGGTAAGTGAATAATTGAATTAAGGTTGAAACTGATATTTATGACTGAGGGAATTGTGAATAAGTGAATAACAATCAAAATGAAAGTGAATAAAAAAGGGAAATTGATATATTTGATAATCAATTGGAATTTTAACGTAGGATGTACGTATATTAATTTATTCGCATAGCTATTTGATCCAGATTCGAGCACAGAATTTCGAGATAATTTTATCGATCCGAGTTAGGATTTTTCACTCGATTTTTGACGGCGAGCCCTGGATATGGAATTTTGATTGATTTTGTAAATTCTCTATCATAGTTTACAGCTATGCAAGGAGAATGACGGTTTCTAATCGGGAAATCAGATCTGAGTCCGCACTTGGAAGTCGGGTGGACGATACTAGTTCGGAAGTGAAATTATGTGATCGAGTAGGCCGGTATTGCGTACGAAAGATATAGGTTCATCGTACGGGCTTAAAAGGGAATGAATATTGAAATTTTGAAAAAAAAGAAGTCAATAAAATGTTTTTGAATGTTGTGATTGGATATTTTTGTTAAACAGGATATGCAGGTATGAAAATGGGAAAGGAAAATTGGTTATGATTTCAGATAATAAATTAGAATTGCTCGACAAAAAGGTATGTGTTTAAATTTTCGTATGGAATTTGATTGGGTTTTCTTTGGATCTAGCCACTTGGCTTTTTGTTTTCTTTTTGGATTTGGGAGGCCGTAGAGCCATTTTGTAGTTGTACCGAGCTAGCCGCGCAAAGGAGACGCTGGCGAAATTTTTCGGAAATTTAGAGAGTTAGAAAAATTTTGAGAAAATTTTGATAATTCAAAGTTTGGTTTTAAATTGGAATTTGAATGATTGAGTATGTAATATCGTTTGAAACTTTGGGAAAGTTGGGAAAGATTAGTAAAAATAGTAGTGGGTCTTTTATAAAAAGATAATGGATAGGATGTTGAACTGTTTGGTTTTGGAAAATAGTAACGGGAATTTGACCATTCTTCCTAACTAGTAATTTCGGGGACGAAATTCTTTTAAGGGGGGAGGAATGTGACGACCCGAAATTTTCAAGCATTTAAAATCGGAATATTTAATTGATTTTAAATATTCAATAGAGTAATTTTAACTTGAATTCAAGTATCACTATTTATTTGATAATTTAATTATTGAATTAAATAATTTGAAGTTGAGCTAAATGTTGAATCTGGAGTTTTAAGCCGGATAAAAATAATTTGAAGGCTTGTAAAATTCATATTAATAATACTGAAGGTGATAAAACTTTTAAAATTGAATTTGAAAGCGTTTTGTTAAGTTTTGAAATTTTATATCGTTTAAATTGAATTTAAAAATAGCCTTCCGAGGCACAGTCTCGGAATTCGACGAAACCAGTTCCACTGGATCTGTAATATTGTTTTATTACGGGATTTCAAATTTCGTAGCGTTTGGAGTTGTTGTGTGAGCGTACGTTATATTAACGCGCTGGAATCTATATCGAATTCAATTTAATAACTAGGTACCTAAACGAGATATTTTCTCGAATATAAAAATATAAATTTTAATCAGCAGCCAACCTATCTCTGTTGAAGCCGACATGATGAAACAATTGTTCACGCGAACATCTTTTCCAGTTCCCTCTATTCTTTCTTTAAACGCAGGCTCGTTCAATAACTTCTTGTTCAAGCTTTTCAAAGAAAAATTTAATTGATGGCCGAAGCCTTAATCTCTCTAATCGAAAACTCAGTTAAAAGAAATGGGGGGGGGCGAGCTTTTCAATTCAATTTCGCATCTTCTAAAAAAAAAAGGATAACGAAACCGGATTCGATTTTGAATTGGAATCGCGAGCTCATTTCTGAGCCACGTCGCATCGTGGCCGCGGCTAGGGTCTGAGGTATCGGGAAGGTCTTCGCGAGTATGTTGAGGTAGGGCAGCACGCCGAGCAAGAGCAAGGCAGCGTGATGTTGATTTGCGGGTTTGGATGTCGCGAGTCAACTCGCGATGGAGGCTCGGTGACGTCTTCAGGCTAGGGAAGGGGTTGCGACGAGCTTATGGGAGGGCTCGATTGAAGGTCGAGAATGTCGCACGTGTCTGTAGGCTAGGGTTGCGCGCATCTCAGTGGCAGCGTCGAGGCTCGGTGGGGACTCGGTGGGTCGAGCGTGAGAACATGAGGCAGGCGGTAAGGTGGTTCGAGCGGCGATGGTGCTCGAGCGCGAACAAGGTGGAAGCTCGAGTCAGGATTTTAGGGTTCGTGAAGGAACAGGATAGCGGCGAGGTCGAGGAGCTCGATGGTTTGGGTTCTGATTTGGCCAAATTTGGGGGAGATCGTGTTTCGGGCTCTGTTATACTTGCAATAAGGTATATTGTGTTTATTTTAATTAATTAAAATCATAAAATAATTAGTTCAAAAGTAAATAAATTGATTTACAGAGATAGTTTTGTTTTCAATTAAATTCTGAATATATATATATATATATGCAGAAATTGTTTTATTTAGCGAGAAATTTCTAGATGAAATTTTATACTGTTTTATCATATTAAACTGAAAAGGTATATAAGATTTATGTAAGTAGAAATTTTAAATATTTCGAATTAGAAAGATATATAAAATAATGGATCTGGTGATTAATTGTTAAGCTAACTTATGTAATTATTTTTAATTGCTAAAGTTTTCTTTAGCAGGGAAAATTAGTTTAGATTTAATTATTAGTTCAAATTAAATCATTAGGTAAAATAGATTATTATTAATTAAATGTAATTTATCAAATGAAAATTAGTTTATTCGATTAATCAAATATTAATAAAATATCTAATGATTTTACAAGGTTTAAAATCATGGAAATTAGCCAGTCTGGAATGGATTGCAAACAGCAAAAATCAAAGGTGAGTTAATCTCACTTAGTTAATTTAAATTTAAATTTAAATGATTAAATTTATATAAATGTTTTGAATGGATGAATTGATTGATGTGTTGTATAGTATAGTATATAATTGAAATTGGTATTATATATTGTACTAACATTGGTGGATGCAGGGAAACAGGTTGGAGGGATCCAACTGGATTCCTCAAATTTATTTAGATTATTTAATATTCTGTGTTATGAATATTTGATATCCTGTGATGATTTTATAGGTAATTGAAATATTAGATGGTATGGTTGAATTGAATATCTCAATGTAATGAGTTATCAAAATCTATAGAATTGGATTTGTGAAAAGAAATAAAAGAATAAAATTTTAAGTAAAATAAATTCTCGGGAATTTGAATAAATTTAATAATGAATTGAAAAATAAAATAAAGTAAAAGCAATTTCAAAATTCTAATAAATATGGAAAAAGAGGGAATTTTGAATTAACAGGGGAATAAATTTTAAACTAAAGTGTTGTTAGTTTAAAGATTAAAGAAGTCATTTTTAAATTAAGGGTTAGATTTAATCAAAGGATAAGAAGGAATTTTGGAAATTTGAAATTGGTATTTTTGAAAGGGTTTTAACTCATAATAAAGAAGTAAAAATCTTAAAGTTAATGGAATTTAAAATAAATAAAGTAAGTGAAGGAATTTATTTCAAAGTGAAGTAAATTAGAAGTTAATTGTAAATTTTATTTAAGTGTCTAGAATTGAAATTTAAGAAAAGTGAGATCTTGAATTTTATAATCTGGGTTTATAAAGGTGAAGTGGATTTGGAAGTATAAATTCAAGGTGTGAATTTATTAAAGAAATGGTAAATTTGTTTAAAAATAAATGGAGATTTATTTTTAAAGGATGTGAAAGAGAAGAGTATTTCTCGGGATAGCCAAGTATGGTTTTCAAAGAAATTTTAAATATAAGTAAAAGTTTTAACAATGGTTTTAAAAAGCATGTTTAGAAAATTTATTATCTTTAATGTTTAAATTTTAAAGCAAGTGTTTTCAAGTCTATTAATGTAGTAATTATATAAAGGTGACTTGGTATTATATTTTGAAAGAAAAATTAGTTTACATTTTATAAAGTGGTTTTATTTAAAATATTCTTAAAGTATATATATTTTAATAAAGTATTAAAGTAGTTTTGAGATTAAAGTTATAAAGTATGTTCTATAATAAAGTGGTTTTAAAATTTATTTTAAAATCTAAAAGTATTTTGAACTTGGTGTCCCAAAGGAAATAAATATCTGGGTAATGTATTCCGTGAGCGGAAACTGGGTTGGAACTGTTTTAAAAAGGGATGAAAATCTGAAATATATCCTGTAAAGATATTTTGGATAAATAAATAATTTGGAAAAAATTATTTATTGGTTGATGGTTGTTTGTGAATAATAATTGATAATTAAATCATCGACTATCAATATTAGACAAATACGTTGATCGTTTCGAAGAGACCGGGATCGAGATTTATTTCTCGAAAACCACTTCGATCCGGTTTGTACGTTTCGTGAAACGTGTTCGGAGTCGAAGATGGAGCGGTGAAGTGCAAGGGCTAGTCGCTACTAATCCTGAGGATATTTCCAAAATGGATGTAGTAGGAATAGTGCCTTCGGTTCCGTTCGAACCCGGGACGGACTTGTATGGATGAATGCTTGCGAAACATCGTCAGGTGGACGATGGGCATTCTAAGGGATATGTTCATAAAGGTAACGCTTAGCCTCAAGCCTCATCAAATGGGAATGGCTGAAAATCAGGGGTTATGCAGCAAGGCTTCGTGGGTAGCCCCCACTGGAGGGTGAGGTCATCCCTGTCTAGATGTCCCTTTTATTTCGGCTTAGTGGGCGGTTGCTGATCCCAACCGCGGGGTGATCTTGCTCGGGACTATCCAGTAAGGGATGGTTCCGGTCTTTTGTTGCAGGGGAGTTAGGGTGGCTCCTCGGTACGCTGATCTAGACCAAGTACTGTGACAGGTGGTACCCCAGTGCCTAGCCATTAGTTGGAATTCATTGTCCCCTACGCGTCCGTACGGTTTTGATTGTGCCCAACTATTGCTGAAACGTGAGATGCAAGCATTTCAGCAAGATTCTATTTTACTTTCTATAGACACTATTATAACATCAGAGAATTTTAATAAAAATGTTTTAGCTATCGTAAGGTAAAAACCCAACATGTTTATTTGGGGCGTGGTTACGAGATGCTTTTGTTTTCAAAGAATTTTTGAAACTTTAATAATCAATTGGGTGTGATTTTCTCACGCTGGTATTCCAGACTGACTCGGGTGTTATTTAACTGTAATGCTCGAGTCAGACCGAGTACTATAGAATACAGGATATGATGCTGTTGAGCTCAGGAGACGAGCTGGATGACGATATGTATTTCCGTGCTTGTTTATGTATATATATTCCGCTGTGTTGAGTTGTTGTGTATCCATGAGTATGATATTGATGTTGAGCTGTGATTGATGTACTCTGATGATGTAATATATAAACGGAGATATTTGATTCTTGAGTAAAGATTATTTATTATCTATTATATTTATTCTGCTGCGATGGTTAGATTCTGTTGTTGTTTTCTATTTTCTTCTTCTACCTCTTCTTCTTTAACCCAAATGGTTCGTACTTCTGTACAACTTGAGTTGATTGTTGTAGAATAGTGTTGACTCAAGGGGTACGGATTTGCGGATCGTTTCACTTGGTATCAGAGCTTAGGTTAGCGTTAACCTTGGCTCTGGTGGGAATTACTCATTGAAATAGAGTTAATAGTACTCTAGAATGAGTTTGAGCGTATTAATAGATATGAGTGCGTATTTGTTAGTGAATATAAAATTATTTTTATATTGTGTTGATGGTTTATTGAGTAGTTTATGGATTCTGGTCAATACGAGTAATTAACGTTATTGATAGGGATCTCTAAACACTTGAATAGAACAATTCGACACAGTATTGTTTTGAAGTAGGGTACATGAAATAATTTTACCCAAATTATTTTTGTATATAAAAGAAATAATTTTTGTAAATTATTATAGTATTTGGATGCTTGGTTGTTAGAGAATGATAATAATGAATTATTAACACTCTTGTGTAGAAATTGAATAAGAAATTGGAACTTATAACCAAAATTGAGGAAATAAATTTATGTAACAGAATGGAATTTGAAATATAGATTATAAATGTAATTTATAGATTGAAATAAACCTCTAGAGAAATTTGTAAATATAAACTATGAATGTGATTTAACATTGGAAATAAAGTCCCAGAGTAATGTCAGAATATAAATTGGAAGGATTTCAAATTTGGAATTTTGGAAAAGGGTTTAAATCCCTTTGGATTTGGAAATGGTTTTCAAAAGTTTTGGAGAAATAATAGTGGTATTATTTCGGGAATATTTTTGAATTGGAATTGAATATGGAGGAATTTGGAATTTAAAAATATTTGAAAGGGATTTTAAAGAGATAAAAGCACTTAATTCTCTTTCGATCGCTGGAAAATAATTTCGGTGATGACTGCAGCATCATCGAAGTTCATTTTCGAGTTTCTAGAAGAGAAATTCCTACCAAGTTGTTTTAAATTGGAATTGTGTGCGAACTGGGTTTGGTTTTGAAATTAAGGAATTAATGAATTTGCCAAAGAATTTTGGATATAGTTGAATTCTAAGGTGATATTGAAATTTTGGAAAATTGTTTAACTCTAGAATTTTGTTTAAAATGTTTATGGAATAATAAAATATATTGGCTAAATAAAAGGTATAATTCCGAGTTAAAAAGTAAAATGTGAAGGAGATTGATTGTAAATAGATGAAATATGAATATAAATAAGTTGTGACTTTTAAAGCTTGGAAGTAAAATGAATAGGCCAAATAAAATTGTTTGTAATGATAATAAATATAATCCAGAACTTAAAATATAAAATAGATTGAACTCAAGTAAAACGGTTAGAGTGATTTTTTTTAAAATGAAAATTAAATATTGAGTATAAAATTTGAATAAACTAATTAGTAATAAGTTAGTCAATGGAATATGGAAATGGAAATGGAACTCGAATTAGTTAATAAAAATTTGAGTTGTGAATAAATGATAAATTTGAAAGTGAAGCTTGGGTTATTAATAGAAATTCAACTTGAAATTGTAAGTGAATTAAATTTGAATTGAAGTTGAATGGAATTGAATTAACATAGAAATGATTTATATTGCAAATAAAAATCTAAGTAGAGATAAATTGGAAATGACCTCGTTATAAAATGAGGGGAATTCAGAAATAAATTATTAAATGTGAATTAGATTTATATTGATTCAATGAAATATACTAATTTAATTTAAACGAAGGGAGCTGGCAATGAACTCAAGTTAAACAAAATAGAGTTGAAATAGTAATGGTTTGAGTGGTAAATAAAATTCAAGTGAATAGAAATAAAACTGAAATGGCTTTATTATTGATATAATAAGTTAGAAGTAAATTGAAATGAGAAATAAAGTTTAAATAGGTTGAATGACTACGCTAATTGAATTTAAATCGAATAGAGTCAAATTGAAAATGAGCTTGTTTGGATTAAAAATAAATCGGATGAGTATATTAACTGAATTAAATTAGTAAATGGAGTTTGATTTTGATTAGAATCAAATTAAAATAGAATTGGTGTAAGGAAGAAAATGAACTTAAAGTTTTGAGATGGAAATAGCTTGAAGTAACTAAATAACGAAGGTAAATTTTAAATGGTTGATGGCAAGCTTTATGAAATGGTTTGTGAATAAAACTTGATTGGATAATGAAATGAAATGCAAGTGACTGGATTGAAAGAAAAAAAATGTAAATTTAAAATGTAAAGGAAATAAGAATGTATGATGGTGAATAAAATAAAATAGAATTAATATAAAGTGAGTTTGAAAAAGAATTATGTACAGGTAAGAGAGTGTAAATCACTTAGGATTGAATAAAATGGTTTGAGGATTGGTTGTAAGCAATTTAAATTTAGGTTGGAACCTTATAAGTTGCTTGTGGAAATTTGTTTATATGCATTGCTTACGAAATTCATGTGTTAGCTATTTAAAAATAAGTGAAATGCTAATAAGTTGCATATATTTAGCACTTACATGTTTAAATTGAGTGAATACGGGTTTTTGGAAGCCGTTTGACTGGTTTTGACTGCGCTAATTGCTTAAATAAATAACTGCTTGCTTTAAAATGCTAAATAAGGTACGCCTATGCAATACAAATAGGAAATATGAACTGTTTTTCTGTTTTCCGACCATGTGGGTCGATGTATATATATTTGTATCTCTTGTAAAAGTGCAAAAGCTCCTGCGTACAAAGGAGACTCTGCCAAAAAAATTTGAAAATTTTGGAGTTAGAATTTTCTTTTAAATTTTCATTAACGGCAAATGATCTCAATTTTCTAAGCAAATGGAATTGGAACTAAATAATTGAAATTTATTTTGAATGTGAATATAAAGTAAGTGGAATCGAAAGGACTAAAGAAGTAAAGTTTACAAATAAACATTTAGTGTGAGATTTGAATTAATTAGTAAGTGAAAGTAATTCGATAATCAAAGTGGAAGTCAAATTGAATTTAAATGGAATTGTAAGGGCAAAGTGATGGTAATGAATATAAACGTCAGTGGTAAAGTGAAAATAAATGTAAGAAGTAGGTGAAATATTTTTATTGAACTTAAGAAGAGAATAATGAATTCTTAAGTAAATTTGGTATTGAAAGTATGCTAAGTGAATAATTGAATTAAGGTTGAAACTGATATTTGTGACTGAGGGAATTGTGAATAAGTGAATAACAATCAAAATGAAAGTGAATAAAAAAGGGAAATTGATATATTTGATAATCTATTGGAATTTTAACGTAGGATGTACGTATATTAATTTATTCGCAAAGCTATTTGATCCAGATTCGAGCACATAATTTTGAGATAATTTTATCGATCCGAGTTAGGATTTTTCACTCGATTTTCGACGGCGAACCCTGGATATGGAATTTTGATTGATTCTGTAAATTCTCTATCATAGTTTACAGCTATGCAAGGAGAATAATGGTTTCTAATCGGGAAACCATAAGATACCACATGGGCTATGGGAGAAAACCAAACTCATACAAGGCGTGCTAGGATAGGCGACACAGCACAACGAGGGAATGCCAGGGTAGATATACCAATTACGCATCCGGACTGATGGTAACGCATAGCGCGCAGCTACCGCCCACCTCGAGCCACACCCCCAGAAAAATCAAAGGGTCCCAATCAATCACAAAGTAAAAGAATGGTGTCGAAGGAGTGTGTCCAATAAGAGGGGCTACCTCACTTGCCCGTAAGCGCTCCTGTTTTAGCCACCATATGCCAAATCACGGGAGTCGGGTCCCTGTATATACCTCAAAAGAAACGCCTCCACTATCCTACTTCATTCTAGAATGTCCACCGCGTACACGGTTCTTAAAGTGGTTTTCGAAGTTTGCAGAGAGTATGACAACTTCCGATCCCGTTCTCTTCAACAACCAAACATTATTATAACACCGCGGTCAGTTTCAAATTGTTTATACTTCAAACCAAAATATAATATCCATTTCAAAACCATATAAAATACGATATCATTTCCATTTCAAAAATCAAACCAATTTGATATCATTTTTGTTAAACCCAAATCAATATAATATCATTTTAATTTCAAATATATACCTTCCAAAATCATAGCACTTTCAATGTTATAACACTTCGAAATCAAAATGTTTGAAATATAACACCTTTAAATCATAATATTTTGAAATGCCTAACTATGCAACATAACTTCCACCACTTAAGTGGTTTATTAAAACTTTATATAATAAAGTAGCTTCTTCAATTTCATAGATCAATTTCAAAACAATTCGAATTCCAACATTTTATATCTACCAAATCCTAAATCATAATTTCCATTCAATTCAGTTTCCAAATAAACCATTTCAAAATTATATTGATTTCAAAACAGATTGATCTACAAAGTAAACCATTTCAAATTCAGTATATTTCAAGCTTTAAGTATTCAACAATTTTAAAACTAAGTTTGATAATTCCATATATATATATATATATATATATATATCAATTTCAATTTTCTATTATTTAGTTTCGAAACATTTACTTAATAAACCCATTATCATTTAAATAAAACCCAAATTACAAATAACTAAGTATTTCCTTCAATTCATTTATACTTGAGATATTCATTTAATTCACCGTAACCCAAAATCAAGTTATAAAATCATACCTTTTAAAATTTCAAATTTAATAAATTTCACATCAAACTTATTTGATTTTAATTTTTAAATAAATTCAATTTCAAATAAAATTCCAATTTATCTTCCAACCTCAATTTATTTAAATCGTTATAAACTCTATATTAAAATATAATTTATATAAATACTTAACCATATTATCTCCAACAGAAATCAACTTAATATTAAGCTTATTCTATATTAAAAATTTTTATACATAGCTTAAAATAAAGGATAAAATAACATTATATAATATCTAAAATCAATATTTATCTAAAACCATATATTTCTTTACAAAACTATAGAAAGCATTTTAAATATTTTTATATATAGACCACGGTGTTTGTATGTAATTTTCTATCCTATGGTCATGTGATACAGATATTTATCATTTTGATCCGTAATTTAAAATATAATTACGGTTATATATCATTTCGAACCACAATCCCGAATGAAATAAAAATCCATAACAACTTGCAGTTTATAACCATATAAAATACAACATCCATTCATCCAATATCGATCATCAAACATTTATCACAATCATCATCCAATTAAATCAATAACATCAATATAGAACAGAAAATAAATATCCAGCATTTACTAGCAGTTTATATTCAAAAATAAATTAAATTACTATTTTATCCAAAAAAATTCAAATAAACTGAGATGATGATTCAAAATATGCCAAATTGTCATAAATAAATTTCTAATCACATCATAAATCAATTTAACAAAAAAAGAAGTTTTAGAAGTTGTGAGTGGGTTAAAACACTCGCCTTTTGAATTTAAATTGAATTTAAATCCAATTTAAACCCAAAATATGAATAGTCTCAGAATTCGTCCATACCAGTGCCAAAACGGCAGGAATTTCAATACGATCCTAACGGAGAAAACCGCGCGTGAATTGGACCTCGTATGAAAAAATTACGCGTGTTTGAACATTTAAAACTTGAGATTTTAAATTAAATAAAATATTAAATTAAAGTACCACGTCACCCTCAGATTCTCCCGCGCACCCTACTACTGAATCACGAACACGCGATTTCAAACCCTCAGCCGCCTCTTTCCAGACACAACCACCGTCACCTCGTCCATCGATATCCAGATCAGACCTCGCCGCAACGACGCCCTCCTCCAATTGCCCCTACGGCGAACTCGCCGTCCACTCCGGCGCCGTCGCGCGTCCCCAGGCCGGGGACGAACATCTGCCACCAAACCTCGATTTTTGGCGAATCTAAACTGAGTTACGACGAGTGATCACTACCTTATGCTCAGCTCCACACTACCTATGCAATGGAACTACCCGATCGTCGATCGGAAGTATATCCACCGTTGGATCGATCAAATTCCAATACGAATGGCCTGCATTAACTTGGGATTTCAGGACAAACGATGATTCGAAACCAAAAAAAAATTGCAGATCTGAGATGCGTACATCGAGAGCTTCGAATCCGTATAAAATTTGATATGCATCGAGGAGTTTGAATTTTTGAGGTTGAATTTGTATTGAAACTGGGTTGTGAATTTTAGGGTTTGTCTGCCATTGAGAAAGAGGAGCAATAGTAGTTTTGTGCGTACATAAATGAGGAATCGAAAGGCTGCTAGGGTTTACAACCAGATATATATAGGTAGAGCTAAATATAGCGAAGCAGGTATGATTGATTTGGGTTTTGAACAATAATTGACCCAAAAAGCCCGTTTCGATTCCGGAACGGAAATGGGTCAACCCATATATCAAATAGATATTTTAAAATAATTTAAACGCAGTAGAACAGGTTTCAAGTCCAAATTCCATCATATGAAGAAGTTATGCAAAAATCAACTTATTTCAAATTGATTTCAATTGATTTTACGATCAAACGACAAGTCCGATTGCTACGAAACTTGAAATCCTACAATAATTCACTGTTACGGATCCGATGAAACTAGTTTCATCGAAATCCGAGTCAGTGGCTAAAATGGCTATTTTTACATTAATTAAATAATTAATAATTAATTAATTAAATCAAAATTTTCAATTTCAATTCTATAATTGACAATTTTTATCATTATTAAATTTCTTAATCATTTACACTAATTTAAACAAATTTAGATGTCACTTTAATGTTGATTCAATCATCAATTTCAGCGTCAAATTTCAATTTCATTAAATTCTGAAATTATAAATTATATTTTCAATAATTCCATTAAATTTACTTTTCATTCTATTATTCAATTCATGGTTGTCAAATGGATGAAATTAATATTGGACCATGATCTATTACATTAATATTCTCAGATTTCATCTTAATTTCTATTAACGTAATAATTAAATATTAAATTTCATTTAGTTTCAATTAATCCAATTTATTACATTTAAATTAATAAATCTTGATTCCCATTCTTTATATTCAGTCAATCATTACCTTGTGGGTAAATTTAACATTGCTATATATCCAACTTCCCTAATGTTTTCCAGTCGTCAACTAAATTCATATTAACGTAGTATTTAATTACGTTCAATTGCAATGGATTTAGATCTAATTCAATAGATTAAATAAATGGGTAACCAATTAATAATTATCACTATTTTCCTAATTTAATCATATTCATACTTTATTATCAACCAACAATTATTACAATTACTCATCTAATATTGATTTTTCCAAATTGTAGCTTATTACGTATTATTTCACCAATTAATATGACTTTGAATTTATTTTCCAATTTACTAATCCCAATCAATTATAACTTTACAATTGTTTCAATTAATTGGAATTGCACTAAATTTGTTATTTATTAACTTGCATTAACATTCTTACATTTCATTCCTGCTATGAATTCATTAACCAATTTCAAATTTTTATTTATTCCAGATTCAATTACCAAAATCTTATTAAATTAATAAATTTAGTTATCAAAATTTACAGGTCGTCACAATGGCCTAAGGCCATTTAAATAAAAGAAGAAGAAGAAGTGAATTAAGAAGAGGTTATAGGGTAATTAGTGGATTGGTGCTAAAGCCCTCCACTATTTTTAACCCTCCTACCTCTTTTAAAGAAGAGAAGCCATTAATGAGCAAAAGAAAGCTCAAAAATGAAGAAGAAGAAGAATGAGAAGTATGTAGGAAATGAGGAGAATTGATAGGTATTTATAGAAAAAGTAAGGAGCGGTGAATTACAAAATTAATCATTTACAAAATTACCAAAATATCCTTACTTTATCTTGCTTTTTCAACACATGCCATCACTTTTTCATATCACTACTTTATATCTTAATCACTTAATGCATAAGAAAAATAAAGTAAAGATTTGATTTGATTTGATTTGATTTGACAAGATTTTGTCCTTTTATGTTTAATTTTTCTTAATGATTTTCTAGAAATTTCCAACCTTAATTAACAAAAGTATCAGTTAATTTTTATTACGTAACATGTTTAAAAATGTGTGCATGTATATATACACAAAGGTGCAACAATGTTGTGGCAACTTTTATCCGACAAAACGTTGATTTTCGACAAAATGTTTTAAGGTCACATTTTGACGTTTTTGTTAAACTATTTATTTATGTAAACCAAATTTAAAAATAAATTTATATAATTTTATTTAATAATATAAACACTCATAAGTTAATTAAAATAATCTATATAACCATTTAAACTCACTTTTATGAAATCAGGATTTTTGTCATTTTTGTCGATATAAGGAATTATTCTAATTTTTGTGTACATTTCTCTTCGCAAATCCTATCTAATATTATTTAAATCAAAAAAGATATATATTTTATATTTAAAATCACTTTATATTTTAAAGTGGTCAAATTCTGGGTCGTTGCATTGGGGAAAATTAGGGCACTTAGAGTTTAAGGAAAAAGTAAATAAACTCCGAGTCAGTCATGAGACTGGTGTGAGAACTCAAAATACGCAGTTTGAAAACAAAAAGGTATCTCATAAAACCACACTGCACATAAACACGGAACATGTTTTTACCTTATGATAACCAAATCTTTCTACGTTAAAATACTTTATATTTATTTTCAATGACGTATCTTTGAAAACATTTGCAAGTAAACTTATTAAACTTAGCTGAAATTGTTACCAATATTAAATTCCAGCATATTAGGCTCTACAAACAAAATGGTAGGAACTTATTGAAGAATGGATTCCATACAAATGACCAGGTGAAGGGACTACCTTTCGACAATACATCTCTAGAGGAATGTACCGAGGCCTAACTGATGGTCCTCTACCAACACAAGACCGGCCTACCTCTTCCTAGATAGCACCGAATATGTCATCACCCTACTCGATACCAACCTATATGTGGATCCTCGTAGCATACATCCACATTAATCTAAAACTGAACGTCATAGCGGGTAGAAATATATCTAGAAGGGGATGATCATACCCTAATGGTTGCGAACCACATAGCCTTGCCACATCTACCCTGTTTTTTCCATTTTTAGGTGTGAGACTTGAGGTAGCGATTACCTTTCACTTTGCACATTTCACTTTGAATGCCACACTACCATTACATATATCCTATTGACTTCCACAAACATATAACCTTCGAGCTCATACGTCTAAGAGAAGGGTGTTAAGTTAAGAGAAGTTGCCTTCTCCACCACCAAACAAATGTATATTTATAAAAGTCAACAATGAAATCTCAAGAATGCAATGTCAAACATCCATCCATACAAGTTCGTTCTAGGACTGAACGAAACCGAAGGCACTCCTCCTACTACCATTAGTAGCGAGTAGTCCTTACCACCCAAAAAGTTTTAAAAATGAAGGGACCACTGTTACTTTAGTATTTGGGAGCTAACTAGAATTATCAACAAGCGGTCCTTTCACCACGAAAGTATTCGGTTTTCATCCTTCATTTTCTTTATCAAGTCTTCATTTTCCGTACGCATACATTGGTTCAAAGTGGTTTTTAGAGACCCTGATTTCTCCGAACCACTCATCTATAAAAATAAGTTCTATGGATAGAGAATCATTCTTTAATTGATTAAGTTCTTTTTATCAAAATTTCTTTTGGAGATATACATTTCTAAAATATTCTTTCCGGTATATACAGAATTATTAACCTCTCTTATCAAATCCTTTGATTGCTTAAAACCCTTTTTTTAGTTGAAATAAATCGAAATCGTTCCATTTTTCACTTAGGAAAACATTTCCAAAATCATTTCATTTAAATCTTAAGAAATATTTCTTAATTCAAAAATTCACAATTTTGATTGAGCGAAACTCATATTACCTAGGATGTCAATGCTAAACCAGTAAATACTAAGTGAGAAGAATCTACAGAAATCATCTAATTCTACTCAATATCAATTTCCATATTCAACAAATCCTACAGGCGGAATAATGGTGAAATCACCTTTTAAATTCCACGCATAGTATGAGTTCCCTCTTCGGGATTTAACACCGAGTATAAGAAGATCATCTCTATATAATTATGTTTTATTTTATTTAAATTCGAAAAATTTAATCTTTTTATACTTAACTTGTTTCCAACATTTCGACCTTATCTATCCCTCGCCTAGGGAAGAAGCCATGTGAGACAGAGCACATGTTGCTCTTGAACATCTCCTTAGTTTATGCATCTCACATCCCTATCCCACGAATAGAATAATCCAGTCTACTTGTCGGCTTTTAGAAGTAAGATTAAACCACCTTATTTATAATAGCTTTTCTTTATATAATTTATTTAAACTCTTTTAAATAAACCATAAAAACACCAAAACATTATTTAAACATTTAATTATCCATTCAAAAACGTTTATAGAAGATTTGCAATAGAATTGTTAAGTTTAAAGCTATATTTCCATGGTTATAGAAAAGTGCTGAGGAAAAGTGTTGCGGAAAGTGCTTTTTAAGCTATACTGATCAAAACGACTTTTTATCACTTGAAAATTCATCTTTATTACTCAAATCACTTTTATAACATTTTAAATATTTATAAGATTTGTTCCACATTTTTAATTAATTTTAAAACATCATCTTCTAAGAAATCCAGTTTTGGATCCCGAAATGCGAAACCGCGATTTTTCAAAAAGCTTATTTTACTCATATCTCGAAATCCATTTATCGAAATCTCAAATTTCTTTCTTCTTAGAAAACTATAGATATAATGGTTTGAAAATTTTTTATCTCGAAGAATTCCGAGCTATATTCCATCTTTTATTGTTTGACTTTTATGGCATGGAGTCGCGAACTACCGCTACGCGACTATTTTTGACTAATTTTTCAATTCTCATTCAAACTTCACCAAAAAACTTTTGAATGTTTATATAACATTTCAAACTCATTTTAAACTATTTTTAAAGAGGTTAATACTCCATATACACCTTTTTATTAATTCAAGGAAAGTGATTTCCTTTGTGCTTATCGACGTGTATTTTCGTGACTTGCATATATGTTCAACATTCATATGAAAACATCAAAAATTAATGATCAAAGCATAATAAGCATCCATTGCAAACATCATTCATCATACATAATATAATATAAAAGTTTAGGAGTTATCACCTTAGATTCAAACGATCTAACTTTAAATCGGCTATAGTTGTGCTACTGTCGCATCAGAGCTTATGGAATCGATCCTAAGACCTCTAGATATGCGTGGCCAAGCTTGCAAGAGGTGAAAGGGATTGGCTATGGTGGTGATGAGTTGTGGCCGTGGGTTAGAGGGGTTTAAAGGAGGTGTTTTGACTTGTTGTTTCAAAGTGGATTGACTTTGCAAACTAGTGTATATATTTTTCTAATATTTTGCCATAACTTTGCTCAATATTTTATTTAAAGGAGGAGGTCACTAAAGAGCATATGATAAGAAGAAGAAGCTTAGGAAATAGGAAGAAGAAAAGGAATTAAAATAAAGAGAAGAGGGCATGGTATTTATAGGAAAAGAAGAGTGTAAAAGAAGAGATGCACACGTCACCTTTTGCATCGCCATTTCAAGGCTTCTCCAACACACCTCCCCCCCTCCCAGAGGCATGGAAAAACCCCTCTCTCCCGTACGCCCATTACTTCCATCACTTTAGGGTATGCATTTGCTGACTTATGTAAGCTTAAGGAGGAAGCTTGCTTAAAATATCTCAAATATTTCATATTATATATGTATTTTTAAGTGTATAAGTATATATGTATGTATACATATATTCATGTGAATGTTAGCAGATGTATTTGTATGTTATATATGTGTACATGACATATAAATAATGTTGCATTGATTTCGAATAATTTTCATTCGATAAACCGTTGTCAATCGGAGAACCGTTTCCCAGTAATATTTTGACTTATAGTTTAACGTACATATATTTGCAAATAAAATTTGAAAATAAATTTATTGTCATTTTAAATTAATTAAAATGATCACATTTGACTTATAAAACCATATGAATTAATATCAAAAATTATTTACAATAATTGCTATTAAAACCGATAAAGCGATATTGATTTTTCCTTATATTTTCAAATCAAATATTATATATATATATATATATATATATATGATTTATTATCACTTTATAACTATTGAAAATGAATTATCATTGTTGAAAATAATTATCATAATTACGGGTATTACTTAACAAAGTCAAAAACACATTTTATTTTCAAAAAAATCAATTTATTTTATTTCATATTATTGTTTAATTATAAAAATAACTGTACATATCCAGCTCCATGCGCGGCATTTTACGATTATAGAGTTGTTTATCAATATAACGATTTTTGGCCATTTTATCGATTTAAATTACGAGGAAAATATTTTTGTAAATATCTATTCAAAATAAGACTAATATTATTTATTATCACTTACAATAATATTATTTGTATTATCAACCTTTTATTTTAATAAATTTAAAAATAAATAAAATTTTATCAAAGTGATAAATTTGCGGGTCGTTATAAATTTCTTCATCATTATCACTATCTAAATCTATATTATCCGTCATTGCATTGAATGTTATGGATTTCTTCTTCATTGCTGTGCTTTCTCTTCTTCCCTGCATTTGTGCCTCAAATGACATTAAATTGTCAATTAACTCTTCGATGTGCTAATATCATTAGCCTCTTCCATCGCAAGATTCTTTTGATCCTATTCAGAAGTAGGTGAATTAAGGATTTTCTAACTTGATCATCTTCAAAGAAATTTTTACCCAATGCAATATATGAGTGTACAATATCTTGAATCTACTATACAAATAAGATATGGACCCATTTTGAATAGTTGAAACTGGTTTGCTAACATAGAAATCATAGTTTGTTTGACTTTACTTTGCCTTCATGTGTTACTTGCAACGTTCTCCAAATTTCAAATGCAGACTTGCATATAGATACTTTATTAAATTCATTTCCATCCAGTAAACAAAATAGTATATTCATAGCTCTAAGTTATTTAGTGCAAATACCTTTTATTTGGTAGTCCATTGTGCAAAATTTATCTCAGTTTAATGTACTTAGTTTGTGCTATATTTCAAGTATCTAATCCAGTTGATTGTACATAAATTTTCATTCTACATGACCAGTTCGTATAGTTACTACAATTAAAAACCGGTGGTCTGGCAGTAGATTGTCCTTCGGTAAATGAATATCTAACAAATGTATTAATAGTGTTACTAACAATGTTATTACCAGTGTTGGAAGCCATTTAAACTTTTTAAAAATCAGATTACGAAATTTTTGAAAACCAACGCTCTGATACCAAATGTAAGATTGTAGAATATGGATCTTAAGGCTAAATTAACACTCGAGGGGGGTGAATAGTGTTTTCCAATATATATGAATCTGTTTTGAAATCTTTTGAAATTATACTCAGAATAATGAGATTAACAATCATAGAAATAATCATAGAATCAAAACATAGATAAACACTAAATGCAGTAAGAGAAAAAGGAAAGAATACATCAGGATTTTATACTTATACGTAGTTACCCTACACTCCTGTACAATTCCTTGTATGGATTTCTTTTCAACTAGTAAATACAAATACAATCTCGATTTCAAGGTTACGAGAGACACCCTCCAGAATCCTGGCCTCTGGGTAGAGCCGCTTAATTTTCGGGCTATAAGCACACCCACTAGATTTACAGGCTACTAAGCACACCCAATTGATATCACGATCTACAATCATACCCATTTGATTTCACGGGCTACAATCACTCCCATAAGTTTATCGGTTTAATTTGATAGAGATTTACAAACTCAAAACTTCAATCTTAATTTCAATGATCCTATAATACTTGAATAACACTTAGATCTTGTTTGGAGTGAGAGAGATGATAGAAATTAGAAAGCAAATGATAGAGAATCAAACTAATGAGATTTAGTTCGATTCTGGCTGACATTCGGCAAAGTATGTTTATATTTTTGTTTAGAAAAATGAAAGAGATGAAGGAGGAGAGAAGAACAATGAAGAGTGATTAAAAAATCCGTTGGAAAGGCGAGTATTTATAGAGGGATAATGGCGATGTTCATTCATGAAGAGATATGTCGAATAGACATTTCGTTTGAAATTTGATTTTTGAAACTCACGGCTAGTATGTTGATGTAACGATCAGATTTTCACGTTCGAAAATCGACATCCATACTTTACACTGTACTCGAACGCCGTAGATTCGACCATTCAAATCCGAGTCGCCGGAGCTTATAACACAATTAAGTAAACAACACACCACTTATAACGATCCTGACTCGGCCTTCGAAAATCGGCACCGAATACGATACTCATATTCCAATGCCGCAGATCCAAATGTCGAATCTGGTTCGTCGGAGCTTATAACACAATTAAGTAAACAACACAGCGGAAGAAAAGGAATAATACATTGATATACAACACTGATACAATATCTGATACAACAGAAGATACAATGAATATCAATATACGTCAGAGATATGATACAAGAAATAGCAGCGGAAAAGAAAATAAATAACACCAGCAGCGGAACAAATAACTCCAATATAATCTTCAAGAGAGAACTCCAGCAGCAGCTCGAACCAACATCACGATACACTAAGAAAAGCAGTCTCGCCCACATCCAAAGACTGAACTAGCTCTAGATAATCAACTGAACATGACTATCTGAAAAGCCCAATTCTAGACTGCCTGTGTGGAAAAATTTTGAGCACCCAGAGTTTTTAGGAATGAAACATTAAACTCCGGGTCAGTCATGAGACTGGTATGAGCAACAAAAATAGTTTACCTTTAAAAACAAAACAAAGAAATATTTTAAAATAGATCCACAATGTTTTTAGAAAATGTAACGACCATAAGACCTCCCGCCACACACACAATGCAAACGTAGACTTGGAGGAGATCTTCTTATGATAGTCTAACATGCTTGATACATGAATTTCTTTGATATTATTACTATAAGTGCAAAGTGCAAGAAAACATTTCGAAAGTAGAATATAAATCTTAGGCAGCATAGGTACCATTATATTATGCCTACTTAGCTACCATTTTAAATGGTAGGTTCTAAGAACCGTACAGGGCTCGTATTATTTCTTCGGATTTCCAACAAATTGTCAGGCCAAGGAACTTCCCATTGCCACATGGAAACGCCTCTGGAAGGACGCCTCGAGAACCTAACCGGATCACTGCCAACACAAGGCAAGGTTACCCCTTAACTGGGTAACTACTGGCACGAGTATGCCATCCCCCGGTCGTAACCAACCTTTATCCGCGGCCCCAACAACAATCACAAAGTAAGATATATATATATATATATATATATATATATATATATTTGCGATATCCACATAAGTTAAGTATCTGGGCTCCATACCATGATACCACTTCTATCCAGAAGGGAATGCACATACCCTAAGGGGCGCTACCCCCAATAACCTTGCTGCATCTTTCCTGTTTCGACCATTCCGGGGTGTGAGGTTCGACGAAGTCCCGTCCACAAAGCTATGTTTTTCACAAATCCATGCTTTGATCAATAAATGATCAACAACACTCGGCATGCCACATTACCAATTTGGGAATATATCGCTGATAACCTTCAACTACATAACCTTTGAGCTCGTACGTCTCAGAGAAGGGTGTTAAGATAAGAGAATAAATTCTCCGCCACCAACAGAAATGTATTTGAAAGAAATCTGCTTTATATCTCAATTGTAGTGTCAGACATACAATCCATATAAGTCTGTTCTGGGTTCGAACAGAATCGAAGGCACTTCCAAAGAAGTCCTTGCAATCCGGGTATTCACTATCCCGATCGAACTTCCCATCACTTAGGGAATCTCTATACCGGCGCGACTCGGGGTAGAGACAATCAACGAGTTATCCTTTCGTTCTCGAAAATACCTGGTCTTCACCACCGGTCTTCAAATGTCATCCATAACGACGTATCATTATTCGGAATGGGTTATATGACACAAAGGTCTTCTCCCGGTTAAACCGAATAGTGAGCGCAACATTTAAAACATATGGATATGGGTTTTCAATTAAGTCACAACTTAATAATTAAAAAATTTCTTTCAGATGGTTTAAACTAATTACCATTTCAAATCCTTTAAACAAAAGATTTATTTCATAAAGTTCACCTAGTTTCACAAAGATTCATTCCCGGATTTCAAAACAATTCCATTTCAATTGATTAATTCATTAAATCTTTAAATCAAAGATTTCTCTCATAGCTTTCAAATCGTTCCTAAATATTCATTCTCAAAACTCATTTCCAAATATTCATCTATAACTTGGAAAACTATTTCAGTTTAAACTTGAAATCCCTTTAATAAAATTTGAAACGAAAGCTTTTTATCATTTAGAAACAATAGTTTTATTTTGGAAAAACCCGGTTTCATTTATACAAGTTACAATCTTTGGGTTAATTCAAATTCCCAAAAACAATACTTAAAAAATGGTTTAATCCACATATAACTAATATAACATCTTTAGTCCCTAATTTCAAATCATAGAATTCAATTTCAAATATTGAATTTAAATTTAAATCAAATTATTTAAATTCCAAAACTTAATCAAGTTATTCAAAATAAATTTCATCTTTGAAATTCCATTTTCAAAAGCTTTTCACTTTAAACCCGATCTATTTCCAAAATATTTGAATTTAAAGATTCAAATTTAAAAATATTTCAAAAATCTGTGACTTAACCGATTTCCTCGTGAAATCCATATTTGTGTGTGTCTAAGTGTGGTCCAGGGGTTTTACACATAGTGCAACATCATTCAATCATCACAGATTAAAATACAGAAATATAGCTGATAAGCGGTCTAAATGATAACGCTCATCGTTCATTCACATAACACAGATATGTATATCATCGATAATAAATTATGTCACAGATAATTAATTACATTACAGATTACAACATAGATCAGGATATATCACAAAGCATCACATATCAGGGATATCAAATAATTTCAACATCCAATAAAATCTAAACATCCATAAATATGGTCAATTTAATTATTGGATGGGTTTAAATCAGATTAAGTTCTATGAATAATTTTGCTGGTCATGGTAAATTAATAATCAATTAATTACAAAACATTTAACAAAATATTCTTTAATTAATCATTAATTAACCCTTAGTTAATAATTAATCCTTAATTAATTATTTTTAATTAATTTGCAATAACTAAGTAATTACTCCTTAATTAATAATTAATCTTTAATTACTTTTATCAATACTTAACATCTTTAGTTTTATTATGTTCATTAACTAATAATATTTATTTAATTACCTTTAGTTTATCTCTAATTATAAATTTATTTGGTGTTAATAGTACCTTAATGAATTCTTAATTACAATTTTATTAATTCCTTAATTAAATTAACTTAAATTAATAAGTTTATACTCATAATTATTAAGTTAATTAGTACAAAACATTAATTATTCCTTACTTAATTAATCTTTAAACCTCAATTAAGAAATTTAAACCTTTAATTACTTATAAATCCAAATCATTAATTAATTTAATAAATAAATTATCCATTTTAATTAACTTAATAATTTAATGAATTATAATCATCATTTTATCTTCACTAACTTAAATCAAATCTCATCCTCATCAATGATTTTGTTATCACTTACAAATATGTTTGAAACCATTTATTTTAAATTTTCTTTTTGAAACTTCATTCTAAATTTTCAAGTTTTAAAGTGGGTACTAATTGATCTTTAAATCAAATTTAAAACTAATTTTTAAAACTTTTAAATTTACGAGTTAAACTAATACTTTTGAAATGAAAGAAATTTAAAAGACTTTGAAATCAAATTCCCTTCAGATTCAAGATATTTAAACTTGTTTAACTTTATTAACTCAAAATTCTGTTGGCTTAAACCCATTCAACACAACACCTGAGATCTACCCAGGTATCACTCGAGTGTTACTCGAGTTTTCCTCCATCCTTCCCCGAGTCATCTCTTTCCTCTCGCGTGCATTTCTTTTTTTTTTTTCCAGTTAAGTTTAAAATTTTAAACAACTTTATTTATTCACAAACTAAGTTTTAATTAACTTGAATTCGTATTCAAACTTTGATTGATAAACTTCGTTTAAACTTTGCTTTATAATTAAAAATTAAATTTTTTTTATTCTAAAAACAGAACAGGTTTAAGTTTTTAAAAAAAAAAACTGGAACAAGTCCTTCTCCACAAACTCGTGCTCGACCCGAGTATCAACCCAAATGCACGAGATCACCACCGAGTTAACCCAGAACCCAACCACCACCTGACACAACTAAGGCCGTGTATGTGCACATCATCGTTGGCCAGCTCCCACGACGTCGAGCATATCGACAATCACTCCCTGAACAAACTCCCATCGTTCGAACCACTCGATCACCTTAAAATCGAAATTTGAGTTCGAGCTTGAAAAATGAAACCTGGAAACCAACAAAGCCTCCACAATCTACAACCTATCAATGTCACGTGCTTCAAACTCCGGCCACTAGACGACCCGAGACTCCGGACTCGACTTTGTCAACCCCACAGCCACCATTACCCAAAACCCCAAGCAACTCGACGCTCGAACGAGGCCGCGGCGATCAAAATTTCGACCCCCATAGAAATTAGGTTTACCCACTAAAATCTTAAGCCGCCGTTGCCACCATCACCGATGCTACCTCCACCTATTTTTTTATCACCACCATAGGCTCCTCCACCTCCACTAGCAGCTCTGACACCTCCAGTTTAACGTGCCGCCGTAATTTGGTCAAAATGCCCAATTCGATCATCCCCGAACAGCTCTCAAACCACCACACTAAAAATCGCCATAATTATTTTAAAAATCATAGATTTAGATAAGGATTCAAGTTATATAACTGAATCCAAAATTTACAACATTCGAAATTGGCATAGATTCTAGTATGCTTTGTAAAACTAAATTTTCAACTGCAATACTTCACCAACATGCTTAAAACAAATTTTTAACAGCTTGATCCATTCGTAAATAACTTATTTTGTTTTGAAATGTAAGCCTATAAATGATTGGAAGAAAATGTTTTGTATTTTGACTATCTACTTACCCCTGTAACTACAAACAAGAAACAACAGTATATTTAATTGTCTCAAAACACTCATACATATAATCACAGATCTAAACAATATATATCCATTCCAGAAACTTGCATGCAATCAAAATTTATACTTTTAAGTATATTTTAGTGAAGGTACTCACCTGGAATGTGAAGTAGAGACGAACAGAGACAAAGAACAGGACTTTGTTGTTTAAATCTGAGATTTGGGTTGATCTTGAGTTTCCAAATTTTAAACTGAAGCTTTGCATTGCTTTTGTTTTATCTTTTCCAGATTGAACTCAAGTTGTAGCTGTTTTCTTAATGGAATTGAAATGAAAATCTTGATATATATAAAAGGAAGTTTACAGGTTATAATATGGTTTGTACAATAGGTAGAGATCTTTTTTTCTTCTCTTGTTTATTTTATTTTGTACATAAACACTTTGTTTCTTGCCTTGCATTTCGGCTGAGATGTATTATATTGTGTACTAAAGATAGTGGTATTAATTGCCTTGTACAAATCTACGCTTATACCATACTTTTGTTTGTACTTGAATGTATATATTTTATAAGCTTATACCTTCATTCTTTTATTTGTTTGTGCTTAGAAAATTTTGTGTTGATTTTCTTTTACTTTGTTTACGTTCTTGCCTGCATACTAAACTTACAGGCTGTTTTTTTCTTCTTCTCTCGGTCTACAAACTTACTTTTGTATTTGTACTTTGTTAGCTTGTTTCATACCTGCATATTTATATTTTGTTTTATTTTTGCCTACATTTTAGACCAAGTTGAATTTTATTTTAGCTGATATGATCTATATTTTAGTGGCTGATGAGATAAAAATGTTGTGTACTAGAGATATTGTCATTGATTACTAAGTACCCTATGTCTTCGTACTTTCCTTATTTTATTTTTATTTTACTATGCAGATTCATTACTTTTGATTTCTTTGGTGGCTGATGATTTCTTTTGTATGCTTAGGTTTCCATTTTTGTGAACATAAATCATTTCATTTGATTTATTTATTTGGGTGCAGATTTCTACTGCTTATGCCAGCTTATGCCTATGTTCATTTACCGGAATGTATATTTGTGCATTTGTTCTTTTCTTTTGTTTTATACATTGAAATATACATGAGTTCTATGATGTTAGATTTTAATTAATATGTTTACTTAATATTTTATTGTCTTGTATTTCTCTATACACATATTTGTCTTTTTTCAAATTTTCTTCTAAATTTCATTTTTTATTCAATTTAAAATATTTATTTTTAACTTATATACTTATCGTCTTATCTTACATTTTCATTCATTCATTATTTGGAAATTAAATTCTTAAAGAAATCATTTTTAAAAACTTAATAAAATAAACACACATCTTTTAATTGAATTTTAAGGAATTCAAAGTAATTTACCAATAAATTTCACAAATTTTATACAAAATTAAATAATTATTTATTAAAAATAAATCAAAATCCGAGACCGTTATAGATTCCCCTCCTTAAGAAATTTCGTCCCCGAAATTTGCAGGCACGAAAATAACACAGAGATAGATTCGATCTTCTATAATTCCTCAAACCCAAGATATGGATTCCAAATTCAAGTCGGAATATCTCAAAATATATACCAATTTGTCCCTCTTCGGACTTCGATATATCCAAGAAATTACAATAAAATTTTAAATTTGGTTTCAAACGAAATCGTTTTATCGATACAATTCAAATTTAGCTTCATATTCTATTAATCAAGTTAACTCAACTTAAAACTTCTAATTCATTTAAAATTTCCAATTTCAAATTTCAAATTCATTAAATTTTAAACTGATAACTGATAAGAAACCGATGAAGATACGAAGTAAAGATTTTCTACAACGATTCGTAGGGCCATCGTCACACCGGAACATCTTTCTGCAACTGCCACGAAGAAATCAAAAGAATTTGGAAAAAAACAAAGAAGATTGGTAGAGAAATTGTTTCCACTGTTGCAGGGCATTGACCATTTATAGTCGTATTACCCTGTCCCCATCTCGTTCTCTTCTTGCACTCATACACACCATCAGTAGATAGTAAGAGAATTTATTGAGACATTCAAACGGATTTCTTAGGGATATACTCATTCTAGGTCATACTTCATCCTATCTCTAATGAGCTACTTAATGTGTTATACTCCGGAGCTAAAGTTCAACCTTAGCTCTGATACCAAATGTAACGATCAGATTTTCGCGTTCGAAAATCGACATCCATGCTTTACATCGTACTCGAATGCCGTAGATTCGACCGTTCAAATCCGAGTCGCCGGAGCTTATAACACAATTAAGTAAACAACACACCACTTATAACGATCCTGACTCGGCCTTCGAAAATCGGCACCGAATATGATACTCATATTCTAATGCCGCAGATCCAAACGTCGAATCTGGTTCGCCGGAGCTTATAACACAATTAAGTAAACAACACAGCGGAAGAAAAGGAATAATACATTGATATACAGCACTGATACAATATTTGATACAACATATGATACGATGAATATCAATATACGTCAGAGATATGATACAAGAAATAGCAGCGGAAAAGAAAATAAATAACACAAGCAGCGGAACAAATAACTCCAATATAATCTTCAAGAGAGAACTCCAGCAGCAGCTCGAACCAACATCACGATACACTAAGACAAGCAAGTCTCGTCCACATCCAAAGACTGAACTAGCTCTAGATAATCAACTGAACCTGACTATCTGAAAAGCCCAATTCTAGACTGCCCGTGTGGAAAAATTTTGAGCACCCAGAGTTTAGCAAAGAAACAATGAACTCCGGGTCAGTCATGAGACTGGTATGAGTAACAAAAACATTTTACCTTTAAAAACAAAACAAAGGAATATTTTAATATAGATCCGCAATGTTTTTATAAAATGTAACTACCATAAGACCTCCTGCCACACACACAATGCAAAGGTAGACTTGGAGGAGATTTCTTCTTATGATAGTCTAACATGCTTGATACGTGAATTTCTTAGATATTATTACTATAAGTGCAAAGTGCAAGAAAACATTTCGAAAGTAGAATATAAATCTTAGGCAGCATAGGTACCATTAATAATATAGCTACCATTTTAAATGGCAGGTTCTACAACTAAAACCGTACAGGGCTCGTATTGTTTCTTCGGATTTCCAACAAATGGTCAGGCCAAGGAACTTCCCATTGCCACATGGAAACGCCTCTGGAAGGACGCCCCGAGAACCTAACCGGATCTCTGCCAACACAAGGCAGGGTTACCCCTTAACTGGGTAACTACTGACACGAGTATGCCATCCCCCGGTCGTAACCAACCTTTATCTGGGGCCCCAACAACAATCACAAAGTAAGATATATATATATATATTTGCGATATCCACATAAATTAAGTATCTGGGCTCCATACCATGATACCACTTCTATCCAGAAGGGAATTCACATACCCTAAGGTGCGCTACCCCCAATAACTTTGCTGCATCTTTCCTGTTTCGACCATTCCAGGGTGTGAGATTCGACGAAGTCTCGTCCACAAAGCTACGCTTTTCACAAGGCCATGCTTTGATCAACAAATGATCAACAACACTCGGCATGCCACATTACTAATTTGGGAGTATATCACTGATAACCTTCAACTACATAACCTCTGAGATCGTACGTCTCAGAAAAGGGTGTTAAGCTAAGAGAATAAATTCTCCGCCACCAACCGAAATGTATTTGTAAGAAATCTTCTTTATATCTCAATTGTAGTGTCAGACATATAATCCATACAAGTCTTTTCTGGGTTCGAACAGAATCGAAGGCACTTCCAAAGAAGTCCTTGCAATCCGGGTATTCACAATCCCGATCGAACTTCCCATCACTTAGGGAATCTCTATACCGGCGCGACTCGGTGCAGAGACAATCAATGAGTTATCCTTTCGTTCTCGAAAACACCTGGTCTTCACCACCGGTCTTCAAATGCCATCCATAACGACGTATGATTATTCGAAATGGGGTATATGACACAAAGGTTTTCTCCCGGCTAAACCGAATAGCGAGTGCAACATTTAAAACATATGGATATGGGTTTCCAATTAAGTCACAACTTAATAATTCAAAACTTTCTTTCAAATGGTTTAAACCAATTACCATTTCAAATCCTTTAAACAAAAGATTTATTTCATAAAGTTCACCTAGTTTCACAAAGATTCATTCCCGGATTTCAAAACAATTCCATTTCAATTGGATTAATTCATTAAATCTTTAAATCAATGATTTGTCTTATAGCTTTCAAATCGTTTCCAAATATTCATTCTCAAAACTCGTTTCCAAATATTCATCTATAACTTGGAAAACTATTTCAGTTCAAACTTGAAATCCCTTTAAAAAAAATTGAAATGAAAGCTTTTTATCATTTAGAAACAATAGTTTTATTTTGGAAAAACCCGGTTTCATTTATACAAGTTACAATCTTTGGGTTAATTCAAATTTCCAAAAACAATACTTAAAAAATGGTTTAGTCCATATATAACTAATATAACATCTTTAATCCCTAATTTCAAATCACAGAATTCAATTTCAGATATTGAATTTAAATTTAAATCAAATTATTTAAATTCCAAAAGTTAATGAAGTTATTCAAAATAAATTTCATCTTTTAAATTCCATTTTCAAAAGCTTTTCACTTTAAACCCAATATATTTCCAAAACATTTGAATTTAAAGATTCAAATCTAAAGCTATTTCAAAAATCCGTGACTTAACCGATTTCCTCGTGAAATCCATATTTGTGTGTGTATAAGTGTGGTCCGGGGGTTTTACACATAGTGCAACATCATTCAATCATCATAGATTAAAATACATAAATATAGCTGATAAGCGGTACAAACGATAACGCTTATCGTTCATTCACATAACACGGATATATATATCACCAATAATAAATTACATCAGAGTTAATTAATTACATTACAGATCACAACATAGATCAGGATATATCACAAAGCATCACATATCAGGGATATCAAATAATTTCAACATCCAATAAAATCTAAACATCCATAAATATGGTCAATTTAATTATCTGATGGGTTTAAATCACATTAAGTTCTATGAATAATTTTGCTGATCATGGTAAATTAATAATCAATTAATTACCAAACATTTAACAAACTATTCTTTAATTAATCATTAATTAACCCTTAATAAATAATTAATCCTTAATTAATTATTTTTAATTAATTTGCAATAACTAAGTAATTACTCCTTAATTAATAATTAGTCTTTAATTACTTTTATCAATACTTAACATCTTTAGTTTTATTATCTTCATTAACTAATCATATTTCTTTGATTTCCTTTAATTTATCTCTAATTATAAATTTATTTGGTGTTAATAGTAACTTAATGAATTCTTAATTACAATTTTATTAATTCCTTAATTAAATTAGTTTAACTTAAATTAATAAGTTTATACTCATAATTATTAAGTTAATTAGTACAAAACATTAATTATTCCTTACTTAATTAATCTTGAAAACTCAATTAAGAAATTTAAACCTTTAATTACTTATAAATCCAAATCCTTAATTAATTAAATAAATAAATTATCCATTTTAATTAACTTAATAATTTAATGAATTATAATCATCATTTTATCTTCATTAACTTAAATCAAATCTCATCCTCATCAATGATTTTGTTATCACTTACAAATATGTTTGAAACCATTTATTTTAAATTTTCTTTTTGAAACTTCATTCTAAATTTTCAAGTTTTAAAGTGGGTACTAATTGATCTTTAAATCAATCTTAAAACTAACTTTTAAAACCTTTAAATTTACGAGTTAAACTAATACTTTTGAAATGAAAGAAATTTAAAAGACTTTGAAATCAAATTCCCTTCAGATTCAAGATATTTAAACTTGTTTAACTTTATTAACTCAAAATTCTGTTGGGTTAAGTCCCATTCAACACAACACCCGAGATCTACCCAGGTATCACTCGAGTGTTACTCGAGTTTGCCTCCATCCTTCCCCGAGTCGTCTCTCTTCCTCTCGCGTGCATTTCTCTTTTTTTTTCAGTTAAGTTTAAAATTTTAAACAACTTTATTTATTCACAAACTAAGTTTCAGTTAACTTGAATTCGTATTCAAACTTTGATTGATAAACTTAGTTTTAACTTTGCTTTATAATTAAAAATTAATTTTATTTATTATTCTAAAAACAAAACAGGTTTAAGTTTAAAAACAAAAAAACTGGATCAAGTCCTTCTCTACAAACTCGAGCTTGAACCGAGTATCGACCCCAAATGCACGAGATCACCACCGAGTTAACCCAGAACCCAACCACCACCTGACACAACCAAGGCCGTTTACGTGCACATCATCGTTGGCCAGCTCCCACGACGTCAAGTATATCGACAATCTCTCCCTGAACACACTCCCATCGTTCGAACCACTCCATCACCTTAAAATCGAAATTTGAGTTCGAGCTTGAAAAATGAAACCTGGAAACCAACAATGCCTCCACAATCTATAACCTGTCAACATCACGTGCTTCAAACTCCGGCCAATAGACGACTCGAGACTCCGACCTCGACTTTGTCAACCCCACAGCCACCATTACCCAGAACCCCAAGCAACTCGACGCTCGAACGAGGCCGAGGCGATCAAAATTTAGACCCCCATATAAATTAGGTTTACCAACTAAAATCGTAAGCCGTCGTCGCCACCGTCATCGATGCTACCTCCACCTATTTTTTTATCACCATCGTAGGCTCCTCCACCTCCACTAGCAACTCTGACACCTCCAGTTCAACGTGCTGCCGTAATTTGGTCAAAATGCCCAATTCGATCATCCCCGAACCATTCTCAAACCACCATACTAAAATCACCATAATTATTTTCAAAATCATAGCTTTAGGTAAGGATTCAAGTTATATAATTGAACCCAAAATTTACAACATTCGAAATTGGCATAGATTCTAGTATGCTCTGTAAAACTAAATTTTCAACTGCAATACTTCACTAACATACTTAAAACAAAATTTTAACAGCTTGATCCATTCGTAAATAACTTATTTTGTTTTGAAATGTAAGCCTATAAATGATTGGAAGAAAATGTTTTGTATTTTGACTATCTACTTACCCCTGCAACTACAAACAAGAAACAACAGTATATCTAGTTGTCTCAGAACACTCATACATATAATCTCAGAGCTAAACAATATATATCCATTCCAGAAACTTGCATGCAATCAAAATTTATACTTTAAGTATTTTTTTAGTGAAGTTACTCTCTGGAATGTGAAGTGGAGAAGAACAGAGACAAAGTACAGGACTTTGTTGTTTAAATATGAGATTTGGGTTGATCTTGAGTTTCCAAATTTTAAACTAAAGCTTTGCATTGCTTTTGTTTTATCTTTTTCAGATTGAACTCAAGTTGTAGCTGTTTGCTTAATGGAATTGAAATGAAAAGCTTGATATATATAAAAGGAAGTTTATAGGTTATAATATGGTTTGTACAATAGGTAGAGATATTTTTTTTCTTTTGTTTATTTTTTTTTTGTACACAAACACTTTGTTTCTTGCCTTGCATTTCGGCTGAGATGTATTATATTGTGTACTAAATATAGTTGCATTAATTGCCTTGTACAAATCTACCCTTATACCATACTTTTGTTTGTACTTGAATGTATATATTTTATAAGCTTATACCTTCATTCTTTTATTTGTTTGTGCCGAGAATTTTTTTTATTGATTTTCTTTTACTTTGTTTATGTTCTTGCCGGCATACTAAACTTACAGGCTATTTTTTTTTCTTCTCTCAGCATAGAAACTTACTTTTATATTTGTACTTTGTTAGCTTGTTTCGTACCTGCATATTTATATTTTGTTTTATTTTTGCCTACATTTTAGACCAAGTTGAATTTTATTTCAGCTGATATGATCTATATTTTAGTGGCTGATGAGATAAAAATGTTGTGTACTAGAGATATTGTCATTGATTACTAAGTACCCTATGTCCATACTTTCCTTATTTTATTTTTATTTTACTATGCAGATTCATTACTTTTGATTTCTTTGGTGGCTGATGATTTCTTTTGTATGCTTAGGTTTCCATTTTTGTGAACATGAATCATTTCATTTGATTTATTTATTTGGGTGCAGATTTCTACTGCTTATGCCAGCTTATGCCTATGTTCATTTACTGGAATGTATATTTGTGCATTTGTTCTTTTATTTTTTTTATACTTTGAAATATACATGAGTTCTATGATGTTAGATTTTAGTTAATATGTTTACTTAATATTTTATTGTCTTGTATTTCTCTATACACATATTTGTTTTTTTTTCAAATTTTCTTCTAAATTTCATTTTTTTATTCAATTTAAAATATTTATTTTTAACTGATATACTTATCGTCTTATCTTACATTTTCATTCATTCATTATTTAGATATTAAATTCTTAAAGAAATCGTTTTTAAAAACTTAATAAAATAAACACACATCTTTTAATACGAATTTTAAGAAATTCAAAGTAATTTACCAGTAAATTTCACAAACTTTATTCAAAATTAAATTAATTATTTTTTAAAAATAAATCAAAATCCGAGATCGTTACAGTTGACATATAAGGTTAGAGTATGTCAACATACTCTTTGTAATTTTCAAAAACATTTTAAAGCATTATTTTGAAAATGTATTGCTTTGTGAAATAATTTTATACTTCGTAAATATGTTTAAATATAATATACACATTATAATCATATTAAAACTTAAGTAAAACTATGTAATAAGAATTTTTAAAAATGAACTAATGTAAATCAAAATTTAATAAAAACAATAACTTGGTAAAATATTTAAAACTAAAATGATAATTATAAGAAATTGAAAACTATTTGAAAGTTGTTTTGAAAAGAATATTTAAAACTTATTTAAAAATAAAGAGAGAGAGAGAGAGAGATCAAGTGCTGTCATAATTTCAACAAATATTCGACACTCTATAACTTATCTGAAATATCTTGAAATCATAAACTCATGAATGCTCATGAGTCTTCTATCTTGAGTCTCTATATCAACATCTTTAACTCTTCAATCTTCACTTGATATTGTACAGTCTTCTTATATAACCATATGTCTAATATCATGCACTATATACTATATATATCATGATAAAACATTGGTATTTATATTTTATATGATTTCATAAAGTTGTTGACATCAAAACCAAATCCTTAGGTACTAGCAATTCTAATATTTTCACCCAAAGGGATATGATCCATCGACCGCTAATGTGTCTTTAAGAGCAAGACTAATGCAGTTGGAATACAATGAGCAATGTTGATATGATTAACATCGTTAATTTCGATTATTGAAATTAGCATAAAAGATTCGTTATTCAATGTCCTCAAGTTAAATCGGATTTACTCACAAAATTATCGGCTGGTGTGACTTTGTATTTGGTACATATACGTTGAAATGGTAAATTCTAAATAATGATTTAGAATAGACTGTTAGCACAAACAAGTAAAGTGTCTTGAAGTCTGTGGAAGCGATATTGAGTTTGTAGGTTTTGGGATATGATCCAAGAAATGATAAAAAAGTATCATTCTACAAGCATTAGAATTGTGTGAGTGTTTTGATAGAAATATCAAATAGTTTGATATTCAGTCAAAATACAAAGGAAACGTGTGTCCATAAGAAAGAACCATTAGAAGGTGAGTATATATTTCCAGATTATAAGCAAACAACGTCCTACTGATTGTTACCGATGTACTTAAACAACATCCTACTGATTGTTACCGATGTACTTATGTAAAAATCAGTAACAGTTTGGTTGTTTAATACTCGATATTAGATTTGTAAACTATATCTTTTATATTAAGTATAAAGGATCTCTTATATTAAGTATAAAGGATGTTGGAAATGTCATAAACGATATGCAAAGATCCTTATTGAAATGTTTAATATAGAATATGTAAGATGGATTCTTTGTGCATTGGCAATAAGAATTATCATATTATTGTGTTGTCAACAATTTCATAGTTTTCTTCTGCATTTGATTCATGAAGAAAATATCAAATCCAAGTTAATCTCACTAAATGGTATTTTATAGTATTCTCGAGTATTTACAAAATACTATAGCATTGTTTATAGAAACAACAAACTCTTTATGAAGGAGTATTTGGGCTCAAACTTCATAAGTGATATTGAGTATAGTGTATCAATATTCAATTAATATTCAAACCTTAGTTAAGAAGGTTTAAGTTGAAAATGTTCCAAACAAAAGATCGTGGCTGATTCAATGATAATACTAAGTACATTGCCTTGAATGATACCACAATAAAAGCAATGTATAAATATAAGTGCATAAATTTACAGCTGGGCTGGAGGTGATTCCAAGTATTAGAATACCACATTATTGTAATATGATAATAAAGTAAAGATAATAGCTCATCAAAATTCAAGAAAACTATTCCAAATAGTTTCACATCGTAAAGGTTGTTTACCGGCATCAGAGACAGTAGATTGACATAGTATATAATTAAATCAACATTGTAGATCCATTTTCGAAAGGTCTAACTTGATCAGTTCTCATCAAACTAATTTAAGAGGTGGGATAGAGATTCTATAATTGATTCCAAGTACAAGTGAGAGATTGATAAAGTTAGGGGTATGTCCTAGAGCCAAATATGTAATTAGTTACATATACCTAACTTGATAGCCAATCTTGTTTGAAATGAAAGATGTTTTCTTCCTATTATATATACTTTATATAATGTAGTATATTAATTAATTTATATAATGTAGTATATTAATTAATTAATTTAATTAAAATTGTGTATAATAAAAATATCCATAAATGGTATATTTTGCGATAGTAGTTACAAAGTATTGTAACTATGAGTAATTTTTTATAATGAAATTAAACATGCCATTTTAAGTATTCCTGATCGATATTTATCGAGACTGGATATCGATGCATACGTTGAGACTAAAGTATGTAATGCTCTCTAAGTGTTGGGCAATGTATTACTCATGACTGTTTGGGGCACCAAGGGGTTACGTATCGATGCTTATTGGATATATATGAAGTGACTCACTCGATAGTTTTATGTTGGTTAATATCACTAAGGTCAAATAGAAAATAACAATGTGAAAAAATTACATAGTTCTTTTGACTTAAGAATATTATTGATCTTCAATGTGGAAGCTATGCTTTGATTATAATTAAATCGTAGCACGACGTTCGTCGAGCGACTATAGTTGGATAGAATGGAAGCATTGGAGGTGAAACATTATTCAAGAGAAGATTCGTCCCTTTAGCTATACGAGGTTAGTATCACGGTCAATTGAAGATGACTCAAAGTCTCTAACCAGAGTAGTTCAGTTAATAATAATTGTTATTATTGGACCAAGAACTTTGTGTTTGGACTAAAGAGTTAAATACAGATGATATTGGAACTTTGACCATTACCAAATTCCATACATCCAAAGTGATATTGTTAAGATGAAGAGAATTGATATAAATAATTGTCATAACCGAGTAACACTTAATAAAGTAAAATTGGACTTTACCTATGTCGAGTAAGCAATTAATTTGGCCATAATGTCACACCACCTGCTATGTGACATGTGAGTGTTAATATTCGAATTGTTTAATATTAACTGCTGATCAAATTTATGCCAAAGAGTCACACAACCAAAACGCTCATAAATACTACCAAATTTAATTGATTTATAATTATTATAAATTAGTTAATATTTATGAAATATTAATTATAAAATTTTATTTGATGTATATGAAACATTTTCATAAGAAACCGAATCAGAAATAATTATATACGTGACAAACTTTGAGTAGCGCCAATTGAAGAGAAGCTAGTCCAACACTGCTTAAAATGGTTTGGACATCTCCAACGGAGGCCACCCGAGGCACCTGTGCACTTTGGAATTATATACTACATCGAAAGAGAGGTAGAGTCGACCAAGGTTGATATGGGAGGAAGTAGTAAACAAGGACTTGAAGGATTGGAACATATCCGAAGAGCTAGTGTCGGATAGGAGCGCGTGAAAGTTAGCGATCCACGTACCAAAACCATGAGCTAGGAGTTTTTCTTACTCAGAGTTGGTTTAAGGTTAGTGTTATAATTTTTAGATTATAAGACTAGTAAATAGGAGCCTAAGATGTAGTGTTTTGTCTTCGATCCATATTACTATTGGTACTACTACTACTACTATAAATAGTTATCATGGCTTTTTTATTTTCTTTGTATATTTACTTTTATCTTTATTTTTATTCTTATTCTTATTTTACTTGTTTATTATTATTAGTATTTCTTTAATTATTTCACTTGATTTTATTATTATTATCATGGGTCATTACTATTATTGTTGTTGTTATTGCTTTTAAATCGACTTTGACATTTAGTTTTGGGTTCCATCTCTAACCGACCCCAACTCGTTTGGGAATAGTGGCTTAGTTGTTGTTGTATGTAAAACATTATTAAACAATGTGTTTATAAGTGTTATAAATATATTGATTGATATACGATATCGATAGGCATTTAAATTTGATTTAAATATGATGAATATTGTTCGGGCTTGAAATGGATTTAAGGCTTATGGGACTTGCGAATTTCAGCCATGGTAGAACCAAGGATGGACTAGCCGTATTGACGGCTGCGGTGGGTTGGAATTTGAATTAAAAGAGAGGAGAATTGGTATGAGAAAAATAAGGATCTAGATCCTTGTTTTACTCCTTAGGATCTTCTTATTTATTTATTTATTGATAACTCACACTTTTCTATGATTTTTTGAGGAGCCTCCATACCTTCCAAATCATCCTTCCCTTCTTCTCAAATTTTTAAGCACCTTAAATATAAAATCAAATCAAACACAATCATTGATGATAAAGCTGTTCGAAAGCTGGCAATCTATGGACTTCGAACTGGATTCAAGAAGTTTAGTTCTTTATGGTGCGAATTCTAGGCTTCGGTGAAAGGTATATTTATATTTATCGGTGTAGTTGTCATTTAATGATAATGTATATATGTGTGTGATTATATACGCCCACACACATATAAAGCTCATGGCTAGTTTAATATAAAAAAATTCGAATATAATAATATTCTAAGATGATTATTTAATAAACTAGTTTTTAATTTCAAACACAATAATGTAAAGTATATTTTTATCATTTTATTAATTTATAAATATAATTTAAAGTTCGTAATTTAAAAAATAATAAATTAAAACCAAATTTAATATTTATATATTTTTAATTTAAACATTGTATGTTTTAAATATAGATAAGTGTAAGTATGAAATTATAAAATACATACGAAAATATTTTATAAAAGGTATACTTATTTATGTTATTTTTGAAAATTTAAAAAAATTATTTGTTATCAATACTAATGAAAAACAATTTTTAACCAAAACAATTTTGAACCAAAAAAGGAATTGTTTATAAGCATGTATGCTAAAGTACATATTTATAAATATTTAATAATTAATTTACCTTAGACATGTTTATATGTATGAACTACGCGTGTGTGCGCATAGTTTTAAATAATATTTTAATATGTATATACATATAGTTGATTTCAAAATATATTTAAACATTATATAGATATTTATTTAAATTTTAATGTATTATATTTGAATTTTGTAGTTACTCAATTTTATTAAGTTTATCTAGATCTAAATATAAAATTGAATTTTAATTTTAATTTAATCATGCAGTTGTTTATATTATCATTTACAACTATTTTATATTATAATATATATATATAGTACAATCACTTACATTATGTATATACACACACACATACATATATCTTATTTTACTATGTATACATATTATCATACATGCACATAGATACTAGATAACACGCATGTATATAAGGGGACTAACATGTTCATTGTAGTGCAAAACCCAGCACTTACACACTCACATGTCAAACCATGTAAATTTTATTATGTTGCACGTGCACGTACACACATATATGTATGTGATACACATATGTATATTATAATACAAACTATATAATAATTAAAACATTATTTATAAATTAATAAAATATTTATTTTATTCTAAATAAAATTTAGAAAAGTTCTAAATAAATTTAGACTACATAAGCTCAATAAAGATTAAAAAAAATTGAAATCCACCCAATTATGCTAGCCTAGTTCTAACAATATTAACCAATACAAAACTCTCGAGTGAGTCATTTCATACTTATCCAAAAAATATTAGTACATACCATATGGTGCTCTCCAACATCCATGAGTAATACACTACATAATTTTTAAAGAGCATTACATGCTATAGTCTCAAAAGATGGATCGATATCCTTTCTCGAAACAACTTGACTAGGATTATTTAAAATAATATGTTATTTTAACGTTTCCATGATAATACACATTATAATTATTATCACAAAACGTACCAATTAAGGGTTTTCTACTTAATATACATTAAATTAATTAATTAATTAATTACATCATAATATAACAAATTATATGTAGAAATCAAACACCTATATTACTATTACGAACAAGATTGACTATCGAGTTAGATATATGTAACAAATTACATAATTTCCATAAGGTCATACCCCTAACTCTATCGAAATTTACCTAAAGAGAATAGTATCTTAGACTCACACCTTGAACTATCTGTCTCCTAAATCTTCTAGATCTACACACTGTTGCGAGCAGTCGATGCTTCGCAATTGAATTTTTTTTGTAGCTCCTTGTATTTGGGCAAATGAAGTTGAAAATTGGTTGGTTGGTGAGTAGATAAGTGCAACCAAAACTTATGAAACGGAGGCAAAAGGTCAATAATAATAGTGGTGGCTCGGATTTGCATTTATAGGGAGAACTAGGAGACCAAATCTCCATATTTCTATACCGCTAATCTAAACCTAGATCCACGTCACTCTCCGCCTCTTCGCCCCTTCTTTGGCTAGCTTATGTTAGTCCTATAATGGACCAATTAAATCTTCAAACCAATTCATAACTAATTTTATTCAAATCAAATTTAAGTGCATTATCGTATATCGATACGCGCATGTATAACTTTCATATACACATTCAAATAATTTCTAATAGAACCTAGAATACTTCAAGAGATTGCTTCATATACTAAATATACACTATGACACAAAGTGAATCAGATAACAGTGATCATACGATATAAGGTAGATTTTTTGTTATTCCACTTTTTCACACAACACATGACAAAACTCTTTGTTTTCCGAAGAGCCATGGAATCTTTCATATATTGTCTGAATAGCCCGTGAAATCTCTATGAACAAACTTTTTATTCAAACAACATTTTATATGTCGTTTGATTAAAGTTATCAAAAAATTTATTTTTGGCTCCATCCTTTCCCTCTCAATTATTTCGTGACCGCTCTTTTTATTTTGTTTCCCTCGTGTATATTTTTGTCCCCCCTTTATTTCTATTCTATTTTTCCTTCATTTCTTTCTTTCACTCCAAATCAAAAATTAGACCGTTTTTGGAATTAGGGTATCAGCCACTTTGAAATTCGTTTGAATTGCCTTGCTCCTTCAAACGCCATTCTTCTTCAATTGCCTTTCTTTGCGGGCTCGTTACTAAGTTTATTGCATGCTTTGATTTAGGGTTTCTAATTTGAAACCGCTGCTTTGAAATAGTTGAAATGAATCGCCTTTTTCTTCAATCGATGCCCGCGTTCTCTGATTAGTATGCAATTTGTGGTTGATGCCGCTTCTTGTTGAGAGACCTTCGATTTAAATTGGTAAAATTTCTACCCCTTTCGATTTATATTGTTTTCGACTTATATGTCTAAAGCCAATGATTATTTGGGTATATTTGTAGGGTTTTATTCTCTATATTTTCGGTTTTTAAAATTTCATGCTTTGACTTATGTTGTTCCATATCCACTCTCATGTGTATTGCTTGTACTTAATGTGCAATGTTGTTTTTCATGCTTAGTTGATGATGAAGGTGGTTTGGTTGGTTCATGCTTGATGCTTATGTTGGCTGTTGTTTGAATTGTTTGTTATGTTGAATTCTATTTTCCTAGAGCTTGCTTGTGTGTGAGTACATTTAATTATGTTTATGCTTATGTTGGCTGTTGTTTGAGTATATTTATAGGGTCTTTCTCAGCTGTGGATTTCTCTGCTATTTTAATTTTCTTGTTCATCTTGGTGCATTTTGATAGTCCATATTGCTTTTGCTATCTTGGTTCATCCATACATGTTGCTGAGTTGCCTTTCTACTCGCTATGTATGTATATACATGTGTATATATGTGTATATTAGTGTGCCTGGTTATGTCAAAATGTGTATGCGTGGTTATGTCGAAACTATCCCTTGTTTAGTGCATTTGCACTGGCACTTGTATATACATATGTGTATATATGTATGTGTATGTTTATATCTACATATCACTGCATATTTATGTACCACTACATACGTGTGTGTGTGTGTGTGAACTTCCATGTATATACATACATACATATTTTCATATATATGTTTTAATTTGGGGCACTTGCCTCTGCACTGTGATTTCTTGTTACACTATCAATTTGCTGTTTTAATGTGTGAACTTCCATGCTTTAACCATTTTGAGGTTTAGTTGAACTTGTTTTCAGTTCTGAATCATTTTGAATTGTATTTGAGTCAATGTGTGTGCTTGGTTGTGCTGCCTGGTTCAAGGCAGTGTTGAGATACTTTTGATACTATTGAGCTAAACCAATTCTGAATTACTTGATCTTGAACCATACTGAGTATGTACATACACACACACACAGACATGTGTGTATGTATGTATACTACTTAAGCTCTGAAGCTTACGATTTGGTTTGTTTGTATTTGTATATTTTCCTAGTTTGTTTTGATTGACTCCCTGATGCTTGGTGTTGGTTGAATCTATGAACCTGTGTTGCATATATACATGTATACATGTACATAAATATGTGTATATATTTTTTGCTACAACACTTGTTGTTTTGATTGAGCTTGTTTATGTGCACTGTGATTCTTGTTACACTTTCAATTGCAAATGCATTTATGTTCAGTTCTTTTACATACTTGTATGTACTTATATGTGCTTTTATATATTTGTATGCACTTGTATATACCTGTATACACTTGCATATACTTGTATATATACTTGTATGTTCATATATACACTCAAGCTTGTATATACTTGCTTCAGCACTTGTTGTTTTTCTTTAGCTTGTTTATGTGCACTTTGCTCTATAGTTTGTTCCAGTGCATTGTCTATGTTGCACCTGAGTTGAATTGTTGAATTTTTTCTACATATACATGTATGCTTACTGCATACACATGTATATACATGTATGCTTTGAACTTGCACTTGTTGCACCTGAGCACTTGCATTTGAATTGTTTACTTCATATACATGTATATCCATGTTGCACATAAGCAATTACACTTGTTTACTACATATATTTTTATACTTTTAACTAATGCATGTATGGTTTGTTGTTTGATTTAAAACTCAAATTCTCATTGTTTTCCTTATTTGTTTTGATTCTTGAACCAATTGTTGAATTTTTTCCTGAGCTTGTTTGTTCCACATTGCTCTATGGTTTGTTCCACTTTTCTCTTCTGATTTAAAACTGGGTTCAGCCCTGTTCATGCTTTGTTAAAGGCGGTGTACACTGGACTTAACTATGCACTTATTTGTGGGCTATGAAGTTGAACTTGAACCATTTTGAACTGTGTTGCTTTGTTTAGTTTGGGTTTCTGATTTGAGTTGCATTTCCTTATGTACTTGAGTTGAGCCCGAGAAGGCTTGGGTTTAACCTTATGCACATTTGCACTGTGTTGAGCATTCGGGCCTGACCTTTACAATAGTCTGTGAGATTTAATCGATGCCCGACTTTGTGATATTCATAGTGATATACTATGCATATCATAAGTTGTCCGTGCACATATATATTTATCCTTGCCTAAAATTTAGGGTTGTTTCTTTTTTCATTTTACCGCTTTGTTTATTTGACAGGTATAGAAGATGGATGGACACAAGCTGGAGCAAGATAATCAAGAACAATATCAAAAACAAACTCGTGTGAGTGTGAGTGAGAGTAAAAAACATTATATATGAGTGTAGAGAAATGCCGTATATATGAGTGTGATAGTGAAAGTTGTATTTGAAAATGTAAGTAGAGTGATGGTGAAAGTTGTATTGTATTTGAATTTGATTTGAAACAAAATATTTGTTTAAATAATATATTTGAATTTCATTCTGTGAACCATTATTCATATTAGACAATATTTATATGTTGTATAATAGGAATTTCTAGAAATGATACTATAACATCAGACAACATATGATGTGTTATTTTTGTTATGCTAATGTATATCAGACAACGGAGCATCTCTATGGTCTAATGTACAATGAGATGGCATAGGACTTAACAATGAATAGGTATGCGATCAGGCAACAGAGCATATCTGTCGACTGATGTGTTTTTTCCCATAGTGACACACTATAAAAGAACAACGCAACATCCCCCACTTGGAGGCCCAAAACTAACGGCTACGAATACTGCAGTCATCCATAGTTATTAATTCTTGGCGATAGAATACGGTAACGTTAGATACATTGATATAACAAAAACACATTGATATGTAAAAAAATTAAAATCATCAAATAATTTTCATATTCCATTTCAAAACATTTAAAGTTCATTACATAATCCCAACACGAGAACCACATCGGGGTAAAATATAATTATCACAACATACGCCAAGAACAACATATGAAGATGCCCCTTGGATGATCAGAGTATATAGCTCGGCAATAAAACAAATTCGCCTTCACAATCAAAAACACAACGGAATCAGAAATAGAAAGGAACTCCTACTTGCTAGATTGCCTCCTACATGTCTCAGGAAGCTTATTCGTATAAGAAGAACCTGAAATTATCAACTCTAGAACTACACAAAAGCAATTGAGAACCTGAGAATTAAGAGGGAAAACATAAAATTCAAGTCAGATATAAAACCTAGTATGAATAATAATCTACCATCTCAAACCATTTAAATATCTGGTCAGACCATGTCGCTTAGCGAAACGGATTTTCTCCTCACTAATATCCTTGTAACGACCCAGAATTTCTGTCAATTAAAATTCATATATTTAATTGATTTTAAATATTAATAAGTGAAATTTGTAAGTCGAATAAATTTTATTTCGAATATCTGGATTTAAATTGGATAATTAAATCGATAATTTAATATTTGAAATTACAGAAATAATTGGAAATTGGGTTAAATATGATTGAAAATGATATGCAAAATTTTATTTAATCATATTGAAGTTAGAATGATGTTATAGAACTTTTAAAATCGAATTTAAAGTTAAATTGTGAAAATTGAATATTTTAATATTTAATCGACGAGTTAAAATAGCCATTTTTCAAACAGTCTCGGATTTCGACGAAACTAGTTTCATCGGATCCGTAATGTTATATTATTGTAAGATTTCAAATTTCGTGTCAATCGGATTTACGGTTTGTCCGAGGCAAGCCAAAACGCATAGAAATTAGTTTAACCGATTTAATTTAAAATCGATTGTTTATCTCCGTAACTCGCACAGATGATCGAATTAGCCTTCGAAACTTGTTCCATTGTGTTCGAAATACGGGGTAAACCTTTAAAACGCCAACCAACACGCTTCGTTTGGAGTTCGGAAAATTTCGAATGAATAGTGTTTTGGCGAATTTTCTATAAAAGGCCTCCATTATTTCCATTTGCAATACAAAGAAAAACCCTAACCCCAATCTAACCCTAGCCGCCACCTACAGTTTTAATGGCCAGAATTTAATCGTTTCTCCTCTTAATCTCTTCCAATCCGTGAATAATTAGACGAAATGTTCAACTACAAACTTCTAGAGGATGATGAGAGCTTCAATTCTATACGGTGATGATCGAATTTGGAGCGTCGTAGTGGTCGCTAGGGGGCGCGTTCACATCAGGTCATGCACGTTTTTTTTTGGTAATGGGGAGGCCGAGATGCTCGTGGGTGAACGTGGAGGAGGGATGGAGCTTCGATTTGGTGGTGGAGTGATGGGTCTTGTGCGTTGTGGTGGCCGTGGTGTTTAACCCTAGAAGCGGCCTATGGGTTTACATTTTGAACGTGATTTTCACGTTGGGGGAGAAGAAGGAACCAGCGGCCTGATACGGAGGAAGCAAAAGAACGGCCCAGATTAAACCTGAGGTTAAAAATGAAATAGATTTGTAAATTTATTTATATTAAAATGTGTACAAACTTTAAAAAGCTGTAACTTTTTCATACGAGGTCGAAAACGTACGAAACGAATTGCGTTGGCTTCGTTTTGTCGAGCACTACGCGATGGAGCTGGATTGGAGTCGTTTAGAGCTAGTTTGAATTTCAGATAAAATTAAACGTACGTTTAATTTTATTCGAAATAAAACGCTGAAACTGAATTGAAATCAAGGTGAGAACTTCTCACTCAATCGAATTGCGTTTCGATTTAATTTTTAAATTGTTAGATTTAAAATTGCTTGATTTTGTGATTGGATGATAAATTGTTATCTATTGTGTTAATAGACATTATACGTCGTATATTAAGTGGAGGTTATTTATTAAAAACATATACCGCGAATATTTTACCGTAAAGTGGAATTGGTATTATATATGTACTTGGAGTTAATTTTCCCGCATTATATAGCGGATGAGACCCTATTGCGCCACATAATAGCGGATAATATTTTATAAATCCCATATACTGCGATATTCCGTATTGGAACGGAATTGGTATTGTGCTAACATCTATGGATGCAGAGAAACATGTAGGAGGGATCCAACTGGATTCCTCAACTGTATTGATTTATTTACAGATATTGTGATATTTGTTGATTATCATATTGATATATGATGTTTTGATTGTCGTAATTGATATATTGTTGCTGTTGCAGCATTGGCCTATTTTTGGAGTTTTAAAAATATTAAAGTAACGATTTTGAATTTAAAAGGATTTTAAAGTGATTTTTGAAGGTATACGTTTCTTAAATTTTGAATTGTTAAAATAAATAAACGTTATAATGTTTATTATCATAAAAATTATATTTTTGGAAAATAATACTTAAGTATGATTTTGGAGTTATATATAAGCTTTAATAACGATTTGTAAATTATTAAAAAGATTGGTTTATTTAAATTGAGATTTCTGAATTATTATAAACGATTTATATAAAAGATTTATAAAATTGATATTTATAAATTAAAATTTATAAAACGAGTTTTTATAAGTGTTAAAATGAAATAAAAATGGATTTCATAAGTGAATGAAATTTATAGATTTATAAATTGTGAAATTTTAAAATGAATAGATTTTCGTAAAATAAAAGATTATAAGTAATTAACTTATAAATTAGATTTTTGGTATAAAATTGAGTTATAAATTGAATTGGTAAATAAAAGTGATTTTATAAGTTGAAGTTTTTATAAAATATATGTGTGTGTGAATTTATAAACGTTGTTTTATAAATCCGAAATAAATTGAATTTGGTAAATTAAACATAGAACTTTATAAAAGGGGATATATTCGCGATTTTGGATAGCGAATTATCAATTATATGATAGGTGTAGCAATGAAGAGTTTGGTTGGGAATTATATCCATGATTTTGGACAGTGGATAATCTTTTAGTAAATGTGTAGAAACACTGGATTGGGAAAATAAAGTATATTCACGATTTTGGACAGTGAATATACTATTAAAGAAAATGGATATGTTTTTGGGGAAGTGATATTATAAAACGAAGTTAATTGTTTTAAAGATGTTTTAAAATGTATTAACTATCGAAATCATAGATTTCAACATTCATTGTTGAAATAGACGTTTTCGAGAAATAAGGAAATGTTGGACTATAACACTGTTGTTATAGTAAATGATTTCCGAAAGGAAATGTTTTATATAGTATTGGGATTTATATATCTATTTTAAGTTCGAATCCCTATACTAGTGATTTTGGGTTGTCGTAACGATTTTTACGCAACATTCGTTTTGACTCAAATAAATGTGTTTAAGAGAATGTTTTCCTTAAAGTGTAAAATATACACTTAATTGTGATTTAAGTATATTGAATATTTTCTAAATGTTGAAAATAAATAGATTTGTGAATTACTTATTATTAAATAAGTATGGAAATGATTTTCCAATATGAAGTGAATGTTTTGAGATTTTATCTTTTAAAGATAAATTGAAAATGAATATTAAAAATCGTTTGAAAATCGTATATTCATAGATATTTTGGAAATATAAATTCACTATGGAATTTATAAAAGAAAGGGAAATTTGTTTAAAAATAAACATTGATTTATTTTTGAAGCGTGGAAATAAATTTACGGATTTGGAACGTAAGTTTTAAAATAAATCGGTAAGGATTTATTTGATTGATTTAAATGAACCATTTTAAATTTAAAACAGATAAATATTTGGAAGTGTTTCCGTTTAAAGAAATTGATTTGAAATTTGTTTTCAAAGATTGAAAGGTGAAAAATGATTTGAAATTTGTTTTCAAATGGTTGAAGTGTGGAAAATATATCTTGTAAAGATATTTTGAAAAATAAATAATTTGGGAAGATTATTTATAATCGGGCGATGTTGTGAATATTGATTGATAGTTAAACAACCGACTATCAATATTGACATTTAAATAGGTATTTGTTGTGAATTGGTTGAAATTGAATGCTACACTTATTTTTAAATTATGTGCTCGTTATTCGGATTACCCATCTGAATAGTGATACGACGTAATGGATAGCATTGAAGACCGGTGATGAAGACCGGATATTTTGAAAACGGAAGGATTACCGTCGAATGTCTCTGCATCGACTGATCTCCGATATAGAGATTTTATCACTCTTTGTGATGGAAAGTCCGGTCGTGATTAGAAATTATCCGGATTGTAAGGACTTCTTTGTAAGTGCCTTCGGTTCCGTTCGACCCTGGAACGGACTTGTATGGGTGTGTGTCTGACATTACAATTTGAGATGTAAAGCTAGTTTCTATCAAATACATTTCTGTTGGTGGCGGAGAATTTATTCTCTTAGCTTAACACCCTTCTCTGAGACATACGAGCTCAGAGGTTATGTAGTTGATGGTTACTAGTGATACATTCCCAAATTGGTAATGTGGCATACGAAGTGCTATTGAGCATTTGATTATCAAAGCACAGCTTTTGTATAAGCGTAGCTTTGTGGACGAGACTTCGTCGAACCTCACACCCCGGAAATGGTCAAAACAGGAAGGATGCAGCAAGGTTATTAGGGGGTAGCACCCCTTTAGTATATGTCATTCCTTCTGGATAGAGGTGGTATCATGGTATGGAGCCCAGATACTTAACCTAAGTTGTTGCTGCAAATTTATTACTTTGTGGTTGTTGGAATCGAGGATCCTCGGATATAGATCGGTTACGATTGGGGAATGACATATTCGTGTCAGTAGTTACCCAGTTAGGGGTAACTCGGCCTTGTGTTGGCAGAGTTCTAACCGTAATGTTAGGTTATGTTCTCGGGGTCGTCTTTCCAGAGGCGTACCCATGTGGCAATGGGAAGTTCCTTGGCCTAACCATTTGTTGGAAATCCAAAGAAACAATACGAACCTTGTACGGTTTTAGTTGTAGAACCTGCCATCTATATGGTAGCTATAGTAGGCATAATATAATGGTACCTATGCTGGCTAAGATTTATGTTCTACTTTCGAAATTTTTTCTACACTATGCACTAATAATAATGTCAAAAATGATTTGATTTTGCGTAGTAAGCATCTTTGACTAACATAAGAAGAAATCTCCTCCAAGTCTGCGTTTGCATTGTGTGTGTGGTGGGGGGGTCTTATGGTAGTTACATTTTCAAAAAGCATTGCGAATGGACTTTAGAATTCTCCTTTTGTTTGTTTTTAAAGATAAACTATTTTGAGTTCTCACACCAGTCCTATGACTGACCTGGAGTTTATTGTTTTCCTTCCTAAACTCTGGGTGCCCACCAATTTCCACACGGGCAGTCTAGAGTCAGGTTATCAGGATATTCTGGAATTCAGGAGTTGCTAGAGGCAAGCTGGATGGCATGGCGTATTCACTAGTATATAGTATTTCTTTTTCGCTGTTTGTTGTTGTTGTACACTCTGATAATGTAATGTAATATGATGTAATGTAATAACTGATATAGTTCTTTGTTTAAAGATTATTCATTTATCTATTATATGCTGTTCAGCTGCGATTATGAGATTCTGATATTGTTTTCTGTTTCTTCTTCTTTCTTCTTCTTCTTCTACCCTTTTCTTCTTTTTTAACCATAACGGTACGGTTTTCCGGCATTCGATTGCTTGGTAGTTGATACAGTGGACATATTAATGTCGATTTTCGAGAGTCGAAAAGTCGCATTCGTTACAATCCTAAAACTTTATAAGACCATATACCATGCTCTTGCATCCATAATGGTTAAAACATAGCAATATAAAATAAAATGATGATATGCAAACAAGTAAATTAATTCTGGATTTCCCATCTCTATTCAATTTGACTAACGGTCTCATTTATAATTTCTAGGATCACTATTAACCAATTAGTTTTCATGGGCTGACTAATAACTTGTTTAATACTTATGGACATCCTATCCGGTTTCATATCTTCCATGGGATCACTAAGAACCTATTGGACCCTGCCAATAACTTATCTATTTCATAGGTTCTCCCTAAACCTATTGGTAACTCCAATAACTTCCGTCTTATCCTAGTTTTCATGGGTTGACTGGAAACCTATTGACTTCTTTCAATAACTTAATCCAGATATAGTTCTCATGGGTTCGCTATAAACTATTAGCCCCCGCCATTAACCCAATCTAATCATAGTTATCATGGGTTTACTATGAACCTATTGGCTCCTGCCAATAACTTTTCCTAATTTTCATGGGTTTATTATAAACCTGTCTACCAGACAACTTCTTTAGTTTATATTTTGGCATCCTACATTCTCGTATCTGACCTCCTGGATGCAATTTTACTCATTTATGAGTTAACTTAATTTATATTCACTACTGGGTCATCCTAGCTGGTTATTCTGCCCTTCTCCAAAATACAGTTATGGGTCCATTATAATATGAATATACACACATATATATACATATATACACACATATATATACATACATATATATATATGTAAATATATATATATATGAAGAAGTAAACATAATAACATAATAATACCAACATCTGTGGTTTAGTATCCTTGAAATCATTTTATATAAAGCTTGGTTAGTCCCTTTAACCTATTAATCAAAGAAAACTTCTTCAAAAACTTTATACTTAAAATCATTTCAAAACTCTTTTATCATGCCATGGTTTTCTCTTAAAATGAGATTGTGTTATTTATTTTGAAAACTAAGGCTTTCGAAATCTTAAAACTTTACTTTCGAAACCCTGGGATAACCTCCTTCCAAAGCATTTAATTCTTCTTTTCAAATCACTAACATATGCCTTTCGAAACACTTTAAACCATCTTTTTCGAAACCCTTAATTCAAACCTTTCAAAAATATTAAAGCATTACTTATTAACTTTTAGAAGCATAGCTTCGAAACCAATGAAAGTACACCTTTCGAAACCATTGGGTTTATCTCTGAAAATAACTTTTAGGTTAAAGTGAATATATACGAAAATACTCCTTTCGAAACCATTTACCTTTAACTAAAAATGAATGGGGTAAAATTTGATGGCTTTGAAACCATCCCCTCGAAAGCTTCAAAACATCAAGTAAAACATTGATGGATAGCATCGAAACCCCCTATCGAAGCCATTGCCTTCGAAACTCTTGAATTCGTTCGAAAGCTTTTAGGAAGTGGCTTAGTACAATTTTAAAACAAAAGGTACCTTTCGAAAACATTGATGACTTCAATACCTTTGAAATGCATAAAATTTGCAGCAACGTTTCGACTAAGTCGAAACCACCTTTTCGAAAGCTCCATTTAAAAACAAAGAGGCGGCAACATATACGAAAGCAACATCTTCAAAAGATTAAAAAGGTTTTGACTTGGTCCAAAGCATTCTTTTGAAAATAAGGCAGCACATATCTTTTGAAAGTAAACGAAGGTTTCGACCCCATCGAAAGCTGTGTTTCGTGTAACGACCCATAATTTTCGATCCCGAAGATTCCAGATAGTTAGGGAAAAGAAGGAAAGAGATAGAAGAATAAACAGAAATGAAACACAGAATCTCACATTCGCAGCGGATCAAAATATAATATCAAATAAAAATTACAGTTATACAAGAAAAACTGTATCAGTTAATCTCCATTAATACATCAGAGTTACAACATTTCACAATCACTGACAGTTAAAATAACTTATCCCAGATAAATAACAATATATCACAGCGAAAAACACCCCATACGTTTCTGCCATCCAGCTCGCCTTCTGAGCTCTAGAACGTCCTTTCCTGAAAAATCTGTAATACTTGGTCTGACCCGAGCATTACATCAATGTAACACCCGGGTCAGGCTGGAAACCAGCGTAGTAACCCCATTTAACTTGAATTACAAAAGCATAAATCTTATATATAAACTGGGTAACTTGTATCAATTACAAGTTCACAAATTGTTATAGACATCACTTATTTCATTCACCAATTTCTAAGTACCAAATCTTAGATTAAATAGTCTGATTCACTTAAATCATTCCATTCCAGCTTATTGATTTCACAGATCAATCTATAAAAAATCGAAGTGGTTTCGGGTATTTACTAATACCCGACCCCGGTCTTTTCGAATCCAATGTCATCTTAACCTAAGTTATTAAAGTGAAATAAAAATTCAATTTTAAATAGAATTCACTTATACACAACAATTTATCATTGATAAATAACTACATTATCACTGTCCATCTAATCATATCATATCACAAACATTTCATATCAGAGATATCAACCAATTCAAGGCATTTACAACATTCAATCATTAATAGCAAGATTGATCACTTCCAAAATTAATTTAATTAATCTCTAATTAAATTAATTACTAACCTTTAATCACTTAGATCATCCTTACTTAACATTAACTAATTACAAACAAATTAATTAATCATCCTTGATTAATTATAATTTAATTACAATAAGTAATTAACTCTTAATTAATTACAAAAATTAATTAACCTTCACCCATTCTCATTAATTACTCAAATTAATTATCCTTTAATCTCTTCCATTGATTAATTATCCTTTGATTAATCACACTCATAATTTATTAACCCTAAATAAATTATCTTATTTAATCCATACTTTAATTAATTACACAAAGTAATTAATTCTCAATTACTTCCATTAAGTAATTTATTATTTAAGTAATTAACTAATCCCTAATTACCAAGTAATTAACCTTTAATTAATTAATTCTCAATCATTAATTAATTAATTCCTCTTTAATAACTTATTAATTTTATCCTTACTTAATTACTTTGGTTAATTTACTTTAATTACTCAATATCTAAAGTTTAATTAAAGATAAAACATTTTATTTCCTTAATTACTTCTTAATTACATTATTAATTAAGTTTTAAAAACAACTTAAGAATTAATTTTATTAATTAAAGTTAAAATAAATTACCCAATTTTAAACAATTACTATTTAGAATAATAGTTAAGGTAATTCAAAATTACAAATCTTGAAACATATTAAATTTAAACATCCTCAAATCTTGATTTTTCATCACTTTGAAAAGAAACTTGCTTTTGAAATTTACTTGATTTTCTTTTTACACAACTTTGCTTTTGTTTTTGTAAAATCTGAACTCGTTTTTCTTTTACAAAAACTTGCCTTTACATTTCAAACTTGATTTCTTTCAAAATTTGATTTCCTTTCAAAACTTGTTTTACTTAACCCAGATTAACATATCAAAAGAAAACCTCGAGTCGAGCCCTCATTGAACCCGAGCCTGCCTCGAGCCATCCATCTACCTCAAAAGCTTCGAGTCATCTCCTCAGACGCACGAGTACCCACCCAAGCTAACACTAGAACCTATCGACCCAATCACGACGTGCACACGATGCACGTTCACCAGTGGCTCCGACCTTCGGTGGTCATCGCGACTTCACTCAACAGTCACACAAACCCATGCGAACCCACATCTGCACCCAGATCGAGCAAAGCCTAAACAAATCAAGAACGAGGTATCTCGACCAAACTTGAAAAACCATCATGGCCGGAAAACTGCTTCTCCTCGTCGCCTCCGACCTCAAGATCACCGACACACCTCGCCCAAGCTACTTCTCCTCATCCAGCTCGCATTCCCCCTATCGCGTGCCACTCCGATCCCCTCTAACCACCGTAGGAACCCAAAACCCCATCGACAACTTCAACCGGCCTAAAACCCTACAACACCAGATTCCGATCGCCTTGGCCAACAAAGAATTCCGCTAGCATTTTTCCCAAGGTCCTTATCCCTCTGACCATCATCGACTACGACATCGCCTCCATCCACCGTGTCGATCAACGGCAATTCACCAAAATACCAAGAACGTTCAACTCGAAAATTCTAAATGAATATCAAACTAAAAATCATGACACTTATATTAAAAATCAAGATTTTCTTCCATGATTACATCCATGCAATCCAAATTCAAAAATAAGATTATTGATTTTTATCATGAATATGAATTTACACAGTTATTTAAACTTTAAAAATAATTTATTGAATTTTGAACCATGAAACTATTTTTAAAATTTTCATCATACCTTAACACACCACTTTCATTCAAATATCAAAGTCTAATAGGGTTTAGATTGGGAGATTTTGAATTTTTATAGCAAAACCAAAACCGAGTATCAACAGAGAACAGATGTTCAATATATACATATATATACAAACCTTCTCAACAACATATATATCAATTCAGATAAATTCAAGCGGAAGAACTTTAATTCAAATCAATAACATCACATGCATTTTAGTTAAAACCAAATTAAACTGTTTTAAAATGTTTACTCACTGTTTTACAGAAGAGCAGAGAAGCTGCTTTTTTTTCTGGAAGCAGTTTTGATTTGCTTAAGGTTTTCTTGCTTTGATTTAAATGAAAGAACTTTTCTTTATTATGTTCGAGTGGTATGAACCAGGCAGGGATTAGTAGTTATATTTATATAGAAGAGGAGGAAGTGTATCAAGCAAGCAATAGTGTGGCTGCAGATTTTGTACAGCTGAGATCTTTTCTTTTTGAAAAGTTTTGATTTGCTATCTCATATATTTGACTTGATTTTGATTTATTTTGACCTGATACAATATTTGTATGCTATGCTTAAATGCTTGTCCCCTCTTTTGTTTACATGCATTTTATGTGAATTGATGAATGTGTATATCCATTTGTTTTTATGTATATATTTGTACTTATACATCTTTCTATATCTATTACTTGTGTATATCCACTTTTTTTTAGTATCACACACACACACAACACACAGACACGTGTGTGTGTGTGTGTGTATCATCTAACATAAAAACTCGTATATAAATTTTTATGGATATCTTATCTCAATATAAATGGTGAAGTCTATCTATACAAAAAGTTTATTTTCTTTTTTATAGGATTTGTCATACGCATAGATTTTAAAAATTAAATATCTAATATAGTTTTTAATTCAATGCTTATTTTAGTTCCAAATCCACATGTATATTCAAATATCTTCAATTATCAGAAATTCATTTGTTTGATTAGTTAATATTAATACTTCAATAACAAAATCAATTAATTTTCCGATTAACAGACGTCCAAAAATCCCGGTCGTCACATTCCTTCCCCTTTAAGAACTTTTCGCCCTCGAAAAGGAATGAAACGAGAAATTAAATTTGATGTGTATTATTATTAGTTAAATTCACCTAAGCATTTTAACTCTTTACTCTTTTATTCTAAAATTTTAAAACACTTTAGAATTTACATAATATGACCAAAATAGCTTTTATAAAAACACTTTTTATAACTCGATGTCTCATCAAGTCCACCCTTGTTCTCACAGAAATTCGGTCGTACGTTGATCAGGTGTAGGGCTGAAAATCTATAAGTACTTGATACACCCGTTTTCAACACCCAGTGAAAATACTTGGGAAAATAATTTTATTGAAAATATAGAAACGGATTTTTTTTTGAAAATAGAGGAAATATCTTTGGTGAGAATGCTTTGGAAATCATCACCCCCATCTATGGTCGCCATTACATCCTGGGTAACGTTGCCATCGCAGCAAAAGTCCACGTAACTGTAGGCACTCCGCGCCCCTCGATTACGCCATGGAACCCGCCACAGATCGCATTTACATTCCAGGGTTACGTTGCCATCACAGAAAAAGTCAATGTAAGTGTAGGCATCAGCGTTTTCGATTTTCGCTGTCAAAAATGAAACTTCTCCACTCCCACATAAGTCACAGTCTACCGATGTAAAATCAAACGCAGACTGTTGGCTCTCAGCAGCACACACGACTTTCGCTATGTCACCATAGGTCGCAGTCTACTGATATAAATCAAACGTAGACTGTTGGCTCTCAGCAGCACATGCGACTTTCGCTATGGTCTGCAGTAGATCGCAGTAACATTGAGTTACACTATCGTCACAGCATAACCCAAATGCCTCTGTAGGCATCAGCGCCCTCGATTTTCGCTACACACTACACAAAATCCTCAGAAACTAGTTTTGTCCGGACTCCTCATAGGATCAATTTTAGAACCCCCCCCCCCCCTCCCCCAGGGTTCAAGGCAGTACCACCCTGTGGCACTCCAGAGAAGTTCATTTCAAGGGAGCGCCTTTTCCCCAGAGCCAATCTCAAAACACTTTATACTATACTCTTATAGTATCTTTCAAATCATACCCTTTATATTTTCATCAAAATCTCTTTTACACAAAATCAATCCCCAAAATCGATAATTCTCAAACTAGGCTTTCCAAATTCCAAAATTGATTTTCCCAAAAATCAAAAGCCTTTTCCAAATTCATAGGTTCCCAAAACCTTTTTCAAAATCATTCTCACAAGATCCTTTATATATATAGATATATAAAACTTTGAAAATCTTTGGATCACTTCATACTTGTATAAATTCTCTTTTTATACTTCAAATACTTTGAAAAATCCTTTCCTTCCGGCAATAGATTCAACAAGGGGAGATTTATCTTATATAACAAAGATATATAACTTTGTTTATTCTAAATCAAATATTCAAATTTGATTACTCTATAGAGTCACTTACCAAATTACTTACTTCCATAAAGTAAATTTTTACCATAGAAATATCCAATTTCCACTTTACTTTATCATATATTTCATAAAATATACCTTTCGTTTAAAAAACCATTTCACATTTCTGATCCACAAATTTCCCATATCAATTTCATTCAAACCCCTATGATGTACACATATCATCCGTACGCTATACCAATCTGATCGCTCACTCGATCATAAATTTCACTTTTGAACTAGTATCGTCCACCCAACTTCCTAGTGCGGACTCAGATCTGGTTTCCTTATCAGAAACCGTCATTCTCCTTGCATGTTCATAACTATGATAGAGAATATGCAGAATCAATCAACAATCCATATCCAGGTTCGCCGTCGAAAATTGAGTGAAAAATCCAAGCTCGGATCGATAAACTATCTCGAAATTCTGTGCTCGAATCCATATCAAATCACTATGCGAATAGAATAATATACATACATCCTACGTATTTGACTTCATCGATTATTATCCAAATCAATTTCCTTTCTATTCATCCTTACTTTGATTTTATTCACTTGTTTTCATTTGCCTTAATCCCCATTTGGATTATCACTTCAATTCTTATCTCAGTTGGGTATTTAATCAATAACAGTTTGAACTCCGACCAATTTATATCTAGAAAATAGCTTGAAAAATTAAGAATAGATAAGTAGTTGAAAATAATTACTAGTTTGTAAAATAGCTGTAAAATAGTTATGTATTGATAAATAGTTAAATAGTTATAGAAATTTTAAATAATTGCAAAATAGTTGTAGTAATTAATCTGTAAAATAGTTGAGAAATAGTAATTAGTTTATAAAACAGTTGTAAAATTGTGAAATAGTTTAAAAATAATTGTAAAATAAGTATAAAATAGTTTGGCTTTTAAAAGAAAGGCTGTATAGTAAGTAACTTGGAAAAATAAGTTTATATTAAAACAATTTATTTTGAAAATAGTCCAGAGCCAAACTATTCAATTCCCAATCTCCATTTCCATCAATTCAATTTAAATTTCCATTTAAATCGACTCAATTCCAATTTAAATAACTTCAATTTCCATTGAACTTGATTTAAACCCAATTCAAGTTGAATTAACCTCAATTTCTTTCCAAATTCAAAATCAAATTCCCTTTTGAATTTGAACTCATTCAACTTCAATTTTATTTCAAATTAATTCAATTCAAATTTCAGTTAATTCCTTACAATTCCATTTTTGAATTAGTTTCAATGCTACTCTCAATAAATAAAGAAAATTTTATATTAGATTGTACTACAACAAAATATTCCATACATTAATTGACTACACACTAGTAGTTCATACGGTGCATACATTTATCCAAAACAAGAGTCTTAAGAAGTCATAAATCTAGATGCCTTTTCTATTACCTAGAGGTTTGGAAAGAACAGAGCCCTAATATTCTTACAAGAATCCTTTTTATGGACTTCCTTCCAAAGGGCAAAGCCCGAACATACACTTCTCAATAGGGTGTGTAACGACCCGCAAATCCGTACCCCTTGAATCAACACTATTCTACCTCTATTAACTCAAGTGGCACAGAATTACGAACCATTAGGGTTAAAGAAGAAGAGATAGAAGAAGAAGAAACTAAACAATATCAGAATCTCACAGTCGCAGCGGAATAAAATATAATAATAAATATAGAACTTTACACAAAATGAAATCTATTACTGTTTATACATCATATCATCAGAGTATCTCATACATCAACAATCAAAAATCAGACCTACCATACAATCTCAGCAGCGGATATATATATAGGTACATATAATACGTCTCGGACTTCAGCTCCTCTCCCGCTCCATAGCATCCTGACCTGAACATATAATACTCGGTCTGACCCGAGCATTATAATGAAATAACACCCGAGTCAGTCTGGAATACTAGCTGATATTAAACATGCATCCAACTTGATTATTAAAGTTTCAAAAATCCTTTGAAAATCAAAAGCATCTCGTAAGACCATGCCACAAATAAAAATATCGGGTTTTTACCTTACGATAGCTAAATCACTTTTTATAGAAATCCTCTGATATTATAATAGGGTCAATTTACAAATACTTATAAAATAGCTGAAATTGTTACATCTATTAAATTCCAGCTACTAGCCACAAAAGTGGGTAATACAAACAAAACTCGTACAAGGCTCGTAGGGAGAATGGATTTCCAACAATGACTAGGCACTGGGGTACCACCTGTCACAGTACGGGGCCAAGATCACCGTACCGAGGATTACTCCCTTCATCCCCTGCAACACAAGACCGGAACCATTCCTTACTGAACAGTCCCGAACAAGATAAACCCCATGGTTGGCGCGACCAACCACCCACTAAGCCGAAATATATAAGGGACATCTAGACAGGGGAAATATCTTGTCCTGCTTGGGCATGACCCACCTAACCTTGCTGCATATCCCCTGATTTTCAGTCATTCCCGGTTGATGAGGCTTGAGGCTAAGCGTTACCTTTAGAACGTTTTCACTTAGAATGACCATCGTCCACCTGACGATGTTTCGCAAGCATTCATCCATACAAGTCCGTCCCGGGTTCGAACGGAACCGAAGGCACTACTCCTACTACATCCATTTTGGAAATATCCTCAGGATTAGTAGCGACTAGCCCTTGCACTTCACTGCTCCATCTTCGACTCCGAACACGTTTTCGCACGAAACGTACAAACCGAATCGAAGTGGTTTTCGAGAAATAAATCTTGATCCCGGTCTCTTCGAAACGATCAACGCAGTTGTCCAATATTGATAGTCAGTGATTTAACTATCAATTTATATTCATAAACATACATAAACATCCATCACACAATAAATAATACCCATATTATTTATTTACCCAAATATATTTACAATATATATTTCCAAAGTTTCAAAACTCATTTGAAAACAATTTCCCAAAACTCTTCCTTTACAAGGTAAATCCTTTGCCATATATTTCCATTGGAATAACCAAGTTCAAAACATTTAGATTTAAAACAGTAAAAATACTTTATTCTGAAATATACTTTAAAATATGTAACTTTACCACTAATTATTTACTAAAAATATAGTTTCAAAATATTTAAAGTTAAACCATTTATTAGGATATAAATCTTGATTTTAAATAAGGGTTTTAGTTTAAACTAAACTTATAAGTTGAGTTTTTAAAAGGCTAATACTAATTTCAATAACCTAGTTCAAAACTAGTTTTTTTTAACAAATCCCTTTGTAAAAATAATTATTAAGATATTTATAAAATTTACTATTGCTAATTTATAATAGTTACTTTTGAAAATAAATATTTTCAAACACTCTTTTAAACAAGCTTGAATTTTAAAAGCTTCCTTTTTATAAAATCAGTTTAAACTCGAACTAGTTTTTCCTAGGGAACTCATTTCCACTTAAACATCACAGAAATCCTTCTCACAATTTCTGTCAATTTATTTCAATTCAGGTTTATATTTTAATAACATAATCTTATTTTCCCATTTATCAACTAATAACTTTTCTCTTTGTTTATCATTCCAGATTTACCAATTTTCAATTTTCATTCCAAATGGATTTCAAATTTTAATTCTTTTAAATTCATTATTTAACAATATCTTTTATTTCTCTAAAATTCAATTTATCCATTTATAATTAAATTCTGAATTTATAGTTTATCCAACCATATTCTTTATTTCTTAAAACCCAAATTTTATTCCTTTAAATTCTTTATATAACAATTTCTTTTATTTTCTTAAATCCCAATTAATCCCGTTTACAATTAAAATTCAGGATTTATATTTATTTCAACAATATCGCAGTATAATTTAAACTCAGATTTATCAATCACAATATGAAAACAGATCACAACATCAATTATAAAGATAATTATTATAATGTGAGGAATCCAGTTGGATCCCTCCAACCTGTTTTCCCTGCATCCACAAATATTAGCACAACACTATAAATATAAATCGATCCAGGCTGATATAAATAATCATTTTCAACCAATCACACAATTATTTAAATATCAACTACTTAAATCAGCTAACATTCCAGATGTGAGTGAGATTAACTCACCTTGAGTTTCGGCGAGCGTTCGAAATTTAAATTAAACCGGACGGTGTCCGATTTAACCCAAATTCCTACTTGCCCGGAATGACTCCGGATCTGCACCATCGCGTAGTATTCTTTTCTGCGATCCCGACGTTACCAAATTCGTTGAAACCTGATACCGTATGAATTAGTTAGGATTTTATGAAGTTTTGAATCGAACTTAAAACAATTTCCTTATTAAATTAAATTCCCTTTACCCTCAATCGTAGATCAAACAGTGAAAAAAAATCGTGGCCACACAGGGATTTCTTCCCCAAACAACTCACGCACGCGATAACATCAGGATGTTCGAACCCATAGCCGAAACTAGGGCACGAGATAGCTGCTACTTCGACCCCATCGAGCTCGATCGGAGCTCGCCACCACGACGCCCACTGCCACGCTCACCCACGGCCCAAGAAGCTCTGAGCTCGGTTTCACCATCACGACGAACCACGCTTGCAAACGTACGGCGAACGCGAGCAAACTGCGACCTCCACGGTGCACAATAAACGATCATAACCGGTCCACTTGTAGATCTCAACGAGCTCTACCTTCTACTAGTTGAGAGTTTTCAAAATTAATTAGTGGATTGAGAGATTTTTGGAGTGGAAACGAGGTGATTATCGGCCATTAAAGAAAAGAGAACGGCGGCTCCTGATAATGGATTAGGGTTAAGAATGTTAAACGTGTATTTGATGTAATTTAATATTATTTTAATTAATAAATTCTCAACTTAACATCGTATGCAAACGAACTCCAAACTACGCGTTTCGACAGGCGATTCTAGGATTTTTCCGCGTTCCGGACACAATGGAACAGGTTCCGTAAGCTAGTTTGATCGTATGTGCGAGTTACGGAATTAAACGATCAATTTTAATTTAAACCGATTAAAACGATTTCAATGCGTTTCGAGCTGCCACGGTCAAACGACAACTCCAATTGCTACGAAAATTGAAACCCGATAATAACTAATTATTACGGATCCAATGAAACTGGTTTCGTCGAATTCTGAGACTGTGCCCCGGAAGGCTATTTTAACTCGTCTATTTAATCGGGCGATTTTCAAAATTGACGAAAACACTTAAAATTTCGCTTTTACAACTTTATTATAACTCGTATAAAATTTATATTCACATTAAAAATCATTTTGGCTCATTCCGGACTAAAATCTGATTAATGGCAATATTTTATTACTAATTATATTATTAAATTAATATAAAATTCCAAATTCAATCTATCGCCAATTAATACCCTCCAACGGTCCAAAATGATAATTCAAATCCAATTAGACTCGAAATAAACTTTAGAATCAAATTTTATCTCCATTTACTCTCAGAAGTACTTATTTACCCCAATTCTAATATTCATTCATTATCATTCAAATTTCAATTAAATTATCGTATATAAAGTCTTAATCAAGTTTATTAATGTAACTAAATCTTTTGTATCATAATTCGATTTATAATTCATATTAACATTTAAAATGAATTAAATGTTCAAATTTAGCGACCCAAAATTCCGGGTCGTTACATTCCTCCCCCCTTATAAAAATTTCATCCCCGAAATTTGTTAGGGTAGAAAATACCCTTCAACCCATTTACTTACCCAATTTGCCTAGTTAAAAGCTTATATTCACTTTCCAAAATCCTTCAGCTCAAATCCAAACTCACTTTCGTTATTTATACTCAAAAGCTTTCGTTTCATCCTTATTTCAAAAATAACTTTTTAAGTTAATAAATTTTTTTCCGAAAATCCAAAAAAATTCTAACTCCCAAAATTTCCGAAATTTTTTGGCAGAGTCTCCCTTGTACGGAGCAGCTTTCGCGATATCGCGATACAGATAAATATATATATACATCGACCCATACGGTCAGAAACCAAAATATATATATCATTTTTTCAATTATATTTGCGTAGGCGTACCTTTTTAGCAAATTTTAATAGCAAGTAGCTAATATAGCGCATATACGCGCTCCGACTCTCTCAAACGTCTTCTGTACGTGTACTAAACTCAAACAACTTATCAGTTTTCAAAGATATAAGCATTTTAATCAACATTTCCAATCTAAATGTAAGCCAACATATCCATTTCATAATCCAAACAATAATTTGTATGGTTTCATAAGTAAACCATATTTTATAGCATGCATAAAGTTTCCTTTCTAATTCCAAATTCCGTTTTATTTCGCACAAATGATTTACATACAAGTTTACCATTCTTAATTCATACTCTACCAAATTTCGAATTAATTCACCAAGCAAATTTTCACTTTAATTTGTTACATTTGCATTTCTATTATGATTCACTTACATTTATACTCAAATCCAAGATTTTTAACCCATTCTAATTTCATCCAACTAACTTCATTTATTTCACTTGAATGATTTACATTCAAGTTTACTATATACCATCCATATTTTCCTTAACCATTTCATCTTTGCATCAATTACTCCCATATTCACAACAAATTGGTTTATAAGCCTTACTTACATCAATTTACTTCAATTTAATTCCCAAACTGATTTACAAACCAATTTTTATTTTCAATTTTGAAGCCTTTTCATTTCTTTTATGATTCATTTTCATTCTTATGCAAACATCACTTATCAAAATGTCAATTCATTCCAATTGATTCAAAATCAATTCCATTAGCTATTTTAAACCAATTATCTTACATTCATTTACAAACTCTTTGAATTGGATTCCAATCCATATCAACTTATTCAAAAATCAATTCAATTGTTGTTTAAACAACTCAATTCTGAATACATTCAAATATTCATGTCATTCAAGCCCAAAATAATCACTACTTAAGCTCTTAACCATTACAATTAATTCTAGTTTATAGTTATATTTTTTTTCATTCGGAATTATTCATATTTATTAACCCAAACAAATTCATCATTTCTTTATTCATCTTAAGTTTATTTTTATTATATTTTTATTATTTTTATTTTTATTATATTATTATTTTTAAAACCAAGTCTTGATTTTCATATTTCAAATCCATTATTCAACTTAAGTTTACTTTTATCGTTCCATCTTATTTACAACTCATATATTCTTTCTTTCTCACAATTACAATCTTAAAAGTCATTTGCTTGCATCTAAATTTTATTTTGCAAACAAATTTCATTTAAAGCTATTTCATAAGCTTAAAAATAACCATCTCATCATCTTTCTTAAATGATTTCAATTCCATAATATCTCAATTTGTTTCCATTTTAATTGATTCTTACCAAATCAAACCATTTACAAATTTTAATCCCACTAGCTTAAACATTCAGCTTAACCACAATTATTTAATTTGCTTAAGCTTTCTTTACAATATCTCCATTATCTTCTTATAAATCAAATTTTTATCTTCATTTGATTCTCATCCAAATCAAATTCCAATTCATTAACAAACTTTAATGCACCTTGCCTATTTATTAAATCCATTTTAGACTTATTTTATTAGCAAAGAAACCATTTTAAAATATTTCACTCATTTGAATTTATTTACAATTCAAACCATCATTATTATAATTCAATTCCATTTTTCATTCACAATTCATTATTTGTTACTACCAATTTAAATCCCATGCTACAGTTGGATTTCTATTTACTTTCCAAATTTTGATCAATTATCAAAATTCTATTCATTACAATAAACAAATTCCATTTTAATTGTAATTCAATTAGTCTCTAACCTAATCCATATTAGGTTCTAATTCACTTCCTCAATTCATACTGAACTTATTTACAATACGACCATTTTCAAATGTTCTAAACAAGAACTAGGTTCCATTTACCCTTCAATTATTAACAAGCTTCCAAAACTATACCCATTCCAGTACTATTTTCATTTAATTTAGCTTATACTAAATTTATCTTCAAGCTTCTCTTTGTTTAATTCAGCTTATGCTAAATTCATTCTTAAATAATCCCTATGAATTTAGTTGAGTCAAACTTTTATTCATACCATATCTTTTCAGCACAATTAGATTTCTTTCAATTCAAGTCTTTCCAAATTTAGATTCAAGTTTTAACTAAATTTATTTAGCCTTCTTGAATTCATTTCATTTTCCCTTACTATCTTAAATAAGGATTTAATTCCATTCATATTTATTCACAACACAATTGAATCTTGTTTTTAATTAAATCCAATTCCATCTCATTTCCATTCGATTGAAGTTAAATCCAATTCACTCTAATTTTAATTCATTTAGATTTAATTCAAATTCAAATTCTCAACTTTAATTCTCCATATACAAGTTCAAAACTTGTTTACTAATTTAAGTTCATTCGCTTCTTTTATATCTCACTTTACCTTATCTCAATTTACATTTCTTTTCAGATTAAGTTAGGACTCACCATACCATTCAACTATTTCCCAGTTGTGATTATAATTTCATTCTTATTTATATAAGTTCACCAACTTATTTATTTTAAAGCTCATATTGCTCATTTGAATTCATTTACATCTTATAATCACAATTTCAAAGTTATAATTTTTCAGTCTTAATCCTTTGCAAATTTTAAATCCACACTTTCAGATTATTAGTATAGCACTTAATAGCTCATGGGTATAACTCATTTCTCAATGACTCACAATTTCAAGTCATCTTACATTTCAATTTAACCCAAGTCAAATTTAATTCTAAACCCATTTTATTTAACTTATCCAAGTTATATTCAAATTTTCTACTTACTTCAATATATTTTATTCCCTTCCAATTACTCAAGTTAAATTTTAAATTCTAAGATTAAAATTCTCATTTCTTCCTTCTTATTAATATCAACTTCACTTAATAAGCTCAATAGTTGATTCATTTTATTCTACACATTATTTAAATAGAATTTCCTAGAATTCTTTTACCCATTTTTTTCTTCTTCAAAACCATTTGAAATAATAAATAACTCATACACCCCTGGTATCAAATCAAATCTCCCAATTCCAAAACACTTGGTTTTATTAAAACAAATTTCCCTTTGAAATTTATAAAACCACTTGTATACCCAACAAATCCAAACAATACCATAACCAAATATTAGGGAAGCAATCCATCACTTTAGAAACTCGAAAATGAATTCTAATGATGTGGCCAACATCATCAGGATTATTTTCCAGCGACTGAAGTGAGTTCAATACTTCTTACTTTTCTAAATTCATTTCAAAACAGCTTCCATTTAAAAATATTTCCCAAAACAATATTCCAACATTGCCTTCAAACGCCTTCAAATCTCAACATTTCAAACTTTCCCAGGATTTTAAATTTCCAAACTTTTATTTTTATTTTATTTAAAATCCTTTCCAAAACTTCCGGGATTTAAATTCTGGCTGGGTTTAAATTAGTTATTTTCTTTTGTATACTTTATACTCATGGAATTTATTTGGTTATAAACCACTCTCATCTAAATTTTTATTTGATTGTACTATTAACATCCAATCATCCAAACATATATAATATTTTTAAAAAATATTTCTTTTTATATCAAAATAAAATTTTGGGTAACATTATTTCATTTACCCTACTTTAAAAACAATACGATGTCGGTTTATCTTGTTTAAGAGTTTAGAAACCCCTATCGATACGGTTGTACTTCCCGCACCGACCAGAATTCATAAACACTCAACCGATAAGTCAACACAGTATAAAAACAATTTTATATTCACAAACAAGTACGCTCTCATATCTATTAATACACTCAACTCATTATAGAGTACCGTCGACTCTGTTTAATGAGTAATTTTCCCACCAAAGCCTAGGTTGTCGCCAACCTAAGCTCTGATACCAAGTGTAACGACCCACAAATCCGTACCCCTTGAATCAACACTATTCTACCTCTATTAACTCAAGTGGCACAGAATTACGAACCATTAGGGTTAAAGAAGAAGAGATAGAAAAAGAAGAAACTAAACAATATCAGAATCTCACAGTCGCAGCGGAATAAAATATAATAATAAATATAGAACTTTACACAAAATGAAATCTATTACTGTTTATACATCATATCATCAGAGTATCTCATACATCAACAATCACAAATCAGACCTACCATACAATCTCAGCAGCGGATATATATATAGGTACATATAATACGTCTCGGACTCCAGCTCCTCTCCTGCTCCATAGCATCCTGACCTGAACATATAATACTCGGTCTGACCCGAGCATTATAATGAAATAACACCCGAGTCAGTCTGGAATACCAGCTGATATTAAATATGCATCCAACTTGATTATTAAAGTTTCAAAAATCCTTTGAAAATCAAAAGCATCTCGTAAGACCACGCCACAAATAAACATGTCGGGTTTTTACCTTACGATAGCTAAATCACTTTTTATAGAAATCCTTTGATATTATAATAGGGTCTATTTACAAATACTTATAAAATAGCTGAAATTCGTTGAAATCTGATACCGTATGAATTAGTTAGGATTTTATGAAGTTTTGAATCGAACTTAAAATAATTTCCTTATTAAATTAAATTCCCTTTACCCTCAACCGTAGATCAAACAGTGAAAAAAATCGTGGCCACACAGGGCTTTCTTCCCCAAACAACTCACGCACGCGATAACATTAGGATGTTCGAACCCATAGCCGAAACTAGGGCACGAGATAGCTGCTACTCCGACGCCATCGAGCTCGATCGGAGCTCGCCACCACGACGCCCACTGCCACGCTCACCCACGGCCCAAGAAGCTCCGAGCTCGGTTTCACCATCACGATGAACCACGCTTGCAAACGTACGGCGAACGCGAGCAAACTGCGACCTCCACGGTGCACAATAAACGATCATAACCGGTCCACTTGTAGATCTCAACGAGCTCTACCTTTTACTAGTTGAGAGTTTTCGAAATTAATTAGTGGATTGAGAGATTTTTGGAGTGGAAACGAGGTGATTATCGGCCATTAAAGAAAAGAGAACGGCGGCTCCTGATAATGGATTAGGGTTTAGAATGTTAAACGTGTATTTGATGTAATTTAATATTATTTTAATTAATAAATTCTCAACTTAATATCGTATGCAAACGAACTCCAAACTACGCGTTCCGACAGGCGATTCTAGGGTTTTTCCGCGTTCCGGACACAATGGAACGGGTTCCGTAAGCTAATTTGATCGTATGTGCGAGTTACGGAATTAAACGATCCATTTTAATTTAAACCGATTAAAACGATTTCAATGCGTTTCGAGCTGCCACGGTCAAACGACAACTCCAATTGCTACGAAAATTGAAACCCGATAATAAATAATTATTGCGGATCCAATGAAACTGGTTTCGTCGAATTCCGAGACTGTGCCCCGGAAGGCTATTTTAACTCGTCTATTTAATCGGGCGATTTTCAAAATTGACGAAAACGCTTGAAATTTCGCTTTTACAACTTTATTAAATTTATTATAACTCGTATAAAATTTATATTCACATTAAAAATCATTTTGGCTCATTCCGGACTAAAATCTGATTAATGGCAATATTTTATTATTAAATTCTATTATTAAATTAATATAAAATTCCAAATTCAATCTATCGCCAATTAATACCCTCCAACGGTCCAAAATGATAATTCAAATCCAATTAGACTCGAAATAAACTTTAGAATCAAATTTTATCTCCATTTACTCTCAGAAGTACTTATTTACCCCAATTCTAATATTCATTCATTATCATTCAAATTTCAATTAAATTATCGTATATAAAGTCTTAATCAAGTTTATTAATGTAACTAAATCTTTTGTATCATAATTCGAATTTATAATTCATATTAACATTTAAAATGAATTAAATATTCAAATTTAGCGACCCAAAATTCCGGGTCGTTACAGGGTGTCCCCACTTATAACATTTACCACAGAATACTTCTACCCTGTCATCAATCTGGATAACCTTCACGCCTCCAACAGTACGTTCCACGGCTTTACTCCTCTTCTGCCACTCGAAACAATTCCTAGCGATGTGTCACGTCTTCTTACAATGATAGCAAATAGTCGACCCATTGACCGGTTCAACTGGTTTACGCTTCGCTTTTCTCACTTCAGGGCAATGATTTAGGAAATGTCCTTTCTTATACACCTTCGGTTTTTAACTCCAAATAAATTTTTCAAACAACTTCTTATTTCAAAATAAGATTACTTTCAAAAATATTCTGAATAATATTATTTATCATTCCTTTTAACAGTCTGAAAACAAATTTCAAATGTTTTTAAATCTTAGGATTCTAACTTCACAATTTAAAACCCCGCTTCAATTTACAAGTCATACTTATCTTAAAGTTTACTCCCTTAATACACTTCATTTTGCTTTATCATTATTAGGAAACAATCATCCCAATATTTGATACAATAACCATTTTATTTTATTTTGGTTTGAATTCTCCTTATTTGAATGGTTCATTCTATTCAATTCCTATTTGGATATATACTTACCACTAAAATTCTTATTTAATTTCAATATCCAACAACCAATTATTGCTTTATATATAAACTTATATAAAAATCCATTACTTTTAAAACCATTATATAAAGATAACAAGTACGCTCTCATATATATATATATATATATATATATATATATATATATATATATATATATAGTCACACTCCACTCATTTTAGGGTACCACTTACCATATCCTTAATGAGTAAACCCAACAGAGCCAAGGTTCTCGCTTAACCTTCTGCTCTAATACCAAATGTAACGACCCGGAATTTTCGATCCTGAAGATTCCAGATAATTAGGGAAAAGAACGAAAGAGATAGAAGAAGAAACAGAAATGAAACACAGAATCTCACATTCGCAGCGGATCAAAATATAATATCAATTAAAAATAACAGTTATACAAGAAAAACTGTATCAGTTGATTTACATTAATACATCAGAGTTACAACATTTCACAATCACTGGACAGTTAAAATGACTTATCCCAGATAAATAACAATATATCACAGCGGAAAACACTTCATACGTTCCTGCAATCCAGCTCGTCTTCTGAGCTCCAGAACGTCATTTCCTGAAAATCTGTAATATTCGGTCTGACCCGAGCATTACATCAAAGTAACACCAGGGTCAGGCTGGAAACCAGCGTGAGTAATCCCATTTAACATGAATTACAAAAGCATAAAACTTATATATAACCTGGGTAACTTGTATCAATTACAAGTTCACAAATTGTTATAGACATCATTTATTTCATTCACCAATTTCTAAGTACCTAATCTTAGATTAAATGGTCCGATTCACTTAAATCATTCCATTCCAGCTTATTGATTTCACAAATCAATCTATAAATAGAATGTCACTTATACGCAACAATTTATCATCGATAAATAACTACATTATCACTGTCCATTTAATCATATCATATCACAAACATTTCATACCAGAGATATCAACCAAATCAAGACATTTACAACGTTCAATCATTTATAGCAAGATTGATCACTTCCAAAATTAATTTAATTAATCTCTAATTAAATTAATTACTAACCTTTAATCACTTAGGTTATCCTTACTTAACATTAACTAATTACAAACAAATTAATTATTCATCTTATTATTATCCATCTTAATTAATCATCCTTGATTAATTATACTTTAATAACAATAAGTAATTAACTCTTAATTAATTACAAAAATTAATTAACCTTCACCCATTCTTATTAATTACTCAAATTAATTATCCTTTAATCACTTCCATTGATTAATTATCCTTTAATTAATCAGACTTATAATTTATTAACCCTTAATAAATTATCTAATTTAATCCATACTTTAATTAATTACACAAAGTAATTAATTCTCAATTACTTCCGTTAAGTAATTTATCATTTAAGTAATTAACTAATCCCCAATTACCAAGTAATTAACCTTTAATTAATTAATTTATATTCCCTTAATTAATTAATTCTCAATCGTTAATTAATTAATTCCTCTTTAATAACTTATTAATTTTATCCTTACTTAATTACTTTGGTGAATTAACTTTAATTACTCAAGATCTTAAGTTTAATTAAAGATAAAACATTTTATTTCTTTAATTACTTCTTGATTACATTATTATTAAGTTTTAAAAACAACTTAAGAATTAACTTTATTAATTAAAGTTAAAATAAATTACCCAATTTTAAACAATTACTATTTAGAATAATAGTTAAGGTAATTTAAAATTACAAATCTTGAAACATATTAAATTTAAACATCCTTAAAATCTGGATTTTTCATTACTTTGAAAAGAAACTTGCTTTTGAAATTTACTTGATTTTCTTTTTACACAACTTTGCTTTTTTTTGTAAAATTTGAACTCGTTTTTCTTTTACAAAAACTTACCTTTGCAATTCAAACTTGATTTCTTTCAAAATTTGATTTCCCTTCAAAACTTATTTTACTTAACCTAGATTAACATATTGGAAGAAAAACTCAAGTCGAGCCCACATTCAACCCGAGCCTGCCTTGAGTCATCCATCTACCTCAAAAGCTTCGAGTCATCTCCTCACACGCACGAGCACCCACCCGAGCTAACACTAAAACCTATTGGCCCAATCACGACGTTCACACGGTGCACGTTCACCAGCGGCTCCGACCTCCGGTGGTCATCGCGACGTCACTCAACAGTCACACGAACCCATGCGAACCCACATCTGCACCTAGATCGAGCAAAGCCCAAACAAATCGACAACGAGGTATCTCGACCAAACTTGAAAAACCATCATGGCCGGAAAACTGCTTCTCCCCGTCGCCTCCGACCTCGAGATCACCGGCGCACCTCACCCAAGCTACTTCTCCTCATCCAGCTCGCATTCCCCCTATCGCGCGCCACTCTGTTCCATTCTAACCACCGTACGAACCCAAAACCCCATCGGCAACTTCAACCGGCCTAAAACCCTACAACACCAAATTCCGATCGCCTCGGCCAACAAAGAATTCCACCAGCATTTCTCCCAAGATCCTTATCCCTCTTACCATCATCGACTACGACCCTGCCTCCATCCACCGTGTCTATCAACGGCAATTCAACAAAATACCAAGAACGTTCAACTCGAAAATTCTAAATGAATATCAAACTAAAAATCATGACACTTATATTAAAAATTAAGATTTTCTGCCACGATTACATCCATGCAATCCAAATTCGAAAATAAGATTATTGATGTTTATCATGAATATGAATTTACACTGTTATTTAAACTTTAAAAATAATTTATTTTTGAACCCTGAAACTATTTTTAAAATTTTCATCATACCTTAACACACCACTTTCATTCAAATATCAAAGCCTAATAGGGTTTAGATTGGGAGATTTTGAATTTTTATAGCAAAACCAAAACTGAGCATCAACAAAGAACAGATGTTCAATATATACATATATACACAAACCTGCTCAACAACATATATATCAATTTAGATAAATTGAAGCTGAAGAACTTTAATTCAAATCAATAACATCACATGCATTTTAGTTAAAACTAGGTTAAACTGTTTTAAATTGTCTACTCACTGTTTTACAGAAGAGCAGAGAAGTTTTTTTTTCCTGGAAGCAGTTTTGATTTGCTTCAGGTTTTCTTGCTTTGATTTAAATGAAAGAACTTTGCTTTATTATATTCGAGTGGTATGAACCAGGCATGGATTAGTAGTTAAATTTCTATAGAAGAGGAGGAAGTGTATCAAGCAAGAAATAGTGTGGCTGCAGATTTTGTACATCTGAGATCTTTTCTTTTCGAAAAGTTTTGATTTGCTATCTCATATATTTGACTTGATTTTGATTTGTTATGACCTGATACAATATTTGTATGCTATGCCTAAATGCTTGTCCCCTCTTTTGTTTAGTTGCATTTTATGTGAATTGATGTATGTGTATATCCATCTGTTTTTATGTATATATTTGTACTTATACATCTTTCCATATCTATTACTTGTGTATGTCCATTTTTTTAATATCATATATATATGTATGTATATGTGTATATATATATATATCATCTATTAAAAAAACTCGTATCTAAATTTTTATGGATATCTTATCTGAATATAAATGGTGAAGTTTATCTGTACAAAAAGTTTATTTTCTTTTTTATAGGATTTAGCATACCCAGAGATTTTAAAATTTAAATATCTAATATAGTTTTTAATTCAATGCTTATTTTAGTTCCAAATCCACATGTATATTCAAATATCTTTAATTATCAGAAATTCATTTATTTGATTAGTTAATATTAATATTTCAATAACAAAATCAGTTAATTTTTCGATTAACAGACGTACAAAAATCCGAGTCGTCATATTTCGACACCACGTCTTCCGCCCTTCTCCAATCCACTACGTACCATCCTTGTGATACCTTGTGTATTGGTTTCAACTTTATTTGTTTCGACACGGTTGGTTTCGACTGAGTCGCAGTGAAAATAATGGGTTGGAAGGGGCGTCTGGAAGAGGCGGGACCTTTTTTCCTAAATTAAATCTGATTTAATACTATTTAAAGCAATTACTTTATAACTAACCTGCCTATTTGTAAACATTTAATTCGTTGCTATAAACTTTTTAAAAAAATTCCAAATAACTGCCACAAAATTTCAGATCTAAATCAAAGATTAATTTAACAAATAAGCCCTTTCATTTAACAAAACCAATAAACAATAAAGTCCTCCTTCTAAAATAATTTAATTTGCATAGTAAATCACTTAGGATAATCCCAAAAAATTACTGAAATTCACTTTCAATATGTTGTCTAATATACAAAATTTCCAGATCCAATTTCTTTATAAAATAACCGAAATAAATTTTCAAACCCAATTCATTCAAATTTTCCATTGAAAATTCATATTACATTTTCCATAGCTTGGAAAATTACAAAAATTGTAACCCATCTCTATAATCATATTTTACATGACATTAAATTTTCTCATGGCATTTGAAATTAATCGTAATTGGCTTTACCCTTAAAACCATGTAAAATGATCATCTAATATTTTACTTAAATAAAACATACCAAAATCCAAGCATATCATCAATCAAAAATTATCTTAACATTGGATTTAATCTTAAACCTGAAAACAAATGATCATAAAACAAAATAGAGATGATTTAGATAACTATTCACCTTGATTAGGATAAGGACTTTGAGAATTGATTGAGATTAATTCTCCTTGCTTAAATCCTTAGCTTTAATTTCAATCTCTAGATAGTGTATTTCCCATGGATCTGATCCCAATCCTACTATTTTCCTTCCTAGATCTGCTTAGTCGTCTCTCAAATCGCTACATCTTCTTTAATCTCATTCTTTTATTTTTGTTTATTTATATGTAAATATAAGAAATAATGAAGGAGAGGTAAGAAGATGACAACAACTAGGATTAGAGAGAAGAGTGAAGAGTTAGGTTAATGATTTAATTTATAGGAGATCTATATTAATCCTAACCATTGATTGATTGCTTTATTTTCGAGTAATCCAATCTTATTAAACCTAGACCATTAGATTTAATCCAATGAACCTAGAAACGTTTTAAAATAATATGTCAAATCTCCTTCTAAGGTAAACAATATGTGTACATGCCTATAACATTGATCAATACATAAATTAATAAATCATTTTTATTTACTTTCCTTTCTAAATAAAATCTTCCCATTACCATCAATTATGTTACGTTAATTAATTCATTTATACCAATTTAGTCCATAACACTTATTCACATTTTACACTTTATACTAAAATTAAATATGGCAAAGTACCATGTATTTCTTTTTTATAGGATTTATCATACCCAGAGATTTTAAAAATTAAATATCTAATATAGTTTTTAATTCAATGCTTATTTTAGTTCCAAATCCACATGTATATTCAAATATCTTTAATTATCAGAAATTCATTTGTTTGATTAGTTAATATTAATATTTCAATAACAAAATCAGTTAATTTTTCGATTAACAGACGTACAAAAATCTGAGTCGTCATATTTCGACACCATGTCTTCCGCCTTTCTCCAATCCACTACGTACCATCCTTGTGATACCCTTAAAACATATAAGTTTAAACATATCTTTCAAAATGTTTAAAATTTTATTAAATGTAGGATTTAAAAATAAATATTTTCCTCTTGGATAAACTGTTACTCTTTTCAAAAACGCATTAATATTTTCCTTTTCTTTGATTAATATTTCACTACCTTAATTTATTGTGTTCCTTCTTATAACGTGGCATGCACCCTTATTTAAACATATTGACATATCTCCATTGAACTTTCTTTGTTTGGTAATAAATGTTCTTATTATTTAGTATCCATGTTTACATACTTCTTTTAAGATAATTGCTACTTTCTTATACACTTATCTTTCAAACTTACAATTGTGTAACTTTTATGAAATGCTCCCTTTTCAAAATAAACTCTTACATTTGCGCACATAAATATCTTTCCATTCTTCTCTTTTAAATGCACATACCTCATCGTACCCATTTTTTTTTCTTTTCCTTTATTAGTGTAATTCATACACATTTAACTTATTTCTTCACAAATAAATTATTCTATATTCTAACATTAATCCCTTGTTTTCAAAATAGATCAAAATGCGGCTACAATAAATGCTTCGTATTTTTTTTATATGGTATTCATTTCTGATAGTTTATATATATGAATTTGGGCTATAAAAATCTACTTAATACAACGGAAAAATCAAAATTTTCAAATTCATTTATTTGTGAAAATAAATCATTTCGTCCTATTATGTAAATTTACATTTTTAACGTTATAATTCATTATTAAAACTCACTAGATGTTACAAACAATAACAAGAATTAATATTTCATAAGCATCATAACTTAATTAATTTATACCTATTATAAATTAATTAAATCGAACGGTGTTTCAAAGACTGAATATATTCAATTGTGCGACTAACAAGGTGTGAATTTAGTTAGCGATTAATATTCGGTCAATTTAAGTGTTAATGTTCACACCTCACCTTAGCTAGTGGTTTGATAGTTTGACTTAATTCATTGCTCAAAAATCTCGTACGCAAAATTCAAATTTACATTTTTTAACGGTATCTTTTAGTAAGGATTATTACACACGTTCACTTCGTCGGCACTATATCACTTTAGGTCTTATGAAATTTGGTTTTGGTTTAAATTTCAGTATCATCCATATTCAACTCGGTTAATCCATAAACAAAGTCATTGGTTGAATAATAACATTTATTAACCACGCTACTTTGGTCTAAGATTTTGACTTTGAGTTGACTATGGTTGACCATGAGACTAACCTCAAATATTTGAGAAGACGAATTCTCTATTAAATAGTGTTTCACTTCCAGTGCTTCATGTCAAACCTCAGCCACAGTCGTTCAATGGTCGTCTGTCATATTTAACTATAATCAAAGTGGGTTATCCACATTTAAGTTTAATAGTATTCCCAAATCGAGAGAACATAATATCGCCTCTTCGAGATTTCTTTTTTGACTTAGTTGTTATGAACCAATAATTAACTCTCGGATGAGTCATTCAATAGTTATCCAATAACTATTAGTACATAACACCCTAGTGCCCCTCAAAAACCAAGAGTAATACTTGCCCAACATTGCAAGACCGTTGTGTACTCTAGTCTCAACGGATGTATCGATATCCTTTTTTAAAATATCTCTACTATGAATATCTTAAAAAAATGTCATCTATTATTGTGGTAATTTTCTCATGATTACAACTATTTATAATTATATAATATAACATATCATTTGAGAATTTTCTATTTAATATACTTATATGGATTACTTAATTAATATGTCACGATATAAAAACTACATAATAAAAAACACATACCTTTTACGTCGAACGAGATTTTATTACAGAATTAACAATTTACAATAAATTGCAGAATTGATTCTAAGGCATACCCCTAAATCTCTCGCAAGGTTGATTAAAGAGCTAGACATATGTAACAAATTACATAATTGTCTTTATCGCATACCACTAACTCCCTCACTGCTATCATTGCATAATGAAGGATTATGATCGACTATTGACGGGCCCTTCACATATTACTACAATTTCTATTTCGAAATGCAACGCTCTTTTGTGACCATGTGTTTCATGAATCATACAAAACATTTACAACCTCCTTCCTACTATGTGACCTTCCTTAGTGACGGCTTTTTGTAATGGAGAACATCTTATGTGGTCATGTATATATTCTTGATGGGGCTAAAGAGATCGAATAAGTTGTGAATTCTGAAGAATTCACAAAAATGAAATGAGGGTTCTCAACGAAGAAGTGCTCTCCAAATCGGATGTGAAAGTGGCTTTCCATCATATAGTTCACATAACTCTACTATTGACCTGAATTATATATTCAAAAGGTCCGCTTTCGGCCATTCCAAGTGCTCTTTTTTTTTGTACTAGACGCCGAGCCCGCTTGCCTAATCTCCTCTAATGGAGACGAGCGCAGCAAGTACATGGACCCCTTTCTTTATGTTTTTACCGACCAATAAAATAGTAGGTAGAGAATCATCATACCAAATTCCTACAACATGGCTCCTCCTTTTTTTGGTCGTCATGCCAACCTCTGTGTCCACTATATGTTTCTATTAAGATTCTCACTCTGATTTGTTAATTACCGCAGATCCGAAATCACCTCCACAGGTGTACTAGATATATTTATGAGTGTAGAAAGCCTAATTTTAGATTAAAAATGTAGTTGAGTAACTATATGGGTGTGTTGAATAATTTTTATTTGCTGTAAAATACCCCAAAATTCGAAATTACGGTGAAAAATACGAAGTTGGGATTTCGATAAAGTTCAATCAAATGATCCGAAGTTGGGATTTTGGTAAAGTTCAATCAAATGATCACTCCCAGAAGCGTTGGGTAACCAAAGATATTTATGAATAGAGCAAGCCCCCATCAAAATTCCAGTAAATATTTGCTGTAAAAATTCCCCAAAATCGTTTGGATTAGTAGATATCCAACAAATCCATGGAGATAAAAGGGAGAAAAGATCGTATATAATGATCGTATATTCAACTAGGGGTTCTAAGGGAGATTTGGACCGCATGCATGACAAAATACAACAGTTCAAATTCAAACAAATACACCATATACTAACAAAACATGATAACGCTAAGCAGCATAACAAAAACACAAAAGAGCGGTCCACCATACAGCATTAAACAGATGGGCATTGTTTAACAAAAACACATAGCAGTGGTAAAAGGCACTGCTTACAGAAACTGAAAATCAGGCACAGAAAAATAAACCACGTACGTTTGCAAATTAGTGAAATCAAACGACAGCATTAAAAGGCACACGATAACAGACGGAAAAGAAGACATTCAAACACTGAGAAAGAGAAACAAGCAGCCAACAAACAAATTAATAGTCCTCGCCATCATCTTCATCCCCTTCAGCTGACTCGGCACCAACTTCCTCATAGTCCTTTTCGAGTGCAGCCAAATCTTCTCTAGCCTCACTGAACTCACCTTCTTCCATACCTTCACCCACATACCAATGGACAAATGCCCTCTTTGCATACATCAGATCAAATTTGTGGTCAATCCTTCCAAACACTTCGGCCACGCTAGTACTATTAGAGATCATGCAAACAGCTCTTTGCACCTTAGCCAAATCACCACCTGGCACAACAGTAGGGGGCTGGTAGTTGATACCGCATTTGAAACCGGTAGGGCACCAGTCAACAAATTGGATTGTGCGCTTTGTTTTGATTGTAGCAACAGCTGCATTAACATCCTTTGGCACCACATCACCACGATACATGAGGCAGCATGCCATGTACTTCCCATGGCGTGGGTCACATTTTGCCATCATAGAGGATGGTTCGAAAGCAGAGTTGGTGATTTCAGCAACTGATAATTGTTCATGATACGCTTTCTCAGCGGAGATGACTGGTGCATAGGAGGAAAGCATAAAGTGGATCCTCGGATATGGTACTAAGTTGGTTTGAAACTCAGTAACATCCACATTCAATGCACCGTCAAACCTCAATGAAGCAGTCAGAGATGAGATGACCTAAAATCATAATAAAACGGGTTAATGGCCATCACAATCAAAGAATAAAGTGTATTAAAGTAGATGCTAATTGCATGCATCTGCAACGTAGTGGTCAGCTAGCTATACTATACAACCTAGTGAAAATTCAACCTCCTTTTGACAAACCACCATCAAAAGAAGACTAAATTATATTGCCAAGTAGATGCTAATTGAACAATGCAACTATAATGTATTGTTTAATTAGTTAAATCACGATGTATTGTTCAACTAGGTACAAGTGTACGCTTTAAAGGTCACGAATCATACAACAAAATTCTATGCTCATCACTGCCACTAGAAATATAATGTAACACAAATCTAATGGGATTCATAATGTAATTATTGTCTAATAGATATTTGAATTGGTATGTATCTTTGCAAGTTGGATTTATGTGATTAAGCATACAGTTGCACAACAGATACTTCAAAAGCATATAACATGATATTAACGCAAACCTGAGAGACAAGGCGATTAAGATTAGTATAGGTGGGTCGCTCAATGTCAAGAGAACGCCTACAAATATCATAGATAGCTTCGTTGTCAAGAAGCACAGCCACATCAGTGTGTTCCAAAAGCGAATGAGTGGACAGCACACTGTTGTATGGCTCCACAACTGAAGTGGAGACCTGAGGAGAGGGGTATACGGTAAAACCAAGTTTTGACTTCTTTCCATAATCAACAGAGAGGCGTTCAAGGAGGAGCGATCCTAATCCAGAACCGGTACCTCCACCAACTGCATTGAATACAAGAAATCCTTGGAGACCAGTACAGTTGTCAGCCAGCTTTCGGATGCGGTCAAGGCAGAGGTCAACAATTTCTTTGCCAACTGCAAAACAAACAAAGGAACAATCAGAAACATACCAACGATTTTTTTGCAACTTTAGCGATAATTGCATGCTTTATTATTATCAAACCATTTAATATTCAACTTTGGGGTTGAATATTGTATGTATTAAAGTATGAGAAACAGAAAAAAAGACATTGGAAATTGAACTTCAGAGTTGAAAATTGCATCTTATAGCATGAGAAACAGAAAATAAGTCATTGAAAATTTAACTTTTGAGTTCGTTCAAAAATGTGTTTCTTAATATGGGAAACAGAAAAGAAGATATTCTGATGTACACAGTTACCGTTGCTTTCTGTATGTAAATTTTATGCTATAATAATTGAATATTAAGTTAAGACTGCTGTTTACGTGTTATCTTTATGATGAAGTAGTGATTAATGACACTCTTATAATAACAAATTACTGTCACGGCTAAAAGCCCTATTAATAATAGGTTAAAGTGTACCCTGACTGCTGCAGTGGTTGAATATTAAATGGTCCAATAACAATGTCAATTAAATTGGATTAACTATTATATTTTAAAGACAAAAGGGTTTTACTAGTATAATGGCCACGAGCAAAGTTGTTTGCAGCATCCTCCTTGCCACTTATGAGCTGCTCAGGGTGGAATAGCTGGCGATAAGCACCAGTTCTGACCTCATCGATGACTGTGGGCTCAAGGTCAACAAAGACAGCACGCGGCACATGCTTCCCAGCACCAGTTTCACTAAAGAAGGTGTTGAAAGCATCATCACATGCACCAACAGTCCTATCACTAGGCATCTGTCCATCAGGCTGAATAAAAAGCAACATTACAAATTAGTGAATAAATTATTATTATTTGAAGGAAAACAATTGTGTATATGATATAAATAACCATCATTATACGTTTTAGTTTACTTGAAGTGGCAAAAAGTCCTTACAGCCAGACTATCATAATCACAGTTTAAAGTGGCAAAGTCAATAACACAATAAAATATAGCAAACCGTTGGAACCTAAATATAGCCCACAGGATTATTAATAATGCCCACACATCGGCAATCAGTAATATAAAGTTAACACTATATATTGGTTAAACAAATGAATCCAATACATTAAATTAAGAAGCAATCAATTGGATCCTATTGAACACCAAAATACAACATCAGCAGTTAACTCAATGAAAAGGATAATGATGACAATAACTAGCGATAATAATCTCAGTCATATAAATTGAGCACCATCAAAAATTATGAATTAAATCAAACCAGCTGGCTACCTTTAAATACAAATGATGTTCTTTAGGGTTTACTTATGGACATTAAAAATCTCGACCCTGGAAGAATAACAAACTGACAAAACCTAGATTCCTACTCTTGATAGACAAAGATACAACATTTTAAGCATACTACCTGAGGAACATTCAATTTACTCAGATCATGCTACATCATCGTTTAAATCATTCTTATACCTATCAGCTGGCACAAATGTAAATTGAGAATATGATGTCAAGCAGTAAATGTATATCTCGATTGAATGAACTTTCAAATCTAGCCCAAATCATGAATCTTGTAAGATTAAAGGAGCATATTCATTGTATACACAGTTAATAGCAGATCTATGCCTATACCAGTCACAAACCAAAAGCCTAAGTAATCTGGTATTTAATAATATGTTCCACGTATTTAATAATATTCATAACAATCTTACAAAAGAGATCTGGGTTAATCCCCCAAAACTAATCTAAATTTGAAATCTGGCATTTTAGTAAAAAGATCTATCAACATTCAGAATCAAATCCAACGCCTCTACAGATTTCCTGTCTAATAAACATAAATCCAATTTAAAAATGAAAATTCATTATACCTGAATCCCATGCTCAAGGCAGTAGAGCTCCCAGCAGGCATTTCCGACCTGAATACCAGCTTGACCGATGTGAATAGAAATACACTCCCTCATTTTCAAATTAAGAATTCAATGGGTAGAAAAATGGATTTAAATGTAGAGAAAAAAGAGACCTGATTTCTAGGGTTTTCAGAGAGAGAAAGCAGACGTTATGATGACGCCCTCTAGTGCTCTAAAACGAAGGCTTCGCCTCAATATTTATAGGAAATGGAATTTCTAACGGCGTTAAACTAGAACGTTGGTAACTAAAGGCTCTCCGTTACTCAAGGGTGGAACGTTCGACGTTGAACTAACTTTGTCTAAATTTTGCAATTCCTTTTTAAATTTTGAAAAAGGTTCGACGTACTAAAATTACAGTTTTGCCCATGAAAATTTGAGTGGACCAATAAACGAGCGTGGTTTAAGTTTCCAGCCCTAGCATGATTACAGTTATAAGCACAGTTTTAAACAACCGATGAGTATAGTTCAGTTGATTTTGAAGAAAAAATGTCAAACCAAATGATGTAAATTTTCAAAGAGGGTTTTGGGTTTTTTTTATTTGGAAGAGAAGAAAGAAGGAAGGAAGAAGAAAACAAAGTCCCACATTCTAGAGTTTCATATAATAATCTTGTATATGTATCTTTCAAATGAATGTTGGAGCCTTGGGGCTCACACATGTTTGCTTCGTTGTGAGTAGAGAAGTCATGCAACACCACACGCGCCGCCGTCCGACCGAACTAAACCGGGTCGGATTTCGGATCCAAAAATAGTTTTGGATCGTATATGAACAGTAACGGGCCAGATTTCAGCCCGTTAAGAACTCAGAACCGAAATTCAGAATTTGAATTGATGGCGGGAATTCGTAACGTTTTCTGAACGTTGCAAATGAAAGGACGCGACGTTTAAATTTAAATCCGTTCGCAACGGACGCGAACCGTTGCTAACGGTCGCGACACTTCGCGAATTAACACCTCTTCACGCCTATATATAGCGACGTCCAGAAATCATCACAGTTTGTTCCGCATCTTCTTCTTCTTCCTACAGCAGTTCTCGATGCCTGAATAGTATTACTAAACGCTATGTTTTTGTGAAGCCTACGAGGTGTTGCAAATTCATAAACTGTTGCAGAATTGCTCTCTTCTTCCTCTTCATTCTGTTCTCTACAAATTGCATCATCATAGACTGTTTTTTGAAGTGTTCTTGGTCGGATCAAAGTCGTACAAACTTTGAATTCGATTATGCTGTTATAAGGCTTCATTGAATCCTGAAAGTCGATAGTTCGATAACCCGTTTGTACCTGGTGGGTTGAACTATTGTCTGAAAGAATCTATTCCATAGATCATTGAAGTCGGAAGTACGACATTGTCTTCATCGCTATCGCCATCAAATTCGCCTCGAACCGCAAAATCCCCAACAAATTTTCAGACAAAATCTATCAACCATGGAAGGTTCGAGCGCTTTACAAGTTATGAATCAATATCTAAATCGATTGTAGCGTTTTGATGGCGACAATTTCACACGTTGGCAAGAGACGAAGAAATTTTTTCTGATCACCGTCAAGTTGTTCTACATTTTGGAAGATAACTTGTAAGAAATCCCGGAGGAAACTGATAAAGATGATGATGCTCTAAAGGCTAAACGTTCAAAACGCAAAGAGGACGATTTCCTATGCATATGTCATATTTTGAATGCGCTATCTACCCCAGTCTACAATGCTCATAGGACCTTGGAAACAGCGAAGAGACTCTGGACTGCTCTGGAGAATAAGTACCGCATATCCGAGGAAAGTAATAAAAAGTTTCTTATTTCTAATTTTATGGATTTCAAAATGGTCACCAATAAGTCCATAATTGGACAAGTAAGCAAAATCTTACTGTTGGTGAATCAACTTGAAGATGATGGAATTGATCCCCCTGAATCTTTTGTTGTTGGAGTTATAATTTCTAGACTTCCACATAGTTGGAATGATTATAAGAAAAAGATGAAACATGCAGAAACAGATTATAATTTAGACGGTTTGCAGCGTCATCTTCGTATTGAAGAAGACTCTCGTAAACGCGATCTAGATGATAATCCGCAAACTGAGTCTCATTCTAAGGCAAATAATGTTGAAATTACTGATAAATTAAAGCCAAAGAATGAGACACAGTTTAAGAAGAAAAATCATTCCAAAACCAACAACAAAAAGAAAGATGCTTGTTATTTTTGTAACAATCTCGGCCACTATGCACAAAACTGCCGTCTGCGGAAGAAACAACAAAAAGTGAATGCGGTCGAAGACTCACTTGTGGCTGTAGTGCAAGAGGCGAACTCCGTTAGTGGCAATGATAATGATTGGTGGTTCGATACTGGAGCAACCATTCACATTTGCAAGGACCGTAATCTTTTCAAGAGTTACGAAGAAAATAAAGGAGAAGCCGACGAAGTTACTGGAGCAAATAAGGTTCCAAGTAAAGTTCTGCGAAAAGGCACTATAGAACTTCGTCTCACCTCTGGAAAAGTTCTTACATTGGTCAATGTATTTTATTTACCTGATATGTGTAATAATTTGGTCTCTGGATACCTTCTTAACAAAGAAGGATTCAAGATGATGTATGAGTCTGATAAGCTAGTGTTGTCTAAGAATGGTAAATTCATTGGACAGGGATACTCTTGTAACGGCATGATTAAGTTGAATCTAATAAAGAAATCTTCTGTTTATATTGTTGATTCTATTAATTCATGGCATGGTAGATTAGGACATGTGAATTATAAATCCATTAAGAATATGAATAAATTAGGATTAATTTCTGATTGTGATTTCGATACCATCTCTAAATGTGAAATATGTGTTCAAGCAAAAATACACCGGAAATCCTTTAAATCCGTAGAAAGGAAAACTGGTTTGCTTGATTTGGTATATAGTGATGCGGGCGACTTAAAAAGTCATATTACCTATGGTGGTAACCAATACTATATAACATTCATTGATGATTATACTAGATATGCATATGTATATCTAATGAAAACTAAAGATGAGGCTTTTGATAAATTCAAAATTTACAAAGCAGAGGTCGAAACACAATTAGGAGTTAAAATTAAAATATTACATTCATATCGTGGTGGTGAATATTTCTCAAATGAATTCACCTTGTTTTATAAACAAGGTATAATTCACCAATGTACTGCCCCATATACACCACAACAAAATGGTGTCGCTGAAAGGAAGAATAGAACTTTAGTAGAAATGGTTAATGCTATGATCATAAGTTCTAATTTGCCTTATAACCTTTGGGGTGATGCTATGTTATCTGCATATATTTTAAATAGAGTGCCACTTAAAAAGAATAATATTTCCCCTTATGAATTATGGTTTGATAGGAAACATAACCGAACTAGACTTAAAGTTTGGGGTTGCTTAGCATACGTTAGAAAACCAGACCCTAAACGACCAAAGTTAGGAAATAGAGCATTTAAATGTGTTTTCATAGGATATTCACTTAATAGTATAACTATAGATTCCTTATTCTTGATACCCTAGAAGTTATAGAATCTGTAGATGTAGAATTTTTGAAAATCAAACTGTTGAGATCCCATTAAGATCATCTAGTCCATAACTAGTATGACTAATGATATCAATGACGATGATTATGCTCGTGCTCAAAACAGCAAGGAAGTGTCAGTACCAGATAATAGTACTGAACAACGAAGAAGTAAAAGAGCAAGAATAGAGGACTATGGTCCTGACTTCATTACATATCTTGTAGAAGGCAGTAAGGACGAAGTCCTCAATGTGACAAAATATGTAATGAACGTCGATGATGATCCCAAAACTTATTCTGAGGCTATGAGTTCCAGAGATTCCAATTTCTGGAAAGAAGCTATCAATGATGAAATGAATTCCATATTGTTAAACCAAACTTGGGTTTTAACTGATTTACCTCCTGGTGCTAAACCTATAGGATGTAAATGGTCATTCAAGAAAAAGTTGAATACAAATGGATCCATTGATAAGTTTAAAGCCAGATTAGTTGCTAAGGGATACAAACAAAGACATGGAGTAGATTACTTTGATACATATGCTCCAGTTGCTCGCATATCTTCTATACGCTGTTTAATTGCACTTGCATCAATTCATAAATTAGTCATACATCAAATGGATGTAAAGACTGCTTTTCTAAATGGAGATTTAGAAGAAGAGATATATATGGAACAACCTAAAGGTTTCAAAACCCCAGGCTAAGAAAAGAAAGTTTGCAAATTAGTGAAATCTCTTTATGGCCTGAAGTAAGCTCCCATGCAATGGCATGAGAAATTTGATAAAGTTGCACTGTCATATGGATTCATTGTTAATGATGCTGATAAATGTATTTATAGAAAATCGGATAACAACGGTATTGTTATAATATGTTAATACGCTGATGACATGCAAATATTTGGTTCCAATATATTCTGTGTGAATGAAACTAAAAAGTTTCTGTCTTCTAAATTCGATATGAAAGATCTAAGAGAGGCTGATGTAATTTTGGAAATTAAAATAGTTAGGAAAGAGGGGAGTTATTACTAACTCAATCTCATTACATAAAGAAATTCCTACAAAAGCATGGTCATTACGATGACAAACCAGCACCAACTCCTTTAGATCCTAATATTAAATTAGAAAATAACATTGGACGTACTATCTCACAACTAGTGTATTCCAGTGTTATTGGGAGTCTTATGTATGCAATGAATTGCACTAGACCAGACATCGCACATGCTATAAGCGTATTATGTCGATTTACGTGTTATCCAGGTTTCGAACATTGGAAATCTATTTTCAGAGTTTTGGCTTATTTGAAAGGAACCATTGAATATGGTTTATCTTATAAAGGATATCCTGCTGTAATAGAAGGATATAGTGATGCAACCTGGAACAATGTAGAATCTAAATCCAAGTCTACGACTGGATGGATCTTTACATTAGGAGGCGCTGCTGTGTCTTGGGCTTCCAAGAAGCAGACCGGTATTTCTGATTTAACAATGTTGTCAGAATTGATTGCATTAACAGATGCATGTAAAGAAGCGGAATGGCTTAGGAATTTATTAATGGAAATCCCTTTATGGAAGAAGCTCCAGCAGTCTTGATTAACTGTGACAATCAAGCAACGATATGTAATGTGTCTGATAAGACATATAATGGAAAGTCTAGACATGTGAGTCTAAGACATCAAATGGTGAGACAGTTACTCAAAAAAGGAGTTATAACTGTTGACTACATAGAAACGAAGAAAAATTTGGCTGACCCACTTACAAAGAGTCTTCCAAAGGCAATGGTTTCTATAAAGTCACAAGAAATGGGACTAAGGTCTGTGAATGGAGGTTGATCATACTTAACATAAACTCAACTTATGTCTTGAAATGGATAGACAAAGTTCAATGGGTCAACAAGTTAAGAGAATGATTATGGAACACTAAATCGATAATCCCGTAATATTTAGTGTAGGATTTTGCAAGAACAAAGGATGGATATATATCCTTAATAAGTCTAGAAACCTTAAAAGGTGTATCGCAGAAACACCTTAAGAGACTTACCTATATGAGTATGGAAATCAGGCTGTTTCCTAGGTAAGTAAGACCGCTTTCTAAGTAGACTCATGAACCAGGATTTAAGCACATAGTCATTAACGTGCTGAGCAATACAGAGCATTTTACCTAAGGAAATCAACATGTGTGATTGTTCCGGTTTTATCATTAGGGATACTTGGTTCAAGATTCGTTCACCATAGAACCTCAATAAAGCTTTGAATGGTTTACACTAAGTAAACATTCAAATCCAAAAGATACCTTTTACTTATGTGTTGGTTTTCACGGTGATGCAAAACTTGATCTTAGAACTACATATGCTTGATCCCGCTTGGGCATGTAGGAAGTCACTCTAGTGATATAGTCGTCCTATTTATGTATTTATTTTATTTTATTTTGAAAATTGGGGGAGATTGTTGTAAATTTTCAAAGATGGCTTTGGGTTTTTTTATTCGGAAGAGAAGAAAGAAGGAAGGAAGAAGAAAACAAAGTCCCACATTCTAGAGTTTCATAAAATAATCTTGTATATGTATAGCTCTCTCAAGTGGATGTTGGGGCCTTGGGGCTCCCACATGTTTGCTTTGCCGTGAGGAGAGAAGTCATGCAACACCACACGCGTGCCACCGCCGTCCGTCCGTCCGACCGAACCGGGCCGGGTCGGGTTTCGGATCCGAAAATATTTTTGGATCGTATATGAACAGTAACGGGCCATATTTCAGCCCGTTAAGAACCTAGAACCGAAATTCAGAATTTGAATTGATGGCGGGAATTAGTAACTTTTATGAACGTTGCAAATGAAAGGACGCGACGTTTAAATTTAAATCCGTTCGCAACGGACGCGAACCGTTGCTAACGGTCGTGACGCTTCGCGAATGGACACCTCTTCACGCCTATATATAGCGACGCCCAGAAATCATCACAGTTAGTTCCGCATCTTCTTCTTCTTCCTACAGCAGTTCTGCGATGCCAGAATAGTGTTACTAAATGCTATGTTTTTGTGAAGCCTACGAGGTGTTGCAAATTCATAAACTGTTGCAGAATTGCTCTCTTCTTCCTCTTCATTCTGTTCTCTACAAATTGCATCATCATAGACTGTTTTTTGAAGTGTTCTTAGTCGGATCAAAGTCGTACATACTTTGAATTCGATTATGTTGTTACAGGGCTTCACTGAATCCTGAAATTCGATAGTTCGATAACCCGTTTGTACCTGGTGGGTTGAACTATTGTCTAAAAGAATCTATTCCATAGATCATTGATGTCTTCATCGCTATCGCCATCAAATTCGCCTCGAACCGCAAAATCCCTAACAAATTTTCAGACAATATCTATCAACCATGGAAGTTTCGAGCGCTTTACAAGTTCTGAATCAGCATCTAACTCGATTGGAGCGTTTTGATGGCGATAATTTCACACGTCGGCAAGAGACGATGAAATTTTTTCTGATCACCGTCAAGTTGTTCTACATTTTGGAAGATAACTTGGAAGAAATCCCGGAGGAAACTGATAAAGATGATGATGCTCTAAAGGCTAAACATGCAAAGCGCAAAGAGGACGATTTCCTATGCAGAGGCCATATTTTGAATGCGTTATCTACTCCAGTCTACAATACTCATAGGACCTTGGAAACAGCGAAGGCACTCTGGACTGCCTTGGAGAATAAGTACCGCATATCCGAGGCAAGTAATAAAAAGTTTCTTATTTCTAATTTTATGGATTTCAAAATGGTCACCAATAAGTCCATAATTGGACAAGTAAGCGATATCTTACTGTTGGTGAATCAACTTAAAGATGCTGGAATTGATCTCCCTGAATCTTTTGTTGTTGGAGTTATAATTTCTAGACTTCCACATAGTTGGAATGATTACAAGAAAACGATGAAACATGCGGAAACGGATTATAATTTAGACGGTTTGCAGCGTCATCTTCGTATTGAAGAAGACTCTCGTAAACGCGATCTAGATGATAATCCGCAAACTGAGTCCCATTCTAAGGAAAATAATGTTGAAATTACTGATAAATTAAAGCCAAAGAATGAGACACGGTTTAAGAAGAAAAATCATTCCAAAACCAACAACAAAAAGAAAGGTGCTTGTTATTTTTGTAACAAGCCCGGCCACTATGCCCGAGACTGCCCTCTGTGGAAGAAACAATAAAAAGTGAATGTGGTCGAAAACTCGCTTGTGGCTGTAGTGCAAGAGGCGAACTCCGTTAGTGGCAATGATAATGATTGGTGGTTCGATACTGGAGAAACCATTCACATTTGCAAAGACCGTAATCTTTTCAAGAGTCACGAAGAAAATAAAGGAGAAGCCGACGTAGTTACTGGAGCAAATAAGGTTCCAAGTAAAGTTCTGGGAAAAGGCACTATAGAACTTCCTCTCACCTCTGGAAAAGTTCTTACATTAGTCAATGTATTTTATGTACCTGATATGTGTAAGAATTTGGTCTCTGGATACCTTCTTAATAAGGGAGGATTCAAGATGGTGTATGAGTCTGATAAGCTAGTGTTGTCTAAGAATGGTAAATTCATTGGAAAGGGATACTCTTGTAATGGCATGATTAAATTGAATCTAATAAAGAAATCTTCTGTTTATATTGTTGATTCTATTAATTTATGGCATGGTAGATTAGGACATGTGAATTATAAATCCATTAAGAATATGAATAAACTAGGATTAATTTCTGATTGTGATTTCGATACCATCTCTAAGTATGAAATATGTGTTCAAGCAAAAATACACCGGAAATCCTTTAAATCCGTAGAAAGAAAAACTGGTTTGCTTGATTTGGTATATAGTGATGTGGGTGGCTTAAAAAGTCATATCACCTATGGTGGTAACCAATACTATATAACATTCATTGATGATTATACTAGATATGCATATGTATATCTAATGAAAACTAAAGATGAGGCTTTTGATAAATTCAAAATTTACAAAGCAGAGGTCGAAACACAATTAGGAGTTAAAATTAAAATATTACATTCAGATCGTGGTGGTGAATATTTCTCAAATGAATTCACCTTGTTTTGTAAACAACAGGGTATAGTTCACCAATGTACTGCCCCATATACACCACAACAATATAGTGTTGCTGAAAGGAAAAATAGAACTTTAGTAGAAATGGTTAATGCTATGATCATAAGTTCTAATTTACCTTATAACCTATGGGGTGATTCTATGTTATCTGCGGTTATATTTTAAATAGAGTACCACTTAAAAAGAATAATATTTCCCCTTATAAATTGTGGTTTAATAGGAAACCTAACCTAACTAGACTTAAAGTTTGGGGTTGCTTAGCAAATGTTAGAAAACCAGACCCTAAATTACCAAAGTTAGGAAATAGAGCATTTAAATGTGTTTTCATAGGATATCCACTTAATAGTATAACTTATAGATCACTTATTCTTGATACCCTAGAAGTTATAGAACCTGTAGTTGTAGAATTTTTTGAAAGTCAAACTGTTGAGATCCCATTGAGATCATGTAGTCCAGAATCTAGTATGACTAATGATATCAATGACGATGATTATGCTCTTGCTCAAAACAGCAAGGAAGTGTCAGTACCAGATAATAGTACTGAACAACGAAGAAGTAAAATAGCAAGAATAGAGAAGGACTATGGTCCTGACTTCATTAAATATCTTGTAGAAGGCAGTAAGGACGAAGTCCTCAATGTGACTAAATATGTAATGAACGTCGATGATGATCCCAAAACTTATTCTGAGGCTATGAGTTTCAGAGATTCCAATTTCTAGAAAGAGGCTATCAATGATGAAATGAATTCCATACTGTTAAACCAAACTTGGGTTTTAACTGATTTACCTCCTGGTGCTAAACCTATAGGTTGTAAATGGATATTCAAGAAAATGTTGAATACAAATGGATCCATTGATAAGTTTAAAGCCAGATTAGTTGCTAAGGGATACAAGCAAAGACATGGAGTAGATTACTTTGATACATATGTTCCAGTTGCTCGCATATCTTCTATACGTTGTTTAATTGCACTTGCATCAATTCATAAATTAGTCATACATCAAATGGATGTAAAGACTGCTTTTCTAAATGGAGATTTAGAAGAAGAGATATATATGGAACAACCTGAAGTTTTCAAAACCCCAGGACAAGAAAAGAAAGTTTTCAAATTAGTGAAATCTCTTTATGGCCTGAAGCAAGCTCTCATGCAATGGCATGAGAAATTTGATAAAGTTGCACTGTCATATGGATTCATTGTTAATATGCTGATAAATGTATTTATAACAAATTGGATAACAACGGTATTGTTATAATATGTTTATATGTTGATAGCATGCTAATATTTGGTTCCAATATATTCTATGTGAATGAAACTAAAAAGTTTCTGTCTTCTAAATTCGATATGAAAGATCTAGGAGAGGCTGATGTAATTTTGGGAACTAAAATAGTCAGGAAAGAGGGGGAGTTATTACTAACTCAATCTCGTTACATAGAGAAATTCCTACAAAAGTATGGCCATCACGATGACAAACTAGCACCAACTCCTTTAGATCATAGTATCAAATTAGAAAATAACACTGGACGTACTATCTCACAACTAGAGTATTCCAGTGTTATTGGGAGTCTTATGTATGTTATGCATTGTACTAGACCAGACATCGCACATGCTATAAGCGTATTATGTTGATTTACGAGTAATTCAGGTTTCGAACATTGGAAAGTTATTTCCAGAGTTTTGGCTTATTTGAAAGGAACCACTGAATATGGTTTATCTTATAAAGGATATCCTGCTGTAATAGATGGATATAGTGATGCAACCTGGAACAATGTAGAATCCAAATCCAAGTCTATGATTGGATGGATCTTTACATTAGGAGGCACTGCTGTGTCTTGGGCTTCCAAGAAGCGGACCTGTATTTCTGATTCAACAATGTTGTCAGAATTGATTGCATTAACATATGCATGTAAAGAAGATGAATGGCTTAGGAATTTATTAATGGAAATCCCTTTATGGAAGAAGCCATCTCCAGCAGTCTTGATTAACTGTGACAATCAAGCAACGATATATAATGTGTCTAATAAGACATATAATGGAAAGTCTAGACATGTCAGTCTAAGACATCAAATGGGGAGACAGTTACTCAAAAGAGGAGTTATAACTGTTGACTACATAGAAACGAAGAAAAACTTGGCTGTACCACTTACAAAGAGTCTTCCAAATCCAATGGTTTCTATAAAGTCACAAGAAATGAGACTAAGGTTTGTGAATGAAGGTTGATCATCCTTAACAGAAACCCAACTTATGTCTTGAAAAGGATAGACAAAGTTCAATGGGTACCAACAAGTTAACAGAATGATTATGGAACACTAAATCGATAATCCCATAATATTTAGTATTGGATTCTGCAAGAACAAAGGATGAGTATATATCCTTAATAAGTCTAGAAATCTTAAAATGTGTATCGTAGAAAAACCTTAAGAGACTTACCTATATGAGTATGGAAATCAGGCCGTTTTCTAGGAAAGTAAGACCGCTTTCTAAGTAGACTCATGAGCCAGGATTTAAGCATATGGCCATTAACGTGCTGAGCAATACAGAACATTTTACCTAAGAAAATCAACATGTGTGATTGTTTCGGTTTTATCATTAGGGATACTTGGTTCAAGATTCGTTCACTATAGAATCTCGATAAAGCTTTGAATGGTTTACACTAAGTAAAGGTTCAAATCTAAAAGATACCTTTTATTTATGTGGTGGTTTTCACGATGATGCAAAACTTGATCTTAAAACTACATAGGCTTGATCCCACTTGGGCATGTAGGAAGTCACTCTAGTGATACAGCCGTCCTATTTATTTGTTTTATTTATTTATTTTATTTTGAAAATTGGGGGAGACTGTTGTAAATTTTCAAAGAGGGCTTTGGGTTTTTTTATTTGGAAGGGAAGAAGGAAGGAAGAAGAAAACAAAGTCCCACATTCTAGAGTTTCATATAATAATCTTGTATATGTATAGCTCTCTCAAGTGGATGTTGGAGCCTTGAGGCTCTCACATGTTTGCTTTGTCGTGAGGAGAGAAGTCATGCAACACTACACACGCGCCGCCGCCGTCCGTCCGTCCGATCGAACCGAACCGGGCCGGGCCGGGTTTCGGGTTTCGGATCCGAAAATATTTTTGGATCGTATATGAACAGTAACGGGCCAGATTTCAGCCCGTTAAGAACCCAGAACCGAAATTCAGAATTTGGATTGATGGCGGGAATTAGTAACGTTTTCTGAACGTTGCAAATGAAAGGATGCGACATTTAAATTTAAATCCGTTTGCAACGGACGCGAACCGTTGCTAACGGTCGCGACGCTTCGCGAATGGACACCTCTTCATGCCTATATATAGCGACGCCCAGAAATCATCACAGTTAGTTCCGCATCTTCTTCCTACATCAGTTCTACGACGCCTGAATAGTGTTACTAAACGCTATGTTTTTGTGAAGCCTACGAGGTGTTGCAAATTCATAAACTGTTGCAGAATTGCTCTCTTCTTCCTCTTCATTCTGTCTCTACAAATTGCATCATCATAGACTGTTTTTTGAAGTGTTCTTGGTCGGATCAAAATCGTATAAACTTTGAATTCGATTACGATGTTATAGCGCTTCATTGAATCCTGAAAGTCGATAGTTCGATAACCCGTTTGTACCTGGTGGGTTGAACTATTGTCTGAAAGAATCTATTCCATAGATCATTGAAGTCGAAAGTACAGCACTGTCTTCATCGCTATCGCCATCAAATTTGCCTCGAACCGCGAAATCCCCAACAAATTTTCAGACAATATATATGAACCATGGAAGGTTCGAGCGCTTTACAAGTTATGAATCAGCATCTAACTCGATTGGAGTATTTTGATAGCGATAATTTCATGCGTTGGCAAGAGACGGTGAAATTTTTTCTGATCACCGTCAAGTTGTTCTACATTTTGGAAGATAACTTGGAAGAAATCCCGGAGGAAACTGATAAAGATGATGATGCTCTAAAGGATAAACGTGCAAAGCGCAAAGAGGACGATTTCCTATGCAGAGGCCATATTTTGAATGCGCTATCTACCCCAGTCTACAATGCTCATAGGACCTTGGAAACAGCGAAGGCACTCTGGACTGCCTTGGAGAATAAGTACCGCATATCCGAGGCAAATAATAAAAAGTTTCTTATTTCTAATTTTATGGATTTCAAAATGGTCAACAATAAGTCCATAATTGGACAAGTAAGCGAAATCTTACTGTTGGTGAATCAACTTGAAGATGCTGGAATCGATCCCCCTGAATCTTTTGTTGTTGGAGTTATAATTTCTAGACTTCCACATAGTTGGAATGATTATAAGAAAAAGATGAAACATGCAGAAACGGATTATAATTTAGACGGTTTGCAGCATCATCTTCGTATTGAAGAAGACTCTCGTAAACGCGATCTAGATGATAATCCGCAAATTGAGTCCCATTCTAAGGCAAATAATGTTGAAATTACTGATAAATTAAAGCCAAAGAATGAGACACGGTTTAAGAAGAAAAATCATTCCAAAACCCAACAACAAAAAGAAAGGTGCTTGTTATTTTTGTAACAATCCTGGCCACTATGCCCGAAACTGCCGTCTGCGGAAGAAACAACAAAAAGTGAATGTGGTCGAAGACTCGCTTGTGGCTGTAGTGCAAAAGGCGAACTCCGTTAGTGGCAATGATAATGATTGGTGGTTCGATACTAGAGCAACCATTCACATTTGTAAAGACCATAATATTGTCAAGAGTTACGAAGAAAATAACGGAGAAGCCGACGAAGTTACTGGAGCAAATAAGGTTCCAAGTAAAGTTCTAGGAAACGGCACTATAGAACTTCATCTCACCTTTGGAAAAGTTCTAGGAAACCTAACCTAACTAGACTTAAAATTTGGGGTTGCTTAGCATACGTTAGAAAACCAGACCCTAAACGACCAAAGTTAGGAAATAGAGCATTTAAATGTGTTTTAATAGGATATTCACTTAATAGTATAACTTATAGATTCCTTATTCTTGATACCCTAGAAGTTATAGAATCTGTAGATGTAGAATTTTTTGAAAATCAAACTGTTGAGATCCCATTGAGATCATCTAGTCCAGAACCTAGTATGACTAATGATATCAATGACGATGATTATTCTCTTGCTCAAAACAGCAAGGAAGTGTCAGTACCAGATAATAGTATTGAACAACGAAGAAGTAAAAGAGCAAGAATAGAGAAGGGCTATGGTCCTGACTTCATTACATATCTTGTAGAAGGCAATAAGGACGAAGTCCTCAATGTGACTAAATATGTAATGAACGTCGATGATGATCCCAAAACTTATTCTGAGGCTATGAGTTCCAGAGATTCCAATTTCTGGAAAGAAGCTATCAATGATGAAATGAATTCCATACTGTTAAACCAAACTTGGGTTTTAACTGATTTACCTCCTGGTGCTAAACCTATAGGACATAAATAGATACTCAAGAAAAAGTTGAATACAAATGGATCCATTGATAAGTTTAAAGCCAGATTAGTTGCTAAGGGATACAAGCAAAGACATGGAGTAGATTACTTTGATACATATGCTCCAGTTGCTCGCATATCTTCTATACGCTGTTTAATTGCACTTGCATCAATTCATAAATTAGTCATACATCAAATGGATGTAAAGACTGCTTTTCTAAATGGAGATTTAGAAGAAGATATATATATGGAACAACCTAAAGGTTTCAAAACCCAAGGCCAAGAAAAGAAAGTTTGCAAATTAGTGAAATATCTTTATGGCCTGAATCAAGCTCCCATGCAATGACATAAGAAATTTGATAAAGTTGCACTGTCATATGGATTCATTGTTAATGATGCTGATAAATGTATTTATAGCAAATCGGATAACAACGGTATTGTTATAATATGTTTATACGTTGATGACATGCTAATATTTGGTTCCAATATATTCTGTGTGAATGAAACTAAAAAATTCTGTCTTCTAAATTCGATATGAAAGATCTAGGAGAGGCTGATGTAATTTTGGGAATTAAAATAGTTAGGAAAGAGGGGGAGTTATTACTAACTCAATCTCATTACATAGAGAAATTCCTACAAAAGTATGGTCATTACGATGACAAACCAGCACCAACTCCTTCATATCCTAGTATTAAATTAGAAAATAACACTGGACATACTATCTCACAACTAGAGTATTCCAGCGTTATTGGGAGTCTTATGTATGCTATGCATTGCACTAGACCAGACATTGCACATGCTATAAGCGTATATGTCGATTTACGAGTAATCCAGGTTTCGAACATTGGAAAGCCATTTTCAGAGTTTTGGCTTATTTGAAAGGAACCATTGAATATGTTTTATCTTATAAAGGATATCCCGCTGTAATAGAAGGATATAGTGATGCAACCTGGAACAATGTAGATTCCAAATCCAAGTCTACGACTGGATGGATCTTTACATTAGGAGGCGCTGTTGTGTCTTGGGCTTTCAAGAAGCAGACCTATATTTCCGATTCAACAATGTTGTCAGAATTGATTGCATTAACAGATGCATGTAAAGAAGCGGAATGACTTAAGAATTTATTAATGGAAATCCCTTTATGGAAGAAGCCATCTCCAGCAGTCTTGATTAACTGTGACAATCAAGCAACGATATATAATGTGTCTAATAAGACATATAATGGAAAGTCTAGATATGTGAGTCTAAGACATCAAATGGTGAGATAGTTTCTCAAAAGAGGCATTATAACTGTTGACTACATAGAAACGAAGAAAAACTTGGCTGACCCACCTACAAAGAGTCTTCCAAAGGCAATGGTTTCTATAAATTCACAAGAAATGGGACTAAGGTCTGTGAATGAAGGTTGATCATCCTTCACAGAAACCCAACTTATGTCTCGAAAAGGATAGACAAAGTTCAATGGGTAGCAACAAGTTAAGAGAATGATTATGGAACACTAAATCGATAATCCCATAATATTTAGTGTTGGATTCTGCAAGAACAGAGGATGGATATATATCCTTAATAAGTCTAGAAACCTTAAAAGGTGTATCGCAGAAACACCTTAAGAGACTTACCTATATAAGTACGGAAATCAGGCAGTTTCCTAGGAAAGTAAGACCGCTTTCTAAGTAGACTCATGAACCAGGATTTAAGCACATGGCCATTAACGTGCTGAGCAATACAGAACACTTTACCTAAGGAAATCAACATGTGTGATTGTTCCTGTTATATCATTAGGGATACTTGGTTCAAGATTCGTCCACGATAGAATCTCGATAAAGCTTTGAATGGTTTACACTAAGTAAAAGTTCAAATCCAAAAGATACCTTTTATTTATGTGTTGGTTTTCACGATGATGCAAAACTTGATCTTAGAACTACATAGGCTTGATCCCAAGTGGGCATGTAGGAAGTCACTTTAGTGATACAGCCGTCCTATTTATTTATTTTATTTTATTTTGAAAATTGGGGGAGATTGTTGTAAATTTTCAAAGAGGGCTTTGGGTTTTTTTATTTGGAAGAGAAGAAAGAAGGAAGGAAGAAGAAAACAAAGTCCCACATTCTAGAGTTTCACATAATAATCTTGTATATGTATAGCTCTCTCAAGTGGATGTTGGGCCCTTGGGGCTCCCACATGTTTGCATTGTTGTGAGGAGAGAAGTCATGCAACAGCACACGTGCGTCGCCGCCGTCCGTCCGACCGAACCGGGCCGGGTCGGGTCGGGTCGGGTTTTCGAAAACATTTTTGGATCGTATATGAACAGTAACAGGCCAGATTTCAGCCCGTTAAGAACCCCGAACCGGAATTCAGAATTTGAAATGATGGCGGGAATCAGTAACGTTTTCTGAATGTTGTAAATGAAACGACGCGACGTTTAAATTTAAATCCGTTTGCAACGGACGCGAACCGTTGGTAACGGTCGCGACGCTTCGCGAATGGACATCTCTTCACGCCTATATATAGCGACGCCCAGAAATCATCACAATTAGTTCCGCATCTTCTTCTTCTTCTTCCTACAGCAGTTCTACGACGCCTGAATAGTGTTACTAAATGCTATGTTTTTGTGAAGCCTACGAGATGTTGCAAATTCATAAACTGTTGCAGAATTGCTCTCTTCCTCCTCTTCAATCCGTTCTTTACAAATTGCATCATCATAGATTGTTTGTTGAAGTGTTCTTGGTCGGATCAAAGTCGTACAAACTTTGAATTCGATTACGCTATTATAGGACTTCATTGAATCCTGAAAATCGATAGTTCGATAACCCGTTTGTACCTGGTGGGTTGAACTATTGTCTGAAAGAATCTGTTCCAAGATCATTGAAGTCGGAAGTACAACATTGTCTTCATCGCTATCGCCATCAAATTTGCCTCGAACCGTAAAATCCCCAAGACCAAATTAAAACAAAAAAATGATAACCGGATCGAAACGAATTAATTTTCACTAGTTTGATCGGTTACCAATTTAATCGAACTAAAAATGTAAGTAAAAGGAATTATTTTATGTTATTACTTAAATGATTTTTTTTAATAGAAATGATGTATGGACCAAAAGGTCATGCAGCTTATACACACACACATTCATATATGTATATATGCATATATCTATGTATGTATGTATACACACACTCGCACATGTGTGTGTACATATATATGTGTGTGTGTGTGTACATATGTGTGTGTGTGTGCATATATGTATGTGTGTGTAGCGGCCAACAAGGCTTGGCCGATTGCCCATCGGGTTTTAAGGTGGACCGCCTATCTATACAAAACATATAAGCACAGACGTGAGGCATAAACACCTCTAGGCCAGCTAAAAATCACAAATTGCAAGCATGGTTACACAAAGATATAGAGATGCAAACCAATGTGCCCATGGAGTACAAATCCAAAAGGTAGAAGAGCTTCACCCCAAATTTCAGAAAAAATTGCCAAGGTAGAACAAATGCTATCAGGATTTTCCAAAGTAGAACAAAACTCGCATGGATTTTCGACAAGGACCCAAATCCAGAATACCGACTACCACATTTCCCAAGACATTGGCAGTGAAGACCATAATCCAAAACCAAATTTTCGTGAAATATTGCACTAAACAACAAATGAAGAAGGATAGCAGCCTCATATTTCATATCAAATACCAACGCTCAACTAACACAAGCATAATTACGGAGAGCCATGCAAGGAGATGCATAAGGTATAAACGACAGGAAAGAAAGCATATACCAAAAAACAGGAGAGCCATGCAAGGAGATGCATAAGGTATAAACGACATGAAAGAAAGCATATACCAAAAGACACCAACTTGCATAGATTCTAAACATCACCGGGAAGACAATCGGGGAGAAACACACCAGCTCGCCTAGCACGACAACCAATCACAGCAAATATAACTTCCGTTGCATAGTAATCACTGAGGAAAAACACTAAAAAGGTGAGAAATCGGCACAGAGTGAAACCGACTTCAAGCCAAACCACATAGCACTAGAATTAAAATCAAAAGACATGGCATAGAAGCCAACACAGCACATCCAAATGCAAATTCGACTAGAAAAAACAACATCACCACTTCAGGAATCAGATAGGATCTAGAGCTGGAAACACACACGAACAAGCATAACCCAAAGACATATCGTAAATAACCACAATTCTGACGAATCACCCAAGCTAAAACGATCTTCTGAATTGTCAATTTCAGAGTTGGGTGAGGCAATCTCCAAGGCAAGCCTAAGAAGTTCCAAAACCTCCTAGAAATCTAGCATGGAGTTAGTGGATCAAATGGGGTCTAAACGGCATAACGTCACGGAGTAGATCTGACGACATCAATGAGTCAAACGAGAAGTAGATCATGGTGAGCAAAGGTGCCAGACCTGGAACAAAGTAAGGGAGATGAGCGAATCTGAAAGGGATAAGATTACTCGAAGGAGGAAGCATGTGTGAGGCAACAAGCAAAAGCAATAGGAAAAGCTTGGATTAGAGAGCCCTAATCCACATCGGTGAAGCAAGAAAAAGTTACTTAAAAGATTAATTTACCCAAAGGAAAATATAAATTTATGTTTTAAAAAGTTTTCTGAATATTTTTTAAAGTTTATAAGAAAAATCAACATACTTTCAATAAATAAACTTTATATTTTATTATTAAATCAATTATTAAAAGTATTGCAATGTCATAAATTTAAATAATAGAATAGAAATTTGATTAATTCGGTTGAACCAATAACCAAAATAAAATATTTTACCAACCAAATTTAAACCTTAAAATTCATAACGAGCCGAACGGACCAAAATAAAACAGGTTAGTCGGTTAATTCGATTCTAACTAAATATTGCTCATTCTTAATGACCGGTACATGAGAGCATGCTTGGGGTTCCTCTAGATAGAGTTATAACTAGCTATGTTGCTTGAGGTCGAGCGCTGCACTGAAATTGCTTCTAGAGTCAAAACTAAATCAAAATGGAAAAATAAATGTTCATCACGTAGTGATACAAATAAATTTATTAGTCGGCATTTATGGTCACATAATAAACTTTTCTATTTAATAGGCATCCAGAATGGAAGTGCTGGTTGAATAAAAAGTAGTAGAAATTTGTGACGCGTCCTTATTTTTATTATTTTACAAATTATATCTCTGTCAATTTCATGTTATGTTTTACATTCCTATTTTTATTTTCCAAATTTGTCTTTCCATTTTTACTCCTATACTTACTCCTGTTCTTCTAAAATTAACACCTCCCATTTCCGACTTTATTTCGTTTGTTACAATTTTTTTTCTTATTTCGTGAAATTTTCGTCCAATTTGTATATCTAATCTCCTTCAAATTTTCGTGCTTTCGGCTACTGCGCATACATCTCGAGCAAATGTTGGCATTTCAGTTTTTGTACATCTCGATTTATTGGTGACGGGAAACGTTTTTTTTTTTGCTTAATTTCATTAGAATTGGATATCATCTTCTTCTTCTATCTTGTGCTAATAATATGTATTCGAGGTTAGTGTTTTAGATCGTGGTTATTTTTATTTGTTTGATCTTTGTTATAACATCATGTTAAGTTAAATTTTGTTCCTTTTGTTGTAGCTACAGTTTGTTATTAAATATACTGTAGTTTTTATAATTGAAGTTTATTATTGGTAGCGATATGAAAATAATAGGATATGTCATTAAATTTTTATGAAGGCAATTATTTGTATGGCATATATTTGCCTATGCTGACTTTATTGTGTTTGTTTTTATAACCATTGTAATTGGTTATAATGCTCATGCTCTTACTGTTACAGTTCAAATATGTTGTTTGTATTGAATAATACGAAATTAATAGATATGGCAGTGAAGTGTTATGTAGGACATTATTGTTAGGACAAATATCTGTATGTGCCTTAATAATAATTTTTGATAAATATTTGTTATGCTAGTTTTTTATATTTTTATTTTGTAGTAATTTTATTTTAATATTATATGTGTTTTTTCAGGCCTGCTCCAATTAATGCTCTTATCGTTTTTCTGTTGGATAATAATACTTAAGTAGGCATATTGGTTTAAGTGATTGTGTGTTGAGATAGTGAACATGGACCAGAATTAACATATGGTTCTATTGAATTGGTTTATGAAAGAAATGATAAGAAAAGAGTTATCGAAACTAATTTTGATATGCATAGTATATCGTTGCTTGTTGCCCATGACCGTGATGATTTTTTACTTGTTTCGGTTATATCTAAGCAATGTAATAGTATTTCGACGGACGTTGGCTCTTTATTTGTTGGTTCTTTCGATGAGTGTGTCTTATATACTTCTTCAATGATTTATTCTTCGTTTGACTCCAGTTCTACTTTGAAAACGGTTGTTATAAATCGATTCTAGTTATCTTGTATTTATTGGTGTTGGTCAAAGATTTGCAGGTGACATTAAGGAGTTCTGATTGTATCTTATGTTTGGATTAAGAATGCTTATAAAGTTAATGTTGTTAAAGATGATAGGGAGTGAGTTACAGCTGTCTGTTCACGAGAAGGTCGTGCTTTTTATATTCATGCTTCTCGTAAGTTTAAGGTACAAGGGTTTTTTGTTATTAAAACTATGCAATCTAACCATTCATGTGGAGTTTGTATTGTAGACGTTAACCATCCATTCATTTCTCGCAAATTGGTTAAGAAGTTGGTTCTTGATTTTACTCGTTCAAGTCCTCTTATGAAAATTAAAGAAGTTGTTCATTTATTTAAAAACGAGTATAATACTGTTTTAAATTACTATTTTGTTTATACGGGAAAAAGATTGGCTTTGGAAGAAATTCATGGGAACAATTTGATTTCGTATTATCATTTGAAATCTTTCTGTGAAGTCGTGGCTGTGTGTAATTCTAGTGGTACTATTGAACTTCAAGGTGATTCCATGAGTTATGAATTTAAGTGCGTTTTCATTGGGTTTGAAGCATGAAAATATGAATTTGATTATTATCATCCTTTGATTTTCTAGATGAGACTTTTATGAGAGGTAGAGAACAAAATCGAATTATGTCTGCTACAGTTAAGAATGATAATCAAGGTATGATTTAGTTCCGAAAATTATGATATAATTGATTTGTATTTTATTTAATAAAATATTTGACATACCCATATTATTTTAGTTTATTCATTTTGTTTGTTTTGTTATTTTATTTGTTAAATTAGTATTATAAATGCTATTTTATTTACTTGACAAATATTATACTGTATAGTTTAATTTCTGTGTTATATTATATGATTTAGGTTGTTAAATATTTCAATGCCAAATATTTGTCATATTATTATGGCAAATATTTGACGTAACTTTAACATTGCAATTTGAATAATTTGTGCATTTATTTTTATTTTGATTATGTAACAAATGTATTTTTATTTATTTCAGGTTTTTTCCCACCGACTTTAGGCAATGTAACTAGTGAAGATAAACTTAATTTGTATTGATTTTTAACAAAGATGGGGGAAATGTTATGTGATGATGATCGTTATTTCACCTTTGTATCTGATCGACATCCTGGTATTTCGCTTGTTGTTCCTCAGGTTTTTCCAGATTTAGCTTATGATTCTTGTTACTATCATTTGAAGCATTTTTTAACAAAAGGGTGTCCTCAAGGTAAAAGGAAATGAATTATTTCATTATTTTATCAAGTTGCTAATGCTGCAACAATAGATATATTTAATCAAGCTTTGTCAGAGTTTAAAACTACCGGTGGGGTCGATTAGAAAGTTTCTTGCATGTTTTTCCTTTTGAAAAGTTTGCTAATGTCTTTTTATGGGCAATCAATATGGGGAAATGGGTTCTGATTGTGCAAAAAGATTTAGTCGATAGATTTACCTATCACTGAATGTTTAGATAAAATTCGTTTGAAGCTCATGAAACTTATTTTGATAGACGTCTGTTATGTAAAGTTGGAATAGCCAGTTGCACCCTGTTATGGAGAATCATTTAAGAGATTTGTACCTTGAGGGTATTCAATGAAAAATTTCTAGAACTACTATTGATGTTTATGAAGTTCAATGAACTCAATCTCATCGTGTAAATTTGAGTGTTCGGCGATATAGTTATAACTTACGACGCGTTAATGGATTTTTATGCGCTTATGCTATTAAATGCATTCTGGCTTTTGATTTGGATGTTTACTCCTATATTAAGAACTATTTCAAAGTATTCTTTTCCTGAACATCTTATTCTCATCTGATTCATCCACTTGTTTATTTTCAAATTGAAGATGATTTACCAAAAAATGTTGAAGTTCGACCTTTTAAGAGAAAACATGGTGCATGAATGCCTTCTTTTAAACGGATCAAGTTAGCTAGTGAGGTGAATAAGTATAAATGTTGCAGTTTGTATAAGAAATCAGATCATAACAAAAGGTCTTGCCTGTTAAGAAATCAAGTGTAATTTTTACACATTATTGGCTTTTTATTGTGAAACTATTAATGTATTTTAATGTTTTGTTTTGTTGAATTAGATGGTTTTTTTTAATTATTTTACTAATTTGTTTGGTTAGCAGTGTAATTTAATCTGTCTGGTTACTAACGCTCTGGCAATTATTGAAAGAACTAGGCCAATTTGCAACGGAAGAAATTGGTGAATTTTAAGTTTTTTTACTCTATTGGATTTTAGTTGAGCCCGTGAAGCCTAATTTAATTGTAGCATTTATAAATTTGATTTTAAATAAAATTATTATTTTATTTAAATTAGTTGAAGGGAAGTTTAAAAAAAATTAATTTTAAACGTAAAGTGTAATAAATACACATTTATTAATAAGAGTTAATATATATAGAGAAGGAAACCTTTGGTTTCTTCCCCTTAAACAAGTAATAAATTGAGAGCATTGATTGCGTTAAATAGTGATATGAACCTTTCATTTTTCTCTTTAATTCAAAGTGATTGATTATATTTAATATATATATATATATAAAATATATACGTATGCGTGTGTGCGCACATGCATGTGTAACATAACAATCGTTGAATGGTATACCATGCCCGTATATAGATATTGGGATTTACATTGCAATGGACATATTAGCTCATTTTGTGTGTACTTTTAATTTGTCCAAATTCGTGCTTGTACAATATAGCAAAACAAGATATTAAAACATGTAAATGAATATACATATATACGTATATATAATATATACATACATATATGCGTACATAACACATATATACACACACACACATATATGTATGTGTGTGTATAAATACATACATATACATACACACGGATATATATATATATATATATTATTGAACAAAATAGTTTCTGCCAAAATAAATTAATGTAAAATAATTATATGAAAAATTATAAGTTTTATAATTTTAGAAAACCGGGAAATACATTTCGAGCTTAAAATAATTTATGGAATTTTCTCAACTAAAATAATGTTTATCATTAAAATAATTAATAGCGGCCTGAAATCAAAATAATTCTTAAAAATATGAAATCAAGCTGAAAATGTCTAAAACTTTTCATGTAGATACCTGAGACCTATTTTAGGCTTAGGGAAGATTTTCGGAATTTTCTCAACTGAAATTATATTTCAAATTAAATAATTGATTGCAGGTCAAAAATAAATTAATTATAAAATTTATTAAATTAAATTATAAATATATAAAAAAGGTTCTAAAGGTACCTGAGATAAATTTTAGCCTTAAGAATAATTTATATAATTTTCTCAATTGAAATTATATTTTTAATTAAATAATTGATTGTAGGCCAACTGTAAATTAATTTAAAAAAATATATTAAATTAAGTTTTGAAAATCTAAATATTTTACAATAGGCTTCTTGTACGATGCAAAAAGTTTGAAAAATATAAAACTATATTTTAAACTATTAATAATTTTATACACAATAAACAACACACGATCTTGTTAAATAATAAAAAAATATGTATATAAAAATTTAATAAAATATTTTTATATTTTTGCAATTCATGATAAGTATAAATCATCATAAAAAATTTAAGATTAAATATTAATGATATATAATCATATATATAATTATACATATTGACAATATACGTGCATTTAGTCTAAATCTATATATACATACATATACATACATACATATACAGATATATATATATATATATATATATATATCAAAATAAATCAAAATCAAATTTTATTTTAGAAAATTAATTCAATAATAAATAAATAAATAAAGTATTTCAATAAGCACATAACCAATCCAATTGACATGTACCCACAAAAATCTCACCAAATCTAAACAATAAACAAATCTAAGCACAAATAGATGATTGGATGTAAATCAACTTTTATATGATAAACTTTATATCAAAACAATAAAATAAATGAAATTTCACCTCTTAGTGAACCATTTGAGTCCACATTGGACAATGATCTTTCTTCTTAGAACCATTCCCAATTTATCAGGTTGCCATCCGAGATTAAAGACCTTCTATTACAAATTAGTAATTTTAATTTGAATTAGATTGAGATTTTTTTCAGGATTGTTTTAGAGGATAGTGCTGCCATTAAAATGAGGAAGAATAAGAAGAAAGTCGTGGTAAAAAAATGAAATTAACCCGAGATTAGAGTTTAGATATTAGTATTTATATGCATAGGATAAGAGAGCAAACTATGCAAGTTTCTCACTAGATCTTGTGCATGCATCTTCAAATCCTAATCTTATATTGTAGCCGCCTTCGACCTCTCTCATACCAATGTCTATCCTCTCTAAATCTTATGGGTTGGGAGCTCGTTTAACCAAATTAAATATGTACAATCATATTTAACCTATTTTGCTATTGATACCTCATACTGATGAATATAGTCATAACTTTTATAAATACATGCAACAATTTTATTTCTCAAATCACATTCACATTTCATAAATATTACTTTATTTAAAAACTATATACTAATTAAATTGTTTGATCTGAAGAAAATTCATCGTTTCGGCTCTTGGGTGTAAATTTGGCCAGTGATTAACGTCGAACAATTCGGACATTAACATTCACACTTCACATAGCAGGTGACGTGATAATATAGCTAAATTTATCGCTTATTCATTTTCGAAAAAATCTCATTCTATTTAATAAGCGTTACTTAGTCATGAGAATTATTAACACCAATTCTCTTCGTCCAAAACCATATCACTTTGGATTATTGAATTGGTTATAGTCAAAATTCAAACATCGTCCACATTCAGCTCTATAGTCCAAATATAAAATTCTTGGTTCAATAATAATAGTTATAACCAATCAAACTACTCTGGCTAGAGATTTTGACTTTCGGTTGAAATGAGTTGACCGTGATACTAACACCATATGACTGAGACGGATCCTCTCTTGAATAGTGTTTCACTTCCAATACTTTTACTCGGCTCAACTATAGTCATTCGATACATGTTAGGCTATGATTTGACTATAATCAAAGCAGAGCATACATAATCAAGATTCACACTATTCTTAAGTCAAACGAACTATGTAAATTATTCACATTAATATTTTCTGTTTGACCTTAGTTATATTAACCAACGAAAAACTATCGAATGAGTCGTTTCATAATTGTCTAGTAACCATTAATACATAACCACTAGGTGCCCCCAGTAGTCATGAGTAATACACTACCCAATATTTGGAGAGCGTTAAGTACTTTAGTCTTAATATATACATCAATATCCAGTCTCGATGCATCTTGACTAGGAACATTTAAAATGGTATATTTAATTTTATTGTGACAAATTACTCGTTGTTACAACACTTTGTAACTACTATCACAAAACACACTTTTCTATTAAAAGATTTGACTAACTTAATTACGTAATATAACCACATTACATCAAGTATATAATAGAAAGAAAACACCTTTATTTCTTGTAAGATTGGTCAACAAGTTAGGTATACGTAACAAATTACATAATTCCTTCTAGGGCATACTCCTAACTCTATCAATTATCAGTCCGGCAAATATCTGCCTAGCAAATATTGATGAAGTAAATGTGTGCCCATGATATATTTAATAGTTTGTGGTTGCTTATTATACATCTGACACGCATATATATGGTTTTTCATGATAATACGTTTTTTTAGTTGTTGTTTATGAAGATAAGCTTTGTTAGTCATTATTCTAATTCAGTTATAAATAGTTTATACTTGCACTTGATCAAGATGTGTATTTAGTTATCTTTGGCATCCATGCCTATCTAATTATATTTTGTTTCTTGTTAGACTTTGTATTCATATATTCCTTATTAGGTTCTGCCCCAACTAAATATTTATCAGGAAAATATCTGTCGGTCAAATACTTTCCGGACCAATATTTGCCTCATATGTATTTCTTTTGCTTTCATGATTATGTTGCTTAAATGCTGTCATTTTTTTTCATGATCAGATCGGTTAGATTTTTCATTTATGATTAAATTGGTTAGAATTTGATTGTATATTATAGGCTATAGGTTCGACATTCGGTTGGCTTTAGCATTCGGTGGTATGCTCGATTAAACAATATATGTAACATCCCCTATCATGAGGCCTAAAGCTAAGCGTTATAGATACTGCAGTCATATAAAGTATTAACTTCCGACGAGAAAATACGGCTATGCGATGGTTTCCGTAATATCAAAAACACATGAATATGAAACAAAATCACATATATCAAAAATAAACATTTCTAATTACATTTCAAAACTTGTTTCATATCCAAAATTACATAATCCCATAACGTTTTCCAAGTTCAAATCAATTATAATATTACATAAATACATCAAGAGTGGCATAATGCCCCATTGGTTGACCAGAGTACCATATAGCCATAACTGACATAATACAACATAGCGGAATAAAACAAACAAAAACAGCAACTCTTAAATAGCCATCTGTCAGCCTCCTGCTCATCTCCGGAAGCTTTATTCCCCAACTTACTAAAACTTGAACATCATCAACCCTCGTCCTACTCAAATCAATTTTGTGCACCCGAGAGTTTAAGGGAAAAAAGATAAACTTCGAGTAAGGCATAAAGCCTACTGTGAATAATACTATACATTTCGGTTATTTCATATTAAGTGAGACCACGCCGCTTAGCGGAATGGGTTTCCCCTCACCGACATCTTTTTCTAAAACATATCTTTTGCAAGTAATAATCCTTCAACCAAAACTAGTTAAAACAATAAAGCATTATCATGTATACATAAAATCAGGTAGTGAATGGACTATCTGTCCGAACACTATAATTTTGTTTGGCTAACTACTAACCTTTGGTTGACCCGGGCTTACCAGACAATATAAACAAATAATCTAACATTTGTTAGATACTCCTCTTCTAGGGGTTTGTCCCTAACTTACTTTTTCTCAGGGTCAACTGATCCTAATGGTTTTGCGGGCTCACCAATAACCTACCTCTTCTCCATAGATTTCTTTCTGTGTGTAACATCATTTTAGTCTTATCAGTGACAAAGCCCTGCACACTGAAATTTTAGACTTATATTAGCTAGGGGCTACTAGCTAAAGTATAGGGCGCAACCCCGTACCAGTTCCATTTGAAAGTCTACGAGGTGGATCGTATAGTGTATATGCAAGTATATATGACAAAATATATATGATGTAACTAAAACAATATTAATCTAAGTAAATACAGAGTAAGCACACTGGGATTTTATACTGGTTTGGACCTCCCGTCCTACATCCAGCTCTCAAGCTCCCCTTTGGAATTCTACTATCAAAAATCCTCGCTTCGCCCGGAGGAATAGGCTTGGTTATAATAATTCGTTCTTGTCAAATGTGTGTTCTAATATAACATGGATGTTGACCAATTTGTACAATTGCTTCTAATATATCTCCAAGGAGTATTGTCTATGAGAAACTGTGCATATGAAAGAGTGAATACAGGTAAGAATTGCTAGAGTGCAAAGATCAAGAATAGAGTATAGAATCAGAAAGCATAAGTGAGCAAGGTGATATTGTCTTCTTGATTCTTGATGCTATATATAGTTGTAGATCGGTATCTTGAGTAGTTGCATCCATTAACGAACACTCTAAAGTTGCTTCTGTTGATGATGAAGGGTTGCGGCGAAGAGAAGCGGAGATGTCCATTCGTATGTGGTAGTTGAAGTCCATTTCTGAAAATCAAGTTTGAAATCAGACGTCTAGGATATGTTTCAGACGTCCGATACTATATATATTTTTGAATATAATAGAAGATCAGATGTCTGAGTGTCATTACCACACGTCTGGTTTAGGCTGCCTTCTATTCCAAAGAACCGTTTTAGACGTCTGGCTTGTGCAACTAGATGTCTGATATGGCGCATATCAGTTTTTATGCACTTTTTCTGTTGCTTCTTTATACCTATCGACTTGTGGTCTCTTGTAGTGTCCTTTGAGCCTGGTTCTTGTCTTTCTAATGGTGTTGTTCTAGCAAGTACATATAGTTGTTGTCATCGAAACCGTAGATTGGATTTCCTAGCATTCTCCCCCCTTTTGATAATGACAACCATACAATGTACTTAGCTATAATTTTATAGATCTCCTCCTGAATATGTGCTTCCCATTATTTCTCCCCCTTTTTTATTATCAAAAAGCATTAATAATTTTTTAACTTAGGCATCATGTTCATACCATTTAATATTTACCAATCGTCTGAAGGTTATATGAATATGCACAGAAATAACAAATCAAAAAGCACTTTTCATTAAACATATTGAAAGATTACATGCATAGATTATTGATTATAATACAAAAGATGGAACCCTAAAAAAAATCTAAGGATCTTTTTGGGAAGTTTTAGCCAGAGCATCTCGTTCATCTTCATTCTTGGAAGAACTAGGCTGTTTTGTAGGATATGCTGGAGTGTGTTCGAGAGGTTCTTTTTCCTCTTCAAAAAGTTTAGAGTGTTTTGAAGCAGTAGGAGAAGGCATTGGAGTTGGCCAATCTTCCGAAGGAGGTGTAGAGCGACATACTCGTTGTAGAACCTCTTTTAGAACAGATAAAGTTGTTGAAACCAATGCTTCAACTGTGGCTAGGCGTGAAACAAATGTTGTTTCAAAACTATTAATAAGCTTAGCCAATAATTTTTGATTTCGTGATAGAATAAGTCGATTTTGGAGAGTTAAGTCGCGAATACTCTCATTTGGATTTTTCTCAGTGCGAGTCTCCAAAATGTCGTCTTAGCACGGATAATCAGAAAGTACAGGAGGAGGAGGAGCATTCTCACGATGTTTCTCTACTTCTTGTGATGGTTTAGGTTATAGTTGGGGTAGAGGCCCAGCTTGTCCCGCTTGTTGACGACGTTGCATCCACTCTTCAAATGATATAAAATCCGAAGGATTTTCTAGTAAGCGTATAAGAGAGAAAAACTTTGTGGAGGCGTACTTCGAAGAAATCTCTTTAAAAATTTATAAGTAAGAAGGAATGTTGTGAGCTCTTAGAAGACGCATGATGTACGTAGGATAGATGATGGATGGGCGTGATCGAGTCCAATAATATTTGAGCTCGTCAAATATAAATTTCGCCCAATTAACCCTTGTTCCGCTGAATATAGCATATAGAGCCTTATGCTCTAACTTTATGATTTGCTCATGACTACCAAGACGAGGAATGATAATGTTGATAATCATTCTAGTGAGAAGTCTCGCCTTAGGTCTTAAGTATTTTGATGCAAATCTAGGCATTTCATCTTTCCATATTTGATGTGTTATATTATCTCTCGGTTTGATATGCATATCCAGAATATTATATAAATCTTCTTCGGTGTCGGAACATCCGAGAGTTCGGCCTATGATCCCCGAAATTAGTATAATAGTGTTGCTGTAAACACTTGACCATACCCAATTATCGTCGTTTTCAGTATTCCAAACGGCCGTGATATCTAAATTAGCATAGAATAGGAATATCGCAAGTTGGTATATTTGGATATTATTCGAGTTGAAGGAGATCAACTGATGTAACCCCGCATTTTCGCATATTTCATCCAAGTCGTACATAGGAAATTTGAGCAAATTGTAGAAAGGACCTGTATGAAGCTTCTTCTTTTGAATGTCTTCATATCTTTTGATTGAATGTAGTACGCGATTCATCCACCTCTCAATTTGATCGTCAGAGTAAACTTGTGGGTTGGATGAAGTAGCTCGGTCTTGCTTGTGCTTAGAGATTTTAGGATTTTTTGTTTTAGGAGCCATGAGATTCGAGCATGTTTGGAGGAGAAAGCGAATTGGAGTATTAAGGGAATGAATTTGCAGTAGAACCAAAATGAAGTGAAAGTGAGAAAAGTGGAAAAATAGGCGTTATAAGGTTACTTAAGAGTGTCGATTGAATTTCAGACGTCTGGAAGGTAAATCAGACGTCTGATTTGATCTAGAATAAAGACGGTAAATATGTTCAGACGTCTGTTTGTTGGTGGTAGACGTCTGAAATAGATCGAGTTGTAAATTTTGGAAGGCAGAGAGTTTTGTCAGACGTCTGGATGTATGATTAGACGTCTGAAATTGGCCTTGTTGTTATGTTGAGATGGCAGAAACTTTGTTCGGACATCTAGAAACAAATTTCAGATGTCTGAAATAGGCCGTTGTGTTTTTCCTGAGGAAAAAACTATTTTCAGACGTCTGGAAGTTATATCAGACGTCTGATATATCAGACGTCTGATATATGCACAATGTTAAAAAAAAAATATGTGATACAAGGATGTCAGACGTCTGATGGCATTGTTCAGACGTCTGAAAGATCCAGTTTTTCTTAAAATAGCCTTAATTTGAAGGGTGTTGATTATCTTTTGAGAGATTTATTTTAGTAAGACATAGTATTATTGATTGTTGAAAAGAATACAAATATACTTAGATAAAAATACAATGAGAATAAGTAAATTTATTTAGATGAAGATGGGGCATTGCGATCTTCAGAGGTGCTATCCTTCTATGGCTTGAGTGGAGACCAAATATTTCCACATTCGTTAATTCTTGGGGAACCAGAAAATTGCCTAGGTGAAGGATCCCAAGGTTGACGATAAGATGCAGAAGGATCCAGAAAACTACAAGGAATCGAAAGTGGTTCATGTACATCCTTTTTTCGTGAATTGCAAAATTTGATCGCTACTTGCTCTAGAAAATTTAGTCGTCACACAGTGACCTTTTGTTCAAAGTATAATTCTCGTTGTAAATCTATTTGTCGCTTTTGGTAGTGATATATCTCATCGATTTTCTCCTTGGTGTTAGGAGAGACAAATAGAGATCGTTTGGACCTCTTTTTATCGGGAGTGAATCTCGTGTGGTAGGAAGACCACTTATATGTCGGTTCCTGATCCGGTGTAGGAGTAGGAAGGCGATGAGGTGTATTCGCTGAACTATCCGATGTTGGTGTTGAAAAGGAGAGATGAGAGTTGTCGGAAGACATGCTTTTGTTTTCTTTTGTAAAAAGGAATACGAAATCTATATATTTTTACCTTTTGTTTTGTAAAAAAAAGGCTATTTATACATGATTTAAAAGGTTATACATAAGTAATCTCAGAAAACAAATTTCTAGATAATTGATGGTTAGTGTTAAAATTTTTGATTTGTGGATAAAAAAAATTAGCCAAAAATAGAATGAATTAAAAATCAATTAACAAGATCATTGAGAGAACGTATTCCTAAATCATGTCGTAGTTTAACAAACGTCTGTTCATTTAGTGGTTTTGTGAAAATATCTACTATTTGATTCTCAGTATTTACGTATTCTAATGTAGTAATTCCTTTGTCTATTTTGTCGCATAAAAAGTGATGTCGTATATCTATGTGTTTAGTACGTGAGTGATTTACAGGGTTTTTGATAAATTTATTGCACTTGTATTATCGCAATATATTGGTGATTTATCGATAGCTTTGCCGAAATCCTTAAGCGTTTGTTGCATGTATATCACTTGTCCACGTGCTAGAGCCGCTGAAATATATTCGGCTTCGTAAGTAGGTAAGGAAATACGATTTTTCTTTTTGCTAAACCATGAAACTAATGACTGTCCGATAAAGTGACACGTTCCACTAGTACTCTTATGATCTGTTTTACATCCACCGAAATCCGCGTCTCTGAATGAAACAAGTTCAAATGATGATCCCTTAGGGTAAAATAAACAGTAATCTCTAGCATTAGATAGATATTGTAAGATACGTTTAACAGCTCTTTGGTGAGATTCTTTTGGTTTTTCTTGAAATCGAGCACAAAGACATACGCTCATCATAATGTCGGGTCGACTAGCCATCAAAAAAAGTAAGGAGCCAATCATACTATGGTATAATTTTTCATCAAAATCTTTTCTGTTGTCATATTTTTCCAAGTGAACACTATTACTCATTGGTGTTGGCTTACTTGAAATTTTATCCATTTCAAAATGACGTAATAGATCGTTACAATATTTTTCTTAATGAATAAAAATACCATTTTCAAGTTGTCTTATTTGTAAACCTAAAAAGAAATTCAATTCATCCATGTGAGACATTTCAATTTCATTTTTCATAATATTTGAAAATTGAGTACAAAGATTTTCGTTAGTTGAACCAAAAATAATATCGTCTACATAAATTTGTACAACTAAAATGTCGTTATTTTATTGTTTAATAAATAAAGTCGTATCTATTTTACCTATTTGAAAACCAGATGCAATTATATGATTCTTAAGACGTTCGTACCAGGCACGGGGGGCTTGTTTCAAACCACATAAGGCTTTTTGTAATTTAAAAACATGATCGGGATATTTTTCGTGAACAAATAATGGAGATTGTTCAACATATACGTTTTCTTTAATAAAGCCATTTAAAAAAGCACTTTTGACGTCTATTTGAAATAATTTAAAATTGTGATGACTTGCAAAAGCAAGTAATGTACGTATAGCCTCGAGTCTTGCTACTGGAGCAAAAGTTTCGTTGTAGTCGATACCTTCTTCTTGATTATAACCCCGAGCGACTAAACGCGCTTTAATCCTAACTATATTTCCATTTTCATTTGCTTTGTTTTTAAATACCCATTTTGTTTCAGTAACCGGTTGATTTTCTGGTCTTGGTACTAATTCCCAAACATTATCACGTTCAAATTGATTTAATTCTTTTTGCAAGGCTATTATCCAAAAATTATCGTTTGAAGCTTCTTTACAATTTTTTGGTTCAAAATTTGACACAAATGCAATATGACTTATTTGGTTAAGTTGATTTCTAGTTACTTTGGAATTGAGAACTCAAATGATATTATCTTTTGGATGATCTTTTAGAATTCTAGGAGGTGATACTAAAGTATTATTTTGTGCTTTTGTCTCATTAGAAGAGTTTGTTGTATTTTTTATTGGAATTATTTCTTCATCGTCATTGGTATGATGCTTAAGAAAATTTTCATCAAATGAAACATGTAAAAATATTTCAATTGTGTTGGTACGTAAATTAAAAATTCTATACGCCTTGCTACGATCCAAATATCCAACAAAGATTCCTCCATTAGCCTTCGGGTCGAATTTTCCCAAATTATCTTTTGTATTTAGTATAAAACATTGATCCGAAAGTTTTAAAGTATGATACTTTAGGTTTTCTTTCAAAAAATATTTCAAAACAAGTATGTTTAGTCATAGATCGTATGGTTACTCGATTCAAAACGTAACAAGCCGCAGAAATAGCTTGAGCCCAAAAATGTTTTGGTAAACCACTACTATTTAATAGTGTTCGTGCATATTCTTGTAACGTACGATTTTTTCTTTCTACTACACCATTTTGTTGAGGTATGTGGGGAAAAGAAAAATTATAACTTATGCCCTTTTTATTACAAAAATTAGTCAAAAGATCATTTTCCAATTCTCCACCATGATCACTTTGAATATTCTTAATTTTCAAATGCATTTGAGTTTTAATTTTTTTAGCAAAAAATTTTAAACATACTAAAGGTGTCACTTTTATGTTTTAAAAATAAAGTCCACGTATATCTTGAAAAATCATCAACTATTACGAAAATATATTTGTTGTGATTTATAGACCGTACTTGAGTTGGACCAAATAAATCTAAATGTAATAATTCTAATGATTGTTTTATAGAAATATTATTTTAGATTTAAAAGAGCTTTTCTTTAGCTTTCCAATTTGACAATCGTCACATAAATTTTCTACTTTATAATTTATTTTAGGTAAATCTCTAACTAGCTCATATTTTGCTAATTTATTAATATATTTAAAACTAATATGACAGAATTGTTTATACCACAACCATGGATCGTCATTTTTGACGGTTAAGCATAAATTTGAATTTTGATTTATATTCATATTTAAGACATAAATATTTTTGTTTCTAAAACCTTCATAGATAAGTTATTTGTTATTGTTGAAAATATTACATCTATCTTTTTCGAAATTGATTTGAAAACCTTTATCGCATAATTGACTAATGCTAAGTAGGTTTTATTTTAAATTTTCTACTAACAAAACGTTTGTAATAATAAGAGAGTTAGAAATACCAGAGTTGATGACTTCCCCGATGCCAACGACGTAACCTTTCGAGTTATCTCTAAAAGTTACCGTTCCACCATCGATGTATGTTATATTTGATAACATTTCTGAGATTTCGATCATATGCTTGGAGCATCCACTATCAAGTATCCATTTCTCCTTATTTTTATTTTGGGTACCTACAAAATAAAAAATGATTTAATTGGTACCCATATACTTTGTTATGGTCCTAGATGTTAGGAGGAGCAGGTAGCCACACTCAAGAAGGTTTGGTACCTTTATGAACATAATTTTTATTATAAACTACATTATTTAAAAAATTATTCATATGTTTTTGTCTAATCAAATTATTATTTGTCTTAGGAATCCAAATTTTAATAGTTTTGGTATTTGTATCAGACTTAGGCAATCTTTTAGTCTTTTGATAAATAAAACGATATTCCTTAATATTATTCCCTTTTTGTTTAGGAATATTTTTAAATCCTATTCCATTTCTATTACCTGGAGGTTTTAAAGTTCTAAAAAGATTTTCTAATCTTGTTTTCCTTTATTAAATTGTGAAACATTATTTTTAATTTTATCTAACTTTTCTTTTAATTCAGAATTTTCAATTTTCAATGTTTCTATATTACTTTTCAAGTTGATATTTTCTTTTAACAAGTTATCCTTTTCTAGTTTAGCTTTTCCAAAATCAATATGTGTAGTCTCATTTTCAATCAAACTACTTTTAATTTTTTCTTGAGATAATTCTAGTTCCGCCTCTAAATTTTTTTTCCATCTTTTAACACTCCTATTTCAAGTTCTAATCGATTTATTTTGGCTATGTGTTCTTTATTTAATTTTTTAATTTGTCTAAATTTATCATCTAATTCCATGCTAAGCTCTAATAATTCATCATAGCTAAGGTCAGGACATACCTCTTCAGTTTGTGCCATATAACAGCTTTTTCTCCATTACTATCGCTGTCACTGTCTGATGATGATGAAGAATCTGAGTCATCCCATGTTACTTTGAAAGCTTTCTTCTTTTTGAATTTTTCAAATTTGTTCTTCTTTTTATCATTGTTGAGCTTGGGACAATCATATGTCCAAATTGATCACATTCATAGCATTTGATTGACGTTTGATTTGTTGAGCTTGATTTTCCTCCTTTCTGAAATCTGGTCATTTTCCTAAATTTCTTGAATTTGTTGTAGTTTTTGGCAATAAATATGATTTCTTCTTCGTCTAAGTCAGAGTCTTCATTTGTTGCTGGAAATGCTATGTTTTTCCTCTTCGGATTTTGTTCTTTTCTTGCGTGCAAATTAGCTTCGTAGGGCATTAAATTTTCTATCAATTCTTCAACAAAGAGTGTTCAGAGATCATTAGCTTCTTCGATAGCTAATACATTTCTTTCCCACTCTCGAGTTAAAGAATTGAGTATTCTAGATATTAAGTCAAAATTTGTGAATTTGACTCCAAGTGCCATTAAATCGTGTTGAATAGTTTGGAATCTAGAGTATATGTCCATTATAGATTCATTTTGTTTCATTTTAAATGATGAAAATTGATTTTGTAAAATTGAAATTTTAGTTTATTTAACTTTGTTTGTGCCTTCGTGTGTAACTTGTAAAGTACGCCAAATATTATATGCAGTGTTACATAACTTGACACGTGAAAATTCATTCATATCTAATGAACAAAATAAAACATTCATAACTTTGGGATTATTAGAAGCTGCAGTTGCTTGTGCATCATTCCATGTGTTCATAGCAGTGTCAGATGCTTCATATTTATTTTGAGTGGCTGACCAAATTTCTAATCCATTAACTTCCATAAAAATTCTCATACGTGTTGACTAACATGCATAATTAGAGCCATTAAAAAGTGGAGGATGTGCTATGGATTGTCCTACTTGAAAAATACTTGCCATATTAAAATGATTCAAATACGTGTTACTATACTCTGATCAAACATTGCTCTGATACCAATTGAAAGTCTACGGGGTGGATCGTATAGTGTATATGCAAGTATATGTGACAAAATATATATGATGTAACTAAAACAAAATCTATCTAAGTAAATATAGAATAAGCACACCAGGATTTTATACTGGTTCAGACCTCCCGTCCTACATCCAGTCCCGAAGATCTCCTTCGGAATTCTACTATCAAAAACACTCGCTTCGCCTGGAGGAATAGGCTTTGTTACAATAAGTTGTTCTTGTCAAATGTGTGTTCTAAATGTTGACCAATTAGTACAATTGCTACCAATATATCTCTAAGAAGTATTGTCTGTGAGAAACTGTATATATGGAAGAGTGAATGCAAGTAAGAATTGCTAGAGTGTAGAGATCAAGAATAGAGTATAGAATCAAAAAGCATAAGTGAGTAAGGTGATATTGTCCTCTTGATTCTTGATGCTAAATATAGTTGTAGACATGTATCTTGAGTCGTTGCATCCACTAACAAACACTCTAAAGTTGCTTCTGTTGATGGTGAAGAGTTGCGGTGAAGAAAAGCAGAGATGTCTATTTGTATGTGGCAGTTGAAATCCATTTCTGAAATGCGAGTTTGAATTAGACGTGAGGGATATGTTTCAGACGTCTGATACTATATTTATTTCTGAATATAGTAGAAGATCAGACGTCTGAGTGACATTACCAGACTTCTGGTTCAGGCTGTCTGTTGTTCCAGAAAATGGTTTCAGACGTCTGGCTTGTGCATTCAGACGTCTGATATGGGTCATATCAGTTTTTGTGCACCTTTTCGATTGCTTCTTTATACCTATCGACTTGTAGTCTCTTGTAGCATCCTTTGAGCCTTGTTCTTGTCTTTATAGCAATGTTATTCTAACATGTACCTGTATATATAAATATATATGTATATTTGATTTCCATTGTATAGTTGTTGTCATCAAAACTGTAGATTGGATTTCCTAACACCATTTGCTATCTAATATCCGATTCATTTTACTTAAGGTAATCTTCCCTTAAAATTTTCCTTGAAACCTTTTCTTCTCAAATTGGTTTAAACATTTATATCATACTTTAAAGAAGGAAAATATACTCCATGCTTTACTCAAATCACCTTGCCATGTTATATATACTTTACATAAATATTTGTTTATGAAAACATTTAAACCTTTGAAAGTACCTCTTTCGAATCCATTGAAAGTACCATTTTCGAAACCAAGAAACCACTTTGATTTATAACCACAGGCCGAAGGCCAAAACAATTCCTTTCGAAACTATTTCTAATCACCTTTCGAAACCATTGAAAAATCTTTTCTTCGAAATCTTTAAAACCTTAGACATCCTATCATTAAAACACTTAAACATTGCCTTTAGAAAACATTAGAAACCTTCCTTTTAAACCTTTTGAAACCATTTTGAAACCTGTCTTCACTACAAGAAAACTGATTTTTTGTAGCGCCCAAAAAACACCACTATGTATTTTTAGTGGCGTTCCGATAATCGTTACGAAAAAACATGCCACTAAAAATCCTCGAGTATTAGTTGCACTTTTTTAAACGCCACCAAATTTGTTTTTTTGATAGCGTTTTTATAACGCCATAGAATTCCTTTTTTCTAGCGCCTATTTACCGCCACCGAAAAGGTTTTCTCCTCCATGATACTTTTTTGTAGCGCCTATTTACCGCCACCAAAAAGTGTACTTGAGTTTTTAATCACTCTTTTATAGCGACATTTTAACGCTACCAAAATAAATAATATCCAGTAGCATTTGTTTCCCTCCACCTGCTACTCCAAATTTACCCCTGATCTAGCATCCAATTATATAATAACAGAATACGCAAGCACATACACTTTTGAACACAATATATTAAACAGCTACAAAATACGTATACGCATTGAAGATCCACAAGATACATAGACATTCATACATCCACATACATAGGTGTCGACAAAAAGCTACACGTACACATACACAACGAAGGAAAAACTACCATACTAGTTTCATAATAGTTTCATAACAATTTTAATCAACCTAACTACATACATGTGCTGGTACCATACCAAAAACCAGTGCTGCTGCTTGAATTCTTCACAAACATTTATCTACCTGTAAACAATAATCATGTTACTAAATATTTGTGAGGTGAAGGTATCAAAGATCAAAAATGGACAAATATAGAAGTCCTTAGACTATAATACTTCAAACAAATATGCCTCTGCCCATCCACTTCAAAACCAAAAACTGGCCATCCACTTCAAAACCATAAACTGCAGTTTCAATTAACCATCTATCTACACACAAAACCATACATCCTATGCATTTATAACATACGAAACTGACCTCTATTGCTCTTCTCTCAATAGCTACTTGCAAACACTTACGTGTTAACTTAATGAACGAAACTGAAGTTATATAATGAAACCATACATTATTTATAAACTGAATTTAACGAAACTTAATGAAACTAAAGTTGCTGAAATGACTGCACCAATGAATGGACCAACCCAGAATATTCGTTGTTCATACAACATAGAGTAACTTATCAGGTACTTGTAATCATATTATTAATATGAAATATGAGTTTGAATAATATGTAAAAGCAAGCTAACCTGATCTTCCCAAGCTTCATCCTTGTTGTAAATAACAGCAGCTCCAAAACTTCTAACAGTGTTAATCCCAGTACCAGCAATTGGAATGGTCTCCAGATGAACCATGAACACCGCAAACCCAATTAGAAGTGGAGCTAGTACCTACAACCCATTTATTACTTATAATTCTAGTTTAAAACTAAATAATTACATAACATAAGAAATTTTATAGTATGACGCATAATTTATCACAGTTTACAAATATAAATCAGGTTCTATTCTTTGAAATATAAAAGAAGAGTATCATACCGGCACATGAGTATCTCTAGCACCACGTTTAGGGTCGGTAGCAGCAAACACAGTGTATACCATTACCAACACAAAAGTGTCTATAATTTCAGATGCAAGCCCAGTTCCTTTACTGTACCAAGCGCTTATTGTAAAACATGGTAACTGGTCCTGCAAAATAAAGAAAATAGTGTTAAAACATGGTAAGATAAACCTTCTGGTAATGGCAACTGATTTTGCAACTAATTCTGTAAAACAAATAAAATAGTGTTAAAACATGGTAAAGATAAATCAGGTTTAAATGCCCATGTTCTGTATACATAATGGATTTCATCAGTTAAAAAACTATTGTTAAGTCCTAAAGAAATAAGTTTCAATGTAGCAAACCTTTCAGGCAGCATTGTCATCACAAAAGCTAAAACTTTCAGCTTCTGCAAACAGGTGTTATTCTACAAATCCGTACTTATTTCAATAAGCCAAATAACCAACCTCACGAAGTTACTGTCACAAGTTGGCTCAAACAATCCGCTTCTTAATCATTTTCTTCAAAAAGCCTAGATGCAAATGGTTTCAACTGAATAAAATTCGATAAATTAATAGCTAATACCGATACAATTAATGTTTCTTCACTTATCTGTTATAATAGTCCAAAGCAAGCCATGTCTATTCTCATCCATAACCTTCTCATTACCCATGTGCCGTCGAAAATCATGAATCCCCTTTATAGACCATCATAAAGATTGTTTGTTCCAGATCTGAAGCTGCAAGACAATTTCAGATAGTTTGCTTCACTACACTGCAATGTTCGAAGCCTGAGATATACAGAAGAGTTTTAACTTTGAGGAAATGATATTCTTTGAGTTTTATGCAGAAGAACCAACTAAAACTGACCAAAACAGGATGTGATGGATAGGTAACCAAACAATAAAAATAAATAAACACACACAACTATTATTATACACAATGATAAGAATATTTATAATTAAATGAAATCAATATTCACTACATGTAATAATGTATAATACATGCCTATATATAAATCAAAATAAAATTGAAAATCCTTGAGCTGAAGACAAAAAACATAGAAAATTATGTTAGAAGTTTTACTATTTTCATCTAATATACATCATAACTAATGGTGTACATCTAGGCAAAACTGAGAGTGATGGACTTGTAACAGTATATAGATGGACAAAGCAACAAAATCTTGAGGTGCAAGCGCTAATTTATTTTCATTCATAAATTATACTTGCAAAATCTCAGCTATATTCTGGTAAATAGTAAAGTCTCATAACCGAAAGAACAAATCGCTTTACCCAAAGAAAATAAAGCAAAGAAGAAACCAGAAAGAATAGCAAAACAAAAATCTTCAGTTGTTTACAGTGAAAAAACTGAATGTCTTCTTAGCCTAACCTTCTATAGATGAAACAACACTCAGACCATTTAAACAAGTTTTTCATAATTTCAGATTAACTAAGATGCATTAATTCTAATAGATTCAGCCTATGTATGCGCACAAATAGATTTTCAATATATACAACAAAATCTTTTTAATTCCATCCAGGCACATACATCAGACAGTTAAATTTTTACTAAAATTAAGTTACCTTGATGATCCCATATGTGACATGTTTGACACGGTTGTGCTCCTCTAACCGTCATCTCTTCAGCCATCTTATTTGCTTCAGGATATACATGAACAAATGCCCAATTTCTTCCTCTTCTTGCTTTGTTTATTTCATTTAATGCCTTTTCATGTTTGCAGTCACCAGGAAATAGTCCATTACTCCATAATACAAGCGGAAGAGAATCCCCTGCAACAATAAACTTCTTAGTTTTATTGCTTATCAAATAAATAAATGATAATACAAATACACAGAAACCTCACCGCACACACATTTAAACGGTTCAACATAACCTCAAGCAACAAAGCACAAATTCAATGTAGTGCGACAATCTCCATGATCAATCACAACCGCACAAAGCATTCAACTGCCTACACGACAGTGCACATTATTACCAAGACCAAACAACTGCTCTTACTTCCTCCATCTCTGTACATATCTTACTTCCTCCACCACTGAGAACATCACTGTGTTCATCCTGCACATCCACTCACTTGCACATATGTTACTGACCATCTTCCCCTTTGCATTACCTTGCTGCCATATCACACCCACTTCAATAACTCACTGCCTGACCACTTCTCTGTCCAACAGCTACCTCCTTCAATACTTTGCTAAATTAACTTCTCAAACCATCTATCTTCACCATGCACATCTGCACAGTGCCACTTCTTCAACCAAAACATCACAGTGCCATTTCTTGTCATTACTTCAACACTTCATGTCATCACAGTGCCAGAACCTCCTCTGCCACTTCTTCCTTCCTTCCTACAATTCAACTGTGCAAACCTTACTGCTTACTACCCCAACTGCCAACCAGCCACAACATAAACCACACATCAACCATTACATCTTGCCACCACAATCACACTGTGCCATCTCCCACAACACCGAACCACATCAAAATCACTATTCATCAATATCGTACCACCAGTATAAAACCCGCAAGTACCACTAACTGCATACACACCACCCCTGCCACAAAACCACTTCTGCGATTCCTCTAACAAGCTAAACCCAATCGCGACTTCCACTAACCCAAAGCAACCCACTTCACTGCAACGCGACTCCCAATCCATCCATCACCACCTCCAGTCACCGCGACTTCAATCACCCCAACCCCGAAACACCTCATCGCCAAATCATCCCATAACTTAACTCAACAAATAACACTTTAGGAATTTAATTTGGAATTTTGATTTTGGGAAAGTGATTTTGGTTTGGAAATTTTGGAAATCAATCGTGGTTTTAGGAAATTAGTTTGAGCGATTGAACTGGAAATATAATTTGAAGAGGATCGATTTCCTGTATCAGAAAAAAAACAAAAATTTTTGTGTTTGGGCCCAATTGACAAAGTCCCCAAATCGCAGATCATGAAATCGAACCACTACCTCCGCAAGAATCCCAGAATCGAACGTCTGATTTTATTTGATTTTGATCGAGAATTTGGTATTGTGGAACTTGATTTGGAAACAGTCGATTTTATTTGTTTCTTTTCTTTTCGAACGAGAATTCAGGAATAAGAATATGAAAATGTGAATTTGAGATTTTTTTCCTTCGTACTTTTTGGAAGGAGGACGGGAAAATGTTAATTGTTAAAATAAGCTATGAGCGGTCACGGAAAAATTTAGCTAAATTTTCATGAATTGTTGGCGGGAACCCATTAGCCGCGTTTATTGTTTATTTTCATACTAAAAAAGTTCCAACGGTTGCATATGGTTATAAACGCTACCAATTAATGCAACTAAAAGCAGATTTTCTTGTAGTGCTTTAAACCTTTCGAAAGCACTAAAATCCTTTGTAAACATCAAACCTTTCAAAAGTATTTGGGTTCAAGTAAAACATGTGGAAACCTTTCGAAACCATTAAAACATTTCCATTCGAAACTTTTGGGTTCTACCTTTAACAGAACAAAAGGATCATTAAATAACTAAGTCGAAGCACTCTTTCGAAAGTAATTCCTAAGTAAATAAGTGATGTTGACGAAACCAATCCTTCCGAAAGCATTGGAGAAGTGGCTCGGATTTTAAAAACAAAGTATCCCTTTCGAAACCATTTGCTTTGAAAGGTAGAAAGCAGCAGCTAAGGGTTTTGACCCTTTCAAAAGCATTTAGTTAAACAAAAGGCGCAACCTATTTCGAAACCATTCCTTTAAAATATTTGACCCATTCGAAAGCTAACCAAGTCGAAAGCATTCCTTTCAAAAGTAAAACATGCGCATTTTCATTTAAAATAAAGTAACGCTTCGACCCCACTGGAACCCCTTTTGTTTCAACCCAGTACCTTTCGCTTAAGTTTAATTCGCCACGTACCAAGTATTTGATTCCATGTGCATTAGTTTCGATGGAGATGGAGGAGGAAGTACTAAGTCGGAACCCTGGGTGCCGAAAGTGGTGAAACATGGTAAAAGCATGTAAAAATTGATTTTTAGCTTTTTAAAGTAATATTTTCAACTAACCTGCCATGTTTGTCAAAATATGATTGGTTGCTAATTTTCTTTTCTAAAAGTTCTGCCAAAATTTTAGAAGTAGATAATTTACGAAATACCCCTTCTCCTTTTATAAATATATAAAATATTTAATTCTTATACCTTAAATAATTTTATATATTCATTAAATTACTTAGAAAAATTCTATAATAATTCCTATTGATTTTTAATATGTTTTCTAACATATGTATATTTCAGACCTAAAACATATATAATTAGCCGTAAATTATTTTAAGCTCAAATAAACATTTTCTTCATTAGAAAATTAATACTAAACCCACATTAATTCAAAAAATTATGAAATTTGAAACCCATCTCTAAAATATCATTTCTGATCTAAATCTAATATCGCAAAGTATTTGGATGTCATTTAATAGGTTTTCACATTAAAACATATCGTAAAACTATATGAATAACATAAATCATCAACCAGCATATATTTACATTTTACCATTCAAAAACATGGAAAACCATTTCAAAATAATTCAAGTTTCACCTAAAACGAAAAACAATTAGAAAATATGAGATGTAGTCATTATTCATCTTACCTTTGAGATTAAGGAGTTGAGATTTAAATGGATTTAAAATGATTAGTCTTCTTCCTTTAACTTATCTTCCTCTTGTTCATGCTAATGGTGGCAAACCCCTATTGTTTAATTTTGATTATGAACTTATGAAATGAACGTGTGGAATGAGATGCATAAGGGTTTAGGGTATATGGTTATGTCTTATTCCTATTTTATCCCTTATCTATTTCATTTTAATTCCCCATTTAGTTCATTTGTTAACAAGGCACGGCTACCCATATTAATCACAAATCTCAATCCCCTAATCATTACATTATTTTATTTTATTTAGCTAATTAAGTGTCTTAAATAATGTTACTCAAAATTAGGATCGTTACAGACTCCCCTCCTTAAAGAATTTGTTCCTCGAAATTACGACAAAGTACACAACAAATCAATCAAAAAGGTAAAACATACAATCCAATAAATCAAGATAAGCGTCTCTAATCCTGCTCTCGGTCTCCCAAGATCAGTCTCTCTCATCTTCGCTCCATTGGACTTTAACTAACCTGACCATCTTGTTCCTTAGTCTTTTCTCATCTTTCGCAACTATACGAATCGGCTTTCTAACTATAGTCATGTTCGTCTCTACTACTAAATCATCTAACACAATCGGTGCTATAGTAGTCTCTGGGTCTCTAACACACTTTCTTAGATGAGAAACATGAAAAAAATCGTGCACTCCTACCAAACTGTTCAGTAACTCTACTATATATGCGAGCTTTCTGATCCTCTCTACAATAGAAAATGGTCCTGCAAATCGCGGTGCCAACTTCCTTGATTTCACAAATCGAATCACACCCTTCATTGGTGATATCTTAATGAAGACGTGATCTCCAACAGAGTACTCTAAGTATTTCCGTCTTCTATCTACATAACTCTTCTGCCTAGACTGAGCCTCCATCATCCTAGCTCGAATTACCTTAATCTTCTCCATAGCTTCTCTAACCAAATAAGGACCAAGAACCAGCTTATCCTCAGTCTCTAACCAGCAAACGAGAGATTTGCATAGTCTTCCATATAAAGCTTCAAACGGTGTCATCCCTATACTAGCCTGATAAATGTTGTTGTATGAAAACCCGACTAAGTGTAGATGGTCTTCCCATGATCTCCCAAAATCTAACACATTAGCTCGTAACAAATCCTCCAAGATTTTGTTAACTCTTTCCGTTAGCCTAACAGTCTACGGATGGTAAGCGGTATTCATCTTCAGCTTAATTCCTGAAATATCTTATAGACTTTTCCATAACTCACTAGTGAACAAGGAATCTCTATCACTTACGATATTACTAGGAATTCCATGCAGTCTAACCACATTCTTCATAAATAACATAAACAAAACAGGTGCCACCCTAGTTGACTTAACTGGAATGAAATTGGCACTCTTGGTCAGCCGGTCCACTATGACTCGTATACTTTCATTTCCTCTATTAGATCTTGGCAACCCGTCAATAAAATCCATAGTAATAGAATCCCACTTCCATACCGGAATATCTAATGGCTGAAGCAACCCATTTGGCTTTTGATGTTCGACGTTTACTTGCTGGCAGTTCAGAAACTGCTTCACCCATAAGCCTACATCCCTCTTTATACCTTTCCAGGAAAAACTCCTCTTCATGTCCTGATACATCTTAGTTCCTCCTAGATGAATAGTGAACTTCGAAGGATGGCATTCCTTCAGAACTTCCTTCCTAATGTCTCATATATTCGTAACACGTAATCTTCCTTTCTTTCTCAACCACCCATTCTGGTTAAGGCTGAAATCTTTCAAGTCATCGCTCTCTGTTCCATCCCTTAACTACTTAATCCATTCAGTTAATACTGGATCCTCCTTTAGTTTAAAAGCAATATTTTTAATTATTACCAGTTCGACTTTTAAACATGATAACACAACGCTCTCCCCCACAAGATCCGGCTTCCGAACTCCACTGCACTCTGCAAATCGTCAATGCTTCCAAATCCTTCCACTCTGCTATCATAGCCAACACTGCATTCTGATGCTTCTGGCTAAATGCATCTGCAACTTTATTACTTTTCCTTGGTGTGCACTTAATTCCAAAGTTATAAGCATTAATAAATTCTAATCACTTCTACTGTCTCATATTCAGTTCCTTTTGAGAGATCAAATACTTCAACGACTTATGATTCATATACAGATCAAATCGCTCTCCTAAAAGGTAATGTCTCCACATCTGCAATGCAAAAATTAATGTAGCTGATTCTAAATCATGCGTCAGATACCTAATCTCATGCGGACTAAGCTGTGGAGATGCATAGGCAATCGGATTTAACTTTCTGCATTAACACAGCTCCTAATCCAGTTCCACAAGCACCTGTATATACTACCAAATCTTGATTCCCCTCCGGAACAACTAACACAGGTGCATGGATTAATAAGTGTTTCGATCTCTGAAATGCTTCCTCGTACTTATCGGTCCACACGAACCTTACATCCTTTCGCGTTAGCTTGGTCATCAATCCACAAAAAATCCTTAGTGAATCTTTGATAATATCCAGCCAATCCAAGGAAACTTTTTGTCTCAATCACTGTCTCGAGTCTCTTCCAATTATTCACCGCTTTAGTCTTGGTCGGATCTACAAACAACCCCTTCTCTAAGACTACAAGACTAAGAAACTTCATTTTCTTCTTCTAGAAATTACATTTCGAAAACTTTGCCTTTAACTGATGCTGCCTTAGCATCTCAACCACAACTCTAAGATGAACTTCATACTTTCTTTCATCCTTAGATTATATCAATATATCATCTATGAAAACCAACACGAACCTATCCAAGTGCTCTCAGAAAACTCGGTTTATCAAATCCACTAAGAAAGCCAGGCATTAGTTAGTCTGAATAACATAAATAACCATTCGTATAATCCATCTAGTTCTAAATGTCGTTAAAGGAATTCTATCCTCTGCCACTCTAAGTTGATGGAAACCTGGTCCTAAATCCAACTAAGAAAATACCTTGGCTCCAATCAGCTGATCGAACAACTCGTTAATTCTAGGCAATGGATATTGATTTTTATTGTTTTCTCATTCAACTTACGATAATCAATGCATAACCTTAACGATCCGTTCGGTTTGTTAGCAAACACTGCAGCTACTCTCCAACATGAACAGCTAGGTCAGGTAAATTTCTTGCCTTTCAAATCAACCAACTGCACCTTCAGCTCCCTCATCTCGGTAGGTGTCATCCTGCTTAGTGGTCTACTCACCTGTTCTGCTCCAGGCACTAAATCTATCCATAACTCAATGGCTCGTTTCGGCGGCAATCATACTGCCGGTTCAAAGACATTCATGAATTCTCTGACCACGAAAACTCGATTCAAATCGTCCTCTAACTCCATAACACCGAACAAAGCATTCACATCATAGTTAGGGTTTTCTACGTTGTATACAATCCGATCACTACAGTCAAGGTGTTTAATCGATATTTTCCTATCATGAAAAAATATCCTTGCATCGTACTTACTTAACCAGTCCATACCCAAAATAATTCTGAACCCTATAAAATCAAACACATGCAAACTGCAAACAAAGGAATAACCTAACAAATCAAACTCTAAGTAGTCACACTTCATCCCAAGTGTCGCATACCCTCCTATCAAATTTGCAACCATTAAGGAAATAACTTAGTATGAGGGTTCTAGGGTAAGCTTATCTACCAAACAACGAAATACAAAAGAATGCGACGCACTAGTATTAAACAAAACGCTAACAGATATACCATGGATCCGAACCGTGCCTCCCAATACCGCCTTCCCCTTTTCCTCTGCCATTGGCCTCGGAGTAGTTGGCTCAAATGCAAACACTTTGCCCCTTCCATCCTTAGCAAGCTCCTTGCATTGGTTCTTATAATAACCAATTTGATTGCAGTTGAAGCATTTGATATTCTTCTTCCCGATCACTTTCTTCGCCTCTCCAGAACAACATTCATTAGCAAAATGCACCTTCTTATCACACTTGAAGCAAACAACCTCCGACTTTCCCTTCTTCTCGGCTCCACCCTTTTGAGCCCCTTTCTTATAAGATAATTTTCTTTTCCGACCGTGCCCCATTTGAACCTCCTTCGCCAGATTCCTTTTGAGAAAAGCAAGAATTTTTCATGCCTCAACGCCATCTCAACCACAACATCACAAGTATCTCTGATATGAGGTAACGTAGCCTAGGCCAACTCAGGCTTCAACCCCTAATGAACTTCTCGTTCCTCTTGATCATGGTATCAACAGTGGCATAACTATATCTAGCCAACTACTCAAATCTTGTAGCATACTCCAACACAGTCATCTCCCCTTGCTCCGACTCAGCAAACTTTATGAGCAAGGTAGACTTTGCCATCACAGACATGAACCTCACCTCGAACCTCCTCTTAAACTCAGCCCATGTCATTGTCTCTTCATTCACTCCAACCGTCACACTATACCACCGGCATAAAGCTGCTCCTTAAAGCTATCTCGAAGCAAGCATTCTCTTCTGCTCATCATTGAGCCCTAAATCTGCAAAGATCCTATTGCAATGCAGCAACCAGTTCTCCACTTCAATCGCATCTTCGGTTTCAATGAATGGCTTTCCTCCAAGCCTAGCACGATCTTTACTGAAAATAACATAATTGTTGACCACCGAAGCTTCCTGATTCCCTACTTTAGCATTTCCTCCAACCACTCCAATAGCAACACCCGCCTGCATCATGTTGATAAAAAAAACTGATATATGGTTTCCATGTCTACTTATGGGACTCCAGCATCCGTATTCTAGCTTGTGCCTGACCGTGGTCCTTCTCGTATTCGGTCTGACATTACCATTTGCCGTGGGCTTCGACTTCTAGCATTTATATCTATATTAAAGTCTCGTGAGATACAGAAGAATAGCCTAAGAGAGATAGGAGTATAGAGATATAGCGTATATTTATATATAACAAATACAAGTACATTACCATACCGTTGTCCCATATCCCAATCTTATCTCTAATTCCTTAGGATTACGTTTTCAAAAATTATTATAATTTAAAGTTTTTCATAAACTTATGCTCTTATACCAAGTTGTAACATCTCCTATCTTGAGGTCTATAACGACCCGAATTTTTGGTAATTAAAAGTATTAAATTTAATAAGATTTTTGGAATTTAATATTGTAAGAAATTAAAATTTATGATTTATTAATGAGAAAAATAATTAGAATATAATTTAATATTATTATTTGAATGTTATTGACAACTATTTTAATGTAATCTCAATCATTTGAAATAATTGTAAAGTTAATTTGGTTATAGTGGTAAATAAAGAAATAAATTAAATGTTGTATTTAGATTGGAAATAATATGTTTTGTAATTGAAATTGGTTTTAATATAGAATATGACATTAATTAGTTAGTAAATAAATCTATTAACCTTGTTTGCAAATAATAATTTTATTAATGTGTTAAATTACTAAGATGTAATTATTGTTTTATTTCTCATTCTATTATTTAATCTGTTGAAATTAATTTGGAAATCAGTGTAATTTAATGTAAATGCAATTGTGTAATTAATATAAGGAAAGCGTTAATTGTGGAGTAACGAGTGTAACAAAATCAAAACTTATGTTAAATAATTTCATAAGGTAATAGTTGATTTAATATAAGAGTGTACATCAAATAAAAGAATTTGGTTTAAATTAAAATTATAATAAACTAGGGTTTTATTACAGTTGTAATTGAACGTTGAAATTATTGTAATATTTAAATCTTGACTTTAACATGGGAAAATAAATTTTAAAAGATTGTTAATTTTAGTTTAATCAAAATGATGGTATAAAACTTTTAATTTGAATTTAAAAGTGATTAAATTGATTTTTAAATAATAATTCATTCAGTTAACGTGTAAAATTAGCCTTTTTAGGCACTGTCTTGGATTTTGACGGAATCTAGTGAATTATTATAGGATTTCAAGTTTCGCAGCGATCGTACTTATCGTTTGATCGTGCGAGCTCGAAACACATAGAAATCAATTAATGGAATTTAAATGAATGTAATTTGATTTTTAAAAGATAACTTCTATATACAATGGAATTAAGGTTTGAAGTTCCATTGAGTTTAAAAATATTGGAAACCTATATTTTGATATATGGATGACTATCTTCATTTCAAAAATGAAACGGGCTTTTCGGGTCTTTGTTATCGTTCCGACCCATTCGATTTGTTCCATTCATTGCTATTCAATCTCTGCATATATATATGCAGTTACAAACCTTAGCAGCTTCTTATTTTCATTTTCTTTACGTACAATTTCTATCTATCTGTTCAATTATCCATTCCATCTCAATGGTAGACATTTCAAAACCCTATTTCTCAATTCCAAATCAAATCGAAAATCCAAACTCTTCAAACCCTATCATATAATATATCATCATGAATCTCTCAATGAACGTAATCTGCATCTGCAATTCGTTTTTCGATTGGAGATTTGGTTTGGCAAGAAATCAGTGAAACAGTTTCGACCGTCCATCCTAATGATTCACGATCAACAGTGGATCGTCGACCATTCAACGATCGAGAAGTTGCGTCTGGAAGAGGAGACGAAGTAGAGAGGATCTATGGGGTTCGTTCGTGTCGAAGGTGCATGAAATCGTAAGAAAACGACGAGATAGGCAGTAATGGTGGACATTGCCTGGAGGCGCCGGAGGGTCACACGTGTAGAAAATGTGGATTACGGATTTTAAGGCTGGATTAACACTAGGGGAGGGGTGAATAGTGTTTAATGGATTTTATGGAATTTTTGAAATCTTTTAAAAGTAAACACATACAGATGCAATTCACAAACACAGAGACAATCAAAGAACTAGACACAGATGCAAATAGTAAATAAAAGTAGTAAAAAGAAAGAACACACCAGAATTTTATACTGGTTCGGAATTACCCTACATCCAGTCCCATGCAATTTTTTGTGCAGATTTTTTTCAAATATAATGTTGATATTACAACCTCGATTTCAAAGCCACGAGATACACCCTCATGTCTCCGAATCCAGGGAAAACTCTCTTGATTTAACCGGCTGCAAGATCACCTAATTGATTTACGGGCTACAATCAAACCCAATTGATTTATAGGCCACAATCACACCGTTTCCAATATCACTTTGATAGATAAAGAGAATCGATACACTTATTTGATAACTAATGATCCTATAACTCTGAATAGCACAGAGATCTTTGAGAAAGAATGGCAAAGAATCAAACTAGAGATGATCAAGTTTGATTCACTTAGGATTTCAGCAGAGTTTTGTTAAAATATAAGAGAATGCATGAGTGGAGAAGTAGGAGTGAAGAAATGAAGAAAAACTAACTTAAAATTCGTTGAAAACAACTGGAATTTATAGAAGAACAACAGTCATGTCCATTCGTGAAAGGTTATGACGAATAGATACTTCTTTTGAAAATTTGAATTTTAAAATATACAACTACCATGTCAACATGGGGGGATGGGGTATGTCGACATGCCTATGTGTATTTTGAAAATTGATTTTGCTTTTAAAATGATTTTTATTCTAAAAATTGTCAAAACAATTTCTAAGCTTTGTAAACCATTTGAATATAGTTTAAACATATAAAAGAGATTTAAAAAATAATCTTAAAAATATATAATCTATAATATAAAAGTAATATTAAAAACTAAGTATAGAATATATTTTTGAGATTAAAAGCTTATAATACTAAAACCAGGAGATAGTTTAAAAACGAGAAATGATTTTGAAATCAAAATATAAAAGATAATAAAAATAGTTAAGGCTAAAATATTTAAACTGAGAGAGATGACTTTAAAAAGTTTTTGAAAAATATTTAAAATAAATCATTTTGAAAATTTCGTGGATTCCATTCCACTAGAGAAGGCCATAGGTTTCATCTCACCAAAGAGGTCGTGGGTTCTATCCCACTATTAAAGCGAGAAGGTGGATTATATTCCATAATTTTAATCTGAATAAAGATTTCAGTGCTATTATGAAGTTTTGACATAAATCTAGACACTATTACTTACCTTTATATCTTGAACTCTTGATACTAAAGAGTCTTCGGTCTTGATTTCTTCAATCTTGAATTCGTCGGTCTTGAATCTTTATACTCCGTCTTGAATCTTTATACTGTACAGTCTTCATTCTTCAGTACCTGCATATATATCCTGCATATACATATATATCTAGACAAGAATATTAGCATCTATATTTTATAACAAGTCATAAGGTTATTGTCATCAAAACCATCATCTCAAGAACTTTCAGCGCGACCTCAGTGTGGGTGCTGCGTTGCATGGCCGTCACGACGGCGTCATCAGATCTTGGTGAAGTTGAATGGAGCGACGGCGATCTAAGTCTAATAGCGGTGGCTGTGCTTATTCTAGGGTTGAGAAGGTACGAGGTTTTGTAGGCGATAAAGAGAATTACGATTATGCCCCGATTACTATTTTTAGTTTTAATTTAAATTTTCAAATGTTCCAACGTGCGTAACTTATTGATGCCATTAATTACGATTAAGCCCCCCTTACGATTATGCCCCTATTACGAGGTATTGACGCAGGGTTTCCATTAGGACCGTATCGAAATTCAAGACAACATGAAATTGGTTTGGTTGAATTTGGAGACTTTGAAATTTTGGACTCTTATTGGATTTTTTTAAAACTCAACCCAGAGCCCTAATGTAACAACCCGGGATTTGCATTACCAATTAATAAATAAAAGTTAGGATTTTTATTTATTTTAATGAAGCGTAAAAGGATTTGGGATAACAAAATTTATTTGAAAAGGGCTATTTTAATTAAATGGGAAATATGGGATTTTAAAATGAGGATAAAATGTTATTTTTGGAAAGTTAAATATTTTAGGAGAGATTTTAAAACGGGTTTGGGTAAGAAAAATGAGTTTTATAAACATACATGAACACTTAGACTAATTTTTGGAAACATGTAAATAATCCTCTTCTTATTGGGTTACTAAACTTAACCCAATAACCCACGCTAAACCTCCTCTATAAATTATCTCAAACTCTCCTAACCTCATTCATGCATCCCTAATCAAAACCCTAATCATTTCCTAAATCTTTCTTAACAAAAATGGCCTCTATCTTCATCTCCTTCTAGTTTTAGCTTATGCAAGTCATTCTATGCAAAGGTAATGCAAATACCCACCTCAAATACATTTTTATATCTTTCTAATTTCTGAAATTTATTTGGTAACACATGTTTTATGTGCTTTTTTGATCTTATAGCCTCCTAATCATCTTTTGCTAACTTGGGTTGATGCTATAGTGGTCTTTGTTGCTTTCTAGAGAGGTATATTGCTAAAAACCTCTTCTAGTATGTGTTTAATCCTCTTTTGATTACAGTAATCATTTAGTAACACATGTTTTATTATGTAACATGTGAATCATAGCTCTTTGATCATCTTTGCTTTCATTTTAGGTGTGCACATAAGGTGTTTTTGATATTGCTTCATAAGGTAATGCTAAGCTTTGGCCCTTTGTTTCCTTCAATATAGTGTGTTAATCATTATATGGTATTTAGTGATTGATATTGGTGAAATTTGATGCCAAAAACTTGAAAAAAACACCCCAAAATCACTAAAATTAGCAATTTCAGCAGGCTGGAATGTTTCAGCCTGAAAACAGGGCTCTGAGTGCACCAGGGCAGGCCTGGGCTGCACCCAGGCTGCTGCCCAGGCGCAGCAGGCTAGCCCGGTTGGGTTAGCCGGTAGCGGGCCAGCTCGCATGGGCTGGCGCCCACGTTTATCACCCCAGCCCGCATGGGCTGGGGGCTTGACTCATCACCCCAGCCCGCATGGGCTGGGGCTTGGCATATCACCCAGCCCGCATGGGCTGGGCGCGCACGTTTATCACCCCAGCCCGCATGGGCTGGGGGCTTGACTCATCACCCCAGCCCGCATGGGCTGGGCGCGCACGTTTATCACCCCAGCCCGCATGGGTTGGGGGCTTGACTCATCACTCCAGCCCGCATGGGCTGGGGGCTTGGCATATCACCCAACCCGCATGGGCTGGGCGCGCATGTTTATCACCCCAGCCCGCATGGGCTGGGCGCGCTTGTTTATCAACCCAGCCCGCATGGGCTGGGGGCTTGACTCATCACCCCAGCCCGCATGGGCTGGGGGCTTGGCATATCACCCAGCCCGCATGGGCTGGGCGCGCACGTTTATCACCCCAGCCCGCATGGGCTGGGGGCTTGACTCATCACCCTAGCCCGCATGGGCTGGGGGCTTGCAAATTCTCCCCAGACCATGCGAGCTGGGGGCTGGACCGAACCAGGCTGCACCATGCGATGCAGCTGGTTCTAAAAAAAAAAAAGGGGGCTGCACCCACTTGGTGCAGCCGGGTTCCGAGTCCGGGTTGCACCATTTTGGTGCAACCGCTTCAAATTGTTGTTTCTGCAATGAACCTTTGGGCTTCAATTACTAATCAAAATTTGTCGAACTTTGGTTCACAACCATTCGGAATATTTTCCAACGCGAATATTGGTTTTCAGTGATTTTCTAATTTATCGATTTCGTTGAGATTTGTCTCTAGATTTCGTACACGGGTTTTTATGAACTATTTTAAAAAGGATTTTTCACTCCTAAATGGCTTTCGAAATTATTATATAATATTATTTTTAAATATTAAATTAATTACTCCATAATAGAAGAGTTTTCAAAAGCCGTTTTAAAGTGATTTCAAAATCAATTATAAATCCATTTCGCACCATTATTTTCTATAATAAAAATCTCACACTCACTTTTAGCACGTCGAGCGAAGTGGAAAGGTGCTTAAATGGTTAGGAAATCTCCGGCCTATGGAACCGTGTGTATTTTCTTTCCGGTTAATCCCCGACCTATTCGATTGATCGTTTTGACCTTTGGGTCTAGTTTACCGATGATACGAGGTGGACTTTTTATTGTTTGGAGTGTGAGCTTGCTATTGGTTAGTAAACCGTTTAGTGCGAATGTGGGGTATGAGACTCATTTTTAACACTTTACGGGTTCCTCTCCAAGAAGTTTGTGACACATTAGCCTCTGGGCGGCCAGTACTGGACCTCTGGGTCACCACGCCTCTGGGCAATCGTCTCTGGACACCTGCTCTATGGAGCAGTTTTTCGGCATGTGCCTCTGGGCCTATATCCTTTTGGGAAGGATCTCGCCGTCTCGTGCGTTTCGCATCTGTGCGAGTGATCGATCACAACTCTACAGTACTTGGCAATAACGACTCTGGTCGGTGCACGTGCTATACTTGTATTTTCTGATGATTTTTATATCCATTCGAGTACCGCCATTCGGTGTTGGTTCTATGGAACCATACGATGTAAGTGCGATTACCTTGTGGATTCACAGTGTCTCTGGACACTGCTTTTCAGTATTCGATTTCATTGACATTTCAGTACATCCCTATTGCTCTTTGGAGCATCGATCTTTGCTTGGGCATTGATTACAGACTCTGGTCACTCTTGGGATTATTGCCTATGGGCAACTTTATATAGCTTGGCTACGCCGATGGTATGAGGCGATTTTATTTATTTAACACTTTGGTGTTGATATTCTCTTTGGAGATTTTTACTGTTTATTGATGATTGGGGATCGTCATTATATTCGTGTAGTCCATAATACTCTTCTCTTTGGAGAAGTACTATTTTATTTATGTACCGCATTATTATGTTTATCTCAGTTTATTAACTGATTGTTTGGCTAGCCTGACCCGAGTGTTTTTCGCTCGGGTCAGACCGAGTTGTTTCAGGTTAGGTCTTTGGACTTAGCTTTCTATGCTTCCGCTTGGACATTATCTGCTATGCTGATAGATAGCTCTTTATATTTATCCACTATTTTAATACTCTGATTATTCAGTCTCTTATGTACATATTTTTGACTCACATGTATGAGCGGTGGCATTGTACCCACCTTTTGATATTTGGATCTGTATTGACGATATATTGTACCTATGTTCTGTGACTGTTATGTGACTGTTCTGTGATGATGATGTTATCATTTAGTATTATGTTTGTTATGAACCTATTTTCCTTAGCCATTGTAATTTCGTTATAAATATCTATTGGATACGTCGAACCACTTGAGAAAAGAAAACCACCTATTCGACGTATTCGGTAGTTAGTTATAGCTTGATTACATATGGTCGCTTCCATTATACTCTATTCTCCGTTCTAGTAGACGATATTACTCCGTAATACTCTTTACTAGAGTGGGTCTCGGAGTGGGGCGTTACAGTTTGGTATCAGAGCCAGGTTCAGAATTAAGCATAACAAACACAGAATAGACACGCAGTATAATACGTTACAATACGATCCAAATTGAACATCACCACCTTTAGATAGATATGTTAGGAATAGTTGTAGGAATCTGTTATATTCCGTAGTATTCCTTAATGAATTATCTATCTTTGAATCGTGCTTAACTAAATATTACCTTATCTTTCATTATGGTTGGGAGAGTTAGGAACCTCCGTTCTGCTGATGCTGGACAGTCCAGCAACCCTCATCCAGAGGGTGTATACATGACCACGGACCAAATCATGGAGCTGGTTCGTAACTCTCAGTCGCACTCTCAGTCTCCTGCACCAGTTTCTGATGCACCGCGCAAGTCTGCTTTTGCGCGCCTCTGCAGCGACTTTATTCATCTTGGAGGGAAGCCGTTCAATGGCTCCGAGACTGTTCTTGAGGTCCAGGCTTGGATCAGAGTTTGCGAGCGTAATTTTACTCGCATGACCCTTCCTGACCATGATAGAGTTCTTGTTGCTTCTAGCCATCTTGAGGGCCGTGCCTTGGATTGGTACGAGCTCCTTATTTCTGGGACCGATGAGGCCACTCTCACTTGGGATCAGTTCTGAGAGCGCTTCTTGCTCAAGTTTGTCCCCGAGTCCGAGAAGATAGCCCTTGCACGCCGCTTTATTAACCTTAAGCAAGGGAAGACCTCTGTTGCTGACTATTCATCATCTTTCGAGGCCCTGTCCAAGTATGGCCTCGAGTTCATTAGCACTCCTTATTAGAAGAATCTCAAATTTGTTGAAGGCCTGAAGAAAGATTTGAAGAAACAGCTTATGCTTCAGCTTAAGCTCCCTTTTGATGAGCTAGTTGACGCAGCGCTTCACCTTGAAGCAGTTGAGCGTGAGAGAGACAGCGATGGGGTGGTGAGGGTTCCAAAAACCCTAATCAGAAGCGGGGTCCATTTCAGAAGACCAAGCCTTGGAACAAGAAGAAGAAGACTGGCAGTTCTACTTTTCAGACTCAGCCTCAGACTCGTTCTCAGTCCCAGACTCCTGCTCAGCCTAGCGGGACACGTCCTCCGAAGAAATGCTTCAACAGTGGTTCTCCTGATCACTTTATTCGAGAGTGTCCCAAACCTCTCCATTGCACCTTCTGCAAGAAGGAGGGACACAGGATCTCCACTTGTCCTACTGCACCTCCTAGATCTGGAAAGCTTAATGCTGCCAAGGCTCCTACATCTTCAGCTCGGCCTCGAGGTACGCATCCTTCCGTTCTCGAAGGTTCTATTTTATTTCATGGTAGATCTTGTAGAGTTCTCTTTGATACGGGTGCCTCTCACTCATTCGTATCAAAGGAGCTAGTAGATGCTTTATCCTTGGATGTTACTTGTCTGGTTTCTTCACTAAGAATTGTGAATCCCATTGGTGGATCCACAACCCTTAGCTTGCTTTGTGAGGATATGGATATTGATCTTTATGGATTTTCTTTCCGTGCGAATCTGCACGTTATGGAGTATTTGGGCTTTGACATGATTCTTGGCATGGATTGGCTCGCTCAGTATGACGCCAAAATCATTTGTTTGGAGCGGATATTATTTCATCGTCATCCTGACTCGTCCGCTACGTTAGCTATTGCTCTTCAGGATGTTGGGATTTCTGATATTAATTTATTTTCTCTTGATTCACGAGATGAAGATTTGGAAATATCTCGTATTCCTGTTGTTCGGGATTTCCCCGATATATTCGAGCCAGTATCAAGCCTGCCGCCAAAGCGGGCCATTGAGTTCCGCATCGATCTCATTCCAGGCTCCCACCTAGTTGGGCGTCCTCCAACGAGAATGTCTATTAAGGAGAATGAGGAACTCAGGAAGCAGTTAGTTGAGCTTGAGGCGAAGTAGTTCATTCGTTCTAGTTCTTCGCCATGGGGTGCTGCTGTGGTCTTCGTTAAGAAGCCTGATGGCTCTCTTAGGCTTTGCATTGACTATCGCAAGCTTAATGAGTTGACCATCAGAAATCGTTATCCATTGCCACGAATAGACGATATGTTTGATCAGTTGAGCGGTGCGAAGTTCTTTTCCCAGCTCGACCTTGCCACCGGATTTCATCAGCTCCGAGTTGCGGACGATAGCATTCCTCTTACCGCTTTCCGTACTCGTTATGGTTCTTTTGAGTGGTTGGTCATGCCATTCGGCTTGACGAACGCACCGGCTTTCTTCGTCGATCTTATGAATCGAGTATTCCGGGAATACATCGATAGATTCGTTCTGGTTTTCATCGACGATATTCTTATTTATTCTAGATCCGAGACAGAGCATGCTCATCATTTGCAGATCGTCTTGGATACTCTTTGTCAGCATCAGCTTAAGGCCAAGCTCTTCAAGTGCCATTTTTGGGAGAGCAAGGTCAAGTTCTTGGGCCATATTGTATCATCTGAGGGTATTTCTGTCGATCCTGCCAAGATCGAAGCTATTCAGAATTGGAAGCAGCCCGAGAACGTTCATGATATTCGCAGCTTCCTTGGTCTGGCGGGTTATTACCGTCGGTTTATCAAGGATTTCTCTCGAGTTGCACTTCCCCTTACGACGTTGACTCGTAAGGGTGTTCGCTTTATTTGGTCTGATAAGTGTGAAGCTTCCTTTCAGCGACTGAAGGAACTTCTCACTCATGCTCCTATTCTTGTGGTTCCTGAGAGTAACTAGGATCTGGTTGTTTACACCGATGCTTGTGGTAGCGGTCTCGGTGTTGTGCTTATGTAGAAGGATCGGGTAGTTGCTTATGCTTCCAGGCAACTGCGTCCGAATGAGGTTCGCTATCCTACTCATGATCTTGAGTTAGCAGCTATCGTCTTTGCCTTGAAGACGTGGCGTCACTTTCTATTAGGCGAACGCTTCACTCTTTACACCGATCACAAGTCTCTGAAGTATCTTTTCAGCCAGAGAGATCTCAACATGAGGCAGCAGCGATGGATTGAGTTTCTCGCCTCATATGATTTTGATATTCAGTATACCCCTGGCAAGGGTAATCGTGTTGCAGATGCGCTCAGTCGCAAGCACTCGGCGGTAGTTTCTATGATGATTGCCGAGTGGGATATTCTTGAGACCCTATCTTTGTGTGATATTAGAGATCGAGCTCCATCTTCTGATTCTCTGGTCTTAATACTCAGCTTAGAAGCTCGTCCTATCTTATTGGATCGCATTGCCCATGCTCAGCGGCAGGATCCAGACTTATTGCATCTCATTCGCCTTCTCGAGTCAGGATCCAGTGATGAGACATGCTGGATTATTCTCTTGATTTTCATCGGTGTCTTCATAGGAAGAACCGTATTGTTGTACCATCTGATTTATCACTTAGGCGTGACATTTTGGACGAGTGCCATCGCACTAAGTACACTATACATCCCAGTTCGAGTAAGATGTATGTCGATATGTGCCGGCTATATTATTGGGAGGGTTTGAAGAGAGATGTGCCAAGTTATGTGAGCGGTTGCATGACTTGTCAACAGATCAAGGCCGAGCATTAGCATCCATATGGTCTTCTTCAGCCTCTAGAGATTCCATTATGGAAATGGGATCAGATACCCATGGATTTCATCGACGGTCTGCCTCGATCGAGGTCAGGCCATACTTCTATCTGGGTTATTGTTGATCGCTTGACCAAATAGGCTCATTTCATTCCGATTAAGTCCACTCGGACTGCACCTCAGTTGGCCAAGCTCTATGTGAAGGAAGTCGTTCGACTTCATGGCATTCCTAGCTCCATCGTGTGTAATCGAGACACCATTTTTACTAGTCACTTCTGGAAGTGCCTACAGTCAGCTTTGGGCTCAAAGCTGAATCTCTCGACTGCTTATCACCCTCAGACCGACGGTCAGACTGAGAGGGTGAATCGTGTTTTGGAGGATCTTTTGCGCTGTTGTATTCTGGATTTCGGAGGTAGTTGGGAGGATCACTTACCGCTTGTAGAGTTCTCCTACAACAACAACTTTCAGTCTAGTATCGGCATGGCACCTTTCGAGGCTCTCTACGGAAGGACATGTCGCTCTCCTGCATGTTGGTTAGAATCTGGCGAGAAGCTTATTCTTGGTCCAGATTCAGTTCGGGAATCTTCTGAAAAGATTGTTCTTATCCGTCAGAAAATGAAAGAGGCACAGGGCCTCCAGAAATCCTACGCGGACAACCGTAGGAAGCCTCTTGAGTTCTCCATTGGTGATTTTGTCTTCATTCGGATTTCTCCCATGAAGGGGGTTGTGCGTTTCAGCTCTACAGGGAAGTTGGCTCCTCGCTATGTTAGACCATTTCCTATTACGGAACGCATCGGCCCCGTTGCTTATCGTGCGGCTCTACCTGCTCATTTTTTCGGAATGCATGACGTGTTCCTTGTTTCTCAGCTTCGCAAGTGTGTACGCGATCCTGATTCTATCATTGAGCCGCATGTCGTGCCTGATTTAGAGATCTTACCTGATTTATCTTTGGAGCAGCAACCTCTTCGTGTGCTTGATTCGGAGGTTAGACGCCTTCGCAACAAAGAGGTTCCACTCGTGAAGATTCAATGGTCACCGAATCCTAAGGACTGCACTTGGAAGACCAGAGAATCTATCGAGCGCTCTTATCCTGGCTTTCTCCCATCTTCTTCTGCGGGTAAGAATTCTCTATTTTATCTCTTCTTTTGTGTAATTGACGTTATAGACGACATCTATCTTAAGGAATTGCGGGGACGCAATTTTCTTAAGGGGGGAGTCTGTAACAACCCGGGATTTGCATTACCAATTAATAAATAAAAGTTAGGATTTTTATTTATTTTAATAAAGCGTAAAAGGATTTGGGATAACAAAATTTATTTGAAAAAGGCTATTTTAATTAAATGGGAAATATGGGATTTTAAAATGAGGATAAAATGTTATTTTTGGAAAGTTAAATATTTTAGGAGAGATTTTAAAACGGGTTTGGGTAAGAAAAATGAGTTTTATAAACATACATGAACACTTAGACTAATTTTTGGAAACATGTAAATAACCCTCTTCTTATTGGGTTACTAAACTTAACCCAATAACCCACCCTAAACCTCCTCTATAAATTATCTCAAACTCTCCTAACCTCATTCATGCATCCCTAATCAAAACCCTAATCATTTCCTAAAGCTTTCTTAACAAAAATGACCTCTATTTTCATCTCCTTCTAGTTTTAGCTTATGCAAGTCATTCTATGCAAAGGTAATGCAAATACCCACCTCAAATCCATTTTTATATCTTTCTAATTTCTGAAATTTATTTGGTAACACATGTTTTATGTTTTTTTTTGATCTTATAGCCTCCTAATCATCTTTTGCTAACTTGGGTTGATGCTATAGTGGTCTTTGTTGCTTTCTAGAGAGGTATATTACTAAAAACCTCTTCTAGTATGTGTTTAATCCTCTTTTGATTTCAGTAATCATTTAGTAACACATGTTTTATTATGTAACATGTGAATCATAGCTCTTTGATCATCTTTGCTTTCATTTTGGGTGTGCACATAAAGTGTTTGTGATATTGCTTCATAAGGTAATGCTAAGCTTTGGCCCTTTGTTTCCTTCAATATAGTGTATTAATCATTATATGGTAATTAGTGATTGATATTGGTGAAATTTGATGCCAAAAAGTTGAAAAAAACACCCCAAAATCAGCAATTTCAGCAGGCTGGAATGTTTCAGGCTGAAAACAGGGCTCTGAGTGCACCCAGGCTGCTGCCTAGGCGCAGCAGGCTAGCCCGGTTGGGCTAGCCGGTAGCGGGCCAGCCCGCATGGGCTGGGGGCTTGACTCATCACCCCAGCCCGCATGGGCTGGGGGCTTGACTCATCACCCCAGCCCGCATGGGCTGGGGCTTGGCATATCACCCAGCCCGCATGGGCTGGGCGCGCACGTTTATCACCCCAGCCCACATGGGCTGGGGGCTTGACTCATCACCCCAGCCCGCATGGGCTGGGGGCTTGGCATATCACCCAGCCCGCATAGGCGGGGCGCGCACGTTTATCACCCCAGCCCGCATGGGCTGGGGGCTTGACTCATCACCCCAGCCCGCATGGGCTGGGGGCTTGGCATATCACCCAGCCCGCATGGGCTGGGCGCGCATGTTTATCACCCCAGCCCTCATGGGCTGGGGGCTTGACTCATCACCCCAGCCCGCATGGGCTGGGGGCTTGGCATATCATCCAGCCCGCATGGGCTGGGCGCGCACTTTTATCACCCCAGCCCGCATGGGCAGGGGGCTTGACTCGTCACCCCAGCCCGCATGGGCTGGGGGCTTGCAAATTCTCCCCAGCCCATGCGGGCTGGGGGCTGGACCGAACCAGGCTGCACCATGCGGTGCAGCTGGTTCTAAAAAAAAGGGGCTGCACCCACTTGGTGTAGCCGGGTTCCGAGTCCGGGTTGCACCATTTTGGTGCAACCGCTTCAAATTGTTATTTCTGCAATGAACCTTTGGGCTTCAATTGCTAATCAAAATTTGTCGAACTTTGGTTCACAACCATTCGGAATATTTTTCAACGCGAATATTGGTTTTCAGTGATTTTCTGATTTATCGATTTCGTTGAGATTTGTCTCTAGATTTCGTACACGGTTTTTTATGAACTATTTTAAAAAGGATTTTTCACTCCTAAATGGCTTTCGAAATTATTATATAATATTATTTTTAATTATTAAATTAATTACTCCATAATAGGAGAGTTTTCAAAAGCCGTTTTAAAGCGATTTCAAAATCAATTATAAATCCGTTTCGCACCATTATTTTCTATAATAAAAATCTCACACTCACTTTTAGCACGTCGAGCGAAGTGGAAAGGTGCTTAAACGGTTAGGAACTCTCCGGCCTATGGAACCGTGTGTATTTTCTTTCCGGTTAATCTCCGACCTATTCGATTGATCGTTTTGACCTTTGGGTCTAGTTTACCGATGATACGAGGTGGACTTTTTATTGTTTGGAGTGTGAGCTTGCTATTGGTTAGTAAACCGTTTAGTGCGAACGTGGGGCATGAGACTCATTGTTAACACTTTACGGGTTCCTCTCCAAGAAGTTTGTGACACATTAGCCTCTGGGCGGCCAGTACTGGACCTCTGGGTCACCACGCCTCTGGAAAACCGTCTCTGGACACCTGCTCTATGGAGCAGTTTTTCGGCATGTGCCTCTGGGCCTATATCCTTCTGGGAAGGATCTCGCCGTCTCGCGCGTTTCGCATCTATGCGAGTGATCGATCACAACTCTACAGTACTTGGCAATAACGACTCTGGTCGGTGCACGTGCTATACTTGTATTATCTGATGATTTTTATATCCATTCGAGTACCGCCATTCGGTGTTGGTTCTATGGAACCATACGATGTAAGTGCGATTACCTTGTGGATTCACAGTGTCTCTGGACACTGCTTTTCAGTATTCGATTTCATTGACTTTTCAGTACATCCCTATTGCTCTTTGGAGCACCGATCTTTGCTTGGGCATTGATTACAGACTCTGGTCACTCTTGGGATTATTGCCTATGGGCAACTTTATATAGCTTTGGCTACGCCGATGGTATGAGGTGATTTTATTTATTTAACACTTTGGTGTTGATATTCTCTTTGGAGATTTTTACTGTTTATTGATGATTGGGGATCGTCATTATATTCATGTAGTCCACAATACTCTTCTCTTTGGAGAAGTACTATTTTATTTATGTACCGCATTATTATGTTTATCTCAGTTTATTAACTGATTGTTTGGCTAGCCTGACCCGAGTGTTTTTCGCTCGGGTCAGACCGAGTTGTTTCAGGTTAGGTCTCTGGACAGCTTTCTGTGCTTCCGCTTGGACATTATCTGCTATGCTGATAGATAGCTCTTTATATTTATCCACTATTTTGATACTCTGATTATTCAGTCTCTTATGTACATATTTTTGGCTCACATGTGTGAGCGGTGGCTTTGTACCCACCTTTTGATATTTGGATCTGTGTTGACGATATATTGTACCTATGTTCTGTGACTGTTATGTGACTGTTCTGTGATGATGATGTTATCATTTAGTATTATGTTTGTTCTGAACCTATTTTCCTTAGCCACTGTAATTTCGTTATAAATATCTATTGGATACGTCGAACCACTTGAGAAAAGAAAACCACCTATTCGACGTATTCGGTAGTTAGTTATAGCTTGATTACATATGGTCGCTACCATTATACTCTATTCTTCATTCTAGTAGACGGTATTACTCCGTAATACTCTTTACAAGAGTGGGTCTCGGAGTGGGGCGTTACACCTAATGAAATCAAAGGGATGGGAGGAGCCCCCCAGCCTGATCCGACCACAGACACTAGGGAGGTTAGCCAACCCAGCACAGAGATTTGTTACCCCAACCAGTTTTTTGGTTTTAATAGGGACCCACCTCTGCGTCTTGAAATTGGAAGTTGGGCAAACGGGAATCGAACCCACAACCTATTTACCAGGAAGTAGGTACCTTACCACTATGCCACTACTTGCAGACTTTTGAAATTTTGGGCCCTTATTGGATTTTTAATTGGCTATAAATCAAAGGTGAGTGATTTAACCCACTTACACAATACTAAAACTTCTTATGTTAGTTGAATTAAATTTATGATGTGATAAGAATTTTATTGGTTGTTGTTTGATAGTTTATATTGACATTTTAACTTGAAATTGAATTTTATTGAATTAAATTGCCATTTAAAGTAATATTAGATTTAATTTCCAGTTAAATACCGATATTGATAACCAATAATCAGTTGTGATATTTTAGTTGATTTGGATGTTGTTTGTTATTGTATGCTATTAACTGATGCTGGATGTTTGGTTATTTACTTATTTTGGATATATTCCTGTTATTATCTATTTATTATTGACATCATTTACATTATCATTTGGACATTGAAACATAAATGAAGAAATAGGTTAAAATGATATATACCTGTAACACTTTGATTTGGATTGAAATGACATATATCCATCCCTATAATTAAAATTGAAAAAACTGATCACTTGGTCATAACGTAGAAAATTATATACGGACACCGGATTAGTTAAATTAAATGGGTTTTAATCTTGAATTTTGAATTTTGATTAAATGATATTGTTTTAAAGGAAATAAATTGTGGATTTTGATGAATTGAATCATTTCCGAATTAAGCTTTGAAATGTTGAAATTTAAACTGATTAAAGAAATGTTTAAGAATTGAAGTAGAAATGTGAAATTATAATTGATATTTGACTTTAATTTGGGAAATTAAATCATTTTAAAGGTTTGGATCTTAAAATTTAACAATGAGGTTTAATTTGATTTAAGTGATTTAAACCAGTAAATTGAAGTTGGTCTTGGAATCGATATGAATTGAAATGGCTTAAAATAAGAATCAAATTGGAATTCTAAATCATTAAATTATTGAATTGAATTTGAAGTTAAAAATAAACATTCAAAAATAGAAGTTAATTTAAATTGAAATCAAGTTGACTAATCTATTAAATTGAAAGATTGAAAATTGAGCTTTGCTATTTTAAAATTTGGGCATGGGCCCAGATTTGTTGAAATGGAAAGAAATGGTTTGATTTGATATTAGTTTAAAAATAAAGTATTTTTAATATAAACTATATAAAATCTTTTATTTTTAATATTCAAATTATTTGGATTTTTCCAACTTTTTTACTGTATAAACCATTTTCAACACTTAACCCATTTTATATTAAACCGTTTTAAATCTCTAAACTATATAAACTATTTTAAACTAGTTATAACTATTCAAACTATTTTCTAGAATTTCAAACTGTGCAAAGTTGGAACGTCTATATTTAAATCGTTGATTTAAATGTGAATGTGGTTAAATGAAGTTATAACCTAAGTTGGAATTCAGAATGATATTTTCAAGTGAAAATGACATATTTTGAGTAAATACGATGATTTTGAAATGAAAGATATTTTGAATTGAATATGATATTTTGATATCAAATATGAATTGGTTTTGAAATGTAAAAGAACCAACCGGTTTGAAAAATGAACTTTAGTTGTTAAAGAGACTGGGGCCTCTTATTGGCATACTCTTTGTCAATATTGGAACCAGTTTAACAACTGTGTACACGGTGGATGATATCCAAAATGTAGAGGTTGAATTGGAGGCATTTGTTGGATTTGAAGAAAGAGAACGGTGATGGATGACCTCGACACTTGTGTCAATTTGGAATGACTCAAATAGAAGCCATACCTAACTAATGAGGCTAGCTACCTCTAGCGGACACACCTTTTCGTGTCATATATTGATGTTGGCTTGATCGGTGCACCTTGATTTGATTTTTGGGGGTGTTGGATGCGGCGGGCCGTTGGGGATTACCACTAGTCAGGAAACGCAAAATGGTAGTATCCTACCTTGGGCATCGCCTCACATGCCTTGTTATACTCTTTATCCTTATGATGTCATATCACGGCACCTCCCTGCCTATCGACATTACTGGTGATGCTACTAAGGAAAAATGTACGACAATGCTTAAAAATGTGTTTAACGAGGATCAATGTTAAGTCTTAACACTGTTTTAATACTTTACCGATAGACCCTATATATGTAGCGTATTTTTCTACATATATATAGTTTAACGGATCCTTAGAAGGTAGCAAATCCCGTAACATCTCTTAAGTTATTGCACGCACGTTATACACTGGATAGAAAATGTAAAATTCCGCAAACATCTCTTAAGCTATTACACTCATATTTACTTGATATTGATTTAACTTACATAAGAACTTTTAGTTCTGACTTGAGTATTTTGTCTTTTCATTACGCTCGGGACAACCTGAGCATTTCAGCGTTTGAAGACATTATTTCTGGAGGACGTAGGCAAAATTTGGTATATTATAATATTAGTATTATCCCGCTGTATCATTATTGGTATGTTGTTGATTGTATTCTGATTTTGTTGTAAAATTTATGTATTCAAATGTATATTGTAAAACAGCTTCATGAACTGTTTATTTGATTATTATATTTTGTCATTCCGTTGTGAGATTCTGTATTTTGTTTTTCCTTCTTTCTCTTATTTTCTTTTCTTAACCCCACCGGCAATCCTCCCTTTTGAATGGGTTGATTTAAACATGTGTGGTTTATTTTCGACTTTAATCGTCCAAAAAGGTGGGTCATCACAGTTGGTATCAAAGCTTCGGTTAGAGATACCTTAGCCCGATCTGGTGTTAACTCATTAGAGATAGGTTACTGATATCCTGGAATGAGTCTGAGTGTATTCATATGAGAGAGCGTATTTGTTAGTGTTATAAAAATGTTTTGTATTGTGTTAATTTGTTATGTTCAGTATTTATAAATTCTAATCGGCACATAGGACACTATGACATCGATAGAGTTTCTAAACACTTGAAAAGGGTAGACGGACGCAATATTTGTTTGAAATAGGTAAATGAAATAATTTTATCTAGTATTTTGTTTTGTATATATAAATATACAAATTTCATAAACTGGTTCTATTATTTGGTTATGTTGGATGTTAGTAAATGATAATATTTAATTATTGTCGTTTATTGTTGGTTAGTCAAAGTTCTTAAAAACTATTGACTATTGTATGTTATAAGAAAATGAAATTTTTATAAATAAGGTCAATAAAATATGAGTTACCAATAAAATGAATTTAAATTGAAATTTTGAGAATTTAAATTCTAGATTTTTGAATTTGGTTTTCAAAGATTCAAGAAAAAAATATATTAATATTATTTGGAAGTATTTGCAAATAGAAATGTCTTCAAAATGTTTTCAAAAGGCACTTGAAAGAAATGTTTTCAAAGAATTTTTGAAAGGAAACAAATTATGTACACCCCTCTTCTGTCGTTGGAAAATAATTTCAGTGATGACCACAACATCATCGCCTTTCATTTTTGAGTTTCAAAGTAGGAAGACCACTATAGTAGCTTTACTACATAGTTGTTTTGGTGAATTTTTTTTTATATTTAATTTCCTAAGTATGATTTGATATAAAAAGATATACGTGTATGTTATTTCAAGATGATTTGAAATGAAATCCGGTATTTAGTTCTTAAGTTCCTGTTAATTAATGATTTTCAGTTGTAGAAATAAAGTGAAATTTTAATAGTTGGAAACTTCTAAAATGAGGAATAAGAAATTATGAGCTAAATATTTAATGAAATTAGGAGCTAAGTATATAATGAAACTGCAAAGAAATTGGAGTGTAAATTATTGAACATTTTGTTAACCAAAATGAATAGGCTAAATTTGTATAACATTCAATTACATTCTGAAAAAACATACATAAAACTTACTAAAAATGTTTAAAAAGTTGAAATGTTAAATATGAATATGTAATAGAATATTATACAAGTAAAAGCTTAATAACAAAAATACTCCAAAATGAACATATATATTTATAAATGAAGAATTAAGAGTACAAGGAATTAATAAACATAAGTTAATATTTTGAAATGCTTAGTAAATTAAATTGAATATTAAAAATAGAATACTATTTAAGTAAATGATTATAAACTTAAGAAAATAGGGAAATGATTCATAAATGAATTTAATATTAAATGATACTATATATGAAGTAATAAATGTGAATTAAATTTAGATGAACTTGAAATGATTCATTAATGACTATTAATCAAGTATATAAGTAAATAATAAATGTGAATTAAACTGTACAGAAATGTATGTATTGCTTTAATAATGGATTCATTAATGATTCCAAATAATTGAATGGGAAATAAATTATGTAAGTTAATGAATGTAAATTAATAAAAGATGACCTTGTATGAATGAATGAGAATTTAAATATATGAAAAGTAAATGATGGGAAAAAAAATCACTAGAATAAAATATGTAAGTTGTACGTAGATCATTTTATTCGCATGACGATATTGATCCTGATTTGAATACATGATTTGTGGTAATTCACACCAGTCCAAATTAGGATTTTTCGCTCGATTCTTGAGGGCGAACATTTGATACAAATTTTTGATATTTGAAGTTTTCTATCATAGTTTGTAGCTATGTAAGGAAACCAGAGATTTTTAATCGAGGAATTGGGTCAAAATCCGCACTAGAGTGATCAGGGTAACATTACTAGTTTGAAAGTGAAATGCGTGTATTCAAGCAAGCGATTAGAATTGATATTGTGTATAAAAGATTTATGTACATCGTGCAAATTTGAATAATTTTTAAAATTCTGCGTTATTGGCTTATGGGAGGTTTGGGAAATGATGCTTCAAATTGTTCTTGGTTGTATGAATAATCTATCAAGCAATTATCTAAGGCCATTGAGCATAAGGTTGACTTGGTAGTTTATTTATCATCCATATACGATGAGAAGTTTCTGAACCTGGAAAACCCATTAGTTTTTTGTTGCTATGGATATGTGATGGATTCTTTGGTTGCATATAATGGTTGTACATCTTTTCTTTGCATATGATTATTATATGTTGTGTTGCTTGTACAATTGATTGAATCAACTAATATATTGTTCTTTTACATAATTTTACCTCTTTTGGATTATGTAAGTAAAATACAGATTTATGGAAGCAATGACAGTTGCTTTTGATTTCATAAATAAAGTTTGTTACCCGACAAATAGGTGCCTCTTTGGATTACGGTTTTTGTAACTATATTTTATTGTTTTCCCATGGTTTGGGATGTTTTATTATTGAAATATGATATATATATATATATATATATATATATATGTTGTAATTATTGATGTTATTATTTTTTAGGACTTATCCGCACGAAGGAGACCCCGTCGAAATTTTTTATGAATTTAAGACTTAGAATTTTTTTGTAGAAGTTAAGTTATTTCCAAATTTTCATTAAACTTAATTATGTTAGTTTAAAGTGTTTATAAATTGATTATCTTAAATAAAATATATTAAATTTATTGATTCTGTCTTGTTCCTTTTCGGGGATGAAAAGTTTAGAGTGGGGGAATTTGTAACGACCCTATTTTTGATAATTAAAAATATTAAATTTAATAAGATTTTTGGAATTTAATATTGTAAGAAATTAAAATTTATGATTCATTAATGAGAAACATAATTAGAATATAATTTAATATTATTTTTTGAATGTTATTGACAACAATTTTAATGTAATCTCAATCAAGTGACATAATTGTAAAGTTAATTTGGTTTTAATTGTAAATAAGGAAATAAATTAAATGTTGTATTAAGACTGGAAATGATATCTTATGCAATTGAAATTGGTTTTAATATATAATATGAAATCAATTAGTTAGTAAATAAATCTATTAACCTTATTTGTAACTATAATTTTATTAATGGGTTTAAATTACTCAGATGTAACTATTGTTTTATTTCTCATTCTATTATTTAACCTGTTGAAATTAATTTGGAAATCAATGTAATTTAATATAAGTGCAATAATGCAGTTAATATAAGAAAAGACGATAATTGTGGAGTAATGAGTGTAAAAAAATGAAAACATATGTTAAATTATTTCATAAGGTAATAGTTGATTTAATATAAAAGTTTAAATCAAAAAAAAAAAGAAATCGATTGAAATTAAAATTATAATAAACTGGGGTTTTATTACAGTTGCAATTGAACGCCAAAATTGTTGTAATATTTAAATCTTGACTTTAACATGGAAAATTAAAATTTAAAAGATGATTAATTTCAGTTTAATCAAAATGATGACATAAAACTTTAAATTCAAATTTAAAAGTGATTAAATTAATTTTTAAATAATAATTTATTTAAGTAACGAGTAAAATTAGCCTTTTTGGTACTATCTCGGATTTCGACGAAATCAGTTTCATCGGATACATAATAGTGAATTTTATAGGATTTCAAGTTTCGTAGCGATCAGACTTAACGTTTGATCGTGCGAGCTCGAAACACATAGAAATCAATTAATGGAATTTCAAAAGCCAAATTCTATATACAATGGAATCAGGGCTTGAAACTAGTTCTACTGAGTTTAGAAATATTGAAAACTTATATTTTGATATATGGGAAGACCTATCTTCGTTTGGGTCTTTATTATCGTTCCGACCCATTTGATCCGTTTCATCCAGTGCTATTCAATCTCTACCTATATATAGGCTGTTATAATCCCTAACAGCCTTTTATTTTCATTTTCTATACGTACAATTTCTATTTATCTGTTCAATTATCTGTTCCGTCTCAATGGCTGACATTTCGAAAATGCTAATTCCTAATTTCAAATCAAATCGAAAACCTAAACTTTTCAAACCTTATCATATAATATATCATCAAGAAGCTCTCGACGAGCGTAATCTACATCTGCAATTCGTTTTCGATTGGAAGATCGGTTTGGCCAGAAATAAGTGAAAAAGTTTCGACCGTCCATCCTAGGGTTTCATGATCCACGATAGGTCATCGACCATTCGACGATCGGGGAGTGGCGTATGAAAGAGGCGACAAAGCAGAGATGATCTACGGGGTTCTTTCGTGTCGAAGGTGCATGAAATTGCCAGAAAACGGCGAGGTAGGCGGCGCCGCACATCGCCTGGAGGCGCAGAAGGGTCGCACGACCTTAGGGTGGGTGCGGCGTTGCATGGCTGTCAAGGTGGCGTCATCGAATCTTTGTGAAGTTGAATGGTGCAACGGCGAACTTAGGCTAATAGTGGCGACTGCGGTCGTTCTAGGGTTTAGCAGGTACGAGGGTTTGCAGGTGATAAAGAGAATTACGATTGTGCCCCTTTATTATTTTTAATTTTGATTTTAATTTTCAAATGTTCTAACATGCGTAACTTTTAGATATGAGCTCCGATTGAAGCGTGGTTTCTTCTGTTGGAATCGTATCGAAATTCCAGACAAGAAGAAACTGATTTGGTTGAATATAGAGACTGTTGAAATTTTGGGCTTTCATTGGATTTTTAATTGGCTGTAAGTCAAAGGTGAGTGATTGAACCCATTCATGCAATACTAAACATTCTTATGTTAGTTGAATAAATTTATGATGCGATGAAAGTTTTATTGGTTGCTGTTTGATAGTTTAAATTGACATTTTAACTTGAAATTGAATTTTATTGAATTAAATTTCCATTTAAAGTAATATTAGATTTAATTGCTAGTTAAAATACATGTTATTGATAACCAATAAAGTGTTATAATATATTGGTTGATTTGGATGTTGTTTGTTATTGTATGCTATTAATTGATGTTGGATGCATAGTTGTTTATTTATTTTGGATATATCCTTGTTATTACTTATTTATTTATTGGCATCATTTATATTATCATTTAGACCATTGGAATATAAATTAAGAAATAGGTTGAAATGATATATACATATGACACTTTGATTTGGATTGAAATGATATATATCCATCCCTATAATTAAGATAACTGATCATTTGGTCATAAGGTAGAAAATTATATATAGACACCGGATTGGTTAAATTAAATGGGTTTTAAATCTTGAATTTTGATTAAATGATATTGTTTTAAAGGAAATAAATTATGGATTTAGATGAATTGAATTATTTTCGAATTAGCCTTTGAAATGCTGAAATTTAAATTGATTAAAGAAATGTTTAAGAATTAAAGTGGAAATATGAAGTTATAATTGATATTTGACTTTAATTCGAGAAATTGAATTATTTTGAAGGTTTAGATCTTAAAATTTAACAATGAGGTTTAATTTGATTTAAGTGATTTAAATTAGTAAATTGAAGTTGGACTTGGAATCGATATGAATTGAAATGGCTTAAAATAAGAATTCAAAATCATTGAATTGAATTGTTGAATCGCAATTAAAGTTAAAAATGGACGTTTGAAAATTGAAGTTTATTCGAATTGAAATTGAAATCAAGTTGATTTGAAACTAAATTGAAATTGAGTCAATCGTAAGGTTGAAAATTAAGCTTTTTTGATTCGAAATTTGGACATCGGCTCAGATTTGTTGAAATGGAAAGAAACAGTTTGATTTGATATTATTTTCAAAATAAAGTATTTTTAATATAAACTGTTTAAAATGTATTATTTTTAATATTTGAATTATTTAGATTTTTCCAACTATTTTACTATATAAACCATTTTCAATAATCAACCCATTTTATATTAAATTGTTTTAAATCTCTAAACTATATAAACTATTTATAACTATTCAAACTATTTTCTAGAATTTCAAACGATATAAAGTTGGAAGGTTTATATTTAAATCGTTGATTTAAATGCGAATGTGGTTAAATGAAGTTATAGCCTAAGTTGGAATTTAGAATGATATTTTCAAGTGAAAATGACATATTTTGAGTAAATACGATGATTTTGAAAGGAAATATATTTGGAATCGAATATGATATTTTGATATCAAATATGAATTGGCTTTGAAATGTAAAAGAACCAACCGGTGTGAAAAGTGACGTTTGGTTGTTAAAGAGACTGTGGCTTCTTATTGGCATACTCTCTGTCAATATTGGAACCACTTTAACAACTGTGTACACAGTGGATGATATCTAGAATGTAGTGGTTGAATTGGAGGCATTTGCTGGATTTGAAGAGATAGAACGATGATGTGTCAGTTTAAAATTACTAAAACAGGAGCCATACCTGACTAATAAGGCTAGCTACCTCTAGCGGGCACACTTCTTCATATTACTGTATTGATGTTGGCTTGATCGGTGCACCTTGATTTGATTTTTGGGGGTCTTGGACTTGGTGGGCTGTTTGGGGTTACCACCAGTCAGGAAACACAAAACGGTAGTACTCTACAGTGAGCATCGCCTCACGTGCCTTGTCGTTGACCACTACGATTTTGTTTTAGTGTTGTCTTATCACGACGCATTCCTGGCTACCGACGTTGTTGGTGATGCTACTAAGGCAAACGGCGGGACGATGCTTAAAAATATGTTAAAGAGGATCAATGTTAAGCCTTAACGTTGTTTTAATACTTTACTTTACCGATAGATCCTACATATGTATCATATTTTACTAAATATAGATAGTTTAACGGATCCTTAGGAGATGGAAAATCCTATAACATCTGTTAAGTTATTGCATGCATGTTATACACTAGATAGAAGATGTAAAATCCCGTAAACATATCTGAAGCTATTACACTCATATTTACTTGATGTTGATTTAACTTACATAAGAAATTTTAGTTCTAACTCAAGTGTTTTGTCTTTTTATTACACTCGGGTAAGCCTGAGCATTTCAGTGTTTGAAGACATTATTTCTGGAGGACGAAGACAGAGTTTGATATATTATATTATTAGTATTACTCTGCTACATCGTTATTGGTGTGTTGTTGATTGTACTCTGATATTGTTGTAAAATTTGCGTAATAAAATGTATATTGTGAAACAGCTTCATGATCTATTTATTTGATTATTATATTTTGTCATTCTGCTGCGAAAAATGTATATTGTGAAACAGCTTCATGCTCTATTTATTTGATTATTATATTTTGTCATTCTGCTACGAGATTCTATATTTTGTTTCTTTCTCTTATTTTTTTAACCCCATTAACGATCCTTCCTTTTGAATATTTGAATTAGACATGTGTGGTTTATTGTCGAATTTAATCGTCCAAAAAGGTAGGTCGTCACAAGGCCCAAAGCTAAGCGCTATAGATGCTGAGGTCGGTTGTAATATTAACTTTCGGCGACAAAATACGGCTATGTTAACGGTATCCATAATATCAGAAGCACATGAATATGAAATAAAATCACTGTTTCTAAAACAACATTTTTGATTACATTTCGAAACGTGTTTCATATCCAAAATTACATAATCCCATAACGTTTTCCATCTTCATTTCAAATATAATTATTACATAAATACGTCCAGTGCGACATATGATGATGCCCCCTTGGTTGATCATAGTACCATATAGTCATAATTGACATAATACAAAACAGTGGAATGAAACAAACAGAAACAACAACTCCTAAATAGTTATCCATCGACCTCCTGCTCGTCTCCGAAAGCATTCTTCGCCAATCTACTAAAACCTAAAAATCGTCAACCCTCGGCCTACTCAAGTCAATTTTGAGCACCCGAAGTTTAAGGGGAAAAAATATAAACTTTGAGTCTAACATAAAGCCTGGTGTGAATAATATTATACATCTCGGTTATTTGATATTAAGTGAGATCATGCCGCTTAGCAGAACGTGTTTCCCCTCATTAACATCTTTTTTAAAATCATACATTTTGCAAATCATAATCCTACAACCAAAACTGGTTAAAAAAAATAAAGCATTATCATGTATACATACAATAAGGTAACAAATGGACTATATGTCCAAACACTATAGTTTTGTTAGGCTAAGTACTAATCTTTGGCTGACTCAGACCTACCAGACAATATAAACAAAAAATCTAGCATCCGTTAGATACTCCTTTTCTGGGGGTCTGTCCCTAACTTACTTTCTCCCAAGGTCAACTGATCCTGATGGTTTTGCAAGCTCACCAATAACCTATCTCTTCTCTATAGATTCATTTTTATGTGGAACATCATTTTAGTCTTACCTGTGACAAAGCCCTACACATTGGAATTTTGGACTTATATTAGCTAAGGGCTACAAGCTAAAGTATAAGGCACGACCCCATACCGGTCTCATCTAGTATTCTAATATCCGAGTCATTTTCTTAGGGTAATCTTCCTTTAAAATTTTCCTTGAAAACATTTTCTTCTCAAATTTATTTAAACCTTTAAATCATACTTTAAACAAGGAAAATACACTCTATACTTTACTCAAATCATCTTGTTGTGTTATATATACTTTACTCAAATCTTTGTTGATGAAAACATTTAAATCATTGAAAGTATCCCTTTTGAAACCATAGAAAGTGCCCCTTTCGAAACCAAGTAAACCACTTGATTTATAACCTTAGACCGAAGACCAAAACAAACCCTTTCGAAACCATTCATAATCACCTTTCAAAACCATTGGAAAACCTCTCCTTCAAAACCTTTAAAACCTTAGAAATCCTATCTTTAAAACACTTAACTACATTTCCAAAACATTAGAAACCTTCCTTTTAAAGCTTTCGAAACCATTGGGGAACCACCGCTTCGAAACCTTTATTTAAACCTTTCGAAAGCACTAAAATCCTTTGTAAACATCAAACCTTTTAAAAGTATTTGGGTTCAAGTAAAACATGTGGAAACCTTTCGAAACCATTAAAACCTTTCCTTTCGAAACCTTTGAGTTCTTCCTTTAAAAGAACAAAAGGATCATTAAATAACTAAGTCGAAAGCACTCTTTCGAAAGTAATTCTTAAGTAAAGAAGAGATGGTGTCAAACCAATCCTTCCGAAAGCACTGGAGAAGTGGCCTAGATTTAAGAACAAAGTATCCTTTCGAAACCATTTGCTTCGAAAGGTAGAAAGCGGCAGCTAGGGGATTTGACCCCTTCGAAATCATTTACTTAAACAAAAGGCGCAAGCCATTTCGAAACTATTCATTTAAAAAAAATTACCCAGTCGAAAGCCAACCAAGTCAAAAGCATTCCTTTTGAAAGGAAAGCAGGCGCATTTTCATTTAAGACAAAGTAATGCTTCAACCCATTGGAACCCTTTTTGTTTCGACGTATTACCTTTCGCCTAAGTCCAATTTGCTACGTACCAAGTATTCGATACCATGCGCAATGGTTTCGATGGAGATAGAGACGGAAGTACTAAGTCGGAACCGTATGTGCCGAATGTGGCGAAATATGCTAAAAGCATGTAAAAACTGATTTTTTGCGTTTTAAAGTAATCTTTTCAACTAAATTGCCTTATTTGTCAAAATATGATTGGTTACTAATTTTCTTTTCTAAATTGCGGCCAAAATTTCAGAAGTACATAATTTACAAAATACCTCTTCTTATTTTATAAATATATAAAATACTTAAGTCTCATACCTTAAATAATTTAGTATATTCACTAAAACACTTAGGAAAATTCTACAATTCTTTTATAAACCTTAATATGTTTTCTAACATACATAAATTTTAGACACAAAACGTATATAATTTAGTCATAAATTATTTTAAACCCAAATAAACGTTTTATTCACTAGAAAATTAATATTAAATCCACATTAATTCAGAAAATAATGAAAATTAAAACCCATTTCTAAAATATCATTTTTGATCTAAATTTGAAATCGCAAGGCATTTGGATGTCATTTTTATAGGGTTTTCACATTAAAACATATCATAAAATCTGTATGAATTAGCATAAATCATCAACAAGCATATATTTGCATTTTATCATTCGAAAACATGGAAAACCATTGCAAAATAATTCGGGTTTCACCTAAAACCAAAAAAATTAGAAAATACGAGATAAGTCTTTATTCACCTTAGCTTTGAGATTAAAGAGTTGAGATTTGAATGGATTTATATTGATTAATCTTCTTCCTTTAGCTTATCTTTCTCTTAGTCTTGCTAGTGGTAGCCGGCTCTATTGTTTAATTTTTTATTATGAACTTATGATATGAACGTGTGGAATGAGATGTATACCGGTTTAGGGTATATGGTTATGTCTTATTCCTATTTTACCCTTTATATATTTCATTTTAATTCCCCTTTTAGTTCATTTTTTAACATGGCACAACTACCCTTTATCAATCACAAATCTCAATCCCCTAATCATTACATTATTTTATTTAATTTAGCTAATTAAATGTCCTAAATAATGTTACTCAGAATTAGAGTCGTTACAATATACTTTGGTTATAAATTTGTTTACATATGTACCCGATTATGTTTGTCATACAGTTAGATTTTATATCCATACATACATGATTAGGATAGGCATCCGATCAGATTTTGTATCCATACATACATGATTAGGTTTGACATTTGGTTGGCTTTTGCGTTCATAAGTACCAATTAGATTTGGTAGCTGGTTAGCTTTTGCATTCGTTTTTCTTTAACTAGGCGAAGGACCTAAGCAAGAGATCATCATTCATCTTAGGATCAAAGAGCAATTTCTATGTAAAGGGACTAGGGATTTGATAGATACTGTGGCCTCATTCTATAAGCCAAAGCGAATAAAGTGTGGCCAGTTGCAGACTTATAGTTTGTCCTATAAGCCACAATGTAAGTGGTAGCTCATCAACCCAATTTCCCTTGGCTCTTTTCAGTCTCTTCTTAATAATGGATTTGATGATCTTGTTCATCGAATCCATCTACCCATTCATATATGGGTGTACTACTCTAACACACTGTAATTTGACGTTGGTTATTTAACTTGTTAATAAGTTAATTAGGCTCCAAAAGTGGAATTTATGCAAATGATAGAATTTGACTATAAAACTTATACCATTGCTTTCATGGTGAAATTATGAGCAATTTTCATATTTCGAATTTTGTGATCGGAACCCGAACGAAGAAGTTACGGACGACAAACGAATTTGGAACGGAAATAATTCGATTAGAATAAATTAATGTTTATATGTTAACCATCTTGGGCCCATAGGTCGGCTCGCATGTTCGAGCGGTCGACCAAAGCGGTCGGTCTTGGAAAGGGGCGGTCGACCACATCATGTGTGGAGAGTAGGGTTAGCCCAAGCCCAATGGCTCAAATTTAATATAATTCAATCTGAAGGTTGGAGTTGATTCTTACGTGTATAAGTTCAGGCATAACCCTTTCTTCTATTTTCATATTACTCTAGAGGCAGTAGCAAAGCTCTGTCATTTCTTCTTCTTCACTTTTTTTCTAAATTATAAAAATAAGATATTTGTATCTATATTCATACAAATTAGGAAAGAATAGAAATCTAATGAAAAGGAGAAAAGAAGAGAATCAACTATACACGTATTTAAGGTAATTTATATGCTGTATCTATTTATTCTTCCAATCCCAAATCCCTTCTCAAATTTGAAATATGTTTACATCTAAATCTAGAAATCAATCCCAAAGACTTTAGAATTTAAATGATACATATTTTATTTCAAATCTATATTTTGATGTAAAATAGCATTTCTAAATTATTGCCCAATTTGTGCTATGCTTTAGATTTTTCATAGTTTAATTTATGGGAAAAACATCCGTGAATTTTATAAATTTGTTTGCTTTTCCATTTTTCATTCAAAAAGGCAACGCTTGATATAATAAGGATAAAAACAAAAGGGAAGTGATGTGTAATGTATGGATTCCATAATTTACACTATCTATTTCTATTCCTCTTTAAAAAGTATTATGTGGTGATAATAGAAACCCGCTTCGTATTTAGAAGTATTAAGTGGTGGATTTGGAATTATTTGGTGGTTGATAAGGCTTCATCAGTATTTCGTATCATGGGAATGGGTGGGTGAGTAATCATGTGTGCAATGCAATGTTGGATTAGAATTGCTAACCTTAATAGACATAACAATTCAATGAAAACCAATATGTATAAATTTATGTCACGGGCATTTTATAGATTTTTCACTTATCAGAATGTTGTTTCGACCCCTCCTCATTTCAACCCACAGGATATATTTAGAGGAATATATCACTGGAGCCGAATGTGTTTGGTTGTTGGAGAAGTCTTATATTCTCTCTTGATGCTGATGTGATAATCTACTACCCAAAGAATACCATTAATTCCAAGGTAGTAGTCATAGTCAATATTCTTACCCTATTATTATTTCTGCTGTGAGTTTTGATTTCTATCAATCTTCGATAATGCTCATGCTTATTTACATGTACTAAATCCAAGAATTTGTACTTTGATAGACTTCATTTTTGATTTCTGTCGAAATTTAGGCCTATTAAGGCATGAGTTACTACATTTGCTATAGAGTTTAGGTTAGTAGATCAGTGGAATTAGGATAAATTAAGAGAACGCATTCGTACTTTCATATTTAGTATTATTATATTTAAAGGTTAGATTTTAAGAATTTCGACTATAGAAGTGTTGTATTTCCACTTGGAAGGAAATGGGCAAAGCAACTATGATTTGAAAATATCTTAGAGTTAAGATTTTCACGCCGACTCCGAATTACCCCACGGAGGGCTGGCGATGTGTAAGGCACTGTTGATGAAAAGCATGGGTACGCCACATGGTTGAATCCCGAGGGTTGGAAGTGTTCGACATGATGGTTGAGAGAATCTTATGATTTTGGATTTTGATGATGGGTTCCAGTCGGGGACACACATTTATTCCAGATGGACGGGAAATTAGAGTATGTATGTTGCAATTGTCCAAAGGTCAGTTTTTTCAAAGGTGCATTCGTTGATCACCTCTTTGATGAAAAACCAGATTTTTATTTGAAATATTAATGTCGATTCCTTAGTCAAAAACCTGTGAAATAATATTTATAAACTATGTTTTAAAAAATGCCTTAGATTTTGGAAAAAGGGTTTTCAAAGGATTTCTTTTCCCAAGCACTTATTTTAGAAACTTTGTTCTCGAAAGTTTTGAAATTTTAATTTTCAAAGAAATATGTATACCATTAGGTTGATCATGTTAAGAAATTTTTAGTTTATAAAGTACAAATATTTGGAATCCGTAAATATTTATATGTATACATCAATATAGACCTGATTTTTTATTTTTGGCAAGGAAATAGTTTTCCAATTTGGGAAATGTGTTTTAAAAAGATTTTTGGAAACTATATATATATATATATGTGTGTGTGTGTGTGTGTGTGTTTGATTTTTATGGGAAGGTTTGGCATTAAATAGTTTATATTATTTTAAGACAAGTATAAAGAAGCATATATTTGGCTCGGTGATTTTTCATTTTATAAAATCGAGGTTTCTAAAACTTTCTCTCTTTAAGGTACATATAAAATGAGAATGACATTCAATTTTACTGGAGTACGTAGTTTGAAGTGTTGTTGTACCATCAGTTATAGGAATAAATATTTCCATACGAAGTAGCAGGAAATAGCAGGTGGAATATTTTCCAGTTTTTGGAATTAATGTTGGTCGCAGCAGTTTTTTTGGAACTACTGTGAATTGTTGGAGCATAGTTTGGGACTATGCGTAGGCTTCGACACCGCCGTGATGAGAACAGGAACTTTTTGGATCATGTCGAACTAAAGGAGATGGCACAAATGATTATTGTTATTTAATCCAATCGTAATTGGGTCTAGGTTCAGTTAATGCTCAAAGCAGGTCTAGCGGTTGACCACCTAGTGGTAAACCTATAGTAGTCTACAAGTTAACGAGTTTTGACACAATTTGAATCTAGAACGGGACTATAAAAGTCATGTCTGAATTTCCCCAGTTGCCTTCTTTCGTTCCTTCTTCCTCAATGTTTTGAACCCAATCTCCATCTTCCTCCTCCTTCAAGTATCAGCCTCTCTCTTCCGTTTCTCCCCTAGGCGATGTTGTTTTCCCGTAGGAGCAGCAGCCTCGTCTCCCCCTCGTGCTGGTTTAGCACATTAGATCTCATCACACCACCATTCCAGATTTAAACCCTATTTTCTCTCTGAGACCACTTCTTAGCTCAAGACACCTTTCCGCACTGTCTGTTTTTCTCGCACCATTATGGTTTCAACCTTCAAGAGAACACTTGGTTAGACTGGAATGAGTGGAATGTTTCGCTGCTTTTGGGTTGGAAGATTCATCGCGGTAGGATTTGCACCGATTCTCTACTTCGAGACCTTTGAGCGGGAATGTTACTCGTGATGCATCTGCCTTTTCAATGCTCAGTTGCCGTAGAATTTCGATGGAGGCAACAATGTTGGAACTAGACTAGCCCGCAGCGGAAGCTATGGATGAATTTTAAATTTTTACCCTATTGGATCTTTTGTTTGGCCTATGAAGTCTAACTGAATTAGAACATTTCTAAATTTCATTTAAATAAAATCATTTATTTTATTTAAATTCAAATATATTAAGATATGAAATTAATTTTACTTGATTTAGTTTATACATAAATGTATCATATACATATATGTGTAAGTGCATGTGTAACATAATAATTAGTGAAAGCTATAATATGCTCATATGTAGATGTTGGGATCTACATCGCAAAAGACATATTAGCTCATTTTGTATGTCATGTATGTTTTTCAAATATGTGCATGTATATGTGTTACAAAATACACACACATACACATATGTATGTATAAATATATTATATATAATATATGAACATAAAATTTATATATAGATAAATATATATATAGGAAGAGAGAGAACAGTTATTAAAAATTATTTATAATTCAAAATTAACTTAGTTTTGCAAACATAGTAATTTTAGTATTTTATTTTGTATATTATGAATAAAATAATGTTTTCATCCATAAATAATTAACATAAAATAATCTATTGATGAAAATTCAAATTTCAAAATTTTAAAAAATTTAGGATCATAAAATAGAGCTTAGAAAAAATCTAGAGATTTTTTAAAGTTGAAATATTAGTTTTTAAAATAAATACATTGATTTCAGCAATAATTATTTTATATAAATAATATATTACTAAAAAATAAAATTTTAGAATTTTAGAAATTCTATGATCATTAATGAAAAGTTACGAAATTTTTAAAGAATTTTGCAATTACAATATTATTTTTAATAAATCGTAAACAATTTTTCCAAAATAATATTAATTATTAAAAATAATAAAATTTATGGAAAAGTACCTAATTTTTTTATATGTTTATAAAATGATATAATATTTTAAAAAAATATAAAATTAAATTTTTAATGCATTAATTATTTTATATATAATAAACAATTCCAAAATTCAATAAATATTAAAAAAAATATGAAAATATGTATGATAATTAATTTTCAAATTTGTAAATTCATATTATATATAAATAAGTGTACTAATTTTTTTAAATCCTATATATATCTTATATATGCATATATGTTATTATATGAGAGAAATATACACTAATATACACACACACACATATATATGAATTTATTAATAAATATATAAAACAATTATTAATGACAAAAATTGATTTTGTACCATAAAAAACATTTGTCTATACGTAAATTAAATAGTATAATAAATAATTATGCATACAACCAAACTGATTTGTGACAACCACATCTACTTACAATATCACACCTAACTAAACATAGGGTAGCAATATATTTAAACAGATATGAAATTTATCATTATAGGATCATATAATATAATTTAATTATTGTAATATGAATTAAAATTATCAATTTAATGGTGCCTTTGAGTCCACGTTGAAGCAATGACTTCCCTTTCTTTTACTTTTCATGATTCGTCAGATTGCAAGTCTGAAATCACCGACCTCTAATTATCGAATGGTATTATTTTAATTTGAAATATATTTAAGAATTTTGATATGGATTGAGAGCTATATTTTACTCAGTAATGTAGAAGGTAATGACGACCAAAAAAGTTCATCATTATTTTTAGAGATACACACACATGCGCATACAGGCGCACACACGCACGCACGTGCACATACGCACATATATATTGTTGTATTTGGAAGAAACGAGGAAAACCATTTTACCTATTCTCACTTGATCTCAACCCATTATCTCCAAGCCAATTCCCTATGTTTTAGCCACCCCTAGACCTTTCCCAAACTGTTATTTTGCAGCCTTAATGATGGGTCTTAAACCCATCTAAGCCCAAGACAAAACACTATGCAACTAAATCTAATTTAATCGCTTGTCGATATAGTATATCGATCGATATATTTATAACTGTTATAAATATATATAACATTATTTATCTCTCAAAACATATTCAGATATATAATTAATATTTCAAAAATATAAATTTATTTATTTAATTTACAATAATTATAAACTAATTAAATCATTCGTATAAGGGAATTCATCATTTCGGCTGTGTAACTCTTGGGTGTAAATTTGATCAGCGATTAACACCGAACTATTCTAATATTAACGTTCACACGTCACTCAGCAGGTGGTGTGACGTTATGGCCAAATTTACCGCTTACTCATTTTCGGTAAAAATCCAATTTTAGTTTAATAAGCGTTACCCGATCGTGAATTTGTTTACACCAATTCTCTTCGTCAAAACTATATTACTCTGTACTTATGGAATTTGGTAATGGTCAAAATTCCAACCTCATCGCCATTCAACTTTATAGTCCAAATACAAAATCCTTGGTTCTATAATAACAATTATTATTAAACAAAATGCTCTGGCCAAAGATTTTGACTTTGAGTTGACTTAAGTTGACAGTGATACTAACCGCATATAACTGAGGAGACGAATCTTCACTTGAATAATGCTTCACTTCCAATAATTCTACTCGACCCTTCTATAATCACTTGATGGACGCCATGTCTTGATTTGGCTATAATCAAAGCGGAACTTTCGTATAGAAGATCCATAGTATTCTATAGTCGAGAGAACTGTGTAAATCAGCCACGTCGATATTTTCTATTTGACCTTAGTTATATTAACCAACATAAAACTATCGAGTGAGTCATTCCATAATTATCCAATAGCTATTAGTGCGTAACACCTAGGTGCCGTCGATAGTCATGAGTAATACACTGTCCAACATTTCGAGAGCGTTACGTACTCCAGTCTCAATGGATTCATCGATATCCAGTCTCAATGCGTCTTGACTAGGAACATTTAAAATGGTATATTTGTTTTGTTGTGATAAATTACTCACAGTTACAACACTTTGTAAATATTATCATAAAATATACCAATTATAGATTTTTCTATTAAATATACTTTTAATTAAGTTAATTAATTAATGTAATCACATTATATCAAGTATATAATAGGAAGAAAATACCTTTTATTGTGAACAAGATTGGTCAACGAGTTAGATATATGTAACAAATTACATAGTTGCCCCTAGGGCAAACCCCTAACTCTATCAATCTCCCGCTTGCACTTGGGATCAATTATGGAATCTAATTCTAACTTCTTTAATCAGTTTTTTCAAAACCAATTAGGTCAGCCCGTTAGTGAATGGGTATGCTATTACTTTTTATTTATCTACTTTGTGGATTAACTCTCTCTAACATTGATAAACTGCCTTTATCATGCGGAACGAATCGAAGTATGTCTTTCAACTTCTAATGGGCTTTAAGTTCTATCATGACCAATTTCATGACATTGTTATCTTATAACAATATTATGGGATTCTCAACATTTGGAATCATCTTTGGTTCAATTATAAATTTATGCATTTATATCTATATACATTGGTTTATTGTAGCGCTATTCAAGTTATTGTTCTGAACATTTCATTGAACCGACCATAATCACTTTTATTTTAAAACATTTTCAAATTAACCATTTTAACTTGAATTTTATCATTGACATGTTATACTCAATATCACTTATAAAAGTTTATGTCCAACATTCCATCATAACAAGTTCGTTGTTTATATAAATAATTCTCTAGTATTTCATAAATATGCGAGAACACCTCAAACAACCATTTAGTGATACCAATTTGGATTTATATTTGCTCCATGCATCAAATACATAAACAAAACATAATATCATGCACAACATCATCTATATGATAATTCCTATTGCTAATGCATAAGGAATCCAACTTATATGTTCTCATTTTAATAGGGTGCTCTTGTATATCGTTTTGGGATAATCCTTATATCTTTCATACTCCCCATAAAAGACATCATTTACAATCCAAAATTGAGTATTAAAATATCTAAAGTTGATTTTAATACAAACATATTGTTAAAATCAACAACGTGTTGTTTACTTATAGTTTAGAAATATCAATGCACCTTTCAACGTTCTTTCTTATGAACACATGCTTCCTCTGCACTTTGATTGAAAATCAAACTATTTGATATTTCTATCAAAATACTTATTGAATCTTGATGCTTATAAAATGATACATTCATGTCATTTCTTGGATCATATCCATAGACTCATAAATCCAATATTGTTCCCAGTGACTTCGAGGCATTTCTGGTTAATATTTATAAACGGCTTACTCTAAATCATTATTTAGAATTTTCCATTTCAATATATAAGTACCAATCACTAAGTATAATCGAGCGATAATTCTATGCGTAAATCTGAATTAACTTGAACATGTCGAATACCGAATCTATTATGCTAATTTCAACAATTGAAATTTGCTATATTATTCTTATCAACATTGCTCATTTAATTCCAACCACATTAGTCTTTCCAATAAAGGAACAATCTCGGTTGATGGATCACCTCTCTTTGGTTACGACCACCAAAATCATATTTTGATAGCGTACTTGGAATTCTTTCAGATTTGCGCATCATGCCATATAGAGTCAACAATCTAATGGTTTAATTGAACAACCGAGGGTAATGTATATTTTCAACATTAATAAGAAACTCATAGTTTCTCTTCGATGTACGAGAATACTTATTAGACATTCTAATGCTATGTGTTCGTTTAGGTTAGTTAGTTTCACTTCATCTTATATAATCAGTTCTATCTTTGGATCGGATCCAATTCGATTTAACTACCAAAAATTTCTCAAAGAAATTCCTTCACAATGAAGTTGATATATCTTAAAACAACAAATGTTTCTTAGTGCAAATAGAATATGGATTCATAAACATTTTATGAACCTTTTTATTTATAAAACTGATTTTAGTTTACAAAAATTATGTTTAGAACATAAATATGTCGTTTGACGACAAACCTTTCCAAAAAACTTTTTGGATATTCATACAAGATCCCAGATGAACAAATATTACGTGCAATCTTTCGACTCGCACAACCTGCCAACTCCTTGGCCAAGGATATGTTGGGAATTCTTACAAACCCTTATCCATTATGATTTCGTAAACTGTTGTTTATATGAAATAATATCAACCTTTCGTACTACTCTTAAGTACATGACCTTATAGAATGAAACCAACTCAACTTCACTCACAATTAATCGTAAATTGTCCAACAATATCTGATTACTCCTTATCGATGCATCATTATGTATCACATGGAGGAGTGACTTGTGAGATTGAATCTATATTCGTTTTTAGGTACATTTGGAACTCTTTTCATTATACTCACGTATTCGACCAAATCAAATCATTTTATTCTATTGCATTTTATTTTATTTACTTTTCCTTTATATTCTATGATTTTATCATAAACTTACTATATGTGTATCTAATACACATGTCCATGTTGGTAATAAATCATCAATGAATATAATAAAGTATGTGAAACCCTTTGGTATTAATAGACTTGTGATTGCATACATCAATATGTATTAATTCAAAGAGTTCGTCAACTCTTATGATGCTCCCACTGAACGGGTGCATAGCCATTAATTGTTTGAGGTATAATTAACATGTATCATATGATTCATATTCATATAGTAAAATTATTTCTCAAGACTACAGCTTAGTCTATATCTCCAAAACAATTGTAAATAATATTAGACATGTATGTATTTTTGTTGTGTCACTTTTACTATGAAAACAAAATCCATAATATAGTTCTATTTCATAATGAATATTCATAATCCTCATATCGAAATATAGTTATATCGATTTTTCAGTCAATACCAAAAATAAACATTATTTCACAAATAATGTTGGGTACATTTTACGGAAACAATTTTTGTAATTTGATGCAATCATTAGGTGCTATATGGCATGCTTCCACTATTTTTGCCATTACTATAATAGCATACTAAATTTAGAGGTCCACCATTCACTTAATATTGTTAAAATTGTTTATTTATTTCACATGATGTAACTAGTTTACAGTGGAGAGTTCTTTGATCAAATATCTTGAACTCGAAGAAATAAATGTTATAGAAAACAATTTTCTATATGAAAATACATTTATGGAATAAAAATCATATTTCATATTCCAATATTAAGTATAAATTATTACTACAATTCTTGTTTCCAATGTTTCTCTATGAAGTATAAGTGACTATTCATTCTCTTCATTCCAACTTTACCTTAAATTACACCTATTGTTACACATTCATTTTTCTTTCAAATGTTCAAACTATTCAAAAAAAACTCACTACAATATCATAGCAAACTTTTTACAAAAGCGCATTCGATTATTCTTAACATTTAAGACATCAAATATGTTGCACTTTGTGTAAACCGATCAATATGACATTTCAACGATCAAGTTCTTAGATGCATCTCGTAGTTTATGGTCTTGTGTTACATTAAAACAATATGATCCTTTTGAGATCATTCAAGTTGAATACATGATCTTAAAATACTGTTTATTGGCTTACTTCGAATGAACTAACATCATTGAAATATTGTACCCCACAAACTATGACTATTCATCATATAACATTTATATGTGAAAGTACATGGATCAAATATCCATAGTCTTGAACTGCATTTAGAGTTCAAAAACTCATAAAAAGAAATCTCGGTCTAAACCAAATAAACATATAAGTGATCAACTTACGAATGCATTAAGTAGTTGAAATTGGGCACTTGCATTGGTATAGAAACATTATATAACATGTAATTAGAATTATTAGTAAGTATATATTATATTCCTATTTGTCAACTTTCAATTCAGTTTGTTTATATATGTTAATTGACAAACGTTTTATCAATCATATCAAATGCACAAATTTATCATTGTAGATAATTATAACATTATGTAACATATGTTCTTACAATATCAGAAAGGTTAAATATTACCATTTCATTTTTCTAATAAGGCTCCCACTAGTCTTTTATGTTTCTCCAACCCCTAATATAAAACATAGAAGTCCTACAACTTTAGTGGGTATTAGGACTCATTTGTTTTGGTATTCTGACCTTGAGTTTGCTCAACAAATCATAGCCCCACAAACGATGAATAACTTTTTATTGGTTATATCATATACAACTCCTAACCCATTTTTCCTTGTTCTAATCTCATTTCGACATTGAGTTTGCTCAACAAATCGAAAGAGATTATTCACTCATACTTACCATATCGTGATGGCCTAAGTATAGTATACGCACCTTGAGTTTGCTAAACAAATACATATAGTTATCTTACCTCATCTATTCAATATATTAATAATACTACACATATCTTACATAGCTTGAGTTTGCTCAACAACTAAGGAGTATGTAAGTAATTTATCAATATTTATATGGTAGAGGACAACATTATATCGAAGATTCATAATCTTCAATATATATATTGAGTGATATCGGCTTATAGAATAATATACTTTGTATAAATTAACCCAGCAATTCAAGTGTCAGACACATCAGAAATCATGGTATATGTACATTTATATATATTTTTATTTCTCAAGTCTATTTGGGTTTCTTTAATGTTCCACATTTAGTTTATACACATATCATATAAGTTCTATTGTTATATTACTTTTATATTTCATATTACGTATATGATAGTCTTACATATAATATATCATTAATTAAATCTTATTTAATTAATTTTAATCAATTAACTCTTTAATTGATTTTTAATTAGTATTCCAATATAACTTTTAAATTGGACATATCTACTATAAAATTTATAGTGTAACATGCATATATCATATATATATATGTATGTATGTATGTATTTTATTTAATTAATTAACCTTTAATTAATTTATTCAATTAAAAAAAATTTATTAAAATTTATTAATTTCAAAATTTATCTTGTATACATACATGTATACTTAAGTTAAACATTTTAAAATAATATAACATATACCAACAAATATAATACATGCATATATACATTGATTAATTAGCATATTTAATTAATTTATTTTATTAATCTTATTAATAAATTTAAAATTTGAAATTATTATATAGATATTTTAAAACACTTTGAAAATATCATGATCCTTTCAAACATTTTGTAAACTTATGTAATATTATAATTTTTATAACAAACATGTTTCATTTTAAATTTAACTATTAAATTTAAAATCTTTAACATTAATTTGCAAAACTATTTTGAAAATTAGGCAAAGTCCTAAATTAATTTTGGTCTTTTCTATTAGGAGCAACCTTTGGGCTCACTTCACCTTTCGGGCTAGGCCGGTAACCAGGTAGGACTTAGTACTTGATTACCCAATTCCAATCTAGATATTACCTTTCTAAACACCATACTAAGTATACAAGCTTAATTAATTAGTTCTAATATGAATAATTTAGACCGCATAGTCTATTGGGCTCTGATACCATTGTTGGAACTGGACTAGCCCGCAGCGGAAGTTATGGGTGAATTTTAAAAAGTTTACCCTATTGGATCTTTTATTGGGCCTATGAAGTCTAACTGAATTAGAACATTTCTAAATTTCATTTAAATAAAATCATTTATTTTAAATAAATATATTAAGATATGAAATTAATTTTATTTGGTTAGGTTTATACATAAATATATCATATACATATATGTGTGAGTGCATTTGTAACATAATAATCCATGAAAGGTACGATATGCTCATATGTAGATGTTGGGATGTACAACACAGCAGACATATTAGCTCATTTTGTATGTCATGTATGTTGTCCAAATATCTGCATGTATTTGTGTTACAAAATATATATACATACATACATATATGTATAAATATATTATATATAATATATAAACATAAAACATTTACATATCGATAAATATATATATATAGGAAGAGAGAGAACAACTATTAAAAATTATTTGTAATTCAAAATTAACTTAGTTTTGCAAACATAATAATTTAGTATTTTAATTTGTATATATTATGAATAAAATAATGTTATCATCCATAAATAATTAACATAGAATAATCTATTAATGAAAATTCAAATTTTACAACTTTAGAAAATCTAAGATAAAAACATAGAGCTTAGGAGAAATCTGGAGACTTTTCAAAGTTGAAGTATTATTTTTAAAAACAAATTTATTGATTTCGGCAATAATTATTTAATATAAAATAATATATTAGTAAAAATTCAAATTTTAAAATTTCATAAATTCTAGGATCATGAATGAAAGATTATAAAAAATTTTGAGGAATTTTTCAATTAATTTATTATTTTTAATAAACCATAAACAATTTTTCAAAAATAATATTAATTACTAAAAATGATAAAATTTATTAAAAAATTCCTAGATTTCTCTATATGTTTTTAAAACGATGTAATATTTTTTAAATATAAATTGAATTCTTAATGTAATAATTATTTTATATATAATAAAAAATTTGAAAATTTAATAAATGTTGATTTAAAAATATGAATGTATGTATGATAATTAATTTTAGAATTTGTAAATGGGTATTATATATAAATAAGTGTACTGATATTTTTAAATCATATATATATATCTTATATATGCATATATGCTATTATGAGAGAGAAATATACACCAGATATATATATATATATAAATTTATTAATAAATTACATAAAACAATTATTAATGAAAAAAATTTGATTTTGTACAGTAAAAAACATTTGTCTATACATAAATTAAATAGTATAATAAACAAATTATGCACATACCCGAACTGATTTGTGACAAACACATCTACTTACAAAATCTCACCTAACTAAATATATAGTAGCGATATATTTAAATAGGTATGAAATTGCTCGTTATAGGATGATATAATATAATTTAATTACTGTAATATGAATTAAAATTACCAATTTAATGATGCCTTTTAATCCACGTTAAAGCAATGACTTCCTTTCTTTTATTATTCTTGATTCGTTAGATTGCAAGTCCGGAATCACCGACGTCTAACTGTCGAATAATATTATTTAATTTGAAATATATTTGAAAATTTTGAAGTGGATTGAGAATTATGTTTTAATCAACAATGTAGAAGGTAATGGTGGTCAAGAAAGTTCATCATTATATATATGTGTGTGTGTGTGTGTGTGTGTCAGTATGTATGTATATAGTTATATTAGAGAGAAACGAGGAAAACCTTTTTACTCATTCTCACTTGATCTCAGCCCATTATCTCCAAGACAATTCCCTATGTTTTAGCCATCCCTAGACCTTCCTAAAACCGAATTTTTTTAGCCCTAATGATAGGCCTTAAACTCATCTAAACCCAAGCCAAAATATTATGCAATTAAATCTAATTTAATCGCTTGTCGATATTGTATATTGATCGATATATCTATAACTGTTATAAATGTATATAACATTATTTATTTCTCAAATCAGATTCAAATTTTATAATTATTATTTCATAAATATTAACGCCTCACCCCGAACATTAACAAAGAGTATTATTAGGTAATACTGTCTGCTGATGCGGAGAATAAGGCTGGTTAGGAGCGACTATCCATAAGCTTTGCTTTAAACGAATATCGAACATGTCGACTAAATGCTCCATTTTTTTAAGTGGATTGACCGTATTCGATACGGGTTTAAAACCAAACTATAGTGGCTAATGGATCTATCAGAACAAAACGTATAATAATACACAGACCACAGATCACAAAACAGTAATACATAAGTACATGGTCACATATACAATATGAGTACAACATACGGGTACAACATAGCCTCGGTTCTTATGAACCATATACATCAAGTCACCAAAATAATATAATACAAATCAGAGTTTACAAAATTACTACAAGACTATATAGAAGAAAACTAGCAGATAATCCAATGAGGAAGCAACATTGAAGAAATCAACAAACGGTAACTAACCTAAAATAACTTGGTATGACCCGTTAATTTAATTAATTTATAACAATTATAAACTAATTAAATCGTTCGGTCTTAAGGGAATTCATCATTTCACTTGTGTAACTCTTGGGTGTAAACTTGGTCAGTGATTAACATCAAACTATTCTAATGTTAACGTCCACATGTAACTTAGCTGGTGGTGTGACATTATGGCCAAATTTATCGTTTACTCATTTTTGGTAAAAATCTAATTTTAGTTTAATAAGTGTTATCCAGTTGTGACATTTATTTACATCAATTCTCTTCGTCAAAACAATATCACTATGGACTTATGGAATTTGGCAACGGTCAAAATTCCAACCTCATTCACATTCAACTTTATAGTCTAAATACAAAGTCCTTCGTTCAATAATAACAATTAATATTAACCGAAATGCTCTAATTTGAGACTTTGACTTCGAGTTGACTTAAGTTGACTGTGATACTAACCATATATAACCGAGGAGATGACTCCTCTCTTGAATAGTGCTTCACTTCCAATACTTCCACTCAACCCAACTATAATCACTCGATGGACGCCATGCCATGATTTGGCTATATTCAAAGCGGAGCTTTCATGTTGAAGATCCACAGTATACTCAAGTCGAGAGAACCGTGTAAATCAATCACATCGATATTTTCTATTTGACCTTAGTTATATTAACTAACAGAAAACTATCGAGTGAGTTGTTCCATAGTTATCCAATAACTATTAGATGTAACCCCTAGGTGCCCCAGTAGTCATGACTAATTCACTGCCAAACATTTGGAGAGCGTTACATACTCTAGTCTCAATGGATACATCGATATCCAATCTCGATGCATCTTGACTAGGAACATTTAAAAATGGTATATATGTTTTGTTGTGATAAATTACTCACGGTTACAACACTTTATAACTACTATAACAAAATATACTGTTTATGGATTTTTCTATTAAATACTTTTATTAAGTTAATTAATTAATATACTCACATTATGTCAAGTATATAATAGGAAGAAAATACCTTTTATTTCGAACAAAATTGGTCAACGAGTTAGATATATGTGAGAAAGTACATAATTGCCCCTAGGGCATACCCCTAACCCTATCAAACAGTTTGATTCATTCGAGATAAACGGTGTCCTGATTCATCTCTTTGGGATTTTGAAGGCCTCCGCGAAGGATATAGACTTGGATGTTTTGAAGTGACAAACTCAAATATTTTGCAGCGGATCTTTTCTCAGGATGTCGGTGTATGGAAGATGGATAATCTACGTTTGACTACTTGTCAGGTTATGCACATCATTCAGCACAACGTCTTTCCTAATGCGGGATGTTATGACTGGATTTATCCCATGATGTGGAAGACCACCTATGTTAGTATTAGCGACATCACCATCAATCGAACCCACACCTTTATGATGCAATTTGTTGATTAAGGATCAGCACTCCACAGTCACTTTCCATATTTTCACCTATCCACTCTCTTCTTTAGGTAACACGGATGACGCGGAGAGGCAATTTAGTAGAAGGTTTCTTCTGCTATCATTAGATCCTTCCTTAAGAAAATGGCAACTCCAAAGCCGTCAGCAACCCCAACATCACCAGTGGTACGGGATTAGGCGTATAGCCGCCATGCTACGACCATTAAAGGGTCATAGCAATGGATCGAACTCTAGCCACATAGTAAGGCATCACGTAGTTTATAAGCATTATTTCAGGATTTATGGTGTTGTTGTTTTTTCCTTCCAGTACTTGTTCTTTTTTTTTTTAGGTTGTTTGGGTTGTAACTGTTAGTTGTCTCTTGAAAAGGTACGCACGATGTTGTGAATTCTTATTTATTTACTGTATTATTATTTATGGACATACAAATCGCTCTTATATATGCATAGTAAAAAAGCAGTTCAAATATGAAAATCTCATAAAAGACAATTAACTAACATTAAATGCAATATAAAACTGAAAGTTTAGAATGGTTGGAATTTTTTAGTGAAAGACATGGTAGAGTTGTTTTGGTATCACGGGTCATTGCACATGTTCCTTAAAAGATAATTTTTAAGATAATTGGGCGTGATGACATTTTCTAAAGAAAATGTCAAGTTTTATGGGTAAACGTTAGTTGTAGAATTTTAGAATTTGGATTATGCGTTTAGCGCATAAACAACTCCGACTACGCTGAATTATGGCTTTATTTGTCAAAAAATTTAGGAAGAAAATTATTTTAAAAAGTTTCTCCCAATTTGAAAAGTTTCTCTTTCGAATAAAAAAATATATAAGTTTTTAGGTTTTATTAACTTTGGCTCTTAAATTATTTTTTGAATTTTTGCCTAAAAATTTGATTTTAAGTGAAAATGTACATCTAAATATTTTGAGATTTTATTTTTCAAATAACGTAGAAATTTGAAAAGTAAGAAAGATTTTGAAAGCCACATATTAAGCGTAGAGAATGTAAATAGATTTAGAATTTGCAGATTCAATGGTGCTTTAGGATCGACGATGCGATAAATGCAAGCGATAATAAGGAAAAAACTATTTTAGACTCGGAATTTCTATTTTCGTACCTTGTCAATGATGCGTGCGAGTTTATTTTTAGACTTAATTATGTTTTAGAGCTTGAAATAAGCCTTCTTACGTGGAAAATTTGAAGTAAATCCGAAGCAAGGAGGAAATTTCCACTGTACTACTAGAAGAGCAAGATTATAAAGTGGTAAGAATGTTCTCCACCTAAATTCCTTTTTTCGGCATAAGAGTAAAGTTTAGGAAGCAATATTTCGATGCGTTGGATTAATAGATGGTAGAAAGTGGATGCGAAAATTGGTTGCTTCATACTTCTATTCGTTGGGAGTATATGGGTTTTAGTTGAAAAGATTTTTCAGAAGCTGCATACATATAGAATTGCCAGTATAGATAGGTTGTTTGCGTCGTATTTTTCAAAATGTTTTGAAAGAAATGCATTTATATAGGAGGATCCAATTTAGAATCATTGTGCACATATATTTTCTATGCGTTGATACGGTAATACACTACACACTTATGCACATTGGTTGTACACTTATTGGTTGTGTAGTTTAGGATAATCAGAAGTCAAAATCATGCTTAGTCATTGGTGAAATTTCAGATACGAATTTTTTTTATGGGTTAAGAATGCAACAACCCATAATTTGACATTAGTTATTTAATTAGTTAGTTAGTTAACTAATTAGATTCCAAAAATGGAATTTGTGTGAATGATGGAATTTGATCATGATACTTGCACCATTATATTCATGAAGAAATTCTGAGCAACTTTCATGTATGGAGTTTCGCGATCCGAGCTCAAACGAAGAAGTTATGGACGAAAAACGAATACGAAACGGAAATAATTCAATTAGAATAAATTAACATTTATATATTAATTATTTAGGGCCTATAGGTTGACCCGCATATTAGAGTAGTTGCCCAGGTGCGGTCCACCCCTAGGAAGGGGGTGGTCGACCGTTTTATATGTGGTGGCTAGGGTTAGCCTAGGCCCAACAGTCCGGATTTAATATATTTCGATCTAATAGTTGAGACTGATTCTTGCACCTATAAATTTAGGCCTAACCCTCCCATCTTTTCTAGTATTATTCCAGAGGCATTAGTGAAGCTTTGCCATTTTTTCTTCTCCGCTTTCTTTCTAAATTATAAAAATAAGATATTTATATCTATATTTATACAAATTGGAGAAGAATAGAAATCTAATAAAAAGAAGAAGATAAGAGAATCAACTATACGTGTATTTGTGGTAATTTATATATTTGTATCTATTTTCTCTTTCAATCCCAAATCTCTTCTGCAATTCTAATGTATGTATATACCCTTATTTTTTGGATTAAAATGGAGTGAAGATGAATTTAGGGTTCTACTTCAGATTTGGAGATTTGAATCACTTTCAAAAGGTAAGTGGGAATTATTTTTTATGATTTTAAATCTATTCCGTAGGATTACGTTTGATTTTTATGCCTAAATTAATTTTATTTGTGAATTGTAGACTTAAATTAGTGTAGAAAACTATTGTCAATATATTCGTGTTCTAGACCAAATTTGAAATATGTTTACATCTAAATATGGAAATCAATTTCAAAGAATTTAGAATTTGAATGATATATATTTTATTCCAGATCTATACTTGGATGTAAAATAGGATTTATAGATTATTGTCCAATTTGTGCTATGTTGTAGATTTTTCGTAGTTCAATTTGTGGGAAAAACATCCGTTTGACTTTTATAAATTTGCTTACTTTTCCACTTTTCATTTAAAAGGGCAACGCTTGATTTAACAAGGAACACAACAAAAAGGAAGAGATTTGTAAAGTATGGATTCTGTAGTTTACACTATCTATTCCTATTAAAAAGAAATCCATTTCTTGTAATTTCAAACGGAGCCAATCTTTCCTTTTTTGTGTGTTAAACCAATTTATGAAAATCATAGCGCAAAATCTTCCTAAGGAATTTAATTCTAGCAAATTAAATATGTAAATCATATTCTAGTTAAATATTTCTGACCATAATATATTTGGATAGGAATAAGCAGTTTTATCGGGTAGTTTATACGTATTTATTGGACTAATAAAGAAGAAACGTTTATTCGTGTGTTATTTATGCATAATGTTCATTAATTATTATTATATTTAGGGAAGCGAATAGGTAGAATTAGGAAATTTAGTAATTCTTATTAATGGGCAATAAATTATGAATTGTCAGTAACTAATAGAAAATGAAAAATTGTAACCTCAATAAATGAGCAATAATGGATGGGATTAGATTAGAGGTTCGGTTAGTACAGGAACTTAAGACTGTAACTCCAATAAATGGGCAATTAATGGAAATGAATTTGGAATTTGCAATTAATAGGGACAAATATATTTGTAGAACTGATAAAAATGGAATAAATAAAAAAATTACTAATTTGAAAATAGTAATTATACATAAATGTCTTAAGAAATGTTCGTTAAGATTTTATGGATAAATTGACATTTATGAGCATTAAAAAAGGGGTTTATGCGTAGATAAGTATTTAAGGTAAATCTTAATGCCTTAAATAAGAAGGGAATTAGTAAGCTAAGTCCAATGTCAACCTAAGATAAAATAAGTGAACACTTAGGATATTTAATTGGATTTTGTAGTTTAGTGATGCGAGGTCGGTAGAGTCACTCCACGAAAGATTGCCCTTCACCGTGAAGCTATCAGAAGTCGGATGCACTTACTACTGATGTGAGATATCACTAATTCTAGGACCCGTGACTTTGCGAGAGATAGGACCGGCTTTAGGGTCAAATATATTAACTGGTTATTTGAGGGCCCGCCACTTTTCTAATTGAAAAGTATTAAATGGCTCAGATTTGGAATTTGGAGCGGTGAGGAATATCCCCATAGGTTTCGCTTTTGGTTTGAGGTATTAAGTGGTTGTAGGGTCCACCACTCTCCTAAAAGGAAGTGTTAAGTAACGTAGTACGATTCCAAATAAAGAAGGATATCCCTAAAAAGATTCATTTCAATGTTGAAGTATTAATTGCAAGGTCCCGTCTTCTTACCAAAAGGAGTAACCTAATGAGATTCTATATTTATGATTAAGAGTGATGATGGCTATCTTGGGAAGAGTTCGCTTTAGATTTGCGGTAATAAGTGAATGATCTAGGATTCGCCTCTTTCCTATAAAAGAGATACTAAGTAGCCTAATGAGATTTCCAAGCAACGCCAGCTAGATGGTACCAGTGAGGAGTCCTCCTAGAGGTTAGGTATTAAATGACAAAGGTCTACCTATAAGTAGGTATTAAATGGCCAGAGACTTGCCTAATCCTTGTTAACAATGTATTAAGTGGCTTGGGTACATCCTCTCACATTGTTAACACTTTAATAATGATGTATGCGCTAGTAGTATGGTTGTTATAAATGGGCCAGAGACTTGCCTAATCCAATAAAACAAAACCAAAGTATTTATTACATCTTCATTTACTTTTGAGCTCTTAGCAATGTGGACTGTCCAAGCTAATGTGCTCCATACCAAAGAACTTACAAAAAGATTGAAGGTTAATTCACTCTATCTTTTTTTTGCATAATTTACATATATATGCACTATGTGTTGGTAATTATTACTCATATGTTTCTATCATCGACAACTTCACAGAAAATGGAAGCAAATGTGATAGTGAACTGTGTCAATCCAAGCATTATGGTGTGTTTGTTTTGGTGGTTGTCAGTAGTAAAACATTTCACTTTTTAGTAAAAAAGTGGAAAAAAAATCAACTTTTATTGGTAAGGATTACATCTAATAATTAGACTAGCTTTTTTATAAGCCACTGAATCTATGGACATATCCAACCCAGACCAAAACTACAGAAAAGAAGAAGACCCTATATATGAACACGGAAAAAGGCAATCGCTGCAGCTTTCATCAAATGAAAAATAGAATAAGTTATCAGGTACACATTTGTTATGATCATGGCTCAAGAAGAAATATATACAGAGAAAAGATAAGTACCTTTAATAGATCGAGCAGCATTCTTCACTCTTCTCTCACAGCCATCACAATCCATCTTCACTTTCAATTCCACAGTCTGATGCACAAATCAAACGATGATCATATTTCTTTAAGCGAGAATGATTGGCATCATATAATATTTTATCAAAAAAATTTCATTGATTATTATGTTCACTGACAAACTACCTGTAATGGCTTTTTTCTTTTTCTTCTTAATAAAGCTCTCTTTGTGTCCGTCGCACTGCAAAAGTTTGAGAGATAGTCAAGTGCACTCATTTTTATTTTTATTCACTTTGAGAACTATGAAGTATAGGTGTCTATTTATATGTAGACTCGTAGAGCAAGTGAATAATCTAGCGTTTGTTTATATTATACTTAAGTTGTGACATTTATGGTGAGTAAATTATATCTAGACATATATTTGCTTTTAGTTTTGCATATAATACTCGACACAAGGCTTCTTTTTAAAGTATATGGACTAATATTATAATGGATGAATCCACTGTTTATAAATTTTAATTAAGGGATATACATCATTGAGTACATTGTGGAATAGGATATGATAGCTAGCTGAAATTTGATTCCACCTCCACTGTATATAAAAAAGAAACTTTTAGTGCACCGTTAAAATATATAAAACCCTGTGGCACTCTATATATAAGCATTGAAAATGTTGATGTAGATATACAAGCATGTATAAGTTTTATTAGTTGATGTGGGAAATTCATCCTTGCTAACATGAAACATGTAAAATCTCTGTTAATCATATCATAGGCCTTTTGTAACTCCACCTTAATACATAATTTCTTGACACCATTTTTATTAAAGTTTCTGATATTCTCATGTGCAAGTCGGTTAATTTCTGCAATATTCCTAGTAGGAATAAAAGCTCATTGAGCTTCAGAAATCAAAAAAGGCAGAAATCCCTTAATTTTGTTGCAAATCAGTTTGGAAATCACTTTGCACAGGACATTACAACAGGGTATTAGCCTAAAATGTGATGTTCAGGGCATTACGAATTTCTTCCTCTGAAAGAGGCTGCAGTAAGAAAGAGTGGCCTTGATCATTTATCATCTTTCTACACTGGATAAGATTATATTGCATGTGATGTTGAGTCTCTCCATTAAAGAGATTTGTGTAGTACTGAACTGCTTGGTTTTGAATTTGTTCACTATTAAATACTAGTTCACCATCATTGTTGTATAGTGCCTTGATATTGTTTCTATATTTTCTCATGTTCATTTTAGCATAAAAGAACTTAGCATTTGAATCAGCTTCATGTAGCCATGTAATTTTATATTTCTGCTTGACCTCTACATATTTTTCAAACATTTTTTGCTTCAGTATACATCCTACATTCATCATTGCCTCATAAAGTAGAGGATTTTATGGGTCATTATCTGCATCAACTAACTTCTGATTGAAACTTGTTTCGAAGTCTACCAAGTTTTCTCTGTCTTTGTGTCTAGTCTTATTCCACAGTTTTAAGTTCTGTTCAATTCTTACGAGCTTTGTCATAAATTTCTGAATTGGTGAACCCCATGTGAATTCTGATAAAATTGTAACTACTTGATCTAAATAGCCACTAGATAGATGCCAATTGTTATTATATCTGAAAGGTGTGCCCCTTTAAGTTGAGGAAGTTTAGCAGTCTGATGGCCGATGATTGGATGGAGCTGACAGAACTGTTGTAGCAGCAGATGAGGGATGAAATTCTGGTTATGGTGATGTTTTATTGGAGATAGTTCCGCTGTGAATTGAAGATGGTGGTTCTGGCGGTGGAGGATGCTGCTGTGGATGTTGTGGTTTTGAAGTTGAACTGAAGTAGCAGTGGTATTGTGATTGTGATGAACTGCTGTATTGGTTGATGAACTGCTGCAGTGGAGTTGATGGTCAGATTGGTAATAGAAGTGGTAAATTTTGGTTTGTGGAGAAGCTTGACAGTGTGTGATGAGGTACAAGACAGTGCAACAGTAGGTGGATATGGTAAGAGCAGTTGTGATCGAATATTGGCAGAGGATGGTGGTCAAAATGGTGCAGTGTGGTAGGTGTTGTAGAAGTGGCAGCTGTTGTACTAAAGATCTGAATTATGCTGCTAAAATGAATGTATGAACCATTATTTTGTATAGATTATTAACACTATAATTGATGATATATGTTTATTTTGGTATTATGTTATTCATTTTGTATTTGCCATCAAATTTAATTTTGAATGATTGTAATATTGCATGCAATAATTATTTATTATAATCAATAATATATATATATATATATATATAGTCTATTTGAGTACTGTAATAATGGTTTCTGAGAATGGCTTTTTTGCATCAGGTATAAATAGCCGATGCAATAGAGGAATTAGTTTGCATCGGTTGTGATAAAAAACTGATGCAATAGAGGGATCAGTTTGCATCGGTTTTCAACAACAACCTATGCAACAAGTTCCTTTGTTGCATCGGTTTTCATTACAACCGATGCAACATGGGGGCTGTGTCCAAGCAACCAACCATGATATTTTGCATCAGTTGTTAGTAACAAACGATGCAAAAAGGACCTTTTTGCACCGGTTTCAGAACTGATGCAAAATTTTAAGCCCGTTGCATCGGTTGCATATGCATCTGTTGCTGAACTGATGCAAAAGGGGGGTAAACAACCGATGCAAATGGCATGTTTTGTAGTAGTGAGGTAGGGCCAATAGACCAATAATGACGGTGCTAGAAGTCCATCTTAGGAATAGGTCTTAGATATTGGGGTCTGCCTCGATTGAGGTCTTAAATGACAGGATTTGACTATTTCTCTTTTAAAAGTATTATGTGGTGATAGTAGAATCCCGCTTCATATTTAGAAGTATTAAGTGGTAGATGGATTTGGAATTATTTGGTGGTTAATAAGGCTTCATCTGTATTTCGTACCTTGGGAATGGATAGGTAAGTAATCTTGTGTACAATGCAAGATTAGATTATAATTTTTAACTTTAATAGTCAAACAATTAAGTGAAAACCAATTGGTATAAATTCATGTTATGGGCAGTTTATAGATTTCCAGTCATTGGATCGTTGATCTGACCCTTCTTCGTCACAACCCACACGATAGATTTAGAAGAACATGTCACTGAAGCCGGATGTGTTTTGGTTGTTGGAGAAGTTTTCTTTTCTTTAATGCTAATGTGATAATCTGCTATCCAAGAAATACCAATAATTCCAAGGTAGTAGTCATAGTTAGTATTATTATCATATTACTGTTTCCGCTGTGAATTTAGATTTCTATCAATAACTTATAATGCTCATGCTTATTTGCAGGTATCAAATCCAGTAATCTATGCTTTGATGGACTTGAATTCCGATTTTATCAAAATTTAGGCCTATTAAAGTATGAGCTGTTACAGCTCCTGTCAAGAAGCTCTTCTCACTTCGATACCGAGTGTAGAATTCTTTGAACTCTACACTTTCGACTTATGTTCCATTATCGGTGATTATCTTCCATGGAACTCCAAATCTGCATAGGATTTTCTTCACTACAAAGTTGATAATTTTCTTTGAAGTGATCGTTGTAAGCTGTTCCGCTTCAGCCCACTTTGTGAAATAGTCCATGACCACAATCACATATTTTGCTCCACTTCTCGACGTCGATAACACAACTATGATATATATCCCCTATAGCGCAAATGGCTGCGGGTGTAACGAACCAGGATTTTCGACCCTCGAGAATCCACATCCATACGTTCACTGTATAGAATGTCGAGCAATCGAGCGTCGGAATTACCAGATCATTAGGGGTTAAGAAATTACGTATTTATTTTATTTTCATTGTTAAAAATCATTAAATTTACATTGCACAACTCTCGAAGATATTAGTTCGTGTGGAAGTACTCGACGATAGGGTCTTGACGCAAAAATATGCGCGTCAGTTTGATTATAAAACGAAGTAGAAATGTTGTTTTGAAATTTTAAAGGCTATTAAATAAATCAAATTGAATTTTCTTTTTACAATCTTAGCTCATACCCATTCAAACCCGGGCCAAATTCCTTCTTCGTCTTCCTAGTTTTTACCCCTCTGCTCTTTCGTTTGAAATACACAAACGTGCACGAAGCCATGCAACATGCACATGTACACTCCCTTCGGCCATCATAACATGTTGCCCGCAAGTTGCTATTGACCACCATCTCTTGCCTATACACCTAGAAACACCGCCCATCCTTCGGTTTGAATTTCAAACAGCTCAACCAAAGCCTGGAACAAAACCGCGCCACCCAATTCGCCTCGCCACATCACCATAGTTGATTATCCACCACCAAAACTTACCTTGATCTCCACCATCACCAAACCTACCCATTCCTCCTCATGCGCACACCTCTATCTCTCTCTCTAAGTCACCATTCCTCTCGAGCGAGACCAAATCCAAAGCACTCGTAAACCTTAGTTCGTTCTCGACCAGCCAACACGATCCATTAAAAATCATCGCGCTATTTTTCATGCATTCCCTATCACCTAAGGCTCCTCCACGACCAATGTCATACCATGCAATCGACCATATCGTCAGAATTTGACGTTTTGCCCAAAATTGATCATCTCTAAATTTCTCCTCCTTTACAACATTAAAAATCTTCAAACAACTCTGAAAAATTGAGTTTTTCCCACCGTATAATCCGTTTATTATTTTATGAAAGTCGAATCTCGACCCTATATGATCCATTCACTGTTTAATTTCGTTTTCTCTCTCCAGGCTTGATGAAATCGAACAAAATCAATTTTCAAATATTCTACACTAAAAAATAAACAACTTTGGTTTTGGAATCAAGGTTTAAAACTTAATATGTGTTGAGTTATTGATTTTCAAAACTAAAGACTTAACCGTTTTATCAAGAAAAACATGAACATAGCAACTTAGAAGAAGAAGCACAGTGTTTCAGATAAACCGACCATGTCAAGTACAATGATACATACACATATTCACATAACATTCAGATGTATATTAGACACAGGTCAAAAAAATTCATCCAAAATCACAATGTGTGTGTGTGTGTATGTATGTATAACCAGTAAACAAAATTAAGTGTTTTACTCGGTTTAAAATCCGATGAACACGCTGCTTTGCTTAATCTCCTACTTCAAGCTTTAAGCACTTAACCTATTTTTATATTAATGGCAGATCTTTGTTTATATTTTTCTTTTTATTTATTTATAAGAACATGAACAAGTGAACAATATGACCCTGTTATATATATATGTATGTATGTATGTATGTATGTATGTATATAAGAGAATGAGAGGGTCAGTAAACATAGGGTGGCTGAGATTGTTTACAGGCTTCATTTTATATGTTTTCTTTTCATTTTAACCTTTTCTTTTGTATTCTGATTCATGAATTATGGGATGATCTGATTTTTGGGTTTGATTTGATTTTTGTGGTGATTTGATTTATTTTGTGGGTTGATTTTAAGTTTTGTGGCTTGACTTAATGTTTTGCCATCATGATGCTTATACATCTATGTACACACACGTATACATATAGATATATACATTTTCATGTACATATTTTTACCATATCCCTATTTATTTTATCATATTTACATATACACTATTTATACTTAGATATATTCTATTTTATAAACATATATATACACTTATATATATTTTTGTCATCATAAGTTTTAAATGTGGAGTTTATATACATTTTTTTATCATATTCATAAATTAGCGTTTTTTAGAATTTTGTATAGCTTTCAAAATTTAAATATCTCCAATATCAGAAAATTTATTTATTCGACTTATAAAAATTAATACCTCAATATTTAAAATTAGCTAATCATTTTTTCTTTTTTATTTAAATTTTTATCTAAGTTTATATCGAGTCATTAAATTTTATTTCTAACCATTTTAATTCAAAAAATATATTAAAATTAATAATTTAAAATAGTTAAAATTACGGGTCGTTACAACGGGCTAACCATTTGCGAAAGTTTATTAGACGGTGATCTTTGTATATTTGCAAACCTTTGGCACTTGTCGCATTTTGTAGAATAGTCGACCGCATCGTTTCATTGTCAAGAAATAAATCATGGATATTTCAATATTCAGGATTTCCCTTATTACAATAGTTTTACTATTGTATAATTACTTAGACTATGAGCAATGTGGTTATAAATAATTGGTTATGAATTGTATATCATCATCAAATCATTAATAAAGATTATTTCTTCTTATCTTCCATATTCTTCTTTTCAACTTTATTGTTCTTTTTTCAATAATTTTAATAGCATATTGCTTCCTTTTCTTTGTAAGTTGATAGCTGATGTACAAAGTATTCACTTAGTATCTTTATACTATAGTCAAAAAAGCATCTCTGCTTTATCTCCATTTTCAACCCAAAAACTCTATATATAAAATCAAATAATAAATTTAACACAAATATAATGATAGGTCATGTTCATTTGTTGTTGTTTAGATTACCCTTAATGGCATATACGTATGTTACTCTGCATCTAGGTAGATTTCAATAGCTCTTTATTCTAAAATTTAGTTATAAAAATAGATAATTTTGTAGGAAAATCCTAAAAGATATCTATAGGAAAAACAAAGTTATGCAGGGTATTTTTAGTTAATAGGACAACACCAATTGAAAATTGATGTATAATTTAACCTAACCAACGTCAGGTTATTTTTGAACTTCTTATCAAGTGTTTCTACATTACTTCGAATAAAAATGTAAAGAATATTTTATTGGAATTCCTTAAGAAATTGAGTGAATGAGAATATACAAAGTCCCACATCGCCTAATTGTTGAGAGCTATATTGGTTTATATATGGCTTTCTCATGAGGAGGTTGGGGCCTGGGGCTCCCAAATGTATGCTTCGTTGTGAAGAGGGAGATCATGCATCACCACCACACACGCGCGTGCCGCCGCCGTCCGTCCGACCGAACCGAACCGGGCCGGGCTCGGGTACGGGTACGGGTACGGGTCTAAAATGACCATTCTTTTTACTAGGCCACTGTTTAACAGTTTTGGGCTTCGTCTGAAACTGGGCTGGGCCTGGAATTTGAAGGGAAGCGGGCGAAGACGGACGCTGGGTTTTTGCCTGAGGAGATGCGACTGTTCATAAAGCGGACGACCGTTAGATGCGAACAGAAGCGGGTGCGAGAAGTAGACACGGGCGAATGGATGCGGCATGAGCGGGTGCGACCCGATTGAAGTGGCGCAGGCAGACGAGTGCGACTGTACGAAGTGGTACGGACGCAACTGTTTGAGCGAACGGGTGCAGACACGACCGTTCGGAAGAGATACGGACCAACTATAAATAAGAAGGAAAACTGATCACTTTCCTCACTCATTTTTCAGAATCCGAATCTTCTTCTTCACTTCTACTGCCATACTCTAAATCACAGAGTGATATACTCATTACAATCTCGTGCAGATTACGTCTGTTGTATCTTGGAAGAATTTTAAAATAAAATTCTTAAGGAAATCGTTACGACGAGCCTCAGACGGAATTTCCTTTATATGCTGGTTAGATTCACTGTAATCTTTCCCGTTTATAAGTTGTACTATTTCTTACAATAGTATAACGTTGCTGTTGTAATATATTTACAACGTAACTTATTGTTACACTTATCTAATACAGAATTCCAGCGTAGTGGAATTCTAATTAATAAACTTGTGCGACGAGTTTATTGTAGCGTGCTATCTGTTTTAGTACACTAGACAAATAACATTTTAAGAATTTTACTGTTTTACACTAAAACAGAGATGTTAACAGTTGACAACATGAAAATGGATAAGTCCAACTTTTCAGCGGTTATTTCTGAATGCAATTTGATTCAGAACCCTAACCAATGGTGGGTTGACACAGGAGCTACTCGTCATGTTTGCTCTGAAAAATCCATGTTTTCAACATACCAGAAATTCGATCAGAAAGAAAGACTCTACATGGATAATTCTGCAGTTTCCATGATCGAAGGCAGTGACACAGTTATCCTCAAGTTCACTTCTGGAAAAACTGTCAAATTGAATGACGTGCTTCACGTTCCAGACATACGCAAGAATCTCATCTCTGGTACAGTCCTATCAAAGAAGGGATTCAAGATGGTGTTTGAGTCAGACAAGATGGTTCTGTCCAAAGCTGGAATGTATATCGGAAGGGGATATTTATGTGATGGCCTATTTAAGGCAAATGTAGCCGTTATCGGCAATAAATCTATGTATTCTGATTGTGCTATTAATAAAATTGAAGTCTCTTACTTACTTGAGCACGAAATTTTACTATGGCACGATAGATTAGGACACGTAAACTTCCGAAAAATGAAGAAATTATCAAACTTGTGATTGATTTCAAATTTCCAAGTAGATAAGAACTACAAATGCGAGACATGTGTAGAAGCAAAAATGGTCAAACAACCATTTAAATCTGTTGACAGAAGCACCGAACCATTAGGTTTGGTACATACAGATTTATGTGATTTTAAATCACTACCTACAAGAGGTGGGAAAAAGTATTTTATTACTTTTATTGACGATTATACGCGATATTGCTATGTATACCTTTTAAATAGTAAGGATGAAGCAATAACCGCGTTTATAAAATATAAGGCTGAGGTAGAAAATCAGTTAAATAAAAAGATCAAGATATTGAGATCTAATCGAGGTGGAGAATATGAATCACCATTTGAACAGTTCTGTGCCGAAAATGGTATAATTCATCAAACAACAGCTCCATATTCACCACAACAAAATGGTGTAGCCGAGAGGAAGAACAGAACGTTAAAAGACATGATTACTGCCATGCTTTTAACTTCTGGTCTACCGACGAACTTGTGGGGGGAAGCCTTAAATATGTCTAATCACATATTAAACAAAGTTCCTCACGATAAAACGGGAACAATTCCATATGAGATATGGAAAGGACACAAACCAAGCTTTAAATACCTCAAAGTGTGGGGGTGCTTGGCAAAAGTTCCAGTTCCGTCTCCCAAGAGAGTCAAACTTGGACCAAAAACAGTAGATTGTTATTATCTTGGGCCAGCCCAAAATAGTAGTGCCTACAGATTTTTGGTATTCAAGTCTGATATAAATGATATTCATGTAAATACAATCATGGAATCAAGAGATGCCTCGTTCTTTGAAGATGTGTTCCCACATAAAAGAAACGATGGAAATCCTGTCCCAAAAAGGACAAGAGATAACAGAGATGAGACATGTGAAGATGAAACTCATCAGGACAACGAGGAGGTTGAACCAAGAAGAAGCGTAAGGGCAAGAACTTCCAAAACATTTGGTTCGAATTTTTTAACTTATATGTTAGAACACGAACCTCAAACGTATAAGGAAGCAATGCATCTTCTGAATCTTCATGTTGGAAAGAAGCAATCCAAAGTGAGATTGATTCAATTCTAAGTAATAAAACTTGGGAAATTGTTGATATTCCACCAGGAATAAAACCAATTGGCTGCAAATGGATTTTCAAGAAGAAAATGAAAGCAGATGGCTTTATCGACAAGTATAAAGCCAGATTAGTAGCCAAAGGATATCGTCAAAAAGAAGGAGTAGACTTCTTTGATACATATTCGCCGGTAACACGAATAACCTCTATAAGAATGTTAATAGCAATTGCATCCATCTATAATCTAGAGATTCATCAAATGGATGTAAAAACAGCATTCTTAAATGGAAATCTCGATGAGGAGATTTACATGGAGCAACCTGAGGGATTTATTTCCAAAGGAAATGAAAACAAAGTCTGTAGATTAGTCAAATCATTATACGGACTAAAACAAGCTCCAAAGCAATGGCACGCAAAATTTGATAGTGTCATGATGAGAAATGGTTTTCGTATAAATGAATGTGACAAATGTGTTTATTATAAACAACTTGGACAATCATATGTGATGATTTATCTATATGTGGACGATATGCTAATATTCGGTCCAAATACTCAGGTAATTGAGACCATAAAGAAAATGTTGATCAACAATTTCGACATGAAAGACTTGGGTGTTGCAGATATTATTTTGGGAATAAAAATAATAAGAACACCTAATGGAATTGAACTATCTCAGTCACACTATGTAGACAAAGTGATTGAAAAATTCCAAGAGTATGGAATTAAAGGAGTGAGGACACCTTTTAATCCATCGGAAGTACTGCATAAAAACACTGATGAGAGTGTAATGCAACTGGAATACTCTCGTGTAATAGGATGCTTAATGTATCTGATGAATTGCACCAGACCAGATAATTCTTACGCGGTAAGTCGACTAAGCAGGTATACAAGTAATACAGGGAAGGAACACTGGAAAGCACTAATGAGAGTGTTGGGATATTTAAAGAATACCACTAATTTTTCCTTACATTATGGAAAATATCCTGCTGTCTTAGAAGGATATAGTGATGCAAACTGGATTGCAGATTCAGAGGAATCAAAATCCACAAGTGGTTATGTCTTTACCCTTGCAGGAGCAGCAGTGTCATGTAAATCTACTAAACAAACATGCATAGCTCGATCCACCATGGAATCTGAGTTTATCGCATTAGATAAAGCAGGCGAAGAGGCAGAATGGCTTCGTCAATTCTTAGAAGATATTCCATTTTGGCCGAAACCTATGACGGCCATATGTATTCACTGCGATAATCAAGCAGCGCTAAGTAGAGCGAAAAACCTTGTGTATAATGGCAAATCACGACACATACGTCGTCGCCATAACACAGTTAGGCAGTTACTCTCTAATGGAACTATTTCCATAGATTATGTGAGAACAAATGATAACCCAGCGGATCCATTTACTAAAGTTTTATCAAGAGAGAAAATTGACTGCGCATCGAGGGGAATGAGTTTAAAAGCCTAAACCAACAAGAGTTACCTTATACGGAAACCTATCCTAGCGACTGGAGATCCCACGGACTAGGATCAATAGGCAAACCAGTTATGAGTAACTCAAGAAGTAATGCATTTGTCTGGACTTGGTCCTACTCCATTCCTATGGTGCAAAATATAATGCATGCCTACAGAAGTGTTAAAGGTTAAAACTATGTTTTTTAATGATGACCATATCTTGGAAATAACAAGTGGGGTATATGTAGGATACTCTTAATGGTTGCAATCACCTATGTTAGTGTGAGCTGGGTCGGCTCTATGAGAATATTAAAAGGTTTTTATTCTCTAAAAACACTCGCAGAACCAAAAATATTGTTCAGGACCAAAATGAACACAACCAAGAGATTGGATGAGAAGGGAATCAGTGCTTCGTAAAACTTATTGTCTGGATATACAATAAAGGCCGACGGTTCAAGATGAAATAATTCACCGATTAGCCAAGTAGATCCGATAAGTTTTAACTAGGGAAAGTTCAAAGTGAAATATCTACTTATCCACGATAAAGCATTATTCCATATATACTCTGTGATATTTCGTTTTGTGTGGGGGATATGTATATCATCATTCATGTGGGGGATTGTTGGAATTCCTTAAGAAATTGAGTGAATGAGAATATACAAAGTCCCACATCGCCTAATTGTTGAGAGCTATATTGGTTTATATATGGCTTTCTCATGAGGAGGTTGGGGGCCCGGGGCTTCCAAATGTATGCTTCGTTGTGAGGAGGGAGATCATGCATCACCACCACACACGCGCGCGCCGCCGCCGCCGTCCGTCCGACCGAACCGAACCGGGCCGGGCTCGGGTACGGGTATAAAATGACCATTCTTTTTACTAGGCCACTGTTTAACGGTTTTGGGCTTCGTCTGAAACTGGGCTGGGCCTGGAATTTGAAGGGAAGCGGGCGAAGACGGACGCGGGGTTTTTGCCTGAGGAGATGCGACTGTTCATAAAGCGGACGGCCGTTAGATGCGAACTGAAGCGGGTGCGAGAAGCAGACATGGGCGAATGGATGCGGCATGAGCGGGTGCGACCCGATTGAAGTGGCGCGGGCAGATGGGTGCGACTGTACGAAGTGGTACGGACGCAATTGTTTGAGCGAACGGGTGCAGACACGACCGTTCGGAAGAGATACGGACGAACTATAAATAAGAAGGAAAACTGATCACTTTCCTCACTCATTTTTCAGAATCCGAATCTTCTTCTTCACTTCTACTGCCATACTCTAAATCACAGAGTGATATACTCATTACAATCTCGTGCAGATTACGTCTGTTGTATCTTGGAAGAATTTTGAAATAAAATTCTTAAGGAAATCGTTACGACGAGCCTCAGACGGAATTTCCTTTATATATTGGTTAGATTCACTGTAATCTTTCCCGTTTATAAGTTGTACTATTTCTTACAATAGTATAACGTTGCTGTTGTAATATATTTACAACGTAACTTATTGTTACACTTATCTAATACAGAATTCCAGCGTAGTGGAATTCTAATTAATAAACTTGTGCGACGAGTTTATTGTAGCGTGCTATCTGTTTTAGTACACTAGACAAATAACATATTTAACGCGGCATACAATAATTACTTTTATCTATGGATATTTAATTTTATGAACATTGATAGGTAGATTCCAATACACAGACTTATAATTGTATGTTCATTGAATAAAATATGGGCAAAATACAGATAAAGCCATGTTGTCATGTAAGGCTGTCAATGAGTACCAAAGAATCCAAATTCGTCCGCATACACGTCTGAAATATGAAAAATTATCTGATATCCGAAACATATACACAGATACGGATATGGGCCAACAATTATTCGTTTGTTTTTTTAATCAGAATCATAGTTTTTTTATTTTATTTTTAATTTTAGTACAAAAATTGATTGTCATTTACTATTATCCAGGTAAAAAAACTTACTATGTAAATATCAATATTTGATGTTTACATTATTTTTCTTAGCATGTTTGTTGTTTTTTTTTTGAATTTTTTCGGTACTAAAACGTAATAAATAAAAAAAATTCTATTTATTTATTTAAATTTATTAGGTGTAAACTAGTCGAAGAATGTTCGATAAATATCTGATATCCATGTGCATTCATGAACATCAAAAGTAATTTTGAATACATATATGCATATCACATTATTCAAATTCGTATCCGATCTTTTACTGCCTATCCTCATGGTAATTATTTAGTTCTTTTCAAACAACATTTACTTTGTGGCAAAGCAGTATCCCAAGTACATGTACCCCGTTGTTAAAATTGGCATACTAGTTAATAACCATTTTTTTCATTCTAAGACATTTTAAGTTCATGAACAACTTTGTCATAAATTTTGTTGACTATAAACTTGGTTGGTGAACTGTAATTTTCTACTACCTAGAAATTATCCGAAGTTCACGAACCTTCACAATTCCAGCCCTCTAGCTTTCCCAGAAATTGCAACAGTTTAATTTGTAATTTGGGGATAAACGACATTTTAATTTGGAAATAAGTAACAATCTACGCTTGTTTTTTACCTAAAGCAGGAAAAACATTGTAGTGGAAGTAATCATCACCACGTGTCACCCGACTACTGGAATATATGATACAGCTAAAGCAGTGAAAAAAACGTTTCCAGGCGTTAAGTGCAATGAATCGACACATTTTTTTTCAAATTTGTTTGAATTCAGTTTGAACATATTTTCACCTCCTTTTCTCACTTGTTTTTTCCCTATAAATATCCGTCCAAATCAAGCTTACTTTTCACGCAAAACAAAACAGCCAACAGTTTTCGTGAGTTGATCAGAAACCATGAGCTACTATACCGGCCACCACCATCACCACCACCATGAGCACCGCCACAATGCCATGGAAGAACAACACACAGTGAGGGTTTTCACGAAAGCCGAAGAGAATTATTCTCTTACCATCAGATACGGCGAGGTTGTCTTAGCTCCTGCTAACCCTACAGATGAGTATCAGGTTTACCAATCTAAACCGCTTCTTCCTATGCCGTTGATATTCGTTTTTTAATTCCCCTTTACGTTTTTGGTCTTAAAGATTTGGGGGAAATATTTATGCAACTGGATCATGGTCATTAAAGTTTATGATTCCTTAGAAGTTAACAACATATGTAACAGATCATGCTGTGCTATGATGTTTTGCTGAACAATCTCATATGATCGCATTACTTTTTCCAGTTAGAATAGTGGAGATGTTTAAAATTAATAAATTCGTAGCGGATCTGGTTTTAACATTTTTATAGGATTCTTTATTGTTGCATTGCTGAATTATAGATTGCTGACATTAATTTTAAAATGGAAAAAAATTGTTTATATGAGAGACTGGATCAAGGACTTGAGGTTGAGTACAAAATAGAAGATGCAGAAGGGTTTCCTACATATCTTCCTGTTACTTATCCTTAAATATGACTTTTTTTTATAAGAAACCATTCTTTACCCAAACTAATAATGTTTTGCAGAACAATATGGTTAAACTAAAGTATAATTGCATTACTTTTCCCAATTAAGTGTAGTAGATATGTTATTCCTTTTTTTGCCCATAAAAAACCGTGGTGGAACATGTTTTGATATTTTAATAGGGGTCATTATTGTTACATTGTTGAGTTAGAGAATATTGACATTGATTTCAAAATATGATCGTTGTTTGTATGATAGCACTGGATTAAGGACCTGAGATTCAGTACAAGAATAAAGGATGGTGAAGGATTTCCAAGCTTTGCTCTTGTAAACAAAGCCACCGGTCAAGCTATACAACATCCTCGTGGACCGCATGAGCAAGTAAGTAATAACCCAGTAATTTTACTTTTAGTTGATCTATCAAAATGCAAGTCCTTATCAAAATCAGTTAATAGTTGGATGTAGTTTTGTTGCACAGTTTCTTATGTGGTTTTACTTTTAGTTAGTAAAATTAAACCTCTAGTCAAGTTAAAAGTCTTCTACATGTTTGGACTTTAGATATAGTATTCCAAAGGCATTTTCAATCTGTCCAGGGCTGAATATTCATTCCTGAAGTGGGTCTGAAACCCCAAGGGTGTCCATTTAATAGGCATCTGACACCATTAGACGTCCATTTTATGGGCGTCAGCCCCCATCTGGCAATATTTGCCGTATAATTGGGAGGGGGGGGGGGGGGGGGCTTGGGCGCCCATTTAATGGACGCCCAATCCCGACTCCCATAAAATGGACGCTCAGGCCCAATTTAGGCTTTTGAACTGGATCCTGAATTTTAAGCCGAATATTCAGCCTTGAATCGTCGATTGGAAATTTTTATTTTGATATTCAGCCCTTAATCGATGCCACTGGAGTTGCTCTAAGATCAAATCCTCTAAACGTTTATTTATCCAAATTAAAAAAATAAATATAACAAAACATACACATCTTCTCTCATGAGAAAGCAAACAGTTTGATCCTCTATTTAACATGTGTACTGCTAGGTGTATATAAGTAGTAGTTTGCCTTAATTATGAAATCATAGTTGTGTTTCTTTTGCTTTATTTGTGACACTTGGTTGACCTTTTTTTTTTTTTTTTGTAAGGTTGGACTAGTTCCATATAATCCTAGCTTCCCTGACGAGTCAGTCCTTTGGAGTGAAAGTAAGGATCTTGGAGATGGCTTCCGTTGCATAAGGAAGATCAATGACATTAGCATGAACTTCGATGCTTTCCATGGAGATAAAGACCATGGTGGAGTCCGTGATGGAACGGTAGTTGTGCTTTATGAATGGTACAAGAAATCAATGAACCAACGCTGGAAGATTGTGCCCTATGGTATGGTTTTAATTGACAAAATCTGTAGCTATTTCTCTTCATAAATATTTCTTGCTTCATGTCCTCAATTTATTTATCCCATCCATTTCACTTTGTTTAACTATATTAACTATTTTATTCATAAATTAATCAATGATTGTGGTACCATGAAAGCACAACTAATCGTAAATTTGATATTTCTTTTCTTATTTCAGGGCGAATCATACCCAATGTGAATGAGTTGAAGCTAACTCGTAATCCAACAATAAGGATATACACTAAAGCTGCGTTGGATTATTCACTTACCGTGAGAAATGGCAATGTCGTGCTTGCTCCTGCAGATCCTACTGATGATTATCAGGTAAAGATGTTACCACTTTAAATTTAACTCTTATATTCTTTTAATAAAGCATACACATATTATTTGTACCATCATCTAAATGATTTTTTTTTTTTCCTTTTTTTCTAGCACTGGTACAAAGACTTCCGGTTCTGCAAAGCGGTAAAGGATGAAGAGGGTTTCCCTAGCTTTGCTCTTGTGAACAAAGCTACAGGCTTAGCTGTGAAACATGCTCTGGGAAAAGAACATCCTGTAAGCAAACCTCAACTTTCAAGTTGCTAATATTATGCTGTATAATGTCCTTATCTTCGAAATATTGTATAACAACTGTTTTGGACAATGACTATTAGGTACGGTTGGTTCCTTACAATCCAGAGTTTCTTGACGAGTCTGTCCTTTGGACCGAAAGCAATGATTTGGGAGACGGCTTCCGTTGCATAAGAATGGTGAACAACATCCGCTTCAACTTTGATGCTTTCCATGGAACCGACGAGCATGGAGGGGTTCATGATGGAACTCCCATCTTTCTCTATGAGTGGTTCCAGGGCAAGAACCAGAGGTGGAGGACCGTTCCTCACTATTAATGTAAGTTTTTCTTATTTCATTGGAAGTCTCAATTGTGTTGTTCATCTTATTTCATTTGTAATGGATTAATAAACATGTGTCCTTCGTTTAATGTTTTACAGTGCATTGATGCAGAAGGACATCTATGGAGAGGCGTGAGTCAATAATGAAATTCCTGTGCTTTTTAGTTGAGCTTTTATGTTTGTGAGAGGGTATTTTGAGTCGAATAATTATGTATGGATCTTTATGTATGGGTCTTTAATGTAAGGATCTTGTTTGTCTCTTTTAAACTGCTATGCATATGTTACTGAAGATGTTTGTTTTTGCTCTTCTTTTGTATTTGACAGTGTGATTTTCATCCTGAGATAGGGGCCTCATTTTCATTTCTCTTTTTCTGTAAGTAGACTGCTTCATCGTGCAAGATTTTAGGGTGCCCAACAGTCACACGGTGTTGTCACACACCTCCTCCCCTCCCCCCTCTTTTTTATTTAATTGTTGGTGTTGTTATTTGTTTGTTTGTTTGTCTGTTAAGTTGTCCAGCTCCATTGTCACTTTTTGGAAAAATATGATACCTTTATGAATACCTAATTTAGGTCATCAACCAAAACTTACCATTATGAAAACTTAATTTAGGTCATTAACCAAAACTTGAAAAGGAAAAACATATCACCTAAACTAGACTGTTTACCCAACATAATTAAATAAGACTAATGGAGATCTTTTTTCCCTTTTTGTTTTCACGGCCTTACTAATAAATTTTTGATAAAGTTGCAGAACATCAACAAGAAAAAATGTCTAAAACATGTTAAATTCAATAACTGTTGCCCTAAACCTCCCACCAATTCTCCTTTTAAAGTACAGGAGATATCTAAAACTAATATTTTTATCCTATAAATAAACAGGGATAAAATTTAGGAACTTTTTGGTTTAATAAGAAGTTTATTATTTTTTAAAATTCAATTATTTTCTTAAAGCTCAAATCTTATCAATATAAAAAAAACAAATATTTTCTTTCACTAAAGATATATTTTTTCGTAAAAGATTAATTGTTTTACAAACGCGGTTTTTGGAAAAATAATAATAATTCCTCTCAAGAAATAAAATTTTGAACGATTGAAATATTCTTAGATTTAAATTCTTTAAAAAAAGAAAAATTCTTAAAAATCCAATAAGTCTTGTAGACTCTTTTTTTTTTACAAAAAAAAAAAAAAAAAAAAAATACAAGAAGAAGGAGGGCACACACCATTTTTTTTCCAACTTACCAGACAGCATCTCTCTCCAAAACCTAGTTTTACCAAACACGCTTCGCTATGTTACGGAATTTTTTTTTAAAAATAATTTAGATCTGTGATATTTTGGTGTTATTTCAAACATTTTTTTGAAAATTTTCTGTTTAAACTGCAAATATTTTGCAAAAAAATTAACTTAAATTTTTTAAAAGTTGCTAAGATTTTATGTCGTTGCAATGGAGATTAAAAAAAAATGTGAAAAAATATATTGAAATTAACAGGAAGAGTGTTTGATGGAAGGCGTTTTTGAAAGGGGTACATTATCCATTTTGAAACTAAGTGAAGGATGTTTTAAAAATCATCCCCATTAGATCATTATGGAAAAAGTTAGTACTTTTCCATGTTTTATGAAATTGACCGAGAAAATCCTGAGAGATTTTTAAATTTCATAATTTATTAATCTATTTTTCATTTTCAATGATGATGCCACTACATTGGTTGTACTAATAGTTAACGACATAAACTTGTGTCGTATAGCACATAATCCTAGCGGTAATGGTACATGGAGGTTTAATGGGTGAATATCACCTACCAAACACTTTAAGAAACAACGATATTCTTAGTAATAAAATGTGTAGCTACAAGAAGTCATGTAGCGTGTTAGAGAATATTTCATGTTATTTTGGGATGTTTCATATTATTTAAGTTTATTATTAAATTATAATGGTAGATGTTGAGAGTTGTCGCTGTATCTCTAAAGACTTCTAATGATACTTTTAAATTATGTATTAACTATCAAAGGTTGAACAAAAAGAACACGAAGAGTAAGCACTTTTTACCAAGAATCAATGACTTATTCGATCAACTAAGTGGAAGCAAGGTATTGTTGCAACTCGCAGAGGAAAGCATGACTTTAATAGCATTTCGAAAAAGGTATGGTTCATATAAACTGTTAGTTATGTTCTTCAGAATGATCAACACACTTACTTTCTTTATGAATGAATAGTGTAATGACCTACCTTCTACAATATTCTGAATATATGTTGATCAACATATATATTCAAAATACCGTAATAGACGTACCGTCGGATAACAAAACTAAATTCTAAATTTGGCATGACTTCTGCTTCTCACGGCGAAAAGTGTAATATACAACATGAAGTGCGTGCGCGCACGTACACACTTATATTAAATATATATATATATGTATATATATATATATATCAAACTAATTGAGGTATAATAAGATTAAATCAGTTCATATAAACTCCGTACATACAGAGCACTGAGTATATACAACAATACTATACATATATCATATATGGTGAATGTTTGATACATATAGTCATACATGGCTAATCATAAACATAGGCAATATCTCCATAACCAAAAATCTAACTCTTCAACTAGCTCATCCCAAAATAAATCTATCACTCAAACCACTCTGATAGGAATAATCATAAGTTCCAAATATGAAATAAAAGAGAGAAATCAACGTCAGATAGAAGTCTGATGAGGGAAAATTAGCCTCATTAAATTAAAAAATACATCCTCTCATGCGATGGGTCTATTCAGAAATACCAATAGTTAAACAACATGTTTTAACTATATAAGACATTAATAAAATGTAGATGAATGTAGGGGTAACACTACACTCCATGGTCAACAATGCCATAAATCTCCTAATCCTAGTTGAACCGGAAATAGAGGGCAAATATCACCATAGCAATGCTAATTATCCAAGAATCTAAATAACCAAACCCCTAATATGAGTAATAATCTATGATAGTATTAAAAAATATCCATAGTTGATATTCATGTGCCCGAATTTCCATTAGCTACCAAGAAAGACATATTTGGAGCCACAAATAGCATGTGACTTCGAGTCAACACCCGAGGATTTTAACTTATAACTCTCAACGCAACACCTAATTGTGTTATGGACAATATATAACCTACTTTGGAATGGCATTCTAATCTCTCTCCGTTACTGCTTCGAAACCACGCTTGCAGGTCATGTCATTACTGCTTCTCTTGCTTAAGCAGAATCTATAATTTCTTAGAAGAGGAAGGCTAGACAGATCTTAGCCGACGAATTCTTGGCTTTGAAATGACTCTAAAAGAGTCAGAGGACGAAAAGGCCAGGATTAACGCTAAATATGTTTCTCTCAAGAAGAAGTGTACTTGTTTTAAGAAAGAAATTGGAGAAGAAAAAGGATTCTTTATCCAAGGCCATCAAAACCATTTCTAAGGCTAAACAAAAGGTGTCTTAATTTCTGAGCACTTTTCTGCATGACATCATCATAAATTATTATGAGGATGCTCTTATGTTAGCTTATTACGATAATATAGAGAAGTGTTCAGATTTAAGTTTTCCTTCTCTTGACCATATGCTGGTTAAAAGTTTTATGGCCAAAATCAAGAAAATGGAGTAAGGGATTGAGGTCCCTGAAAAAGAGAAAATTGATGCCACCGGGCTTTTATCTTTTGAAGTTCCTCCCGTAGAGGAAATTTCTGATTCAGACGAAGAGAGTGACTAATTCGTTGTTGACGAGTATGACAATGAAAATGACAATGATGATGACAACCCTAATGACGACGGTAGAGGTCAGGGTTTCGACGGCAAAGAGGGCGATCATGATGATTCTCGTGAAGTGGGTGACAGAGACACTTCTAGTGCTTCAGATAAAATTACTCCTAATCATATCGCCCATGAAGCGAGTCAGACTATATTCCCTGACCCCTTTGGTCCCCATGAAATAGACGTCGATTTTGATGCTGGAGAGCAAAAGGGGAAGAAGCAGGCCCTACAAACTTCAATTCCAGTTTCTCGGATATGAATTCTTTATCAAAATGGCTCTTACTTCTAAGATAACACTAGCTAATATCTTTTTATTTTAAATAAGGAAAAAATACATTCACCTTTGTAAAACAAAGCTTGAAAGAAAATAAGCGGAAATAAATAGTCTGTATCGGAAGTTAGATAAACAATGCACTCTCTGTCAAGTATCATAAGCTTAATAAAAGCACTGCAGTTTTGGTGTCTTTTAAAGATCAAGAAGTGGTACCCTCGACTGAAAAGGACACGTCTTCATTATGAAAAGCTCTTGGAAGAGAATAGAGAATTGACGACACTCTTTTGGATGTTGATTAAGGACAGAGACATCCTGGTTGAGTTCCTATATAAAGCTTATTGCATACATCCGATTGTTTATTTTTCATACTTGGGTGATTTTTATGAGGGTCTACTTAGATACTTATATAGGAGGTATTTAGATGAATTCGGGTCTAACCCTTACCCCGGGGGCTTGCTGGAATTTACCAAAAGTCAACTCAATTCCTTGCACATTGCCTCCAGAAAAACTTAAATATTACAGTGATAAGTTTATTTATGAGTTATTCAAAAAATTAATCTTGTACAAACCTGGTGAAAATTTGTAATCATGTTATTATACTAATTTATGTATCTTCTGTATTAGTTCCTTTATACTTAGTTTTTTTTATTAGGTTATTACAGAGTAAATATCTCTCAAGCAAATATCTCTCAAGTGGCCATGTTATTAGGGATTGTTTAGGAAAATATGTCAAATTAAGAAGAGATTATTTAGAAAAGGCATCACTCTTGAAATCCTCAAAATTTGGTAGATATTGCTTTCTTAGAGATCTTCAAAGGCTTTATATGCAACATCCTCCTCTTCACTTTGATTTTCTAGACGAAGAAAAGGAAAAGCAACCTATGGAAATTCAAACATATCATACAAAATTGATTTGTGGTCGCGATAGTCTTCCATCCGAAGAATGGGATTATAGCAAATGTCCTCCAGTTTTTACCCCATAAGGATTTAATGCCCATTTTGAACCGTCAATTACTCTTTCGGGTAACTCTTTGAATAAAGTTAAAAATGTTGTTTCCAGACTTTAAGTGCGATAAAACATGTATTTGATTATAACAATGAGATTGTACCCTCTGTTTTATTTCTTCTTGAGTTGTAACCTCTACTATTGTAATAAAAGAAATTTCTTATTTGAGTATTAATTTCTATTTCATTTGTTTGAATAGGAATTACAGAAAGCTACCACACCACTCTCATCAAATTCTTTCGTCTCGTTTCACCAGTATTAGATATAGGTTGATTTCGGATTTTGAAAAAAAAGCCTATCTAAAGATCCTTTGTCTTCCAAACTTCAATGTAATACTCAAGCATTGAAATGGCGTGGAAATTTTTTGCTCCAAAAGGCAATCACTAGAGATCTTAATGATCAAATCACTAGTCTCGAAGCGGATATCAAGAATAAAGATGAGATAGTTTCTCGGTTGAAGCATCAAATTAAATCCAACCCTTCGATTGACTTTGAACATGAGATGTCTAAGCTTTTCCAATAGGTAAGGGATTTGGGGATAAAATTAAAAAGATAGTCAAGCTCGGTGTGAATCCTTAGAATTTACCATGGGGATGATATTTTGAATATCAATAGGTAAGGTCTTCTTTCTTAGCTATTCAAAAATCCCTACTACAACAAACCCTCCCCGAGTTTAGATGAAAAAGTGGTGGGCGAATGGTGCAGAAAGGTAAAATTTGAAATGATGAGATACTTTAACAATCAACAAAAATAAAGCTACTCACAACGTATCAACGAGTATGCAACCAAAATTCAAAAGCTTGAACATGAAAAATATCTTCTTCGAAAGCATATCGGTGATTTGGAAAGGCTGAACAAGACTCTTAAAGGTGCGAATAAAGCTTTCAGTTGTGCTTTGAAGACTCGTATTGAGTCTACTGATGATGCTGATGAAATAAGGAAGAAGGAAAAGAAACCCAAAGAAATTATTTATATAGCAATACACCATATTTTTGAGCCTTTGATTGCTGAGAATTCAAACAAAGTTGTACAAGATCTTTGAAGCACATACTTATATTGTATAATATGAATTGTAAATAATTTTTTAAAATGTGTAAATTATGTGATATCATCTGGTTTATTGCCATTCTCGGTATTTGTAATATTGTTTCTGAATCTGCTTTACGATAATGTTGATTACAGTTTCTTGTATTTGTTGAATCATTTGGTTGTCCTTATCAATCTTGTTCTTCTATAGAGCACAAGGTAGACAATATTTCTTACCGTTAATCTAAAATCTATGTAAGAATATGTTAGGTAATTATCCATGACACTGTGATAGCATTAGAATTTTAATAATAGAATTCCAAAAATCTAAATCTAAGAGTAACGGGAGTCAATAGATCGTCATCTGAAGATATTAAGTGATGAGAAGTCCATAATTGGAAACAATTATAGACTAGAAATTCTCATTTGATAATAATATAAGTCCTCGGATCTAATTTTGGTAATGAGAGAAGACCGAAAATGGAACTAGTAATAAAGGACCATAAATTCAAGTCTGGCTTTATTAATAGAAATCCTCTTCTAGAAATAACTGATAGAAGACCGAGAACAATTGTTTGGTAATAATGAAAGCCTAGAGCATCATTTGGAAATATTAGAAAACCCGCTATTGGATTTGGGTATTGTTAAGTGTAATCCAGAAATTAAAAGTAGAAGATTAGAGACCCAAATTCGGGTATTAGTAATAGAGACTTAGAAGTCATCTTTTAGATATAGTGGATGATCATGAATTCATAATGGAAGACTTGAAATCCAGATGCGGGTATTGGTGAGAAAAGTTCAGGAATCATCTTCTGAAAATTAGCCGAAGATCATAAATAATGAAAGTAGTCCGGGAATCATCGTCCGAAAATAATAGAAGACTAAAAATCTGCTCCTGGCAAAAAGAAGGAAATTTAGAAATATTATTTGAATAAAGATTCAGAAATTCTTATCGGAGCCTCTTGTTTTGCACCACTCTTTGGGGCTTTAGTTGTTTGCTTCGTTTTCTTTGTGCCACCTTTTCGATTACATATACTTAACTCTTTTGATATGTACCACCCTTTAGGTTTTGTATATCATTAACGCTTTGCGTGCCATTTCTTAGGCTTGGATGTCTTAGTCCCTTATTATCTGGTGCACTTGGTTTGCTTATCCACAAATAGGATCCAAGAACTTACCCGACCTCCCTCTAGAAGGCGCTCCAGCCAGGCCTTATAGGCAGGATTAAAGGCTTGTTTGGTGTCTTGACCATGCCATAACGTGGAGGGATCAAGGGATTACTCCGTCCTCCCACCAAGAGGTGCTTCAGCCAGGCCTTATTGGCGGGACTGAAGGCTTATAATCCATGTATTCGAAAGTACCATATATTTGCTTTATTGATAATTTTCACGAATACAATGGTTTAAGTATTACAAGAAAGTGAAATCTCCAATTTGATTTAGTAATTAGATTTTACAAGCTCAAGAACGAATAAGTATAGAGTTAATGAATTGTGATCCCCTCAACAACACGCCTAGGGTCTTATTTGTAGGCACAAATTGTACCCTTTCGCACCAGCCTATTCGACTTGGTCGAAAAGGTGTCCTGATGACCTTCTACCACAATTGAATTCAGGGCGCCTCTTTAACACTGCTTTCGAGTGGGACTTAGGTGCTTTCGACTTCATGGAAAGGTATAGGAATGACCCTCATCTTGTTGTTGATGTGTTGAGCAAGCAGAAAGGATGTTCAAATGTGTTTGAAAGGTACTCATCCAAGGCTTGCAAAAGGTGGTGATGCTTTCTTTGTTTGAGCTTTCGAAACACTTGGATCTTCCTTCCATCATTGGGTGTCGAATCGGTTCGCACTCCACTTGTATGCATCTTTGGAGGCTTTTGACACTGTCAGAAGAGTATATTTGGTTTTGAAGTGTTTATAGCACAACAGATGGCTGCCTGGGTTTCTTCATTGTTGTAAGATATGGTGTCAACTTGATATGTTGCTACTTGATTGAGTGAGGATGGGCATTTGGATAGTTTCGAAAGAATTTAATGGTGGAGGTGGATCACTACAAAAGGTCAATGATAACAGAGGAAGCTTCTTGGTGGGCAGAAGATGATTGCGAAGGTAGCTTTCAAAAGCAATCCCTTTTATCGATGTAGAACCTTTCTTTTGATGCCTTCGAAAGGCATTTTTAACATATGCAAAACCCCCTTATGCATGCAGAACCAGCTGTTTCGAATGGATCGACTAAAGCAGAAGTTGTTAGTCGCTATTTACTGGATCGATGATGGCCAAAAATATAGATACAAAGTTGACGTGTAGTAATCACAGTAGTAGCAATATAAATATAATAGCAGCGCAAATAAATAGAAAAATAAAGCAAGAAGCAAGAAGCAATCACAACAGAGTTTTTATACTGGTTCGGACCTCCAGTCCTACGTCCAGTCCCAGAATCCTTCTGTAATTTCAACTACAATAACCCTCACTTAACCTAGAGGAACAGCTTTATACAACCCTTGAGCAGCCGAACAAGGGACCTGAGCAGCAGAACGGAATTTTGCCTCAACAGCCGAAGAGGACTTCAACTTATACAAAAGTATATTTGATAGGATGTGTTCTAAATAACACGAATTTGTCTCTTGATAGTACACCCTTCCTATAATCAAATCTTCAAGAGTATTTTGTGTGTGTGTATTGATTGAAAGGAAGTAAATCACTTAGAATCAAAGATTATAAGTTAACTCAAAGATTCAAGTGAAACAAAGTTTGTGAATGCTTTAAATATAGAGCAAGAAATGAATAAGAGAGCAAAGTAAAAATTCGGTGAAGTATAAGAAGAATCAAAGCATGTTTATATAGAGTATATAGGGATGTAATTGTTCGTGAAAGGTTTCAATCAAAAGTTGCATCTATTCCTGTTGGAAATGGATTAGAACCTCTTCATGAAAGAAAGTGTCTTTTTAGTAAAAAGCCGTTATTTGCCGTTCAGTCAACTGACTCAAAAGTGCCAGTCAACTAAAATTCAAAAACGTGCATTTCAAAACAATATGCTGTGCACTAACACAGGTCAGTCGACTGGCTATTCTGAGTTAGTCGACTGACCTGTGCTATGTTGCACAGATCACTTTAAAACTCCATATTTCAAGATGAAAAACTTTTTGTGTGTGAGTGTGACTTCTTGAGGGATGATTTTAACAGAATTTGAATAGAACTAAGACTCAAGAATAATATAATATACATACTTTGAAGTTTTGTCTTTGTTTGAAGTTCTATTCTCTTTTTGTCGCTATAATCGTCAATGCTTGTTGATGTTCTTCATCATGAATCAAAATCATGATTCAACATTCTCCCCCTTTTTGATTGATGACAATATACAATTGACGATATATAATATAAGTTATAAAGAATTTGTTTTCTTTATTTTCTCCCCTTGAATGTATGGCTCTGCAAAAAACTACTAGAAAGCACAATAATTTCTCCCCCTTTGTCATCGACAAAAGAAATACTTAGAAATAGCCAAAAGTTCACAGAAGATCACATAAGTTTATAGCCATATAGTTACATAAGCATTCTCCTGCAGATCACATAGTCACATAAATATTTTACACAACAATAGTTCTTAGAAATGTTCACAGTCATATGAATTAAAACAACCATCAAAATACTTAACTGAAAATACCTAAACAAAAGTCATAGGAAAACTTACTCTTCATCGGAATCAGAAGTATCTTCCTCCTCCGGTTGAATTGGTTTCTTTTCTTTAGCGATGTCATGAGCACTTGTGCTAGAGCTTGTGGCTTCGGAAGTCGACCAAGAATTGTGGAGCTGGTCTTTTTCCAGGATCCAAATGCAAAGAACCGGTAGTGGAAGATGCACAAGAAATAGCCTCCCATAATGTTGTGAAGAAACCTTTGATCTTATTAAGCTTTTTATCTATCTTATTCAAGCGAGAGCCAAGACTAACTTGATTTTGTGCAAGCAAATCAACAGCCTCTCGCGATGTTTGGCCAACAGTTGGACGACGGATAACTTCTTCTTCGGATTGATGAGTTTGAGAAGAAGATTGTTCGGCAATGTGAATACCTTGTCGTCTTTGTTGTTGGATTGCTTGCCAATCGTGAAAGGTGATAAAAGGTTCCGGTCGATCAAGGAGTTTCATTAATCTTATGGTATGAATGTTATATAATCCGACTTTGGAAAATTCAGATTTTGAGGATCTTATACCAAAATCATTTAATAGTCGCATTATATATTCACCAAAGTAAATGACATTAGTTCTACCTTGGTTAAAACTGAGAAATTCATCAAGAAGAAGCTGAGTCCAATTAACATGCACATTTCCCCATATAGCATATAAAGCACGAAAATTTTCAGGATATACCAATTCGTATGATCCTCTTCGGGGGTTTATGGTTTTAAGAAGAAACTTATGCATTAATCTAGCTTTTGGTCGAAGAGACATAGATTTTACTTCAACAGCGTTATCTTCGAGAGATAAGTGACTTATATTGTCTCGAAGTTTCATATCACAACTTACATCGTGAAGATTAATTCCCCCAACTCTAGTATGAAGCAAATGGTTCATTCGTTCTAGAGAAAGAAAAATAGAGATTCCACACACCGAAGTCCAAGTACAGTTTTCTCTATTTCTAGGTCCTGGCTCTTGAAGATTCAGGTTTGCATAAAAGAGTTTAACCATTGTATGGTTGATTCTTAGGTTGTTCTTCTTGAAGTCCAAAAAAGTATCCAACCCACTTCTTTCGGAAAGCTCTCGTATGCCATATGCATTAAAATCAGGATAATGAACAAAAGAGCCTTCAAAAATACGTGAATCTAGCATATTTATCCATCATTGAATTGCTTTGTCATGGACCAACCAAGTAGCAATCTGAGAATCTATTGGAGTGGAGGAAGAAGAAGAACATTTCTTGACACGTTTTGTTTGCCTAGGAGCCATGGAAACTGAAAGAGAGAGGTTAAAAAAATTGGAATTTGTAGTGGAGAAGTGGTGAATTTCGAAATTAGGGCTGGAGGAAAGAAGAAGAAAGGTTAAAAAGGTGAAAGTGGGGGGAGGGGGTTAAAAAGTAGGTAAAAGTAGTTTTAAATGCAGAATTCTACGTTCAGCCGACTAAAATATCTAAGTCAGTCAACTGAAAGTAGTACCCGAGAGTTGTTATATGGATCCAGTCGACCGACTCAGTTATTTCAGTCGACTGAGCTGAAGCTTATTGGTTTTTTATATGAAATTCAGTTGACTAAACCTGTTTTTCCAGTTGACTGAGCTGAGCCCGAGAGTTTTTACTATGAAATTCAGTCGACTAACTCAGTTTTTTTTAGTTGACTGAGCTGAACCCGAGAGTTTTTACTATGAAATTTAGTCGACTAACTCAGCTTTTTCAGTTGACTGAATTTGTTTTTCAGCAAATACAGTCATTTTTGAGAACCACTAGATAATTTTTATTATATATTAATACAATGCATAATAAATATGGAGTAAAATAATTAAAAAAAATTGACAACAAAAACATATTTATTTTGAAGATGAGTTAGATGGAGAGTTGGATTTTGTTGGTTCATCTTTAGTCTTCTCAACATATGGTCGTAGAGGTGACCAACGGTTTCCACGTACCTAAGAGTTTGGAGAGACAGGTGGAGCTTGTGGCGACCTATCCTATGGATTTTGAGTTGACAATGGTGTAGGTTGATGAGCCGAAGAGGAAGATGAACCGCAGAACTTCCATCCAATTTGTTCAAGAAAACTCAGACGTCTAGAGTTCATTTTTTGTTCATAATACATTTCTCGCTGAAGTGTTATTGATTCCCTCTGGTGATGATGAAGATCACCAATTTTTTGCTTGGTTTGAGGAGAAACAAAGAACAGGAACCGTCTAGCTTTCTTTTTCTCAGGTGTATAACCCATTTGATAAGTTGATGGTCTTGCAGGTTCATAGGTGGGAGTAGGTGTTGGTAGCTTTGATGAAGCTGATGATGGAGTCTCAAAGTTGATAGAAGAGTAGGATGATCCATCTGATGAGTTATGTGATGACGACATTTTGAATTTAGAAGATGATTTAGAGAAAGAAACAAATATAATTTTTCTTTTTGATGGGAATATGAGAACAAAGAGCTGAATATATAGGAGTAAAAGGTAGTTAAGAACAGATGGTTTAACATGCAGTTTGAATAATTAGAGGAAGGGAATGAACCATAAAATATTTGTGGCTGAAATTGTCTAATTTTTTTTTAGAAAATATAAGGAAACAGATGTATATGGTGTAGATGTGAAGCAATGAATAGCCAAGTGGTAAAGACATAGACTTATAAATCTCGAGGTGCAGAGTTCGAGTACCAAAAAATATATATGTATATTTTTTTAAATTTATTTATCAATTAAAAAAAAGAATTATTTTTATAATTCTAATAAAGAAAGTATACCTAGTTCTCTTCTTAATTTTATAAAACAATTTTCATTTAGAAGTTTAGTGAAGATGTCAGCTAATTGATTTTCAGAATTTACAAATTCTAAATTTATTATATCCTTTTCAATATTATCACGAAGAAAATGATGACGAATGTCAATATGTTTAGTTCGTGAATGATTGACAGGATTTTTAGACAAGTTAATAGTACTAGAGTTTTCACAGTATATAGTTGAATTTGATAAATTTATATTGAAATCTTTAAGTGTTTGTTGCATATAGATTACTTGAGTACAAGCCAAAGCAGCAGAAATATATTCTGCTTCACATGTAGAAAGAGAAATGCAATTTTGCTTCTTGCTAAACCAAGATACAAGTGATTTTCCAATAAAATGGCACGTACCACTTGTACGTTGTCGATCTGTTCGAGAGCCACCGAAATCAGCATCACTATATGAAACTAATTCGAATGGACATTCTTTAGGATAGAATAGACCGAAATCCTTGGTGTTAGTGAGATAACGTAATATACGTTTTACTGCTCCTAAATGTGATTCCTTTGGATTGGCTTGGAATCTAGCACACAAACATACACTCACCATTATGTCAGGATGACTTGCAGTTAAATATAGTAATGATCCAATCATACTTCGGTATAGTTTCTGGTCAACACTTTTGCCATTGTCATCTTTTTCAAGATGTGTTGTCGTACTCATTGGAGTTGGATTGGCAGAAGTATTTTCCATTTTGAAACGTTTGATTAAATTATCACAATATTTTTCTTGATTAATAAAAATGCCATTTTGAAGTTGTTTTATTTGTAAACCAAGAAAATATGTTGATTCTCCCATGTGAGCCATTTCAAATTCCTTGGTCATTATTTTTGAGAAGTCCTGACACAATTTGCCATTAGTAGAACCAAAAATGATATCATCAACATAAATTTGAACTATTAAAATATCCTTTTTCGAATGTTTAATAAAAAGTGTTTGATCAACTTTCCCAATTTGAAAGCCCGAAAAAATTAGATATGTCTTTAGCCGTTCATACCAAGCACGTGGTGCTTGTTTTAAACCGTAAAGAGCTTTCTTAAGTTTATAAACGTGATTAGGGAATTTCTCATGAATAAAAAAGGGAGGTTGTTCAACATACACTTTTTCTTTTATATAACCATTCAAAAAAGCACTTTTAACGTCCATTTGATAAAGTTTGAAATTGTGAAAACATGCATAGGCCATTAAGATTTGATTGCTTCTAGTCTAGCAACCGGAGCAAATGTTTCTTCGTAGTCAATTCCTTCTTCTTGATTATATCCTTGTGCAACCAATCTTGCTTTAGTGATGTTACCTTGATCATCTACTTTGTTCTTGTAAATCCATTTTGTTCCAATAACAGTTTGATCACTTGGTCTTGGAACTAATTCACAAACTTCATTGCGTTCAAACTGGTTTAGCTCTTCTTGCACAGGTCAGTCAACTGACTCGGAATAGCCAGTCGACTGACATGTGTTAGTACACGGCATATTGTTTTGAAATGCACGTTTTTGAATTTCAGTTGACTGGCACTTCTGAGTCAGTTGACTGAACGGCAAATAATGGCCTTTTTTTACTGAAAAGACACTTTCTTTCATGAAGGGGTTTCAATCCAATTCCAACAGAAATAGATGCAACTTTTGATTGAAACCTTTCACGAACAATTGCATCCCTATATACTCTATATAAACATGCTTTGATTCTTCTCATACCTCAACGAATTTTTACTTTGCTCTCTTATTCATTTCATGCTCTATATTCAAAGCATTCACAAACTTTATTTCACTTGAATCTTTGAGTTAACTTATAATCTTTGATTTTAAGTGATTTACTTCATTTCAATCAATACACACACACAAAATACTCTTGAGGATTTGATTATGGGAAGGGTGTACTACCAAGAGACAAAATCGTGTTATTTAGAACACATTGTGTCAAATATACTTTTGTATAAGTTGAAGTCCTCTTCGGCTGTTGAGGCAAAATCCTGTTCTGTTGCTCAGGTCCCTTGTTCGGCTGTTCAAGGGTTGTGTAGACCTGTTGCTCCGGGTTAAGTGAGGATTGTTGTTAGTAAAATTCCAGAAAGGAGTCTGGGACTGGACATAGAACGGGAAGTTCGAACCAGTATAAAAATTCCTGGTGTGCTTGTTTTTATTTTTACTTACTTTACATTGATATAGTTTATTTCTACACCTGTTTAATATAATTCTATATTGCACGATCCGCGCAGTAACTTTCAATTGGTATCAGAGCCTGAGATTCTAGAGATCATAACAACATCCTAGAATAAATGGCTACAAAAAGATCTAGTCGAGGCAATAAGAAGAGGAAGAGCAATAAAAAAAAATCAAAGGAGCAAACAAACAAATGCTTTATGGCTAAACTCAGATCACAGTCGGTATGTTTAGATTCTTTATATAGAGATCTTTTGTTAGCACATGATGAATTATTAAAAGATTGTAAAACTTTGAATAAAGTTAATACAGTTGCTTTAGCTAAGTTAAAAGATTGTGAGCAAGAAATTTCCAATTTAAAAGAGGAAAATAAAATTTTGGTAAAACAAATTAAATGTTTTGAAAATACCTTAGAAGAACCGGTTTCACAAAAAGATTTCCTACAAAAAGAAAATGAGCAGTTAGAAGATAAAAACAATGATCTTTCGAAGGAAATCAATGTTTTCCAAAATAAAAGTACCTTTTTGGAAAATTCTTTAAACAGTTCTAGTTCTTTAATTTTGTCTCTTAAAAAAGAGAATGAACCTTTAATTAAAAAGAATTTAGAATTATCTAAAGAATGTGAGGTTTTAAAAGTTAATAATAATATTTTTCAAAAAGAAGTTTGTGATTCTAAAGCAAATTTTGATATATTAAATAGAAAAATCATAAATTTTAACAAAGGTAAAGATATCTTATCTTCCTTGGTTACAAATTCAAAAGCTCACAATGATAAAAGTGGTTTAGGATATAAAACTGATCGTAGAAATAGCACTAGATATGCTTTCATGTATACTAAAAATGTTAGTGCTAGTACTTAATTTCGAGTAAAGTCTAAATCCAATTTTAATAGAAATTCAAATATAACTATGACCGATAATGTTTATAATGTCTTTAGAAGTACAAAATCATTGATGAGAAATATGAATAAAAATTATCTAAGTATTTGGGCTCCTATTAAGTGGAAAAATAGAGAAAAATACATTGATTATTATTTTGATATGGTAGTTAATAATGAAAATTATATTTATAAAGGTTCAACAACGCCCAAATTGATATAGTTTCCTACAAATTAGGAAATTATAAGAACCTTGGGTATCGCATGCTTTAATTGTTATTTTCTGATACCTTACATCATAAATAGTAGTTATTTTGTTTTATATTGTTCTATGTTAACACTTATGTGAAATATAATTTACATCATCATATAAATTCTCCTTTTTGTCGATGATAAAGGGGGAGAAAGATATTGCTCTAACACTATTTGTAGGAATAAACTATGCAAGGACAGATTAAGGGGGAGAAAAGATTAATTATTTTTAGGAATACATAGCATAGATTTAGGGGGAGAAATTTATAGCACAATTACAGGAATATATTCAGGGGGAGAGATAAGTCAACAAAGCTTGTCGAAGTAGAAAATGGAGTTGTCATCATCAAAAGGGGGAGAATGTTGGATCATAAGGTTTTGAATGCTGATAATCGGTAAATGATATTCACGAATCTATGACTATGCCAACATCCAAACTCAACGACTCAAGTATGGTTCGTATAGTTATTTTTTTTAATAAGATTCATCAAGAGTGTGTGTGTGTGTGTGTCTATATATATATATATATATATATATATATATATATATATATATATATATATATATATAGGGGTTTTTAGGCACAGGGAAAAAGTCGCAAAAAAATTTAGTCTCAGGGACAAGAATTTTGTTTTTTAGGCTGAATGACACTTTTAGTGTAAATTACAGAACGATAGTTGTAACTATCATTTTCAGTTTACACTAAAAAGTGTCCTTCAGACTAAAAAGCAAACTTGTTGTCCTTGAGACTATTTTTTTTTGCAACTTCTTCCTTGTGGCTATTTACCTGTATATATATATATATATATATATATATATATATATATATATATATATATATATAGTCTAGTGCTTTGTTAAAATCTTTCCTCAAGAATCATCATTCACATTCAAATAAACTTGCATGCATATTTTAATCAAAATCAAGTTTTAAAAAAATACATGAAGCGGGGCTCGAACCTGGGTCATTAGTTTAGAAGGCAAATGCACTAACCAAATGAGCTATAGGAATTTTTGTTTATCAATAGAATTCAGTCGACTGAACCAGATCATTCAGTCGACTGAATCTGTGTATTTTAACATATATATGCATGTTTTTAAATTCAGTCGACTGAATGATCAGAGTCAATCGGGTGAATCTGAACCTGAGAGTTTTTACACTCTGTAATAAGTCGAATGACTCAGATTATTCAGTCGACTGAATTCTGCAACAGTCATTTTTTATGAAAAGACACTTATTTTTTGAATAGCCTTCTTCTTCCCCAAGAGTTGCAACCATTTCTATTCATAGAGATCTTTTCACCAGCAGTTGCAACTTCTTAACTACTATATATATGCATGAATTTTAAGATCAAATTACTTCACTTACTTGCTTATACTTGAATCATATTTTCTGAATTAACTACTCTCTTGAATTCATACATTCATTGCTTACGTATTCATTTCATATTCTTCAAGCAATTTGAAACTTCCTAATCTTCATATACACACAACTACACACATAATACTTGAGGAAAAGATTATAGGAAGTGTGTACTACAAGTGAAAAATCGTGTTATTAGAATGCACAAGGTCAAAACAATCTTTTATATTTGTTGAATTCATATTCTACTGCTCAGGTGTGTGAAGTCCTCTTCGGCTGTTGAGGCAAAATCTTGTTCTGCTGCTCAGGTCCTTGTTCGGCTGCTCAAGGGTTGTATAAACACGTTCCTCCAGGTTAAGTGAGGGTTATTGTAGTTGAAATTCCAGAAGGAGTCTGGGACTGGACGTAGGATTGGAGGTCCGAACCAGTATAAAAACTCTGCTGTGATTGCTTCTTGCTTTATTTTTCAATTTATTTGCGCTGCTATTATATTTATATTGCTACTACTGTGATTACTGCACGTCAACTTTGTATCTATATTTTTGGCCATCATCGATCCAGTAAATAGCGACTAACAGAAGGTTGTCTTAGCCCTTTTCGATCTTTTTGGATGCCCTTAGTTCATTTAATATTTGCAGAAGCATCATTTTGATTCTTTCGAAAAGTCTTGATATCGACATCGTTCTTCAAGAAGCCTTCTTCGGTATCCATTTAGGCTTCAACAAGGTTGAAGTGAATTTTGATGATAACAACCACATTCCTTTCCTTCCTCAATTACAATTTCTATTTTTCTTGATTTTAGATATTGTTATCCATGGGCTAATTATGCAGACGGGTGGGATAAAGAATAAGTCAAACCATTGTGGTGAAAAAGAACCAAACTTTTCGGTTAAGGCAAGTCCATCTACCATACTGTAACACACAATAAACACCTTCTGATTTCTTAATACTTAACTTTGTTGCCATGTGCACCGTAATGCACACTAAATACCATAATCTTTTTTAAGTAATGTGATTATTCTAATATCCCTTTACTAGCATAATTGTTACATAAATTATGAAATAGTATAATATATAGTTAATACGGTATAATGACCACAAATGGTTACCACCTTACTCTGTTCTCATGCTTAAATAAAAATGTGCATAACTCACTTTCGTTTTTCTTTGAATTATCCACTATTTTATTTCTAACACCTGCACATTTCAAGCCACCTTATAAGCTAGCTAGCTTATCAAATTCTTGGTTTTCATGTATTGTCACTTGTTGCTGCCTGTTTCTTTATTTATGCTATTCTTTGAAGGTAAATGGAATTTTTCCCTTTGCATGATTCTAATGGTTATGTAACTACATGTTCAATTGAGTGGCAACTCAAATCAATAGTTTATTTACATCACACGGAGCAATCTTTAGTTTATCTTTGCTGACAACTATGTTTAAAGAACAAAATATAAATACCAAAATTTCTACTTTCCTTTACCTATAAGAAGAAAACGGTTCTGCAAACGCATCTACCTATTTGGATCATTAGCTATATTCAGTACATGGCCATACTCAATACAGTTTCCTTTATTCAACTCTTTCAATCAAACCCAAACCGATTGGATACCACTAATTACTTTATCAAGCACATTTTGTTGTTTTACTTCTTTCGCCTAAACTTCTTTTTCCAAAAAAAGTGGATCAAAAAATGTTTTTGCTACACCAATTTTCGATTGTTCACTCCTAGAAATACAGTATATAGTCACGACAGGTTTCCAACAGCCACCAACGGGGGTTTCTAACGGCTACCAACGGCTCGTTATTTTTTTAACTTGCCGTTGGTAACCTTTGGAAATAGAGTCGTTGGAAATATTCACGTATACCTACGATGAGGCCGAGCCTGAAACATTATTACCTTCTTCACCAAATTCACCAAAACCCTTCCTTCACTCCTCCTCCTTTCTTCCTCCCAGCTTCCCCACGCAACCGGCAGCCGCTCCGACGCCATCACTCAGCGCCAGCACTCTCTCTCCATCCCCAGACATCTCCAAAATCAGGTTTTTCCTAAAACCCTAAAATTTTGAATTTTTCTAATGTTGTGTTAATTTGTTGTTATAGTTGTATCTAATGGCCTATTGATTATTTATTATACCAAACTAAGTGCTAATTACACTTATTACCATCCAAGTGTCCAAATTGTTTGTGTATATATATTATGCACATATATACATATGTTTATAATTTAGTGTAAATGCGCATTTGAATTAGCATTAGATTAGTTAGGATTGATTTAAATTAGCATTAGATAAATAAGTATATAATTTAGTGTATATATATACACATGAATTATATATTTTGTGAAATAGTAAAAATCATATAATTTACTATATATTTAGTAAAATAGTAGAATATAAATAAAATAATGCATAATATGCTTTATTTTATATATTTAATAAAAACGGTAACATATAAACAAAATTTAAATCCCTTAGTGAATTTTTGGTCCCGTCTGACAAGTGTTGTATATGATCATTGTATGAATATTCGTTTTTATTGCAAAACGGATATTCATATTCATCTGATGCAATATTTGTTGGATTTGTCCCTGTATTGGACAAGTTACAAACATTATAAAGTAATTACGTTTCGTAAATCCTATCGTTAAAAACGGTTCACAAAATTTCGACGGCATTTCCTTTTCGTTCCTTGTGTACATGCATATGTGTACGATACAAGGAACACGGGGAAAGTGCTGCCGAAATTTTGATAAATCGTTTATAATGATATGACTTAAGAAATGTAATTACTATTGTGTTTGTAATAGGAAGTAGGATGATCGACCATCACACAAAAGGTACAAAAATATGAACAAAATATCAAGAATATAACTTTGTATGTAAACGAAAATGGATTATAAAAAACAGTAAAATCTAAATGTGTTTATCGAATTTGATTAATAATTTTTTTTATTATTGATCATAGGTTTTACAGTAGGAAAAATGGTCAATTATTTTATTGATTGTAGCTGGATGTATCAAAGAAGAGAAATGGAAGGCTCAATAAATAAACATTTTCTTAACGGGGTAAATGTGTTTGTCGAATTTGCTTTAAGTAATATTGGAAACGACGTAGAAATTCGTTGTCCATGCAGCAGGTGCGAATTTGTTGAATCATTTAGTATCGAATATGGTTAGGATTCATTTGCGCCAATATGGTTTCGTAACCAATTATTTGGTGTGGGATCGTCATGGAGAAATTATAACACGCAATGAGGAACAGTTAATAGAGGTCACTAGTGATGAAGTTAGTACGACGAATCTCATAGAACATTGGTTGAAGATGCAACACGATCAATGTTCCCTACTTTTGAAATTAATAACGGCGATGTTAACGTCGAAGAGAAACCAAATGTTGGAGCGAAAAAAATATATGATTTATTGGATGATGCTAAAAAACCTCTTTGGAATGGATGTACTAGCGGCACTCAATTATCGGCAACTACATAGTACATTGCGATGAATTCAAAGTACAACCTCACAGAAGCCGGATTTACGGCTGGTGTACAAGCTGCTAAACGCCATATGCCATCAAATAATTTAATGTGCGAAAATAATTATGAAGTGAAAAAACTTATGTCATCTTTCGGTTTGTCGTATCAAAAAATTGATACATGTGTAACGACCCTGCATTTTGGCATTAATATTTTAATAAATATTTAACCCAATCAAATAAAATGTAAACTTAACATTTTAAAATGAATAAGTCTTTGGAAATATTTGCTATTTGTATATATTTGTGTTTTAAAAGGGAAATTTGATTTTGGAAATTTAAAAATAAAATCTCTTAATAATATATACAATAAAATCTACCTTATATAATTGAATTAAAATGCTTTGCCTTGTTAATATTTGGTGAATATATATATGGATAATAATGTTTGAAATAAAATTTAATTCTATCAATATAAAATATAAGTATAAAATGTAAGTGTAACGACCCGATATTTTCAACCATTCGCATCCATTATAAGTGTATAGGTAGACACTCATGCCGGAATTGAATTGCTCAAAATACCGCATTGTAAATAAAAAATTTGGCAAATCTCAGAATATACAGTAAATAAAATCACAGATCACAGACACAGAGTAATAATAATGCAGCGGAATTAAAAGAGATAGTAGTTCATGAAGCTACTATATAAATATGTCAGAGTTACATAAAATACAACAGAAGAACAAAGTACAAAGGAAGTCTCACTACATAGAAGTCTACTAATAAAAGAGCTGAAAGGAACAACAGACTGCTAAAGACAAAACTTGACAAGTAGATAATCTCCAGCGATTCCAATTTCCAGAAAGTGAAAATCCAAATCTGTGAATAACTCAGGCTGACCCGAGCGTAAATAAAAAATACAAACACTCGAGTCAGGACATACATAATTATATAATGTAAACCAACTCAAGTGAACTGTAGTAAAGGTACGAGTAACTTAGAAGATGTTTGGGACCGCCCATCCTCTAAGGATCCGTTAAACTATTTACTATGTAGTAATATACGCTATATACAGTAGTGTCTAATCAGTAAAGTATAACCATATAGAAAATAGCGTTAAGGGGATGATGAACCTTAACGCGGTCGGATCTTTAAAACCAAAATCATAGTGGGCTCGATATAAGGATATGACACGGCACGCGAGGCAATGCCAGGGTGGACACACCGTTTGCACTCTCGGACCGGTGGTGACGGCAAGCCAGTAGCTTCCGCCCACCTCGAACAATACCCCCGAATCAAAATGGCGCCTCGTATCGAATCACAAAAGTAATAGAATGGTTTCCGATGAAGCATGCTCGATGAAAGGGTGCGACCCTTTGTGTAGCCCGGTATAGCTCCTGTTTTAGTCATATATGCCAACTCGCGGAAGTTGGGTCCACGTAATATACTTCGAGAACGTCGCCACCATCCTACTTCATTTTGGAATCTCCACCGCGTACACAGTTGTCAAAGTGGTTTTCGGTATTGGCCGGCTATAAGACAATAACCGATCCCGGTCTCTTTAACAACCAATCGTTATTATAACCCGTAGTTATAACTTTAAAACAATATTTTATTCTTCAAAATAAAATGTCATTTCAACCCAAATCTTTACCAAAATAAAGATTAAATCATTTCCAAACCATTTCAATATATCATCATACCATATATTTCAATTCAAATATTTATCAAAATAAATATCAAGTCATTTCTAACCATTTCAGTATATTAAATTATCATATCCTTTCAAAACTTCCTTTCAAATCATTTTAATATATCAAAATATCATAACCTTTCAGAGCTTCATTTTCAAAATATCATATCTTTCAGGACTTCCTTTCAAACCATCTTAATACCAAAATATCATATCTTTCAAAACTCCATTTTCAAATCATTTAATATCAAAATATCATATCTTTCAAAACTTCATTTCAAATCATTTTAATATATCAAAATATCATATCTTTTTGAAACCATATTTCAAATCATTTTAATATATTAAAATAGTTATAATTTTTTCAAAACCACATTTCAAATCATTTCAATATACCAAAATATCATATCTTTCAGTACCGCATTTCAATCATTTTAATATATCAAATAGTTATATTTCAAAACAAATTACTTCATTTTAAATCATAAAAATGAAGTTATAACATTTAATAATTAAATTATTAAATTCCAAAAATTTAAACTTTTCAATGTTCATTTATGCACTTAAATTTATTAAAACAATGAAAATTCAAGTTTCGCAGTATTTGGAAAATGCTACAGAAAGTTACATTCAAAACAATTCAATTTAACAAAAGACAGCATTTAAAATGTTGTTAATTACCTTCAAATATTCAATGGAATTTCACAACACTTATATTTTTATTTATATCGTTTTTAACTTATAAAATCATATATTTCACATTTATAATCATCATTTAATTTTCCTTAATTTCTTGATTTTATAAAGTTAAGTTTCCTTTCAAAAATCAAGATTTATAAATAATTCACTTATTAAATTTCAACATTCAAATTTAAATTCATTACATTAAATTTCAACTTAACACTTAATTTCAAATTCTCACATATAACTTAGTTTTATTTTTATTTACTTCACTAAAAATTCACTTTTAAGTCAATTTCATAAATTTTCAATTTTAGTTATATTTCAAAATTTCAACTTAAATATTCATTCATTTCACATTTCAACCTTATTAAAAATCATTAATATGATATAAAATCACTTTAAATTCATTTAAATTAAAATTATCATAAATTTATCATAATTTCATATTCAATTTAATTTCCAATTATAACTAAATCAAATTTTCCAAAATAACTTACATTCAAAATTTCCTAAATTTTTCATCAATTCATTTCACTTACAATTATTCAGAAAATCAATAATATTTTACAAAAATCCTTTTTAATTAGATTTAAATCAAAATATTTAATATTTACATTTCAAAAATAATTTTTAAACATTTTTGAAAAATATATTTTAACTACGGGCCTGTATATAATTTTCTACGCTAGGTAAAGTGATACGGGTAATGTATCATTTCAACCCGTAATTTACAAAGAAAAATCCGGGTTTTATCATTTCAAACCTGCAGTCTCAAGTAAATAAAATAAGTTGAAAACCGTTCAGGCCTATCATTTCAGCACATAACGATTTTTCCCTATTCTAAAGTTCGTTCGGGTATGTATCATTTCAACCCATAGTGATTCTAATCTAAAGGGAACTTGCGGTGTGATAAACTGATAAAAATAGCAGAACAACATAATGTAACTGTAACAGATGTTATAACAGGTGTTTAAGCATAGGTGAACATCATAAAATCATAATATAGCAGATGTAACATGATAATGCATTTTACAGATTCAAAAGGGGTCAATTTACTAGTTATATATGTACATATTGTCTGGTGAGAATAACTCACATGTACAAAGCTGTAGATCGCTGCCAAAGCACACATACCGACACTACGAAGGCATGACAACATGGATATGACAAGAGAGTGGAGAGCCAAAGCAATTAGACTTGTTCAAATATTTACACCAAACAATGCAAATATATGTAAGTTTCAATGCAAGTTATCACCAAATAGCATTAGAAACAAAACCCCAAAACAACATTAAACGAATTGCACTTGTTCTCAACCTTATATGATTCAGTTGGAAATGGAATAAGCTCAGCTAAGGCAGAGGATTGGGTCAGGTTTGGGGTCCAAAGTAGTCGGCCATCATGGTGTAAAAGTGATGAGATGGTATAGGTGCAAAACTATACAATTTCAAGGCAACTACAAGGCAACAACTTCATCTCTATGCTCCTATTGTGCTCGGCCAAAGGCTAGGTGGGCCCAACCAATGGTGCCGGTGGTGGTGGGTGATGTGGCAAAGGGTGGAGGTCAGGTCAGAGGTGGTGGTGGTGGTGGTAGTGGCGGCAAATGGTGGTAGAAGGAGGAGATGACAATTCTAGGCCATAAGTGATAGTTTGTGATGGTTTTTGGTGGATTTTGTGGTAGTCTTCACCTTGGATTGGCTTGGCCTGAAATGGAGAGGTAGTATGATGGGAAATGGTCAGAGGAAGGGGGTGGTGGAGGTCAGGTCAGATCTGGTTGAGGAGGAGCCAAGCTATGAAGGTGAGAACAAGTACAAAATTCAAATAGAAAAGTAGAAAAACAAAGGAAGAAGAAGATGAAATGGAAGCCATTACCTTCAATAATTCTAGCCGTGAGTTTTATTATGGAAAGTGAGAAGTTTCTCACGTGAATAGGAAGGAAAATACACGGATATTCAATTGAAAAAGAAAAAAAACGGCCAAAGAGTAAATGAGGAAACGGTAAAAGAAACGACTTAGGAGGTGAAACGACTTTATGTTTCAAAGCTTTTAAAACCCTTCAAACTTCCTTAATTTTGTTTATATAACTTGATATTTCTGGAAATAATAATAATCCCAGATAAAATTTCGAAAATTTATCAAAATATATGTAATATTTATTAATTATATAAAGTTAAATTAAGGAAAATAGCTAAAAATAGTAAACTAGTCTAGAAAATTTGAAATTACATGAAATAAATTTTAGAAAATTCATATGAGCTCGTAATATATTTTTAAACATAAATAATAATATAAAATAAAAGTACATTCACAAAATTTAAAAAATTAAATATAATTTTAATGAAGAAAATAGTAGAAAATAAGAAAACAGCCTTTTTAAAAAAAAATCAACACAGTAAACTTTGGAGAAATTATAACATCACTTTAAAAAAATATTAAAAGACAAAATATAATTAAAATAACCCATTAACACATAAGATTTTTTTCTTAAGGAAAATAGAAAAAGATTTGAAGAAATTTGTTAAAAACCCAAAACAGTGTCCATAAATTACAAATAAATCACCATTGACTTTGAAAAATTATTTACTTCATTTTAAAATTATTATAAAACAAAAATATACATACAATAAAATATTAAAATAATTATGAAAAAGAATTTTTTTTTATAATTTATAATAGACAAAATTGTTAAATAAATCAAATCACTCAAATTGAAATGTACATAACTTTTACAGTTTAACTCCGTTTTCAACGAAACGAAAAGCAGTGTTCAAGTTATTACATCTATTTTCATAATAAAAGATAAAATTTAAGATTTAAAATAATTTGAATTTGAATTTTAAAAGTCACAGTTTGAACAGCTTGACCAGAAATCCACTTCACTGTAAAATATTCAAATTATACTAGTTTGAACTATAAATCACTTATAATCATCATTTATATTTAAAAATGAAATATTTGAAATAAAACAAATTTAAAATAATTTAAAAATAAAAGAAAGTCCAATTTAAATAATATACAAAAATCTAGGCTTGTTATAGTAAGTCAAACATATGAATATAATTTAAGTATCGATAGTTAAAATATTAAATAGAAATAAAAATGAAAACAAGAATTAAGTAGATATGGTATGCTTGCAACAAAAACTGCGAATTGTAAGAACAAAGTATAAAATAAAATAAGACAAACATATGTACATGAATTATTCAAGCTAGAAGATAACAAAATAAATATCTTTATACAAAATATCTTCATACACAAAGCCAAATGTATACCTGCAAGTGTATATGCACATAAAATAAAAAAATAAATAATAATAGTGTGTAAACATAGTAGGAAACCAATGCATTTATTGCCATCATCTCAGCCAAAATTTAATCTATTCAAAATTTTACAAATCTCTACATTTCAGAAACAAAAATCTGGTCAAAATAAAACAAAATGAAGAAAGACACTTTACCAGTTAAAACCTACCCTTAAACCGCCTGTGTTCTCTTATATATATGTATGCATCTTCTATTTAGTTCGTTCAGTAATAATTTAGCAAAACCAGAGAATAAGAGATAAACATCTTCATTCTTCAAAACTGGAAACATCACTCAATTCAAACAAGAACATGAAGTACCCAGAGCAGATCCAAACTGCAGTTTTCTAATATAGGAAGTGTTCTTTTTTCAACAACCCTTGCAGGTGAGTAAACATAATTTTTAAAGTTTTAAGTTAATTAAAAACAGTTCATGATTCATTCGTAATATGGTTTGTATATGCTTCAGTTTGAATATAATTCTGTGTTGCTCTATACTCTGTAAATTGTTACAAGTTGCATATTTTGTTCAAAAACTCAAATGATTCTCATCATATCATTGTTAAGCTTTAATTTTTCAATCAAACAAGATGTTTAAACCTCAAACAAGATTTTTCAAAGCCAATTAAACATGTTAGTGAAATATTACTTCAGGAAACATTATTTACAGGTAATTAAGTAAAAATCTGATAAAATTGACTATTGTAAAATATTAATTCAAGATCATAACTTGAATGGTTAGTGAAATTTATGATTTTTAAAACAAAATGAAGATTTTTAGATTCATATTCGAAGAGCAGTTTGTATTTGAACAAAAATGGCATTTTTACAAATTTCTGGTGATTGAATCAATTTAAAATGTTGAAATTTGGATTGAAGCAAGTAGAAACATCATTGATCTCAAGAAAATTATCAGAGGATTTTTCTATTGCATAAATTAGTGAAACGAGAGCATTTTAGGGTTTGGTTTCAAGCTTTTGGTCATGTCAGAAATGAGGTGTGTTCATCTACTCTACGTGATCGAGTTGCGCAAGACTTTGGAGGATGGAAGAATGGTATGTTGTCGTGGTGTGGACGAAGTTTGGGTGTCTCCGGTAGCTTGAGTGGCGGTGGCGAGGTGGTTTTGTGCGTTAGTTTGAGCTTCAGGTCCGAGAAAGAATGCTATTTTTCGATTGGATATTTTTGGGGTCAAGTCGATTTTGGATTTCGAGTATTTGGGGGTTTTGTGACTTGTCGATTGTGTTGAAGTTCGCCGGAGCTGAATGGCATCGCCGTGCACGTGTACGGCGAAGGGATGGGTATCTGTGTCGTTGATGTCAAGTGCCTCGAGTTGTTACTCGAGTAATTTAGGTGATTGTTTCGGGATATAATCGAGTTCGAGTGAGTTACCTGATACTATAATCTATGTTTAAACTTAAACTAAACTATTGGAAAAAAAAAAGAAGAAGAAGAAGACGCAAACGGGTGAGTGTCTTGGGTGTAACGGTGAAGAACTCGAAGTGATACTCGAGTAAACACAGGAGATTCTCAGGTGGTTTTTATCTCAAACTGCAATGTTATAAAAATGAAGTTAAGCAAATTGTTCTCAACCAATTTTAAGCACTGTAAACTTAATAAAGGTTTAACAACTTAAGTTAAAAACCTAAATACAAGTTTTAATTATCTTAGTTAATGCTTAACAATGTTTAAAACCCTTAATTATTATTTTAATTAAGTAATTGATTTAAGTTAAGGATTAAATTAATTAACATTTAAAGTTTGTAGTTAATAATAATTGATTTTCAAAATTTAAAGAAGACTTTTAAATGTTAATTAAGATGAATAATTAATATTAATAAATTATTTTTGGAAAGCAATTAAGAATGATTAATTATTCAGTTAATTATTTTTGAAGGCAATTAAGAATGATAACTTTTTAATTGTAATTAGAGTCGGTTAATTAATGGTTAAGTGATAAATAAATTTGTAATTAACTAATTGGGTTAATTAATATATGATTAGCAGTTAACTAATTATGTAATTTAAGAAAGAATTAATAATTGATTAATTAAGTAATAAGTGGTTAATAAATGGGTAATTAAGTTTTATTAATTAATAATTAGGTTTTGTAAATTAATAATTAAGGGGTAATTAATTAAGTAAGTAAGGTTTAATAAATTGATTAAGAAATGATTAATTAATTAATTAATTTGAAATGGAATAGTTAATTAATTAACGATTGAGTAAACAGGGTTAAGTAATTAATTCTCAAGTAATTGATTTAAATTAAATTAATTACAATAAGAATTAAAGATGTTTGCTTATGAATATTGTATATGTAGAATATCTGATTTGTGATAATTACTTGGTGATATTCTGTGATGTTCCTATGATATGCCTTGATATATCTATAATGATTGTGTATAATTTATCTGTGATAAATGTTATGTGAATTCAAAGTGTTGAATTAAACTGTTCAAACTAACAAACAACTTGAACTTTAAAATGGCGTTTGGATTTCGATGAGACCGGGATCGGGTGTCAGTTATGATTATCCGAAAACCACATGATCCAAATTAAACATTAGGTCGTAAATTCCCAAGTCAAGACCGAGATGGTGTTTCAGAATGCAAGGGTTATTGTCGTTGACTCTGAGGGTGATTCCAAAATGAGTGTGACGAGATAATGCCTTCGGTTTCGTTCGAACCCGGAACGAACTTGTATGGATTGAATGCTTTCAAAACATTGTCAAGCGGACGATGAGCATTCTAAGAGATATGTTCTATAAATGTAATCGTAACCTCAAGCTTCATCAAACGGGAATGGCTAATACAGGGGATGTGCGGCAAGGTTAGGTGGGTAGCACCCAAGCAGGACGAGATATATCCCTGTCTATATGTCCATTTTTATTCGGTTGTGTCGGTGCTTGCTAGCTACAACCGTGGGGTTATCTTGTTCGGGACTGTTCAGTAAGTAATGGTTCCGGCCTTGTGTTGTAGGGGATCGGGAGTGATCCTCGGTACGGTGATCTAGGCCCCGTACTGTGACGGGTGGTACCCCAGTAGCCCTGCCATTGATGGAAATCCATTTTCCCTACGAGACCCTACGGTTTTGATTTGTATTACCCACTTTTGTGGCCAGTAGTTGGAATTTAATGAATGTAACAATTTTGGCTATTTTCTATTTACTTGAAAACCCTAGACACTATTGTAATATCACTGGATTTCCTATAAAATGTTTTGGTTAGCGTAAAGTAAAAACTTACCCGTATTTATGTGTGGGGAGTCTTACGTGATACCTTTATTTTCAAATATTTTCAAAGTTAAGCAACTTTAAACCGTTTACTCATACCAGACCCATGTCTGACCCGGAGTTTATATTTTGTTTTTCATGAACTCTTGGGTACTCAAATTTTTATGAGTAGCCAAGTGATAGGTTTTGGATTTTAGTTTCTGGAGGATCTTGGAGCAGGAGTTCCAAACGTATGTATATGTCTATCTAGTTCCGCTGTGTTAGTTGATGTATGCGGTATTTTGGGATGTATGTAGTGACAGAGGTATATATGACTGTCATGTGTATGATATTGTGTAACTCTGATATATGTAAAACTATGTAATAGTTATGTGATGTATTATATTTTGTTCCATTCCGTTGTGAGATTCTGATGTTGTTATTCTTTCTTTCTATTCTTTTCTATTTCTATCTCTTTCTTTCTTATTGATGATACGCCTTTCTGTGAGTAGAAAGGCGGGTCGTCGCAGTTGGTATCAGAGCGCTAGGTTGAGCGAATACCTAGGCTCTTGAGTGATTCCTTTCTTGAAAGGGCCTATTTGTAATTTTGATATATATATATATATATACATATATATATATATATTTCTACCTATTTATTGGGTTACCTGTTCTAGTTTTCCAATATAAGTTATAAAGGTAGATAGGGTAGTGGTGTGTGTAACACGACTACCAATGGTTGGAGTTTGAATGGTTGAGGTGGAAGTGTATCTGTCGAAACTGTAGACCTATTACCGTCTCGAGTGAGCTTTGGACGGTGTAAGGATTTCATCGATCTCTGAAGGAAACCTATTAAGGTTCGGAATTCATCTTTGAAGCGTAAGTTTGGATGAGATAGAGTTTGGATCTTTCGGTTCGACGGAAGCAAGTCATGATATCTTAATACCTCAGGATGTAGTAGCTGTGTTATGAGACATGGTGACTATGGATGTCTCTGAAGATGTTTCTTTAGAACAAGTTAAGGAAGTATGTCTGCTTTGGTGTTGTGGCTAAGTTCAGTAGGGTGTTTCTGTTTGGTTCGTGGTTCGAGTTTCTCAAAGAGCTTTCGATATTAAGTCTTTGGGCATCGGAGTCAGCAATGTAGCTCGAAGTATTCTGTGTGCCGTCGAGAGGTTTTCTGGTTAGCAGTTTTCTTAAGGTAATTTCAGAAGTAGCAGAGTGGATCCATTTCTTCGATGGATTGGCTCGATAAGTATAAGGTTGTTCTGAATTGTGATGAGAGAACAGTTTCGTTGGAAACCGATTTGGGTAGGATTGCCAGAGTGTCGTGCGATGATTTTGAAATTCACTTGAGTAGTCTTTTACATGGAGTTGAGACTTCTCAAGAGAAGGTTAAAGATATCGATGTGATCCAAGATTTCCCTGATGTATTCTAGGAAGTTAAATGTCTGCCTCCACATGAGAAATAGAGTTTCGTATTGATTTGATTCCAGGAGCAGTGTCGGTGATTCAACCTAGTAGGAGGATGGCTCCTAGAAAGAGAGAAGAGTTAGTTAAGCAGATTCAGGATCTTTTGGAGAAGGGGTTGATTAGACCCAGTTTTTCTTGTTGGGGCTTTGCTTCAGTGTTTGTCACTAAATCGGATGGATCGCTAAGGTTCTGTGTGGATTATCGAGAATTGAACAAAGTGGCTATCCGAAATAAATATCCTCTTTTTCATATTGATGATCTTTTTGACCAGTTGTATGGAGCTTCTATCTTTTCTCAACTGGATTTAGCTTTAGGTTTCCATCAGTTAAGGGTAGCTAAGCACAGTATTCCTTTAACTGCATTTAGGGGACCAAATTGTTTCTATGAATGGTTGGTTATGCCTTTTGGGTTAACCAACGCTCCTGCTTACTTTGTTGATCTGATGAATCGAGTCTTTTGGGATGTACTGAATAAGTTTGTTCTGGTATTCATCGATGATATTTTGGTCTATTCTAAGTCATAAGAAGAGCACAAGCAGCATTTAAGGATAGTGTTGGAGACGCTGAGGAGACGTGTTTTGAAGGCGAAGTTCTATAAGTGCCATTTTTGGAAATCGAAAGTCAAATTTTTAGGGCACATTGTTTCTGGTGAAGGTATCTCTGTAGATCCAGAAAAGGTCGAGACTATTCTGGGATGGAAGCAACCGAAGTCACCGACGGAAGTTCGCAGTTTTCTGGGATTGGCTGGCTACTACAGGAAGTTTATCAAGGACTATTCTAAGATTTCTTCACATCTGACTATGTTGACAAGGAAAGGAGCTAAATTCAAATGGACACCCCAGTGTGAAGAAGCTTCCAAGAGTTGAAGACGAGGCTTACCAGTGCACCAGTACTAGCTATTCCGGATGGAAAAAGCAAATTTGAAGTATATACAGATGCTTGTATAGTTGGTCTGGGAGCAGTTTTGATGCAGAATGGAAGAGTAATTGCGTATGCGAGTCGGAAATTAAAGCTACATGAAAGGAACTACGCTACGCACGATCTTGAGTTGTTAGCCATTGTTTTTGCTTTGAAGATCTGGAGACATTATCTCTTGGGAGAGAAGTTTGAGTTATTCACGGACCACAAACCGTTGAAATATATTTTCTCTCAAAAGGATCTTAATCTGAGGCAGCAGCGATGGGTCGAATTTCCGACATCATATGATTTGGATATTCTGTTTACTCCGAGAAAAGCAAACGTTGTAGCTGATGATCTTTGCAGGAATGCAGTTCTGTCTCTTTTGGAAGTTATTCCATCTCTCCAGGAAAGAATCATTAGTAAGCAAATGGATGATAGATCTTTTGAGGAACTGATTCTTGGAACTAAGGATGGTCGATATTCGGATTTCAAGGTGGATGATCAAGGTGTTCTGAGGATTAATGGTCATTTGTGTGTACCTAATATAGATGGATAGAGGCAAGAAGTCTTAGCTGAGTGTCATCACTCCAGGCTGAATATCCACCCAGGAATCTCTAAGATATATAAAGATATGAGAAGAGTTTTCTGGTGGCCGAGCATGAAGAGGGATGTAGCCGCTTTCATCAATAGTTGTGCTATATGTCAGCAAGTTATAGGAGATCAACGGGTTTGTTGCAGCCTTTGGAAATCCCAAAATGGAAATTGGAGATGATTTCGATGGATTTCATCGACGGTTTGCCAAGGACCAAGAAAGAAAACGAGGGAATATGGGTTATTGCGGATCGATTAACTAAGAGCGCCCATTTTGTACCGGTTAAGACAACTCGTACTATAGTTTCTCTGGCAGAGATTTTCTTGAGGGAGATGGTCAGATTGCATGGTGTTCCTATTAGCATAGTAAGTGATCGTGATCCTATCTTTACCAACAAATTCTAGGAGGCTCTGCAAATCAGCTATGGGAACAAGTCTGAGATTGAGTACAGCCTATCATCATCAGACAGATGGACAGACGGAGAGACTGAATCGTATTCTAGAGGATATGCTGCGAGCTTGTGTTTTGGATTTTGGTGGATCGTGGGAAGACCATCTTCATTTGGTAGAATTCTCCTATAATAACAGTTACCAAGCTAGTATTAAGATGACACCTTATGAAGCTCTTTATGGAAGACCGTGTAGATCCCATCATGTTGGATAGAGTCGAAAAATCATCTTGTGCTTGGGTAACATATGATTCGTGAAGCATATGCTAAAGTTGAGCTTATCAAGAAAAGGATGAAAGCTGCTCGGGACCGTCAGAAGAAGTACGCAGATAAGAGAAGGATATAATTGGAATTTGAGATTGGTGATTTAGTTTTTGTTAAAGTTTCCCCGATTAAAGGAGCTATTAGATTTGGAAAGACGGGAAACTTGCCCCGAGATATATTGGACCATTTCGGATTTTGGAAAGGATTGGTGCTATAACTTACAGAGTTGAATTGCCAGAACGGATATCTGGAATTCATAATGTATTCCATGTATCCCATCTAAGGAAATTTATTCATGATCCATCATTAGTTATAGAACCAATAGTTCAGGAAGATTTGAAAGTTGAACCAAATTTGACTGTGGTCAGGAATCCAGTTTGGATTGTTGATCAAGACGAGAGACAACTCAAGAGTAAGGTAGTGAAGCTTGTCAAAGTGCAGTGGAGCGAGGATCCCATAGATTGCACCTAGGGAAACTCTGGATAGTTTTAGGAAATCTTATCCGAATTTAAGTCCACATAGCTAGTGATGTTTGTTAGAATAGATTGTTTGGTTGTTTGCTAATGTATGAATGATATGTATGTTTGAATGGATGGTATAACAGCTTTTGAATTATCTTTTGTTTTAAATTTCGGGGACGAAATTCTTTTAAGGGGGAGGAATGTAACGACCCTGGATTTTGGCATTAATATTTTAATAAATATTTAATCCAATCAAATAAAATGTAAACTTATCATTTTAAAATGAATAAGTCTTTGGAAATATTAGCTATTTGTATATATTTGTGTTTTAAAAGGGAAATTTGATTTTGGAAATTTAAAAATAAAATCTCTTAATAATATATACAATAAAATCTACCTTATATAGTTGAATTAAAATGTTTTGCCTTGTTAATATTTGGTGAATATATATATGGATGATAACATTTGAAATAAAATTTAATTCTATCAATATAAAATATAAGTATAAAATGTAAGTCAAACGTATGAATATAATTTAAGTATTGATAGTTAAAATATAAAATAAAAATAAAAATGAAAACATGAATTAAGTAGATATGGTATGCTTCCAACATAAACTGACAATTGTAAGAACAAAGTATAAAATAAAATAAGACAAACATATGTATATGAATTATTCAAGCTAGAAGATAGCAAAACAAATATCTTTAGACAAAATATCTTCATACACAAAGCCAAATGTATACCAGCAAGTGTATATGCACATAAAATAAAACAATAAATAATAATAGTGTGTAAACATAGTAGGAAACCAGTGCATTTATTTCCATCATCTCAGCCAAAATTTAGTCTATTCAAAAATTTACAAATCTCTACATTTTAGAAATAAAAATCTGGAAAAAATAAAACAAAATGAAGAAAGACACTTAACCAGTTAAAACCTACCCTTAAACCTCCTGTGTTCTCTTATATATATATATATATATATATATATATATATATATATATATATGCATCTTCTATTTAGTTCGTTCAGTAACAATTTAGCAAAACCAGAGAATAAGAGATAAACATCTTCATTCTTCAAAACTGAAAACATCACTCAATTCAAATAAGAACAGGAAGTACCCAGAGCAGATCCAAACTGCAGTTTTCGAATGTGTTCTTTTTTCAACAACCCTTGTAGGCGAGTAAACATAATTTTTAAAGTTTTAAGTTAATTAAAAATAGTCCATGGTTCATTCATAATGTGGTTTGTATATGCTTCAGTTTGAATATAATTCTGTGTTGCTCTGTACTTCTCTGTAAATTGTTACAAGTTGCACATTTTGTTCAAAAACTCAATTGATTCTCATCATATCATTGTTAAGTTTTAATTTTTCAATCAAACAAGATGTTTAAATCTCAAACAAGATTTTTCGAAGCCGATTAAACATGTTAGTGAAATATTACTTCAGGAAACATTGTTTACAGGTAATTAAGTAAAAATCTGATAAAATTGACTATTGTAAAATATTAATTCAAGATCATAACTTGAATGCTTACTGCAATTTATGATTTTTAAAACAAAAATGAAGTTTTTTAGATTCATATTCGAAGAGCAGTTTGTATTTGAACAAAAATGGCATTTTTACAAATTTCTGGTGATTGAATCAATTTAAAATGTTGAAATTTGGATTGAAGCAAGTAGAAACATCATTGATCTCGAGAAAATTATCAGAGGATTTTTATATTGCATAAATTAATTTGGTTTCAAGCTTTTGGTCATGTCAGAAACGAGGCGTGTTCGTCTACTCTATGTGATCAAGTTGCGCAAGACTCTGGAGGATAGAAGAATGGTGTGTTGTCGTGGTGTGGACGAAGTTTGGGCGTCTCCGGTGGCTTGAGTGGTAGTGGCGAGGTGGTTTTGTGCGTTAGTTTGAGATTTAGGTTCGAGCAAGAATGCTATTTTTCGATTGGATATTTTTGGGGTTGAGTCGATTTTGGATTTCGAGTATTTGGGGGTTTTGTGACTTGTCGATGGTGTTGGAGTTCGCCGGAGCTAAGTGGCGTCGCCGTGCACGTGTACGGTGAGGGGATGGGTATCTGTGTCGTTGATGTCAAGTGCCTTGAGTTGTTACTCGAGTAATTTAGGTGATTGTTTCGGGATATAATCGAGTTCGAGTGAGTTACCTGATACTGTAATCTATGTTTAAACTTAAACTAAACTACTAGAAAAAAAAGAGAAGAAGAAGAAGATGCCTACGGGTGAGTGTCTCGGGTGTAACGGTGAAGAACTCAAAGTGATACTCGAGTAAACACAGGAGATTCTCAGGTGGTTTTTATCTCAAACTGCAATGTTATAAAAATGAAGTTAAGCAAATTGTTCTCAACCAATTTTAAGCGTTGTAAACTTAATAAAGGTTTAACAACTTAAGTTAAAAACTTAAATACAAGTTTTAGTTATCTTAGTTAATGCCTAACAATGTTTTAAAACCCTTAATTATTATTTTAATTAAGTAATTGATTTAAGTTAAGTATTAAATTAATTAACATTTAAAGTTTATAGTTAATAATAAATTGATTTTCAAAATTTAAAGAAGACTTTTAAATGTTAATTAAGATGAATAATTAATATTAATAAATTATTTTTGGAAAGCAATTAAGAATGGTTAATTATTCAATTAATTATTTTTGGAAGGCAATTAAGAATGATAACTTTTTAATTGTAATTAGAGTTGGTTAATTAATGGTTAAGTGATAAATAAATTTGTAATTAACTACTTGGGTTAATTAATATATGATTAGTAGTTAACTAATTAAGTAATTTAAGTAAGAATTAATAATTGATTAATTAAGTAATAAGTGGTTAATAAATGGGTAATTAAGTTTTATTGATTAATAATTAGATTTTATAAATTAATAATTGAGGGGTAATTAATTAAGTAAGTAAGGTTTAATAAATTGATTAAGAAATGATTAATTAATTAAATGATTTGAAATGGAATAGTTAATTAATTAATGATTGATTAAACATGGTTAAGTAATTAATTCTCAAGTAACAATTACAATAAGAATTAAAGATGTTTGCTTATGAATATTGTATATGTGGAATATCTGATTTATCATAATTACTTGGTGATATTCTGTGATGTTCTTATGATATGCCTTGATATATCTATGATGATTGTGTATGATTTATCTGCGATAAATGTTATGTGAATTCATAGTGTTGAATTAAACTGTTTAAATTAATAAACAACTTGACCTTTAAAATGGCGTTTGAATTTCGATGAGACCGGGATCGGGTGTTAGTTATGATTATCCGGAAACCACATCGATCCAAATTAAACGTTAGGTCGTAAATTCCCAAGTGAAAGTTGAGATGGTGTTTCAGAATGCAAGGGTTATTGTTGTTGACTCTGGAGGTGATTCCAAAATGAGTGTAACGAGATAATGCCTTCGGTTTCGTTCGAACCCGGAACGAACTTGTATGCATTGAATGCTTTCAAAACATTGTCAAGCGGACGATGAACATTCTAAGAGATATGTTCTATAATGGTAATCGTAACCTCAAGCCTCATCAACCGGGAATGGCTAATACAGGGGATGTGCGGCAAGGTTAGGTGGGTAGCACCCAAGCAGGACGAGATATATCCCTGTCTATATGTCCATTTTTATTCGGTTGTGTGGACGATTGCTAGCTACAACCGTGGGGTTATCTTGTTCGGGACTGTTCAGTAAGGAATGGTTCCTACCTTGTGTTGTAGGGGGTCGGGAGTGATCCTCGGTACGATGATCTAGGCCCCGTATTGTGACGGGCGATACCCCAGTAGCTCTGCCATTGATGGAAATACATTTTCCCTACGAGAACCTACGGTTTTGATTTGTATTACCCACTTTTGTGGCTAGTAGCTGGAATTTAATGAATGTAACAATTTCGACTATTTTCTATTTACTTGAAAACCCTAGACACTATTATAATATCACTGGATTTCCTATAAAATGTTTTGGTTAGCATAAGGTAAAAACTTACCCGTATTTATGTGTGGGGAGTCTTACGTGATACCTTTATTTTCAAATGTTTTCAAAGTTAATCAACTTTAAACCGTTTACTCATACCAGACTCATGTCTGACCCGGAGTTTATATTTTGTTTTTCATAAACTCTTGGGTACTCAAATTTTTATGAGTAGCCAAGTGATAGGTTTTGGATTTTGGTTTCTGGAGGAGTTTGGAGCAGGAGTTCCAAACGTATGTATATATCTATCTAATTCTGCTGTGTTAGTTGATGTATGCTGTATTTTGGGATGTATGTAGTGATAGATGTATATATGACTGTCATGTGTATGATATTGTGTAACTCTGATATATGTAAAACTATGTAATAGTTATGTGATGTATTATATTTTGTTCCGTTCCGCTTTGAGATTCTGAGGTTGTTATTCTTTCTTTCTATTCTTTTCTATTTCTATCCCTTTCTTTCTTATTGATGATACGTCTTTCTGTGAGTAGAAAGGCGGGTCGTCACAACATGTCTAAATGGTTGCATGTTATTTTGAAAAGACGATGTCATTATTTGGAATTTTATAATATGTAATCAAGAAAGATAAAACCAAGGAAAAAAGAAAAGAAGTTCCATACAAGCTATGCATTATTTACCTATCACTCCTAGACTTCAAAGGTTATATGCATCATCTGTAACAGCGCATCATATGAGATGACACGGTGTGAGAACACCTGAAGAATGTACGTTAACATACCCATCTGATGAAGAAGCATGAAAGTATTTTGATAAAAAAATATCTAGATTTCGCAGTGGAGAGCCGTAACGTAAGACTAGATTTGTGTACTGATGGATTTTCACCGTTTTCTCAATTTGGTTATAAATATTCATCTTGGCCTATAATCATTACACCTTACAATCTACCCCCGTGGATGTGTATGAAAACTTCATATATGTTTTTGACAATTGTCATCCCTGGCCTTGATGATCTGACGCAGGGTATCGATGTTTACTTACAACCACTAATCGAAGAGTTGAAAACATTGTGGTATGAAGGAGTTGAAACATACGGCGTATGGAAAAAAAATTCAGACGTTCGCTTCTTTGTTATGGACCATTAGCGATTTTCCTGCATATGCAATGCTTTCGGGTTGGAGTGCGGCCGGTCGTTTTGCTTGTCCTTACTGTATGGAAGAAACACGAGCGTTTTCTTTACGACATGGGAAGGATCATGGTTTGATTGTCGTCGACATTTTCTCCATATTAATCATACTTTTAGAAGGGACAAAAAAACTTCATAGCTAATAGACATGAGACTTTACGACCGCCAACGATTTGGTCAAGTGAAGATATATATGAACTTGTAAACGATTATCCAAAGATACATGAAACCGAGCAGCAAACTGAAATCCAAGGTAAATTGACGTTTCATAATTGGTGCAAACAGAGTATATTCTACGAGTTGCCTTATTGGAAAAATCTCTTAATCCGTCATAACATTGACATGATGCATAACGAGAAAAACGTATTCGATAATGTGTTTAATACACTTTTGAATGTTAAGGGCAAGATTAAGGACGATCCAAAATCAAGATGTGATATAGAAGAAATATGTAATCGTCCCGAGCTTTATATGAAGCTAAATGACACTAAAAAATCCAAAGCATGTTATGAACTAGATAACAACCAAGTTAAAGTACTGTTAAAATGGGTGGAAGGATTATGATTTCCTGATGGAATTTTATCTAATCTTCGTAGATGTGTCGACTATAAAAACGGAAGACTAAGTATGATGAAAAGCCATGATTGTCATGTAATGATGCAAAATTTATTACCCGTCGCTTTCAAAGAATTGGTGCCCGTAAAAGTTTGGAAGGTTATAACAGAACTTAGTTTATTTTATAAGGAGCTTTGTTCAACTACGTTAAGAGTTTCCCATCTTCGTAAACTTGAGGTAGAAATCCTTGTACTGCTCTGCAAACTGGAGAAAATATTTCGTCCAGCTTTTTTCAATGTAATGGACCATTTACTTGTTCATCTTCCATTTGAAGTACGTCTTCGAGGTCCTGTGCAATATGGATGGATGTATCCATTCGGGAGGTATGTTATTAATACTGAGTATGTAAATGTTAATTTAACTATAAATAAAAATCAATATTGATATGAAATATTTTTTAATAGGTACTCAAATAATTTAAATAAAAAGTAAGACAAAAAGCTCGAGTTGAAGGTTCGATTTGCAAATCATATATCGAAGAAGAAGCATCGTTCTTTCTCTCTCATTATTTCAATGATCATGTGAATATATCATTTCAAAGTGTTGCGCGTAATGATGAGGCCGTTGAACAAGATTCTTCTTCTGAAGCAATGTTATCTATTTTTACACAACATGGTCGACATGCTGGAAAATGTGTGGAACTATGGTTAGATAATAGAGATTACCATGTAACACACACACATATTCTTCTTAATTGTCCAGAAGTTGCACCATTTATTAGGTAATTATCAGATTACAAGTTTTGATAAATTTAATTTAATACTGCATGTGTAAATTAATAATAAAACAATATATTATGTTTTTGTTTGTTGTGTTTATGAATCACAAAATCCAAACGGCGATTTAAGCAAAAATTTCGCTACTTGGTTTTTGAACTCTGTTTGTGATCCCACAAATAATGTGGCCGATGAAGGATTAAAACATTTGACGTTGGGACCGAAAAGGAAAGTTAAAACGTATCCAGTATTTTTCGTTAATGGATATAAATTCAACACCAAAGAATACGGTGCTGAAAAATTAACAAATAATACCGGTGTATTCGTTAAAGGCAATGATGATCCTAATAATCATATACACGATTTTTATGGCGTGTTAACTCAGATTTTGCAATTGACGTATTTTATAAGACCCACGGAGAAAGTTTTTTTATTTAGACGCAACTGGTTCAGCAATGTTCCGGGTTCTGGTTTTAACGTGCATCCAAATTATAATCTTATAGAAATAAAACATACCTCCGTTATCAGCAGTACGATCCTTTTGTACTAGCCAAACAAGCCCTACAAGTTTATTACGCCCCTTATCCATCTCTAAAAAGAGATAAAGCGGATTGGTCTGCGGTTTACAAAACCAAGGCGAGATTTACATTCGATGGAAAGAATATTCCAGAAGAACAAGCCTATCAAGCAGATATTGAGGAAAATGTTGAAATCACAATTACAGACGATCAAACTGATTTTGGACAATTAAATGATGAAACAAATGTATTAGTCGAAGCATTTGAGAGTGTAGAGGAAAATGATATAGAACACGAGACGGAGTCTGAATCAAAAAACGACGAGGACTGAGTAATATCCGGTAATTTTTACAATTATTCACGCACACGCATCACATATCATCATCATCATTACATGCACTACCAATTAAAAATGACTTTATTACATGCACCACATATCATCGTCATTTTATCCATGTCTATAATTAAAAATGAAATTTCAACAAGTATTATGTCAGGCTGCAGACGTCGTAGCTCTTCTCGCTCGGCTGACGAGAGTAGTGGTGAGCCTCCGGCTCGACCACTTGTATATTTGCAGCCGAAGGCTGATGGAGCATAAGTTTTATATTTAACACAAGGGATTTGATTTGGAGCCCTCAGGAGTTGTGCTTGGCATTTCCAAGCAATCATATATGAGCAGGATGACAGATTGCTGGCCTAGGTGGAGTAAGATCCCCGACCAAGTCAGGGAGGCCATCTGGCAGGATTTTTTGGTGAGTTTATACCACTTTTCTATATGAATAAGTAAATGAACAATTAGTAATATTTTATCTTTGTACAAGGGCAAGTGGACTTGGCGGATCCCGATGTCGTCATGGTTCAGTTCCACTGGAATTCGGAGGTCGTCAAAAATTACATGGAGGTAATGTCAGCTCTTAAAAAATCGGGAAAGAAACGAAACTGAATGAGCGCTTCCGTATGGGATTCTTGGATGAGTTGATGAGAGACCGACGAGTTCAAGGTAAATATACCAAATATATATGTAATTATTTCGCAATTAGTAAATCTAATATTCAATTTAAATTGCACGTGGAGTCGGAGAGGAACTCCGCCAATAGAAGTAGGAAACCTTTAACGCATCATGGCGGATCCAAGTCTTTTCAGCATCACCGTGAGGACTTGGTAAATTTATTAATTACGAATCTAAACCGTTATTACATTTTGTATATTAATCAGTTCAGTAATTAGCTATGAAAAATTAAAATATATAAATTATTTATTGCAGGAAAGATCGCTTGGACGTCCCGTATCTATGATGGAGTTATTTACCCACACTCATGCATCAAAACAAGCAGACAATGCTGACAATATTACATATCAGTGGGATGAGGATGATAAGGCGACGCTGCATATGTATGCATATTTTAAATCTTATTTTATTTATATCGATAAGTTTAAATCATATTCTACTACTTTTAACCTGTAATTGTTTTTTATTTTTGGCAAAGTTTCAGGAGGCACCTGCATAGCTGCTTTCAGAATCGGATCGCGATGAGTTGACGGTAGAGAAGCAAGATAATATTTTCGACATTATCATGGATCCGACGCAGCGGAATAGGCGCTATGGATATGGAAACCAAGCGGTAATCTTATAAAAATTGCAATAATATATTTAATAAATTAACGTTTAGATACACTATACATATGATGATTTCTACCTGAGTTAAATCTAACATATACATGATTTACCATCTTTCACCATTATCATTTAATAAAATATGCATTTCCTTGTGGTATATGCATTGCTTAAGATCACGTCATTTACGTTTCTATATTTTAAAATATGCATCACTTAAGAAAATGATTATAATATAAATGTGAACATCTCACATTCTATTTGCTGGTTCGGGCAGCTCAAAAGACATGTGACAAAGCAGAAATAAAAGAGCGTAGAGTCATGGTTGAGCAGCTGCAAGAGCAGGACTGTCTTCGCGCTATACAAATGGAGCAGCTGAATCAACGTTTAGCGGAGTACGCGCATAGGCATGGTTCCTTCCCTTCGTCGTCTGTGCTTCCGGAGGTGAGGATGATGTTTGAGAGGTATGATGATTATTGTCTTTGTGTTTGGTTATTGTATGTATTGACTTTGAGGTGACGAGCATTCTGTTCAATGGTTAGTATATATATTGGCTTTGAGGTAGTGAGGTTTAAGTGTTTGCATTGTATATTTTGACTTGAATGTGGATTGGAGTTTGTGTTGGTGAGGGTTTTTTTATTTATGTACATATTGACTTGTAGTTTGGTTTGAAAATGTAATGTTTGATGTTAATTTTTGATTGTTTATATTGTTTGTGGTATAATGTGTTGGATATGTGATATATATGTGAAATGTAGTGGAAATGGATATATATTGATTATGTATGGCTGGAAGGCGAATGACTTGCTGTTATTAAAAAAAATCATCCAGATTAGCAATGGCTACTAACGGTTATTTGGTTATTTTATTCCACGGTCTCCGTCGGCTATTTGCCGTTGGTAGCCGTTGGAAATACCGTTGTAAATACTCCGTTGCTTAACGGCTACCAACGGCCGCCAACGGCTTGGTGCTGTTGGAATAGCCATTCTCAAGAGTGGTTGAATTTAAGTTTGCAGTACAAAACAAATAATTTTTATTCATATTTGAATTTTATTTGCAAAAATTACTCGGCCTAAAATTTTAGCGGTCACCAAATGGGTACAAATAAATATGGGATGATTTTACTGTTATATTTATGGCATGCATTACTCTTAAAAGTGTAATGAACGGTAATTTATTTTCAGATATATTAAATTTAAATTATGGAATGAATTACCCTTGAAAGCTTGATGAATAGTAATTTGTTTTCAGTTATGTTAAATTTAAGTTATGGCAGGAATTACTTTCGAAAGCTTCAATTTAAGTTCATTGTTAATTTTCTAAATTTCAGCTATGTTAAATTTAAGTTCGCTTTTAAATTTGTAAGATGCTAGGATAATTATCTTATTATGGTTCTGGAGGTTACCAAAAGTGGACTAACAAATATGGCATGAATTACTGTTGAAACCTTAAAGAGCAGCATTTTATTTTCAGTTAAATGTTAGGCATGCTGATTAGTATAATTTTTGAAGCTGCAGAATTCTACAGCATTGATTAGTTTCATTTGCATTAATTTATTTTGGTCTGCCTTAACTTCGTTTACAGTTGGTTTCTCCAAATAAATGACTTCTCGAGTTATTATGCAGTTACTGAATGGTAGTTCTTGAATAATCTCCTGCAAGTTGTATGCTTCAGTAGTAGAAAGATAGATGTGGCACCATGGTGCTATACTGCTTATCCAAGTATCGCAATATTTGATGTTTACTTGTGTTTGTTTTGAACCTGGGATTTAGACGAAGTTCGATTATACGGTATAAATTCGAATCTTGGTGATAAATATATTGTTTTTTTCCTTACAAAATCATTTAGAGTTTGCTAGTTTACTTTTGATAACTTAGTTTCTGTAACTGACCTTTTTCGTGTTGTATATGGTTTTCATACGTCATAGTCAAGATTAGTGGACTGAAATTCTTTTTTGTGGCAATGTAATCCTCTTTACAAATTGAAATAATTCATTGGCAAATGTAGACAAACTATATGGGTTATATAGTTCGTATTTGCACAAAATGACATCATGCCCAAGGCAAATTATTTTTAAAATTCAGCACACCTGCAAGTGAGCAATGTGCCCAGTTGCACGGGCAGCTGAGTAGTGTGTCTGGCTGCAAATTAAATTAGACACTGCTCAATTGCATTTGCAACTGAGCCCAGCACTCAATTGCATTTTCAACTGAGCATCATGCTCTGCTCGATTGCAAAATGCAGCTGAGTGTTGCACTTCAATTGCAAAATGCAGCTGAGCAATGCACATAGCTGGAAAATGCAACTGAACACAAGCTAAGTTGCAATTGCAACTGAGCGATGCAACTTTGCTCGAATCAACTTGGCTTAATGAACTGCTGCTCATGTAGCATTTTTGAACTTTTGTGAGCAGCAGTTTAAAACTGATGCTCGCAAATCATTATAGAACTAATGTGTGACCAACAGCTCTGCTGCTCAAATCAATTTGTAAACTCTGTATACAAATGCTGAGACTGTGACATAGGTAAATTAACTTATATTTTAATGTATTATGCATTTCGCGGTTGATAATCAAGATGCGTTCTCCTTAATGTTTTGCTATTTGATTTACGAACTCGTGTATAACTGATCCATCTCTTCATTAGCACCCAAATAAACAAGAGGGTCATCTTACTGTTCCCAGTTCATTCATTATAGTAGCATTCATTTCGACAGAGTTCTATGCGACACGACATACGCACAACAACAAGAGTAATAGAACCTGTTGGGCGAATTTTCACCCAGAAGATCTCGAGACCAAGAAGCGCCAGTTTCACCCAGGTTCGCAACCTCCAATCCATCTGGCAAAGCAAGGTTCATTCGGTGACGATAGTCCATGCATCCAACCTCCATCCGGTCAAACACCATTCGGCAGTCTCCATGCCGAACCAACTCATACTTCCCCCATACCGAACCAACCTCCATCCGGTCCAATACCCTACCGGACCAGCCCCTCTCACACGCTCCACCGGACCAGACCATCTCCTGCAACCGGATAACACTCCTACCATCGGACCAGATTGGTACCGGACCAAAGTCCTACCGGTCCAACACCACACACTCAAGACTGGACCATGCTTCGCCGAACCAGAATGCTACCAGGCCAGATTGCTTCAGCCCGGGCCCAACAGCAGCTATATACATCCAAGACCCCTGCCCCCTACCCCACTCTATAAATAGAGGGGCAGGGGTACAACAATGGTGGACAAGTTTGAGAGCTCAAGCACGGAAGGAACTTTCAAACTACTTTCATATTCTTGTACACAAAGCATTGTACTTGTAATCTGAAAGAAAGAAGATAATAACATATAAAGTGGACGTAGGCACGTTCTGGCCGAACCACTATAAATCTGTGTGTCTTTTACATTTCAGCCCCTGCTTTTTTCATATTTACATAACTCGTCTAAATCATTAAGAATCACATAAAATCAACTAAATCATACGACTTGGAGGTGTTTGCCCATTTTTTGCGCAAACATTTTTGGTGCTTTCACTGAGAACTTCGAACTCGAAACTTCAGCTTCCCTCATTCAACCTTCTTTCCCAATAGCACCCTTCGTTGCCTAGGAAACATGACTTCCAGGCCAAGAAAAGACGCCAACAAGGGAAAGAACGTTGCAACTAGCAGCGCTCCAAATCCAGTGGATCCAGATCAAGAGAACCATCCCACTACAGCAGCGGTGCCACATGTAGATCAGGCAATTCCAACAGCCCCTACCGCGGAACAACCGGCAGTAATCACTAGAGCAGACCTAGACAGAGTTGTGGTGGAAGTGACTAACCGCTTCGCATCCCAACAAGGAGCTTTGGTGAACCAACTCATGTCACGCTTGAGGGATGTCGAAGAATCCAACCGCAACACTGAATCATGAGATGAATCTCAATCTGGAGGATCTCGGAGACAGCAAAGGTCTTCCCTCTTCGAGAAAGCCATCAACAGGAACAACAATGATAGGGGTCGCGCCCGGACTCAGCCCGAACTCCGACTCGAGGAAGCGTTTGGAACCGAACCCAGTGGGGGAGGCGCTAGGCGAGGGTCGGATGTAGCTGAGCCAATCATGCCACCTAATCATAGAAACCCCGCTGAACGGAGCCGAGCTAGAACCCAGCCCGAAGTTGACCCCATGGAAATGCTCGAAACAGAACCCCACAGGGGAAGATCAAGGCATGGGGCAACTGTAGCTGGTCCTAGCATGCATCCGAGCAGCCAGAGGCAACCACTGGATAACGTCAGAAGTGATAGACTATACCATCCCTACAGGTCATCTGGACGAGATCGATCCCGCAGGGAAGAGCCAAGTTCATTTCTATCCGCTCCAAATTCTGACGAAAGAATTGCACGATTATTTAGAGAATGCGTCCAACGGGAGCAAAGGGACCGAGGAATAGGCGCTAGGGTCACCATCCCCTTCACCCGCAATATCGAAACTGCCATCACCCCCCGGGAATGGAAAATGCCAACCATGGAACCTTACAAGGGAACTTCCGACCCCATCGTACACTTACAAAGATACACCCAGCATATGCTCATGAGCGGAGCAACAGAAGGGGTGCTGTGTAAATGCTTTCCGCTATTCCTAGCAGATCTAGCTACCTCCTGGTTCTGCCATCTACCCCAAGAATCTATCAGCTCATGGGAGATGTTGAAAGAAAGGTTCATTAGCCAGTTCCGCATCCATGTAGAACAACCCAAGGATGCTTATTCTCTATCCAATGTCAAACAGAAATCCGGAGAGACACTGCAACAATATCTAACTCGGTTCAACGCCGCAGCGGCCGCAGTCCAAGATGCCTATGAGAAACTCACCCTAATGGCCCTCTGTAGCGGTGTACACCCAGATACCAAGTTCGCAAGAAGACTAACTAAGGAAAAACCAGCTACTTTACCTGATTTCTTCCATGAAGCTGGAAAGTATATGAGACTTGAAGACGCCGTCACTGAAAGGCAGTCAGGGCAACAAGGTAAGACAACTTCGGACAAGGTTCCCGCTGCAGCTAAGGACACTCGAAGAAATGAATCTAGAGACAATGCTGGGGGCAGGAAGGTTGAAAAACGCCAATATCGACCAGGACCAAGATTTGACTCCTACACTCCTTTGAATGAAACAATCGAAAACATCTTTCTAGCCACTCAGGGCGAACTCGGATACAAGCGCCCCCCACACAAGAAAGAATCTGATAACGCACTCAAGTCTGTAAAGTTCTGCCGCTTCCACGAATCCCACGGACATGACACCAATGAATGCCACCATCTCCGGGACTTGATCGAAGAACACATCAGAAGAAGAAGGCTGGAACGCTATGTGAAAGGTCAGAACAGGCCTCCAACTCCTGCCAATGAGAACTCAAAGCGACCCCTCCCAGAAGTAGGCGGAGGGAATCGCAACACCAGTGGCTCTAGTCAAGAGAAGGTAGTGGTCCATACCATCTCGGGAGGACCACACATCGCCGACAGAAGCTGGGCAGAGATGGAAAGATACGGCAAGTCACTTAGAAATGCTGAAGGCTATGTTAACTCCATTATGGAAGAACGCCACCCGAAACGGAAAGAGAGTGACGACGTCGTATTCAGTAGGCGTGATTTAGAAGGAAGACAGTATCCACATATGGATCCCATGGTCATCTCTGCCTGGTTCGGTCCAGCTAAAGTTTTCCGAATTCTAATAGACACAGGAAGCTCCGTAAATATCCTATTCAAACATGCTTTCGACAAGATGAAGCTGTCAATGCAGGATGTGTCTCCCTGCAACAAACCCCTGCACGGTTTCACTGGAGATGCGAAAATGCCACTCGGCAACTTGACCTCTTCGTCGAAATAGGAAGTCATCCCCGCTCCGTTGTGCGAAAACAAACGTTCGTACTAATAGAAAACCACTCGGCCTACAACGCCTTCTTGGGAAGACCAGCCTTGTCTGACTTCCAAATTGTCCTAGCCCCGTGGTGCCTAAAAATGAAATTCCCAACGGATAACGGAATAGGAGAAGTTGAAGGAGATCATGACGCCGCTCGAGATTGCTATGTAACTGAACTTCGCAATAACCGTAGAAAGAATAAAGGGAAAGATGTAGAGACTACTCTCTGCATGAAAAGCTTGGAAGCATAGTAACTAAAGAAAGCCCCTCCTCTTCGATACACCAGCGATCCTTCAATGAACTAGACCCCAGGGATAAGGAGGAGGAGGCTACCGCTGAGCCTGCAGAGGCCATGGAATTCGTATCTGTAGACAAACATGATTCAAGCAGACTATTAAAAATAGGATCTCAGCTAAAAACAGAATTGAAGGATCAACTCATTGACTTTCTCCGCCACAACTTAGATGTATTTGCGTGGACACATGCCGATATGACAGGAATCTCCCCAGACATAGCATGCCACATGCTGAACATCGATCCCACCAACGTACCGATAAAGCAGAAAAAGAGAAGTATGGGAGCAGAACGATCAGCAGCCCTCGATGAGGAAGTAAAGAACCTACTTGCTAATGACTTCATACGAGAAGCCATCTACACAGAATGGATCGCTAACCCGGTACTAGTAAAGAAAGCTAATGGGAAGTGGCGAACATGCATTGATTTCTCCAACTTAAATGACGCTTGCCCGAAAGACTGCTTCCCGATCCCCCGAATCGATCAACTTGTGGACAGCACTGCCGGGCACGAACTTTTATCTTTTATGGATGCATACTCCGGATACAACCAGATTCCCATGCACGCCCCCGATCAAGACCACACTAGCTTCATCACTGACCGGGGATTATAATGTTACAAAGTCATGCCTTTTGGACTCAAAAATGCCGGAGCTACCTATCAGCGCCTCGTCAACAAGATGTTCGCGGAATTAATAGGGCGAACTATGGAAGTATATGTGGATGACATGTTGGTAAAGTCCAGGAGAGCCGACAATCATGTGAGCCACCTGAGCGAGATGTTTCAGGTACTTCGCCGATATGGAATGAAGCTGAATCCTCTAAAGTGCTCCTTCGGAGTGTCATCGGGAAAATTCTTAGGATTCATTGTCCATGCCAGAGGAATTGAAGCAAACCCTGAACAAATCCAGGCTCTAAAAGAAATAAGGATACCTTCCACTCGAAAAGAAATGTAGAGCCTAAACGGAAAGGTGGCCGCCCTAAGCAGATTCATTTCCAAAGAAACTGACAAGTGCGTCCCTTTCTTCGAAGCTCTCAAGAAAGACAAAGGAAAGTTCGAATGGACCGATGAATGCTTAAAAGCCTTCCTTAACCTGATCGAACACCTTCAGAAACCACCAGTACTCTCAACTCCAAACGAAGGCGAAGAGCTATACCTATACCTCGCTGTATCATCTCATGCTCTAAGCGCTGCCCTGGTAAGAGAAGAAGACCGCACACAACGCCCGGTGTACTTTATAAGTAAGAGATTTACTGGGGCAGAAGCCATCCTAAACTTGGGAAATTGGCGTATTGTCTATTGATCGCGTCACGAAAACTGCGACACTACTTCCAATCTCACTCCATCAGAGTTCTAACCGATCAACCACTAAGACAGGTGCTCCATCGTCCCGACACTTCTGGACGACTCCTCAAATGGTGCATTGAACTAAGTCAGTATGACGTCACCTACCATCCTCGCACCGCTATCAAGGGACAAGCCATGGCTGATTTCATTACCGAATTCACTACCAACGAAGGCAAGGATCAGTTTGAAATAGCAAAAGACATCAAGTGGAACCTCTTTGTAGATGGAGCATCGAACGAACAAGGCTTAGGGGCAGGTATTGTGATAATCACCCCCAGGGGAAGAAAGATGTATTATGCATTAAGGTTAGACTTCGCGGCCACTAACAACGATGCGGAGTATGAGGCAGTAATAGCGGGATTGGAGCTTGCCTTAGAAATTGGAGTCAATTCTTTATGTCTTCATAGTGATTCTCAACTTATCGTAAACCAAGTACTAGGAGAATTCCAGACACGAGGAGAACGACTCACAGCATATCTAAAGAAAACCAAACTGCTGCTCGATCAATTGGACCATTATCTAATCAAACACATTCCTCGAGAAGATAACCAAGAGGCCGATGAACTAGCAAAGCAAGCTAGTATGAAGAATAGCACCATTTCCGGAGCACTAGCCATCTCAAGGCAGCTAGCCCCAAGTTTCGAACAAGTGAATCTGATAACTGCAATCGAAGAAGGAACTTGGATGACTCCTATCCGGAAATATTTGCAGGACGGCACACTACCAGACAAACGTGATGAAGTCAGGAGAATTTTGAGGAAAGCTCCCCACTAAACAATACAAGAAGGCATCCTCTATCGGCGTGGCTTCTCTAGCCCCTTATTCAGATGCGTCGCTGGAAGGGAAGCCAAGGAAATCTTATTCAACATCCATCAAGGAAGTTGCGGAGATCACACTGGAGGGCAGACTCTGGCGAAAAAGATACTCCGATATGGATATTACTGGCCCACACTAAACAAAGACGCCTTAGACTTCGTCAAGAGATGCGACAGATGTCAGAAATTTGCCAAGATTCCTCGACTACCCACAAATGAGATTACTCAAATGACCAGCCCTTGGCCCTTTGCTGTATGGGGAATTGATTTAATTGGCGAACTACCAATGGGCAGGGGCGGAGCCAAATATGCTATAGTGGCAGTCGATTATTTCACCAAATGGGTGGAAGCGGATCCCCTAAATAAAATATCTTCAGCAAAAGTTATCAACTTCTTGATCAAAAATATTCTGTGCAGGTACGGAGTACCACTCAAGATCATATCGGACAACGGACTCCAATTTGACAGCGAAGAATTCGCCGACTGGTGCCAAGAGCATGGAATTCATAAAAGCTTCTCATCAGTAGGCTATCCTCAGGCAAACGGGCAAGTCGAAGCTGTCAACAAAATTCTCAAAAACCTAATCAAGAAGAAACTTGAAAAGTCAAAAGGCGCTTGGGTGGACGAACTTCCTACGACACTTTGGGCCTACCGCACATCTTTCAGAACATCAACGAGACATACTCCTTTCTCTTTGGCATACGGATCGGAGGCAATGCTCCCTGTTGAGACTATTGTTCCTTTCCACCGTAGGATCCACTACAATCCAGAAGAAAACGAAGAACTCCTCCTCATGTCTTTGGATCTGATTGAGGAAAGGAGAAACGATGAAGCACTCAAAGCAGGAGCTCACAAACAAAAAGTGGCAGCGCTATACAACTCCAAAGTCAAGCATCGCATCTTACAAGAAGGAGATCTTGTCCTCAGGCGAATCTTTCCGCGCCCCGGGGCACTGGACCCCATCTGGGACGGACCATATGTAATTCATAAAGATCTCCACAACGGAGCTTATATTTTGTCAACAGTGGACGGAGAGGTGTTCCAGAGGGCATGGAACATCCGACACCTCCGTCGATACTTTTCTTAACTTGTACTGCCCATATGAAGTGAATTAACAAAGAGAATCAGTGGACGTAGGCATTTTCATGCCGAACTACTTTAAAAAATCTTGTCTCTTTTTAACTTGTTCCTTTATATCTTGGCTGCTTGTTAAGCTTTATCCTTTTCTGTTGAACAAAACCTTATAGCATCTCCACTCTAGACGCAGCACGGCCTCATCTGGACAAGGCCTAACAGGTACGCTACGATTCTATGCACTCGCCAATGAGACTCTTTTGCTCCAGCATCCCTCTACTGCGGGTTAACTCATTGCTCGCGCCTGCCCTCAAAGCCAACTGTAATGAGCCGATTATAAGTCATCCTAAAGGCCGACTATAGCCGATGGCAGCTCATTACGGCGTTCGGCTCGCCGGCAACTGTGAACCTACTTTAAGCCCCAACATAAGGTGTGGCCAGCCAGGGGTAGTTCACGGCCAACGGCACCCACGCTAGCCGGCCACGGTAAATCGAATAATACCCACGATTACGGACCATAATGATTCGGGTAGTTACCGTGCGCGATCTCGGCTCCGATGTGTCTTAAGTGCGGCTGTGGTAAAAAAGAAAACTCCCCGCGGAGGCGTAAGATGGGTGACAAATGTCTCCAAGACCCACAGCTAGGGAAAGTGACTACAAAACCCGTTTGTCACGAACTTAAGCACATCGACGGCCTTCCGTGACTGGAAGTTTTACTTTTTCTATATTTCCATTTCATTTAAACACTTTTCTCCTATCCTGTATAACAAACTCTAAAGTACAGGAAACCAAATAGGGAGCATTCACTCATGAGAATCTAAGCCTCCGTACTGGATGGCAAGGTACTCAGATATATCCATGATCAGTTACACAAGAAGCTCAAAGCTACCGCCTGCAAATAAAACATGAAGGGCGGTACTCTCTTCTCTTGTACATAAATACATAACTATAGCTTATTCATATGTCACACTAACATTGCAAAACATGAAATTATATTTCAAGCAAAGGCTTAACGTCAAACACAACTAAAATCACAGGCATATACATAGTTATACTTCTCACGCAGCACATCAAAATGACAACAACGTTTAAACATAACAAAATCAGCTTATATTATAAAATCACACCAAGTTATTCTCTGCAAATAATATTATTACAGTCACATCAATATTTTGGACTAACGTAAACAACAGTAAAAAGAAATAAAAAGCGGCCGAATCCGGACAAGTGACCAGCTGCGTCCACACTCCATCACCAACTTCCCAAGCCTACTTGGCCGCAGGGCCGGAACCCCCAGCATGTTGATCGGAAGTTCCACCTGTCCAATTCAGAAAAGGAATCCATTAAACAAACGATAAACGATCAAGTTATGGAAACCCAGAAAGAAAAGGAAAAGAGAAGAATAACTCACCAGCGTCCGCCGCATGATCCTCATCCTCCAGTTGCACACCCGCTTCCTCCGCAGCAAGCAACCGCATCCCCTCCTTCACCGCCGCTTGCTCCTCTTTCGAGAACTGAGCAGTGACCACATCCAGACAAAAAGCCACTCCACCTTCCTTACCCGCATTGACCCTGGCCTCCTCTAAAGCCCGAAGATATATCTTGGCCATGACCCGGGGATAGTCATCCATCCAAGACAAGCTGCCCTCCTTCCAAGTGCGGAAGTACATGTCCTGCAGCATCTCGTCCATCATCCCCTCATTGTCCTCGAACTCCCTCATCCGGGCCTCGGAAACCTGCAACTTGGCGACAGCGACATCCCTCTCTGATCGGTATCTCAAGCAGTCAGCCTGGAGAGACCTCCTCATCTCCTCCATCTCCTCCTTTAGCTTGACTTGAGCCGCCTCCGCAGCCTCAAGCCTTCCAGACAACTCCTCTACCTGCTCGAGATCCGCATTCCGAACCTCATCCACTGTCGCAATGGCCATGTCGATCCGCTCCTTACAGGCAGCCTCCATCTTCCATAATTCCGCCCTACTAGCCTTTTCCATGGTCTCTTTCAGCCGCCTGGAGGCTTCCTCGTGCCGAGAAATCTGAACGGCTTGACCGGCAAGCTGTTCGGCCTGATCAGCAACCTTCAGCCGCAACCGAATATTAGCACTCCCAATCTCCTCCCCGGCCTTGACCAATTGAGCATGATACTTCATTAACTTCTTGGTCTCTTCAACCACCCGATCGATATAAGCTTTGGCCTCGTCTTCCATGGTAACTACCCGAGTGGTAAGCAGATCAAGATCTAGGGACTTAGCCTCGTCTAACACTCGTACCATGGGGTTGCGGGGAAGGAGGTGTTCACCCGTGGCCTCATCAAATGAAATATCCCAAGAGTTTGGATCTAAATCAGGGTGACCGGCAAAGGGGTCACGAGGCACGTCAGGACGCCTAATACGGATAACAGTGGGATTCTTGGAAGAAGGTGGAGGGGGGATAAACTCCGTGCTCTCCTCCGTGGCATCACGAGGAGGCTGAACAAGAAGCTGCGGACCAGGGGAAGGCTCAAATAAAGAACGACTCCTCTTCTTTTTCTGAATGCTCTCTTCAATGACCCCAAGAAGAGGACGGTATTTGACCACGTCCCCAGTACGACCAGTGGGAGGCTTCGCAGAAGCTCTCATCAACTTGAACTGTTCGAGGCGGTGTCGAACGTCTGACGTTTTAACCACCTGGCCTGCCCCTGGAATAAAGAACAAGTGTTACGAACATACAATGGTCCACAATTCAAGAAACATGTTAAGTAAAAAAAAAAAAAGGTGAGAAGGCACATCTATTATACAAACCCTGCGGAGGAGTGGGATACTGCAATAAGTTCTGAATCTCATTCCAGGACGGAAGTGAACCATAAAATATTTCTAAGTCCTTATCGAAAATGGAATCGACAGAGAACAAAAGTTCACCTTGCACCACCGAAGTCACCCTGGCTGAGGAACCCCTAGGGGATAGATCGCCACCAGCCCCGACCCTGCCAGTCTCCTTCGCCTTCTCCGCTCCCGATTCCCCCTCCGATTCCCCGAAGGCCTGGCGAAGGGCCTCATCCAGTTCAGAATCTTGCCCAGAAGTTAAGGCACCAGCACCACTACCACCCTGACCATCTCCATCTCCTCCGCCCTCCGACTCTCCTTCCATATCGCCTCCTTCGCCCTCTTCCACACCTTCCTCCTCCGGGATGATCGGGCAAGTACTAGGAGAGGGGCCCTCAGACTCCTTAAGCTTCTTGCCTCCCGCGACGGGATGTTGTGCAAAGGGTTTCCTCTTGCTACTCTTCACCGTGGCCCCCTCCTTAGCTTTAGCAGCCTTCTCCTCAGCCGTGTCCCTCTGCTTAATCACGGACTGGTGCGGCTGGATCAAATTGTACTCCAGGAGGGTAGCGTTCCTAATCAGGAACGAAGCCGACCTGTCCCGCGCGGGAATGGCCTTTATTCCAGCAGCCATCCGCTCCAAGGAATCATCTTCCACGACAGCAATGCCACCTGTCGCTAGCAAGAAATAGAAGCGTGTCAGAAGAAGCACTACAGTCAGAACATGGAAAATACATAAATGAAATTCATCTTACAGCCGGAAGTGAAAAGGCGGAAAGAAACAGAATCGTCCTTGATAAAAAACCATTCCTTCTTGAACATGGTAAACTTTGAATATAAGTCCAAGACCGGTTTGAAGGGCACGGCCGCTTCCAGACTAATATACGGAGACCCCTTCTTGTAGTCTCTCAGGTTATACAAATATCGAATTTCCCGGTTAGAAGGAGGGCGCCCATACCTCCTCTGGAAGATGACGAAAAGGCTTACCAGAATGGCATAAGAGTTAGGCTGAAGCTGGAATGGAGCCACCTTCAAATATGTGGTAAAGCTAACTATCCATGCATTGATAGGAGGGATAGCACCACACATGCAATGATATCTGCTGTAAGCAAAATAGCCTTCGGGGGGATTATACGGCATCACTCCATCTCCCGGCAACAGCATGCGAGCCCTGTCTATCCCGAAGGAACGGGATATAACATCAAGTTGCTCCTCTTTTAGGGAGCTAGGAAAGCAATCGGGAGGGGAGACCAGAAGTTCCTGAGGACCGTACTCGTCCACTAACGACCTCGGAACAGGCCCATGTTGCACCGGCCCTGGTTGGGCTGGGGGCACGGAAGAAGACACTCCTCCATCCTTGGGTTTCCGTCTGTCTGATCGTGTTTCCGCCTTGCGAGACATTTATTTGCATACACAAAAGAAAAAAGACAGGTTGTTAGAACAAGGAATACGGAGATGCAAGCGAAAAAGAATGCATAAGTTCGGAATTCCACTAAAATATCAAGTTCATTCGGCAGCCGAGTATTATATCCATTCGGCAGTAAGATAGTAATCTCATTCGGCAGTAAGATAGTAATCTCATTCGGCAGTGAAATGATAAGTTCATTCGGCATTGAAAGTGTATGGCCATTCGGCACTAAAATTTGATTCGGTATACATATCGTTCGGCCCTAAGGCCTAAGTCTCATTCGGTAAAGCAAAGCCCTTCGTATGTATTCGGCAAATCAAGTACATCCGGTAATAAAGTTCATTCGGCAAAGGAGTGTATACCTGGTTCGGAAATGACTTGATTCGGCAAAGTGTTTGATTCGGTATAGTGTCGGTTCGGCTTTCGTTGATTCGGTAGGAAAAAAAACAAGGGGGTGTAGCCCCTATATATAGAGGAGCGCAACACTACCGGACCAACCCATTCGGCAGACCGGACCAACTAAGACCGAATGAAGCTATCTCTACCAGCTCAAAGCCGAATGAAACCATCTCAGCCAGCAAAGACCAGAAGCAGGGGGCATGCAAAGCACCTCACTCAGAGGACACCAACAGCATAGGAACATCCAGCCCATGGCATTACAAAACAAGATTTCCTGCCATAGGGAAACAAAGCGCGACACATGCAAGCACGTGCCCCACTTTGGGGGGCAAATGTTGGGCGAATTTTCACCCAGAAGATCTCGAGACCAAGAAGCGCCAGTTTCACCCAGGTTCGCAACCTCCAATCCATCTGGCAAAGCAAGGTTCATTCGGTGACGATAGTCCATGCATCTAACCTCCATCCGGTCAAACACCATTCGGCAGTCTCCATGCCGAACCAACTCATACTTCCCCCATACCGAACCAACCTCCATCCGGTCCAATACCCTACCGGACCAGCCCCTCTCACACGCTCCACCGGACCAGACCATCTCCTGCAACCGGATAACACTCCTACCACCGGACCAGATTGGTACCGGACCAAAGTCCTACCGGTCCAACACCACACACTCAAGACCGGACCAAGCTTCGCCGAACCAGAATGCTACCAGGCCAGATTGCTTCAGCCCGGGCCCACCAGCAGCTATATACATCCAAGACCCCTGCCCCCTACCCCACTCTATAAATAGAGGGGCAGGGGTACAACAATGACGGACAAGTTTGAGAACTCAAGCACGGAAGGAACTTTCAAACTACTTTCATATTCTTGTACACAAAGCATTGTACTTGTAATCTGAAAGAAAGAAGATAATAACATATAAAGTGGACGTAGGCACGTTCTGGCCGAACCACTATAAATCTGTGTGTCTTTTACATTTCAGCCCCTGCTTTTTTCATATTTACATAACTCATCTAAATCATTAAGAATCACATAAAATCAACTAAATCATACGACTTGGAGGTGTTTGCCCATTTTTTGCGCAAACAGAACCAATCCGACTATTAAATACAAAACATCAGCCCGCGCGCAAAGCACGGGCCACATCCTAGTTGGTTTAGAATTTGCAAGTGTGTATTTTAAAACTTATATATTTGAATTTGATTGGTTTGTGAATACTTGATATAGTTAGGTTTGGATTGTTATAGGCTTTTATATATGGTTTGACTTGGTTTGTTTAGGACTATTTGCTTGTATGTTTGGATTGTATAATAGTTTAATTTGTATTCTAACAAAGTTTACCTTGTCTTATTTATTTAATGTCTTCGATATTTAGTATATAATTAAGAATTTAATCATTACTCAATATATGTCATGAATATATGTTCTGAATATAGCACATTTAAAATCACTAGTATTTTCATAAATATATGGCTTCATATAATCTAATCACAATTGTGTATATAGTTTAAATCTTTAAAAAATTGCGTAAAATTTAAATATTGATTTTGACATCATTACTCATAAGTATATCACATTTAGGGAGAATTTTGTTTTTCATCCATTTTTGTTGATGACAAAGGAGGATAAAAGTATGAAATATAACACATGCATATACTAAGAGGAGCTTATTTAACCGAGGGGAAGTTATATTGTATGCAAAAATATTTACGTGGTTGTCATTATCAAAAAGGGAAGATTGTTAATACCTAAGATATTGATGTTGATGACAACGGCCATATAACTATATATATTAATAGCGTGCCAAGTTTTTTAGTATATATATTGAAGCAAATTTTAAATAGGTATAGAATTATTATGCTTGAAGATTGATCAAGTTATATAGAAAATATTGATGCAAATATTACATAGGTATAGACTAAGCTTGAAGATTGATCAGTATAAATGCTAAAGTTCAAGATTCAGAGATGAGCAGGACTCATGAGTTTAAAGACAAAGATTTGAAGATCTCAAGACCTTAATGTATAGTTATAAATCATTAGAATAAATAGTTAAAGTTCTTGATATTAGATTCTGGTCTTTATCGCAAATTTGTGATCTTTGATATTTTGTCAAAATATATTATCCAAAATTCAAAATATATTTTTATAAATATTTTATAAAAGTTTTTATGTGCTCAAAATGTTTTAAAACCATGTTTAAATTATTTTACAAAAATATAGAAGTTCAAAAACAATTTAAAAAAATCATTTTAAAATTTTACAAGGGTATGTCGACATATCCCTCATAAATATGTCGATATAATGACCGTTAATAATTTTTTTAAATTTGAAAAGTGGTGTTTTTGGAACACACCTCTTTGTGAATGGATATATCTGTACATTCACTATATAAAGCGGCGTGCAAAGAATTTTTCAACTAGTTTTTCTTACTTTCTTCTTACCATTACTCCCATGAAATATTTCTTAAAAACTACTTACTACATTCTTTAAAACTACATGAGTCAATCAATACACTACTAGGTTGGTTCTCTATAAATTATTTATTGTTTTGGAAGCATTCTGTCTACAAACCGAATGATCATAACGTTACTAGAAGGCCTATAAGATATCTTATATCCTGAGCACAACTATTTGTAATTGGAAATCGGCAACTCCACTTTTTTTTGGTTAGCTATGCTTATTTCTCATTCAAATTAAGTGGGTGTGCTTAGTAACCCATCTAAATCTAGTGGGCGATCATTTTGCTCAGTAAATCAAGAGAGTTTACGCAGGACTCGTGAGACATGAGGGTACATCTCGTGGCCTTGAAATTGAGACTATATTCTGGTTTGCTTGTTACCTAGTTAAAGTAGGTGATTGAAAAGAAATATGTACAATATTGTATGGGACTGATGTAGGATTGGTTAATTTAAACCGGTATAAAATTTCTGATGTCATCTCTTTTACTTTACCTTTTGTTGTTGCTTTTAAATTTATCCATGATTGCATCTATGGTTGCTTGATTAACATAGATATGTGTTGATAGCTGTGATTTGATCCAAATCTTGAAACAAAGTTAAAAATATTCGCAAAAGTTATAAAACACTATCCACCCTCCTCTAGTGTTAAAGTAGCCTTAAATTCCATTACACCATAACCCGCAGGATTTGCTCAACAAATCGAAATGAAATTATTCACTCGTGCCCACCATATCGTGACAGCCTAAGTATAATATACATATCTTCATTTTAGATATTATAAGTATAAGCTATGATACCATATTTAGAACTATGATACCATTATTAGAACTATTAGACTATGATACCAATGTTAGAACTAGACCAGCTCGCATTGGAAGTTATGAGTGAATTTTAATTTTTTTACCCTATTAGAATTTTGTTGGTCTCATAAAGTCTAATTTATTTAAAAAAATTCTAAATTTTATTTAAATAAAATCTTTTATTTTATTTAAATTTATAAAATGATATATTTTTATTTAATTTATGTTATGTATGTATGTGTGTGTGTGTGTATGCGTATCATATACACACATATACACACATATATGTATGAGCATGTCTAACATATCAATATGTACAAGGTATAATATGCTCGTGTAAAGATGTTGAAATTTACATCGCAACGAATATGTTAGCTCATCCAATATGTAAATATGTAGTCCAAATGTATGTGTATATATACTTTTGTTTACATATATACAAATACTTTATATATAAAAACTTTAATTAAAATATATTCTTTTTTACTAATATATAAAGTAGATAAAACAAAAATATTAGTAAATATAATTATGAAATATTAGAATTATATATATATATATATATATATATATATATATATATATATGTTGATGAAAGAGTGGTCCTCTTATCAGGAGAGCACCTGTAATTTTATTATCTACGAAATTAAAAAATATACAAATTTGACGGGGATCATCTGGTATAAAAATACGGGATCATCACTTTGATGATCAACAAAAGGAGAAGGGAAATAAAGATAAAAAAGAATATATTTACAAACATTTGCATTAATACAATATGTTAGAAAAAGTGGAAGCTGCAAGAGAGGTGTTGCCAGAAATGGTGCTGAAGTTGCTGAGTGTTAGAAGACTGTTGGAGCTCCCCTTTGATATGCATTGTTGTAGAATAATGCATGTAAAGGAAAGTGCATTCATAAGGATTGGCAGGACATGAACGTGTATTGCTCCAAATTGAAAATAACACATCACAGTAGTTGTACAGGAAAGTGAGGATGTAACAGAGCTAAAAGTAGGGGCTAATGCAACAGGCTTGCATGGATACCGGAAATTTATTACAGGCATTCGAGAAGAACTGCCATGTGCTATGGCTTAGGTGAACTGGTAGAAACTAGAAAGCGAGGTGTGGGCATGATAATGCAAATGACAAGTAAATGCAATACTACGGCCTGTACAAATGAACACACTGTTGTGGGGAAAAGCATTGCTGAAGTGAAAAAAGCAGGGCTAGAAGGCGGTGAGAATGAGAGCACTGATGAGGATGCAATGTTCAACTGGTGCAACTTGTTTGCTTCTTGAAGATATTGATATGATATTGCATGTGATATTGCAGATATGTGCATGTAGCAGACCCAACTGCATCTAAAGGAGGGTGCTAGCATTTTCACTGCATTACTTATGATTTGCAATGGCTGAAGCAAAGTTATACAGAAAGAGGAAGTGATGTAAGCCAGATGAAAGTTGAATGGCTGATGCAACTCTAGAGCCTTGTTCATGTCAGAACAGATGCCTGAAGCGGGGACTTGGTGAACTGATGTACTTAGATATCTGGAGAAAAAAAATCTATGTGTATACAACTAGATATCAGCTTCTTAGGCATAATGTCCACCAATCCCTTGTTTTAAGAATGTAGTAATATACCTATATAGATATAAATATATTAAAATTAACACCGTTCTAGACTTATGTATATACATATAAGGGTGTATGGAAAGACCTATTGTATTATATGTAGTAATATCTATCTTTAAGCATACAGTCCGAAGGGTTTTTGTTATATGTGCATATATGTGTGTGTCATACATAGGTATGGTAACTAATTAAAGCTTTGTGCGAAGAAATTAAGATATAGATATATAGTTTCTAAATTTATAACAGATTTGTTGATATATATATATGTGTGTATATATATATATATATATATATATATATATATATATATATATATATGCATGCCTAAAGACCTATTGTGATTATTCATATGAGTTTCTATCTACTAAGCGTGAAATCTAAAGTTTGTTTATTATGTGTATAAGTTTGAGTGAATAGATGTCTCTTTGTGTGTGTGAATGTGTGTATTTGTTGGAACAGGACTAGCCCGCAGCAGAAGTTATGCGTGAATTTCAAAATTTTTACCCTATTGGATCTTTTATTGGGTCTATGAAGTCTAACTGAATTAGAACATTTCTAAATTTCAATTAAATAAAACATTTATTTCATTTAAATTCAAACATATTAAGATATGAAATTAATTTTATTTGATTTAGTTTATATATAAATGTATCATATACATATATGTATATCATATACATATATGTATGAGTGCATGTGCAACATAATAATCCGTGAAATATATAATATTCCCATATATAGATGTTGGAATTTACATCGCAACATACATAGTAACTCATTTTTTATGTCATGTATGTTGTCCAAATATGTGCCTATATATATGTGTTACAAAATACACACACATATGTATGTATAAATATATCTGATATATAAAACAAATACCTGAGTAGGTGAAGTTTTTTTGGACTTGCCAAAAATGTCCTTATTTAAATCATTTCATTATATATCGGACGAGGGTATATGTGACTTTCCACAGTCCACCACGTTCCTACATCAGTGCCGCCACGGTTTCCCATCACGTCTACAAATGAAGTCTTTTTCGCGGGTTCAAAAATTTCCCCTGAAGCCTTTCTCTAATTACCTAAATTCTCCTTTTTATTTCCTCACGATAGTAAAAAAAATTGTGGTATTTTTGTCTTTCTCATATCCACTATGTTTCTAAATCAGTTTTCGAGATCCATTTTAGCACGATATGACTTCTCAACCACTTCTTCCTCCAAAAAAAATCAAAAGGAAAAAAAAGGCAAAACATCAATTCACCTAATAGTTCCATGTTTATTTTAGGAAAGGTAGCTCAATAGATGTTTTGATTCATAATAGAAGATGATTTGCCTTAGATCTTCCACTTTGTCGACTCAATAAGGAAATTTATTTCTATTCCATGGTCTTTGCATAGAGCACAATTCAAAAGGTAGTGTTTGTGATTAATTTTTTGTTTCTATTTTTTCTTTTTAATTGTTAACTATAGCATGAATGAGGAACATGATATACCTATGGTAAGGACAGTGTAGCCAATGTCGATTTAAGGTAATCATGTGCATTCTAACAAAATAAAGTTGGGAGCTCGAACAAGCTTAATGAAAGGTTGTTTAAATTTCGATTGAGCCATTCTAACATTTTTTTCATAATTTTAGAAAGACGTACGTTAGTGATTAAGCAGTACATTAATCAGAGGTAAAAAATTTTGTCATGTGTAGTACAATTCATTTTACCATTTACAATCTCTTATGACATAGCTTTCTTGCAGTAATTATATTCAAGGTTATCTGAACTTCCTGGCATCCATGATCATTTTGTCCTCCTAGATATCATTGTTGGAAAAATTGCTATGAACTTGAAGTACTGTACAGATGTGATTGTTCATTTCTGTTACATATGGTTCCCCTTACATTTTTCTTAATAATATATTTTACTGATCATTCTTATTAATTTAATTTTGCAGTGTGAGGAGTTTATTATGCAGACCCCATCCCTATTCCAGAGGTTAGCATCTAGGTTAGTTTGTTATTCTGTACAAACTAATGGCTAGCCCATTCTTCATTACTTTACTGACATTTTTGATTTCTTTGTAGTTACATGACTGGAAAACCGATGCTTAGGCTGGATATTGTCAAATTCATCACTGCAAATGACATGTAATTTTTAAGAACTTATGACGATGATGGGACTAAGTTTACGAGGATGATGAGACATGGTTGGAGTAGCAGCTTCTATTCAGTGCAATAACTAGCATCCTAGAGCCATATGGTGATAAGAATGATAATTTAGTAGTAGAAGTAAACTGTAGGCAGAAGAGCTCGACGGTAGTCGTGAGGGTGGCAAGCAGGAACTGTAGGAGTAAGAGTAGTATGCGGAATGTTGAAACAGCGAGTTTGCAGTCTCAGGAAGTAGTACACATAACTGAGCAGCTGGCATGAAATGAAGCTATATACACGAAGTGGAGGACATACTAAAATAGTAATAATAAAACACCTAATTACTGTTACATTTTGATGCTTAACATCGACTATACTTTACAATATACTGAACCTAAGTTGGAAATTCTACTTTTAAGTCATCAAACTTTCACTCTTCATATTATCTATTCAAACTCAAGCAACATTCAAATGCTTCATTGTTAAAATGAACTAAATTTTAATGGATGCAAAATTACGAGCATATAATGAATATATCAAAACCAAATGCATTACAAAAAAATTGCATTACTTATTCCTATTCTTTGTGGTAGACATCAAACATATACATATACAAACATATATTTAAGCATTTTGCATTTTGATACACATAATATTTACAAATTATGTACATGGTGATTGTTATAATTCACGATGATCAATCTCTGTGTGTTATGCTTCTTCATATTTTTTATGTACTACAAATTTTACATCGATCAAACTTTGATATTGCTCAAACTTTGTATCCGTGTAATCGGCACGAGCTTAACATTACGTACAAGTCAAAGTCAATTTGTAAGATCCAAAAAATCTTACAAACGGTGTTTTTTAACAGTGGTCCCTTCTGCGCACGTGCGTTGCGCGTCGCTCGTGCCATAGTACTCGTTATATATAATATATGAACATGAAACATTTATATATAGATAAACACATATATAGAAAGAGAGAACAATTACTAAAAATTATTTATAATCCAAAATTAACTTAATTTTGCAAACATAATAATTTTAGTATTTTAATTTGTATATATTATGAATAAAATAATATTTTCATCCATAAATGATTAACACACAATAATCTATTGATGAAAATTCAAATTTTACAATTTTTAAAAATTTAGGATCATAAAATAGAGCTTAGAAAAAATCTGAAGATTTTTCAAAGTTGAAATATTATTTTTAACAGCAAATACATTGACAATAATTATTTAATATAAAATAATATATTATTAAAAATTCAAATTATAAAATTTCAGAAATTCGATGATCATGAATGAAAGGTTACAAAAAATATTTAATAATTTTCAATTAAATTATTATTTTTAATAAATCATAAACAGTTTTTCCGAAGTAATATTAATTATTAAAAATAATAAACTTTATCGAAAAATTTCAATTTTTTTTATATGTTTCTGAAATGGTATAATATTTTTTTAAATATAAATTCTTTTAATGTAATAATTATTTTATATATAATAAACATTTAAAAAATTCAATAAATGATAATTTAAAAATATGAATATATGTATGATAATAAATTTTTGAATTTGTATATTCATATTATATATAAATAAGTGTACTAAAATTTTTAAATCATATAACGTCTTATACATGCATATATGATATTATGAGAGAGAAATATACACTAATACATACGTGTGTGTGTGTATGTGTGTGTGTGTGTGTGTGTGTGTGTGTATAAATTTATTAATAAATATATATAAAGCAATTATTGATGACAAAAATTGATTTTGTACAGTAAATAACATTTATCTATACATAAATCAAATAGTATAATAAACAAACTATGCACATAACCAAACTGATTTGTGACAACCACGTCTTCTTACAAAATCTCACCTAACTAAACATATAATGTCAATATATTTAAACAGATATGAAATCGCTTATTATAGGATCATATAATGTAATTTAATTATTGTATATGATTTAAAATTACTAATTTAATGATGCTTTTGAATCCACGTTGAAGCAATGAATTTCCTTCTTTTTACTGTTCTTGATTCGTCAAGTTACAAGTTTGGAATCAGCAACCTCTAACTATCGAATAGTTTATTTCAATTTAAAATATATTTGAGAATAATGGAATGGATTGAGAGCTATGTTTTAACCAGCAACGTAGAAGGTAATGGCGGCCAAAAAGGTTTGTTATTATTTTTAAAGATATATACATGCATACATACATACATATATGCGTATATATATGGTTGTATTAGAGAGAAATGAGGTAAACATTTTTACCCTTTCTCACTTGATTTCAACTCATTATCTCCAGGCCAATTCCCTATATTTTAGCCACCCCTAGACCTTCCCAAAACCGAAATTTTACAGCACTGATGATGAACCTTAAACCCATCTAATCCCAAGTCAAAATACAATGCAATTAAATCTAATTTAATCGCTTATCGATATTGTATATCGATCGATATATTTACAACTGTTTTAAATATATGTAACATTATTTATTTCTCAAATCATGTTCAAATTTTGTAATTAATATTCCATAAATATTAATTAATTTAATTAATTTATAACAATTATAAACTAATTAAATCGTTCGGTTTTAGGGGAATTCATCATTTCGGCTGTGTAACTCTTGGGTGTAAATTTGGTCAGCGATTAACATCGAACTATTCTAATGTTAATATTCATACGTCACTTAGTAGGTGATGTGATATTATGGCCAAATTTATCGCTTACTCATTTTCGGTAAAATCCAATTTTAGTTTAATAAACGTTACCCGGTTGTGACATTTGTTTACACCAATTCTCTTCGTCAAAACCATATCACTTTGGACTTATGGAATTTGGTAATGGTTAAAATTCCAATCTCATCCACACCCAACTTTATAGTCTAAATACAAAGTTCTTGGTCCAATAATAACAATTATTATTAATTGAAATGCTATGGCCAGAGATTTTGACTTTGAGTTGATCGTGATACAAACCGCATATAACCGAGGAGACGAATCCTCTCTTAAATAGTGCTTCACTTCTAATACTTCCACTTGACCCAACTATAGTCACTCGATGGACGTCATGCCATGATTTGGCTAAAATCAAAGCGGAGCTTTCATATTGAAAATCCACAGTATTCTCAAGTTGAGAGAACTGTGTAAATCAGTCACATCGATATTTTCTGTTTGACCTTAGTTATATTAACCAACAGAAAACTATTGAGTGAGTCGTTCCACAGTTATCCAATAACAATTAGTATGTAACCCTAGGAGCCCTCAGCAGTCATGAGTAATACACTGCCCAACATTTGAAGAGCGTTACGTACTCCGGCCTCAACGGATACACCGATATCCAATCTCGATGCATCTTGACTAAGAACATTTTAAATGGTATATTTGTTTTGCTGTGATAAATTACTTACGGTTACAACACTTTGTAACTACTATCATAAAATATATCATTTATGGATTTTTCTATTAAATATACTTTTAATTAAGTTAATTAATTAATATAATCATATTATGTCAAGTAAATAATAGGAAGAAAATACCTTTTATCTTGAACAAGATTGGTCAACGAGTTAGATATATATAACAAATTACATAATTGCCCTTATGGCATATCTCTAATTCTATCAATCTTCCACTTGCACTTGGGGTCAATTATGGGATCTAATTCCATCTTATCCAATCAGTTTTCTCGAAACCAATTAGGTCAGTCCCTTAGTGAATAAGTATGTTGTTATGTTTTAATTATCTACTTTGCCGATTAACTCTCTAAAACACTGATAAACTGCCTTTATCACGTGGAATGATCCGATGTATGTCTTTCGACTTCTAGTATGTCTTTCGACTTCTTGTGAGCTTTAAGTTCTATCATGACCAATTTCATGAAATTGTTATCTTATAACAATATTATGAGTTTTCAACATTTGAAATTACATTTGGCTCAATTATAAATTTGTGCATTTATATCTATATACATTGGTTTACTGTAGCGTTATTCAAGTTAATGTTCTCAACATTTCGTTGAATCGACTACAATCACTTTTATTTTGAAACATTTTCAAATTAAAGATTTTAACTTGAATTTTATCATTGACATATACTCAATATCACATATAAAAGTTTGTGTCCAAACGTTCCATCATAACGAGTTTGTTGTTTCTATAAACAATTCTCTAGTATTTCATAAATACGCGAGAACACCTTAAACAGCCATTTAGTGTTATCAATTTGGATTTTATATTTTCTTCATGTATCAAATACATAAACAAAACACAATATCATACACAATATAACTTGTAAGATAATTCATATTGCTAATGCACAAGGAATCCAACTTACATGTTCCCCTTTTAATATGGTGCTCTTGTATATCGTTTTGGGACAATCCCTATATCTTTTACACTCGCCATAAAAGACATCATTTACAATCCAAAATTGAGTATTAAAACAACTAACATACAAGCATATTATTAAAATCAACAACGTATTGTTTACTTATAGTTTAGAAATATCAATGTATCTTTTAACGTTCTTTCTTATGAATGCACGCTTCCTATGCACTTTGATTAAAAATCAAACTATTTGATATTTCTATAAAATTACTTATTCAATCTTGATGCTTATAAAATGATACATTCGTATCATTTCTTGGATCATATCTAAAGATTTACAAACCCAATATCGCTCCCACTGACTTCGAGGCATTTTTGGTTAATATGTGTAAAAGGCTTACTCTAAATCATTATTTAGATTTTTCTGTTTCAATACATAAGTACCAAACACTTAGTCTCATCGGGCGATAATTTTGTGAGTAAATCTGAATTAACTTGAGCATGTTGAATACCGAATCTGTTATGCTAATTTCAACAATTGAAATTTGCGATATTATTCTTATCAACATTGCTTATTTAATTCCAACCACATTAGTTATTCCAATAAAGACACAATCTCGGCCGAAGGATCACATCTTCATGGTTACGATCACCAAAATCATATTTTGATTTCGTACTTGAAATTCTTTCAGGTCTGCGCATCATACCATATAGAGTCAACAATCTTAATGGTTTAATTGAACAACCGAGAATAATGTATATTTTCGACATTAATAAGAAACTCATAGTTTCTCTTCGATGTACGAGAATACTTGCTAGACATTTTAATACTATGTGTTCATTTAGGTTAGTTAATTTCACTTCATCTCATATAATCAGTTCTATCTATGGATCGGATCCAATTCCATTTAATTACCAAAAGTTTCTAAAAGAAATTCCTTCACAACAAGGTTGATATATTTTGAAACAACAATTGTTTCTTAGTGCAAACAGAATTGAGATTCATAAATGTTTTATGAACCTTTTTATTTATAAAACTATTTCAATTTACAAAAATTATGTTCAATATATATATGTGTGTGTGTGTGTGTGTCATTTGATGACAGACCTTTCAAAAAACCTTTTGAACATTCATACACGATCCCTCATGAACAATTATTACGTGCAATCTTTTGACTCGCACAACCTTCTAACTCATAGGTCTAGGATATGTTGGGATTTCTTACAAATCTTTATCTTGTATGATTTTATGAACTGTTGTTTAAATGAAATAATATCAACCATGTACACTAGTCTTAAGTACATGACCATATAGAAAGAAACTAACTCAACTTCACCCACAATTAATCGTAAATTTTCTAACAACTTCTGACTACTCCTTATCGATGCGTCATTATGTATTATATAGAGCAGTGATTTTGAGATTGAATCTACATTCATTTTTAGGTACATTTGGAACTCTTTCCAATATGCTCACTTATTCGACCAAATCAAATCATTTTATTCGACTGCATGTTATTTTATTTACTTTTTTTTATATTCTATGATCTTGTCATAAACTTACTACATGTGTATCTAATACACATGTTTATATTGGTAATAAATCATCGATGAATATAACAAAGTATGTGGAACCCTTTTGGTATTAATAGATTTGTGATTGCATACATCAATTTGTATTAATTCAAAGAGTTCATCTATTCTTACGATGCTCCCACTGAATGGGCGCACAACCATTAATTGTTTGAGATATAATTAACCTATATCATATGATTCATAATCATATAGTAAAATTATTTCTCAAAACTACGGCTTAGTCTATAATTCCAAAACAACTATAAATAATATCTATACATATGTATTTTTGTTGCATCACTTTTACTATGAAAACAAATTCCATAATATAGTTCTATTTCATAATGAATATTCATAATACTCATATTGAAATATAGTTATATCTATTTTTCAGTCAATACCAAAAATAAATATTATTTCACAAATAATGTTCGTTACAATTTACGAAAATAATTTTCGTAATTTGATGCAATCATTAGGTGCTATGTGGCATGCTCCCACTATTTCCGCCATTACCACAATAGCGTACTAAATTTAGAGGTCCACCATTCACTTAATATTTTTAATATTGTTTACTTATTCCATATGTTGCAACAAGTTTACAGAGGAGAGTTCTTTGATCAAATATCTTGAACTCAAGGAAATTGTTATAGAAAACAATTTTCTATATGAAAATACTTTTTGGAATAAAAATCGTATTTCATATTCCAATATTAAGCATCAATTATTATTACAATTCTTGTTTCCAATGTTTCTCTATGAAGCAGAAGTGACTATTCATTCCAACTTTACCTTAAATTACATCTATTCTTATACATTCGTTTTTCTTTCAAATGGTTAAACTATTCAAAAGAAAACCTTACTACAACATCATAACAAACCTTTTACAAAAGCGCATTCGATTATTCTTAACATTTAAGACATTAAAATGTCGCACTTTATGTAAATCAATCAAGATGACATTTCAACGATCGAATTCTTAGATGTATCTCGTAGTTTATAGTCTTGTGTTACAATAACACAATATGATCCTTTTGAAATCATTCAAGTTGAATACATGATCTTAAAATACTATTTACTGACTTACTTTGAATGAACTAACTTCATTGAAATATTGTACCCCATAAATTATGACTGTTCACTATATAACATTTATATGTAAAAAGTATATGGGTCAAATATCTGTGGTGTTGAATTGCATTTAGAGTTCAAAAACTCATAAAATGCAAGACACGGTCTAAACCAAATAAACATACAAGTGACCAACTTATGAATGTATTAAGTAGTTGAAAGTGGACACTTTCATGGGTATAGAAACATTATATAACATGCAATTAGAATTATTAGTAAGTATATATTACATTTCTATTTGTCAACTTTCAATTCAGTTTGTTTATATATATGTTAATTGACAAATGTTTTATCATTCTTACTAATGCACAAATTTATCATTGTAGATAATTATAATATTATATAGCATATGTTCTTACAGTATTAGAAAGGTTAAATGTTACCATTTCATTTTTCTAATAAGGCTCTCACTAGTCTTTTATATTTCTTCAAACCCTAACATGAAACATAGAAGTCTTACAACTTCACTAGTGGGTGTTAGGACTTGTTTGTTTTGGTATTCTGACCTTGAGTTTGCTCAATAAATCATAGCCCCACAAACGATAGATAACTCTTTATCGATTGTATCATATACAACTTCTAACCCATTTTTCCTTGTTCTAATTCCATTTCAACCTTGAATTTGCTCAACAAATCGAAAGAGATTATTCACTCATACCTACCATATCGTGATGCTCTAAGTATAGTATATGTATCTTGAGTTTGCTCTACAAATACATATAGTTATCTTACCTCATCTATTCAATATATTAATAATACTACGCATAACATCCCTAGCTTGAGTTTACTCAACAACTAAGGAGTATGTAAGTAATTTATTAATGTATATATAGTAGAGGACAACATTATATTGAAGATTCATAGTCTTCAATATATATATTGAGTGATATCGACTTATAGAATAATATATTTCTTATGAAATACCCCAGCGATTCAAGTATCAGACACATCAGAAATCACGATATATGTACATTTACATATGTATTTATTTCTCAAGTCTATTTGGGTTTCTTTAATGTTCCACATTTAGTTTATACATATATCATAAGTTTTATTATTATATAACTTTTATATTTCATATTACTTATATGATAGTCTTATGTATAATATATCATTAATTAAATCTTATCTAATTAATTTTAATCAATTAACTCTTTAATTAATTTTAAATTAGTATTCCAATTTAACTTTTATATTAGACATATCTGCTATAACATTTTAGTGTATACTACAACCTATATAGTGTAACATACATATATCATATGTATGTGTATTTTATTTAATTAATTAACCTTTAATTAATTTATTCAATTAAATAATTTTTATTAAAATTTGTTAATTTCAAAATTTATCTTGTGCACATACATGTATACTTATGTTATCTTAAACATTTCAAAATAACATAACATATACCAACGTATGTAATACATGCATATATGCATTAATTAATTAGCATATTTAATTAATCTTGTTAATAAATTTAAAATTTGAAACTATTATATAAATATTTTCAAACATTTGAAAATATCATTATCTTTTCAAAAAAATTGGAAACTTATGTATTATTATAATTTTTATAATAAACATGTTTTATTTTAAATTTAACTATTAAATTTAAAATCTTTAACATTAATTTTCAAAACGATTTTGAAAATTAGCCCAAGAACCAAATTAAGTTGTGCCTTTTCTATTAGGAGTAACCTTTGGGCTCACTTCATCTTTCAGGTCAGGCCGGTAATCAGGTAGGACATGGTACTTGATTGCCCAATTTCAATTCTAGACATTACATTTCTAGACACCGTACTAAGTGGGCAAGCTTAATTAATTAGCCATAATATGACTAATTTAGACTGCATAGGCTATTAGGCTTCAATACCATTATTGGAATTGGACTAGCCCGCAGTGGAAGTTATGGGTGAATTTCAAAAATTTACCCTATTAGATTTTTTTATTGGGCCTATGAATTCTAACTGAATTAGAACATTTCAAAATTTCATTTAAATAAAATCACTTATTTTATTTAAATTCAAATATATCAAGATATGAAATTAATTTTATTCGATTTAGTTTATATATAAATGTATCATATACATACATTTGCGAGTGCATGTGTAACATAATAATCCGTGAAAGGTATAATATGCTTATATGTAGATGATGAGATCTATATCGCAACAGACATATTAGCTCATTTTGTATGTCATGTATGTTGTCCAAATATGTGCATGTGCATGTGTTACAAAACGCGCGCACACACACATGTATGTATAAATATATTATCTATAATATATGAACATAAAACATTTAAATATAGAAATATATATATAGGAAGAGAGAGAAAGATTATTAAAAATTACTTATAACTCAAAATTAACTTAGTTTCGCAAACATAATAATTTTCGTATTTTAATTTTTATATATTACGAATAAATTAATGTTTTCATCCATAAATGATTAACATAAAATAATCTATTTATGAAAATGCAAATTTACAATTTTTGAAAATCTAGGATCATAAAATAGAGCTTAGGAAAAATCTGAATATTTTTCAAAGTTGAAATATTATTTTTAAAAGCAAATACATTGATTTCAGCAATAATTATTTAATGTAAAATGATATATTATTAAAAATTCAAATTTTAAATTTTTAGAAATTCTAGGATCGTGAATGAAAGGTTACAAAAAGCATTGAAGAAATTTTATTTATTTCATTATTTTTAATAAACCATAAACAGTTTTTATGAAATAAAACTAATTATTAAAAATAATAAACTATATTGAAAAATTAATAAAAAAATTATATGTTTCTGAAATGATGTAATATTTTTTAAAATATAAAATTGAAATTTTAATGTATAAATTATTTTATATATAATAAACAATTCAAAATTTCAATAAATGTTAATTTAAAAATATGAATATATGTATGATAATTAATTTTCAAATTCATATCATATATAAATAAGTGTACTAAATTTTTTAAATTATATATATGTCTTATGTATGCATATATGCTATTATGAGAGAGAAATATACACTAATATATATATATATATGTATGTATGTATATGTATTAATAAATATATGTATAAAACAATTATTAATGAAAAAAATTGATTTTGTACAGTAAATAAGATTTTTCTATACATAAATAAAATAGTATAATAAAAAAATTATGCACATAACCAAACTGATTTATGACAACCACATCTATTTATAAAATCTCACCTAACTAAACATATAGTGTCAATATATTTAAACAGATGTGAAACTGCTCATTATAGGATCATAAAATATAATTTAATTATTTTAATATGAATTAAAATTACCAATTTAATAATGCCTTTGTATCCACGTTGAAGCAATGACTTTCCTTCCTTTTACTGTTCTTAATTCGTTAGATTGCAAGTCTGTAATCACCGGCCTCTAACTATCAAATAATATTATTTTAATTCAAAATATACTTGAGAATTTGGAGTGGACTAAGAGCTATATTTTAACCAGCAATGTAGAAGGTAATGGCGGCCAAAATGGTTAGTTATTATTTTTAGAGATACATATATAAAAATATATGGTTGTATTTGAGAGAAACGAGGAAAACCTTTTTACCCATTCTCACTTGATCTCAACACATTATCTCCAAGCCAATTCTCTATGTTTTAGCCACCCCTAGACCTTTCCAAAACTGAAATTTTATAGCCCTAATGATGAGCCTTAAACCCATCTAAGCCCAAGCCAAAATACTATGTGATTAAATTTAATTTAATCGCTTGTCGATATTGTATATCGATCAATATATTTATAACTGTTTTAAATATATGTAACATTATTTATTTCTCAAATCATATTCAATTTTTTTAATTAATATTCCATAAATATTAATTAATTTATAACAAATATAAACTAAGTAAACCGTTCGGTCTTAAGGGAATTCATCATTTCGGCTGTGTAACTCTTGGATGTAAATTCAATCAGCGATTAACATCAAACTATTCTAATGTTAACATTCATAAGTCATTTAGCAGGTAGTGTGACATTATGGCCAGATTATCGCTTACTCATTTTCGGTAAAATCCAATTTTAGTTTAATAAGCGTTACTCGGTTGTGACATTTGTTTACATTAATTCTCTTCGTCAAAGCCATATCACTTTGGACTTATGGAATTTGGTAATGGTCAAAATTTCAACCTCATCCACACTCAACTTTACAGTCTAAATATAAAGTCCTTGGTTCAATAATAACAATTATTATTAACCGAAATGCTCTGCCGAAGACTTTGACTTTGAGTTGACTATGATACTAACCGCATATAACTAAGGAGACGAATCCTCACATGAATAGTGCTTCGCTTCCAATACTTCCATTCGATCCAACTATGGTCACTCAATGGACGTCATGCCATGATTTGGATATAACCAAAGTGGAGTTTTAATATTGAAGATTCAAATTATTCTCAAGTCCAGAGAATTGTGTGTGGTTCAGTCACATCGATATTATCTGTTTGACCTTAGTTATATTAACCAACAGAAAACTGTCGAGTGAGTCATTCCACAGTTATCCAATAACTATTAGTACGTAAACCATAGGTGTCCCCAGCAGTCATGAGTAATACGGTATCCAACATTTGGAGAGTGTCGCATACTCCTGTCTCAACGGATACATCGATATTCAGTCTCGATGCATCTTGGCTAGGATCATTTAAAATGGTATATTTGTTTCGTTGTGATAAATTACTCACGGTTACAACATTTCGTGCTACTATCACACAATATACCATTTATCGATTTTTCTATTAAATATACTCTTAATTAAGTTAATTAATTAATATAATCATATTATATCAAGTATATAATAGGAAGAAAATACCTTTTATTTCGAACAAGATTATTCAACGAGTTAGATATATGTAACAAATTATATAATTGTCTCTAGGGCATATACCTAGTTCTATCTCATATATATATATATATATATATATATATATATATATATAGTTTTACATACTTATTAGTTAAATATTTGTATAAAATAGTTAGGACATAGGTATAGGTACATTAAATTTATGACAGACCATTGAATTTATACATAGTGAAATCCATCTTTATGGCTAAATGTTTATGTATGTGTGTATATTAACACTTTATCTATACCTATAGGTAATACTTTATATAGTTATTAGTTAAAGCATTGTAAAAACTTGTTGAGAAGCACGCATGTGTATGTGTTTACATACATATATAAATGTACATGCACATGCACCCCATTATATAAGTATATATGTGTATTCATGTAAAAAAATGCTAAATGTAATTATGAAAATATTAGACATAAATATGCATATTTATGTTGGGTTTAAGATGGTACGATGGAAATTTAATATATTTTTTGTTTTAAAGAAAAACTAAAAATTAGCTACAATATATCTAAATACCTTTAAGGACTTTTAAGAATATTAAACATGGTTAGGGTACGGAGTAGTCTAAGTCCGAGACACGTTTTTTGTAGGGGGATCGATTCCTCTAATCCTTTTGAGGCTAGATCGACAGTTTGTTTGCCTTAGGTTAATGTCTATGTATTGGAAATATACCAAGGATAGTAAGATAAAGAATAGAAGAGGAATTGTTATAGGTATTGTTAAAAATGCATTGGTTGCGTTTAGACCATAAGCTTCAACATGTGACAGAGTGGAATGAGTCTAGCTTTTCCTAGTTGGTTGGGTTAAGTTTAGTCTAAAGCTAGTTTAGTAAATTTTAGTTAGGGGCATGTAAGAAGTAATATTTATATTAAAAACCTCTTGAATTTTATAGATTATATTTTGGTAGAAGTAACAGTCAAAGAACAAATAGGAGGTTGTTTTAGACATCAACTTACAAAGGTAACATGGGTTTGGATTATTAGTGGTGGCTATTTTCGAGTTAAGCATGGTTATGGTGTTTAGTTTATTGTGTAAAACAATCCAAGTGTGAAATTTAACTTTAGGAGGGATATTGGTTTTCCATGTATGTTTGAAGTAAATGAGATCTTTAGTTCCTGAGAAAACTAGAAAGTCACACATCGATTTGGAGGTGTAACATTCCTTTTTATCCCAACACCACATGCGACGATCAGCCTGCTTCTAATATTATAGCTTTCAATCATGTTAATTAATCTTATGTATTGACTAAAAATATTCCATGTTAAATTTTGACTAAAGGAGATATTCCAGTTAAAGGATGATTGGTGTTGGTATACCTCCTTAATTAGATTGTTTTTGTCATTAGCTACCGAATACAGCTCGAGAAGCTACGAGGGATAGCCAAGGTCATTCCAAAAGGTGGTATTGTCCCTGGAGTTAACATCGAATTTAGTTTTGATTTTAAATATGTGATATGTGTTAGAAATATTTTTCTAGAAAAATAATTTTTGTTTTATTTTGCAAATTTAGATTTCTCGCTCCGTTATAATAGTAGTTAGAGATGATTTCTTTCCAAGTATGAGTTTCATCATCTAGGAATTTCCAAATCTATTTATAGAGTAAGGAAGTGCTGAAAGCCTTTAAGTTAATAATACCCATACCTTCGTGGGTCTTAGGCTTACAAGCAAGGTTCCAATCAATGAGATAACTCAAATTTAAATTATCTGTACCTCCTTTCCAGAGAAGATTTATTTCGATGCTATTTATTTTTTTATCAGCCAGTTCAGAAATTGATAATAGGACATCCAAAGGAACGGAATAGCGGACAAAACCAAATTAATCAGGACCGCTTTGCCAGCTCTAGATGGATGGTTAGCATTCCAAAAGGGCAGTTTTATTGTTGATTTTATCAATGATAATTATCCAATCATTTTTTTCGATTTCGTATATCTAATTTTTATTCTTAAATAGTTAAAAGAAAAGTTTAGGGATTTGCAATTTAGGGTGTTAGCCACTTCGACCGTAATATTTGAAGTGTCATTAAGAACTAGTGTCGACCTTTTCTGGAAATTAATTTTAAGAACCGAGAGAAGTTCAAAATTATATAGGATGAGTTTATGAGAAGCAATATGATAAGGAAGGTGGGAATAGAATAATTAGGTGTCATCAGCATTGCAGAGAGATCCATCTAAGATGATGTCATTTCCAATATTGGGGAGAACGCTGTTTGTTATTGCAAGAAAGATAACTCAATAGAAAACATCCGCCGCAAGATTTAATAGGAGGAGCGATAGTGGATCACCTTGACGTAGTCCTCTCTTAGACTAAATTTGTTACCATTGATACCGTTCACAAGAATAGTGCATGCATTAGTTTTCATGATACGACTAATTTAGGAGATCCATTTGTCTATGAATCCTCTAGCTTTAAGGGCTTCAAGCAGAAATCTCTAGTCGATCGAGTCAAAGGCTTTGGCTAAGTCAAGTTTGAGAGGAATGCATGAATTTTTTTCTTGACGGTAGTAATTGATGAATTCTTGGGCCGTGATGATGCCATCCATAATGTATTTGTCTTGAATAAAAGCTATTTGTGATTTGTCAATTAGGGATTCCGCTTAAGTCTATTAGCTAAAAATTTAGTTATAATTTTAGTAAAAAGTTAATCAAAGAAATGAGTCTGAAATCAGAAGGTTCATTAGGGTTCTCCTTTTCAGGGATTAACACAACGTCCGCTAGATTAAATATGCCTAATTAAAAGGTTCCATTATACAGTTCATCAAAATGTTGCATTATATCTCTCCTAATAAGCGTCAAAAAAATTTTAATAGAAGAATCGGATAAACATTGGGTCAGGAACCTTATCATTCGCAAGCTCCTTAATTGTTGGCCAAATTTCATTCTCTGTGAACGAGGAGTCTACTTTAGTAAGAAAATTAGCCATGTTCGAGTAGAGAGCTTGCCAGCTTGTCGGAATTTTGAGATTACGTCTATTACCATAAATGTGCCTATAATGGTTTGTGAAAATATTATTTAATTCAATTTTTTCTTTATATTCAATATCATTAACTTTAATTGATTTAATTGTATTCTTACGTCTTTTTCCATTAGTAATGCAGTGGAAGAATTTAGTATTTTTATCCCCCTTCTTAATCCACTTGAAGTGAGAATGTTGTTTCCACATGGCTCTTCTTGGTCCATTAGTATGTTAAGTTCAATTTTAAGGAGTATAGTATGGTGTTTTCGTCTATAATTAGGCTTCTTTGTTCACTTACCTTATCCAAATTCAAATTTTCATTTGAGGGTACTTTGCCTTTTGATACTTATATTTCCATGAACATTTTTGTTCCAACTTTTTAAGTGAGATCTTTGTTCTCCTAATTTTTAAATGATATTTTAGCAGCATTGTTTGTAAATTTGTTATTCAAAGAATTTCATTTCGCTCTCATGAGATTTTAAAAGTTTTCTTCTTTAAGCCGCATTTTTCGAATTTAAACGGTTGGTAGGGAGTTGATCTTTGGTGTTGATGATGATGAGGAAGTGCTCAGAAATGATGCTAGTAAGCCTGTTAGCCTCAAACAGGAGGAAGGAATCTTCTCTTCCCTGATGAAGAATTTACCTAATAAAGCCATCAAGGGGACTCTCCAGCATCGGTCCAAGTGAATTTACAACCTATTAGAGGCAATTCGATGAGGTTTTTTTGGTCAATAAAGTCGTTAAACTCTTCCACGTCGATTAAATTTCCCACTCTAGGTGTTCGCTCTCCAAAATATCTGGTCACATTGTAGTCATCTCCTATGAGCCAGGGTCCGCATGAGATATTACAAAAGCTAGAACATTTGGTCCAGAAAAGTTATCTTTGTTTTCTGTTATTAGGTGCATTGTGTAATTAATTCCTCGCTATTACCCCGTTATAACCTACTATATCTCATAGCAGCTTTCTACCACTATGTTTTTCCATATAGCCACAAATATAGTCTTTCCGCTTTAAGCCCCGCTATTTCCACTATATCTCTTTATTCCCGCTATATTCCGCTACTTTCGCTATATCTTCTTTAAAAGAAATGGATTGAAAATTGACATTTATACATTGTAAATTATGAAATTAATTTATTTAATTGAATTTTTTAATATATTTTCAAAAATAAAAATACTCTAATATTCTATTAAATTTAATCAAGTTATATAACAGTTTTACGTTTATTTACCGTATATTCGCATATTTTTTATTTAAAATTATTTACGTATTTATTATAATTCAATTGAATATTAATTTTTCATTTAATTACCATTTATATATTTGTAAAACATTAAGTATGAGTTTTATATGCTATTTTAGAGTCGTCCGCTATATTCCACTATATCCTCGCTATATCCTCGCTGTGACTTTTTGCACCTCCACCGCATTGAATCTGCCGAGCACTTTAACTGCACAGTAGGTGCATAAGCATTGATGATGTTAACAATTTGGCTACTATGGAAGTCTACTAGGATAATGTAGAGAGAGTGACTATTAGATGCTGCCTATTATAGCTTAAATTTATCCTCGCATCACATTGAGATGATTCTCCTCAAGCTACTGGTGGTTGGGATGAACTCCCATTTAAAGAGGGGATTGCCCCTGGTTGACTTAAGAAAACTATAGGTAGGCGATTCGGACTTAGATTCTTGAATTAGGACTATATCTACCTAATTATCTATTAGTAAATTTTTAATTCTAGATCTTTTCACAGTCGATTCCAAATCTCTCACTTTCCAGCTTAATACTTTCATCCACGGGTGCAGTTAGGCCTTTTTATTTCTAAATATTTTAATATATGTGTATATAATTATGTGAATAAGTTTAAATCAGTTATAAATATATCAAATAAAATAAATAATAACTTTTTTATAAAACCGAGAACAATACATACGTATGTAAAAAAATATTTTTTTTATTTAATATGTATAGTTTATATTAATTACTTATTTAAATAGACACACACACACACACACATATATATATATATTAAAGTATAGATTAATATTTATAAATACATTAAAAATTTATATTTTTATTAAATATTTTCATGGTCTTGCATATGACTTAGAAATAATACTCTTATTTATTCACCATAAATGTTTTTTGATTAATATCCATACGATTTTAAATGAAATATTACTATAAAATAAATTTTAAACATAAGTTTAAAATTTATATTTCTAGTAAATTTTGGAATAATATTTTGTACTTTAAAATTTTATTTCATAATTTTATTTCTTCAAAATAATTTTAAAATTAATTATTAATTTTTGGATTATATTAAAATATTTTTAAATAATACAAAAATGTCCTTTTCTCCCACCGAACATATATTTTGAGATAATATAATTTTATAAAATATGAAAAATAATTTTCATATATATATATATAAATATATTTATTTTAAATAATTAAATGGTTTAAATAATATTTAAATAATAATAATCATATATTTTTATTGCTGTTGGATATATTATATATATGATACTTTTTATACGAATTTATACAACATATTTATATAAAGTATATTATAGTAATTAAATTATAAACCACATTTATATGAATATATCTACAATATATATTTGTATATTATTAAAATAAAAATGTTCTTTTTACTTTCCGAGTCATGTCATTATAGGAATGAACATAACAAAAAAAAATTATTTTATTTTTATATTTTATAAGTATATAAATTAATACAACCAAAATAATTTGTAACAATATAAATTTTCATATCAAAATCATCACCTAACTAACATAAGTTATATATATATAAGCATGGATAATTATATTTTGATCAGAAATATACCTTAATTCTAATTCCTTGAAGTACACCTTGAAATGATGATGTGCTCCTTGAAACATTTTTCAATCCAAAAGAGTGATAGTCCTTGAATTGTTGACCACTAACTATCGAATAGCAATTGAATTGACTTGATTTGAATTTGAGAAATGGAAAGGTTATAAAGGGGATTTTTGCTAGCAAATGTATGAGGATGGAGCCTCTCAGTAAACTCAATCTCAAATGGAGGAAGAGATGCTTAAATAGAGGAAAGAAATGAGAGAATGTATGATCTCATCTTTCTCAATCTCCTTTAATCCGAGCCATCCAAAATCAAGCCGTCTCTTTTCTTATTAAAGCCGCCTGTACCTTCTATGATTGTCGCGCATACCAACCCATCTAATGGGCCATGAATCCATCTATGGTCCGAAAAAATATTTTGCATTTTAAATCTAATTTAAATTGCTTATCGATATTATATATCGATTAATATATTTATAACTCCTATAAATATATTTGATATTTGTTAATCAAGTCAAAATCAAACTTATAAATAAATATTTCATGACTATTAATTGATTTGTAACAATTACAAATTAATTGGTTAAAGGAGAATTCATCGTTTCGGTTGTGTGACCCGTCGAGTGTAAATTTGGTTAGCGATCGATATCGAACTATTCGAATATTAACATTCACACGTCACTTAGCATATGGTGTGATTTTTGGTCCAAATTTATCACTTAATTGATTTTCGGTAAAACCTAATTTTGTTTTGTTAAGCGTTACTCGGTTATGACTTTTATTTACACCAATTTTCTTCGTTAGAATTATATCACTTTAGACTTATATAATCCGGTAATGGTCAAATTCCAATATCGCCCACATTCAACTGTAAAGTCCAAATACAGATTCCTTAGTTTAGTAATAACAATAATTATTAACCGAAATGCTCTAACTGGAGATTTGACTTTGAATTGACTTTAGTTGACCATTATACTAACCTCATATAACCGAGGAGACGAATATTCTCTTGAATAGCGCTTCACTTTCAGTACATCCACTCGATGGATGTCGTGTCATAATTTGACTATGATCAAAGTGGAGCTTTTATATTGAAGATTGACAATATTCTCAAGTCGGGAGAACTGTGTAATTCAGTCACATCGATATTTTCTATTTGACCTCAGCTATATTAACCAAACGAAAACTATTAAGTGGGCCATTCCATAGTTTATCCAATAACTATCAGTATGCAATCCTTTAATGCTCCCAACAATCATGAGTAATACACTGCCCGATATTTGAAGAGCGTTACATACTCTAGTTTAATGAATGTATCTATATCCAGTATCGATACATTTTGATTAGGAATAATTAAAATGGTATATTTATTTTTAGTTTGTTAAATTATCTATGGCTACAGCACTTTGTAATTGCTATCACAAAATATGGATTTTCTATTAAACGTGCATTTGATTAAATTAATTAATTAATATAACACATTATATCAAGTACATAATTGAAAGAAAACACCTTTTATTTCGAACAAGGTTGGTTATCGAGTAGATAGATATATATACATACACACACAATAAATTACATAATATAGCATACCCCTAACTCCATCAAATATAACATAAAACTAGATAATACAGTATCATTTATAAATTTTAATAAAATAAAAGAATTTATTTAAATAAAATTTAAATGTTCTAAATTAATTAGACTTCATAGGCTAACTATTTACAACATCAACAAGCTTCACAAGAAATATCCACGGAACAAATCCACCTTTGGTAATTTATAAACACAGAAAAAGTCAACCCCGCAATTTGGTTTTGCTTATTAAGTGTAAGCAGAACTACAATAAAGCATATCCATAAAAAAATTGGAAGTGGGACTGAATCAAGTTTTTAAAGAATAAAATGGTAAGTTTTTTCACAAAATATATATGAAGAGTGTTACATGCTCTAGTTTAATGAATGCATCTATATCCAGTCTCGATACATTTTGATTAGGAATGATTAAAACGGTATATTTATTTTTAATTTGTTAAATTATCTATGGCTACAGCACTTTGTAATTGCTATCACAAAATATATCGTTATGGATTTTCTATTAAACGTGCATTTGATTAAATTAATTAATTAATATAACACATTATATCAAGTATATAATTGAAAGAAAACACCTTTTATTTCGAACAAGGTTGGTTATCGAGTAGATAGATATATATATACACACACACACAAAATAAATTAATAATTTCCCCTAGAGCATACCCCTAACTCCATCAAATATAACTTAAAACTAGATAATACAGTATCATTTATAAATCTTAATAAAATAAAAGAATTTATTTAAATAAAATTTAAATGTTCTAAATTAATTAGACTTCATAGGCTAACTATTTACAATGTCAATAAGCTTCATGGTTTAATTAACGAAAACTATTAAGTGGGTCATTCCATAGTTTATCCAATAACTATCAGTATGCAATCCTTTAATGCTCCCAACAATCATGAGTAATACACTGTCCGATATTTGAAGAGCGTTACATACTCTAGTTTAATGAATGTATCTATATCCAGTTTCGATACATTTTGATTAGGAATAATTAAAATGGTATATTTATTTTTAATTTGTTAAATTATCTATGGCTACAGCACTTTGTAATTGCTATCACAAAATATATCATTATGGATTTTCTATTAAACGTGCATTTGATTAAATTAATTAATTAATATAACACATTATATCAAGTATATAATTGAAAGAAAACACCTTTTATTTCGAACAAGGTTGGTTATCGAGTAGATAGATATATATATATACACACACACAAAATAAATTAATAATTGCCCCTAGAGCATACCCCTAACTCCATCAAATATAACTTAAAACTAGATAATACAGTATCATTTATAAATCTTAATAAAATAAAATAATTTATTTAAATAAAATTTAAATGTTCTAAATTAATTAGACTTCATAGGCTAACTATTTACAATGTCAACAAGCTTCATGGTTTAATTAACGAAAACTATTAAGTGGGTCATTCCATAGTTTATCCAATAACTATCAGTATGCAATCCTTTAATGCTCCCAACAATCATGAGTAATACATTGTCCGATATTTGAAGAGCGTTACATACTCTAGTTTAATGAATGTATCTATATCCAGTCTCGATACATTTTGATTAGGAATAATTAAAATGGTATATTTATTTTTAATTTGTTAAATTATCTATGGCTACAGCACTTTGTAATTGCTATCACAAAATATATCATTATGGATTTTCTATTAAACGTGCATTTGATTAAATTAATTAATTAATATAACACATTATATCAAGTATATAATTGAAAGAAAACACCTTTTATTTCGAACAAGGTTGGTTATCGAGTAGATAGATATATATATACACACACACAAAATAAATTACATAAATGCCCCTAGAGCATACCCCTAACTCCATCAAATATAACATAAAACTAGATAATACAGTATCATTTATAAATTTTAATAAAATAAAAGAATTTATTTAAATAAAATTTAAATGTTTTAAATTAATTAGACTTCATAGGCTAACTATTTACAACGTCAACAAGCAGTACTATATGTCTTATGTACTTTATGTAACATACTACAAATCAATATATGTATAGTGTTTCAAATCCACACATCATGGGATTTGAACCTATGATCTAATGGACCAAATGCGGAGCACCTAACAACTGAGACGGTGGTGTTGTACATAATCTAATTTCTTGTTTACTTATATGTTGAGTTCACTAATATTCTTTTGCAGAAAATGACTGTACTTGGATGTCATGGGATTTTTCTTCCAATTTCTTTTCGTAGTTTCCAAGCTATCAGAAAAAATGATTTGAATGAATCAATGCTTCAATATTCTATTCTATACACGAAACCTATTATATGCTATCTTGTTATATTAAATGTTGCAATTTTCGAGTTATGCAGTCCAATTTACGCAGTTTTTAAGATTTCAAAGTTTTTTGCTACACATTTTTGAATCATTTTACTGTTTGATGCATTTTTTTTACTTTTAAGCGATAAATTTTGGCATGTTTGAATTTTTTGGTGCATTTTTGTAACACCCCATATTTTGATAACATTATTTAGGATATTTAATTATCTAAATAAAATAAAATAATATGTTTATTAGGGGATTGAGATTTGATTTTATTAAAGGGGTAGTCGTGCCATTTAATAATGAACTAAAGAAGAGTTTAAAATGATATATATGAGAGGTAAAATGAGAAAGAGGCTATTCCTATATCCCTTAAACATAGCCGTGTATGCTCCTAAACATCCATTTCATCTCATTTTCAAAATTTTATAAGCTAAGGCCGACCACCATTAACAAGGAAAAAGGGGAAAAACATAGAAGAAAGCTAGGAAGAGCTTATGCAAAATCAAATCTATTCATATCTCAATCTCTTTAATTACAAGGCTAAGATGAATAATGTTTACATATCCATTTTGAATTTTTTTTGGTTTGATGATTCTGAATTGATTTGCAATGTTTTTCCATGTTTTCCAATGATGGAATGTTTATATATACTTTTTGATGATTTTTACATGTTCATATTGATTTTATGATATATTTTAAGGTAAAAGCCCTATTAAATGACATCTTTATGCCTTGCGAATATTTATGAAGATCGAAAACAATATTTTAAAGATGAATTTCAATTTTCAGAATTTTTGAAATTAATGTGGATTTATTATGAATTTTCTAATAAAGAAAATGTTATTTTGAGTTATTAATTATTTTCGGGTAAATTATAAATGTATAGGGTCTAAAAAAATTATATGTCAGAAAACATATTAAAAGAGATTTTTTTTGAAATTTTTCTAGATTTTTCCTAAGTGTTTTGATGGGTATATGAAATTATTTAAGGTTTGAGACTTAAATGTTTTATATATTTTAAAAGGAGAAAATGGGCTTCTGTAAATAATTTGAAATTTTTATTTCTAGAAAATGGTAGTACTTTTGAAAAAGTAAAATGACAACCAATCAGATTTTGATAAACAAGGCAAGGTAGGTAGGTACGAAAGAAATAGTTTAAAAGTACAAAAATAGATTTTTCACTGTATCGTCATTTTCGGCACCAGGTTCCGTTTCCATACCATCGCCTTTGACACATTTGAAACCAATGCATATAGTATCAAGCAACTGGTATGTAATAAATTGGATTTGGGCAAAAGGTATAGGTTCAAAACCATGGGGTTTCGAAGCGATTGAAACTTTACTTTGATTTTAGAAAAAATACGTCAGTTTGCTTCGAATAAGATGTTTTCGACTTGGTTGGGTTTCAACCAGGTCAAATGGTTTAAAAGGAAATGGTTTTGATTGGGTTGCATCTTTGTTTTTAAATGAATGGTTTTAACTAATTCAAAACACATAGCCGCCGCCTTTTAACCTTTCGACCCAATAGGTTTCGAAGGGGTTATTTTGATTTAGAAATCTGCCCATTTCTCATATGCTATTGAAGGGATGGTTTCGACACCATTACTTCTTTACTTAGAAAATGCTTTCGAAAGAAGGGCTTTCAATTTAAAAGGTTTTAGTGACCCTTTTTTCAATTGAAGTATAACCCAAATTGGTTTCGAAAGAGACGATTTGAATGATTTCAAAAAGAAGTACTTTGACTTGAATGGGTTTATGATCCTTACTTAAAGGCATAATCCAAAGGGTTTCGATCAAAAAAAATTTCAAAGGGTTTCGAAGGAGTAAACTTTGAATGATTTCGAAATGTTTCCACATGTTTTAAATTGAACCCAAGTATTTTCGAAAGGCTAAGATTTAATACTTTCGAAAGGTTTTAAAAAAGAGATTTCGAAGGGGTGGTTCCCTTAAGGTTTCGAAGGAGTCGAAAGATATAATTTTCTGATGGTTTCAAAAGAATTTTTTTTCATGGGTTTCGAAAGGTAATGTTTAAAGGTTTTAAAATAAGGATGTTTAAGGTTTTACTTTCGAAAGGAAGGATTTTTAATGGTTTCGGAAGGATTTTGAGGATGGTTTCAAAAGGATGGTTTTGGTCTTTCGGCCTAGATAAAAAAAGAGTTTTACATGGTTTAAACGGGATATTTTCAACAGTTTCGAAAGGGGTACTTTCAATAGATTTGGAAGGGGGACTTTCAAAAGTTAAATGTTTTCATCAACTAAGATTTGAGTAAAGCATATATGTATATATATAACGTGACAAGGTGATTTTGAGTAAAGTATAGAGATTTTATATTTTCCTTTTTGTGTTTGATTTGAAGGTTTTAAATCATTTTGAAAATGTTTTCAAGGAAAATTTTAGGAAGATATCCCTAAGTAAAATGACTTGGATATTAGATACTAGATGAGACTAGTATAGGGTTGCGCCCTATACATTAGCTATTAGCCCTAGCTAATTTAGTTCAAAATTCCAGTGTGTACGGCTTTGTCATAGGTAAGACTACAATTATGAATTTACACAGAACATATATATATGTTTGCATATAGATAGGTTATTGGTGAGCCCGCAAAACCATTAGGATTAGGTGACCATGGAAGATGATAAGCTAAGGACAGACCGTCCAATAAAGAAGTACTTAACAGATAGTTAAGGACAAATCTTCAAGAAGAAGAGGAGTGTCTAACAGATGTTAGATAAATTTTGATATTGTTTGGTAGGACCGAGCCAGCCAAAGATGAATAGTTAGCCAAATAAAACTGTAAAGTTCGGACAAATAGTTCATTTATTACATAATATATTTATGTATGTTTACATAATGATGCTTTACATATATTTTGACCAATTTTGGTTGTAGGAAAATAATTGCAAAAGGTTTATTTTAAAGGAATGTTAGTGAGGGGAAACCCGTTTCGCTAAGCGGCGTGGTCTCACTTAACATAAAATAACAGAGATGAACAATATTATTCACATCAGACTTTATGTCTGGCTCGAAGTTTTTGTTTCCCCTTAAACTCTCAGGAGCTTAAAATTGATTTGAGTAGGCTAAGAGTTGAGGTTTTCAGGTTTTTGTGATTTCGACGAATAAAGCTTTCGAAGAGGAGAAGACGACTGACAGATAGCTATTTTAGGAGTTCAGTTTTATTTGTTTTGATTCCACTATGCATATTAAATTAGTTATGACTATATTTTCTCTAATCAACCAAGGAGGCATCGTCATATGTCGCTCTTCGTGTATTATTGTAAATTAGACCTTTAGATACAGGATGTTACAACTTCGTATCAAAGCATAGGTTTACGAAAAATTTTAACTAAAAAATGGTTTTGAAAGCATAATCCTAAAGAATTAGAGTAAGATAAGGGTACGAGATAACACCACAGTAACGTGCTTGTATTTGCTATATATAAGTATACGCTTTATCTCTAGTCTCCTATCTTTGCTTAGGTTATCTTTCTATATCTCATGAGGTTTGAATACAGATATGGATGATAGAAGAGGAAGAGTTAACCCAAAAAGGGGAAGCACCAAAGGGAATACCATACCTAATGCTAGGAGAATCCAAGGTCAGGCGCAAGTAGAGAATGTAGGTGTGGGAGTCCCGCAGGTCAGAGTGGAAGTAACGCATTAGTTTTTCATGAATATGATGCAGGCGGGGGTTGCTGCCGGAGTTATGGGAGGAGGAGTTCAGGAAGCTCCAGTTGCTAATGATTACGCTAAGTTGAGTGGGGATTACACTAAGCTTGGAGGGAAGCCTTTTATTAGAACCGAGGATGCTATTGAGGTGGAAAATTGGTTGTTGTATTGTGAGAGAATCTTTGCAGATTCGAGGCTCAATGATGAGCAGAAGAGGTGGTTGGCATCTAGGCAGCTTCGGGGAGTTGCTTTGTTTTGGTGGAACATCGTGACTGTGGCAGTATATGAGGAGGCTATGACATGGGCAGAGTTCAAGATGAGATTGCAGGAGAGGTTCATGTCAGTTATGGCACAATTTGTTTTGATTTGGAAGTTTGCTGAGCTAGAACAGGGAGAGATGACTGTTCTGGAGTATGCCGGTAGGTTTGAGGAGTTGGTTTGGTATGGGTATGCTGTTGTTGACATAATGATGAAGAGGGACGAGAAGTTCCTCAAGGGATTGAAGCCTGAGTTGACCAGAGCTACTTTACCGCATATCAGAGATCCATGTGATGTGGCCGTGGAGATGGCTTTGAGACATGAAGAGATGCTTACTTGGCAGAAGAAAGCTAAGGCGAAGGAGGTTCAGGTTGGGCAGGGCCAGAAGCGGAAGTTTTTCCACAAGAAGGGTGCTAGAAGGGTGGAACAGTCAAGAAGGGGAAGTTTGATATTGTCTATTTTAAGTGTGATAAGAAGGGGCATTTGGCCAACTAGTGTCATTCTGGGAAGGCTAAGGAAGTTATGGGAAGAAGAACATCAGGTGCTTCAACCCCGATCAGGTTGGCCACTATAAGAACCAGTGCAAGAAGCCCGCTAAGGATGGAAATGGCAAGGTTTATCCATTGAAGCCTGCTGTATCTAAGCCGACAGTTTAGGAGAAAGGAAAGGTATTTTTGGGAAGTACACTTCAGGTTTTTGGTATGTCTGTTAGCATGCTATTTGATACTGGTGCATCGTATTCATTTATATCAAGATGTTTGATAGATAAGGTTAACATTGAACCCACATATTTAGTTACTTCTTTACGGGTTGTGAATCCAATAGGAGGGTATGCAACTCTAAGGTCGAGGTGTGACCAGTTAGAGTTTGACATGTTAGGTCATACTTTTGTTTGCAATTTGCATGTGTTTTATTTTGTGGGGTTTGGTATTATTCTTGGAATGGATTGGTTAAGTGAGTACGATCCAGGATAATTTGCCAGAATAGGAAAATATCTCTTAGACACCCGGATTGTAGCGACATAATTGTTTATGCCGTAGAAGGTTCTAGCAGTGAGGTGTTTGCTTTGTTGGGTGTTATGGAATCAAATGATGAGTTGAGTCGAGTTTTCGTGGTTAGAGAATTCGCGGATATTTTTGAGCCTGTAGTTGGATTACCACTGAAGCGAGCCATTGAGTTTCGAATAGGTTTGGTTTCGAGAGCAGAAACAACGAGTAGGCCACCGAGCAGGATGACCCCTTCGGAGGTAAGAGAGTTGAAAGTGCAATTGGTGGATTTAGAGGATAAGAGTTTTATTAGGCCGAGTAATTAGCCTTGGTTGCAGCAGCGATGATTGTTAAGAAGCCGGGTGGATCGTTGAGACTATGTATAAATTATTGTAAGTTGAATGAGAGGACGATAAAGAATCGATGCCCATTGCCCAGGATTGACGATTTTTTCGATTAGTTGAATGGAGCCATGGTGTAACATCCCGCCTTTTCGCACACTTTAAACGACACACGCGCCGATTCAAAGCATACGCAAGGGAGGAGTGTTATGGGGTAAATAAGAAAAATAGAGAAGAAATAAAACGAAAATAGAATCTCACAGCGGAAGGATAAAATATAATAACAAGTATACAGTTCATAAACAGTTTACAAAAGCTTGATTTTTCTTATACAATGAATATCAGAGTTACACATACCAAATACAACAATGCAGCGGAATAGAAAGAGTGTGTAGTGCAATACTATATATAAAATAATACTGAATCTTCGTCTTCGTCCTCCAAAGCTAAAACCTGCTATCCTGAAACGCTCGGACTGACCCGAGCGAATTTGAAAAGACAAAAACACTCGAGTCAGACTAGAATATCTTATGTGAGTTAAATAAACAGAAATAAATATGAGTACAGTAACTCAAGAGATGCTCGGGATTTACATCTCCTAAGGATCCGTTAAACTATTTACTATGTAGTATATTGCGTTATTATAATAGTGTCTATTTATAAAATAAACTTACTTTTTAATAGCGTTAAGGGGTTACCCATATAGCCCTTAACACGTAATAGTCCCAGTAGTCCATCCAATATCATAGTCCCTCCTGATCGGGAAGCCACTAGAGGATACCACACGGGCTACGGGAGAAAACCAAACTCGTACAAGGCGCGATAGGGTAGGTGACACGGCACAACTAGGCAATGCCAGGGTAGATATACCAATTACGCTTCCGGGCCGATGGTAACGCGAAGCCGCAGCAACCGCCCACCTCGAAACAACTCCCCAAATCAAAAAAATAGAAGTGGCCACTGAATCAATCCAGAGTCATAGTATAATATCGAAGAGGAGTGTCCGATCAGAGGAATGACCTCATTAACCCGTCGATCGCTCCTGTTTTAGCCACCTTATGCCAACTCACGGGAGTCGGGTCCACGTATTTACCTTACAGGAATCGTCGCCACCAACCTACTTCATTCTGGAATCTCCACCGCGTACACGGTTAGTCAAAGTGGTTTTCGGTATCGACAGAGAGTATGTCCATATCCGATCCCGGTCTCTTTGCCAATCCATCGTTATTATAACACCGCGGTTCTTTAAAGCAGTTTATACTTTTAAAACCAGAATATAATCCATTTCAAAACCATAATATTACGATATCATTCCAAAACCCAAAACCATATTTTACCACTTATCCCAAATATAATTCCTTTCCAATAATAAAAAGGCTTTAACTTCATAATATCTGAAAATCGAATATTTTCAAAGCATAATATTTTTGGAAATCCATAATTTCAAACCATAACTTTTAAAACTCAAATGATTTGGATATTCAACGGTATGCGAATTAAAAAGCTTAACTTTACTGTCACTTTGTAAAGAAATAAGTTATATGGCTTTATGGAAATATTTCTTTATCTAAAGTTAAAACCATAATTTAGATATCACTCTTAAGTTCCAAAACCATTTCAACTTCCATATATATAAATCCATTGGAGTATTAATATTCAAAAACTAAAATTGGAATATATTCTTTCAACAAATTAAATGTTTTATTATTTAGTTTGAATATTCACATAAATCCTTAAACAACTCCAATTTCTAGTAATAAAACATATGTATTTTTCGATTCCAATTATATTAGAATATTTTTCCAATTCAAATTCATATTAGAATATTCATTTCAAATTTTTCTTGGGAAAAATCCAATTATAAATATCATATCTTAAATTTCCAAACTTAACATTTAAACATATGATATAAATTTATCCAACTCCATTTTCTAAATTTTCTTCCATTTTACTAAGGGAATTTATACACCTTTTTATTTCAAAATTTCCAACTTTTCATGTACATAAATACGGAAGAAAAATATTTATACAGTATAAAATTTAAGATTATTATAAACCGTATTCCATCCAAACCATAGAAATCACATTAAAATAGTTATATATAGACCGCGGTGCCTGTATATAATTTTCTATCCTATGGTCAAGTGATACGGATATTTATCATTTCAATCCGCAATTTAAAAATAAAACTTTGCGGTTTTATCATTTCAAACCACAATCCCGAAAAATGAAATATGCATGATAAATTTGCAATTTTAATGATATGCAATAAACATTCATTCATCAACAACATCCATCATCCAATCGCAACCATCAACCAATTTCAATCAATAACAGTATATATCTATGAACATATACAACAGGTAATAACTGTCAGTTTTTTTCCAAATTAAATTTATCAACTATTTATCTAACAGTTTACTCAATAATAATTTACATAACTGTTAACTAGCAGTTCTTATGCAAACAATAATTTCTAACAGCCAATTAATATGCAATCAATCAATTTAAATTAACAGCTAAATTCAAAAAATGCAATTCAACAGATATGGATGAAATAACATGCCCAAAAGCTCATAAATAAATTTCTATTCATTTCTAAAATTTATTTAACAAACATAAAAGCTTCTAGTAATTGTGAGTGGGTTAAAACACTCACCTTTTGAATTTAAATCGAATTCAAACCCGATTTAAACCCAAAAATTCGCCCGTCTCAGAATTCGTCCAAACCAGCGTCATCGAGTCCGGAATTAAATTACGATCCTAACAAAAAAAATCGCGCGTAAATCGGATATCGTATGCAAAAGTTATAGCAAAAATTGCGAGTTGAAAAATCAAAATTAAATTAAACAAAATGGTACACATTTACACTTGCCAACATTGAACGCACGCACATAATTCCATCTTCCCAGAACGCGCGCAGGCCCACGCAACAGCCGCCACCCATAATTTATCAACCCTAATCGAAAATTCCCGCCAATCCAACCGTTGAAACTCGAAACAAACCACATAGATGCGATCCCCTCGGTTCCCTCTCCAAAACCCAGAAACCGTTTTCCGATCCGACGAAGTTTTGCGCGACGATGATGAACGATTTTGGGGCTGTTTGAATTTATTCTGGATGAATGACAGCTCCAATTGAAAAACGAATTTCACCAGCAATTTACGCGTATCGAATACTTCAACATATATTTTTTCTGGAATTTTCTGAAATTTTTGAGTTTTGACTTTTGATTTTGAACTGTGGATGGATCTGGAATTGGATCTGAGATGTATACATTTGGGGAAGAGAAAGGAGTGCAGAAATGAACGTACAGCAAATGAAAAAGAAAGGAGCTAGGGTTTATAGATGTATATTTATAGATAGGCTAGAGGTAGGGTAGCTAGACTGGATACGCGAACGTGCGTGACAAACCATGGTCCAAAAAGTCCGCTATGCCTCCGGAGTCGGATTTGTTAAAACTATATATCCAAGTAGGTGTTTTAAAATATTCTGAACGCAATGGAAAAAGTTTCGCGACCAAATTCGATCGTATGAAGAAGTTATGCTAAAAAAACAAAAATTTCACATTGATTTCAAAATGCGTAAATTTCAAGGCGTTTCGAGTCCGTACGATCAAACGACAAGTCCGATCGCTACGAAACTTGAAACATTATTATAATTCACCGTTACGGATCCGATGAAACTGGTTTCGTCAAAATCCGAGTCCGTGCCTAAAATGGCTATTTTCATATTAATTAAATAAATAGGCAAATAAATTAATTAAATTCAATCTTTAAAATTTTTGACTTTAAAATTGAAAATTTGATCATTTTTATAATTTCACTTTAGTTACAACAAATTAAACGAACCCAGATATCAATGTCAAGTAAATAAATTTATAAATTTCAGTGTTTGAATTCAATTACGGTAAATTCAGATATTGTAAATTCCAAGAATTTACTTAAATTTAACTTTGACTATGACCTTATAGTTTACTGCGTATTATTACGTCAATTAATATAACTTTACGTTTATTTCAAATCTACCAATTATAACCAAATAAAACCTTTCAATTGTTTTTCATGAATAGGTATTTCAATGAATTAGTTAGTATTCGACTAGCATAATATTTAATTCTAACCACTGCAATAATTAAGCTTTATTTTAAATTGGATTTAGATGGAAGGATTTGTTTGCCTTTTCTTAACTACTATATTCAAAAATTCTGCCTTTCTTTGTATTGCTACTATTTCCATTTATATTGAAATTGTAAAACATATATAAAAAAATTAGAATCTCAAATAAGCTCTTATTACTCACAATTACTATATTAATTTGGATTGCACAACATCTTATTCATCACTTGCTTAAACCTAAATTCCTATTTCATTCATAAATGCTAAAATAAATCAATTATTACATAATTTCTTTTATTAATATTCATGCTATTCATGCTATTCGTGCTACTCATGTTAAATTCAATTCCTTTGTTCCATTCAACATCAGCAATTATCTATTAAATGTCCCAAAATTTCTATTAAATAAATCTAATGAATCTTTATTATAAATTAGATGAATTTAATATTGCATTCAAACTATTGCGTTAAAATTTCCGTTTCACCTTAAAGTAACTAAATTTGCCCATTATAATACTTATTTCAATTCAAAAAAAAACATTTTATTAACATCAAAAATTTACCATTTCATCTTACCATTTATTTACGTATCCTTTTATTGCACTGATTGAAATAAATTCACTTATTAAATTTTTAAGTTCGTTACCTATCCATCTTGATTTTAATTCCATCTATAAATCAAATTCAGTTAGCCTTAACGTTACTACACTAAATCTACAATCAGTTTCAATTTATATAGAATTATATCTTAATACTTACCATTTATTTATAAATTAGGTTACCTTCCAATAAATCTGATTCCTAAGCATTTGATTGGATTGCCATCTTTACTATGTCTATTATTAATTAGCTTCAAATTCTACAATTTCACTTCTTAAATCCACCCTTTTGCTATATTATAAGTAAAATTTACATTGGTTACATAAATGTATCATTTATTTACATTTATTACAAACTTATTTCCAGTTCCAACTAACAATCTAAATAAATGAATAGGCAACCTACCATAAACACTACCGTTACCTTTTTGTCACATACAAAATCCTTTATTACAAAAATCAATTTCTGCATATATTTTCATACTACAAATTCAATTTACTTATGTTCAAATTATAACCAAACCTGACCTTTAAATTATTTTGTATAAAATTGGGATTTCATTAAGTTTCTTAATTATTACCCTTAATTGGCATTTATCATCTTGTATTCTCGTTATCACTTCATAGATATGATTCCCAATTCCTTATTATTGACTTAAAATGTCATTACTTACATTGCATTAAACGTTGTTACTTAAATCTCTACCCAATAGTAATTAATACTCTAAATTAATATGCTTACTCCTTTCGTTATTTATTCATTATCACAAGAAACGTTTAATCATTTGTAATTTCAAATTACCTACATTGATTGTATATATTTTCCATTATTATCATTTATTAGAATTCTATTCAACTTTCCATCTTATGCATGTAGTTAACCTTTCTACTGATTTTTCCTTCAAAATTTTCAGTTATTTCTTATTTAATCGCTATAAATTAAATGCATTGGTAACGAACAATAGTTGTTACCATTATACAATTTATACATTTGTAATTTATTCTCTACAACAATTATTACCTATCAATATTATTTCGCCCATAAATACAAACTTGCAATTTTTCTTATTATCATATTCCATTTACTGTTAACAATGTTTATTACATTATACTAGTTTAATAATTTCCTCAAATTTCTCATATTCAACTCATATACTGGTAAAATTCTTTTCACTACTTAAAATCATTTGAATTTACTTCGAATTACTATAAGTAGGTTTTTAATTTATTTTTCTTCTAAATTTAATTACAACTTAATTTAACCAAATTAAATCCATGAAATCTACGAGTCGCTACACTCTCCCCCACTCAAAACTTTTCGTCCCCGAAAAGGAAAAGGAAGGGAGAAAGAAGAATAAAACAGTATATCCAGTTTCAAATATTAACTTATAACAATAATTTACTAAATTAATTTCCTTTAATGAATTACACTTGTTTTATAATCATTATGTCTTTTAATACTTAAATTATTAAAGTTGGAAAAATATCTTTAACAAAATTCTAAGTCCAAAATTTACGAAAATTTTTGGCAGAGTCTCCTTTGTACGGAGGGACTCTGGAGAAAATATAATATCCCAAATATACAAATATATTACATATATCCAAAATAAAATATCCCACACGGGAAAATATATAAATAGCGCTTTAATCGTAATCCGAAAACGTACCTATTTGTCGGGCAAAACGCTTATTATTTTGGAACCAAAAGCAGTAGCAGTTGCTTCCAACCCCTGTATTCACTTATATAATCTAAAAGGTTAAATATTTATTTTACAGTGAAATGTTTGGGTAGATTCAATCATTTATATCCAATCAAATGCAACAACCATAAATTTTAACAAACAGCACATGCCACCAACAGACAATCATTCAATCAAACAACAATTAGTTGTTAGGTTCAAATTCCGAAATTATACGAAATGTAAAATAACTATCAAGTGCATCCTTTACTCAACAGTCTTAGATGGAACAAAGATAGATTATTTCTCCATCCCACAACTTCAAAATTCCTTACCCAACAACCATACATCAACCAAACAATTCAAATCAACACCAAAATAGCTTATTATACATTTATTTCATACTTCAGTGGTTTGATTTTCTTCCCTTCCTTTATGAGGGATTTCTTTGTTCTTACAAGTTTTATTTTCCAATTATCACCAAATTCATTATATTTGTATTTCCTTTTTATTACTTAAGTTTCCTTTTTATCACTTAAGTTTATAAAATAAATTCTCATTAATAACAACAAATATTTTGAATATCTTCATTTCCTTACTCTTCACTTGTAAGATTTCCCTTAAATTCTAAATCTGCTAACATTCATTCTTATAAGTGGAAGCTTTTATTTATCTATTAGCTATGGATTTCAGTCATTTCAATTCTTCCTACTTTCTATTATATTAGAATAGGGGAGGCTTAAGACATACTTAAACTAATAATCCCACAATTAATTCTTATTTAGAATTTCATTTTATATACTTAGGTCCATATCATCTATTAATAATTCTTAACTCTTTTTCAGTAACATTTCAATTATAACCTAAGTTTATACCATTAAATTCTTATTATAACAGTAATCTATTGAATACTTCATTTTTCCTAAATTCCTACTTGTAAAATATTCAATTCCAGTTTCTCGTTTAACACTTCAACTTTTATAATTGGGTAAGTTATTTATGTTAAGGAAATTGCAATTGAACTTATACAAGTTAAACCTCCATTCTTTTAATTCATTGATTATTCACTAAGTCTTTACCAATATTCATAAGTTAAAATATTTATCTTCCTTTATCCTTAGCATTAATTCTCTTATTTCAATTAGGGGTTTCAATTCATTTATTACCTAACTTTTATTTCACTAAAATTTTCAATTAGTTAGCGGAAAATTTTAGAATTAAATACCAAGTTGAATTTCCATTTATTTCAAAATAATAGATAAATAAGTTCTTACTACTCAATATCTCTAATTATAGTTAGAACAATAAAAGAAAATTTTAGAAAGTTCTAAAATAAATCTGTAGTAGAATTTACTACAATGGCCTTTCCCCTTCGAAACTCGAAAATAAAAGTCGATGATGCGGCCGTCATCACCGAATTTATTTTCCAGCGACAGAGAGGAAAGTACAGAATTTAATTCTTTTCCAAATCTTCTTTAAAACAATTCTTCCAATTTATACGAAATATTTATATAAGAAAATACTTATAAACCAAATCAATAAATTTCACAAATTCTTTGAAAGCAAATTTTCAAAAATCCCGGACTTAAGTTCTAAATCTCCAAATTTGGTTTATTATAATTTCACTTAGCTTCAGTTATTATAAATATGTTTATTGCCTAACATCCAATCTATAGCAACCAAATATATATATATCTTTATAAAACTATTTTTATATATAGAAATATAATAGGCAAAATTATTTCATTCACCTATATTAAAAACAAATATTATGTCGGTCTGTCCTATTAAGTGTTTAGAAATCCCTATTGATGACATAGCGTCCCATGCATCAACCAGAATTTATAAATACAAAGCGGAACAGATTAACACAATATTAAAATCTTTTTATTAATACTAACAAGTACGCTCTCTCTTATATATACACTCAGCGACTCCCATAGGATATTTCTACCCTATTAACAAAGAGTCAAACCCCACAAAGCCAAGGTTTATCGCTAAACCAAAGCTCTGATACCAACTGTAACATCCCGCCTTTTCGCACACTTTAAACGACACACGCGCCGATTCAAAGCATACGCAAGGGAGGAGTGTTATGGGGTAAATAAGAAAAATAGAGAAGAAATAAAACGAAAATAGAATCTCACAGCGGAAGGATAAAATATAATAACAAGTATACAGTTCATAAACAGTTTACAAAAGCTTGATTTTTCTTATACAATGAATATCAGAGTTACACATACCAAATACAACAATGCAGCGGAATAGAAAGAGTGTGTAGTGCAATACTATATATAAAATAATACTGAATCTTCGTCTTCGTCCTCCAAAGCTAAAACCTGCTATCCTGAAACGCTCGGACTGACCCGAGCGAATTTGAAAAGACAAAAACACTCGAGTCAGACTAGAATATCTTATGTGAGTTAAATAAACAGAAATAAATATGAGTACAGTAACTCAAGAGATGCTCGGGATTTACATCTCCTAAGGATCCGTTAAACTATTTACTATGTAGTATATTGCGTTATTATAATAGTGTCTATTTATAAAATAAACTTACTTTTTAATAGCGTTAAGGGGTTACCCATATAGCCCTTAACACGTAATAGTCCCAGTAGTCCATCCAATATCATAGTCCCTCCTGATCGGGAAGCCACTAGAGGATACCACACGGGCTACGGGAGAAAACCAAACTCGTACAAGGCGCGATAGGGTAGGTGACACGGCACAACTAGGCAATGCCAGGGTAGATATACCAATTACGCTTCCGGGCCGATGGTAACGCGAAGCCGCAGCAACCGCCCACCTCGAAACAACTCCCCAAATCAAAAAAATAGAAGTGGCCACTGAATCAATCCAGAGTCATAGTATAATATCGAAGAGGAGTGTCCGATCAGAGGAATGACCTCATTAACCCGTCGATCGCTCCTGTTTTAGCCACCTTATGCCAACTCACGGGAGTCGGGTCCACGTATTTACCTTACAGGAATCGTCGCCACCAACCTACTTCATTCTGGAATCTCCACCGCGTACACGGTTAGTCAAAGTGGTTTTCGGTATCGACAGAGAGTATGTCCATATCCGATCCCGGTCTCTTTGCCAATCCATCGTTATTATAACACCGCGGTTCTTTAAAGCAGTTTATACTTTTAAAACCAGAATATAATCCATTTCAAAACCATAATATTACGATATCATTCCAAAACCCAAAACCATATTTTACCACTTATCCCAAATATAATTCCTTTCCAATAATAAAAAGGCTTTAACTTCATAATATCTGAAAATCGAATATTTTCAAAGCATAATATTTTTGGAAATCCATAATTTCAAACCATAACTTTTAAAACTCAAATGATTTGGATATTCAACGGTATGCGAATTAAAAAGCTTAACTTTACTGTCACTTTGTAAAGAAATAAGTTATATGGCTTTATGGAAATATTTCTTTATCTAAAGTTAAAACCATAATTTAGATATCACTCTTAAGTTCCAAAACCATTTCAACTTCCATATATATAAATCCATTGGAGTATTAATATTCAAAAACTAAAATTGGAATATATTCTTTCAACAAATTAAATGTTTTATTATTTAGTTTGAATATTCACATAAATCCTTAAACAACTCCAATTTCTAGTAATAAAACATATGTATTTTTCGATTCCAATTATATTAGAATATTTTTCCAATTCAAATTCATATTAGAATATTCATTTCAAATTTTTCTTGGGAAAAATCCAATTATAAATATCATATCTTAAATTTCCAAACTTAACATTTAAACATATGATATAAATTTATCCAACTCCATTTTCTAAATTTTCTTCCATTTTACTAAGGGAATTTATACACCTTTTTATTTCAAAATTTCCAACTTTTCATGTACATAAATACGGAAGAAAAATATTTATACAGTATAAAATTTAAGATTATTATAAACCGTATTCCATCCAAACCATAGAAATCACATTAAAATAGTTATATATAGACCGCGGTGCCTGTATATAATTTTCTATCCTATGGTCAAGTGATACGGATATTTATCATTTCAATCCGCAATTTAAAAATAAAACTTTGCGGTTTTATCATTTCAAACCACAATCCCGAAAAATGAAATATGCATGATAAATTTGCAATTTTAATGATATGCAATAAACATTCATTCATCAACAACATCCATCATCCAATCGCAACCATCAACCAATTTCAATCAATAACAGTATATATCTATGAACATATACAACAGGTAATAACTGTCAGTTTTTTTCCAAATTAAATTTATCAACTATTTATCTAACAGTTTACTCAATAATAATTTACATAACTGTTAACTAGCAGTTCTTATGCAAACAATAATTTCTAACAGCCAATTAATATGCAATCAATCAATTTAAATTAACAGCTAAATTCAAAAAATGCAATTCAACAGATATGGATGAAATAACATGCCCAAAAGCTCATAAATAAATTTCTATTCATTTCTAAAATTTATTTAACAAACATAAAAGCTTCTAGTAATTGTGAGTGGGTTAAAACACTCACCTTTTGAATTTAAATCGAATTCAAACCCGATTTAAACCCAAAAATTCGCCCGTCTCAGAATTCGTCCAAACCAGCGTCATCGAGTCCGGAATTAAATTACGATCCTAACAAAAAAAATCGCGCGTAAATCGGATATCGTATGCAAAAGTTATAGCAAAAATTGCGAGTTGAAAAATCAAAATTAAATTAAACAAAATGGTACACATTTACACTTGCCAACATTGAACGCACGCACATAATTCCATCTTCCCAGAACGCGCGCAGGCCCACGCAACAGCCGCCACCCATAATTTATCAACCCTAATCGAAAATTCCCGCCAATCCAACCGTTGAAACTCGAAACAAACCACATAGATGCGATCCCCTCGGTTCCCTCTCCAAAACCCAGAAACCGTTTTCCGATCCGACGAAGTTTTGCGCGACGATGATGAACGATTTTGGGGCTGTTTGAATTTATTCTGGATGAATGACAGCTCCAATTGAAAAACGAATTTCACCAGCAATTTACGCGTATCGAATACTTCAACATATATTTTTTCTGGAATTTTCTGAAATTTTTGAGTTTTGACTTTTGATTTTGAACTGTGGATGGATCTGGAATTGGATCTGAGATGTATACATTTGGGGAAGAGAAAGGAGTGCAGAAATGAACGTACAGCAAATGAAAAAGAAAGGAGCTAGGGTTTATAGATGTATATTTATAGATAGGCTAGAGGTAGGGTAGCTAGACTGGATACGCGAACGTGCGTGACAAACCATGGTCCAAAAAGTCCGCTATGCCTCCGGAGTCGGATTTGTTAAAACTATATATCCAAGTAGGTGTTTTAAAATATTCTGAACGCAATGGAAAAAGTTTCGCGACCAAATTCGATCGTATGAAGAAGTTATGCTAAAAAAACAAAAATTTCACATTGATTTCAAAATGCGTAAATTTCAAGGCGTTTCGAGTCCGTACGATCAAACGACAAGTCCGATCGCTACGAAACTTGAAACATTATTATAATTCACCGTTACGGATCCGATGAAACTAGTTTCGTCAAAATCCGAGTCCGTGCCTAAAATGGCTATTTTCATATTAATTAAATAAATAGGCAAATAAATTAATTAAATTCAATCTTTAAAATTTTTGACTTTAAAATTGAAAATTTGATCATTTTTATAATTTCACTTTAGTTACAACAAATTAAACGAACCCAGATATCAATGTCAAGTAAATAAATTTATAAATTTCAGTGTTTGAATTCAATTACGGTAAATTCAGATATTGTAAATTCCAAGAATTTACTTAAATTTAACTTTGACTATGACCTTATAGTTTACTGCGTATTATTACGTCAATTAATATAACTTTACGTTTATTTCAAATCTACCAATTATAACCAAATAAAACCTTTCAATTGTTTTTCATGAATAGGTATTTCAATGAATTAGTTAGTATTCGACTAGCATAATATTTAATTCTAACCACTGCAATAATTAAGCTTTATTTTAAATTGGATTTAGATGGAAGGATTTGTTTGCCTTTTCTTAACTACTATATTCAAAAATTCTGCCTTTCTTTGTATTGCTACTATTTCCATTTATATTGAAATTGTAAAACATATATAAAAAAATTAGAATCTCAAATAAGCTCTTATTACTCACAATTACTATATTAATTTGGATTGCACAACATCTTATTCATCACTTGCTTAAACCTAAATTCCTATTTCATTCATAAATGCTAAAATAAATCAATTATTACATAATTTCTTTTATTAATATTCATGCTATTCATGCTATTCGTGCTACTCATGTTAAATTCAATTCCTTTGTTCCATTCAACATCAGCAATTATCTATTAAATGTCCCAAAATTTCTATTAAATAAATCTAATGAATCTTTATTATAAATTAGATGAATTTAATATTGCATTCAAACTATTGCGTTAAAATTTCCGTTTCACCTTAAAGTAACTAAATTTGCCCATTATAATACTTATTTCAATTCAAAAAAAAACATTTTATTAACATCAAAAATTTACCATTTCATCTTACCATTTATTTACGTATCCTTTTATTGCACTGATTGAAATAAATTCACTTATTAAATTTTTAAGTTCGTTACCTATCCATCTTGATTTTAATTCCATCTATAAATCAAATTCAGTTAGCCTTAACGTTACTACACTAAATCTACAATCAGTTTCAATTTATATAGAATTATATCTTAATACTTACCATTTATTTATAAATTAGGTTACCTTCCAATAAATCTGATTCCTAAGCATTTGATTGGATTGCCATCTTTACTATGTCTATTATTAATTAGCTTCAAATTCTACAATTTCACTTCTTAAATCCACCCTTTTGCTATATTATAAGTAAAATTTACATTGGTTACATAAATGTATCATTTATTTACATTTATTACAAACTTATTTCCAGTTCCAACTAACAATCTAAATAAATGAATAGGCAACCTACCATAAACACTACCGTTACCTTTTTGTCACATACAAAATCCTTTATTACAAAAATCAATTTCTGCATATATTTTCATACTACAAATTCAATTTACTTATGTTCAAATTATAACCAAACCTGACCTTTAAATTATTTTGTATAAAATTGGGATTTCATTAAGTTTCTTAATTATTACCCTTAATTGGCATTTATCATCTTGTATTCTCGTTATCACTTCATAGATATGATTCCCAATTCCTTATTATTGACTTAAAATGTCATTACTTACATTGCATTAAACGTTGTTACTTAAATCTCTACCCAATAGTAATTAATACTCTAAATTAATATGCTTACTCCTTTCGTTATTTATTCATTATCACAAGAAACGTTTAATCATTTGTAATTTCAAATTACCTACATTGATTGTATATATTTTCCATTATTATCATTTATTAGAATTCTATTCAACTTTCCATCTTATGCATGTAGTTAACCTTTCTACTGATTTTTCCTTCAAAATTTTCAGTTATTTCTTATTTAATCGCTATAAATTAAATGCATTGGTAACGAACAATAGTTGTTACCATTATACAATTTATACATTTGTAATTTATTCTCTACAACAATTATTACCTATCAATATTATTTCGCCCATAAATACAAACTTGCAATTTTTCTTATTATCATATTCCATTTACTGTTAACAATGTTTATTACATTATACTAGTTTAATAATTTCCTCAAATTTCTCATATTCAACTCATATACTGGTAAAATTCTTTTCACTACTTAAAATCATTTGAATTTACTTCGAATTACTATAAGTAGGTTTTTAATTTATTTTTCTTCTAAATTTAATTACAACTTAATTTAACCAAATTAAATCCATGAAATCTACGAGTCGCTACACATGGTATTTTCTCAGTTAGATTTGGCAACATGTTTCCATTAGCTCAAGGTAGCAACATATAGTATACCTTTGACGACGTTCGAGACTAGATATGGGTTGTTCGAATGGTTGGTTATGCCGTTCTGACTAACGACTGCGCCGGTTTTCTTTGTAGATTTGATCAACCAAGTTTTCCAAGAGCACTTGGATAGGTTTGTATTGGTTATCATATATGATATCTTGGTATACTCTAAGGATGAAAGAGAGTATGAAGTTCATCTTAGAGTGGTGCTTAAGACACTGAGGCAACATCAACTGAAGATGAAGTTTTTGAAGTGTCACTTTTGGAAGAAGGAAGTGAAGTTTCTTGGTCATGTAGTCTCAAAGAAAAGGTTGTCGGTAGGTCCGACTAAGGCTAAGGAAGTGAATAGTTGGAAGAGACCCGAGACAGTATCCGAGATAAAGAGTTTCTTTGGGTTGGTTGGCTATTATCGGTGGTTTATTAAGGATTTATCATGGATAACAACACCGATGAACAAGCTAACGAGAAAGGATTTGAAGTTTTTTGTGGAGCGATAAGTGTGAGGAATCATTCCAGAGTTTGAAACACTTATTGACCTATGCACCAGTGTTGGTTGTTCCGGAAGGGAATCAGGATTTGGTGGTTTATATAGATGCATGTGGAACGGGATTAGGAGCTGTGCTGAGATAGAGAGGTAAAATGATTTCCTATGCTTCTTGACAGCTTAGACCGCATGAGGTCAGATACTCGGCGCATAATTTGGAATTGGCTATGGTGATTTTTTTGCATTGAAGGTGTGGAGATATTATCTTTTAGAAGAAAGGTTTGAATTATCCACAGATCATAAGTCGCTGAAGTATTTGTTGTCTCATAAGGAGCTGAACATGAGACACCGGAGATGGTTAGAGTTTATAGCCGCTTATGATTTATGGATTAAGTATACACCAGGGAAGGGCAACAAGGTTTTAGATACACTTAGCTGAAAATATCATATAGTGGTGTTGCGATGATTGCTGAGTGGAAAGATTTGGAAGCTTTGGAAGCTTATAGAGGACAGTGGAGATCTGAGGCTGGATCTAGCGGAGAAATCGTAGAGTTATCTTGTTGGAAGTTCAACCAATGTTGATGAAAGTATTGCTTCTAAATAGATGGAGGATCTAATGTTATTTGAACGGATCAGGAAGTTAAGGGAAGGAACCGAGTGCGATGACTTGAAAGACTGCAGTCTTGACTAGAATGTGTGGTTGAGAAAGAAAGGAAGATTATGTGTTCCGAGTGTAGGAAACATAAGGAAAGAAGTTTTGAAGGAACGCCATCATTCGAAGTTCACTATTCATCTAGAAGGAACTAAGATGTATCAGGATATGAAGAGGGGTTTCTTCTAGGAAGGTCTGAGGTAGGATATTGGCTTATGTGTAAAGCAGTGCTCGAATTGCCAGTAGGCAAAGGCTGAACACCAGAAATAAAGTGGATTGCTTAAGTTGTTAGATATTCCGGTATGGAAGTGAGATTCTATTTCTATGGACTTCATTTGATGGGTTGCCAAGGTTGAACAGAGGAAATGAAAGTATATGGGTTATAGTGGACAGATTGACCAAGAGTGTCCATTTCATTCCAGTTCAGTCAACTAGAGCGGTACTTGTTTTGGCGAAGTTGTTCATGAAGAATGTGGTTAGACTGCATAGAATTCCTAGTAGTATAGTAAGTGATAGAGATTCTTTATTCACTAACGAGTTTTGAAAGAGTCTATAGGAAGTTTTGGGAACCAAGCTCAAGATGAGTATCGCTTGCCATCTGCAGATAGATGGGCAAATAGAAAGAGTTAACAAGATCTTGAAGGATTTGTAAAGAGCTTGTATTCTAGATTTCGAGGGACCATGGAGGACCATCTGTATCCAGTCGAGTTTTCGTATAACAACCATTTGAAGCTTTGTATGGAATGCCATGCAAATCTCCTGTTTGTTGGTTGGGGACCGAGGATAGGTTGGTTCTTGGTCCAGATTTGTTTAGGGAGGCTGCAGAAAAGATTAAGGTCATTCGAGCTAGGATGAAGGAAGTTCGGTGTAGGAAGAAAAGTTATGCAGATAAGAGATAGAAAGACTTAGAGTTCTCAGTTGGAGACCAAGTTTTTATTATGGTGTTACCGATGAAGGGTGCAATCAGATTTGGAAGATCGGGAAAGTTGGCACTGAGATTCATTGGACCTGTTCTTGTTGTTGAAAGGATCGGAAAATTCATATATAGAGTTGAGTTACCGAGCAGTGTGGTAGGAGTTTACGATGTTTTTCATGTTTCTCATCTCAAAAAGTGTGTTGGAGACCTGGAAACTGCCGTTGCACCAACTGCGCTGGATTACTTAATGGAAGAACCAAATTTGACCATAGTTAGAAAACTAGTTGGTATAGTTGCCAAAGATGAGAAGAGGCTTAGAACCAAGACAATTAAATTAGTCAAGGTCCAGTGGAGGTACGATGAAATGGACTGTACTTGGGAGGTTGAGAGTAGGATTAGTGATGCTTATCCTGATTTGTTTGTTGGTATGTTTTACCTTCTTATTTGATTTATGTGCACCTTATCGTAATTTCAAGGATGAAATTCATTAAGGAGAAGAGTCTGTAACACCCCATATTTTGATAACATTATTTAGGATATTTAATTAGCAAATAAAATAAAATAATGTGTTGATTAGAGGATTGAGATTCGATTTTATTAAAGGGTAGCCATGTCATTTACCGATGAACTAAAGAAGAGTTTAAAATAGGAAGGAGGTTATTCCTTTATCCCTTAAACATAGCCGTGTACACTCCTACATGTCCATTTCATTTTATTTCCAAAATTTTATAAGCCTAGGCCAACCACCATTAACAAGGAAAAGGGGAAAAAAGATAGAAGAAAGCCAAGAAGAAGCTTAAGCAAAATCAAATCTATTCATATCTTAATCTCTTTAATCATAAAGGATAAGGTGAATAATGTTCACAACTTTATTTTGAATTATTTTCTATTTTATGATGATTCCGAATTGATTTGTAATGTTTTGCCATGTTTTTGAATGATGGAATGTTTATATATACTTGTTGATGATTTATACATGTTCATATTGATTTTACGATATGTTTTAAGGTAAAAACCCTATTAAATGACATCTTTATGCCTTGTGAATTTTTATGAAGATCGAAAATAATATTTTAGAGATGCGTTTCAAATTTCAGAATTTTTGAAATTAATGTGGATTTATTATGAATTTTCCAGCAAAGAAAATATTATTTTGGGTTATTAATTATTTTTGGATAAATAATAAGTGGTTACGATCTGAAATTTTTATACGCCAGAAAACATATTAAAACAGATTTTCTGAATTTTTCTAGATTTTTCCTAAGTGTTTCGATGGGTACATAAAATTATTTAAGCCATACGAATTAAATGTTTTATATGTTTTAAAAGGAGAAAAGAGGCTCTCTGTAAATAATTTAAAATTGTTATTTCTGGAAAATGCAGCACTTTTGAAAAAGTAAAATGGCAACCAATTAGATTTAGACAAACAAGCCATGTTAGGTGCAAAAGAAATAATTTAAAAGTACAAATAAATAGGGTTTTCACCGTTTCATCTCTTACGACGTTAGGTTCTGCCTCCATACCATCACCTCCGACGCAGTCGAAACCAATGCATATGGTATCAAGCAACTAGTACGTAATGAACTGGATGTGGGAGAAAGATATAGGGTCGAAATCATGGAGTTCCGAAGGGGTTGAAGCTTTACTTTGATTTTAAAGGAAAATGCATCTGCTTGCTTTTGACTTGATTGGGTTTCGACCAAGTCAAATGGTATAAAAGGAGATGGTTCGATTGTGTTGCATCTTTGTTTTCTAATTAATGCTTTCAACTAAGTCGAAACACCTAGCTGCCGCCTTTTAACCTTTTGACTAGACCTGTCAAAATATGACCCAACCCATTTACCCTACGTTTAAGTGGGTTGGGTCAACCCATTTATGAATTTTATTAAATGAGTTATGGGTTAGGTTGACCCATTTTTAAAAGGGTTATAAGTGGGTAACCCATTTACCCATTTATTAAAAACATTAAATTTTAATATAAATTCGAAAAATAAGAATTTTAAACATACAATATAGTTTTCATGAAAATTGACAGTTGTACTTAAAAAATAACAGGCCACTGCATCTTCATATTTGAACTTCACCTACTGTAAAAGCCGCTATTTTTTCTGTTCAAACTGAATCAAAATTTCTAATTCCAAACTACAAATTCGAAATTTCAAAAAATTTCAAAATTTAAATTTCAAATTTCAAATTCGATATTTCCAAAAATTTGAAAATTTAAATATCAAAATTTCAAAATCCGAAATTTCCAAAATTTTCAAAATTTCAAATTTAAAAATTTCGAATTTCAAAATTCGAAATTTCCAAAAATTTCAAATTTAAAATTTTCAAAATTCGAAATTTCCAAATTTAAATTTCAAATTTCGAACTTCGAATTTTAAAATTTTTAAATTCAAAATTTAAAATTTCGAATTTTAAAATTCAAATTCAAAATTCAAAATTTTAACAAATTTCAAAATGCGAATTTTGAAATTGGAATTTGAATTTTTAAAGTTCAAAATTTTGAAATTTCAAATTTTAAAAATCAAAATTCGAAATTTTGAAATTTGAAATTTTGAATTTTGAAAATTTGATATTTGAAATTTGAATTTTAAAATTTTGAATTTTCGAAATTTCGAAATTTGAAATTTTTAAATTTGAATTTTGAAATGTGAAATTTTGAAATTTGAAAATACAATTTTTTAGAATTTTTTCATATAAAAAATCGACTTATGTGAGTCGAAAAGCAAAAAAAATTGCTTTTGCAATAAGTTGAAAAATGACTTTTAAAAGTCGGTAGATTTTGTTTATCCATATTGACTTTTTAATTTTTTCATTTTATAAGCAAAAACAACTCATTTATTGTAATCCAAACGGCCCCTAAATCTTTAAATGGGTTAAATGGGTAACCCGCTTATTAAACGGGTTGGGTCATATATGGCTAGGGTCATAAGTGGATAAAAAAGAATGGGTCATAAATGAGTTGGGTCAAACCCGACCCAACCCATTTTTTACCCAACTCAACCCATTTGACAGGCCTACTTTTGACCCAGTAGGTTTCGAAGAGGTTACTTTGTTTAGAAATCTGCCCATTTCTCCAATATTTTCAAAGGGTTGGTTTCGATACCATCACTTCTTTACTTAAGAAATGCTTTCGAAAAAAGGACTTTCGATTTAAAAGGTTTTAGTGACCCTTTGGTTCAATTAAAGTACAACCCAAATCGATTTCGAAAGAGATGATTTGAATGATTTCAAAAAGAAATGCTTTCGACTTTAATGGGTTGTGATCCTTACATAGAGGCATAATCCAAAGGATTTTGACCGAAAGTTTTTCAAAGTGTTTCGAAGGAGTAAACTTTGAATGGTTCGAAAGGTTTCTGCATGTTTTAAATAGAACCCAAGTGTTTTCGAAAAGTTAACATTTAATGCTTTCGAAAGGTTTAAAAAAGAGGTTTCGAAGGGGTGGTTCCCCGAAAGTTTCGAAGGAGTCGAAAGATATATCTTTCTGATGGTTTTGAATGGAAAAGTTTTCCAAGGGTTTCGAAAGGAAATATTTAAAGGTTTTAAAAGAAGGACGTCTAAGGTTTTAAAGCTTTCGAAAGGAAGGATTTCCAATGGTTTCAAAAGGATTTTGAGGATGGTTTCGAAAGGAAGGTTTTGGCCTTTCGGCCTAGAAAAAAGAAAGGATTTTACTTGGCTTAAAAAGAGATACTTTCAATGGTTTCGAAAGGGGTACTTAAATGGGTATTTTCAATGGTTTCGAAAGTGGTACTTTCAATAGATTTGGAAGAGGGACGTTCAAAAGTTAAATGTTTTCATCAACTAAGATTTGAGTAAAGTAAATATATATATATGTGTGTGTGTGTGTGTGTGTGTGTGTATAACGTGGCAATGTGATTTTGAGTAAAGTATAGAGATCACATATTTTCCTTGTTGAGTTTGATTTAGAGGTTTTCAAGAATTTTTTTGGAAAGATATCCCTGAGTAAAAAGACTTAGATATTAGATACCAGATGAGACTAGTATAGGGTCGCTCCCTATGCATTAGCTATCATCCCCAGCTAATTTAGTCAAAAATTCCAGTGTATAGGGCTTTGTCATAGGTAAGACTAAAATTATTAATACACACAGAACATAATATATGTTTGTATATTGATAAGTTTTTGGTGAGCTCGCAAAACCATTAGGATAAGGTGACCCTGAAAGATGATAAGTTAAAGACAGACCGTCCAGAAGAGAAGTATTTAATAGATAGTTAAGGATGGATTGTCCAAAAGAATGGGAGTGTATAATAAATGTTAGGTAAATTTTAATATTGTCTGGTTGGCCCGAGTCAGCCAAAGGTTAAAAGTTAGCCGAACAAAACTATAAAGTTCGAACAAATAGTTCATTTATTACCCAATATATTTATGTATGTTTACATAATGATGTTTTACAGATATTTTGACCAGTTTTGGTTGTATGAATTGCAAAAGATTTATTTTAAAGGAATGTAATGAGGAGAAACCCGTTTCGCTAAGCGGCGTGGTCTCGCTTAACATAAAATAACAGAGATAAACAGTATTATCCACACCAGGCTTTATGTCTGACTTGAAGTTTTTGTTTCCCTCTAAACTCTGCGTGCTCAAAATTGATTTGAGTAGGTCGAGGGTTGAGGTTTTCATGTTTTTGATATTTTAAGGAATAAAGTTTTCGAAGATGAGCATGTGGTTGAAAGATAGCTATTTTAGGAGTTTGGTTTTTTTTTTATTCCGTTGTGTATATTAAGTCAGTTATGACTATATTTTCTCTGATCAGTCAAGGGGGCATCGTCATATGTCGCTCTTTACGCATTATTGTAAATTATATTTGATTGGTAATTGGGAAACGGTTGAGGAATTATGCAACTTAGATATGATATTGTTTTGAAATGTAATCAGTTAAATGTTGTTTTTTAAAATCTATTATTTTATTCATATTCAAGTGCTTCTGATATTATAGATATCATCAGCATTGTCGTACTTTGTCACCAGAAGTTAATACTATAAATGACTGCAGCATCTGCAGCGCTTGACTTTTGGCCTTTTGATACTGGATGTTACAGTTTTTTCATTTCTAAGTAGTAATTTTTGACATAATTTGTAGTATGTTTCTGTAATTTTCGTAAAAAATGGGGTGACTGGGCTAGGTTAAGTTTACCCTCTTATTAGTGGGTTGGGTTGGAAGGTTCATTTAATAAATAGGTCCAAGAGTTAGTTCTTCTATTAAATGGATTGGACTAACTTCCACCCAATCCATTTATAACCCAATTTAATCCGGTTGACATGCTAGTTAAAAGGTTAAAAAGTTAGTAAACAGTTGGATAATGTTCTTTAATCGGTTGATTGAACGGTTAACCATTTAATGGTTAATTGCTTAAAATGAACGTTTAAGTGCTTAAAACGACCAGTTAACTATGGTAAATTGTGGAAGGGTCAGTTGGTTGGGGTAAATCGATTGAAGTTAAAACCGTCATCCCTCATACGGTTAACCAATTTTCTTAATTTCTTAGTCGGTTAATCGTTCGTATTCACAGTATAGTTTTTTTTGGGTATTGTTAATGTGTGCCCTAAAAGCACATGTTAAGGATGATATTTATTTACTATAAGACAATTTTTTTCCAAATAACTATTTTATCCTTTAGAATTCATCAGGAGCTATTTGAATGGTTTATCAGCCTTGTCCTTTTCTTGTATCTTTGGAAAAACTAGTAAGGGCCACGGTCCCCAATTTTGATGGCCGGGGGTACTTTGACAAAATTGGGTTCACAGTCTATACCCTGAGCGCCCAAAACCCTCCTCGTCAATTTCAGTCGCGCATAGTTTGCTTACCGTGCTCGTCTTCTCTTTGATCACCGAATTCGTCTCCGTTTCAGTACCCACTACTGATGTGCTAGTAACTCAGTATTTAAGTTAGACTGTTTACTGTTTAGTTGTGTTTATTACTTTAATTTATTACATAAATTAGGCTACTAGATTTTGTTGAATTTTATCTTCATTAACTGCGTTGTTATAGAATAGAAGGAAATAATAAGACATTAGAGAAAGAGGAAGAAAATATTTTATTCACTGCAAAGACTAATCATCATTTTCATTACATTAGCTCCTTTATATAAAGGCCTAGGAGCTTGGGATAGAACTAATCTCACGATGTGGGACTAAAGACAAAAACAATATATAACATATTGATTATTTATATTTACATATATTATAACACTTCCCCTTGAATATGCGTCTTCAAAAGCTTGAACCCTTTGATAAATTGAAATTTTCCCTTTTGAAACGTGTATGATGATTGCTCCCCCTCATTATTATCTTGCTTGCTTTTATCCCGTTGCCTCATTAAAAAAACCTCTGTTAGGAAAACCCAATGGGAAAAACTTTAAACGAGGAAAAGAGTGCAGATTGTAAAATCATATTCTAAGTAATATTATTTCTAAAGAGTTTGATACTTCGAGATCAAAACAATGCCTCATTAAAACCTTACTAAGAAAAACCCAATGGGAAAAATCTTAGTGAAAGAAAAAGAGTACAATGACATATTTTATTTTCTCATTTCTTCAAATGAAGTTTGATACTTCTAGATCGAACTAATGCCTTGTTAAAACCTTACTAAGAAAAACCCAATGGGAAAATGTTAAATAAGGAAAAAGAGTACATTATAACTTATTTTCAAATGTTACCTATGAGTTGATACTTCTGGATCAAGATAATGCCTCATTAAAACCTTACCATTAAAAACCCAGTGGGAAAAAACTTAAACAAGGAAAAAGAGTGCATTATAAAATACTTATGGATGCTCCCCTTGACTTAGAAGTTTCCTCTAAGTTCGACTTCATCTTTCGACAACTCAAATTGATTATACATACTTCTGAATCCATAAATATGTATCTCATTAATAATATAATTTATTAATAGTTTCCTTCGATACAATCAAAAATTTCAAGATTGTTTCTTCTAAATATAATTTGCATTTTATGCATTTTGTATGCTACTTTTATGAGAAAAAAACTTCATGTGCTTTCATTTTTGTGCTTCGAATCAGTTTTGCATGTTGCAACTATACATCTTTGATGAATATTAAAAAAAAAAACCAATGCAATAATACTAAAAAGTAGGAAGTAATCTACTCATTTTGAAGTATATCAAAATTTTCATTACAACAATACTCAAAAGAAGTTGTAATCTACGCTCCTTGTTCTTTACCTTCTTTATAACCACCAAAGTTATTTATAATCTTCAGGAATTTTTATGCTTTCATCTTTTATTATGATTTAAACAATGTTTATACCTTCGGGGTATTTAAAGTGTTTCAAACACTTTCACTACCTCAATCGATTCAATTATCTCTAAAAATATCATGCCCATGGCACTTAACATGTCGTTGACACTATATGTGCTTTAGTAATTTTAGTGTACTTTATATACATGTTTCTAATTATAATTTATGGACTATGGTCCACATTTCTCGTTAAGAAAAATTTCATGATGGTCAATCGTGTTTTTCTCTAGTCCATGATCTTTAATCCATTTATAAATATAAGCGTTTTATTATTTACAATTTTATCATCGATGATTATTTATTATGACCTATGCATATGATTTATTGAGATCTCATTATTTGTCATGTTTTAGTACATAAACTACTTCTAGGGTTATTTGACAATTATATCATGGATCTCTTTAAGAACACCCTTAAGTGTTTCTTCAAGAACATTCATCTCCTTTATTTGACATCTTTATTACTTACTCCAAAAATATTCGAACTGACTTCTGTACCACATTTCATATATGGGTTACACCTTTGATCCTTCAGAGATTCAAAGCTATATTGGAGAAAGTCTACTAGGGATATTATTGATAATTTATTCAAGTTACTCAATATTTTGCATCATTGTACATTTTAACAAACATTTAACAGTGATGATCAAAATGAACTTGTATCCCTTTATCCTTCCCCTCAATGTTGACAAACATTGTCACATAAAATAATAATCCTCTTTGGATTCTCATTTTAATCCATTATCACATTGCTACTAGAAAATACACCATACATATTAACAACAGGAGGATGATTCATTTATCAGTTGATAAAATGTATTCAATTGATATTTCTTATTAGAGTTTATTCTAATTTATTAATCTGGCCAATTAGAGGAATTTATTTATTGTGTAGATCATTTGAATACATACGTGAATTCAGGTCACTCAACATTTATGCTAATTGAATTTTAAATCACTAAATAATATCTATGCATAATCTATAAGATGAGCTCATAACAAACTTCAGGTTGTCAGTTGAATATTTACATATATGGATGTATACGTACGTGCACGTATTATACATATATTATAAATTTCATATTCTTTCTCATTTGAATTATTGAATTTTTTTAGAACAAACTATTCCAAGGATCTAAACTATTAATTTGTTTTTCAATGGATGTCTATGTGAATCCTTTAATATTACATGATAATTTTCAACATCAAGTTTGACTTATCAATAATAACTTCAAGTTATTTGATATATTATAACTTCTAGTTATAGAATATATTGTAACTTATAGTTACATTTGATTTATCAATGCTAAGAATTTCGAGATATAAATATTAAAATTTGTAATTGTTTCTAGTTTAACATCGAAGTCAAACCTTTTTTTAGTAATAATTACCAAAGCCTCTGGTTTGGTAATTCATAAAACTTGCAATATTTCATATAACTTCTTGTTTATTTCCATTATCGAACTTCGAACTTTATGTACATTTTTGTACACTAAAACATATGAATCTATGTAGATATATAATATAATCGAGACTTTCTGCATATTTTTATTTGAATATGCTAAAAAACAGCGTCCTTTGAATTAATAATTCAAATAACTTAACAGTTTTCAATCCAAACCATGTTGAACTTCTGGCTCAAATAAATTATGTAAACAACTTCGAGTTGTTAAGGTTTATTCTTCAATGATATTTCAAATATCTATTTTACGCATTATTTATAAATTTATTATATAAGAATACATAGTTCGAATTACATATAGACATCTCTTCCGGAGAGTTCAATAAAAAAATTACAATAGAAATAAGTGTATCTTCTGGATACTTGAATTGTTATAGAAATATGCGATTATATTTGTAACACATAAAGATCTCTTGAAGACTGTATTTTAATTTTCGTGGAAATTATGATATGACATATAGATTATCTCTTAAGGAGGATATCTAAATATATTTCTTTAAGAATAGTTATACATTTGATATTGAATTCATGGTATATTTTCGAAAAAATATATATCGCATATCACTATTTTCTCTTAAATCTGTCTAATGGAGCTACAGGTCCATTACAATGGTAGATTGAATTTGGTAGATATATTTTGTATCCCTTTCTTGTAGTTCTATTTTGATTTACAAATTCTTTGGGTTATTTATTGTCATGTCACTTCTTGAAGTGCCATATCATATTTGAAAATGTTTCATAGGCAATGCTTTTATGATGCTATACAAAGGTATTACATCACTTCTTGGGATATTTTATAACCACAATTTTGGAGTGTAATAGTAAAATTATCATGCCAAAATTCTACTTGTGAGTATTATAGTAATACATATTTTCTCCTTTAGGGACAATATGTAAATCTCTTCTAGATATATTTTATCATCGCCACTTCTGTAGTGTTACATATCTCTTTTAGAAATATTTTACATGCACTGCTTTCTAAATGCCGTGCCAATATACAACATCGCTTTTTTTTCATACATAAATTGCATAGTCGCTACTTTCAAAGTAGCATAAAAATATCTCTATTGGAGATTTTTGTTGTAACTACTTCTGAAATACATACATAAGACCTTTTTATGTGGCATTACAAAGCCTAATAATTGATTTCATTTTTATTTTATGTGGGTGTGAGGTTAGGTGTTAATACTAGCACCTTAAAAAAAATTGTGTACTATTATCAACTCCATAGTTTTGTATACAATTGAAAGAAGATTTTTTTTTTTAACAGTAATGGTTGCGTTCTGATCTATACTCAAATTGCTAACCAAGACAAACGAACAGTTTAGCTGATATCAAATGTAAGCAAATTGACAAATTGTAATTACTTCATGTAGCCATCTTATTGCGTGGTTACATATTATGAATCTAACTTTGAGTCTAACAAGAAACGATTCCACAGAGCAATCAAGACGAGAAGAAAAAAAAATCATTGGGCTTATCAAGAATAATTAAAAAAAAAATGTCAGCACTAAATGCCTTTCGTACGTCATAGTACAATACTTTATTATAAGCACATTTCCCTAAAAAACCTTCAGTACACTCAAGAAATTATGAAGAAAGTTTTATTAGAATAGCTAATATAAATGTGCAAAGATACCAGAAGTCTGTGTCATTTAGAACAAACTGAGTCCATGAACAAAGTTTGAAAACAAAGAACTGATTAGATATTATTGTTATCCAACATATAATAAAACGTGTTAGGGATCACGACTCGGTCTAAACAAATAAATAAGGCAGTACTCATATCTACATGTTTCATACGTTGAAAATATCAACAATATGATCTAAGAAAATTCCGTGACCGAATCTTTGTATACTTTTAAGATCTAAGAAGGGGGAAAAAACTTATTTTGTATATTCTCAAACAATACAAGTCAACTTTTCTCAATCAAATCAATAATAGATGGCTATAATACTAGTTCTTAGATTTTTAATATACTTTAGCAATAATAAATTATAAATCTTATATCTAAATTAAATATATAACCAATTTTGATTTAATTAAGAATAAGCGGAAGCATAAAAAAAAAAGCTGTAAAAATAATGGAGAGAGTGATAGTAGATGGTAGAAATATGTGTTTATGGTTTGATCTGTGAATCAACCATAAAACACTAGTTGAACTATTGGGCTAGGACGGAGGATCAATGTTTACTACAACAAACTGTAATGCGGACCGAATCATATGGAAAACTCAAAGGAGACCCGACTTAATGCCAGAAACTAGAGAGCTTAGTGTAGTTATAGCAATAGTAAACATAGTTGACAAATGCAATGAGGATCACTGGACAATAATGGGGCAACAACAATGTAGTTTTCAAAATGTTTAGAACAAGTTGAGGTTACGAGATTAGTATGTATATTGGCATTCCATTATAGGGCATCAACCTAATTCGAAAAAGATGTCGATCTATGCTTACAAAGCAGTTATGAATCGCTTACCTTCCATTTACCACCTTCGGAATTGGGGAATTCAAGTCAGCAACCGGTGTGTTTTTGTGTTGTCAGCTGGAGGAATCGCATGACCATCTATTTTCCACTGTCAGTGTTCTGCTTATTTGCTTAATTTCTTAAAACAGAAGCTAGGGCTCTCACATGTGTCGAATGCTTTACTACTCAACAGCTTAGTCGGTACAAAGCAAAATTTCGCCAGAATGATGTTTCCAAAAGCCTTGCATTTTTCTTCTTCTGGTGTTGTGATCTATAATATATGGTTCGAGAGGAATAGATGCATTTTGAGAGGAGAGAAATTTCAGCCATTCATCGTGCTAAGGTGATTGAAGGAGTAGTCATTCTGGTTTTCAAACACAAGAGCGGTGATTATTCCAAGGAAGAGCAAACTACGATGTGAAGGTGGGGAGTGGTACAATGGAGTGAGATCTGTAAAAATAGATCATTTTGAGATCGTGCTGATAACATGTTATAAAATAGAAGGAAATAATAAGACATTAGAGAAAGAGCAAGAAAATATTTTATTCACTACAAAGACTAATCATCATTTTCATTATATTAGCTCCCTTATATGATGGCCCAAGAGCTTGGGATAGAACTAATTGCACGATGTGCGACTAAACACAAAAACAATATATAACATATTCACTATTTATATTTACATATATTATAACATGCGTTTAATTTTGATTGAATTGTCAATCAATTTGTATGATTATTTAGTTAATATAGCTGAAATTTAAACCGAATACTCTTACTTAAATACGAAAGCACGTGCCATAATTGTTTTCCTCGATTTCCATATACGCCTCTCTGTTTAATCATTTCTTTTTCTTTCTCGCCCAAATTTCATTTCCGCTTTCCTCCTTCAACTGAATAGGATTCTACTCGTTCACGATTTCCTTCAATTTCGGACTTCATGCCAACTCCTGGAAGACGTAAGCATTTTTAATCTTCCTCCACGCTACGTCGATTATTACCTCCTCTTATTCCTCCCATTCCGTCTAGCCCTAAATTCACAGCCCTCTCTCCAATCTCAAACAGTTAATTCGTCTGCTGGTTAACTATACTTGTACAATCCAAATAGCATCCACGTTTTCCAAACGGTAGGTTAACCTCATCTTACATTAAACTGATCAGGTATTTTTCTCAACCATTTCCTTGCTTTTATTTGAGTGGAGATTGTTAGAAGTCTTAACATACAATGTAGATGTAATTTTATGCAAACTGCATAAAGTCTTAGGTTTGTTTAACGATGCTTACGCAACCTATTATCGTATCCTGATAATTGTAAATATGGACTTCGATTTTAATTACCTCCAGTTTCTGATTGGTAAAGAACGTGTTATTGTAAAAGTTAATTTACCATAGTCATTCACGGTTGAAAAATAACTTCTTGGTATCTAAGAAAACATCCTCCAGTTTCAATTCTTCTGCTATTACATTACTGTTTGCAATGGACAGTTGCTGTCGGTATTATTTAGTTTTTTGAAATTGCAGTAATTTTAGTCTCCCTGTACTGGTTTCTCTACACATTTAACTGACTTTTTTATTCATTACATTTTTCTATTTAACAGCACTTGATCTCGATTTTTTATGTGCTATTGTTGTAGGTTACAGATTCTTTCGATATGATAAATGTTCAATACATTTTTTGTTGTCCTTTTTATCTACTCTTTTTGGTGAAGAGACGGTAAAAATTTATTGTGCATCTGTTGCGCATGCCAACTTTCCGGTAATAATATACTCATAAACAGATTTGTAGTTTTGTACATATACACCACTTATACCATATTTATTTGCACATTATATTTTAATGGTGTGCTACCTATATCGTACAAGTAAAATATATACTTCCAAGATTAGTTTGTTATTATTAAATTATGTTTCATTTATATATGTAAAATGTTCATAGGATTTGGGTGTTCTTTGGGGAACCATATTGACTGTTACGAAGAACTCATCTCTCTTCTAAGTTTTACCATCAGACCACACCTATTTATACCAGTCATCATTATTTGCAAGTAATATTGATTGTACCGTCATATTCTATTCTCCCATCTTCCATAGGATAAGGTGTTGATTGTTGTGCTTCTATGCATAACTCTAAGGCCCGCTTGGATAGGTGTTTAAAATAGATTTTTGTTCAAAAAAAGAAAAGAAATTTAGATTTGGATGTGATATCTGAATGATTGTTTTACCTTCTTGAAAACATTTTTTGGTTTTTGTAGTTGAGCAAATTTATTTTTCGTTTTTACACAACATTTCTAACAAATTGACTTATTTTTATATAAGAACTTTTTTTTTACTTCTTAAAAGGAAAATATGGTTTAATAAAAGCATAGACATTTCTACTTTGATTGCTAAAAGGAACTAACTGAACATAGGTTGGTGAAGTATAAACGATAACTCATTTTAAGACCACTACAAGCTTGAAGATTTAAACCATTTGTACAGTTCAAGCCTGTAACCTATTTGATTGCCAAAAGGACCCTAATTGAACATATGTTCGAAAAGTATGTATAATGTTATGACTACTCCACATCCCATAGCTTCAGTACAAACCTTGAAATGTATATGTCAAGCTTTTAGCTTATAAGACCAACCCCCATCACCATAACCAACCCTCACATAATTTGTAGCCAATATTATAATGCAATGTCCACATAACTGCGCATTGCAACCAACCGCTACTAAAATAGGTTAAATCCACCAAAACACTATATGATTCTTAGCAGCATGCCAATCTTTCCCAACATTTACAAGCTCAAAAATTAAGAATCGAAGACGTGAACAAAATTAAAAGGCTGCTTTACAAATTAAACCTACATTCATCATCAAAACATGATCACCCCACGTACCCGTGTGCGAAGCACGGGTTGCAACCTAGTAATTTATTTAATTTAGGTTGGATTCATTGTTTGATTAAGAATGTGTTAATATGGACTGAATTAATTTAAGAGCGCTGCTAGGCGCGATACCTATAGGCAGGTACAAATTAAAAGCACTTTTTATTATATGTACTTTTGCATTCTATCAACGTAGGAATTTTGGGACACAGGGACCTGTAGCAGTCAGAGTTTATTTGATTGGTCTGTAGGACGAGAAGTAAATTTTTGTCATCCATCAAAATCAAAATGACCACAAAATAGGTTATAGAAAGTAGGAGGGAAAAAAAAGCGAGAACGAAGAGAGGGTGAAAATACCGGAAGAGTAAAATTTTGCTCTGGGCAGTATCTCGTAGCAATACCGTAAATATGAATTATAATTTATGCATTGTTTTACAGAATTGTAGCTGCCTGTAGTCAAAACAATATTGTGAATTGCAACACTTCTAATTTGTTTTAGATTGTTATTGTTTTCATCATATTTGATTACGTTTTAATTATCATGTTTTTGATCTTATCGAGTTAATAATTAGTTACAACTAGTACAACACGCGCTTCACACATGATGACGGCACAAACTTTTCATGCGCGATGATAGCACAAGCTTTGCTGGTGGATTTTTTTTGCCAACAAGTGCACGATATTAGGATATTAATTCAATTTGAATTAAGATATAATTGATTGACTCGGTTATAATATATATGAAAAGTTAGCATCTAAACTAACAAAAATTTTGCATTTCAAACAAGGCTTGAGTGATTTTAGATATAAAACCGATCGACTCAACTTTAGTACACATAAATTTGCGGTTTAATTAAGATATGAACAGTTTAATTTAAAATTTAACCGAAATATAATTGATTGACTCAGTTTTAATAGACAACAAACTTGCATTTTAATTAAGGTATAAGAAATTTTAGTTAAATGACAAGAGTTATTGACTAAGTAATAGAATATAAAATTTTGATTTTTACTTAAGGTGGGAGTATATTTAGATATATTGAGATATGTTTGAGTTTAAAGAATATCTTAGGGAGTTTATTTCGATATATTGAGATGTACTGAAAAACAAAAAGTGTGACATTAAAGGTATTACAACTATCATTAAAGATTAGATAATATCTGAGTATTGATAATTTGAGTTTAATTAAACTAAATTTTGCTAATACAGTGTTCATAGGATACACTAAAAACACCACATAAAATTTCAAGCAAGATAGAAAAGAATTTTAATTTTAATTTATTTAGATAACAGTTGTAACGGACCAGCAGAATAATGAAGTCAATATATATTCGTGTAAAGAAAGAACTAAGGGCGATTTCTTGTTGGTTGTATGACCTTTATTCGAAGCATCATTTTACTTGGAAGCAAGGCTTTCAATACATGATTCAAAGCGTAAATCGTTGTGTTTAATTTTGAATTTGAATTTGGATTTAAATTGTGAATCGTAAATTCAGTTGGTTCATATTTGTAGTACAATGCAAACTAATTTGTAGAATTGGAGTACGGTGCAAGCCAGTGCAACATAGTGCAAGTCAAATTATTACATAACTGAAGCTAGTTTATAGTTTATACCATAAAGCAAGTTAGGTTGTTGTATATACAAGTTAGATTATGATCTATACAGTTTATGACATAATGTTTATTATTTATTATTTTATTTTTTTACATCTCAAGTCAAATTATTGTACAACCAGTAACAACTTTTAATATATAATATACCGTAACGCAAACCAATAACTATTATACTGTACAAGTTAATTTACTATACCATCCAATCTAATTTACAGTGCAATCCAGATTATGCTACAATGAAATTTTACCAATTAAACAATTTGCGCTATTTTACGATATAATTAAGTAATTGATTTTACTACTAAGGCCGATTCATAGTATAATGCAAGCCAAATTTTGACATGATTCAATCCAATTTACAATACAGTGCAATCCAATTCATCACAGGATGCAATCTAATTTCCTACTGCATTTTTTATGTAATTAATTGAAGAAAATATAATTTGACATTCTACCAAATTCATCAACGTGCAGGTCATACAACCAATGTTTTTCAGTCATCTACGATTGCATATGCCACCACTATTGCTGTCGGTGCATCTTTCCCCATCTTGGACTTCTTTAACTTTCTTAATTCTCCTTTTGTCTCTCCAAATTTCATTACTTCAAAGCCTCAATTCTTAAAAAATTATAGAATCATTAACCTTCACCAAAGTCAAACGACGATCAAAACCCTGTTCGTTCGAGTCGTTTTATGTCGTTGTTAACATTTGAATCTGGGTTGGAATGATGAAATTTTCATGAAAATAAAAATTAAATTATGCAAGAAAGATTTAATTTCTTTTGGATGATTTGATAATTTCTAATTTCCATGCTCGTGAAAACATTGCCTGTTATTTATTGATCATTATTGTTGGCTTATTTCAATTGTTTTGGTGAACTTGTTATATTCTTAGGTGAAGTGTTTTGATTTTTTGGATAACTTATTTTGTATTGCATGAAGTGGAGAGTTTTTAAAATTGATTTGGATGGTAGTAACATGAAACATTTTTTTATCAATTAGACAATTACCCATGGAAAAAGGATGCCCAGGTGTTGAAAATATCTGACTACTGTATTCAGCCACAGAAGAAGTAGAAATATGCTCTTTTGCTTTAGAAAGTAATTCTTAGTTGATGGATTCTAAAGCAGGTGACTTGTTTAAATCCACATTGGTTTGCTGGTTAGCTTTTATTATAATTCTTATCTATTTATTGTTCTTATTTTGACTACAGTAATTGAAATCCTTGGACAAGTACCATTGCTACAAAAGCTTCCTACTACTTCTCTGTGGAAAATCGCTAAGCTTGTTAAGATTAAGTGTTATGGTTAGATTCTAATTTATATTTTCTTTTATTCAGAGATTATTCAGTTCGAATTCAGTTATTGCAGTTTAACATCATCACTAACTATTATGTAACCCTTGAGTTGCTTATAGTGATATCGTGAAAAAAAATACAGTATTTAACTTTCAGGTATGTTATTATAAAAAAGAATTTATCATGCAATGTGGAGTTGAGAAGGATAACTTATAAATTGAACTTGTTATTTCAGTTCTAACGCATAATTTGTTTTACTACAAGTTTATATATTTGAAAATTAGTTAACCACATTTGTTTATTAAATTTAATATTTAAGATTTATTATTTTTTGTGTAGAAAAATATATTTATTCAGATAAATTTTGGATTTGACAATTGATATTTAATAAATTTATTTGGATGCATTTTGGGTTTGATAGGTAAATGTTGTATAAATTCAATTTTATATATTATTGGGGAGATTGATGAAAATTAAATGCGTAATAACAATGGATCGATTATTTTATCGCAACAAATTCCAAACTATTCATCTAAGATAAACACATTATATTATCAGATTTTATAAAATATTGATTATGGAATAAAAATGGAAAGTAGCAAACTTGGAATGTGAGGGATCGTATTGCTATTTTAAAATTGTTAAAAAGTATTGTAATTGTGATAAATATGAAAAAAGTAAATCATTACAACTTTATTGTTTTTATTAATAGTTTCCACTTATTAAAATAAAATTATGTCAATTCAGAAAATGAAATGGAACAGGTATAAATTCTTATTTCTATTATTCAATGTTAAAATACTTTTGTTATGGATTAAAGTTGCATATTTATACATTTTTATTCTAAAATAATTTTAACCTTTTTGTGAATTTTTAATATTATGAGTGATTTATTGAAAAAATAATAAAGATAATTGAGGAGAAAAGCTATGGGAGAGAATTCAGGAGAAGTTAGTTTTTTATTATTATTTTACTATTATTTACTAGATTGAGTTTGAAATAAAACTAATTTAATGAAAATGTGTTGGAACTCCATTTTACTTCTTAGTTTAGTCACTAGCATTAAATTTTTTATGCTTACCCGAATCTGATTAAATGTTAAACTACTTATAATTGCAGATCGGTCTTTCAAAGAAAAGGTTCATTTAGCTATAACGTAACCAATATCTTCTTTGATTGTTCAAGAGAATATCATACGTCAACTTAATCCCATGGGTCTAGAATTCAGTATTTTAGATTTAACTGTTTGGATTAAATGGACCTAGGGATACAATTCTTCTTTAAGCTGGAGACGGTGATCACATTCCTTTATCACGTATAAACTAACTCTTTTAGGGTGTGAAATTTTGATAGGTTTTCTGTTTGAGGGAGTTTGTCTTGGATGTCACTAGCATTAAATTTGTTTATGCTTACCCAAATCTGATTAAATGTTAAACCACTTATAATTGCAGATCGGTCTTTCAAAGAAAAGGTTCATTTAGCTATAACGTTACCAATATCTTCTTTGATTGTTCAAGAGAATATCGTACGTCAACTTAACCCCATGAGTCTAGAATTCAGTATTTTAGATTTAACCGTTTGGATTAACTGGACCTAGGGATACAACACTTCTTTAAGCTGGAGACGATGATCACTTTCCTTTATCACGTATAAACCAACTCTTTTGGGGTGTGAAATTTTGATAGGTTTTCTATTTGAGGGAGTTTGTCTTGGATGTCCTTAGCCTTTTTATTTTTAATTTTTATAACGTTAGGTTTTAGGGGTGCAATTTTTCTTTACGCTTATGCTGGAGAAGGCCCAAGGTAGTCTTTTCTGATATAACTAATTAAGTCTTGACCTTTTTAATTTAGAAGCTGGACATAAGCTAGATTTTGTTATTTGGTTACTGACCTTTTAACTTCTAGAGTATTTTTAGTAGTTTTGGAGTTATCCGTAAAAGAAGTTTTTACTTTTTATATGAATTCATGCACATATGATATGCTATGGTGTTTCAATACATTTTGGGATTGTAAACAATCAATTATCAGTAAAACAATGTACATATGTATGTATGTTAAACATTGAAATGAAATATTCTTTCGTCTTGTTTTGATATTTTCCTTTATCGCATCACCTTTTAGTTACATAAACACATAATATAATTACACATGCACAAACACACTCATGCACTTCATGGTATATAGCAGTGAAATTTATGGTTTTAAAAAAATGTATTTTCTTTAACTAACATGATGACGCATATAGACACAACATTGAATAAAAGCTACATAAAACAAAACAAAATATTAGGAAGAAAAACAATAAACAAAAGTTAAAAATGCCCGACGATAAAATTGAGTTATCCACCCCTTATCTTGTACACATTATATTTGGTGGAGCCAGCCAAAATATTTGGAATATACTCTCATCACAAGAGCATGTTATCATTCTTAAGAGTTAATTCATCGCATAATATTTTAGCGTCGTTTTAGTGTTTCTCGAAAGAGCTCACATTAGTTTTCACGTAATTGAGATTTTCTTTAACGTAATATTAATATAATACTCCAAAAATAAAAATATCAATCGTATTATTGTTTAAATTTTTTGCAAAGGTATAGCAGGGCATGACAGCTGCCCATAGGAAGGCAAACGCATCAGCCAAGCTAATCTGGGCTTCCTTGCGAACCGATCGACCCAAGGGTCGGCCGATTCATAATTCATGTGTTCAGGTTCTTCTCACGTGAGGATAGAAAACTGGCTGAAGTGGCTCTAAGGTGAGAGAACAGTCAGACCGACAGAGAAAATCATACCTACTGAAGTCCTACTACCTTGGAAAAGCGCTAATACAACTATCTTGCCACCAACTGCTCCTATCCGACGTGGAAAGTAGCAACAAACTCTGAGTTATGCCGCCTGACATCCTGCAAAAGAAGCAGCCAGAGTACGAAAAAACAGTTTGTCACCATATATGCATGTATCACCCTCCAGCTGGCAAACATCCCACAGTCCGAACCATCTCACGGTTCAGTCTTCCGTACAGACTGCGAATATCCTTAGGCAATCTCAACTGCAGATCACGGGAGACTTGCTCATATAAGCATCCCAAGCATTTTATCAAGCAAGGGGTCGGATTTAGAAAACTTAGAAGGATAACACTTCCTATCATACTCTTATCATCTTCAAAAATTCTCTATCATCTCCATGTATCCATTGTGTGTGTAGAGAGAATAATATACACAGTGGACGTAGACATCATTTTGGTCGAACCACTCCAAAATCCGTGTTTCTTTGTTACTAGCACTCCATGATTAATTCACTATCACTTACTTCAAAACTAACAACATCATTAAAACCTCACTTTCTCACAATTTCCGAGGTTGATTAGTCATTCTGTCTCGTTGACAGAATTTTGTCAACACATATTATTTATGAAAATTTTGAACTAATTAGTTAATTACGTTATAATCTTCATGATACTGTTGCATTTATCAATGTCGCAATGTAATGTATCATACATGAGTACTTCATAATCGATAATTCATTCGCAGTATTGAAATCCAGACATTTGGATTCCATTAGTGGTCAAAACATTATCCAACAAAATTCTGATTTCGGTCTATGTTTTTGTTCCGCTCTTCAAATGCCAAAAATATATCAAGATACTATGGCGTAAAAGAAGGGAAATGCAAATGTAAAAAAATAAAAGAAAGCTAACAATTCAAACATGATAATACATAGAATTCGTAAACTACAAAATATTTTAGAAAAAACGTAACACTTTGATCAGTTTCAACCAAATATAATAGAAGTAACGTGAAAAAAGTTGAAATAAATAATTGAATTGATCTTTTTTACACGTAATATTTATTTTGTTTTTATAAATATGAGCATGCACTATGTATTATTGTTTTTTTATAGAAGAAAGAACCAAACTCTAAAATCGAAATATATAGAAATTTCTAGAACCATTCGAAATTGAGAAAATCTAAATAAATGAAATGGAAACGGAAACCATAATCTTGGTCATTGATTTATGTATAATATCAATAATTAATTTTAATAAAGAAAATAGATTGTCTGTAACTCTGTCAATGAATACCTGAAAAATTTGAAATTTATTCGCTTCTATATTAAAAAATAAATATTCGTATTCGAAAAAATGGATGCATATGCGGATATGAAAACATCCGCATCTGAATATTATCCGTTCGTATTTTGTCAAGATTATAGTTTATATTATTCGTATTTTAGTATAACAAAATGATACTTACTTATTGGTCTATTAAGTTAACAGTTTATATTATATACATTTATATACATTATAAATGCTCAAAACTATTTATTATCACTGTATTTATTTATTTTTCGTAATTTTCTAATCAACATGACTAAAAAAATTATGTTAAAACAAATTTTTATATTTATGTTTCTAGATTTACTAATCATCAGCAGGTATATAAATATCTGATCTCCATTCGTATCTGCAGACGTCAATATTCAAGAATGATTGCAAATGTGGATGTAGATATGACTGACACTATCCGCAGAAGTATTCGTTGACAGACCTAGTTATATAAGATTAACCCGTGCTGGTCATTTTAACAATAGTCGAAGTTAATTATACACCCATGCAGTCTTCCGTATCATATCTCTTCCCAACATCATATACATGCTTGCGCACATCATTCGTTCATACACTAATATCAAATTAAATGCATAAAATAGAGCCACAAGCATAATTATGAAAGGTGCACTAAGGCACACACATGGAGCAAGTGATGCGACCATCGCAATTTTAACCCTAAGGCACAATACACGTGAAACGACGCACTGCATGGCACAAATGGCACGTAAGGCGCACATGGCGCACAATGCAAAAGGACGTGCTTTTTCAACATTTTGTTGTCTTTTTATTTATTTATTTTTCACATCAAAAAGTGCATGAAGATTTGTTATATCATATGATTATGCTTATTATTACTATTATTTTGCATGTTCCAATGGATAGGTTTTTTATAATTCTTTTTGCTTGAAGACGAAAATATGTTTAAACCGGACGTTGAAAATCTAATTCTCTTACATAATATATTCTCAAAGCAAGTTGTAACATAACAACTATCATGTATATCTATGGATCAGATTAGGATTTCTATTTTTTCAGCAATACGTATTGTTATTTTGGATTTTAGTTTTTAAGAAGGCTAGTGTACTCAAGATTTAATGCTTATGACATTATGTTTAATGACATTTTTGCGAAATGATTAAAAAAAAAATCTTTGCTGTATACGTTTTTGGTAAAATAAATATTGGTTATATTGGCCTTTCTAATTAATTGTTATGTATAATAATTTTTTTTTCCTTATAAGCATGTACATTAAATCAAAAAGGCGGTACACCATTCACCGTGTCATGCACTAAGGCTCCAAGAAAGTTTTGCACCATTTTGTGCCGTGTACATTTAATAGCCGTGGCCTCAAGCTAATTGTACATGTAAACGTACTTTATAGATTACCCGCTCACTAGTCGTCTTCTTTAATTTATTCCGCTTTTCCCTTTTCATGCCTTCTTTTTAAAGAAAAAAAATATATAAAAAATTGAATATAACATGCAAGTTTGTACGTATTCTTTAGTGGTTATTGGAGCTTGCCAAGTACGGTGTGGTGCCACCCTTGAAGCCAGTGGACCATCACTACAGTTTTTAAACAAAAATTATCACTACATTACTATACATATTACGCTCGTGTGTGTATTAATTTAAGGTTATAAGACTTCAAATGTTTGCTTAGTACCACTATGTGGTAGGTCGTATGGAATTTGACGTCATAATAGCCGTCTTCAAATTAGGTTACCCAACCCAAAAGTTTGTTTGGATTGCCTCTGGTCTGAGTTTGTATAGTGCAACACTAACTTTTATGATTTCACTTTTCTGGATGTATTTGCTTGACAGATCCTGGTGAATTTGTCGTTTGTAAAGGGGAAACTGTAGATGGGCTATATTTTATTTGGGAAGGAGAGGTACAACTGCTATTACTTGTTGTTATTTTTTTAAATATTGGTGGCACACATGTTTGTATTCAATTCTGAAATATCTACTATTAATATAATTTAGATTGAAGCTAATTTTTTATGGTGGTTCTATTTGTTGTTACATTCTTTGGTACATTGGCATTGGTGGATATGCTACACATGAAAAATATTACTATGTTAGCTTTTGAGGGAACAAATGAACCACTTAACTTATATATGATACCATTGAGAGAATAATTCACAATACGTACATAGTAGATTTAGTCAAATAAGTGGTAAATACCAAATAAGTGAATAATATATAACCATTGCACCCCTCTCACCCAATTTTTTTTACTGAGTTACTTAATTTTAATCTCAAACAAAAAACTCTTCTTCAAATGTTGAGACGACAGATGAGAATTCATCTAAATCTCAGTGTCTACCATTGCTGAAAGTGATACTTGTCCCTGCTCCTCCTATGTTAGTTGTCGCCTCCTTTGTTCAAACATGGATGATGATAATTTGCTTCAGTTCGTGATTCCTAATGTTTTGAGAGGATGTCCATCAGAAAAATCTGAAGCAAGTTCTATTTGAGGGATAAATTTTATACATTGTGATTAAGTTTATTTGTGAGACCGACGCAAAAAAAGATATACGTTCAATTTTTTTCTTTTACTCTCTTACTTTCTCTCTCTCCTTACTTTTTTTTAAATAATACAAGAATACAATGAACAAAATTCATCTTCTTCATCTCCCTCCACAAATTACTTTGAAATAATACCGTCTTCCATGTATGCTTAAAATTCACAGGAAACGACTTCTGCAAATCTTCAAATCCTTCAGTCTTGAGTGCACAAGTTTGAATGATCGTAGAGTTAACCTTGGAAACCCGACGACAGTTGTCGATTTCACTATAATCGTGCAAAATTTCGCTTTCAAGGTAGTAACCTCGTCCACGGCACAATAACTTTTATCACTTGTTCTTCATTGCTCCTACCCGTTAATTCCAACAATCTAAAAATGAAATTAAATTTACCCCTAAAGAGAATTGGACTATTTAAGTTTTATGGCAAAGATTGGACTATTATGAAGGTTAATGCATTTGAAGAAAAAACAAGGATTTTAAGGGTGTTTGGATTGAATTTGAATATTCAGAACATTTGAAAAGCAAGAAATACAGTGAATCAATTTACGTTTCATAATTATCTTCATTTTATTGGTTTTGATAATAACCCCATTTCGTCGATATTTTTGAGAATGTATAGTGGTTGAAGAACTGTCTTTCATTGGTGATGTGTGTTAACCACAATTACATAAATTTTGAATAAGCTTGGTGTTGATTTTTTTTTATAAAAAAAAATCAAAATATAAGTTTGCGATAAAATAATCACTAGGTGGCAGTGAAGTTTGAAAATAAATGCGAGAATATATGAATTATATACATGGATATTATTTATCTACCGATTTAGGCACTGTAATTTTGTAGCTTGCAATTAAAATTAGTGCATTCTATCATGGAACGTAATAAAGAATCGGACATGGTGTAACATACAATTCAAGTTAGTATATTTTATTACTAAACATAATATAAATTATATTTAATGATCATTGAGTTTGGGTTGGTTGAAGGAAAAAAAGAAAAATTCAAGGGCACTAGGAGTGAATCATTATTTCTTAGTAGCGATCTCTTTTATTTTTGCAATATTAAGTAGTTTAAAAGAAAAAAAGGGTTTTATAATATAATTTGAATAGACACAAATATACATTATATGTTTTGAACTTCTTTATCTAAATTATAGACTTTTCATTTATACAAATGTTGCATGGTAAAGTTTCTTAAATTCCAACGTTATCTATTTGAAATTTAAGCATTTATGATGTTTTCATAAATCAATGTGGTGATTTATAAATCAATGTGGTGATTTATGAAAACATCATATTTAATTGCATTTACGAAAGTATTATTTAAATCACACTTCTCTCTTTTCCACATCATATTAGAAACAAGTATTATTTAAATCGGAATGTGGTGAAAATCAGAGGGCTGAGAGGGGTACGAAATAAGGTGCTATTGAACGCTCCTCTCTCTCTCTATACATATACATAAACATACATGTGTATGTATGTATAAAATACAAACTAATAGTACAATACACACAAAATCCATATGACATCAAAGTGAACGTTAAGCTTGTTTTATAAAATTGAAATAAAACAATAAATATTAAAAATAAAGTGAAGTATGATATATGATTTAGTTATACAAGGTAGCAAAGATGAAACTGAATAGAAAGCACTTACAAGTATAATAAGTTGGGTGTCGTTCTCTCCACTTTACTTTTAAATTGAGATGATCTATTAATCCTTCTATGTTATAAATTGAAGTGAAAGTAAGTTATGTTTTTGTAAAAGGATAAGTGAAAGCAATATTTTATGTATTTTGTAAGGTGTTTGAAATGAGACAGTGGGTATACACATGCATATATCATGAAAAATTAGTCAATTTGATCCATGTGCGAGTATAACAATAATTGCATGTTTGAAAAAGACTTATTTGGTTTACCAACATCAGCTGGTAGTTATGAGATATATGAAAAATTATTATTTTGAAATACATGTATGAAATAAGTATTCATAATTATTAAATTGAAGATGAATATGTGGTATATATTAAGGATATTTTAATTTATTTATGTTAATGAGAATTATTTATTCATACATAAATCAGTATTGGTTATAAGGGTGCGTTTTTGTGCCATACGTAAAAGGCATGGGAAATGAGATTTGAAAAGAAAATGAAAGGGTTATTTGAAAGGGGTAATAACTGGTTTATTATTAATAATTATGTTATTAATGTATTAACTATTTGTGTTTGAAAGGAGATAAAAGTTTTATTATGTGTATTGAAAGGACACCACAATATTAATTCTTATTAATTAACATTGGCGTACGACGCATCCATGCAACACACCATTTTGATTAGCTCATCTTAATGGGTTAAACTGTGAGTTCTAGCATTGACGCATTGGAAGCATCCGACGTGTTCGATGCGATGCGAACTTCAACCGGGCACGAGAAAGTTGCGAACGGTACCTAAGACTTTATGGTTGACATGTTTTATATATAAGTGCGTACCTTTTGAGTGATATATGCATGAGAGAAAAATAACTTAATTTGAATTTAATTTTGAGTTGATGCAACTTGGTTTTAAATGCTACATATTAAGTTGTTATTTGCTTGTATACTCATGCATGCACGTATGAATAACTAGAACGCAGTGAATGTATAGTGAATGTATATAAATGTGAGTATAATTCTCGTCGTATGTTAAATTATACATGGGAGAAACTATTTTATTTGGTCCTGCTAACTCAACATGGTTCCTTATGAATAGATAAAAAAAACTCTTTATGAATAATGAAAAGTTGTATTCTGATCCTGAATTTTTTTGAACTGTGGGGTTATCTGCCTAAAGTGGGTCTATCGGTCTTTATGAAAACCAGCAATGAAATTTAGATATTTCTTTGTGAGTTCATTCTTATATTCCTAATTTGAGACAATAGAAGTAGGAAAGGCTAATGTGAGAAAATTGGAAATAATTTCTTTCTATGTTGGCCTCACAACATCGAGTAATTTTGAAATTTTTTGATCGTTTTGGTGTGGTGCTATGTAGAGGTGTAAATTTTTGACGAGTGTCCGATGTCTAACTCAGTCCAAAGCTATAAAGGGTCTAGTACATATCCGTCCGATTCTCATTTAGGACACGAATTAGAACATAAAAACTATACAAAAATATGTCTATTCTAGAATACACGATGTTTTTTATTGTCCGTACATTGTCCATCCGTTGTATGGCTCGTATGAACAATGTTCGAATTTAAGTCTTGACCGGTCTGTCTGTTCGAAAATCTTATAGGACATAACACATGCAATTTCGTCCAGTCCTACCTGTTTACTCGTCCTTTTCTCTTATATGACAACGTTATGTGATCACTCCGTGGTTTATACAGACGCTTTAAGAAGAATACCTAACATTGTTTGTCACGGGACAGATACCTTAAAATTGATGGAAGTGTCATATTTTTCTTGAATTATCATACATATCATCACTTATGATATGATAAAATATACTCATAACCCCAGCGATGAACATTGGAAATGTTGTAAAAAGTGTATAATGGAAAGAAACGACACATCTGTTTCAAACATAAACTGGTTGAGAAAGTGATAAAAGAAAAAGTGATCTCATTGGAATATTAAGATCAGAGAGGAACTTAATGAATCCGCTTACTAAATTATTATCAAGAAAAATAGTACTTGAATCTTCTATTGGGATGAGCTTCGAGTCTACAGTATAGGAAAATACGGTGAGTTTCGATTTGAGGTCAAACGAAGCTATATGATTACTCTTTGTCATTTCCCTTTTAGCGATTTATGTTTATTAAACCACATGCTCTTGTGAATCCACAATCAACCATGGTGGTGGTTACGTGACGCATTTGATCAGTTATTTTGTGGAATTTTTAATTTTAATTTTATGCTCAGACCAAATTCATAGTTAGTTTTGTTAGCGACTTAGTGTTTTCAGTAGGTTGTGCTTGCTTGTCCTTTATCAGATCTATCTTCGGTTATGGCGATGTTTCTGTGATGCACTTGACGGATTTTACTATTTGAGTTGAGATTAAGTTTCTTTGCTCTTATATAATTCATAGCCAGTTTTCGAGGCGCACTTGATAAATTTTACCGATTGACCTTAATTTGATCATTTTTACTCTTTTCGAATCCATAGTCAGCACTGGTGATGCTTTTATGACACACTTGATGGATTTCGCTGATTTATATAAGGTTTTGTCTTATTACACTCACATAATTTGTAGTCAATATTGATGGCGCTTTTTAGACGCACTTATGGATTTTGTTAATTGGGTTGAGATCGAACGAATCTTTTGTTTTTAATGAGTTCATAGCTATAAGTGGGTGGTGCTAGAGCGAAGTCATTGACTCACTTACTTGGGTGTGAAGGTGAACCGTCTTCCATGAGAGATTTGAGCTCTTTAAAGCATTCATGAATTTCCAAGATAGACGCTTGACCATTAAAAGTGCATATTTATCGTGGAGTTAACTTCTAAGGTAAGTCCTTGCTTGTTCCCGTTTACGTGAGTCGCTTTCCACAATATGCTATTCCTTCCCTCTAATTCAATATTTCGCTTTTCCTCTATCTAGTACTTGCTCGGGACTTGCATGCACTAGCTACTAGTCTGCTGACCAGGGTCGTCAAGGTTCACATCACTGTATCCGAATCTGAATTTGTATCTTTCACTTTATGCATGGTTTGGAAGTGGACGAGAAAGATGAAAGGAATCCCCGAGTTTAGTGTATTAACTGCAGCTCAAAGTTTTAGTTACTTCGATTCGATATTTTTTAGTTCGATTCCATCCATGACTCCATTTTCTTCCCTATGAGTTTCAATATCAATAAAATTCTAGTTCTTATGGTTCATATGTCATAGTATGTATATACCATTGAGACCGGCATCATGTAACCCATCCAAGGTTCGAGATAATTAGCGAGGTGACATACTAAATCTAATGCAGAAATTGAAAGTGTAATACGTGTTGTGAGGTTCAAATCTTTGTAGTTCAAGAAGAAATTCACTACTTAGATCAAATTGTAAACTCGCTTCTTTATGTATCAGTTCAATCGAAAGACGTTAGCACTTATATTTGAAACTTGTCCTTGTAGTTAGAGATTTTTGGATAGCTACAACAAAATTCAAACTGTTTTAATTTGTCCGACCTTTTATACTCGGCATTAATGTGGAATTTTTTCTATATCTAAAATGTTTATTTATTGAGATTAATTTATTTATGAGACGGACAAAAAAAACTATATATTTTCTTTCTTTCATTCTCTATATTTTCTTTATTCTTATTCTTATTCTTTTTTTTTTTGAGAAAATACCAATGTAGTAAACAAAATTCTTCTTTGTCTCTTTCTCTCCATAGATTACTCCTAAATAAAATCATCTTTCATATATGCTTCCAACTTCCGAGCAACGATTTCTGTAAATCTCCAAATCCTTCAATCTTGCGTGTACAAGTCTAAATGGTCGTTGTGTTGAACTTGAAGAGCAGGCGACAATTGTCGATTGCTTCCGAATTTCGATTTCAACACACAGTAATCTCGTCCATGGCACAACAATTCCTATCACTTGCTCTTAATTGTTCTTGCCCATCAATTTCAACATTTCAAACCCATCTTCTATGAAACTTCAGAGCCTCATGTTCTGACATGATTTTATATTTTGTAAAATAGTTTATTGTCGAGAAAATTAATGCCACACTTTTAGTTTTCAGTTTTTTTTTTTTGATTGATGGATATTTGTGTGTATAGAGTGTTTACAATGAAACGGGGGTGGCATTTCCTCTTTCATCTCAATGTAGATCCACATTGTATATTGTCATGTAGTTACCTTAAATAAGCGACCAGCATTTGTTGTATGTTGTCATGTGGTTACCTTAAACACACGGACCAATATTATGGATTTTGTAAATTATGTACAATGCATTCATCATGGAGTCAAATTTAATATGTAATTCTAAACCTAGCTAGATGTTAGTTTAAAGTTTTGCATATACTTGCAGTTGCATTAAAGATATCCGAATTCCAGTCCAGTCTGAATCCGACATAGTGATTCAGAAATATATAAATAGAGTACGTATATCCTTACAATAACCTGATAGAATTTTGAAAATTTGATATCCATTCGGATTAGTATCAATATTCACCCTGAATTTTCATGACTATTGCACTTTAGCTTCAAGAATGTTCGTTTCATACTTGATATCTAGACAAACTCACAATTATTTACCTTATATCTGTACGTTATTCAATAAACTAACACCAATTTTAAATGTACTTGTAACAGGCTGAAGTTTCTGGATCTGCTATTACAGAGCAAGGAGTTCTTCGCTTGAAGCAGTATGATTACTTTGGTGGTATACACTTATCTTCGCCCCAAGTGCCATATGTGGCCTTGATGTATCTTCATATTATCAATTACTGTTTTTTCTATTAACTACACTAATCATAACTGATTACTTTTAGGTATAGATAATTCCATACACCGAGTAAATGTAATTGCATTGTCAAAGGTAATTAATGTACGTGCTTACTATGTTAAATCCTGGGTAAATACATGAATTGTGACTTATTATTGATACAATTTTGCAGACTGCATGCTTAGTCCTTGAGCTTAGACATAAAAATTTATTGCAGCCTAATTCAATTTGGAATGCAGAACGAACACCGGAAGATTTCTCGTTAGTTGAGCAGCTACTGCACTTGGAATCAGTGAAAGTAAATTATACAATATTATTATGATATGAAGCATAAAAAACACATGCAGAAATATCTTTTTTTTAGCGTGAGTTCCACAACAAATCTGTAGGGTGATAGATGATAATCAAGTTATGCCCTTGCATGCCAAAAAATAACTATACTAGTAAAATATACCGCAATTTTCATTATGATGAACGTGGTCATTGTATTTAGAAATCAGAAACTTTTAGAGTGAAAAAACTTACCATTTTATTCTTGTTAAAACTTGATTCAGTCCCACTTCCAATTTTTTTATGGAGATGCTTTCTTGTAGTTCTGCTTACACTTAATAAGCAAAACCAAATTGCGGGGTTGACTTTTTCTGTGTTTATAAATTACCAAAGGTGGATTTGTTCCGTGGATTTACTTTGCCAGATGCTCCAGCTTATAAACAAGTTTATGGAGGGCAATTGATTGGGCAGGCATGTTTCTATCCAATTCTTTAATTTTCCTACTAAGAATCATCGATTCATTTTTTTCATCTATTTATAACCAATGGTGAATTTTGGTTGTTATTTTTATTTATTTTAAGATACCGATGCCATTAATGTGCATACATCTCACAAAATTCTAAGATCCCTTGTCTTGTAGGCATTAGCAGCAGCATGCAAGACTGTGGATTGCCTCAAAATGGTGCATAGTTTGCATGCATCATTTATTATTGCTGGAAAATTTTGTAAGCATTTCTAACCTAGTCAACATAAACACTAGGACTTCCATTGTTCAAGTTTGCTAATAGAATAAGGCTTGTCATATTATAAATTATTTCTCAAACATAACCAATGTATTATTAATGATTTCAGCCCCAATTGATTATCAAGTTTACCGCCAGCGTGATGGTAAAAGATTTGCTAGTAGACGAGTTGATGCAAAACAAGAAGGTGCTGTCATATTCAGTTTGGTTGCATCGTTCCAGGTTTCATTAATTTTGAATTTAAGATTTTAGAGCTCAAATGCAGTTCATACTTCGTACGCTGCTAAATCTACATATTCATTGCTGTGTGATTTTATTTTGATTCTTAATTTATAAAATGACACTGTTCAAGAAATAGGGTTTTGCCTCTTGGCATGCCACATGCTGGTAAGAGTTCAGAAGAAAGAAACCTGGTTTAGGTGTATACCAAACCATCTAAGGTGTAAGACCATAATATACTTGTTTACAAAGTAATTCTACAGTAAAATATGTTTCACGTTAGCAAATGATAAGCGGTTAAGAATAAAAGGAGGGTATTCTTTCAACCACATGATACTTGGATCATAAAACAATCTCTGGATGTTATATAAGTAAGGTCTAACTCTGATGGTGGAGCCACATTCAACTTGTAGGATGATCCAACTTGCTCAAATTTTGTTTGTATACTATTCTGTTGTTGTGTCTAGCTAAATTGTGCTTTTCTGACCCATACACTGTTTGCTAAAATTTGGTCTCAGCAGGTGAACCCTTGTGGCTTCACTTTTTTGTTGGAATTAAATTCTACAAAAAAATCAGTCAAGTCACGATATTTCAATGAACTGTACAAAACTAGAAACTGTAATCTGCATTATCCTGCCATATTACAGTCAAATTATCAACACAATGTTTGTCCTACTTAAGATGGTAAACTCTTAACTGTTTTTGTTCCGTATAATATGACTGCATGCTTAACCTTCATAATAAAGAGAGTTGGACAGACAAAAATGTCAAATGACTAATCGTAAATGAAGGTGTCATCAAAATTTGACTTTTTATTTTGACATTTATATCCTTCTTGTTCCAGAAAGATGAAGCTGGATCTGAAAACTCTGAACATCAAAAAGTATCAATGCCACCAGTGCCGCTGCCAGAAACCGTACACACGTCAATTGAATTTCTTGTACTGTTTTTCATCAATTATTGCAGGCATGACTGACTCATTCAGTTTCATATGCAGCTACTATCGTTGGAAGAGCTAAGAGAAAGACGCCTCACTGATCCCCGCATTCCATCGTATTTTTCTTTTGAATTATCACTATTGCAGTTTTTCCATGCTTTACATTAACACATCAGAAATGAGTTTTATATCAGTAACTATAATCTTTTTATAATATTTTAATGTTAAAGGATAATATTATTAATGTTATCTTACTATTTAAAGGTACTACAGAAACACAGGTGCGACAAAAAGATTTGTTCGATGGCCCTTGGAGATAAAGCTTTGTGATTTCAGTACTTCATATACAGCTCCACCATGGTATATTTGATTTATGCCAGTTTCTCCTGAAGAATATGATTATTACTGTTTTTCATTTCTCTTCAGTTATTTCACTTGATAAGTGTTTGAATTGCAGTTCTTTTAGCCTGAACTACTGGTTTAAAGTAAGAGGAAAGCTTTCAGATGATCCAGCTTTACATAGGTAAAGATTAAATGCAATTTGTTACTGCATTGGAATGATTTGTTGATCTCCATATCTTCTAGCACTTAAAGATATTTGTCTTCAAGTCCAAATTTAGACAGTTTTCCTGTAGGTCAAAAGATTCAAAATATTAGGTAAAAGAACGTCATATAACCTGTGAAACTCTATTACTATGATCACTACAATTCCCTATGTTTATCTTGATGAACTTGTTTCAATTGTTCCTAACATATTCTATTGCTTGATTATTGGATGGTGAACTTGACTTGCAATTTTCTTCGGTCTCCGTTAAATCATCTGGCCAAATTAGTTTGTCCATGGTCTCAGTCGATATATAGCCCAAATTAGCTTCTGAATTCATATATTGACTGCTAGATGGTCTATGATATTGCATGATATTCTTGCAGATGTGTCGTTGCATATGCTTCAGATCTTATATTCGGTGAGGTCAGCATGGATCTATCCCACAAAAAGAGTCAGATAATATTGACCCTCGAACACTCGTAAGTTGCAAGTCCACAGTTGTGATTCTGTTGTTGGTTTAGTTTTTACATTGTTGATTTAATATACTTCAAAAAAATAGAAAAATAAAATACAATTCTCAACGTTAAGATGTTCTGCTCTTGTAACATTTTCGATCAAGAACATTTTTGGTTATTTTGTGGTCTATTATATGAAAAAATTGGAAAAATACATATGTTCCTTCAGTTCACCAATTTTGATACACACGTTAACATGTGTACCTTCATTTTACAAATTTCTTCAAACAGAATGTGGTTCCATAGACCTGTCAAAGCAGATGATTGGTTACTATTTGAGGTAGGTACCTACAATGCACCAATTTAAATGAAGACTTTTCTTTTCTTTTCTTTTGTTTTTTTCCTTCTACAATTGAACATGATAATATACATGTTGGGTCTTTTATTGTGTAGATAGAGAGCCCTACTTCTAGTGGAGGAAGAGGATTCAGTAGTGGTCGCATGTTTAATCCGAAAGGAGAGGTATGTTTCATCAATTGACTTACTGTTATGACTTGAGTATATATGTGTAATTTATATGCCCGCGATGCACAGCTTGTTGCAACGCTAACTCAGGAGGTTGTTATAAGGAATATGAAATCAAGTACGGAAATTCGCAAATCAATGCTATAAAAGTTCATGTACAAATAGCTGAAGATGCCCTACACAAAGCAATAATGACATGTTTTATCTCCCAGAATCTTGATGTATTGAACCGTATTTGCTGAACAGACTGAACAAATAAAACCTTGTCTTCCTACTTTGAACAGTCTTATCATATTTTCTATTTGTGTTACAACCACATCATGATGATGATGATGATAATAAAAAGAATTGCTTACGCTATAATAAAAATAATTATTTGAGTAATTAGTCATTATTTTATTTTTATTATATTTACCAGTATATTTATTTTTCCATTGAAATGGCTATGATTTTTACTGCAATCAACTGTGCGCGTTTACAGATATAAAGCTGCTATGTACATCCTTCAAACCTACAAAATTATTTGACTTATACGCTGATTTGTAAAATTAGACATAATTTTTGTTTTAAAAAATAATGACTAAAATTAGGAATTGAAAGTAAAGATTGGGGGTTGCAAATCTGAGTTTGGGAGAGAGAGGATCTACAAGATGAGGAAGAAAAAAGTGGATTGATTAAGCATGCTAATGAATTAAAAAAATATTAAAATTCGTTTGCATCGAAGAAAAGGATAATTATTTGATATTCGAAAATACGGTTGTAAATGCGGATAATGAATGAAGACATCGCATTCAAAAATTATCCATTTGACTTTTGTAAAGAATATAGTAGATATTATGTGTATTTTAATATGATAAATGATATGTATTAAATTAATACTTCAAACTATATGCATTTAGTGGCTACTCAAAGCTAAAATGCCTATTAGACCAAAATTACCATCATATTTGTTTAACTTTTGTAATTTTTATATTCGGTTGGACCAAAAAAATAAATGTTAAATCAAGATTTTATATTTATGTTTTTGTGGTATATCATCATTAGTGGATATGTTAAATATTTAATATCTGAAAATAATTTTGGGTATTCGTATCTAGAAGTATCTGTTGTGAGAACTAGGTTTGATAGTGATTTTTGTAAAATGAAAAATCTTGTAAATAGATTCGCAATGGAGTTGGTGGCATATTAACTGGCAGAAGCGAGTTGATAAGGATGCAACCTAAAATGCCTGTTAGCACATTTGCTATAAATACCGCAGAGGATAAAATGCATCATGGGCAGAGTGAGTCATCCTAAATATTAACTGTGTCAATGGGTACCCGAAAAATCCGGTATCATGCGAATCCATATTCGAAAATATAAAAAATATCCGTTATCCGAAAAACGGATACGGATATCCGATATGCTTTTGAAACAAGGATATAGTTATTGCGGTATCTGTATCCGAAAAATATCCGTCCGATTAACTGATGCATATATATATATATATATATATATATATATATATATATATATATATATATATATATAATTAAAATTATATTTAATCAATATATGTTTTTCCAACTATTGAATGTTACTACGATATGTTTTTTGCTCATTTTAAGTGAAAACCGACAGTTTTAGTGTTTAATTTTCGAATATTTTTGAATACACATACGGATGTTGGTATAAAACAATGTTTTATCATCATATTTTTTTATTTTTTGGTTTTTTACGTACATTAGTACAAAAACTGTATTATGTTGATCCAAACCTTTTTATTTATACTTATAAATTTATTGATTATGGGCAGAGCGGATAAATATCCGATATCCGTTCGTATCCGAAAATTAAACGGATACGGATATCCGATATCCGAAAATTAAGCGGATAAGGATATCCGATATTCGAAAATGATTTCGAATACGGATACGGCACTATCCGTATTCGAAAGTATCCGTTGATAGCCCTATCACCGTGTATACAGATGCCACCTCCAAATAAATAAGGGGCTTTCTACAGGGACCAACGGAAGCGACAAAAATGACAATTAAGAAATCTGGAGGAAAATTACGGGTGCTACAAAGCCCGGAAAAGAACAAGTATGGAAGCTGCGAAAATCAATCAAATGGTGGAATTTGGGGGATTTACTGTTCAGCGGCCAAGATCTTTCGAGTCTAATCCCTAGTCAGTATTCTCGAGCCTTGTAGAATTATTATTCGTACAAAATGGCAGATTTTTGTTCGAGCCTTCTGGGAAATTTGAATAAATAAAGCAATAAACGCTCCTTATTTATGTATAAAATAATGATAAATTCATTTATTTTTTAAATTATACAGGAAAATGATAAATCCTTTTATCATTATTTCTGTATAACTGAAAATGATAAATTCTTTTATCTTTTTCCTGTAAAATGTCCTTAAAACTAATTTTTTAGAAGTAGTGTTCTTAAAACTTATTACCCTGCACAAATAAGACAAATAAGTCGTTGAAGTGAAGTTTCCTTTATTTTATTGAAAATCATGGTCTGGTCTTTATTTTCAAACTTAACACACAAAAAACATTCTCAAAATTATGTGTTAAACTATATTCTAAAATTATTTGACAATTTTTCTTTTTCAAAAATCAAATCTGCACTCAATCGCATAATTAACTTTTTTTTTTGCAAATGTTTGCAATTTATACTGCATATATTTACAGTTTTAGAAACCATAGGTATTTGTAGTGCGAATGAAATTTAAAATTCCGATATTTTTCAAAACATGTTTTTGAGAATGGACGATCGTGCATTTCAAAACCTAAAGCGGGAGTTTTATAAAAGTTCCCTTTAATATATTTTTTAAATTTATGTGCACATTTACTTTAAAAAAAGAGGGAATAAGGCAAAATGAAAATTTTGAAAAAAAAAATTAAGTTGAAGGACACCAAGTTTCATTTTTGGACCATGTAACAAACTTTGAAAGTAAATTAGACCGATTGACAATGCTAGTCATATCTAGCATTATATTCAATTTTCACTATGTATAAAATGCTAGTTATAACTAGCATTATATTCAGTTTTACACTATAAAATGCTAGCTATATTTGGCATTGTCCTTCAGCCTAATTTTTTTCAAAGTTTGTCCTTCAGCCTAAAGTGAAACTTATTGTGTTTCAGACTAATTTTTTTTTAAAGTTTGTTCTTGTGGCTATTTTCCACTTAAAAAACTACTCAACCTTTTCTCTATGCATATATAAATTGTTGTTTATAATGTTGTCAAAATCAAGGTTGTAATCATTTCTAAATTTTCATTGCATCTAACATTTTGTAAATCTTAAATTTTAATTTTAATTTACTAAGATTTGTTATACTTGATGATTGTCGTATTCTGCATAATAATTATCGAGCAATTGTTTGTGGTGCAAAAGAATGGTTGTGCAATTGTCGTACTTACACAAATATATACAAATTTTTGTATGTTGCAGGGCAATAAATACAAAATGCACAACGACACTTCTGTTTCATAAAAAATAATACTTGGGTATTTCTTCTTGCACAACCACAGTAAAACCTAAAGTTTTTTAATTTTCCCAACACTTCGTATGATATATTAACAGATGACCATTTTTATTTGTGTATTGATTATTTATTGACAATAATTTATTTATGAGAGAGATGGAACAAAATCTACGTTCCTTTTCTTACAAATCCACATTTTTCTATCTCTTTCTCTTCAAAAAATTCATTCAAAAACAAAGTCATCTTCTAAATATAAGCAGACTTCGAGGCAATGCTTTCTTCGATTTTTCAATCCTTTAACCTTGAGTGCATAAGCCTGATAGATCGTTATGTTAACTTTTGAAAGAGGATGACATTATCGATCACATCGTAGTTTTGTCGATCTTGCGGGTGAAATAGGCGTAGTTAAAAAAAAAATTCTATTTTGAATCATAGTGGGCATATGAAGTCTAATGGGTTGTATATAAAATCCAACCTAGTTTATTTAAATAAAATCCAGTTTTATTTAATTTTATGATTTAGTTAATTAATATGATTTAGTTAACTTAGTGTTATATAGTTTTGAGTATATCAATATATTCTCATGTGTATAAGATGTGTATGTGCAACATAGCAGTATGTATGTAGTTAATATATATGTATACAAATATTGGATTTTGCACCTATAATGCATATATTCACCATTTATATATGCACCGGTCATCTTAAAATATAATTTAACACATATACATAAATATATATCTATATGTATGTGTGTGTATAATTTTAAATTTCTTAGTTTAAAAATAAAATTTCAAAGTGTGTGTGTGTGTATAGTAATTTTTGTCTAAATCGATATAGTTTAAGTTTAAACTTTTACATTTAAAATATCTAAACAGGACTTGTAAAACAATTTTAAAATCAAATCCAGATCTGTAAATATTAATCAAAACGTCTTTAATTAATTTAAATATATACATACATATACATGCATGCATGCATGTGTGTGTGTGTGTGTGTGTGTGTGTGTGTGTGTGTGTGTGTGTGTGTGTGTGTATATATATGAGAAAAATGAATGATCCTCTGTGAGGTGGAGAACACTCATATAATTTTATTCTATATTTAAAAAATGAGCCTCCAACAAGCCTGGTAGGTGGATCTTCCCCATGACCCCGTACAAAGAAAACCTCCAAAAAAAACCTCCAAAAAAAAAAAGAATAAAGTCGTGGCTATAAAAGTTGTAACGATCCACATTTCGGAAGGTTTAAATAGACAATAATTCATACATGTCCAACTTAAACAATCAGGAATATAGATAATCAATGAGGTTAATTAAGAAGAATTAAAACAAAAGAAGAAAACAAACACAGAATCTCACAGCGGAACAATAAAATACGATAATCAAATAAACAGTTGATGAAGCTGTTTATATAATACATTTGATTTTAATCTATACAACGTTTATCAGAGTTATATATATACATTAGAGATAAAGAGATAATGCAGTAGACAACATGATGAAGGACTAATAATAGTAGTAATATACCAAATCTTCGTCTTCGTCCTCCAGATTGAATCTTCAATATGCTGAAAATCTCAGGACTGACCCAAGCGTAATGAAAAGACAGAACACTCGAGTCAGGACTAAAATATCATTATGTAAGTCAAATCGATGTCTCATAAAATATGATTGTCATGGCGTTAGAGATGCTTCGGAGTTTTCACATCTCTTATCCGGTGTATAAAATGCATGCAATAACTCAAGATGTTACGGGATTTTCCGTCTCTTAAGAATCCGTCAAAATATTTATATATAGTAGAATATGCTACGTATATAATGTCTAATCAATAAAATAAATATTTTTCTTAGCGTTAAGACTTTACATTGATCCCCCTTAACGCGTTTTTAAGTATCGTCGTACAGTTTGCATATAAAACACCAGTTAAACGGACGGTGGGTAGGGATGCGCCGTGATATGACAACACTAAACCAAAATCGTAGGAGTTTCGTTTAGGGATAAAAGTATGACAAGGCACGTGAGGCAATGCCCAAGGTAGGATACTACTAGTTTACCCTACCCGGCTGGTGTTTAACGCATCATGGCCATGATCGCCCAACGCGTCCAACATTTCCATAATCCGGAGGGTGTGCACCAATCAATCACAATGTAAATGATGGGAATACGAAGAAGTGCGTCCACTTGGGGTAGCTAACCCACTTGGTCGGTACGGCTCCTGTTTTAGTCATTTCAAATTGGCACAAGTGCGAAGCAAATCCATCATCGTTATCTTTCTTCAAATCCAATAAATGATACCAAATCCAACGACTTCTTTCTGAAGCCTCCTTCGCGTTCACTGTTGTTAAAGTGGTTCTGGTATCGATAAAGAGTATGTCCATATCCGACCTCGGTCTTTTTAACAACTAAACATCGTTTTGCACATTGATTGGTGCTTTTACATCTCGAAAATAGTACATATCAGATATCAAAATATCATATTCGCTTCAAAATCAAATCCATTGCGAAATCATCATTTTACTCAAAATATACTATTCCGGTTCAGAATCATTTTTGCCTTAATATCTCGATTTCGATTCCAAAATTGTTTCGAATTTTAATTTGGGCTATAACTTCATTTAACCCAATTTGTATTTAAATCCATGATTTAAAAAAATTAACATTCCACCCTTGACCAGTTTGAAAATTTGAAAAATAGTTTGAATAGTTTAAATAATTAATATAGTTTGAATAGTTTTTTTTTAAATAGTTAAATAATTAAAATAGTTAAAATAGTTTAAATGCTTAAAATAGTTTAATATAAAATAGTTTAAATATTCAAATTGTTTATATAGTAAAATAATTTGGAAAACCAAAATAATTTAAATATTTAAAGAATATAGATTTTAATGGTTTATGCTAAAATAATTTATTTGAAAATAGTTTCAAAGTCAATCCGATTCAATTCCAACTTTCCAATTCAAATCAATTCCAGTTTCCATTCAATCGATTTAATTTTGATTTCAATTCAAATCAATTTCAACTTCAATTTCAATTTATTCAATTCCACTTTCAAGTCCAATTAATTCAATTTCAATTTACCGATGTCGAGCTCGATTTTCAAAGTTCGGTAAGACACGTAAATCAAATTAACCTTCAATGTCCAGCAATTGTTAGTTCAGTGACGAGGAGCCGAATTGTCATGACCCGCCCTTCTCGACCTTCGAAAATCGACACAAAATACATCACAGAATAATATGCCGACCCTCGAGTGTCGGAAAAGACAGATTGTTGTGGGAAAAGAAAGAAGATAGAAGAAAGAAGGAACTAAACAATAACAGAATCTCACAATCGCAGCGGAGCAAAATATAATACATAATATGTAACAATCCGCATATTTAACGATTTTATATTTAAATGTTTTATTTAAATATAGCGTCGTTGGTCGGATTTTTGGATCTGTAATGTTACTTTTTGCAAACGGCCAAATTGGGGCTTGAAACCACCTCCATTGAGTCCAAAATGGCGTTTGCGATCTTTTTGAGTATAAGCTTTGATATGTTTGGAGTAAGTTGAATTCTGCAACCTTTTCTAGTTGGGTTTGGGGTTGGGTTCAGCCCACTAACTAACTAATTAACCTTAACTCAGTCCCTCTCTTCATTCACTTATTCATTTCATAAAAACTTAAGCTAAAAAATGAAAATGGGGAAGAGAATGAGAATTAGATATTCCAAGCCCTAGTTTCCTCTTGCAACTTGAATTCTTGCTCCAAATCAAAGAGAAGGTATTGGTAAGCCTCCTCTTCATCTTCTCCAACTCTTCTCCTCTTCAATTTCAGAAAGTTTCCTAAACCTAATTTGGGAAATGTTTTATTCTTAGATTGAAGCTTGTAGAGTTAAAGTGAAGAGTGGCTAATCTCCTTCTTGTGTGTGTGCTTCTTCTTCTTCATTTTGAGATAAAAGGTGAGTTTTGAACTCACATCTACTTCTCTTGATATTATTGATGTAAGGTGAGATTTTTATCTCTCATCTATGTTTATTTCTATCTTTGATGTTGGGTATGAATTCCTAACACCTTGTTCATATGCACTTGCTTTTGGTTTGGATTGAATTGGTGAATATCCAAATTTTTAGTGTTTGGGTTCAATTCTTTAAAGATCCTAACTTTGATGTTTGAACATGTTTTTGGTGGCGAATCGGAGAGCTAATGGAGCTGGGGTATCAATTGGCTAAGGCTCCTTAGGTCCATTGCTCGAACGGTTGCGTTTTGGAGGAATTTGCACTTCATTGAAAAAGGGCAGGAACTGTAGAAACTTGCAGTTCGGCCGACTGAGCCCTGTAGTCGGTCGACCGACCTGCTATCCCGAGCTTTTTTTTTATTTTCTGCTTCTGGCCAGTCAACCGAGCCCTGTAGCCGGCTGACCGACCTGCTCCTATTTTTCTGTTTTGCCTATTTTTGCTCATTTTTGATTGGTTTTCAAATTTTATCGATTCAAGTTGGTTCTTAGTGGTTGTTTATGCATATTTGACTTTGATGATTCCTTTATGACTTCATCCACGGGGTTTTATAAAATAATCTTTTAAATTGTATTAAAAGCTTGCTTCTCTAGTTTATAAAATTCTATTTAGAACGCACACACAATTTCGCACTTCGAGCGTAGTGGAAGGGAGATTAAATGGTTAGGTAAAATACGGACCATGAATCCATGCGTTTATCTTTCCGATTAGTCCCCGACCTATTCGATTGATTGTTTTGACCTTTGTGTCTGGTTTACCGATGAGATGAGGTGAACTTTGTACTGCTTTGAGTGTGAAATTAACTAACGGATAGTAAACCGTTTAGTGCGAACGAGTGGTTATGGGACTCACGTTGCCACTTTTCGGATTCATTTTTGAGAGTTATAACACATTCCGCCAGTTAGTGGTGTCCAGTACTGGGCCTCCGGACCTTCACCACTACGGTTTCTTGCCTTCGGGTGTGTTGCCTTCGGGTTTGCACCTTCAGGTTTGTTGCCTTCGGGTATGCTGCCTTCGGGTTTGTGCCTTCGGGTTTGTGCCTTCGGGTTTGTTTCCCTATTGTATCGCTTTCGGAGTTAGGTCTTTATGAGCCGCTCGAGTGATATTTGGGTTTGGAGTCTTCGGGCTCATGTATCCTTATTTATACAGTACTGAGCACGTGCAAATTTTACGATGTTTCATTCATATGTATATTCCCTAGCTATCGCCCTTCGGTGTTGGTCTTTTTGAGCCGCATGATATGTAGCGATTACCTTGTGGAACTTGTGTTACCTTCATTGGTATTTGTTATTTGCCTTTATGGCTTGTTTTGAGATATTCCTATCCTTTGTTTCTATGAGTTGCCGATGATATGAGGCTTGTTATGATATGATTCATCTTTTGTTAAATGATTGTGTATCTCTTTTAGAGATATTTGTTATACATTGTGACCTTGCATGTTATTGTTGTTCAGTTTATCTAACTGATTTGTTTAGCTAGACTGACCCGTGTATTTTATACTCGGGTCAGACCGAGATGTTTCAGGTTAGGTGCTTTTGGACTTAGCATGTTTTGCTTCCGCATGGACTATTCAGCTTGTTCCTTTTTGTTAAAGCTTTTTGTGTAGTCCTTTTTATTGTAACTCTGATATATGTATTCTTTTGGATCCGTCTGTATATTGTGGTTTGCTATACCACTTGACATGTATTATTTTGTATACTCTGTTATGTATCAATATATGTGTATATGATGATCTACTGTTATGTGATGTATATTACATTTGAGTTGTTATATTCTGTTCTGATAGATCCACCAACCACCTATGGTTTTGTTTTAAGTATTCATTGGGTATGTCGACCCGCTTGGTATGTCTATTGTCGATGTATTCAATAGATAGTTAGAGCAAGGCTATAGATGGTCGCTCCTAACCAGCCTTATTCTCCGTGTTAGTTGACGGCATTACCCTGTAGTGTCCTTGGCTAGCGTGGGTATAGAGGTGGGGCGTCATAGCGTGGTATCAGAGCAAGGTTCAGAACAAAATATGATAAACACAGAATAGATGCACATATTACGTTACATCAGAGTGTATAAGTGCTACAAATCTTTGAATCATCGTGTCTCTCTATTCCTTCTACCTTGTGAATGATCTTGTTTTTATCTAACTTTCAGCGTATGGCTGGAAGAGGCAGGGGACGACGTTCAGATGCTGGGCAATCCAATGGCTCATATCCGGATGGCGTTTATATGTCTGCCGACCAGTTTTTGGAATTGTTTAGGAGCACTCAGCCTCCAGTTTCTCCTTGAGTATCTCCTCCTCGCAAGTCTGCCTTTGCACGTCTGTGCAGTGATTTTTCTCATCTTGGAGGAAAGCCGTTTAACACTACACCAAAACAGGCAAATTCTAACATTTATAAGTGTTACAAATAATTTCAGTAACACTTTTTAAGTGTTACTAATGGACTGTGAGGAATGGAGCGGCCAAATTTGTAACACTTATAAGTGTTACAAACATACGTATTACTAACACTTATAAGTGTTGATACCTAAATATACGGTAACGCTTATAAGTGTTGGTAACAAAATATACGGTAACACTTATAAGTGTTGGTACATAAATATACGGTAACGCTTATAAGTGTTGGTAACGAAATATACAGTAACACTTATAAGTGTTCGTACAGAAATATACGGTAACGCTTATAAGTGTTGGTAACGAAATATACGGTAACACTTATAAGTGTTGGTATAGAAATACACGTTAACGCTTATAAATGTTGGAAAATGATTATTTAGTAACACACACACACACACACACACATATATATATATATACCAAAACTTAAACGCAAAGTTTAAATATAAACACACTGCAAATAATGGTTTCCATATCACAAATAATTCATCATACATATTCAATGCAAAGTTTAAACGCTCTGTAAATGTAGTATAATATATCACAAATAATTATTTACATATTTAAAATACCACAATGTCGTATATTCAGATATTGTTACAACATAAGCTTCAAACAAAAAAATTTCAAAATACGCTTAAAGTTTGACTTACGGTTAACCTAACCATTCCTGACCATCCACTCCAAACTCTAATGGTTTTGAATATTCTTTAACGTTCAATACAACAATCCAAAGCATCCTTCTTCAAGTTCCTGCATTTAATATAAACACTCGATAAAAACTTATACCTTCAAAATCAAAAGGTTAAAGACTGAGTTACAACTCATGTTCTAATTTTTTTGTAATTTCAAAATCGAAAGGTTTAATTTTCAGTGTTTTTCTGAAATGAACATGATCCTGGAATCAAATTTTCATACCAAAGCTTATATAAATTGAGATCATACTAGATTATAGCAGACGAGGGAAAAAAATCACAAGTGAGAACTTATATTGAGAACTTATACAGCAGACGTGGGAAACAACTTATATTTGGAGCATCAAAGCTGCTGCCTGAGTAATCACCTTTCTAACCATCAGTTAGAGCTGATGGCACAACCTTCTTATTTGAAGTAGCAATTTTTATATCAGCTTCAAATGACCTTATCTTACGTTTACCAGCTTGAAGAAAAAGAAACATGTCAATTTACGATCTCCAAGTGAATGCATAAAAAGGTATATTCACAGTTAGCGTTGTCTTGTTTATTAATAGTGAAATGATTTGGGAATGTTTCGTAAGAACATATGTCAACATATACTTTTTAAGGACATATGTCAACCTATACCTATGTTAACATATACTTTAATGATGCCAAAGCATACCTCAAAAGACATATACATGGATTATTGAGATTAGGCTGGTTTTTATTGTTATCACACGTACTGCTATGGTTTTTCTATATTGATAACATGTTTAAAATCAAACGAAAGGATAACATGTGAACAATAAAACCAAACACACATTGCATATGAACATACATTCTAACAAAAGGTACCTTTTTTGAAGTCGCATGATATTCTTCATCATCAGCAGGACTATCTTCATCCATGTCCTGCATTGAAAGATTGAGTTTAGAATTTTTAGAATTGAGTTCATAAAGAAGCAACAGATGATTAGAAAGGATGGTCATATAGATGAAGTTTTGGCATCACAGTCCACATTGATTTCTTTTTGCACTAGAAAGTCTTCCAATGCTTTGAACAAATTTTGACACTAAGCAAAATTTAATCTAAATAGATTCAGTTGTTTAATAGTAACAAAATTATATGTTTCACCTACCAAACGGTATATAATGGATATAGATAATATTGAATATGTTATTACTGTAAATTATGAGATATTGATAAAATTGTACATGTTATTACTGTAAGTTGTGCAAACAATAGAAAAAACATAATGGTTCTTTAATGGTTCTGCAGTACATAAGGACATATCTTCAAGACTTCAACCAGTTAAGTTAAAAAGGGTAAATTCAATGGAACTAAATAAACAAGAGCAAAGTTGGTAAAGGACAGGCTACCATATGAAAATGTGCTCCGAACGATTGAAACTTAAATTGAATCATATCTTATAGTCTGTGAAAGCAAAAGTTAGTAAGATAATCCTTAATACTGTTAGCTTGAACAATCATTATCCAAACTACTAACCAAAGAATAAAGCAGAATATGAGAATATAATTAAATATATCCTAGGATTCATAAAGAAACTGAGTCCATCCAACCATACATTTAACAGCAATATAGGGCAAGTTCAGTACGGAACCCAAATATTTGCAAATCTACAACGGTGTTGATATTAAAATCGTGAAAATAAAAAAAACCAACATTTTATTAACAAACGGGTTCTATGTTTAGGAGAAATATATTAATGAACAATTGTAGAGGTTGAACTAAAGATGAGAACATCTACAAAAATTGACCAAATAAAAGTTTTCGAGAAGATGAAGAAAATAATCGCATTGAATATGAGAAGCGGAATCTTGTAAAATTTGTAAAAGGCAATCCATGAATCCAAAAACATCCACATGTGTTTTTTTTCTTCTTCTGTAGTTCGTGACTATTAATGATTTAAACTGAGATAAAAAAATAAACTTATGTAAAGATACGCTTTAATTGAGTTGAGTCATGCACAAGGAATGACTATAAAGTTATTGTTGTAAAATAAACATATTTAAGATAATCCATTTGCAAGAAATATTGTTTTAAAAGCAGACAAATTTGTGATAGAGAAAACTCAAATACCGGAGTTGCTACTCTCCATGGCTTGCTTTCTTACGTTTGAAAAAAATATTTTGTAAAGAAGGAAGAAGATGTGAAATTTTTATAACTAGAAAATTTGGAGCATCTTTATATAGAGGATACCATTGAGAAAAACGACAAGTTCAGATATAACAATATGTAATAAATGACTTTTTGGCTGCCTTTTTAAGATGGATAGACGCGTGATATGTAATATCAGCGATTTTTGATTCACAAATAGTTAAATGTTAGTTAAAAAGGGGAAAAAAGGTTACCAACAGTTGTGAGTTCGACGTTAGTGTTGTGTTTTGTAGTGTGAACTTATATTATTAAGTTATTAACTGATTTATTATCCAGTACTGACTTCAAATACTAAATTAATCCTCCGGCCAAGTATAAAACTAGTTACAACTTAATGCCAAACAGGAAGCTTTTTTATTTGGAAAACTTCCACGGTGATGGACAGTTTATTTGTACTTGCTAGATGATTGATGGAGAGCAATAGACAATCGTTGACAATAGATATAACTGGTGTTCCATTTAGTAAATGTTCCTGAATTATTTGTTGTAGACTCTTTGCATTGCAATATCATAAACCAATTTTTTAAATGGTGATGTTTGATAACGCTTTAGTAAATAAGTCAACCAAGTTCCTTCATCGACATTTTGTTGACGGTATCTAAGAAAGTGGGCCTCACATGGAAGCACCAATGGTGATAGAACTTGAAACTCCGCAAAAATCTTCATAAGTCAAAATTATAATTCAATTCATGACATAACACTAATGATATTGCAGCATTCTATAAAAATTAAGTATAAACAATGGTTTGATATTTACCAAATGAAGAGAGCTGTTGCCATGACTAGATATCCCTTCAGCAATAATTTGCAACTGGAGCTATATCATTACAAAATCCCATTGCTTGTTGTTGGTCATTGAAGTGCCTTGAATAAGTATTCATATCGAGCTCTAGTGATGGCATCATCAGAGAATGTGTAGGCCCCAATGATTGCATCTGAACTTGGCCTGTGTATCGAGAGATAAAGCAAGACATATGTTCGAGCTGTTGAAAAAATGAATTTGCCAAGACATAAGTGAACCACGATATTAAAAATTCATGCAGAATCTCCTTTGCTGACGAATTAGACATGCAGTACTTATTGTGTATAAATATACCTGATCTTTGAGGCAGGCATTTTCAAGTCTAAGCTGTTGTTCATCATGTGACATTTCTCCAAGAATGCCAGGCCCACCACAATTAGGGCACATCACTTTTCTTAGTGCAACTTGAATCCTGTAATTGTCATCTGAGTGCGTTTGTTTTGGAATCAGAATTTAACTTAACGAGGTTCAAGTCCCAACTCTTGGCTCGGCTTTAATCGCAGCTCGTCGTCTGGGTGAGGGCATTCCTTAAACACCCTACATTTATTTGAGTTAATGTTAATGAATTATGGTCAAAGAAAAACAATTTTATAAAACTATTGTGCAGGATATGTCTTTTTATACTATTTTACTCCTTAAGGCCATTGATAGATTGTATTTATTATTTGGTTAGGAAAATTTATATTGAAATCAAGGATTACATACACATACATTTCATCAGTAAAAATAATTTTACTCGCTTAAACGATGCTCAAGTTACAAAAATCAGAAACCTCAGCCATCAACCGTTGAACCAAGTGCAAACAAATATGTTATAAATTGACAAATATAAAATGTTGCAAAACCACTTATTCGGTGTAGTGTTTCAGATTCTAGCTTCCTATTTTTGAAACAATATTTGTTGATGACACTTGATATCATACATGCAAACTAATTTGTATATGATACTTTTACTTCTGGCTGCTTTTATAAGCTGAATCAAATGACTAAAAGTGCATCAGCAACTCTGCACTTCTCTACCATGTATTTGATCTACACATGCCTTGAATAAACCGAATCATAAAAACTAAAGTATTTGAATGACAAGAAAAACCCTAGAGTTAAGTTCTGAGCATGCATTTGAACAGAGCCAATTGGAATTTGTAATGTTAAAATCTAGCTACTTTTTTACATACTAAATCTATACATGTTGTTAATTGCACAATTATGATTCTTCAAGAAATGGATTAATTTTTAGAAGTTCTTCGTTAGTGACAAAGTAAAACAAAAAATGGGCGAAATCATTTAATGCCTAGGCCTAGAGCTGGAATATGCAGTGTACGAAGAAGAGATTATGAGGAACAAAGAATGGAAGCAAATGAAACCAGAAAATTTACTATTACCTAAAAAAAGGCATGGAAGTAACCAGTTTGTGTGTTGTGCAACAAAAAAGAGAACAAAAACCATTTATTTAGTATATCAATGCCTGACTGATCAATAATTTATAAATACTACAATTAAGATGGTAACACTTTATCAAAAAGACAAATCATTGTTGAGGACAATGCCTCGATAAAAATTACCTAAGGTGAGTATTGTTGTTCTCATAATATTAGATTCTTCTTCGATTGTCTAATCGTGCTTTTTTAGAAGTTGGTATTGCTTGTGAATTATTAGAACTAGAATTTATCTGCAAAATAATAACCAATAAGAAAAGTAGAAAATGATTTATAAAGTATGTGATTTTAAATGTGGAAGATGTTTGAGTGTCAGTTCACCTTATCAAGCTTATCTCTGACCAATTGAACAGTCTGATTCATTGATGAAGATGGAAAGTATTCCTGTATAAATTGATTTAAGCATCAAAGTTTGGTATGAGATTTGGATCATAACCTGAAAAAATATAAAATATAATTACATGATTTATAACATGCAAATTACCTTGTTTGATGAAACATGGCTGATGATGTTTGAAGAATGATCTGTGTTAGGAAGAGTGAGTTTCTTCGAAGAGCCTTTGCTTTGATCGATGGGGTATTTCGGTGCATTTAGCTCTATTTTTCGAAGAGCGGCTTTGCCAAGATCGACACCACACGTGTCAGAGAGTCTGACTAGATAAAGAAGAACATCAGTAGCTCCTCTCCTAAATCCTCCTTCTCTCTCTGCTCCCAATCTAGCAGCCCTTTCGGCACTTCCCCTTTCCACTGGAATATCTCTGATAGCTCTCCCACCTCCCCAACCTTTTTTTTTTCACACGCAAAACACCACAGATCATTTAAATACTAGAAACATAATTAATTAGCACTGCCGGTTCTAACTTGCGGGCCCTATGTCCATTTGATTGTCAGTTCTAAATTTAACTAGAGTTGAAATAACAGCAAGAACAAGAAAACATGTAAAACATAATTCTGTAACACAACTTACAATCTCATACGACAAATCTCACAATTGGACTGAACATTTTCTATCTTACCGTGTGCAACATTAAAATTATTAAGTTTCCAATACCCTATAAATGACATAGTAATTAATTAGCACTGCCAGATTCAACCAACAATATTGATATAAACATGCTTAATATATTCAAATACAAGTTACAAAGATTGTTGTAACACTTATATCACACACGCTACCTGAATCCATGCCGGCAACGGCAAAAATAAAAAATAAAACGTAGAATATATATGATCAGTTAGTGATTATTTTACCTTGGACAACTGGTAAGTCTTGCAATAATTTCTTTATTCATGCTATCTCTCTCTAGTGAAAGCGTATTAAGGGGAAATCAATACTTGGTTCATTTGGATTGTCTTTCAAAAAAGCTAAAAAACAGAAAGGGAACGGAAACACAAGGAAGTATTGAGAAGCCAACAAAAACACTAGACAAGAGTATTGCTAATTAGGAGATGGCGGCAGTATTTGGAAATTGTTGAAGTAAATGATGTTGAGGGCTAGAGTAGGATCCTTTATTCTAAACACAGCGAAGGCAAGTACAAGCATAACCACAGGGAATATAGCGGAAGCAAGAGTGCAGATGCCGCAGAAGGCAAGGATGAAGTACCATGTGGCGGAGGATTCTTGGATGGGGGTCGTGGATGGAGGCGACAAGGTTTGGGAGCGGCTGAAATAATTTCTGGGCCTGGATTTAATCCAGTGCGATTGAGGGAGAAGAAGGGCGTTGGTTTTTTTTTTTGAGGAAGAGCAAACCCTAAATTAAATTTTAGGCGGCCAAAATCTGGGCAAGCGTGGGAAAAGGGATCCTATTTACAAATTACAAAAGACTCCTTTTGTTATTGAATTATTTACATTTTTACCGATCGTTGTAACACTTATATGCGTTGGCAAAATTAATGCAGAAGACTATTTATTTTTACTAACACTTTTTAGGTATTCTAACACTTTTTTACTGTTAGCGGTCTGTGACATTTATAAGTGTTTGCAATTGACAGATATAAAATGTTGCAAAATCACTTATTTGGTGTAGTGTAAGGGCTCCGAGTCTGTTCTCGAAGTCCAAGCTTGGTTTCGCACGTGCGAGCGTATCTTCTCTCGCATGGATCTTTCTAACCATGATAGAGTTCTTGTAACTTCTAGCTTATTACAAGAGCGTTTTCTTGATTGGTATGAGCTTCTTGTAGCCAAAATTGATGAGTCTACTCTTTCTTGGACTCAGTTTCGGGAGCGATTTGAACTCAAGTTCGTTCCTGAATCTAAAAAAGTTTTATTGACCCGTCGCTTCCTTGAGTTGAAGCAAGGGAAATCTTCTGTTTTTGAGTATGTTGCATCATTCGAGGCTTCATCTAAGTATGGTCTTGAATTCATTAGCACTTCTTATAAGAAGAATTTGAAGTTTGTCTCCGGTCTTAAGAAATATCTTAAGAAGTCCTTGTTGCTCCACCTTAAGCTTTCTTTTGAGGAGTTGGTTGATTCAGCATTTCATCTCGAGACCGTCGAGAAGGAGTGTGATAGTGATGTTGATGTTGAGGTTTCCAAGAACCCCAACAAGAGGCAGTTTCCATTTCAGAAATCCAGGTCTTTTCCTTCCAAGAAGAAGAAGACTGGTGGTTCTAGCTCTCAGCCTCAGTCTTCTGGAACACCTTTCGTTCGGAAGTGTTTCAATTGTGGTTCTCCTGATCATATGATTCGAGCTTGTTCCAAGCCTCTCTTCTGCCGTTATTGCAAGAAGGAAGGACATCATGTTTCCACTTGCCCTACTGTTCCAGCTGGTGCCAAGTCTAGCAAGCTTTATGCTGCTAAGACTTCTGAAGGTCCTTCTCAGCTCAAAGGTATATCTCCATCCATTTTGGAAGGTTCAATTTTATTTCATGATCATAGTATACGAGTTCTTTTCGATACGGGTGCTTCACATTCTTTCGTATCGAAAAAGCTCATTGATGATTTATCCTTGGATGTTTCCTATTTGGTTACTTCTTTAAGGATTGCGAATCCTATTGCAGGATCCGCGACCCTTAGTATGCTTTGTGATGATATTGAGATTGTTTTGTGTGGCTTTTCTTTTCGTGCGAATCTGCACGTTATTTCTTGTCTGGGATTTGATATGATTTTGGGAATGGACTGGCTAGTGAGATATGATGCCAGGATTATTTGTTCGGAGAGAATTTGATATCTTCGACATCCGGATTCGCCTACTCAGTTATCTCTTGTTCTTCGGGATGTGGATAATTCCGAAATGGCTTTATATTCTCTTGATTTGCGAGATGATGATGATATATCTCGTATTTCTATTGCTTGTGACTTTTCTGATGTTTTGAGCCTGTTTCGGGTGTACCACCCAAGCGGGCAATTGAGTTCCGCATTGATCTCATTTCAGGCGCGCAGCCAGTTAGTCGTCCTCCCACGAGGATGTCTACAAAGGAAAATGAGGAACTCAAAAAGCGGCTTTTAGAGCTCGAGTCAAAGCAGTTGATTCAGTCCAGTTTTTCTCCGTGGGGATCCGCAGTCGTTTTTGTGAAGAAATCCGATGGAACTCTTAGGCTTTGCATTGACTATCGCAGGCTTAACGAGTTAACCGTTAGGAATAGGTATTCGTTGCCTAGGATCGATGATATGTTCGATCTATTGAGTGGTGCTAAGGTCTTTTCTCAGCTTGACATTGCCACGAGTTTTCATCAGCTACGAGTCGCGGAGGATAGCATACCTCTAACCGCTTTCCGCACTCGTTATGGTTCTTTTGAGTGGCTCGTTATGCCGTTTGGTTTGACGAACGCTCCTGCTTTCTTTGTTGATCTCATGAATCGAGTATTCCGGGAATATCTCGATAAGTTCGTCCTTGTCTTCATTGATGATATCCTTATTTATTCTAAGTCTGATGCTGAGCATGCTAATCACTTGAGAATTGTCTTGAATACTCTCCGTCATCATCAGTTTAGAGCCAAATTCTCCAAGTGCCATTTTTGGGAGAATAGGCTTAAGTTCTTAGGCCATGTTGTATCTTCCGATGGCATTTCTGTCGATCCCTCAAAGATCTAAGCCATCCAGAATTGGAAGAGGCCTGAGAATGTTCATGAGATTCGTAGTTTCCTTGGATTGGCGGGCTATTACCGTCGGTTCATTAAGGATTTTTTCCGTGTTGTGCTTCCTCTCACCATCCTTACTCGGAAAGGCATTCGTTTTATTTGGTCCGGCAAGTGTGAAGCTTCCTTTCAGACATTGAAGGAACTTCTCACTAATGCTCCTATTTTGGTGGTTCCCGAGGGGAATCATGATCTTGTCGTCTACACCGATGCTTGTGGTAGTGGTCTCGGTGTTGTGCTTATGCAGAAGGATCGGGTAGCTGCTTATGCTTCTAGGCAACTGCGTCCGAATGAAGTTCGCTATGCCACTCATGATCTTGAGTTATCGCCATTGTCTTTGCCTTGAAGATTTGGCGACACTATTTATTGGGCGAGCGCTTCATTCTCTATACCGATCATAAAGCTTTGAAGTATTTGTTCACTCAGAAGGAACTCAATATGATACAACAACGTTGGCTCGAGTTTCTTGCTTCCTATGACTTTGATATCCAGTATACCCCTGGTAAGGGTAATCGTGTTGCAGATGCGCTTAGTCGCAAACATTCGGCTGTTATTTCTATGTTGCTTGCCGAATGGGATATTCTTGAGACTCTATCTTTTTGTGAAATTCGTGATCGAGGTTCATCTTCTGATTCTCCTATTCTATTATTTAGTTTGGGAGCTCGACCCATTTTGTTGGATCGTATTGCCGATGCTCAGCGGCGTGATCCTGATTTGTTGCATCTTATTCAGCTTTGTGAGTCTGGATCCTGTGATGAGGCGTTGCGGGATTTCAGCATTGATTCTCATGGGTGTCTTCGCAAGAAGAACCGTCTTTTTGTGCCTTCTGATTTTGCACTTAGGCATGACATTCTTGATGACTGTCACCGTTCTAAGTATACCATTCATCCTGGTAGTAGTAAGATGTATGCCGATATGCGTCGTCTTTATTATTGAGAAGGCATGAAGCGTAATGTGGCGAGTTATGTGAGTAATTGCATAACTTGTCAGCGTTTTAAGGCCGAACATCAGCGTCCTTGGGTCTTCTTCAGCCTCTAGAGATTCCATTGTGGAAATGGGATCAAATTTCTATGGATTTCATTGACGGCCTACCTCGTTCGAGATCAGGCCATTCTAGTATTTGGGTTATTGTTGATCGTCTCACTAAATCTGATCATTTTGTCCCTATTAAGTCTAATAGGACTGCTTCGCTTTTGGCTAGGTTGTATGTCAAAGAAATCGTGAGACTTCACGGTGTTCCTAATTCTATTGTGAGTGACCGTGATCCTTTATTCACGAGTCATTTTTGGAAGAGTCTTCAGCAAGCTTTGGGAACAAAGCTTAATTTCAGTACAGCTTATCATCCGCAGTCTGACGGACAGACTGAACGGGTGAATCGTATCTTGGAAGATCTTCTCCGTATTTGTATTTTTGATTTCGGTGGTAGTTGGGAGGATCATCTACCTCTTATAGAGTTATCCTACAATAATAGTTTTCAATCTAGTATCGGTATGGCTTCTTTCGAACCTTTATACGGAAGGCCATGTCGATCACCTTCTTGTTGGTTGGAATCTGGGAAGAAGCTTATTCTTGGTCCAGATTTTGTTCGTGATTCTTCCGAGAAGATTGATCTTATTCGGTTGAGAATGAAAGAGGCACAGAGGCGCCAGAAATCCTACGCTGATAACCGTAGGAAGCCTCTCGAATTCCCAGTTGATGATCTTGTCTTTGTTCGTGTTTCTCCTTTGAAAGGGATTATACGTTTCAATACGACTGGGAAATTGGTTCCTCGCTTTATAGGACCATTTTCTATTACTGAACGTATTGGCCCTGTGGCTTATAGAGTTTCACTTCCTGCTCATTTATCTGGCATTCATGACGTGTTTCATGTCTCTCAACTTCGGAAGTGTCTTCGGGAGTCGGATTCTGTTATTACTTCTCCTGATTTGCAAGAGCTTGAGATCTCACCGGACTTATCTATTGTACAACAGCCTATTCGCGTACTGGACACGGAGGTGCGACACCTTCGAAACAAGGACGTGTCGCTCGTTAAAGTTCAATGGTCCGCTAACCCCAATGACTGTACTTGGGAAACCAGAGAGTATATCGAGCGATCTTATCCGGGTTTTCTATTTTTGCTTGGCAACGGTGAGAATATCTTTTCATCTCAAGCTTATTTCCTTTTCTTTTTGGGATGATATATGTATGTAGTTGTTACAAGTATCGTCTCTAGGAATTGCGGGGACGCAATTTTGTAAGAAGGAGAGATCTGTAACAACCCGCATATTTAACGATTTCATATTTAAATGTTTTATTTAAATATAGCGTCGTTAGTCGGATTTTTGGGTCCGAAATGTTACTTTTTGCAAACGGCCAAAATGGGGCTCGAAACCACCTCCATTGAGTCCAAAATGGCGTTTGCGGTCTTTTTGAGTATAAGTTTTGATATGTTTGGAATAAGTTGAATTTTGCAACATTTTTTAGTTGGCTTTGGGGTTGGGTTCAGCCCACTAACTAACTAATTAACCCTAACTCAGTCCCTCTCTTCATTCACTTATTCATTTCATAAAAATTTAAGCTAAAAACTGAAAATGGGGAAAGAGAATGGGAATTAGATATTCCAAGCCCTAGTTTCCTCTTGCAACTTGAATTCTTGCTCCAAATCAAAGAGAAGGTATTGGTAAGCCTCCTCTTCATCTTCACCAACTCTTCTCCTCTTCAATTTCAGAAAGTTTGCTAAACCTAATTTGGGAAATGTTTTATTCTTAGATTGAAGCTTGTAGAGTTAAAGTGAAGAGTGGCTAATCTTCTTCTTGTGTTTGTGCTTCTTCTTCGTTTTGAGATAAAAGGTGAGTTTTGAACTCACATCTACTTCTCTTGATATTATTGATGTAAGGTGAGATTTTTATCTCTCATCTATGTTTATTTCTATCTTTGATGTTGAGTATGAATTCCTAACACCTTGTTCATATGCACTTGCTTTTGGTTTGGATTGAATTGGTGAATATCCAAATTTTTAGTGTTTGTGTTCAATTCTTTAAAGATCCTAACTTTGATGTTTGAACATGTTTTTGATGGCGAATCGGAGAGCTAATGGAGCTGGGGTATCAATTGGCTAGGGCTCCTTAGGTCCATTGCTCGAACGGTCGCGTTTTGGAGGAATTTGCACTTCATTGAAAAAGGGCAGGAACTGTAGAAACTTGCAGTTCGGCCGACCGAGCCCTATAGCCGGTCGACCGACCTGCTATCCCGAGCTTTTTTTTTATTTTCTGCTTCTGGCCAGTCGACCGAGCCCTGTAGCCAGCTGACCGACCTGCTCCTATTTTTGATTGGTTTTCAAATTTTATCGATTCAAGTTGGTTCTTAGTGGTTGTTTATGCATATTTGACTTTGATGATTCCTTTATGACTTCATCCATGGGGTTTTATAAAATAATCTTTTAAATTGTATTAAAAGCTTGCTTCTCTAATTTATAAAATTCTATTTAGAATGCACACACAATTTCGCACTTCGAGCGGAGTGGAAGGGAGATTAAATGGTTAGGTAAAACACGGACCATGAATCCATGCGTTTATCTTTTCGATTAGTCCCCGACCTATTCGATTGATTGTTTTGACCTTTGTGTCTGGTTTACCGATAAGATGAGGTGAACTTTGTACTGCTTTGAGTGTGAAATTAACTAACAGATAGTAAACCGTTTAGTGCGAACGAGTGGTTATGGGACTCACGTTGCCACTTTTCGGATTCCTTTTTGAGAGTTATGACACATTCCGCCAGTTAGTGGTGTCCAGTACTGGGCCTCCGGACCTTCACCACTACGGTTTGTTGCCTTCGAGTGTGTTGCCTTCGGGTTTGCACCTTCAGGTTTGTTGCCTTCGGGTATGCTGCCTTCGGGTTTGTGCCTTCGGATTTGTGCCTTCGGCTTTGTGCCTTCGGGTTTGTTGCCCTATTGTATCGCTTTCGGAGTTAGGTCTTTATGAGCCGCTCGAGTGATATTTGGATTTGGAGTCTTCGGGCTCATGGATCCTTGTTTATACAGTACTAAGCACGTGCAAATTTTATGATGTTTCATTCATATGTATATTCCCTAGGTATCGCCCTTCGGTGTTGGTCTTTTTGAGCTGCATGATATGTAGCGATTACCTTGTGGAACTTGTGTTACCTTCATTGGTATTTGTTATTTGCCTTTATGGCTTGTTTTGGGATATTCCTATCCTTTGTTTCTATGAGTTGCCGATGATATGAGGCTTGTTATGATATGATTCATCTTTTGTTAGATGATTGTGTATCTCTTTTAGAGATATTTGTTATACATTGTGACCTTGCAGGTTATTGTTGTTCAGTTTATCTAACTGATTTGTTTAGCTAGACTGACCCGTGTATTTTATACTCGGGTCAGACCGAGATGTTTCAGGTTAGGTGCTTTTGGACTTAGCCTGTTTTGCTTCCGCATGGACTATTCAGCTTGTTCCTTTTTGTTAAAGCTTTTTGTGTAGTCCTTTTTATTGTAACTCTGATATATGTATTCTTTTGGATCCGTCTGTATATTGTGGTTTGCTATACCACTTGACATGTATTATTTTGTATACTCTGTTATGTATCAATATATATGTACATGATGATCTACTGTTCTGTGATGTATATTACATTTGAGTTGTTATATTCTGTTCTGATAGATCCTCCAACCACCTATGGTTTTGTTTTAATTATTCATTGGGTATGTCGACCCGCTTGGTATGTCTATTGTCGATGTATTCAATAGATAGTTAGAGCAAGGCTATAGATGGTCGCTTCTAACCAGCCTTATTCTCCATGTTAGTTGACGACATTACCCTGTAGTGTCCTTGGCTAGCGTGGGTATAAAGGTGGGGCGTCGCATAATATCAGATCTTTACACAAAATGAAACAATATCCTTTTTATACAGTATATCATCAGAGTATATCTCAAACAAACAACGATTACCAGCCTCACGATTTTTAAACAAAAATCACAGCAGCGGATATAAACAAGTACGGGTAATACGTCTCGGACTCCAACTCCTCTCCTGAGCTTCCAGACATCCTATCATGTATATAATACTCGGTCTAACCCGAGCATTATAATAAAATAACACCCGAGTCATTCTGGAATACCAGCGTGATAAAAATACATCCAAATTGATTATTAAAGTTTCAAAATCCTTTGAAATCAAAAGTATCTCGTAAGACCACGCCACAAATAAACATGTCGGGTTTTTATCTTACGATAGCTAAAACATTTCTTATCAAAATCCTCTGATATTATAATAGTGTCTATATACAAATACTTACTCAAATAGCCGAAATTGTTACATTTATCAAATTCTAGCTAATAGGTATACAAACAAAACCGTAAAGGCACGTATGAAGAATGGATTTCCAACTAATGACTTGGCACTGGGGTACCACCTGTCACAGTACGTGGCCTAGATCATCGTACCGAGGATTACTCCTAATCCCCTGCAACACAAGACCGGGACTACCCCATACTGGATAATTCCGAGTAAGATCACCCCACGGTTGGGATCAGCAACCGCACCACTAAGCCTAATAAAAAGGGACATCTAGACAGGGATGACCTCACCCTAATGGGTGCTACCCACTTAGCCTTACTGCATAACCCCTGATTTTCAGTCATTCCCGGTTGATGAGGCTTGAGGCTAAGCGTTACCTTTTTAGAACGCTTCACCTAGAACGCCCATCGTCCACCTGACGATTTTCCGAAAGCATTTATCCATACAAGTCCGTCCCGGGTTCGAACGGAACCGAAGGCACTACTCCTACTACATCCATTTTGGAATCATCCTCAAGATTAGTAGCGACTAGCCCTTGCACTTCACTGCTCCATCTTCGAATCCAAACTTTTCTTCCTCACGAAAACGTACAAACCGGATCGAAGTGGCTTTCGAGAAATAAATCCTGATCCCGGTCTCTTCGAAACAATCAGCGCATTGTCCAATATTGATAGTCGGTTGTTTAACTATCAATTAACATTCACAAACATCCATCAAACCATAAATAATTTCCCAAATTATTTATTAATCTCAAAATATCTTTACAAGATATATTTCCACTTTCTACCCCTTGAATACAGTTTCAAACCACACACTCCTTATGGAATAAATTTCCAAATATTGATTTCCACTGAAAACATCCAAGCCAAATACTTTAGATTTATAATAATTTAAATTAAAGCTATTTACATACTTTATTTGAAGTATATACATACTTTTTAAATGTTTCAAATAAAACTGCTTTATAAAATATAAACTATTTTTCTTCAAAATAAAAGTTAATCCATACTAAATTTTAAAATAAAATTATGAAATCCTATACAAGTTTTCAAATAAAACTTTAATCAAACTATCTTTACAATAAAACTATTTTATAAAATATAAATAATAATGATATTCTTTTAAAGCATATACCAATTAACCCCTTTAAAATAATTGCTACTATAACTAATTTATTAAATATTTACTCTTAAAATTTTTACAACTTAAACAATAATTTCTTAAAACATTCTTTTAAAAACAATTTTAAAACTTTGATTTCTACTTAAAAAAAATCTGTTCGAAACGTTGGCTTTTCAAGGAACTACATTTCCATTTTCAGAATATACCAAATAAACTTTTTATAAATCCTACACGATTTACCTCAATTCAAATTTACGTTTAAATTCCGTAAATTTCTTCCCACACTTATAAAAATAAAACCTTTTTATTTTTAACACATTTTCCATTTCCTGGAAATCAATTTCAAAGTATATGCTCAAACTATTTAAAATAAGGCTACCAGGAGTTTACTTATATGAAAACAATACTTAGGAAAATATAGAGGAGTTTCTAAGTAATATAAACTGAAATTACTTTTTCAAATAAAGTTATTAAATCAAATATTTATATCAAAATCCCCTTTTTGGAAACTTAATACTAATTTACCTTTAAATAATTTAAATTCCATAATTACTTAAATAAATATTTACTTACTTAAAATATATTTAAGAATAATATATTTTTCTAAAATATTTCTAAAATCACATTTTAAACTTTTAGTCGATATTTTGAAAACTTTTCTTTGAGAACATACTTAATTTTCCAGGGAATACACTTTCCATCTTTAAAAGCAATCTCACCGTTCTTTTAAACGATTTGCACTTCTTATAGAATTTTCCCACGGGTAATCTATACTTTTAAATTTATCCTCCCATGAATATTCCGCTTCATTTATAAACCCAGTTTATAAATTCTCATTCCTCATTTCCTTTTTAAATACCATTTCAAAAACACGTCAAATTCCAAAACAATTTCCTGAATTTAAATTCCTTAAATTCATTACTCAAAATTTCCTTTTCACTTCCCTTTTAACATAATTTATTTTATTTATATTTAAAATTCCGGATTATGTTTATCCAATCACACAGCACAATTTAATTTTCAAATCAATCTATCATAGTATGTAAATGAAATACATCATCAATTATGGGAATAATTTCTATATTGTGAGGAATCCTGTTGGATCCCTCCAACCTGTTTCCCTGCATCCAAAGATGTTAGCACAACAAATAAATATCGATCAAATCCGATAATAATTATCACATTCAACTAATCAACCAATCAAAAATTTAAATATTAGCTTTTTAAATTAAATGGCATCCAGATGTGAGTGAGATTAACTCACCTTGAGTTTCGACGAGCGTTTTAAATTTTAAATTAAATCGAACCATTCGATTTAATCTAAAATTTCCACTTGCTCCAATCATCTGTGGACTTGCTGCAGCGCATAGATCGCGTCGCTGCGATTTCTACGCTTCTTGTTTCGTTTGAATCTGATAACGTATGCAAGAGTTATCCAGTTTTAAAGATTATTCGATTTAAAATATGATATTTACATTTTATTTCATTATTTAAAAAAAAATACCATCGGCCATTGCTAGGAAATGAAATCGCAGCCGTAACACAGGTTAACTTCCTCTTTGTGCCTTCTAGGGTCATGCCGCCAAACTTTGCCCAAAAAATCGCGACTACTACACAAGCCTAAATCAAAATCAGGGACCAACTCTACAAAGCCTAACTCGACCTCAACCCACGGCTAGAAGATAGCCGAACTCAAACTCCCATAGCTTCAGAAAATATCGTTCAAACATGCAGCGGACGGAACCAATTTACGCCACCAGACGACAATTTCAAGCAAAATCCACCGTTGGATGCCTTAAGCCCACCATGCTCTTCGATCTTCCAGTTGGAAGTATTTTCTATAAGCTCACGAATTTGGAGAAAAGTAGAGAAGGCAAGATGTTTTCGGCCATTAAACAAATTCTTGGCGGCTGAGAAAGGAAATAGGGTTTCGGCCCTAAAAACATGTGTGTATTTATACGTTTTACAATTATTATTTTATTAAAATTCTCAAATTTAACCAACTATGCAAATAAACTCCAAATCACACATGCTGCCAGGCGTTTATAAGGTTTTACCTGCATTCCGAACACAATGGAACGTGTTTCAGAAGCTAATTCAGTCTTATGTGGAAGATAGCTTTTGAATTAATTTAAAATAATAAATTTTCGATTTTAATTTCAACGCATTTCTCACCCGTACAGACAAATGATAACTCCAAACGCTACGAAATTTGAAATCGTATAATAATACACTAATACGGATCCAATGGAACGGATTTCGTCGAATTCCGAGACTGTGCCGCGGAAAGCTATTTTAACTCGTCGATTAATTCGAGCGATTTTCAAAATCGTCGAAATCACTTAAAATTTCACTTTTAAAATTTTACTAACTCAATTATAAATCATATAGAATTTATAATCACATAAGAAATCATTCTAATTTGTTTTAAATCAAAATCTGATTATTTGCATTATTTTATTAAATTCCATTTTTAAATAAATATAAAATCCCAAATTTTAAACTTATCGACTTTTGATTCCATCCAAAAGTCCAACATTATAATTCAAATTCAACTAGACTTTAAATCAATTTAGTAATTGTTTCCATAACCATTTACTCCTAGATTTACTAATTATTCCAATTTCAAATATTTAATTATTATTATTCAAATCCAATTTGAATTGCCACATTTAAAATTATGACTAAATTCTATTGGTTTAACAAATTTTTTATTTCAAAATCCACATTTAACATTGAAAATGAATTAAATATTCAAAATCTAACGACCAAAAATTCCGGGTCGTTACATTCCTCCACTCTTATAAAAATTTCGTCCCCGAAATTTGCTAAGGTAGAAAAATGCTTCCAAACTCATTTACTTACCCAAACTTATTTAGTTAAAACTCACATTCACTTCCCAAAACTATTTAGCTCAATCCAAAACCATTCGCTTTATTTTTAACTCAAAAGCTTGTTTTCAACCTAATTCAAAAATCACTTTTCTAGTTAACCCAAAAATTCCAAAAAATTTCCAACTCTCAAAATTTTTGAATTTTTTTGACAGTGTCTCCTTTGTACGGAGAGCGTTTCACAATATCACAATAGATATAAATATATATACATCGACCCACACGGTCGGAAAACAAAATATACCACAATATATCACAATATATTATCATTTTCCATAAAATACTAATCATTTTATTTTGGTGTTACAACTTTCATTTCATATTCTTAAGTTAACCAACTTATTTATTAAAAAGTTTATATTACTCATTTGAGTTATTTTCACCTTATAATCACAATTCCAAATTATATATATATATATATATATATATATATATATATATCACTTAATAGCTTAAGGGTATAAAATTTCATTACACAAATTTAACTCACAATTATAATCATTTTACATTTCCACTTTAACCAATTTAATTCGATTTCAATTTCAATTTTTATTTAACTTATCTCCAGTTAAACTCAAATATATTTTATTCACTTTCATTCACTCAAATTAAATTTTAATTCCAGGATTAAAATTTTCATTTTCCTTCTTAATTAGATCAACTTCACTTTAAAAGTTCAATAGTTGCTTTATCTTAACTTTTCACATTATTTAAATTGAGTTCCCAGAATTCAATTACCCGGTTTTATTTCAAAACCATATTGAAATAATAATCAATACACACCCACTTGGTATAACAAATCAAATCTCCGAATTCCAAAACACTTGGTTTTACCAAAACAAATTTCTTTTTGAAATTTCTAAAACCACTTGTATTCCAACAAGTCCAAACAAATATCATAACCAATCTCCACGGTAGCAATCCATCACTCTAGAAACTCGAAAATGAATTCTGATGATGTGGCCATCATCATCAGGATTATTTCCCAGCGACTGAAGTGAGTTCATTGCTTCCTTACTTCCACAAATTCCTTTCAAAACAATTTCCATTCAAAAATATTTTCCAAAATAACACCCCTATTATTTCATTCAAATTTTTGGAAAACATGTCCACTATTCCCAAGATTGCCAAACCTTTGTTTAATACACTTTAAACGCTTTTCAAAATTTTCGGGATTTAAATTCTGTCTAAATCAAATTTTATTTATTCTTCTTTTGGATAAATCATACTTATAGAATTCTATTTGGTTATAACCGTTTTAATTTTTAGATCAAATTTTAGATTCTTATTTGATTATAGTATTAACACCCAAACATCCACTTGTATATATATATATATATATATATATATAATTTTTGAAAATTATTTCTTTTATATCAAAATATAATTTGGGTAAAATTATTTCATTTACCCACTTTCAAAAAGAAATTATGTCAGTTTATCTTGTTTAAGAGTTTAAAAACCCCTATCGATACGGTTGTACTTTCCGTACCGACCAGAATTCATAAACACTCAACCGATAAGTCAACACAGTATAAAAAAAGTTTTATATTCACTAACAAGTACGCTCTCATATCTATTATTACACTCAACTCATTATAGAGTACTATTGACTCTGTTTAACGAGTAATTTCCCCACCAAAGCCTAGGTTATCGCTAACCTAAGCTCTAATACTACTGTCACGACCCTCTCTTCTCGACCTTCGAAAATCGACACAAAATACACCACGGGATAATATTCCAACCCTCGAGTGCCAGAAGATTGTCTCACAATTCGCAGCGGAACAACATATAATAGATGAATGAATAATCTTTAAACAAAGAACTATATCAGTTATTACATTACATTATATCATCAGAGTGTACAACACAACAAACAGCGGAAAAGAAATACTATATACTAGTAATACGCTATGCCATCCAGCTTGCCTCCAGCAACTCCTGAATTCCAAATATCCTGATAAACCTAACTCTTGACTGCCCGTGTAGAAATTGGTGGGCACCCAGAGTTTAGGACGAAAACAATAAACTCCGAGTCAGTCATGTGACTGGTGTGAGAACTAAAACAGTTTATTTTTCTTTAAAATCAAATAGAGGAATATTTTTAAATTCAATTCGCAATGCTTTTAAGAATGAGACTACCATAAGACCTCCCGCCACACACACAATGCAAACGCAGACTTGGAGGAGATTTCTTCTTATGTTAGTCAAAGATGCTTGATACGTATTAAAAAGAAACATTTGATATTATTACTAGTGCATAGTGTAGGAAACATTTCGAAAGTAGAATATAAATCTTAGCCAGCATAGGTACCATTATAGTATGCTTACTATAGCTACCATATTAAATGGTAGGTTCTACAACTAAAACCGTACAAGTCTCGTATTGTTTCTTTGGATTTCCAACGAATGGTCAGGCCAAGGAACTTCCCATTTCCACATGAGAACGCCTCTGGATGGACGTCTCCGAGAACCAAACCGGATCTCTACCAACACAAGGTCGGGTTACCCCTAACTGGGTAACAACTGACACGAGTATGCCATCCCCCGGTCCTTTGGGACCTTTAACCGAGCGCTCGTCACCATCATCACACAATCATAACAAAGTGTTTTCAACATGAGTAAGTATCTGGGCTCCATACCATGATACCACCCGTTTCCAGAAGGAAATGCACATACCCTAAAGGGAGCTACCCCTTCCGGGGTGTGAGGCTCGACGAAGTTTCGTCCACAAAAACACGCTTTATACAAAGTCATGCTTTGGGTCAACAAATGATCATAGAGATGATCACCAAGATAGACGATCAAACAAATGATCCTATCTCAAATAATCAACACAATGATCATTTCACAGCAACACTCAGCATGTCACATTACCAAATTGGGAATATATCGCTGATAACCTTCAACTACATAACCTCTGAGCTCCTACGTCTCAGAGAAGGGTGTTAAGCTAAGAAAATAAATTCTCCGCCACCAACAGAAATATATTTGAAAGAAATCGGCTTTATATCTCAATTTGTAATGTCAGACATACAATCCATACAAGTCTGTTCCGGGATCGAACAGAACCGAAGGCACTTACAAAGAAGTCCTTGCAATCCGGATAATCTCTAATCACGTCCGAATTTCCCATCACATTTGGAGATCTCTATACCGGGGATCAGCCAGTGCATAGACAATCAACAAGAAACCCTTTCGTTTTCGAAAATATCCGGTCTTCAACACTGATCTTCAAATGCAATTCATAACGACGTATCACATATTCGGAATGGGTTATACGACCCCAAGGTCCTTTCCCGGTTAACCCGAATAGTGAGCGCTTATTTTAAAAAAATAAGTGTGGCATTCAAATTCAAGCAAATCACAACAAATACCTATTTAAAGGTAAATATTGATAGTCGGTTATTGAACTATCAATAGATATGCCAACATCACCAGATTCCAAATAATTTTCCGAATTATTTATTTACCAAAAATATCTTTATAAGATATATATTTTCCATTCTTTAAAAATAAATCAATATTTATTTTTAAACTCATTTTCCAAATTCCATTTATAAATTCCATATTGAATTTATATTTCCAAAAATATTCATGAATATACGATTTCCATTCGATTTCTAATATTCATTTTCAATTTATCTTCAAAAAGATAAATTCCAAATATTCACTTAATATTGGAAAAGCATTTCCATACTTATTTATTTATAAGTAATTCACAAGTCTTTTTATTTTCTATACTTGGAAAATATTCAATATACATTAATCGAAATTAAGTATATATTTCATTCTTTAAGGAAATCATTCTCTTAAACATATTTATTTGGGCCAAAACGAATGTTGCGTAAAACATCGTTACGACAACCCAAAATCACTAGTATAGGGATTCGAAATTAAAATAGATATATAAATCCCAATACTATACAAAACATTTCCTTTCGTAAATCATCTATTATAACAACAGTGTTATAATCTACTATTTCCTCTATTTCTCGAAAACGTCTATTTCAACAATGAATGTTGAAATCTATGGTTTCGAATCTTAATACATTTAAAACATTTTTAGATCGTTTTAATTCTATTTAAAATATCACATCCGAAACAATTTCTTTAACATATTATTCACTATTCAAAAACGTGAATATACTTGTTAACCAAATTCATCATTTCTATTCATTTTGTTTTACAGGATTATTCACTGTCTAAAACGTGAATATAACTCCATTAATAAATTACAACAATTTACTTATCAAAATAAGTAGTTTGCGGATTTATAAAACAATGTTTATAAATTCATTTCTATTTAGTTTATAACTACTTTCTTTATAAATCTCCTTTATCAATCTATTCAATTTCATATCTCGATGATATACCAAAAGTTCATATTATAAGTTAAATACTTATAATTTATTCGTTTACAAAAAACGTTCTTTTAAACTTCCCAAATTTATAAATCTTATAACTTATAAGATTTATTTATTTATCCAAAATTTATTCTTTTGGTAACTTTACAAATTTTATAAACCTACTGTTTATAAAATTCCATTTATAACTTCACCGTTATAATTCTATAAATTTCATTCATTTATGAAATTCATTTACAATCCATTCTAACACTTATAAAAGCTCGTTTTATAATTCAATTATATTCTAAATTTATAATTATCAATTTATAAATCTTTTATATGGATCAATTTATATAATTCTTTTAAAACGTCTTTAAACTCCTTTATAATTCATCATTTTGATTTATAAAATAATCAAATTTCATAAATCCTATATTTAAACTTTTTATAATAAATTCAGAAATCCCAATTTTAACTATTTTATAAAATCATTAATCCCATATTTTCAAAAATCAACTTTTAACTGTATTTCTCAAAAATCATAATTTTTATAACATTAAAATTATAACGTTTATTTATTTAAGATGAATCAATTCCAAAAATATTTTATAAACGTATACTTTCAAAAATCACTTTAGAAATCCCCTTAAAATCAAAATCGTTATTTTTAAACTTCAAAATTGGATCCGATGATGCAACACATCTAATAGTCAATCACGACTTTCCAATATCATATATCGATTTGATAATCAATCAAACATCACAATATCTAAAATCAAATAAATATTTGTGAGGAATCCAGTTGGATCCCTCCAACCTGTTTCCCTGCATCCACAAACATTAGCACAATACCCATTCCACTTCGAGGTGGAATATCGCGGTATATGGGATTTTATAAAATATTATCCGCTTAATAGGCGGTGCAATAGGGTCTCATCCGCTATACAATGCGGGAAATCAATCAACTGCAATATATACATATGCCAATATATATATATATATATATTGCTATATATATATATATATATATATCCTACTATATCTAATATCACAACCAATATAGCAATCAATAATAACTGCAAATCCAACTTATAAATTTATTTGAGTGAGAAGTTCTCACCTTAGCTTTTATTAGCAATCCATTTCCCATCTTGACTCGATTTTCTCGATTTTTACCTTGTATAACAATTTTATACAATTCATTAATATTCGAAATAAATCGAATATTAAATTTCCATTTAATAGATTTACTTAATTTGGCTAACGATTTGGGTTTAAACTAATAATTTATTCTCAATATAATAATTTGAACTCATATTTTTCTTTAAAATCTTTTAACAACTAAAAATAATTAAATTGATAAATAAACAAATAAATTGCCATTTTTTTAAAATTTCAATCCAACCAATATTTCTATCTCAAGCTAATGATTTTCATTTTAAACTAAAAATTTAAAATTCGAACTGATTTCCTTTAATTAAATTTGTTCAATCAAGATTTTATTTTTTTAAACCATTCTCTTTTTTTTATATATACATACTTCCAACTATTTTCAAAATTCCTACATTTCATATATATACATATATTCACTGTATTTTTCTTTGAAGATACTATATATAGATTTTAAAATTTATAAATAATAATTTTTCTTTTCCAAACTTTATTTATGTAAAATATTTTCTGTACTGTATAAATATACAAGCATTCAAATTCACTTTTAAATTCAAATTGAACAAAATAAATTTAAAAGATATCTTACAGTAACTCGCGACTGCCCCAACTCCTCGACGAACGCACGCAGCCCTTGCCACCGTGAATCCCTCAAATTGTTGCCGTTGCCATCCCTCAAAGTCGCGACCCCACAACCCTAGCGTCGTCGTACCCTCTGACTCGCGCGCCTCTCCTTTCCCAAAGTCGCCTCCTCCCACGCGCAAGCACGCGCGCGTCACCTCCATCGCGAACGCCATCGTTGCTTCGAATTCGAACCACTGCCTCACGCGAGCGCGCGCCGCCACACTCGATCGTGTCGCCGCCATCGCCACGCTGTCGCGCCTCCCCTTACCTCAATGTCGCTTGCGACTTCGATCGCGATTTAATCCAGCCTCGAGTTCGATTTTTTTTTAACTCGCGATGCTTCTGCCCTTTTTTTTTATATTTGAACGAACGATCGTTCGTTTAACCTCCTTCCACTATTCGTTCTAATTTATACCAACTTAATTTCGTTTTGAAGCTTCGAATTTGAAGAGAGGGCTCGGCTACTTTACTTTGTTGGATTTCATGGAACTAGAACGAGTTTGTTCGTTCGAACAAAAGTGAAAAGGGGACGCCATTTTTATTTTGTTTGAGATTTGTTTCGATTTTTTTTTTCTTCTTTGAACTGAAGATTGCGTTATTATTTAAAGAGGGATGGGTAGACAAAGGAACGTGATGCTTCAGAGAATACGTGATTTTAGGCGTAGTTGTAGGCATGATTTTCTGCGTGAGAAAAGGAGGCAACGTGATGTCGTTGATCAATTTAAATTTTAAATTTAAATTGAATCTGATTCAATTTCAACGCGTTTACTCACCGTGTGCTCACATACCAACTCCGAAAAAAACGAAATTTGAAATCCGAGAATAATTCAATATTACGGACCTAATGGAACTGGTTTCGTCGAATTTCGAGACTGTGCCTCGGGCGGCTATTTTTAAATATCGATTCAAACGATATATTTTTAAAACTGATCAAAACACTTTTAATTTCAATTCTGAAGCTTCTAAAATCTTCAATATTATCAATATGAATTTTACAAGCCTTTGAAATATTTTTAATCGGCTTAAAATTGAAGATTCAAAATTTTATTCAACTTTCAATAGATTAAATTCTATAACTTAATCGTCAAATTCATTCTGAAATTTGAAATTCAAGTCAAACCATCATTCAAATATTTAAAATTAATTAAATATTTCCAAATTAAATTGTTTAAAATTCTGGGTCGTTACAATCAAAGTAGGAAAAAATTATCCAGGCTTCATCTCAAACTTTAAAAAATTGTCAAAAGCTTCTATTCACACTTTGCAAGGTGAGTAAACTTTGTGAATCTGGGTTCTTTGTGTTGTTTGACTCAGGCTTTAGATTAAATTGCAAAGTATATACATGCATGTGAATATTTGTGTGTGATGTGGATGCATGTTTGATATGCAAACAGAGATGTCTCTGTTTATTCCCAGGTTTCAAGAAAAAAAAGAAACCCTGTCTAAAAATCAATCTCCACTCCTCTGATTCACTTCAGCCTATAGTATCTGAAGGAAAGTTGTTAGTTTTTACATGATTAAACCCTTAAAAATAGTTTTAAGAAAATCAAAACGAAGAATTTCCTGAAAAATCGAAATTACAGGCAAAATCACAACCTGTTGGAAAATTGATCATCACAATCTTTGATGTCAATTATATCAATCAAAACGTTTTTACAATTGATGATTTTTGAAAGCAAAATCAGATATTTTAAGAACATATTCGTTGAGAAATTGTAGTTGATCAAAAAAAATTTGTCAAATTCTGATGATCTAAGCGTTTGTGGGCCTCGAGTTCGTCGTCACTACTAGCTTGAGGGTTTGAGATCCTCAGAAAAATACATGTTGAATTTATAAATCTTTATATTTTTGGTTCAAGATCGAATAGGGTTAAAAACCCATTTCTGCTCGCAATTGAAAAGATGGTGCTACGTCGTCGTTAGGTGATTGGACTTCCTACCACCAGTGCCAATCGCGGCGTCGTACGTTGATGAAGCCTCGGTCAAGTTTTTATGGCCTCTGATGGCCAGAGGAGGTGGGGCGAGGCCATCTTCTGGTGATGGGTTTCGATGGAGCACGGGTCGTGGAGTTCGTTTTCGATCGTGGCGATGGTTCGTGCTTTGGGGTGGCTCGATGGGTCGAGAACTTTGTCGTCGACCTGACGACGGTCGTGGCTTTGACCAGTGATGACCGGGATGGTATGCAACGTGCACACGGTCTCGTTGTATCGGCAGTTTGTTTTTGGAGGAGATGATGTTTGACTTGAAGTACAACACGGCGATTTGGGGAGAAGACTCGAAGCCATGGTCGCGTCGTTTGGTGTTTCCCCGCGTCACTCAAAAACTTAGAACAAATTTCAGTGAAAAAATCTGCATGGGTCGATTTGCGTAAAAACTCGAAGCGGGGGCATTTTCACTCGGGGATGACTCGAGACAGCCTTGGGGTGGCCGTCAAAACAGCAAATTCCAGTTTTAAAAATCACGAAAACCTAAGTTTAACAATTTTCTGAATCCATTCTTTAAAGATAATGATAGTTTGTTAATGGGAGGTGAAGTAAATGGTATTAAAATGATTATTAATGAAGTTTCAAAGATATTTCAAATATATATTTTTAAATAAAATTGTTTTGAATTTAATTTAGTAAAAAATTAAGAAGTTAACCAAATATTCAAGTGTTAACTTAAACCCAAATTTATTTATAACGATTAAATAATGATTAAGCAATTAATGATTTGTAATTACGTTGTAATTAATAATTAATTAAAGAACAATTAATTATTAAAGGTAATTAAATTTACTTAATTAACAGTTAAGAATCAATAAATTGAGATAATTAATTAAAGAACAATTAAGTAATAAAGTTAATTAAGATTTAATTAATTCATAGTTAAGTAAAATTATTCATTGATTTAAAATAATTAATAAAAATAAGTATGTGGTTAATTCACTTAAATCACATTCACCTCAATTGAAGATGATTGACTATCACCAAATGTTGTGTGATGGATTGATATTTCTGTTGTGATACTGTATTGATGTGAATTGCTTTGTGCTGAACTGTGATTCGTGATTTGTTTCTGTGAAAACCCTTTTGCCCGTAAGACGGCATTTAAACTTCGATGCGACAGGGAGTCGGATTTCAGTTAATTATTCGAAACCCACATCGAACTCTAAATGTGAACCTTTGTAATTGATACACCCACGTGTTTTAAAATTGAGCGCTCACTATTCGGATTAGCCAGGAGAGGACCTTTGAGTCATATAACCCATTCTGAATAGTGATACGACGAAACTAATAGCATTTGAAGACGGTGGTGAAGACCGGGTGTCTACGAAAACGATAGGATAACCTATCGAATGTCTCTGCACTGAGTTGCTCCGATATAGAGATCTCCACATGTGACGGGGAGTCCGATCGAAATTGTGGACACCCGGATTTGCAAGGGCTTCTTCCTTTATTGGACGAAGTGCCTTCGGTTCTGTTCGAACCCGGAACAGACTTGTATGGTTGTATGTCTGATACTACACCTTGAGATATAAAGCAGATTTCTTTCAAATACATATCTGTTAATGGCGGAGAATTTATTCTGTTAGCTTAACACCCTTCTCTGAGACGTACGAGCTCAGAGGTTATATAGTTGAAGGTTATCAGCGATATACTCCCAATTTGGTAGTGTGGCATGCTAAGTGCTACTGTGTGTTGATGATCATTTGCTGATCATTTATGATCAAAGCATGGCTTTCGTGTAAAGCGTAGCTTTGTGGACGAGACCTCATCGGACCTCACACTCCGAAAATGGTCGAAACAGGAAAGATGCGGCAAGGTTATGAGGGTCGCATCCTTTAGGGTAGTCATACCCTTCTGGAAAAAGGTGGTATCATGGTATGCAGCCTAGATACTTTACCTATGTGGTTGCTGCAATCTCATTTACTATGTGGTTGTTGCTTTGTGGTAGAGGGCCCTCGGATAAAGGTCACAAACGACCGGAGGGTGGCATACTCGAGTAGTAGTTACCTAGTTACAGAGGTAACACGGCCTTGTGTTGGCAGAGAGACGGTTAGGTTCTCGGGTCGTCCCTCCTAAGGCGTATCCATGTGGCATAGGAAGTTTCTTAGCCTGACAATTTGTTGGAAATCCAATTCCCAATACGAACCCAGTATGGTTTTAGTTGTAGAACCTGCCATTTAACATGGCAGCTATAGTAGGCATAGTATAATGGTACCTATGGCGGCTAAGATTAATATTATGTTTTCGAAATGCTTTCACGGTATGCACTAGTAATAATATCAAAGAATTTTTCTCGTATTAAGCATATTTGACTATCATAAGGGAAAATCTTCCCCAAGTGTGCGATTGCATTGTGTGTGTGCCGGGAGGCGTTATGGTAGTTTCATTTTCCAAAAGCATGAACGGTTTTCTTTTAAAATCTTGTTTTATTTATAAATAACTGTTTTTGTTTACTCATACCGATCTCATGACTGACCCAGAGTTTATTGTTTCCTTTCTAAACTCTGGGTACCCATAATTTCCACACGGGCAGCCTAGTAGCAGGTTTTCCGTGTTTTGGTGTTAGCTGTATTTTGGAGACTTTTTGGTTTGGAGGCTATCGGTTTTTGGAGGCTTTTATCTTAGAGATATTTTGAAAGATTTTGGATCTCAAGGTTCTTAGTTTTAGATGTTCGCTATCACTCTATTTCCTTGAAGATTTTTTTGGCATATGATCACTTATTCTCCTATTGTGATGTTCTATTTGAAGTTGTGATATATGTATAAGAATACTCTAATGTTGTAATGGATATTATGATGATGTTGTATCTGTGATGTAATGCATGATATTCATTTTGTTTCCATTGTTTTATATTCATCTAATGTTGTTATAAGCTCCATCTGACTGTAGTTCGATGTTTGAATCTTCGACGGTCGAATACAAATGAGGTATTTGATGTCAATTTTCGAACATTGGATTTCGGGTCATGACATGTGGTGTCAGAGCTAAAGGTTGAGTAAGAACTTTAGCTACAGATTATAACACATTAGATGGCTCATTAGAGATAAGGTGAAGTATACCCTAGAATGAGTATAACTGAGACTGAAACCCCAAATTTTCTTAGTCTATTTCCTTTAACTGCTGATATTCCTTAAGATATCTCGTCCGAATATCTAAACCAATTTTCTTACTAATTACAGATAGTAAGGATGAGCGGACGAAGAGGAAAAGCTGGGGGGCAAGGAAATGCCACAACACCTAACCAAGTCCCCCCAACAGCAGAAGCAGCTTTATCTACTCAACATCAGCCGAATCTGGCCGATTTATATAAGAGTTTCTCAACGCTTGGTGGTAAGCCGTTCAGCGGCAAAGATTCGATTGTTGAAGCCCAAGCATGGATCAGATCATATGAAAGAATCTTTAAAGGGCTAATGCTGCAAGATGGTCAGATGCGACTCATAGCTTCTTGGCAACTTCAAGAAGAAGCCTTAGCATGGTGGGAGACAGTCACTGTAGATGAGCCAGAAGAAGAGTTTACTTGGGAGAGATTCAAAGAAATATTTGAGAAGCGCTATATGCCATCAGCAGGGATTTCTCGAATGTGCCAGGAATTCATGGACTTAAACCAGGGGAGTTTGTCATTCGAGGAGTATCTAAACAAATTCAATGAATTGTCTCATTTCGGTCCAGAATTGGTGAACACACCTTTAAAGAAGAATGAAAGGTTCATTTGTGGGATGAATAATAAGTTCCACTAAAGGACGACTGGCCACGTCAAAGAATCCTTTTCAGATTTGGTTGATATGGGGTACAGATATGCTACACATGACATGCAAGAAGCCCCGGTGGAGAAAGGAAATTCAAGCAATCAAAATTGGAAGAAAAGGTAATTTGGAGGCAAGAAACAATGGCAGGGTCAGGAGAAAAAGAAGAGCAATCAGGGAAGTTCGGCAGGGAATATTACTTGCTTTAATTGTCTAGAGAAAGGCCACTACTCAAACAACTGCAAGAAGCCAAAGAGAAATCAATCCGTACAAGCGAAGCCCAGGAAATGTTATTATTGTCAGAAATCGGGACACGAAGTTAAAGACTGCCCAGTCATGAAGCAAGGTCAGACAGCCAAGGTGTACACAGTCAAAGACAAACCCCAATCTTTCAAAACATAAAAGGGGAAAGGAGTTCTGGAAGGTAACCTCAATATTTATGATAACATTGTTATAGTTTTGTTCGACACGGGCGCTACACATAGTTTTATCTCTCAGTAAGCTATAAATGAATTGAATCTTGAACCTGATTTTGTTGATGAGCCTATATGCGTAAAGAATCCAATTGGAGGTCCCGCGAACCTTTGTTTTCGATGTAGAGAAGTTCCTATCTCATATTTTTGTTACCAATTCCCTATCGGTCTCTTTGTCCTTGATTTCAACGAGTTTGAAGTCTTACTCGGAATGGATTGGCTAGCAAAATATGATGCCAAATTGGATTGCAATAATCGACTGATTTCGATTAAAACCGAATTTGAAGATTCCATTGAGATTTCTTATGAGAACCCTAGTCCTGAAAGAGAAGGGTTGATGTATAATTTGGGTTATCCCGAACCCAGTCTAGAGTCCATACCCATTTTAGAGATTTTCCAGATGTATTTAAAGAGGTGAAATCTTTACCTCCACACCAAGAAATAGAATTTAGAATTGACCTAGTACCCAATGCCCGTTCTTTTGTTCACGCAAGTCATAGGATGGCACCCAAGGACAGAGTTGAATTAGTCGAGCAAACTAATGATTTACTAAATAAAGGGTTGATTTGGCCTAGTGTTTCTGAATGGGGTTCAACCATCGTGTTTGTTAATAAATCGGACGGATCTTTGAGATTGTGTGTGGATTACCGAGATCTCAATAAGCTGACTCTCAAGAATAAATTTCCTCTACCTAAAATTGATGATCTGTTTGATCAATTGCATAGCGCTCGTTTCTTTTCGAAGATGGATCTAGCCCAGGGTTCCATCAACTACGAATCGCTGAATATTGTGTTCATTTGACCGCTTTCAAGGGTCCTAATATGTTCTACGAATGGTTAGTCATGCCTTTCGGGCTAACCAATGCCCTGGCATACTTCGTAGATCTCATGACTCGTGTGTTTCGAAAAGTATTGAATAAATTTGTGCTTGTGTTTATTGACGATATTTTGGTCTATTCCAAGACCGAAGAGGAGCATGCCGAGCATCTTAGAATCGTTTTGGAGATATTGAGGAGAAATATTCTGTTCGCAAAATTTTTCAAATTCTATTTTTGGGTCAAAGTAGTTAAATTCTCGACCATATTATTAATGAAGAAGGGATTTCCATTGATCCTAGCAAAATTTCCGCTATTCTTGATTGGAGAAAACCTACTACACCAAAAGAAGTTCGAAGCTTTTTGGGTTTAGCATGTTATTATCGGAAGTTTGTTCAGGACTTTTCTAAGATAGCTAGTCCGTTGACTAAGCTAACAATGAAGAATGCAAAATTCAATTGGACTCCGAAATGTGACGAAGCTTTTCAGGAGTTGAAGTAGAGATTAACCACCGCTTCTGTTCTCGCTATTATCAACGGAAACCGGGGTTTATCTGTTTATACCGATACTTGTGGTGAAGGTTTTGGTGCGGTATTAATGTAGAACGGGATGGTAATTGCCTACGTGAGTAGACGATTACGTCCACATGAAAGAAATTACCCAACCCATGATTTGGAGCTTTTAGCTGTTATCTTCGTTTTGAAAATATGGCGATATTATCTTCTAGGTAAGAATCTTTTTCAGCTTTCTTAACAATTTACGAATTTGACTTAACTTAACAATATATTTATTGAACTCTCTTTATATTAGGTGAAAAATTCGAATTATTCACCGACCACAAATCTTTGAAATACCTCTTCACCCAGAAAGGTTTAAATCTGCGACAACAACGTTGGTTGGAATTTCTGGCATCTTATGACCTAGACATTCTATATATGCCCGGAAAAGCCAATGTAGTTGCCGACACCTTGAGTAGAAAGCATGCTATTCATGCTCACCTTGTCATTGCTCCTACTCTTCTTAGGAAAATCGCCGACAAGCAAAAAGAGGACAAGTTTCTTCAGGAAATATATGGGAGGATTCGTCTAGGTGAAGATTCTAGTTTTGCAATTGATGATAATGGGATTGTAAGATTAAAAGGCAGAGTATGTGTCAACGTGAAGTTTTAGATGAATGCCACAAGTCCAAACTTTGCGTCCATCCAGGGGTTAACAAAATGTATCGTGATATCAAAAGAACTTTCTGGTGGTAGACGATGAAAAGGGACATATCTATATATGTGAGTCGCTATGCTACTTGCCAACAAACCAAAAGCGATCAAAAGAAAAGGCGGGTTTACTTCAGCCTTTAGAGGTACCCAAGGGGAAACAGAGCCAAGTATCGATGGATTTCATCGATGGTTTGCCTCGTACTCGGAAAGGCAATGAAGCAATTTGGGTCATTGTGGACCGTTTGACTAGGACAGCCCACTTCTTGCCAGTGAAATCTAACCGCACGGCAGCAAGTTTAGCCGAGTTATATGTGAAGGAAATTGTCCGTCTCCATAGCATTCCTAGCAGCATAGTAAGTGATCGTGATCCGATCTTCACTTGTAGATTTTGGGAGGCATTTCAAGATGCATTGGGAACAAAACTGAATTTCAGCACTGCTTATCACCCACAGTCTGATGGGCAGACATAGAGGATTAACTGAATCTTAGAAGACATATTGCGTGCTTGTATACTTAATTTTGGTGGTTCTTGGGAGGACCATTTGAATATGGCCGAGTTCTCTTATAACAATAGCTATCAGGCCAGTATAGAGATGGCTCCTTTTAAGGCTTTATATGGTCGTCCGTGTCGATCACCTGCATGCTGGATCGAGGCTGGTGATAGACTCGTCCTTGGATCAGATATGATTAAAGAAGCCACAGACAAAGTTGATTTTATACGGAAGAAATTGAAGACGGCTCAAAGTCGTCAAAAGAGTTATTATGATCGCGGAAGAAGGGATTTGGAATTCCAGATTGGAGACGCTGTCTTTCTCAAAGTATCTCCAATGCGAGGTGTATTAAGGTTTGGGAAAACCGGTAAGCTGGCACCATGGTATATTGGTCCTTTCCCTATTCTAGAGAGGATCGGTTCTTTAGCCTATCGAGTGCAGTTGCCTAGCTGGTTATCTGGCGTGCATGATGTGTTCCACATTTCTAACCTTCTGAAGTATGTGCACAATCCGGATAGTATTATTGAAGAAGCTTCTCAATAGGATCTCGACATCACTCCCAATTTAATAGTTAAAAGAGAACCAATAAAGATTGTGGATCGTGATGAAAAGCAATTGAGGAAAAAAGTTGTGAGACTAGTTAAAGTTCAGTGGAGTGGCGTCCAAAGGACTGGGCTTGGGAAACTGAAGATGATATGCAGAAATCATATCCCAATTGCAGAGTGGATATCTCGGCGTAAGCTGGTAAGCCATTTCTTTATTCTTTTTGAATTCATATATTCTTTGTTTGTTTTTCTTTTTCTTCCAAATTTCGAGGACAAAATTTTCTTAAAGGGGGATATCTGTAACATCCCAAAAATTTATTTTTTAAATTAGTAATATATTTAAACCTTTGGGATTTAATTTTAAAATAAATTGAAAAATCTCAAACAAATAAACTAAGTGATAATTTGTATGAATAAGATTCCAATTTCTTTTGAGTTTAAACTTTTGAAATCATAAATGTTTTAAAAATCATTTGAATTTAAATTATATATATATAATGCATATATGAGTAGATTTGAATGTAGTCCCAGGATCGAAACCTGGCTCTGATACCAAAAATGTAACGCCCGGCCCCTATACCCATGCCAACCAAGAGCAAGTATTACTGTCGGAAAGCACGAAGAATGGGACTCGATAGGGCTAAATGTTGTACTCATTCCCTTGAACTAACACTGGCATGAGAAATTTTTCGATTTTTTTTCCTTCTACTTACCATTTGTGCGCAGTGTTGGTTCAGAGCAATGGTACAAGATAAAAAAATTCCAGGTTACATAGTATAGAATATAATAGAATGTACAATTCAGCACAACAACAACATAATGCATAATACATATCATAATAATAATGTCCACGATACATAGTCCATTGTACATATCACTTTCAAAATACATAATAACATACATACCATAATACATATTAACTACTCCTAAGTCCAAGCTGAAAAGTCCAAAACCTCAAAGCGTGGAAGATGATAAGCATACTGCTACAGTCCACGCAACCTAACCTGCAACCACAATCCTCAGACTGACCCGAGGATTATAAAACAAATCACACGGGTCAGACTATTTCTAGTGTGAGTGAAGCACGATCTATGAACAATAATTGTCTCAATCAACAAAAGGGAAAGAAAACGTCGCATGTATAAACCAACATGAGGCATATATGTGTGTGAGAACTAACATGCAAATTTGGTTTCATAAACAATTCCTTTAATCAAACAATGGTTTTAGGCCAAACCTATCGTATATAATCCAATACGATACCAACCCAATTATTATTTGTAACACAAAGAATAAGTTCATACACACATTCTCCAAAGATACTGGGTTTTCAAAATCAACTTTAATACTTCCAAAAATCATAAAGTAAAGAAAATTGCGTTATGAGAATTATGGGATAAATATAACATGACTCATAAAATATACCAAATAAACAGACGCTAATATTGTAAAATCACAATGGTAGAACTCGAGCGCGCGCGGAGACATCAACCCCGTAACCTACTCATAACGCCATAATACACCTGGCGATCAACCCAGGATAACCAAGACGGTCTAAGGCAAAGGTCGTATGCTACCCGTTCACGGATCTACATGTGGGACCCCCACGCCTCCATCCCTCATAGTCCGTGACCCGCCGATTGGAGATCCCGATCAAAAATAAAATTAGCCCCATGTAGCAGACCTTTGGTGGTAATAGGGCATGTGATATACCACCGATTCAGGTAGCGATCCTGAATCAGGTCGGCCAAGGTGGAGTTTTGACCCATTGGTACAACAGAGTCCAATCTATCCCGACCCAAAAATCAAAGTGTTTGTAATTTCAAAAAACTTCTTAAAAAAAACATTGGCGACAATATCTTCCAATAAAACCTTTGATTAACCCAGTATAACATTCAAAATGCGAATAAAATTTAGGAAAACAATTATGCGTATAAAAGAAATAAGTGTATCTCTGTTTCGCATTAATACACAAGTACCGCATAATACTTATGCATTAATGCGAAACACAGAAATCTAAGTTTATTTGATTAAAAGTATTAGAAATTCGTTAAGTTAGAAAAAAGATTCATAATAATTTACTTATTAAAAAAACATAACAACACTTATTTTAATATGCAATCAAAATTGTAAATAAAATTTCCTTCTTTCCCAAAATACATATTGATTGAAAAATTAATTTAAATTTTAATTGATTTCTCTTTTTTTTTCCTTTAAACGGAGAACAGTTTAGCCGTCATGGCTGCACGACCGTGCAGCCCTACAGTCCAGTGCAGGGCGGCACAGTGGCAGCACTGCGCTGCGCTGCATCATAGTCATAGCACAGCTGCAATTGGCAGCTGCCCAGGCATATGCAGCCCGGCGCAGCTGCAGCTGCATGCGGCAGCTGATTGAATTTAATTTGTACAAGTATATTTATGAATATACAAATGGACATAAATGGTTACAATTCAAGTTGAATTAGAATTTGAATCTAAAAATTTAAAATAAATGTTTTAGAAAAATAAGTGGCATTTAAAATCATTAAGGTGTAATTTATATAATGTAAAGATTGGTTAAAACAATTCTTCTTTAAACATTGTGTATATATATATACACACACAAATGACTAAGGGCTATATTTATTTATAAAGCGAATATGATATGAAATTTATTTAAAAATTCTTTTGTCTTTGTAAAATTACAAGTGTTAAACATGCATAAGGGAGATGGAGTAAAATTAACAAGTGCTTAGATCTCTTGGTTGTTTTTAACAAGTGGCATTCAATATAGTTGATTGAATAAAACAATAAAATTTAAAAATCATAAAAAACTTTTCAGCTTCCGTTTTCAAATTATTTAGCCTCTCTAAAATCTGAAAGAACGGTAAAAAAGATTGAGCTTCACAAACCTCAACACCCAAAGAAAAAAAATAAGAAAAACAGAAAACTGCAACTTCCTCTTGGAAAAAAATCTAAAATCTGAGAATAATCTCCAACACAAAGCAGTAGTTTTACACTCCATCTCTTAGGTAAACTTTAAACTTTATAGTTTAATGAATTTGTAATTTCAAAATCAAGTCTTAACACAAACAAATTCAAACTGCAGATTTATAAAAAAAAATCAAAGCTTCAGTTTTAGCCAGGAAACAATGCAAGGATTCTCTGAAATAAATTAGGGCAAGTGAATTTCTTTTAAAAAATTGAATTTGAAGTTGTTAATCAGTAATAAAGAAAAGAATTTAAGCAATTGTATTAATCAGTTGCAGGAAGAAAATCAAGTTCCAGACTAAATTTATTTCTAGGTTCAAGCTGCAGATCTGTTCTCTGTTGCATAAAAAAAATTCAAACTGTAAGTTAAGCTTGGTTCTTTGTTTGTTATTGGTGAATTAAATAAACAAGTACAACAGAGGTTAAGAAAAGATTTATATTTACAAGTTGCAGATTAAACTGCAAGATCAAAGTAGGAAAAAATTATCTAGGCTTCATCTCAGACTTTAAAAAACTTCAGAAGCTTCTGTTCACACTTTGCAAGGTGAGTAAACTTTGCAAATCTGGATTCTTTGTGTTGTTTGACTCAGGCTTGAGATTAAATTGCAAAGTATATACATGCATGTGAATATTTGTGTGTGATTGGATGCATGTTTGATATGCAAACAGAGATGTCTCTGAGGTTTCAAGAAAAAAGAAACCCTGTCTAAAAATCAATCTCCACTCCTCTGATTCACTTCAGGCTATAGTATCTGATGGGAAGTTTTTAGTTTTTACATGATTCAACCCTTACAAATAGTTTTAAGCAAATTAAAATGAAGAATTTCCTGAAAAATCAAAATTACAGGCAAAATCAGAACCTGTTGGAAAATTGATCATCACAATCTTTGATTTCAATTTTATCAATCGAAACGTTTTTACAATTGATGATATTTGAAAGCAAAATCATATTTTTTAAGAACATATTCACCGAGAAATTGTAGTTGATCAGAAAAGTGAAACTTTGTCAAATTCTGATGATCTAAGCGTTTATAGGCCTCGAATTCGTCGTCACTGCTAGCTTGAGGGTTTGGGATCCTCAGAAAAATACAGGTTGAATTTATAAATCTTTATATTTTTGGTTCGAGATCGAAGTAGGGTTAAAACCCATTTATGCTCGCAATTGAAAAGATGGTGCTGTGTCGTCGTTAGGTGATCGGACTTCCTACCACTAGTGCCAATCGCGGCGTCGTACGTTGATTAAGCCTCGGTCAATTTTTTGTGGCCTCTGATGGCCAAAGAAGGTGGGGCGAGGCCATCTTCTGGTGATGGGTTTCGATGAAGTACGGGTCGTGGAGTTCGTTTTTGATCGTGGCGATGGTTCGTGCTTCGGGGTGGCTCGATGGGTTGAGAACTTCGTCGTCGACCTGACGACGGTCGAGGCTTCGACTCATGATGACCGGGACGGTGTGCAACGTGCACACGGTCTCATTGTATCAGCAGTTTGTTTTTGGAGGAGATGATGTTTGACTCGAAGTACAACACTGGGATTTGGGGAGAAGACTCGAAGTCATGGTCGTGTCGTTTGGTGTTGCATCTGGTCACTCAAAAACTTAAACAAATTTCAGTGAAAAAAATTTATACGGGTCGATTTGGTTAAAAACTCGAAGTGGGAACATTTTCACTCGGGGATGACTCGAGACAGCCTCGGGGTGACCGTCAAAACAGCAAATTCCAGTTTTAAAAATCATGAAAACATAAGTTTAACAATTTTCTGAATCCATTCTTTAAAAATAATGATAGCTTGTTAATGGGAGGTGAAGTAAATGGTATCGAAATGATTATTAATGAAGTCCAAAGATATTTCAAATATATATTTTTAAATAAAATTGTTTTGAATTTAATTTAGTAAAAAGTTAAGAAGCTAATCAAATATTCAAGTGTTAACTTAAACCCAAATTTATTTATAATGATTAAATAATGATCAAGCAACTAATGATTTGTAATTACTTTGTAATTGATAATTAATTAAAGAATAATTAATTTTTAAAAGTAATTAAATTTACTTAATTAACAGTTAAGAATCAATAAATTGAGGTAATTAATTAAAGAATAATTAAGTAATAAAGTTAATTAAGATTTAGTTAATTCATAGTTAAGTAAAATTAATCATTGATTTAAGATAATTGATAAAAATAAGTATGTGGTTAATTCACTTAAATCACATTCACCTCAATTGAAGATGATTGACTATCACCAAATGTTGTGTACTGGATTGATATTTCTTTTGTGATATTGTAATGATGTGAATTGCTTTATGCTGAACTGTGATTCGTGATTTGTTTCTGTGAAAACCCTTTAGCCCGTAAAATGGCATTTAAACTTCGATGCGACAGGGAGTCGAATTTCAGTTAGTTATCCGAAAGCCACATCGAACTCTGAATGTGAACCTTTGTAATTGATACACCCACGTGTTTTAAAATTGAGCGCTCACTATTCGAATTAGCCGGGAGAGGACCTTTGAGTCATATAACCCATTCCGAATAGTGATACGATGAAACTAATAGCATTTGAAGACGGTGGTGAAGACCCCGTGTCTTCTAAAACGATAGGATAATCTATCGAATGTCTCTGCACTGAGTTGCTCCGATATAGAGATCTCCACATGTGATGGGGAGTCCGATCGGAATTGTGGACACCCGGATTTGCAAGGGCTTCTTCCTTTATTGGATGAAGTGTCTTTGGTTCTGTTCGAACCCGGAATAGACTTGTATGGTTGTATGTCTGACACTACACCTTGAGATATAAAGCAGATTTCTTTCAAATACATATCTGTTGGTGGCTTAGAATTTATTCTCTTAGCTTAACACCCTTCTCTGAGACGTACGAGCTCAGAGGTTATGTAGTTGAAGGTTATCAGCGATATACTTCCAATTTGGTAGTGTGGCATGCTAAGTGCTATTGTATGTTGATGATCGTTTGCTGATCATTTGTGATCAAAGCATGGCTTTCGTGTAAAGCGTAGCTTTGTGGATGAGACCTCATCGGACCTCACACCCCAGAAATGGTCGAAACAGGAAAGATGCGGCAATGTTATGAGGGTCGCACCCTTTAGGGTACGTCGTTCCCTTTTGGAAAAAGTTGGTATCATGGCATGGAGCCCAAATTCTTTACCTATGTGGTTGCTGCAATCTCATTTACTGTATGGTTGTTGCTTTATGGTAGAGGGCCCTCGGATAAAGGTCGCAAACGACCGGGGGGTGGCATACTCGAGTAGTAGTTACCTAGTTACAGAGGTAACCCGGCCTTGTGTTGGCAGAGAGCCGGGTAGGTTCTCGGTCCGTCCCTCTAGAGGCGTACCTATGTGGCATAGGAAGTTTCTTAGGCCGACCATTTGTTGGAAATCCAATTTCCAATATGAACCCGGTACGGTTTTAGTTGTAGAATCTGCCATTTAACATGGCAGCTATAGTAGGCATAGTATAATGGTACCTATGCCGGCTAAGATTAATATTATATTTTCGAAATGTTTTTACACTATGCACTAGTAATAATATCAAAGAATTTTTCTCGTATTAAGCATATTTGACTATCATAAGGAGAAATCTCCCCCAAGTGTGCGATTGCATTGTGTGTGTGCCGGGAGGCCTTATGGTAGTTACATTTTCCAAAAGCATGAATGGTTTTCTTTTGAAATCTTGTTTTATTTAAAAGCAACTGTTTTTGTTTACTCATACTAGTCCCATGACTGACCCGGAGTTTATTGTTTCCTTTCTAAACTCTGGGTGCCCATAATTTCCACACGGGCAGCCTAGTAGCAAGTTTTCCGTGTTTTGGTGTTAGCTGTATTTTGGAGACTTTTTGGTTTGGAGGCTATCGGTTTTTGGAGGCTTTTGTCTTAGATATATTTTGAAAGCTTTTGGATCTCAAGGTGCTTAGTTTTGGATGTTTTCTATCACTCTATTTCCTTGAAGACTTTTTTGGCATATGATCACTTATTGTCCTATTGTGATGTTCTATTTGTAGTTGTGATATATGTATGAGAATACTCTGATGTTCTAATGGATATTATGATGATGTTGTATCTGTGATGTAATGCATGATATTCATTTTGTTTCCGCTGATTTATATTCATCTAATGTTGTTATAAGCTCCATCCGACTGGAATTCGATGTTTGAATCTTCAGCAGTCGAATACAAATGAGGTATTTAGTGTCAATTTTCGAACACTGGATTTCGGGTCGTGACACTCCCCTTTTCTTGATTTTTGGATTTCTAATTGATGATTTCTAGAATTTATGTTTCGCCAGTTTTATGATTGGCATCGATATGATGTCAATATATTTGGTTCGGTGAATAAAATAAAGAATATGATATATTTTTTGAATCTATGAGAAGAATCTTGTGATATTGATTAATCTCTGGTTGATTTTCAATTGCATACTTATCACTATATAGCATTACTGTTGTGATACGTATTTGCCATATCTCTTATTCTATTTCATTTTCATCTGATAATTATAGCTAGACTGATCCGTTTATTATTTTCTTATTAAATAATACTCGGGTCAGATCGAGATGTTACAGGTGCTTCTGCTTGACTCCTTATCTGGGGGTTATTATCTGACTTTTGGCTAACTAATTTGGATTAGTAATTTTTGTTTTATACATTCGAGATAGAGACTCCTTGATGTGTACATATTCTTTTGTCTAGCACTTGTATCTATTCTTTTGTTATATTGTGGATCTTGTTTGACCACTACTCTGAATATAACACATATCTATTTCCGTCTTTGTGATATGGATATCTATGACTGATTTTTGTTATGCTTATTTCAATATTCGTTTCCAAAGATCATATAGCCACTGTGTAGTAACTTTGAGTTTGTATCGGCATGTCGTATTTCCTCTTGAAATGAAATGCATGTTATTCTATCTGACATATCGGTGCTCGCACAAAGTAATTACATGGATGCTTGCTCCTAAACAGCCTTATTCTTCGTGCTAGTTGACAGCATTACTCCGTAGTGTCCTTGGCTAGCGTGAGTATAGAGGTGGGGCGTCACAACAATATTAATCATAAGTCGAAACAAATTATTTATAGGTTTTACAAATATGAATCATTGATAATGTAGCAATTAACAGTTAATAATTATCAGTTTCAATTTTAATGAAAATCCAGCAGTAATATGTATAAAATGCTAGAAACTAAATATCATAAAATTGCCTTTTTCCACTTTCTCTAATTCCTCATAGAGCTCAATCTCATCTTTTGTAGGATCCTTATAAAATGAAAATCCAGCTGCTTTCAACCAATCATTCGCACACACTAAAGCTTCAACCATTGTTGGGGTTAATGATGCTCTGAATGGATCGACAACTCGAGCACTAAGACCGAAAGCTGTTTTAAATGCAACTATTGAAGCAAGAACAGCAAATACATCTTTAGCTATCTTTGATAGAATTGGATACGTGATTTAATTGAATTAGTTTCATTCATTAGTGTTGTAAATAAGTATGTTTGCATAAATAACAAAGTATAATATCATTTAATTCACTATTTGTTTTGCAAAATAAAATAGACAAACGTGTGAGTATTTTCTTTCCACCACTTAGGTAGCTTTAAATTTTTATTCGAAGTATATTCAGAAGCATCAACCAATTACTTATCAACCTCATTCTTTATCACAACTACAACTCTTTCTTGTCTTAGTCTCATAAATTTTTGCATGTTAGCTGCATGACTATCTTCTTCACAATTTACTACAACAAGATGATCTATCTTTGACATTGTCACATCTAATGATGCTTTCCTACCCACGGGATCTAGTTCACAGTACTCATAATTCAAGTCAAGAAACATTGACTTGATTTCCTCAACCATCAACTCCACCATTGTAGGATTAGGTTCAATGCATGGAAAAAAAATATTCAAGATAAACCATCTTGTATCGTGGATCAAGAACCACAACAATAACAAGAATGTTGTTCATATCATGAAGCTTCAGCCAATATTTATTGAATTTCTTTTTCATCGAATTTCCAATGCTCATTAACAACAAATCATCACTTTGTACACTTTTATCTAGTTTGCCTATGATGGTTGACATCCAAGTATAGGCTCATTTGCAGTAACGAATTTGGTGTCACTAAACTTCAACGTTGCATCATAAAAATATTTTCAGAAACTTTACTAAATGAGCTGCCTTATCCCAATCATCATTTTTCGGAGGCCTCTCTCGTTTTTTACCACCAATTTTTTCTTGAAAATATCCCTCGAATGGACTATCTTCATCTTCTAACCTTGAAAATGCGTATCTATATTTCAAAGTAATATCTAACATGAAGTATGTTGAGTTCCACCTAGTGCAAACATCTAATGGAACCATTCCACCTTTATGCTCAATCTCCTCTTGAGCCGCACAACTTCTAAATTTGGCTAACCTAGAAGGGGATGACCTTGTGTATTTTACACAATTACGAATTCCATCTATAGCACTATCAAGCTCATCCATTCCATCTTCTACAATTAAATTAAGAATATGACAACATCATCTCAGATGTAAAAAGGAACCATTCAACACTAAAGTTTTCCAATTTCCAATTTTCAATCTTGTCTCATATATAATCAACAACCACTTGATTTACAATGGCATTATCAATTACGATTGTAATTTTTTTTTCAATTCCCCAGTCAATCAAACAATTTTCCATTAACTTCCCAATGGTCTTACCCTTATGATTTGCAATGACAAGAAAGTTACGGATTCTTTTGTGTAAGGCCCAATTATCATCAATAAAGTGAGTAACAAGAACCATATAATTGACATTTTGTATTGATGTCCAAGTGTCGGTGGTTAAAGAAACACGCTGTGAGTTATTTAGCAAAGCACATTCAACAGCATTTTTATCCTCCAAATATAACTCCCAGACCCCTCTTGCAATTGTCCTACGGGATGGTATATTAAACTTGGGCTGTGTTATTCTCTTGAACTCAATGTATTCTTGTCCCTCAATAAAACTAAAAGGAAGCTCATCTCGAATCATCATTCTAACGCAATAAAGTCTGCTAATATCCTTATTATACTCAACACACACAACTTCTGCACCATTTTCTAGTGAATCAAATGATAAAAAAGTTTGCCGTTTATTAGCCAAATAAATAGGACACTTCTTACATTGATAAAGCATGTGCGTTCTCATGGAAGATGTCCCGATCTTTGAATTAGGCTGATAAACCTTTGGGCAATAGTTGCATTTTGCTTGAGTGGGAGAAATTTCTATGTCATCTGAATTTTTATCTTTTTAAAGTGATTCCAGACTTCTGATCTATTCCTTCTATCATTGTCAGGTGGAAGTTGAGCTGTAGTGGTAGATGGAACTTCAATAGAAATCAGGTCTTGTAATGGTATCTCCGAAGGAGATGTATTTGTAGTAGAAGCAATTTCGATCAGTGAATCATGTACTCCTTCCGTATGTACTCCTTCCGTATTTATGGAAAACATTTCATACATGATTAGTAATTTAGTACTAAGTATCAAATAGAAAATAGTCTAATTATATCATTTTTTGGTTATACTTGCCATTGTGCTTCTAAGATAAAATATTCACTGTAATTTGTTTTTATAGCTTGTTATGGGAAACATTAACAGGCAAGGAGCATTTATTATTTATGGTCGGGTGGAAAAAACTGAAAGGTGCTGCACTTATGTAGGTAATGCATATTCACTGTTATTCATCTTTATTTGTAGCTATTGTTTCACAGGAAAGCAATATTCATCATGATAAAATTCTAAGTTTAGAACATACTAAAAAAAATAATGTGTAATGCACCATGATACTCTTTTTTTTTCCACTGTGAAATCCTTTTCACAACCAATCTGCTAGCTTCACGCCTTCCATTTCTTTATCCTTAAATGATATTAAATTGTTGTTTGAGAACATGTTGCTTTAAAAAGTGACAGAAAATACAATTGTGTACTTCTACATTCAACAAAACTATTAAAATGATGTTGTCGTAAGAATTTTTTACATTAACTATTTGGCCATTAAAATTTTAGAGATCTTTGAATAATTTTGGTGAATACATTCACTAAACTTTTCTACACATGATTTATTTTTGTTTTATGTGTTTACTATTTTTGTTTATACTTAGTTTTTATTCAACAGTGGAAGAGAGATTTGAATATGGTTCTTACTGCTTAAGTTAAAGAACCAAAGAAACTTACTGCTTATGGCTTATGTATAACTTACTGCTTATGCCGATGAAAATTTATACATCAAAACTTACTGCTTCTCGGTATAATACGGTTTTAAATAAGTTAAAATTTTAGTTAATTACATCAAAATCAACTGTTACAACCAGATTCACGAAATAACCATATTCAGGCAACTAGATCGGCACAAAATGCATAATAAGTTGTAGAAATTAGAATTAGTAAACAAGACATTAACTTAAATTTACCTAGTTTGTACTTGAAAAAGAAGATGAAATCCAAGATAAGAAAATTAGAAAAGGAAAGAGAGAATTGGCATAAAACAGTGATCGTCTTCCTTAGGTTATTAAAGAGAGAAAGGGGGAAATGGATGCAGCGGGCTAACTACTGTAAAATAAACGAAAGTGGGGTATGAGGCTTTGAGCCTTTGAGTTTGAGATACTGATGTAGCCAGGCGTGAGTAAAAATTAAAAAATATAAGTAATATTAAAAGGTTAGAATTTGTGAGGTGTAACTTTTCATCGGCCGCAAATATATTAGTTGGGTTGTAGACATAGCATTTTTTTAAATAAACTTGGTAAAAGACAGAGCCCGGTTTTGAATAAAGCTGGTATAAAATGTTGTAGATAATTTTATATATAAAGCAATCCTGTCAGGTTTAATACGGTCGGTTTCACCCTTCAAATCGCAACTGAACCGTAATGAAATGGGTCTGGTCGGTTGTAAATATTTAGTTTAGAGAGATAATACGGAGCGGTTTTCCGCATCTTTTCATTGGTTTAGGGTGGGTGGTTTCCGTTTGGCGGTGCGGTTTATGCCCACCCTTAGTTTAAATTAGCATATAAAAATAGCCTTCCGGGACACAATCTCGAATTTCGACGAAATCGGTTCCATTGGATCCATAATAGTGTATCATTATTGGATTTCAAAATTCGTAGCATTTGGAGTTATGTTTGGTTGTATAGGATAGAAATGCGTTGGATTTAATATTGAAAACTTAATATAATAATTGAGTCCAAAAAGCTATCTTCTCCATAAGATCGAATTGGGACTCAAAACTTGTTCCATTGCATTCAGAATAGAGGTATAATATTATGAACACTTGGTGGCGCGCCTTGATAGGGGTTTGGAATTTTAAGTTACTTAAATCGAGATATTTTGAAATTAACTAATATACTGTTCAAGTCAACCCTTCACATCAGCTTCCTTTCTTCATTTCAAGCGACCTTATTCCCTGTAGACAACCACCCTACCTTTTCCTTTTTAAACAGAAATGTCCCTCCCTTCCCATTTGTTTAGCACGCAAGTGGGGGAAAAAAATGAAACTTCAAAAATCAAATTTGTGTAGTATACTCAACAAAAAATATGAAACCACTTTCTGAATTCTTGTTTAGGCTTGAGCTTCAATCTGGTATGATGTATGGAGGGTGCGGCCGTGATTGGTGACATTTGACTGTATGGGGTGTGAGCTAGGGCTTGGGTTTTGTGAAGCTATAGACTTCGATTCGAGCAATGGAGATTGGAAATGAGCTCGTCGTGGAAAATAACATCCATAGCCGTGTTTTTGTGGAGCTCGGCTATGTATGGGATTTAGCGTCCATGGTGTATGAACGTGGGGAGGTAGCAGGTTGTGAATTGTATAAGGGGTGTGAGCTTGAAATTTTTGGTATGGAAGGATGGAGTTCGGGAGGGAAGGTCATTGGCGAAGTTGAAATATCGATTCGAGGCTCGGTTCTTCGTATAAGTGCAAAAAAGTACGCAGCCATGGGTTTCATTTCGTGCACAGGCGAACGTTTGGGAGTGAGAGAAGGAAGAAAGCAGCGTTGTGGACCGAGCCTCTATTGCTTGGGGTATTAAATTAAATTAAAATTTAAGTTGTTTAAATTTGTTTGAATTAAATTCCATTGCTTATAAATTCATAACTCGCTCATACGAGGTCTGATTGAGACGAAACAAGCGGCAATGGAATTGTGGCGACGAGCACTACATTCTAGAACTAATTTGGAGACGTTTGGAGCTAATTTAAATTATAGGTTAAATTGAACATTGTTCGATTTGATTTAAAATTGAAAACTCAATGTGAGCATTTTATAACGCTCATAAGTACTAGAATATTTTTATGCTGGTTGAATTCGAAATTATAAAGTGATATAAGCGCATCCCTATCCACTGACGGTTTACTAGTGTTTTATATGCAAATAGTATGACAATGCTTAAAAACGCATTAAGGGGGATTAATATAAAGCCTTAACACTAAGAAAAATATTTATTTTACTGATTGGGCATTAAATATATAACATACTCTACTACATACAAATATTTTGATGGATCATGAAGAGATGGAAAATCCCGTAATATCTCTTGAGTTATTGCACGCACATTATATAATGGATATGGGATGTGAAATCCAGTAAACATCTCTGACGCTATTGCACTCATGTTATATGCGATGTTGATTTGACTTACATAAGGTATCTTAGTCCTGCTCGAGTGTTTTTTCTTTCCATTACGCTCGGGTCAGTCTTGACTTTTTCAGCTCATTGAAGATTTATTCTGGAGGACGAAGTTGAAAATTTGGTATATTATTACTAGTATTATTCCATGATTGATTGTTCCGCTGCATTTTTTATTTTGTTCCGTTGTACATGTATAACTTTGATAAACGTTGTGTAAATTATAATCAATTGTATAGTAAACAGCTTCATGAATCGTTTATTTGATTATTGTATTTTTTCATTCCGCTGCGATATTCTATGTTGTTTTCTTCTTCTTTTCTTATTTTTCTTAATTAACCCCCCATGATTATCTACGTTCTAGATTGTTTAAGTCGGGTATGTGTGGATTATTGTCGATTTAAACCTTCTGAAATGTGAATCGTCATATCTCGTGTAGGGATAAAAGTATGACAAGGCACGTGAGGCAATACTCAAGGTAGGATACTACCAGTTCGGGTCGTTGGGCTGGTGGTAACGCATCGTAGCCACGATCTCCCACCGTGTCCATCCATCCCATATTGTCAAAGGGAGGTAATCCCAAAATCAAGGTGCACCGATCGAAACCAACAACAAGAGTAATAGCATGGACCAAGTCCAATAAATTGAAGAACGGATGTCCGCTAGGGGTAGCTAACATGCTTGGCCCTATATAGTCGTCCTGTTTTAGCCATTTCATATACGTACAAGTGTCGAGGTCTATCCATCATCACTCTCTTTCTTCAAATCCAAAAAATGATGCCAAATCCAACCACTTCATTCTGGAGTCTCCTCTGCGTACATAGTTGTTAAAGTGGTTCCAATATTGACAGTGAGTATGCCAATGAGAGACCCCGGTCTCTTTAACAACCAAACATCGTTTTATACACCGGTTGGTACTTTTACATTTTAGAAACGATTCATACTTGATATCAAAACATCATATTCTTTTTAAAATCAATTTCATTTCGAAATATCATATTTACATCAAATATGTCAATTTCACTTAAAAGTCATTTTCACTCCGAAATTCGATTCGAATTACAATTTAGGTTATAACTACATTTAATCCACTTCGCATTTAAATCATGATTTAAATATAAACATTCCAACCTTTGACCAGTTTGAATTTTAGAAAGTAGTTTGGAAAATTTTTAAATTGTTTAAAAATAGTTAAAATGTTTTAAGTATTTAAAATAGTTTGATATAAAATGATTTAAGTATTTAAAATGTATTATAAAATAAAATAATTTGGAAAATTAAATAGTTTGAGTATTTAAAAAGATAGATTTTAAATAGTTTATATTAAAATAATTTATTTGAAAATAGTTTCAAAGTCAAACGGATTCAATACCAAAATTTTCAATTCAAATCAATTTCAATTTCCATCTCAATTTAATCGATTCAATTCCGATTTCAATTCGAATTTAACTTCGATTCCAATTTCATTTCAAATCAATTTTGATTTCATTTTTAACTTCAAAATTGATTCAACAATTCGAGTCAAAGATTTAAATTTCAGTTTGTTTCTAATTTTAAACCATTTCAATTTATATCAATTTCGAGTTCAATTTCAAAATATCTATTTAAATCTCTGAATTCAAATTAAATTTCAATTTTCAAATTTAGATTCAAACCTTAAAATTAATTCCATTCTCGATTCCAAATTTTATATATCCATTTATAATACTTTTACTTAGCAATAATTCAAAGATCGAATAAAAGTTCAAATCTTTTTAAAACATATCAATTTTCGGAATTCAAATCATATTTCGATTATAACTTCAAAATCTCAAATTTCATTTTTTAACAATTTTGTTCAAATTCTAATTCCAACATTTTGAGCTCAAATTCGAAAATAATCCGATTTCCATAAATTCGATTTTTACTTCTTTAATCAAATCATTTAAATAATTTCAATTTTTTTTAAATCATTTAATACAACCAATTTTGTGTCCGTATATAATTTTCTATCATATGGCCAAATGAATCGATTATTTTTATTTTTATTTCAGGAAGGGATATATATCATTCCAATCCAGAATAAATATCATAGGTATATATCATTTTAACATATTTCTTAAATTTGAAATAATTTAAATAATAGTTTTATACTATCAATAAATATACAAGGTGATATAGGATATATATATATATATATAATAAACATCTAATCATCAAAAATCTCAACCAATTGGCATCCATCACAATCAATCATCCAAACAGTCACAACAATTAACTAATTATCAATCATCGGGAATTTTACAAACAGTTTAATTCTAATTTCAATTCAACTTTAATTCCAAATTTCTAACATATAAATTTCTATGCCGATTTCCGTGTCAGTTAAATTTTTAACAAACAACAATCAATAAATTTATATCGCTTTAGGATTTCAATTTGACCAACATAGAAATAGTTTAATCATTCATGAGCATTTAAAACACTCACCTTTTTATTTGAAATTGGAAATATTTCAGCTTCAAATAAATTCCATTTTGATTCCATGGTGTAGACGGCTTTCATACGATTCCAACGGCACTCGTTTTGTCCAAAACGGACATCGTATGCAAAAGTTATACAATAATTAATATAACGACAAAATTAATTAACATTTCAATCGATTAAATAAAATAATTAACATCACTTAATCCACTTCCTAGGTCATAATTCACGTGCCCAAAATCGTTTTCACCCACGTCTTCCAGATCGCAATTTCATCATTTATTTTTTTTAACATCAAGCGCACCCCTTATACCGCCTTCCTCCATTGCCACAACCATCTCCGCCACTCGCGCCGCAGACTCCAACGACCAATGTGCACATGAACAACAACTCAAACCAAAACCTAACCATGAACACGACCAGACCCTTTGTCCGTTCATCACCACCTCCCTTCATTCTCTGCCACGCACGTGCTCGACCATCACGCTCACCCATTCGATTTTTTTTTCAAATGCGACTTTTTTATTATTTTCATTTCATTTCAATTCAGACATGAGATTTGAAAGTGGGAAGAGAAGATCAAATACGGGGGAAAACCAAAAGGGGCCTGCCTTGTACGAGATGTTGGAGGAGAAAGAAAATATATATTATAATATTTGAAAATATCTCGCCTAATCGATCCACGAAATCCTGAACTCCAAACCATGGTTTTAAATCTCCTATATCTCGCCCGAGATCTCGCCCGAGATCTCATTTTCACACTTAAACGAGACGAGACATCAAATCTCCTCTATATCTCCCTCGACACTCATCTCGTCCGAGATATTCAAATCTCACCCGATATATGGATCAAAATCTCAATCCGAGATCTCACCCGAAATTATACATTTTTCTTATTTTCCATAATAATTTTTATTTTCATATTGATTCAAAAGAAACTACTCAATCCAATTATAATTTCCCAACTTCTTGAACATATTCTTTAGTTTTTATCTTAATGAGTCATAGCGAAAGGTTTCACCTCTTTATTACGTTCAAAAAAGGATATTATTCAATCATTACCAAATCAGTCAAGCTAATCAAGCTACTACTCTTCTAAAAATGTTTTTTTTTCCATGTAAATCAAGTATGTTACCATTTTTATTGTTCTAAGAAAGTTATAATCGTTAAGTAAATTTTTGACACGTCAATTTTAAACACATAAGTACAACCGAGATATTCCCGAGATGCATTATAATACCCGAGATGTCAATCCGAGATGTACACCCGATACGTACTCATCTCGTCCGAGATCTCTCCCGATACGAGATAACTTGTGTAAAAATTCCGAGACGAAATGTGACCGAAATCCGATATTTAAAACCTTGCTCCAAACGAAGCGTGTCGCTTGGCGTTCTATATATTTTACCTATGACGACCCACATTTCATAAGGTTTAAATCGATAATAATCCACACATGTCCGACTTAAACAATCTGGAATGTAGATAATCAATGATGTTAATTAAGTAAATTAAGAAGCAAAGAAGAAAACAAAACACAGAAACTCACAGCAGAAACAATAAAATATAATAATTATATAACAGTTCATGAAGAAGTTTACTACACATTTGATTGAAAATCCATACACATTTATCATAGTGTTATATATATATATATATACATATATATATATATATATTAGGGATAAATGTTTGATATAGTAGAATAGTATGATGCAGGGATAATAATAATAGTAGTATACCAAAACTTTGTCTTCATCCTCCAGAGAATAGTCTTCAATATACTGAAAACTCAAGACTGACCTGAGCGAAATGAAAAGACAAAACATTCGAGTCAGGACTAAAATACTCTTATGTAAGTCAAATCAGTATCACAAATATGAGTGCAATAACTTAAGAGATGTTATGGGATTTTCCATCTCCTAAGGATCCGTTGAACTATTTATATATAATAGTATATGCTATAATAGGTAATGTCTATCACTAAAATAAATATCAAAATAGTGTTAAAGCTTTACTTTGATCCACCTTAGTAAATTTTTTACAGTTTAAGCCATAGTCGTAATGAGCTCGTATAGGGATAAATATGACAAGTCACGTGAGGCAATGCCCCAGGTAGGAATCTACCATTTTACCTTTTTTGGCTGGTCATAACCCATCCTTGGTCGACCATGACAATCAATCCGAACAAAAAGGTGCACCCATCGAGTCAAAAACCACAATAGTAATACAAAGGATTAACGTCGCTAGAGGCGGCTAACCTCATTTTCCAGACATAGGCTCCTATTTTAGTCATTTTAATTATGACACAAGTGTTAAGGCTATCCATCATCGTTCTCTTACTTCATTCCAGTAAACGCCGCCAATTCAACCACTACAATCTAGATATCATCCACCACGTACACAGTAGTCAAAGTGGTTCTAATATTGACAGAGAGTATGCCAATAAGAGGTTCCGGTCTCTTTAACAACCAAACGTCATTTTACATACCGGTTGGTCCTTTTTACATTTCAAAATAATTTGTACTTGATATCAAAATATCATATTCATTTCAAAAATCAAAATCATTTTTGAAATCATCATATTTACTCAAAAATGTCAATTTAACTCGATATGTTGATTTCACTTCAAAACTTCATTCGAATTACAGTTTTGGTTATAATTCACTTTAACCCAATTCGCATTTAAATCCAAGATTTAAATATAAACATTCCACCCTTTGATCGGTTTGGATTTTAGAAAATAGTTTTAAAATAGTTAAATAGTTAAAATAGTTTAATAAAAAATAGTTTGAGTGATAAAATGGTTTATATAGTAAAATAGTTAGGAAAATTAAATTAGTTTGAGTATTTAAAGAAAATAGGTTTGAAATAGTTTACACTAAAATAATTAATCTAAAAATAGTTCCCAAGCCAAACTGATTCAATTCCTAAATTTGCAATTCAAACCAATTTCCATTTCCATTCTCGATTAACTTGATTCAATTTCGGTTACAAGTCAAATTTTAAATTTCAATTCGAAACTAATTTAAATTCCAATTCCAAATTAATTCACTTCCAACTTCAAATATTTAAATTCTAAATTCAAACTAATTTCAACTCCAAATCTTAAACCATTTCAATTTATATCAATTCCGAGTTCATTTCAAAAATATCGATTCAAAACACTTAAATCAAATTTTCCTTCAATATCCAATTTAAAATCCAAATCTTTAAATATGATTAAATTCCAAGCTCAATTTCAAAATATCATTTCATATCACTTTTACTTAACAATATTCAAAGTTCAAATAAAAATCCAATCTATAAAACAAATCGATTTCTCAAATTCAAATCATATTTAAATTTTAACTTCAAAATCTCAAATTCGATTATTAGACAATTTGTTTACCAAATTTAATTTTCAACATCCCAAGTTCCAATTCAAAAATAATTCAATTTACATAAATTCGATTATTTTTTCTTAAACCCAAATCATTTAAATAATTTCAAATTCAAATTTTAAAATCATTTAATTTAACCAATCCGGTGTCCGTATATAATTCTCTATCCTATGGCCAAGTGAATCAGGTATACCAATTTAATTCAGGGATGGATATATATCATTTCCATCCAAAATAAATGTCGTAAGTATATGTCATTCAACTTATTTCTTAATTTATTCGAAATAATTCAATTTACAGTTTTATACACTGTGAAATATACAGGATGGTAACAAGATATATAAAAAATAAATAAAACATCTAATCGTCAACTAATAGCATCCATTACAACCAATCATCCAAACAGTCAATAAAATTTCCAACAATTTCATAATTATCAATATCGGGTATTTTACGGGCAATTAAATTCTAACCCATTTTAATTGTCAATTCAAATTCCATCAATTAATTCAGAGGTCTATTTAAATGTCAGTTAAACTTATCAAACAACAACCAATAAATTTCAAATCACTTCATGATATAATTTAACTAACATAAAAACCATTTCAGTCAATTGTGAGCGTATAAACACTCACCTTTGATTAATCGACAATTTAAAATCCAAATAAAGGCCCAAATTTGAACAGTCTCAGAATGTAGCCAAACAGGTTCCGTAATGTCCATAATTTCGATACGAACGCAACGGAGAAAACTGCACATGAATCCGAGCTCGTATGCAAAAGATATGCTAATTAGAAGTTATACGATTTAATAAATAATAAAAATTCTTCCTCGCGTACAGAACCCATGAACGCGGCCTTCAATTTACAACCACATAGCCCAAACAACGATCGAACCTCAATCAAGACATACCTATGTGTGCGCCTCAACCAACTCCACCTCCACCTGGAACGGCAACGAACACACCGTTTTCATTCGCCTTGAAAAGCCCTAGAGAAGCACGATACTCAAAGCCAGGTTCTGGTGAATCCGTGATGTAATAGCATAGATCAACCCAATGGATTTGAAGAGCTCGCCGAAATCTACAATTTTGCTTTTGGAATTTTTCGATTTTGTTGAACGGTTTGAGAGATATTGAGGAGGGAAGTTGGTGAACATTCAATCATTAAAAGAAAGTGACGGCTAGGGTTTCAAAAATTAAATAATGATCAAACTATCTCGATTTGCGTGCGTATTTATATAGTTACGTCCAAAATCATCTGAATTCTAATCAAGATGTGCATCAGGCATTTATAATGTTTTACCCCCATTTCGAACACAATGGAACTAGTTTCGAGGCCTACTTCGATCGTATGTGGAAGGTAGCTTTTCAAAGTCAATTATTTTAATTAAATTATTAAATTCTACGCGTTTCAAGCTCGCACGGCAAAACGACAAGTTCAATCGCTATGAAACTTGAAATCCTATAATAATTCACAATTACAGATCCGATGAAACTAGTTTCGTCGAAATCCGATACAATAGTCAAAGTGGCTATTTTTACACGTAAATTAAAATATAAAATTTCCAAATTCTAACTATTCACATTTAAATCCAATTTATCGAAAGTGAATGATCTTAATTCATTTTTATATAAAATTTTGAATCAATTTTCGATGCATTTTCATTCATATTAAATGCAGAATTCCATTATTCAAATAATTCCAATATTAAATCTAAACAATTAAATTATTCAACAAATTACATTAATAACCATTTTCATTTAATAATAACCTTAACTTTAATAATTAAAAATAACTAAAAATACAGGTCGTTACATGCCCCCCTACTCAAAACTTTTCGTCCTTGAAAAGGCGTTAAGTACAAAATTTTATATACAATATATTTTCTCAAAATAATTGACTTATAAACATTAAAATCTTATTTACAAAACATTTACTATACTCTCGCTACACCCCTTCAATATCGGTTTTATGAAAAATATAACTTATATATAAAAACAAGTTATAAAAATTATAAAACTTCAAAAAAATAAGTTCAAACTCCCGGATTTACAAAAAAAATCGCCAAAATTTCCTTTGCGCAGCTCGATCGAATTTTTTTTAATAATACAATATATAACACAAATATACCCAATATATATCAAATACACATCTCATCTGTTTGATGAGGCATCCCGAAGGGTAAAAACATAAAATCACGTTATGTAATCCGAGATACGTACCTTATTATTAATAATACAGCGAGTTCGCTCGTATTAAGCAAGCAAGAGCAACAAAATGCGCAAGCGAGCTCCATAACTAGCATGTATCCTTCCATACCTACCAAACACTCAATAATAGATGAGAATATGTATATGGAAAGAACAATCAATATATAAAACAACTATACAACAACCACATAATCAAACATAGCCATGCGTTAAAAGAAACATCCAAACAACCATATCCATGCAAGTTTTATTCATAACCATACTATTATTCAATGTCAACATTTTAGTCTATATACTTACATTTCTTACTAACACCTAATTGGTTCATTTTCCATTTATTCATATTTTTTTGTTTACATTGAATTGACTTATATTAAATTTTCATTTGTTTCTATAAAAAATTCATTCATTCAAATGTTATTAAACTCACGTCCACTTATTTACATTCATTTCATCCACATTTAAATGGTTTACATTCCATTGATTTCTTTCAATTTATTAACATTCGTCAGAAATAAATTATATTCATTTTTATTCAATTCAATTTGTGAAATTCCAATTGTTTCCCTTTTTGTTCAAATTTATTTCATATAAATTCATTGATGAATCATTTACAAAATTATTCCACTTAATCTTGCTTAAGTTAAATTTGTTTATTTCCACTTAGTATATCCTCATTTTTATTATACTAACATCATTTATAAATTATCTAAGTTTATTATAGATATTTTATATAACACAATCACGTTTATTTTTATTACTTCATATCTTAAGTTATTATTAATTCATCGATTCACTTCATTTATTCATATTCATCTTATTAATTTACTAAAGTAAATTTTATTTTATAACTCAATTCATATTAATAGTTTTATATTTTTCTTCCACGATCAATTCATTTAACCCCTCTTAAGTTAACTCCAATTTATAATTTATTCCAATAACTTATTCCATATTATATTAGTCAACATTCAATTTTTATTTAAACTACTCCACTTGTAATTTATTTATTTATATCTGATTTAAATTAAATTCAATTAATCGTATTAATTTTACCTACACTCAACTATTTTTATTCAATTTCTTTTGCAATTCAAATTGCATTTTGTTTTATAATTCAAGTTGTATTCATTTTATTAATTCATTTATAACATAAGTTGAATTACTTCACTTTACTAATTTATCTAGTTTCACTTAGTATCTAATTCAATTTATTTAACATTAAGTTAAACTTCGTTTTTTTATTTTTAATCCATTACTCATTTTATTTAATTTTATTCAAATTTAATTTTCTTATCATTCCCATTCAACAAATTTAAATTTGTTTTTAGCTTATTAATTCTCAAATCTAAAAGTTATACAATTTATTCATCCAAAATTCATTTTATCGAATTCATTTCAATTTTTATTTAAGCTTCTTGAGTTAGACATCATTTTATTTACTTAATTTCACTAACTCCATTTAATTTAACAATGCTAAGCCAATTATTTTATTTCGTATCTCAAATTCAAATTTTCCTTTGTTTGCTTAGCCAAAATTTAACCATTTTAAATTTGGTTTTTATTTTTCTATTCAAATTTATAAGTTATAACTTATTTCTTATATATTATTTTCAGTTATACGTTCAAAACAATTTTTGTATATTTATTAAATCATACTTAATCAAAACTTATTTAATCGAAATTAAATTTCTTTTGGTAGCAATCTTCACTCAGAAACTCGAAAATGAACACTAGCGATGCTGTAGTCATCCTCGGAATTATTTCCCGGCGACCAAGTGAGTTTAATGCTTTTATTTCCTTCAAAAATCTTATTAAAATATATTTTTCTCGTCAAAACTCTTTTAAATAATATTAATTTTGAAGGCTTCAAAAACAATTATGAAAACAAAAAGGATTTTAAATTCTAAAATTCTCAATTTTTAAATCCTTTTATTTATACGTTATATTTAACTTGTGCAAATTTCATTACCTTACATTTCTGAAAATAGTTCGTTAATTTACAAATTTGTTGTTTCGATTTTAATTAGATTTCAATTTAATTTCAATTATCAATTGCTTCATAAAATAAAATCATTAAGTATTCATTTTATTTTAATTCAACTAATAATGGATGAAAATCAAATGTTATCATCTCCTAGAACAATTTCATTAAAAATTATCATTATATATATAATATAGTTTAGCCAAAATTATTTCATTTACTCGATTTTTAAAGCAATATTATGTCGATTTGCCTCGTTTAAGTGTTTAGAAACCCCTATCGATAACACAGTGTCCCGCACATCGACCAGAATTCATAAACAACTCAACGTATAAGTAAACACAATATAAAACCTTTTATAACACTAACAAGTACACTCTCTCATATATATATACACACTCAAACAGACCCATTCTATGGTATTGCTACCTTATCTCTGACGAGTCAAACCTCATAAAGCCAAGGTTATCGCTAAACCTTCCCTCTGATACCAACTGTGACGATCCACATTTTAGAAGGTTTAAATCGACAATAATCCACACGTGTCCGACTTAAACAATCCGGAACGTAGATAATCAATGGGGTTAATTAAGAAAAATAAGAAGAAAACAAAACACAGAAACTCACAGCAGAAACGATATAATATAATAATTACATAACAGTTCATGAAGATGTTTACTATACATTTGATTAAAAATCCATACACATTTATCAGAGTTATATATATACATCAAGGATAAATGTTTAATAGAGTAGAGTACTATGATGCAGAGATAATAATAATAGTAGTATACAAAAACTTCGTCTTCATCCTCCAGAGAATAGTCTTCAATATGCTGAAAACTCAAGACTGACCCGAGCAAAATGAAAAGACAAAACACTCGAGTCAGGACTAAAATACTCTTATGTAAATCAAATCAATATCACAAACATGAGTGCAATAACTTAAGAGATGTTACGGGATTTTCCATCTCCTAACGATCCATTAAACTATTTATATATAATAGCATACACTATAATAGGTAATGTCTATCAGTGAAATAAATATCAAAACAGCGTTAAGGCTTTACATTGATCCATCTTAATAAAAATTTTACAGTTTAAACCAAAGTCGTAATGGGCTCGTATAGGGATAAATATGACAAGGCACGTGAGGCAATGTCCAAGGTAGGAATCTACCAGTTTACCATTTCTGGCTGGTCGTCACCCATCCATGGCCGACCACGACAATCAATCCGAAAAAAAGGTGCACCCATCGAGTCAAAAACCACAATAGTAATACGAGTGATCAAAGTCGCTAGAGGTAGCCAACCTCATTGGTCGGACATAGGCTCATGTTTTAGTCATTTTAATTATGATACAAGTATCAAGGCTAGCCATCATCGTTCTCTTACTTCGTTCCAGTAAACATCACCAATTCAACCACTATAATCTAGATATCATCCACCGCTTACAAAGTTGTCAAAGTGGTTCCAATATTGACAGAGAGTATGCCAATAAGAGGTACCAGTCTCTTTAACAACCAAACGTCATTTTACACACCGGTTCGTTCTTTTACATTTCAAAACAATTCGTACTTGATATCAAAATATCATATTCGTTTCAAAAATCAAAATCATTTTCGAAATCATCATATTTACTCAAAAATGTCAGTTCAACTCAATATATTGATTTCACTTCAAAACTTGATTCGAATTACAGTTTTGGTTATAATTCACTTTAACCCAATTCACATTTAAATTCAAGATTTAAATATAAATATTCTACCCTTTGACTAGTTTGGATTTTAGAAAATAGTTTTAAAATAGTTAAAATAGTTTAATAGAAAATAGTTTGAGTGATAAAATGGTTTATATAGTAAAATAGTGGGGAAAATTAAAACGTTTTGAATATTTAAAGAAAATAGCTTTGAAATAGTATACACTAAAATAATTTATTTAAAAATAGTTCCCAAGCCAAACTGATTCAATTCCTAAATTTCCAATTCAAATCAATTTCCATTTCCATTCTCGATTAACTCGATTAAATTTCGGTTTCAAGTCAAATTTTAAATTTCAATTCCAAACTAATTTAAATTCCAATTTCAAATTAATTTCACTTCCAACTTCAAATTAATTTAAATTCCAATTTCAAATTAATTTCAACTCTAAATTTTAAACCATTTCAATTTATATCAATTCCGAGTTCATTTCTAAAATATCGATTCAAAGCACTTAAATCAAATTTTCCTTTAATATCCAATCTAAAATCCAAATCTTTAAATATGATTATATTCCAAGCTCAATTTCGAAATATCATTTCATATCACTTTTACTTAACAATATTCAAAGTTCGAATAAAAATCCAATCTTTAAAACAAATCAATTTTCAAAGTCAAATCATATATAAATTTTAAATTCAAAATCTCAAATTCGATTATTACACAATTTCGTTTACCAAATTTAATTTTCAACATCCCAAGTTCCAATTCAAAAATAATTCAATTTCCATAAATTCAATTTTTTTTCTTAAATCCAAATCATTTAAATAATTTCAAATCCAAATTTTAAAATCATTTAATTTAACCAATCCGGTATCCGTATATAATTCTCTATCTATGGCCAAGGAATTAGTTATCCCAATATAATTCAAGGATGGATATATATTATTTCAATCCAAATTAAATGTCATAGGTATATGTCATTCAACCTGTTTCTTAATTTATTCGAAATAATTAAATTTACAGTTCTATGCACTGCAAATAATGTACAAGATGGTAACAGGATATATAAAAAATAAATAAACGTCCAACCATCAACCAATAACATCCTTTATAACTAATCATCCAAAAGTTAATAAAATTTATAAAAATTTCATAATTATCAATATCGGGTATTTTACGGGCAATTAAATTCTAACCCAATTTAATTGTCATTTCAAATTCCATTAATTAATTCAGATGTCTATTTAAATGTCAGTTAAACTTATCAAACAACAACCAATAAATTTTGAATCATTTCATGATATAATTTAACTAACATAAAAATTATTTCAGTCAATTGTGAGCGTATAAAACACTCACCTTTGATTTATCGATGATTAAAATCCAAATAAAGGCCCAAATTTGTGCGGTCTTGGAATGTAGCCAAACTAGATCCATAATGTCCGTAATTTCAATACGAACGCAACGGAGAAAACCACGCATGAATCCGAGCTCATATGCAAAAGATATGCTAATTAGAAGTTATATGATTTATATTATTATAAAAAAAAAAAAAAATACTCACGTTCTTCTTCCTTGCGTACAAAACCCATGAACGTGGCATTCAATTTACAACCGCACAGCCCAAACGATGATCGGACCTCGATTAGGACATACCCATGCGTGCGCCTCGACCAACTCCACCTACACCTGGAACGACAACGAACACGCCGCTTCCATTCACCGCGAAAAGCCCTAAAGAAGCAAAATACTCAAAGTCAGTTTTTGGCGAATCCGTGACGTAATAGCATAGATCAACCATATGGATTTGAAGAGCCCGCCGAGATCTACAACTTTGCTTTTGGAATTTTTCGATTTCGTTAAACAGATTGAGAGATATTAAGGAGGGAAATTGATTAATTTTCATCCATTAAAAGAAAGTGACGGCTAAGGTTTCAAAAATTAAATAATAAATAAAGCAGTCTTGATTTGCGTGCGTACTTATATAGTTAGTCCAAAATCGTCCAAATTCCAATCGAGACGTGCCATCAGTCGTTTATAATATTTTACCTCTATTCTGAATGAAATAGAACTAGTTTCGAGGCCTAATTCGATCGTATATGGAAGATAGCTTTTCAAAATCAATTATTTTAATTAAATTTATTAAATTCTGCACGTTCCAAGCTCGCACGGCCAAGTGACAAGTCCATCGCTATGAAATTTGAAATCCTACAATAATTCACAATTACGGATCCGATGAAACTGGTTTCGCCAAATCAAAGATAATGGACAAAATGGCTATTTTTACACGTAAATTATAATTTAACATTTCCAAATTCTAATTATTCACATTTAAATCCAATTTATTGAAAGTGAATGATCTTCAGTCATTTTCATATAAAATTTTGAATCAATTTTCGATGCATTTTCATTCACATTAAACGCTGAATTCCATTATTTAAATAATTCCAATATTAAATCTAAACAATTAAATTATTCAACAAATTACGTCAATAACCATTTTCATTCGATAATCACCTTAAATTTAATAATTAAAAATAGTTAAAAACAAAGGTTGTTACATTATCCCCATTCCGAACATAGTGGAACTAGTCTTGAGGCCTAATTCGATCATATTCAAAACAGCATTTCAAAATCAAATTATTTTAATTGAGTTATGTATATTAATTTCTGTGCGTTTCAAGCTCACACGGCCAACGATAACTCCGATCGATACAAAACTTGAAATCCTATAATAACCCACTATTACATATCTGATGAAGCTAGTTTCATCAAAATCCAAGACAGTCGCCAATATGACTATTTTTACTCGTCAATTAAAATAAGTAATTCTCGAAAATTAATTTGATTGCTATAAATTCAATTTTAAAATTAACAATCTTCATTTTTGCCTAAATAAAATTTAAATCAATCTATGAAATCAGTTTCATTCACATTAAATTCAGAATTCAATTATTTGGATAATTGCAATATTAAATTAAACAACTTAATTATCCAATTGTAAAATCTCAATGAATTCTAGTTATCAAAAATTATTTTATTTCCATCTAAATAATTCAATATTTATTATTTAACTCTAGTTATTGATTATAAACACAGTCAATACATAAATTTCATTTCAATACTTGTTATCGCCAAAATCTTCGAAATTGTTTATTTCAAGATTTTATCCAAGCTAATATTTAATCAACTACATTGAAAAATCATTAAAAATTTATTCCTAACCATTTTTAATTCAATAATTATATTAAATTTAATAATTTAAAATAGTTAAAAATATGGGTCGTTACAAGTTTGCACAGATTAGTGCAAGTACCTTTGCATCGATTGGTGCAAATTTCTTTGCATCAGTCAGTGCAAACTCTAAGTTTGCACTGACATGTACTGATTATTGAAAACCCAGAGCTTGCACTATGCAAACCAAATTTGCACCGATCATTGCAATTATTATTGCATTGAGGAATGAAAACAGTTTGCACCAGGTAGTGCAACAAAACTTTGTATTGGTACATGGTAGTGGTCTGATATCTATGAGAAATTTCCTTTTAGCTTGCAATTATACTTGAAAATGATGATAGTATCATCATACATCATACCTTAATAGTTTAACATATATGACAAGTATGATCGTAATTTAGCAATAATTATCCGATTTTCTTAAACATCCCTTATTTTCTAAGTAATATTCTTTGGAATTCGAAAATTATACATTCAAAACAAATTATAAGTTTATATTTTGTAGGAACCTGTAGATGAGGAGGAAGAGAAGCAAAAAATTGGAAGCTAGCGGTGATCAAATAACTCAAATTACAATGGTCCTTAAAATTGCTTGCAAACTTTGTATGTTTTCAGATGTGTGATACGGTCGGCGTTTTGCCTTTGGAATATTTAAGCATCCATATCATCATTTAAGATATACCTTCTTTAAAGTTGGTATAATTATCCATGTTGCAATGAATTCCCAATAAATTTAAAAAAATAATCACTACCGTATGCATCTTATTGCCATATTATACTCTATCCAGATATTCCAATAAGTCAAGATACAATATCTGATATGACTGGTGCACCATGACATCAAAGAAAACATAAAGACACGGTCCAAATCTAGTTATAATCATTTTTCATTGCTTACATCCAATAACAATGGAAAAAGGAATATTTTCTTTTTCTTAAATAATATCTTTAAAATGAAAAATCCAAAATTCATAATGTTTCCCTTGGTTCTATAAAACATAAGGTAAAATGGCCAATAACTTCTGTGATGCTTGACTAGCCATACAGAGACCACAAATTAACAAATTTATTAAAGGATAGAGAACAATACCTAAACTCTAACAAAATTACATTAGACGAATTAGAAGCTATTTCTATAGCTTCTACTTCATATTAGCTATGTAAATCAAGACATACTCCTAGCTTTATAGAAGAATAAGGAAAAACTCGCCAGGCTTCAACGATAATAGCCCCAACCTTCTTCTCCATTTCATAACTACCTAACTCTAAGTCACCGGTCTCCTTCTGGTTCTACTTCTTTAATGGAACAAAAAGAAAAAGGTAATCTATTAGTAGTACCTGCAACCAAGGATAGAAAATAAAAGGAAAAAAAATGAAATTCGAGAGTACCTATTGGCAAAGACAAATCGATAGTATCAGGGAAAAAGAGATTTTGATAGCAAAAAACATGCTAGATTGAAACAATACTAAACAGATATGTAAAAGGAAAAAGGTAATTTGTTAGTACCTGCAACCAAGGAGAAAAGGGTGAGAGAAATTTTTTCCCTTGTTTTTGCAAACAATGATTGAGAAAGAGAAGGGACGAGCAAAAACTCTTGGTTGCAAAAGAGGAAGAAAATTCGTGATTTGATTCGTGTTTTTGCGAATAATTGATTTAATTCTAGATTTAATTTTCAAGATGAAATTCAACAATAGTTTTTTGAAGTTTTAGGCAAAAATAAAAGCTAGAGTGATGAAAGAGAAGGCGGGAGGGAATATAAAGCAATTGAGATGTATTCTCCCGCCTTTATTTCACCTACCTCTATGATATCATGTAGCGTTTAAATATTAATTTGTTTTTTCCCTGATTATTTTAAATAGAATTCATTAAACAAATGCTATTTTTGACTATTGTTAAGTGCTATAAAAAATCATTTTTCTTGTAGTGTCACTAGCTCAAGTAGTAAGATTTCTAGATTGTGGTCCTAGAGGTCTTGGGTTCTGTGACCATCACCCAATGTAACAACCCTAGATTTTTGACTATAAATTTGAATTTGACTTTATTTTGTTTGAAATTATTTTTAATTTTTTTTTATTTGTGTGATTTCATTTCTAAATATTTTTAAAATGATAATAGAATTTTTCCAAAATTTACTGTATTTATTTCCTATTTTAAAGGCCGTTTTCTAATTTTCTGCTATTTTCTTCATATAAATTATATTTAATTAAATTATATTTATTTATTTTGTGAATGAATTTTTATTTTTATGTTATTATATTTGTTATAAATATTTTTCCAAGTCCATATAATTTTTCTAAAACTTATTCTGTTATTTTCAAATTTTTCTAGTCTAGTTTGCAATTTTGTGCTGTTTTCTCATTTTAACCTTATATAATTAATAAATATTTATATATATTTTTAATTTTTTGTTAAATTTTCTAAATTGTGACTGAAATAATTTTTATTTTCAGTAATTTAATCTTATATAAATAAATTAAAAGAAATTTGAAAGGGTTTTGACTTTTGGGTTTCTAATGGCCCTTTATCTTCCACCCTTTCATATTTATCATAACTATTCATCAATTAGCTTTTAATATTCACATCTTTCAGCCGTATATTTTCATCACCATTCACATACATTATTTTTCCATTCCTAAAACTGAAAATTTTTGGCCATGGCCTTGTGAAGAAGTTTGGTAAACTTCTTCTCTTCTTTTTCTTTGTTTTTCTATTTTCTACATTGATTTTGCATTGGTTCTCAACCATATATGGATCAGCCACTCCTCCTCCAGCCCTAGGCTAACCTCCACCATCTGATACTCCGACCAGCAACCTCCCTTGTCCACCACCATGGTAGGCCGAGCACATCCATGGCATGGATCACCACTAAAATTCACAAAACCCATCACCTAGTAGGCAAACCGAGCCTAGTTTGTCAACATCACCTTCTACCACCATTATCCGCCACTTCCTCCACAAACCACCACCTCAGACCTGACCACTACCCTCTGCCATGTCACCCACCATCACCTGCACCACTGCCGCGTAGCCTCTGGCCGAAACCTATTGTGGCCTAGAGATGTTGAAATTTGCCTTGTACTTGTTGCCTTGTTATGTTGTTTTCACCATCGATGTCCACCACCTCCAAATCTCCACATGACCGACCAAACACCACCACCACCAGCCCTGTTCCAGACCTGAGACACCTCTGCACACCACCTACTGACCCCACCTAAAATAGCCATGCCCTCCTTGCCTTGGCCGAACCCATAAGTTGCCTTGAAATCCATGCTTTTGCCTTGAAATGTTAGCCTGTTGCATCACCAACTAGTGCACCATTTTTTCTATACATGGCCGACCCCTATTGGTCCACAACCAGACCCTAGAACATGCCATAATTGTGTACTTTCCAGCCATAGCTGAGCCTATGGAAGTTGGAAGCAAGTGCAAAACAATTGCACTTTGATTTGTGCAGTCTATTTTATCATCTTTTATCGTATTTGCATTTGAAACTTATGTATATTATTATTGTTTGTGTGACTTGTTTTCAAGGGATTTGATACTTTGGCTCCTCCACTCATATTTGAATCGTGTTATCGTGCTTGTTTGGATCTCATTCATGCGTTCGTCATTATGTCTCCAGCACAAACCATTGAGTTATTCTCACCATAAAATATATACATATATAACTAGTGAATTGACCCCTTGTGAATCTGTAAAATGCATTATCATGTTATATCTGCTATATTATGATTTTATGATGTTCACCCATGCTTAAACACCTGTTATAACATTTGTTACTGTTATGTTATGTTGTTCTGTTATTTTTATCAGTTTATCACACTGCAAGTTCCCTTTAGATTAGAATCACTATAGGTTGAAATGATACATACCCGAACGGACTTTAGAATAAGAGAAAATTGTTATGGGCTGAAATGGTAGGCCTGAATGATTTTCAATTTATTTCATTTACTTGGGACTGCGGGTTTGAAATGATAAAACTCGGATTTTCTTTGTAAATTACAGGTTGAAATGATATATTACCCGCATCACTTTTCCTAGTGTAGAAAATTATATACAGACACGTAGTTAATATATGTTTTTCTAAAAAAATTTAAAATTATTTTAGAAATGTAAACATTAAAATATTTTGATCTAAATCTAATTAAAAATGATTTTTGTAAAATATTATTGATTTTATGAATAATTATAAGTGAAATAAATTAATGAAAAAGTTAGAAAATTTTAAATGTAAGTTATTTTGGAAAATTTGATTTAATTATAATTGGAAATTAAATTGAATATGAAATTATGATAAACTTACGATAATTTGAATTTAAATGAATTTAAAGTGATTTTATATCATATTAATGATTTTTAATAAAGTTGAAATGGAAAACGAATGAATATTTAAGTTGAAATTTTGAAATATAACTAAAATTGGAAATTTATGAAATTGACTTAAAAGTGAATTTTTAGTTAAGTAAATAAAAATAAAATTAAGTTATATTTGAGAATTTGAAATTAAGTAGTTATGTTGAAATTTAATGTAATGAATTTAAAACTGAATGTTGCAATTTAATAAGTGAATTAGTATTAAATATGAATTTTTAAATGGAAATTTAACTTTATGATATCATGAAATTAAGGAAAATTAAATGGTGTTTATAAAAGTAAAAATGTGTGATTTTATAAGTTAAAAGTGATTTAAAGAAAAATATAATTGTTGTGAAATTATACTGAAAATTTGAAGTTAATAAACTGCATTTTTGAAATGCTATTATTTGTAATGTAAATGATAATACAGCATTTGTAAATGCTGTAGTTGATAAGTGAACTAAATAGCCAAATTGAATTAAAGGCTATCATAGCATTTTATAAATGCTATAATTGTTGGATTAAACTAAGTTTTCTTTGAAACTAATGTAACAATATTACAACATTTTAAACGCTGTCTTTTGTTAAAATTGAACTGTTTTGAATATAACTTTCTGTAGCATTTTCCAAATGCTGCGAAAGTTGAATTTTCACTGTTTTGATAAAATTAAGTGAATGAATGAACTTTGAAAGTTGAGAATTTTGGAAATTTAATTATTAAATGTAATAACTTCACTTTTAAATGATTTAAATGAAGTAAATTGTTTGGAATTGAACTATTTTGAAATGTGAATTGAAATGGTATTTTTAAATTGAATAAAATGAATAAGTTTTTCAAATGAAATGATAAGTTTGATATTTTGAAATGGATTTGATGATAAGTTTGATATTTTGAAATGGATTTGAAATGATATCGGATTTAATTGAGAAAATATATACCATTTTTAAATTATAACTATGGGTTATAATAACGATTGGTTGTTAAAGAGACCGGGATCGGATATGGACATACTCTCTGTCGATACCGAAAACCACTTTAACAACTGTGTACGCGGTGGAGATTCCAGAATGAAATAGGATGGTGACGACGTTCCTAAGGTACTTTACGTGGACCTAACTCCCGTGAGTTAGCTTAAGGTGGCTAAAACATGAGCGATCTCGGGTCAAAGGAGGTAGCACCTCTGGACTGGACACACTTCTTCGATACCATTCTATTACTGTTATGATTGATTTGGGTGCACCCCTTGATTTGGAGTGTTGTTCTGGGTGGGCGTAGTGGCTGCTACATTACCGCCAGCCCGTGTGCGTAATTGGTATATCTACCCTGGCATTGCCTTGTGTGCCGTGTCACCTACCATATTGAGCCTTTACTACGAGTTTGTTTTTCTCCCGTAGCCCATGGAGTATTTAGGGTAGTCTCTCGGAGATATGGTGATACTGGATGGACTACTGGGACTATTATGCGTGAAGGGTGATATGGGTAGCCCGGAACGCTATTTAAAAATATGTTTATTTTACTGTAAACATTATTATAATAGCGAAATATTGCTATATAGTAAATAGTTTGACGGATCCTTAAAGGATGGGCGGTCCCAGGCATCCTTTAAGTTACTTGTATCTTTATTACAATTCACTTGAGTTGGTTTACATTATATAAGTATATATTGTCCTGACTCGAGTGTTTGTGTTTTGCTTTACGCTCGGGTCAGCCTGAGTGCTTACAGCTTTGGATTCTCTTTCTGGAGCTGGTCTTTGCTGGAGTTTCTGCTTATCTACATATTTATCAACTTCCGTTTCAGCTGTTCTAGTTTATCTCATGTATTAGTGAACTTCTATGTATTTGGGATTTCTATTATGTTGTTTTCAGACTGTATTATGTATTTGGTTTGACACTCTGCCGTAGTAGCTTCATGAACTACTATGTATTTTTATTTTCCGCTGCGAGTTATTCTATTTGTTCTGTGCCTGTGATTCTGTATATTTGATTTTATTTGCTCCAAATTTATTTGCAATCTATTATTTTGCATCATTCAAGTCCGACATGTGTGGATTATTGTCGATTTGAATGATAAGAAATTAGGGTTGTTACACCCAACATCTCCGGTATCCAGTATATTGATTAATGCGTTGTAGGTACCTAGGCAATGTAGGATGATTGTCAAGGTGAATAAAAGTAGAAATCTTCAAAGTAAACCTGTCATATATCTCACAATGATAGGATAAAATATAATAATAATCACAAATATAAAAATAGACAAGACAGAAAATTTAACTATATGAACCATCACAGATCAAATCACAAGTTCAATACAGTTATACAAAGTAAACCATAGAGTTTATACATTAAATAATAACTCAATGATAAACTGTCTCTAATATAAGTAAGCATTAGTAAAGCTCCATAGTGTTGCACAGCTATATAAAGAAATAATAAGCCCAAGTAGTAATACATGATAACGTAACCTCCTGTCAGTCCATATGCACAATGCCACGTGCTATCACACACATGCTCTCTAGTCTACTCATTAAAGAGCACTCGAGATGGTAAAAAGCAAAAAAACAAAACCTCGAGTTAAAAACCTATCTACTGCGAGCGATAAATAATCTCAAGATACTATGAAAGTCAATATGGTATATTTGACATAGGGTTTGGGGAATCGTACCAGATCCATCCCTACGTCCAAGGAGCTACCACATATCATCGTCGTTATATGGGTGTACTAAAAGTAGGGTTGAACATTTGGTTAGTTTGGTTGGTCCAATGATGAAAATTGTTAAATCGAAGTAAAACCAATAAAAATGAAAACCAAACCAAACGAACTGAATTAAGTTTGGTTGGTTCGACTAATCATCTAATTTAATCAAACTAAAAATATTTCACATTTTATATTTGCAATGATCATCATATTTTAAAATAAAACATTAATATACGATTAAAATATTCCTATTTGGTATTTTTGTGCTTTTTAGTAGTAATTTGGACAGATATACGATAAATACATTTGATTTAGATAAGTCAATTAATCGAAAAAAATCATGGAAAAATTTGTGATTTTAACAATATAATAAAATTCTGCTAATTTGGTTAAACCGATAACCGAACTAAATTATTTTACGAACCAAATGTAAAATAATCCAGTTTCAAAACTAAACCAAATTGACAGAAATAAACTGCTTCGGTTGGTTTATTAGGTTTTAACCAAAGTTTCCTTACCTCTAACTAAAAGTCTAAGTATAATGTTGGGTGTCTGGATATCCTAGCTAATAATACCTGCATCATGTGACAGCCTTAAGGTGATAAAATAAACATAACAAACATAAGATTTATCAAACGATCCTCACATCAGTCAGGTGCATTGGATTTAAAATAACCCGTACGGCCCAATCATTAGTCAGAGACATAATCAAAGTCTTGGTTTCTCGGTTCTCAAATCCATGCCACTTCTTAAGGTTAGGAATTAGACCGACGGTCATAAAGTCCAGGGTAATCCATTGTCATAAGATCTGGGCATAATCATGGCCCAATTGGGCATTCCCATTTGCCTCTCTATATGAGCACCATGGAAACCTCTGAGTATCAATGATCCCTTTGCACATGTATTCATAGTAGAACACAGTTAATGCTTCGTTCCATTCAGCTCCATAATAGAACAAAATCATTGTTCCACTCACGAGTTCCTATCATTGAACCCATCCTTATCGATTATCATCACAACTCCAATCATCGAGTCGTCATCGTTAGAACATCTCTGGGAATCCATTATAAGTCGCAAAATCATCTCATCAAAGTTCCAAAGATATCACATTGAAGTGTCATATCATCATTTGACCGTAGAAATCGCTTATTGTACAGCTGTAACACCGAAATCATGCGTTGAACGGACGAACAAACGAACATGACACATGCTCCGAAGTTCATGCCTCGATTCCCCTTGAACCCTACATGTCACCGCTAACCATAATTAAGTGGTACCGACCATATATAGTCGGCAAGGTCTTGTTTACTTAGTTGAAAATCGACTAAGTTCATCAAGGCTCAAAACTCAAGCTCACCCCAAAGCCTCCCCTTTCGTTTCCCCAAAGCTACCGCATTTCTGCCTCGAAGCACATCTAGTCAGTGCTATGTTTTTTCCTTGGCCAACATTTATTTAAGTCCACAAACTAAAATATCCCATTGTCCACAAATTTTCCAGAGCCAAGCCTTCAATGCTCCAAAGTCTCTGCATCATTTCCTCAAATCCAAGCCTAAACTCCTTAGCTAAAAAGATTTCAGTGGTTGGATACTTAGCCAAAATTTCACCACACCTCAAAACCTCTCGTCATTTCTTCCAAGCCCGAGTTACAAGCCATGTTTTAGTACCCCAGATCTGAAGTCAAATAATAAAAATCCTAAAGTCATTCTACCAACGACCTTTTTGCACCAACTCCACCGAGTTGTTTTCAATCTCACCGAAACACCATCATTTAAAACCCAATTGACTTGCAACCAGAACCATAGGCTCTTTAAGTCGTTACACTCTCTCTCTTGTCATTACACTCTCTCTCTTTTAGGAATTTCACCCTCGAAATCCCTAAATTAAACAAGGTAAAGTCATTACTCAACTTTTCCTAAAATCATAGTGTCATATGACGTAATATGAATTTAAAAATAATTTTTTATGATCCTTCAATACATAAAATACAAATCATTACACTCTTCCTCTTCTAGGAATTTCACCCTCCAAATCCCTAAATTAAGCAAGGTAAAGTAAACAATAGTTAATACTCACGCCTAACATCCATAAGCAATAATCTCAAATGTCAAATTTGCAACCATAAACAATCAAATAATATCTATGCCAATCCGAGTATGGACAGGACTAAATTACTCTATATAAAGCATTAAATATGACATTGAATGTGAAAGCTAACAATAAAAATGGAAATCTTACTAAGCGAAGAGCACCGGATAAGTGGTCTTCATGCTCTCCTTTAGGGGTGGGCACAGTCGGTTGACCGAATGAATCGGTTAAAAAAAAGCGGTTAACCGCTGGATATCACTGGTTCGGTTTCGAAAATTGATTAATTCTGAAAGGCTTTAACCGACCTAATTGAATAATAATTAACCATGATTAACCGATTAATTAATCGATTAACCATTATAAACAAACGATGAACTAGTGGATCAGTTAACCCATTAACCAATTGCTAACTACCATACAGAAGAAATTAATATACAAATCAAGTCAAAGTTTGCTAATAATAAAACAACCAATTATATTTATCACAAAAATATCTGAATTTTTTTGAAAGATGTGTTGATAGACACAAAACAACTACTAATAGTTTTGGTTCTTGAATGATAGCCCAGTAGCTAGTATTAATTTCATGGTAATGTCAATCTAGTTGGAACCAAAAAGGTTTTTTAACTAGAGTGAAGTGGTTAATTCAATATTGATGCTAGATGCATAGTTCTTTTAGTAATTCAACTAATAATTCAGTGTTACCGCTGAAGGAAAAAAAATCTTAAGAGATGGACAAAAGCGTATATAAACATTACTTGTTGCTAAATTTAAGCATGATCGGTTTTCCTGCAAAATTATGCTCGGTTTTCAAAACCGAGTGAGTTCAGTTTGTTGGCCAAGTTGAGTTTGGTTTAGTGAAATTGAGCGGGCTCAGTTTTGAACCAGACTCGATTTCACCTTTTTTGAGAATTCCCCTTTGGACTCTTTTCTAAAAATATTGTGCACCAACTTCCTCTAAATATGTAAATATGGTGATTCTTAATCCAGCATTGCTTGGCCTGGAACTACCTTTCTGAGTTAAACCACACCATGTAAATGCCAGAGGCATATCAATCCTTCCCGTTGCTTTTACAGAACTTCCCTCTTGTATCATCAAACGATCATCGAGTATGGAATTCTGTTTACTCACTTTAAATTGAGTATCCATAGATCCTTCCATTTAGCAGCACCTTAGGATGGCGTAGTCTTAACATTAATGGCGAGGTTCAAACGAGGAAAGGCTTACGGAGCACTCAACAAACCAATCATCACAATATAAAACAATTTTAAGTTCACTAACAAATACGCGCTCATACCTATTATTATACTCAACTCATTCCAGAGTACTACTGACTCCATCTCTAATGAGCAACACTCACCAGAGCCAAGATTGTCGCTTAACCAAATTCTCCGATACCAAGATACAACCCTTTTCCAGAAGGAAATGACATACCCTCAGGGGACGCTACTCCCAAATAACCTTGCCGCATCCTTCCTGTTTTGACCATTTTCGGGGTGTGAGGTCCGATGAAGTCTCGTTCACAAAGCTACACTTTTTCACAAAGCCATGCTTCGATCAACATATGATCAACAACACTTCGTATGCCCACTACACCATAAATGACAATTTGATATGGCTTTTAGCCGTATCAAAATTTTGCGAGCTTATAGTTTTGATACGGCTCAAAGCCGTATCTAATTATCCATTTAGGTACAGCTAAAAGCCGTATCTAGTATTCCAATTAGATACGGCTCAAAGCCGTATCTAATTGTCCATTTAGGTACGGCTAAAAGCCGTATCTAATGACCTGCTCCTACGTACCTGTTTAATTTGATACTAATTCTAGATTTGGGATTAACCGTATATTCAGCGCATATAGGCACATTAAGCACAACAAAGATCTCACGCATAAAACAGAACTTACCATTGATAGTAGTTTGCAGAGAAAAATCAATTTGGATTCAAAATGACAGCCGAATGCATAAAAGATTTGATATCATACACAATATTGCCATTTGGAAACATAAAATGCATGTCCAAAGTAAATTAACAACATTACACCATCTAGTCAGAGAACATTGATAAACAATAATGTTTTGAAAAAGGAATTATCATGTAAATAGAGCTGCTTATGTCTTCTTGGGTGGGCAACCAACCGTTTAAGTTTTCCACCTGCAAAACAAAATTTGCCATGAAAGGATTATTATAAAAGTTGACGACTTAATAAAAAGTTGCAAATTTTTAGATCCATGCAGGCAGTATATCAGTATGAACTTAGCATTGGACATCAAGAAAATATCATTGATAGGATTGTAAACTTGAAACTTATTTTTGTATTATGTAGTCAATGTTCCAAGACATTAATCTAAAGATAGTAATAATTAGCCATGACTCATGGACATTTGCAGATAATGCACCTAGTAGTTTTCATACCGTTTAACAAGTCCCAAAAAGTAAATCAAAGCACTGCGTTTTTATTTACCATTATAGACACGGTTTTGATGCTCAAACTGGTATGGTTCAGAAAATGCAATGCTTTAACCTAACTACACAAAGAGTAGTATCAATTTGAGGTTATTGATGGCATAATAAAATTAAATTGTAGCAAATAAAGGAAAACGTACATTCATTTGATGAGTTGCAGTCATTCTTATAACTTTAGGATAAGTTAGGTTTTTCTTCCACATAGCACACAGTAGGTGATTTTCAAAATATCAATAAAAGGACTGCATAACTATAAACTATAAATTATGTCGTTAAATTAACCAAGTCCATCCCTTTTTCACTACATGCAACAAAAACACAGGCTTAGTAAGCATCACTATGCGAAAGCAAACTACATAACTATAAACTATAGGCTACTTGGCATTTAACAGAGACAACAAAGGTACTAGCACATGAAGTTACAATCATCTAATTATTGACTACTTGCTTTATCGAAATTGCTTAATAGGTATCTTATACAATCTACTACAGTAAACTATCCCCTACTTATATGCGAGTTTACTTATTCATTGAAAAATGGTTACCACATATAAAACTGAACTAAAATTGACTCTGAAAAAATCCTTTAATATATCATAGTAGGCAATCGATGTTGATAATGTCATTGTCAATGTAAATGGAATAGTGAAACAAGCACAATACGATTTCCAAGTTGCCTAAATTTCATCCAGGAATTCAAATTTAAATGTTACAAATGCGATTAAATTAGTTCTTGCTACATTAAAAGGGTATACTGCTAAAAATATCCAAATATGAACTTCTTGTTATCATAACGGGGTATCAAAAAGCGTAAAATCTAATGACCTTAGGTTTATATGGAGGCGTGGTATAACAAACACCAACTTATGCATTTTCTGATACCATGCGCCATGACATTATGAAGTCCAAACTTGGACAATTTTAACACTATAGTTAAAATACTTGTAATTTTTTCAGTATATATTATATATAAAGCCGAAGGTTGATGCTTTAAATATACAATTTACCAATGCAATTTTATGGAAAATGGGTAGCTTAACCATACCGATGTACAAAAAATATATATGTGACATGTCATGTATATAGTGGAAGAGGTTTCAAAAAACAATACATAGTAAAATATTAACATAAACAGAAAATATACCTGCTCCGACGTCTAAAGAAATTGAATAAGACCCTTCGGATGGCACACATACCCACCCACTCCAACTTCAGCAAAGGTCTCTGCAAATTGATGATTTATTTTGCTGGTTCTCTCATCTGGCAGCAGTATGTTGTCCAACACCACTTTTTCATGTGTGGATGGTACATATTTCCCATGGATTTTGGACGATGTAGAATCTCGACATACAGTACCTGTTGCAATAAATATGTTTAGATGTATCCAACAAAATATCTGCTCTAAAGCAACTAAAAATAGAAATCTTGTAATAAATACCTTTTGCTATTATGTCTAAATCAGTGTTGAGGATTTCACATCTTTGATTGTTCGCTACATCAGTCGAATTCTGGAACTGCGAAGCAACGAATTCAAGAGCATTGAATTGTGTGGCGCGTCCTCCATCAGAAGAATTGATCGAAGAATTGACCGGTGCGCGAATTCTCTGTTCGATGTTTCCCACCATGTTGATCAGAACCTCCATTTGCCCAGACAAATTTCCCACTGTACCCTCCAAACTTCCCACCCTCATTTTCAACTCGTCATGCTCTCCATGAACATGTCAGAGTCATTTCTGTGCAATGGCACAAGCCTTAACTTTAGTCTTTGGTATAACGGTCCCAACACCGTGGCTCCTACCCCTTGCATCCTTACCAAGCACTTGTGATAAGATGTCTTCATCCACTGTCGGTTTTTCTTCATCACTATCAGTGATCTTTTCCTTCGCTTTCGCAATTTGATCCTGGAATACGATAATACTTATATGAATAAGGAATTTTAAAGAATACGCAAGTTAGTAATTGTTATAAGTATGAAGAAGTGTCATACGCATATTTTAGCATCTGATTAGTATTTGTTTAACTTACAAAGTATGAAGAAGTGGCATCTGATATGCTACCATCTTTTTTCCTATGTGTCTTCTCCCATGCTTGACGACGACTGATATTTGTTGATGGACTAGCAACGATTTGCAATACAAGTACAAATTTGATTGAAATAGTTGATGTCGTGTAGATGTATGTATGTAGAATGTAGATACAGTTAATGCTAAAGCTTATGAATGAAAGTGGATATAAATTACCATTTCTCGTTCTATTTTAGCGTAACTTTTACGTCCTGCATGGTGACCATAACTAAGCAATGCTCTGTTCTTTTTGCCCGTCTCCCTTCTTCCGCTCGCTTCAGGCGTTGCTTCATTTTTTATGAACTGTTCCCAATCTTCTTGAGCAACTGCAGGTAAACAATTTTTCAACCGTTCTTCGTCATTTTTGAAAGTGTCATAATAAACTACTCTCAGGTTTTTCTTGTATCTCCTAAAAGCCTCGGCCATTCTCTTTAAAAACATTTCCTTTGAAAGCGGATCGAGCTCATAAATTTTCTACAAAAATAACTCAGCTTGTTCATTGAAAGTTTAGATACTTCAATTCATGCAGAAAGGAAAGTGAAAATGAATACTTTGTAAAATAGTACACATACAGTTGGCTATCATTCGAATGTTGAAATTTTTGCAAATACTTAAGAAATTACAAGAGCCTCAAAGGGTGTGGACTGGATATATTAATAATATATCCAGAGAAGATAGTCCTACCTCCTTTCTTAATTTATCAATCTGTGTTGGCATTATTCATATCATATTGTAACTTACAATTACATTAACCTTTTATCGCAAAATGAATGCAAAATTCAAAAATGAAGAAGAATTATTTGTACTAACATGCAGACCAAACAGCTTTAGATAAACACAAGAATTTTCTACGGGCGTAAAAATAAAGCAGCCTTTTTGGGAGATTTTACTGTGTTCTTAAGCAGATAGGAATTTGTTCTCTCTTCCATTTAAAGTTATATTTTGGCTATGTATATTTATCATTGCTTGCTATCGACATGGAATTCTGCAATTGACTAAACAAGGAATTACTTACATTATATAAGCACAAAGAGTTGACTAAACAGGATATGCACATTTAGAATCATGAATATCTAAAGATTCACAATTTTAACTCTAACTCATTTTTTGCACTACAGCAGCTACTTACATTATAAGCACAAAATCCTTATGAAGCTTTTAATAATGTAATAAGAGAAACCAATTACACAGGAAACTCAGCAAATTGTTCTAGTAGGTGACATAACTACTTCAGAAAATTAATAAAACATTATATTAATATTTGAATCTTTACATAGCTGAACTCCAAAAGAACTGAAACCGTAAAGAAAAAAATAAAGCGATGAAAAATGAAATCTCATGTCCAGTTTTTTCATACTTTTATGTCAAACCTAAATATTGTCTTGTTTGTTATGGTGATTGTATGAATAATAATATTTGTGGTGGGTGTTGAAGTTTGGTGGTGGTTCAGATGGTAGTTTTTCTTTTTGAAATGCAAGGGGGATGGTGAGGGTTGTGAGAGTGTGTACTGTTTTGGGTTGTTGAAGTCGTAGAGTGCTGCAGTTATAATTGTGTTATGTGCACTGATGATTTTATGGCAGTAGTATGGCACTAGGTAGTGTTTTGAGTATTTGGAGTTGGGGTATTTGCTCAGTGGTATGGGTAAGTGTAGTATGATATATTGGCACAGTTTGTTCAATGGAGTTGAAGGAGTACATGGTAGTGTGGTGTGGTGATTTCAGTCGTACAAGGAGGTGGTCAGAAGTTTTGAGTTGAAGTTTTGAGGGAAGTAGTTTATCGATGTTGTCTACAGTGAACAAGTGATGGTTAAGAAATAAGGCAGCAAGGTGAATGAAAAGAGAAGGAGCAAGTTGGAAGTTGCACTGTTGTATATTGCAGAAGTGATGGACAAAACTTGTTGGCTGTTTTTGTGGCCAGAAAGCAGGGTGATATGGTCAGTGAGAAAACAGAGGCAGCAGAGGAAGCAATAGGTTATGATTGAAGTTTTGTAGAGATGGTGTGAAGGCAGAGCACTGTGCAGTGAATAAGGTTGGTGATAGGTGGTTTTCGACCAATTTCTTCTTTTTGTTTACCAACTTTCATTTTGATATTCGCTACTTTCTTTTCAACTTTAAAACCAGTCAATGGCCATTTAGGACGACGAAGTTCTTGTTCGTTGTTGAAATTTGTCTTATCGTATCGAAACTTGTGTTCGTTAGGAAGAAACATTTGATGTCCCATGCAACACATCTTCTTACTTTCAGGAAGATGATAGGAACAAGTTTTTTCCCTACAAATAGGACATGCAAAGTAATCGTGAGTTGTACATCCCGATAAAGTCCCAAAAGCAGGGTGATCTGGATTGCCCATAGTACCCTAGCTGTCATTATGAACTCAAATTTACGTAACGAGTCAAATGTAACGACTCCTTCCCATAACTGCTTTAACTCGTCTATCAACGGCTGTAAATAAACATCAATATTTTTTCCTGGTTGTTTTGGCCCAGAAATCAACAATATTAACATTGAGAACTCCCTTTTCATGAAAATAGATGGAGGAAGATTATATGGTACTACAATTACTGGCCAACAACTGTAAGGGTTAGAGAGAGAAGCATGTGGACAGAAACCATCTGTTGCTATTCCAAGTGTGACATTTCGTGGCTCGGCAACAAAAGTTTGGTCAAAAGAATCTACGGCTTTCCATTGGGAAGTGTCACATGGATGACGCATTACGGTTGGATCAGACTTGGCACGACCATGTCAGGTCATCGCATCTGCTATCCATGGTACAGTATACAGTCTCTTTAATCTACAAATTAAAGGAAAATGTCTTAATGTCTTTCGAGGTACTTTGGTGCATTTTCTCTCTTCGTTTAATGATGTCATATATCTAGGTTCATTGCAATTTGTACAAGAAACTTTGTTCTCATCATCTTTCCAGTACAATATGCAATCATTGATGCATGCATCATAAGTTTCGTAATTCATCCCAACTTGCTTAATGATCTTCTTCGCGTCGGAGTACTTTGTCGGCAGCGTGTTACCTTCGGGGAGTAACTCCTTTATTAGTTCGAGAAGTGCAGTCACACCACTATCTGAAAAGCCGTATTGGGTCTTCGAGCTATTCGGTTTCACAATGGCATACAGCTTCGTAATCCCTTTTGAACATGAAGGATACAGTGGCTCTTTTACGCTACCAAAAAGTGATTTATACTTCTTACTTTCATTGGCCTGCCAATCTGGATAATCAGTAGACTGCTCTCCAACATTAGTATGATTAGGCAATGGATTTGTAGGTTGAAAATGATGAAATCTATCTGCATCATTGACCAGATCTTCCATCCTAATATGTTCAGACTCATCAGTAGTTGTGTCATGACTAACTGGTTGTTGTTTTTCCATCTCCGCCCTTTTTTCCCCATGAAAATACCACACTATATATGATTGGATGATACCCTATCTAAGCAAATGAAAATGAATTTCATCTAATTTGATCGTCTTCATATTTTTGCACCGGGTGCAAGTGCATAAATACACTCCTTTCTTACCACCATTTTCTTCAACAAAACTAATGAATTTCTGCACCCCGTCTATATAGTATGTAGATCTTAGATCTGATTCAGTTATTCATTGTTTGTCTATGCTGAAAGACATACTTCCCTCCTATATCATATATAATAGAACATGAGACTTGCCCTTCAATGGGTCCTCGTTTCAATTGCTCGAAAAGAAATTTTTTGAAAAATTCAAGTGGGAAATTATTGGAAACTTTTTGAATTGAAATGAATTATTAAACATTGATTTTATTATAAATAGGTTAGGAAATAAGTATTCCGATTATCTTAAAGTAGAATATCATAACAAATGCATGTACATATAGCAACCCTCCATTTTTTATTTTTAAAAATGTACAACATTTTTTATGAATAATATACTATGCTAAAGTTTGTTAGAATTGAAATTGTGTAAAGAGTTTCTGGGATACTTAGAAAATTACTAAGTATTGAGCATAATGTTTTGCTTTGACATTTATTGGTCGTACATAGCAATGTTAGTAAATTTGACATATTGGGATTCAACATCAACATTAATTTTTAAGCACAAGCCTTTTCTTTCATTATGCGTTTAGGTTTAGAGCCAAATAACTTAAACTTGAAGTACTTTTCTCACACATTTCATGCATTGCATTAACAGTTATTCAGTTACCACCATTTTGATCATGAATTTAGTTTTAGATACAGGGGAAGATCATGTTGCTATTAAGGTATACTTTTTATATGGATCTGTATTATAACTTAGAATCTGATGCTGCTGCTAGAAAGATAACCTTTTTTCTTTACTTTCATTTTACTAATTAGGAGGTTAAATTTGGAATACAATCATACTGATTGAACTATAATGTTTTTGGTTTCCGTTTCTTCTTTAATGCAGCCAATTTTAAGTCAATTTGGCTGTACATTTTATATGCACAAATATCACTTCAAAACTTTCAAGAATTCTCAGTTATTGGTACCAATAATGATGATTAAGATTTATTGATGTGGTATTGAATTCTTTTAAGCTTATAAGTTGTAGATGTTAATAATATAACCTTTACTGATCTTAGTTGTTGGATTATACCCGCTAATAGGCCTTATTATTAATGTGAAATCTTTTTTAAACTAACAATTTCTTCAGTACATCATCACGTTACAATTTCTAGTGCCATATATATATAAATAGAATCATGATTTTGTTCATTTTTATAATTATCTAATATAATTCATGTATGTAAATTAAGTTGACATTACCACTTATTGTTCATAATATATTATGAAAGTTTCACACATAGATGTTGATGCACATTAATAACCAGAAATGTTGCAAATATTTTTATGTAGTCTTACCTGCATTAGGTTGAATGAAATAGCCTGCATTTTCTTCTTGTTATGTGTCGTAACTAATAGCTTTCGTGTATTAATGTACAATGATGGCAGTGAACAACCAATTCAGCTGCTGAAAGAGTTGATTGTTTTTATGACTCTAAATGTACTCCTCCTTTGCTTTTAAGTTGAGTCACACTCAACACTATATTTAAAGTCTCTATTGCCCTCTACATGTATTTTTATAAACTTGTAAATTTATACATCAAAAGATATCTATCGATTATTTGAATTTATATTTTTTTGTTGCTTACTATTCCTGCAGTTTGACGACATAAGCTTATTTCTTTAAATGCCAACCTACATATTTGTCTTTGTTAGCTGTAGTATATAGACAAACTAACAAGTAGAACAATAGAAGCGAAGAGCAAGTAGAGATATACAGATTAACTTTGAACAACTAAAGGCAATGGATTTTTTTGGTAAAATACATGGCACTTTATCTTGCTGATCTTCATTTTTTACCATTAAAGTAATACCTTTGGACATTAACAATGAGAGTTATGTTATTAGCATCATTCTTGTTATGTTTGAAAAATATTTTTAACTAAATTATCAAGCGATTTTTTTTCTTTTAATTCGTGAGGCATCTCCTCTTGCTTTGACCACTTCAACGACTTATGAGTTGCCACTTATAAACACGTTAACGTAGCAGAAGTGTCCACCACCAACTAATCCTTTACTTGTGGCCATTGACTGAAATTTTAATCTTCTTCTTGTAAATTTCTAGTCATTATATTCAATTATTGCCTATTATAGTAATACGCAATATAGCTCGAATATTCTGAACAAATTGTATTAATAACAGCTTAATTATCTGAATTTTTTATTTCTTCCTAAAATTGGTTCATATTTTATTATATGACTTCATTTTTGTTTGTCCCGAATAGTATCTTTTTGCTTAATGTTACTAAATCATATAATCATTAAATTAGTGGATGTTTGTCTCATTTTCAATCTTTATGATTATTAGATTCCAAGTAAAAAAGAAGCATTTCTTTCATAATTTTACAACCATTATGCTCTTTGGTGTAGCTGGGAGCTTATCTCCTTCTCCATGATTATTTTTGGTAAGACCTTAATTTTAGGGTTTTTTGTGTTGTCATTGTTACATTGTCGTTTATATTAGGGAAATGACGTGCAAGCGAAATTTCTGACTGTTTAATTGGTATATAATTAATTTGGTATATGCCATTTATGGCGCACTATTTCATCTATATGCTTCGATAAATCTGCAAATGAAGTATAGAAATGTACTACTAAAAGGATTGGATATTTTATGTAGACATTTGAGGACATGTTTGAGGATATTTTATGTGCATTAATAAAAGCCCTAAATCAAGCTTAAGGACATGTTTGAGTTATTATTTAGTTAACTATTTGATATAAAATGAATCTGTCCTACACATTCAAAAAAGAAATATATAGGTCACATCAACTTTGAATCTTTAAGTTGTAGAATAATTTATCGTATGATGCACTTTGTGTTAAAACCTCGTTTCAGTGATAACAAAACTAATGAACTTCTGCACCCCGTCTATATGGTATGTAGATCTTAGATCTGATTCAGTTATCCATTGTTTGTCTATGCTGAAAGACATACGGCCCTCCTATATCATATATAACAGAACATGAGACTTGCTCTTTAATGGGTCCTCGTTCCAATTGCTCAAAAAGAAATTTTTTGAAAAATTCAAGTGGGAAGTTATTGGAATTTTTTTGAATTGAAATGAATTATTAAAAATACGAGAAGAAATATTGATATAGACTATTTTCTATGATACTCTTATTATAAAAATAGAATTTCTGTAAAAGTTAACATTAGCACCAAACTGTTTCCAAAACTTTTGCCATTACAACGGCGCTATTTTGTAGCACCGGAGTAATGTCTATGCATTACCCCTCTCCTAACTTGGCTCGCACCATTAACAACAATTTTATTCCTAACATTAAGACGTTGACCATCTACAACACATGAACAAAAAATCTTCATTCCTAATATTCATAACGGGATCATGGTAAATGCATTCAATTGCATCAAGTTTTAAAATATCATTCTAATAACATCATACATATCGACATAATAAATGAGTTTTGAATCCTACTTTCATTTCAACTTCTATCCTACAAATAAAAATATTGATTGCATGCAAAGTGAAATGTTAAATTTATGAACTCCATAAGCTCTCAAATAGCAAAATGGTATTAAAACTGTTTGATCTTTCAGGTTGTATCATTATGATAGTTCCTTGCGGGCATGTACACTCTCTGATTTTTTATGACAACCCGGTTCACTAACAACCGGGTACGTGTATTTGATATACATTACGTAGATTTTACCTATGGTGGGAAAAAATGGGAACATGCAAAGTTCTATAATTAGCACTAGTACCACTTGCACAAAATACATATGAAACTCTCCATATATAGGCTTAGACGATAATATAAAAAGTATATTTCCATTGACAATGACTGGCAATAAACTGTACCAACATCTTTGTTTATTGCCAAAACAAAACTCACGAACTAGTTGATTCCACCAAATGAAAGATTCCAATATCTTAATCTTGCAGCATTATAATATCTTCAAAACAAATAACTATGTAGTAAGAGAATATAAACAATCTGACACCAAAAAATGAACAACGTTCAGCTGGTTCGACAAAATTATTCCCATCCTTTAAAGAAAGTAATTGTCATACAAAAACAAGAAACATGTGTAAAAATAATTAGAAACTATATTAAAAGCAATCATAGATCCAGTCATTCCTAACAATTCATAGTTACTGCACTGTAGGTTTCAAAGCAGATTTGTTTAAAGCAACAACTAATGAATTAGCTGAAATTTATTTAAACAATGGGGTCTTGAATAATGGTTAATTTCAAATACATCATCATCTTATATCATTTGCTACCAAACTCTTATATCCTAATTACTCTCACTCATTTTCAACGCATTCCTTCTTTGTCTCATAGCATACTTGATCAATTAAGGCATTTCTAGAAACATTCATAACTATGCACCCATTACACACAAATGTTCATCATATCAAATGGGAAGTAATGAGAGCGGGATAACTGCACCAAATGTTATTTTTCAATAAAAAGCTCCTAATTTTTTGTTATTGTCTGGTATCGTTGTAAACATGGTTTATTCAATAAAAAGCTCCTAATTTAAATCGAAATTTTTTACCTGCAGATGAAGCTATCAGCAGGTGGATTGAGGGGAGCCAGCAACGATTTGCGATGGGATGGGAGAGCACGAGACTGATATGAATTGGGAAAACGGATAGATTGATATGAATTGGGGAGCCAGCAACCCTATTGTAGAAGAAATGGAATTTGGGGAAAATGATAAGTATGGGGCGTGCTTTGCCTGTAAAAGTTTCGCATCAAAAATGGGCACAACAATTGATACGGCTAAAGACCGTATTCGATATGATACGGCTAAGATCCGTACCTAAACAAAAGGGAAAGTGAATTAATTTGGAGGGAACCATGCGTTTTTGGTGTAAAAGTTTCTGCCAATAGTAGGCACGAAATTGGATACGGCTGCAAGCCTTATCAAATTTGATACGACTATTAGCCGTGTCCAAACTATTAGGTACGGCTTCGAGCCGTATCAAATTTGATACGGCTTTAAGCCGTATCTAAGAAGGCGGATGGAGGGGTAGCCAAAACTGTTTTTTGGTGTAGTGGCCACATTACCAATTTGGGAGTATATCACTAATAACCATCAACTACATAACCTCTGAGCTCGTACGTCTCAGAGAAGGGTGTTAAGCTAAGAGAATAAATTCTCTGCCACCAACAGAAATGTATTTGATAGAAATCATCTTTATATCTCAAAGCGTAATGTCAAACACACATCCATACAAGTCCGTTCCGGGATCGAACGGAACCGAAGGCACTTCAAAGAAGCCTTTGCAAATCCGGATATTCACTAATCACGTCCGGAATCTCCATCACAGAGGGTGATAAAATCTCTATACCGGAGCGACCCGGTGCAGAGACATTCGACAGATAATCCTTTCGTTTTCAAAAATACCCGGTCTTCAACACCGTCTTCAAATGCAATCTTTTTCTTACTTCTATAAGTTTTCTCTGGGATTCTTTTTCAAATTATAAATCACATTTACAATTTACATTTACAAATTCTATTTGTATATAGATTTTATTTTCTTAGCTTTTGGTTTTGAGTTCAATTCAATTTGGATTCAATTTACATACCACATGTGACGACCCAAACTCGATGCCCGACAAACGACATCGAAATCCATATCGCCGGAGCTTAACAACATTAGATGATAAACAACACAGCGGAAACAAAGGATGATTACATTGATATACAACATAGATACAATTCCAGATACAACATAGATACAATTCCAGATACAACATGATACAACAACCCAACACCATTAGAGAATATATACAACACAACATTACAGCGAAAATATATCAACATGAGCAAAGTCTTCAAGAGAATCCAATACTTCAACTCCAAACCAAAACTCCAAAGCCAAAGCTCTTAACTTCAAGCTCGAACCAGCATCATGCTGAACTTGTAGCAAATGCGATCCCAAATGCGATTGCCAAACCAAAGACTTCTAAAGCTATCGAATCTACACCTATTATTTGAATATCTGAAAAACCCAACTCTAGACTGCCCGCACATTAATATTGTTTAATGGACAGACATATAACTTGTTGATATCAAAATTCTCATGTAATAAGTTGCATTAAATTAAACTTTGCATGAATAGGAAAGCAGTTGATGTTAAAGCTATATTGCATGCATTTTGGTTGTTGCTGTTAGTATTCTCTGGTGAAATCCCATCTTATTGCTTTCTGTATGTATGAACGTGTTTGTTAGAGAGTTCTGTGTCAAAGTTATGCAGGATTTGAGGTTGCTTATTTGTGGTTAACGAAAAAGGAAATAGAATAACACTTAGTACAAAAAGTTTCATAATGGTTCATATTTGTTGCATGCAACAACATGTTTATTTTTGTGAACTTTGTATAAAATGCAAAATTGATGTCTGGCCCTTACCACTAATTGTAGGATTGTCACGTCACCTTAAATTACACTGTACTGTTTTATAAATTATTTGTTGCTTCTTATTCTATTTTATATTTTGTTGTAATATTGCCTTACAACACAAATAGATATTGTTAAAGCAATAATAGAAGACCACCCCGGCTATTCTTCATTTCTTACTGTTTTGAATATTTCAGCCTCATGCGCTTGATCCTCGTCGCTCTACTACTGTTTTATTGAAAAACAAACACACAAATCCCACTTTGTTGAATTATCCTAAGATTGATTCCTTAGACAAGGTCTGCATTTTCTTTCATAGGTTTTACGTTCTTTTCTCTTATTCCTTATCCATAAGGTGCATTGTAATGTCTACATATTCGCTAAATGTTTGTTGAAAAATAAATGCACGGGTTTCTATCATACATAGTAGCACACTAATTTTATTAATTATATATTATTATAGAACTATACATATCTACCTATCTTTACTACTAATAATGAGAATTCAATATATTAGCTTCAACCGTGTCTTTCTGCAATTCCCAAAATGCCCTTTCATGTTTTCTCCCTCCATTCCTCGCTTCTAACCCCTGTAACCAAAAAACCCTCGCTTTCATATCTCCTTTGCAATTCCAGATTTCCTGATCCACGGCGATTCCAAATCTAAGGCGAATCCCTATCCGACATCTTCCCAAACTTCAACTTACGATCGACTATTCTGGATCCAACATCTCCTCCGCCTTCGACCTACGACTCTCAATCATCAGTCATCAGTCATTGGCCTTCAACTACCAATTAATGATTACGGATCCAACGATTCATGATCGACTAAGTTTAGTCCACTGAAATGCGAGTCAAACTTTGACTGATGATTACGATGTGTTCGATTACCGATTAATGATTATGGATCCACCAATTCATGATCAACTAAGGTTAGTCCATTGAAATGCTGTTCAAACTTTGATAAAGTCCTATCATTTTTTTCCTTTTCCCCCTTTTTTCTTTCTTTTACTGTGTTTCGGATGACAAGGATGCAAGTGGGATATGATTCAGCAGATTATGTTTCTGTTTTCTTTTACTTTTCTAAAGCTAAGTTTATTTGATTAAAAATTAATTATTGTTCCATTAATCATAGCAGTTTAACCATATTGTGTTTACATTGGCTTGAGAAGTTAAAGTTTCAATCATTTTACTCTCTACTTTAACTTTGGTTATTTTTAAGTTAAATTTTACAGTCTGTTATTTAGCTCATGATTTTTTCAATATAGAAGGCGATGTGAAGTGTGTATATATTTGTAAAACATGTAGTGGACTGCCTTGAAAATCACTGAAAATCCATCTTTTCATGGTATTAACTCAAGCATAGGTTATGGTTTTAGACTGGAGAACAGACTGCAGGTAGTTATGCTTTTTATTCTTCGAATCTAGAGTGTTATTGCATGCATTAAATTGGATTAAAGTAACAACAAGTTAGTAGAATTTGAAACTTTATTAAGCAATATTTCAAGAGTTTTGTTCCATATGTTTCAAAATGGAATTTATTTGGTTGACCATGATATCCAATCTACTTAAGGAAAAAAAATTCCAACCAATGTCTAATGGGAAACAATAGTAGCATATTTATTTAATAGACCTGTGCCTTTTTATATTGTTAAAACTGTTTGGTAATTTTCTCCATGAAAAGTAGATGTCTAAAATGAAAATAAATAGGGAAGAAGTCTTAGTATTAAAAAAAATTACATATGCTATCTCAACATGAACATTAATACGTGGATTGTAGCAACCTGTAAAAATTAATTGCTTTTAACGATTCTTTTGTGCATTTTCAAAGTTTGGCAAAAGAAATAAAATTTTGACTTTGAAACTGAATTACAAGTAATGTATACATTTTTCCAATGATTATCCATGTTATACTAAATTCGTGTGTTGGAAATTTAAAATTCTCCAATGATTATCTGTGTTATAACCTTTGTCTGTTTCATGTTTTATCAGACTGTTGTGGATGCCTTTTTTACTATAGGAGGTCATTATCAAGTCTATATGTACCCTTGATATGTTCCACACTTCATCTTTTAAGCTCTCATCATATACCTCAAAAAAAACGACCCTTAAATGCAGGTAATACCCTTTCAGGCAACACAGTATAATCTTATGAGTACATAGTTGTTCTGTAAATTTTGTATTGAATGTTATTTAGAAGTTGTTATAATTTCAATTTGGGAGCAAGTTAATGTGAAAATGTCAAAGTTTTTTGAATCATGCACACTGAAACAGCTGTATCTGCAAGTTTTTAGGTTCATGTTTGATATTTTGTGGGGTGTGGGTAGCTCAAGTGTTTTAATATTGGGAGTGAGTGGGAATTACTTTATAAGCAAATTAATTTTTGAATTATTTGTTGGTACAAGGTTCTTACATGCATTCAGAACTTTTGTTACTATCGTATTTTAGTTTAAAGTGATCTCATGGATACTGTGTTACAAACTTACTGCGTTTTCCATTACAAGCGTGTAAAGTGAAAATAAGTTCCCACCTCTGAATTCGATGGATAATGCTATATCTCTAAATTATTAAAAAAAACGTTATGTGGGATAATTAAATCCATTTAACACTGTTTTTAAGCATAGTGTATGGAATTTGAAATAAACTGTAGCCAAAAATGTTAGCCGTGCATTGCTGTACACCATTAATATTAATGATTTATAGCTTATCATTATTCAATCATGAAATGATTTCCGCATAGCGTTGCTCAACACCATATTATTTAGATTATTGTTTTCTAAAACTTCTTGAATAACTATTTCAGGTTGATCACATTCCCTGACAACCGTGGTTGCATCTACATAGGCAGGTCCAACATTCTCTAAAACAGATCTTCCCTGATAAAACATGCATCTCTTGATTCCGATGTTGCCATATATCAGAGTAGTTCTCTTTACCCAACATATTAAATTTGAGAACAAATACTACATGATCTCTACTCCCATCGAAAAATCTTGATAATGAATGAGAATTAAATAGCAGGAATGTTGATTTAGTAGTAAAGATTTGGACAGGCTTGGTGCTCTGTATCACCTTGAAGTGTTGATTTATCACACAATTTTATCATTTGTGGTATTTTAGAAACCATCAAAGTTTGTTTCTGAAAGTTAGGTTGTTAATTATATCATTTATATGTTTTGGTTAAAACAAAATTTATTCTTCAATTTAGTGACATTTTGATATGCAATACGAACTTCTGTATATAGCAATAATATTATATTGAAAGTATCATATGTGCATGGTGTGTTAATTGAAGTAGGAGTATAAAATTTTGTACTTCTTTTATTTGTTGGATGAACTATTTTGTTTACTATTTGGGCTGTTGGATCTATTTCATTGTATTTCATATTCCGCAATATTTATCTTCTGCAATTACCGGTAACATTACCATATGCGTAGTTTTAATATACATTTAATTTACGAATAGCCACGTCAAGAAAATGTTATCTAAACATATTCCCTTTTAGTGAAAAATGTTTACACCATTTTCTTGGAGCATGACTGAGAATAAGATGAGGAGAAAAGTAGAAGAAGAAACCTATTGATGTAAAGGTAATGGACGGTACATACAATTTATCAACCCAGAAGACCCATAAGGTTCGTGTATAAATAACTTAGTTCTCTTCCATTGGTTGCATGACTCTATCTGCTCGCGAGATAATACATGTTGTTTTTGTGATTAGTTGAGACACATTTTGGGTAAGTTTTCAGAGAAATAAATTCACATAACATTTTGTTTGTGTAGCAATAAAAATACGACGCCCAAAAAATAAAAATAATGTAAACTAAATATATTAAAAGCCCAACATCATCTCCGTTCAGTTCGAAGTTAATGCAAGAACTTTGTGCATGCATTTACACATGTCATTTTATTGTATTTACTAAAATAGTGGTGGCAAGCAAAAATTATACATGTTTTCTGCGATGATCTACCACTATTACCAAAATGCGTGAACTTGACCAAATCAGTGACAAACGTTTATATTGTATTATTAAAAAACGATTGGCTCTTGACTAAAATATTATCAGGAATAAATGCGTAAGTGTAGTCATTGTCAACGATTTTGAATATGGTAAAAGCTTTGTTCTTGACCCTGGATTCTTGACTTCTTTAGAGCATATCGATTTTGACAATTATTCTTAAGGTGATTTGTAATTTGTTAGCCCACATGCATCTGAGTTAACTATGCATGGACATCAAAAGTATATCTACAAAATAAAATTATATAGATAGAGAATTAACATAAATCAAAACATGTAGATAAAGCATTGATAAAAAAGTTTGATATAAACTCATGATGATATGTTTTGGTAGAATAATTGGTTTAAACTAAAAATGGCATACTATACATTAATGTTTGTTTGTTACATGTCGAATCTTACTATTCATGTAACCAATTAACGAGATAAATCAAAGGAAGTTGGCTATATTTGATTGTGTTGATGTCCTAGGTGATCATTGCACTGATTTTATTGTCATTGTTTTTTAATAGCAGCATTATAAAATATGGCTCAACGATCAAATGCTGATCCACATGGACGTGCATATATGCATATCCACAGTGAGCACCAAGAAAAGGAAAGTCATAGTCCTAACTTTAAGAACTCTGAGAGTATTGAAAACAAAATATTCAATAGTTGCAGGTATATATATCATCTCTGTTGTTCAAAACCCGATTGTTGTTATTTATAGCCAACTAATTTTTTGTCTGTTCATTGCAGCCCATAATCCCTGGAGAAAGAAGAAAGAGGTTAGATTAGATGTTTAATCACACCAAGTTGGGATGTTGCACTTTGGTGTTGGTAATGTCTGTTTCATTATGTGATGTTATTGTGATTTGCTTTTTTTAGAACTATGAATCAGCTTTTTTACCAGTAAGCAAAAGCACTTCACTATCAGTTTTAATTTGGTAATACAAATGTAGCAAAGTCAGTTTCCTTAAAACATGGAAACATTGTTAAAAAAATATTTCTCAAATGCTGTAACGACCCAGTATTTTCAACCATTCGCATCCATTATAAGTGTATAGGTAGACACTCATGCCGGAATTAAATTTCTCAAAATACCGCGTTGTAAATAAAAATTTGGCAAATATCAGAATATACAGTAAATAAAAATCACAGATCACAGACACAGAGTATATAAAAATGCAGCGGAAGAAAAAGAGATAGTAGTTCATGAAGCTACTATATAAATATGAGATACATCAGAGTTAAATAAGATACAACAGAAGAGTAACAGGATACATCAGGTACAAATCAGATACATCACTGAACCACTGGATACTTGAACAAAATAGATGGCTGGATCTTCAAGGAAAGCTCCAACGCCGAAGGTGAATCTGAAATGCTAACTCACTCAATCTGACCCGAGCGTAAAGCAAAACACAAAACCCTCGAGTCAGGACATAAATACTTATAAACTGTAAATCAACTCAAGTGAACAGTAACAAAATGCATCAGTAACTTAAAGGATGCCTGGGACCGCCCATCCTCTAAGGATCCGTTAAACTATTTACTATGTAATAATATACGCTATATACGGTAGTGTCTAATCAGTAAAGTATAATCATATAGAAAATAGCGTTAAGGGGATGGTGAACCTTAACGCGGTCAGATCTTTAAAACCAAAATCGTAGTGGGCTCGATATAAGGATATGACACGGCACGCAAGGAAATGCCAGGGTGGATACACCGTTTGCACTCCCGGACCGGTGGTGACGGCAAGCCAGCAGCTTCCGCCCACCTCGAACAATACCCCCGAATCAAAGTGGCGCCACCGAATCGAATCACAACAGTAATAGAATGGTTTCCGATGGAGCATGCTCGATGAAAGGGTGTGACCCTTTGTGTAGCCTGATATAGCTCCTGTTTTAGTCATATATGCCAACTCACGGGAGTTGGGTCCACGTAATATACCTCGAGAACGTCGCCACCATCCTACTTCATTCTGGAATCTCCACCGCGTACACAGTTGTTAAAGTGGTTTTCGGTATTGGCCGGCTATAAGACAATATCCGATCCCGGTCTCTTTAACAACCAATCGTTATTATAACCCGTAGTTATAACTTTAAAACAATATTTTATACTTCAAAATAAAATATCCTTTTCAATCCAAATCTTTATCAAAATAAAGATTAAATCATTTCCAAAACCATTTCAATATATCATCGTAAAATATCTTTCAATTCAAATATTTATCAAAATAAATATCAAGTCATTTCTAACCATTTCAATATATTAAATTTTCATACCCTTTCAACACTACCTTTCAGTTCCAAAATATCATATCTTTCAGAACTTCTTTTTTTAAATCATGTTAATATCAAAATGTCCTATCTTTCAAACTCCCTTTTTCAAATCATTTAATATCAAAAATATCATATCTTTCAAAACTCCATTTTCAAACCATTTTAATATATCAAAATATCATATGTTTTCAAAACCACATTTCAATCATTTAATATATCAAAATATCATATCTTTTTGAAACCACATTCATTTCAAATCATTATTCATTTTATTCAATTTAAAATATCATTTCAATCCATATTTCAAAACAGTATATATTCCAAAAATCATTTTTAATTATTAAAATGAAGTTATTATGTTTAATAATTAAATTATTAAATTTCCAAAATTTTCGACTTCCAAAGTTCATTTATTCACTTAAGTTTATCAAAGCAGTGAAAATTCACTTTTCGTGGCATTTAGAAAACGCTACGGAAAAATACATTCAAAACAGTTCAATTTAACAAAAGACAACATTTTAAAATGTTGTAATAGGGTTTACTTAAATTTCGAATAAACTTTGTTAAATTCAACAATTTATAGCACTTACAAAAATTTCTATAATAGCTTTTAATTCAATTTAGCTTTTTAGTTCATTATCATCAACTACAGCATTTTCAAATGCTGTAATATCATTTACATTGTAATTAATAGCATTTCAAAAATACAGCCGATTAACTTCAAATATTCAATATAATTTGTCAACCAATTATATTTTTATTTAAAACATTTTTAACTTATAAAATCATACATTTTCACATTTATAACATCATTTAATTTTTCCTCAAGTTCATGATCTTATAAAGTTAAATTTCCATTCAAAAATCAAGATTTAATAATAATTCACTTATTAAATTGCAATGTTCAATTTTAAATCCATTACATTAAATTTCAACTTAACACTTAAGTTCAAATTCTCAAATATAACTTAATTTTATTTTTATTTACTTAACTAAAAGTTCACTTTTAAGTCAATTTCATAATTTCCAATTTTAGTTATATTTCAAAATTTCAACTTAAAATATTCTTTCATTTCACATTTCAAATTTGTTAAAAATCATTAGTATGATCTAAAATCACTTTTAATTCATTTAAATTCAAATTTTCATAAATTTATCATAATTTCATATTCAATTTAATTTCCAATTATAATTAAATCAAATTTTCCAAAATAACTTACGTTCAAAATTTTCTAACTTTTCATTAATTCATTTCACTTACAATTGTTCAGAAAATCAATAATACTTTACAAAATTTATTTTTAATAAATTTTAAATCAAAATATTATAATAATTACATTTCTAAAATATTTTAAACATTTTAGAAAAACATATTTTAACTACGGGCCTGTATAAAATTTTCTACGCTAGGTAAAGTGATACGGGTAATATATCATTTCAACCCGTAATTTATAAAGAAAATCCGGGTTTTATCATTTCAAACCCGCAATCCCAAGTTAAAATAAATTAAATAAAATAAATCAGGCCTATCATTTCAGTCCGTAATGATTTTATTCTAACAGGGAACTTGCAGTGTGATCATATACAGAAATAATATAAACAATGTCAATATCGTAATATACAGTCATATATCAGATGTCAGGTGAAAATTAACAGTTTTAACATGGTAATAACATGGCATAACATATCATATGATTCTCATTAACTTGCATAAACATTTTTATTACTAAATACTTGTCATCAATTCACTATCCATAAGTATAAATGTCAGAGTGAGAAAGACTCACTTTTTCGAAGTTAGAGACCAAAACAACATACAAGCACGACTCCAAAGGCACGACAAGCACAATTGCATGACTTTTGATTTGAGTTGAAAGATAGACAAGATATGACTTTGTATCAACAACCCAAAACAAAACAAACAAGACAATATATAAACATTCAACATAAAATAACATTGAAACAATTTTGAAATACAAAGCAAAATGAACAAGATAGATTGGACCTTGCTTCAACCACTTCAATGCTTGGCCTAAGGGACACTTATGCTTGGCTATGATGATGCTTTGGCTCAGGTATGACATCATATAGGTCAGGTTTAACATCATATAGGCAAGGCAACAAGTGGAGATGAAGGTGTAGTGGTGCAACATAAAGCATATATAGGGTCAAGGTTAAATAAGTTGAGTTTTTGTGACATTCTTGGATCGGCCATGGGCATGTGGTGGCTTGGTCATGCTTGTACAGGTCTGGACAGTAGTGGGGAGGGGTGTGTTGTGGTCAGGTCTGGGGAGTGGTGGTGGCTATGGTGGTGGTTTGGGTGGTGGTTGAAGTGGATGAGCATGTAGAGGTCAAATAAGCATGGATCTAGGCATCTAGGTTGTAATTTGAGGGGTTTGACCATCAAAAGGGGTTCGACCATGGTCAGATCTGATGGGGTAGATGGTGGTGATGGTTGGGAAGAGGTGTAGGAGGTGGTGGCCGTGGCTATGGAGGAGAGGCCAAGCAATACACATGAGAAAACAAGGCAAAATATAAGAAAACAATGGAAAAAGAAGAGCAAAAAGAAGAGGAAAAGAGGAGCCATTACCAAACCTTTCTAGCCGTGAAAAATGAAGTGGAGAGGAATTTTTTCATGTGAAAATGAGGTAAGAAATGCACAGCTACAATAAAGAAAGGAACGGTCAAAGGAAATTAAATCTATTAATTGGAAAAGAAACGGAAGAAGAAACGTTAAAACGGTTTTACGTTTCTTTGCTTTCAAACCTTTTAAACTTCCTATATATATTCATATACATCTTAAATAACTGAAAACACTTATAAATTTCAGTTAGAATTCGAAAATATAACAGATAAACAAAATATTAATAATTAAATATTAATTAGATATGGTTAAAATAAGAAAAATAACACAGAAAATGAAAACTTGACTTAAGAATTAGAAATAACTTCAATACACTTTGGAAAAATTTGCTTTAATTTAAATACATGTAAAATGAATAAAATAAAGTAAAACACAGCAAATAAAAGTGAGTGCAAAAAAAATAAAAATAAATTTTAATTATATAAAATTAAATTAAGAAAATGGCTCAAAATTGTAGACTATGCTTTAAAATTAGAAATAAATTCAAATGAACTTTAGAAAAATTATATTATCATTTTAAAAATACTTAAAAGTCAAAATATACATCATATAACATATTATCACATATTAAAATAAAATATAACAAAGTAGAAGTAATTTATACAATTTAAAATAGTCATTGTTAAATAACCCTATATACGCACAATATTGTAAAGGGTATAACTTTCACAATTTACATCCAAATTCAACGAAACGAAAAGTTGTGTTCTTAGAATTTTATGTACTTTCATAATAAAAGAAAAAAAATTAAAATTTTAAACTTTTAAAAATTTAAGTTAAAAGTCACAGTTTGAATATTTTGACCAAAATCAGCATTTCAGGCAAATATTCAACTTACACACGTTTGGAATTATAACTCATATAAAAATCAAGATTATATTTAAATAATAAATTTAATCATTTCAAATAAGTAAAATAAGTTTTTAAATCAAAATCTTACATTAAAAAAATTAAAATATACAATAAAATAATTACAAAATACAGGGTTGTTACAAATGCTAATTATGCAACACTATGAAAACTTTACCAAGTGGATATATATTTCTGATTTTATTGTTGAGACATTTGATCAAGGATTATACTGTGAAATTGCATCTGTAAAATTCTTTGATATAAACATGAACTCATTTTCCTCTGCTTAATGGTTATAGTAATTTTCTTTTGTATGAATATATAACCTATAACTGAAATCTAAGTAAACTATTGATTTTAGGGGAATATGGTGGCCAAAGGATCAACATTTCCTTCAGCCATAAAATCCCTTGCTGAATACATGCATAGCAAAGGACTAAAGCTTGGGGTATATTGTGATGCTGGGTAAACTATATTATTCCTAAAAAATAGAAAATAATAATAATACAGCTGTATGCTTCTAGCAGTATCACCTATCTTTTCCACTTAATCAGTTTCTTTCCCTTTTTTTTCTATTTCAGGCCACAAACTTGCAGCAATACAATGCCTGGGTCACTAGATCATGATTAGCAAGATGGAAAGACCTTTGCTTATTAGGTAAATAAGTCTGCAAATATTCAAATATATATACAGATTGCTTTATTTTCCAATTAAAGTTGGTATGTTAATCAACTTATACCATATACATTTGAAATGAAATGATAGAGTTCTAAGGTATATTCATCAATTTTTTTTTTGCTTATAGACATAAACACATATACATACATATATATATCTCTACTATTAAACAAATGTACATATACTTAATGCAGTAGTGTGGCTGAGCATCTAATTCCAAACAACATATTTCACTATAGCCGAATTGATCAGCGTTGCACTGCGGTGGATATATACAGTTAAGTTACGGTTACGCTATGAATACTAGAACAAGTTAGTGTTAATAATACTATTAGTAAAAGCTTGAGGGCTTCCACTGCAAGGACATGATAGTCAATGACTACAAAGTAAACAAGGGATGAAGTATATTCCCTAACTGTAATTTTTAGACTGTAACTGGGTGAATTAGGACTATAGCTTAGAAAAATTTGAACGTATGGGTATGAAATCAGACTATACACAAGAGATGATGGGATGTAGTTTGGATGTATGGGTATGAAATTAGTGCTAATAATTTTTTCAGACTGCATGTATTTATATTGCTAAGAATGGATAATTTATAGAATCCACATATCTCAGACCAATTTTACTCGAAATTTAAGTAAATTTTATTCCTTTCATCTTTTTCAAAAGATGAAAGATGCTTTCAATGATTGTATTAGTTAATTTTTTGTTAGATCTTTTTTATAGTACACTAATATGGAATATGGGAGGATAATAGATGTTGAAGTGAATTATTTATACAGCATCTGGCATAAAAGTTAGGTAATCTTAATCTAAAAATGTTTTGATATACATGTTAAGGTAAGTAACATACTTATATAGATTATTCAAGTATGTTAGATATTTATCAACAAACTTATCTGCATAACCTTTTTCATGATCATAATTTGCGGACACCAAACATTACTGAGAATTTAGAGGTATGTTTAGAGATTATGAAAATAGGTTTTGAAATTCATTAGTCTACTAGATTTAATAAAAGCATATATATTCGTTAGTTTGTAAAAAGTAAAACCAATCTTCACAACTTTTTCTATTATATCTGCAGTTTTTTTTCAAAACAGAGCTTGCTTCAACACTTCTCACTTTATCATTCTACCATACATTGTGCATAGTGACTTATCATTATTATCTAAACATTTTGATATCAAAATTTCTTTGCCATATTTTACTCATTCCTCCACAAGTAATTCCTGTTTTCACGCATATTGTTGCTTTGTTGACGGAATACAATATGAATGTGAATGATTTTTTTTTATTTGCTTCCATTTTCAATCGGTATGAACAAAACACTTCTAATGATTTCTGAGATTAAATACCAAGATCTTCCAGCCAATCTAATTATTTCACGTTATATATGTTAATTACATAGTAGACCTAACTTAGGGAATATATTTCTCTTGCAGCTAATCAAAGAGCATAAAGTTTCAGTGTGTTGGAATGCATTCTCCAAACTAATCAAATATTTTTATTCAGGGAAGTTTCCTGTAATTCAAATCAATTGCAAATGGAAGAATATGAACATAAATCAACAACCATAGGAATTAAAGCGTTATGTAGAGCTTTCTTCACTGGCCGAACAATGGCTATTAGAAGTATTAAAAAAAAGTGCTTGAGTACTATTTTTGCTTGCTTAGACTTTGATCATAAAGCATCAGCACAGTTAATACCTTATGCTATCAAGTAAGGCCAGTGGGAAATTATTGAATACGTTGTAATCAATATTGCTTATTTGTATCCTAAAATGCAATGTATGTTCGCTACTCTCAAAAGGAGATGTGAGTGTTTGAATTTGTATTTTATGTAATAACCTTGGCTTTTAAATTCATTTGTGTCTATTCACGGAAAGTTAGGAACAAATTATGTGATATGTCATGTGTCCACCTTAGCAAGCATTTTACTGAAATTGAAATTTTAGCAGTGTAGCCTTTCCCTTTCATTCGTGTCTTTTTTCGCTTCCATGGCATGTAATAATAGATTATATTTGTGTTTTATAACAGTTGAGCGACCATAGTTTTAAATCAACATATGGCAGTTCATATTTTGATTGTTTTATAATGCTAGCTGGGCTATGCTTCATTTTATAACTGTACAAAATAATATTCTTAGGAGGATACTGAAGATATTCAAGTGATGTTACCTTTAAATTGTATTTCTCTCCTACTTATTTTTGTATGTCAGTTGAACTCTATTTGAGTTTTTTGAGATGATGGATTTGGTCCATCAAGCATAAACTCATGGTGCTAATAATATGCAGAAGCCATTTTTGATTAGCTACGCGGTTTAGATGGAATCATAGAAGCAGTGTGGTGGAGTTGGTTCAACTTGCCAACGATAACATGAAAAGCTCATAAAGAAGAAAATGAATTATTTTGTTTAATTGGTCTTACTACTGCATACTTGCCTATGGTGATTTGTACATAACATCCATTTCTGTTTTGAATGTTCATTGTAGTCATTTGTATTTAAATGTCAGAATATGTAAATTAAGATTGATATTTAGTTTTTTCTTTACAAATTATTGTAGCTATTTATTTTTATTTCATATTTTAAAAAGGCAACTTATTATGTTGTTATTCAGATATTATGTTTGAAGACTGCTATGTTTTGTGTATGTTGTTAAATATGTTCAATACTTCTATTTATTTGGTGATGCTACTGATATTTTGATGTTTTTTGAAGTTATTTATCTTGCAATCCATTAAAAATGTTTAATTGATTCTTTAAGTTGAGTTCTATATAGATACTCTCTATCCAATTGGGTGGGTTAGACGAACAAAGACAACATATGGACACATTACCCAATTCAATTTCTACACTTTTCTCAGATCTAAATCAAATTTATTAATGGCTTTTTACCTCTTCTTTGGTTAGTCTAATGAGAAAATTGATGTATGTTGATGTTCTTTTTGAATACGAGTAATAGATTGTTGTAAATTGTAACCCATTTTTGTAGCAGCCTTGAAGTTGATCCTATGGACCTCTATAATGATCATGTTCAAATATACTTTCATCCTGCAATGCAACTTACCTTTATTTTTGTATCCCTATACATTTTAATCAAGTTTGCTTCTCTTTCCTTTATAAGATTATCGGCCCTTTTTGCATTAATGTGTTATAACTTATGCTTCCATAATCAGATGATGTCAAGAAAGTTACCAACGCATGCACATTGTTATTAGAGCAGGTCCACCTGAACGTGCATATACACTCGTACCTATAAAGAATGACAAACATGCTTTAGTTATAATTCATAATAGGATAGGTCTAATTTAATTTTTATAAAAGCACTTTTTTTCAATACTAATAGAGCGATGCTATATAGATTATTGCGATTCACCGAATTCGTCAGTCGATGCAGCTACAATTGTTAGGGCTGGGGCTACAACTGAGAGTTCTGCAGCTTATTGCACTATCTATTTTCCCGTGCTTTTCATTTCAGTTTTGCCTAATATATGTTCGGAACACTTTTATATGTTACTGCCAAATGAAATCCCATCTTGTTCAAGTTCAAACACTGTCATGATATACAAAAGAACCACTTATCATCACAATTTAGAAACTTTGTAAGTAACCGGCCACTTAGACAGTCGAGTACAATATAGGTAATCTATAAGAAATTTGGCTGAATGGTGGATGCTAAGATTCAGTTTATCTGCAAATGCTATTTATATGGGAATATCTGTAAATGTTATTTATATTTGTAAATGCTGAAAGTGCGGTGTGTATACAATTATATGTGCTAATATAGTATACACGGATCGTGTAATATGGATTACAATACAAATGCGGAAATAGATGATAATAGCATTGTAAATAGAAAATAGAAAAATCACACCAGAGATTTTTATACTGGTTCGGAGCACCGTCCTACGTCCAGTCCCAGACTTCTATCTGGATTTTCACTATTAACAACCTCGCTTCACCCGGAGGAACAGGTTTACAACACCCGAACAGCCGAACGGGATTTCACGCCTCTAATACACTGAGGACTTCAACACTTGCCTCTTACAACACGAGGACTTCAACAAAAACAAATACAATTGTTGTTGACAACTTGTGTTCTTGAAAACACGGATTTGTTACTAGTAGTACACCCTTCCTATAATCTTATCCTCAAAGAATATGAATGATGTTTTGTGAAGATTAAAGAAGGTATATTGCTTATTGAATCAAAAGGTATAAAATAGTTTCAATGATTCAATAAGCTATTAATTAAATGAGTGCTTTTAGAATGCAAGAATGTTAGAAAGTAAGATCAGAGAAAGCATATAATAATCATATAAATTCATGTTTGAATCAACGATTTAGATGAGTATATATAAAAAGAAATAGTTGTAACTCTTGGTGAAACAGTTGCCATTAAGAGTTGTGATTATTGGTGAAAGGTAGGAGATGCAACTTTTGGAGAAGAGAAGTGTCTTTTGGAAAACTTGCTTTTTGTTTAAAAACGGTCGACAGGTCAAAAAATGACCGGTAGACAGGATTTTAAATATATAGTCGTTATGTGCATGTGTGCACGTTTACTGTGCAACTTTACCAGAAACGGTCGACCGCCCCATTTTCAACCGGTCGACCGGTCTGTGTAAATTTTCACAGTGAATGTGCAATGATGTTTAAATGTATATATATCGACTATATTTGAAATGCATGATTATTTGAGGATAGATTTTAACAAGTTTATCACTATTACAACATCAAATAATCAACCTATAATCTAGAGTACCATATGTAGGTCTTGATTTGTCGATTGCCGTTATATTGTTGTCAGCAATCAAAATCTTCATAGAAGCTTTGACTCAACAAATGCATGGATTATGTTTATCTGTATATGGTGTTTACTATATTTTTGTACTTGTTAATATCTGTGAATGCATAGCTTCAACAAAATTTTAAGTTAAAACTATCAATAGCTACCTATGTATTTTTTTGGCATGCAGAAGCCGTTGAAGCTTGTATAGCTAGTTTTGGAATTGAGTGACGAAGGAAATATCACATACCTATAGTGTGTCATTTTGCTAGGTGAGTTGCTGTTATGGTGCATCATTATCTAATAGATAAATATGGAACCTTCTTGTTCGGCACTTATTGCAAATATGTAAAATGTATGAAGTATTATATATGAACATAGGAAAAGACGTTGTTTGAACTATATTTATATATATATATATATATATATAGAATATCATGTGTTTAAATTTACATATTTATTTTGTTTGATATAATGTATGTGAAAATATGTTATAATCCAATGAAGAAATGACTAAAAAGATATTATGCATGCAAAATTATGTAATTATTTGAATATTTTTTAATTAACTGAAGCACCTGCAAGTTAAAACAACATAATACATTTTATAGTGTTTAAAAAATGTCGTTCAAATGAAAATGATATCAAAAGTAACCGTTTACATAAAATTTAAAACGCAATGGAAGCATATTTTTTTATATCGTTTTATTTTTGCTTTTACTAGTTGATGGTCTACTATAGTGTTTACATTTAATAGCGCCTTCAAAACACTATAGAAAAAGGATTTATGTATAGCTTTTACTTTTAATAGCCTTTTTAAAACACTATGGAAACATAATTTTTTATAGAGTTTAATTTTTGCTATTGCAAATTAATAGTCAACTATAACACGTTGTTCCACAGCGTTCCTTAAAACGCCGTGTTAAACTATTACAACCTCTTGCAAACGCTATGGAAACCCAAGTTTGTTGTAGTGCATCGCCCAAGCTTGTGCGGATTTGCTCGGAATCATACACTTTGAAGGATCATTGTTGTCCAAAATGAAACATAACCATGTTATATTTGAGTGTAGTTCGGTAGGTATCCATACTCTAAAAAGTGTGGTTATCCACTAAACCACGCTCTTACACAACGTAGTTTAGTAAGACATCCTAAGCATAGTTCTTTCTAAACTTACGGTATTTATTATGTGGAAATGATGAATCTTTAATCGTTTTTCTTCATGCCCATGAAATGGCATTTCAATTAAATAGGGGATCAAAGTAAAGAGAGCTGTTAAAAGAAATTTTATTATTATATAAGAGTGAATGACAAAAGGGAAATGGAAAGAATGGAAAGTTTTGTACAGGGAGAAATATTTATCCTATATGTGTATTATTGCAGAAAATTATTATTGTTCATTTCAAAAATATCATTCTCATTTTCTTTCTCTTCTAATTTTAACGAATGCAATCTTCTATATTTATTTTTCCATACCATTAAAAGTGTAGAGTCTTACTCCACAGTGCTTGTTGGAATAAAAGAAGAGTGTCATCATCTAAGACGTAATGCTCCTTCACACCATTCACAAGAATATTATGGTATCTCTTTGGTGGGCAAGATTTCCTTTTATACCTTATAGTAGGTTGTGTGTTTCGTATACGAGAGAATTTGGTTCTCCAACTGATTCTATCTCTACTTTGGACTCTAAGATCTCATCCAATTCTACAATTTCGCTGTTAATTTCCTTTGATAGAAAATCATTTTCAAAAAAGATAGCATGTTGAAAAATAATTACTTTTCATTCCTCGGTATTGTAGAAAATATATCTTATAGAATTCTTGGAATATCTTATGAGTTTACAGAAGACTAGTCTTGGATCAAATTAATATACCAATGTTCTTAACGTAGGTTGGACAACCCCATATCTTCAAATGCTTGAGGTGGGGTTTTTACCCACGTCATATCTCATATGTCGTCTTAGGCATAGATTTCATGGGTATCAAATTCAACACACGCAATCGCACTTTCAAATGCATATCCCCAATAGAAAAGAGGTAACTCAACTTTACTCAACATGGAAGAAACTATATCTAATTGGGTTCGATGTTTTTTCTTTGAAACACCGTTGTGTTGCAGAATATGAGGTGGAGTAACATGAGAGATAATATCATTATCTTTTAAGTATAGTTGGAGCTCCTATCCAATATACTCACCTCCTCGATTAGATGAATTATCTTAATCTTCTGGTTCGTTTTGTTTCGAGCCTCATTTTTATATTTAATGAATTTTCCACAAACATCGGATTTGTTCTTCATTAGATACACATAACCTAGTCTTGAGAAATCATATGTAAAGGTTAGAAAGCAAGAAGAATTATATTTGGTAATTAAAGGCATTGGGCTACATACGTCAGAATGTATGATACCCAAGAGTTCAATAACTCTTTCATTGCTCCAATTAAAGAAGTGCTTGTTCATTTTCCTTTGAGACATGACTCACAAGTATCTAACACTAGTAGAAAACCTATGATTTTCAACCTGTGTAGTCATTTCTCGCTTATATGACCTAGCCCATAATGCCAAAGATAATTATTATTTATGTCAACATTAGATGAATTATTCACAGCACAAACATAATTAGGACTAATCACATGAATGTCATTATCTAAAATACCCTCGCAACTAATATTAAATCCAAGATAAATGAGTTAAAATCAAAACTAATCCATTTTGCAAAGATAAATGATAATCTCCAAATGTCGTTGCATCTACCGGAATTCCATTCAGCAGCTTGAAGCCTCGTTTCTCCCTTCGCTACATTGCATCTATTCTTAATTCGTATAATGAATTATAGATGTGAGATTCAGATCCAATATCTAAAATTCAAGATAATTTGCGAAACAATTTTGAATCATAGATTTACCTATAGGAGTAGCAGAAGTATTTTGTTTCTTCTTTTTGATAATCTTCAAGTATTCTGGACATTTCTATTTTCAGTGACCCTTCTTTTGACAGTGATTACACTCATCATTGTCTGTTGGAGCGGTCCACTTATTCTTCTTATTAACTATTTTTCGCTTCTTCAAACCATTCAAAGATGCACTACAAGAAAAGTCATAACACAACCGCGTTTTAACCTACACTGCAGTTAATAGTTATTTGACAAAATTAAAAAAGGTTTGAAACGCACTCAACCGTAAGGCAATAAAATTTTTGTTCCTTCCCGCTAACAAATTCTTTCCCTCCCACTGCTTAACTTAAGCGAAAAAAATTCTTCCTCCACGCTGCTGCTTTATCAAAACTTAAGCAAAGAAGTTCATTTCCTCTCAAACCTAAACAAAATTTACTGAACCCTAAATTATCCTAATTCCTTTCCTATTCGAAGGCGTCTATAAAATAATTATCATATTTGTTACTGACCTAATTGAATCTTATAGGAAACCTAATCGCCTCTCGCACGATCTTTGTTAATTGCACCGAGAAGAAGAATATGCGACTTCACAAATTCATGTTAGTTAAGTATATAATATAATTTATTGTCTTCTGATTTGTTTGATTTTGTTTAGGTCTACAAACCCCAAACCTAATCTTCTTGTGGTGTGATTTTATAACGTAATCAATTGAGTTTGGCTTTTATTGAACGAAGCAATTTAATTTTAATCATTTAAATGTTCATAGTGCATGATTGCCTGCACATATTTGAGTATATAAGCTGTAAGATATCTAGGGGCAATGAAGGTACATACATGTATGTTAAGTATCACTGAGCCTGGAGCTCAATTTCATTCACCAACGATGTAATATACTACTCTTTGTTTTAATATCTTTGTATTGATTTATTTATGTTGTTACTACCTGGTTCAGTCATAACAACTTTTAGTTTAGTTTGTATCTTTGGTTATTGTATACGGGTATATTTTGAGTATTATATGTGGAGAATAAATGCATTTCCTTGATAAGTAAAGAGTCAAATGGGCATCACCAAACATAAAAGTTATCTAGGGATCTTCTACAAATCTAGACTAGGCATACAGAACTAGTGGCTAAATTCATTTCGTAGATAACACATAGACTACGAGCAAGCTTCAGCAAGTTCTATCATGTTCAATATATGTCTTATAGTCTCATTCATTTTTTATAGCACAAAAATAATAAACAGAGAAACAGACAGTCCTTTCCTCTCATGCCTTTGCACATACACCTTGTATTTAGGTAAGGTTTGGTGCATATTATAATAAGAAGAAGAAAAAGGAAACATGAGTGAAGTTGTGATTGTACATTGATTTTTCAACCTAGACAATTCAATGTTCCTTTGTCCAGGTTTCTAACTTTTATATCCTGTCAAGCAGAAAGTCTTTACATATATAAATTATGTTCATTTGAGCTTTTAGACTCAATATCTACACCTTGTATCATCTAATGCATGACTAGTTTAGTCATATACATGTTTAGCCTCTGCATAATTGGTATTTTAATTCATCTATGAATCAGGTCACATATACATGGTGAAATATGATGCATAATATAATGAGTGGTAAGGAGTCATAGTCTGGCTCACTGCAAAGTTTGAATTATATATATACTGCATTAGTATTTCTATAGTATATATAGTCTGACAGTGTCAGCATTGTAATATTATCCTTTTGATAAAAGAATTGAGTTTTGTACATGAGTAAATGCAGTGACATTATTAGCAGAGTATGATAGGGTAGATGACTAGATAGATTTGCCAAGCTACAGTTAGAAGTAGTCATAATGGTGACATAATAGGATATTAAGTGATGTAGACAAATAAACGAAGCAATTAAGAAACGCATTTTTGAGTAACCCTTCTCACTAGAGAAGAATTCACTGTCCTGCACATTTTAGTCAGTCTTTGAGTTCAATGGATGCAGTAAAAAACTATATCCAGGCTATAACCCATGGTTTCTATTTTCTATGGCATTAGATAGGGAACACTAATGAAGCACATGCAAATACATCTTTAGCCAAGACGGTACATAGCTTATGTAATCTGTAGTAGAATCCATGACATTATAATTCTTTGGTTTTCCATCAATAAAATATTTTATGCATAACCAGACTTTGTATTGCTGGTCATATCTGTAAATAAAAAAATAACTTTATAAAGAGTTATGTTAATTTACTAGCATTATAGGATCACCATTTATCATCTTTTTTTGTACTAGTTCTCTAAATAATAAATAAGATCCTATATTATGGCCTAAGAATAAGTAAATGTCCAAGGATTTGTTGGGCTGTCAAATAAAAAGATTAATGGATAGTGTGTGGTTATAAGCAAGTTGCGGTGAATATTATCTAGCATCCACTTAGATCTCCAACCATATCCCAAGCTCGGTATTTGGCAGCTACTTAAGGAACTAATTGAACAATATTCAGCTCTTTGAATGCCATTGCCACATGCCTGGGATTTTATTTAGAATTTCCTCTTTACCATAGTATGAATGCTACTCAATATTTGGGTGATTATTGACAACCGTGCAATGCCATGAGTTAGTTACCCACAGATTCAAGCATTATCTTTTCTAGAGTGATGAAGTAATAAATCCTTTAACAAATAATCTCTTGGAGTCACTGCATCGTTTAAATTTCTCCAATTACATTCCACCTGATATTTGAAGTAAAAAATTGCTAATACTAAATACCAGCTGGGTATGCAAACATGTTTATATAATGTTTGATTGATTAACCACCTTATTTTTTTGTTATATCTCTCTACTGAGACTTATAAGCTTTTATAACGATTTGATAATGGGTCCATAAGCACCTTCGTAAGTTCATTTTTGACTTCCTTGACCGTGCTCACAGCTTCATATTAGCTTGATGTTGGGTTCGTGTACTTGTTGTGTCGAATAGGTCAGTGCTTTGTAAGTTGTAGAGCTTTGTGCTGCACATTGAGTTGATTCTGTTTAGGAACTGGTGTATGAAAATTGAGTATTGAATTTTCAGCTTCTCTTTTATCTTCTGAAGGTTGATGTGTTTTTCAATATAGTTTAGGAAGTAGGTTATTGCTTCCTTCATACTCTTATCATGGATGCTAAACGGTGGGAGTTGTTAGTGAATTTGCTAGCTTCAAAATACAGCGAAGAGGTTAGAGCATTGACTGCCAAAATCGAGGAATAAAACAATTGGTTTTCATTTTTAGGTGAAGGCAGCAAATGAAATTACGGTAGGCAAGAACCTGTAAATCAGGGTAATGATGGAGAATTTCAAAGCACTCCTTGGAAAACACGGGGGAAATTTTTTAAATAACCAGTCCTTGTAAAAAAATTTGTAAAATCGGGGATGACATGCATGTGTTGCATTTGTTAATGTAGTACAAAAGAAGAATTATTAACATGAACTATCACTGTAGGAGGACTATAGGTATATGTTATATATCATTTCTGTGCCGCACTTATACGATGATAATTGAATTTTGCAAAGAACGACAAATTGCAGCAAGTTCGTAAACTGGACATTTGTTCTGCTATGGTCTTCATAGTTTACTATCTATCTTTTTGACGGTTTTCTAATTTTTGTTTGCAGGAAATATCTTAGGGACTCAGCAAGCAGTTACCATTTGATGGTTATTGCTTCACAATGACATCTTTTTTGGAAGTTAAAACAAAAAAAGTACCATTAAATTACTTTAGTTTGCCTAAAAATTTCTGTAGTTGAAGTCACTGATACAAACAAGCGTATAGAAAGAAAATGCACATGTTTGCTTGGTAGGTCATGTACATTACTGTTTTCTATTACCTGTAAAATATATTGTTTGTACCTTCCATTGCCCTCTTACTTCTTAATTATTATCAAATATTATATATTGGATTGCTTTTTTCATCCAGTTTGATTATTTTTGATTGCTTAATAACCTTATGCAATTTGCTATGATCATGTAAAATAGTTTGTACATTTTTGAAGGAGTTTCATATTAATTTAACAGAAATTCTATTATGCTCTTGCTATCTAATAAAGGTTTTCTATTTTTTCATCTGAAAATAAAGCAGGGAGAAGAATTATCATCCGAAAAAAATTAACTATTTTTTTATCACATGGCGATTAGTTCCTCAGATGTCTTGTAAAGGTATGTTTTTAAATATGCAAACTATATTTTACCGTTTATAATTTTTGCGAGGCGCCGGAGATATCTTGATAAATGATGGAGGGCAATTGAAGGCACCATGATTTGGTTTAATCCAACTATCAAAGTTATCAGTTGATAAAGTGAAATTGGCAGACCATGCAAGCCAGATTAGCAGTTTAAGTAAGTCACTCAAATTCAATTTCAATTTGGTCAATGAATTATGCCCTTAAATCTCATCCTAGCTTTTTTTTTCTATATCTAGATACCATTTTCTTTTTCAACTTGACATATGAAGACTGTTTCAAAAGTGAAACTTATGTATCGATAATCTGTAGAATTTCATTTGATGCTGTTAATAAATTCAATCATTTAGTGGTATTATGCAGTTGTTCTAACATCAAATAGGAACCATTTTGTTCAAAAGAATGTCGACGCATCTTTTACGATGAGAACGTGAAGTACCCCTTGCAATATTTCTTAACCACCAATCAAATCTTTTGATAAGTATTTTTCTTCTTCTTGTTTGTAATAGAATTTATATGATGGATTATTTGTAAGATTCTAGCACCATGCATGCAAGTATGACAAATTATAAACCATTTTCATAATTCATGTGAAATGCATTAGGGAATTAATTAAAATTTTCAAATTTGATTTAATTTTCTTTGCTTATCAATCAATTAGTTACAATGAATGCTAAATAATCATAATTGGTTCCAATTAATATGAGCTAATAGTTATTCAAATTAATTAGTGGATTTATTACAATTCATTATGTTATGAAATTTCAAATTATCCCCAAGTTTGTGTGTATGAGTAAGATGTGAATAAAATGAAAAAAAGTAAGCCATGCGTGCTCTGTCACACATATTGTATTAGTGCCAGGCTAATTCATTATGCTTAACCATGTATGTTTGTAATTAATTATAATTAAAGAATATTAAAGAGATCTAATTCAAATTTGAGAATTGATTTTTGAATGCACTTAATTCTTAAACAGCCAATAAGATGTCCTTAACTTCAGTGGCACATATCCAAAACAAGGTATGACTGTAAAGGTGATGGAAGAATAGTCCCTCTTGAAAAATTTATGAAAATTAGGTCTTGTCTTTAGTTTTTGGCTAATTTATATCACTTTTGCCCATGATTTTCATGCTAGGCTGATTTTTTGGAAGGGGACAGTTTGGTAAAAATTAACAAAATAAGGACCTAATTTACATGGATTTGTGGGTAGGGACTTTTTGTGCATGAGTTTTAAGAATAAGGACCTTTGGTACCCGTTGATAAGAAGAAACACCGTACATGTTAAAAAAATATCGTAGTAAATTGCATTAGATAATAAACTACATGGTAAGTAATCAATATAATGAATAAACATTTAAAGTATGAAATTTGAAAAGTGTATATTGATATACATAATTATAAAGTTGGAACTATAATATATACAATAAATTTGGAATTATATAGTTTGGTAAGGTCCTTTAGCAATATTGAGTAATTAACATAATCAGTAAGCATTTAGATTATGGAAAATATACATTACTGCATCTTACAAATTATACAAAATTAGAAAGTAGGAAAAAATCAGAAATAGAAATTTGAATATTGTAGTTAGTAAAACTAATATGAAGTTGAATTGATATGCTGTAACATCCCGTCTTTTCGCACGTTTTAAATTGACAAATGTGCCAATTCAAATCATACGGAAGAGCGGATTATTATGGGGTAAATAAGAAAAACAAGAAAGAAATAAAACAAAATAGAATCTCACAGCGGAAGAATAAAATATAATAATCAAATATACAGTTCATGAAGCTATTTACAAAATATTTAATTTTGTTTATATAATATATATCAGAATTGCACATACAGATGAATAGATCGATGCAGCGGAATACAGTGTGTAGTGGGATATAATAATAGATAATAGTAATACAAATCTTCGCCTTCGTCCTCCAGAATAAAATCTTCAAATCCTGAAATGCTCGGACTGACCCGAGCGAATTGGAAAAACAAAACACTCGAGTCAGAACCAAAATATCTTATGTGAGTTAAATCAACAGAAATAAATATGAGTGCAGTAACTTAAGAGATGCTTGGGATTCACATCCCCTAAGGATCCGTTAAACTATTTACTATGTAGTATATTTCGCTATTATAATAGTGTCTAATTTTAAAATAAACTTACTTTTAAATAGCGTTAAGGAGTTACCCAATCTCCCCTTTAACACAATAATAGTCCCAGTAGTCCATCCAATATCATAGTCCCTCCTGATTGGGAAGCCACCAGAGGATACCACACGGGCTACGGGAGAAAACCAAACTCGTACAAGCTGCGATATGGGAGGTGACACGGCACAACTAGGCAATGCCAGAGTAGATATACGAATTACGCTTCCGGGTCGGTGGTAACGCGTAGCCGCAGCTACCGCCCTCCTTGAGCCACACCCCCAATTAAAAATTCAAAAGTGGCCACCGAATCGATCTAAAAGTCAAAATATAATATCGAAGGGATGTGTCCGATCAAAGGTGCTACCTCAATTAACCCGTCAATCGCTCATGTTTTAGCCACCTTATGCCAACTCACGGCAGTTGGGTCTACATATTTACCTCAAAGGAAACGCCGCCACCATTCTACTTCATTTTGGAATCTCCACTGCGTACACGGTTTGTTAAAGTGGTTTTCGGAGTTGGTAGAGAGTATGACAACTTCTGATCCCAGTCTCTTCAATAACCAAACGTTATTATAACACCGCAGCCCCTTTAAAATAATTATACTTCAAACCAGAATAAAATATTCATTTCAAAACCATATAAATACGATATCATCTTCATTTTTAAACCAAATCAATATGATATCATTTATAAACCCAAAGTTATGTAATATCATTTTTATTTCAAATATATCCTTTTCTAAAACCATAACATTTTCAAAGTTGTAATATTTCGAAACCAAACGCTTGAAATATAACCTTCTAAAACATAAAACTTGAATTTCATAACTTTGAAATATACTACATCCCTCAGATAGTTTAAATATTAAATTACTTTATAAAATAAAATAACTTCTTTAATTTCACAAATAAATTCCAAATATCGATTTGAACCTCCAAATAAACCATTTCTAATTCAACATTTTCAAAGCTTAAAATGAAATATTTCAAAACTAATTTTTTTTTAATTCATATATATATAACAATTTCACTTTTCTATTATTTAGTTTGAAATATTTACTTAAAAATCTAGTATCCCTTTAATAAAACTCCAAATTTCAAAAATTAAATATTCCTCAATTCATTAGACTTGATATATTTACTAAAACCACCTTAACCTCGAAAATTTAGTTTTAAAGCCATATTTTTTTCATCTAAATTCTAGTAAGTTCCAATGGATTTTTATTAAGTAAAATTTTTGATTTAATAAAATCTGAAGTCCATTTCAAAGCTATTTTCTCACACTTGATTTACAAAATCAATATAAACTTTATATAAAAATATATTATTTAAGTAACTACTTCCCATATTATAATTTAATAAAATCAACTTTATTATTAAATTTATTTATACTTTACACAATTTTATACATAGCTTAAAACCAAGAATTTTACTATATATAAAATAACCTTTATCAAATATCTGAATCGATATTTCATAAAACCATATATATTTCTTTACGAAACCATAGAAAATCATTTCTAAATAATTATATGTATATATACCGCGGTGCCTGTATAAAATTTTCTATCCTATGGTCAAGTGATACAGATATTTATCATTTCAATCCGCAATTTAAATTAAAAATGCGGTTGTATATCATTTCAAACCGCAATCCCGAATGAAATGAAAATGCATAATAACTTGCAGTTTATAACAATATAAAATACAACATTCATTCATCCAGTATCAACCATCAACCATTTATCACAATCATCATCCAATTAAATCAATAGCATCAATATATAACAAAAAATAAACAACAGATAGTATGTAAAAACCCACAAATCCGTACTCCTTGAATAGACAGTAATCTCCATTGATTAACTCAAGATGAACGGAAATACGAATTCTTAGGGTTTACAAAATGAAGAAAAAGATAGAAGAAGAAAGAAAAAGGTAGAACAGAACAGAAAGAAAACAACAGAAGAATATCAAAATCTCACAATCGCAGCGGAACAACATATAATAAATAAATGAATAATCTTTAAACAAAGAACTATATCAGTTATTACATTACATTATATCATCAGAGTGTACAACAACAAACAACAACAAACAGCGGAAAAGAAATACTATATACTAGTGAATACGCCATGCCATCCAGCTTATCTCCAGCAACTCCTGAATTTCAGAATATCTTGATAAACCTGACTCTTGACTGTCCGTGTGGAAATTGGTGGGCATCCAGAGTTTAGGAAGGAAAACAATAAACTCTGAGTCAGTCATGTGACTGGTGTGAGAACTAAAACAGTTTATCTTTTAATACAAAGTACAGGATAATTTTAAAATAGATTCGCAATGCTTTTTAGAAAATGAGACTAACCATAAGGCCTCCCGCACACACACACAATGCAAACGCAGAATCGGAGGGGATTTCTCCTTATGATAGTCAAATATGCTTGATACGTATTAAAAAGAAACATTTGATATTATTACTAGTGCATAGTGTAGGAAAAATCATTTCAAAAGTAAAGATATAAATCTTAGCCAGCATAGGCATTCCGCACTTATACCTATTATAGCTACCATCCAAACAGTGGGGCGCCACCATAAGTGAATGATAGGTTCTACAACTAAAACCGTACAAGATCGTATTGTTTCTTTGAATTTTCAACAAATGGTCAGGCCAAGGAACTTCCCATTGCCACATGGAACGCCTCTGGAATGATGTCTCCAGAACCTAACCGGATCTCTGCCAACACAAGGCCGAATTACCCCTAACTGGGTAACTATTGACACGAATATGCCATCCCCCGATCTACATCCGAGGATCCTCGATTTTCCAACAACCACAAAGTAATAAGTTTGCAGCAACAACATAGGTTAAGTATCTGGACTCCATACCATGATACCACCTCTATCCAGAAAGAATGACATACACTAAAGGGGAACTACCCCCTAATAATCTTGCCGCATCCTTTCTGTTTTGACCATTTCCGGGGTGTGAGGTCCGACGCAGTCTCGTCCACAAAGCTACGCTTTATACAAAAGCTGTGCTTTGATTCAACAAATGCTCAACAACACTTAGCATATCACACTACCAAATTGGGAGTATATTACTAATAACCTTCAACTACATAACCTCTGAGCTCGTACGTCTCAGAGAAGGGTTTTAATGCTAAGAGAATAAATTCTCCGCCACCAACAGATATGTATTTGAAAGAAATCAGCTTTATATCTCAATTTGTAATGTCAGACATATAATCCATACAAGTCTGTTCCGGGATCGAACAGAACCGAAGGCACTTACAAAGAAGTCCTTGCAATCCGGATATTCACTAATCACGTCCGGATTTCCCATCACATATGGAATCTCTATACCGGGGCCATTCGGTGCAGAAACATTCGACGGTAATCCTTCCGTTTTCAAAAATATCCGGTCTTCAACACCGGTATTCAAATTCAATTCATAACGACGTATCACATATTCGGAATGGGTTATACGACCCCAAGGTTCTTTCCCGGCTAACCCGAATAGTGAGCGCTTATTCAAAAATAAGTGTGGCATTCAAATTCAAGCAAATCACAACAAATACTCATTCAAAGGTAATTATTGATAGTCGGTTATTGAACTATCAATGGATATGCACAACATCACCAGATTCCAAATAATTTTCCAAATTATTTATTTTCCAAAGATATCTTTACAAGATATATAATTTTCACACTTCAACCATTTGAAAACAATTTTCAAATCACTTTTCATCTTTATCACTTTTGAAAACAAATTTCAAACATTTTCCTTACGCGAAAATACTTTCATTTCAACATGGTTCTTTTAAACCAATTAAATAAATCCTTATCGATTTACTTTATATTTACGTTCCAAATCCGTAAATTTATTCTCACACTTCAAATATAAATCAATGTTTATTTTCAAACAAATTTCCCTTCCTTTTTTGTAAATTCCATAGTGAATTTACAATTCCAAAATATCTATGAATATATGATGTCCAAATCGATTTCTAGTATTCATTTTCAATTTATCTTTAAAAGATAAAATCTCAAAATATTCACTTCATATTGGAAAACATTTCCGTACTTATTTAATAAGTAATTCACAAATTTTTTTATTTTCTACACTTGGAAAATATTCAATATACTTAAATCGAAATTAAGTATATATTTCATTCTTTAAGGAAATCATTCTCTTAAACATATTTATTTGGGCCAAAACAAATGTTGCGCAAAACATCGTTACGACAACCCAAAATCACTAGTATAGGGATTCGAAATTAAAGTAAATATATAAATCCCAATACTATACAAAACATTTCCTTTCGGAAATCATTTACTATAACAACAGTGTTATAGTCCACCATTTTCTTCTATTTCTCGAAAACGTCTATTTCAAAAATGAATGTTGAAATCTATGGTTTCGAATCTTAACACATTTTAAAAACATCGTTAGATCGTTTTAAATCTATTTAAAATATCACATCCGAAACAATTTCTTTAACATATTATTCACTATTCAAAAACGTGAATATACTTCGTTAACCAATCTCATCATTTCTATACATTTTATTTTAAAGGATTATTCACTGTCTAAAACGTGAATATAACTCCATTTATAAGCTATAACAATTTACTTATCAAAATAAGTCGTTTGCGGATTTATAAAACAATGTTTATAAATTCCATTTCTATTTATTTTATAACAACTTCCTTTTATAAATCTCCTTTATTAACCTATTTCAATTTATAACTCAATTATATACCAAAAGTTCATATTATAAGTTAAATACTTATAATTTATTTGTTTACAAAATCGTTCATTTAAACTTCCCAAATTATAAATCTTATAACTTATAAGATTCACTTATTTACCCAAAACTATTCTTTTAATAACTTTACAAATTTTATAAATCTACTGCTTATAAAATTCCATTTATAACTTCACCGTTTATAATTCTATAAATTTCATTCATTTATGAAATTCATTTACACTCCATTCTAACACTTATAAAAACTCATTTTATAATTCAAATATTTTAATTTATAAATATCAATTTATAAATCTTTTATATAAATCAATTTATATTATTATTTTAAAAACGTCTTTAAACTCCTTTATAATTTCACCATTTTCTTTGATTTATAAAATAATCAAATTTCATAAATCCTATATTTTAAACTTTTTAAAATAAATTCAAAAATCCCGATTTAAACTATTTTATAAAATCATTAACCCTATATTTTCAAAAATCAACTTTTAACTATATTTCTCAAAACTCATAATTTTTATAACATTAAAATTATAACGTTTATTTACTTAAAATGAATCAATTCCAAAAATATTTTATAAACGTATACATTCCAAAAATCACTTTAAAATCCTTTTAAAATTCCAAATTTGGCCCAATGATGCTACACACCAAATAGTCAATCACGACAACAACGACATCATATATCTGTATATGATAATCAACAAATATCAAAATATTTGAAATCAAATAAATATTGTTGAGGAATGCAGTTGGATCCCTCCAACCTGTTTCTCTGCATCCACAGACATTAGCACAATACTAATTCCGTTTCCAACCGAAATATCGCGGTATATAGGATTTAAAATATTATCCGCTATTATACGGCGCAATAGGGTCTCATCCGCTATATAATGCGGGAAATCAACTCCAAGTACATAAATAATACCAATTTCACTGTATTGTGAAATATTCGCGGTATATGTTTTTAATAAATAACCTCCGCTTACTAACGGCGTATAATATCTATTTTAACAATCAATAGATAATAATAATCATTCAAACATGCATTCAAGAATTTTAAATCTAACTATTTAAAATTAAAATCGAAACCGATTCGATTGAGTGAGAAGTTCTCACCTCGCTTTCAATTTCGTTCCAGCGTTTTATTTCGAATAAAATTAAACGAGCGTTTAATTTTACCCGAAACTCTCATTAACTCCAAACGACTCCAATCCAAGTCCATATCATAGTGTTCGTCCATACGAACCCAACGCAACTTGTTTCGTGCGTTTTCGAACTCGTATGAAAAAGATATGACATTTTAAACATTGCATGAATTTAAATATAAATAATTTACAAATTTCTTTTTATTTTTAAACCTAAACTATTCTGGACCGTTAGATTTCAATCTCCTTCATCAGGGCCGTTGCACGCATCTTTCTTCCATCTCCAGTTAACAATCTCGTACGTGAACCCATAGGCCACGTTCGAATTCTCCCAGGCCGCGACCACCACGGCTAGCTTTAGGTTGATCAACCACCTCCAATGCGCGCGCCACCATGTGCTACACCACCGACCCTAGCCCTTCGAAACTCGGCCACCTATATTGCTCGAAAAAAGTGCTTGAACGCACAGCCTTTGAGCTCGATTTGCCGTTGATCGGCGACGTTATTTTCGATCACAGCCGTTGATTAGATAGAACTCGAAGTGCTCTACAACTTTCGTGTTGGGAGTTTCGCGAATTGGTTAGCGGATTTGAAGAAATTCGAGGAGGAAGATAGGAGATTTTCGGCCATTAATTATATTAGCCGGCAGCTAGGGTTTGAGGTTGAGAAGGTTCGCAAATTTATGAAGAGGGAGGTCTTTTTATAGAAAAATACGCGACACTATTCATCCCGGATTTTCCGAACTCCAAACGAAGCATGCCGGTTGACGTTCCTAAGGTTTACCCCACGTTCCGAACACAATGGAACGTGTTTCGGGGGCTATTTCGATCATCTGTGCGAGTTATGGCAATAAACGTTCGATTTTAAATCAAATCGATTTAAACTAATTTCTATGCGTTTTAGCTCGTCCTGGACAAACGGTAAATCCGATTGACACGAAATTTGAAACCATACAATAATATCACATTACGGTTCCGATGAAACTAGTTTCGTCGAAATCCGAGACTGTTTGAAAAATGACTATTTTAACTCGCCAAATAAATATTAAAACAATTTCGATGCGTTTCGAGCTGCCACAGTCAAACGAAAACTCCGATTGCTACGAAAATTGAAATCCGATAATAACAAATTATTACGGATCCAATGGAACTAGTTTCGTCCAATTCTGAGACTGCTCGAAAAATGGCTAATTTCACTAGTCGATAAAATATTAAAATATTCAATTTTCACAAATTAACTTTTAATTCAATTTTAAAAGTTCTATAACATCGTTCTAACTCCAATATAATTAAATAAAATTTTACAAATCATTTTCAATCGTATTTAACCCGTTATTCAATTATTTCTGTAATTTCAACTATTAAATTATCGATTTAATTATTCGAAATAAAATTTATTCGACTTATAAATTTCACTTATTAATATTTAAAATTAATTAAATATACAAATTTTAATTAATAAAAATTCTGGGTCGTTACATAGTAAAAAGTAGTTTAATTCAATAATAAATTAAATAACTGTTTAACTGACAGTTTATATGAAATGAATAATTAATTAACAAATTTAACTGGCAGTTTAAATGCAATGAATAAATTTAATAGAAATTTAATTTAAATAATGAAATTAACTGAGATGATGATTAAAAATATGCCAAACAACCATAAATAAATTTTAAATCCCATCATTTATCAATTCAACAAACATAAGAAATTTTAGAAGTTGTGAGTGGATTAAAACACTCACCTTTTGAATTTAAATTGAATTTAAATCCAATTTAAACTCAAAAATTCAACAGCCTCGGAATCTGTCCAAATCGGAGTCAAAATCTTCGGAATTTAATTACGATTCTAACGCAAAAAACCGTGTGAAATTCTGATATCGTATGTGGAAGTTATTAAGTTTTGAAGTTACACGATTTTAAAATAAAAAATAAAAATAAAACAAACGTTACCTGGTACACGCCACGTCGCACGAAACACGCGTTCTCTCCCGTAATGCCGAAACCCTAATTTTCTCCAGGTCGCGAAAAACACTCGAAGCCGCTGTTGCCAAGGCAAATTTTATGACCAACCCACTAACTTGCAGCACGATCAAGCGACGCCGTCACAACCCCCTGCCTCGGTCGCCCCTACCACCAACGACTGACCACATCTGGCTTCGCGAAAATTTGCCGCCGCCGTCACGTATTTTGGCCCACTGTGGCGATTCTAGCAACATCTACCCCAAAGAACCGTGCCGATCGAAAGCACTTGGCCTCCTCTACGCGCCAAGGCTTCCTGATCGATAAATCGTGGAAGATCCATCGTTGAGTGAGCATCCTTACAACGTACGGCTGAAACTCAATTGCAATTTTCAAGACAAACGATGACTCCAATCGAAAAACGAATTACACCATTGAATTACGCTCGTCGAGAGCTTCAACATATTTTTTTTTTGAATTTTTCTGAGGACTTTGAAATTTATGTTTTGAATTTGATTTGCAATTGGATCTGAAAATATAGAATTTTGTCTGCCATTGAGGAAGAGGAGGAATAGAATGAATTTACGTACAGATAAATAAGAATTTGGGAGGCTAGAGTTTATAGTAGGGTATTTACAGAGAAAGCTGAAATAGAATAAATGGATCGGGTTGAATACGTGCTAACGACAAAGTGGCCCAAAAAGCCCTTTCTGACCCCGGAACGAAATTGGGTAAACCCATATATCAGAATAGGTGTTTTAAAATATTCTAAACGTAATGGAAAAGATTTCAGGTTCAAATTGCATCGTACAAAGAAGTTATACTAAAATCAATATTTTTCAAATTGATTTCAACTAATCGATTTCAAGGCGTTTTGAGTCTGTACGATCAAACGAAAAGTCCGATCAATACGAAACTTGAAATCCTACAATAATTCACCGTTACGGATCCGATAAAACTAGTTTCGTCGAAATCCAAGTCAGTGGCCAAAATGGCTATTTTTATATTAATTAAATAAATTAAAAATAAAGTAATTAAATCACTTTTTAAACATCAACTCTATAATTAACAAATTCCATCAAATTTAACTTCCTTAATCATTTTCAAAAATTTAAACAATTCTAGATGTAAATTAAAAGTTGATAAATTTATCAATTGCAGTGTTATATATTTTCCTTTCCATTTATTTTGCAATAAATTCAATTATTGAATTTTATACTTCAATTAAATTAATAAATCTTGCTTTCTATACTTTAACTTGACCAATAGTCATATTTTTCAGTCTATTTTTATCAAAAGGATGCAATTTACATTGGTTTGTAGTTATTGCATTAATATTCTCAAATTTCCTTTAAATTTTCATTAACGTAGTTTTTAATTACGTTTTATTTCAATGGATTTAAAACTAATTCAATAGAGTAAACAAATGGGGAAACAATTAGTGATAATCACCAATTTGCCTAATTCAGTCTCATTCTTATAAATTTCATCTCATAACATTTTTTTGCTTCATTCCCCTTTCTATTCATATAAGGATCCATCCATAAAATTTACATTTGCTTATTCTACAACTTTTACTTTTACTTATTGGTTCAATGTTTATTTCAAATTTTTCATTTATTACTCCCAATATTCGTTTTCATTTATAATTGTCATGTCAGTTTCTTTTTTTATTGCATTATATATTTATTCATTCCTTCATTATTACATAACCTCATTTATCATCATTCATCTATTTATAGTAATTATGCTTAATCAAATTTCTTAGCCTCCCAATTGTTTACTTAAGTTTCCAACCATTTATTTATAATAATTCCATTCCTATTATATTCTATTAGAAGCAATTTCAATTATACCTAAGTTTATAATAAAAGAACAACTAATTCTTATTTATTAAAGAATTCCATCAAATACCTCATTTGAACTTATTTCTCAATTCACCAATTACGACCTAAAATATAAATTTACATTTCTATTAAATTTATATTCCCCATTCCGTTACTATATTAATAATCACTAAGTAATGTTGATTATCAACTATAAATGTTATAAATGCTTAACGGACATTGATTTTATAAATTTATACTTTATTACGTATTCTTCACCAGTTAACATAATTTTGAATTCCTTTCCCAATTTACTAATTTCAATCAATCCTAACTTTAACTTCTGTTTCAATTAATAGGGTGTGCACAAATTTAGTTAATGCATTAATTCTTATTAATATAACATTAAGGCTCATTTAATTCCAATTGATTCTCATTTTAATTATTAAACCAAATTAACGGGTAATTTATAACGTGTGTTACCATGACTTTCATAACACCCATGAATTCCCTATTATCAAACATATGTTACAATTCTCAAATACTTTTCTTTCATCTAATTACCATTAAGTATATTATTATTTTTCCATTAACAAATTTCAATAATTCCCCAGACCTTCCCTTTCCATTTATTCTTTTATTAAGTTTACATTATTAAATCTTTTTTTCCATTTCTTTAGTTCAACAACTTGTTCTATTATGCATACCGTTAACATTATTTCCAAGTATCCCTTAATTAACATTAACGTAAACTTTTATTTATTGTTATTGCAATTTATACAAAATTCAATTTATACAAATTCAGCTTTGACTAACTTATTTGCCTAAATTTACATGCAGTTATTTTTAATAAATAAATTATTGCATTGGTTAATCCAACAGTTACTTTTATTTTCTCATTTTATATTTTATAAGAAAATGTAACAACTTACACTATTCATAAATGGGATTTCCCTTCAATTGTCAAAATTAAATTTTTAATAACCGTTGCTAAATTACATTCTTAACATTTACTTCAATATAGATTATAATTTTTTAATTTCTTCCTAATTTAATTACAAAGTCTCATTAATTTACCAAATTTTATTTACCAAAATTTACGGGTCGTTACATGTACCATATATATCTAGTATTGAATCATGAAGTCAAAATAAAAAGACAACCCTGATAAATACACGATTCTGAAGTCTGAAATTCTGATAAATTGTTAAGTACAAAATATATTTACTAGCTACAATGACTACCTTGCTTATGTAGGAAACAATAAATTCATAAAGCATTTTATAAATGTAAACAATTGAATTGAAAGCAATGAATAATTAAATGAGAAAATTCATTTATGCATTTAGAATCTAGTTATGTCTGGATTAGCGATCAAAGTGCGAACATTTTACTTCCGTGTAAATAAATAATATGAATGAATTCCCAAACCAGAATTTGAAATTTATGACAAAATGAGCATGATCACTAATTAGCGCAGGTGAAAGAGGAAAAAAAAGTTGAAGGCACATAAAAGGCGGATGAAAATTGCATTACTTAAATTACATCACTTGTTAATAAGATATGATGAAATGCCTACTTAAATTGAATTAGATAATAAGTTACACGGTAAGTAATCAATCTAATCGGTAAACATGATGGAATATGGAAAGTATACATCGGTATATCTGATACAGAATTAGAAAATTGGAATATGCAAATATGCAATAATTTTAGAAACAGATAGCATGGTCAGTTAATTTAACATTATTTTCTCAGCAATTAACAGTATAGAAGAATTAATAATTCACATATCCAGTATTGAATCATGAAACCAAAATTAGAAAGAAAAACGGTGATAAACAAATAATTAAGAAGTACGAAACTCTAATAAATTGAATCGAGATTTGCTCACCCTTAATTGGGTCTTGACACAAATTTTACTAATTTGTCTCACAAAACTAACCATTAATGCAAAATTTTGTGGTATTATATGTAATTCATATATATTTTTGTTTATATATGCCGCATTAAATTTCCATTGATAATTTTCCATGTGACACCATTTTATTGGATTGCAATATCATCCGATGACCTCATCATCATTATTGAATGACCTCATCATCATTATTGAATGATGACTTGCTCTCCTTCTTCCTCTATCTTTTTTCACAATACAAAAATCAGTTGCGGTGGAGTAGGACCCATTCTATTTGCATACTCTCACCATTTTCACAGACCAATTAACACGCCCTTCCTCAAACGGAACAGAATTCAACAAAAACCCTTTCGTTTTTGTGAATATAACACCTCATCTGCTACCTTCTCATCATTTGCAGAAGCATAAGATGAACCAACTTTGCTTCAGCCTGTGCTTACAGAAGCTGTACTTGAATCTTCTGTTGCCTTCTAATGGGAACACCAACACCATGCAAAAGGAGATCCTTATTGCTAATGCCTTTCGGGGAAATGCTTCTTTGATGTTTGCTGGGTTGCTAGCTTCTCTCGCTGCTGCTGGTAGCGGGTCGCAGGTATATTCTTGATTTATGTATTTTATTATTTTACAACAAGCATGAAATAATTAACATATCTGAACAAACACTCAACTGGGTGCTCATTCAAAATAGTGTAGAAGCCCAAAATTCTTGTTACAAATGACTATTCATTTTATCTTGATCTTAATTAATTTCTTTTATCAAAAATGGCAACTATAGCTGATTAAACAACAACATCCATTTTAATCGAGAAATTCAATAAGTAAACATCACAATTTGTCATAATGCTCTATATGAATCAGTAATTGATAATATAGAATTGTCACATTATGGCGATCTTGCTTGAACATTCTGTGTTATCATGTGTAGGTATACTATCATTTAATATTTATAAAACTTAACAAAGTTAATTAAGATTTAAAAAAATTAGCTACGTTAACTAGTTTTTGTAAAAATTAAATAAGTTCATAAAAACAAACTAAGCTTACAAAGATTAACCAAGTTAATAAAATTTTATAAAAATTAACTAGTTACCTAGTTATCATAAAAAGTAAACTAAGTTGACTAAGTTTTATAAAAGTTAACAAAATTTATAAATTAACTAACTTTTTTTATAAAAGTTAACTAATTTTTGTAAATATCAACCAAGCTAACTAAATTGTATAAAAATTGAATATGTTTATATAAACAACTAATTTTATAAAAATTTAACCGATTTTAAAAAAATTTAACTAATTTTATAAAATAAACTAGTCCAAAAAGTTAACTAAGTTTTATAAAATTTAATTAAGTTCTATAAACAGTTAATTAAGTTAGCTAAGTTTGTAATATTTGACTAAATTTTACAAAAATCAACTAAGTTAACCAAGTTTATAAAAACTAAACGAGTTCATTAAAATTAACAATATTTAACAAAAATTAAACAAATTAATGGAAAAGCAGCAACAACTGAGATTCTAGCCACCTTAGATTTTCTTCAATAGCACCAGTCCTTGTATTCATCAAGTGCAGCAAAACAGTCAGTCTAATGCTAATAATAATAATCCTACTGGTTTAGGGATGCTTTTTTGTCTTCCTCAATGGTTTTGGCTAGGGGATTATCTGTAGTTGCCATTGTTGCGGACCCAACAAAATTTGCAGCTGGTGCAAGCAACAATAGAGGAATAACAAGTGCACAACAGTAGCATCAAGCTGCACTACTGCCAGCACTGTGGCTATTACTACTTAAATGGTTCTCCTAGACGTTGTGGGGGATAAGATGATATCCTTTCTGGAAGGTAAGTTTTATACATATTATTTTCCATTCACTAATTTTCATACATGCTGATCCACTCGCCAAAAAATAAACATAAAAGTTCTCATGAGGTCTAGAAATTTTACAGTTGCTGCTGTGAAATAACAAAATACTAACATGTTCAGGAAACAAAATACTAATTGCATAAAATACAAAATATCTTTGTGAAATAAAATACTAATATGTTCGAACTAATTGTATAAAATAATTCTAGTCAAGAAGTGCTAATTATATTCAGCATCAGCATATAAGGCATGATGCTGTGAACCAAATCATGCACGGAGAGCACTTTTCGATTCAACCAGCAAGACATTTCAGTGGCTGCCATACATTTCGATTTCACTTGTCATAGCTGATAATTCAAAATAATGTTACAACACCCAATTAACAATGGCACAAATAATTGGATTACACAAAAGATTTCAATGATAACTGGATGAAACAAAAACATATTTTGCTCTTCACATTTATATGTGGTCAGTAAGAATAATTAATCATGAAAATATGTTTCCATGTATACTGTTAGCTTGATGTTTGGTACACATGAATTCGCCAAAACCATTCACAGGTGCACGTGGATTGAGTCTAGGCCTGACTGTACACGACTTTGACCACGATAGTTAAGCACTGCAACAAAAATGGGTAATAACGACGTACAATTTCAGCGTTCAATGAGGTAATGCTGTCATTCGTGTATTTATTTTTAATACATGTTTTCTAAACACTGTCGAACGCCAAATTTTTTGGCTCAAAAGGATCCTCGCTTTAGTTTTAGCTGGCCACGCATTCCAGTATTTTCTCTTGACAAAAAATTTCACTTTCCCTTTTCTATAACCTAGTTCAGAGCTTTTCTTCTCTCTTCACATTTAACCATCTCCGTTACTAAATCCAGCTCCACTTGGTTCAGAGCGTTCAATGAGGTATTACTATTATTTTTCAACTGTTTTAGATTTCTTATCCAAAACAAAAGATTATCCAAACCATGGATTAATAATACTTCAAGGCTAGGAGTTCAATGAGAATTGAATATCCAAATGACAAGAAATTAAGCAAACATATTTGTAATATCTAAAACAAAGTTACGAATTTAAAGGAAAAAATTGTTTATTAAAACAATAGATTTAAAAGAATATTTATGCATGGTTGAAAAGATAAATCATCCTTTAGATGTACAATGATTCTGCAATCATAAAGGAACCGAAATTCAAGCAAGATAAGTGCACGATATATTAGCATGTGAGTGAATTACAGCTTGGTCAAAAGCTTTAGTATGACAAAGGGAATGATCAGGCAGAGTGTGGGAATCATGTGCAGCGTTAATACTCAAAGCTTGAAAGGAATAAGCACAAGGTGGAAGATCAGTATTGAGTGCATCATTGTTCAAGCCAGAGGGATGAAGCATCAGGATTTGGAAAGAGACAAAGAACATGCAAGACCATCAATATGAATATCAGTAGGAAGCAATGGAGCGGTTGCTGAAGCATTTACGGAGTCGATCCCCCATTAGACAATTTGGACTGAAAAACCTGTTCTATGGCAGCAGCATGGTCTGGTTGAGTAGCATCAGGAATGTCAGATTGTGCATTAAAGGCAGTAGTACGAAGTGCATATATCAGAGCATCAATATGTATATTAAAGGGTGCATACAGGAAGATATTTTGGTTGTGGGGTTACGCGGGAGAGGGGTGGGGGAGAGGGCTAGGTGGTTTAAAGAGGGAGCATGTGTTTCAGCTGCAATTAGAAAATACTGGGACTGGGCAACGGGAGCAGCCATATGTGGCATGGCAACAGTATCATTTGAAACATGTGCAAGTAAGTTTCTAAAGCTTTCTATACTGAAGCATCTTCAATAAAGTGTTTAAAATGAGATATTGATATATTATCTCTTCTACATTTGAATGCAAGTTTTCAATTAAATGCCTTTTTCTTTGTAATTTCTTTGATGAAATTATTATGATGAATTGATTAGAAACTGTGCTAAACAAACAAGGCAATCAAGATATATCTGTGTAAATCTTATACTTGGTTTCATTTTGAATAAATTTCATCTATAGCACAAACATTATTGCATACATAATGTAACCGTCGCGGTATAATGCAGCTTGTCAGTAATAGCCTGTTTATGTCTTAATAAGGATTATATTGAATTATTGATACGTACAATTTGTGTTAAATCAAGTAAATTGGTTTTCAGATCAATTTTCTCCTCATTAAGTTCATGTCAAAATTGTCTATGGTTCCCACCTGACAATATGTATTTTGTACATTAAAGCCTATTGGCAGGCCTTGCAATATAGATACTGTGATCAAGATGTAATAAATTTGTTTTTTAGTATTTTCTTTGGTAGAATATAATTATCTTTTGTTTTTAAGTTACTGAATTTAATCATTTTTTCTTAATGAGATGGATAGATTTCTTTCAACATACAAGAAACCTTCATATCAGTGGTGTTCTACATAGAATAAGCTAGCACAAGTTTTGCATATCCAGAAGAAGAAAAAGCGAATGACACAACTGTAAGTACTAACCAAGTAAATTACATAGTTCGTTTATTATTTTTTACTCTACTTCACTTGTAAATGCTATTTGATTTTATGGCATGTTGTGTACTTTGTATTAGTCAATCGCCTAATGAAATAATATGACGAATATTTAGTGTTTGCATTATGAATCCGATTTAACTTTGTGTACACTTTTTGATGAATTGATTCTCAAGCATTACTTTTGCTTTACAGGTAGATAGATGACTATGATGCAAAAAAGACTGCATCGAGTTATGGATCGAAGTTATTTTCGCTGCTAGAACTACTTTTTGGTTTTAAGGTATGTACTACTTGCTTTTGTTTTGTTATTGCTACTTGTTCTATATTTTGTTTTTGAACTATTGATGACAAACTATTTATGTTTGGTGTAAGAATATTTTGTATTTTGATTATGAAATTTCATACGTTGGTTATCAAATATGTCCAAAATGTGGTATTGATACAATATGTTGATTTCGAAATGTGATATTGATATAATATGCTAATTTTTAAATGTGGTATATATACACATTGTGGCGGATGTTTACTGAAATGGAATTAAAACATTCCACAGCGTTTTTGGAACACTGTTAAAACATTGCGCGGTGTTTTTAAAACACCGTTGAAAATTATAACAGCGTTTTAAAAATGCTGTTAAATTGTATCTAAACATAAAGCAAGATTTATTGCAACAAAGAAACGCTGTAATAAATGTCGCAGCATTGAAAAAACGCTATAAAATCTTTTTTTTGGAATGGTACTTTATATACAACAAGTCACTGTGACAACATGTCACATCTAAATAAACATTCGAATCACGCTATGCAAGTTTCGAACTTGTGACCTCTCGCACCAAAGCCAAATCACTTAACTACTGGGACAATGGTGCTTGTCATAAAATCTTATCTTAGCATGAAACAAATGCTAAGAAAGATCTCTAACTACATCCGATCAAACGCTGTTAAATGATAAGGTTACACTGTTAAAAAGGACATTTAACAGCGTTTATTTCTTGTCATTGTATATCTCTAATATATAACCGCATGTCGATATACAACGTATGTACGAAACGCTGTTAATAGCTTTTATAGCACTTTTAAAACGCTGTTAAATGTCATGTTTGTTGTAGTGATGATGCCTTCCCTTAACTATGAGTATCACGTCTTGATCCTTAAATAAAGGCTCGACTGACCTTAATATATTAAGCAACTCCACAAGGCTTATATTATGGTTTAATATGAACAACTCAAATTAAGGAGTATGAGACCCTAAGATCAGATCAACTTGTAACTCATTATCTATCATAACATCCAATTAAGAAAGGGTATCAATATAGGCTCTTAATCATTAGGACGTAATTGTCCACTTTCATGCCCTTCATCATCTTCCTATTAAACAGATTCTTTACAAGTTCGTACTTTGCGGAACGTGGCTATATCCATATCAAGCTTTGAGGTTATCAAAAATTCATTTGTTTTGTGTTGTTCCTATAATGGTTGGTCTAATGTGGATAGTACATAAACTTGGGTGATCTCTATGTCCGAAACCCATTTGTTATAAGCTAAGATTAGTTCAGGATCTGCACTACTAGTGGGTTTTTCCGTTGGAGGTTCAGTAATTGACGACCATAGACGTTTGTATGTTATTTATATTTTAATTTTCCTTAATAATCAATGTAGTGACAAGCACCATTGTCCAAGTAGGTAATTGTTTCGGCTTTGGTGCAAGAGGTCATAAGTTCGAAACTTGCTTTTGAACGTTTATTGACATGGGATTTGTTGTATATAAAGTACCATTTCAAAAAAAAATCAATGTAGTTATGTCCGGTGAGTTTGTCGTTTATAGCAAGGATTGAGGTTTCGGCCGGTACCCCGAAATTTCGGGGGTACCGGACCGTTACCGCTCGAGCACGATCCGAAACCGACAGTCAAAATCGGTTTCGGATCTAGGGCAAAAAAAAAAAAGAGAATCGAATCATTTTTTGCTTAGAAAAATTAAAACCCTCAGCGCGCATGTGAAGAAGCAGTGGGATGAAGACCGAAAGCAACCAAAAAGCAAAAGAAATCGAATAACATATCAAATCAGAAACTTTATTCACTCAAACGTGAATCAACAGTGAAAAGCGAATGATTAATTCAAGTTGAAAGCCTATAAAATACAGTGCTTCAATTACATACTTACAGCATGGAAGATTACAGTGCTTCAATCAACTTCTGCTCGCGCTTCAATTACATACTCACGGTAACTTCTTCTTCCTTATCTGAATTCGACGTCGCCATTCCATACGTTTTTTTTTTTAATCGAGAACTGGAAATCATATTTTCGTATGATTTTTTAATCGAGAACTGGAAATAGCGATTTAGGGCTGGGTAATGGAAACGTGAATTGTGAAAGAGGAAGGGGGAATGAAATATCTGTTACTTAAATGGGCTATTGGGCTGCTTGTTTGTTTTTGACAGCAGTTGATTACTAAATAGGCTGTTAGGTTTAAACGTATATTGGGCTGCTTGTCATTTAATTTACTACAGCATAGTTTTTACACAGTAATTGGCCTCAGTTTGCCTCAGTTTCTATTTACATGTCTTTACTGCAGCATAATTATATTTTATTGATTGTTCACAAGTTTATTAACAAACTACTGAAACCGAAATTTGGACCGAAACCGAAACAAAACCGAAACTTCCGAAATTTACGAAATCATCCGAAACTAACAAAATTTCAAATGACCGAAACCGAGATCGAAACCGAGTTCTCGAACCTTGGTTTATAGTAAACAACTTTGGTGTAGATATTTTCTACAAATTTAACTCGGTGGATTATGACATTTATTCATGTTGGATGTTCTTAGAATATTAGCAAGGCAAAATATTATATTTCATTTTACTAATAAGCTCCCACTAGACTTTTATGTTTCTCAAATCCTAAGATGAAACATAAAAGCCATTCAACTTCGCTGGTGGGTGTTAGGACTCGTTCGCCTTCAGATTCTGACCTTGAGAAATATCAGCATATCATTGTCCTGCAAAGATTAAATAACACTTTATCGATTGTATCATATACAACTCCTAACCCATGGTTATTGTAACGACCCAGAATTTTTATTAGTTAAAATTTGAATATTTAATTGATTTTAAATATTAATAAGTGAAATTTATAAGTCGAATAAATTTTATTTCGAATAGTTGGATTTAATTGGATAATTAAATCGATAATTTAATAGTTGAAAATACAGAAATAATTGAAAATCGGGTTTAATATGATTGAAAATGATTTGTAAAATTTTATTTTATCATATTGGAGTTATAACAATGATATAGAACTTTTAAAGTCGAATTAAAAGTTAAATTGTGAAAATTGAATATTTTAATATTTAATTATCGACTGTAAAATAGACAATTTTTGAACAGTCTCAGAATTGGACGAAACTAGTTCCATTGGATCCGTAATAGTTTGTTATTATCGGATTTCAATTTTCGTAGCAATCGGAGTGGTCGTTTGACCGTGACAGCTCGAAACGCATCAAAATTGTTTTAATATTAATTTAGCGAGTTAAAATAGTCATTTTTCAAACGGTCTCGGATTTCGATGAAACCAGTTTCATCGGATCCGTAATGTGATATTATTGTAAGATTTCAAATTTCGTGTCAATCGGATTTACCGTTTGTCCGGAGCAAGCCAAAACGCATAGAAAATCGTTTAATCGGTTTAATTTTAAATCGATCGTTTATTGCCATATCTCGCACAGATGATCGAATTAGCTTCCGAAACCTGTTCCATTGTGTCCGGAACGCGGGGTAGACCCTAGAAACGCCGGTCACCGCGCGTAAATCGGAGTTTTGAAAAACCGGAATGAATAGTGTTCGTTTTATTTTCTATAAATTGACCACTTATTCACATTTGCAACAAGAAATTTAAACCCTAGCCTAAGTGTTCAGCCGCCATTTACTGAATTAATGGCCAGGAAAATTCAAAACTCTTTCCATTAATCTCTCTCAGTCCTTGCAATATTTCACGAAACTCTCAACTACAAAGATGAAGAGCATGGAGAGAACTTTCAATCCATACGGCTGAGATCGTTTATAGCGGAGCGTGGTGGCCAGAATCTGCTCGAGAGCACCGTGCGTTCGAGCGCGTTTTCCCACGCACTGGGGAGGCCGAGCTCTGAGACTATTGGGCCGAGCATTGGGTTGGAGTGGAGCTTCGAAATGGCGCAATCTGATCGTGGTGGAAGTCGATGTGGAGGTAGCGGCTATTTAGGGTTTGGAGGCAAGTTTGGGTTCGATTTTAAAGTGAGCAACCTGGGAATGTTTCACGCGCGTGAGAAGATGGGGAGTGTGGCCCTGATGCTTGCCAGAGGATCCAACGGTCAGGATTACTTTAGGTTTAAAAATATAAAATTATGTTGTAATTTTTTATATTAAAAATTCGTGTAACTTCTAAACGCGATATCTTTTTCATACAAGATCGAAAACGCACAAAACCAGTTGCGTTGGGTTCGTATTGACGAGCACTACGCAATGGAATTGGATTGGAGTCGTTTGGAGTTAGTGAGAATTTCGGATAAAATTAAACGTCCGTTTAATTTTATTCGAAATAAAAGCTGAAAACGAAATTGAAATCAAGGTGAGAACTTCTCACTCAATCGAATCGGTTTCGATTTTTATTTTAAATAGTTAGATTTAAAATTGTTGATATAATGCATGAATGATGATTGTTATCTATTGATTGTTAAAATAGACATTATGCGCCGTTAGTAAGCGGATGTTATTTATTAAAAACATATACCGCGAATATTTGATAAACAGTGAAATTGGTATTATATATGTACTTGGAGTTGATTTTCCCGCATTATATAGCGGATGAGACCCTATTGCGCCGTCTATTAGGCGGATAATATTTTATAAATCCCATATACCGCGATAATTCCGTACTGGAACGGAATTGGTATTGTGCTAATGTTTGTGGAGGCAGGGAAACAGGTTGGAGGGATCCAACTGGATTCCTCAACTGTATTGATTTATTTACAGATATTGTGATATTTGTTGATTATCATATCGATATATGATATTTGGATGTCGTGATTGACTGTTTGGTGCTGCTGCATCATCGGATCCATTTTTAAAGTTTAAAAATAATGATTTTAGTTTTTAAAAAGGATTTTAAAGTGATTTTTCAAAGTATATGTTTTGATTAAATTTTGAATTGATTCATTTCAAAAAATTAAAACGTTATAAATTTTTATGTTATAAAAATTTAGATTTTTGAGAAATATAACCGAAATAAGATTATTTTTGGAAATAAATAGTTAAGTAATTTATAAATTGGTTTAAATTGGGATTTTTGAATTATTAAAAACGATGTATATAAAAGACTTATAAAATTGATATTTTATAAATTAAAAATATTGGAATATAAAACGAGTTTTTATAAGTTTTAAAAAAATGAAATAAAAATGGATTTCATAAGTGAACAGAATTTATAGATTTATAAATTGTGAAGTTATAAAATGAATAGATTTTGTAAAATAGGAGATTTATAAGTAATTATCTTATAAATCGGATTTTAGCATTTAAATGAGATATAAATGGAATTTATTAATAATGAGATTTATAAATCAAAGCTTATAAATATAAATGGAATTTATAAACATTGTTTATAAATTCGAAATCAATTGAATTTGATAAATTGAATATTGAAGTTTATTAAAGGAAATATATTCACGATTTTGGACAGTGAATACATTATTGAATAAAATAGTCATGTTTGGCAAAATGAATATTATAGAATGAAGTTAATTATTTTAAAGATGTCTTAAAATGTATTATGAATCGAAACCATAGATTTCAACATTTATTGTTGAAATAGACGTTTCGAGAAATAGAAGGAAATGATGGACTATAACACTGTTGTTATAGTAAATGATTTCCGAAAGGAAATGTTTTTGTATAGTATTGGGATTTATATATCTATTTTAATTTTGAATCCCTATACTAGTGATTTTGGGTCGTCGTAACGATGTTTTACGCAACATTCGTTTTGGCCCAAACGAATGTGTTTAAGAGAATGATTTCTTAAAGAATGAAATATATACTTAATTTTCGATTTAAGTATATTGAATATTTTTCAAGTGTTGAAAATGAATGGATTTGTAAATTACTTATTATTAAATAAGTATGGAAATATTTTTCCAATGTGAAATGAACGTTTTAGAATTTATCCTTGTAAAGATAAATTGAAAGTGAATATTGAAAATCGTACATCATAGATATTTTGGGATTATAAATTCACTATGGAATTTATAAAAGAAAGGGGAATTAGTTTAAAAATAAACGTTGATTTATTTTTAAAGTGTGGGAATAAATTTATGGATTTGGAACGTAAATATAAAGTAAATCGGTAAGGATTTATTTAAATTGGTTTAAATGAACCATTTTGAAATGAAAGTATTTCCGAGTAAGGAAAATGATTGAAATTTGTTTTCAAAAGTGATAAAGGATTGAAAAGTGATTTGAAAATTAGTTTTCAAATGTTGAAGTGGGAAATTTTATATCTAGTAAAGATATTTTGGAAAGTAAATAATTTGGGAAATTATTTGGAATTTGGTGATGTTGAGCATGCCTATTGATAGTTAAATAATCCGATTATCAATATTTACCTTTAAATAGGTATTTATTGTGATTTGTTTGAATTTGAATGCCACACTTATTTTTGAATAAGCGCTCACTATTCGGGTTAGCCGGGAAAGGACCTTGGGGTCGTGTAACCCATTCCGAATTTGTGATACGTCGTAATGGATTTGCATTCGATGACCGGTGTTGAAGACCAGATATTTGTGAAAACGGAAGGATTACCGTCGAGTTACTCTACATCGGCTGATCTCCGATATAGAGGTTTTATCACCCTTAGTGACGGGAAGTCCGGTCGTGATTAGTGAATATTGGGAATGCAAGGACTTCTTTGGAAGTGCCTTCGGTTCTGTTCGAGCCCGGAATAGACTTATATGGATTGTATGTCTGACATTACAAATTGAGATATAAAGCGAATTTCTTTCAAATATATTTCTGTTGGTGGCAGAGAATTTATTCTCTTAGCTTAACACCCTTCTCTGAGACGTACGAGCTCAGAGGTTATGTAGTTGAAGGTTATTAGTGATATACTCCCAATTTGGTAGTGTGGCATGCTGAGTGTTGCTGTGAAATGATCATTGATTGATCATTTGTGATATGATCATTTGTTTGATCGTTTATCTTTGTGATCATTTCTATGATCATTTGTTGACCCAAAGCACAGCTTTTGTATAAAGCGTGGCTTTGTGGACGAGACTTCGTCGGACCTCACACCCCGGAAATGGTCAAAACAGTAAGGATGCAGCAAGGTTATTAGGGGGTAGCACCCCTTTAGTGTATGTCATTCCTTCTGGATAGAGGTGGTATCATGGTATGGAGCCCGGATACTTAACCTATGTTGTTGCTGCAAATTTTGTGGTTGTTGGAAATCGAGGATCCTCGGATAGTTCGGTTACGATCGGGGGATGACATATTCGTGTCAGTAGTTACCCAGTTAGGGGTAACCCGGCCTTGTGTTGGCAGAGATCCGGTTTGGTTCTCGAGACGTCATTCCAGAGGCGTTTCCATGTGGCAATGGGAAGTTTCTTGGCCTGACCATTTGTTGGAAATCCAAAGAAACAATACGAGACTTGTACGGTTTTAGTTGTATAACCCGCCATGGAATGTGGCGGTAACCTGCTATTGAGCATGGTAGCTATAGTAGGCACAAGTGCGGAATGCCTATGTTGGCTAAGATTTATATCTTTACCTTCGAAATAATTTTTCTACACTATGCACTAGTAATAATATCAAATGTTTCTTTTTAATGCGTATCAAGCATCTTTGACTATCATAAGGAAAAATCTCCTCCGATTCTGCGTTTGCATTGTGTGTGTGTGCGGGAGGCCTTATGGTAGTCTCATTTTTAAAAGCATTGCGAATTAACTTTAAAAATATTCCTCTATTTTGATTTTAAAGATAAATAAACTGTTTTAGTGTTCACACTAGTCTTGTTATTGCCCTAATCTCATTTCGACCTTGAGGAATGTCAATAAATCGAAAGAGATTACTCACTCATACCTACTATTTCACGACAGTTTAAGTATGAATGTACGTAGCTTGAGGATATCAACAAATATATATATATATATATATATATATATATATATATATTTCATCATCTATTCGATATATTAATAGTGCGACACACAACATCCTTAGCTTGAAAAATATCAACAGCTAAGGAATATGCAAGTAATATATTAATACATAAATTATAGAGGACAACTTTGTATTAAAAATTCATAACTTTTCATATATTTAACTGAGTGATATCAACTCATGGAATAATGTAATTTTTATGAAATACCATCACGATTTAAGTGTCAAACACATTTGAAATCACGGTATACATATACGTATGTATTTATTTCTTAAATCTAATTAGGGTTTCTTATTATTCCACCATTTTATTATACATTAATATCATATAAGTTTAACTCTTATATAACATTTTACAGTTTAGTTAACTTGTATAATAATTTTATGTATAAACTTCTATTAATTTTATTAATCAAATCTTAATTAATTAATTAATTAAAATATATATTATTTAGTTACATATTTAGATTAAATATGAACACAATAATTTATAGCCATACACATATATCTTAATATATACATGTTTTTTATTATTTATTAATTAACATTTAAATGGTTTATTTTATTAAACAATTTTAACTGATTATAATTTACTTCGAAAATCATATACATACATCACCTTAAACAATTAAAAATAAAGTAACATATATCATTATACATGTTATTTATTTTATTTATTTATTTGATAATTTAATTAACTGTTGTTGCCAAAAATGGACCAACATCCAATGACCTGTGGAAATATTGAGATCTAGTAGAGTATATGTGAAAAACAGTCAAAACAAGGTTTTCAAAGTGGTTCGGAAAACTCTAGCGTATATCCACTATAGTTTTTATTGATTATAGATTTGAAAATCACTAATACAAGAGATTTACTAATATAAAAACCTAGAATGGCAAATAGTGGCTTCCTTAATGACTTTAATGGAGGAGAGATAGAAAATGAAGAAGTCGAAGTGCCAAAATTGAAAATTCCTTCTCTAGTTGTTGTTAGGTCTGTATTTATAGGGAAAATCATCTGGCAGAACTGGAGGCCCACGAAATATCAAGTCCACATCCAGTCCCGAGGATGAAGGAGTGAGTAACAGCGCCCAAACACCAAATAAAACCACTTGGTACCAAGTGTTTTTGCTCGGTACCAACCGGTTTTTATGAGGGGAAATGTCCCTTTTTTCTTCCCATTGGCTTTCTATCCTCGATCCGTTGTATTCCAAACACTTTTCCTTTGAGATTGAGTTGTTTCTGATAGGTTCTGATATTTCTTATTCTTTTTCACTTTCTTTTCTTTCTTCTAGAAGATCCTTAGAGTTGTTCATCTACTCCTCGAGAAATGTACTTACTGACAATCACTCGAGCCAGAGCTCCATATACAAGAATTTTAAAGGACCCACATGCAATGCAAAGTGGTCGGTACCGAGTGGTACGACTTGATGCTGAGTGGTCCTCTTCGCTCTAATGCTTTTGGAATTTCTTGTTGTGTTCCTATTGTTCTTCTAAGCATGTTCCTAAGTTTATGAATTTTTTTGTCTTCATCTTTACAGTTTGATTCATTACACCAAAAAGTACTTTTGGCGGCGCACAAAAAATCAACCATAACTTATGATGGCGTTTTAGGAACGCCGTCATACGACATGCAACTAAAAAACTAGTATTTTTGGTTGCGTTTTTGTAAACGCCATTATAATGTGGTTTATTGCGTCGGCAAAAAAACGCCACCGTAAATCTTTTTTTGTAGCATATTGAAATGACATCAAAAGTGATATTGTTTCAACATATTTTTTCCGTAGCATTTTCTAAACGCCACTAAATAGACGCTGTTATAGATTGAATATTTTAAAAGCTATATATTTCACCGCATCAATATTTTTTTGTTGCGTTTTTTTCCTGCCATTATATTTTTTCCGTAGCGTTTGATAAACGCCACTAAATATTTTTGTTTTTCTTTATCTATTTCTCACATTCTGCTAGCTCATTCACTCTTCAATTCACTTTATTCATAATTTATATTAAACAGTGATAATAAATAGTTCAATAATATAAACAAAAAAATACATGAACAAATGAACTACCACAAACACAAGTAGTACATACATTGATACAGAAGTAGTACATAACCGTACATAGTCACAAAACGTGTGTTTACCAATAATTCTTTGTTGCATGCACAAGTGAAAGCTAGCACCATAAATGTCCAACATTGCTCTCTTCGAAAATCCAATGCCTGCACAAGTGAAATTACAACATATAGTCAAACAATTACGTTAATTCGCAAGACTTCAAATCTAATATCAAACAATTACAACATTGTACAAGTATATCATACTATTATTTATAAAATTTAGTTAACTTAAACTTAGTTAATTTTATAAAACTTCTTTAATTCTAACAAAACTTAGTTAATTTTTACTAACTTGGTTAACTTGGTTAATTTATTATTATTATTATTATTAGAACTTGGTTAACTTAATTATATTATTATAAACTTAGTTAATTTTTAAAATAAATTGGTTAATTCATCATCATTATTATTTATAAAACTGTTAAATTAGTTATATTATTATTATTTATAAAATTTAGTTAACTTAAACTTAGTTAATTTTATAAAACTTGTTAATTTTAACAAAACTTAGTTAATTTTTATTAACTCAATTAACTTGGTTAACTTATTATTATTATTAAAACTTAGTTAACTTAATTGTATTGCTATTATTAATATTATAAACTTAGTTAATTTTTATAAACTTAGTAATTCTTCATCATCGTCATTATTATTACTTAAAACTTTTTTAAATTAGTTATTATTATTATTTATAAAATTTAGTTATCTTAAACATAGTTAATTTTATAAAACTTATTTAATTTTAACAAAAATTAGTTAATTTTTATTAACTTGGTTAACTTAGTTAATTTATTATTATTTTTATAAACTTAGTTAATTCGTTATCATCGTCTTTATTTATAAAACTTTGTTAAGCTAGTTATATTATCAATATTTATAAAATTTAGTTAACTTAAGCTTAGTTAATTTTATAAAACTTGTTTAATTTTAATAATTAATTTTTATTAACTTAGTTGACTTAATTGACTTATTATTACTATTATTATTAAAACTCAGTTAACTTAATTATATTATTATTATTGATTAACTTAGTGGAATGATCAAATTATTTCCACTAGTTGTGCATGTTAGGTTCCTTAATTTACATGCACAACTAAGTTAATAATTATTAATTAATCCCAGCAAGTAAATCATTAATCAAGCTAAGTTAAGGACATGAATGTGCATTTATTACCTGGAAAAGCTTTATAGATCTCTTTGGAAAATTTGCCATTAACCCCAACCACCTCGACCAAAGACTTGACACCTTCAAAATGATCAGCGACTCTTCCATAATGACTTTACCAACTGCATTAGAATCGACTTCCAGACCCGTCTACAAAAATACAGTTGTGACCAAAACCATGCATATAAAAAACTAATAGCTAAATAAATAGAACTCAAAAATTAATAAACATTGCCTCATTATGCCAAACTACAATTGAAAATGAAAATTCGATAGTGTGATCCATACAAATGAAAATGAAACTATAATAATAGTACAGTAACGTCCTCATCATCCCAAACTACCTCTATGCTAACATGTCAAAAGAAAAGGCTTTTTATATTTTCAAATCTCCTGTATATTCCTCCAAAGGAAGAAAATCATCATCAGTACAGGTGAACTAAATATATCAACAATCTGTATGCTATAGTATAGACAACAAGAAAGAATGGATTACTTTCACAGATGAGCATCACAGGAAGCCCAGCCTTCCTTGACAAAATTAGTAATTTGAAAACTTGAAATCTCATGGTCATTGCCAAAAATGAAGGTGCATTAAGCAAGATGTTTGTATCCTTTTTTGTGTTTTGGTCTCTATTACGACTACAGTGTTTCCTTTGGTATTACATAATTTTGCATTTTTGCTCCTCATCTATTCATGTTTAGTTTCATTTAGTAACGTCTGAATAGGGATATATATACATGGTATATCTAGTTAGTGATGTATAATGAATAACTAACCTGAAAGCAGCCACCACATTGAATTCCGTCTCTGTAATGGATGGAGCTGCTGAAGCAATAAAAACTTTGTTGATTCCTAATGCCAATGATCCAAGTCCAGCAGCAAAGCCTTAATTACATATTTTCATGCATAACTTCAGTGTTAACGAAAAGGAGTTCATGGGCTCAAGTGATCACAAACATAAATTGTGAGAAGTGCGGATTACAGATCTTAAGGCTAGGATTAACACTAGAGAGGGGGGTGAATAGTGTTAATAAAGAATTACTAATTTTTTTTGAGTTTATGTTAATTTAGACACCAATGTATGCAATATACAGACACAGATATGATCACAGAAACAAACACAGATGCATAAATAAAATAAAAGAAGTAAAGTAAATAACACATCGGATTTTATACTGGTTCGGAGTTACTCTACATCCAATCCCGCAACACAAGTACGGATTTCCTTTCAAAAGCAATTGTACAATTACACCCTCGGTTTCAAGGCTACGAGGTACACCCTCCAGAATTTCTATTCTCTGGGTATGGGTACTAGATTTGCGGGCCACAAGTTTACCCAATTGATTTACCAAGGTTACAACCACACCTTTTCTCTTTTGATTGATTTCCAAGGCTACAATCACACCTTTTCTCTTTTGATTGATTTCTAAGGCTACAATCACACCTTTTCTCGCTTAATAGATTACAAAGAAGTCTACAACTCTGAATAGCACTGAGAACCTTGTAGAGATAGTGATAGAGAATCAAACTAGAAGTAATCGAGTTCGATTCAATGTTGATTTCGGCAGAGTAATGGTAAAAATATGTATTAAGAAATGTGGAAGAAGAAGAGGAGTGAAAAACCAGAAAATCTGATACAAAATTCGTTGAAACTAACCCCTATTTACAGAAGAACAACAACCATATCCATTCATGAAGAGTTATGACGAATAGACATTTCTTTTGAAATTTAAATTTTGAATTCAACTGACACCATGTCGACATGGGGTACTTGGGCATGTCGACATCCTAAAGGATTTTTTGGTGTTTTGATTTTCTTTGAAAATAACTTTTATTTTATATTAAAACTATTTTAAACTTTATAAATATACTTGACTATAGTTAAAATTCATAAGTAAATATAGAGAATAATATATATAGAATTTAACTATAATTTTATATTTAAATCTAAGTATAAATATTTAAAAGTTAAATATATTATATTAAAAGATAGTTTAAAATCAGGAGTAATTTGACTTTGAAATTAAAGATAATTTTGAGGCTAAAGCTATTTAAAATCAGGATAGAGGGTTTTGATGTTTTTAAAAGGAAAGTTTTGAAATCATTTTGAAAACAAGATAATTTTGTAACATCATTTGAATTAAAATTAGTAGATACAAAACAATGTTCCATTAGATTCTCGTATGTTCCATCCTACTTAGGGTTCCATCCCCTTAACAGGCTCGAAGTGGATTCCGTTCCACGAATAAATTGGATTTTAAGATGCCAGTGCTTTTCTACAAGTTTTAACAAAAATTCTTAATAAAAATACTTATGCTTGAAATCTTGAACTCTTGATAATGTTGGTACTCATGAGTCTTCTATCTCGATATCTTGAATCCCTATATTGTACAGTCTTCATTCTTGGTACTTGCATGGTTAATTCCTGTATATACATATATATCTATAATGTCAGTATTTATATTTTATAATCTATTCTAAGTTGTTGTCATCAAAACCATCATCTCACGGACTAACAATCTCCTCTTTTTTGATGATGACAACCTTTGTTTATAAAATATTATTTCTATCCTAATAACTCCTCCAAAAACTAATAACTCCCCCTTAATTAATGCCTAACTACCCTATTTTATATTTCTTCCCATTTGTCATCAACAAAAAACTCACTCCTCCTCATTCTTGGGCTTCAGTACCTGCATTGATAAACTATACAACGGAATATATAATATATAGATTAAGAAATAATTATATTTATGAACATGATAACTAATCAAAGACTATATACATTTCAATGTATATATATGTGTGTGTTTTATACATCAAACTTCAAACCAATATCAAAAAATCAATCCACACAGAGTATCAATCCAGACCAAATCAATCAAAGCAAACAAATAAAAATCAAAAGTTACGTGGAACTTCCACTCATCCTTCTTCTCCAAAGATTGGGTCTGCCTTAATAGCATCCCAATTATCATTGCATTGGTGAGAGAGACAGGAGGATGTGCTTCGTTATCATCCTTGTGCAGAGAGGCGATCAACCATCGTATCGCATCGAAGTGCCTTTCTTGTTCCTTGATCATCTGCATTTGACTTAATTCTAAATGACGCTGGTTACGTAGAATAAACGAGAGAATATTCTTGAACGAATTATGGGTTTCTTCAAGATTTTCGGATAGATTGTGAATAGGATTAGCCATAGTGGAATTTGTGAAAGAAATAAAGGATATAGATGATAAGAAATAAATTTTAGTGAAGAATTCTGGAAGAAACAGGTATTTGTAGGTGTAGAAATTCGTTTGAAATGAATAGACATTTGGTAGTTATTCAAATTTCAAATTCAAAATCAATTGCCATCTCTGACCAGTACATGTCGACATGGTAATATAGGGGATGTCGACATGGGTTAGTGAAAAATTATGACTAATTTGATTTTATGAATAATTTTGTGTGTGTATATATTTATATAATATACTAACATTTATTCTGAAGATAAGATAAGATAGATAACAGAAAGGAAATTTCATTTCATTGCATACCATGGTAATACAACGATTAAGCACACAACAAACTACATGAACATTCGAAATAAAGCAAATTAAAACAAATACAACAAGATACGAAAAGATAAAACTAGTTAGAGGATGATGATGAAGATAGTACAAGTTTCTTGCTAACTTTGGAAATGAACTTGTTCATCTTGGATGAAATTTTGTCCAACTTCTTACTAACGGATCTTTTGTTGATTCTCAACAGTCGTCTTTTGGTTTTTGAGAAGGGTTTTGGTGGATGGATTAGGAGGATAGTCAATGCTTTCCAAAGAGGTTTCACCTTCTTCTTCTTCTTCAATTTCCATTTCATCCCCTTCTTCTTCCTCTTCCTCTTCTTCCATTTCCTCATGAGCCAATCGCTCTTCTTTTTTCGCAAGGATCTCATAAGGTTGAAAAATAAAAGGAATTTTCATAAGCGAAATGTTGGAATGATTGAAAACTTTTCTTGAAACAATTCTTCGCCTTTGAAATCCACTCCAAAATAGTTAGAAATCTGAGTGAGATAAATTCCATGGTATAAAGTATTCTCACCCATTTCAAGATTTTTAGGACGAAATTCATCCAAAATAACTTGCGTCCAATTTATGTCATAATTTTAAAAAATAGCAAAAAGAGCTTTGCAAACTTTTGAAGTAGGATTGTTAAAATTCTCCGATCTTGGGGTCAAAGTATGTTGCAAAAGAAGATTGACAATTCTTGCCTTTGGACGAAAGTTTCGATTTTTGAATTCAAAATTATCAATCCCTTCGAAAATATGATGAAATGTCTCACGATCATTTTCATCGATTTTAAAATTAGAAAGATCCATTCCCGTACACTTGCAATTGAGAATGGTATACCGAAAAGATCACAATTCAAAACAATTCTAGTGCCTTTGACACTACTCCAAATTTCATCCTCATTTCCATGATAAAATCCACGGTTTGAATTAGCATAAAATTTTTTGACAAGATTTAGATAGCAAACAAAATTATTTTGAGAAGCATCAATAAGACTAAGAACTCTATTGTTTGCAAAAAGAGAATCAAGTTCATAAGAAGAGAAATCTTGAAAAATAGCAAATTTTCCGGGATGGACTTTGGCATAGTTAGCATAATTGATGTATGCTTTTATTGCCCCTGGATCATTGGATAATTGCTCTTTGATTTTTCTAGAAATTCTCATGGTGGAGGGGTTGCTTGAAGAAACCATTAAAGTAGAGAGTAGAGAGCTTGAAGTTATGAAGAGAGAGTATGAATTTGAAAATGAGAGTGAAAAGATATGATAAAAGATAGTGAATAAATAGATTCTTAAAGGACATTCTCTGGTCAAAAGGTAACTTTTCAAAGAACTGAATGAAGTGAAAAGGTGGAGGGAAATTCAAACATTTGAATTCAAATTAAGGTACCCATGTTGACATCATGGTAGGGACCATGTCGACATGTGCCTTTGAATTTTCATGAATTGATTTTTCCTAAATTCTCTAATATATATATATATAAATATTATTATTATTTTTAATGCCTATATATCTGAAATATTATTAAACTTCAAGTTTATTTCAGAAAATATTGGTATACTATTAAAAAATAATAAAAATAATAATAAAATAATGCAATAATAATAAAAAATAGAAAACAAATTTTAAAATTCAAACAACACACCAATTCAAAATCAATCAATCAAACAATCCAGCAACTAATTCTAAGTAAGCAATTTCAATCAATTGTATTATAAACGTGTATCTTTTTCCGAGTCCGTCTCTTTGAATTCGTCGGAGTCATGAACAGCTGTGAAACACAAATTCGAATTATCTGTCTTCTGATCATTATCACTTGAGGACGAGTCTGAGTCATCTAGAGTAGCAGTAAATGCACGCTTTCCTTTCTTTGCTGGATCATTATTCATAGAAGAATTTTGCCTATCTGGATACGGACACTCTCTTTTGAAATGACCTGATTTATCACAGTTGTAACATTTGTCATTATTTGGCACTACGTTCTGATTTCCAGAATTCTTATATTTATTTCTCTTGAGATTATTCATCTTTCTGTATTTCAGGAATTTTCTAAATTTTTTGGTCATAAAGGCTATCTCTTCATCATTATCGCTATTTGAGTATTATCCATCGGTCAATGCATTGAATGCCATTGATTTCTTTTCATACGTGTTACTTTCTCTTCTCTCGAGAGCTTCGTACGACATTAGATTTCCAATTAATTCTTCTATCTTTAAAGTACTGATGTCATTTGCCTCTTCGATCGCAAGTGTCTTTTGATCCTATTATGGAGTTAGAGAATTTAAAATCTTTCTGACTCGATCTTCTTCAAAAAATTTCTTTCCCAAAGATATAAGAGAATGCACAATATCTTGAAATCTACTATACATATCCGAAATAGACTCATTAGGATTCATTTTAAATAATTGAAATTGATTTATGAGCATGGAAATTTTGGTCTGTTTAACTTTGCTTGTTCCTTCATGAGTAACTTGCAAAGTTTTCCAGATTTCATATGCAGACTTACAAACTGACATTCTATTGAATTCACTTCTATCTAGTGAACAAAACAGAATATTCATTGCCTTAGAATTATTTTGTGCAACAGTCTTTAGCTCAGCAGCCCACTGTGCAAAATTAGTTGTGGGTTCAAAATATTCAGTTTGTGTGATATTACAAGTGTCTAATCCTATAGATTGTAAATATATTTTCATCCTACATGTCCAATATGCATAGTTACTGCCATTATAAAGTGGTGGTCTAACAGTATACTGACCAATGAACTAGTGACAGGGATACTAGTGTTAGTAACAGTACCAGTGTTGGTAGCCATTTTGAAAAAATTTCAAAAATCATATTATGAAAATTTGAAAACCTTTCTCTGATACCAATTGTGAGAAATGCGGATTACATATCTTAAGGCTATGATTAACACTAGAGGGGGGACGAATAGTGTTAATAAAGAATTACTAAATCTTTTTGAGTTTATATTAATTTAGACATTAATGTATGCAATATACATATACAGATATGATCACAGAAACAAACACAGATGCAGAAATAAAATAAAAGCAGTAAAGGAAAGAACACACCAGATTTTATACTGGTTCGGAGTTACACTACATCCAGTCCCGCAACACAAGTACAGATTTCCTTTCAAAAACAATTTTACAACTACACCATCGGTTTCAAGGCTACGAGGTACTTGATTTTCGGGCCACAAGTTTACCCAATTGATTTACCAAGGCTACAATCACACCTTTTCTATTTTGATTGATTTCCAAGACTACAATCACACCCTTTCTCGCTTAATAGATTATAAAGAAGTCTATAACTCTGAATAGCACTGAGAACCTTGTAGAGATAGTGATAGAGAATCAAAATAGAAGTAATCGAGTTCGATTCAATGTTGATTTCGGCAGAGTAATGGTAAGAATATGTATTAAGAAATGTGGAAGAAGAAGAGTGAAAAACCATAAAATCTGATATAAAATTCGTTAAAACCAACCTCTATTTATAAAAGAACAACAGTCATGTCCATTCATGAAGAGTTATGGCGAATAGACACTTCTTTTGAAATTTAATTTTTGAATTCAACTGACACCATGTCGACATGGGGTACTTGGGAAAGTCGACATCCTAAAGGATTTTTTGGTGTTTTGATTTTCTTTGAAAATAACTTTTATTTTATATTAAAACTATTTTAAACTTTATAAATATACTTGACTATAGTTAAAATTCATAAGTAAATATAGAGAATAATATATATAGAATTTAACTATAATTTTATATTTAAATCTAAGTATAAATATTTAAAAGTTAAATATATTATATTAAAAGATAGTTTAAAATCATGAGTAATTTGACTTTGAAATTGAAGATAATTTTGAGGCTAAAACTATTTAAAATTAGGATAGAGGGTTTTGATATTCTTAAAAGGAAAGTTTTGAAATCATTTTGAAAACAAGATAATTTTGTAACATCAATTCAAATTTGTGGATACAAAACAATGTTCCGCTAGATTTTCGTAGGTTTCATTCTACTTAGGGTTCCATCCCTTTAACAGACTCGAAGTGGATTCCATTCCACGAATAAATTGGATTTTAAGTGCTAGTGTTTTCCTACGTGTTTTAACAAAAATTCCTAATAAAAATACTTAAACTAGAAATTTTGAACTCTTGATAATCTTGATACTCATGAGTCTTCTATCTTGATATCTTGAATCTCTATACTGCACAGTCTTCATTCTTGGTACCTGCATGGTTAAATCCTGCATATACATATATGTCTAAACTTATAATGTCAGTATTTATATTTTATAATCTATTCTAAGGTTGTTGTCATCAAAATCGTCATCTCACGGACTAACATAAATTAGCTGCAGATATATAAGAGTCATTTCAAAAATCATAAAAATCAAAATACCCGCATACTTAGAACTGGAAGTCATATAACTGTAAGCTCATATATAAATATATGATCCATCCTCTCTAGATGTATGTACTGCAGTGAACATGCATATTTGTGTTTAAATGCAATATCTCATACATACAAGTTTAAAGTCAATACAAGTTTCGCATACCGTCTTCTAAATACACAGAGATAATAAGAATAATGAGTTTAAAAAAAATTATGTATCCAAAATCCGTTGAAACAAGTTTTAATAGTAAAAATACTTATTTTTTTCCAAACTGAATGGACATCACACTGCAGATGTAGTGCTCCTAGGCTTGAGCCAAGTGCAGTCACGTTACAAAGTTAATGCATATACCATGCAAGTTATCATGTTCATAATTTCCCGATCTGTGCAACAGAGATTCTTAATGTTTAACACATAAACTTAGTTCAATGTATATCTTGTGAAATACATGCAACCATATCCATCAAAAATTACTCCCAAATCAGCATCTCTATGTATAATTAGTTTTATTAAATGTCATTAAACGGTAGCCACCCATAGTGATAAAAGAAACTTAGAATTTTATGATTTTATTCATTACATAAACACATAAAAACAAATTTCCATGTGATTACTTTAACATTGTATGTGATCTGTTTTACTGCGATATTTACTTGATCAACATACTGTGATATCAAGGTTTACCTCCAGAGTGTTGAGTTCTCAGACGAAATTCAGGATTGAAGAGCATAAAAACAACTGAAAAGTTGCATACCCTGAAACTGTACCTATGAACAAAATTTGTAACACACCAACAGTAGCAATTGAATATATTATATCATAATACACAATCATTTGCTTGTCATAAAAGCCATACAATTAACCGTGTATCTTCAACCTTGAAAAGATTTTGGTAAGGATGTCAAATATGATAAGAACACGATGTTTCAACTAACAGTATGGGCAAAAAGTAACTGGACTACAAGGAAAATATCGTACAAGGTATGAGTGAAGGATAAGGTTCGCTAAAAACTCCAAATCTTATCCCTCTCTCACTCATCTTCTATCTTTTTTCATATCAAAATATAAAGTGCAGGCAAAAGGCATGAATGTCCTATCAAATATTAAAATCAGGATAAGCTTTTGAAGTTTGTGCAAGGCAGATTGAGATTATCCCTTCACTATCTTAGCATGCCTTTTGAAGTTCCTATTATCATTAGAATAATAACCAAATTGATATGTAGACTTTTATTTTTTATTTTTAAATGATGATATGGTATATCACAAATTCAATTAACGTACAACAAAATACATACATACAAAACTTGTGTTAAATTCTAAACTACAAGTTGTACAACACATCTGGATAACTTTTCAAAATCATTTATTTTAATAACTTGCTGAAAATACTGTATATACGATAAATATTCATCTGAATTATGTACACTTCGTTTATAACTCATATATTTGCTGTGATGCTGAGCAAGTTTGGCACTTTCTTGGTGTATAACTCCTTAAAAGTAATTTTCAATGTTACCTCTAAGTAGTTTCAAATGAAAACTAATTTGTTTAAGTGTTTGAATATAATTAACTTTAAAGTTAATATTGGTGTTTGGTTATTATGACTTGTAAGGAATCTTTTTTATACCAAATTATATAAGACATGCACCTAAATAGTGTTTAACCAACAACAAGGATATTTGGGTATATTTTCTATGTCAAAACAACTTGCGTCTTCCATATGCTATAGTTTGAAAATGATTTATTGTCATATTTTAAATTCTAAGCAACTTATGTTCTATTCTTTTATGTAGTTTGAGAACACCAAAATGCAATACTTATAAGATACCACTGCTACTTATAATATGTTTTGACTACTTATATAAGTAATTATCAAATGCACTTTAAGTTAAACATTAATGATCCATCAAAAGACGTATCAGTAAAATAAATATACCTTAAAAATGTGCTGAGTAAGCTCTTCATCTGTAGTGAACATTAAAATCTCTTTCGCATCTCAGACTGACAGATAATCATAAGCTTTTTCACTGCAACCAGCTATCTCATCTCTGTAAAGAAAATATGTGGTTTAAGTTATGCATCTTAAAACTACTGTTGATTGCACAAACCTACATGTGGTTTAAATTATGCTTCTTAAAACTCATGCATAGCAACAACTAAACAAACCCAAAAAATCTAGATGTCCAGAAAAACATTAAAAGAAATTTTTCTTCAAAAGCAACACAATCAATAATTCTTGGAATGAACTTGCACAATAAACATGGGGGGAAATGTAAATAGCCTGATAAATGAATACCTCACTGTCTTTGCAAGCAATCCATGAAATAAACATATGTATCATATGGAACAGTCTGTCTAGCACTCATTGTTCTAGTTCAACCGTGTGTTGATGCATGGATTCTCTGAAGCACATGCTGGTGGATGCTTGAGTTCTGTGTGGAGCTCAACTGTTCTATTTTGCACAAGGAGTGTGAGAAGGTTTAGACCCAAAATCATGTATTCTTTGAGGCAAAGGTGGAATTACACTGCTGATTGAGGAAGGTAAAAAAAGTAAGTAGTCGTCAAAAATAATTGACAGTGTGAGTGAGTATGTGTGTGTGTGAATTGAAGCTGCTACACTAACAATGTCAAACCTGACAAATGAATGAAACTAACAATATTGAAAAGATGCAAGGGAAGAAAACAAAATGAACTGCTTCATATTTAGTGAAATATTTGATTATGTAGGCCTAGGTTGAATCAATAAGAATAGTACAATAAGTAAGACATGGATTAGATAGGTCGATGGCCAATTGATTGATAACCTAACTAAAATTTGGATCAATGTAAACAAAGCAAAGGATACATATGACCACGAATACAAATATAAAAATATTAGCCGGTGCATCCGGATAATGTATAACAGCTCTAGTAATACTAAAGGGAAGTAATATGTATAACATCTTGTCACTTCTGTTATAAATACCACACTAGTAACTTTTACAAATATCACTAAGATAACTGAACAGTATCCAGCCATTGCAACTTTAAAATCCCGAAATATTTTATAAAAATTGATATCGAATAAACGAAGAACTATGTCAGTGTGCATTATACTTTCAAATTTTTTAGTATACGTTGCTATGAAAATCAAAATTTCTGTTAAATTCTTTAAGGTAATAAACTAAAATCATGCTTGAACTGCATTATAGGATGAAGGTCTACACTGTGTTTTTCGCCACTGACCCTAAATGAAGCACTCGTGATTCTCATGTTCCAGTAAGTGCTTGTGCTTCATTCATGAATTTGAATATTGTGTATTGAAATTTGAAACTAGAATCTTAATTGGGTAAAATGTTTCAGGTTTTGGAACCACTTCCAATTTGCCTTGATGTGTTCATGGTTCACTTGGATACCATTCCTGTACTGGATTTTGGCATTATTAACCCAGCTAGAAATTTTGGGGTTATTTTCATCTACAACAAAGATAAAGCTTGAGATGATCATTAGATCTTATGGGTTGGTCCATTCATTGGTGCAGCGATTGCAACAGCTATCATCAATATGTAGTAAGGGCAAGTGCGGTGAAGGCTTTGGGATCATTCAGGAGCAACGCATGATATTTATGATCAAACCACAGACTCTTTGGAACAAGAAGAATTGTAGATACCACAAAGAGTGAAAATGGAGGGGCATGTTTGTTGATTCTCCTAGTTGTTTATATCATCATTTCATTATCCTTCTTTCACTTTTGTATTTCAATCATTGAGTGCCATTTCATTTGAACTTATCTGCATCATATATTTTTCTTTTTCCTCTGCTTCTAGCGTTTCTATTATTGTAGTTGTATGAAAGGTTCACATTGAAATTCATTTCCTTTGTCTGGTTCTTTTTTAGTACCTATCATTAATTTCCATCTATAGAAAAGAAACTATAGTAGTTCTTATTGCTGTATAAGAGTAAAAGTTGCATGCTTGCTAATTTCTCATTATAGTTATTGAAAAACGTTGACCTTATTTTTACTAGATAAACTAACATAGCACATGATGGGCACATTATGTACCATTCCTTAAGAATAAATTTACAAAGTCAATTAAAGCAAGAAGTTAATTAATTAGCCCATCATAATCTACTGTTGCAAACTGGATTAATAATTCTGTTATTTTCTTATTTCAAAATAATAGCAGTGTTTGCATGTAGTGGCTCGATTTTTCTTTGAAAACAAATTCGTTGGTCATCACTGAGAGCCTTGTTGATGATTTATAAAGATTACATAATGTACGAATATTTTCTATACTCTCGCCGCCTTTCTATGCATGAATCATTATTATTGACAGAGATAATGCGCATGCTAAATAAAGGTCATCCGTGCGTGATAAATTTTAATCCTCCAGTGCTCTGTTCATCTATTCTCTATCCTTTTTATGTCTATCCATGCCTTTTGCCCTTGCTCTTTTTTGTATAGTTAACAATTTTTGCCACTCATTGTGAAAATATAATTAATTGTATGCTATTCCCGTGATTCTATGATTCGGGAGCTAGATGACATTATTTGCATTACATGAAAGTGTAAACACACATTGCATGTATACAGCGGTGAAACACTGCATGCGGCTCTACCAGATGGAGCAGAGCCACTCAACTATTGATTATTAATGTACATATCATACAAATATCCGTATGATAACCATCATATATATCACTACCATATTAGCCATAAAATCATTATGAGCAGGGTATGTTCAAAATTTCTCGAACCATAACAATATCTCAACTTATCATTTATATGATAAAATATATCGAAAATCATATATCGAATATACTAATAAACATCATCCATGATGTTAACAAACTCTTTTTAAGTTTTGAATGAATGTGATTAGCTAAGGCTGATATATTTGTATGGCAATATTAAATGAAAAAACAATTCAACATAAAACTCATTTATATGAATAAAAAGTGCAATTTATGGTATACAACTACTTGCCCTGAAATGAAATGCCCTGCAAATCTATTGCTCAGACTACAAATAAGGCTACAAGCAAATGCAACAGATTTATACAGAAACCGATTTGTGCAAAATTTAGCTACAATGTTTAAAACACATACTACCGAAAATGCTAATACTAGGTTTACTTAGTTGGTGACAAGTAAGGTGTAAACTATAGTACAAAATGAGAAAAGAATACCATCTATCATCATATCCAAATGCAACTGCAAGATTTCTCTAACCCCTAAGCACAAATGCTAGGTAACTTTAAATAATTATCCATTTTTTAATTTTGGTTTTGGAATAAACCGAATTTTATTCATGTGATGAATTCAAACAACAACTCTCAAAACCTATTACATAGACTCGTTTTAAAATAACAACACAAAATAAAGTTAATTTTCAGATTACCTTTATTGAGCCGAAGGGGAGAAGCAGAGGCTGGAGATTGAAATCATCGCTTGAGCGTAAGGTTTCTGAGACAAATTGAGGTAGAACCGCATGAGCAAAGCAACAATTGAAGGAGATTTAGGGTTTTCCTATGGCGGGAGGGAAAGAAGTTTAATAAAATTGTTTAAGTGGCAATGGAAGAAAAAGTAATCTGAGCGGGTTGAGAAAATATTACCAAATTTTAGTGTGTATTGCTGGCGGGATAATAAACTAGTAATTCTTCATTTAGGGTAAATTTTTAAACGTGTAATGGTTGCACTCAACATTAAAACGCTGCCAATAATTGCAATTAATAGCTAGCTTTGTTGTAGTGATTTCAGTAAGAATCTGCTTAGTCAAAAAGCCGAATAATACTTGTCCACTGGAGTATGCTTTTGTTTTTAGAATAAAGTATGCCTTAGAACAAGATAAGCATTAACTTCTACCACCATGTTCTGGTCGGTCGGTCAAGGATTGTTTCAAAGCATTATCTTCATTTTGTAGATATCCATTTACCTACTTCAAATAGCTAAAATTCCATTCCTCGTGGTTAGGATGAGAGTACACTCTAGAGATTGTTCCATGCCCTTGTCAGGTATGTTCTTCCTTTTTCCTACTTTTTTCTCAATTTTTAATCCCCAAATTCAACTCGGTACCGAATGGTTCATCAATGTACCGCGTGCTTTTGCTTTGCCTCGAGTACTATATGTTCAATACTTAGAAAATTTTCTACCATGCTTTATTCTCTTGCCTATCCATGACCAATTCTTATAAGTGCTCGACATGGTGTCGACTTCCTGCTAACCCTCTCCTACCACCTTGGATTACTCAAGACCAATCACCTAAGTCGTCATCATCCTCCTACAACTACTGCCACCACTAAAGCACTATCAATCATCTTGAGACATTGCCACCGATGTCGTTTCTCTGAACCTTGATCACTTTGCTGCCTTTGATCTAATTTGAACAAGGTGGGTAATTATTGGCAAAGTTGCTACGGTGACACCATGACGGCTTGTCGTTGGTCGTGGTGGGTCTGCCACCATTGGTAATGATTATTCACACAATTCTCAGTAAAGGGTCGGTTGAGGTAAATTTTAACGACTCGTATTTTACAGATCAAAGGATAATAAAATATTATTCTTAAATTCATATTGGGTCGTATAACTCTATAACTATGCACGCTGTCGAATATTGACATTTTTGACCCATAGTAATTTTATAGGAAGATTTTGACACTAAATATTTTCGGCATTTTTGGTAGTGACGCATATTACGTCGATATACGTGCACCGACGTACCAGAGAATTTGAACGAACAGAAAGTGTACTGGGTCAAAGAGAAAGTCTATGAGCAGCGCAGTAAAAAAAATTAAGATCGGACGTTTTGGAAATCCATACAACTTATAAACGTCCAAAAATAGCATCTCAATTTTTTTTAAGAATGGACGTTCTGGATATCCATACGACTTAAGCGTCCAAAAACAGCGTCTCTGGACACGGTCTTGGATTTGGATGAAAATTGTGCTATTGGAACGGGACAATGCAATAATTCAGACGCTCGAAGAATCGTCTCAATCGGACATTCCTATAAACTGTGTGACCATTAAACATGTATTGAAATTCTCAAAATTTGGGAAAGGGGGTACACACAATCCCTAATCCTCCTCGTCCACTATAAATATTCTCCTATTCTCTTTAGCTGCACATATCTTTTTTTCTTCCTCTCAACTTTGCTTCAAATTTCCATGACAACCCATATCCTTCTTCTTTTCTCCTCTTCTTTCTCATTCAAATAGCCACCACTTCCGACAAAATATAATCCGGGTCCCCTTGCCTTTCCAAAGGCTACGCAGCCAAAGTCTCGGATCGACCCAACTTCAATTGTGGTGGTTGGAAATGCTGAATCCGGTGAAGAGAGAAATTTTTGAAGAAGATTTGAACGGAAAAATCATTGATACGTTTTTGTTCATATTGGTGAGAGGAGTTTGAAGGGTAGATCGTTTGAGCTGTAGGGTCCGACGTGGTGGCGGTTTCGTTTGAGAAGTTTGAAATTAAATGGGTTCCTTGCATTTTTATTCACGGACGTGGGCCCGATTTAGCAATCATGGGGCCAACAGGCTATCGGTCGGGAAGCTGCTAGCTCTGGCAGTGTTTTGGCAGTGTCAGGTGGTAGCATAGGTGTGCGTCAGTGAACGAAAGGAAATAAATAAATAAATAATGCGTTCAGGTTGGTTGGGGACGATGATCAAAGCTAGGTGGTGTAGGCAGATCTAGGGCGGTGACAGGTAGTGTTGGATGCAAGCATCTCAGGTGATGCAAAGTGGTAGTGAGGTAGAGCCATTGGTATGCGTGCATTGATGAGTTTTGCGTGAATGGGTTGGTATAGGAAAGTGGAAGCAAGCTATAAGAAATGCGAAATCTAACTTGCATGGTGACGTGGCATGGAGAAAGCAGGTAAGCTAGCTGTAGGCAAACTTGTCCCCAATTATGAAATGATAAGAAGGTAATAATTAAAATAATTAAATAAGTTTGATGGTTGATTAGTATAATTAAGTTTTTAAATTATTTATATAAATCGATTTATTATATCGTCCATATCTTTGCATAGGAGGTCAGTTTGGATGCGGTTTCTTTTGTTGCGCTAGTGATGGGGGAACTCTACGACTTGATGATGATTTGGTCAGATTTGGTTGAGGTGAATAATATTGTCTTACATCATATTATGATTGTTAGTACAATATCAAAACACGTTTTGAAATGATTTCTAATTTTAAAATGTAATTTCTAAAGTACTTAAATCTATGTCTTATTTTATAAAAGAATTTAAAAGTGTTTTAAAATGGTTTTAACTTAAATTTTACATTTTTCCTATTGATGCACTATTTTGACGATACTGCTAGATTTAGGCTATTTCCGACATTAGTCCCACATTGGTTGCTTAGATGTGTTATATTATGTTATTACAGGCGTATGTAGGCTATTACAGATGTTAGTATGATTGTTGGTTGCATGTATATTTGTTTTGCTTAGTTTGGCTGAAAACGCCATTCGAAGGCGTATAGTATTAGAAAATATTCCATAGTATAAGATTTCATGCACAGAGTTTCGTGCATACCAATTAATCTGAAGATGAAGGATGGACTTGGGGATGTGCTTTGGATTTTAGGATGTATGCCAGACAATTTCATTTGGTTTTTATTTAACCGTTTGTGGTCATTATCGACTGCTCTAGGGTGGTCGATATCTACTACTATTAATGATAGCCGATTTGGACGATTTTGACATGGATGATGGAGAGGCTTCGAAGAGCACAATGCTATGGTTTGTTTGTTCATTTGATGTTTGATTTTGGTATTACTTGTCTTTGAAGAGTGGTTTTGGTAATGAAACGAAGATGTGACGCTTCGACACGATGACTTCACAATTCGAGGATGATGATTTCATGATGGGAAGCGATGGCTTCGACGATGGATGGTCACACTTTGGAATGCAGATTGGATTAAAGGAACTATTGGAGGAAGGTTATGAGACGTTCGATGACACTCTATGACTTATGATGGTTGTCTAGAGTAGTTACCAACTGCAACTATTTCAGATGGGAGCTGTAAGGATAGCTCCAGGATGAGCTCTATTATGGATGGCATGTGCAAAGTGATCGTTGATATTCATAGTGGTTCGATGTGTACTCATAAAGCAGCGATATGTGAGGATGCTCACTTGGGTTTGCAATGATTGCCCTAAATCACACGATATTTCGATCTATTAAGATTCTGCAATGATTGCCCTAAATCTTGTAAAGATAGGGTAGGAGTTGTCGCCTAGCGAGATCGAGAGTATACTTATATAAGAGAGAGTTCATATTTATTATATATTTTGATTTTCAAAACAATAAAGTTATATACATAATTGTACTACACACACGGGCACCATTGATGTAGTTTTTCTCTATGAGAGGTTGATCATCCTTGTTATAAAATATGGATGATCTGGCATATGAGAAATATTATTGTTGAGTCCATCTACGGAGTTGAGAGTGGCTGGATCGAGGACCATTAACCTTCACTTTTAAAATGTATCTGCAGAGATGGTGCGAATCATTTTTTGGAATGCTCAAGTTGCTTTAAATGAGTATAGTGCTCAAGTGCAAACAACTAGAGTCGACCTTGTCGAGCTGTATAAAGACTACGCAAGTCTAAGAGGCGGAACATTCCTTGGAATAGAGTTGGCTATTGAGATGCAAGACAGGATGGATATATGCAAAAGGAGATGATGCAATGAGGTAGAAGTTGACCTCTAACTCCAAGGACGAACAATGAACTAGCGGAGTGCCTATATAGCTTTGACTTCCAAGGATTATTTTACTTGGGATTAGTTTATAATTCGCATTGGAGAGAAAATTATCTCGACATTTCAAAAGTCGGTGTTGTTTGGGATGTTTGTCGACTTGAAGTAAGGCGATATGTCAGTGTCAGAATATGTGGCCGAATTCGATGAGTTATCGAAGTATGGTCAATCTTTCATTTATACTCCGCTTAGAAAGAATGAAGATTTTATCATTTGGTCATATTGACGAGAGCTTCGAGAAGTTGATCGTGAAGGCTTTACAATGTGAGAGCCTGTACCCAGTGTTGAAGGATTATCCTAAAAAATCTAAGTAGGGGCAAATGATAGAAGCATATGCATTGAATGCCATTTTGATTTCGTCAAGTGCTCCGTCGATGAAGAGAAGGGAAGGGGCATTACTAGCTTGAGGTATGTTTTTCACTTATAGCGATTCCATACATATTTTATTTGACGTCGAGGTTTCACATATTGACTGACCTTTAAAATTATGATAAACCTCGTGGGGGGCTCAACCAGCCTATACATAGTTTGTTGAGACTTTGCCTTATCGATTCATGGATGTTTGTTTGTTATTGATTAATTTTTTTAATTGGGTTCAATATTATTGTTTGTACCAAAAATGGGCACAACACTCTTCGGAAGTTTTTGAAGAGATAAAAGTAAAAAATATAAATTTAAAATGAAGATTATCTACAAAAACTCCAACAAACAGTAACATAAATGCACAGACAAACAATTTAGAGTGGTTCGGCGTGTTGCCTACGTCCACTATGAAGTTTTTGTGACTTTATTGATTCTCTTTCAATGATTACACGTGATTACAGCAAACAACAGTAAACTGTGTTGAATATGCGCTTATATGATTTTTGTTTGATGATAATAAACATATATACATTCGTTTAAATGTATTTGATAATGTACTATTTTATTTTCCACAGATTAAGTAAATATTTGCTGAATAAAATAAATAACACGGAATTTGAATTCAAACGAATATTTTATTCAAACAAATATTTGTTACAATTTTGATAGTACAAATTCAAGCTCTCACTATACATATACAATTTCGAATACATCACGATTTTATATTTACATTAATAACCTCACTACATATCACTCACACTCGTATTTTGTCTTCAACTGCATTCCATTTTGAATCCAGCATCTGAGCAATGTGCAAAATTATTCACTAACGCAGTAAAATTGAAAATGAAATATTTTTGCAATATAAAATGAAATATGATTTTTGAAAATACGATTTGCCTCAGTTATTTGGGTTGTTCGTCATAATTTAAATTTGAATTCATCATATACGAACAACTTGTGACATACACAGTGTATCACTGTATATGCCACAAGGCCGTGCACACCGATATATACACTTGATAATGCTACAGGGACAGGTGAGCACATGTCAAACCCAAATGAAAAGCCGGGTTCAACTCACGTGCAATATGTTCAAAATCACGACTCAAGCACAAGGTCAAACCCGAGTTTTTGAAACTGGATTCAACTCAAGTAAAATTTCAAAAATCAACAAGAAGTGGCCAAGAACTCAACAATGTCTGGACAACATAGATGAACAGTGCAAGCATGAAGTATGCACAACAAATAATGTACACCAGTGAACAAGTATGGCAGCAGGCAAGTGCACAACTTCAACAGTCTCAAGGCTACAACACCAAGTATACATGGATGCAGATTACAAGACAGTCTACAAGCAAGTTCAAGTGATGAAGCACTGCAACTCAAAGAGCTCAAATGCAAACATGAAGCAAGCAGCGACCGAAGACAAAGCATAATCAATGTGAACACATGAACCACAAGAGAGATCAACAAGCACATAAATGAAGTCTGTACACATGGTATGAAGAACACAAGGCTCGAACTAAAGTATGGAACAAATGCAACTTGGACTGAAACAAACAAAGACTACAGCAAAAACCGAACCAATGACACGGCAATGCTCAAGACCAAAGCAAACTACTTAACAATGCACAAGTGAAGTTAAGGTCTGACCACACATCAAATTTGCTATCAAGTATGCAGTAGCAAAGAAGTACTGATCAATGAATGCAACTGAAACAAATGCACAACAATGCAGCACAATTCAGATAACATGTCAAAGACCAACTGCATAATGCAAATAAATTCGAACCAAGTATGGCAGTGAAACTCAAGCGAGTAAGTACAAACTGATGCATGATGAATCAGACAAGCAATGAAAATATAAAAGAAGCAACTACAAACTACTCACGACAATGCACCAATGTCACAAGCATGAACACAAATGTACATGACAGCGTACAACATCAAGGACCAAGTAAAGCATGTACAAGTGCATGAAAACCAAAGTCAACATCACAGGGAAGTACAAAACAACAGCAAGCAGATGCAAGCTAACCGGCATATGAACAACTACAACAGGTCAGGGAAGCAACAATTGTACAGAGGCAAAAATCACTTCACCAAAGTACAACTGAAATCAAGATCAGCATTGAAACAAAGATGGTCAGAGCCAAATTACACAGAGGCCAGAAATTCAAGAAGCCGGAATTACAAAAGTTGGAACAAGTCAAAAACCAAGTCGAAGTCAAACATTATCCAGCATCAAGCCGAAGCCTAGTCAATCAAGAAATCGAACAAGTCAAACCGTGTTAACCAAGTAAACACGAATTATACGAATTTGATTGAGTCAGTAAAATCATCAACGTCAGAAATTAATCGAACGGCCGAGTAGAATTATTGACAAATTCAAATGATTTTATACGAACGCAAGAATAGGATTTACAAACCCTATTTAAATCAAATTCACATCATCGGCAATGGGTATCGAGTTCAACCAAGCATAAAACCAGCAAACACAAAAGCATAAAATTACATACCGAAGCAAGGGACGAACTTGATCAACGAAGCAGCCGAATTGAGCAACAAGAAATCGATCGAGCAAGGCAACTCTCGAACAATCACTAATTCGATCGAAGTAATAACGGCTCTTCGAAAGCCCTAAATTGGATCGCATGAAAGAAGCCCTAATTGAGACAGTGGAACGGCCGCCATCTTCATATGATCGAACGAAGCAAACAAAAGGAACGGGTTAAAATATAAAAGGGGGCCGGCCTTTATTTTAAGGGTTTTAAATTTGTTAAATAGGGTTATTTTGTTTTTAATTGTTTTTAATTGTATTTTCTTTTTTAAACCGTTTATTTTTCTAGTCGTGTGACTAGGGGACAAGTTACGTGGCGGAGCTTGAGAATTCGCAACTCAGTGGCTGAGTTGTGGCAGGGTTTTGAGCGTAGAGTTAGATTTAGTCAATAGCGGGTGTCGCGAGTTTACCTGTGTAAGCGAGGGACTATCTAATTTCTAGTAGAAATCTTGGGGGCAGCACGTAGGCAGGGTTTTGCCGAAGCTGGGTAAATTATGTGTCGTTCTATTTCTGCATTTATTATTCTGCTATTATCTGTGCTGCTATTGTTCTATGATATGTGTTGAGATTATTTTATAAGCTTCCGCGATTAATTTTTATAATTTATACTCACCCTATTCACCCCCCCTCTAGGGTGAAATCGATCCTACAAACTATAGCTTGGAATTCAAATTCAACAACAAGAGTAGGATGCAAATTTCGATCTGGCAGAGTCTAGGGGCTTGAGAATAAAAAAAAATCCCTTTTCTGTAGGTTCTGAGGCTCTATTTATAGACGTAGGAGGCTGATATTTCGCTCAAACTTCGGGAGACTCCTTCTGGCACGTGAGGGGGCCCATGCGATCGATCTCGGAGAGTTTTGACTCGTTTTGTGATCGGTACGAACTCAATTCGTATCGATCGAGATTGCGTCCGATGGAGGTGAAACTTGGTGATAATAATCTTTAGCTTGCATGTTGTCTTCTGTGAAAATTTCATAGCATTTGGATCGGTGGATCTCGAGTTATGACCGATACGAGATTGAGTTTATCGGATGGCTGTCTGGTTCGAATCCATAGCTTCGAGTCGATCGTGCATGTGATGACGTGGTGACGTGGGGCACATTCCTTGCATCGATCCACTATTTGCTCCGAGTTGACCGTTTCGCATCCATGAATCTCGTCTCGTTTGCATCGATGACCGTTGCGTCAATCCAGGCTCATTTGACTTGATGGACACGAACAAGCCATTGAACGTGGATTCGAACAAGAGCCCCTAATGGGTACGAAGTAGTCATCTCTGATGGATGCAAAGCAAGGTCATTCGATGGATACGAAGAGCAGTTGCCTGATGGATTCGAACTAACAGAACCTGATGGGTTCGAGTAATCACCTACTGACGGTTTCGAACTGGATGGTTGCAAATGATTGTGTGCTAACGGATTCGAGACAGATGGATACGAGGGTATTGTAGCCCTGATCAATACGAAGATCGTGAATTCGAATAGAGGCTCAACTATGGATAAGAGATGTGCCTGGCAGGATGGATACGAAACATGATCTAGCAGATCGATACGAAATGTACGCTCTGTTGATGGATATGAAATGGGTGGATTCGAACCGTGGCTCATTGATGGATGCGAATCTGATGGATTCGAAATATGGCTCACTGATGGACACAAAAACATGGCTTTTCCCTTCAACTTGCACCGATCATAACTTGAGCTTACGAACTCGGATTGACCTAAAATTTGGAATGCTGGCTTTCACGGCTACGCTTGTCGTGTCTTACTGATTATAGCCAGATCCGGACTCGGACAAAATTCATCGATATCCATAACGAAACGGTGCGTACCCGATATCCGCGACGAATGTCCCTTAGTTTTCAATTAGTTCCTTGATATCCCGGCCTTGCCAAAAGGCGGAATAACATTTTCCCCCCAATGTACGTCTTGTGGTAACATGACGTGCTTTGAAAAGCTACGGTCTTCATTCCGACTCTCATTAACGTTGCACGTTCACGATTCGTTGTCAGTTTTCTCGTATTGAATTCCGTATCGATCCTCTCCTGAATTGATACGAAACTTGCGTTGTAACAACACGCGATGGTTGTCTTTGGGGGTTCCTTCGTATCGATCCTCTCCTGAATCGATATAGAAGTTTGAAACGTCGCTCTCGCATTGATGGACTTTGTTTTAATGAACACGATTCTTGCATTTCGAATCGGTGGTTATGAGCATCGATGGATACGAAATTAACATTCGTATCGATGGTCCTCAACGCTGATGGATTCAAGCAGGTGATCCTCAACTTATGCCGATAAACGCTGATTTTTTGTAAGATGGGAATCGATGGATTCAGAGAGTGAAATTCGTATCGATGGGCCGTGGACGGAGTTGCAAAATCATCGATTCGAATGAAGGTTTCGCATCGGTGGGACCAAAAGTCTTTAGCATTGAATTCATCGCGCACTTCGTATCGATGGACCCTATTGTCCATTTCGAATCGATAGAAGTTTGGGCTAATGGACTCGAAAATGTCGTTCGACTCGGTGCGACAGCTGTCTTATGATGACCGGTTGCATTTGACTGGGAGGCGAATCGTCTCTTCCCTTTACACGCGCCCACGTAAATACTTTAGACTTCGGCCATTTTTCACTTTTTACTTTTTACTGCGGCTTTTCTTACCTCTTGCTTTCGCATCGATCCTGATAAAAGAAGATCTGCACTCTGCCTTCGCATCGATCAAATTCCTCGATTTGTTGAACAATCATTGCAAATAGGTAATGTAGCAAATAGATTATACATCTAAACAACGAGATTCGAATTCTTTGTTGCCTTATTTGCTCCTGCGATTTGTTTCGATGAAACCAAGGCCAGGGACGAGCCAAAGTGAGGTCGAGGATGGAGCACGACCATGGAGATAAGGCCGTTTGGGGAAGAAGTGTGGAGAAAGGTTTCAATCCTTGCTTCGTCACGATCATGAACGACTATGCTCGAATCGATGTAAATGATAAAAGTGTCGTTTTGTGGTTCGTATCGATTCTGGAAATGCCGAGTCGAATGGTGTGATTCGCGTCGATAGAAGGTAGTGGGATTTCGTATCGACCTACGATGACCGATGTGTGGGCTTGTTTAACACGATCGATGCGAAATCTCGTTTGTTGAGATCCATGCGAAGCCCAAATGATTGATCAATGCGATGCCAAGTGCTTTAGACCGATTCGAAATACATGCTTATGATCGACATGAAACGTATCGATTCGAATGTGATCGATATGAAACTTAGGCTCCCCCAATCGATTTGAACTTGGACCCCAACGATCGATTCGAAGCCACTGGTCTTGATGGATTCGGAGACGACCATTGTTGATCGATATGAATTGATTCCTCTCGATCGATACGGAACCACCGAGTACCAATCGATACGAACGAGATTTTATGTGGCCAATCTGAACTTGCACTTTGATGGATACGAACTCCAACCTAACACACGAACTTCAACCGAACATATGACTCCGGTGAGCTTCACTCTTGCATATCTGAACTCAGTCGATGAATTGTATATTTGATCGCCTTTCGAAGCTCGTCGATGGAACTGTAACTCAACAATATCTCAACAAATTATAACTTGGATTGGCCTCTAACTTCTGGATGGCACGGTTGTGACGGTCAGCGATGACGGTCACTCCAATCTGAATTTCGAAGTTCTTGTTGTTTGCAAAATTTTTCTTTAACTCTGCAAAATCTTTTCAAGTAATGCACAGCACTGCACAACACACACTTTACACAAGGGGACACACAGGCTCTTTGTCGTCTAATGATGATTTCTCGTGAGTTAGCTAGTTATGGAAACTCCAAGTTCGCAGCCACAGGAAACTCAGAGTTCAATTTCTCCCATGCTTGAAATACCGGAGATTGAGGCTGAAGTCATCGATCCAGCCTCAGACGAGGCACCAGATGCATCTTTTATCAATAGTCTGCCAGACTCTGTTCCGTCCAACATTTCAGAAGATATGCTAGGGAGTATATGCCTAAGGCACGGTTTGTCAATGGACGACGTATTATTGCCGGGACCAAATGACTGACCACACAATCCACCGGAGGGGTATACCGCATTCAATCGACGTGCGTGCGCAGCTGGGACGCTCCCCCCGTTCAATCAATACATAAGAGAAGTGTTTTCTTTTCTAGGGATCGCTCCATCTCAGCTACACCCAAATGGATATGCTTTATTGAATAGCTTGTTCATTGTATTCATGGAATATGTCTATCGACCACCCCGTCTAACTGAGATAAGATACTTGTTCAACTTCAAGAGTCGAACAGACAGTCCATCTTTCACATTCCTAGAGGCAGTGAGGAACTGTCAAGTGGTTACAGGGTCCTAGACCAGGTTGAGCTACTTCAAGACGGAGTGGTTCTATCTCAGACGCCCTCCAGGATTTACCAGTCGGTGGCTATTTAGACGTGAGTATTTCCATCTTTCCGACAGTTGATAAGATAGTTATAGATGAAGCCATACTCATATCTCTTTTTCTTTACAACGATAATTCAGCGACCCGAAGACGGATATTACAAGGAGATAGTTCGGGTTCTCTAAGAGATCCCAAGCGAAGAGAGGAACATCGACTTGGTCTTGACGGATAGGAACCTTAGGATTCTTGGGCTAATTGAGCGAAGATAAAGTATAAGGATCGACGGTGCACTAAGGGCTATCTCGAGGGTACGAGTTAAGCTTAAGAAGCCCATAGTTGTCATAGTTGAGGAAGCTGATTCCGAAAGAACCTATACTGACGACGAACCTTTGGCCGAGCCTGCGAATGCTACCCAGGATTCTGAAGAAAAGAGAAAAGGCGAGGTAGCCATTTTTAAGCAATCCAAAATGCAGAGATGGAAATCTGTGGTCATGTCCCGACCCGCCTCCGGAATTAGAATTTCAGAGATGTCTCCCCCAAGAAGGAAAATATTTATGAAGGGCTCACCGATCTTCCAATTCCGGACGACGTGTCCATGCGGTATGATGCCGAATTGGATGAAATCCAACACGCCTTAGTTTTAAGCGAGTCTCTGCCCACTAGCGTGGTCGACACATCCGACTGGTCGGGGGGTTGCACATACATTCACACTTCACGGCACTACACGATTTTTGACTGTAATACGCCCACCGTGAAAGATTACTAACTTTTTGTCCCCGTTTTGCTTTGCAGATACCATGTCCAGACAAGGCTCAATGCTTGGTAGCCTACGCAACAAACGCCGATCTTTGTCATACTATGAATCGCGTAGGAGTGAAGGAGATAGAGACTATGATCAGGGGTACTTTAGTCAGGAACGGTCTAACAGAGATAAGGAGTATAGGTGTTGGTCTCGATCTCGTACGCCACCTTGCAGAGCTTCGATACCGCCGCCAGTTCATGTTTCACGACCTTCGGAAGCTCGCAGCACAAACCATCTTCCCAATCATCTAGGCCCAAATCTCAACGTAGAACTGAAGTTGCAGAACCCTCCACTGCTGCACAGACCCTCGTCGAGCCCATTGGGGAAGGAGCGATTAGGCTCGCTCAACTGAAATAGGATTTTCCTGACATTTGTTTTGATGGGTTCGTCTTTCCTCCGTGCTTGAAAAGGATCCCGGCGTCGGCCGAAAATACAGTGCATGATTATGTCGCGGATATATTCTTTCAGTATCAGAAGTGGTCGAAAACTGCGAAAAAGGCATCGAATGTGGCCTTCGATCGAGTAGCCACGATTGAAAGGCTGGAGAAAGAACTCGACCAGAATGACCGGATCATTCAAGCACTCAATAATGAGGCCGAGTCTTCTTGTAAATCTGAGATTAAAGCTCTTAAGAAGGCCGACGAGGCTCATGCAGCGATGGATAGAATGAAACGGGAGCACTATGCCATGGTGGAGGATATGGGCCACAGGAACATCATTGTGACTGCTGAGCGGGATGCAGCCCTGAAAGAGCTAAACGAACTTAAAGCCAAAGTCTCCAAAATCATGAAAGAAAGAGATGATGTTAATGTTTCCGCATAAGAAGCATGCGATCAAGTGGTGGGGCTTCAAAGGGAGAGAGTTGAGGCCATGGAAAAGGTTCGTGAGGTTGAGGCAGAAGTCGGTGAAAAGGTTCGGCTGGCGGAAGTCAGGCTTGAGGCTGACATAGATGATCTCCTCGTCACTTATAATTTCAATGTACTGAGACACCGAAATCTAGCCTGGCTTGACGATTACTCGACACATCTATATAACGCCTGGAATTTGCTGGTCGAAGAAGAGAAGGCGGTGCTGTCAGGTGGTGCCCTTGACAAATTTGAGCTGGAGAACCGCATGTTGAGCGAAGATGGGAAGAAGGTACTTCATGACTCTATGATTTCCCATGCAAGGGAGAGACTGGGTACCCAGCACCTAGAAGTTGGCGAGGGCTCCGGTGTCGCACATCAAGCTACAAGTTCTGAGATGATTACTTCATCTGGATCCGAGTCGGTGCCAGCAATTGAGCCGCAGCCGGTCCCAGCCTATGACCCGGAACAACCACACTTATCTCCTATAAGGGAGCACTCTTTTGAAGCTGTTCAGCAAGCCACGAGTCAAGTTAAGGAAGGCACTCTGAACAAATCTTATGTGTGTCTGAAATGAAGTACTTGCATTGAAGCATGTACTGACAACTTATTCTTTTTCCTTGTCCAGTGACTAAAGCTATATCAGCAGCGCCTCCTGCGATACAGGAATCACAACAAATGCAGGAGGCCATTATCACCGAGGCGATCACTACGACCACGGCCGTGCCTATTGAGGTAACATATGGGAGCTCTCTTTCTTTTGATGAGAAGATGATGAATGAGCTCCTGGGTCGACAGAGTGACCCATTTGCGGACTTACCGTTGTCCTTAGTGGATTTCCGCATGCTTCTAGTGCTTCGACACAGACCACCGCTGCCCCCAGTGAAGCCCGTGCTGCTCGTGAAGCAGAGATACTAGCTGAAATCAATGCGAAGATGGAGGCAGCGGCTCATGGCGGTAGTTCTGAGGGTGGATTGACGACATCTGGCCCAACTCCACTTAGAATGATATCACCCGGCAGTACGCTTGTTGATACTAGTGCGTCTATTCCACCCCCGGTCGTAGATCCAGTTCCTCCAACTCCTCATGTAGGGAGCATCCCCTTAGACTCAAGCTCAGAGGAGGAAATATATATTATGCCTCCTCTGGAGATGATCCGCCAAAGAGTAAACGCTCAAACGAAAAACCATTGGTGGTTCTAGCGGATCCACACTCAAGAGAAAGCCGAAGAAGGATAAGGAGTAGATAGGCCCCTTCGGTGCAAATTTTTGTTAGTTAAGAACTTGTCTTTCTTTTATAGGCAGTGTATAGATGTGGGTTCGGCACCTGCTGGTAGGAATTTTTTGGGAGAACTTATATATAAGTCTTTGCTTTTGATTAGTTGAAATAAAATTCTGTTTTTGTTGCTTCAACTCTTATTTTTGTCTTTTATGCTTAAATGTCGTAGAGTTTGGATCTCGGTTCCTCGTACTCGTGAAGTTTCAACCCTTAAGTTCTCTTTATTTTCCAAGTCTGAAAATCACGAGCACGGTTGTAACGAGAGATCGAATTGGACTTTAGACATCGTACTGTTTCAGCCAGCGGTTGACACTTAAGCCCTACCCCCTAGTTCTGGGAACAAGTTGTAAAGATCGGTCGGAGATCGTGATTTGTCTCTATTTTACGAGTTTAAATCATCATATTGATGCAGAAACAAGTGTAAGTCGAGCGATTGCATCGCATTCGCTTACCTATGAATAGTCGCGTCCACACTCTGGTGATCAGCATTTGCACTTCGGCAGTCGATCACATCCATTTAAGTTTTTAAGTACATGTCCACACTCTGGGGACATAAGCTAATTTACGAGTGGCCATCCGCACCCGAGCAATTTTTATATTTCGTCCACACTTTGGGGACTTAGGATAATTTGTGAACGATAATCTGGTTCGTACTCTGGGAATCCGAAAGTTATCGACGTTTGTAGCACAGTTCGCGCTCTGGGAACTTTGACTCAGTATTTATACTCAATTCACACTCTGGGAACTTGGACTTAGTGTTTATACTCCGGTTCGCACTCCTAGAACCTAGAGTTGATGTTTATACTTCAATTCGCACTCGGGGAATTTGGAGTTAGTGTTTATACTCCAGTTCGCACTCCGGGAACCTAGAGTTGATGTTTATACTCCAATTTGCACTCCGAGAATTTGAAGTTAGTCGACAGATGATCAGTCACATATGTTTAGACTTTTTAGGAGGTCGTTCACACTTTGGGAACGATAAATTTATCGGGATCATGGATGGTCGGATCATATCCACTCTAAGTTAACAAGCGAGGTCGTTAGATGGACGGGTCCATCCTCCTCTACCTTGGTTAGGATACGGTCGAAGTCGTTAGGCAGACGAGCCTGCCCTCTCCAAAACCGTATTCAGGATTTTTATGCTCCGACTCACACTTTGGGAGTTTGGAGTTGTTTTAAGGAATGTCATGTATCAATCCTCTTTGATTTTAGCGTAGTGACTTGCCCCCGAGCTCGGGTTTCATTTAGTGAGTGACCGGTCATATAACAGTCACTCCTTATTTGAATAAATTCTACCGCTTGATGAAACTTAGCTCTCCGTGCATCGTGACGTCGTACGTCATACTCAATAAATCACAGCTCTGGCTCGAAGAGATGGCATTTTATTGCTGAAATGAGAAAATATGGCAGAAGTCAGTTGCCTTATTTAAAATTCAAATTTAAAAATGCGTAAACAAATTGCAAATAAGAGAGGATATCAAATAAATAAAGCCTGTCATATGTAGTAGTGACGGAGGCTTTCATTATTCCAAACTCTCGGCAAAGTAAGACCGTCAACGGTCGATGACTTGAACGTGCCATCTCCAAGTTTTTGGATGATCACATATGGTCCTTCCCAATTTGGCTTCATGTGTGAAGGAACTAGATAGATTCTTTTCAGAACGAGATCGCCAAGTTCGAAGGTCCATGGTCGAGCCTTGGCATTGTATAATCGGACGACTCGATGTCGATATGCGGCTGCCCTCAAATCAGCTTCTTCACGCTTCTCATCCAATATGTCCAAAGATCCAGCAAGTAATATGGCATTAGTTTTCGGGTCATAATAAGTTACGCGATGAGAAGGTACTTCCAGTTCGACTGGAATAATGGATTCTGAGCCGTAAGATAGAGAGAACGGAGTGTGTTCGGTAGCGGACTTGTGGGTCATTCGATAATCCCATAAGTCCATAGGAAGTTCATCGACCCACTTGCCCCCGGCCTTTCTCAGTCGTTTTTTCAGAATAGATTTGATAACCTTGTTAACTGCTTCAACTTGGTCATTCTCTTAAGGGTGAGAAACCGCAGAGAATTTCTTGTGGATATGGAATCATTGATAGAAATTCTCGAATTCAACACTGTCGAACTGGGCTCCATTATCAGTGACAATGGTATGCGGGAGACCAAATCGGCAGATAATGTTGCGGACTACGAAGTTGATTACATTCTTCGTCGTGATTGTTGCAAGGGGTTCAGCTTCAGCCCATTTGGTAAAATAGTCAACTACGACGATGGCATACTTCGCTTTGCCTTTGGCCAAGGGTAGAGTTCCAATAAAATCAATTCTCCATACTGCAAATGGCCACGGGTTGACCATTTGGGTTATCTCGGTAGGAGGGGCTCTAGGAATTCGGGTGTGTCTCTGGCACTTATCGCATTTTCTGGCATACTCTGCTGCATCATGGTTCACGGTGGGCCAGTAATACCTGCATCAGAGTACTTTCTTAGCGAGGGCCTTCCCTCCGGTGTGATTGCCACATTCCCCTTTGTGTACATCATGTAACACTCGTTTAATCTCATCGTGTGCGATACATCGGAGGAGAGGAACAGAATATCCTCTTCTATACGTGACACCATTTTGGATTATGAACCGCGAGTCTTTTCGGAGAATCTGTCTTCTTTCACTCCTACGCTCAGGCAGTGTTCCATGCTCGATGTAATTCTGGTACGAAGTCATCCATAATTCCCTTCCGGAAGTAGCCTCAAATACAGAGTCGGTCTCCGTCCAATCAATGCTTGGTGAGGATAAAGTTTCAACAGGAACGAGCCCCATCTGCTATGCTTCGCCTGTACTTGCTAATTTTTCCAAGGAATCAGCCTTCTGATTGTGTTCACGGGGTATGTAGAAAATGGCATAATAATCAAATTGATCAAGTATTTCCTAGACTCGAGCTAGATAAACGGCTAGTCTTCGATCCTTAGCCTGACATTCACCCCGAACCTGGCATACACCTTACTGAGAGTCACAGTAAACTTCCACAGCAATAATTCTCAAATCGCGAGCTAGCTTTAACCCACCAAGTAAAGCTTCACACTTAGCTTCATTATTGGTTGCGCGAAACTCAAATTCCACAGCATAGCATATGGATCGGCCCTCGGGGGTTTCAAGTATTACCTCAGCACCCGAGCACCGATCGTTGGATGCACCTCGGTATGTAGCTTCTAGACGTATTCGGGAGATTTACTAGTCTCGGGCAAGTCCTCTGGGACGGTGAATTCGGCTATAAAATCTGCTTGGACTTGACCTTGAATGGCTCTTCTTGGGGTATAGGTGATATCGAACTGACTTAGTTTGATATTCCACTTAAGCAACCTACCAGATGTCTCAGGTCGCGTAAGGACCTGTCGTAACGGCTGATCGGTGTACACGGTGACAAGATGAGCCTGAAAATATGGACGGAGCTTTCTCGAGGCAATGACTAGGCAGTAGGCCAACTTTTCTAGCTTTAGATAATTTCTCTGAGCTCCGGTTAGTCGCTTGCTAACATAATAGACCAGTTTCTGCACTTGGTCTTCCTCCCGAACTAGGGCAGCACTGATTGCATTTTCTATACCGCCAGGTAAAGATACAACTGCTCATGGTCGATAGGCTTTGATAAAATTAGCGGTGTGGAAAGATGTTGAACCAGTGCTTGGAATGCGCCCTCGCACTCCGTAGTCCATTCGAAGTTTCGCTTTCCTTTTCGGATCAGATCGAAGAAAGGGATGCATTTATCAGTGGACTTTGAAATGAACCTGCTCGGGGTTGCTACCTTCCCGTTGAGACTCTAGACTTGCTTTATTGTTCTTGGAGTTTGCAAGTTTCTGATTGCCCAGATCTTTTCGGGATTGGCTTCTATTCCTCGAGCGTTGACAATGAACCCAAGGAACTTTCCGGATGCGACTCCAAAATGACACTTTAGCGGATTGAGCTTCATCCCGTATTTTCAAAGGATGTTGAACATTGACTCCAAATCTTTGATTTGATTAGTGGAGAACCACGATTTTACCAGCATGTCGTCTACATTAACCTCCATGGTCTTCCCGATATGGTTGGTGAACATCTGGTTGACTAGACGTTGGTATGTCGCTCCAGTGTTCTTTAGTCCAAAGGGCATGACTTTGTAGCAGTAGAGTCCCAGATCGGTTACGAAGCTGGTATGTTCTTGGTCGGGTACATGCATGGGTATCTGGTTGTAGCTGGAACAAGCATCCATGAAAGATAATAATTCGTGTCCAGCCGTTGAATCTACAAGCTGATCAATCCTGGGAAGTGGAAAACTGTCTTTTGGATAAGCTTTATTTAAATTAGAATAATCAACACATGTCCTCCATTTCCCATTCGGCTTTCGGACAAGTACGGGATTGGATACCCACTCCGGGTATAAAGCATCTCGAATAAACTCATTTGATTTTAGCTTATCGACCTCTTCTATAAGGGCGGCAGATCTCTCTGGATCCATACCACGCCTTTTCTGTTTGACCGGGATACACCGCGGGTCAATATTCAGGGTGTGGCTCGTGATGTCCGGCGAGATTCCACATATGTCAAAGTGTGTCCAGGCGAACACGTCGATATTTGCTTGGAGAAAATCAACCAATTCCTACCGTGTCTCTTGGCTCAACTGAGACCCAATCTTTAACATCCTCGAATCATCATCATCACCACCATCGATCGGAACATCGATCGTCAATTCGGCCAGAGAAGCTTGACTTTCTATGGATTCATCCATGTTTTCATTGTCTTTAGGGTCAAGATCCCTCTGGAATTGGTTGTGGTGCGCGGTACGAGGCCCAGGCACCAATTGTCAATTATTTGCAAAACAGACGCAGAGAGATTCCACTATGCCCTTTCCTTTCTCTCTTCGCCGTGCCTCGCGTAGCTCAGCAACATAACAGGCTCTCCCAACAGCCTGATCTCCTTGAATGACTCCGATCCCATGATCGGTGGGGAATTTCAGAGTTAAACTCCATGAGGCAATTGCTGCCCTAAACTCAGCAAGGGCCGGTCGGCCCAAAAAAGCGTTATAGGGGGAGTGAATGTCTAACACAACAAATTGCAACATCCGGACTCTCCGGCACTCCCCAACTCCCAGCTCCACCGGCAGCTTCACTACTCAAGTGGGTATATTGGCACTTCCATCGGAGCCGTAAATTCTAGATTGGCAAGGTTTTAAATCCTTGGCTTCCATTTTCATCAGATCGTACGCTCTCTTAAACAAAATATTTACTGAAATCCCACTGTCAATAAGATCCTCTTCATCCAAGCAGGACCAACCTGGGCAGATATGACCAGTGGGTCAATAGTGGGGGCTTCGACCCTGTCAGCATCCCGGCTTCTGACACGATGTCATCAGTCATTGTCCTTTTCTTTTTGGCCGAAGCCCCTTCATCAAAACTACTACAACGCTCAAAGTCCGCATGCCTAATAGAGCGACATACGACTCCATTTCCCTCCATCTTTGGTCTGTTGGATGGGGACCACCACTAATTGTATTTATTACCAACCTCCCGCCTGTATAAGCAGGTTCTTCTCGTCTTTCCTGATTCTGAGCACGACTTTGGTTTGATGGGCCCGCACCACCAGACTGCGGCGCCCGCACGAATTGATCTAACTTTCTCTCCCTGATCAACTTCTCAATGAGGTCATGCAAATGCCTACACTTATTGGTATTGTGCCCATAACTCTCATGGATTCTACAGAACCGACGATGGCTTCGGAGGAGGCTTCTTATATTGCATAGCATTGCAAGTTTGCAAATATACGTTCTCTAGCGATGTATTCAATGGTGTATAGTTACCAAACATTGGAGCCCTACGTCGCGGACCATGGTTTTGATCCTGTTTCTTATTCTGATTATCATTATTTCTCGGTTGAGATTGCTTATTCTGTATATTCAGCTGTACTTTCCCAAAACTCTCACCCGACTGTTTAACTGCCATATTGCTTTGAATCCCTTCATTACTGGGTCCCACGTCGTCCTGCTTCCTAGACTGTTTCGCGTCCTCTCACCTTAAGAATTGGGCGGCCTTGGAGTAGAAACGATCTAACGACACGGGAGGCTTCCCAGCCAACCAATTTCCAAACTCGGAGTCAGGATCAATTCCCTTAGTCAGCGCCATTAAGATCGAATTATCATTAGGGTTACTTATCTCTGCACATGCAGCATGGAACCTCTCCAAGTAGCGTCTAAGCGTTTCCCTGAGAGCTTGAGTGATTCTAGATAAAGTGTTAACATCCTTAGGCCTAGCAACGTGCATACGAAACTGTTCTACAAACTTCATGGCCATTTTATCAAAACAAGAAATGGATCGGGGCGACAATCGCGTAAACCATATGGTAGCAATGCCCCCCAAAGAGATAGGAAAGCTACGACACTTTACCGCGTCATCAGCTCTTGCAGCGTTCATCAACCACTCATACTTCAAGATGTGCTGGTTTGGGTCTGAATTCCCTTCATAAACCGGTAAAGTGGGCATTCTGAACTGCCAAGGAGGTTCGGCAAAGAGTATGTCATCCGTAAAGGGGGTGTGATTATGGGAGATTCCCCAGTCGTCGTTAGTAAGACCCTGACTTTCACAGATCATTTGACGTATCATAGTTGGAAGGTCCGGCATTTGAACACTCTGCGCATGTGGAGCCAAGATGTGGTCGGGTTACACATTGTGAGGCTGGACCGGGCGCTGTTGACGGTCCACGTCTCGCCTCCTTGGCTCAACATCTTCTGGGACGTAAGGATCAGGAGTACGTCCATGCTGATTTTGGGCATCAATCCCTGTTTCAACTGCGGCGGTGGCGGCACGGTTATCCGCGGTGTATTGAGGAATAGTTCCTCCCCGGGAAGAGGGTTCAGTACGGAAGCTGACGGATGGGCCAACTCTTAGCTGCCCAATGGTCAATGTGGGCATGATGTTCGGTGGCCTGTGCGTAGCCTTCGTCCAGTCAAGGACGAATGGATCTATGGTTGTAGCCGAACGAGGCAGAGCTCTCTGTGGAGGAGTGAGAAGCTTGATCTCTTCTAGATCTCATGCGCTTCTGGCAGTTTAACTGGTTGGTCAGCTCGGCATTTGCGTGCAGCTGTTCCGTTAGCTGTTGACGACTCTGTGTCAACTCTTGTAGCAACAACTGGAACTCTTGCCTGGTAACCGTTCCCGACGGATCTGAGAGTCCGGCAGCGTCTTGGTTGGATGGAGGTAGCTGCACGGGATTTTGTATATCCCGGCCTTCTTGATCGACAGCCTGGGAGGTGGTCCTTGTACTAACCATCTAGAGGGTTTAACTCCTTTCCTAGACTTTGTGCAAATCTTAATAGAATGGAAGGAATTCGGATTAGGGATCTGGATCTGCCTCTTAGATTTATGCAATCCGGTATCGACGATAGATCCAAAGAGCAGGAGAATATCTGGGTTGACTCTCAGTGAAAGCACCAAAGTGTTTGTACCAAAAATTGGCACAACACTCTTTGAAAGTTTTTGAAGCGATAAAAGTGAAGAATATAAATTTAAAATGAAGATTATCTAACAAAAACTCCAACAAACAGTAACATAAATGCACAGACAAACAATTTAGAGTGGTTTGGCGTGTTGCCTACGTCCACTATGAAGTTTTTGTGACTTCATTGATTCTCTTTCAACGATTACACATGATTACAGCGAACAACAGTAAAATACAGCTTGGAATTTGAATTCAACAACAAGAGTAGGATGCAAATTTCGATCCGGCAGAGTCTGGGTGCTTGAGAATCAAAAAATCCCTTTTCTGTAGGTTCTGAGGCTTAATTTATAGGCGTAGGAGGCTGATATTTCGCTCAAACTTTGGAAGACTCCTTCTGGCATGTGAAGGGGACCACGCGATCGATCCTGGAGAGTTTTGACTCGTTTTGTGATCGATACGAACTCAATTCGTATCGATCGAGATTGTGTCCGATGGAGGTGAAACTTGACGATAATAATCTTTAGCTTGCACGTAGTCTTCTGTGAAAATTTCATAGCATTTGGATTGGTGGACCTCGAGTTATGATCGATACGAGATTTTCTCGGATGGCTGTCTGGTTTGAATCCATAGCTTCGAGTCGATTAGCTTCGAATCGATCGTGCATGTGATGACGCGGTGACGTGGGGCGCATTCCTCGCATCGATCCACTGTTTGCTCCGAGTTGACCGTTTCGCATCCATGAATCTCGCTTCGTTTGCATCGATGACTGTTGCGTCAATCTAGGCTCACTTGACTTGATGGACACGAACAAGCCATTGGACGTGGATTCGAACAAGATCCCCTAATGGGTACGAAGTAGTCATCGTCTGATGGATGCGAAGCATGGTCATCCGATGGATACGAAGAGCAGTTGCCTGATGGATTCGAACTAACAGAACCTAATTAGTTGGAGTAATCACTTACTGAAGGTTTCAAACTGGATGGTTGCAAATGATTGTATTCTAACGGATTCGAGACAGATGGATACAAGGGTATTGTAGCCCCAATCGATACGAAGACGGTGGATTCTAATAGAGGTTCAATTGTGGATACGAGATATGCCTGGCTGGATGGATACAAAATATGATCTAGCTGATCGATACGAAATGTACGCTCTGTTGATGGATATGAAATGGGTGGATTCGAACCGTGGCTCATTGATGGATGTGAATCTGATGGATTCGAAATATGGCTCACTGATGGATACGAAAACATGGCTTTTTCTTTCAACTTGCACCGATCATAACTTGAGCATACGAACTCGGATTGACCTGAAATTTGGAATGCTGGCTTTCACGACTTCGCTTGTCGTGTCTTGCTGATTATAGCCTGATCCGGACTCGGACAAAATTCATCGATATCTATAACGAACCAGTGCGTACTCGATATCCAGGCGAATGCCCTTTAGTTTTCAATCAGTTCCTTAATATCTCGGCCTTGTCAAAAGGCGGGATAACAATTATAGTCTGGGAATTGACTGGCCAAAATGGTACAGAATAGTGGTGGATTATGAGAGGTCGTTTTCGACTTTAGGGATTGACAATGAGTGGAAGGTAGTGTTCGGCTGCCCATCTGATGATGAAGTGATGGTTAGCTTTCTATATTCGCTTGATATCTTATACGATGAGTTGTCATCTATGCTTATAGCTAGAGAGTGTTCAGATACATTCAATGAGGTGATCGAATTACCACCATATGGGGATTGAGATCTATATCGGTCTGGGTAGAGGTGTTGGACCAGTAGTTATGGCTTTAAGGCATTTGATGCCCAAAGAGCAGAGAAGACTAAAGGTTTGAGCAGATGACCTATTAGGGCAAGAGTTTATTCATATGAGCATATTTGAGTGGGATGCACATATAGTACTTGCCACTAAGGTGGATGACTCTTTGTGGTTGTATATTGATTATCGTGAGCTAAATGTGATGACGAACAAGTATCCACACCCACTTATTAATGGCTTATTCGATCAGCTCTATGACACAATAACTGAGAGTAGTTAGAGAGGGTGTGTCGAACATAGAATTTCGTATGCTACCTTAAATTTAATTGCTTGGTTATGACGTTCGGGCTAACCAATGTGTTAACATGCTTGGTTGATCTCATGAAACATATTTCGAGAGATCACTTGAGTAGGTTCGTGCTTGTGCTTATTGTTGATACTTTCATCTACCCATGGACAAAAGGAGCACAATATACTATTGATGACTAAATTGAAGGCGTTGAGAAAACACCGATCAGTGATGTAGTCTTCGAATATAACTTATGTATGAGGGAAGCGAGATGCTTGGGTCGTATTGTTTTAGAGCGGGACACTGCTATAGATCCTGCAAGTTACGATAGTCTTGGATTGGAATAGTCCCAACAATGCTATAAGTTAGTAGTTTCCTTGGTTTAGCGAGATATTATATACATTTTACCAAGGATTTCTTAAAGGTAGGGGCACCATAAACCGACTTTATGAGGGAGCATCAGATTATTTTTTATTTGGGACGCGGGTGCGGACATGCATTAGTGAGTCTAATAGAGAGGTTGACGAGCGCACCGATGTTACTTATTCCGAGTGGGAATAAGGAATCGATAGTATACACATGCTTGTGGCACTTGACTAGGTGTTGTATTGAGTAGGAAGGCAAGGTCATCGCATATATTAGTCGACAACCTAAACCGCATAAAAGGTAGTGTCCAACTCATGATTTGGAGTTGGCATCTATAGTATTTGCTTTGGAGATTTGGAGATACTATCTATTAGGAGAGAGGTTCGGGTTGTTCATTGATCCTACATCATTGAAGTATCTCTTCTCCGAGAAGGAATTTAACTTTTTGCCAGCAGCGTTGATTAGAGTCCTTGGCCTCCTATGACTTTGAAAATTCCTATATGCCTACAAGGAAATGTGCTTATTGATGCTTTGAGTGAAAGACATACAATATTCGAAGTGATATTCCTAGAATACACATTGCTCAAGCTTATTTCTAGTTATCATTTCATAACTCGATGTGAGCTATGGCAAAAGATAATGGCCAGTTTGACTATCATGCCTACTTGGATTTAGCGAATGATACTAGCAAAAGGCGTAAGCTAGACTAATGAAGATCATGGCCAAATTAGAGGAGCGAGTAGTGTCTGTAGAGGTGATGCAGTGTGGACTCTATCAGGATGGTTGGCTCTATAAAAATGAGATATTGTTTTTTCTCGATGTCGATGGGTTGAAGGACGAGGCACTATGAGAGTGCTCTCATTCAAAATGGACTATATCCCGATGACAGTAAAATGCATCGTGATAAGAGATAGTCATTTTATTGGGAAAGGGTGAAGAAGGACATTGGGCATTCATTTTGAGATGAATGAATTGTCAGCTAGTAAATGTTGAACAGAAGAAGCCAAGTGGTTTCTACAACCAACTGAGATTCAAACGTGGAAAATGGGAACAAATATTAATGAACTTCATCGACGAAATGCAAGGACTAGAAGGAAATATGACAACATTCGAGTCACCGACGATAGATTGACGAAGAATGCTAGATTTATATTTCTTAGGTCCAGTAGAACGACATTCAAATTGGTCGAGTTATATATGGAATGGATAATGTGATTCCATTGTGCATCAAGAGCATTGTAAGTGGCTGAAACCTGTTGTTTGCTAGTCTGTTTTGGAAGAACTTACAAGAGGCATTTGGAAATTTAGCACCAAATTGACTAGACGATATCGAGTTTGAACTAGGAATGTGACGACCTCGTAAGCCTATTTGTATCGTTAGACGTGATACGAAATTGGTTGGGAGGAAGGTGGTGGAGTAGTAATGGTTATGTAGAATGAAAGCGAAGGTGATATCATATGGGAGGTCGATGAGAGCATGAAGACCGCTTGTTCGGAGCACTTCACCAGGGGGATTTCCACCTTTTTCCAACTTTCATATTGTATATCATGTTTGATGTATTATACAAGATAGTTAAGTATCCTACATGCTAGGGTAGGCCTAGATGTTATTTTTTGAAGTTTGATTGTTGGTATTTGATACGATTAGTTATGCTTATATGATTGTTAAGCATGTTGGATAGCTATGGTTTATATTGACTTGTTTGATTTTGGGATTCCGAAGGTGAAATTCCTAAAGTGGGGAAGAGTGTAACTACTCGTATTTTATGCATTGGAGGATCAGAAAGTATTATTTTTTAAATTCATAATGGGCTGCTTGACTCTTTAGTGATGGATGTTGTCGAGTATTGATATTTTTGACCATAGTAATTTTATTGGACATTTTTGACACTAAATTATTTTTGGCATTTATAGTAGTTGCATGTATTATGCAAATGTACGTGCACCGATGCATCAGAGAATCTGGACGAACGAAAAGTGTCCTTGGTGAAAGAGAAAGTCTGTGAGCTATGCAGTTGAAATTTTTTAAGATCGGATGTTTCAAAAGCCCGTACAACTTATAAACGTCCAAAAATAGCACCCTGGAGCATAATCTTGGATTTCGACAGAACTTGTGCGGTTGGAAAGGCAAAATGCAATGATTCAGGTGCTCAAAGAATTGTTTCAATTGTACATTCCTAGAAGTTGTACGATCATGTAATATGTGTTGGAATATTTTCAAATTTTGTGAAAAGGAGTATACACAATCCCTAACCCTCCCCATCCACTATAAATATTCTCCCATTCACTTGAGTCGCACATATTTTTTCTTCTACTTCATGTTGCTTCAAATTTCCATGGAAACCCATATCCCACTTCTCTTCTCCTCCTCTTTCTTATTCAAATAGCCACCATTTCTAAGGAAATAAAATCTGGATCCCCTTATTTTTTTCGAGGCCTATGCGGCCATGACCTCAGTCGATCCAACTCTGACTGTAGTGAATGAAATGCTAAATTCGATAAAGAGTGTAATTTTTGGAGGAGATTCGAATGGGGAAATCATTGATATGTGTCTATTCATATTGGCGAGGGGAGTTTGAAGAGGTAGATCGTCTAAGCCGTAGGGGTCTGACATGGTGGAAATTCCTTTGAGAAGTTTGGAAATTAAATAGGTTCCTTACATTTTTATTCATAGATGTGGGCTCGATACTGTATTGATGAGGCCAACAAACTGTCGGTCGAGATGCTGCTAGCATGCGGCAGTCGTAGGCAGTGTCACGGAAATTTTCAGTGATAGCATAGGTGTACAGAAGTGAATGAAAAGAAAATATATATAAATAAATCATGTGGTTAGGTTGCTTAGGGAGGATGGCTGGAACTAGGTGGTGCATATGGGCCTGGGGCAGCGTCAAGTGTCGTTGTGTGTTGGCATCTCGAGTAATGCAAGACAGTAATGAGGTGGAGTCATTGGTGTGCATGCATGCATTAGTTTTGCATGAATGGGGTAGTACAGGAAAGTGTAGAGTGAAAGTGGAAGCATGCTACATGAAATATGAAATCCTACTTACATGGTGATGTGGCATGGAAGAAAGCAGGTGATCTGGCTACAGGCAAACATGTCCCCAATTATGAAATGGTAAGAAGGTAATTATTGAAATAGTTAATTAAATTTGTTGGTTGATTAGTATAATTAATTTATTAAGTTATTTATATAAATCAATTTCTTATATTGTCCATATCTTTTGTATATAAGGTCCATTTTGGATGTGATTTCTTTCATTGCACTCATAATGAAGAACTTAATGACTTGGCAATGGTATGGTCAGATTTGGTTAAGGTGAGTGGTATTGTCTCTCACCATACTAAGATTTTAGTAATAGTATTAAAATGATGTTTTGAAATAATGTCTAACTTTAAAATGTGATTTCTAAAATACTTAAACCTATATCTTATTTGTAAAAAAAATTAAAAGTGTTTTAAAATGGTTTTAAATTAAATATCATATTTCCCCAGTTGACGCACTATTTTGACGATATTGCTAGATTTAGGCTATTTCTGATATTAATCCTACATTGGTTGCTTTGATGTATTGTATTGTGTTACTATAGATGTATGTAGGCTATTATAGATGTTAGTATGCTTATTGGTTGCATGTATGTTTGTTTTCTTAGTTTGGTTGAAACGTCGTTTGAAGGAAATATAGTATTAGAGAATATCCCATAAGGTAGGATTTCGTGCACAAAGTTTCTTGCATGCCGATTTAATTTGAGAACGAAGGATGGACTTAGGGATGTGCTTTGGATTTTGGGATATTTGCTAGATGTTTTCATTTGATTTGTACTTAACCATTTTTGGTTAAGTACATGACTAAAGTGGTCATCAGCGACTACTCTGGAGTGGTCGATATCTACCACAATTGATGATGGCCGATTTGGCCAATTTTGACATAGATGATGGAGAGGCTTCGAGGAGCATGATGCGATGGTTCATTCATATATTTGACACTTAATTTTGGTGTTTCTACTCTTTGATTAGTGGTTTCGGTGGTGAAGCGAAGATGTGACGCTTTGACATGATGACTTCACGATTCAACAATGATGATTCCGTGAAAGGAGGTGATGGCTTTGATGATGGATAGCTACACTTTGGGATGTAGAGTAGTCAAATTGATGGAATTGTTGGAGGAAGGTTATAGGATGAACGATGACACTCTGTGATTTATGATGGTTGTCTAGAGTAGTTCCCAATCGCAACGACTTAAGGAAAGAGGTTTAAGGATAGCTCCAGATGATCTCTACTATGGACGATATGTGCAATGGGATCGTTGATATTCATAGTGTTTCGATGTGTACTCGTAAAGTAGGGGTATGCGAGGACTCTCACTTGTATTTCTGATGATTGCCCCAGATCAAACGATGTTTCAATCTACTTACCCTGAACTGATGCGAAGATAATCTATTTCCTAGCCGACTGAGTGGCATGGATTTGAGTACTGAAAAATGAGGATGTTGAGTAGTCCCTGACTATTGCAATGTGGTCATACGAGTATCATATGTCTAATGCCCTGCGTGAGTGATGTGAGGATGGATGATGGATTTTATGCTTGTTTTGGGTTTTTATCACCCTAGAGATGTCACATGATGTAGATATCATCGATGTAGATATCCGGACACCCATTAGTACTCTGATGTATAGTACACCCATGATCACTATGAGATGGAGTAGCATATATCTTATGTTATGTGCTAACTCCGTGGATGTAGAGACAGGTCAAATATGATTTCTTATACCCTCTGTTTCATATACTATACTGACTTTCATAGTGTTCTGAGATTATTTATGGCTCACACCAGGCTTTTGTTTGACTCGAGGTTTTATGTTTTTCTCTTATTATCTTGGGTACTCTTAAATGAGTAAACTAGATAGCAAGTGTAAACATCACTTGGAGCTGTGCAAATGGAATAGTAGGAGATGATGCTTTCTTATACTTAGATTTTGAGTTCTTCTAGGGTTTTACTAAAATAGTAAAAGCAAGGTACGATTTGGTGCTTAGGAAGCTTTCTTAAGAAATCAAGGTGAGTAATTCTCACCACTATTTTCGATTCTAGTTGCAAGTTGTTGATTTTGATAATTGTTATGAATATTGGATGATTATTGTTGAATCACAGTCTGTCAAACACTTTTAGTTAAACCTGATTCTCGAAAACCTTACTATAACTTGCAATTGGGTGGTTATATTGATTTGTTGATGCTATAGACTTGCATGTGGTTGTATCGATGGAATTTAGTCCCCGCACATCATTTCAAGTTTTCGGAATTTAACATAAGAATCATTGCTTGGAGTTTATAGGCTCCAGGCATCGACACCAATCGATAGCTAAGTTCCACCAGTCGACCGCTAGCAGTTTACCGATGGAACGTCATGATCGACCAATTGTAGAGCCTAGAGCGTATAAAGCTCTAGGAAATTTTTGTTTTGTTAAGATTTCTTTTAGTTTTCTTCCGCCTTCATGATTTCTATGGATTCTTCTTTCTTGATTTCTATGAATTCTGAAATTTTGATAATATATTTTTAAGGGAATTTCATTATTATAATTTACTTAAAATAATATATATATATATATATATAAATAAAATTATCTTAAACTAGCATATTCAAATATATTATTTAAAGAAATAAAAATCACTATCAGAGTTTATATAAAATATATTATTAATTTCAAAATTCGTGTTTCGAATTATGGATATAAATCACGTATTTAAAAGTATTTGATGAAGAAAGATTATTATGGAGTTTTTTTAATAATAATAGTGTTCTAAAAGATGATAATAAAACTATATATATGTATGTGTGCGTGTGTATAAGATTTTTATATATAGTATCATATTTTATAGACATAGCAATTTTAAGGTCATTAGACCAATGTTTAAATGTTTTTAAAAGAAGTAGTTTCTATATAAAATATTTCTTCTGTAAAGTAAGAACTCTAACTAATCGGTTTAGTAGTACAAGTGGTATGTAACACTTGTACCACTTTAAAAATTAATTCTTCGACTCGTTTGATAGAATATTTTACTTGAGTGGAATCTATGATCATTTAGTAAATATTCAAGTATCAATGAGTCGTTATGAGACATTTGGCGATACCCATTTGATTGATATGAAAGTATTTAACACTTAGATCAGCAATGATCATTTAGGCATGTATTCAGACTCGTCTTATAATGGCTCACTTTCAGGTGTGTCATATATGCTTTCAGGCTCTCCTTAAAGTCACTCCTTTTCATACATGCCCAGCGTGTTTTCAAACTATCTAATAGTGACTCGCTCTTTGGCGAGACCGGCGTGCTTTTAAGCTTGTCTTTGGATAACTTGCTTTCATGCTTGTTCTTTTGGTTTTGAGCTGCTTTCATGCTTGTCTTTTTGGCTTTGACTCGCTGTCATGCTTGTCTTTTGGTTTAAACTGGCTTTCATGCTGGTTCGTGTTTTTGATTGTGAGATATTTTGATTCACCATATTTGAAATGATTGTTTGTAATAAGCATGATATATTTTTGTGGCATGGTGAATGACTATGATGTAGCCATTAGTTATTTGTATGTTGGCATACCATATAGTTATGGCTATATTGTTGAATTTTACTTATGTTACACTTATGATCTCATATATGTTAAATTAGACATAGTCTGATTCATTTATTATTTATTAATACTCAGGCCAGGCCGTGACATTTCAGGTACTGAGACTCATTGACCATGGAGTTAGGCTAGCTTATGGATGTGTCTATGTATCATTTAAATTCTAGACCTTGATGCATGTCGTATACTTTATATGAGCTACAGACATTTTATGTCATGTATTATATAGCCAACATGTTTATTATTTTATGCCAATAGCATACACGTCAATTATGAGTTTTATGAGGTAAAACTGAAGGTGTCCGTGTTAGCCTAAGGGAATACACATGTATTGACGCTCCTATCCAACTTTATTCTCCGTGTTACAGAAAATATTGCTAAAAAATATTCTTTGTTAACATGGGTGTAAATTTGGGGCATTACATCTTGGTATAAGAGCATAGGTCAAAACAATATAGGATATGTGAGACATGAATCTTAGCTTAGACAGACTTAGAGTCTCGTCCCTTGGGGTGCAGGGTAGGATTTAGAATTTATTTCCTATTCAGGATAGAAATACAAATAATTATTAAGGAATAGTCATCAAGACGTATTTACAAGATTTATATTACTCTATAAACTATTGTTATGGATAATGTACATTAGACCTAAGATGGCTTAGAATTAAATTGTTGTGTCCTGATCCATTAGCGATCAGAGTTGCACAGCGGAAGCCAATGGACTGTTTTCTACTGAGCACACTAATTAGTTTTTCTTATATGTGGTTTATTAATGGTTGGTTATTTAGAATTATAAGTAATTGCTTAGGAATCATCACGTGAAATTTATAAACCTGCTTTTAGTTTAACATTATTCAGGAAATTTGATTGCATAAATTAAATAGAATAATATAGTGATACATGCAGATGAGATTTGATAATTAACAAGGTTAGGCCTTAACAAATTAATTAATAAGTTTGTTTAAAAACTTAATATGGAAGGGAAGAAATGAGGGCGGCAAAATAGGAATAGTTATCCTTTTATCCCTTAAACCTTCACCCTTTCCCATTTCACTTTCATTTTTCACAAACATAAACAAACAAAGAAAATAAGAAGAGGCTGGCCACTAACAAGCTAGGGAGGATCCAAATTAAGAAGGGGAACTCAAGAAAGAGCTTAGGGAAATAAAAGCAGCCTCAAATCTCAAGTACAACATTAACTCTACGGTAAAAAATAAGAAAAAGCATATCTATTTGTTATTTTCGAATTTGACTATGGGTAATAACCGAATTATTTGATGATTTATGCCATGCTTTGGTTGTATGTTCATTGTTTGGATAGAATAATGATTTATGGAATTTTTATGAAATGATTTGAATGGGTTTTTTAGGGCAAAATCTAAGTTTTTTATCTCCAATTGCTTTGATTTTCTGTTATGTCGTGTAAATCGTCAATTTGAAGATGGAGTTTTAATTTAATATTTTTTCAAGTTAAATTGAATATTATATGAATTTCCTAAGTTGGAAATTTAGTTTATTCAGGTTTTAATTATTTAAAATAATTAAATATAGTTTTTGATCGTGAAATTTTTATATGGTAAAAATTTGAAATTTCTGAATTTTTTTGGATTTTTTCCAAGTGATTTCGATTTATTAAGATTTATTTTGCTTGATAAGCATTTAAATCAATAATTAATTATGGATATTAATTAATTAAGTTGAAAATTAATTTTGGGACTTTAAAACTGGATGCAGCAGTATTTTTGAAAAGAATTGAAAAAATATTGCATTATCCAATCGAAATTGGATAAGGGTTAAGATTTGGTGAAAAGTAATTGCTTTTACTAGTAATAAATCAGTTTTCACAATAATTACGATAATGTTATGCCGCACTTATTCATACCAAAGATAAGATAACGGCACAGCTATGAGAGTTGGCGTCGATATGGAGGGAAGTTTATGATAATTACTTATGTAGTTATAGAATGATTCCAACCAGGTCGAAGTGGACCTTTTCGACAATCTAATATTGGTCGCGTCGCAACTTTGTAATTCATTTAACTGTTTAAAACTTAATGCCGCAATCATTTATGCCGCATGTTTTCACCATTATTTTAAATGATGCCACATACCACCATTTTGATTGTTTCTGATATCAACTATATAAGAGGTAGTGATGCCATCTATTTTAATACCAACTTTATAGGTTATACAACGTGGTAGCCGAAGTATTATAAGTCATTGTTTTGGGTAATGATGCCAACTGGTTTCATTACCACGTTCCTTTGATGTCACCAATAAGGCCTTTAAGGCGAAGATGGCATACTAATTACGAAGTGAAAATTTATAAGGCGATAGCCCATATCACAAGGAAGATGGTAACCTTGTTTGTGACATAAAGTTTATACCTAAAAAGAAATTTAAACATTTGTCTTCGAACCTTGGATAAAGGTTCGTTATGGTTTTATGCGGCATGGACGCCACATCTCTTCATTTTAAGGCCGACGAGGCTATGTTTTATACCAACTAAAACTATGTTTTAAAAGGGTGAGATAGCCAATCTTTAAGAAGGTTGGTCACCTTATTATTTCAGCAATTAGCCGTATATTTATAAAAATCTAAAAATTTTGTTTTCTAACCTTAGATAGAGGTTCAACATCATAAAGTGAGGCATGAACGCCACATATCTTCTGTATTAACGGTGGATAGCCTTATGTTTTCATTTCGACATTGTTCATTGGAGGTACCAACAGAGATTAACTATGATATGCTATATGCTTTAGAAATTTCAACACCGATCATTGAGGATACCAATGTTTTTCATTTTGATATATTATAAGTTTAAGGGGGATACAACCTAATTGGGGACACCAGCAGACATAGGTTGAACATGTGGGTTAAACATGAATTAAATTGATAAGTAATAGGTTCATAATCATCCTAGGAAAACTGTGGGATGCGAGATGGATAGTCCACATCATGTCAGAGATGGATAATCTATGTATGTTCAATGAGGGGTTCATAATCATCCTAGGAAAACCATGGGATGCGTGATGGATAGTCCATATCATTTTAAGTGAATGAAACCATGTGGTAGTCCATATGTGAGGGGATAGATAATCCATAAAAATGTTTATATATGAGATGGATAGTCGACATAACTTTGATAATGAAACCATTTGGGATAGGTAGTTCATATGGTAGTGGATGAGTAATCCAAATAATTACATGTGAGATAGACAGTCCATGTAAATCTAAGACGGATAGTCATTTGTAATTAAGACAGATAGTCAGATGAAATTAAGATGGTTAGTCTAATAAATTGGGATGGGTAGTCCAAAGTATGTAGCATGAATAAAAATGCTTATTTTCTATGTTCTAACAATTGTGATTGCAAGAGCATAATTTGTTTTAGTTAAAGATACTAGTGACCGGAAAACCTGTTCCGCTCAACGGTGTGGTCTCACTTGATATCTATTTTTGGTCGAGATGGTAGGTTATTATTCATACCATACTGTCTGTTTAACTCAAATTTTTTGTTTTCCCCTTAAACTTTTGAGTACTCCTTTGAGTAGGTTGGAAATAAGGGATTTCAGGTATTTAGTTAGACGAATAAGCTTCTCAAAATCACAACATCACAATTGTCAATTCACAACACTTATAACTATTACAGATCAAATTTGTAACGCTTATAACCATTACAAATAGGTACATGATATACGTCAATAATTTCAGGCTGCATAAATTCACTTCAACGGTCTTATTAATGGCTTCTCTTCACTGAGCGATTTTCTCTTACTCGTTAACCCCTGCTCCTCTTCTCTTACTTCGCTCTAACATATTGCGCTCTCTTTACTGTCGTTCCTTGGCTTCGACAGATCTGTGGTTTCTTGGGTTACTCGATGTCTTTCTCGAGTGTTGCCGAGTTCGCTCTCTCAGGCAAGTTCTTGTGCGATTGCCCTCCGTTTGTCGCTATTGCCTCGGCTTTATTGGCGGAGGTGGCTGCTCCTATTTCGATTACTTATTCTGGTGATAGATCAGTGGACATTAGGGTTTTCTCTTTGAGTCAATTTGGGGCTTTGTCTCGATCTCGATTCTTGTTGGTTGACAATTGCTTTATGGAGATTTCGCCATTATTCACCGATGATTTGGTGTCGCGCCCTCCTCCTTACCGGCGTGGGTCTTTGAATGTTGACTTGTTGTCGGCTGCTTGTTCTGGCGATTCTGGGTATGGCCAGAGTCGGGATTTCATCGCCCGGTTTGAGCCCTCTCTGAATTTCTCGACGGCTTGCGCCTTTATGCCTTATGGGGAGGAGGGGGTGACGGTGGGTTCGGTGGATTGCTTTTTTGGGTGTGTGGCTAGAGAGCAGATCGATGGGGGTTTAATCGCCTCATCAAACTCTGCTCTACCTGCTTCCTTGCCTCCGTCTCAGTTAGTATCAGATGGTTTTGTGTCGCCTTCTGATGGTTGTGTGGTTAGCGTTGGGGGGCTCTTGGTTGCCACCGTGGTTGATGGGGATTTCACCGCCCCATGTAGCCAAGAGATCGGTAATTTCTTGCCTCGGTTGCAGTTTGCTGGAATCCCCTCTGGGCCTGAGCTCGGTGATGTCTTGACCGACGTCTCCGTTGTCTCGTACCAGGCATTCCCAGTGTTTGATGGGTTTTGCGTTTCTTTTGGTGAGGTTGTGCTGGATGGTTGGCTTGTGGGTTCTCGGTGGGTTGTTGGTGGTCATTCAGTCAGTTGTTTGGCGAGGGGGATCTTGGTGGTTGATTCTATCGGTCTTATCCTTGAGAGAGCTCCCCAGGTATGTTGTGGGTGGGGATGTCAGGTGAGTTCATCTTCTCTGTTTTCTACTTTTGTCATTGTTGGCGAAGTTGTTGCTGTTGCTTGTTCTTGGATTACTGTTGTTTCTTTATTGCCTATGAGCCATGACACACTTTGGTGTGTGCTCCCTGGCATGGTTGCTCTGTCCGGGACGGGTGACATGACAGGTCATGTAGGCAGTGAGCGCTTCGTGTGGAGCGGTCAGTGCAGGTCTTATTATTGGTTTTTGATTTACTGCCATTGTGAGGCTGATTCTGTGTCGTATATGGCTATCTTGGGTCTTCATTCGCTGGTTGGTCTTCTGCGGTCTTTACGGAGAACTCACTCATCCAGGATCGAGAGGCCCGAGCGATATTCTTGGTCTTTTCGCATAGTGGTCTCAGATTTGGATCACTATGCGGAAAGCTGGGAACTTTTCCGGCTTTCCTCGACACCCTCTGTTGATCTCTCTGTTACGACCATCGTGCGAACTACACCTGTCGCGCGGGGCTGTCTCATCAGTGACAGTCCGACTTGGGTTAGGTTCCTACAGCACCGTGGGTTGCGTATTATATGCAGCCCTACATACTTACGTTTTATTTCGTCTATCGAGGTGTCTTCAGCCTCATCGTCTGATTGCTGCTCTTCTCTATGCTCCTTGCCATCGTCCGCTTGTTCCTTATCCATTACCATCTCGATGCTTAGCGAAGCGGAGATTGCAATCATTAATGATCGCCTCTCTCGCCTAACTAAGAACTCGGCTCCATCCAGATCTTCTCTTAGGCTCTCGGGTTCGATGGAGCCGGCTCAGGCTTCTGCCGATCCCATCCCTTGGATATCGACTTCCCGTGTGCAGAGACCTTATCGTCGCCGCACGAGAGATCCCCACTCCACTCCTCGTACTATCCGTACTCGCTCTATAGCGGCGGCTGAGCAGACAGATCGGTCTGCTTTTTCATCGTTGTTTCTTATTTGAGCTGGGTCTGTTCTGTTCTCCCTGTCCTCTGTTTTCATGCTTTCATGTCGAACTTTCTTTTCTGGAACGTTCGTGGTATTGGCAACGAAGCTTCTTGCGCTAGATTAAAGCGCATTGTCCGTAAACATTCTATTTGCTTGATTGCTCTGTTAGAACCTTTTGTAGGATCTGGAGAGATTTCCAGGGTTGTCCTGCCGCTTGGGTTTGGAGGTGTTGTGTCCAATGTTTCGGGTAAGATTTGGATTCTTTGGTCCAAATGTTGTGTTGTCCACCCTTTGTTTGACTCGGACCAGCTTATCTCTGTGGTTTGCTCTACTTCTCCTTTTCCTCATCCATTTCTGTTTTCGGCGGTGTACGTCAAGTGTGATAGGATGGAGAGATTATCCCTGTGGGATGATATTCTTCATCTAGCTTAGATGGGCTTTCCGTGCTCTGTTGTGGGTGGTGATTTCAATGTTGTCGCTAGTCAGGCTGAGAAACTGGGGGGGGGGCGGCCATTGACCGCTCTTCAGTTTCTGATTTCAATTCATTCATTGTGAGCTCAGGATTCTTCGACATTCCTTTTGTGGGATCGGCTTATACCTAGTCTAATAACCAGGAGGGTCCGAACCGGATCCTTTCTCCGTTGGACAAAATTTTTGGGTCACCTGAATGGCTCAATCTTCCTTTCTCTTTCTCTACAACGCATCTCCATCGAGCCTGCTCTGATCATGCCCCGTTGGTTTTGCAATGCATTCCTCGATCTATCTCGGGGCCATCTTCTTTCCGCTTCCTCAGTATGTGGTGTTCCCATCACTCCTTTCTTCAGGTTGTCGAGGAGTCGTGGTCCGGTCCAATCTCAGCTTCTCCCATGGGGGGTTTTTCCCAAAAGTTGAAACGTCTAAAGGCTAGACTTAAGTCCTGGAATTCCCTTGTTTTCAGGAACATTTTCGATCGTGTTAGAGCGGCTGAGGAGTCCCTTATTCTTGCCGAATCTTTGTTCGACGAGAACCCTTCGGCCGAAAACAGGGAGAATTGGGCATCGGCCCAATTGGCTTTCTCTTCGGAGCTTCGTATCGAACACTCTTATCTTCGCCAAAAGGCGAGGGTAAAATGGGTGGTCGATGGGGATTCGAACTCCAAATTTTTCCATTCATCCATTCGTAAGAAAGCCAACCTTCTTTCCATTCGAGAAATTTTGAGACCGGATCTTTCTTTGGCGTCCTCTCCGGCTGAAGTTAAGGAGATCATAGTGTCTCATTTTCAATCTTTCCTGGGTTTTCCATCGGTGGCGGATCAGGATCTGGATATCCTCTCTTTCATTCCCAGATTGATCCCTTCTGAGGATGCGGACGGTTTGGCGGATTCGCCTACTCCGGAGGAAATCCGTGCTTGCGTTTTTGCTCTCAGCAAGGATAGTGCTTCCGGTCCGAATGGTTTCAACGGATCTTTCTATCGGTGTGTGTGGCCTATCATTCAATTGGATTTTTGTTTAGCTATCCAGCAATTCTTTGCCGGCAGTCTTCACCCCATTAGTTGGTCTTCCACCAACTTGGTTTTAATTCCGAAGTGTGATAACCCTCGGTCATGCGCGGAATTTCGTCCCATCAGCTTGTGTAATTTCTCCAACAAAGTTATTTCTAAGGTGTTGGCCATTCGTTTGGCTCCGTTCCTTGATCGTAGCATATCCTCCTCTGAGGCAGGTTTTGTGAAGGGTCGTCTTATCACTGATAACGTCCTGTTAGCCCAGGAACTGATTTCCCAGATTGACAGGAAGGTTAGAGGTTCCAATGTTGTTTTCAAACTTTATATGGAGAAGGCTTATGATCGTATGTCGTGGTTTTTCATCATTAGAGTTCTGCGTGCTTTTGGGCTTCCAGAAACCCTTATCGATTTGGTTTGGAGACTTATCTCTAACTGTTGGTTTTCCGTCCTCATTAACGGATCAGCCAATGGATTCTTTAGGGCTGGTAGGGGTCTCCGTCAGGGTGATCCTCTATCGCCTTCTCTTTTCGTGATTGCGGCTGAAGCTTTCATTCGAGGGATCCACACCTTAACGATTTTCGACCAGGTTCACCGATTTGGTCTTCCGAGTAGGTGCCCGCTCGTCTCTTCCTTATCCTTTGCGGATGACATTGTCATATTCTCCAACGGTAACCGGTCGTCTGTTCGTCGCCTCATTCGCTTTATCCATCAGTACGAGCGATGCTCGGGCCAGCGCATTAACTCGTCGAAAAGTTGTTTCGTTCATGCGAAGGATATGGATTCTACCAGGGTTTCCTGGATCCATTCGTTCACAGGATTCAGGGAGGCTTCCCTTCCTCTTCCTTACTTGGGTATTGTTCTCTACAGGGGCCGGAAACTTAATGCCCTTTTCGATCCTCTGATGGATAAGGTTAGGGGAAAGATCATTCGGTGGAATGCTTCGTTTCTATCTCAGGCAGGAAGATTGGTTCTTATCAAGTCGGTATTAGGCTCGCTGGGTACTCATGTCTTCGCAGCGATGTCTCCTACCGCCTCTTTTTTCAGGTCTTTCCAATCTTTGGCTTCTTCTTTCTTCTGGGGGTCGAAGGTTGACAACCACCGTCATCACTGGGTATCGTGGGACGTGGTGTGTCGTCCCAAGGAAGAGGGCGGGCTAGGATTGCGAAATCCAAAGGACATTTGTTCGGCTTTTGCTTGCAAGCTGTGGTACAGGTTTGGGACTACCGATTCCCTTTGGGTGAAGTTCCTCCGAGCCAAGTACCAAAGTCTGACCTCCGCAGGCTTTTCCGGATCTCCATCCTATGCTAGTGAAACTTGGAAGCACATGCAATCGATCAAACCTTTCTCTGACTCCCACGGCGGCCAATCCAGTTGGGATGGTGGTTCGTTTTCCATCTTGAAAGCTTGGAGTTCGGTTCGTCTCTCTTCCCCCATTTAACCTTTATTCTCCTTCATTTGGGACGCCAAAATCCCTCCTAAAGTGTCTCTGTTCATGTGGCGAACCCTTCATAAGGGATTGCCAGTTGATGAGAACCTTCAGCGGATTGGTATTCCTTTTGTTTCCCGTTGCAGATGTTGCGGCAACGGGAATTCGGAATTTTTGGATCACTTAATCTTTACCGGTTTCTCTGCCAGATTCTGCTGGAATTATTTCGGTAATCTATTAGGTATTAGAGGTTGCAACAACTCGTCGGAGGATTTACAGATGACCTGGTGGAACGGTATCAAAGGTGAATCTCTCCGTTCTGTTGTTTTTCGCTTAATTTCTTGCCTTATCTGCTGGCACCTATGGTGTGCGCGGAATAAGGCTATTTTTGAGGAGTCTCTCATGGATCTCGTCTCTGTTATTCGCCGGGTGAGGAATGATGTTTTTCTTGCTTTTCGTGGCAGACCTTTCAAGGGTTCGATTAGCTCTCGTTCTGCCCATCTTGTGGCTCTGTTTTCTATTACCTGTTCTCAGCCTCCCGACAGGGCGGACGTTGGTTGATGTCCGTCCTTAAGCCAGGTAGTTCTGGCTTAACCGTCTCCGTCTTCCCCCCCTTTTTCCCCTGATTTAGTGGCTTCTGGTTGCAGGCTCTGGTTTTATAGGTTTGGTTTGAGGTTGGTTATTTCTTCTACTATGCTTGGATTTGGGCTGTCGCTATTCTGGTTCTTGTTTCGCCGTTCTCTTTTTCGGCTTCTTCTGCTGAATCTCATCGTTCTGTTTTGTTTCCCTTCTGGGAGGAACCTTCGGCAGCTATCTCCGTTTTTTCTGATTTTGGGGTATTTATAAACGGCTGCTTCGCCGTATTTTGTTTTATGGACCTTCTGTTGGCATATTTTTTTGTTTTTTCTGCTTTATTTGCTATTTATCTTCCTCAGCTTTATTCGCCGGCTTTTGGTCTTTTTTTCTATGGGTTACCTGTCAGGCTTGTTGACAGCTTCTGTTTTCTATTTATATATATTTTATTATATATATATATATATTAATATATATATATATATATATATTCCAACCAAAATAATATTACCACAAAATCAACCATCATATACTTCCATGATCTAGAAATGTCTATATTTTCCGCATGTTTGCATATAAATTAACCAAGATTTATAGTTTACACTTGCAACAATGGACTAACTCCAATCAGTGCGTAGCACCGGTTCATCTAGTTCATGGAAAATTTACATGCTTTTTATCCGCTAGAATATGCAGCAGCGATCACTTTCAACAGTAAATATATATTACTGCAATTTATTATCAAATAAATATTCAAGAAATTATTGTCAAGGACAAAATTTCACAGCTTTTTATCCTCAAGGACAGACCTTCAATATTTTATCCTGAAGGACAACTTTCTGTAGGTATCAGTTTTTAGTTATTGATAGCAGTTTTTAGGTATCAGTTTATAGTTATCGGTAGCAGTTTTTAGGTATCAGTTTTAGCTTGGTAGCAGTTTTGTTGTCCTTATGAATAATTTTGAAAAATGTTTGTCCTTATGAATAATTTTTAGAAGAATGTTTGTCCTTGTGGTAAAAATATTGAAGTCGTGTCCTTGAAGCAAAAAATATACAAATTTTTGTCCTTTAAAATAATTCCCTCATAAATATTTTTTTGTTTCTTGTTTATTTTACAAAATGACCCAGATAAGATAAGTCCTTTATTTGAATACCTTATACTTAAGATATTGATTTCGTAAAATAAATAACTACAAATACGTTGCCACTTGCCAGCTTAAACATCAAAAAATCGATGTATATTCAGAATCTCAAATTAATTCCATTTTGCTTAATGTACCTGTATTAAATATGCACAATATCATCATACTTATATTTAATCTCCTAATATTCCTTGCAATTGTCCAGTAGGAACAACGTTTTCAATCAACATGTCCATCTCTTCCCTCCAAAGCCATTTGTATTCCACAGAAAGTAGAAAATGGACAACATCAATGGACAATTATCCTGGAAATGCTTTTGGGAGAAATATCAAAATTAGGTTTCATTCCAAATCAGATTCCAAGCTCAACTTCTCAAAAGTATTGTCTTTGAACAAGGCTGATCATCATTCCCCCTTCTCTCCTGTACAATGCCTTTCGGGTTCGGTACATCAACAAAACCACAAATGCAAACCGATAACCAATCAAATTCAATTAGGCAACTCATCACTGATGTCGACTATCCTTAAGACTATTGATGCATTTGTTCGGTTCACTCGGCCCCACACTATCATCGGCACTATTATTGGCATAACATCTGTTTCACTTCTTCCCGTGGAAAGTTTTTCAGATCTTAAGCTTTCATTTTTTATAGGACTGATCAAGATGATTGTTCCAGCTGTTTTGATGAACATTTATATAGTGGGACTGAACGAGATTTACGATGTCGAAATCGATAAAATTAATAAGCCTACACTTCCCCTTGCTTCTGGTGAATTCACAATGGGAGTTGGAATAGCACTTGTAACTGCCAGCTTTATATTGAGTTTCATTACAGGATTTCAGTCTCCGCCTTTGCTTTTAGCACTACTCATCTCTTGCATTCTTGGAACCATCTATTCAATAGATCTTCCTTTGCTTCGGTGGAAGCAATACCCACTTCTTGCTGCATCATGCATTCTCTTTGTACGCGCTTTTTTATTGCAGCTTGCATTCTTTGCACATACCCAGAAATATATACTTGGAAAGCCATTCATGATCAACAAATCATCAATGTTCGGCACTTCATTTATGTGCTGCTTTGTAGCTGTTATAGCTCTTTTTAAGGATATACCTGATATTGAAGGGGACAAAAACTTCGGGATTCAGTCATTTAGCGTCCAATTGGGTGCAGAGAAAGTATTTTGGCTTTGCATAAAGATATTACTAACAGCTTATACTATTGCTATGATGTTGGGAGCAACTGCTCCTAATTTGTACCTAAAATTTATAACCGTTATTGGTCATGGATTACTTGCTTTACTGCTACTGTATGGTGCTAAATCGGTTGATGTAAAAAGCAGTGCTTCGATGTATTCATTCTACATGTTCATTTGGAAGCTGTTTTATGCAGAATACTTCCTCATTCCTTTTGTGCGTTGATAATGCTGGAGAAGTTCAAGATGAAGTTTGTCTGCTACATAGTTATTTATTGTAAAAGCTTTGGTTATGGGTACTGTTAATATGTAAAGAGCACATGTTATTTATATTATCAATGACAAAAAATATATTATCTTGGATACTTATTTTACTCTTCATCATAAAAAACAGGAGGAATTCAAAAAAAAAAAAAAAAAAAAAAAAGTACAAATAGGTACATGACAAAATCTATAACATATTTCTCAACGGTTATCGGGAATATAAAAATTCCCAACGGTTATAACCGTTGGGATATATTGTATTTACCAACAGTTATAACCGTTGGTAAATATATTACTAAAATACATCATTTATAACATCAAACAGATTTCATTTATAATACTGATTTTATTTATAATACAAGTTCAAATTTATAAATACAAGTTTGGTTTTGTTGAACCATATCATGTAACAACAAACATCAAACAGATTTCATTTATAATATAAATTCAAATATATATTAATGATAAACATGTAGCCAAATTTCAAAACTGTTGCACCAAATTTCAAAACAAACATTATACATACTGAGTACTTCATATCTTCTACAAAGTTCACGATAACTTTGAATTTTACTAGAATAAGACGTCTAAAATCTTACAAACAACGAATGCGACTTTTCGACCAAATTACAAAATCTTCCATCAACTAACTCAGCCAAATTTTACCCGCTTCTGATTTTTTCTTTTCTTCTGCAGCTTCTACTAAAGCCTGCATATGTAGAAACAATGCTCAATTTACAAATCAAATTGAAAAAAAGCTTCATTGTACTTGAAAATAGAACTGCACCAAATCTAATAATAAAATCAAGCACTTTGCTTTGTTAAAAATTGCGCTTTACAACTCAATTTATAAGCTAGGCTAAGCTTTGTTTTTAACTTAAATCAGAACATCAGTTCTGTAATTCTATGTTCGAAAATTACATCATCCATTTTCTAGGCAATTCATCAAATTGCTGCAAAAAAAAAAATTACTATTAAGGTACAGAGAAATGATGCTTGTGAGCTAATGACTACAAAATTTGTAAGGTAAGCTTCAGTCTGGAAAAAAAGAGTCTGGAAACAATGTTGCTTCTAAAAATTTGTAAGCACAAACACATGTTATCAAATATTGGGTCATGCATAGACTACTATTGATTGCCTGGTAATGATATTACCTTACTCAACACTGATGCATTCATTTATACTCTGAAAAGGACGAATATCATACTCTACCTGTATTATTGTATGCACGCACATAATATAGTGTATACTCTACCAAGATGTATTGTTGTATGCATGCACATAATATAGTGTATACTCTACCAAGATGTAAAATCATTCACATGATAAAGAAAATGATGTGAGAGAATGATTTTACATGATAATGTTTAACAGTTGGAACACCATGCTCAAGCAATGCAGGGATTGGAAAGATATATAAATATCTGAAGAGGTCGTGATGACTAGAACAACTAAGGAAATGTCTTCTTGAGTAGCTAAATTATTCAAAACAGAAGTAATACAAACACATAAATTAATATATGAAATTATACCATACCTCTTCTTTTGAGCTATTTAGACGAACCTCTCACGCTTTAAAAACAAACTTTGCACTTCCTGGTGTCGATTCATTCAAAGCCTTGACCTGATACCAAGGTAGTTTGCTAAAGTAACAACAACAATGCAAAATAAACAACAGTGGGTATACACAGAAGAAAGAGAGAGCAAACACGGCTCTAAAAATAAATTTCCACTGGTGCACCAACTATTCTAAATTTGGTACCTCCAAAAAGAAATTGAAATCATTCTATTCAGGTCATACTTATAAGTTATAACTAACATATATGATATAATATTACTAGTTGTGGCAACTGATAAAAAATAATGATACAATATGGACAAATCATGCACTTACATTTCAATCATCTTCTTGTTTTGGTTACACTGCAGAGAAATTATTGGTACATTATGGAAAATTAATGATACATTATATGGATAAATTATTCACCCCCGATCCCCCGTCATGATAGGTCAAGATATGCTATGGTGTACTATTATGAGCAAAATTAACCTTACTTTGCTATGAATTTATTCATTTCTAACTATAATCTGAAATTGAAATGACAAGCCTACTCTGAATCTAGATTACCTCTATTTATATGTGAAATTTTCTTAAATTGCGTGGAACTTCAGAATGATTAAGTAGAAACCTGTAAGCAATTTAAGGTAAGTCGATAACTTGCATACAAGAGCTTGCAAGTAGTCAGCTCAAATAGGCTAAATAATGTAGATATAATTCTCCATATTTCTAAGATATGAGAGCTTGCATGCGATGTGCGTTTGAAAGCATGAGTCTGACACCCTCTGTACATAAAAATATATACCTAGTCAGCTAAGCTCATTAATGTACTGCAATTTGAGTCTGACACCCTCTGTACATAAAAATATATACCTCGTCAGCTAAGCTCACTAATGTACTGCAATTTGGTGGCTATAGTCCTAATAATTAATCGACATGAAATATCTCTTTTTTCAGGCGTGGCCAAACTATGCTGTATAAATAAAGTAGAATGATAGCCCGCCCATGTACTGATGTATACTTTAATAATGCAATTAGTTATATGATACTATCAAGATATTTGGAAGGATATAAAGTTCGTGTGAATCCAAAGGTCATCTATAGTATATTACATACTAAGAAGCTTAGCATTCTATAGATCAGAATTGCATTTACATATTTCTTTTACTTCTTATATGAGTTCAAAAGTAATTACACTCTAACCACATTTTACTTGCCCTTTGATTCTTTTTTTTATATTTAATGTGTGAGGAAAAATAAAAGACTTTTTGTTTATTTTTTACTTTTATTATTCAGATGAGTGAATCCATTTGATTAATATCAAATCAACCATGTCATCACTTTAATCTAACAAGTAAAATTAATATTATCATTTTATATAAATTATGTATGCTAAAACATTTATATTTATGTTTGGAACACCAAATTTAGATGCAGAAGTTACACCAAGATAATCTCGAGAGGGATTTAAAATCCGAGATGTACACCCGAGATACACCAATTTCACCCGAAATCTCAAAAACTGTCTTGCAGGGTGTATGAAAACAAATAATTTAAAATGCAGGAATAAAGAACTCAGATCCAGCAAAGAAAAAGTTGGCCATGAAAATATAATAGTGTACCATCATTTAACCGATTCAAGTACTCTAAATGAATCCATAATCCTTCTCAACTCATTTTCCTCTTCTACAAATACGTTCTCATGAGTCTGCAACCTAAGTTCATATAACTAGTTGTTTCCAACTGCAAGAACAGATAAATACCGCCTGTCCCTTTCAAGACGGGCAATTCTATCCTGTGGCATAACAGCCAATTCATTGTTATTTGCATATGATTTGATATTCACCTGCATATATTATGGCACAATTTTAATATTTACAACTGAAGATTGTTTTTAATCAAGGAACGGGTCCTACATCCTTATTGTCAACGTAGCAACAGAAAAAACCTAAACTAGATAGACTATAAGGAAATAATTATAATGTAACCTTTTCCTTATATATTAGAAATATTTCCATCCAAAATATGTGGAGTAAAGCTATGTTTATCTGCATAAAAGATACATATCATCTCATGCTTTTATTAAATAAGTACCTTATAATAACATTTAAAATATATTACCTAAATGTAGACCAAAGAAAGGGTAGTTAAAGCCAAAACAAATTTCATTCCCTTTTTCTAATTAACAAGTCAGCCGGCAGCTGATGCGGGCACCACTTGATTCAGGGATCGACATTACTTCAAACATACATCATTATGAGGTTTTTAACTAAACAGGGCATCCACATGGTTCATAAAGCCAAAATAATGGCTTATCTACCATTCAGACTACTGTTAACAAAATGACCCCTCCTCTTAACTGTTTTATTTATATACTTTTAATGCCAACAAAAAACCATCCGAGGACTCTAAACTCGCAAATTTATATCACTAATTTTTCAAATAATACATTGTATTTTTGTTTGACAGATGGCTGTATAGATTCAAATTTCTTGGTATAACTAATGAAGTTGTTGGCAGTACAACTACAATAGATGTTTCAACTAACATGATATTCGGTTATCCTAATTCTGAGTTGAATTAACTTTTGAGGATAGCTGTGTTTTTGATGTAGAAAAAAAGAGCACTAATTCAGATGAAGACTGAGGTTTAAGATTGAAAGCAAAGTAATTTATGAACAAGAATACGAAAAGGAGAGGACGTAGCATGATTAACAAGAATAAAAAAAGGAGAAGACATTGCATTATTTAAATGTTATATGGCAGCTCTGAGACTCATGGAAAACAATAGTACAAGCATCGTTAAGAAAAAAATAAAAAACATGGACATAATATACATGGAGACATAGAGAACCAACACACTAGCATTAATTTTTGCTAGCTCCAAATATGTCATTGGGTGTGCAAGTTAACTATGTCTGGACTCTTATCATAGAAAACACAGAATTTTTTTTGCTTGAAAGCACGTATTGAGTGTGTTCTGGCTATCTTTGTCAGACATATGTGAAGCAGTGTTTACTTATTAACAGTCCAAGAAAAAGCTTGCTCATATTTTGGGCAATGTACAATACACATCCCCACCAGATTCTTCATTGTATCTTTGAAATTCATATAGGTTAGCTTTAAGCAATTCACAGGCAATAAAAAGATGCTTCTGCATAATTTGCAAAATAAGACAACTGACAAATTAGAAATAGAATTATTCAGTTGTAATTATGGGAGAAATACTAGTTTGTACATTAGTAGAAGTTATACTTGAAACTGAATCAGATGGTAACTATGATGAAATGATGTACATAGATGGTTGCAAATTCTCAGTTCAGAAATGGAAATATTAACATGTGCCTAATGAGCACATGCTAAAATTAATAATAGTTCACAAGAATTTATGGCTTATAGATTCATCATTTCAATTTGGAGGGTGTTTGTGTGTTTTGAAGTTGGGCTTTTTGTTCGTTTTTTTTTGTTAATAATTAACTTTTAATGTGTGCTTAATGGCACATGCTAACACAAATTACACAACACTAATATGAAAATGAGACAGAAAAACTGAGCTGAAGAAATAAATATTATAAAGTGCATCATTTTTTCCAAAGAAAAGTATCAGAGAAAAATAACACAATACGATACAAGCGATGCAAAAATAAAAAAATAAAGCTATATTTAATGATATACCTGATGATAAAAGTAATAATGCGACCGCAAGATATGACGTTAATCAGAGGGGTCATACTTGTTCACAAATTTGAGGAGTTTAATCTCATCTAAGCTCTGATCAAAGAAATCCTTGTCATTTTTAATTATTTTTGGGGTGACATCAGTTCTAGTATAAAGATCATATGCTTGCACAATACTACTAAATGCACCAGAACCAAGAAGCTCAGTTATATATTATCTTCCTGCTAACACTGAATTTGGAATGATTGGCAACTCCTTATTCGCTTAAAATCCAGTCCTGAAATTCAAAATTGGGATACTTTGGAATTAAGCATGTAAGATAGGCTGAAAGAAACTTCATCATTAATTTAGTTTAAGCTGTCTAAAACATGAATCTAAAATTTGAAAGTAAAACATAATTTTAATAACGATTATAAATCATTTACCAAAACATATATAATCAACCAACAATTTTCTTCATCAATTTGTTGAAAAATTACTTACGTGTCAGGTTCATAAATTATAAGAATAAAAGTATGATTTGGAGCCTGATGCAACCCAAAGAACTTCATTATCCAAAAATTCAAATGTAATTCACATCTAAAATGGAAAGAATTTTGTTTAGCCTTTAAGAGTCTTATTTTACCAATTCACTTAATAATATAAGTCAAATTTCAATATATCAATTATAATTGAATGGTGAAATCACTTTTGTTCAGATCCAGCCAAAATATTTGAGTTCAAATGTGATACATTTATTACTACAATTATAGGTAAAATTATTGTATATTTTGCAATTGAAATCCCAGTCTAGGTTAATACATTTTTCAATAAATAATTTCCCTGATGCAAGCTAAAGCTCTCTGTGAAATCCCAGTCTAGGTTAATAAATTTTTCAATAAATAATTTTCATTAATAAATATTTAAACCATGTTTTATGTAACATTCATGGCACTACAGCATAAATAATCATGAACTGCACATTCATCCAATTTAATTTCACCTATTGTTAGTAAAGGTGGTTCCAAATTTTTCATCAAGGAAATAAAAATTAAGTATGAATTGAATACACAATAGTATGTATCTTTAATTTTTAGTTGGTCAAAACAATTATAGTAAAACTTACTAAGATAGAAATCTAATTTTAATTCAATGCGAAACAAAAAAAAAACTACTCAACGAACATTTTGTTGTTGATTGAATTCATATGATATCCACCTCAAACTGAGCTTAGAGAACATCTCGTTTTAATTGAATTTATAGAATGGTCTCGCTTATATTCTACGCACTAAACTAGCTCGGTTTTAAAACTGGACGAGGCTCAGTTTCTGTAACTGGGTGAGGCTCGATTTCTGTAACTGGACGCTCGGTTTCTGAAACCGAGCAAGCTCAGTTTTGTGCAGCCAAGCCTTGCTCAGTTTCTGTAACTGAGCCTTGCTCAGTTTTTAAACTGAACTTCGCTCGGTTTTTAAACTAATTGAAACCTTTCAAATAAATGAACTGTTCAAATTGGGAATAAAAAAAAATTAAAACTTCTACTGTCCAAATTGACAAACGAAACCAGGCACAAAATAAATTTGTTTTTTTTTTAAAACAGTGTAGTACTATGTACGACTGTAATGCAAACCAATAATCAAGGACAAAAAAGCACAATTCGAATAGAGTTTATCCATATACAAACCCAATTTGGAAGGAAAATGATGAGGTACACATCAAATGGATAAAAATAAATACCTTGTATAACAGGAAACAAATACAGAACGGTGGGAAAAAATATGGAATGACAATGAAAGATTGAAACATATTTTATAATTTGGAAAATAGATACAATAATTGATTTGGAATTTGGCACATTTGTTAGTCCCTAGATTCAACAATATCTATGTCAAATCTTCATTCAATGTTTAAAGATTTGAATTTTATATAAATATGCAGTTTAAGACGCTGATAAGTAAACGAATGATTATTTGGGCACAAAAATTTCAATAAATTTTTTTGTAACAGCACTGCAAGAAGATTTCTAGATTCACAAAATTAGTGGATTCAAAAAGTTTACCAATATTTGTAAATCAATCCAGAGTTAAAAAAATATTAAATTTGTATAACAATAATAAGTGTTAAGTGCAAACACTCGTTTGCGATGAAATGGCTAAAGCAGCATTGCTTGCATATGTACCGCCGAGCAGTATCAAAATATTTGTATAATACACAACAAGATGTGATGACTTCGTCCACAATATGAACCATATAGTAAAGCTATATGAGGAACATATGCAAGGATAAGAAAATTGATAAATTTAATTAATATCACTAAATATTTCTTTGAAAGTTAGTTTATTACACCTTTACGTAATGTCATTACATAAAATATTAATCTTTTGATCATAAAAAATATAATTGAAAAATTAATTAATCCTAGCTAGTACTATATTAAATATCTCCACTTATATGTTTTGAAACATATGATGCAAATAATAAATCAGTACATTTTAGATACGTAAGGTTCAACATCCAGAAAATAAATTACATTGAGAAGTGGACCTTTATGTGCACAGTTTCAAATCTCTTATTTCAAAATTTACTCTAGACATATAAGAGGCATAGTTCAATACGACTTTGACATTTTTGGTATATCAAAGTATGTGAGAACAAAGAATTCCAGACTTGTACTACCTTTAATATGTAGAATATTCTAGTGCACATCCAAAAATGGTTTGAAAAGTAAGGTACCAACAGCAAGGAAAAAGTAAACAAATAAATGGGAAGTCAGTTAAATCTAAATTCAATGTGTGAAACGAGAAGGCCTCAATTGAAGCTATTTTAAAACTTTCAATTTGAAAATCAAAATGAGAACTAAAGTTTAGAACATTCAAATATTTCTACGCATTAAAAAAATAGAATACCGATCACAATGGGAAAATATCAAGGAAAAAAATACAGTGGTACAAATATTAATATTTGGGCTATTTTATGCTTTGTTGCATTACATATCCAAATATACTAAGCCAATCACGAATATGTAAATATGATCCATCCAAACATGTTAATTAGTTGACATGCAGATTGCTCGCTCAGAGCTCTAAGTGGTATTGGTGAAAGTACTGGATAGAAGCAAGAGAAATATAACTGAATTTTTCTATCAAAATTACATAAGGATCTAAGGAACAAAGATGAAAATAAATCCACAACATGCGTAATGGACATAAATTATACAAAATTTACTACATTTTTTTCTGTTTTCTGTCCCCTTTAAGACTTATCTGTATTCAACTGATATGTGTATATTAACAAATCTATTACACGTCCCTATGTTTTCAACCGCCTTTTAAACTTAACTAAATTCAGCTCAATTTAGCACTAATAATGTTGAATTGATGAAGAGACATTGCTTGCATCCTAACCACTAAAATTTTGCTAATACACAATACCGTGACTTCCTACCGTTGTTCAAATAAGGTTATTAGAGAAATCGCTCACAAAAACTAATAAAACATAATGTAGAAACCTAAGGTAAGCAAAATTACTCTTTGACTTCATAATAAAAGCTTTGACAAACCTGTGCAATAAAACAACTCCAGATCGAAGAAAAAAACCAAAGAAAAAATACATGTAATACTAAAAAAAGAAGATGTAATGAATAGCTCATTGCAAAAAATGCAGAATACCATATGATAATCATAAAATTATGCTTATTTTGATATCAGATGTATTATTGAAACTTTATTCACCTCGAGTTGTTTAGTCATCACTTTGTGAATTGCGCACACACTTTTTTAAAATGCAATGTAAATTTTCAAGAATATATACTCGATCGAAGCTGATATGTTCTTCGTTTGTAAACTACTGAGGCTAAAATAAAGGTCAATTCAGATTAAAGAAATATAATACATAAAAAAAGACCGTGCTCATAATTGCTTCTCAGTTCAGATAGAATTCCCAACCCATTTACAATTCGAGATTCAGAAAAACGAATTATACCTGGCGAAAGCAAAGGCGGAGGGGGTGATAACCCTAGAACGAATTTGGAGGTGGAGGCACAGGCGGAGCAGGGTGATAACTCTAGAACGAATTTCAGGCAGAAGAGGCGATAACTTAAAACGATAACGAGGCGGAGGCGGCGGAAATTGAGATAAACAACAACCCAAGAACGAAATTTTGATTTTCAAAATGAAGATCGAGGATAATTAGAAGCGTGGTAAAAGGGAGAAGTAACGATAGAAGATAGAAGGCAGAATGACAATCTCATCCTTGGTGCTTTTATCAGTTTACGAAATTTCAAAATTTTATTACGGAAATAACCGCTGTAAACATTTATAAAGGAAATATCCGCTAGAAATTTGTAACGATAATAACCGTTACAAATTGGAACGAAAAAAGTGTGACAAAATGTCATATTTGGTGTAGTGAACATACAAGAGGTGATCGAGCTATTTAGGAGTTCTTATCTAATCCATTGTGTTGTTTGATTTTGTCTGGATGGCTATAATTGCAAGTTATATAATTGTCAAGTGTTAGACTTTGATCAACCAAGAGAGCATATTCATATGTCGCTCTTGGGGTATTTTGTAATAATTATATTTTCCATGAACGTCTTATTGCAAGTGGGATTATGTAATGAATATGAAATATTATTTATGGATTAAAATCTGAAAGCTTGTTATTAATTTGTGTAAAATTTTCTTCATATTCATGTGCTTCTGATTATTGATATGGCTAACATAGCCGCATTTTATCAACGGAAATTAATACAATGGATGACTGCAACACATGTAGTGCTTAGTTTCGGGCTTTAAAATGGGGGATGTTATAAGCTGGTATTAGAGCATAGGTTTATGTAAAACTTAAAAGATTAAAGGATTTTAAAAGCATAATCTTAATGAATTAGATAAAGCAAGATGTGGAAGCAGGAAACAAAAGAGTGAATCTTGGCGGAGGAATCACTTCAACCAATGGAAATATTCGACCAAATACCAAAAGGAACCAAAGTTGACATGCGAATGCTAATCAAAATGCAAATCCTAATGTAAGTACTAGAACCCCCCAGTAGATATGGGGACTATGTATTAGTTCTCCTTCAATCTGATCTAAGCCGGAGCGGCTACAGGGGTAGTTGAAGGAAATGATGCTAATGTAGGAGGAGTTAATCCAGTGACATCAGTTGGTAATAACTATGCTAAGTGGAACTGAGATTGATGATTTGAAAGATTTTAGTCTTGATCAAAGAGGATGGTTAAGGAAGAAGGGATGGTTATGTGTTCCAAAAGTTGGTGACATAAGGAAGGAAGTCCTTGGCGAATGTCTTCGATCGAAGTTTATAATTCATCTTGGAGGTACTAAGATGCATAAGGATATGAAGAGAAGTTTCTTCTAGAAAAGTTTGAAAAGTGATGTACGCTTATGGGTGAAGCAATGTGTGAATTGCTAGCAACTAAAAGTTGAACATTAGAAGCCAAGTTGGTTGCTTCAGCCTTTAGAGATACGTGTTTACACTACATCAAAAAGTGTCTTTTATAACGTCATTTAATAACACGTTATTCTAAAGCGTTATTGTTTACATTTAATCATTTGTTTTTTAACTCATTTTATTTTGTACCGTGCTGTGTAACGCTCTTGGGTCCAAAATTTTCGTCTGCCCTCCAGAAAAACAATTAACAGTTTCATCTCCCTCCCAAAAAAACTTAACCATTTTCATATCCCTCCCAAAATAGCACTGTCAATTTTCGTCTCCAACGAAATAACCCTAATCAAAACTGTTCGCTCCATCTCAGATCTTCACAGCCGTTCTCCTCCACTTCAATAGTTCACTCCTCAACTCGATTGCGTATGGAACCCTAATCGCTGATCTTCGATTTCGCCGTCACTGAAGAAGAAGAAGAAGAGTTGGAGAAAGCAGAGAAGGAAAAGGAGGAGTCCAAGGAAGAGAACGTTGCTACTGTTGAGGTTGTTTTGGTAGCAGAGGAGAAAGCAGAAGCTTAGCTTTTATGGTAATTTACTTCTTATTGTTATATTCTTAATTGGAAAGTATAGCAATTCTTTGAGAGATTGGGTATTATTACTTGTGATGCTTATGTGCTTGGGATGATAGAGCATAATTTAGGGATTTTGCAATGTACACTTGGTCATATTACTGATTTTGTAAGAATAAGAATAACCACTTTTTACAATATAAGGTGAAATATTATTTGAAATTCTATGTGATGTTTATCAACATCAACTTATTGATAATTAGTTGTGTTATGGTTGAATTAGTTATGATCATGATAAGTGGATTCTGGATTGTAAAAGCTCATTCCCGATGCAAGATTATCTTGTTTCATTTTGGAAATTATTTCATATTTTTATTATGGTGATCTGAACATTTCTCAATTTTTTGCTATAGAGTTTTACGTTGAGCACATCGTAATCTTATTAGCAATTGATGTGTGACATATGTCAATATTTATGTTATTTAAAAAAATGGTAAAACCAATAAAGCAGGCACCTTATAACTTGCTTATTTTGTGAACCAAACTAGTTCTGCAATTTAGGCCGCAGAATTTATTTTCATAAATTTAAAATCATTGAGGGTTTGTTATTTGGATTTCAACTATCCTTGTTTCACTAAATGGGGTAATCTGAATCCTCATATATTTCAAGAAGGCCTTGGTTCAGATTTGGACTGAAGAAGTTTTGATTTCATAATAATTTGGATTTGCAATAACCTCTGATCCCAATAGCCATGTTGGTTCCATTTTGCTAATTAGTGTATCTCAAGTGCTAGTGATAAAAAGTGCTTTCGTAATATATAAGTCTGACCACTTTCACTAGAAATAAAAATAACTGGTATACATGAAGAAATTCTATGGAAATTTCTAGTGATAGTAGAAGATGAATCAAAGTTTGTCCACAGGCCGTCTGTAACCACTTGTTCTGTCATTGAATGTCCAATAACTATGTAGTGTGTATTAGGCAAAATATTAGAACATACGCAATTAGAATCACAACTTCTTAGCTCGTGTCTAATTATAAATAGGTAACATGATATTTTTATCAAAGATGAATGGTAATATATGCTGATTGATTTTTCATCTAAGTGTGTTTGCATGTCAGATGTCCACTGACAACTATCCATGCTGTAAAACATCTTTTTACGAAGAAGTGTACATGTCATAGTGAATTCTAAACTGATTCACAAGCCACAAACAAAATCAAATGTAAAGATTATCTTACTAATGTCGTTTTGTTTTGTTTTGTTTTTAGTTTTGAAAAAAAAGAATAAAGCATCAAATAAGATTATGAGTGAAATCCCCTCATGTTGTAGTTTTATGCCCCTCTAATACACATTGCTGATATCCTTCAATATTACACCATGTATTGATATATCTGAAAGGCACATTCTTTATTTTTATTTTATTTTATATAAAATGTATCCAAACTGCCAACAGGGTTGGCGCAGTTGGTTGATGGTCCGGACTGCGTGATTGAAGGTCACGAGTTCGAGCCCCGAAACTGACAACCCTGTAACAAGTACCCGAAGTATGTGTTTGGCAGGCACATACTTCCCTAGAGTTTACAAGCGAAGCTTGGTTCTCTAGGTAATTCAAAAAAAAAAAAAAAAAAAAAAATGTATCCAAACTAATGCATTATATCTGTTTGCTTGTTTTAACTATGCAGGTAAATGAAAATTTATTTTCATGCTTTATGTTGATCGAGTAAAGGATTAGGAAGGAGAGGGAGAAAGTTGACTTCAGAAATTAAGGTATAATTCTACCTCAGTGCTTTCACTAGATTAGCTACTTTTTGATAGTCTATTAAAAACTTAAAATTATTATTTACTGTTATTTTTTACCATTTACTATGATATTTATAAAAGTCGGGTTTAATTAACATTCCATTAGTTTTACGATCCATGCCGATCTGATAGTTTACTGTGAACTGTAAAGTACTGAGATCAGCATGGGCTTTCAAGTGTCAACTGAAAAGCTACTATTTACTGTAAAGTACTTGTAGAAAATATCCCTTTTTAACATATTTTAGCTATCATTTGTAGTTGCTTTAGAACATTTTGACCGACTAATATTTTTCCTCTTGGAAGCCAGTGTTTACACATATAAGATAGGTGTATTGACGATTGATTAATTATAGCTGTATGTATGTTTGGGAAGTTTTTTTCCCAATGCTATATGATTTGAAAAAATAGTAAGAGAATTACACACTAAACTGTAGGGTTCAGTTTATGTGAAAGTGTAAATAAAATTGAGATGTTAATGATTATTATGGAACATGTGCGGAATAATCTAAAAATATGGCTGAAATTCCTATTAACGTGAAAAAGAAATACCGTTCATTGAAACATTTTGGAGTAGCTAGATAACTCATTACTAAAAGATTCCTTTCTTCTTAAAACGATATTCCTGAAATCAACTATTAGAATTATATATTGGATATCTTAATTAGGATACATAAATTTATAAGAGCTGAACCATGGAGCAAAATTTTGGAAAGATTAAAATATTTGTAGTTTTAAATTTTTATACTTCTAAAAAAAATTGAACTTGGAAATTTTGTAGTTCAGCAACTTTAAAATTCACTAAGTAATTTTTTTTTTCACATATCATATGAACTGTCCTTAAGCTTACTGTTTAATGCTTGCTGCCTTCTACAACATTGATTTGAATTTGCTTGCTTCAGCATAAATTAAACGTAAATTTAATTCGTCTAAAATCTGAAATACCGAGAAAATAGTGGGAAAATCTGAAAGCCATATTGTTGCTCTTTAAACCTGCATTTTGAGTTTAGTTCATTAAAATGAGTTCTTAGTTTGTCTAAAATTAGTAGTTTTTGTTTAACTTAATTGTTGGGTGGTCCATTATCCTAATCCTACGATGGGACTTGCTAAGCAGTTAGTAAAGTTTACCCTGGCCATGATCCTGTTGAGTTGCTAAGATTAGTTTTTTCTTCTTTTTCCAAATTACTATTTTATATTTATATCATTATGAGGAAGTGGTTGTTTGTTTGATGTTCAACAGATACTGATAAAATGAAGGATATACATCATGTTGTGTCCATTTGTTAGCTATCATGGAATATATTTTGATAAGAAAAAAGATTACACTAATCATTAATTCAAAATTGGGCATTTGCTTGTTGAATTCGTGAACTAGGATTACTTTAGAAAATGATATTATAAGTACAAACAATTATCCAGTCTTTGTTTCAATATAAAATTCTAGTAAAAGTCAATCAATTCGAATTCGATTAAGGGATTCTCGCATTCGTGCTGGTCGCTAGTTTTGGGTTGCTGAGATGATTCGGCTGTTATTGGGGGTCGAGGCGATTTCAAGGAAGAAAGAAAGTGGATTTACTGATGAATGGGCATTGGAACAGAGATGGAAGAAGCAAGGCAGTGGTGGTTGAAAGCAGGGAGGATGGTGACTTGTAGGGTTGTTGTAGGTGTTGGTGAATGGCAGGGTTTTTCGAAGTTAAGTGGTGATGGAAGTTTTACGTTGAGGCAGTGCTGCTTGTAAGGTATGCATGCATCGTTGTATTTGAATATGACAGAGACGTATGTTAGTGCAATGGATTGCTGGCAGAAGTATATGTTGTAGTGGTCGGCAGAGGTGAGCAGCACTGTATGTCTGATTCCTGGTTGTTGAACTTGCAGTGATGAATTTGCAATTCGAGGAGATGGTTCAGGTGGAAGTGGTGAGGAGCTGTTGGCTTGGTGGTTGGAAGTGCATAGGGAAGTGATGAAGCAGTCAGGTGATGATGAAGGTAGTGATTGGTGATTGACTAGTGATGGTGTATGTTGTTGTAATGGTGAAGTTTGTAGTAGTGCGTGAAGCATGGAAGCAAGTATGCAGTTTTGAGGTAGTGATGGGTTTTGTAGCAAGTATAAGTGGATGTAGCAGTAGTATGTGCACAGTTGTTTGAAGTTTGGTTGTTGAAGTTGGTGAACTTATGGATGGGATGGTCACTGTAGGAGGATGCACTGGTTGTATGTTGTGTGGATGAAGTGCAAATGTTGGCAGAAGTTGTTCAGGTCTGCAGGGAAGTTGAAGTATGTAGTGCACTTTTGTGACGGTGTTGAGGAGGATGTGCAGTTTGTTAGAGGAGGAAGTGCAAATGTTAGAGAATGAACATCGTTAACAATAATTCTTTTTCCTGTGAGATTGATCATACCTGCTTGCAGTTGTATAAAGGTTACTACTATTTGCAATTTTCAAAGAGTATTATATTTCACTTGTACCCTCTAACATTCTCCAAAGGGAGTTAATAAAATCTTTGTGAAAACTATGGATTAAAATCAAAGGGAGAGATTAGTAACGACTTAATAAAATATATAAATTAGCTTCTTTTAAAAAAATTCTCCAAAAATACCAATATTTAAAAACAATTACTTATAAATAAAAATATTCGATGTGCATATAACCGGTATACATGAAGAAAGATAAATTCCAATAATCACATATAACTAGTATATATAAAAGATCATGTGCATGCATATGTGTTTAGCTATAAACATGAACATTAGGTTTATGGAAACCTCTAACATTCTAGGTATCTATGGAAATTCCTTATTCTTGTTGAATTTTGTGTTTCTGAAATCAGAGGCAATCTTTTTTCTCTTTGGCTTTGGAGCTTGAGCACTCTTTCTTCCCGTGTGTATCCTTAATTATATGCTAATGGAAAAAGATTGGGTTCATTTACACAGGTAAGTAGATAATTCAATATTCTCAACCATGTTTAATTTCATAAAATAAAAATATTTGATGTTAAACTCAACTATTATGTTGAATTTTTTTCATTATAGAACTTCCAAGGAGTACTCGCAAGGGGCAAGATGTTTCGTAGAAGCTGCAAAGAGAAATATAAGAAATGTAGAGAAGCTTTTATGTCCTTGTTTAGATTGCCGAAATCTTAGTCGACAACATGATGATATTATCATTGAACATTTAATTATAAGGGGGATGGATCCTAAGTACAAGAGTAGTACTAAGTGGTATCATCACGGCGAACAATTAAATATGGGCGTAGACATGAAGTTGGACAATACATTTGATCTACTTAAAGCTATTCATTTAGAAGATGAAGATTTTTTGAATCATACTTTTTTTACTGATGTTAAAGAAGACGAGGATGTTCGAAAACGTAAGGATGATTTACTTAAGAATTTAGAGGATGCAGAAACCCCCTTATATCCTGACTGTGTAGGTCAAACTAAACTGTCCGCCATCACTGCTTTGTATAATCTTAAATGTGAGATTGGATTATCTGATACTGGTTTTGATAAGCTTTTGAACATACTATAGTTGTTGCTGCCGGTGAATAATGTACTTCCTAAGAATTTGTATGATGTAAAAAATTTCTCAAAGTATTTGACATAGGGTTTGAAAAGATTCATGCTTGTAAGAATGATTGTTGTCATTTTAGAAAAGAGTTTCAAGATTTAGAAAGTTGTCCGAAATGTAACTCTTCGAGATGGAAGATAAATGAGAGCACTAAGGAGATTATACGTGGTGTTCCAGCTAAAGTGTTGAGGTATTTTCCAATCATTCCTAGATTTAGGAGAATGTATAGATCTCAAAAGATGGCAGAAGATCTAAGGTGGCATTTTAACAATAAAAGCAGTGATGGAAAAATGCGACATCCTGTAGATTCTGTAACATGGAATGCAATGGACGAGAGGTGGAAAGCATTTTCATCTGATCCACGCAATCTCAGACTTAGTCTTGCTACAGATGGTGTCATCCATTTGCTTCGATGAGCTCCAAATATAGTTGTGGCTAGTAATGCTTGTGACATATAATCTCTCGCCTATGTTATGTATGAAAAAAGAAAATATTATGCTAACATTAATAATTCCTGGTCCAAAGCAACCTGGAAATGATATTGATGTACTTTGGCGCCTTTGGTAGAAGACTTAAATTATTTATAGAATAATGGAATTGATATATATGATGCATTCAGTAAATCGGTTTCTAATTTAAGAGCAATTTTACTATGGACAATAAATGACTTTCCAGCCTATGGAAATCTTGCAGGATGTTGTGTAAAAAGCGAAAAAGCTTGTCCACTATGCGGTGTTAACACTCATCACCGGTGGTTGAATCATTGTCGGAAAAGTGTTTACATGGGACATAGAAGGTTTCTAGATCCTTCACATCCATGGAGGAAACAAAAAACTTGGTTTGATAACACTGTAGAGGACGGTAACAGACCTAGAATTCTAACGGGAAGAAATATTTCTGCTATTTTGAATGGTTTTCCAAATGTTTTTGGAAAAGATAAGAATGAAGAAAAAATAAGAAAGATGAGTAAGAAGAAGCTAAAGACGGAGTTGAGTAAGAAGATAAAAAGTAAAAAGAGGAAGAGTACTCACACTAAAGAAGATGATAGAAAAAAGAGCTAATAAGGTGGAAAAAAAGATCAATCTTCTTTGATTTGCCATATTGGGAGGTTAGTATTAAAATTATATTTTCTTTCATTTACCTAACAATATAAAAGTTAATAAATTGTTGTATTATTGATATTTGTAGGAACTTTCATTGCAACATAATTTAGATGTGATGCATGTTGAGAAAAACGTCGCTGAAAGCCTACTAAGCACGATGTTGCATGACAATAAATCGAAAGATGGAATAATTCTAGGAAGGATTTGGAGGATTGGGGGACTCGACAAAGTCTTTATGCACAACCTCGTGGGAATAGAACATATCTACCATCGGCTCCATATACGTTGTCATTGTCCGAAAAAAAAATATTTTGTAAGAGGTTACATGATTTTAAAGGTCCTGATGATTATTTCTCAAATTTCAAAAGATTTGTATCATTAGAAGGTTGCAAAGTCAGTGGGTTGCAGTGGAATGATTATCATGTCCTAATACAACAATTGTTATTTGTTGCGGTTAGAGGTTTATTACCAAAGAAAGTTAGAACACTAATAATTCGTTTATGTTCGTTTTTCAATAAAATATGTCAACGTGTTCTTGAAAGAGAGATGTTGCAACAACTTAATGATGAGATTATTGAAATTTTGTGTGGATTCGAAAGATATTTTCCACCTTCCTTTTTTGATATAATGATACATTTGACAATTCATCTTTGAAGAGAAGCGCAATTGTGTGGTCCGGTTCATTTTCGTTGGATGTGCCCTTTTGAAAGGCATATGAAAACACTTAAAGATTATATAAGGAATTATGCACGACCTGAAGGGTGTATTGCAGAATCTTATCTTGCGGAAGAATCAATGAGATTTTTAGTGAATTTCTACAAAGGAAAGTGCAAATGGAGGAGAAAGAAGTCCGAAATGAAGATTATGAAAACAATGTGATACTCGACGAACGTCCAATTTTAAAACCGAAGACAATTACATTGTCATCGAATGAAAAAGATATTGCTCATTTGGCCGTGCTAATGAATATGGACGTGGTGGAACCATATTTAGAGTAAGTACATATTATATTTTGTTTATACCTTTATAATAAAATTTTGATGCTCAATATAACTTGGGTAAAATTATTTAAACAACAGTATGCATTTGGAGGAGTTACAAAATTTTGATAAGCGTATGGAAAAAAATGCGACATTGCTGTGGAAAAAACATACAGATAATTTCTCAGATTGGATTAAAAAGAAGGTTAGTTTAATTTTAATTTATCCTTCCATTGACAAAAAAGATTTCTTTTTTACTTCAAAATTTATGTAAAATGATTTGTTTGCAAATACCTATTCAATCCATAAGTGATGAAATACTAAAATGGATTGCCTTTGGCCCAAGTAGTAATGCATTGTCCTACAAAGGATATATAATTAACGGACATCGTTTTCATACAAAAGACGTTGAAAGAGAAACCCAAAACTACGGAGTTATTTATGATGCAACTACCATGTGTAGGGCAAGTGAAAAAGATATTTCTCAAAGAGTTGATGTGGTCACTTATTATGGGGTAGTGACGGACATAATCTTGCTAGACTATCATGTTTTTTATATTCCCGTATTTAAGTGTCACTGGGAAAATATAGGAAATGGAGTGAAGGTCGAAGACGGATACACTCTTGTCAATTTACAACAAAATCAATCTTCATTTGTAAAAGATCCATACATCCTTGCATCTCAAGCAAAACAAGTTTTTTATTCAAGAGAGAATGATCACCCTAATTGGTATGTTGTAATGAAAGCACCACCAAGAGGTTATCATGAATTAGAGACATATGATCCTGTTATGGGAGTTAGCTTTGTTAGGGAAAATTGTGAAGAAACCGACAGGGATATTGATTCCGTGGAGAATGTTAGCCATGTTAGAGAAGATTGTGAAGGCATATTTGAGTAGATTTTCAGTTTTATTTGCTTCTGAAGTTTGTAATTCCTACTTATTTGCTAGTGATAGAATGTTAGCTATGTTAGAGAAGAAACCGACTTGTCTCTGCCTATTCTTATTTCAGCCTAATTTTATTGGTGATGGTTCTTGCTCTCTGCATATCCACACACACGCGCACATTTTAATCTGACAAAGCCTTAAATAGGATATGTACACACTTGTAACAGTGATCATGTATGCAAGTACGTGTCTTCTTTTTGATAGTTAAATCAATTATTTTGATAGATCTGATTCCTTTATGATATTTTTTGCTTCATATAAATTTTTTGCTTCATATTTTATTGTACCGTGCATAAATGAAAATACTTTGATCATTTTATCTGTTTGCTATTGATAAGATATTCATCATAAATAAGTTGTTCATTGTGATTACATAAGGTTGATATATTTTATTTTTGTTCATGTCAGCATCATTTGCATTAAAATATGTCATTTGCATTTAAATTTTCTTTTATAACAAAATAACTCATGCACTGTTCTTTTTTTCTCAGGATCTGCTCACTGGAATTCAAAATGAGCAAGATTAGGAATGTGATAACGAGAGCTCACATGCAAAAAAATATCGACGAACAAAAAAAGAAAGGTGTAAGAAATAAGCAGCTTGAAGACAATCAAGTAGACGATGAGATTCATAACGAAGACAATCCACAAGCATTAGAAAAAAATCAAGTACAAACTTTTCTCATAATAAATCTTGCTTCATTACTAAATAATGGATTTATTTCAATTTACTTGGCGATTTTCCTGTTCGGCTACTAAATAATAAATCAAGTACAATCTAAACCTGGTTGCTGAAATCATTTTGAGAAATTTCAGTCTAGGGTTTATCTGTAGTTTCAATAAAAAAATGTTTGCTTGTTTGTTGTTTATTTTTGTTTTGGTGCAATTTTTTTTCAACTAGCATTTGCATTTCTAGGTTCTATTTAAAAAAAACTCCACAATTTCATTTCAAAAAAAAAAATGTTTTATTTCATTTTCTGTTGTACAAACTTGCATTTTATTCTTACATTGCATTACATTTACATTCGCATTGTACATTGCATTGCTCATCTCACTATTGCATTGCTTATCACACTGTTACAATTCCTCTATTGCCGAAACCATAACTCCATTACAATTCAAACCCACTGCCACTTTTACTTACTGCCCTAATCCACACGACTGACCACCATCTCTACTTCACATTGCCGTGCGCAGACAAACTGTCAATAAACAGTCAACACTTGCCATTCCACCATTTTCCTATCTACCACCATACTTCATCCACCTTCCAATACCATCTCAAACCCACCACAACATTTCCCACTACTACATCATCTAACTTCCACTGTGCCTGTAGATAACAACCCACGGCATTTCATTTCTCCCCATAGCAAGTCTGTCAAAGCCACATCCCCCTTGCTACCTGATATTCCCCTGTCACATCCATCATCTGACCTCTCCTCATACCCATTCACTACCAGTCATCTCACATACCACTCCAGATACCATACAACTCAAATTTCAAACACTGACTCACCTCAAATTGCTGCAGTTACAACCAACACTGCATATACAATTCAAATTTTCACTGCATATACAACCTCAAATTGCAAAGACAAGCATCACTGCCTTATTCACCCAACTACAGCAGTCTCAACTGACAAATTTAAAACCAATTTTAATGGGAGCATATATGAAACTCGAGCAAAATTTAAACTGTATATTTTTGAAAGTGAGAATTTTATGGGCTTTTATGATCTAATTTGTAAATTATTTTTTTATATACAGAAAATAGGGAAGAAGAGTAAGGCTGTGAAAAAGAGAGGTCGCATGCAAAAAGAAGTTGACGAACATAGGAAGAAACGTACAAGAGAGGAGCTGTTTGAAGACAATCAAGTAGAAGACGAGGTTTCTATTGAAGACAACCCACATGCATTAGAAAAGAAATCAAGTACAAATCGATCCAGAAAACAATGCTGAAATACAAGACAACCCACAAACACTTGAAGACAACACAGTTCAGTCGGAAGGAAATCCAAGAAGAAAACCTAGAGGGCCAACCAAAGTTAGAAGACTTCCATTCAATTCTTTGGAGCAAATTGAAGTTGAATTTAATACCGCAGGCGAACCAATAGGACCGGGGTCGGTCAAATTATCTTCTTACTTAGGACCACTTGTACAAGAAATTGTTCCGGTTACACTAAGTAATTAGAAGCAACTTAGTACCGAATTGAAAGATGTTTTATGGGAAAACATTCAGGTGACACTCTCTTTTGCTTTAAGATTAAATCTTATATTGCTTGCTTACCTCAAACACTTTACGTCGAATTTTGATTGTGCAGGCAAGGTTTAAATTGGATTTAAATTGGCACAAAACAGTAGTTTTTCAACAAATGAGTGATATTTGGCGGGCATCAAAATGTAGATTAGTTCGGCAGTTGGTACAAGCAAAGTCTATGGAAGAAAGACTTCAGTTGAAACCATCTAACATTAAATGTATGATTGAGTGGAAGAAGTTTATCAAGTTGAAAACAAGTTCGGAATTCAAGGTATGAGAAATTTCAGTCTTCAAATACATATTAAAGAATGATGCAGATAAAAAATATTAAAACTAGTGTACATATCAAATGAAAATACAATATTCTGTATGCATTTGAAGTCATGGCATATTTACAGTTTTCAAAATCAAAAGTAGATGACTGGCATTTGTACATATCAAATTACATATACTAGACATTGTTAAAACTAGTGTATAGTAAATCCAAAATCAGGCGATATGACGTTTAGACATATAGTAAATCTTTCATATCCATATATTCGAAACCTTCAAAACCAAAATTAAGGAATTCTGACACAAAATTAATATGCATACTAAATTTTGTATTTAAAATTTGATATATTTATAACCACTGTGTACAAATTAACATTAGGATATATTAATATTTTCATTTTTCATCATCGATTAGGGTAAATCAAATTGAAACCAAATGAGCACTGTGACCGAACCAAATTAGACAGAAAAACAAATACCAATCGCTTTATTTTCTAAAATATGATTGGCTTTGTTTTCCTAGTAGGATTTACACACTGTACTACTAGTCATTTTAATTGTCATTCTACTTACTGATTTCTCCCGGAATAGAAAATAGTATATGGTCGGACCATTTAATACCTAGTTGCAACATATTAAGTTTTATTTGCACATATTTATTGAAATGATTCTTATTTTAGGCTTTGAGCGAGAAGAACAAAGCTATTAGACAGAGGCAGTTGCCACACACATGCAGTTGTAGAGGAATGGCTCGACTGGCTGAAGATTTGGTAAGAAAATAGTAGTTTTATTTACTGCAATATTTATGAAAACTTTTTAGTTAATGAAATTTGTTGTTTGGTGTTCTTTTGAATGTAGAAAAGCGAAATTGGTGATTGCTCTTCTGTCCCTAGAAGTGAAGTTTGGATCAAATCTCGCACTAAGAAAAATGGTGAACCGATGAATTTGATTGCTGCAGATGCTATAGTAAGTTCATACTTTTCAAATACTTATGGTACATATATAAATATTTGTGTGATACATGTTTACTTGTTTAGCATTCACCAACTTAATATATATGCATCGCCTGACTTAGGCATCACCTAATTGCTTGAATTAATTTGATCTTAGCTTGTTCCAAATAAAAAATAAATCAATCACCAAATTTAATCCAAGCTAAAATAAATTTGCAAGCTTCTTTGTGTGTTTCCTATTTTAATTTAAATACTACGTTTTAATTTAAACTGCAATAATATGAAATTAATCATGTTTTGTAGGAAAAGATTAAACGAATTGAAAGTGTTTCACAATCGAGCTCGCCAATTAATTATAGAGCAGATGCACTTGCACAAGTGCTAGGGCAAGAAAGACCGGGTCGACTTAGAGCGATGGGAAGAGGAATGAGTCTTAGTAGAGCATCTTTATCGGAAGTTAAGGATAGGCATACACTGCAACTTGAAAATAAATTGTTGAACCTAGAGAATAGATTTCTACAACTAGAGAATAATCAGGTAAGAATTATCATTACATTTTGATCACTAATTGCTTGCACACTTGAACACTTGCATACACACTTGAACACTTGCATACAGTCACTTGAACAGTTGCACACTTCAACCATTATACACTTGAATACTTGCATACTTGAACACGCCGGCAGTTTGCATTACCAGACTTACAAAATGACATGTTTTTTTATTTTGACAGAAGTGGGACAGACGTAGACACAGTGGGGAAGAAGTAAACAAACCTCAAGTAATTTTTTTTATTGGTTTCAAATCTTTGTATTTTAACTTTTTATTCAATTAGTAACATAATTTTTCTATGTTTAAATGTAGTGCAACTTTGATAAAAATATGAAGAAGTGTGATTTATTGGATTGGCGAGGGAATGAAGAGATTGTTGCTGAAGGAAGATTCGTGTCAGACGATCCAAACGAGATTGTCATTGATGTTCCTTTAGGGCCGGATGCGATGATAGTTTTAGTTGACTGTCCAATCAAGCTTGATGCTTTTCTATGGAGGCCTACACCTTCTTTCACACTTATTGGGAAAGCAAAGGATAATATTGTGGCGTGGCCGAAGAATAGAGTTGTTTTAAATTCAACCGATCACATTGAAGAAGAAGAGGATAAGGTAAAAAAAATTCTTAACAATGAACATGCAATTTTATTATATACATTATTTACTAAATAATACCTCTAATAGAGTGGAAATATCAGCTTAGAATGCAAATGCAAGATTTTTGATTGGGGAGGGAGCAAGCAATTAATGGCTTTAGGACGACTACATTCGAGCATCTCAGAGGAAATTGTTAATGATGTTCCTCTTGGGCCATTAGCTATGATTTTTTGGATAGATTATCCACTAAATCCAGAAGCTTTTTTGTGGAGGCCAGCCCCTGGTTTGATCCGAATTGCGGATGCTGTTGGTAAGAAGGTTGCATGGCCTGAATCGCAAGTAGTTATTGAGATGGTTGACACTACAGCTCCTATTACGCCTATGGATGTGGTGAAAACATTTATGGTACTTGATTTTTATTGTGTGTTTCTATTTTTTAATGATTAGCAACTTAATTATTTTTTTCTTTTTTCAACTTACAGACTGCAAATTCAAGAACAAACAATAAATGCAAGTTAATGGATTTATCGGAAAATGGAAAAGTAGTTGCTTTAGGAAAGGTGGAGTTAACCGATCCAAATGCAAGGGTGCATTTCAAACCACTAGGACACAATGCAGTTAAAGTTTGGATAATGAACGTAAAAGAGCCAGCGGTAGAGCTATGGAGGCAAACATCCGAATTGCAGTACATGGAAGATGCCCTCTCTTCTATTATAGCTTGGCCTGCTACGCACGTCATAATGGAATGAATTTTGAGTAAGTCTTTACCGTTCATTTTTTTGTTTATTGTTACATTTAGTTATTAGCTTTAAATTCTGGTTGGTGGAGTACTAGTTGTAGTGGTTTGTACTTGTAGTTGAGTGTGCACTGGTGTACTTGTAGTTGAAGTGGCTTTGTCAGGCAGCTGATGATTGTTGCACAGAGCAGTGTCTCCGCTGAAGTAGCAGATGCAGGGGTTTTTGGGAGTTTATATGAAGTTGCAGTGGTGAGTGTGTAGATGACTGATGTTGGCATGGTGAATTCTTTGGTGAATGGTCGAAGGTTGAGGAGGTTAGGGGTGATGTCAGATGTTAAATGATAGCAACAGATAGGATGGAAAGTGGTATGGAGGAGGTGATTATTCACAATGGATAGTGGTAAGTGATATTGTAGAACGTAGTTACCGTGATGATTGAAATGTAGGCAGTATTGAAATGAACAGTGGAGTTGTTGAATTTGGGTAGTATTAGGCTTCACTTTATAGTATAATATATGGTGAATTATGTGAATGTGGTTAGGAGCAGAGGTGGTGCACTTTGGTGATGCAAATAAGGGTGGCTTGGAATGTACAGCGGCATAAGCAAGGTAGTAGTGGTAGTAGTTAGATAGCGTATCTATGTGAAGTGTGCACTGCAGTTGTTCAGATAGGGGTTAAAGGCAGTGATCAGTGGTTGGTGACACACTGTAATGCAGTGGTGATTCGATGTTGGCTGGGATAATGGTGAAGTTTTCAGAACAGATAGCAAGTGTGGTTATTGTTGGCAGAATTTCTAGTGATGGAGTGTAGTGGTGTAAAGGCTGGTTGGAGGAAATGTACAGTAGGATGAAGTAGTTGTGTATGTATGGTAGGTTGATGTTGGTAATGAAGTGAATAGGCAGTAAAGAAGGTCAGGCAGTTTGTGGTGGGGAAGTTTGATGGTAGGGTGAAGTTTGACTGTGCACAGTTGAAGTATTCTGGTGGGGTGTTTGGTATATGGTTTATGCAGGGTTTAAAGATGAATGACAGATTGCAGATGAATTGAATGTTTGGGAATGTGATAGTTTGTTTTTGAGTGAGTTTGTGGTGAATTGGTGATTTGGCAGGGGAAGTTTTATGGTGATGTGAGTAGCACAGTGTAGTGTTTGGGAAATGAGTTTGTTGTTGAAATAGTTTGGTTTGGAGAAGGGGATGGTCAGGTGTTTGGTTTGGTTATGGTTTGCACTGTGCACTATATATGGAGTGGTTGAATGATGAAGAGAGCATAGTAGTGTATGGGGTATGCACAGTTGTTTTTGTGGTTTTCTGGTATGCAAGGAATGGTACAGTGCAGGGAGGATTGATGATAATTATGAAGTATGGACGGTGGTCAGTAAGTTGTAGAGGAGGGATTGCAGCAGTTTGATAGGGGATATGCACTGTTGAGGCAGTTGAGATGTGAAGGGGTTGTGTATGTTATGGTTGGAAGGGGGAGTAAGTAGTTGAATTGAAGTGTTTTGTGATATGCACAGTGAGATGTGCACTGTTTACAGTGAGAAGTGTGACCTTTGTAAACATGTATCACACAAGTAATGAAAAATATATATCACATTCCTATCTGAGCATGCACTTGTTTTAACATTTTCTGTTTCTTTGTGTTAACTTCGCAGGCTTATTTGGAAGGAAGCAAGGTCCTTAGTACGCAACTAGATCAGATCTTGCATGTTGGAACTCTGTAATGTTTGTACTTTGTAATATTTAGAAGGATTGCTTTAATGTTTGTACTCTGTAATGTTTGTACACTTATTAAATTGTACTCCGTAATGTTCGTACTATGTAATGTTTGTACACTTGCTCTAATGTTTGTACATTGTAATGAAAAATATATCTCATTCCTTTCTGAGCATGCTTTTGTGTTATATTTGTTGATTATAATATTATTCGTTTATCAAGATTTAGTTTGATTGCTATTATTAAAATGTAATATATAGGCATAGCTCTTGAAAAGTGTATCTACGATTTTTATAGCGGCATATATGAGCTGTAAAAGAATTTATCAATACTATAACATGTTGATTTAATAGCGTTAAATGACCGCTATTGAATAAATATTTTATGGCGGCAAAATAGTGTTATAAAGATTTTCAATTCCGTTGAGATTTAGCTGTATTGTAGCGGCTACAATGAGCTATTGAACAAATATTTTATAGCGGCAAATGGATGTTATAAAGATTTCCAGTTCCGTTGAGATTTAGCTGTATTATAGCGGCTATTATGAGCTATTGAATTAACGTACCATAGCGGCGAATTTGCGTTATAAAACCATGCTCAACCATAGCGACATATTTTGTGTTATAAATATCCAATAGTTTTTTATAACATGTCGATATACAGCGCTTATCAAACCGCTATGGTTGTCATTAATAGCGGCTATAAACCGCTATAAAAGACACTTTTTGTTGTAGTGTTATAAATGGGATTCTATATCCATGGATTTTGATGATGGGTTGCCAAGGTCGAACATGGAAAATGAAAATATTTGGATCACAGTAGATAGACTGACCTAGAGTGCACATTTCTTTCCAGTTAAGTCAAACAGGATGGCATCTGTACTGACTAAATTGTTTATGAAGAATATTGTTAGACTGCATGGAATTCCTAGTAGTATAGTTAGCGACTGGGGTGCTTTGTTCACTAGTGAATTCTGAAAGAGTCTACATGAGGTATTAGGTACCAAGCTGAAGATGAACACCGCTTATCACCCGTAGACAGATGGGCAGACAAAAAGAGTCAACAAGATACTTAAAGATTTGTTGAGAGCTTATGTACTAGACTTTGGTGGGTCATGGGAAGACCAATGCACTTGATTGAGTTTTCCAATAATAATTATAAGACTAACATAGGAATGGTGCCTTTTGAAGCTTTGTATGGAAGAACATGCAAATCACCAACATATTGGTTGGAGACCAGAGACAGTTTGGTCTCTGGTCCAAATATGGTGAGAAACGCCACAGAAACGATTGAGTTAATCTGAGCTAGTGCGAGAGAGGCTAAGTTTAGGTTAAAAACGTTATGCAGATAAGAGGCGTAAAGATCTAGAGTTCTCAGCCGGAGATCATGCTTACATTAAGGCATCATCAAAGAAAGGTGTGGTACGGTTTGGAAATTCAAGGAAACTAGCACCAAGATATATTGAACCGTTCCCTTTCATAAAGAGGATTAGAAAACTCGCATACCGGTAGAGTTACTGAGTAGTTGGTAGGAAGTCCATGAAGTTTTTCATGTTTCTCATCTTTGAAAGTATATGCATGATCCGAAGACTTCATTGCTTCGACTGCATTGGAAGATTTAGTTGTAGAACCGGGTCTGACTTTTGTGAGACAAACAATTCGTATTATAGCCAGAGATGAGAAAAGATTAAGGAATAAGACAATTGGGTTAGTAAAAGTCTAATGGAGTGACAACGAGTAAGACTGTACTTGGGAGACATAGGATAGGATTAGGGATACTTAGCCTAAGTTGTTATGATGGTAGGTTATATATTTGTTGTATATAGACTTAGAGGTTAGTAGGATATATTAGCATTGTTTGAACGTTTGATATGTTTGTTGTATCCTTACTGAATTTCGAGGACGAAATTCTTTAAGGTGGGGAGCCTGCAACATCCCTAATTTTAGTTTAACATTATTAAGGAAATTTAACTAGATAGATTAAATAGAATAACGTAGTGAGACATAAGGATGAGATTTGATAACTAACTAGGTTAGGCTTCAATTGATCAATTAGTAAGATTGTTTTAAAACTTAATATGGAAGGTAAGAAATTAAAGAGGCAAAATAGGAATGGTCATCCTTTTATCCCTTAAACCCTCTCCCTCACCCATTCCATTCTCATATTTCACAAACATAAACAATCAAAGAAAAAGAGAAAAGGTCGGCCATTAACAAGCTTAGGAGGATCGAAATTAAAAGGGGAACTCAAGAAAGAGCATAGCAAAACTAAAGCAACCTCAAACCTCAACTCCAACAAGAAATCTAAGGTGAATAACAAGGAAAACTATCTCTATTTATTATTTTCGAATTCAGCTATTGTTAATACCTGAATTGTTTGATGATTTATACAATGTTTTGGTTGTTTTTCATTATTTGGATTGAATAATGATTATGGAATTTTTATGAAATTATTTAAATAGGTTTTTAGGACAAAACTTAAGTTTTTAATCTCCAATTGTTTGATTTTCTAGTATGAACATTAATTTGCAGATGTGTTTTTAATTTCATAACTATCCAAGTTAAATTGAATATCTTATGAATTTCCTAAGTTCAAAATTGTGTTTATTTAGGGTTTTAATTATTAATAATAATTAAATAATATTTTCGGTCCTGAAATTTTTATATGCTATAAAGAATATGAAAATTTTAAATTTATGTGATTTTTGAGGATTTTTCTCAAGTGATTTCGAATTTTAAGAATTTATTTTTCTAGATAAGCATTTAAATCAATAATTAACTAAGGTATTATTAATTAAGTTGACAAATGATTTTGGAACTTTGAAACTGGATGCAGCAGTATTTTTGAAAAGAATTGGAAAAAGTATTGCATTATCCAACAAAAATTGGAAAATGGTTAAGATTTGGTGAAAAGTAATTGCTTTTAGTAGTAATTAATCAACTTAAGTAATTGCTTTTAGTAGTAATTAATCAACTTTCATAATAATTACGATAATGCCATGTCATACTTATCCATAATGAAGATAAGATAACGCCGCAGCTATGAGAGTCGGCATCAATATGAATGGAAGCTTATGATAACTACTTAGATAGTTATAGAATGATTCCAACAAGGTCGAAGTGGACCTCGTCGGTAATCTAATAATGGCGGCATCGCAACTTTGTAATTCATTTAAGTTTTAAAACGTAATACTGCAATCATTGATGTCGTATATTTTTTCCATTGTTTTAAATGATGCCGCATACCACCATTTTGATTGTTTTCGATACCAACTATATATGAGGCAGTGATGCCGCCTGTTTTAATACTGGCTTTGTAGGCCGAAGTATTATAAGTCACTGTTTTGGGTAACGATGCCGCCTAGTTTTGTTAACGTGTTCCTTCGATGTCGCCAATAAAGCCTGGCAGGCGAAGATGGCATACTTGATAGAGTTAGGAGTATGCCCTAGGGGCAATTATGTAATTTGTTACATATGTCTAACTCGTTGACCAATCTTATTCAAAATAAAAGGTATTTTCTTCCCATTATATTACTTAATATAATATGATTAATTAATTAACTTAATTAAAATTATATTTAATAGAAAAATCCATAAATGATATATTTTACGATAGTAGTTACAAAGTGTTGTAACCATGAGTAATTTATCACAACGAAATAATTATACCATTTTAAATGTCCTTGTCAAGATGCATCGAGACTAGATATCGATGTATCCATTGAGACTGGAGTGTGTAATGCTCTCCAAATATTAGACGGTGTATTACCCATGAATGCTGGGGGCACATAGGGGTTACGTACTAATAGTTATTTGATAACTATGAAACGACTCACTCGATAGTTTTCTGTTGGTTAATATAACTAAGGTCAAATAGAAAATATCGATGTGACTGATTTACACAGTTCTCCCGACTTAAGAATACTATGAATCTTCAATATGAAAGCTCCGCTTTGCTTATAACCAAATCATGGCATGGCGTCCATCGAGTGACTATAGTTGGGTCGAGTGGAAGTATTGGAAGCGAAGCACTATTCAAGAGAGGATTCGTCTCCTCGATTATATGCGGTTAGTATCACAGTCAACTCAAAGTCAAAGTGGCTTACCAGACCATTTCGGTTAATAATAACTATTATTATTGAACCAAGGACTTTGTATTTGGACTATAAAGTTGAATGTGGATGATGATGGAATTTTGAGCATTACCAAATTCCATAAATCCAAAGTGATATAGCTTTGACGAAGAGAATTGGTGTAAACAAATATCACAACCAGGTAACGCTTATTAAACTAAAATTGGATTTTTACCAAAAATGAGTAAGCGATAAATTTGGCCATAATGTCACATCATCTGCCAAGTGACATGTGAAATTAACATTAAACGTTAATATTAGAATAGTTTGATGTTAATCGCTTCCAAATTTAAGCCTAAGAGTTACACAGCCGAAATAATGAATTCCCTTAAGACCGAATGATTTAATTAATTTATAATTGTTGTAAATTAATTAATATTTATGAAATATTAATATAAAATTTGAATATGATTTAAGAAATAAATAATGTTATGTATATTTATAACAGTTATAAATACATCGATCGATATACAATATCGACAAGCAATTAAATTAGATTTAGCTGCATACTATTTTGGCTTAGGCTTAGATGGGTTTAAGGCCTATCATTAGGGTTGCAAAAATTTAGTTTTGGGAAGGTCTGGGGGTGGCTAAAACATAGGGAATTAGCTATGCATGATATAATGGGTTAAGATCAAGTGAGAATGGGAAAAATGGTTTTCCTTGTTTCTCTCTAATACAACCATATATATATATATATATGTAAGTACGTATGTACGTATATAATCAAATTTGTTGTCTTAAATGTTAAGAATAATCGAATGCGCTTTTAAAAAAAAGTTTACTATGATACTGTAATAAGGTTTTCTTTTGAATAGTTTGACCATTTGAAAGAAAAACGAATGTATAAGAATAGATGAAATTAAGATAAAGTTGGAATGAAGAGAATGAATAGTCATTTCTGCTTAATAGAGAAACATTGGAAACAAGAATTATGAAAATAATTGATACTTAATATTGGAATATGAAACATGATTTTTATTTTGAAATGTATTTTCACATAGAAAATTGTTTTCTATAACATTTATTTCTTTAAGTTCAAGATATTTGATCAAAGAACTCTCCACTGTAAACTATTTGCAGCATATGAAAAAAGTAAACAATATTAACAATATCAAGTAAATGGCGGGTAATGGCGGAAATAGTGGGAGCATTCCATATAGCACATAATGATTGCATCTAATTACGAAAATTGTTTTTGTAAAATGTACCAAAAATTATTTGTGAAATAATATTTATTTTTGGTACTGATTTGAAAAATAGTTATAACTATATTTCAATATGAGTATTATGAATATTCATTATGAAATAGAACTAAATTATGGATTTTGTTTTCATAGTAAAAGTGATGCAATAAAAATACACGTGTCTAATATTATTCACAGTTGTTTTGGAATTATAGACTAAGCCATAGTTTTGAGAAATAATTTTATTATATGATTATGAATCATATGATATTGGTTAATTATATCTCAAACAATTAGTGGCCATGCACCCATTCATTGGAAGCATCATAAGGGTTGATGAACTCTTTTAATAGATACATATTGATGTATACAATCACAAGTCTATTAATACCAAAAAGGTTCCACATAGTTTGTTATATTCATCGATGATTTATTACCAATATGAACATGTATATTAGATACACATACAGTAAGTTTATGATAAAATCATAGAATATAAAAAGAAAGATAAATAAAATAACACGCAATAGAATAAAATGATTTGATTTGGTCAAATAAGTGAGTATATTGGAAAGAGTACCAAATATACCTAAGAATGAATATAGATTCAATCTCATAATTTACTCCTCCAAGTGATACATAATGATGCAACGATAAGGAGTAATCAGACATTGTTGGACAAATTACGATTAATTGTGAGTGAAGTTGAGTTAGTTTCTTTCTATAAGGTCTTGTCCTTAAGAGTAGTACACAAGGTTGATATTATTTCATCTAAACAACAGTTCACAAAATCATACAAGATAAGGGCTTGTAAGAAATCCCAACAAATCCTAGGCCAAGGAGTTGGCAGGTTGTCCAAGTCGAAAGATTGCATGTAGTAATTGTTCATGAGGGTTCTTATATGAATCTTCAAAAAAAATTTGAAAAGGTCTGTCATCAAATGACATATTTATTTTTTAAACATAACTTTTGTAAGCTAAAATTAATTTTATAAATAAAAACGTTCATAAAGTGTTTATGAATCCTTATTCAATTTGCACTAAGAAGCAATCGTTGTTTCAAGATATATCAACTTCATTGTGAAGGAATTTCTTTGAGAAATTTTTGGTAGTTAAATGGAATCGGTCCGATTCAAAAATAGATTTGGTTGTATGAGATGAAATGAAATTAACTAACCTATGTCTAATAAGTATTCTCGTACATCGAAGAGAAACTATGAGTTTCTTATTAATGTCGGAAATGAACATTACCCTCGGTTGTTCAATTAAACCATTAAGATTGTTGACTCTATATGGTACGATGCGCAAATCTGAAAGAATTCCAAGTACGCTATCAAAATATGATTTTGGTGGTCGTAACTGTAACGATCCCAATTTTTTGATTTAAATTTAAATTAATAATTAACGTGAATTTTGGATAAATTCTAGAATTATTTTGAATTTGAAGTATATATATGAGTAAATTTGGGTTTGACTTTAAAAATTTGAATTTTGAATATTGAATTTCGTATTTAAAATTTGAATAAATGACTTAGAAAATGATTTGGGTAAAAATATTATTTATATTTATTTATGGGTAGTTAGTTTTATAATTATAAAAATATATTAATATAAATTAAATATGGATAGTTAAACTTCAAAAAAAGAAATAAAATAAATATCTATATAAATACATAGGAATGTAAATTAAAATAAGACAATAAGCATTTAAGTTAAAATAAATATTTAAATTAGAAATAGTAATAGATATATATAAGATAAATTAAACTATCAACTGATTTCACTAGAATAAAATATAACAACAAATTAAAATAGAATTCATTTATATTAGAGAGAAATAAGACAAGACAAAGATAATCAAACTTAAGTGTTTATGTACATATAAAGAACAAAGGAAATAATAAAGTACAAAAGCTTGCAAAAGAAGATTATGAAACAAACGAACAAAAAAACAAAAACAAAAAAATGTTTACAAAACAAACTGTAAATAGCAAAAGTTTTTAGACAAAGAAGGACACATGCATTTAATACCCCATCTTCTCTTTGCACAAACAAATCTTCTCAGCATATAAAAAATGTTATATATCAGCCGAAATAAGCAACATATCAGCAACCAAAATGGGAAAAAAATCTTTAGTCAAAATACAAAAACAAGAAAAAATCCCTGATCTGTTGTACAAAAACAAATTAATAACACCCTGTACAACTCTTTTATTTATATCAAGCCTTTTCATCTCAGTCTCATTCATTCGAAGCAAAAAAAAAACAGAAGGAAGCATTATCTACAATTTAAACAAAACTCAAACTTTAAACAACTCAAACCAGAGAAGTCAAGAAACTTCAGCTAGCAAGTTTTAATTAAGTATAAAGTTAACTAACAATTAAGTTGTAGTTAATACTATAATTGATTTTCAAAATATAAAAAGAAGACTTCTAAATGTTTGATTGAGTTGAACAATTAATATCAATTAATTAATTTAATAATTAATTAGAGTTTGAGTTAATTAATGTTTAAGTGATTGATAAATTTGTAATTAACTACTTAAAGTTAGTTAATGAATGATTAATAGTTAATTAATGATTTAGATTATTTTATAATTAGACATTAATTAAAAGTGATTAAGAAATGTTATTGGATAATTAACTAAGAGTTATTAAGTATTGATTAAGGTGATTAATTTTAATAATTAATTAGATTGATTAATTTGGATAATCAATTATAAATTGTTTAAATGTAATTACTTAATGAAAGTAATTAAGGATTAATTATCTATTGTAATTAATTTTGGATATTTTGTTTAATTAAAGTTAATTAATTTAGTTTAATTAATTTAAGAAAACCATTAGATAAATTGGGAATAATGATTAATTGTTATGAGATGATTACTTAATGGTCAGAAATTAAAGGTTTAATTTCTTAAAATAATTAATTAAGGGGTTAAATTAATTATGTAATTGGTTTAAAGATTAAATTAATTAATATGATTAATTAAGAATAGTTTTAGTAATTAAAGTGTTTGATAAATTTATTTATAACAAATGATTTGTAATTAATTAATCAAGATTGGATAATTTATTCATGAGTAATTAATTTAATTGGAAATTAATTGAATTAATTAGGATTAAACAATTAATTAATCCTTCTTATAAATGATTATTGAATGCTTGACCTTACTTATGAATGATTGTATTGTATGAGATGCCTTGAATTGAATGTCCTATCTGATCTGTGATATTTTGTTCTGTGGATTGAGCTGTGTGTAATTTATTCATTTATTTGTGATACATTTGTTTATTATTATCTGTGACTCTGTGAATGAACGATAAGCGTTATAGTTTATACCGCTTATCAACTATATTTCTGTGTTTTGATCTGTGATGATGATGTTGTTACACTATTGTGTTAAACCCCTAGACCACATTATACACACACAAATATAGATTTCACGAGGAAATCGATTAAGTCACAGATTTTTGAAATGATCTTCTAATAGACAATTTGAATTCAAAATGGTTTTGAAATGGAATCGGGTTAAATGTGAAAAGCTTTTGAAATGAAATTTCAAATTTATTTTTGAATAACTTGACAAAATCTTGAAATTTAAATAATTTGATTTAAATTTGAATTCAAAATTTGAAACTGAATTCTATGATTTCAAACTAAGGACTAAAGATATTGTACAAGATATATATGGGTTAAACCATTTCAAGTATATTGATTTGGGAATTTGAATTTAATTCAAAAGCTTTAACTCGTGCAAATATAATTGGATTCTTCCGAAACGAAAACTGTTTGTTTTCAAATAAAAGCTATCACATAAGAAATGAACATCCAATTTGTGTCAAAGGAATTTCAAGTTTGAAATGAAAATGATTTCCAAGTTATGGAAATGGTTTGAAAGCTATAAGTTAAATCTTTGATTTAAATATTTAACGTGTTAATCCAATTGAAATGGAAATTCTTTTGGAAATCTATGAATGGATCTTTGTGAAACTGGGTGAATTTTGTGGAATAAATCTTTCAGCTTAAAGATTTGAGATGGTAATTTGTTTAAACCATTTGAAGAAAGGTTTTGGCTTTCTTTGAAGTTGTGACTTAACTGAAATTCTATATCCATATGTTTTTAAATATTGCGCTTATTATTCGGTTTAGCCAGGAGAGGACCTTTGTGTCATATAACCCATTCCGAATAATGATACGTCGATATGGATAGCATTTGAAGACCGGTAGTGAAGACCGGGTACTTGTGAGAACGATAGGATAACCTATCGATTGTCTCTGCACCGGCTGATCCCCGGTATAGAGATTCCCTAAGTGATGGGAAGTCTGATCGGGATTGTGGATACCCGGATTGCAAGGGCTTCTTCGGAAGTGCCTTCGGTTCGGTTCGAACCCGGAACAGACTTGTATGGTTGTACCTCTGACACTACACTTTGAGATATAAAACAGATTTCTTTCAAATAGATATCTGTTGGTGGGGGAGAATTTATTCTCTTAGCTTAACACCCTTCTTTGAGACGTACGAGCTCAGAGGTTATGTAGTTGAAGGTTATCAGCGATATACTCCCAATTTGGTAGTGTGGTATGCTGGGTGTTGTTGTGTGTTGATGATCATTTGTGATCAAAGCATGGCTTTAGTGAAAAGCGTAGCTTTGTGGACGAGACTGCATCACGACCTCACAACCCGAAAATGGTCGAAACAGGAAAGATGCGGCAAGGTTATGAGGGTCGCGCCCTTAAGGGTGTGTCATTCCCTTCTGGTAAAGGGTGGTATCATGGTATGGAGCCCAGATATTTACCTATGTGGTAGGCTTCAATCTCATTTCTGTGTGGTTGTTGCTTTGTGGTTTAGAGGCGCCTCGGATAAAGGTCCCAAAGGACCGGGGGGTGGCATGCTCGAAAAGTAGTTACCTAGTTACAGAAGTAACCCGACCTTGTGTTGGCAGTGATCCGTTAGGTTCTCGGGACGTCCCGCAGAGGCGTACCCATGGACAGTGGGAAGTTCCTTAGCCCGACCATTTTTTGGAAAATCCAAACAAAACAATACGTGCTCTTTACGATTGCAGTTGTATAACCTGCCTCCTCAGAAGGTAGCTATAGCGGGCATAATATAATGGTACCTATGCTGGCTAAGATTTATATTATACTTTCGAAATATTTTCCACTATGCACTAATAATAATATAAAAGAAGAATTTTGCGTAGTAAGCATGTTTGACTATCATAAGGAGAAATCCCCTCCAATTCTGTGTTTGCCTGGTGTGTACGGCGGGAGGCCTTATGGTAGTTTCATTTTCTAAAAAGCATTGCGAATTTATTTTAAATTCTTTTGTTGTTTAATTTAAAAGATAAACTATTTTTGTTACTCATACCAGTCCCATGACTGACTCGGAGTTTATTGTTCCTTTCCTAAACTCTGGGTGCCCACTATTTTCCACACGGGCAGTCTAGAGTTGGGTTTTTCAGATAGACATTATATCATCTGTTATATCATCTGTTGTATCAGACATTATATCAATGTTGTATGTCAATGTATTATTCATTTCTTTTTCTTCTGCTGTATTGTACTTAATGGTGTTATAAGCTCCGGTGAACCAGATTCGACGTTTGGATCTGCGGCATTTGAATATGAGTGTCGTATTCGGTGCCGATTTTCGAAGGTCGACTCAGGATCGCTACATTTGGTATCAGAGGTGAGGGTTAAAACTTTAGCTCTGGAGTATAACACATTAAGTATCTTATTATAGATAGGGTAAAGTATGCCCTAGAATGAGTACATCCCTAAGATATCCATTCGAATGCCTCAGTAAATTCTCTTACTATCCACTGATAGTAAGTATGAGTGCAAGAAGAGAACGAGATAGGGGACAGGGGAGTACCACTATAAATGGTCAATATCCTGCAATAGCGGAAACAATTTTCCTCTTAATATCGTTTGGTTCGTCTTTCCAAATCCTTTTGATTGCTTTGTACCAGCTACAAAGGAATTTCGGTGTAATGGTGGCCCGACGAATCGTTGCAGAAAATCCTTACTTCGTATCTTTATCAGTTTCTTATCAGTTTTTCGATCTAAACTTTAATGAATTTGAAATTGAAATTTTAAATAAACTGGAAATTTTAAATTGAGTTAAAATTGATTAATATAATATGAAGCTAAATTTGAATTGTATCAATAAAACGATTTCGTTTAAAACCAAATTTGAAATTCTATTTTTTGGATAGATCGGAGTCCGAAGAGGAACAAGTTGGTATATAATTTGGGGTATTCTAACCTAAGTTGGAATTCATACCTAATGTTTGAGAAAATTGTAGAAGATTGAATCCATCTATCAATCTCTTTTGTTCAGCATCTCTTTTCAATTCTTCGACGATCCCTGGTAGATCCAGGAAGAAGATTTGATATATTTGCATGGGACATAAACTCCAAATAAGTCAAAATTGTTTGTTTGGATGAATTGGTTGCTTTGGTTGTTATGGTTGATAGATATACTTTAGTTTCTAAACTACAAGTTTTGAAATTGTATTCATATATCTGTCTATTTTGGGTCCAGATATATTCTACGGATGGTTAGTTATTCCTTCGGACTAACCAATGCCTTGCATATTTCGTAGATCTGGTGACCCAAGTATCCTGTGTAGTATTGAGTGAGTTTGTCCTCATATCTATTGTTGATATTCTTATTTGGTAATCCAAATACCAAATAGATATCCAGTCTGATCTGAAAAGATATTTCTCTATCTTTGTACATCTATCTTTGTTGTTTTCATGCCTGTAAATTTCAGGGATGAATTTTTTTTTAAGGGGAGGATCTGTAACGATCCCAATTTTTTGATTTAAATTTAAATTAATAATTAATGTGAATTTTGGATAAATTCTAAAATTATTTTGCATTTGAAGTATATATATGAGTAAATTTGGGTTTGACTTTAAAATTTTGAATTTTGAATATTGAATTTTGTATTTAAAATTTGAATAAATGACTTAGAAAATGATTTGGGTAAAAATATTATTTATATTTATTTATGGGTAGTTAGTTTTATAATTATAAAAATATATTAATATAAATTAAATGTGGATAGTTAAACTTCAAAAAAAGAAATAGAAGAAATATCTATATAAATACATAGGACTGTAAATTAAAATAAGACAATAAGCATTTGAGTTAAAATAAATATTTAAATTAGAAATAGTAATAGATATATATAAGATAAATTAAACTATCAAGTGATTTCACTAGAATAAAATATAACAACATATTAAAATAGAATTCATTTATATTAGAGAGAAATAAGACAAGACAAAGAAAATCGAACTTAAGTGTTTATGTACATATAAAGAACAAAGGAAATAATAAAGTACAAAAGCTTGCAAAAGAAGATTAAAAAACAAACAAACAAAAAACAAAAAAAATGTTCACAAAAAAAACTGTAAATAGCATAAGTTTGTAGACAAAGAAGGACACATGCATTTAATACCCCATCTTCTCTTTGCACAAACAAATCTTCTCAACATATAAAAAATGTTATACATCAGTCGAAATAAGCAACATATAAGCCACCAAAATGGGAGAAAAAGAAAACTTTAGTCAAAATACAAAAACAAGAAAAAATCCCTGACCTGTTGTACAAAAACAAATTAATAACACCCTGTACAACTCTTTTATTTATATCAAGCCTTTTCATCTCAGTCTCATTCATTCAGAGCTAAAAAAAACTGAAGGAAGCATTATCTACAATTTAAACAAAATTAAAACTTTAAACAACTCAAACCAGAGAAGTCAAGAAACTTCAGCTAGCAAGTTTTAAAACCCGGTTCATCAACGAAGCTCTGTTCTTTTCCTGGAAAACAAGTGAGTAAACATTTTTTTAAATTTTTTTTAAGTTAATTAAAATAGTCCAAACTTCATTGATAAACTAATTTGTATATGCTTCAGTTTGCATATGATTTTGAGGTGCGCTGTGTTTCTCTGTAATTTGGTACAGATTGCATATTTGGTTCAAAAACTCAAATTATTCTTTTTTAAATCATTGATAAGCTTTGATTTCTCAACAAACAAGACGTTAAACTTTAAATTAAGATTTTTGGAAGTTGATTAAACCATCTTTATAAAGAATACCACTGTAATATTGATATACGGGTAATCATGTGATGGTTGATAAAATTTGATTGTTGTAAATTATTAATTCAAGATTATATTTTGAGTTCTTACAACGAATTATGATTTTTAAAACACAAACGAAGATTTTTAGCTTTGAATTCTAAGAGCAGTTTTTATGTGAACAAAATTTGCATTCTTCCCAATTTCAGGAAATCGAATCAAATTAAAATGTTGAAACTTGGTTTGAAGATAGCAATAACACCTGTGATCTCGAGAAAAATGTGAAATAATTTTTCTACTATGTGAATTTGAGAATCGAGGCCGAATTAGGGTTTTTGTCAAGCTTTTGCACATGTCTGTAAATGTGACGTGTTCACTTCACGTGATCGAGTTGCTCGAGGGTCCCGTGGAAGGTTGCTCAACGCTTTGCCGTCGTGTGGCCGAAGTTTGGGAGTCATCGGTGGCTTGGACGGCGATGGCGAGGTGTTTTACTGGAAGGGTTGGTTATAGTTTTTTGGGTGAAATGCTAATTTTCGAATTTGATTTCCTGTTGGCAATTTGAGTTTTGTTTTTGTGTTTTTGTGGGTTTCACGACTTGCCGATGATCTTTGAAGTTCGCCAGTGCCTCGCGTGTTGCCGTGCACGTGTACGGCATAGCTCAGGTGTCAGCGTCGTTGACAGGTCATCTGTATCGAGTCGTGCACGAGTTTGTTTGGGGGTTGCTTCGAGGTTTGATCGCGTGCGTGGGTATACTTCCTTATGCTATTTATACTTATGTTTTAAAACTTAAACTACAGGGAAGAAAGCAAATTAAAAAAAAAGAGCGTACAGGAAGGAAGTCTCGGGGAAATGAGTGTTTAACCCGAAGTACTACTCGAGTATTGTTAGGGAAAGGCTCGGGTTGTCTTCCTGTCAACTGCAATATTATTTAAGCACTTGGTTTCAATCAGTTCAAAACATTGTAAATGCATATAAGTGTTTAACAGTTAAGGTTAAAACTTTAACACAAGCCTTAATAACTTTAGTTAATGCTTAACCGTGTTTTAAACTTTGTTAATATTTTATTTAAATAATAAATTTAATTAAGTACAAAGTTAACTAACAATTAAGTTGTAGTTAATACTATAATTGATTTTCAAAATTTAAAAGAAGACTTCTAAATGGTTAATTGAGTTGAACAATTAATATCAATTAATTAATTTAATAATTAATTAGAGTTTGAATTAATTAATGTTTAAGTGATTGATAAATTTGTAATTAACTACTTAAAATTAGTTAATGAATGATTAATAGTTAATTAATGATTTAGATTAATTTATAATTAGACATTAATTAAAAGTGATTAAGAAATGTTATTAGATAATTAACTAAGAGTTATTAAGTATTGATTAAGGTGATTAATTTTAATAATTAATTAGATTAATCAATTTAGATAATCAATTATAAATTGTTTAAATGTAATTACTTAATGAAAGTAATTAAGGATTAATTAATTATTGTAATTAATTTTGGATATTTTGATTAATTAAAATTAATTAATTTAGTTTAATTAATTAAGAAAATCATTAGATAAATTGGGAATAATGATTAATTGTTATGAGATGATTGCTTAATGGTCAGAAATTAAAGGTTTAATTTCTTAAAATAATTAATTAAGGGGTTAAATTAATTATGTAATTGGTTGAATTCAAAATTTGAAACTGAATTCTATGATTTCAAACTAAGGACTAAAGATGTTGTACAAGTTATATATGGGTTAAACCATTTCAAGTATATTAATTTGGGAATTTGAGTTTAATTTAAAGGCTTTAACTGGTGCAAATATAATTGGATTCTTCCGAAACGAAAACTGTTTGTTTTGGAATAATAAAAGCTTTCACATAAGAAATGAACGTCCAATTTGTGTCAAAGGAATTTCAAGTTTGAAATGAAAATGATTTCGAAGTTATGGAAACGGTTTGAAAGCTATAAGTTAAATCTTTGATTTAAAGATTTAACGAGTTAATCCAATTGAAATGGAAATTCTTTCAAAAATCTATGAATGGATCTTTGTGAAACTGGGTGAATTTTGTGGAATACATCTTTTAGCATAAAGATTTGAGATGGTAATTTGTTTAAACCATTTGAAGAAAGGTTTTGGCTTTCTTTGAAGTTGTGACCTAACTGAAATCCCATATCCATATGTTTATTCGGTTTAGCCGGGAGAGGACCTTTTTGTCATATAACCCATTCCGAATAATGATACGTCGTTATAGATAGCATTTTAAGACCGGTGGTGAAGACCGGGTACTTGTGAGAATGATAGGATAACCTATCGATTGTCTCTGCACCGGCTGATCCCCGGTATAGAGATTCCCTAAGTGATGGGAAGTCCGATGGGGATTGTGGATACCCGGATTGCAAGGGCTTCTTCGGAAGTGCCTTCGATTATGTTCGAACCCGGAACAAACTTGTATGGTTGTATGTCTGACACTACACTTTGAGATATAAAGCAGATTTCTTTCAAATACATATCTGTTGGTGGCGGAGAATTTATTCTCTTAGCTTAACACCCTTCTATGAGACGTACGAGCTCAGAGGTTATGTAGTTGAAGGTTATCAACGATATACTCCCAATTTGGTAGTGTGGCATGCTGAGTGCTACTGTGGGTTGATGATCATTTGTGATCAAAGCATGGCTTTAGTGAAAAGCATAGCTTTGTGGATGAGACTGCATCAGGAACTCACAACTCAGAAATGGTCGAAACAGGAAAGATGCGGCAAGGTTATGAGGGTCGCGCCCTTTAGGGTGTGTGATTCCCTTCTGGTAAAGTGTGGTATCATGGTATGGAGCCCAGATATTTACCTATATGGTGGGCTTCAATCTCATTTCTATATGGTTGTTGCTTTGTGGTTTAGAGGCGCCTCAGATAAAGGTCCCAAAGGACCGGGGGGTGGCATGCTCGAGAAGTAGTTACCTAGTTACATAGGTAATCCGGCCTTGTGTTGGTAAAGATCCGGTTAGGTTCTCGGGACGTTCCACCAGAGGCGTACCCATGGATAGTGGAAAGTTCCTTAGCCCGACCATTTGTTGGAAAATCCAAACAAAACAATACGAGTCCTTTACGATTGTAGTTGTATAACCTGCCTCCTTAGGAGGTAGCTGTAGCGGGCATAATATAATGGTACCTATGCTGGCTAAGATTTATATTATACTTTCGAAATATTTTCCACTATGCACTAATAATAATATAAAAGAAGAATTTTGCGTAGTAAGCATGTTTGACTATCATAAGGAGAAATCTCCTCCAATTCTGCGTTTGCATGGTGTGTGCGGCGGGAAGCCTTATGGTAGTTTCATTTTCTAAAAAGCATTGCGAATTTATTTTAAATTCTTTTATTGTTTATTTTAAAAGATAAACTGTTTTTGTTACTCATACCAGTCTCATGACTGACTCGGAGTTTATTGTTCCTTTCCTAAACTCTGGGTGCCCACTATTTTCCACAAAGGCAGTCTAGAGTTGGGTTTTTCAAATAGATAGGTTTAGTAGATTATCTGGAGCTAGTTCAGTCTTTGGATATGGACTGCACTTGCTTATCTTTGTGCATTGTTATTGGGAGTTCGAGCTATCTCTGGATTGATGCCTTGGAGATGGAGATTATCCGCTGCTGGTGTTATCTATTTCCGCTGCTATTTCTTATATCATATCTCTGATGTATATTGATATCTATTGTATCATCTGTTGTATCGGACATTGTTTCAATGTTGTATATCAATGTATTATTCATTTCTTTTTCTTCTGCTGTATTGTACTTAATGGTGTTATAAGCTCCGGTGAAACAGATTCGACGTTTGGATCTGCAGCATTTGAATATGAGTGTCGTAGTCGGTGCCGATTTTCGAAGGTCGACTCAGGATCGCTACAGTAACCAAAGAGATGTGATCCATCGGTCGAGATTGTTACTTTACTGGAAAGACTAATGTCACGACCCACCTTCCTCTCCATAGAAAGACGCGTCATGATTAAGAAAGAAAGGGGTAGAAAAGAGAAAAGATAGAGAAGAAAGAACTAAACAACATCAGAATCTCACAGCGGAACGGATAAATTATATTAAATCGCATGAGATATTACATAGTATCATATACATCTGAGATACACAGCTTATACATCACAAATTAGTTAGGTATAAATACATGTCTATTGTACAATACTAGTTTCATTCAAGACATCATCACATATATATAGACACAAACATTAACACAGCGGAACCACTATATATCTACTCGCTGAAGCCTTCTGCTCCAAATCTCCTCCAGAATTCGTCAAAGCTAACCTGAATCCCTTGGCTACTCGTAAAAATTTGAGTACCCAAGAGTTTAATAAAATAGAAAATAAACTCCGGGCCAGACATGGGTCCGGTGTGAGTAAACGGGTTAAAGTTGTTTAACTTTGAAAAGCCTTTGAAAACAAAGGGTATCTTGTAAGACTTCCTGCACATAAATACGAAAAAGTTTTTACCTTACGATAACCAAAACCTTTGATAGGAAATCCAGTTATATTATAATAGGGTCTAGGGTTCTCAAATAAAATACAAAATAGCTGAAATTGTTGCATTAATTAAATTCCAACATACTAACCACAAAGTGGGTTATACAATCAAATCCGAGATCACTTATTGGAGATTGTATTCCATACAATGGCAAGGCTACTGAGGTACCGTCCATTACAGTACGGGGCCTAGATCACTATATCGAGGATCTCTCTCGATCCCCTGCAACACAAAGCCGGAACCATCCCTTACTGGATAGTCTCGAACAAGACAACCCCGCATTTGGTGCGCAATTCCAACCGCCCACTAAGCCGAATAAAAAAGGACCTCTAGACATGGGAAAATCCTGTCCTACTTGAGCGCGACTCACTTAGCCTTGCTGCACCTCCCCTGTTTTAGCCATTCCCGATTGATGAGGCTAGAGGCTACGATTACCTTTATAGAACACGTCTATCTTAGAATGCTCACCGTCCACCTAACTATGTTCTGAAAGCATTCAATCCATACAAGTTCGTTCCGGGTTCGAAGGAAACCAAAGGTATTACTTCGTTACACTCATTTTGGAATCACCCTCAGAGTTAACGACAATAACCCTTGCATTCTGAAACTCCATCTCGATCTTCACTTCGAGATATCACGACCTATCGTTTAACTTGGATCAATGTAGTTTTCGAATAATCAAATTTGATATCCGATCCCGGTCTCATCGAAATCCAAACGTTTCTTAAAGGCCAAGTTGTTTAAGGTTTAAACAATTTAATTCAATTCAAAACATTGAATTCACACAGCAACATTCATAGATTATCACACATTTATCATAGATATATCCAATATCACAGAATATCATAGATTATCATTCAATAGATATCAATCAATCCAGTCATTCTACACAAGCAATCATCCACAAGCAAGAATTATTAATCCATATTAAAATTAATTTAATTAACTAAAATTAAATTAATTACTTAAGAATTAATCACCAATTCCCTGCTTAATCAATCCTTAATTAACTACAATCATTTAATTAATTAGTTAAACCTTAATTACCTTATTAATCAATTAATTAATCTCTAATCAAAGATTAATTATCCTTTAATTATTAATTAATAAACCTTAATTATCAGTTAATAAAACTTAATAAAAATTTAATCAATCCTTTAATTATCTAATTTGATTAATCATCCTTGATTAACTATTCCTTAATTACATTAAGTAATTAGCTTTTAAATTAATTACACAAATTAATTATCCCTTAACAATTTATTAGCCCTTAATCATACTCATTAATTAATTATTAATTAATTATATTAATTAATGATCCTTAATTAATTACTTCCATAAATTAATTAACTAAATTTAATTACATTGAACCTTAATTAGTTACATTAATTAATTATACTTTAATTAATCACTTCCATTAATCAATCTTAATTAATCATAAACAGTAATTAACCATCCTGTAATTACTTACCTTAATTAGTTAACTAACACCTTAATTAATTATATTAATCCTTTGATTAATCACACTAAGTAATTAATCCTTAATTACTTTCATTAAGTTATTATTCTCTAATTACTTTATTAAGTGATTTCCCTTTTATTAATACATTCAGTAATTAGCCCTCAATTATTCAATAATTATCCATTAATTACTTCACTAAGTAATTACATTAGTAATTATACTTAACCAATTTCCACAAATGATTATCCTTAATTAATAAATCAAATTAATTGTCTTAGATTAATTATCTTAATTGATTATCTCATAATCATTAGCTAATGATCTTTTAAACACATTCATTAACTATTCCTTAATTACTTATACTAAGTAATTATCCCTTTGATTACTAATCATTAATTAATTAACTCTTGTTATTTTTAATAAATGATTAACTTTTAATTAATTTCACAAACTAATTATCTTTAATAAATCTCCTCCTTAATTGAAGATAATTCCTTTATCTTCATTAATTACTTATTAAACTTTATTAGAAAATATTTAGAAATCAATATCATAATTAAAATATATAATTTACCTTTAAACAGAACAATTATAAACAATTAACTTGTTTTAAACCTTTAAATCCTTAAAGAAAACTTAAATCACTTTAATAAATTTTAAAGATTGTTTAATAATTTTATTTTGGAAAATATGGATTCCATTTCTTTGAAAATTTATTTAAAACTTGTTAAATAATTTACTTTATAAACAAATTCGTTTAAAACATACTTTTAAAACTTAACTAAACATTTACTTTGAAAATAAATTACTTTCAAAAATTTCAACTTTAAACTTGTGTTAACATTTTCTTTTGAAAAGCTATTTATTTGAATAACTTTAAAACCTATTTAAATACTTTGTTTGTATCTTAATATAAATTTTAATTTTTTGAAAACTTGTTTTAATCTACTATTAACAAGAAACCTTGAGAAAACTTAAGTTCCAAACTTTAAACTTTGATTTCCTTGTTTTTATTTAAAACAGTATACTGTTTTCATTAATATCAAAATCTTGACACAAAGTTTATCTAAAAATTTTGAAAGCTGAATACATAAACAAAACACCCGAGCTAAAACACGATTTCTCTGAGCCCACCTTAACTCATTCCCGAGCCATTCTCACTCACCCTCTGCTTCGAGACAACCCTCATCCTCTTCGAGTAACGACCCGAGCTAGCACTTCTTCACACAACCAACAATCAACATCAGATATACAAACGTGCACGGTGCACGGTAGCTCCGACCACCGTAGGTCAACGCTGTAACCCTCGTCAAGTAGACGACCACCCCATCATCACATATGATCACCCAGATTCACTGATTTGCCAATGAATCAAAATCAAACCCATCATTTGAAAATCCAAAATCCACCATCATCAGAAAAACCGACCATCTACGGTGATCCCAACCTTGGTCAACCTCGCTGACCCCACCAGATGACCGCCTCGACCTCCAGCACCAATCCCCCACCTTGTGCTTGCCACCGATGCTCCACAGCCGCCGCCATTTCCTCGCGAACAACATCGTCCTAAACCAACCTTCGAACCCTACTTCAACGTCTAACAGCTACCACGATCAACATAAAATACTCCACCTATTTTTCCTACGAACGTGGGTCTTCACGCTATCACATGCCTCGGTCGTGACTTCCATTAAATTGTCGTTCGTAGACAAACAACGAAAACCCATATCCAGATCAACTCTGATTATCTCAATTTATTCCAAACTAAAAATCAAGATTTTTATCTCAAAAATCATTATTTGCAATGAAAAATCAAATTATGAGTTCAATTCAGGAAATTGAAACATTTGATTTTACTGATTAAATTTATTTCTACTGTAAAAAACACATTTTTTAATTATTTACAAAATAATATCACCTGAAACTATTTTTAGAAAAGAATTAACATTGTTCTATTCATTTTTTTAATCATCTTTGCCAGATATAGATTGGGAAGACAGGTATTCATATTTTGAACTTATTTCCTAACCTATTATATAAACAGAGAGGTGAAAATCATTCAACAGGCATGCATCCAGATAAATATACACAGTACATCATACACACACACACACACATATATGCATTCATAAACATAAACATGAGCAAAATATTCCCATACAAACCATCATATATATCTAGTTATGATCATAGATTTAAACTGTTTTTTAAAATTAAGGTTTACTCACCTTTTTGAAAATAGCAGAGAGACATTTTTCTTTTGAATCTGAAACCATTTTTATGTTTGATTTTGATCTGGTGCTTATTTGTTGATTAGTTTGTTGAGTTGAATTGCTCTGATCTTTAGATTAAGACTTGAAAACTGTAGTTGCTGATGAGTTGAACTTGAAACAAGTTGTAACATAAATTGATTTGTAGAATTTGTTTTGAAATTTTCTTTTGAATTCTGGTTTTCAGTTTTAGTTTGGAAGCAAAGAAGGAAGATGTTTGAACTGAAATAAAATAGCCAAATTCTCTAATTCCACTTATTTATAAATATTTCAAAAATAAAGAAAATTATTGCCACTTGTTAATACAAATTAGACAAATGTCATTGCATGCTTAAATCATTTTACAAGTGTTAGAACAACGTATGATTATGTTTAACCCCCTTATTTATAAATTACTTATGGTTTTTTTTATTTATATATTTATGAAATGTGATTTATTAATTTATATTATATATATTAATATGTCTTTGTATTATATTTTAAATATAAATATATACAAACTATTTTTATCCATGTATGTTTAAAATCTATATATACTTACAAACTATATTGTCTCATGTTAAATTTTAAAAGTAAGAAATTTTAAACAAAAGAAATGAACTTTTAATTAAATCTTATTTTAAACTTAAGCCAGAATATATTTTCAAATAAATAGACATTTACCTTAGGTGATTTGAAAATATATGGTTAATTTTTAAATAGCATTTGAAAGGTTTTGTATTGAATTCAAACATAATTCCTAAATTACCAAAATATATTAGAATTTGAAAACATGTTTTTATTTGTAAAATTTAAACCAAAAATTTTCTATTTATAATATATACAAATATATATACATTATAAATAGAGGACTTATTTTAATATTAGACTTTGAAAATAACTTCAAATCATAATATATACATTCATCTATTACAATTTGAAAACATATATTTTTTAAAAATTAAAACCAAAGACTCCCTATTTATTACATGTATACATACATACATACATACATACATACATACATACATATATATATATATATATATTATAAATAGAATATATTTTTATTAGCTTTGAAAAGAATAAATTTTACCAAATTAAGTATTATTAGTTTTTGAAATTATTAATTTTGCCAAATTCATTTTTTATTAGTCTTTAAAAAGAATAAACTTACCAATTAAAATTAAAGTTATAAAAGAAAATTATCAAGCCAATTTAAATTGATATTGCCTAAAATTCCGGGTTATCACATTCCTCCCCCTTAAAAGAATTTCGTCCCCAAAATTAAAAAGCAAAGATAATTAAATAATCCAACAAAGATTTTAATTTTAAACAACAAGCATATATATCAATTATACACTAACAATCATAGCAACCAATACAATCAAAAATCAAATCTAACTAACTATCCTGACACAGTTCAGGATAGGCCTTCCTAATACTATCTAGAGTTTTCCAAATACAAACACTGGGCTACTCGCTCTACAGAACCAAACAAGCTACACTATACAGATCCAGAGCTCCCTCTAACCTCGATCTACAAATCTGAACAAGATATCAGACAATGGACAAGTCCGACTCAACTTCCAAATCATCCCAAACAGCTGGTTCCAAAACCAGTTATGGATCAAACATGTACTCCCTCAGAGATACGTGGAAAAAATTGAATCCCAGCCACCCAAACCAGCAATTCAATCCTATAGACCAAAGTTCCAATCCTTTAGAGATCACAGAAAGATTCAATATATCTCGAAGCTAGCTTCCCAGTCTTACCAAACCTTACTGCTTCCATGACCGGAGAAACCTTAACAACAATGAAGTCTCCAACTTCGAATTCCGAATTCCTTTGTCTCTTACTCACATAACTCTTCTGTCGATCCTGGGCTGTCTACATTCTTCCCGATCAACTCAACCTTCGCTAATGCCTCTCAAAACGATTCTGAACCAAGAACAGGACGATCTTTGGAACCAACCCATAAAAATGGTCTTCATAAAAATATGTCAAAATATAGAATGCAAACTCTATTCCACAAACATCAGTAGACATCAAACTTACTTCTTCTATCCGGAAAAGACAAAACAAGTGGACTCGCCAATCTGGCCTTCAGATTCCCGAAAAAATTTCTTGTAGAAACCCTCTAATCCAAAACACTACAACTTCCGGTTGCTTCCATTCTAGAATAGCTGTTACCTTGCTTCTATTGTGCAACTCTGATTTTGGAATAGATGAGAGTGCCGTCAATGAACACGAACACAAACTTGTCCAACATATCTCAGAAAACACAGAAGTTCCATGAAATCCTGAGCTGCTTCACCAAATCCTCTAGAGATGCCTCAGTTCCAAACAAATGACTACTCAGATGATCTTTTTGAACTAATCGCAAGTCATTTCTATGATCCTACCCAGTTCAGTTCCAAAGAAACTGTTCTCTCTTCACATATCAAAACTGCTTATTCTTGTCCTATAAAAGAAGCTGGTGGTCCATCTTCAATAACAAACACCCTGCTTTGCTGAGCTTCCAAAAGCCTGGGTTGCTGACATAAGAAACATAAAGATTTCCCAACCATCCGAGAAAAGGATCCACTATGCTACATAGCCAGAAGACCTTCTGCTAGCACACAAAACATTTCTGAGCTGCACTGAAGCCACGAATGCCAGAACTTCTTATCCATAAGCTTCGTGAACTTCAAAGCCATCAACCAACTTCACCAAGGGCCTTCAAGATGGCATACATATTTTCAAGAAACTTGACCTTAAACCAAGCACAAACATCTCATTCTCTTTAAGGGGGTGAAAATGAGACCATGCCGTAACGAGGTAACTTATCGACCTTAGTCTCATACTCCAATACAGACAAATTCCCTAACTTAAGATCCCGAAAATTCCTAAACAACCAAGTCTTCCTTGCGGTAGGCATCAACTGTTCCTCCAATACCATCTTAATCTTGCTCCAAGAGGAACATCTCCGGAACATCCATGGTTATGAAATACCACCACTCGGTTGCACCTTCCTGAAGTTGCCAAGATGCCGTCACTTGCTTTTGCTCATTTGACGGATCCAAACGCTACAAAATCTGCTCACACGAGCGCAACTAAACTTACACTTCAATGAGGGACTCTGAACCTTGAAGAAGACCTTCTTTGAGAATGATGAAATCCTTACACCAAGCTGCAAAACTCACTCGAGACGGTATTAGGCTATAGCCTCGACAGATACACTTCCAATCTCAACATCTTTCCTCTTCCATTAGTGGCAGTTGTGTTACACACACACCACTTCCCCCATCTGCCTTAGAATTTATGTTGGAAAACCTGACAGGTAACCCAACAGATTAGGTGTGTGTGTGTATATATATATATATAAATTACAAGTACGCTCTCTCAAGAAAGATATCACTCCAAAGCTTAGGTATTCACTCAACCTAGCGCTTTGATACTAACTGTCATGGTCTAGGCTTTTCAACCATTGACAGCGGCCACTCTCTGCTGTGGCAAACAATGGTACCTCGAATTTGCTTTTACAGCCAGCCTCTCGACTCACAACCAACCCAAGGCCTTATACTACCTCAAAGGGACATGTAGGGGTAAGAGTTTCCCATTCGCCACCAAACGCAAAGCAAGAACCCTCTATTATGCTGTAATATAGCAAATCCGATCCCGGTCTCATCGAAATCCAAACGCTTCCTAAAGGCCAAGTTGTTTAAGGTTTAAACAATTTAATTCAATTCAAAACATTGAATTCACACAGCATCATTCACTGATAAATATCATACATTTATCACAGATATATCCAATATCACAGAATATCATAGATTATCATTCAATAGATATCAATCAATCCAGTCATTCTACACAAGCAATCATCCACAAGCAAGAATTGTTAATCTATATTAAAATTAATTTAATTAACTAAAATTAAATTAATTACTTAAGAATTAATCACCAATTCCCTACTTAATCAATCATTAATTAATTACAATCATTTAATTAATTAACTATACCTTAATTACCTTATTAATCAATTAATTAATCTCTAATCACAGATTAATTATCCTTTAATTATTAATTAATAAACCTTAATTATCAGTTAATAAAACTTAATAAAAATTTAATCAATCCTTTAATTATCTAATTTGATTAATCATCCTTGATTAACTATTCCTTAATTACATTAAGTAATTAGCTTTTAAATTAATTACACAAATTAGTTATCCCTTAATAAGTTATTAGCCCTTAATCATACTCATTAATTAATTATTAATTAATTATATTAATTAATGATCCTTAATTAATTACTTCCATAAATTAATTAACTAAATTTAATTACATTGAACCTTAATTAGTTACATTAATTAATTATACTTTAATTAATCACTTCCATTAATCAATCTTAATTAATCATAAACAGTAATTAACCATCCTGTAATTACTTACCTTAATTAATTAACTAACACCTTAATTAATTATATTAATCCTTTGATTAATTACACTAAGTATTTAATCCTTAGTTACTTTCATTAAGTAATTATTCTCTAATTACTTTATTAAGTGATTTCCCTTTTATTAATTACATTTAGTAATTAGCCCTCAATTATTCAATAATTATCCATTAATTACTTCACTAAGTAATTACATTAGTAATTATACTTAACCAATTTCCACAAATGATTATCCTTAATTAATAAATCAAATTAATTGTCTTAGATTAATTATCTTAATTAATTATCTCATAATCATTAGTCAATGATCATTTAAACACATTCATTAATTATTCCTTAATTATTTATACTAAGTAATTATCCCTTTGATTACTAATCATTAATTAATTAACTCTTGTTATTTTTAATAAGTGATAAACTTTTAATTAATTTCATAAATTAATTATCTTTAATAAATCTCCTCCTTAATTGAAGATAATTCCTTTATCTTCAATAATTACTTATTAAACTTTATTAAAAAATAATTAGAAATCAATATCATAATTAAAATATATAATTTACCTTTAAACAGAACAATTATAAACAATTAAATTGTTTTAAACTTTTAAATCCTTAAAGAAAACTTAAACCACTTTAACTTTTGAAGCTTGTTTAATAATTTTATTTTGGAAAATATGGATTCCATTTCTTTGAAAATTTATTTAAAACTTGTTAAATAATTTACTTTATAAACAAATTCATTTAAAACATACTTTTAAAATTTAACTAAACATTTACTTTGAAAACTAAATTACTTTCAAAATTTTCAACTTTAAACTTGTGTAAACATTTTCTTTTGAAAGCTATTTATTTGAATAACTTTAAAACCTATTTAAATACTTTGTTTGTATCTTAATATAAATTTTAATTTTTTGAAAACTTGTTTTAATCTACTATTAACAAGAAACCTTGAGAAAACTTAAGTTCCAAACATTAAACTTTGATTTCCTTGTTTTCAATATACTGTTTTCGTTAATATCAAAATCCTGAAACAAAGTTTATTTAAAATTTTTGAAAGTTGAACGCATAAACAAAACAACCTAGCTAAAACACGATTTCCCCAAGCCCACCTTAACTCGTTCCCGAGCCATTTTCACTTGCCCTCTGCTTCGAGGCAACCCTCATCCTCTTTGAGTAACGACCCAAGCTAGACTTCTTCACACAACCAATGATCAACTCCAGATACACAAATGTGCATGGTGCACGTGCACGGTAGCTTTGACCACCGTAGGTCGATGCCGTAACCCTCGTCAAGTCGACGACCACCCCATCGTCGCATACGATCACCCAGATTCACTGATTAGCCGACGAATCAAAATCAAACCCATCGTTCAAAAATCCGAAAGCCACCATCATCGGAAAAACCAACCATCAACGGCGATCCCAACCTTGGTCAACCTCGCCGACCCCACCAGATGACCGCCTCGACCTCCAGCACCAATCCTCCACCTTGCGGTTGCCTCCGAAGCTCCACAGCTGTCGCCATTTCCACACGAACAACATCATCCCAAACCAACCCTCGAGCCCTAGTTCAACGTCTAACAGCTACCACGATCAACATAAAATACTCCACCTACTCCCACGAATGTGGGTCTTCACGCCATCTCCTGCCTCGATTGAGACTTCCATTACCTTGTCGTTCATTGACAAACGACGAAAACCCATATCCAGATCAACTCAGATTATCTTAATTTATTCCAAACTAAAAATCAAGATTTTTATCTTAAAAATCATTATTTGCAATGATAAATCAAATTATAAATTCAATTCAGGAAATTGAAAAATTTGATTTTACTGATTAAATTTATTTCTAGTGTAAAAAACACATTTTTTAATTATTTACAAAATAATATCACCTGAAACTATTTTTAGAAAAGAATTAACATTGTTCTATTCATTTCTTTTTTCTTGATCTTAGCTAGATATAGATTGGGAAGAAAGGTATTTATATTTTGAACTTATTTCCTAACCTGTTATATAAACAGAGAGGTAAATCATTCTACAGGAATGCATCCAGATAAATATACACAGTACATCATATATATATATATATATATATATATATATATATATATATACATATATATGCATTCATACACATAAACATGAGCAAAATATTCCCATACAAACCATCATATATATCTAGTTATGATCATATATTTAAACCATTTTTTAAAATTAAGGTTTACTCACCTTTTTGAAAATAGCAGAGAGACATTTTTCTTTTGAATCTGAAACCATTTTTATGTTTGATTTTGATCTGGTGCTTATTTGTTGATTAGTTTGTTGAGTTGAATTGCTCTGATCTTTAGATTAAGGCTTGAAAATTGTAGTTGCTGATGAGTTGAACTTGAAACAGGTTCTAACAGAAATTGATTTGTAGAATTTGTTTTGAAATTTTCTTTTGAATTCTGGTTTTCAGTTTTAGTTTAGAAGTAAAGAAGGAAGATGTTTGAACTGAAATAAAATTGCCAAATTCTCTTATTCCACTTATTTATAGATATTTCAAAAATAAAGAAAATTATTGCTACTTGTTAATATAAATTAGACAAATGTCATTGCATGCTTAAATAATTTATAAGTGTTAGAACAATGTATGATTATGTTTAACCCCCTTATTTATAAATTACTTATGGTTTTTTATTTATATATTTATGAAATGTGATTTATTAATTTATATTACATATATTAATATATATTTGTATTATATTTTAAACTATAACCATATACAAACTATTTTTATCCATGTATGTTTAAAATCTATATATATTTACAAACTATATTATCTCATGTTAATTTTAAAAGAAAGAAATTAAAAAAAAATGAACTTTTAATTAAATCTTATTTTAAACTTAAGCAAGAATATATTTTTAAATAAATAGACATTTGCCTTTGGTGATTTGAAAATATATGGTTAATTTTCAAATAGCATTTGAAAGGTTTTATGTTGAATTCAAATATAATTCCTAAATTACAAAATATATTAGAATTTGAAAACATGTTTTTATTTGTAAAATTGAAACCAAAGGTTTTCTATTATATTATATACAAACATGTATATATACATTATAAATAGAGGACATATTTTAATATTAGACTTTGAAAATAACTTCAAATCACAATATATACATTCATATATTACAATTTGAAAACATATTTTTTTAAAATTAAAACCAAGGACTCCCTATTTATAACATATAAACATATATATATATATATATATATATATACATAGTATAAATAGAATATATTTTTATTAGCTTTGAAAAGAATAAATTTTACCAAATTAAGTATTTTTAGTTTTTGAAATGATTAATTTTGCCAAATTCAATTTTTATTAATCTTTAAAAAGAATAAACTTACCAATTTAAATTAAAGTTATAAAAGAAAATTATCAAGCCAATTTAATTATTAATAAAGATTATTAAATTGATATTGCCCAAAATTCCAGGTCATCACATTCCTTCCCCCTTAAAAGAATTCCGTCCTCGAAATTAAAAAGCAAAGATAATTTAATAATCCAACAAAGATTTTAATTTTAAACAACAAGCATGTGTGTGTGTGTGTATCAATAATACACTAATAGCCATAACAACCAATATAATCAAACAATCAATCTAACTAACTATGCTAACACAGTTCAGGATAGGCATTCCTAATACAATCTAGAGTTTCCCAGATACAAACACTGGGCTACTCGCTCTACAGAACCTAACTAGATACACTATAAAGATCCTGGGCTCCCTCTAACCTCGATCTACAAATCTGAACAAGATATCAGATAATGAACAAGTCCGACTCAACTTCCAAATCCTCCCAAACAGCTGGTTCCACAACCAGTGATGGATCAAACATGTAATCCCTCGGAGATACGTGGAAAACATTGAATCCCAACCACCCAAACTGGTAATTCAATCCTGTAGACAAAAGTTCTAATCCTTTGGAGATCACAGAAAGATTCAATATATCTCGAAGCTAGCTTCCCAGTCTTACCTAACCTTACCACTTCCATGACTGGAGAAACCTTAACAACAAAGAAGTCTCCAACTTCAAATTTCGGATTCCTTTGTCTTTTACTCACATAACTCTTCTGTCGATCCTGGGCTATCTACATTCTTCCCGATCAACTCAACCTTCGTTGATGCCTCTCAAAACGAATCTGGACCAAGAATAGGACGATCTTTGGATCCAACCCATAAAAATGGTCTTCATAAAAATCTGCCAAAATCTAGAATACAAACTCTATTCCACAAACATTAATAGACATCAAACTTACTTCTTATATCCGAAAAAGACAAAATAAGTGCACTCGCTAATCAGGCCTGCAGATTCTCGAAAAATATTCCTGTAGAAACCCTCTAATCCAAGACACTACAACTTCCGGTTGCTTCAATTCTAGAATATCTGTGCTTCCGCTGTGCAACTCTGATTCTGGAATATATGAGAATGCCATCGATGAACATGAACACAAATTTGTCCAACATATCCAGAAAACACAGAAGTTCCAAGAAATCCTTAGCTGCTTCACCAAATCCTTTAGAGATGCCTCAGTCCCCAAAAAAAGACTACTCAGATGATCTTTTTGAACTAATTGCAAGTCACTTCTACGATCCTACCCAGTTCAGTTCCAAAGAAACTTTTCTCTCTTTACATATCAGAACAGCTTATTCTTGTCCTACAGAAGAAGCTGGTGGTCCATCTTCAACAACAAACACCCTGCTTTGCTGAGCTTCTAAAAGCCTGGGTTGTTGACATAAGAAACACAAAGATTTTCGAACCATCGGAGAAAAGGATCCACTCTGCTACGTAGCCAGAAGACCTTCTGCTAGCACACAAAACATTTCTGAGCCGACTGATGCCACGAATGCTAGAACTTCTTATCCATAAGCTTCGTGAACTTCAAAGCCATCAACCAACTTCACCAAGGGCCTTCAAGATGGCAGATATCTTTTAAAGAAACTCGACCTTAAACCAATCAAAAACATCTCATTCTCTTTAAGCGGGTGACAATGAGACCATGCCGTAATGTTGTAACTCATCGACCTTAGTTCATCCTCCAATACAGAAAACTCCCCAACTTGAGATCCCGAAAATTCCTAAGCAGCCGAGTCTTCCCTGCGGTGAGCATCAACTGTTCCTCCAATACCATCTTAATCTTGCTCCAAGAGGAACATCTTCGGAACATCCATTGTTACTGCATACCATCACTCAGTTGCTCCTTCCTGAAGTTTCCAAGATGCCATCACTTGCTTCTGCTCATTTGACGGATCCAAACTCTAGAAAATTTGCTCACACGAGCGCAACCAAACTTACACTTCAATAAGGGACTTTGAACCTTGAAAAAGACCTTCTCTGAGATTGATGAAATCCTAACACCAAGATGCAAAACTCACTCGAGACGGTATTAGGCTACAGCCTCGACGGATACACTTCCAATCTCAATACCGGGCCTCTTCCATTAGTGGTAGTTGTGTTACACACACACACACACCACTGCCCCATATACCTTAGAACTTATGTTGGAAAACATGGACAGGTAACCCAACAGACTAGGGGTATATATATATATATATATATATATATATATATATATATATATATATATATATATAAATTACAAGTACGCTCTCTCAAGAAAGATACAACTCCAAAGCCTAGGTATTCACTCAACCTAGCGCTTTGATACCAACTGTCACGGTCTAGGCTTTTCAACCATCGACGATGGCCACTCTCCGCCGTGGCAAACAGTGGTACCTTGAATTTGCTTTTACGACCAGCCTCTCGACTCGCAACCAACCTAAGGCCTTATACTACCTCAAAGGGACATGTAGGGGTGAGAGTCTCCCGTTCGCCACCGAACGCAAAGCGAGAACCCCTTATCACGCTATAATATAGCAAACCCAATCCCAGTCTCATCGAAATCCAAAAGTTTCTTAAAGGCCAAGTTGTTTAAGGTTTAAACAATTTAACTCAATTCAAAACATTGAATTCACACAGCATCATTCACTGATAAATATCACACATTTATCACAGATATATCCAATATCACATAATATCATAGATTAACATTCAATAGATATCAATCAATCAGTCATTCTACACAAGCAATCATCCACAAGCAAGAATTATTAATCCATATTAACATTAATTTATTTAACTAAAATTAAATTAATTACTTAAGAATTAATCACCAATTCCCTGCTTAATCAATCATTAATTAGTTACAATCATTTAATTAATTAACTATACCTTATTACCTTATTAATCAATTAGTTAATCTATAATCACAGATTAATTATCCTTTAATTACTAATTAATAAACCTTAATTATCAATTAATAAAACTTAATAAAAATTTAATCAGTCCTTTAATTATCTCACTTGATTAATCATCCTTGATTAACTATTCCTTAATTACATTAAGCAATTAGCTTTTAAATTAATTACACAAATTAATTATCCCTTAACAATTTATTAGCCATTAATCATTCTCATTAATTAATTATTAATTATATTAATTAATGATCCTTAATTAATTACTTCCATAAATTAATTAACTATAATTAATTACATTGAACCTTAATTAATTACATCAATTAATTATACTTTAATTAATCACTTCCACTAATCAATCTTAATTAATCATAAACAGTAATTAACCATCCTGTAATTACTTACCTTAATTAATTAACTCCTTAATTAATTATATTAATCCTTTGATTAATTACACTAAGTAATTAATCCTTAATTACTTCCATTAAGTAATTATTCTCTAATTACTTTATTAAGTGATTTCCCTTTTATTAATTACATTCAGTAATTAGCCCCCAATTATTCAGTAATTATCCATTAATTACTTCACTAAGTAATTACATTATTAATTATACTTAACCAATTTCCATAAATGATAAATCAAATTAATTACCTTAAATTAATTATCTTAATTAATTATCTTATAATCATTAGTTAATGATCTTTTGAACACATTAATTAACTATTCATTAATTACTTATACTAAGAAATTATCCCTTTGATTACTAATCATTAACTAATTAACTCTTGTTATTTTTAATAGGTGATTAACTTTTATTTAATTTCACAAATTAATTATCTTTAATAAATCTCCTCCTTAATTGAATATAATTCCTTTATCTTCATTAATTGCTTATTAAACTTTATTAGAAAATGTTTAGAAATCAATATCATAATTAAAATATATAATTTACCTTTAAACAAAACAATTATAAACAATTAACTTGTTTTAAACTTTTAAATCCTTAAAGAAAACTTAAAATACTTTAATAAATTTTAAAGCTTGTTTAATAATTTTATTTTGGAAAATATGAACTCCGTTTCTTTGAAAATTTATTTAAAGCTTGTTAAATAGTTTACTTTATAAACAAATTCATTTAAAACATACTTTTAAAACTTAACTAAACATTTACTTTGAAAACTAAATTACTTTCAAAAATTTCAACTTTAAACTTGTGTAACATTTTCTTTTGTAAGCTATTTATTTGAATAACTTTAAAACCTATTTAAATACTTTGTTTGTATCTTAATATAAATTTTAAGTTTTTGAAAACTTGTTTTAATCTACTATTAACAAGAAACCTTGAGAAAACTTAAGTTCCAAACTTTAAACTTTGATTTCCTTATTTTATTTAAAACAGTATACTGTTTTCATTAATATCAAAATCCTGAAACAAAGTTTATTTAAAATTTTTGAAAGATGAGCACGTAAACAAAACACATGAGCTAAAACACGATTTCCCCAAGCCCACTTTAACTCATTCCCGAGCCATTCCCACTCATGCTCTACTTCGAGACAACTCTCATCCTCTTCGAGTAACGACCAGAGCTAGCACTTCTTCACACAACCAACGATCAACTCCAGATATACAAACATGCACGGTGCACGTGCACGGTAGCTTCGACTAATGTAGGTCGACGTCGTAACCCTCGTCAAGTCGACGACCACCCCATCGTCGCATACGATCACCCAAATTCGCTGATTTGCCAGCGAATCAAAATCGAACCCATCATTCGAAAATCCAAAAGCCACCATCATTGAAAAAACCAACCATCAATAGCGATCCCAACCTTGGTCAACCTCGCCAACCCCACCAGATGACCGCCTCGACCTCTAGCACCAATCCTCCACCTTGTGGTAGCCTCCGATGCTCCACAGCCATCGCCGTTTCCTTGCGAACAACATCGTCCCAAACCAACCCTTGAACCCTAATTCAACGTCTAACGACTACCACGATCAACATAAAATACTCTACCTATTTTTCCCATGAACGTAGGTCTTCACGCTATCACCTGCCTCGATCGCGACTTCCATTACCTTGTCATTCGTCGACAAACGACGAAAACCCATATCCAGATCAACTCAGATTATTTCAATCTATTCCAAACTAAAAATCAAGATTTTTTTTCTCAAAAATCATTATTTGCAATGATAAATCAAATTATGGATTCAATTCAGGAAATTGAAACATTTGATTTTACTGATTAAATTTATTTCTACTGTAAAAAACACATTTTTTAATTATGTACAAAATAATATCACCTGAAACTATTTTTAGAAAAGAATTAACATTGTTCTATTCATTTCTTTTTTATTGATCTTAGCTATATATAGATTGGGAAGAAAGGTATTCATATTTTGAACTTATTTCCTAGTCTGTATATAAACAGAGAGGTGAAAATCATTCTACAGGCATGCATCCAGATAAATATACACAGTACATCATATATATATACACATATATGCATTCATACACATAAACATGAGCAACATATTCCCATAAAAACCATCATATATATCTATTTATGATCACAGATTTAAACTGTTTTTAAAATTAAGGTTTACTCACCTTTTTTAAAATAGCAAAGAGACAGTTTTCTTTTGAATCTAAAATCATTTTGGTGTTTGATTTTGATCTGGTGCTTATTTATTGATTAGTTAGTTGAGTTGAATTGCTCTGATCTTCAGATTAAGGCTTGAAAACTGTAGTTGCTGATGAGTTGAACTTGAAACAGGTTGTAACAGAAATTGATTTGTAGAATTTGTTTAGAAATTTTCTTTTGAATCCTGGTTTTCAGTTTTAGTTTAGAAGTAAAGAAGGAAGATGTTTGAACTAAAATAAAATTTCCAAATTCTCTTATTCCACTTATTTATAAATATTTCAAAAATAAAGAAAATTATTGCCACTTGTTAATACAAATTAGACAAATGTCATTGCATGCTTAAATCATTCTACAAGTGTTAGAACGATGTATGATTATGTTTAACACCCTTACTTATAAATTACTTATGGTTTTTTTATTTATATATTTATGAAATGTGATTTATTAATTTATGTTATATATATTAATATGTCTTTATATTATATTTTAGACTATGAACATATACAAACTATTTTTATCCATGTATGTTTAAAATCTATATATATTTACAAAATATATTATCTCATGTTAAATTTTAAAAGAAAGAAATTTTAAACAAAAGAAATGAACTTTTAATTAAATCTTATTTTAAACTTAAGCAATAATATATTTTTAAATAAATAGACATTTACCTTAAGTGATTTGAAATTATATGGTTGATTTTTAAATAGCATTTGAAAGGTTTTATATTGAATTCAAACATAATTCCTAAATTACAAAATATATTCGAATTTGAAAACATGTTTTTATTTGTAAAATTTAAACCAAAGATTTTCTATTTATAATATATGCAAATATATATACACACACACAATATAAATAGAGGACATATTTTATATTAGACTTTGAAAATAACTTCAAATCACAATATATACATTCATATATTACAATTTGAAAAAATCGATTTTTTTTAAATTAAAACCAAAGACTCTCTATTTATAACATATATACAAATATATATACATTATAAATAGAATATATTTTTATTAGCTTTGAAAAGAATAAATTTTACCAAATTAAGTATTATTAGTTTTTGAAATGATTAATTTTGCCAAATTCAATTTTATTAGTCTTTAAAAAGAATAAACTTACCAATTTAAATTAAAGTTATAAAATAAAATTATCAAGCCAATTTAATTATTATTAAAGATTATTAAATTGATATTGCCCAAAATTCTGGGTCATCACAACTGATGTAGTTGGAATTAAATGAGCAATGTTGATAAGAATAATATTGCAAATTTCAATTGTTGAAAATAGCATAACAAATTCGGTATTCAACATGCTCAAGTTAATTTAGTTTTACTCACAAAATTATCGCTTGATAAGACTTAGTGTTTGGTACTTATGTATTGAAACAGAAAATTCTAAATAATGATTTAGAATAAGCCATTTACACATATTAACAAAAAATGTCTCGAAGTTAGTGGGAGCGATATTGGGTTTGTGAGTCTTTGGATATGATCCAAGAAATGGTACGAATGTATCATTTTATAAGCATCATGATTGAATAAGTATTTTAATAGAAATATCAAATAATTTGATTTTCAATCAAAGTACGGAGGAAGCGTGTGTTCATAAGAAAGAACGTCAAATGGTACATTGATATTTCTAAACTATAAGTAAACAACACGTTGTTGATTTTAACAATATGCTTGTATTAAAATTAATTTTAGTTGTTTTAATACTCAATTTTGGATTGTAAATGATGTCTTTTATGGTGAATATAAAAGATATGGGGATTGTCCCAAAACGATATACAAGAGCACCCTATTAAAATGAGAACATGTAAGTCGGATTCCTTATGAATTAGCAATAGGAATTATCATACAGATAATATTGAGTATGATATTATGTTTTTTTATGTATTTCATATATGGAGCAAATATAAATTCCAAATTGATATCACTAAATGGTTGTTTGAGGTGTTCTTATGTATTTATTGAATATTAAGGAATTGTTTATAAAAAAAAGAACTCGTTTGATGGAACGTTTGGACACAAACTTTTATAAGTGATATTGGGTATAACATGTCAATGATAAAATTCAAGTTAAAGTCTTTAATTTGAAAATGTTAAAAATAGAAGTGATTGTGGTCGATTCAACGAAATATTGAGAACATCAACTTGAATAGCACAACAATAAACTAATGTATATAGATATAAGCGCACAAATTTATAATTGAGCCAAAGACATACTTCAAACCGTTCCACACATTCAAGGCAGTTTATCAGTGTCAGAGAGAGTTAAATGACGAAGTAGATAATTAAAACATAATAGTATACATATTCACTAAGAGACTGATCTAATTGGTTTTGAGAAAATTTATTGGAGAAGTCGGAATTAGATTCCATAATTGACCCCAAGTGCAAATGGGAGACTGATAAGAGTTACGGTATGCCCTAAGGGCAATTATGTAATTTGTTACATATATCTAACTCGTTGACCAATCTTGTTCAAAAAAAAGATATTTTCTTTATATTATATACTTGATATAATGTGATTATATTAATTAACTAACTTGATTAAAAGTATATTTAATAGAAAAATGCATAAATAGTATATTTTGTGATAGTAGTTACAAAGTGTTGTAACCGTAAGTAATTTCTCACAACGGAACAAATATATCATTTTAAATGTTCCCTGTCAAGATGCATCGACACTGGATATTGTTGTATTTGTTGAGACTGGGATATGTAACGCTCTCTAAATGTTAGGCAGTGTATTACTCATGACTATTGAGGGCACCTAGTGGTTACGTACTAATAGTTACTGGATAACTATGGAATGACTCACTTGATAGTTTCTGTTGGTTAATTAACTATGGTTAAACAGAAAAATCGACGTGACTGATTTACAAAGTTCTATCGACTTGAGAATGTCGTGGATCTTCAATATTAATGCTCTGCTTTGATTATAGCCAAATCATGGCATGACATCCATCAAGTGACTATAGTTGGGTCGAGTGAAAGGATCGGAAGTGAAGCACTATTCAAGAGAGTATTCGTCTCCTCAGTTATATGCGATTAATATCACAGTCAACTCAAAGTCAAAGTCTCTGGCCAGAGCATTTCAGTTAATAATAATTGTTATTATTGAACCAAGGACTTTGTATTTGGACTATAAAGTTGAATGCGGATGAGGTTGGAATTTTGATCATTACCAAATTCCATAAGTCCAAAGTGATATAGTTTTGACGAAGAGAATTGGTGTAAACAAATGTCACAACCGGGTAACGCTTATTAAACTAAAATTGGATTTTTAATGAAAATCAGTAAGCAATAAATTTAGCCATATTTCCACACCACCTGCTAAGTGATGTGTGAACGTTAACGTTAGAATAGTTCGATGTCAATCGCTGACCAAATTTACACCCAAGAGTTACACAGCGAAATGATGAATTCCCTTAAGACCAAATGATTTAATTAATTTATAATTGTGATAAATTAATTAACTTAAATAATATTTATGAAATACTAATTATAAAAATTGAATATGATTTGAGAAATAAATAATGTTATGTATATTTATAACAGTTATAAATATATCGATTGATATATAATATCGACAAGCGATTAAATCAGATTTAATTGCATAGTATTTTGGTTTGGACTTAGATAGGTTTGAGGCTCATCACTAGGGCTGCAAAATTTTAGTTTTAGAAAGGTCTAGGGTTGGCTAAAGCGTAGAGAATTGGCTTGGAGATAATGGGTTGAGATCAAGTGAGAATGGGTAGAAAGGCTTTCCTCGTTTCTCTCTAATACAACCATATATATATATATATATATATATCTGTGTGTGTGTGTAATCGAATTTGATGTCTTAAATGTTAAGAATAATTGAAACCTCTTTCGTACAAAGTTTGTTATGATATTGTAGTAAGATTTTCTTTTAAATAGTTTGACCATTTAACAGAAAAACGAATGTATGAGAATAGATGTAATTTTGGGTAAAGTTGGAATGAAGAGAATGAATAGTCACTTCTGCTTAATAGAGAAACATTAAAAAAAAGGAATTGTAATAATAATTGATACTTAATATTGGAATATGAAATATGATTTTAATTTCGAAAAGTATTTTCATATAGAAAATTGTTTTTTTGAGTTCAAGATATTTGATCAAAGAACTCTCCACTGTAAACTATTTTCAGCATATGAAATAAGTAAATAATATTAACAATATTAAGTGAATGGCGGACCTATAAATTTAGTACCCTATTTTTTACCTAGCTGCTTGACCCGGCTATAGAGCGATAGTTGCAGAAGCAATTATTGGGCCTAGACGGGGTTCAAGCCAAAAGTGATGTAGAAATATGAGTGTCCGGTGAAATTCTATTAGTATGATAGGTGCATGGTTTAGCCTATATGTATGGTTTGGCGTGTTTGAGTGGCTCGGTACATTTAAGTGAATCGACCTCAATTGTGGTTTGACCCTAGGAGTGCTAGTTCCTGTGTCGTTCGGTCTTGTGGGACGGCATGTCTCGCTCGGTTCACGAGGTCATAGTGGTTCATTGTGCATCATTCTCATTGAAGGAAAGCCAAAGCTGCTTTAGTCGACTGAGGCTCGGCCTTGGTGGCTCGGCGTATGTGGGTCGGCATTCGAATGCGGCCCGTACACTACGGTTTGGCTTTGGTTGTACGATATATGGTTCGGTATGGATCTGCTTGGTCAAGTAGGACCGGTCGTATATGGCTCGGCACATATAGTTCGGCCATGGTGAGAAGGCTGTGGTGGGTCGGTTATGTAAGGCTCGGCATGTGTCACTCAGTACCTATGGTTCGATAGCTTGGGCCCGGTCCTGGAAGTTCAGCATATCTGGTTCGGAATGTATAGGAGGATCCTATAAATTACCACAGGGGGATACGACCGTTGCTTTCGTGCTACGGGTCGCGTACCTACTTGCTTTGAGTCATGTAACAGCTCGCTTCGAGTCATCCACGGGAAAACCCTGGTTCGGCATTGCGTGGATCGATGATAGAGGTTCGGTGCATCGGGGTCGGTACACATGATTCGATGAATATGAATTGCCCACTGTGGGCCGAGATATCTTAGTCATGGGCCTGCATAGGGACTACCTTGTCTTCGTCTATAAGTACAGGGGCAGTGGTACAGTTAAAGGGACATTTTTCGAAAATTCCAAAGAGACTCTGCCATTTTGGACACTCACTTCCTTTCTAATACAACTTGTATTCAAGCTGTTTGTTTGCGGATTATACCTGCATTCAAGTATTTGGAAAATCAATAAAGATTATATTAAAAGTGTACGTAGGCAGTTACGCTGAACCACTATAAATCTAGTATTCTTGTTTTTTGCTATTGTTTTTGCATTCTATTGCGATATTCCTCTATTTTAGTTTACTATCTTTATTAATCTCTCTACAAAAATCTATTCAATGGTGTTAGTGACCCATTTTGGTGCTTTCACTGAGAGCAGGCATTCTCAAGCTGTGAGGATCTACTTCGTCACTACTGGATTGAAGAAATCCCCCGAAGAAGAACCAAGTTTATTCTCAAGATTTTTCTATTCAGAGTTCAAATCGATAACTCTAATATTGGAAGACCATGTACTAGATCAACCTCCCATAATGCGGATGTCAGTGAGACCGCCAGTGTCCATCAAGTGGGACTTAGCAACCAACAACCTAATCCAGGTGCAGGTGCTACCCCATCCTAAACCAGTTAGAAGCTGTCACCAGAGTAAAGTTAAATGAGCTACTGAGAGAACTTGTGGAAAGCAAGAGATAGCTTAACGAGAAAATTCAAGCCAACACCAATCTCATGAACCAGATTACTCAACAACAGCATCAGAATGATGGAGGAAGCCCTGCTTCCGACTCATCATCCGACATCTCTGCTTCATCAAATGAGCATCACAAGCGAGGACGCCGTAGAATTGAAACAGCGCAAACAGGTGCAGCAGATAAATCCAACAGGAATGGTCCAGGTTCCTTACCTGGAACTAAAGCTCCTTGCCTGCACCTAGGTGATCGCACTCAATTTGGAATTGGAAACTTAGGATCTGGAACATGAGTGGAAGTTTACCGGCCAGCTCACCAAGGTCGCAATGAAGCAGGTCCCCACGACACTCATTTGGGAGATCACCAATCAAGGAGGCACCAGCCGGAAGATCACGCAGAACGGATTCCAACTTTCCACCTCCTATCTGAACCCTAGACTTATCAGCTAGGGTCAGAAAAATGATGAGGGAAAATCAGGACTTATCCAACGACGATTAGGGCGCATCTAAGAGCCATGCTAGTTCATGGATGCTATCCTACAGGCTGAGTACCCATGGAAGTTTAGTATGCCGATTATTCCAGCCTATGAAGGGAAGACTGATCCCCGATAGCATGTGATGAGATATGAGTAGATGATGGACTCGGACAGAGCAAATGATGTGACTAAATGCAGATGTTTCCCAATAACCTTATCTGGAATCGCTACAATGCGGTTCACCAGGCTTCCTTCGCGATCAATTTCCAGGTTTGACGAGGTAGCGACAAAACTTAAGCAACGACCTAGAATTTTCGATCCCGAAAACTCTAGATAGTTAGGAAAAGAAGAAAAGAGATAGAAGGAAAGAAGAAACAGAAATACCAACATCTCATATTCATAGCGGATAAAATATAATATCAAAAGGAAGCTGTATTAGTTAAATTTCATTTTTATTACAACAGAGTTACAATATATGCAACCACTGAACAGATTCAATCAACCTGTACCATACAACTACAAAATATTACAACGGAATACACTCTACATGTTCCTGCCATCCAGCTCGCCTTTTGAGCTCCAGAACGTCCTTGCCTGAAAATCTGTACTACTCGCTCTGACCCGAGCATTACATCAAAGTAACACCCGGGTCAGGATGGAAACCGGCGTGAGTAAATCTAATATGGAACACAAAAGCATACAAATTATATAAACCTGGGGTAACTTGTATCAATTTACAACTTCACAAGTCGTTATAGACATCACTTACATCACACATCAATTTCTAAATACCAAAACTTAGATTAAATGGTCCATTTCACTTAAATCATTCCATTTCAGCCTATTGATTCCACATATCGATTTATAAAGAATCGAAGTGGTTTCGGGTATTTACTAATACCCGACTCCGGTCTCTTTGAATTCAATACCATCTTAACCAAAGTTATTCAAGTGAAATACAATTCAATTTTAAATACAAGATGTCACTTTTTACACAACAATTCATCATCGATAGATAACCACATTATCATTGTCCATCCAAACATATCATATCACAAAACATTTCATATCAGAGATATCAATCAATTCAAGGCATTTAGTCATCATTCAATCATTCATAAGCAAGATGGGTCATTTCCAAAATCAATTTAATTTATCTCTAATTAAATTAATTACTAATCCTTTAATCACTTAAATTACCTTTACTTAATCATTTATTAATTACAAATCAATTAATTAATAATCTTTTAATTATCCATCTTAATTAATCGTCCATGATTAATTATCTTCAATTACATAAAGTAGTTATCCTTAACCATTTATAGTAATTAATCTTTAATTACTTTCATTAATTACATTAATTAATTACGTTAATTAATGATCCTTAATTAATTACTTCCATTAATCAGTCTTAATCAATCATAAATAGTAATTAACCATTCTGTAATTACTTACCTTAATTAATTAACCCCTTAATTAATTATATTAATCCTTTAATTAATTACACCAAATAATTAATTCTAAATTACTTCTCCTAAGTAATTAACCCTTAATTACTTTCCATTAAGTAATTTTCCTTATATTAACTACATCCAGTAATTTATCCATCAATTACTTCACTAAGTAATTACACTTATCAATCTCATTAGGTAATTATACTTAATCATTACCAAGCGACTATCTTTAATTGATCATCAAATTAATTAATCACATTCATCTCATTAAATACAACTGGGTAATTCATCCCTTAATTACCCTATAAACCAGTTAATTAATCTTTAATTATAGATTAATTATTCTTTAATTATTAATTACTAAACCTTAATTATCACTTAATCTCCTTCAATATAAAGTAATCAATCCATAATTACTTTTAAAATCAATTAATTAACCTTCACCTATTCACATTAATCACCTCCTTAATTAATTACTTAGAAGAAAAAATTATTCTATAATCACTTATATTGATAACTATCATTCATTAATTTGCTAACCCTTAATATAATTTCCTCTATTAATAAATCATATTAAAATATAATGCTTTAAAATAAATTTATACATAACATACAATTTTTTTTTTACTTTAGACCCTTAATTATCTTAAGACATCTATTCAATTTGAATCATTATTAAATCACTCTTCATTAATATTTATGAATCAATTTATCATCACCCCTATATATAATTATTTCAAATCAACATTTAAAATTCAAAGCACATTTACTTTATGAAATTTTAATTCTTGAAAGCTAGGTTAACACTTTCACGTTGCTTAAAATTCGAAAATACCCGAGTTAAGGCTATAGCTAAAACTTTTATATTTAGTAATAGGTCAAAGAAACGCCAGCCTAGCCAATATCCTCAAAATAACAGCATATGAGACCGACCTCGACATAAACTAAAATTTCCCGATGACAACGCGAGCCAGACATTAAAACTTCTCGAGTCTCGAACCCCTTCTTCTTCCAATTCCCACTGCAATAACCAAGAACAAAACCCACCGATACGTCAATGCACGGTGCACATGCACAAGGCGTCGGAGCATCGCCGACCAACGTCAACGCCATTTTCGAGTCGCCTCCGACCTTCTCGAACCTTCAAGTTGCCCAGTGCCCTAAATGATTAGCAAAATCGAAACCGAGATCACTGAGTGCATCAGGAACAAAGTCCAGTCACCAAACCCCTCGCATGCCGCACCTATCCTCGATCATCAGAAGTCTCGACATCCTGTCCATGGACTTGTCGTCGTCCCACGCTACTGTTCAACCCTCCCTTACTAATTCCGATGCACCATAGTCGGAGAAATTGACTCGACACCAACCACGTCTCATATCATCACTAAAACCCTAGTTTGGCCTTGCCGCGCCACCACATTGGTTAGTACCCCCTCTGACCAATTTTCCCTTGTTCGTTAATCAATAGTCCAACTCTGGCCTCAGTCCCGATATTCCTAAACTTCGAGATCGTCGAGAATCGAATTTAAAGCCAATGCTGATCATCTCGAATTAACTCAAAAATTGTGCAACTAAAAATCATAATTTCTATGCCTAAATTCATCATTGGTCCATACGAATCCCATTATGAAATCAAATCATGAATTTAAAATCATTTATTTTCGACCTAAATTAGTTTATTACTGTAATTTCAAATTTTTTAAATGATTTCTTAATATAAACTCTCGATATTATTTTTAACAAGAATGTTGTACAATTTCAATCAACTTTTATTTATAGATCAAGACCTAACATTGATTGAGAAGAGTGGAATTGAATTTTTCTTAGAGTATCAAGTATGTAACATAACGGAGACTATATGTACAGACCAGACATAGGCATTATATACATATATTCTCAACCAAATATTCAAGTAATCATTTTATGCTATGTTTCTACTAATTTTCATCACATGCAACAAATTTAATCATGAATTTTAAAGCTATTTTTAAAAGAAAAGGTCTACTCACAATTGAAGAACAGAACTTAGAAACAGAACCTTGAAAATTGGAAGCTACCGCTCTTGAAAATTGAAAACTTGTTACTGAAACTTGAATTGTTATATCTGGATTGGATTTTCTGAGTTGATTCTTGCTTTTGTTCAGATTTGGAATTTGTGACGAAATTTCCTTTTTGATTTGTTGACTGGTTTTTAAGTTACAGATTTTGCTTGTTGATGAGTTTCTTTATCTACTATTTGAATTGATCCAAGAAGAATAATGGAGTACGAAAAAAAATGATGATATATATCCTTGAATAAAAGAAAATAAATATAATTGAGACACTTATTAAATTATGGAGTAAATTAATTACACCTGTATTTGCATGTAACAATAGGTTTACACTTGTAATTATAATGTATTAATGTGTTTTAATTTTTTAATATATCTTATTATAGTTAAATTTTAGTTTTATATTAATAATATCTTAAGTGTGTTTAATAATCAAACCTCTCTTTGTTTAAATTTTATTTATTAAACTTACATTTGTAATTATGCACGATATATTTATTTTAAATGTTTATAAAGCTTTTGTATTTATTTTATTAATTAACAATCACTTACTTAATTTATATAAATAAAGTTTCCTTTAAGGAAAATAATATAAAAAAAATCCTATTTTAAATCCAAAATAATTTAAAGTATTTATCTTTTAAATTTCAATTTAAATCCATAATTCCAATTCTAATTCAAAATTAAAAATCAACTCATAAATATAAATATACACTTTTAAGCAAACACATCTTAAATTTGTTTTAAAAATAAAAAATTCTACTTAAAATCTATTTATCTATATATATTCAATCTTTATTATTTTCAGATATTTATAATTCAACTTCTGTTAAAATTTTAAATCCATTTATATATCCAGATATCTTTATTTATCAAATTTCATTTGTTTAATCAAATGAAATCAGTATCTCAATAGTTTAAAATTAGTTAACTATCAAATTAACAGATGCTCAAAAATTCGGGTTATCACATCTCTCCCCCATTTGAATCTTTTCGTCCTCGAAAAGGAACGAAGCCAGAATTTATTAAAATACTTAATATTAGTTAAATAACCTCATTCTTAAAACACTTTAAAATATATATAATATTGCCAAAATAATTTTATAAAAATACTTTTATAACTCGATGTTCAAACAAGTCTATCCTTGTTCTCATAGAAATTCGGTCATACATTGATCAGGCGTAGGACTGAAAATCTATAAGTACTTAGCAGACCCATTTTCAACACCTCGTGAAAATACTTGGAAAATAATTTGTTGAAATTACAGAAAAAAACTTTGAAAATAGAGGAAAACATCTTTGGTTAGAATGCTCTGGAAATCATCACCCCCATCCATGGTCGTAGTTAACCCGATGGTTACGTTGCCGCCCTGGCAAAATCCATAGATAACTGTAGGCCTCCGCGCCCCTCGATTACGCCATAGAACCCGCTATAGATCGCAGTTACATCTATGGTTACGTTGTCATCACAGCAAAAGTCCATGTAACTGTAGGCGTCAGCGCACTCGAATTTCGCTGCCAAAAGAATGAAACTTCTCCACACCCATATAGGTCGCAGACTACATCAGTCAAGTCCCAATGTAGCCTTAGGCTCTCACGGCCTCTCAACTTTCGCTATGTCTTTATAGGTCATAGTCTACCGATATAAAATCAAACGTAAACTGTGGGATCTCAGCAACACACACGACTTTCGCTATATTACCATAGGTCGCAGTCTACCGATGTAAAATCAAACGTAGACCGTTGGCTCTCATCGGCACACACGACTTCCGCAATGGTCTGTAGTAGATCGCAGTGACATCGAGTTAAACTGTCGTCACAGCATAACTCAAATGCCTCTGTAGGCATTAGCGCCCTCGACTTTCGCTGCACACTACTCATAATCCTCAAGAACTAGTTGGTCCGGACTCCTCACAGGATCAACTTTAGAGTCTCCCCCTCTTTGAGGCTTAAGGCAGTACCAACCTATGGTACTCCTGAGAAGTTCATTCAAGGGAGCGCCTTTTTCTCCAGATCCATTTTCAAAACACTTTATACCACTTTATACTATACACATATAGTATCTTCCAAATCATACACCTAGTATGAATCCCATATAAACCTCCTTTCTCAAAATCGATTATCCCAAAATTGATAATTCTCAACTGGGCTTTTCAAATTTCCAAAAATGATTTTTCTCCAAAAATCAAAAGCCTTTCTAATCCAAAGGTTCCAAACCTTTTCTCAAAGTCATTCTCATAAGATCCTTTATATATATATATGTATATGTATATATATATATATATATAACCTTGAAAAATCTTTGGATCATTTCAAACTTGTATAAAACCCATTTTATACTTCAAATATTTTTAAAACCCTTTTTTCTTCTGGTTATAGATTCAACAAGAGGAGTTTATCATATATATAACAAAGATACATTACTTTGTTTATTCCAAATCAAATATTCAAATTCGATTACTCTTTACAAAACCACTACCATATTACTTACTTCCATAAAGTAAATTTCTATTATGGAAATATCCAATTACCCCTTTACTTTATCATATATCTCACAAAATATACTTTTCATTTCAAAAACCATTCCACATTTCTTATCCACAAATTCCCAGTATCAATTTCATTCAAACCCGTACGATGTACACATATCATCCGTACGCTATATAAATCTGATCGCTCACTCGATCGCACAATTTCACTTCCGAACTAGTATCGTCCACCCGACTTTCTAGTGCGGACTCAGATCTGGTTTCTTGATCAGAAACCATCATTCTCCTTGCATAGCCATAAATATGATAGAGAATATCCAAAACCAATCAACAATCCATATCCAGGTTCGCCGTCGAAAATCGAGTGAAATCCCTACTCGGATCGATATACTATATCGAAATTCTATGCTCGAATCTGGATCAAATCATTATGCGAATAGAATAATATACGTACATACTATGAATTTATCTTTATTGATTATTAGCCAAATCAATTCTCTTTTCTATTCACCTTCACTTTTGATTTCTATTTACTTATTCACATTTGCCTCAATCCTCTTTGGATTACCACTTTAATTCTTATCTCAATGGGTATTTAATTATAAATAGTTTGCACTCTGAACGTCTTAAAATTAGAAAATAGGTTGAAAAATTAAAATAGATAAGTAGTTGAAAAATAATTATTAGTTTGTAAAATAGCTGTAAAATAATTAAGTAATTGTAAAATAGTTGGAAAATAGTCAAATAGTTATAGAAATTTTAAATAATTGCAAAATAGTTGTAAAATAGTAAATAATTATAAAGTAGTTGAAAAACAGTAATTAGTTTATACAATAGTTGCAAAATAGTTAAATAATTCCAAAAGTAGTTATAAAATAAGTATAAGATAATTTTGGGTTTAATAAGAAATGTTGGATATAAAGCAAATAGCTTGGAAAAATAGATTTGTACCAAAACAATTTATTTTGAAAATAGTCCAGAGTCAAATTTTTCAATTCCAAACCTTCAATTCCCATCATGTTTATTTAAATTTCCATTTCCTCTTGAATTGACTCAATTTCAATTCAATTTAAATTTCCGTTCTCATCCCAAATTCAAATCAACTTCCTATTTGAATTTGAACTCATTAAACTTCAATTTCATTTCACATTATCCAATTCAAATTTCCATTTGAATTTTAAATTTATCCATCTTCAATCATAATTCAAATAAATTTCAAACTAAACCAATTTCAATTTTTAATTCATTTCAACTGCAGTTTGAATTTACTCCCAATTCAAGTTGAATTTTCCTTGATCCTTTTCCAAATTCAAATCAAATTCCATTTGAATTTAAAACTATCCAACTTTAATCACAAATCCAAATTATTTAAATCAAATTTCAATTTGAACTAATTTCAAATTCGATCTCACTTTAAATCATCTCGAATTATATAAATTCGAGTTAAATTTCAAATGTTGGTCTAACCTCTTAAACCAAATTAACCTTTATTTAAAGTCTTTAAGCACTTAAATTCTGAGTCCAAATTTCAAAATTCCACTTTAAATCATCTTTACTTAACTCATTTCAAAGTTCAAATAAAAGTTCAAAACAATTCTATCTTCAAAATTCAATTTATTTCCCAATTTATCTCAATAATGGATATATTACCGCCATCCATCTTTTCATCTATTTAAACAAATCCAATTCACATTTTAAAGATTATAAATAACAACAGAATGATATCATCCAAACTATTTAAAACATCCATCCATTTTCAATTTTCAGATCTTAAACCTATTTTGAGATCACACCAACTTCCCATTCAAATCAATCATTTAACTTTCTAAGTTAAATCTCAATTTCAACCTGAAATTTCCAAATCAAATTGTTCAATCAAACATATTTAATTTCTTGTAAGTTAAATTCAATTTAATCCCATTTATCCCACTCAAAATTTGAATTCCCCTTTTCAAATTTCAAGTTTTTATCACTCAAAAGTTCAAAAACTTATTTCACTTTGGGTTTATTTCAAATCATCTTTGATATTATGTATATCCATACATACATGCATATTTACTTCTTGGCCCACCAAGCCAAATTTTAATTTTAAACCATCTTTGGTTTTTTAATTCAAAACAAATTCCTTTAAATTTTCAAACATCTCTTGTTTGAAATAGGACCCTTTCATTCAAATACATTAAACAATATTATTTATTATTTCTTTATCACTTTGAAACAATTTTCAAATTGCTGGACCTAAATTTAAAACTTCATAATTTAAATCATTTTCAGTTCCAATTTATAAGTCATACTTACCCAAATGTTTTACTTCCTTAAAACATTTCATTTTTCTTACTCATTAACACACATTTCATTATTAGACACAACAATAATTTACGATAATAACCAAAATTATCATATCTGGAAACCAATTCATTATTATCTTATTCTGAAACTCTTTTCCAAATCTAAGATTTTAATTTCAGTTTGAATCCATTTCAAACTTATCTTTATTTAATTTCAATTTGGTTGTATTTCTATTATCACTCAATTTAGTTCCAATAATTTAACAACTAATTACCTTAATATTTATAATTGGAAAAAATTTCTTATATAAAAATCATTCAATTTAAAACAAATTTTAAAATCTTTATATAAGAAAATAACAATTACGCTCTCATATATTTATACACTGAACTCATTTTAGGGTATTACTTACCCTAACCATAACGAGTAATCTCACCAGAGCCAAGGTTCGCGCTTAATCTTCTGCTCTGATGCCAAATGTAACGACCTAGAATTTTCGATCCCGAAAACTCCAGATAGTTAGGAAAAGAAGAAAAGAGATAGAAGGAATGAAGAAACAGAAACACCAACATCTCACATTCGCAGCGGATAAAATATAATATCAAATAATATTTATATAAAGAAGCTGTATCAGTTAAATTTCATTTTTATTACATCAGAGTTACAATATATACAACCACTGAACAGATTCAATCAACCTGTACCAGACAACTACAAAATATCACATCGGAATACACTCCACACGTTCCTGCCATCCAGCTCGCCTCCTGAGCTCCAGAACGTCCTTACCTGAAAATCTGTAATACTCGGTCTGACCCGAGCATTACATCAAAGTAACACCCGGGTCAGGCTGGAAACCAGCGTGAGTAAACCTATCTAATATGGAACACAAAAACATACAACTTATATAAACCCGGGGTAACTTGTACCAATTTACAACTTCACAAGTCGTTATAGACATCACTTACATCACACATCAATTTCTAAATACCAAAACTTAGATTAAATGGTCCAGTTCACTTAAATCATTCCATTTCAGCCTATTGATTCCACATACCGATTTATAAAGAATCGAAATGGTTTCGGGTATTTACTAATACCCGACTCCGGTCTCTTCAAATTCAATACCATATTAACCCAAGTTATTCAAGTGAAATACAATTCAATTTTAAATACAAGATGTCACTTTTTACACAGCAATTCATCATCGATAGATAACCACATTATCATTGTCCATCCAAACATATCATATCACAAAACATTTCATATCAGAGATATCAATCAATTCAAGGCATTTAATCACCATTCAATCATTCATAAGCAAGATGGATCATTTTCAAAATCAATTTAATTTGTCTCTAATTAAATTAATTACCTTTAATCACTTAGCTTACCTTTACTTAATCATTTATTAATCACAAATCAATTAATTAATGATCTTTTAATTATCCGTCTTAATTAATTGTCCTTGATTAATTATCTTCAATTACATAAAGTAGTTATCCTTAACCATTTATAGTAATTAATCTTTAATTATTTCATTAATTACATTAATTAATTACGTTAATTAATGATCCTTAATTAATTACTTCCATTAATCAGTCTTAATCAATCATAAACAGTAATTAACCATTATGTAATTACTTACCTTAATTAATTAACCCCTTAATTAATTATAATAATCCTTTAATTAATTACACCAAGTAATTAATTCTAAATTACTTCTCCTAAGTAATTAACCCTTAATTACTTTCCACTAAGTAATTTTCCTTATATTAACTACATCTAGTAATTTATCCATCAATTACTTCACTAAGTAATTACACTTATCAATCTCATTAGGTAATTATACTTAATCAATTACCAAGCGACTACCTTTAATTGATCATCAAATTAATTAATCACATTCATCTCATTAAATACAACTGGCTAATTCATCCCTTAATTACCCTATAAACCAGTTAATTAATCTTTAATTATAGATTAATTACTCTTTAAAATTAATAAACCTTTATTATCACTTAATCTCCTTCAATATAAAGTAATCAATCCTTAATTACTTTTAAAATTAATTAATTAACCTTCACCTATTCACATTAATCACCTCCTTAACTAATTACTCAAAAAAAATTATTCTATAATCACTTACATTGATTAACTATCCTTCATTAATTTGCTAACCCTTAATTTAATTTCCTCTATTAATAAATCATGTTCAAATAGAATGCTTTAAAATTAATTTATACATAACATACAAAATTTTTTTAGACCCTTAATTACCTTAAGACATCTATTCAATTTGAATCATTATTAAATCACTCTTGAGAAATATTTATGAATCAATTTATCATCACCCCTATATATAATTATTTCAAATCAACATTTAAAATTCAAATCACATTTACTTTATGAAATTTTAATTCTTGAAAGCTAGGTTAACACTTTCACATTGCTTAAAATCTGAAAACACCCAGGTTAAGGCTTTAGCTAAGCAACGGGTCAAAGAAACTCTAGCCTAACTAATATCCTCAAAATAACAACACACGAGACTGACCTTGACACAAACCAAAATTTCTCGATGACAACGCGAGCAGACGTTAAAACTTCTCGAGTCTCGAATCCCTTCTTCTTCCAGTTCCCACTACAATAACCAAGAAGAAAACCCACCGATACATCAATGCATGGTGCACATGCACAAGGCGTTGGAGCATCGACGACCAACGTCAACGCCATTTTCGAGTCGCCTTCGACAATCCCGACCCTTCAATTTGCCCAGAGCCCCAAACGATCATCAAAATCGAAATAGAGATCACTGAATGCATCAGGAACAAAGTCCAGTCACCAAACCCCTTGCACGCCGCACCTAGCCTCGATCATCAGAAGTCTCGACATCCTGTCTAGGACTTGCCGCCGTCCCACGCTGCTGTTCAACCCTCCTTTACTAATTCCGATGCACCATAGTCGGAGAAATGGACTCGAAATCAACCACGTCCCATTCACCACTAAAACCCTAGTTTGGCCTTGCCGCGCCACTACGTTGGTTAGTACTCCCTCCGACCAATTTTCCCTTGTTCGTTAATCAATAGTCCATCTCTGGCCTCAGTCCCGATATTCCCAAACTTCGAGATCGCCGAGAATCGAATTTAAACCCAATGCCGATCATCTTGAATTAACTCAAAAATTGTGTAACTAAAATTCACAATTTCTATGCCTAAATTCATCATTGGTCCATACGAATCCCATTATGAAATCAAATCATGAATTTAAAATCATTGATTTTCGACCTAAATTAGTTTATTACTGTAATTTCAAATTTTTGTAATGATTTTTTAATATAAACTCTCGATATTATTTTTAAAAAGAATGTTGTACAATTTCGATCAACTTTTATTTATAGATCAAGACCTAACATCGATTGAGAAGAGTTGAATTGAATTTTTCTTAGTATCAAGCCTGTAACACAACAGAGACTATATGTACAGACAATACACATGCATTATATACATATATTCTCAACCAAATATTCAAGTAATCACTATATGTTATGTTTCTACTAATTTTCGTCACACGCAACAAATTTAACCACAGATTTTAAAGCTGTTTTAAAGAAAAGGTCTACTCACAATTGAAGGACGGAACTTAGAAACAAAACCCTAAAAATTGGAAGCTGCCGCTCTTGAAAATTGAAAACTTGTTACTGAAACTTGAACACTTAAGATCTGAGAATTCTTTAAACCTGAAGCTTGAACTTGTCCTTGATGTTTGATCTGGATTGGATTTTCTGAGTTGATTCTTGCTTTTGTTCAGATTTCGAATTTGTGACGATATTTCCTTTTTGATTTGTTTACTGGTTTTTAAGTTACAGATTTTGCTTATTGATGAGTTTCTTTATCTATTATTTGAACCGATCCAAGAAGAAAAATGGAGTACGAAAAAAATGATGATATATATCCTTGAATAAAAGAAAATAAATATAATTGAGACACTTGTTAAATTATGGAGTAAATTAATTACACTTGTATTTGCAGTGCGCACGGGCTCAGCAAGGAGGCGGTGCAAAGTAACATTGCAGCTAAGCAATCTAGCGACAACTCGAGCAAGGTCCAAGTCAATGTTCAAAATAAGCCGGAGCGGTCTAAAGGATCCGGAGGAGGAAATTTCGAAAGGAAGAGGGAAGCAGGAAAATGGAAATCACGGATCCCAACTTATAACAAGTACACTCCCCTGAACACATCTCTGAAAATATTTATTTATCAACTTGTAATACGTTCCAATACCGAAAGCCACGCCCAAAGGAGTCCACTGAGAAACAAAAACAGCCTGGGAAGTACTGCCAGTTTCACGAGACCTACGGGCACAACACTGAGGAATGTAGACACCTCCATGATGCTATAGAAAAAATGATTCGAAAAAAGAAGTTATAGGGGTTTGTTAATCCGTAGGAGGGCGGACATGGGACATCCGACCCCAGCCGTTGGCTATCTCTACATCAACTTAAGGAACCCGCTCGGACTGTAGGTAGACTGATCATAAACACGATAGTCGGTGGACCTCATCCAGTAGACAAAAGTTGGCAGGAAACGGAACGCTATGCTAATTCCCTAAAGCATGCGGATTTCGAATTCTTCTCGAACTCAGAAGATGAGACTCCAGCGAAGCAGCAGTGAATGATGATGGATGATATAGTATTCAGGAGCAGGGATGTCGATCGGGTGGAGGCACCTACAATTGATCCGATGGTCGTCTCGGCTACGATTGGGCTGGCATTTGTGAGAAGGATACCGATCGATTGTGGGAGTTCTATTAATATTATCTTCAAAAAGGCATATGACCAAATGAAAATGGAGGCAAAGGATCTGAAACCATCTAAAGCCCGCATTCATGGCTTTAATGGTGCAGCTACTAATGCGATAGGTTTTGTCGAATTTCCAGTCAAGTTAGGAAAAGGTGAACGTAAGAGGGTACAGATCCTACCGTTCATTGTTTTTTATGTTGATTTTCCATATAATGTGTTTCTGGGTCGACTGGCCCTGGCAGAGTTTAGGATAGCTTTGGCCCCGTGGTGTTTAACCTTGAAATTTTTGACAGACAGAGGAGTTGATGTTGTGCATGGCGATCAAGCAATTGGTCTTGCATGTTATGTGGCTGAGCTAAGAGAGGCCCAGGGAAGAGAGAAGGGAAAGGTTGTGGACAACTCTGTCTGCATCCATGTAGCAGAAAATTGACAAGTAATGCCTAAGCCTCGGTTGGACAGCAGGGTTGGATCTAAAGAGGCATAGATCCGAGAGACGATAAAGAATCCAAGGAGTCTAAAGCACCACCGGCTGAACTGACGATTGACATTCCAGTCAGCCATGATGACCCATCATAGGTGCTTAAGATTGGATCACAACTCACCCCCTTGATGAGTGAGGATCTTAATGATTTCCTTCGAGCGAACCTAGATATTTTCGCTCGGACCCACTTTGATATGTGCGGGATTTCTCCCGCCACCGCAAGTCATATGTTGAACATTGACCCAAAGTATGTGCCAGTGAAACAAAAAATGAGATGTGACGACCCGAAATTTTTAAGCATTTGAAATGAGAATATTTAATTAATTTTAAATATTCAAGGGTTAATTATTAACTTTAATTTCAAATCTCAGTATTTATTTGATAATTAATTGTTGAATTTAATTATCGGAATTGGGTAGAATATTGAATCTGGAGTTTTAAGCCTGTGGAAAATAATTTCAAGGCTTATAAAATTTATATTAATAACACTAAGGATAATAGAAGTTGTAAAATTGAAATTAACAGTGATTTGTTCAGTTTTAAAATTTATATCGTTTAAATTGAATTTAAAAATAGCCTTCCGAGGCACAGTCTCGGAATTTGACGGAACCAATTCTATTGGATCCGCAATATTGAATTATTATCGGATTTCGAATTTCGTGTTGATTGGAGTTAGCGTGTGAGTGTACGTTATATAAACGCGGAAAATTTAATTGATAATAATCTAACGAAATTTAATTAATTAAACTTCCTTTATACGCCATCCTTATCCATTCCTCAGCATGCTTTCCTTATCTTCCAGTATACACCATCGTTCATCACGTTTTATCAAAGCAAACCTAAAGCAGTTCGTTTACAAATAATGGCCGAAACTCTTCACTTAATTTGATCGAAGTTCAGAAACAAAAAAAAAATCAATAGCCGCGTCTTCCTTAGGCCGAAGCCTTCTCGTTTGATCTACACCTCTCCCTCCCTCCTTTCCAACCCTTTCTCTAATCGAAGTTATTTAGCCGAGCATCAATCAGGCGAGCGTGTCGATGAAGGGAGCTTGGGTCGATTCGCGATGCCGCAGTGGAGGGGAGGTTCGCGGCGGCGAGGCTGAGCAATCGGGGTGTCGCGATTTCGTTTCGTTTGAAGGGGATCTCGCGAGGCCATGAGACAGCAGGGGGATCGCTGGGAGGCGGCGCTCGTGTCGTGGTCGAAGCAGCTGCTAGTAATGGGGGTTTGGTCGCTATCTCCGGTATCGCGTTAGGTGATGGAGGTATAATACTTCTTCGTGTTTTCTTTTTACTTCTGGATTGATGTCAGTTTATGTTGAAGGGAGATAGAAATCTCTGTTTAATAAGTATACATCTGAGAGATATTTTAGTTTAGAACTTAATGAATATATATATATATTTTAAAAAGGGAAGAGTTACGAAAATTAAATTTAAAATGAAATAAAATATACATATAGGTTTATAGTTGTTGAAATAAAATAAGTATACATTCACATTTTTATTACTCGCTTATGTTAAAATAATTTATTCAAGCAATTAACTTGTTTATAAACCTATTTAGTTGTGTTTTTTATGTGTATGTATTCAAATGCTTTTATTTTGATTTTACTTAACCGAATTTATTTATCGAAACATTTATTTGCAGTATGTATATTAACATCAGTTTTAAGATATTGTCTGCAAAAAGTAGGTTTTAAATTTTGGTGGATTTCATAACAGTCTAGTTTAAATTATATATATATATATATAATGTTTTTACAGTAAAAGATAAAAGCCAATTTATTCCAAATATAGTGTATGTATATAAACGATTTGGATAATATAGAAGTTGTAAATGTTGTGGAATTTATATAAAGGTTGGATTTTTATTTGAAACTCGTAAAGATCATTATTATTGGATGTGGTTCCCATTTAAAATAATAATTATTTAGTTAAAATTGAATGGTTAACTAATTAATTTATTTAAAAAGGAGCTTAGTTTTAAATTTAATAATTAGTTAATTAAATCTATGGAAATAAATTGTTCGATTAACTCAAATGACAATAAATCTTAAATTATTTATTCAAGGTCAAAATCATGAAGAACCGAGCTGTTTGGAATGGATTGCAAATATAATGCAAAGGTGAGCTAATCTCACTCAGTTTAAATTTAATTTTAGATGTGAATGATTAAATATAAATAATTGTTTGAATGATTGGTTTGCTTGATGTACTATAGTATGGTATATTTGGAATTGGTGTATTATATTGTGCTAACATTCTGTGGAATGCAGGGAAACAGGTTGGAGGGATCCAACAGGATTCCTCAAAATTATTTAGAATTGTTGATATCCTCTGTTATGAATATTTGATATTCTGTGATAATTTTATTGGTAATTGATGTATTGGATGATATGGTTGGATTGAATATTTGGTATACTGAGTTATTAGAATCTATAGAATTAGATTTTTGAAATGAAATAAAAGAGTAAAATTTTAAGTAAAATAACTATAGAGAATTTGAAAAAAAATGAATGGAATGGAAAATAAAAGTAATTCTTTTTAATATTCGAATAATTAAATTTTAAATATGAAACGATGGAATTTGAATAATCAGAGAAATGATAAAATTAAAGCTTAAGTGATATCATTAAAAGAATAAAGGATAAAGGATTTATTTTAAAATATCCAGTTTGAAGTTAATTAAAAGATACAGAAGAAATTTGGGAATCTGAATTGGCATTTTCAGTTAAAAAGTTTAAATCATAATAAAGGAATAAAAATCTTAAAGTTAATTGATTTTGAAATAAATGAAGTAAAGGAAGGAATTTATGTCAGAGTGAAGTAAGTTAGAAATGAATTGTGAATTTACTTAAGTGTTTGGAACTGAAATTAAAGAAAAGTGAGATATTGAAAATTTATAAACTGGGTTTATAAAGGTAAAGTGGATTTGGAAATATAAATTCAAGGTGTGAATTTATTAAAGGAATGGTAAAATTGTTAAAAATAAATGGAGATTTATTTTTAAAAGGATGTGAAAGCGCAGAGTATTTCTCTGGATAGCCAAGTATGGCAAAGAAATTTTAAATATAAGTTAAAAGTTTAATGTTGTTTTAAAAGCATGTTTAGAAATTTATTATTTCTAAATGTTTAACTTCTAAAGCAAATGTTTTCAAAACTATTAATGTAGTTATATTTTATAAAGTGGTCTTGTTTAAAGTGTTCTTAAGCATACATTTTTGACAAAGTATTAAAGTAGTTTTAATTTTAATATTATAAAGTATATTTTATAATAACGTGATTTAAAATTATTTAAAATCTAAAGTATTTCATACTTGGCGTTTCAGTGGAAATAAATAATTGCAAAAAGTATTATGTGAGAGGAAACGGGTTTGAAACTGTTTCCAAAATGGATTGAAATTGAAAATTTTATCTTGTGAGGATATTTGTGGGATTAATAAATAATTTGGGAAATCATTTATTGTTTGATGGATGTTTGTGAACATAAATTGATAGTTAAATAACCGACTATCAATATTGGCCAAATGCGTTGATCGTTTAGAAGAGACCGGGATCGAGATTTATTTCTCGAAAACCACTTCGATCCGGTTTGTATGTTTCGTGTAAACGATTTTGGATTCAAAGATGGAGCAGTGAAGTGCAAGGGCTAGTCGCTACTAATCCTGAGGATATTTCCAAAATGGATGTAGTAGGAATAGTGCCTTCGGTTCCGTTCGAACCCGGGACGGACTTGTATGGATGAATGCTTGCGAAAACATCGTCAGGTGGACGATGGGCATTCTAAGTGATATTGTTCTTAAAAGGTAACGCTTAGCCTTCTAAGTGATATTGTTCTTAAAAGGTAACGCTTAGCCTCAAGTCTCATCAAATGGGAATGACTGAAAATCAGGGGTTATGCAGCAAGGCTAGGTGGGTAGCACCCAAGCAGGGTGAGATCATTCCAGTCTAGATGTCCCTTTTTATTTCGGCTTAGTGGGCGGCTGCTTATCCCAACCGCGGGGTGATCTCACTCGGGATTATCCAGTAAGGGGTAGTCCCGACCTTGTGTTGCAGGGGAGCGGGTGTACTCCTCGATACGGTGATCTAGGCCCCGTACTGTGACAGGTGGTACCCCAGTGCCTAGTCATTGGTTGGAAATCCATTCTCCCTACGAGCCTTGTACGAGTTTTGTTTGTATTACCCACTCTGTGGCTAGTAGCTGGAATTTAATAATGTAACAATTTCGGGTATTTTATAAGTATTTGTATATAGACCCTATTATAATATCAGAGGATTTCTATAAAAATTGTTTTAGCTATCGTAAGGTAAAAACCCGACATGTTTATTTGTGGCGTGGTCTTACGAGATGCTTTTGTTTTCAAAGGATTTTTTAAACTTTAATAATCAATTGGGTGAGATTTTCTCACGCTGGTATTCCAGATGACTCGGGTGTTATTTAACTGTAATGCTCGGGTCAGACCGAGTATTATAGGATACATGATATGATGCTATGGAGCTCAGGAGACGAGCTGGATGCGATACGTACTCCCGTATTTGTATATATATACATATTCCGCTGATTGAGTTGTTGTGTATCCATTTGTATGATATTGATGTTGAGCTGTGATTGATGTACTCTGATGATGTAATATATAAACAGAGATATTTAAGTTTTGAGTAAAGGCCATTTATTATCTATTATATTTTATTCTGCTGCGATGGTAAGATTCTGATGATAATTTTGTTTTCCTCTTCTTCTACCTCTTCTTCTTAAACCCAAATGGTTCGTATTTCTGTGCAACTTGAGTTGATTGTTGTAGAATAGTGTTGACTCAAGGGGTACGGATTTGCGGGTCGTTTCACTTGGTATCAGAGCTAGGTTGGTGATAACCTTGGCTCTGGTGGGAATTACTCATGTAAATTAGAGTCCGTAGTACTCTATAATGAGTTTGAGCGTATTAATAAATATGAGTGCGTATTTGTTAGTGAATATAAATTGTTTTAATATCGTGTTGATTGATTTATTGAGTGGCATATGAACCTTCGTCAACAAAGTCTGCGCAACTGTATTGAAGGGGTTTCTAAACACTTGAATAGAACAATTGACACGGTATTGTTTTAAATGTGGGTAAATGAGATAATTTTACCCAAAATATATTTTGATATAAACAGTAGTTTTTGAAAGCTATTTTAGCTAATATATGGTTGCTTGGATGTTGGGAAAAATAATATTAAATTATTATCATCGTGGGTAAAAATTTAACTAGAAATTGAAATATAATTAAAAATTTAAGGGAATAGATTCATTATAGAATGAAATTTATAAATATGAATTATAAATGTAAATTATAAATTGAAATATAATTAATTGGGAATTTGTATAAGCATAAACTATACAAATGCATTTTTAGTTAAAATTTTGAATTAAAATAGAATCTGAAACTTTAAAACCCCGGAGACTTTGGAAGTATTTTGGAGGGAAATAGTATTATTGTTGTTTTTGGGGTATTAATGAAAGGAAAATTGTTTCAAATAAATTTTGGGAAGAGATATAGCATTGAATTCACTTCAGTAGCTGGAAAATAACTTCGGTGATGACTGCAGCATCATCGATGTTCATTTTCGAGTTTCTAAGTGATGAATTGCTACCAAATTGATTTGTTCAGGAAAACCTGTTTGTTTTTTGAAATTTCAAAGGAAATTTGTTTGGAATAAAACCAGGATTGGTTTGGCCTTGAGAAATGTGATTTGTGATGTTGGAGATTTTAAATGATTTGAAACCAAAAGCTGGGTGTTTAAAAATCCTGATGAGATAGTTGTAAGCTTATAAATTGAGATAATCTTTAAATCAGGGAAATATAAGCTTGGATGTTGGGATTTAAATTTAAAGGAAAAAGTTAAAAATGAAATTAACTTGGATTGGGAAATAAAAATTTAACTGGATTGAAATAAATCGAATAAGCTGAAAATAATATCCAGTTGTTTTCGAATTAAGTGGAAATCGACTTGAGTTAAATAAATCCGAGTTAAAGTAAAATTGGATTGGAATGAGAATTCAATTGAATTAGTGAATGAAATTAAGTTCTTACCTGGATAACTGGAAAGAATTAGATTGAGTTAAATAAATCAGAATAGCATATAAAAGAAGAATATATTCAAGCCTATAACGAATGGAATAGTGTAAATAATAAGTTGTGACTTATAAAATTGAAAATGGAATACAAATCCAAAATTAATATTGTTTGATGAATTTAAAGATAAAAAGAAGATCAAAACTTGAATTATAAAATAAATCGAACTTAAGAAAATTTTATGGAGAGATTTTGAGGTTAAAATCAAGTTCTGAATTTTTTAAATAGGGAAAGAGCTATTTAAAGGATGAAATATGTAATGAGAACCCAATGTAGATAGATAAAGATGAATCGTGGGTTAATGATGAAGTTTGGAAATGAAACTCAAGTTATAAATTGAGTTCGACTTAAAATGGTTGGTAAAGAAAATGTAATTGAACTGTGAGTACATAAATTAGGTGGTAATTTGTAATGGATAGTGACTTCAGAACTTGAGATTTAAAAATAAAATTTAACGTGATGTGTTAACAAATTGAATAAATAAAAATAAATTGACTTAAGCTGAATATAAGGGGGAGAGTTGAATTGAAACTCAACTTAAAACTAAGTGTAATGATATTGGGTTGGATTTAAATCAAGTGAAAATAAATTTGGATCGAAATAGGATTTGGTGGATTGAATTTTTTTTTTTAAGAAAATGAAAATTCAAAATGGATTGAGTGGATAAATTAATTATATGGAATAAATGAATGGATGGGATAAATAAGAACCAAATGAAGTATGGTTTAAATAAGTTGAGAAATGGTTATTGAATGATATGGCTTGGTTTGTTTTGTGCTAAATAAAATAGTTTGGCATAAACAAACATGGAATAAATTGAGTAAAGTAACTGAAGCTTGGGTTGAATTAATTTGGGAATGGTTAATAATAGGCAAGATTGTAATGTGTCAAGCTAAATAAATGGTCGTGAATGAATTAAAATAAAAGGGCAATTTAATTGGCAATGAAGATGAACCTAAATTGTTAATGGCTTTGAATGAACTAGTTTAATTAATAAAATTAAATGCAAGTGAATGGATTCGAATATAAAATGCGATGAAAACGAGAATATATGGATGTGAATAAATTTAAAGGTGAAATTGATTGAATTAAGTATAAATTTAGTTAAATCAATTTAAATTGGTTAAACATAAATACTTATTTATTCACATAGATCTCGTCAAATTGCATGGAATAAATTGTCGTTGGATGTAAATGGAAGTAATTAAAATTTTATGTGTTGATAAGGGTAAAATAAATTGATTTTGAAAGCAATTGAATTAAATATGAGTTCAGTTTGCTTAAGAATAACTTAAATGTAAGCGATTGAGTTTTAAACCATTCGAATTGAATAAAAATGGTTTGTAAATTAATTGAAAACAGTTGAATTAGTATTAAATTGTATAAATTGCTTATGGAAAATGTTTGATGTGCATTTCTTTTAGAATTCATTTGTTTTAACCATTGCAACTAAGTGAAATATAGTTAAACTGTATATATTTGGCACTTACATGTTTATATTGAGTAAGTATAGGTACTTGGAAGCCGTGTGGCTGGATTTGGTTGTGCTATTTGCTAAAAATAATAAGCCGCTTGCTTAAAATGCTAAATAAGGTACGCCTACGCAATAAAAATAGGAAATATGAACTGCTTTTGGTTTTTCCGACCGTGTGGGTCGATGTATATATATTTATCTCTTTTGTCAAATTGCAAAAGCTCCTCCGTACAAAGGGGACTCTGCCAAAAAATTTCGAAAATTTTGGGAGTTAGAAAATTTTTGAAAATTTTTGGAGAATTTTTGTTAATAACAAAACGAATTTAAATTGGCAACTAAAATTAGTTAGTAAATGAAACTAACTAAAATAATGACATGAATTAGTCGTAAATGGAAAATAAAATTCAATATTTAAAAGTTAGAGATAAATTGAATTCATATGGAAATGAAAGAACCAATTTGAATAGTAATGGATATAAATTAAAGGAGTAAAGCAAAAATAAATATAAGAAACATATAAAATGCTTATGTTAACTTAAGTAAGGAATGGTGAATTTCTTAATTGGAAATTGATAATATAAATATATTCCAAGTTAATATTTGGATGAATAGATATTGGCATTTTGTGGAAAAGTCGATAAATGTTATGGGATATTGTGATTGGATATTAGTACTAAGCAGGATATGCAGGTAATATAAAGGGAAAAGAGAATTGATTTTGATTTCAGGAGATAAATTTGAAATGCTCGACAAAAGGTATGTATTTAAATTTGGTATGAAATTTGATTGGGATTTGGATTGAGCCACTTGGCCTTTTTGTTTTCTTTTTGGATTTGGGAGGCCGTAGAGCCATTTTGTAGTTGTACTGAGCTAGCCGCGCAAAGGAGACGCTGGCGAAATTTTTCGAAAATTTAGAGAGTTAGAAAATTTTGATAATTCGAAATTTGTTTTTAAACTGGAACTTGAATAGTTAACAATGATATAGTTTGAGACTATGGGAGGGTTGAAATGTTAATAAGAATAATAATGATTCTTTTATAAAAGATAGTTGGTAGAATGATAAATTGTTTGGTCTTGGGAATAGGTAAATGGGTATTGAACCATTCTTCCTAATTAGTAATTTCGGGGACGAAATTCTTTTAAGGGGGAGGAATGTGACGATCCGAAATTTTTGAGCATTTGAAATGAGAATATTTAATTAATTTTAAATATTCAAGGGTTAATTATTAACTTTAATTTCAAATCTCAGTATTTATTTGATAATTAATTGTTGAATTTAATTATCGGAATTGGGTAGAACATTGAATCTGGAGTTTTAAGCCTGTCGAAAATAATTTGAAGGCTTATAAAATTTATATTGATAATACTGAGGATAATAGAAGTTGTAAAATTGAAATTAACAGTGATTTGTTCAGTTTTAAAATTTATATCGTTTAAATTGAATTTAAAAATAACCTTCCGAGGCACAGTCTCGGAATTTGACGGAACTAGTTCCATTGGATCCATAATATTGAATTATTATAGGATTTCGAATTTCGTGTTGATTGGAGTTAGCATGTGAGTGTACGTTATATAAACGCGGAAAATTTAATTGATAATAATCTAACGAAATTTAATTAATTAAGCTTCCTTTATACGCCATCCTTATCCATTCCTCAGCATGCTTTCCTTATCTTCCAGTATACACCATCGTTCATCACGTTTTATCAAAGCAAACCCAAAGCAGTACGTTTATAAATAATGGCCGAAATTCTTTACTCAATTTGATCGAAGTTCAGAAACAAAAAAAAAAAAAAATCAATGGCCACGTCTTCCTTAGGCCGAAGCCTTCTCGTTCGATCTACACCTCTCCCTCACTCCTTTCCAACCCTTTCTCTAATCGAAGTTATTTAGCCGAGCATCAATCAGGCGAGCGTGTCGATGAAGGGAGCTTGGGTCGATTCGCGATGCCGCAGTGGAGGGGAGGTTCGCGGCGGCGAGGCTGAGCAATCGGGATGTCGCGATTTCGTTTCGTCTGGAGGGGATCTCGCCAGGCCACGAGACATCAGGGGGATCGCTGGGAGACGGCGCTCGTGTCGTGGTCGAAGCAGCTGCTAGTAATGGGGGTTTGGTCGCTATCTCCGGTATCGCGTTAGGTGATGGAGGTATAATACTTCTTCGTGTTTTCTTTTTACTTTTGGATTGATGTCAGTTTATGTTGAAGGGAGATAGAAATCTCTGTTTAATAAATATACATCTGAGAGATATTTTAGTTTAGAACTTAATGAATATATATATATATATATATATATATATTTTAAAAAGGGAAGAGTTATGAAAATTAAATTTAAAATGGAATAAAATATACATATAGGTTTATAGTTGTTGAAATAAAATAAGTATACATTCACATTTTTATTACTAGCTTATGTTAAAATAATTTATTCAAGCAATTAACTTGTTTATAAACCTATTTAGTTGTGTTTTTTATGTGTATGTATTCAAATGCTTTTATTTTGATTTTACGTAACCGAATTTATTTATCGAAACATTTATTTGCAGTATGTATATTAACATCAGTTTTAAGATATTGTCTGTAAAACAGTAGGTTTTAAATTTTGGTGGATTTCAAAACAGTCTAGTTTAAATTATTTATATATATAATGTTTTTACAGTAAAAGATAAAAGCCAATTTATTCCAAATATAGTGTATGTATATAAACGATTTGGATAATATAGAAGATGTAAATGTTGTGGAATTTATATAAAGGTTGGATTTTTTTTTGAAACTCGTAAAGATCATTATTATGGGATGTGGTTCCCATTTAAAATAATAATTATTTAGTTAAAATTGAATGGTTAACTAATTAATTTATTTGAAAAGGTGCTTAGTTTTAAATTTAATAATTAGTTAATTAAATCTATGGAAATAAATTGTTCGATTAACTCAAATGACAATAAATCTTAAATTATTTATTCAAGGTCAAAATCATGAAGAACCGAGCCGTTTGGAATGGATTGCAAATATAATGCAAAGGTGAGTTAATCTCACTCAGTTTAAATTTAATTTTAGATGTGAATGATTAAATCTAAATAAATGTTTGAATGATTGGGTTGGTTGATGTACTATAGTATGGTATATTTGGAATTGGTGTATTATATTGTGCTAACATTCTGTGGAATGCAGGGAAACAGGTTGGAGGGATCCAACAGGATTCCTCAAAATTATTTAGAATTGTTGATATCCTCTGTTATGAATATTTGATATTCTGTGATAATTTTATTGGTAATTGATGTATTGGATGATATGGTTGGATTGAATATTTGGTATACTGAGTTATTAGAATCTATAGAATTAGATTTTTGAAATGAAATAAAAGAGTAAAATTTTAAGTAAAATAACTATAGAGAATTTGAAAAAAAAATGAATGGAAGGGAAAATATAAGTAATTCTTTTTAATATTCGAATAATTAAATTTTAAGTATGAAACGATGGAATTTGAATAATCAGAGAAACGATAAATTTTAAAGCTTAAGTGATATCATTAAAAGAATAAAGGATAAAGGATTTATTTTAAAATATCCAGTTTGAAGTTAATTAAAAGATACAGAAGAAATCTGGGAATCTGAATTGGCATTTTCAGTTAAAAAGTTTAAATCATAATAAAGGAATAAAAATCTTAAAGTTAATTGATTTTGAAATAAATGAAGTAAAGGAAGGTATTTATGTCAGAGTGAAGTAAGTTAGAAATGAATTGTAAGTTTACTTAAGTGTTTGGAATTGAAATTAAAGAAAAGTGAGATATTGAAAATTTATAAACTGGGTTTATAAAGGTAAAGTGGATTTGGAAATATAAATTCAAGGTGTGAATTTATTAAAGTAATGGTAAAATTGTTAAAAATAAATGGAGATTTATTTTTAAAAGGATGTGAAAGCGCAGAGTATTTCTCTGGATAGCCAAGTATGGTTTTCAAAGAAATTTTAAATATAAGTTAAAAGTTTAATGTTGTTTTAAAAGCATGTTTAGAAATTTATTATTTCTAAATGTTTAACTTCTAAAGCAAATGTTTTCAAAACTATTAATGTAGTTATATTTTATAAAGTGGTCTTGTTTAAAGTGTTCTTAAGCATACATTTTTAACAAAGTATTAAAGTAGTTTTAATTTTAATATTATAAAGTATATTTTATAATAACGTGATTTAAAATTATTTAAAATCTAAAGTATTTCATACTTGGCATTTCAGTGGAAATAAATAATTGCAAAAAGTATTCTGTGAGAGGAAACGGGTTTGAAACTGTTTCCAAAATGGATTGAAATTGAAAATTTTATCTTGTGAGGATATTTGTGGGATTAATAAATAATTTGGGAAATCATTTATTGTTTGATGGATGTTTGTGAACATAAATTGATAGTTAAATAACCGACTATCAATATTGGCCAAATGCGTTGATCGTTTCGAAGAGACCGGGATCGAGATTTATTTCTCGAAAACCACTTCGATCCGGTTTGTACGTTTCGTGTAAACGATTTTGGATTCGAAGATGGAGCAGTGAAGTGCAAGGGCTAGTCGCTACTAATCCTGAGGATATTTCCAAAATGGATGTAGTAGGAATAGTGCCTTCGGTTCCGTTCGAACCCAGGACAGACTTGTATGGATGAATGCTTGTGAAAACATCGTCAGGTGGACGGTGGGCATTCTAAGGGATATTGTTCTTAAAAGGTAACGCTTAGCCTCAAGCCTCATCAAATGAGAATGACTGAAAATCAGGGGTTATGCAGCAAGGCTAGGTGGGTAGCACCCAAGCAGGGTGAGGTCATTCCAGTCTAGATGTCCCTTTTTATTTCGGCTTAGTGGGCGGTTGCTAATACCAACCGCGGGGTGATCTCACTCGGGATTATCCAGTAAGGGGTAGTCCCGGCCTTGTGTTGCAGGGGAGCGGGCGTACTCCTCGGTACGGTGATCTAGGCCCCGTACTGTGACAGGTGGTACCCCAGTGCCTAGTCATTGGTTGGAAATCCATTCTCCCTACGAGCCTTGTACGAGTTTTGTTTGTATTACCCACTCTGTGGCTAGTAGCTGGAATTTAATAATGTAACAATTTCGGCTATTTTATAAGTATTTGTATATAGACCCTATTATAATATCAGAGGATTTCTATAAAAATTGTTTTAGCTATCGTAAGGTAAAAACCCGACATGTTTATTTGTGGCGTGGTCTTACGAGATGCTTTTGTTTTCAAAGGATTTTTGAAACTTTAATAATCAATTGGGTGTGATTTTCTCACGCTGGTATTCCAGACTGACTCGGGTGTTATTTAACTGTAATGCTCGGGTCAGACCGAGTATTATAGGATACAGGATATGATGCTATGGAGCTCAGGAGACGAGCTGGATGCGATACGTACTCCCGTATTTGTATATATATACATATTCCGCTGATTGAGTTGTTGTGTATCCATTTGTATGATATTGATGTTGAGCTATGATTGATGTACTCTGATGATGTAATATATAAATAGAGATATTTAAGTTTTGAGTAAAGGCCATTTATTATCTATTATATTTTATTCCGCTGCGATGGTTAGATTCTGATGATAATTTTGTTTTCCTCTTCTTCTACCTCTTCTTCTTAAACACAAATGGTTCGTATTTATGTGCAACTTGAGTTGATTGTTGTAGAATAGTGTTGACTCAAGGGGTACAGATTTGCGGGTCGTTTCATGAGAGGTATGGACCCAAAGAGGTCTGCTGGTCTTAGAGAGGTGGTGGACAAACTCAAAGCCAATGGGTTCATCCGTGGCTCCATCTACCCTGAATGTGTATCTAACCCCATACTAGTGAGAAAATCAAATGGGAAACGGAGGACCTGTGTTGATACTCAGACCTGAACAAGGTGTGCCCTAAGGATAGTTTCCCTTTACCTAGAATTGATTCGTTGGTTGACTCAGCAGCAGGATTATTGTCATTCATGGATGTGTATTTGGGATACAATCAAATCCTGATGCACGTTCCAGATCAGGAACACACCGGTTTTGTCACGGATGTTAGACTGTACTGTTATGTAGTGATGCCCTTTGGGTTAAATAACGCAGGAGTGACTTATCAATGTTTGGTAAATCAAATGTTTAAAGACCAAATTGGTAGAACAATGGAAGTCTATATGGATGACATGCTCGTGAAGTCACGACAGTCAAACAAATACATTTGAGACTTAGCGGAGATGTTTGATGTACTCAAATACTATGGAATTAAAATCAATCCACTGAAGTGTTCCTTTAGTGTTGCATCGAGAAAGTTTTCAGGTTTTATTGTCAGTGCACAGGGAACAAAGCTAACCCAAAAAAGATTCAGGCTATCTAAGACATACAAGTGCCCTGAACTATAAAGCAAGTACAAAGCCTGAATGGAAAAGTCGCCACGTTGGGTCGATTCGTATCCAGAGCAACCGACAAATTCATTCCTTTCTTCGATGTGATAAGGAAAGGGAAGAGAAATTTTCAATGGATGTCGGACTGTAAGGATGCATTCCGAGATCTGGTGAGACACTTGGAGAGTCCCTCGGTTCTGTCAAAGCCCGTAAACCGTGAAGAGTTATATATTTAGTTGGTCGTGTCCAAGCATTCCATCAGTGCAGCCTTGGTTCATGAGGAGGATCGAATTCAAAAGCCAGTGTACTATGTTAGTAAACGTTTAACGGTGGTAGAAAGAAATTATCCTAAGATTGAGAAGCTAGCCTACTGCTTGGTGATTGCATCTCGCAAGCTCCGTTCGTACTTTGAAGCACAACTGATCAGTGTTTGTACCGATCAACCTTTGCGACAGGGCTCTAACGACCAGAAATCTCTTGGAGGTTACTCAAGTGGACCATTGAGTTAAGTCAATTTGATATCACTTACCTTTCACGGAGGGTTATTTAAGGGCAACTGCTAGCAGACTTCACCATATCAGATGAGCCAAGTGGTAGTGATGTAATTTCCCCTTCTCGATGGAAGCAATACACTGATAGGGCATCCAACGACCGTTGTTCTGAGGTTGGTGTTATTCTTGTAACTCCCAAAAACCGATAAATTTGTTATGCTTTGAAACTCAACTTCCCAACTACAAATAATGAAGACGAATATGAAGCATTGATTGCTGGCTTGAAACTTACCAGGAAACTCAAAGTAAAATCAGTTGCAATATTTTATGACTCATGATTGGTGGTGTATCAAGTACGGGGAGACTATCAAGCAAAGGGGTAAAGGCTTACCCTATACCTTTCTTGGGTTCAAGAACTGTTGGAAGACTTTTAGTACTATGATATTTCACATATCCCGCGTTGAAAAAATAGGAAAGTCGATTCATTGGTAAAATTCACGAGTACCGGTGATGCACAACAGATGGGCTTAGTCCCCATTGAAACCTTAGATTCCCCAAGCATAAACTAAATGGAAGTAGATTCCGTGTTAAGGACAGAAACTGAAAGGGAGTCGTGGATGACTCCGTTCAAAGAAGATCTATTACATGGAACTTTGCCTAAGAAAAGAACGAAGGACGACAAGTCATCCGCAAAGCCTTGCGACATATAATGCAGGACGGTGTAATGTATCAGAAAGGATTCTCAGTTCTGTAACTTCGGTGCATCACCCATGACAAGATAAAGCAGGACCTGAAAGAATTACATGAAGGAGCATTTATCGACCAGACTAGAGGGCGGACACTAGCCAAAAAGATCACTCCGCTATGGATGCTATTGGCCAACCGTGAATCGAGATGCCACGGACTATGTGAGAAGATGCGAAAAATGTCAAAAGTATGTGAAAATCCCAAGAGCTCCGCTGACAGAACTCACGCAAATGGTTAGTCCCTGGCCATTTGCAATATGAGGGATCAATATAATCGGCTCCTTGCCAATCTCCAAAGGTGGTGAAAAATATGCAATTATTGCGGTCGATTATTTCATCAAGTGGGCGGAAGCAGAGCCCTTAGCTACGATCACCACCAAAAAGGTCATTAATTTCGTTATGTGAACACTATATGCCTTTTGGCCTTCCGCAAACTATCACCACGGGCAATGGAACTCAATTTGAGAGTAGGGAGTTCAAAGAACTCTGCCCAAATATTGCATTGAAAAAAAAATTGCGGCAGTCACTCACCCTAAAGCCAATGGGTAAGTTGAAGTCGTAAATAAAATAATCAAGTCCGTATTGAAAAAACGTTTTGGAGAAGGCTAGAGGCAAGTAGGTGGATGAGCTTCCGACAGCACTTTGGGCTTACAGAACCACCCACAAGTCCCCGACTGGCCACACTCCATTCACCATGGCATACGGTACTGAAGCTGTTATACCCATGGAACTTGAAGTTCCTTCTCACCGGGTGACTCACTATGATCCTAAGACGAATCAGGATCTTTTACTGGAATCATTGGACTTTGTCGATGAGAAACGTGAGGAAGCTGATTTAAGGGCGACTGCGTATGGACACCAAGTCGCTAGATATTATAATGAAAAAGTTCGATCGAGAATATTTGATGTGGGTGATCTTGTTTTGAAGTGAGTTTTTCCAATCCCATCACATATGAATCCTACACGGGAAGGTCCGTACGTCATCGAACGGAAGCCTGGGGAAGGGACCTTCAAGCTAGCGACTGTCGATGAGCATGGAATTGTGAGCACTTATGTCGTTATTACGCTTAGTCTATTTTCTTTGCATTTTAGCAGAAGTTGTTTCCAATGTATATTTCCTTTTGTTGTTCTTTGTTTCCAACATGTAATAAGACAATTCAGTTTGTTCCTATTTTTTATAATCAATAAAGGCTTGAAGGCATTTTTTCTATGAACTACTAACGTCTTATATGTTACAATTCCATGATAAAAAATTAAGTTGCATTATTCTCTATGGTGTATGAACGCATATATAAAATTAGAAGCCAGTAAACGATTCAAAAAATCTCTAAGTCCTTGGAGCGTGGACTAGAGCACTCTGAGTCCCTGGAGTGTGGGCAAGAATATAAATGATTCAAAAAATCTCTAAGTCCCCAGAGCACAGACTAGAGTACTCTGAGTCCTCGGACTGCGGGCTAGAGTATAAACGATTTAAAAAATCTCTAAGTCCCCGGAGCGCGGACTAGAGTACTTTGAGTCCCCACAGTGCGGACTAGAGTATAAACAATTCAAAAAAAATCTCTAAGTCTCCAAAGGGTGGACTGGAGTATTCTGAGTCCCCGAAGTGCGGACTAGAGTATAAATGATTCAAAAATTCTCTAAGTCCCCAGAGCGGGAATTAGAGTACTCTGAGTCCCCGGAGTGCGGACTAGAGTATAAACGATTCAAAAAATCACTAAGTCCCTGGAGTGCAGACAAGACTACTTTAAGTCCCCGGAGTGCGGACTAGAGTATAAACGATTCAAAAAATCTCTAAGTCCCCGGAGCGCGAACTAGAGTACTCTGAGTCTCCAAAGTGTGGACTAGAATATAAACGATTCAAAAAATCTCTAAGTCCCCAGAGCGCGAACTAGAGTGCTTTGAGTCCCTGGAGTGTGGGCTAGAGTATAAATGATTCAAAAAATCTCTAAATCCCCAAAGTGCAGACTAAAGTACTCTGCGTCCTCGAAGTGCGGACTAGAGTATAAATAATTCAAAATTTTCCAAGTTACGTTGAAGCGGACCGGAGCTTATGTAACCCACAAGATTTCGAGTTTCAACTTCAAGTTAGACAATAAGCTAAACAATGAAGATTATGGAAGACAAAGAAATGAAATTTTATTTACTAATTCAAAAATTAAATTCCATTACAACTTTTTCGGAGTTTGTGCAAAAGTCTATTCACAATGACTATAAAAATAAATAGAAACAACTATATGATTCAGGTTTATTCGGACTGAATGAGGCATGGCCGGATTGCTACCTTTTTTATTTTTTCTCCTTCTTCAGTTTCTCCGAAGGCTCCTCACCCAAGCATTCTCTCTTGGACTCCTTGGTTCCCAGTGAGGTGGTATCCGAGGAAGGAAGATGGACCTCAAGAGGCGTGGTTCCACCGGGGAGAAAAACCTTCAGGGGCCTATTAAGAGGATCATCAAGTTCCACCACCTGAGGTTCGTTCTTAACTTCAGCTTTCTTTTTATCCACTTTCGCTATTCGCTCTTCCATGCTAAGTTTTGAAGTAGGTCCGGAGGCGCCTGTGATTTCAACCTCGTTATGTTCATTTACAGGCAAGGGATTCTCAGGCTTGTCCTCATCAAGCGCCCTGATTACTTAAGCATCGGGTCCAGGTGTATCCCCAGTGTGAAGTTCTTCTGTTGTTCTCTCTTCCTTCTCCATGGCGACATCGCTCCTTGGAGTTGGTTTGGGATCGAGCGGCTTACATGAAGTCATTAAAGACGAATGTTAGAATACATCTATTACCCATCAAAAATGATGGTTCTTTGGACCCTATAAGGAAAAATTACGTACCGGCTTCTGGTTGACTCTCAGCTGTTTTGGGAGCCTCACCATCTGGAATAGGGGATAGAACATGAACATCAAGCCCAGGTTTCTCTGGGTCATAGCCAACATGCGGCTTTGAAAGGATCGAGTGATGACCAATCAATCGGCTGGGCGAAAGGAGGGATTGGAGACTCAATTCCGGATGGGCCAACAATGTCAGCCTTCCCCTTCAATGAGGAGGAATCTCTTCCAAAGAGGGATTTTGTCGTAGATAAGTCGGAAGGCTCATTCACTCGGAGCACTTCCTTCATAAGAGTTTCTTCGTCAACCTCTTCGGTGTCCAGCTCACCTCTTTTAATTTTTATTAAAGTATCCCATGCTTCGGCCAATAATTCGAGGTAACCCTCGCCTATAAAAGATAGATCTCGATGCATGAGAACTCAAGCATTATATTTAGCAATAAAGCGGATCAAATAAGCACTTAATTTCTTCTCTGCCGACTTCATCAGCGCATCGAGGCTAGAATCGATTTCTGTTAATGCCATTCTTTTACCCTCCTCATGGGCTGCATCCTTTAACGCTTTTGCTTTAGAAAGTTCCTCATCAAGCTTCATCTTTAAGAGTCGTGTTGCGACGATTTCATCGCAATATCGTTGTGACTCTTTCTGTGCAGCAGTATTCTCTTCTTTCTCTTTAAGGAGCATCTCCTTCAGTTCTTTAACTCATCGAACGAGGATATCCTTTTCTTTTTAGATGTAGTCTTTCTCTAAGGCTAAAGCACCACTACGTTGAATTGCCTCATCAAATTCTTTTTTGTGAGTGGCTTCCAAACGATTGACTGCCTCGATTGTATCCTTAGCGTTTTTATATGCGACCTCGAGTTAGGATTTGTACAAGGATAGCTCTTCATCCTAGGCTTTATTGATATCTTTGTCATGAATGGCTTAAAGTTTTAGGCGACCAATTTCGTGATGATGTTCCATAGAAACTTCTGAAACTTTTTTTGCCAAATGAACGAATGCGTCGTGTTGAACATAGACATCATTATTGCAGGCGATGGCGCTTTGTTTGACGTGCCCTAAAATAAGATGAATCGCAGGAATAAATTTCAATCCATCAAAGCATATCTTCGGAAATGTGGCCTTAAGCTCGGCTAATTTTTCAGTTGTCGATGGATCGTGTGCAGGGGAGTCTACTTAGCCCGAGTCACAGACTTTTTATGGGGCTCACGAGATTGCTTGGTGCTGGATGAGCCAGAGTGTTGGTCATGGGGAGCTTCAAATTGAAATTCCTTCTAAGCAGATTTCTCCCTACTTTGCTCTGAATAAGGGGGAGGATCATTGGAATATGAGGAATGGCTGTAGGTTTTTCTTAGAGAAGAAGACGAATCTTTGGGACGGTAGCCCCTATCGCCGCTGTCATCCCTGTCTCGACATCTACCTAACCCCGAATCCCGACTGGAGTAGTGGAAGATAGCGGACCCGCAAAGGCGATCGAAGCCGTGTGCGCGCCCCATATCACCTGTACATAAGCCAAGTGAAGAAAAGTTACCGGAAATCATATGATGACTGAAATTCAAGTGTAAGGTGAAGTGTAAGTGTTTGTGTGCGTCCTAGTGCTTCCCCCCGACGTACCAGTGTTTTTTTTTTACTTATTGGAGTTGTCTCTCTTTGATGATGAGCTTGATTGTCTTCACCGTTTTTCATGGGAGAACTGAGTCCCATATCCCATGGGTCGTTGAAGCCATAATTCGGTAAATCGTCATGGATGGTCAGGTCTGATGGACCTTTCAGTGAACCCCTTAAATTTTAGAGAGACGACTCCTTTTCAACCGGAGTAATCGTTACTTTAGAATTCGGCCTACTATTTTCATTTCTTTCAACTTGTAGGCTAGGGTCTTTATCCTCTTCGAAGGGGGAGGCAGTTTTTCAATGCTAAGTACATCAGTTGCAGGTGCAAATTCAGAACCTTTGTTCTCATCGGTCGCTTCTGGCACCTCGGCCCCATTAATTTCACCTTCCTCGGATGTATCGGGAGCCCCTTCTATTGGGGCAACGAAGGCCCGACCTGCTCTTTGCCTTTTTCCGTAGCAGATCTGGTTGTAGTGGTGCCAGTTGGGAGGCTAGTTCGACGACCCTCTACCAATAATCCAAACTTTGAAGCAATTCGTTGGAGATAATGGATTTAATCTCCCGATCTCTCACGGGGATGGCTTGAATGCCTCGACTGCCTCAGAAAACCCAGCGCATTCAGTCATGGGCGTATACTATAAAAATTGAAGGAAGTTTAGAAAGGATGCACTTCGAGTCCTAGACAAATGTTAGTCTAGAAATGAAACTTACTCCCTTCCAACCATCTTCTCGCGAAGCCAGAGGGCAGCGTGTGTAAAACCACTCTTGCTTATACTGGATAAATTTACTCCATGCCCCCGTTTGGATTTGACATTTGGAATATGGCTCGAGAAATATGAAGGATGGACCGTCGAACCGTCTTTTGAAGCGGTAAATATAATGGATTTCCTCATAAGTAGGGAGTCTGAACAAGGTACTTATAAAGAGGACACAGGTGTCATCCATGAATGCATGACTATTAGGATGTAGCTATGTCGGAGCAATCCTGATATACCATAACACTTCATGGAGAAAAGAGTTGAAAGGTGGCACGCTTCCGATCCAGCACATAAATTTGTTGCATTCTTTACATCCAATTGGGGGCAGATGAGGTCGATCTTGTCCTGATGGAACTAAAACGTCGTGGAAAGGGATTCCATGAATTGAACACAACCGACGAAGATGGCTTCGTCAATTTTTGAAGCTTGTGAATCAATAGGATTATCCAAGATAACTGCTCCGTCTATTATATCAAAAGCCGAGCCTATAACAACAGCAGATGGATCTGGAATACCCTATGTAGAAGCTGTCAGTGGATTCAAAGTTCTACTACCTCCTGCTGAGAACTTGGCTCAGGCTTGTCAGAAACTGTGGCAGAGCTTGATCTTCTAGACATCTTCAATTAGCGTTTAATAGGGATAGATACCTGTTTAAACTATACTTGAAAGACAACATATATCAGATATAACGACAGTGATATATCTCCCCGTGTTGTGTGCGAACTAGTGCGACAACTCAAACGCAAGTGTGATGTGATAGAACTTTAAGTTAATGTCCTCGGAGACCATCATCGATGACCGTCTCTTGTAGTTTGTTATATGGTTGATAGTAGTAGTCTTAAAGTCGAACATTGGAATCATAGAGTGTGAAGGCTGTTGTTCGCCTTTGTTGAGTTAAGTTTATGTTTAAGATTATTCAAGTTATAAGGGAGTTACTTCAAATTAGGTCCTTGGGCTTATATGTTTTGTTGTTTGTCATGATTAGTCCAATATGCTATGATTGACTGTGGAGGTAAGTTAACCAAATGCGTCTTATGTTAGGTTTAAAGCACTTTTGTTTGCCAATGCCAGCACACTCACCCGCTACCTCTCCCTATGGCCTCACTCGGGCTTCTACCGACCTACATCATTTCATCCAATGTCGAACCTCCTTCACAATACTTCTCTCCTTCACCTTTCTCAGTATGCACCAACCTACTGCCCTTGACTCATGCCGACTCATAGCAATACACTTAATACCGAGCGGCCACACTCCTAAACACGTGTTAATCGACCCACTCTCTCCCTCTCATTCAGGACCGAATGACATTCTCTTTGGCACCACTCCCATAAAAGATTTACCGACCAACGAACTTCCACTCAAAATATCAACTCAACCTTGTAACCTCCTTTGACCGACCGGCTACTGTTCGCATATGCCGAACCGCTCACCTTAAAGTCATCGAATGGCCTCGGCATAGCATATGCCAAGCTACTCATTCTTAAAGTTTTTACCTACTTTGTTGCAAATTCCTAACGACTTAACATTACTACGGTGGGCTACCGACCATCCTCTCTCGGTCGAATGACAAGCAGAATTCTACAAGCTATACACCAACTCCTACGAATCACTAGGTTTTCTTCTTTTTCATGTCCTCAACTTCGAAGTCAAATCTGTAGCTATTTATCCTAGTAACTTACCCTTGCTCCGTTAAGATCGAACCAAATTCCTAGCCTAAAACACACTCATGTGTCCATCTCATCCTTCTCTTCGTCGAACCCTACTAACTCTTATTTGAGGACAGACGAGACTCCGCATTTAGGAAAATAAATCGGGTGAGAGAATCGTACCTATATGCGAATAATTAAGGCTTAGGAGAACTATTAGGTTCTAGACGAAGTATGGTTAGCTTTGCTTGCGAATGGAGTTTCAAAGTGGATCACCTAGCTTTGAAAGGAAGAAGGGCTGATTGATGAGCGAGGCTCGTGGAGAGATCAGGTTAGGGGGTTATGGAAAAAAATAGAAGTGAATGAAAAAACGTTGAAGTACAGGGCTTTTACATGTGTTGGAGGGAAGGTGAACGGGCCTTAACCGGTAGAATCGGTCGGAGTACCTCAATGGGTCAGTGAGTGAGTGTGCCGAGCGTTACTGAGAGAATCGAACAAGCGGTTCGACGCTCGTACGTCGATCGAACCACAATAAAAAAGGATATAATAAAAAATAAATATAATAATAATAATAAATAAAATAATGAGTAAATGAAAATGAGATTAAGATGAAATGTGTGTATGTATATGCATGTAAAAATAATTAAAGATGATAGTGCAATGGAAAGTTGGATTTCACCTGATAGATGGAAAACCCAGTATGATTCAACCTTCAAAGGATTATATACATTTAGCTTTTGGAAAATTAAAATAGGATTTCAAGAATCTCCCGTAGACGGAATTGATATGTTCAGATGACACAAAGCTTCATTGAAGGCCAATGAAATAGCAATAGTAAATTATCTTTTTGAATGAGCCAGTTTCTAAAAGCAAGAGCTACTCACTGGTTCAAAGCACATCATGTTGATTCACAAGACGCACTTTGGGGGGACAATTGTTACCCGGCTGCTTGACCCGACTATAGAGCGATAGTTGTAGAAGCTATGGTTAGGCCTAGACAGGGTTCAAGCCAAAAGTGATGTAGAAATATGAGGGTCCGGTGCAACTCTATTAGTATGATAGGCGCATGGTTCGGCCTATATGTATGGTTCGGCATGTTTGAGTAGCCCGGTACATTTAAGTGGATCGGCCTTAATTATGGTTCGGCCCTAGAAGTGCTAGTTCATGTGTCCTTCAGTCTTGTGGGACGGCTTGTCTCGCTCGATCCACGAGGTCATAGTGGTTCATTGTGCATCGCTCGGTCAAGGAAGGAAATCCAAAGCTACTTTCATCGATTGAGGCTCAGACTTGGTGGCTTGGCATATGTAGGTCGGCATTCGTATGTAGCCCGAACACTGTGGTTTGGCTTTGGTTGTACGGTATGTGGTTCGGTACGGATCTGCTTGGTCAAGGAGGACCAGTCATATATGGCTCGGCACATTTAGTTCGGCCATGATGAGAAGGCTGTGGTGGGTCAATCACGTATGGCTCGGTATGTCACTCAGTACCTATGGTTCGATAGCTTGGGCCCGGTCCTAGAAGCTCAGCATATCTGGTTCGGAATGTATAAGAGGAGCCTACAAATTATCACAGGGGGATACGACCATTGCTTTCGTGCTTCAGGTTGCATACCTAGTCGCTCCGAGTCATGTAATAGCTCACTTCAAGTCATCAACGAAAAAATCCTCGTTCGGCATTGCGTGGATCTGTGATAGAGGTTCGGTGCATCGGGGTTGGTACATATGGTTCGATGAATACGAATTGCCTATTGTTGACCGAGGTATCTTGGTTATGGGCCTGCATAGGGACTAGCCCATCTTTGTCTATAAATAGAGGGGAAGGGGTACAGTTGAAGGGACTTTTTGAGGAATTCCAAAGAGACTCTGCCATTTTGAACACTCACTTCCTTTCTGCTACAACATACATTCAAGTTATTTGTTTACAGACTGTATATGTAATCAAGTATTTGCAGGATGTGCAAGTCGAAAGATTGCACGTAATAATTGTTCATGAGGGATCTTGTACGAATCTTCACAAAAATTTTGGAAAGGTCTGTTATCAAATGACATATTTATGTTTTAAACATAATTTTTGTAAACTAAAATTAGATTTATAAATAAAAAGGTTCATAAAGTGTTTATGAATCCCTGTTCTATTTGCACTAAGAAACAACCATTGTTTCAAGATATATCAACTTCATTGTGAAGGAATTTCTATGAGAAATTTTTGGTAGTTAAATGAGATTGGATCCGATCCAAAGATAGAATTGATTGTATGAGATGAAGTGAAATAAACTAACCTATGTGTAGTAAGTATTCTCATACATCGAAGAGAAACTATGAGTTTCTTATAAATATCGAAAATATACATTACCCTCGATTGTTCAATTAAACCATTAAGATTGTTGACTATATATGGTATGATGCGCAAATCTGAAAGAATTTCAAGTACGCTATCAAAATATTATTTTGGTGGTCGTAACCAAAGAGATGTGATCCATCGACCAAGATTGTGTCTTTATTGGAAACACTGATGTGGTTGGAATTAAATGAGCAATGTTGATAAGAATAATATTGCAAATTTCAATTGTTGAAATTAGCATAACAGATTCGGTATTCAACATGCGCAAGTTAATTCAGATTTACTGATAAAATTATCGCTTGATAAGACTTAGTGTTTGGTACTTATGGATTGAAATAGAAAATTCTAAATAATGATTTAGAGTGAGTTGTTTACACAAATTAACCAAAAATGCCTCGAAGTCGGTGGGAGCGATATTGGGTTTGTGAGTCTTTGAATATGATCCAGGAAATGGTATGAATATATCACTTTATAAGCATCAAGATTGAATAAGTATTTTAATATAAATATCAAATAGTTTGATTTTCAATCAAAGTGCAGAGGAAGCGTGTGTTCATAAGAAAGAACGTCAAAAGGTACGCTGATATTTCTAAACTATAAGTAAACAACACGTTATTGATTTTAACAATATGTTTGTATTAAAATTACATATAGTTCATTTAATACTCAATTTTGGATTGTAAATGATGTCTTTTATGGCGAGTATAAAAGATATAGTGATTGTCCCAAAACGATATACAAGCGCGCCCTATTAAAATGTGAACATGTAAGTTGGATTCCCTATGAATTAGCAATAGGAATTATCATGCAGATAATGTTGTGTATGATATTGTGTTTTTTTTATGTATTTGATACATGGAACAAATCCAAATTTATATCACTAAATGGTTGTTTGAGGTGTTCTCACGTATTTATGAAATATTGAAGAATTGCTTATAGAAACAAAGAACTCATTTGATGGAACATTTGGACACAAACTTTTATAAATGATATTGAGTATAACATGTCGGTGATAAAATTCAAGTTAAAATATTTAATTTGAAAATGTTTTCAAATAATAGTGATAATGGTCGATTCAATGAAATGTTGGGAACATTAACTTGAACAGCGCTACAATAAACCAATGTATATAGATATAAATGCACAAATTTATAATTGATCCAAAGGTGATTCCAAATGTTGAGAATCCCATAATATTTTTATAAGATAAAATGCCATGAAATTGGTCATGATAGAACTTAAAGCTCACTAAAAATTGAAAGGCATACTTCGAATTGTTCCACATGTTAAAGGTAGTTTATTAGTGTTAGGGAGAGTTAATCGACAAAGTAGATAATTAAAACATAATAGCATACCAATTCACTAAGGGACTAATCTAATTGGTTTTGATAAAATTGATTGGAGAAGTTGGAATTAGATTCCATAATTGACCCAAGTGCAAGTGGGAGACTGATAGAGTTAGGGGTATGCCCTAGGGGAAATTATGTAATTTGTTACATATATCTAACTCGTTAACCAATCTTGTTCAAAAAAAAGATATTTTCTTCCTATTATAAACTTGATATAATGTGATTATGTTAAATAATTGACTTAATTAAAATTATATTTAACAGAAAAATCCAAAAATGGTATATTTTGTGATAGTAGTTACAAAGTGATGTAACCATGAGTAATTTATCACAATGGAACAAATATACCATTTTAAATGTTCCTTGTCATTATGCATCAGGACTGGATATTGTTGTATCCGTTAAGACCGGAGTACGTTACGCTCTCCAAATATTGGGTAGTGTATTACTCATGACCGTTGGGGGCACCTAGTGGTTACGTACTAATAGTTATTGGATAAATATGGAATGACCCACTCGATAGTTTTCTGTTGGTTAATATAACTATGGTCAAACAAAAAATATTGATGTGACCGATTTACATAGTTCTCTTGATTTGAGAATACAGTGGATCTTCAATATAAAAGCTCTGCTTTGATTATAGTCAAACCATGGCATGGTATCCATCGAGTACTATAGTATGTGAAGCACTATTCAGAAAAGGATTCGTCTCCTCGGTTATGTGCGTTAGTATCACATTCAACTCAAAGTCAAATTCTTGGCCAGAGCGTTTCGGTTAATAACAATTATTATTATTGAACCAAGGACTTTGTATTTGGACTATAAAGTTGAAGGTGGTTGAGGTTGGAATTTTGATCATTACCAAATTCCATAAGTCCAAAGTAATATAGTTTTGACAAAGAGAATTGGTCTAAGAAAATATCACAACTGGGTAACGCTTACTAAACTAAAATTCGATTTTTACCGAAAACGAGTAAGCGCTAAATTTGGCCATAATGCCACACCACCTGCTAAATGACATGTGAACATTAACGTTAGAATAGTTCGATGCCAATCGTTGACTAAATTTACACCCAAGAGTTACAGAGCAGAAATGATGAATTTTATTAAGACCGAACGATTTTATTTGTTTATAATTATTATAAATTGATTAAATTAATTGATATTTATGAAATATTAATTATAAAATTTGAATATGATTGAGAAATAAATAATGTGATGTATATTTATAACAGTTATAAATATATCGATCGATATACAATATCGACAAGGGATTAAATTAGATTTAATTGCATAATATTTTGGCTTGGGCTTAGATGGGTTTAAGGCCCATCATGGACTGCAAAATTTCAGTTTTGGAAAGGTCTAGGGGTGGCTAAAACATAAGGAATTGGCATGGAGATAATGGGTTGAGATCAAGTGAGAATGAGTAAAAAGGTTTTCCTCGTTCTCTCTTATACAACCCTATATATATGTATGTATGCATGTATGTGTGTGTATAATCGAATTTGATGTCTTAAATATTAAGAATAATCGAATGCGCTTTTGTAAAAAGTTTGTTATGATATTGTTGTAAGGTTTTATTTTGTATAGTTTGACTATTTGAAAGAAAAACAAATGTATAAGAATAGATGTACTTTAAGGTAAAATTGGAACTAAGAGAATGAATAGTCACTTCTACTTAATCGAGAAACATTGGAAACAAGAAATGTAATAATAATTGATACTTGATATTGTAATATGGAATATGATTTTTATTCTGAAATGTGTTTTTATATATAAAATTATTTTCTATAACATTTATTTCTTTGAGTTCAAGATATTTGATTAAAGAACTCCCCATTGTAAATTATTTGCACATATGAAATAAGTAAACAATATTAACAATATTAAGTGAATGGTGGACCTCTAAATTTACTACGTTATTATAGTAATGGTGAAAATAGTAGGAGCATGCCATATAGCACCTAATGATTGCATCAAATCACGAAAATTGTTTTCGTAAAATGTACCGAACATTATTTGTGAAATAATGTTTATTTTTGGTATTGACTGAAAATAAGTTGTAACTATATTTCAATATGAGTATTATGAATATTCATTATGAAATAAAACTATATTATGGAATTTGTTTTCGTAGTAAAAGTGATGCAACAAAAATAAATATGTGTCTAATATTATTTACAGTTGTTTTGGAATTATAGACTAAGCCATAGTTTTGATAAATAATTTTATTATATGATTATAAATCATATGATACAGGTTAATTATATCTCAAACAATTAATGTGCACACATTCAGTGGGAGCATCATAAGAGCTGATGAACTCTTTGAATTAATACATATTGATTTATGCAATCATAAGTCTATTAATACCAAAAGGGTTCCACATACTTTGTTATATTCATCGATGATTTATTACCAATATGAACATGTGTATTAGATACACATGTAGTAAATTTATGATAAAATCATAGAATACAAAAGAAAAGTAACTAAAATAACATGGAATAGAATAAAATGATTTGATTTGGTCGAATAAGTGAGTATATTAGAAAGAGTTTCAAATGTACCTAAAAATGAATATAGATTCAATCTCATAAGTCACTCCTCCATGTGATACATAATGATGCATCGATAATGAGTAATCAGACATTGTTGGACAATGTACGGTTAATTATGAGTGAAGTTGAGTTAGTTTCTTTCTATAAGATCATGTGCTTAAGAGTAGTACACAAGGTTGATATTATTACATCTAAACAACAGTTTACAAAATCATACAAGATAAGGGTTTGTAAGAAATCCCAACATATCCTAGGCCAAGGAGTCGGTAGGTTTTGCAAATCGAAAGATTGCACGTAATAATTGTTTATAAGGGATCTTGTATGAATCTTCAAAAAAAATTTGAAAAGGTCTGTCATCAATTGGCATATTTATGTTTTAAACATAATTTTTGTACACAAAAATTAATTTTATAAATAAAAAGGTTCATAAAGTGTTTATGAATCCCTATTCTATTTGCACTAAGAAACAATCGTTGTTCAAGATATATCAACTTCATTGTGAACGTATTTCTTTGAGAAATTTTTGGTGGTTAAATGGAATTGGATCCGGTCCAAAGATAGAATTGATTATATGAGATGAAGTGAAATTAACTAACCTAAATAAACACATAGCATTAGAATGTCTAATAGGTATTCTCATACATCGAAGAGAAACTATGAGTTTCTTATTAATTTCGAAAATATACATTACCTCGGTTATTCAATTAAACCATTAAGATTGTTGACTCTATATGGTATGACGTGCAAATTTGAAAGAATACCAAGTACGCTATCAAAATATGATTTTGGTGGTTGCAACCAAAGAGATGTGATCCATCACCCGAGATTGTGTCTTTATTGGAAAGACTAATGTGGTTGGAATTAAATGAGCAATGTTGATAAGCATAATATTGCAAATTTCAGTTGTTGAAATTAGCATAACAGATTCGGTATTCAACATGCCAAAGCTAATTCAGATTTACTCATAAAATTATCGCTTGACATGACTTAGTGTTTGGTACTTATGTATTGAAATAGAAAATTCTAAATAATGATTTAGAGTGAGTCGTTTACAAGTATTAACCAAAAAATGCCTCGAAGTCAGTGAAAGCGATGTTGGCTTGTAAGTCTTTGGATATGATCCAAGAAATGATAAGAATGTATTATTTTATAAGCATCGAGATTGAATAAGTATTTTGATAGAAATATCAAATAGTTTGATTTTCAATCAGTACAGAGGAAGCATGTGCTCATAAGAAAGAACATCAAAAGATACATTAATATTTCTAAATTATAAGTAAACAACACGTTGTTGATTTTAACAATATGCTTGTATTAAAATTAACTCTAGTTGTTTTAGTACTCAATTTTGGATTGTAAATGATGTCTTTTATAGTGAGTATAAAAGATATAAGGATTGTCCCAAAACGATATACAAGAGCGCCTTATTAAAATGAGAACATGTAAGTTGGAAATCCTTATGAATTAACAATAGGAGTTATCATACAGATAATGTTGTGTATGATATTATGTTTTGTTTATGTATTTGATACATGGAGAAAATATAAAATCCAAATTGATATCATTAAATGGTTGTTTGAGGTGCGCTCATGTAATGATGAAATATTAGAGAATTGTTTATAGAAACAAAGAACTCAATTGATGGAATGTTTTGACACAAACTTTTATAAGTGATACTGAGTATAACATGTCAATGACAAAGTTCAAGTCAAAATCTTTAATTTGAGAATGTTTCAAAATAAAAGTGATTATGGTCGACTCAACGAAATTCTGAGAACACTAACTTGAACAGTGCTACAATAAACCAATGTGTATAGATATAAATGCACAAATTTATAATTAAGCCAAAGGTGATTCCAAATGTTGAGAATCTCATAATATTGTTGTGACGACCCAGAATTTGGACATTTGAAATCGAAATATTTAATTACTTTTAAATGTTTGAATGATAGTTTAACTTGAATTTCAAATATCAGAATGAATTTAGCAATTTAATTATTGAATCTAATTATATAAATTTGGGTAAAATTGTAAATCTTCAATTTTGAGTCTATTAAAAATAATTTAATGGCTTAGAAAATTTATATTGATAATACTGAAGATAATAGAAGCTTCAGAATTGAATTTGAAAATGTTTTATTCGGTTTTGAATTTCATCGTTTAAATCGATATTTAAAAATAGCCGTCTGAGACACAGTCTCGGAATTTAACGAAACCAGTTCCATTAGATCCGTAATATTGTATTTTTATAGGATTTTAGTTTTTCGTAGTGTTTGGAGTGATCGTTTGTCCGTACGATAAATAAACGCGCTGAAAATTAAATCGAAAATTCGATATTTCAACTCGTTCAAAAAGCTATCTTCTCCATACGATTGAATTTGGACTCGAAACCTTTTCCATTGCGTTCAGAATAGGCATATAACATGATAGATTCCTAGCGGCACGCTTCGATTCGAGATCGAGATTTTGAGTTGCGCTTATCAAAGCAATTTGAATTTAAATTTAAAAATATAATAATATTTCCATAAGATAAATTACACACGTACTTCTCTTTTTACACTTGGCATTTCCATTTGAACACTTGTCTTTAGATTTAACACGCGTTTGTTCTTCCTTATTAAAAAAAATAACTATGCTCGTTCAAAAGGAATCGGAAAAAAAACAATGGCCGCTCCTTTCAGTTTAAAATCCACGAATTCATTCTATAAAAAAAAAATCATATGTTCTTCTTCTTCTAGCTCGACGCCTAATCGAGCTCTTCTTCAAAATCTCAAACGACAACGGAAAAAAAAGTATATGGAAATCACGACTGTCTGTTCAAATTCGAAATCGATCAAGTCGCGATGGCCGATCGCTCGACAGAAGACGGTCGATGGATTTAGGACGCCGTGCGAGGAGGGAGGTAAGGATCATGTGCACATATCCATGGCAGCATCGCACTCGAGATTAGAGGGAGATCCACTTAGCTGAAGCGACGGGGTCGCGACCGAAGTTAGGGCATCGTCGAGCTAGAGTACTTAGGGCAAGCTCGTGCACACGAAAGGGGGGAGAAAGGCATCGCGTCAAATCGCGATTGGGCTCGGTCGCACGAGCTTCATGACGTCGCGACCGTTCTAAAGGATCAAGCGACGAAATTCAGTGAGCTTGGATCTGTTCGAAGCAGGTGATGCAGTTGGGGATGCAGACCATGGTTTGTGTACCAGTTGGGAGTGGTGTTCTTGAGCTTGGATCTCATATTAGCAGTAAGTAGTTTGGGATTTATTTATTTTAATTAGGTTAAAACTTATGACTGTGATTTCATTTTATCAGAGAATAATAAAATAAGGTATTAAGCAATTTACAGTTTATTTTTATTCTTCAGTTCCGATTTTGATGTGGAAAAAATATATAATAAGAGTTTATATACATGAAGATAAGATTTTTATAACCCATGTAGCCTATTTTTACATGCAGTTTGAAAAATGGGAAAAATATTTTATTAAAGGAAAATGGATTTAAGAAATTAAATTATTGGTTTAAATTAAATAAATCTATTAAATGGAAATTTATTATTCGATTTATTTCGAATATTAATCAGTTGTATAAAAATGTTTATACAAGGTCAAAATCGCGAAGAAAACAATTCGGAATGGAAAATGGATTGCATACATAATCCAAGGTGAGATCTTCTCACTTAAAATTTAAATTGAAAATTCCAGTTATTGATTGGTTGTGGGATTGTGATAGTTAAATTAAAATTGATTGATTGTGTGTCTGGATAATTTATTTATTATTAGTTATATTAGTTAGACCCTATGCGCCGCATAATAGCGGAGGTTATTATATAAATCCCATATACCGCGATATTCTACCTCGAAGTGGAATTGATATTATATATGTATTTGGAGTTGTTGATTTCCCGCATTACATAGCGGATGAGACCCTATTGCGCCGCATAATAGCGGATAATATTTTATAAATCCCATATACCGCGATATTCCACCTTGAAGTGGAATGAGTATTTAATTGTTGTGCTAACGTCTGTGGATGCAGAGAAACAGGTTGGACGGATCCAACTGGATTCCTCAAATATTTAATTTGTTGCGTATGTTGTATGTTGATTATTTTTAATTCGTGTGAATGCTTGTGATTGAAACCGTGAAGGCTGTAATTTAGCCAAATATATTTTTGGTATCGTAGGATACCAGAAATATGAAATTGGATTTTTAGAAATTAAAGTAGAAAAGCCTAGACCGTTACAATTAAAGTATTAAAGTTGATTTTTCTAATCCGATCGAATTAATTCCAAAAATATAGGAAAATATTTTAATAAAGGAATTTTGGGTAATATTGTTTAATGGTTGAAGAAATTATTTAAGATACGTATTTTAAATATTTGAAAGAGATAAAGAAATTTATTTCAAAAGGAAATAAATTTAGAAATTAAATTTTGGAATTTAGTTTAGAATTGAAATTAATTTTAGAAATCGATTCAGGAATAAATTTGGAGATAGAATAAATCTTAGGAATCGATTTGGAAATTTGGTTAGATATTTGGAAATAAACTGGAAATCAATTTGGGATTTGATATGGCTTAAAGATGATATTTGGGAATCGATTTAAAATTTGTATACCGGTTGATATTTGGAAATGTAAATTCACAACGGGAATTTGTAAAGAAAAGGGAAATTGTTTAAAAAATAAATATTGGTTTATTTTTAAAGTGTGGAAAGAAATTTACAAATTGGAATGTAAATTAAAATAAATCAAGAAGATTTATTAATGGACCATTTTGTAATGGAAAAAGAATTCTTCCCTGGAAAGCCGAGTTTTTTTTTTTCAAAGGGCTTTTGAATAAAAAAAATTAAAAGTTTTAGATTTGGTTTTAAAATAATATTGTTAGAGAAATTAGTTTTGAAAATTGTTTTAAAATAAAAATGTATTAATTTAATTATATAAGGGGTTATTTTAAAGATTTAAAGTGATATTTGATTTAGGAAATAGTTATTTAAATATTTATACCTATCTATTGATTTTATTTTAAACTTAGTTTTGGACCTGAATTTTTATATGAGATATTAGTATAATATTTTTCATAACTAATATTTAAGCAAATATTCTAAAATAGTTTATTTTAAATGTTTCCAAGTATATTCTGAATAAGTATTTGTATATTATTTTAAAATATTTGAAATCGGCAGATTTTCAGTGGAAATGAATAAATGCTTGGGAATTGATTTGAAATTTATTTTCAAAGGATTGAAGTGTGAAATTTTATGTTGCGAAGGTATATTGAAAATAATAATTGAGGGAAAATTATTTGAAAATCCAGTGACAGTTGTGAATGATGATTGATAGTTAAATAACCGACTAACAATATTGGCCTTAATCGACATTTGAATATCGATGCGACCGGGAGTCGAATTCCAAATGGAAATTCGAAACCCACATCGAACCTTTGTGATTGTGATGGATCTTTTGTTTAAAAGATCGAAGTGGAATTTGTTGTGATTTGTTTGAATCTGAATGAACACTTTTTTTAAAATAAGCGCTCGTTATTCGGATTAGCCGGGAGAGGACCTTATATCATAAAACCCATACTGAATAATGATATGATGAAATGGGATTGCATTTGAAGATGGTGTTGAAGACAGGGTATTTTCGAAAGCGAAAGGATACCTGTCGAATGTCTCTGCACCCGGTTGCTCCGGTATAGAGATTTTATCACCCTTTGTAATGGGGATTCCGGACGTGATTAGTGAATATCCGGATTGCAAGGGCTTCTTTTAAAGTGCCTTCAGTTCCGTTCGATCCCGGGACGGACTTGTATGGATGTGTGTCTGACGTTACACTTTGAGAAGTAAAGTTGGTTTCTATCAAATACATTTTTGTTGGTGGCGGAGAATTTATTCTCTTAGCTTAACACCCTTCTTTGAGACGTACGAGTGAATATCCGGATTGCAAGGGCCCTGGAGTTTATTGTTCCCTTTCTAAACTCTAGGTGCCCATAATTTTCCACACGGGCAGCCTAGAGTTAGGTTACAGGTCATTCTGGAAATTCAAGAGTTGCTGTGGAGATCAGGAATTGAAGCTGGATGGCGAGACGTATTTTTACTATGTAGTGTATGTTGCGTATGGTTGTGCAAATCAGTTTCATATAGTCAAGTTATAATAACTGCCAGTGATGTATGTTGTTGTTGTAAACTCTGATGTTGTATTGTATTAACTGAGATGATTCTTTGATTTAAAAATTATTCATTTATCTATTATATATTGTTCCGCTGCGAAATGTGAGATTCTGTTTATTGTTCCGTTCTTCTATCTTCTTCTTCTTCTACCCTAACGGTTCGGTTTTCCGGCATTGGATTGCGCGGCATTTGATACAGTGGACGTATAAATGTTGACTTTCGAACGTCGTAAAATCGGGCCGTTACAAATGTGGTATCAGAGCATTTGGTTAAGTGACAACCTTGGCTCTGTTGGGTGTTACTCATTAGAGATAGAGTCAGTAGTACTCTATAATGAGTTTGAGTGTAATAATAGATATGAGCGCGTATTTGTTAGTGAATATAAAAAATTGTTTTATATTGTATTGACTTATCGGTTGATTGTTTATAGATTCTGGTCGGTGCAATCTGGCCAACTGTTATCGATAGGGGTTTCTAAACTTTTAAACAAGATAGACCGACACAGTATTGTTTTAAAATAGGGTAAATGAAATAATTTTACCCAAAACTATTTTTGTATATAAATGAAATAATTTTTCTGTGAATTATTATAATATACGGCTGCTTGGTTGTTAGGAAGCGATAATATTAGATTATTGTCATCGTTGTATGAGAAATTGAAATCAAAACCAAAAGCTAAGAAAATAAAAATACAAATGAGATTTGGAAATATAAATTTTAAATATAATTTATAATTTGGAATGAAATTCATTAATGGAATGAAATTGGTAATGTGAATGTATAAGTGAGTTTTATAAATTAAAATGAGATTTGACTTGGATCAAGTTGAATAAAAATCCAAACTTGGGGAAAAAGAAAATAAAATGGATTAAATTCAAGTAAACTAATATGATAATTAATCAATTCATGAAATAGGAAAGTTGAATTAGTTAAATCAAAACTTAAATTGTGAATTAAATAAAAAATGGTTTGAATTTGCAGAAAATTCAAGTAAATGGAAATAAATGGAAATTTTCCATGTTATTAATAAAATGAATTAGAGATAAATTGAGAATGGGAATTTAAAATGGATAAGTGAGTAAAACTAATTTAATTAAACTATTAGATGAAATGAATTTGATAAATGAAATTCAAATCAAGGATTTAAATTGGGAACTGTGACAAGAAAATAATAATAATAAATTTGAATTTTGAATAGAAATAACTTAAGTAAATATTGGATCAAATGGAGCTAAATGTTAATAAAGGAATTAAAATTAGTTAGTGAAACTAATTAAAAGAATGGTAAATTTAATATGGTTTAAAATGAATTGAATTCAATATTTATAAATGAAAGATAAAATGAATTCATATGGAATTTGGAATCTAGTTTAAATATAAGTGGTTATAAACCAAAGTGGTGAATTGGAAATAAATATAAGAAGTATATAGAATATTTATCTTGAACTTAAGAAATAAATGTTAAAATTCATAATTAAAATTTAGAGTTGGGAAATATTATAAATTAATAAATGGAGGATAAACTGGAAATTGTGAAATGGTTTTGATTGAAATGAATGTGAATATGGAATGCAAAGTGAATTGAATAGAATCAATTGAAATGGATATGAGTTCATTTCGTTTAAAAAAATAAATTGAATGAAAGAAAGTGAGTTATAAATCACTTGAATTGAACAGAAATGATATGGAATTTAGTTGTAAGCAACTAAAATTTTGTTGAAAACATATAAATTGCTAACGGAAATAATTTTGAATATTTTGCTTGTGAAAACTATGTGTTTACTATTGGAAATAAGTGAAATGTGAATAAATTTTCAATATATGTCACTTATGTGTTTAAATTGAGTAAATACAGGTACAGAAGGGCCGTTCGGCTGGATTTGGTCGTGCTAAAAAGCTAATAATAAACGGCTTTGTTTAAAAATGCTAAATAAGGTACGCCTACGCAATAAAAATGGGAAATATGAACTGTTTTTGCTTTTCCAACCGGGTGGATCGATGTATATATATTTATATCTTTTGTCAAATTGCAAAAGCTCCTCCGTACAACGGAGACTCTGCCAAAATTTTCCGAAAATTTTGGGAGTTAGAAAATTTTTGAAAAAAATTATTAGCGACAAACGATTTCAAATTGGAAATTGAAGTAAATTAGTGAATGAAACTGAATTAAAATAATGATATGAATCAGTTATAATTGAAAGATAAAATTCAATATTCATAGTAGAAGATAAATTGAATTCAAATAGAATTGAAGTGTAAATTGAATTAAAATAAGATTGAAAATGCAAGATTGAATGAAAATGGATATGTAACTTCAATAGTGAAGTAAAAATGGTATAAGAAGCATATATATTGAAAATTTTGAACATTGTAATTGGATATTATGTATATCAGGATACACAGGTGTATTAAAGGAAATGGAACTGGGATTTTGATTTTAAAGATAAAATTGAATTGCTCAACAAAAAGGTACGTATTTAAATTTCTATATGAAATTTGGTGATTTTCTTGTCCAGCCGCTTGGCATTTTGTTTTCTTTTAGGATTTGAGGGCCTGTGGTGACATTTTGTAGTCGTACCGAGCTAGCCGCGCAAAGGAGACGCTGGCAAAAATTTTCGAAAAATTAGGGTGTTAGAACATTTTTGAGAAAGTTTTGAAAGTTTGAAATTTGAATTCAAAACTAAATTTGAGTTGAGGAGTAAACAATATTATTTGGAACTTATAATTGAACTTGAAAAGTTAGTTGAAATGAATCTTTAATAAAAAGATTTGGGTTGATAAATTGATAAAACTATTTGGGTTGGAAAATATTACACGGGATAAGGATTATTCTTCTTAACTAGAAATTTGGGACGAAATTCTTTTAAGGGGGAAGGATGCGACGACCCAGAATTTTGGACATTTGAAATCGAAATATTTAATTAATTTTTAATGTTTGAATGATAGTTTAACTTGAATTTCAAATATCAGAATGAATTTAGCAATTTAATTATTGAATCTAATTATAGAAATTTTGGTAAAATTGTAAATCTTCAATTTTGAGTCTGTTAAAAATAATTTAATGGCTTAGAAAATTTATATTGATAATACTGAAGATAATATAAGCTTCAGAATTGAATTTGAAAATGTTTTATTCAGTTTTGGAATTTTATCGTTTAAATCGATATCTAAAAATAGTCGTCCGAGACACAGTCTCGGAATTTGACGAAACCTGTTCCATTAGGTCCGTAATATTGTATTATTATCGGATTTCAATTTTCGTAGTGTTGGGAGTGATCATTTGTCCGTACGATAAATAAACGCGCTGAAAATTAAATCGAAAATTCGATATTTCAACTCGTTCAAAAAGTTATCTTCTCCATACGATCGAATTTGGACTCGAAACCTTTTCCATTGCGTTCAGAATAGGAGTATAACATTATAAACGCGTGGCGGCACGCTTCGATTGGAGATCGAGATTTTGAGTTGCGCTTATCAAAGCAATTTGAATTTAAATTTAAGTTTAAAAATATAATAATATTTCCATAAGATAAATTATACACGTACTTCTCTTTTTACACTTGGCATTTCTATTTGAACACTTATCTTTAGATTTAACACACGTTTGTTCTTCCTTATTAAAAAAAACAACTATGCTCGTTCAAATGGAATCGGAAAAAAAACAATGGTCGCTCCTTTCAGTTTAAAATCCATGAATTCATTCTATAAAAAAAATCGTATGTTCTTCTTCTTCTAGCTCGACGCCTAATCGAGCTCTTCTTCAAAATCTCGAACGACAACGGAAAAAAAAAGTATATGGTAATCGCGACTGTCTGTTCAAATTCGAAGTCGAGCAAGTCGCGATGGCCGATCGCTCGGCAAAAGTCGGTCGTTGGATTTAGGATGCCGCGCGAGGAGGGAGGTAAGGATCGTGTGCGCATATCCATGGCAGCGTCGCACTCGAGATTAGAGGGAGATCCACTTAGCTAAAGCGACGGGGTCGCGACCGAAGTTAGGGCATCGTCGAGCTAGAGTACTTAGGGCAAGCTCGCGCACACGAAAAGGGGGAGAAAGACATCGCGTCAAATCGCGATTGGGCTCGGTCGCATGGGCTTCATGAGGTCGCGAACGTTCTGGAGGATCAAGCGATGAACTTCGGTGAGCTTGGATCTGTTCGAAGCAGGTGATGCAGTTGGGGATGCAGACCATGGTTTGTGTACCAGCTGGGAGTGGTGTTCTTGAGCTTGGATCTCGTTTTAGCAGTAAGTAGTTTGGGATTTATTTATTTTACTTAGGTTAAAACTTTTGACCGTGATTTCATTTTATTAGAGAATAATAAAATAAGGTATTAAGCAATTTATAGTTTATTTTTATTCTTCAATTTCGATTTTTATGTGAAAAAATAATATAATAAGAGTTTATATACATGAAGATTAGATTTTTATAATCCATGTAGCCTATTTTTACATGAAGTTCGAAAAATGGATTGGATTTAAGAAATTTAATTATTGGTTTAAATCAAATAAATCTATTAAATGGAAATTTATTATTCGATTTATTTCGAATATTAATCAGTTGTATAAAAATGTTTATGCAAGGTCAAAATCGCGAAGAAAACAATTCGGAATGGAAAATGGATTGCATACATAATCCAAGGTGAGATCTTCTCACTCAAAATTTTATTTGAAAATTCCAGTTATTGATTGGTTGTGGGATTGTGATAGTTAAATTAAAATTGATTGATTGTGTATCTGGATAATTTATTTATTATTAGTTATATTAGTTAGACCCTATGCGTCGCATAATAGGAGAGGTTATTATATAAATCTCATATACCGCGATATTCTACCTCGAAGTGGAATTGGTATTATATATGTATTTGGAGTTGTTGATTTCCCGCATTATATAGCGGATGAGACCCTATTGCGCCGTATAATAGCGGATAATATTTTATAAATCCCATATACCGCGATATTCCACCTTGAAGTGGAATGGGTATTTAATTGTTGTGCTAACGTCTGTGGATGGAGGGAAACAGGTTGGAGGGATCCAACTGGATTCCTTAAATATTTAATTTGTTGCGTATGTTGTATGTTGATTATTTTTAATTCGTGTGAATGCTTGTGATTGAAACCGTGAAGGCTGTAATTTAGCCAAATATATTTTTGGTATCGTAGGATACCGGAAATATGAAATTGGATTTTTAGAAATTAAAGTAGAAAATCCTATACCGTTACAATTAAAGTATTAAAGTTGATTTTTCTAATCCGATCGAATTAATTCCAAAAATATAGGAAAATATTTTAATAAAGGAATTCTAGGTAATATTGTTTAATGGTCGAAGAAATTATTTAAGATACATATTTTAAATATTTGAAAGAGATAAAGAAATTTATTTCAAAAGGAAATAAATTTAGAAATTAAATTTTGGAATTTAATATAGAATTGAAATTAATTTTAGAAATCGTTTCGGGAATAAATTTGGAGTTAGAATAAATCTTAGGAATCGATTTGGAAATTTGGTTAGATGTTTTGGAAATAATTTGGGAAATCAATTTGAAATTGATTTGATACTGGAAAATTAATTTGGGAAATCAAATTTGATTTTGTGTTTGAAATAAACTGGAAATCAATTTGGGATTTGATTTGGTTTAAAGATGATATTTGGGAATCGATTTAAAATTTGTATACCGGTTGATATTTGGAAATGTAAATTCACAACGGGAATTTGTAAAGAAAAGGGAAATTGTTTAAAAAATAAATATTGGTTTATTTTTAAAGTGTGGAAAGATATTTACAAATTGGAATGTAAATTAAAATAAATCAAGAAGATTTATTAATGGACCATTTTGTAATGGAAAAAGAATTCTTCCCTGGAAAGCCGAGTGTATTTTTTTAAATAGCTTTTGAATTAAAAAAATTAAAAGTTTTAGATTTGGTTTTAAAATAATATTGTTAGAGAAATTAGTTTTGGAAATTGTTTTAAAGTAAAAATGTATTTAATTAATTATATAAGGGATTATTTTAAAGATTTAAAGTGATATTTGATTTAGGAAATAGTTATTTAAATATTTATACCTATCTATTGATTTTATTTTAAAATTAGTTTTGGACCTGAATTTTTATATGAGATATTAGTATAATATTTTTCATAACTAATATTTAAGCAAATATTCTAAAATAGTTTATTTTAAATGTTTCCAAGCATATTCTGAATAAGTATTTTTATATTATTTTAAAATATTTGAAATCGGCAGATTTTCAGTGGAAATGAATAAATGTTTGGGAATTGATTTGAAATTTATTTTCAAAGGATTGAAGTGTGAAATTTTATGTTGCGAAGATATATTGAAAATAATAATTGAGGGAAAATTATTTGGAAATCCAGTGACTGTAGTGAATGAAGATTGATAGTTAAATAACCGACTATCAATATTGGCCTTAATCGGCATTTGAATTTCGATGCGACCGAGAGTCGAATTCCAAATGGATATTCGAAACCCACATCGAACCTTTGTGATTGTGATGGATCTTTTGTTTAAAAGACCGAAGTGGAATTTGTTGTGATTTGTTTGAATCTAAATGAACACTTATTTTAAAATAAGCGCTCGTTATTCGGATTAGCCGGGAGAGGACCTTGTGCCATAAAACCCATTCCGAATAACGATATGACGAAATGGGATTGCATTTGAAGATGGTGTTGAAGACCGGGTGTTTTCGAAAGCAAAAGGATACCTGTTGAATGTCTCTGCACCGGGTTGCTCCGGTATAGAGATTTTATCACCCTTTGTGATGGGATTCCGGACGTGATTAGTAAATATTCGAATTGCAAGGGCTTCTTTTAAAGTGCCTTCAGTTCCGTTCGATCCCGGGACGGACTTGTATGGATGTGTGTCTGACGCTACACTTTGAGAAGTAAAGTTGGTTTCTATCAAATACATTTCTGTTAGTGGCGGAGAATTTATTCTCTTAGCTTAACACCCTTCTTTGAGACGTACGAGCTCATAGGTTATGTAGTTGATGGTTACTAGTGATACATTCCCAATTTGGTAATGTGGCATACAAAGTACTGTTGATCATTTGTTGATCGAAGCATGTCTTTTGTGAAAAGCGTAGCTTTATGGACGAGACTTCGTCGGACCTCACACCCCGGAATGGTCAAAACAGGAAGAATGCAGCAAGGTTATAGGGGGTAGCGCCCCTTAGGGTATGTACATTTACTTCTGGATAGAAGTGGTATCATGGTATGGAGCCCAGATACTTAACTTATGTGAATATCGCAAATATATATTACTTTGTGATTGTTGTTGTTGAGGATCCTCGGATAAAGGTTGTTTACAACCGGGGGATGGCATACTCGTGTCAGTAGTTACCTATTTTTGCAGAGGTAACTCAGCCTGGTGTTGGCAGAGATCCGGTTAGGTTCTCGGGGCGTCCATCCAGAGGCGTACCCATGTGGCAATAGGAAGTTCCTTAGCCTGACCATTTGTTGGAAATCCAATTACCGATAAGAATCCTATACGGTTTTAGTTGTATTACCTGTCATTTACTTATGGTGGTCACCACTGTTTAGATGGTAGCTATAGTAGGCATAGTACGAAATGTCTATGCTGGATAAGATTAATATTATACTTTCGAAATGTTTTCTGCACTATGCTCTAATAATAATAATATCAAATGATTTTGCGTATAAAGCATGTTTGACTATCATAAGGAGAAATCTCCTTCAATTCTGCATTTGCATTGTGTGTGTGGCGGGAGGCCTTATGGTAGTTCCATTTTCTAAAAAGCATTGCGGATTTCTTTTAAATTCCTTTGTTTTCTTTTGTACAAGAATAACTGTTTTTAAGATCTCACACTAGTCCCATGACTGACCTGGAGTTTATTGTTCCCTTTCTAAACTCTGGGTGCCCATAATTTTCCACCCGGGCAGCCTAGAGTTAGGTTATCAGGTCATTCTGGAAATTCAATAGTTGCTATGGAGATTAGGAGTTGAAGCTGGATGTCGTGACGTATTTTTACTATGTAGTGTCTGTTGCATATGGTTATGCAAATCAGTTTCATATAGTCAAGTTATAATAACTGTCGGTGATGTATGTTGTTGTTGTAAACTCTGATGTTGTATTGTATTAACTGAGATGATTCTTTGATTTAAAAATTATTCATTTATCTATTATATATTGTTCCGCTGCGAAATGTGAGATTCTGTTTATTGTTCTGTTCTTCTATCTTCTTCTTCTTAAACCATAACGGTTCGGTTTTCCGGCATTCGATTGCGCGACATTCGATACAGTGGACGTATAAATGTCGACTTTCGGATGTCGTAAAATCGGGTTGTTACAATTGTTATAAATTAAAAAATTTATGAAATTGGTCATGATAGAACTTAAAGCTCACTAGAAATTGAAAGATATACTTCGAATCGTTCCACTTGTTAAAGGCAGTTTATCAGTGTCAGAGACAGTTAATCGATAAAGTAGATAATTAAAACATAATAGCATACCCATTCACTAAGGGATTGTTCTAATTGGTTTTGAGAAAATTGATTGGAGAAGTTGGAATTAGATTCCATAATTGACCCCAAGTGCAAGTGGGAGACTGATAGAATAAGGGTTATACCCTAGGGGCAATTATGTACATATATCTAACTCGTTGACCAATCTTGTTCAAAATAAAAGATATTTTCTTCCTATTATATACTTGATATAATGTGATTATATTAATTAATTGACTTAATTAAAAGTATATTTGATGGAAAAATCCATAAATGTTATATTTTGTGATAGTAGTTACAAAGTGTTGTAACCGTGAGTAATTTATCACGATGGAACAAATATACCATTTTCAATGTTCCTTGTCAAGATGCATCGAGACTGAATATTGTTGTATCCGTTGAGACTGGAGTTCGTAATGTTTTTCAAATATTGGGCAGTGTATTACTCATGACTGTTGGGGGCACCTAGTGGTTACGTACTAATAGTTATTGGATAACTATGGAATGACCCACTCGATAGATTTCTGTTGGTTAATATAACTATGGTCGAACAGAAAATATCGATGTAACTGATTTACATAGTTCTCTCGACTTGAGAATACTGTGGATCTTCAATATAAAATCTCTACTTTGATTGTAGCCAAATCATGGCATGGCATCCATCGAATGACTATAGTATGTGAAGCACTATTCAAGAGAGGATTCGTCTCCTCAGTTAGTATCACAGTCAACTCAAAGTCAAAGTCTCTGGTCAGAGCATTTCGGTTAATAATTATTATTATTACTTAACCTAGGTCTTTGTATTTGGACTATAAAGTTGAATGTGCATGAGGTTGGAATTTTGATCATTACCAAATTCCATAAGTCCAAAGTGATATAGTTTTGACGAAGAGAATTGGTGTAAACAAATGCCATAATGAGGTAACGCTTATCAAACTAAAATTGGATTTTTAACGAAAATAAGTAAGCAATAAATTTGGCCATAATGCCACACCATCTGCTAAGTGACATATGAACGTTAACATTAAAATAGTTCGATGTTAATCGCTGACCAAATTTACACCCAAGAGTTACACAGCCGAAATGATGAATTCCCTTAAGACTGAACGATTTAACTAGTTTATAATTATTACAAGTTAACTAAATTAATAAATATCTATGAAATATTAGTTATAAAATTTGAATATGATTTGAAAAAAAAATAATGTTATGTATATTAATAACAGTTATAAATATGTCGATCGATATACAATATCGACAAACGACCAAATTAGATTTTATTGTATAGTATTTTGGCTTGGGTTTAGATGGTTTAAGGCCCATCATTAGGGCTGCAAAATTTCAGTTATGGGAAGGTCTAGGGGTGGCCAAAACATAAGTGGCTTGGAGATAATGGGTTGAGATCAAGTGGGAATGGATAAAAAGGTTTTCCTCTTTTCTCTCAAATACAACCCTATATGTATGTATGTATCTCTAAAGATAATAATGAAATTTTTTGGCCACCATTACCTTCTACATTGCTGGTTAAAACATAGCTCTCAATCCACTCCAAAATTCTCAAATATATTTCAAACTAAAATAATACTATTTGATAGTTAGAGGTCGGTGATTTTGGACTTGCAATTTGACGAATCAAGAGCAGTAAAAGGAAGGGAAGTCACTGCTTCAACGTGGATTCAAAGGTATCATTAAATTGGTAATTTTAATTCATACGACATTGATTAAATTATTCTATGATCCTATAATGAGCAATTTTGTATCTGTTTAAATATATTGCTATTATATGTTTAATTATGTGAGATTTTGTAAGTAGATGTAGTTGTCACAAATCAGTTTCGCTATGTGCATAATTTGTTTGTTATACTATTTGATTTGTGTATAGAAAAATGTTATTCGTGCAAAATCAATTTTTTCATTAACAATTGTTTTATATATATTTATTAATAAATTCATATATATATATATATATATATATATATATATTAGTGTATATTTCCCTCTCATAATAACATATATGCATATATAATATATATATATATATATATGTGTGTATGTATATGATTTAAAAAAATAGTGCACTTATTTATATATAATATGTATTTACAAATTCGAAAATTAATTATCACACATATATTCATATTTTTATAACATTTATTGAATTTTGAATTTTTTATTATATATAAAATAATTATTACATTAAAAATTCAATTTTGTATTTTTAAAAAATTTTATATCATTCCAAAAAAGTATAGAAAAAATATAGGATTTTTTCAATAAATTTTACTATTTTTAATAATTAGTATTATTTCAAAAAAATTGTTTATGATTTATTAAAAATAATAGTTTAATTGAAAATTTCTTTAAATTTTTTGGTAAACTTTGATTCATAATCCTAGAATTTTTGAGAAATAAAATTTTAATTTTTAATAATGTATTATTTTATGTTAAATAATTATTGCCGAAATCAATGTACTTGTTTTTAAAAATAATATTTCAACTTTGAAAAATCTCTAGATTTTTTCTAAGCTTTATTTTATGATCCTAGATTTTTGAAAATTGTAAAATTTGAATTTTCATCGATAGATTATTTAATGTTTAAATTTATGGATGAAAACATTATTTTATTCCTAATATATACAAATTAAAATACTAAAATTATAATGTTTGAAAAAATAAGTTAATTTTGAATTATAAATAATTTTTAATAATTGTTCACCCTCTTTCTATGTATATATTTATCTATATATAAATGTTTTATGTTCATATACTTTATATAATATATTTGTACATACATGTGTGTGTTGTAGCACATATTTGGACAATATACATGACATACAAAATGAGCTACTATGTCTGTTGCGATATAAATCCTAACATCTATATATGGGCATAATATACTTTTTACGGATTATTATGTTACACATGCACTCACACACATATGTCTATGATACATTTATGTATAAACTAAATTAAATAAAATTAATTTCATTTCTTAATATATTTAAATTTAAATAAAATAAATGATTCTATTTAAATGAAATTTAGAAAAGCTCTAATTCGGTTATACTTCTTAGGCCCAATAAAGATCTAATAGGATAAATTTTTGAAATTCACCCATAACTTCTGCTTCGGACTGGTCCAGTTCCAACAATACTAATTATAAAGTTAAAATTTATAGGTGGATAGCATATATCGCATGGAAGACAATAACCTTGTTTTTGACATAAATTTTATACTTGAAAGAAATTAAAGTTTTTATCTATGAACCTTGGATAAAGGTTCATTATGGCTTTATGCGGCATGGACATCGCATCTCTTCAATTTTAAGGCCAGCTGGCTAGGTTTTATATAAATTAAAACTATTTTTTAAAAGGGTGAGATAGCCATTGTTTAAGAAGTTCGACACCTTATGATTTCGTCAATTAGCCATATGATTTATAAAAATCTAAAAAAAAATCTAACCATGGATAAAGGTTCAACATCATAAAGAGCAGCATGAACGTCGTATATCTTCTATATTAACGGCAGACAGCCTTATGTTTCCACTTCAACATTGTTCATTCTACGTATAAATGTAGATTAACTTTGATATGCTATATGCTTTAAAATTTTCATTACCAACCATTGGGGATACCGATGTTTATCATTTTGAGTTGTTATAATTTTAAGGGGATATAATCTAATTAGGAACACCAATAGACATATATTGAATATGTGGGTTAAACATGAATTAAATTGATATGTGATGGGTTCATAGTCATCCTAGAAAAACTATGGGATGTGAGATAGATAGTCTACATCATGTCGGAGATGGATAGTATTTATATGGTTATAATGGGTTCATAGTCATCCTAGGAAAACAGACGTGTGATGGATAGTCCATATCATTTTTTAAATGAATGAAACCATATTTGGTGGGTAGTCCATATAAAGAGGATAGATAATCCATAAAAATGTTTATATGTGAGATGGATTGTCCATATGACTAAGATAATAAATTATGTGGGATGGGTAATCCATATGGTAGGGGACAGGTAATCCAAATAATTTCATATGAGATAGGTAATCCGTACAAATCTAAGATGGATAGTCATTTGTAATAGGACAGATATTCAGATATGAACTAAGATGAATAGTCTAATAAATTGGGATGGGTAGTCCAATGTATGTTGCAGGACTAAAAATGCTTATTTTCTATGTTTTAACCATTGTGGACGCAGGAACATAGTATGTGGTTAATGTGTTTTGGTTAAGGTACTAGTGAGGGAAAAACTCGTTCCACTCAGCGGTATGGTCTCATTAGATATCTACTTTTTGGTTCAAGATGGTAGGTTATTATTCTCACCAAACTATTCGTCTGAGCCGAAGTTTTTGTTTTTCCCCTTAAACTCTTAGGTACTCCTTCAAGTAGGTTGGGAGTAAGGGATTTCCAGTATCCAGTTTGACGAATAAGCTTTCGGAGACATGCAGGAGGAAATCTAGCTATTTAGGAGTTCTTATCTATATCGCTGTGTTGTTTAATTTTTTCTGTATGGATGTAATGGTAAGTTGTATAATTGCCACGTGTTAGCCTCTAATCAACTAAGGTGCATCTTCATATGTCGCCCTTGGGTTATTTTGTAATAATTATATTTTCTATGAACGTGGGATTGTGGATGGAATTATCTAATGAATAAGAAATATTATTTATAAACTGAAATGTGAAAATTTGCTATTAAATTGTGTAAAATTTTCTTCATATTCTTATGCTTCTGATTGTTGATATGACTAACATAGCAGTATTTTGTCAACAAAAATCAATATTTTGGATGACTACAACATCTGTAACGCTTAGTTTCGGACCTCAAAATAGAGTATGACGACCCAATTTTTTTGGATATTTAAAATTTAATATTCAATTGATTTTAATATTTGAAAATTAGTTTAACTTGAATTTCAAATACCACTGTTTATTTGGCAATTAAATTATTGAATTTAATAATTTGAAATTGGGTAAAACATAGAATCTTCAGTTTTGAGCTTGTTAAAAATAATTCAAAGGCTTATAAAATTCATATTTATAATACTAAGGATAATAAATGAGTTAAAATTGAATTTAACAGTGGTTGTTCAGTTTTAAAAATATATCTTTTAAATCGATATTTAAAAATAGCCTTCCGAGGCACAGTCTTGGAATTCAATGAAACCAGTTCCATTGGATCGGTAATAGTATATTATTATCGGATTCCAAATTTTGTAGCATTCGAAGTTGCCGTGTGATCATACGATAGGTAAACGCGTTGAAATATATATCGAAAATTCAATTTAATACTGGGTCCAAAAAGCTATCTTCTCCATACGATCGAATCAAGACTCGAAACCTTTCCATTACATTTGAAATAGGGATAAGACATTATAAACGCCTAGTGGCACGTCTCGATAGGAGTTCAAGATTTTAAGTTTTATTTCTGAGACAAATTTAAATTTAAATAATATTATATATATACATACATGTTTTTGACTGGTCAAACTTATCGCATTGGCACTTTTTCAATTCTCACTGCAAATCACTGTAGTAGGTTAGTTATAGCAAGTAAATGTCTCTTCCTATTCCCTCCGTCCATTCTTTTGAAAATGCAACAGTTTTAAAATATATATATATATATATATATATATATAATAGTGTTAAAACATTTCAAGAGAGGTATATATTTATATTTGTACGCCTGCAAGCATCGGCCATCGTTTTCTTTCCTTTCTAGTGAAATATTTTGCCATGACCAATATTTCAAAAAAAATCGAAAGAAAATATATGATCTTACTTCAGCAATTCGAAATCGAAATTGATCAACTGCCTATTCCGTCCTTCTTCTTTCCTCAACAGGTGATTCGAGTTTGCTCGAACAAAAAATCATTGACGGCGGGAATTGAACCGCATGTCATCATCGTGCGGCAACGTGGGATATGAGGGTGATGTAGGGGATCAGCATAGGAGCTAGAGGGGCGCTGTGACATCGTGGTGGTTCGCGAGGCTAAGCGAGGTTTCCGACCGATTTTAGGGTTCTCATTCACGGTGAGCTCGAGTGGTGCGCGTTCACAAGGACTTGGGCGAGGTCGAGATTGGGAATAGCTCAGCAAGTGGTGGTCGAATAGGAGAGGCATTCATGAGGTCGAAGTGGTGTGAGGCATTGCATGTGCAAGGGAGAAGCAGGGTGTTGCGATAGTTTGGTGGTACTGTTGGCTCTGGCAGTGGATACGGTGAGGTATCGTTTTTGTTCAAATAAATAATGTTTACATACGGGAAAAAGGGAAATAGGAATTCTATTTTATTAGATTTAAAGTGTATGTATATTTATAGATAAACTGAAAAATATATAATATTTACAATAGGGAAAATGTTCATTTTGGTTATTTACTGAAAATATATATATATATATATAAATACAGTTTAAAAATATATATATGACTTTTAAAATGTTGTAGGATTTATAAAAAGGTAGATTTTTAAAATATATATAGGTTATTCTAATATATATAGATTCAAAGAAAATTAAGTATACATATTCATATTTTCATTTACGGGTTTAGTTCCGAATGATAAAGATTTATTTATTTAATTAATCTTAAATTATTTTAGTTACTAAGAATAATTTATTAAAAGAAAATGGTTTGAATTAAATTTTTGGTTAGTTAATTTTTTTAAAAAAAAGGGGCAATTGACTGTTCGATTAGTTCTAATATTCATAAACCGTATAATGTTTATACAAGGTCTGAAATCAGGAAGAAAACAAGCCGGGTTGGATCAGATTGCAAAACAAAACAAAGGTGAGTTAACCTCACTCATTTGGATTACCGTTAATTTAAACAGTTTAAATTTAAATTATTTGATTGAATTCATGAATTGATGATTTACTATCTGTCTGAATGTGATATTATTATTATAAATTGTAATGTGTATAGATATATATATATTGGAGTGATTGATTTTCCGCATTATATAGCGGATGAGACTCTATGCGCCCCGTATAATAGCGGATGACCCTTTATACCGCGATATCCCGCCTTAAAGCGGGATTGGTATTTTAAATTGTTATGCTAACATCTGTGGATGCAGGGAAACAGGTTGAAGGGATCCAACTAGATTCCTCAAAATGTTGAATTTATTTTCCAGTAATGTGATTTATGTGATAATCTGTGATGATTATATTGGGAACTGAAATTATTGAATGCTATGGCTTAGTAGAATATATATATATATATATATATATATATATATATATATATATTTTGGTAATTGAGAAAGTAAAATATATAAGTTTGGATTTTTTTTAAAAGGAAATACAAAAGGGAAATTCTTAAGTAAAGCAATTAAAGTGAATTCGAATAAATTAAAGGAATGAATTTTGGGAAAAAGATAAAGGTTTGATTTTAAAATCCTATATAATAAATTCAGAAATAAGGATTTTGAATAAATGGGAAAAGGATTTTATCTAAATAAAGACTTAAGCAATATTTTTTATAAAGTACGAAGAAATATATTTTTGAAATTTAAGATTTGAAATGAGTTTGAAAAAAATAAAAGAAGAATTTGAAATAAAGTAATGAAATTGGTATATCCGATTTAAATAAGAATTTAAATCATAAATAAAGGTGTGAATACGGGATAAATGAGTTTCGAAATAAATTTGGATAAGTAAAGAAATTTATTTTAAAATGGAGTTGGTTTTGGGAAACCGATTTGAAACCCGACTAAGTGTTGAAAACTGTGAATTAGGAGAATGAGTTTGTGAAATTTAAAAACAGGGTTTATAAATAAATTGAAATATTTATCAGAGGATAATTTGGAAATATAAATTCAGGATGTGAATTTATAATGAAAGGGTGATTTTTTTAAACATAAATAGTGGTTTATTTTTAAAGGCATGGAAAGGAAAGTGTATTTTCCTGAAAAGCGAAGTATATTTTCAAAGTAAGATTTCCAAGTATAAGATAGAGGTTTTAAAATGGTTTTGAAAGGATGTTTTAGTGAAATTTTATTATTTTAAATTGTTTTAGAATTTTAAAGTAAATATTTATTTAAATTAATTATAGTAGTACTTATTTTAAGGGTTTAGCTAGTAATATGATTTAAAAGATAATTATTAATATTTGTACCTTATATAATAATTTTTATTTTAGTTTGGCGTTGGTTTTACATGAGAAATAAGTATATACTTTTAATAAAGCGTTTTAAATAGTTTTATTTCAAGTGTTAAAGTATTTTTTAAACAAGCAATTTAAATAGTTTTTATTTAAGTGTTTTAAATAGTTTTTATTTTAAAATGTTTTAAAGAATATATATTTTTGGATAAAGTGATTTAAATCATTTTAAAAATCTAAAATATTAAGGCTTGGCGATTTTCAGGGGAAAAAACAATTGGGTGGGAATTTTCTTCCGAGAGAGAGAAGTGGTTTGAAAACTACTTTTTTCAAAGGGTTGAAGAGCGGAAATATATCTTACAAAGATATTTGAGATTAATAAATAATTTGGAAAATTATTTAATCTGATGGTTGTTTGTAAATTTTATTTGATAGTTAAATAACCGACTATCAATATTGGTCAATGCACTGATCGTTTCGAAGAGACTGGGATCAGGATTAATTTCTCGAAAACCACTTCGATCCGGTTTGAACGTTTCCATGAAGAAGACAAGAGTTTGGAGTCGAAGATGGAGCAGTGAAGTGCAAATGGTATCCGCTACTAATTCTGAGGGTGATTCCAAAATGGATGTAGTAGGAGTAGTGCCTTCGGTTCCGTTCGAACCCGGAACGGACTTGTATGGACGAATGCTATCAGAACATCGTCAGGAGGACGATGAGCATTCTAAGTGAATGAGTGCTAAAAAGGTAACGCATATGCTCGAGCCTCATCAACCGGGAATGGCTATAACACGAGAGGTGCACATAAGGCTAAGTGACTAGCAACCAATTAGGGTAAGGTCATCCCTGTCTAGAGGTCCTTTTTATTCGATTGTGTGGGCAGTTGCTGATCCCAACCGCGGGGTGATCTTATTCAGACTATCCAGTAAGGGGTAGCTTCGGCCTTGTGATGCAGGGGATCAGGGTGGATCCTCGATATGGTGATCTAGACCACGCACTATGACGGGCGGTACCCCAGTAGCCCTGCCATTTTGTGGAATACAATCTCCAATAAGCGCATGTACGGTTTTGATTGTGCCCAACTATGCTGAAACGTGAGATGCAAACATTTCAGCTAGATTCTATTTTACTTTCTATAGATACTATTATAATATTAGACGGATGTTTTGGTCATCGTAAGGTAAAAACCCGACATGTTTATTTATGGCATGGTCTTACGAGATACCTTTGATTTCAAAGGATTTTTGAAAACTTTAATAATCAAATTGGGTTTGTTTCCTCACTCTGGTATTCTAGACTGACTCGGGTGTTATTTTCCTATAATGCTCAGGTCAGACCGAGTATTATAGAGTATAGATTCTGGATGGACTGCCGTGGAGCTCAGGAGACGAGCTGGATGGCGAGACGTATCACACATACTTGAAGTATATTCCGCTGTGCAGTATAAGCTGTATAGTCAGCTTTTCTGAGGACAAGTCAATATAACTGTCTAGTAATTGTTTGATTTCATTGTACTATGAATATGTAATGTATAAACAGATACAGTTCTTTTATTTAAAGATTAGTCATTTATCTATTATGTATATTGTTCCGCTGCGATGATGAAATTCTGATAGTGTTTCTATTTCTTCTTCTACCTCCTTCTTCTTTAACCCTAACAGTCCATTTTTCCGGCATTTAATTGTTCGACATTCGATACAGTAGACATATTAATGTCGATTTTCGGGCGTCGAAAAATCAGGTCATTACATAGAGGATGTTACAAGTTGGTATAGTGGCATAGGTTTATGTAAAACTTAAAAGACTAAAAGATTTTGAAAGCATAATCTTAATGAATCAGAGAATAGGATTAGGGTATGGTATAACGGTATAGTAACGTTCTTGTATGTATTTTACCTTCTCATTTAGACCATTCTTCTATATCTTATTAAGGCTCGTATGTAGATTACGAGAAAGCAAGATATGGAAGAAGGAAACAGAAGAGAAAATGTTACTGGAGGAAGCGTTACAACCAACTGAAATGTCAGACCCAATGTCAAAAGGACCAAGTGAAATTATATAGGGTGGATCGTGTAGTGTATGTCAAGTATATTTGACACAATATATGATGCAACTAAAATAATATTAATCTAAGTAAATATAGAATAAGTACACCAGAATTTTATACTGGTTCGGATCTTCCGTCCTACGTCCAGTCCTGAAGCTTCCCTTCGGAATTTGACTATCAAAAACCCTTGCTTCGCCTGGAGGAATAGGCTTGGTTACAATAAGTTGTTCTTGTCAAATGTGTGTTCTAGTGTAACACGGATGTTAACTAATTAGTACAATTGCCTCCAATGTATATCTAAAGAATATTGTATATGAAGAAGTGAGTATATGGAAGAGTGAATACAAGTAAAGATTGCTAGAGTGCAGAGATCAAGAGTATATGATAGAGTATAGAATTAGAAAGCATAAGCAAGTAAGGTGCATTGTTCTCTTGATTCTTGATGCTATATATAGTTGTAGATAGGTATCTTGAGTAGTTGCATCCATTAACGAACGCTCTAAAGTTGCTCTGTTGATGGTGAAGAGTTGTGATGAAGAAAAGCGAAGATGTCCATTCTCATGTGGCAGTTGAAGTTCTTTTTTGAAATTCGAGTTTGAATTCAGACGTCTGGTATTTGCTTCAAACGTCTGGTACTATATATTTTTTTGAACACAGAAGATTTTCGAACATCTAAGTGCTGTAACCAGACGTCTGGTTTAGCCTATTTGTTGTTCCAGAGGATTTTTTCAGAAATCTGACTTGTGCAACCAGACGTCTGATACTGGTGCATGTCTGTTTTGTGCATCTTTTCTTTTGCTTCTTTGTACCTATTGACTCGTAGTCTCCTGTAGTGTCCTTTGAGCCTTGTTCTTGTCTTTCTAGTGATGTTTTTCTAGCAAGTACCTATATATATGGATATATACATATATACATATACATATATATGTATATGTATATTTGATTCCCATTGTATAGTTGTTGTCATCGAAACCATAGATTGGATTTCCTAACATTCTCCCTCTTTTTGATGATGATAAATATACATTTTATAAATCTCCCACTAAATGTGTGCTTACCATTATTTCTCCCCCTGTGACATTATCAAACATAATTAATATCTATAATTATGTATACACTGTTAATCCGGAATATTTACTAATTGCTGGAAAGTTATAACAATTTACTACAATTATGTAGAAGTAGCAAACCCAAAAGCACTTCTTATAATCATCAAACATGGTAATTACATAAATAGATTTTTGATTTCAATACAAAAGATGAAACCTATTAAAAAATATCTAAGGATCTTTTGGGGAAGCTTGAGCTCGATCATCTCCTTCATCTTCATTCTTTGAAGAACTAGCTTGTTTTTTAGGAGATGTTGGAGTATGTTCGAGATGTACTTTTTCCTCTTCAAAAAGTTTAGAGTGTTTTGAAGGAGGAGGAGAAGGCATTGGAGTTGGCCAATCTTCCGAAGGTGGTGTAGGGCCATGGACTCGTTGAAGAACCTCTCTTAGAACGGATAAAGTTGTTGAAAGTGATGTTTCAACTGCGGCTAGGAGAGAAGCAAACGTTATTTCAAAGTTATCAATACGCCTAGCCAATAATTTTTGATTTCTTGATAGGAGAAGTTGATTTTGGAGAGTTAAGTCTTGAATACTTTCATTTGGATTGGTCTCAGTGCAAGTCTCCAAAATATCATCTTGGCCTGCATAGTCAAAAGATGCAGGAGGAGGAGGAGTTTGTTCATGATGTTGTTCCTCTTCTTATTATGGTTGTGGTGTTTTTTTTGGGGGAGGAAGCCTATCTTGACTATCATGTTGATGACATTTTGTCCACTCTTCAAATGACATAAAATCCGGAGGATTTTCTGGTAAGTGCATAAGAGAGAAGAACTTTGTGGAGGCGTACTTGGAATAAATCTCTTCAAAAGTTGACAAATACGATGGAATGTTGTGAGCTTTCATAAGACGCATGATGTAGGTAGGGTAGATGATGGATGGATGTGATCGAGTCCAATAGTGTTTAAGCTCGTCAAATATGAGTTTCGCCCAGTTTACACTTGTTCCACTAAAGATGGCATATAGAGCATTGCGCTCTAATTCCCTTATTTGCTCATGACTGCCAAGGTGAGGAATGATTGTTTTAATAATCATCTTGGTGAGGAGCCTTGCCTTAGGTCATAAGTATTTGGAAGCAAATCTTGGCATTTCATCTTCCCAAATTTGAGGAATAACATTATCTCTTGGTTTTAGACGCATATCCAGGATGTTATACAAATCTTCTTTGGAATCAGAACAACCTAGAGTACAGCCTATTATTATCAGAGTTAGATGAATAGTGTTGCCGTAAACACTTGACCATGCCAATTATCATCTTTGTCGGTATTCCATGCGGCAGTGCTATCGAAATTAGCATAGAATAGGATTATGGCGAGCTGGCCGATTTGGACATTATTGGAATTGAAGGAAACCAATGTTTCTAACCCAGCATTTTTGCACATTTCATCCAAATCGTACATAAGAAATTTGAGAAAATCATAGAAAGGACCTGTATGTAGCTTCTTCTTCTGAATATCATCATATCTTTTGATTGAATGAGGCACTCAATTCATCCATCTCTCAATTTGAATTTGATCATCAAAGCACAGTTGGGGGTTGGAGGATGTGGCTTGCTCTTGCTTTTTATTTGAAATTTTAGGGTTTTTAGTTTTGGACGCCATGATATCGTGCGAACTTACAGAGATAGCTATTTGAAAAGTTAGGGTTTTGGATATGAAAGAGAAACAAAATGAAATGTGAGGTAAAAATTTAAGTAAAATAGTCGTTATAAGGTTACTAAAGGCTGTCGATTGAATTTCAGACATCTGGAAAGTGATTCAGACGTCTGATTTTAACCTAGATTGAAGACAGTAAATATGTTCAGATGTCTGCAAGTTGTTGGCAGACGTCTGGAATAGATAGAGTTTATAAATTTTGAAGACGGAAAGCGTTGTAAGATGTATGGATATAGAAACAGACGTCTGGAATAGGAAGAAGTGTATTTTTTGAGGACGGATTCTTTTCTCAGATGTCTGGATATAATATCCGACGTCAAAAAATGTCCTGAATTTGTATCTTAAGGAGGTAGAGACTTTGTTCAGACGTCAAGATTAATATTTCAAACGTCTGAAATAGATTGTTTTGTAATTTTTATTAGGAAGAGTTAATTTTCAGATGTCTGGAAGTTTATATCAGACGTCTGATACATGCACAGTAGAAAAAAATGATGTGTCACAAAGATGTCAGATATCTGAAGGCATTGTATATATGTCTGAAATCTTTAATATGTCTAAAAATAGTCTTATTTTTGAAGGTTATGCGTGATTTTCGAGAGATCAATTTTATTGACACATAATATTATTATTTTTGAAAAAAAAACAAATATAGGTAGATAAAAAATACAATAAACAAATTTATTGAGATGAAGATGGATCATTGCGATCTTCAGAGGTGTTATCCTTCCATGGCTTGGGTGGAGACCAAATATTTCCATGTTCGTTGGTTCTTGGAGAACCAGAAAATTATCGAGGTGGAGGATCCCAAGGTGTAAGATAAATGCATAAGGATCTAGAGGACTGCAAGGAATCGAAAGTGATTCATTTACATCCCTTTTTCGCGAATTTCTTGAGCACATGCTAAGGACGCTGAAATATATTCGGCTTCGCAAGTGGATAAAGAGACATAGTTTTGCTTTTTGCTAAACCATGAAACCAACGATTGTCTGGTAAAATGGCACGTTCCACTAGTACTCTTACGATCGGTTTTACATCCACCAAAATCCGTGTCACTATATGAAACAAGTTCAAACGATGATCCCTTAGGATAAAACAAACCGTAATCTCTAGTACTAGATAAATAACATAAGATAAGTTTAATAGCACTTTGGTGAAACTCTTTTGGTTTTGCTTGAAATCGGGCACAAAGACATACGCTCATCATAATGTCGGGTCGACTGGCCGTCAAATATAGTAAGGAGCCAATCATACTACGATATAATTTTTCATCAAAATCTTTTTCGTTATCACCTTTTTCCAAGTGAACACTAGTACTCATTAGTGTTGGTTTGCTTGAAGTTTTATCCATTCCAAAATGACGTAATAAATCGTTACAATATTTTTCTTCATGAATAAAAATACCATCTTCAAGGTATTTTATTTGTAATCCTAAAAAGAAATTCAATTCCCCCATTTGAGACATTTAAAATTCGTCTTTCATAATATTTGAAAATTAAGTACAAAGATTTTCGTTAATTGAACCAAAAATAATATCGTCAACGTAAATTTGTACAACTAAGATGTCGTTATTTTCTTGTTTAATAAATAAAGTCTATCTATTTTACCTTTTTGAAAACCAGATGTAATTAAATCATTCTTAAGACGTGCGTACCAGGGCACGAGGGGCTTGCTTTGAACCATATAGGGCTTTGTGTAATTTAAAAACATGATCGGGATATTTTTCGTAAACAAATAATGGAGGTTGTTTAACATATACGTTTTCTTTAATAAAACCATTTAAAAAGCACTTTTGACTTCCATTTGAAATAATTTAAAATTGTGATGATATGGAAAAGCAAGTAATATACGTATGGCCTCGAGTCTTGCTACTGGAGCAAATGTTTCGCCGTAGTCGATACCTTTTTCTTGATTATAACCTTGAGTGACTAAACGTGCTTTATTCCTAACTATATTTCCGTTTTTGTCTACTTTGTTTTTAAATACCCATTTTGTTCCAATAACTGATTGATTTTCTGGTCTTGGTACTAATTCCCAAACATTATTACGTTCAAATTGATTTAATTCTTCTTGCATGGCTATTATCCAAAAATTATTGTTTGAAGCTTCTTTATAATTTTTTGGTTCAAAATTTGACACAAATGCAATATGACTTATTTGATTAAGTTGATTTCTAGTTACTTTGAAATTAAGATCTCCAACGATGTTATCTTTTGGATGATCTTTTAGAATTCTAGGGGGTGAAACTAAAGTATTAATATGTGCATTTGTCTCATTATTAGATGAATTTGTTGTATTTGTTATTGTAATAATTTCTTCATCGTCATTAGTATTATGATTAAGGAAATTTTCATCAAATGAAACATGTAAACTTTCTTCAATTGTGTTGCTACGTTTATTAAAAATTCTATACGCCTTGCTACGATCCGAATATCCAACAAAGATTCCTTCATCGGCCTTTGGATCGAATTTTCCTAAATTATCTTTTGTATTTAATATAAAACATTTTGATCCAGAAGTTTTAAAGTATGATACTTTAGGTTTTCTTTCAAAAAATATTTCAAAACAAGTATATTTAGTCATAGGTCATATGGTTACTCGATTCAAAAAATAACAAGCCGTAGCAATAGCTTCGGTCCAAAAATGGTTTTGGTAAACGACTACTATTTAATAATGTTCGTGCACATTCTTGTAACCTTCGATTTTTCTTTCTACTACACCATTTTGTTGAGGTGTGCGGGGAAAAGAGAAATTATGAATTATGCCCTTTTTATTACAAAAATTAGTAAAAAGATCATTTTTGAATTCTCCACTGTGATCACTATGAATATTCTTAATTTTCAAATCCATTTGAGATTTAATTCTTTTAGCAAAAAGTTTAAACATGCCAAAAGTGTCACTTTTATGTTTTAAAAATAAGGTCCATGTATATCTTGAAAAATCATCAACTATTACGAAAACATATTTTTTTGTGATTTATAGATCGTACTTGAGTTGGACCAAATAAATCTAAATGTAATAATTATAATGGTTGTTTTGTAGAAATATTATTTTTAGATTTAAAAGAGCTTTTCTTTTGTTTACCGATTTGATAATCGTCACATAAATTTTCTACTTTATAATTTATTTTAGGTAAACCTCTAACTAGCTCATATTTTGCTAATTTATTAATATATTTAAAATTAATATGACAGAATCGTTTATGCCACAACCATGGATCGTCATTTTTGGCGGTTAAGCATAAGTTTGAATTTAGATTTATATTCATATTAAAGACATAAATATTTTTGTTTCTAAAACCCTTAAAGATAAGTTGTTTGTTATTGTCGAAAATATTACATCTATCTTTTTCGAAATTAATTTGAAAATCTTTATCGCATAATTGACTAATGCTAAGTAGGCTGTGTTTTAAATTTTCTACAAACAAAACATTTGTAATAATAGGAGAGTTAGAAATACCATAGTTGATGACTTCTTCAATGCCAATGATGTATCCTACCGTTCTACCATCGATGTATGTTATATTTGATAACACTTTTGAATTTCCAGTCATATGCTTGGAGCAGCTACTATCAAGTATCCATTTCTTCTAATTTTTTATTTTGGGTACCTGCAAACTAAAAAATGATTTAATTGGTACCCATATACTTTGTTAGGGTCCTAGATGTTAGGAGGAGCAGGTAGTCATGCCCAAGAAGGTTTGGAACCTTTATAAGCATAATTTTTTATTATAGATTACGTTATCTAGAAATTTATTAATATGTTTTGATCTAATCAAATTATTATTTGTCTTAGGAATCCAGATTTTTATATTTTTGGTATTCGTATTAGACTTAGGTGATCTTTTAGTTTTTTGATAAATAAAACTATATTTCTTAATATTATTCCCTTTTTGTTTATGTATATTTTTAAATCCTATTCCATTTATGTTACCTGACGGTTTTGAAATTTTGATAAGATTTTCCAAATCTTGTTTTCTTTTATTAAATTTGAAACATTATTTGTAATTTTATCTAATTTTTCTTTTAATTCAAATTTTCAATTTTCAATGTTTCTATATTATTTTTCAAGTTAATATTTTCTTTTAACAAGTTATCCTTTTCTAGTTTAACTTTTTCAAAATCAATATAAATAGTCTCATTTTCAACTAAATTACTTTTATTTTTTTCTTGAGATAATTCTAGTTCTTCCTATAAAATAATTTTTTCATCTTTTAACATTCCCATTTGAAGTTCTAGTCTATTTGTTTTGGATATGTGTTCTTTATTCAATTTTTTAATTCGTCTAAATTTAACATCTAATGCTCTAATAATTCATCATAGCTAAGTTCGGGACATACCTCATCTGTTTGTGCCATAAACATACATTAGCATGTTCTCCGTCACTATCGCTGTCATTGTTTGATGATGATGAAGAATCTGAGTCATCCAATGTTACTTTGAAAGCTTTCTTCTTTTTGATTTTTTCAAATTTGTTCTTCTTTGTATCATTGTTAAGCTTGGGACAATCTTTCTTCATATGTCCAAATTGATCTCATTCATAGCATTTGATTGATGTTTGATTTGTTGAGCTTGATTTTCCTTCTTTTTGAATCTGGTCATTTTCCTAAACTTCTTGAATTTGGTGTAGTTTTTGGCAATAAATACGATTTCTTCTTCGTCTAAGTCAAAGTTGTTGAGACTTGGTTTTGATTCATGATACAAAGCTATCACTACAACATACAGATTTTACGACTGCTGCGACAAAAAGAGACAAGGAGATGAGACTTTAAAAAACCAGTGCATCAACTATGGTATTTTGTTTTTAAATCTTAGGTTGATATTTTGTTAAAATCTCTCCTCGATTATGTCTACACTAGCTTATATATTTAATCACTATATTTACTAAATATTTTATATATAAGCACACATTTAATTTATTAAAGTAATATAAAGTTATAGAAATAAATATATATATATATATATGTGTGTGTGTGTGTGTGTGTAAGTTGTGCAAACTGTAAAAAAAAGACCAGGTCAGTCGACTGACCTATAGAAACAGTCGACTGACACTGGAGTTTTCGTGCAGCATGCACAGTTACATAAATATATACGAATTTAAAATTCAAATTACTTTTGAATCTTCAATCGACTGACTCTGTAGCTCAGTCGACCAAATTTCTATAACAGCCACATTTTTGAAAAGACACGACTTTTGTGAAGAGTTGCGAACCTTTAACGAAAAGATTCGGACGCAATACTTCGATCGAAACTCTTCACCAACAGTCGTAGCTTTCTAACACTTATAAATACAAACTCCAACTTCATTTCAAATCACTGAATTACTATCAATTTCTCTTATTCTTTGACCTAACTTTCTGAAATCTATTTGCTATCGTACTTTCAATTATTCTGCAAAAAAAAAAGCAATACTATACCATTCTATTCTTCATATACGTCAAATATAAACATTTATACTCAAGGAGAAGATTATAGGAAGGGTGTACTACAAGTGACAAATCAATGTTATCAGAACACACATTAGTCAAACTATTTTCTGTATTAGTTGAAGTCCTTTTCTGCTGCTCAGGCGAGTGAAGTCCTCTTCGGCTGTTGAGGCAAAATCCTGTTCTGCTGCTTAATTCCCTGTTCAGCTACTCAGGGGTATATAGACCTATTCCTCTGGGTTAAGTGAGGATTTTTGTTTTAGTGAAATTCCAAAAGGAGTCTGGGTTGAACGTAGGATGGTGCTCCGAACCAGTATAAAAATCTCTGGTGTCATTTTACTATACTGCTTTTTATTCCGCACTATTTACAGTATTACTATCATCATTAAACTCCGCATTATCACTTTCATTTGGTATCAGAGCCTGGAATTCTATCGATCGTCACAACATCATAGAATAATGGCCAGAAAAAGATTCGGTCGAAATACAACAAGCAAAAAACCTGAAACTATTAGAGCAACGACCAATGAGGAATACAAAAAGGTACTTTCTAATTTACAAATTTCAATAAATGAGAATAATGAACTAGTAGTATAAGCGAGAAGATCTCAAAGCTTAATTTTTTTATTTTAGAAAAGATAAAATCAATCAAACTTGAAAATGAGAAATTGAAAAATGAAAAATTAGATTTAGAAAATCAACAGGGTGTTTTGAAAAATAATTTTGAGGCTCTTAAAGATTTTCTAGACGAACAAAATACTACGTTTGAAAAAGAAAAAGAATTTTTTCAAAAGAAATTTCTGATTTGAAAAGACAAAATGATTTATTACAATCATCTTTAGATAATTCAGAATCTCGAATTTTTCTTCTCGAAAATGAGAACTGTACGTTAAAAAAGGAGAATTCCAAATTAAACAAGCAAATTGATATTTTGAAAAACAGCAATATTTCTTTTGAAAATAATAATTGTGACTTTAAAGATAAATTTGATAAACTTAACACTAAAGTCACAAAATTTAATAAAGGTCAAAACAATTTAAAAATGATTTTATCAAGTTCTAGACCTTTACATGATAAAAGTGGTTTAGGATATAATAAAACAAATCGTAGAAATAGCATTAGACACGCTTTCATGTATAGTAAATATGTTAGTGCTAGTATAAGATTACGAGAAAAGTCTAAATCCAATTTTTATAGAAATTCAAATGCTTCTATGACCAATAATGTTTATAATTTCTTTAGTAGTACAAAATCATTGACGGAAATATTTGGGTTCCTATTAATTGGAAAAATAGAGAAAAATACATTGATGATTATTTTGATATGATAGTTAATAATGAAAATTATATTTATAAAGGTTCGACCACACCCAAATGGGTATGGTTTCCTAAAAATTAGGAAATTATAAGAACCTTGGGTATCGCATGCTTTAAATATTCATTTTTTTGATACCTTACGTTATAAGTAGTAGTTATTTTGTCATCATATAAACTCTCTTTTTGTCAATGACAAAGAGGGAGAAAGATATTGCTCTTACATTATTTGCAGGAATAAACAATGCAAGCATAGATTAAGGAGTAAGCATATAATGGAGTAAGATGTTACTTTTCTTATATTATAAAAAAATTAGTCTTTATATTTCAAGACTCTTGTTTGTTATATTTTAATGTATGAATGATTGTTTCTTTCATAATATCTATCAATGCTTCATACCTTTACTTTACTTATTCCTTTTTGTCGATGACAAAGGGGAGAAATACTATTGCTAACAATAAAGAATGCAGGATATAGAACGTCAAAGATTCAGAGGTTGTAAGTATTCATAGTATATTATATACAGTCCAAATCTATATCTATTTACAGGCCGTCATCAATCAAAAAGAGGGAGAATGTTGAGACTTGGTTTTGATTCATGATACAAAGCTATCACTACAACATATAGATTTTACGACTGCTGCGACAAAAAGAGACAAGGAGATGAGACATTAAAAAACCGGTACATCAACTATGGTATTTTGTTTTTAAATCATAGGTTAATATTTTGTTAAAATCTCTCCTCAATTATGTCCACACTAGCTTATATATTTAATCACTATATTTACTAAATATTTTATATATAAGCACACATTTAAATTATTAAAGTAATATAAAGTTATAGAAATAAATATATATATAGGTAAGTTATGCAAACTGCAAAAAAAAAAAGACCAGGTCAGTCAACTGACCTACAGAAACAGTCGACTGACACTAGAGTTTTCGTGCAGCATGCACAGTTACATAAATATATACGAATTTAAAATTCAAATTACTTTTGAATCTTCAGTCGACTGACTCTGTAGCTCAGTCGACTGAGTTTCTATAACAACCACTTTTTTGAAAAGACACGACTTTTGTGAAGAGTTGTGAACCTTTAACGAAAAGATTCGGACGCAACACTTCGATCGAAACTCTTCACCAACATTCGTAGCTTTCTAACTCTTATAAATACAAACTCCAACTTCATTTCAAATCACTGAATTACAATCGACTTCTCTTATTCTTTGACCTAACTTTGTGAAATCTATTTGCTATCATACTTTCAACTATTCTGCAAAAAAAGCAATACTATACCTTTCTATTCTTCATATACTTCAAATATAAACATATATACTCGAGGAGAAGATTATAGGAAGGGTGTACTACAAGTGACAAATCAGTGTTATCAGAACACATATTAGTCAAACTATTTTCAGTATTAGTTAAAGTCCTGTCCTGCTGCTCAGACGAGTGAAGTCCTCTTCGGCTGTTGAGTCAAAATCATGTTCTACTGCACAGGTCCTTGTTCAGCTGCTCAGGGGTATATAGACCTATTCCTCTTGGTTAAGTGAGGGTTGTTGTTTTAGTGAAATTCTAGAAGGAGTCTGGGACTAGACATAGGATGGTGCTCCGAACCAGTATAAAAATCTCTGGTGTCATTTTACTATACTGCTTTTTATTCCGCACTATTTACAGTATTATTATCATCATTAAACTCTGCATTATCATATATCTATATTACACGATCCACAGCACACTTTCAAAAGTCTTCATTTGTTGCTGGAAATGCTATGTTTTTCTTCTCCGAATTTTGTTCTTTTCTTGCCTGTAGATTAGCTTCATAGGACATTGAATTTCCTATCAATTCTTCAACCAAGAGTGTTGAGAGGTCATTAGCTTCTTCGATAGCTAATGCTTTTCTTTCCCACTCTGGAGTTAAAGAATTGAATTCTAGATACTAAATCAAAATTTGTGAATTTAACTCCAAATGTCATTAAATCATGTTGAATAGTTTGGAATCTAGAGTACTGTCCACTATAGATTCATTTTGTTTCATTTTAAATGATGAAAATTGATTTTGTAAATTAAAATTTTAGTTTGTTTAACTTTGTTTGTGCCTTCGTGTGACTTTTAAGGTACGCCAAATGTCATATGCAGTGTTACATAACATGACATGTGAAAATTCATTCTTATCTAATGAACAAAATAAAACATTCATAGCATTGGAATTATTAGAAGCTGCGGTTTTTTGTGCATCATTCTTTGTGTTCATAGCAGTGTCAGGTGCTTCATATTTATTTTGAGTGGCTGACCAAATTTCTAATCCATCAGCTTCCATAAAAATTCTCATACATGTTGACCAACATGCATAATTAGAACAGCTAAAAAGTGGGGGACGTGCTGTGGATTGTCCTTCTTGAAAAATACTTGCCATATTAGAGTGATTCAAATAGTGTTACTGTACTTTGATCAAACCTTGCTCTGATACCAATTGAAATTCTATAGGATGGATCGTGTAGTATATATGCAAGTATATGTGATACAATATATGATGCAACTAAAATAATATTAATCTAAGTAAATATAGAATAAACACACCAGAATTTTATACCGATTCGGACCTCCCATCCTATGTGCAGTCCCCAAGCTCCCCTTCGGAATTTGAATATCAAAAACCCTCGCTTCGTCCAGAGGAATATGCTTAGTTACAATAAGTTGTTCTTGTCAAATGTTTGTTCTAGTTTAACACGGATGTTGACTAATTGTACAATTGCTTCCAATATATATCTAAAGAATATTGTATATGAAGAACTGAGTATATGGAAGAGTGAATACAAGTAAAGATCGCTAGAGTGCAGAGATCAAAAATATAGGAAAGAATATAGGATTTGAAAGCGTAAATAAGTAAGGTGTATTGTTTTCTTGATTCTTGATGATATATATAGTTGTAGTTTGGTATCTTGAGTAGTTGCATCCATTAATGAACGCTCTAAAGTTTCTTTTGTTGATGGTGAAGAGTTGTGGCGAAGAGAAGCGGAGATGTCCATTCGCATGTGGCAGTTAAAGTTCTTTTCTAAAATTCGAGTTTGAATTCAGACGTCTGGTATTTGCTTCAAACGTCTGATAGTATATGTTTTTTTGAACATAGTAGATTTTCAGACATCTGAGTGCTATAACCAGACGTCTGGTTTAGCCTGTTTGTTGTTCCAGATGACTTTTCCAGATGTCTGGCTTGTGCATTCAGACGTCTGATATTGGTCCATGTCTGTTTTGTGCATCTTTTCTTTTTCTTCTTTGCACATATCAACTTGTAGTCTCTTGTAGTGTCCTTTGAGCCTTGTTCTTGTCTTTCTAGTGATATTGTTCTAGCAAGTACCTGTAAATATGAATATATATATATATATATCTGTGTGTGTGTGTGTGATTTCCATTGTACAGTTGTTGTCATCGAAAAGATTGGATTTCCTAACATCAAGATCAATAGGAAAATGCTAATCGAAAAAATAAAAATGCTAATGTAGGCGCGGAAACCCCACCAGTAGATATGGGGATTATGTATTAATTCTTCGTCAATCTGATGCAAGTTGGAGCATGCGCAGCGGTAGCTGGAGGAGTAAATCTCATGGCATTATTTAATAACAACTATGCTAAGTGGAACTGAGATTGATGATTTGAAAGATTTTAGTCTTGACTAAAGAGGATGGTTAAGGAAGAAGGGACGATTACGTGTTCCAAATGTTGGTGACTTAAGGAAGGAAGTTCTTAGCGAATGTCATCGGTCAAATTTACAATTGGAGGAACTAAGATGTATCAGGATATGAAGAGAAGTTTCTTCTAGAAAGATATAAAAAGGGATGTAGGCTTATGGGTAAAGCAATATGCGAACTGCCAGCAGCTAAAAGCCGAACGTCAGGAGCTAAGTGGATTGCTTCAGCCTTTAGAGATACCGATCTGGAAATGGGATTCTATATTCATGGATTTTGTTGATAGGTTACCAAGGTCGAACATGGGATATGAAAATATTTGGATCATAGTGGATAGACTGACCTAGAGTGCACATTTCATTCTCGTTAAGTCAACTAGGATAGCACCCGTATTACTTAGTCGTTTATGAAGAATATTCTTAGGTTGTGTAGGATTCCTAGCAATATATAGCGATAGGGATGTTTTGTTCACTAGTGAATCATAAAAGGGTCTATAGGAGGTATTAGGTACCAAGCTGAAGATGATTACTGCTTATCACCCTTAGACAGATGGGCAGACAAAGAAAGTCAATAAGGTATTTAAAGATTTGTTGGGAGCTTGTATATTAGGACTTTGGTGGGTCGTAGGAAGACCATTTGCACTTGATTGAGTATTCTTATAATAATATTTATCAGATTAGCATAGAAACGGCGCCTTTTGAAGCTTTGTATGGAAGGCCATGCAAATCGCAAGCATGTTGGTTGGAAATATAAGACAGTTTGGTCCTTTGTCCACATATAGTGAGAGAAGCCAGAGAAAAGACTGAATTAACTGGAGCAAGGACAAAAGAAGCTCAGTTTGGGAAGAAATGTTATGCACATAAGATGCATAAAGATTAGATATTGGAGATCATGCTTGCATTAAGGTATCACCGATGAAAGGTGTGGTACAATTTGGGAAGTTAGGGAAACTAGCACTGAGATATGTTAGACCGTTTCCCTATTCTAGAGAGGATTGGGAAACTTGCATACAAGGTAGAGTTACCGAGTAGTTTAAGGGAGTCCCTAATGTTTTCCATTTTCTCATCTTACAAAGTATGTGCATGATCCAAAGACTAATATTTCTCTAACTGCATTGTAAGATTTAATAGTAGAACCGGATCCGACCTTTGTGAGACAACCAGTTCATATTATGGCTAGAGATGAGAAGAGCTTAAGGAACAAGAAGGTCAGATTAGTAAAAGTCTAGTGGAGTGATAATGAGAATTGGAAAACAGAGGACGGGATTAGAGATAATTACCTGAGCTGTTATGATGGTATGTTCTATATCTATTGTATATGTAAACTTAGTGACTGGTAGGATATACTAGCATTATTTTCTTTTTTTATATGCCAGTTATGTAATCCCTACTGAATTTTGAGGATGATTTCTCAAAGTAGGGTAGCCTATAACATCCCTTGTTTTTGTTTAACATTATTTAGAAAATTTAATTGGATAAATTAAATAAAATAATATAGCGAGACATAAGGATGAGATTTGGTAATTAACAAGGTTCGGCCTTAACTAATTAATTAATAGGATTATTTTTGAAACTTAATATATACGGTAAGAAATGAGAGGGGAAAAATAGGAATTGTCGTCCTTTTATCCCTTAAATCCTCACCCTCTCTCATTTCACTCTCATTTTTCACAAACATTAATAATCAAAGAAACAAGGAAGTGGCCAGTCATTAACAAGCTTGAGAGGATCGAAATTAGAAAGGGGACTCAAATAAGAGCTTAGGGAAACTAAAGCAACCTCAAATCTCAACTCCAACATCAAATATAAGGTGAACAGTAAGGAAAACCATCTCAACTTGTTATTTTCAAATTTAGCTATGGGTAATACCTGAATTATTTAATGATTTATGCCATGTTTTGGTTGTACGTTTATTATTTGGATAGAGTAATGGTTTTTGGAATTTTTGTGAAATTATTTGAATGGGTGTTTAGGACAAAACCTAAGTTTCTAATTTTCAATTACTTTGATTTCTTGGTATGTCGTGTAAAACATTAATTTGGATATGATTCTTTAATTTCACAATTTTTCAAGTTAAATTGAATATTTTATGAATTTCCTAAGGTGAAAATTGGGTTTATTTTGGATTGTAATTATTAAAAATAATCAAATAAAGTTTTTGGTCCCGAAAATTTTATATGGTAAAGAGTGTGAAACTTTTGAATTTTTGTGATTTTTAGGGATTTTCCGCAAGTGATTTCTAATAATTAAGAATTTATCTTTCTAGATAAGCATTTAAATCAATAATTAATAAAGGATGTTAATTAATTAAATTAGCAAATTATTTTGGGACTTTAAAGCTGCAAGCGGCGATATTTCTAAAAAGAATTAAAAAATATATTGCACTATCCAATAGTAATTGGACAAGAGATAAATTTGGTGAAAAGTAATTGCTTTTAGTAGTAATAAATTAGTTTTCACAATAATTACGATAATGCATGCCGTGTTTATCCATTCCGAAGGTAAGATAACGCTGCATTTATTACAGTCAGCGTCAATATGGAGGGAAGCTTATGATAAATACTTAGGTAGTTATGGAATGATTCCAACAAGGTCGAAGTGGATCTCGTTGGTAATCTAATATTGGCGACATCGCAACTTCATAATTCATTTAAGTGTTTAAAACTTAATGCTGCAATCATTGATGCTACATGTTTTCACCTTTTTTTTAAATGATGCCTCATATCACCATTTTGATTGTTCTGATATCAACTACATAAGAGGCAGTGATGTCGCCTGTTTTAATACTGACTTTGTTGGTTATATGGTGTGGTAGCCGAAGTATTATAAGTCATTATTTTTGGTAACAATGCGGCCTAGTTTTGTTGCAGCATTCCTTTGATGCCGCCAATAAGGCCTGGAAGGCTGAGATGGCACTAATTATAAACTTATGGTTTATAAGGAAGGTAACCTGTGTCACAAGGAAGATGGTAACCTTGTTTTCGACATAAAGTTTATACTGGAAAGAAATTTATGTTTTTGTCTTCAAACCTTGGGTAAAGGTTCGTTATGTTTTTTATGCAGCATAGACACCACATCTCTTCATTTAAGGTCGGCAATGTAGATTTTATACAAATTAAAACTATGTTTTAAAAGGGCGAGACAACCATTATTTAAGGTCGATCACCTTATGTTTTCAGCAATTGGCAATATGATTGAAAAATATCTAAAAAAGTTATTTTCTAACCTTAGATAGAGGTTCAACATCATAAATGTTACATAAGCGCCGCATATCTTCCGTATTTAAATCGGATAGCCTTATGTTAGCCTTATGTTTTCATTTCGACATTGTTCATTAGAGGGACCTATGTAGATTAACTTCGATAAAATTTTCAATACCAACCATTGGTGATACCAATGCTATCATGTGAAATGTTATAAGTTTTAGGGGGATATAACCTAATTGAGGATACCGATAGACAAAGGTTGAACATGTGGGTTAAACAAGAACTAAATTGATAAGTCATGGGTTCATAGTCGTCCTAGGAAAACTATGGGTGTGAGATGGATTGTCCACTCCATGCTGGTGATAGATAGTCTCTATACGCTTAATGAAGGGTTCATAGTCATCTTTGGAAAACTATAGGTTGTGTAATGGATAGTCTATAGCATTTTAAATGAATGAAACCATATGTGATGGGTAGTCCATATGGGAGGGGATAGATACTCCATAAAAAATGTTTATATATGTGATGGATAGTCCACATAACTTTGACAATGAAACCTTTTGGGATATGTAGTCCATATGGTAGGGAAAGGGTAGTCCAAACTATTACATGTAAGATCGGTAGTCCGTATAAATCTAAGATGGATGGTCATTTATAATTAAGACAGATAGTCAGATGAGGATTAAGATGTAGTCTAATAAAATGCGATGGGCAGTCCAATGTATGTTACATGACTAAAAATACTTATTTCTATGTTTTAACCATGGTGGATGCAGGAACATGCTATATGATTAATGTGTTTTGGTTAAGATACTAGTAGGGGGAAAACCTATTTTGCTCAATAGCATCGTCTTACTAGATATCTATTTTTGGTTCGAGATGGTTAGGTACTTTTTCGAATATGTCGGGAGTTAGTGATTTCAAGTATCCAGTTAAATGAATAAGCTTCCGCAGACGTGCAGGAGGCAATCTAACTATTTAGGAGTTCTTATCTAATCTGCTATGTTGTTTGGTTTTATCTATATTGATGCAATGGAAAATTATATAATTGCCAAGTGTTAGGCTCTGATCAATCAAGGAGGCATATAAGATGTCGATCTTTGGGTATTTTGTAATAGTTATATTTTCACTGAACATAGGATTGTGAATGAGATTAGGTAATGAATATGAAATGATCTTTAATAAATAAAACATGAAAGTTTGCTATTAAAGTGTGTAAATTTTCTACATATTCAAATGCTTTTGATTATTAATATGACTAACAAAGCCGCATTTTATCACCAGAAATTAATACTATGGATGAATGCCTCATTTGTAGCACTTGGTTTCATGCCTTAAAACAGGGGATGTTACATTAACGCAAGGAATATTGAATATATATTTTTGTATAAAATGGAAGATTAATTCATATGTATGATTAATTACATATGAAATGAATTTAAAATTTGATGGTTGCTTGATGTATATATGGTTGTGTTAATGAATTGCTATTAGTGAATTATTATCTAATTAAAAATATAAAGATTAGTTGAAAGAGTTTTTATAAACGCAAGCATCTATGTACATTAAAATCTATTTGATAAAGAAATCTTTGACAATATGTTTTGTGTTAAATTTATCGTCTAGTATTTTACGAACTCCGGTTGAGGTGTCTGGTCAGCGTCATCGATAGAGATTCCTAAGCACCAGGATGAGACTGTCGGATATAATGCTTTGAGTTATAATTTTTTGAAGATATTATACATGTTTACGAAATTGTTAAATATTTAAAGAGGAAATAACTTTTTGAAGCGAGTTAAATATAACTTAAAAATGAAATGAATGCTTTGGACATACATACACACACGCATATGTAATGATTTTGGAAGAAAATGTCTTAAAGATAAATAATATTTTTAGAAGTGTTATGAGTTGTATATTATATTTTCCAAAGGAGTTATTGTATGGAGTTTGAAAATAACATAAAGTGATTTGATATGAGATTGTATATTATTCATAAAAATGTTTAAGTAAAAATTTCGAAAAGAAAAATATATCTAGTATGAAAATAGTTCTTATGTATTTTAAAATTTTGATGGTTGAAAGTAATTATGATGAAAACAATAATGATATTTATAAATATTGTCTTTATTTTAAATGATGAATGTAGCTATCAAGCATTAGTGATAGTCGAGGTCAGTGATGAGGCGATGTTGATCACACAGTAAACATTACAGTAAATTAAAAATGCAATTCACTGTGAACGAATGGCAAGGAAATGCCATTATATTATTTGGTATCCATAAATTTATACATATTCATCTATAAGGTATATGCTAAATTGAATTGTATGTGATGCTTTTGATTGATTATGTATAACATATTGTGACATAAATGAATGTTAAAATTTTATATATGAGTTCTAATTTAAGGAGAGTTTGAAATAAAACCATAACATATTTATATAGTTGATTAAAGTTATTGAATTTCGGATAAGTTGATTTTATGAATAAGAAACATTTTACATAAATATGGTTCTATAAATACAACCTAATTCTAGGAGATTAGCATTTTACAATTCTTGAATTTCAAAAGTGGAAATTTAATTTTAAGTGTTGAACGAGGAGAATTTTGTCATGATTTCTCAAGTGGATAGAAAAGTAACCCTTTTAAGAAATGAAATTTTGTGTCAGAACATTTTGAATTATAAAGGGTTATAATATTTTAAGGAAATCTTCAAATTATTCACATCCTTGATTTTAAAAAAGGATATTAAAGGAATTGAATATCTTAAATGCCTTAAATTGTTTAATATTTTAAAATTGTAAAAGATAACTATGTTACAAAGGATGTAAAATCATTATGTAAACAAATTTTTGGAAATTATAAAATAAGAAAATATTTTGACCAAAAGTAATTTTATACTTAATGATTTTAAATAAGAAGGATAAATTATATTAATAAGGATTATTTTAAAGGATAAATAAATAAGATTTGGTATAAATAAATAACTTTGGAAGCAATTGTAATATTTATAAAATGCATAGTTTAGAAAGTTATTATTCGAGAAAGATTTATCCAAAATCAAATATTTATAATTTAAAAATAATTTTGAAGTTTTGTTGAAAAGTAGAAGTTATGATAAATGGACCTTGAGAATAGATTAGAAATGAAGAATTCATTTAACTTTATAATTATCTTTCCCTTAAAAAGTTGAACTTTATAGTTTTTACTTTTCTAGAAAAGTTGGAAAATAAACACCCTAGGAATGAATTTATTTTTATGCAATATATATATATATAAGGATCTCAAGGTAAGAAGTTTATGGTAATAGTAATATTATTATACTTAGTCTATGCTCAAAGTTGGAACTAATAGTTTGTTCTGATAATAATAAAATAGAAGTTATTTCATTTAAATAGATTGTCTTTTAAAGTGTTTGTTTTTCTTTCATTAGAAAGATTTAAAGTACAAGTATGGACGAGTTAAACCTAATGTATGTATTGGAAGTAGAATTAATAATATTTGAGCTCCTACTCATTGTAAGAGTAATTAGTAATGCAGGTCATAGGAATGAAAAGTATTTTTACTTTTATGAGCTTCTTAACTCTGGAAAATTTTAATTAACAACTATTAGCTTTATGGGAAAATGAATTTTTGAACCCTAAGATTTTGATTAATAAAGTTCAGAAAATTTCTATTGTTTGAAATAATTTTTTGGTAGAAGTGAGAATTTAAAAATGGCGTTGTTGTAGAAAATTTTGTTTTAAAATGGTTGTGGTAAAATGACTATATCTTTTGATTCTTTTATCGGATTTTAGAGATTCTTTTTGAGTTAAAAAGATATTTTAGCAGGAAACAACTCTTCTGTAGATCACTTTATCAAATTTTGTAATATTTTGTAGTTAAATTCAAAATATTTTGAATAATTAGTATTTCTCCTACAACATTACTTAATCTTGAAAAAAAATAAACCTTGGACATTATTTTAAAAAGAAAAGGGATTTATATATTTTTGTACACCTACATTTTTAACCTAACATGTAGATGCCTATTTTAATATTTGGATAACCACTAAAGTTTTTGAATGCATGTTATGGATTTATTTTGTGTTTCAAGTGTTGTGGTTTACGAAATTCACTTTATTTCATATAAATTACTTCGAAGTTTCTAAAAATTCAACATTGTAAAATAGTTGATTGAATGATTTAGTATTGTATCTTCTAAATGAGTTTGTGTAAAACTCAAAGTCGTGGAAAACAATTTTAAATCTCTTGAATTCATTATTATAAGGGTCTGATAATTGTTTTGACTACTCTATTTCACTTGACAGGTTAATGCAGATCCCGATTCATGTAAAATCTAGAAGGTAATGTGAAGCTTTGAGTTATGATTATAGAAGGTTTTATTGTAAGAATGATTAACGAATGTATTGTTAATAATATTATGTACATAATGGACTTTCCTCTGAAGTAGAATTGTGGGGATGCAATTTCTTTAAAGGTGTGATTCTATAACAATCTTGATTTTAGGAATTCTCTAGTAAAATAAATAATGACTTAAATTGAAGATTTAAATGAAAATTTGAATTTTTCAACTATTGAAATATGGAGAAATTTGAATTTGTATTATTTTATGAAAGAGGATAAACTCTTTAAGGATGAGAATTCTAAATTTAGTTGGTATTGGAAATTTAAGATATGGAATTAATATTTTGGAATTTATAAATAAACCTATTTTATGATAAAATAGTGATTTTACTTTGTAAAATCATCTTCATTATTATAAAGAGGAGTTAAGAAGTGTTTGAACTGTAAATAATCAATTTTAAAAGATATATTGGAGTTTTCTTTGTTAGATTATTCAATTATTTATAAGAAGAGGTTAAGAAATGATTATTTTGTAAATAACCAACTTAAAGTGTATTGAAATTTGTTGAAAGTTTTGTTTGAAATAGAAATTTAAAAGAGAAGGAAAACAAACAAAAATGAGATAACATATTGGATATTGGGTTAAGTTTTTTAACTCAAAGCCCATTAGGCTATTAAGAAAGGAAAAAGCTCTTTCTCCTTTTCATTACACGTTCAACACTTTTACAATAAAAAGAAAATAGACATCTTTATTTTCTCATAAAACCTAGGAGCAAGATCAAAAAACTAAAATCAGAATAAATTCTATAAATTTAAGATAAAATCAAAGTAAGCTTCCCAAGCCCTGATACATCTTGTGGGTTGTTAATTTTTAGTTTTATAGTGTTTTGATTCATATTTTCTTCTTCTTTTGGGTAAGTTATTCTAGGGTTTTACTAAAATAGTAAAAGCAAGGTATGATTTGGTGCTTAGCAAACTTTCTTAAGGAATCAATGTAAGTAATTCTCACAACTATTTCTGATTCAGTTGCATGTTGTTGATTTTGATAATTGCTGTGAGTATTGGATGATTATTGTTGAATCACTTTCTATCATACACTTTCAGTTAAACCTGATTCTCGAAACCTTACCATAACCTGCAATTATTGGTTATATTGATTTGTTGATGCTCTAGACTTGCATGTTGTTGTATCGATGGAATTTAGTCCTTACATATCATTTCCAGCCGAAATTCGATATCAAAATCTTTGCCTGGAGTTTATAGGCTCTAAGCATCGACATCGGTCGATAGGTAAGTTCCACCAGTCACCGATGGGATGTCACGTTCGTCTGGTTGTAGAGCCTAGAGTCTATAAAGCTCCAGGTAATTCCTGTTTTATTCGGGTTTTTTTGGTTTTCTTCTACTTTCTTGATTTCTATGAATTCTCCTTTCTTGATTTCTATGCATTTTGGAATTTTGATAATATCAAATTTTTAGGTAAAGAATCATTATTATAATTTATTTAAAATAATGTGTGTGTGTATATATATATATGAAAAGAAAAACATCTTTAAACTGGTATATTCAAATATATTCTTTAAAGAAATAAAAATCACTTCTAGAGTTTATATAAAATATATTATTAGTTTCGAAATTCTTGTTTCAAAATATGGATATGAATCGCGTGGTATTTGATGAAGAAAGATTATTATAGAATTTTTTTAATGATAATAGTGTTCTAAAAGATGATAATTGTAACATCCCAAAATTTATTAATTTAAATTTGGTAACTTATTTTAACTTTTGGAATTTAATTTGAAAAGTTTCAAAACAAATCAGATATTATTAATATTAAATATTACAAAAATATATGAATATAAATAAAGTATTTGGTAGTTTAAGCTTTAAATAAATAAATAAAAATATAAAAACAAGAATTTGTGTTAAACATAAATATATAAGGCAAGATAAACCATAAATAAATACATATGGAAATTCATGTGTGAATGCAAGACAAAGACAAAAACCAGACAAATATGTTTGCTGTGACTTTGTGTGTAAACAAGAAGATAATAAAACAAAAATGTATGCAAGAAGATAAAAAAAATGTACATACAAAAATTCAAATGGCATAAGTATGTAAACATGGAGGGAAACATAAGCATTAAATGATATCATCTCGGCACAAACAAAAATCATTACAAATGTGTAAATATCATTTCAATTTCAGGAAAAAAAAGCTTGCCTGGTCAATGAAAAAACTCTGACCAAAGAAATAAGCTCATACTAGATAATACCTACCCTTATACAAAACTATTTTCTTTATATATACATCTACTCTATTCCTGTTCCTTCAATAACATAGCAAAGCCAAAAAGAAAAGAAAAAAAGAAGTAAACATCACCATTCTTACAAAACTTAAATTCAATTCAACAAAAACAAAACAGGGTTTAAAGGCAGATCAACTGCAGGTTTTCAAAACAAAAAGTGTTCTCTGTTCAAACTTGCTTCCAGGTGAGTAAACAAATTTTTTAAAGACTTAAGTAGAATTAAATCTGTATGTATGATTCATTGGTAATAATATGCTTGCATATGTATGTTGTTTATATAGCTCTGTGTTTATATATGTACTGTTCTGATTCTTCTCTGTTTTGTTTTATTACTGAGTTAAGAAGTTATTCAAAATCCAAAATGTTTTCATCTATACATTATTAGTCTTTGAGTTTAAAACAAAATAGGTTTTTTAAACATAAATCAAGCCTTTAAAATTTGTTTCCGACCTGTTAGTGAAGTATATCAACTGGAAATTTGACTTACAGAGCAATAAACAAATTTATGTTGAATTCAAGTGTTTTAAAATGCTAATTCAATTTTACAACTTGAATCCACACTGCAAAACAAGATTTTTAAAACAAAAATGGGAATTTTTAGTTAAGTATGTTAAGAGCAATTCTCAGTTGAACCGAAAAATTCTTTTTCACCAGTTTCCATTGATCAAGGAATTATTGAATGTTAAGATCTTGCTTGAAGCTTGCTTGGCCATTGATGATTTCAGGAAAATTGTCGAATGATTTTTCTATTGCATAAATTGAAGGGACGAGGCGATTTTAGGGTTTAAGGCTCGAATTTGTTGTAGTTAGAAATGAGACGAGTTCGTCTCCTCTATGGGATCGAGCTTCTCGAAACTCAAGGGAATGGTAGAGTGGGGTGTTGATGTGATGTGGACGGTGTTGGAGCTTTTCTGGTGGTCGGAGCAACTTGGGCGAGGTGATTTGCTAAGGAGAGTTGTGTTACAATTTTCGAACGCAATGCTTAATTTCGATTTGGAATTTTAAAGTCGAATCGAGTTTGGATTTCGTATGTAGGGGTGATTCACGACTTGTCGGAGATCGTGAAGTTCGTCGGAGTGGCGGCACGAGCACGTGCACGATATCGTTTTGATGTCAGAAACTGGTGGGGGTGAGCGACTCGAGTTGATACTCGAGAAAGTGGTCGATTGCTTCGAGTTATAACCTGGGTGCGTGAGAGAGTTTACCTGATACTATAGTTTATACTTAAGCTCAAATTCAACTTAACTGGAAAAAAAGGAGAAGAAGAAGAGCGTACGTGAGGATCGAGAGAATGACTCGGGAAGGATAGTGGGAAACTCGAGTGATTACTCGAGTAAAAACCTGGGCATTTACGGGTTATTTTTCAAAATGGGTTAAGCCTAATAAATTTCAAGTTTATAATGTTAAACAAATTTTAGTATTTATGAAATAATTAATGTTGACTATTTTAAGTTAAGAAATTATTTCAAGAGAAGAATTATCACCTTGTATCTTATGCTTCATATCATCGCCTATCCTTACTAACTGCCTATTTTAGCTAGACTGACCCGTGTATTTTATACTCGGGTCAGACCGAGTTGTTTCAGGTTAGATATCAGTTTCAGGACATAGCTTTGATGCATCTGCTTGAATATCAGCCTAGCACTTTTGTGTAGATTATATTTCTTTCTGCTTGACTCTGATGTATTTATATTTGATTCGATGTTTATAGTATGGTCGAATGCCACCTTTATTGTATTCATATTGTATTGTACTAAACATGTATCAGTGTATATGTATATATATGATGTTGATTACTGTTTTGTGATGTGCTTTACATTTAGTTATTGTATTTTGTTTTGATAGATCCGTTAGCCACCTATAGTTTTGGATTAAGCATTTACTGTGTATGTCGATCCATTGAGATAGAAAAGAAAAATCATAGTGCATTTATCGACGTATTTAGTAGATGTTTAAGACAAAGTTATAGATGGTCGTCCTTAAACAGCCCTATTCTCCGCTTTAGTAGACGGAATTACTCGTTAATTCTCTTTACTAAGGTGGGTCTCGGGGTGGGGCGTTACAGCATGGTTTTTAATTAATTAAGTGAATATGTAAGAATGTTTTTAAATCTTAATTAATATCTAACTTAAGTTAAGTATTAAATTTAATTAACACTAAAGTTTTCAAGTCAGTAATAAATTGATTACAAAATTCAAGGAAGATTTTAAAATATTAATCAAGATAAATAATTATTATTAATTAATTGTTTAAAAAGGGTCATTAAGAATGGTTAATTAATTTATAATTGTAATTAACTAAGGAATTAGAGATTTATCAATTTGTAATTAAAAATTGGTTAATTAATAATTAAGTGTCTAATTTATTTGTAATTAAGAATGGTTAATTAGATAATTTAAGTTGATTAATTTATAATTGGTAGTTAATTAAGATTTAATTAATTTATCATTAAGAATAATTAATCATTGATTTAAAATAACCAATAAAAATAGTTATGTGGTTAGTTCACTTAAATCACATTTACCTTGATTGAAAATGATTAACTATTATCAAATGTTGTGTATTGGATTGATATTTCTGTTGTAATTATGATACTGTGTGATGTGAATTGCTTTGTGCTGAACTGTGATTTGTGATTTGTTTCTGTATTTATGTGAAAACCTTTTTGTCCGTAAAACGGCATTTAAACTTCGATGCGACAGGAAGTCGGTTTCCAGTTAGTTATCCGAAACCCACATCGAACCCTGAATGTGATTCTTTGTAATTGATACACCCACGTGGTTTTAAAATTAAGCGTTCACTATTCGGATTAGCCGGGAGAGGATCTTTGTGTCATATAACCCATTCCGAATAGTGATTGACGAAATGAATAGCATTTGAAGACCGGGTGTCTTCGAAAGCGATAGGATAACCTATCGAATGTCTCTGCGCTGAGTTGCTCTAGTATAGAGATCTCCACATGTGATGGGGAGTCCAATCGGAATTGTGGATATCCGGATTTGCAAGGGCTTCTTCCTTTATTGGACGAAGTGCCTTCGGTTCTGTTCAAACCCGGAACAGACTTGTATGGTTGTATGTCTGACACTACACTTTGAAATATAAAGTAGATTTCTTTCAAATACATAACTGTTGGTGGCGGAGAATATATTCTCTTAGCTTAACACCCTTCTCTGAGACGTATGAACTCAGAGGTTGTGTAGTTGAAGGTTATCAGCGATATACTCCCAATTTGGTAGTGTGGCATGCTAAGTGCTGCTGTGTGGTGATGATCACTTGTTGATCATTTGTGATCAAAGCATGGTTTTCGTGTAAAGCGTAGCTTTGTGGACGAGACCTCATCAGATCTCACACCCCGAAAATGGTCAAAACAGGAAAGATGCGGCAAGGTTATGAGGGTCGCGCCCTTTAGGGTATGTCATTTCCTTTTGGAAAAAGGTGGTATCATGGTATGAAGCCTAGATACTCCACCTATGTGGTTGCCGCAATTGCATTTACTATGTGGTTGTTGCTTTGTGATGGAGGGCCCTTTGATAAAGATCGCAAACGACCGGGGGGTGGCATACTCGAGTAGTAGTTACCTAGTTACAGAGGTAACCCGGCCTTGTGTTGGCAGAGAGCCGGGTAGGTTCTCCGGACGTCCCTCCAGAGGCGTACTCATGTGGCATTAGGAAGTTCCTTAGCCTGACCATTTGTTGGAAACCCAAAGAAACAATACGAGCCCTGTACGGTTTTAGTTGTATAACCTGCCATGCAGCGTGGCGGTAACCTGCCACAAAACATGGTAGCTATAGTAGGCATACAATAATGGTTGTCTGCTGGCTAAGATTAATATTATACTTTCGAAATGGCTTTCTACACTATGTACTTGTAATAATATCAAAGAATTATTCCCGTATCAAGCATATTTGACTATCATAAGAAGAAATCTCCTCCAATTCTACGATTGCATTGTGTGTGTGGCGGGAGGTATTATGGTAGTTTCATTTTCTAAAAGCGTACCAGGTTTTCTTGTATAAATCTGTTTTATTTAAAAGCAACTATTTTTGTTTACTCATACCAGTCCCATGACTGACCCGGAGTTTATTCTTTTTTCTAAACTCAGGGTACCCATCATTTCCACACGGTTGGTTTGGAGGCTATCGGTTTTTGGAGGCTTTTACCTTGGAGATATTTTGGGAGCTTTTGGATCTCAAGGTGTTGAGTTTTGGAAGTTCACTATCGCTTCATTTCTTTGAAGACTTTTTGGCATATGATCACTTGTGGTTCTATTATGATGTTCTATTTGGAGTTGTGGTATATGTATTATGATACTCTGATGTTGTAATGGATATTATGATGATGTTGTATCTGTGATGTAAGGCATGATGTTCATTTTGTTTCCGCTGTTTTATATTCATCTAATGTTGTTATAAGCTCTATCCGACTGGAGTTCGATGTCTGAATTTTTGGCAGTCGAATACAAGTGAGGTATTTGATGCCAATTTTCGAACATTGAATTTCGGGTCGTAACAATAATAAAACTATATATATATATATATATATATTAGATTTCTATATGTATATAGTAGCATATTTTGTAGACATAGATATTTTACGATCATTAGACCAATATTTAAATGATTTTAAAAGAAGCAATTTCTATATTAAAATATTACTTCAATAAAACAAGAACTCTAATTAATCGGTTTTGTAAGTGGTATGGAACATTTGTATCACTTTATCGATCAATTCTTCATCTCATTTCATAGAATATTTTACTTTGAGTGGAATTTATGATTTTTGGTAAATATTCAATTATCATCGAGTGCTTATAGGGCATTGGGCGATCTCGTTTGATTACTGATTGAAAGTATTGAACACTTCGATTAGCAATGATCTCTTCGTTGTGTTTTCCGACTCATCTTATGATGGCTCGATTTAAGACACATCGAGCTTGCTTTCAAGCCCGTTTTATAGTGGCTTATTTTGAGATGTGCCTGATGTGTTTTCAGACTCGTCTTATAAGGCTTGCTTTTAGGAGGGACTGGCATGCTTTTAGGTTTGTCATTAAATAACTTGCTTTTAGGCTTATTCCTTTTGTTTTGACCCGCTTTCATGCTTTTCATTTGGATTTTGACTCGCTTTCATGCTTGTCATTTGGTTTTAAATGGCTTTCATGTTAGTTCGTGATTTTCATCGTGACATGTTTTAACTCACCATATTTGAGATGATTGCTTGTAATAAGCATGATATATTTTTATAGCATGGTTAATCATTATGATGTACCCATTAATTATTTGGATGTTGGCATATTATATAGTTATGACTACATTGTTAAATTTTACTTATGTTACATCTATGATCTCATATTTGTTCAATTAGAGATAGTCTGACCCATTTATTAGTTATTAATACTTGGGTTAGGCCGAGACATTTCAGGTACTGGAACTCATTGACTATGGAAGTTGGGCTAGCTTATGAATATATATGTATGTATGTCATTTAGATTCTAGACCTTAATGCGTGTTGTATACTTTGTATAAGCTGTTGACCTTTTATGTCATATATATTTTTGAAATATGTTGCAGTCTATATATGTATTATGCGAGTCTACTTCTTCTATTTTATAGACTCACTTATATATGCATCTTCTTGTCTTTAGCATATATATTCCGCTGTGTTCTATGATTCAATGTTCTTTATGAAATATTATTTATTGTTCTGTTCTTATATAGCTTTATGCCGATATCATACACATCAGTTGTAAGTTTTATGAGATAAAACTAAACATGTCAGCGTTAGCCAAAATGAATATTCATGTATGGTCGCTCCTATCCAACTTTATTCATCGTATTAGTAGACAATATTACTATGTAATATTCTTTGTTAATATAGGTATAAAGGTGGGGCATTACTGTTCTTTCCTAAAGAACAGTCGTATTGAATGATTCCGTAGCACAACATTTTCAATTCTACACCTCTTGCCATTTTGTAAAAGGAAAAACTTCAGTGTTGCTCCAAACAACGGTTCCGTTATCAATTATTTGACAATAACAAGTAATATCCTATGCATGATTCCATCGTGCACCGTGGTTCGTTTCTCTAGCACGAGCGAGTTATCTACATAGGATGGTCCGTTGATCGTGTATAGGCACGAGACTCACACTGCATAGATTTGCACTTTCACTTGCCCCAGTTGACATTTAGAATCTGATTGATCATCACACGCCGACTTCCATCAGATTTTGAGTGTCGATCACATGGGTTTAATAATTTAAATAAAAACATACTTGACCATATTGAATGCCAAGTTTTTGTGTCCAGAATGGCTCATCAATCACCTCGTTTACAAACCAACGCCGGGACAACTACTCCTTCCGAAGCCGGGTCCTCCACTACTTATCCTTCACGTACCGTGAATGCCGGCCTAAGCGTTCAATCACCGCCAAGTTACAAAGGATGGTTGTCCCTGCAGATCCAATGCAAAATCCACCTCCTCCCCTAAACGAGTATATCGGATTAAGGTTTCTGGATGATCTCTAGAACAAGTGTTGACAATTCGTACACTAAGGATGCTTCAGAACATATCTCACTAACATGGGACCCCTGAGAGTGACATACTTCTCCTAATATAGGCCCAATAAGCACATAATCCTCCGTTGGGATATACGGCATGCAACAGAAACGTATGCTTAGGTGGTGCTATTCCACCCTTCAATCTGTTTCTCTAGATGATTCTCCAAGAATTCGAGTTGGCTCCGTCATAAGTTCATCCCAACGGGTGCATTCTCATGAGTACCTTATATGTGCTCTTCGTGAACCAATTCTGATAGCCTCTGACTTTCAATGAGCTAATCTATCTATTGCACTTAAAATAAAGGCGTGACTCACCATCTTACATGATTATTAAGGCCTGGTGCAGATGTAAGGTCATCGAAAAGCTCCATAACAAACGTTCTTGCTTCAAGAATATATTTTTTTTCGTTTATGCCCGTTCGGCTTTAACTGACCTTAGCTTTAAGGAAGTAGATCATTTCCTTTTCTCCTTGCACACCTAAATTTTCACTGTTTCGACTTCTAACTTCTGACCTGATTTCTTTGTAGATATTCCTGCTTTCGATACCAATAAGGAGCATGGTGATACCCTAGATGCTCTGAAGAGAGTACCTATCCGAGATCGCTCTACCCCATACCTTTTGATGAATGAAAACCTTCGTCGTTTCAATTTTCTTCTTCCCAGTCGCTTCATCGTTCTTGGTGAAATTTCTCTGAGCGGCTCCAAGATGATGACTAGGACTTTCGCCTCCACACGCAGTTCTGGCGATAATCTCGAAGGGGAGGTAGAAGGCTTATCTGGTGTGCTGAATATCGATCTATTGATAGAACGACATTACTGTCGGTGAAATTTCGAGACGAAGGCAATGGAATGGGAACAATTCCAAAAGAGAGTGAAGATGAGGGGAGAAGAGAAGGGAAAAAAGAAACGGTAGAGGAGGAAGGAGAAGAAGGAAGCGCCATGGAAAGAGACAGCGACTATGATGCTTGTCCAAGGGATGATGATTCATTTTGCGAGACATCCTCTGAAGGCACTGAACCTCCTGCATCGTCCTATATAAAGTGTGTAGTTATTAGATCTCCTAAAAAGGCTATAGAAACGAGCACAATGCCAATAATCATGGAGACTCCTTCGGTAGAATATTTTGGGGATGACTTTGGCTCCTTAAGCGACTTTGACATTTCCATTGGCGATTTCCTTAAGTAAGGCTTTCCAAACTTCAACTTCTCACCCAGGGGTATCCTAGACGAAGTTGGTAAGACTTCACCATTACTTCCATGCGAAACAGTCTGTAAAGAATTTAGGAGGGTCATTGACACTCTACACTTCACTAGGATCGCGAATACACATCCTTGCAATCATTTGAATCCCAAAATTTTAGAACTTATATGATCTTTCTTCTTGTTACACATTCCATGGCACGAGATAAATTTGGAAACCTCTAGTATGGTGTTGCAGAATCGATGGGGCAAACTCATGTCCCATATTTGCATCTTTCCAACTACGAGGTCATTATGAGATCGAGGTAGAGAGATCTAAATAGAAGGAACAAGAAGTGGAAGATGACCACATAGCTAAAAGAGAAAGAAAGAAAAGGCAAGCTAAAGAAAGGTTGCCTTCTGATTAAACCAAGCGACATAAGGAATCAGAAGATTGCCATGGTTCCTCTTCTAGCACTTCTCTACCCCGCATTGAAACTTAGCTTCCTTCTTACCAACATATTCCTGCTTCGCAATCCTTGACCACTACTACACCTCCTCATTCCAAGGAATCTATGCTTCTCCAATTCCTTTTTGCCATTGCACTACTACGTCTGTAAACTACTTTTCCTGACCACTTCTAGCAAGGTGTCATGTTTGAACATGATATCGAAGACATTCCAACGGAAGAAGTGGACTAGGGCATACAGTCGATCCTGAAGCTCGTTAACCAAGACTATGAATGGAAAAAGCTCACATATGCCCTCTCAAAGGTTAACCACATTAATTACATGAATATCCAATCCATTGAGATGGAGAAAAAGGCCTATGATAGCCTTATTGAGGGGGATAAAGGAGACCGGGAGAAGATGAAGGTGGAAAGAGATGCCATTGTAGAATCCAAGGATAAAGCTGATAGCCTGATCTCAGAAATAACAATGACCCACACCAACACAGATCTCATGTCAAAGGACCTACTTAGAATTGCTCATGAGGATAATGTTGTCTTGAAGATGCAAATTGTTAATAAAAACCTGATCCTTTCTGCAAAAGATGAAACTGTCCAAGCCAAGGGCAAAACCATTAAAGAACAGGCCATCGAGATTCAAAAGATTTGCACAGAGAAAGATAAGTTCGAGGAGAGCCTTCTATTTATAAAGGGCGAAAAGCTAGATATAGAGGTCGGCTATTCTTTCACCGCGCAAGAGCCAAAAGACCTTAAAGTGGGAAATGACAAAGAAAGGGAAGAAACAGTACTCTCTAGCAATTCTTTACCAATGTGATTCAGTTCAAGAATCTGAAATGGCTGGGAAATACATATGTCGTAACCCTCGCCGACACTTGGGAGGAAGTGCTATGTCATTCTAAAGCAGCCAGTGAAGGCCTCGCCCAAGAAGAACTAATGGCCAAGTACATCGAAGTCGATGATATAGCTAAACTCAAAGAGGGAGAGGTCATTCTTATTGAAGAAGACGTCGCTGTTGTTATTGTTGCAGTTGAGGCTTCCGCTAGCCCAAGTGCATCTGGTCCAACGAAATCGTTTGTTCCAAGGTCAAAAGAGCCTACGACAGTTATTTCTAAGATTAAAGGGGCCAGCTCCAAGGCCACCTAGACCATTTCAACATTGTAGCAACTACTTTTTTAAGCCCTACATTCCTCTTTTTGTTAACCAACCGATCCAATGTTTACCCAAAGAGGGAAAATTTTATAAATCTCCGACTTCACAATCAAATATGAGCAAAGGTATCTCTTATTTCATCAATTTTCGAGAAACTTCGGTTCTAAAATGAATCTGCTTCTAAGCTTTACCATTCTGTTTGCCAACCTACAGGTCGTCCACATCTTCCTCCTTCACTGCTAGCCACTGAAGGCATAGGTTCCACAATGATTTTCATCATGTCGACCTCCATTTCCACAAGAGTTATTACTCCTTATCTCCAAGTTCTGACCTACGACATAATTCCTAGAAGATAGTAGCTCTGGAAAACCCGGAGGATATGTCCTTATCACTGGAGGAAGACATTGCTTTAACAAGCACTACAGACCTGACAGATCAAATTACGATGGCTGTGAGATTAAAGATCATCCTTTCCAAGATCAGGATCAAAAAGGATTCTGGGACTGAAAAAACCATCAGTTCAGAACCGACCATAAGCACGACAAGATCAGGATCAACCTTTCCAAGATCAGGATCAAATTACGATGGCTGTGAGATTATGATGGCTGTAAGAAGCCTTAAGGTACCACCGTGTGGGAGGCTACTCAATCTGAGGAGGTGGAAAACCTAATGGTGGACGAAAACACAAGAGGTGACTTGGGAGCTCCGACCATTAGCGCGGCAAGAGAGGGAAGATTAAGTAGAAGATTCCTAGGACATATAAAGGAGATAATTCCTTTTGTTATCCTTTTTAATGTAGACAGGCTGTGTTTGTACGAGAAAGACCCTGCTACTTTTTGTATATAAAAATTTAAGTGGTAAAAGATCATTTTCTTCATGTAATCTTTATTCCGCTTACTTTTCTGCATTTTTTATATATTGTATTTGCTTATATACAATTGCTTGTATATGTAATATAACTGCTTTTTTGTAATTTATCCATATTATAAATGTTTGTTCTTATGCAAAGCTTTTTATTTATTGCAACTTTGTGCATATAGAGAAAATTTCTGCAATTATTTTAGTTATATCCTATTACTTAGTCTTATTTATAGTTCTCAATTGTCTTGCTTGACTAAACAAAACCATACTTTGACCAATTCTGTGGTCAATGCTGTTCATTTTGGGTCGAATTTCCTTCAACCACTGATGAATTGCCTAAAATCCAAGTTTCAGGTTATTCTTAACTCCAAGGAACATCATTGGACTTCTATCTTCTAACGTCCCCAATTTTTTTTAATAATCAGGCATGATCCATGTTATCCACAAGTTTATGCATCCAAGCCTCGACAAAGTGTGTCCTACTTAGTCACGAGCGAAACTTTAACTCTTTTATGGTGTTATTATTTAATGTGTCCTATCATCGGGACTTGTAATTACAAATGTCAATATCCAGGCATTGATTTTTGACTTTACTCATACTCGGGTATTGGTCGATGATTGGCCATGCGGGGAAAATTATATGATTGTCCCTAGTCCAATTATACTCCCTTGGTCCTAATCCTAGAACGGAGGGGTCAAATAGTATATGTTTTCGACCTTCAATAATTAACTTTGCTCATCCCCAGCAAAGTTGGTTTCGCTTGTCCATAAGTGCAGTCGTGAATTTCCTATTGATGGATCGATTCAAGTGTTTAGGCACTTCTACCTTTGGATGCCTATCTTTGGGTATCCACTCCTAGTCCCACCTATCTTTGGGTGCTATCAGAGAGTACCTGTTGACCGTCCTTGCCTATCCTCGACCTAGTATATCCTGCTAGGCTGCAAGTATGGTCAGGAGTTTCCATCTGCATGCTAGTTTCTATCTCCACAAACCAACATTTAGTTACTTACCCACGGGAATTCCTTATTGACTTTCCTATTTCTGACTAATAGCCAATATCTAAAGGTCGAGGTAGAGTTACCTAACTGACCCCTGTGTCGGCTATCCTCGATCCTAATCCTTGACTAGAGGAACCAGTATTGTTTACCAAATACCTAATTATGTAGGGTTGAATTACCCGATCTGCCCTTGAAATTATACTTCCCGTTCCCAATCCTGGACCAAGGGAGTTTGAACCTTATCATACTGCTAGTCACGCAGTATAAGAAATTTTCTTATAAGAACATGGTTCCATTGGTTCATGAAGCTAACTTTTAGTTATGAACCAAAAACATGGCAAGTCTTGCCTTATTACATTTCCCTTATAATCCTTGGTGGATTATTTGCGAAAAATAAATTAAACAAAACTAAGAAAAATAGGGTAGTAATAAATCGTTATTCCATGCATGTGGAATTGATATTCCAACTATAGTAGCTAGCCTGAACCTTCCATCTTCAAGCTTTTGTTCGATGCATAAGGACCTTCCCAATTCAGATCAAGTATCCCCATACTCGAGAGAACTCATTTCAAAATGAGATTCCCAACCTCTAAAGTACGATTCCATGATTTGATATTAAAGTGTCGTGCTACTCTTTTCTGGTGAGAATCAACCCTTAATTCTGCCTATTCCATTTTCTCATCAACCAAATCAAGGGACTCAAGCAAGAGTTCCTCGTTTACCTTTGGATTGTAATTCCTTTTACAATGAGAACTGAATTCCAATTCTATCGGGATCATAGCCGCTAATACATATGCCAAAGCAAGTGGCATGTATCTAGTCCCAGACTTGTGGGTGATCATATAAGCCCACAATGCTAGTTGGAGCTCATTGACCCAGTTATCTTTGGCTCTTGTTATTCATTTCTTCAAGGCGTACTTTTTCACTGCGCCTACTTGCCCGTTTACTTGTGGTATGCTACCACTGAAAAGCTTTTCTCAATCTTGTACCAGTTGTAGAAATCCTTTAACCTATAACTTCCAAACTAGGTTCCATTATCTGTTATAATCTTCTGTTGTATCCCGAACCTACAAATGATGTTTTTTGTCGTAAAGTTGATTATCTTTTCATTGCGATCATAGCAAGCAGTTCCGTGTCTTCCCACTTCATGAAGTAATCCACAACAACTATCGCATGCATATTTAGCTTCCCCTTTCACCACCGATAACACACCAATTAAATCAATTATCCAAATCGCAAATGGTCATGGACTGACCATTTGTTTAAGCTTTGTAGATAGGGCTCTTCGAATCTTCACAAATCTCTAGCAATGGTCACACTATCTAACGTGATCAACTGCATCCTAATTTATTGTTAGCCAGAAATATCCATAGCGAAGTACCTTTTTAGCCAGAGTCTTCCACCCAGCGTAGTCACACAGCTACCCTCATGGCTTTCCATTGGTATTTTCCTAACCTTATATGTGGTTACACACTAAAGCAAGGGGGTAAAGAAATCTCTTCTGTATAGCAATTCTTCTTATACCATGAACCACGGTGCCTTTCGAAAGAGCTTCTTCCATTCATTCTTTTCTACCAGGAGAGTTCCTTTAAGCAAGTATTCTTTAATCGAGGTCATCCATGACTCCTATTCCTCAATGGTCTATAAAATCCACTGAAAATCCATCAAATCAATGCTTGGAGCTGTTAGAACCTCCATTGGAACTAAACCCATCATTTGTGCTTCCCCAGCATTAGCCAGCTTAGCCAATGAATCAACTTTTGTGTTCTCCTTTCTGAGGATATGCATAATAGTGTAATGCTCTATACCGTTCAACATTTTCAGTACTTTCATCAAGTAAGGAGCAAGCCTCGCACCCTTAGCATGATATTCCTTTCTTACTTGACAAACCACCAACTAGAAATCACCAAACATATGCAGCATCTTTATTTCCAGTTCTTTTGTTATCCTTAGCGCTTCTATCAACATCTTGTGCTATGTCTTGTTGCTATTTGTGGGAAATTCCAACTTTAATGCATAACAAATTGATCATCCTTCCAAGGTTACAAGCATTATTCTTGTGCCTGAATTACATTCATTTGAAGCTCCATCTATAAATTGTTTCCAATGAAAAAGCATGTCCTTATTGTCCTTTATTTCACCATCTCCTGCGGTAAACTTAATGATGAAGGCTACCAACGTTGTGCTCGTTTATCTCTCTCCTCGAATGGTAAGTAATATTGTATTGGCTTAATTCTTTGTTTCACCGCAGCAACATTCCCGAGGATTCGAGTTAGTATAACACCTGCTTCAAGTAATACGCCATCAGCACCTTAATTGGAGGAGCTTGAAAATATGGTCACAGCTTTCTTGATGAAATCAACAAGCAATATGCAAGTTTTTTCAATCTCTGGTAATTCTTTTCAGCTCTAGTAAACCAATTGCTGATGTAATAAACTAGCCTTTGAATCCTTGCCTCTCTCATACTGATGCTAAGCTTAATGCATGAGCAGACACTACTAAATAGACGAACAAATTTTCCTCGTCTAGCGGTTTGGATAAAATCGATGGTGTTTCCATGTGCTGTAGTAACTTCTCAAAGGCAATCTAATGCCATGTGATCCCATCTACTAGCTGATCAATCCTAAGCAAGGGAAAGTTGTCCATCGAGCATGCTTTATTTAAGTCAGAATAATCAATATTAATCCGCCACTTTCTGCTTGACTTCTTGACCAACACGAAGGTTGGTACCCGTTTTGGGTACAAAGCGTCGCGGATGAAACTATTCCGACTTCATTTTGTCTACTTCCTCTTTTAACGCAGTGGAGTGCTCTAAACCCAAACCGCACCATTTAGTTTCATAGGTGGAAATTTTGGGCCCATGTGCAGTGTGTGGCATGCTATGTCCAGCCATATCCCTACATATTCGAATGTGTCCAAGCAAATATGTCCGAGCAAATACATTCAAACTCGCAAGAAGGAAATTAACCAATTCCTTTCCTAGTCCAATTCCAAGCTGAGATCCAATCTTATGGGTCCATGATGGATCATCCATATCAATTGGAATATCGACATTCAATCCACCGGTGCTGCCCGCATTTCCTTTGACTTCTTCCAGGGATCCATAGACTTATCGAACCTACTATGGATCTTAAGCCAGAGCTTAAGCTTTAATTGCTATGCTTTCGAGTTTTTAATGAAGAGAGCCTTCTCTACATCCTTCCCATTTTCACGTCTCCTTCCTTCTCTTAGCTCAGCAAAATAACATTCCCTTTCAATGCAGTGGTCCCCTCTTACTGATCCAATCCATCCTTCATAAGGAATTTCATCATTAAGCACCAATGGGCCAGTGCTACACTAAAATCTGCTAAGGTCGGTAGGCCCAAAAAGGTGTTATATGCCGAATGCTCATCCACTATAACAAATTTTTTAGATCCACACAACCGTACGGTCTCCATCACCTAACACAACCGATGAATCAATCCACCTAACTAATTATTTAACTTCGCCTATGAATCCTTTAAACTTGGTTCTACAAGCTGTGACATCCTTCATCTAATTTTCATTTAATTAAATTTTCTTATTAAAAGGATGTTCATAGAACTTCCACTATCCACCAAGAGCCGATGTGGCTAGTCCAACAATAGTCAGTATAAGCATGGAGCCAAAAGTTTGCGCTTCAACTCCATCAGAGCCTTTATTCCTGAAAACAACATCATTCAATGTCATCCTTTGCATAATCGAAGCTCTGTCCTCTATGGCATAGCAACTCTCATATGGTACATACTTTGATGAACCTGCATACAGCTTCATTTTCTTCTAGCATTTTCCTGCTAGATGAGGTCGTCCTATAACGGTATTTATGACTAACCTCCCATCAGTGCGCCTAGGCCCTTTTCCGCTGGGTCCAAGCTGGTCCCTTTGGACATTTGGCCCTTAGGGTCTAGCGTTCTACCCACCATCCTACGAATCCCTGACATACTACTGTAATTTTTCTTCTTAATCTGTTCCATAATAAAGCCTCTTAAATGTCGGCACTCGTTCGTATTGTGTACATGAGTTTCATGGAATCGACAATAGTTTCCTAAGTGCCTTTCCTCTTCGGTCGCCTCCTTCCTAGGTAGCACCATATACCATTCCATTCCTTGCATATCTCTAAAGTATCATTCAAGGGCATATACTCATCAGGCCTTATGTTCCTCGGGCGTTTCTTCGTGTTGTTCCGCCTCCCAACAGAGCCTTGATTCCTTTTCTTATGATTGATAGAATTTTTAACATTTATAGCCACATTACTGGAGCTATCATCGATTTAGTTTATTGCAACATTGCCTTGAACCACCTCTTTTAACCGTCCACCATCAGTCTTTCTAGCACCTTGACTTGTTTCTTCCAAACTAAGAATTAATTAGCTTTCAGGTGGAATTCCTCCATAGTCGTCGATTGTTTCATCTTTAGTCATCTTCAAAAGTCCATGTCCGTATATATGCCTCATGCTAGTGCTATAAACACCAAATTGGATTGGTAACCTCCGTTACAGAAACATTAAACCTATTCAAAAACCTTTCAATGACTCCTTAAGTCCTTGAGATAAACTCTAAAAGGACATCACATCCTTAGATCGAGCAGTATGGAGCCTGAAGTGTGTAGGATCGATTTCACCCTAGAGGGGGGTGAATAGTGTGATACTGTTAATTATAAAAATTATTGCGGAAGCTTATAAATTATTTCAACACAGATATATCAAATTATAGCAGCACAAATAATAGCAGAATAAATGCAGAAATAGAACAACACAGAATTTACCGAGCTTCGGCAAAACCCTACCTACGTGCTGCCCCCAAGATTTCTACTAGAAATTAAGTAGTCGCACGCTTACACATGTAAACTCGCGACACCCGCTACTGACTAACCTAACTCTACACTCAAAACTCTGCCACAACTCAGCCACTGAGTTGCGAATTCTCAAGCTACGCCACGTAGTTTGTCTCCTAGTCACACGACTAGTAATTACAATGGTATTTTAAAAGTAAAATACAACAAAAAAACAAAAAAAACTCTAAACCCTAATTTAAATAAACCAAAGCCTTTATAAACTAGGCCAGCCCAAAATAAAAAGTGATAGATTTAAATCCTTTTTCCTTTTGTAGTATGGCTTCGGCCCAAATACGTTGATTAAGGTTGTCGGTCCTCTTTGTTCTGTATAATGGCGGCTTGTTCCTTTTTCCTTTGCTTGCAAATTAGGGCTTTATTTCTGAATTCGTCGACTTTCTGTTGCTTAATCGAAATAGTGTTTCCCAGTTCGTTGCTTTCGTCGATTGTTTGGCTCTTTGAATTGTCTTCGGCTACTTCAATTCGATCAAGTTCGAATTTGATTCTGGTATGTAATTTACTCCTTTTGCTTTACTGATTTTGGCTTACTTAAACTTGATGGACTTTAAAGCCGACGATGAATGGGTTTTTATAAGATTCGAATTCCTAATTTTGTGTCCGTATGATAGTTTGCTTGACTTCATCTCGGCCATTTGATTATGTTTTGATGTTGATGATTTATCTGACTTTGTCAATTTCATATGATTGTTACTTGATACTCACGTTCCTGATTCGTGACTTGGTCAATTTACTTGGCCACCACAGTTTCGAATTTGAACTGTGTTGACGTTGATTTCGATCTACGTTTCCTTTGACTTTGGTCAGTTGCTCATGGTTTTAACTTGATGTTGCTTGATGTTGTGCTGTTGAGCTTGATTCGAACTTGTACCCTGGTTATTTTGAGACTGCTACCTCGTTTATGTTTAGTTCATCACTGTTTTCATTTGCCTGTAGTTGTGTACTGTCTGGTTCATATTTCATTGCTTCATCATTTGTGTCCACTGCAATCTTCATTTGCAAATCAACTTGTTGCCGTATGTTTTCAATCTTGATTTCTTGCATATTGATGTTGAGCTACTTACTGGTTCTCTGTCTTGTTCAAAACTGATACTTTCATACTGTGTATCACTGTATACTGCATGTTGTATTTTTGGTGCTTGGTTTCGTGATATGAAATGCTGGTGGCTTCACCTGATATTGTCATAAACCACTTGGTCACTGTTGCATACATGTTGAACTCATTCCTGCTGTTGCAGTTCCATTTGGTTCATTTTGATTTGGATTGTTGTGCCATTTACTGGTTCTCTCACTTTGTCTTGTTCAACATATGTGTTAAGCCTTCGACTTTGAACTATTTTCATATGGGCTGATACATGTTTGTATACATATTCTATTGGGTTTATTTGTGTTAGTGTATTGGCTTTGCTATATGGTCAGTGGTGCACTGTGCTTCGTGTATATGAGCAGTTTCACTTTGTATTGTAGCTGTCTTGACCATTTGAACTTAGTTGATGTTTTGGTTTGGTAATTTCTGGTTCATAGTTGTAGCTATTGCCAGTTGCCTCTGGTTTGAGTTTTGCTTGTATACTTCATGTGTACTTTGGAGTTTTAGTTGAGATTTGTGATTTCCTTTGAGTTTCAGACCTGTATCATGGATGTTGCATTTGCATTAACTTCTTTATGGTTTAGTTTCACACTGCTGTCACTTGTAGTTGCCGTAGTGTTGCGGTCTTTGTACCATTCGAGGCGGGTTGCATATTTGTTTCATGACACTCTGCTTGGTGTTGCTTGATGCTTTGTACTTGTAGTCTTGTTCAAGTTCTTCATTTGACTTGTGTCTGGTTCTATTGGTGGCTTCACTTTAGTATTGTTGCATTGTCCACTACTGCACTGTTTGGTTGTATTTGAATTTTATGCTCGATAGTTTTATGATGTTTTGTAGCGCACCTGAGTTGAATCCAGCTTAAAGCTCGGGTTTGACCTTGTGCTTGTGTCGTGACATTATTTTTATTGCACTTGAGTTGAACCCGGAGTTTTGGGTTTGACCTGTGCTCGCCTGTCCCTGTAATTATATCAAGTGTATATATCGCTGTGCACGGCCTTGTGGCATATACAGTGATACACTGTGTATGTCACAAGTTGTTCGTGTATGATGAATTCAAAATTAAATGATGATGAACAACCCAAATAACTGAGGCAAATATTATTTTCAAAATCTATATTTTATTTTATACTGCAAAAATATTTTATTTTCAATTTTACTGCGTCAATGTATATTTTTGCAGATTTCTCAGATGCTGGATTCACATTGGAATGAAGTTGAAAATCAGTACGAGTTGAGTAAATGAGTGATATACAGTGAGGTGCAATGTAAATGTGAAATTGTGATGTAATCAAAATTGTATTGTAATTGAAGTTGTATATGTATAGTGAGAGCTAGAAATTTGTACTATACAAAATTGTAATAAATATTTGTTTGAATAAAATTTCTATTTGAATTCAAATTCTGTGTTATTTATTTCATTCAGCAAATATTTATTTAATCTATGAAAAATAAAATAGTACATTAACAAATACATTTAAATGAATATATATATATATGTGTGTGTGTGTGTGTTTATTATCATCAAACAAAAATCATATAATCGCATATTCAACAAAGTGCTCCATAAACTTCTTTGGCAATTCATCGATTGTTGATATGGATCTCGACGTGAGCCAGGTGAACCACATCGATGCAACACCTTCTAAGAAAATAGAAAAACACCTAAAACGAAAAACATACGATGTGCTAGCACTATCCATGTCCATTTATACTTGAGTAAGTGCTGCCTAGGATCGGTAATCTCATATATGATGGCATTGTTGACATCATAAACTTCCTTGGATACTCTTCCCTCAGGATGATTTCCATGAGCGGGGTTCTGCTCGGTATGGAACCCCAATCCTCATTTTTTTCTACCTTTTCTTTCTTCTACCAACTATTTAACCATATCCATTATATACTTTTCACAAGCAAGGTACTTCAAAGGTCGACTATCAAGGGCTATGCTGAGCGTTTGGCGCTACACATGATCTCGGTTTGCCAACCGACATCTACGTTCTCCGATCTTTAGGAGAACCATCCCTCTGATATTTAGTTGATGTCCGGTTGGTTTCATTGTGGTTTTTCGAACTTCAGCATCATAAGCAACAACATCAAGCTCATAGTCATCACGTCATGCTATAGATCGTCCTTTGAATTAAACAAGTCCATAACCTCGGATCCCTATTCACCAACTCCTCCAAGATTCCTCTCAGTACCAACCTGATTCTGGTCAGTACCAAGTTAGATCCTTCTAGGGGGATCACTATGGCTTTCTCTAGCAACTCCTTCTGCTTTTCCAACAAATCCTTCCTTCATTTTTTTTCTTATCATTTCACCTATTATGAAAGAAACTAGCGAGTTCTCTTCCTCGGATCCGATGAGTGAAACTTCCTTTTGCTCCTTCTTGGCCTCTGTGCTTATTGGGCTAGCAAAGCTATGCTGGCCTGGCCAGTAGAGCTTTCTGACTATCCACCAATTTTTGGTTCATCTCTTGCCTTATCTTTTGAAATTCAACCTCAGTAGCCATCTCCTATGGAGCATATGGTCTTAGTACTGCGTGCTGGTTGCCGATCTCCATTTGATGAGTATTTATTTCATCTCCACCAACTACTGCTCCTTATAACCTTCCTGATCTCCTCAGGGCCATAACTTCCTTTATGCTAATTCCTTTAAGTTTATTTAAGAAAATCATCAGGATCTAACCTTCGGATGATCCAATCCAAAATAGAAATCTAGATATACACCCAAGAAACTCAATTCTTAGCGAAAGCACTAAAATGTTGATGCCAAAAATGGAATAATACCCAAAGGCATAAGAAAACATTGAGATCTTGTAGAGTGTATGTAAAAGCAGTAAAAACAATAACGTTTTTAAAGTGGTTTAGCAATCTCTCACCTACATCCACTATAGTTTTTATTGATTATAGATTTAAGAGTCACCAGTACAAAAGATTTATCGATCTAAAGCCTAGTACAGCAAATAGTAACTTCCTTGGTGACTTTAATAGGGGAGAAATAGAAGATGAAAGTGGCAAAAGTGAAAAGTCCTTCTCTAGTTACTGTTATGTCTGTATTTACAGAGAAAATCATGTAGCAGAACCGAAAGCCCATAAAATATAAAGTCTAGATCAAGTCTCGAGCATGTAAGGATGAGTAACAAGGTCTAAACACCAAATAAAACCACTCAGTACAGAGTGGTTTTGCTCGATACCAAGTGGATTTCATAAGGGGCACCTTCTTCTTCCCATTGGCTTTCTATCTTTGATCCGTTGTGTTTTAAACACTTTTTCTTTGAGATTGAGTTGTTTCTGATAGGTTTTGATATATCTTGTTCTTGTCTGCTTTCATTGCTTTCTTCCAGAAAATCCTTAAAATAGTTCGTCTATACCTCGAGATATGTAATTCATGACAATCACTCAAGCCAGAGCTCTGTACAAGAATTTTGGAGGTCTCGCATGCAATACAAAGTGGTCGATACTTTGTGGTAGGACTCGATGTCGAGTGGGCCTCTTTGTTCCAATGCTTTTGGAATTTTGTTAGAGTGTTCGTATTGCCCTTTAAGCATGTTCCTATGTCCATGAATTGTTTCCTCTTCATCTTGATATTCTGATTCCAATAAGAATCTGCTTGGTCAAAAAGCTGAATAACATTTATTAATCTTATTAATTTTTAGATAATTTTTGAAATTTAATGCATAAACTTTCAAAAAAATTAAAAATTATATTATAGAATTTATAATAAAATTTCTTATTTTAAATTTAACTTATAAATTTTATTGTAATTTCAAAATAGATTTTAAAAGTAGCCCAAAGCCCAAATTTAAATTAGGCTTTTCATACTAGTGATAACCTTTGGGTTTACTTTACCTTTTAGGCCAGGTTGGCCAGGTATAACAGAGTACTTGATTACCCAAACTTAGTTTAGAAACTTCTCTAACACTCTCTGAATTGTTTAAGCTTAATTAGTTGATTTTAGTATTGCTACTTTAGTCCGCAGATGTCATTGGGCTATGAAATCATTGTTGGATTAGGTGGATCTTATTGGACCTGTAGATTCCAAATTAATTTAGACCTAATCAAAATAAATTTTAAATAAAATCATTATCTTATTTAATTGGTTAATAAAAGTATTTTATTTGGTTATATAAATGAAATATAATGTGTACATGTTTATCGAATACACATTTACGTGCAATATGCAATGTGTATATGGTTTAATATACCCATATCTAGGTGCTGAGATTTACACCACAACAAATGTGTTAGCCCCTTTATTTACATTTTTTTGTCGGTTATTATATAACTTTGTTATAACATAAAATATACTTATATAAATATGTCTATATATATGTAAGTATATATATATATATATGTATGTATGTATGTATCTTTATTAATAGTTGTGACAGATTTGGTGTCACACTTTTTTGGTATCAACATGAACTACCAAAAATGACCCTTTATATATTATCAAATCTTAATTGCTTAAAAATAAAATCTAACATTAAACTTCTTTCACAAATTCATACGACTTTGAAGTAGGATCTAAAAATTAAACGTGCTTTATAAATTCAAAACAATTCTAAAAATAGGATTTAAAATTAAACTTTCTTTACAAATTCAAAATACTTCTTTGAAAATATAAAAATCTTAATTTAACTTGAAAATTAAAAAATCATTTTATTAAACTAATTTAAACATATACAATTTACAAGTAAATAATTCACGTGCAAAGCGCATGTCGTAACACTCGTATATACATATTGTATTTTCCTCCTTTAGTAAAATATATCAGCCATAAATTTACACTACAGGGAAAAAATGTCATCTCTCAGAAACTTTGATTATCATTCTTCTCTTCCTTCTCTCTCAAGTTCATATGACCTAAGATTCCACAATACTAACAACTCTGATTATCGTTCTTCTCTTCCTCTCTCAAGTTTATATGACCCAAGATTTTGCAAATCTCAATCTTATGCACAAGTTGTATAAGAGAATCCGGGTTCATTATTTTATACCTCCAATCAAAAACTAAATTTCAAAAATTGGATTGATTGCAAAAAGTGGGATTTATACCATTTTAGATATAAAGGAAATAGACACTTTGCCAAGGAATGTCGTGAACCAGTACGACGTATCAGATGTGGAGTTTTTGGCCATAAAAAAATCATTGTTTAATGAAATTAAGAGAACAAGGTACGACATTTGTGGAAAAACCAATTATTACTGAACATGGGTTTCGTTGTGCTGAAGATCATGAAACCTAAAAGAGTTCTTCTTGGTCATCTATGGATAAAAAGAAACGAGGGAATCGGTTTACTGGAGGAAATGTTTACACACTTTGATGCTATTAATTTGGTCAACATTGGAAAGAATTTTGAGAAACAATTTAAGATTCCAATTAAATAATATGATGTTGGTACAAATCTTTATAATGAAAGTATTCAAAAACTTTCGAACTCTGGGGAAAAAGTTTGCTTGAATGAAGTGGGTGATATTTTCTCGGCCAATGTAAGGATGGAGAATTCTTTGAATTCATGTGCATGTGTAATGCTTTTTGAACCTGTAGTGCTGATGATAGACCCCATGAAACCATAGTAATGCTAATGATATTGTTGTTATTGTAGATGGTAATATGCAAAAAGTTAATGTTGAAATGGGCAGTGAAGATGATAATTATAATACTGCTGTTATCAAACATTTAACAAATAGGTCTAAAGTTTCAAAATATGGGGTTATCTTATCAAACAGTTTTGAAGTATTGAGCAGTGTTGAAGATTTGGATGATGTAAGTTTAAAAAATAAGATCATCATTGGTGAAGATAATCATGTCAAAAATGGATATAAATATGACGACGAATCAAAAAAAAAAACATGCATAGTGGATACAGGGATGCGTATAGCATACGTGCACAAAGAACGGGTGAGATTAAAAATATGAATATGGAAGCAAAGGATTTAAAATATGATGGAGTATGGCTATCAGGTAGGGCTGCTTTATTTGTAAAGGCAGGTGAAGTTAAAAATAAAGTAAACCTACCTATAATTGTCTACACTGATAATATTAATTGGTTGAAAGGCATAAGGTATTGTATGGATATTCAAGAATCTGTTAGTTTAAAATCTTAGAATTATGTTCCTAAAATCATGGAGGATAGCGGCGGTTATAAGGGAAGGAGTGTGCTATGGGCAAGATGGAAAATCTTTATTAATAGTTGGAATAGAAGCACAATCTTTTGGTCATACGGTGAACTTCCCAAAATATCCCTATATATACCTTTTTAAATATTAAATTGTTACTTCATACGATCTTTCCAAAAAATTGGAAGATAAAATCTCACTACAATTACTTAGACGTATTCAAATATAATTATAATTAGACTTCAGAGAACGAGTCAAATATATATGGCTGCATTAGAATAGGTAATGCAAGATCTTTCTTAATAAATCAACCAGTCTATAAATCTTTATTAATAGTTGAAATAAAAACACAATTTTTTAGTCTGGCCGTGAAATTTCAAAAATGTCCTTTCATGCAAACAAAAGGTCATGAATTCGAATCTCACTGTGAACAAATATTAACATCTATTTTCAAATGGAGGTTTTAAGCATAAACAATGTTACAAGTTAAAACTCTATTCCAACGAAAAAATTACATTTTTCTTTATGTTTTTCAATTTATTTTTATCAAACTAAATAGAATTTTCAAATTTAATAATTTAATAAAGAGCTTATATGCATGTGAATTGCACGTGCCAAAATATATATACTAACAAGCATACACACATACACATATATAATTATTAGATATAATCTTTATTAATAATTGAAATAGAAGTACAATTTTCTAGTTCGAATGTTAAGTTTCAAAAATTACACATGATTTCAATGCAAAATATGATTAAATATTTGTGTTTTTTTTAAATTTGATAAAACATATGCAATTTGTAGAAAAATAACTCATACGCGAAGCGCTTGCCATAATGCCTATCCAAAATAGTGGTTGTTCAAATGAATATTGCGGTGCTTGGTCAGATATGGGTTTGAGTAATAAACAATATAAGGTATTAAAGCATCGAGGATGTTTGGATAAGATTTTGTGCAAATATCAAGTTATGGGAAGTGGTAACATCAAGTATGGAGCATGTTAGTGAGTGTTTTAATCAGGGTATGGAAATGTCAAATCTGGAGCACGCTTGTGAACAAGCCACTGAATATGGAAACATTAGACCCAAAGTATGCTAGTAGATGTGAAGCATCAGATCTCGAATATGTTTGTACTAGAGAGGTCAAAGGAAATTATGTGATAGATCATGACTACACATTTCATAGAGGAGATCGGGTTCCAGTTATATGACCGAGTAGATCGTTAAGGAGGAGAGAGAGTCTCAATAGAGTGGCCACATAAGTGTACGAGGATTCTAGTTCTATGCTAGTAGAGTCGAATCTACAATGCATAAAGATGTTTGATCTTGTTCGAGTGCGCCTAGATCATTAAGGAGGAGTGCACGCCTTCAATGACTGGCCACTATAACTTCTGATAGCTCTAGCTCAAGTATGGATTTACTTTTGGGTAGTACATATAGTCCCTGTGCTTTGAGTTGTTTATCCTCTAGTAGCATGCAGTATTTAGCTAGGAATTTCGACTTTATATTTGAAGATATTTAGGTAGACACCTAGTGTATTGCGAATAAGGAATAAGAGCGATTAATTCAGTTAGATTATGAGACATGTTAGTTGGAATATTAAGTGTTTACAATATTTAAGTCAGCATTGTAAATTCAAATATTTTCTCAAAAATAATAATATTGATATTGTATTATTACAAGAAACAAAAATAAAAAATCCTGGTTTTGTTTTTATAAGAGTCTAAAGGGTCTTTATTTTAATCATTGGGTTCATCTCCTAACTAGGGGTGGCATGAAAGGATTGATGGCGGGTTGGAAAGAACACCGTGTTAGACTTTTACAATCTATTGTTAAAATTCATTCGATGCATCTTATATTTACTAATCTTAGTGATAGTTAATCACTAAATATTACCAATGTTTACGGACAAAACTTTAAGATAGATCGTATGGTTTTATGGAATAAATATCTTGAATTAAAATCATATGCTTTAGGTCCACGGATGATGAGTGGATATTTCAATGTCATTAGATTTTTAGGAGAAAGATCTCCTAGAGAAGATGATTTTGCCACTATGGAAGAGTTTGATCAGTTTATTATAAATTTTAACTTAATAAAGATAAAATTAAGTGGAATATAATTTAATTGGTTGAACGGTAGAGAAGACCCATTGATGTCACTGTTAGATAGATTTTTTCTCAATGACGACTTAGAAAGTGAATTCCCAATTTGTAAGGTTATTGGACTTCCAAATATATATTCAGATCTTTATCCAATTATCCCATTTTGCACCAATTAAAGTATTGGGACTAAAAAAATTAGATTAGAAAAGATGGGGTTATTAGAAAATAATTTAAAGATTTAATTACGATTAAAAGGCTTTTTATGAATATTTATAATTATAGATTTACAGAAAACATTGCTAAAGTATTTGTGAGTAAGCTTAGAGACTTAAGAATATTTCTTAAGAAATGGAGTAAAGATGTTATTGGCAATATTAAAATTAAAAAGGATAAATTATTAAATGAGATTTTAAAATTAAATAAAACTGAACAATTAAGAAAATTAAACACTTTAGAAAAAATGTGCTTTCAAATTTAAAAGAAGAACTTTGTAAAATTACTTTACCAGAAGAAGTGATGTGGAAACGTAGAGATGCGGGAATTAAAACACTTCATCTTCGAATATCAAAACATTTTGAAATATAATTAAGTGTTATAAATATGATTTTATAACCATTTTAAACATCATATAATTAATAAATAACAATAAGAAACTTGTTTTGGAATTTTTTACAAAAATATATTCTTCGAAGAAAAATCAATAATGTGACCGAAAATCGGTTTATTGGTAAAAAGCTTTTCGATCGATATAAGTTATTCGAACTCTTGTGCACTTATCTAATGATCAAATAAACACATTAGCAACTAATTGACACACTCTCCTCTTCACAAAGCTAGAAATGTTCTAGTAGCTTCCATATGGATAACAGATATAATTATGAGAATAGTATAAGAGTAATATATAAAGGACTTAAAGGAGAAGTGATGTGAGGTGAAGCTTCTATGACATGGTGGGGGGTGAGTGAGAGCTTAGACAACACCATTCCTAAACCTATATAAGGAGAGACATAACTTAGAGTATAATCACAAATTCAAATCTAAAGCTATCATAAAATCAATGTCTTCTTCTTCCTCTTATCAAAATTCCTAAAGCAAAATATATGAAAATCATTTCCAAGTTAACTCAAATTTGGAGTAAGACCTTGGGTCAATATTGCAAAACATCCTACCTAATTAGAAGTTGAAGAAGCAAAGCCACTCTCACCTTAAGAGAGAAGGCCGTGAGCAATAGTAAGAGGAGGAACGCAAGGAAAGGAGGAAACAAAGGTGGTTGCAAGGTTTTGGGATTCGGTGCTTTGATCTTGGTTGTTTGAGAGGTTAAAGGCGAGTTAACACCTCATTTTGGATAAAAATATAACACATACATATGTTGTATTGATTGTATATATATTGTTTGAATTGTTATTAACTTATATTAAAACATTGGCTTGGATCCTTAATTTACAAGTAAGTGACATATGTGATCCATGTAAACGGACTTGAACAAACATGGAATGGAATTGAATGGACTTGTATTACTTGTGACAAGATCTTGAACAAAGAACATAGGTTATAAATGGACTTTGGTTTATATCGGACTCAGATTTGGAAGTGCACTTATTGTGATAGTCGCTATAGATATAGTTGTGAATTGCCCTGTTTTTGGCAATGTTTATGGAACTTTGTATAGAGATCCTTAGGGATTTGTGAATATTATGAATGTTATTTGAGTATTCGTGTTCTTATTTCTTTGATGAGATTAGAAGTTCCAAAACGCAAGGATGCACGGGATGGTACAAAGAAGACGAAGGACAATTTGAAGAAGACCTATCCAAAGTTACATATAGACTAAGTATCTTAGTATCGTATATCTTTTGTAGTGTACTTACCGCTTGAGGTAGAGTCGCTTAGTATGCATTTCAGTTTGCAGTTTAGTTTGTACATGGTTTCAACAGTACTATACATATATATATATATATATCTTGTTTTGTCTACCTCATTTGATTAACATTTTTGTTTGAATTTCAAGGACGAAATGCTTCGAGGGAAGAATGTAGTGACATGAAAATTCAAACACTTGATATATAATTAAGTGTTATGAATACGATTTTATAACCTTGTTAAACATAATTTAACTAATAAATAATGATAAGAACTTGTTTTTAAAATTTGTTTATAAAAATATATTTTTCGAAGAAAAATTGAAAATGTGACCGAAAATTGGTTTATAGATAAACAACTTTTCGATCATATAAGTTATTCGAATTCTCGTGCACTTTTCTAATAATCAAATGAACACATTAGCAACTAATTAACAAACCCCTCTTCATAAAACTTGGAATGTTCTAGAATCCATATGGATAAGAGATATTATTAGGAGAAGGATATAAGAGTAATATGCATAAAAGAGAAGTGATTTAAAGGAGAAGTGATGTGAGGTGAAACTTCCATGGCATGGTTTGGGGGGATGGGTAAGTGAGAGATTAGGAAACACCATTCCTAAGCCAATATAAGGAGAGGCATATCTTAGAGTACAATCAAAAATTCAAAGCTAAAGTTATCATAAAATCAATGTTTTATTCTTCTTCTTTTTTTCAAAATTCCTAAAGCAAATTTTTTTGAAAATCATATCCAAATCAACTCAAATTTAGAGTGAGGCCTTGGGTAAACATTGCAAAACGTCCTACTTATTTATAAATTGAAGAAGCAAAGCCACTCTCACCCTAGCAAAGCCACTCTTACCCTAGGAGAGAAGGCCATGAGCAATAGTAAAGGGAGGAGGGCAAATACAAGATGGAAAGCAAGGAAATGAGGAAGCAAAGGTAGAAGCAAGGTTGGATCTAGGCTTGAATCCTTGGATCTTGGTTGTTTAAGAGGTTAAAGGTGAGTTAACACCTCACTTTGAATAAAAATATAATGCATATATATGTTGTGTTGATTGTATATATGTTGTTTGAATTGTTGTTAGCTTATGTTAAAACATTGATTTGGATTCTTACTTTAAAAGTAAGTGACATATGTGATCCACATATATGGACTTGAACAAACATGGAATGGACTTATATGACTTGTGACACGACCTTAAACAAAGCAAATAGGTTATAGATTGACTTTGGTTTAGATCGGACTCAGGTTCGGAAGTGCACTTATAGCGATAGTCACTATAGATGTAGTTGTGAATTGCTTTGTTTTTGGAAATATTTATGGAACTTAGTAGCGAGATCCTTTGGGGTTTCTCATCATTAACTTTTTATATAAATGTTTATGGCTATTAAAAGTTGAATAGTAAAAATTTAACAAACATCTTGAAAGCCAAAACATCATTAGTGCAAAACTGCCCCGTTTATTAATTGTGGCCTTTATAATAGGTTTGAAAAGATATTTAAATTTAGGTATTTCATTTCATTCAAGTGTTTATTAATTCATATTAGAGTATTTCAAAAGTGGTTTGAGACCTTTATGAATTTATAATAATTAGTTGTGAATTTTTGAAGAAGGGATATTTTGTTAGAAAACAAGTCGTTTTCAAGTTTTTAAGAAAATTAAAATGTTGTAATTTTCAAATAATATTTTGGATAAATATTTTAAAACCTATTATAAGTACTTTTAAGCATTTTAAAAGTATATACAAAGGTTTAGAAAAGGGATTAGAGTTGCCGAATGGCCAAATGGTTGATTGTTTAATTACTTGTTTGAAAAGTAATTAACTATGTTTAACACTAAAAGCCAACGAAGTAAGGCTTATTTATTTATGAGAGTTAAGATTGATGTCGAGTAGGAACGGAGCAATAGAGCTCTAACCTACCGGACTTGCATCTTGACTGAGGAATAGTAAGTCGAAAACATCGAAAGCATGTTAATCGTGTTGATTTCTTATTATTTATGCAAATAATCAATACTATACTTAACACTAAAAGGCGAGAAGGTAGACTTGTCTATTCGTGAAATTCAAGAATGAAGTGCCTAGGCAAGACTTTGATGCAACCAGTGCTCGAACTTACTTGGCTTCACTCTGGAACGACGAATAGTTAAGTTATGTTGAAAACAAGTTAAGCGAACGAACCGTGATTTATATAGACAATTGTTTTGACTAGATAATCAATTAGTTGATTATTGAAATTGACCTAGGAAGTTATCGACTGGCTCCGCGATTTTATACTGATAAGAACCCCCATGAAGAAGTATTGATACGAAACGCCTCTAGCTTTCACTTACATTTGAAAGAAATTGAATTGAGTTTATTGAAAATTCATCAAATTAGTTTTGGAGAGATCGAGATCGGTAAATATTTTACTTATCGAATACCACTTCAAAACTAGTATATGAGTTCTATGTTCTGAAAGTGGTTGTGAAGTGAAATGTTATAAATTTGAACTGTCTATCTTAAGGTTAAGTCCAAGGAAGGGTTCGGCATTAATATTTCAAACGATGTTGTCATATGGGACTATCTATCTTAAGGAGTATTACAAAAGAGAGGACAGTGTTAGCATTCATCGAAGGACTTATACGGGGAACATATATGTAGGTTCGAGATCTGTTCGAGATGCTCGAATTCATATAATGATTCATGGTATGTTCGAGATGTGGGAATCTATTTAGGGATTCATGTTTTATTCAAGTGATGAAGACTCATGTGAAAGATGCCGACCATAACCTCGACATCAGAAATGGCTAAAAACAGAATATGCCTTACACCCTACGATTAGCAACCCATATCAAGGTATTATCAACTCCATATCTAGAGATACTTATCGATTGTTGGTCGGTAGGAGTTGATGATATTTGGTTCATGTTGTTCATGTTTATGTTCAGACGTTGGTCCGCTTGTGCTTACCTAAAGGTATAATTTATCTAGAGATATACGTTGCCTGGAGGTACTTTCTGACCCTCGTGCAGAAGATTGGATTTAGTCTCAACCAAAGAGATCTCTAAGGAAAAATCCATTATGTAGACATACCTTGGTGTTTTTGATTGTAATCTAAATATCTTGTGGTGTGACCAATTTAAGCATCACAGCTATTTGATATGATTTATATTCTACACCTTAGACATTATCTATCATATCATTATGTTAAACTAAATGAATGGTTGGTTTCTTTGAGGAAAAAACCGTTACGTGAACTCGTATGGTCTCAATTGTTATTATTACGTGTTTCATGTTTCATAAGTTTTGTCACGCTGGTTTACCAGACTGATCTGGATGTTATTTTCTTATAATGCTCGGGTTAGCCTCGTGTATGTTTTCAGATTTAGCTATGGACGCTTTAGAGCTTATGGAGAGAAGATGGATGATTAACTTCCTTGGTATTCTTTTCCGTTGCATTTCTGTATTGTATATATCAGCATTGTGAGGATGGAAGGTTATAATTGTCCAAGTTGATGGTTGTACTTATGTTTTAGTAACTCTGATATATTTGTATTTAGAGTAACCCTTTGTACTACTCCTTTGGTATTATATATTACCGTTTCGTTGTGAGATTCTGATATTATGTTCTCTCTTTCTTGCTCTGTTCTTCATTTTGTTTTATTTTGATCCATCTTTTGTCTTTTTGGCACTTAGGTGTTCAACACATGAATATAGTGGATGTATTAGTGTCGATATTTGAGGGTCGAAAAGTCGGGTCGTTGTAGAAACAAAGATCTAAAGTACAATGAATGAATTAAGGGGATAAAAATACTCAATTTTTCCATAAAGCGACTAATAGTAAAAAACGTAATAATACCATTAACTCTATTTTAATTAACAATATCGAAGTTTTTGATCAAAAAGTATTAAACAAGGAGTTTACGGATTACTATAAAGAAATTTTTGGAATTAACAAAGGGCGTAGAATTAGGGATAATTGGGATGAAATTTATACTAGTGATATTAAAATTAATTTAGTTGGATTAGATAAGCTATTTACGGAAGAAGAGATTTTGAGGGCTATTAAAGACATGCCCAATGACAAATCACCGGGTCTGAATGGTTTTCCTATTTAATTTTGTGAAACTTTTTGAAATATTTTAAATATTATATAATTAAAACATTTAATGAGTTTTACTATGGTTCGTTACAATTAGGTAGGTTTAATTTCAAAACTGTAATTTTACATCATAAGAGAGTGTGGGCTAATTTAATTAGTTCACGGACTTCATACCTATTTCATTACTATATTGTTCTTTTAAAAATTATTTTTAAGGTTTTAGCTAATAGATTAAATATTAAAATGAATGAATCAATAGATAATATAAAATTACATTTATTAAGGGTAGAAATATTACAGATTAGTTAGTCATAGTACAAGAATTTCTTAATTACTGGTGTAAAAATAGTACCACATGTGCACTTTTAAAACTTGATTTTGCTAAATCTTTTGATTCAATTGATGGTGATTTTCATAATGATTTATTATTGGCTAGGGTTTTCAGTGTAAGATAGGTAGGTTGGATTATGTCTTTACTTAAAATTGGAAATTCACGAATTATGGTCAAGGGCATAATTGGAAATAAAATTTAATCCAAACATGGAGTCGGGCAAGGGGATCCATTGTCACCTCTTCCATTTAATTTAGCAGTTGATATTTTTGCAAGGATTATGAAGTTGGCCAATAGTAATTGGATTGCAGACAATGTAGGACATGTGACAAAAGTAATGGCCTTTCCATCTTACAATTTGCGAATGACACTATGATTTTTACTTCCCAATTGCCCAAATACATTATTGCACTTAAATTTATTTTATATAGTTTTGAACTGCTTTCTGGATTAAAAATTAATTTTAATAAAAGTTTGGTATTAATACTAAATGATATAGATAAGGTTAATAACCAAGTCGCTTGCAATGAACTCTGAAATAATGAAAATTTCCATAGAATATTTAGGACTTCTGATAAGGCCACAAAAACTTAGGCACGATGATTGGCTAACCATAACGGACAAAATTAATAAAACATTGTCCAAATAGAACGATAAATATTTATCAAGGGCATATAAGATAATTCTCATTAACTTAATTATATTTGCTTTACCTATATGTTAGATGTTATTTTATCTTTTTCCTAAATGGATAATCAATCAAATAGATAAATTAGAAGAGATTTTTTACGGAGTGTCGATAACTAAAATAGTAGTTCTAAGTTTCATGTTAAATGGTAAATGATTTATAAATCTAAAAAAGATGGAGAACTTGGGATTATAAATTTGCATAACTTAGATATATCTTAATGAGGAAAATGGTTATGAAAATTTAATGATAGTAACGAAAATTTAATGTACAAAGAAATAATATCGAATCAATGGTATAGTGGTAGATAAAATTTGCATCATGTTTCTATTATTAATACGAATAATATTTCGCACTTATGGAAATCGAGAATAATAAATTTTGATGCTTATAAATTAGGTATTAATACTGTAGTACGTTCGAGGAATAACACTTTATTCCGGCATGATTGTTGGATAACACCCTCTTAAAGTAGAATTTCGAGAGTTATAGGAAAGTTGTAATTTTGAAAATGCACTGATCTCGGAATTATATAGACCAAATATGAATTTTCCATGGGAATTTAGTTTTAATCGTATGCTAAAGGGAACCACTTTATCTCAATTCGCCTTATTGTTTGTTAAGCTAGAAGTATACAATAATGATAATGAAAATGACTTTAAAATATGTTGTTGGGATAAGAGAAAAAGCTATACAACTCATTCATTTTATAATTTTATAAACTTTTCAGGAGAAAATTAAACATACTTAAATACTTTTGAAAAGTTAATGCTCCACCTAAAGCGAAAGTACAAATGTGGTTAATTATACATGGAAAATTAAATACTATAGAAATGTTAAAAAGGAAAATGTATTCAGTGATTTTTTTTCCTATAATACCAAAATAGAAAATATTAAGCACTTATACTTAGAGTATGGTAATATTAGTTTTATTCTTATAAATATTCTAGTATATTTGATGATAATGTAACAAATAGAGATATTAATTGTGATATATATCGGCATAGTTGTAGATTTTATTATAATGGATATAATAGATTTTTACTAGATACTATATACATAATTACGCGTTGGTTTATTTGGTTTGAAAGAAACCAAAGACTGCTTGATAATAGTAACATTGACTTGGAAATTTTGATATATATGTATATATATATACACACACACATATATAATTACTTCATTTTGTTTTAACTGGATTTCAAATCCTAATTATAAATTAAATAAAAATGATACTTTTAAAGAATTCCATAAAAAAATTGTACCGATCTTTTAAATAAAAAATTCATTCTTAGTAATAGAAGAAATAGTAATAATTTAAATTCAATCTCATTAGACATTTTTTTCTGATGACATATCTGATATTATGTTATTGCTAGAAAACTAGATTCGAGTTAGAAGTATCATTATGCCTTTTTATAATTTCTAACTCCAAGATTTTACATAATTGGATCTATATTGTAGCTTTTACTGCTTCGTATTTAGCCTATTCATTATATTGCTTGTTTTGTTACTATTGCATATATCTGTATATAAATATATTTGTATACATATACATATAACGGTCTTACACTTTTTGTAGTCTATGTTGCAGCTCAAGATACGCTCGCGGTCAGGATGGATTCAGCTAATTTGAGGATATGATCACTTATCAATTTTAATGGATTATAGTGTTTTTTTGTTATTTTATCGTGGACCTTACTTTCTAAGGTTGGGGTCTTTTTTTAATTTTGTACAGTGTGGGTATCGCTACCTGTCAGGCATGTTAATAATTATTTTTTCTAGTCTAGAATAAAATTCATGAGTGCTCTCCTCTTCTAATAGAGGATCACTCGTTTCTCTCAAAAAAATATTATACATATTGTAAATAGATTTTATACAAATGTAAATATAAAGAATTTAAAATTCAAAGCAAATCTTTAAGAAAAAGTCAAAATTGAAATTAGATTCAAGTTTTAAGAATATCCTCTTAAATTCAAATTCAAATCTAAATGTTTTACAAATTTTTTTATATAAACATATACAAAATATATGGAATTTCTTTTGAAAATACATAAAAATGCATACAAAAATATATTTTAACTTATATCAGATTCTAATATAAATAATATAGTATAGTTAATATAAAATATAATTATATATAAATATATTATTTTCAGTTATAGATTAGTTTAAAAAAATTAATTTTTTTTATAATCCGTGCGGATTAAAAGTATATTATTATTATTATTATTATTATTATTATTATTATTATTATTGTTGTTGTTGTTATTATTATTTAGATTGAATTTCTATACGAAAATAAATGAAATTTATTTATGAATTTCGTATATCATTGTCTGAATATATATTACATATTTATTTATATATATTAACAAGTTATAATTTAATATTAATGTTATTAATATATATATATATATACACACACGTTTCGTTTAAATAAAAAATATGTAAACAATTAATTTTTTTAATCATGTGCATGCAAAACAACTTGTTTTGAATTAATTAGAATAATTTATTAATATATTTATATATGCATGTTAGTTTTAAAATTAATTTTTAATTCATAAATAGTTTAAAATTACTTTTAAATTCAAATTTTTTTATTGACATGGTCGAAAGCAAAATGGACTTATCTACATAAAAGAATTTTTTATATACAAAATATATTATTGGGTAGATCGACAATCGATACATGTGAATTCGTGATATGATTAACCTACAGAAGTACAATAGCACGATGATTATGCATGTAAATTCATATCCAATAAATGTTGCCTCGGTTGTGGCTTAGTTGTAACATCTTGAATATTGAATCAAATGATCTCCTAGAATTTGATTCCATCTCATCCAGAAATTACTAGTAATCGAAGAGACCTACGTACCTTGATTTAATTTGATTTAAATTTTTATTTAGTTTGAAAATTTTGGAGGAGAAGATGGCTACGGTTTTTGTCCAATAGAAAGGGAGGCTAGAGTACAAAGTCAAGTTAATGTATGGTATATATAAGAAAAGGAAGGATGAAATATGGGATCTAGATCTTATCTTTTACCATTTCTTTTCTCTACCAATTCAAATCCAAATATCAAAACTATTATATCCTCCTACCCCCACATATGGTTGTCCATATCACAAGGCTAATGGGCATAGTTGAACTTTCAAATCATAACAGCAAATTCACATTTAAATCAAATTCAATTAATGCATATCGATACTTGTGTATATAACTTTTATATATACGCACTATTTTCAATACTGATTCAAAAAAATCAACTAAAATTTTATAATTAATATTTCACAAATATTAGCTAATCTAATTAATTTATAGCAATTATAATTCAATTAAATCAGGTGGTATTCGGAGTACTCAACATTGCGGTTGTGGGACTCTTAGGTGTAAATTCGATCAGCTATTAATATCGAACAATTCAATAATTAATGTTTACATGTCACTTTAGCTGGTGGTGTGACAGTTTGACCGAAGTTATCGCTTACGCGATTTCGGTAAAATCCAGTTTCACTATTTTAAGCGGTCCTCGATAATGATAATTGTTTGCACCGATTATCTTCATCAAACTATATCATATTAGGACATATGGAATTTGGTATTGGTCAAAATTCCAATATCGCACACATTCAACTTTTTTAATTCAAGCACAAAATCATTGGTTCAATAATAATTATTATTATTAATCAAACTACTCTGTCTAGTGACTTTGATTTTGAGTTGACTTCGGTTGACCATGATATTAACCTCGTATAGCTGAGGAAATGAATTGTCTATTGAATAGTGTTTCATTTTCAATACTTCAACCCCGACCCAAGTATAGTCATTCGGTGGACGTCGCGTTATGATTTAACTATAATCAAAGTGGAGTGTCTATATTGAAGTTCAATAATATTCCCAAGTCGAGAGAACTGTATAATATTGTCACTTCGATATTTTCTACTTGACCTTAGTTATATTAACCAATAGAGAACTATCGAGTGAGTTAGTCCATAGTTATCCAATATATTAGTACGTAACCCTTTAGTGCCTCCAGCAACCATGAATAATATCCTGCCCAAAATTTGGAGAATGTTATGTAATTTAGTCCCAACGGATGTATTGATATCACGTGTCGATTCATTTTGACTGAGAATATTTTAAACCATATGTTTATTATATTATGATAAATTGCTAGCTATTATAGTACGTTGTAATTACTTCCACAAAACATACAATTAATGGATTTTCTATTAAATAAACTTAAATTAAAATAATTGATTAATACACCACAGTATAACAAGTATAGAATAGAAAGAAAAGGACATTTTATTTCAAACAAGATTTTATTACAGAGTTAGTATTTGTAATAAATTACAGAATTTGCCTATAGGGTCTACTTTTAACTCTAATATTACACTCACTAATCTTCAATTTTTATGATTTTGATGAGATAAAAAGTTATGTGAGGACAAAGAAAAATTCCTTATTTGAACTTCATTGTAGTAATTTTGAATTATTTTTATAAGGAAATGATAATGATTTGGTCCTTTCTTTAACAAAATTATTTAACCAATAAAAAAAGGGAAATTCTGGAATACATCTTTATAACTAAAAAAATAAGCTTAAGTCTGTCTTGATTTTCTTGTATAAAATACATTCCTACATTCAAAAAAATGGATGAAATTCAAGTGGATGTTTAGGTAATTTTACCAACCTTAAAATGCGCTCTTAGTCTATATGTCCATAACTCATAACCTCACACGCTACATATCTTGGTAGTGATTCTTAAATTTGGACGGGAGAAGTAAAAAAGAAGGAAATTCAAAGAAGATGGATGTATAAAATAGTTTCCAAAGGAAGAAATGTAAAAGAAACAAGTTTTAGAAAGAGCGATGTATCCCTGATTTCCAATAAAATTATATGTACTTTTTCCCTCTTCTTATCCAACAGTTATGTTTTTCATTACTTTTTAAAAGTTCATGGATTTATTAGCGCGCACACACATAAGTGTATGCACGCGCGTGCACAAGTAGATAAACTATGCCTTAAAGTTGACCTCCACAAACCATATGATAAGGTAAACAGATTTTTTATCCTACATATGCTCAGATGTATGGGGTTCTCGGAAAAGTTTGTAGAGATTATTTCGGAATGTGTTACAACCCCTACCTTTTCCATTCTGATTAAAGTAATTCCCAAAGGATTTATTGCCAGCAATCATGAGATTAGACAAGGAGATCATTTATCTCCTTATCTATTTGTTGTTGTCATGGAATATTTTACCCTTCTAACAGAGTTGGCTAGTCACAAAGCTTATCCACACTATTGACAGTTTCCACCCTAGAGCGAGTCACTTGCTATACACTAATGACCTCATAATATGCACAAAATCAACTTGTGAAGCTGCTTATGCTATAATAAATATTTTCAATACAATAGAAGCGAATGTTGGTCTCAAGGTGAACGAGCAGAAAACAAAATGCTATTTTAACAAACTTTGCATGAACAAAGACTTAATTTTAGATATTATGAAGGTGAGAGAACGGGATCTTCCTGTAAAATATCTAGGGGTTGCCCTATCGTAGAACAAGATCACTGACAAGAAGTATGCTGCTCTAACTACGAGTATAAGTGACAAATTCTATGGATGGAGCTCTAGACTTCTTTAGCGGGAAGAATAGAAATGCTACACCCAGTTATTCAAGCTAAGGCTTATTTCTAGCTACAAACATTCCAGCTACCTGATGCTCTGTGGAGAAAATAGAAAAAGTTTGCTCTGATTTTATATGGAAGGGCGGGCTGCACAAAATCAAGTACCAAGATTTATGTAGGCATAAGGATGAAGGGGAAAGGGACTCAGGAAGGCTCAAAGATACGAGGGAAACTTTCACCTTAAAGCAAATTTGGAGTTCATCAACTCCAAAGGTCTATGGGCTAGATGGTTGCGGCAAAGGTACATTAAGGGTAATTTTTGGCACATGGTGATGGATAATAACGCATCATCTACATGGAAGGCCATTCTCAGGGTCGAGACAACTTGGCAGCTAATTATTCTAGAGAGATAGCATCTGGCAAAGATACGGAACTTTGGAGGGACCCCTGGATAGATGGTAAATCCTTAATTGATCATGTTAGGTGGGACACATATTCGGTTATGGGTGCCCTGAGAGGACCGTGGATTCTGTTATTTAGGATGGGAGATGAGGTGTGATTTTATTCCTTGTAATTCAGAGTAACGCACTCAAATAGAATTCATGCCCTTATTTATTAGAAGTAAGAATGATATGTGAACATGAAAACACACAGCAAATAATTTCTCAATTAAATCAGCATAGGAAGCATCATGAGTAATAGATCGTGTTTTATAGTGGAGCAAAGTAATTTGAGACAAGTCTAATACTTGTAAGACATATACTAAGTCATTCTTGGCAGGTTGCCGACTAAAGATCGTTCAGACAACTGGACTATTATCAATGATACAACATGCTGCCTTTGCAAAAAACAAATGAAATCTCACAACCATTTCAATTGCGATTTTTCGAAATCATTTTTGAACAACAGCAAGCAAGCTACTAATTTTACATTCCAAGCGGTAAATCTACAGCGAATTGTCACTCACCTGGTAATTATCTGATAGCGAAAAGACGTCAAATCCAAAGCGTATAACATCTGCATCACATTGGTTGTTTGGTGGATTTGGAAGGAGAGGAATCGTCGAATGTTTCAAACGAAGAGGCACAGCGCACATGAAATCGGCAAATTAGCTGTCTTGGATATGAATTTATTTGTGAAACGGAGTAGGATGGCGAAGCTTACCAGCGGCGGGGGACGAGCAAAAGGCGACTCTAGAGAAGTGGATCTAACTCAGACATTGGAAGAAACCCCAAGTATGAGCTTCCATTTCCTTCCGCCATGAATGTCTAGCTGAAGTTCCCATTTCCAACTTACATCTGAAAAGTAATGTAAGGAATGTTCAGTTGAAAAGTTGTAGTTTGTATGTTTGTTGTACTGACGGGAGGATGTCGGTCGATCCTTCTGGGTTGAAATGTTCAAATAAAATTGTACCCACTTTCAAAAAAATAACACACACACACATACATACTACATAGTATTTTCATTCAACAGTTGTTTTTTGTTTTGTTTTATCCTTTTCAAAATTCATGGCATCAGTTCATTGGATAAACTTATGTAAGTTACCCTTTTGTTTTTTTAAAGTAAAACCAACTAATTTTGGTATTTAAAAACGTAATAACTTATTTAAATAGCTTGAAACGGGTCAGAGGAATTTATACACATAGGGTGCGTTCTTTTTCGAGCCAAAAAGGGCAAATGAAAAGTGCAAAAGAAAAGGGTAAGTTCGCGAAAGAGGAATGCGTTCTTTTTACAAAAGAAGCAAAGTTATTATTTTATTGTTTGTTTATATTATTATTTTATTTATGTTAATTATTGTTAAATATAGAATAAAAATGCAGAAATAAAAATTCATAGTTCAAAATTTACAATACAAATGCAGAAATAAAAGTACCAAATAAAAATATAGAAAATAAAATACAAATAAAACAAACTACATTCTCCTTCTCAACTGGGAAACAAGATAAATAACAGCCTTCCTAAGCTGCTCGGGGTTGTCCAGTAGGGCATGCAAAGGATTGAAATCTCTGCTATCATACTCAGCCAAACAAATCATGACCTCCCATTCTTCATAATCATCATTCTCCTGTTTTGCTTTCATACACTTAGGAAGAGTGTGAAGAACTGCCAACAGACCTAGAAGGACCACCAGTGGGCCGTTGTTGTCTAGGTGCTCTGCGATTGGAGATCTCCACAATATCACCCCTAAGATAGTCGCCATAAAGCTCTGTGTTGAACTTTAGCTGAACAGGTGGATGTGGTGGAATTATGAAATGACATTTGTCGGTTCTGATGCAACCATCAAAAATCACGTCCAACTGCCTAAAAAGAGCAGACGAAGCATGTTTGTATTTGCGGTATTTTGCTGCAGCTGTATCCCACCACTTGTCAGATCCACCGACCGTGTCCCGTTCTTCGTTTCAATAGCCATATGGAATTTGTAGCAGCTTGTTCCGTGGGCTCCACTCATATTTTAGATTATGAACTTGTTTTTCATTTGCCTAGCATTGTAATCCAGACTAGTTCTTACGTTGAACATGACTGTGATCTAGTTTATCATTATTTCATATAATATTTCATTTAGGGGCAAAGAAAAAAGAAAACTTTTTTTTTTGTTGAACTCGTTAAAAGATATACTCTAAAATATGAGTTATAGGACAACTTATGGTTCCTCTTCGTAACACTGTGCAACACGGTAGCACGCATATCAATATTTTCAAAACAAACATCGACGAACGCGTTTGTCCTGTCGGCATTCCAGTCGACGATGATTCTAGTAGAAGAAGAAGCAGAGTGGCTAGACGTTCTGAAAAAGATAATTAAAAAATCAATTCAAAAAAATCTGAAAAAAATATATATGGTAGATAATAATATAAAAAAAACAAATATAAAAAAAATTATTTGAAAAAATCGATGACGAATCTTGTAGAAATTGTTAGATTTCGGATTTTTTGCTAGTGATTTAGTTGAGAAATGGAATGGTACATATAGTGAGTGATGGGGTATATGGCGGTTGGGTACGAACCGTTCGCGTTGGAGCGTCTAACGCGAACAATTCGTTTGAACTTAACAGCAATGTGGGATCACGCTTGACGTGTCGGACACGTTAGACGGAGACGCCTACGCTAACTGTCCATTCTGCAAACAGAACCGCACCATAGACCGTCGTGCTTTAGACGCACTGCTTTTCCTCTTGCTTTAGACCGTCGTGCAAAAATTTTACATTCCTGCTGGACAAATTATATTACTTTTAGTGGGAATAGTCTAGTCCAACAGTCAAAACCCAATTCACAGAAATCGACATTTATTACTGAACAGAGGGAAAAGAATCGCAGTTCAGCACTTTGCTTCGATGCAGTTTATACTCTTTCTCAATCTGAAACAATAATAATCGAATGCTCGATTCAAATGGTACCGCTTTCCCTGTTTTGGCTTGTAGATCTGTCTCTTATTTTATAAACTTAGCTGTTTTCTTGGGTATGAACCGGCTATGATCCTTGTGGAGTAAATCTGTAAATTTTAGGTTGTCGTTAATTTTTTGCTTGTATGAACTGATTGGTTCTTCTATTTTCCTGCTTAAATTAATGGCTTAGCGTCAATCGGAACTTCTTGTGATGTTTATAGGCTTTGGGAGTCTAGGTTAAGTTTGATACCTTCTTCTATTTATGTTTATTCATGTTAGTACATATTTTAGAAACTGCTGTCACTGTTTAATTGAATCCGGGTATATAAAGCTTGTCTAATAGTTGATTACCGTACACTTTGGATTGAAGTAAATTTGCATAAATTGATTTTAATTAGTAGTATTCTTGATAAGCCCTAAACATACAGCAGTCTTTATGCAAACATCAAGTATAAATTAGGAGGATTACCGTCTATGGATATTTTATTAGTATACAGTGTTTGCTTCTAGGAGGAAGTATATTGAAAAAAACACCAATTATGTTGGAAACTACATTGATGCTTCACTTGAAGCATCAAAATACCATCCTTCAATAATATGTACTTTCCGTGTGTCATATCTAGCCAGTTGATTTTTTGATCTTTTTGCAAAAAGCTGTGTTTCTTTATGGAAATCTAATGGCTCGGTTTATTTGCATATTTGGAGTGTAGGCGACAAATAATCACTATTGTTTATGAATTTTTGCCTATTCGACAGAAGCATCAAAAAATCTCCTTGTTTTTATTTTCTATTTCTGTGAATCCGATTAAAACTGAGATGAGCCTTGGCATTAACTGATCAAAGCAGTCATATGCAAATGCATGTCCATCCTTATAAAGAATCATTACATGTAAATATCTTTGAGCTGATAAAATACCAAATCGTCTTGTCCATTTGCTAGAATATGTCAACATCAACATACCAAGTCGTCCGTGAGAAGGAAACTTGTAACAAATACATGTAACTAGTGTATTCATATCAAGTCTACAGAGGGGGGTTGGGGGGAGGGGGGGGGGGGGTGCGCAGAAACTTGCATAAAGATTTTTAGTTATTTGCTTCACAGGTGAATTGCAAATATCATTGTATCATCAATAGGGGAAAATACCCGCGGGGGAGGGGGGGGGGAGGGGTGGGGGACCTTGCATAAAGGTTCATAGTTATTCGCTTCACAGGTTAATTGCAAATATCATTGTATCATCAATAGGGGAAAGGATACACACACACACTATAACGTTTATGTCGTCCAAACATGTTATAAGCATAATATTTTGACCAATCATCTCAAAATATTTTCTAGCTTCATGCAGACATAGAACTAAATTGTTAGTTATTTTGAAAAAGAACTTAAACTCCTCAGAAACAAAATTAACATTCCATCTTCTGAATAGATTGCTCAAGCCAATTATCACAGATCCTAGAATCGTGTGAAAATCTGTAGTACCAGGAGTTGTACATATCCCAAGCCAAATGGTTTGAATAAATACTCTTCTGCATGTGATAACACATGTTGTTATAATTGAAAAAAAACATCAACCATTGACTTGGATGAAGATACACAAGTGGTATATAAATATTGACAACCAGGGTTGGTCTGTTCGGTTGGTTTTAATATAAATATAATGAATGAATCAAAATAACCCAAAGCAAACCAACCAATATGAACTAATTTTTGGTTATTTCTGCTGGTTTTTTATTTAATTAGATTTAGCACTTTTTTTATTGGTTTGAAAAATCAATATACAAACACATCATCATCAAATCATAATTAAATCATATTTATTGTATGTTTTATGAGTTTTGCAAACAATTAGATTTTTCATGTGCGTGTACCTATTATTTTGTCTAAGCAACTTATGTTACACACAATGTTTTCATTATTAATTTTTTCAAAATCATACAGAAGCATGCTGGTTTAGTTTTTAGTATTCAATAAGAGCGAGCGCGGCTATAATGCGGGATTGAGAAAGGGGGGACAGACTCTAGGAAAAACCTAAACGATGGAAATGTGCTTTATGTGTGCGTGCGCGCGTGCGCACATCCATATGCGTGAGGTGGGTGTGCGTGCTAGCATGCTGTAAAATTTGTGTTCAGTTATATTTACGAAATATTGTTAGCTCACTGAGAAATTCTCGACATATTTTGTAATTTTATTTCTCTTGCTATTTATGTAGATGTATAGTTGCTAATATAGAGGGGGACCCATATTGGTTATCATCATCTGATTCACAACCATAAGATTTTATCAACTACAATGTTGAGACAAGCATCCAGTAGGAACCAAAGGTCGAAAGGCTTCAAAATCAAGCATGTTCTTCAAATTTGTTTGTTGGTTGCTATTTGCATATGGTTGCTTTATCAAGTCAAGCATTCTTATGATAAGAAAAGAGCTATAATAGAAAGAAGCTCAAATATGCTACGTACCAGCGTTGACAAAAAAGAAGACTTTTTCAAGTTCGGCAGAAAATTTGTACCTCAAACTGATGAGCATCATAAAGATGTAGAAAGTGATGAAAGTCGAGAAGAAGAAACAGAGGAAGATCGAGATGCGAAGCAAGAGGAAACTATACGTGAAATTGAAGATAAAGAGGCAAAAGATGATAATATTGATGAACATGATCAAGATAAGGGTGACAAAGAAGAGCATGAGCATCTATTTGAGTCTACTGAAGAAGAGGAAAAGCATGTTAACGATAAGAGAAATAATGACGAAGAAAACGAACATGGTGAAGTGGATGTATTTGATAAACAAGAGCATGATGGCAGTACACAGGAGGCTCGAGAAGAAAATTATAAACGAGATGATGCTTCTAGTGCTGTAGCTCATGATGACCATGCAACAGAATCTGAAACTGGGGCTTTAAATATTGATGCTCAAAATGCTAATTATTCTAAGGGAACTAACGATACTAAAATTGATGTTATTAGCATTGAAATTCCAGAGAAAAAGGTTCAGAAGTATGAAAATGTAACTAATGAAACAGATGAAGGTACTAAGAATGATAGTGTCCAAGAAAATTATGGGGAAATTACTGAAGCATCAGCTAATGCTGCGAGTGAAACTGATGGTAATTTGGCTACCAAAGTGTTTGTTAACGAGACAGTACAAATCAACAGTGGCTACCCTAACAGTACACGTTCTGATGGCAAGGATGACAATGGAACAACATCCAATTCAACTATTAATGAATACAAAAGCGAACAACAAGCCAATTCTGCAAATCTAATTGAAGTGCTTAACAATTCTACTACCTCTACCACAACTATGCTGAATGATATTAGCACGGATTTAACACAAATTCAAGGCATTTCCAATGATAACAGGACTTCAAATGAGGATAAGGCCAGTTTGCAGAGTTTGCAGAACACAACTACGGCTACAGGAGATGTCAAAACTTTACCACATACCATTGTAGTCGAGTATCCTGCAAATCATTCAACTACTGCAGTTGATAAACTTAAATCAGATAATACGATCCCTCCAAACGAGAAAGATGCAACGACCCCTTATTTAAATGACTTCAGAAATGCAACACAAGACAGCCCTGATGTTTCAGCACAAGGTGGAGTTACAGAAGAAGAGAGAAATTCCCGAATCGACCTCTCAACCTTACCCACCATTCAAACTGAAGTCTCTACGATACAAGAGGATGAAGCTGTGGAGTGATAAATTGTTCTACATCTGAGTGTTAGTATGACTGTAATAATTAGGCCTTTGTAGCGTACGAACAATCTTCTACTGATGTTCCATCGTATGTTATTGCTTTGTTTTAAATGTACGCATTTTGAGCTAGTAAGTTATGATGTTGGTGGAAAATGTTTCTGAGAACCAAACTTTTATAACCTCTTGCATTTTCATATCGTGCTCTTTATGTTACATGGACTAGACTAGAACAACAATATTGCCTATATATACAAACTCTGTAACGCATTGACCTTACAGTACACAATCGCTCATAGTATCTGACATGTTATATACTACCTACCCCCAGATAGGCTAGAAAGACTCGACACGGAAGAAAAAGAAGAATTTTTAACTGAGGAACTACTTAACCCTTCGTTGGTTAAAGGCGAAATCACACTGAAGCTGGAAAAATTGAGGGGCAATTCAGGGAGCGTCAAATCTCCTTCAATGTACTGAACCACTTGCCTCATACTGGGTCTGGCCGCTGGCACCGGGTTGGAGCACAGCAACCCCAACTTCAAAACCAAACTCAGCTGGAACGCATCATAATCGTCCCCCAATCTGGAGTCCTTTGCTTCCAAAATTGCCCCTCGTTGCCAACACTTGAGTACCCGGCTCACCAGCATATGTTCTTCTACACCCACACTGAGATCAACCGGCCTTCTCCCGCAAGCAACTTCCAACAAAAAAGCTCCAAAAGCATACACATCAGTCGCAGTAGTCGCCTTCCCAATCCTTACAAGTTCAGGTGCAAGATAGCCCATAGTACCGACCACATGCGTCGTCTGCGGATCTGTCCCATGATCGTACAGCCTTGCAAGCCCGAAATCTCCCAACCTTCCATTAAACTCGCTGTCAAGCAACACATTGCTAGCTTTAATATCTCTGTGCACCACAACCTGCTCCCAATCTTCGTGCAAGTACAGAAGACTCGAAGCCACACCTCTTATGATTTTAAACCTCAGTCTCCAATTCAACGTAGGCCTCGACCTATCGTAAAGAAACTTATCCAAACTGCCATTCGGCATGAAATCGTACACCAGTAAAAGTTCGCCTCTGCGGCGGCAATAGCCAAGTAGCTGAACCAGGTTTCTATGGCGAAGTTGGCCTAGACTGACCACTTCTGCTACGAATTGCTTCATGCCTTGCCTTGATTCATGCGACACTTTCTTTACTGCAACTTCTAATTTCGAGCTGGGAAGTACGCCTTTGTAGACTCTGCCGGATCCTCCGGATCCGAGTAGCTCTTTTTCCTTGAATCCTTTGGTTGCTCGGAACAGGTCTTTGTATGAAAAGCGATGTGTTCCGTATTCCTGCTCCCAGTCTTCTAGCAACTCCGCATACTTCTTCCTCCTCCTCACGCATATTATGGATATAACAACTATTGATATGAAAGTCAATGACGCGATTGGGAACCATATTGCCAAAGCCTTTGACCCGCCTTTTATTTTAATAACGGGGACGGAAGGGAGCAACGCGTAGTCGAGTAACGGCGCATTCGTTCCATTCATGATAAAACTCCATCCGAGGACATAGTGAGAAGTGTGAAATCCTCCGTTGGCGGATGAGAACCCGACGTACATGAAATCCTCCATAATGGTGGACAGATCGTAAACAATCGATAGAAGTGGATTTTTCGGTTTATTCGTGCGCAACGGAGACACGGTGACATCAAGTTTTGTGTATTGTGCATCGTAGTCGATCCAAAGTTGCATGGCATCACCGCTTACGAGAGTCAAGTTTTTGAATGTACCAAAATCATCGTCGTCGTAGTAGCCAGGGCTGGTGGAGTTGATGGAATGCAAGCCATTGAAGTCGATGCCGACGTGATTGTCGTTGATGTCCTGGAACTCGGGATTTAGAACGGTGTCCAGCTCGACTGCAAATATGTGATTATTTGAATTGCCGTTGCTGGTTTCATTGAACAAACCAAAATACTGGCTTGCAGTGGCGGTGGAGAAGTCAGTTGTTGGTGAGATGGAGAAAACTATGCCATTGCCGCCGAGCGAGGAAACTTCTGGAAGGATGGCGAAGGCGAAGGTGGTGGAGAAAGAAAGAGTTTTATTGGTTGGGGATTTGAATTTTAATGGAGCTGGGTAAAAGGCGTGACCGAATCTGTTGGATGTTTTGTTTGTTAGAGCGAGGAGGCCGTTGGATGTGATTGTCGCAACGCCTTGGAGGGTTAGATTTGCTCCCGTGAATCCGTTGAAAGTGAAGTTATCGGCTTTGGAAGGTGTGTATGGTAGGAGGAGGATGAAGATGATGAATTTTAAGGACATGAGTGACATTTTTTTTTTATTAAAGAAGCAGAAGTGGGAAAGGTTTATTGGCGGTGTTTAAGTTCGCAATCACAGCATCGTGTTGCAATTCTTGTCTTGTCAAAGTACATTGGAAAGAAAACCAGTTAATTTTGTGGACTTGGGGGACATTAAATTTGATTTGACTTCTTTAAATTAATATAATATAAAGCATACTTACATCATAATCATATACTATACGAAAGCAATAACCTATTCCTAATCACGAAACAAAATAAATAGTCAAAAGATCCTAACTTTTAGAAATTTTGTCTACTCAATTTTTTTTATAGTCAAGATGAGACTGCTGTGAACACAACACACGTAATCTACTCCCTACTTCAAACCAATCAGTTTGACAAAGAGATTGTCTACAAGAGATTTGCACATTCTCTTTTTTATTTTTTATTTTTTTTTTGTATTTTATTTTATTTTATTATAGTATTACTTGCACAGGGATATTATCTTTCTTATCAATGATGATTTAACAACATAAACTGTTTTATTGTCGATTATGTCACCATAAATATGTTAACGATGATAATTCCACAACACCTAACCGTTCGATATCAAGTTGGTTCGAATTATTTTTTAATAATAAATAAGTAGTTTAATGGAATATAGCTACAAACCTACCACGAAGTTCGCTCAAATTGATAATATCATCCATATAAACACTTCTTTTTATTAGTTAACTAATTTTCCTTTGTATACTTAAAGCAGAAGCGATTGCAATAATGGTTAATTTTATCGTTATATGCAATTGGTTTTATATGTTTGATCGAAAACGAGTGAATTATCAATAATTGGTAACTTAAATATTGAGCATTGACAAGATCCATAATTAGTGTATTGTTGATTGTTAGTTATAGCAATTGAGAAATTAGTTTAAAGTTGACAATAAATTATAAGTTGTTTTTTCGATGGCAATGTCCTATTCGAAACTTTTTTTTCTTCATCTTTTACATCAGTTTTTTTTTTTCCACATCACCTCTTGATTTGTAGAATTTTATGGTTTATTTTAATAAGTTTTGTGTTTAAATTTAAAATACATGTCAAAAATAAATAAATAAAAACCGAAAAAGAGATGAGAGTGAAGAAAACAGAATGTAAAATTGAAAAAGACTTTTCTTATTTTATCTTTTTCAAAATATCAAGCTAACGTTCCTTCTTTACTCTCTTTCCTGCAATGGTTTTAGTATTTTCACTTTAACCCATTGTTATATTTAGTTGATTAAGTAAAAGTTAAATACCACGCTAGTGTAAATCTATATGTTTTGATAGGTGCCATATCATGATGAATGCTAGAGGGCTAGTATAAACTACACCATCGAGTATCATTTTGAAAGGGTTAGCCCTTTTTCTCTTTCACCATCATATTCATTCATTTACTTTCACCCCACAAAACCTCCCCTTCCTGGAAAACACAGACCACAAAGCTCCAATTTAAAATCAAACATGCTCTAAATAAATCAAATTCTGCAACCGTTTTTTATTCGTTAATATTATTTAACAAGAAATAACTAGTTTAATTAATTCTTACCAACCTAAGACAAAGTATGCGAAAATTAACTAAATTATCTTCACGCACACCCCTTTACTTTAATCAATGATCAATTTTCATTCATATCCGTGTGAAGAAGCACACAGTTTATAAGCATACCATACAAAAAACAAGCTAATCATCAGAGCCTAGGGGTACACAAAAAAATTCACTAGATATATCAATATACAGATTTAGAAAGTAATCACACTATATACAAAAAATTCACTTGACTCCAGTTACAACAGAAACACTAGAAGTGGACGAGATCATGGAATGAATATAATTATCAAAACCCAAATTCTGATACACGGAAACCATATCATAGCTGGCCGCATTGGGAAGCAGCTCCGGCAGCTCAGCATCACCATCAAGAATCTGCATGACCAGCCTAGTACTGGGCCTGACCACAGGCATCGGATGCGAGCACAGCAACCCGAGCTTCAGCACCAGCTCCACCTCGTACGCATTGTACTCCTCCCTCAATCGTCCGTCCATCGCCTCCATCAAATTACCGTTGCGCCACTTCTCCAGCACCCAGTCCACCAGCACCATCTCCTCGCACTCCGCCTGCGTATCTATCGGCCTCCTCCCGCACACCACTTCTAGCAAAAACGCCCCAAATGCATACACGTCCGACACCGTTGTCGCCTTCCCGTTCATTGCAAGCTCAGGCGATATGTATCCCATCGTCCCCACCACGTGCGTTGTCTGCGGATCAACTCCCCTATCGTATAATCTTGCTAGTCCGAAATCTCCAAGTCTGCCGTTTAGCTCTCCGTCTAACAATACATTGCTTGCTTTGATGTCTCTATGTACTACCACCTGGTCCCAATCTTCGTGCAGGTAAAGCAAACCAGAAGCGACTCCTTTGATGATGCGAAATCTTTGGTCCCAGGTCAGGGTCGGTTTGGTCCGGTCATGTAAAAATCGGTCCAGGCTACCATTTGGCATGAAGTCGTAGACTAACAGAAGTTCTCCTCGCCTTCGGCAGTAGCCTAGGAGTTGGACCAGGTTCCGATGTCTGAGCTGGCCTATGCTTACGATCTCTGCTACAAACTCTTTCATTCCTTGAGATGAATCATGGGAGACTCGCTTGACCGCCACGTCCAAGTTCGAGTTTGGTAGAACTCCTTTGTAGACCCTGCCGAAGCCTCCTGTTCCTAGAAGCTCTTTCTCCTTGAAGCCTTTGGTTGCTTGGAAGAGATCTTTGTATGAGAATCTGTGAGGACCGTACTCATGCTCCCAGTCTTCTAGCAACTCTGCGTATTTCCTCTTTCGCCTTATGATGAGTATAGCAAGGACAAATAGGGTTACCACAGATGAACATATTGTGATCGGAAGCCATATTGCCAAAGCGTTTGAATTTTTTGGGGTCTTTATAACTGGAAGTTGGGGAAGATTGGCATAGTCCAACGATTGGGCTACACCATTCATCTTGAAGCTCCATCCGAGGACATAATGATAAGTCCGGAAAGGACCGTTGGATGAAGAAAAACCAATGTACATCGATCCATTCATCACTGCAGAAAGATCATTCATGATGGATACTAATGGGATGCTAGGCTTTGACATATTCATAGGAGCTAAAGTGACGTCTAATTTCATTTTACCGCCATCATAATCCACCCAAACTTGCATAGGCTGACCACTGATGAGGGTCAAGTTTTGAAGAGAACTACTTGAATCGTCATAATAGCTGGCGGCAGAGGAATTGATGGATGTCAAGCTGTTTATATCGATCCCGACATGGTTATTGTTGATATCATGAAAATCGGGGTTTTGTATGGTATCGAGTTCAACTGCGAACACATGATTAGAAGATTTACCATTATTGTTTACAGTGAACAACCCCAAATACTGACTTGGAGTTTGAACGTCATTTGATAAATCAGTGGTTTTAGATATGACAAAAGCCAGGCCCTGACCACTGAGGTCGGAAATATCAGAACGAATGGCGAAGACAAAAGTGGCAGAGAAAGAAAGTGTTTTACCGGATTCGGACTTGAAATTAAAAGGAAGCGGATGGAATGCATGTCCAATATTGTTCAAAGTTTTGTTGGTCATCTGAAGAAGTCCAGTGGGTGTGATTGAAGCTATGCCATCTAGATGCAGATTTGCGTTGCTGAATCCGTTATATATGAATGAATCTTTTATTGAGTTTATGGGGTTTGAGAAGAGGAAAATAAAGAGGAAGAAGAAGATATTTGGGAACATGGATACCATGTTTACAAAAGTGAAGTGGGGATCAGAATAAAGAAAAGAAGTTCAAGAATAGGGATAAGTGTGAAAGCCTGAATTGTTTGTAGTTTAGAAAGAAACATGTAGATCAAGGGCAACTCTAAGTATCTAACCATCTACAAGGGACCATTGCAGACCTAAGGGTTTGACTCTTACATTCTCTAATATATACGTATTCGTAAGCAAGAGGTGGTTTCTTCTGTTTTATTGCGGCAAAGATAAATCACTACACTAACAAAACTCAAATACTCCACTTGGCTAGAAATTCGCATATTCTTTATATCACGTATAAATTTGGAAAGTTCAGAGAACTTTAGTAACACAGCTCAAAATATAGCACAACTTTGCTACTTAGGTCTATCAGACAGGATCAAAGCAGTGAACATTTGTTTCGTAAAAACTTTGATGCTTTGTGAGTGGTTCATACATAGTTCAAACCAATAATAATATAAATTGTTACAAGTAACTTTCTTACGGAGTAATTTATCTGCTTAAAGAAAACACATTGCAAAGGTTCTAAATCTAATATTAACAAAGATATTATTTTGTATTATTGTAAATTCTTTATGATAAATCAAAAAAAAATTCTACGTCATCTAAACAAGATAAAATGTTGATGTACATAGCAATAGAATTAGAATTTTTTTTCTTGGTTTCATTACAAAAAAGGACAATTTTTTTAAATAAAAAAAAAAACTGTCACAAAAAACATACCACAAGAATAGGCCGGGGGAAGGTAATTGCAGAACTAGCCCTAGCTTTACTATAGACTATGCATTTTTGAAATGCACGGGCTATATTTTTTTGTTTAGTTTTTTTTTCAACTTGCACATTTCGTAAATGCGTAAATATATATTTTGTATTTGCGCATATATGAAATGTGCAAATACTATTTTGAACCCAACATAAACAGTAGCCCTTATTTCCTCTCTCAGATCTTCTCTTCCTCTCTGTGTCACCACACTCAAACCTTACCTCACCCAATTTCAATCTCAATTCCCGAATTTAAATCCAAATCAAAATAATCCATTAAGATGTTTTTTTTCGTTGCGAGGTAAAAGAGCTAATCCTAGTTAATATTTTAAGTTTGTGTAGCATAGTTTCTTTATTTGTTAAATTTTGTATGTTATTGTTGTTTAGTTTATTTTAAAGTTAGTCATGTATGGTTGGGAGATTGACGATGAAACGTTGATGAAATATTGTAACGAATTTGAAGCGCCAAGAGGTATTGCGAAAGGGACTTACATTGGCATTGATGTTGACTATGTTCCAAAGACACAATTTAATCCGATATCACATAAATTCCATTCCGAAAAATCAACCTTAGAGGTTCGTTTACGTGAAGTTTTAGAGAATCAAAGATCGGGTAAACAAATTTGCGTTGGTCGGGATGTAGTTAATCGTCAACATGTTGTCCCTACTATCGTAAGCGAGCAAACGACATATCCATTTTGTTACTATTGAGTCGAGCATGAAGTCGTTATTTGCAGGACTAAAAGAATGCAGGACGTCGGTTTTATGAATGTGGTGCGTATAATGATCACAAGATGAACTCTCGTCAAGTTGAGTGTTGTAATATATTATTTTGATTAGCTAGATCCTCCAATGTGTGATTGTGACGACCCAGAATTTTGGATATTTAAAATAGAAATATTTAATTGGTTTTAAATATTCAAAGGAGTTATTTTAACTTGAATTTCAATTATCACAATTTACTGGATAATTTAATTTTGAATTAAACTACAGGAAAATTGGGTAAAATATTGAATCTCCAGTTTTAAGCTTGTTAAAAATAATTTGAAGGCTTGTAAAATTTGTATTGATAGTATTGAAGATGGTAAAAGTGTTAAAAATTGAATTTGGAAGTGTTTTAATAAGTTTGAAATTTTATCGTCTAAATCAATATTTAAAAATAGCCTTCCGAGGCACAGTCTTGGATTTCGATGAAACCGGTTCCATTGGATCCGTAATATTGTATTATTATCGGATTTCAAATTTCATAACATTTAGGGTTACTGTTTGGTCATACGATCTGAAAATGCCTAGAATAATCTAATTGAATTTAATTTAAATAGTTAATTTAAAAGGCTATCTTCCACATACGATCGAGTTAAGCCTTGAAACTTATTCCTTTGCATTCGAAATAGGGGTATAACATTAGGAATGCCAGGCGGCACGCCTTGATAGGAGTTCGGAATTTAAAGTTATTACAATACGAGATATTTTGGTTATAAAATAAAATATAAAAAAAAATCAAATCTTCATTTCAAGCCGACCTAGTTTATACGTCACCTATCTTCCTCTCGAATCTAAAATCAGGAATTAGAAGAAAAAAAATCAATTCAAAAACGAGAATCAAAATAAATAAAAAAAAGGTTGTCGAGATAAAATCATATTCCCCTCTTTCCAGATTTTATTCCAAATCGAACGAATTCACGAAATAGCGGACCTCGTTCTTCCCCTTTCAAAAATCAAAATCAACCGCCTTCCTCAATCGAAATCAGATTCGAAGAAAAAAGAATACATCTCGTAGCCGCGTGTGAAGGTGGAGCGACTCTAGGGTGGTGGTTCATGGTTGGAGATGAACAAGCTGTTTCGCGAGTCTCTTCCGATCGAAGCTTGGTGTCGCGCGAGCACGAGCTCAAGTCCTGGAGTCACGGTTGCTAATGGCCTCGTCGATGGTGGCAGTCGTAGTCATCGACGCATATAGAGGAGGCGTGTATGCGTGGGGTTTCGGCGACTCAAGTGGAAGATGGAGGTGGCGCTCGGGAGGCGGTCGAGTTCGAGGGTAGAGTTTCGTCGGGGTGGGGGAGGGAAGGCAGCGTAGGTATATGTATATTTTTATGTTTATTTATTTTATATATATATATATATATGTATGTATGTACATATAGATTAGGGAAATAATAACAGTAAGTTTATAAAACTGTTTATTTTTCAATTTATATATTTATATATATAGTAAAGTTAATTACTGTTTATATTTTTTTTCACAGAAAAAGAAAAAAAATCAATACATATGCAGTAAAACAAAAAGGGAATTGACAGTAAGGTTTTAAGATTGAATCAGTTGTGTATATATATATATATATATATATATATATATAAGGATTTTGAATGTAGAAGAGTTTCTTGAAAATAGACTCTGAATCCACATAAATAAATTTTTACAAGTATAAGGGTTCCAAAGAAAGTATATTAATATAATTATATCCATATAAAAATACATATACATACATATTTTTATTTTACTAAATTATTGTAAAATAATTTATTTAAATGATTAGTTTGTTAATAAACTTATTTAATTATTTTAGTTACTAAGAAATATTTATTATAGGGAATTAGTTTAAAATTTGATTATTAGTTAAAAACTAAATTATTAGTTCAAAATTAAATAAATGAATAGTAATTAATTGTTCGATCGATTCAAATATTAACAAATCATCTAATATTATACAAGGTCTAAAATCGAGAAAATACAAGTCGGGATGGAACTGGAGTGGAATAGACTGCAAACTAAAATCAAAGGTGAGTTAATCTCACTCTTCTGGATTTATTTAAATTTAAATGGTTAAATTCAAATAATTGGTTGAATGGTTGAATTGATTTGATGTGCTATATTATAGTATATAATATACCTTGGAATGATTGATTTCCCGCATTATATAGCTGATGAGACCCTATGCGTCGCATAATAGCGGATGATTTTATATTTAAAACTCATATAACACGATATTCCACCGAAGTGGAATTGGTATTTTATGTTGTGCTAACGTCTGTGGATGCAGGGAAACAGGTTGGAGGGATCCAACTGGATTCCTCAAAATTATTTATATTGTTTAATATTCTCTATTATGAATATTCAATATTCTGTGATGAATATTATTGATAATTGGAATATTGAACGCTATGGTTTACTTGAATATATTTCGGTACACTGGGTTATCAAAATATATAGAATTGGATTTTTGAAAAGAAAATAAAAGAGTGAACTTTTAATAAAATAATTTAAATAAATTAAGAATGAACTGGATAAGAATAATAGTGGTTTTAAAAATCTAATAAATAAATTCCGTATATGAAAAGGGGATTTTGAATAAACAGGAAGATAATGAATTTTAAACTTCAGTGTTATTATTTGAAAGAATTTTAAATTTAAGATTTAAATCATTGAAAAGAATAAAGAAGAAATTTGGAAAATCAAAAATTGGTATGTTTCAGTTAAAGGATTTAAAATCAAACCAATAAATAAATAAATAAAGTCTACTATTAATGGATTTTGAAATGAATTAAGGAAGTAAAGAAATTTATTTCAAAATGGAGTAAATTGGAAATCAATTTGAAAATTTATTTAAGTGGATGAAGTTGGAACTTTAAAGGAGAAGTGGGACCTTGGAATTTATAAACTAGGTTTATAAAAGTAAAGTAATATATCAGTGGATATTTGGAGGAATAAATCCACGATGGAAGTTATTTAAGAAATGAGAAATTTTGTTTAAAAATAAATAGTGATTTATTTTTAAAGGATTTGAAGAGAAGTATATTTCCCTGGATAGCCAAGTGCGTTTCAAAGTAAAATTTAAAATATAAGTTAAAAGTTTTAATGTCGTTTTAAAAAGCATATTTTAGAAAATTTATTATTTCTAAATGTTTAAATTCTAAAGTAAATATATTTTTCTAATCTATTAGCGTAGTAGTTATTTAAAGGAGACTTAATATTTTGTTTAAAAAGAGAAAATCTAGCATTATATTTTATAAAGTAGCCTCATTTCAAATATTCCTAATATATATTTTTAATAAAGTATTGAAATAGTTTTCAATTTAAATGTTAAAATATATTTTATAATTAAGTGTTTCAAATTATTTTAAAAATCTAAAGTTTTATGCTTGGTTGTTTTCAGTGGAAATAGATATTTGGAGATTTAATTCATGAGAAAGGTGTGTCGAAACTGTTTTCAAAAAGGGTTGAAAATGGAAATATATCTTGCGAAGATATTTTGAGGTTAATTAATGATTTGGTAAATTATTTATGATTGATGGTTGTTTGTGAATGGTAATTGATAGTTAAATAACCGACTATCAATATTGGCCAATGCACTGATCGTTTCGAAGAGACCGGGATTGGGATTTATTTCTCGAAAACCACTTCGATCTGGTTTGTATGTTTTCGTGGAAAAATGAGTTCGGAGTCGAAGATGGAGCAGTGAAGTGTAAGGGCTAGTCGCTACTAATCCTGAGGATATTTCCAAAATGGATGTAATAGGAATAGTGCCTTCGGTTAAGTTCGAACCCGGGACGGACTTGTATGGATGAATGCTTTCGGAACATCGTCAGGTGGACGATGGGCATTCTAAGTGAAACATTCTAAAAGGTAACGCTTAGCCTCAAGCCTCATCAACCGGAAATGACTGAAAATCAGGGGTTATGAAGCAAGGCTAGGTGGGTAGCACCCATTTCTGGGATAGGTCATCCCTGTCTAGATGTCCCTTTTATTCGGCTTAGTGGTGCGGTTGCTGATCACAACTGTGAGGCGATCTTACTCGGGATTATCCAGTAAGGGGTAGTCCCAGTCTTGTGTTGCAAGGGATTGGTAGTAATCCTCGGTATGTTGATCTAGTCCAGGTACCGTGACAGATGGTACCCCAGTGCCTAGTCATTAGTTGGAAATCCATTCTCCCTATGTGTCTTTTAGGAGTTTTGTTTGTATTACCCACTTTGTGGCTAGTAGATGGAATTTAATCATGTAACAATTTAGCTATTTTAATAAGTATTTGTAAATAGACCCTATTATAATATCAGAGGAATTTAATAAAAGTGTTTTAGCTATCGTAAGGTAAAAAACCGACATGTTTATTTGTGGCGTGGTCTTACGAGATGCTTTTGATTTTCAAAGGATTTTAAAACTTTTTTTAATCAATTTGAGTGTGATTTCTCACGCTGGTATTCCAGACTGACTCGGGTGTTATTTAACTATAATGCTCGGGTCAGATCGAGTATTATATGAGACATGGAAGAATGCTGTGAATCAGGAGACGAGCTGGATGGCGATACGTACTTCCGTATTTGTGTTACATATTCCGCTGTATTTTCAGATTATGATTACTGTCTAGCTGTGTGATTATGTATACTCTAATGATGTATGTATAAACAGATATAGTATTTGTTTTTGTTGTAAAGATCTGTAATTATCTATTATATTTTATTCCGCTGCGATGGTTAGATTCTGATGTTGTTTTCTATTTTCTTCTTCTACCTCTTCTTCTTTAACCCAAATGGTTCGTATTTCCGTTCATCTTGAGTTGATTTATGTCGAATAGTGTTCACTCAAGGGGTATGGATTCGCGGGTCGTTACAGTGATAGGGGAGTTGAATATGCCCTTGAAACGCAAGCCGAAGTCAGTCGTTTGGAAAAGCTGAATCGTGAACTAAGGAGAAGTAGTTGGCTCAAGCCAACATTTTGCCCCAACCGTGAGTACCCGAGAAGAGCTTCGTTAAAAAGTGAAGTGTTGTTGAATATATGTAGTGTTGGTTGTCGTAATTTATTTATGTATTTGGTGGTCGTAGTCGATCGAATTACCATGTAACATCGTCACTTATTTGTTGTTTGATTTAATGTAGTAGTTGAATTTTTGTATTATTAGTTGAGGGTATGTAATATGTACTAGTTAATCACTTGGATAAAAAGTGAAGTGATGTTGGGTTGAAATGTAATGTTGAACTCTAATCGTGGTTATTTTGGTTAAATAAATTGGTTGTGTTATTATATTAGTTATGTGGTGTTATTGGTTATATTGGTGATATATGATGTTATATTGGTGATATATGGTGGTAGATATGGTGTTAATTTGAACTCTTTTTTTTGAATGTGCAAATATGTTGGTGATATATGGTGGTAAATATGATAGTAGATATGGTGTTAGATTTGATAATATAAGATGTTCGGTGATATACAAATCTTTGTTATGAACTGTATGTGATATAGCTTGCGTATTTATGGAATACGTAAGCTATAGTTGAGAAAAAAATTAACTGTGCATTCCAAAAATACATACATTATAACTTGTATTTGCTTATTTATGAAATGCACAAATATAGTTTCGAGCTTGAAATTAACAACAACCCATTTCCTCTCTCCGTTTCACTTCTATTATTTCCATTTCACCAAAACCTAATATATACCTTCCTAAATTCTTATACCATTCTAAATTTATCTATGAAGTCATAATTTTCTTGCTTTTGATTGAAGATTACCTAAGGAAACGTCATCTTCTTTGGAAATAAAGGTATTAATTTAGTAAATTTTAGTTTAGGGTTTTGTCACAAAATCAACATTTTGAATGTAGTGATTTAATTGTATTTATAGGTAATGACAACGATTCCAACTATATTTTACTATAATTTGTTGGTTGATGAAGATGGTAAACCTAGGTATGTTGGTGGACAGCAGAAAGGATCGAAAATTAAAAAATATTGTAGTTTTATAGAGCTTAAACAATATACATTTGAAGTGACAAAAGTCAATCTGCTCGAGTATGATTTAAAATTAGTGGTGAAATGTGTTATAGATGATGGTTCATCCGCTATTTATTTGGAAGACGACGATGATATATATTCTATATTTTCTATTGGAATGAGAGTGATAGAAACTTCTGTTACTAAAGCAGAACATGTTAATGTGGTAGAAACACAATAGGCCGCAATTTCAATCGAAGAGTCTATACCTACTACACAATTTTAAGAACACAATGGTCGGCACATCCTTCTTATATGACAACTCATCATGGCGGGATGTTTACAAATATATTACATAGGTATAGCAGAATGGTTGGAGTATCGTCTAGTCAAGTACAACATACGGGTCATAGCTTTTATATATCCAAATCAATCTCAAACAACCGCAAAGTGAGTAATATTTTACCATAGTATTTTGATTTTGAATTACATGCACACACTTTACCCTTATCATTATTTTTCTTACATATAGTTTTCAAATGAATCCAACGAAAGAAGCATTCATTGGTCGTGTCGACGATGACAATGATGATTACGTCGATAATGCAAACGATAGCAAAATGCAATTGGATAGCATGCAAGTAGTTCAAGCAGATGATGTAGATAGAATGTAAAACTTTGTTGTTAATAACCTAATTAATTAAGTTAACTATGGATAATTAAGTTTTTAAATTTGCGGCTTGTGAAATTAAATCTAGTTTTTGAGAATAATCAATTTAATTTAGTTGAGAAAAGAGTTTCATTTCGTAATAATTATTTGATTATAAATTTGAAATATGATTAAATGAATTATTTGAATTTGGCATTTTTGAAAATTGTTAATATTGAAATTATTGTTAAAAATGAGATTTTTGGAAATATTAATATATCTTTATAAAAAGGGCAATAATAATATATATTTGTTGAAGTTAGATTGAATTGATATAATACTATTCAATAATGTGTTGCTTATTTATATATGTTTCTCACACTGCAAGTTCCCTGTAGAATAGAATCACTATGGGTTGAAATGATACATACTCGAACGGACTTTAGAATAGGGAAAAAACGTTATGGGCTGAAATGATAGGCCTGAGCGAATTTTAATTGACTTGGGATTGCGGGTTTGGAATTATAGAACCCGGATTTTTTTTGTGAATTACAGATTGAAATAATATATTATCCGTATCACTTGATCTAGGTTAGAAAATATTATACAGACCCGTGGTTTTATATATTTTTCTAGAATTTTTAAAGTATTTTAAAATGTAAAAATATTATAATTTGAATTTAAAATGATTTTAATATAGTGTTATTGATTATTCTATGAAGTAAAATGGTTAAATAATTGAATGTTTAAAAATGTAATTTGAAATATAACTTGATTGGGAAATGTGAAATTTCGTTTAAAAATAAAAGTTAAGAAAATAAAATGGAAATTTAATTTAATTTATGAAATGGTAAATTAAATTAAAGTGTAAAGTAAATGCAAAAATTTTGGAAAATTGTACATTGATTTTAATAAATGAATTATTAAAATTTGATATATACTTGTGAAATTTACTTTATAAAAATCATTAGTTAAAGGGTATTTAAATGACCATTTTTAAAGTGGAAAATATGAAATTTTATAAGTTAAAATGATAATTTCTAACATGTTAGTAATTGTCAAGTTTTGTGAAAGCGAATTTATAATTTATGAAAAATTGTTTAGTGCAGATGAGCAAAAATTAAAAATTAGCAACACTGTTATTAAAAGAGAATTAGTAACACTTGTTTATTGGGTTTATAATCATACCATCTTGGTCCAAGAAGATAAGAATATGAGATTGAAAAGTAAAATACGTACAAAACTCTCATTCTCAATTTCTTCCCTTGCCAGAAAACGTGAAACTCAAAACTCCTCCAGCATAAACCCTGGCTTTTGACAATTTCTTGTAGCAACTGAAAGAAGGTAAACCTCTTACACATTCTAGTTCATCAATAAGGGAGTATTAATTTTGGTTTCATCTCTTGTTTGTAATTTTGTTTTGTAATTTCTAGAATTAAACCTAGGTGTTAGCTGAGAGGTCTTAGCCTAGGAGAATTCAAGTTTATTGCATCTAATTCAAGCTGTAAGGGTGAGTTATTTTGACTCACACATTCTATCTCTAAAGATTAGATGTATGTTGATGTTGTGTTGAATAATTGGATGTTGTATTAGTTTCAGATTGATTGAGACATTGATATAATTGTTACTTTGATCTTTAGTAGCTAAAACCCTAACTATTCATCTCTTGATTTTACAAATTCTATGATGCTTGAGTGTTTGCATGATTTAATTCATCACCCTTGAGACCATAGCATGTTGCAGTTTGGAAATTGTCGAAAACGGGTCATCAGAGGGAAACCTAAAGCTGGAAACGCTCCAGGTTTTGTCCCAACCGGTGGACCGTTGGGACACCATCGATGTAGCGATGGGGTGTTTTCCTGTAGCTATTTCAGCTACAAGTTGATGCCCCGATCGTCCGTTTGGGTTCCAGTTTTCTTGTTTTTCTCTAGTTAACTAATTGCCTTGTTTTACAACCTATATGTGATGATTTTAGTGCATGGTTTTGAGTTGTAAACTATTGAAACAGTGAATTGTTTTGGAATGGTTATGTCATAGAATCCATAGCATAACACTAAATTTTCGTTGCATTATTTCAAAGTGATAAATTATTTTATTTATAAGAAACATTTGAATATAAATATGTATGTATGTATATTTATTTAATTAAGAAATTACTATTTATTTGGAACATTTGAATATATATATATATGTATGTATGTATATGTATACGTATATATGTATGTATGTATGCATGCATGCATGTTTACTTAAGAAATTACTATTTATATTTATATAATAAGAATGATTTTAAATTGTAAAAGAAGTTATTCCTAATTAAAGAGTTACGTACCTATATAGGTTTGGATAAGAGAAATTTATGGGTTTATAAACTATAAGGATTTTACAAACAAGTTTTAGAATGTGGTTTATTAATTAATACTATATATGGAAATTTGAGATAAATATGGATTTATAAGTATATTTTTTTGGATAATTGGGATTTTTGTAATTATTTATTAAATAAGGAATATTTATGTAAAGTTGAAACTAATTAAATTAGGAATTTTAAATAAAGGAGTTTAAAAGAAATATTTCATGAAAAGAAATTTTAGAAAACTATTTTACATACTAAAATAATATTTAATTACTTTCAAAGCTTAAATTCTTATAATATTTTCTGTCATTTGGCAATTCCGTGTGACTTTTGTTTTTAAAATGAATTTTTATAAGAACCTTAATTTTATAATTTGGGAAATACTAATATTCGACATAATGTTACCAATTGGCTTAAATGCTCTCTAGTACGCATTGTCGAAAATTGTACAACCCATTGAATAGAATGTTTGAGTGGTACTTATTAGCCCATTAGTGAATATTCGAATTTCACCGGGTATCATGGGATGCCTTGGTTAAATTCATGTGATTGCTGTTAGGAAGTATTTAACACTTTAGAGCTATATTTTCTTTTGGTGTGCGACATAGGGCTGCTAAATCCTTAAAAAAATACAGTTCAGGTTTTACAATAGTATCTGAAACGAGTGAGATTTACTAGCTTCTAGTAAATACTTGAATTTCAGCATGTGATATGGGATGTTTTTGTTAAGTTCTAATGATTACTAAAAGCTAGACCCGTCAAACGGGTCAGGTTTGGTCAAGATGGGTCGGGTCAAAATTAACCCGACCCATTTTAAGACCTAACCATTTTTATACATTTACTAAAAGGGTCAATATGACCCAACCCGTTTCATATATGGGTCAACCCGTTTAAAAAACATCAAAAGGTAAAAAATAAAAAACATCCAGTGCATAATAAAAACTCCATACATAAGACATAAAATTGCATATAAACTGCATGAACTGATACGTAGATGTTTATTTAACCAAAACACCATTGCATAACATGAAATTTGCACTAAATATCATAAAACAACACCAAATAACACAGACTGCAACAAATAACACCGAAACTGCATCAAATAAGTTTTAAATCTACATACATAAAACTAAGACAATTAAAAACGTAATTGAATTAAAAATTGTGACATTTCCAAGAACAGCAGGATTCTTTTTACAAGACGTTGATCTTGACACTTTCTTGAGCCTAATTCCATTCAGACATGCATTGTAAAATAGTAGAACAAGTGAGACAACATTTATATTTGAAATTACATGGAAATACTACTGCAATATCTAAAGTTTAGATATATAGCCTGAATTGGGTTTATATATATATATATATATATATATATATATATATATATATATATATATATATATATATATATATAAATAAAAGCCTGAATTGGGTTCAGCTACAAAAAGAAATACTTATTCAGGTGAGTGAGTTTCAACTGCAAAATTGTGAACATGGATTGGGTTCCATTATGGTAGACTTTGAGATATTAATATTTCAGATATATATTTTAGCCTGATAGATATATGAATTTGTCAAAAAGTTTCTTGATGTACATTAAAACAGAAGATGCATAAATCAGCGATGATACTTGCATTGAATTGTATTGGATTGTTTATAAACATTGCTATCATAGTAGACAAAGTTGTATTCATATTTTGTTATTTTATGACAATACAGTACACACAGATGGATGCACAAGGAACATCTATAAATAAAACTATTTTACATAGATACCATATAACCATAACGTAGTCATATCCTTAACTAAAATAAAAGGTGATAATTTACTACTTGTTTGGAAGATACAAATATCTTTACTGTATTTTTGGGGTCTAGTACACTTAAACGTTGTACAAGCTGTAAATTCTATATATAAAATGTTCGCTTATATTTTAATACAAAAGATTGTATCAGGTAATATAGACTTACATCTCCATCTATCTGCGGAGGGATAGTTTTGATTGGCATAACTTCTCATGTTTTTATTTTATTTTGTTTCTTTTAACGTCATTTACGGTGTATTTTCTTCAGTGGTAACCTTTTTGTAACCTGCAAATATTACATGTATATTCTTGATGAAAAGGAGTAATTAATTACCTGTTTCAAATTTAGACAAAAGGCCAAGGGCATGCACAATACATCATTCAGAAACATTTTACTGCAAAAAAGGAAACAAAAGAACGAGAGAAAAAAATCTGAAATGCTATGAAATATGTGAATATGCATGTTGTTCATATATATGCTAATAACTTGAAGTGTAATATCTAGCAAGAGAGTCAGTCACCTGAAACTTCAATACGAACCCACATCAACCCCTTTTTCCTTCAAGAATTCCTTAGCTTCTACTATGTCCGACAATACAAATATAATGTGAATCCATCTTTGTCCAACTTCTAGCAAATAATTGATACATATGCTTCAAACTCAAGGAGAGGTGACAGAGCCATAATATAGTGTGCTCAAATTTACACTTAAGTTATACAGAGATATAAACAAAGGAAGCCACACAAATAATTCCAGTGCACTTCCATATCAGATTTTAGATTTTTTGCAATTCAAAATTGTTCACATTCCAGACATATTAGTAGAATTCAGAATATACATATCTGAGCATAATAATCTAAAAATCATACCTGACACTATGCATTAATGTCTCTTCTTCTTGAGAATGGAACTTTGTAATATCTTCGGTAAGATCCTCGATTGTTTGCACAACCATACCGCCATACAACTAATCTTTTGTACACAACAATGCTTCGACAACATCTTCTTTTAGTGAACTACGGTACTCGTCAAGTACTCTACCACTAATGCTAAAAGCACTTCCTGAAGCCACGGTAGTTACCGGTACAACCAATATATCTTTTTCCATAATGGATAAAATAGGATAATGATATTGCTGTGATTTCCAAAATGAAAGTACATCAAACTCTATTTTGCGATCAACCAACCCATCATTTAAATATGAAAAAAGTTCCGATCTAGTAGAATTGCCAGCAAATTTTGAATCTTGATAAGAGTCAAATTTTTCCAACATATCTTCACGTTCTTCTGGATAAGGGCCCGTAAACGAACATGGAGATTCCGTGCCTTTTGTAGCATTTGTTTCAATAGGCGAATCCTCTTGCAATTTCTTCGAATATTCAAAGAACAATTCTTCTAATTTTCTTTTTAATTTTTCAAATTCTATGTTACTTCCATATAACCTTTCGTAAGAAAATCGAACAAAATTTACTTTGTAACGTGGATCAAAAATACAAGCAATAGAAAGAAACACATTAAATTCTTTTCAGTATTTATCAAACTTTTTAAGTATATCGCGTGCCATGGAAGACATAAAATCATCACCCTCTATAGTCTTTTTTAAAGTTAAATGAACCAAGAAAATTTCTGGAAAGAACAAGTTAGCCGTTGGATAATTTGTTCCTAAAAACGAGTAGGTGGCATTGTAGAAAACTTCCAAAAAACGTATGATTTTCTTTGCTTTCTCCCATTCTTCAAATGATGGACAATAAGTATAACTAGAATCCACATGTTTCAAGCGATAAAGAGCTTGCTCATAATATATTGCACTTTTAAGCATAATAAATGTGGAATTCCATCTCGTGGGAACATCTTGACGTAATCCCTTCTTAGTCTTATCCAACGACAGACTAGATATGCATTCTACAAAACTTTTTTTTTCTAGATTGAGAGCCCCTAATATATTTTATGATTTCCCGTATGTTGCTCAAACAAACAGTAATAGGTTTCAGGCCATCTTGCACTATCAAATTCAATATATGTGCAACACACCTAACGTGTAAATATTGGCCATCCGCAACCAATGATCTTTTATAATTGAGATGTGATCCTAACAATTCAATAATCTTTTCATTGGAAGATGCATTATCCAATGTACATGAAAATATTTTATCAACTATTTTCCAACTAAGCAACAAACTTGATATATTTCCAAATATGGCTGACCTAGAATGAGGAGGCGGCAACAAACAAAAATAAAGCAATAGTTTTTGCAAATTCTATTCATTATCAATAAAATGTGCAGTCAAAGTTATGTATCCATCCGCATTGATTGAAGTCCACAAATTAGATGTTATACTGACTCTCCGCTACATGAATCTAATACAGCTTTAAGTTTTACTTTATCATTCTCATAAAGTTTTATAACATCTAAACGTGAATTGTTTCTGGATAAATATACCACTTCATTATTTAAATAAGAAACCAATTCACAAATACTTTCATATTGCACAAATTAAATGGTAAATTATACCGAATAATTGCGTTAGTCGTTAAATCTCTATACTTCGTTTGACTAAAGTTTTCTTTATTGATTTCTTCCACATTTATACCTTTGCATTTCTTAACACGTCTCCTTAAATTATTTGTCCCATAATAATCACCACATATATATATTCTTTTTACATTTTTTGCAAAAACATGTACGTATTTCACCACTAACAATTTCCTTCTTTTCGAAATATTTCCAAACATCAGAATAAGTATTTCTTTTTCGTTTACTTCCCACGGAACTACCCACTGAATCAAGATCAACTTCCAACTCTACCATATCTTTTGTTTGACTATCATGTTCACCGATATTCATATTCTACACAAATATGTAAAGGTCATCAATACTTTATCATCATGACATATAAAATATATCAAGTTGATCAATGTATACTTATGCCACATAAAATAATTAGAGATGAACTAGAAGTTATCATCCTCGAGCATACACTGCAAATGTTACATGTACTGATGCTATTATAGTAAAATGACTTTTAAGTTCACCCATTGATAATTGTTCAAGTTTGGAATCTAAACTTTGATAAGAAATTTGATATCATGAACAAAATACATTAAATTTTCAAATGTCATATGTACCGATGCCATATATTTTTATGCTTGATGAGGTCTTTATTTTTCGTATAAATATATGGAACTAAAAGTTAAAACATACAAATTGAACTGACTTGTTCTCAATATTTTTTAATCAGATCATTTAGGACGAGTCGGTTCAACTTAGGTTGGATCATGTATTTTTTTTCATCACCCAAACTAAATCCAAATGTTCTACTTCTAACTGGAACAAAAGTAATATAATAAGTAAGATTACACTTTCAACTGATTTATATTTAAATCATTCAACCACCAGCTTCCACATTAATTAGAGGATGATGGTTTGGATGTCCATCTGTTTCACGTTAAATGGAAAATGTCGATATATGAATGTATCGGTTAAATTTAAGTTTCCTAATAAAGCACGAACAACACAAAAGATCAAGAAGACAAACACCATTAAAACTTTAAATACTCAAGCTGAAATACCCAAATAGAATTGAAACTTTACAAAATATAGCAAGTGATCTAAGAAAACATAAGATAACTAAAAAACCTGAAAATAACCCTTGTTTCCAGATCTAACCAATGATCTTTTATAATTGAGATGTGATCCTAACAATTCAATAAACTTATCATTGGAAGATGCATTATCCAATGTACATGAAAATATTTTATCAACTATTTCCCAACTAAGCAACAAACTTGATGTATTTCCAAATATGGCTGACCTAGAATGAGGTGGCGACAACAAACAAAAATAAAGCAATATTTTTTGCAAATTTCATTCATTATCAATAAAACGTGCAGTCAAAGTTAAGTATCCATCTGTATTGATTGAAGTCCACAAATTAGATGTTATACTGACTCTCCCGCTACATGAATCTGATACAGTTTTGAGTTTTACTTTCTCATTCTCATAAAGTTTTATAACATCTAAACGCGAAGTGTTTCTGGATTCATTATTTAAATAATAAACCAATTCACGAATACTTTCATATTGCACAAATTAAACGGTAAATTATACCGAATAATTGCTTTAGTCATTAAATCTCTATACTTCGTTTGACTAAAGTTTTCTTTATTGATTTCTTCCACGTTTATACCTTTGCATTTCTTAACATGTCTCCTTAAATTATTTGTCCCATAATAATCACCACATATATATTCTCTTTTACATTTTTTGCAAAAACATGTATGTATTTCACCACTAACAATTTCCTTCTTTTCGAAATATTTCCAAACATCAGAATAAGTATTTCTTTTTCGTTTACTTCCCATGGAACTACCCACCGAATCAAGATCAACTTCCAACTCTACCATATCTTTTGTTTGACTATCATGTTCACCGATATTCATATTCTACAAAAAATATGTAAAGGTCATTAAGACTTTATCATCATGACATATAAAATATATCAAGTTGATCAATGTATACATATGCCACATAAAATAATTAGAGATGAACTAGAAGTTGTCATCCTCGAGCATACAGCTGCAAATGTTACATGTACTGATGCTATTATAGTAAAATGACTTTTAAGTTCACCCATTGATAATTGTTCAAGTTTGGAATCTAAACTTTGATAAGAAATTTGATATCATGAACAAAATACATTAAATTTGCAAATGTCATATGTACCGATGCCATATATTTTTATGCTTGATGAGGTCTTTATTTTTCGTATAAATATAGGGAATACTAAAAGATAAAACATACAAATTGAACTGACTTGTTCTCAATATTTTTTAATCAGATCATTTAGGACGAGTCGGTTCAACTTAGGTTGGATCATGTCTTTTTTTCATCACCCAAACTAAATCCAAATGTTCTACTTCTAACTGGAACAAAAGTAATATAATAAGCAAGATTACACTTTCAACTGATTTATATTTAAATCATTCAACCACCAGCTTCCACATTAATTAGAGGATGATGGTTTGGATGTCCATCTGTTTCACGTTAAATGGAAAATGTCGATATGTGAATGTATTGGTTAAATTTAAGTTTCCTAATAAAGCACGAACAACACAAAAGATCAAGAAGACAAACACCATTAAAACTTTAAATACTCAAGCTGAAATACCCAAATAGAATTGAAACTTTACAAAATATAGCAAGTGATCTAAGAAAACATAAGATAACTAAAAAACCTGAAAATAACCCTTGTTTCCAGATCTACCCGCTGAACTTGGTAACAGCCTTTGTACCCTCACACACAACGTGTTTTGCATGCTCGCTAGGAAGAACAAGACGAACGGAGGTCTCAATCTTACATAAAGTGATGGTAGTCTTAAATCGAGAGAGATTCTTAAGGGGGGAGAGATAACCCACACAAACTTGAGCGAGAGCGAGTCCCTAGATGGAGCGATTATAATTTTGAGAGAGAGAGAGAGACGCGGAAGCTTTGTAAGAAAGGAGATATGAAATTTAGGAATCTAAGGTTTTGATGGGTAAGAGGGTAAAGAGGGTCGAATTGTTTTGACTGACCTGAATTGGTATTGACCCACTATAAAAAATAATTGAATTAGGTTAGACCCGACCCTATTAAATTTGGGTGGGTTGGGTAAAAGGGTTGGGTTGAATTCTGACAGCACTACTAAAGCGATAATATTTGGCACTTTAGAGTATATTTCTTTTTAGGGTTCGGCCGAGGGTCGATAAATCCTTTGAAAGGTATACTTATGGATTTTTGCAAATTCTTTTGTGTCGTGCTATGTGTTCTATGATCGTTTGGATTTATATGGATAATTTCTGACTCCTGGCTAGGGTTGTTTTACGGTATGGACGATGCTTAGTATCAAATTGGCATGAATGATACTAATTTGTTTTCATGGTATGGACGATCGTTACGATTGGTATGAACGATCTAGGTGATCGATATGTTTTGTTTCAGTTATCATGGATTTCTAATGTTTCTGGATTTAAAATATTCTTGAGTTTGTGATAAGTTCCATGCTAAAGTTTACATTTATAGTATCATATATCTTTTGTTACATCTTGTTCTCACACTTATGAATATTTAAAGATTGCCTGTCATGTTTATTTTACAATACTCGGTTCAGACCGAGACTTTTCAAGTTTTTAGGACGCTCAGGCTTTTCGGTAGTTATGATTGTAGATGATAGACATTTTGACATTCTAGTTTATCATCTGTAGTATATTCACATGTTGTATTATGGGACGTTCTATTTGAGATAGTGATTTATTTTGGATGTATGTTACGCGAGTATGATATTTCATTTTATAGACTCTCGGTATGTATTGTATATGATATAAATTATCTACTGTGATCTATGACTGTTGTTATATGAAATATATATATATATTGTTCTGATTTTGAGAAACCGATGTGTTTATTTCTTCAAACTGAGATTGTACACGTCAAAATTTCATTCCAGATATTTAGCAAAAAGAGTGAGTGTGACGTGCTAGTGTTAGATTAAAGATATATCTACATTTGGTTGCCTTTAACAAGCCGTAATCTCTGTATTATTATTAGACGACATTATTAATAATGTTCTTTAATAATATAGGTATCGTGGTGGGGTCGTTACATAAAAATTGGGTCGAAAACATGAAGGTTAATAATGATGCAATCATATATGAAGGCAATCAACAAGTTGATGATGGAAATGTTGATGAAGGGTAAATCAACTAGCCGATGATTTATGTACTGCCACAATGATGGCGAAATCCATTATGGATAGCTTTCAATTAGAAGTGGAAGTGTTTGCAAGAGAATGTACTGAAAAAGGATCTCGAGTTGGATTATTTTTCGAAAGTAAACAGAAACTCATTGAACAATTATGTGAATGAGTCATCAAATGTTCAGTTTATTTTCAAGTAGTGAAATCGCGTACAAATCAATGTATTGTTTGATGTGATGTGGATGAAAAATGTCCTTGGAGAGTGCATGCTAGCTCATCGGTGATAAAATCTCAAAATTTGTGAAAAATAAAAACATATGAAGGGGATCACACTTGTTTAAATGCAACCATAAACTCAAACCATCGACAAGCAACATCAAAGTTTATATGTAGCAAAATACTTCACTTAACTAAATCTAAAACAAATTTGATTGCAAGAAGGGTTCAGAAGATAATGTCGAATATGCTTCATGTAAAAATAAGTTATTCTTGAGCTTGACATGAACTACAGAAAGCGGTTGCAATAATTTATGGAAAATGGGAATCGTCATATATAGAGTTTCCAAAATATCTTAAAACTATGCAAAGTAGCAACCATGAAACTGTATATGATGTTATTCACACTCGTGGCGTTTTTGATGGTGCTTTTTAGTATTTCAGACCTTTAGTCGATGGTTTCACAAACTATCGTCGTGTACTTTCTACTGATGACACTCATTTATATGGAAAGTATCTTGGTATGCTACTTTTAGCTACTTGTGTAGATGCAAATCAAAGTCATTTTCCAGTAGCATTTGCTAATGAGCAGACAGAGTCTTGGCAGACGTGAAGTTGGTTTATTAGTTGCATATGGAATCATATTCCTTATGTATGTAACTGATGCATTACATTTATACCAGATCGTATGGAAGGAATTCCATGTATGCTCAGAGAAGCTAGGCCAATCTAACATCATCATCGCTATTGTATTCAGCATATTAAAGCAAATTTCAAGAGAGCCAGATTTGTTTCAGATGAGCTTCAGAATTTGCTACATGCATGTGCCACGACTCGGAAGTTGTAAAATATAATGAACTAAGAAAATAATTGAAGACTGTAAATGCATAAGTTGATGTATGGATTGAAAAAAGTTTGAAAGATCAGGAATCAAGTTGGACTTTTTATCATAATGGTAGCGTAAGATTCAATATGATGACAATGAATGTTTCTGAAAGCTTTAACGATGTGTTGAAAGGAATAAGAAATTTACCTGTTAGATCAATGGTTGTACGGACTTTTTAGGGTTTCAACTATTACTTTTACGAACGTCAAACTCAAGGAGAAGAATGGACGTTCCATATGACAACGAAGTGAGAAGCATTAGCAAAAGGTAGAATCGAAGGAACAAAACTCTTGTCTATAGAAAGATATAGCATAACAGAATGATAAGTGAAACATGTTAATATGCTTGATTATACGGTGAATATCGATGATAATGTCGCCAAGTGTTCATGCAACTTGCCAACTTTAGATCATTTTTCACGCTTCCATGTATTACAGCATGTTTACGTGGCTCGAGTGGTGTGAATATATATATATATATATATATATATATATATATATATATATCATGACTTAATTTCAACGTGGTACACATGGCTAAGTATACTGCTACTTATGCTCCTTTATTTCACCCTCTACTTGATAGTCGTCTTTGGGATGCCTATGAAGGTTCTATTATACATCAACCACCGGTGCATAGAAATTTCGAAAGTCCGCGGTCGGTTCGAATAAAAGATTTCATGGATCCCCCACAATCATCCGGGTAGAATAGATGTAGCAAACGTGTTGCTTTTGGGCATAAAAAGAAACTTGTACTCATTGAATTGTTTTCTATGTATGAATTGATGAAGTTATTGAGTTGTTTCCTATGTATGAATTAATTAACTCATTGGATTGTTTCCGATGTATGAATTGATTAACTCTAGATTTGTTTTCTATGTATGAATTGATTAACACTAGACTTGTTTTCTATTTTGATGTTGGTTATGTTGTGATATGGTAATGTTGTGCTATTGGTTATGTTGATGAGTTATGGTGTTATATTTTGACGGAATATTGTATTGTATTGGTGGTATATGTTGTTATATTGGTTACATTAGTGATATAGGGCGTTATATTGGTGTTATACAGGTTGTAGCAGGTTTTTGTCTTTTAATGCCTGAAAACATGCTTGCGCATTTTTGAAGCGTTATTTTTGAATATAGCTTGCATAATTTTGAAATGCGCAAGCTTTATTTGAAAATAATGCTTACGCATTTCAAAAATGCATAAGCATGTTTTAAGACATTGAAAAAACAGAAACTTGCTGCTCCATCCCCCTATATGTAACACCAATATATCATTATATATATCACCAATATGCCCATTGATATCCATACTGATTTCCAAACCATATCATATCAAGAACATATACCATCAACATATCATCAAAACATTAACATAAACTAAACAGCTACGTACCATCCTAATATCAATTTAAACAAAATATACTATCTGGACATCTACATAAACATCAACATATCATCCCAAAACATCAACATAACAACAATACACCAAATTAAAACAATTCACTTCTTAAGCCTTCTGATTTCAAGCGGCGTGTCTCTTTTTTTCTTCTTCCTTTTATATGTGATTGTTTGTGAACTTTGCGATTCATCTAAAGTCGATGTAGGAATTTCCCGTTGTTGAGTATGACAAAATATTTCTTGTTGTTGTTATACCCCCATTGTGGCAGTCTTGTTGTTGCTCTAGAGACGATTGATCGTCATATGCAAATTATTGTTCGCCTTCACTCTATGTAAGACATTATTGTTCACATTCTCCGCATATTGCATGTGTTTCCTCGACTTCGATATGTGGTTTTTTTTGCCTCCTCTTGAGTATGTGTTTCTTCTCCCTCCGCTCCTGCATGTGTTTCTTATGCAATATGCAAAGGTCTTGCCGGTCGACTAACTTGTTTCTACCTAAAATTATGTCCGGTATACGTTGTAACGCCCCACCCCGAGACCCACCTTAGCAAAGAGAATTAACAAGTAATTCTATCTACTAAAGCAGAGAATATGGATGGTTAAGGGCGACCATCTATAATTTTGTCTTAAACATCTATTGAATACGTTGATAAATGCATTATAATTTTTCAACTCAAGTGGATCGACATACCCAGTAAATGCTTAATCCAAAACTATAGGTGGCTAACGGATCTATCAAAAAAAATACAATAGCTGAATGTAAATTACATCACAGAATAGTAACCAACATCATATATATACATATACACTGATACACGTTTAGTACAATACAATATGAATACAATAACGATGGTACACGACCACACCATATACATCGAATCACATGTAAAAACATCAGAGTATGCGGAAGAAATAAACTACTCAAGAGAAAGAAGAGTTGTTATCCAATATTAACGTCAAGCTAAGCCCAATATATGATACCTCAAACAACTCGGTCTGACCCAAGTGAAAACACACGGGTCAGGCTAGCTAAAATCATCAGTTAAACAGAATAATCGATAAGGATAAGCAGGTGAAAGCTATGGTATCCTTTTTCTTAAAGGATTCCATGCCGTAAACAGGGTTTCAACATCAGAAGAAAGGACAACATCTCTTCTTGGCAAGTAGAAGAGATAATGATGATAAAATAATACTTAAGTGGCATAACTGACACTTAAGCAAATGGAACATCGGCGAGCAAAGTTTTAAAGATAAGACTCAATAAACATCGCTTTCGCCTCGTATCATCGACGATATAAAGGAATATGGATAATGACTTCAAATATTCAACTATCTTCTTAGAAGCGGTTTTCAATATAACAATACATCAAAGGTACATATCCTTCATATATAGAATAAAACGCATATGGATGTGCCTCATCTCATTGAACATCCCAAGGATCATTCAAGGAAATATAAAACCCAATCATAAAAGAAGCATTATACTTATTCATACCTCATCTCATCGGTATGAATATAGATACATCTCAAATTCATCACTAAAACTCATCATAAAAGATTCTTCATAATCATTTATAGCTCATCTCATCGGTATAAATATATAAATACATCTCAACTCCATCTTAACATCAAGTAGTCTATAAAATCATCAAATCATCAATCCATAATGCAAATAACTCAATCAAAGAGTAACATCATAAATGATTTCACCATATATGTATACATCTCATCTGGCATTAGGCTATCAATGTAATAATCATCTAAAGACGGTGAAGTCTAAAACATCAAAACTCAAAGAAACCATGGATTGGCCAGATCCTTGATTGCATGCTGAAGCAATGCTACGCGCGCTACATCGTGACTAGTACTACTATTTGGTACCATAAACATCGTGAATGACATAGTCTGTAATATCACGATGACTCACAGTCATAAAGACCCGAGTTAATAACATCGTCATGATCGAAGTAGCAACTAAATCGTGATGACTCCAATCGAGTACTCGTGGTCTGTAGTACTAGTAAACATCGTGAATGTTTCTCAACTTCTCGGATATGAACCCAATAGGTGTTAACGTACATCCCATACCATACGTTCACCCCTAATGGTCTACTAGCCGCTAGTTAGTATCACACTAGTAAAACATCATGAACACCATGAAAATATGCTCAGCCTCATCTCATTGGTGAGTAAATACAATACCATGCTTGACTCATCTCATTGACGAGTACTAGTAGCATCGTGACTTGTCTCATCTCATCGACAAGTAAAATTCATCATAAATATCGAAATCATCATCAAACCATCATAACAACTAGCCTCATCTCCTAGGCAAGTAAAAGAACATCGTGATGGTTGTTTCTAACCATAGTTGCAAATTAAAACTTAACATCAATATTGCCCCATTTCATCGGCCATCACAAAATGCATCTAGATTGGTTCGTCGTCCAATGTACTCAAAAAGTAATTCTCAAACCAATAATCATCATCAAAATTTGGTAACTTCTAAATCAACTCAAAATAACACTTCAAATTTGTTTCGATGAAAACTATGGTCGAAAACAATGAAAACTAAGAGGGATATCTCAAAAACGATAACTTGAATTCAATACGAATTCAATTCAAATTTAACCCAAAATCAATTCAAATTCCATTTCAAATTTGAATTTCAAATTCTCCAAATATAGCTAGCCTACTGATAGGCATCATAGCTCTGAAAATATCTCAAAAACATCATTAAAACCAAAGAGAATGAGAGCAAAACGAGCTAACACAAATCTAAGGTCAACGATTGTTGTTGCCGTCATTTTGCTCTTAGGACAGCAACATACAACCATAATTTCCACCAAAAAAACTTCAAAATTCCAAAAAACTCAATGAATGAAACTTGTAACGCATGACCTAAGCTTTCTGGAACATCTGAAATTATCAAAATCGGTTAAGATACGAATGAGTTATGGCCAAAATGTGAAGACCCGCAAATCCGTACTCCTTGAATAAACACAAATCTCCATTGATTAACTCAAGATGAATGGAAATACGAATTCTTAGGGTTTAAGAAGAAGAAAGAGATAGAAGAAGAGAGAAAAAGATAGAACAGAACAGAAAGAAAATAGCAGAACAATATCAGAATCTCACAATCGCAGCGGAACAACATATAATAGATAAATGAATAATCTTTAAACTAAAAAAAACTATATCAGTTATTACATTACATCACATTACATTATATTATCAGAGTTTACAACAACAACAACAACAACAAACAGCGGAAAAGAAATACTATATACTAGTGAATACGCCATGCCATCCAGCTTGCCTCCAGCAACTCCTGAATTCCAGAATATCCTGATAAACCTACTCTTGACTGCCCGTGTGGAAATTGGTGGGCACCCAGAGTATAGGAAGGAAAACAATAAACTCCGAGTCAGTCATGTGACTGGTGTGAGAACTAAAACAGTTTTTTTTTAACAAAGTACAGGATAATTTCAAAATAGATTCGCAATGCTTTTTAGAAAATGAGACTACCATAAGGTCTCCCGCACACACACACAATGCAAACGCAGAATCGGAGGAGATTTCTCCTTATGATAGTCAAAGATGCTTGATACGCATTAAAAAGAAACATTTGATATTATTACTAGTGCATAGTGTAGGGAAAATCATTTCGAAAGTAAAGATATAAATCTTAGCCAGCATAGGCATTTCGCACTTATGCCTACTATAGCTACCATCCAAACAGTGGTGACCACCATAAGTGAATGATAGGTTCTACAACTAAAACCCTACAAGATCGTATTGTTTCTTTGGATTTCCAACAAATGGCCAGGCCAAGGACTTCCCATTGCCACATGAAAATGCCTCTGTAATGACGTCCCGAGAACCTAACCGGATCTCTACCAACACAAGGTCGGATTACCCCTAACTGGGTAACTACTGACACGAATATGCCATCCCCCGATCGTAACCGATCTACATCCGAGGATCCTCGATTTCCAACAAACACAAAGCAATAAATTTGTAGCAACAACATAGGTTAAGTATCTGGACTCCATACCACGATACCACCTCTATCCAGAAGGAATGACATACACTAAAGGGGCGCTATCCCCTAATAACCTTGCTGCATCCTTCCTGTTTTCACCATTTCCGGGGTGTGAGGTTCGACGCAGTCTCGTCCACAAAGCTATGCTTTATACAAAAGCTGTGCTTTGATTCAACAAATGCTCAACAGCACTTAGCATATCACACTACCAAATTGGGAGTATATTACTAATAACCTTCAACTACATAACCTTTGAGCTCGTACGTCTCAGAGAAGGGTTTTAATGCTAAGATAATATATTCTCCGCAACCAACAGATGTGTATTTGAAAGAAATCAGCTTTATATGTCAATTTATAATGTCAGACATACTATCCATACAAGTCTGTTCCGGGATCGAACAGAACCGAAGACACTTACAAAGAAGTCCTTGCAATCCGGATATTCACTAATCACGTCCGGACTTCCCATCACATATGGAATCTCTATACCGGGGCCATTCGATGCATAAACATTCGACGGTAATCCTTCCGTTTTCAAAAATATCCGGTCTTCAACATCGGTCTTCAAATGCAATTCATAACGACGTATCACATATTCGGAATGGGTTATACGACCCCAAGGTCCTTTCCCGGCTAACCCGAATAGTGAGCGCTTATTCAAAAATAAGTGTGACATTCAAATTCAAACAAATCACAACAAATACCCATTCAAAGGTAAATATTGATAGTCGGTTATTGAACTATCAATGGATATGCACAACATCACCAGATTCCAAATAATTTTCCAAATTATTTACTTTTCAAAAATATCTTTACAAGATATATATTTTCCACACTTCAACCATTTGAAAACAATTTTCAAATCACTTTTCACCTTTACCACTTTTGAAAACAAATTTCAAACATTTTCCTTACGTTGAAATACTTTCATTTCAACATGGTTCATTTAAACTAATTAAATAAATCCTTAACGATTTACTTTATATTTACGTTCCAAATCCGTAAATTAATTCCCACACTTCAAAAATAAATCAACGTTTATTTTTAAACAAATTTACCTTCCTTTTATAAATTCCATAGTGAATTTATATTTCAAAATACCTATGAATATACGATTTTCAAATTGATTTCTAATATTCATTTTCAATTTATCTTTACAAAGATAAATTCTGAAAAAAAATGTTTTATTTCATATTGGAAAAACATTTCCATACTTATTAATAATAAGTAGTTCACAAATCTATTTATTTTCAACACTTGGAAAATATTCGATATACTTAAATCGAGATTAAGTATACATTTCATTTTTAAGGAAACATTCTCTTAAAACACATTTATTTGGGCCAAAACGAATGTTGCGTAAAACATAGTTACGACAACCCCAAAATCACTAGTATAGGGATTCGAAATTAAAATAGATATATAAATCCCAATACTATACAAAACATTTCCTTTCGGAAATCATTTACTATAACAACAGTGTTATAGTCCACCATTTCCTTCTATTTCTCGAAAACGTCTATTTCAACAATGAATGTTGAAATCTATAGTTTCGAATATTAACACATTTTAAAAACATCGTTAGATCGTTTTAATTCTATTTAAAACATCACGTCCAAAACATTTTCTTTAACATATTATTCACTATCCAAAAACGTGAATATACTTCGTTAACCAATTTCATCATTTCTATACATTTTATTTTAAAGGATTCTCCATTGTCCAAAATCGTGGATATAACTCCTTTAATAATTTCTACATTTACTTTATCAAATTCAATTGATTTGGATTTATAAAACAATGTTTATAAATCCTATTTCTATTTATTTTATAACAACTTCAATTTATAAATCTCCTTTATTAACCTATTCAATTTATATCTCAATGATATACTAAAAGTTCATATTATAAGTTAAATACTTATAATTTATTTGTTCACAAAATCATTCTTTTTAAACTTTCCAAATTATAAATCTTATAACTTATAAGATTCACTTATTTACCCAAAACTATTCTTTTAATAACTTTACAAATTTTATAAATCTACTGCTTATAAAATTACATTTATAACTTCACCGTTTATAATTCTATGAATTTCATTCATTTATGAAATTCATTTACACTTCATTCTAACACTTATAAAAACTCGTTTTATAATTCAAACATTTTAATTTATAAATATCAATTTATAAATCCTTTATATAAATCAATTTATATTATTATTTTAAAACGTCTTTAAACTCCTTTATAATTTCACCATTTTCTTTGATTTATAAAATAATCAAATCTCATAAATCCTATATTTGAACTTTTTACAATAAATTCAAAAATCTTGATTTAAACTATTTTATAAAATCATTAACCCCATATTTTCAAAAATCAACTTTTAACTATATTTCTTAAAAATCATAATTTTTATAACATTAAAATTATAACGTTTATTTATTTAAAATGAATCAATTCCAAAAATATTTTATAACATATACTTTCAAAAATCACTTTAAAAATCCTTTTAAAATTCCAAAATCGTTATTTTAATATTTTTAAAACTCCAAAAATGGATCCGATGATGCAACACACCAAATAGTCAATCAATGACATCCAAACATCATATATCGATATGATAATCAATCAAATATCACAATATCTGAAATAAATTAAATACTGATGAGGAATCCAGTTGGATCCCTCCAACATGTTTCCCTGCATCCAAAGAAGTTAGCACAATACCAATTCCGTTCCAGTACGGAATTATCGTGGTATATGGGATTTATAAAATATTATCCGCTTAATAGACGACACAATAGGGTCTCATCCGCGGTATATGTTTTTAATAAATAACCTCCGCTTAATAAAGGTGTATAATGTCTATTTTAACAATCAATAGATAACAATCATCATTCAAACATACATTCAAGAATTTTAAATCTAACTATTTAAAATTAAAATCGAAACCGATTCGATTGAGTGAGAAGTTCTCGCCTTGGTTTCAATTTCGTTTTCAGCTTTTATTTCGAATAAAATTAAACGGACGTTTAATTTTACCCGAAATTCTCACTAGCTCCAAATGACTCCAATCCAATTCCATAGCGTAGTATTCGTCCATACGAACCCAACGCAACTTGTTTCGTGCGTTTTCGACCTCGTATCAAAAAGATATGAATTTTTAAAGTTACATGATTTATTATATATATAATTTACAAATCTATTTATTTTTTATAACCTAAACGTCATCACGGCCGTCCATTGCTTTGCCCAAGATCACGGCCGTGCATTTCTTTATCTTCCCCAACCAGAAACACGCACGCATCCTGTAACAACCCGCATATTTATCGGTTTTATATTTAAATATTTTATTTAAATATTTCATCGTTAGTCGGATTTTTAGTCCGAAAAGCTACTTTTTGCATACGGTCGAATTAGAACTCGGGACCACTCCCATTGAGTTTAAAATGCCGTTTGCAACCTTTTTGAGTATAAGCTTCGATATGTTTGGAGAAAGTTGATTTTTGCTACTTTTTACTTTGGGTTTGGTTTTTGGGCTCAGCCCTATGTTAACTTATACTCCAAAACTGAACCACTCTCCCCATTCTCCCTCACTTCTTTCTCTTTTCAGTTTTCTTAGCTTTAATGGTGGGAGAGATTGGAAATTAAAACTCCAAAACCCTAGTTTCCCTTACAAATCAAATTCCTAGCTCCAAACTCAAGAAGAACCCATTGGTAAGCTTCTCTTCTTCCTCTCCAACTTATTCTCTTACCAATTTCAGAAATTCCTAAACCTAATTTTGGGAATGTTCTTGTTTTTGAGCTTAGATTCAAGCTCAATTGGGTTGTGTTGAAGAGAGGTTGATTCTCCATTTGCTTTCAAGCTTCTTCTTGTTCGATTTTGCGAAAAGGTGAGATTTTTATCTCACATCTATGACTATAATTATCTTTGGTTGTTGGGTATAATTTCCTAACACTTCTTCATGTGCATTTGCTCTTGATTTGGATTGGTTTTGTGAATACTCCAATTTTTGGGTTTTTAAGTCAAATTTGTGTGAAATCCTTTTATGGATGTTTGATCATGCTTTTGGTGATGCATCGAGGAGCATATAGGGCCGGGTTGCCGATTGGCATAAACCCTTAGAGCCAATGTTCGTCCGGTTGCATTTTGGAAGAGTTTGCTCTTCATTTGAATAAGGCTGAAAAACAGCCCAGGCATGATTCAGTCGACTGAAAACTCTGTTCAGTCGACTGAACCTGAAACCCGAGAGTTTCCAGGCATGATTCAGTCGACTGAAAACTCTGCACAGTCGACGGAAACTGAAAACAGAAAGTTTCCTGAACCTGGAAAATTTCCAGGCACAGGGTCAGTCGACTGAAAACTCTGTTCAGTCGACTGAACCTGCTGTTTGAGTCCAATTTGCCTTTTTGGATTGAAATTCCAATTTAAATCGATTCTTGATAATCCTATTTGTTGTTATCATCTATTATGACTTTGATGACTCTTCTTTTAGGGATTTTTGAATATCCATTTCAATGGATCCTTTATCGATTTCTTTGGATTTTATTCACGTCTTCGTATGTGAATTTTTGTGATTGATTGTTCTTACAATCTTCTTCGTGATTTGTCACTTTAAAAATATAAAGGTTTTCTATACTAGTAGTAAATATCAAAACTCTTTCCTCAGACGATTTCAATACTATTTTAATACCAAATTCGTTTATAAAACCGTTTTCCAATCTATTAGTATATACAAACCTTTACCTCACTCGTATGAGAAATCTAATTAAACGGCTTAGTAAAACAAGTGGTATGAAACGCTTGCGTTTACTTTGTCGGTTAATTCTTGGACTTGTTCGATTGAACCTCTTGTGACAATTTTCTAGTGGAGATTTACAGTTTGTTCGTAAATATTTAAGTTAAGCAAGTGGTTATGGGACATGAAGCTAAACTCATATATTTACCAGCTTAGTGTAATTGACACTTCTCGTTGATCATGACGATCATCTTTGTGATTTAGACTAGCAATGTGCGATGTCTCTTTGTCTACGAGGGAGACTAAACCCCGTTTTGTGGAGTTTCGACTCAATTTGTGATGGGGTAGCAACCCATGGTCTTCGGGCCGTTTGTGGAGCTTCGGCTCAATTTGTGATGGTTAGCGACCATGGAATTAGCGTTCCGTTTGTGATACATGCGTTGGTGAGCTTTATGCTCCCGTTTGTGATAGGCCTCTCCCCCCTTTTTGTGATTTCTGGATTTCTTGTGTAGATTTCTAGAATTTGTGTTTCACCAATTTTTCGTGATTTCCATTGATAAGTCTTATCGATATTTGTGCATTGGTGAATTTGTGTGTCATTGACTTTAGTGATTTCTGGATTTCTTGTGTAGTCTTCTGGAATTTGTGCGTCATTGACTTTTGCGATTGACATTGATATTATCGTCAATATTTGTGGTTTGATGAACGAAATAAAGAGTATGACACTTCTTGGATTCTTGTGTAGATTTTGTGATATTGATTAATCTCTTGTTGATTATCAACTACTTATATATCACAGCTTGGCCTTGTGATTATTATGTGTTTAGTCATGACTCTGATTCTATATCGTTTCATCTGATATCTATAGTTAGACTGATCCGTTTATTATTTTCTTATTAAATAATACTCGGGTCAGACCAAGATGTTACAGGTGCTTCTGCTTGACTTCTCTCTTGGGATTGAATTCTCTTGCTTTTGGTTAACTACTTAGATTAGTAGTTTTTTTTGTTGTATACATTTGAGATATAGACTCCATAATGTATACTTATTCTTTTGTGTAGTTCATGTAACTAATTTTTCTGATATTGTGGATCTTTTTCGACCACTACTCTGATGTACACTTCCTAGTGTAATATTCATATCTATTTTCCGCCTATGTGATATGAATTGTCTGTGACTGATTTGTGTTATGCTTATTCCTATATTTGTTTTCCGAAGGATTTATATAGCCACCGTGTAGTAGCTTTGAGTTTGTGTCGGTATGTCGGATTTCCTCTTGAAATAGAATGCATGTTATATTATCTGACATACCGGTGCTCGCGCAAAGAAATTACACGGATGGTCGCTCCTCAACAGCCTTATTCTCCGTGCTAGTCGACAGCATTCACCGTAATGTTCTTGGCTAGCGTGGGTATAGAGGTGGGGTGTCACAGCTTGGTATCAGAGCCAAACTTCGGAACAATATGGAATATTATAACAAGGATCATCGTCCTAAGTTCATCTTAGGAGTCGTGCTTTAGGATTTTATTCGGGCCTACGTACCGTTCTATCCTATTTTCTTTTATGATTCCTTGTTTTGTCTATCAAGATTGCTTGATATTCAATTTGGTGAATGACCTTTTTCTTCCTCTTCTTTCTTTCTAAAGGAAGAGAAATGTCTAGACCTGGCCGCCCCAGAGCCGTGCCATCTAGCACTCCGCCCCAGGATGGAGTTTTTATGACTGCTCAACAGCTTCTTGATTTAGTGACAAATGCTCAAGCAGCAGGAGCTAACCCGGAACCTACTCACCCAAAGTCGGGATTTGCACGCTTGTGCAGCGATTACACAAATTTGGGTGGGGAGCCATTCAAGGGTTCCGAAACTTTTATTGAAGTACAGGCCTGGCTAAGGTCATGCGATCGAATCTTTTCTCGCATGAATCTTATTGACCTTCACCGAGTTCAGGTGTCCTCTAGTATGCTCCGAGAAAGAGCATTGGACTGGTACGAACTTCTTATTTCTGAGATTAATGAAGCGGATCTCACCTGGGAGAAATTCCGAGAGCGCTTCGAGTTAAAATTCATACCAGAAGCAGAAAAAGTGACATTGGCTCGACGATTTATAGACCTTGTTCAAGGTGAGTCATCCGTGACTGATTACGTCGCCTCCTTCGAGTCGCTTTTAAAATATGGGGTTGAATACATCAACACCCCTCTTAAGAAGAATCAGAGATTCGTCTATGGCTTAAACAAAAGTCTCAAGAAGCCATTACTTCTAAAGTTAGAAGTTTCTTTCGACCAACTCGTTGATATCGCTCTTCGTCTTGAAGAGGCGGATAGAGAGAATGACGTTGAAGTGGTGGGTTCCAAACCAAACTTCAACAACAAAAAGAGGCCAAACAAATTTAAAGGCCCTTATGCCAATAAGAAAGGGAAGCAAGCAACCTCCGTGGCAAAGACTTCTTCCTTTGGTAGTGGGGAATGCTATAATTGTGGTTCGAAGGACCATTATGCGAACAAGTGCCCAAAGTCTCTTTCTTGTCGCTACTGCAAAGTTCCCGGTCATGTTATATCTTCATGCCCCAAGCTTTAGGGCAAGAAGGAGGGAAAGTTAAATGTTGCTCAAGCCCCTGGCAACACATCTCGTGGCCAAGGTATTTCTCATTCTATTCTAGATGGAATTATTTTATTTCGTGATCATCCTATTCGAGTTCTTTTTGATACGGGTGCGTCCCATTCTTTTATATCAAAAGAACTTGTTGATACTTTTTCTTTGGATGTTTTGTGTTTAATGACTTCTTTGAGAATTGCGAATCCGGTTGGTGGATCCGCAACAATCAGTTTATTGTGTAAAGATGTCGAGATTATTTTGTGTGATTTTTCTTTACGAGCCGATTTGCATGTCATGCATTATTTAGGCTTTGGAATGATTTTGGGAATAGATTGGCTTAACCGTTATGAAGCTCATATCCTATGTCCTGAGCGGACTATTCATCTTCGACATCCTCAATCTGTTAATCAGGTTTCTGTTATTCTTAAAGATTCAGATTCTTCTTTGGTTGCATCTTTATATTCTTTAAATCCTCGTGATGACGATGATGACGATGAGGGTGATATTATTTCTCTTATTCACGTCGTTTGTGAATTTTCCGACATATTCGAGCCCGTTTTAGGATTACCACCTAAGCGAGCAATTGAGTTCAGAATTAATCTTATTCCTGGAGCTCAACCTGTCACTCGTCCTCCTTATCGTATGTCCAATAAAGAAAACGAGGAGATGCGTAAACAATTATCTGAATTGGAAACGAAGCAATTTATTCGCTCTAGTTCCTCGCCTTAGGGAGCTTCAGCTATTTTTATGAAGAAATCCGATGGTACACTTAGGCTTTGCGTTGACTACCGCAAGCTTAATGATCTTACTATCAAAAATAAATATCCTTTACCTCGGATTGATGATCTATTCGATCAACTTAGTGGTGCTAGAGTCTTTTCACAATTGGACTTGGCTACCGGTTTTCATCAGCTTCGTATTGCAGAGGATAGCATTCCTTTGACATCGTTCCGTACTCGGTATGGATCTTATGAATGGCTTGTTATGCCATTTGGGTTAACAAATGCCCCGGCATATTTCGTTGACTTAATGAATCGAGTTTTTAAAGACTTTCTCGACCGGTTTGTTCTCATCTTTATCGATGATATTCTTGTGTATTCTAAAACCGAGGAGGAGCATGAAAAACATCTTCGGATTGTATTGGAAACTCTTAGGAGTAATCAATTAAAGGCAAAATTTTCTAAATGCCATTTTTGGCAATCTCGTGTGAAGTTTCTCGGTCACATTATTTCCGAATCCGGAATTTCCGTGGATCCTTCAAAGATTGAAGCGATTCAAGATTGGAAGAGACTAGAGAGTGTGACAGAGATTCGTAGTTTTCTTGGATTGGCGGGCTATTACCGTCGTTTTATTAAAGACTTTTCTAAAATTGTCGTGCCTCTCACTAGCTTGACGAAGAAAGGTGTTAAATACATTTGGTCGGACAAATGTGAAGCTTCTTTTCAGAAATTAAAAGAACTTCTTTCTGATGCTCCTATTCTTGTTATTCCCCATGGGAATCAAGATTTCATTGTTTATACCGATGCTAGTCGCATTGGTTTGGGTGCCGTTCTTATGCAAAAGGAACGTGTTATTGCTTATGCTTCTAGGCAATTAAAGCCTGCTGAGACTAGATATGCCACTCATGATTTAGAGCTCGCGGCTATTGTTTTTGCTCTTCGGATTTTGTGTCATTATCTCTTAGGAGAGAAATTTGTTCTTTACACAGATCATAAGTCTTTGAAATATTTATTCTCTCAAAAGGAACTTAATTTGCGTCAACAGCGTTGGCTCGAATTTCTTGCACCATATGACCTTGATATTCTTTATACTCCTGGTAAGGGTAATCGTGTCGCCGATACTCTTAGCCGTAAACAACAAGCTGTTGTTTCTATGATGATATATGAATGGAACGATCTCGAGATCTTATCCACTTGTGAGATTCGAGACCGCGTATCCGAGTTATGCTCATCATTTGTTTTATGTAGCCTTGAGGCTCATCCTCCTCTTTTGGACCGCATTCTTGAAGCTTAAAGGCTAGATTCCGAATTGGCTCTTCTTGGCCAAAATATTAAGGATAAAATTGATATTGAAGGTTTGAAAGACTTTGATATCGATTCTCGTGGCGGCATTTAGAAATTTGGTAGACTTGTCGTGCCAAATATTGATGATCTTCGTAAAGATATTTTAGAAGATTCTCATCGCTCTAAATTTACCATTCATCCTGGTAGTAGTAAAATGTATGCGGATATGAAGCGACTTTATTATTGGGAGGGAATGAAACTCGATATTGCTAACTTTGTTAAGTGTTGCATGACTTGCCAACTCGTTAAGGCCGAACATCAAAGGCCCGGTGGGTTATTGCAACCTTTAGAAATTCCAATTTGGAAGTGGGACCAAATTTCCATGGATTTTATAGATGGCCTTCCCCGTTCTCGTTCGGGTCATGATAGCTTATGGGTGATTGTTGATAGGCTTACTAAATCTGCACATTTTATTCCCGTTCGGTCTAATCGAACCGTTCCTCTTTTGGCCAAAATATTTATCAAAGAAATTGTTAAATTGCATGGTGTTCCTACTTCTATTGTTAGTGATCGTGATCCATTGTTTACTAGTGGATTTTGGAAAAGTCTTCAAAAAGCTTTAGGAACGAGGCTTAATTTTAGCACCGCTTATCACCCCCAGTCCGATGGACAAACTGAGCGTGTGAATCAAACTCTTGAAGATCTTCTTCGTGCTTGTGTTCTTGATTTTGGTGGAAGTTGGGAAGATCATATTTCACTTGTTGAATTTTCCTATAATAATAGCTTCCAATCTAGTATTGGTATGGCAACTTTCGAGGCACTCTACGGAAGGCCATGCCGATCTCCTTCTTGTTGGCTTGAGGCCGGTGAGAAGTTGGTTTTAGGTCCAGATTATATTCGTGATTCCACAGAGAAAATTGAACTTATTCGTCATAGGATGAAAGAAGCCCAGAGTAGACAAAAATCCTATGCCGATAACCGGAGAAGGAAGTTAGAATTTTCTGTGGGAGATCTTGTGTTCATTCGTGTTTCACCTATGAAAGGTGTTGTACGTTTCAGTCGATCGGGAAAACTAGCGCCTCGATATATTGGGCCATTTCCTATCACCGAACGTATTGGTTCCATGGCTTATCGCCTTTTATTACCGGCTCAGTTTTCTGCTATGCATGACGTGTTTCACGTTTCTCAACTTCGGAAATGTCTTCGAGATTCCGATTCTATTCTTGAGCCCGGTGTTGTGGAAGAGATTGAAGTTTCGCCTAATTTAACTTATGAGCAACATCCTATTCGTATCATTGCTTCGGAAGTCAAACGACTTCGAAATAAAGATGTTCCGCTTGTTAAAGTTCAATGGTCTTCAAATCCTAAGGATTGTTCTTGAGAATCTAGAGAGTACATCGAGCGTACACATCCGGACTTACTTTCTCGTGCTCTTTGAGGTGAACTTCTTATTTCAAACTTCTTTTGTGTTGAATATGCTTTTATGGTTGTTACTATATATCTTCTTCTTAAAATATTGCGAGGACGCAATTTCTTTAAGGAGGGGAGTCTGTAACAACCCGCATATTTATCGGTTTTATATTTAGATATTTATTTAAATATTTCATCGTTAGTCGGATTTTTAGTCCAAAAAGCTACTTTTTGCATACGGTCGAATTAGGACTCGGGACCACTCCCATTGAGTTTAAAATGTCGTTTGCGACCTTTTTGAGTATAAGCTTCGATATGTTTGGAGAAAGTTGATTTTTGCTACATTTTACTTTGGGTTTGGTTTTTGGGCTCAGCCCTATGTTAACTTATACTCCAAAACTGAACCACTCTCCCCATTCTCCCTCACTTCTTTCTCTTTTCAGTTTTCTTAGCTTTAATGGTGGGAGAGATTGGAAATTAAAACTCCAAAACCCTAGTTTCCTTTGCAAATCAAATTCCTAGCTCCAAACTCAAGAAGAACCCATTGGTAAGCTTCTCTTCTTCCTCTCCAACTTATTCTCTTACCAATTTCAGAAATTCCTAAACCTAATTTTGGGAATGTTCTTATTTTTGAGCTTAGATTCAAGCTCAATTGGGTTGTGTTGAAGAGAGGTTGATTCTCCATTTGCTTTCAAGCTTCTTCTTGTTCGATTTTGTGAAAAGGTGAGATTTTTATCTCACATCTATGACTATAATTATCTTTGTTTGTTGGGTATGAATTCCTAACACTTCTTCATGTGCATTTGCTCTTGATTTGGATTGGTTTTGTGAATACTACAATTTTTGGGTTTTTAAGTCAAATTTGTGTGAAATCCTTTTATGGATGTTTGATCATGCTTTTGGTGATGCATCGAGGAGCATATAGGGCCGGGTTGCCGATTGGCATAAACCCTTAGAGCCAATGTTCGTCCGGTTGCATTTTGGAAGAGTTTGCTCTTCATTTGAATAAGGCTGAAAAACAGCCCAGGCATGATTCAGTCGACTGAAAACTCTGTTCAGTCGACTGAACCTGAAACTCGAGAGTTTACAGGCATGATTTAGTCGACTGAAAACTATGCACAGTCGACTGAAACGGGAAACAGAAAGTTTTCTGAACCTGGAAAATTTCCAGGCACAGGGTCAGTCGACTGAAAACTCTGTTCAGTCGACTGAACCTGCTGTTTGAGTCCAATTTGCCTTTTTGGATTGAAATTCCAATTTAAATCGATTCGTGATAATCCTATTTGTTGTTATCATCTATTATGACTTTGATGACTCTTTTTTTAGGGATTTTTGAATATCCATTTCGATGGATCCTTTATCGATTTCTTTGGATTTTATTCACGTCTTCGTATGTGAATTTTTGTGATTGATTGTTCTTACAATCTTCTTCGTGATTTGCCACTTTAAAAATATAAAGGTTTTCTATACTAGTAGTAAATATCAAAACTCTTTCCTCAGACGATTTCAATACTATTTTAATACCAAATTCGTTTATAAAACCGTTTTCCAATCTATTAGTATATACAAACCTTTACCTCACTCGTATGAGAAATCTAATTAAACGGCTTAGTAAAACAAGTGGTATGAAACGCTTGCGTTTACTTTGTCGGTTAATTCTTGGACTTGTTCGATTGAACCTCTTGTGACAATTTTCTAGTGGAGATTTACAGTTTGTTCGTAAATATTTAAGTTAAGCAAGTGGTTATGGGACATGAAGCTAAACTCATATATTTACTAGCTTAGTGTAATTGACACTTCTCGTTGATCATGACGATCATCTTTTTGATTTAGACTAGCAATGTGCGATGTCTCATTGTCTACGAGGGAGACTAAACCCCGTTTTGTGGAGTTTCGACTCAATTTGTGATGGGGTAGCAACCCATGGTCTTCGGGCCGTTTGTGGAGCTTCGGCTCAATTTGTGATGGTTAGCGACCATGGAATTAGCGTTCCGTTTGTGATACACGTGTTGGTGAGCTTTATGCTCCCGTTTGTGATAGGCCTCTCCCCCCCTTTTTGTGATTTCTGGATTTCTTGTGTAGATTTCTAGAATTTGTGTTTCACCAATTTTTCGTGATTTCCATTGATAAGTCTTATCGATATTTGTGCATTGGTGAAATTGTGTGTCATTGACTTTAGTGATTTCTGGATTTCTTGTGTAGTCTTCTGGAATTTGTGCGTCATTGAATTTTGCGATTGACATTGATATTATCGTCAATATTTGTGGTTTGATGAACGAAATAAAGAGTATGACACTTCTTGGATTCTTGTGTAGATTTTGTGATATTGATTAATCTCTTGTTGATTATCAACTACTTATATATCACAGCTTGGCCTTGTGATTATTATGTGTTTAGTCATGACTCTGATTCTATATCGTTTCATCTGATATCTATAGTTAGACTGATCCGTTTATTATTTTCTTATTAAATAATACTCGGGTTAGACCGAGATGTTACAGGTGCTTCTGCTTGACTTCTCTCTTGGGATTGAATTCTCTTGTTTTTGGTTAACTACTTAGATTAGTAGTTTTTTTTTGTATACATTTGAGATATAGACTCCATAATGTATACTTATTCTTTTGTGTAGTTCATGTAACTAATTTTTGTGATATTGTGGATCTTTTTAGACCACTACTCTGATGTACACTTCCTAGTGTAATATTCATATCTATTTTCCGCCTTTGTGATATGAATTGTCTGTGACTGATTTGTGTTATGCTTATTCCTATATTTGTTTTCCGAAGGATTTATATAGCCACCGTGTAGTAGCTTTGAGTTTGTGTCGGTATGTCGGATTTCCTCTTGAAATAGAATGCATGTTATATTATCTGACATACCGGTGCTCGCGCAAAGAAATTACACGGATGGTCGCTCCTCAACAGCCTTATTCTCCGTGCTAGTCGACAGCATTCACCGTAATGTTCTTGGCTAGCGTGGGTATAGAGGTGGGGCGTCACACATCCAAACCCAAAACTCACGTTCTAGGGTTAATAGCCGCACCCCACCCCGACGCCTTCCACGATGATCAAATGGCGCCACGTCGCGTGCCTCCCCCAGAGCCACCACCGGCCAGAAGAGCTTCGAACTCGGCCCTCCCCCTGCCTCGATTTTCGTGCACGAACTCGTCCCCTTTGCAGCCAATTTGTCGTCGATTTATAACTCTAGAAACGATCATAGCCGTTGGATGTCTAGAACTTGGAGTGCTCTACAATATTGTAGTTGACACTTTTTGCTAAATGTTTATGGATTGATCAAGAATTGAAGAAGAAGATGGCACATTTTCAGCCATTGAATTTTATGAGGCCGGCGGCTCTGAATTGAAACCCTATCCCTTTTTTTCTTTTGCAAATGTGAATTTTATGGGGCGTTTATAGAAAATTTCTCAAACACTATTTATCCCGAAATTTCCGAACTCCAAACTAAGCGTGCCGGTTGGCGTTCCTAAGATTTACCCCGCGTTCCGAACACAATGGAACATGTTTCGGAGGCCAATTCGATCATATGCGAGTTATGGCAATAAACATTCGATTTTTAATTAAATCGGTAAATCAAATTTCTAGGCGTTTTAGCTTGCCCCAGACAAACGGTAAATCCGATTGACACGAAATTTGAAACCATGCCATATATCACATTATGGATCCGATGAAACTGGTTTCGTCGAAATCCGAGACTGTTTGAAAAATAGCTATTTTAACTCGTCAATTAAATATTAAAATATTCAATTTTAACAAATTAACTCTTAATTCGATTTTAAAAGTTCTATAACATCGTTCTAACACCAATATGATAAAATAAAATTTTACAAATCATTTTCAGTCATATTAAACTCAATTTTCAATTATTTACGTAATTTCAACTATTAAATTATCGATTTAATTATCCAATTAAATCCAATTATTTGAAATAAAATTTATTCGACTTATAAATTTCACTTATTAATATTTAAAATTAATTAAGTATACGAATTTTAATTGACAGAAATTCTGGGTCGTTACAAACTTCCCCCCTTAAAAGAATTTCGTCCTCGAAATTACCAAGTAAGAAAAGTTACAGAATCTATTAACTTTCCCAAAATCCATAGTTAAACTTCTTACAATAACTTTACTAAGTTTTCAAATCATACTTAGTTATCTTTTCAAACCAAAATCATTTGTTTAACTTCCAATTCCAAATCAAATTTTAGTTTTCACAAAAATTTTCAATTTTCTCAAAAATATTCTAACGCCTTAAATTTTCAGAAAAATTCGCCAGAGTCTCCTTTGTGCGGCTCGATCCGGAAAAAAAATGACAGTATATATATCACAAATATACATCTCATCAAGTGATGAGGCATCCCGCAGGGAAAAAATGTAAAAGTACGATATTTAATCCGAGATATGTACCTTATATTTTATTAGCGAGCTTATACAGCTAATATAGCGCGAAAGCGAGCTCCAAATGCGAAGCAAACGCGATCCGCACCTACTAAACACTCAACAAACAGATGAGAAACATGTATATAGACAATAGTATCGATATACAACATATAGAAACATAATAACTATATATGCCAACATAGAAAATGCAGTAAAAGCAATATATTCAACCATCAACCAACTATCATTCAACTAACATCCATAACCAATAAATATTCATTCATATTCTCATTAATATTCAATGAAATGGGTTTTCAATTTAATCATATTTGATTCATTAACAGTGGATGTTTTTACTAACATTCATTTTCAATTAGTTTATATTCACTAATTCATATTCAAGTTGGTTCACTTCCAAATCAAATTCAATTCTATTTAAGATTCACTTAACTTCCAATTGGATTTCAATTACTTTAGCTTTCAATTTCATTAACTCAATTGCATATGGGTTTTTATACAATCAACTAATTATCATATAACAACCAATGTATATTAATTGCAACCAAATTCCTTTGCCTATATTCATTCATTTTGGTTTAACACCTTTACTTTCAATTGGTTTAATTAAATTGATTTTCAATCAATTATTCAATTTTTTTTCTTCAATAACATTAGATTTTAATGAATTAACACTTACATTCATTATTTCATATCAATTTTATTTACATTCAATTGATTATATATTCAATTCTTCAATTTCCAATTTATTAGCTTTATGAATTGACACTTATATTCATTATTCCATATCAATTATTTACATTTAATTGATTTACATTCAATTCATTCGTTCAATTCAATTGCTAATTCATTTAACCACAAAAGTTGAATTTCATTACATAACTCAAGTTCACATTTATCACTTATTAATTTACTTTGATGCCAAAATCAACTTCAGTCAACTTCACTTAAGTTATATTCCATTTAAACATTATTTGGCTTTACTTAACTTAAATTCCAACTTATAAATCCAATTCAGATTCCAATTCTAAAGTAAATTTTATTTAACCTTTACCAAAGTCAAATTTCATCACTTATTCAAACTCATTTTTATTTACAACTCATATTCATAAATATATTCATGTAGTTTCACTTCTTATATATATAAGTTTATTTCACAAGTGTAAATCACTTCAATTATAATTTCAATTCTTATAATTCTTTTTACTTATACAATTACTCTTTTATAACATGTTTTATTTAACTTATCAAACATCTTTTAATTAACTTATATATATTTTTACATTTTCAACAACCAAACAATCAACTTATATACACTTTAATAATTCTGAAAAATTATTCCTTTATATATAAAATATAATCAAGGTAAAAATTATTTCATTTACCCAATTTAAAACAATATCGTGTCGAATTGTTCTGTACAAGTGTTTAGAGATCCCTATCAACAACGTTAATTACTCGTATTAACCAGAATCCATACACCACTCAACAAACCAATCATCACAATATAAAACAATTTTATATTCACTAACAAATACGCACTCATATCTATTATTACACTCAACTCATTCTAGAGTACTACTGACTCTATCTCTAATGAGTAATACCCAACAGAGCCATGGTTGTCGCTTAACCATATGCTCTAATACCAGATGTGAAAACCCGCAAATCCGTACTCCTTGAATAGACACTAATCTCCATTGATTAACTCAAGATGAACGGAAATACGAATTCTTAGGGTTTAAGAAGAAGAAAAGGATAGAAGAAGAGAGAAAAAGATAGAACAGAACAGAAAGAAAACAGCAGAACAATATCAGAATCTCACAATCGCAGCGGAACAACATATAATAGATAAATGAATAATCTTTAAACAAAAAAACTATATTGGTTATTACATTACATCACATTACATTATATTATCAGAGTTTACAACAACAACAAAAACAAACAGCGGAAAAGAAATACTATATATTAGTGAATACGCCATGCCATCCAGCTTGCCTCCAGCAACTCCTGAATTCCAGAATATCCTGATAAACCTACTCTTGACTGCCCGTGTGGAAATTGGTGGGCACCCAGAGTTTAGGAAGGAAAACAATAAACTCCGAGTCGGTCATGTGACTGGTGTGAGAACTAAAACAGTTTTTTTTAAACAAAGTACATGATAATTTTAAAATAGATTCGCAGTGCTTTTTAGAAAATGAGACTACCATAAGGCCTCCCGCACGCACACACAATGCAAATGAATAATAGGAGGAGATTTCTCCTTATGATAGTCAAAGATGCTTGATACGCATTAAAAAGAAACATTTGATATTATTACTAGTGCATAGTGTAGGGAAAATCATTTCGAAAGTAAAGATATAAATCTTAGCCAGCATAGGCATTTCGCACTTATGCCTACTATAGCGACCATCCAAACAGTGGTGACCACCATAAGTGAATGATAGGTTCTACAACTAAAACCGTACAAGATCGTATTGTTTCTTTGGATTTCCAACAAATGGTCCGGCCAAGGACTTCCCATTGCCACATAGAAATGCCTCTGTAATGACGTCCCGAGAACCTAACCGGATCTCTGCCAACACGAGGCCGGGTTACCCCTAACTGGGTAACTACTGACACGAATATGCCATCCCCCGATCGTAACCGATCTACATCCGAGGATGCTCGATTTCCAACAACCACAAAGCAATAAATTTGTAGCAACAACATAGGTTAAGTATCTGGGCTCCATACCATGATACCACCTCCATCCAGAAGGAATGACATACACTAAAGGGGCGCTACGCCCTAATAACCTTACTGCATCCTTCCTGTTTTGACCATTTCCGTGGTGTGAGGTCCGACGCAGTCTCGTCCACAAAGCTATGCTTTATACAAAAGCTGTGCTTTGTTTCAAAAAATGCTCAACAACACTTAGCATATCATACTACCAAATTGGGAGTATATTACTAATAACCTTCAACTACATAACCTCTGAGCTTGTACGTCTCAGAGAAGGGTGTTAATGCTAAGAGAATAAATTCTCCGCCACCAACAGATATGTATTTGAAAGAAATCAGCTTTGTATCTCAATTTGTAATGTCAGACATACTATCCATACAAGTCTGTTCCGGGATCGAACAGAACCGAAGGCACTTATAAAGAAGTCCTTGCAATCCGGATATTCACTAATCACGTCCGGACTTCCCATCACATATGGAATCTCTATATCGGGGTCATTCGGTGCATAAACATTCGACGGTAATCCTTCCGTTTTCAAAAATATCCGGTCTTCAACACCGGTCTTCAAATGCAATTCATAACGACGTATCACATATTCGGAATGGGTTATACGACCCCAAGGTCCTTTCCCGGCTAACCCGAATAGTGAGCGCTTATTCAAAAATAAATGTGGCATTCAAATTCAAACAAATCACAATAGATACCCATTCAAAGGTAAATATTGATAGTCGGTTATCGAACTATCAATGGATATGCATAACATCACCAGATTCCAAATAATTTTCCAAATTATTTATTTTCCAAAAATATCTTTACAAGATTTATATTTTCCACACTTCAACCATTTGAAAACAATTTTCAAATCACTTTTCACCTTTACCACTTTTGAAAACAAATTTCAAACATTTTCCTTACGCGGAAATACTTTCATTTCAACATGGTTCATTTAAACTAATTAAATAAATCCTTAACGATTTACTTTATATTTACGTACCAAATCCGTAAATTAATTCACACACTTCAAAAATAAATCAACGTTTATTTTTAAACAAATTTCCCTTCCTTTTATAAATTTCATAGTGAATTTATATTTCAAAATACTTATGAATATACGATTTTCAAATCGATTTCTAATATTCATTTTCAATTTATCTTTACAAAGATAAATTCTCAAAAAAATGTTTTATTTCTTGGAAAAACATTTCCATACTTATTAATAATAAGTAGTTCACAAATCTATTTATTTTCAACACTTGGAAAATATTCAGTATACTTAAATCGAGATTAAGTATACATTTCATTTTTAAGGAAAACATTATCTTAAAACACATTTATTTGGGCCAAAACGAATGTTACGTAAAACATCGTTACGACAACCCCAAAATCACTAGTATAGGGATTCGAAATTAAAATAGATATTCAAATCCCAATACTATACAAAACATTTCCTTTCGGAAATCATTTACTATAACAACAGTGTTATAGTCCACCATTTCCTTCTATTTCTCGAAAACGTCTATTTCAACAATGAATGTTGAAATCTATGGTTTTGAATCTTAACACATTTTAAAAACATCGTTAGATCGTTTTAATTCTATTTAAAGCATCACATCCAAAACATTTTCTTTAACATATTATTCACTATCCAAAAACGTGAATATACTTCGTTAACCAAGTTCATCATTTCTATGCATTTTATTTTAAAGGATTATCCACTGTCCAAAATCGTGGATATAACTCCTTTAATAATTTCTACATTTACTTTATCAAATTCAATTGATTTGGATTTATAAAACAATGTTTATAAATCCTATTTCTATTTATTTTATAACAACTTCAATTTATAAATCCCCTTTATTAACCTATTCAATTTATATCTCAATGATATACTAAAAGTTCATATTATAAGTTAAATACTTATAATTTATTTGTTCACAAAATCGTTCTTTTTAAACTTCCCAAATTATAAATCTTATAACTTATAAGATTCACTTATTTACCCAAAACTATTCTTTTAATAACTTTACAAATTTTATAAATCTACTGCTTATAAAATTCCATTTATAACTTCACCGTTTATAATTCTATGAATTTCATTCACTTATGAAATTCATTTACACTTCATTCTAACACTTATAAAAACTCGTTTTATAATTCAAATATTTTAATTTATAAATATCAATTTATAAATCCTTTATATAAATCAATTTATATTATTATTTTAAAACGTCTTTAAACTCCTTTATAATTTCACCATTTTCTTTTATTTATAAAATAATCAAATCTCATAAATCCTATATTTGAACTTTTTACAATAAATTCAAAAATCCCGATTTAAACTATTTTATAAAATCATTAACCCCATATTTTCAAAAATAAACTTTTAACTATATTTCTTAAAAATCATAATTTTTATAACATTAAAATTATAACGTTTATTTATTTAAAATGAATCAATTCCAAAAATATTTTATAACGTATACTTTCAAGAATCACTTTAAAAATCCTTTTAAAATTCCAAAATCGTTATTTTAATATTTTTAAAACTCCAAAAATGGATCTGATGATGCAACACACCAAATAGTCAATCAATGACATCCAAACATCATATATCGATATGATAATCAATCAAATATCACAATATCTGAAATAAATTAAATACTGGTGAGGAATCCAGTTGGATCCCTCCAACCTGTTTCCCAGCATCCAAAGAAGTTAGCACAATACCAATTCCGTTCCAGTACGGAATTATCGCGGTATATGGGATTTATAAAATATTATCCGCTTAATAGACGCGCAATAGGGTCTCATCCGCTATATAATGCGGGAAATCAACTCCAAGTACATAAATAATACCAATTTCACTGTACTGTGAAATATTCGCGGTATATGTTTTTAATAAATAACCTCCGCTTACTAACGGCGTATAATGTCTATTTTAACAATCAATAGATAACAATCATCATTCAAACATACATTCAAGAATTTTAAATCTAACTATTTAAAATTAAAATCGAAACCGATTCGATTGAGTGAGAAGTTCTCACCTTGGTTTCAATTTCGTTTTCAGCTTTTATTTCGAATAAAATTAAACGGACGTTTAATTTTACCCGAAATTCTCACTAGCTCCAAACGACTCCAATCCAATTCCATAGCGTAGTATTCGTCCATACGAACCCAACGCAACTTGTTTCGTGCGTTTTCGACCTCGTATCAAAAAGATATGAATTTTTAAAGTTACACGATTTATTATATATATAATTTACAAATCTATTTATTTTTTTTATAACCTAAACGCCATCACGGCCGTCCATTGCTTTGCCCAAGATCACGGCCGTGCATTTCTTTATCTTCCCCAACCAGAAACACGCACGCATCCAAACCCAAAACTCACGTTCTAGGGTTAATAGCCGCACCCCACCCCGACGCCTTCCACGATGATCATATGGCGCCACGTCGCGCGCCTCCCCCAGAGCCACCACCGGCCAGAAGAGCTTCGAACTCGGCCCTCTCCCTGCCTCGATTTTCATGCATGAACTCGTCCCCTTTGCAGCCAATTTGTCATCGATTTATAACACTAAAAACGATCATAGCCGTTGGATGTCTAGAACTTGGAGTGCTCTACAATATTGTAGTTGACACTTTTTGCTAAATGTTTGTGGATTGATCAAGAATTGAAGAAGAAGATGGCACGTTTTCGGCCATTGAATTTTATGAGGCCGGCGGCTCTGAATTGAAACCCTAACCCTTTTTTTCTTTTGCAAATGTGAATTTTAAAGGGCTTTTATAGAAAATTTCTCAAACACTACTCATCCCGAAATTTCCGAACTCCAACTTAAGCGTGCCAGTTGGCGTTCCTAAGCTTTACCCCGCGTTCCGAACACAATGGAACATGTTTCGGAGGCCAATTCGATCATCTGTGCGAGTTATGGCAATAAACGTTCGATTTTTGATTAAATCGGTAAATCAAATTTCTAGGCGTTTTAGCTTGACCCGGACAAACGGTAAATCCGATTGACACGAAATTTGAAACCATACAATAATATCACATAACGGATCCGATGAAACTAGTTTCGTCGAAATCCGAGACTGTTTGAAAAATAGCTATTTTAACTCGTCAATTAAATATTAAAATATTCAATTTTCACAAATTAACTCTTAATTCGATTTTAAAAGTTCTATAACATCGTTCTAACTCCAATATGATAAAATAAAATTTTACAAATCATTTTCAGTCATATTAAACTCAATTTTCAATTATTTACGTAATTTCAACTATTAAATTATCGATTTAATTATCCAATTAAATCCAATTATTCGAAATAAAATTTATTCGACTTATAAATTTCACTTATTAATATTTAAAAGTAATTAAATATACGAATTTTAATTGACAGAAATTCTGGATCGTTACACAAAATAATTTCACAGACTTGTGATTGTTGTTGCTGTCATTTGCTCTCGGGATAGCAACAAACAAGCACGATTTCGATCCAGTAAACATCAAAAGTTTAGAAAACTCAAAACATAAAACTTGTAGGTCTTTGTCTGAACTTTCCGGAACATCCAAAATTATAAAATTTGGATGAGAAATGAAAGGGTTATGGTCAAAATAAATTCTCAGACTTTGTGATTGTTGTTGCTGTCATTTGCTCTCGGGACAGTAACAAACAAGCACGATTTTGATCAAGAAAACTTCGAAATTTTAAAAATCTCAAAACATGAAACTTTTAGCTCTTTGTCTGTCCTTTCATGAACATCCAAAATTATGAAATTTAGATAAAAAATGAAAAAGTTATGGCCAAAACAATGTGGCAACAGAAAACAGAAAATAACAAAGACGAAACGTAACCTTATTAATACGAAAATTCAACTCAAAACCTTGTTTTTGGCTAGCATTTGTAAGCTTTTGCACTTACCAATTGATTTTCAGTGAATAAGTAAGGATTTGCAAGCAAGGTTGAACCTTTAGCATAAGATTGGAGCCCTAAACATCTGAAAATAGAAAAAAAAACAATACATGCAAAGAAGAAATTGATCAAAACAAAATTTACAGTAAACAATTCTAGAGTTTTAGATGGATTCTAAGATAGAATAGTTTAGAGATTACCTTCTTTTATGATTCTAACTTGAATTAGGCTTTTAAATTTGCAAAGATTGAGCTTGTAAGATTAAATTTTGAAGAGGGTAGTCATTGTTTTTGTACTTTGAAGCTTTTTCTTTTCTGATTTAGGTTTTACTGTAATGAGTTTTGAGAGAAAACGAATGTACTTCAATAGAAAACTCTAGAATTTGGGTTATTGGATGTTTACTATACCCAATTAGTCCATTCTCATACTTAGAAAATTATTTAGGCTAATATACATAGATTTATACCATTTTTAACATAACTTTCTCTATTAACTTCTTTTTACATGAGACAAAATGCATTCTTCATATTTTAACAAAGTGAACATGATTAACACAATAATTTCTTTTTTCACATTTAAAAATATTATTTTCCCAATAAACTATTAATTTGCATAATATTTGACAATATTGTTATTTTTAGACAAAAAACCACAATTTTAAACAATATGAGTCAAATAAAAATTATTTCTTAACTCAAATAAGTGTATTAAATATTTTAACACTTTTTAAAATATTACAACACTATTTTCAATCATTAATGCACTTCGAAAAGTTCATTTTCTTTTCATTTGCCCTTTTTACTCACTATAAAAGGCTATTATTGGAATAAAATTCCAATACTTCCCATTTTGACTCAATAAATAACTAACATCATTTATTTTCAACCCACTTTCACAAATAAATTATTCTATGCTTATTTTCACTCATTTATATTTATTCCAACCATCAATATGTTGAAATGACATCTTATGAGCACATAAATTAAAAACCCAAGTTTTATTCATCAAAATATTGTTTATATAAAACAAACAATATTAACTCACATTTCATTCATCCAATTCATTTATAATCACAATATTAAATTATTATTTGCATTATAATTTAATATTAATGGTAATCTCCAAAATCCAGGTTGTTACAGACTCCCCTCCTTAACAAAATTGCGTCCTCGCAATTTCTAGAGGAAAAAGCTGTAAGCAACACTAAAGATATAATCATTGAAGGATAAGGACAAGCTCGAATTCCAAACCATACATACTCTCAATATATAATGGTAGAAAGAAATAAGAAAAAACTCACTTGGTTAATTCAATGGCCTATCTTATGTTAATATAGTGATTAGCAAACTATTGAATTTTCCAAGCAACTCGAAAGAATTTCGAAGATCTGCCGTCTCGAATCAAAACTCAATAAGATGCTCAACAAATAATTAATCGAAAATGATTGATTGCTCAAAACTCTATGAATAGAGTCGGGATCAAACCCGAACTCTAAACAATAAAAATGATCATCAACATAATTTTCCGCATAATAATACGGAAAGAACATCCTCACAACAAGGATGGACTCAATAGACAAGATAGATAAATCACACAAAATGGCTTCTCACGAGGCCACCAAACTCGAACGACCGCAAAAATGCACGTCGTCATCAATAGCACAAGAATAGATTGAACTCAAGAACAAGAATATAATCTCAAATTACTTTTCAATCCAAGATATTTAGAATTTTTTTTCAACATCTTCTAAATTTTAAATCTCAATTTTCTACATTTGAAAATTTACTTAGTAAGTAATTTAAAAATCAAATTAAAAGCCTAAATTTCTTCCCTCACTTCAAAATTAATTTCCAAAGAAATTTGTAAATCCATAATAATATTCCACAAAATAAATTAAGGGTTTGAATTCTCTTTACTCATTTTATTAAACCACTTAAGTAGTTAAAAAAAAATCTTCGAATTCTTTTATAACTCTTCTCTTAAAACATCCAATGTATATAATATAGATTCTAAAATCTCAAAATATACTTCCAGTAAAGTACGGCTCAAAAATAATCTCATTTATATTCTCATCTTTATAATTTAAAAATAAATAAATGGCATTGCCTCGCCATTGAGTCTCTAAATAAATATATCCGTCAGCTGCAGAGTTGACCGAACGATCAAAACTGCCTCGCCGCTCTTTTACTCGTCTCTAAAATCAATGACTGCAATTACCATTCAAATATAAATTTAATATTTAATCTCAAATATTATTTTCAAAATCTCAGTTTTTAAAACACAAACCATCGTGTCTGATTGCCTCATCATAGCATTTAGGAGATTCCTATCGATAATGTTGATCAGGCGTACCGACAAGAACTCTTAACTACTCGATGGACAACCCAACACTCTCAAATTATTTCTATAAAAGTAATACTACTCATGCAAATATATTCTCAATATATTCTTTGTTTTTTTATCTCAAAACTCCTATTTCTCTTTTTAAAACTCATATATATAGCTTCAAAAACTCAAACCAAAGAACATTAAGAGAATGCATCGAGATATTCTAAGAATACGCGATTCACAAAATCAACAGAAGGAGATGGAGTGTTCGTCAACTCCTACAAGACGACGAGCCACTCTCGGAAATCATCAAGACAAAAGATAAGCAAGATATTCTTCTCGAAGGAGAAGAAGCACACAAACAACAAATCATTACTTCAAACAAAGTAATGCTACAAAGGATAACACCGATTGAGTATCCGAAAAGGATAACTCAAAGAAACTGAATGATAAACTCAATCAAACTCGAACAATCTAGAAACTCACCTCATTCCTTAGTGGATGTCCTCTGGAAGGATAGCCGAAGGCTAAAAGCCAGGAATTAGGTTACCTCAACACTCGATTGTCCGATTGGATGTCAAATCCAAGCGGACTCAAAAAACTCAACAAAGTCACCATGACTGGAATTTGAGATATATCATCAACATATTGATACTCAAGAGTGAATACAGAAACTTCAGAATCATCATTAACATTCCAAAGTGATAGAAATAATAAACCAATCAAATTAGGATGCCTAAATAATATAGGATCCTATAACAACAAAAGGATCAGACTTTACATCAAATAAGTCAATCTATCTCAAATCAAATACATCTCAAGATAGTGGGTAATAATCAATTACTCACTAAAGCAACATCAAATAAAAAAAATCTCAGAATGCCTACAACTAGCCAAACGTTGTGGATCCCACAACTCTCAAAGGAATGCAACAAGAATGCTCAAATAAATCAGTTAGCTCCATCGATACGAACTCACTCGTATCGACAAAAAAAAAGAATAGAATAATCCCAAATAAGATTTTATATAAGATAAGATGACACCAAACTCTATTATGGAATACGACGGAATACAATATATATATATATATATATTCCTAGACATATTCCATCTCAACAATCCCAAAACTCGAAAAAGAATCAAAGCTCGATTCGAAAGCAAGCTCGAATAAAGGACAATAATTCACCCATATAGTACTTCGATTTATCATGATATACGTACTATTCTGTATTTATTCTACTTTGTTCTGACCACAGATCTGATACCAAGCTGTAACGCCCCACCCCGAGACCCACCTTAGCAAAGAGAATTAACAAGTAATTATATCTACTAAAGCAGAGAATAGGGATGGTTAAGGGTGACCATCTATAATTTTGTCTTAAACATCTATTGAATATGTCGATAAATGCATTATAATTTTTCAACTCAAGTGGATCGACATACCCAGTAAATGCTTAATCCAAAACTATAGGCGGCTAACGGATCTATTAGAACAAAATACAATAACTGAATGTAAATCACATCACAGAACAGTAACCAACATCATATATATATATATATATATATATATATATATATATATATACACACACCGATACACGTTCAGTACAATACAATATGAATACAATAACGGTGGTACACGACCACACCATATACATCGAATCACATGTAAAAACATCAGAGTATGCGGAAGAAATAAACTACTCAAGAGAAAGAAGAGCTGTTATCCAACATCAACTTCAAGCTAAGCCCAATATATGATACCTGAAACAACTCGGTCTGACCCGAGTGAAAATACACGGGTCAGGCTAGCTAAAATCATCAGTTAAACAGAATAATCGATAAGGATAAGTAAGTGAAAGCTATGGTATCCTTTTTCTTAAAGGATGTCATGCCCTAAACAGGGTTTCAACATCACAAGAAAGGACAACATCTCTTCTTGGAAAGTAGAAGAGATAATGATGATAAAGTCATACTTAAGTGGCATAACTGACACTTAAGCAAATGGAACATCGGCGAGCAAAGTTTTAAAGATAAGACTCAATAAACATCGCTTTCGCCTCGTATCATCGACGATATAAGGAATATGGATAATGACTTCAAATGGTTCAACTATCTTCTTAGAAGTGGTTGTCAATATAACAATACATCAAAGGTACATATCCTTCATACATAGAATAAAACGCATATGGATGTGCCTCACCTCATTGGCACATCCCAAGGATCATTCAAGGAAATATAAAACCCAATCATAAAAGAAGCGTTATACTTATTCATACCTCATCTCATCGGTATGAATATAGATACATCTCAAATTCATCACTAAAACTCATCATAAAAGATTCTTCATAGTCATTTATAGCTCATCTCACCGGCATAAATATATAAATACATCTCAACTCCATCTTAACATCAAGTAGTCTATAAAATCATCAAATCATCAATCCATCATGCAAATAACTCAATCAAAGAGTAACATCATAAATGATTTCACCATATATGTATACATCTCATCTGGCACTACGCTATCAATGTAATAATCATCTAAAGACGGTGAAGTCTAAAACATCAAAACTCAAAGAAATCATGGATTGGCCAGATCCTTGATTGCATGCCGAAGAAATGCTACGCGCGCTACATCATGACTAGTACTACTATTTGGTATCATAAACATCGTGATGACTGGAGTCAAATAACATCTTAACATCGTGAATGACTATAGTCTATAACATCATGATGACTCCCAGTCATATAGACCCGAGTTAATAACATCGTGATGATCGGAGTAGCAACTACATCGTGATGACTCTAATCGAGTACTCGTGGTCTGTAGTACTAGTAAACATCGTGAATGTGTCTCAACTTCTCGGATAGGAACCCAATAGGTGTTAACGTACGTCCCATACCATACGTTCTCCCCTAATGGTTTACTAGCCGTTAGTTGGTACCACACTAGTAAAACATCATAAACATCATGAAATATACTCAGCCTCATCTCATTGGCGAGCAAATACAATACCATGCTCGTCTCATCTCGTTGACGAGTACTAGTAGCATCATGACTTGTCTCATCTCATCTCATCGACAAGTAAAATTCATCATAAATATCGAAATCATCATCAATCCATCATAACAACTTGCCTCATCTCCTAGGCAAGTAAAAGAACATCGTGATGGTTATTTCTAACCATAGTTGCAAATTAAAACTTAACATCAATATTGCCTCATTTCATCGGCCATCACAGAATGCATCTAGATTGGTTCGTCATCGAATGTACTCAAAGAGTAATTCTCAAACCAATAATCTTCACCAAAATTTGGTAACTTCTAAATCAACTCAAAATAACACTTCAAATTGGTTTCGATGAAAACCGTGGTCGAAAACAATGAAAACTAAGAGGGATATCTCAAAACCGATAACTTGAACTCAATACAAATTCAATTCAAATTTAACCCAAAATCAATTCAAATTCCATTTAAAATTTGAATTTCAAATTCTCCAAATATAGCTAGCCTACTGATAGGCATCATAGCTCTGAAAATATCTCAAAAACATCATTAAAACCGAAGAGAATGAGAGGCAAACGAGCTAATACAATTCTAAGGTCAACGATTGTTGTTGCTGCCATTGTGCTCTCAGGACAGCAACATACAACCATAATTTCCACCAAACAAACTTCAAAATTCCAGAAAACACAATGAATGAAACTTGTAGCACATGACCTAAGCTTTCTGGAACATCTAAAATTATCAAAATCGATTAAGAAACGAATGAGTTATGGCCAAAATAATTTCTTATACTTGTGATTGTTGTTGTTGTCATTTGCTCTCGGGATAGCAACAAACAAGCACGATTTTGATCCAGTAAACATCAAAAGTTTAGAAAATTCAAAACATAAAACTTGTAGCTCTTTGTCTAAGCTTTCCGGAACATCCAAAAATATAAATTTTGGATGAGAAATGAATGAGTTATGGTCAAAATAAATTCTCAGACTTTGTGATTGTTGTTGCGGTCATTTGCTCTCGGGACAGCAACAAATAAGCACGATTTTGATCAAGCAAACTTCAAAATTTTAAAAATCTCAAAACATGAAACTTTAGCTCTTTGTCTGCGCTTTCCAGAACATCCAAAATTATGAAATTTGGATAAAAAATGAAAAAGTTATGGCCAAAACAATGTGGCAACAGAAAACAGAAAATAACAAAGACGAAACGTAACCTTATGTATACGAAAATTCAACTCAAAACCTTGTTTTTGCTAGCATTTGTAAGCTTTTACACTTACCAATTGATTTTCAGTGAATAAGTAAGGATTTGCAAACAAGGTTGAACCTTTAGCATAAGATTGGAGTCCCAAACATCTGAAAATAGAAAGAAAAAAAACAATACATGCAAAGAAGAAATTGATCAAAATAAAATTTACAGTAAACAATTCTAAGGTTTTAGATGGATTCTAAGATAGAATAGGTTGGAGATTACCTTCTTTTATGATTCTATCTTGAATTAGTCTTTTAAATTTGCAAAGATTGAGCTTGGAAGATTAAATTTTGAAGAGGGTAGCCATTGTTTTTGTACTTTGAAGCTTTTTCTTTTCTGATTTAGGTTTTACTGTAATGAGTTTTGGAAGAAAAGAAACGTACTTCATTAGAAAACTCTAGAATTTGGGTTATTGGATGTTTACTATACCCAATTAGTCCATTCTCATACTTAGAAAATTATTTAGGCTAATATACACAGGTTTTATATCATTTTTAACATAACTTTCTCTATTAACTTCTTTTTACATGAGACAAAATGCATTCTTCATATTTTAACACGGTGAACATGATTAACACAATAATATTTTTTTTCATACTTAAAAATATTATTTTCCCAATAAACTATTAATTTACACAATATTTGACAATATTGTTATTTTTAGACAAAAAACCACAATTTTAAACAATCCGAGTCAAATAAAAATTATTTCTTAACTCAAATAAGTTTACTAAATGTTTTAACACTTTTTAAAATATTACAACACTATTTTCAATCATTAATACACTTCTAAAAATTCATTTTCTTCTCATTTTCCTTTTTTATTCACTATAAGGCTATTATTGGAATAAAATTCCAATACTTCCCATTTTGACTCAATAAATAACTAACATCATTTATTTTCAACCCACTTTCACAAATAAAATATTCTATGCTTATTTTCACTCATTTATATTTATTCCAACCATCAATATGTTGAAATAACATCTTATGAGATAAATTAACTCACATAAATTAAAAACCCAAGTTTTATTCATCAAAACATCGTTTATATAAAATAAACAATATTAACTCACATTTCATTCCTCCAATTCATTTATAATCACAATATTAAATAATTATTTGCGTTATAATTTAATATTAATGGTAATCTTCAAAATCCGGGTTGTTACATACGTCGTAAGTCAATACGCTTACTTTTCACCTTTTTGGCTCAAAATGACCATCTTCAATTTCATCAACCACCTCCAAAGCACTATATATCCCATTTACCAATGCAAAAAACAAAACAATATAACAATTCATATGCTCTAAAAATATAGAAACTATCAAATATTGTAAAGTAAAGTGCTAATCACATCACGCTCTAGCGGAGCTCGAGGAAAGTAAGCAACCAATCTCATAGACGACTGTTTCAAGATATAACGGCACATTATTTGCCAATGTCAATATTCATACCCGCTCAACAGTTTCAGAGGACTACATAATCGTTTAGCATGATCAATTCTTGAATTCCACAAAGCCAGACTTTGTTAAAGCAAAGCCATAAAATCACTCAGTTCTGTGTCTATTGGCACGATGGGATCAGGAATGTATTTATGGTGAAATCCAAATTATCTCATCACTCGATTCGAAGCATAAATTTCAAAGTTCCAAAATAGGATTAATCGACCCTTAGCGATCCTAGCCGAAGACATAAACTGTACATTAGCACCAATAAATGCATATATCAATAAATATGGTTCCCAAGTTACGACTTCATCAGCTAATAAATCCAATTCATTTCAGTAAAATTATATATTTTTTTAGTTTCACACCAACTCCCAGCACAAATCCACCTATATCCGTTTGGAAGATAAGGATCTAAATTGGTAGGGATTCTTATAGCGAAACATCCAATAGCCATAGGAGATCAAGATCATAAATGTAACAACGTTGTAGAATCGCTTAACATTTTTGCTTTATTAAAGCAACATTTGTCAACTCACCATATAAATATAAAGTACAGCACCACCCCATAAATACTGACCACAAAGTGCTACATCATCCGCAAATGACAAAATTTTCAAATTAAATCGACCTTTTGAATGATCTGGGAAAAGCAGACAGTTTGAAAGGTACAAATTTATAGCAGACTATGACAAAGTATATCTAAAATACGTTGCATCAGCTCCAAATGCCTCTTGAAATTCACTTTTAAACCAAATCATATTTATCTCACCTTTATACTTTATTGCCTCCTTAGGCGAAAATAAACCAAGTAAATCATGACACAACTCCATATAATCAACCTCCGTATTTTGTAAATATACCGGAAACCGTTCATGGCTAAACCAAATAAAAAGTAAATATCACTTAATGTGACAGTCATTTCTCCTACTCTCATACGAAAAGTATTTGTCTAAGGCCTCCAACAATCACACAATACAGTAAGATGATGAACTAATCTCATGTACTCAGCTTGCATTGCTTTTCAAAAAGTAGACATTCTTAAGTTTTATTCCAATCTAGAATCTTTAAAATCTATTTCTTTAAGCTTGCGAGATTGGTCAACAAGTTTAGTTGTTTATACGTCCTGATTTGTAATAAGGAATTAAAATTAATACTTTAAAATGCATTTTCAATTATAAATACCTCCATAAACGATTAATTTTTAGTTCTATGTTGTTCTTAAAGATAAAGAACCGGATACGTGACAAAATATATGGGGAAGGAAATGGGGGCCGCTGTTTATTTTAGGTCCAAAATAATATTTGTGCATTTCATATATGCACAAATACAAAATATATACTTGCGCATTTACGGAATGTGCAAGCTTAGAAAAAAAAATTAAAAAAATATATAGCTTGCATATTCCAAAAATACGCAAACTGTAACAAAACGAGGTCTATATATGCAATTACATTTTCTTTATGCCTGTTATGCAATACGTTTTATTGCAAGCCTCTTTCAAAAATTTGTCCTATTAAAAATTGATTGTAATAAAAATTTAATGTTTTATGTAGTGATAAATTTAACATTATTGATAACGGTTACTAATTTATCCATATACCAAATATCATTTTACTAACGGTAACAATAAGGTATCTATAGTTATTACCATAAAACTCTTCAAAATATAAGAAATAATCATGTTTAGGAAAAAGATATTTTAATTTGTTGTTTTTTAGTTCTATGTAAAAAGATAAGAGAACTTGGCCTTTTCAATTCTATCATTTTTCTTTAAAATTACAGTTTCTTTTGTTATCCATAAAACCGGTTGTTCTAAGGTTGTTTTCTACAAATTTATAACCGGATTGAGAAGCCTTTGAATCTGATTTCCACTTATATCTTTATTAATAGTTGGTTTGCAAGCGCAATCTTTTGCTCCCGCCGTGAAGTTTCAAAATTGCTCTTTATATGTACTCTTTTAGTAATAGATGTGATATATTTATTGTCACACTCTTTTGGTGTCAGTATGAAATGCTAAAAATGCCTCTGTACAAATATTACTAAAATTTAACATCTCTTAAAAATAGAATCTGACAATTAAGCTTTCTTTACAAATTCAAAATTTCCTTTACAAATATTTATTTAGTCTTCATATCACTTAAAAGTAGAACCTAACAAATAAACTACTTTACAAATTCGTTTTTTATTAAATATAATATAAATAAAAATTTAAACTAATAAAAAATTAGATATTGCAACTTAGAAATAAAAATTCAAATTAACTAGGTTTGACTATATATTTATGAAAATCATTCTGTTTTGAACGTATTAAACAATACAATTTGTAGAAAAACAATTCAGATGCCTTCACAAGTACAAAGCGTGTGTCGTAAGGCCCATAATAAAATATAGCAAGTAGAGTTATTAGTTTCCAGTAAGTGTATTTCAACCATGTGTGACCCGGTTAGCGTTCTATCCAGGATCGACTACTTCATACCAGAATAGAATGTGATAAAACTGAAATTCTAACATCAAAATGTTACATATTGCTTGAATCTAAATTGACTGCCTATGTCACCTAGATATAAGCTAAGATGTGATCATTCGTTACTTAATATTCTTCTTTGTTGTTTGAATAAGCGGTCAATACACACGCATAATCTAACGTTCAATTGGACATGTACGACTATGACTCAAGGATTCAACAGGTCCCAAGGAGATCAAGCCTCTAAAGGCTCTAGTATACTCTACATGTTCAATTCAAAGTCTTCAACTCTAAACAGAAATCCTTTGTTAAACAAGAAATTTCCTGATCATTTACTTGTTAAAAAAAAGAAATTTCCTTATCATTTACCAGTTAAAAAACGATTAAAATGCTTAATCGCTTAAAAGAGCAACTCAAATTGAAAGTGAGGCAACATTGAAAAGGACAACTTCAAACGATACCTGAATTGAAGCACGGTAAGCAACCAAGCTTTAGAGGATAGTTGATCAAAGCAGTCCATTTAGTTTATGTTGTCCTTGTCTAACGTGTTACGTCCAATTAGATCGCAGCATTTTCTTGTAAAATTAATTAATTACTGTCTACATCAATTGTTTTCAACATTAAACGTGATACAGATCTCTCAATGACATTAACAACTGCGAAAACCAATGAAATTGGTCTTCTTGTCTTGGGCAAAAAGTAAGGTGATAAAGCAACCATCTGGTGATCAAACAAGATTATTATTTTTTGATGCATATCACACTTAACAATTAACACAATCTTTATGGTAAATGCCATAAAAAGAGAACACGGGGTCCATACGTAAGTCCCTTGTGATTTCTATAGGATACCTTTTAGGTGATATTGATTTAAAACGAAAGTAATTGCGTTAATGGTTTTTGGTACATGTTATCCTTTGTTAAAATAAGAAACTTCCCATGCGTTCACTTGTGAACAAATGATAATAAAGCCTTGTGCTATTTGATGTTTGAGTTATATCAAACAATTAATTACGGCTGCAACAAAAATAAACTTCTAATGATATTTGAGTCTGAACTTAGCAAGCAACCAAGCCTTTTTATTCTTTTGGGGTCATTGGCCAACGTGTTATCTCCAGCTAAAACCCAGCACGATTCTCAAATCAATTAATTACGGTCTTCATCAGTTGGTCTCAAGTTAAAAGATTATAGAGACATCTCAGTGTCGTGTTAGGCAAAATATAGGAAGACAAAGCAGTCCTCTTTAATATTATTAAAGAGACAAAGCAGTCCTCTACCGATTAAAAGGACTGTTTGTTGAATCTTGCTCCACCTGCCGCCGTTCTCGTAAACTATACACACTACATGTAACTCCTTGTGGCTTGGCTTTCAAACAATAAAAAGGCTGCTTATTTAAGTCGATTCAAACGTATCGCTAACATTTCCTTTTGCACATTGCTATGGGCACGCGATTTAACATTTCTAAAAAATTACACTAAAATTTACTTTTATACTTCCTACTATGAAAATCGACAAGACTGTCATGTTTTAAGCTTGACGGCATTGGTTTTATACATGACTTTAGATCAATTTTGACGATAATTTATTGTTAGTTTTTGGTTGACTAGAAAAAAAAAAGAAAAAAACGATAATGGTAAGAATAAATTTTATACTCGATTTTCACTTTCTAATTTACTGGGGAAACATAATTGATCTACATCCGATGTATATCCATCTTAAATTTGACAATCAGTTTTGACATTTACTTTGTTAAAATTATAGAATAAAAGAAAACAAAATAAAAAAGGAGGAGAGAGAACAAACAAATATCCATTAAGACTATATTTTTAGTAATTACTTGATTCATTATTTTAACAATAATACATGACTGCTTTTTATATCAAGATTATTTGGATCCAAACTAATTACATGATAGAAAAATATTATAACAAGGGAAACCATAAATACAATTAGTAGATAATAATTTAGGAAATCACTCACAATATTTTTTAACATCCCCCTCAAGCTCAAGATACATAGCAATTGGATTTTGTCAAAACAAACGAAGAATAAAAATGAATCCGAAGTCAGCAATGTCATCTAAACAATCCAATGATGCAAAATAATGATTTCATGTGTTATTGGAGAGTGTAATGTCAAATACCAGTTTAAATTTTGATTGATAGACAGTGTCTACAAAGACAACAATAATGAATCGTAAATCTGGAGTCGAAATCCCAAAGAAAAAATAGGAATAAAGAAATTTCTATAGAACTAGAAATGGAACTTCATTCAGGATTGAAAAAGTAATCCCAATCAAAAATCCGAAATCGTAATCCAAGAAAAAAAGAGTAGAAAAAAAGAGATTGCTAAGGGATTGGAAGAATAATTCCAATCAGAATTCATTACTATCATTATCGAGAGACCGACGTCAATCATAGAAGAAATGTAAACTAGAATCTGAAACGAGAACATCGCTCATAAATTATTTTGCAAGATAGTTCATTGAAACTTCTGTGAAAGTTTTTTTTTCTGAAATGTTACTTAGATACAACATGTCACCGAAACAATAAATCACAAATTATGTGTCAATAAACGTTCGAATCATACTATACAAGTTTCATACTTGTGATTTCTCGCACCAAAACCGAATTACTTAACCATATGACAATGATATTTGTCTTTGTGGAAGTTCAAAGAGCTTGGATTTGAAGGTTTTGAATCCATGTTGAGGCATGCATGATGAAAATATGGGTTTTGAAGACACGAGAAAGATGATGCTATGATAAATCAAATGATGTATACTTTTAGCAGATGAACCCTGTTCTGAGACCATGCTGAAATTATGGAGTAAAAGAAAACAGAATAGAAAAGAAGAAGAGATAAGAGAGAAGAGCAAACAAATATCCATTAAATGACTACATTTTTACTAATAACTTTGATGCATTAATTTGACAATACATATGATATTTGTATCTGAGATTATTTGGACCCCAAATGATTACACGGTAGGAAAATATTATAACAAGGAGAATCATAACTAAAATTAATAGGTGATAATTTAGGAAACCTACTCCAATATTCTTTAACATACTTCACCTTTTATCGGTTATTATATGTAAGCTGAGGCACTGAACATGGCAGAATGTTATAAATGACGTTTAAACTATAAATACTTCTTGTTATTTTATGGGAATTAGCCTGTTTGTAAAGTGAAAATAAAAATCATAAAAAAGTAATCATCAATCAAGCTATGCTTAGCCCTAAATTTCAAGACATAGAGGAAACAAAATGAATTTGATTGATGCTTCGTACGCTATAAATTCTACAATCATGTGAAGTCAGCATGACATAATCAGCAGGCAATATCATAGGATATATTCCTTCGCACAAGCTTCAACATCATTAACATTTTTCCAATGACTTAAACAAATTGAATATTCTAATGATGGCAATTTATATAAAAAAACAAAAAAACATTCACTGAATGTTTAACATTTGTACAACAACTATCATAGAAATCGAATTCCATTTTTAGCTGTTAGATTTTCCAATGTAGACAACAATTGTAAACGAGCATTTATATTATAGAGAAGAACAATTAAGGGATATGGTTTGATCATCATTTCATTTTCAATTGCTTGTTTCGCCAGCTAAGGAAAGTAAAAGTTTTACATTCAAAACACAACCTCTTGCACTTCACATGAATAAATTAGAAGAACAAAAACAACAATCCATTACAAAAGTACACTGGCATGTTTGGTGATTAAATTCAAGCATCCATGAAAAGAATAATGCTCTACTACAAAGTAAAAAATTCATGTACCAATCACATTGAAACATAGGAAATCTGGCCTGCACCGATAAATATGTCGCCGCTTCTTAATTATGCTTTTTGGCAACTTTGGGTTCATGCGAGTTCCATTGTAAGAGCATCCATACAATTGACGTGCCTAAATTGACAATTAAAAGAACTCCGCAATAGTTAAATTGTCAAGGTTAAAACGTATGTACATATCACTAAAAGTGCAGATGGTAGTATAGGACAAGTTTCTATTTATTTAGTGTCCAACAAGATAGTTCAAAATTCTAAGAGTGGTTAAGAAACTTTCCGATGATATTAGCCCTTGATGACAAAAATTATTTTGTAAACCCACCACCTAGATATAACTGTTGTTATAGTGCTTGAAGCCCTATTTCAACCCCAATAGATCTTTTGTGATTTAATCTATAACAAGCTCACGGCTTAAAACAATTAGTTGAATAGAAAATTGTTGAAATATACCATAAATACATAAAGTATGTATGGTTAGGAAGAGAGAATCTCTCGGTATTTCAACAAATAAAGCAGTGTCATAAATTCTTCTTATGTACAAGGAATAAGGAAAATATAATCTTTCCAATGTCCACATTATGATGGTATTAGCTGGACCATTGAGAAAGAAAGTTGAATGGATTGTGTCACAAGCGAAACTACTTGGATGGTTTCAGTTCACATAACTAATTTTTAACTGTTGCAGACTTGATACCATCAGGATACTTCTCCTTTGAGCTCAACCAAACTTCCTCTCTATTTTTCCACTTTATTTTTTATTTTTCAATGAGGTGGAGCCTTGACACAACGGTTAGATTACTCACACGGTGATCTGAACGTCCATGTTCGAGTCCGCAAACAGCCTCCTCGCAATGCGGAAGAATGCTGCGTACATTATCGATTTTCCCAAAGTCCACTATCGTGCGGGAGCCTTGTTCACTGGGTCTTGCCTTATATTTTTTATTTTCTACATGTACATACAAAATTATTTAAGTATAAACTATAGAACTTTCTATGAAGCCACCAATACCAACATGAGAATTGAGAAGACCAATGTTCTTCGGCATAAATAAATCAATAAATTATTTTATTGCCGAGATAGTAAAGGTAATCAGAAAATAACTATAGAGCATTAAACAGACTTCATATTGCCTTCAGCACATACCATGCTACACTGATTTAAATATATCAAGATGGCTGATTTGAATTATTTTGCAATCAATTTACCATGCGGAGAATTTTTGGGAGTCTACTACGAAATAATTACAAACAATATGCGATGACATAAAGCAGATAAAAATTAAAAGGTTAAACAGATATATCTTTTTTTTGTTCTCTAAATAATAAATTTCAATACTTCAGTTACATAGTCAGAGGCACACATTATAATGATGCATCATTTGAATGGTGAAAATTAGATGCAAGTATGCAACTTGGGATGGGTGATTTTTTTGGTGGAAAATAGCGCTTGTGAAATTGCCATGCACATATCAACTACAGATATAATACACTTACACCAGACAGGCTTTGGAACGATAGTAGCCAAATATGGTTCATTAAAACTGGCCAAGTTCATGAAAAATTGATTAACGTAGGCTATTGCAGAAGTTAGAAGGCTTGGGATAGCTATGATGGAAGAACTATCCAGTACCCAGCAGAAAAGCAAAGATTACATTTTAGAATAGGCTGAAAATGTATAAACTATAAACCCAATATCCAAGGCTAATTGTCAAATAGAAATTCTCATATCAAAATTTTAATAGGTGGAACAACAATTGCAAAAGGTAAAGTGTCATGTTATTTTAAGGTCAGGCCAAGACTTAATCCGGTGCATAACTTCAATTTTTTGCATGGGGAGTGGGGCATAAATTTGACTTATTGTTTGTTTTTTCTGCAATAAATGAGCATATGCCTATTTTAACGTATGCGGAAAGTTTACAACATACATGCACTCAAAGCAACACAAACCAAGACATAGGTCCACTTGAAATAAATGGATTTAGGTGGGCGATTGAAAAATTAGACCACGATTGTGTTAGTTTAAAATTGTGTCACTTGCAGAGACTAGAGAAATAAATAAATAACTGAAATTTTTTTATATTTTTTTTTTTTGAATATACTCAAGAGAACCCAACGGCCGGTAAACTCCTGATGGAAATTAAGTTATGTCTGTCCGCTTCAACTCATGATACTTATAATCCTGGATACTATTTTTTGCGAGACGTGCATGCAAGGCAGAGTTTGAACATGGATCTATTACCAAACATAGACACCCCTTTTCATTGCGCCACACTTGCGGACAAATGAATATCACATAGCAATTTTGGCAACTTGACCCAATGGGATTCAAACATGTACATATACATATATAGTTTGTTTTATCATCTGCATTTGATTACGTATGTATGGAACAATTGTGATAAATTAATGTTGCTCTCAAAAATCAAGTCACATTGGAACGATCGAAAACCAAGTTTGAACGTACTCTAGTTATTATGCAATCCAAGTGTCATGTAATGGAAGCCTAGTGCCATGATAATTTTGTCTATTGTAATTTAGATAAGGATGCAGTAAAAATTCAAATATATCCAGGATTCTTAGGGATGGACGTGGGTCGGTTTGGTGCGGTTTGGAGTCCAAACCGCTTCCGCGCCGCATCAAACGGTTAATCAAAAATACAAACCATTATACCAATCCTTTAAACGATTCAGTTTCGGTCCGGTCCGGTCCGGTTTGAACCCATATTAAATATGAAATAAAAGAATTACTTCCATCAACAATCAATTTACAAAAGCAACCGTGTGAAACTTTTACATTTAAAGATTAAAACACACAATGTTATATTGAAATGAAAAATTAGCTCTTAATTGTATTAATATTTCAATTTGACGTTTATCTACAAGCGAGATTTGTTTGATAGATTAACCAAACATCAACATTAATCAATGCATAATCATTAAAGAAAATGACTAGAATAAGATTATACTTAGCATTTATTCAAAAAAAAATGCGATGAAAAATATTATACCAAACTATAACTTCTTCCTTTATGTCAGCGATTATTATTAATATAACAACAACATACGCTAAAAATAGAATGTACATCGTTAGAATCTAAAATAAGATAGGAGCTGCTTATATTTTTATCATAAGATTACTAATATAAATTTTCGGTTCTGTCAGGTTTAATATGGCCGGTTCAATCATCCAAACCGCAACCGAACCGTATCGATGCGGGTCAGTCCGGTTTGGGGTATCATCTTTGGTTAGAAGATTCGGTGCGGGTTTCCGCACCGCTTTTGCGGTTCGGTGCGGACGGTTTCCGTATAGCCGCGCGGTTTATGTCCACCCCTAAGGATTCCAAGTGGGAAAAAGGTAAGAAATGAAAAGGAAAACAATTTACAATTTTTCCAAGTGTCTTCTTTTATTGTAGTTTGTTATTGCTCTTCTTCTTCAGTTTATTACTAGTAAATATATTGAATTAAAGACAAAATTCGTTTTTTTTCTTCCCTTTGTATTATTAAGGCTGATGTTTGTAATTTTTTTTCTTGGTGAAGAAGATTATCAAGCGTACGATAAGAGATCGGTTCTTCAACTAAATCAATCGGACTTGGAATTGAATTGTTGAATCAATCAAATTACAAAATTCTTATAAGAGATCTTATTTGATTGATGAAGAATGGTGGGAAGTTGTAGGTGGATAAACTTTTTTACTAAGCCAACATAGAATGCAAAATTGAACTTCGAAGAAGTGGATGACAATAATGCAAAGGTAGCATTTGCGTTAAAGAATTCGCTTTCTCCATCACTGTTTGATCAAATTATCAAATGCAATTCAACTAATGATGTATAGCGCCCACACTATAGATTATTCAACAAAAAAATATCGCTTTTTGCAAGTTTTTGAAAATAAATGGGCAAACATAATATCGGGTGAAATTTCTATTTCTCAACTTTCCTAAGATAGAAAATTATGCTCGGAAATTTTTGGATCTTGATAAGCTAATTTCTAAAGCAAGTGTGATAAGATCGTGAGTTAAAAAAAGATCCACTTCTCATGCGACCTCAATTCACGGATGGGATAAGTATTTTACAAGGAGTTTGAGAATCTTTTATTTTCTCCAGAATCTCTATCACAACAAATGTTGAGAATTGAGAATTTCCATACCCGAGGAATTTAATATAAAGATGATGACACTTTATACTAAAAGAAACAAAAGTTTCAAAGTAGAGAAAGACTTAAAGAAACTCAAAGCGTTGCAGTTGGAAATGCTTCCACTAAATATAAAAAGTTCAAGTATGATTGATGTGACTGATTGAGATATATCAAAAAGTTCTTTTGAAGAATTCAGCATATTACATGAAGAAAAAATAGCGATCAGTATACTATATGAAGAAAAAATAGTGAATCCAATGACTTGTGCTATGGTGATAATGAAGATAACCGAGGAAGTGCATATTGGCGGTGTTAAAATCACTTAATGTGATAAATTTTATTAATTGAAATACGATTGCATCATGGGTTAGAGGTGTAGACACCACTGAATGGGTGATGAGACCATCCAATCTACAACCATTTACAGAAAATGAAACATGACAACAGCTAACAACTCCATCCATAGCATTGAAAATGAAGCCGCGGTCATAATCAATGATGTAGGCGACGACCGAAGAATAATTTTTATTCTGGTATGAAGAAAAAAAATTGGTGTAAAATGTTGTTGAAGCAGGTTATATAGCCTTCGTTTTGGTATAGATAATGTATATATTGAGCCAATATTAAGATGTTAAAGTCTGATGTTGTTCATGCGGGAAGAAGATTAAAAATACATATGTAATTTCTAAATCTTCGTTATAGGTAGACATGGAGCTAGACATCAATATTAGATAGGAAGGAGAATTAAATATGGCTGGCACACCATTTTAGATAGGGCAAAACCTTCGAAATGACAATTTTCACAAAGAAATTGCAACTTCGGAGCTAGGGCTTGTGCCCTAGCTGGCCATACACCGGCTCCGCCCCTGTAAATAGACAAATTAAACCGCATTAAGAACGCATGATAGTGGCATGCTAGATTGAGTCATGCGAACTTTGATAAATTGAAAACTATGATTCGAAACATTCCTACAACAGAAGTGTGAGAGTAAATATCATTTTCTTCCATATGGTAATTCTCAATCTAGAACCAAAGCTCCATTGGTATGCATTCATGATGACGTATTTGGTCTCCTAAACTTCCTTTTCAGCATGTGATAGATATGTCATCACGTATTGGTGATTATTCACGTTTTATATTGGTGTACTTCACTAAGCACAAATCATATTCCTTCTCAAAGTTCTGAAATTCAAAGAGAATTAAAGGTGTTTCTGGCTCAAGAATCAAGCGATAACAAACGAACAATGGCAACAAATTTATTTATGACGTGTTTTAGAATTTTAGACATCAGTTTGGTATAAGAATGGAGTTATCTTGTGCAAAGATACCTAAGCAGAATATCATTGTTGAAAAAGATTAGGCATCTCATGAAGACATGCAAAAGCTAGATGCGCACCAGAAATCTCTATTATGTTTAAAATGGATGATTGCATTGCAATGGTGCTTTTTTAGTGTTTCGCGAATACCTCCTACAAACTGGACAACCATAAATTTTATCATCGTCAACCCCCCTATCTATGCATTTTGACATGTTAGTTTGGTTTCCAATTCTATAATTAAAATTGTTCATCATGCATTAAAATAATATTGCAACAGAAAAGGACAATTGTGATGATTGTGTGCAAAGTTGTCTAATCACTTTGATATGAAAAAATAATTAGGCGAGGCAAGTCAATTTCTTGGCTTATAAACGAAAAATATGAATGGTATTTTCCTATCAAAAGAAGGTTATACGAAGAAGCTAACCAGAAGATGGACTGAATTTAGCAAGAACTAAAGGGGGGATCCACCGCATTTGATGCATACAATAAATTAATAGAAGTATACGTTGATACGCTAAGATTTTGATCAATGACAATGTGCTTCAACAAGAAGGAAGAGATATGTGCAAAGCTAAAAAAAGAACGATGAAGACCACGATAAACATAAATATGATTTTTATATAGGTCTTAGTTTAGATTTATTGTCAAAATTTATCCTAAGAGGCTTGCACAAACACTAGAACACATTTTATAAATTTCATTTTTTAATAAACATTCACTGTGCACAATTTAGTAGTTCAGTCGACTGAACAGGGATGACCAGTCGACTGAACCTGTTACACATATACAAACATGTACAGTTTCAGTCGACTGAAACACCATGCTCAGTCGACTGAATTTGTTCCTGAAAATTTTAGTTCATATTTTCAGTTGACTGAATTCCCTGTTCAGTCGACTGAATTTGAACCTGCGAATTTTCTCTGAATGAACACATTCTTCCTCCCAAGAGTTGCAACCATTCTCCAATGGAAATGTAAGTATCGCTTGTCTACATCTCTAGCCAACAAATGCATCTCTTCTACACATATATATACATGCTTCTAACATCTTCAAAATTACCGATTCTCTTATGCTTTAATCTCACTATTTTCTTGAACATATTTCATATTCTCTAAAGTTTTTCAAAGCAATCACCAATCTATTGCTTGAATCACTGATTTGTTTTTAACATTCTTTTGATTCATAGCAATTCACATTTCCTAAATCTTCACAAACACATTGCATACTCTCGAGGATAAGATTATAGGAATATTGTACTACATTAGACTCATCAGTGTTGACAAGAACACAACAAGTCGAATATTGCTTTTAGTAATTGAGTTGAAGTCCTCTTCAGCAGTTGAGGCAAGAAATCCCGTTCGGTTGTTCGGGTAAGTTGTAAACCTATTCCTCCTGGTTAAGTGAGAGTTTTAGTTAGTGGAATTCCTAAGTGAAGCTTAGAGACTGGACGTAGGACTAGAGGTCCGAACCAGTATAAAATCCTGGTGTCTACCTTGCTTTTACTTACTTTATCTACCTAGACAATTCCGTTATTCCATATTACACGATCCTACCGCATAGCCCTTTTCCAATTGGTATCAGAGCGAGGCCGTCCTATAACCATAACACCGTTGTTAGACATATTGATAATATGGAAAATAACGCAAGTACAAGCACAACAACTGTCTATAGCTCTACATTTGCAGAAGGACAATCTACCCAAAGACCTCCTCTATTCAATGGACTAAACTATAACTATTGGGCTACAATGATGAGGATTTATATGCAAGCAACAAGTTTCGAAGCCTGTAATGCTACTCAAGCAGAGTTCGTTGTACCCACAACCGATTATCCTACATGCACACAAACTCAAAAGAATGAAGCAAGTGCAAATGCCAAAGCTATGAATATGCTATTTTGCGCTTTGGATAGAAACGAATTCAACCGTATTAGCATATATACTACTGCATATCAGATATGGAAAACACTTAAAGTCATACATGAAGGCACAAACAAGGTTAAACAAACAAAGATATCTATGCTGAAGAATCAATTCCAAAACTTTAGAATGCGACAAAATGAACCCATCAATGACATGTACTCGAGATTTCAAGACATTCATCATGCTTTAATCGGACTAGGAGAAAAATATACGGATTTTGACATTGTGTCTAAAGTTCTAAATTCACTCACTGATGAATGGGAGAGAAAAGTACTAGCAATCGAGGAAGCAAATGATCTATCTACAATGAAACCAGAGGAATTGATTGAAAATCTTATGTCGTATGAAGTAAATATGCAAGCTAAGAAAGATCAAGCTCAAGAAAGAAAGAATGTTGCTTTTCATGCGGAAAAGGAAGAATCAGAGTCTGAAGATGAGGATTTAGCATTCATAGCCAAAAATTTCAAGAAATTCTTAAGATGTAGAGAAGGAAACAAAAACGGACTCAAAAAGAATTTCTTGAACAAACCTACATCCTCGAATATAGAATGTTTCAACCGTCACAAGAAAGGTCACATGCACAAGGGTTGCCCAGTGCAAAAGAAGGAGAATCAGAAAGCTCTCAACAACAAAAACAAGAGAGAGAAATTCAAAAAGAAGGCATTCTCTGTAACATCGGATGATTCGGATTCATCTTCATCCGAAAGTGAAAATGATAGCGACAATGAACATGCAAATGTATGCTTCATGGCTCAAGAATCTGAAGTAAGTAATTTAACTTTCGATGACTTAATTGAAGTAAACTCTGAACTTTTGAGCACAGTAAAAATTCTTAAAAAGAAAATTAAGGAAATTCGTGTATCAAAACAAAGTTGAATTTGAAAGAGATATGTTAAACGATGAAAAGAAAATTCTAGAAGAACTTGAAAAAGTTCAAGAATCTTTTTCAAATTCGAAAACTCAATTATCTCTTTTAAGTCAAGAAATTGAAACTCAAAAGAAAAAGAATGATGTAATTGTTTCTGAAAATCATGAGTTAAAAATTAAGATTAGACAAGTTGAATTAGAAAATAATAGTCTTCAAGCTAGATTAGATAACATAACTAAAAACGTTTCTAACTTTAACAAAGAAAGGGAAAACTTATCCAAGATATTAGAAAATTCTCAATCTTTTTCAAATAAACAAGGTTTAGGATATTAAAAGGAGTCAAAAATTCCTAATAAAAAGGATATAAATCTTAAAAGGAATATTGATTCAAAACAACAAATATTGTTAAGAAAACCTATTGAAACAAAAGTAGAAACCAAGGTAGTTTAAATTTGGGTTCCAAAGACTAACAATGTGTTAATTAGGAATAAATATATTAAAACATTTATGGATAGTGTTCATTATAATAAAAACTATATTTATAAAAAGGATACTGAACCAAATTGGGTTTGGCTTCCTAAGCTCTAACTTTTTAAGACCCTATTAAAAGGTGAGTACCAATAATTTTGTATTTTTTTTAAGATCCCACTTAAAAAGAAGAAATGGATACTAGACGGTGATTGCTCAAAACACATGACCGGAGACAAAGATATGCTTACAAACATCACATACTTTGATGGTGGCTCGGTTACCTGCGGAGACAATTCAAAAGGCTATATTATTGGCAAAAGAAAATGTGAGCAATTACGATACATCAAATTTACCTTTTATGACAAATGTTTCATTAGTTGAAAATCTAAAACATAATCTACTTAGCATAAGTCAATTTTGTGACAAAGGCTTTAAAATAACTTTTTCGAAAAATAAATGTAGTAATTTTGATCAAAACCAAAATCTTGTTTTTGAAGGAAATAGAGATAGGAATATTTACGTTCTAAATATGAATATTAATCATAATACAAGTATGTGTTTACTAGCCAAAGATTATGATCCTTGGTTATGGCACAAAAGATTTTGTCATATAAATTTTAAAACTATTAGAAAACTGTCCAAAAATGAATTAATAAGAGGTTTACCCAAAATAAACTTTAAAATAAATCTTTATGATGATTGTCAAAAAAGAAAATTAACGAAATCATCTTTCAAATATAAGAAAAATATTTCGACTTACAACCATTAGAATTACTACGTATGGATTTATTTGACACAAGTTCAATCAATTAATCATAATCGATACGTGTTTGTAATAGTTGATGATTTCTCAAGATATACATGGACTATTTTTATGAAAAATAAAAGTGATACTTTTGAGCATTTTAAAACATTTGTCAAAAGAATTCAAAACACTAAAGATTTGAAGATTAAAAATATACGAAGTGATCATGGAGACGAATTCGAAAATGAAGCTTTTGAAACTTTCTGTAAAAAGAAAGGAATAAATCATAATTTTTCATTTCCTAGAACTCCTCAACAAAATGGAGTTGTAGAAAGAAAAAATAGAACATTACAAGAATGCGCTAGGACATTATTAAATGGAAGTTTTCTACCAAAACATTTTTGGGCAGAAGCCGTAGCTACTGCATGTTATGTATTGAATAGAATATCAATTAGACCGTTAACTAAAAATACTTCATATGAACTATTCAACAACAAAAAACCAAATATATCTTATTTTAAAATATTTGGATCAAAATGTTTTATTTTAAATACAAAAGATCAACTAAGTAAATTTGATCCAAAAGCCGACGAAGGAATTTTTGTAGGATATTCAGAACGAAGTAAGACATATCGAGTATTTAATAAACGAACAAACGTAATCGAAGAAACCTTACATGCATCTTTTGATGAGAATTTCAACAAAGAATTAAGTATAAAAGATGATGAAGAATTTATAAATATAGAAAATACAAATCTTGAAAATTGTAATAATGAACTAAGATCTTTACCAAGAATATTACGAGATCACCCTGCTCAAAACATAATAGGTGAAGTCAATTCTCAAGTTAAGACAAGAAATCAACTAAATCAAATGGGACATATAGCTTTCATTTCTACAATAGAACCTAAAAATCCTAAAGAAGCATCAACAGACGATTACTGGATTATTGCAATGCAAGAAGAATTAAATCAATTTGAACTAAACGATGTTTGGGAATTAGTTCCTCGTCCAAATAATCAATCTGTCATAGAAACAAAATGAGTTTACAAAAATAAAATAGATGAACAAAGTAATATAACTAGGAATAAAGCTAGACTAGTAGCACAAGGATATAATCAAGAAGAAGGTATTGATTTTGAAGAAACTTTTGCTCCCGTTGCAAGACTTGAAGCAATACATATTCTATTATCTTTTGCATGTTTTCACAATTTTAAACTTTATCAAATGGATGTTAAAAGTGCATTTTTAAATTGTTTTATAAAAGAAAATGTATACGTAGAACAACCACCTTTATTTATACATGAAAAATATCCAGATCATGTATATAAATTAAAGAAAGCACTATATGGTCCTAAACAAGCACCTCGTGCTTGTTATGAAAGACTTAAAAGTTACTTACTAAATTTGGGATTTCAAATTGGAAAAGTTGATCAAACGCTTTTCATTAAAAATACTACTAAGATATTTTAATAATTCAAGTATACGTAGATATATTATATTTGGTTCGACAAATGAAAATTTATGTAAAGAATTTTCAAATATAATGACTAAGGAGTTTGAAATGTCTCGTATGGGAGAATTATCATATTTTCTCGGACTTCAAATTAAACAATTAACAAATGGAATTTTCATAAACCAAGAAAAATATTGTGCTAATCTAATTAAATGTTTCGGAATGGAGAACACTTCTGCTAAACCTACTCCTATGAGTACCACTACTCATCTCGATCGAGATGAAAATGGCAAAAGTATAGATCAAAAATTGTTTAGAAGTATGATAGGTTCCTTACTTTACTTAACCGCTAGTAGACCAGACATAATGATGAGTGTATGTTTATGTGCACGTTTTCAATCTAATCCTGAAGAATCACATTTAAGAGCGGTAAAACGAATTATGCGATATCTTAATGATACTAAAGATTTTGGTCTTTTCTATCCAAAAGAGTGTCCATTTGAGTTAGTATCATTCAGTGATGCTGATTTTGGTGGATCTCGAACAGATAGAAAAAGTACAAGTGGTACGTGTCATTTCATTGGAAAATCACTTGTATCTTGGTTTGGTAAGAAACAAAATTGTGTCTCGCTTTCCACCTGTGAAGCAGAGTACATATCAGCCGCTTTAGCTTGCACTCAAGTTATCTACATGCAACAAACACTTAAGGACTTTAATATAAATTTAACAAACTCTACAATATATTGTGATAATACAAGTACAATAAATTTATCTAAAAATCTGGTTAATCACTCTCGTACAAAACATATAGATATTCGTCACCATTTTCTACTTGACAATATCGAAAAAGGAATCATAAATTTAGAACATATTTCTACCGAAAATCAAATTGCCGATATATTTACTAAACCTTTATTAGAAAACTCATTTATAAAATTACGACGAGAATTAGGAATAATCTCTTTTAAAGATATTTTATAGAGAAAGTTATTAAAAAAAATTTATATAATTCAGTCGACTAAATCTATATGCTCAGTCGACTAAATGAAGAAAACTATGACTTTCAATTTATATTTTCAAATAATGATACATAATGAATAATAATATAAGGGTTATCTCTAATCCATACTTTTCTAACTGATTTATTTTAACCATTAAATCTTTGATTGGTTAAAAAAACTTTAATAAATTATCACCACAATATTTTTAGAATATTCATCCTATAAATACACGTTTAAACATATTTTCAATTTCACAACTCATTTTCACTTACAAAAGATTGAAAAGTCGATATAAAAATGTCCTCAAACAACTCATACTCCCCCATCAACATCACCTCTTCGGTCGATAACTCACCAACATCACCAAAACTTCCTACTCCAACACCAAAGCATGAGCCAGTCTATAAATGGGACAACTATCGAACTAGGCCTGTAAACGGATGCAGTCGGATACGGATAGTGCTATATCGTATCCGTATCCGAAAATGAAAATCCGTATCCGAATCCGTATCCGATATCCGCGAATACCCGTTGAATATTATCTGTATCCGTATTCGCTAATATTTTCGGATATTCGAAAATATCCGTATCGGCTTAGCGAATACGGATATTTTTGGATATCCGAAAATATCCGTATCTGTATCCGAAAATATCCGAAAATTAATCAATATAATGCATATTTCATTTTTTTTGACTGAAAAAAAGATGAAAAAACCTTGTAATACATAAATTACATCAAATTAACAATAGGTAATCCGATCACACAAAATCCGTACAATAAATTGGTGTATTTGTATTAAATTTATAGATATAAAATAATATATTAATATATAAATATTTAATTTCAAACCGGACAGATATTTATCGGATACGGATAGAGCCATATCCGTATCCGTATCCGAAATATGTTTCGGATATCGGATATCCGCATCCGCTTTTCGGATATCGGATATTTTTCATGTTTTCGGATACGGATGCGGACGGATTTCAGATATTTCGGGTATTCATTGACAGGCCTATATCGAACTGGCTATACACCTGAATCAAAGAAGGCAAAACGTGGACTTTTCATATCTCCATATACAAAAAGAAAGATTGATGAGATTCATCACTTTCAACAACAACAAATAGATCTTCAACGAGAATTATATTTCGAACAAAAAGTAACGGCTAGACGATTAAGCTTCCTAGAGCAAATCGGTTTACGTTTTTGTGGCTCAAAGAAAAACGAAGTGACTGAGCCCCTACCTCGACCTGTTAGTTCATATGATCCGTCTTCGTCTTACCGTACACCAGTCGATCCCGTGAATCCTTGGATGTCGCCAAAGACTCCTCAGTATAGTCCAAATTCATGGGATATAAACTATATGAAGAATGAAGGGAAAAAGACGCAAAATAAAAATAGTCCATCTCCGAAGAAATAATTACTTTTGAAGTCAACTCATGTTGTTATATATCTATACAATTGTAATTATTTCTTTCAATAAAACGTTTACTTTCAAAATTCACGAAGAACAAAAAAAATTGCAAGGATCAGTCGACTAAACCTTACTGTTCAGTCGACTGAACATAAGGCAGAAAACAAAATTTCCATAGCTCAGTCGACTGACATCATCTGCACAGTCGACTAAATTTTTAACAGAAACTTACATATCACAGTTCAGTCGACTAAAAACCATGTTCAGTCGACTAAATTCAAAACAGAAAATATTCGGCCTTCAATTCAGTCGACTGAACAGACTTTTCAGTCGACTGAACGCCAATTCCCAGGCAACTTTTCCCTTTTATCCACCAGTTTTCACCTTTTTTCCTTCACTTTTTACATTGCAAAAGTTCTCTCTCCCCATTGTTTTCCAAAACCCTAGCCCCAATCCACAAATTACTCTCAAATCTCACAAAAAATGGCTCCAAAAAGATCAAGAGTTTCTTCTTCTTCATCCTCCGAGCCAATTGATGCTCAAATTGCACAATGGCTCTATGATGGAGTAGCTGTAACGAGGTGAAATAAAATGAAGAATTCTCGCATTTTCGAACACTCCTTCGTTGATTTTCAAAGCCTTCAGACATACAACATCCAAGCATTAACGGATCATGCAGGTTTAACTTCTCTCTTGGATTTAAAAAGAAACGACCATGCAATAAATCATGTCATGGTCAAACTATTTTATGCAAACCTTAATCTTGGACACCAAACTCCAAGAAATCCAAATGATAGTGTTTGGAGTATGGTGTGCGAGAAGAAAGTTTGGTTCTCCTTAGATCGAATTGCATACATCTTAGAATCACCTAATGTAGGGAGAAAGCTTGACGAGGTAGAATTCAATCCACAAATTCGAGATAATATAAACCATCAATTTCTGGATGATAATATTAACATTCGAGATTTTAAATCCACTTCCCTACGACCTAGAGCAAGAATCCTTCACAAAGCTCTTATGAGAACAATTACTTCACGAACGGGTTCATATGAAATTGTCTACCCAATCAATTATCGAGCTCTATACGCTATTTGGGGCAATATTCAAGTCAATTTGGTACAACTAATTCTTGATGAGTTTCTCACATTTAATAATGACAAAATGCGAACTATATATTTTGGAGAATATATCATGAGACTTCTCCTCAATGTTGATACGCCATTACCCGAGTCCGAAAATACAATGGTCCATCAAATTAACCAACGGACTATAAGCCTTATGCAACTCCCGGCTAGACCTCCTCGCATCATATCTCTTGCCGAATGGAAAGCTAGGCATCAAGAACAGCAACAAGCTCCACATGAAGAACCTTTCGACCGAGAAGATGAAATTCGTATCATTGAGCCAAGTTTTGCTACCAATCAATCGTTAGGAATTTTATCAAGAAATCAACAAATTCTTGATAATCGCCTCAAGAAGGTAGATCACAAACTTGATAAAATTAAAGGATTCTTCAATAAATTATGGGATGCCATCTCATGCTCAACTTCCACTACCGCTTCAACATCACGCGGTAAGCGTCCTGCACCTACTTTCACATGGACATCATCCGAAGAACATCCAAGCAGCAGCACGAGTGACACTAGTGGTGGTCAAGGAGGAAGAACCTATAGACCACCCACCGGTGGACCAATCATTCGTGAACCAAAGGGAGGGAGAGAATGCTCATATGATTGAGATAAAGATCAATAATTTTCTTGTGGTTTGATGTTTTATTTCATAACTTTCTTATGGCTTGTATAAATAGTCATTCTATGTTTTATTTATCTATGCTACATTCTGTGTTTCCGTGATTGTGTTGGTAATATACTTCTACGGTTATTACTTCCTTTTTTGTCGATGACAAAGGGGAAGAAAATTTATGATACTAACTTTGTTTTTGTAGAAAAGATAGTGCATATATTCAGGGGGAGGAAATAATCTCTACACATGTGAGTATTGTCATCAATCAAAAAGGGGGAGAATGTTGATACGCTAAGATTTTGATCAATGACAATATGCTTCAACAAAAAGGAAGAGATATGTGTAAAGCTAAAGAAAGAACGATGAAGACCAAGGATAAACATAAGTATGATTTTTATATAGGTCTTAGTTTAGATTTATTGTTAAAATCTATCATCAAAAGGCTTGCACAAACACTAGAACACATTTTATAAATTTCATTTTTTTAATAAACATTCACTGTGCACAATTTAGTAGTTCAGTCGACTGAACAGGGATGACCAGTCGACTGAACCTGTTACACATATACAAACATGTACAGTTTCGGTCGATTGAAACACCATGCTCAGTCGACTGAATTTGTTGCTGAAAATTTTAGTTCATATTTTCAGTTGACTGAATTCTCTGTTCTGTCGACTGAATTTGAACCTGCGAATTTTCTCTGAATGGACACCTTCTTCCTCCCAAGAGTTGCAACCATTCTCCAATGGAAATGGAAGCATCTCCTGTCTACATCTCTAGCCAACAAATGCATCTCTTCTACACATATATATGCATGCTTCGAACATCTTCAAAATTACCAATTCTCTTATACTTTAATCTCACTATTTTCTTGAACATATTTCATATTCTCTAAAGTTTTTCAAAGCAATCACCAATCTATTGCTTGAATCACTCACATTTCCTAAATCTTCACAAACACATTGCATACTCTCGAGGATAAGATTATAGGAATATTGTACTACATTAGACTCATCAGTGTTGACAAGAACACAACAAGTCGAATATTGTTTTTAGTAATTGAGTTGAAGTCCTCTTCAGTAGTTGAGGCAAGAAATCCCGTTCGGTTGTTCGGGTAAGTTGTAAACCTAATCCTCCTGATTAAGTGAGGGTTTTAGTTAGTGGAATTCCTAAGTGAAGCTTAGGGACTAGATGTAGGACTTGAGGTCCGAACCAGTATAAAATCCTGGTGTCTAACTTGCTTTTACTTACTTTATCCACCTAGACAATTCCGTTATTCCATATTACATGATCCTACCGCATAGCCCTTTTTCAATATAATCATTATGACCTGATTCTAGATCTAGGGATGTCAATTACACCCGACCCGATGGACCCAAATCCAATCCGGTGGGTCTCGAATCTAGTTGGGTTGGGTTTTGTTGTTTTGAAATCATGCACTTCACAATCTAGACCCAACTTTTTACAAGGTTTGGTTCTGATTGGTAAATTAGGATGGTGATAATACCAGTAAATGTGAATTTTCTTTTAGAGCATTTCAGATTGGATCAAGTCAGTTCAGATTTGATTGAGTCGGTTCAGATTTGATTGGATCATGTTACTTTATCACTCGTACCTGATTCAAGACCCTTTGGGTTCGTGTCTTCACGGTTTGATTTGCTTCATATTTGCAGGACTCAGTCCTATCTAAAACTTATTGATCTTTAGTTGATGGTCTTTTCTATTTAATGACGTAAACATATACTGTTGGGGTCGTAAATCGTTTAATGCTAGAACCTCCAAAGCCACAATTGGGCGCAATCAAGATATCAATTCTGCTACTGATATCATATTTTCAGTAAAAAAGGCAGCAAACTTTTACTTAATGGATTTATCGATGCTGATTTGGTTAACCAACAGTAAACACCAGACTAAGTGTTCTTGTGCAATTCTACATGTATTTCTTAGTGTAGTAAGAAGCAATATCCAATCTCTTTATCTACTACAAAAACAGAATATAAAGCTGCTACTCTTGCTAGTCAATAAAGTATTGGTTAAGAAGTCTAATTAAATATATATGTTTATAATTTCAAAGTGACAAACCAACAAAACTGTTTGGAGATAATGAAAGTGCAATCGAACTAACATCAAATACGATTTGTCATGAAAGAACAAAACATGTAGAGATTGAGCATCATTTATTTATGAGAATGTACTTGATGATACAACTGATAATTTGACAGCGAGATGTATACTTACAAAGCCTTCCTCAAACGAGCAATTCGAAGTTCTTCCCAGGAAGTTGGAATTGATTACCAAATACAACTTTTAAGTGTAGAAAAAATATATCCAATGTTGTTTTAATGCAGTTCTCCATCGATCTCCACAAATACCGATCTCCAAGAACACCTGAAGCTGTAAATTTGTTCTTCCACAATTGGACCTAGAAGCAAGCCAATATTGATGCAAACAACTACTGAATCACGAAGCTAATAACAGGACAAGTCAAGATGAAGACTTGAAAACAATCCATATGACCAGCATATCCTACCTATGAATCGGTACCGACTCATGCTTCCTGCTGATGTGGCACCTACTTTTGTGGGAGAATTGGTTTAAATCTTGAGTAACGGTTTAAAAATATTTTATACGTAATTTTAGGCTTCTTACCTCTATAAATAGGAAAATAGAGCTCATTTTTAAGGATTTTTTGACTCTACTTTTTCCCTACTATATATTCTTGTAATCCTAAATCTGAGTATCGAAGTTGTACCGACCTCGAAGAACTTCTGCCTTCTGGTTAGATATAAGCAATAAAATCTTAAAGTGGAGGTAGGCCTTGCTTTGCCAAACCACTATAAACGATTGTGTCTTGTTTATTTCTCATTTTCATTTACGTTTCTTCATATTTATTCTCTAGATATACTTCTGGTATTTGTGCCCTTTTTGGTTCAAACAAGTAGTATGCAGTTTGTGTTTCTTTGATTTTCTTAAAAAGATACGTTGTATTATAACTAATAAGTAATGTACTATGACGATTGTATTGGAGTTTTATAATACTATATTTGTGTCTGTGTATTAATTTCCATATGCAATGCAATGCCAAGTGGTAACTAAGAAATGAATTGTTCCATGTTTATTGAAAAGAATGCTAGGATGGATGCATAGGTACTACGCATTCTCAATCTACAGAGAAAATAATTTGAAAACAAAATACCATATATTATATAATTAAGTCACCACAATGATATTAATTTTGTAGTGGGTGGTTCAAACTACATTTTATAATGCAGATGTTCATGTTAACTAAAAGTAGCGTGCAACTGTCAAGTGGACGGATATAATAATGAACAGGTTGTATATACATACAAAAAATTACAGTAGTAAATCAAATAACAGAAATATGTTTGCATATTTTATATGGTTCACAGTTTCTTTGTAAAACAATTCACAGGAATATATATAAATAAAAGTATCAACATACAAACAAAAAGAAATTTTCATGAAATAATATCTCATAAACAGCACACATACTATTTTAGTGCATACCATAGACTTTTTCCTATGCTCGCGGTTTAAGTTGTGAGAACGCACGCTTAATGGATGCCTCTATGCTAGTAAATTTAATATGAATATATTAAACAGGCTTGCATAAAGGTACTTTCAAGTTTAGATTAATATCTATGTGCTAGTTTGACCACAGTCTCCCGGTCCATGTCTTTGTCAAACGATCATTCCAGTGCGTTGTCAATCTAAGAACACATTCAACAAGCGATGCTTGTCAGCCCCAAAAAAAAATATTTGGACTGACCTACACTCACGCACCCTCTACAATACACAACTTATCCGGCATTTAAATGTCAAATAAAAATGTGTCGTTACGATTACAATCCACGTGATGAATATTTAAATGCAACCGCGCTCTTTTTTTAGAATAAAAGTGATACCTTGTTCAAACGGAACACTCATTTTTGATGTCTTGAGTTCGAACCCACAACCTTTACAACATCAGTCGAAAATGTCAGATCACTTACCACTTGAGCTGGGGCCGTGCCAAAGTAACATCGGGGAATGCATTTGTTGGTCCAATTGTACCAACTAAGGCTCTATTGGGGTAAGCAACCGACTGACTGATATGACCGTATTAGGTAGAACTCATCCCTAAAAGGGAGCTTGTAAGAAGAGGAGGGTGCCTAATGAGTTATATACAAGTTAATATATCTCATATTTTACAATGTGGGACATATCATTCCACCGCTCTTCAAACGTCCGACGTCCACGTCGGCCCACTCTATCGACGTAGTCCTTTTCTCTTTTGGATAGCTTCACTCACTTATCAATATTTTAATATAGCCTATAGGTCGCCAGCCCCTCTCGTGGCTCGAACTTTCATCGGTGGTTCTTAATGAAAGCACCAATTGATACGACCGCATTAGGTAGAACTCACATTTAAAAGCTAGTTTACAAGAGTAAGGTGCCTAATGGGTTATATATAAATTGATATATCACATATTTTACAAAGTGGGATATATCACTGATCCACACCCTATTGGTTGTGCTTGTGCTCTAAGGAATCTATTAATTATCATCATTAATAATATTATGAAATCTAACTGTCATGCTACCCGACGAATGTCTACTGTAAATCAATAATACTAGAAGGCCCATTTTCTAGTATTTTGCCGAGCATAGAGAAAAAAGATATTGAATTCCTCTAAATTCCACATCATTCTAAGCAGTTTTTATTTTTTGCCGCAGTTCTCTGGACTCTTTTAGTTGGATCTCTATACATGGATAGAGATGCACTGAGACTTTTAATGCAATCAAGTTAGAAATCAATTTTACAATACATCTAAGCGTTTTCTCTTATCTTATATTGGTTCTCTTCTTCAATCTACCATCAGTAAAGATCTTGGGTAGAGATGAAATCATTACCCCTCCTTTTCTTTTCAAAAGAGTCTAAGGAATGTAACATTAATCGGTCTGAATTAAGCAGAACTAAATCTGAATCATACATCTAACTAATCAAGCTAGCAGCTTGAGACACCCATTAGGCTACCAAAATTTGAATTTAAGTTTGAACTGGTAAAATCAGATCAAATCATTCAATATTGTTCATAGTTCATACCAACTAGGCCATAAGTAAACGATATAGATTTGCAACATTCCCATACCATAGAGGTCATATTATAGAATGTGGGTCATGCAAGGAGAAACAAACTTGCAATATATTTGTACTGTTTTAACATACATTTTTAGATCAAGGGTATCAAGGTCTATTGATATTATACTAGTGGGGCAGAAAGAAAATAGCATACCTGCAAAGATCCCAACAGTTGTCAGATTAGAAGCAGCCATTGTATTATATATCAGATATTCTGTCAGGAAATGGCCAAACGCATAGACGAATGATAGAAAGGTCGCAATATAGAGAGGTTTGTTTTCGAGGTTGAAAGCACAAAGCCAACATAAAGTGCAAGTCAGAAGTGTCCAAACACCAAAAGTTCTCCCATGGACATCAGTCACTGCATTCACAGATTCAAACCTTAATACATTTTTGTTTTACTTTTAAAACTAATCTACAGAAAAATTATGGATGTAAAGGCATGTTTCTAACTACGTTTCTATTATGCTATCTATTAAGTTAAAGGTAATATCCAACATATTGTCACAATTATAGATAAAATGAGTTAAGATGATTATCTCAGTAGAGAAACTAAGGAGTGAGCTCACAATCACAGTTCAGATGAAATGTAATATCACTTCTTTCTACCTGAATCATACGTAATCAGAAACCTAGAAATGAATATAATACCCAATTGACCTCCGTTACTAGCAAACAATACCAAACAAATACAACTTGCATAATTAATCAGAACCCCATTATGAGCTCAACTCACTACGTTCAATCATAACTAATTCAGTTAAACGGAAACAAAGAAAATAAAACTACAAATTACTTTGAGTTTGGGAGAAGACGGCAGTTCGAAGGGCCCAAATCTTAAAAAAACCAAACCAGACGGAGGCAAGACGAAGCAATCCAACGATGACCAGCCACCATCCTAATGCTTTCATTTTATTTTTTAACTGAGAATTTTACTGAGGCAATTTCGCAAACAGGTTGTGGTAACTCAACGGAGAAATATGAATCCGGCTTGGTTCGGTTTATTCTTATTTGAAGGAGATGGTTGTTTACATGCCGTCAAATGTAACGGCAGCACCATAATTGCGTAGGCCTTTTTCTAAGCCCACGTGGTGACTGCACGAGCTATGCGTTGTATATTTTATTTGTTTCTTCTGGCAATTTTGTTCAAAAGCTGATTACTAGAGATGCGAACGGAAACAAATTGGAGTGCAGTTTTAAAATAAACCGGGGGTGTTGGTTTGATCTCTCTCTCTCGCCATATCTCTGAAACGTCTCGAGAGGTCCCCCATCTGCTCAACAGTGTGCCAATTGCTTATTCCTTGTTGTAAATTATGGTTCATTGCGATTGAAACCATGTGATCTTTTTGAATTCCATCCTATCATTATTAATGTTATTTTAACCCTGATGTAAATGAAACTATCGTGAAAAGTCCGTGATAAAAAATATAATTTAGTATCGGAACAATTTATACATTTTATAAAGTTTTAATATAAAATTAATAGAATACCATAAATCAAAATGACTCTAGCATAACGTATTACTAAATGTACCAAACACTTTTGCGCTATAATAATAAGAAGGTTTGAAAAATGGAACCGTTCATGCAACAGTTTCATAATCCCAAGATCAAGTTCATACTAACTAACTAGAAGGTGATGCCACCTACCTGAAAGCCCAAGACCGCCTTTAAAGCTTGTAGGTTTAATCTCTTCGTGTGGGTTTCTAACGAAGGTCTTGACTTCGTGATTTGCTTTTTAATTTGTTGTATGCTTGCTGGATTGAACAAGTTATGTTTGTTTTGCTCTTGAAATTCAATTAAAACTTACTGTATCCTAGTACTCTATTGGCTTGCCGATAAGGGTGAAAACTAGACTGCATGAAAGGAAGGAGAAATAGAGGTGAATTAAGGAAGAAGGATGAAAAGCGAGAAGAAAGAAGCACAAGAAAAACGCTGCTTGAAGGAACTGGGTCAGATCGCAGCGGGTTAAAGGAGCGAATTTTTTTCTTTCTATTTTGAATCTTTGTCGGGCCTATAAAATATAATCTATTTTAGATCCAATATTAAAATATTAATTACATAATAATACCTTATTTTTTAATTTATTGATTTAATGAATAACAAATTTATTTTAATTTCAAATCTGAGTTTAGTTAGTAGTGTATCAAAACATACTCATGTGTGTATAGTGCATGTTCAATATATTGTGTGCATAATTAATGTGTACATATACAGGTGTTGTGATTTACACCGTAATGGACACGTTCGTCCTTTATATACACATTGTCGTTCGTAATATTATTTAAAATTATATATAAATACAATAATTTTTGAATTATTTTTTTGACAAGTTATTCTAAAGAAATCAATAGTTTAAATTTGAAATTCATTTTCAAAATGTCTAATTTGTTTGCTTAGCAAAACAAATTAAAAACGGATCTTGATCTATAATTTAAAATATAAATATTATATATTAAATAAATTATCATTATATTTTAAATATATAGTACTTACCGAAAATAATAATAATTTTTTTATATTATATATGTATGTATGTATGTATTTAATTTAACATTAAACTAATTATTAATCAATTTACAATATTATACACATACATAAATACATGCACATACATACGTATGTGATGCTTTTCGGCCTAGCTTTTTTTTAAAAACTGAGAATAACGAAATATAACTCCATAAAAGATTAATATTTTTTTGAAAGTGGATAGATGGCTTTATTAGGCCCCAAAGATGCTCGGCCCATGGCTGCATACGTATATAGCACTACAAACAATAACTTTTCAACAGTACATTGAATGGTTCAATTCACTTTACTAGATCTAATCTTACGTTCCTAAATTACTTCGTCTTCGACCTTCGCGTATTCATGGAGGAGGTAACTAAAATGAACCACTTGGGATTTCTTCCACTGTCGTGCTCAGACCCACTACTTTAGTTTCGTCTGATGCTCGTTCCTATTGTTTTGTAAGAATCTTTGCACGTATTAGTTTAGAAACTAACTGCATATCATATTTTGCCAGTTTACCGACTTCTTTTGTGCTTTTTCTTGCCTATTGAAAAAAATTTCGATTTCGTTCGTTCCAAATGCTCCATATAGTCACTATCGGCACATTTCTACTCATTTTAGCTATCAGGTCTTCGCATTACCTACCGTAAATGGTAATCCATTGCTAAGTGAAGTTTATTTTCTAGAATTAATATATTAGCTTTATGTTTGCAGTGTTCCCAAACTTCTGTAGATGATTCGCATTCGAAAAATAAATACGCACGAGTTTTTTTTATCTTTATGGGATAGCACACAAATTTCATCATCCGTAATCCTCCATTTGTAGAGTCTATCTCCTGTTGGCATTCTACACCCATCATGGCTTTGTAAGCTGTAAGAGCCATTTTTTGGTTGTTTACTCTATCCTAGATTATCTTATTCCATCTTTTATGTTGCTCCTTTTTTCTAGTTTCATCCCATGTTGATTTTGATGTGAATTCATGTCCTGTCATCTTCACACTCAAATATCATTTTCTCTCCCATTAAATAGATGCATGAACTCAATATGCTGTTACTGTTCACCACTAATAGGAATAGAACCACAACTCCAGTTCCTATCTTGTATAAGCACTTCTACTTTCTTAATTGGAGATCCGTAGGCAGAATAAGTACCAAGTCCCAATTTTTCTATCAAAGATCCACCTTGAATCCAAGGATCCCTCCAAAGATCTGTCTCTTTTCAATTTGTTATTTCCCTGGTGCAGCTCGCAGCTAATTTACCCTCATATTCTCATTATGGTTTTCCAAGTAGCTCAAGCGTTGTTGTCTATAGTCATGTGCCAAAAATTATCTTTGTATCTTTGTCTCATCTATATAGCCCAAAGCCCACTTGAGTTGATAATTTTCCAGGCCTGTTTTAAGGTGAGTACGTCTTTCATGTCCTTCAACCCTTTAAGTCAGACCCCCCTTCTTCCTTAGGTTTGCACAAACCTTCATATTTGATCTTATGTAAACCCCTTTTTCAAATAAAATCAGCACACATTTTCTCTATCTATCTCTAGTGAGGCATCGATAGTTGGAAAGTCTACAGCCAAAAATTGACCTTAGCTTATGTAACTGTATACATCAATTAAATTCGACCAGCAAAGGATAGAAGTATAGAACTTTAACCTTAGAGTTTATCTCTTATTTTAGTGATTAACTTAACACATTCTCTGTCAGTTATTTTGTTAGAAGATAAAGGAACCCCTAGACGCTTAACTGGCAGCTCTCCCGCCTCGACATCAGAATTTGTTGAAATAACATTTACTTTTGAGCACATTCACTTTAAGTCTCGCTTTCTCTTTCAAACTTTTAAATATCATTTTAATGGCTACTACTGCTTCACAACTTGATTTTATGCAAATGATCAGGTCATCTGTGTATAAGAGGTGGCTAACTCTAGGTTGGAAACTGTGAGTTGTCTGGAATAACTTATTGTGACTAACCAACTCTATTTGGAGGGTGAAATATTCGATAGTTACTACAAACAGGTAAGGAGATAGGAGATATCCTTGCCTAATACCTCTATTGCGACAAATGAATTCCTTGGGAATACTATTCATCAAAATAGAAAAGGTTGGCATGGTGATATAGTCAGTAATCAGGTCAACAAACTTTGTTAACAACGTCATACATATAAGCATATGAAGAATAAAACGTCTATTAATCTTGTGATATACTTTATGGAGGTTTACCTTTAGGCATAGGTTTTCCATCACCTTTTTTTATTAGAGTCTCTAATCAACCATGAGAGAATTTTCTAAAATACTATGCCACTTGATGAATGCACTTTGACATTCGGTAATTATATCTGGTAAGATCTTCTTCATTGTTTTGTATATTATTTTGCTTAATGTTTTGTAAATAACATTGTAGCATGCAATGGGCCTGTAGTCTTCAATTCTTGTTGGTTTGTCATTTTTTGGTATCAGATAGATGGAAGTACGGTGATTTCTTTTAGAATTTTGCCTATTTGAAAAATTATTGAATAGGTTATATTAACTTTCTTTTTCGATCAATCCAATGATTCCCAAAGAATTTGGATCCCAAGCAGTCTGGCCCTGGATTGGCATCAATACGAACAGATTCCAAAGCTTCCAGGACTTCTCTTTCTCACACCAGTATGGTCAACATTCTATGGCCTTTGGAATCAACCAACCTTCTATATTGAATTTTAGGTAAGTCAGTTTTGCACCAACCATTATACAATTCAGTATAATATTTGATTGCTTCTTCTTCTATGTTTGAGTTCTCGGTTGGAGCTTTTCCGTCTTGATCAAAGAATTGAAATTGTTATTAATATTTCTTCGTAAAGACATTTTAGCATAAAAATATATATTTAGTGCATCAATCCCCTTCCATGATCCACTTTCCTTTAGCTTTCTGTTTTAGTTCCATAGCCTTCATTTTTAGTGCTTCCTTAAGCTTTCTTTGTGGTTGATAGTATACTTTCCATATATCTTCATTTTTGGGTCATTGTCAATGTTACTTAACAGTTCCTCACACTGACTCCGAATGTTTTAGATGTTATCATGCTCCTTAGTTTTGCATCTATTCGACTCTTTAAGCATGGATTTGATTATTTTAGAAGTAATAATTGGTAGTTCTAGGTCCCTTCCACTTGTTCACATTCTGCCACATTCACTGCATTATTGTATCCATCTTGAAGATGCTAATCATTAGCATAACTAAAAGGCTTTCTCTTTTCGTTTTTCTTTCTCTACTAGTGTGATAAGAAGTCGGCTATGGCCACTTGTATAATTAGGTAAAATAGTAACTTTGATGTTTAAGAACATGTTAGTACAGTCAGCATTGATAAGTGCTCTTCAAATTTGCATGATATCTTCTTACACTCACCAATTCGCCGTGTAATTTTAGGCCTCTATAAATAGGATCAACCAATTTTGTTGGAGCAACGCAGTTACTGAATTTCGCCAGTTGTGACACTCTAAGAGTAATACCACCTTTTTTTCTACTTTTAGAACAGCATTAAGTTCTCCATAACCAATCAAAGACCAGTCATATTTTTTGATATGTTATCAATCTTCCTACATAAATTAGTTCCATGAGACGCTAAATTACTAGCATACACCCATGTAATATAGATAATTAATCCACCAGTGTTGTTAGCTTTAACCATAACCTATTGTTCATCATTGGCAATTGCAGCCACTTACCAAATGTGTTTATTCCATATAAGTAGGATTCGGCCTTTTTCACCAAATTCATTATTGTGAATATATTCCCATTCTTGGCCCATTGCTTTCATGAAGAAGCTGATATTAGCATCATTAAATTTATTTTCAATCATACCTAATATATAAGGTAAATGATACCTTCTAAGATTAAGAGGTCTAACTTACAAGTATCGTTATTTAGACCTCTAATATTCAAGTTGATTATATACTTTCTGGTTGGAGAGGCCTACTCCTCAGTTTTCTAGGAGAACCCTCTCACGATCTAGTCGCCTTTCCTTTACTTTCTATGCCTTTAACCGCTTTTCATACTTATGATTTGATTCTATGTAAGATTTTCAGAATTAGAGACTTCCTCATCTTCATCAAGTACATGTACATCAATGTTCAACTTGTTAATATCTTCACACGTTCTAGGTGTCTTCTCTTCTAGCCCTTCAGCATGGGATTAGACTGATGGCTCCTTTGGGCTTTCAGCAACTGGCCCATCCAGTGACTTTTGTTGCTTATCACTTTCCTCTTATTTATGGGAAATCTGGTTTTACACCTGGCTACTAGTGTTATTATCAATTTGTTGTATATCTGATTCCAATTACTCATTTTGTATGTACTCTGGTGTCTCGGTAGAGTTCATGTTTTTGTTTTGACTGGAATTTGTAATGACCCAGGATTTAATCACTTTAATTATGGATATTTAATAATTAATTAATAGATATTATAACTCAAATTTAAACTATTTTAAATAATAACTAATGATGCTAAAATAGTTTTTAAATTTTGTTTACAAAAATAATTAGCTCAAAATAAGATAGAAAATATGAACGAAAATCGTTTTTCAAATTTTCGGTGCCGAAAATTTGTCGGTAGACGTTGTGCACATTTGAGATAAAAATTTGCACACATTTATAAATGAAGTAGGATTTTGTAATTTATTTACGTAATAAATATAATTTGATAAAGTTGACTAAATATAATGGCATGACACATGTATAAATGTAAATTAAAGTGGCATAAGTTGTCATTTTTTTAGAAACATAAAGTACATAAAGTACTAAGGCATGCTTGCTTATGAAAATGAAGGGGGAGACAAGTTGTACACATTTAAGGGGGGAGGAAGAAGCATGCTTGGTGATGTGGCAACATTATAAGGGAGGGTACGTACTTTAGGGTGCGATAGTAATGTAGTTAATGTACTTTACAAATTGTCACGGTTTTCTCTCATTTTATCCTTCCATTTCCATTACATAAAAAGAACTCTTAATGTTTCATGACACTTTAATGGTGTCCAATATAGTTTTTCAAGTTTAAAAATCTAATTCATCCACTTTTATACTCCTATAACCTTGTCTAAACTCACCTCCTTCTATTTCAATGTCTCTCCTCCACCCCTCACCATTTCTTCACCTTGGTCGAACTCTAGAGCCTCCATAGCATGAACTATTGCCATTCAAGCCACCAAAAACTCCACTTTTCCAAGCTAAAAACAAAGGCCTATGTCGTATTTGGGTTTTAGTAGAAATTAGTTTGATTTTGCCCCATTTGATGAGTAAAGTTTCACTCTTTAACTAAGTTTTTCTAAACATATATACGCGCCTAACTTGTTATATAAATGATGTTGTGTTTGGGTAAAATAATGTTAGGTCATATGTATGTGTTGTTCTTGGATTATAACGATGCTTAGATGTAATCATATGTGCTTGGTTATGTGGATGTATAGTTGTAATATGATAGTTAAATAGTCAAGTTAGTTTTACTATTATAATCTAGCTTGTATATGCTGGTTATGGGAATGTTTACATGTTGTGATGTTATGGTTATGTAATCATATGTGTTGTGAACATGAATTTATGATGGTATGCTAAGGAAGTTGTCATCTTACTAGTTAAAGTGACATACTATCCATTATATAAAATTCAAATTCTTTGGTTTTAAAATTTGCAAAAGGTTTTCAAGTTTTAAATAGTTATTAGTCATCCAAAATATTCTTTTATGTCTTAGTGAAGTTTTTTATTCAAGATTCAAAATTTTAAAAAAACTTAGAGAATAAATTTCAAGTTGGAAATTTCGGGTCGTATAGCGATAGTCGCTATAAGTATAGTTCATGAAAACGATCTCTTTTCGAAATCTAAAATATTTTCACTTAGAGATCTTTTTGGAAAATGTTTTAAACCTTATATGAAGTAATTAAAAAGGCAATTATTATTTATTTAATAAGTAAATAATTAATTAAGTAACGAGTACTTGATCATTGGTTAATTAAGGTAATTAATACTCAAGCGTTAATCAATTAAGTTAATTTTAATTAATTAATTAATTAAATTTAGCTATTATTTAATTAATAATTAAGGATTAATTATTTATCAATAAGGGTTAATTATTTTTAATTATTTCTTAAAGATTAATTATTAATTAATTATTTATAAAAGGGATTTAATTAATGATTAACTAAATACCGTACCGACTAATAAATTTTAATTAAGATTTTAATTTAGATTTAAGTAATATTTAATTATTATTTAATTAATAAATATGGGTTTTAAATCGCTTTGTTTCTAAAATATTGATTTTATTTAAAACTATTTTTCTTTTTCAAAAATGTTTTAAATCAAGGGATTTCTTTGTCGATTACCCTTAAGTAACCTCAAACAAATATGAAATCAAAATTCATGTATAATGTTTAAATTTAGTATATATTTATCCATATGCAAACTCTGTACGATTACCCTAAGTAGCGGATTGTTCGCTATTTATAACTTGACCTGTTTTGACTCAGGAAGTATGTTGTGTATACTATAGTTCCTCGGTGAGGACTTGAATACTGGTTACATGCTTCCAAAAGAACCGGAATTGAGTTAACCATAAATTATCACTTAGTTTGGAGACCTCGGTTTCAGATAAGTATAATTTATCCAAACCACTACAAACTGATAGTGCTTGCGATGGATTATTAAGAAGTATGCTATGGGGATGTACTATTCTTTCTGAGGGTGATTCCAAAATGGAAGAAAGTAAATGTTGAATGTTTGTTCGATCCTTGAAAAACTTGTATACATGAATGTTAGTATTGCATTGGTTGCCTGGAGGGAAATGTTAGCATTCCAAGATGGTCTTCTCAAAGGAAAGGTAATCGTAACATCAAGCCTCACACCTGGAAATGACTAAAATCAGGGGATGCGCTTCAATTCTATGTGGTTCGCTACCATTATGGTATGGTCATCATCCAATCTAGATCAATATAATAGATTATGTATGCTCGGGGCCCATTTAGGTTATTGCTCCCATCTAGGCGATGACATATTCGGCACTATCCAGCAAGGGGTAGGGCCAGTCTTGACTCAAAGGCGGTCCGTGTGAGGTTCTCGGTGTATTTTATCTAGTGATGCACTATGGTAGGTGGTACCCTAGTGCCTTGTCATTGTTGGAATTCATTTTTCAATACATGCCTCTACGAACTTAGTTGTGCCCAACTATAGAAATGTGAGATGCAAGCATTTCAGCTATATTAAATATTTATTTTAAACTTAGACATTATGATAACATCAAATGATTTTATATAGAATTTCTTTTGGTTATCGTAAGGCAAAAACCCGACCGTGTTTATGTACGGCATGGTTTTATAAGATACTTTTATTTTGAAGCTTATTTTAAGTTAAAATCTTACGCTTTACTCATACCAGACCCAAGTATGACCGAAAGTTTTATTTTCTTCCCTAAAACTACTCAAATTTGTATGAGTAGCCAAGTGATACAGGTTTCTCACGGATGCATTTTGGAGGAGCTTAGAGCAGGTGGCTTCAACGTCGGCTAGCTACTATCTTATACCGCTGTGTAAATATGTATGTATTTTGTATTAGTGATGTAAAGACGGGTAGTTATAACTATCTCGGTTTGGAATCTTGTAATATTATGACTCTGATGTACTAGTATGGCAATATCTATGTAAAATCTTATAGTGATTAGTATATCTTTTTTCATTTGATTATGAGATTCAATGGTTGTGGTTTTCTTCTTATCTCTTTTTTCATTACCCAATGTTCACCTTTCAAAGTAAGAAAGGTGGATAGTTACACGTGGTATTAGAGCTTAGGTTGAGCGAACACCTAGGCTTTCGGTTTGGGTCGACTTCGAGAGCATGGATTTGTAAATTTTATTCATATATATATATATATTTCTGTTAGTTAGTTCAACTTTGATAGGTTTGATTAGTACACTTCCTTCAAGGTTTATCTCATCTAAGTATCCTAAAGATATCTTACTTTTTTCAGGTAGTGATAATGAGTTCGAGAAGGGGACGAGGCAGAGGAAACAGTAGCATAAAAAACACAAATGGGAGAACCCTAAATCTTAAAAGGGACGGAATAACTGTTGAGGCCATAGCTCCAGTACAGCCTCGAGTAAACTTCGCAACTCTGTGCAAGGACTTCATAAATTTAGGAGGAAAACCATTCAAGGTTACTGAATCAATCATTGAAGTACAAGCTCGGCTACGGTCATGTGAGAGGATTTTCAAAGGTATGGACATTTCTGATGATCAAAAATAGTTCTTGGCATCATTGCAATTGCCTGAGGATGCAGCTTGATGGTTGGATTCTGTCACCGCCAATGTAACAACCTGCATATTTGGACCATTTAAATTGACAATAATCCACACATGTCAACTTAAATAATACAAAACACGAATCATTATGGGATTATAAATATATAAATGTAAATGAGAATCAATACAACATCACAGTCACAGAATAATGCAGCGGAAAATACATCGTCATAATAGCAGTTCATGAAGCTACTACATAAAGTACAACAATGTTTAAACAAAAGGTGACTGAAAGGAAATACAAAAATGTCCAACAGACAAGGACATCAATACTGGAATATAAATAGACTGATAAAGATAAATGCTAAGTCTTCAGCATCTTCAACCAACCTTGATCAGCAAACTGGATAGCTTCAGACTGACCCGAGCATATACAAAAAGAAACACTTGAATCAGGACTCAAAATCTTATACACGATGATCAAGTGCATGGAATAAAGTTCATAACTCAAAGATGAATAAAACATCTCTAAGGATCCGATAAACTATCCATATATACAATAGAATACGGTATGTAGATAATGCCTAATCAGTAAAGTACGATATTAAAATAGCGTTAAGGCGTTACCATAATTCCCCTTAACACATTTTATAATGCCATAGTCTATACAGCACCGTAAACCCCACCGTAAACTAGTGGTTATCAGAGGGTACCCCATAGGTATAACACAAAACAAAACGTAGTGGTCGCGAATAGGATAATCAGTATGACAAGGTACATGAGGCGATACCAACTAGGATACTAGTAGTTGCGTGATCCGGACTGATGTTGAGCATAGTTGCTACTATCTCAACACCGCGAAACAACACTCCCAAATCAAGGGGTGCACCCAAATCGAATCACAAAAGTAATAGATATGGTATCGAAGAAGTGTGTCCGCTAGAGGCGGCGATCCTCAATGGCCCGGCGTGGCTCCTGTTTTAGTCATGTCAGGGGTCATCCAATATCGTTCTCTTTCTTCAGTCAACGCGTTCACCGAACCATCCACTTCATTCTGGATCAACACTTCGCGCATAATAGTTATTAAAGTGGTTTTCGGTATCGACAGAGAGTATGTCCATTCCCGATCCCGGTCTCTTTAATAACTACGTATTTATTATCCGATGGTCGGTTAAATTAATGTTTAAACAAATCAAAGTCCAAAAGTCAAGGTGCAAATTTGACTTCCAAAATTTGACATTTTACGATTCAATTTATTTTAGATATTTTAAAACATATTTCCAAATGCAATTTTTCGTTCAAACATTTGAGTTGACAATTTAAAATTAAGTATTCAAGTTCGATTTAATAAGGTCTACGTGTCGCTTATTAAATTTAGTTCATAATCAATGAATTCAATTTAATGGTAAACTTAGTTTAAATCATTAAATCAAGTTCAATTCATGTCACTTTATGTTTACATCCACTGTTATCATAAATTCGATTAAATCAACTTTATTAACTAAATTCCTCTTTTCAAAACTTCATTTGATTTATTTACCGATTCAATTAAATTTCTAATCAAAGAAGTCCATTTCCATTTACAATGTCCTGATTTGATTAATTCGTTAAATTTAAAATCATTTTAAATTTAAATATCACTAAGTTATATCCATAAAACTTTGGTTAGTTTTTGTATTCCTCTTAAGTCAAATTTTCTAAATTTTCAAATGAAATTTATAACATGTCCCAAGTCTATTTAATTAAAACTGAGTTTTAATCTAAACCTAACAAATCTAATAAATTTTTAAGTTATCAAATTCTAAAACTTACTGGTTTCTAAATCTCATTTCAATAAATTTGCCAATTCATTTTATTTAATTACATAGGTTTATTAATCCATTTCAATTTAATCCATTAATTTTACTTCAATCTAATCCATAAAATTTATCTCAATTAAATCCGTGAAATTTATTTCAATTACATCCATTAAAACCGTTACCAAATTTCCAAACAAATTGTTAAGTTCATTCCTTAATTTAAAATATATTTCAATTTCGAAAATGGTTTTGTTGACCAATCGGGTTTCTTATTTTTATTTTCTATCCTAGGCCAAGTTGTTTAATTAGGTATTTATCATTTCAACCCAATATCATTCAATATAAAACAAAGCATGGCAAAGGGAACTTGCAGTGTGATAACTGGGATGGTGTCAAAGTAAATAAACAAGCAATAGCAACCATACATAACAATTTAACAATTTATTAAATAATCCCGAAATAATCGTATTAACTTACATTTGTTATTTATGCAAATTAATATAATTATTCCTAGAATCCACACTATCGTTTCATGCAGATTAAAGATTATCATGGTTTCCACTTGGTGTCTATTACCAAATTACTATATCAATCATACATTCAATGGTTCAAAGTGTAGTTAACGCTATTTCTACGCGACGATTTATTTAACATTTAAAGGGGTCAAGTTCAACATATATAATCCATTTTAAATTGTTGACTATCCTATATCAATTTCAATTTCATATTAAATTTCACTTATATTAACACCCAAATTCAATCATCACATAATAATTTTAGTGTCACAACTATTTGTCGTAAACTAGCAATATTCAAATTTAACTTGCATAGCGATTTACAATTTTTATTTCAACAATTCTAACAATCAACGATTTAACATCCAAATTAATATAAACACAATTATCACTTGATTATCATAGCATAATAGATTGAGTCGTGAATGAAATATTCACCTTGCGTGGTTGAAGAAGATGACGGCGAAGCACGAAAATGAATAGACTAGATATGGACCCTAACGAGCACGACGCAAAATGAACACAACTGCAATCAACAAATAATTAACCAATAATTTATTTATTGCAATATATATCGATTTAATATATATATGTAAACCATACCAAAACAAAGAAGCTAGATAGATCTGATAAGCTGAATGGAAGCCTACGTCTCCGGAGCAATAGCTGATACAAACACAGTAAAACACTGTATGCAAGCAACTTGAATTTCAAAAGTTATATACTGCTATATATTAAGACTTCTATCACACATATATATATTTGAAGTTTTATACTGTACATCACAAAATAATCAAAACAGAGATATAAAAAAAAAATTATGTTTAACTTTATATGCAACATGGAAAACTAAACTAATCAGCAGCCGAAGCTTGTATATATCAAAAAAAACATGTACACTTATATATTTTTTTTCAACTAAAATATGTAAAACCAACTGCTGTATAAAACTTTACTTTATAACTTTACTGAACAACTAAAGTTTTATATAATAACAACTCATACATATGATATATTACTTTATACTATAAACCCACTACTAACCCACTACTGTAGTTAATTATTTATACGTTTGAATCAAAATATACTTGCAAACCCAAACATCTAAAGTTTATAAAATCAACAACTTATAAACCAGCTGTTAAAAAAACTTGCTGTGTTCAAAAATGCATTTTATATGCAAACTATAAATTGTAATATACATGTAAGCAACCTATCACACAGTTTCAAGACAACTAAAACATAAAGAAGGCCGGCTGCTGTGGGTCAGTGCTGCATGGGGGGGGGGGGGGAGGGGGGCTGATGGGGTCGGTGTGCGTGGGTAGTGGCAGTGGAGGGCGGAGCTGGTAGGGGCGGAGCTAGTAGGGGGTGCGTGGCGGCATGGACGGAGGACGCAGGAGGCGGAGCTGGTAGTGGGGCGCCTAGTAGGGGAAAAACGGGCTGGGCAGGGCGGAGCAGTGGGGGAAAGGGGCTGTGGGAAGGGCGACAGTGGTAGGGGCGTGCGAACTGCATGGGGTGGGGCCGTGCGTGGCAGACGTGGCTGCAGGGGGACTTGGGTGGTGACGTGGGTGCAGTGCGGCCAGTGAATGGAGGCGGAGCATGGGTTATGGCGGAGGTACGGCGAAGTGGGGTCGTTGTTGCATGGGCGGAGGCATTAGTGGTAGGGGGGAAGACGGTTGCTGGGGTGGTGGTTGATGGGTAAGTGGGTGGCCGAGTTGATAGGAGGGAGAGGCGGGCTTGGCGTGTGATATGGGTAGTGGAGCAATGGGTGGCCGAGGTTTCATATTTGCAGAAAAAAAGAATATGAAGAGAAGAAGAAAGGAGTTGCAGGGGCATTAATGAAGAATATCACGTACCAAGTTTTGAGGCGAAGTGAAACAACTGATGCTGCAGAGAATTTAATGAAGCAGGGGCATTAATGAAGGCACATATATAGAGAGGGGTTCAAAGGGCACAGTTTAAAAGTAATGATGATTTTTCAAAGTGGTGGCTATTTGGGTTCCCAAGGCAGCTGAATGGCTCTAAAATTTTGAATGCTGGGAAGTTTGGTACCGGTTTGTGCTGCGTAACGGACCGGTTTTCGCTCCGTTAAAAATTATAATTCGCAACGTCGAACTCCGATTGGCACAAATAAATATACCATTTTGATCAGCGCGTCGAGACGGACACAACGGTATGAAGATATTGATGGTTTGACACCATTTGCAAAGTGGTAAATCTTATTGAACCATTTGCACGAGCGAACATTTTAACTAACAATTAAAAGCGAAATTTGACGAAACGAAATGCGCCGTCAAGTTCAGAATATTTTTCTTATGCAACATTGTGAAAAATATTTGAGTTCGGACGAAAGGAAATTTACACAAAAGATTTGAACTAAAATGTAAATTCGACGAGCGTAATTTACTTCAATATTTTTCAACGAAATTTGGCGCACGCCTATGTCTATCTAGACGCATTCCAAATGTGAAGTTTGGATGGCAACTGAAGTTGTTTGTGAAAATTCGAATTTCTACATTGAATAAGGGGTTTAAAAATTTTAAACCGGGTCTGAATTTCAGGGTCGTTACAGCCAATGTTCTAGAAGATGAGTTCTAATGGGATAGATTCAAAAGAGTATTCAAAGACCAATTCATGCCAGCTACCCAAAAAACTCGATTATATAAAATTTCCAAGGATCTCAAGCAGGAGGACATGTCAGTGGCTGAATATGAGATGAAGTTTAATGAGTTATCTCGTTTTGATCCCGGACTTATTGGTACCCGGTTAAAGAAGAATGAGATGTTTGTATTGGGTATGTGGGAAGAGTTCCATGAAAAGATAATTTCTCATATAAAGGAATCATTTGTGGATCTAGTAGACATGTCCTTGAGATATGAAGTACTTTTGAAGAAGAAGCCATCAGCAGCAACAACAACACCCAGTGGCAGTGCCGTTAATCCAAATAAAAGGAAGTTTAAACCAAAATGGAAAGGAAGCAAGGTAAGGGAAAACCAGCAGGAGGAGATCATGGAAACAAATATAAAGATGTTTGTTTCAATTGTAACAAAAAGGGGCATATTTCAACACACTGTCAGTAGGCGAAGGCTACCTCTCCAATGGTCCAAAAGACGCTATGCTATATTTGCCATCAGCCTGGACACATGGTAAAGGACTGCCCATTATTGAAGAAGGGTCGGCAGATTAAGGTCGATGCTATTAAGGATAAGCCCTCAACCTTTGAAGATTTTAAAGGGAAGGAAGTCTTGGAAGGTACTTTACTTATTAATAGCATTTTTGTTAGAACTTTATTTGATACCGGAGCTTCTCATAGTTTCATCTCTAAAGAATTGGTAGATAGATAAGAACTTACACTGGAATTTGTAGAAACCCCTATTTGTGTTTCAAATCCTATTGGTTGTATGACCAGTCAATGTCTAATTTGTAAGAATGTACAATTTTCCTACCTTACCCATCATTTTCCATGGAACATGTTTGTGCTTGACTTTAAAGGTTTTGATGTTTTGGTTGGAATGGATTGGTTATATACACGTAAATGTGTATATTTTTACCATTATATTTATTCTATTTGAATTAAATAAATGATCATATTGGGTATTTTAACCCGTTTTAACCAAAATCCATATTTATTCCAAATTGTCACATATTCATCTTCATATATGGAAAAAACAGTCATTTGTGTGCATATATTTCTTTGAGAAAAATTAATTGGAAATTTATATATATTTGTGTAGGAATTTGATCTCAAATAGGAGTGGTTTCATGAAGACACATGCATGCACAAAATAAATACAAAGGAATGAAGATGGAAATAATTCAAAGTGAAGAACATGGAGGACCCCATTTACCTACCTATCTTAATGTACAAATTAGAGGCTAATGCATATGCTTATGGAATAGATGGCTTCATATACACTTAAATGATGATCAGTTGAAGCTAATGATTACTTGGCCTCCACACTTTCTCAAGGGTATTTTGGACATTACCCAAAAATATGAAATATGGTTTAACACATGTATATATATCTCTTATATTTCATGTAACCCTCTCCTCTTCCTCTTCATTAGTTTAGGCTCAAAATAAATGAAAACTTCTCTTTTCTTTTCATGGCTATTTAGCCATTTTTATTTCATGTATTTTCTTTTTTATGCAACTTTAAATACATGTTGTCTTCTTCTTTTTGTTTATTTCCTTTCATATTGGTAGTGTAGATTTATTATTCAAGCAAGCAGAGTAGATTTTATTTTATGCAAGTAGATTAGTTCTTCTTTTCATTTGCTCTCCTTTTCCTTTTCTTTTTATTTCACGATGCAGTCTAAGTTTGTTGATTTGATAACAAATATGAAAGGCTAATCCCAACAATTTAGGAGTAATGAAGTTCTCTAGCATGTAGATGCAACATTATGAGGTTCATGCTCTCTTTTTGTGTTTAATGTGAAGTGGTTAACTTGTTGTTTTGATGTGAATTTGATAGCATATATTGTTGACACCAAATAAACTATGCTTAAACAATCACAAACGGTAATTACCTCTTAATCTACATATGATGATGGTAATGTAGTGATTGTTGAAATTAAAATTTTATGACCCATATTTCTAGACAATAGTTAATAGTTCATGCTTAAAATAGATTTTGCTTTCAACTTTGTTGTCATATTTCACGAGATTTAAATGTGTATTAGTGGTTGTGTTATAGTTTGATGGCTTATATTATGCTAATTAATAGCACAAATATACCATACTTATGATAAACACATCACCTAGTTACACTAATGACAAGAAAAGAGAGTTCATAACTTCATTTTGTTGATTTATGTGATCTAGAGAGTTGATTTATCTCTAAATTGCCCTCAAATTCTCATATGTTTATCAATTTTCTTTTGTCATTTTTCTCATTTTCTAGCTTAAACACTTCTCAACTTTGGTTAATTTGATTGAATAGATTCTTAAAATTAAACAATTCCCTGCGTATCGACTCGTATTCGCCACGTACTACGATAGTACGCCGTGCGCTTGGGGTAAAATTTATTTCGAATTTTTTTGGCAGTTTTCTATTCCGATAAAAATCTTGTCGTTAAACAAGTTTTTGGTGAGGTTGCCGGCGAATTGCTTTGATTGTGATTTTTTATTCTTCGGATTATTTTTGTTTGATTTTTATTGTGTTTATTTTGTGTGTTTGTTTGCATTCAAAAAAAGATTGTGTTGTTTTTGTTGTTTGATTTTTTTTTTAGATTTTGTTTGTGTGGCTGTCGTTATTGTCTAGTTGTTTTTGCATTTGCATTATATATATATATATATATATATATATATATATATATATATATATATATAATAGAAATACCCTGATTTGAAGCTTTTGAAATGACAGAAATACCACTTAGTACATGCTAAATGACCAAGGGTACCGATGTTATCTAATTTGCACCGTGATCTCCAGTAATTGAACCACGTTCTCAAACTGAATGGATTTGAAGCTTTGATAATTCTAATTGCCTTTAATTTCTACAATTCGATCAGGATATTTTGTCATTCTTCCACTTTCTCCTACACCAACTCCATACTGACATTTCCTCCCAATTAGATCAAACTTAATATAATCAAATAGTTTAAAACAATTGGACGATAAAGGACTGCCCAATTCAAGCAAATTCCAACAAATCTCAATGAGTTTTAGGTGGAATACTTCTTCACATATATGGTGCTATTCACCTGAGCATCACCAGTGGTTGCCCTACTTCTCCTTCTTCTCGGTTGTTCTGTATATTTTACCAATCAGTTTTCTCATCTCATTTTGATTCCTTAAAAATTAAGGTACATACTTGAATTTGTTAACTATTTCCTCATTATGTAATTTCAGTATTTCATTCAATTGCTTCACGCAGGTGGGGAAATGATCCGACTTCGATAATTTTGACTTGGACATAGAATTATTCTCAACGAAAATGGTATTTTGTTTTAATTAGTATGGTATCTGCACAATGCAAGCTGATGCAGTTCTACCAACTGTTGCTGCTACAGATTTGAAAAATTGGAAGATTATATTTCTAGATTAGATTACTTATTAATTGATTTTCTATCCAAATTTAATTTATATTCTGTTTGATAACCTATCTTCCACTTTCTATCCTTTATGCTCATCAGGTAGCCTATGTCTAAACATTGAATTGTTCTAATTTTTCTGTTTTATTGTATTATTTCATTGCTGCATTTAGGCTCCAAGATGGTAAAACATTCCTTATGGATAACTAGACGAGTATTGCCAAGATGATATTAGGTTATCAATTTTGAACAGTTTTCAATTGTATTGACCTCCTTGGATGTACATCATTAGCAATGTCTGACTGTAAGTTGGTGGTTCTGACGAGTTAGATGCCGGCCAAGGGTGGAGGAAGGAAATTAAAAGAAGCATGTACCCGAGGGTGGAGGAAGGAAAAAGCAGTGGAATTGGTATTTGTTCGTGTATATGTTATTGTGCATTGGCCTCTGTTTTTGTATGTGGTTAACAATTTTGTATATGTTAATAGCAAATCATTACATTTCAATGCTATTGCAAAACTCTTCATAACTATGTGTTGTTTGAAGGAGGAGTTTTCAGTTTCCAGCTTTATTGGTATTCATAGGATGGAACCAGTAGCTAAAAAAGTATGGAATAGGTAAAAAAGTATAGAAATAAAGCGGGCAAATTGGTGAAAAATAATGTTCAGAAACACATATCAACAAACCAATATTATTATTTGTTTCAAAACAAAGTTGTGGTATCACTTTGTTCTGCCATTGCGCGATGTTATTCAACACACTTTTTTAATTTAAAATTTAGCCTACAGCTGTATCGATATTATTTTATATTTAATACACTTTTAATGTATATAAAAGCAAGTGATAAGTAAACAAGCAAACATGAAAGATTATTGTCATATTGTCAGTTTCTAAGAAATATTTTATACTCTCTGCCCTTTGATGTTTGTAGCAGGAGCTTCAACATAACTATTTACTTATATAGTGTTCTATTAAAAGTGAGGTTATAAGACTTTATCCATTTATGTGCAACAATATAGTTATGCAGGAATAGCATCAAGATGATAGTATGAGTATGCAATCTGAACCGGTAAGCTGATGCAGCTGTAGGACAAGGCATGTTTTGTATATACTATTTTACATTAAAAAGAAGTTAACTCACGGTTGTCTTTGCACACGTTCAACGGACGTGCCATACATACTGGTATATATAAAGAGTATACACAATTTCAAAACAAAAGAAAAGAAAATATAATACTTTGTTTTTCATTTGCATTTCTCAATTACATTTTACATTTTTATTTACATTGCTTAAAAAAACACATTGTGCATATCTCTGTTCACTGTGCATTGGATATCTTCTGTTTTCAATTGCTGCTCTGCCTTCTTACTGCTGCTCCAGCCTGTAATAGCAATACCACTGACATCCCATACAGCTTCGACCTACTTGTACTGCCAACATTCCTCCCACTTCAACAAACTTTCCACTTGCCACCTTGCAACCATCGCCAACATTTCTCTCTATGCTCTGACCATCCGTCTGCTTAGACCATTAACTGCTGCCTCCAAACTTGCCACAGAACCACAGATAAACTGCTATACAACTCACCATTTCCCTGTAGCACCACATTATCTCTACACGAAGCCTTGCCTCTACAGCACCACATCATCTCTACCCTTCTGCTTCCTCATACATCGCTCCACCAAAGCAAACTGCACAACAAAACATTGCCAATTACCACTCCACTACACTTGTGCGCATACATATCTGTAGCCATTGTGCACACACTTGTGAATGCTCCTTCAAACAGTGCATTGCCATCCCCTATTCCTCTACATCAACATCCATTCCTCCAACCACGACTGCAGTACAACACATCTGAACCATTCAACAACTCCCCCAGTTGCCAGTACCATCCACCACTTGCTGTCTCCACTGCCTGACCATCATACCATAACTTTCTCCTTGACTTCATTGCCTTGCTTCAACAATCAACACAGGCCCACTACCATAAACAATCTGCAACCGGCATATATACTGCCATCCACCTCTTGCTTCCTTACAAACTGCACATACCTCAATTGCTTCCACAACCACATCCGCCCCAAAAAATCAACCATCAACAATTCCTACAATCGAACAACTGCTCTCTGTCAATCGCCTCAACATCACTCAACCATCCCTATCCTCTCCTGTCACCTGACAATCACAAAACAACTACATCACTACATACAAAACATCACTGCTGATAGATAAACCACCATAATACCAAGTGTTGCACCACCATCTGACAATCCATTCACCACAGTCCATCTTCTTGCCACAACAATCCCCTGACCACCATTATTCCAGTGCACCCCACAAGCTTAACCACTGTCATCACATATAAGACACAAAGCATTGCACTGTCATACCTTCTTACAACATTGCCTCAACTACCAACATCCCAACAGCCACTACTCACCACCCTACAATCGCCATTCCCACCCGCTAGCAATCTCCACCAATTCAACTCGCCCAATTCAAACCCACCAATCTCCACGAGCAGCTGCCTCCAAGTTCAACTCACAAATCTTCTGAGACCACCACCACCTTGTTTCGACAGCCCACATACCACCTCGAATGCGACTACCTCCTTAACACAAACCACCGCGACAATTCTTAGCAACCTAATTGCACTCGCAATCGCCTCGAATTCGCAATCCACTTGTTTTGAACTTTGAGATTTGAATTTTGTTTTCGGTTATGAAATTGGGATTTTAGGAATCGCGTTGATATGAGAATTCAGGTAAAAAATGAAAAGATGCAGGTTTTTTTAAAAAAAACGTGGTACTATGGTGGTTGAATTCGATAATTTTGGTGGAAATTCGGGCCGGTTAGATTTGGTTTGGGCCGGGCCATTCTTTCTTTTATTCATTTGTTTAGATTTGGTTAGATCTGGGTTTGATTAAAAAGAAAATATATGTGTTTGTTTTAATTTGTTTCGATTTTGTTTTCATTTGTTTTGGTTTAGTTGTATTTCTATTTAGTTTTCATTTATTTTTGCTTTCATCTTTGTTAAAATAAAAGGAAAAAAAAGTTTCTAATTTCTTTAGATTTCGCTTGTTTTAGTTCTTTTGATTTTGTGTTATAAAAAAAATCTTTGGTTTTGTTTTATTTATTTTGATTTCATTTGTTTTGATTTAGTTTCTTCGTCGACATAATATATATATATATATATATATATATATATATATATATATATATATATAGTTTTATCTTTCAGGCTGCAAAAGCAGAAGGATTGCACTGCTAAGCTTGCGCAAAAAAAATTGCTTTGCTTGCTTAAAATTGCACTCTTATCTCTTGTTTTTATTCGTTTTGCATTGTTGGTTGTTTCCATTTGCATTGATATATAAACAAAATTTAAAAAAAAAATTCATTCATAGTTGCATTGTTAATTCACGTTTAATTTCTGTTTCGCATCTCATATCTCATCTTAGAATTTTGATTAATAATAACAATAACACTTAATTGTATATTGATAATTTGTTCTTTTTCGACAATTTAATTTTCAGGAAATTATTGTCAAGGACAAAATTTCACAGTTTTTTAATCTCAAGGACAGACCTTCAATATTTTATTCTGAAGGACAACTTTGTGTAGGTATCAGTTTTTAGTTATTGATAGCAGTTTTTAGATATCAGTTTCTAGTTATCGGTAGCAGTTTTTAGGTATCAGTTTTTAGCTCGATATCAGTGTTGTTGTCCTTATGAATAATTTTGAAAAATGTTTGTCTTTGTGAATAATTTTTGAAAGAATGTTTGTCCTTATGGTAAAAATATTGAGGTCGTGTCCTTGAGGCAAAAAATATAGAAATTTTTGTCCTTTAAATTAATTCCCCCTTTAATTTTTTGATGTCTAGGCTATGGCAGAGTAATAATCATTTATAAATATTACGGTAATTTCGTAAATATTATAGTGGTAGTTCCTCTGATGGTACTTAAACCTTCGGCTGCATTGCTATGGTGATTCGTAGTGCACCGATAAATCCTGTCTGTTACCTGCCTAAGAACTATCTTGTTTATCTAAGACAATGTGTGATTATACAATTTTGGGTTAACTTAGGATAAATCATTTGTAATTAGTCCATTGCTTTCATATAGTTGCATTAGTTCATGCATATTTAAAAAAAATTCAAAATCCAAAACTAAAATTTTTTGCAAATATTCCTTTTATTTTTTTTTGAAATTTTTAAATCCTTTTCCTTTGAAATTTCAAAAATCCAAAAAAAAAAAAAAATTAGAAAATCAAAAATCCAAAAAAAGGCTTTTCAAAAACAAAAAAATTTGAAAAACCAAAATACAAAACAAAATCAATTTTTCATTTTAAAAGATAATTTCTCTTTGTAGATATTTTTTCTTTATAAAAAAAACAAAATGTCCGAATTTCCACATTCACATGAGTTTTACTATAGTTGTGAAAATCAATATAATCCATATAATTTCACTTCAAATTCTCATGGATATTTCAACAACAACTATTGCTTAAACGATTCGACTTTTGAACCAAATTTTCAATATAACGAGCAACCCTCAAATCTTGAAATAGCATTTCATCTTTACTTGAAATCTCTACACAACAAAATCAAGAGATAAATAATTTGTGTAATTCATATTCGTGTAATAGCTCGAGTCGAGGATTTCAAAATTTGAATTCAATTCAACATTCAAACGATTTCGATTATAACTCATGCCAACTCAATTTCGAACTTCAAAATGAATTTCAAAATCAATACGAAAGTGGAAATAACTTTTCAAATAATTTTGGCAATGAGAATAATCTCGACCACAATACAATTGAAAACTTTGGTCCTCATTAAATTCAAAGTGAAAATTTTCAAACTAATAATCATGAATTTGATTTTATTGACCAAACGGAAGAAGATAACGGGGATTTATTACTCGAAAAATAAAAAACTTTTTGTGAAAATCATAATCAAATCTCAACTTGTGAAGAATCAAATAATAATCTACCGTTTATCGAAATTAACAATTCTTGTTCTCAACAAGTCCAAATCGAAAATCTACAAGTTAATAATTAAAAATTTGACTTTGTTGAGCAAGTGAATGAAATTTACGATGATCACATGAATTTGTTGATTAAAACATTGGAAAATATTCGTGAGAAACAAAATCAAATTCCAATATGTGACGAGTCAAACGATAATCCATCTTTTACCCAAATCGATGATTTTCAAATAACAACTTTTGAAATTGATAATGACGATCTTAAACAAGTTGTTGAAAATATGGTAATTTAAGTTGGATTTCAATTCTTTTGAGGGTGCAAAACTTGATTTAAACTTCGATCTTTTTTTTCTTCTGAAAATTTGAATATGAAAGCTTTGAATTTTAAACTCGATTTACACGATGAAGTTGTTGATAATCCAACAAAGAAAGTCAAATTTCACGAACATGAGTTTTATGGACTTTTTGAAAATGAGTTGCTAAATTCTGAAGGAGACGATTTGAGTCACATTTCGATTTTGAAATCAATGATAAACTTGAATTTGGTGAAAATAAATTTCAAGCAACTGTTTTATCAACCCCGAAAATCATTGAAAATAAAACAACTCATTCAATTTTTGATAAATCGAAATTAGTTTTTTCAAATCAACATTCAACTTTGAAATCTTTTACGGTTTGGTTTTCTAAGCTTGAGCTGTATCTCGCATACTTGACGAGCCAAATAAATCGGTCTTTAGAAGACCGTTTCATTTACTTTTTGACGATATATTTTCTGATCTCGTGTAAATACTTTTCATTTTCATTTAAATAAAGGTTATGTTTTTATTTTTCTCCTTCCACTTGAGTTGACTGTGGGGACACAGCCAAAATCAAATGTGGAGAGTGATTCATCTTCATTTTTAATTTTTCATGGTTTATTTTTGCTTTTTCTTTTAAAAACTCAAAAATAAAATATTAAAAAAATCCCAAAATCAAATTTTCTTTTTTTAAAGAAACACTATAGGATAAATATATGGTTTTGGTTTACAAAATTGAAATTTTTGAAAATTTATTCATCTTAACAAATTCATTTTATTACAAATAACAATATTTTAACTAGTATATAGGAAGATTCATACGTATTAATTATGAAATACATCCTAATTGAAAATCTTTGTTTTAAAAGTGGTGAATTTAAAGTAAAGGGTATAACATTTTTTTGTCTTCTATGTTAAATGGTGCTAAGATGATTTTGCAAAACTATCTCACATTGAAAAAAATATATAAAAAAACAACAAAACATTTGTGTGTATATGTGTGTGTGTGTGTGTATATATATATATTCTATTAACACCTACGGTCGACAGGGGTACACACTTGTGTGTACACTCGCCATGCTTTGTACCTTTCTCACGTAAGCCCGAAAGGCAGTGGATGATCGGTATATCTAGCCTCAATTTATCTGAACAAGGAGTATGTATATAAAAATTCTTTTATTAATAATGCCTACAGTCGATAGGTGTTCACTCGCCACGCTCTGTATTCCCCTCACATAAGTCCGCAAGGCAGTGCATGGGTAATATATCTATCCTCAGTTTACCTGAGTTAGGCATATAAATATTGTAAATATCAATAAAATTTTCAAAAATTCAAGAGAGAGTAAGCAATTAAAATCCTAGCACTATTTTTAACTTATTTGATTTGACTTTTTGTTGAAAAGAAATGAATATGCCATTTTGATAAATTTTGATAATCAACTAAGGATCCATTTCATAATTACACCGTGTTATCAACCAAAACAACAAGTTAAACTATAGTCTATTTGGTATGATAACTTTGTTTTTATTGAAAAGTTAAGGAATAAATGACTAAAAAATTTCAAGATAATAACCAAAACCTATATTTAACTTATTCATGTCAATTTAAAAATAAATCCTTAATTTGTAAATACTTTCAAAAACTTGCATTCATCTCTTCGTAAATAATCTTGCATTTTGTAAATATTTTCACTTTGCATTTGGATTTTGTGGGTAGTATCCGTTGAAAACCCTCATGAGACAACACTCGACCTATTGGGGATGTTGCACACGCTCAATGCAATCGTGCTCCCTACGAAAACGGATTTATCTTAATTTTTCTTTATTCGAGGACGAATAAAAAGATAAGTGTGGAGGTATTTGATGTGCATGTAGATGTGCATATTTTTGCTACCATATTTATTCTATTTAAATTAAATAAATGATCATATTGGGTATTTTAACTTGTTTTAACCTAAATCCATATTAATTCCAAATTGTCATATATCCATCTTCATATAGGGGCAAAACGGTCATTTGTGTGCATATATTTCTTTGAGAAAAATTAATTGGAAATTTACATATTTTTTTTAGGAATTTGATCTCAAATAGGAGTGGTTTCATGAAAACACATGCATGCACAAAATGTATACAAAGGAATGAAGATGGAAATAATTCAAAGTGAAGAACACGGAGGACCCCACTTACCCACCTACCTTAATGTACAAATTAGATGCTAATGCATATGCATATGGAATTAATGGCTTCATATACACTCAAATGATGATTAGTAGAAGCTAATGATTACTTTGCCTTCACACTTTCTCAAGAGTATTTTGGGCATTCTCCAAAAATATGAATTAGGGTTTAACACATGTATATATACCCCTTATGTTTCATGTAACCCTCTCCTCTTCCTTTCGTTAGTTTAGGCTCAAAATAAAAGAAAGCTTCTCTTTTCTTTTCATGGCTACTTAGCCATTTTTATTTCATGTAATTTCTTTTTTAAGCAACTTTAAATACATGCTCTTTTCTTCTTTTTGTTTATTTCCTTTCATGTTAGTAGGGTAGATTTATTATTCATGCAAGTTAGTAGATTTTATTTATGCAAGTAGATTAGTTCTTCTTTTCACTTGCTCTCTTTTTCGTTTTCTTTTTATTTCATGATGCAATCTATATTTGTTGATATGATAACAAATATGAGAGGCTAATCCCTATAATTTAGGGGCAATGAAGCTCTCTAGTATGTAGGTGCAACATTATGAGGTTTATGCTCTCTTTTTGTGTTTAATATGAAGTGTTTTAACTTGTTGTTTGATGTGAATTTGATAGCCTATATTATTGACACCAAATAGGCTATGCTTAAACAATCACAAACAATAATTAACTCTTCATTGACATATGATGATGGTAATGAAGTGATTGTTGAAATTAAATTTGATGGTCTATATTTCTAGACAATAGTTAATAGGCCATGCTTAAAATAGATTTTGCTTTCAACTTTGTTGTCATATTTCACGAGAGTTAAATGTGTAGTAGTGGTTGTGTTATAGTTTGATGGCTTATATTGTGCTAATTAATAACGCAAATATACCATACTTATGATAAACACATCAGCTAATTAAACTAATGATAAGAAAAGCGAGATAATGACTTTATTTTGTTAATTTATGTGATCTAGAGAGTTGATTTATCTCAAAATTTCCCTCAAACTCTCATATTTTTATCGATTTTCTTTTGTCATTTTTCTTATTTTCTAGCTTAAACACTTCTCAACTTTGGTTAATTTGATTGAATAGATTTTTAAAATTAAATAATTTCCTATGGATCGACTCGTATTCTCCACGTACTATGATAGTACGCCGTGCGCTTGCGGTAAAATTTATTTCGAAATTTTTCGACAGTTTTCTAATCCGATAGAAATCTTGTCGTTAAATAATTGGCTAGTTGAGCGTAATGATATCCTTGCTTGTGTTAATCGTAGCATAGTGTTGAAAGCCAAGACTGGAAGGGTATTTGAAATAATATCTTGTGAGGTCCCGGGTAATCATATGAATAACTTCCTTTATTCCTTAGAATCATCCCAAGAAGAGTTAGAGTCTATATTAGTAGTTAAAGATTTCTCGGATATTTTTGAGCCTATTACCAGTTTGCCTCCCCATTGGGAAATTGAATTTCGTATTGATCTAGGTCCCAGTGCGGAACCTGTTATTCAACCCTTGCGTAGAATGGCCCCAAGAGAGAAGTAGGAGCTAACAAGTCAAACTGATGATTTATTAAAAAAAAGGGCTGATTAGACCGAGTCATTCAAGTTGGGGATCGGTCGTAATTTTTGTGGTTAAGTCTGATGGTTCTTTAAGATTATATGTGGATTATAGTGAGTTGAATAAGCAAACAATTCGGAATAAATATCCATTACCCGAATAGATGATATGTTTGACCAACTTAATGGGACTAGAGTATTTTCTCAATTGGACCTCGCTACGGATTTCCATCAGTAAAGTGTAACGGAGGATAATGTACCCTTAACTGCTTTTAGGGGGCCGAACATTTTCTATGAGTGGTTGGTTATGCCTTTTAGGCTAACTAATGCACCTACATTTTTCGTTGACCTTATGAATCGAGTTTTTAGGGATGTTCTAAATAAGTTCGTGTTGGTTTTCATTGATGATTATTTATTCCAAGACTGAAGAAGAGCATAAACTCCATTTGGAACTAGTGTTAGAAACATTAAGGAAAAACATTTTAAATGTTAACTTTTCTAGGTGCCACTTTTAGCAATCAGAAGTAGGATACCTGGGTCATGTTATATCGGGAGATGGCATTTCAGTTGACCTGGCTAAGGTAGTTACCGTGCAAGACTTCAAAAGACCCCAAAATCCCACAGAAGTGAGAAGATTTTTAGGAATGGCGGGTTATTATAAGAAGTTCATAAAGGATTACTCAAAGATCGCATGTAGTCAAACCAAGCTGACGAAAAAGGATGTTAAATTTGAGTAGACTTCAAAGTATGAAGAAGTGTTCCTTGAGTTAAAAGAAAGGTTGACCAACACCCCGGTTTTAGCTATTATAGATAGAGAAGAGGGGTTGACTGTTTATATCGATGCTAGTAGAGTTGGGTTGGGTGCAGTGTTGGTGCAACATGGGATGGTTATAACCTATGCAAGCAGACAGTTAAAGCCTCACAGAAGAATTATGCAATGCATGACTTGGAACTATTAGCCATAATATTTGCGTTGAAGATGTGGAAGCACTGCTTGTTAGGTAAGAATCCTTCTATTCCTCTTTAGTTAATTGCTGATCTTTTAGCTTCCTAGTAGTAATCTCCTTCTTTAAATAGGAAAAAGTTCAAGCTCTTCACAGACCACAAGTCCTAGAAGTACCTTTTCACTCAGAAGAACCTGAACTTGAGGCGGCATCAATAGCTAGAATTTCTTCTGGCTTACGAATTGGATATTCTTTATACGCTAGGAAAACCAAATGTGGTGGTAGACACTCTAAGTAGGAATGCAGTTTTGGCCCTCTTGGAAGTTGCTCTGACTCTGTTCGAAAGACTTGCGTGCAAAAAAAAGGAAGATAGTCTTCTATTGGAATTTATTCAATGCATTAAGAAGGGCCAAAGTTCTAATTTCGAGATTGATAACCATGGTACTTTAAGGATGAATGAAAGATTATGCGCACCTGATATAGATGGTCTTAGATAAGAAGTTTTAAAGGAATGCCATAGGTCTAAGTTAAGTGTCCACCCTGGAGTTAATAAGATGTACAAGGATATGAAGCAAGTGTTTTGGTGGCCCAAGATAAAGAAATATATTTCAATTTATGTCAGCCGATGTCCAATCTATCAGCAGATAAAAGGCGATCACCAAAAGACGGCTGGTTTACTTCAACCCTTGGAAATCCCAAATTGGAAATTGGAAATGATATCAATGGAATTTACTGATGGGTTACCCAGAACCAGAAAAGGAAATAAAGGTGTGTGGGTCATTGTAGATCAGCTAACGAAGAGTGCACATTTTATTCCGGTAAAGTTGACAAGAAGTACAACTTCTTTGGCAGAAATTTATATAAGAGAGATAGTAAGATTGCATGGAGTCCTAATAAGTGATCGAGAATCAATCTTTACTAGTCAGTTTTGGAAGACGTTGCAAGTAGCTTTAGGAACAAAGCTAAGCTAGAGCACAACATATCACCCCCAAACAGATGGACAAACTGTGAGTGTGAATCAAATTCTAGAAGATCCTTTGAGGGAGTATATTTTGGATTTTGGACGATCATGGGAAGACCATCTTCATTTAGTGTATTAGAATTATAGTTATCAAGCAAGCATTGGCATGGAACCTTACGAAGCTCTCTATGGATGTCCTTGTAAGTCGCCGGCATGTTGGATTGAGACTGGAGATTGGCCAATGCTTGGGCAGGACATGATTCGAGAAGCTACTGAAAAGGTTGAGGTGATAAAAGGAAGGATGAAGGAAGCTCGGGATCGCCAAAAGAGTTATGCCGATAAAAGGAGAAGAGATTTGGAATCTGAAGTTGGAGACTCTGTATTTGTAAAGATATCCCCAATCAAAGGGGTTGTTTGATTTGGAGAGGCTGGGAAGTTAGCACGCTGGTATATTGGACCTTTTAAGATTATTAAAAGGATTGTACCGCTTGCCTACAAGGTTGAATTACCAGAAAGGTTGTCTGGGGTCCATAATTTTTTCCATGCGTCTCATCTGTGGAAGTATGCTCATGACCCATCATTGATTGTGGTGCCGTCGGTTCAAAAGGAATTTGAGGTAGAACCAAACTTGATGGTGATCAGGCATCCAATTCATATTATAGATCAAGATGAGAAGAGGTTGCGCAATAAGGTGGTGAAGTTGGTAAAGATTCAATGGAGTAAGGATCCCCAAGATTGTACTTGGGAGACGGTGGATCACAAGAGGAAGCCTATCCAGAATTGATGTTAGGATAGTCATTGTTTGAATGTATATTGTATGCATTATTGTGTTATGGATGCTTAGTGTATATCCTCTATATGGATTTCATGCTATATAATGTATGACCTTTTGAGTTACTCTGAGTTATCTCTTATTGCTAATTTAAGGACGAAATTCTTTTATCGGGGGGAGAGTGTAGCGACCCAGGATTTAATCACTTTAATTATGGAAGTTTAAATATATTTTTGATAATTAATTAATAGATTTATAACTCAAATTAAAACTATTTTAAATAATAACTAACGATGCTGAAATATTTTTTGAATTTTGTTTACAAAAATGATTAGTTCAAAACAAAATAAAAAATGCGACCGAAAATGATTTTTCGAATTTTCAACTTTTCGGTGCCGAAAAGTTGTTGGGAGACGTTGTGCACATTTGAGACAAAAATTTTCACGCATTTATAAATGAAATAGGATTTTGCAATTTGATTTACTTAATAAAAATAATTTGATTAAGTTTGCTGAATATAAATGCATGACACATTTATAAATGCAAATTAAAGTGGCATAAGTTGTCATTTCTTTATAAACACAAAGTACATAAAGTACTAAGGCATGTTTGCTCATGAAAAAGAAGGGGAAGGGGGAACAAGTTGTACGCGTTGGGGGAGGGGGTGGAGGAAGAAGTATGCTTGGTGATGTGGCAACATTACAAGGGAGGGTATGTACTTTAGGTGATATAGTAATTTAGTTAATGTACTTTGTATATATACAAATTGTCACAATTTTCTCTCATTTTATGCTTCCATTTCCATTTCATAAAATGAACTCTTCATGTTTCATGACACTTTAATGGCTTCCAATACAGTTTCTCAAGTTTAAAAATCCAATTCATCCACTTTTGTACTCTTAAAACCTTGTCTAACTCACCTCCTTCCATTTCAATACCTCTCCTTTACAAAACTAAACGCCTTCACCATTTCTTCACCTTGGCCGAACTCTAGAGCCTCCATAGCCGAAACTATTTCCATTCAAGCCACTAAAAACTCCACTTTTCCAAGCTAGAAGCAAAGGCCTAGGTCATATTTGGGTTTTAGTAGAAGTTATTTTGATTTTGCCCCCTTCGGTGAGTAAAGTTTCACTCTTAACTAAGTTTTTTCAAAACACACACACACACACACACACATATATGCCTAACTTATCGCATAGATGATGTTGTGTTTGGGTAAAATAATGTTGGGTTATAAGTATATATTATGCTTAGATTATAATGATGCTTGGATGTAATCATATATGCTTGGTTATGTGGATGTATAGTTGGAGTATGGTAGTTAAATAGTCAAGTTAGTTTTCCTATTATAATCTAGCCTATATATGTTGGTTATGGAAATGTTTACATGTTGTGATGTTATGGTTATGTAACCATGTATGTTGTGAACATGAATCCATGATGGTATGCTAAGGAAGTTAGCATCTTACTAGTTAAAGCGACATGTTATTCCTTGTATAAAATTCAAAATCTTTGGTTTTAAAATTTGCAAAAAGGCTTTCAAGTTTTAAATAGTTGTTAGTCTTCCAAAATATGATTTTATGTTTTGGTAAAGTTTTTTTTCCAAGAGTTAAAACTTTATGAAGATTAGAGAACAAATTTCAAGTTAGAAATTTTGGGTTGTATAGCGATAGTCGCTATAAATGTAGTTCGTGAAAACGAACTCTTTCTGAAATCTGTAATGTTTTCACTTAGAAATAATTTTGGAAAATGGTTTAAAACTTATATTAAGTAATTAAAAAGGTAGTTATTAATTAATTATTTATTTATTTATTTATTTATGAATGATGAATTAATTAATTATGTAATTAGTACTTAATTATTGGTTAATTAAGGTAATTAATACTTAAATGTTAATTAATTAAGTTAATTTTAATTAGTTAAACTTAATTGTTATTTAATTAATAATTAATAATTAATTATTATTTAATAAGGGTTAATTATTTTTAATTATTCATTAAAAACTAATTACTAATTAATTATTTATAAATGGGATTAAATTAATTATTAATAATTACTGATTAATAAATTTTAATTAAGATTTTAACTAAGACTTAATTAAGATTTAATTATAATTTGATAAAGGTTTAATATGTTATTTAATTAACAAATATAGGTTTTAAATCGCTTTGTTTCTAGTAATATTGGTTTTGTTTAAAACTATTTTTCTTTTTCACAAATGTTTTAAATCAAGAGATTTCTTTGTCGATTACCCTTAAATAACCTCAAACAAATATGAAATCAAAATTCATATGTCATGTTTAAATTTAGTATATGGTTATCCATATGCAAACTCTGTACAATTACCCTAAGTAGCGAATTGTCCGCAATTTATAACTTGACCTGTTTTAACTCAGGAAGTATGTTGTGTATATTAGAGTTCTTCGCTGAGTACTCTTATACTGGTTACATTCTTCCAAAAGAATCGAAATTGAGTTAGCCAAAAATTATCACTTAGTTTGGAGAATATGGTTTCAGATAAGTATAATCTATCCGAACCACTCCAGACTAATAACGCTCCCGATGGATTATAAGGAAGTATGTTATAGGGATGTATTATTCTTCTCGAGGGTGATTCCAATATGGAAGATAATAAATGTTGAATGTTTGTTCGATCTCGGAACAACTTGTATGGACAAACGCTAGCATTTGGTTGCCTGGTGGGCAGTGTTAACATTCCAAGATGGTCTTCTCAGAGGAAAGGCAATCGTAACCTTAAGCCTCACCCGAAAATGACTAAAATCAGAGGATATGCTTCACGTCTATAAGGTTTGCTACCACTAGAGTATGGTCATCACCCAATCTAGATCGATATTATAGATTATGTATGCTCGTGGCCTATTTATGTTGTTAATCCCAACTAGGACGATGACATATTCGGCACTATCCAGCAAGGGGTAGGGCCGGTCTTGACTCATAGGGAGTCCATGTGAGGCTTTTAGTGTATTTTATCTAGAGATGCACTATGGTAGGTGATATCCCAGTGCCTTGTCATTGTTGGAATTCCTTTTCCAATACATGCCTTTACGGACTTAGTTGTGCCCAACTACAAAATTGTGAGATGTAAGCATTTCAGCTATATTATATATTTATGTCAAACTTAGACATTATGATAACATTAAATGATTTTATATAGAATTATTTTGTTAAGGCAAAAATCTGACCGTGTTTATGTACGACATGGTTTTATGAGAAACTTTTATTTTGAAGTTTTTTTAAGTTAAAAACTTATGCTTTACTCACATTAGACCCATATCTGACCAAGAGTTTAATTTTCTTCCCTAAAACTACTTAAAATTTGTATGAGTAGCCAAGTGATCTAGGTTTCTCACGGATGCATTTTGCTAGGAGCTTGGAGTAGGTAGCTTCAACATTAGCTAGCTGCTATCTTATTCCGATGTGTAAATATGTATGTATTTTGTCTTTCTGATGCAAGACATGTAGTTATAACTATCTCGGAATGGAATTGTGTCAATCTAAATTTTTTGGACAATTTAAGTCAACCATAAATCATACATGTATGACTCAAACCATTAAAAAAGGCGGATATCAATGGGGTTTAATAAAGAAAACAAGAGTAAAAAAAGAAATATACAGAATCTCGCAGCAGAATGACAAAATATAATAATCAAATAAAATAGTTCATGAAGTTGTTTTACAATATATATTTAATTACACTTTTTACAACATTAATCAAAGTCAAATAAATGATCATATCAAGTAAAGGAGTGAAAATAATAATAATAAATACGATCACTAATCTCCATCTCCATCTCCAAGGAATAACGTCTTTAAACACTGAAATGCTCAGGCGGGCTCGTGCATAATGAAAAACAATACACTCGAGTCAGAACTAAAAAATCCTATGTAAGTCAAATCAATATCAAGTAAAATATGAGTGCAGTAGCTTAAGAGATGCACAACGTGAGTACAATAATTTAATATATTTCAAATAATTCAAAACGCCAATTCCAACTACTTCAATTAAAATAAATCCAAAGTTTAAATTAAAAACTTAAACCTTTCAAATAATTCAATTTCAATAAATAATCCAAATTCAAGGAATTATATAGGTATATATCATTTCAACCCATAATTTAAATGTCATAGTTGTCCAATTATTAAAATGATTTAGATAGCCTTTAAATAATGTCAATAATATACAAGGTGATAACATGGACAAATTAAAATAAATAACAACCATATATCCAACATATCAATTGGGAATGATAAACAAGGTACGGTACACTTTGAATTTTCGGTCAATTGGAGTTCATATGCTCAAGTTATGGATGGACAATATCGGTGAAAATGGTCTCGTATCGATCATTGAGGTGTTTGGCTGGGGACAATCGACATTCGTATCGATACATCTTGCATCGATGTAGTTTGTATCGATCATGCAGCTTTAGGAAGGATACAGGTTGATGGATGTGGATTTCGTATCGATACATACGTATCGATTGGATGGATATGGCAAAGCATGTCGATATGCTTCGTATCGATAAAAATTGGGATCGATACGAGGAATAAAACAAGCCGATGATTATGTAGGCATATGCTTCTCTATAGTGGCATCAGATTGATATGAAGAAAGGAGCAGAGGATGGGTACGGAAAGCAGCAAAAGGGAAGGAGTCGTTTCGTATCGATCACGTATCGATCGATATGAAGAGGTCAAGATGGAGCACGAAATATAGGTGCATAAGAATCGGGCCGATGTGAAAGCTATGGACATGGGATGATGGATACAAAGTGATGGATGCCAGATGACTGATGCGAGCTGATGGACATATCTCACAAACTATACATTAGAATTTCATGAAATTTGAAGAGTAAGGAATTTGCACTATCTTCTTTCACCATGATCGATCTTAGCTCGATTGGAGCGATTCCTGATAGATAGAAATTGATCTGGATCGATCAGGGATCGATCCCAAACCACCTTGGATCGATTATGTGGGCCCACCTGTGCATAAGAATTAGTATTCGGAGATTCGAAGCAGATATTTCCTACTCCATACCTATAAATAGCGCCTCTATTGCAACTAGAAAGGGATCTTCTTCTTCTTTTTTTGGTGAAACTCTGTCACTTTGGTTATTGATATAAAAAGGGTTGTAACTGCAATCACAGTATAAAAGGAATAAAAGGATTAATTCAAAGTAGACGTCGGCCGGGGATAACCGAACCACTATAAATCTTATGTCTTCTCTTACTTTCTTTCATTTTAATTTTTTTATTTCTTTATTTTTACTCTCTACATCATCTAGATCTGAGATCTATGACTAGATACTAAGGATTTGTGTGTAAATACTGGTGCTTCCTTTACATTCGGGGTTTGTGGCCAATTTTGGCGCAAACAAACAGAAACCGTATAGTGATGTGCAGAAACCATAGTGTAATAACCTACATTTTTTATGATTATATATTTTATTTAAATATAGCATCGTTAGCTGGATTAAAGTCCGAAATACTAATTTTTGCAAATAGTAGAATTAGAACTCGAGACCACTTCCATTGATTTCAAAATGGCGTTTGCGACCTTTTTAAGTATAAGCATCGATATGTTTGGAGTTGATTAAAATTTTGATGTTTTCATTTAGGCCTTTGGGTTTGAGTTTCAGCCTATTAACCCAACATATTAACCCAACTCCACTCCACTCCTCTTCATTCCTTCATAATATTTCCTAACACTCAAGCTTTAGTAAAAATGGGGGAAGAGAAAAGAAATTAGGAAATCCTAAGCCCTAATTCTCTTAGGAATTATCTACTTCAAGCTAGAAATCAAGGAGAAGCTTAGGTAAGCATTCTCTTCATCTTCTCCATCTCAATTCCTCTTCAATTTCAGAAATTTCCTAAACCCTAACTTAGGAAATATCTTTCTTATGAGCTTAGATTGAAGCTTCTTGGGTTAAAATTGAAGAGTAGTTGTTATTGCCTTGCCTTATAGCTTCTCACTGGTGTTTTTGAGTAAAAGGTGAGTTTTTGAACTCACATCTATGTCTATAGATTTTATTGTTGTTAGGTATGAATTTCTAACATCTATTCATGTTCATTTGCTACTGATTTGAAAGGATTTGGTGAATTTTCCAATTTTTAATTCTTGTTGTCCAATTTATGAAAAAAATCCTACTATGGATGTTTGGACATGTTTTTGAGGTGCGTCGAAGAGCCTATAAGGATGGGTTGTCGTGTGGCATAAATCCCTAGTCTTCGTTGCTCGTTTGATCGTCTCCGTTACGATTTTCGCCCTTCATTAGGGCTAGGCTGAGAACACAGGAAATGCCAGTTAAGTCGACTGAACCAGGAAGTTAGTCGGCTGAACCAGAACCCAAGAAATTTCCTGAGCCAGTATCAATCGAATGACCACCCTAGTTCAGTCGACTGAATCTGGAAATAGAAAGTTCCTATGCTAGTATCAGTTGACTGACCACTCTGATCCAAACGACTGAACCTAGAAACCGAAAGTTTCCAGGCATAGTTCAATCGACTGAATCTGCTGTCTCAGCCAATTTTGCCTTTTGTGTGGATTTCCAATTTTTCAATCGATTCTAGTGGATCCGATCTGTTGTTATCATCTTTGTTGACTTTGATAATTCTTTTTCGCGATTTTTGGGAATATCCATTTTGATGGATTTGACTCACGTCTTCGTATGTGAATTTTTGGTGATTGATTGTTTTTACAATCATTTGTGTGATTTGTCACTTTGAAATACAAAGATTTCTATACTAGTAGCAAATATTCAAACTCTTTCTCAAAGATGATTTCAACTCTATTTTTAATACAATGCTCATTTATAAAATCATTTTCTAATCTGTTAGTATATACAAACCTTTTCCTCATTCGTTCGAGAAATCCAATTGAACGACTTTGCAAAACAAGTGGTATGAAACGCTTGCGTTTACTTTGTCGGTTAATTCTTAGAATTGTTCGATTGAAACTCTTGTGACAATTGTCGAGTGGTAATCTACAATTTTTTCATAAATGTTTAAGTTAAACAAATGGTTATGGGACATGAAGCTAAACTCATTTATTTACTAGCTTAATGTAATCGACACTTCTTGATGATCAATGATGATTATTTTATGGTCTAGACTAGCGTTATGCGATGTCTTCTTATCCACGTAGGGGACTATACCTCGTTCTATTGAGCTTCGTCTCATTTCTTTTATAGGCTAATGACCAATGGGTTCTTTGGAGTTTCGACTCATTTTTATGGGCTAGCGACCCACGTTCTTTTATGGTGTTTGGTTAATCGGGTGTACCGTTATTTTACTACATTGAAGTCTCGGCTTTTCGGTTCATTGGACGTACCGTTACTGTACTGCGTCGATGTTCTGAATTATTGGAGTTTCGGTTCATTGGACGTACCGTTATTGTACTGCACCGATGCTTCGAATTATTAGAGTTTCGGTTCATTGGACGTACCGTTATTGTACTGCGTCGATACACCAATTTATTTGAGTTTCGGTTCATGGGACGTACCGTTATTGTACAACATCGATGTTTCGAATTTTATGGTTAGCGACCATGGGATAGCGACCCATTTGTGATGCACGTGTTGGTGAGTTTTCATGCTTCCGTTTTTGATAGGTCTCCCCCTTTGTGATTTCTGGATTTTTAATTGATGATTTCTAGAATTTATGTTTCACCAATTTTTATGATTTACATTGATAAGTTTTATCAACGTTTGTGGGTTTGATTAACATGTTAAAGAATATGGCATTTTTTTTGGTATTTGAGATTATTCGAGATATTGTATGATTTTTGTTGTTATCTAATGTATATTTTTCATAGTATGGCAATTTTGTTATCATACTTTTTTGTCATATCTCTTATCATATCTCATTTTATCTGATATTTATAGCTAGAGTGATCCGTTTATTATTTTCTTATTAAGTAATACTCGGGTCAGACTGAGATGTTATAGGTGCTTCTGCTTGACTCCTTATCTAGGACCATCATTTGACTTTTGGCTAACTAATCTAGTTTAGTAGTTTTGTTATTATACATTCGAGATAGAGACTCCTTGATGTATACTTATTCTTTTGTGATATTGTGGATCTTGTTTGACCACTACTCTTATGTACACTTCTATGTGTTATATTCATATCTATTTCCGCCTTTATGATATGGATATCTATGATTGATTTTTGTTATGCTTACTGTCTAGTAGCTTTGAGTTTGTAATTGACATGTCGGATTTCCTCTTGAAATGAAATACATGTTATATATCCGACATATCGGTACTCGCACAAAGCAATTACACAGATGGTCGCTCCTCAATAGCCTTTGTGCTAGTTGATGGCATTACCTCGTAGTATCCTTGGCTAGCGTGAGTATAGAGGTGGGGCGTCACAGCTTGGTATCAGAGCCAAACTTCGAAACAATGTAGAATAATCTAGCAAAGATCATTGTCCTAAGTCCTTCTTAAGAGTCGTGCCTTAGGATTTATCCGAATCTTAGGACCCATTCTATCCTATTTTCTTTTATGATGCCTTGTTTTATCAATCATGATTGTTTGATATTCATTCTGAGAATAACGTTTTCTTCTTTTTTCTTTCTTTCTTAAAGAAGAGAAATGGTTAAACCTGATATCCCAGCGTCGGTCAATCTAGTGCTACTCCTAAGGATGGAGTATTCATGTCTTCCCAGCAGCTTTTAGATCTTGTAAAGAATGCTCAAGCTGTTGGACCCATTCCAGAGCCTACTCATCCTAGATCTGGGTTTGCACGTTTATGCAGAGATTATACCGATTTGGGTGGAAGGCCATTCAAGGGATCCGAAAGTGTTATAGAAATCCAAGCTTGGCTTAGATCATGCAACCGCATCTTTTCCCGCATGAATCTCGTTGATCTCCATCGAGTCCAAGTGACTTCTAGCATGCTCCAAGAAAGAGCATTAGATTGGTATGAGCTTTTGATTTCTGATATTATCGAAGCGGATCTTACTTGGGAGCAATTCTGAAAAGCTTCGAGTTGAAATTTGTGCCGGAGGCTGAAAAAGTAACTTTAGCTCAGCGCTTTATTGACCTTGTTCAAGATGAATCTTCCTTGGCAGACTATGTAGCATCTTTTGAATATCTCTCTAAATATGGGGTCGAGTATATTAATACCCCATTGAAGAAAAATCAGAGGTTTGTCTATGAGTTGAATAAGAACCTTAAGAAGCCATTACTTATGAAACTAGAAGTTTCTTTTGATCAGCTTCTCGATATCGCTCTTTGACTTGAAGAGGCCGATAATGAAAGTGATGTTGAAGTTGTGGGTGCCAAACAGAACTTCAACAATAACATGAAGAGGCCTTTTAAATTCAAAAGCCCCAATCCCAATAAGAAAGGGAAGCAAGAAACTCCGGTAGCAAAGACTCCTACCTCTAGTCGTGGACAATGCTACAATTTTGGTTCCACGGACCATTATGCTAATAGGTGTCCGAAACCTATTTTTTTTGTTATTGCAAAAGTTCGGGTCATCTTTTATCTTCATGTCCCAAACTTCCAAGCAAGAGGGAGGGAAAGCTAAATGTTGTGCAAGCGCCTAGTAGCACTTCTCTTGGCCAAGGTATTTCTCATTTAGTCCTTGATGACATTTGTTTTGTGATTATCCTATTCGAGTTCTTGATGATATGGGTTCATCTCATTATTTCATATCAAAAGAACTTGTTGATTCTTTTTCTTTAAATATTTTGGGTTTGATGACTTCACTGAAATTTGGGAATCCATATGGTGGATCCGCAACACTTGGTTTGCTTTGAAAAGATATCGAGATTATTTTATGTAGTTATGCTTTCCAATCTGATTTGCATGTTATTTGCTACTTAGGTTTCGGATTTTATTTTTGTGAAAGGACTGGCTTAGTCATTATGAAGCCATATCCTACATCCTGAGTGGACTATCCATCTCCTACATTTTCAATCTGTTAAGCAGATTTCTATTTTTCTAAATGATTTTGATTCCAATTTGGTGGCATCATTTTATTCTTTAAGCCCACATGATGAGGGAAATGTTATTTCTCTCATTCAAGTAGTTTGTGAATTTTCCGGCATCTTTGAGCTTGTCTTAGGATTATCACCTAAATTTATTAAGAGGTGATAAGGTCTTTTCAGTTCGACTTTGCCACCAGTTTTCATTAGCTATGAGTTGCGGATTATAGCGTTCCAATAACCGCATTCCGCACTCATTATGATTCTTATGAATGGCTTGTTATGCCATTTGGTTTGACGAACCATCCAACTTATTTCATCTATCTTATGAATCGGGTATTCTACGAATATCTCGATGAGTCCGCCTTGTATTCATTGATTAAGGATGAAAACAACAATATAAAATTTGCAAATCTTTTTAATAAGAGGTTTACAAGTATAACTGGATTTTGTTCTTAAAACGAGCAAAGAATATTCGTAAAGTTTTTAAGAGATAATTTTATCATATAGAAGATGACTTTGTGTTGTATTGCCCATTGAGTACTTTAAGAATTCTGGTCGATGCGCCCAGTCAATGTTATCAATAGAAAACTCCTAAACGTTATGATGAAACAATCAGACACAGTAAATTGACTTGGAATAAGTAATTTTTTCTAGAAAGATTATTACATAAAGTTAATTGTAATTTTGAAAGCCTTAGCTTTTCGGGAAAGATGATTAGTTAAAAGAACTCTTTTCCAACACTCCTATTCTTGTGATTCCCGAAGGGAACCAAGACCTTTACTATTTGTACCGATGCTAGCTGTATTGGTTTGGGTGTCGTTCTCTTGCAAAAGGGAACGTTTTATGACTTATGCTTCTATATAATTAAAGCCTATCGAGACTAGGTATGCTACTCATGATCTAGTGTTCGTGGCCATTGTTTTCGCTTTTAGAATTGGCACCATTACTTTTGGGAGAGAAATTTGTTCTCCACACCGATTATAAATCTTTAGAGTATTTATTTTCTCAAAAGGAACTTAATTTTCGTCAACAACACTGGCTCGAGTTCCTTGCTTCTTTTGATATTGATATTCTTTATACTTTGGAAAGGGAAATTGTTTTACTAATGCCCTTAGTCATAAACAACAAATGGTTGTTTCTTTGATGATGTCCAAATGGAATGATCTTTTTGGCAGGTTCATCTGACGTACTGTTATTATACTATGTCATTGTTTCGAATTATTTGAGTTTCAGGTTCCCCGGGAGTATCGTTATTGAACTACGTCATTGCATCGGCTCAATTTTCTGTTATTCATGACGTTTTCCATGTCTCTCAACTACGGAAATGCCTTAAAGATTCCAATTCTGTTCTTGAGCCTGGTGCTATTGAGGAAATTGAAGTTTCACCTAATTTGACTTATGAGTGAACAGATCCGGACTTACTCTTTCATGCTCCTTAGGGTGAACTTCTTGTTTCAAATTTTCTTTGTGTTGATATGCTTTTATGGTTGTTACTCTTTATTTTCTTCTTAAGAATCGCGAGGACATAATTTCTTTAAGGAAAGGAGTCTGTAACAACCCGCATATTTTACGATTATATTATTTAAATATTTTATTTAAATATAGCATCATTAGTTGCATTAAAGTCCGAAATATTACTTTTTGCAAACAGTCGAATTAGGACCCGAGACCACTTTTTGTGACCTTTTTAAGTATAAGCATCGATATGTTTGCAGTTGATTAAAATTTTAATGTTTTTATTTAGGGCTTTGGGTTTGGGTTTCAACCCATTAACCCAATGTATTAACCCAACTCCACTCCACTCCTCTTCATTCCTTCATAATATTTCCTAACACTCAAGCTTTAGTAAAAATGGGGGAAGAGAAAAGAAATTAGGAATTCTTAAGCCCTAATTCTCTTAGGATTTATCTACTTCAAGCTAGAAATCAAGAAGAAGCTTAGGTAGGCATTCTCTTCATCTTCTCCATCTCAATTCCTTTTCAATTTCAGAAATTTCCTAAACCCTAACTAAAGAAATGTCTTTCTTATGAGCTTAGATTGAAGCTTCTTGGGTTAAAATTTAAGAGTGGTTGTTCTTGCCTTACCTTATACCTTCTCACTTGTGTTTTTGAGTAAAAGGTGAGTTTTTGAACTCACATCTATGTCTGTAGATTTTATTGTTGTTTGGTATGAATTCCTAACATCTATTCATGTTCATTTGCTTTTGATTTGAATGGATTTGGTGAATTTTCCAATTTTTGATTCTTGTTGTCGAATTTATGAAAATAAATTCTACTATGGATGTTTAGACATGTTTTTGAGGGTGCGTCGAAGAGCCTATAAGGCTGGGTTGTCGTGTGGCATAAATCCCTAATCGTCGTTGCTCGTTCGATCGCCTCCATAACAATTTTCGCCCTTCATTGGGGCTAGGCTGAGAATACCGAAAATGCCAGTTCAGTCGACTGAACCAGGAAGTCGGTCGACTGAACCATAACCCAGGAAATTTCCTGAGCCAGTACCAGTCGACTGACCACCCTGGTTCAGTCGACTGAACCTGGGAACAGAAAGTTCCTGTGCCAATATCAGTCGACTGACCACTCTGATCCAGTCGACTGAACCTGAAAACCAAAAGTTTCGTGGCATAGTTCAATTGACTGACTACCCTGGTTCAGTCGACTGAATCTGCTGTCTCAGCCAATTTTGCCTTTTGTGTCGATTTCCAATTTTTTAATCGATTCTAGTGGATCCGATTTGTTGTTATCATCTTTGTTGACTTTGATAATTTCTTTTTCGGGATTTTTAGGAATATCCATTTTGATGGATCCGGTAACGATTTATATGGATTTGATTCACGTCTTCGTATTCTTTTGTGATTGATTGTTTTTTACAATCATTTGTGTGATTTGTCATTTTGAAATACAAATGTTTCTATACTAGTAGTAAATATTCAAACTCTTTCTCAAAGATGATTTCAATTCTATTTTTAATACAAAGCTCGTTTATAAAATCGTTTTCTAATCTATTAGTATATATAAACCTTTTCCTCATTCGTTCGAGAAATCCAATTAAACGACTTTGCAAAACAAGTGGTATGAAACGCTTGCGTTTACTTTGTCGGTTAATTCTTAGACTTGTTCGATTGAAACTCTTGTGACAATTTTCGAGTGGAAATCTACATTTTTGTCATAAATATTTAATTTAAGCAAGTGGTTATGGGACATGAAGCTAAACTCGTTTATTCACTAGCTTAATGTAATCGACACTTCTTGATGATCGATGATGATCATTTCATGGTGTAGACCAGCGTTATGCGATGTCTCCTTGTCCACGTAGGGGACTATACCTCGTTCTATTGAGCTTCGTCTCATTTCTTTTATAGGCTAACGACCTATAGGTTCATTGGAGTTTCAACTCATTTTTATGGGCTAGCGACCCACGTTCTTTTATGGTGTTTGGTTCATTGGGTGTACCGTTATTGTACTACATCGATGTCCTAGCTTTAGATGCACCGTTATTGTACTGCTTCGATGCTCCGAATTATTGGAATTTTGGTTCATTGGACGTACCGTTATTGTACTGCGTCGATGCTTTAAATCATTGGAGTTTCGGTTCATTGGACGTACCGTTATTGTACTGCGTCGATGCACCGATTTATTCGAGTTTCGGTTCATGGGACGTACCATTATTGTACCGCGACGATATTCTGAATTTTATGGTTAGCGACCCATTTGTGATGCACGTGTTGGCGAGTTTTCATGCTTCCATTTGTGACAGACCTCCCCCTTTTTGATTTCTGGATTTTTAATTGATGATTTCTAGAATTTGTGTTTTGCCAATTTTTGTGATTTATATCGATAAGTTTTGTCAACATTTGTGGGTTTGGTGAACATGTTAAAGAATATGACATTCTTTTTTGTGCTTGAGAATATTCGAGATATTGTATGATTTTTGTTGTTATGTAATGTATAATTTCCATAGTATGACATTTTTGTTATCATATGTTTTTGTCATATCTCTTATCATGTCTCATTTTGTCTGATATTTATAGCTAGACTGATTTTGTCTGATATTTATAGCTAGACTGATCCGCTTATTATTTTCTTATTAAATAATACTCGGGTCAGACCGAGATGTTACAGTTGCTTCTGCTTGACTCCTTATCTGGGACCATCATTTGACTTTTGGCTAACTAATCTAGTTTAGTAGTTTTTGTTATTATACATTCGAGATAGAGACTCCTTGATGTATACTTATTCTTTTACGATATTGTGGATCTTGTTTGACCACTACTCTGATGTACACTTCTATGTGTTATATTCATATTTGTTTCTGCCTTTGTGATATATGGATATCTATGACTGATTGGTGTTATGTTTATTTCTATATTTGTTTCCGAGGTCCACATAGCCACTGTGTAGTAGCTTTGAGTTTGTAACTGATATGTCGGATTTCCTCTTGAAATGAAATGCATGTTATACTATCCAACATATCGGTACTCGCACAAAGCAATTACATAGATGGTCGCTCCTCAACAGCCTTATTCTTCATGCTAGTTGATGGCATTACCTCGTAGTGTCGTTGGTTAGCATGAGTATAGAGGTGGGGCGTCACATATAGGTTGTTCAGTTAACTATCATTGGCAACACTTCATGTGCAGGTTTGTTTAAAATTGAAATGGTAATCAACTTGATCAAATTCATGTGAAATAAATGAAACTCAACACGTATGCATTGAACTAATCCAATGAGCCTGAAATTGCAGTAATGGAGAGAATAATAAAAAATTTCTAATACAATCTGTAGTCATGACAAAAAAACAATCCTAAATTGGAATAAAGCACAGAAATCATCCAAGCGAAACTTAGTTATTTCAGTTGATCTATGAGATTTTATCCTTCGCTAATTTTCAATTTTTAACTGGACTTCTATACCGAACGAATAAAAAAATGGAAAGTAAAGGTAAATCTTGATCATTGTTTAGTAAACTATTAGCAAAAACATGACTGTTGGCAGAACGTGTCACCGTAATATAAAAAGAAATAAAAACAAAAGGATTTAAATATAGAAAAAGAGGATTAAGAGATTACTGTCGAGATCTGGCAAGCGAATAATCAAAGTCAATGCTATAGGAGTATGTTGAATCCCTATGGTAAAAGAGAAAAATAAATAATTACTGGAACTACCATCACACCTTGATGCAGCTCAGGCCAGAGAAGAAAATACGCAAACAATAATTTTGCAAGAGATAAGTCGTACACGACTTATGGAAGAGTTAAGTCGTCCACGACTTAAGATGGAGGCTATAGGTCGTCCACGACCTAAGGAAGAGGCGCTAAGTCGTGTACGACTTAACAGGGTGAAGGGTAACGAGCTAGAAAGGGGAGATGACATCATGGAAGGCAAGGAAGGTCGCTCACGACTTAACAAGCAACGACCTAAGTCGCTAAGTCGCTACCGAGTTTGCTACAGTAAGCCGTCTGTGTATAAGTGTTGTATCTGATTAAGTCGTTACCGACCTATGTTAGGTCATGAGTCGTTGTATCTTGAGTCGTTTGTGATGTGTTGTAACGTGTTGATTATGCCGACCTATGTTAAGTCATAAGTCGTTAGGTCGCATACGACCTAGGTGTTGTAATATGTGTTATGTTGTAATATGAGTTGTGAGTCGTGAGTCGTATCGTCTTTAGGTCGTGTGACTGTAATGCCGTGTGGTAACTCGTTGAGTCGTTGGTACTTGTGTGTGTAACTCGTGAGTCGGCAGACAGTTAAGTCGGCCATCTGTGTGATAATGATAGGTCGTTGCCGACTTGTATAAGTCGTAAGTTGCTCAACGACTTAGTGATCCGGTTGTAGCCTATAAATAGGCAAGTGTTGGTCATTTGTAGGAGTTGATTGTTGAATAAAATTTCGTTTTGATTGCTGTGTGCTTTCATCTAAATTGGTAGTTGAGTGTGATCTCCTATCTCCACTTTCGGTTAATCGAGTGCGCTCGATTCAACGATTGCTGAAGCCAATTCACGGTGTCAAGTGCGCTTGATCAACGTTTGAAGAATTGTAGATCTTCTTTCACGGTATCGTGCGCGATCAACGTGTCGAAGATAGCTAGAATTCGGCATCTTTGTGATCAACGAATTTGGGTATTTCAGTATCTTCAATCCACCGTTTGCTACTTTCATCGATCTATATCGATTTGTTATTATCCGCTACCTCAGTTTTTTGGTATCAGAGCTTGACTTAGCCAATCATAGCTAAGACGAGTCTTGGGGCCAAGGAGTTTGAAGTTGGTGTTCATCGTGTTCATAGTTTGTTGCAACAAGAGGAGAACTTTCGATCCATACCACTTTGGATCAAAGTGTGGAAGTTGTTTGAATTTGGCCGTGAGAGTTTGCGTGCCAAAGTTTGATATCAAAATCGTGCTTTGTTGAAGTCGAGCCAACCTAAGCCTTAGGTCGTTGCCTATTGCCGAGTTGAGTTGAACCGAGCTAAGGAGTTTGTGCGAGCTAGTGTTGAGCTGTGCTTTGTTTTGTTGAAGTTTGATTTATAGAAGATTTGTGAAGTTTTGAAGTGTTCATATTGATTTAATCATGCCGCCGAGAAGAGCTAACCGTCATCAGAATGTTGAAGCGTTGTATAGAAGAGAAGAAGCCGAGCAAATGGAACAAAGCATTAATGAGAAATTTGATGATGGTATTGGGAAGTTAGAGAAATTGATGAATGATTTAAATCAAAGTCAAAGGAGGAGATCGCCAATCTCGAACCATGGAGGAAACCGAGTTTCGCCATCGGTTACGGAAACAAGAAGGGTATCACCGCAATCTTTCAGAGAAAGAAGAGAAACATCAGTTTCATCAAGAAGAGATCACCATGAATATAGACATGAAGAGAGAAGAACTCCACGTGAGTTTGAAAATGAAACACATCCCGATATGGAAAGACCGGGTAGAAGGACCATGCATGATTATAGAGATGAAGAAAGACGAGATCGATATAGACGTACATTTGATTTTGATGAAGATGGTGAAAGAAGTAGTATGCATTATCGAGATCGTGGTCAAATGCAGAATCAATATGTGGATGTAGATGATGATCGTCGATGGGAATCGGGTATGAAGATGGAAATTTCAGAGTTCAAGGGTGGAATGGTAGCTGAAGAATTTTTGGATTGGTTGTTTAATGTTGAAGAGATCTTTGATTTCAAGGAGGTTCCTGAGCATAGAAGAGTGAAGTTGGTTGCTACTAGGTTGAGGGGTAGAGCTTTAGCATGGTGGCAGCAAACTAAACTTACACGCGAGAGAATGGGAAAGTCGAAGATTGAATCATTGGAGAAGATGAAGAAACTGATGAATGCTACATTTTTGCCTTACAATTATCAATCACTCATGTATCAAAGATTGCAAAATCTGAGACAAGGGACGAAGACTGTTAGTGATTATGCTGATGAATTTTATCAACTGATTGCTCGAAACGACATTATGGAGACAGAGGAACAGTTGACTGCTAGATTTGTTGGAGGGTTGAGGATACAGATCCAGGATATGGTTAATATGTTGATCCAAGATCTGTTGCAGAGGCACATCAGAAAGCATTGGCTTGGGAGAAGCAGGGAAGACGAGGAGGTGGTGTGTTTACTAATTCCAACAATCAAGTGAAGGATATTAGTGGGAGTTCCAATGTTTCGAAAGCTGTCAGTAAACCAGTTGTGAATGAAGTTGCGAAGACGAAGGTCAATAACAGTTTCAAATGTTACAATTGCCAGGAAGTGGGTCACAAGAGTAATGAATGTCCGAAGCCGAAGAAACGAACTATGATTGCTGAAGTTGAAGGTGATGATGTTGGGGAAGGTTATTCTAGTCCAGTTGAGGAGGATGAACAGGATATCGCATCAGGAGATGAAGGATGTAATCTAATGATGAGAAGGTCTTGTTTAATACCGAAGCAGGAAGAAGAGGCTAGTTGGTTGAGGAGTAACAACTTTCAGTCAACGTGCACTATTCTGGGAAAGGTTTGTAAATTTGTGATTGACGCTGGAAGTTGTGACAATATTATTTCTACCGAAGCTGTGGGAAAGTTGAAGCTGAAAACGAAGAAACATCCAAATCCTTACAAGTTAGCGTGGCTGAGAAAAGGAGGAGAGGTGAAGGTGGATAGGCGAGTTCGAGTTTCATTTTCTATTGGGAAGAAGTATAAAGACGAGATTTGGTGTGATGTTGTGAAGATGGATGTTTGTCACTTACTTTTGGGAAGACCATGGCAATATGATCGAGCAGTGCAGCATGACGGTCGGACCAATAACTACAGTTTTATGTTTGAAGGTGTTAAAATCATTTTGGTTCCAAAGAAGAGACAGCAAGGAGAGAGCAAGTCAGAAGAGATTGAGAAGCTGAAGACTTTATTGACTTTGAAGGAATTTATTGAAGAAGTAGAAGAGAGTCCAGAGGTAATTTTGTTGGTTGGACATGAAGCTACTGAATATGTTGAAGTTCCTGAAGAAGTAAAGCCAGTATTGGAAGAATTCAGTGATGTGTTTCCTGAAGAGTTACCAACGGAGTTGCCACCGTTGAGGGATATTCAACATCAGATAGATCTTGTGCCAGGGGCAGTATTACCACACAGACCACATTACAGAATGAGTCCTAAGGAGCATGAGGAACTGAGGAGGCAGGTGGAGGAGTTGTTAGAACAGGGACGTGTTCAGGAGAGCTTGAGTCCTTGTGCCGTGCCAGCTTTATTGGTGCCCAAGAAGGATGGCTCGTGGAGAATGTGTACGGACAGTCGGGCTCTAAATAAGATCACTGTGAGATACAGATTTCCTATGCCAAGGTTTGATGATTTGATTGATCATTTGAGTGGAGTTGTTGTGTTCTCGAAGATTGACTTGAAGAGTGGATACCATCAGATTCGTATTAGACCAGGTGATGAATGGAAGACTGCTTTCAAAACCAGGGAAGGTTTATACGAATGGTTGGTTATGCCGTTTGGTTTGTCAAATGCTCCGAGTACTTTTATGAGAGTGATGAACCAGATTTTCAGACCATACATTGGGAAGTTTGTGGTAGTATACTTTGATGATATTTTGATCTACAGTGGGAGTATGGAAAAAGCATGTCCAGCATTTGCGTGAAGTACTGTTGATTCTACGACAGGAGAAATTTTACGCTGCAACAAAGAAGTGTGTGTTTATGACGGACAGTGTTTTATTTCTGCGATATGTTCTATTAAAGGAAGGAATTCGAGTGGATGAGAGTAAAGTAGAAGCTGTCAGGAGTTGGCCACGGCCAAAGACAATTACTGAAGTGAGAAGTTTTCATGGGTTGGTATCTTTCTATCGAAGGTTTATTCCACATTTTAGTAGTATAATGGCACCAGTAACCGATTTCATGAAAGGAAAAAAGTTTGAGTGGTCAGAGGAAGCAGCGGTTGCTTTTGAGAAGATCAAAACACTATTGACGACAGCACCAATTCTAGTTTTACCGGATTTTCTGTTGTTGTTTGAATTACATACTGATGCATCGAAGGTTGGGGTTGGTGGAGTTTTGAGTCAGAAAGGAAAACCAGTTGCTTATTTCAGTGAGAAGTTGTCTGGAGCTAAGTTGAGATATAGCACTTATGATGTCGAGTTTTACGCAATTGTTCAAGCTGTGAAGCACTGGAGACATTATCTGTTTCAGAAGGAGTTTGTTCTTTACACTGATCATGAAGCGTTGAAGCACTTACAAGGGCAGGATAAGATTTCAGCTAGGCATGCATCGTGGATTGCTTATCTGCAGCAATTTACGTTTGTTGTGAAACATAAATCAGGAATTATGAATCGTGTAGCAGATGCATTGAGCAGAAGGAATCACTTGTTGACTACAATGAAGGTTGATGTGACAGGGTTTGAATTGTTGCCAAAACTGCTTGAAGAAGATCCTTACTTTATGAAATTTGTTGAGAAAGTCAAGGATGGGAGTACTAATGAATTTGTATTGGTAGATGGGTTCTTGTTCAAGGGAAATCAATTATGCGTACCAGATTGCAGCTTGAGAATGAAAATTGTGAAAGAGTTGCATGAAGAAGGCCATGTGGGTAGAGATCGTACTTTGCAATTGATTTCTCAGTCTTATTATTGGCCGTCAATGAGAAGAGAAGTTGAAAGTTTTGTGCATAGATGTCATGTTTGTCAGGTTTCGAAAGGGACAGCTACAAATGCGGGATTGTATATGCCATTACCTGTTCCTACAAAACCATGGGTAGACATTAGTATGGATTTTGTGTTGGGTTTGCCGAGAACTCAAAGGGGGAATGACTCTATATATGTTGTGGTAGATCGTTTTCCAAAGATGGTACATTTTGTTGCTTGTAAGAAGACGGCGGATGCTGTTCGTGTGGCACAGTTGTTCTTTAAAGAGATCTATCGTTTACATGGGTTACCAGAATCTATTGTTTCAGATAGAGATACTCGTTTTCTGAGTCATTTTTGGCTAAGCTTGTGGAAGATGGTGGGAACAAAGTTGAACTTTAGTAGCGCTTATCATCTGCAAACAGATGGACAGACAGAAGTTGTCAACAGATCGTTGGGAAATTTGTTGCGATGTCTTGTAAAGGACAATCCGAAGAGTTGGGACGTGAAGTTATGCCAGGCAGAGTTTGCACATAATCATGCAGTGAATCGTAGTACGGGTTTCAGTCCATTTCAGATTGTATATTCAAATCTACCCAGGGGACCGTTGGACTTAACGGTAGTACCACAACCGAAGGGGACGGTTAAACGAGCTGTAGATTTTTTTGATGGGTTGATTGAATGTCATAAAATCGTTCAGGAGCGATTGGAGAAAGCAAATGAGAAGTATAAAAGGTCCGCAGATCTGAAGCGAAGAAGTGTTGAGTTTAATGAAGGAGATATGGTGTATGCTGTGTTAACCAAGGATCGTTTTCCATTGGGCGCTTATAACAAGTTGAAAGCCAGAAAAATTGGTCATGTAGAAGTTGTGAAACGGATTAATGAAAATGCTTATAAGTTAAAGCTGCCGGAGGATGTATACACTTCTGACGTATTCAATGTTAAGTATCTCGTACCACATTATGGGGTTGAACAATCCGATATGGAAGAATTTACAAATTCGAGGACGAATTTTTCTCAACCTGGGAAGGATGATGCAGCTCAGGCCAGAGAAGAAAATACGCAAACAATAATTTTGCAAGAGATAAGTCGTACACGACTTATGGAAGAGTTAAGTCGTCCACGACTTAAGATGGAGGCTATAGGTCGTCCACGACCTAAGGAAGAGGCGCTAAGTCGTGCACGACTTAACAGGGTGAAGGGTAACGAGCTAGAAAGGGGAGATGACATCATGGAAGGCAAGGAAAGTCGCTCACGACTTAACAAGCAACGACCTAAGTCGCTAAGTCGCTACCGAGTTTGCTACAGTAAGCCGTATGTGTATAAGTGTTGTATCTGATTAAGTCGTTACCGACCTATGTTAGGTCATGAGTCGTTGTATCTTGAGTCGTTTGTGATGTGTTGTAACGTGTTGATTATGCCGACCTATGTTAACTCATAAGTCGTTAGGTCGCATACGACCTAGGTGTTGTAATATGTGTTGTGTTGTAATATGAGTCGTGAGTCGTGAGTCGTACCGTCTTTAGGTCGTGTGACTGTAATGCCGTGTGGTAACTCGTTGAGTCGTTGGTACTTGTGTTGTAACTCGTGAGTCGGCAGACAGTTAAGTCGGCCATCTGTGTGATAATGATAGGTCGCTGCCGACTTGTATAAGTCGTAAGTCGCTCAACGACTTAGTGGTCCGGTTGTAGCCTATAAATAGGCAAGTGTTGGTCATTTGTAGGAGTTGATTGTTGAATAAAATTTCGTTTTGATTGCTGTGTGCTTTCATCTAAATTGGTAGTTGAGTGTGATCTCCTATCTCCACTTTCGGTTAATCTAATGCACTCGATTAAACGATTGTTGAAGCCAATTCACGGTATCAAGTGCGCTTGATTAACGTTTGAAGAATTGTAGATCTTCTTTCACAGTATCATGCGCGATCAACGTGTCGAAGATAGCTAGAATTTGGCATCTTTGTGATCAACGAATTTGGGCATTTCAGTATCTTCAATCCACCGTTTGCTACTTTCATCGATCTATATCGATTTGTTATTATCCGCTGCGTCACACCTTGACTGACAATAACTTGTTTTCTAGTAGATATACTAACAATTGCATCTTTCGATCTTCCTTCAAAAACCTAATCTAATTACGAAATCAAACCAAAATTAGGCAAATGTCAAATTATTTCAACTAAATGAAGGAAAACCAAACATAGTTAATGGAAATTCAACATCTGATTTGAAAACCTAATCAAATGAAATTATTTCCAACATAAAGACTAACCATGATTCAAATTTCTTTCTCTAATTAGTCATCCAAATATCAATTCGATAAGCATCATAATTGAGATATTTGGGGAAAGAGAGGAACAGAAATAGTTAAGGCTGAAGAACAAAACGTGGGGAAGAAAACATGAGGAAATAACTTTCCATGATGTCGAATAGTTTGGGATTTGTTAAACTTTACAGAGTTGGTAATTTGACTGGTAGGGATGGCTTGTCAATTAGTATACCGTTTGGTATATATTTTATACTTAAATCTCTATCATCCTTTGTCTTTCTGTTAAGTTAGGGTTAAATCAAAGGCTTTTTGTTATGTAGATAGTAGTGTGTGTGTGTGTATTAGTAGTTGGGTATATTTCTACCGATTGGAACGGATGAAACACTATGCTCCCCGCATATTGGCGTGTGACCCTGCATTGCCGTGATATCACATCTAGAACCAGGATTGGTATGTTATGTTATATAACATCTATGAATGCAGGGAAACAGGTTGGAGGGATCCAACTGAATTCCTCAATTTTTTTTATATAGTGACATATGATGTGATTGAATAATCTGTTATAGATTATGATGTAATTTGATTTACTGGATGCTATAGTGGCACTGACCCTATTTTGGTATTATAAATACCATAGATATTTTTTTTGGAATTTAAAGAAAGAAATTCAAAAGTGATTTTGAATGAAAATATTTATATAGAATTTTGAGATTTTTAAAAAGGAATTGATTGGAAAAGATAAATAATTTGATTTTGGATATTTAATTAGCTATTTCGTAAAATGGTTTCAAATGGAAAATGTTAAGTTGGGTATTTTTAAAACGATGGATTATTAAATGAGATTTCATGAAATATGAAATGGAAGTGGAATCGAGATTTGAATGGTTTGTAATATAGTTTAGATTATTTAAGAAATAGAATTCCAAATGGAATTTTTAATAGAAAGCGATTTATAATTGGATTTTAGGAATATAAATCTGTTATAAACTGGAAATGAGTTATAAATTTTATAAATGATGTTTATAATAAAGTAAAATGATTATCATTTGATAAATTGAGAATATAAATTCACCATGTGAATTTAAAATGAGATTGGAAATTGGGTTAGAAAGAAATAGTAGATTCTATTTCGAGACTTGGGAATAGTGTGAAATTGGAAATGAAAATCGAGTTGTGATAAATCGAGAGAGATTTATGAATATCAAATGGTTATGTTAAATTCTGAAATAAATTATTATCGAGAAGTTAAGTTTTGTAAAAAAAATGATTTTTATTTGTTAAACTATGTAGTCTTTAAAAAACTATTAATTGGAGTAAAATATTTTAGGAAGTTAGTTATTTAAATAATTTAAATATTTAAATTATGGACATGAAATTCTAAATTTTATAAACAAGTTTTCTAAATCGATTAGATATTTCATAAATGAATTGGAATTAGTTATTGACGTTTATTTTAAAAGTGCTTGATATTTTAAATAATTATTTAACCATGTTTTTGAAATGTATTATTATATATATAGAATTTAAAAGTAAGTGATTGGATTTTTATATTTAAATTCTCTCGAGATTGCTACTGGATTTTATTGAATGGATATGATTTTATAAGAGAAATCTTATAACGGAATTTAGAAAACTTAATGAATTTCCGGAATGGTTAAATATGTGAACTTCAAAAAATGAATCTGAATTCATAAAAGAAGTTATAAATTAGTGAATGAGATTTTAAATAAGTAAGATTGATTTTGGAAATAGTTGAAGGGATTATTAAAAGTTTTGGAGATTTATGAAATGAGTTATAATGAGTTGTGACTTTAAAAAGAGGGTTTGTAAATGGTTTTATGAAGTAGGAACAAGGGAAGATTTCCTCGTTTGTGAATATATCTATAAAATCGATAAGTCATGAATATTTCCTAAGTGTTGAGAAGTAAGTGATTTTGAAAAATATGTTTATATTTTTCCAAATATCGGAATAAGATGATTTGGAAATGTTTTGACTATGGGAAGGTTATATGGAATATTTCATATGTATGGATATTATAAATGATTTTGGGAAGAAGACTTTTAGTAAGAATTGGAATTTAAGGTTTTGGAGATATTTTAGCGATCAAATGATTTATATAAAAATATTTTTTTAAGTATTGAATTATAAGTTGGACTTGTTAATATTTCTAAGTGTTGATTTGATTTGAGAATATCCTGTTATGGATATAGTATTCGAAATTATTTTCAATAATACTGAAAGAGATTCAAATATATATCTCTTTGCAAAGATATTTGAAATGAATGTTTTGAAAAGGTTTAATAAATATGGGCCTAGTGACTGCTTATGTGTGTAATTTGATAGCTAAATAACCGACTATCAAATCTGGCTAGATTCGTTGATCATTTCAAAGAGACCATGATCAGATTTAATTATCCAAAAACAACTTCAATCTAATTTGAATCGTGATATCGTGAATGCAATGAAGATGGTGACTTGAAGATTCCGTTTATTCAGTCCCAGAACAACTTGTATAGATGAATGCTATCATCGCATCATTGACTGAAAGGCATTGTTAGCATTCCAAGAATGAATGCTATTCTTATGCTAATATGTAGCCTTAAGCCTCATCAACTGGGAGTGACTAAATCAGGGGAGGTGCAGCAAGGCTATGTGGGTCGCTCCTATTAGGTTATGATTATCACTCGTCTAAAGTGGACATTTATCATCATCACTATCTATTATTTGTATGCGATTCAGGGTCCATTAGTAGTGATCGTATTCGGACTATCTAGTAAGGGGTAGGCCGGTCTTGTGTTGGCAGGGATCGATAGGTTCGATCTTGGTACATTTTTCTAGAGGTGTACTATGGCGGACGGTATCTCAGTAGCCCTGTCATTGTATGAAATCCAATATCCCCTACGAGCCTATACGGTTTTAGTTGTATACCAAATATGCTAAAACGTGAGATGCAAGCATTTGAGCTATTTTATAGTTTATTTTCTATAGGCACTATTATAATATCAAATGATTTTGGTATAAAATGTTTTGGTTATCGTAAGGTAAAAACTCGTCATATTTATGTGTGGCGTGGTCTTACGAGATACCTTTGTTTTCAAAGGATTCGATAACAATAATAATTTAAATTGAGTATGTTTTCTCACGCTGGTTAGACTGTGCTCAGGTCAGACCGAGTATTATATATTCAGGTTAGGATGCTATGGAGCTCTGTAGATGAGCTGGAGGATTCTCAGGCGCATTCTATGTACTTGATTATATTCCTTATGTGTGTAGGCTGTGTATTCAGCACTTACAAGGTCTAGTTATTACAAATGTGCAGATTGATTTGTTGATTGTTGTACTATGATGATTGTGTATATAATAACTGCTATAGTTCTTTTTGTATAAAGATATGTTGTTATCTATAATATATTATTCCACTGCGATTGGAGATTCTGTGTTGTTATTTCCGTTTTCTTCTATCCTCTTCTTTCTCCTAGTTAATCGTCTTTTCATACAATTTGTGTTGAAAAAGTGTGACCAAATGTCATCTCAAGAGTAAGGAACGGCAGGTCGCTACATAAAGGAATAAATATATGAATGAAGATAAAGATAAATCTTATGTCTTTAAATATGAAGCTTCACGAGAATGAATTGCCAATAAAAGGAAGCTACAAGAACTTATAATGCATAAACAAAACGAACTTTAGAAATGAAGAATAGTAAATGCTAATGAGATGGCATGAATATTAATTTGGATGTTCACATTAAAAATACAAAAAAAACTTTAGGTAAAGTACTTGTAAAGGAGCAATAAACAAATGAGAAACAAATGAAAAGAATAAGACAATTATTAATTAGAAATAAATCATATGAGGTTACTATTAATTAATAAGAAATGAATTAGTAGCCTAACGATGAAATGGATGCTCAAGTGGAACCTACATGGAGAACTTGGAAACGAAAAGAAAGGGAATGTGGATGTGATAATAAATATAAAGCAAATGAAGGGCTACTTATATACTATAAACAAACTTTTGGGGTCCAAATTCCAAAACTTACTCCAATTAATTCATTTTAATAAACCCAAATATACGCATATTTATATCATTTAATTCTTTATTAGAACATTCATTTTATGTTAACATATGTGCATCCTCCATTAACGCAATCAATCAATCAATCAACCAATCAACCTATATATTTATTTATGTTACTCAAACCAATTTTATTAATATATGAATATACATATCCATCTATGCACTATAAAAATAATTTACTTTTCCTTTTTAGTTACTGTAACAGTCATACTAATGCAGCCAATTTATAAGTTTAAACCATATACAAATCGAAAAAATAAATATATGTGAACATGTGCAATTAATGTACAACTGTTATACAAGGTAATTTCTAATCAATTCCACAACATTTACACAACCATGAACCCTCTGATATATTTTAAAATTTAAATACTAATAAGTATGTTTGTATATGTTATTCTAAAGTTCAATGTATTTTTCTTTTTATAAAATTATACTTATTCAAAATGAAAATTTTACTATATACGTCTCAAAACATGCAATTAGTTTAATTAAAATGTTCATTCCATTTTGACACAAAATGCAAGTTCCTATATTAACTCATTCATTACAATTTCATTCACGTTTCCTTCTAATTGAAACATTCCAATTAATATAATTCCAATTCATTACATTACTAATTTCAAGCGAATTCAAATTATAAAACACCGTTTTTTTTCATTTATACCAATTCAAACATGCTTTATAAAATTTCATATACAACAAAATTTATATACTTTTTGTAATGTAAATGTTTTATTTTATTGAAAATCAACTTCTCCAAGATACATTCCAAATAATAACTTATGTGATTCTTTCATTAACACATTCACTCGGTTCTTTATTTAAATTCAACATTTGTTATTCTGATTAGAGATAAATATTCGTTTTATTCTTTTCAAGTCAAGGCTTAAAGTTCATTCAAATGTTCATTTTAATTTAATTTAAAAATGTAAGTTTTTATGCTGAACTTATCAATTACAATGCACTAGCCTTTTCTTTTCAGTTAAAGGATTTCAACATCTCTTATTGCAGTTTATATTCAATATTAGATTTCAACGAACTCTAATTATTATTTTAACACAAAACATAAGTTACACATATCACTAATTAATTACCATTTACTTCTTTCTTACTAATGAAAAGATTTAATTACTATTAATTACAATAATTAGATCTCAAAACATACCCTAATAAAAGGAAGATAATTAATCCAATTGTTTTCCTCTGAATTCCAATTTTCCTTGTTAAACCCAATATCTATATACTAAATTAATTCCAATATTTAATTACAGCTGTCATAAAACTGTAACGTTCGCAATTTTTCGACGCTCGAAAACCGACATCAATACGTACACTGTATCAACTGCCGAGCAATCGAATGCCCAAAAACCGAAATATTATGGTTAAAGAAAAAGAAAAAGATAGAAGAAGAGAGAAAAAGATAGAACAGAACAGAAAGAAACAACAGAACAATATCAGAATCTCACAATCGCAGCGGAACAACATATAATAGATAAATGAATAATCTTTAAACAAAGAACTATATCAGTTATTACATTACATCACATCACATTACATTACATTAAATCATCAGAGTGTACAACAACAAAACAGCGGAAAATAAATACTATATACTAGTTTGATACGCCATGCTCTCCAGCTTGCCTCCAATTCTCTACAGCAACTCCCGAATCCAGAATGACCTGATAACCTAACTCTAGACTGTCCGTATTAAAATTGGAGGGCACCCAGAGTTTAGGAAGAGAATAATAAACTTTAGGTCAGTCATGGGACTGGTGTGAGAACTTAAAACAGTTATTTATCTTTTTAAAAACAAACCAAGGGATATTTTAAAATAGATTCGCAATGCTTTTTGGAAAATGAGACTACCATAAGGCCTCTCGCACACACACACAATGCAAACGCAGAATCGGAGGAGATTTCTCCTTATGATAGTCAAAGATGTTTGATACGCATTAAAAAGAAACATTTGATATTATTACTAGTGCAGAAAACATTTCGAAAGTAAAGATATAAATCTTAGCCAGCATAGACATTCCGCACTTATGCCTACTATAGCTACCATCTAAACAGTGGTGACCACCATAAGTAAATGGCAGGTTCTACAACTAAAACCGTACAAGGTTTCGTATTGGAGTTTGGATTTTCAAAAAATGGTCAGGCCAAGGAACTTCCCATTGCCACATGAGTACGCCTCTGGAAAGACGACCCGAGAACCTAACCTAACATTATGGTTAGATCTCTGCCAACACAAGGCTGGGTTTCCCCTAACTGGGTAACTACTGACAAGAATATGCCATCCTCCGATCGTAACCGACCTTCATCTGAGGATCCTATATTCCAAAAACCACAAAGTAATAAATTTGCAGCAACAACATAGGTTAAGTATCTGGGCTCCATACCATGATACCACCTCTATCCAGAAGGAATGACATACACTAAAGGGGCGCTACCCCCTAATAACCTTGCTGGATCCTTCCTGTTTTGACCATTTCCGGGGTGTGAGGTCCGACGAAGTCTCGTCTACAAAGCTACGCTTTATACAAAAGCTGTGCTTTATACAAAAGCTATGCTTTGATCATCAAATGATCAACAGCACTTCGTATGCCACATTACCAATTTGGGAATGTTTCACTAGTAACCATCAACTACATAACCTCTAAGGGTGTTAAGCTAAGAGAATAAATTCTCCGCTACCAACGGGAACATATTTGATAGAAAACAGCTTTACATCTCAAATTGTAACGTCAGACACACATGTTGAATATGGGCTTATATGTTTTTGTTTGATGATAATAAACATATATATTCATTTAAATATATTTGGTTATGTACTATTTTGTTTTGCATAGATTAAATAAATATTTGTTGAATAAAATAAATTATACATAATTTGAATTTGAATTCAAACAGAACAAGTTACACAGATTTTGAATTCAAACAGAAATTTTATTCAAACAAATATTTATTACAATCTTGAATAGTACAAATTCATGCTCTCACTATACATATACATTTTTGATTACATCACGATTACATCACAAATATTTTTACATTGATAACCTCACTACATATCACTCACACTCGTATTTTGTCTTCAACTGCATTCCAGTTTGAATCCAGCATCTGAGAAATCTGCAAAAATATTCACTAACGCAGTAAAATTGAAAAAGAAATATTTTTGCAATATAAAATTAAATATGACTTTTGAAAATATGGTTTGCCTCAGTTATTTGGGTTGTTCGTCATCATTCACACTTGAATTCATCACAAAGTCGTGCACATAGATATTACAGGGACAGGTAACCATAAGTGGCTGCAATACACACGTGTACATTCATACACGTGTGCACTGCCTCGCCAACTCGTATGCGCAGCCAACAAGAGCAAGTGTACAACAGTGTCAAGTTGCAAACAGTCAAAGGCAAGACACATGGAACAATGCAACACAGACCAAATGCTCAAGCCACCAAGATGACCAGAACAATGATCAAGCAAGTCCAATTCGAATTCATGATAGCAGACCAGTGTAAAAAAAATCAAGTGATCAACACAACAATGAAGAAACAACAAGTCACAATGTCACAGCAAGGTCAAGTGACAACAGAGCAGACAACTCAAATTCCAAATGCATCAGTACATGAATACTGTAACAAATGCAAGCTCGACTATCAGTGCAATGAACACTACAACAATGACCAATGAACAAAGAACAGAGACCAGACAGGTCAAGCAACAAGGCAGATCACAAATGCATGCCACCAAGTAAACAAACTTAGGCAAATCAGTAACCAACACAATACCAAGTTCAACAACATCAAGTACAAGTCTCAAATGTCCAGTTAAAACTTCAACAAGACAGTGATGCTCAACTAAAGTTAAAAAAGACCAGCTACAGAAATGCATGCTAGTGTCAAAGTACAGGTGCAAGTGTACATAAGAGAAGTACAAAATGACCAAACAGCAATGCAAGTATAAGTATGGCAGTGAAATTCAGTGAAGTGCACAAACAACATGACAACTGACATGAATACATCAATAAACCAAGTAGCAGTACGAAGCAATTTGAAGCAACGGTGAACCTGAACAGGTACACAAGTGTGCCAGAGAAAGAAAGGATGAAAGCTACATGATACACAGTGATGCATAGCAACTGCATAGCAGCTACACAACAAAGCAATGACCAGAACACAAGTACAAGCAAATAAATGCAATAGGAAGTGATATAACAGCAACTACAGGTACTCAACAAGGTGAAATCAAAGTGTGCAACTCGAAAATGGATACAAGTGACTCAGACCAAATGCAGTAACATACTGCAACAACCAAAACCAGTTCAACAAGTATGAACCAGTCAAGGCAACTTGAAGCATACAAGCTCAATGAAGATTGCAGCAATACACAGATGAACAAAATAACCAAGTGCAACATCAAACAGAATGAAATGCACAATGTCACAGCAAACTGGCACCAGCTAGAAGATCAACTCGAAGCAATTGACCACAAACAACAATTTAGCTCGAAGAAGTGACAGTAGACAAGTCAAAGAATAACATTGCAGACTCAAATTATCAACTAATCAACAGTGCACAACCAACTCGAGAATATACACGATCAAGACCAAATGCAAACTGCAGTAGTACACTTGAACAACATTGAAGCCGTGGATATGATTCAAGAAATCAAAACAGTGCAGTGATGATCAGGGCACAAAACCAAGTAAGAAATTCAAGTGTGTAAATTTGAAAAAGTCAAATGAATTCAACACCGTGGTGACCACGTAAATCACTGCCGTATCGATCACGTTGAGAAAGAAAATCAGGAAAGACGTGCGCAACAGGTAATTGAGAATTAGGAAAGTATCAAATTGATACGAAGGAATTCAAGTGTCGTGAATTCATATAAAATCAACCCGAAGGTATCATCATCAGTCATGAGCTTCAATTCACAATCAAACTATCAATCACAAACCCAAGTTCATCATCGGCAAGCAGAGCAACCATCGAATTCAAGCATTCAAGCAAAAAGGAAAGTTACATACCAAATTGAAGCCGAATTCCAGAAGCCCTAATTTCACAATCGATCAACAGAGGAGCAACTCAAACCAGAAACCATCATAAGCGAAGCAGTGAGCAAGGGCAACAATCGAACATCAGAGAAGCAAGAGCATCTCAAACCAGAGGCAAAGCCCTAATTCGAGAAAGAAGTCGAAGCCCTAATTCGACAAGAGATCGGCCATCATTGATTACAGTAGAAAGAGGAAAAGAGGAACGGCTAGCAAGTGGATCGGGTTAAGAATAAGTTGCCGACATTTTTCACAAGCAAAAGAAAAGGGGATTCAAGTGGGCCGGCCTTATTATTACAAAAAGGGGGAATTTAGTTTTTAATTTTATAAAAGGGGTTTTTAGTTTTTTATTTTGAGCAAAAATTACAGATTCAAGTTCGTATTTTAATTTTTGCTCCTGGTTTAATTTTGAAGTTGTTTTTTCTTTTCGAGTCAAAGAATCTGTAAATCACCACCTAGGGATTAGGTAGTGTCAGATTGTCTATTTAGAATTAGTTCAGTGAGCAGGGAGTGCGAGTTTGCAAAGCTCTATAGGCGGGAGCAGTGTTTGCGAGTGAGCGAAACTCTATAGGCGGGAGCAGGGTGTGCGAGTTTAGTAGAGTGTTTGTGAGCGGAAGCAAAAGGGTCTGCGAGTCTAGTAGAGTTGTTGTAAGCGTGATACTGTTTAATTCTAATAGAAATATGTGAATGCAGCAGTAGGCAGGGGTTGCCGAAGCTGGGTAAATTTTGTGTGTGATTTACTTTTCAGCATATTTATTTCTGCAGTTTATTTCTGTGTTTAAATCGAGAAAATTTGCTATAACCCTATTCACCCCCCCCTCCAGGGTTAATCTAGATCCTACAACACATCCATACAAGTCCGTTCCGGGATCGAACGGAACCGAAGGCACTTCCAAAGAAGTCCTTGCAATCCGGATATTCACTAATCACGACCGGACTTCCCATCACAAAGGGTAATAAATTTCTATATCGGAGATCAGCCGATGTAGAAACATTCGACGATAATCCTTCCGTTTTCATAAATATACGGTCTTCAACACCGGTCATCAATGCTATCCATTACGACGTATCACTATTCGGAATGGGTTATACGACTCAGAGGTCCTTTCCCGGCTAATCCGAATAGTGAGCGCTTATTTTGAAAATAAGTGTGGCATTAAAATTCAAGCAAATCACATCAAATACCCATTTAAAGGTAAATATTGATAGTCGGTTATTTAACTATCAAGGCCAACAACCAAATATCCAGCACCATAACAATCATTAGGCCCTTTTCATTAATCTTCCATAAATTAATAACTCGCCAGATATTTACTTCAATATATCTTTAAGAAAGATACATTCTCTAAACCATTTCAATTTCTATATTGGAAAAACAATTCCAAATACTTATTCATTTTCAATTTATCTTTAAAAGATAAAAATAACCCAAAACATTTCACTTTATATTGGAAAAAAACATTTCCATACTTATTTAACCATAAGTAATTCACAAATCTATTTATTTTCAATACTTAGAAAATATTCAATATCCTTAAAACACGATTAAGCATATATTTCATTATATAAGGAAAACATTCTCTTAAACACATTTATTTGAGTCAAAACGAATGTTGCGTAAAACATCGTTGCGACAACCCAAGATCACTAGTATAGGGATTCGAAATTAAGATAGATATAAATCCCAATACTATACAAAACCATTTCCTTTCGAAAATCATTTACTATAACAACAGTGTTATAGTCCATCTTTTCCTTGTTTCTCGAAAACGTCTATTTCAGCAATGAATGTTGAAATCTAGGGTTTCGATCCTTAACACATTTTAAAACAACTTCAAATCGTTTTAATTCCATTTAAAAGATCACTCCCTAAACATTCCTTTAATATATTATTCACTGTTCAAAATCGTGAATATAAATGATTAACCAAATTCAACACCTTTACATATTCAATTTAAAAATTATCCACTGTCCCAAAATCGTGAATATACTCCTTTAATAAGCTATAAAAATTAACTTATCAAATTCAATCAATCTTGAATTTATAAATCAATGTTTATAGATTCACATTTATAAATTATAAAAACTTCAAGTTATAAAAATCTCTTTATTATCCAATTCTATTTAAATCTCATTTAAATGCCAAAATCCAATTTATAAGTAAATTTAACTATAAATCTTTTATTTTACAAAATCTACTCATTTTATAACTTCTCAATTTATAAATCTATAAATTTCATTACTTACTAATCCATCCATTTACTATTTCATTTTAGCACAAAAAAACTCGTTTTATAATTCTATTATTTTTAATTTGTAAATATCAATTTTTATAAATCTTTTATATAAACCGTTATAATAATTCATAAATCTCAATTTAAACTATTTTATAAAATTCATTAACTCCATACTTCAAAAAAAATCACATTTTAACTATATTTCTCAAAAATCATAATTTTTATAACATAAAAACTTAAAAACGTTTATTTATTTAAAATGAACCAATTCCAAAAATTCAATAAAATGTATATTTTCAGAAATAACTTTAAAAATCCTTTTAAAATAAAAATCTTTACTTTAACATTTTTAAACTCCAAAATAGGCCCAATGATGCAACAGCACCAAATAATCAATCACGGCATTCAAACATCATATATCATCATATGATAATCAACAAATATCACAATATCTGTAATCAATAAATAATGGTGAGGAATCCAGTTGGATCCCTCCAACCTGTTTCCCTGCATCCACAAACATTAGCACAATACCAATTCCGTTTCAATACGGAATATCGCGGTATATGGGATTTATAAAATATTATCCGCTATTATGCGGCGCAATAGGGTCTCATCTGCTATATAATGCGGGAAATCAACTCCAAGTACATATATAATACCAATTTCAATCAAGATGGAATTATCGCGGTATATGTTTTTAATAAATAACCTCCGTTTAATATACGGCGTATAGGGTCTATTTAAATCCAACAGATAACAATTTATCATCCAAGCATACAAATCAGCACAATCAATCAATTTTAAATCTAACCATTTAAAATTTAAATCGAAACAATTCGATTGAGTGAGAAGTTCTCACCTTGCTTTCAATAACAATCGCAGTGTTTTATTTCGAATAAAATTAAATGTGTGTTTAATTTTACCCAAAATTTTCACTAGCTCCGATCGATTCCAATCCAGCACCATTGCGTAGTGCTCGTCAAAACGAATCCAACTCAATTCGTTTCGTGCGTTTTCGACCTCGTATGAAAAAGTTATAGCCTTTTAAACATTATACAAATTTAAATAAATTAATTTCTATTTTCTTTTTAATATTAAACCTTGATTTCATCTCTGCCGTTCGATTTTGCTTCTGCAGATCCTGGCCGTGCATCTCTTTCTCCTCCCTCACGTTCTTTCCCGTGCGCAAAAAAACCCAACGCCGCCCCCTTCATCATTTTCGCACCCATCTATCGGCGACCGGAGCACGATCAGACAAAGCCAAACGAACGGCCACTACGATCTCCACCTCCACCGTGAATATAGATGAGCTCGGCCCTCTATTCGCTATGATAAACGAATCCAAACGTGCAGCCCTTCCCTCGAGATCCACGCCAAACCGTAGCTATAAAATCGATCACATCCATATGGATTTGAAGCACTCACTTTGCTCTACAATGTTATAGTTGGAATGTTTTGCTAAATGTTTATAGATCGAGAGAGATTAAGGGAGAAAGTATGGAGCAATTTCGGCCATTGATAATAATTAGGGCCGGCTTAAGAAGAAGGAGGGTTGGTTTGCAAAATAGAAGAGAATGGGTCCTTTTATAGAAAATTCTCAAAACACTATTCATCCGAAATTTTCCGAACTCCAAACGAAGCGTGCTGGCTGGCGTTTCTAAGGTTTACCCCATGTTTCGAACACAATGGAACGTGTTTCGGAGGCTAATTCAATCATCTGTGCGAGTTACGAAAATAAACGATCAAATTTAAATTAAACAGATTAAACGAATTTCTATACGTTTTGGCTTGCCCCGGATAAACCGTAAATCCGATTGACACGAAATTTGAAATCTTGTAATAATATAACATTACGGATCCGATGAAACTGTTTTCGTCGAAATCCGAGGCTGTTTGAAAAATGGCTATTTTTACACGTCAGTTAAATATTAAAATATTAAATTTTCACAAATTAATTTTTAATTCAGTTTTAAAAGCTCTATAACATCATCCTAACTCCAATATGATTAAATAAAATTTTACAAATCATTTTCAATCACATTAAACCCAATTTCCAATTATTTCTGTATTTTTGAAATATTAAATATCGATTTAATTATCCAATTAAATCTAGATATTCGAAATAAAATTTATTCGACTTTCAAAATTTTACTTGTTAATATTTAAAATCAATTAAATATACGAATTTTAATTGACAAAAATTCTGGGTCGTTACAAACTTTCCCCCCTTAAAAGAATTTCGTCCTCGAAATTACCAAGTAAGAAAAATTCACAAAATCCATTAACTTTTCAAAAATCATTCGTTCAAATTAAATTTCAAATTCATTTGAGTGTTTAACTTTCTCAAAATCCATAGTTAAACTTCTTACAATATCTTCACTAAGCTTCCAAATCATACTTAGTTATTTTTCAAAATTTCTATTTTTTTTTCAAAAATATTCTAACGCCTTAAATTTTCAGAAAATTTGCCATAGTCTCCTTTGCGCGGCTCGATCCGAAAAAAAATGACAATATATATCACAAATATACATCTCATCAAGTAATGAGGTATCCCGTAGGGAAAAAAGTGTAAAAGTACGATATTTAATCCGAGATATGTACCTTATATATTATTAGCGAGCATATACGGCTAATATAGCGCGAAAGCGAGCTCCAAATGCGAAGCATTCGCAATCCGCACCTACTAAACAAAAGCAATAAATGCAACCACCAAACAACTATCATCCAACAAATCCATATCAAATCAATATACATTGACTTCTCATTATTATTCAATGAATTGGTTTTTTTTTTTAATTTAATCACATTTGATTCATTAACATTAGATGTTTTTACTAACATTCACTTATTCATATTCAATTTGGTTCATTTCCAAATCAAATTCAATTCTATTTAAGATTCACTTACCAATTTGATTTCAATGATTTATAGCTTTCCATTTATCAATTCAATTTCATTAATACTTAATGAATTATATACAATCAACTAACAATCATATAACAACCAAATCATAACCATCATAACCAAATTATTAAATTTACATTCTATTTGGTTTAACACTTTTTAACTCCAATTGGTTGATATTAAATTGACTTCCATTCAATTATTCAATTTCTCAACTTCATTAGCTTCTAATGAATTTACACTTACATTCATTATCCCATATCAATTCTTTTACATTCGATTGATTAATATTCAATTCATTAGTTCAATTCAATTGCTAATTCATTTAACTAATAAGATCGAATTTCATTTCATAACCCAAGTTCATATTTATCATTTCATTTTACTATTTTACTTCGATACCAAAATCAACTTCATTCAACATTACTTAAGTTATATTCCATTTCAAACATCATTTGTTTAACTTAACTTAAATTTCCACTTATAAATCCAATTCAGAGTCAAATTCCAAAGCAAATTCTATTTAACTTTCTCAAAAGTCAATTTTTTTGGTCAGTTATTCAAATACATATTTTGTTTTACTTAACAAAATAGTTTAACCATTTTAACAATTTGTTTTACTTATTCTTCCCATTCTATAAGTTATACAACTTATTATATTTTAAACTTCCAAATCCTTTAACTTTACCAAAGCTAAATTTATAATTTCATATTATATGTTCAAAACTTGATTAGTTATATTCAACAATTACAACTTGGATTTTAAATTCAAATTTGTTTATTACATCCAAACTTCAATTTCAATTTACTATGGTAGCAAATCTATCATATAGAGACTCGAAAATGATACTGATGATGCTGCAGTCATCACCCTTATTATTTCCCAGTAACAGTAGTGAATTCAGTGCTTAATATTCTTTCAAAAATTTTCCTTTATTTATAAATCATATTTACAAATCTTTTACTTATAGAATTTCACTATTTAACTGTTAATTTTGAAAAATAACTTGCAAAATAATTAGGATTCAAAATTTTCAAATTCATAGTCCAAATTCATTTTTATATCTACAACTCATATTAGTAAATATATTCATATAGTTTCACCTTTATATACAAGATTATTTCACAATTGTAAATCATATTAATTATAATTCCATACTTTATAATTCAATTGCCTATACAATTATTCTTTTAATTAACTTATATTTATTCTTACGTTTTTTAACGACCAAACAATCAGTTCATATATACTTAATAATTCTGAAAAATTATTCCTTTGTATATAAAATATAATCAAGGTAAAATTATTTCATTTATCCTATTTTAAAACAATATCGTGTCAAATTGTTTTGTATAAGTGTTTAGAGATCCCTATCAACAACGTTAATTACTCGTGTTGACCAGAATCCATATACCACTCAACAAACCAATCACCACAATATAAAACAATTTAGATTCACTAACAAGTACGCTCTCATAGCTATTATTACACTCACACTCATTCTAGAGTACCACTGACTCTATCTCTAATGAGTAACACCCAACTGAGTCATGGTTGTCGCTTAACCATATACTCTGATACCAGATGTAACGTTCGAGATTTTTCGATGCTCGAAAACCGACATCAATACGTACACTGTATCAACTGTCGATCAATCGAATGCCGGAAAACCGAAATGTTATCGTTAAAGAAGAAAAAAAAGATAGAAGAAGAGAGAGAAAGATAGGACAGAACAGAAAGAAACAACAGAACAATATCAGAATCTCACAATCGCAGCGGAACAACATATAATAGATAAATGAATAATCTTTAAACAAAGAACTATATCAGTTATTACATTACATCACATTACATTACATTACATCATCAGAGTGTACAACAACAAAACAGCGGAAAAGAAATACTATATACTAGTTTGATACGCCATGCTCTCCAGCTTGCCTCCAATTCTCTACAGCAACTCCCGAATCCAGAATGACCTGATAACCTAACTCTAGACTGCCCGTGATAAAATTGGTGGGCACCCAGAGTTTAGGAAGAGAACAATAAACTCCAGGTCAGTCATGGGACTGGTGTGAGAACTTAAAACAGTTATTTATCTTTTTAAAAACAAACCAAGGGATATTTTAAAATAGATTCGCAATACTTGTTGGAAAATGAGACTACCATAAGGCCTCCCGCACACACACACAATGCAAACGCAGAACCGAAGGAGATTTCTCCTTATGATAGTCAAAGATGCTTGATACGCATTAAAAAGAAACATTTGATATTATTACTAGTTTATTGTGCAGAAAACATTTCGAAAGTAAAGGTATAAATCTTAGCCAGCATCGGCATTCCGCACTTATGCCTACTATAGCTACCATCTAAATAGTGGTGACCACCATAAGTAAATGGCAGGTTCTACAACTAAAACCGTACAAGGTTTCGTATTGGAGTTTGGATTTTCAACAAATGGTCAGGCCAAGGAACTTCCCATTGCCACATGAGTACGCCTATGGAAAGACGACCGGAGAACCTAACCTAAATTACGGTTAGATCTCTGCCAACACAAGGCCAGGTTACCCCTAACTGGGTAACTATTGACACGAATATGCCATCCCCCGGTCGTAACCGACCTTCATCTGAGGATCCTCGATTCCAACAACCACAAAGTAATAAATTTGTAGCAACAACATAGGTCAAGTATCTGGGCTCCATACCATGATACCACCTCTATCCAGAAGGAATGACATACACTAAAGGGGCGGTACCCCCTAATAACCTTGCTGCATCCTTCCTGTTTTGACCATTTCCGAGGTGTGAGGTCCGACGAAGTCTCGTCCACAAAGCTACGCTTTATACAAAAGCTGTGCTTTGATCATCAAATGCTCAACAGCACTTCGTATGCCACATTACCAATTTAGGAATGTATCACTAGTAACCATCAACTACATAACCTCTAAGGGTGTTAAGCTAAGAGAATAAATTCTCCGCCACCAACAGGAACATATTTAATAGAAACCAGCTTTACATCTCAAATTGTAACGTCAGACACACATCCATACAAGTCCGTTCCGGGATCGAACGGAACCGAAGGCACTTCAAAGAAGCCCTTGCAATCCGGATATTCACTAATCACGACCGGACTTCCCATCACAAAGGGTAATAAATTTCTATATCGGAGATCAACCGATGCAGAAACATTCGACGGTAATCCTTCCGTTTTCATAAATATCCGGTCTTCAACACCGTTCATCAATGCTATCCATTACGACGTATCACTATTCGAAATGGGTTATACGACTCAGAGGTCCTTTCCTGGCTAACCCGAATCGTGAGCGCTTATTTTGAAAATAAGTGTATCATTCAAATTCAAGCAAATCACATCAAATACCCATTTAAAGGTAAATATTGATAGTCGGTTATTTAACTATCAAGGCCAACAACCAAATATCCAGCACCATAACAATCATTAGGCCCTTTTCATTAATCTTCCATAAATTAATAACTCGCCAGATATTTACTTCAATTTATCTTTAAAAAAAGATACATTCTCTAAACCATTTCAATTTCTATATTGGAAAAACAATTCCAAATACTTATTCATTTTCAATTTATCTTTAAAAGATAAAAAAACCCAAAACATTTCACTTTATATTGGAAAAAAACATTTCCATACTTATTTAACCATAAGTAGTTCACAAATCTATTTATTTTCAATACTTAGAAAATATTCAATATGCTTAAAACACGATTAAGCATATATTTCATTCTTTAAGGAAAACATTCTCTTAAACACATTTATTTGAGTCAAAATGAATGTTGCGTAAATCATCGTTACGAGACAACCTAAGATCACTAGTATAGGGATTCGAAATTAAGATAGATATAAATGCTAATACTATACAAAACCATTTCCTTTCGAAAATCATTTACTATAACAACAGTGTTATAGTCTATCTTTTCCTTGTTTCTCGAAAACATCTATTTCAACAATGAATGTTGAAATCTAGGGTTTCTATCCTTAACACATTTTAAAACAACTTCAAATCGTTTTAATTCCATTTAAGAGATCACTCCCTAAACATTCCTTTAATATATTATTCACTGTTCAAAATCGTGAATATAAATCATTAACCAAATTCAACACCTTTACATATTCAATTTAAAAATTATCCACTGTCCCAAAATCGTGAATATACTCCTTTAATAAGCTATAAAAATTAACTTATCAAATTCAATCAATCTTGAATTTATAAATCAATGTTTATAAATTCACATTTATATATTATAAAAACTTCAAGTTATAACAATCTCTTTATTATCCAATTCTATTAAATATCATTTAAATGCCAAAATCCAATTTATAAGTAAATTTAACTATAAATCTTTTATTTTACAAAATCTATTCATTTTATAACTTCTCAATTTATAATTCTATAAATTTCATTACTTATTAATCCATCCATTTACTATTTCATTTTAACACAAAAAAACTCGTTTTTTAATTCTATTATTTTTAATTTATAAATATCAATTTTTATAAATCTTTTATATAAACCGTTATAATAATTCATAAATCTCAATTTAAACTATTTTATAAAATTCATTAACTCCATACTTAAAAAATAAATCACATTTTAACTATATTTCTCAAAAATCATAACTTTTATAACATAAAAATTTAAAAACGTTTATTTATTTAAAATGAACCAATTCTAAAAATTCAATAAAATGTACATTTTCAAAAATAACTTTAATAATCCTTTTAAAATAAAAATCTTTACTTTAACATTTTTAAACTCCAAAAATAGGCCCAATGATGCAACAACACCAAATAATCAATCACGACATTCAAACATCATATATCATCATATGATAGTCAACAAATATCACAATATCTGTAATCAAATAAATACTGGTGAGGAGTCCAGTTGGATCCCTCCAACCTGTTTCCCTGCATCCACAGACATTAGCACAATACCAATTCCGTTTCAATACGGAATATCGCGGTATATGGGATTTATAAAATATTATCCGCTATTATGCGGCGCAATAGGGTCTCATCCGCTATATAATGCGGGAAATCAACTCCAAGTACATATATAATACCAATTCCAATCAAGATGGAATTATCGCGGTATATGTGTTTAATAAATAACCTCCGCTTAATATACGGCGTATAGGGTCTATTTAAATCCAACAGATAACAATTCATCATCCAAGCATACAAATCAGCACAATCAATCAATTTTAAATCTAACTATTTAAAATTTAAATCGAAACAATTCGATTGAGTGAGAAGTTCTCACCTTGCTTTCAATAACAATCGCATTTTTTTATTTCGAATAGAATTAAACGTGCATTTAATTTTACCCAAAATTTTCACTAGCTCCAATCGATTCCAATCTAGCTCCATTACGTAGTGCTCGTCAAAACGAAGCCAACGCAATTCGTTTCGTGCGTTTTCGACCTCGTATGAAAAAGTTATAGTCTTTTAAACATTGTACAAATTTGAATAAATTAATTTCTATTTTCTTCTTAATATTAAACCTTGATTTCATCTCTGCCGTTCGATTTTGCTTCTGCAGATCCTGGCCGTGCATCTCTTTCTCCTCCCTCACGTTCTTTCCCGTGTGCAAAAAACCTCAACGCCGCCCCCCTTCATCATTTTCGCACCCATCTATCGGCGACCGGAGCACGATCAGACAGAGCCAAACGAACGACCACTACGATCTCCACCACCACCGTGAATATAGATGAGCTCGGCCCTCTATTCTCTATGATAAACGAACCCAAAAGCGCAACCCTTCCCTCGAGATCCACGCCAAACCGTTGCTTTAAAATCGATCACATCCGTATGGATTTGAAGCACTCACTTTGCTCTATAATGTTGTAGTTGGAATGTTTTGCTAAATGTTTATGGATCGAGAGAGATTAAGGGGGAAAGTATGGAGCAATTTCGGCCATTGATAATAATTAGGGCCGGCTGAAGAAGAAGGAGGGTTGGTTTGCAAAATAGAAGAGGATGGGTCCTTTTACAGAAAATTCTCAAAACACTATTCATCCGAAATTTTCCGAACTCCAAACGAAATGTGCCGGCTGGCGTTTCTAGGGTTTACCCCGTGTTCCGAACACAATGGAACATGTTTCGGAGGCTAATTCGATCTTCTGTGCGAGTTACGGAAATAAACGATTAAATTTAAATTAAACCAATTAAACGAATTTCTATACGTTTTGGCTTGCCCCGGACAAATCGTAAATCCGATTGACACTAAATTTGAAATCTTACAATAATATAACATTATGGATCCGATGAAACTAGTTTCGTTGAAATCCGAGACTGTTTGAAAAATGGCTATTTTTACACGTCAATTAAATATTAAAATATTAAATTTTCACAAATTAACTTTTAATTCGATTTTAAAAGTTCTATAACATCATTCTAACTCCAATATGATTAAATAAAATTTTACAAATTATTTTCAATCACATTAAACCCAATTTTCAATTATTTCTGTATTTTTGAAATATTAAATTATCGATTTAATTATCCAATCAAATCTAGATATTCGAAATAAAATTAACTTTCAAAATTTTACTTGTTAATATTTAAAATCAATTAAATATACGAATTTTAATTGACAAAAATTCTGGGTCGTTACAAAAACCGTTCATGATATATTTAAATTTCAAATAAACCCTTTTATTTTGATTTACATTCTTATTATCAAATCAACAATTCCCTTATGAAATTGATTAAAATAATTTTTCATTTTGTTACACTCATCACTCAACATTTAGCATTTCTTCTTACATCAATTGTAATATTTCAATTACATTAATTCTCCATTAATTACCAAATAAATTTCTAACATATTTAATAATAAGATGATAAATAAAACAATGGTTATATATTGATGATTCATATCTATTAACTTATTGTTGCAAAGGAAGGTTAATAAATTTTCGTACTGAATAAATGATTTCATACTCCATATTAATACCAAATGCAATTAATAACATATGATTACATCAATCTATACATCATTTATTCTATTCCTCGTTAACCTTTATTATTTCAATCGATTGAAATTACTTTAATATAGTAGTCAATTACATTCAATCAATATTGATAAATTATATGTTAATATGCATTACGACCTTTTATCTCATTAAAATTAGTTAGGTAAAAATTTATTATCTAGTAAGATTCCAATTAATATGTCATATATTTTAATTTATGACAATAATAAATTACAAAATCTTATTAAACTTATTATTATTAATTACCAAAAATACGGGTCTTTATAGGAATCTTATACTATTATGACTCTGATGTACGAGTATAGCAATATCTATGTAAAATCTTATGTTGATTAGTATATGGCGCTTCATTCCATTGTGAGATTCTATGATTGTGAAGTTTCTTCTTATCTCTCTTTTCTTTACCCTAGTGGTTCATCTTTCGAAGTAAGAAAGTTGGATGGTTACACATGGTATCAGAGCTTAGGTTGACCGAACACCTAGGCTTTGGGTTGGGGTCGACTTCGAGAGCGTGTATTTGTAAATTTTATTCGTATACATACATATTTCTGTTGGTTAGATCAGATTTGATAGGTTTGGTTAGTACACTTCCTTAAAGATTTATCTGATCTAAGTATCCTAAAAATATCTTACTTTATTCAGATAGTGAGAATGAGTTCGAGAATGAGATAAGGAAGAGGAAACTGTAGCACAACAAACATAAATGGAAGAACCCCGAATGTTAGAAGGGGTGGAATAGCCGTTGAGGTCATAGCTCCAGTATAGCCTCGAGTAAACTTCGCAACTCTGTGCAAGGACTTCACAAATCTAGGAGGAAAACCTTTCAAATGGTACCAAATCTATCATTGAAGTACAAGCTTGGCTACGGTCATGTGAGAAGATTTTCAAAGGTTTGCACATTTATGATGATTAGAAACAGTTCTTGGCATTATGGCAATTTCAAGAGGGTTCAGCTGCATGGTGGGATCCTGTCACCGCCATTGTTCCAGAAGATGAGTTCTCATGGGATAGATTCAAAGAAGTATTCAAAGACCAATTCATGTCAGCTGTCGAAAAAACTCGCTTATATAGAAGTTACATGGATCTCAAGCAGGGGAAGCTGTCGGTGGCTAAATACGAGATGAAGTTTAATGATTTATCTCGTTTTGGTCCTGGACTTATGATACCTTGTTAAAGAAGAACGAGATGTTCGTATTAGGTATAAAGGAAGTGTTCCATGAAAAGATGACTGCTTATATAAAGGAATCATTTATGTGAGAAATGCAGATTAAGGATCTTAAGGCTAGGATAAACACTAGAGATGGGGGATAGTGTTTTAGAGAATTGTTAAATCTTTTTGAGTTTTTGTTAATTTAAACACAAATGTATGCAATATTCAGACACAGATATGATCACAGAATCAAACACAGATGCAAATATAAAGTAAAAGCAGTAAAGGAAAGAACACACCGGATTTTATACTGGTTCGGAGTTACCCTACATCCAGTCCCGCACACAAGTATGGATTTCCTTTCAAAAACAATATTTACAATTACACCATCGATTTCAAGGCAACGAGGTACACCCTCCAGATTCACAATCCCCTGGGTAAAGATACTTGATTTCCCTGGCAACAAGTTCACCCAATTGATTTCCAAGGCTACAATCACACCTTATCTCGCTTGATTGATTTCCAAGGCCACAATCACACATTTTCTCGCTAAGTTGATCACAAAAAGCCTATACCTCAGAATAGCACTGAGGATCTTGCTGAGATAGTGATAGAGAATCATACCAGAGATAATCTAGTTAGATTCAATGTTGATTTCGGCAGAGTAATGGTAAGAATATGTATATAGAAATGTGGAAGAAGAAGAGGAGTGAAAAAGCAGAAAATCTATTTTAAACGTCGTTGAAAACATCCCCTATTTATAGAAGAACAACAACCATGTCCATTCGTGAAGAGATATGACGAATAGAGACTTCTTGTGAAATTTAAATTTTGAAACCAACTGACACTATGTCGACATGGTTAGGTTGGGCATGTCGACATCCCAAAGGAATTTTTGGTTATTCATTTTTCTTTGAAAATAACTTTTATCTTATATTAAAACTATTTAAAACTTTATAAATATACTTGTCTATATTAAAATACATAAGTAAATATGTAGAATAATATATACAAAATTTTACTATAATTTTATATTATAAATATTTAAATATTATTATTAAAGATAGTTAAAACCATTGATAATTTGATTTTGAAATTGAAGATTATTTTGAGGCTAAAAGTGTTTGAAATCAGGATAGATGTTTTTGATGCTTTTAAAAGGAAGGTTTCGAAAACATTTTGAAAACAAGATATAATTTTGTAAAAATCATTTTGAATAAAAATTAGTGGATACAAAACAATGTTCCGCTAGATTTTTCGTAGGTTCCATCCTACATAGGGTTCCATCCCTTTAACAGGCTTGAAGTGGATTCCATTCCATGAATAAATTGGATTTTAGATGCCAGCGTTTTTCTTGGATTTTTAACAAAATTTCTAATTAAAAGATAAGTTACTTGAACTCTTGAACTCTTGATAATCTTGATACTCATGAGTCTTCAATCTTGATATCTTGAATCTCTATACTGTACAGTCTTCATTTTTGGTACCTGCATGGTTAAATCCTGCATATACATATATTTCTAAACTATAATGTTAGTATTTATATTTTATAATTTATTCTAAGGTTGTTGTCATCAAAATCATCATCTCACGGACTAACAATATCCCTCCTTTTGATGATGACAACCTTTGCTTACAAAATATTACTTCTATCCTAATAACTCCCCCTTAATCTATGCCTAACTACCCTATTTTATATTTCTCCCCCTTTGTCATCAACAAAAACTATCTCCAAATATGTAAACAAAAACTATATCACTTCCCCTAAATCTAATACTCTATGACATGTGATTATAATGATAGTGTTATCATAAATAATCAGCACTTAGATCTAAAACTAGAACTTAGTCCTAAACTACTAACTATCTTAACTAAGTATCCATATAATAACACATATAAGAACACAAATTATTCATTAATTATATTGTTGTATTTACATTTTCGTGGGAAACGTAAGAAAGAACATACACCAAAAGGAAAAAGAGAAAAGAAACTAATGAGTGTCTTTGAAAATGGGAGATCTATGAATCCAACAGTTTGGATAGTGGAAACAAAAATTTCCACGTTGTTCGACAAGATTTCCATCTTTGTCAAAGCACACTTCTCCAATGCAAACGATTTTGTCATCATCTTCCACGTGCACTTCTTCCATGTGGACTTCTTCTTCTTCTTCACTGACCTCTTGTATTTGATCTCCTGAAGAGTCTTCGTCAATCAAGATTGGGTTAGCATGATTGTCCATTAAATTTTTTTGCAAATTCCTAAGGATTTTGCCTTGCCTCTCTTGTTCCTTGGCCATGCGAAGTTGCATTACTTGGATTTCAGTCATTAACTGAAGTGCATCCTTCAGAGAATCCTCCATTTTCGTCACACGAGCGAGAGTAGTACATTGAAATGGACCAGAAGTGGGAGAAGGAAATGAAAAGGTAGAATTTTTGTTTGATTTGGAAGAGGAGGCCATTGATTATTTGATTTCAGAGGATAGAACAGAGAAATAACAAAAAGAGTGAATAAAATTTCGAAAACGAGAAGAATATATAACCAATTATTTTGAATTTTGGTGGGAAAAAATTAAAAATTAAAAACGTTATATGTCGACATGGGTTGGGGGGTATGTCGACATGGTCCTTTAATTTTTTTATTAATTGATTTATTTTAATTTAATTTTAATTATACTTTGTTATTTACATTTTATATTTCAGTTATTAAACAAATACCTAATTCTCTTCATAATTAGTAAATATAGATTCATTTAATGGTTTTGTTAAAATATCAGCAATTTGATTCTCGAAATTAATATAATCTAGATAATTACTTCCTTGTTTATATTATCCCTGAGAAAATGATGTCTTATATCAATATGTTTAATTCGAGCATGTTGAGTAGTATTTTTGGATAAATTTATCGCACTAGTATTATAATAATAAATTGGTGATTTGGAAAATTTTAAACCAAAATCTTTTAAAGTTTGTTGCATATATATTACTTGAGAACAAGCCAAAGCAGTAGAAATATATTCTGCTTCAGTTGTTGATAAAGAAACTGTGTTTTGCTTTTTACTAAACCAGAAAATCAGAGAATGCCCCAAAAAGTGACAAGTTCCACTTGTACTTTTTCGGTCTGATTTACAACCAACATAATCAGCATCACAGTAAGATATTAAGTCAAAAGAATCATTTTTAGGGTAAAATAAGCCATAGTCTGAAGTGTGTTTAACATATCTTATGATACGTTTTACGGCTTTTAAGCGGGTCTCTTTAGGTTAGGATTGATATCTTGCACGGAGACAAACACTATGCATGATATCAGGTCTACTAGCAGTAATATAGAGTAGTGATCCGATCATTCCTCTATATAACTTTTCATATACATCTTTCGAGAGATCTTCTTTACTAAGGTACTCATTGGTTGCCATGGGAGTGGATTTTCCCCTCGTAGTAGTCAAACCAAATTTATTAATTAGGTCTTTAGCATATTTTTCTTGACTAACAAAGATACCATTATCTAATTGTTTTATTTGTAATCCTAAAAAGAAGTTTAATTCACCCATATGACTCATCTCAAACTCTTTTGTCATTAATTCAGAAAACTCATTATTCATTTCAAAATTAGTTGATCCAAAAATGATATCATCTACGTAAACTTGTACTAGTTGAATATCATTTTTATTTCTTTTAATAAAAAGAGTATTATCTACTTTACCAATTTCGAAATTTGATTGCAAAAGTAAGATCTTAGTCTATCATACCAGGCTCTGGGAGCTTGTTTTAGACCATATAAAGCTTGCTTAAGTTTGTAAACATGATTTGGTAATTTTTCATTTTCAAAAAATGGTGGTTGTTCAACATATACTTCCTCTTTTACAAATCCATTTAAAAAGGCACTTTTAACATCCATTTGATATAGTTTAAAATTATTATGATTTGCGAAAGCAAGTAGAATCTTAATGGCTTCTAATCTTGCTACGGGAGCAAATGTTTCATCAAAATCTATTCCTTTTTCTTGACAAAAACCTTGAGCGACTAATCGGGCTTTATTTCTAACTACCTCTCCTTGTTCATTCATTTTATTTTTATAAACCCATTTAGTTTCAATTATAGTTTTATTATCAGGTCTAGGAACAAGTTCCCAAACATCATTTCTAGTGAATTGATTTACTTCTTCTTGCACAGCCAAAATCCATGAATCATCAGTTGATGCTTCTTTTGGGTTCTTGGGTTCAATAGTTGATATAAAAACTACATTACTCATTTGACTTAATTGATTTCTAGTTTTAATAATAGATTGCATATCTCCTAGTATATTTTCAATAGGATGATCTTTTAAAAGTTTAATCCTTTTATTAGGATGATTAATTTCATTATAATTTTTAGTAGGCTCTTGATTTTGAGTGATTAAATCCTCTTCATCATTTGCATCTTCAAATTTTTTGAGATTTTTATCAAACGAAACATGCATTGTTTCTTCGATGTTCTTAGTTTTTAAATTAAATACCCTGTACGCTTTACTTTTATTAGAATATCCGATAAAGATACCTTTTGTCGGACTTAGGATCAAATTTATCTAAGTTATCTTTGGTATTTAAAATAAAACATTTACTTCCAAAAATTCTAAAATAAGATACTTTAGGTTTCTTTCTATGAAGAAGTTCATAAGATGTCTTATCAGTTAAAGGTCTAATTAAAATTCTATTTAAAATATAACAGGCGGTAGCAACTGCTTCTGCCCAAAAAATACTTTGGTATTTTACTACCTGAAAGCATGGTTCTCGCACACTCTTGAATCGTCCTATTTTTAAGTTCGACTACTCCGTTTTTTTATGGAGTTATTGGAAATGAAAAATTGTGAGTTATTCCTTTTTATTGCAGAATTCCTCAAACTTTTCATTTTCAAATTCAATATCGTGATCACTACGAACGATTATAATTTTTAGAGAAAGTTGATTTTGAATCCTTTTTGTAAAGTTCTTAAAACATTCAAAAGTATCACTTTTATGTTTCAAAAATATTGTCCATGTAAATCTAGAATAATCATCTACAATTACAAAAACATATTTACTATGATTTATTGACAGAATTTGAGATGGACAAAATAAATCAAGGTGAAGTAGTTCAGGAGGTTTTGAAGTTGAAATCATATCTTTTAATTTAACAGAACTTTTTCTAAGTTTTCCTAATTGACATGCATCACATAGACTATCTACTTTAAAATTCATTCTAGGGAGACCTCTTACTAGATCATGTTTTGACAGTCTAGATAAGAGTTTGAAATTCAAATGCCCAAATCTCTTATGCCAAATCCAAGGTCACTTGTACTTGCCAAAAGACACAAGTTATCATTTGAAACTTTCATACTAAGAATATAAATATTCTTTTTCCTGATTCCCTCAAATATTATGGTTGAATTATTATCTTCAACGTGACACTTATCTTTTTCAAATTTAATTTTATATCCTTTATCGCAGAGTTGACTTATACTTAGCAGATTATGTTTTAGATTCTTAACTAGCAAAACATTAGTAATAATAGGAGTTTCAGAGTTACCGACTTTGCCGATGCCAATCACATATCCTTTTGAGTTGTCTCCAAAGTTAACCAGTCTCCGTCTTTGTATATTATATCATTCAACATTTCTGGATTGCCAGTCATGTGTCTAGAACATCCACTATCGAGTATCCATTTGTTCTTTTTGATCTGCACAATTTTTCCGCTGTGGATTGATTCCTCAATTCATATAAAACATGTTTCCTGCACATCAAACAATTTTTGTAGACAACTTGAATTTGAACATTGATTATATGTCGACTCATGAGAAAACGATGATCTGAATATTTCTAAACTAGCATTAACTAACATAGCCATTTTAATAAAATTTCAAAAATCAGATTATGAAACTTTGGAAACCTTGCTCTGATACCAAATGTGAGAAATGCGGATTAAGGATCTTAAAGCTAGGATAAACACTAGAGGGGGGGGGGGGTGAATAGTGCTTTAGAGAATTGTTTGAGTTTTTGTTAATTTAAACACCAATGTATGTAATATTCAGACACAGATATGATCACAGAATCAAACACAGATGCAAATATAAAGTGAAAGCAGTAAAGGAAAGAACACACCGGATTTTATACTGGTTTGGAGTTACCCTACATCCAGTCCCGCACACAAGTACAGATTTCCTTTCAAAAACAATCTTTACAATTACACCCTCGATTTTAAGGCAACGAGGTACACCTCCAGATTCACAATCCTCTGGGTAGAGATACCTGATTTCCCGGGCAACAAGTTCATCCAATTGATTTCCAAGGCTACAATCACACCTTATCTCGCTTGATTGATTTCCAAGGCCACAATCACACCTTTTCTCGCTAAGTTGATTACAAAATGCCTATAACTCTGAATAGCATTGAGGATCTTGTTGAGATAATGATAGAGAATCAAAACAGAGATAATCTAGTTAGATTTAATGTTGATTTCGGCAGAGTAATGGTAAGAATATGTATATAGAAATGTGGAAGAAGAAGAGGAGTAAAAAACTAGAAAATCTATTTTAAAATTCGTTGAAAACATCCCCTGTTTATAGAAGAACAACAACCATGTCCATTCGTGAAGAGATATGACGAATAGACACTTCTTTTGAAATTTAGATTTTGAAACCAACTGACACTATGTCGACATGGGTAGGTTGGGCATGTCGACATCCCAAAGGAATTTTTGGTTATTCATTTTTCTTTGAAAATAACTTTTATCTTATATTAGAACTAACTTTATAAATATACTTGTCTATAGTTAAAATGTATAAGTAAATATATAGAATAATATATACAAAATTTTATATTATAAATATTTAAATATTATTATTAAAGATAGTTAAAACCATGGATAATTTGATTTTGAAATTAAAGATTATTTTGGGGCTAAAAGTGTTTGAAATCAGGATAGATGTTTTTGATGCTTTTAAAAGGAAAGTTTTGAAAACATTTTGAAAACAAGATATAATTTTGTAAAAATCATTTTGAATAAAAATTAGCGGATACAAAATAATGTTCCACTAGATTTTTCGTAGGTTCCATCCTACTTAGGGTTCCATCCCTTAACAGGCTCGAAGTGGATTCCATTCCACGAGTAAATTGGATTTTAAGATGCCAATGCTTTTCCAGGAGTTTTAACAAAACTTCTAATTAAAAGATAAATTACTTGAACTCTTGAACTCTTGATAACCTTGATACTCATGAGTCTTCAATCTTGATATCTTGAATATCTATACTGTATAGTCTTCATTCTTGGTATCTGCATGGTTAAATCCTGCATATACATATATTTCTGAACTATAATGTTAGTATTTATATTTAATAATCTATTCTAAGGTTGTTGTCATCAAAACCATCATCTCATGGACTAACAATTTATGGATCTAGTATACATGGCCCTAAGATATGAAGTGCTTTCGAAGAAGAAGCCATCAGCAGCACCAAGCATCAGTAGGAGGAGATCAAGGAAATAAATATAAAGATATTGTTTATGTTAATCGGAGTATAGTGTTGAAAGCCAAGACCGGAAGGGTATTGGAAAGAATATCTTGTGAGGTCCTAGATAATCGTATAAAGATCTTCCTTTATTCCTTAGACTCGTCCCAAAAAGAGTTAGAGTCAGCATCAGTAGTTAAAGATTTTCCAAATATTTTTGAGCCGACTAGCAGTTTGCCTCCCCATCAGGAAATTAAATTTCGTATTAATCTAATTCCCGGTTCAAAACCTGTTATTCAAACCTTATGTAGAATGGCCCCGAGAGAGAAGCAGGTGTTAATAAGTCAAATTGATGATTTGTTAAGAAAAGGGCTGATTAGACTGAATCGTTCAAATTGGGGACCGGTGTAATTTTTGAGGCTAAGTCTGATGGTTCTTTAAGATTGTGTATGGACCATAGCGATTTGAATAAGCAGACCAATCGGAATAAATATCCGTTACCTCGAATAGATGATATGTCTGACCAACTTAATGAGGCTAGAATATTTTCCCAATTCGACATCGCTACGGGTTTCCATCAGCGGAGGATAATATACCTTTAACTGCTTTTAGAGGGACGGACCTTTTCTATGAATGGATGGTTATGCCTTTTGCGTAAACCAATGCACCGACTTTTTTCGTTGATATTATGAATCAAGTTTTCAGGGATTTTCTAAATAAATTCATGTTGGTTTTCATTGATGACATCCTTATTTGTTCCAAGACTGAAGAAGAACACAAACTTCATTTGGAACCAGTGTTAGAAATGTTAAGGAAAAAGTTTTAAAGGCTATGTTTTCTAAGTGCCACTTTTGGCAATCAGAAGTAGGATAACTTGGTCATGTTGAAAGAAAGATGACATTTCAGTTGACCTGACTAAGGTAGCTGCTGTGCATGACTTCAAAACCCCAAACTCCCACAAAAATATGAAGCATTTTAGGGATGGTAGGTTATTGTAGGAAGTTCATAAAGGATTACTCTAAGATCCCCTGTCATCTAACCAAGCCGACGAAAGAGGATGTTAAATTTGATTGGACTCCAAAGTGTGAAGAAGCCTTCCTTGAGTTAAAAGAACGTTGACCAGCACCCCAGCTTTAGCTATTATAGATGGAGGAGAGGGGTTGACTGTTTATACCGATGCTAGAAGAGTTAGGTTGGGTGTAGTGTAGATCCAGCATGGGAAGGTTATAGCCTATGCAAGTAGACAGTTAAAGCCTCACGAGAAGAATTATGCAACACATGACTTGGAGCTGTTAGCCATAGCATTTGCATTGAAGATTTGGAGACACTACTTGTTGGGTAAGAATCCTTCTATTCCTCTTTAATTTATTGCTGATCTTTTAGGATTCTAGACTCCTAGTAGTAATTTCCTTCTTTAAATAGGAGAAAATTTCGAGCTCTTTACGGATCATGAGTCCATGAAGTACCTTTTCACTTAGAAGGACCTAAACTTGTAGCAGTGGCGATGGCTAGAATACCTGGCGGCTTATGACTTAGATATTTTCTATACGCCAGGGAAAGCAAATTTGGTGGCAGACGCACTAAGTAGGAATGCTATTTTGGCCTTCTTGGAAGTCACTCCAACTCTATTCGAAAGAATTGCGAGCAAACAAAAGGAAAATAGTCTTCTATTGGAATTTATTCAAGGCATTGAGAATGGCCAAAGTTCTAATTTCGAGATTGATAACCATGGTACTTTAAGGATGAGTGGAAGATTATGCGTTCCTGATATAGATGATTTTAGACAAGAAGTTTTAAAGGAATGCCATTGGTCTAAGTTAAGTGTCCCCTTTGGTGTTAGTAAGATTTACAAGAATATGAAGTGAGTGTTTCGGTGGCTTGGGATAAAGAAAGATATTTCAATCTATGTCAGCCAATGTCCAATCTGTCAACAGATAAAAGGCAATCACCAGAAGACGGTTGGTTTACTTCAACCCTTGGAAATCCCAAATTGGAATTGGGAAATGATATCAATGGATTTTATCAATGGGTTACCCAAAACCAGAAAAGGAAATGAAGATGTGTTGGTCATTATAGATCGGCTAACAAAGAATGCTCATTTTATTTCAGTAAAATCGACGAGAACTGCAACTTCTTTGGCAGAAATTTATATAAGAGAGATAGTAAGATCGCATGGAGTCCCAATAAGTATAGTAAGTGATCGAGATCCAATCTTTACTATTCAGTGTTCGGAGTCGTTGCAAGTAGCTTTAGGAACAAAGCTAAGCTTGAGACAACATATCACCCCAAGCAGATGGACAAACAAAGAGAGTGAATCGGATTCTAGAAGATGTTTTAAGGGCGTGTATTTTGGATTTTGGAGGTTTATGGGAAGACCATTTTCATTTAGTGAAATTCTCCTATAATAATAGTTATCAAGCGAGCATTGGCATGGCACCCTACGAAGCTCTCTATGGATGTCCTCGTATGTCGTCGACATGTTGGGTTGAGACTGGAGATTAGCTAGTACTTGGGCCGGACGTGATTCGAGAAGCTGTTGAAAATGTCGAGGTGATAAAGAGAAGGATGAAGGAAGCCCAGGATTGCCATAAGAGTTATGCCCGCTAAAAGGAGAAGAGATTTGGAATTTGAAGTTGGAGACTCTATATTTGTAAAGATCTCCCAAATCAAAGGAGTTTTTCGACTTGGAAGGGAAAGGAAGTTGGCACCTAGGTATATTAGACCTTTTATGATTATTGAAAGGATTGGAGCCCTCACCTACAAGGTTGAATTACTAGAAAGGTTGTCGGGGGTCCATAATGTTTTCCATGTGTCTTATTTGAGAAAGTATGTTCATGACCCATCATTGATTGTAGAGCCGTCGATTCAAGAGGAATTTGAGGTAGAACCGAACTTGAGGTGATCAGGCATCAAGTTCATATTATAGATCAAGATGAGAAGAGGTTGCACAATAAGGTGGTGAAGTTGGTAAAGATTCAATGGAGTAAGGATCCCTGAGATTGTACTTGGGAGATGGTGGATCACATAAGGGAAGCCTATCCAGAATTGATGTTAGGATAGTAATTGTTTGTATGTATAGTATATGAATTATTGTATTATGGATGCTTAGTGTATATCCTTTTGTATGGATTTAATGCTATATAATTTATGACCTTTTGAGTTACTCTAAGTTAACTCTTATTGTTATTTTAGGGACGAAATTCTTTTAAGGGAAGGAGAGTGTAACGATCCAGGTTTTAATCACTTTAATTATGGACTTTTAAATATATTTTTAATAATTAATTAATAGATTTTATAACTAAAATTAAAACTATTTTACATAATAACTAGTGATGCTAAATTTTTTTTTAAACTTTGTTTACAAAAATAATTAGTTCAAAACAAAATAGAAAATGTGAGCGAAAATCATTTTTCGAATCATTAACTTTCCGATGCCGAAAAGTTGTTGAGGGACGTTTTGAAGTAGGATTTCGTAATTCGATTTACTTAACAAATATAATTTGATAAAGTTGACTAAATATAATGACATGACACATTTAAATGAAATGTGGCATAAGTTGTCATTTCTTTAGAAACAAAAAGAACATAATGTACTAAGGCATGTTTTCTCATTAAAATGTATGGGAAGACAAGTTGTACATGTTGGGGATGGGGGAGGAAGAAGCATGCTTGGTGATGTGGCAACATTATAAGGGAGGGTATGTACTTTAGGGTAATACATTAATTTAGTTAATGTACTTTGTATATATTGAAATTATTACAATTCTCTCTTGTTTTATCCTTTCATTTACATTTCATAAAAAGAACTCTTCATGTTTCATGACACTTAATGGCTTCCAATATAGTTTCTCAAGTTTAAAATTCTAATTCAACCACTTTTTTACTCCTAAAACCTTGTCTAAACTCACCTCCTTCCATTTCAATACCTCTCCTTCACAAAACTAATCCACCTCACCATTTCTTTACCTTGGACAAACACTAGATCCTCCATAGCCGAAACTATTGCCATTCCAGCTACCAAAAACTCCACTTTTCCAAGCTAGAAGCATAGGCCTTGGACATATTTGGGTTTTAGTAGAAGTTAGTTGGATTTTGCCCCGTTCGATGAGTAAAGTTTCACTCTTTAATTAAGTTTTCTAAACATATATATGTGCCTAACTTGTTGTATAAATGATGTTGTGTTTGGGTAAAGTAATGTTGGGTTATATGTATGTATTGTTCTTGGGTTATAATGATGCTTGGATGTAATCATACGTGCTTGGTTATGTGGATGTATATTTGGAATATGATGGTTAAGTAGTCAAGTTAGTTTTCCTATTATAATATAGCTTGTATATGTTGGTTATGGAAATGTTTACATGTTGTGATGTTATGGTTATGCAATCATGTATGTTGTGAACATGAATATATGATGGTATGCTAAGGAAGTTAGCATCTTACTAGTTAAAGCGACATGTTATCCATTATATAAAATTCAAAATCTTTGGTTTTAAAATTTGCAAAAGGTTTTCAAGTTTTAAATAGTTGTTAGTCTTCCAAAATATGCTTTTATTTTTTAGTAAAGTTTTCTATTCAAGATTCAAAATTTTAAAAGGATTCAGAGAACAAATTTCATGTTGGAAATTTCGAGTCGTATAGCGATAGTTGCTATAAGTGCAGTTCATGAAAACAAACTCTTTTCGAAATCTAAAATATTTTCACTTAGAAATTTTTTAGGAAAATGTTTTAAACCTTATATTAAGTAATTAAAAAGGTAATTATTATTTAATTATTTGTTTATTTAATAAATGATGAATTAATTAATTAATTATGTAATTAGTACTTGATCATTGCTTAATTAAGGTAATTAATACTTAAGAGTTAATCAATTAAGTTAATTTTAATTAGTTAATTAATTAAATTTAATTATTATTTAATTAATAGTTAAGGATTAATAATTTTTAATTATTTATTAATAAGGTTTATATTTTTAATTAATTATTAAAGATTAATTAATTATTTTTAAAAGAGATTTAATTAATGATTAATTAATTACGGATTAATAAATTTTAGTTAAGATTTTGATTAAGACTTAAGTAAGACTTAATTATTATTTAATTAGTAAATATGGGTTTTAAATCACTTTGTTTCTTAAATTTTGATTTTGGTTTAAAATTATTTTTCTTTTTTGAAAATGTTTTAAATCAAGAGATTTCTTTGTCGATTACCCTTAAGTAACCTCAAACAAATATGAAATTAGAATTCATGTGTAATGTTTAAATTTAGTAAATGGTTATCCATATGCAAACTCTATACTCTATACAATTACCCTAAGTAGCGGATTGTCCCCTATTTATAACTTGACATGTTTTGACTCAGTAAGCATGTTGTGTATATTATTGTTCCCCAATAAGGACTTGAATACTGGTTACATACTTCCAAAAGAACCGGAATTGAGTTAATAAAAATTATCACTTAGTTTTGAGACCCTGGTTTCAGATAAGTATAATTTATCCAAACCACTCCAAACTTATAACGCTTGCGATGTATTATTAGGAAGTATGCCATGAGGATGTGCTATTCTTCCTAAGGGTGATTCCAAAATGGAAGATAGTAAATGTTGAATGTTTGTTCGATCCCGGAACAACTTGAATGGATGAATGCTAGCATTGCATTGGTTGCCTGGAGGGTTGTGTTAGCATTCCAAGATGGTCTGCTCAAAGTAAAGGTAATCGTAACCTCAAGCCTCACACCTGGAAATGAATAAAATCAAGGGATGCGCTTCAAGTCTATGTGGTTCGCTACCATTAGGGTATGGTCATCACCCTATTCGGTGTGTAAATTCACTTTAACTAAGTTTTTATAAACATATATATATGTGTGTATATATATGCCTAACTTGTTGTGTAAATGATGTTGTGTTTGGGTAAAATAATGTTGGGTTATATGTATGTATTGTGCTTGGATTATAATGATGCTTGGATATAATCATATGTGCTTAGTCATGTGGATGTATAGTTGGAATATGGTAGTTAAATAGTTAGTTTGCCTATTATAATCTAGCTTGTATATGTTGGTTATGGAAATGTTTGCATGTTGTGTTGTTATGTTTATGTAATCATGTATGTGGTGAACATGAATCCATGATGGCATGCTAAGGACGTTAGCATCTTACCAGTTAAAGCGATATGTTACCCCTTATATAAAATTCAAAATCTTTGGTTTCAAAATTTGCAAAAAGGTTTTCAAGTTTTAAATAGTTGTTAGTCTTCCTAGATATGCTTTTATATATTAGTAAAATAATTTTTTCTTAAGAGTTAAAATTTTAAGAAGACTTAGAGAACAAATTTCAACTTGAAAATTTCGGGTCGTATAGTAATCGTCGCTATAAGTGGAGTTCGTGAAAACGAACTCTTTTCGAAACATAAAAATGTTTTCACTTTAAAATCTTTTTAGAAAATGTTTTAGAACTTATATTAAGTAATTAAAAAGGTATTTATTTATTTATTTATTTAATAAACGATGAATTAATTAATTAAGCAATTAAATTATTGGTTAATTAAGGTAATTAATACTTAAGTGTTAATCAATTAAATTAATTTTAATTAGTTAATTAATTAAAGTAAATTATTTATTTAATTAATATTTAAGGATTAATTATTTTTAATTATTCATTAAATATTATTTAATAAGGGTTAATTATTTCTAGTTATTTATTAATTATCAATAAAAGGGATTTAATTAATTGATAATTAATTACTGATTAACAAATTTTAATTAAGATTAATTATTATTTAATAAGGGTTTAATTTGTTATTTAATTAATAAATATGGGTTTTAAATTTCTTTGTTTCTAAAATATTGGTTTTGTTTAAAATTATTTTTCTTTTTCAAACATGTTTTAAATCAAGGTATTTCTTTATCGATTGCCCTTAAGTAACCTCAAACAAATATGAAATCGAAGTTCATGTGTCATGTTTAAATTCAACATATGGTTATCCATATGCAAAATATATACAATCATCCTAAGTAGCGAATTGTCCGCTATTTATAACTTGACATGTTTTAAATCAGGAAGTATGTTGTGTATATTAGAGTTCCCCTGCGAGGACTCGAATACTGGTTACATACTTCCAAACGAACCAGAATTAAGTTAGTCGGAAATTATCGCTTAGTTTGGAGACCTCGGTTTTGGATAAGTATAATTTATCCAAACCACTCCAAACTAATAATGCTCGTAATGGATTCTTAGGAAGTATGCTATGGGGATGTACTAACCTTCCTAAGGGTGATTATAAAATGGAAAATAGTAAATGTTGAACGTTTGTTCGATCCTTGAACAACTTGTATGGATGAATGCTAGCATTGCATTGGTTTCCTAGAGGGTAGCGTTAGCATTCCAAGATGGTCTTCTCAAAGGAAAGGTAATTGTAACCTCAAGCCTCACATCTAGAAATGACTAAAATGAGGGGATATGCTTCAAGGCTATGTGGTTCGCTACCATTAGGGTATGGTCATCACCCAATCTAGATCGATGTAAGAAAGTATAAAATCTATTCCTTGTGTTTTTCTTGCCTTTGTGCAATTATTTAGCGACTTGCACTTATGCAGTCGTATGATCTAGGTGGTTTTGGGAGAGACCACCTACCTCTAGTTGATTTTTCTTACCTTAATTATCGTTAATCTTATATCGGTATGGCTCCTTTCATAGCGATATACTGAAGTTCATGTCGATTACTATCTTGTTGGTTGGAGTCTGGGATAAAGTGTGCTAAGTCCGTCTCTATTTGTTAAGCTTCTAAAGAATCTATCTCAGCCGAATTATCTATTACGTAACATCCTATTAGTATTCTTTATTCGATGGTGAAACTCTTTCGAAATAGAAATGTACTGCTCATAAAGATTCAATGGTCCGCTAAGCCTAATGACTTTACTTGGAAAACCATAGAATTTATCACACAAGCTTATCTTGGTTTTCCATCTTAGTGTGTTGAGGGTGAGAATATTTTTAAACTCAATCTTATCTATTTTCCTTTAATAGATGAATTAAATCGTGTTGAGTACCGCTCTTCTCTAGAAAATTACGAGGACACAATTTTTATAAGGGAGAGGGTCTGTAACAACCCTGGTTTTGCGATTACCCGTTAGTAATAATAAATTATACGAGATTATAATTTATTAATCCCTATTAATAACAATAACAATAAATTATGATGAGATCACAATTTATTAGTCAAGAGATAAATATAATCCGAGACAGATAATTTAATTAAATTATCGTAGTAAAATCTAAAATTTGGGTTTTGTATTTTTCTTGGGGAAAATTTTGAGATAAAGGATGTTGGATTATTGAAAATGATTAAATATGGAGTTTTGGAGAAAATACATTAAGTTGGGAGAAAATTTGAGGAAAATAGATTTAAACTATATGTTGGGTTGAATTTGAATTAAAATAAATTGTTAGGAATAAATTGAGTTTCAAATTTTATATTTGATAGAGAAATAAAATAATTTGAAAATGGAAATTTGTTAAAATTGTTTATTTTAAATAAACAATGGATTTTAGTGAATAAAATAGAATTTTGATGGCTTGACTGAAAATTAAGTTTGAATATAAGAAATGTGTTGATTTGGAGATTTATTGAATTAAATAAGTGATGCAAAATAATTTAATTCAATATCGTTTGTTGTATATAAATAAATAGTGTTGGAAATAAATATATAATGTTGAAAATAAAGTTTTAAAATTTTACTTTGTTAGTTTGTGACATGGTTTCAATTTGATAAAATGCAATAATTTTGCAAATTATTGCCAAATGTTGAGATTTATAAATTTTAATGGAGCATTAAGATTTAATATGATAAATATTGAAAATGAAAAGATAGAATTTTGTTTAAAAATAGTATTTAGTCTAAAAGTAATGTTAAAATGGTTTGTTACATTTAATTCGACAAGAAAATAATTTTTGTGTAAACTTATTTTGGTGTTAAAAATAGTGTTTTATGTAATTTATAGTGTAAATTGATGTATTTAGGTAAAATAAGGTTTTAAAAATGGAAAAATAATTTTTATAGCTAAAATAAAATGTTGTGAAACTTTTTTGGTAAAATAAATATTTGTTGAATAAAATTTATTTGGTGGAATTGTATGTAAATAATGAGAATAAAGTGAAAATATGAATTTATGTAGTTAATTTAGTTTAAGTATTATCATATGGACTAATGGACATTGGGTTCAAACCTAAAGTCCATTTCTATAAATATCCGGAGAGAAGCGTACGTTCCTTTCTTTTTCATTCTTACTTCTTCTTCTAAAAAACAACAATCATAAAAAGAAAACTATGGCTGCTTCTCTTTTATTCCCATTCTATCTTCAAAATTTATAAAAAATCATAAAGAAATCAAAGGAAATTAGCTAATCAAAGAGAGTACAGGTAATCAAAATCAAAAATTTAAAAATCTTCTTATTTATTTCCTGATTTGAGAAGAAATTGTATGTAATTCAATTCTTTCTTGCTGCATGTTCTTTTTCTTGTCAGTAGCAGGTTCTTGGAGCTTCTCATGGCCATAAAATCATTACCCTGCAACTCTAATTCGATAAAAGGCATATAAGGTGAGTAAAAACTCACATATCTAGCAAGAATAACCTGTTTGGGAAAATCTGGATACTATTTACGTTCTTTTTGATTTACTGTAAACTGGATGTTTCAAACTATAGTTTCCAGTTAAATCTTTGACTTGGTTCATCTTTGAAAACTCATATCTCCTTGATTTCATGCCGGATTTAAGTGAGACTTTTTTCAAATAATTTTTTGTGTTTTGTTGTTTATGCATGTCAAATTTCATAGTTTAATAGTACCTAAAACTACTTCAAACTATTGCTCGAAGATTGAATCAAGCAAGGAAGAACTACCTGTAGGATTCAAGATACAAAGGTCGACCATGCACATATAGGGATTGACCTTATGGTTGACCCAGGCTATAGATAGGTCAACCTTAGGGTCGACCTATGCTATATGAAGGTCGACATACAGGTTGACCTGTGCACAGTTTTTCTTCTACCTTGTTTCCTTTGTTCCATTCTGTTTTGCTTCTTGTTTCCGAGACTTTTTGCAACCATTTTTATGATATTTTTGTGATGTTATAAAGGGCTTGAAACCTATCTATAGGTAAGCCAATATTTTTGGTTGGTCCGTACTCTGAATTGACAAGTATTTGAGACAGTTTCCTATGCCGATTTTCAGAGTTTTCGATGTTTTCAGTTGTTTTTGAGTATGAGATTTCTAAAACAATTTCGAAATGTTTTTTATATTAAAATAGCTTTCGAAATAAATGTTTTAAAAATTTTAAAATTATTTTTAAAGATATCAAAAATTTATATTCTCTATAATAAAGAGAATTTCAAAGGTTTGTTTTCCAAACGATTTTCAAAAAAATTGTTTTAAAATTAGTTTTCTCAAACGAATTATTTTCTATATAAAATACACGTTTTTACACTCTTTGAGCATACGAGAAATTGAACTAAGTGATTTAATGAAACATGTGGTATGAGACACATGCATTTACTTTTTTGGTTAATTCTGGACTTATCCATTTGAGGAGAATATTTGTGATTTAAATTATTTTTCTAGTGTGGCATTGACTTACATTTGGTAAACCATTAAGTGAGAGCGTGTGGCATGGAATGCACAGTCACCAATTTTTCGGTTCCTATTTGAGAGTTTGCGACATATTCATGAGTTATTACCAATATTGGACCTTCGGGTCATTTGTCCTTCGGGATGTTGTCCTTCGGGATGTTTTGTCCTTTAGGATATTTGTCCTTTGGGATGTTTTGTCCTTCAGGATGTGGTCCTTCATGATGTTTGTCCTTTGGGACGTATTTGGCGCCTTATTTTGAGTGACAGTACTTGGTGGACTTCAGCCATTTTTTAAGCACATGTTATCTTTTGTGTTGTTTTCATCATTTATTTATGATTTCAAATGTATCGCCATTTCGAGATTATTTGGCCTTATGAGCCATTTGAGACTTGTTATGTGGCGATTACATTTTTAGAGTTTGAATTCTTAATTGATTTCTACACATTATGATTTGTGATTGCTATATTTTGGCGTTTAAATTGAGATTTATAATCTCCTTTTAGGAAGCTATTGTGATTGCCATCTTTTAGCGTATTTTCGAGATTTGAAAATTTCATATTTTTGGGAATTATTTGTGATTGCCATTCTTTGGCGAATTTGGGGTCTTATGATCTCCTATTTAGGATTTAAGGTTTATAGAAACCATTATATTGTCTTTTGAATATGCCGATGATATGAGGCGACTAAATGTGTTTAATTAATATTGCCGATCTTGGCTCTACCGATACAACCTCTTATGATACATAGTAGTTGATATATTTTTATGATATTATCTCACATGAAGTGTTAACATATATTAGTTTTACTTCTTCTCAATCGAGAAGAATCTTTATCCTTTACCCTTATACTTCATTTATCACTTGCTAATCAGTTTATTTAAGCTAGATCGACCCCATGTGTTTTTATATACTCGGGTCAGACCGAGTTATTTTAGGTTAGTCACCTGCCGTAGGACTTTGCTATGTCGCTTATGTTTTGGACTTTCTACAGTCACCTTTTTGTAGTTTTGTAGTCATTTTGTAAACTCTGATATGTATCTATTCTTTTTGACTTGATGTATATATGGTGGTCCTTCTACCACTTTTGTTGTATCACTCTGTATTATACTGTGACATATCTATGTATATGTATATATATGTTTGATTGCTATTCGATGATTCGTTATATTTGTTTGTTGTTGGATTCTGTTCTGATAGATCCGTTAGCCACCGTAGTTTTACATTAAATATTTTTTGAGTATGTCGATCCACTTGAGAGAGAAAAAAATTTAGAGCACCCAATCGACGTATTCAATAGATGTTTAAGACAAAGCTATGGATGGTCGTCCTAACCAACCCTATTCTCCGCATTAGCAGACAGTATTACTCCATAATACGCTTTGTTAATGTGGGTCTCAGCGGTGGGGCGTCACAGCTTGGTATCGGAGCTTAGTTCAGAAAAAAATGATAAACACAGAACATAACATATATTACGATACATCAATGTAAGTGTTGCATATTCCCTAAATATCGTGTCCTTAACCTATTCGTGCCCTTTAGAGTAGATATAAGTTGGGAATACACCTAGGGATGCATTTTAATTCTATAGTATTCCATAGATGAATTAATAATATCTTACCCTTTGAGTAATCCTAGTCGTGATTGTTCTATTTGAGTTCTCTTTGATACGAGTGTTTGACACTCATTCGTATCGAAGGAGCTTGTTGATGCCGTTGAGTGTTTCTTATCATGTCACTTCTTTGAGGATTGCAAATCCTATTGAGGGATCTGCAACACTTAGCATGTTGTCGAGAATGTTGAGATTATTTTATTTAGTCTTCCTTCCATGCAAATCTGCACATTATTCATTACCTTGGGTTTAATGTAATTTAAGGATGGATTGGTTTGCTTGTTATTAAGCCCCAACCCTATTTTCTGAAAGGATCCTATATTTTAGGCTTCCTAATTCGAATGATTATTCGTCTCTTGTTCTTCAAAATGTGGACGGTGATTCCGAAGTTTCTTTATTTGCTCCTAAGTTTCAAGATAATGATGATGTATCTTGAATTCCAGTTGTTTGTGATTTTGCAGATGTTTTAGAGTCCGTTTCAGCTTTGCCACCCAAGCAGGCAATTGAGTTTCGTATTGACCTCATTCCTGGTGCTCGGCCTGTTAATCATCCTCTCACGAGGATGTCCACTAAGGAAATGAGGATCTCAAAAAGCAATCGCTAGGGCTTGAAGCCAACAATTCATTCAGTCTAGTTTTTCACAGTAGGGTGATGTGGTCATATTTATTAAGAAATCCAATGGTACTCTTAGGCTTTGCATCGATTTTCGCAAGCTTGACGAGTTAACTATTTAGAACGAGTACTCATTGCCTAGGATAGATGACTTGTTCGATAAATTGAGTGGTGCTACGGTCTTTTCTCAACTTGACCTTGCATCTGTTTTCATCAGTTGTGAGTTTTGTGGAGGATAGCGTTCCATTTACCGCATTATACACTCGTTAGGGTTCTTATGAGTCGTTCGTTATGCCATTTGGTTTGACGAACACTCTAGCTTATTTCGTCGATCTTATGAATCAAGTATTCTTGGAATATCTTGATGAGTTCGTCCTTGTATTCATAGATGGTGAGTGAAAGCAATAATTTAAATTGCAATTCTTTCTAACTGAAGATATACTTATAAGTATAACTGGAATCGGTTAACTGAGACAAGAAAAGAATATTTTGTAAAATTATGTAAGAGGCATGTTTATCATTTAGAAAATGATTTTGTGTTGGATTGTCCATCGAGTGCTTTAAAAATTCTGATCGATGTGCCCGATCATCATTATCGATAAAAATTTTCTAAACACTATGATGAGACAGTCAAACACAGTAAATTGAGTCGCAATAAGTAAACGTTTGAAAATAAATTAATATGGGGTTGAGTATTAAATTTTTATTTTAGATAACAAGCCATTAAACCATAGAGATGGTGGGATAAATGGCGAGGCGGTTTTGATCATTTGCTCAACTCTACAGCCAATTGATAAGGTCATTCACTAAAAACCAATGTCGAGACAATGCCATTATATTATTGGAAATTTGTTAAATTGAATATGGTTATGTTTTAGTTGGTTTTGTAAGTATAACCTATAGAAATCTAAATAATGATACCATATGGTAATTTGAGTAAGTAAGGTAAATTATTCTAATTAAGGAGATATCTTACTTGGAAGAAAATATTATTTGATGCTTTGATTAATAAAATGATGTATTCAAGATAAGTAAATGCATTGGGTAGAAAAATTAAAATAGTAATTGAATATTTTAGTGCAAAGTTATATATGTTGATCATAAAATTTTGTTTTGACACTTGGTTGTTTGATTGGTAATAAAGGGTAATATTTAAAACTCTATCTTAAAGGAAAATAATGGAACGCTAATTTTAGACCTTTAGCATGAATTCGTGAGAAAAACTTTGTTTTGAATTTTGATGGTATTAAAGATTTGTTGGTATGAATTTGTAAAATTCTTTTGAAAACAAGTTTAAGTAAATTATCAACTTTAGCTAGTTTTGTGTTGATAATGTGATGGAATTTAATTTTGAGACAAGAAAAAATATAAATTTGAATGGTTCATTTATTATAAATGCTATATATAGAAGTGCTAGGTGTAATTAATGAATAAGGCATGTTATGCAATCATTTTAAATTGTGAGAACAATTTTAAAATTAATATGTAAATCCAAAAATTTGTTTTTGGATAGATAATTATCTCTTGATAGTAAAAGAGATAAGTAATCTCATTCAAAATGAGTTTTCATAATCAATTGTTTGAAAAACTTGATTGTGTACAATAATGAAAGTGTTTCCTATTAGTGAATTGTTTTTACATAATGTTAATTATAATTTTGGAATGTATTAGCTTTCCAGGAAATATGATCATGAAATAAATGATTTAGCATAAAATTTTTGGTTAGAAATGTAGTTTGAAATTAGAATGGTTTGGAAATTTCAATTTTCAAATTGATTTTAAAAGCTGAAATTTTATTTGGAGAAGTGCTGTACTAAAATAGCAATAACTTGAGATTTGTAACTTTAAATAAACTCAATCCTTTTAAAAATAAAATAGCTTTCAATAATCTATAAATTTTCTTTTTACGACTTTGGAAAGTATTGCTTTTTATTTAGTTTAAAATGAGTTTGAAAGTGGATGGACATCTCTGTCCTATTTTAAATTTTCTAAGATAAAAGCTGAAAGTAATTTTAGCATAACTTTCAAATCAAGAATCCGATTTTGATGATCTTTATATTGCTGGAAAGCTTAGACCTAGTACAACAACTTTATTTTTATAAGTTTTCTCATAATTTGAAGTTTGCTAAGTCAAAACTTGATTTATTTTTGGCAGGTTTGAAATTAAATAAAATGTTTTGTTTCCTCTAAGAGTCAAGGGTAACATTTCCTATCTCGTAAATTTAACTTAATTGATTATTAGCGTGGAAATAAAAATTACAAACTATAGTATATTTATGGAAGAAATAAAGGGTTGAATAACTTAAATTTTATTTAATCTAAATAAAGAATAATGAGCTTAAATTAAAATTTAAATAAGAAGCTTTGAAAATTTTCAAGTGTTGAAAAATTGAGAATTTGATTATGAAGATAATGGGTTTGAAAACTCTAAGAACATTGGATTATTATAAGAAAGTATAAAATCTATTCCTTATGTTTTTCTTGCCTTTTGCAATTATTTAGCAACTTGCACTTATGCAGTCATATGATCTGGGTGATTTTAGGAGAGACTACCCACTTCTAGTTGAGTATTCTTACCTTAGTTATCGTTAACCTAATATTGGTATGGCTCCTTTCGTAGCGATAAACGGAAGGTCATGTCAATTACTATCTTGTTGGTTAGAGTCTGGGATAAAGTGTGCTAAGTCCTGACTCTATTCGTAAAGCTTCTGAAGAATCGATCTCACCCGATTTATCTATTGCGTAACATCCTATCCGTATTCTTGCTTGGAATGTGAAACTCTTTAGAAATAGGAATATACTGCTCGTAAAGGTTCAATGGTCCGCTAAGCCTAAAAACTATATTTGGGAAACCATAGAATTTCTTAAGACATCTGATCTTGGATTTCCATCTTCGTGTGTTGAGGGTGAGAATTTTTTTATACGCAAGCTTATCTATCTTTCTTTACTAGATGAAATAAATCGTGTTGAATATAGCTCTTTTCTAGAAAATCATGAGGATGTAATTTTTATAAGGGGCAGGGTCCGTAACAACCCTGATTTTGCGATTACTCGTTAATAATAATAAATTATGATGAGACTATAATTTATTAATCCCTATTAATAGAAATAATAATAAATTATGATGAGATCATAATTTATTAATAAGAGATAAATATAATCTGGGACAGATAATTTGAATAAATTATCTAAATAAAATCTAAAATTTGGGTTTTGGATTTTTCTTGGGGAAAATATGAGATAAAGGATGTTAGATTATTGAAAATGATTAAATATGGAGTTTTGGAGAAAATACATTTAGTTTCGAGAAAACTTGAGGAAAATAGATTTAAACTATGCGGTGGTTGAATTTAGATTAAAACAAAATGTAGGGAATAAATTGAGTTTCAAATTTTATATTTGATAGAGAAATAAAATAATTTAGAAATGGAAAATTTGTTAAATTTTTTTACTTTAAATAAACAATGGATTTTGGTGAATAAAATAGAATTTATATGGTTTGGTTGAAAATTAAGTTTGAATATAAGAAATGTGGATTTGGAGATTTATTGATTTAAATAAGTGAAGTAAAATAATTTAATCCAATATCATTTGTTGTATATATATAAATAGTGTTGGAAATAAATGTATAATGTTGAAAATAAAGTTTTAAAACTTTATTTTGTTAGTTTGTGATAAAAATGAGCAATACATGGTTTATTTTTTGTTAAATTGCAATAATTTTGCAAATTATTGCGAAATGTTGATTTTTATAAATTATAATGGAGTATTAAGATTTAATATGGTAAGTATTGAATGTAAAAAGGTGGAATTTTGTTTAAAAATAATATTTTGATGTAAAAGTAATGTTAATATGGTTTGTTACATTTAATTGACAAGAAAATGATTTTTATGTAAATTCTGGGGATAAAAATAGAGTTTCATGTAATCTATAGTGTAAATTGATGTATTTAGGTAAAATAAGATTTTAATAATGGAAAAATAATTTTTATAACTAAAATAAATTTTATATATTTTGTGAAACATTTCTGGTGAAAATAAACATTTGTTGAATAAAATTTATTTTGTGGAAATATATATAAATAATGAGAATAAAGTGAAAATATGAATTTATTTATTTAATTTAGTCTAAGTATTATCATATGGAATAATGGATATTGGGTTCGAATCCAAAGTCCATTTCTGGATATATCGGGGGAGAAACTGTACGTTCTTTTCTTTCTCATTCTTACTTCTTCTTCTAAAAAACAACAACCAGTAAAAAGAAAACTATGGCTGCTTCTCTTTTATTCCTAATCTACCTTCAAAATTAGCAAAAATAAAAAAGAAATCAAAGGAAATTAGCTAATCAAAGAGAGTACAGGTAATCAAAATCCAAAATTTACAAAATCTTCTTATCTATTTTTTTGAGTAGAAATTGTATGTAATTCAATTCTTTCTTGCTGCATATTCTTTTTATTGTCAGTAGTAGGTTCTTGGAGCTTCTCATGGCCATAAAATCATTATCTTGCAGCTCTAATTCGCTAAAAGGCATATTAGGTGAGTGAAAACCTCATCTCTATCAAGAGTAAGATGTTTGGGAAAATCTAGATACCATTTGCGTTCTTATTTGATTTAATGTAAACTGGATGTTTCAAACTATAGTTTCCAGTTAAATCTTTGTCTGGGTTCATCTTTGAGAACCAATATCTCCTTGATTTCATGCCGTATTTGAGTGAGATATTTTTCGGATCATTGTCTGTGTTTTGCTGTTTATGAAACTGCTTTAAACAATTGCTCAAAGATTGAATCGAATAAGGAAGAACTGTGTAACGTTCCAAAATTTATTGATTTAAATTTGGTAACTTATTTAAAGTTTTGTAATTTAATTTGAAAAGTTTCAAAACATAATAAAATATTATTAATATTAAGTATTACAAAAATATATGGATATAAATAAAGTATTTGGTAATTTAAGCTTTAAATAAATGATAATAATAAAAATGTAAAAAAAACAAGAATTGTGTTAAACATAAATATATAAGGTAAGTTAAAAACTATAAAAGTAACCATGACAATTTTATATTAAGCAAAGCAAATCAAACAAAAATGTATGTATGTGAATTATGCAAGCAAGAAAAAATATCTATATACAAAAATCAAATGCATAAGTATGTAAACTTGTAAGGGAGCATATGCATTAAATAACATCATCTCAGCACAACAAATATCATTTCAATATGCATGAAATAAGAAAAATCTCTGACCATCAAGGAAATAGAAAAATATCTTATATAGCAGGCCTTCCTTGCAGAACTGTTTTCTATATATGCAATGCAACTTAGTCTTATTCATTTAAATACAAAACTTAGCAAGCCTGAAAAGAAAAGAAAATTAAACGTCATTATCTTATAAACTCAAACATCATTCAAGATCAAAACAGAAAGGATTTACAGGAAAATCATATTGCAGCCTTCAACACTAAAGTGCTATCTGTTTCAAAATCTTTTCAAGTGAGTAAACTTTTCTTTTTAATTGGAACTGAATCTTGTTGTTGTGAAAATATGGAAGTTTAAATTGAAAATATATGCTACATGTATATAAAAACATGAAAATTGGGTTGTGTGTATCTGTGCACTTGGAAGTGGGGTTCTGTCCCAGGTTGACAGGCTCAAATTTGATTTAAAATTTGATTTCTTCTTCCTCAATAAATATTAAACTTTAAGATCTAAACAAAAGTTGTTTGTTTAGGCATAATTCAAGTATTAAAAATGGTTTCGAGCAAATTTAATTGAACAGTGGTCTGGAAAATCGAAATTACAGGCAAATTTAAAACTAGTTGAAAATTTGATTATCATAATTTTTGGTTTCATACATATCAATTGAATCACCCTTGGAAATAATGATTTTAGAAAGAAAAATCTGAATTTTTAGTGCAGTTTTTAGTGAGAAATCTTAACTTGATCAGGAAATGAAATTTTATAAAATTCCGGTGATCGGTGGGTTTGTGGTCCTCGAGATTGAAGTCGTAGCTAGGTTGAAGGTTCGAAATCATCATAAAAATGCGAGATGAATTTATAAATCATCGTAGAGTAGTGATGGGATCAATTTAGGGTTAAATGTCCATATTGGGTCACGATCGGAAAAAATGTTGCCGCGTCGTCGTCGATGGACCGGAGTCGTTCGCACCAGTGCCGATCGAAGCGTCTGTCATCTGCGATGTTTTAGTTGAATTTTCGTGACTGTTGACGGCCTAAGGTGGATGATTGAAGCGATTTAGTGTTGATGGGTTTGGTTGAAGTTTGGGGTCGACAGTAAAATTTTAATTTCGTCGACGTGATGGGTTTCTGGGTGCTCATAGGGTTCAGGTGGAGGGTCGTCGACTTGATGGTGGCTGGAGATTCGACCAACGGTGGCGAATTCAACTATGCATGTGCACGGTACAAAATGTTGTATTAGTAGTTTGGTTTAGGGAAGAAGGATATGGACTCGAAGCAAGCATGGGGAGAAACGTTTGGAAGCTCGAGTGTTAACTCGAGTAAAATTATTGAAGCACCGGGTAAAAATACTTGGAAAAAATATTTAAGCTGAAAATCTTAGCACTCGGATTGATTTTTAATATAACCCGAAGCAAACAAGCAAATTTATCAGGGGTGAATCGAAGCAGGTTTCGAGCCTGATATATTAAACAGTTTTTACTTTAAAAAATTTCAGATTTTTAAACACTTGTAAACCATGTTTTCAAATGATGATTTGATCGAATTTTCGAATTAAATTCAGGATTTAAGTAAGATGGTTTTAAAGTAATTAGATTTTAATTTATTTATGATACATCATTTTATAAAGTCATTTATGTTAAACAATGAAATTTAAAAGGAAATTAAAATATAATGCTATTTAAACTAATCTTAACTTTCCAAAGCAACCAATGTATAAGCATAATGATTTAACGAGGTTTAAAAGGATAATCAAAGTAATTAAATTATCTTTTGGTTTATTAAAACAATTAATGATTTTGTTAATATAATTTCTTAAGAAATAATTAATTAATTATTTAATATTGAAGTTTAATTTAATAAATAATTAAGGTTAATTAATTTGTAATAATTACTAATTAATTAAGGAGTAATAAATTAATAAAAGTAATTAAGAGTTAATTAATTAACAAATAACGGTTAATTAACTAAGATAATTAATTAAGAAATGATTAATTAATGAAGGTGATTAAGACTTAATCAATAGTAATTAATCATTGATTAAAGATTACTAATGAAATTAATTATGCGGTTAATAAACTTAAAACCACATGATTTATTCACCTTAATTGAAGATGTTTTATTGTTCTTGAATGTTGTGTGTTGGATTTATTTTTCTGATATGTGAAGTGATGCTATGTAATATGAAATGCTTTGTGCTGAGCTGTGATATTTGTATTGAATATACCGCTGTGTGATTGTGAAAACCCATTGGCCCGTAAAACGACAATTGAATTTCGATGCGACAGGGAGTCGAATTCCAGTTGGTTATCCGAAACCCACATCGAACGTGCGAACCTTTGTGATTGATACATCCACGTGTTTTTAAATTGAACGCTCACTATTCGGTTTAGCCGGGATAGGACCCTTGTGTCATATAACCCATTCCGAATATGTGATACGATGAAATGGATAGCAATTGAAGACGGTGGTGAAGACCGGGCGTCTTCGAAAATGATAGGATAACCTGTCGAATGACTCTGCACTGAGTTACTTCGGTATAGAGATCTCCATATGTGATGGGGAGTCCGATCAAGATTGTGGATGCCCGGATTGCAAGGACTTCTTCGGAAGTGCCTTCGGTTCTGATCGAATCCAGAACAGACTTGTATGGTTGTATGTTTGACATTACAATTTGATGTATAAAGCTGATTTCTTTCAAATACATATCTGTTAGTGGCGGAGAATTTATTCTCTTAGCTTAACACCCTTCTCTGAGACGTACGAGCTCAGAGGTTATGTAATTGAAGGTTATTAGTGATATACTCCCAATTTGGTAGTGTGGCATGCTGAGTGCTGCTAATCATTTGTTGATCGAAGCATGGCTTTGTGAAAAAGCGTAGCTTTGTGGATGAGACTTCTTCGAACCTCACAACCCGGTTATGGTCGAAACAGGAATCGTGGCAGAAAGGTTATTTGGGGGTAGCACCCCCATTTCCTTCTGGATTATAAGTGGTATCATGGTATGGAGCCCAGATACTTACTTTGTGGTTGCTGCAAACTTATTGCTTTGTGGTTGTCGGTTGAGAAGCGCTTCTAGTAAAGGTTGGTAACGACCGGGAGGTGGCATACTCGTGTCAGTTGTTACCTAGTCACAGAGGTAACCCGGCCTTGTATAGCAGAGATCCGGTTAGGTTCTCGGGGACGTCCCTCCAGAGGCATTCCATTTTGTGTGGGAAGTTCCTTTGCCTGACCATTTGTTGGAAATCCAAATAAAACAATACGAGCCCTATACAGTTTTAAATTGTATAACCTGCCACCTCAGGTGGTAGCTATAGTAGGCATAGTATAATGGTACCTATGCTGGCTAAGATTAATATTATACTTTCGAAAATGTTTTCACACTATGCACTAACAATAATATTTAAAAGAGTTTTTCTCATATCGAACATTTTTGACTGTCATAAGGAGATATCTCCTCCAAGTTTGTGCTTCCATTGTGTGTATGGCGGGAGGCCTTATGGCAGTTTCATTTTCAAAAAGCATTGCGGATTTCTTTCAAATTCTTTTGTCTTTTTCTGATAAAAATGAACTGTTTTATTTCAACAACTGTTTTTGTTTACTCATACCAGTCCCATGACTGACCCAGAGTTTATTGTTCCTTTCCTAAACTCTGGATGCCCATAATTTTCCACACGGGCAGCCTAGAAGTAGGTTATCCGTATTTTGGAGCTAGCTTGCATTTTGAAGTCTTTTGGAAGCTCTGGATTTGGAAATCTTTTGAAGTGTTGGAGTTTTTGAAGACCTTGTCGAAGTTGAAGTATGTTGGAAACTTGTTGAAGTTTCTGTTGTCGTATTATTGTTGCATCATATTTGTATCACTCTGATATTTGGGATCGATGTTGTATTGTATATTGTATCATGTTGAATCTGTGTTGATATATGATATTCATTGTGTTTCCGCTATTTATATTCATCTAATGTTATTATAAGCTCCATCCGAACTGAAATTCGACGCTTGAATCTCCGGCAGTCGAATACAAGTGAAGTATTTGGATGTCGATTTTCAATCGCTGGATTTCGGATCGTGACAAACTGCCTATAGGATTCACGACACAAAGGTTGACCATGCATCCATAGGGGTCGACCTTATGGTTGACCCAGGCTATAGATAATATGAAGGTCGACATACAGGTCGACCTATAGGTTGACCTGTGCACTGTTTTTCTTTTGCCTTGTTTCCTTTGTTCTATTCTATTTTGCTTCTTCTTTATGAGACTTTTTACATCTAGTTTTGTGTTGTTATGAGGGGCTTGAAACCTATTTATAGGTAAGCCAATATTTTTGGTTGATCCGTACTGCGGATTGACGAGTATTTGAGACAGTTTCCTATGCTGATTTTCAGAGTTTTCGATGCTTTTTTCGTTTTCGAGCATGGGATTTCTAAAACTATTTCGAAATGATTTTTTTATTAAAATACTTTTTGAAATAAATATTTTTACAATATTTAAACTTATTTTTAAAGCTACTAAAAATTTATATTCTCTATAATAAGGAGAATTTCAAAGGTTTGTTTTTGAACGGTTTTCAAAAATATTGTTTTTAAACAAGTTTTCTCAAACGAATTATTTTCTATATAAAATACACATTTTTTCACTCTTCGAGCCTATGAGAAAGTGAATTAAACGATTTAGTAAAACATGTGGTATGAGACATATGCGTTTACTTTTTCTGTTAATTCTGGATTTATCCGTCTTAGGCAAATATTTGTGATTTAAATGATTTTGTTTTATAGTGTGGCATTGCTTGCAGTTAGTAAATCGTTAAGTGAAAAGGTGTGGTACGGGACGCACAGTTACCCCTTTTCGGTTTCCTATTTGAGAGTTTGTGATACATTTTTGAGTTATTGCCAGTACTGGACCTTCTGTCATTTATCCTTAGGGATGTTGTCCTTCAAGATGCTTTGTCCTTAAGGATGTGGTCCTTTGAGATGTTTGTCCTTTAGGACGTATTTGGCGCCTTATTTTGAGAGACAATACTTGACGTGCTTCGGTCATTTTTTAAGCATTTGCTATCTTTTATGACGTTTTCATGATTTATTTGTGATTTTTCAAATGTATCACCATTTCGAGATTACTTGGATTTTTGAGCCGTTTGAGACATTATTATGTAGCATTACATTTTTGGAGTTTGAACTCTTAATCGAGTTCTACATATTATGATTTGTGATTACCATCTTTTGGCGTTTAATTTGAGATTTATAATCTCCTTTTAGGGAGCTATTGTGATTGTCATCTTTTAGCGTATTTTCGAGATTTGGGAATTTCCTATTTTTGGGAATATTTGTGATTGCCATTCTTTGGCGCATTTTGGGTCTTGTGATATCCTATTTAGGATTATAGTTATAGAAACCATTATATTGTCTTTTGAATATGCCGATGATATGAGGCGATTAAATGTATTTAATTGATATTATCGATCTTGGCTCTTCCGAGACTACCTTTTATGATACTTAGTAGTTGGTATATTTTTGTAATATTATCTCGCATGAAGTGTTAATATACATTAGTGTTACTTCTTCTCGTTCGAGAAGAATCATTATCCTTTACCCTTATACTTCATTTATTACTTGCTAATCAGTTTATTTAAGCTAGACTGGCCTGTGTATTTTTATATACTCGAGTCGGACCGAGTTATTTCAGGTTAGTCACCTACCGTAGGACTTTGCTATGCTGCTTCTACTTTGGGCTTTCTACTAGTCACCTTTTTGTATTTTTATAGTCGCTTTGTAAACTCTGATATGTATCTATTATTTTGGACTCGATGTACATATTGTGGTCCTTGTACCACTCTTGTTGTATCACTCTTTATTGTATTGTGATTTATCTGTGTATATGTATATATATATGTTTGATTGCTATTCTGCAATTCATTATATTTTTTTGTTGTTGTATTTTGTTATGATAGATCCGTTAGCCACTGTAGTATGGCATTAAGTATTTATGAGTATGTTAATCCACTTGAAAAAGAAAAAAATTTTAGAGCACCTCGACATATTCAATAGATGTTTAAGACAAAGCTATGGATGGTCACTCCTAACCAGCCTTATTCTCCACATTAGCAAACAGTATTACTCCGTAATACCTTTTGTTAATGTGGGTCTCGGGGTGGAGCGTCATACCCAGTGTCTTTTCATTGCTGGAATCCATTTTCCAATACGTGCCTTTATGGACTTAGTTGTGCCCAACTACTGAAATGTGAGATGCAAGCTTTTCAACCATTTTAAATATTTATTTTAAACTTAGACATTTTGAAAATATCAAATAATTTATATAGAATTGTTTTGGTTATTGTAAGGCAAAAACCGGACTGTGTTTATGTACAACATGGTCTTACGAGGTACTTTTATTTTGAAGTTTTTTTAAGTTCAAAACTTATGCTTTACTCAACCAGACCCTTGTCTGACCCGAAGTTTTATTTTCTTTCTTAAAACTCTTGGGTTCTCAAATTTTTCTAAGTAGCCAAGTGATCCATGTTTCTCATGGATGCATTTTGGAGGAGCTTGGAGTAGGTGGCTTTAATGTTAGCTAGCTACTATCTTATTCCACACTGTAAATATGTATGTATTTTATATTAGTGATGTAAGGACAAGTAGTTATAACTATCCCGGTCTGGAATCTTATACTGTTACGAATCTGATGTACTAGTATGGTAGTATCTATGATTTTGACTTATCTCTTTTTTCTTTATCCAAATGGTTCGACTTTCGAAGTAAGAAAGGTGGATCGTTACATAATTTCTCACGCCTTCTACAGTGTTCTACTTTCTTTCTCCAAACTTGTTTAATGGGGAAACCTTGTAGCACACTGAGAGTCTGTATGGCCAAAGCACTTATACTGACTACACACATGAGGCACATACTCATAGTCCATGTCTTGAACATAAATATTACCTTTACTATTCTTGGATCTTACTTGTTTTTTCATTTCATCGCCCACCTTAACCTCAATAGCTAGCTTGCTAATACCCCTTGCATTCCAATGTGTCAAGTCTAGCTTTAGCATTCTCACCCTAATGGGATGAGATTCCATTATATCACTTTCCAACCTTAGATTAGGTTCACGTCTTTTAGTGAAAATTAATTTACTTCCCCTAAGCCATGGACCTCCATCTAACACCATTTTATATCCACTTTAAAGTCATTTTCTCTAGCAAACACATCCCGCTTACCTGTAGGCTTCCATTCCCTTTTAATACAAGCATTTAGGTGAATGTAGTATGGTCTCCTACCCACTAGGTAAACATAAATAGAGTTACTCCACATGAATATTGCAATATTAAAGACTCCGTAATCCAAATCACCAAAATCCACATCTTCATCTATCAAAACATCAAATCCATGAACCCACCATTAATTCGTGTATTACCTGCATTTGCATCAGCCAATATGTACAATCCAGCCTTGAATTTCAGAGGTTTTGCCACATTCGCCTTTTCTTCGCATCATTATTTGGTTGTATGTTACCCCAAGCTTCTAGATTACTTTTTTTCTTACCTCCTGCCAGCCAGATTCATCACACATATTATGCATGTATGTATATGTATGTATAATATTACATATTAATATACGCACATACACATACTCTTTAAATGTTAGTGTTTATAACTAAATGAAAAATTACATTTGGTTTTTAAAAAAATTCCAAAACTTATATATGTTTTTATTAAAATAAAAGAAATAATACGTATACTTTTAATTAGTTATATATGTAAGAAATAAATAGTTTTTAATCAGTAAAATAGTTTTTAACGATTTTAGAAATTAAAAAATACTTATAATTTCCTATTATATAAAAAAGATCAGATAGAAATTAATATAAATAATAATAGTGAAGTTTTAGATATGTGTGTGTATGGACACACACACAAATGTAGAATAATACAATTAAACTGAACAACATTTGTGCATATAAATTCATTCAAATTTAGTTATAAAACTACATAAAGATGATGATGTAGTAATTATAGATAATATAATGTTACCTTAAATGTGTTGCCTTAGATTTGTATATGGATTGGTAGACTTTCCTAGATTTAATCTCGACTCGAGCTCCTAACTATACAACTGCTTGGAGAACCTTTTTGACTTTGATTTAATGTTGTATTTTCGGTCAGTAATGTTCCGCCAAGGAGATGAACAAGAAGTGGCGGCCATGGTAAAGAAAAAGGTAGAAGATTTAGTAAATGAAAAATGAAGGAGTAATGAGGTATTTATAGAAAACTAGGGAGAACATTTCTCCTTAATTTTCTAATCCCCCTTTTACTTATTTTTAACAGTTAACTTAAAATCCCAACCTTTGTTCCACCTATGGTCGACCATACATAAAGAAATTATATTCCCTTAAACAGTTCAAACCTGTTAAGTAATTAATCATAAATAAGTCCAGTTGAAATGCGTATCGATATCATATACGGATTTGTACATATATTACTTTTATATACACACCAAATTGATTATAGATGGCATAAGAAAATACTAAAATCACCCAATACATTAATTAATTAATTAATATTCTATAAATATTGATTAATTTATAACAATTATAAATTGATTAAACCGTGAGGTATTTCGAAGAATCTACTAATGCGGTTATATGACTTATGAGTTTGAATTCGGTTAATAATTAATATTGAATAATTCGAATATTAATGCTCACACATTACCTTAGCTAGTGGTATGTAATATTGGTGAATTTATCATTTACACATCTTTTCGATAAATCCAATTTTACAATTTTAAGTGATACCCGATAGTAGCGGTTGTATACACCAATTATCTTTGTCAAAACTATATCACTTTAGGACTTGTGGAATTTAATTTTGGTCAAAATTCCAATCTCGTCCACATTTAACTTGGTTAGTTCAAGCACAAAGTCCTTGATTTAATAATAAAAATCATTATTAACCGTACTGCTCTAGCCAGAGATTCGACTTTGAGTTGACTATAGTTGACCGTGATATTAACCTATATAACAAAGGATACAAATTTTCTATTAAATAGTGTTTCATTCTTATTGCTTCAACTCAGACCAAATCATTGTCGTCTGATGGACGACATGCCATGATTTAACTACAACTAAAGTGAAGTATCCACATTGAAGTTCAATGGTTTTTTAAGTCGAGAGAGCTGTGTAATACCGTCACTTCGAGATTCTCTATTTGATCTTAGTTATATTAACCAATAAAATTTTTATAGGTGATTCATTCTATAATCATCTAGTAACTATTAGTATGTAACCCCTTGATGACTCCAAAAGCTATGAGTAATATACCATCCAATATTTGAAGAGCGTTACATACTCTAGTTTTAATGGATGTATCGATATCATGTCTTAAAACATCTTGACTAGGTATATTTAAAATAATATGTTCTTTTTAGTGCGATAAATTTCTCATGAGTACAACACATTGTAATTAGTATCACATAACATATTGTTCAAAGATTTTCTATTTACTACACATTGATTAAATAATTAATTAACATAACATAATATGATAAGTTTACAATAGAAAGAAAAGCATAATTTGTTTTAAATGAGATTATATTACAATGTTAATAATTTACAATAAATTATAGAATTTTCCCTAGGGCATACGCCTAACTCTATCACTTGGCAAAGCTATCTCACATTTCATTTCATAAAGTATATATAGCCATGAATACAATTTGTACCACCACTTTACAACTGGTATTAAAGTGCCTACTACAATGTAATGAACTTTTGAACAAATTAAAATAAATACAATAAAATAAATAACATAATTGATGCCTATATCTATTTGTCCTATGCAAGGTTAAAAAAATGGCTAAGCAGCAAATATGGAATAGAGATTAATTGTCTAGGCAGGGATTAATTGAAACTAGGCTTTTTTTATAAACTCATGCATTTTAGATAAATTTTTCTATTTATTTAAGTACCAACTAATATAAATTTAAAATTTGGGATTTCGGATGTGTTTACGAGTAGCCAAGGAGAGAAGAGCACCTAAAACTAGCACATCGATGCTTATATATGGCACTGAACCTTAAATAATGCTAATTACATACATGAAGTTGTAAAACTTGTCTAGATGAGCCTCAGAAAATTGCTATGAGGTACTGCCTAGTGCCTAGGAGGAGGCCTAGAAGAATTTTTACAACAATGGTCCTATGCATAATTAGTTTGTTGCGCTCAATCCATAACTCTTCCTGGCAACTTAGTGATGGGTGTGGGCCTAACATGTTTTGATGGGTGGGATGTAGTTCTCCATGCTTGTATCTTCAGCCATACTTGTGTCACTTGCCTACTGTTTTGTTTTGTAAATTTCTACCACCTCCTTGGATACTTTTGGTTAATTTTTTTAATAACAAGAGTGATATTTTATTGAAGCAGAACATTTATTTTGATGTCTGATAAGTTCAAATCCACGACCTCTTAGACCTCAACTTACAACACTATATCACTGCCACTTGAGTTAGTGGTCCTTGACATTTGGTTAATTTTTTTTAATAAATGAATTAATAACAAACACACACCCAAATATACTACTTATATTGCAATAAATTTTAAAAGATCATTTTTTAGTTCACATAGATATATAGGAACAATTTTAAATACAAATCATGTTTAATATTTGTATTTATATTCACTGTAAAGTTAAATAACAATTAACGTGTTGATCCTTGGAAAATAGGAAGATGGATGAGATCGTGTTACATCCAATTCTAGATGAAGAATCACGAGTAGGAGAATTGGGTAGAAATAGAGAAGCACAACCAAACCATGGTCAGATCAGCTATGCAAATATAGCTCATGTATCCTACATAAAATAGCAAAGAAGAGAAACTATTATATCAAGTAACCGAATCAGGCCAAAAGCATATCGTGTTGATAATATCGAGAATATCAATAACATTCGTACTTGTAGTAATGGGAATTATGAATGAAATCAACTTTGTACCGTGGATGTAGGAGTCTAATGATCTGAACTGCATAAATCTGTTTCTTCTACTTGCTGCATTTATTCCATATTTCAGTGTGACTTACATAGTAAAAAGCCTACGTTATCACTTCATTAATGTAATTCCATAAACAATACAATTGCATATCGTGTGTACCTAAAAGCATACAACGTGAGACATACTACTCCAAAATACAGTGAGATGGAAAATCTTGCTAACATTTTGGCGCTTGATGGAGAACCTTACCCTTTCCAACATTCCAAATTTTCCATTTATCCCTCAATTAAAAATCATTAAAATCATATGATGCCTACAAAAGCCACTCCTCAACCCCCGTTTACCTCGTTCATTTTCCCTTTATTGATGGTTCTTATACTGACTAAATATTGATTACTTAATTACAAGCGCACCTTCAAAAGGATACAAGAACCATCATATTTATTGATAAGAAACAAATGCTCAACTAATGTTATTCCAAAATATTGATCCATAAAACATTTCCATTCAGCTAGATTAAATATGGGTTGGACAACAAAGCAATGAATTGATATTTTAAATAAGACGCCATTAAAACCATTAGAGTAATTAGGCATATATGTGTGTATATATATAATGTTGAAATGTATACATATTAAGTACATGTTTATAGATATACACAAGGGATGTAGCAAGTACAATCTCAATACTGTTAGGAAAATGAATGAAGAAATGGTCAGGGAAGAGAGAGATTTTGGGTATTGTGTGTATTGAAATAAAGTCCCACATAGTGGAATATTTGTGCCAAATCCACCATTTATACTATAACCCAACACACTAAATAAAAATAAAAGAAGAAGAAGACATGAAAACTTGAGATGTGGCAATGTATGCTTTGAGCATGTGGGCTTTGGGCCTTTATATTAATATTAAATGTCAATAATTGGGTCTTGGGCCTTGGATCTCTTGCTGTCTTGTGACTAGATGAGTCTTCATCTGTGGAATGTTGCGCTAACAGTATTTATTAGAATTTGTCGCACTTTATTTTGTTGCTATTTTTGCAATTTAATTGTGAAAATTATAAACATTTTTCTGCTGTGACCATTTCTACACAATTTAGTAACATTATTGAAGTTACTATCACATTCGTAACACGTTTGTGTAGTTGCGGATAATATTCTTGAAACAATATTGATTGTTGTAGACGACGATGTCTCAAAATAACAACAACAATAACGTTGCACCAACCCAGACGGTGAAAAACGCTCAACCGGCGCCTCTGGTTCCTACAATGACACTGCCTCATGGAGAAAAGACAGAAAAATTCAACGGGACGGACTTCAAGCGTTGGCAACAGAAGATGTTGTTTTATCTAACAACATTAGGCCTCGCCAAGTTTCTAATCGAAGCTGCTCCTGAAGTTGGCGAACTCAAACCCGATGCAATCAAAGTGGAGGCCGCAAATGTCTGGAAAAATTCAGACTTTATGTCTAAAAACAATATTCTGAATGGTTTGGATAATAGCCTCTATAATTTCTATTGTACTTTTGCAACATCCAAGGAACTCTGGACGGCCTTGGACAAGAAGTATAAAACTGAAGGTGCATGCATGAAGAAATTCATCACTGGTAAATTTCTCGACTTCAAAATGGTAGATTCAAAGACTGCGATCAACCAGGCTCAAGAATTACAACCGATCATCCGTAAACAGCAAGATGAAGGGTTGATTTGGACATGTGGGCTTTGGGCCTTCATATTAATATTAAAATGTCAAAGATTGGACCTTGGGCCTTGGATCTCTTGCGGTCTGGTGATTAGATGGGCCTCTGTCTGTTGAATGTTGCATCTATGTGTGTGCGTCTGTCGGTAAAAAGTGGGCAATAATGTTTCAAGAAAACAGATATTTCCTGGACTCGGACGACTAGGTATTTCTTCGAATTTCATACAAATTCAATTGCAACAGTTTTGTACGGTTCTGTACCATAATAGTATTTATTAGAATTTGTTGTACTTTATTCTGTTGCTGTTTTTGCAATTTAATTGTGAAAATTATGGACATTTTTCTGCTGTGACTATTTCTACACAATTTGGTAAACATTATTGAAGTTACTATCACATTCGTAACATATTTGTGTAGTTGCGGATAACATTCTTGAAAAAATATTGATTGCTGTAAACATAGATGTCGCAAAATAGCAACAACAATAATGCTGCACCAACGCAGATGGTGACAAATGCTCAGCCGTCGCTTCTGGTTCCTACAATGACATTGTCTCATGGAGAAAGGCCAGAAAAGTTCAACGGGACGAACTTCATGCATTGGCAACAGAAGATGTTGTTTTATCTAACAAGATTAGACCTCGTCAAGTTTTTAACCGAATCTGCTCCTGAAGTTAGCGAACTCGAACCTGATGCAATCAAAGTGGAGGCCGCAAATGTCTGGAAAATTCAGACTTTATGTGTAAAAACTATATTCTGAATGGTCTGGATAATAGCCTCTACAATGTCTATTATATTGTTGCAATATCCAAGGAACTCTGGATGACCTTGGATAGAAAGTACAAAACTGAAGATGCATGCATGGAGAAATTCATCGCTAGCAAATTTCTCGACTTCAAAATGGTAGATTCAAAGACTGTGATCAACCAGACTCAAGAACTACAACTGATCATCCGTCAACTACAATATGAAGGGATGATGCTTAGCGAATCTTTCCAGCTTGCCACAACCATTGAGAAACTTCCTCCATCGTGGAAGGACTTCAAAAATTACCTTAAGCATAAGCGTAAGGAAATGACAATGGAAAAACTCATAGTTCGTCTGTGAACTAGAGGAAGAAATATATATGAAGCAACCTGAATGGTTTCTTAGCTCTGGAAGTGAGAACAATTTATGCAAATTAGTAAAGTCGCTTTATGGCCTTAAATAAGCTCCAAAACAATGGCATGAGAAATTTGATGAAACTATGTTATCAAATGGATTCACAATAAAATAATTAGATAAATGTGTCTACATAAAATACACACATATTGGATATGTCATTGTTTGTCATTATGTTGATGACTTACTAATCCTGGGCAATAACAAGGCCATAATAACATCTACAAAGAATATGTTATCTTCTAGATTTGATATGAATGACCTAGGACTGGCTGATGTGGTACCGGGCCTTCATATTAATATTAAAATGTTAAAGATTGGGCCTTGGACCTTTGGTCCCTTGCGGTTTCGTGATTAGATGGGCCTCCGTTTGCTAAATGTTACGCCTGTGCATGCGCGTCTGTCGGTTAAAAAGGGGCAATATTGTTTCAAGGAAAAAGATATTCTCTGGACTCGGACGACTAGGTACTTCTTCGAATTTCATACAAATTCAATTGCAACAATTTTGTATGGTTCGGTACCGTAACAGTATTTATTAGAATTTGTCGCACTTTATTCTGTTGCTGTTTTTGCAATTTAATTGTGAAAATTATAAACATTTGTCTACTGTGACTGTTTTTGGACAATTTAGTAACATTACTGAAGTTACTGTCACATTCGCAACACGTTTGTATAGTTGCGGAAAACATTCTTGAAACAATACTGATTTTTATAGACAACGATGTCTCAAAATAGAAACAACAATAACGCTGCACCAACGCAAATAGTGATAAATGCTCAGCCGACGCTCCTGGTTTCTACAATGGCACTGTCTCATGGAGAAAGGCCAGAAAAGTTCAATGGGACGGACTTCAAGCGTTGGCAATAGAAGATGTTGTTTTATCTAACAACATTAGGCCTCGCCAAGTTTCTAACCGAAGTTGCTCCTGAAGTTGGCGAACTCGAACCCGATGCAATCAAAGTGGAGGCCGCAAATGTCTGGAAAAATTCAGACTTTATGTGCAAAAACTATATTATAAATGGTCTGGATAATAGCCTCTACAATGTCTATTGTACTGTTGCAATATCCAAGGAACTCTAGACGGCCTTGGACAGAAAGTACAAAACTGAAGATGCAGACATGAAGAAATTCATCGCTGGCAAATTTCTCGACTTCAAAATGGTAGATTCAAAGACTGTGATCAACCATCCTCAAGAACTACAACCGATCATCCATCAAATGCAAGATGAAGTGATGATACTTAGCGAATCTTTCCAGGTTGCCGCAACCATTGAGAAACTTCCTCCATCATGGAAGGACTTCAAAAATTACCTTAAGCACAAGCGTAAGGAAATGACAATGTAAGAACTCATAGTTCGTCTGTGAACTAGAGGAAGAAATATATATGAAGCAACCTGAAGGGTTTCTTAGCTCTGGAAATGAGAACAAAGTATGCAAATTAGTAAAGTTGCTTTATGGCCTTAAACAAGCTCCAAAACAATGGCATGAGAAATTTGATGAAAATATGTTATCAAATGGATTCATAATAAATGAATTAGATAAATCTGTCTACATAAAACACACACATGTTGGATATGTCATTGGTTGTTTTACATCGATGACTTACTAATCCTAGGCAATAACAAGGCCATAATAACATCTGCAAAGAATATGTTATATTCTAGATTCGATATGAAAGACCTAGGACTGGCTGATGTGATATTGGGTGTCAAAATTTTAAGAACACCATAGGGATATGCATTATCCCAATCACATTACATCGGTAAGATACTTGAAAAATTCAAGCAATATAATATAACTATTACAAAATCACTAGTAGATATGAACCAAAATTGGGTAAAGAACACTGGTGATCGTATCTACCAATTTGAATACTCTCGTATACTAGGAAGTATCATATATGTTATGAACTGCACTAGGCCAAATATCGCATACGCTGTAAGTAAGCTGAGTAGATTTACCAGCAATCCTGGTAAACATCATTGGAAAGCGATAATCAGAGTTCTAGGATACCTAAAGTATACGCAGAACTATGGTCCACATTATACAAACCATCCTTCAATGGTGGAAGGATATAGTGATGCCAATTGGATAACTAGATCACAAGATACAAAGTCTACAAGTGGATATGTGTTCACATTAGGAAATGGAGCAATATCATGGAAATCATCCAAGCAGACTTGTATAGCTAGATCTACGATGAAATCAGAGTTTATTGCACTAGATAAGACCGTAGAAGAAGCAGGCTGGCTTCGAAGTTTCTTGGAAGATATTCCAAATTGGAGCAAACATGTGCCTCCAATATGTATACATTGTGATAGTCAATAAGCAATTGGAAGAGCTAATAGTACACCATACAATGGTAAATCTGGGCATATTCGTCATCGTCATAAAACAATAAGACAACTTCTCTCTAATGGAGTTATCACTATAGACTACATAAGGTCTAAAGATAACATAGCGGATCCATTAACAAAAGGCTTGCCAAGAGAGAAAGTTCAAACCTTATCGATAGGAATGGGGTTAAGGACCATAGAATAAAAGTTTTTTTTAAGTGGAAACCCCGCCTAGTTGATTAGAGATCCCAAGATCTAGGTTCAAAGGGACAATTAAGTTTAAGAGAAACTTGACGGCACTATTACACACAAACCATTCCTATGATAAAGTCAATGCATTATTTGATGGAAAATAGGATAAGTATTGATACTTTTAATGATGTATGTACTCGAGGAATTAGAATACCCCTTACATAATCACCTACATAAGTGCGAAGGCGCCGCTTGAAAAAGAATTATAAGGCCAAATTCTCTAAGCACTAATGAGACCAGGCAGGTGTTCAAGGAAAAAATTAAAACAAACAGAGAATGAAGGATTATAAGAAACATTTATCATGTGCTGTCTATTTTAGAATTACACAAAAGGCTTACAGTTCAAGGACATTCTAAGTCTACTGATTCTCCCGTAATTCAAATAGGTAATCACTAGGAAAGTTCAAGTCACATGTGCCACTTTAAACCGATTCGATAGATGTCTCATGAAACTATGAACAACTACTCATTCGTGTGAGGGATTGTTAGAAAAATGAATGAAGAAGTGGTTAGGGAAGAGATAGATTTTGGGTATTGTGTATATTGAAACAAAGTCCTACATAGTGGAATATTTGTGCCAAATCCACCATATTTACTATAACCTAATACACTAAAACAAAACAAAAGAAGAAGAAGACATGAAGACTTGAGATGTGGCAATGTAGGCTTTGGGAATTTTGGGTTTGAGCCTTTATATTAATATTAAAATGTCAAAGATTAGGCCTTGGGCCTTGGGGTCTCGTGATTAGATGGGCCTCCGTCCACCACTTGGGCATGCTGCGCTGAAACGACTAGTTTTGAAATTCAAAATTAGAACATTGCACATGTGCGTGCGCATCTGTCGGTTAAAGAGTCGCAACCTTTCCAACAGTCATGACCGCTCCGAATAGGCACCTCCTCCAGCTTATATATAGGGGCCCGCAAAACGAGATCACTTACTGAGAATTAGTTCATTTCTTCATTCTGTTCCTCTTCCTAGAACTCTGTTCTCAGTTCTATAATTCCTTCAGTTCATCGTCGCTCCGTCTGCATGCACAACATATCAGAGACGGTCTGTTTCATTCTAGGAGACAAATTGTTCATATTATTTGGTGCATATAAGGGGGCAATATTGTTTCAAGGAAACAGATATTCTCTTGACTCGGACGACAAGATACTTCTCTGAATTTCATGCAAATTCAATTGCAACAGTTTTTGTACAGTTCTGTACCGTAACATTATTTATTAGAATTTTATCGCACTTTATTCTGTTCTTGTTTTTGCAATTTAATTATGAAAATTATAAATATTTTTCTGCTGTGAATATTTCTAGACAATTTAGTAACATTATGAAGTTACTATCAGATTCGTAACACGTTCATGTAGTTGCGGATAATAATGTTTAAGAATGTATGACTGAGCAAACAAATTCAAAATGAGATGTATATTTAACTTCTCATCCTATTTCTCCTTCCGCCATTTCGTACCTTGATTTTTTATATATAAACTTGCTGTCTCCTCTTTACAGATATCAGATATCAAAGTAACATAGTTAAAAAATCATATTTTTTTAACAACTTATATATATTCATTCAATCCAATCACTGCCACAACATTTATTCATCATTGTAAACCAACATCATATCCTTCATCAATCTTAACTGGCAAGAAAAAAAAACCATATTTGATCATCGATCAACCAACAAACATCCTTCACCCAAACTTTCATTGCTTAGGTAGGAAACTTAAGAAAATAGTAGGCAGGAAGCATCACGTATTCATTAGCCACTGAAATTCATAATATCATTCATTGGCATATAAGCATCTCAAAGCAACCATTAATAAAAAAACGCCATCATCATCATTAGCCTTCGATCTTCAACAATTTGAATTAAAGGTTCATTTATAATCTGAGGGCATTTTGTCTTGTTTATTATTTTATTTTTTCATTGCATTTTAATATCTAGATTTATAATTTGAACTACATGTTGTAGTTTAGGGATTCTAGTCTCATGTTATTAAATTCAGATAGGGTTATCAACCACAGGATTGGAATTGTCAATTTTTGTGGGGTTCGTAAGTTTATTGATTGTAAGTAGTCAACTATTTAATTATATTAGTTATCTTGGAGGCATTAGTTGTAATAACTCTCCATTCTGATACCCAAGGTCGACACATAATGGCATCCACTAGTACTCGTGTGTCGACAGTTAAGCATCCAAATGTAAGGTTCTTAGGATAAAAGAAAAATAATAGAACTCCCAAAAAAGAAACAATGCTCACATCGTATACGTAAAATATAATATAACATAGTTAAAATAGGTAGTAAATATGACCACTACAAAAATAAAGCTCTCAGAGTTGCAACATCAACTACATAAGTATCGCCCTCAACTATGGATAGTTATAACAACCAGTCCTCATAGTGCTAATACATACACATCTAATAACGTAGCTAAATAATAAATTGTAGATACATTCAAAATCTCATACATCACCATCAAATCTAGAATATCAGGCGTAACAAATCTCTTAGGAACGGGTCTAATTTTTGACCCAATAAAATCATCGATCCTTAGGCCATTACAAAGCTTACTGTTGGTTAATAAAATTGATCAAATAAACAATACACTAAGCTATACGTCTACGCTTTTAGAATATCACATAAGAAGGGATAAAATATAATAATAAGTACTCATTTCACACATTTCCAAATCTCAGAAATATAGTATTCCAAATATCTAATTATCTGTAACATAGTATCTTACAATAGAATATTAACAAGTCGAAAATATGAATACACTAGAATAAATCATAAACATAAATAAATAGATATAGTGCTGCCAACCTTCATTGCCTCCCTTATGCTTCATCATGAACATCATCCCTATAACCCGTGGATTGTAATGTGGAGGGAGTCAGAAGAACAACGTGTAGTATTTGGGTAGTATCATTTAGATGAGTATTATGTCTTACGCATTTTATACCATGTCCTCCCGAATATACATCCAACTGTGACCAATGGCTCTCCCAGTCTAGCTCTATAGTGTATCGCGAACTATAGGACAGTGTCCCTTTCCAGTCTAACTTCATAACAACAATGAGGATGCAATGGAACTATGGAATATATCGAGTCCAACGACCCGTCTCCATCAATCATATTCTAACAATGCGAGAGAAAGTACTCAAGTCACATAAGACCTTTTTGATGAGAAATAAGCAGACTCCGATCATTTAATACCTAATCCCAAGGAAAATCCCTCTTTGGTACTCCATAGCTGACATCGTAAGAAATCCCAAAAGGCCACTAAATATCGTAAAATAGGGAAGAGGCAGATCCTCCAACATTTAATACCTCACCCTTGAAGTTGATCCCCCTCTAAAGATTCCACTACCACATCTAAAAGATAATCTCAACCATTTAATACTTCTTGAATGGAAAGAAGGCAGACTGCTCTCCGAAGCACGCCTGTCTTGGGATATTCGTTCTATGATTCGTATCCCAAACCATGACATCTCACATTAGTCCGACAATTCGTAGATGCTAGTAGTCAGATTAGCTGGGCGGGCTTACTATACGGAATTGGGACTAACTTTCCGTCCACCGTAAGTACTTATTATAGGTGATGTCTGACATCAGTTTCAAAGTCTCGCTGTTGGTAACCAGATTAGCTGGGTCGACTTCTGTGTACTTTTGACTAACCTCGCGTCCCTATAACTTAGTCAAAATTTCCACTCTCTAACCTTACGAAATTATACTATTATATATGTATAATATATATATATATATATATATATATATATATATCTGTGTGTATCTCTCTCTATGTGTGTGTGTGTATGTATGTATATATCTGTGTGTGTGCACGTGCATGCGTATGTATGTTCAAAAATAGAATCAAAACATCTAACTTGTTTTACATTAACATAGTAGAATTAACGCCTTTATTTCAAGGGAGAAAAACGTTATTTTTTAAATCTTTTATATTCTATTCAACTTTTAAATAGATAAGGTTGAAGTGAAAAAGGATTCATATTTAATTTCATTATAGAAGTAGGTGGTGCAAACTAAGGATGGGATAAAAATTCATGGTTTATACACCATTTCCTAATTCTTTTTAGAATCTTTCATCATCATAAACAAAGTGGAAAATGAAAGTTTAATAGAACATAAATTATTCATATTGCAAATAACAATGAATTAAATCCCACTATATTAATTTAAAACAAATAAGATTCCAACCAATTCTAGAACTAACATTTTTCGAGGGAATTTTGGAGTTTTAGATTTAAAATTTTTCCTTATAAAATTCCCTAAGCCATAAAACAAATCCAAATGCTAACTGCACAAACTACTATGAAGAGAAAAATTAATACTTTCACTCATAGATAGCTTTCTCCGAATCCCCTGGAGTTTGTTCCATGCCTTCTATATCTTTACCTCCAGTTATCTTTTTTTGTTGTATAACATATAGAAATTTTAGTTATACGTAGTAGGTTCTAAAATCATGGATTTGTAATACCTCAAAAAATTGTGTATAATTTTAATAAAATATTTAAAATAAGAAATCATTAAAAATATTGGATCTATTGGTTTAATTAATTAATCATAAGAAGGGGAAAAATGGTAATTTTAAAAACTTTGGAATTAAATGGCAAAACCAACGCCATTGTGACCATCTCGTTTTATCAAGCCATAGAGTATTTTTATTTGTTTCGTTTGTAGTTCATAAGGAGGAGTTACAGAGGAAAGGTGGTCAAGTTGAACGGACGCCAAAATACGGAGGAAAGGTAGTCGAGTTGAACGGACGCCAAAATTGAGATTTAAATTTGAAATTTTGAATTGGGCAGTTAGATGGTTTCCCTTCTTAAATTATTAACAAAAAGCGTGTACGCTTCTTCATTAGGAAACCAACTCCATAACTTCCCTTCTTCCTAGCCATTCGGTGACCTTTTATATAATGTAATCTTAACATTGTAGGATGATATGTAGACTATACTTAATGTAGTGATTCATTCATGTTCACTTAATTTCGAATTAAATATGGTTTGGGAGGCGTTCGGGTGAAAAATGAATTAGAAACTAGAATTATCAAAATTTTGGAAATTTGAAAGTAAGATACATGAATCCATGAAATAACTAATGTAATTGGATTTAAGAATGTATAAATAGGGTCTAGGGACATTCCCCAATGATCTGGGATGAAGTGGTGGCAGTCGGAGGTGAGAGCGAAGTTGAAAAATATAAAAATACGATTTTGGAATCTCGAAAATAATCATCCACCAGTGGACTGATAACCTTGACCGATGCACCGACGGATGAATATTTGACCATGATGAACCTTGGCCACATGGCCTAATTTTAAATAAAACAACACACAATTCAATTCGTGCTTTCTCTTATGTTTTATAAGATGGCCTAAGCATGATGAGGCAAGTGACGGTGCTATGAAATGAAGTGATGTATAGAGTGTGATGGTGATACGGAGCAAAGTGATATGAAATACGATGTTGTTATAAAGTGAATGAATATTAAATGGTTTGGTTGTGATATAAATGGAACATAAATACATGTATGTATGGTTCTGACATGAGATTTAGATATGATGGTGAACGTGAACAAAAACGAATTTGGGACGCAGGGTGGATGCCCAGAATATGTATGCAAATATGGATACAGACCTATAACACAAGTAGGTGTTAAGATATTTTCTTTCCCTAAGTGCTTTAGGAAGACCATGTGAATGTGAATGGATGTTAAGCAACCGTATATGGCAAAGTGGCTAGTCCATGGCATGAGTCTCCTAGGTAGCATGAAGATGATTGGCTTCCTTGTAAGCCACGAGCGGTCCAAGGAAGTGAGTCCTATTACGATTGTATAACGACAGACGATATGCTATTTGTAGGGCATGAAGTCGAACCAAGGTGAGAGTCTTTACAAATATTATGCGATATGATTAGATATTTATGACTGTTAGGTATATTGGACAATTGAACATCTGGTGGCCGAACGATAGAGTCATATCATGTTATAATGTTAATTTTGTACTATATGTAGACTAGAGTATAGCTCACTCACTAGAATTATGTATGATGCATTCCTATCTTAATTTTTATATATATCTTGGTTGATGGAGCTTTAGTGATGGTATGGTATCAAGGATAGAGATTTACCTGTATATAGTGTTCATGATGTATATAAGTGTCGTACCTAGGGTTGACTTTGTGTGTAAGGGTTTAGATTATATTTGTACTTATTCAAACATATGTATATGAAACTGTTGATATATTATGGTAATGTAAATATGTTATTGATTGTGTATATATCTGATTCATTCTGTTGTGAGACTCTGAAAATGGTTAGTGCTAGTTAGAATTGTATCTGATATATGTCTATGATTGCAACTTTATCTATATCTTATCTCACCCCCAACGACTCTTCTTTTCTATATTTGGGTATTAACGTCGATTCGGGAGTTGTATCGAAGAGTTGAAAGGTTAGGTAGTTACATTTGCTATCAAAGCTTAAGTTAGGATCTTGGAATGTATTGAGAGAGAGCGTAATTGTATTTTCCTAGTTGATAGATATGTATACATATAGGAACAAAAAGGTACATATGCACACACCCATTTACTATTCCAGTTTTGTTTACTATCCATTAGGGAGGTGCTAATGAATCTCATTTTTATAGATAGTTGAAATGAGCAATTCAGTCAAAATTGAAATAGAGACCAACATGACCAATGTTGGTAGGGTGGAAGCCAAAACCAATACCAGCACCCGAGAAGATGTACTAGGTGTTCCTAGAGTCAATGTCCCAATATGGTTTAGATGTTACATCCAAGAAATAAACCAGGCTAATGTTATTCCCATCAAACCCACAGCCACTAAGACTACCAACTGAGGTGTGATTCCAGCTCCTGCACCACCAACTGTAGATTTTCCTAAGCTGTGTAGGGATTTCTCCATCCTTAGTGGGAAGTCTTTTAAAGGAACTGAACCATACTTGGTGGCTCAGGTATGGATGAATGATTGCGAAAAGATTTTTAACTTGTTAGGACTTGGAGATGCTACTAAGAGACAATTTACTACTTGGCATTTGAAGGGAGAGGTAGCATGTCAGTGGGAAGTGGTGGTAGCAGAAATAGATGAGAATACTATCACATGGAGGATGTTTAAGACTATATTTGAAATGAAGATCTTTTTGGGAACTAAAAGATATTCGTCATTAGCGAAGTTTATTTATATGAAGCAAGGAGAGAAGACAATGTAAATCAGTTTAAAAAACTGGTTAGGTTTGGGTTTGAATTAGTGAACACCCCTAGAAAGATAGCTTTGAAATTTGCAATGGGTTTGAATTCACTTTTGAGGGAACTTGCATTGAATCAGATTCCATATGTAGGTACATTCGAAGGAGTAATGGAAGCAGCTTTATTGAATTCAACGGAAGGAGGAACAAATAATGAATTGGTTAAGGTAGTAGGATCATTTCAACAGAATAAACGTAAAGGTAATGGACCACAAGGAGGATAGGGTAAGAAACTGGTGGTTATTTGTTACAGATGTTAGAAAGTGGGACATATTGCAAAGAACTATAGGACAGATCACTTAAAGGATTTGAAGGATGGTCGATATTATAATTGCAACCAAGTGAACCAAGTGGGACACCTAGCTAAAGATTATTAGGCAGCTCCATGCATAAAAAGTTTAAGTGCTATAATTGTAATCAATTCAGAAACACGAAGAAGGATTACCCAACTCTAAAAGGCGAAGGTCAACCTATGAATGCATATGCCTTATATGTCGATCCAACCTCGAGTAAGGTCCTGCAATTAGTTTAGGAGAAGGAAAAGAAGATTTTGATGGGAGGTATGTTGATTTTATCCGATTCTCATATTCATACACTATTTGATATTGGTGCATCTCATTCATTCATATCAAGTGCATCTATCAATAGTTTAGCTTTTAAACCTAATCGTATGCTCGATTTTATTATGGTGTCAAATCATGTTAGGGGATCAACCCATCTATCGATGTTATATCATAAGCTAAAGTTGGTCATGCGTAGTGTGAAGTTCCATTGTGATGCATGTGTACTAAACTTTTTGAAGTATAGAGAGATACTATGAATGGATTGGATGTCTCGCTATGTGGTAGTGTTGGATTATGACAGAAGGGTGGTTGATTAAGGAAGGGTGAATTGATTTGACTCTATGTTGTGAGCCTGATATTTCTGTTATAAGGACATATTTGTATTCACTTAGCCAATCACAGGAAGAGCTATCTAATATACCTATAGTGAAGGATTATTGTAATGTATTCAAATAATTTTTTGGTCTTCCACCCTAAAGAGAAATTGAGCTTCGTATTGACCTCGAGAATGGAGCACGACCAGTTGTGATGCCTCTTAGGCACATGGCTCCGAAGGAAAGGTGAGAATTGGATAAGCAAGTATCAGAATTGTTGAAGAAAGGTTTTATTCAAAGAAGTCTAAGAATGGTCTTTCATTTTTGCTACTAAGGCAGACAATTCCCTAAGGTTATGCATTGATTATAGAGTTCAATAAGCTAACGCGGACAAACCACTATACCTTGCCTTGAATTAATGACCTCTTCAATCAGTTAGTTGGGGCAAATGTTTTCTTGTAGCTTGATTTGGAAATTGGATTTCACCAGTTGCGTGTGGCTGAAGATAGTATCCGAAGACTGCATTTCATACACCTTATGGGTTGTTTGAGTGGCTAGGCATGTCAATTGACTAATTCTCTGAGTAGTTTAATAAGTTTAAGGTAATATTTGTGGATGATATTCTTATTTATTTTGGAAATGAAGAGGAACATGAAATTCATTTGAGAAAAGTGATAGACGTTTTGAGAATGAATCGATTGAAAATTAAAATTTCTATGTCACTTTTGGAAGAATAAAGTTCGTTTCCTTGGGAATGTAGTATCAATGAAACAATCGGTAGTAGACAAGGGAAAATAGCTGCAGTCAAGGATCAGAAGATGACGAAGAACGCTTAAGAAGTTCATAGCCTTTTGGGTTTAGCTAAATTTTATCGGATGTTTATCAAGTATTTTGCATGGGTATCAGCACCTCTGACCTATTTGACGAAGAAGAACCCGGTTTACACTAGGAATCCGGAGTGTGAAGCGACATTTATTAGACTGAACAAGTTATTGACGAGTGCTCCAGTTTTGATTATTCCAGATCGTACCAAACCTTTTTCTATATATATAGTGAAAGGGACAGCATATTAAGGATCTTAAGGCTAATTAACACTGGAGAGGGGAGTGAATAGTGTTTAATGAATTCTAAGACTTATATGGACTAACTTAAAAATTGTGATATAAACAAATACAAAACTTAATTACAGAACAATCACAAAATCAAACACAGATGCAGAGAATAAATAAAAATCAGTAGAGGAAAGAACACAACTGATTTTATACTGGTTCAGAGTTACCGTACATCCAGTCCTGTACCAAGGCAAACACCTCATACAGTTTTTTATTATACCAGTGTTGAGATAACAATCCTTAATTTCTAAAGGCCTTGAGGTACCCTTCTGTCTCACGAGTCCGGGGAAAACTCTCTTGATTTACGGGACACAAGATCATACAATTGATTTCCAGGCACAACAACACCTTATAGAGAGACTCAATAAACTTTTGATTACAAATTGATCCTATAACTCTGAATAGCACTTTGATCTTGGAGAGAGGATAGAGAATCAAATAAGAATGATATTCTAATTTGATTCGCTTGAGAATTCGACAGAATTTCGGCACGATCTTAAAATATAAAATTTTTAGAATATGGATTTTTGGAGAAGAAGGAGTGAAGAAAATAAGAAATTAGCTAGTTAAAAAATTCGTTTGTGAAGGCTATTTATAAAGTACCAACGGTCATAATCATTCGTGAAGAGATTCAAATGAATAGACACTTCTTTTGAAAATTTAAACTTTTGAATTCAGCGGCCACCATGTCGACATGGGGTATCTCATGATGTCGGCATCCCTAGTTAAAAAACAATGTAAAATTTGTTTTGAAAATGAAGTTAAAAATAAGAGTTTATATTAAAAAAAAACAAATAATATTTTAAGGCTAAAACATATTTTTGAAAATCATTTGAAAAAGATAATTTTAAGGCTACTATATTTTAAAAAGCAGTTTTGAAAATCATTTTGAAGTAGTTTTGCAAGCTTCTTCCTGCAGAATATCTCATCACATCAGGACTTGAGAACTTGTACAAAACCAGTATGTTCGTTGGTTTGTAAGCCACTTGTCATAGGTTTGTAAGCTACTTGTCATGGGTTTGTAAGCCATTAAGAAGGTAGAAACGGGTTCCATCCCAAATGAAATTCGGAATGTCTGTGCTATTATGAAGTTTTAACAAAACTAGACACATATTTTGAAATCTTGATCTTGATACTCTAGAGTCTTCAATCTTGAGTCTTAAGTCTTTATACTGATCAGTCTTCAGTACTCAATACCTACATATATATATATATCCTGCCTATACATATCTATCTAAACAACAGTGTTAGTATACATTTTATAATAAGATAAGTTAAAAAGGTTGTTGTCATCAAAACCAACATCTCAGTTCCTAACAGTCTCCCCCTTTTTGATGATGACAACCTGTATTTATAAAATACATTTACCATGTCATAACTCATATCATAACTCCCCTTACTCCATGACTCCTCCTTAAGCCAATCACTACTCCTCCTTACTCCAAGCCAACTATTATTTTACAACTTCTCCCCCTTTGTCATTAACAAAAACTCTTTACTAAAAAATTCCTTGAACTTGATATAAGATCATCAACCACAATAGAGTAATCCTTATATAAGTGTAATAAGTTATAAGTGTGGTCATAAGTGTAATTCAGAAGTAAATCAATCATCATCTAATCATATTTACAGTGATTATTCAATCCAATCATATATATAAACCATACCAAATGTTTTTAAATAAGCGTGATCATAATTTCTGCCTGTTGTATGTAGATGTCGACATGCCTCTGCCTAAAGTGACAATTTGCTTTGTTTTGAATATTATGAACAAATTTATTCAACTAAAATTTGTATAATATAAAAACAAGCAATTAAAGACACAAGTGAAGTTGGATAATAGGAAATGAAAGATTTCATTAATGATTCTAGTCAACATTACATAAGATAATATAATATTAACTAAAATAAAAAAATACAAAGTTAAAACTAAGATAACATAAACTAAAACTAATTAGATGAAGATAAAGAAGATGATAGTCCAAGCTTTCGACTAATTTACCCAAAGAACTTGTAGATTTTAGTGGAAATCTTGTCCATTTTCTTACTCATTGATCTTTTAAGTGTCTTCTGATTTTCACCGTAATTCTTTGATTATTGAGAATGGTCTTATTGGATGGATTAGCGGGATTAGTAGGATATTCAATACTTCTAAGAAAGTTTCTTGATCTTTCTCTTCCTCCTCTTCAATTTCCATTCCCTCCTCTTCATCTTCTTCTTCTTTCTCCATTTCTTCCATCTCTTCATGGGTAAGCCTTTCTTCTTTTTCCGTAAGTGTTTTATATGGTTGAAACACTAATGGAATTTTCATAAGGGAAATGTTTCCATGGTTGAACACTTTTTTAGTTATAAATTCTTTAATTTTGAAATCAGCTCTAAAGTAATTAAAAATCCGTGTGAGATAAATTCCATGATATATTGTGTTTTCACCCATAGTAAAATTCTTGGGCCTTAGCTCATCCAAAATAACTTGAGCCCAATTAATATCATAATTTTCAAAAATTGCAAAATGAGCTTTGCAAACTTTCAAAGTCGGGTTGTTGTAGTTTCCCGATCTTAGTATAAGAGTGTGTTGAATAAGAAGGTTAACAATTCTTGCCTTTGGACGAAAATAACGATTTTTGAATTCAAAATTGTCATCCCCTTCAAAGATGTGATGAAATGTCTATCGATCATTTTCATTTATTTGAAATTCCGAGAGATTCATTCCGGTATACTTGCATTCTAAAATATTTTCCAAAATTTCACAATCCAAAACAATTTGTGTTCCTTTAACACTACTCCAAATTTGTCCATCTTGTCCATCATAAAAACCACGATTCAAATTCGCATAAAACATCTTAACAAGATTTGGATCACATACAAAATCATTTTGTTTGTTATCTACTAAACTAATAATAGAACATTGTTGAAAAATATTTTTAGTTTCATAAGAAAGAAAATCTTCAAAAATAGCAAATTTTTCCATATGAATTTCACCAAAGTTTACATAGTTGATGTAAGCTTTGATAGCTTTAGGGTCATTAAAAAGAAAGTTTTTGATAGATTTTTAAAGCCTAATGGTGTTAGGAGTGCTTGAATAGGCCAGTGAAGAAGTTTGAGAGGAGTTGAAGATAATGAAGATAAATTTAAAATTTGAAATAAAAGTGAAAAGTGATGACAAAGAGAGTGAATTAAATAGAGATTTTATAGACATATTCTCTGGTCAAGAGGCATCTCTACAGAGCATTGAAGTTGGTGAAAAGGTAGAGGAAAATTCAAAAGTTTGAATTCAAATTATGAAATCAAATTCTGAGGGGCATGTCAACATGGGGTATTCGGGTACATCGACATATGCCTATTGAATCTAAGGACAAGTTTCTATTCCTAATGTCTAATAAATGAATATCTTATATCCTATATTCTAATTATATAATTCCTATGATAAAATTAAATATGATAATACTTAAATATTAATAGTTTAATATTTAAAATTCATTAAAATAATATTATTTTTGAATTTAAAATTCAAATTTAAAATGATAAATTTGAATATAAAATTCAAGGAATTTAAAAGAATCAAGCAAATAAACAAGCATTCATTCAAGCAAGAAAAAGTAAAAATAATGTAAATACATACCTATTTTTAGATCTATACTCCTATTGTCATCTGATTCAAGAATAGCAGTGAAACACAGAATTGAATTATCCGTCTTCTTTTCATCATCACTGGATGATGAGTCGGAGTCATCAAGAGTTGCTGTGTATGCTTTCTTTTTTTCCTTGACGAGTCATTGTTTGGTGGGAATAACTGTTTATCTGGATACGCACAATCTTTTCTATGATGACCAAATTTATTGCAATTGTAGTATCTATCATTGTCGACGTTCTCCATATTATTTCTGGAATTACTTTGATCATTTCTTTTGTATATATTCATTTTTATATATTTTAGGAATTTTCGAAAGTTTCTTGTCATGAAAGCAATCTCCTCATCACTGTCTAGTTCTGAATCTTCAGTTTTTGCATTGAATGATAATGACTTCTTTTTTATACTCTTGTTTTATCTTTTTCCTTGCAGTTGAACTTCATAAGACATCAGATTCCCAATCGATTCTTCTATTTTCAATAGACTGATATCATTTGCTTCTTCGATAGAAAGTGTCTTTTGATCCCATTATGGAGTGAGAGAATTTAGAATTTTTCTGACTTGGTCTTCCTCCGAAAAGCTTTTTCCCAATGCAGTTAATGAATGAACAATATCTTGAAATCGAAAATACATGTGGAAATGGACTCATTTGCATGCATTTTAAATAATTGGACTGATTATTTAATATAGAAATTTTAGTCTGTTTAACTTTGCTTGTTCCTTCATGAGTAACTTACAAAGTTTTCCAGATTTCAAATGCAGACTTACAAACAGACACTCTATTAAACTCATTCCTATCTAGTGAACAAAATAATATATTCATGGCCTTTGTGTTATTTTGTGCAACACCCTTTTGCTCAGCAGCCCACTGGACAAAATTAGTAGTTGGTTCAACATACTCAGTTTTTGTGATATTCCAAATGTCTAAGCCTACTGATTGTAAATAAAATTTCATTCTACAATCCCAATATGCATAACTACTGCCATTGAAAAATGATGGTCTAACAGTAGACTGGCCATCTACAAATGAACTAGTGTTAGGGATAACATAACTAGTGCCAAAGTTAACATTACCAGTGTTGGTAGCCATTAAAGCAATTTTCAAGTTTCATATTATGAAAACTATGAAAACCTTGCTCTGATACCAATTGAAAGGATAGTGGTTTAAGGATCTTACGGCTAGTTAACACTAGAGGGAGGGGGTGAATAGTGTTTAATGGATTCTAAGACTTATACGGACTAATTTAAAATTTTGATATAAAAAAATGCAAAACTTAATCACAGAACAATCACAGAATCAAACACAGATGCAGAAAGTAAATAAAAAGCAGCAAAGGAAAGAATTCATACCAGATTTTATTCTAGTTCGAAGTTACCCTAAATCCAGTCCTGTACCAAGGCAAACACCTCATATAGATTTTTATTATACCAATGTCAAGATTACAATCCTCAATTTCTAAAGGCCTTGAGGTACCCTCATGTCTCATGAGTCCGAGTCAAACTCTCTTAATTTACGGGACACAAGATCACCCAATTGATTTCCAGGCACAACCACACCTTATAGAGAGATTCGATAAACTTTTTATTACAAGTTGATCCTATAACTCTGAATAGCACTTTGTTCTTTGAGAGAGGATAGAGAATCAAACAAGAATGATATTTTAATTTGATTCACTTGAGAATTCGGCAGAATTTTGGCACGATCTTAAAAATATGAAAATTTTAGAATATGGATTTGTGGAGAAGGAGTGAAGAAAATAAGAAATTAGTTAGTTAAAAAATTCGTTTGTGAAGGCTACTTATAAAGCACCAACGGTCATAACCATTTGTGAAGAGATTTGAATGAATAGACACTTCTTTTGAAAATTAAAACTTTTGAATTCAATGGCAACCATGTTGGGGTATCCCATGATGTCGACATCCCTAGTTAAAACAATGTAAAATTTGTTTGGAAAATGAAGTTTAAAACAAGAGTTTATTTTAAGACAAAAACAAATAATATTTTAAGGCTAAAACATCTTTTTGAAAATCATTTGAAAAGGATAATTTTAAGGCTAAAATATTTTGAAAAGCAGTTTTGAAAAACCATTTTGAAGTAGTTTTGAAAGCTTCTTCCTGCAGAATATTACATCACATCAGGACTCGAGAACTTGTACAAAGCCAAGATGTTCGTGGGTTTGTAAGCCACTTGTCGTAGGTTTGTAAGCTACTTGTCGTGGGTTTGTAAGCCACTAAGAAGGTAGAAATGGTTCCATCCCAAATGAAATTTGGAATGAAGATTTCCATGCTATTTTGAAGTTTTAATAAAAACTAGACACATATCTTGAAATCTTGATCTTGATACTCTAGAGTCTTCAATCTTGAGTCTTGTGTCTTTATACTGATCAGTCTTCAACAATCAATACTTGCATATATATATATATATATATATATATATATATATCCTACATATACATATCTATCTAGAAAACAATGTTAGTATATATTTTATGATAAGATAAGTTAAAAAGATTGTTGTCATCAAAACCAACATCTTAGTTCCTAACATATAGATGCATGTGGTATTGTCTTGGTGTTGTTCTTATGCAATAAGGAAGGGTAGTATTGTATGCGAGTCGACAGTTGAAGAACCATGAGAAGAATTATCCAACACACGACTTAGAGTTAGCTGCTACTATATCTGCATTAAAGCCGTGGAGATATCATTTATTATGTGAGAGATATGAATTATTTACGGATCATAAATTCCTAAAATACTTGTTTTCATAGAAAGATCTTAATCTAAGGCTGGAGAGATGGATGGAGTTCTTATCATCCTATGATTTTGGGATTTCTTGCACTCTAGGAAAGGGAAATATAGTTGCAGATGCTTTGAGTAAAAAAACATGTCGAGGTGAATGCTATGTTGCTGGAATGGAAAATTTTAGAATTTATAGCGAAGTTTAATTTTATACTTAGATTGGACTATACATTTGGATTGCTAGCAGTAATGGAAGTTATTTCGGTGCTGATGGATCGTATTGGAGGAAGTCAAGGACAAGATACATTATTAGTTGATATTACTGAGTAATTAGAGCGAGGAGAATGATCAAGCCATTTAGACCATTACTTCAAGGATCTAAAGGTTTATTAAGGAGAGATGGAATATTTTGTATACCATGGGTTAATGAATTGATAGAGGAGATCTTGGTTGAGTGTTATCACTTAAGAACGACTATTCATCCTAGAGGAGACAAGGTGTATCGAGATGTGAAGAGAATATTTTATTGGTCGGGAATGAAGAAGAAAGTAGCAGAATATATGGAAAAGTGTATAACATGTCATAGGGTAAAGGTGGAACAAAAGAAGAAAATTGGACTACTACTTCCGTTGGACGTACCATAGTGGAAGTGGGAGTGTATATCTGTGGATTTTGTACATGGATTGCCTCGGAGTAGAAGAGTAGAAGAGGAAATAAGAGTATATGGGTGATAGTAGATCGTCTTATGAAGCACACATTTCATTCTAGTAAAGAGCACGAGAACATCTACAACATTGGCGACCCAATATATTAAGAAGGTGGTTAGGTTACATGGGATTCCAGCTAGTATAGTAAGTGATCAGGATCCACTTTTCACAAACGACTTATGGAGGAGTCTACAAGAAGAACTAGGAACGAAATTGAATTTGAGCAAAAAATATCACCCATAGACTAATGGGAAAGCAGAAAGGGTAAATAGGGTGATGTAAGATTTACTAAGAGCTTGTGTATTTGATTTTGGAGGATCGTGGGAAGGTTATATACTTTTGGTAGAATTTGCATATAATAATAGCTACCAAACAAGTATAAAACATGGCACCATATGAAGCGTTGTATGGGAGGCCATGTAAGTCACATTCATGTTAGTGGGAACCTACAAATAAAATTAGTTTAGGTCCAAATATGGTTAGAGATACAACAAAGAAGATGGAGCTTATAAGAAGAAGGATGAAAACTGCACAAGACCAACAGAAGTCATATGCTGATAAAGGAAGAAGGATTTTGTATTTGAAGTATGGGATTTTGTCTTTATTAAATTTTCTTTGTTGAAAAGGATAGTAAGATTCGAAAGTTTAGGGAAGTTAGAACCCATATTCGTAGGCCTATTTCCAATTTTCGAGAGGATATGAAGATTGCCATATAGATGGAGTTACCAGAAAAGATGGAAGGAGTGCACAACGTGTTTCACATGTCACATTTGCAAAAATGTGTACATGACCCGATGACTGTAATAATGCTTAACCAAATGGAGGAAGTAGAGTTGGATTATGAACCGAGTTCATCCCATAGTCCAACTGGTATTGTGGAACATGGAGTCAAACGACATAAAAATAAAATGGTGAAATTGGTTAGAGTGTAATGAGGAAATGACCCCATGGAGGGAACGTGGGAGCCTGAAGATAAGATGAGGGCTTAACATCCTCGATACTTTTCTAGTATGTTCCTCGACATTGATTTGGTTTCTTAGTTAGATTATTCAAGGATTGGGATTTGGATGATTTATCTTGTTATTGGTTGAATTTATATCTATATAATTGATTTTCATGCATATAGAAATATATGTCTGTTCTATATTAGTATGTTGTGCATCATACCTTATATGTCATCTTAGAGCATTTATATAGGATGCATTAGCAGCATTTATGAATTCAAGATTAGAAACTGAAAGTTCATGACATGCCTACCTATACATGCTTGTATCATGATACAATGTCGGTTGTTTTAACTTGGATGCTATACTTGATTTATGTGTTTTGATGAAAAAAAGCAATATATCATATTCATTGTTCCTTAGGAATTTCAGGGACTAAATTCTTTTAAGAGCGGGCAATATAATACCGAAAAAATTATTATAATTTTAGTAAAATATTTAAAATATGAAATCGTGAAAAATATTGGATTAGTAGATTAATTAATTATAAGGAGAGGTAAAATGGTAACTTTATAAAATTTGGAATTCGATGATGAAACTAGTGTCATTGCGATCGTCTCTTTTTTTTCTAAGTTGCACAATATTTTTGTTTGTTCCGTATAGAGTACGTATGGTGGAGCTATGGACAAAAAGGTGGTCGAGTCGAATGAGCGCCAAAAATGAGATTTGAACATTAAATTTTGAATTGGATAGTTAGACGGTTTCCTTCCTTAAGATATAACATAAAGTGTGTACACTTCTTCATTCAGAAACCATGCCCATAGCTTCCCATTTTCCTTCAGCCCTCTCTAAACCACTTCAATAAAATCACCTTTTCTCACTCATTCCTTAACCAAATTTATCGAAACCTAAAGCGAATCAAAGCTTGTAGACTGGGCTAGACCCACAGCGAACCGGAGGTGAATATTCAAAGGTAGGAAGAGAAGCATTCCCAAACAACAATATATTAGACTGAGTTTGGCCGTTCGATGAGTGATCTACCCTTTGTATAATGTAATCTTAACATTGTAGGATGACCTTTAGACTATACATAGTGTAGTAATTCATATATATTTACTTAATTTCGAACTAAATATAGTTTGGGAGGGGTTCAGATGAAAAATGAATTGAAACTAGATTTATCAAAATTCTTGAAATCTGAAAGTAATATACCATAATTCGTGAAATAACTTTGGACTTAAGGGTTTATACTAGGGTCTAGTGACATTCTCCGATGATCTGAGACGTAATAGTGGCAAATAGTGGTGAGAGAAAAATTGAAAAATACAAAGATACATTACTAGAAACCAAAAAATAATCGTCCATCGGATGACCGATGATCTTGACTGGTGCATCGCTGAATGAATTATTGGCCCGACTGAACCTTGGCCAAATGGCTTAATTTTAGATAAAACAACACAATTCATGCTTTCTCCTATGTTTTGGAAGATAAACTGGGACGTGACGAGGCAAGTGATGGTGCTATGAAATGAAGTGATGTATGAAGTGTGATGGTGATATGGAACAAGGAGATATGAAATACAATAATGTTATAAAGTGAGTGAATATTAAATGGTTTGGTTATGACATAAATAGAATATAAATACATATATATATGGTTTTGACATGGGATTTAGATGCGATGGTGAACGTGAATAGAAACGAGTCTGGAACGCAGGATAAATACCCCAGAATGTGTATGCGATATGGGTACAAACCTATGACACAAGTTGGTGTTTAGGTGTTGCAATATTTTCTTCCTTTGAATACTTTGGGTGGGCCAAGTAGATGTGAGTGGATGTTAAGCGACCCTGTAGGGCAAGAGGGTAGTCTAGGGAGCGAGTCTCTTAGGTAGTACGAAGGCAATAAGTTTATGTATAGGTTATGGGCGGTCAAGGGAAGTGAATCCTATTACGGTTGCGTGACAACAGATGATAGGCTCCCTGTAGGACATGAGACCAGAACAGGGTGTGAGTTTGTACAATATTGATGTGATATGATTAGATATTTATGACTGTTAGGTTTGGTGGAAGACTAAAGGTGTGGTGGCCGAATGATAGACTTATATCATGCTATAATGTTAATCTTGTACTATATGTAGACTAGAGTATAACTCACTCACTAGACTTATATCTGACCTACTCCTACTTTCATATATATATATATATATATATATATATATATATATATATAGGTTGGTGGAGTTTGGTGATGATACTATATCAAGGATAAAGTACCTAAATATAGTGTTCATGGTTTATATAAGTGTTGTACCTGGATTTGACTTTGTGTGTGTGGGTTTGGAATATATTTGTACTTATTCATACATATGTATATAGCATTATTGATATATTATGGAGATGTGACTATGTTATTGGTTATGTATTATATAAGATTCATTCTACCGTGAGACTATGAAATTAGTCAGTACTTGTTAGACTTGTACATGATATGTGTCTCGATTGTGACTCTATCTAAATCTTATCTCACCCCATCAACTCATCTCTTTGGTTCTCAGGTGTTCGACGTTGAATCTAAGGGTTGAAAAGTCGGGTTATTATAGCATTAGAGAAGGATAAAATAGATATATACATATAATCATAGTATTTGTTATCTCTTTTTCTTAAGCATGCTTACTCTAATTCCTTCTCTAATTCTTGAATTTTCAATGTATATATCTGTCTTTGAATTTGATTTTTAGAAGTTTATTGAGGAGGAAGAAAAATGGCTGAGTTTTGTTGCATTGTTTAATTTTTTGAATAAAAGTGGAAGGGCTAACATCATATTTATAGTGGTTAGGATGCGGCTGGATTTTAGGATCAAATTCGGGTCAAAATAATAAAATCCAGGTCGTTCAAGTCTTGAAACCCAAGCCACCAACATACGAAGGCTAGCCAACCTACCCTATTAGAGCGGTTGACCGGCCTTAATATGGGTCTCGACCAGTGGTTCTGGCCTTCATAATATATATCATCAACATTAATTTTATGTGTTATTTTATTTATTAAATTTTTAACATTAACATTACTTAAATATTAAGAGTGCCATTCACGTTATAAAATTTATTTACCTTTAAATCATATATACTAAATAATATTTAATTCATTAATTTGAATCTGTTTAAATTATTTAAATTTGAAATCTTAGAATGTTGATAACTTTTCCATTTGAACTCCAATTGCAAAGTTTTATATATGAAAATTACCATGAATACAATAGTGCAAGTTTCGTGGACAAATTCTATTGTTTGTACAAATTTCATTTTTAGCCTTATTGTTAATTTATTTCTTTTTTATTTCTTTTTAAAAGGTATTACATCAAGCTTAGTATTGTACTCTTAAGCTACTCAAATGAGTACTACGAGTTTAGGGAAAAGATAAACTTTGAGTCAGACATGAGTCTAGTATGAAAAACTTTAGTAATATTCCCATACATATCATAATGCATTATGAGTCCACGTCACTAAATCTGGCAATAGGTTTTTTCCCTCACAAGTTCCAAACCACTTAATATTAAGTAAAAAAGTTCAACTAAAGGTGTTTAGGTTTCATAATATATATAAAAAGAACCGTAATATACATGTACATATCATAGTTCATTTTAGGTAATATAACTCGATAAGCATCTACATTTCATTATACACACATAATTCAGTTACGAAAAAGGTGGGCTTTTCCCTAATTGTAGGTCAAACTATATCTCTAGGCTAGATACAATTAAGATTAGTCGAATCATATATCTCTAGACTAGATATACCAGATGCATCTCTAGACTAGATATATCTGAATGGCAGCGAGCCACATAATCGATTCTATCTCTTTAAAGTCCTCTTTAATTATGTCTGATTTATCTTCCAACACATTTACCTACATTAAAACCCGCTCTATATTCATCGAAATCATCATGAGAACTTAGCATCTCAAACATGATTCCTTCTGTGCACATTGTGGGACTTAAGAACATCATCACTCTACTCAACTCATTATTATTTTTGGTATGACATCAATCAAGTCATACTTCTACATATTTTCCTGATTTTGGTAATTTCTAAACTATTGTTCGATGCATTTCTAGTTAACTTGATTCTGGTTCTTTTGTTAAGAACCAGACAATATATATGTTAGAACCTTATCGAGGGGCTTCTAACCATATTGCCCTTAAAGAGAAAGATGTTTCATACAAATGGTAGAGCCTCACCATGAAGCATGTGAAATCATGTGTCTTTTATATTCTTCCTAAGTCAAAATTCAAATTCAATAGTTGAAAGCCAACCAAGGATAAGTCAAAGTCACACTTTGAAATTTACCATCTTATACACAACATAATTTCATAAGTTAAAGGGCATTGCATAAAATAAAAAAATGTAACAAATGTAAGAAAATGTCACTACTAATTCTTTTTCTTTTACTTAGCAAACAATCCTTATTTTATATGGATTTACTACATATTCCAATTAACTATAAGACATTCATTCCCTTTTCAAAACACCATAAACCTACTCCAAATGATTTGTAGGAATTTTTATAATGACTTTAAGGTTAAAAGTTATCTTCTTTAAAACCAGTTAAAGAGTCGAAAGCAAAAAAAATGTTATAGCTCCTTTTTAACTCTATGTTACTTAAATTTTCAAACTATTTATACGTTCCACTCATTTTCCTATGTAACATACTACACCTTAACCTAAGGTTATATATGCAACATTTCAAGTAAGGTTAACTTTGATTAAACGCTTGACCTTTTAAGGAGAAAAGAGAAAATGTTACTATATGTTAACATATTTAACTTCATGTTACTTAACTTCTCAATATCATGACATGTATAACATATCTCCTCATGTATTATACTATGTTATAGCCTAAGAGTATTGTTAACCCGCCTTTCGGCAAGGCCACGGATAGACGGATTTAACTAAGTCGACTTCACGATTATCGAGGTTGAAATATGATGGATGCGGTTTAGAGGGATGGAACTCACCTGGATTTGCCGCTCGGCATCAAGGTGAGGTTATGCCAATCGGCATGGAGTTGAGGTTATGCCGCTCGGCATCGAGATGAGGTTATCCCGCTCGACATGGAGGTGAGGTTATGCCGCTCGGCATCGAGGTGAGGATATGCCGCTCGACATGGAGTTGAGGTTATGCCGCTCGGCATTGAGGTGCGGTTATGCCGCTGGGCATGGAGTTGAGGTTATGCTGCTCGGCATTGAGGTAAGGTTATAACACTCAGCATTGAGGTGAGGAAATGCCGCTCGGCATCGAGTTGAGATTATGCCGCTCGGCATTAAGGGGAGGTTATGCCGCTCGGCATTGAGTTGAGCTTATGTCGCTCGGCATCAGTGAGGTCAGGGTCGCTCGGCATTGGTGAGGTCAGGGTCGCTCGACATTGGTGAGACGGCTCGGCATTGTGGTGAGGCTGGTATGGCTCGGCATTGTGGTGAGGACATTATGGCTCGGCATTACGGTGAGGCTGGTGTGGCTCGGCATTGCGGTGAGGCCGGTGTGGCTCGACATTGTGGAGGTGTGTGGCTCGGTGGAAGGCCTTGATGGGCCTATACCATTCAGAAAGCCCAACAACTCAGGATTGTCTATAAATACAACGCGAGGGGGTTCATAAAAAGGATCTTCTTTCGGCTCTCGGACTTTCTCTTCTCTAAGGCTAGGGCACTTAGCCATTGTCAAACTTTGGATTGTAACTATAATCGATTATTACAGCAATAAAAAGGAAATTTCTAGAGTGAATGTTGGCCGGAGTTTGCCGAACCACTATAAAATCTGTTGTTCTTTACTGCTTTTGTTTTAATTTTTACTGTTCTTCACATTTATACTCTCTACATACAATCTATCTGTGAGCTGTGACTGGTACTTGGTGATTTCGTCTGGATTTGGGTGTTAGTGACTAATTTTGACGCTAACATTTTGATGCTTCCACTGAGAAAGCTAACACTTAGGGATTTTGAATCCAGGATTTTGAATTGAAAAGCTTAGGAACTCAAATTTTGGAAAGCAATGGCTAGACCACCAACAAGGAAGCAAGCAGCGGAAATGAGCAATCAGGAAGGAAGTCAAGCGGCCTCTTCTAGAGCTGGAGGGGATCATGCATCCGTCCACATAACTTGGGGCGAGATGCAAGTTATGATGAATTCTATGCAGAAGAAGATGATGAAATGGCAAGAGGAGATGATGCAGGCTCTTCTAAGGCAATTTGGAAAATGAGGAACTGCAGGTGCTCAAGTTGTAGGAATTGGACCAGAGGAACTCAACCAGCACGTGGATGGAGTGATTCAGCAGGGGGAACTCCCAATCAACAAACAACTAACAATCTGGATGGACCAAGACTCGGGGGCACAGCCACCAGGTAATGCTGGACAAGTTCATGGAGGGATACTGGATGACGCTACGCAGCCCGACGCCAACAGGAATACAGGAGTACGTGATGAGGAATATGTGCCAGAATTTCCTCGGGGACTTGGAGGGAAGTTTGGAAACATGGATAGGGGAAACCCTTGGTTGGAAACGCCGAATTGGCTAGCATTATCAGGTGGACTATCCGTGGAGGTCTGACAAACAAGGATTCATAAGAAGTCAACAAACGTCCGTTTACTTGAAACATCAGGACGGCTAGAAATCCGCTCGATTTCAAAATGCCCACTCTGGAAGTGTACAACGGGAAGACGGATCCAACTGACCACTTGATGATGTACATTAGGCATATGGAAGTGCTGGGAGCAACGGAGGAGGTTATGCCCTAATGTTTCCCCCTGTACTTGGCTGATATAGCTGCCATGTGGTTCCGGCAGCTGGAGGATGGATCCATTGAAACATGGACGGAACTGGTGGACAGGTTCTCAAGTCAGTTTCGAGTTCACATAAAAAGAACAAAGAACATGATGACGTTGACGTCGGTTAAACATGGGGCAGATGAATCACTCAGGACATTCTTAACTCGGTTTAATGCAGCAGTTGCTTCGGTGCATCGGCTGGATCCATCAATGGTTCTGATGGCTGCGGTATCAGGAGTCAGAGACAATTCGGATTTCAAAGTATCATTGATACGGGATCCACCGTTGGATCTTGTGGAATTCTTCCATGAAGTTGAGAGATTTCTCTGACAAGAGGATGCATGCTTGGACATGAGGTCAAAGGAAGTAAACCTGATTAAGGATGGAGGACTACCCAGCGAAAACTCGGATAAGGACAAGGATAAAGGGAAAAGGAAGAGCTAGGGAGAACCAAAGTTCTCCACTTACACAGGACTGAACGCAACATTGGAATGGATATTCTTGGATACTCGAGACCGCCTTCCGTATCGAAGGCTGACGAGGAGGGAGCCCTCTGAACGCGAAAGGGCGTTGGGAAGGCACTCATGACCTGGATGGGCATGATACTAACAACTGACGGCATTTGAAGGACATAATCGAGGAGCATGTTAGGAATGGTCAGTTGCGACAATATGTCGGAACTCGGAATGCGGCTATGGAACAGGAGCAACCACCATCTACCTTGAATGATGAGGGAATGAGGCCCAGGAATGCTGGCCGGTTGGCCATCAACTAATCTTGATGGTTTGAAATAAGTAACAAACTCTAGGAAATCGGCTAAATCACTTACTCATGTACGGGGTCGGAGATAACCCTCAGGCATGCTCTGAGATGATGGTTTACCAAGATGCTTCAGTTTGTGAAATCTGTTTTTTCTCTTTGACTTAGACATTTGCTTTTTTCGGTTTGGTTTTGGAGTTTGGTTTGAACTCCCTGTTTTTCTCATTTTTTTGTTTGGATTTTTGATATGGATTTCTGGTTGGATTTGTATTTCGAATTAGATTTTGATCAGAATTCCTTTGGATTTTGGCTAAAAAGTCGTCGAGCATGGACTATGCTCGGCAAGGGTTCGGAGAGACCAGGATTCAGCCTAAGACTTAGGCCATATATTACCGGTTATTATTTCGGGTCGTCAAGCATGGAATATGCTCGGCAAGAGTCCGAAGAGACCAGAATTCAGCCTAGGACTTAGGCCCCATATTATCGGATATTATTACAAGTCGTTGAGTATGGACTATGCTCGGTAAGGGTCCGGAGCGAGCAGGATTCGGTTTAGGACTTAAGCCATGAAATTATTTGGCGTTCAAGGATACTGAACCAGGAACACCACGGAATTACTTAAAATAGGTCGTCAAGTGTGGATTGCGCTTAGCAAGAACCCGAAGAGGTTATGGATTTGGATACTGGCTATGAACAACTAAGGATTTGGGCATTGACCCAGAATGGTCCAAGATTTGGACATCGACCCGGAGAGGTCATGGACGTGGTTATTGGTTGTTGGATATGGGTGGATTAGAACTCTGTTGTCGAGTTCAGATGGATATGGATTTGGCTAAGGATTTGACTACTGGATTCGGAATCGGATGTCGACTCAGAGTAGTCGTAGACTTGGATAAGAATATGGCGATGGCATTTGGATAAAATGGGTTGGATTAAGAATCAAAAAGTATGGATGTAACTAACATACATACTTCAGATATCAGACTTGAGGCTATTCAAAACACACCTTCCAACAGCAAGGCATGTTTTGGGGGCAAATGTTAACATGTCTTTTGGCAAGGACACGGACTGGAGGATTTAACTTAGTCGGCTTCACGATTATCGAGGTTGAAATATGATGGATTCGGCTTAGAGGATGGAATTCACCTGGATATGCTGCTCGGAATTAAGGTGAGGATATGCCGCTCAGCATTGATTTGAGGTTATGCCGCTCAGCATGGAGGTGAGGTTATGCCGCTTGGCATGGAGTTGAGGTTATGCCGCTCGGCATCGAGATGAGGTTATGCCACTCGGCATCGAGGTGAGATTATGCCGCTCGACATGGAGATGAGGTTATGCCGCTCGACATGGAGGTGAGGTTATGCCGCTCGGCATGGAGGTGAGGTTATGCCGCTCGACATCAAGTTGAGGTTATGTCGCTCGGAATGGAGGTGAGGTTATGCCGCTCGACATGGAGGTGAGGTCACGCCGCTCGGCACCGAGGTGAGGTTATGTCGCTCGGCATCGAGGTGAGGTTATGCCGCTCGGCATCGAGGTGAGGTTATTCCGCTCGGCATCAAGGTGATCAGGATCGCTCGGCATTGGTGAGGTCAGGGTCGCTCGGCATTGGTGAGGTCAGGGTCGCTCGACATTGGTGAGACGGCTCGGCATTGTGGTGAGGCTGGTATGGCTCGGCATTGTGGTGAGGACATTATGGCTCGGCATTGCGGTGAGGCTGGTGTGGCTCGGCATTGCGGTGAGGCCGGTGTGGCTCGACATTGTGGAGGTGTGTGGCTCGGTGGAAGGCCTTGATGGGCCTATACCATTCAAAAAGCCCAACAACTCAGGATTGTCTATAAATACAACGCGAGGGGGTTCATAAAAAGGATCTTCTTTCGGCTCTCGGACTTTCTCTTCTCTAAGGCTAGGGCACTTAGCCATTGTCAAACTTTGGATTGTAACTGTAATCGATTATTACAGTAATAAAAAGGAAATTTCTAGAGTGAACGTTGGCCGGAGTTTGCCGAACCACTATAAAATCTGTTGTTCTTTACTGCTTTTGTTTTAATTTTTACTGTTCTTCACATTTATACTCTCTACATACAATCTATCTATGAGTTGTGACTAGTATTTGGTGCTTTTGTCTGGATTTGGGTGTTAGTGACCAAAATTGGCGCTAACTAGTATATATATACACACACATATACACACACACAAAACATCATGTTAAATTTATTTTATTTACATCACTTCTACGATGTAAACTTTAGTTAAAAATTTCCCTTTTAAATACATGGTATTTAAACTAATTCCTTCTGTAAAAATATCATTTTAACTTCATATACTTAACCAAACATAAATGTTCAAGTATACTATACTATCACACATGTTAACATATAGTTAAGTCACTCTGACAAGTTGTGTAGTTAGAGCACTTAGCAGCTCCACAATGGTAGAGCTGCAAAAGTTATAGTAGGGATAAAGCGATGATATAACGGATGGGAAAAACTCTTCATTGGATATAAAACCAAATATTTAAATTTAATTAATTCTCATTCTTACATCATTTATGTAGGAAAAAGAAATATTGTTTAATTTTTTATAACAAAACCGAAGAATATCTTGACTTAAGCAGTCCATATTTGGTGACTACAATAGATTTGTAACTTATATTAAGTACTTGTACCTTAAAATTAGGTCTTCGCCCTAACTTTCTTATTTGGTCTAAAAAAGAACTATTCCAATCAACTTTTTATATTAATGGTGCAAAAGCTAATGGAAAAGGCTTAGTTTAATGGTTTAGCAGAAAATAATTGGGCTTAAAGCAAATCTACTATTTAGTAGTGCTAAATTGAAAATGCATAATGGTCGAAGAGCACTCTGTGCTGTAGCAAGAATTTTGCGAGACTTTAACTAAACAACCAACAATTTTAACAATATGGGTATAAATTAATAGCTCACTTTCTAGATGTCGTCTTGTTTTAAACAAGGTAGCATGTCATGTGAACATACTAGTTCACTTTATTTCAACTATGTTTACAATATAATTGTACATTAAGTAATATACACATTTAACAAGTAGTATAGAATGTGGTTAAGTGAGTAAACTCACTTGTAAACAAGCTCTTTAAGACCAATCATTCCTTCTCATTGCACCAAAGTTCATGCCAAACCACTTCCTTTCTTTTTTCCCACATACATGCCAATTATCCACACTTTCTATCTTGTTTTCTCTTTTAAAAACTATTTTTGGTGCTTTGATAATTAAGTAAATGTGAGTTTGGGTTGATTTGAAGATGTTAAAACTTGAATTTTCTTTTGGTTTGAGTGAGTTCTTGAAGAAATAAGAAACGTGGATTGGTTTAATTATAGAATTTATGAGTAAATAAGCATGAAAAAAGAGACAAACGTTAGAAGACTCGTTAACCCTTCGCCTCATTCTCTCCTCTTCGTCTCTTACCATCACCAAAATCTTCGCTCTTATCCTCGCCAAAATATTGCACTCATATCTCTAATTACTTTCATATTCATTTTAAACAAATGAACCCATTGGTATTGCACACTAATCACATATATGAGTTCAATAACCATTAACAACTTTTACTATACTTCAACTCGATCATCAACAATATATTTTCGGTCATATTATTGACTATAATTTTATTTACTTATTTATGTAAAAATATTTTGAATTCGGGCCTTTTAACATTGACTAATTTAATCACATATTTATAAATGGTACAAACCTTGAGTCTTTATATCATATCCCCTTAAAGGAGTTGCATCTCTGCAATAAGAATGGATAAGTTCAACATATAAGATCAGTAAGAACCAAAATGGATATATATATATATATATATGTAATACTTGATGAAACTTCAAATTAAATACAAATGAACATAAATGACTTCATCTCATGTAGTGAGTGCATCACAAAAAAGATACTATGCACAGTAATCGCTAAACCCATAGCAACTCAGGATAAGAGATCCAAGCATTATCTTCGGTCTCCTATGTGTAACATCCCCTACTTCTTGATCTGAAAATAAACACCGATGATGCTACATTAATCATCAGAATCATTTTCAATCGAAAAAGTGAGTTCAGTATTTAATTTGCACAATATTAAGCAAATGGAGTATCTAAATAAATTTCCATTACATCAAATTTGTTTACATAATTCATCACATCATCATTAACCCTTCTCGTTGCCGCATGGAGGTAAATATATAATAATAAGTACACATATTGTTATGCCCCATATATGAAGATGCCAACACAACACTTAACCAGTTATAATTCCTAGTTTCACATGGTGGAATTTCAAAATGACTTTTATTTGCTAGATAAGCCTCTTACTTCGTCTTTAGAGCCTTTATTCGTCTTTTAAAAGATACATATCTAAATCATAAACTTAGCATACTCGAATTAGTACCCATGAGTATATGGAAAATAATAAAAACACAAATTAGACATAAAAACCGATATGAGGAAAATCTTTAACTTAATCAACCATAGTGAGACTATGCCGCTAAAGCACGGAACGAGGTTCCCCCTCACTTTATCATCATAGAAATTACATCATTCACGTAAACATGCATTACATCAAGGGCAACTATGTGCATCACATCCAATCCATAAGTGTACCCTACACTTTTCGTCCAATTATGTACCATGTCATATTTATGTTATCAATTCAAATTAAGTAATACCCTTGACTTAACATACAATCATGAACTAAAAATCATTCCATCACCCATACAAAAATCACTCGATCTCTTGTTTTAGGTGTTCATCTTTAAGTTGTCATTAACTTAATTTAGTTATTGCCTCATTAGGCTTGTCTATCACTAATTCATCTTTTCTCGGACAACATCAGCTGATGAGATGACTACTTATTCCACTACAAGAGCCACCTTGACTAAAGCCACCTTGACACTCCAAAGAAGTTGAGTGTAAGCATCCGGAATACATTCTGGCAAGCCTCTTTACTAAGCATCAAAAACCCCTTTTAGTCCTGAAACACCTTCGTTTCACAATACCAATTCATTTTATTTATAATGCCATCTTGATATTTTGGCACCCTATCATAATTCACTTTAGAGTTCATTTTTTTGGATTAAACCCCATCATGGCACCTTTCCATATACCATTGGATTGGAGACATAATAGTCTTAGCACCTTGTCATATAATAACACTATGAGCCAGTATACCTTTACGATCATTATTCAACCATTTCTTTCATTTATTTATGCGTACCATACATATTCTTTAGATAAAACATTTTTATCTTTAGATTAAATGATACCCTATCATTTATTATCTTCTTTAAGTTTTTCTTCATTTCAAATTAAGTTAACACAATTTTAATTTATGAATTTCTTCCATTATTTATCCCTATGAAATGGTCAACAAACACTTGGAAACCGTCTTCCAAAATGCACTAAGTATTTATTGTCTTACTTAGAAAGTTTTCACTTCTTATGCTATCACATATTGGTTGTCGCAAGTTAACCCTAGTTGTCGCATATTGGCTTCTATATAAGCCATCTTAGGTTGAGCACTTGAGCCTAGCTATCTTAAGTTGGCTACAACATATTTGTCGCCTGTTTACTTCCTTAGGCTATCGCAAGTTGACCCTCAACTAGCTATCATAAGTTGATAGATTTATTAGCCATCTCAAGTTGAGCTCTTATAGGATATCACAAGTTGATAACTCCACTAGCCATCACATGATAAGCCCCAAGAAGCTATCACATGTTGATGTATTCGCTGGTTGAACAATCGTTAGCTATTGCAAGTTGAACCCTTATGGGTTATCACAAGTTGAAAGATAATAAATATTGCAAGTTGAGCCTAATGGACCATTGCATGTTGATAGGTTAAGTACTATCGTAAGTTGACATTTCATATGCTATCGCAAGTTAAGATGGTAAATTATTCGTTGACTTAAAAACTATTTTATTACCATTCAAAGGAGTTACTTTATACCAAACCCTATTTTTTATTGAGTTCTCATTGGTCTATACAAGTCTTTATGGTTTTATTTTCAAAAATGGTTAATTAAGTACTCTCACTAATATATAATATGTTAGTTGCTTCATCTCATTTGCTTCGGTTATGTTAGCAACCGAAGTAAATACATAACCGAAATAAATTGTATCATTTGCTTTGATCCCTTCTTAACAATGGAAGCAAATGGCACATGCACGACACAAAAATATACAAAAATGCAATTTTCTTTGGTTGGCCTTTAGAACCGAAGCAAATGCATAGAAGCAAATAAGGTTATTATAAATATAAAAACCTAAATTATTTTCCTCCCTGTTATCTTCAATGTCCCCATTACCCAAATTTGGTTCCCATTTTTCCCCAAGCCCTAGATCTACATCGCTAAATTAGATGAAATAAAAAACGTTCGCAAATGGAAAGAGAAAAAAAGATGTGGCGACACAAGGATGAGATGGTGGCAAAAAGTTAGGCTGGTGGCATAGCTGCTAAGGTATTTGAGATATTCCTAGTGCTTGTAAAATTTCAACTTTTAATCCCGTTTTTAATTTGCTATGAATTTACCCTCATTTTCATCTATTTCAAAAGCTTTTGAAGTAGGAAATCATTATTTTTTTTGGTGCTTCATTCTTTTGCTGTAGTATCGAAATTTTACTATTTTAGTAGTTTATCATCGATTGCAATTTCACGAGAAGTTCCTGTTAAGCTTATGCTGACTGAAAAATTGCTTACTTTAGTTGATGTATGGTATTTTCATGATCATGGGTGATTCTCTATTGAATACAAAACATTGAATATTAAAGTGGTTATATGCATACATAAGAGAATTTTTAAAGTATGCATTAGAAGTTTTTAACCGTTCAACTAGTTTAATTTCTACAATCATTTTAAAGAGCAAATGCAAATTTCCCTTCTAAATTAAATATGTAGCTTCATATACTAGTTGTTTGTTAATATAGTTCAATTTCTAAAGTATGTGTGTTGAGACCTGATAGCAAATATTACCATGAAATCACATGACTAATACGTGGTGTCCAAGATGCACTTAAAAAAATGGGTATTAAAGATACATAAGTGGTGGACGTGGAAATCGATATCAGGTCTGTAAATGTTCTTAATTCTGGTTATGTGTACAGGTAGGTCATAATGTGCATTGTAGTTGATTAGCAATATTAGGCATGTATGTATAATACGATGAGAAAATGGAAAGATGATAAAAGAATATATATATATATATATATATATATATTATTTGGAGTAGTGCAAACCCGTATTATGCACATGATATGTTGACTATTTTGCAAACAATATCTAAGATGTCATCATGATAGTTAATAATAGAAATTCTGAATGCTAAAGCACATGACATAATTTGTGCGTCGCATTAGAATGTAGTGTGGATATTAGTACTTTAAATTAGAAATGTAATAGTTCTTTTAAGTCAAAATTCATGAAGTGAAACCCAATTTTTACTTCTAATTCTAGAATGAGATATAATCAATGGGGGATAATATATATACCATAGGGCACCACGTCATGAATATTTTCAATTTTCCCCAAACAGTCGGACTCTAATAAGATTAAGTTTTTATAACCATGTTACAAAATAAAATTACTACAAACATTTTAGTTACTACACTTTAGTTATGTTTTTTAGTGTTACAATATTAAGAATTTGTATCTTCTATGCATTTATAAGAGATGCATGGATAGAAATTACGCTTCTTATAACTTTTTCAATGTTTACGTTTTTCTTTCATATAACTCCATCTGGTAACTCTTGATTTGAAATTAATAATGAAACAAATGTGGTAGGAAGACCCACTTATGCTATCATCTAATATGTACATATAGGCCTTTGAGCCTTTCGACATCCATCGTGAATTTTAGATTAAATTCAGAAATGTGAACGTAGATAGTTTACTTCAATAATACATGATTGAAAAATATTTTTTTTGATATTCATTTAATATCGAAAACTTTGTAACATTGTTCATTTTTTGTATTAAAATCCAATTAGTGTATAAAACTAAATAGTTCGTTAATAGCATTTATTTTAGTATCAAAATTGATTTTTACTTGTATTTGATTTTTAATTTTATTAAAACAACATCGTGAAAATTTTGGGCCTTAAATTATGGAGAGGATATCCATCTCTACCAACTTGGAATAGTAAAATTTGTACAATAATTATTGGAATCCCTTGTGAAATTCCATCTTTATCAACAAAATTTTGACCACTTAGTAAATTTATAATTATAAGCTAGTATATATCTATATCAATATGAAAGTAATGGAAAAATTCAATTTTTCCATTATATTTCCAACTACTTGATCTATTTATAATTAAAATAAAAGCTAGTACATAACGGTATGAAAAGAAAAAACATATTGTCTAAGACCAAATAACTTATATATGTAAAGTCAAGTTCATTTCAACATTCTTTGTTGCAAATAAACTTTTCTGCATAAATAAATCGTAGCTTGCATAGAAAGTGAAGTTAACGACAAAATAAAGTATTGACAAAACCACACAAAGCCAACTACGTTTATGTTATAGCTCCTATACTAAATAAATATAAATTTATCGATCATTATATTTTATCGACACTTATTACTGTTTATGTTATAATTTATTTCTTAGTTTTTTTTCATTTCATTAGCTTTACTATACATGATTAAAGATATTTATATTTTATCAATAAAGTTTTAAATTTCAATAAAATGTAAAATCTGATCATCCTTACTTATATAAGATAAATACAAAAAAAGCTTGTAGAATTGAACTCGAGTTTTGATAGAAACTATAAAGAAAGAAGTGTCTGAAAAGGAAAAAACTAAAACTATACTATTGAATTTCGTAATCTTAAACTTTATTGGAAAATCCAAGGATAGTGAGATTTCATTAGCCTTGTTTGGGATACAAAGAAAAAGTGAAAAACAATATAATATATTTAGTTGTCAATTTCTTTACTCATATCAATTTTTGTACACGTGTTTAAAGATGTTTATTGTTTATCAATAACGTTATAAATTTTTTTTAAAAATTTAAAATTTGAACTGGATAATGCCTACTTATTAAAATATTACTAAAAACATATAGGACTTACACTTAAATTTTGATTTATTAATAAAAAATTAAATTTTGAAAAATAAAAACCAATAAAATGCCAAATTGGATCATGCTTATTTATCTAAAACAAGTACAAAAAAGCCTATAATATTTGGACATGGGTTCTGATAGAAATATTAAAGAAAGAAGAGGCCTAAAAGAAAAGGATTTAAACTGTATTATTGAATTTCATGATTTTTAAATGTATCAGATAAATCGATAGCGATATTCTATGGGTCTTGGTTAAGATATAGAGAGAAAGAGTAAAACTGTATAACACACTTATCAATATATTAAATATGTCTAATGATTTTGTTATTTATCAACAAGGTTCTAAATTTCGAAAAAAAGAATCAATAATTTTGAGCTAGATCATGCTTACTTATCTAAATATAATGGGAGTACTTAGTTTTGAAGCTTTTGAAATGATAAAATTACCTATTCAAATTTCAAGCACAATCAAGGTCACTTTCATAGTTGCTATTTTAAGTGCTCTTATCTTCTATATATAATGGGAATAATTGGTTTTGAAGCTTTTGAAATGTCAAAACTACCCATTCAAATTTCAAGCGTAATTAAGGTTATTTTCATAATTATTGTTTTGAATGCTCTTATGGACTAAATCGTATAATTCACCATCATTAGAATGGAGCATCACATTCATCTCGGGCAGTGCCAAATCCACAACATTTTAGATCCATTGTCTCTTCATCTATGTGATCCGTTTGGTCAATTCTCATTCCTGAAGGAAATATGGGCTGCTCATGAGATTGTGGCTGATCTCTTTAACACTAGAAACTTGAGGTGCAAATGGACGCAGAAGATGAGAAGGTGATCAAAATAAATGAGAACAAAAGGAGGAAGAGAAATTGGGTTAAAGGAAAGGACGACGGAGTGGCTGAGTGAATGAAACTTCTGTAATAAATTGAACGGTGTTAGTGTAATATTATCAGCAAGCTACAAATTTTCATTAATAATTGTCAGCTACAACTTACTGCAGTGCACTCGAAATGAATTTCTATAACATAGTCTCTATAGAAACAACAAAAAAAGAATCTAGCAGTACGTACAATGAATAACAACAAACAAACCGAGCCCGTTATTTGCCTATCTTCAATGTAAGCGTCCTTCTATGAGTATATCCAATTTTTTTTGCTTTTATAAAAAATGTGGTTGTACATTTATACCATCTTCTATATTATATTCAAATGAATCTTCAACCCTATACACTTGCTTAAAGTCGAATTCCTTTCAAAACCACATATTTTTTAGCTATTCATTCTAATGCACATAAATTATTTCACGAAATTAGTGAGAAAAACTTAAATATCATATTTACCTCTTGTAGGATCGAGTGGTATAACTAAGAGGGTGGGTGAATAGGGTATTTAAAAATATTTCGCAGAGATGCTAATAGAATAGAGTGTAGAAACATAAATGCAGAAAATAAATAACATAAGATATACCCAACTTTGGCCTAATGTCTTCTGCCGCCCTCAAAGTTATTACTAGGATTATATATTCAACTCTTACGACATCTGTAAACTCGCATTATCTGCTAATCTGAATATACTAAGTCTATGCCTATAACCCTGCCTAGGGTCCATACACTGAGCCCAGAATCCTTGAACTACAACCCGTAGCTCAACCTAGAAAATCTAGAGTTCAAATTTAAAAGCAAAATAAAAATAAAAAATGGCACACAACAACAAAATAACACTCCCTTTTGCTCCCGTGACCCATCCACTTAAACTTCTCCTCCTTTTATTATCTCCTCAGAAATTTGACCTCATCTCCAAAAGGAATATTGCACCTCATTTCCTTCTCCATCTAGTTCACTACTAAAAAAGCTGTTTTCGAAAGTTCAAATGCTCAGCACCACTCATCGCTTTTGCTTATGGTTACAGTTCTTTGCCTTCGATCGCTCACGTTGCAATGCCTAAAATAATTGTTAGTGCTTCTCATTGATGTTCGATGCTATGAGATATGACGTGATTGTGATGTTGCCGCAAATCGAACTGCCTAGAGTGAGAATTGCTGCCGCCATGATGATTTATGGCCGTCACACTGCACAGTCAATTTGACTGGGAATTTGTGCTTGGATCCAAGTTGTTGCTGCTGTCAGGTTTGAGCTTGAAATTTAGAGTGCCGCGTCATTAACGAATTCTTGGTCTGAGAGTCGCCGTCGATTGATTTTTTCTCGTCTAATGTTCCTTGAATCTGTATTTTGTTGATGCCACAACTATTGATACCTTCATTAGGACGAGGTAATGATGGCAGAATGTAGGTTGAATTACAGCGGTGTGGTATCAATGCATTTTTTCGAAACTTGTCGGTGATCAAACAATACAAATGAACAATGATAGGATAATTATGGTATTGTTCTCCGATGATCTTTTTCTTTTGAGCATTTCAATTTATTGCGTTGAAAGAGGGGATGGTGTGTATATGTTGAAATACATTGAAGATGATATTGAGGAGGATTTTTAAGAGTTTTCTTCCCATTTTGAAAAATAAAATATGTATATAACGGGAAATAAATCCATTATATCTTTCAAAAATATAACGTTTGATTGTACATATAAATCTTCCCTTCCAAGTTCCAATTATTCATTTATCTTTCTTCATGTACACTACATCTGTTTGTGCACTGAAATATCCCCAGCCTCATATCTTTAATTTATTTTCATTTCTTTATGTATGCATGCTATATTTCATTGAAAGGAAACTTTTTGACGACCAAAATTTATAACAAACCTGTAAATGCAACACTAGACAAACACATTAGATATAATATTTAATTATTAATATCAAATGGAAATTAACTTCAATATTTGACAATATTTCGCTTTTGATAATAATAAATATATATTATTTACAATAAAAATATATATGTTTGAAAAGTACTATGTAAAAATCAGATATGTAAAATACAGTGGATGACAATTTAATTGAAAACAAAATTGTACTATGATGATTTTTAAATTGCAACAAACTCTAAAACAAAACCAATATAAAATATATTCGTTATCATTAAACAAAATGTTTACTCCATAATCACCCCCCTTTGATGATAATAAAAAATATGTTAAGGTTTGATGAGTGTAACTTGTGTTGAGTGTGTACTTGATATTATAAGATCAAAATCACAACACAATTTTATAAATATATATAACATGCTCCCCCTATTGGTATGCTCCTCCTATATATGTGGCATATGTATTCTAGAATAAAGTATTAAACCAATAATATTTCTTTCAATATTAATAGCGAATCCACGATATTATCAAATCTTAACCGCTCCCCCCTTTTGTGCTCATCAAAAGTATAAACATCAAATTAACACGATGAGAAAGTGATACTGAATGATGAAATTCGATGAAAATATGACAATAAATATCTAATGAAAAAACAAGAATGAATCATAGTAACTATATCGATCGAAGTCATATCCCATAAGCGGAAGGAGAGTGACAAAAATAAATGTAGTATATGTAGTGGGGTTCAAATGACATAGCCTTTAAAATGGTTTATATTCAATTCATGATGAAATCAAGTTAGGACAACTTATCCCTAACTCATCGTAGATGAGAATGAGAACTCCCATCCATGCATTGCCGCGAGGTCTCTTAGATGAGGACGGTCATTACTTGACGAGAAATGGCACACCTATTTCATATGCATGCTGGGGCTTAGGGAGTCTATTACATCATATGTGCTATTTTTATAGGCTTTCAACAATCAAATTTGGTATGTCGATTTAGCCAACTCATATAAGAACAAGAATAATAGTGAAAGAAAGAATGTAAGATGAAGCGATAGAATATTAATGGTAGATCCAGAGATGATATGGGATATGCAATAATCAAATATAGAAACTATAGTATACGCTTGATTATCAAAAATATCATGATGTCATTATTTGATCAAGTACAAAATTCACTATCCTTAATCATCGGAATACCCATCTGAATTATTTTAGTCCGGTTGATCCACGTAATCAAAATAAATACTTTTGAAAGTCACATAATAAAGTTTAGATCGTGATATGATTTCAAAAGTAAATTCTCTATAAATATCTCAAAAAAATATTTTCAGTTATATATTCTATCCTTGAACATGCAATATGAATTGGTTTTACAACTATTTGTGTAAGGAGGAGCACATGTTCTATGGGTATACACATTAATATATCAAAAACGAAAGCAATGGTTCATTTCAAAAGATCTCATCACAAGAAAAAAAAATTTCTTCACCAATCATCTGATGTTTTGAATATCAACAACGCATCTTGAAATAAATCATCAGAAAGTCAATCCTACATTTCATAGAATCATTTACAAAATTTCATGTCAAAAATAGAATGTCAAAGCTCATCCTATAAAAAGCAAGTTTTTTTAAAAAATTGTATCAAAATATTTTGCCAAAAAGTTTCATTTCAAAATATTAAAATCATGAGTAAATATGAAGAGCAAACGGAAAAAAAATCCTTAGAAAGAAAAAACATATTTTTGATCTTTTTTATTTTAAATAAAAACAAAAAATTCTAAGAAGGAAACAAAAAACATATTTTTAGATTTATCTTTCTTAATTAAACAAAACAACAAGCAAAAGCAAACTCTCCACCTGTGCATGGAGAATTGTGTGAAATATCAGTCAATCCGTGAGACATATAGGCTACCAAAAATATCAGACTAAAGGAATCGCAAAGATTAGAAGTCATATCAGATGTTCTAACAAGAAAAAACAAATTACCATATCATGATACCACTTGTTATCTATGCTGCCTATGGTGACAAACAATGCACTTATGCACTCTACGTGCTGGTGGTAGCGAACAATGGTATTTCAAACAATGGTTTTACATTCCGCCTCTTGAACTTTCATCATCAACGTCAATCATCAAATATAAGCATCATCAAACATGCGTACATTTTTATCCAAAGTTAGTGGATCTCCGCTAATTTTCCTAGGCTAAGGAACTCTATAATCATCGCTCATCAAATGTATAGAACAACTCAAAATCTACCTCCACCATAGTTGCTTCTTAGTCCATCTTTGTACCTACACATTTGAGGAGGAAGTGAATGGTCTAGAAAAAGATGTAAGACCATATTTGTTTACAACTGAAATCTTTGACACCTAAATTTTTTATATGGAAAAGCGTTAATTTTAACAATCACAGTCTTAGGAACCAAAACTTGTTTAAATTTAAGAACGTTCACTTTTGTACTTTTTGGAATCCAGATTTGTTTAACTGTTCCGTTTTTATTTTTATAATTACTATTGCTCAATATTTCCACAATCTACGCATTTGGATACCACACCGTTTATTTATATATTGACATCTTTTCAAATTCAAGCCCTTTTCTGTTATTCGCAAGCAGTCGATCTCCTAACAGCATATTAAAAGATTTTTCACCATTGGAAATTTTTTGAAGAGTCAACTCAAGGTAATTAACTTTGGATTTTAAAATATTATTCTCATTTATTAGCTTAGAACAATGACTAATAGCAATCACTACTACAAAACAGGCCATTTGCATCTGTTGTTTACCCCCCTTTTGCATCTGTTCAACAACCGATGCATATGCAACCGATGCAACAGGCTTAACACTTTTGCATCAGTTCTGAAACCGATGCAAAAAGGCCCTTTGTGCATCGGTTGTTACTAACAACTGATGCAAAATATCATGGTTGGTTGCTTGAACACAGCCCCCATGTTGCATCGGTTGTAATGAAAACCGATGCAACAAAGGAACTTGTTGCATTGGTTGTTGTTGAAAACCGATGCAAAAAAACCATTCTCAGAAACCATTATTACGGTACTCAAATAGATTATGTGTGTGTGTGTGTATTATTGATTATAACAAACAATTATTGCATGCAATATTACAATCATTTAAAATTAAATTTGATGGAAAATACAAACTGAATAACATAATACCAAAATAAACATATATCAATTAAAGTGTTAATAATCTATACATAATACCAAAACATCACATACCACTAACCCAACCACAATTTTTTTGGATTATTACTTCCATCTGCCTGCAGACTTCTACTCTCCACTGCTTCAATACTTACACTCCTTCCACCATATCTAATTGACTTCTCTATCATACAACTGTGCAAACCTGCCGCTGCCGTCCACTACTGCTATATCCCTGCAGCACCACACAGCAACCTCCTACATCACTTCTCTGATACTACCACAACAACCATATCTTTGACCGCAACCAATACCACCAGAAACTATCAAAATCTCTGCTGCTCGACAACTTCAGTTATCCACAACACATACAACTTCCTACCACCACCTGTACATCATCAACTAGTCACTCAATCCGAAAACTGCTGCATTTACACTCCTGCTCTCTTTAGAAAACCACCTCCAACAGCGAGCTATCCCCTCTGCATATTGCCTACACTTCCTCTGCCCAAACCACATTTCATCCTGCAGTAAAACCCCTTCCCCTTCTACCATCATCTCCAAACCAGTAACCCTACAAACCACACTGTTACGTCCCTGACCATCAACAAAACCTGCCACCACATATCCAAACTGTCAATTGCAAATCCAAACTTCACTTTTACATGAATCCAATTCACATATTTACAACCCAGCACCCAGTCCACCAACATATAATGTTTTGTGCGTCAACATGTAGAGCTTTATTGTTAATAATATATAATATAGTTGGGTTAAAGATTGTGTGTACAGACTACAGATACACAACGTACATAGGCAATTGGATTTCAAGCACAGAGTGATTCAACAATAGTCCCAAAGAAACATAGTTTAGGAATCAACAGTTATCATGCATTACACTGTGATGTTTTGTTTGTAATCAATTATGCGAATTGTTCAGCAAACAGATCAGGGATATAAATTAAGTCTAACCAAAAATGAGGTAATCAACAGTTTAAATAGGGTAAGTCAGTAACAGAAAAATGTATTAAAAAAAGGGGGTATGTTGAAACGTCTGACACACAGTAAGCAAATATGGGGGAAAGATATCAAATGCCTAAGCGCAATAATTTGCACACAGCATAAGGTCGGTAAAGAAGGATGTGGTAGGAACTTAATCAACGTCGTTGGAACAAACACGTAAATATATTCAAGATTAACCAACCTGGCCAGAGTAAGAAAACAGATGATATGATAATTTTACCGATTTGAGGATGGTATGCATATCTTCAACCTTCTGGTCGATCAGCCCACCGGCTTCCTTGTCAAATTCTGTGATAGTAGTTGTCATGGTGGAGTCCAATATGTCGACATTTAATCGATACCTAGTTCATACATATTTAAAAGTAGATGTTAGATTGCATAATCATAAAACAACTGAATCAGTCAAATGTGTACACCCCCAGATCTCAGAAGGTAAAGTAAAATAAAAGCAGAGTAGGGCAGAAGTTGTCAGTTACCATGTCATGAACCAGCGATGGATGGATGAAGACCCGGTCGCCATAAATCATATACCTCCAGCGAATAGTTGTTCGCAGTCAACAGTGTGGACGTTGGCCGTGTTGGAGGTTAGGCTAAGTTTCGTCCGATCGTGTGTTGGATAGCAGTTTGATGAAAGGGTGATGGAGTGGGGAAGTGTGGTAACTGGCCTGGAGATAACACGTGCGGAGAAAGGGAGTAGGTATGAATGTCACATGCTATCCCATTTTCTAATAGCCTTTTGCCTAGTAATGTTGCCAACCTCATTTTCTAACTTCAAAAACTCATGGAACCTGTTATTGAACAATGTGGAAAATCTTGTGAGAGATGCACCAGATTCAATAAAGTTTGTAATATACCACTAACCAATATCAATACAAAAATCATACAAGGATGAAGGGGTTATAGTTTTATTCCGGTGCAATAGTAAAGCACCTGCAAGGATGATTAAACCCGTCTACACTCCGGTCTCAAGTGCATATGAAGATATTACTAAACTGATTATATATTAGAGCATTCATTCATAGAATAGATAATCTATGAGAAAAACCTCAACACCAGAATTTTAGTAATAGAACCTACCATGGTAAACAAATATGATATACAACAATGTACAAACAAAACTCAATTTGATGGCTCGACGGTTAAATTAAATAATATTAAAACCCAAAAATAAAACCATCCTCTATATACGGTCAATAATAGTATATGGATCAGAGACTAAGAAGCAAATTGTAACATAATAGCAATTGACCTAAAGTTCAGAAAATTTAAGACCAAATGATGCATTAAATTAGACGAATCAAAAGAATTATGCAAAAGTATTTTGGAAAATTATCTATATTGCAGTAATTGTAGGAAAATAGGGTAAATAACAGTGGTAGATTTGAAGCGACATAGAGGAAAAGTTGAAAATTTGAATAGTGGTCTGATGACATAGAGGAAACTGTAATCCTAACCCAAGTATGACATCAAAGGCAAAAAAAATTTTAGCCAGCTTTTATTAAACTGAGTAATAATTACCTTTGCAAAAAAGAAGAAGGAATCAAGTTGCCAGACTCCTGTGAAATCAATTCCTCTGCATCAAATCCAACTGCACATGATGCAACAAATATTAGTTTTAGCAAATAGTTCAGAAATTAATTTTAAGCGATAAACATTTCTAATATTAATTTGGAAAACATGTGTACTATAATATTAATTTGGATTTGCTTGTTTTCGTTAAACGATAATAAATATGCTTGTTGCTCGTGATCGTTTAATTATCAAACATAAACATTTCTGTCTCCTCAAGCAAGCCAATTCATTGGAGACTAGTCATGCTTATTAAATTTAACGATTAACAATCAACAACAAAGAAAATATGTAATATTTGTGGTGAAACACACAAATTTCTCGAACAAATAGTCTGCTAATTTTCAACAATTTAACCGACAAATCACAAATTTATTTTTGTTACATGAAGTTCAGTATCTCATTATCAATTTTACATGGATGCAGTATCTCATTAGTTACCTCTTGGCAATCATAACATTATAGACTACGTGCAAGCAGATCAAAGAGAAGGACACCAAAAAAGAAAATCAACTTTACGAAAGAAGAAAACTGAAAAGAAGGATAAAAAAAACCACATTTCGATACATTTTGAATAATGTCTGCAGAACTCACAATGTAATCTTTTAATTTATACAATGTACACATTTTTTCCCAACCGTTTACAGTAACTTTGTATGATGTCAATTTTAATTTGTTTGAATTTTCGTTTGTAAAATATTATAAAGAAATGAAAAGATTGCTTAATTCATAAAATACATAATTTCTTAACCTAGTTAAGCATACAATAAAACTTCAATAAAAGGACACATAACAAATTAAGTTAAAATTGTGTGAAATTGGGATAAATTAACAAATTTGCTGGTAAAAAAAGGGCCCAAATATGAGCATTTGTTGTACAAAATCCCATACCGTGTAAAAATGGAAGTGGCCCAATTGCAATTCTATAATCGAGTGCCAGCACGAGCACATGACTTTCCATAGTCAACCATCCAAACTTCACTTTCATTCAACTGCACAACATTTCTGTTAACATTCACCATCAACTTGCACAGTTATTCAAACCCACCTCTGTTTGCATCACCTAAACTCCACTGCACCATCATTCAAAGCTTCATACCAAACCACTGCATCTTCACACAGCCACATTCCACCACTGTCATACCTCAAAAGCATCACCTCCTCCTCGAATCGAGACCCACTACTTCTAGCTATAGTACAACCAAACATCCACTCTCATCCCACTGCTGGCAACCCATCAACAAACCATTGCATTACCCTTCCACCTCGACCTCCAGTAGCTCAGCTACCATTCACAAATCATCGCAATTCACTTCTCTCCGCTTCAAGCCCCGTGTCACCATAACCTCACCTCAGCACTCGACTATTCCCAAATCTCAAAAATTGCCTCGCCTCAATTCCAATCCCGACCAACCATGCACATCAACCGCAACCTCAAATTCCACCGCAAGTCGCCAGAATCACCTTCCGCCACCATCCATTGACCTTGAATCAAACTTCCACGAGCACCCGAACAGCCGCTAGCATCGAACAATTCCCACCGCCTACCTCAATCGCGAACTCCTATTTGAAATTGGTGTGGGTGGAATTTTGTGGAGGATTGGAGAAAGAATAATTCTTTTACAATCCAAATTCACCACTTGATTTTCATTGATTTCGATTTAAAAAATCTGAAAGAAAAGGTAGTTACCGTGTTTTTACAATTCTCAGTGAAATGTAATAATCGAGATGAGAGAGAGGAGAAGAAGGTGAAGGAGAAAATGGGAGAGGAATGATTTGGTTAAGGTCTAGGGTTTTTTTGGAGGTAGGCAAAATACTGGAAACGAATGCGAAAATAAGAGGCGGCAGAAAAAATTGGTATGGCGGGAATTAAAAGTGCATAACGAAAGAGATGCAAATTAATTTAGTTGCATCGGTTGACTTTAAAACCGATGCAACTACAACTATTTGCATCGGTTGTTGGTGACAACTGATGCAAATTTGATTTTTTTTATTACCTATTGCTTTCTACGTACCAATTGCATTGGTTATTAAGACAGAACTGATGCAAATAGTTCTATTTGCATCAGTTTTTACTTAAAACGATTCAAATGAGGCGATGCAAATGGCCTGTTTTGTAGTAGTGAATCTCTCTTTTTTAGAATCATTCTACTTTAAGACCATATTTTTATTTTTGAGCACTTTTATTTTGGTCTTGACTTCAAGCATCTTACTTTCAGTAAAGTGGCGCTTTTCAAATTTGATTTTTTTCAAAATCCTTAAGTTTATCAGTCTCTTTTTCCAATTTGTGATATATTTGAAAATTTTCGATTTCATTATTTTTCAAAATCACATTTTCATTTTCAAGAATTTTGAAATTTCCTTTAATATCTTTTAATTCCTTTTGAAAGTTAGCACATTTATCACATTCAATATTTCTGATCCTTTTCATTTCATTTTTGATCTCATCCAGAATCATTTCAGTTTTCACCAAATATCCTTTTCAAAAATACACTTTTGGAATTTTTAGACATCTTAAAAATCTTCAACTCTTTTTGTAAAACGTTATTCTTGCAAATTAGCTCGGTTTCATTTTTTTAAATCAAAATTTCATTGTCAGGCTTTAGAAAATTTTCATTGAAGCGAACAAATTCATTTTTGTATTTCAAACATTTTTCACAATCAAAATTTTCAATTTTCTTAATTTTCGAACTCAATTTTCAGTTTATCATTTTTCAGACGAAGTTTAAAATTTTCGCTTTTCAACTTGTTATTTTTCAATTCAAGACTACCAACAGTTTTAGTTAATTTCTGACATAAAAGAACCAAATCATTAAATGAAAAATCACTTAACTCATCATCTGTGGAGTTGCTATCATCGTCGTCTTCACCAATATCGTCTGAATCTTCTGTTCTCGTATCAATTTTGCCAGGTTCTTCTTCATCGTTGACTTTACCACCATATTTTGCATCAAGAGTGCACCAAATTTTCAATGCATTCAAACAATTGGAGGTACGGTTAAATTCAGATTTATCAAGTGTAGAGATAAGAATATTCATAGTATCGTCATTAAGGGAAAAATTATTCTTAACTACCATGTCCAATCCATTTTCAATGATATCCCAAATATGAAAATTAACAGATTTTAAATAAATTTCCATCTTATATTTCCAATACGAAAAATCATTTTATTAAAAATAGGTGGACAGTAAATGGATAGACTCTACGGCTAGGGCAGGACATAACATTAGCTTTTTCCAAGCAACCCCGCTCTGATACCACTTGTATGATCGAGTAATATACCCTAGAGGGGTGGGGGGAGGTAAATAGGATATTTAAAGATATTTGCAGAGATGCTAATAAAATATAGAATAGAATGAGAAAACGCAAATACAGAAAACAAATAACATAAGATATACCTAGCTTCGGCCTAATATCTACTACTGCCCCCAAAGCTATTATATATTCAATGCTTACAACACTTGTAAGCTTGCACTCTCTGCTAACTTGAATATACTAATGCTATGCCCGGTAACCCTTCTTGGACTCAATGCTCTGAGCCCAGAATCCCTGAACCACAACCCATAGCTCAACCTAGAAAATCTAGAGTTTAAATTTAAAATCAAAATACAAAATGAAAATACAAATAAAATGGTACACAACAACAAATTAACACTCCCCTTTGCTCACGTGACCCGTCCACTTAAGTTTCTCCGCCTTTTATTATCTCCTCAGAAATTTGACCTCATCTCTGAAAGAAATATCACACCTTATTTCCTTCTCTATTTATCGATATCAAACGAAAATTAATTGCAATACCTGACAATATTTCATTTTTGATAGTAATAATAAATATATATTATTTTACAAATAAAAATATATGTTTTTGAAAAGTACTACGTGAGAATCAGACATGTGAAGTACATATTAGAACCTCCATTCTTGGTTTCGATGACAGCAACTATACAAACACACATATATAACATAAACATTATCAAATATGCAGGTGCACGCAACGAGATCATGGCTAGAAGACAAATAAGGAGAGACTATTACTAGTAAGGTTGTATTTAGTCATAATGATTTTCATCACAAATATTGTATACCTAAATTCGGTAAACTTAATGAATATTAAGGAACAAATGTCGCTAGTTATAAATATCAAAGCACTTCATTTTTAAATATTCTCTAAGTTCCACCATCTATACTGCGAATTCAACATGTCTTCGAATCACGATTCAACATACTTCGCTTTAGATTTCGGCTCACCATCATCAAAATGTGTACATGTCTCTCCCAAAACTGTGACTCCTCTATGAAATAAATCTATGTCTAAAAATGTCTATCACACTGGATAAAGTGAAAGAAAGTGAAAAGAGCCATTAATCTTGAATTATCGTCTTTGGAAAATAAAGCTGATGAAATCTTCCACTACTAGCAAGAGATAATATGACGAACACAAATAAAACATCACTACAGTCTCCTACCTCTCTGATTATAATTATTTAAATAATTTTAAAATTATTTTTGTTTACTTCGAACCTTGTATCATGGTCATTTATATAAATAAAAGGTGATTGTGTCCTAACAAATATTCAAAAATTAATCATAATAACATACAGATAGAGCTCAAACGTTCGTGTAAAACCACAAAAGTATGTGGCAAGGTTCAGGAAATATATTTCCTGTAACATGTTTGTGACAATATTTGGGTATTTCACTCCTGAATCCATAGACGTGTGTAAAAAATCACAGATGTTTATGAAGGAATTCGGGTTTCAGAATCCTAAAACTGTAGACGTCTATGGCTATGCTCGAGCATCTATTCTACCTGCCTCTATATAAATGATTTTACCCCCATCCTTTCATTTTTTACCAACCTCCACTCATTCTACTCCAAAGCTAAATCCCTAATACTTTAAAATTCCCAAATTTTCTTCAATGGCTCCCAAAGAACTCTTTTCAAAATGATCAAACATGCCCAATCTTCTTCCGGAGCTACTCAAATTGCGATTGAAGTTCAAATCACAAATTGGCTATGAAATGAGGAAATTTCCATCAATAGATTCCAAGATTTAACCAACAAAGGATTTCATATAGGTCTGTTTTATAACATACATGCCAATATAGAATATGATATCTATAGCTTGACTACCAATGCAGGTTGCAGAAATCTTATTAACATTGAATTGAATAAGGTAATAATAAATCCTTTAGCAATTTATCTCTTCTACTCAAATCTTTATAGTGAAAAGATTTGAAAACATGAAAATGATGATGGATGATTATGGATGAGTGTTTATGGAAAAACTATAAAAATTGATGTATTTACCTTAGGACGAATCCTAGAATGTTCCTATAAAGGTATAAACTTAGAAGAAATTCTCGACTATAGTGTGCTCCCTAGAAACGAAGTAACTCATCAAATTTGGGGAGATGAAATACCTCAATGGAGGTCAATCTCTCTTCGACGAAGAGCTTGCCTACTAACTAGAATGATAACTAATACCATTATTCCTAGGTTAGGTAGTCATGAATAAATTCATGAAAATGAGCATAAAGCAATATATGCTATATATGCTCAACTTCCTGTCAATTGGGCAAAACTCAAACATGATCAAATAAAACGTTTTTAGAGTCAACACAAAAGGACTATTCTCTATGCTCCGTACATGATGAGAATATTAAGAAATTTAAACGTGCCTTCGTATGTGTCACAAGACAAAGAAATACCATTTAAGGGTAGTGGGAAGAGATTTGTATCCTTAATGCAACTCCCAACAGTTCCTCCTCCCATGATTCCATTTGAACAATGGAAACTCCGAAACCAACATTGACAAGAAAAAAGGCCTGTATCTTCTTCTCAGCCTTGTACACCTAATTTTTCTCAAGAATACCATTCAAATTCTGACATCTTAGAAGCCCGAACTGTCCTTAGTCATAATGAATCAGGTCGCTATGTAATTTTGCAGAATCAGGGAATCATTATCAAAAATCAAAAGAAACTGGGGAAGAGAATGATTGGACTAGAATGATCTTTTTCGACTCGTATGACTAAGCTTGGAAAGATTTTAGAGTAAGTCATTTCTGGATTAGGAAAAATTATGAGAAAAATTCGAGATATGTCTACATTTTCATCTCCATCTTCAATGCCTCCACCTCGTCATCAAACACCACTCTATCGTTCTCAACATTCCCCTCCTCAACCATCACACACAAATATAGGAAAAACAATTATGATTTCGGAGGATGAAGAAGAAGAAGAGAGTGATGGGATTCCACGGCCAAACCCGGATGCCGACCAGCCTACATCTCAGCAGGATTATATAACAATGCAAGGATTGACTGTACAAGAGAATGTGGAGTATACCGATCAAAATCATTAGCCCGGGGATTTTCACACAAATCCATCATCATATTGGGAGTATTATGAGAACTACGGGGGCTTCTCGTATTCTTCTAAGTAAGTCATTTCTTTATATTTCAAAACTCTTATTTTCCTCATGTTGTTTTTTTGTTTCTTTTTTTCTTCAAAACACTACTTCATATATTATGTTTGTTTTATATGAAACATATCTGTGATCTTGGCTATGTTTTGTCAATGTTATCATGTTTATGGTTATATATTATTTTGAGATTGTTTGTGTAACTGTGATATGATTTCTATGTTTGTTTCATATATCTGTAATGTTCTTTTTGATAATGTCAAAGGGGGAGAAAAGGATATGCATATATAGAAGGGGAGATCACATATTTAAGGGAAAATATAATTGTACGTTGTTAGTGATTGTATAGTTGCCATCATCAAAAGGAAGGAGAATGTTAGAACCTTCATTCTTAGTTTCGATGACAACAACTATACAAACACACATATACAATATAAACATCATCAATATGCAGGTACACACAACAAGATCATGGCTAGAAGACAAGTAAGGAGAGATAATCAATTACTAGTAAAGTTGTATTTAGTCTTAGATAAAATATGTAAAATCTCCTTGAGTGATTCACAAAACACAAATTCATGTTTTAAAATTAAAACATAACTTACCTTAAGAAAACTAAATTCACAGGTATTTGTAATAACCATGGATGACTATGACATTACATGCGAAAATTAATCCCTATAATGATAGATGTCTGTGACTTTCCATAGACGTTTGTAATGTTATTTATGAAACATAACGGCTATTTTTTATGAAAGGTTGCTTCCTTTTGAGTTTTTCAATACACTGAATTTACTCAAACATTGTAACTCTTTGAAAAGTAATGGTTGCTTCTCTTCGAGAAATAACTCTTGAATCTTATAAATAGTAATAGATGATTGAGGCTAACACTTACCTTGAATTCTATACTCTTATTCTATATTCTTACTTCTGTGCTTTCACCGATTAATTTTCTAAATCATTCAAATAACCAGAATTTATATCTTGGTTACATTGCTTCCTAAAATCAAAGTGCACATAAACAATATCACTCAAAGGAGATTATATGAAGAATTATATTGTACAGTCAATATCCATGTTATTCAGAATACACAATTGTCAACAAAATACTTTGTATTAATTTTGTTCCTCTGGTTGAAGTGAGTGTTTTTTGGTTAGTAAATACCGACGGAGAGCTTTGGGACAGGACGTAGGACGGGAGGTCCAAACCAATATAAAAACTCTGGTTTGCACGCTTTTTATACTTTACTATTTATTGTATACTATAGCATTAGCTCATACACTTGCATATTATACACAAGTTAGATAATATACGATCCACAAGACTTTCGATATAGTGGATGACAATTTAATTGGAAACAAAATTTTGCTGTGATTATTTTTAAATTGCAACACACTCTAAAACAAAATCAATGTAAAATATATTTGTTATCATCAAACAAAATGTATACTCCATACCTCTTATTTCAACAAGTTCTCGAAACCTAATTGCACTTTACCATTTAAAATTTTCAAATTCTATTTCTACTCCAAGTCTATTATTATCTTCTTAGAAATAATTCACTTTTTGTAGACATTCAGGTTTTGTTACATTGGAGACTAGGGTGTGTGTATGTTTATATATTTTATTGAATATTTATAGTTTTATATTAATAACGTTTTGTATTTGTATTTCACATGGCAACATAATACCACAATGTGCAACTTTTATAAAAAAGTAAAAATAATTTATTTAATATTGGTAATTAATTGCTTTGAGCTATTAAGGTTCTATATTATTTTTTTGTTAAATGGGAGAGAGATCTAATTTTTTATTTTTTTATTTTTTTGGCAAAACCAAGTTAGATAACAGCAATGGTGAATTAGTTAATGCTTAAAGGCAAACAAATTACTCAAATCATATGCAAGTTTCCTTGCAATTTGGTTGGTTTTGAACTAAAATATTAAAAAACTATTGAATATATTGTGCACATAAAACATATACAGGTTTCCATGCAAAGATATGTTTTTTTTGCTGATGAGATCCTTCTTTTTAATGTTTTATGCAAACATAAATTAACTTGAAAATCCATGGTAATCACTGCAAATATGTTTCAATCGTAAGACTATAATTAGATATAGTGGGCTGGCTAGACATGTTAATATGGAACCCTACAGCTGGATATTATTCAAAATCTGCAGTGCAAAATGAAAATAGGATCATAAAGCAGTTAAAACAACATGGAAAACCATGGGATACACTGTATGATAAAATAAAGATTAATTGAGTCATAGTTACTTCAGAAACATGGAAAAAGAGTTGATATAGTGGAATTATGGGATTTTTGATTCAATTTCAAAGATATGTTTACTTTAAATTTAAGAATTATTAATTTTCATGTACTTATTATGTTGTACCGTTTACTACCCATAGGTCTAGCTAGAAATGGCACAATAGAGCATGGATTATATCAAGCTAACTCACGATAAAAGGATGTTAACTTGCATATTTATTGGTATTTTGTATTATCTATATAACCATTATTTTACAATAAATAAATTTACTCTCAGATTATTTTGCGCATGTCCAACGGACATACCTAAATGTACTGGTAAGAACAGTGAAATTCTATGGATCTTTCTCAAGATAGAGGGAATGAATAAGTTGAGTAATTCTAAAATATATTAGATAAAATGTGGTTAGAGGGACTTAGGTGCAAACCTCATCGAATGAAGAACGCTTAAGAATTGATTGAATCAATGAGAGTACGGTATTTTAATTCTAAAATTATGAGAAAATAGGAAAAATACAGAGAGAGATCTTTTATACTCGGGTCAGACCAAGGTGTTCCACGTTAGGTACCCTTATGGACTTAGCCTACTCTTCTTCTGCTTAGACTTATCTGCTAACCCTTTTTGTTGTAGTCTTTTTGTCGCCACTTTGATATGTATATTGTTTTGACTCATGTGCATATTGTGGTGGTCATACTACTTATGATGTATTATTTATGTTGTATTGGGATGTATCTGTATATATGTATATATATCCGTTAGCTATTCTATGATGTGTTATGCATTTGAGTTGTTGTATTTTGTTCTGGTAGATCCTATAGCCACCTATAATTTTGTATTAAGCATTTATTGGATATGTCGAATCACCTGAGATATAAAAAATATAGAGCACTAAACGACGTATTCAATAGATATTTAAGACAAGACTATAGATGGTCGCTCCTAACGAGCCTTATTCTCCGCATTGGCAGACCAATATTACCCAGTAATACTCTTTGTTAGAATTAAAAATAGTATTTTAATTCTAAGATTAAGCTGAAAATAAATTTAGCGTAACTTTCAAACCGTAAATCCTATTTTTATGATCTTTATAGTGCTGGAAAGCTTAGACTTAGTAGAAAACCTTTAAATTTATAAAGGTTTTCAGATTTTGTGGTTTTCTATGTCAAAACTTGTCTTCTTTACCGCAGTTCTGAAATGAAATTGATCTATTTCAACACAAATTCGAGTTTATAATTTCTCTACAGTAAGATGAGTTTATTAACCCACATCTCTAGCAAATCAAAGTTGAAAATTGCTTGGTTTTGTGAAAAACATGTTACTATAATCGAGACTGTTTATAATTTTCTTCCCTATGAAAACAGTTTTATGTTGCTTCTTTGAATGACTGTAACTTGTGATCCTATAATGAAATGATGCCCGATTTCTTTCATTTGCTAGCTTAAATGTTGTATTACATGCATGCTAAATTTCATAAATAAGATATATAGTGTAAGATGCTTACTTATTTAAAATAATATGTTGGATTTAAACTCATGATTTGATGGAAATTATATGCAAAGAAAAAAGAGTAAAACTATATTATTGAACTTCGTGATTCTAACATGAATCGGGTAAAATAAGAATAATGAGATTCCATTGGTTTTCCTTGCAAAATAAGTTGAGTAATTCTAAATATATTACATAAAATGTGGTTAGCGGGACTTGAACTTTGGTGGGAAGCTCATCAAATGAAGGATGCTTAAGAATTGATTGAATCACTGAAAGTGAAGTATTTTAATTCTAAAATTATGAGAAAATAGAAAAAATATAGAAAGAGATTCGCTAATAAGATATACTAGTATATGAACCTTGCTATGCATAAGACATGATAAATCATCGAAAATATAATTTAGATGTCATTATTATAACTTCAATAGGAATGGGCAAGCACCATTGTCCAAGTTGTTAAGTGATTCGGCTTTGGTGTGAGAGGTCACAAATTCGAAACTTACATAGCGTGATTCGAACGTTTATTAACATGTGATATGTTATCCCAGCGACATGCTGTATACAAAGTACCATTTCAAAAAAAATTCCGGTAGGAATCCTGGAAAAACACTAAAAAATTTAAAAATCGCAGTATGTATTTTTTTGGCATTGAGAATGTAGCATGAATGAACACTGAATATTAATACTTTGATGTTTAAAACTTGACATTATTTGCTTTATTGTCTAAATTCATAGAGACAAATCTCATATTGTATTCCTAATTATAGAAAAGGAAATAAACACTATTGGATAACATATGTATCGTAGAGCATTACAACATAGAATTTACTATATATGCACTAACAACAATACATCAAATAACATTAAGCATTTACAACAACATTTGTATACTAATTTTTTTGAACATCCAAGTCATTTTCCTTCAGTTACAAACTTTAATAGCTATCAATATTTATCTCTTTTATGCATTCATTAGAGATATGCAAAGAAGTTATGACTATGATAAATTTATGATCTTTATGTGTTCCTTCAACGAAGTTTTTTCATGTAACTCTTGATTTGTAACTGAAAATATTAAAAAAAAAATGTAGAAAATATCTCATTTAAATTATTATATGATAGCCTAAGTATAGGCCTCTGATCCTTTCTACGAACACAGTGAATTTTCAAATTCATGTGGAATTGTGAGAGTAGAGAGTTTACTTCGAAAAATTGTGAAAGAAAAAAATAGTTTAAATGTTGTTTGAAAGTGAAATTCACGTATAATATATAAAAGAATATATCATAATTCTTATTTTGTAAAAACCAAATGATACAGTCAAGGACCGGTTTCTCTAGTGGGAAGTGGTAAGACACTCTAGACTGAATTTCTAGAGGCATTGGGTTCAAAACTCAAGATATCAAAATGATAGCTCTACTTTTTTTTGAATTAGCTAGAGAACGAAATTCACATGTAAAGTCTATGGAAGTATGTGTCTGCCAAACATATACTCTGGGTAGTTGTTACATGGTTGTTAGTTTTGAGGTTCAAAAACTGAAGGTTTGTTCTCACGGCCCAAAACATCAACCATTTGCACCAACCCTATTGGCCGAGAGCTCTACTCAGACAAAGTACACACACTCATATTCCAATACAAATAAATAGATTTATATATATAATAAATAGTTCGTTAACAGTGTTCCTTTTAGCATTCACATTCATTTCAGCTCTTGACATGAAAAACTGAATTTTAAGTCATGTCCAAAGTATATAAAAAGATTGTTTACAGTTAAAATTCCACATTCCCAACATATTTATAGCCACTTAGTGTGTTCAGAATTAAAATTGAAACTAGTCTATTATTGAATTGATATAAAGAAACACCTATAGAATTCCATCTTTTTAAACATAATTTTAACAACTTAGCCAGTTTATGATCAAGATGAAAGCAAATGTACAACATATCAATATAAAAAATAACTTCTAAAACAAAATAACTAATTCAAGTCAATTTTCAACATATTTTGTTACATGCAATCTTTTCACCATAATTGTATATTTAGAGAACTTAACAGCAAATTAAATTCAAATCTAACATAGATAAAAAAAATTAAAAATATAATTATCTTATAAAATATAACAATAATCTGAGGAATTTTTTTCGTTAGAAGTAAATCTACGGCTCTAGAATGAATAAATATAAAGATTTACTAATCGTTATATTTTGTGGACATTTATTATTATTTATGTTATAAATGATTTTTAAGAGTTTATATTTTAACAATTAACCACTTTATTATACGCGGTTAACGATATTTACTTTTCATGAATAATCTTTTATTTTGGTAAAATAATACCAATAGAATAAAAATTTGATCACTCTTACTTGTTTAAAATAACCACAAAAAGGTTGTAAGATTTGAAATTGGGTTTTGATGTGAATGATATTATGAAGAGACGTAAAGGGAAAAGAATAAAAACATCATTATTGAACTTCATGATTCTGAAAAGTATAAAATAAATTGAGGATGGCGGGATTCCAAATTGCATTTTATTTTAGATAGTGGGCATCAATGTCAGTTGACTAATTTTGAATTATATTAGAGAAAATATGGTTCATGGGATTCAAAATTGAAGGTAGCTCTCATCAAATATGTAATGCTTAAGAATTGAGTGAATTAAGGAGATTGGAGTATTTTAATTCCAAAATTTTGAGAAAAATTGGAAAACTATTTGGAGAGATCCAATGACAAGACAGTATAGTTTAAGATTGAAAATTTAAACCAATAAAATACATAAATTGATCAAGCTTAATTATTTAAAATAACCATAAAAAGATTAAAGGATTTAACTTGGGGCTTTGATACAAATTATAATGTAAAAGGAGATCTAAAGGGAGAAATAGAAATACAATATTATTGCCCTTCATTATTTTGAAATGTATTAGATCAAATGTGGATAGATAGAGGGAACTTATGGGAGTTGAATGATTTAAAATATATTAGAGAAATTGAGGTTAGTGATATTCAAACTTAGGTGAAGTCAGGCCCGGCCCTTCCCCAAAGCGGGGGAAGCAACTTCTTAGGGCACCATTTCACTTAAGGCCCAAATTTTTTACCGATTAGCATATGGATAAAAAAACGTAGATGTCAATCGCGATTCGTCCAAGCATTCCCGTTCATCTCGACGTCTAGGCGCAGGCGCAACAGTCACCACTCCATCCTCCAGGCTTCGGCGGGCAATGGATCAGCTCCTCCAAGCTCCAACAGCCGATGGTTCAAAGTTAAAGAATTAGGGCTTCTCGATTTGACATCTCGTCGATGTCGAGTTAGGGAAGGGCCGGCTCCAGCGTCCAACGGCATGGAACTGCAGATCTAGCCTTCATCTCTCACATCTCGATTTGATTTTGAAGCTTGAATCGAAGCCTTCTCTGTCCCTCTATCTCTGTGCCGTGTGGATTTATAATTTTGAATCTTGAATTGAAGGTTAGAAAGAAAAGGCGTCATTACAATTTTGAAATTCACAGTATTACAATTTGCAGTATATACAAATTCAATTTAGTAATGTTAATTAACTTAGTTTGATAATTGTTTTTGTTATGAAGTAATTAGTAATAGTATGATAGACTATAGTATCACAGTAGGTTCTGATTATTTGATAATTCAATTTAATAATTTATAGTACAAATTAAATTCAATTTACAATACCATAATTCAATTTGATAATTCAATTCAATTTGATAATTGTTTGATAATTCGATAATTAAATTTAACAATTTACAATACAAATTCAATTTAATTACAGTACCATAATTCAATTTGATAATTCAATTTAATTTGATAATTGTTTGAAATTAGATAATTCAATTTAATAATTTATAGTACAATTCAATTCAATTTAATTTATTAATTGAATTTACATTATGGTTTTGAAGGCTGAATGATGAGAAATAAAATAGGTTTTGGATATCATAATATTTCCATGATTCTAAGACTTAAATCGGTCATTTGTATTGTCATATTCAATTGAATTGTATTGTCGTATTCAATTACAATGAAATGTAAAATCAAAATTCAATTACTGAAATCATTTGTATAACAACTATTTATTTTGGCTTTTATAGTGTTTAGAACGCGTAAACAGGAATCTGGACACGCTAAAAGGGCAAGAAAAAGAAGGCTAGAGAACTCACTAATTCGCAGAAAGGCGCTCTTAATAAATTTTTCATCAAAAGTAGTCCAGTAGAAAGTTAGAGTTTGAATGTGGATAATGCTCCCCTTATTAATGAGATGATGATAATGTTGATGATGATATTCTAATGAACGAACATGACAATGAAAATATGAGCGAGGAGGAAGCAAATATTGATTCATCATCACATGTGGAGAATGTTAGTTTAGTGTCAAATGATCATGGTACATGGAAAACAATTGATCAAAATTTGAGAGACTTGCAAGTTGAAAGAGGTCCTTTTAGAGTACTAAGAGATAATGACTCTGATTTTCCAAGAACTCTAACAATCTCCATTGTCTCCAAGAACTCTAACCATCTCCATTGTCTCATATTCAACTCCTTTCAAGAGAATAAGTACTTAAGGGACTTATGGTCCGCATACAACTCGAACTGCTGTCCCAAAATATTTATCTCCAAATCTTCAACACAAACTGCACCACTGCCAACTCTAGGCCGCAAGTCAAATACCTAATCTCATGTGGCCTCAATTGCCTTGATGCATAAGCTATCACTAACCCTCTTTACGTCAGCACCGCTCGCAATTCCGTTACACATGCATCGGTATACAATACCAACTACTGATTTTCCTTTAGGCATGATCAAGACATGAGCATTTATATATAACTTCTTCAATTCTTGAAATGACCCTTCACATTATCAGTCCATATGAATTTCTTGTTCTTTCTGGTCAATTTATTCAAGGGTCTGCTATATGTGAGAAACCTTTAATGAATGATGTAATATCCAGCCAAACCCAAGAAACTTCTCGTCTCCGTGGCCGTCTCTTGCCACTTCCAACAATTAGTGGTTTCTATCTTCGATGGATCCACACTTAATCCATTGTTTGAAACAACATGCCCAAAGAACGTTCACCTCTTATTTCCAAAAATGGTATTTCGAAAACTTCACCCTCAACTTGTGTTGTCTTAAGGTCTCCAATGCTAATTTAAGATGGAACTCATAGACTCTCTCGCCCTTAGAATGAATAAAGAAATCACTAATGATGATGTAACACCCTTAATTCTTGATAATATTATTCAAAAGATTTAATTAGGTAAATTAACTAGAATAATGTAGAGTGATAAGGAGATTGAGGTTGGTAAATAAATTTAGTGACCGAGCTTATTGAAATGAATGGGCTTATAAATGGTTAAATGTTAAATAATTAATCATAGGGGCATTAGGGTAAATTACCGCCCATATTTCCTACCCTTATACTATTATCCCTAGGCCAAAATGAAAGAAAGCTAAAACCAAGTCGGCCATTAGGAGAAAGAAGAGAAGAGGTGTAACGACCCGGAATTTTCGATCCCAAAAATTCCAGATAGTTATAAAAAAGAAGAAAGAGATAGAAGAAGAAGAAGATCAGAAGCACCAACATCTCACCTTGGCAGCAGATAAAATATAATAATAAACAATAACAGTTTATAAAAGAATAATATTCTATTGATTGCATTTTTATACATCAGAGTTACACATATATACAGACACTGAATATACACAATCAACATATCTCAGATATATAATAATATAATGCAGCGGAAATATTCTATTCGTTCCTGCCATCCCGCTCAACTCCTAAGGTTTAGAACGTCCATACCTGAAAATCTGTAATACTCGGTCTGACCCAAGCATTACACCAAAGTAACACCCGAGTCAGGCTGGAAACCAGCGTGAGTAAACCCATCTAACATGGAATGCAAAGCATACAACTTGTATATAACCCGGGGTAACTCAAAGCAGATCACAAAGCCATAATTTATTATAGACATCACTTATTTCACATATAAGTTTTCTAAATACCAAGATTTAGATTTAAAATGATCAAACTCCTCCAAATCACTTCACACTAGCATATAGATTTTGCATATCAATCTATAAAAATCCGAAGTGGTTTCGGGTATTTCCTAATACCTGAACCCGGTCTCTTTGAGTCCAATTTCATCTTAGACAAGCTGTTTAAGTTTAAACTATTCCATTCATACCCAAAATTTATCGCTGATAGACAATCATGCTAGAACAGTTCAATCCAAACATAGCATATTAAACCACATATCAGTGATATCAAATAATCCAGGACATTCTATATACTTTAATCATCAATAAGCAAGATTAATTAGTCATACCGTTTCTAATTAATTACTCAAATCAACCATACCATAATCACTTACATTGATTTATTATCCTTTAATTTATCACTCATTAATTTTTAATTACTTTCTTAAGTAATTTACCTTTAATTATTTTTATCAAGTAATTTCTCATTGTTATTATTTTTATTTAACCTTTAATTATTAATTTTAACTAATTAGACTTATTTAAACTTGAACGAGTTAATCCTTTAATTACTTACATTAAGTGATTATCATTTAAGTAACGAATTCTCTAGTTACTTATATTAATTTATCTCTACCTATGAATTAATCAGTCTAAAATTAATTAACTTATAACCCTTAATCAATAATTAATTATTTCTTAACCATAAATTAATTAGTTTCTCTTTAATTACTGAACTGATTAATTAAATAATCTTAATCACTCAAACCTAAATTAATTAAAAGTTAAGTCAAATAAATTAATTAATTTCTTAATTATATCACTTTAAAATCTTATTTTATAAACCTGGGATTTGACTACCATTAATCTATAATTTAATCTAAGATCTTTAAGTCTAATTTAAGATAAACATTTTATTTCCTTAATTTCTCCTTAAGCACATTATTAATTAAATTTCGAATTTGACTTAAGAATCTACCTGCTTGGTTTTAAATGAAACATTCATATAACATGACTTAACGAGAACATTCATCACAAACAGAGAAATAAGGCATGGACCTATAACAATCACAAATACGAAATTTCTTAAGCCAACTTATTTTTCTTTTCCCAATAGTTCACCCACCGATGGACAGTAAGATGCATTTAACTAAATACTTTGCGTGACATAAAAATTCCAGGAAATAAAATCAACAAGCTTTATATTCTTAGGCTGGGCTTCAATTAGTACGAATTTAAATCTCAACACCCTTTAAAAATTCATCCAAATCTACATTGCTAATTAAACAATGAAAATACACCAAATTTTAAAGATTCGTGTGAGGGTTACTCACCTAAATCAATGCTGTAGAAATCGAAACCATACTCCACTGCTTCGGCGATGTCGAGATGCCGAAGCCCTCGTTCGAAACCCTCGACGCGGCCACCCAAGCTATAGTCGACCCTACCCAGCCTCTGATACGCGCGCCATCGCCTCCTCCCAAAAATTTGAGCGAACCCTAGCTCGCGTGCGACCACCCCTAATCGAACGACTCCTCCTCATTTGAACTGAGTCACGACCTGCTTCGAGTATCGAGCTCGAACTCGATCCAAGTCTGCGTCGCCATATATATTTTTTCTAGCCGAAGTCGAAATGATTTGGAGATTTAGATTTCCTTTTTATGATCGGCCATTTTTTCGTTTCTTTGATTTTGATTTTTTTATTTACGTTCGATTCTGTTTTGTAGATTAGAGAGGGAATGAAGGATACATATCGGTTTGGGAATATAGCTTCTTGCGTACGCTTGATATTATATAATTAAATATTGAAAATATCTCGCATTGTATAATGCGAAATCCTGAACCCCGAATCAGACATGCCGACAGACGTTTATAAGGTTTTACCCGCATTCCGAACACAATGGAATGTGTTTCGGAGGCTAAGTGATCATATGCGCGAGTTATAAAAGAAAACGATCAAATTTAAATTGAATCGATTAAAATAGTTCTAAGCGTTTTGAGCTGCCAGGGTCAAACGACAACTCCAATTGCTACAAAAATTGAAATCCGATAATAACTAACTATTACAGATCCAATGGAACTGGTTTCGTCGAATTTTGAGACTGTGCCTCGGAAGACTATTTTTAAATTTTTTTAAACGATATATTTTCAAAACTTAACAAAACATTTCCAAATTCAGTTTCAACCCTTTCACTACTTCAGTGCTATCAATATAAATTTTATAATCCTTCAAATTATTTTTAACAGGCGTAAAAATTTCAGATTCAACAATTTACCTAATTTCAATTATTAAATTCAATATATAAACTATATAATTCAATGATTTAATTATCAAGTAAATATTGATATCTGGAATTCAAGTTAAAATTAACTTTTAAATGTTTAAAATCAATTTAATTATTCCATTTTAAATTGTTAAAAATTCTAGGTTGTCACAAGAGGAAATTCAGGTTAAAGCTTAGGATCAAGCTAGAAGAATTAATCTCAAATCAATCTCCAATTTCCTTATCCAATCTAAAGTGAATAATAATCACTACATCTCTATTTTGGTTTTTATATGACCATTGATTTTTGGATTTAAGGTTAAATCTAATATGAAGATTCTTGATGATATGCTTGATTTTAAATGGACGATAGAGTTAAACAAGGTTGTTTGCATTTGAAAATCACGGTTTAAGGGTAAATCCATATGGTACGATTTTATAATGCTATGGGAAAATTTTATGTTATGAGAAACGTGATTTTGAAGTCGAGTTTTAATTTTTATAATTTTCCAAGCCTTGGAGAATTAATTATGAATTTTTGAAGGAAAACATTTATTATTGGGTTTAAAATTATTTTTGGATGTTGTATGATGGATTTTGGGTCTGAAATTTATATATGTTAGATAACATATTAAAAGTGAATTTGTATGCTTTTGGGGATCTTTACTAAGATATTTAATATGGAAACTAAATTATTTTGAAAAGAGGACCTAAATGATCTAATTGATGTAAAAGGGGAAGGACTTAATTGTTAATGTTATTCAGTTTTTAGATCTAACAAAATGAGGCAATTATTCGTAAAATAATTTGAAAGCTTAAGGTAACCAATCAAGTATTTACAAGTGGGAAAGTTAGTTACAAAAAGACTACTTTATTTGGTAAAAACAACCTTTTGCTCAAAAATGTAGGTTCCGCCTCCTTTAAAAGTAGCTTTCGACCCAGAGCTTCTGCCTTTAACCTAGTCGAAACCTTCTTGGTCAGTGTAAAGCTGAAATCAATACACATGGTATCACTTAGTTGGTATGAAGTGGATTGGAGAAAGGCGGAAGGTAGGGTGTCGAAACATAGCTTCTGAAGGGGTCAATACCTTTGTTTTGTTTTCTAAAGAAAAACGGTTGCCTGTTTACAAAGAGGTTTCGAAGGATTCGAAACCAATGCTTGTTAAAGGGTATTTTAAATAAGCTTTCTAAGGAGAGCTTCTGCCTTTTTAAAATAAGTAGCTTCTGAAGGGTTGCTAAGTTTTCAAAGTGATGCTTTCAGAAGGGGTAGTTTCGACCAAGTCGGAACCCTTTTGTAACTATGTGCCTTTCGATGGTATTGAAGACATCAATGCTTTCGGAAGATACCTTTTATTTTGTGAATATACGTCACTACCCATAGCTTTCGAAAGGGGTTAATGGTTTTGAGGACATAATTTCGAAAGGGGTTTCGGAGCCAACCTTCAAACATTATTACTTATATGGTGTGAGCTTTCGAAAGGATGTTTAGACACCATCATATTTTCCCCAAATACTTTTATATGATAAAAAAGGTTTCGAAAGGGGTACTTTCGCTTATGTTCACTTTGATCCAAAATGATATTTTAAATATAAACGTAATGGCTTCGGAAGGTAAATTTCCAATGGTTTCGAAAGTGGGTCTTTCAATATTTTTGAAGGGGTACTTTCAATGGTTTCGAAAAGAGCACTTTCGATTGGTTTCTAAGCTATGCTTCTAAATTCAAATATTAATACTTTAATACATTCGAAAGGTTTTGAAAGAAAGGTTTTAAAGTGTTTGAAAGGCATGAGCCTAATGTTTTGAAGATATATTTATATGCTTTCGAAGGAGGTCATCCAATGAGGTCGAAGGCAAGGTTTCGAAAGGCTTTGTAACCCAAACATATTATTAATGGAAACCAATGGTTAGATAAAGGATTTTTGAAATGATTTTAGAAAGAAGATTTCCTTGATAAAATTATAGGTTAAAGGGATTTCCATGTTTTATATGAAAATATATATATATATATATATATATAAATTAACTAAGTTAACTAACATACATTAACTAAGTTAACTAACATATAACCTATTTATATAAGTTAGATAACATATGTTAGATAACTTAGATAATTTATATATAAATTATTTTCGGATGTTGTATGATGGATTTTTGAAGGATAACATTTATTATAGTGATCCCATGAAAACTATGATTTTAAGAGCTATTGGCAGGGGCCAATTAGTTTGTAGTGAACCCACGAAAACCATATCCAGATTAAGTTATTGACAAATGTCAAAAAAGTTAATAGTCAACTCATGAAAACTAGGATAAGAAAGAAGTTACTAGGGGACCAACAAGTTCCAAGAGAACCCATGAAATTAACTAAGTCAATGGCAGGGGACTATAGGTTCTTAGTGATCCCATGGACACTATGAAATAGGACAGGGAGTCCATAAATTAAGAAAAGGGTTACTAGTAAGCCCATGAAAAATAATAGGTTAATAGTGACCCTAGAAATTACAAATATGACAGGAAGTCAGCTAAACCGAGGATGGAAAATCCAGAATAGTTTAATATGAATGCATATCATCATAATATTTTGAAATGCTATATTTTAACCATGGTGGATGCAGGAGCACAGTATATAGTTTTATAAAGGCTTTAGGATACCGATGAGGGGACAAACCATTCCGTTAAGCGGTGTGGTCTCACTATATATCTAAATGGATTGACATGTTAGATTATTATTCATATCAGGCTTTATGTCTAACTTGAAGTTTTCGTTTTCCCCTTAAACTTTTGGGCACTCAATTGATTTTGGGTAGTTTGAGGTTTAGGGTTTCTAGGTTCTCTTCTTAGACAAATAAAGTTTTCGGAGATGTGGAGGAGCCATTCTAGTTATTTAATGTTATCTTTTTCCGTTATGTATTTTGGATGTAAAGGCAGACTTGTTTTATGGCCTTACTATAAACTCTGATCAACCAAGGGGGCATCTTCATATATCGCTCTTGGCATAATGTAATAATTATATTTTTCTGAATGTGGTTAACATTTGTGGGATTATGTAATGAATAAGAAATGTTTTGATTGGAATTAGAAATGTGTCTTGATTTGTTAAATTTTTTCCATGTTCTTATGATCTGTGTATCAATGTATCTAGCATCGCCATATGTGATCACCAAGGATTAATAACCATGGATGACTGCAACATCCCTAGCTGTTAGTTTTTTGCCTCCAAGTAGGGGATGCCATTGATGACCAATATAATCTATCTAACTGGTCATGAAAGATTCGATTCGTAACATCAATAAAGAATGCACGGGCGTTGGTCAGTCCAAATGATATCACTAACCACTCATATGAACCATATGTTATTTGGAATACAGTTAATGGAACACTATCTTCTGTTGTCCTAAGTTGATGAAATTCCATCGTCAAATCTAGCTGCAAGAACAATCTTACTCCACTTAACTGGTTAAATAAGCCACCTATCATGGGCAATGGATAATCGTTCTTCACTGTCAATTCATTCAGCTTCCAATAATCAATAAACAACCATAAAAATCTATCTGACTTCTTCATAAATATCGTGGATGCTCCCATAGTGAACTACTCGGCCTAATGAAACATCTCCACATGTTCCACTTGTTGCTTCTTTAATTCTTCCATCTCCTTCGGTGGCATTCTGCTAGGTGGTCTTCTAACAGGTGTGCCCTCGGCATCAAGTTTATTCAAAACTCAATTTCCTCCTTAATGGTAATCCCATCAGGGGTTTTGTAGTGACCCGACTTTTCGACCCTTGAATGTTGACACTAATACATCCACGATATTCGTATACTAAACACCCAAGTGCCGAAAGGACAGATTGTTAATGTTTAGTAAAAGAAAAACAATAAGAAAGAAAGAACACAATATTAGAATCTCACATGTCGAATGATAATATACAATATCCAGAAAGAAAATACAAAGGATTACACCAAGATACAGAGTAATTTTAATGTTACAAAACCTAAGTGCTATCGTCAACCTGGACAGTTATAATTTCCTATCCTCATAATGTTGCTACATACATACTAATAGTGCAAATGGAAATAGAAATGGATAGATAAATAGAATCCTCTAGCTCTTTTCCTAAAGCTCTACAACATCCATAATCAAACCTTCTTTACTCAGCCTATTCAAAAGAATACATAAGGAATCTAGAGAAAATAAAAACCACGATTCAGGCATAAGTTTGGTATAAGAAAGTTAAGAAACATGCATTCATATAATAGTAACTTTTGAGACTGTACGAATCACATTAATAGTTTCCTCTTAGAAATAAACCAAACCATCTGGGAGTAAATATAAAGATATAATAGATAGTGTCAAGGGTTTAGAATATAAATTAGAAAATAGCTGTGTTGCTTGCATCTCACAAAACAATAATATTAGAAGAACATCTAAAACCGCTAAGGTACGATCATATATGGATTTACCATGATGACCTCCATAGTACTTCGAGGCGGCCTCCTGACAAGGTTCAAAAACTACCTTTAGAGCGTTGTATATCAGTAGATAAAATATACCACAAAGGGAAACATAACTGATTCATGCTCAAATAGGTGATATTGAATATCATCAACTCTTGCTAGCAACATCGATAAGCATCTCCAAATATGGAGTTAATATACTCTTAAGGTTAGCTAAACACCCGGCTATGCACCTACTCTATTTTTTGCCATTGTCGATGGTGAAGTCGCGTTCGTCATCTCTCACATGAGTCTTCATCGCTCGAACAAATCATGAATCTCTCTATTGATTCTAGCACAAGTCATTCGACGAATGTTAACACTAACCTCTCCCTTAGACTTAGCCTTGACAATTCAATACTATAGATTTTTTCTAAAATATTAATGTCGATCTCTCCATGAACTTAACCTTAGGATAGATAGTTCAACTCTATAACATTCCACAAACACTTCTAACACATAGAACTTGTATATTAGTTTTGAAGTGGTATTCGATAAGTAATACATATGTATACATATCTGATCCCGCACTCTTCAAAACTAAATTCATAAATTTCCGGTTAACTAAATTCCATTTCTTTTAAAATTGAGCGAATGGTATAATGGAGTCCTCACCAGGGGATCTCGTATATATACGTTCTTAAAGTGAGAGACATTTCATTTCAATGAGTCCTCCTTTGGTGATCTAAAACTGTATGAAGGCGTAATGATTTCGTATACTTTATAAGTTAATTTAGTTAAGTTTGATAATTGACTAATCGACTATCTTGTCCTAAGAACAATTGCACATGGAAATCAAGTCTCATATACTCGTCATGTCTTTGACCTTCTCGACTTACTCTATCCCTCGGTTAAGAGTGAAGCCGATAGGTTAGAGTACCGTTTTCTTCTAAGCTTTACTCGAACATTACTCTTAACTCTCATAGATAGAAAAATTCTACTTTGTCGGCTTGTAATGCTAAGTATAGGATTAAATAATTTTCATAAATAAGCAAACACACAAAGTACGATTAATCATGTAAGCGACTCCCAATCCCCTTCTTATTAATATTACACCTGTGTAATTACTTGTGTATATATATATATATATATTTAAAAACCATTTAGAAATGATATATATACACACACAGAGTATTTTACTTATAAAGCTAATATACTTAATAAAATTCTAAAGCAATTTAAAGACAAAATGTTACTAAATCTTTTAATACTTTAATAAAATATTTGACTAGTTTTTTTAAAACTATATATACATAAAAATAGTTTTAAAATACTTATAAATATTTTTTAAATATCCATTTAAATATTATACTCAAAACAATTACTTTATGATACATTTGAAAACTTCCAAAAAAATGTTTTAAAAAATCATGTTTTACATTTATTAAACCCTCTTACTTCTATAATTAATAATTAATTATTAAAAATATATTTAAACTTCAAACCACTTTTAGAATGTTCTAATATATGTTATTAAACACTTCTACAAAGATTGTAGAAATGTATATTGTTTAAATGTCATTTTAAACCATTTAAAGTTTCAAACAACAAATAATTGCATATCATAAGTGTTGAAACACCCAGAACGTATTTTCAGATTTAAAGTATTATAGATTCCTGTTTATGCCACAAAACCAATTTTAAACACTTCAATATTCGATTTGTTTTCAACATGCTATTAAATGAATTATTATCCAATTTTTATACGGTAAGCAATATGCTCATAGTGCATCATAACAATGCCAAGAAACCCCTAAAGATGTCTTTAAAGAATATTATAGAAATTACCAAACATAAGGCATTTCAAAGTGCTTCTATTGTGACCTATCGCTATAGAAACCATTCCATATTTAAGTCTAAACCAAATACTCTCCAATCAACCATATATGTATGACATAAAGACCATGTCATATGTTATAAAAGGTCCTAGATGTGATGGCATGCCATAAATAGTTGTCATTTGCTTTCAAAAGCATGTATAGTCCGAATATACAACATTAATTAGTTAATGACATTAATATAATTACGCAAGTAATATTAGATAATTTTATCTACTACCAAATGATGAGTTAACTCACTTCTTTTCAAGTCCACAACCAAACACAAGCATCTACCTCATTACCACTTTCTACCTCAACCAAAGGAAGCCCAAAGTTTAACCTACATTCACAAATGCATAAGCCTAGGAAAAAAAATTGCCTATATTGCTTACAGCCAGCTTGATGGGGGTGTGTGCCCTTTCCTTTGCGGGTTGAGTTGCTAATCCTTGTTGCTATGTTGTGTTAGGATTATACCTTGAGTTTGATATAGTTTCTTTGTGATATTAGAATGTTAAAATGTAAAGAGAAGAAGATGAAGAGAATTGTTTCTATGTTTAATGAATTAACAAACCCATTTTCTAGGCCTTAAGGGTGCTTATATATGCTTCATTAAGGGGTCACTAACCAACTCCCGCCCTCTATGACAAGCCAAGATCCCATTCCCCCTCCATGTTCTTTGCTTCATGCCTCATTCTCTCTTTACTTAACCCTTAAGCCTTCCCAAGATACCTCTCCTTCAAAATATCTTTGTTTGACATCATCCATGACACCATTAAAGTGTTAAATTAGCTATAACACACTAGATGTTTTTAGTTGCTAATTAATTACCCATTAATATCCTAAGCAAGCCCAAAAATTTTAAACAACTTCTATCAAGCAAAAAGCCGTTTATCGATGAAATATTTTCGGTCACATTATCAATATTTCTTCGAATTACTTATTTTTGCAAATAAATTTCAAAAACAAGTTTTCCATCAGGTTTTATTCATTAAAGGAGATTAACAAGGTTATTAAATTATTTTTATAACTTGCTAACCATATTTCAAATGTTCTGATATTCAAAGACGAAGTGTTCAAAAATATGGATTGCTACATTCTTCGTTGCTTAAGAAATTTCGTCCTCAAGTTTAAACAATAACGACAAAATAATTGAAGAGAAGAAACAATTATGTATATAGAATGGCTAAAACTACATACAAACCAAAATACATACTAAGTGACTCCACCTTAGACTGTGAGTACACTACAAAAGCTAACATAATATAAGAAACTACTAACCTAATAGCAACTTAGGATAGGAATCCCTCACACTATCCTTAATTTCCAAAGTACAATCTCTAGCATCATCGCTCCACTGCACTTTGACCAACTTTACAACCTTTTACATCAATTTCTTTATATCGTGCTCAACAACACGAACATGTTGCCTTGGTATAGGTAAATTAGGTTCTATATCTAAGTCCACTTGCTGCAATGACTCCATGATAAAAAAGGATCGTCCATATATTCATGCAAATGAGATACAGAAAACACATTATGCATACCCGATATTCTAATTGGTGACTCAACTCTATGAGCAAGTGTGCCCACCCTCTCCAGTGTTGGAAATGGCCCTATGTAATGAGGTTCTTACTTCCCCGCCTTCTCAAACCAAACAACATTTCTCATCTAAGAAACCATTATAAACAAAAATCTCCAACTGAAAACTCCAATTCCCTATGCCTCTGATCCGCATAACTCTTCCACCTATTCTGCGCTTTCTTAATATGTTTCTGAATCTTCGCTGCTTTGTCAGTCGCCTCCTTAATCATATCTGGCCCATGTACTAAGCGATCTCCAAGTTCTACCTAACATGATGGAGATTTACAAGGTCTACCATATAATCCTTCAAAAGGTTTCATCCCAATGCTAGCTTGATAATTGTTGTTATACAAAAAAATCAAAAAAGGGTAAGTGCTCTTCCCAAGAACCACCAAAGTCCAAGACACGAGCTCGAAGCAAATCCTCTAGTACACAGTTAATTTTCTCAATCTGCCTATTGGTCTACGGGTGATAAGCTGTAATCAAACTCAGCTCCGTCCCTAATCATGTAACCCTTTTCAGAATTGACTAGTGAATATCTAATCTCTATCGCTTATGATATCATAAGAAATTCTATGAAGTATAACAATCTTTTTGACATACAACTAGCTGAATTTGAAGCTGTTCTCATTATTTTCAATGCTAAAATGAGTGCACTCTTGGTTAGTCGATCGGCTATAACCCAAACGCCTTCATCCCCTTTCATTGAACTAGGTAAACCATCTATAAATTCTATAGATATTTGCTCCTTCCATTTCAGAATCTCAAGGGGCTTAAGTAGTCAAGTTGTCTTTTGATGGATGACTTTGACTTGTTGGAAATTAGAACAACTACTCACAAATCTCGAAACATCTCTCTTTATACATTCCTACTAGAAGGTCTGCTTTATATCCTAATACATCTTTGTAACTCCCGGATGCATCATAATCTCGAATGATGACTTTCTGCTAAAACCTCTTGCCTAATCTTATCGATATATGGAATGCATAACCTCTCGTTCATTCTGAATATACCGCGGTTATCAACCTCGAACCTCAGCTGCTCTCTGATGCCTCACTCTCACTTATAGCCTCACATATCCTTGCAATATGGAGATCTCTTAACTAATTACCTTTAATATGACTTATAAAAGGCAGTGGGTCAGACGCTGCAATGACTTCCTTACACCTTTGATGCTCATATACCCAAATAATGTGCCATTGGAGCATCCGATTAATGTTGCATGATTGTCAAGCGAAAGAAAAGAAGTGAAAAAGTGGATTAGAAGAGAATAAAAAAGAAAGAAAATATCAAATGATTACAGAATTTGTCGTAAATCTTACAATGCATCGAGCAAAATATAATAGTCACTGTAGATACAAAAAAGCGAGACAGTAATATCCACATAAACTACAGGGCCAGAGTACACTGGCTCATACAGTTCTACAAAACAGAAATAGAGTTTATACAGCTAATAAATAAACTCCATTGATAAATTATCTCTAATAATACTAAGTCAACACTATAAAGGCTCTATAGTGTCACACAGCGGAATATGCAACAATAAACCCAAATATAAGTATGAGAAAGCATTACCTCCTAACAGTCCATTACAGAACTCCATGTACCATTTACACATGCTATATAGTCTATTTATTTAAGAGTAACCAAGGTAATAAGAAGAAAAGCATAAAATCTTGAGTCAATCATTGTTTGGTATGAGCAATAAACAATCTAAGAATATTATAAAAATCAACATAGTATATGGAACATAGGGTATGAAGAATCATACCTGACTTTTCTCTACATCCAAAGAGTTAGCACATGACATCGAATATATGCTACATCATAGTCATTGTGGGTGCACTATACATCAAAGTACTAAGGGTGTCAAGATATCAGCATCGATGATATCTATATCCCGTGACATCCTTAAGGTAATAAACAATCAAGCAAACATAACATCTATCATCCATCCTCACATTCACTCATTGAATATATGATACACATATGATCTCTCTATATAGTCAAGGACTACTCAACATCCTAGTTTCTTGGTACTCTAATCCATGATGCTTAGTAGGCCAGGAGCCAGACTGCATACCCTATAATAGTCCAATGTAAATGGATAGAAACATCGTGTGATCCAGGGCATACTCCGTAACCAAAGTGAGCATCCTCACATATCTCTACTTTACGAGTATGCTTCAAAAGCTACGAATATCAACGATCCCTTTGCACACATCATTCGTAGCAGAGCTTATGTCAAAAATGTCCTTACAACTCCCGTCTAAAATCATCGCGGTTGGGAACTATTCTAAACAGTCATTGTTAGTCGTATAATATCATCGTTCATCATGTAACCCCTCTCCAACAGTTCCTTCAACCAACTTGTCATCTCCTACTCTGTATCTCGAAGTATAGCTATCCATAATCAAAGCTGTCATTTCCCATCATGGAATCATCAGCGTCGAATCATAAAGTCATTATGTCGAAGCACAGTTTCCTTACTACAGTGCCTAAACACTCATCAAAGAGCCTTAGTATCAAATAAAATGTCGAACAAATGAACGAAACAACATATCATGCTCATTGAAGCGTCTCCATTGTCTACATCATAATTGGCCAAATTGGCCATTATCAATAATAGTAGAACCCGACCACTTTAGAGTAGTTGAAAACGACCACTTTGGTCCCGTACTTAAGCAAAAATGGCTAGGTATAAACTAAATGAAAACGTCTGATGTCTCTTGAAGTCCAAAGCGCATTTCCTAGTCCATCATCCTTCATCTATAGATTAATCGGTACACATCCCAATACCATTCCACATACTTATCCTATTAGTTCAAGTTTTTATCATTTGCACGCTCATTCGATATGCACGAAACTCTATCTCATCTTTTAAGTTTCCATTGTGTGTGCATTCGATCGAGATGCACTAAACTCTATCTAATGGGATTTCCTAACACTTTATTGCCTCTTTCAACCAAACTAAGCAAACAATTATACATGTAACCAATAAGCATACAAACATCTATAATAACCTATATACATCTATAGTAACACACATGCTACGCATATAATACATCTACAGCAACCAATGCGTGATTAATATCAAAAATAGCCAAAGTCTAGTAATTTGGTCAAAATAGCATGTTAATAAGAAAAATGTGATACTTGCTTTAAAACCACTTTAAAACACTTTTAAATCCTTTTATAAAATGAGGAGTAGGTTTAAATGTATTAAAAATCATGTTTAATGTTAGAAATCATATCAAAACGTTTTTTTAATGCTATATTAACAATCATAGTATGGTGGAAGACAATATCACTCGCCTCAATAAAAGTCGACCAGTCCAATGTAAAGTTGTAGTGCTCCCCATCATGAGCGAAAAGCAAGAAACCACGTCTAAAACGGACTCTTAAGCAAAAATTATGAATTTTATAAGAACCAAGATTAAATAACTTAATTAAATAATTAAAATCTTCATTAGCCTATTAATCCTTCTTCTCCATCTCATGTACGTGCATACACACCAAACCTACTTTCTCAACACCTTCTCTCTTCGATTTCTCCACGATTACTCAATGAAACGACGAACTGCTTTCGCCAACGCACTACACTTCATGTCCTCTCCACGTCGCACCCGAAGGTGCAAGGCTCAGCTTCCTCCCTTAAATTACGACTTAGGGAATAGTGTATGACAGTCAAATGTTGCGATTTCCATGGAGTCATCGGAGCTTCATTGAATGGTATATAAAGGTGCTAAACGAAAAGGGCATTGCAACGACGATCCCTGTTTCACTTATCTCCGCCTGTATTGCTGCCTAACCCAAACCCTAGCTGACACCATGAGAAGGTCAATGTCACCAATCACTACCGTGCCCTACCTCATAACCATCAATGCAAATCTCTACTTTCCATGATCACAACGAATCCAATTTCATGATTTGTCATTGAGATAATCTACCGATTTAACCTTTTGAAGTAATTTGAGAAGAGGTGACCATTTCTTTAATGGAACATGGAATGAATAATATAGTGAGAATAGAGGGAGGGTTTAATTATATTAATATAATATTTTATTTATTCGATTTCACAAATAAATTGTCGTACGTTTTGAGCTCGTTTGGTCACACAGTGCATCCGATCGCAATGAAATTCGTCGACGTATATCATCTGATTTTTCTGGTCCCACTAGTATAAATTTCATCACTATTTGAGACAATGATCTGAGATGATTATTTCATGCATTTCGAGATCGTTTGGCCATCAGATCATCCGATCTCCAAATATAGTGATATTTATACTTAATTTAGTTCACAACATCAATTCGGACTCAATAGAAGCGGTCTCAAGCCTTGATTCAATCATATATAAAAATCATGTATTTGGGCCTTTAACTAATTAATGATTCAATATTTAAATCAATTATCTAAATATCCTATGTTAAAAGTACTGGTCATTACGACCAACATCACTGTCGAAATGGTTAAGTGCTCCGTCTTTAGTGTGAGAGGCATGAGTTCGAAGCTTGCATAATGTAATTAGAATGGTTGGACATATATTGAAACATAGTATGAATACTACCTGAATATGTGTATTACTATTATATACTACTATTAAAGTATCCAATTTCAATAAAAAAAATAGAGGTCATTACATTCTTCCCTCCTTAAAGGATTTCGTCTTTGAAATTCCCAAGGCAAGGTAAATATCTGTAAACCCACAGGCTTTCAGAGCCCCTCATGTTTTGAAAAAAATCTGGCAGCACCTCCTCTGTGTAGTTAGGTCTAGAAAAATCCCAACACAACACAAATATGTATACATCTCCTATTTAAGGCATCTCATTTCCGAAGACAACTGAGCAATATACCTAAATCTGCACTACACATATTACATACCACTTTTATAGTAAGAGCATACCATTTAGATATGAATAAAAGTGAGTAAGCATTCAAAGAGGCAACACTTGCTTCCATGCACCTAAATATGTACTCAACAAAGGAGGGTTAGACACAATAGTAACATCATCATAGAAATAAGCAAAATAAATCATATATATATCAATCGTATCGAAAAAATATGTTATATCAAAACATATATACCCCGCATGCCTAATAACCATATAAACATAAGCTATTATATCAAATGCCAATAATCAAATATCAAACAGACATATGTAAGATCAAACATTAAAAAGTAAAGTCCATGGCTATCCTAGCATGCATGATACTAAACTATCCAGTATAATGCATCTAAAATGATATCCAATATGAAAGCTGGCAAAAAATGAAAATATCCCATAATGAAGAGCTTTGGACAAGTGGTCCTCATAATCTCATCAGTCTCTCATATGCAATCGCCTTTTCTTTCACTCAGTTGAACATTTACCACTCCACCGCCTTCCTCCAAACATGTCTCATATCACGTCCTACGATACAAATAGGCCTACAAGTTCTTGAAGTTCCTAGTTTAGTCTCTATATCACCAAGTCAATTTGGTGCCAAATTTCCAATTGCCTTTTGTAAGTTATCCCAAAACCTACTAGTGAATCAAGTGTTTCGGCCACTTACAATGCTCTTGGTACATAGTGGAATCACGCTATCCATTCCACATATAACTCGACTAATTTGAATGTTGTTCTACCAACCTTAAAGAATATACATCGAGCAGTCTTCGTCAATCTATCGACTGCGGCCTAAATGTCATCATATTCTCCTCTAGTCATCGGAAATCCAACGATAAAGTCTATCAATATCCATTCCCATATCCACCCGGGAATCTCGAGCGGTCATAGTAAGCCACTTAGCTTCTCCTACTCAGCTTTTACTAGTTGCCAATTTATTCATCTTGAAATGATTGCCCCGAGTCCTTCTTCATCCCTTCCTAATAAAATGTCCACTTCATATCATGGGACATTTTATTGCCATCGGGATATATAGTCAATCTTGAATGAGAGCACTCTCATAGCTCCTTATCCCTCAACTCAACAACATTGGGAACAAATAGTATCTCATCAGTATGTAGCCAACCGCATCGGTCAAGTATACACTGTATCACCTCTATAGACACTAATCGTTCCTTTAACTTAGTCATGACCTCCACTAGTCTAGCTTCATGCCTCTAACTAGTACTGACCCGCTAAATCAAAGTAGGTTTGATAGTCAAACAAGCTATCATCTTTAGCCATAGCTCACATCGAATTCTGAAGTCATAACCCAAGGTAAACTCAAGCTATGTCCACTCTAGGAACATCGCTTTTAAACTGGCATGCCCTCCACTCAAAGCATCAAAGACTACTTTTCCCTTATGAATGTATAATAAATGTCAAAGTCGTAGTAGGTCAAGAACTCTAACCATCGCTACTGGTGAAGGTTAAAAATCTTCACGGAGAAGAGATACTTCAATGATGAAGAATCGATGAACAGCTCAGACCTATCTCCTAATAGATAGTGCCTCCATATCTCTAAAGCGAACACTATCATGGCCAACTCCAAATCAAGAGTCAAATATTTCCTCTCATGCGGTATCGATTGTTTACTAGCATATGCGACAACCTTACCTTTCTTCAACACTACCGCACCTAGTCAAGTACCACAAGAATGTGTGTACTATCGACTCCTTATTCCCACTTAGAATGACTAACGTTGGTGCACTCACCACCCTCTCTATTAGACTAACAAACATGTGTCCATAGCTCGTGTATTAAATAAATAAATAAATCTAATTTTCTCATCAAGTCAGTTGATAATGTCACTACCTTTGAGAAGTCCTTAGTAAAAATTATATAACATCTCACCAATCCAAGAGAACTCCTCATATTTGTAGAATTTTTGGGTCTATTCCAATCTTGGACTATTGTAAATCATGGGATCCATAACAGTGTCCTGATTTGAAACATCGTGGCCCAAGCATCTCAGTTCCCTCTTCTAGAAGTGATACTTTGAGGACTTCATCTTCAATCAGTTTCTCAGCACCTCCAACACAATCATTAATCGTGTCTTGTGCCCCTCTTTTGTCTATGAGTAAACAAAAGTATCATTAGTGAAAACAAGCATGAACTTACTCAAGTGAACCCTTAAAACATAGTTCAGGAGATCAATGAAGTATGTTGATGCGTTGGTTAGCCCGAACGGCATAACCAACCAATAAAAAATCATGGTAGCTATGAAATGTTGTGATCGACACCCTCTCTCGATCCACTCTCAGTTGACGAAACCTCATCACAAGGTCCAACTAAGAAAATAGCTTCGTGATATAGAACTGATCGAACAAGCCATCAATATGTAGAAGTGGATACTTATTTATCATCTCATTAACCTTATGATAATCTACATATAACCTCAAAGAGCCATCCTCTTTAGTGGCAAACACTATTGGTGCTGTTGAATCATGAGTTCTGCTTCATGACAATCTTCAATGATCAATGATGAGATTAGATGATCAAAGCGACAAAGAGAAAGCTATACCCACGTGGTGAACTTTAAAGAAACCAGACTTCAAACCCGAGTATGATATAAAAATCTTTATTGTTTGAGTCACAGTTATAGTTTATAATTGTTAAAATCACTCCTCAAGTAGTTTACACACACTATACAAAAGTTTTAAATATATATATATACACACACAAAAAATTGTGTACAACAATGCTCACTGTGCAAAAAAGCACAGTTCAGTCGATCGGACTGATTTCACCAGTCGACTGAACCTGTGTTCTTGAACAGACATGCACATGTGCACACCACTTTGAATATTTAGTAAGCTAGATATTTTTTACCAATCGACTGACCGTACACAACTGCCATATTTCCTTAAGGGTTGCTTCTCCTTGTGAAGAGTAACGATCCAATTCGAAGAGTTGTGGATGCAACTCTTGATCGAAACTCTTTGTGAAAAGTAGCAACCTTATATGCTATATATATAGATCTAAATCCATGATTTTAATCATCCAATTTTACTTCAACCTATTCTATTCTCTGATCTATATTTCTTGACTATATTTCTGCATTCTAAAAGCTTTCTAATAAAGATATATTGCTTGAATCTCAGAGTTAATACTTCAATTCAAAGAAATATCTTCCTTTCTAATCTTCACACACATAATATATACCAGAGGATCTGATTATAGGAAGGGTGTACTCCAAAGACAAATCAGTGTTATCAAGAACACAAAGCGTCAACAACTTTATCGAAACTATAGAAATCCTGTTAGTTTGTATCAGGCGAAAAAGTCCTCTTCAATTGCTGAGGCGGAAAAATCCTGTTCGACTGCTCAGGTATTGTATACCTATTCCTCAAGGTTAAATGAGGGGTTGTTAAGTGAAATTCCAGAGGAAAGTCTGGGACGTGACATAGAAGGGGAAGTTCAAACCAGTATAAAAACTCCTGGTGTGCTTATTCTTATTTACTTTGCTATTATTATCTTTTTTCGCATTTAGATTATGATATATTCCATATTACACGATCCTATTTATTATCTATACGGCATATTCACTTTCAGGTGCATCCACTCAAATATGCTGCTATGAATGAGCCCTTGCCTCAATAGGTCATCCGCATGCACATCTAGTTTCCCCATATCTTTGGGCATCATATCCCTCAAAGACATAACCATGGGTCCAAAAGCTATAACCATATTGATAAGGAATTCTATCTCCCCATGTAATGGTAACCCAGTCAGCTCATCAAATGTCTCCGGATACTCCCTAGAAATAGGTACTAATGGCAACTTATAAGACGGAGTATCGAGCGAGTATAGAAAATTGACCATTACGTCATCGTTCGATAGGCAGCCTAGGACTACCGTCCGTTCATCATGTACCCCTGTCATCACTAATGACCTCTTATAATCCACCACTATTCCATACATCTATAGCCAATCTATTCCTAGACTACAATACTGAACCCAGCTAAACCCAAAACACAATAACAAACAAACATCCATGACTCAATAAGACAAAGTCTCGAAAAACCATGCACAGGCTGGCTAAGCTGCCAACAGGGTTCGTCGTAGTTAAAACTCAGTAAATTATCTCAAGTCTCAATTTCAATCTATCACCAAATTACTAGATATGAAGGAATGTGAAACCCCAATATCGAATAAAACATGTATAGGAAGCCATAAGTGGAAAGCATATCTCAGACGGTAATGCCCTTTCCCTTCCCTTTCATCGGTGGAGCACTTGGCGAAATAGGAACGACAATCAATTTGTGTGCCTTCAAAAGGTTTGTCCTTACTCAACTTATTTAAGATAACCCTTTTCGACTGGGTATAGGCTCTCACGTCATAAAGCCACCTTAATCAACTTCTCAAAGCTCATGTCAACATGACCACCCAATCGCTTCCTAAGTTGATCGCTCAACCCATTGTTAAATTTTCATTCTTTCTGAGTGGAGTATCAATAGATAGACTATACTTATACAGCATATCAAATTCATCCACATACTCTAACACAGACATATCGGCTTACTTTAAGTCCGTGAACTTCCTAAACAACATCGACTTTGAATAGTTGAGCTAAATTTCTTTCGAAGCGAACTATGAACTGATCCCAAGTAAAATGATCCTTAGGAATTGAAGCTATAAGGGCACTCTAATAGTTTATTCTCCATCTCTACATTTATCTAGAGGTCAACTTCTACTCATTGCAACATCTAACTCTAAGTCATCGAAGATCCCTTTGCAAATATCCATCCAGTCTTGCATCTCGATAGTTGACTCCATTCTAAGGAACTGTCCACCTCCTAGACTCATGTGCTCTTAACAAAGCTCGACAAAGTTGATTCTAGCTATGTTCACTTAAGCACCATAATCATTTGAGCAACTTGGGCATTCTAGTATAATGTTTCACGCTATTTTAGCGAACATATTCTACAAATCAAGGTTAGTGGTCCCTGATCCTTCCTACCCCTCTACTCTAGAGATGGAGTCAATAGAAGCATTTCTTCTATGCCAGATTACTGTTAGTACATAATAAGAATGAGCAGTCTCTCATAAAAAAAACTACACTAGTGGTACTCCTATGTGCAATACAACTTATATATTATATATACTACTATAGTTCTGAAAATCAAAATATATAACAAATGTGCACTCTCTCGTACATGAGTATACTCTCAATCCAGTCTAGGTTGACAACTCTTACCCTATCTCTACTGGATCATGGCATCAACTCAAATTAATCATGTAACATAAGCTTTGACACCAAATGTAACGACTACCTTATATCTTCGATGCCCATATAACCGAATGGTGCGGTGCTGGAGCATCCGCCGACGTAGGACGATTGTCAAAGGAAAGAAATGAAGGGAAGACAAGGAATAGAAGAGAAGAAAAGAGTAAGGAAACATCAAACAGTCACAGAACCTATCGTATATCTCGATGCATTGAATAAAATATAATAGTTATCGCATATATAAAACAGGCGAGAGAGTAATAACCACATGAACCGTAGAATCACACAGCGAAATAAGCAATAATAAGCCTAAATATAAGTATGATAAAATGTCACCTCCTTTTAGTCTATCTGCAGTACTCGTATGACAATAATATATAGCGATGATCTAATCAAAACAAATTGAGTTTCTCATTACACATAGTTATTAATTTTATTACTACTTAATGAAAAAATAATTTATATCAAATTATGTAGCAAGCACTTGTTTTCGTCCAACCTCCACCTAGACTTCGCTTGGACTTTAAGGACATTGTTAGTGCCCATCGCTCTGCTCTGCCTTGAATAACATAGCCTGAACACAGCAAAACATCTTTAGGATACTTTAAGGATAGTATTATTTATAAGAAATAGTTATTTCTAGGAAAACACTATAAAGGGGTAGGTTCATAGAAAAATACAAATACAACATCACATATATAATCGCTCAACTTATTCTAAGGTATCGCTTATCCTATTTCTAATGAATCATACCAACCAAAGCCAAGGTGTTCTATAAACCTTTAGCCTGATACCAAATGTAATGGTTCGACTTTTTGGCCCTTGAACGTCGACACTAATACATTCACGGTATTCGTATGTCCAACACCCAAGTGCTCAAAAGACATATTGTTAGGGTTAAGTTAAAAGAAAAGGAAATAGAACATGAAAGAAAGAACACAATATCAGAATCTCACAAGCGAAACGATAATATACAACATGCAAAAAGACAGCATAAAGGGTTACTCAAAGATAAGGAGTAATTTCATAATTACAAAACCTTTAAAATATCATCAACCTGGATAGTTATAACTGCCTATCCTATGTATGCTGCTAAATATATATTAATAATGCAACAGAAATAGAAATAGATAAATAAATGGAAGCCTCCAACTCTTCAACTGAAGCTCTGAAGCATCCATAGTTGAACTTGCTTTACTCAGCCTACTCGAAAGTGTACATGAGAAATTTAGGGAAAATAAAAACCATGAGTCAGACATAATTCTTACATGAGAAACTCAAGAAACATGTGTCCACATGACAGCAACTTTTATGATCGTACTAGTCACCGTAACGGATTTCCCCTCAAAAGAAACCCAGCCATTTGATAAGTAAATTTAGCGATATAATAGATAGTGTCTAGGGTGTAGAATATAAATAAGAAAATAACTATGTTGCTAGACCTCAAAACACAATAATCTTAGAAGTACATCTAAAAATGCTAAGATACGTTCGCAAATGGATTTTCCATGGAGGTCTCCTCAGTACATCAAGACCGACCTCCTGACAACGGTCAAAACTACCTTTCGAGCAATGTATATTTCTAGATAAAATAGTCATAAAGGTAAACGTTGTTGTTCCACACTAGAACAAGTGATGCTCAATATCATCAACTTATGCTAGCAATATCCATAAGCATCTCTAGATTTGGAGTTGATATACCCTTTGAGTGAGCTAAACCGTTGGCTATGCACCCACTCTATCTTCTGTCATTTTCAATGGTGAAGTCATGTTCAGCATCTCTCACATGATTCTTCATCACTCGAATAAGTCATGAATCTCCCTATGGGTTCTAGCACAAATCATCTGACGAATGCTAATGATAACCTCTCCTTTAGGCTTAACCTTGGGTAGACAGTTCAACTTTATAATATTGTCCAAAATATTAGTGCTGGCCTCTCCCTTAGACTTAAACTTAAGATAAGTAGTTGAAACTCTATAACTTTCCACTTCCATAATGCTTACCAAACATATAACTCATATATTATTTTTGAAATGGTATTTGGTAAGTATACAAATGTATACCTATTCAATCCCGGACTCTTCAAAACTAAATCGGTGAATTTCTAGTTAACTCAATTTCGAATCTTTTAGAAGTAAGAAAACGATATAAAGGAGTCCTCCTTAGGGAATCTCGTATATATAAGTTCTTAAAGTGAGAGACGTTTCATACCAATAAGTCCTTCCTGGGGGATCTCAAAACATTTGAAGCTATAAAGCTTTCATATACTTCGTAGGTTAATCTGGCCAAGCTCGATGTCTATTAATCGACTGTTTACTCCTAAGAACGATCGCATATCGAAATCAAGTCTCGCATACTTATTAAATTGCTGACCTTCTTAACTTACTCCATCATTTGGTCAAGAGTGAAACCGGTAGGATAAAGCACTATTCTTTTCTAAGCCCTACTCCAACATCATTCTTAACTCTCATAGATAGAACAAGTATACTTTGTCCGCTTTTAATGCCAAGCATAGGACTAAATACTTTCTGTAAATAAGTAAAAATATAAAGCACGATTAAGTTACATAAGTGACTCCTACTCCCTTTTTTATTAATAGTACACCTCTGTAATTACTTATAATATATTTAAAAACCTTTTTAAATGATATGTATGTATATACGCACTAATTTATTTATAAAGTTAATACACTTAATATAATTCTAAAATAATTTACAAGATAAAATGTTACATAAACTTTTAAATACTTTAATAAAATATCTGACTAATTTTCCTAAAGCTGTATATTCACAAAAATACTTATAAATATGTTTTAAATATCCATTTAAACTAGTACTTAAAAATAACTTCTTTATAATTTATTTAAAACCTTCCAAAAATACATGTTTCCAAAAAGCATATTTTACATTAATTAAACCCTTCTGCTTCAATAATCATACTAATTATTAAAAATATATTTAAGCTTCAAACTACTTTAAACATACTCTAATATATGTTATTAAATACTTATAAAAAGATTGTAGAAAAATACTTTCTTTAAATTCCATTTGAACCATTTAAAATTTCAAATAGCAAACAATAGCATTTACAGAACTGCTACGTAAGTTCTAAAGCAACGCGAAAGTATTTCAGATTCAAAGTATTACATATTCCTATTTAGACCACAAAACCAGTTTAAACCGTTCAATATTCGATTTGCTTGCAACATGCTATTGAATGATTTAAGGTCCAATTTTTTACAGCAAGCATTATACTCATAATACATCGTAACAATGCTAAGGAACCCCTAAGGATGTCTTTACTAGATATTATACAAATTGCGAACACAAGGCATTTAAAATTTCTTTTATAACGACCTTTCGCTATAGAAACCATTCTATATTCAAATCAAAAACAAGCACCATCCAATCAAATATATGTGTGTGTGTGTGTGTGTGTGTGTATGTATATGTGTGTGTGTGTGTATGATGTCAAGGCCATGACACATGTTATAAAAGGTCATAGAAGTGATGACATGCCATAAATAGCTGTTATTTACTTCAAAAGCAACTTTGGTCCAAATATAGAACATTAATTAGTTAATGACATTAATATAATCATCCAAGCAATATTATAACTTCATCTACTATCAAGTGGTGAGCTAACTTGCTTCTTTTCAAATCCATAACCAAGCACAAGCCTCCACCTCACTACCACATCCAACCTCAACCAAAACCTTCAAAATTACATAAGCCTAGGCATGGAAATTTCCTATATTGCTCCCGGCCATGCTTGAGACAGGATTGTGTTCCTTTACTTTTAGACTTGAGTTTCTAATCCTTGTTTCTATGTTGTGTTAGGACTATAGCTTGTGTTAGGTTAAGTTCCTTTGGATATTAGAATGTTTAACTATAAAGAGAAGAAGATAAACTTTTTTTCTATGTTTAATGAATTAGCATGTCGAAGACCTAAGGGTGCTTATAACTCTCCATCCCCTACCCTCTATGACCATCCAAGAGCCCTTTCCCCATCTGTGTGCTTTGCTTTAGACCTCATTCTCTCTTTACCTAGCCCTTAAGCCTTCCCAAAATACCCCTCCTCCAAAATATATTCATTTAACATCATCCATGACATCATCAAAGTGTTTAATTAGCTATAACACAACAAATATTTTAATTTCTAATTATATCCATTAATATCCTAAGCAAACCAAAAAAGTTTGAACAGCTTCTATCGAGTAAAATACCGTTTATCGATGAAATGTTTTTCAATCACATTATCAATATTTATTAGAAGTATTTACTTTTGTAAACAAATTTAAAAAACAAATTTTCCATCATATTTTATTAATTGAAAGGAGCTAAACAGGTTATTAAATCAATTTTAATACTTAACCATGTTTCAAACATTCCGGTATTCAAAGATGTGGTGTTCAAAATTACGGATCGCTATAGGTTTGAAAACATTTACGAATTCCATACTTGTGTTCTATTAATCTTATCATTATCTTATGTAGCACCTAACATTAAGTCCGCTTTCTCCTTTGTTATGTCTAATGCTATTATAAGCACCCTTTGGATTCTATCAGGCGATGATTCTATTCGTGCAACAAAACTTAACATCATCTTGCAACAACCGACCGATATCCAAAATTACCCCATACCCTATGAAGTCAAACACATATGGGTCGAAAACAAACAAATGTTCACACAAATCAAACTTATGGTCCGTGCATTTTAGTCTTAGAGTGGCACATCTACCGATTGCATTAACTACATGCAGGGATGTAATCAAATACGTAGCATCTAATTCTAACCTATCAAAAAAACCTTTTGAAATGAAAGAGTGAGTAGCACAAGTATCAATAGGAACCCTAACTGACATACTGGAAATCGAAATCATACCTTTAAGCACATCCTTTCCTTTCTTCTCAACAATTGGTCCATACAAAAGTCTTTCCAAAGCATAAACCTTTGCCTTCTTTGCTTTCGACAATCTCTCTTTTTATGGCCAAGTCTATTATAGGTGAAGCACTTGGCCTGGTCCTTATTCTTCGGCTGGGTACACTTAGTGGAGTAGCATCTCTTTTGCCCGTAGTTGAAATTAATGACATCTTCCAATTTGGCCTTTGAGCTCCCCCTCCTGAAGCCTTTCCTTTTTTTGATTCTTATTACCCTTCTAACATGGGTTAAATCTTTTCTTCTACCCACCCTTGGGCTTAAAATTGGCCTTCTTCTTTCTTGAAACATTTCTTATGGATTTGGATAATTATCTAGGGGATAAGTTAGTGAGTCATATCAAAGAGCCATTTGAGAGACTTATCGAGAAAGCTCTTCGCTAGGAGAGTTTGTGCCCTAAGTCCAAATTAGCTCATGTGGTTAAAGAAGAGCCAAAACCATGGAAAGGCAGTGGAGTCAAGAAGAAATGGAATGGTAAGAGAAAATAGCTATAGGGAAAAGACTACAAAAAGAAGGGCAAGTGGAAGTCTACTTCTACTGGTATGAGGAGAAGGGTCACCTTTTAAAGACTGTAAGGTCGAAGGAAGCAAGTGCTACAACTATAAATGGGGCATATTCAAAAGAACTCTCTAAAGATGATAAAGCCGAAGCAGGTGATGAAAGAATATGCTTTGGATCCTATTTAGACTTTGTCGAGTGCTTCCTCGGCGAAGGAGAAGGAGAAAACGTCACTATTCAAGGTATGCTTTTCCATTTATGACGTTTCTAGGTGTTTTTGTTCGATATCGGGCCTTTACATTCATTCATATTGAGTGTTAGATTAGGATTGGGACCCAAAATAGTTGACCTACCTTTGGTAGTGACAAACTCTATTTAAGGTTCCACTGGCCTATGTGTGGTTTTTTTATGGTTTGGACTTATCAAGTCATGGATGTTCTTATGTATGTGATTGTTTTGGTTTGAATTTCATTGGGTTTAGGATTATATTGGGGATGGACCAGCTATAGAAATATGGAATAGTGATGTATTGTGAGAGGCCATTGGTGATGGTAGGGATAGATGATTGGTGTAGGTAGGAGATAGGCTTCCTACCTGATGATGAGGTGATGGAAAGTTTTCTATACTCGCCGTAAACCCCACATAATGAGCTGTCATTTACTCCTATAGCGTGGGAGTAGCCGGATATATTTAAGGAGGTGATCAGATTACTACCACTTAGAGAGATCGAGTTTCGTATAGATTTTGTGAAGGATGCCAGGCCAATGCTATTCTCTTGAGGCATACATCACCAAGAGAGAAAAAGGAGTTATGATTCAACTTAATGATCTATTGAAGCATAGGAGCATATCTTAGTGGGGCACACCTATAGTATTCTCCACTAAGGTGGATAACTCTCCGAGGTTGTGTGTAGACTACCGTGAGATGAATAAGGCAACAAGGAAGAACAAGTATCCACTCCCACATATCAATGATTTGTTTGATAAGTTCCACGTTGCGAAGGTGTTCTCCCAATTAGATTTAGTGATAGGATATTAGCAGTTGAATGTAGTGAAAAAGAGCATTCCGATCATCATGTTTTGTATGTCATCTGGTTTCTATAAATGGTTTTTTATGCCATTTGGAAAAACCAATGCTCCGACATACTTTATTGATCTCATAAACCATGTCTTTAGAGAATAGCTAAATAAGTTTGTGCTTATATTTATGGATGATATTCTTGTCTACTTTTGGATAGAGGAGGAACACAAGATGTGTTTAAGGATTGTGCTTGAAGTGTTGAGGAAGCACAAGTTGAAAGCAAAGTTTTCAAGGTGTCACTTCTAAAGGAGGGAAGCAAGATTCTTGGGTTATGTCATCATAGAGCAAGGTATCACAGTAGATTTTTCCAAGGTGACAGCGTTTTAGGATTGGGGCTAACCCAAGATGCAATAGAAGTAAGAAGTTTCCATGGATTGGAGGGATATTATAGATGTTTTATCAAGGACTTGTCAAAGGTAGCAGCACCATTGACCAATTCTATGAAGAAGAATCAGACTTTTGTTGGGGACATGAAGTGTGAGCATGCGTTAGTAAATCTAAAGGAGAGGTTGACAAGTGCACCAGTATTAACCATTATAAGTGGGAATGAGGAGCTGATAGCATACACAAATGCTTGTGGTACTAGACTTTGTTTGGTGGTGATGTAGAGAGGAAATGTTGACGGCTATGCTAGTCGACAGCTGAAACTGCATAAGAAGTATTTGATTCATGATTTTTAGTTGGTCGTGATAGTGTTTGCTTTGAAGATTTGGAAGCATTGTCTATTGAGAGAAATGTTTGGGTTATTTATAAACCACATTTCGTTGGAGTATATTTTCGTCCGGCCTTCATTAGCAGCGATGGTTGGAATTTTTGGCCTCCTACGACTTTGACATTGCCTATATACCTAGTAAGGGAAATGCAGTCGCGTACGCATTGAGTAGGTGGCATTGAAATTTAGGAGCAATGTTCCTAGAGTGAAAATTGTTGGAGTATATTGCTGGTTATGACTTCAGACCTCATTGCGAGTTAGGGCCAGAGATGTTGGCAAGTTTAACCCTCAGACCTACTTTGATTTAGTGGATAGGTACTAGTCAGAAGTGAGACATTAGACTAGCAGAACTCATGGAGAAAATAGGAGTAAGGTCTAAAGAGAGGAAACAATATTGACTCGACCGAGAAGGTTGGTTCCACAAGGATGGGAGATCATTGGCACCGAATGTCGATGGGTTGAGGGATGAGGTACTACGAGTGTGCAATCATTCGAGATTCACTATACATCCTTATGGCAATAAGATGTACCATGATATGAAGCAGACATGTTACGGGGAAGGGATGAAGAAGGATGTCGGGGCATTTATCTCAAACTGTACGAAATTCCAATTAATGATGGTAGAGCAGAAAAAGCCAAGTGGGTTGCTACAACCACTTGAGTTTCCTGAGTGGATATAAGGGTAGATATCAATGGATTTTGTTAATGGATTGCCAAGGACCAGAGGAGGGTACGATAGCATTTGGGTCATAGTAGATAGACTGACGAAGAGTGTCCGATTCATACCCGTTAAGTCCACTAGAACGGGATCTAAATTAGCCGAGTTGTATATGAAATGGGTTGTGCAATTCCATGGTGTATCGAAGAGCATTGTGAGTGATCGAGACCCTTCATTCACCAGTGAGTTTTGGAAAAACGTCTAAGAGGTGTTAGGGACCGAGTTACATCTCAGTGCAGCATATCACCCACTGATTGATGGGCAAACAGAGAAGGTGAATTGTATATTAGAGGATCTCTTGCAAACTTGCATACTCGATATCGAAAGCTCATGGGATGATCATTTGCATTTGGTGGAGTTTTTTTACAACAATAACCACCAGTTTAGCATCATTGTGGCACATTATGAAGCATTGTATGGCCAATCGTATAACACTCCTTTATGTTGGTGCGAAGTGGGCTAGAAATTGATACTTAGGCGATGTATGATTAAAGAAACCTCAAAAAAGATTAACATCATCCGACAATGAATGAAGGCTGCTCAGGAGAGGCAGAAGAGTTATGTTGATAAAAGACATCGAGATTTCAAGTTCTCTATCGGTGATATGGTTTTTGTGAAGATTTCTCGATTAAAGAATGTTATTCGATTCGATAATATGGGAAAGTTGCCGTCGAGATTCGTATGTCCTTTTTCGATAGTTGAGAGGATTGGGAACCTAACATATAAGGTCGAATTATCTTACAAGATGGCGGGTGTACATAGTGCCTTCCACATCTCTCACTTGCAAAAGTTTTTGCGTGACTCAGATATGACAATTTCACCATATCAACTTAATGATATCCAAATTGACATAGCTTAAGGACCTCGTAGGCCAATATGTATCGTCAGACATGATACGAAACAATTAAGGAGGAAGGCGGTGGAGTTAATGATGGTTTAATTAGGTGAAAGTAAAGGCGATTACACATAAGAAACCAAGGAGAGCATGAGGGCTGCATGTTCGTAGCTTGTTGCATGGAAGGCGTACAATTTATTGTATTTGAAATCATATATATAGCATACTTCAATATCTCACATGCTTGGATAGGTTTATCTACAATATTAATTGCATGGTTGCCTGTTTGATATGTTTGATGATTGCATATGATTGTTAGGAATGCCGGGTAACCATGCTGATTATTCTTTGTATATTTAAGGATTTTGAGGGCGAAATTCCTAAAAGGGGGAGAGTTAATGATTTGCATTTTACATATCAAAGGATTGTGAATTTTTATTTTATTTTATCAAGTTGTTTGACTCTAAAATTTTGGAAACTCGGGGACATTTTCCACATCTTTGATTTTGGTCGAATGTTTATTTAACTATTTTGACCTTAAAAATCCTATATGGACTATAACTTTTGCTAGCAGCCAAATTAGGGTCTGAAACCACTTCTATTACTTCAGATGAAGGTTTCTCATTCTGTAGAGTGGTCATAATAATAAAATGTGCTTACCATTTGGAACTTATGAATGCTTTAAGTTTTGGCTGCTACTGGCCAGTATTAGTGGTCAATTAAATAGGCCCAACCCTAAGCCCACTAATTAGTTTTTGGATTTTCACCTAATTAGGGATGATGGGACATCTCTAATCACAATTTTCTACTTCCTAATACAATCCCATGACTCTATTGAGCTAATTCTGTAAAATGCTTCTTCTTTTCTTGCTAATCTTGGCCTAAATCATCTTTATAAGGGTAATTAGCAAAGGAGACTTTGGATACATCATTTTTCTTGCATTGGGATCTGGATCTTTGTTGTTCGTCTCGAATTTGGGTGGAAAGGTTGGTATTTTATGTATTTGTTGAGTGGTTCTTAACCTCTCACTATCCTATTGTAACGACCATATTTTATCGCTTTGATTCAAGAATATTTAATTAATTTTAAATATTGAATCAAATAACCTCCTTTAACCAATGAATAATGATGGGGAAGTCATTATAGAATTTTTTTTATAAAAATAATAAATGATGGTAAACTTTTATTTAAAAATTAATGTGATTAAACTGTTTTAATGATAGTTCTTTTGATTAATGTGTGAAATTGTCTTTCCAGGGCACTATATTGGATTTTGACAAAACCAGTGTAAATGGGTCCGGAACTATGATTGTGTTCCATTATGAAGTCATGTGCAAAGGGATCGCAGACACTTAGAGGTCTAACATGTGCTCATATAAAAGGGGAGCATTGGGATGCCCACCTAGATTATGACTATATCCAAATCTTATGAATGTGAATTACATGTACCTTATGACCATGGGTCTATTTCCTAGCCTGATGAAGTAGCATGGATCGAGCACTGCGGAACTGAGATTTTAATTAGTCACTGGCTTGTTTTCATGCCATATGAGTTGTGTTATATCCAAGGACATGAGTTATAATAAGGATTGTTTGATGGATGTTATGTTTGCTTTGATTGTTTCCTCCATAGTCTATCGCTGTGGGGATGTCATCTAATGTAAGTATTTAGGATGTGGATACCTTGACACCTAATGTTGTATTTAGGACATAGTACATTTTGATGATGACGGTAGAGTAGCATATTATAGATATTATGTGCTAACTCTTTGGATGTAGGGACATGTCAGGTATGACTCTTATACATTGTTCCTTACTATGTTCACTTATATAGTATTTTGAGATTCATTTATCGCTCACACCAGACTCTTGTATGACTTAAGGTTTTATACTTTACTTCTTATTATCTTAGGCACTCTTAAATAAGTAGACTAGATATAGATATAGGTGTATGCAATGGCAGTGTAGAGGATGAGCAGGATCGAGCTTTCTCATATAATATAGTGATATTATGCTTTCTCAGCTTTGCAAGACTATGGATCTTTGACAGTGTTTTCTGGTTGTTAACAATATTTGGGTTTATTCAGTTGTATAATGTGATGACTACCTCATACCACCTGCACATCTATGACTTAAAAGAGCACTGTAAGCGTGTCAGGCTGATATGGGACGATCACCAAGGGTAGAAATATAAAGCAAAGAAAAACCTATTGCATATCTCACAGCACATGGATAAAATATAATATAGAAAATATACAACAGAATATAGAGAGCCATAACAAATGAAAATAACATATCCACTAAATCATTGGTTATGGTGCAAATGTCATAATATCTCAGTACAACATTTCTTCACTACATCCTTAGAGTACATAGAAACGAACATAAAAAATTACAAATATAGAGTAGTACACCATAACATCTCTAAGATCGACTTATACAACAATTGCGACTTCAAGCCTGCCATCTAGTCTACTCATTTAAGAGTACCCAAGATAATAAGAGAAAACATAAAACCTTAGGTCAGCCAATAGACTGGTGTGAGAAGTAAATGACTATAAAAATCTATACTAGAAAATATGGTACTAGACTAGTACAAAAACACCATACCTGACCTATCCTTGCAACCAAAGAGTTAACATAGAATAATAAGATATAATATGCTACTCAATTAAACGACAGTAGGACACTATGACGGAACAGGATAGAAGAATCTAAGCAGCCTCCTCCATTGGTCTTATTCTCAATCCTATCTCCAGCATTCCTATAGATGATAGCCTACCCAAGAGAAATAACAAACATAGCAACCATAGTAACTGTAGCATCCATCAACCAAAACCTAGCTATCATCTTCTAAAGCGTTGAATATATGATAATTCGTATGGCCTTGTCCTAGCTTCCCAAAGACTAATGGAAATCCCGGTTCTCATCTGTATTCCCCCCGTACTTACAGGTCCAAAACCCCACATGGTTGTCTCTTACATTATCTCCATACCATCTAACACTAGACCCTCTCGGAGCGGTCCACGATACACGAATGGTGGTACTAACCCTCGGATGGCCTTGCATATAGTACCCCTGCTTGAACACAACTAAAACACTCCAAGTTATCAATGGTTCCTTGGCACTTCCACATCTTCAAAGATTTCACAACTCCAATCCATTTCCAGGCACAAGTCCTGCCACTCAACCCAATCCATGATACCATGGCCTCGTTCCATCCCGAGCTATCTATCAACTCCTTTAATCCTACTCCTTATCTGAACACCTAACCGAAGAGCCGAAACTTCATCATGCTACAACTTCCAAACCATAGAAGCAATCAACGAGCCACTACTTTTAGCATGATCCTATACGACCCAAGAATCTTCCCTCTGGATCTCACATCCAATAGAGCTAACTATTTGGAATAGAGCTAACTATTAGGATCAGTAATGGAGCGATCCATTTGGATCGGTATCAATCCAAATGAGCCAATTTTGGCTCCATTTCTCTTGCATGCTCTTGTGTACTCCCTCTAAATGCCATAGACTCTTAGCCATCCCTCTTTGATTTCAGATCTTCTCTTCTATGCACTATAGCTGATCAAATGAGGATGATTCATCCAATAGTTAACACCTAGCCCATTCTTCAATCCAACTTCATAGAGCAACTATAGAAACCTTGCTCTAGCTCCCATGTGGATCTTACACCATTTGGAGCGAGTAATTTGGATCGATGTTAATCCAACTCACATGTACCGATAGCTATCCAAATACTTAGTTCCAAATGAAGTGAAATCTTCAGGGCTCCATCCCACCATGCTTCAGAGCCTATGCTCCAAGTTTTTTGTGATTTCGACGAACTTAGCTCCCAATATGCTCTAAACAATCCAAGTCCTAAAACATGAACAACACTAGCAAACAAATCAAGCGTAGCAAACAATTCAAACATAACAGCGAATCAAACATTCAAATTGTCTAATTACATCCAATATGAACATACAATCATCTAATTTAATCTACCATCACAATTCTAGCGTAGACTAATCTAACACATGGAATTTCATAGCCAAATATACAAATGACACTAGCTAATGATCTAATCCCAATTACATATTTAATTAAGTTAATCTAGGGTTTCTAATCTGAAATTACCCAAATCTAGTTAATTTATAGCTTAATTTGATAATTCTAACCTATAATCACCTAACTGTAACATGTAATCCAACATAGACTAGTGAGAGATCATAACCACTCACCAAATCTACAAACCAATGAAATATGATGAAGATCTGATCCGAACAGCGACAAATTGGATGAAGATGCAACCAAAGTGATGAGATCAAGTTTCTAGTTGAAAATCTAACCTCTAATATGCAATTAGAGACGATTTGAAATGAAATCCAATAAGATGAATGGAGAATTAGAGAGGGTTAAGTTTGGGGTTGATATCAAATGAGAGGCAAACTTTCAGATGACCAATCTCACCTCATATCAATGACCCTAATTTTGGGTAACATTATGTAGGACATTTAAGTAGTTAAATAAAATAAAATAATGTAACAGTTAAGGGGTTGAGATTTGTGTTAATATGGGTAGCCGTGCCAATTGAAACAAATGAACTAAGGGAGAATGAAATAAATAAAGTTAGGGTAGTTGATAAGGGCAAATAGGAAAAAGATATATTCTTATATCCTAAACCCTTATATTCTTATATTCTAAACCCATATGCACATTCATTCTATACGTTCATAAACAAAATCAAACACTAGAGAGGCCGAACATCATCAAGGGAAAACAAGAAGAAGATAAGAGGAAGAAGCTTAATCAACTTATTCCAAGATCAAGTCTCAACTCCTTAATCACAAAGCTAAAGGTAAATAATATGTTACATCTCATGTTTTTATTTTTTTCGGTTTTAGATTAGGATCTGAATTATTTTGCAAATGTTTGTCCATGTTTTTTAATTATTAAAAGGGATATATATGATTGTTAATGATTTATGCTATTTCATATGAATTTTATGATAAGTTTTAATGTTAAAACCCTATTAAATGATACCCAAACACCTTGCGATTTTAAGATAAGGTCAAAAATGATATTTTAGAGATGGCTTTCAAATTTCATAATTTTTTGAATTAATGTGGATTTAATATTAATTTTCTAGTGAAGAAAATGGTTAATTGGGTTTAAAATTAATTACGCTAATTTATACTATTTTTAAATTAGAAATTTATATATGTTAGAAAACATATTAAAATTTATTTATGGGGATTTTTGTAGAATTTTCCCAAGTGTTTTAATAAGTATATAAAATATTTAAGGTATGAGACTTAAATATTTATATGTTAATTAAAGGAGAAGGGGAAATTTGCAAATGTTTTAAATTATTTACTTTTGAAATTTCGACAGCACTTTTAGAATAGAATTTGGAAAAGAAATTAGCAACCAATCATATGTTGACAAATAAAGCAGGTTAGTTGAAATGAATTACATTTTAAAGTTAAAATTCAGTTTTACTATACTTTTGCTATTTCGCCACATTCGACATCTACATTTCAACTAGGTACTTCCACCTCCATCTCCATTGAAACCAATAACATGATAACAAATACTTGGTACGTAGTGGATTGGACATAGGCGAAAGGTATAGAGTCGAGACAGGGGTCTCAAAGGGGTCGAAACCTTGTTTTGCTTTTAAAAGGAAATGCGCCTTCTTCGCTTTCAAAAAGAGTGCTTTCAACAAGATAGCTTGGACTTAGTCAAATAGTTTTAAAGAATGGTATCAAAAAAGATTTCGCCTTTTCTTTTATAAAGAAGCTTTCGAAGGGGTCGAAACCCCTTGCTGCCACATTCTACCTTTTGAAGCAATGCCTTCGAAAGAGTGCTTTCACTTTTAACCCTTAGTCACTTCTTCAATGCTTTCGAAGGGACGACACCATCCACTTCTTTACTTATGAAATTGCTTTCGAAAGAGTGCTTTCGACTTAGTTGTTTTAAGACCCATTGTTCTATTGAAAGTTAACCCAATGGTTTCGAAAGGAATGGTTTAAATGGTTTCGAAAGGTTGTTCTACGTGTTTTATTTGAATCCAAATGCTTTCGAAAGGTTTAATTTATGTAAAGGACATAGTGCTTTCGAAAGATTTAAGATAAAGGATCGAAGTGGTGGATCCCCAATGTTTTCGAAACGTTTTAAATGGAGGTTTCCAATATTTTCAAAAGACATGTTTGAAGTATTTTGAAAAGAGGACGTCTAAGGTTTTATAAAGTTTTCAAAAGTAATGTTTTTAATGTTTTCAAAAGGTCTATTTTAAATGTTTTCGAAAGGAATGTTTTGGCTTTCGGGCTAAAGTTATAAAGCAAAGTAGTTTACTTGTATCGAAAGGGGTACTTTCAATGGTTTCGAAAGGGGGAATTTCAATGGTTTTAAAAGGGGTACTTTCAAAGGGTTTGAATGTTTCCATCAACAATGTTTTGTGTAAAGTATATAGAACATGGCAATGTGATTTGAGTAAAGCATAGAATATTTTCCTTGTTTAAGTATGATTTAAAGGATTAAACATTTTGAAAAAATATATTTTTAAGGAAAATTTAAAGGGTAGTTGGCCCTAAGTAAAATGACTTAGATATTAGAATACCAGATGGGATTAGTATGGGGTGACGTCCTATACATTAATTAGTAGCTAATATAAGTCCAGAATTCTAATGTGTAGGGCTTTGTCATAGGTAAGACTAAAATGATGTTACACACAGAAATGAATATACTGAATAAAGATAGGTTATTATGAGCCCGCAAAACCATAAGGATCAGTTGACCTTGGAAGAAGTAAGTTAGGGACAAACCATATAGAAGAGGAGTGGATCTAATAGTAGTTAGATTATTTGTTTAATTTGTTTGGTAGGTTTGAGTCAGGCAAAGGTTAGTAATTAGCTAAACAAAACTACAATGTTCGGATAGATAGTCCATTGATTACCTGATTTGTATGTTTACAAGATATTGATGTTATTATTTTTAACCAGTTTGGTTATAGGATTTTGATTCGCAAAAGATATGTTTTTAAAAGGATATTAGTGAGGGGAAACCCGTTCTGCTAAGCGGCATGGTCTCACTTAATATTAGATAACTGAGATGTATAGTATTATTCACACCAGATTTTATATCTGACTCGAAGTTTATGTTTTTTCCTTAAACTATCAGGTGCTCAAAATTGATTTGATTAAGTTGAGAGTTGAGGCTACAGGTTTTAGTACGTGGACAAATAAAGCTTTAGGAGCCTGATGTTAGCTATGTTTAGGAGTTATTTTGTTTATTCCGCTGTGATGTATTAAGATAGATTTTTTCTATTTAGCACTCTAATCATCTAAGGGGGCATCTTCATATGTCGCTCTTGGCGTATTTATGTAACAATTTTATTTGATCTGAACCTGGAAAAAGTTGGGATTATGTATTTGGATATGAAACATGTTTTGTGAAATGTAATTAGAAAAGTTGTTTTATTGAAATCTGTGATTTTTTTCATGTTCATGTGCTTCTGATATTATGGCTACCATTAACATTACCTTATTTTGTCATCGGAAGTTAATACTATAGATGACTACAACGTCTATAGCGCTTAGCTTTGGGCCTCAAGATAGGAGATGTTTCAACTTGGTATCGGAGCATAGGTTTATGAAAAACTTTAAACTTAAAATGATTTTGAAAACATAATCCTAAGGAATTAGAGATAAGATCGAGGTATGAGATAACACTATAGTAAAATACTTATATTTGCTATATATATAAGCATATGCTATATCTCTATTCTCATATCTCTCTTAGGCTATTCTCTAGCATCTTACGAAGGCTCGAATGTACATATGGATGCTAGAAGTGGAAGAGTTAACCTTGCAGAAAGCATCACAAATAATGAAATGCCAGACCAAGTATGAGGAGGAACCAAGGTTAGGCACAAGCTGGAAATTTGAATATTGGAGTCCCGCAAGTTGACGTGGGAGCAATGTATCAGTTCTTTATAAACATGATGCAAGTAGAGGTTGTTGTTGGAGTAGTTGGAGGAAATGCTGGAGGAGGAAATCATGGAGCTCCAGTATTCAATAATTATGTTGCTAAGAGTAAGGATTATGCTCGATTTGGAGGAAATCCATTATTAGAACTGAAGACGCAATTGAATTAGAGAACTGATTACTTCATTGCGAGAGAATTTTCGCTGATCTAGGGCTTGATGATGAGCGGAAGAGAAGGCTTGCTTCTAGACAGTTACGAGGAACAGCATTGTATTGGTGGAACAATGTTACGATCGGAGTTAGCGAGAAGACCATGACATGGAATGAGTTCAAAAAGAGATCAGGGGAGAGGTTTATGTCGAAGATTGCGAAGTCTACTCTGCTAAGGAAGTTCGCTAAGTTGGAGCAGGGGACATGACCGTGCTTGAGTATGCGACGAGACTTAAGGAGCTGGTGAGGTATAGCTCCGCTACTATGGATACTATAATTAAGTGGAATGAAAAGTTCATTAGGGGGTTGAAACCTGAGTTGGCAAAGCCCATACCGCATATCAGAGACCCATGTGATTTTGTTGTAGAAATGACTTTGAGGCATGAGGAGATGTTTGCTTTTCTGAAAACAATTAAGGCGAAGCAAGTCTAGGTAGGGAAGAGTCAAAAGAGAAAGTTTTTCCATAAGAAAGGAGCTCTAAGAAAGGGAAGGCAAAAGTTGTCTGCTACAAGTGTGATAAGAAAGGGAATTTTTCAAATGAATGTCGCTTAGAAGATGGAAAGAAGGTGATCGAGTAGAAGAATATCATATGTTTCAACTGTGATCAAATTAAACATTACAAGAACCAGTGCAAGGAGCCAGCAAAGGATGGAAAGTGCAAAGTGTATGCATTGGAGCCAGCTACCTCGAGGCCAACAACAGAGGAAAAAGGAAAAGTTGTGTTGGGAGGTATGCTTACAATTCATGGTATGTCAGTTAGCATTCTTTTTGATACCGATGCACCGCATTCTTTTGTAACCCGTTGTTTGGTAGATAAGCCTAACCTAGAACCCTCATACCTAGCTACTTCCTTAAGGATTGCTAATCCGATAGGAAGGTATGCGATATTTGAGGTGAGATGTGACCACAAAGAGTTTGATTTGTCAGGGCATACCTTTGTTTGCAATTTACGTGTGTTTGATTTTGTAGGGTTCAGAATTATTTTGGTTATCGATTGGTTAAGTAAATATGATGCTAAGATATTTTGCCATGATAGGAAGATATCGCTCAAACACCCTGATTATAGCTATCGGATTGTATATTCCATAGAAAACCCTAGCTGTAAGGTGAATGCTTTATTGGGTATTGTGGAGTTAGAAGACGAGTTGAATCAAGTTTTCATGGTTAGAGAATTCGCGGATGTCTTTGAACCCATAATAGGATTACCACCGAAATGAGGAATTGAGTTTCGGATAGATTTGATGCTGCAAGCAGAACCAGTAAGTAGACTGCCAAGCAGGATGACACCTACTAAGATGAGGGAGTTAAAGGTGCAGTTGGTGGATTTAGAAGGCAAGAATTTTATCAGACCAAGTAGTTCGCTTTAGGGAGCAGCTGTAGTGTTTGCTAAGAAGCCCGACGGATCATTGACGTTATGTATCGATTATCGTAAGTTGAATGAGAAGACAATAAAGAATCGATATCCATTTCCTAGAATTAATGATTTGTTAAATCAGTTGAGTAGAGCTAAGGTATTTTCCCAGTTGTATTTAGCAACAGGGTTCCATTAGCTTAAGAGTTACCGAGTATATTATCCGTTTGATGGCTTTGGAACCAGATATGGATCGTGCGAATGGTTAGTAATGCCATTCGAACTAACTAATGCGCCAGCATTCTTTGTGGATTTAATGAACCAAGTTTTCTAAGAACACTTGGATAGGTTTGTGTTGGTCTTCATAGATGATATTTTGATATACTCTAAGGATGAAAGGGAGCATGAAGTTCATCTTAGTGTGGTGCTTGAGACGTTGAGGCGGCAATAACTGAAGGCAAAGTTTTTGAAGTGTCATTTTTGGAAGAAGGAAGTAAAGTTTCTAGGTCATGTGGTCTCAGAGAAAGGGTTGTTCGTAGATCCAACTAAGATTGAAGCAATAAATAATTGAAAGAGACCCGAGACAGTGACTGAGATAAAAAGTTTTCTTGGATTAATTGGGTATTATCTAAGGTTTATAAAGAATTGTTTGCGGATAAAGGCACCGATGACCAAGCTAACGTGAAAGGATGTGAAGTTCATTTGGACAAATAAGTGTAAGGAAACATTCCAGAGATTGAAACACTTATTGAGTAATGCACCTATGTTAGTCGTTACAGAAGGGAATCAAGAATTAGTAGTTTAGACATATGCATGTGGAACAAGATTAGGAGTGTGTTAATGCAGAAAGGTAAAGTGATTGCATATGCTTCTCGACAATTTAGACGTTATGAGGTAAGATATCCAACGCATGACTTAGAAATAGCTGCTGTAATTTTTGCGTTGAAGGTGTGATTACCTTTTGGGATAGTGAATTGAACTGTATATGAATCATAAGTCGTTGAAGTATTTATTCTCTCAAAAGGAGCAGAATATGAGACAGTAGAGATGGTTAGAGTTTTTAGCTGCTTATTATTTTGGAATTTAGTACACACTAGGAAAGGACAACAAGGTTATAGAAGCACTTAGCAAAAAACATCAGAATGCAGTATTGGCAATGATAACCGAGTGGAAAGATTTGGAATCATTGACGACATGTAAAATACAGTGGAGAAATGAGGCTGGATGTAATGGGGAGAACGTCGTGTTGTCATGTTTAGAAGTTCGACCACTGATGATTGAAAGGATTGCTTATAAATAGAAGGAGGATCCATTATTAGTTGAACGGATCAGAAAGTTAAAGGATGGCACTAGCGGTGACTTGAAAGATTTCAGTCTTGACTAGAATGGGTGGTTAAGGAAGAAGGGAAGATTATGTGTCCCAAATGTGGAAAGCATTAGGAAGGAAGTTTCTGAGGAATGCCATCGTTCGAAGTTCACTATTCATCCGAGAGGAACTAAGATGTATCAGGACATGAAGATGAATTTTTTTGGGAAGGTATGAAGAGGGATGTAGGCTTATGGGTGAAGCAGTGTTTGAACTGCCAATAGGTAAAAGCGAACATTAGAAACCAAGTGGGTTACTTCAGCCTTTGGATATTTCAGTTTGGAAGTGGGATTCTATCTCAATGGATTTTATAGGCGGGTTACCTAGATCTAATAGAGGAAATGAAAGTATATGGGTCAGAATGGATAGGTCGACTAAAGTGTCCATTTGATTCCAGTTAAGTCGATAAGGACAACATCTGTTTTGGTAAGTTATTTATGAAGAACGTATTTAAACTGCATGGGATTTCTAGCAGTATAGTAAGCGATATAGATTCATTATCCAATAGTGAGTTCTGGAAAAGTCTACAGGAGATTTTAGGTACCAAGCTCAAGATGAGTACCTCTTACGATCTGCAAATAGATGGGCAAATGGAAAGAGTTAACAAAGTCTTGCATGATTTGTTACGAGCTTATGTGCTAGATTTTAGGGAATCATGGGAATACCATATACACTTAGTCGAGTTTTCGTATAGCAACAATTATCAGGCTAGTATAAGGATGGAACCGTTTGAAGCTTTGTATCGAAGGCCATGCAAATCTCTCGTTTGTTGGTTAGAGACCAAGGATAGGTTGGTTCTTGGTATGATTTAGTTAGAGAAGCTGCAAAGAAGATTGAGTTGACTCGAGCTAGGATGAAGGAAGCTCAGTCTAGGCTGAAGAGTTATGCAGATAGAAGACTGAAAGACTTAGAGTTCTCAGTTGGAGATCATGTTTTCGTCAAGGTATCACCAATTAAAGGCGTAATCGGGTTTGGAAGGTCAGGAAAATTGACACCAAGATTTGTAGGACCATTTCCTATTATAGAAAAGATCAAAAACTCGCATATAGAGTGGAGTTACCAAATAGTTTGGCAGGAGTCCACGTATTTTTTCATGTTTCTCATCAAAGGAAGTGTATTCAAGATTCAAAGACTGCCATAGCACTGACTATGTTAGATGACTTAGTAGTAGAGCCGAATTTGACTATATATAGGAAGCCAATTCGTATAGTAGCGGGAGATGAGAGGAGGTTAAGGAACAAGACAGTCAGATCAGTTAAGGTACAGTGGAGCGACGATGTGAGAGACTGTACTTGGGAGACAAAGAGCAAGATTAGAGACGCTTATCCTGGTTTTTTTCATGGTATGTTTTTCCTTTATGATTGATTTGATGTGTACCTTATCATAATTTTAAGGACGAAATTCTTTAAGAAGAGGAGTCTGTAACAACCCAAATTTTGAGTAACATTATTTAGGACATTTAGCTAGTTAAACAAAATAAAATAATATAATGGTTAAAGGATTGAGATTTGTGTTAATAAGGGAAGTCATGCCAATTGAAACAAATGAACTAAGGAAAAACGAAATAAAATAAATTAGGGTAGCTGATAAGGAAAAATAGGAAAAAGATACATTCTTATTCCTTAAACCCTTATGAACATTCATTATGTACGTTCATAAACAAAATCAAATACTTGAGAGGCTGGCCACCATTAACGGAAAACAAGAAGAAGATAAGAGGAAGAAGCTTAATCAACTTATTCCAAGATCAAATCTCAACTCCTTCATCACAAAGCTAAAGGTGAATAATATGTTACATCTCATGTTCTTATTGTTTTCTATTTCGAATTATTTTGCAAATATTTTGCCATGTTTTTTTATTGTTAAAATGGCTATATATGCTTGTTGATGATTTATGCTATTTCATATGGATTTTATGAAAATTTTCAATGTGATAATCCTATTAAATGACATCCAAATGGCTTGTGACTTTGATATAAGGTTAGAAATGATACTCTTCATAAAGGTTTCAAATTTCATAATTTTATGAACTAATGTGGATTTATTATTAATTTTCTAGTGAAGAAAATGGTTAATTGGATTTATAATTTAATTAAGGCTAATTTATATTGTTTTTGGTTTAGAAATTAATATATGTTAGAAAACATATTAAAAATGATTTATGAGAATTTTTATAGAATTTTCTTAGGTGTTTTAATAAGTATATAAAATTATTTAAGGTATGAGACTTAAATGTTTTATATGTTTATAAAAGGAGAAGAGGCCATTTGCAAATGTTTTAACTTACTTACTTCTAAAATTTTGACGACACTTTTAGAAAATAATTTGGAAAAAAAATTAGCAACCAACCATATGTTGACAAATAAAGTAGGTCTGTTAAAAATAATTACTTTTTCAAGTTAAATTCAAATTTACCATACTTTTACTGTTTCGCCACTTTCGGCACCTACCTTTCGACTAGGTACTTCCTCCTCCATCTCCATCAAAACCAATATACATGGTATCAAATACTTGGTACATAGTGGGTTGGACATAGGCGAAAGGTAGAAAGTCAAGAAAGGGGTTCCGAAGGGGTCGAAACCTTGTTCTGCTTTCAAAAGGAAATGTGTCTGCTTTGCTTTCAAAAAGGGTGCTTTCAGCAAGATTGCTTTTGACTTAGTCAAATGGTTTCGAAATAGGTTGCGCCTTTTGTTTTATAAAGAATCTTTCGAAGGGGTAGAAAACCCTTGTTGTCGCATTCTACCTTTCAAAGTAACGCCTTCGAAAGGATGCTTTCGCTTTTAACCCTTAGCTGCTTCTCCAATACTTTCGAAGGGATTGGTTTCGATACCATCCACTTCTTTAGTTAGAAAATTGCTTTCGAAAGAGTGCTTTTGACTTAGTTGTTTTAAGAGCCTTTTTTCAATTGGAAGTTAAACCCAATAGTTTTGAAAGGAACAGTTTTAAATGGTTTCAAAAGGTTGTTCTACATGTTTTATTTGAACCCAAATGCTTTTGAAAGGTTTGATTATGTAAAGGACTTAATGCTTTCAAAAGGTATAAGATAAAGGTTTCGAAGGGGTGGTTCCCTAATGTTTTCGAAAGGTTATATATGGAGGGTTTCCAATGTTTTTGAAATGCATGTTTAAAGTATTTTGAAAAGATGATGTCTAAGGTTTTATAAAGCTTTCAAAAGAGATGTTTCAATGTTTTCGAAAGGTCTATTTGTAAGTGGTTCTGAAAGAAATGTTTTGGCTTTTCGGCCAAAGGTTATAAGCAAAGTAGTTTACTTGTATCGAAAGGGGTACTTCCAATGGTTTCGAAAGGGGGATTTTCAGTGGTTTCGAAAGGGGTGCTTTCAAAGGTTATGAATGTTTTCATAAAAAAATATTTTGTGTAAAGTATATATAACATGGCAAAGTGATTTGAGTAAAGCATAGAATATTTTTCTTGTTTAAGTATGATTTAAAAGGGTTAAATCATTTTGAAAGAAATGTTTTCAAGAATAATTTAAAGGGTAGTTGACCCTAAGTAAAATGACTCAGATATTAGAATACCAGATTGGGCTGGTATTCTGTCGCGCCCTATAATACCCTAGCTAATATAGTCCAAAATTCCAGTGTGTAGGGTTTTGTCACAGATAAGACTAAAATGGTGTTACATACAGAAAGGAATACACGGAATATAGTAGGTTATTGGCGAGCCTACAGAACCATTAGGATTAGATGACCCTGGGAGAAGTTAGGGATAGATCGTCCAAAAGAAGAGTGGATCTAACACAAGTTAGATTATTTTTTTAATTTGTCTGGTAGGCCCGAGTTAGCCAAATGTTAGTAGTTGGTCAAACAAAACTATAGTGTTTAGACAGATATTCCATTGATTACCTGATTTGTACGTTGACATGTTATTGATATTATTGTTTTAACCAGTTTGGTTTCAGGATTTTGATCTTCAAAAGATATGTTTTTAAAAGGACATTAGTGATGGGAAACCTATTTCGCTAAGCAGCATGGTCTCACTTAATATCAGATAACCGAGATGTAAAGTATTATTCACACCAGGCTTTATGTATGACTCGAAGTTTATGTTATCCCCTTAAAGTCTCGAGTGCTCAAAATTGATTTGTGTAGGTTGAGAGTCGAGGTTTACAGGTTTTAGTAGCTGGACGAATAAAGATTTCGAGGAAAGCATGAGGCTGATATTAGCTATGTTTAGGAGTTATTTATATTTATTCCACTGTGATGTATTAGGGCATATTTTGTCTATTTATTACTCTGGTCATCTAAAAGGGCATCTTCATGTCGCTCTTGGCATATTTATGTAATAATTGTATTTGATCTGAACCTGGGAAATATTGATATTATGTATTTGGATATGGAACATGTTTTGTGAAATGTAATCAGAAAAGTTGTTTTATTGAAATTTGTGATTTTGTTTCATATTCATGTGCTTCTGATATTATGGATACCATTAATATTACTGTATTTTGTCGTCCGAAGTTAATACTATAGATAAGTACAGCATCTGTAGTGCTTAGCTTTAGGCCTCAAGATAGGGGATGCTACATCATAATTATAGCCAAACCTAATTAGACTAATGGGCCTTCTAATTCAGCACAGTAATCCCCTTATAATCCTGTTTAGCATATTTTAAAACTTGAAACTACTATAACTTCCTAACGACTTATCCGATTTTCCCCTATGACCACTTTATGGAATGAAAAACCATCATCCCGAAGCAATGAAATAGGTTAGAGCATCTAATTCAGCTTCCGTCAAATGTTATAGCCAAAATAAGATCTCAGGGTCAAAATGGTCACATAGAAATTCGAAAAAAAAAATCATAGATGTGTAAAACACTCCTAAGAACTATATCTCAAAATATTAGAATCATATGACCATAAATGAATTAAATAAAATTATTTATTCTCTGATACGTAAAATACAGGTCGTTACATTCTTTCCCCTTTAGGAATTTCTCCCCTGAAATACCTAAACAAACATAACCAACCAAGGTTATCTCACATGTCTACCAGCCATTAGCAACCATCTGATGATCCAACTAAGCAGCCAAATCAAATAATAGCAAATAAAACACATCCTAGCATGCGAAATTCTAAAAGTACAAGATACATTGGTGCATGTAGATATAACCTATGGATCTTACCCCTCGAAGAGTTATGGGTAGGCCGTCCTCATGCTCTCTTCAGTTTTCCATTTATAATCACTATCATCCTCACTCCATTGCACGTTAACTAACCTAACAACCTTCCTTTTAAGTTGTTTCGAGTCATTCCCAATAATTCGAAGCGAAATACGAGGCCTTGAAATTTCTTCCTCGACCTTTATTTCCTCCAATTGATCTTGTGCTACCACAATACCCGAGTCAAATTTCTGTATATAGGAAATATACAAAACAATGTGCACACCCACCATCTTCGAAGGCAGGTCCACTATATAAGCTAATTTACCAATTCTCTCAATAATTGGAAATGGTTCAATAAACCTGTATGCTAACTTGCCCTTCCTTGCAAATCAAACAACGTTCTTCAGAGATAAATCTTAAAAAAAAATACCAGGTCTCTAATTGAGAGTTCCAAATCTCTTCTTCTCTTATCTGCATAGCTCTTTTGCCGATCTTAAGCATTCTTCATTTATTGCCGACGGATCTCTATCTTCTACGAAGTTTTTCTAATTATTTCGGGACCAAGTATCGATTTCTTAACTTCTTCCCACTAATATGAAAGCGAATTACAAGGTCGTCCATATAATACTTCATATGGTGCCATGTAAATACCTGAATGATAACTGCTGTTATATGCAAGCTATACCAAATGAAAGTGATCTTTCGAAGATCCTCCAAGATCTATAATACAAGCTCAAAGAAGATATTTCAAAATCCAATTCAATCTCTTGGTCTGGCCATCCGTTTATGGGTGATAAGCTATGTTCAAGTGCAGCTCAGTTCCCAAAGTCTCTTATAAGCTCTTCCAGAATCCATTAGTAAATAACGGGTCTCTATCGCTTACAGTACTCTTTGGCACACCATGGAATCGAGCAATCCACTTAACATACAATTCTGCTAATTTGATGTCGTCCTGGTAGACTTGATCGGTATGAATCTTGCACTCTTTGTTAGTCGATCTACCACTACCCAAATACTATCATATCCTGCCCTAGTATGTAGCAATCCATCTATAAAATCCATAGATATCTATTCCCACTTCCATTCGAGAATATCCAGTGGTTGTAGTAGTCTACTAGGCTTCTTTTGCTCAGCCTTCACTAAATGGGAATTCAAACACTTCAAGATGAATTTTCTAACATCCTTCTTCATACCTTTGCAGTTGTAAGTCCTCTTCATGTCTCTATATATCTTGTTACTACCAGGATGGATGGCCAATCTGGAATGATAGCATTCCTTTAGTGCTCAATCTCGTAATCCCTCGGCATCTGGAACAACCAGTCTCTTATCCTTATGAAGCCAACCATATCAGTCAATCTCATACTACCTCAAATCTTCACATTCCACTCCCATCTCAATCTTTGCCATGATCTCTACTAGCTCAGCATCTTGCTTCTTACTAGTACTAATCCTTCCTATGAGAGTAGGTCCAATCGATAAACATGCCAACATCTTAGGCTCGGGCTCATAATGTGGCCTGAAATCAAATCCATCTATATACTCCATATATTTCACTGTAGTGTAGTAAAATACCAAATTTATAAGAGGCAAAAATTTCTAACCACTATTGCTGTCAAAGATTAAGATCCTTCCGAGAGAAAAGATGCTTCAAAGATTTATGGTCCGTGAGTAGCTCAGATCTTTCTTCCAAAAAATAGTGCCTCCACATCTTCAAAGCAAACACAATCGCTGCCAATTCCAAGTCATGGGTTGGATAATTCTTTCCATGCAGTTTCAAATGTCGACTAGCATAAGCGAAACTCTCCCTTTCTACATCAACATAGCTCCAAGACCAGTTCCACAGGCGTTAGTTTATATTATCATCTCTTCATTTCCACCTGGAATAACCAATATAGGTGCACTGGTGCACTTGTTAATCTCTCCTTTAGAACCACCATTCATGCTCACATCTAGCATCCTAAGTAGAAGTCTGATTCTTCCTGGTCAAGTTGGTAAATGGTGCTGCAATCTTTGCAAAGTCCTTTATGAAACGCCTATAATATGCTGCCAACCCTAAGAAACTTCTCATGTGCATAACAATCTTGGGCTGGTTCCAATCTTGGAGCACTGCCACCATTGTGGGATCCACTACTATTCCTTGTCCTGACATGACATGACATGACTCAAAAATCTCAATTCTTCCTTGTGACATTTAGAGAACTTAGCTCTCAATTTGTGCTTTCTCAAAATTCAAGCATAATCCTAAAATGCGTCTTGTGTTCTTCCTCGGTTTTGGAGTAAATCAGAATGTCATCCACGAACACAAGCATGAAATTGTTCAAATGATCTATGAAGATTCTATTCATAAGATCCACAAAGTATGCTAGAGCGTTGGTCAACCCAAAAGGCATCACCAACCACTTATAGAAACCTAACGGTGCTTGTAATGCAGTAATAGGCACACTTGTTTTAGCTATTCTCAACTGACGAAATCCCGTTGCCAAATCCGTTTGAGAAAACACCTTTACATCATGCAGTTGATCGAACAAGTCATCAATCCATGGAAGCGGATACTTATTCTTCTTCATAAGCTTGTTTATCTCACAATAATCCACACATAACCTCAAAAAACCATCCTCAATAGTTGTGAATATAGCAGATGCACCCCATTTAGATATGCTTCTCCAAATGAATCATTTCTTTGGTAGATCATCCACTTGGACCTCTAAATCTTTCTGCTCTCTGGGTGCCATACACCTCAAAGGCATCACAATGGGTCTAGCTCCATCCACTAAGTTGATCTGAAACTCGATCTCTCTATGTTTCGACAATCCTGTCATTTCCTCGAAGACATTAGGGTACTCTTTAGCGATAAGCATAGATGACAATCCTTCCTGTGGAATCTCAAATGAATATAGAAAGCTAACTAATACCTCATCCTTTGGTAAGCAGCGTATCACTACCTTTTGCCCTTCTACAATCCCAATTGTCACCTCTAGTTTCTTGTGATCCACAACAGCCACATAGCTCCTGAACCTAGCAAACTTAAGAACAAAGCAATCACAAGCAAAAAAATCATCCATGACTCGATAAAACTAAGCCTCGATAAATCATACAAAGACTAGTAGATGCTCCAACAGGGTTCATCAAATCAAAGGTCGGTCTACTGTCTCGGGTTTCAAACACAGTATGCGTACTAAATCACCACAGATGAAAGAATACGAAGCTCCAATATCAAAAAAATTCTAACAGAAACATCTCGGATGGAAAGAATATCTTGAACCACAATTCCTTTCCCCTTATCCTTAGTAGTAGGAGAACAAGATGAAGTCGAGATTGCATCCAAAGCTCATGCCTTTGCAATCTGCTTATCCTTAGGCAGTTCTGGACCATCCTTCTTAATATGCCCTGGTTTATCATTGTAGCACTTCTTAACAGCCTTGCATTCCTTAATATAGTGGCCCTTCTCCTTGCAACCATGGAAAACATTTTCACTCTCATTCTTTTTCTGACCCCTTTTCCTTGTTCTTGTAGTTGCTTCCTTTTTCCATTTGATTTCTTCTTACCTCCACCGCCCTGTTATGGTTTTGGTTCCTCTTTCTCAGCAATAGCAACGATTATAGTCCTATTCTTTGAGTGCAGACACTCATGTCTAAGTGTTTTCTCAACCAACTTATTAAAAGAAACATTGATGTGGTCCATCAGCTTCTCTCCCAAGCGGTCGTCTAATCCAGTGATAAACTTCTCATTCTTCTTCTTCAAAGTTGTATCAATAAAAGACATCCAATAATTCGACGGAGCATCAAATTCTACCACATACTCAGAAATAATTATCTCTCTTTGCTTCAACTCTGAAATTTTTTTGAACAACATGGACTTCAACGTTGTAGGAATGAACTTCTCCTTAAATCTGGTCTTAAACTGATCCTAAGAAATCCGATCCTCTGGAGTAGCAACGGTAATAGCATTCCGCCAATTCATTGCTCGGCCTTGTAGCTGTCTTTAAAAAAGCTTCCTCTTTATAGCATTTTCCACATCCATATCCTTGAAAATTCATCCGTGAGTATCTATCTAGTCTTGCACTTCAATAGATGATTATGTTTCCAAGAATGGCTTCCTTCCAAGAGTAAAATAATCCTTGCAAAGCCTGGCGAAGTAAATCCTAGGCATTTGTAAATGAGCACCACCACCTAAAGTCAGACCAAGAGTAGTTCGGACTCTCCTCACCAACGAAGCCACCATTGCATCAAATATGGCTTGACAATAGGGTGTGATAGCTCCCGATCTCGCTCCCTCTTTCACTCCTAAGGTAGAGTTATTCCTAATAGCATTCCTTGTGTTCCGATTCATTCTTATATGTAAGTAGAATGATTAGTCGTATTCCAAGAAAAGCTGTAATGGTACTCAAGTGCATCCTAGACTTTATAATATTACTATATAACATAATATCTTCATTAACAAGTACACTCCCTCCTTTAGCGTATACAGTCGAATTGCTTTGGTTAACTTGTAACCAAAGCTCTGATACCAAATGTGACGACCGGCTCATACCACCTGCATATCAATGACTTGAAAGAGCACTATAAGTGTGCCAGGCTAATATGGAATGATCTCAAGGGTAAAAATGTAAAGCAAAGATAATATTAAGATTCAAATGTCTTACTTTTAAATAATTTTGAAACAAAATTTCCCTGTTGAAAAAAGAAAAAAATGAAACTTTAAACAAGTGATTTGTTTCATATTTTAACAACTAGATCTAGACTAGAATGAGATCTTTGTTCAAAAGGTGTGTATTCTACCTTACAAACTATTTGAATATAGTTTTAATTTTTTTTATTTCAAAACATTGTTTTGTTTGTTTATGTGTGTGTAATAATATTTGTGTGTCTGTTTATGTTTTTAACTCAAGACTTAAAAGGGGTTTTATATAAAATATAATTGTAAAGATTTGAATTATTAATTTAAATTAACTCATATTGTATACATTGATTTATTACATGTTACATATATAAAGTCTATTCTAATGCAAATAACTATGCACATGCATATTCAATCATATTAAAAAAAGATTCTTGTTTTGGACGATAAAGGTATATACAAAAGAAGAAATGTGTCTCTTGCAGTATAAATCCTAACAACTGAAATAACGTTCACATAAACTATGTACATTTCTCATATGTAGCATTTGCACTTTACACATGAGTGCAATTGATGCACTCATCATAAAATACAAACAATTTAAAATTAAATTGAAATAATTTTTAAAAAATTGTAACAAAATGAAGATTTTACTTAAAATAAAATTTAGAAAAATTCTAAATGAATTTAGACTACATATGATTAATAAAAATCCAAAACAAGATTTTTTTTTGAAATTATCCAGTTATTCCACTATCGATTGGCCCGATAACAACATATGGTAGAGGAAAAAATTATATTAAAGATTTATATTCTTTAATATACTATATACAGTGATATTTACTTATGGAATAATTTACTTCTAATGAAATACCGTCGTGATTCAAGTGTTGAACTCATCGGAAATCATGGTAAACTTACATTTACGTATGTGCATATTCTTTAAGTTTATTTAGGCTTTCTATAATGTTCCATCTTTAGTTTATGCATTTATATTATATAAGTTACATTATTATATAACTTTTATATTTTAATTTGCTTATATAATAATCTTATATATAACTTTATGTTAATAAAACCATATTTAATTAATTTTAATTAATTAACTCTTTAATTAATTATTATTATTCAATTTAACATATTATATTGAATATTTATATACTATAACCCTTATAGGAATATACAAATACCCTATATATGTATATGTAAATGCATGTATTTTAATTTATTAATTAACTTTTAATTTATTTATTTAATTAAAAAAAATTCATTAAGTTCGAAAGTTGTAATACACATACATGTATACTTATATTATCTTAAACACTTCAAGACATATAACATATATCACTATATATTATACGTGCATATATATTTTAATATTTAATTAACTTATTTAATTAATCTATTTCTTTTATTAATCTTATTAATCAAAGTTCAATTTTGAAATAACTTTATATATATTTCTTCGAACACTTCGAAAATTTTCATTACATTATAACTTTCGTAATATATATTTCTTATTTTAAATTTAAATTTTACATTTAAAATCTATATTTTTGATTTTTTAAACAATTTTGAAAATTAGCCCAAAACCTAATTCAAATTAAGCCTTTTCTATTAGCGAAAACCTTTGGGTTCACATATCTATTCGGCCCAGGACGATAGCCAAGTAGGTTAGAGTACTTAATTATCCAAACTCAGTCATTTGATGCTACCTTTTTAAACACCATACTATTCGGACGGTGAGCTTAATTAATTAGCCTGACATGACTAATTTAGAGAGCATATACTATTGGCTTGATACAACCATTAAAACGGGGTTTGCCTGCAGCAGAGTAATTGGATAAATTTCAAAAGAATTGCCACTATTGGATCTTTTATGGGCCTGTGCAGTTAAAGCGCTCGGTAGATTCAAAGCGATGGAGATGTAAAAAGTCATAGCGGGGATATAGCGGATGACTCTAAAATAGCATAAAAAACTCATACTTAATGTTTTTAAATATGTAAATGGTAACTAAATGAAAAATTATCATTCAGTTGAATTATAATTAATACATAAATAATTTTAAATAAAAACATGTGTGAATCTACTTTAAATAAGTGTAAAACTATTATATAACATAATTGAATTTAGTAGAATATTAGAATATTTTCATTTTTGAAAATATATTAAAAATTAAATCAAATAAATTAGTTTCATAATTTTTGTAATGTATAAATGCAATTTTTCAATTCATTTTATTAAAGAAGATATAGCGGAAACAACAGAATATAGCGGGAATAACGGGATATAGCGGAAATAGCGGGGCTTAAAGCGGAAAGGCTATATGTTGGGGCTATATGGAAAAATTGTAGCGGTGGAAATCCCCTATGAGATATAGCGGGGTTATAACGGGGTAATAGCGGGGCATTAACTCACAGTAATGGGCCTATGTAATCTAATTCATTTAGAAATTTTCTATATTTTCTATTATATAAAATCAATATTTTATTTAAATTTATAAATAAAGTTTTATCTTATATAATTCGTATTATATTTTATATATGTGTATCACATGCATATATGTGTGTGCACGCATGTGCAATAGGATAATCTATATATGGTTCGACATGCCCCTATGCAGAGAAGATTAGATATTAGGACGGAGTGGGAAAAATCGAGGATTACTTTTTTCGAGGGAAAAAGGACAAAATTAAACTAAAGGAACTGATCTAGTCGAAAGCGGGTGAAATAGATAGTTTCAAAAAAAAATCTTATTTTTGATCTATTGGGCCTATGAAGTCGAAGTATTTTTTAAATCCAATTTAATATTATTTTTATATAAAATCTTGTTTTATTTAATTTTTTAAATTATTTTATTTAATATACATTGAATATATTATAATAAGCATATAAAATACACTCATATGGGTATAGTGCAATTGCAACAAAGAAACAGTGTACACGGTCAATGTGCATATTTATAGGCGTTGGGATTTACATCTATAATGAACATATTCACCATCCATATATGGATATGTTGTCTCAAAATTATTATTTAAATATATGTATGTACTTAATTATAAATCTTAAGATACAAAATTGAATTCAAGGGTTGGTTTTAAATGGAAGGAGATCAAGAGGCAAATTCTCCTTAATTTACTCCTTCCTTTACTACTACCATTTGATTATTAAAAATAAATAAATATACATATATGTCAATATATAAAGTTTTCAGCAAAAAGTTCTTTCTTATTTGACAAAGTCAAAACTTTAGATTTTAAATTCAATATCAATAAAACCTAATTTTGATTTAAATATAGTTTGTAACACAGACTTTTCTTAATTCACTCTTCCATTCATTACCATTTTTATCTCTAAGTGTAAAAACCTGGAATTCCACTGTTTTGATTTACGAATATTTAATTAATTTCAAATATTCAATTGATAGGTTTAATAATGAAAATAAAACTTTTTTGGACAATAATTAATGATGGTGAAATCATTTTCAAATTTTTTACAAGAATTGTAGTTCGAAGAGAAATAAAAAATGTGTCAAGAATTCTTTTTTTTTGAATTTTTGACTTTTCGTTAGCTAAAAGTTATCATAAATGTTGTGAACTCTTTTGCATAAATAAAACAAATAAAAATATATAAGTTAGGGTATATATGTCAGCATTAATGTGTGTACATATGTATTTATGCATAGGTGTATAAGGTTTAAAAATAAAATCAAATTACGTAAAAAGTAAGTGTCGCATCATAGCGAGACATGTTTAAACGTGTCTAAAAATGGTGCATATGCATATAAATGCATGTTGGCTCAAAGTATTAAAGGGAGGACAAGATTTTCATGATTATCAAGGATGGAGGAAAAATGGTGATGAGGTAGCAAGGCCTGAATGGAAGGTAATGTTCATAGGGGTATTTCAGTAATTCATTTATACCATTTAATATAAAAGCTTTTTCTCCTTTTCCATTCACATTCATTTTCCGTTTCCATTTTCACTTTTCTATTTTACATGGAATCTTCATCCTCTTGTTATCTTCTTTCTTTTAATGGCTTCTTATGTTATTTTTTCAGATTTTAAAAATCAAATATTTTAACTCTGTTTTAAATGTTCAAACTTGTTTTAAAACTCCTTCTTCTCCATTTTCCTCCCATTTTATTTGGCCATACTTCCCCTATACTACTCCAAATCAAGATTTTATTTTTTTTAAACCATACAGAATTACAGTGGTGACAAATTTTGTTTGAATTAATTTTTCAAATTTCGAATATTTTTAGGTCAAAATTTTATTTCTTTCTGAGCCATTTTTGGATCCATATTATCATGGCCAAAACTACCACTCCTTTTGACCATATCTCCCTAAAAAACATAAATTAAGTGATTTTTTTTCAAATTATAGAGAAAAGAATTTTCTACAACATTTCTTTTTATGATTTATCCAAATTTCGAGAGTAGCATGATCAAAAATCAGTGAGAAGTTGACCTATTTTCATGTGATTTTTGTTGGTTTTCCAAGTTTTCCAAATTTTAAAGCATTTCGAGTTTTCAAAGAGTTTTGAAGAGTGAACATTAGTTTAAAGTTGAAAGCTATTAGCCTGTGTATATTTGCTATATGATATGTGTTGGCTTATATTTGGTTGGTTATGCATTGGATATTTTGATTATGTTGATAGGGATGGTAAAAGTAGACTTGAATTGAAGTCCACTTTGTATGGTTTAAAGTCGTAAACTTGGATGTGATAGAGTTTGTGAACATGGGATATTTTGTTTAAGTGGATTTGGTTATTACATTGTAAGTGTATTTGGATATGATGATTGGTGGCAAAGTAGTTTTGCAAAGTTGTTAAGCAAGATTCAGGTCCCTTGGAAACTTTGTTTATTTGTTTAATTTTATGAAAAAAGTTAAAGTTTTTTATTTGTTTTGGGTTTTCAAATCTTTTACTTTAGTTAAGCTTTTAAAAAAAGAGTTCATAAAATTTAAGGTAAAGTTTCAACGGAAAAGATAAAAACAAGTTGAGATTACGGGTATCCATAGCGACAGTCGCTACGGATGCATTTTCGCTTAAAAATTCAATTTTGCAAAATTTGGTTTTATTAACTTAAAGGGTTTTGAAATTGTTTTACAAACTTAGTAATGTTATTTTATAAAGTTAATGATTAATTTTTTATTAAATTTTTAAGCAGTTAATTATAAATTAAGATTAAATAGGTTTATTAATTATAATTAAGTAAAGATTAGTTATTAATTAGTTATCTTTTAAAGATATGATTAATTAGAATTAATTATTAATTAAGAATAATTAATTTTTAATAAAATATAATTTAAGTATATATTTAATTTAATTAATTATTAATTAACTATAAGGTTAATTATCTCAATAAATCAGTTGCCGAAGATTTATTAATCATGGCTTCATTTTTAAATAAATTATTTATTTAAGGTTTACTTTATTAATTAAGTTTTAATTGAAGGTTATTTTGTTAATTAAACAAGATTAATTAATATTTAATTACTGAATGTTTAAATTATTATGTAATAACTAATAAAGGATTAATTAAGGTTAAATTATTTATGTAGTAGTTAATTTTGTTTAATTAGTTACTAAAGGTTTATTTATTTCTTGATTTACAACTAAATTAAGTTAAGAATTAATTAAGACTGATTACGATTTATATAAGGGTTAACTTATAAATAATTATTTTAAAACGGAGTTTTAAGTTTTAAATTCTGTTTTATTTTAAATCAAATTGTTCAAAAGGTACTTCTCTTGCAAAGATGGTTTTGAATTCAAGGAATCCAAATGTTGGTACCGTTAAGTAAATAAATGACTATGAATGAGCTATAAAAATTTGTAAATAGGTATCACTTCCTGTATATAGGTATTTATGAATAATAATTTGTTTATAAAAATGGGCTTTACTGAGTAAAAAGGTTTACTTTAAGTGATTTAAAAGAATGAGATACAAAGATAAGTTGCAAATGATTTTTCTTAAAGAAGATTTATCAAAGGAGTTTTAAATGAGTATATGTTTATAAATGATTTTAGAGGTTTGTAAAGAGGTTTTGTAAATTGACTTGTAGGATTATAAAAGTGTGTTTATAGATTGATTTTGGAAATATAAGTTATTTGAATCATGAAGTGAGCTTTTAAAAAGAAAATTGTAATAACGGGTAAGTGGATTGGGTTATAATAAGTAATGTTTTTCAAAAGGAATTTGAAAAGAAAGAATTTTTCAAATGTTTTGATAATATACTTATACCACTAAGATAAGTATAAATCTTTCCCAAGTATAAAAGGAAAGTAAGGGTTTTGGAAATAGTATTGTGTAAAGATCTTTTGATCAAATTTTATAAACTGATTTTATTAAATAAAGATTAATTAATAAAGGCTTAGTGGATCCCATATGGAATCAAATCGATGTCAAATGTTTGTGTAGGATCGATTTCACCCTAGAGGGGGGTGAATAGGGTGATACTATTAATTATAAAAATTTATTGCGGAAGTATATAAAATAATTTCAACACAGATCACAGCAGAATAATAGCGCACAGATAATAGCAGAATAGTAAATGCAGAAAATAGAACACATAGATTTACCCAGCTTCGAAAAAACCCTGCCTACGTGTTGTCCCTAAGGTTTCTACCAGAAATTAGATTGTCAAACGTTTACACACGTAAACTTGCGACACCCGCTATCGACTAACCTAACTCTACACTCAAAACCCTGCCAGAACTCAGCCACTAAGTTGCGAGTTATCGAACTACACCACCGTAGGTCGTCCCCTAGTCACACGACTAGAAATTACAAATGGTTTAAAAAGAATAAAAAAATTAAAAGCAATATAAAAACAAACAAGAGTTTAAGACCCTAATTAACTAAAGCCTTTATTAAAATAAAACAAGGTCGGCCCTTTTATTTCTTTTCTCTACTTTCCACAGTAAAAATTATGGCCTTGTTCCTTTATTCTCTTGTTCCTTCTTTTCATTTGCTCGAAAATTAGGGATTTTCTAAATTGAAGAAGCTGTCTTTTATTGTTCGATCAATTGGGTGTTTTTGTGATTGCTTTGATCAATTCTTTCTTCACTTTGCATACGGTTGCTCCAATTTGATCGAGCTCGACTAGTATGTGATTTATTCTTTTTTCTTTTCTGTTTAGCTAGCTTGAACTCGATGATTTCATAGCCAAAGATGATTGGATTTAAACAAGAATCGAATTTCTATATTCTCGCTCGAATTGATTTTTGAATTTGGCTGGTAATTTTGTTTTGAATTCATCTCGACCACTTGATTTTAGTTGAATGCTTGAGATTGACCTAACTTGTTCAATTTGTTCTTTTCGTGGCTTGATTATCACGGTGTTGATTTCTGACTTGGTTCATTTACTTGGCTATCACCATTTTGAATCTTTGATACTTTGAATTTGCTGATAAACTTGATTGACTTGCGGCTTTGACTTGAAACTTCATTGACCTTGTTAATTCATTGTTCATGTATACTTTATGGATCATCATGTCCACAGTTAGATATGTATGTGCACCATTGTTGTATCACCATATAGTTTGTAGTTAGTTTTGTCTTTGTACATTTGCCTTTGGTTTCACTGCCTCTGTTTTTGATCAAAACTGCTACTTGATGTTGTGGCCATTTCTTTGATATTGAACTGTTATTACATTTGATTCTCTGACATTTTTAAAATTGATTTTGGTATAAAAAGAAATTGTCTTTGACTTGTTCCTGACCATAGGTGCTATGCTCTAGTTGTTTTTTTCATTGGGCTTGAACTTTGATATGAAACTGTTACCAGCAAAAATTGTTCGACGTTGACTTCATTGAACTTTGACTTTGCATTTGCTTTGAGAATTGACTTCAGGTTACATTCTAGTTTTCACTCTTGCTCATGCTCTGGTCATACTGTTTTTATTGAAACCGAACTTGAATTACACACTGTCTGTTGTAGTTTGCACTGTGCATTCATGTGCTTGCTGTCCCACTTACTTGTATTCGGTTGATCTGGTGTTTGTTAGGTAGTTGCAGTGTCATCTCTGTTGTATAACATCACGTGTGTACATATATTCATTTATGTATATATGTGTATGTTAGCTTGTGTTTCCAGTTATCATTTCTGGGTTTGAAATTAACTTGCTACCATGATTTGAAACTGCTGCTACTTTGATCAGTGGTTCGTCCTTTGGTTGTGCTGTATGTCTCTGGTGAACTTGCTCGTCTGTTGTCCTATGATTTTGAACTTGTTTGCACATGGTTTGGTTCATGTACAATGTGGAACAGTCTGGATTAGCTTGTGTGCTTGTTTGCACTAAGTGTATGTTGATGATGAGGCTTTGGTCATTTTATTCATATTACCACTTTCACTTGTGTACTAGTCTGATTCATATTGCTTTGCTTCATTATTGATTGTTGACATGTGCACCGCTTGTGTACCATCTGGAGCTTGTTAAGATATGCAAGCTCGAGTTATGTAATTCATGTTTACATCACTGACTTTGTACATATCGTGCTTGTATTTGCAGTGCACCACTTCTTATGTGCATCTTTTCTTGACCATTTTATTTGAATTTGTACATTCGGATTGCACCTGCGTTGAATCCAGCTTATAGCTCGGGTTGGACCTTGTGCTCATATCGTAATTTCACTTGAGTTGAACCCGGCTTTTAATTGGGTTTGACCTTGTGCTCACCTGTCCTTGTGATTTTATCAAGTGTATATTGGTGTGCACGACCTTGTGGCATGTACAGTGATACACTGTGCATGGCACAAGCTATTCATGTATGATGAATTTAAATGATGATGAACAACCCAAATAACTGAGGAAAATAATATTTTATAAATTACATTTTATTTTATACTGCAAAAATATTTTATTTCAAAATTTACTACGTCAATGTATATTTTTACAGATTGCTTAGATGCTGGATTCAATCTGGAATGAAGTTGAAGATAAATTATGAGTGAACGAGCGATATGTAGTAAGAACATTTGTAGATGAAAAATTGTAATGTAATCGAATTTGTATTGTAATTGAAATTTGTGTATATATATATATATATAGTGATAGCTCAAATTTGTACTATTCAAAATCGTAATAAATATTTGTTTGAATAAAATATCTATTTGAATTTAAATTCTGTGTTATTTATTGTATTCAGCAAATATTTATTTAATATGTAAAAATAAAATATTACATTAACAAATACGTTTAAATGGACATATATATGTTTTATCATCCAACAAAAATCAAATATTCGCATATTCAACAATCTCCCCCTTTGATGATAACAAACAAATATTTAAGATTTTCAATTTATTAAATGTGTTTGATTATTCAATTTGCTCTCCCTATTTGAATGCTCCCTCTCTACACCAAGCTCCCCCTTCATATATGCATGTAAATAAAAATGTGCAAATGAGCCTAGATGCACATAGAAAATATATGACCTTTATTTGTCAAAATCTTAACTTTTCTCTCCCTTTTTGTTATCAGCAAAAGAGTAATAGTGTAAGAAAAATAGAGATAAAGTGATGGACATTAATACAACATTAATACTTAATCTGGTATAAACATTAAATTTCAATAAAAAATCAAACAAAAATCATAAATAATCTTTTTGATGCATATTCCACTTTAGAATGATAGAGATAGTGTCATCATATAAAACCATATAGTTGTGTCTATTTGTGGTATATTTATTTTAGAAATTTGAATATCTACTAACCATGCATAACCGTTAGGCCTTTTAACTGAGATTAGTAGTATTCCAAAAAAATTTATATAAAAAATGAATTCAAGTATCTTCTAACCATGCATAACCGTGAGGACTTTTAAATGGGATCAGAATCAACTTGTCTATTTAATAAATCTATTTTGATATGCGTTCCATACATGCATAACCGTGAGGACTTTTAAATGAGCATAGAAACACATAATCAAAAATTCCAAGTAATTCACCCATGCATAACCGTGAGGACTTTTAAATGAGAGTGAGTACTTTGGATCTTTTTTAAAAATATATATAAAATGAAAAATGACTAATTTCCTATTTAAAATACGACATATTGATAAACTATATTGAATTTTGATGAGTGATGATTGTTATAAATATGATAGAAATAGAGATGGTCGCGGAATTTTTACCAACAAAAAGTTTTTATAACTCTTGTTCAAATTTCTAAAGAAATTTACTAATTATACTGTCTCAAGTTATAATATATGATTAATATCAACACTCATCACTTTTTCAATCATATTTATCTTTTCGATAATCAATAGGGAGTTAGATTAGTCAATGTAGTCATTTAAGATCAAATCCAAAAATAATTATAAAATCAAATATTTTAAGATGACTAATTTGAAACAAGGTCAACAAAAAATATATTTTATAGAAGGGGTTTTTATAAGAAAAATGTTTGCTAATTTGAAAATTATTTGAAATGAAAAATATGCAGATTTTTTCTTTGAAAATGCAGCTAATGAATGTTTCAACATAAATCAAGTTTCATTAGTAAGTTTTCTACCAACTAGATTACCGGTGTAATCTGCATCTGAATTTTCCTTTCAGTCGAAATTACCATTAGTTGGATTTGATAGACCAGACCGTGAAGTATGCACCAAAATATCTTAAAGTCATTTTTAACAGTTTTAAATGAATTTCTCTTGAATTTGAATTTTAAGTCGTGTATATAAGAAAACACAAAATATAATGTCAAGTCAAATATATCCATATGTATCTAGAGTGATCAAAAATCAACATTTTTCAACAAATCAGTTTCAAAAATAAGAACAAGTCAAATTAGAATATATCAAATAAGAATAAGTCGGAATCAAGATCAACATTTATTTCTTTATCACATAGCTGGCTGATTAGGTTACGGTGTAGATTTTCACATTAAATATATCGTTCAAAATAAATATACCGTTACCTCTTTTACCTTTATGACAATTTTTCGTTATGGCCCATTGTGATTCTGCCATCTTTAAAGGCTAAGGAACTTTGATTTGTCGCCCGTAGTGTGTCCGGAATAGCCAGAATCCAGATAACACTATTGTTGTTCCTTAGCCTGCCACCACACCTACACGATAAAGAATTTTTGTGACCTATTTGTTTTTATAGGTCCATGGTATTAGTGGCAAAAGATTTTGAAAAATAATTTTATGGAGGCTCAAAGCTATTTATATATGTTTCTTTCGGCACCCAGATTTGTTTAACTTTAAGGGATTTTATATTTGTGCCTTTTAGAACCCAAATAGATATGATTTTCACATTTTTGGGTCTATATCAACAAATATTTTGATTGTGTCCAATTTTTCTACTAATAGTGCACTCGGATTTAACTTGATTAATTTTGCTTCTAACATATTTAGAGTGAGTATAACCAAGTCCTGGTCTATCATTATTAATAGTTTGTTTTGTTATTAGCATATTTAGTGATCTTGCACTTTTGGAAAAGTTTCCTAAAGTTGTAGACAATTTTTGAAATTGTGTTTTGAGATATTCATTTTCGTTTAATAATTGTGTGCGCTTTTTAATAGATTTCTCTCTCCTAGTGTATTCGCTTTCTTTCAAAATGGAATTTCATTTTCAAGTGATTTTATTTTAATTTCTGATTTTTTAATCTTCTCTTCGAATAATGGACACTTATCACACTTAGGGATCCTACTTTAATAATTTTTAACTAATTGATTAATTTTTTTATTTAAATCTATCAAGGTTATCTTTTTGTGATTCAAGTTTGGCGTACTTCTTCCTAAGTCGTTCAAAATAGCCATTTAATTTGTGGATTTCTGAGTGAGTGAGTTTTGATACCTCGCTTGGCTCGTCATCGTCACTATCAGTTATATCACCTCGAAGACACATACCAGTTTTCTCACTCTCACTGCTAGTACTTTTATTATCTTCATCACTTGTATTCCATGTGGCTGCAAAACTTCTCCTTTTTGATTTCTTTTCTAAGCCGTGTCGATTCTAAGGACAATTTGGCTTGAGTGTCTGGGTTTGTTGCACTTGTGACAGATGATCTCCCGTTCTTCTGGATTGTCTAGTGTTAACGCTTAAATTTGAACGCTAACACCCCGGTGTGTGAAGTGTAGTTATGAAAGCACCACCCGATAAATCGGGAAAGAATTACAAGCAAGTAATAGCGGAAAAGCAGTAAACGACAGCAATTTTATAGTGGTTCGGCTTATGGGTATAGCCTACGTCCACTTTAAGTACTTTTATTGATGATCACGTTACAAATTGATACAAATCTTCTCAAGTACAATACACTTTGAATTACAAAAGACTTAGAACAAGTAGCTCAAACTTCAATGTTGACAAAAATCTTCAAATCCATGGTGGATGTAGATGATTTCTTTATGAAGTTCTTTTAGACGTTCTTTGAATCTCAAAAGTTTTAAGTGTTGAAGTAGTCTGGAATTCGGCAGAGTAATGGCGCTTGAAATTGATCGACCAAAAGTCCTTTGAATGTTGGTGATGGTCGTGTATTTATAGGGGCTTTCGGTGTTTGGTCGGAGGTAGTGGCCGAGATGGGTTAAGTCGTAGGTCGGCTCCGGGTCAGGCTGAGTTATATGTCGCCCTCCTTCTCTCAGGCACGGTCTCCGGTCTAAGTGAAAGACGCGCGCTTCTCTAGCTCCAAACCTTAAGTGTTGGGTCGCCGCCGAGTTAGTGTGCCAGGTGCTAAACTATTTCGCCACTTCATCCTTCACACCCTTAGACCGGTTACGACTTACCATAACCCATAAGTCGGCCACGACTCATAGGTGGGTGAGTTTGTGCTTAACAGTTAGGTCGGCATATTTCTTAACCAGTTAAGTCGGCATCCATGTTAAGGCATTAGGTCGGCATACTTCTTAACCAGTTAGGTCGGCATCGAGTTAGATCGTATCCTTCCCCGCATCCTTTAGGTCGGCAACACTCTTTGAGATGCTAGGTCGGCCCGCCTTGATCCATTGGGTCGGCAAGTAATGCGAATGGTTAGGTCGGCCTTCCTTCCAAGCTTTAGACCGGTGAGCCATAACCGAGATAGGGTTAACATTTGCCCCTCGAAGTACATGCCTTAAGATTAAGTCGTGTGCTTCGACACCTCTTAGCTCGGCTCCTCCTAGGTCGGTAGGTCGCGCACGACCTATCAGTTAGCGCCGTTTCGCATCTCTTCACCGTGGGATATAAACTGGCTCTCTTCCTTCTTCTTCTTCACTTAATTTCCTGCTCAATTCCGCCATTAAAGTACTCTTGAGTTCCTTAGGGCGATTTCATCCCACCTGATCACCAGCCACTCCTACTCTTTAGTGCGTAAGTGATTCTACTCCTCTTATGACTGCAAATTACTACCAAATCACGAACTATGTCGCTCAAATTCGAACCGCTTCTTCGCACGGTGCTTCATTACAGATCCTGCCATGCTTAGGTTGCTCTCTTAAATGATCGATGAAGTAATGAAGGTGGTTCGTCGTTTTTAGGCTGACCGTTCGGGATTATCATGTGATAAATTTGAGACGACTTCGATTTGGTTTAGTGGATGATCCGGCAGCATGAAATGGTATGAATGAAGTAGGGGTCCGTGTTGGTGGAGCGATTATCGGGCTATCGGGTTGAGTAAGAAGTTGGCTTGAATGTGATTCGGTGATTTTGGATGGCCCTACCTGTAGCCGATCTAATTTGGGGATGCAAGCCCTAAGTCGAGGCCGAGCCAATATTTAAGGGACTTTCCGACCTAACCCTTTTAAGGCTTGAACCGCAGCCGAGTTAGCACTTGAGCTTTTATCTTGAGTTGCTGAATCAACCTGCTGAGACCTCGGCCCGCTACCGACTTAACCCTATCTCGTGAGACCTTTAGACCGCGGTCGAGTTGATACTTAGGCCTTGAATGCATCGGCACCTAGGAGCATAGGCCTTTCCTGAGCACTTGATTAGAGCTTTGAACTGTTTTAATTTTGAATTTACTTGAATCTCATTGCACTATCTCACAGATTGTATTAGCTTGTAAACTGTTAACCTGTTGAGAATAACAAAGAAAAACAAAGGCGAATATACTGCCATCGATTGTTCATATCAAACGACAGATTAGTTGAGACAAAGTAATTAACTTAAATGCATTGCATGAAATGCTTGTGGATCGATCAACTAAGGCCAAATATCAATGCAAAGTATGAACAATTTGAACTAATTCGTTTGCATCAATGTTATGCCTACGTATTCAGACTTAAAACACTGACCCCTGGATTTTCATAACTAACAAATGCTTGCCAGTTTTTTTTTTTATTCCAGTTATATTTGTTTATCGTCTTGTTGATCTTACACAACACCTCACACATTTTAGGAAACGTGCACCTTGATATTCGAATATATAGTTGTTTATGTAGAATGACTTCCCACCGAGAAGAAGAAGTGGTAACTCAAGAAGAAGAAACTTTCCCGACAACAGTTCCGATAGAGAATCCTCCGGAAAGAACTTCGACTATTCTATCTTTGAGAACATTTATTCAGCTGCGCACTCAATTTGGCTTTGCTGAAAACGATGTCCTATTCCCTGGGTCAAATGATACTGCTGATAATCCTCCCTATGGTTTCGTTGCAGTCAACCGCCACATGTGCTTAAGTGGGGCGATTCCTCCTTTTAATGACTTCCTTCGAACTCTTCTTCTCCGATTGACGATCTCTCCATTTCAACTTCATCCTAATGGTTATGCCATCTTGATGGGGTTGTGTGTTTTGTTTAGAAGAACTCTTGATCGCCTACCGAGTTTTGAAGAAATTCATTATCTGTGCTCGTTTACAAAGAGTAAAGATCATCCTTCACTCATTATTGTGAGAAGTGCTAGAAACCGCAAGCTCCTTTCCGATCTCACTGAAAGTGTTCATGGATTTTTGAACCAGTTTTTCTTTGCTCGCTGCCCTCCAGGGTTTTATGCCATCTGGAGAATAGGAAGTAAGACTAGTGTTTCCATTTTTTCGTTTTTGAAACTTTTTTCGAGATCCGAACTTTCAGTTGCTAACTTCATTCTTTGCTCTTTTCAGCACTTCCTCTCCCTTCTAGAGACCCGATTCATAAACAAGTTTTTGAGAGGTTGAGTGCCGTGGCTGCGGAAGAAAGGAGCATAAAATTTCTGCTGAAGGATGAATTCTTACACCAATACGGGCTTCTACACGCTTCTCGTTCTACGCATGCTCATGAAGTTCCAACAGAAGTTCCCGATTCTCCGATGAAAACTCCTGATGCCCCGGTTACTGTCGAACAACTCACATCAAAAGAGTCTAATATTGAAGCTTCATTGGTGAAGTGTTCCACTCCTACCGACATTATGGGGTCATCTAGTAAGACGGTGCTTGCCCCGATCGAGGAAGAAGAAGAACCTTCACGGCCTCTTGGGGGATTAGCTGATGTAGGAATTGAGAAAACAAGTCCCACCAAGCATGATGGTGACGATGTTTATGAGGGGTTGAGCGACATAATAGTGACTTCGCAGGAGCTTTTTAGAGATGACGTATCTAAAACTATCTCTCCTGTAATTGAGGCGACGTCTCTTCTTCGACAAACACCAACACAAACATCAACTCCTCATACCCAAGCTATCATCACCTCTGCACCAAAGAGTGGTTTGTCGCTTAATACGTGTAGCTTGCACATCACACAACACTTAGGATTTTCCAGCACATTTATGCACTTATCTTCTTATACTTTAAAGATTTCTAAAGCTTATCTTTTCTTATTTCAGATTCTTCAATGACACGCGGCGGATCATATTATAAGGATTTCCAACGCTACGGGGGGCGTGGTCAATATGATTATCGGCGTTACTTTCCCTCCTATAGAGAGTCTGACGAAGAGAGGGCTGCTCGAAAGGCTCGTGAAAGGAGGGATGCAGAAGAGCGTTATGACAGAAGGGATAGGGATGAGCACCATGATTCTCTGCAGAGAAGTGATGACTCTCACAAAAGGAAATCTCACGACGACCGGGGAAAAGGTCATGTAGCTGAAGATTCAGGCAAACGAGCCCGACATGGTGAGAGACGTGCTTCCACTATTCCCGAAAAGCCTACTGCCCCTGCCCCTCTTGACATTACTTCCGACTCTCCTGCTCTTGGGAAGGAGGACATCCAGACAATAATAAGTAGGCCTAAATTTCAAGTGGGACCGGGCCCAGCCACTTTACAAAGTCGTTTTCCGCAGTGGTGTTTAAAGGGTGTGAGGTTCAATCTCGACCTAGTCCCTATTGATAAGCCTGCTATGCTACGAAATCTTGACGCCGTTAAACTTGATATCGAGAGGATGTCAAACTGGCAGAAGCTTGTTGATGAGCTTCAACGAGTTAACCGCGCCAACTTAGAGGCTATGCTCACCATGGAAAATGATAAGGCTGAGTGGCAAAAGGTCCTTGAGCAGCACGACACCGAAATGAGGAGCATTACTTCCTACAACGAGGAGCTCGAAGCAAAGGTTGAGAAGTTGAAAGATGAGCTTGCTGCTTCCTCTACTTCATACTCTCAAAAAGAAGAAGTGCTTCTCAGACAAGTTAGAGATGCTCATGCCAGTCAGAGGGACGCTGAGGACAGGCTTGAAGCACAAAAAAGAATCAGTGACGGCTATGTCTCTGATATTGCTGAGCTTCAAAAGAAAAACAACTCCCAGGAGGCGGAGATACAAATGCTTAAGCTTCAGCTTGCCAAAACTGAAAGGGAGCGCGATGAGGCTGTCGCCGGCAAAATCGCAGCCGAAGAATCTCATGAGGCGACCAAAAACAGCTTCGGCTCAACATTATTCGACTTCTACTTGCATAGCGTCTTGGGGCGTGGAAGCCTCGCTTTTCTCGGTCCTAAGTATGAAATCACTTTAGCCGAAGTGTGGGAGGCCGCCCTCGATATGCTTGGTGCTGAAGGTGCTGGTTATGACGAGTCAGCCCTGGAAAGGCATTATTTTGATGAAGACGCTCGCGCTGCTCTCGCCAGGGGAAAGGAACAACTTGCCAAACTAAGAACCGAAGTGACGGAAGGGGACCAGCTGGGGAAAACCACTTCAACTACTCTAGTCCAGCCACCTTCTTCGTCTGAAGTCGACATTATTGGTTCCAGTTCCCATCTCGCATCTCCCACCAAAGTTACTGCTGATATTACAAGCACACAAGGCGGAGACGAGGGTGAAGAGAGCGCTGATGCGCAAGCTTATGAAGTCGATATCAGGAAACCAGCTTCTCCAGGTAACTTCACTGTTAATCTCGCTACTGTCAATTCTGCTCAAGCGGGTTACTCATTTATTTCGCATGAGTTTCATGAGCTCCTTGGCTATCTTCTCAACCTTGATGAGCCTTCATCTCCTCTCTTTACTGACTTTAACCTCTTTTCTTCTGTAGAGAAAGTACCAAGCACTGCTCAAACTTCTACTCCTCCGGTCACCCTTTCTTCATCTCTTCAGGCGGTGCCTCCTTCTGCCTCGCAACCTGGATCACAGGAGGAACAAATAGAGGCTCTTCACGGCTTGGATGATCCCATCGCTTCGCAAGAGCAGAAAGATGAGAGACCTGAGGGAGGTGACATATCCCCGGAACGGACTCCTTCTGACGACATTGTTCTATCAAAACTTGTCACTCCGGGGAGTGAGTCTTCCTCACAAAGGAGAGAGAAGCGTGGGACATCAAAGAGGAGGGGGAAGAAAATCACCGCCACTAAAGAGGAGCCGGAAGTTGAACCGGTTACACCTGCCTCTCCTACTTCCCTTATACCCACTGGCCGACCTGAAAAGCTGGTTATTCGACCGAGTAAAGGGTCCAAAGAAGGGAAGAAGAAGTGAAGATTTTAGCTTTTTGCCTTTTGTATGAACTGGCCGAGAGTTGTGCGGGTACCGGCCCCCGCTTTTATTTTGAAACCTGTATCTGCATTATGGTTGAATAAAATGATTCTTCGTTTGTACAAACTTCTGTTTGAATTTGAGAATGCATTTACTATTTATTTTTGCACAAGTTTGTTTATATAATATTGCAGCGGGCTTATGGTATGTTGTTTGAGTATTACTTTACTGATGCAGCCATACTACTATACCATGTTGCCCCCATACCTTAAGCTTGTTGCAATATTTTATACTTCGAGGGGACTTGCACTCTTATTTGTTAAAGAATAATTATTTTATTCTTTAAAGAAAATTTTTATTGAGTACAACTCCCTTCGTATAAGTTTTTACGCTTTGTCGTTCGAAGAAATCACTTTTCTCTTTTGCTTATGTGCATATTTTACCAAGTGAATTCCTCTATGTGGTAAAGCGGACCTCTGAAGGGTACTTTAACTTCTTTTCTTTTTACGATCATTTTCCATTTGAAAGTTAAAGTACGCTTTTGATGAGGATTTTTTTTTATACAAAATTGTACCTCTGAGGAGGGATTTTTCACGTTTCAACACTTGGAAGTTTTATTTCAATCTCGGTGAAACGTGTACCCCCAAAGAGTTGTGCCTTCGAAGAAAGCCTTTTCACGTTTCAACACTTGGAAGTTTTATTTCAATCTCGGTGAAACGTGGGCTTTCAAGAAGGTCTTTGTTTTTGCATTTCAACTTTAGTGAAGTGAAATTCCGAAGAGCGGTTGCTACACTTCAACTCCTGGCGAAATGTGCCTCCGAAGAGGGCTTTTATTTTGTTTACATTTCAACTCTGGTGAAGTGAAATCCCGAAGAGCGGTTATAACACTTCAACTCCTGGTGAAATGGGCCTCCGAAGAGGGCTTTTATTTTGTTTACATTTCAACTCTGGTGAAGTGAAATTCCGAAGAGCGGTTATAACACTTCAACTCCTGGTGAAATGTGCCTCAAAGAGGGTTTTCATCGCCTGGAAGTTACTCTCTCATGGTTGGAGGGTCATGACTCCTCCAATCTTTTTTGTTGAGTAGAGAACTTTCTTTTTTGTGGCGTATGACCCATTAGAGTTCTTTTATCCTCCGAAGAGTTGCGCCTCCGAAGAGGACTTGTGCCGCTGATGGCAGCTTTGGTTGTTCCTCTGTTCACTTGCTTATGCCTTTTCAGCGATCCTCTTTTTTTTCTTTTCAAGTTTTCATTCCCCTTTCTCTCACAAGTGGCTTGTTTAATCCAAGGAAGTGTACTTCATTGCCAGGCAAGTTCGTGAGAACGGGCACTAGCTTCCTAATTGGATGTTTGTTTGTTCAAACAATCTCAATTTATCAGCAAGGGCTCGTTTCTATCGAAATCATTAGCCGTTCAATTGAAGTATTTCCTATCTAGGATTTGAATTCGGGGTCTTTGTGACTTGAAATTTGTTTGTTGAATGATGGTGAGAATCGCTCGGTCTTATTATGCGCAAGTTTTATTTCCATTGTCTGCAAAAATTTAAATCGACATTTTAGCAATACATTTTATGTATTTTTATATCGAAAACAAAGCAAACATATAATGATAATAAGGAACACAAGATTTATAGTGGTTCGGCCATGAAAATGTTAACGCTTAAATTTGAACGCTAACACCCCGGTGTGTGAAGTGTAGTTATGAAAGCACCACCCGATAAATCGGGAAAGAATTACAAGCAAGTAATAGCGGAAAAGCAGTAAACGACAGCAATTTTATAGTGGTTCGGCTTATGGGTATAGCCTACGTCCACTTTAAGTACTTTTATTATTTACTTGCATCAGTTTCACAATTGCTTTCAATTACAAGAATCATACATTCATAATTCTTTTTACAATTTTTCAACAAAATTTTCAAGTAAAGTATGGACGCAAGTGGTTGCTGTTCCATGCCCTTGGAATTTGATCTCCATCAACAGTGGTGAGCTTGAATGTGCCGTCAAGAAGCTTCTGACCTATTACATATGGTCCTTCCCAATTTGGCCCAAACACACCTGTCGCGGTCATAATTCTTTTCAGGACTAGATCTCCAATTTCAAAGCTGCGTTGACGAACTTTGGAATTGAAATGTCTGGCTATCCTTTGCTGATGAGCTGCAACTCTGAGGTTAGCTTCATCTCTTTTTTCATCAAGGAGATCCAGCGCTTCAAGTTGCAGCTTTTCATTTTCTGCTTGATTGAAATGGATTCTTCTGTGTGAAGGGACCTCTGCTTCAACCGGGATCATTGCTTCTGATCCGTATGCTAACGCAAAAGGAGTATGCCCAGTTGCAGTTTTGTGAGTAGTTCTGTATGCCCATAGTGCAAGTGGTAGTTTATCGACCCAACCACCTTTTGCTCTTTCGAGTTGCTTTTTGACGGTTGATTTGATGATCTTGTTCACTGCTTCCACTTGCCCGTTTGCCTGCGGATGAGCTACTGCCGAAAAGCTTTTCTGGATTTTGAATCGCTTGCAAAAATCCTGGAATTCCTCGCTTTCAAACTGAGTACCATTGTCTGTGATTATTTTCTGAGGCACACCGTATCTGCAAATGATATTCTTGGTCACAAAGCTTATCATTTTCTTTGAAGTGATCGTAGCCAATGGTTCAGCTTCAGCCCACTTAGTAAAATAATCAACTGCAACAATAGCATATTTAATCCCTGATTTAGCAGTTGGTAGCGGCCAATGAGATCCATTCCCCAAATTGCAAATGGCCATGGACTGACCATCTGTGTGAGTTCGGTAGAAGGTGCTCTAGGAATTTTGGCATATCTTTGGCACTTGTCACATTTTCGGGAGTAATCTGCGGCATCCCGATTAATTTCTGGCCAAAAATATCCGTATCGGAGAATTTTCTTTGCTAGTGTTTGACCACCTGAATGATCACCGCATTCTCCTCCGTGCACTTCAACTAGGATTGTTTTGGACTCTTCCCGGGATACACATCGAAGCAATGGCATTGAGAATCCCCGTCTGTACAATCGGCCATCCTGAATTACATAGCGAGAGGCCTTCCTTAGAAGCTTTCGTCTTTCTATCGAGTTTTCTGGCAGAGAACCCCTGAGTAGGTAATCTAGTATTGGAGTCATCCATGACTCTTGTTCTTGAGATACATTCATAATCCAGTCTATATCCATCTCGTCTATACTTGGCGCTGAAAGGACTTCTACAGGGACCAATCCCAATAGTTGAGCTTCACCAGAACTTGAATACTTTGCGAGGGAATCTGCCTTCATATTCTCTTCCCGAGGAATGTGGCTTATTGAATAGTGATCGAGTTCATATAGGAGTTCCCAAGCCTTTGACAAGTAGGAAGGCAGGTTTCCACCTTTCGCTTGAAATTCCTTCTTGACTTGGCATACAATAAGCTGAGAATCACTGAAAATTTGTAATGCTCGAATGTTTAGCTCTTTAGCGATTTTCAGACCTGCAATAAGAGCTTCATATTCTGCTTCATTGTTTGTTGAAGGGAATTCCAGTCTTAGTGCATAACATAATGATCGACCTTCAGGAGTTTCAAGTACCACTCCGGCTCCAGAACAGTAGTCATTTCTTGCGCCATCAACATACATCTTCCACTGGATTGGAGAATCATTGATCGCTTTTTCCTCACCATTATCTTTCTCTGTGAATTCTGCAATGAAATCAGCTAAAGCTTGTCCGTTGATTGCTTTTCGGGGGTGATAGGTGATGTCATATTGACTAAGTTCAATGTTCCATTTTAGAAGACGACCCGAAGTTTCAGGGCGAAACAGGACTTGCTTCAGAGGTTGATCAGTGAGTACTTTGATAGGATGAGCTTGGAAATATTGCCTCAGTTTCCTCGATGCAACTAGTAGGCAATAGGCGAGTTTTTCCAACTTGGAGTAATTCAGCTCTGCCCCAGTGAGTCTTTTGCTGATATAGTAAACTGGATGTTGAATCCTTTTGTCTTCCCGTATCAGCGCTGCACTTAGAGCATGAGATGATACTGCCAAGTATATAAGAAGATCCTCACCATTGCCTGGCCTAGAAAGTATCGGAGGCGTTTCCATATGACGGATCAACTCTTCAAAGGCTTTTTGGCATTCGGGAGTCCATTCAAAGTTCTTCTTTCCTTTTTTCAGGGCATCGAAGAATGGGATGCATTTATCAGTAGCTTTGGAAATGAACCGACTCAGGGCGGCGATCTTTCCGTTGAGACTCTGCAATTCCTTCTTTGTTCTAGGAGCTTTGACTTCTTTCAAGGCAGTAATTTGAGCTGGACTAGCCTCTATGCCCCTAGCACTGACAATAAAACCTAAGAACTTTCCGGATTCGACCCCAAATGTACATTTCAGGGGGTTAAGCTTCATTTTGTATTTACGGAGGACTGCGAACATTTCTGCTAAGTGTTCAATGTGATCCGCTGCTTTCCTGGACTTTACTAACATGTCGTCGACATAGACTTCCATAGTTTTGCCCAATTGCGGTTTGAACATAGCATTAACAAGTCTTTGGTAGGTTGCCCCTGCGTTTTTTAATCCGAAGGGCATAACTTTGTAGCAATAAAGCCCAACATCTGTAATAAAGCTTGTATCCTCCTGATCCGGCTCATGCATCATGATTTGGTTATAACCGGAGTAGGCATCCATGAAGGATAACAATTCATGTCCCGCAGTTCCATCTACCAGTTGATCGATCCTGGGTAATGGGAAGCAATCTTTGGGGCAAGCCTTGTTTAGATCAGAAAAATCGATGCACACTCTCCATTTCCCATTAGCTTTCTTGACCAACACAGGATTTGAAACCCAATTCGGATATGTAGATTCTTTGATGAAGTTATTTTCCATGAGTCGATCAACTTCTTCTTTTAATGCTGCTGACCTTTCTGGACCCTGGGTTCTTCTTTTCTGTTTAACTGGCGTAAACTTTGGGTCAATATTCAGAGCGTGTACCGCAACTTCCGGGGATATTCCACACATATCGGCATGAGTCCAAGCAAAGACATCCAAATTCGCCTTCAGGAAAGATATCAAGATATTCTGAATCGAAACATTAAGCTGCGAACCCACATTCAACACCTTATTTGGGTCCTTTGGGTCAACAGGTACCGGAACTGTTGTTTCCACCGGTACTACTCTATTCTCCCCTGTACTGGCTTTTCTGGGATCCATTTCTTTCCGTGCCCCGCTGTGCTCGCCAGTGCAGGGTCCGCTCTGTAATTGCTACAAAGCTGGTTCCTTGATGCGGACTGGAGTTGCCGCATCCTTTCCCATTTCCCTTTTTCTTGACTCTCGCAGCTCTGTCCAATAGCATTCTCGCGCAGCATTTTGATCCCCTTTTATAACTCCTACTCCATTGTCAGTAGGGAATTTAATAGTGAGGCACCACGGGGCTAGGATAGCTTTGAATGCTGCGAGTGTTGGACGGCCAAGAAAAGCGTTATAAGCAGAATATTCATCGACGATCACAAAGGTTTGCTTTCGGACCACTTTCCTTTCTCCTTCCCCAAGTTCTACAAACAGATCGATGGTTCCTACTGGTTGCTTTGGCTCCCCGGTGAAGCCAACGATTTTCTGTGATGAGGCTTGCACATCGATCATAGGGATCTTCATCTGGTCAAATGTCTTTTTGAAGAGGATATTACATGATGCTCCGCAGTCAATGAGGACTCTTCTGACAATGGCTGGTCCAATACCAGCCGAGATGACCAAGGGATCTAAAGTAGGAGCTTCAATACCTGTAGAATCTCTGGCTCTGAAAATAATATCATCACTGAAAGTTTTCTGTTGTTTAAGGGGCGTAGTGTCTTCTAGAACAAAGACGTTTTCTTCGGCTGGAGCATATTTCAAAGCCCTGGAATATCTCTCCATCTCACCCCACTTCTTGCCAGCTGGGTGAGGTCCTCCGGAAATGACATTGATAACGGGCCTTCCAGATTCATGCCCCGTAGCTTTCTCACCTGCCCCAGGCTGATGAACAGGAGCCCGCTGCCCCTGACTCGATGATGCAGGATTGTTGCTATTCTTTTTCACAAATTGCTGCAACTTGTTTTCTCTTAGCAACTATTCAATCAGATTTTTCAGCTGGCGGCATTCATCAGTTTCATGACCTGGTTGATTGTGGAAGCGGCAGAATTTCCCACTTTGTATGGCTTTTCTCCCAGTTCTCAAAGGGATAGGTTTAGGGAAATCGACGGAATCTTTAGTGGCCAGGTAGATGTGCTCCGGTGTATGTGATAATGGAGTATATTCTGATGGCTTGAAGGATCGGGGCTTCTTCAGATTACCCTGTTTCTTCCCATTACTATTCTCCCTTTTTTGCCCCACCGATTCATTCTTGCGTGGAGCGACAGTGTTGTCTTCTGCTTTTTCCAACACTGTCTTTACTGGTAAAGGACGGCTTTCCAAGCGAATGAATTCGTCTGCTTTTTTGTAGAACTTTTCGAGAGAGGTTGGCTCCTTCATATTTAACCATTTCCCAAATTCGCTTGACTTATCGATAGCCCTCATCAGATAAGTCAATATCATTCGTGGTTCAGCATTGTCCACCTCAGCCAGTGCTATATTGAAGCGGTTTAAGAAGGATCTGATAGACTCACCAGGATTCTGCTCTAAACTCGATAATGACATGATATCCTTGGCCTTCGAAGCATATAGCCTAAACTGCTCCTTGAATTTTCTGGTCAAGTCTGAAAACTGATCGATAGATCGAACTGGCAACTTGGTGAACCACAGTAAAGCCACGCCTTCCAGGTATACGGGGAAATATCGGCACTTTATTTCGTCGGAGGCCCTGGCACCTGTCATGTGCCAATCATATTTATACAAGAACTCATTCGGATCACTTGTCCCTTTGTAAGCTGGAATAGTTGGAGGGACAAACTTCCTTGGAAATTCCGCCTTCAAGATTTTTTCAGTAAACGGAGTTTTACTTGGAGCGAAACCCCATTCCTTCTCATCTTCGACCCTTTGCATACTTTCTTTCATGATCTGCCGGACCATTCCAGAAAGATATTCTTCATCATGTCGAGTTCTAGATCCACTGGCCTCAGGTACTGCCTGCTCAAAGGGACTAGTAGGCCTTTCAGGAGCATTTCTTTCATTAACATCATGAATGTTGCCAGCATAGTTCCTTTCATTACCAGCCGGTTGATTGTTTGCCCCAAGTAAGTCGTTCAACTTATTCAGAATCAAAGCATTCTGGGCACTTTGAGCCTCTAGTTGTGCATTTTGGGCGTTTATCTGCTGGTTTAGCCCTAGAATCACAGCATCCAATTCCGCTTTCGTAACTCCAACAGATGGAGTGGGTAGATTAGGTATAGGGGAAGCGGAGGTTCCCTCTTGAATGTTCCCAGATCTGATAGATCTACTTTTCCTTCCAGGAGCCATAATCTCAGATATACTTCTGGTTTTTAAGGAAATTCTTTCTTCAAATCTCTGTGAAGCAATGATGAGAGTTTTCCTGAGTTGGGTTCTCAGTGAAAGCACCAAAAATGTTAACGCTTAAATTTGAACGCTAACACCCCGGTGTGTGAAGTGTAGTTATGAAAGCACCACCCGATAAATCGGGAAAGAATTACAAGCAAGTAATAGCGGAAAAGCAGTAAACGACAGCAATTTTATAGTGGTTCGGCTTATGGGTATAGCCTACGTCCACTTTAAGTACTTTTATTGATGATCACGTTACAAGTTGATACAAATCTTCTCAAGTACAATACACTTTGAATTACAAAAGACTTAGAACAAGTAGCTCAAACTTCAATGTTGACAAAAATCTTCAAATCCATGGTGGATGTAGATGATTTCTTTATGAAGTTCTTTTAGACGTTCTTTGAATCTCAAAAGTTTTAAGTGTTGAAGTAGTCTGGAATTCGGCAGAGTAATGGCGCTTGAAATTGATCGACCAAAAGTCCTTTGAATGTTGGTGATGGTCGTGTATTTATAGGGGCTTTCGGTGTTTGGTCGGAGGTAGTGGCCGAGATGGGTTAAGTCGTAGGTCGGCTCCGGGTCAGGCTGAGTTATATGTCGCCCTCCTTCTCTCAGGCACGGTCTCCGGTCTAAGTGAAAGACGCGCGCTTCTCTAGCTCCAAACCTTAAGTGTTGGGTCGCCGCCGAGTTAGTGTGCCAGGTGCTAAACTATTTCGCCACTTCATCCTTCACACCCTTAGACCGGTTACGACTTACCGTAACCCATAAGTCGGCCACGACTCATAGGTGGGTGAGTTTGTGCTTAACAGTTAGGTCGGCATATTTCTTAACCAGTTAAGTCGGCATCCATGTTAAGGCATTAGGTCGGCATACTTCTTAACCGGTTAGGTCGGCATCGAGTTAGATCGTATCCTTCCCCGCATCCTTTAGGTCGGCAACACTCTTTGAGATGCTAGGTCGGCCCGCCTTTATCCATTGGGTCGGCAAGTAATGCGAATGGTTAGGTCGGCCTTCCTTCCAAGCTTTAGACCGGTGAGCCATAACCGAGATAGGGTTAACATCTAGTACTTTGGCTATTCTGCTTTTCAATTTCTAATTTAGAGCTAGATTTCCGTATTTATGATTCCACTTTTTGAATTTCTTCATTAATAGTGCCAGCTCAGCTGCTCCATCATCATCATCATCACTTTCCGTTGTTCCTTTAAGCGCTGTTGATTTCTTTCGAGTATCACCTCCTTCTCGTTCATCCTTGAATTTCATTTCTAGCTCGTAAGTGGTGAGATTTCCGATGAGCTCTTCAACTTTGATTTGTTTCAAATCTTTTGATTCTTGAATAGCTGTAACTTTTGCTTCAAAATTCCATGGAAGGACTCTAGGGATTTTTCTGACTATTTCCAACTCTGTGTATGATATGCCGACAGTTGTTGATTTGTATATGAGATTGGAAAGTCGTGCATACATCTCTTTAACGTTCTCATCCTTGGCCATTGTGAAGCTCTCGTATTCGCTACTATGCATTGCAAGGCGTGATTCCTTGACTTGAGATGTTCCTTCGTGAGTCACCTCAAGTGTGTGCCATATTTCCTATGCAGTTAGACAATGTGAGATACGATAATATGCAATATGATCCAATGAACATATAATAGAATTCATAGCTTTAGCATTCTGTAACTTATTTTCTAGATCTATCCATTATTCAATTGGTTTTTCAATTTCCTGATTATTTACTACAATAGTTGGTGCTCTGTAACCTGTCTCAACAATATTCCAAGCATCAATGGTTTTCAGAAAAATTTTCATTCTATTTTTCAGTAAGCATATTCATCATTGAACATTGGTGGTCTCACTATGGACTGACCCTTAGCAAAAGTGTTATTGAAAGAAGTCATTTTGAAATTTTAAATTTTAAAACAAAAAAAATGGTTTTTGAAAATAAATCAAAATTATTTTGAAAAAATTGCTTTTATTCCCAACTCTGATACCACTTGTAGGATCGATTTCACCCTAGAGGGGAGGTGAATAGGGTGATACTATTAATTAAAAAAGTTTATTGCGAAAGTATATAAAATAATTTCAACACAGATCACAGTAGAAGAATAGCAGCATAGATAATAGTAGAATAGTAAATGCAGAAAATAGAACACATAGATTTACCCAGCTTCAGCAAAACCCTTCCTACATGCTGTCTCCAAGGTTTCTACTCGAAATTAGATAGTCAGATGATTACACACGTAAACTTGCGACACCGCTATCGACTAACCTAACTCTACGCTCAAAACTCTGCCATAACTCAGCAATTGAGTTGCGAATTCTTGAACTACACCACCGTAGTTCGTCCCCTAATCACACGACTAGAAATTACAAATGGTTTAAAAAGAATTACAAAATTAAAAGCAATTTAAGAACAAACAAGAGTTCAAAACCCTAATTACCTAAAGCCTTTATTAAAATAAAACAAGGTCGACACTTTTATTTCTTTACTCTACTTTCCACTGTAAAAATTGCGGCCTTGTTCCTTTATTCTCTCGTTCCTTCTTTTCCTTTGCTCGAAAATTAAGGCTTTTCTAAGTTAAAGAAGCCGGCTTTTATCGTTCGATCAATTGGGTGTTTTCGTGATTGCTTCGATCGATTCTTTCTTCACTTTGCATACGGGCTGCTCCAATTTGATTGAGTTCGACTGGTATGTGATTTATTCCTTTTGCTTTTCTGTTTAGCTAGCTTGAACTTGATGATTTCATAGTCGATGATGATTGGGTTTAAATAGGAATTGAATTCCTATATTATCGCTCGAATTGATTTTTGAATTTTGTTGATAATTTTTGTTTTGAATTCATCTCAGCCACCTGATTTTAATGCTTGAGATTGACCTGACTTGTTCAATTCATTCTTTTCGTTGCTTGATTATCACGGTGTTAATTTCCGACTTGGTTCGTTTAGTTGGCTATCACGGTTTTGAATCTTTGGTACTTTGAATTTGCTGATAAACTTGATTGACTTGCGGCTTTGACTTGATACTTCATTGACCTTTTCAATTCATTGTTCATGTATACTTTGTGGATCATTATGTCTTAAATATGTATGTGCACCATTGCTGTATCACCGTATAGTTTGTAGTTAGTTTAATCTTTGTACATTTGCCTATGGTTTTACTGCCTTTGTTTTTGATCAAAACTGCTACTTGATGATGTGGCCATGTCTTTGATATTGAATTGTTATTACATTTGATTCTCTGACATTTTTAAAATTGACTTTGGTATAAAAAGAAATTGTCTTTGACTTGTTCCTGACCATAGGTTTTATGCTCTAGTTGTTTTTGTCATTGGGCTTGAACTTTGATATGAAACTATTACCTGTGAAAATTGTTCAACGTTGACTTCATTAACTTTGACTTTGCATTTTCTTTGAGAATTGACTTTAGGTTACATTCCAGTTTTCACTCTTGCTCATGCTCTGGTCATATTGTGTTGATTGAAACTGAACTTGAATTACACATTGTCTGTTGTAGTTTGCACTGTGCATTCATGTGCTTACTGTCCCACTTACTTGTATTCAGTTGATATAGTGTTTATTAAGTAGTTGCACTGTCATCTCTATTGTATAACATCATGTGTGTACATACATTCATGTATGTATATATGTGTATGTTAGCTTGTGTTTCCAGTTATGATTTCTGGGTTTGAAATTAACTTGCTACTATGATTTGAAACTGCTGCTACTTTGATCAGTGGCTCGTCCTCTGATTGAGCTGCATGTCTCTGGTGCACTTGCTCTTCTGTTGTCCCATGATTTTTAAACTTGTCTACATATGGTTTGGTTCATGTACAGTCTGGATTAGCTCGTGTGCTTGTTTGCACCGAGTATATGTTGATGATGAGGCTTTGGTCATTTTATTCATATTACCACTTTCACTTGTGTACTAATCTGGTTCATATTGCTTTGCTTCATCATTGATTGTTGACATGTGCACCACTTGTGTACCATATGGAGCTTGTTATGGTATGCTAGCTCGAGTTATGTAGTTTATGTGTACATCACTGACTTTGTACATATTGTGCTTGTATTTGCAGTGCACCACTCCTTATGCGCATCTTGTCTTGGCCATTTTATTTGAATTTGTACATTCGGATTGCACCTGCATTGAATCCAGCTTATAGCTCGGGTTTGACCTTGTGCTCGCATCATGATTTCACTTGAGTTGAACCTGGCTTTTAATTGGGTTTGACCTTGTGCTCACCTGTCCCTGTAATTTTATCAAGTGTATGTCGGTGCACGGCCTTGTGGCATGTACAGTGATAAAATGTGCATGTCACAAGCTGTCGTGTATGATGAATTTAAATGATGACGAACAACCCAAATAACCGAGGCAAACAATATTTTCAAAAGTACATTTTATTTTGTACTGCAAAAATATTTTATTTTCAATTTTACTGCATCAATGTATTTTTTTGTAGATTGCTCAGATGCTGGATTCAATCTGGAATGAAGTTGAAGATAAATTATGAGTGAACAAGCGATATGTAGTGAGGACATTTGTAAATGAAAAATAGTGATGTAATCGAATTTGTATTGTAATTGAAATTTGTATATATATAATAAGAGCTCAAATTTGTACTATTCAAAATTGTAATAAATATTTTTTTGAATAAAATATCTATTTGAATTTAAATTCTATATTATTTATTGTATTCAGCAAATATTTATTTAATCTGTGAAAATAAAATAGTACATTAACAAATACATTTAAATGAATATATATATATATATATATATATATATTTGTATGTGTTTATTATAATCAAACAAAAATCATATATTTGCAAATTCAACAGTTTGTTTATTTGATATTTAAATAATCGACTATCAAAATGTGGACCAAAATGTAACTTTAGAAATATCCAGGAGAAACACAAAAACTATATGGTACAGTTACCGTCGGTGGTGCTATGCTGTACGTGTAAATTTACTTCATTCTTCTAGAAAAACGATAAGGAAATACATCCTAACGGTTAGGAGATGATCTCTGTTCTTATCTTTGTCTATTCATTTCCTAAAAAAAGGGGTGGAGTTTATCTAAAATTTTCGAAAGTTTTGTCGAAGAGACTGGGATCAAATATGTTATTCGAAAACCACTTCGATCCAACTCAAGCCTTTCGAACTAAAGACATCTTGAAGAGTAGAAGATGAAGATTTGAAATGCATGGGTTATTTGCTACTAACCCTTAGGGTGATTCCAAAATGGGTGTAGTGGAGGTAGTGCCTTCGAGTTCGTTCAAACCCAAAACAAACTTGTATGGATAAATGTTGGCACTACATTGCTGCTTGGAGAGCAGTGTTAGCATTTCAAGATGGTTGCTATATAAAAAGGTAATCGTAGCCTTAGTCCTGTAACACCCCATATTTTTAAACATTATTTAGGATATTTAATTAGCTAAATTAAATTTAATAATGTGATGATTAAGGGGTTGAGATTTGATTTAACCAAGGGTAACGATGCCTATATATAAAATGAACTAAAGAACAAAGATGGAACTAAGTGTTAGGAAATAAGGGAGGGCAAAAAGGGAAATATGACAAACTTATATAATAAACCCTTAGGAAATCAAACACACGTTCATTTCATATTTTCTCAAGTAAAATATTTTAAGGTCAACCAATCTCAAGAGAAGATAATAGTCAGAATTCAAGAAAAGAAGTAAATCAACTTATTCAAGATCAAATCTCACATCATTGATCACAAAGCTAAGGTGAATAATTAATACCACCCATTTTTCTTATAGTTTTCAGTTTTAAGGATAACCTGAAATGATTTTGCATGATAATACAATGTTTTGAATGATTAAAAGTTTATATATACTTGTTGATGATTTACGCATGTTCACAGTAGTTTTTATGATCTGTTTGATATGAAAAACATATTAAATGACATCCAAATGCCTTGAAAATTTAAAAGTAGATCAGAAATGATATTTTAGAGATGGATTTTAATTTTCATAATTTTCTTAATTAATGTGGATTTTATATTAATTTTCTAGTGAAGAAAATGATTATTTGGTTTTTAGCTTATTTATGGCTAAATAAATAATTATTTGGGTCCGAAATTTATATATGTTAGAAAACATAATAAATTATATTTTTGGAATTTTGTAGATATTTCCTAAGTGTTTTGATGAATATATAAAATTATTTAAGGTATGAGACTTAAATATTTTATATATTTAATTAAGGAGAAGGGGTATTTTGTAAAATAAAATCATCACCTATTTCTTAAAATGTAGGCAGCACTTTTGAAAAAGATATTTAGCAATCAATGACATTTTGACAAATATTTTAAATCATCTCTTTCGAAACCATTGGGTTATAATTCAATTAGAACAAAAAGGGTCATTTAAAAACATCTAATTTGAAAGCCTACCTTTCGAAACTTATTCCTAAGCAAAAGTATGATGGTGTCGAAACCATCTCTTCGAAAGCATTGGATAAGTGGCTAATTTTAAAAGATAAGTATACATTCTGAAACCATTGATTTCGAAAGGTAGAAAGGCGGTAGCTAGAGGTTTCGACCCCTTCGAAAGCATTATTTAAAACAAAAGGGTGCAACCCATTCGAAGCCTTCCCTTTAAAATTATTTGACCCAGTCGAAAGCATTCGAAAGGTTCGAGTTTATAAAGGTGTTTTTCCACATATTTTAAATTAAACCCAAGTGCTTTCGAAAGATTTGAGTTTCTAAAGGTTTGATTCATTCGAAAGGTATTTAAAATGATTTCGAAGGGGTGGTTCCCCAAAGGGTTTCAAAGGAGTCGAAAGGAGTGTTTTCTGATGGTTTCGAAAGGGTTGAAATGGAAGGTTTTTCAAGGATTTCTAAAGACAATGCCTTGAAGTGTTTTAAGATGTAATGTCCAAGGTTTTAATGCTTTCGAAAGGAAGGTTTTCAATGGTTTTGAAAAGGTTTAAGTATGGTTTCAAAGAGGAAGGTTTTGGCCTTTCGGCCTAGATAAATAAAGGGTTTTTCTTGGTTTCGAAAGATATCCTTTCAAAGGTTTAGAAAGGGGTACTTTTAGTGGATTTGAAAGGGGTACTTTTAGTGGACTTGAAAGGGGTACTTTAGAGTGTTTAAATGTTTGTTATCAACTAAGGTTTGAATAAAGAGTGTGTGTGTGTGTGTGCCTATATATATATATATATATATATATATATATATATATATATATTTATTTATATATTTATATTTATATATATAACATGGCAAGGTGAATTTGAGTAAAGCATAGAGATTATATATTTTCCTTGGGTAAGTTTGATTTAAAGGTTTTAAATCATTTTGAAAAGGTTTTTAAGGAAAATTATGGAAGGGGATCCCTAAGTAAAATGACTCAGATATTAAAATACCAGACGGAACTGGTATAAGGTCGTGCCCTATACATTAACTATTGGCCCCAGCTAATTTATGTCCCAAATTCCAGTGTGTAGGCCGTTGTCACAGGTAAGACAAAAATTATGATTACACACATAAGGGAATGTATATTTGTATATAGATAGGTTATTAGCGAGCCTGCAAAACCATTAGGATCAGGTGACCCTAGGAGATGGTTAAGTTAGGGATAAAACGTCCATAAAAGAAGTATTTAACAGATAGTTAAGGACAGACTATCTGAAAGAGGAGTGTCTAATGGATGTTAGATTAATTTTTTTCATATCGTTTGGTAGGCCCAAGTCAGCCAAAGGTTAATAGTAAGCCAAACAAAACTAAAGTATTTCAATAGATAATTCTTTTATTACCTGATATATATGATTACATAATGATGCTTTATAGTATTTAACCAGTTTTGGTTAAAGTAAAAGATTTGCAAAAGATATGTTTTAAAAGGATGTTAGTGAGAAAACTCATTCCGCTAAGCAGCGTGGTCCCACTTAACATTAATAACCGAGATGTACAGTTTATTCACACCAGGATTTATGTCTGACTCGAAGTTTTTGTTTTCCCCTTAAACTCTCGGGTGCACAAAATTGATTTGAATAGGCTGAGGGATTAAGGCTTTTCTGGTTTTTAGTAGGATGATGAATAAAGCTACCGAAGGCGAGCAGGAGCCAATGGATAGTTATTTAGGAGTTGCAGATCTTGTTTTGTTATTTATTTCCGTTGTGTATGTATTACGTCAATTATGACTATATGACTCTGATCATCCAAGAGGGCATCTTCATATGTCGCTCTTGGCGTATTTTGTAATAAGTATAATTTATCATTATCTGGGAAATGTTTTGGGATTATGTAATATGAATATGGAACATGTGTTTTGAAATGTAATAGGAAATTGTTGTTTTGAAATCTGTGATCTGTTTCAAGTGCTTATGATATTATGGATACCATTAACATAGCTGTATTTGGTCGTTGGAAATTAATACCATAGATGACTGCAACATCTATAGCGCTTAGCTTTGGGCCTTGAGATAGGGGATGTTACAACTTGGTATCCGAGCATGGTTTATGAAATACTTTAACCAAAAATGATTTTTGAAAACATGACCATTAGGAATTACAGTAAGATTGGTGTATGGGATAATGCTATGGTAACATACTTGCATTTGCTATATATAAGTATACGTTATATCTCTAGACTCCTATCTTTGTTAGGCTAGTCTTTTGTATCTCACGAGGCTTGAATACAGATACGGATGGAAGAAGAAGCAGAGTTAATCTAGGAGGAGCAACACCACAAATGGAAATGCCTGACCGAATGCTAGAAGAAGTCAAGGTCAGGCTCAGGCTGAGAATGTTGTTGCTGGGGTCCCACAAGTGGATATGGGTGCCTTGTATCAGTTTTTTGTAAACATGATGCAAGCTGGAATCGCAGTTGGAGTTATTAGAGGGAATGCTGCTGAAGGAGGAGTTCAAGAAGCTCCAATAGTCAACCATTATGCTAACTTGAGCAGAGATTATGCCAGGCATGGAGGGAAGCCGTTTGTTGGAATAGAGAACGCTATCGATGTGGAAAAGTGGCTGCTACATTGTGAAAGGATTTTTGCTAACTTAGGACTCAATGATGAGTAGAAAAGGAGACTTGCTTCAAGACAGCTTCAAGGATTCACTCTGTTTCGGTGGAAAACTATGATAACTGGTGTAGATGAGGGGATTACGACATGGGCAGAGTTTAAGAGGAGGTTTCAAGAAAGGTTCATGTCAGTAATGGAACGGTCTGTGTCGGTTAGGAAGTTTGCTGAACTAGAACAAGGGGAGATGTTGGTTTTGGATTATGCTGATAGGTTTGAGGAGTTATCCTGATATGGTTATGCCACTATAGATATAGTGCTAAAAAGGAGCGAGAAGTTTATTAGAGGTTTGAAGCCAGATTTGGTGAGAGCTACTTTATCGCACATTAAAGACCCATGTGATGTGATTGTGGAAATGGAGTTAAGGCACAAAAAGATGTTTTCTTGTTTAGATAAGAAGAAAGAGAAGGAGGTCCAGGTTGGACAAGGCTAGAAAATAAAGTTTTTCTACAAGAAGAATGCTCAGAAAGGAGGAGCAGCGAAGAAGGGAAATTCTAAGGTGGTTTGCTATATGTGCGATAAGAAAGGACATTATGCTCATGAGTGTCGTACTAAAAAAAGAAAAGGAAAAGAAGGTGATTGGAAAGAAGAACATCAGATGCTTTAATTATGATCAGATCAGCCACTACAAGAATTAATGCTATGAGCCTGCAGAGGATGGAAAGGGCCAAGTGTATGCATTGAAGCCCGCTGCTTCGAGGCCAGTAGTGCAGGAAAAGGGAAAGGCTTTTCTGGGAGGCATACAACAAATTCACGGTATGTCTATTAGTGTTTTGTTTGGTACTGGTGCATCACATTCTTTTATTTCTCGATGTTTGGTAGATAAGTTTAACCTAGAACCCTCATATTTAGTTACTTTCTTAAGGGTTGCAAAGCCGATAGGAGGGTATGCGACACTTGGGATGAATTGTGACCATTAAGAGTTTGACTTGCAAGGTCATACTTTTGTTTATTCTTGCATGTGTTTGACTTTATGGGGTTTGGGATCATTCTTGAAATGGATTGGTTAAGTAAGTATGATGCTGGGATATTTTGCCGTGATAGGAAAATATCACTTAGACACCCTGGTTAGAGTGATCGGATAGTTTATACTGTAGAAAATCCTAGTTGTAAAGTGAATGCTCTATTGAGTGTTGTGGAGTTGGAAGATGAGTTGAACCGAGTTTTCTTGGTTAGAGAATTCGTAAATGTGTTTGAGCCTGTAGTTGGATTACCATCGAAACAGCCATTGAGTTTCAAATAGGTTTAGTGCCTGGAGCAGAACCGGTAAGTAGGCCACCAAGCAGGATGACACCTATAGAAATGAAGGAGTTGAAGGTGTAATTGGTGGATTTAGAAGGCAAGATTTTTATTAGACCAAGTAGTTCACCTTAGGGAGTAGCAGCAATGTTTGCTAAGAATCCCGATGGATCATTAAGGCTATGTATCAATTACCGTAAGTTGAATGATAGAACGATAAAGAATCGATATCCATTGCTGAGAATTGACTATTTGTTCAATCATTTGAGTGGAGCCAAGGTATTCTTTTAGTTAAATTTGGCAATAGGATTTCATCAGCTTAGGGTAGTAGAGGATAATATTCCTTTGACGATGATATGGATTGTACAAATGGTTAGTTATGTCGTTCGGACTATCTAATGCTAAGGGAGTATGAAGTGGATTCAATATGGATCGTACAAATGGAGCCAAGGTATTCTCTCAGTTAAATTTGGCATTTAGGATTCAATGTGGATTTGATGAACTGGATTTTCCAAGAGCGCTTGGATAGGTTCGTATTGGTTTCATAGATGATATTCTGATATACTCTATGGATAAGAAGGAGTATGAAGTTCATCTTAGAGTTGTGCTTGAGACGCTAAGTGAGCATCAGCCGAAGGCAAAGTTCTCCAAGCCATTTCTGGAAGAATGAAGTAAAGTTCCATGGTCATGCAGTCTCAGAGAAAGGATTGTCAGCAGATCCGACTAAGATTAGTGAATAATTGGAAGAGACCTGAAATAGTGACCGAGATAAAGTTTGAACTCGCCGTATATTATCGAAGGTTTATAAAGGATTTTTTACGGATAGCTGCACCGATGACCAAGCTAACACGAAAAGATATGAAGTTTGTATGGGCCGTTAAGTGTGAGGAAGCATTCCAGAGCTTAAAACACTTATTGACCCATGCATCTGTGTTGGTGGTTCTTGAATGGAATTAGGATTTAGTAGTTTATACCGATGCGTGTGGAACTGGATTGGGAGCTGTGTTAATGTAGAGAGGTAAAGTGTTTGCTTATGCTTCTTGACAACATAGACCGCATGAAGTTAGATATCCTACACATGGCTTGGAATTAGCTACAATCATATTCGCTATGAAGGTGTGGAGGCATTACCTTTTGGGAGAGAGGTTTGAGCTTTATACAGATCATAATTTGTCGAAGTATTTGTTCTCTCAAAAGGAGCTGAATATGAGACAACAGAGATGGTTAGAGTTTATTGCTGCTCATGATTTCGGAATTGAGTACACACGAGAAAAGGAAATAAGGTAGTAGATGCACTTAGCAGAAAACATCAGAATGCAATGTTGGCGATGATTGACGAATGGAAAGATTTAGAAGTATTATCAGCTTTTAGAATGCAGCATAGATCTGAGGCTGGGTCTAGTGGAGAAAGAGTTATATTGTATTGTTTATAAGTCTGACCGGTAATGATTGAGAAGATTGCTTCTAAATAAGAGGAGGATCTAGTTTTGGTAAAACGGATTAGGAAGTTAAGAGAGGGAAAGAAAAGCGATGACTTAAAGGATTTCAGTCTTGACCAAAATGGGTTGTTGGGAAAGAAAGGAAAGTTATGCGTTCTGAATGTAGGAGACATAAGGAAGCAAGTTTTGAAGGAATGCCATCGTTAGAAGTTCACTATCCATCCAGAAGGAACAAAGATGTTTTGGGATATGAAGAGGAGTTTCTTTCGGGAAGGTATGAAACGATATGTTACTTATGTACAAAGCAGTGCTTGATTTTCCAACAGGCAAAGATTGAACACCAGAAGCCAAGTGGATTGCTTCAGCCGTTAGATGTTCCGGTTTGGAAGTAAGATTCTATTTCTAAGGATTTTATAGATGGGTTGCCTAGATCTAACAGATGAAATAAAAGCATATGAGTCATGGTGGATAGACTGACTAAGAGTGTCCATTCCATTCTAGTCAAGTCAACTAGGATGGCGCCTACTTTATCGAAATTGTTTATGAAGAATGTGGTTAGACTGCACGGAATTCCTAGTAGTATTGTTAGTGATAGAGATACTTTATTTACTAGCGAGTTCTGAAAGAGTCTACAGGAAGCTTTAAGAACCAAGCTCAAGATAAGTACCGCTTACCATCCACAGACTGATGGGCAAACGGAAAGAGTTAACAAAGCATTGGAGGATTTGTTATGAGCTTGTGTATTGAATTCTAGGGCATCATGTGAAGTCCATCTACATTTAGTTGAGTTTTCATATAACAACAGATATCAGACTAGTATTGGGATGGCACTGTTTAAAGCTTTGTATGGAAGGCCATGTAAATCTCCCGTATGTTGGTTGGAGACTAGGGATAGACTGGTTCTTGGTCTGGATTTAGTAAGAGAAGCCACAAAGAAGATTAATTGATTCGAGCTAGGATGAAGGAAGCTCAGTCAAGGCAGAAAAATTATGATGATAGAAGAAGGAAAGGCTTGGAGTTTCTATTGAAGATTGTATATTTATTAAGGTTTCACCGATGAAGGGTGTGATCAGATCTGGAAGGTCAAGGAAGTTAGCACCAAGATTCATTGCACCTTTTCGTATTGTTGAGAGGATCGGGAAACTCGCATATATAATGGAGTTACCAAGTAGTTTGGCAGGTGTCAACAATGTTTTTCATGTTTATCATCTCAAAAAGTGTGTTAGAGACCTGGAGACTACTATTGCACCGACTGTATTAGAAGACATAGTAGTAGAATCAAACTTGACCATAGTTAGAAAGCTGATTCGAACGATTGCGAGAGACGAGAAGAGGTTAAGGAACAAGGCAGTCAGACTAGTGAAAATGCAGTGGAGTGATGATGAGAGAGACTGTATTTGGGAGACTGAGAGCAGGATTAGAGACACTTATCTTTATTTGTATGATGGTATGTTTTACGTTTTTTATTGATTGTGTGCATTACATAATTTCGAGGATGAAATTCTTCAAGGATGGGAGTCTGTAACACCCCATATTTTTATAACATTATTCAGGATATTTAATTAGTTAAATTAAATTAAATAACGTGATGATTAAGGGGTTGAGATTTGATTTAACCAAGGGGTAAAATGAACTAAAGAACTAAGATGGAAATAAGTGTTAGGAAATAAGGGAGGGCAAAATGGGAAATATGACAAACTTATACCCTAAAGCTTTAGGAAATCAAAAAAATGTTCATTTCATATTTTCTCAAGTAAAAATATTTTAAGGCCGGCCAATCTAAAGAGAAGATAAAAGCTAGGATTCAAGAGAAGAAGTAAATCAACTTATTCTAGATCAAATCTCACATCTTTAGTCGCAAAGCTAAGGTGAATAATTACTACATCCCATTTTTCTTACATTTTTGGTTTTAAGGATAATCTGAAATGATTTTGCATGATTATGCCATGTTTTGAATGATTATACGTTTATATATACTTGTTGATGATTTATGCATGTTCATATTAGTTTTTATGATATGTTTAATATGAAAAACCTATTAAATGACATTCAAATGCCTTGAAAATTTAAATGTGAACCATAAATGATATTTTAGTGATGTGTTTCAATTTTCATAATTTTCTAAATTAATGTGGATTTTATATTAATTTTCTAATGAAGAAAATGATTATTTGAATTTTAATTATTTATGGCTAAATAAATAATTATTTGGGCCCAAAATTTATATATGTTAGAAAACATATAAAATTAGATGTTTTGGAATTTTTATGGAATTTTCCTAAGTGTTTGATGAATATATAAAATTATTTAATGTGCGGGATTTAAATGTTTTATATATTTGATTAAGGAGAAGGGGCATTTTGTAAAATAAAATCATTGTTTATTTCTGAAAATATTGGCAACAGTTTTCAAAAAATTATTTAATAACCGATGACAAATCGACAAACAATAGCAGGTTAGTTGAAATGTTTTCTCTTTTAAGTTAAAAATGAAAATAACATCGTTTTAGCATGTTCCGCTATTTTCAGAACATGAGCTTCCGACTAAGACGTTTTGCCACCATGCTTTCAAAACTGATACACATGGTATCAAGTTACATTGTACATAGTGCATTGGATAAAGACGAATGGTACTTAGTCGAAACGTTGGGCTCCGAAGGGGTTGGAGTATGCCTTGTTTTAAAATAAAAGGTAGCGCCTGCTTTGCTTTCGAAAGGTTAGCTTTCGACTCAGTTGGCTTTCCACCGGGACAAATAATTTTGAAGGAAAGGCTTCGAATGGATTGCACCCTTTTATTTTAAATATTGCTTTCGAAGGGGTCGAAACCCATAGCTGCCGTCTTTCTACCTTTCGAAGTCAATGGTTCGGAAGGTATACTTATCTTTTAAAATTAGCCACTTCTCCAATTCTTTTGAAGGGATGGTTTTGACACCATCATTCCTTTACTTAGGAATAAGTTTCGAAAGGAAGGCTTTCAACTTAGATATTTTCAAATGACCCTTTTTGTTCTGATTAAAGTACAACCCACTTTGAAAGAGATGATTTAATTGGTTTTGAAAGGTGTTTTTCCACATATTTTAAATTGAACCCAAGTGCTTTCGAAAGGTTTGAGTTTTTTAAGGTTTGATGCTTTTGAAAGGTATTTAAAATGGTTTCGGATGGGTGGTTCCCCAAAGGGTTTCGAAGGAGTCAAAAGACAGTGTTTTCTGATGGTTTCGAAAGGGTTGAAATGAAGGTTTTTCCAAGGGTTTCTAAAGGCAATGTTTTGAAGTGTTTTATGATGTGATGTCTAAGGTTTTAATGTTTTGGAAAGGATGATTTTCAAAGTTTTCGCAAGGGTTTATGTATGGTTTCAAAGGGGAAGGTTTTGGCCTTTCGGGCTAGATAAATAAAGGGTTTTACTTTGTTTCGAAAGAGATGCTTAGAAAGGGGTACTTTGAATGGGTTCGAAAGGGGTACTTTCAAGTGTTTAAATTTTTTTCATCAACTAAGGTTTGAATAAAGAGTGTGTGTGTGTGTGTGTGTAATATGGTAAGGTGAATTTGAGTAAAGCATAAAGATTATATATTTTCTTTGTGTAAGTTTGATTTAAAGATTTTAAATCATTTTGAAAAGATTTTCAAGAAAAATTATGGGAGGGGATCCCTAAGTAAAATGACTCAGATATTAGAATACCAGATGCGATGGGTATAGGGTCATGCCTTATACATTAGCTATTGGCTTCGGCTAATTTTTTTTCCAAAATTCCAGTGTGTAGGGATTTGTCACAGGTAAGACAAAAACTATGATTACATGCAGAACGGAATTATATATTTCTATACAGATAGATTATTGGTGAGCCAATAAAACCATTAGGATCAGGTGACCTTGGGAGATGGTTAAGTTATGGACAGACCGTCTAGAAGAGAAGTACTTAACAGATAATTAAGTACAGACCATCCAGAAGAGGAATGTCTAACAGATGTTAGATTAATTTTGTTTATATTTTTTGGTAGGCCCGAGTCAGCCAAAGGTTAATAATTAGCCAAAGAAAACTAAAGTGTTTGAAAATATAGTTCTTTTATTACCTGATATGTATGATTACATAATGATGCTTTCAGTATTTAACCAGTTTTGGTTGTAGGAAAAGATTTGCAAAAGTTATGTATTAAAAGGATGTTAGTGAGGGGAAACACGTTCCGCTAAGCGGTGTGGCCTCACTTAAAATTAATAAACAGGACGTATAGTATTATTCACACCAAATTTTATATATGAGTTGAAGTTTATGTTTTCCCCTTAAACTCTCAGGTGCTCAAAATTAATTTGAGTAGGCTGAAGGATTAAGGCTTTTTATGTTTTTAGTAGGATGACAAACAAAGCTACTGGGAACAAAGCTACTGGAGGCTATAGCTATTTAGGAGTTATAGTTCTTGTTTTGTTATTTATTTCCGTTGTATATGTATTAAGTCAATTATGACTATTTGTCTTTTATCATCCAGGGGGGCATCATCATATGTCGCTCATGGCGTATTTTGTAATAAGTATATTTTATCATTGCCTGGGAAACATGTTGGGATTATGTGACATGGATATGGAACATGTGTTTTGAAATGTAACAGAAAATTATTATTTTGAAATCTGCAATTTGTTTCATATTCAAGTGCTTCTGATATCATTGATACCATTAACGTAGCCGTATTTAGTCGTTGAAAGTTAATACTATAGATGACTGCAATATCTGTAGAGCATAGTGTAAGACATATGCTCTGATACCAAATGTAAGTGACTATGCTATATGATCGAGTAATATGGATAAACAACTTGTGCGGAATAAGTAAATAGTAAAAAAACAGTAAAGTAAATGACATCGGAGATTTTTGTACTGGTTCAAACTCCCGTTCTACATCCAATCCCATACTCCTTCTAGATTTAAACTAGCAACCCTCACTTAACCCGGAGGAATACACCGCCTGAGCAACCGAACATGACTTCTACCGCCTAAGCAACCGAATAGGACTTCTACCGCTTGAGCAACCGAACATGACTACTTTACAAATAACAAAAGTATATAACTGTAGTGTGCTCTTTGAATAGCACTAATAAGTCAATTAAGTACAATCTTCCTATAATCTTCTCCTTTATGATATATAGTGTAATGTGCTTGAGAATTGTGGAAGATAGAGTGATAAATGATAAGAGAATGTAAGCAATTTGAGTGCAATTTGAAAACTAGAGAATAGATAAGAATTCAAGAATATTAAGATAGTTTTCAGTTTTTTTGTCTGTTGAATTCTGTAATCTATTTATAGAGTTTAAGGAGTTGCAACCATAGATGAAAAGTTATATTGAAAAGAACAGGCGTAACCGTTGATTTTGAAAACGTTTCTCTTTGATGAAGAGAAGTGTCTATTCACGAAAAAAGCTATTAAAGATATTCGACCGGCTGAATAAAATAATTCAGCCTTATGTTAAAGTAAAATGCAAACAGCAAGGATATAGGCTATTTTTAGCCTAATTCAGCCGTCTGAATAATTTCATTCAGACGGCTGAATATTGTGAAATGATATTTTTGTTTCTGCATTCAGCCGCCTGAATGAAGTCATTCAAACATCTGAATTTAGCCTGTAACAAAAATTATCATAGCTCATTTGCTTAGAGCACTTGCCTTCTAAACTAGAGACCCGGGTTTAAGCCTCACGTCAGGTAATTTTTGAAAACTTGATTTTTCATATAAAATATGAAAGTATATGTATGTATATCATTTTGAGAAGATTTTAACGTTTGTAAACTCTAGACACGACACTCTACGACTAATAATACTTTGTTTGTCACCTTCTTCTTGTCTCTATCGTGTATATCTCTTCTTGTATCTCCATATACATACTTTCATCCTTTTTATACTGTGTATCTTCACTTTGAACGTATTTGTTTGTCTCTTTTTGATGCTCATGTATCTGCAAATTAGCTTAGAAATTCTTTGGAATAATTATATAGCTGTTGCCATCAAAATCCAACAATTGAGGTTCTAACACTTAGCTTTAGGCCTCTAGATAGGGGATGTTACAAGGCCCTATCAACCGGGAATGACTAAAACAGGGGAGATGTAATCTAATTCATTTAGAAATTTTCTAATTTTAGGTCAAATAAAATCAATATTTTATTTAAATTTATAAATAAAGTTTTAAAATATATCATTCATATTATATTTTATATATGTGTATCACATGCAGACATGGGTGTGTGTGTGTGCACGTGCAATAGGATAATGTATACATGGTTCGACATGCCCCTGTGCAGAGAAGATTATATATAAGGATGGATTGGGCAAAATTGATGATTACTTTTTTTTAGGGAAAATGACTAAATGAAACTAAAGGAACAGAGCTAGTCGAAAGCGGGCGAAATAGATAGATTTCAAAAAATTCTTATTTTTGGTATATTGGGTCTTTGAAGTCTATAGTATTTATTAGATCCAATTTAATAGTGTTTCTATATAAAATCTTATTTTTTTTAATATATATTAAATATATTATAATGAGCATAGCAAATATACTCATATGTGTATAGTGCAACTACAACATAGAAACAGTGTACATGGTCAACGGTATATTCATAGGCGTTGGGATTTACATCTATAACAAACATATTCGCCATTTATGTATTGATATGTTGTCTCAAAATTATTATTCAAATATACATATTTATTTAATTATAAATGTTAAGATACAAAAATTGAAAGCAAGAGTTGGTTTTAAATGGAAGGAGATCAAGAGACAAATTCTTCTTATTTTACTCCTTTCTTTATTACTACCCTTTGATTATTAAAAATAAATAAATTTACATATATGTCAATATATAAAGTTTTCAGAAAAAATTCTTTTTTATTTGACAAAGTCAAAACTTTAGATTTGAAATTCAATAGCAATAAAATCTAACTTTGATTTGAAAATAATTTATAAGACATACTTTTTTTAATTCACTCTTTCATTCATTACCATTTTTTGATCTAAGTGTAACGAACCGAAATTTCACTGCTTTGATTTACGAATATTTAATTAATTTTAGATATTCAATTTATAGGTTTATAATGAAAATAAAACTTTTTTGGATAATAATTAATGATAGTGAAATCATTTTCACATTTTTTTACAAGAATATGTAGTTTGAAGAGAAATCGAAAATTTGACCGAATTGTTTTTTCGAATTTTCAACTTTTCGTCAGCTAAAAGTTATCGTAAATGTTATATACTCTTTAACGTAAATAAAACACATATAAACATATAAGTTAGGGTATATGTGTGTATTAATGTATGTATATATGTATTTGTACTTTAGTGTATAAGGTTTAAAAATAAAATCAAATTAAGCAAAAAGTAAGTGCCACATCATAGGGAGATATGTTTAAACATGTCTAAAAATGATACACACGCACATAAATGCATGTTGACTCAAAGTATTAAAGGGGAAAAAGATTTTCATGATTTTCAAGGATGGAGGAGATATGGTGATGAGGTTGCAAGGCTTGAATGGAGGGTAATGTTCATAAGGGTATTTTAGTAATTCGTTTATACCATTTTGTATAAAAGCTTTGTCTCCTTTTCCATTCTTATTCATTTTCCATTTCCATTTTCACTTTTCTATTTTACATAGCATCTCTGTCTTATTCTTAACTTCATGAAACTTTTAATGGCCTATTATGTTAGATTTAAAAAAAAAAATGTAAATTTGTTTTGAATGTTCAAACTTGTTTTAAAACTCTTTCTTCTCCATTTTTCTCCCATTTCATTTGGCCAAACTTTCTCCATATTACTCAAAATCAAGATTTTATTTATTTCAAACAATATAGAATTCCAGTGGCTACAGCTTTTGCTCGAATTAATTTTCTAAATTTCGAATATTTTTGGGTCAAAATTTCATTTCTTTCTGACTCATTTTTGGACCCATATTATATTTGGCCTCCAAAAATACCACTTCTTCATTTGACCATATCTTCGTCGAAACAAATCCAAATTAAGTGCTTCTTTTGTTTCAAATTATAGAGAAAAGAATTTTCTAAAATATTTTTCATGACTTGTCCAAATTCAAGAGTAACATGATCAAAAATCAATGATAAGATGGCCTATTTTCGTGTGATTTTTTTTTGGTTTTCTAAGATTTCCAAATTCTAAAGCATTTCAAGTTTTCGAAGAGTTTTGGTGAGTAAACATTAGTTTAAAATTAAAATTTATTAGCTTGAAATATATGATGTATAGTAGCTATATAATGCATGTTGACTTATATTCGGTTGGTTATGTATTGGATATTTTGATTATGGTAGATACGGATGGTAAAAGTGGACTTGAATTGAAGTTCTCTTTGTATGGTTTAAAGTTGTGAATCTGGATGTGATATAGTTTGTGAACATGAGATATGTTGTTTAATTGGATTTTTTTTATGATATTGTAGGTATATTTGGATATGATGATTGATGGCAAACTAGTTTTGCAAAGCTGTTAAGCAAGATTTAAGTCCCTTGGAAACTTTGTTTATTTGTTTAATTTTTTTTAGTTTAAAGTTTTTTTTATTTGTTTTGGTTTTTCAAATCTTCTGCTCTAGTTAAGTTTTTTTTTAAAAGTTAGTAAACTTTAAGATATAGTTTCAAAAGGAAAGATAAAAACAAGTTGAGATTGCGGGCACCCATAGCGAGTATCGCATGGATGTAGTTTTGCTTAAAAACCCGATTTTTGCAAAATTTGGTTTTATTAACGTAAAGTGTTTTGAAATTGTTTTATAAAATTAGTAATGATATTTTATAGAATTAGTGGTTAAATTTTTATTAATTAAGTTTAAACAATTAATAATTAATTAAGATTAAACATGTTAATTGATTATAATTATGTAAAGATTAGTTATTAATTAATTATCTTTTAAAGATAAGATTAATTATAATTAATTATTAAATAAGCAAGATTAGTTTTTAATTAAATATAATTTAAGTATATGGTTAATTTTTAGTTAATTATCAATTAACTATAAGGTTAATTATCTAAATAAACTAATTGTTAATGAATAACTAATTAAGGCTATAATTTAAAATAAATTATTTATTTAAAGTTTAATTTGTTAATTAAGTTTTAACTGAAGGTTATTTTATTAATTAAATGATATTAATTAATACTTAGTTATCAATAAAGGTTTAAATTATTATTTAATAATTATAAGGGATTAATTAAGGTTAAATTATTTATGTAATAGTTAATTATTGTTTAAAGTTACTAAAGGTTTGATTATTTCTTGATTTATAATAAATAAAGTTAAGCATTAATTAAGATTGATTACGATTTAAATTATGGTTTAACTTGTAAATAATTATTTAAAAAAGGATTTTTAATTTTTAAATTCTGTGTTTGAAAAAATTAAATTGTTTTAAAGGTACTTCTCTTTCAAAGATGGTTTTGAACTCAAGGAATTCAAATGTTAGTACTATTAGGTAGATAAATGGCTGTGAATGGGTTATGAATTGATTGTTTGATTGTATGGACATTTGATAGCAGAATAAATCCCCAATCTGCTATAAATTGATTGAATTATGAGGACACCTATTTAGTAGGACAAATCATCATAATACTATTATGTTATTTGGACATGTTTATACTAGTGAGTTATATTGACATGTTATTCCCGCATTTGGATATAAACTGTATTTACATATATGTTGACTCACGTAAATAAATGATTAAGTGACTTGGTAGTGAAATTGATGTTAAATGGTAATTTAAATTTCTACCATGGGTTTTGCTAAGCCTCTTTTTAAAATTATAAAGCATGGTTTTAAATTAACTCCAATCCTTTAATCAGTTTGGGGTTAAGGTTTATAAATGTTTTTTCAAGTTATATTATTATTCTATATGGGTATTTATAAATAATAACTTGTTTATAAAAATGGGTTTTACTAAGTAAAAAGGTTTATTTAAAATGATTTAAAAGGATGGGTTGCAAAGATATTTGTAAAGGATTTTTCTTAAAGAAGATTTATTAAAGGAGTTTTAAGTAAGGAAATGTTTTATAAATGATTTTAGAGGTTTGTAAAGAGGTTTTGTAAATTGACTTGTGGATTTATATAAGTGTTTTTATAAATTGACTTTGGAAATTTATAAGTTATTTGAATTATGAAGTGAGCTTTTGAAAAGGAAATTTTTATAAAGGATAAGTGGACTTGGTTATAGTAAGTAATGTTCTTCGAAAGGAATTTGAAAAAAGAGAATTTTCCAAATGTTTTGATAATATACTTATACCGCTAAAATAAGAATAGATGTTTCCCAAATATAAATGGAAAAGTAAGGGTTTTGGAAATAGCGTTGTGTAAATATCTTTTGACCCAAATTTATAATGTGATTTTATTATATAAAGGTTAATTAATAAAGGCTTAGTGGATCCCATATGGAATCAAATCAGTATCGAATGTTTGTTTATTTGATAGTTAAATAACCGACTTTCAAAACTGGACAAAAATGCAACTTAGGAAATATCTAGGAGAAACATGGAAATTATATGGTGTAGTTACCGTCGATGGTGCTATACTATATATGTAAATTTGTTTCTTCCTTTTAGGATAAATGATAAGTAAATATGTCCACTAATGGGTAGGAGGTGTTCTCCATTTCTAATTTTGTCTATTTATTTTTCTAAAGAACCGGGGTTGAGTTTACCGGAAATTATCGAAAGTTGTTTCGAAGAGAGCAAAATCGTATATGTTATTCGAAAATCACTTCGATCTAACTTAAACGTTTCGAACTGAAGACATCTTGAAGAGTATGGAATCAAAGATGGAGATTTGAAGTGCAAAAGCTATTTGCTATTAACTCCTAGGGTGATTCCCAAATGTGTGTAGTGAAGGTAGTGCATTCTGTTTCGTTCAGACCCGGAATGAAATTGTATGGATGAATGTTGGTGCTGCATTGCTGCTTGAAGGGCTATGTTAGCATTCCAAGATGGTTTCTATATCAAAAGGTAATCATAGCCTCAGGCCTCGTCAATCGAGAATGACTAAAATCGAGGAGATGCAGCTGGGCCATGTGGGTCGCACCGATTAGAGTATGTCATTTCCAAAGCTGGAATCAATATTTGACCCATTTTTGTATGCTTCGGCAGGGTTACCGATCCCATCCATGGTGGTGATTTATTCACTACTATCTAGCACGGGATAGGCTGGTCCTATGTTGGTAGGGAATCCAGGCGAGGTTCTTGGTGTGTTTATCTAGAGGTGCATTGCGGCGGGCAGTACCCAGTAGCCCATCATTGTATGCAATCCATTCTCCAATAAGTTCCGTATGTTTTTAGTTGTGCCCAAATATGTTGGAATGTGAGATTTAAGTATTTCAGCTATTTTATATATTTACTTTGAATCTTTAGAGATTATCATAATATTACTGGATTTTCTATAGAAAAGTATTTTGGTTATCGTAAGGTAAAAATTCATCTGTGTTTATGTGCGGCGTGATCTTATGAGATACCCTTGATTTTAAAAGGGTTTTAAACATAATAATTCAGTTGTTTGAGTTTACTCACACCAGACCTATGTATAACCAAGAGTTTTCTTTTCCTAAAACTCTTAGGTGCTCAAATTTTGATGGGTAGCCAAGTAGTTTAGGTTTTTCCTATGCATTTTGGAGGAGCTTAGAGTAGGAGGCTTCAACAATAGCTTGTCATTATCTTGTTTCCGCCATATTATATGTATCTTGTATTGGTTAGGTAGTGATAGGCTGTTAAAACTGTCCAAGGGTAGAATTGTATTAATATGACTCCAATGTACCATTTTTGAAATGACTTTGTAAAGTATTATGTTGATTAATATATATTATTCCGTTGCATTGTGATTCGGTGATTGTTTAGTTTCTTCTTATCTTCTATCTCATTTCTTTCCCCTAACAATCTGTCTTTCCAGCACTCATTTGTTTGGCATGTAAATACCGTGGATATTATTGCCGACTTTTGGGGTTTGAAAAGGCAGGTCGTTACTTTAAGTCTAAAATTCAATGACTTATAATTACAACTTTTGTACATACATTTGGTAAAATAACATTTTGAATGATGAATGATTTTGAGACATCAAATTAAAAATGTTTGAACCATAACTATCATTTTAGGTTATCTAAAATCTTTAATTGCATATGTTAAGTTTTAGTTTATCCATGGATATAGAATCAAATCATTTTGTAAAATAACATGTTGAATTTTAGATTTCAAAATCAAATTAAAACAATGATTTGAGATATTGAATATATTTTTAATGACTTTTGATATATATATATATATGTGTGTGTGTGTGTGCGTGCGTGTGTGTGTGTGTGTGTGTGTGTGTTGTGTGTTATGTAATGTCCAAAATCAAATTAAAAAAAATAAAGATCACCTAGTGAATAAAACACATCAATTTAATCATAAATAATCAGGTTAGACAATATATGCATACATGGATTCATTATACAAATTATCCAACAAATGGTATACGTAAATTAAAATGTAAACAAGAGATATACCTTGAAGATGTATCCATTGATCACACCTAGAATTGAAAATCATTCTAGATCCAATCTTAAAAGCCTTGCCCTTTGCACATCATGATTTTAGTTTTATCCTCAGATCTCAAGTAGATCTACATCCAACTTCGTAGGAGAATAATGAACCACTTGTTTTAATTTGGTGTTTGCAATTGATTTGGATGTAAAATATTGGAAATGTTTATTTTTATTTTCAACCATGAAAGGTTAGGATAAGGGAAGAGAAATGCAACTGAAGGAAAGAGAAATGTAATTGAAAATCGAATGTGTATTATAACTGACTTAGTGGATTTGGTTTTATTGAAAGAATGATACATTTCACATTCATTTAATTAAAACTTCCCAAATCAATTTCCTTAATCTTCTCTCTCCCCCTCTCTTCTCTCCTCTTTCTTTACATGGTCTGGCCAAAATATTTGCCATTAAATGGAAAAAAATTCATAAATCATTCCATGTAATTATCTTTTGTTTAACCCGTTTAAAATACACTAATATCATATACCCATGCATGTAAATATAACTTTTATATACGTATTCAAATAATTCCAAATCACTCACAAACAATAAATAATTTTTACAACAATTCATATACCTCAAATATTAATTAGTTCAATTAATTTAAAATATTTTATTAATTGATTAAATCGTGTGGCTTTTTGGAGAATTCAAAAATACGATTATATAACCAAAGGAGTTCAGTCGGCAATTAATTTAGAGAAATTCAAATATTAATGTCCGCATGTCACCTAGCTAGTGGTGTGACAGGTTGACAGTATTCGTCGCTTGATTTAAAAAAAAAAATCAAATTTCACATTTTCTTAAGTAATACCTTTTAGCAACGATTATTTACGTCAATTCCCTTCTTCGACACATTATCACTTTGGGACTTACGGAATTTGGTTTTGGTCAAAATTAAAATATAATCCGCATTCAACTCAGTTAGTCTGAATACAAAATCCTTAGTTAATATTTATTATTAACCGTGCTACTGTACCCAAATACTTTGACTTTGAGTTAATTAGACTTGACCATGATACTAACCTCTTATAATTGAGAAAAAGAATTCTCTATTGAATAAAGCTACACTTCCTATACTATAATTCAGACCCAACTGTAGTCGCTCGATGGATCGTTATGCCATGATTTACTTATAATAAAAGTGAAGTATCCATATTGAAGTTCAACGGTATTCTAAAGTCGAGTGAACTATGTAAAATTATCACTTTAAGATCTCCTATTTAACCTTAATTATAATCAATAAACATGATACTCTCGTGTGAGTCATTTCATAGTTATCAAATAACTATCACTATGTAACCTCTTGGTGCCCCAAGTAGTCATGAGTAATACACATCCCAACATTTGAAGAGCGCTATATACTTTATTGTCAACAGATGAATGTTTATGGACTAACCAAGTATGAAATACCTCCACCTTTATACCTATATTATCCAAGAGTATTACTGAGTAATACTATTAGATAACACAGAGAATGAGGCGATATTGGGTATATACATGAATATTTCCTTGGGCTAACACTGGTACGTATTTAAACATTAGATAAATAAATCATGTACATGTACAAAGTATTGACACAAATCAATAAACACGTGCGCCTTTAGGATAGAATAATAAATAATACATAGTAAATATCAGAGATCACAAAGTCAAATTTGCAGCAATAATATATTTAATATAAAATATACAACATATGCCCAACATACATCACAATGATATACACCGAAGAGATTTTATAGCACAATATGATAATCTATAATATTGAATACCTAGTTCCACCTATGCCTAGAAAGCACAAGCGGTTCTCATCGTCTCTGAATCTCAAATGTCTCGGATTGACTTAAGTATTACGTAAATAACACATAGGTCAAACTATATCTAAATTTATAGGTAACACGCATAGATATAAAATATGCATGGTATAATAGCGATGACAAACAAACAATAGTATAACCAAATAGCAATAACCTTGAAATCAAGCATAAATATGTCATTATCCTTGTAAAATCACACTAAATATTATCCAATCGAATAATACAAATGGGTTAATCATCCATATCTAGAATCGTCATCAAAGTCCAAAATCATCATATGAGTTTTCATCAAGTATAATTAGGCTAGTAAACAGCAATGCTCAAATATATTTCTTAACCTCAAGTAATAGAACACCAACATCAATATAGAATAAAGGTCGCTCATCAAAGAATCGTATATAAAAAAAAATGAGAATCCACTATACTCTGAACACTTCTCACATCATAGGTATAATCTTATCTTCTCATATAGAAATAAATTATGATGGGAATTAACTATATGACAGACGCAAGATCCTAAGTAGAGTCATATTACATGGCTATCCACTATCTCTAAGAGCACCTGGGTTATCCACCCGGATTTGGTCTAAATACTTAGGTGTGGTGTATAAATAATATATACCTATCTTGGTAGCTACGTGCTTGCTCCAGGAGCCTTGGGCTACCTACCTAAATCTGCTCCTGCAGGTCTTCTGTTACCTCCTTCGTAATCATGACAATATCAATCTGATGTGCTCATGAACATAAGGAATCCTATTTACGATCCCGAGTCATGCCCCTAAGGTAACAAACTACTGGCCTAGGTGACAAAAAGGGCTAGACCTACCCGCCCTAAGGGTTAACTGCCCTTCTTTAATATCCTATGATGCACATCTAATGTACAATAAAAGTGTTATAGATTTGGGGTGTGACCCATGACCAGACCACCAAGGTTGACACTAGCCATCTGATTCTCGCTAACTCCTAATCATATCATGGAGGACTTCATGACAGATAAGTAGATAATAGCTACAAAAAAATATACATACATGTACGGGTACAGCCTTTTATCTCTATCATCCATCAGTTCTCTCTACCCGAGCGTTACCTCAAGTAAGTATAAACCATATCCTATTTCTTTCACTTGAGTGACATCTACTTATAATGAATAACCGATTAAGTATCCCATCGACGTCCTATATCAAAGCGTGATGCTAAATCATTTATTCAATGCTCATAAATAGGCCCATCAATGGTACGGGTTTTGACCCGAACCTAGCTCGAACCTGCCCTATAAATGCGGGTATGGGTTTTGGCTCCAACTACCCAGGCCCAACCCATGCCCGACCTGCTTGCCATTAGGGTCGGGCACGGTTTAGTCAAAACTCGATCCGATTTGGGTCTGACCCGATTGGTTGTTTTCTATCATTTCTAAACACGAGTACATATTTTTTTTTACCATTTTGTTTGTTTGTTGCATAATATTATTATGAACTTGGATACGTCACCATCTAATTTGTATGTTAACAATTATTTCTCTACAAGTTTTATAAAAATTACAATTTTAGGGTACAGTTTTAACATAAATATTTTGGGTTAAATATACGGGTATTACTCAGCCGGTTTGAAAAGCCTAATAGATTGGGCTTGTGCATTGGTTTTGAAATACCCAACAGGTTTGGGTCGGGCTCGGGTCTGGGTTTTAAGATACCCAAACCAAAACACACCCACTGACATGCCTACTCATAAACTAAACTGAATTATTACAATATTCTATACAACGAGTCTAAAGAATAAGCGAAAAAACATTTTTTAATGTTCCATTCCAAATGGTGTTATAATTCCGTTTATTCAGATTTCTCATCATATGGAACTAAATATCATGAAATCGTAAAGAAGGGTATCATCACCATATCATATCAAAATCACAAATCAAATCAATATCAATAGTGAATAAATGAGAAATCGGAAAATATATAAATTATACATAAAAATCCCAATTTAATTAACAAATAAAATAATAATAAAGTTCAACAAAATCTATCTTTAAACAATTAAATCGAATAGCCAATATATATATATGTATGTATGTATGTATGTATGTATGTATGTATGTATGTATATGCGTATATATGTGAATTTGTGTATATGTGTGTGTATATAGCGCACTTTAATAATTCATAAATAACTATATCACTACTGAAATACACTTCGAAGTACTTAAAATATTAACTCGAGCATATTACATATTTTTCCTAGTTTTATAATTTTTTAACTAACTAACTAAAACCGAATATAAAGTTTTTTTTTCTTCAATAAATCAATATTTTAGGTAAAATATTTCTCTAGTCTATTTTATATTCTAGAACTAATAAAATTAGTAAAAGTTTATATATTAAATACTTTCACATCATTTATAAAATACCAAAAATAGAGATTTAGCACTATAATTTACTTTTAAAACCTTGTTTACATATACTAGTATGGGCCCGTTCTTTGCACACGGGCTGTTTTTGTACGGGCTGTTTGTGTTATCGTATACGTTGATATTTTGTTTGAGCGTAAATATGTAAACGGAAAGCAAGGGCATTTTTAAAATTTCAAAAAGACACCGAGTAAATTAGCTCAACGAATTTTCCTTATTAGCAGTGTGTGTGTGTGTGTGTGTGTGTGTGTGTGTGTGTGTGTGTGTGTGTGTGTATCATTCATAACCACTTTACCAATTAAATGTAACTTATAAGGATTACGATAATGAAATTCTATTTTAAAATAAATTTATAAACTTAAAAATTAAATATAAAATATAATTCAAGATCTTAATTTTATATTAAACTAATTATAATAAAACTATTTTCCTTTAAATTATTCCATATTCGTAATTCTCATATTATAAAAGAGTTTTTATTTGTTCAAAACATATCCAATATCATTTAATTATTTCGTAAAAAGAATTATATATTTTTCCAAGGTTTGAAAACTCTTACAATAATATTTAAATAACCTTTATAATAAAATTACTTAAACAATATTATTATTTTCATAATATATTTTATGAAAGAGAAATATATTATATTTTTCCTTTAGATGAATCAAACCTTATAATATATCATAACATCGAGTTTAAAAAGAGTTTTATATTTTTGGCAAGGTTAGCCGGTTTTTATAGTGGACCTTCCACTTTATATTTATATTTATAACCAAGAGAAATTTATAGGGGTATTTATTGTAAAGGACAAAATATCCAAATAATTTATCCTCAAGGACACATGCCTATAATTTTATCCTCAAGGACAGGCCCAAAGCCCATTTTTTCTCAAATGCACAAATCTCTCTTCCCCGTGCCTATTCAATCCCGTTTTCAGCTCCGACCACCTTATCCTGCGTCAACGCCATCTCCTCACCAGCGCCGCCGCCTCCTCACCAGCGCCACTATTGCCACCTCCTCCTTCACCCGTTTTGCAGCAACCACCTTGTGCCACCTTCTCCACCCGTTTTGTGTTCACCATCGCCGCAGCGTCACCTCCTCACCAGCGTCGTGCAACTACCCCATGTCATCTCCTCCACCCGCCAACGCCACCCCCTCACCAGCACCATGCTCTTAAAAGCTGATACTGATACCAGTTTTTAGGTATCAGTTTTGAAATTTTAGGTATCAGTTTTCAAATTTTAGGTATCAGTTTTTAAATTTTAGGTATCAGTTTTGAAATTTCTTCTGATGCAAACCCTACAAATCGCTTCCAAATACCACACACTATACCACCACCTTCACAGTTTCGTCAAACCAATAACCCATCAGAAATTTTCCACCACAAATCCATACTATTTCCTAAACCACCACAAATCCACTGATACCACATCGCATACAAAACTGATACCCAAAACTGATATTATGTTATTTTATTAAAACTGATACCATCGCATACAAAACTGATACCCAAAAACTGAACACAGTAGAATGATTTCCATCCTCTCGTCATCGCTTCCTCCTCTCGTCCACGGTCTCCTTCATCGTCTTTTCGAAATCCTCACTCACGTGCTTGATCTCCATCCCTAACTTTTCATAGTCGCTCTCCGCTTCCTCACGTGCTCTTTTCTTCTCCGCAAGCTCCTTCATCTCAGATTTTTTCACAGACTCCATCTTCTTCCGAATTCGTCTCTCGAGCTCGAACTCCGCGCGCAGGTCCTTGATTTCTACCAAGGTGTTGTCGAGATCTGAGAGGTCGACGTCTCGGTCGGAGTTTATCGGGTTGGAGAAGGAAGCGATGGTGTGGGTTTTGTAGCAAGATGTGGAGTTGGAGAGGCAAGTTGCAGTGATTTGTCCTTGAGGATAAAATTTTAGCGGGCTGTCCTTGTGATTAAAAAAGCCCTAATTTTTGTCCTTGAGGAAAATTTCCTGTTTATATTTATATCAAGTACAAAAAGAATTTTATAACTAAAAGAAAGCTATATTTATATTTATAATTCAAATTATATCTGTAAATATAAAGACAACCGACTGTATAAAATTTAGTAAATTATTTATACAATACTTCTAATAAAATTTAGAACCCGTTGATAAAAATTTCCAAAGCTTTTCAAAACCTTTTTTAAAAATAAGAAAATAAATAAAACATCTAAATATATAGATTACAAAGTAAAGCTATTCCAAGTATGTTTATCAACCAAACAGCACTACGAATTTGTCGTGTGACCCAGATCAAACTTCGGACATTTATAAAATACACACATACTGACTTACATACATACATATATACATACATACATACATATATATAGTTCAATTCACAATCGAAAAAAGTTCCGTTTATAGATAAACACTTCCACCCAACATAATCAACCTACTCAACGTCAACCAATTCCAATACCAATATACCTAACTATCCAAACCACAAAAATCACAAACAATTAGTCAAACCAGTCGATTCAACCAAAAAATTCAAACCATATAGGCGAGTAATATCTAATATGAATAGCTATAACGATATAGTTGTGAGCATAGAATACTCATGTTAACCAAACGCTATTAAGATTTCTCCCAGAGTACGCCTCTCCAAATTCAGGCAATGCACCACATAGGCAACTCACGCACAGCTCACGCTTAGCCTGCCACCATGAAGCCTTCTCTGCTCCATCACCCTTCGCACCGAGTCCAGGTTCACTTCTGCCAAGCCGCTCCAAATTGCCTTCACCTTGACGACAGTCTTCAGTACGAGCCCTTCATCCATGTCAGAAAATTACGTACACACAATTCCCCTCATTAAAACTTCCATGCTCGTCCATTCCACCGCCAAACCCGCACAATCGTGTATCTAGGCTTCATGGCAACCCAACTTCGTTGTCCCCAAAGCCGCGCACCACCTGCTACATCTCCAGCACGCTCGCGCGGCCCTCCTTACGTCGTTTGCCAGCCTCCTCTTCCTCGTGGATATCGAAGTCCAATTGCCTTCGCGCACGTTTTTTTCTTCCATCGCAAATCTGTGAATTGAATTTTATTTTTTGCACTAAGGCGATGGGAGCGGATGTGAATAATGTGGCTCCGATTTTATTTTGGGTAGAACAAGGGAGAGGAGGTTTCTAGAATGGAAGTTGGGCTTGGGCTTGATTTAGGTTGGGCTTAAATTAATTTATCTACTCGTTTATTTTTTTCCTTTCTTTTAAAGTACTCTTTTAGTTTGTTTACAAATTTATTCAAATTAATTTACGCTGCATTTTGCAAGATATATTTCGATAATTAGACAAATTTATTCGATTTATAAAAAAAAAATCTTTTATTAATACTATTCAATTTAGTAAAAATTTATTTTCAAAAACAATAATTACCAAAATCGAATTCAAACATTATTATTTTAATTAAATATATTTACTTCCAGCATAGAAAGCATGGTGTTACGAAGTCGAATATGAATAATATTGGAATTTTGACCAATAAAAAACTTCAGACATCCTGTAGCGATATACTGTTGATGAAGAGAATGTGTATAAATTATTACTATCAATAGTACCACTTTAGAAAATAGTATCCAATGACTATCAGTATGTAACTCCTTATTTTCCCTACCAGTCATGGGTAATATACCCAGCATTTGGAAAATATTACATACTCTAATATCAACGGATGAATCGATATTTTTTCTCAAAGCATTTTAATTATGAATATTCTAATGCAGCAAATTTATCAAGATTACAACACACTATAATTACTATCACATAGTATTAGTATACCCTAAATTAATTACTTAATTAATTATATCACAATATAACAAAGTATATTATAGAAATCAAACACCTTTATCATGTACAAGATTGGTTATCAAGTTAATATGTGCAGCCAATTGCATAATTTCCCCTAGGGTATACCTCTAACTCTATCAAAAATGAATGCTTGCGATGTGTTTATGTCAAAAGAGGGCCAATGGATTACTAGGTATAAGAAAGACGTAGGAATTTCCTATGCCTTACGAGTAGGTTTTGGAAAATCAGGCATATGAGGGGCACATGTAATTCCTACGACTTCTCCACGCCATAATTCTACATGTAAAATATTCATACATTTCGCCTACGACTTATTGAGTTTGGATAGTGAAAAATCAAGCGTACGTGAAACATAGTTAATTATTACATCTTACCTACCTCACCTTTACACCTTATATATTTCTACACCCTATCCACGTTCAGTCTCTGAGATGTATTAGTTCTTATACCTAAATTTAAGCAAATTTCTATAAGGGAAAACTAATAAGGAAGTTTACAAGGGGAGATGTTATTGAGTCTATCAAGCTCTCACAATGGTGCTATTAACTCTATAAGAAGAAATGCAATCGAGTTCATATAAGGAAATGCTATTTAGTTTATACAAGGCGATGTTATCGACTCTATAAGAAGAAATATTATCAAATTCATCCGAGGAAATGTTATCAAGTTTATAAGGAGATGATGCCAAGTCTATAAAGGTATAAAATGAAGATGTTACCAAGTCTACAAAAGGAGTGTCTATCGAGTCTATAAAGGGAAATGCTATCAAGTCCATAGAGCTATCAGGTGAATGTAAGAAATCAACAATATAAGGTTCTCAAGTGTATAATGTGCTATGAGCTCTATAATAGCTATCAGAATTATCCACATGTTAGTGTTTTATAGGACAACTCATGCCATGTCATCAAGATGAAAAGAGTAGCCATGGTATGAAAGCCATCTCAATGAAGCCACATGTCACTCTCATAGTGTGCCACATCATGATCTAACCATACAACCATCCAAAAATTGATGTATGCCAAGTGTCAAACATCTAATAGTCTAATTTTACTATAAATAGGCATGTATCCCCATACAAGAAGGGGTCATTTTTGGAATTTTGACCTTCTTTCTCAATCTCATTTGTAACTCGAGCTTTTGTAAAAGCTTCATCAAAAATTTAATGAATGATTATGGTAAGTTATAATTTCCAAATTATAGTCAAGGATGAATGAAAATGTTGTTGTGAACCATGACAGCTTCTTTGATCGTATTTGTTACTTAATTTCTTCTTTAACTCTTGAAAGTTACGTATTTTTGACCAATAATAGGGGTAATAAAATTTACATTAGGGTTTTGGTGTTTTTACTGCAATGGAATGACTTAATTTCAATAGAATAAATTATCACCGCTATATCACCACAACATATTTACAATAAATATATATGTACAAATTAGGCATTGTCGTAAAGGTATATATGCATTTCTTTTAATTTCAATATATATGTGTGTGCGCGCGGGCGCGCGCGCGTGTGCGCACGTGTGTGTGTATAATACCATAAAATATTAGAAGCATTTTTTATCAAAATATCAGGCATGAAGATGAATAATTCCGAGGCAAACAATTCCGGGACTTTGAATTTCTACTTTCTTCTTGCCTTTTGTCTTTAGCCTGACTTCCATGACCTGTTATTTTTATTTTCAGTCTTCCTGCATTCTGCATTGTTCTTTTTATTAACTTCGAAATAAACCTAGATTCGATTCATATTATGTGATTCTCTATTCTATATAAATTTAACAGAAGATATGGAGAATTGGATCATTGGACGGCTTCACTAGTGGCAAGCCTGTAAACTTTATATTGACTTTGGGGACCTAATAATATATCGATGAATGAAAGAGCTTTGGATCTTTTGTTCCAGCACACAACAGACACCAACAGACAGGATATGCAATTTTAGGGGTCGAAAGCAACACATATTGTCCACACCCCTTTTCCCATTCTATCATTACAGCTCTAAAGTTAGATGGTCACACGTGCAAATAAAAGTTAAAACAAACAACTATCATTGCTATGTTCAAAGAAGAATAATAGTCTAATATCATTCGTTAAATTTCAAATTACACCGACATCCCTCTAAAAAATGTTATAAAAATACCTCTGTTTTTTAATTTAGGATATTTATGGAAAACTTAACCAATATAAATCTTTTTCAAATACTCGAAGTTTAAATAAAATGCAGATATTTGTATTTATTCAAAAAGAAATTGTGTTGATTAAACGTACTGAATTATTTTTTGAAAGAAAAACGTTTTTTTACCGAATTAAAAATATAAATGTAATTTAAAACATATTTTTGAAAAAAGTTTATCAGTTACTAATTATATTAAATCTGAAAGTAGCGGAACCAGATTTACACTTGGGTATATCCAAAGGAACATTGCTAGTGTCGTTGCATCAATGCATGGTAAAAAGACATATACATGACTTGAAAGTTGAAACTCAACGGTGCATAAAAAAGAACAGTGTAAGAAAGCATTTGAGTAATTTTGATCACATAGTTTTGACCATATGCATCAGAACCACTATAAATATGTTCACAACATGAAGAACTTGCTTAATAGAAGGGTTAATCAAATTGTTATACGGAGCTGGTTATTTTCATCTATCGGGTGTATTTATTAACCACGTACTTTCTAGTCACTCCTTGAGCTCATTATTAAAATGTGGCGGACAGTAAATAGAAAAAACAACGCAAGAATGAATCAATATTTGTTAGATATGATACTTTGAGGCCTCATGCATGAACACCAGGCTTTTTGACAACACTTTGCACAAGGCAGTAAGTAGACTTTTCACTATTAAATTCATTACAGTTTTTATGTATAGAAACAATCAAATGTTCCATTTTTGGCAAGTATACATGTTCAAGAAGTGTATGATATTATAGATAGTTGCACTTTTTTGTGTTCAAACTATTAAGAACTAGATGAGATCTTGTGTTTGTTTTACAGGTTTATGTTCAACAATGAACAAAGTTAAACAACATCACAAGTGCCATATAGCTTGCTCAGACTGATGACACTGTATTTTTTTTAGCTTATATATTTCATGCTCTAGTTTGGACATATTTTTGAATCAAAAGTTAACATTCATCTGACAATTCAACGTCAATTAAGTATAATTGGGTATACTTTGAAGAGTTGTTTTTTTTACTGAACAAATCACAAGCACGATCTCACAACGTTAGGTAGTAAATGTTTAGATCAAAAAACTTACAGTTCTGTCTCCATGTATCAAGGATTAAAAATTCTTTCCCCACATTTACATTTCCAATACATAGGCTTGTAATTAGAATATTTATCATAACCTTTAATTGAATCAATCAAGGGATTGGATGAATGTCCAAACTTGGGAGGGACAACAGGCATCTGAACTGGCTCGCAGTGCCCGCAGGAAACACACCTTCTCCCACATATTGGCGGCCTTGATCCGATCAGTGAAAATTTAACCTTCAACTTATTGTTCCCTTCTTCTTTTTCCTGAAGAATTATACATCGCACATACTTAACTACAAATTATAATTTTGGTTCTTATACATAATGAATTAATGAATAGGAAACACAAACGTAAACTCTAATTACCTTGAAAATGTTTGCCAAACTGTGCACTGGCCTTCCTGTAATATCAAATTTTGTAAGTCCATTGTACAAAACATATAATTGATTGATATACATATTTTTGTCTGCTTTATTTGTTACCTTGTGTGGTATATGGATTGCTGCAAAAGAAGAGAAGCATGACGATGAAGCAGGTACCATACATAACCATCATCTACAACTAAAAAACAAATATTAATTAATGAATGAAAAGAAATGGACAAAAAAAGGGGAAGAAGAGGTATATAAAAAAATAAGAATATATATCTTAGTTCTATATGATTATATATTGTTGTTTGACCCCTTTACATAAATTAAATTTATGTAATAATTATTCTGTAATATGAGCTTGCAGCTAGCATACAAATAAAAACATTCCTCAAATGGTAGGTCATATGTCAAAACATTAAGATGTCACACTAAAGATATAATGATAAAACCTAAGGTCTAACCATAGGTTAAATTTTAGTATGTGAAGTAAGGTTGTAAAAAATTTCCAAAGTTTATACGTATAAGTGGTCAATGGCATATGTATGATTTGTTTGACTATCGAAAGAATCACTGCCATACATGTTATTCTTTGAAAGTAAACTCTGAATTATCCATTTGGATGTCTTGAATTACTAAAAGATCAATCAAGAAGATATTGCATACAAGAGGAAGAAAATATATAAAAAAGATGTATTTATTGACAAAAGAGTAGGACATATATATACATGGATGCTTATTCCTGCTAGATAAAAGACATCCAGAAACAGCTGTTGCATTTCCCTTTCTATATATTTGCTGTTATAATTATTGTTAGTACTCGTGTTTTTAGTTTTGGATCAAGTAACAATGTTGATCTCAAATTCAATTTACATATTGCTGAAACAAGCCGTATCATTTGCTACACATTTTAACACATAATTATATATATGTACTATATTAATCGCATCTTTTACATTGCTGGTACACTGCTAGTACGGCTTCGTTTTGCGACTGATATGGGCGACGGTTAACAACGGCTAAAAAACGCGGCAGTCGCTAGCCGCCGTCTACCTCAAATATAACCCGCGAACAGAGAACGATTTCATCACTTTCGCACCATCTTCTTTCTTACTCTCTTCTCCCCCAATTTCGATTTTTACCAAAGCCGCCTCCCGCCTTTTGCCGACGCCGACAACCCCTTCCCGTTGCGCAATCCTTCCCTATTCTATTTCTCCCGATTTTTTGAGGTATATTGTGTTAAATCCTATTTATGTAAAATTTAGTAATTTCGGTATGAATATATTAGATTAGTTGTTATTAGATGATGATATAGTTTATTGGTTGATCTGGAGATAAAATTAAAACCCTAATTTAGAAAAGTAATTGATTTGAAACCGATGATTATTGTAGATTAGTTGATAATAATAGTGTGTTAGTTGATTTGGGGATGTTAGTAAGTGGTTTGATTGTTCACTTTGTAATTAAAGGTATGGTTGATTTAAAATTCAAAAATTAGTATCAAAAATTAGTATTATTGATCAATATGTTATTGATAGGTTTACACGAATGTTTATTATTGAAAAACGATGTTTGTTACAGTTTACGTAAAATTAGTGTATAATTATTGATTAATATTCTCTTAAGTAGGTACGGGTAAATATAAGTAATATTCTTTAATTAATTAGTGCGTGTTAGTTATAACTATTGGTGCTTAATATAAAACTAATTTATTTTAATTTGTTATTATTAGTGTTAACTTTTAATTTTAGCTTACAAAATCTGTAAATTAAAATTTTATTAGTTAAAAGAGTTTGAAAATACCTGATAAAGCGTATAATTTAGTTAACAAAACGTTAAGAAAAATTATACTTAAATAAATTTTGTAAAAAGTTTAAAAATGAAGATAACAACGAATATTGTACTAAAATCGATTTTGTAAAAAGTTAAATAACGAATATAACAACAAAAAATATTCTATTGAAATCGATTTTGTTAAAAAATCAAGAAATAAATATGAAAACAACAAATATTGTACTCAAATTGATTTTTTAAAAATTTAAGAAATGAATATGACAAGAACAAATATTATACTCAAATCGATTTTATTTAAAATTAAGAAACGAACATAACAAGAGGAAATATGCTACTGAAATCAATTTTCCAATAAGTTAAAAATTGAATATAACAAGAAATAATGTACTCAAATCGATTTTCTAAAAAGCTATGAAATTTATATGCAAGAACAAATATTGTACTAAATTCGATTACCTAAAAAAATTTAAAATGAATATAATATTGATTTGAAAATAAGCGTTAAGTATTATTATAACAAAATACAACTATCACAAATTAAAGCCTTTAGTTTCAAAAGATTTTGATTTATTTTAGAGAATACAACAACAAAAATACTCCCCTTGGATGCAATGTATGCGTAGAAAAGAAGTGAGCTGAAGTGTTGTCTTAAGTAGACAGAAGTATGGTGTGTAAAGCTTTTAGTCCTAAAAGGTTTTGCTTTATTTTAGAAAATAAAACAACAATAATATATCACTTGGGTGAGAAGTTGTGCATAAAATAGAAGTGAAGTGAAGTGCTATTGAAATTACTAACCTATTTTTTAAATTAGGGACAATGTTCGATTATTTTGTCGACCGTACATGAATGTATGAAGTCAGAACTGGAACGAAAGGCTCGGTAAAAGAACATTTCTACAATGGTGTACATGAATTTATTAGATTCGCAATATTTAATAATTGAAATAACGAAGAACTTCATTGCCATTGTAGTAAATGTCAACGTTTAAAACATTGGGAATCAGATACAATAAAAGTACATTTGTATAAATCTGAATTTGTGCCAAACTATTATTTATGGGATCGCCATAGAGAACTTGTTGCACCTACAGCGGATCCTGTTGCATCAGAGGTCGATATTGTTATGATGAAACCTAATAGAAGGTATGGTGAAAGATGCAGCACGATCAATATTCCTTACCGTTCAAGTTGACGGTGAAGAGTTGATATCGAAGAAGAACCGAATGTGGGAGCAAATTTTTTTAATGATTTATTGAATGCCGCTAAGAGACCATTATGGGATGGTTGTAAAAGTGAAACTGATTTATCAATAACCGTTGGATACATCACTATGAAATCAAAATTCAACTTTACAAGAGCTCGGCATATGCCATCCAAAAATCTAATGTGCGACAGTAATTATAAAGTGAAAACACTTATAATGACTTTCGGCCCGCCTTACCAAAAGATGGATACATGTATAAAAAGTTGCATGTTCTATTGAAAAAATGACATTAATCTTAGAAACCGCAAAATATGTAATGAAGAAAGATATAAACCAAGAAAAAAGAAAGGAAAGGAAGTTTCATACAAGAGAATGCATTATTTACCATTTACCCTTAGACTCTAAAGGTTATATGCTTCTTCAGCCACGGCATGTCATATGCGATGGTATAGCATGAGAAAACAGGAAGAGGGAACTTTGATGCATCCATCCGATGAAGAAGCATGAAAAAATTTCGATAAGACATATCCCACATTTGCTGCAGCAAGCCGTAACGTCGGACTTGGTTTATGTACGGATGAGTTTTCGTCATTCTCTCGGTTTGGTAGCAAATATTCATCTTGACCTGTTATCATTACTCATTATAATGTACCTATGTGGGTATGTATGAAAACTCCATACATATTTCTCACTATTGTTGCCCTGACCCCGATGATTCGATAGAAGGAATCGATGTTTATCTACAACCATTAATCGAAGAGCTGAAAACATTGTGGCTTGAAGGTGTTGAAACATACGACATTTCAAAACAATGGAATTTTCATATATTCGCTTCTTTGTTATGGAATATTACTGATTTTCCTGCATATGGGATGCTTTCAGGTTGGAGTGCGGGCGATCGTCTAGCCTGCCCTTATTGCATGGAAGAAACAAGATTATTTTCTTTACGGTACGGAAGGAATCTTAGTTTGATTGTCATCAGTGTTTTCTCCATCCCAATCATACTTTTAGAAGAAACAAAAAACTTTTAAAGCTAATAGAGAAGAGAATATGCAACCATCAAAGATTTGGTCAAGCAAAGAAATATACGAAATTGTAAAGTACTACCCGAAGATACATGAAACTGGAATACAGACTGAAATTCCAAGTAAATTAGGCATTCATAATTGGTGGAAACAAAGTATATTTTGGAAGTTACCTTATTGGAAAGATCTCATACTTCGACATAATATTGACGTGATGCATAACGGAAAAAAACATGTTTGATAACGTGTTTAATACAATTATTAATGTTAAAGGGAAAACTAAAGACGATTTGAATTCAAGACTCGATACAACACACTTTTGTAAACGTCCCGAACTTCATATGTAGCTGAATGACAATAGAAAACCCAAAGCATGCTATGAGCTAGACAACAAGCAAATAAAACTCATGTTAAAGTGGGTGGAAGGACTAAAATTCCCTGATGGGATGTCTTTTAATCTCCGTAGATGTGTTGACTTTAAAAATAGTAAATTGAGTGTGATGAAAAGTCACGAGTGTCATATCATGATGGAATATTTATTACCTGTGGTTTTCAAAGAACTTTTCCCATTAAAAGTGTGGAGTGTTATAATAGAATTAAGTCTATTTTACAAACAGCTTTGTTCGACAACGTTAAAAATCGACCGTATATGTAAACTTGAAGTAGAAATACCTATACTGGTAGACAAACTGGAGAAAATATTTCAGCCCAGATTTTATTTAATGTAATGGAACATTTACCTGTTCATCTTCCATCCAAATCTCTTTACCGAAATCATATGCAATATAGATGGATGTATCCATTTGATGGGTAATAGTAAATATCCATAAAATTGTTGTTAGTTTAAAATTCAGATTCATGTAAGTGCATTTAAATTGAATTAATTTTGTAATAGGTACTTGAATCATCTAAAGAAAAAATTAGACAGAAAGCACGAGTTGAAGGTTCAATTTGCAAATCGTATCTTGAAGAAGAAGCTTCATTCTTTTTCTCTCATTACGTCAGTAACCATGTGAACTTATCGTGTGTAATTGGTCCTTGTAATGATGTAGACATTGAAGAAGATTATTCGTAGACAATGTTGTCTATTTTTAGACGACGTAGCCGACCTGTTGGAAAATGTGTGGAAATACGGTTAGACGATAGAGATCAACATGTAGCACATACATATGTTCTTCTTAATTGTACTGACGTTTTACCATTTGTTAGGTAATAATAAATTCATATTTATTTCAATGATACTTACATTTAATCGTAATGAAAAATATAGTACATATATATTCACAGCATTTACGAATCACAACATCCATCTAGCGATCTCAGTAAGAAATTTTCTAAATGGCTTTAGAACTACACTTATGGTCCAAAAGATAGCGTCGTTGATGAAGGATTAAAACATCTTGCACTCGGACCAAAAAGAAATTCAAGACTTAACCAATATTCTTTATCAATGGATTTAAATTCAACATCAAGGATTATGGTGTTGAAAAATTTACATATAACAGTGGCGTATTTGTCAAAGGCAGTGAAGATCTAGATGAGCATATAAAAGATTTTTACGGCATCTTAAAAAGGTTTTAGATTCGACATACTATATACAACCTGTAGAAAAAGTTTTTTTATTCAAATGCAATTGGTTCAGCAATATTCCTGGATCTGGAATCAATGTGCATAAAGATTATAAACTTATAAAAATAAAGCACACCTCACATTACTATAAGTATGATTCTTTCGTATTGGCCAAGCAAGCATTACAAGTTTATTTTGATCCATATCCATCCTTATAAAGAGAAAAAGTAGATTAGTCTGCTGTTTTTAATAAAAGGCAAGATTCACGTTTGATGAAATTAATTTTCTGGCAGAAGTAGTGTATCAAATGGATCTAGAGCCAAATGATGAAATAATAACAGCTGATGATAATGATTTGGGTTTGTTAAATGATGAATTGAATGTTTTAGTAGAAGCATTCGGGAGCACAGAAGAGAAAAATATAGAGTATGAGACCGAGACTGAATTAGAAGACAACGAAGGCTAAAAAATTTGAATTTTTGTACCATTTGTTGTATAATGTATATTCTGAGTTTCGCCTATTATCAACAATGATGACTACGTTGTGAGTTATGTCTTATTGTTTTTTTCTAAATTATGTATATATACTCAGGAGATCTTGTCTCACTTATGATGTTTTAGTGCAAGTTTTATGTGATAATGATTAATCAACCATGTTTTCTAATAATGAACTGATATTTTTTTCATTATACGAAATGATATGTTTGTAACAGATATGCAAGAAGACATTCTAACAGATCTTAGCCTTCTCCTTCCGCTGGTGCGGGTGCCAGCAGCACAGCGCCGGACTGTCCGATGGAAGAGGTAGTGCCGAAGAGCGTGAGAAAGTATCAAATTTATTAATTTTCACCATTTAAAATTTATTAAATTCGTACATCTTATTTTATATAGGGGGTTTGAGGTCCAGCCGAGCAACTTTATTATGCAAGTGTCGAGAAAGACATTCATAAGCCGGATGTCGGGACATTGGGCTCATTGGTATGACATTCCCAATCACGTCAAGAATGCCATATTCGTGGACTTGATGGTAATTTTAAATTTATAATTTATTTGTAAAGTAATACAATGTACTCAAACCAATATCAATTTCAATACGCAGGCAGCTGTTCATGTGGACCCACAAGATATGGATGTTTTTGTCAATCATTGGAACCAGAGAATGTGTAAAAATTATAGAGACACCATATCAAAAGCCAAAAGAGCAGGAAAGAAGCCATCTTGGATGGGCGCTGATGTATGGGCTCAATTTTCCCAGCTGTGGGAAACTCCAGAGTCGAAGGTAAGTAATAAATATCATTTCATTTTGTTATTGCATTTTTTTAAATTCGTATATTAGATGCATTAATTTAGTTAATAGTGCGTTTAAATTTATATGAATTATCGACACGGAACCATGCAAGCAGGACTAACAATCCTGCTTTGCACCGCAGTGGGTTGAAGTTCTTATAACAACATTGGAGGGAATTGGTAAAGTTATAAAATGCATTTATAAATAGTTATAAAATAATTTAGTCATATTGGTAACATTATTCATTGTACATACAACTTCAGTTTCAGCAATATAATCGCGAGCATGCACTGGCTAGGGTCTTAAGTCACTCACATGCCATCGAGTGCATGGATGAGGAGGGAAATATTTTGTATAAATTTACGGATGATAAATCCAAATTTGTGCTGGTAAATTTGTTTAATTTTTTTTACTGCACACTTGATAAGTTATTTATTATTTATTATTACAAACTACTGTTCTTCATCGCAGGAGAAATACGAGGCGGAGAATGCTCGATTAGCGCAGTCCACTGGCCGTGAGTTGACCTTAGAGGAGGAGGACCATATTTGGGATGCTCTCATTGACATGCCTGCTCGAAATATGTGTTATGGTTATGGAAATCAGGAGGTAAACTGCTTCATTAACTAATATATAAATTATATTTAATCCTGAAGCAAATTATATTCCAATTAAATAATTTGCAGGCAATGATGACCTGAAAGGTTTATAGGAGATCCAAGACCAAGGAGAAGATAGCTCTACTTAAGCAGCGTATGGCAGAATTCAATGATTGGCGGAAGGGTAGAGGATTGACGCAGCTGCTAGATGAGCGGATAATTAGCAGAGCACGAGAGGATGCTTGGTAAGGATGGGTCAGGAGATGATGAGAGGATGAATAGGTATAGATTTTTTTGACTTGTGTTGATGGGGTTGGTACTTTATTGATGATTATGTATAGTGATGATTGCGAATTTGATGAACATTAGTATTTGTGTAGATTGAAAGAAGCTATGCGGTAGGATCGTATGATATGGAATAGTGGAATGGTCTAGGTAGATAGCAATAAGCAGTAAGTAAAGTAGACACAAAGACTTTATGCTGGTTCGGACCTCTTGTCCTACGTCCAGTCCCTAAGCTCCTCTTAGGAATTCAACTAACCAACAACCCTCACTTAACCTGGAGAAATAGGTTTACAACTTACCCGAACAACCGAACGAGATTTCTTGCCTCAACTACTGAAGAGGACTTCAACTAGATACAAAGAGTATTTCTGACTTGTTGTGTTCTTGATAACACTAATGAGTCTAATTGAGTACAATTTTCCTATAATCTTATACTCAAGAATATGAAATGTGTTTATGAAGATTTAAGATAGATTGCTATGAATCAAAAGAGTATTTAAGATAAATCAGAGATTCATGCAATTGAAGTGGTTTGAGGTTGCTTTTGAAAACTTAAGAAATCTGAAAATATGATTGAGATAATAGAGAGATTAAAGAAATTAGAATTCGTTAATTTGCAAATGATAGAGTCATGTATTTATAGGTGTAGAAGAGGTGTATCTATTTGCAAAGGATCTAGTCAAGAGACGCATCCATTACCATTGGAGAATGGTTGCAACTCCTTGGAAGGTGAAGATGACTTTTCATAAAAAAAATCGTAGGTTTAAATTCAGTCAACTAAATAGGGAATTTCAGTCGACTGAAGCTATGCATGTTGTAATTCTGTAACAGGTTCAGTCGACTGAACTGGTAGTTTCTGCACAGTGAAATTTAACTAAAATATTAAGTTATGAAATGTGTTCTTGTGTTTGTGTAAGCTTCATGAGGATAGATTTTAACAATAAAACTAAGACTAAGACCTATATATAATAAGTACTCATGATATCCTTGGTCTTCATAGTCATTCCTTTAGCTTTGCACATAACTCTTTCTTTTTGTTGAAGCACATTGTCATTGATCAAAATATAGCGTATCAACATTCTCCCCCTTTTTGATTGATGACAATACCTATGTTTGTAGAGATGTAATTAACTTTCCTCCCCCTGAATATATGCACTATCTTTCCTACAAAACAAAGTTAGTGACATAGACTTTTCTCCCCCTTTGTCATGGACAAAAAGGAAGTAATAATTTGTAGAAGTATATAATTGTCAAACAAAGCAACCACATGCATGCATAACCATAGTGTGAATTATACAAACAATATAGTATCACGAAATAAAAGAAGGCTATTTATACAAGCCTTTTCAGAAGTGTTTGAAAATTAATAAAGAGTTCCGAAAATCAAACCATCAAAATGATCAAGGATCCTTGTCCCAATCATAAGAGCCTTCACGTCCTCCTTCCGGTTCACGAATAACAGGGCCACCGGTTGGTTGTCTAAAAGCTGATCCTCCTTGACCACCACTGTTACCACTAGTGCTGCTGCTCGGATCCTCCTCAGAAGATGTCCACGTGAATGTTGGAGCTGGGCGCTTGCCGCGTGAGGTAGAAGCAGAAGTGGTGCTGGTGCATGAAATGGCATCCCATAGTTTATTGAAGAACCCTTTTACCCTATCAAGTTTGTGATCAACCTTTTTGAGACGAGTATCAAGGATTTGTTGCTTCCTTGATGGAATTCCCAACGATTGATTTGTAGTAAAATCTGGTTGAACAAGACGTATTTCATCATCTTGATCAAGAGGTTCTTGTTGTGGAGCTTGAGGTTGAGGTTGGTGAGGTTGTTGTTGACGTGCTTCCCATTCGGCTAGTGACATGATACGAGGAGGCCTTACCGATAGTTGCATGAGGCTTATAGTCCGATGGTTGATTTGACGAACCATCTTATTTTCTGAGTTCGGTAGTGGCGTATCAACGTCTAGGAGAAGTCGCATTATGTACTCGCCAAAATATATCGTTCTCATTTTCCCATTGTTGAAGAAAAGAAATTCATCAAGTATCAATTGCACCTAATTTACTTTAATATTTCCCCATATAGCATATAGTGCCCGGTAGTTATTCGAGTACACTATTTCATAGGAGCCGGTGCATGGGGTAATGGTCCCCATAAGAGCTTTGTGTAAAAAGCCTAGCTCTTGGTCTTAAGGAGGCGGATTTGATATCTTGGTTATTGATCTCATCCTCTAAAAATTGATGATTTATATTGTCATGAATATGAGGATTGAAATCTATTTCCTCAAGCTTTCTACCAACGTTTGGGGATCCAAGAATATGAGAAATGCGATCAAGTGAAAACCATACCTTATTCCCGCATACCATACTCCAAACACTGTCATTTGTGTTTGGTGTCCGAGGTTGAGGTTGGCATAGAATAATTTGACCATATATGGTTGATGGCATGGTCATTACGATTAATGTCTAAAAGTGATGTCAAACTTGCCTGGTCTGTTAAAGCTTGAATATTGTAGGTTTGAAGACCTTGGAAATCAATAAATGAGTGCTCGAAGATCCTTGACTTCTTCATCTTGTTCCACCGAGTGACCGCAACTCCGTTGTAAAGCCATTGTGCGATTTGGGCATCAATTGGCTCGGAGGAGGTTGAAGTTGAAGCTCTAGAACGTTTAGGAGGCAATATTGTGGAAATTTTGAGGAAGAAAAAAGGTAGGAATTGGGGGCTAGGGTTTACTTAGAAATAGGGAAGATGAAGTTTGGAACCGGTAAAAATAAAAGTTAAAAGTGAAAAAGACGGTTAAGTAGGGTAAGAAAACTTGGTAAACTGCGTTCAGTCGACTGAAATGTTCTGTTCAGTCGACTGAACTGGAAACCGAAAGTTTTCTGGCTAAAATTCAGTCGACTGAACTGTTGGCTGAAAGTTTCTGTCATATATTTAGTCGACTGTGCAGAACTACTCAGTCGACTGAATTTTGCATTTTTGGTTTTTCTTGACTTTTTGAATGCAAATGTTTTACTTAATGAAATAATTACAATTATATAGTAATATTATGATACAGCAATATTATTTTGACCACAAAACCATCATTTCTTGGGGGATGGAGTCTTCTTCTTTGGTGTTATATATCCCTCATTCACCATATAATTCTTGTCCCATGAATTTGGGCTATATTTAGGTATTTAAGGAGATACCCAAGGATTTATCGGATTGATTGATGTACGATATGAAGAAGATGGATCAAACGAATTAGCTGATCGAGGTAAGGGCTCACTCACATCCTTTTTCTTTGAGCTGCAAAATTTTAAACCAATTTGCTCAAGAAATCTTAAGCGTTTAGCCGTTACTTTCTGCTCAAAATACAATTCACGTTGAAGGTCTATTTGCTGCTACTGATTATGATGAATTTCATCAATCTTTTTCTTCGTATCTGGAGAGATAAATAGCGCACGTTTGGCCTTCTTGGAATCTGGTGCATACCCGGTTCGATAATTTTCCCATTTATAAACAGGTTCATGTTTTGGTGTTGGCGTAGGAAGATGAGGCGATAAGGCTGAGCTATCGGTTGAGAAAGTTATGATGATGGGTGAGTTTGATTTGTTGGAGGACATTTTTCTACATAGTTTGAACTTTTTGTTTTAAAAAAATGTTTGTATTTTGTTTTAGTTTTCAACATGTATATATATAGGCTTAGAGTTATAAGGAAAGTGTGGTGTAGAATCAATAGGAGTTTAGAGCCAGAAATTGAATTACCGGTTAATAATTTATTTGAAATGAATGGTCTTGGAGGGATGTTCTAGTTTTTGTAATATTATGTAGCTAATTCAAGTGTATAGCTCAAATGGTTATGTTATCAAAGTTATAGTAAAGTGACCTAAGTTCAACTCTTACCTTTGTTGTGATGATTATTTTGATTATAAAAAATTTTAATTTATTTTTATGTTAAAAATTTAAATATCTTTTTCTGATATTAAACCTAATTCTGGACGTAGTTTAACAAATGAATTTTCTAAGAGTGGTTTGCTAAATATTTCAGCTATTTGATTTTCGGTAGAAATATATTCTAAATTGATAATTCCCTTTTCGATATTGTCACGTAGAAAATGGTGACGAATATCAATATGTTTTGTATGAGAGTGATTTACCAGATTTTTAGATAAATTTACTGTACTTGTATTATCACAATATATTTTAGAGTTTGTTAAATTTATATCAAAATATTTAAGTGTTTGTTGCCTAAATATGACTTGAGTACTAGCTAAGGCAGCAGATATATATTCCGCTTCACAGATTGAAAGCGAAACACAATTTTGTTTCTTACTAAACCAAGATACAAGTGATTTTTCAATGAAATGGCACATACCACTTGTACTTTTTCTATCTGTTCGAGATCCACCAAAATCAGCATCACTAAATGAAACTAAATTGAACAGACAATCTTTTGGATAGAAAAGACCAAAGTCCTTAGTATTATTAAGATATCGCATAATTCGTTTTACAGCTATTAAATGTGATTCTTTAGGATTAGCTTGAAAATGTGCACATAAACATACATTCATCATTATTTCTGGTCTACTAGTGGTTAAGTAAAGTAAAGAGTATATCATACTTCTAAACAACTTTTGATCTACACTCTTGCCGTTTCATCTCGATCGAGACACTTTTGTCATTTTCATCTCGATCGAGAGATTCTTGAACTTTTTCAAATTCTTCTTCCTATATTTTTTTCTTGTCTTTTAAAAAATCTCTTCCAAATTCAGCTTTGTTCTGATTTTCACGTGTCTCTTTAAGTTTCTTTTTGAGAATTTTTATAGTATTTAAAAATTCAGTGTTTACTTCTATTAAATCATCATAAGATAAATCACTAATCTCATATTCTTGAGCCATGAAGCACACATTTTCTTGTTCATTATTGCTATCACTATCACTATCTGATGAATCTGAATCTGAATCATCCCATGTGACAGAAAAAGCCTTCATTAAATTTGTCATTCTTATTCTTGTTGTTGAAGTTTTTCTGATTCTCCTTCTTTAACTCCGGACAGTCTTTTATCATATGACCTTTCTTGTGACAATTAAAACATTCCATATTTGAGGATGAAGGTTTGTTCAAGAAATTCTTTTTGAAACCGTTTTTATTTCCTTTTCTATATTTTAAGAATTTCTTGAAATTTTTGGCAATAAATGATAGATCCTCATCTTCAGACTCTGATTCTTCCTTTTCTGTGTGAAAAGCCACATTTTTTCTTTCATGTGCTTGATCTTTCTTAGCTTGCATGTTAACTTCATAAGACATAAGGTTTCCAATTAATTCTTCTGGTTTCATTGTAGATAGATCGTTTGCGTCCTCGATTGCTAAGACTTTTCTCTCCCATTCATCAGTGAGCGAATTTAGGACCTTAGATACAATATCAAAATCCGTATACTTTTCTCCGAATCCTATTAAGGCATGATGAATGTCTTGAAATCTCGAGTACATGTCATTGATGGATTCATTCTGTCGCATTCTAAAGTTTTGGAACTGGTTCTTTAGCATGGAGATCTTTGTTTGTTTGACCTTATTTGTGCCTTCATGTATGGTTCTAAGTGTATCCCATATCTGATGTGCAATAGTACAAATGCTAACACGATTGAACTCATTTCTATCCAAAGCGCAAAATAGCATATTCATAGCGTTGGCAATTGCACTAGCTTCATTCTTCTGAGTTTGTGTCCATGTAGGGTAATCTGTTATGGCTACAACGAACTCTGCTTGAGTTGCATTCTAGGCTTCAAAGCTTGTTGCTTGCATATAAATCCTCATCCTTGTAGCCCAATAATTATAGTTTAGTCCATTGAATAGAGGGGGTCTTTGGGTAGATAGTCCTTCTGTAAATGTAGAGCTATATGCAGTTGTTGTGCTTGTGTTTGCGTTATTTTCCATATTATCAATATGTCAAATAACGGTGTTATGTTTATAGGACAACCTCACTCTGATACCAACGGAAAGAAGATATGCGGTAGGATCGTATAATATGGAATAGTGGAATGGTTTAGGTAGATAGCAATAAGCAGTAAGTAAAATAGACACCAAGACTTTATGCTGGTTCGGACCTCTTGTCCTACGTCCAGTCCCTAAGCTCCTCTTAGGAATTCAACTAACCGACAACCCTCACTTAACCTGGAGGAATAGGTTTACAACTTACCCGAACAACCGAACGGGATTTCTTGCCTCAACTACTGAAGAGGACTTCAACTAAATACAAAGAGTATTTCTGACTTGTTGTGTTCTTGATAACACTAATGAGTCTAATTGAGTACAATTTTCCTATAATCTTATCCTCAAGAATACGAAATGTGTTTATGAAGATTTAGGAAATATAGATTGCTATAAATCAAAAGAGTATATAAGATATATCAGAGATTCAAGCAATTAAAGTGGTTTGAGATTGCTTTTGAAAACTTAAAAAATCTAAAAATATGATTGAGATAATAGAGAGATTAAAGCAATTAGAATTTGTTAATTTGCAAATGATAGAATCATGTATTTATAGGTGTAGAAGAGGTGTATCTATTTGCAAAGGATCCAGTCAAGAGATGCATCCATTACCATTGGAGAATGGTTGAAACTCCTGGAAAGAAGAAGGTGTCTTTTCATTAAAAAAATCGCAGGTTTAAATTCAGTCAACTGAATAGGGAATTTCAGTCGACTGAAGCTGTGCATGTTGTAATTCTGTAACAGGTTCAGTCGACTGAACTGGTAGTTTCTGCACATTGAACTTTTAACTAAAATATTAAGTTATGAAATGTGTTCTTGTGTCTGTGTAAGCTTCATGAGGATAGATTTTAACAATAAAACTAAGACTAAGACCTATATGTAACAAGTACTCATGATATCCTTGGTCTTCATAGTCATTCCTTTAGCTTTGCACATAACTCTTTCTTTTTGTTGAAGCACATTGTCATTGATCAAAATGTAGCGTATCAACATTCTCCCCCTTTTTGATTGATGACAATACCTATGTTTGTAGATATGTAATTATCTTTCCTCCTCCTGAATATATGCACTATCTTTCCTACAAAACAAAGTTAGTGGCATAGACTTTTCTCCCCCTTTGTCATCGACAAAACGGAAGTAATAATTTGTAGAAGTATATAATTGTCAAACAAAGCAACCACATGCATGCATAACCATAGTGTGAATTGTACAAACAATAGAGTATCACGAAATAAAAGAATGCTATTTATAGAAGCCTTTTCAGAAGTGTTTGAAAATTAATAAAGAGTTCCGAAAATTAAACCATCAAAATGATCAAAGATCCTTGTCCCAATAATAAGAGCCTTTACGTCCTCCTTCCGGTTCACGAATAACAGGGCCACCGGTTGGTTGTCTAAAATCTTATCCTCCTTGACTACCACTGTTACCACTAGTGCTGCTGCTCGGATTCTCCTCGGAAGATGTCCACGTGAACGTCGGAGCTGGGCGCTTTCCGCATGAGGTAGAAGCAGAAGTGGTGCCGGTGCATGAAATGCCATCCCATAGTTTATTGAAGAACCCTTTTACCCTATCATGTTTGTGATCAACCTTTTTGAGACGAGTATCAAAGATTTGTTGATTCCTTGATGGAATTCCCAACGATTGATTTGTAGTAAAATCTGGTTGAACAAGACGTATTTCATCATCTTGATCAAGAGGTTCTTGTTGTGGAGCTTGTGGTTGAGGTTGGTGAGGTTCTTGTTGACGTGCTTCCCATTCGGCTAGTGACATGATACGAGGAGGCCTTACCGGTAGTTGCATGAGGCTTATATTCTGATGGTTGATTTAATGAACCATCGTATTTTCTGAGTTCGGTAGTGGCGTATCAACGTCTAGGAGAAGTCGCATTATATACTCGCCAAAATATATCGTTCTTATTTTCCCATTGTTGAAGGAAAGAAATTCATCAAGTATCAATTGCACCCAGTTTACTTTAATATTTCCCCATATAGCATATAGTGCCCGGTAGTTATTCGGGTACACTATTTCATAGGAGCCGGTGCATGGGGTAATGGTGCTCATAAGAGCTTTGTGTAAAAAGCATAGCTCTTGGTCTTAAGGAGGCGGATTTGATATCTTGGTTATTGATCTCATCCTCTAAAAATTGATGATTTATATTGTCACGAATATGAGGATTGAAATCTATTTCCTCAAGCTTTCTACCAGCGTTTGGGGATCCTAGAATATGAGCAATGCGATCAAGTGAAAACCATACCTTTTTCCCGCATACAATACTCCAAACACTGTCATTCGGATTTCGTGGAGTTTGGTGTCCGAGGTTGAGGTTGGCATAGAATAATTTGACCATAATATGGTTGATGGCATGGTCATTACGATTAATGTCTAAAAGCACTGTCAAACTTGCCTGGTCTGTTAAAGCTTGAATATTGTAGGTTTGAAGACCTTGGAAATCAACAAATGAGTGCTCGAAGATCCTTGACTTCTTCATCTTTTTCCACCGAGTGACCGCAACTCCATTGTAAAGCCATTGAGCGATTTGGGCATCAATTGGCTCGGAGGAGGTTGAAGTTGAAGCTCTAGAACGTTTAGGAGGCATAATTGTGGAAATTTTGAGGAAGAAAAAAGGTAGGAATTGGGGGCTAGGGTTTACTTAGAAATAGGAAAGATGAAGTTTGGAAACGATAAAAATAAAAGTTAAAAGTGAAAAAGTTGACTAAGTAAGGTAAGAAAACTTGGTAAACAGCGTTCAGTCGACTGAACTGGAAGCCGAAAGTTTTCTGGCTAAAATTCAGTCGACTGAACAGAGATTTTCAGTCGACTGAACTGTTGGCTGAAAGTTTCTGTCATATATTTAGTCGACTGTGCAGAACTATTCAGTCGACTGAATTTTGCATTTTTGGTTTTTCTTGACTTTTTGAATGCAAATGCTTTATTCAATGAAATAATTAAAATTATATAGTAGTATTATGATACAACAATATTATTTTGACCACAAAACCATCATTTCTTGAGGGTCGGAGTCTTCTTCTTTGGTGTTATATATCCCTCATTCGCCATATAGTTCTTGTCCCATGAATTTGGGCTATATTTGGGTATTTGAGGAGATACCCAAGGATTTATCGGATCGATTGATGTACGATATGAAGAAGATGGATCAAATGAATTAACTGGTCGAGGTAAGGGCTCACTCACATCCTTTTTCTTTGAGCTGCAAAATTTTAAACCAGTTTGCTCAAGAAAGCTTAAGTGTTTAGCCGTTGCTTTCTGTTCAAAATACAATTCACGTTGAAGGTCTATTTGCTGCTATTGATAATGATGAATTTCATCGATCTTTTTCTTCGTATCTGGAGAGATAAATAGCGCACGTTTGGCCTTCTTGGAATCTGGTGCATACCCGGTTCGATAATTTTCCCATTTATAAACAGGCTCGTGTTTTGGTGTTGGCGTAGGAAGATGAGGTGATGAGGCTGAGCTATCGGTTGAGAAAGTTATGATAATGGGTGAGTTTGATTTGTTGGAGGACATATTTCTACATAGTTTGAACTTTTTGTTTTGAAAAAAAAGTTTGTATTTTGTTTTAATTTTTAACATGTGTATATATATATAAGCTTAGAGTTATAAGGAAAGTGTGGTGTAGAATCAATAGGAGTTTGGAGCCAGAAATTGAATTACCGGTTAATAATTTCTTTGAAATGAATGGTCTTGGAGGGATGTTCTAGTTTATGTAATATTATGTAGCTAATTCAAGTGTATAGCTCAAATGGTTATGTTATCAAACTTATAGTCAAGTGACCTAAGTTCAACTCTTACCTTTGTCGTGATGATTATTTTGATTTTAAAATTTTGTAATTTATTTTTATATTAAAAATTTAAATATCTTTTTCTGATATTAAACCTAATTCTCAACGTAGTTTAACAAATGAATTTTCTAAGAGTGGTTTGGTAAATATATCAGCTATTTGATTTTCGGTAGAAATATATTCTAAATTGTTAATTCCCTTTTCGATATTGTCACGCAGAAAATGGCGACGAATATCAATATGTTTTGTACGAGAGTGATTTACCAGATTTTTAGATAAATTTATTGTACTTGTATTATCACAGTATATTGTAGAGTTTGTTAAATTTATATGAAAATCTTTAAGTGTTTGTTGCATATATATGACTTATGTACTAGCTAAGGCAGCAGATATATATTCCGCTTCACAGGTTGAAAGCGAAACACGATTTTGTTTCTTACTAAACCACGATACAAGTGATTTTTCAATGAAATGGCACGTACCACTTGTACTTTTTCTATCTATTCGAGATCCACCAAAATCAGCATCACTAAATGAAACTAACTCGAACGAACAATCTTTTGGATAGAAAAGACCAAAGTCCTTAGTATTATTAAGATATCGCATAATTCATTTTACGGCTCTTAAATGTGATTCTTTAGGATTAGCTTGAAAACATGCACATAAACATACACTCGTCATTATTCTGGTCTACTAGCGGTTAAGTAAAGTAAAGAGCCTATCATACTTCTAAACAACTTTTGGTCTACACTCTTGCCATTTTCATCTCGATCGAGATGAGTCGTGGTACCCATAGGAGTAGTTTTACCAGAAGTGTTTTCGATTCCAAAACATTTAATTTGATTAGCACAATATTTTTCTTGGTTTAAGAAAATTCCATTCGTTAATTGTTTAATTTGAAGTCCGAGAAAATAAGATAATTCTCTCATATGTGACATTTCGAACTCCTTAGTCATTATATTTGAAAATTCTTTACACAGTTTTTCATTAGTTGAACCAAATATAATATCATCTACATATATTTGAATTGTTAAAATGTCTTTAGTAGTGTTTTTAACGAATAGAGTTTGATCTACTTTTCCAATTTGGAATCCTGAATCTAGTAGATATCTCTTAAGTCTCTTATACCAAGCACGAGGTGCTTGTTTAAGACCATATAAGGCTTTTTTTAATTTATATACATGATCCAGATATTTTTCATGAATAAATAAAGGGGGTTATTCTACATATACATTTTCTTTTATAAAACCATTAAAAAAGGCACTTTTAACATCCATTTGATAAAGTTTAAAATTGTGAAAACAAGCGAAGGCTAATAAAATATGTATTGCTTCTAGTCTTGCAACAGGAGCAAACGTTTCTTCGTAATCGATTCCTTCTTCTTGATTATAGCCTTGTGCTACTAGTCTTGCTTTATTTCTAGTAATATTTCCAAATTCGTCTGCTTTATTTTTATAGACCCATTTAGTTCCAATTACTGATTGGTCATTGGACGAGGAACTAACTCCCAAACATTATTTCGTTCAAACTGATTTAACTCTTCTTGCATGGAAATAATCCAGTATTCATCTATTGAAACTTCTTTTGAATTTTTAGGCTCAATAGTTGAAAGAAAAGCAACATGATCCATTTGGTTTAGTTGACTTCTTATTTGAACTTGCGAATCAATCTCTCCAATTATATTTTGTGTAGGATGATCTCGTAGGATTCTAGGAGGAGATCTAATTTGATTGTTATTGATTTGATTAATATTTTCATTATTTTCAAAACTTATATTTTCTGTGTTGGATATAATTTCTTTATCATCTTTGATGATTGTATTTTATTAAAGTTTTCATCAAAAGATACATGTAAAGTTTCTTCTATTACATTTGTTCGTTTATTGAAAACACGATATGCCTTACTTCGTTCTGAGTAACCAACAAAAATGCCATGATCAGCTTTTGAATCAAATTTTCCAAGTTGGTCTTTTGTGTTAAGAATAAAACATTTTGACCAAAAGATTTTTAAGTACGAAATATTAGTTTTTCTTCCATTAAAAAGTTCATATGAAGTGTTTTTAATTAAAGGTCATATGGAAACACGATTTAATACATAGCACGCAGTTGCTACAGCTTCTGCCCAAAAATGCTTTGGTAATGTACTTCCATTTAATAACGTTCTTGTGCATTCTTGAAGAGTTCTATTTTTCCTTTCTAAAACTCCATTTTGTTGTGGAGTTTTAGGAAATGAAAAATTATGATTTATACCTTTCTTTTTAAAAAATAATTCAAATGATTCATTTTCAAATTCGCCTTCATGATCACTCCTTATATTTTTGACTTTTAAATTCTTATATTTTGAATTCTTTTAACAAAATTTTTGAAATAATCAAACGTATCACTTTTGTTTTTCATAAACATCGTCTATGTATATCTTGAGAAATCATCAACTATTACAAAAACATATTGATTATGGTTAATAGATTGAACCTGTGTTGGTCTGAATAAATCCATATGTAACAATTCTAATGGTTGTAAAGTTGAAATAAATTTCTTAGATTTAAAAGATGATTTAGTCAATTTTCCTAATCGACAATCATCGCAAATATTATATATTTTAAAATTTATTTTTTGCAAGCCTTTGACTAATTCATTTTTTGAAAGTTTTTGAATAGATTTAAAATTAATATGACAAAATCTTTTGGGCCATAACCAAGGATCATTATCTTTGACCATTAAACACATATCTTTTTATTATTAATTTTCATGTTTAAAACATAAATATTTCTATCTCTCTTTCCTTCAAAAATAAGATTTTGATTTTGATAAAAAATACAACATTTATTTTCAGAAAAAGTTATTTTAAAACCTTTGTCGCATAGTTGACTTATGCTTAATAAATTATGTTTTAAGTTTTTAACTAAAGAAACATTTGTAATAAGGGGTAAATTTGATATACCGTAGTTGCACACATCTCCTTTGCCAATGATGAAACCTTTTGAATTATCTCCGAAGGTAACAGAGCCACCATCAAAGTATGAAATATTTGCAAGCATTTCTTTGTCTCCGGTCATGTGTTTTGAGCAACCACTATCCAAAATCCATTTTCTTTTCTTGAGTGGGACCTACAAAAAATATTAATAAATATATTGGTGCCCACCTTTTAATAGGTCCCAAGAGTTAGATCTTAGGAAACCAAACCCAAGTGGGTTTAGTATCCCTTTTATACAGATAATTACTATTTTTGTGAACTGTTTCTATAAAGGAATTTATATATTTGTTCCGAATTAAATTATTATTTGTTTTCGAAGCCCATATTTTGATTTCCTTTTTCTTTTTAGTGTGTCTTGGTATGTTATATTTCAATACTATACTATGTTTTAAATTATCTTCCTTCTTAAAATTAGCATTTTTCTTTGGAAGAATTTTTGATTCCTTTTTAAAACCTAATCCATTTTTATTTGAAGAGGATTGAGAATTTTCAAGAATTGTAGATAAATTTTCTCTTCCCTTATTAAAATTAGAAACATTTTTAGTAATGTTATCTAATTTAATTTGAAGACTGGTATTTTCTAATTCAACTTGTTTTAGTTTGTTTTTTAAATTTTGATTTTCATAAATAATTTCCTCATTCTTTGTTTTTTGTGTTTCAATTTCTTGGCTCAAAAGTAAGAGTTGACTATCTGAGTTTGAGAGGGATTCTTGAACTTTTTCAAATTCTTCTTCCAATATTTTTTTCTTGTCTTTTAACATATCTCTTTCAAATTCAGCTTTGTTCTGATTTTCACGTGTCCCTTTAAGTTTCTTTTTGAGAATATTTATAGTATTTAAAAATTCAGTGTTTACTTCTATTAAACCATCATAAGATAAATCACTAACCTCAGATTCTTGAGCCATGAAGCACACATTTGCTTGTTCATTGTTGCTATCACAATCACTATCTGATGAATCTGAATCATCCCATGTGACAGAAAAAGCCTTCTTTAAATTTGTCTTTCTTATTCTTGCTGTTGAAGTTTTTCCGATTCTCCTTCTTTAACTCCGGACAGTCTTTTATCACATGACCTTTCTGGTGACAATTAAATCATTCCATATTTGAGGATGAAGGTTTGTTCAAGAAATTCTTTTTGAAACCGTTTTTATTTCCTTTTCTATATTTTAAGAATTTCTTGAAATTTTTGGCAATAAATGCTATATCCTCATCTTCAGACTCTGATTCTTCCTTTTCTGCGTGAAAAGCCACATTTTTTCTTTCCTATGCTTGATCTTTCTTAGCTTGCATGTTAACTTCATAAGACATAAGGTTTCCAATTAATTCTTCTGGTTTCATTGTAGATAGATCGTTTGCTTCCTCGATTGCTAAGACTTTTCTCTCCCATTCATTAGTGAGTGAATTTAGGACCTTAGATACAATATCAAAATCCGTATACTTTTCTCCGAATCCTATTAAGGCATGATGAATGTCTTTAAATCTCGAGTATATGTCATTGATGGATCCGTTCTGTCGCATTCTAAAGTTTTGGAACTGGTTCTTTAGCATGGAGATCTTTGTTTGTTTGACCTTATTTGTGCTTTCGTGTATGGTTCTAAGTGTATCCCATATCTGATGTGCAGTAGTAGAATGCTAACACGATTGAACTCATTTCTATCCAAAGCGCAAAATAGCATATGCATAGCTTTGGCATTTGCACTAGCTTCATTCTTCTGAGTTTGTGTCCATGTAGGGTAATCAGTTGTGGGTACAACGAACTCTGCTTGAGTTGCATTCCAGGCTTCAAAGCTTGTTGCTTGCGTATAAATCCTCATCCATGTAGCCCAATAATTATAGTTTAGTCCATTGAATAAAGGGGTCTTTGGGTAGATAGTCCTTCTGTAAATTTAGATCTACATGCAGTTGTTGTTCTTGTGCTTGTGTTATTTTCCATATTTTCAATATGTCAAATAACGGTGTTATGGTTATAGGACAACCTCGCTCTGATACCAACTGAAAGAAGATATGCGGTAGGATCGTATAATATGGAATAGTGGAATGGTCTAGGTAGATAGCAATAAGCAGTATGTAAAGTAGACACCAAGACTTTATGCTGTTCGGACCATTTGTCCTACGTCCAGTCCCTAAGCGCCTCTTAGGAATTCAACAAACCAACAACCCTCACTTAACCTGGAGGAATAGGTTTACAACTTGCCCGAACAACCGAACGGGATTTCTTGCCTCAACTACCGAAGAGGACTTCAACCAGATACAAAGAGTATTTCTAACTTGTTGTGTTCTTGATAACACTAATGATTCTAATTGAGTACAATTTTCCTATAATCTTATCCTCAAGAATATGAAATGTGTTTATGAAGATTTAGGAAACATAGATTGCTATGAATCAAAAGAGTATTTAAGATATATCAGAGATTCAAGCAATTGAAGTGGTTTGAGATTACTTTTGAAAACTTAAGAAATCTGAAAATATGATTGAGATAATAGAGAGATTAAAGCAATTAGAATTCGTTAATTTGCAAATGATAGAATCATGTATTTATAGGTGTAGAAGAGGTGTGTCTATTTGCAAAGGATCCAGTCAAGAGATGCATCCATTACCATTGGAGAATGGTTGCAACTCCTGGAAAGAAGAAGGTGTCTTTTCATAAAAAAATTGCAGGTTTAAATTCAGTCAACTGAACAGGGAATTTCAGTCGACTGAAGTTGTGCATGTTGTAATTCTGTAACAGGTTCAGTCGACTGAACTGGTAGTTTCTGCACAGTGAACTTTTAACTAAAATATTAAGTTATGAAATATGTTCTTGTGTTTGTGTAAGCTTCATGAGGATAGATTTTAACAATAAAAATAAGACTAAGACCTATATATATAATAAGTACTCATGATATCCTTAGTCTTCATAGTCATTCCTTTAGCTTTGCACATAACTCTTTCTTTTTGTTGAAGTACATTGTCATTGATCAAAATATAGCGTATCAACATTCTCCCCATTTTTGATTGATGACAATACCTATGTTTGTAGAGATGTAATTATCTTTCCTCCCCCTGAATATATGCACTATCTTTCTTATAAAACAAAGTTAGTGACATAGACTTTTCTCCCCCTTTGTCATCGACAAAAAGAAAGTAATAATTTGTAGAAGTATATAATTGTCAAACAAAGCAACCACATGCATGCATAACCATAGTGTGAATTATACAAATAATAGAGTATCACGAAATAAAAGAAGGCTATTTATACAAGCCTTTTCAGAAGTGTTTGAAAATTAATAAAGAGTTCCGAAAATTAAACCATCAAAATGATCAAGGATCCTTGTCCCAATCATAAGAGCCTTCACTTCCTCCTTCTGGTTCACGAATAACAGGGCCACCGGTTGGTTGTCTAAAAGCTGATCCTCTTGACCACCACTGTTACCACTAGTGCTGCTGCTCGGATTCTCCTCGGAAGATGTCCACGTGAATGTTGGAGCTGGGCGCTTGCCGCGTGAGGTAGAAGCAGAAGTGGTGCTGGTGCATGAAATGCCATCCCATAGTTGATTGAAGAATCCTTTTACCCTATCAAGTTCTTGATCAACCTTTTTGAGACGAGTATCAAGGATTTGTTGATTCCTTGATGGAATTCCCAACGATTGATTTGTTTTAAAATCTGGTTGAACAAGACGTATTTCATCGTCTTGATCAAGAGGTTCTTGTTGTGGAGCTTGAGGTTGAGGTTGGTGAGGTTCTTGTTGACGTGCTTCCCATTCGGCTAGTGACATGATACGAGGAGGCCTTACCGGTAGTTGCATGAGGCTTATAGTCCGATGGTTGATTTGATGAACCATCGTATTTTCTGAGTTCGGTAGTGGCGTATCAACGTCTAGGAGAAGTCGCATTATGTACTCGCCAAAATATATCGTTCTTATTTTCCCATTGTTGAAGAAAAGAAATTCATCAAGTATCAATTGCACCCAATTTACTTTAATATTTCCCCATATAGCATATAGTGCCCGGTAGTTATTCAGGTACACTATTTCATAAGAGCCAGTGCATGGAGTAATGGTCCTCATAAGAGCTTTGTGTAAAAAGCCTAGCTCTTGGTCTTAAGGAGGCGGATTTGATATTTTGGTTATTGATCTCATCCTTTAAAAATTGATGATTTATATTGTCACGAATATGAGGATTGAAATCTATTTCCTCAAGCTTTCTACCAACGTTTGGGGATCCTAGAATATGAGCAATGCGATCAAGTGAAAACCATACCTTTTTCCTGAATACCATACTCCAAACACTGTCATCCGGATTTCGTGGAGTTTGGTGTCTGAGGTTGAGGTTGGCATAGAATAATTTGACCATAATATGGTTGATGGCATGGTCATTACGATTAATGTCTAAAAGCGATGTCAAATTTGCCTGGTCTGTTAAAGCTTGAATATTGTAGGTTTGAAGACCTTGAAAATCAACAAATGAGTGCTCGAAGATCATTGACTTCTTCATCTTGTTCCACCGAGTGACCGCAGCTCCATTGTAAAGCCATTGAGCGATTTGGGCATCAATTGGCTCGGAGGAGGTTGAAGTTGAAGCTCTAGAACGTTTAGGAGGCATAATTGTGGAAATTTTGAGGAAGAAAAAAGGTAGGAATTGGGGGCTAGGGTTTACTTAGAAATAGGGAAGATGAAGTTTGGAACCGGTAAAAATAAAAGTTAAAAGTGAAAAAGATGGCTAAGTAGGGTAAGAAAACTTGGTAAACTGCGTTCAGTCGACTGAAATGTTCTATTCAGTCGACTGAAATGGAAGCCGAAAGTTTTCTGGCCAAAATTCAGTCGACTGAACAGAGATTTTCATTCGACTGAACTGTTGGCTGAAAGTTTCTGTCGTATATTTCGTCGACTGTGCAGAACTATTCAGTCGATTGAATTTTGCACTTTTGGTTTTTCTTGACTTTTTGAATGCAAATGTTTTATTTAATGAAATAATTACAATTATATAGTAATATTATGATACAAAAATATTATTTTGACCACAAAACCATCATTTCTTGGGGGATGGAGTCTTCTTCTTTGGTGTTATATATCCCTCATTCGCCATATAGTTCTTGTCCCATGAATTTGGGCTATATTTAGGTATTTGAGGAGATACCCAAGGATTTATCGGATCGATTGACGTACGATATGAAGAAGATCGATCAAACGAATTAACTGGTCAAGGCAAGGGCTCACTCACATCCTTTTTCTTTGAGCTGCAAAATTTTAAACCAATTTGTTCAAGAAATCTTAAGCGTTTAGCCGTTACTTTCTGCTCAAAATACAATTCACGTTGAAGGTCTATTTGCTGCCACTGATTATGACGAATTTCATCAATCTTTTTCTTCGTATCTGGAGAGATAAATAGCGCACGTTTGGCTTTCTTGGAATCTGGTGCATACCCGGTTCGATAATTTTCCCATTTATAAACAGGCTCGTGTTTTGGTGTTGGTGTAGGAAGATGAGGCGATGAGGCTGAGCTATCGGTTGAGAAAGTTATGATGATGGGTGAGTTTGATTTGCTGGAGGACATTTTTCTACATAGTTTGAACTTTTTGTTTTGAAAAAATGTTTGCATTTTGTTTTAGTTTTTAACATGTATATATATAGGCTTAGGGTTATAAGGAAAGTGTGGCGTAGAATTAGCTTGAAAATGTGATTATTTAGGATTAGCTTGAAAACGTGCACATAAACATACACTCATCATTATGTCTGGTCTACTAGCGGTTAAGTAAAGTAAAGAGCCTATCATACTTCTAAACAACTTTTGGTCTACACTCTTGCCATTTTCATCTCGATCGAGATGAGTTGTGGTACTCATAGGAGTAGTTTTACCAGAAGTGTTTTCCATTCCAAAACATTTAATTTGATTAGCACAATATTTTTCTTGGTTTAAGAAAATTCCATTCATTAATTGTTTAATTTGAAGTCCGAGAAAATAAGATAATTCTCTCATATGTGACATTTCAAACTCCTTAGTCATTATGTTTGAAAATTCTTTACAAAATTTTTCATTAGTTGAACCAAATATAATGTCATCTACATATATTTGAATTATTAAAATGTCTTTAGTAGTGTTTTTAACGAATAGAGTTTGATCTACTTTTCCAATTTGGAATCCTGAATCTAGTAGATATCTCTTAAGTCTCTCATACCAAGCACGAGGTGCTTGTTTAAGACCATATAAGGCTTTTTTTAATTTATATACATGATCCGGATATTTTTCATGAATAAATAAAGGGGGTTGTTCTACATATACATTTTCTTTTATAAAACCATTTAGAAAGGCACTTTTAACATCCATTTGATAAAGTTTAAAATTGTGAAAACAAGCGAAGGCTAATAAAATATGTATTGCTTCTAGTCTTGCCACAGGAGCAAACGTTTCTTCGTAATCGATTCCTTCTTCTTGATTATAGCCTTGTGCTACTAGTCTTGCTTTATTTCTAGTAATATTTCCAAATTCGTCTGCTTTATTTTTATAGATCCATTTAGTTCTAATAACTGACTGGTCATCGGACGAGGAACTAACTCTCAAACATTATTTCGTTCAAACTGATTTAACTCTTCTTGCATGACAATAATCCAGTATTCATCTATTGAAGTTTCTTTTGAATTTTTAGGCTCAATAGTTGAAAGAAAAGCAACATGATCCATTTGGTTTAGTTGACTTCTTGTTTGAACTTGCGAATCAATCTCTCCAATTATATTTTGTGTAGGATGATCTCGTAGGATTCTAGGAGGAGATCTAATTTGATTGTTATTGATTTGATTAATATTTTCATTATTTTCAAAACTTTTATTTTCTGTGTTGGATGTAATTTCTTTACCATCTTTGATGATTGTATTTTTATTAAAGTTTTCATCAAAAGATACATGTAAAGTTTCTTCTATTACATTTATTCGTTTATTGAAAACACGATATGCCTTACTTCGTTCCGAGTAACCTGCAAAAATACCATGATCAGCTTTTGAATCAAATTTCCAAGTTGGTCTTTTGTGTCAAGAATAAAACATTTTGACCCAAAGATTTTTAAGTATGAAATATTAGGTTTTCTTCCATTAAAAATTTCATATGAAGTGTTTTTAATTAAAGGTCGTATGGAAACACGAATTAATACATAGCACGCAGTTGCTACAGCTTTAGCCCAAAAATGCTTTGCTAATGTACTTCCATTTAATAACGTTCTTGCGCATTCTTGAAGAGTTCTATTTTTCCTTCTACAACTCCATTTTGTTGTGGAGTTCTAGGAAATGAAAAATTATGATTTATTCCTTTCTTTTTACAAAATAATTCAAATGATTTATTTTAAAATTCGCCTCCATGATCACTCCTTATATTTTTGACTTTTAAATTCTTAATATTTTGAATTATTTTAACAAAATTTTTGAAATAATCAAACATATCACTTTTGTTTTTCATAAATATCGCCTAAGTATATCTTGAGAAGTCATCAACTATTACAAAAACATATCGATTATGGTTAATAGGTTGAACCTGTGTTGGTCCGAATAAATCCATATGTAACAATTCTAATGGTTGTAAAGTTGAAATAACTTTCTTAGATTTAAAAGATGATTTAGTTAATTTTCCTAATTGACAATCATCGCAAATGTTATATATTTTAAATTTTATTTTTGGCAAGCCTTTGACTAATTCATTTTTTGAAAGTCTTTGAATAGATTTAATATTAATATGACAAAATATTTTGGGCCATAACCAAGGATCATTATCTTTGACCATTAAACATATATCTTTATTATTATTAATTTTCATGTTTAAAACATAAATATTTCTATCTCTCTTTCCTTCAAAAATAAGATTTTGATTTTGATAAAAAAATACAACATTTATTTTCAGAAAAAGTTATTTTAAAACCTTTGTCGCATAGTTGACTTATGCTTAATAAATTATGTTTTAAGTTTTTAACTAAAGAAACATTTGTAATAAGGGGTAAATTTGATATACCATAGTTGCACACATCTCCTTTGCCAATGATGAAACCTTTTGAGTTATCTCCGAAGTTAACAGAGCCACCATCAAAGTATGAAATATTTGTAAGCATGTCTTTGTCTCCGGTCATGTGTTCTTAGCAACCAGTATCCAAAATCCATTTTCTTTTCTTAAGCGGGACCTGCAAAAAGTATTAATAAATATATTGGTACCCACCTTTTAATAGGTCCTAACAGTTAGATCTTAGGAAACCAAACCCAAGTGGGTTTAGTATCCCTTTTATACAGATAATTACTATTTTTGTGAACTGTTTCTATAAAGGAATTTATATATTTGTTCCGAATTAAATTATTACTTGTTTTCGGAGCCCATATTTTGATTTCCTTTTTCTTTTTAGTGTGTCTTGGTATGTTATTTTTCAATACTATACTATGTTTTAAATTATCTTCCTTCTTAAAATTAGCATTTTTCTTTGGAAGAATTTTTGATTCCTTTTTAAAACCTAATCCATTTTTATTTGAAGAGGATTGAGAATTTTCGAGAATTGTAGATAAATTTTCTCTTCCCTTATTAAAATTAGAAACATTTTTGGTAATGTTATTTAATTTAATTTGAAGACTGGTATTTTCTAATTCAACTTGTTTTAGTTTGTTTTTTAAATTGTGATTTTCAGAAATAATTTCCTCATTCTTTGTTTTTTGAGTTTCAATTTCTTGGCTCAAAAGTAAGAGTTGACTATCTGAGTTTGAGGGAGATTCTTGAACTTTTTCAAATTCTTCTTCCAATATTTTTTTCTCGTCTTTTAACATATCTCTTTCAAATTCAGCTTTGTTCTGATTTTCACGTGTCTCTTTATGTTTCTTTTTGAGAATTTTTATAGTATTTAAAAATTCAGTGTTTACTTCTATTAAATCATCATAAGATAAATCACTAACCTCAGATTCTTAAGCCATGAAGCACACATTTGCTTGTTCATTGTTACTATCACTATCACTATCTGATGAATCTGAATCCGAATCATCCCATGTGACAGAAAAAGCCTTCTTTTTAAATTTGTCTTTCTTATTCTTGTTGTTGAAGTTTTTCGGATTCTCCTTCTTTAACTCCGGCAGTCTTTTATCATACGACCTTTCTTGTGACAATTAAAACATTCCATATTTGAGGATGAAGGTTTGTTCAAGAAATTCTTTTTGAAACCGTTTTTATTTCCTTTTCTATATTTTAAGAATTTCTTGAAATTTTTGGCAATAAATGCTAGATCCTCATCTTCAGACTCTGATTCTTCCTTTCTGCGTGAAAAGCCACATTTTTTTTCCTGTACTTGATCTTTCTTAGCTTGCATGTTAACTTCATAAGACATAAGGTTTTCAATTAATTCTTCTGGTTTCATTGTAGATAGATCGTTTGCTTCCTCGATTGCTAAGACTTTTCTCTCCTATTCATCAGTGAGCGAATTTACGACCTTAGATACAATATCAAAATCCGTTTACTTTTCTCCGAATCCTATTAAGGCATGATGAATGTCTTTAAATCTCGAGTAGATGTCATTGATGGATCCGTTCTGTCGCATTCTAAAGTTTTGGAACTGGTTCTTTAGCATGGAGATCTTTGTTTGTTTGACCTTATTTGTGCTTTCGTGTATGGTTCTAAGTGTATCCCATATCTGATGTGCAGTAGTAGAATGCTAACACGATTGAACTCATTTCTATCCAAAGCGCAAAATAGCATATGCATAGCTTTGGCATTTGCACTAGCTTCATTCTTCTGAGTTTGTGTCCATGTAGGGTAATCAGTTGTGGGTACAACGAACACTGCTTGAGTTGCATTCCAGGCTTCAAAGCTTGTTGCTTGCATATAAATCCTCATCCTTGTAGCCCAATAATTATAGTTTAGTCCATTGAATAGAGGGGGTCTTTGGGTAGATAGTCCTTCTGTAAATGTAGAGCTATATGCAGTTGTTGTGCTTGTGTTTGCGTTATTTTCCATATTATCAATATGTCAAATAACGTTGTTATGGTTATAGGACAACCTCGCTCTGATACCAACGGAAAGAAGATATGCGGCAGGATCGTATAATATGGAATAGTGGAATGGTTTAGGTAGATAGCAATAAGCAGTAAGTAAAGTAGACAACAAGACTTTATGCTGGTTCGGACTTCTTGTCCTACGGCCAGTCCCTAAGCTCCTCTTAGGAATTCAACTAACCAACAACCCTCACTTAACCTGGAGAAATAGGTTTACAACTTACCCGAACAACCGAACGAGATTTCTTGCCTCAACTATTGAAGAGGACTTCAACTAGATACATAGAGTATTTCTGACTTGTTGTGTTCTTGATAACACTAATGAGTCTAATTCAGCACAATTTTCCTATAATCTTATCCTTAGGAATATGAAATGCGTTTATGAAGATTTAGAAAATATAGATTGCTATGAATCAAAAGAGTATTTAAGATAAATTAGAGATTCAAGCAATTAAAGTGGTTTGAGATTGCTTTTGAAAACTTAAGAAATCTGTAAATATGATTGATATAATAGAGAGATTAAAGCAATTAGAATTCGTTAATTTGCAAATGATAGAATCATGTATTTATAGGTGTAGAAAAGGTGTATCTATTTGCAAAGGATCCAGTCAAGAGATGCATCCATTACCATTGGAGAATGGTTGCAACTCCTGGGAAGGAAAAGGTGTCTTTTCATAAAAAAATCGCAGGTTTAAATTCAGTCGACTGAACAGGGAATTTCAGTCGACTGAAGCTGTGCATGTTGTAATTCTATAACAGGTTCAGTCGACTGAAATTTCCTATTCAGTCGACTGAACTGGTAGTTTCTGCACAGTGAACTTTTAACTCAAATATTAAGTTATGAAATTTGTTCTTGTGTTTGTACAAGCTTCATGAGGATAGATTTTAACAATAAAACTAAGACTAAGACCTATGTATAATAAGTACTCATGATATCCTTGGTCTTCGTAGTCATTTCTTTAGCTTTGCACATAACTCTTCCTTTTTGTTGAAGCACATTGTCATTGATCAAAATATAGCGTATCAACATAGATATGGTTATGTTGGTTGATGGAATATTGGTTTTGGTTGATGAAAGTTTATGTAAATTTTGATATTTGCATTATGTTTTTATTTATTTGTGATATGTATGAGATTATACGTTGCATGTGATGTTAATGGTTGTGTTATTGATTTTATATGTGTTGGGAATGAAGCGAGATTGAGGTATGACGTTTATTGTGTGGTTTTAAAGGGCTCAAGTAGAGATGAGCAAATTTGCAGGTTTTAGGAAAGCAACAGCTGGCGATGGTCAGCTGGTTGCAGATTAGCGGCGCATGGCGATGGCTAGTGATAATCTTTTGGTTCCAGCATTGCGACGGCTAATTTTCTTAGGTTTCCGTCGCTAACCGTCGCTAAAGCGGCGATGACACCGTCGTTGTAGCCATCGCTATTTTTTCTAGCATCGTCCATAAATTATATACTTTAGTTGGAGAATTTGTTAAGTTGTAAATTTGTTAACATGTTATGTTTTTACTCTTTCATTAAAATCATAGGCTACGATTGGTCTACCATTTTTAGTTTTGGATTTTCGTCCGTACAAAAATATGCATGAAACATGTATATTATAAAAAACAACCAATTTATAAAAATGGATTTAGCATAAAAATAGAATTTTTTTTTCATGTTTTGAAAAATAATGAAAGCACAATAAAAAATTCATCCTTCTGTCATTCCTTCATCCCCTCCATCGTTCCCTACACCTTCCTTTTATCCTATCCGTCGACCCTCCACTTTTCTCATATTTTGTAATTAATTTTGAAAATAAAAGATTCAAAACAAACCAAACAGACCATTAATAGTTTCACCATGACTTACCCTTGGGAGTTGATATATATGTTTATGAATATTGCTATAATCAGGAAAATAGGCTTAAGAAAAAACGTAGCTGGGTTTTTGGTATGAAGGAAGCGGCTGTTGTTTTTACGTCCAAAGGATGTAGAGTTTACAATTTGTGCTGAAGGAAAATCATTCCAAAAAATTAAATCGTGCTATCTTCTTCAATCTCATTCTTAAATCAAAATAATAGGCGGCGACATCGCAAGAACAGGCGATGGCGGCATAGGTTACGACAACGTAGGTGAAGGTGAACTCGTTCAAGCAAAGACGGTGGAATGTAGGTGGTGGTGAAGACTTTGAAGGCGTCTGGTGACTTAGGCTATGATTTCGACGGTGACTGTAATTTCGACGACAACTTCGATGGACGAGTTCAGATAAGCGGCGGTGGAGTGGAGGTGAATGTTGCTGGTGGTGCTGAAGGTAACAATGACGATCAACTATGCTGAAATGAACTGAGAAACAGAATGTTATATGAACTTATCATTATAATTCTCTACATGTAATGCATAATTGAATGTAATATTCTGTTGTTTTAGTTAATGCAATTGTAATGACTCATGTGTTTCACAAGATGATAAAATATGCATAAAACATGACAATGCAGTTTCTTACTTTTTTATTGAGTTGTTGACTTACTTTGTTTTGAACATTGCACATATCATAACCAAATGCTACTTCTTTACAAAAATGCTAGTGTGCTTCATAAATAATGTTATATTAAACTACCATTTTGCATATCCCAAACATGCTAGTGGACTTTGTAATTAAAATGCTGCATTAAACTATTTTTTTGCATATCATAAACATGGTAGTGGAATTTATAATAAAATACTATATTAAACTACAATTTTGCATATTATAAACATGCTAGTAGACTTTGGAATTGAAATGATAAATTAAAATATCGTTTTGAATATTTTAAACATGATAGTGAACATCATACTAAAATACTATATTAAACTATTTTAACTATCATTTGCCTCATTCAGTGCGTTCGAATGCATTTTAAAAGTACAAATGCTATTTTTAACTATCATTTGACACATTTGATACATTGTAATGCACTTTAAAAACACAAATGATATTTTTGATTATCATTTGGCGCATTCCATTCAATTTGATACAATGTGATGTACTTTAAAAATATAAATGATAGAATGACTCCATATGTACCCGATTAGTCTTGGCATCCTGTTAGCTTTTGCATCCATACGTATCTGATTAGGCATGACATTTCGTTAGCTTTTACATCTATACGTACCCGATTAGGTTTGGCATTCGGTTAGCTTTTATAACCATACATACCAGATTAGGCTTGACATCTGGTTAGATTTTGCATTTGATGCTACGCTGGTTAAACAATATATATCGGGTATATGGTTTCTTATGTATCCGATTATGTTTGGCATTCAGTTAGCTTTTGCATCAATACGTACCCGATTATGCTTGATATCCGGTTAGCTCTTGCATCCGTATGTACCCGATTAGGCTTGACATCCGTTTCACTTTTGCACTCGATAGTAAGTTCGGTTAAACAATATATCATTGGTATAGATTGGCTCCATATATACTCGCTTAGGCATAACACCCGGTTAGCTCTTACATCCGTACGTATACGATTATTCTTGGCATCTGGTTTGCTTTTGCATGCGATTATAAATTCGATTAAGCAATACATCCTAGGTATAGATTGGCTTCAAACTTACTCACTTAGGCTTGGCATCTGGTTAGCTTTTGCATTCATGCCTACTCAATTAGTCTTGACATCGGGTTAGATTTTGCATTCATACATACTCGATTAAAATATCATTTTGAATATTTTACACATGATAGTGAACTTGATAACTATAATTATACATTAAACTATCTTTTTGCATATCCTAGCATGCTTGTGACTTTGTAATTGAACGCTCATTAAAATATCATTTTGCATGTTGTAAACATGATATTGGACTTCATAACTGAAATGCTGTGTTAAACCATCATTTTGTATACCTTAAACATGCTAATGGACTTTGTGATTAAAATGCTACATTTAATCTCATTTTGCATATTGTAACTATGATATTGGACTTCATAATTAAAATGTTATATCAAACTATCATTTTGCATATTTTAAACATGATGGTGGACTTCATAACTTAAATGCTATATTAAACTATCATTTTATATATCTTAAACATGGTAGCGGATTTTGTGGTTTAAATGTTTCATTAAATTCCCTTTTGCATATTTTAATGATGATATTGGACTTCATAACTAAAACGCTATATTATATTATCATTTTTCCTATGTAAAACATAATAGTGGACTTCACAACTCAAATGCTATATTAAACTACATTTTGCATATCATAAATATGGTAGTGGACTTTGTGATTAAAATGTTACATTAAAAAAATATATGTTATATGCGATTATTATTTTGAATATTCTATTCATGGTAGTTCCCTTAAGAATACTTATTTCATTTTGTATGTTCTATTCATGCTAGTTCACTTCAAATATACTTATGCTAAATTCAGGTATCATTTTGCGTATTTTTTCATCCTTGTTCAATTGAAATATACTTATTCTACATCCAAATATCATTTTGCATACTAAAATAATGGTACTATATTTTAAAAATATAAATGCTATATTAGTCTATCATTTAACATATGGTATATTGTGTTTCAAATAAAAAAATGTTATATCTAAATATCATTTGACATGTGATTAAAAACTTTTGGACTTTCTTCTTCTTCTTCTTTGTTCTGCTTCTCCATTTGTTTCTTACCTCTAGATTTAGTGGCACACGACTTCAATTTTCATGAAATTTCTAATTTACGTTTGGATTAGAGTGTCGAATTAGGTTTTTTTCATATTTGTAATGGACGACGGCGGTTTAAACGAGACGGTAGCTTGGACAATGGTGGCTTGGGCGGTGGCAGCTACAGCAAGCTAGACTTGCATGGTGACAGCTACTACAGGATAGGGCTAGGACGAAAGCGGTTACGATAGGCATTAGACGACGAAGAAAATAATTGAATTCGGTTGAAGAAAATCCGCTACTATCCACTGTCCTTGGGCCTAAATATTAAAATTCCATCCCAGATTTAAAAATTAGTATAAAGTTTTTCCTTCAAACTAATTTCCTCCTGCTACAATTTCCAGAATTTGAGAAAGAATTAATAAAAGGGTGTTTTTAATGTATTCCCTAGGGGTACATGTTAAAGATGATATTTATTTACTACAAGACAACGTAATTTTTTTCAAATATCTATTATATCCTTACATCATATTTACAAAAGTGGAACTCATGGGAGGTTATTGAGTAATTTAACAATCTTAACATGTTCCCTTAGAGCATGTGCTAACATTTTCCTTAGCACAATAGGGTGTGAAAGAAATATTAATATAGGTTGAGAAACTATTAGAATTTGTCTTGAAAATGAATTATTAAAAATATTGAGAAGAGTGTTTTGAATGCCCATCTTAGTGCATAGTCTCACATTGTGGGAAACTATAGAGAAATCATATTTGAATATAGGATTGTCAAGAGAAATGATAGTGTAAGGACCAAATTTTCGACTCTCGAATGTTGATATTAATATATCAACGGTATTCGCGTGCCTAACACTCAACTGCCGAAAATACAGAAAGTTAGGATAAAATTAAAAAAAAAGAACAAGAAAGGTAGAATACAACATAAGAATCTCACAGCGGAACGATAATATATAATATCGAAAAGACTATACAAAGGGTTACTCTGAATATAAAAAATTCAGAGTTACAAAGCCACATTACTATCATTAGTCTAGACAGTTATAACTGTTTGTCCTTACATTGCTAATATATGTACATAACAAATACGGAACAAAAAATAGAACTAGATAAATAATAGAAGCCTCCAACACTTCTTTTGAATTCTGAACCGTCCAAGTAAAAACCTGTCATACTCAGCCTAATTGAGAGAGAATGCGAGGAATTATTGAGACCGTATGTACTCCTGTAACATTTTTCCCCTCAAAAGAAACCAACCATTCATTAAGTTTAATATAGCGATATGATAGATAAATTCCAAGTTATAGAATATAAATCATGTCACATAGCCGTGATGCTTAGGTTGGACACACCACAACATATTTAGGTTACACTCAAAAATGCTAAGGTACGTTTGTATAATAGATTTTTCGCTGAAATCCCTTCGATCAAGCCGAAATACAATCTCCATGCACAAGGATCAAAAAAACCTTTTGAGCACCGTATATCTCTAGGTAAAATATATCATAAGGTACACACATAGGCCTATGCCCGAACATAAACTTGAACCACGTTGTACCAAATATCATAAATCTCGGTACCAACATCGATAGGTATTCTTTAGATATGGAGTTGACAATACATTGTCATGGGCCAGCCAAACCTCCAATTGTACATCCTACTTTGTCTTTAGCCATTTTCGATGTAGAACTTTTGTTCGACATTTTTCACACGAGTCTTCATCACTCGAACAAAACACGAATCCATGAATGGATTCCCATATCTCTAACAGATCACGAATTGCTATACGGATTCGAGCATCTCGAACTGATATCTAATCTCGACATAGATTCATCTTCTCAACTGCTTCTAAGATATAAAATCTGTATACTATTATTGAAGTGGTATTCGGTAAGCCAAACACTTACAAATCCCAGACTCTTCAAAACCAATTGATGAATTTTGGTTAACTTAATTCTGGTTCTCTCAAAGTAAGCGAAAGCTAGAGACGTTTCATACCAGTACTCCTCCCCAAGGGTTCTTATTGGTATAAAATCACAAAGCCTTTCGATAACTTCTTAAGTTAATATTAGTTTAAGTTCGATAATCAATTAATCGTTTATCTAGTCAAAACAATTGCTTATACAAATCAATATTTATACACTTAACTCATTTCCGACATTATAACTTAAATATTCCTCATTCAAGAGTGAAGCTAGGTATGTTAGAGCACCAGTGGAATCAAAGTCTTACCTAAACACTTCATTCTTGAATCTCACAAATAGATAAGTCTACCTCATCGGTTCTTAGTATTAAGTATAGTATTAATGATTTCCGTAAAAAAAAAGAAATCAATGCAATTAACACATTTCCGATATTTTCCAACTTACTATTCCTCGGTCAAGAGAAAAACCGGTAGATTAGAGATCTATTGCTTCATTCCTACTGGACATCAATCTTAACTCTCACAGATAGATAAGCATTACTTCGTCATATTTTAGTGTTAAGCATAGTTAATTACTTTTCAAACAAGTAATCAAATAATTAACCATTTAGCCACTGAGCAATTTTTAAATCCTTTTTGAAAACATTTGTATATACTTTTAAAATATATGAAAATACTTATAATATGTATTAAAATATTTATCCAAAATAACTTTAAAATAACAAGTTTGTAAAATCTATAAAACTTGGTAAAAAACATATCTTATCATAAAAACCTCTGCTTTAAAAATTCACAATTAATCTTTAAAAATTTACAAAGACCTTAAACCACTTTTAAAAACTCCAATAATAATTAGTAAATACTTGTAAAAAGAATGAAACAAATACTTAAACTTAATTTTTTTTCAAACCTTTTAACTCCAAAAATCAAGTCTAAACGGGGCAGTTTTGTACAAGTGCAATTTTGGTCGTTTTCGAGATGTTACCTAACCTTTTACTATTCAAGCTTTTAATAACAACAAACATACATATAAAACATTAAAATATGAAGAGAAACCCCTAAAGATCTCTCTACAATTCTCCATAAAAATCGCTAAAAACAAGGTAATTCATAACTGTATCTATATCGACTATCGCTATAAGTTTTCAGATCCGAGATATATTCAAACCTATGCTCAACTACAACATATATGCTCTATTCTATGACTTTGATATATTCCATACAAATCTTAAGTCCTTTCAAATCCAAACATATGATACTTGCTTTAAAGCAAGAACCAAAATCAATGTTTATACATATGTCCATATTAATTCAACAACATTAATGCAATCAAACATCATCATAAATATATGATATTTTCCAATAAAAATGGTTAATTAGCCCACATTTAACATAAAAAACCAATCAAGATCCATGCGTCCAAGTCCAACCTCAACTTAGCAACACTTTTCCCTCCTTCTCTTTGCTTGCTTTTGCCTTGCCTTGCCTCCAAAACTCCTATATTGCTCACGGCCTTAGTGCGGGGGAAGAGGATGGCTTCACTTTTTGCAATCTAACTTGGTAGAAGGTTGTGCAATGTGGTGGTAAGGCTTCACTCCAAGTTTGAAGTGCTTTGGATTTGACTTGTAAATATTTTGCTTTAGGAATTTATGATGAAGAAGGAGAAGAAGCCATGGATTTCTTATAATAACTTGCTTTGAATTTGTGATAACTAAGGTTATGCCCCTTCTTATATAGGCTTAGGAACGGTGTTGCTTAAGCTCTCACTCACCACCCACTATGCAATGGAAGCTTTACCTCCCATTACTTCTCTTTTAAGTCAATTCTTCATTATGCGTATTACTCTTATACCTTTGTCATAATATCTCTTATCCATATGGAAGCTTCTAGAACATTCCAAGATTTATAAAGAAGTGTGTGTTAATTAGTTGCTAATGTGTCCATTTTATCATCAAACAGGTGCATAAGAGTTCGAACAACTTACAACGATCGAAAAGCTGTTTACCGATAAACCGATTTTCGATCACATTGTTGGTTTTTCTTCAAAGGATATACTTTTTGTAAAAAAAATTCACAAACAAGTTTATCATCATTATTTATTAACTAAATGATGGTTAATAAGGCTATAGAATCATATTTATAATACTTAATTAAATTTCAAAACATTTCGATATTCGAAGACAAAGTGTTCGAATTTTTGGATCGCTACATATAGGCTCTTTGAGCATCTAATATTTTCTCTTATGTTGAGGAGAGAGACCATGCTGACCACTACACATGCACACGTGCCGACCGACTGGACGTGACCTAACTCTGACCCGGCTTGGCTAGGCTAATATCGTGTATAACTGTTATTTTGGTTGTATATTTTTAAACCGATTTTGACTTGGTAATAAGACCTAGTAAACTTAGATCCGATATTTTCTCATGAAACAACAAGAAAAAAGCCCCCTTTTACCCTTAGATTTTTCCCTATATAAACCAAGCTATTTGATAGAATAACTATCGGTTTTAAAATCGAGTTCTTCTTCTTCTTTTTCCTTTACTTTTTTAAGATCCGAGCAATATTAAATTTCGGTGCTATTGACTCGATGGTCTTTGCGCAAGAGGCTATTGATATTGACATATAGGGAGTTGTTCCATCCTAGAGGCAGCATTGCACTATTGATTGCTTTTCACGATTTTCGCATAGCGGCAAAACTCTTAAAAAGATCGACTTAGTATGCGACTCAGCCACAAAGACAATGCAATTTTAGTTAAAGGTACAACAATTTTGAGCGCTATGTCTTCGATCATTGATGACTCTGCTAGCTATGATGCAAACAAACAATTCAAATTTGAGGGGCTTCATTTCAATGCTGCAGACAAAAAATAAATTCTTTTTCTGGCTGTAAAAAAAGTGGCACATGTGTTGACGACGAAAATACCAACACTACCTGAAGAAGCAACAGACGACTAGAAAAACTTTCAAGGACTGGATGGACCATGACTACCACTACAAAAATTATGCTCTTAAGGGATTAAGCGATGACCTGTATGTCTACTACAACTCAGACAGGTCAGCAAAGGAGATATGAGATGCACTGCAAAAGAAATACGATACCGAGGAAGTTGGAGCGAAAAAGTATGTTGTTTGTTGCTATTTAAAGTTTCAGACGACGGACGATAAATCGGTGGAGACACAGCCGCACGAGCTTCAGAAAATTTCACGTGAGATCATCTCCGAAGGTATGTATTTAGATGAACAATTTCAGATTGTTGTATTAATTGATAACTTACCTCCTAGTTGAAAAGGTTTTAGAATATTCTTAGCTATAAGACTAAGGAATTTTCCTTAAAAAGTTTGATTACTCGTTTTCGTGTTAATGAAGAGGCTAGAAAACATGACCAAAAAGAAGACATCACTAAGAAATCCACAAACACGGGTCTAAAACCATAAAATTTTAAAAATCAGAATCGCAAACCGAATCAGAACCGTAATAATCAGCCTTTGAAAAATCAGCATAATGCCCTCTGAAAAAAATAGTATTAGACAGTTGTTCTTATGTTACAACTATGGCAAACCAAGCCATATTGGCATGAAAGTGTTGGAACAGGTCAAATCCTACACCATAGGCTAATCTAACTGAAGAAGTCCTTGTGGCTATGGTTACTGAGATCAACATAGTCGGTGGATCAAAAAGGTGGAGGTAGACACTAGTGCATCTCGTCATGACTTCTATGATCATGAAATATTTAAAATATATAATGATGTTAATGATATGAAAGTGATGCTAGGAGATTCTCACAGCAATATTGTTGGTGGAATTGAGACTGTGGAGTTGCAGTTTACCTTTAGAAAGAATTTATTGCTGAAAAACGTGATGCATACTGCAGACATACAAGAAAAGCAGTCTTTTATAGCGGCATATAGCCGCTACTAAATACAACTATAGCGGTTTGATAAACGCTGTATATCGACATGTTATAAAATAGAATTGCACATTTAGAACACACAAAAACTGCAATAAAAGAGCATGATTTCATAATATAAAGTAGCAGCTAAAAAATAATTATTCTATAGTGCCAATTTCGCGCTATATATCAACAAGTTTATAGTATATTCTATATCCATTTGCAGCATATATATACTGTATAAAATGTGTAGATACAATAACGCCTATTTGCTGCTATCTATTGACAGTGACCTCATACATTGCATTATCTTTTTATAAAACTTATCATATATTAATAATGCTTTTTAGGAGCTATGCTTTATTTTACTATATATTTGATGCATCCCACTATTACATTTTAATAATAACAATCAAAATGAATCTTCCTTAAATAGATAACAATTTGAACAATATATGAACGAAAAAATATAATAATCGGTAAATGTAACGCATATTCATGATAAAAAATAAAATATAAACTAACAAAAAATAAGTTCAATACATGAGTTACCAAATTCAATACATATTCATGATAACAAAAGACAACATAGTTCAAAGTTAACCTCTACAAATACCAAATGCATCACTAAAAAATTGAACTGCTCAAAGCCTTTCTTCATGCATGTCTTCGGTCGTTGGTATTACTTCCTAAAAGTACAAAACAATTTGAAAACAGTTATATAAAACTGTGATGAAAATTACAGGTTATTGGTAGTACCTTCTATTATTAGATGGATGAAGATTTACATAACTTTTTTAAAGTTCAAAATTTTCTTAGATGGATGAAGATAATGTCTTGTTGCATGCTGCATTATAACAGCCCGCGTTTGCTTTGCTGTAAAATAACACTAAAGTTGTACCTAACTCTGAAAAGGAAATGGATAAAAGATGAATGTTTATTTAGTCAGAATAAGCATTTAAGCCACATATTCATGTATTAAAAATGGTTTTCTTATGTTCACTAGCAAAATTATTATTATTATTATTATTTTGAAATGGTACTTTATATACAACAAATCATTGTGACAACATATCTCATGTCAATAAACGTTCGAAAGCAAGTTTCGAACTTGTAACCTCTTGCACCAAAGCCTAATCAATTAACCACTTGGACAATAGTGTTTGTCAGCAAAATTATTATTTATGCCAATCAACATGCATATAGATGCAATATTAGACCTATGCATAGGCCACAGTTGTGTCCTATTTGTTTTCGCTCATATGTTTGCATAATATGCAACATTGGTTGAAATTTAACTCTGTTTTACATATTTGCAAAATCATATAATAGGTGGCAAAGAAAAATTATCAAAAGCATCTTTTCATGATTTACCAGAATGATCTGCAACTTTGGTTAGCAAAATGAACAGTCTACATTGTTGGTATGCTATAGGCCCTCTGCTTTTGTTTTAGCAATATAACCAGATCAAAATGTCACTTTCCTACCAAACTAGAAATTTTAATTATTTCACTTGTCCTTTAGCAATTTGGGTGTCCCATTTGGCTTTTTAAAACATTTGATGACACATCACTGGATAAAGTGTACACATACATACTAGTCGTGTTCAACCAATAAATGTTTGTCCCTTTAACCACTGGAATCATATTTTCCTCAGGGAAGCTTGTGCGTGTCATGTTATTAATAAATAGACACTGATTTGTGTGTGTAAATGTTTTTTTCTTAGATAAAGAGAAGCATGCCCACAAGAAAACTACAAAATTGGACTACTTTAAATTTACCCGTCTATATACTCTTACTCTGATAAGTATGCCTACTTATTGCTCTTAATAATTGTTGATCTCTTTAATGTTCCAACAAAACATCAAGATGCAAGTGTTAATTCTAAAATGTTAGGAAAGAAAATTTTGTTCATCAAAGTGATAGGAAATGCATTATAATATGATATGATATACTATCTAAGAATAAAATTAAACAGTCGTCGAGAAAAGAATGGATTAGCAAATAACTTACCAGCTCGCTTAAATAGTGCAAGAGGTAACAACACCACCATAAGCATCACAAGTAAAGCCACTGCAAGTGCATTCCACCAATGATTGCCAAACCACTCTACTAAAATATCCGAAGACACACCTTCAGAAGCATTACCTGATATCACGTCCCCTATTAATCAAATTATGACTTGTTAGCCCATGTTACTCCTAAACACTCCTAACATAGTTGAAAATTTATAGTTTTTCTCACCAATGACGATCATGTACATGATAAGTGCCCCTATTTGGTTAACACTACACACAACTGTAATGCAGTGGAGCCTGCGTTGTCGAAGGATTCTTCCACGAGTCCAGCAAATGAAGGAGATGGTGATTTTCCATATGATGTGTACCTGTTGAAAATTAATGTTATGAGCTAATCTTAAATTTTGGGCAGAATCTTTCTAGCAACCAACAAATTAATGGTAGATATTCAATTGTTTCACCATTAAATCTATAAATTATTAAATCTATAAATTTCCCTCAAAAATCAAAACTTTCCAACGTCATCATAGAGCAAGCACCTAAGAACAAAAACTTGTAGTTAATTTATTATTATTGTTATTATAAACTTAGTTAATTTTGATAAAACTTAACTAACTCAGTTAATACTTTATTATTATTCTAAACTAGTTAACTATTATGAAACTTGGTTAATTTTTATAAACATGATTTGTATATTGTTGTTGTTGTTGTTGTTGTTGTTATGACTACCATTATCATCATTATTGTTATTAGTATTATATTATTATCAACTTAATTAATTTTAATAATCCAAGTTAATTTATTATTTTTATCATTATATAAATAAATAAATTTAGTTATATTTTATAAAATTTAGTAAGTAATTTGTTATGAGTATTAATATTATTATTGTTATTATTTTAAACATTGTTAATTTTTATAAAACTATGTTAATTTATTGTTATTGTTGTTATTATGATTGTTGTTGTTGTAAATATTGTCATAATAAATATTAATTTGTTTAAAAATTAGTTGAATTATTATTATTCTTATTATCATCAGCTTGTTTAATTTTTATAAGCTTATTTAATTTTTATATAACTTAACAAACGAAGTAAATTTTTATAATTTTAGTTAATTTATTGTTGTTAGTATTGTCATACGAATTTAGTTAACTTTTATAAAATTTAGTTAACTTGGTTGATATTTTATAAGTTGTTATTATTATTATTATTATTCAAAATTTAATTCATTGTTATCAAACTTAATAAAATTTAAAAACTTAATTATGTTATTATTTTTATAATCAACTTAGTTAATTTTTATATGCTAATTTGGTTTTTATTAAACTTAATTAACTAAGTTTATTTTTATAATCTTAATTAATTTTATTGTGATTATTATGATTATTTAAATTTTATTGTTATGGTTAGTTAATGTAACCAATCTTAGTTAATTTTTTTATTATTATTTAACTAAAATTATAAAATTTTATTTTAACTATTATGATTATTGGTATTGTTATTATCATTGTTATTATTAGTATTATTATTATAAACGTGATTAATTTTTATAAACTTAGTTAATTTATTATTATTATTATATAAATTTGTTATTTTTTTATGAAACTTAGTTAACTTGGTTAATATTTTATAATTTATTAATATTCTTATTAGTATCATTAATATTATGAGCTAAGTTAGTTTCTATAAAACTTATAGTTAATTTATTATTATTATTATTATTATTTGTGATTGTTATTGTTAGTATTATTATTATTATTATAAAATTAGTTAATTTTCACAAACATTAGCAATTATTATTTTATTATTATATAACTAAATTTAGTTATTTTTATAAACTTAGTTAATTATTATAATTTTATTATTAATATTAGCATTATAAAGTTAGTTAATTTTTATAAACATTAGTTAAATTATTATTGTTACTATCAACTTAGTTAGTTTTATAAACTTATTTATATATAACTCAAGTTAATTTTATAATCATAGTTAATTTATTATTATTAATGTTATTATAATAAAAATTAGTTAAATTTTTTATAAAACTTAGCTAAATATATATAGGGGCATTTCACCAAAAGGACAAACTTTGCAGTCTAATTAGTTTTTAGGACACACATTCAAAGTAATTACTTTTAAGGCCAAAATCAGCAGAATAATTAGTTTCAAGGACAAAATCAGCAGTCCATTTACTTTCAAGGACATAATTTCATAGGTTTTTAGGCCCTAGAAACTAATTATTTTGTGTTTTGTCTTTGAAAGTAATTATTTCAGTTGTGTGTCCTACAAACTAATTCCACTTGCTAAAGAGGCCCTTGTGGTATTATTATTATTCTATAAACCTAACTGAACCAGTATGCCAATTCCATATTTGTATATGTGTGTTAGGTTATAGTTTATTAAAGACATATGGCTTGTTCTGGAAGTGTAAAGAAGAAAGAACCTGGTATGTGTGAGACCTAACAGAACCAGAGGTCACCAACAATCTCTTCCCAGTGGAATCCAGTGCTATTTCATGTCTGCATTGTTTCTCGGTCTCTAGGTAGCAGTTGCTGTTCAATATATATCATCACTCATTGGCATACACTGTAACGACCCGCCTTTCATACCACAGAAAGACGCATCATTAAGAAGAAAGAAAGGGATAGAAAAGAGAAAAGATAGAAAACAAAGAACCAAACAATATCAGAATCTCCCAACGGAACGAATTAATTATATTTATCAAATAAAATATTACATAGTATCATAAATCAGAGTTATACATTTAATACAAACCAAACTAGACAGTTATAACACCTGTCTAGTTATTACAACTCAGGTACAACATAAAGATACAGATACAATTCTAACACAGCAGAACACTATACATTTATCTACACGCTGAAGCCACCTGCTCCATATCTCTTCTAGAACTCATCAAAGCAAACCTGAATCCCTCGACTACTCATACATAATATGAGTACCCAAGAGTTTAATAAAACAGAAAATAAACACTTGGGTCAGACATGGGTCTAGTGTGAGTAAACGGGTTAAAGTTGCTTAACTTTGAAAATCCTTCGAAAACAAAAGTATCACGTAAGACTCCCCACAAATAAACATGGGTAAGTTTTTACCTTACGCTAACCAAAACATTTGATAGGAAATCCAGTGATATTATAATAGGGTCTAGGGTTTTCAAATAAATAAGAAAATAGCCGAAATTGTTACATTTATTAAATTCCAGCTACTAGCCACAAAAGTGGGTAATACAATCAAAACCGTAAGGGCACATAGGAAGAATGGGTTTCCATCAATGGCAGGGGTACGGGGGTACCGCCCGTCACAGTTCGTGGCCTAGATCACCGTACCGAGGAGCCACCCTAACTCCCCTGCAACACAAAGCCGGAGCCATCCCTCACTGGACAGTCCTGAACAAGACAACCCCAGCAGTTGTCATGATCAACCGCCCACACAGCCGGAATAAAAAGGGACCTCTAGACAGGGGTAAATCTCGTCCTACTTGGGCATGACCCATATAGCCTTGCTACACCTACCCTATTTTAGTCATTCTCGATTGATGAGGCTTAAGGCTATGATTACCTTTATAGAACATATCTATCTTAGAATGCTCATCGTCCACCTGGCGATGTTCTGAAAGAATTTAATCCATACAAGTTCGTTCCGGGTTCGAACGAAACTGAAGGCACTATCTCGTTGCACTCATTTTGGAATCACCCTCGAAGTCAACGACAATAGCCCTTGCACTCTGAATCTTCATCTCGAACCTGAAAGTACTACCCCCGTTAAACTCGTATTGGAATCACCCTCAGAGTATTAACAACGAGTAGTCCTTACACCTTGAGTCTTCACTCTTCACTTGAGATTCACGACCTAACGTTTAATTTGGATCGATGTGGTTTTTGGAATTTCAAATTTAGAAACCCGATCCCGGTCTCGTCGAATCCAAACGTCGTCTTAACGTCCAAGTTTTTTTAAGTTTAACAAATTAATTCAATTTAAAACATTGAATTCACACAGCATCATTCACAGATAAATATCACACATTTATCACTGATATACCCAATATCATATCATATAATATCACAACATATCATCCAGTAGATATCAACCAATCCAGATATTCCACAAACAATCATCCACAAATAGGCATCATTAACGCTTTTACAATTAATTTAATCATCTTAAATTAAATTAACTACTTGAGAATTAATAACTAATCCTGCTTAAACAATCATTAATTAATTACAATTAATTAACCAATTACTCTTTAATCACTATCATAATCCAATTAATTAATCTTCAATTATAGATTAATTATCCTTTAATCATATTCTCAATTAATCACCTAGATTAATTATTCTTTAATTACACTATGTAATTAGCCTTTAAATTAATTACACGGATTAATTTATCTTTAATCATTTATTAATCTTAATTAATTTCTAATTAATTAATTAACAATAATTAAATAAATAAATCCTTTATTAATTACATTAATTAATTATTACTTCTTTTCTCACTTCATTGATTAATTATCTTATAATTAATCACATTTATTAATTAATTAAACAATTAATTATTCATTAATTCCATTAATTAATGACCCTCTAATTACTGTATTAATCAATTTTTCTCAAAATTACATTTAATAAATAATATAAACTTAATTATATTTATTAATTAAACCTGATTAATAACAATCAGTAATTAACTTCCTTTAATTACTTCACCAATTAAACCAACACCTTGATTAATTACATTAATTAATCCTTAAATTACACCGAGTAATTATCCCTTAATTACTTCCCTTAAGTAATTATCCTTTAATTACTATTCACAAAGTAATTTCCTTAATTAATTACATTTAGTAATTATTCATTAATTACTTCACTAAGAAATTATACATCTTTAATTACATTAAGTAATTATACTTAATCCCATCATTAAGTAATTTTTTTAATTAATTAAACTTAGTTAATTAACTAAAATTAACCATAATAATTTAATTAATTACACTGAGTAATTAATCTCTTTAATTACCTCATTAAATAATTACCTTAAATAGTTCTTCTTAATCATTAAGCAATTAACTTCTTAATTACTTATTGCTTAATTAATTAACATAGATTAAACAATCCTTAATAACATAATTAATTACACAAACTAATTTACCTTAATTTAATTACCTACATTAATAATTTTAAGTTAATTAAGTAATTATACTTTAATCACCTTTATAAATAAAACTTGATTAAGATAAACCATACATTTCATTTACTCTTATCAATCATTTTAAAATTAAAATTTTAAATTCAAAAGCTTGTATTTGGTTTACACAAAATCATCATCTTTTAATTTATCATTACCTTTTAATTTATCTAAGTTAAATACCTTACTTTAATCACATTTAAATCACTCCAATAACATTTTTATTTGAAAACATTATTATATAATTTAACAAAGCATTATTTATAACCAAACTATTTTAGACGAAAGCTTAAATTTTGAAAATCCAAACTTTAAAACTAAAATTATTTTTAAGTCAAACATTCATTCGTTATAAAACTAATTAAACACTTTGTCCAAAATTCAATTTGCTTTCAAATTTTGGAAATTCATTTTATATAGTACAAAGTCTGATAGCACTAAAACTTTTTAAAACAAACTATTTTTAAAAGCAAAATTAACTTAACCTGTTTAAACGCAAAGTTTTAAATTTAAACATTTCAAACATCTTTAAACTGTTTTAAACTTTGTTTTAAAATTTTTAGTTTGCATTAAATTTCAGAAATTCATTTTATAGTTAGAATTAGACAGGATTTATTAGGATTCAAATCCAGGAACCAAATCTACACGAGACAAAACATACCCCAACTCCTCAAACATTCCAAGTCGCACACCCAAAAACGCGAGTCACCCCACTACAAACACGAGGCATGCTTCGAGAAAACAACGAAATAAACCCTGGCCAATTTTCTTCCCTAACCAAAAATTCCAGATGCACAATTTCGACCTCGTGCACGCTGGACTTGGTCGACGGCGACCATCGTCGCGGCACTCCACAAGTCATCCCTGACCCCACCGACCATCTCGTCCTCCTGGATTGCCGAGATCACAATTGATTCGAAAAAAGAGGCTTTAGCACTTTCAACCGGAAATGAAACTTGATCGAAGAAAACACTGTCGTCGGCGAATCCCATCACCGAAGGGCCTGCCACCTCGTCCACAAACGCGTCACGAACCACATAAACTTTTCCCCCTCAATCGATACGTTCTGAAGCACAATCGATGTCGCGCTCACCCCATTGCTAATGCGGTCACATACAAAACAACGAACCCTACTTCGCCATTTTCTGATCACCACGACCATCAGATAAACCTTCCACTATTTTTCCTGCATCCCCAGGCACCACGACCACCTCCATGCCGAAACTCGACCAACACCTCAACTCCGTTCGACGTCAAACGACCAAGGACCCAAATTCGAACAATTTTCGAATTCACATTAAATACAAAATCAAAAATCACAAATTTTATACTAAAATTCATGATTTGATAATACGATTTAGATTATCTAAGTGAATTCGAAATTCATCATGCTTGAAATTTATTCATTTTCGGATGTCCACTGTATTTTTATATTTTACATAGTATTATCCAAATACATTCACTTGAAATTAATTTTAAAAACAAGAATAAAATGTTATTAACATCTTCAATTTAGTAATCAATGTCTAATTGTGATTATACAGGGAGATTTGAATTATTGTAGTTGATCTTGCAACAGATTATTTACAGAGAACACAAAATATACATATACAGGTATGTATTCAAATTTGTACAACACAAATCAGATTAAAGATGAAAAATCTTAGCAACAAACATGATTATAACATCGTCACATAGATCAACAACTATCAAAAGATTTTATTTTAAAAGGTTTACTCACCAAGAATTGGAAGCAGAGAACACTGTATTACTTAGTTTTCCTGGAACATTGAATTTTCTTTGCATCTTGCTGTTTGAATTGAATTTGCTAGTAGTTGATTCTCAGTTGAGCTTGAAACCATGTTTGTTAAAGTTGTTGTTGATTCCCATATTGAATTGCATGTTCTTAGGTTGAATACCGAGAATCTGAAGTTGTAAAATAGCTTTAGATTTGATTACAGTTGAATTTTGTTTTTGGTTTCTCTCGTTTTCTTTTAAGAAGAAAGCTTAAGAAAGTATGCGTTGAAGAAAATAAACAATAACAGACCCTTTTTATTTTTTAAACATTAATTATAAACAAAATTTCTTTTAAACAAAGATTTGCCACTTGTTACCATGAATTGTCCATAAGCTTATAAACGTGTTTACTTAATCTTTAGTAAATGACAAATGCAAAACCTTATTTTAATTTCATTTATTATGTTACAAATGTTAATTTTATCTTTTCAATGTAATTACTTATTTACAAATGATTTAAATCTTTTTTTTTTGAACTGGTACTTTATATACAACAAATCATTGGGACAACATATCCCATGTCAAATAAACGTTCGAAAGCAAGTTTCGAACTTGTGACATCCTGCACCAAAGCCGAATCAATTAACCACTTGGATAAATGATTTAAATCTTAATTAAATACTTTCCTAAATACTTATGTTTAATATAACTATGAAATGTATTTATCTCTTTATGCTTAATTTATAATTAAAAATCCATTTTCCAAAGATAAGTTTAAAAGAAAGAAAATGAACATTTATTTAAATTTTATTTTAAAAGTTTAAACTTAAGTTATTATATCTAACATTTATATTATATATAAAAACTAAATTTATTTTCAAAAAACCATTTTAAAAGAAAAATAAATTAAGCTTTTATAATAATATACTATTTTAAAGCTATTATACTTTTAACAAAAATAAATTTTCCTTTAAGTGTTTTATAAATATAAAATTAATTTTAAATAGCTTTTGAAAAGCATTTTATTAAATCAAATAAAAAAACTTTCAAATCACCATATATACATATGTATATTATAAATTTGAAAACACATTTTCTACTTAAGTTTAATCCAGTATTTTTCTATTTACAATATATACACAAATATATATATATATATACACATTATAAATAGAACATTTTAAATATTAACTTCAGAAATTATTTGAATTTTATAACAAAACTTCAAATCACAATATATATATAAACATATATATTATAATTTGAAAATATTTTCATTAAATTTAAGTTGAAACCAATTTCCTATTTACAATGCATACATATATACATTACAAATAGAATATTTTATTTAACTTAGAAAGATTAATTATTATTAATTATATATATATATATTATTATCCTTTGAAAAAAATAAACATTCCAAACTAAATTATTATTAAGTTTTGATAAGATAACATTTGTTAAATTAGATTAACTATTAGTTTTGAAAACATAACATTTGGTTAAATTTGATTATTAAATCAATATTACATATTTTAAAATAAATTATAAATGGAAATTATTAAATAAGTATTGCCCAAAATTCCGGGACATCACATTCCTCCCCCCTTAAAAGAATTTCGTCCCCGAAATTAAAAGCAAAGATAATTTAATAATCCCATACAGATTTTAATTTTAAAATAGCAATATCAACCATATACTAGAAACCATCACATCCAATTCAAACAAACAATTCTGATTATCCAGAAAAAATTCTGGACAAAATTTCCTTGAGTTTCCTAGGTAAAAACACCGGGATACTCGCTCTACAGAATCTAAACTAGCTACACTACTCAAATCTAGAACTCCTATATCTAGATGTACAATCTAAATAGGATACCGGATCACAGACAAGTCCGGTTCACCATCCAAATCTCCCTGATTTGCTGGTTCTAAACCAGTGACGGATCAAATACGTACTCCCTCAGAGATACGTGAAATACCTTACGAATCCCAACCATCCGAACTGGCAATTCAATCCTGTAGATCAAACACTTATCCTTAAGAGAATACAGAAAGATTCCAATACACTTTGAGCTAGCTTCCCATCTTACCCAATCTCATCACTCTTATGATCGGAGAAAACTTATCCAAAAATTAAATCTCCAACTTCGAATTCCGAATTCCTTCATTTCTTGACCACAACCTCCGCCGATCCTGGGCTGCATTTAACCCTCTTGATCAACCAAACTTCACATATGCTTCCCAAATCAAAACTGGATCAAGAATAAGATGATCTCCTGATTCTACTCAACAAGATGGTTCTCCCAAGATCCATCGAAATCTAGCACACCCATTTACTATACAAGCATCAAAAACTTCAAACCTCCTTCTGCTATCCGGAAAATAGAACAGATTCTCTCGACAACCAAGCCTTCAGATCCCGAATGAATTTCCTGAAGAAATCCTTAAATCCAAGAAAAACATAAATCTTTCGATGAATCCGAGGTTGCTTCTATTCTGGAATAGCTTCCATCATGCTTCCACTGCACAACTCCGATCCGAAGAAGATGAGAATGCTTTTGATGAACACAAGAACAAACTTGATCAACTCATCCAGAAACATTGTCTATCAAATTCCATAAAAGCTTAGTGACCTATCTGATTTGGTCACAAATACTACAGCAGCAATCCAGTCAGAAAACTAGATCCAATCAATCCTAATTGTTCACAAAATCCTCTCTCCTAGAGCCTTCTCTCTACTAGGCTAAACCACCGAAAAATCCAAGAACCAAATCGAAACAGAACTCCATTTCCCGATACGGACACACTCCTTGACACCCCGAAGATATTCAGAAAGTCTCAAACCACTTCGATAGCTCCAACATCTTTAGAGATGTCTCAAACCAAAGCAAAGATTACTAAAAGAACTTTCGAACCATCGCAACTCACTTTTGCGATAATACCCAATTCAGATTCCAAAGAAACTATTCTCTCTTACATAACAGAACAGCTTAAGCCCTTCAAAAGAAGAAACTGATGGCCCACCTCAGTCACAAACATCTTACCCAGCTGAGTTTATGGAAGAAGTGGACAAGCCTTCACCATTTACCCGACCTACTGACAGAAGAATCTCAAAGACTTTTGAACCATCGAAGAAACATACCACACAACTGCTTTCGAACTCCACCTCTAGGATACTGCTGAGCCAAGAGATCTTTCTGATAGCACACTTAACACCTCTGAGCTGCCATTGCTACCAAAGACTTCCTATCCAAAAGCTCCTTGAATCCCAAATCTCTATCATCCAACTCCACAAAAAGAGTCTTCAAGATGAGCAAAAACCTCTCAAGAAACTCGGGCTTCAAACCAAGCATAAACACCTACCTGAAGTGAGTCCCCCACTCCAATACAGATAAGACTCCTTCCTATTGTTGCCAAAATACCATTACTCGCTTCAGCACTTCCGACTGATCCAAATACTAGGAAATCCACTCGCATGAGCGCAATCCAAACTTATACTTCAAAGATAAACTCCGAACCTTTAAAAGGTTTCCTTCAGAGATCGATGAAATCCATATACCAAGCTGCCAAGCTTACTCAAGATGCCCAAAACTGCCCAGGCAGATACTCTTCTAATCTATACTCGGACTTCTTCCATTGATAGTCATGCTATACACACCACTATCTCTCCTACTTCTAGAACTTATGTTGGCAAACCCGAACAGGTAACCCAACAAAAAAAGTAGGAATATATATATATATATATATATATATATATTCAAAATTACAAATATGCTCTCTCAAGAAAGAAACCATTCCAGAGCCTGGATATTCGCTCAACCTAGCGCTCTGATACCACAATGTAACGACCCGCCTTTCATACCACAGAAAGACGCATCATTAAGAAGAAAGAAAGGGACAGAAAAGAGAAAAGATAGAAAAGGAAGAACCAAACAATATCAGAATCTCACAGCGGAACGAATTAATTATATTTATCAAATAAAATATTACATAGTATCATATAAATCAGAGTTATACATTTAATACAAACCAAACTAGACAGTTATAACACTTGTCTAGTTATTACAACTCAGGTACAACACAAAGATACAGATACAATTCTAACACAGAGAACACTATACATTTATCTACACACACTATACATTTATCTACACGCTGAAGCCACCTGCTCCATATCTCTTCCAGAACTCGTCAAAGCAAACCAGAATCCCTCGACTACTCATACATAATATGAGTACCCAAGAGTTTAATAAAACAGAAAATAAACACTTGGGTCAGACATGGTTCTGGTGTGAGTAAAGGGGTTAAAGTTGCTTAACTTTGAAAATCCTTTGAAAACAAAAGTATCACGTAAGACTCCCCACAAATAAACATGGGTAAGTTTTTACCTTACGCTAACTAAAACATTTGATAGGAAATCCAGTGATATTATAACAGGGTCTAGGGTTTTCAAATAAATAAGAAAATAGCCGAAAAATGTAACCACCCGATATCTTCAAACATTCGCATCCGCACATGTCGGACTTGAATTGTTAAAAATACTGTGTTGTAAATAAAATTTGGCAAATCTCAAAATATACAGTAAATAAATAATCACAGAATCACAGACACAGAAATCAGAATACTCGCAGTGGAATTTAAAATTTACTTAGTGGTTCATGAAGCCACTATCCATAGTCTCAAAAAAAAATATAAAGTACATAGTCTTAAACAAATATAGTTTGAAATCTCCACAGAAACTCTCAATATTAAATTGTCTTGATTTCAAAGGCTAAAATAAGAACTGAACAGAAGCTTGATGGCAGCTTGAAAAGAGATGATCTGCTGAAGTCCTAGCTCTGGAGGTGAAGTCTGAACTGAAACTCAGGCTGACCCGAGGGTAAAATAAAACATAAACACTCGAGTCAGGACATACATACTTATACAGTGTAAGCTAATTCAAGTGTACTGTAATATAGAACAAGTAACTTAAAGGATGCTTGGGACCGCCCATCCTCTAAGGATCCATTAAACTATTTACTATGTAGTAATACTTCGCTGTTATAATAGTGTTTTTATTAAAATAAACTTACTTTTAAATAGCGTTAAGGAGTTACCCAATCTCCCCCTTAACACAATAATGTCCCAGTAGTCCATCCAATATCATAGTCCCTCTTGATCGGGAAGCCACCAGAGGATACCACACGGGCTACGGGAGAAAAACAAACTCGTACAAGGCTCGCTATGGTAGGTGACACGGCACAACTAGACAATGACAGGGTAGATATACCAATTACGCTTCCGGACCGGTGGTAACGCGTAGCTGCTACTACCACCCACCTCGAACAACACTCCAAATCAAAGGTGCGCACCAAACAATCACAAAAGTAATAAAATGGCATACGAAGAAGTGCGTCCGATCAGAGGTGCTACCTCATTAATCCGTCGATCGCTCCTGTTTTAGCCACCTTATGCCAACTCACGGGAGTCGAGTCCACGTTTTAACCTCAAAGGAACGTCACAACCATCCTACTTCATTCTGGAATCTCCACTGCGTACACTGTTGTTAAAGTGGTTTTCGGTATCCACAGAGAGTATGCCCATATCCGATCCCGGTCTCTTTGCCAACCAATCGTTATTATTACCCGTGGTTATAAATCCAAAATAGTTTTATGTTTCGATAAAATACTATACTTGAAATTATTTAAAAGTGAAGTATAATTCAAATTCCCATATTGATCCCAAAGATTTAACTTTAGTTCATTTGTATCAATTTCAGCACTTGCAAAGTGCGGACTATCCTTTACAACAGGGTTGAGTAAATTAAATATAATTTTAGCAAAATATGTGCCTGTATTTTGACTTATGAAATCATAATTTTTAAATAATCATCTAAATTACTTAATAATTTATGATTTTTACAAAGTGGATTTTGCAAATATATATCTAACTCCTTTATATTTACTTATTAAAATTTAGTGTGAAATTTCTATGCATTTTCTTACAATTAAGTTCAATTACCACTAAATTTCTAATTAATTTCTTAACTTACCCTTTTTATCATAAACCACTTTACATTTCTAAATCTAGCTATATTCCAACTTCCATTTTAAGTATTCACTTTATTTAACTATTTAATTCATAGCCAACTTACCCTTTATTTATTTTCTTATATTCAAATTTTACCAAAACATCATATTATATTTCTTAACTAGAATTCCATTTTATTTTACAAATCAAAATTTTCAAAATGAATTTATACTTTAAATTTTTAACATTTATTTATTTACATATTTAACTTGAAAAATATCACTATACTTATAAAAAATCTTTTAAATCCAGTTTAAACAAAGTGTAATAACATTTTAGATTTTTTTAAAAAATATTTAAATATTTCCAGAAAATATATATATATATATAACCACGGGTCTGTATAATATTTTCTAACCTAGGTCAAGTGATACAGATAATATATCATTTCAATCCGTAATTTACAAAATAAATCCGGGTTCTATCATTTCGGACCCGCAATCCCAGGTTATATAATAAACTAAAGAAATAAATAAATATCGTTTATGCCTATCATTTCAGCCCGTAATGATTCTATACTACAGGGAACTTGCAGTGTGATAAACAGTAATTATATAAATAGTGTAATAGGATAAATAAAATAGTATATAACATAACTGATGATATGCGGGGTTAATAACATGATTTTTAACATCATCAATTTATATCACAGTCAAATAAATGAAATAAAATCGTGCTACAATTACACTTGTTATTAATTTACAGATATATAAGTACGTTTGTCAGGTGAGAATACTCACCTTTTCGAAGCTGCAGAATTTATTCAAACAACGATATCTATCCCGAAAGAAGAGTATGGAAGGCATGATCAATTTTCAGTGGATGCAACGAATTGATTCAAATCTTGAACAAAGTAATTAAATAAAACTAAGTATTCGAATCTTTTCACGAACACAGCAAATTTGAAACAAGACTGGATTAAAGGAAATTGACACAATGGCTCGACCACTCACCACACGACTTGACCCATTAAAACAAAAGCTCAGCCTGCCCATTTAATTTTTCCAAATCAAAATTTAGAAAATAAATTTTATACTCTATATTTTTTTACCCTTTTTATAGAATGTTATGACGTGTTAATAAAAAGGTGGCAAATCTTATGTCGGCAACAATGCAATTTACGACAGTGATACATAAAGTTGGCGCATGCAATATTTATTTATTTATTATTATTATTTCCTTTTTTTCTTTTTTCTTTTTTTACTTTTTTGATTACTAAGTGCAACATGCGGTTTACGTATTAATACTTCATAATTATTCTTAGTATACAATACTTCATATGGATCTGTTCATAGTGCATAAAGACTGTTATTCATGCATGTATCTACCTACCTATATTCACTATATATCCTAACAAGCTAATGCTCAGGATGTTCTACTCACATGCACAGGTGGCTCCCTGCTATTCTATTCACCCTCTTATTATAGTAATTTTTTCTTTCTTTATAAAAAGGCACGGCCCTTGCCAAATTTCAAAACTCGAATGCATGCGCTCTTGAGACTTCATGTCATAGCATAGAGGACTGGTTACACAAGTTACAGGTGACACATATTTTCTACTTCAGAAATGCAAAAGGGTAATTTCAACCTAGTCTTTAGTTGGACAACAAAACACTATGCTTGCTCATATATTCATTCATGACATGTACGCATAATTTACTTTTCCCTTTATATATATATATATATATATATATATCTCTTTTTAACTGAACGCATGCAGTAGCATGCTAAGTCAGTGGCTAACGACCCAATCATGCAGAAGCAAAAACGCAAAATGATGCGGCTCTCTTCCCTATTATATATATATATATACATACATGTTTTCAAAGCCTGAAACGCAAACATTTGAAACAAATTAAGGCAGGGTTAAACTTAGGTGGCTCAAACCTATATACGTGCATGCACTCGAGATTTAGTCCTATAGGTTGATGTCAAAAGATGGCGCATGCATTGTTTTCTCTTTTTTTCGAACGTTGGCCCGCACAAAGTCACAGGATGGTTCATGGTATGAGGTCGGTGACAGAACAAGGAGCGGAGGGTGGCGGCGGAGTAGCCGAGCACGGTGGAACAAATAATATGAAATAGAGAAAAACTAAAAAAAACAAAAGAGGAAAAATAAGAAGGAAGAAGGGATGCAGCTATGTACCTGAATTTACTGAAGCTCGTGCACAAAACCAGGAAGATGAAAGTCGAAAATTTTGGTGAGAAATGAAAAGAAGGTGTGGGTTATATAAGAGAAAATGAGATTACGCAATATAAGAAAAAACGGCAAGGAGATCTGGAAACAAATATATGTAGAGGGTATTGATTTTTTTTTCCAGAGGAGATTTGCGTGAATTTAGGAAGCACGAAATGTTAAACCAAAAATTTTTAAACAGGCAACTCGATTTATTTTTAGTGAAGGAAAAAGGCAAGAAATCAATTAGCTTTAAATGGAAATGGAAAATTTTGGGTGTGAGGGTGTAAATGTTGATTGAGGTGAGAGATATATTTATTATTTTTAAACGTCAATGAATTAAAATTGGCAACTAAATTACGCAAGGAAAAGTGGAAACTCCTAGGGATTTCAATCAAGTTTTAAAAGAAATTAAACAGCTCTTTGGAAGAGTCAAACGATTATATACGAATCAAACAAATGGAAGAAATGGCAAGGCACGGTTGAATTTTCTCCTTTAAACGTGCACGACAAAAATTAGAATGTGAATGGCTATAAATTATTGTGGATAACGCTTTTATTAAATTAGGAGGAAAGTAAATATAAGAAAAATGCATGCAACAGACACAATAATTTATGCCCAAGATATAACGAAAATAACGGACTTCAATTTTATACGTTTTCTTATATATATATATATATATATATATATATATATATATATATATATATATATATATATGGTATTTATTCCGTCAATTTATGCACCCTTTAAACGCGTAATTACCCAGTTCATTTATACACTATAAATTTCCAAATTTATTCCTTAATTAAAGCATGTTTTGTTTACATTTTTTTTTGAAATTTTAATTTGCGTTGATTGTTTTGGCAATGGAGGATAAACATTAAAGAAGTATAGGATCTCTTTTCAACGGTGCGTGATTTATATCCTTAAATTGGCTGAGTGAATTAAGCAAAGTAACGTCAAGAGATGATCTTGCTATGAAATGGTAACAAAATTTATGGAAAACGTTCTATTTAAAACTGAAGAGAAAAGAGAAGTGAATATATTTGTCTTTGAACGGAAATGGAATTTGGACAAATTTGCGAACGTGTTTTGTAACGACCCAGGATTTTTAGTAATTAAAATTCGAATATTTAATTAATTTTAAATATTAACAAGTGAATTTATAAGTCGAATAAATTTTATTTTGAATAATTGGATTTAATTGAATAATTAAATCAATAATTTAATATGTTAAATTATGGAAATAATTGAAAATTGAGTTAAATATGATTGAAACTGATTTGTAAAATTTTATTATATCATATTGGAGTTAGAACGATATTTTAGAACTTTTAAAATCGAATTAAAAGTTAATTTGTGAAAATTGAATATTTTAGTATTTAATCGACTAGTGAAAATAGTCAATTTTTGAACAGTCTCAGAATTGGACGAGACCAGTTCCATTAGATCCGTAATAGTTAGTTATTACCGGATTTCAATTTTCGTAGCAATTGGAGTTATCGTTTGATCGTGGTAACTCGAAACGCATCGAAATTGTTTTAATTTTAATTTGGCGAGTTAAAATAGCCATTTTTCAAACTGTCTCGGATTTCGACGAAACTAGTTTCATCGGATCCGTAATGTGATATTATTGTAAGGTTTAAAATTTCGTGTCAATTGGATTTACCGTTTGTCCGGTACAAATTAAAACGCCTAGAAAATCGTTTAAATCGGTTTAATTCAAATTGAACGTTTATTGCCATAACTCGCACAAATGTTCGAATTAGCTTTCGAAACCTGTTCCATTGTGTCCGGAACGCGGGGTAAACCCTAGAAATGCTGGTTACGGCGCGTAAATCGGAGTTGGGAATTTCCGGAATGAATAGTGTTTTCGTTTGATTTTCTATAAATAGACCATACGCTCACAAATAATAAAAAAAAAATTAACCCTAAACCTAAAAGCTGCAGCCGCCACCCCCTCAACCCACGGCCAGAAAATCACGTTCTTCATCCCCAAATCTCTTCAAATCCGTGAAGCAATTCAAGAAGTGTTCAACTACGAAGTTATAGAGCACAGCGAGATCTTCGTGTTCAACGGTGGAGATCGAGATTGGAGCTATGGATCAACGGGAAAATGGAGATGAAGGCGCACGGTTGCGCACGCATTTCGAGGCTGTAGGGGGGGCCGAGCTCACCCATGTTCCAGCCGAGGATAGCTCTTGCAATGGGCTTCAATATGGAGGTGGTTTGATGAAGTTTCGTTGAGCGAGGAGGTTGCAAAGTCGAACCCTAGTTTCAATGAGATGGGTTCCTTGGTGCGGCTATTGTCTGTAGGGAGAACGTGAGGGAGATGGAGTGAACGCACGGTCATGATGAAGGGGGAAGGGATCCATTTGCTAGGATTTGATCAAGGTTAAAATTTAAAAGAAAATGTTGTAATTAGTTTATATAAAATTCGTGTAATTTGTAAAATGCATATCTTTTTCATACGAGGTCGAAAATGCGCGAAACCAGTTGCGTTGGAATCGTATGGACGAGTACTACGCTATGGAATTGGATTGGAGTCGTTTAAAGTTAGTGATAATTTTGAATAAAATTAAACGTCCGTTTAATTTTATTCGAAATAAATCGCTAAAACGAAATTGAAATCAAGGTGAGAACTTCTCACTCAATCGAATCGGTTTCGATTTTAATTTTAAATAGTTATATTTAAAATATTTGAATGCATGTTTGAATGATGATTGATATCTATTGATTGTTAAAATAGACATTATGCGCCGTTAGTAAGCGGATGTTATTTATTAAAAACATATACTGCGAATATTTCATAAACAGTGAAATTGGTATTATATATAATAGCAATATATATATTGGCATATGTATATATTGCAGTTGTTGATTTTCCGCAGTATATAGCGATGAGACCCTATTGCGCCGTCTATTAAGCGGATAATATTTTAAATCCCATATACCGCGATAATTCCGTACTGGAACGGAATTGGTATTGTGCTAATGTTTGTGGATGCAGGAAAACAGGTTGGAGGGATCCAACTGGATTCCTCAACGGTATTTATTTGATTTCAGATATTTTGATATTTGATGGATTATCATATCGATATATGATATCGTTGTTGTCGTGATTGGCTATTTGGTATGTAGCATCATTGGACCAAATTTGGAACTTTAAAATGATTTTTAAAGTGATTTTTGAAAATATACTATATGTTTGGAATTGATCCATTTTAAATAAATAAACGTTATAATTTTAATGTTATAAAAATTATGATTTTTGAGAAATATAGTTAAAAGTTGATTTTTGAAAATATGGGTTAATAATTTTATAAAAAGAATTTAAATTGGGATTTTTGGATTTATTGTAAAAAGTTTAAAAATAGGATTTATAAAATTTGATTATTTTATAAATCAAAATGGTGAAATTATAAAGGAGATTAAAGATGTTTTAAAAGAATAATATAAATTGATTTATATAAGAGTTTTATAAATTGATATTTATAAATTAAAATATTTGAATTATAAAAAGAGTTTTTATAAGTGTTAGAATGAATTGTGAATGAATTTCATAAATGAATGAAATTTATAGAATTATAAACGGTGTAGTTATAAATGGAATTTTATAAGTAGTAGGTTTATAAAATTTGAAAAGTTATTTGAAGAATGGATTTTTGATAAATAAATGAATCTTATAAGTTATAAGATTTATAAATTGGGATGTTTAAAAGAATGATTCTTGTAAACAAATAAATTATAAGTGTTTAACTTATAATATGAATCTTTAGTATATCATTGAGATATGAATTGAGATAGGTTAATAAAGGAATTTATAAAGGAAGTTGTTGTAAAATAAATAGAAATGGAATTTATAAACATTGTTTTATAAATTCGCAAACGACTTATTTTGATAAGTAAATTGTTGTAACTTATTTATGGAGTTATATTCACATTTTAGACTGTGAATAATCCTTTAAGATAAAATGAATAAAAGGATGAAATTTGTTAACGTAGTATATTCACGTTTTTGAATAGTGAATAATATGTTAAAGAAATTGTTTTGAATGTGATGTTTTAAATAGAATTAAAACGACCTAACGATGTTTTAAATGTGTTGAGATTCGAAACCATAGATTTCAACATTTATTGTTGAAATAGACGTTTTCGAGAAATAGAAGGAAATGGTGGACTATAACACTGTTGTTATAGTAAATGATTTCCGAAAGGAAATGTTTTGTATAGTATTGGGATTTATATATCTATTTTAATTTCGAATCCCTATACTAGTGATTTTGGGTTGTCGTAACGATGTTTTACGCAACATTCGTTTTGGCCCAAATAGATGTGTTTAAGAGAATGATTTCCTTAAAGAATGAACTATATACTTAATCTCGATTTAAGTATATTGAATATTTTCCAAAGGTTGAAAATAAATAAAATTTGTGAATTACTTATGATTAAATAAGTATGGAAATGTTTTCCAATATAAAGTGAATATTTTGAGAATTTATCTTTTTGAAGATAAATTGAAAATGAATAATTGAAATCGTTTATTCGTAAATATTTTTGGGATATAAATTCACTAAGGAATTTATAAAAGAAAAGGAGAATTTGTCTAAAAATAAATACTGATTTATTTTTGAAGTGTGAAAATTATATATCTTGTAAAGATATCTTTGGGAAATAAATAATTTGGAAAATTATTTGGAATCTGGTGATGTTGTGCATATCCATTGATGGTTCAATAACCGACTATCAATATTTACCTTTGAAAGGTATTTGTTGTGATTTGCTTGAATTTGAATGCACACTTATTTTTAAATTATTGCGCTCGTTATTCGGATTACCCATTCCGAATAGTGATACGACGTAATGGATAGCATTGAAGATCGGTGTTGAAGACCCGGTATTTGCGAGAGCGATAGGATGACCTGTCGATTGACTCTGCACCGAGTTGCTCCGGTATTGAGTTCTCCATATGTGATGGGAAATCCGATCAGGATTGTGAATATCCAGATTGCAAGGACTTCTTTGTAAGTGCCTTCGGTTCTGTTCGAGCCCGGAACAGACTTGTATGGATTGTATGTCTGACATTACAAATTAAGATGTAAAGCCGTTTTCTTTCAAATATATTTCTGTTGGTGGCGGAGAATTTATTCTTTTAGCTTAACACCCTTCTCTGAGACGTACGAGCTTAGAGGTTATGTAGTTGAAGGTTATCAGCGATATATTACCAATTTGGTAATGTGACATGCTGAGTGCTGCTGTGAAATGATCATTGTGTTGATTATTTGTGATAGGATCATTTATTTGATCGTCTATCTTGGTGATCATTTCTATGATCATTTGTTGACCCAAAGCATGGCTTTTGTATAAAGTATGTTTTTGTGGATGTGACTTCGTCGAGCCTCACACCCCGGTGGTCAAAACAGGAAAGATGCGGCAATGTTATGAGGGGTAGCTCCCTTTAGGGTATGTGCATTTCCTTCTGGAAAAGGGTGGTATCATGGTATGGAGCCCAGATACTTACTCATGTTGAAAACACTTTATGATTGTGTGAATTGATTACGAGCGCTCGATTAAAGGTCCCAAAGGACCGGGGGATGGCATATTCGGTCAGTTGTTACTCAGTTAGGGGTAACCCGGCCTTGTGTTGGCAGAGATCCGGTTTGGTTCTCGGGGATGTCCTTCCAGAAGCATTCTCATGTGGCAATGGGAAGTTCCTTGGCCTGATCATTCGTTGGAAATCCAATTCCCAATACGAAACCTTGTACGGTATTAGTTGTAGAACCTGCCATTTACTTATGGTGGTCACCACTGTTTAGACGGTAGCTATAGTAGGCATACGATAATGGTCGTATGTTGGCTAAGATTTATATTCTACTTTCGAAATGAATTTTTCCTACACTATGCACTAGTAATAATATCAAATGTTCTTTTAAATGCGTATCAAGCATCTTTGACTATCATAAGGAGAAATCTCCTCCGATTCTGCGTTTGCATTGTGTGTGTGTGCGGGAGGCCTTATGGTAGTCTCATTTTTAAAAAGCATTGCGAATTGACTTTAAAAATATTCCTCTATTTTGATTTTAAAGATAAATAAACTGTTTTGAGTTCCCACACCAGTCACATGACTGTCTCGGAGTTTATTGTTTTCCTTCCTAAACTCTGGGTGCCCACCAATTTCCACACGGGCAGTCAAGAGTTAAGGTTTATCAGGATATTCTGGAGTTGCTGGAGGCAAGATGGATGGCATGGCGTATTATTAGTATATAGTATTTCTTTTCCGCTGTTTGTTGTTGTTGTTGTACACTCTGATGATATGATGTAATGTAATGTAATGTAATGTAATGTAATGTAATGTAATGTAATGTAATAACGGATATAGTTCTTTATTTAAAGATTATTCATTTATCTATTATATGTTGTTCCGCTGCGAACTGTGAGATTCTGATATTGTTCTGTTGTTTTCTTTCTGTTCCGTTCTATTTTCTATCTTCTTTCCTCTCCATTTTCTATCCTTTTCTCTCTTCTTCTGTCTCTTTCTTTTTCTTAAAACCCTAAGTGTTCGGTTTTTCGGCATTCGATTTTTCGGCGGTTGATACAGTGGACGTATTGATGTCAATTTTCGGAAGTTGAAGAATCGGGTCCTCATAGGTGGTATCAGAGCATATGGTTAAGCGACAACCATGGTTCTGTTGGGTATTACTCATTAGAGATAGAGTCAGTAGTACTCTAGAATGAGTTGAGTGTAATAATAGCTATGTGAGCGTATTTGTTAGTGTATATAAAATTGTTTTATATTGTGATGATTGGTTTGTTGAGTGGTATATGAACCTTCGTCGGCGCAGCCTCGAAACTGAATCGAAGGGGTTTCTAAACACTTGAATAGAACAATTCGACACAATATTGTTTTAAATTTGGTAAATGAAATAATTTTACCTTGATTATATTTTATATATAAAGGAATAATTTTTCAGAATTATTAAAATGGATATAAGTTTGATTGTTTGGTTGTTTGAATAATCTAAATAAAAAAACATGTTGTAAAAGAATAATTGTATAAGTAAAAAGAATTATAAGAATTGAATTATAATTAAAGTGATTTACAATTGTGAAATAAACTTATATATATATATGAGAAGTGAGACTATATGAATATATTTATAAATATGAGTTGTAATAAAAATGAATTTAAAGTTAAATGGAATATAACTTAAGAGATGTTGAATAAAGTTGATATAGGTATCAAAGTAAATTAATAAAGTTAAATGAATGTGAACTAAAGTTATATAAATGAAATTCAACTTTTGAAATTGAATTGAATGAATGGATTGAATATTAATCAATTAAATGTGAATAATTGATATGAAAAAAATGAATATAAGTGTTAATTCATTAAAATCTAATGTTATTGGAAAGTTGAATAGTTAAATAAAAAAAATCAATTAATTAAACCAATTGAAAGCAAAGGAATTTGGTTGCAATTAATATACATTGGTTGTTATATGATTGTTTGTTGATTGTATATAATTCATTAAGTTAATGGAATTGGAAGCTAAAGTAATTGGAATTCAATTGCAAGTTAAGTGAATCTTAAATAGAATTGAATTTGATTTGGAAGTGAACCAACTTGAATATGAATTAGTGAATATAAACTAATTGAAAATGAATGCTAGTAAACATCCACTGTTAATGAATCAAATGTGATTAAATTGAAAACCCAATTCATTGAATATTAATGAGAATATGAATGAATATTTATTGGTTATGAATGTTAGTTGGATGATAGTTGGTTGATGTTTGCATTTGTTGCTTTTACTACATTTGATATGTTGACATATATAGTTATTATGTTGCTATATGTTGTATATCGATACTATTGTCTATATACATGTTTCTCATTTGTTTTTTGAGTGTTTAGTAGGTGCGGATCGCGTTTGCTTCGCATTTGGAGCTTGCTTTCGCGCTATATTAGCCGTATATGCTCGCTAATAAAATATAAGGTACATATCTCGGATTAAATATCGTACTTTTACACTTTTTCCCTACGGGATGCCTCATTACTTGATGAGATGTATATTTGTGATATATATACTGTCATTTTTTTTCGGATCGAGCCGTGCAAAGGAGACTATGGCGAATTTTTCCGGGAATTTAAGGCGTTAGAAAAATTTGAGAAAATTGGAAATTTTTGAAAATTTTAACTTTGATTAGGAATTGAAAGTTAAACAATAGTAGTTGTTTTTGAAAAGATAACTAAGTATGATTTGAAAACTTAGTAAAGTTATTGTAAGAAGTTTGACTATGGATTTTAGAAAGTTAATAGATTTTGTAATTTTCTTACTTGTTAATTTCGAGGACGAAATTCTTTTAAGGGGGGAAGATTGTAACGACCCAGGATTTTTAGTAATTAAAATTCGAATATTTAATTAATTTTAAATATTAATAAGTGAATTTATAAGTCGAATAAATTTTATTTTGAATAATTGGATTTAATTGAATAATTAAATCAATAATTTAATATGTTAAATTATGGAAATAATTGAAAATTGAGTTAAATATGATTGAAAATGATTTGTAAAATTTTATTATATCATATTGGAGTTATAACGATATTTTAGAACTTTTAAAATCGAATTAAAAGTTAATTTGTGAAAATTGAATATTTTAGTATTTAATCGACTAGTGAAAATAGTCAATTTTTGAAACAGTCTCAGAATTGGACGAGACCAGTTCCATTGGATCCGTAATAGTTAGTTATTACCGGATTTCAATTTTCGTAGCAATTGGAGTTATCGTTTGATCGTGGTAACTCGAAACGCATCGAAATTGTTTTAATTTTAATTTGGCGAGTTAAAATAGCCATTTTTCAAACTGTCTCGGATTTCGACGAAACTAGTTTCATCGGATCCGTAATGTGATATTATTGTAAGGTTTAAAATTTCGTGTCAATTGGATTTACCGTTTGTCCGGTACAAATTAAAACGCCTAGAAAATCGTTTAAATCGGTTTAATTCAAATTGAACGTTTATTGCCATAACTCGCACAAATGTCCGAATTAGCTTTCGAAACCTGTTCCATTGTGTCCGAAACGCGGGGTAAACCCTAGAAATGCTGGTTACGGCGCGTAAATCGGAGTTGGGAATTTCCGGAATGAATAGTGTTTTCGTTTGATTTTCTATAAATAGACCATACGCTCACAAATAATAAAAAAAAAATTAACCCTAAACCTAAAAGCTGCAGCCGCCACCCCCTCAACCCACGGCCAGAAAATCACGTTCTTCATCCCCAAATCTCTTCAAATCCGTGAAGCAATTCAAGAAGTGTTCAACTACGAAGTTATAGAGCACAGCGAGATCTTCGTGTTCAACGGTGGAGATCGAGATTGGAGCTATGGATCAACGGGAAAATGGAGATGAAGGCGCACGGTTGCGCATGCATTTCGAGGCTGTAGGGGGGGCCGAGCTCACCCATGTTCCAGCCGAGGATAGCTCTTGCAATGGGCTTCAATATGGAGGTGGTTTGATGAAGTTTCGTTGAGCGAGGAGGTTGCAAAGTCGAACCCTAGTTTCAATGAGATGGGTTCCTTGGTGCGGCTATTGTCTATAGGGAGAACGTGAGGGAGATGGAGGGAACGCACGGTCATGATGAAGGGGGAAGGGATCCAGTGGCTAGGATTTGATCAAGGATAAAATTTAAAAGAAAATGTTGTAATTAGTTTATATAAAATTCGTGTAATTTGTAAAATGCATATCTTTTTCATACGAGGTCGAAAACGCGCGAAACCAGTTGCGTTAGAATCGTATGGACGAGTACTACGCTATGGAATTGGATTGGAGTCATTTAGAGTTAGTGAGAATTTTGAATAAAATTAAACGTCCGTTTATTTTTATTCGAAATAAATCGCTAAAACGAAATTGAAATCAAGGTGAGAACTTCTCACTCAATCGAATCGGTTTCGATTTTAATTTTAAATAGTTATATTTAAAACATTTGAATGCATGTTTGAATGATGATTGATATCTATTTATTGTTAAAATAGACATTATGCGCCGTTAGTAAGCGGATGCTATTTATTAAAAACATATACCGCGAATATTTCATAAACAGTGAAATTGGTATTATATATAATAGCAATATATATATATTGGCATATGTATATATTGCAGTTGTTGATTTTCCGCAGTATATAGCGATGAGACCCTATTGTGCCGTCTATTAAGCGGATAATATTTTAAATCCCATATACCGCGATAATTCCGTACTGGAACGGAATTGGTATTGTGCTAATGTTTGTGGATGCAGGAAAACAGGTTGGAGGGATCCAACTGGATTCCTCAACGGTATTTATTTGATTTCAGATATTTTGATATTTGATGGATTATCATATCGATATATGATATCGTTGTTGTCGTGATTGGCTATTTGGTATGTAGCATCATTGGACCAAATTTGAAACTTTAAAATGATTTTTAAAGTGATTTTTGAAAATATACTATATGTTTGGAATTGATCCATTTTAAATAAATAAACGTTATAATTTTAATGTTATAAAAATTATGATTTTTGAGAAATATAGTTAAAAGTTGATTTTTGAAAATATGGGTTAATAATTTTATAAAAAGAGTTTAAATTGGGATTTTTGGATTTATTGTAAAAAGTTTAAAAATAGGATTTATAAAATTTGATTATTTTATAAATCAAAATGGTAAAATTATAAAGGAGATTAAAGATGTTTTAAAAGAATAATATAAATTGATTTATATAAGAGTTTTATAAATTGATATTTATAAATTAAAATATTTGAATTATAAAAAGAGTTTTTATAAGTGTTAGAATCAATTGTGAATGAATTTCATAAATGAATGAAATTTATAGAATTATAAATGGTGTAGTTATAAATGGAATTTTATAAGCAGTAGGTTTATAAAATTTGAAAAGTTATTTGAAGAATGGATTTTTGATAAATAAATGAATCTTATATGTTATAAGATTTATAAATTGGGATGTTTAAAAGAACGATTCTTGTAAACAAATAAATTATAAGTGTTTAACTTATAATATGAATCTTTAGTATATCATTGAGATATGAATTGAGATAGGTTAATAAAGGAATTTATAAAGGAAGTTGTTGTAAAATAAATAGAAATGGAATTTATAAACATTGTTTTATAAATTCGCAAACGACTTATTTTGATAAGTAAATTGTTGTAACTTATTTATGGAGTTATATTCACGTTTTAGACTGTGAATAATCCTTTAAGATAAAATGAATAAAAGGATGAAATTTGTTAACGTAGTATATTCACGTTTTTGAATAGTGAATAATATGTTAAAGAAATTGTTTTGAATGTGATGTTTTAAATAGAATTAAAACGACCTAACGATGTTTTAAATGTGTTGAGATTCGAAACCATAGATTTCAACATTTATTGTTGAAATAGACGTTTTCGAGAAATAGAAGGAAATTGTGGACTATAACACTGTTGTTATAGTAAATGATTTCCGAAAGGAAATGTTTTGTATAGTATTGGGATTTATATATCTATTTTAATTTCGAATCCCTATACTAGTGATTTTGGGTTGTCGTAACGATGTTTTACGCAACATTCGTTTTGGCCCAAATAAATGTGTTTAAGAGAATGATTTCCTTAAAGAATGAACTATATACTTAATCTCGATTTAAGTATATTGAATATTTTCCAAAGGTTGAAAATAAATAAAATTTGTGAATTACTTATGATTAAATAAGTATGGAAATGTTTTCCAATATAAAGTGAATATTTTGAGAATTTATCTTTTTGAAGATAAATTGAAAATGAATAATTGAAATCGTTTATTCGTAAATATTTTTGGGATATAAATTCACTAAGGAATTTATAAAAGAAAAGGAGAATTTGTCTAAAAATAAATACTGATTTATTTTTGAAGTGTGAAAATTATATATCTTGTAAAGATATCTTTGGGAAATAAATAATTTGGAAAATTATTTGGAATCTGGTGATGTTGTGCATATCCATTGATGGTTCAATAACCGACTATCAATATTTACCTTTGAAAGGTATTTGTTGTGATTTGCTTGAATTTGAATGCACACTTATTTTTAAATTATTGCGCTCGTTATTCGGATTACCCATTCCGAATAGTGATACGACGTAATGGATAGCATTGAAGATCGGTGTTGAAGACCCGGTATTTGCGAGAGCGATAGGATGACCTGTCGATTGACTCTGCACCGAGTTGCTCCGGTATTGAGTTCTCCATATGTGATGGGAAATCCGATCAGGATTGTGAATATCCAGATTGCAAGGACTTCTTTGTAAGTGCCTTCGGTTCTGTTCGAGCCCGGAACAGACTTGTATGGATTGTATGTCTGACATTACAAATTAAGATGTAAAGCCGTTTTCTTTCAAATATATTTCTGTTGGTGGCGGAGAATTTATTCTTTTAGCTTAACACCCTTCTCTGAGACGTACGAGCTCAGAGGTTATGTAGTTGAAGGTTATCGGCGATATATTCCCAATTTGGTAATGTGACATGCTGAGTGTTGCTGTGAAATGATCATTGTGTTGATTATTTGTGATAGGATCATTTATTTGATCGTCTATCTTGGTGATCATTTCTATGATCATTTGTTGACCCAAAGCATGGCTTTTGTATAAAGTATGTTTTTGTGGACGTGACTTCGTCGAGCCTCACACCCCGGAATGGTCAAAACAGGAAAGATGCGGCAAGGTTATGAGGGGTAGCGCCCTTTAGGGTATGTGCATTTCCTTCTGGAAAAGGGTGGTATCATGGTATGGAGCCCAGATACTTACTCATGTTGAAAACGCTTTATGATTGTGTGAATTGATTACGAGCGCTCGGTTAAAGGTCCCAAAGGACCGGGGGATGGCATATTCGGTCAGTTGTTACTCAGTTAGGGGTAACCCGGCCTTGTGTTGGCAGAGATCCGATTTGGTTCTCGAGGATGTCCTTCCAGAGGCATTCTCATGTGGCAATGGGAAGTTCCTTGGCCTGATCATTCGTTGGAAATCCAATTCCCAATACGAAACCTTGTACGGTATTAGTTGTAGAACCTGTCATTTACTTATGGTGGTCACCACTGTTTAGATGGTAGCTATAGTAAGGATACGATAATGGTCGTATGTTGGCTAAGATTTATATTCTACTTTCGAAATGAATTTTTCCTACACTATGCACTAGTAATAATATCAAATGTTCTTTTAAATGCGTATCAAGCATCTTTGACTATCATAAGGAGAAATCTCCTCCGATTCTGCGTTTGCATTGTGTGTGTGTGCGGGAGGCCTTATGGTAGTCTCATTTTTAAAAAGCATTGCGAATTAACTTTAAAAATATTCCTCTATTTTGATTTTAAAGATAAATAAACTGTTTTGAGTTCCCACACCAGTCACATGACTGACTCGGAGTTTATTGTTTTCCTTCCTAAACTTTGGGTGCCCACCAATTTCCACACGGGCTGTCGAGAGTTAAGGTTTATCAGGATATTCTGGAGTTGCTGGAGGCAAGATGGATGGCATGGCGTATTATTAGTATATAGTATTTCTTTTCCGCTGTTTGTTGTTGTTGTTGTACACTCTGATGATATGATGTAATGTAATGTAATGTAATGTAATGTAATGTAATGTAATGTAATAACTGATATAGTTCTTTATTTAAAGATTATTCATTTATCTATTATATGTTGTTCCGCTGCGAATTGTGAGATTCTGATATTGTTCTGTTGTTTTCTTTCTATTCCGTTCTATTTTCTATCTTCTATCTTCTTTCCTCTCCATTTTCTATCCTTTTCTCTCTTCTTCTGTCCTTTTCTTTTTCTTAAACATTGAGAATTCGTATTTCTGTTCATCTTGAATTAATCAATGGAGATTAGTGTATATTCAAGAAGTACGGATTTGCGGGTCGTCACATGTTTAATAATGAGAAGAAACTAGCGTTGATATTGGAGGAAACGACAATAAGATAAGATTTGAACGTTACTTTAATGAAAGATTTTATACTAAATAAATAGTTGCAGTAAAAAGAGAAACCAGATATCTTTTTTTTAAAAAGGTAAATGGCCAGTCACAGTTAAAGGAAAAATTGAAAGGGATATGCTTCCCTCCTACTCGAAAATGCACGTTTACTGATTTATTTAACCATTTTCAGTTAAGGTATATATTTTTGAAATGCGCACCATAGATGCAAAATTTAAGTCCAAAATAAAATGAAAATAACAGATTTAAATTTTATACGTTTTCTTATACGTTATTTATCCCATCAAATAACGCGTCCTTTAAACGCGTAATTCAACAGTTTATTAATACATTGTAAATTGTGAAAGTTATTACTTAACTAAAATAGAATTTGTTTATATTCTTCGGATTTATTTACCATTTTCTAAGAAATTTATTACTAAATTTTAATATATATAATTCATTTTAAAAAGAACAAAAAGGGAAATAAATGTTATTACCAATATAAGTAAACATCCTCACAATAAATCTTGTACATATATAATTCTTATATAAAAGATTTAGAAATTAAAAATTTTAAAAATTCCATTTAGAGTTATCTTTAACCAAAGTTAAAATTTCAGAACTCTTGTCCTTTAATTAAAAATTTGGGAAATGTTTTAATCAATTTTAAAAACTTAGATTTTTATATAATAAACCCCAAAATTTTATAATTAAAAGTGAAAAATACTTGTTAAAACTTCGGGCAGTTACAAAATTGTTACATCTATTAAATTCCAGCCACTAGCCATAAAAGTGAGTAATACAATCAAAACCATAAGGGCACATAGGAAGAATGGGTTTCCATCAATGGCAGGGCTACTGGGGTACCGCCCGTCACAGTTCGTGGCCTAGATCACCGTACCAAGGAGCCACCCTAACTCCCCTGCAACACAAAGTCGGAACCATCCCTTACTGGACAGCCCCGAACAAGACAACCCCAATAGTTGTCATGATCAACCGCTCACACGGCCGAAACAAAAAGGGACCTCTAGACAGGGGTAAATCTCGTCCTACTTCGGCATGACCCACATAGCCTTGCTGCACCTCCCCTGTTTTAGCCATTCTCGGTTGATGAGGCTTGAGGCTACGATTACCTTTATAGAACATATTTATCATAGAATGCTCATCGTCCACCTGACGATGTTCTGAAAGCATTCAATCCATACAAGTTCGTTTTGGGTTCGAACAAAACCAAAGGCACTATCTCGTTGCACTCATTTTGGAATCACCCTCAGAGTCAATGACAATAGCCCTTGCACTCTGAATCTTCATCTCGAACCTGAAAGTACTACCCCCGTTAAACTTGTATTGGAATCACCCTCAGAGTATTAATAACGAATAGTCCTTACACCTCGAGTCTTCACTCTTCACTTGAGATTCACGACCTAACGTTTAATTTGGATCGATGTGGTTTTCGGAATTCCAAATTTTGAAACCCGATCCCGGTCTCATCGAATCCAAACGCCATCTTAATATCCAAGTTGTTTTAAGTTTAACAAATTAGTTCAATTTAAAACAATGAATTCACACAGCATCATTCATAGATAAATATCACACATTTATCACTGATATACCCAATATCATATCATATAATATCACAACATATCATCCAATAGATATCAACCAATCCAGATATTCCACAAACAGGCATCATTAACCCTTTTACAATTAATTTAATCATATTTAATTAAATTAATTACTTAAGAATTAACAACTAATCCTGCTTAAACAATCATTAATTAATTACAATTAATTAACCAATCACTCTTTAATCACCATCATAATCCAATTAATTAATCTTCAATTATAGATTAATTATCCTTTAATCATATTCTTAATTAATCACCTAGATTAATTATTCTTTAATTACACTATGTAATTAGCCTTTAAATTAATTACACAGATTAATTTATCTTTAATCATTTATTAATCTTAATTAATTTCTAATTAATTAATTAACAATAATTAATTATATAAATCCTTAATTAATTACGTTAATTAATTGTTACTTCTTTTCTCACTTCATTGATTAATTATCTTATAATTAATCAATTTTTTTAATTAATTAAAAAATTAATTATTCATTTATTCCATTAATTAATGACCCTCTAATTACTTTATTAATCAATTTTTCTCAAAATTACATTTAATAATTAATTATAAACTTAATTATATTTATTAATCAAACCTGATTAATCACAATCATTAATTAACTTCCTTTAATTACTTCACCAATTAAACCAACACCTTGATTAATTGCATTAATTAATCCTTAAATTACACTGAGTAATTATCCTTTAATTACTTCCCTTAAGTAATTATCCTTTAATTACTTTTCATCAAGTAATTTTCGTAATTAATTACATTTAGTAATTATTCATTAATTACTTCACTAAGAAATTATACATCTTTAATCACATTAAGTAATTATACTTAATCCCATCATTAAGTAATTCTTTTTAATTAATTAAACTTAATTAATTAACTAAAATTAACCACGATAATTTAATTAATTACGCTGAGTAATTAATCTCTTTAATTACCTCATTAAATAATTACCTTAAATAATTCTTCTTAATCATTAAGCAATTAACTTCTTAATTACTTATTGCTTAATTAACATAGATTAAACAATCTTTAATAACATAATTAATTACACTTAATTAATTACACAAACTAATTTACCTTAATTTAATTATCCACATTAATAATTTTAAGTTAATTAAGTAATTATACTTTAATTACTTTTATAAATAAAACTTGATTAAAATAAACCATACATTTCATTTACTCTTATCAATCATTTTAAAATTAAAATTTTAAATTCAAAAGCTTGTATTTGGTTTACACAAAATCATCATCTTTTAATTTATTATTACCTTTTAATTTACCTAAGTTAAATACTTATTTTAATCACATTTAAATCACTCCAATAACATTTTTATTTGAAAACATCATTATATAATTTAACAAAGCATTATTTATAACCAAACTATTTTAAACAAAAGTTTAAATTTTGAAAATCCAAACTTTAAAACTATAATTCTTTTTAAGTCAAACATTCATTCGTTATAAAACTAATTAAACACTTTGTCCAAAATTCAATTTGCTTTCAAATTTTGGAAATTCATTTTATATAGTACAAAGTCCGAATAGTACTAAAACTTTTAAAACAAACTATTTTTAAAAGCAAAATTAACTTTACCTATTTAAATGCAAAGTTTTAAATTTAAACATTTCAAACATCTTTAAACTGTTTTAAACTTTGTTTTAAAATTTTAGTTTGCATTAAATTTCAGAAATTCATTTTATAGTTAGAATTAGACAGGATTTATTAGGATTCAAATCCTGGAACCAAATCTACACGAGGCAAAACATACCCCAACTCCTCAAACACTCCAAGTCGCACACCCAAAAACGCGAGTCACCCCACTACAAACACGAGGCATGCTTCGAGAAAACAACGAAATAAACCCTGGCCAATTTTCTTCCCTAACCAAAAATTCCAGATGTATAATTTCGACCTCGTGCACGTGCACGCTGGACTTGGTCGACGACAACCATCATCGCGACACTCCACAAGTCATCTCTGACCCCACCGACCATCTCGTCCTCCTGGATTGCTGAGATCACCACTGATTCGAAAAAAGAGGCTTTAGCACTTTCAACCGAAAATGAAACTTGATCGAAGAAAACAATGTCGTCGGCGTATCCCATCACCGGTGGGCCTGCCACCTGCCTGCCACCTCATCCACAAAAGCGTCACGAACCATATAAACTTTTCCCCCTCAAGCGATACGTTACGAAGAACAATCGATGCCGCGCTCACCCCATTGCTAATGCAGTCACATACAGAACAACGAACCCTACTTCGCCATTTTCTGATCGACACGACCATCAGATAAACCTTCCACTATTTTTCCTGCATCCCTAAGCACCACGACCACCTCCATGCCGAAACTCGACCACCACCTCAACTCCGTTCGACGTCAAACGACCAAGGACCCAAATTCGAACCATTTTCGAATTCACGTTAAATACAAAATTAAAAATCATAAATTTTATATTAAAATTCATGATTTGATAATATGATTTAGATTATCTAAGTGAATTCAAAATTCATCATGCTTGAAATTTATTCATTTTTGGATGTCCACTGTATTTTTATATTTTACATAGTATTATCCAAATACATTCACTTGAAATTAATTTTAAAAACAAGAATAAAATGTTATTAACATCTTCACTTTAGTAATCAATGTCTAATTGTGATTATATAGGGAGATTTGAATTATTGTAGTTGATCTTGGAACAGATTATTTACAGAGAACACAAAATATACATATACAGGTATGCATTCAAATTTGTACAGCACAAATCAGATTAAGATGAAAAATCTGAGCAACAAACATGATTATAACATCATCACATAGATAAACAACTATCAAAAGATTTTATTTTAAAATGTTTACTCACCAAGAATTAGAAGCAAAGAACACAACTTAGTTTTCCTAGAACATTGAATTTTCTTTGCATCTTGCTGTATGAATTGAATTTGCTAGTAGTTGATTCTCAGTTGAGCTTGAAACCATGTTTGTTAAAGTTGCTGTTGATTCCCATATTGAATGGCATGTTCTCAGGTTGAATACTGAGAATCTGAAGTTGTAAAATAGATTCAGATTTGATTACAGTTGAATTTTGTTTTTGGTTTCTCACTTTATTTTTAAGAAGAAAGCTTAAGAAAGTATGAGTTGAAGAAAATTAACAATAACTGTTATCCCATTTTTGGTCAAAACTGGAACATCAATGTTGTGTGCATTTCCACCACGACCGAACCAAGAAGAAGCAGCCAGCAAGCGTATATAAGTCTAGGATTTCACTCAAGGTTCAAATATAAAAGTTCATTCGGTGAAACAATGCGAGAGTCCATTCGGCACTCCAACACTCAAGCCCATTCGGCAGTATGAAACGAGATCTCATTCGGCATTCGAAATACCATGGCTCATCCGGCATTCCCAATGCCGAGATTCATCCGGCATTCCCAATGCCGAAGTCCATTCGGCATTCCCAACTCCACCGGTCCAAGGCCTCACCGGACCGGCCTCCACCGAACCAACTCCTGCCGAACCAGGTGACAACCGGACCAGCTCTCCAAGCATCCATCACCGGACCAACCTCCACCGGTCCAACACCTCTCCCTGCAGAGCCGAACCAACTCTTCACCCAAGCCATGCCGAACCAACACTCCACTCAACCTACCACCGGACCAACCTACCACCGGTCCAACCATCCCAGCTACGACCGAACCAAGCTCCGCCGAACCAGATGTGCCAGGCTAGATTGCTTCAGCCCAGGCCCACCAACAGCTATATACATCCAGGACCTCTACCCCCAGCCTCACTCTATAAATAGAGGGGCAGGGGTACAACAATGGAAGACAAGTTTGAGAGCTCAAGCACGGAAGGAACTTTCAAACAACTTTCATATACTTGTATACAAAGCTTTGTACTTGTAATCTGAAGAGAAAAGGAGAATAACATATAAAGTGGACGTAGGCACGTTCTGGCCGAACCACTATAAATCTGTGTGTCTTTTACAGTTTAGTCCCTGCTTTTCATATATTTGCATAAATCACCCAAATCGCTAAGAACAACATATAATCAACTAAATCGTACGACTTTGGGGTGTTTGTCCATTTTTTGCGCAAACATTTTGGTGCTTTCACTGAGAATTGAACAAGGATTCTACCACTTGGAATTTGAATTTAAGAGTTTAGAGATTCAGATTGGAAGAGTCATGGCAAGACAATCAAGCAGAAGGCCAACGCCAGAGAGATGTGAACATGGAGGAAAATCAAGAGGCTTCTTCAGAAGCTAATCAGGCATCGATCCTGCATGGGGGCACCACACTTGGAGCATGTTGATCCAATCCCAGAGAGAGAGATAGGGGCCTCTGAGCAACCTGGTAAGGAATGAACGCTCATCCAGGGGGCAGGTAAAATTCCCTCCTGAACTCGGGGGGCAGGTCGAAAGCGATGAACGAGTCGCAAACCTCTCACTAGCACGGTTAGATCATTTACACATGTAAGCGATCGCGCACGATCCATAGGCATGCTCTGAATGACTACTGACCGCACCATAGTAAGAGTTTACACTTTGACATCCTCGTCTTGCTCTTGCGTTGATCTCGACTTGAACATTCCTGTTGTGTAATTCGTATGGTTATTGCTTTGATATTTGCAAAATTACTTGTATGCCCGTGGATCGCGAACGGTCCACGAGCACCTCTTGTATGGCAGCGAACTGCCGAAGTCTTTGATTCGGAAACTCCCCCAAACAATAACTCCGGCACTGATAATATTAAGTCCCCCCCCGGGCACACAATTCGCCTCGAACGGCACCCGACTTCAAACAGTCACAATTCGCCTCGAACGGCACCCGACTTCGAACAGTCACAATTCGCCTCGAACGGCACCCGACCTCGAACGGTCACAATTCGCCTCGAACGGCACCCGACTTCGAACAGTCACAAACTCGCCTCGAACGGCACAACTCATCTCGCCACAAATGGCTCGATCGTGAAAGGTCGCCATTTGAGGTCCACCCCCTGACCGCCAACAGTCGCACCTTACCACGAATGGCTCGATCTCGAACGATCGTCATCCGAAGTAAGGCGCTTGACCGCGAACGGTCCCATTTCATCTTTTGCCGCGAACGGCACCGGCCGTGAATGGTCACATTTCACCCCAAGTGGCTTGATCGCGAATGGTCGCCATTTGAGGTCCGCCCTCTGACCGGGCTCGGTCGCACTTTATCTCGAATAGCTCGATCCCGAACGGTCGTCATTTGAAGTAAAGCGCTTGACCGTGAACGATCACATTCCACCGCAAATGACTCGATCTCGAACGATCGTCGCATGGATTTAGACGCTTGACCGCGAACGGTCGCACTTCACCTCAAATGACTCGATCGCGAACGGTCGTCATTTGAAGTTAGGCGCTTGACCATGAACGGCCGCGCTTCATCCCAAATAGCTCGATCCCGAACGGTCATCATGTGGGGCCATATAAAATATCAAGCTCTTTACAGGTTGTCAACAGGATATGAACATCCAGCTCATGGCATTACAAAACACGCCTTCCTATCGCAAGGCATGTTTTGGGGGGCAAAGTGTTATCCCATTTTTGGTCAAAACTGGATTACCAATGTTGTGTGCATTTCCACCACGACCGAACCAAGAAGAAGCAGCCAGCAAGCGTATATAAGTCTAGGATTTCACTCAAGGTTCAAATATAAAAGTTCATTCGGTGAAACAATGCGAGAGTCCATTCGGCACTCCAACACTCAAGCCCATTTGGCAGTATGAAACGAGATCTCATTCGGCATTCGAAATACCATGGCTCATCCGGCATTCCCAATGCCGAGATTCATCCGGCATTCCCAATGCCGAAGTCCATTCGGCATTCCCAACTCCACCGGTCCAAGGCCTCACCGGACCGGCCTCCACCGAGCCAACTCCTGCCGAACCAGGTGACAACCGGACCGGCTCTCCAAGCATCCATCACCGGACCAACCTCCACCGGTCCAACACCTCTCCCTGTAGAGCCGAACCAACTCTTCACCCAAGCCATGCCGAACCAACACTCCACTCAACCTACCACCGGACCAACCTACCACCGGTCCAACCATCCCAGCTACGATCGAACCAAGCTCCGCCGAACCAGATGTGCCAGGTTAGATTGCTTCAGCCCAGTCCCACCAGCAGCTATATACATCCAGGACCTCTACCCCCAGCCTCACTCTATAAATAGAGGGGCAGGGGTACAACAATGGAAGACAAGTTTGAGAGCTCAAGCACGGAAGGAACTTACAAACAACTTTCATATACTTGTATACAAAACTTTGTACTTGTAATCTGAAGAGAAAAGGAGAATAACATATAAAGTGGACGTAGGCACGTTCTGGCCGAACCACTATAAATCTGTGTGTCTTTTACAGTTTAGTCCCTGCTTTTCATATATTTGCATAAATCACCCAAATCGCTAAGAACAACATATAATCAACTAAATCGTACGACTTTGGGGTGTTTGCCCATTTTTTGTGCAAACAATAACAGACCCTTTTTCTTTTTTAAACATTAATTATAAACAAAATTTCTTTTAAACAAAGATTTGCCACTTGTTATCATGAATTGTCCATAAGCTTACAAGTGTGTTTACTCAATCTTTAGTAAATAACAAATGTAAAACCTTATTTTAAATTCATTTATTATTTTACAAATGTTAATTTTATCTTTTTAATGTAATTACTTATTTACAAATGATTTAAATCTTAATTAAATACTTTCCTAAATACTTATGCTTAATATAACTATGAAATGTATTTATCTCTTTATGTTTAATTTATAATTAAAAATCCATTTTCCAAAGATAGGTTTAAAAGAAAGAAAATGAACATTTATTTAAATTTTATTTTAAAAGTTTAAACTTAAGTTATTATATCTAACATTGATATTATATATAAAAACTAAATTTATTTTCAAAAAACCAATTTAAAAGAAAAACAAATTAAGCTTTTATAATAATATACTATTTTTAAGCTATTTTACTTTTAACAAAAATAAATTTTCCTTTAAGTGTTCTATAAATATAAAATTAATTTTAAATAGCTTTTGAAAAGCATTTTATTAAATCAAATCAAAAATCTTCCAAATCACCATATGTACATATGTATATTATAAATTTGAAAACACATTTTCTACTTAAGTTTAATCCAATATTTTTCTATTTACAATATATATACAAATATATATATATATACATACATTATAAATAGAACATTTTAAATATTAACTTTAGAAAATATTTGAATTTTATAACAGAACTTCAAATCACAATATTTATATAAACATATATATTATAATTTGAAAATATTTTTATTAAATTTAAGTTGAAACCAATTTCCTATTTACAATGTATGCATATATACATTACAAACAGAATATTTTATTTAACTTAGAAAGATTAATTATTATTAATTATATATATATGTATGTATGTATGTATTATTATCCTTTGAAAAGAATAAACATTCCAAATTAAATTATTATTATTAAGTTTGAAAAACATAACATTTGTTAAATTAGATTAACTATTAGTTTTGAAAATATAACATTTGGTTAAATTAGATTATTAAATCAATATTACATATTTTAAAATAAATTATAAATGGAAATTATTAAATAAGTATTGCCTAAAATTCCAGGACATTACATACACTATTTTGAAGGCAAATGTTTTTAAATGCATAGATCGTCACCATGTTATTATTGGTGACGAATGAAAACATTTTTCATTGAAGCAAACAGTAAATGTAGAAATGTAACGATTTTTGTTTTTCAAAAATATGGTGCATGTTACCTGCATAGTCTCTGGATCAAAGAACTTGACCTGATTATGCAGGCTCCATTCAAATATCTGCATTGGCCAATTTTATTACATAGGCCCAATGTTGACTATTCTACTTTGAGGAACATAAAGCATACTAAATATACAATAAGGCGGCGATTACAGAGCAGTTGATCTTTAAAAAATAAAGAAAAATAAGGTAAAATGTTATGTAATAATACCTTTCCAACGACCAACATCGAATATAAAATATGAATGCGCAGAAAAATACAATCTAATGCACGCTTGTAACCACATAGACCACACTTGCACACACCCAAGTTTGCGCGCACAATACACATTTTAACACAAACACACACGCACGCACACACACAAAAGTTGAGATACACACATGTGTGCACACTCTCGAACTCACTAAGAAAGGACACACAAAAAATCACTAATCCATTCATAAACGCAAGCAACAGGAGCATAAATGTTCACTGATACACAAAAACAAACTCAATCAAACAAAATCACCACATACCAGTTGCAATGTATAAAACATAAGCAAAAGGAGCAGTATAAATGTTCCGCCAACATGTATATTTCATTGTATATACTATATACTATTTCCATTAAAAAAAGAAAAAAGAGAAAAATAAAAGAGGAATGGTTCAAGCTCTGACCAGATTTGGAAAACCAGGAAAACATACCTGTAAGTTGTAACTGGTCGATGCAGGAATATCAACATCATTTTTTTTTTCCAAGTTCATTCCTAGGCAAGTCCTCCCCGTACACCAAAAGCAAAGTAGTTATATGATTTTAGATATTTCTAGTAAACAAAAAAAGAAGGAAAATCGCCACTTCTTATTTCAAATCATCAGTTAAAAACTTTCGTATATGCAAACCATGGTACGTACATCGAATCATGATGGTATGAACTTCAATGGTTCATTTATGTTTATTTATGCATGTACATCCTTCCTAAGCAATAAATAAAAAATTGTAATATAAGTTAAGTGTCACTATACAAAAATATCTTTGTAACCTTTCATATGTAGTCCAAAAACTTAATTGATTCCATATGTTGAATGTACAATTGAAGTGATTATTACATTAATATAATCTCAAACTGGTTATATATTTGAATGTACATGCTTATAATAATTATATTCACCGATACATTTGTAGTTTAAATTTTTTTATGGTTTTGCACGGGTGGAAGAAAAAGGTGAAAATTTTAATATGAGACAGGGAGTGTATATTTGAATATATACTTTGCACTTAAAGATAGGGGAATGCAATCATTTTGTGGAAGTATTTAACCAAATCGTTCTGATGTATATATGAAAAAGGTGGGTAACTTTTATTATTATACCAACTTAAGCAAAAAATTGAACACAGGTCCAACCAATTCTCTTGTGTACAAGGTAAAAAAAAAGTTTCAAATTTTATAGAAATATCATAGACTATGGATGTACCTTGGGTAATTAGATTTTTTTATTAGCACAGGGGGACTTATTGCTCAAAAAGGGTTGGAAATAGTTTATATTTGCATGCTTAGTATAGTTTTCGGGAATAGTGTAAACAAAACCAATATTAAATCATGTCATGTAGCAAAGCAGTAATAAGCAGATAATAAAGAAAAGAAATAAAGGACCTTGTTTTACTTTATATTAAAGCTGCACATACATGTAAGAAAACATTAAAGTCTTAAATTTCTGTTTTGTGGATAAAAGCATGAATGGATTTGCAAGGACATACAACATATGAAAGGAATGAAAACATATAGTAAAATGCATTATTGTTACAGTGAAGGAAAAAAGATAAATTAACATGATTTACAGATAGCAGTAATAAAATCATTTGCAACGTTGTTATATGTGTAGGTTTTTACAACTCCTTGTCTGTTGTGGTGGGAAGGAAGGGGAAGAATGTAACTTTAATCGTTGTTTGCAGCATCAAATCAAAAAATTGGGCATCTGAATAGAAAGTATAAGCTAGAGATTCATGGGAGTAAAAAGAAGTTAATCAGCTGAATGAGAGAAGAACCACTACAAATATTTAGTTTAAATGATAATCCCAACTAATTTAACATTTACTATGTACTCTATTACGTAAGCATTGTCCATATTATAATATGAGTCGCTTCAATTACGAGAAACCGCCTTTTTATACTTGTCTCTGTTAACATTCAATTCATTGAAATCAACATTTGTTTACAAACTAAACATTGGATTTATTATTATTCTTAAATAATGCATACAACCATAAATAGTTGTATGCCTATTCACATGCGCATGGACACAATGTAGCTGTGTGCACGAACATGCACTCAACAAAATAATGCAACTCAAGCATACAATGTAGTGGTTTAAAGCTTCAAATTACAAGCAATATATGTTTACACTTACGAGTGCCACAAACTATGTGGGCAATCTATCATAAAGTGAAAGTTAAACTCGGTAGGGGGTGTAATTCAAAGTCAACACATATTAACAAATTAAAAACGGTAACTTAATCTAATGAAACTCGAAATCTCAAAATATTCTGAGAATAGAGAATAGGGTTTCACGTTTAATTGGCATCAATGAAATAGCAAACTAAAATATGTATAGATATATGTTTTCTTGGCAATCATAGGTAAGTAATCATAGTTTCAGATGCTTTAGACAGAAGCTAGTAGAAAAAAGTACAATACTACAAGCAATATAAAGAGTTCATTGAAGTGAACTTGAATGACTTAGGACATATAGAGATGACATTTAGGATATAAAACTTGAAGTCAACTGAAGTGATTTTTATTGTTATTATTAGTTCTTGGTGATTTCCTCTCAAAATATTTTTATACGGCCAGTGAGTTAGAGTATTTGTAGCTTAAAAATTAAAGTGAATACATTGTTAATTAGATTAAGGAGAAGTGACTTTTTGTTTCTGTTTTATAATTCACAATAATTAGAAACATATCCAATAAACTCATACCCGAACTAACTTCACTCAAATTATGGTTCATTCTGAATCATATCAAAGGTTCATAGGTTGTACAAGGACCTACCCTAATTTCTTGTCCATTCATGATGGCTAAATAGTTCGGTTGTAGGATCCTATTTTAGTGTTTTTATCTAGTGAGTTTTGAGAAAACATTAACCAGAAGGGCCTGTTCTTATTTTCTTTATTTGACCTCTTTTCGTCAGTATATATGGTCAACCAGGTTGTATGATATTGTCATCTTGGTCTTAAGCCAAGTACATCACATAAGACAAGGGGTTTTTTAGTTTCCTGTTTAATCAAGCTATAGCTAATGGTAATCTACTAAATTCTAAAGAGGAATAACAGATATACACAACTGGAAGACCAAATGGAAACACAAATCAATCCACTCGTTAAGAGCAAGGTTACATAAATTCAAATGCAATGTCAAAGAATCAAAAACCATCGACTTCAATTTTTTTTCATATAGGATTGATCAATGAAAAGGGTCTATCAATAGATTCTATCAACTACAAAAATTGAAAAATTAGGGCTAGTAATTACTTACTTGATTTAGGGTTTCTACCTACCTATAACATGATTGTGACCTTTTCTTACAAAATAGAGGCAAACTGAATAACCATGCAGTCAAGCAGAGAAGAGATTGTTCAGTGTCTTCGAAAGTGGTAGAGAGGTAGTGTTTGAAGATGAGATGGTACTCGATGGAGAGGGCAACGTAGAGGAAGACGACAGGGAGGGTGACGACATGGTGGAAGACCACCATATCGAAGGACGTAGCAGGCGAATAAGCATGGCAACGAAATTATAGCCAAGAAAATAAGATCGAGGATTGGAGGAGATAATTTGAGGAAGAGGGTATGGAAAAATAATTTAGGAAATGGCGGCCATGAAAATGAGTAAGAGGGAAGGGAAAAATAAATTGGTAAATGGCGGCCACGAAAATGAGTAAGAGGGTACGGAAAAATAATTTAAAAAATAGTGGCCACTAAAATGAGTAAGAGGGAAGGGAAAAATAATTTGAGGAAATGGCAGAAAATAAGAGTCCCCTCATTCAATGCGTTACGCTCCAATCCCAATTAAAACGAATCGAGGAAACAATGACGCGAAGGAATAAAGCATTATCTATTGCTGTTATAAAAGGTAAATTTTCTTGCAGTGAGAGATGAGAACAAATTAGTATTTGTTTTTTTAAATAAAGTTGGTTTTACTTAAACTATTAGATCTGACTTGTATATACCATCAATAAAATTGGTGTTTTTGTTGGTAAAGGATAGGTTGTAGATGAGATGTTTACGTTAAATGCTGATTTGAATAAAGTTAGTGTTTCTGTTATATGCCGTGTAATTTTAATATTTGGCATGCTAGAAGTTGTCATGTTAATAAGCGACTTATTTATAATATGAGTAACTTAGCATTTAATCCCTAAAGTATCCATAAGTGATTCAGAAAAAGGTGAATATTGTAGCCAAACTAAAATTACTAAGACCCCACATAAATTAGTGTTTAGAAATTCAGAACCTTTAGATTTAATACGCTTTGGTATATGTGAACCTAATGGAAATTTGGCTAGGAGCACAAATGCTACTTTATTATTTTTATTGATGACTACTCTGATTTCAGTTATGTTTATCTCATGAAAAATAAAAGTGACGCACTAGATATGTTTAAGTTATTTTTCACCAAATTTGAAAATCAATATAATAATGAAATTAAGAGATCTCGAAATGTAGAGGAGTAGAATATGAATCTAGCTTATTCATTGAATTTTATTATCAACATGACATAATTAATGAAAGAACTACACCCTATTCATCAGAAATGAACGGTAAAGTTGAGAGAAAAATAGGACATTTACTGAATTAATTGTAGGCGTTTTATTGAATTCCTGTGTGGCATCACATTGGCGGGGGAAGTTTTGTTAAATGTTTGTTATGTATTAAACAAAATTCCTAAATCTAAGAGCAAAATTTCACCTTTAGAGTTTTTAAAAATCATAAACCTGAAAGGTACAACGGATTAAGGATCTTAAGGCTAATTTAACACCAGAGGGAGAGGAGGGGTGAATAGTGTCTAATGGATTCTAAGACTTGTATGAACTAATTTAAAATTATGACATAAACAAATGCAGAACTTAATCACAGAACAATCACAGAATCAAACAAAGATGCAGAAAGTAAATAAAAAGTAGTGAAGGGAAATAACACATCAGATTTTATATTGGTTCGGAGTTACCCTACATCCAGTCATGTACCAAGGCAAACCACGTCATACAGATTTTTATTATACCAATGTCGATATTACATTCCTCATTTTCTAAGACCTTGACGTACCATCATGAGTCCGGGCCAAAATCTCTTGATTTACGGGCCACAAGATTACCCAATTGATTTCCAGACACAACCACACCTTATAGAGAGACTCGATAAACTTTTGATTACAAATTGATCCTATAACTCTGAATAGCACTTTGATCTTCGAGAGAGGGCATACAATCAAATAAGAATGAGGTTCTAATTTGATTCACTTGAGAATTCGGCAGAATTTCGACACGATCTTAAAAATATGTAAATGATAGAATATGGATTTGTAGAGAAGAAGAAGTAAAGAAAAATATGAAAACAGATGGTTCAAAAATTCATTTGTGAATGCTATTTATAAAACACCAACAGTCATAACCATTCGTGAAGAGATTTAAACGAATAGACACTTCTTTTGAAAATTGATACTTTTGAATTCAACTGCCACCATGTCGACATGGGGTATCCGATGATGTCGACATCCATATGTAAAAAGCAATGTGAAATTTGTTTTGAAAATGGTATTAAAAGGAAAACAAGATGAAATGACTCTGGAGTAAAAAAAAAGTTTAAAACAAGAGTTTATTAAAAAAAAAAAAATAAAGAATATTTTAAGGTTAAAACATATTTTTGAAAATCATTTGAAAAGATAATTTTTAAGGCTAAAAAATTTTGAAAAAAAATTTGAAAATTATTTTTAAAAACCATTTTGAAGTGGTTTTGCAAGTTTCTTCCTGCAGAATATCTCATCACATCAGTACTCGAGAACTTATACCAAAACAGGATGTTCGTGGGTTTGTAAGCCACTTGTCGTAGGTTTGTAAGCTACTTGTCGTGGGTTTGTAAGCCACTAAGAATGTAGAAATGAGTTCCATCCCAAATGAAATTCGGAATGTAGATTTTCATGCTATTATGAAGTTTTAACAAAAACTAGACACATATCTTGAAATCTTGATCTTGATACTCATGAGTCTTCAAACTTGATTTCTTCATTTTTGATCTTTATACTGTACAGTCTTCAATAATCAGTACCTGCCTTATATATATCCTACATAACAACATTCATATATATATATATATATATATATCTAGACAATAGTGTTAGTATATAAGTTATGATAAAATAAGTTACAAAGGTTGTTGTCATCAAAATTACTATCTCTAGTTACTAACAATCTCCTCCTTTTTGATGATGACAACCGTATAAAATATACTTACCACTTCGATCATACCATAACTCCCCCTTACACCAACAACTTCCCTTTACTCCAAGCCTATTATTTTATATAACTTCTCCTCCTTTGTCATCAACAAAAAATACCATCCTAAAACCATAAAACTATAACACTCCCACTTAAGCTAATACTAGAACAAAGTATAGTAAATGGAATGTGAAAGACATATACGTCAAATTCAATCATGTCAAATAAGTAAAACAAATCAATCAATTCAAACAAATCAATCAAGTCAAATAAGTCAATCAAGTCAAACAAGTCAATCAAATCAATCAAGTCAAACAAGTCATTCAAGTCAAACAAGTCAATCAAGCAAATCCAATCAAATCAAAAACTAACAACCCTATACTATAAGACAATAATACAAACTCCCCATAAATAAAATAAACTTGTTATGTGTACATGTATGCAATATGTAGTTTGTAATGCAGTATGAAATGTATGACATATGCAATGTAGCATGAGATGATATGCAGAATTAAGTGCAACTTATGATGCAAATGATTATGATATTTCATGCATTGTAATTTATGATGTAATATGCAATGAAATGTGATATGAAATAGGACTCACGATGATATGTAATATGAAATAAAATGATAACGAAGTAAAAATATTAATATGCAGAATGATACGATGATATATACTATGGCAAGAGATAATCAGATTATAAGTAAACATGAGTGATAAGAAATATCTAATTGACAAGGATAAGAAATATCTAATTGACAAGCATATATGTATGTATGTATGTATGTATGTATACATATGTAAAACTATTTATTATAAATTACTTCAACCAAACAAAGGTAATACACACCAATTACTAGACTTAGGTTAAGGAAACTAATGAATGGGACTAAAAGAGCAGTAAAGACAAGAGTTTAACGGTCATAAATAGTATTAAAACTATAACATATTCATGAAAGGTAGTAATCAAACTTAATATCAAAATTAAATGCTAAGAAATATGGTCTTAAACTATATATGATCAAATATGGTTTTCATAAAAATTAATACCCTTCATATTTAATTCTTTTAAAATATTTTTTTTAACTTAATTGTTTTTTCATAATCCAAACTTTCATGTTTATAAAATACTTAACTTACTAATTAAAACCTAAATATTAAATTATTATTGATTAATATCTTTAGAAACATGTTTAAACACCTTTTAGTCTTAAAAAATATTATAATGAAATATGATATGACAAAGATTGAAAAACTAAAATAAACATGTGTTATCTTAAGGCTTCTTACATTAAAAAAAATTAATTAATTATTAAAATATATTTAAACATGAAAGTAATTTTAAAATATTCTAATATGAGTTAGAAAATAACTCTAAAAAGAATAGAGAAAAATACTTAGTTTAAATATCTTTTTTTTTATAATTTAAAGTTTCAAACAGAAAAGACAACATTTAGTGAATGCTATACAAACTTTTTGCAATAAAAAACATACAAAACATTACAAAATAGAATCTGCAGCATCTAAAAAATGCTGTGAAAAGTTTCTGAAACACTACAGCGTTTCAAAGCACAGGAATGCTATAAAAACGTATTTGCAGCGTAACAGAAGCAAAGACAACATTTCAGAAATGCTATCTAAAGTTCTGGGCCTGTTTTTAACATGATTTTGCTGCAAATAATTGATTTTTGACCCAATTTTTTATTGTAGTTAATATAATTAACGTACTTGAAAAATATAAAAAACAATAATGAAAAGACATGTGTAAAGACACATGGCATTGTGCATGTAAAAATGTTTTTATTAAAGAACAAGTGTAATGACACGCGTCATTTTGCATGTGTATCACTATCTATTTATATGACAAGTGTCATGTGATGTGGCGCAATCTTATTAAATGTTGAAACCTATAAATAGATCCTTATTCTAACATTCAAAATTTATTCTATTAATTCCTTTTAAAAAAATAGAGTACAAGAAGTAAAAATAACATTAGAAAAGTTGTAAGATTTTTTTTTTTTGGTAACATATTTTAAAAGGCTTTTAAAAAATTTAGACTGGTATATCGATATGTAAACCATGGTGTGTTGGTATATGGATCAAAATATCAAAACTTATAAAAGAGATAAATTTCTATACCTAACTAAATGCATAAATATATATTCCTAAATGCAACAATAAAGAAGAAATAATAATAAAGCGTACCTCTTTTTGCACTCTTTTATCTTTCTAACTTTGTTGTTCTTCCATTGTCGTGAACCACACATTTATATCCTGTAGAATTTGACGATGAGATCTGTTCTATTGCGACGGGCTTGTTTTTCTGATCATCGTAATACATCCATTTGCTGAATTTGAAGACCATATGAGAAAGATATAGATGATTTGGTAGATTTATTAACTTGGCCCCAAAACCTTGAATTTGAATTTTGAATGAATGGACACTTCAACCACTATAAATAGGCCCAACAGTCACTACTTTTCATAAAAGTTTCTCTTTATCTTTTTCTTCCCATTTTTCTATTTACTATCAAACTTCTAGAAGGCATATCTCCTTCGTTTCTTAACGAAATTGGATGAAATCAGCGGAAAATCGAAGAAAAAGTCAAGGGCTACGATCTAGTAATAGTTTGGTGATGAAATTTGGTCGATATTGTGGTGTAACGGCCGAACAGTAAGAGAAATGCATAAAATCCTGTACACGGTTTTCAATTTTGGATAGGCAACTTCAAACTTTCATATCTCACTCAATTCTGATCGGAATTTGATGATCCATCCATCAAAATGACCGTGAGAACAAGTACTAAAATCCGAAAAAAGAGTGGGAATAAAATACTCAAGTCTCTGGATAAAATTTGAAGAATACCATTGACAGTTTTGCTTTCTTTTTCTCTTTGTTCACCAAAACTTCATTTGACCATAACTTGGTCATTTCTTGACTGATTCATATGAAAATAGTGACAATGCGAAGTAGATGGAGAGAAGTATAGTATCATATCAAGTTGTAGATGAGAATCAAAAGCTTTGTATTGATTTGGTACCCATTTCATTGTCGACTGCCATCATATATCCATTTGTTCTTCTTGATCGAAGAATGATTATCTGTTATCTGTTAACCAACAGTCATTAGACAGAATTCTTCTCCTGCAAAATAACATAATGGATTTTAAAGAATCAAGTGACTTTTCAAAATAACTAAATATAATTTTAAACAACAATATCATGATGATTCTGTGATATATTCACATGAAAATAGTGTTAAAAATGCCATTTTTAAAAATTTTCAAAAATCGGATTATGAAATTTTGAAAACCAACGCTCTGATATTAATTGAATGGGACAGCGGAGTAAGGATCTTAAGGCTAATTTAACACTAGAGGGGGGTGAATAGTGTTTAATGGATTCTAAGACTTATATGAACTAATTTAAAATTATGACACAAACAAATGCAGAACTTAATCACAGAACAATCACAGAATCAAACACAGATACAGAAAGTAAATAAAAAGCAGTAAAGGAAAAGAACACACCGGATTTTGTACTAGTTCGAAGTAACCCTACATCCAGTCATGTATTAAGGCAAACCACCTCATACAGATTTTTATTATATCAATGTCGAGTTACATTCCTCAATTTCTAAGGCCTTGAGGTACCCTCCTGTCTCACGAGTCCGGGGTAAACTCTCTTGAATTACGGGCCGCAAGATTACCCAATTGATTTCGAAGAACAACCACACCTTATAGAGAGCTCGATAAACTTTTGATTACAAATTGATCCTACAACTCTGATTAGCACTTTGATCTTCGAGAACGGGCATAGAATCAAACAAGAATGAGACTCTAATTTGATTCACTTGACAATTCGACATAATTTCAGCACAATCTTAAAAATATGAAAATTATAGAATATGGATTTGTGGAGAAGAAGAAGTGAAGAAAATATGAAAATAGATCGTTCAAAAATTCGTTTGTGAAGGCTATTTATAAAGCAGCAACGGTCTTAACCATTCGTGAAGAGATTTAAACGAATAGACACTTCTTTTGAAAATTGAAACTTTTGAATTCATCGGCCACCGTGTCGACAAGGGGTTTCCCATGATGTCGACATCCCTATATAAAAGCAATGTAAAATTTGTTTTGAAAATGGTATTGAACGGAAAACAAGATGAAACAACTCTGGAGTAAAAACAAAGTTTAAAACAAGAGTTTATTTAAAAAACAAAAACAAAGAATATTTTAAGGCTAAAACATCTTTTTAAAAATCATCTGAAAAGATAATTTTTAAGGCTAAAACATTTTGAAAAACGGTTTTGAAAATCATTTTGAAAAACCATTTTGAAGCAGTTTTGCAAGCTTCTTCCTGCAGAATATCTCATCACATCAGGACTCGAGAACTTGTACAAAAGCAGGATGTTCGTGGGTTTGTAAGCCACTTGTCGTAGGATTTTAAGCTAATTGTCGTGGGTTTGTAAGCCACTAAGAAGGTAGAAATGGGTTTCATTCCAAATGAAATTTGGAATGAAGATTTTCATGCTATTATGAAGTTTTAACAAAAACTTGATACATATCTTGAAATCTTGATCTTGATACTCATGAGTTTTCAAACTTGATTTCTTCATTCTTGATCTTTATACAGTACCGTCTTTATCCTACATAACAACATTCATATATATCTAGACAATAGTGTTAGTATATAAGTTATAATAAAATAAGTTACAAAAGTTGTTGTAATCAGAACCACTATCTCTAGTTCCTAAGAAAACCAACTAGTCTTATTTTAAAACTTAGGTTTGCTTAGCATATGTTTGTATTCCAAATCCTAAAAGAATTAAATTAGCGAATCGAGCATATCAATGTGTTTCATTAGTTGTTCCATTAACAAAGCATATAGATTTTTTTTGATTTGAATGCTTGAGTTATTATTGAGTCAAATAATGCAGCTTCCTTTGAAAATAAATTTTCATTTAAACTTAGGAATAATGGGGGCGCATCTACTACTAATATTCCAATAATCAGAAATAATGAACCTAATGTGGTGATTAAATCTGAACCTAGTAGAAGTAAAAGAGCTAGAATAGCTAAAGATTTTGGTTCATAAAATTATGCTTATGGACTAGAAGAGGACCCTGCTAATCTTAAGGAGGCTCTACCTTCTTCAAATTTAGACTTCTGGACAGAAGATATAAATGATAAAATGAAATCTCTTGAATCTAATAAAACATGACGTCTAGTTGACTTACCTTCAGGTTGTAAAACTATAGGTTGTAGGTGGGTGCTTAAAAAGAAGTTGAACCTGATGGTATAATTGATAAATATAAGGCTCGTCTTATAGCTAAAGGATTTAGACAAAGAGAAAACATTGACTTTTTTGATACTTTTTCACCTGTTACAAAAATAACATCAATTCAAATATTAGTTTCTCTTGCTTCACTATATGATTGACTAATTCACTATATGATTGACTAATGCACCAAATGAATGTAAAAACCGCTTTTTTGAATGATGAATTAGAAGAACAGATTTATATGGACCAACTTGAAGATTTTGTTATAATTGGTCAAGAGCATAAAGTTTGTAAATTACATAAATCTCTACATGGTATTAAACAAGCACGAAATAATGACATGGAAAATTTGATAATCTATTTATTTCACATGGTTTTAAAGTAAATGAAAGTGACAAGTGTATTTATTATAAATCCGAGAATAACATTTGCACTATCATATGTTTATATGTAGATGATTTACTTATATTTTGGTTCAAATATTCATGTTGTGGATCATGTTAAGTCCATATATGTTCCAGTATTGATACAAAAGATCTTGGTGAAGCAAGTGCAACTATGTGCATTAAGATTACTAAGTCTGAAAAGGGAATTTCTTTCGATCAACCTCATTATATTGAGAAGATATTAAAGAAATATAATTACTTTGAATGTAAAATTTCTAGTACATCATATGATCCTAGTACAAAACTATTTGAGAAAACCGATGTAGGTGTAAAACAGTCTGAATATGTGAGCTTCATTGGTAGCCTTTTGTATGCCATTGATTGTACTAGACCCAGCATAGCCTATGTCGTAGGGTTACCGTATAGGTTTACTAGCAGACCTAGTATAGAGCATTGTCATGTTATTAAAAGGGTCATGAGATACCTTAAAAGAACTATGAATCTTGGACTACACTGTCAAAAGTTTTCCACTGTGCTTGAAGGATATAGCGGTGCAGATTAGAGCACTTTAACAAACAATTCCAATGCAAGTATTGGATATATTTTTAGTACCGATGGAGGAGTTGTTTCTTGAAAATATAAAAAACAAACTATTTTGGCTTAATAACTATGGAGTTAGAATTGATAGCACTGGCTACTGCTAGTGAAGAAGCAGATTATTTATGAAATCTGCTAGCTGAGACCTCTTTATGGTAAATACCGAAATCAACTATGTTGATCCATTGCGATAGTACCGCGTCTGTTGCTAAACTTGAAAACCATTATTACAACGGTAAGAGAAGACAAATTCATCGTAAGTACATTACTGTAAGAGATCAGGATTTGTTAGAGTGGATCATGTACGCACTAGTGAGAATCCAATGGAACCTTTGACGAAAGGATTGACCAGAGGGATCCTTTCTACATCTAAAAGAATGGGATTATTTCTCTTAGAATGAGAATTCATAGAACAAGAAGTCACTCATAATAGTAACCCAACCTAATAACCGGATATCTCAAGAACTAGATTCAATGGATAATAACAAGTTATATAGTGACACTGATTGAACATGCTAGTTTCATTAAATAGAAGCATGTAGTCCCGATGTGATAAAAGGATGAGTGTAACTCTTAATGAATTCTATACTCTATGTGGAGTGAAGTACTTGACTGCAAGAGTAGTCTTGATAGATTTACCCATGTGAATGTGGAAATGTGACTGTTTTCTATGAAATTTTGCGCAAAATTTCTAAAGTGTTCACTAAACTGGGACAGACGTGCATGACTTTTAAAGAATGAGTTATAGATTGCATCCTAAAAAGCTTGTGTGTGGTTTGATATCAAAGATAGAGTTCAAGACTACGAGTCGCTCTAGTATAATCTGGATCTTATTCACTATGCAAATGTTCAAATCGAAAGATATCTTTGTTTATGCGCAATTTTATAAATTAGAAACTGCCCAAGAATTTTTTTTTTAAAATTCGAGTGTGGGATTGTTGGAATTTGTTTTAAAAACGAATTATTAAAAATACTGAGAAGATGTTTTGAATGCCCATTTTAGTGAGTAGTTCCATATTGTGGGAAACTATAAAGAAATGCTATTTAGATATAAGATTCTCAAGAGAAAAGATAGACCCTTTGGACAACCAATGTTTTATGTTGTGTCGAGGAGCAAACATGCTAACCACCACACATGCGTGCACTGACCAACTGACTCGATCCGGACTAGGCTTGACTTAGCTAATATGGTGTCGAACTCTATATTTTTAAACCGACTTTGACTTGGTAATAGGACCTAGTAAACTCAGATTCGATATTATATAATGACTTAGCAAGAAAAAACTCGTTTTTACGCTCATATTTTTTTCCTATATAAACAAAGCTATTTGACGAAATAATTATCAATTTTGAAACCGAGCACTTCTTCATTTTCTTCTGCTTTCTTAAGATCCAAGCAATATTAAATTTTGGTGCTACTGACTCGACGATCTTTATGCAAGAGGCTATTGGTATTGACATATAGGAGGTTGTTTTATCCTGCAGACGGCGCTACACTACTGATTGTCTTGCACGATTTTGGCATATAGCGGCGAAACGTCTCGGAAAGAGCTATCTAATCCGCTATTCAGCCACAAAGACGTGCAATAGATCTACGTGCAACAAAAACAAATTTTATGCAGTGGTACGTGAAATTTAAAGACTTATATGTCGTTTATTTCTATTCATTTTCCTTCAAGTATAATATATCGTTTGCTAAGCCTATGTTAAGCAAAAATTTGATTAGAAATAACATGAAACCTCAAATGCTGTTTTCTTATGGCCGGTAACAAAACAGATACCATTTCCTGGATAATCCAGGTTACATTTTCCAACAAATTCTTCATCCAATCAAATTGGCAACATACCATAACAACATAAAGAAGCTCCACTGCTCAATATGGCCTCTCTCCGTCAACATTTCCAGGAGGATCATAGCTACAAATAATAATCATAATCATAGAACACCTTCTCCGTCACCCAAGATTTCACTGCATCTTCTGCATCAAACTCCGCTCCCACTCCCCAAAACAGATTCTCCCCATAAGGCCCAGTCGAGTGCACCAGCTTGCAGTCTCTGATTCGTTCGTGGGCGTACCGTTCCGCGTACCTTTGAAGCCTGTAGCTCCATCTGAGTCCCTGAACCCCGACGTTTGCACGTGCAATGTCGTGTTGATGGATGAAGTCTTGAGGCGAGGATTGGGAGGTTGTTTGAGTTATGACGATTGTTAAGAGAAGAGATGGTATTAATGTTGAAATGGAATGGTAATGTTTTATGATTGAGTAGCCCATCATTTCTTTTTTAATTTTTTTCAACGTTGCATGATAAGATTGTTTTATAGGAGAGTGAGAGAGTGGAGTATGTATTTGTTTATTGCAATTTGTTTGGAGTTTGTCACATGAAGAGTGTTCTTTTCTTTAGGGGATTATATATTTTATTTGAAATTTTGAATTTGAAATTAAATGATTGGTCATTGATTTGGACATGAATGAACATGGGTTAAACTGAATTATTATGTAGAAGATAAGATTTGATGAAATAAACAATACTGTTGTAGTTAGTATACATGAAGTGAATATCTTTATTGACAGTTTTGAACATGATTTTGCGCACGTAATATCTTGGCTGGAAAGGCGAACTTTGTTACGTCAACGATGATACAAAAAAGTCACGCATCAGCATAAATAAAATGAGTGGTGTAAAACGGAACTGTGTATAACGAAGAGTTAACATTAGTTAACCACTAAATAATTTATATTTGATTCAATGGTATCTAAACAACAACGACCATGTAAGTTAAAGCATGTAAAAATGGAAAGGATCAAGTGTCGCTCGATCTTCAATTTACGGCCATATAGTTTACACTTTGACTCTGAATAAAGAATTATGACCAAGGGGAACTACCACGTCATCTGTTTAAAAAGCCATACATCGACATTGTACCTCCAAAAATGAAACACAACCGTGAATCGACCCTTTAATCATCTGAATCGTCACACTTAACCCCCACAAACCACAAACCCCAAACCAATCCCGTGAAGATGATCTGTCTATTATAAAATAATCATCTAAGTAAAGCCGACCATACAAATACAGTATACCAAGTAGAGAATAAGCTCTATCGTTAATTGGGATCAAGCCTTCACCGACTAGTCGTCCAAGATTCTGACTAATCCATGCATATCTTCAACCAATATTACCTGATCGTCAGACTCCATTACTAGCAACCGACCCACCACCCGTTGTTTACACAACCAAAGATCATAGTCGAACAATTCACCTGCCATCAATCGCAAGCCACCACTACAAGAATAACATCAAATTCCGACAGCAAATAGCCGTCGGCGGCCTTCAATACCTGATGGAATAGCCGTCGGATTAGCTTATGCGCTTCCCGGCTCTTTGCGACAGAAATTAACGATAGATTTCCGACGACTTCCTACGGCTATTGGCGGTTGTTTCCCGACAGCTGTCATATACACGTGGCCACGAACCTTACCAATTTTCTGTCGATAGTCGTCGCCATCCATCAAAATATTATGACCAGATAGCCGTGGTAATCTGGGTGATATTTTTTATACCAGCAGCCATTTGATTCTCATACAATCCATATACGTCAATGTATATCACAGCTCCATTTCACACACGCGCGCGCTTACACACACATATATGTATGTATCAAACATATCCAAATCAACATAAAACATCCAATCTTTCATCAACGTATATCAAACATGACAAAACACATTATACTCACCATCTCCAAATGCATGTACGCAACGTCCAACCATAAACACAAAATAGCGTTCACATGCTGCTGCACATACTCTACCCAACGCTGGTTCAGTTGCGCCATCTCCACAGCACGAAGACGGTCTTACTCCTGTAGCTGTACAACCATGGCTCTAAACTCTACAATCTATGCTTTGTCCTGAGCTTTTTGGTACGCTTTTTGCATGGTCCCAGCATGCGAGCTGAAATAAGTAATTATAGAACTTACATAACTTATATAAAAATTGTGTAACTTTTATAAGCTAGTTTATTTTTATAACTTACCGCTTGGTTCCCAAAGCCAAAACGCCTGCGTCGCGACGTCGGTTCCTTGATATGGTCAAAAATAGCATCCTCCTCATCACGTGTCAACTCTTTCTGTTCCGTTTCCTGCAGCATTTGTGCTCGTGCTTTTTGAAAATTTTCCTACAGTGCAAAAGAAAACACAATTGAAATTTATACTACATTATTTTAATTCTTTATAACTAATTACTTATACTTATCAATATTAATAACTTAAATTTTAAAATATGCTTACATAAGAAGCAATTGCTTTATCGTTATCCCTCCACGCATACGCGAGGTTGCCAGCTTCGCCTGTCTGCTTGATGACATGAGTATGAGAAAGCGCATCCATATACGAGACACGACATCCACACACTCTTTTCTAAAATAGTTAGTATATATATGTTACTGTTGTAATAATTGTTTGTTGCTAACTTATAACATAAAATATACAAATAAAATAGCTGTCTATAATTGCAGTTAATAAATTTACTAGATCCCCACGATGATGCTGCAATGACTTGGAACCACCGCGATGTGTGACAAGGTTATTGTTTATATTCGCTGGGTTCCTCTCCGACTCTACCTGCAAATTTAAATTGGACATTATATTTTAAAGTTAAAAAACAAATTTAAGTGATATATGATAGGCTTATATTAAATTCATCGTTGTTCCACTAAACAACCCAAGCACCTCACACGTTAGCGCTCATCCACATTGTGTCCCAGCAATTCGTAGCAATTTTTGAACTCCCGTGGCGCTGTCAAAGAGAAATGTCAACTTCCGAAAAGTCTACCTTCCCCTGCACGTTGAGAAAATATAAACTATACATGTATAATTAGTGAGCAAATTGTAAAGTGGTAATATATAATGATATATAAATTTACACTCACAAGGAAGTGCTGCTAGATACTTTGCCTGATGGGGTTTGGGGTTTTACTCCATGCAGGCCAACATGCAGTCATCCTGCTCATGTAAGCCTGCTTCGAAATACTAAGAACAATCTCTGATGGCTCCAGCTCAAATCCCCTATGTTAATTATGAAACATGCCTTTAATAAATCATGACTAATATATCATACACAAAATATTTTTAATGTAAATATTAATATTTTTTCGATCCATCCGCTTTAGGCTGCAAAGTCACCACGATACGCGATGCCTGCTCTGATGGGCTGCTACCGTCACCTCCCGCGGCAGTCCCTCTTTGAGAAGAAGAGGGGGAACCTTATGGAAAGAACCACAACATCGAAAAAAAGACATAATACCTATCATAAACATATCATTTTATTATGGTAGAACGTATCATCATTTAATTATGAGAAAGCCTATCATTGTTAATGAGAAAAATGGAACATATATAATCACATAAACTACCTTCTATTACAATGTGCATTATTCATCAGTTCTCGTCGTTTTTCGATTCAGACTCGGTCTCGTAGTCTATATTGTTTTTCTTTACAGTCTCAAATACTTCTACTAATATATTTGATTCATCATTTAGAGGTCCAAAATCGATTTGATCGTCCATTACCATTACTTTGCCATTTTCCTCGATATCTGCTTGATAAGTATGTTCGTCTATAATATTCATTTCATCAAACGTAAATCTTGCTTTCATTTTAAAAACTGCCGACCAATCTTTTTTATCTCTTTTCAGAGATGGATAAAGACTTTAATAAACTTGTAGGGCTTGTTTGGCGAATATAAAAGGATCGTACTTATGATAACGCGAGGTATGCTTTATTTCAATAAGATTATAATTTGGGTGCACATTGATTCCAGAACCTAAAACATTGCTGAACCAATTGCATCTAAACAAAAAACTTTCTCCGCATGTCTTGTTAATTATGTCAATTCCAAAAACCAGGTTAACATGCCATAAAAATCCTTAATATGATCATTTGGATCATCAGCGCCTTCAACAAATACATCGGTATTATTAGTTAATTTTTCAAAACCATATTCTTTAGTGTTGAATTTATATCGATTGACGAAAAATATTAGATATGTCTTGACTTTTCTTTTTGGTCTCATCGTTAGATGTTTCAATCCTTCGTTGACCACACAGTTTATCGGATCATAAATATAGTTTGAAAACCGACTAGCGAAATCTTTACTAATATCGGCGCTTGGATGTTGTGATTCATAACCACTGCAGATATAGATAATATATTACATTGTAATTAATGTGTACGTGTATTATTAAAATAAATATATCTAGACTTGTTATTTAACATTACCTAACAAATGATGCAACTTCAATACGATTAAGAAGAATATATGTGTGTGCCACATGGTAATCTCTATCGTCTAACCGTACGTACACACATTTTCTAGCGGGTCGGCTATACTATCTAAAAATAGAAAACATTTCTTTTGCAGAATCTTGTTCCACGCCTTCATCAGTATGCATAGTACTTTCAAATGATAAGTTCACATGATCGCTGAAATAGTGGAAGAAAAAGAACGAAGTTTCTTCTTCGATATATGATTTGCGAATCGAATCTTCAACTCATGTTTTCGATAGATGCAATCATGGCTTTTCATCCCACTCAGTTTACTATTCTTTGACACATCTACAAAGATTAGAAAAAAATCCTATTTGGAAATCTTAATTCTACCACCCGTTTTAACAGTATTTGAACTTGGTTATTGTCTAGCTCATAGGATGCTTTGAGTTTTTTAGTGTCATTTGGCTTGATATAAAGCTCCGGACAATTACATATATCTTGTGTATCACGTCTTGATTTTAACTCCTCCTTAATCTTGCCCTTAACATTCAAAATTGTATTAAATATGTTATCAAACATGTTTATCTCGTTGTGCATCACGTTAATAATATGACGAACTAGGAGATTTTTCCAGTAGAACAACTCCCAAAATATATTTTGTTTGCACCAATTATGAATCATTGGTTTATCCTGAGTTTCAATTTGTTCTTCGGTATCATGTATCTATGGATAATCCTTTACAAAGTCATATATATATATATATATATATATATATATATATATCTTTTCTTGGCCAAATCATTGGTGGTTGCAAAGTCCCATGTCTATTAGATGTAAAGCTTTTTTAATTTTTCTAAAAGAATGATTAATATTGAGAAAACACCGATGACAATCAAACCATGAAATTTTCTTCCTATGCGGCAAAAATATGCTCATGTTTCTTCCGTGCAATAAGGACATGCTAGATGACCGGTCGTACTCCAACTTGAAAGCATTGCATATGTAGGAAAATTGATAATAGTCCACAACAAAGAAGCGAATATACAGAAATTCTTTTTTTTGAAATATTGTATATTTCAACTTCTTCGTACCACAGTGTTTTCAACTCTTCAACTAACGGTTATAAATAAACATCGATTGCTTGTATCGGATCATCAGGGCCAGGGATGATGATTGTGAGAAACATATATGGAGTTTTCATATATTTCCACGGATGTAAATTGTAAGGTGTAATGATTATAGGCCAAGATGAATATTTTGAACTAAATTGAGAAAATGGTATAAATTCATCCGTACATAAACCAAGTCTAACATTATAGCTCCCCGTTATGAAATTGGGGTATTTCTTATCAAAATACTTCTATGACCTTTGAAGTCTAGGAGTGGCAGGTAAGTAATGCATACGCTTGTACGGAACTTCATCTTCCTTCTTTTTTCTTAGTTTGTATCTTTCCTGGTTACATATTCTACAATTTCTAATATTAATCTCTTCTTTCTAAAACAACATGCAACCATTTAAATATGTATCTATTTTTTGATATGACAGACCAAATGCAGACATAAGTTTTTTCACTTCATAATGATTTTCCCACATTAAATTATTGGGTGGCATGTCATTTAGTAGATTGTACAACAACTATAAATCCAGCTTCTATAAAGTTGTATTTTGATTTCATCGCAATGTATTCTGCAGTTACTGATAATTGAGTGCCGCTTGTACAGCTTTTCCAAAGGGATTTCTTAGCAGCATCCAATAAATCATAGTTTTTTTCTCAAACATTTGGTTCTTCTTTGATATTAACATCGTCGTTATCAACTTCAACAACAGGGAATATTAACCGTGTTGCATGTTCAATCATATCTTCTATGAGATTCATTGTAATAAATTTCATTACCAACCTTGTGATATCCCGGAAATTTGGGACAATATCAATTTAATAATCTACATTAAAAATTAAATTAATTTGATAATATTTGTTAATAATTTAATAATATTCTTTTAAATAAATATTTAACTGAGAATTTATCTTTTAGAAGTTAATCAAATTGCCTTCTATTTATAATGTATATATATCTGTATATATATTGTACATGGAAAATCTTTGTTTTAATTTAATAAATAGATATGTTTTCTAATTCTAATATTTTTGAAAATTTAGAAATTTGATATTTAAGCTATTTAATAAATGATTATATGATTTTAAATTACTCAAGATTTAAGTTTAGTTGTTTAAGATAATTTTAGCTTACATTTAAATTTAGCAAAAAGTTTTTTTTAATTTGTTTTAAATTTATCTTGATAAAAATAAACAGTTTATTAATAGATAAATTCTTTTATAAATCATTTTGACTTAATAATGAGTTCTATTAATTATGTAAATGTTTACAAATGAATTTTTAATAATGTCAACTTTATTTGTATGTGTGTTTGAATAAAATTTATGATTTGGAAATTTAAAATAAAGGTTACAAAATATTTAAATTAAAATAAACATTTACTAATATTAATATAAGTATAAAGTAAAATAATAGTAAACAATCAAATATTTATTAGTCTATGTTAAAAATAAAAGAAAAAAATAAAAGAAACACATGTTAGAAAATAGAACTAAATATTAAGACTTAATTCATAGCAAAGATTAAAACAACAACTTCATATTTGGGACATAAGTAACACAAAAACAAAACATTACCCAGGCAAGTACATCAGGGAAGCCTGTAGGGTTTTGAAATGTAAAAGCTTAAAATAAAAAAAAATAAAAAAATATGTGCAGGTAGCTTACAACATAAGATGCAGGTAGAATAGTAAAAAGAAACAAGTATGCAAAGCTAAACAAATGACTAAAACAATTTTATAATATAACTAAACAAAAGAATAATGGGTACATAAAGACTAAAAACAAACAAGGCTTTGTATAAATAAATATTTAGTGAGGCCTGTAGTAGTTTCAAAGGCAAGTATAAGTAGTCTGTAAATAGTCTACTGCAAGGAAGTCTCAGGAAAGAAACATCTTTGTACAAACCAAGATATAAAATATAAACAAAATAAGATATCTATGTGCATAAGTACAAAAAGTTTAGGCAGGGAGGTAAAAATGTATAGGCCTGTAAAGTAGTGATGCAAAGGCAAGTAAACAAAGTACTTAAAACATTAAATGCTAGCATAGCTTTGGTCAATTCAAATTTTCTCAAAAATCAACTCAGCCCCCAAAACCAAATCTTGCCTGATAAGCTAAAAGTAAAATCTCTGAGCAATCAGAAAATGTTTGTACAAGCTTATACAAACCCTATAAAACTCATTTCTATATATCTCTCCTTGTTTCATTCGATCATCACAATAATTGCAAACTAGAGATGAAGTAAAGTCTGCAACTTTTCTATCAAAAGTTCAGATAAATAACCTGTAAACCAGGATTTGTTCAAGTGCAATCTGAGGCTAGAAAATCAAAGCAAGCTTTCCAGTTTCTAATGTTTCAATCAAGACAAAGCTTTCAGAAAATTTAAAACAACAATCAAACAAGATGATTGGAAAAAAAAAAAAAATTAAGCTATCTGTTTTCAAAACAAAAGAAGGCTTTGTTCTTCAAAGTTTCAGGTGAGTAACAGTTTTAAAATTTCTTAAGTTTTAATCTGTGCATGCTAATATTTGGAGGCTTAACATATTTGTGTGAATATTTATATATTCCTTTCTCTGGGCATTTGTGAGATAGAGTTACTGCATATTGTATTCGCAATGAGACACACTGTTATAAATCTCAAGTTCACATCCTACTTCAAAAAAAAAGAAAAAAAAGAAAAAATAAATAAATCAATCAAACAGTTGCAAGTAAAACTGCTGTCTTCACTTTAAGGTAAATAACTTCATATTTAAACATAAAGGTTAACTATCAGTTGCCTGTAGGTGAATATGCTTTGAATGCTTAGTTTGTGACGATTCTCCTGTGTGTTTACATACATAAGTACTGCTATGTACCTGTTTGACTGTGTTTGTATAAAAACAAAGATTTTGACAAAGTCTTTACCACTTGATCTGATCCCAGTTGTGAGTAACATCACAATCTAAAAATATTTTAAGTATAGTTATTCTGTGCATATTTTCCCCTGAAGTTTAAATTATCTGTGGGTAACTTCTCTTTAAATACTTAAGTATCTGGTTGATAGATTTAAGTATAAGGTAATGATGCTTTTATGTTTATATATGGTTCAAATTCCGTGTGTTGTATAATAGGACAACTACATGTTATATAATCCTGTAATGCATACCTGTATTTAGAATTCAAACTCAGGTTTGATGTAAAAATTTAGCATTGCTTGATTTACTTATTGGGATGACCTAGGATCTAAACAAGATACGTTTGTTTGATTATAAAGTTAAGATTTAAAATTTAATTAAGTTAAAAATAACTTTAATTTTGTTCTGAAAACTAAAGGGGACAGGGAAGTTTTAACTTGTGGAAAATCCAAATTTGTTAATTTAACAATCTAGTAACATGAATTAAATCTCCTACTTAATAACGATTTTAGGAAGCAAAATTTCATTTTTATGTTAAGGGTTGATGGTGCGGTTTGGAGTTGCACTGTCTTTTGTTTTTGGGGTTGCTCCGATGATCTAGTGGATCGGAAATGTTGGGGTTCTTCCTGGAGGTGGAGATATGATTGGTGAGTGGAGGAAAAATGACTGGTGGATGGTTTGAGCATGGTGGTGGAAGCGGTTGTCAATTTAAGTATCTAAACCTAGGTTTTGCTGTGCGTAAATAATCGATCACCACGGCTCATTGAGTGGATCGAGTTCAACTTGCTTTGGGGTAGTGGAAGCTATCATGTAGGGGAAGATGATGCCGGAGTTTCAGATCTTAAGATGGTCGGAGTTTTGCAAGCGAGGTGATGTTCCAGGTTGGGGGCGATCTTGTTCTTCCATTCCAGGTTCGGGCTGTACGTTCGATTTTGGTTGTGGGATGTTCTCGATGTTTGGATGGTCAGGATCTGACGCGTGGATGATCGCCGTTGTGTTGAAGATTGTGGCGATGGCCACAGATGATCAGAGTCACCGTGCATGTGCACGGTGCACTCCTGATTTACTGGTGAAGTATGGGAACAGAGTAGGGATTGGAGATTTTTCTCCAGTTTGTTTTGGTCAGGCATTTTGTTTGGCTTATTGCAAGAATATGGGCTTGGGTAATGTTTATGTTACAGGTTTCAGAGAAAACCTGTTCTGTTTTTTTTTAAAATAAATAAATAAAATAAAAACTAAAGATTTAAAATTTAAAGCAAGGTTTAAATCAAGTTTTCAAATCAAGTCTACAATAGGAATTCAAGTTTACTTTGAATCCAAAACTTTGAATTTAAAATCACTTTTATTAATGTAAATGTGAACAAGTTTAAATGTTTTAAAAATAGATTTCTAAAAGTAGATTGGTTTCAAATAAATGTTTAAAATGGTTAAACATTTTGAATCTTAATTTCAAAATAGAATTTGAATTAAAAATTTAAAGTGTAATGTTTTAAATACACTTTGATAAATGAAATCATTAATTAAAGAAATGAATTATTTAGAGATAATTAAGAAAATGAAATGATATAGTTAATAAGGTAATTAAAGGATGATTTATTTAAATTAATAGTTTAGATTAATTTATAATCCAGATTAATTGATAATGATTAAAGCTCAGATAATTTCTTAAGAAAGTAATTTAAGAAATGTTATTAGTAAATGAAGAAAATTAACTAAGAATTTTTAAATAATTAATTTATGTAATTAATTAATTAAATTAATTAATTAAGATAATCATTTGTAAATTGTTAAGTAATTACTTAATGAAAGTGATTAAGGGATTAATCACTTATTGTAATTAATTGAGATAAGTTATTAATTTAAGTTAATTAATTTAGTTTAATTAATTTAAGATAACCATTTGAGAAATGAATAAGTGTGATTACTTAATGTAATTAATGGAGCATAATTACTTAGTGAAGTAATTAATGTTAATTACTGAATGTAATTAGTGAAAGATTATATATTAATAAAGTAATTTGGATAATTACTTTTGAAATTTATCAGAGGATTAATTAATAGAGATAATTAATTATGGATAATTAATTTATTTATCTGAGTAATTAAGGATAATTAATTACTGGTTGATATTAATCAAAGGTGATTAATAATTATGTTTAATTAAAGATTAATCACTTAATGTGATTAATAAAGTAATTTAATCTGAATTAGAGATCATTAATTAATATAATTAATGATGTAAATTAAGAATTGTTTAGTTAAGAAATAATTAATAATGTGGAGATTAATTTATGTAATTAATTAAGAATAAATGTAATTAAATATAAATGAAGTAATTAAAAGTTGATTACTAGGAATAATTTAGAATAATTAATTTGTACAATTTATTAAAGACTAATTACTTACTGTAATTAGAAAATGATTAATTAAGGAGTTAATCAAGATAAATATCTAGAGATAAATTAGTTTGTATAAATTTAATTATTGGTTGCATAAGCAGGATTTATGAATGAAGTAATTAATTTAATTTACTTTAAATTAATTAGAGATAGAAGTAGTTAATTTAATTCATTTTAAATTAATTACAAATGGTATGATTATAAATCATTGCTTATAAATGAATGATATTGATATTTCATTTGATATGAGATGGGTAATATCTTGTGATATGGATGCTTGGTTTAAGTAGGATAATATTTAATTATCTGATGGATGGTAATATTGATTATCTGTATGTGAGATGATGTGATTATTTGTTGTGATATTATGAATTATCCATCTGTGTGTGTATTGATTATGTTGAATTAAACTGTTAAGACTAAATAGACAACTTGGCCCTAAAAGACACGTTTTGGATTTCGATGAGACCGGGATCGGTTTTCCTTATTTGGAATATCCGAAAACCACATCGATTCCAAATTTACGATAGGTCGTGAATCTGAAGTGAAGATGAAGAATCAGAGTGCAAGGGTTGTCGTCGTTAACTCTGAGGGTGATTCCAAAATGAGTGTAACGAGATGATGCCTTCGGTTTCGTTCGAACCCGGAACGAACTTGTATGGATTGAATGCTTTCAACACATCGTCAGGTGGGCGATGGGCATTCTAAGAAATGTATTCTATAAAGGTAATCGTAGCCTCAAGCCTCATCAACCGGGAATGGCTAAAACAGGGGAGGTGCAGCAAGGTTAGGTGGGTCATGCCCAAGCAGGACAAGATTTTCCCCTGTCTAGATGTCCCTTTTTATTCGGCTTTGTGGGCAGTTGGATGTACACCAACTGCGGGGTTATCTTGTTCGGGACTGTTCAGTAAGGAATGGTTCCGGCCTTGTGTTGCAGGGGATGAAGGGAGTAATCCTCGGTACGTTGATCTAGGCCACGTACTGTGACGGGCGGTACCCCAGTAGCCCTGCCATTGTATGGAATCCACAATCCAATAAGTGCCCACGGTTTTGATTGTATTACCCACTTTTGTGGCTAGTAGCTGGAATTTAATAGATGTAACAATTTCGGCTATTTACTATTTACTTGAAAACCCTAGACCTATTATAATATCACAGAATTTCCTATCAAATGTTTTGGTTAGCGTAAGGTAAAAACTTTTCCATGTTTATGTGTGGGGAGTCTTACGTGATACCTTTTATTTTCAAAAGATTTTCAAAGTTAAACAACTTTAACCTGTTACTCATACCAGACCCATGTCTGACCCGGAGTTTATTTTTGTTTTTCATAAACTCTCGGGTACCCAAATTTTTATGGGTAGCCAAGGGATTCAGGTTAGCTTTGACGAAATCTGGAGGAGCAATGGAGCAGGTGGCTTCAGCGTTGTAGATATATATATAGTTCCGCTGTGTTGATATCTCTGTGTTGTTGTGTGTATTGAGTTGTATAACTGGACAGGTGTTTATAACTGTCTAGTAGGTGATGTATTATCTGTATAACTCTGATTGATGTTGTATATTATATATACTTATGTGATTATTATAATTTATTCGTTCCGCTATTGAGATTCTGATGTTGTTGTTCTTTCTTCTCTATCTCTTCTATTTTCTCACCTCTTTCTTTTCTTATTAACGATACTTCTTCCTGGGCGTAGGAAGTTGGGTCGTTACAGTGGTATCAGAGCGCTAGGTTGAGTGAATACCTAGGCTCTTAATTGATTTCTTCTTGAGAGAGCGTATTTGTAATTTTGATATATATATATTTATATTTATTTCTACCTATTGTTGGGTTACCTGTTAAGGTTTTCCAATGTGTTATAAAGGTAGATAGGTAGTGGTGTGTGTAACGCAACTATCAATGGTTGGAAGTGTAAGAGTTTGGCGGAGTTAGAGTTTGGATCTGTCGGATAGACAGAAGTAAGTCAAGATATTTTGATACATTAAGGTGTAGTAGCTGTGTGATGAGACACAGTGACTATGGATGTCTCCGACGATATTTCTTTGGAACATGTAAGGTGAAGTGACTGCTTCGGTGTTGTGGCTGAGTTCAGCAGGGTGTCTTGTTTGTTTTGAACTCCGAGTTTCTCGAAGAGCTTTGGATAGGAAATCGCAGCATCTGTGGCAGCAACTAAGCTTGGAATGTTTTCGGTGTTAGCAAGAGATCTTCTGACTTAGCAGTTTTTCTGTAATGGAATTCAAAAGTAATTATGTAGACCCATTTCTTCGATGGATTGGCCACATAAGTGTAAGCTGTTCTGATTTGTAAAAGGAGAGAGAGCAGTTTCCTTTGGAATTTGGCTGGAGTGATCGCAAAAGTGACTTGCGATAGTTTGGGTGTTCTTTTGAGATTTCAGAGATTTTTCTAGATGTCTTGTGGAAGTTAGGGTTTTGTTCTGGAAATTGAGTTGGTGAAGCAGCTCAGAATTTTGGTGGAACTTCTGAGTTTTATTTTTAGAATGTGTTGACCAGTTTGTGCTTGAGATCATCATCAGCATTTTCATCTATTCATTCAGAGTGGCGCAGTGGAAGCATGGTGGTAGCTGTTTTAGTTTGGAAGCAATTGGATATTGCAGTGTTTGGATTAGAGAGTTCTACGGGAAATTTTTCAGGATTTGAGGCCAGTTGGAGTGCTCATGTTCTATCTTTTCTAGATGCGGGAGAAGTGAGTTCTGTTTTCTGATTTTGGAATAGAGTTGTATTCTGAGTTTTGGTTGATCTTGGAAAGATCAATTTGTTGGATTGTCTTTGGTTCAGTTTGTATATAGGGCATCCGCAAGGATTGAGCTAATCAGGAAGATGAAGGAAGCCCAGGATCGTCCGAAGAGTTTTGTGGATAAGAGACGAAGGAATTTGGAGTCCGAAATCGGGGATTTGATTTTGGATAAGTGTTTGGTTTCAGAATTGAATTGTCAGTTTGGATAACTGGAATTCGGAGTGTTTCACGTATCTCTGAGGGAGTACGTGTAAGATCTATCTTTGATTTTAGAATCAGCAGTTCAGGGAATTTCGGTTGTTGGGTCAGACTTGAGTTTGGTCTGATATTTTGATTTGTTTTGTAGATTTAGATGAGTGGAAACTCTGTAGTTTAGTGGTAGTATTGGTTGTTTGGATTCTATAGGACGAGTAACCCGATATTTATACTTGGGGAAACTCGAGAGAATTATATTTAGAATTTTGTCTGGATAGTTAGATTTGTTTGTTTGGATGAATTGGTTGCTTGATTGTTAGTTTATGTTGATATATGCTTGTGTTTCGAATTTAAATTTTTAATTGGATTATTAAATTACCTTTGTTTAAAATTTCGGGGACGAAATTCTTTTAAGGGGGAAAGAATGTGATATCCCGAAAATTTGGGACAATATCAATTTAATAATCTACATTAAAAATTAAATTAATTTGATAATATTTGTTAATAATTTAATAATATTCTTTTAAATAAATATTTAACTGAGAATTTATCTTTTAGAAGTTAATCAAATTGCCTTCTATTTATAATGTATATATATCTGTATATATATTGTACATGGAAAATCTTTGTTTTAATTTAATAAATAGATATGTTTTCTAATTCTAATATTTTTGAAAATTTATAAATTTGATATTTAAGCTATTTAATAAATGATTATATGATTTTAAATTACTCAAGATTTAAGTTTAGTTGTTTAAGATAATTTTAGCTTACATTTAAATTTAGCAAAAAGGTTTGTTTAATTTGTTTTAAATTTATCTTGATAAAAATAAACAGTTTATTAATAGATAAATTCTTTTATAAATCATTTTGACTTAATAATGAGTTCTATTAATTATGTAAATGTTTACAAATGAATTTTTAATAATGTCAACTTTATTTATATGTGTGTTTGAATAAAATTTATGATTTGGAAATTTAAAATAAAGGTTACAAAATATTTAAATTAAAATAAACATTTACTAATATTAATATAAGTATAAAGTAAAATAATAGTAAACAATCAAATATTTATTAGTCTATGTTAAAAATAAAAGAAAAAAATAAAAGAAACACATGTTAGAAAATAGAACTAAATATTAAGACTTAATTCATAGCAAAGATTAAAACAACAACTTCATATTTGGGACATAAGTAACACAAAAACAAAACATTACCCAGGCAAGTACATCAGGGAAGCCTGTAGGGTTTTGAAATGTAAAAGCTTAAAATAAAAAAAAATAAAAAAAAATATGTGCAGGTAGCTTACAACATAAGATGCAGGCAGAATAGTAAAAAGAAACAAGTATGCAAAGCTAAACAAATGACTAAAACAATTTTATAATATAACTAAACAAAAGAATAATGGGTACATAAAGACTAAAAACAAACAAGGCTTTGTATAAATAAATATTTAGTGAGGCCTGTAGTAGTTTCAAAGGCAAGTATAAGTAGTCTGTAAATAGTCTACCGCAAGGAAGTCTCAGGAAAGAAACATCTTTGTACAAAACAAGATATAAAATATAAACAAAATAAGATATCTATGTACATAAGTACAAAAAGTTTAGGCAGGGAGGTAAAAATGTATAGGCCTGTAAAGTAGTGATGCAAAGGCAAGTAAACAAAGTACTTAAAACATTAAATGCTAGCATAGCTTTGGTCAATTCAAATTTTCTCAAAAATCAACTCAGCCCCCAAAACCAAATCTTGCCTGATAAGCTAAAAATAAAATCTCTGAGCAATCAGAAAATGTTTGTACAAGCTTATACAAACCCTGTAAAACTCATTTGTATATATCTCTCCTTGTTTCATTCGATCATCACAATAATTGCAAACCAGAGATAAAGTAAAGTCTGCAACTTTTCTATCAAAAGTTCAGATAAATAACCTGTAAACCAGGATTTGTTCAAGTGCAATCTGAGGCTAGAAAATCAAAGCAAGCTTTCCAGTTTCTAATGTTTCAATCAAGACAAAGCTTTTAGAAAATTTAAAACAACAATCAAACAAGATGATTGGAAAAAAAAAAATTTAAGCTATCTGTTTTCAAAACAAAAGAAGGCTTTGTTCTTCAAAGTTTCAGGTGAGTAACAGTTTTAAAATTTCTTAAGTTTTAATCTGTGCATGCTAATATTTGGAGGCTTAACATATATGTGTGAATATTTATATATTCCTTTCTCTGGGCATTTGTGAGATAGAGTTACTGCATATTGTATTCGCTATGAGACACACTGTTATAAATCTCAAGTTCACATCCTACTTCAAAAAATAAAATAAATAAATAAATAAATAAATAAATCAAACAGTTGCAAGTAAAACTGCTGTCTTCACTTTAAGGTAAATAACTTCATATTTAAACATAAAGGTTAACTATCAGTTGCCTGTAGGTGAATATGCTTTGAATGCTTAGTTTGTGACGATTCTCCTGTGTGTTTACATACATAAGTACTGCTATGTACCTGTTTGACTGTGTTTGTATAAAAACAAAGATTTTGACAAAGTCTTTACCACTTGATCTGACCCCAGTTGTGAGTAACATCACAATCTAAAAATATTTTAAGTATAGTTGTTCTGTGCATATTTCCCCCTGAAGTTTAAATTATCTGTGGGTAACTTCTCTTTAAATACTTAAGTATCTGGTTGATAGATTTAAGTATAAGGTAATGATGCTTTTATGTTTATATATGGTTCAAATTCCATGTGTTGTATAATAGGACAACTACATGTTATATAATCCTGTAATGCATACCTGTATTTAGAATTCAAACTCAGGTTTGATGTAAAAATTTAGCATTGCTTGATTTACTTATTGGGATGACCTAGGATCTAAACAAGATACGTTTGTTTGATTATAAAGTTAAGATTTAAAATTTAATTAAGTTAAAAATAACTTTAATTTTGTTCTGAAAACTAAAGGGGACAGGGAAGTTTTAACTTGTGGAAAATCCAAATTTGTTAATTTAACAATCCAGTAACATGAATTAAATCTCCATACTTAATAACGATTTTAGGAAGCAAAATTTCATTTTTATGTTAAGGGTTGTGTGACGACCGCCCATGACTCCTGCACCAAAACAAGGAAATAGTGCGCTGAAAGGCGTGCCAAGTAGCCATGGACGATAGTCAAGGTAAAATAAAACAGCAAACTCTATCGTACAACTCACAGCGCATGGATAAAATACAATAGAGAAATATATAGTGAAGCTCCATAACAGAAAAATCATCATATAAGCATCGTAGTAGTTTTATACAAACATGAATCATCCATACATCAAAGCCTCACTACAAACACTCAATCAGATATAACAGCGGAACACCCAGTACATATAGTAAGAAAACTAGTATGCAAAGCCTCCTGCTCGTCTTCGCCATCATCAGCGTAGATCTCTAAGAACAGCACCTGTCACCTGCTACCTAGTCTGCCCATCCCAACATGGATGAACAGCCCAAGGTAATAAGGGGAGACATAAAACCTTGAGTCAGACAAAGTCTTAGTGAGCAGTAAATCAACTATCAAACATACCAAAAGAGCATAAGGGATAAAAGGAATAGGAACCAAACCATCCCACTCCACCTCTTTCTACAGTGATAGCCCCCAGACACACACCAAGGAGAAGTAAGCATAACATAGCAGATAATTAAGGTAAAGCAATAATCACTCGAGTCAAGGGCGATGTTTTCCAAATACAAACCCCCAAGGCCTAAACCAAGATCAGATAAGCACCTAGAAAATACCGCTCTTGAGACCGAATGATGATACAACCAAACGTCCAAACATCCATGACTCTGGCTATCACTGTTATCCTTGCTTTGATATCACCGTTAGTTGAATGACCATCTGTCAAGGGCTAATGGTAACCCCGGTTCTAGACATAACTCCGCACGTCGTCGCAGCCCGTGCCTAGGAATTTTCGCAACTACCCAGAGTACTAGCACGTCGTCGCAGCCCGTGCTTGGAACGTCGTCGCAGCCCGTTCCAACGTACTCTTGCTTTGAGCATGCTAGAACCTTCAACAAAGATAAGATCTTAGCCTCCTAGTCATCCTCCTCGACGACTATTTCCATACTAGCTCAAGCGCCTCTCAAGCTAACCATTATCACCTACCCGGATCGTATTACCGAGTTATCAACATAACTTTGCACGTCGTCGTAGCCCGTGCTTGGAACGTCATCATGACCCGTCCCATCTCAACATCACACTTTGCCTCATCGCATCGTAGCAAAGTCCCATCTCGATCTCATGCTTTGCCTCCTTGCATCATGGCAAAGTCCATCGTCATCGAATCCATCCATATGAGCTTCCACATCCGCTTCATACGCCATAGGCAGCTTTCAACATTCAAGAGCCTTTCCACTTAGCTTTTGAATCATCTTCAACCATCTTGTTCCAAATCTATCAACTAGATAGCTCATTCACAACAATCAATCAAGGCAAACATTAATCCAAACAAATAAGTATTCAATCAAGATCTAATTAGGCATTTATAACTAAAATGGAAATTTCGTAAATAAATGAGCATAGAACTAACATACATGAATCATGGGTTTTTAGCATAGATCTAGCAAATATAAAACATGGGTTTTGTTTCTATAACTTAATAAATGAACTTGCATAGGTAAACATCTTCACAAACAATGGATCTATACTTGGATCTAAGGAAAAATGCACAAAATCACTATCTACAACACTCCAACAAACCACCAATCCAATATACTCCTTTGGGTCCGCGTGAGAGATAACTACCACTCACCAAATCACCTAAACACCTCAAAAACTAAACACTTCAGATCTGGACAGCGAAGATCAAGGCTTGATCCGGCGAAATCTCGCTTAAAACGATGAAATCTAGCTTCGTTGGATGAAGATCTTCAACTTTGTCTCTTGGATCTTCAATCTCGATCTTCGATCTTGGATGGATGTTAGAATTAGATTGGAATGGAGAAAAGAAGATGAAGAAATGTTGTAGTCGAGTTCCCAAAATGGCAGCACTTCGTTGCTTCAAAAACCGGTGCCAAAAAGTGAGCCGAACCCTTCTATTTATAGGCTGGAAAAACCCTTATCTCGGCCGTCCCTAAGTCGCCGCCGACCTAACCTCGCCGACCTAACCTTGCCGACCCAACACTCTGCCGACCTAACACATAAACCACTCCAAGACTCAACAGGTACACGACCTAACCACATACAGGGGTAACCACTAGGTCGCTATATGTTAGACCAGTAACTCCCTTAGGTCGGTCAGTTCTTAACTCGGCCAAACTTTAACTCGCTCGCTTCTTAAGGTTGCCCAAACCCCTAAACCACTTATACCGTTAAGTCGGCAACACTGTTAAGTCGGTCTCCCTTATGAGCCGGCCAACCTTTAAACCACTAACCTCCTTAAGTCGGTCAAGCACTATAGGTCGGTCACTACCTTATCTCGGTGACCCTTTAACTCGGTAATACGTTAGCCTTACTAACCCGGCCATCACGACCCAAGCTTTAGGTCGTCTACCCCTTAACTCGGCTAAGCCTATAAGTCGGTCACGACTCAACACTACACATGAGTTAACTCCCCATTCGACTCATGCTAGAGACAACATAAACAATACTAACGACCTGTAAATTCTACGATTTATCGACACGTAAAATACGGGTCGTTACATTCTCTCCCCCTTAGGAATTTCGCCCCCGAAATTCCAAGCAAACATCAACAATCAAAAATATTTTGCATGCCTACCATCCATAGCAAACAACAAACCATGCATCCAATTCTAGCCTAGCATGCAGAATTCTAAGACTTAGAACAAGCTACAAATTCATGAGATGTCACGACACTTTAGGGCCATACCTCGAAGAGTCCGGGATGAGCTGCCTTCATCCTCTCTTCCTCCTCCCACGTACAGTCGTTAACATCATCACTCCATTGTACCTTGAGCAACGTAATCGTCTTCCTCCTAAGCTGTTTCGTATCGGTTTCAACAATACGAAGCGGCTTACGAGGTTTCGTACCCACTGGATCAACCTCCAAATTTTCACAGTTATCAGCAGAAACCACTGTAGTTGGATCATGCACATACTTCCGTAGATAAGATACATGAAAAACATTGTGCACACCCGCCATCTTTTCTGGTAACTTTAATCTATAAGCGAGCTTTCCAATTCGCTCTATAATTGGGAATGGTCCAACAAATCTCGGAGTTAACTTTCCTTTCTTTCCGAATCTAATAGCACTCTTTAATGGAGAAATCTTCACAAAAACCATCTCACCTACGTCGAATTCCAAATCCTTACGACGATTATCGGCATAACTTTTCTGACGATCTTGGGCTGCTTTCATTCGTTGCCGAATGATCTCTATACAATCCGAAGTCCGTCGAATCATCTCTGGCCCAAGTATCAGCTTTTCTCCAATTTCCAACCAACATGTCGGAGAGTTACACGGTCTTCCATATAATGCCTCATATGGTGCCATACCAATGCTCGACTGATAACTGTTGTTATATGCAAATTCCACCAAATGAAGGTGATCTTCCCATGATCCTCCGAAGTCCAAAACACAAGCTCTGAGAAGATCTTCCAAAACTCGGTTAACTCTCTCAGTCTGACCATCTGTTTGAGGGTGATAAGCTGTACTCAAACACAACTCAGTTCCCAAAACTTCCTGGAAGCTCTTCCAAAATCCACTTGTGAACAATGGGTCTCGATCGCTCACTATACTCCTCGGAATACCATGGAATCGAACTATCCACTTAACATACAATTCAGCCAACTTCGATGCAGTCCTAGTTGATCGAACAGGAATGAACCTTGCACTCTTTGTCAAACGATCTACTATGACCCAAATCCCTTAATTTCCTGCTCTTGTCCTAGGTAGACCATCGATAAAATCCATTGACACTTGCTCCCACTTCCATGTAGGAACTTCTAATGGCTGAAGCAATCCACTGGGCTTCTTCTGCTCAGCTTTCACCAACTGGCAGTTCATACACTTGGAAATAAAATTTCCAACATCCTTCTTCATACCTTCCCAGTAGTAAGCTCTCTTCATATCCCGATACATCTTATTTCCACCTGGATGAATTGTCAACTTCGAGTGATGACTTTCCCTTAGAACTTCATCTCTCAATCCATCAATATCGGGAACAACCAGTCGTCCTTGCTTTCGAAGCCGACCCTCTCGATCGATCTCGAATCCTTTATCCTTCTCTGGTTCCAATCCAGATTCCAAACCACGGATAATCCTGACAAGCTTATCGTCTTGCTTTTGGCTCCCGCCAATCCTTTCCACAAGAGTAGGTCTTATCGATAAGTTTGCCAACATCTCAGGTTCCAATTCACATCTAGGCCTGAAGTCAAACTCAGCCAAATACTTGAGACTCTTCCACTCCAAAAACATGGCTCCCAATCCTGCATGTCTTCGACTTAACGCATCTGCCACTGCGTTTCCTTTTCCCGGAGTATAGGCTATACCAAAATCATATGATGCTAGAAACTCCAGCCACCGTTGCTGTCGAAGATTCAAATCCTTTTGGAAGAACAGATACTTCAACGACTTATGATCTATAAACAACTCGAATCTAACTCCCAATAGATAATGTCTCTACATCTTCAAAGCAAACACAATTGCCGCTAACTCCAAATCATGAGTCGGATAATTCCTTTCATGCGGCTTCAGTTGTCGACTTGCATACGCAACAACTTTATCCCTCTGCATTAGCACTGCTCCAAGTCCAGTGCCACATGCATCGGTGTAAACCACCATCTCATCATTCCCACTAGGAATAGTCAAAACAGGAGCACTCGTCAGTCGCTCTTTCAGGATTACGAAAGCTTGCTCACACTTATCATCCCATCCGAACACTTGGTTCTTTTTCGTCAATCCTGTCAACGGTGCAGCTATCTTGGAAAAGTCTTTAATAAACCGACGATAATATCCTGCTAATCCAAGAAAACTTCTTACATCAGACGCATTCTTAGGTCTAACCCAATCCTGGATTGCTGCCACCTTAGCGGGATCAACCGCTATTCCATTTCCCGAGATAACATGGCCTAAGAACCTCACTTCACTCTTCCAGAAGTGACACTTCGAAAACTTAGCCTTCAGCTGATGTTTCCGTAAGATCCCCAAAACAATCCTCAAGTGTGTCTTGTGCTCTTCCTCAGTTCTGGAATAAATCAGAATATCATCCACGAACACAAGCACGAACTTATTCAACTGATCTCTGAACACTCTATTCATAAGATCCACAAAATATGCTGGTGCGTTAGTCAACCCAAACGGCATTACCAGCCACTCATAAAAACCGGATGGTGTCCTGAAAGCAGTCTTCGGCACACTATCCTTAACCACTCTCAACTGGTGAAATCCCGTTGCCAAATCCATCTGAGAAAACACCTTGGCCTCGTGAAGCTGATCAAACAAGTCATCTATTCTCGGCACTGGATACTTGTTCTTCTTAGTCAACTTATTCAGCTCACGTTAATCCACACACAACCTCAACGATCCATCCGCTTTGGTTGCGAACACAACTGGTGCACCCCATTCGGACACACTTCTCCGAATGAATCCTTTCTGCAAAAGGTCATCAACCTGCACCCTCAACTCTAGCTGCTCCCTAGGCGCCATCCGCCTAAGAGGCATCACAACAGGTCTGGCTCCCTCAACTAGATCGATACGAAACTCGATCTCCCTATGCGGCGGCAACCCATTGACTTCGTCAAAGACATCCTCAAATCCATTCACAATAGGCACCGATGACAGTCCATCCCGTGGAACAACCAGCGAATACATGAAGCTCATGAAGACGTCTTCCTCATGCTTACATCGTATCACAACCTTTCGCCCTTCCACATTCCCGACTGTCACCTCAAGCCTCTCACAATCAATCCTTGTCGCATATTTCCTAAGCCAGTCCATACCCAAAATAATTCCGAACCCCGCAAAGTTCAGAACAAAGCAATCACAAACAAACGAGCAATCATGACTCGACACAACTAGACCACGGCATATCATACACAAACATGACGAACCCCCAACTGGATTAGTCACAACCAATGGCCTATCAACAATATCCGGTTCCAAACCTAACCGGCCCACCAAATCATCACAAACAAAAGAATGCGATGCTCCAGTATCAAACAACACTCTAACTGGAACACCACAAATAGAAAGAGTACCTTGAACCACCACACCCTTCCCCTTCTCTTCAGCAGTAGGAGCTTTTGAAGACGACGGCACAGCTCCCAAAGCATAAGCTTGCACAATCTGCCTGTCCTTCCTCGGTTCTGGACAGTCCTTCCTGAAATGCCCTGGCTTATCACAGTTGTGGCATTTCGCCGGTGCCCTTGGATTCTTACAATCCTTGGAGAGATGGCCCTTCTGCTGACAATTATAGCAAATCACCTCGCCCTTCGGCTTCTTCTGGCCATCCTTTCCCTTCTGTTGCTGCTGCTTCCTCTTCTTGTTTCCATTTTGCTGGGGTTTAGATCCTTCCTTGGTTACAGAAACAACAGAACTTTCCTTAGGAAACAAACTCTCATGCCTAAGAGCTTTCTCCACCAGCTTCTCAAATGGATCGTCCAAATGATCCACTAACTGCCTCCCAAGATACGCATCCAGACCAGTCACAAACTTTTCGTTCTTCTGGTAGGGAGAATCAATATACGATCTGGCATACTTGGACAAGGCTTCAAACTCGGAAATATACTCAAGAACAGGCCTCCCACCTTGCTTGAGCTCTACAAACCTTTTGAACAAAGCAGACTTCTGAGCAGTAGAGATGAACTTGGCTTCAAATTTAACTTGGAATTTCTCCCAAGTAATCTCTTCTTCTGAAGTATCTATGGTGATAGAATTCCACCAATCAGCAGCTCTTCCCTGAAGCTGTCTCGATGCAAGCTTCCTCTTGGTTGCATCCTCAATTCCCAAGTCCCCAAAGATTCTTCGGCAAGCATCAATCCACCTCTGCACTTCAATAGTCGACTCTGTCCCCAAGAAAGCTTTTCCTCCAAGAGAAGTATAATCCTTGCAAAGCTTGGCAAAATTCACCGGTCTTGGAGCTTGGACATGAACTCCAACATCTACAGATGGCCCTGGAGCTGGTATCCTTCTCATGATCGAAGTCATCATCGCTTCGAACATAGTTCCATAATCAACCGCTCCTTCAGTAGCACGGCTTTCCCTTGCAGCTGGTCTCCCTCTTCGATTCATCCTTAATATCTACAAAAAGGAATGACTTAGAACACCTTGAGAAACAACTGCAAAAAGGAGTTCAAATCCTCCTAAACTACTATATTATATATAGTAATCATTCATCAAAATACAATTACATCTCTCATACGTAGTTACGTCAGCGAGCGTTGGCTAAAATCGATTAACCAAAGCTCTGATACCAAATGTGACGACCGCCCATGACTCCTGCACCAAAACAAGGAAATAGTGCGCTGAAAGGCGTGCCAAGTAGCCATGGACGATAGTCAAGGTAAAATAAAACAGCAAACTCTATCGTACAACTCACAGCGCATGGATAAAATACAATAGAGAAATATATAGTGAAGCTCCATAACAGAAAAATCATCATATAAGCATCGTAGTAGTTTTATACAAACATGAATCATCCATACATCAAAGCCTCACTACAAACACTCAATCAGATATAACAGCGGAACACCCAGTACATATAGTAAGAAAACTAGTATGCAAAGCCTCCTGCTCGTCTTCGCCATCATCAGCGTAGATCTCTAAGAACAGCACCTGTCACCTGCTACCTAGTCTGCCCATCCCAACATGGATGAACAGCCCAAGGTAATAAGGGGAGACATAAAACCTTGAGTCAGACAAAGTCTTAGTGAGCAGTAAATCAACTATCAAACATACCAAAAGAGCATAAGGGATAAAAGGAATAGGAACCAAACCATCCCACTCCACCTCTTTCTACAGTGATAGCCCCCAGACACACACCAAGGAGAAGTAAGCATAACATAGCAGATAATTAAGGTAAAGCAATAATCACTCGAGTCAAGGGCGATGTTTTCCAAATACAAACCCCCAAGGCCTAAACCAAGATCAGATAAGCACCTAGAAAATACCGCTCTTGAGACCGAATGATGATACAACCAAACGTCCAAACATCCATGACTCTGGCTATCACTGTTATCCTTGCTTTGATATCACCGTTAGTTGAATGACCATCTGTCAAGGGCTAATGGTAACCCCGGTTCTAGACATAACTCCGCACGTCGTCGCAGCCCGTGCCTAGGAATTTTCGCAACTACCCAGAGTACTAGCACGTCGTCGCAGCCCGTGCTTGGAACGTCGTCGCAGCCCGTTCCAACGTACTCTTGCTTTGAGCATGCTAGAACCTTCAACAAAGATAAGATCTTAGCCTCCTAGTCATCCTCCTCGACGACTATTTCCATACTAGCTCAAGCGCCTCTCAAGCTAACCATTATCACCTACCCGGATCGTATTACCGAGTTATCAACATAACTTTGCACGTCGTCGTAGCCCGTGCTTGGAACGTCATCATGACCCGTCCCATCTCAACATCACACTTTGCCTCATCGCATCGTAGCAAAGTCCCATCTCGATCTCATGCTTTGCCTCCTTGCATCATGGCAAAGTCCATCGTCATCGAATCCATCCATATGAGCTTCCACATCCGCTTCATACGCCATAGGCAGCTTTCAACATTCAAGAGCCTTTCCACTTAGCTTTTGAATCATCTTCAACCATCTTGTTCCAAATCTATCAACTAGATAGCTCATTCACAACAATCAATCAAGGCAAACATTAATCCAAACAAATAAGTATTCAATCAAGATCTAATTAGGCATTTATAACTAAAATGGAAATTTCGTAAATAAATGAGCATAGAACTAACATACATGAATCATGGGTTTTTAGCATAGATCTAGCAAATATAAAACATGGGTTTTGTTTCTATAACTTAATAAATGAACTTGCATAGGTAAACATCTTCACAAACAATGGATCTATACTTGGATCTAAGGAAAAATGCACAAAATCACTATCTACAACACTCCAACAAACCACCAATCCAATATACTCCTTTGGGTCCACGTGAGAGATAACTACCACTCACCAAATCACCTAAACACCTCAAAAACTAAACACTTCAGATCTGGACAGCGAAGATCAAGGCTTGATCCGGCGAAATCTCGCTTAAAACGATGAAATCTAGCTTCGTTGGATGAAGATCTTCAACTTTGTCTCTTGGATCTTCAATCTCGATCTTCGATCTTGGATGGATGTTAGAATTAGATTGGAATGGAGAAAAGAAGATGAAGAAATGTTGTAGTCGAGTTCCCAAAATGGCAGCACTTCGTTGCTTCAAAAACCGGTGCCAAAAAGTGAGCCGAACCCTTCTATTTATAGGCTGGAAAAACCCTTATCTCGGCCGTCCCTAAGTCGCCGCCGACCTAACCTCGCCGACCTAACCTTGCCGACCCAACACTCTGCCGACCTAACACATAAACCACTCCAAGACTCAACAGGTACACGACCTAACCACATACAGGGGTAACCACTAGGTCGCTATATGTTAGACCAGTAACTCCCTTAGGTCGGTCAGTTCTTAACTCGGCCAAACTTTAACTCGCTCGCTTCTTAAGGTTGCCCAAACCCCTAAACCACTTATCCCGTTAAGTCGGCAACACTGTTAAGTCGGTCTCCCTTATGAGCCGGCCAACCTTTAAACCACTAACCTCCTTAAGTCGGTCAAGCACTATAGGTCGGTCACTACCTTATCTCGGTGACCCTTTAACTCGGTAATACGTTAGCCTTACTAACCCGGCCATCACGACCCAAGCTTTAGGTCGTCTACCCCTTAACTCGGCTAAGCCTATAAGTCGGTCACGACTCAACACTACACATGAGTTAACTCCCCATTCGACTCATGCTAGAGACAACATAAACAATACTAACGACCTGTAAATTCTACGATTTATCGACACGTAAAATACGGGTCGTTACAGGTTGATGGTGCGGTTTGGAGTTGCACTGTCTTTTGTTTTTGGGGTTGCTCCGATGATCTAGTGGATCGGAAATGTTGGGGTTCTTCCTGGAGGTGGAGATATGATTGGTGAGTGGAGGAAAAATGACTGGTGGATGGTTTGAGCATGGTGGTGGAAACGGTTGTCAATTTAAGTATCTAAACCTAGGTTTTGCTGTGCGTAAATAATCGATCACCACGGCTCATTGAGTGGATCGAGTTCAACTTGCTTTGGGGTAGTGGAAGCTATCATGTAGGGGAAGATGATGCCGGAGTTTCAGATCTTAAGATGGTCGGAGTTTTGCAAGCGAGGTGATGTTCCAGGTTGGGGGCGATCTTGTTCTTCCATTCCAGGTTCGGGCTGTACGTTCGATTTTGGTTGTGGGATGTTCTCGATGTTTGGATGGTCAGGATCTGACGCGTGGATGATCGCCGTTGTGTTGAAGATTGTGGCGATGGCCACAGATGATCAGAGTCACCGTGCATGTGCACGGTGCACTCCTGATTTACTGGTGAAGTATGGGAACAGAGTAGGGATTGGAGATTTTTCTCCAGTTTGTTTTGGTCTGGCATTTTGTTTGGCTTATTGCAAGAATATGGGCTTGGGTAATGTTTATGTTACAGGTTTCAGAGAAAACCTGTTCTGTTTTTTTTTAAAATAAATAAATAAAATAAAAACTAAAGATTTAAAATTTAAAGCAAGGTTTAAATCAAGTTTTCAAATCAAGTCTACAATAGGAATTCAAGTTTACTTTGAATCCAAAACTTTGAATTTAAAATCACTTTTATTAATGTAAATGTGAACAAGTTTAAATGTTTTAAAAATAGATTTCTAAAAGTAGATTGGTTTCAAATAAATGTTTAAAATGGTTAAACATTTTGAATCTTAATTTCAAAATAGAATTTGAATTAAAAATTTAAAGTGTAATGTTTTAAATACACTTTGATAAATGAAATCATTAATTAAAGAAATGAATTATTTAGAGATAATTAAGAAAATGAAATGATATAGTTAATAAGGTAATTAAAGGATGATTTATTTAAATTAATAGTTTAGATTAATTTATAATCCAGATTAATTGATAATGATTAAAGCTCAGATAATTTCTTAAGAAAGTAATTTAAGAAATGTTATTAGTAAATGAAGAAAATTAACTAAGAATTTTTAAATAATTAATTTATGTAATTAATTAATTAAATTAATTAATTAAGATAATCATTTGTAAATTGTTAAGTAATTACTTAATGAAAGTGATTAAGGGATTAATCACTTATTGTAATTAATTGAGATAAGTTATTAATTTAAGTTAATTAATTTAGTTTAATTAATTTAAGATAACCATTTGAGAAATGAATAAGTGTGATTACTTAATGTAATTAATGGAGCATAATTACTTAGTGAAGTAATTAATGTTAATTACTGAATGTAATTAGTGAAAGATTATATATTAATAAAGTAATTTGGATAATTACTTTTGAAATTTATCAGAGGATTAATTAATAGAGATAATTAATTATGGATAATTAATTTATTTATCTGAGTAATTAAGGATAATTAATTACTGGTTGATATTAATCAAAGGTGATTAATAATTATGTTTAATTAAAGATTAATCACTTAATGTGATTAATAAAGTAATTTAATCTGAATTAGAGATCATTAATTAATATAATTAATGATGTAAATTAAGAATTGTTTAGTTAAGAAATAATTAATAATGTGGAGATTAATTTATGTAATTAATTAAGAATAAATGTAATTAAATATAAATGAAGTAATTAAAAGTTGATTACCAGGAATAATTTAGAATAATTAATTTGTACAATTTATTAAAGACTAATTACTTACTGTAATTAGAAAATGATTAATTAGAGGAGTTAATCAAGATAAATATCTAGAGATAAATTAGTTTGTATAAATTTAATTATTGGTTGCATAAGAAGGATTTATGAATGAAGTAATTAATTTAATTTACTTTAAATTAATTAGAGATAGAAGTAGTTAATTTAATTCATTTTAAATTAATTACAAATGGTATGATTATAAATCATTGCTTATAAATGAATGATATTGATATTTCATTTGATATGAGATGGGTAATATCTTGTGATATGGATGCTTGGTTTAAGTAGGATAATATTTAATTATCTGATGGATGGTAATATTGATTATCTGTATGTGAGATGATGTGATTATTTGTTGTGATATTATGAATTATCCATCTGTGTGTGTATTGATTATGTTGAATTAAACTGTTAAGACTAAATAGACAACTTGGCCCTAAAAGACACGTTTTGGATTTCGATGAGACCGGGATCGGTTTTCCTTATTTGGAATATCCGAAAACCACATCGATTCCAAATTTACGATAGGTCGTGAATCTGAAGTGAAGATGAAGAATCAGAGTGCAAGGGTTGTCGTCGTTAACTCTGAGGGTGATTCCAAAATGAGTGTAACGAGATGATGCCTTCGGTTTCGTTCGAACCCGGAACGAACTTGTATGGATTGAATGCTTTCAACACATCGTCAGGTGGGCGATGGCCATTCTAAGAAATGTATTCTATAAAGGTAATCGTAGCCTCAAGCCTCATCAACCGGGAATGGCTAAAACAGGGGAGGTGCAGCAAGGTTAGGTGGGTCATGCCCAAGCAGGACAAGATTTTCCCCTGTCTAGATGTCCCTTTTTATTCGGCTTTGTGGGCAGTTGGATGTACACCAACTGCGGGGTTATCTTGTTCGGGACTGTTCAGTAAGGAATGGTTCCGGCCTTGTGTTGCAGGGGATGAAGGGAGTAATCCTCGGTACGTTGATCTAGGCCACGTACTGTGACGGGCGGTACCCCAGTAGCCCTGCCATTGTATGGAATCCACAATCCAATAAGTGCCCACGGTTTTGATTGTATTACCCACTTTTGTGGCTAGTAGCTGGAATTTAATAGATGTAACAATTTCGGCTATTTACTATTTACTTGAAAACCCTAGACCTATTATAATATCACAGAATTTCCTATCAAATGTTTTGGTTAGCGTAAGGTAAAAACTTTTCCATGTTTATGTGTGGGGAGTCTTGCGTGATACCTTTTATTTTCAAAAGATTTTCAAAGTTAAACAACTTTAACCTGTTACTCATACCAGACCCATGTCTGACCCGGAGTTTATTTTTGTTTTTCATAAACTCTCGGGTACCCAAATTTTTATGGGTAGCCAAGGGATTCAGGTTAGCTTTGACGAAATCTGGAGGAGCAATGGAGCAGGTGGCTTCAGCGTTGTAGATATATATATAGTTCCCCTGTGTTGATATCTCTGTGTTGTTGTGTGTATTGAGTTGTATAACTGGACAGGTGTTTATAACTATCTAGTAGGTGATGTATTATCTGTATAACTCTGATTGATGTTGTATATTATATATACTTATGTGATTATTATAATTTATTCGTTCCGCTGTTGAGATTCTGATGTTGTTGTTCTTTCTTCTTTATCTCTTCTATTTTCTCACCTCTTTCTTTTCTTATTAACGATACTTCTTCCTGGGCGTAGGAAGTTGGGTCGTTACAAACCTCCTTCTCCAACTGTACATGATTAGGTACTATAATTTCACTATGACGATCCCATATCAAATATTTCGGCACAAAACCGTATTGGCGTAGATGAACTCTAACCATGTCCAGTATCAAATTCTTCAACAATTTGCACATACTACATAGACATTGAATTTCTTCGTCGTTCCATTATTACTTAAAGCGAATTCAATAATTATGTATATACCATTATAAAAATGTTCAATTATTGAGCCTCCCATTTCCCTTCGTTGTTGATACATTCAGCTCCGATCAATAAAATAATTGACTATTTTTCCTACTTTAAAACATAAGATAGAAATTATAAAAAGTATTAATCATTTCATGAATTGGCATTTTATTTTTCAATTCAATCGTACGGTTAATGTTTTATATATTATATAGTATTATTTTTTTAAGTTTTTATTTTTCAAGCCATTTATATATTTTATTTTTTCTTTAACCATAATTTATTTTAATTATCTTTTATACATTTTATGGATTGGCATTATGAATATAATATTAAAAATTGAAATTATTATTTTGTAATTTGATGTTGCAATTATCCTACTTCCCATTACAAACACAATAGTAATTACATTTCGTAAATCGTTTCATTTTAAACGAGTCAACAAAATTTTGGCAGCTTTTCCCCTGTGTTCCGTGTATCATACACAAATGCATGTATACAGTGAACAAAAAGGAAGTGCCGTCGGAATTTTGCCAGCCATTTAAAATAAAATAATTTATAAACTATAATTACTTTATTGTGTCTGTAATTTGTCCAATACAGGTATAAATTCGACATATATTGTATCAAATGAATAAAGATGTTCGTTCTGTGACAAAAACGAATATCCACACAATGATCATATACAATACTTATAAGATGGGGCCAAAAAAATTCTAAGATATTTATAAAAAATAAAGCACCAACTATCGTGTTTGACATTTTAGAAAATACATATACTAAATTATGCACATCCACCTTAATTAGCCCAAGATTGCTCTAGTGCGCATATGCACTAATTAATCAACGTATATACACTAGCATACACCAAACAAAATAGTGTTTTCGACATTTTGATGATTATAACTGTAATTAGCATTCAATGAGGTATAACAAACAATCAATGTGATACTATAAACAACTAGAATAAAAAATTAACCGTAATTTAACAAATCAAAATTAATTAGGGTTTAGGAATAAAACTCGATTGGATAATGATGAAAGGCTCAGGCTTGTCGAAGTGGAGAATAATGAAGTTGGAGATGATCAGAGAGGAACGGAGGCTGGATGACGAAGGAGAAGAGGTGATGAAGTTAGGGATTTGGTGAATTTGGTGGAAAGGGGATAATGAATTAGGTCTTGACTTGCTGCCTGTATACACGCTTTTTTTCGATGGCTTTCGACGGTCACCAATGGAAAATTTACGTCGGTTTTTGAAGGTTTACCACGACTGCTATATTTTATTTACGTAAAAGTCATAGAGATCATTAGCCGTCGGTAGCCGTCGAAAATATTCGTCGACGGTCCTTAGAAGCTTCCGCCGCTGTTTACTATTGTTATAATAGTGCGCAAGCCAACCCCATTTGGACCAATGACTGATACATCCACACTTACACACCATTTTCTAACATCATAGATCAATCACCATTACTATTAGCGATGATCCAAATGTACTCTAACAACCAATAAATTCTTCTTATCGATTTCAACGTTTAACCATTCCAGCACCACTTCAAAGTGGTAACCCTTTTCTAGTCCTGGAAATCAAATTTTGACAACCCAAATCAATCTCTAGCATCATGTTTTGACCATAATTACATGTAAAAACCACAAATATGCACTCATCACACATATGTATATCAACTAATTCAATTATAATTACAACATTTAAACCATTATCTCTAAATAATTAATGCATTTTAAACATAAATTATATGAATTCATATCATTTTCATCTAAGGTTAGTAGATGTCAGAGTTAGGGTATGCACTAGAGATAATTATATAAGGGGCATTTTACTATAAGGACAAATTTTGTAGTCCAATTAGTTTCTAGGACACACATCCACAGAAATTAATTTCAAGGCCAAAACTGAAAGAATAGTTACTTTTAAGGACAAAGTCAGCTGTCCAATTACTTTCAAGGACATAATTTCAAATTTTTTTGGGCCTTAGAAACTAATTATTTTGCATTTTGTCCTTAAAAGTAATTATTTCAGTTGTGTGTCCTAAAAACTAATTTCACTTGCTAAAGAGGCCCTTGCGGCTAGTTTCCACATTATATAATTTGTTACATATGTATAACTTTATGGCCGACCTTGTTCATAATAAAGGAATCCGATTTTTATTATATATAGACATTGTTATACAGTGATATAATTAATTGAGTAATTAATTTAAAATATATAAATTAAAATATTCTTAAATGAAATTTTATGTGATTATAGTTGCAAATAGTTGCAATCATGAGTAATTAATTTCGATATAAAATAACATTTAATTTTAATTATTACTGGTCCAGATGTTTCAAGAAAAGAATATTAATACATCCATTGAGGCCAGAATACATAACGCTCTTCAAATGTTAGGCTGTGTATTACTAATGACTGTTGGAAGCAAAAAGGAGTTGCGTATAGATAGTTATTAGATATCTATGGAATAACTCATCAGAATATTTTCTATTGGTTAATAACAACTAAACCAAATGGAAAATCTTAAAGTAGCAATATTATACAATTCTTTTGACATGAGAATACTTTCAAACATCAACATGAAAAATCCACTTTGATTACTGTTAAATCATGGTGTGACATTCATCGAAGAACTATAATTGGATCTGAGTTGAAGCATTGAAAGCAAAACACTGTCGATAGAGAATTTGACTCCCCAGTTATATGATGTTAGTATCACGGTCAATTGTATTAAATTCAAAGTCAAAATCTATTGCCAAAGTAGTACGATTAATAATAAATGTTATTATTGAACAAAGAACTTTGTTTATTGACTAGCCAAGTTGACGACTAAAAATGCAATATTTACCTACTTGTATTATTGCCGTCATTCTGTCTCCTTCAACTACAGCATCGGTAAGGCATTAGAATGGGGTCGGTGAAAACCTACCTATGAAAATATACTAAAACCATTTCGAATCCTGTATTAAGGCATCGATGGGAGTCAGTATAGCATCGGTCCAACCATACTAACCCCAGTTAACATCTGATACTGGCAAATTTTCCACATCTCTGAATAAACTCGAATGACTAAACGAGACTAAGGAGTGATAAAAAATGGATATGAAGACATAGAAAACATCATAAAACAACAAAGCGAAAAATTATAAAGGATATAGAAAAAGTGGATGAGATATGGTGACTTAACCATCTCTACTCGGTGGCCACAAGTCAAGTCCGAGTTTACCTAGGCCAAGTTAAACAGATGGTCAAATTAGTGAGCCAACATGGCATGCACAAGCAAGAGGAAAAGAAAGAGGCAAAGCAAGCAAGTTCAAGGCGAAAGAAAACGAGGTAAAGTAGAGCCAAAGCTCCACAACTCCGGCTAAGTTACGCATTCTTAAATCGGTGCCGAGTTGAGTAGGGCTAGTAGGCCCTGCCCATTGTCTTCTGGCAATGGCTTCGTGATGACGTGAAGAATATGTGTAGCAAATTTGGTAGCTAAATTTACTAATCTTTGTCTATAAATAGGAGGCAAGGCTCACTTGGAAAGGAGCTTCTTCTTCTTTTTTGATCTCCATTCCGAACTCAGAACCACGACAAGTTGAGAAATACAATTCTGAATTAAACTCTTAATAGCTCATACCCAAGTTGAGTGATACCGAATCGTAAAACTACTTGTAGAAACAAAGTACGATCAATAGAAAATGATTATGTGGACGTAGGCAAGAGTATTTCCCAAACCATTATAAAGATTGTGTTCTTTCTTGCTTTTATCCTCTTTTCTTTGATAATTTTCATATTCGTTGACAGATTGTGTGTTTATGCTATTTTTGGTCTAAACAACATCCTTTTCTCTATCACTTTTCCTATTCAATAAAAAAAAACTCCCTAATTGGCCTCTTCCTCCTCCCTTGACATCGTCTGCTACCACCTTGTCGATTGCCAGCAAATCCTAAGCCTCGTCATCGCAAATCCCTCCCACCTCATTGTTACAAATCCCAAGCACAACTACCACCTCATTGATCGCCCAAGTTGTCACCTCTCAAGCGCATCGCCTCCTCTAAGTCATCGCATAAGGCTCCAATCTACTGCAAGCATGACAAATCCAAGCTTAGTGCCACCTCTATCGATACGATTTATTGCTTCAATTCATTTTCTATTAAATTTTGTGATTTAATTAGCTTTGTATATGATATAGATTCGTTGATTTATATTCGATGGTATGTGATCGTTGACATAGGTTCATTGGTATGATAATTCATATATGATTTGAGATATCGTTGGTATTATTTTGAATTTTTTTTATAATTCATTGTCCTTGATATGATGGTATCAATAAAGCCATATAGATGTTTAATTTGGTCCCATATGAAAAGTAATATATGATAGAGTTAGGGTTATGCCCTAAGGAAAATTCTGCAATTTATTGTAAATTATTAACTCTGTAATCAATCACGTTTGAAATAAAAGGGATTTTTAAATTATGAACATGTTGTAATGTGTTATTTTAATTAATTTTTCAATTTAAGTATATTAATTGAAATCCATAAACGGTATGTTTTGCGATAGTAATTAAATATGTTATAATCATAAGCAATTTATCACAATATAATAAACATATCATTTTAAATATTCCTAGTCAGGATGTGTCAAGACTAGATATCAATACACCCATTGAGATTAGAGTATGTAACACTCTCTGAATGTTGGACAGTGTATTACTCATAGCTACTAGAGCACCAAGAGGTTACGTATTGATAGTTATTGGATAACTATGGAATGACTCACTCAATATATTTTTTTGGTTAATATAACTAAGGTCAAACAGAAAATATCAAAGTGACAATATCACATGGTTCTCTCGACTTAGGAATACTTTGAGCTTCATTGTGGAAACTCCAATTTGATTATAATTAAATCATGGAATGATGTCCATTGATCGACTATACTTGAGTCTGAGTTGAAGCAATTAAAACAAATAACTATTCAATAGAGAATTCGTCTCCTCGGTTATATATGGTTAGCATCATGCTCAACTTAAGTCAGCTTAAAGTCAAAGTCTTTGAACAAAGTAGTTCAATTAATAATAACTGTTATTATTGAACCAAGGACTTTGTCTTTGTACTATATAAGTTAAATATGGACGATATTGAAATTTTGACCATTACAAAATTTCATAAGTTCTAATGTAATATAGTTTAGACAGAGAGAATTAGTGTAAATAATTGTCACTATCGAGGATCCTTTAAATAAGTAAAATTAGATTTTACTGGAACTGTCTAGGCAATGAATGTGGCCAAACTTTCACACAACTAACTTATGTGATGTACAAACATTAATATTCAAATCGTTTAATAATAATCGCAGATTGAATTTACACCTAAGTATCACTCAACCATAATGTTGAATACTCTGACTGCTACTTGATTTATTTAAATTATAATTATCATAAATTAATTAAGATTTATGAAATATTAATAATACAAATTTATTTTATTTGTGTTGATCAGTGCTGAAAATAGTGCATATACAAAAGTTATTTATACACCTATCTGTATATGATATCGATATACATTTGAATTTGATTTAAATGTAAATTATTAGATCTGGTTTGAAGTGCAATGGAAAACCATAAGGACCCATGGTTTGGTCATCAAAAACTTAAGAGAGGAGGGGTTTATATTGATAAACTTGTGTTTGAATTGGGAGAGAAAAGGGTGGATCTAGATCCACATTTCCTCTCTCTCACTTATTTAAATCCATTTCCCCTTACTTTTTACCATTCACTTCTGCTCTTTCCTCTCCTCTACCTCTGGCTAAAATCAACATTATCTCCTTATCCATTATTTTAGACAAAAAATACAAATTTGAATCAAATAAAAGAAAGCTATGTAGATCTCTTTAACCAGTAGCACTTTTTGGAAGAGACTGGATTTGATCCTAGGAGTTCTGTAAGTTCAACATTCAAGGTATCATCATTAGGCTACATTTGAGGTAACACTTTTATCCACATGCATGCGCACGCACACAAAGACACACAGATATATATGTGTGTGTGTGTGTGTGTGTGTGTGTGTGGTGTGTGTGTGTGTGTCATTTATTATTTAATTATTATGGAGTGTACATCTTGTCTGATGATAACAAATATATTCTTATATTTTAATTTTCTCTCAGAGCGTGTTACAGTTTCAAAAATCATCAAGCAAGCAATTTTTCAATTAAGTTATCACCCATCATCTCTCATATGCTTGATTTACATGAATCATATATCAAACACATTTGCATTTTATTTGTAAGATCTAATATATGTTTTTATTATCAAAATAGATATATTCTAAAAATATTGCAATCAATTTCTATTTGATATTTTTGAATAAATGTGTTTGTTTAGTAATATCTGTTGATAGGATAAAAAGAGCTTTGTTTTTCGGTTCAAAGTTGCATTAGGATATGGTTGATAACATATTTTGAAAAAAATATGCCATCAAGGCTTATTTTTCTTTTTAACCTACAAGTACTAAGCCTTAACTCAAATTGTCCAATGAATTACACAAACAATTTTTTATGTTCAGAGTTCAAATTGAAAAGTACTCATTCAAATATAAAGCAAACAACATCAGACTAGTCATGTTATGCCCATTTGAAAACAAAATTGGTATACATCTTTTAATGTATAAAAGAATCTTTCATGGGATACATTATCTTTTAACACAGAATGCACTATCATTCATGAGAAGCACCCATTTAAAGTGGAATAAACGTGCAACTTTGGAATCATTTAAAGTGCAAAATACAAGTGCAAATACAGGCTGAAATATTCAGGTAACATATGTTGATACTTCTACAAGCACCCTTATGTGTGTGTGTGTGTGTCCAATTATTCAATTCAAATAAGTGCCAGCAGGAGTTCCGCATGTACAAAACAATCTCTTTCAAATTTCTCTTCATAGAATTCATGCATGCAATTTTTAGCCATACAAAAGAGTCTACGTAATATCCTCCTTTTGAGACTAAAAAATTATTACTAGTGATGTTGCTGTCATCCTTCGCATTATTTCCTAGTGACAAAATGAGATCAGTTATTATGGAATTAATATCAAGCGCATAAGAATTTACAAATTTTCACAAAACAATTTCATTGATTAATTAGTAAATTCACTACGTTTTAATCTCATAACCCCATGATTGCATCATTCTAGTAGAACATGGTAATTACAAATATAATCCCAAGAGCGACATGTGAAGATGCCCTTTGGATGATCAAAGTCTAAACTACATTGATGATTATAGCACCCATCATTACATACATCTAATAATAATAATAAGAAGCGGTTAAAATACTACTACAATAGAAATAAACTTTGAATAGTAGCATACCTCTTGTACGTCTTTGGAACTTATTTATTAAAAGTCTGAAATATCCTACTTACAGCCTATCTAATTCCTAATTGAGTACTCGAGAGTTTAAGGGGAAATCAAAACTTTGGGTCAAGCAAAAAGTCTAGTGTGAATAATATTAGTCCATCTCAAACCAAAATATGGGTGCTTAGTGAGACTATGCTGCTGAGCGGAACAGGTTTTCCCTCACTAATACTCTATCAAACAATATATCATCCATAACATATCCTACATCTAAAGTGGTTAGAACATAATCATAATAACAATATCATATCATGCATGTATGTTTTAAAATGAACGGTTTGTCATTCACAAGGGTCAAGGGTTTCGCATTCCCACAATGACCCAATCCCATGAAATGTTCCTTCAACAACATAGTTTCTATAGGATCGCCATTAACCTATATTAGTTTTCCCAACCCAGCTAAAAACCTATCAGGCTAACTCGAGCCAATATATATCATATGATCCAACGGTTTCTTAGTATATTTGGAAGAAAGTAATAATGGTCTCATTAGTTCGGTAGGAGAAAATATTCATGGTCTCCTAAAAATTGTGGAATAAAATAACAACATTCTCCTAAGAACGGCAAGCAAAAAACATAGATGAGCAATCTATTACGAGTTCCTTTGGATGTGTAACTCCTACTTTAGCTCTAATATCTGTAAAGCCACACACATCAGAATCACGGACTTGACCAACCAGAGGCTTTACGCATGATTCTACCCCGATCTCCACCCAAAATTTAGTTTAAAAATACCATTTGAGTGATGTCTTTTGATTAGTCCAGGTCATTCTAACATAATTTGGTCTTCCCGATGTTCTAGATGCAATTCTACTCAATCAAGAGTTTTAGTCTGATTACACCCACCAATGGAACAGCCCTAACAGATCATCAATTCCCAAATTCCTAAGGCCAAAACATTCGGTGATGGTACTTAACACTTAAGTGAGTATGTCCATAGTTTACCATATGAAAAAAACCGATTAAAGTACAAAGAATAATATGCAACACATTGACAACCATTCCTGTATATGTTCATGTGATAGCAATTTAAGTAATAATTTCCTTCATCAATAACTCTTTAAAAATGGGCTAAAACATTCTTTCTTTCATTTGAAAACCTATAAAAATACTCGACAAAATCATTTTATTTGTTTAAGCAAAACTCAACCCAATATAGAGTTCAAAATCTTCAAAGTGTTATAAAAATAGCAAAATCTTCCAAATGTTATAAAAATAGCTATCTTTTCTTTTAAAATCATGTGTCACCTTAATAATCTCATGCTTTGGTATGTTAGAAAAATAAGCTATTGCCTATTGGCACAATGTGTGTGTGTGTAGTTTTCGCATATTGACCTTTATAGCTATCATTTATCAACCCATAAAACGTACTTAGCTATTGTAAGTTAACTAAGTACATAACTATCTCAAGTTAATAAAATATAGATTTTGAAAATTGATAAAATATAGTCTCCAAATGTTGACATAATATAGCTTCGAAGGTTGATAAAACATAACTGTCATAGGCAGATATAAAAATATCTTTTGAATCTTGATAAAATATGGCTTTCGCATGTTAAGAAAAATACAGTTGTCGAGGCTTGACAAAACATATCCATCGCATGTTGATAAAATAGTAGCCATCGAGTATTGAAAAAAATGTAGTCGTCGAATGTTGGTAAAATAGAGCTTTTGGAGGTTAACAAAATAAACTTTCCAACATTGATAAATTAATAGCCGTCGGGGGTTTAAAACACATATCATTGCATGTTGATAAATAGCTAGCCATCGAGCATTGTATAATGATAGCTATCAAAGGTTGACAATGACATTTCTGTAATACTTTACAAAACTGAATTTTTTCCATTAGAAGTATGAATTTTTCACTAAACCAACATTATTTTTCAAAATATTATTGGGTAATCAATTTTTTTCAAAATTCTTACAGTAGCAGAAAATTTGCTTTAATTTTTTAGAATATAATTTTTCCTCAAATTATACCTTTTATCACATTTTTGCATAATTTTTTTTATATTAAATTGTAATCACATGGGAAAGATCCACAAAATTTCTCAAAAACCATTATTTGCTTTTCTCAATATCACAAAAAATTTAGAACAAAATAATTAATTTTCCTATTTTAAATAATCAAATTTCAAAACCCTCCATTTTCTCACTTAGAAAATTCTTAACAATTCCAAAATTTTTGAAATTAAAAACCCATCCTTAAAATAATATAAACATCAAATGAAATTTTAGAAATTTGGAGATCATAAGTTTAGTTTTTCCCACCCGAAAACCTTTAAGAAAATTCCTAAAAAATACATAAATGATAACCATGCATCCATAAATGCTTATCTATCCAAATGATGATAAATAGTAATAATTTCAGATCTACACTTAAAATCCAAATCAAACATCACAAGTAAGAGATGGAAATATCATTCATCTTAATTTGTTGAAATGATGGAATTTGCCTTAGCTTCTTATTTCCCTAAGCTTTCCTTCCTCTTTTCTCTGTTGAATTAGCTTTAACAGTGGCTGGCCTCTTTAGTTTTAGTGTAAATGTGAGAATGTAAAACGAAATGAGCCAATAAAAGGGGAAGAGAGCAGTATAGGTTTCGCTTCAGTTTATACCCTTCCTTACTTATGTTTATATTATAATTTCCCTTCTTTAAAACACTCTCTTTATTACATTTCTTAAGGCCAAAATTTAGAAATATAGCAAATCCCACATTTCCAACTTCCAATTTAATTATCCCATAATTATATTCAAAATAACGTGCAATGAAAATTAGTTATAGACTCTCCATCTTAAATAATTTCATCCTTGAAATTGTAATAAAGAAAACAACAACAATCACAACAACTATATAAACAAGTGTCTCAAGCACATAAAAGCAATAATACTAGCATAACTACTAGTCAAAAGTCTATACAAAATACATATCATACAATCAAAATAGATTTGGATGCGCCGCCCTAATCTTTTCCTCTGCCTCCTAAGTACAGTCTCATTCTTCGTCACTCCATTAGACCTTTACCAAATCGACTGTCTTATTCCTTAATTCTTTCATATCTCTATCAACTATAAGATTACTTGCCTAATGATTGTCATATCAGGCTCCACTACTGAATCTTCCAAAACAATTGGCTCTGTAGTAGTCTCTACATCATGGAGGTTCTTCCTTAACTAAGACACACGGAAAACATTAGGGACTTCTGCCAAAGTATTTGGTAACTTTACCGGCTATCCTAGTTTTTGGATCCTCTTTATAATAGGAAATGGCCCAATATATCTTGGTTCCAACTTTGCTCACTTTCCAAATTGCATAACACCCTTCATAGGCGATACTTAAAAAAAAAACAAAATCTTCGACTGAGAACTCTAAGTCTTTATGCCTTTTGTCTGCATAACTTTTCTTCCTTGATTGAGCTTCCTACATCCTTCCATGGATTAACTAATTCTTTTTATCTGCTTTTTTCACTATATCAGAACCAAGTATTAGTTTATCACCTATCTCCAACCAAGTAGACAATTTGCATGGCCTTTCGTCAAGTGCTTGGAAAGGTGTCATTCATATACTAGCCTGATAAATATTATTATATGAATTCTCAACTTTGTATAGTTAAAACGCTCAGCAGTTTTATTGCGGTGAAGGTGCAAAAAGTTATAGCGAAGATATAGCAGAAATATAGAAGGTGCAAAAAGCTTCATTAGATTAGAACCAAGTATTTAAGGTTAATTTATTATCATTTTCACATCATTTTTTGTAAGAAAATGAAACATTTTTTAAGCTTATAAAACAAAACCTAAGAGTATCAAGATTTATAAAGACTAAATTTGGTGACTACAATAGATATCTAACTTATATTAAGCACTTGTGCCTTAAAATTAGGTCATTACTTTAACTTTGTTGATTTGGTTTAAAAGAGAACTAGTCAAATCAATATTTGTACATTAAAGTTACTAAAGCGGGTTCTAAAAAGCCTTCATTTAGTAGGTGTAGTGAAAAATAGCAGAGCGTAAAGTGGATCTACCATTTAATAGCGCTAAACTGAAATACCATAACGGTCGAAGAGCATTATGCGTTATAGCGGAAATTTTACGGGGATTTAACCGCATAGGTTCATAAAGGGATCCCTACGTCTAATATGTATTAGTTTCTCATAATTCATAAATTGGCCAACTTCTGTCAGAATTTTGAACCAAAATGTCATTATATGGCAAAGGTCTATATAAGGATTTATAAATTTACCCTCTTCATATAGCGAGGGTTTTGAGAATCTAACCTTATCGTATAGTGGGGATTTTATAGTTTAACCTTGTTATCAGGGTTTTTTTTAAATCAAACCCCCTTGTATAATGAGGATTTGAAAATTTTACCTTGTTATGAAGGTTTTGAAAATCAAACCTCATCATATAGTGAGGATTTGATGGTTTGAACCTCGGGGTTTGCCTCATCGTTTAGTGAGTACTTGAAAGCTTAAACCTTTGGATTTTCCTCATTGTTTTAGTGAGGACTTGAAAGTTTGAACAACATGATTTGTCTCATTGTTTAACAAGAGCTTGAAGATTTGAACCTTAGGATTTTCCTCATCGTTCAGTGAGGATTTGATGATTTGATCCTTTGGATTTGCCTCATCATTTAGTAAGATCTTGTAGGTTTGAACCTCAGGATTAGATTGACAAAGGCAATGTATAACAAGTGGACCCTAAAAAGAAAGTAGTTGTATGACGAAGCCTATGTATAAAAGAGTGAAATAAAGGAAAAGTTAATTGTGAGCCAAAGGCGATATATAGTTGAGTGCCGTAAGGGCAAAAGTAGTTAAATATTGAAGGCTATGTATACTAGAGTGTCGTAAAGGCAAAGTTATTCGTGAGGTGAAGGCTATGTATAGTAGTGTGCCATAAGAATTTTTTTTATTGTCAGTCAATGGCTACGTATACTAGAGTGCCATAAAGGCAAAATTTATTATAGGCAGAAGGTTATGCATAGTAGAGTGTCACAAAGGCAAAAGTGGTTGTATGCGGGAGGCTATTTTTAAGAAGTGTGCGGTAAAGGTGAAAGTAGTTGTATTTCGAAGGCTATGTATAGTAGAGTGTCATAAAGGAGAAATTTATTGTAAGCCAGAGGCAAGTATAATAGAGTGTCAAAAAGGCAAAATTTATTTTAAGCAGAAGGCTATGTATAATAAGTGTGTCGTAAAGGCGAAAATAGTTGTATGTCGAAGACTCTATACAGTAGTGTGCCGTAAAGGTGAAATTTATTATAAGTAGAAGGCTATATATAGTAGAGTGTCGTAAATGAGAGATTTATTGTAAGCTGAAGGCTATGTACAGTAGAGTGTTATAAAGGAGAAAGTAGTTGCATGTTGAAGGCTATGCATAGTAAGTTCGTCGTAAAGGAAAAGTTAATTGTGAATAGAAGGCTATTTATAGTAGAGTGGCGTAAAGATGAAAGTAGTTATATGTCGAAGGCTATGTATACTATGGGGCTATATAGTTAATATTAGATGATTATGATATCGTTGATGTATTGCCGATATATCTCATATAGCTCCTAAATCGACACTTTTTTAAAATATCGCTTAAAATATATTACTGATCATATATCGTCCAATATTTGTCGATATATCACTCCGATATTTTATGTAAAATACTCGATATTTTTTAAGAATACCATTCATTATTTTATGCATTAGAGAAAATATATTTATGAAAAAATGCCTTCACATTTCAGTACTCGTTTTTGTATATGGCGACGACAATATCTAGACTATATTAGAAATCCCAATGCGCTAATTTTTGGTTTTAATAACAGATTATTAGTCTTCTTCATTAGCCTTCAATAAAGAAACCAATACTTATTCCATTTTTTATATGTTTTATTTTCCATGAGACTTTACCAATAAAAATAAGATCCTGAAAGAGATACCTCACTTTTTAATTATTTTTTTGTTGACATTTTTTACTCGTACATTAGCCTAAGAAAATTCATTTTATTAGTAATTATCATGCACTAAGAACTAAATCTTGAAGTGAAGTGAAATTATGTATTTGACATATCAATAAGGAATGAGCTAACATAGTAATTGGTATCAAATAAACATTTCTTATCCCATAAATTAAGTGAAAATGAAAATGATGGAAATATAAATAGGAAAAGTTGGGAAAGTAATATAGAAGACTATATGACCAAAGAAATGATGAATATATTATAAAAATGAAGGAAATAATAATGATGTCTAGTATATGAATATCTAAGTTTTTATGAGCATATATTATGATTTATATTTAATAGAATATCTCAATAAATGGATTATAATATGAAACTATATGAAATCAGTCTTTGACAGTAATTTGGGATTTTTTTGTCCAAATATTTGAAAACTTAACTTCAATATAACATTATAACATAATACAATATCGTTTACAGCATATTCTACACATGTCCGATATTTTACTAATATTATCATGATATTTTAAAATATCTCATATCGATTCTTGACTGATATGTATTTGATACCGTTATTAACTCTAACGACATGCCTTTTCAACCATCGAAAGTCGACACTAAATACATCTATGGTATTCCAATGCCGAAAACCCAATCGCCGAAAAGACATATTGTTAGGGTAAAAAGGAAACGAAAAAGAATTAGAGAAACAGAATCTCACAACAGAATTATCACATATAATATAACAAAGACAATAAAAGGTGTAGCCCTAAAATTCATAGTATATCAGAGTTAAAAACAAACATCATCGACCTGGACAGTTTTAACTTTCCGACCTTACAATTTCTGATGGGTATATATAATATATCGAAAAATGAAAATGCTACTATAGGTTAACATCCAACTCTACTCCATGACCCACCAATGACAACATGGAAAAACTTGGTTTGGTTCGAGCATTATAATAAAATAACATCCGGATAAGTTTAGAAATACCAGTGTGAGAAGGTCAAGTAGTATAATGAATATATAATAATTCTGTGATACCACGCCGCTAAATATGGAATAGGTTTTTCATTACAAGAACAAATTCCACACATGAATGAACTTAAACAAAACACAAACCTGAAAGCATGCATATAAACAACGTCAAAATCCAAACTTAAAGTATGAGCACAAATAATTAAATATAGAGAAGAGCTCTATTCACTTTTAGGTGCAATTAAGAAAATGTAATGACCCCAATTATGAATTAATATTTAATGTAAAATTTGAACAAATTTTGATATAAATTTTGAATTGATTTAAATTTGACCTTAGAATATTGAATTTGTATTTAATAAATAAATGACTTACAAAAAGATGATAGTTAAAACTTTAAAACAAAATATCGTTATACAAGATAATTTTTGTTAATAGTATTTTCTTTTAAAAATAATAAGTATATGATAATAATAAGAAAAGATAAAATATAAATATCTTTGCCTTACAAAAATAAATAAAGTAGAAATAAAACCAATTCATAAATATTACTATATTTAATATAGGACTTTATTCATATCACAAGAAACAAAATACATTTGAAAATGTATAATGTGAAACATAACAAAGAAACAAACTAATTACATAGTATAATAAAAAGACTAAAACAAACATAATAAATGCAGCCACCATGACTAAAGACAAAAGTAAGAGGAAAAAAAAAATGAAACAAGAAAACAAATATATATAATTATATATCTGTAGGCTTGCATAGGAAGTCAATACAATATATTCAAGAGTTCAAACATTTTATATGTTGAGCTGCAAAAGAAAACAGCCTGTACATACAAAAATAAAAATCAAATGGATTTTATATAAGCACAAGTACACATGAGCATGCTTATACAAAGCAAGAAGTATACATACATATACAAATGTAGCCGAGTAAAGTAACTTGCAGGCAAGTAGAAGGATAAACAAAGTACATAAAGTAAAAAGAAAATTAAAAAAAAAAAAGATTTGAAATGATAATTGGTTTAAACCATTTGAAAGAAAGTTTTGAATTATTAAGTTGTGACTTAATTGAAATCCCATTATCCATTTGTTTTTGAAATATCGTGCTCACTATTCGGTTTAACCGGGAAAGGACCTTTGTGTCGTATAACCCATTCCGAATATGTGATACGTCGTTATGGATAGCATTTGAAGACCAGTGGTGAAGACCGGGTATTTGCAAGAACGATAGTATGACCTATCGATTGTCTCTGCACTGAGTTGCAATGGTATAGAGACTCCCTAAGTGATGGGAAATCCGATCAGGATTGTGAATATCCGGATTGCAAGGACTTCTTTGTAAGTGCCTTCGGTTCTGTTCAAACCCAGAACAGACTTGTATGGATTGTTATGTCTGACATTACAATTTGAGATATAAAGCCGATTTCTTTCAAATATATTTCTGTTGGTGGCGAAGAATTTATTCTTTAGCTTAACACCCTTCTCTGAGACGTACGAGCTCAGAGGTTATATAGTTGAAGTTATCAGCGATATATTCCCAATTTGGTAATGTGACATACTGAGTGTTGCTGAAATGATCATTGTGTTGATTATTTGTGATAGGATCATTTGTTTGATCGTCTATCTTGGTGATCATTGTGTTGATCATTTGTTGACCCAAAGCACGACTTTTGTATAAAGTGTGTTTTTGTGGACGAGACTTCGTCGAGCCTCACAACCCGGAGAATGGTCAAAACAGGAAAAGATGCGGCAAAGTTTTCAGGGATCGCGTCCCTAGGATATGTCCTTTTCTTCTGGATAGGGGTAGTATCATGGTATGGAGCCCAGATACTTACTCATGTGATACACTATATCTATTACTGTGTGGTGTTGTTGGTACCGAGCGCTCGGATAAAGGTTGGTTACGACCGGGGATGGAATATCTGAGGTTGATACTCCCGGGCAGGGAGTGCACCGGCTTTGTGTTGGCAGAGATCCATTGGGATGCTCAGGGATGTCCTTCCAGAGGCGTTCCATTTCGGGGTTTGGGAAGTTCCTTTGCCCGACCATTTGTTGGAAATCCATTCTTCAAATACGTACCTTGTACGGTTTTAATTGTATAACCTGCCATGGAATGTAGCGGTAACCTGCTATTGAACATTATAGCTATAGTAGGCATACGATAATGGTCGTATGTTGGCTAAGATTTATATCTTTACTTTCGAAATGATTTATACTACACTATGCACTAGTAATAATACCAAATGTTTCTTTTTAATGCGTATCAAGCATCTTTGACTATCATAAGGAGAAATCTCCTCCGATTCTGCGTTTGCATTGTGTGTGTGTGCGGGAGGCCTTATGGTAGTCTCATTTCTAAAAAGCATTGCGAATTGATTTTAAAATATTTCATTGTTTGTTTTTAAAGATAAACTGTTTTTGTTGCTCACACCAGTCCCACGACTGATTCGGAATTTATTGTTTCTTTCCTAAACTTTGGGTGCTCATTATTTTCTATACGAGCAGTCTAGAGTTGGGTTTTTTTCTTCAGATAGTCAGGTTTAGTAGATTATCTGGAGCTAGTTCAGCCTTTGGATACGGACTGCACTTGCTTATCTTTTGGGGGTTCTCGCTATTTTGGATTGATGCCTTGGAGTACTCTTTTGAAGACTATTTTAGAATTATTTGTTCCGCTGCTAGATGTTGTCTATTTTTCTTTTCAGTTGCTGTTTTATTGTATCATATCTCTGATGTATATTGATATCTATTGGATCATCTGTTGTGTCAGATATTGTATCAAAGCTGTATATCAATGTATTATTCTTTTATTCCGCTGTGTTAATTACTTAATGATTGTTATAAGCTCCGGCGAATCGGATTTGAACGATCGAATCTATGGCATTCGAATACGATTTGAAGTATGGATGTCGATTTTCGAGCGCGAAAAAAATCCAGTTCGTTACAACGTGGTATCAGAGCTAAGGTTGAACTTTAGCTCAGGAGTATAACACATTAAGTAGCTCATTAGAGATAGGGTGAAGTATCCCTAGAATGAGTACAACCAGCGGAATCAAAAAAAAAATCTAAATTTCTCAATCTATTCTCTTTATTTGTTGTTATTCTCTAAGATATTTCATCTGAATGCCTAATCGGATTTCTTACTATTACAGATAGTAAGAATGAGTGGAAGAAGAGGACGAAATAAGAGACAGGAAAGTACCACTTTAGCTGGTCAAAGCCCTGCAACGACAGATATTCCCATTCAATTTCAACCAAATTTGGCTGATTTATATCGAAGTTTTTCTAGACTTGGTGGAAAGCCATTCACTGGCAAAGAAACTGTTATCGAAGCACAAGCCTGGATTCGATTATGCGAAAGGATTTTCAAGGGATTAAAGTTAGGAGATGATCAGATGCGATTGATAGCTTCTTGGCAACTCGAGGAAGAGGCTTTGGTTTGGTGGGAAACAATTACCATAGATGAGCCGGCGGATGAATTTACTTGGAATCGTTTCAAAGAAGTATTCGAACAGCGATATATGCCGCCTGCTGGTATCTCTAGAGTGTACCAGGAATTTATGGATTTGGAGCAAGGGAGTTTATCATTTGAAGAGTACTTAAACAAATTTATTGAGTTATCCCGATTTGGTCCAGAATTGGTGAATACACCATTGAAGAAGAATGAAAAGTTTATTCGGGGAATGAACAAGGAATTTCAGGAAAGGATGACTATTCATGTGAAGGAATCGTTTTCTGAATTAATTGATATGGGCTATCGATACGATGCTCTGGAAAAGCAAAAAGATCCGGAGGAGAATGAAGGTACAACTAATCTGAGTTGGAGGAAAAAGAAGTTTGGTGGAAAGAAACGGAGGAAGAATAAAGGAAAGAAGGATATCCAGAAGCAAAAGGTGAAAGACGTTACTTGTTTCAACTGTTTCGAGAAAGGTCATTACGTGAACAAATGTAAGAATCCCAGGAAACAAGGACTGAGAGAGCCATTTATGAAGCCAGAAAAGGAATGTAGAAAATGTTGTCATTGTCGCAAGCCGGGGCATAGGATTATGAATTGCTCAACACTGAAGCAAATTCAAGCAGCGAGGGCCTGTGAAATCAAAGGTGATTCTTTAACCTCAAAAGTTAATCAAGGAAATGAAATTTTATAAGGTAACTATCTCATCTATAATTAAAATTGTTCGAAATTGTTCGGCATGAGAACTACCCTTAGTTTATTTCTCAGCAAATCGAAGATGAATTAAATCTTGAATCTAAGATTATAATCAAATCTATTTCTGTCTATTTCATTGGGTTTCGATATAATCTACGAACGGTTAGTTATCTCTTCGAACTACCCAATACACCTGTATACTTCGTAGATCAGGTAACCCAATTGATTCGTAATTGATTGAGTTTGTTCTAGTATCTATTGTTGATATTCTGATTTGGTGAGCCAAATGCAGAATTGATGACCAGTTTGATCTGAAAGGATATTTCTCTATCTTTCATCTATCTTAGTTATCTCTTTGGCGAATTTCGGGGACGAAATTCTTTTAAGGGGGGAAGTCTGTAACGACCCCAATTATGAATTAATATTTAATGTAAAATTTGAACAAATTTTGGAATAAATTTTGAATTGATTTAAATTTGACCTTAGAATATTGAATTTGTATTTAATAAATAAATGACTTACAAAAAGATGATAGTTAAAACTTTAAAACAAAATATCGTTATACAAGATAATTTTTGTTAATAGTATTTTCTTTTAAAAATAATAAGTATATGATAATAATAAGAAAAGATAAAATATAAATATCTTTGCCTTACAAAATAAATAAAGTAGAAATAAAACCAATTCATAAATATTACTATATTTAATATAGGACTTTATTCATATCACAAGAAACAAAATACATTTGAAAATGTATAATGTGAAACATAACGAAGAAACAAACTAATTACATAGTATAATAAAAAGACTAAAACAAACATAATAAATGCAGCCACCATGACTAAAGACAAAAGTAAGAGGAAAAAAAAAATATGAAACAAGAAAACAAATATATATAATTATATATCTGTAGGCTTGCATAGGAAGTCAATACAATATATTCAAGAGTTCAAACATTTTATATGTTGAGCTGCAAAAGAAAACAGCCTGTACATACAAAAATAAAAATCAAATGGATTTTATATAAGCACAAGTACACACGAGCATGCTTATACAAAGCAAGAAGTATACATACATATACAAATGTAGCCGAGTAAAGTAACTTGCAGGCAAGTAGAAGGATAAACAAAGTACATAAAGTAAAAAGAAAATTTTTATAAAAAAGAAAGAAAGAAAGAGAGGATAGGTATGTAGCCTGTATAAGGTTATAAACAATAAGGCAAGCATGGGGACAAGTACTCATGCATTTAAGGCTAGCATAAGCAAACTGAAAATCACCTTATACAAAATAATATAATTCCCTGTACAAAATATTATCTCCTGTAACTTCCTCTCTATACATATCAGCCTCCAAAATGAAGAGAATATCTCTGCCTCTATTTGTACAAACCAAATAATAATACTACTGTACCTATTGTACAGACAAAGGAAAAAAAAACATAATATCACCTATACAAAATCCTTTCTTCCATATAGATACGTGTATCTTGCTATTCTAGTTCAATCTCAAGAAAGCTGAGAAGAAAAAAAAAATGCTACAAGCAACTCAATAAAACTCATCAACCTGGAAGCCTCCAAACTGGGAAATCAAAGTTTCAAACTTGAAAACAAGTCTTCAAACCTGGAAATCAAGAAGCAGAGCAAGTCCAGATTTTCAAACAGCGAAGCAAGAAAAAAAAATTGGTTTTCAACTTCAATCTGAAAGCTTTTAGGACTAAGGATATTAAAGGTAAGCGAACCATCTAACCCTGATTTTAACTTCATGTTTTCTAAAGTGTGATACGAATTATGGTTGAATGATAGTGTGAACTTGCCTGCATGTTTGAATATATAGATCGAACTGTGCATGTTGAAACAGACATGAATGTCTGTTCTAAATGTTACAGGTTTTAGACCTGCTAAAGTAAGTAAATTATGGATGGAAATCTAAAACCTACCTCTTTGATTCAATTTTAGGCTTCACGATCTGTATGAAATGGGTTTGTATCATCAAGAACTAGGGGTTAGAAAATATTTCTGAGAAATTTTTATTTATTTATTTATTTAGTATTACCTGGAAATTTAAAATAAACAGAGGAAAGAATCATGTATATATATGTTAAAACTTGATGATAGTAATACGTTGTTTTGATACTGTAATTCGAATTTTACTAAAAAGATATGATTTTTAAAAATCGAATGGGAATTTTTAGTTCAATATATCAAGAGTAGTTCCATGTTGATCAAAAATTGAACTTTCATCAAGTTTTCGAAAATTACTCAATGTAAAATGCTGAAATTCTTATTGAAGCAAGTATGAAGGTCAGCGATCTTAGGAAAAATATTCATTTATTTTTCCATTGCATAGGAATTGAATACGAGGTGATTTTAGGGTTTAAGAGTTGGGTGTTATGGTTGGAAACGCGATCGAATTGGGGATTCATGAGTGAATCGGAGTAGACCAGACTTTGAGGAAAGAGGAGTGGGCGGGTGGCGCAGCCCCAGGCGAGGCGGCGGAGGTCCAGGTGGTCGGGGTGGTGCGAACGAAGCGTTGCCAGGTTTGACGTCGAAACCTGTTCGAGTTTCCAGGCTTCGTGATTTTGGTTTTCCCAGGTCTTCAATATTTTGTCTCGTTTGCATTTTCGATCGTATGGTCAAACTGGGTGGATCGGAGGGCTTAGGTGGGACATCGGCGACATGCTGGAAGGATCAATGTTGATCGGAGATCGCCAGAATCACTGTGCACGTGCACGTTGCACTGTATGACATTGAGGTGTTGGCTGTTAGAAAAATGAAGAAGGGAGAAGAGGCAGGTATTTGCGTGGGTAAGCACAGGGAATTGATGGGTTGTTTTCTGGAAAAAAAAATTGTATTGAAGTTGCTTTTGAAAAAAAAAAAGACTCGGGTAAACTGGATTTTGCCTGGGATGATTTCAAGTACTAGGATTTCTTTTGAGTTATCAAATATAACAGTTTCTTTTTCTTTTTTCTTTTTTGCAAGGCAAGTGGTTTTAAGTTTAATTAATGGCAGAGTAATTAAGAAATGTTAAGTAAAGTTGAAATTTGAAATGTAAGAACAAATAAAAGTGGTATTTTTACTTATAATTAAACGTTTAATAAATTTGTAATTAAGAAGGTAAATTAACTAATTAAAGTTAATTCAAAAATAAGAGTTACTGATTTAAAATTTAAATTGAGAAGTATTAACTAGTTGCTCAAGTTATTAATTAAGTAATTAGTAAATAGATAAATGGGTACTTAAGTTTAACTAATTGATAATTAAGGATATTAATTTAAAGACTAAATTTATTAATTTGAAAGATAATTAAGAAGTGATAAATTCAATGTTTTGGAAATAAATAAATTAATTAGTCAAAGATTTATTACTCAAGATTGTGGTTAATACTTAAGGAAAACAAATTTAAATTAATATAAGTCGATTAAACCAATGATACTATACCTTGATGGCTCCTGTTTGATTGACTTACGTATTATGATTAATCAAGGATAATTAACCAAATGGTAATTAATTAATGATTAATTAAAGGATAGTTTATTGAATGTTTTAAAATTAATTGATTATTAATTTACCATAACTAGCAAATTTATTCACGGAAATTTATCTAATTAAATTAATCAGGTAATTGAATAAATCCCACCTATGGATGCTTGGAATATATTGGATGTTAAACTGTTTGATATCCCTGATATATGATGCTTTATGATTATCCTGATCTGTGTTGTGATCTATGATGTAATTTATTGTCTGAGATATAGTTTATTATCTGTGATATATCTATCTGAGAATCCGTGTGTCTAGATAAGCGTTATTGGGATATACCGCTTATCGATATTGTTGTTTCTGTGATATATACTAGTTGAATGATGTTGCACTATTGTGTTAAACTCCTGGACCACACTTATACACACACCAATATGGATTTCACGAGGAAATCAACTAAGTCATAGATTTTGAAATGAATTTAAAGTTGAATATTTAAATTCAAATATTTTGGAAATGGATTCGGTTTAAAAGTGAAAAGCTTTTGAAATGTAATTTCAAAGATAAAAATTTATTTTGAATAAATTGATTGAATTTTGAAATTTAAATATTTTGATTTAAATTTGAATTCAATAATTGAAATTGAATTCTATGATTTGGAAACTAGGAACTAAAGATGTTATACCAGTTTATATGGGTTAAACTATTGATTTGAGAATTAGAAATTTAAATTCAAAGGCTTTAACTCGTGTAAATAAAATTTGATTCTTCTGAAATGAAAATTATTTGTTTTCAAATAATTAAAGCTTTCAAATAGGAAACGAACTTCCGAATTTTGTTAAAAAGAATTTTAAGATTGAAATGAAAATGATTTCCATACAAGAATTTTAAGATTGAAATGAAAATGATTTCCAAGTTATGGAAACGATTTGAAAGCTATAAGTTAAATCTTTAAATTTAAAGATTTTAAACGAGTTAATCCAATTGAAACGGAAATTGTTTTGAAATCCGTAAATGAATCTTTGTGAAACTGAGTGAACTTTGTGAAATAAATCTTTTTATTTAAAAGATTTGAAATGATAATTGGTTTAAACCATTTGAAAGAAAGTTTTGAATTATTAAGTTGTGACTTAATTGAAATCCCATTATCCATTTGTTTTTGAAATATTGTGCTCACTATTCGGTTTAACCGGGAAAGGACCTTTGTGTCGTATAACCCATTCCGAATATGTTATACGTCGTTATGGATAACATTTGAAGACCGGTGGTGAAGACCGGGTATTTGCAAGAACGATAGTATGACCTATCGATTGTCTCTGCACTGAGTTGCAACGGTATAGAGACTCCCTAAGTGATGGGAAATCCGATCAGGATTGTGAATATCCGGATTGCAAGGACTTCTTTGTAAGTGCCTTCGGTTCTGTTCGAACCCAGAACAGACTTGTATGGATTGTTATGTCTGACATTACAATTTGAGATATAAAGCCGATTTCTTTCAAATATATTTCTGTTGGTGGCGAAGAATTTATTCTTTAGCTTAACACCCTTCTCTGAGACGTACGAGCTCAGAGGTTATATAGTTGAAGTTATCAGCGATATATTCCCAATTTGGTAATGTGACATACTGAGTGTTGCTGAAATGATCATTGTGTTGATTATTTGTGATAGGATCATTTGTTTGATCGTCTATCTTGGTGATCATTGTGTTGATCATTTGTTGACCCAAAGCACGGCTTTTGTATAAAGTGTGTTTTTGTGGACGAGACTTCGTCGAGCCTCACAACCCGGAGAATGGTCGAAACAGGAAAAGATGCGGCAAAGTTTTCAGGGATCGCGTCCCTAGGATATGTCCTTTTCTTCTGGATAGGGGTAGTATCATGGTATGGAGCCCAGATACTTACTCATGTGATACACTATATCTATTACTGTGTGGTGTTGTTGGTACCGAGCGCTCGGATAAAGGTTGGTTACGACCGGGGATGGAATATCTGAGGTTGATACTCCCGGGCAGGGAGTGCACCGGCTTTGTGTTGGCAGAGATCCATTGGGATGCTCAGGGATGTCCTTCCAGAGGCGTTCCATTTCGGGGTTTGGGAAGTTCCTTTGCCCGACCATTTGTTGGAAATCCATTCTTCAAATACGTACCTTGTACGGTTTTAATTGTATAACCTGCCATGGAATGTAGCGGTAACCTGCTATTGAACATGGTAGCTATAGTAGGCATACGATAATGGTCGTATGTTGGCTAAGATTTATATCTTTACTTTCGAAATGATTTATACTACACTATGCACTAGTAATAATACCAAATGTTTCTTTTTAATGCGTATCAAGCATCTTTGACTATCATAAGGAGAAATCTCCTCCGATTCTGCGTTTGCATTGTGTGTGTGTGCGGGAGGCCTTATGGTAGTCTCATTTCTAAAAAGCATTGCGAATTGATTTTAAAATATTTCATTGTTTGTTTTTAAAGATAAACTGTTTTTGTTGCTCACACCAGTCCCACGACTGATCCAGAATTTATTGTTTCTTTCCTAAACTTTGGGTGCTCATTATTTTCTATACGAGCAGTCTAGAGTTGGGTTTTTTTTTCAGATAGTCAGGTTTAGTAGATTATCTGGAGCTAGTTCAGCCTTTGGATACGGACTGCACTTGCTTATCTTTTGGGGGTTCTCGCTATTTTGGATTGATGCCTTGGAGTACTCTTTTGAAGACTATTTTAGAATTATTTGTTCCGCTGCTAGATGTTGTCTATTTTTCTTTTCAGTTGCTGTTTTATTGTATCATATCTCTGATGTATATTGATATCTATTGGATCATCTGTTGTGTCAGATATTGTATCAAAGCTGTATATCAATGTATTATTCTTTTGTTCCGCTGTGTTAATTACTTAATGATTGTTATAAGCTCCGGCGAATCGGATTTGAACGATCGAATCTATGGCATTCGAATACGATTTGAAGTATGGATGTCGATTTTCGAGCGCGAAAAAAATCCAGTTCGTTACAACGTGGTATCAGAGCTAAGGTTGAACTTTAGCTCAGGAGTATAACACATTAAGTAGCTCATTAGAGATAGGGTGAAGTATCCCTAGAATGAGTACAACCAGCGGAATCAAAAAAAAAATCTAAATTTCTCAATCTATTCTCTTTATTTGTTGTTATTCTCTAAGATATTTCATCTGAATGCCTAATCGGATTTCTTACTATTACAGATAGTAAGAATGAGTGGAAGAAGAGGACGAAATAAGAGACAGGAAAGTACCACTTTAGCTGGTCAAAGCCCTGCAACGACAGATATTCCCATTCAATTTCAACCAAATTTGGCTGATTTATATCGAAGTTTTTCTAGACTTGGTGGAAAGCCATTCACTGGCAAAGAAACTGTTATCGAAGCACAAGCCTGGATTCGATTATGCGAAAGGATTTTCAAGGGATTAAAGTTAGAAGATGATCAGATGCGATTGATAGCTTCTTGGCAACTCGAGGAAGAGGCTTTGGTTTGGTGGGAAACAATTACCATAGATGAGCCGGCGGATGAATTTACTTGGAATCGTTTCAAAGAAGTATTCGAACAGCGATATATGACGTCTGCTGGTATCTCTAGAGTGTACCAGGAATTTATGGATTTGGAGCAAGGGAGTTTATCATTTGAAGAGTACTTAAACAAATTTATTGAGTTATCCCGATTTGGTCCAGAATTGGTGAATACACCATTGAAGAAGAATGAAAAGTTTATTCGGGGAATGAACAAGGAATTTCAGGAAAGGATGACTATTCATGTGAAGGAATCGTTTTCTGAATTAATTGATATGGGCTATCGATACGATGCTCTGGAAAAGCAAAAAGATCCGGAGGAGAATGAAGGTACAACTAATCTGAGTTGGAGGAAAAAGAAGTTTGGTGGAAAGAAACGGAGGAAGAATAAAGGAAAGAAGGATATCCAGAAGCAAAAGGTGAAAGACGTTACTTGTTTCAACTGTTTCGAGAAAGGTCATTACGTGAACAAATGTAAGAATCCCAGGAAACAAGGACTGAGAGAGCCATTTATGAAGCCAGAAAAGGAATGTAGAAAATGTTGTCATTGTCGCAAGCCGGGGCATAGGATTATGAATTGCTCAGCACTGAAGCAAATTCAAGCAGCGAGGGCCTGTGAAATCAAAGGTGATTCTTTAACCTCAAAAGTTAATCAAGGAAATGAAATTTTATAAGGTAACTATCTCATCTATAATTAAAATTGTTCGAAATTGTTCGGCATGAGAACTACCCTTAGTTTATTTCTCAGCAAATCGAAGATGAATTAAATCTTGAATCTAAGATTATAATCAAATCTATTTCTGTCTATTTCATTGGGTTTCGATATAATCTACGAACGGTTAGTTATCTCTTCGAACTACCCAATACACCTGTATACTTCGTAGATCAGGTAACCCAATTGATTCGTAATTGATTGAGTTTGTTCTAGTATCTATTGTTGATATTCTGATTTGGTGAGCCAAATGCAGAATTGATGACCAGTTTGATCTGAAAGGATATTTCTCTATCTTTCATCTATCTTAGTTATCTCTTTGGCGAATTTCGGGGACGAAATTCTTTTAAGGGGGGAAGTCTGTAACGACCCCAATTATGAATTAATATTTAATGTAAAATTTGAACAAATTTTGGAATAAATTTTGAATTGATTTAAATTTGACCTTAGAATATTGAATTTGTATTTAATAAATAAATGACTTACAAAAAGATGATAGTTAAAACTTTAAAACAAAATATCGTTATACAAGATAATTTTTGTTAATAGTATTTTCTTTTAAAAATAATAAGTATATGATAATAATAAGAAAAGATAAAATATAAATATCTTTGCCTTACAAAATAAATAAAGTAGAAATAAAACCAATTCATAAATATTACTATATTTAATATAGGACTTTATTCATATCACAAGAAACAAAATACATTTGAAAATGTATAATGTGAAACATAACAAAGAAACAAACTAATTACATAGTATAATAAAAAGACTAAAACAAACATAATAAATGCAGCCACCATGACTAAAGACAAAAGTAAGAGGAAAAAAAAAATATGAAACAAGAAAACAAATATATATAATTATATATCTGTAGGCTTGCATAGGAAGTCAATACAATATATTCAAGAGTTCAAACATTTTATATGTTGAGCTGCAAAAGAAAACAGCCTGTACATACAAAAATAAAAATCAAATGGATTTTATATAAGCACAAGTACACACGAGCATGCTTATACAAAGCAAGAAGTATACATACATATACAAATGTAGCCGAGTAAAGTAACTTGCAGGCAAGTAGAAGGATAAACAAAGTACATAAAGTAAAAAGAAAATTTTTATAAAAAAAAAAGAAAGAAAGAGAGGATAGGTATGTAGCCTGTATAAGGTTATAAACAATAAGGCAAGCATGGGGACAAGTACTCATGCATTTAAGGCTAGCATAAGCAAACTGAAAATCACCTTATACAAAATAATATAATTCCCTGTACAAAATAATATCTCCTGTAACTTCCTCTCTATACATATCAGCCTCCAAAATGAAGAGAATATCTCTGCCTCTATTTGTACAAACCAAATAATAATACTACTGTACCTATTGTACAGACAAAGGAAAAAAAACATAATATCACCTATACAAAATCCTTTCTTCCATATAGATACGTGTATCTTGCTATTCTAGTTCAATCTCAAGAAAGCTGAGAAGAAAAAAAAAATGCTACAAGCAACTCAATAAAACTCATCAACCTGGAAGCCTCCAAACTGGGAAATCAAAGTTTCAAACTTGAAAACAAGTCTTCAAACCTGGAAATCAAGAAGCAGAGCAAGTCCAGATTTTCAAACAGCGAAGCAAGAAAAAAAAATTGGTTTTCAACTTCAATCTGAAAGCTTTTAGGACTAAGGATATTAAAGGTGAGCGAACCATCTAACCCTGATTTTAACTTCATGTTTTCTAAAGTGTGATACGAATTATGGTTGAATGATAGTGTGAACTTGCCTGCATGTTTGAATATATAGATCGAACTGTGCATGTTGAAACAGACATGAATGTCTGTTCTAAATGTTACAGGTTTTAGACCTGCTAAAGTAAGTAAATTATGGATGGAAATCTAAAACCTACCTCTTTGATTCAATTTTAGGCTTCACGATCTGTATGAAATGGGTTTGTATCATCAAGAACTAGGGGTTAGAAAATATTTCTGAGAAATTTTTATTTATTTATTTATTTAGTATTACCTGGAAATTTAAAATAAACAGAGGAAAGAATCATGTATATATATGTTAAAACTTGATGATAGTAATACGTTGTTTTGATACTGTAATTCGAATTTTACTAAAAAGATATGATTTTTAAAAATCGAATGGGAATTTTTAGTTCAATATATCAAGAGTAGTTCCATGTTGATCAAAAATTGAACTTTCATCAAGTTTTCGAAAATTACTCAATGTAAAATGCTGAAATTCTTATTGAAGCAAGTATGAAGGTCAGCGATCTTAGGAAAAATATTCATTTATTTTTCCATTGCATAGGAATTGAATACGAGGTGATTTTAGGGTTTAAGAGTTGGGTGTTATGGTTGGAAACGCGATCGAATTGGGGATTCATGAGTGAATCGGAGTAGACCAGACTTTGAGGAAAGAGGAGTGGGCGGGTGGCGCAGCCCCAGGCGAGGCGGCGGAGGTCCAGGTGGTCGGGGTGGTGCGAACGAAGCGTTGCCAGGTTTGACGTCGAAACCTGTTCGAGTTTCCAGGCTTCGTGATTTTGGTTTTCCCAGGTCTTCAATATTTTGTCTCGTTTGCATTTTCGATCGTATGGTCAAACTGGGTGGATCGGAGGGCTTAGGTGGGACATCGGCGACATGCTGGAAGGATCAATGTTGATCGAAGATCGCCAGAATCACTGTGCACGTGCACGTTGCACTGTGTGACATTGAGGTGTTGGCTGTTAGAAAAATGAAGAAGGGAGAAGAGGCAGGTATTTGCGTGGGTAAGCACAGGGAATTGATGAGTTGTTTTCTGGAAAAAAAAATTGTATTGAAGTTGCTTTTGAAAAAAAAAAGACTCGGGTAAACTGGATTTTGCCTGGGATGATTTCAAGTACTAGGATTTCTTTTGAGTTATCAAATATAACAGTTTCTTTTTCTTTTTTCTTTTTTGCAAGGCAAGTGGTTTTAAGTTTAATTAATGGCAGAGTAATTAAGAAATGTTAAGTAAAGTTGAAATTTGAAATGTAAGAACAAATAAAAGTGGTATTTTTACTTATAATTAAACGTTTAATAAATTTGTAATTAAGAAGGTAAATTAACTAATTAAAGTTAATTCAAAAATAAGAGTTACTGATTTAAAATTTAAATTGAGAAGTATTAACTAGTTGCTCAAGTTATTAATTAAGTAATTAGTAAATAGATAAATGGGTACTTAAGTTTAACTAATTGATAATTAAGGATATTAATTTAAAGACTAAATTTATTAATTTGAAAGATAATTAAGAAGTGATAAATTCAATGTTTTGGAAATAAATAAATTAATTAGTCAAAGATTTATTACTCAAGATTGTGGTTAATACTTAAGGAAAACAAATTTAAATTAATATAAGTCGATTAAACCAATGATACTATACCTTGATGGCTCCTGTTTGATTGACTTACGTATTATGATTAATCAAGGATAATTAACCAAATGGTAATTAATTAATGATTAATTAAAGGATAGTTTATTGAATGTTTTAAAATTAATTGATTATTAATTTACCATAACTAGCAAATTTATTCACGGAAATTTATCTAATTAAATTAATCAGGTAATTGAATAAATCCCACCTATGGATGCTTGGAATATATTGGATGTTAAACTGTTTGATATCCCTGATATATGATGCTTTATGATTATCCTGATCTGTGTTGTGATCTATGATGTAATTTATTGTCTGAGATATAGTTTATTATCTGTGATATATCTATCTGAGAATCCGTGTGTCTAGATAAGCGTTATTGGGATATACCGCTTATCGATATTGTTGTTTCTGTGATATATACTAGTTGAATGATGTTGCACTATTGTGTTAAACTCCTGGACCACACTTATACACACACCAATATGGATTTCACGAGGAAATCAACTAAGTCATAGATTTTGAAATGAATTTAAAGTTGAATATTTAAATTCAAATATTTTGGAAATGGATTCGGTTTAAAAGTGAAAAGCTTTTGAAATGTAATTTCAAAGATAAAAATTTATTTTGAATAAATTGATTGAATTTTGAAATTTAAATATTTTGATTTAAATTTGAATTCAATAATTGAAATTGAATTCTATGATTTGGAAACAAGGAACTAAAGATGTTATACCAGTTTATATGGGTTAAACTATTGATTTGAGAATTAGAAATTTAAATTCAAAGGCTTTAACTCGTGTAAATAAAATTTGATTCTTCTGAAATGAAAATTATTTGTTTTCAAATAATTAAAGCTTTCAAATAGGAAATGAACTTCCGAATTTTGTTAAAAAGAATTTTAAGATTGAAATGAAAATGATTTCCAAGTTATGGAAACGATTTGAAAGCTATAAGTTAAATCTTTAAATTTAAAGATTTTAAACGAGTTAATCCAATTGAAACGGAAATTGTTTTGAAATCCGTAAATGAATCTTTGTGAAACTGAGTGAACTTTATGAAATAAATCTTTTTGTTTAAAAGATTTGAAATGATAATTGTTTTAAACCATTTGAAAGAAAGTTTTGAATTATTAAGTTGTGACTTAATTGAAATCCCATTATCCATTTGTTTTTGAAATATCGTGCTCACTATTCGGTTTAACCGGGAAAGGACCTTTGTGTCGTATAACCCATTCCGAATATGTGATACGTCGTTATGGATAGCATTTGAAGACCGGTGGTGAAGACCGGGTATTTGCAAGAACGATAGTATGACCTATCGATTGTCTCTGCACTGAGTTGCAACGGTATAGAGACTCCCTAAGTGATGGGAAATCCGATCAGGATTGTGAATATCCGGATTGCAAGGACTTCTTTGTAAGTGCCTTCGGTTCTGTTTGAACCCAGAACAGACTTGTATGGATTGTTATGTCTGACATTACAATTTGAGATATAAAGCCGATTTCTTTCAAATATATTTCTGTTGGTGGCGAAGAATTTATTCTTTAGCTTAACACCCTTCTCTGAGACGTACGAGCTCAGAGGTTATATAGTTGAAGTTATCAACGATATATTCCCAATTTGGTAATTTGACATACTGAGTGTTGCTGAAATGATCATTGTGTTGATTATTTGTGATAGGATCATTTGTTTGATCGTCTATCTTGGTGATCATTGTGTTGATCATTTGTTGACCCAAAGCACGGCTTTTGTATAAAGTGTGTTTTTGTGGACGAGACTTCGTCGAGCCTCACAACCCGGAGAATGGTCGAAACAGGAAAAGATGCGGCAAAGTTTTCAGGGATCGCGTCCCTAGGATATGTCCTTTTCTTCTGGATAGGGGTAGTATCATGGTATGGAGCCCAGATACTTACTCATGTGATACACTATATCTATTACTGTGTGGTGTTGTTGGTACCGAGCGCTCGGATAAAGGTTGGTTACGACCAGGGATGGAATATCTGAGGTTGATACTCCCGGGCAGGGAGTGCACCGGCTTTGTGTTGGCAGAGATCCATTGGGATGCTCAGGGATGTCCTTCCAGAGGCGTTCCATTTCGGGGTTTGGGAAGTTCCTTTGCCCGACCATTTGTTGGAAATCCATTCTTCAAATACGTACCTTGTACGGTTTTAATTGTATAACCTGCCATGGAATGTAGCGGTAACCTGCTATTGAACATGATAGCTATAGTAGGCATACGATAATGGTCGTATGTTGGCTAAGATTTATATCTTTACTTTCGAAATGATTTATACTACACTATGCACTAGTAATAATACCAAATGTTTCTTTTTAATGCGTATCAAGCATCTTTGACTATCATAAGGAGAAATCTCCTCCGATTCTGCGTTTGCATTGTGTGTGTGTGCGGGAGGCCTTATGGTAGTCTCATTTCTAAAAAGCATTGCGAATTGATTTTAAAATATTTCATTGTTTGTTTTTAAAGATAAACTGTTTTTGTTGCTCACACCAGTCCTACGACTGATCCGGAGTTTATTGTTTCTTTCCTAAACTCTGGGTGCTCATTATTTTCTACACGAGCAGTCTAGAGTTGGGTTTTTTTTCAGATAGTCTGGTTTAGTAGATTATCTGGAGCTAGTTCAGCCTTTGGATACGGACTGCACTTGCTTATCTTTTGGGGGTTCTCGCTATTTTGGATTGATGCCTTGGAGTACTCTTTTGAAGACTATTTTAGAATTATTTGTTCCGCTGCTAGATGTTGTCTGTTTTTCTTTTCAGTTGCTGTTTTATTGTATCATATCTCTGATGTATATTGACATCTATTGGATCATCTGTTGTGTCAGATATTGTATCAAAGCTGTATATCAATGTATTATTCTTTTATTCCGCTGTGTTAATTACTTAATGATTGTTATAAGCTCCGGCGAATCGGATTTGAACGATCGAATCTATGGCATTCGAATACGATTTGAAGTATGGATGTCGATTTTCGAGCGCGAAAAAAATCCAGTTCGTTACAACGTGGTATCAGAGCTAAGGTTGAACTTTAGCTCAGGAGTATAACATATTAAGTAGCTCATTAGAGATAGGGTGAAGTATCCCTAGAATGAGTACAACCAGCGGAATCAAAAAAAAAAATCTAAATTTCTCAATCTATTCTCTTTATCTGTTGTTATTCTCTAAGATATTTCATTCGAATGCCTAATCGGATTTCTTACTATTACAGATAGTAAGAATGAGTGGAAGAAGTGGACAAAATAAGAGACAGGAAAGTACCACTTTAGCTGGTCAAAGCCCTGCAACGACAGATATTCCCATTCAATTTCAACCAAATTTGGCTGATTTATATCGAAGTTTTTCTAGACTTGGTGGAAAGCCATTCACTGGCAAAGAAACTGTTATCGAAGAACAAGCCTGGATTCGATTATGCGAAAGGATTTTCAAGGGATTAAAGTTAGAAGATGATCAGATGCGATTGATAGCTTCTTGGCAACTCGAGGAAGAGGCTTTGGTTTGGTGGGAAACAATTACCATAGATGAGCCGGCGGATGAATTTACTTGGAATCGTTTCAAAGAAGTATTCGAACAGCGATATATGACGTCTGCTGGTATCTCTAGAGTGTACCAGGAATTTATGGATTTGGAGCAAGGGAGTTTATCATTTGAAGAGTACTTAAACAAATTTATTGAGTTATCCCGATTTGGTCCAGAATTGGTGAATACACCATTGAAGAAGAATGAAAAGTTTATTCGGGGAATGAACAAGGAATTTCAGGAAAGGATGACTATTCATGTGAAGGAATCGTTTTCTGAATTAATTGATATGGGCTATCGATACGATGCTCTGGAAAAGCAAAAAGATCCGGAGGAGAATGAAGGTACAACTAATCTGAGTTGGAGGAAAAAGAAGTTTGGTGGAAAGAAACGGAGGAAGAATAAAGGAAAGAAGGATATCCAGAAGCAAAAGGTGAAAGACGTTACTTGTTTCAACTGTTTCGAGAAAGGTCATTACGTGAACAAATGTAAGAATCCCAGGAAACAAGGACTGAGAGAGCCATTTATGAAGCCAGAAAAGGAATGTAGAAAATGTTGTCATTGTCGCAAGCCGGGGCATAGGATTATGAATTGCTCAGCACTGAAGCAAATTCAAGCAGCGAGGGCCTGTGAAATCAAAGGTGATTCTTTAACCTCAAAAGTTAATCAAGGAAATGAAATTTTATAAGGTAACTATCTCATCTATAATTAAAATTGTTCGAAATTGTTCGGCATGAGAACTACCCTTAGTTTATTTCTCAGCAAATCGAAGATGAATTAAATCTTGAATCTAAGATTATAATCAAATCTATTTCTGTCTATTTCATTGGGTTTCGATATAATCTACGAACGGTTAGTTATCTCTTCGAACTAACCAATACACCTATATACTTCGTAGATCAGGTAACCCAATTGATTCGTAATTGATTGAGTTTGTTCTAGTATCTATTGTTGATATTCTGATTTGGTGAGCCAAATGCAGAATTGATGACCAGTTTGATCTGAAAGGATATTTCTCTATCTTTCATCTATCTTAGTTATCTCTTTGGCGAATTTCGGGGACGAAATTCTTTTAAGGGGGGAAGTCTGTAACGACCCCAATTATGAATTAATATTTAATGTAAAATTTGAACAAATTTTGGAATAATTTTGAATTGATTTAAATTTGACCTTAGAATATTGAATTTGTATTTAATAAATAAATGACTTACAAAAAGATGATAGTTAAAACTTTAAAACAAAATATCGTTATACAAGATAATTTTTGTTAATAGTATTTTCTTTTAAAAATAATAAGTATATGATAGTAATAAGAAAAGACAAAATATAAATATCTTTGCCTTACAAAATAAATAAAGTAGAAATAAAACCAATTCATAAATATTACTATATTTAATATAGGACTTTATTCATATCACAAGAAACAAAATACATTTGAAAATGTATAATGTGAAACATAACAAAGAAACAAACTAATTACATAGTATAATAAAAAGACTAAAACAAACATAATAAATGCAGCCACCATGACTAAAGACAAAAGTAAGAGGAAAAAAAAATATGAAACAAGAAAACAAATATATATAATTATATATCTGTAGGCTTGCATAGGAAGTCAATACAATATATTCAAGAGTTCAAACATTTTATATGTTGAGCTGCAAAAGAAAACAGCCTGTAAAATAAAAATCAAATGGATTTTATATAAGCACAAGTACACACGAGCATGCTTATACAAAGCAAGAAGTATACATACATATACAAATGTAGCCGAGTAAAGTAACTTGCAGGCAAGTAGAAGGATAAACAAAGTACATAAAGTAAAAAGAAAATTTAAAAAAAAAAAAGAAAGAAAGAGAGGATAGGTATGTAGCCTGTATAAGGTTATAAACAATAAGGCAAGCATGGGGACAAGTACTCATGCATTTAAGGCTAGCATAAGCAAACTGAAAATCACCTTATACAAAATAATATAATTCCCTGTACAAAATAATATCTCCTGTAACTTCCTCTCTATACATATCAGCCTCCAAAATGAAGAGAATATCTCTGCCTCTATTTGTACAAACCAAATAATAATACTACTGTACCTATTGTACAGACAAAGGAAAAAAAACATAATATCACCTATACAAAATCCTTTCTTCCATATAGATACGTGTATCTTGCTATTCTAGTTCAATCTCAAGAAAGCTGAGAAGAAGAAAAAAATGCTACAAGCAACTCAATAAAACTCATCAACCTGGAAGCCTCCAAACTGGGAAATCAAAGTTTCAAACTTGAAAACAAGTCTTCAAACCTGGAAATCAAGAAGCAGAGCAAGTCCAGATTTTCAAACAGCGAAGCAAGAAAAAAAAAATTGGTTTTCAACTTCAATCTGAAAGCTTTTAGGACTAAGGATATTAAAGGTGAGCGAACCATCTAACCCTGATTTTAACTTCATGTTTTCTAAAGTGTGATACGAATTATGGTTGAATGATAGTGTGAACTTGCCTGCATGTTTGAATATATAGATCGAACTGTGCATGTTGAAACAGACATGAATGTCTGTTCTAAATGTTACAGGTTTTAGACCTGCTAAAGTAAGTAAATTATGGATGGAAATCTAAAACCTACCTCTTTGATTCAATTTTAGGCTTCACGATCTGTATGAAATGGGTTTGTATCATCAAGAACTAGGGGTTAGAAAATATTTCTGAGAAATTTTTATTTATTTATTTATTTAGTATTACCTGGAAATTTAAAATAAACAGAGGAAAGAATCATGTATATATATGTTAAAACTTGATGATAGTAATACGTTGTTTTGATACTGTAATTCGAATTTTACTAAAAAGATATGATTTTTAAAAATCGAATGGGAATTTTTAGTTCAATATATCAAGAGTAGTTCCATGTTGATCAAAAATTGAACTTTCATCAAGTTTTCGAAAATTACTCAATGTAAAATGCTGAAATTCTTATTGAAGCAAGTATGAAGGTCAGTGATCTTAGGAAAAATATTCATTTATTTTTCCATTGCATAGGAATTGAATACGAGGTGATTTTAGGGTTTAAGAGTTGAGTGTTATGGTTGGAAACGCGATCGAATTGGGGATTCATGAGTGAATCGGAGTAGACCAGACTTTGAGGAAAGAGGAGTGGGCGGGTGGCGCAGCCCCAGGCGAGGCGGCGGAGGTCCAGGTGGTCGGGGTGGTGCGAACGAAGCGTTGCCAGGTTTGACGTCGAAACCTGTTCGAGTTTCCAGGCTTCGTGATTTTGGTTTTCCCAGATCTTCAAAATTTTGTCTCGTTTGTGTTTTCGATCGTATGGTCGAACTGGGTGGATCGGAGGGCTTAGGTGGGACATTGGCGACATGCTGGAAGGATCGATGTTGATCGGAGATCGCCAGAATCACTGTGCACGTGCACGTTGCACTGTGTGACATTGAGGTGTTGGCTGTTAGAAAAATGAAGAAGGGAGAAGAGGCAGGTATTTGCGTGGGTAAGCACAGGGAATTGATGAGTTGTTTTCTGGAAGAAAAAAATTGTATTGAAGTTGCTTTTAAAAAAAAAAAAGACTCGGGTAAACTGGATTTTGCCTGGGATGATTTCAAGTACTAGGATTTCTTTTGAGTTATCAAATATAACAGTTTTTTTTTTTTTTTTTTGCAAGGCAAGTGGTTTTAAGTTTAATTAATGGCAGAGTAATTAAGAAATGTTAAGTAAAGTTGAAATTTGAAATGTAAGAACAAATAAAAGTGGTATTTTTACTTATAATTAAACGTTTAATAAATTTGTAATTAAGAAGGTAAATTAACTAATTAAAGTTAATTCAAAAATAAGAGTTACTGATTTAAAATTTAAATTGAGAAGTATTAACTAGTTGCTCAAGTTATTAATTAAGTAATTAGTAAATAGATAAATGGGTACTTAAGTTTAACTAATTGATAATTAAGGATATTAATTTAAAGACTAAATTTATTAATTTGAAAGATAATTAAGAAGTGATAAATTCAATGTTTTGGAAATAAATAAATTAATTAGTCAAAGATTTATTACTCAAGATTGTGGTTAATACTTAAGGAAAACAAATTTAAATTAATATAAGTCGATTAAACCAATGATACTATACCTTGATGGCTCCTGTTTGATTGACTTACGTATTATGATTAATCAAGGATAATTAACCAAATGGTAATTAATTAATGATTAATTAAAGGATAGTTTATTGAATGTTTTAAAATTAATTGATTATTAATTTACCATAACTAGCAAATTTATTCATGGAAATTTATCTAATTAAATTAATCAGGTAATTGAATAAATCCCACCTATGGATGCTTGGAATATATTGGATGTTAAACTGTTTGATATCCCTGATATATGATGCTTTATGATTATCCTGATCTGTGTTGTGATCTATGATGTAATTTATTGTCTGAGATATAGTTTATTATCTGTGATATATCTATCTGAGAATCCGTGTGTCTAGATAAGCGTTATTGGGATATACCGCTTATCGATATTGTTGTTTCTGTGATATATACTAGTTGAATGATGTTGCACTATTGTGTTAAACTCCTGGACCACACTTATACACACACCAATATGGATTTCACGAGGAAATCAACTAAGTCATAGATTTTGAAATGAATTTAAAGTTGAATATTTAAATTCAAATATTTTGGAAATGGATTCGGTTTAAAAGTGAAAAGCTTTTGAAATGTAATTTCAAAGATAAAAATTTATTTTGAATAAATTGATTGAATTTTGAAATTTAAATATTTTGATTTAAATTTGAATTCAATAATTGAAATTGAATTCTATGATTTGGAAACTAGGAACTAAAGATGTTATACCAGTTTATATGGGTTAAACTATTGATTTGAGAATTAGAAATTTAAATTCAAAGGCTTTAACTCGTGTAAATAAAATTTGATTCTTCTGAAATGAAAATTATTTGTTTTCAAATAATTAAAGCTTTCAAATAGGAAATGAACTTCCGAATTTTGTTAAAAAGAATTTTAAGATTGAAATGAAAATGATTTCCAAGTTATGGAAACGATTTGAAAGCTATAAGTTAAATCTTTAAATTTAAAGATTTTAAACGAGTTAATCCAATTGAAACGGAAATTGTTTTGAAATCCGTAAATGAATCTTTGTGAAACTGAGTGAACTTTGTGAAATAAATCTTTTTATTTAAAAGATTTGAAATGATAATTGGTTTAAACCATTTGAAAGAAAGTTTTGAATTATTAAGTTGTGACTTAATTGAAATCCCATTATCCATTTGTTTTTGAAATATCGTGCTCACTATTCGGTTTAACCGGGAAAGGACCTTTGTGTCGTATAACCCATTCCGAATATGTGATACGTCGTTATGGATAGCATTTGAAGACCGGTGGTGAAGACCGGGTATTTGCAAGAACGATAGTATGACCTATCGATTGTCTCTGCACTGAGTTGCAACGGTATAGAGACTCCCTAAGTGATGGGAAATCCGATCAGGATTGTGAATATCCGGATTGCAAGGACTTCTTTGTAAGTGCCTTCGGTTCTGTTCGAACCCAGAACAGACTTGTATGGATTGTTATGTCTGACATTACAATTTGAGATATAAAGCCGATTTCTTTCAAATATATTTCTGTTGGTGGCGAAGAATTTATTCTTTAGCTTAACACCCTTCTCTGAGACGTACGAGCTCAGAGGTTATATAGTTGAAGTTATCAGCGATATATTCCCAATTTGGTAATGTGACATACTGAGTGTTGCTGAAATGATCATTGTGTTGATTATTTGTGATAGGATCATTTGTTTGATCGTCTATCTTGGTGATCATTGTGTTGATCATTTGTTGACCCAAAGCACGGCTTTTGTATAAAGTGTGTTTTTGTGGACGAGACTTCGTCGAGCCTCACAACCCGGAGAATGGTCGAAACAGGAAAAGATGCGGCAAAGTTTTCAGGGATCGCGTCCCTAGGATATGTCCTTTTCTTCTGGATAGGGGTAGTATCATGGTATGGAGCCCAGATACTTACTCATGTGATACACTATATCTATTACTGTGTGGTGTTGTTGGTACCGAGCGCTCGGATAAAGGTTGGTTACGACCGGGGATGGAATATCTGAGGTTGATACTCCCGGGCAGGGAGTGCACCGGCTTTGTGTTGGCAGAGATCCATTGGGATGCTCAGGGATGTCCTTCCAGAGGCGTTCCATTTCGGGGTTTGGGAAGTTCCTTTGCCCGACCATTTGTTGGAAATCCATTCTTCAAATACGTACCTTGTACGGTTTTAATTGTATAACCTGCCATGGAATGTAGCGGTAACCTGCTATTGAACATGGTAGCTATAGTAGGCATACGATAATGGTCGTATGTTGGCTAAGATTTATATCTTTACTTTCGAAATGATTTATACTACACTATGCACTAGTAATAATACCAAATGTTTCTTTTTAATGCGTATCAAGCATCTTTGACTATCATAAGGAGAAATCTCCTCCGATTCTGCGTTTGCATTGTGTGTGTGTGCGGGAGGCCTTATGGTAGTCTCATTTCTAAAAAGCATTGCGAATTGATTTTAAAATATTTCATTGTTTGTTTTTAAAGATAAACTGTTTTTGTTGCTCACACCAGTCCCACGACTGATCCGGAGTTTATTGTTTCTTTCCTAAACTCTGGGTGCTCATTATTTTCTACACGAGCAGTCTAGAGTTGGGTTTTTTTTTCAGATAGTCAGGTTTAGTAGATTATCTGGAGCTAGTTCAGCCTTTGGATACGGACTGCACTTGCTTATCTTTTGGGGGTTCTCGCTATTTTGGATTGATGCCTTGGAGTACTCTTTTGAAGACTATTTTAGAATTATTTGTTCCGCTGCTAGATGTTGTCTATTTTTCTTTTCAGTTGCTGTTTTATTGTATCATATCTCTGATGTATATTGATATCTATTGGATCATCTGTTGTGTCAGATATTGTATCAAAGCTGTATATCAATGTATTATTCTTTTATTCCGCTGTGTTAATTACTTAATGATTGTTATAAGCTCCGGCGAATCGGATTTGAACGATCGAATCTATGGCATTCGAATACGATTTGAAGTATGGATGTCGATTTTCGAGCGCGAAAAAAATCCAGTTCGTTACAGAAAACAATTCAAATATTTGAATAAATAAGAAGAAAAGGAATTTTTTAACAATGACTAGGACGATGTGCCCCTTTGTCGAAAGTATACCTCTAAATAATATACTTGAAAGGGTCATTTTCCCTATGACTCTCTCGAAATGTACTAGCCAGACCTCGCCAACCTTGCTGAGTATTCAAGTATTTTACATCTCCATGCACATACAACCGAATCCAATCTAGAGTAGATGTGAAGATACCCTAATGGGAGCAACCCCATATAGTTAGATGTCCACTTGTTCTTTGGTCATAGTCATTTCTAACAAATCGACTTAAACTGGCGATACACGAAGATCAAAGCTAAATCGATAGTCAATAAACCAACTATTGAGAATAGTCAAAATGATCGTAAATGGAAATTAATTCTCATAACCTTACTACCACTCGTCGATTTCAAACTTGTATTATCCCTCGGTTAAAAATGAAGCTGGACATGTTAAGGTAGTGTTACCTCTAGGCATTGTCTTGACGACAATTTTAACCTTCGAGATAGAAACGTGTTTCCATACCTCAGTGTGTAGTGCAAAAGGTATGACTAAATCCTTTCCATACAAGTGATACATTTACAGAAATTAAATTTCTTTTCCTTTCCATAACCGAATCAAACTTTCATACTTTTAACCTAAACTTGTGCTTGGTTGTCACATCATAAATATTTGTAAAAAAATTTAAAAACACTCTGTAAAATATTCTTATCACAGAGCAATTTATATTTTTAAGTGTATTAAAAGATGGGTCGAAAAACAAATGTCAACTAAACATTGTTTACTACAAACCCAAATAATTTACACTTAGCTTTATTTTTGAAAGCAATTGCTTTCAAAAGATTTTCTCGTTTATAAATTTCAAACAACATTTATTCTCCCGAAAGATAATAAATCAATTAAAATGCTTTTATAAATTTTAACAATGTTAATCTTCTAGAAGATAATCGATATTATTCTTTTATAAATTTAAAACCACATTAGTAATCCCAAGAGGCAATTAATCAACTTATAACTCCCTTTATAAACCCATCAATTAACTTTAAACACCATTATTAAATCAGTTAATTAACTTTAATCACTTTATTAAATCAGTTAATTAATCTTTAAAATAACACTTTTATCAAATCAGTTAATTAATTTAAACACCTTTATTTTAACCAATTAATTAACTTTAAACATCATTTATTAAATTAACTTAATTTTAAACATCATTATTAAAAATGATTAATTAACTTTAAACATCATTATTAAAAATGATTAATTAAATTTATTATAGTTAAATAAAATTAAGTAAAAATTTAAACCTCCAATTCTTTTCAAATACTTATACAATTATTACAAACCCATCTGAAAATAATTTAGAAACATATTTGAGGTAAATGACCTTTACAAATTTAAACAACATTTGTTATCCCAAAAGATAAATAAATTCGTTTTATAATCCTTTTAAATTTAAAGTGATAATAATTATCTTGAATGATAATAAATTGAATTTATAATCTTTTTATAAATTTAAGATAGTGTTAATTATCACGAAACATAATTAACTAAATTTATAACTCCTTTTTATAAATTTTGAGTCCATATTTTTTCTTTACTTTCAAAATTCTCTATATATGTGAAAATATAGTTTAAACAAGTTTCAAAGTACAAAAACACAACCAAACATTGATTTTGTAAAAATACAAGCTCAAGTTTAACACATAACAACGGTTTAAGAGGATGATATTACATAAGTAATGAAAACATCAATAACTGCTATAACGACACTTACACAATCAAACAGTATGCCATAAGTATTTTCAACAAAACAAGAATATAAGTGACATAAAAATATAAGTAATATAATATTGGCGAGAAACCCCTTAGGGTCTCTCTACAAAAATCCTCTGTAAATCACACATATGCATGTGTATTTCAAAGTGTTCCGTACCCACCTATTCACTACGTGCACATCGACTTTCCTTTTTTTCTGCAACACAATGGTTACTTATGCTACCCGCTTTTCAAGCGGGAATTTAAAATGCAAACAAATAACCGAACAAGAATATAAACTATCATCAAGCATTCAACAATAATTTATAATTTAAAGCAATACAGATATCATACGGTTTATTTAAAAATGAGTAAACTCACCAAAATTCCAGTTGATGTTTCCACATTTCAGTTCGATCTAAAATTGAACGACGTTCGATTTTAGCCCAAAATTAAACTAACATTAAATTCAACGAAATCAGTTTTAGTGCATAGATAACGTCGATATGAGTCCAATGCAACTAAACACGTCTGAATTCGTCCTCATATGAGCAAGATATTGAATTTATAAGAATTTATTACTAAATAATATAACTAATCACTTAATTATTTAATTAAACTAATTATCCCACCTAAACCATCTTCCCCAAATTCATTAATGCCTCTTCCTTGTCATGACACAGCACCAAGGCTGTGCATGCACATGCATACTCACTCACTTTTCGACGAAACCAAGATCCTTGCCTTCATCATCTCTCTCTCCATGAACTCGACTTGCCCATCGCCACTACACCCCACTCGAATACCCCCATGACATCTGCTTGTAGCCATCAAATGCAACACCCTAAACTATCGCTCAACATAAATGGCGATCGGACCTTACCACAAAGCCTCCACCGACACCCCTTCGAACGAGAAACACAACAAAACTAACCCCATTGCCAAACTCTACCCTAATCTTCCACAAACACAAATCCTAGCTTGACCAAGAACAACCGATCATCTCAAACCACTACCGCATACAACAAGGAGCATATATATTTGAAGCTTAGCCCCAAACAAGTTCAACGATCCAAACTTATTATTTTTGTTGAGAATGTGAACTGATATTGATTTTTGAATTTTAATTTTCTTACTTTCTTTTGGTTACAAGGGTTTGGAAATGAACCAGGGAAAGAAAATGAAAAGTGAAGTATTTTGAACAATCTAAAGGGTTAAACTTAGCTTATACTGCAATTTTCGACATCTCTCTACATAAAATTTCACTCGTGTACGAACAACGAATGAAAAAATAAAAATACGATCATATACAAAAATGCCACACGATCCCAAAACAATAATTGAACACTTGTTATCTTATTCTAATAGATCACAAAAAGACCATCGTTTGCCAAAAGATCATCAAACAACACTTCAAATATTTTCCAAATTAAAAATTATTAAAAAAAATTATAAATGAAATTAAAAATACTGCTATAGAAAATCAAGTCGTCTTTATTAGCAATTTAATTTCTTGTTATTTATTTGAACCATTTATTATTGTAAATAAATTTACAAAATGAGTTTTCCATTATTATATATTAATTAAAAGGAGTCAAATATGGCTATTAAATCCATTTACTTAATATTTAATTTACCATTCAAATATTTGATTCATAGTTCAAATATTTAATTCATAATTCAAATATTTAAATAATCCCTATATTTGAATATAAGTTAGTTATATTTTTAAACATCGATTATTTAAATATTTAAAATTGATTAAATATTCAAAATCAAAAGCGTAAATTCCAGGATGTTATATTCTCCCCCCTAAAAGAATTTCGTCGCCAAAATTCCTAAAGAAATAAAATGTCTCAAATACCCTTAAGGTTTGAAAAATATAAATTAAATTGAGTTATTAAACTCCTAAAGTTCCTTATATTACAAAAAAATTTGATACCACATCCTTTGCACGGTTAGATCCAGAAAAACTATAACTCGCCACAACTGGTCCAAATCAACATGAAAAACAAAAAACAAGTGGCCTCTCATATTTGGGGCATAAAATTATCAATCAATCACCAATTTCTAAATCTACTACGTACTTCTCTCACGTTTAATTTTTATTTTGCAAGCAACTCACTATCTCAATGTGAATGTAGGTGCGTAAGAAATCAAATAGTAATCTCTTGCATCCCTGTACCTAACTTTTACTTACATAATTCAAAGGTGGATCATGCTGACAAGAGTAAGGCATAGACTACATACATAATATAACAACCATTATAGTGAAAGCATAGAGAATACTCCGTAATAAAATATTAAGCATCTAATCTTTTCAAAATATAAATTTTAGAATCAAATGCCCAGGATTCATATTCAAAATATGTTTTCAAATTCCTCCAAAGAGAAATAAATCAAAACCAAAATCAATTATGACAAGGAGAGGGCTCCTCCTACCAAAGCATATACAACTCTAAAATCAAACCAACGTGGAGCATCCGATGGTATTCCAGTTCCTTCTAAAACAACAAATAGAGTAAATAAATATACATGGAAAGTCTTCCTAATCGAAAAATTCTCAATCATCCAACTTTAGTCATAACAAAATATTTGAAAAACCTCTTCCCAAAAACACTTTTCAAATATGATAAAATAATAATAATTCATCAAAATTTTCAAAACAAAAATAATATTATTTCTGTCATAAATTCTTTTGAAATAATTTTATTTTTCAAAAGTTTCGGGATTTAAGTCCTAACAAACAACAGCTTTATAAACCGTAGTCTATAAAATTGCACTATCAATTAAATCAAATTCTATAAAGAAATAAACTGTCACCTAACATTATTAACAAAAAATATTTAGAAATTTTTCTAAGGTTTACAACTTCCTCGATAGTCCAAGGATACAGATAATTTTCTAAGCATATAATTATGTTTATCAGCCTTTGGTTATTACTTAGAAGATTATCTAAGCAACCACAGAACAAAATTGGAAGTCGCTCCTAAACTCCCTTAAGCCATACAACAAATCATATTGATATACTTAAGGCTTTATGATGTACATAAATCATCCGTATGCAATATCTAATCCGACCACTTGATCGGATACATAAACTTTATTTCCAAACCAGTATCGCTCACTCGACCTCCCTAGTGCGGATTTCAATTAGGTTCTTGGATTAGAAACCTCTGTTCTCCTTATAAAGCCATATACTATGTTAGAAAACCTAAGTATCATATCAATTATCCAAATCGAGTTTTCGACAACAAGAATAAAGTGAGAAATCCTTCTTCGGACTAGTGTGAATCACGTCGAAGTTATGTATTTGAATCCTAGATCAAGAACCGTGCTAATAAAATGATCTACGTATAAATTACATACTTAATCCGATTGGCTTCTTAAATACACCAATCTCTTCTAAATCATTTTATTTTCATTTAAAGTATTCATTCAAAACTAAAATTATTTATGAATTAATTATAAATTTTCACTTAAGTTTATAAACATTTTTATAAAGATATTTCTCTAAAAAACATCAAATTAAAGATTTACTCCACTTTTATTTATTTGTATAATACTCTTCCATATCATAAGAGTATATACAAAACGTCAATTTTTCTTTATTTATTCATTATCTATTTTTATTTTTATTTTCAAGTTTAAATAAAGGCCCATAAATATGAGTCTTAAAACCGAGTCAACCTTTCGACCTGTTTACCTTAGAGTGTTCTAGGGAATGATGTTTACGGGTTAGCCCAATAACATCAAATAGTCTACCCAACCAAGATGTTCTAAACAAAAGTGTAACGACCCCACCACGATATCAATAGTATTAAAGAACATTATAAATAATTTCATCCAATAATACAGAGAATACAACTTGTTAAGGGCAACCGAATGTGAATATAACTTTAAACTAACACTGACACATCATACTTATGGTTTTTTTAATCTTTGGAATAAAATTTGATGTGTATAGTTTCAGTTCAAAGTAATAAACATAAAGGTTTCTCAAAATTAGAATAGTATTGAAACGACCTGAATTTCTCGCCACAGAAAATCACATCATTTTTAAGAAAGAAAGGGATAGAAAAGAGAAAAGACAGAGAAGAAGAAAGAAACAATATCAGAATCTAAAACAGCGGAACGAATAAATTATATTAATCACATAATACATCACATAGTATCATATACATCAGAGATACACAGATATACAACACATTCTAGACAGTTATAAACACATGTCTAGTTATACGACTCAATACAACTCAAAGACAACCGACTCAGAGAACACACAGCGGAATACTATAGCTATATGCGGAAGCCTCCTGCTCCATTGCTCCTTCAGAATTTGTCAAGCCAACCTGAATTCCCCTGGCTACTCGTAAAAATTTGAGTACCCAAGAGTTTAAGAAAAACAGAATAAACTCCGGGTCAGACATGGGTCTGGTGTGAGTAAATGGTTAAAGTTGCTTAATTTTCAAAAAAACCCTTTGAAAGAAAAGGTATCACGTAAGACTTCCCACACATAAACATGGAAAAGTTTTTACCTTACGCTAACCAAAACATTTGATAGGAAATCTAGTGATATTATAATAGGTCTAGGGTTTTCAAATAAATATGAAATAGCCGAAATTGTAACATTATTAAATTCCAGCCACTAGCCACAAAATTGGGTAATACAATCAAATCCGATGGCACTTATTGGATTTTGGATTCCATACAATGGCAGGGCTATAGGGTACCGCCCGTCACAGTACGTGGCCTAGATCACCGTACCGAGGAGTACGCCTGCTCCCCTGCAACACAAGGCCGGAACCATTCCTTACTGAACAGTTTCGAATAAGACAACCCCGGGGAATGCAGCTATTCAACCGCCCACACAGCCGAAATAAAAGGGACTCTAGACAGGGATTAATCTCATCATACTTGGGCATGACCCACTTAGCCTTGTTGCACCTCCCCTGTTTTAGCCATTCCCGGTTGATGAGGCTTGAGGCTACGATTACCTTTAGTGAACACATCACTTAGAATGCTCATCGTCCACCTGACGATGTTCTGAAAGCATTCAATCCATACAAGTTCGTTCCGGGTTCGAATGAAACCGAAGGCATTATCTCGTTACACTCATTTTGGAATTACCCTCAGAGTTAACGACAATAATCCTTGCACACTGAATCTTCATCTTCACTTGAGATTCATGACCCATCGTTAATTTGGATCGATGTGGTTTTCGGATATCCAAATATGGAAACCCGTTCCCGGTCTCATCGAAATCCAAAACGCATCTTTTAGGTCCAAGCTGTTTAAGGTTAAACAATTCAATTCAACTATTTATATACACACGGATAGATAATTCACAAGTCACAATTGATAATCACATTATCATAATAAACAGATGATCCATAACAAATAGGTAATCCATATCATCATTACAATAGATAATCAATATTACCATAACAATGCAACCAAGCATTCATACCACACAACATTACTTATCTCATTTCTAAGATAACATCCATTCAAGACAATCAATGTCATCCATTCATACATAAGCAATGATTTACTTAATCACAACATAATTAATTTAAAATGAATTAATTAACTATCTTTATCTCTAATTAATTTAAAGTGAATTAACTTAATTACTTCTTCTCTTAATTAATTTAAAATTAATTAAATTAATTACCTTCATCACAATAAATCTTGCTTACTTATCCATTAATTAAACCAATTAATTAATCATCATCTTAATTAATCAACCTTGATTAATTAACTCTAAATCAAGTAATTAATCCTTAATTATTCTCATTAATCATATTAATTAATGAACCTTAATTAATTACTTCCATTAATTAATTAACTATAATTAATTACATTATTTCTTAATTAATTACATTAATTAATCATGCTTGAATTAATTGCTTTCAATTAATCAACTTTAATAAATATAAATAGTAATTAGTTATTCTTAATTACTTCTTAATTACTTTTAATTTCTTTTATAAATTCTTTGATTTATTACACCAAGTGATAAACCCTTAATTACTTTAACAAGTAATTATCCATTTAAAATTACTTTTCAAATAAGTAATTTCACTTATCTCTATTACCCCTGTAATTTATTCATCAATTACTTATCTTAAGTAATTACTCTTATCATACTTAATAATTCATCAAGTGACTATCTTTAATTAATTAACAAATTAATTAACTCAGCTTGATCACAACACCCCATAAATCAAAATCGAGTAATTCATCCCTTAATTACTCTTTAACCAAGTAAATCATTAATTTACAGATTAATTATCTTCAACTATTAATTAATAAACCTTAATTATTAATCAATCCTTTAATACAAAGTAATCAATCACTACTTACTTTTATAATTAATTAATTAACCTTAATTAGCTAATTAATCATCTCTTAATCATTAATTAATAAAACTTAATTATTAATTAACAACCTTAATTACACATTAAATTAATCCAAAATTAAAATTAATCAATCCTTAATTACAATTAATTAACCTTTAATAATAGTTAATTAATTCTTAATTAACTTGCATTATAGATTAATAACCTTTTAAACTTAGTTTTCTTTACTTGATAATTAATTAATTTCAAATCTAATAATTCAATTACCCCTTCAACATTCATCACCATTAATCAACTTGGATTAATTATCCTTCAATTTCATTTAAACAACTATCTTTAAGTAACTACACCATATTTCTTATCCTTAACTAAACGATAAGTAATCTTAATTACTTTATGAATAAATTAACTATTTTAGTCCTTAATCTTTAATTACCTATATTAACTTCACATAAGTCACTCATTAATGATTAATCAATCTTAATTAATCAATCTTTATTTATGTCATTGATTTTATAAATTAATGATTTCCAAGTATAATTTAATTAATTCTAGTCTAAACTGATTTCATTCAACAATCAATCATTAATTACACCACAAATATTAATCATTCTTGATTTATCTTAACCTTTAAATTAACTATCTATTAATTTACTCCTTTAAATTAATCAATTTCCTCTTAATTAATCGTCTTAATTAATCTCTTAATAAATTACACAAAGTAATTATATTTTATTTTAATTAAGTAATTATTCATCAAACCATCCAATGACTATTATGAATTAATTAAACTTCATTAATTAATTTAAACCATAATTAATTAATTCCAAACCTTTAATTACTAAATTAATTAACCCAAATTATTAATTAATTGAACTTTGATTAATTCAGAATAGTCATTGGATGGTTTGATGAATAATTACTTAATTAAAATAAAATATAATTACTTTGTGTAATTTATTAAGAGATTAATTAAGACGATTAATTAAGAGGAAATTGATTTATTTAAAGGAGTAAATTAATAGATAGTTAATTTAAAGGTTAAGATAAATCAAGAATGATTAATATTTATGGTGTAATTAATGATTGATTGTTGAATGAAATCAGTTTAGATTAGAATTAATTAAATTATACTTGGAAATCATTAATTTATAAAATCAATGACATAAATAAAGATTGATTAATTAAGATTGATTAATCATTAATGAGTGACTTATGTGAAGTTAATATAGGTAATTAAAGATTAAGGTAACTAAAATATTTAATTTGTTCATAAAGTAATTAAGATTACTTATCATTTAGTTAAGGATAAGAAATATGGTGTAGTTACTTAAAGATAGTTGTTTAAATGAAATTGAAGGATAATTAATCCAAGTTGATTAATGGTGATGAATGTTGAAGGGGTAATTGAATTATTAGATTTGAAATTAATTAATTATCAAGTAAAGAAAACTAAGTGATTGAATTATTAATCAAGAAAAACCCAATTAAAACTTAATAAAACTTAATTAAGTATTAATTAGTTACTATTTTAATTAACACTTAATTACTTAATTAATAAATAATTACAATTTAATTAATCATTAGTCATTACTTAAATCGTCATAATTATTGGTTAATTAAATTAATAATTATCCTTAATTAATTTCTTAATTAACCCCTTTTAAATAATTAATTAATTAATTAAATTTAAAATTCTTAATTAACCAATTAAATATTATTCATTTAACATAATTATCCTTAACATAAAACATTATCTTTAATCATCAATTACTTACCCTTAATTATTAATTAACAATTCCTTAGTTTCCAGTTAATAAATTACTTAAAACCCTTAATTATTAATTATATATCATTATTCATTAACTAATTTAAAAAACATTTCCATATAATTTCCTTTTATGTTTCAAAAAAAGTTTTGAAAATAACATTAAGTTTTTAACTTAAAACATTTAAATCCATTCATACAAATTCATTTGTATAAACAAATCAATTTAAAGAAATAAGTTTTCAAGAATTTAATTTAGTTTAAATTATTTAAATTTTAAAACTTACTTTATTTTAAACTATAATAATTTGGTTAACATTTCACTTTGGGTTTTAAACCATGTATTATTGAAACAAAACCCTGGTACATCATTCCTCTTCCCTTTCTTTTAGTTTACAGTTCAAAGTTTAGTTAGGATTTAAAATTTAAAGAACCTTTACAATTAAAACTACAGGTTACAAACCATACTAACTCGAGTTAAAACTCGAGACAAAAACCCTAAAACACGAAGCCACCTTCGAGTCATTTACCCTATACCCCGCTAATACCCAGCAACCCAAACAAAACACAACCCACTGACACCCAACATCTCGTGCACCTGCACCAGTGCCAGAACCACCTCCAGGCAACGACGACTCCATCGCCAAGTCACCCAACCTTCCTACAATCACCTACGATCAACAGAACATCGTTTCTTGCCTCGATTCGAAATCAAGTACCCAGGGTGAAACTGAAACCCAAACCATCGTCATAAAAATTCCCTGAACCATTGCCTCCAATCAACGATAACCCTTACAACTCCGGCTATGGGTTGCCGACCCACCGCGCATCCTTCTCCCAAAAGTCCTTCAAGCTCGATGCAAAAATAAAGATGCAGAAGACAAATTCCAAAGTTCGAACAGAACTGTGTTTAAAAACAAAATCGAGCAATTTCAACCTCCACAATGGATTACAAACTCTTCAACAATTTTTACCTTACTTCCCAATCCTACCCCTAGCTCCTTCAAGAACCCCGAGCACCCCAGATGCAAAGACCATCAGATTTTGACCAAAACCCAATTTTCAGATAATACCCAATTTATCATTCAATACATTATTAAAATTTGAGATTTTCATTTTAAAATTCATATTTTCCAGTGGTACTTTAGTTTATATAATTATTTTATCCAAATTCAACATTTGGTTTCAAACATGTATGTTAATTTGTTACTGCATTATTTGCTTCCAGATAAATTTCAAACACCAGAACTTAGTTTTATTTTTAGTTCTTAGTTTATACTTAATCTAACTTATTTTGCTTGAATCAAAATCCTAACTGTTGTTTAAATAAAAATAGCTTGAAGATTTGATTTTTGACTCGAACTTTACAGTAAGGAAACAGAGAGGAAAATGAAACCAAACATACACCGTTTCAAACATATCAAAACCCATTGCATAATTATATCTACATAGAGGCAACTTCTATGTATATAAAATAAACATCATCTCAAACTTTCATGCAACAGAAAATTACTACTTAAATTGTTTACTCACTTTTTTTTTAAATGCAGTGCAGAGGTTTGATGATAAAACTGGAAATTTGCCAAAATACTTTGAACTTGAAGCTTTTGAAACAGAAATGCTTAATCCCTTTGATTAGCCTTTAAACTGAATTACTTCAGGTGCCTTGACTCAGATTCACTTGCATGCATATGAAAGATGATGCAGACATGGGAAATTGCAGATCTGGATTGAAATTTTCATTGAGCTTTTGAAACATATTGCAGATTTTGTTTGCACTTGATTTTGTTTTGAAAACAAACTGCAGGCATGCAGTTTTAAAGGATGATTGTAGGAAAATAAATCTTGCAGATTTGATCTGCATATGATTTTAAGTTATGGTATTTGGTTGGAAAATGGATTACAGGGTTTCAAATTTTATTTCAAGATGGTGCTTGAATTTGAGGAGTAGACGGCAGGTTTGGGAAAATTTTTACAGGAAAACAAATTTGCAGATTTGATTAGGGGAGATTTCATGTTTGATTTTGAAGATTTTCTGATTTCTTTGAAGAGTAAAGATTGCATTGACATTCTAGTTTCTCTTAGGAATGAACACAAATTTAAAGAAAAAGAAAGTGAAGAGAGATGGTGTTTATATAGGCAAAATTTCAGTTTTATTAAATTAAAAGAAAATTAAAAAACATGGACACTTGTCTTAAGCTTAGATTAAATGTTTAATACATGTTATCTAAATGATTTAGAACTAAACACTTGTCAACATTTATTTAATTTTTATCCTAAAAGAAATTTTAAACAGCTTTTTAAATTAATTTCCTAATTAACAAATATGTTTTCTTAATTTAAAAATACTTTTCTAATTAAATTCCTAATTAACAAATACATTTAATAATTTATAAACACTTTTCTAAATTTATATAAATAAATTTTTTAAAAGAAAATAAAATAAAAGAAATTATAATTTAAATAAAATTATATATAAAATTACAAACTCATTTTTAAAATGCTATTTCAAAAACCTTTGTATTTATTCTTATTAAATAAGTACATATCCAAATTTCTATAGATAAATTTCTATAAAAGAATAATATAAAACAAATCTTATTTTAACTAAATCATTATCTATATATTTTAAATCCAAACTATATTATTATTTTATTTTAAGATGTATGTATATTCCCTTAAATTCAAATTTATATATTCAAATTCAAAGTCAATTTAAAAATCCAAATCTAAAATCAATTTAAATAAATATAAATATCAATTTAAATACACAGATATAAATATATTTAAACACACATATTAACTTTGAAACCAATAAGTCAATTTAGAATTTATTTATACAAACCAAATAATTATTATTATTTTAAAAACCAATCTATAACCATAATTAAGACATTATATTATTATTACTTAGTTAATTATTTTTGAAAATAACAATTTATCAATTTCCAATAATTTAAATTAAGAGATTATCACATTTTAAATTCTTGGAAATCCCGGGGTATTACATTCCTTCCCCTTTAAAAGAATTTCGTTCTTGAAATTTAAAACAAAGATAATCCATAGTTTTATTTTATTTCAACCAATTTAAACATTCATAACAGCCATACACTATCAACCACACAAACAATTTTATCCAAATAACCAATTCAATCATATAAATAACACTAGCTATCCGGACACAGATCCGGATAAGCTTCCTAAAATTATCTCGAGTTTCCCGGAAACAATCACAGGGATACTCGCTCTACTAAACCCAAACCAGTTATACTGCTAAGCTACTCAGCTAGATCTATAATCTGCCCAAGATACCAGACTACAGACAAGTCTGATCAACAACTAAATCCTTCATAGAACTACTGGTCTCAAAAACAGTGATGGACCAAAACACGTACTCCTTCAGAGACACGTGAAATATTTTGAATTCCAGTCTTCCAAACTGGCAATTCAACTCTTCAGACCAAAGTACTGATCTTTACAAAGCTTAGAAGAATCCAATATACCTCGGAGCTTACCAAATCTTATTGCTCCCTTTACCAGAGAAAGCCTCAACAATATCGAAGCCTCCAACTTCGAATTCCAAATTCTTCCGTTTCTTAACCTCAAAACTTTCCGGATGATCCGGGCTGCCTACAGATCCTTCCTGATCAGCTCAACCTTCGCTGATTCTTCTACAAACAAACTGGATCAAAAAAACTCAACAAACCGATCCTCACAAGATCAATCCAAAATCAAAACCAAACTTTACTATCAACAGTAGAAAACAACTTCTCCCATCTGGAAAAGACAGAACAGAATCACTCGCCAACTTGCCTCAGATTCTGAAATTTTTTAGTAGAAACTCTCTAATCCAAAACACTGCAACTTCCAGTTGCTTCTACTCAAGAACAATAGCCACCTTGCTTCCGCTGCACAACTCTGATCTGGAGCAGATGAGAATGTCGTCGAATGAACACAGGCACAGACTAAACATCACATCTCGGAAATAAGGTTCAACAGAAATTCCAAGAAATACAGAGATGCTTCACCAAACAATCAACCTAGGAGACAACCTTCTATCCAGCTGAATCACCGGTATCACTCCTGACATCAAGTCGATTCAGAAGTCAATCCCCAATGTGGGAAAATCTCTAACTTTCCTAAAGATATATCCAGAAAATCTTCGACAACTCCACAACTCCTACATCCTCTAGAGATGCCACAAACCCAAGCAAAAGATTATCTAAGATAATCTCCCAACTATCGTAAGTCACTTTTGCGATTCACCCAACCTAAATTTCCAAAAATACTGCTCTCTCTTTTCAAATCAGAACAGTTTATCCTCAAGCAACTAATCCATCGAAGAAACAGGTCCTCACTGCTGCTTCTGAATTCTACTCTAGGAAATTGCTAAGCCAAAAAGATCTTCCTGCAGAAACACAGAACACTCCCGAGCTGCACCGCTAACACAGATGCCAAAGACTTCTTATCCAAAGCTCTTTGAGAAACTCAGACCTCCAACTAAACACATACATCCTGCTGAACTCGACTACAACACCGAAGCATAGACACTTCCTTAAACTTGCTCCGAAAGAAAACAACTTCGGAGACATCCATAGTCACTGCATCTCACCACACAGCTACTACTTCCTGAGGTTGCCAAGATACCATCACTTTCTTCTGCCTAATCGACAAATCCAAATTCTCAAAAATCCGCTCACATGAGCGCAATCAAACTTACACTTCAAAGATGAATTCCGATCCTTAACAGGTTTTCTTCAGAGATCAATGAAATCCTTACACCAAACTGCAAAGATTACTCGAGACGGTATTAGGTCTATAGTCTCGACAAATACACTTCCAATCTCAAACATTCAAACTCCAACCATCAGTAGTTGTGTTACACACACCACCACCTCATCTATCTTTATAACTAATATTGGAAAACCCGAATAGGTAACCCAACAGATAGGTAGAAATATATACATATATATAGTTATATATAAAAATTACAAGTACGCTCTCTCAAGAAAGACACCACTACAGAGCCTAGGTATTCGCTCAACCTAACGCTCTGATACCAACTGAAATGACCCGACTTTCTCACCACAGAAAATCGCATCGTTTTTAAGAAAGAAAGGGATAGAAAATAGAAAAGACAGAGAAGAAGAAAGAAACAACATCAGAATCTAAAACAGCGGAACGAATAAATTATATTAATCACATAATACATCACATAGTATCATATACATTAGAGATACACAGATATACAACACATTCTAGACAGTTATAAACACCTGTCTAGTTATACGACTCAATACAACTCGAAGACAACCGATTCAGAGAACATACAGCGGAATACTATAGCTATACGCAGAAGCCTCCTGCTCCATTGCTCCTCCAGAATTCGTCAAGCCAACCTGAATTCCCCTGGCTACTCGTAAAAATTTGAGTACCCAAGAGTTTAAGAAAAATAGAATAAACTCCGGGTCAGACATGGGTCTGGTGTGAGTAAACGGTTAAAGTTGCTTAATTTTCAAAAAAAACCTTTTGAAAGAAAAGGTATCACGTAAGACTTCCCACACGTAAACATGGAAAAGTTTTTACCTTACGCTAACCAAAACATTTGATAGGAAATCCAGTGATATTATAATAGGTCTAGGGTTTTCAAATAAATATGAAATAGCCGAAATTGTTACATTATTAAATTCCAGCTACTAGCCACAAAAGTGGGTAATACAATCAAATCCGATGGCACTTATTGGATTTTGGATTCCATACAATGGCAGGGCTACTGGGATATCGCCCGTCACAGTACGTGGCCTAGATCACCGTACCAAGGAGTATGCCCGCTCCCCTGCAACACTAGGCCGGAACCATTCCTTACTGAACAATTCCGAATAAGACAACCCCGGCGGATGTAGCTATTCAACCGCCCACACAGCCGAAATAAAGGGGACTCTAGACAGGGATTAATCTCATCCTACTTGGGAATGACCCACTTAGCCTTGCTGCACCTCCCCTGTTTTAGCCATTCCCGGTTGATGAGGCCTGAGGCTACGATTACCTTTAGTGAACACATCACTTAGAATGCTCATCGTCCACTGACGATGTTCTGAAAGCATTCAATCTATACAAGTTCGTTCCGGGTTCGAACGAAACCGAAGGCATTATCTCGTTACACTCATTTTGGAATCACCCTCAGAGTTAACGACAATAACCCTTGCACTCTGAATCTTCACTTGAGATTCACGACCTATCGTTAATTTGGATCGATGTGGTTTTCGGATATCCAAATATGGAAACCAGATCCCGGTCTTAACGAAATCCAAAATGTATCTTTTAGGTCCAAGTTGTTTCAGGTTAAACAATTCAATTCAACTATCTATATACACACAGATAGATAATTCACAAGTCACAATTGATAATCACATTATCATAATAAACAGATGATCCATAACAAATAGGTAATCCATATCATCATCACAATAGATAATCTATATTACCATCACAATGCAACCAAGCATTCATACCACACAACATTACTTATCTCATTTCTGAGATAACATCCATTCAAGACAATCAATGTCATACATTCATACATAAGCAATGATTTACTTAATCACAACATAATTAATTTAAAATGAATTAAATTAACTATCTCTATCTCTAATTAAGTTAAAGTGAATTAAATTAATTACTTCATCTCTTAATTAATTTAAAATTAATTAAATTAATTATCTTCATCACCATAAATCTTGCTTACTTATCCATTAATTAAACCAATTAATTAATCATCATCTTAATTAATCAACCTTGATTAATTAACTCTAAATCAAGTAATTAATCCTTAATTATTCTCATTAATCATATTACTTAATGAACCTTAATTAATTACTTCCATTAATTAATTAACTATAATTAATTACATTATTTCTTAATTAATTACATTAATTAATCATGCTTAAATTAATTGCTTTCAATTAATCAACTTTAATAAATATAAACAGTAATTAATTATTCTTAATTACTTCTTAATTACTTTTAATTTCTTTTATAAATTCTTTGATTTATTACACAAGTAATAAACCCTTAATTACTTTAACAAGTAATTATCCATTTAAAATTACTTTTCAAATAAGTAATTTCACTTATCTCAATTACCCCTGTAATTTATTCATCAATTACTTAAGTAAATACTCTTATCATACTTAATAATTCATCAAGTGGTTATCTTTGATTAATTAACAAATTAATTAACTCAGCTTGATCACAACACCCCATAAATCAAAATCGAGTAATTCATCCCTTAATTACTCTTTAACCAAATTAATCATTAATTTACAGATTAATTATCTTCAACTATTAATTAATAAACCTTAATTATTAATCAATCCTTTAATACAAAGTAATCAATCACTGATTACTTTTATAATTAGTTAATTAACCTTAATTAGCTAATTAATCATCTCTTAATCATTAATTAATAAAACTTAATTATTAATTAACAACCTTAATTACACATTAATTAATCCATAATTAAAATTAATCAATCCTTAATTACAATTAGTTAACCTTTAATAATAGTTAATTAATTCTTAATTAACTTGCATTATAGATTAATAACCTTCTAATTATTAATCAAGAAAACCCCAATTAAAACTTAATAAAACTTAAGTAAGTATTAATTAATTACTATTTTAATTAACCCTTAATTACTTAATTAATAAATAATTACAATGTAATTAATCATTAGTCATTACTTAAATCATCATAATTATTGGTTAATTAAATTAATAATTATCCTTAATTAATTTCTTAATTAATCCCTTTTAAATAATTAATTAATTACTTAATTAAACTTAAAATTCTTAATTAACCAATTAATTATTATTTATTTAACTTAATTATCCTTAACATAAAACATTATCTTTAAATAACCTTGAAACTTTACTTAACTTAATTCATTAATTAGTTTAAGATATAAAGTAATCATCAATTACTTACCCTTAATTATTAATTAACAATTCCTTAGTTTCCAATTAATAAATTACTTAAAACCCTTAATTGTTAATTATACATCATTATTCATTAACTAATTTAAAAAACATTTCCTTATAATTTCCTTTTATGTTTCAAAATAAGTTTTGAAAATAACATTAAGTTTTTAACTTAAAACATTTAAATCCATTCATACAAATTCATTTGTATAAACAAATAAATTTAAAGAAATAAGTTTCCAAGAATTTAATTTAGCTTAAATTATTTAAATTTTAAAAGTTACTTTATTTTAAATTAAAATAATCTGGTTAACATTTCACTTTGGGTTTTAAACCATGTATTATTGAAACAAAACCCTGGTACATCATTCCTCTTCCCTTTCTTTTAGTTTACATTTCAAAGTTTAGTTAGGATTTAAAATTTAAAGAACCTGTACAATTAAAACTACAGGTTACAAACCATACTAACTCGAGTTAAAACTCGAGACAAAAACCCTAAAACACGAAGCCACCTTCGAGTCATTTACCCTATACCCTGCTAATACCCAGCAACCCAAACAAAACACAACCCACTGACACCCAACATCTCGTGCACCTGCACCAGTAATGGAACCACCTTCGATCAACGACGACTCCATCGCCAAGTCACCCAACATCCCTACAATCACTTACGATCAACAGAACATCGTTTCTTGCCTCGATTCGAAATCGAGTACCCAGGGTGAAACTGAAACCCAAACCATCATCATAAAAATTCCCTGAACCGTTGCCTCCGATCAACGATAACCCCTACAACTCCGGCTATGGGTTGCCGACCCACCGCGCAACCTTCTCCCAAAATTACTTCAAGCTCGATGCAAAAATGAAGATGCATAAGACAAATTCCAAAGTTCGAACAGAACTAGGTTTAAAAACAAAATCGAGCAATTTCAACCTCCATAATGGATTACAAACTCTTCAACAATTTTTACCTTACTTCCCAATCCTACCCCTAGCTCCTTCAAGAACCCCGAGCACCCCAGATGCAAAGATCATCAGATTTTGACCAAAACCCAATTTCCAGATAATACCCAATTGCTCATTCAATACATTATTAAATTTTGAGATTTTCATTTTAAAATTCATATTTTCCGGTGGTACTTTAGTTTATATAATTATTTTATCCAAATTCAACATTTGGTTTCAAACATTGATGTTAATTTGTTACTGCATTATTTGCTTCCAGATAAGTTTCAAATACCAGAACTTAGTTTTATTTTTAGTTCGTACTTAATCTAACTTATTTTGCTTGAATCAAAATCCTAACCGTTGTTTAAATAAAAATAGCTTGAAGATTTGATTTTTAGCTCGAACTTTACAGTAGGGAAACAGAGAGGAAAATGAAACCAAACATACACAGTTTCAAACATAACAAAACCCATTGCATAATTATATCTACACAGAGGTAACTTCTATGTATATAAAATAAACATCATCTCAAACTTTCATGCAACAGAAAATTACTACTTAAATTTTTAGTAAATTGTTTACTCACTTTTTTTTTAAATGCAGTGCAGAGGTTTGATGACAAAACTGGAAATTTGTCAAAATACTTTGAACTTGAAGCTTTTGAAACAGAAATGCTTAATCCCTTTGATTAGCCTTTAAACTGAATTACTTTAGGTTTCCTTGACTCAGATTCACTTGCATCCATATGAAAGATGATGCAGACATGGGAAATTGCAGATCTGGGTTGAAATTTTCATTGAGCTTTTGAAACATATTGCAGATTTTGTTTGCACTTGATTTTGTTTTGAAAACAAACTGCAGGCATGCAGTTTTAAAGGATGATTGCAGGAAAATAAATCTTGCAGATTTGATCTGCATATGATTTTAAGTTATGGTATTTGGTTGGAAAATGGGTTACAGGGTTTCAAATTTTATTTCAGGATGGTGCTTGAATTTGAGGAGTAGATGGCAGGTTTGGGAAAAATTTTACAGGAAAACAAATTTGTAGATTTGATTAGAGGAGATTTCATGTTTGATTTTGAAGATTTTCTGATTTCTTTGAAGAGTAAAGATTGCATTGACATTCTAGTTTCTCTTAGAAATGAACACAAATTTAAAGAAAAAGAAAGTGAAGAGAGATGTGTTTATATAGGCAAAATTTCAGTTTTATTAAACTAAAAGAAAATAAAAAAACATGGACACTTGTCTTAATCTTAGATTAAATGTTTAACACATGTTATCTAAATGATTTAGAACTAAACACTTGTCAACATTTATTTAATTTTTATCCTAAAAGAAATTTTAAAAAGCTTTTTAAATTAATTTCCTAATTAACAAATATGTTTTCTTAATTTAAAAATACTTTTCTAATTAAATTCCTAATTAACAAATACATTTAATAATTTATAAAAACTTTTCTAAATTTATATAAATACAATTTTTAAAAGAAAATAAAAGCAATTATAATTTAAATAAAATTATATATAAAATTACAACCTCATTTTTAAAATGCTATTTCAAAAACCTTTATATTTATTCTTACTAAATAAATACATATCCAAATTTCTATAGATAAATTTCTATAAAAGAATAATATAAAACAAATCTTATTTTTAACTAAAACATTATCTATATATTTAAATCCAAACTATATTATTATTTTAATTTAAGATGTATGTATATTCCCTTAAATTCAAATTTATATATTCAAATTCAAAGTCAATTTAAAAATCCAAATCTAAAATCAATTTAAATAAATATAAATATGAATTTAAATACACAGATATAAATCTATTTAAACACACATATTAACTTTGAAACCAATAAGTCAATTTAGAATTTATTTATACAAACAAAATAATTATTATTATTTTAAAAACCAATCTATAACCATAATTAAGACATTATATTATTATTACTTGGTTAATTATTTTTGAAAATAACAATTTATCAATTTACAATAATTTAAACTAAGAGATTATCACATTTTAAATTCCTGGAAATTCCGGGATATTACAAGTATATCATATAAATAATAGTCACAGATCACAACGGAATAGTAAACATCATATACATAAACAAAACTGAGAGTCTATCAAATATAGCACTAGACTCACATAATACACATCTAATACAAATCTCTAACTTAAATAATACATCTCATATAAAAAACTCAAAACCCTCAATGGGATAAACTAAAAGTCAAAAATGTTTATCTCTTTGCTAGCACAAACATACAAAGGTCCACCTGTTCTGTAACCTGAAAAGTCTTAGCTTAACCCAAGTATTAAAATAACACCCAAGTCAGTCGATCTCTTAATATCCAAAACAAGATATAGCACAAGGATATATGCAATATAGATAGATACAGGTGTTATATATATATATATATATATATATATATATATCAAGTCAAGGGAATGGTTCAACTCTAATTACATCACAAGCATGACTATTCAAATCACAAACATAAATGAATCACAAATAATTAAAATCCATTATAAAACAAAAAAAACATTTCAACCCCAAACATTGAATAGATCAAAAACCCAGAAATTCCAAAACAAAGGATAATATTCAAAATTCCGAAAAACCAAATCCAGAATGATCTCAATGATCGTATTAGTATTGTAGGAAAACAAAAGTGGCGTCCCTCATACTGATCAGATACTAAGGATCATCCATACCGTGAAAACAAAATCTCAAAACTCTTGAAAACCAGACCAGAGAAGATATAACTCGTTTCTATCACTAGTATCATATAAAAATCCATGAGTTTACTTCTTAAGGATCTAGCAGTTCCACGCCACACACTAAAAGAGTATAAACTCTAAAGTTCCAAATACTATCACCTTTAGTAATCATAAGAACTTAACCAAAGAAACCCATACAGTTTGGTGAAATTCAAAGATTTACTAGAAGCTAGTAAATCTCACTCATTCTGGATACCACTGGAATACTTAAACTATATTCTATTAAGGATCAATTGGTTCCATCAAACACTAAAAGGGAATACAACTCTAAAGTGTTAAATACTTCCATGTAACAATAACAAGAACTTAACCAATGCATCTCCTACTACCTGGTAAAATTCAAGTATTCGCTAATTTGCTAGTGAGTACCACTCAAACATTCTATACAACGGGTTGTACAATATTCGATGAAGCGTTATTTGAAAGCATTTAAACCAATAAATAACACTAAGTCGATTATTAGTACTTCCTAGATTATAGAATTAAGGTTCTCAAAACATTTTATTTTGAAAATCTTCTCGTAATCCAAAGTCACACAAAATTTCCAACATATTATTTAAATAGGCAAGTGTTAAATCCATTGAAAGTCCGATAGGAATTTATGGTTTTGAAAATAAATAATATAATTTAACATGTATAAAATGATTTCAAAAACCCTTTATTTGAATAATACATTCAAACTGTTCATTTTTAAAATCCATAAACTCAATTATTTCTCAATCATACATATATATAGTTATGCTTTAATAAAATAAACCATAGTTCCATTTTTAATATTAAAATACTTATATATATACATAATCATTCCAAATTCTTATTTAAATGTTCCATAACTCACAAATTATGTTCCAAGCATGTGTGTGTATAATTAGACATTTATTTTATAAAACCGTAAATATTTATTTCCTAACCCATAGAGGTATTAAAACCTTTGCTTAAAAGCAACTTGATTTTTATTTCCAAAATTATTTCAAAATAGTACTATATATAATTACCTACGAAATCATTTATATAAAGGAATTTAAATTGTTATAGAAATTTAGTCTAAAATATATATATTATAATAAACCATAGTCCATAAAACATAAGGAAAGTAATTATTCCCAAAGTCCAAAATTCATCACAAGACCATATTAGTAAATTTTATCCATAGAGATATACTCTACATCATCTCAAAGCAAACTATCATGAAAACAAAGTCCATATATTCGTAATTCAAAATCCTAAAATAGCATTGAAATCATCGCAAAACAGTAGGAAATAGGACATCAAAAACAAGCAAATATCAACAAGGAAATAAAAAGGAAAACAGACGGGTGAACGGAGCAATCAGGGAGCGAAACAAGCATGATCTGGGGCTAATCCATGCCATGAATGGTGCACCGTTCTAGAGGGACTGGTGGACCTGTGATACAACCTGGCTGAATCTTAGGCAGTGTACGCGGCTCCCAGATTGCCGATTGGTAGGATTTTCCGACAATGGATGCTTCTAACTCATAGAGCACTATTTTTGCTGACGTGCTAGCATACAAAAAACTACAATTTGATATCATTTGGGATCATAAGACAAGAGTTTCACCAAATAGAAGATTGAATAACATGAATTAGAAATATAACAAGAAATCAAGATCAATTCAACCATATATTCATCCAGTTCAACCAAATATCTAATCTACTCTATCTAGAGATAGTAATGAGGTAAACTTACTATACAAATCTGAAATTGAAGATTATAGCTTGGATTCTCCTAGGCTAGCTTCGCTCATCAAATAGACCTTGGTTAAGCTTAGAAATTTGCAAAACAAAATTACCGTCAATGCGATCAATTCAGTTAACAGTTGTAACGACCCGAAATTTTCGACCTTGAGAATTCGACACTAATACGTTCTGTAGAAGTGCCGAGCAATCGAACGCCAGAAATCTCAGATTGTTAGGGTAAAGAAGAAAAGAGGTAGAAGAAGAACAGAAATCAAAAACATAGAATCTCATATTCGCAGCGGATTAAAATATAATATCAAATAATATCATTTATACAAAGATAAGCAGTAATTGTCAGGTTACATTCAATATATCAGGGTACAACCATTTACAAATAATCTGGACAGTTATAATTAACTTGTCCCAGACTACAATCAAATCAACTCAAATACACAGCGGTAAACTACATACGTTCCTGTTATTCAACTCGCCTCCTAAGCTCCAAAACATCCTAACCTGAAAATCTGTAATACTCGGTCTAACCCGAGCATTACAATAAAGTAACACCCGGGTCAGGCTGGATACTAGCATGAGTAAACCCATATAATTTGAAGATACAGAATTATAAGACTTATTTGAAAACCAGGGGTAACTCGTACCTCACAGCGAGTTCGTAACTTGTTAAAACCAACACTTATCTCACAAAAAATCCCTAAGTACCCTTACTTAGTTTCAATGGTCCAGTTTACTTAAATTATTCCATTCCAGCCTATTGATTGCACATATCAAATCTACAAAAGAATTATTGTAGATTACAAATCGAAGTGGTTTCGGATATTTGCTGATACCCAACCTCGGTCTCTTCGAATCCAATGTCTTTGTTAACCCAAGTTGTTTAAGTGAAAACAATTCAATTCATATTCAGAGTAACATATTCACATAGCAATTTCATTACAGATAAATAATCCATATTATCACAATTCAATCCAACATAACATCTCACATAACATCACAAATCACATATCAGAGATATCAAATAATCCAAGGCAATCAATATAATTAATCATCCATAAGCAAGATTAATTGGTTGTTCAATTTTTAATTAATTCAATTTAATCTTCAAATAAATTAAATTAATTACCTTTAAATCCTGCTTACCTAACATTAATTAATTACAAACCATTTATTATCACTGTAATTAATTACTTAAATTAACTAATCAACCTTTAACATTAATTAATTATAATATAATTAATTAACCTTTAATTACTCTCATTACTTAATTATACCATAATTAATCAAATTAAGTAATTACCTTTTTATTTATTTCATTAAGTAATTAACTATCCTTTAATTACTTTCATTAACCCTTAATTTCTTAAGTCCTTAATTAATCTAAGATAAACCATTATCTTAATTAATTACTTAATTAAATTATTATTAAATTTCATTTGCAATCACATAGGAATATAATTAAATAATTAACTTATTATATTAAACCAAAATGATTTAAATTTGAACATTTGACTTATAATTTATTTTTGAAACTTGTTTAATATTTAACTTTTGCTTTGAAAACCTTCCATTCTTTAGCTTTACTTATAAAACCTAGATAATTCCAATTAATTTTAAAGGACACAGGCCCAAGCCCAAGCCACGAACTCTTTCTTCTCTTCTCTTACTTACAGTAAATACAAAATTATCTCAAATTCCTCTGGCCCAAAATCTTCCCCTTTTTCCTCACGCCTTCTTCTCTGATCTTCGAATACCCAGTGCACATGAAACACCGTGCACATGCACACCCATTTTCGACCATCCACCGCATCACCGACCAACTCCGCAAGTCCCACTTGACTTCCCTACTGCCTCCACCACCAAGAACCCCTTGATCTCTCCTTTGTTCAAATTCCGACAGGAAATCCAAGGGGACTCATAGTCCAGTCACCACCAAACACCCACCACAGTCACCAGTGACTACCATCAACTACCATAAAACTCCCATGTATTCGTCATGGCCTTCTCCTTCAATTCCCCCGGGTCAGCATCTCCCATTCCTCCCTACCACCCTATAGATCGGCCACAACCGAGCACCTTCCTAATCCCATACCTGAACCCTAAATCAACCACAATTGGTCAACCTGCCGCTAAGAAAAATACAAAGCCAATTTTCCCAAACTTCCAGACCCACAAGCTACCTCTACCCTCGGCCTCAGCTAATGATTCCTTCGATTGCCAGAGAAATGATGAAAGACCAATCCCCATTCATCTCGCAAATTCTCAACAATTACTGACTTAAAAATCTTGAATTTCTTGTTAAAAATCATGGTTTCTCATCACGAATCCAAAAATATAATCAAAACTTGGAATTAAAAATCTTGATTTTCTATCCAGAAATAAATTTCACTATGATTTCTTGATTCCTTTAAACTTACTTGTTATTTAAACTTAAAAATATTTTTAAAAATCAATTTTAGTTATTACTAATAGATTTCCTTTAGGGATCATAACATAAAACCGATTATAAAATGAGATATGAATTTTTTTAAAGAACTTTTGAGCCTGATATACAGCAGAGATAAGTATAAACATATATACAGACATGCACCTGAACTTCATACACACACACACACATATACACATGCAGATACTCTAATTCATCCATGTAACCATATTCATCACTTCAAGTACTTATCTGTTGCATCAAATAACAGATTAAAACTTTTTTATAAAAAGTTTACTCACAGACATTTGGAAAAAAACAGAGGAAACAAAATTAGTTTACTCACAGTTATAAGATGCTGGATAGTATTTTGAAATCTGGAAAATTTGATTTGTCTTGATCTTCTTGAATTGATCTTTGAGTTGAATCTACTGCTAGCTTTGCCTTCAGACTTGAATTTTTTTTGATTTTTGATTCTTTCTAGTTTTCTTTTGAGTTTTCTTAGGTTGAAAATTTGAAGCACTTGAAGTTTGTAACGACCCAGAATTTTAATTTATTAAAATTTGAATATTTAATTAATTTTAAATATTAAGAAGTGAATTTATAAGTCGAATTAATTTTATTTTGAATAATTGGATTTAATTGAATAATTAAATCGATAATTTAATATGTTAAATTATGGAAATAATTGAAAATTGAGTTAAGTATGATTGAAAATGATTTGTAAAATTTTATTTTATCATATTGAAGTTAGAATGATATTTTAGAACTTTTAAAATCGAATTAAAAGTTAATTTGTGAAAATTGAATATTTTAATATTAAAATCGACTAGTGAAAATAGTCAATTTTTGAACAGTCTCAGAATTGGACGAAACCAGTTCCATTGGATTCATCATAGTTAGTTATTACCGGATTTCAATTTTCGTGTCAATCGGAGCTATCGTTTGATCGTGGCAGCTCGAAACGCATTGAATTATTTTTAATATTAATTTGGCGAGTTAAAATAGCCATTTTTCAAAAGGTCTCGGATTTCGACGAAACCTGTTTCATCGGATCCCTAATGTGATATTATTGTAATGTTTCAAATTTCGTGTCAATTGGATTTACCGTTTGTCCGGTACAAATTAAAACGCCTAGAAAATCGTTTAAATCGGTTTAATTTAAATTGAACGTTTATAGCCATAACTCGCACAGATGTCCGAATTAGCTTCCGAAACCTGTTCCGTTGTGTCCGAAACGCGGGGTAAACCCTAGAAACGCTAGTTACGGCGCGTGAATCGGAGTTCGGAATTTCCGGATGAATAGTGATTAAAAAATTCCCTATAAATACACCTAAATTCTCACAAAAAAATAATAATAATAAACCCTAATTCTAAATGGCCGGCCGCCACCAACAAACCAAAGGCCAGAATTTTCCCTTCTTCCTCCCTCAATTACTCCCAATCCATTCATCGATTCAACGAAGCTTCAACACGAGAATTGTAGATGGTCTCGAGCACTACAGATCTATACGGTGATGATGGAGTTTGGCGTCGCGTGGAGAGAGGGGGATGGCCGCGTTTGTCATGGAGTGCGCACGGTTTTCCATGCTAAAGGGGGGGCCGAGCTTCATGTGGTTGAGGCCGAGCAAGGTGTTGGTGAAGGGCTTCGACATGGAACTAGCTGATCGTGGTGGATGTCGACAAGGATGGAGCATAATTAAACCCTAGCTTGTAGATATGGGTTTCTTTTTGCACGGCCTGTAGATGGAGTTGCGTGCGTGGGTTGGGAAGATGGTGGGGGGCCATTGGATCTGGAAATGCACGGTGGTGATTTGCTGTAGGGTTTTAATTATAAAATTTATGTTGAAATTTTTATATAAAATTCGAGTAAACTTGTAAAATGCATAACTTTTTCATACGAGATCGAAAACGCGCGAATCCAGTTGCGTTGGAATCGTATGGACGAGCACTACGCGATGAAATTGGATTGGAGTCGTTTGGAGTTAGTGAGAATTTTGGGTAAAATTAAACGTCCGTTTAATTTTATTCGAAATAAATCGCTAAAACAAAATAGAAATCAAGGTGAGAACTTCTCACTCAATCCAATCAGTTTCGATTTTTATTTTAAATAGTTAGATTTAAAATATTTGAATGCATGTTTGAATGATGATTGTTATCTATTGATTGTTAAAATAGACATTATGCACCGTTAGTAAGCGGATGTTATTTATTAAAAACATATACCGCGAATATTTCATAAACAGTGAAATTGGTATTATATATAATAGCAATATATATATATATTGGCATATGTATATATTGGAGTTATTGATTCCCCGCATTTTTTAGCGGATGAGACCCTATTGCGCCGTCTATTAAGCGGATAATATTTTAAATCCCATATACCGCGATAATTCCGTACTGGAGCGGAATTGGTATTGTGCTAATGTTTGTGGATGCAGGGAAACAGGTTGGAGGGATCCAACTGGATTCCTCAACAGTATTTATTTGATTTCATATATTTTGATATTTGATGGATTATCATATCGATATATGATATCGTTGTCGTCGTGATTGGCTATTTGGTATGTAGCATCATTGAACCAAATTTTGGGATTTTAAAATGATTTTAAAGTGATTTTTGAAAGTATACGTTTATAAAATATTTTTGGAACCGATCCATTTTAAATAAATAAACGTTATAATTTTTAAAGTTATAAAAATTATGATTTTTGAGAAATATGGTTAAAGATTGATTTTTGAGAAATATGGGTTAATGTTTTTTATAAAATAATTAAATTGGATTTTTGAATTTATTATAAAAAGTTTAAAAATAGGATTTATAAAATTTGATTATTTTATAAATCAAGAGAATGGTGAAATTATAAAGGAGATTAAAGATGTTTTAAAATAATAGTATAAATTGATTTTATAAAGGATTTATAAATTGATATTTATAAATTAAAACATTTGAATTATAAAAACGAGTTTTTATAAGTGTTAGAATGAATTGTGAATGAATTTTATAAATGAATGAAATTTATAGAATTATAAACGGTGAAGTTAGAAATGGAATTTTATAAGCAGTAGGTTTATAAAATTTATAAAGTTATTGAAAGAGTATATTTGGATAAATAATTGAATCTAATAAGTTATAAGATTTATAATTATGAAGTTTAAAGGAATGATTGTGCAAACAAATAAATTATAAGTATTTAACTTATAATATGAATTTTAGTATATAAATGAGCTATGAATTGAATATAGGGTAATAAAGGAATTTATAAGCATTGTTTTATAAATTCGAAAACGACTTATTTTAAGAAGTAAATTGTTGAAACCTATTAATGGAGTTATATTCACATTTTTGACTGTGAATAACCCTTTAAAATGAAATGTATAAAATGATGAAATTGGTTAACGTAGTATATTCACGTTTTTGAATAGTGAATAATATGTTAAAGAAAATGTTTAGGATGTGATATTTTAAACAGACTTAAAACGATCTAACGATGTTTTAAAATGTGTTGAGATTCGAAACCATAGATTTCAACATTTATTGTTGAAATAGACGTTTTCGAGAAATAAAAGGAAATAGTGGACTATAACACTGTTGTTATAGTAAATGATTTCCGAAAGGAAATGTTTTGTATAGTATTGGGATTTATATATCTATTTTAATTTCGAATCCCTATACTAGTGATTTTGGGTCGTCGTAACGATGTTTTACGCAACATTCGTTTTGGCCCAAATAAATATGTTTAAGAGAATGATTTCCTTAAAGAATGAAATATATACTTAATCTCGATTTAAGTATATTGAATATTTTCCAAGTGTTGAAAATAAATAAAATTTGTGAATTACTTATTAAATAAGTATGGAAATGTTTTCCAAGATGAAGTGAATGTTTTGAGAATTTATCTTTTTGAAGATAAATTGAAATGAATAATTGAAATCGTTTATTCATAAATATTTTGAAATATAAATTCATTATGGAATTTATAAATGAAAAGGAGAATTTGTTTAAAAATAAATATTGATTTATTTTTGAAGTATTGAAACTAATATATCTTGTAAAGATATTTTGGAAAAGAAATAATTTGGAAAATTATTTGGAAACTGGTGATGTGTGCATATCCATCGATAGTTCAATAACCGACTATCAATATTTCCCTTTGAATGGGTAACTGTTGTGATTTGTTTGAATTTGAATGCCACACTTATTTTTGAATAAGCGCTCACTATTCGGGTTAACCGGGAAAGGACCATGGGGTCGTATAACCCATTCCGAATATGTGATACGTCATTATGAATTGCATTTGAAGATCGGTGTTGAAGACCCGGTATTTGCGAGAGCGATAGGATGACCTGTCGATTGACTCTGCACCGAGTTGCTCCGGTATTGAGTTCTCCATATGTGATGGGAAATCCGATCAGGATTGTGGATATCCGGATTGCAAGGACTTCTTTGTAAGTGCCTTCGGTTTTGTTCGATCCCGGAACAGACTTGTATGGATTGTATGTCTGACGTTACAAATTGAGATATAAAGCAGATTTCTTTCAAATATGTTTCTGTTGGTGGCGGAGAATTTATTCTTTTAGCTTAACACCCTTCTCTGAGACGTACGAGCTTAGAGGTTATGTAGTTGAATGTTATCAGCGATATATTCCCAATTTGGTAATGTGACATGCTGAGTGTTGCTGTGAAATGATCATTGTGTTGATTATTTGTGATAGGATCGTCTATCCTGGTGATCATTTCTATGATCATTTGTTGACCCAAAGCATGGCTTTTGTATAAAGTATGTTTTTGTGGACGTGACTTCGTCGAGCCTCACACCCCGTGAATGGTCAAAACAGGAAAGATGCAGCAAGGTTATGAGGGGTAGCGCCCTTTAGGATATGTGTATTTCCTTCTGGAAAAGGGTGGTATCATGGTATGGAGCCCAGATACTTACTCATGTTTAAAACACTTTATGATTGTGTGAATTGATTACGAGCGCTCGGTTGAAAGGTCCCAAAGGACCGGGGGATGGCATATTCGGTCAGTTGTTACTCAGTTAGGGGTAACCCGGCCTTGTGTTGGTAGAGATCCGGTTTGGTTCTCGGGGATGTCCATCCAGAGGCATTCTCATGTGGCAATGGGAAGTTCCTTGGCATGATCATTCGTTGGAAATCCAATTACCAATACGAAACTTGTACGGTATTAGTTGTAGAACCTGCCATTCACTTATGGTGGTCACCACTGTTTGGATGGTAGCTATAGTAGGCATACGATAATGGTCGTATGTTGGCTAAGATTTATATTCTACTTTCAAAATGAATTTTTCCTACACTATGCACTAATAATAATATCAAATGTTCTTTTAAATGCGTATCAAGCATCTTTGACTATCATAAGGAGAAATCTCCTCCGATTCTGCGTTTGCATTGTGTGTGTGTGCGGGAGGCCTTATGGTAGTCTCATTTTTAAAAGCATTGCGAATTAACTTTAAAAATATTCCTCTATTTTTGATTTTAAAGATAAATAAACTGTTTTGAGTTCCCACACCAGTCTTGCTTATGCTAGGTGATATGTGATGGGGGGTTCTCGCTTCGCGGTTTGGTGGCGAACGGGAGACTCTTACCCCCACACGTCCTCTTTACGGGGTTGGTTAGGCGAAGCCGTGACATTCGAAAGGGTGGCCGTAAAAGCAAGTTTGGGATATCAGTGTAAGCCACGGTGGGGCTGGGATGGTAGAAAAGCCTACCGGTTGTGACCGCTTCTCCTTACATTTGGTATCAGAGCTTATGGTTAAGCGAAAACCATGGTTCTGTTGGGTATTACTCATTAGAGATAGAGTCAGTAGTACTCTAGAATGAGTTTGAGTGTAATAATAGCTATGAGAGCGTATTTGTTAGTGAATATAAATTGTTTTGTATTGTGTTGGCTTATCGGTTGATTGTTTATAGATTTCAGTCGATGTAGTCTAGCTAACTATCGTAGATAGGGGTTTCTAAACTCTTAAACAAGATAAACCGACACGATATTGTTTTAAATTGGGTAAATGAAATAATTTTACCTTGAGTATATTTTGTATATGAAGAAATAATTTTTCAGAATTATTAAAGTGTATATAAGTTGATTGTTTAGATGTTTGAATAATCTAAATTGAAGAATAATTGTATACGCAAAAGAATTATAAGAATTGAATTATAATTAAGGTGATTTACAATTGTGAAATAAACTTATATATATAAGAAGTGAAACTATATGAATATATTTATGAATATGAGTTATAAATAAAAATGAATTTAAAGTTAAATGGAAATTTACTTTAGAATTTGGAAGCTGAATTGATTTATAAGTAGGAATTTAAGTTATGTAAAACCAAGTGATGTTGTTAAATGGAATATAACTTAAGAGATGTTGAATGAAGTTGATATTGGTATCAAAATAAATTAATGAAGTTAAGTGATAGATTTGAACTTGAGTTATGTAATGAAATTCAACTTTTGTAATTAAATTGAAAGTGATGGTGTTAAACCAAAATGAATAAAGCAAAGGGATTTGGTTGTAATTAATATACATTGGTTGTTATATGGTTGTTAGATGATTGTATATAATTCATTAAGTGTTAATGAAATTGAAAGCTAAAGTAATTGGAATTCAATTGGAAGTTAAGTGAATCTTAAATAGAATTGAATTTGATTTGGAAGTGAACCAACTTGAATATAAATTAGTGAATATAAACTAATTGAAAATGAATGTTAGTAAAAACATCCACTGTTAATGAATCGAATGTGATTAAATTGAAAACCATTTCATTGAATATTAATGAGAATATGAATGAATATATATTGGTTATGAATTTGTTGGATGATAGTTGGTTGATGGTTGAATATATTGCTTTTATTTCATTTGCTATGTTGACATATATAGTTATTATTTTGCTATATGTTGTATATTGATACTATTGTCATATATGCATGATTCTCATGTTGTTTGTTGAGTGATTAGTAGGTGCGGATTGCGTTTGCTTCGCATTTGGAGCTCGTTTTCGCGCTATATTAGCCGTATATGCTTGCTAATAAAATATAAGGTACATATCTCGGATTACATACCGTACTTTTACACTTTTTTCCCTTCGGGATGCCTCATTACTTGATGAGATGTATATTTGTGATATATATACTGTCATTTTTTTTTCGGATCGAGCCGCGCAAAGGAGACTATGGCGAATTTTTCTGGAAATTTAAGGCGTTAGAAAAATTTTGAGGAAATTGGAAAAGTTTTGAAAATTTTAACTTTGATTTGAAATTGAAGGTTAAACAATAGTAGTTGTTTTTGAAAAGATAACTAAGTATGATTTGAAAACTTAGTAAGTATTTATAAGAAGTTTAACTATGGATTTTGGAAAGTTAATAGATTCTGTAACCTTTCTTACTTGATAATTTCGAGGACGAAATTCTTTTAAGGGGGGAAGATTGTAACGACCCAGAATTTTAATTTATTAAAATTTGAATATTTAATTAATTTTAAATATTAAGAAGTGAATTTATAAGTCGAATTAATTTTATTTTGAATAATTGGATTTAATTGAATAATTAAATCGATAATTTAATATGTTAAATTATGGAAATAATTGAAAATTGACTTAAGTATGATTGAAAATGATTTGTAAAATTTTATTTTATCATATTGAAGTTAGAATGATATTTTAGAACTTTTAAAATCGAATTAAAAGTTAATTTGTGAAAATTGAATATTTTAATATTAAAATCGACTAGTGAAAATAGTCAATTTTTGAACAGTCTCAGAATTGGACGAAACCAGTTCCATTGGATCCGTAATAGTTAGTTATTACCGGATTTCAATTTTCGTGTCAATCGGAGCTATCGTTTGATCGTGGCAGCTCGAAACGCATTGAATTATTTTTAATATTAATTTGGCGAGTTAAAATAGCCATTTTTCAAAAAGTCTCAGATTTCGACGAAACTAGTTTCATCGGATCCGTATTGTGATATTATTGTAAGGTTTCAAATTTCGTGTCAATTGGATTTACCGTTTGTCCGGTACAAATTAAAACGCCTAGAAAATCATTTAAATCGGTTTAATTTAAATTGAACGTTTATAGCCATAACTCGCACAGATGTCCGAATTAGCTTCCGAAACCTGTTCCATTGTGTCCGGAACGCGGGGTAAACCCTAGAAACGCTGGTTACGGCGCGTGAATCGGAGTTCGGAATTTCCGGATGAATAGTGATTAAAAAATTCCCTATAAATACACCAAAATTCTCACAAAAATAATAATAATAATAATAAACCCTAATTCTAAATGGCCGGCCGCCACCAACAAACCAAAGGCCAGAATTTTCCCTCCTTCCTCCCTCAATTACTCCCAATCCATTCATCGATTCAACGAAGCTTCAACACGAGAATTGTAGATGGTCTCGAGCACTACAGATCTATACGGTGATGATGGAGTTTGGCGTCGCGTGGAGAGAGGGGGATGGCCGCGTTTGTCATGGAGTGCGCACGGTTTTCCATGCTAAAGGGGGGGCCGAGCTTCATGTGGTTGAGGCCGAGCAAGGTGTTGGTGAAGGGCTTCGACATGGAACTAGCTGATCGTGGTGGATGTCGACAAGGATGGAGCATAATTAAACCCTAGCTTGTAGATATGGGTTTCTTTTTGCACGGCCTGTAGATGGAGTTGCGTGCGTGGGTTGGGAAGATGGTGGGGGGCCGTTGGATCTGGAAATGCACGGTGGTGATTTGCTGTAGGGTTTTAATTATAAAATTTATGTTGAAATTTTTATATAAAATTCGAGTAAACTTGTAAAATGCATAACTTTTTCATACGAGGTCGAAAACGCGCGAAACCAGTTGCTTTGGAATCGTATGGACGAGCACTACGCGATGAAATTGGATTGGAGTCGTTTGGAGTTAGTGAGAATTTTGGGTAAAATTAAACGTCCGTTTAATTTTATTTGAAATAAATCGCTAAAACAAAATAGAAATCAAGGTGAGAACTTCTCACTCAATCGAATCAGTTTCGATTTTTATTTTAAATAGTTAGATTTAAAATATTTGAATGCATGTTTGAATGATGATTGTTATCTATTGATTGTTAAAATAGACATTATGCGCCGTTAGTTAGCGGATGTTATTTATTAAAAACATACACCGCGAATATTTCATAAACAGTGAAATTGGTATTATATATAATAGCAATATATATATATATTGGCATATGTATATATTGGAGTTATTGATTCCCCGCATTTTTTAGCGGATGAGACCCTATTGCGCCGTCTATTAAGCGGATAATATTTTAAATCCCATATACCGCGATAATTCCGTACTGGAGCGGAATTGGTATTGTGCTAATGTTTGTGGATGCAGGGAAACAGGTTGGAGGGATCCAACTGGATTCCTCAACAGTATTTATTTGATTTCAGATATTTTGATATTTGATGGATTATCATATCGATATATGATATCGTTGTCGTCGTGATCGGCTATTTGGTATGTAGCATCATTGAACCAAATTTTGGGATTTTAAAATGATTTTAAAGTGATTTTTGAAAGTATACGTTTATAAAATATTTTTGGAACTGATCCATTTTAAATAAATAAACGTTATAATTTTTAAAGTTATAAAAATTATGATTTTTGAGAAATATGTTAAAGATTGATTTTTGAGAAATATGGGTTAATGTTTTTTTATAAAATAATTAAATTGGATTTTTGAATTTATTATTAAAAGTTTAAAAATAGGATTTATAAATTTTGATTATTTTATAAATCAAGAGAATGGTGAAATTATAAAGGAGATTAAAGATGTTTTAAAATAATAGTATAAATTGATTTTATAAAGGATTTATAAATTGATATTTATAAATTAAAACATTTGAATTATAAGAACGAGTTTTCATAAGTGTTAGAATGAATTGTGAATGAATTTTATAAATGAATGAAATTTATAGAATTATAAACGGTGAAGTTAGAAATGGAATTTTATAAGCAGTAGGTTTATAAAATTTATAAAGTTATTGAAAGAGTATATTTGGATAAATAATTGAATCTTATAAGTTATAAGATTTATAATTATGAAGTTTAAAGGAATGATTGTGCAAACAAATAAATTATAAGTATTTAACTTATAATATGAATTTTAGTATATAATTGAGCTATGAATTGAATATAGGGTAATAAAGGAATTTATAAACATTGTTTTATAAATTCGAAAACGACTTATTTTAAGAAGTAAATTGTTGAAACCTATTAATGGAGTTATATTCACATTTTTGACTGTGAATAATCCTTTAAAATGAAATGTATAAAATGATGAAATTGGTTAACGTAGTATATTCACGATTTTGAATAGTGAATAATATGTTAAAGAAAATGTTTAGGATGTGATATTTTAAACAGACTTAAAACGATCTAACGATGTTTTAAAATGTGTTGAGATTCGAAACCATAGATTTCAACATTTATTGTTGAAATAGACGTTTTCGAGAAATAAAAGGAAATAGTGGACTATAACACTGTTGTTATAGTAAATGATTTCCGAAAGGAAATGTTTTGTATAGTGTTGGGATTTATATATCTATTTTAATTTCGAATCTCTATACTAGTGATTTTGGGTCGTCGTAACGATGTTTTACGCAACATTCGTTTTGGCCCAAATAAATATGTTTAAGAGAATGATTTCCTTAAAGAATGAAATATATACTTAATCTCGATTTAAGTATATTGAATATTTTCCAAGTGTTGAAAATAAATAAAATTTGTGAATTACTTATTAAATAAGTATGGAAATGTTTTCCAAGATGAAGTGAATGTTTTGAGAATTTATCTTTTTGAAGATAAATTGAAATGAATAATTGAAATCGTTTATTCATAAATATTTTAAAATATAAATTCATTATGGAATTTATAAATGAAAAGGAGAATTTGTTTAAAAATAAATATTGATTTATTTTTGAAGTATTGAAACTAATATATCTTGTAAAGATATTTTGGAAAAGAAATAATTTGGAAAATTATTTGGAAACTGGTGATGTGTGCATATCCATCGATAGTTCAATAACCGACTATCAATATTTCCCTTTGAATGGGTAATTGTTGTGATTTGTTTGAATTTGAATGCCACACTTATTTTTGAATAAGCGCTCACTATTCGGGTTAACCGGGAAAGGACCATGGGGTCGTATAACCCATTCCGAATATGTGATACGTCGTTATGAATTGCATTTGAAGATCGGTGTTGAAGACCCGGTATTTGCGAGAGCGATAGGATGACCTGTCGATTGACTCTGCACCGAGTTGCTCCGGTATTGAGTTCTCCATATGTGATGGGAAATCCGATCAGGATTGTGGATATCCGGATTGCAAGGACTTCTTTGTAAGTGCCTTCGGTTTTGTTCGATCCCGGAACAGACTTGTATGGATTGTATGTCTGACGTTACAAATTGAGATATAAAGCAGATTTCTTTCAAATATATTTTTGTTGGTGGCGGAGAATTTATTGTTTTAGCTTAACACCCTTCTCTGAGACGTACGAGCTCAGAGGTTATGTAGTTGAATGTTATCAGCGATATATTCCCAATTTGGTAATGTGACATGCTGAGTGTTGCTGTGAAATGATCATTGTGTTGATTATTTGTGATAGGATCGTTTATTTGATCGTCTATCCTGGTGATCATTTCTATGATCATTTGTTGACCCAAAGCATGGCTTTTGTATAAAGTATGTTTTTGTGGACGTGACTTCGTCGAGCCTCACACCCCGTGAATGGTCAAAACAGGAAAGATGCAGCAAGGTTATGAGGGGTAGCGCCCTTTAGGATATGTGCATTTCCTTCTGGAAAAGGGTGGTATCATGGTATGGAGCCCAGATACTTACTCATGTTGAAAACACTTTATGATTGTGTGAATTGATTACGAGCGCTCGGTTGAAAGGTCCCAAAGGACCGGGGGATGGCATATTCGGTCAGTTGTTACTCAGTTAGGGGTAACCCGGCCTTGTGTTGGTAGAGATTCGGTTTGGTTCTCGGGGATGTCCATCCAGAGGCATTCTCATGTGGCAATGGGAAGTTCCTTGGCCATATCATTCGTTGGAAATCCAATTACCAATACGAAACTTGTACGGTATTAGTTGTAGAACCTGCCATTCACTTATGGTGGTCACCACTGTTTGGATGGTAGCTATAGTAGGCATACGATAATGATCGTATGTTGGCTAAGATTTATATTCTACTTTCGAAATGAATTTTTCCTACACTATGCACTAATAATAATATCAAATGTTCTTTTAAATGCGTATCAAGCATCTTTGACTATCATAAGGAGAAATCTCCTCCGATTCTGCGTTTGCATTGTGTGTGTGTGCGGGAGGCCTTATGGTAGTCTCATTTTTAAAAGCATTGCGAATTAACTTTAAAAATATTCCTCTATTTTTGATTTTAAAGATAAATAAACTGTTTTGAGTTCCCACACCAGTCTTGCTTATGCTAGGTGATATGTGATGGGGGGTTCTTGCTTCGCGGTTTGGTGGCGAACGGGAGACTCTTACCCCCACACGTCCTCTTTACGGGGTTGGTTAGGCGAAGCCGTGACATTCGAAAGAGTGGCCGTAAAAGCAAGTTTGGGATATCAGTGTAAGCCACGGTGTGGCTGGGATGGTTGAAAAGCCTACCGGTTGTGACCGCTTCTCCTTACATTTGGTATCAGAGCTTATGGTTAAGCGAAAACCATGGTTCTGTTGGGTATTACTCATTAGAGATAGAGTCAGTAGTACTCTAGAATGAGTTTGAGTGTAATAATAGCTATGAGAGCGTATTTGTTAGTGAATATAAATTGTTTTGTACTGTGTTGACTTATCGGTTGATTGTTTATAGATTCCAGTCGATGTAGTCTAGCTAACTATCGTAGATAGGGGTTTCTAAACTCTTAAATAAGATAAACCGACACGATATTGTTTTAAATTGGGTAAATGAAATAATTTTACCTTGAGTATATTTTGTATATGAAGAAATAATTTTTCAGAATTATTAAAGTGTATATAAGTTGATTGTTTAGATGTTTGAATAATCTAAATTGAAGAATAATTGTATACGCAAAAGAATTATAAGAATTGAATTATAATTAAGGTGATTTACAATTGTGAAATAAACTTATATATATAAGAAGTGAAACTATATGAATATATTTATGAATATGAGTTATAAATAAAAATGAATTTAAAGTTAAATGGAAATTTACTTTAGAATTTGGAAGCTGAATTGATTTATAAGTAGGAATTTAAGTTATGTAAAACCAAGTGATGTTGTTAAATGGAATATAACTTAAGAGATGTTGAATGAAGTTGATATTGGTATCAAAATAAATTAATGAAGTTAAGTGATAGATTTGAACTTGAGTTATGTAATGAAATTCAACTTTTGTAATTAAATTGAAAGTGATGGTGTTAAACCAAAATGAATATAAGCAAAGGGATTTTGTTGTAATTAATATACATTGGTTGTTATATGGTTGTTAGATGATTGTATATAATTCATTAAGTGTTAATGAAATTGAAAGCTAAAGTAATTGGAATTCAATTGGAAGTTAAGTGAATCTTAAATAGAATTGAATTTGATTTGGAAGTGAACCAACTTGAATATAAATTAGTGAATATAAACTAATTGAAAATGAATGTTAGTAAAAGCATCCACTGTTAATGAATCGAATGTGATTAAATTGAAAACCATTTCATTGAATATTAATGAGAATATGAATGAATATATATTGGTTATGAATTTGTTGGATGATAGTTGGTTGATGGTTGAATATATTGCTTTTATTTCATTTGCTATGTTGACATATATAGTTATTATTTTGCTATATGTTGTATATTGATACTATTGTCATATATGCATGATTCTCATGTTGTTTGTTGAGTGATTAGTAGGTGCGGATTGCGTTTGTTTCGCATTTGGAGCTCGTTTTCGCGCTATATTAGCCGTATATGCTTGCTAATAAAATATAAGGTACATATCTCGGATTACATACCGTACTTTTACACTTTTTTCCCTTCGGGATGCCTCATTACTTGATGAGATGTATATTTGTGATATATATACTGTCATTTTTTTTTTCGGATCGAGCCGCGAAAGGAGACTATGGCGAATTTTTCTGGAAATTTAAGGCGTTAGAAAAATTTTGAGGAAATTGGAAAAGTTTTGAAAATTTTAACTTTGATTTGAAATTCAAAGTTAAACAATAGTAGTTGTTTTTGAAAAGATAACTAAGTATGATTTGAAAACTTAGTAAGTATTTATAAGAAGTTTAACTATGGATTTTGGAAAGTTAATAGATTCTGTAACCTTTCTTACTTGATAATTTCGAGGACGAAATTCTTTTAAGGGGGGAAGATTGTAACGACCCAGAATTTTAATTTATTAAAATTTGAATATTTAATTAATTTTAAATATTAAGAAGTGAATTTATAAGTCGAATTAATTTTATTTTGAATAATTGGATTTAATTGAATAATTAAATCGATAATTTAATATGTTAAATTATGGAAATAATTGAAAATTGAGTTAAGTATGATTGAAAATGATTTTTAAAATTTTATTTTATCATATTGAAGTTAGAATGATATTTTAGAACTTTTAAAATCGAATTAAAAGTTAATTTGTGAAAATTGAATATTTTAATATTAAAATCGACTAGTGAAAATAGTCAATTTTTGAACAGTCTCAGAATTGGACGAAACCAGTTCCATTGGATCCGTAATAGTTAGTTATTACCGGATTTCAATTTTCGTGTCAATCGGAGCTATCGTTTGATCGTGGCAGCTCGAAACGCATTGAATTATTTTTAATATTAATTTGGCGAGTTAAAATAGCCATTTTTCAAAAAGTCTCAGATTTCGACGAAACTAGTTTCATCGGATCCGTATTGTGATATTATTGTAAGGTTTCAAATTTCGTGTCAATTGGATTTACCGTTTGTCCGGTACAAATTAAAACGCCTAGAAAATCATTTAAATCGGTTTAATTTAAATTGAACGTTTATAGCCATAACTCGCACAGATGTCCGAATTAGCTTCCGAAACCTGTTCCATTGTGTCCGGAACGCGGGGTAAACCCTAGAAACGCTGGTTACGGCGCGTGAATCGGAGTTCGGAATTTCCGGATGAATAGTGATTAAAAAATTCCCTATAAATACACCAAAATTCTCACAAAAATAATAATAATAATAATAAACCCTGATTCTAAATGGCCGGCCGCCACCAACAAACCAAAGGCCAGAATTTTCCCTCCTTCCTCCCTCAATTACTCCCAATCCATTCATCGATTCAACGAAGCTTCAACACGAGAATTGTAGATGGTCTCGAGCACTACAGATCTATACGGTGATGATGGAGTTTGGCGTCGCGTGGAGAGAGGGGGATGGCCGCGTTTGTCATGGAGTGCGCACGGTTTTCCATGCTAAAGGGGGGGCCGAGCTTCATGTGGTTGAGGCCGAGCAAGGTGTTGGTGAAGGGCTTCGACATGGAACTAGCTGATCGTGGTGGATGTCGACAAGGATGGAGCATAATTAAACCCTAGCTTGTAGATATGGGTTTCTTTTTGCACGGCCTGTAGATGGAGTTGCGTGCGTGGGTTGGGAAGATGGTGGGGGGCCGTTGGATCTGGAAATGCACGGTGGTGATTTGCTGTAGGGTTTTAATTATAAAATTTATGTTGAAATTTTTATATAAAATTCGAGTAAACTTGTAAAATGCATAACTTTTTCATACGAGGTCGAAAACGCGCGAAACCAGTTGCTTTGGAATCGTATGGACGAGCACTACGCGATGAAATTGGATTGGAGTCGTTTGGAGTTAGTGAGAATTTTGGGTAAAATTAAACGTCCGTTTAATTTTATTTGAAATAAATCGCTAAAACAAAATAGAAATCAAGGTGAGAACTTCTCACTCAATCGAATCAGTTTCGATTTTTATTTTAAATAGTTAGATTTAAAATATTTGAATGCATGTTTGAATGATGATTGTTATCTATTGATTGTTAAAATAGACATTATGCGCCGTTAGTTAGCGGATGTTATTTATTAAAAACATACACCGCGAATATTTCATAAACAGTGAAATTGGTATTATATATAATAGCAATATATATATATTGGCATATGTATATATTGGAGTTATTGATTCCCCGCATTTTTTAGCGGATGAGACCCTATTGCGCCGTCTATTAAGCGGATAATATTTTAAATCCCATATACCGCGATAATTCCGTACTGGAGCGGAATTGGTATTGTGCTAATGTTTGTGGATGCAGGGAAACAGGTTGGAGGGATCCAACTGGATTCCTCAACAGTATTTATTTGATTTCAGATATTTTGATATTTGATGGATTATCATATCGATATATGATATCGTTGTCGTCGTGATCGGCTATTTGGTATGTAGCATCATTGAACCAAATTTTGGGATTTTAAAATGATTTTAAAGTGATTTTTGAAAGTATACGTTTATAAAATATTTTTGGAACTGATCCATTTTAAATAAATAAACGTTATAATTTTTAAAGTTATAAAAATTATGATTTTTGAGAAATATGGTTAAAGATTGATTTTTGAGAAATATGGGTTAATGTTTTTTTATAAAATAATTAAATTGGATTTTTGAATTTATTATTAAAAGTTTAAAAATAGGATTTATAAATTTTGATTATTTTATAAATCAAGAGAATGGTGAAATTATAAAGGAGATTAAAGATGTTTTAAAATAATAGTATAAATTGATTTTATAAAGGATTTATAAATTGATATTTATAAATTAAAACATTTGAATTATAAGAACGAGTTTTCATAAGTGTTAGAATGAATTGTGAATGAATTTTATAAATGAATGAAATTTATAGAATTATAAACGGTGAAGTTAGAAATGGAATTTTATAAGCAGTAGGTTTATAAAATTTATAAAGTTATTGAAAGAGTATATTTGGATAAATAATTGAATCTTATAAGTTATAAGATTTATAATTATGAAGTTTAAAGGAATGATTGTGCAAACAAATAAATTATAAGTATTTAACTTATAATATGAATTTTAGTATATAATTGAGCTATGAATTGAATATAGGGTAATAAAGGAATTTATAAACATTGTTTTATAAATTCGAAAACGACTTATTTTAAGAAGTAAATTGTTGAAACCTATTAATGGAGTTATATTCACATTTTTGACTGTGAATAATCCTTTAAAATGAAATGTATAAAATGATGAAATTGGTTAACGTAGTATATTCATGATTTTGAATAGTGAATAATATGTTAAAGAAAATGTTTAGGATGTGATATTTTAAACAGACTTAAAACGATCTAACGATGTTTTAAAATGTGTTGAGATTCGAAACCATAGATTTCAACATTTATTGTTGAAATAGACGTTTTCGAGAAATAAAAGGAAATAGTGGACTATAACACTGTTGTTATAGTAAATGATTTCCGAAAGGAAATGTTTTGTATAGTGTTGGGATTTATATATCTATTTTAATTTCGAATCTCTATACTAGTGATTTTGGGTCGTCGTAACGATGTTTTACGCAACATTCGTTTTGGCCCAAATAAATATGTTTAAGAGAATGATTTCCTTAAAGAATGAAATATATACTTAATCTCGATTTAAGTATATTGAATATTTTCCAAGTGTTGAAAATAAATAAAATTTGTGAATTACTTATTAAATAAGTATGGAAATGTTTTCCAAGATGAAGTGAATGTTTTGAGAATTTATCTTTTTGAAGATAAATTGAAATGAATAATTGAAATCGTTTATTCATAAATATTTTGAAATATAAATTCATTATGGAATTTATAAATGAAAAGGAGAATTTGTTTAAAAATAAATATTGATTTATTTTTGAAGTATTGAAACTAATATATCTTGTAAAGATATTTTGGAAAAGAAATAATTTGGAAAATTATTTGGAAACTGGTGATGTGTGCATATCCATCGATAGTTCAATAACCGACTATCAATATTTCCCTTTGAATGGGTAATTGTTGTGATTTGTTTGAATTTGAATGCCACACTTATTTTTGAATAAGCGCTCACTATTCGGGTTAACCGGGAAAGGACCATGGGGTCGTATAACCAATTCCGAATATGTGATACGTCGTTATGAATTGCATTTGAAGATCGGTGTTGAAGACCCGGTATTTGCGAGAGCGATAGGATGACCTATCGATTGACTCTGCACCGAGTTGCTCCGGTATTGAGTTCTCCATATGTGATGGGAAATCCGATCAGGATTGTGGATATCCGGATTGCAAGGACTTCTTTGTAAGTGCCTTCGGTTTTGTTCGATCCCGGAACAGACTTGTATGGATTGTATGTCTGACGTTACAAATTGAGATATAAAGCAGATTTCTTTCAAATATGTTTCTGTTGGTGGCGGAGAATTTATTCTTTTAGCTTAACACCCTTCTCTGAGACGTACGAGCTCAGAGGTTATGTAGTTGAATGTTATCAGCGATATATTCCCAATTTGGTAATGTGACATGCTGAGTGTTGCTGTGAAATGATCATTGTGTTGATTATTTGTGATAGGATCGTTTATTTGATCGTCTATCCTGGTGATCATTTCTATGATCATTTGTTGACCCAAAGCATGGCTTTTGTATAAAGTATGTTTTTGTGGACGTGACTTCGTCGAGCCTCACACCCCGTGAATGGTCAAAACAGGAAAGATGCAGCAAGGTTATGAGGGGTAGCGCCCTTTAGGATATGTGTATTTCCTTCTGGAAAAGGGTGGTATCATGGTATGGAGCCCAGATACTTACTCATGTTGAAAACACTTTATGATTGTGTGAATTGATTACGAGCGCTCGGTTGAAAGGTCCCAAAGGACCGGGGGATGGCATATTCGGTCAGTTGTTACTCAGTTAGGGGTAACCCGGCCTTGTGTTGGTAGAGATCCAGTTTGGTTCTCGGGGATGTCCATCCAGAGGCATTCTCATGTGGCAATGGGAAGTTCCTTGGCATGATCATTCGTTGGAAATCCAATTACCAATACGAAACTTGTACGGTATTAGTTGTAGAACCTGCCATTCACTTATGGTGGTCACCACTGTTTGGATGGTGGCTATAGTAGGCATACGATAATGGTCGTATGTTGGCTAAGATTTATATTCTACTTTCGAAATGAATTTTTCCTACACTATGCACTAATAATAATATCAAATGTTCTTTTAAATGCGTATCAAGCATCTTTGACTATCATAAGGAGAAATCTCCTCCGATTCTGCGTTTGCATTGTGTGTGTGTGCGGGAGGCCTTATGGTAGTCTCATTTTTAAAAGCATTGCGAATTAACTTTAAAAATATTCCTCTATTTTTGATTTTAAAGATAAATAAACTGTTTTGAGTTCCCACACCAGTCACATGACTGACTCAGAGTTTATTGTTTTCCTTCCTAACTCTGGGTGCCCACCAATTTTCACACGGGCAGTCAAGAGTTAAGGTTTATCAGGATATTCTGGAGTTGCTGGAGGCAAGCTGGATGGCATGGCGTATTACTAGTATATAGTATTTCTTTTTCCGCTGCACTGTTTGTTGTTGTATGTTGTTGTACACTCTGATGATGATGTAATGTAATGTATAAAATGTAATAACTGATATAGTTCTTTGTTTAAAGATTATTCATTTATTATTATATGTTGTTCCGCTGCGAATTGTGAGATTCTGTTATTGTTCTGTTTTTCTTCTATTCCGTTCTATGTTCTTCTATTTTCTTTTCCCTCTATTTTCTACCTTCTTATGTCTTCTTCTACCTCTTTCTTCTTCTTTTCTCTTTCTTAAAACCCTAAGTGTTCGGTTTTCCGTCGTTCGATTGCTCGGCAGTCGATAAAGTGAGTATCGATGTTGAATTTTCGAAAGACGAAGAATCAGGTCCTTACAAAGTTGTTCAGTTTTTATTTTCACTTGATTTTGAAAATGAAAGAAATTGAGAAGGAGAGTGTAAAAACTTAGAACTGGAAAAGAATAGCCAGGCCTTTTTTTTGACAAAACATATTATTTATAATTCAATTAAAAATAAGAAGACCATTTCCACTTGTAAATGCAAGCTACCATAAGCTTACACATGTTTTATGCATATTATATGAAATTTACAAATGTTTAAACCTTATTATTATTATCTTACAAATGTTATAAGCATATATTTAATATTTACATTTATTAAGTTACATGAATTTATATCATTATATGTCTTCATATTATAGTTTAATACTTTGATATATAAATACAACTTATATATATTTAAAGGAAGTATCATCCTTTATTAGATCCTATTTTAAACTTAAGCGATTATATATTTAAATTATTAAATAGTATCTTTAGTGCTTTTAAAATATAGGATTTAACTTTAAATGTCTTATGAGAATTATTATATTAAGTTCAAAACAATGCTTCTTGACCACAATATATATGTATATATTGTAATTAGAACATACTTTTATTTGTTTTTGATATTATATATGTACATTCACACTTATATGCTTGTATATGAACACACTTAATTCCATCAACATAAAGTTTACATATACCTATATATATTACCTTGAATTAAATAGTGAAATATATTATTCATTTATCCAGTGATTTACATCATTTATTATAGTTTCTAATTTATATCCAGATATTTCTAATAATTTTAGAATTCTATTTTTTCAACTTACAAGTCAGTATTTAATAAATTGAATTCCGTTAATTAAAAATTAACAGAAGTTCAAAAATCCGGGTTATCACAGCAGTGGTAAGGGTTATAGAAAGAAATTTGGGGATCCAAAGAATTATTTGGAAAATCTAAGTATTTGAGGGCAGTTTTTAGTGTGAATAATTATATTTCGAACAGTTTGGATAATGTTTTTGATGCTTCTGATATTGCTATTTCAGTCCAGAGGGAGGGGCCTAGTTTCTTTGATCCATTTCTCGTAGGCCCTGCTTTATCACATTGTAGTGTGGATTCTCATTCTCTGAAAATTAATGATGCCTCATTTAATTATAAGTATACAGATTATGCTATGGGAGATTTAGGCCATGTTGTTCATCTGAGTGAATCGACCAAGAAATTTATTTTGTTCATAATAAAAGATCCAAAGCAAAGTCCGGTAAAGGGAGGTGTTTTGAGATATCCATTGCTAATAGCTTTAACTGTCTTAAATCTATGGGAGATTTTGGTATGAATTCTGATTTGATGGAAGGTGAGGTTGTGAATTCTCAGAGTTATGTTGTAGATAGTAAGAAGAAAATGGATGCTCATGTCTCTGATGACTGGATGGTTTCATGTGGTTGTGTCGATATTGATAGAGTGCATGGTGATTCAAGTTTACTATATGATACACATAAGTCCAGTGATTCTCTTGATGATGCACATAAGTCTAGAGATATCGATGTGTATGGTGTTGATTATCTTAAGACTAGCGATTCTCTGGAGATTGTTATGCACAAGGATGGAGTTGGATTGCTTGAAAGTAATGAGGTGGATATTTATGGTGATCTTTCATGTGAGGAGGTTGGGGTTCTTGATGAAATGGATGGGAGAAGTCTTTCTATTTCTGGTGTTGGGGAGATACAATCAGAGTTAGGGGTTACTGAATGATGTTGATAATCATGCTCCGGTTACTAATATCCTTCATTCAATTAATGGTATAGTTGTAAACTTTAGGGATGTTGATTTCAATAAAGGCATAGATACATATGCAAATGTAGGTCCTGATAATCTTCATATTGGGAATGTGAGAAGATTTACTGTTTCAGGTATTGGGGAGCTCAGTCGGAGGTGGTGGAGACTCAGATCGACGGTGACAATCATATCATGGTTGTTGTCAACTCTCTTGCAATGAGTAGCATGAATGCCAGTGCTGGTATGGATGCGTTCATAGTTAGGAAAGTTTATAATGCAACTGAAGCTATTGTTAATATTGTCTATTCTGGCGTTATTGATTTAGACAGTGGATATGTTATAGATGCTATGATTCAACGCGCATCATGCATATCTTCTGCTAGTATCAGTGAATGTATTATTGGCAGCAAATCTTCTTCTTTTTCTTCATCGACTAAGAGAGGTAGGCATAGGAAATATGTTGCTGTCAGCGGTACTGTTCTTCGTTGCGCTAGGGTCTATAGCTGTCTTTCTACGTCTATGGATGAGTCTCCTAATTCGAGTGCTATGAGTAGCACTACGAATTTAGGCAGTACTTATTCTTCTTATGTTCTAGTTTGTCTATCCACTAGTGAGTTATGTCGGTTAGCTAGGAATACTACTTTTGTTTTTACCGATATTGAGCTAGATACCATATACATTAGGAGTAAGGAAATAGGGAGGGTTAAATCATCTGGATTATGAGGATTATTAGTCAGAATATTACGGGTCTATACAATTTGAGTAAATTTGACAAAATTAGAGCTTTTTTAAAGATTATTTTATGCATATTACCCTTTTATAGGAAACTAAAATAGACTATCCCGATATTCGTTCTTATAGACGATTAGGTGCTATCATTTTGGACATTGGGCCTGTTTACCTTCTATTGGAGCTTCTAGGGGTTTACTTATTGGGTAGCACGATAATTTATTTAAACTTCTTCAAACTATTAGTAAGCAACACTCTTTACATATTATTCTTATTAACCATAGCGATAGCTCTTTATTAAATATTTCTAGACTCTAAAATTGGTTGTCGAGTTCTATGGAATGAATGTATGGAATTTAGATCTTCACTCCTAGATCTTGGATTATGGGTGGTGACTTCAATGTTACACGTTTTTTAAGAAACTTTCACCTCAGGAAGGGGATTTCTCTTCTATGGAAGAATTCAACAAATTTATTATTAATACTAATTTGGTTGAATTACCACTTACTAATAGAGAATTCACTTGGAGTAATACTAGAGGGTCCCCTTCTATGGCCCTTCTAGATAGATTTTTCGTCAATGGCGAAATTGATGATAAATTTCTTATTTGTGGAGTCTTTGGTTTACCTTATACTTATTTTGATCATTATCTTATCATTCTTACTTTGATCACCATAAAATTATTAATAAAACTTTTAAATTTGAAAAATTATGGTTATTAGAATCCAATTTCTCTAATCTAATTAAAAATAAATGGATTTTAATGAATTTTTATAATATGAAAAATATGGATAACTCTACAAAAAATTTTGTTTTAAAACTTAGGGGTCTTAGGAATTTTCTTAAAATTTGGAGTAAGAATGTTTTTGGCTGTATTAAAATCAAAAAAGAAAATTTACTTTCTGAAATGCTTAATATTAACAAGATAGAAGAAACTAGACAACTAAATCTTAGAGAGCGTAATGTTCTCGCTAATTTAAAAGAAGAGCTTAGTTCAATTTTAGAAAAATAAGAGGTTATGTGGAAATAGAGATCTAGAATTCAATGGATTAATGAATGTGATAATAATACTAAATTTTTCATAATATGGCTAATGGTAGAAAACATAGCAACACAATAAATTCTATTTTTGCGAATAATGTTGAATTGGTTGACCAAAGGGATCTAAATAGGAATTTATTGATTATTATAGGGACATTTTTGGCAATAAGAATAAGCATTGAATTAATGTTAGATGGAATGAACTTTACCCTTTGAATCTAGAATTGACTTTACTGACTTTAATAATCGTTTTTCTAAAAAGGAGATTTTAAAGGCTATTAATGACATGCCTAGTGATAAAACCCCAGGTCACGATGGGTTTCTATTTTATTTTACAATTTATTTTGTGATGTTTTAAAGTTTGACTTAATCAGTATGTTTAATAAATTTTATAATAGAAAACTGCAATTAGGTAGATTTAATTTTGCTAACGTCATTCTATCACATAAAAAATGGGTGCTAATAATTTAAAATATTTTAGACATGTTTCTCTAGTTAATTGTTCTGTTAAAATTATCTTAAAAGTCTTAGCTAATAAACTTAGCATAAGAATGAATGATCTAATTGACTGTTCACAAACCACTTTCATTAAAGGTAAAAATATCACTGATGTAGTGGCAGCTGTTCAAGGATACATTAATCATTGTTGTAAAAATAACATTACATGTGCTCTTCTAAAACTAGACCTTGCGAAATCTTTTAACTTGGTTGATTGGGATGTTCTAATTGATATGTTATTGGCTAGAGGTTTTTGTCGCAAATGGATTGAATGGATTATGACTTTGCTAGAAACTGGTAATTCAGGTATAATGGTTAATGGTATTTTAGGTAATAAAATTCAATTTAAATGAGGCATAAGGCAGGGTGATCCTTTATCACCTCTTTTTTTAACTTAGTTGCAGATATTTTCGCTACGATTATTAAAAAAGCAATTGGTAGTGGTTCTTTACTATGTGTTGGTAGCGAAATCTCATGCAATGGTCTCTCCGTTCTTCAATTTGTGGATGATTATCTTATTATTTACTTCTCATTTGCCTAATCGTGTCATTACCCTTAAATTTATTTTATACATCTTTGAACTTCTTTTAAGGTTAACAAATAATTTCGATAAAAGTTCAGTTTAGTTATTAAATGATGTTGACAAGGTTAAAGGTTCAGTTGCTAATACGCTTAATTGTAAAACTACGAATTTCTCTTTTCATTATCTTGGTTTTTTGATTACCGACTAAACTTAAGCATGATGATTGGCTAATTATGATAGATAAAATTAAAAATAGAGTTTCTAATTGGAATAAGAGGTTTTTATCAAGAGCGGGTAGATTAATTCCCATCAACTCTGTTTTATCTTCCAATATATTGGATGTCTATCCATCTTTTTCCAGATTGGATGATTAACAAAATCGATAAAATAAGAGGGATTTCGTATGGAGTGGCGTTAATTCTAACAGTAATCTTACATGTTTAGTTAATTGAGAAACCGTTTGTAAATCGAAAAAGGAAGATGGCTTAGGAGTTATTAATTGACATAACATGAATCTGTCTTTATTAAGGAAGTGGTTATGGAAATTTAAGGATGATAATTCTAGTTGAAAATGTTAATCCAAAAAAATGGATCAACACCCTGGATTAAGTGTGAAAGCACCAGTGTAGATAATTAGCAGCACAAATCTTGGATAAACAACAAATAAACAGCAGGAGTAAGAAAAGAGACATAGAATTTTTATAGTGGTTAGGCTGACTCTGGCCTACGTCCACTTTAATCAATGTTTATTATGATTATACTAGTTGAATCTCTCTAGATATCAACTAGTTAACCCTTGGATCTAAGTTACAATGAGCTAGAATAAGTCAGAAGTACAATGGTTGACTGGAGAATCACAGCAACCCCATTGATGACTGTTGTGAGGAAGAAGAAAGTTGAAGAAGTGAAGGAATTCTAGTAGAGTAATGGTGGCTCTCTCTCCATAAAAGATCCATCTCTAGTTGTAGGAAGGTGAGTATTTATAAGGAAGTTCAGTGAGTATTGGGCCAGAAGTCCAGGTGTAGAAGAGTCCAGTTGTTATGCCAAGTCATCACTAAACATCTCAAACTAGTCTGAGTCGTTTCTATGGATCGCTACCTATCCATAGGGGATGGATCGCTACCTATCCATCAACTTAACATATTTTTCTATCAGAAGCCATTACTCAGTGCTACGAAGGAGCTCGGAAAGTTTGAGGGTGATCCGACCTATCTTGATGGATCGCTAGCTGACTATAGGGGATGGATCGCTAGCTATCCATAGAGGATGGATCGATATCTATCCATAGGGGATGGATTGCTGGCTATCCATCAACTTAGCATAATTTTCTACAAGAAGCCTTTACTTAGTGGTACGAAGGAGCTCGGAAAGTTTGAGGGCAATCTATCCCATCTTGATGGATCGCTAGCTATTCGTAGGGGTTGGATTGCTAGCTATCCATCTACGTAGCATATTTTTGAGTGATCTTTATTTAGCTGTCTTCCTATCTTCTATTTAAGTGCCTTATCAAAATATTAATTCGGTTGGAGTTAGTTTGATCATTTGTCTTCATGGGTTATCTAGTCTAGAAGAATCATCCATATCTCGCTCAGATCTTAATAAAATCGAACGAAACTTTGCTGGAACAATCTAGAGGGTGTTATGGACCCAACATAAAAATTTGGAATGGTAGGGCCCACTCTAGATGGGTTTGTATAGATCTATCAAATCAACTCAAAATGACTTCGTTTTTTATGAGCCTTCTCCTCTATTTTCTACATGTTCTCCCAAAATTTCAAATCAATCTGACTTTGTATGAGTTTTGTAGGTCCATTTTAACTTAGCTGATTCTGGCCAAACAGCTTGAATCAAATGAGTCTTCACTTCTCGAGCTATATTATTTGGCATGCTACGAAACTTGGCAAGCATGCTTAGAAATGGTAATGAATCATGATGTAAGAGGTTTGGTGGGTCCATAAGAAAGCCTTATGGATCGTTAGCGATCCATTGGTGACACCTTAGTTTATTTTGGTATCTTTCCTCTGGGGTCTTTCCCTTCTTCTTTTCTTGGTCCTTTTGATTAATCCTTGAGTTGTTCTAGCTTACTCTAAATTTTCTAATTCTTATTGAATTTTGATGGTTTAAAAACCCGGTTAATACTGTCCCCCAAAGTACGCCTTTTGAATAAAATGTGTGCTTTGTTTAAGAACAAGTTCCTGTCTCCAATCTTCGATAATTGGGCTTTTCAGATGCTTTAGCCTTAGTGAATCGTCCATTTCCTTCGGATTCTCTTTCCAAACACAAGTCGTTCCAAACTAATTACATCCTAAGAATCTAGACTCTACCCAAGTGTAACCTATACATCATAATCATTATGATTTCATTCGGAATTATTACATCACATATCTCTAATTAAATCACATGCTTCCAAATACATCATATATTTCCAATTACATAACATATCTCCATTTACGTCGCATATCTCTAACTATTCCATGTTCATTCGGGATTTACATCATTCTCATTTTGCTTCTCATTCAGAGTTGTCATATCATATACCAAAATCACATTATATATCAAAAATCACATCATATATCATAATCACATCACATATTATGATCATCCTGTGTTCGTCCAAGATTTATCATTTTTATTCTATTTATAAGGCATTTAAATCCTTTTATTAAATCAAATTTGTTTTAAGGCTCGATTTCTCCTGATCGCTTAAGTTTAATGCACGATCTCTTTGGATCATTTAATGTTTTACGTTAAGGGGATGATCTCTCTGGATCATTTGTTTGTCAAGTTAAGGGGGATTAAGTAAGCCCAACAGCTCACTCTCTGCTGAGGGAACTTATTTCTTGCACTCCGGTCCCATCTCTTTGGTCAGGACTCTATGGCGATCAATATCGTACAAGTCCATCCACTCGCTCTCTAGCAAGAGGAGTCGCACCTTGCACTCCGATCCCGTGGCAGGACTCTAAGGCGATCAATATCAGTCGTCACAATCAATGTGGATTTTTCAAAATTCAAATATTCAAACCAAGACAAATAAGCAAAAATCAAACAAGCAGGAATCAAAACAAGCAGAATTCCTAAATGTTCACTTCGGAGATCCAACTCAGAGCATGCCTAGAGACCAATCTGGGTCTTGTACACGTGTAAGCGGTCCAAGGTCATTATTGTCCTAAATAGTCATCTCTGTCATCTGACTCAGAGCGTGCCTAGGGATCATTCGGGATACCATACACATGTAAGCGTAGAAAGATTATTATTGTCCTAAATAGTCATTTCAGGCATTCGACTTAGAGCATGCCTAGGGACTGTTTGGGATCCCATACAAATGTAAGCAGTTGAGATTATTGAGGGTAGAAAAAGCAGAAGATAGAGAGTAAGGGACGAACCTGCCCCCTGATCCAACTTTGGGCTTCTGGTTTTGGATCATTCAGTTATGTATTCGTACTCTGATGCTATTCTAGCTCCAACATCACCCATTTCAAGCGTTAAAGCTCATCCTAGATCCAAACCTATCGTGCCTCCAAGTCATGTAGGAATTATTTTAGTTTGTTTTGCTCTAACTCCAGATGCTCCTGCATTGGTTCCTATTGTTGATTCCAGTGTTGCCCCTAAGTATCGGTTGCTTTATGCATAGGGCAAGACTCCATCTTGTTCCAATGCAACTCCGACAGCTCTTATGTCATTCTCTGGAGTTTGATTCCAGTTCCCTGTAGATTTAACCATCTCTTGCTTCTCCATCCTCTATCTATCACTCTTGTTGCCTAGACAAGATCCCATCTTGCATCTCCTTCATCATCCTTTTCATTTCTTCTCTAATCACATAGATGGGTTGATGATAAATTAAGGACACCTCATGGCTTCCCCCAGGCTCCTATTGACTTGTTATAGCTCAAGAACTAGTATTAGGCCTACTCATCTCTCTAAATGTTAGATTCAGACTTTAATTCTTCAGATCTCTTTTAAGGTTCTCAGTGAATGCACCAAAATGTTAACCTAAAAAAAATAGATCAACACCTTGGATTAAGTGTCAAAGCACCAGTGTAGATAATCATCAGAACAAATATCAGATAAACAGGAAATAAATAGTAGAAGTAAGAATAGTGACATATTTTTTATAGCGGTTTGACTGACTCTGTCCTACGTCCACTTTAATCAATGTTTATTCTGAATATACTAGTTGAGTCTCTCGGGATATCAACTAGTTAGCCCTTAGATCTAAGTTACAATGAGTTAGAATAAGTCATAAGTATAAGGGTTGACTGGAGAATCACAATAACCCCCTTGATGACTGTTGTGAGGAAGAAGAAAGTTGAAGAAGTGAAGGAATTCTAGTTGAGTAATGACCACTCTCTCTCCGGAAGAGATCCATATCGAGTTGTAGGTAGGTGAGTATTTATAAGGAATTTCAGTAAGTATTGGGTGAGAAGTCCAGGTGTAAAAGAGTCTAGTTGTTGTGCCAAGTTATCATCAAAAATCTCAAATCAATCTGAGTCGTTTCTATGAATCATTGGCTATCGCTAGCTGTCCACAGAGGATGGATCGCTAGCTATCCATCAACTTAGCATATTTTTCTACCAAAAGCCGTTACTTAGTGCTATGAAGGAGTTTGGAAAGTTTGAGGGTGATCCGACCTATCTTGATGGATCGATAGCTATCCATAGAGGATGGATAGATAGCAATCCATAGGGGATGGATTGCTAGCTGTCCATTAACTTAACATATTTTTCTACCAAAAAGTCTTTGCTTAGTGCTATTAAAGGAGCTCGGACAGTTTAAGGGCGATCCGAACAATCTTGACAGATTGCTAGCTATCCATCCACTTAGCATATTTTTAAGTAAACTTTGGTTGGTTGTCTTCCTATCTTCTATTTAAGTGTCTTGTCCAAATATCAAGTCGTTTGAAGTTAGTTTGATTCCGTTTTCTTGGATCATCTCGTCTAGAAGAATCATCTATATCTCGCTCAAATCTTAAAAAATCATACAAAACTTTGAAGGAACACTCTAGAGGGTTTTATGGACCCACCATAAAAATTTGGGGTGGTGGAGTCCAATCAAGATGGGTCTCTAGCGATCCATCTAGATGGATCACTAGCAATCCGCCAAATCAACTCTAAATGACTTCATTTTTTTACGAGCCTTCTCCTATGTTTTCTAAAAAGTCTCCCAAAATTTCAAGTCAATCCGACTTTGTATGGGTTCTGTAGGTCCATTTTAAGTTAGCTGATTCTGGCCAAACAGCTTGAATCAGATGAGTCTTCACTTCTCGAGCTAGATTATTTGGCATGCTATGAAACTTGGTAAACATGCTTAGAAATGGTAACGAATAATGATGCTAGATGTTTGGAGGGTCCATGAGCAAGCCTTATGGTTCGCTAGCAATAGATATGTGATAGATCGCTAGCAATCCATCACTTTAACTTATTTTGACATCTTTCCACTTGGGTCTTTCTCTTCTTCGTTTTTTGGTCCTTTTGGTTGATTCTTGAGTTGTTCTGGCACAGTCTGAATGCTCTATTTCTTATTGAATTTTGATGGGTTAAAAACCTGGTTAACAGGAAAGAAATTATTTCTAAATATTATTATAATGGTAGTAATAAATTATACCAAATTACACCTTCTGTTACCAATAAATTGTCTAATTTTTGGAAATCTATTTTAAAATATCTTGAGATATTTAACCTTTGTACTAATATGATTGTTCATTCAGGAAATAATACTTCTTTTGGGCATGATCGTTGAATATCTGCCATTCCTCTTAGGGTAGAATTTAATGAGCTTTATTATATTTGTGACTTTATGAATTCTTTAATTTTAGATGTTTTTTCTCTGGATAATGATCCCCCTTGAAAATTTAGTTTTAATAGTATTTTAGAAGGTATAACTCTTAGACAAATTTCTTTATTATGTGCAAGATTTAATTTATATAATATTGATAAAGAAAATGATAAGAATAAATGGGATTGGGATAAAAGTAAGAAATTCGCTTCTAACTCTTTATATAAATTTCTAAATTTTTGGGCACTACTAATAACTCTTTTAAACTTATTTGGAAAGCAAATGCCCCACCTAAAGCTAAGATTCATATGTAGTTAATCATGCATGAGAAACTAAATAATATTGAATTTTTAAAAAGAAAAATTATGCAAATTGTTAATAAGTGTACTTTTTCTAAATTGTATTTTGAAGATATTAATCATGTTTATTATGATTGTATGGACACTTGCTACATTCTTAGTAATAGTCTCAAAATCTTTAACTTTATTCTTACAACTAAAGTTACTAATTATGATTTTTACTGAAATAATTTTAGATTTAAGTTTAAAAAGGAAAATATATTTTTACTATATACTTTATTCATTATAATATGTTGGTATAGTTGGCGTGAGAGAAACTAGAGACTTTTTAATAATAATAATAATAATCATATTAATAGATTGATATTTATAATATCAACATTTTGTTACAATTGGATCTCAAATCCTAAATATTCATTAGCTTAAAATTATCATTTTAAAGAATATCTTAATAAGGTTAGAAATAGCATTAATCTATTTAAACAAAAAAACAATATTTTTAACATTAATAATTATAGCATTAACATTTTCTTGAATTTGAATGATGATTTTACATACTACCATAATGTTCTTTTGATTAAAAGAGCATGAGGATAATTTTTTAGATTTTATAGTTTATAGGTTTATAACTTCATATTTTGTTAAAAATAGCATTAACAAATCTTTATTTCACATCTTTAGAGTTAGTTAAGATGTTGCATAATGAGCTTTGATCCTTTTTTAGTCCGTCTTTTATTTTAATTTCTTTTCTCTCTTATAATTCTAGCTTTAGTTTTATTACTTTTACTTCATTAATACATATATATGCATATAAATTTCATTTACATACATATATGTGTATTATTCTTATATTTTTGTTGAACGACCCGATTTTTTCGACTTCCGAAAGTCGACATCAATACTTCCACTGTATCAAATGCTGCATAGTCGAATGCCGCAAAACCAAACCGTTAGGGTTAAAGAAGAAGAAGAAACAGAAACAATAAGAGAATCTCACATTTCGCAGCAGAAAAAATATAATAGATAAATGAATATCTTTTAAAATAAAACACTATATTAGTTTATACATCACATTATCAGAGTTTACAACGACATAATACAATACTGGCAGCTATTTTAACTTGTTTACATAGAAATTTTGATTTACACCAACCCAAACGCAACAGACACTACATAGTATAAGTGATATGTCTCGCCATCCAGCTTGAACGCCAGATCTCCACAGTAACTTTTCTGACTTCACTCCACAATAGTGATAACCTGACTCTAGGCTGCACGTGTGGAAAATTATGGGCATCCAGAGTTTAGAAAGGGAACAATAAACTCCAGGTTAGTCATGGGACTGGTAAGATCTTAAAAACGAATATTTTCATAAAGAAAGGAAAAGAAATCTGCAATGCTTTTGAAAAATGAAACCACCATAAGGCCTCCCCGCACACACACATTGTAAATGCATAATTGGAGGAGATTTCTCCTTATGATAGTCAAACATGCTTGATACGCAAAATTCTTTTTAATATTATCATTAGTGCATAGTGTGGAAAACATTTCGAAAATATAATATTAATCTTAGTCAGCATAGGCATTTCGCACTTATGCCTACTATAGCTACCATGTTCAATAGCAGGTTACCGCCACATTCCATGGCAGGTTATACAACTGAAATCGTACTGGGCGCGTATTGTTTCTTTGGATTTCCAACAAATGGTCAGGCAAAGGAACTACCCGCACAAAATGGAATGCCTCTGGAGGGACGTCCCCGAGAACCTAACCGGATCTCTGCTACACAAGGCCGGGTTATCTCTGTAACTAGATAACTACTGACACGAGTATGCCACCCCCAAGTCATTACCAACCTTTATCCGAGGTGCCTTTCAACTAACAACCACAAATCAATAAGTTTTGCAGCAACCACAAAGTTAAGTATTTGGGCTCCATGCCATGATACCACTTATAATCTCGAAGGAAATGGACATACCCTTAGGGGGCGCTACCCCAAATAACCTTGCTGCCACGATTCCTGTTTCGACCATTACCGAGTTGTGAGGCTCGACGAAGTCTCGTCCATAAAGCTACACTTTTCGCAAAGCCATGATTCGATCAACAAATGATCAGTAGCACTTCGTATGCCACATTACCAATTTGGGAATGTATCACTAGTAACCATCAACTACGTAACCTTTGAGCTCGTACATCTCAGAGAATGGTGTTAAGGTAAGATGATAAATTCTCTGCCACCAACAGAAATGTATTTGATAGAAACCAGATTTACATCTCAAAGTGTAACGCCAGACAACATCCATACAAGTCCGTTCCGGGATCGGACGGAACCGAAGGCACTCCAAGAAGCCCTTGCAAATCCGGATATTCACAAATCACGTCCGGAATCCCCATCACAAATGGTGATAAAATCTCTATATCGAAGCAATCCCGGTGCAAAGACATTCGACATGTAATCCTTTCGCTTTCAAAAATACCTGGTTTTCAACACCATCTTCAAATGCAATCCCATTTCGTCATATCATTATTCGGAATGGGTTTTATGACACAAAGTCCTCTCCCGCTAATCCGAATAACGAGCGCTTATTTTAAAAATAAGTGTTATATAGAGATTTCAACAAATCACAACAATTTCCACTTTGATATTTAAACAAAAGATCCATCACAATCACAAAGGTTCGATGTAGCTTTCGAATATCCATTTGGAATCCGACCCCAGGTCGCATCGAAATTAAAATGCCATTAAAGAGGCCAATATTGATAGTCGGTTATTTAACTATCAATCATCATTCACAACAATCGCTGGATTTCAAATAATTTTCCCCAATTATTACTTTCAAAATACCTTGCAAGAAATAATTTTAACACTTCAACCATTTGAAAGCAAATTTCAATTCACTTTTCACGTTCCAATTTTTTGAAGACAAATTTCAAATCACATTTCCACACTTCAATCATTTGAAAATAATTTCAACTCATTTTTCCTTATGCGGTATGTCTTCCCAAATATTTATTCATTTCCACTGGAAATCTGCCGAGTTCAAATACTTTAACATAATTTAAAATACTTATCCAAAATATACTTGGAAACATTTAAAATAATACTATTTTAAACCATTTATTTAAATATTAGTTGTAAAAATATTATACTAATATCTAATATAAAACTTCAAGTCCAAACTAATTTTAGAATAAAAGTAGTAGATAGGGTATAACTATTTAAATAACCATTTTCTAAATTAAATATCAATTTAATCCTCTAAATAATCACTTCTATAATTTATTAAATAAATCTTTACTTTAAAGATTTTCAAAATAACTAAGTATCCAAAATATTCTTTCCTCAAACCCATCTTTACAACTTTAATTTATACTTATAAACTATATTGAAAACATACTCGGCTTTCTAGGGAAGTACACCTTCCATTCTAAAATGGTTCATCCCAATCAATTTATAAATCTTTCTGGATTTATTTTAAGTTTACGATCCAAATCCGTAAATTCCTTTCCACACTTTTAAAAATAAAATAATATCTATTTTAAAAACAAATTTTCCTTTTCTTTTATAAAATTCCTATTGTGAATTTAAATTTTCCAAATATCTACTGATATACAATTTCCAAATTGATTTCAAAAATCATTTCCAAACACCGAATCAATTTCCAAATTGATTTCAAATTTTAATTTAAACACCAAATCAAATTCCAAATTGATTTCAAATTTTATTTTAAACGCCAAATCAAATTCCAAATTCATTTCTAAATTTATTTCAGCATCAAACGATTTTCATTCTAACACTAAATCAATTTTCATTTTGATTTCCCAAAGATTTATTCCTTTAACACCAAATCAATTTTTCGAATTTGTTTTTAAAATAAATTCCTTTATCCCTTCCAAATTATTTTAAATTTATAAATCCAATTTTATTTATTTTTGGTATCCTACGATACCAAAAATATATTTCAGCTAAATTATAGCCTTCAACGATTTCAAACACAATATAACCACACACTGATTATAAATAAATCAACACACAATATTGAAACAAATTCAAATATTTGAGGAATCCAGTTGGATACCTCCAACCTGTTTTCCTGCATCCACAGATGTTAGCACAATAATTAAATACAAATTCCACTTCGAGGTGGAATATCGCGGTATATGGGATTTATAAAATACCATTCGCTATTATGCGGCGCATAGGGTCTCATCCGCTATATAATCGAGGAAATCAATCACTCCAAATACATATATAATACCAATTCCACTTCGAGGTGGAATATCGCGGTATATGAGTTTAATATAATATCGTCCGCTATTATGCGGCGTACAAGGTCTAATCCAATACAACTGATAATAATTTATCATACAAGCAAACAATCAACAATTTTAAATTTAACTATTTAAAATTAAATCAGAAAAATCAGATTGAGTGAGAAGATCTCACCTTTGCTTTGCATGCAATCCATTTTCATTCCAGCTTGTTTTTCTTTGCACTTTTGACCATGTATAAACAATTATATAATTTTATTAATATTCGAATCAATCGAACAATTCGCTTTTCGTTTGGTAATTTTAATTATCCAATGATTTCATTTCAAACCAATTTCTTTTAATAAAAAAATTAAATTTTAAACTAAATTTCCTTTAATGAATCATTTTATCTAATAAATTAAATTTCTAACAAATCTACTTTTACAAATTATTTTTAGTGATTAAGATAAATTTTAAATAAGCTAATTTAAACAAAATAAATTACCTTAAATTTTTAGATATAATTTATTTTATTTCCAATTAACAAAAACAGTGGATAACTCCCTTTACGTTTTCTTCAATAATAACAAAGATGTAGTTTTGTTATAGTATACTTCCTTAATATATGTATATATCTGTAATTAAAAGCTTTCTATATACGTATAAATCTATATAAACTCTTTACTATAATTTACTATATGTATCTTTTTTTTCTCGGTTCCCAACATATACAGACATATATATATATATATATATATATATATATATATATATATATATTTGATAAAAGAAAGAAAAAAAATTACCTCAGCTAAAAGAACGAACCCAGGCAGAAATCGCCACCGCCATGCCCAAATATGTCGCCAAGACGAATCACAACCACCATCGCGAGTTCTTTCGTTGACATTGAAGTCGACGTCAACTGTGCCCCTTCGTCGTCGTGAAGACTCCATCACATCACCCAAGACATCGTCGGCCAACGCGCGAGCCTGCCATCGCTGCCCACATCGCGGCCCATAATAGCGAAAACCCTAAATTAGTCGTGATCATTGCCGCGCATGCCACTGCTACCCATGATTCGATCAGATTGCTCAACCCTCGTTTTCCTCCTCTTCGACCCAGATGCACGATTACAGACATCGCGAAAATTCGACAAATCTGGATGCGATCGATATCCTTTGAAATCGAGACGCCCTCGATGATTTTCCCTCTTTTTTTTTAATTTAAGAATCGATCTCTTCCATGGGATCGAATTCAAATGCAATATCTTTGGGTTACAGATTTTTTTTCTTTCGTTCGAGAGCCTTTCCCTTTTTTTATTTTGATTTTCTGTTTTTCCCTAAAAAACATGCTCGGCTAAGGTTTTACAATACAAAAGAAACTCGTTTAAAATTGAATGCCAGGTGTTTTAAAAGAAACGCCAAGTGTTAGAAGAGAGGAGACGTCAAAAAAAAATTGTCTTGTAAAACATTATTATTTATTTAAATTCAAATCATCATGATTCTCTGTAACTTAAAATCTCGACCTCCAATCGAGGCATGCCGCCAGTCGTTTATAAGGTTATACCCTTATTAGGAACACAATGGAAAAAGGTCCGAGTCCAAATTTGATGTATGGAGAAGATAGCTTTTTGGACCCAGTTATAAAATTAAATTTCGATATAATCTTCGGCGCGTTTGCTTATCGTACGATCACAAGACAACTCCGAATGCTATGAAATTGAAATTCGATAATGATACAATATTACAGATCCAATGAAAATGGTGATGTCGAATTCCGAGACTGTGCCTCGGATGGCTATTTTTAAATACCGATTTAAACAATATAAATTCAAAACTGAACAAAACATTTTCAAATCCAATTCTAAAGCTTCCATTATCTTCAGCATTATCAATATAAATTTTCTAAGCCTTTGAATTATTTTTAATCGGCTAAAAATTGAAGATACAAGTTTTTTTTACCCAACTTCACATTATTAATTTGAATAATTTTAATTGCCAAATTCGTAACAATATTTGAAATTCAAGTTAAAAATATCTTTCAATATTTAAAATCAATTTAAGTATTTCCTTTTCAAATGTTAAAATTTTCGGATCGTCACATCCTCCCCACTTAAAAGAATTTCGTCCCGAAATTACTAGTTAAGAAGAATGATCCTTAACCCGTTTATCATTTTTCCAAAACCAAATAGTTTTATCAATTTGCCAAAACAAAACTTTTTACTAAAGATCCATTATCACTTCAACTATCTTTCTAAAAACTTTCGTAGATTCCAAACAACATTGTTTTCTTAACAATTCAAATTTAAATTCAAATTTTAAACTTTCAAAATTTCTCAAAATTTTCCTAATTCCCTAAATTTTCGAAAAATTTAACCAGCATCTCCTTTGCTTGGCTAGCTCGGTACGACTACAAAATGCCACAACGGACCCCCCCCCCCCCAGATTTCAAAAGAAAAGAAACAGCCAAGCGGCTGGACAAGAAAATCATCAAATTTCATACTGAAATTCAAGTACATACCTTTTTGTCGAGCAATTTTAGATTTATCAAATCCCATTTTATCCTTTGCCTTTAACACACCTGTAAATCTTTCTTAACTATAATGTCTAATCACAACATTCAAAACCATTTTATACATTTCTTTACGAAATTTCAATATTCATTTAATTCAAACCCGTACGATGTCCGTATATCATTCATACGCAATATCAAATTCGATCCCTCACTCGATCACACAATTTCACTTCCGAACTAGTATCGTCCATCCGACTTCCTAGTGCGGACTCAGATCTGGTTTCTTGATCAAAAACCGTCATTCTCCTTGCGTAGCTGTAAACTATGATAGAGAATTTCCAGAATCAACCAAAATTCCATATCCAGGTTCGTCGTCGAAATTCGAGTGAAAAGTCCCAACTTGGATCGATATAACTATCTTGAAATTATGTGCTCGAATTCTGGATCAAATCGCTATGCGAATAAAATAATATACGTACATCCTACGTATTAATTCTAATTGATTATTAGCTATATCAATTTTTCTTTTCTTTTATTCACATTGATTTTCATTTCCTTATTCACAATTTCCTTTTCACAGCTTCCAGTTTAATCTTCATTCACTTATCAATTCAGAATATTTCCTCAATTCCAAATATACTTAAGAATTTTATCATTTATTTCATAACTTCCATATAAGCATTTTATATACTTCCTATTTTTATTTTCAATTCACCACTTTGGTTTATATCTACTTATAATTAAACTGGATTTCAAATTCCATATGCATTCCATTTACCTTTCATTTATAATTATTGAATTCAATTCTAACTCCAATTCTATTTACTTACAAGTTCGAACTTAATTTCAACATTCAATTTCATTTTCATTTACTTGCAATTGTAAATTTATTCATTCATTCACAATTTATTTTCCACCTTAATAAATTTTATTCCAATCATTTAGTCTATAAGACTTCTCAAATTCATCTTTATTCAAATTAACTCAAGTTAATTTCAGTTTAAATCTGAATTTTTAAGTTTTCAAACTTATTTATTATTCCATAACTATTTTTAATAAGATTCCAGAGTCTTTTCAACCTTTCAAAATCATCTTTGAAATCAATTCAAATTATCTTTTGTATTTCCAAAACCAAACCCAGTTTTCCAAACAACTTTCGTTAAACAATTTGGCAGCAATTCCTCTTTTGGAAACTCGAAAATGAACGCCGATGATGTCGCGATCATCATCAGAATTATTTTGCAGCGAATGAAAAGAGTTTAGTGCTTTCATCCCTTCAAAACACTTTTCTAAAACCTTTGAAAATCATTTCCAAACTCAAAAGATTTAATTTTTTCCAAATCTCCATTCTTTTCCAAATTTCAAAACTTTTCAAACCCTTTCAATTCTTTTCAAAACAAGTCTGGAATTCCATTTCAAATTGCAAATCACATTTACAATTTACATTCTCAAATTCCGTTTGTATATGAATTTTATTTCTCAGCTTTAAGTTATGATTTCAATTTCTTATTCAATGTTCAATGACAATAATTTAATATTATCGCTTCTAAACAATCAAGCAACCATATACTATAATAATTTTCGAAAAATCATTTCCTTTTATATACAAAAATAATTTGGGTAAAATTATTTCATTTACCCGATTTTAAACCAATATCGTGTCGAATTGTTCTATTCAAGTGTTTAGAGATCCCTATAAATACATTAATTACTCGTATTGACCAGAATCCATATACCACTCAACAAACCAATCAACACAATATAAAACAATTTTTTTTATATTAACTAACAAATACACGTTCATATCTATTATTACACTTAAACTCATTCTAGAGTACTACTGACTCTATCTCTAATAAGTAATTCCTACAAGAGCCAAGGTTGTCGCTTAACCAATTGCTCTTATACCACATTGTAACGACCCGATTTTTTCGACTTACGAAAGTCAACATCAATACTTCCACTATGTCAAATGCTGTATAGTCGAATGCCAGAAAACCAAACCGTTAGGGTTAAAGACTAAGAAGATAGAAGAAGAAACAGAAAATAATAGAATTTCACATTTTGCAGTGGAACAAATATAATAGATAAATGAATATCTTTTAAAACAAAACACTATATCAGTTTATACATCACATTATTAGAGTTTACAATGACACAATACAACACTGGCAGTTATTTTAACTTGTTTACAATATAAATTTTGATTTACACCAAACCAAACGCAACAGACACTATATAGTATAAGTGATACGTCTCGCCATCTAGCTTGAACTCTAGATCTCCGCAGCAACTTTTTTGACTTCACACCACAATAGTGATAACCTGACTCTAAGCTGCCCGTGTGGAAAATTATGGGCACCTAGAGTTTAGAAAGGGAACAATAATCTCCAGGTCAGTCACGAGACTGGTGTGAGATCTTAGAAACAGTTATTTTCATAAAGAAAGGAAGAGAAATTCGCAATGCTTTTGAAAAATGAAACTACCATAAGGCCTCCCCGTACACACACACACAATGCAAATGCAGAATTGGAGGAGATTTCTCCTTATGATAGTCAAATATGCTTGATACGCAAAATTCTTTTTAATATTATCATTAGTGCATAGTGTGGAAAACATTTCGAAAGTGTAATATTAATCTTAGTCAGCATAGGAATTTCGCACTTATGCCTACTATAGCTACCATATTCAATAGCAGGTTACCACCATATTCCATGGCATGTTATACAGCAGAAACCGTACAGGGCGTGTATTGTTTCTTTGGATTTCCAACAAAAGGTCAGGCAAAGGAACTTTCCACACAAAATGGAACGCCTCTGGATCTCTGCTAAACAAGGCCGGGTTAACTCTATAACTAGGTAACTACTGACATGAGTATGCCATCCCCCGGTCGTTACCAACCTTTATCTGAGGCGCCTATCAACCAACAACCACAAAGCAATAAGTTTTGCAGCAACCACAAAGTTAAGTATCTGGGCTCTATACCATTATACCAATTATAATCCAGAAGGAAATGGACATACCTTCAGGGGGTGCTACCCCCAAATAACCTTGCTGCCACGATTCCTGTTTCGACCATTAACGGGTTGTGAGGCTCGAAGAAGTCTCGTCCACAAAGCAACACTTTTCGCAAAGCCATGCTTCGATCAACAAATGATCAGCATCACTTCGTATGCCACATTACCAATTTAGGAATGTATCACTAGTAACCATCAACTACATAACCTATGAGCTCGTACGTCTTAGAGAAGGGTGTTAAGCTAAGAGAATAAATTCTCTGTCACCAACAGAAATGTATTTGATAGAAACCATCATTACATCTCAAAGTGTAACGTTAGACACACATCCATACAAGTCCGTTCTGGGATCGAACGGTACCGAACGAAACTGAATGGAACCGAAGGTACTTCAAACAATCCCTTGCAAATTCGGATATTCACAAATCACGTCCAGAATCCCCATCACAAAGGGTGATAAAATCTCTATACCGGAGCAATCCCGGTGCAGAGACATTCGATAGATAATCCTTTCGCTTTCGAAAATACCCGGTCTTCAACACCTTCTTCATATGCAATTCCATTTCGTTGTATCATTATTCGGAATGGGTTTTATGACACAAAGTCCTCTTCCGGCTAATCCAAATAATGATCGCTTATTCTAAAAATAAGTGTTACATTCAGATTTCAACAAATCACAACAATTTCCACTTTGATATTTTAAACAAAAGATCCATCACAAGCACAAAGGTTCGATGTGGTTTTTAAATATCCATTTAAAATCCGAGCCCCGGTCGCATCGAAATTCAAATGCCATTAAAAAGGCTAATATCGATAGCAGGTTATTTAACTATCAATCATCATTCGCAACAATCGCTGAATTTCAAATAACTTTCCCCAAATTATTATTTTCAAAATATCTTTACAAGATATAATTTTAACACTTCTACCATTTGAAAACAAATTTCAAATCACTTTTCACCTTCCAATCTTTTGAAAACAAATTTCAAATCACATTTCTACACTTCAATCCTTTGAAAACAATTTCAACTCATTTTTACTTACGCGGAATATCTTCCCAAATATTTATTCATTTCCATTGGAAATTTGCCGAGTTCAAATACTTAAAAATAATTTGAAATACTTATCCAAAATATACATGGAAACATTTAAAATAAAACTATTTTAAACCATTTATTTAAATATTAGTTATGAAAATATTATACCAATATCTCATATAAAACTTCAAGTCCGAACTAATTTTAGAATAAAAGTAGCAGATAGGGTATAACTATTTAAATAACCATTTTCTAAATCAAATATCAATTTAAACCTTTAAATAATCACTTCTATAATTTATTAAATAAATCTTTACTTTAAAGATTTTCAAAATAACCTAAGTAAATAATTTCTCCAAAATATTCTTTCCTCAAACCCATCTTTAAAACTTAAATTTATATTTATAAACTATATTGAAAACATACTCGGCTTTTCGGGGAAAGTACACCTTCCATTCTAAAATGGTTCATTGCAATCAATTTATAAATCTTTATGGATTTATTTTAAATTTACGTTCCAAATCCGTAAATTCCTTTCCACACTTTTAAAAAAAAAACAATATCTATTTTTAAAAAAGAATTTCCCTTTTCTTTTATAAAATTCCCACTGTGAATTTAAAATTTTCAAATATCTACTAATATACGATTTCCAAATTGATTTCAAATTTTATTTTAAACACCAAATCAAATTCCAAATTGATTTCAAATTTTATTTTAAACGCCAAATCAAATTCCAAATTGATTTCTAAATTTATTTCAACACCAAATCGATTTTCATTCAAACACCAAACCAATTTTCATATTGATTTCCCAAAGATTTATTCTTTTAAAACGAAATCAATTTTTCGAATTTATTTTTAAAATAAATTCCATTATCTCTTCTAAATTATTTTAAATTTATAAATCCAATTTTATTTATTTCTGGTATCCTACGATACCAAAAATATATTTCGGCTAAACTATAGCCTTCAACGATTTCAAACACAATATAATCACACATAAATTATAAATAAATCAACACACAATATTGAAACAAATTAAAATATTTGAGGAATCCAGTTGGATCCCTCCAACCTGTTTCCCTGCATCCAAAGATGTTAGCACAACAATTAAATACCAATTCCACTTCGAAGTGGAATATTGTGGTATATGAGATTTATAAAAGATCATCCGCTATTATGCAGCACATAGGGTCTCATCCGCAACATAATGCGGGAAATCAATCACTCCAAACACATATATAATACCAATTCCACTTCGAGGTGGAATATCGCGGTATATGGGTTTAATATAATATCATCCGCTATTATGCGACTCATAGGGTCTAATCCAATACAACTGATAATAATTTATCATGCAAGCAAACAATCAACAATTTTAAATTTAACTATTTAAAATTAAATCAGAAAAATCTGATTGAGTGAGAAGATCTCACCTTTGCTTTGCATGCAATCCATTTTCATTTCAGCTTGTTTTTCTTTGCAATTTTGACCTTGTATAAATGATTATATAATTTTATTAATATTCGAATCAATCAAACAATTCACTTTTTGTTTGGTAATTTTAATTATCCAATGATTTCATTTCGAACCAATTTCTTTCAATAAAAAAATTAAATTTTAAACTAAATTTTCTTTAATAAATCATTTTATCTAATAAATTAAATTTCTAACAAATCTGCTTTTACAAATTATTTTTAGCGATTAAGATAAATTTTAAATAAGTTAATTTAAACAAAATCAATTACTTTAAAATTTTAGATATAATTTATTTTATTTCCAATTAATAGAAACAATGGATAACTCCCTTTACGTTTACTTCAATAATAACAAAGCTGTAGTTTTATTACAGCAAACTTCCTTAATATATGTATATATCTGTAAACAAAAGCTTTCTGTATACGTATAAATCTATATAAACTCTTTATTGTAATTTACTATATATATCTTTATTTTTCTCAGTTCTCAGCATATACATATATATATACATATATATATAAATTAAATAAAAGAAAGAAAAAAAATTACCTAAGCTGAAAGAACGAACCTAGGCAGAAATCGCCAATGCCACGCCCAAATATGTCGCCAATGACGAATCGCAGCCACCATCTCGAGTTCTTTTGTCGACATTGAAGTCGACGTCGACTGCGCCCCTTCGTCGTCGCGAAGACTCCATCACATCACCCAAGACATCGTTGGCCCATGCGCGAGCCTGCCGTCGCTGCCCACATCGCGGCCCATAATAGCGAAAACCCTAAATTGATCGTGATCATCGCCGCGCACGCCACTGCTACCCGCGATTCGATCAGATGGCTCAAACCCTCGTTTTTCTCCTCTTCGACCCAAATGCGCAATTACAGACATCGCGAAAATTCGACAAATTTAGATACGATCGATATCCTTCGAAATCGAGACGCCTTCGATGATTTTCCCTCTTTTTTATAATTTAAGAATCGGCCTCTGCCATGGGATCGAATTCGAATGCAATATCTTTGGGTTACAGATTTTTTTTTTCGTTCGAGAGCCTTTCCCCTTTTTTATTTTGATTTTCTGTTTTCCCAAAAAAACATGCCCGGCTAAGATTTTACAAGATAAAAGTGACACGTTTCAAAATTTGAATGCCAGTTGTTTTAAACGAAACACCAAGTGTTAGAAGAGAGGAGACGTCAAAAAAAAAATTGTCTTGTAAAACATTATTATTTATTTAAATTTAAATTCAAATCGTCCTGATTCTTTGCAACTTAAAATCTCGACCTCCAATCGAAGCGTGCTGTCAGGCATTTATAACGTTATACCCCGATTACGAACGTAATGGAAAATGTTCCGAGTCCAAATTCGATCGTATGGAGAAGATAGCTTTTTGGACCCAGTTATAAAATTAAATTTCGATATAATCTTCAGCGCGTTTGCTTATCGTACGATCACACGACAACTCCGAATGCTACGAAAATTGAAATCCAATAATAATACAATATACGGATCAAATAAAACTGGTTTCGTCGAATTCCAAGACTGTACCTCGGAAGGTTATTTTTAAATACCGATTTAAACAATGTAAATTCAAAACTGAACAAAACATTTTCAAATCCAATTCTAAAGATTTCATTATCTTCAGTATTATCAATGCATATTTTCTAAGCCTTTGAATTATTTTTAATTAGCTCAAAATTGAAGATACAATTTTTTTACCCAACTTCACATTATTAAATTGAATAATTTTAATTGCCAAATTCATAACAATATTCGAAATTCAAGTTAAAAATATCTTTCAATATTTAAAATCAAATTAAATATTTCTTTTTCAAATGTTAAAATTTTCGGGTCGTCACATTTGTATAGTTCCATCTTCAGATATAGGTTTAGGCCGGATATGGTGCTAGATTGGTGTTTATAGGTTTTCACGGTTGCTGTCGCCAGGATTGCAGTGAGGCGTTCATTCTGGATCTCCTACACTGGCAGTGAGGCATTCTTTCTAGATCATCCACGTTTATAGTGAGGCATTTTTTCTCCGGTAGAGCTGCTTGTTGATCATCCGCATATGGCGTGAAGCCTTCTTTCTGATTCATCCACGTTTGCAATGAGGCGTCCTTTTTCTGGTGGAGCTGCTTGTGGATCTCTTTTATTGATTTCGTTTCGATACTTCTAACACTTCATTATCGGATGGTGGCCTTGCCAGAGTTCGATATTGAGGTGTAATGGACGGTGGCTTTACCAAAGTTTATTCAAGAAGTTCCTGAGTTTGTTTTCTTTGATTTTTCTACATTATGATTTGTCACCTGCCAGGCATGTCAGCCGCTCCTTTGTTACCAGTGATATATATATATATATGTATGTATGTATGTATGTATGTATGTATGTATGTACATGCGTGCTCTCCTCTACTTCAGAGGATCATAGACTTCTCTTAAAAAAATACTAATCAAGATGAAATATAAAACTAAAACCCTAATAAATGAACTATAGGATGAAAGAGATTACCTTATTTTAATTTCTACAAGTATTAGCTAAAAGCCCTTTGATGTGTACTTGGAATTCGTAATTATTTGATCTATGAATTTTGGAGCAAAGAAGAGATGAGTTTTCTGTAAATGGTTTGCCTGCAACGAAAATGAGAAACTAACTTACAATGTCTCTTTTTCTTACTTACATTCGGGCCTCGAGTGCACTATGGATCCAATAAGGTTATGTTACTAATTTCCTTTTGTTTTGCTTATTATAAAACACTATTTTATATTAAAAAATATCTTATAAACTATAATTTCCTCAAAATCTACAAAAACCAATCATAAGTTAAAAAATCCTCATTTCTAGTAATATTAATATATTTTATAAAGTTAAATATACCCTTTGAAAATGAGAGTTATTCTTATTATTTTGATAAAAATAAACTATTAATTGTAAAAATCTCATTTTAAACAGTAAATATCAATATTAAATTTTATTAAATTTATAGCACTAGTTTCAATAACTAGAGATGAAAATATTTTATCACAAATCTCCACTTATAATAAAAAGTGAATGAAACTTTATAATTCATGTAATGATCCATAATTTTACCGCTTTGAAAATGAAATATTTAGCTTATTTAAATATTCAAATATAAAATTTTAAAACTTAATAATTATTTTTTATATAATAAATAGGAATGGCGAACTTATTTTTAGAATTAAATAAAGATTTTGGACTTTTACCATAACATTGACAAAATTGACAAAAGCCGGTTTTTGATAAAATTGAATATGCAGTCCAATAATTGTTTTAAAGGATAAATAATTGCTTTTAAATATAATTGGTTGATAAAAGTTTGATAACTGTACATATAGTTATGTTATAGTGATTGACAAATTTCGTCGCGCGTTGACAAAATCAATGTCGTATATTTGCAAATGAATTTTGATATAGCCTTATATTATTTTATAAGTCAAATACTCTCATTTTAATTATTTAAAATTGATAATAAATTTATTTTTAAGTTTGGTTTATATAAATAAATAGATTAACTAAAACGTCAAAATATTATCGTAAAACATTTAGTCAAAAATCAACGTTTTGTCGATTAAAAGTTGTCGCAACGTTGTTGCACCTTTATTTTATTATATGCGAATATATATTCAAATAATAAAAGTATAAATTAATTCACTAATCAAGTTTGCTTTTACTAAACATACTTTGAATGTTCTAGAATGTAATTAACAAAAATTAAGCATAAAAAGACAAAAAGTGTTATAAAAGTCAAAAAGTAAACATTAAATCAAACAAACATAACTATTATATTCTTTACTTAATTCTTAAGTGAAAAATGACATAAAGTAATGATATGAAATATGATGTTAAGTGTTGAAAAAAATTAGTTTGCTTAAAGTACAGTTAAAGGGTATTTTGGTCTTTTTACAAAATATTATTTTAATCCATATTTTTTTCTATAAATACCAACATACTTTTTCACTTTTTTTCACGCCTTTCTTTTCCATTTTCAAGCTCTTCTTCCACTCTTTAATGGTTTCCATGCCTCTCTTAAGAAATTCCAAAAATGTAACAAAGCTATGGCAAAAATAATCGACATAAATGTATACCACTTAAGTAATGACCAAGCTAGTAAGCTCCATCCATTCATCCAAGGCATGCCCACCTAGAAGCCATCTCCACCTCTTTTCATCTCAAATTCTAGGATGGCACGGCTATAGCAGGATTTCAAGAAGTTTCGTATAATAGTAGCGAAACTATAGTCAAATTGTAGTGATAAAGTTAGCAAATTTGGTATAAAGTATGGTTTAGATCTGGAATTCTCTGCCTTAAAGTTTGACGGAGTGGTATCCAAAGTGAGTTATTTATTCCTTTGAGTTCATTAAAATTATTGTTAAGTTGAAGAAACTTTAAGTGTTAAGTGTTGTTTGAAAAAACTTGTTGAATTCTTGTTTACTTTGTTTGCTAAAACAATGGTTTTATTCCTCATTTGACTATTTGGATGGTTAATTAAGTATCTAAAATTTAGAAGTTAAATACTTAATGGGATATGGAAAAATGACTATTATATGTGTTTTATCTGTGAGACCCAATGAAACTTGGGCGAGGGAGGGAACATGTCGAAGGAAAAGTCCGGATGCTCCAAAATAAATATCAAACCGTTTTAACCTAAGATAAAATATAAAATGTTATAAAATTTGATAGGATGAATTTTGATTTATCATTTATTATTGTGTTTATTTTATTGATTATTGACTTTGCTCGACTTGTTTATAAGCAATTAATTATCCTATGCATGTGTTGGGTAGAAAATAATTGTAGGCTAACACCTTGTGATTTATTTCACGATTGAAATATAAAGTATTTAACTGTAATATTTGGTTCACTTTAATTTAATGAATTGTTTTGAAAATTGGTTTTCAAGTTAAAATGTTTTCCTTTAAAAGAGAAAAAAAAAGATATTTGAGAATAAATATTTTGAAGTGAATTTATATAAAAGTGATTTATATAAAGAACGGTTTTATAAAAATGTTTTATAAGGCAGAAAGAATTTTGAGGACTAAACCCGATGATTTTAAGATGATTTTTGAAAGGATTTGGAAATGGAAATTATTATAGATTTAAAGTATTTGTAATTATTAGTGTTAATGATCTTGCCGCTTCAGGATATAAATGGATTTGTTATGTTACCGATGATTCGGGTAAGCCATAACTAAAAAGTGGGCAAGGGAGGTGCAGATGTTCCGTAGCCTAAGTGTAGTCCGCTCTTGTTGTAGAGGGATATACATACCTATATTTGTTTTTGGAAGGCCGGGACTCAGTTGCCTTGTTATGGCTAGAAACCTCCCAGCATATATTTTTGTATGCTTGTATATTGATATCGTTTCAAAATGGTGATTTGTTTTCAGATCCCGAAGTAAAGGACTAGTTTAGATATAAAATACACACACATATTTCAAAAATTTTGAGAATAAAGTCCAAAGAGGTAATTTCTATAAAGTTAATTAGATTCTGAAAATATAAAATTGAAGATTAAGCCTAAGTGGATAGTTTTGGGAATTGCATATTCCTTGTGCATCGTAGGCTCAATGAGTCCTATTTGCGGTAGGTGAACTACACTGGCTTGATTCTATATCTAATTAGGTACCCAGTTATAACGCACTATAAGAAAACTCATTATTAGCAGCACTAAAATGCAGCGCTTTGTACAAAATGCTGTTTATTATATCTCAAAACATAATTAAATTTACCTAAAACGCTGCTGATCCAAAATATCTCCTCCGCTTTTTTTTTCCATGTACTCGCGCACCCTTTTTTTTTCTCAAATTTCGTTTCCCTCTCAAATACCCTAATTTCTTTCCTTAAAACTTACGATGTCGGTCATTTTTTTCTCCATTCAACGCTATTCCTCTCTTTCTCCATTTACGAACTCTGCCTTCTTCCTTTAATCTTTGATTTGAGTCGCCAGCTATTTTCATCCTTTTCACCAATCGGGTCTTCCTTTGATTTCACCAGAGAGTAATAATTTTCCAGCTAAAGGCATAGCGCCTGTTCCTTCCAAGTGGAAAGGCAAATGCAAAGAAGGTGTCAGTTTCACTTCCAGCCTCTGTAGCAGAAAACTCATCGAAGTAAGAAGTTTCAGTGTGTATTCGTCGATCTAGCAATAATATATGCACCACTAGAGATTATGATTTAGCCAGGGATTTCTTCAGTCATGGTATTCATACATCATCTACAGCAGCCGGCAGTCCTATTCGCGATGCTACCTATTTTGTCTATGTCGAAGGAACCATGAATAGTATATATAATATATTGTCTTAAACTCAAAAAGAACTCATTTTTAGCAAAACTGAATACTCTGACATTCGATAGGAATCGCACCCAAGCGCATGTAGCAATGTACAAGGCATTGTTCTCCTTCAATTAAGATTCCAAATGAACAACAAGAGATGTTTTAGCACCCATGTATGAAGCAATAGAGAACGGAGTCAACATCATGTTAATATCGTTAGGATTCGATGCATCGCCCTTCTACGAAGACGTTGTAGCCATTAGAACTTTTGTAGCGATGAAAAAGGGGATTTTTATCTCTGTCTCTGCTGGTAACAGAGGACCCTGTGCCTACACTGTCATCAACAACACTCGTTGGTTCACTTTAATCGGTTCAGGAACTATCGACAGAGACTACACCGCTGCTATTCATATAGGGATGCTGCATCTAATATATTTCAGTGGACGGTCTAGTTTTCTACAGAATTTGTTCGTTTCGAACACTTCCTTCTGCTTCGGTGCTAACAATTACAATAAAGAAACATGCAACTACCTTGTTCTAAGTGAAGTAATTGGTGAATTTGTATTTGTGCCATTGGTTATGGATTGGTTACTCATCAAATGACGTGGTCAACAAATCAGAAGTGAAAGGAGAGATTTTCATAATGGGTAGGGGACATTTTTTGTTCTGTAATGATTTCAACCAACCTTACCTAACAGTTAGTCTAGAAGAGTATGAGTTGGTAGAACAATAGCTAAGCACAGAAGATACTGGAACAGTAACCATTGATATCAAATTCATACAAACAATGCTTGGCTTTAAACCGGCTACAAAGGTACCATATTACTCATTTTATACATGGGATTGCTCTTTTTTCGTGCTTACAATAACTATAATTTTTATGTTTATGGTGGCTTTCCCATTTTTATACTTCTGTTGACAATGTTTACATCCGTGATAACCACTGTTTTGTATATGGGATGGACTTTTTGCCTTACACCTGTGTTAGCCATCTCTAATCATATAAATACTTATACTTCACCTGTGATGACCTTATACTTCACAACGGATTTCATAAAGGTGGAAGATATGAATCTTATAGTACATGTAACAAAGTTGTTCATCCTGAAAAACATAAAGATCTAGCCCATAATCTAAAGGGTCAAATAAGCATCCCGTCGCAAACTTGGTAAATTGATGATAGAAAGAGGTCTTTAAACGATAACTTAAGAAACGGTACAAAATTTTAAAGTAAATGAAAAAAATGGATTATGTAACTCAATGTTCCAAAAGTTGGTGAATCTGGCTAATAGATTACACCTCTGAATCGATAAATCAAGGTGGAACGTCATTATTAAGCATCGATATATTTTTAAAGTCTTCAACATGTGTAAATAAATAGATTCCAACAAATTTTTGGAAGACAATAATAATAAATTTATGCAGTAAATGGTCAACAGTTTAATCAGCTTGATTTAATGAGTTCAAATTATATCCTAAGTACCGAGGCTCATCACTCATGTTTCTTTGAAATTTTTTCCTGATGGGTTGGTAAAGATATAAAATAAGAAAGCGCTCGAAAAGTTTTAAAGGAAATTCAATAAAACAACGTAGTTACTTGAAGAACAATGCTAGTTTGTTATGGCAATTGTGGGTGAAATGTCCCTATAATGGCCTTAGTTTCTTGGATGGCAACGAACAAACGATCAACCTGACCCGGTGCTACCACTGGCATCCTTTAGGAACAAACCTTTTTAAGTTTAAGGATGTAGCTACATTACCATCACCTCTAAGTGCTAGGCTTGGAAACATAATACACATAATACAACAAAAGATGTCATTGAATTCACTGGAATATTCTAAAACAAATACAACTCAAAATAAATTTCGACATTATAGTAAACAAAACAAAATACGACTTCAAACATAATGTATTACAATCACTCAGAAGTGAAACATGTCACCAGCACCATAACAGGCTTCATCGGGCATGGAAATTACAACGGCTTAAACAACAGGCCGGCTATATTCTGAATATCCATTTCTAGCCAGCTAAACTCTTTTGCAAACCTAAGCACATTGTTCAAAGATTTCAACCTTTCAGTCAATTCGATTATTTGGGTGCTCAACACGGCAGTTGCTCCATCCGTAGACACACATTGTTGAGTTATATGATCAATTTGCATCGTTATTTGATTGTTTTCATTCTTGATTTGTGCAACCTGATTGATTAACTCATTCAGTTGCTGCTGCTTTCAGATTGTTGACCTTCTAGTTAATTCTTGATTTGAAAGCATTTTCTTTCTCTTTCGTGAATCTATTGTCGAGTAGTCAGATGCAGAAGTTTGTTGAGACTGAAATGGAGCCACTGCAAACAAAATTGGAATAATTTATATGATTTAAATAAAACCAAAATTACTGAGAATGACTGAAGAAGAGGTCGACGAAGCATACCATGAAAATTCATAAAGGGATAATCGATTTTATTTTAGACTTGAGTTAGAAAGTTTGATATTGTGAATAGTGGCTTCACAATGATAAGAATGATTCAATCTTTTTTTTTAAATATGAAATGACTACAGTGCATATTTGGGGTTATTCCACAATTAGAAATGAAATATATGTAAGATTTTTAAACAGTAAATTTTTTCGAGACTTAAAATGATTGGACTATGATTACATAGATTTCTGTTCTCTTTTTTCCTTCTTAGAATTGGATAAGTCTAAGTCAAATAGCAAGATCTAAGCCAAAAGTTGAGCTGTTTCTTACAAAATTGATCAAATATTTCCACAGATACAGAAAGATATCCAAAAACCACCTAAATTCTTTGATCAAATATTAACTTGAGATTAATGTTAAAACTTGATAAAATAAAAATTGATGTTCTGAGTTTAACAAAAAAGTTGAATCAAATTTTGCTATTTATTTCCAATAAACTATATGTACATAATCATCTAATTTCTTTAATCATTTCTTTTAGACAAAAAGTAATATATGTATATATGTATGTACGTATATATCTGTGTGTGTATTCTATTTCGAACCACTACACATTTTAACTTTTTATATATGGTTTGCATATTACAGTCAACAACAAACATTATCTAAATTCAATTGGAATTTTCTAGGTTATAACTTCATTAACTATATAAACTCATATTTATTTAGATATTTTATAGCTGAATTTTCTAATTCCGCTAATTGATAGAATATTGGATCCTAGTTAATTGTATTTATATTTTGGTTTGTTGGGATTAAACATCTGAGGTTTCCCCTAGCCAAGAAAACAATTTATGAACAATTGGAATTTTTGTAGTGCTAATTATGTAAACTCTGATGATATGTGTAATGGTTGCTTGGGCTGGTATTGATAATTTCCTCTTAGGAAGATACGATCCTCCACCATCAGCGATGAATCAGAAGGTTGTGTGGTTTGTTTTAATCTTATCACTCTCATATATGTTATCACATATAAATATGAATGACTAATATGGATATGGCACTTAAATTACCTATGTTGAATTCTACAACCACAATTTTGAGTCTGCAATATAACGACATCTACCATGTATATATTGTTTCCATAAACTTGTTAAAATAAATTAGCACTACACGAAAGTTTGTTAAAATAAATTAGCACAATTTGATTTTGTATTCCTTGTAATTATATTAAATAACTCATTTAATCTTCAAGTAACTTTGTTTTGTTGTGTATGCTATTGCATAGTTGGATTTGAGGCCAAGATGGCCTTTGGGTGAGGAATATTTGCCAAGAAAAAGTGAGGCTTGCTTTATGAAAAAAGTTTGGGTGCATCCATCTTTTACATCCATTGTACAGGGATCCATGCCCCAGCAAGTGTGAATATTTACGTTCTCCGCTGAACTGTAAGTTAGTGTAAATATTTGATTTTCTTTCTTCTAAAATTCAAATAGTGTTAGGGTTGTTGAATCTACCAATTTTTTATTTTTATTTCAAAAAAAGTGACTATATAAAAACTATTAATGTTGATGACCCACAGGCTGCAACTGATAAAACCATGGGTAGTATAGTGTGATATGTTATGTCCACCAAACTCAATCAACAATTAATTATAGTTTAGTCATGTGCTAACTCTAAGGAATAATGCTAAATGAATTTTTTAGCATCTCTAAAACCCTTAATTTTATTTACGTGAGTAAAAGCTTCCTCTGTTGTAGTTGCAACCTGTATTTTATTTGAAAAACAACAAATATTATATATACCTATCATATGCTGTTCTGTACATATCTATACCCAAGAAAATTAATTTATTTAATTCCAACTGGATTTGATTGTTAAGACTTATAGATTCAATGGTAGAATTTTCTTTTTAGTAAGCGTACATCGTATTTACTTTCTAGAATTGTCGTAATAGAAATATATTCTGACTGTATTTGACCGGGAACATCTGGTTCATTTTTCCTTCTCTTTTATTTCCATAGTCATTTTTTGCTATTAACAAAACAAATCTTATCAGCAAGTTTGATTTTTCTTGTCTTCAATTGTGGTGGTTCAAGCACTAACTACATTTTCAATTGCGCCTTTTAGAGGTGATTGTATGTTGTTTGTGTGTGCGTGCGTGTTGAAAGCATTCTATATGAAAAACAAGAACGATTCTTCATTACCCAAAAATTCATTTCTTATTCAAGATGGGGAAAAAAAGGATTAAAATGTAATTTTATCGTTCCAAAAATCAAATACGTAATAAGATAATTTTTTTTGAAAACCTACATGCATCCACCATGGAGATATACAGTTCCAATAAAAACTAAACGTTGAAATATGATTGAAAATATATTAACTTGGAACGAAATTATATGGTTCTCTCTGTTAAAATTGGAAACAACCCACGGGTATTTCATGAAAGAACCCACATTTTCTATTTAATTTCTCCTTTGAATTCTCCATAAAAAACCATAATAGTCAAAATATATAAAAAGCAAAGCCGCATAAGCTTGAAATTATTTTAGAAATCTCATTATTTTATATTAAATATGAACATAAAGAAAGTTATAGTGTTTAACATAAACAATCAAAACAAATATGAAGTTAGTCAAAAAATTTAACTAGAAAGGTGTGATTTTTCTAATTTTGTGCTATGGAAAATAAAAAAACTATCATACACAGTTACGACAATTGTATAGTTTGAAGAGGAGGGAGATGCAATAGTGATTTCTTCATGAATTTTTAGACGTTTGAGAAGATGGCGTCTCGCCCTTTTTTTTGGTTTTTAGACTTTCACTGGAGATGATTAAAGTACAAAGCGTGAATGACCTGAATTATATTTCCAAATAAGGCGGTCGGTTATTTTGGAGAATGGATTTGGGCATTGGGCTGATAGATTAAAATGTTTATGGCTGTTGTTTTTGCATTTTGATGTAAATATATGTACATATTTTCCCACTCTAGGCTGTATACATTTGATTCACCAGCAATAAAGCACTTTAGAACTTTTGTTCTAAAAATATATTATAAAACTGCAGTTTGTACATGCATACAAAGTAAAATCTATCCACATTCCAGGCTATAGTGTTGAAACTCTGAAGATGAAATTGAAAAAATTAAATAATACGCAGAGACCTAGTTTACTTTTTTGAAAACAAAAAATACAAAATTGTTGGAAATCTATACCGTGATTTCGTAGCTGCTGCCTTTGTGATGCAAGGACACATCAATTATCACTATTGTAGGAAGCAAGTATTGGGATGTGATATAATATTTTTAGGTCGAAAGAGACAGTGCATTAATAGGAAAAGAAAAAATGCAACGGAGACAAAACGAAGGAAGACGAAGAAGAAAGGTTGAGCACCGAAGGCTTATGGCATAAGGTTAGGATATAAATATTAAGTCTATTTTTGATTTTCCTCTTAAGTCCTTTCATACCAACATAGCAGCATCCTTTCTAATATTGGTGGAGGTTCCTGCTACCATTGTCTGTAAGATAGGGAGCATGTCGTTATTATTGCAGCATTAGTAGGAAGAGGATAGGGTACATAACTAACATTGGTTTTTGGATTTTTCATCTACATAAAGTAAAATTCTATAGATAATAATTTCTTTTTTGACAAGTGAGAAAAGATTTTGGTCCAGCTGAAGATTTTTCATCTAGCTATCACAAGGCTTCCACCGATAGCTATTTAAAGTATTGTTAATCACTCTTTATCAGGTTATGTAATTGCTGAACTCCGGCTAAGATTTATGTGGACAGTAAGTAGAAAAATTATTTCAAATAAAAAATAATAAAACTATTATGGACATGAAATTTGCGAGGAAAGTGAGTAGAGTTTCATGTAATCACAGACAAATATATACCTTCATACTTTAATCGTCCAAAATGTCTTCTCAGTGCTGTAGCACATATACAAAAACCCATCTTCATCTTTGGACATCTCATAAAACTGAGTCAACAAGGCTTGTTGTTTAAAAAGGGGAAAAATGGTAAGTTGCAGAAAGGAAATTATAAGAGTTTATCAACATAGCTTATAAAGTAAATAGATTCTATATTATGCATACTTGTCTGAGGCAAAGTGTTCTCAACAAAGACAAACAGGGCCTTTCTAGGAGTGAGATGAAACCTGCCGCTCAGGATATGAATAAACTGTCCAACCAACATGTCACGAGGAGCCAAATATCTGAAATAACATTATAGATTAATGAATTGCATTGGGTGGTCTTTAAATGAAATGTGACAATTTTATAATGGTTAAAAGTTATTTCATATTTTAATTAATCAATAAGATATGTTCCTACTAAAGTGTTAAGTGGTGGTTAAGATTCACATCTGTAGGTTATTGGGTAATTATTTATTAGTCTATTTAAAGCTTTGTAATTTCGATTTTTCAATCAAGAGAATAAAAATATAGTTCTTTTTGTTTAACGTTGTATCTCTCGTCTTTCTATGGTGAATCCTAACGTGGTATCAGAGCTGGGGGAGAAAGAGAGGCGGAGAGATATATTTTATTTTGCTGTTTCCTTTAAAAATTAAATTCAATCCTGATCTCCCGAAATTCTTCTCAAAATCCAAATCAATACTCCAGAAAATCAAATTTCCTCCTAGCCTCTACTTGTGAGTGAGAATCCGCCGCCTTGACTAAAGTTGCTCAAATCTGAAGCTCGTAGCCTCGCCTTGCCGAGTTCACCTATTCTTGAGTCGTGCTAGAAGAGATTGCCGCCATGCCCTCTAAATGATAATGGAGTAGTCAAAGACGTTGCTTTGCTTTAATGAATTCGAGCTAGTTGTTGACCTAGTTGCATCTAAGGCTTGACTAAAGATGAAGGGGCTGATGCTTGCTGAGCTCATCACTTTGTTGTTGCTACAACATCTAAGTTCATGCTTGGTGCGATGAACAAGTTGCTGAGATGGCCTGATGAATATGAATAGCTGTGTTGAGTATGGATGAGACTTGGCTTGCTTTGCTTGTGTTGAATTGATGGCTTGGAATTCGAGATAGAGTTAATGGTAGCAACGGTAGCTGTAACTTCTGAGTGTGATATGCACTGGACCGGAATTGTTCTAGTGGTGAGTTCACCTGAAACCGATGAGATGAGATCTACATGTTGAAGTTCCTGAAACATGTTGCCTGGATGAAGATGAAGTATGTGTTGGGAAATCTCGGGCTATCCCGCTTCGTGAAGTTAAGTTTTAATATTGTAAGTAGTAATGAGAGTACAAGAGTTTATAATTCTACAATATGGAGATTCTTCCACTATACCAAAGAATGGTAGGATTACAAGAATATGACTGCAAAAGCAACTCACACTTGATAGCTCACTCAAGCTTAAGGATAGAGACTTCCCAAGCTATCTCTCTTTTTCTCTCAAAGAGACTCTTTTTTATAATTCTTGATTGATTTATTAAGAATGAAGGCTCCTACTCCTATTTATACTAATCAACCTCCATAATGAATGGTGGAGATTACTTGTATCCAAGGGTGGAGATGGATTCTCTAGAATGCTTCACACTCTCTAGTAATCTCTACACTCTTTCATTCCCTTCTACATCCTTCCATACTCTTTCGTAAGGTTCCAGAAGGTTCCACACATCTCCAGAATATTCCAAAGGGTTCCACTAGCTTCTAGAGAATTCTTCGGAATGTTCTAAAAAATTCTATACATCTCTAGAATGATCTATAATTTTCTAGAAACTCTCCAATTAAGGAGGGATCCCAACAAATCTCCCCCTCCCGGCTTAATTGAGGGTTAGTAGCAAACTGACACCTTGACAACGATCTTCAAACTTCTTTGTTGATATTACCTTGGTCATCAGACCAGTTCTCATCTGTGTGAACCTTGTCAAGACGATTTGCTTTTCCTCTAGGACTTCTCGGATCCATTGCCTTGGTGCTTGCTTAAGCCCGTATAGACTCTTCGTGAGGCAGCGCACTAAATTTTCTTTTCCTAGAACTTTGAATCCCTCAGGCTGCTCCATATAGATCTCTTCCTTTATGTCACCATGAAAAAATGCCGTATTGACATCGAGTTGTTCCATCTCCAAATCTTGCATGGCTGCTAGGCCAAGGACAATTCGGATGGATGACATCTTTACAAAAGGAGAAAATATCTCTTCAAAGTCGATACCTTTTTCTTGTCCGAATCCTTTAATGACTAACCGAGCTTTGTAGCGAGGCTTTGAAAAGTTCTCTTCGGTCTTGATTCTATACATTCATTTATTCTTCAAAGCTCTTCTCCCTTTTGGCAGCTCCACTAGTTCATATGTGTTATTATCATGCAAGGATTGCATTTCTTCTTGCATGGCTATTCTCCGTTCTTCTTTATGGCAATCAATCATTGCTTCTTTATAACTTTGAGGCTTCCCCTCATCAGTGAGCATAACGTACTCCTCTATGTTGTATCGGGTGGATGGTCTTTTGTCCCTCGAGGATCGTCTCGGCTCTGGTGTGGTTGGAGTGCTAGATTGAGGTTCTTCCTAAGCTGGTTCATCATGAATTTCATGATCCTCAGCATCACTACTTTCTTGTGTGTTATTATCTTCATGTCCAACTAGAGTAGGTTCCGTGTTCTTACTGCTTCTCAATCTTGGCCTCACTAAATTCTTGATATCTTAAATTGTTTGACCTTCAAAGAATACAAAGTTTTTACTGTGAACAATCTTCTTGTTAGTTGGATCCCAGAGCTGGTACCCAAATTCATCCGTGGGTGAACGAAGATAGATACACTCCTTTGTCTTTACATCAAGCTTAGCTTTCTCATCTTTGGGGATGTGAACAAATGCCCTGCATCTAAACACCTTGAGATGATTGTATGAAGCCCTCTTGCCTGTCCAAACTTCCTCTGGAATGGCCCCATCCAAAGGAATTGATGGTGTAATGTTGACAATGTCAACCATGGTAATTATAGCTTCTCCCCAAAATGATTTGGGTAACTTAGCGTGGGAGAGCACACAATGAACTCTTTCTTTAATGGTACGGTTCATTCTCTTAGCTAGCCCATTCAATTATGGTGCCTTGGGTGGAGTCTTCTCTAGCCCAATACCATATTTCTTGCAATAGGCTTCAAAAGGACCTTCACACTCACCTCCATTATCTGATCGTACACACTTGATCATCCATCTAGTCTCACGCTCCACTAAAGATGGAATTCTTTGAGGGCATCAAGCACTTGATCCTTTGATTTTAACAGGTGCAACCACACTTTCGTTGAATAATCATCAATGAAGGTGACAAAAATGTATAGCACCACCAATGGATCTCTCAGACATCGAACACACGTCAGTGTGCATAAGGTCTAGAATGTTCTGTCTCCTTGTGAGCTGAGAAGATCTTTGGAAAGCAACTTTGTGTTGTTTTTCAGCTAAAAAATGAGCACAAGGATCGAGTGATCTACCTTTCACGTTAGGGAGGAGTTTTTTCCAAGCGAGTATGTGAAGACTCTTCTCACTGATGTGTTCAAGTCGTTTATGCCATGTGTCCATATCATCTGTGGTGATGTTTACCTCTCCTTTGCAGAGCTTAGCTTGCATTATGTACAATGATCCTACCTTCTTTCCTCGAGCCATTATTAAACTTCCTTTGGTGTTCTTCCACTTTCCTTCACCAAAGTAATTCATCAGATCATCATCATCTAGCTTTCCGATGGAGATAAGATTGAGGCGCATGCCCGGGACATGCCCCACATCATTCGGAACAAGCTTGCATCCGGTGCTTGTTGTCAGAATGATGTCTCCTATCCCAATGATCTTGCTCCTATCTTGATTTTCCATTTGCAACATACCAAAGTCATCACTTTGGTAGGATGAGAAGAAGCTTTTATGTGGAGTAACATGGAAGGAAGCACCAGAATCAACAATCCAAGAACTCTCATCATAAGCAATGTTTAGGATGTTACCTTCAACAACGAGATATAGCAGATCTACTATGGTAGTGATACTCTTCTCTTCTTGCTTCTTCGTTGGGCTTATTTGGTTTGGCTTAACATTACCGGCCTTTTGGTCTTTCTTAAATGATCAACATTCCATTTTCTTGTGACCCATCCTTCCACAGTAATAGCATGCAATCTTTGAGCATGACTTGGATCTACCTTGAGATTAATGCGGATCTCGGCTCTTACTACGTCCACGAGTTTCATTCCTACCATGATTCTCAACTACATTTGCTTCGGGATGGATAGACTCACCTAGTTCCATTCTTCTTGCTTCTTCACCAAGAAGACTGTCTCTGACGGTATCCATGGTTAGCTTTCCTTCCAAAGCTGAGTTACTAAGTGTAACTACATGTGTATCTCAGCTTTCTGGTAAGGAACTAAGGAGTAGAAGGGCTTGTAACTCATCATCAATTTTTGTTAGTTGATTTACGAGCCCCTTGAAATTATCCAAATGCTCAATCATACTATGAGCATCCTTATACTCCAACTTCACCAACCGTCGAACTAAATTAGCCTTGTTACGAGGCGTTTTCTTCTGAATCATGGAGTCAAGTTTTTTCCATAATTCATAGGCATTTTGCATAAGTAGAAACATGCTTGAAGAGAGTTTTATCAATGTACTTACGGATCATAGCAACAGCCTTTCGGTTCAATAGTTCCCATTGAGCATCACTCCTTCCTCCTACCTTGTCTTTGTAGATGATGGGCTCATGCAAATCCTTGCAATACGAGTGGTCCTCCATCATCGGTTTCCAATGAAGTAGTTTTTGGCTGTGAGCCTGAACATGTCTCCATCATGAGCTACAATATCCTCCATCTTGAACTTACACGAGCTTGATTACAGCTACGGATGAACCTGGCTCTAATACCACTGTTGGAAAATCTCGGGCTTTCCCGCTTCGTGAAGTTAAGATAGACACTTTAAGATTGAAAGTAGTAACGAGAGCACAAGAGTTTATAATTCTTCAATATGGATATTCTTCCACTATACCAAAAAATAGTATGATTATAAGTATATGATTACAAAACCAACTCACACTCGATGGCTCACGCAAGCTTGAGAATAGAGACTTTCCAAGCTATCTCTCATTTTCTCTCAAAGAAGCTCCCTTTTATAATTCTTGATTGATTGATTTATTAAGAATGAAGACTCCTACCCCTATTTATACTACTCAACCTCCACAATGAATGGTGGAGATTACTTGTATTCAAGAGTGGAGACTGATTCTCTAGAATGCTCAACTCTCTCTAGGAATCTCTACACTCTTTCATTTCCTTTTACATCCTTTCATACTCTTCCGTAAGGTTCCACACATCTTCAGAATATTCCAGAGGGTTCCACACTATTTCACAAGCTTCTAGAAAGTTCTCCGAAACGTTCTAAAAAATTCTATACTTCTCTAGAAAGTCTAGAATTTTCTAAAAACTCTCTAATTAAGGAGGGATCCCAACAGTATGATGGCTAGAGCTGTCCATGTTGTCGTTGCTTTGCTGGAGGTGGTTGTTGTTGAAGAGAAACTATATTGATGTTGGAGTGAGTTGCTTGCTTGATTGTGCAAGAGTGGAGATCGCTGTTTACCTAGAGTTTGGCTGACAGTCGAAGGCTCGCTCCACCTTGTTCCTGGAGTGAGTTGTATTATCTACCGAAGATTGGCAATGGTGATTGTTTGGTAGCATAAACTGCTGACCTACTTGGAAGATATTGTTGTATTGTTGCTTGTTTTGCCTGGAAAACAACTCTGTTGTGCTGTGTGTTGAACGCTGTGCGTTGCTATTACATTGAGAGTGAGGCTGCCTAGATTGGTAGATTGATAGCTAAAGTGAATGTTGGTTGGATGGTGATTTTTTTTTTATGCTCAACGATGCCTGAAGAAGAACTTTATGTGCTTGATATTTGAGACTGTAAATGATATTGATGTGTGAAGATCATGAATGCCTGGAAAGCTATCATCCTTGTCCATGTAAAGAAGCATGATTCGGTTGACAATGTCAAGAAGTGTTGTTGTGGGAAGACAGATTTGAAGGAGAAGATGATGAGTTGTTTGGATCCAATATGACTTGTTCAAAATTATGCCAAAAGGTTTCAAAATGTGGGATTCATTTTTGTGCTGAAATTTGAACAGAAGTTGAGTATGCAGACTGATATTTTATCATGAGTGTTCTGAAATGTTGGCGTTGTGTCGGCAGCAAAGATGTATTGAGTGAAATGTTGGTGCTTATGCTATAATACCTTGTCAATAGCATTACATTGAAACTATAAGTTTAGATAATCAAAACTATCCCAGTTTATTATATGCTACATAGTTGAGCACATTGCCTATCATTAACAAGGAGTAATTAGACAATAACAGTATCTTAGGTGGACATGAGTCTAACGCTGCAGATTCAATTCATAAAATAGGTATGTTGTCAACTCAAACACACACAGACAACACTCCAAATTCCTCACAATACCGTTTCCTTGCTGTAATTAATTAAATTTGCAGTATTAACATTTTCCATAATTCTTTGCTGTATATTACACCTTATCAGGTGCTATTTGGGTGTACTTAAATATGGAGTGCAAGATTGTACTATTTTCTCTGTTACCGTCTCTTCATTTGGTAAGTCTCGAACATTTCTTCTGTTGCATTCATTTATTGTAATTTCGTTGATATTATATTGAGATAATATTGCTTCAACGTCTGTGTTGCAGAGGCTTACATTATCTTCTAGCATTTGCAGAGAGATCACTCCTGACCCATCATTGTTACCACTTTGCATTTGGTTTCAGCTTGCAAGCTCTGATTAGCGGTTTGCCCACAATATATAACACCTTAGGTACATTTTAATTAATTGAACATATATGTTCGAACTTCATCAAGTAAGAGGCATTCTAATATTGAACATCGGAAATTATATACAACTGAAAAATAAAGTAGTTTACTCACAATATATAAAGGACTTTGCTATATTTATCTTTTTTGAACGTATATCCCGAACATTGGAAATTTTATCTTGAACGTTTAATTATTTATTTTGTCATTGAGTAGATTTATTTTTCTTTCATTGATATGTCCGTGTATAACAAAAAGAAATTTGGGTAGATATGGTTAAGCATGGACTACGAAGGAAAATTTTGTGCAACTTAAGTTAGGTAGTATAATTATAAATGTAGCAATGTACACACATATCTATTACTATATAATTATAGATTAATCCAAAATTTAAGACTGTAAAGTAAAAAGAATATTTAGTAGATATAAACTAAGTCAAATACTAGAAGGCTAAATTTGTTGGAACACTACCAGGCAATAAAAAGTTGGTTAATTAATCTCCCATTTTCAGCCGAACATTAGAAGGCTAAAGCTGTGTTTTCTGAATCTTTTTGGAGTTAATCGCAAGCAATTCATTACCTGTTTGATCTGGATCATTGTTGTTATGTTTACAAACTTCCTTGCCAAAACAAGTTTATCCTTTGTGATCTTAAAATAAAGAAGTTGGTTGTAAATCGAGAAGTAACAACAGAGCATTTTGAAACACGGCTAACTTCATCCTGGCTTCTTATAATGATGACTAACTACTGCAAAATTACATGGCTCAAGTTGGCCCATCAACAGGGCATAACGCAACGCCTCTAGACTCTGACCTGTACAACTCATTTTATACTACAAATATTATATGTGGTATATCAATTTGACTGTTCAGTTATACTAATAATGTGCAAATTATAATAATTCCTGAAGCAAATAAAATTAATGATTTGAAATCAGCTGCTAGGAATTTTAGTCAATTAGTTTATTCTACTTCGCCTATAGCCATGTTAATCAAGCTTTGCTGACCAACTCGACTAAAATTAGCAGTAAATATTGCTATTCTATAATAGCTGAATTAGTTACGGTAATGTTTCAAAAATAAGACAAGCCAAATAAACGTAAAACATAATACAAAAGTTCATCAGCAAGAAGTTTAAAAATACTACATAATATTCACTACATCCTTTTGCATTAAATGGTTCTGATCAAACTATAAAGTAATTCTCATGGAGTATCTTGAAAACTTGTCCATCGTTCATATTAGTAAAACACAGCAGTAAATTTGACATGTTTGTTAACAGAACTCAATTCAACAGATCATGTGATATATGCTTGATGAATCAGTCATATTACTGTGCCATAGTTTTCTGTGTTATTCTGAACTATATAGACACTCCTCCCTCTATCTCATATTCAATTTTCTTCTAAAATAACGCAACCTGCAATTTTACCATTTGTGACTGTATTCCAAAATCATAAATGGAGAAGATGATTAATTTAGGAATAGATATATCATTTATTTCAAAAATAAATGGCTTCTTTTCTGCTTTTTTGCTACTCTTTTCTTTGTCTGTGTGTTATGTTTTCTGTTAACTTTTATTCAATGTAGCACAGTGCGAAACTTTCTTTATTAACTACTCTTTTCATTGACAGAACAATATATTTTTATTTTGATTCTGAATGAACTAACATATTTATGTCTTTTTCATTTTTTATAATTTTATTTCAGACTAAGAATCATCAATATAACTAAATTCATGATTATTTATATATCGATTATTTGCATAATTTAAAGAAGTTCAAAGTTTAATTCAAAGGAAGTTTAAAGTTTAATCTCATTTTATTGACTGTTTATTCTTTTGTTGTTGTTTTCAGGTTCCTCTTTAGTCAACTGTCCCACCATACATTTGAGGCAAGCATTTTGGATCTTTTTCTCATGCCTTACCATTCTATTTAATCGTCAACTGTTTTGTTTTTTTTCATTAAACGATTGTGTGATAAACTCTCACTTAAGTAATTCTATGTATGAGCGTATAGTGATTTTAAACAAAGCAAAATGCTATCATAGAAAGAAGTCGTGGTTGCTCATGTTCCCAAATTTGTTTCTATGCACATATCTGTCTCTATGCGACCCATCTATCAACATCAATTGTTTTCCATTTGTTCATGTTCCAAAATCACATTAACGACATGTTGAAGCATGTTTTTTGACTGTGTACTTTGAAATGGTGCTAAATGAATTCGCAATATTTAGAAAACCTGCACTAACAACTTTTAGTAGCGTTTTATAAAAGGTTTAGAATCCATTTTTAGCAACCATTCAGAAACGCTGCTGTTATTCATTTTTAGCAAATTTTTAGAAACGCTGCGGTATATTTTTGCTCGTTCTTCGAAATGCTGGGGATGATAATGATAGCAATTCTGAAATACTGCAAAAGTCTCTTTTTGTTATAGAGAGGGGTACGTAGGTAGTACAAATGGTAGTGATGTAGCCCCTAAAATAATACAACCGTTTTTCTGTTTATCTGTTATTGGTTGTTGTTTATCTTATGTTGTATGTCTTCCTTCTTACTATTTTATTCCGCATTTGACATGTTCATTAAGTTAGCAGGGATGATTGTTGTTGTCTCTCTCATCCGAGTTGTGCGACAGTATATTTATTTGTATTGCTATTTGGTATGTATTAAAGCACACTTAGTAGATTAAATTGATTACTCTGATAATTTGTAAAATTGAAATTGTATCATATATATTTTATAGTGTTGAATATTTATCAAATATTATGTATTAAGTTGGTAGTTTTCATTAGTAGTTTTAGAATGGATGAGTTTTTCGATGATTCTGACTGGTCCGAAATCCGGTTTGTCACAATTCACATTTTAAATTGCAAATTATTTCTGTATATTTAATTCTCACATTTTCCTAAAATTATACTTATATTATTAAATATAAAAATTAAGTTTCACAATAGGACATTCTTCGAATTTCCAATTTATTTAATCCCAAGTCCATTTTAATTTTAGAATTATAACTAATAAATTTCCAAATTTATCTTTGGATTAATTAAGATAAATTAAATCATATTTTTAAGTTTAATTCTAGGTAATCTCGATTAGGGTTGTTATAGACTCCTTAAAGAAATTGCGTCCTCGCAATTTCGATTCAAAGAAAACTCTATAATAGAAAACCCATATATACTCAAAAGCCTATCTTAGATTTAACCAAAACCACAAGAATAAAACACTGTTTTAAGTTAACAATTTTATTTACGGTATTTACATATCCTCCTTTCTTATTTTCTAATTGGAAAATAATTTCACACAACATTAACATCTAATTCCAAAATTTTAATCACTACTTTCAAATAACTCTTTTCAAAATTCAAATCGTCAAACTATAAAATTTCTATTTATTTTTCAACTAATTCCTTATTTTGAGCTTTAAAATTTAACACCCACCTAAATTATAAAATGATATACCCAAATAAATCAAAAATTATCACATACTATTCTACTTAGCATATATTTTGAAATAAATATTGAATTATTTACAAATAATAAATAATTTAATAACGTTGTCTTGCCATCTATTTATAGAGAATCTCTATGTCAATTGGCTGTGATGTTGACTGTGGAGTTAATATGGCCTTGCCACCGACCATTTTTATTGCTAAGATTCGATGACTACACATGTCATCTAAAATAACACATATGTAAAGAACTCTCAAAATTTCCATTATCATTTCTAAACCACTAAAACTTTAAACCCATATATACAAATAGATAAATTTCCTTTAAATTCATTTCCAAAAGTAATTTTCTCAAAAATATTTTACTGTCACAAATAATAATATCGACTTCCAAACTATTCACTTATTAATATTATTAAAATTCCATTTAATACTATTTTTTTTTATTTATATCCTAGATATTTGCTTTTTAAACTTATCACATTTGTGTATATAAGTGTACATACATTTTCACAAATTTTTTTCACTTTTAAAGTTTAAAGTAATTTCCTTAACTTATCTCCTTACATAAAATAATATTAAGCCACGAAATTTAGTGATTAATTTCGTCACTTGGCTTGTAAGCTGCAAAGTTGAATACTTAGAATATCAACATTGCCTCGCTATGCTTTACATGTCTCACAATTTATTCGATGGCTAAAATATCATTTTAAATTATTTATTCCAAGTTTTCAAATTAATTATTTCTCATATCAAAATGTCTCGTTCGCTGTTTAGGAACTCCTATCGATAACATGTCATCCCACATATCAATCATAATCCTTAACATTTTCTGAACAAATCAACACAGTTTGCGTCAAAAACGGTCACAAACACCAAGCGCTGATGAAAGCACCAATTCACAATTACAACTCATAGATTAAATATATGAAGATGATATAAATATGAAGAACAACCAAAATTAAAAAGAAAGCAGCAAAATGACAAGATTTATAGTGGTTTGGCTGACTCTGGCCTATGTACACTCCAGAAATTTCATTTTTATTTATTAGAGAATTAATTACAGTTACAATCCAGAATTTTTGAAACAAAAAATGGTAGAGTAACTTTACATCCTTTATAGAAGAAGTTAAGGAAGAACAGAATGAGAATCCCTCTTTCGAACCCCCGTCTGCCATATTTATAGGCGAAATCTGGGTTACTGGGCTTCCTGAGTGATACGCACCCACAAAAACATAGCCGAACCCATACCCTCAATCATGACCGATCCCAAGTAGTATATATGCCAACCTAAGGTTCCTTGGGTGTTGACCTGAAGCAATCCTAACCCTGACTCGAAGCAAATTGGACCACAACTCGAAGCAGCTCGTTCTCTTGCCTATGCCGATCCATCCCCTCTTTCCACAATGCTGATTCAAAGCTGGAGTATTACCAACCCGGAGTTTGTACAATGCCGACCCGAAGTAGAAGACCCCTCATATTATACCGATCCCAAAAACATGCCGTTCCAAGGAAGAAATGCCGAATCGAAGACAAACAAGAACCGTCCCGAAGTACTCACAACATGCCGACCTGATTTTGACGCTGACCCCTCAATCCATGTTGACCTGAAGACATGCATATGCCGACCCGAAGTATACAGCTTGCCGCAACCAATCCCTTGAAAACATTTGGACCCCTAGTGACCCAAAGCATACTTTGGCCTAACTCGAAGTAACGTAGGTGAAAACCCAAAGTAAACCTAAGGACAACTCAAAGCAAACTCCAAGCAGCCCGTAACAAATCGACTTTTGTCGAAGCCCATATTCCATGTATCCCGCGCCTTTTGTCCATCAACTATGCCAAATCACTACCAGAAAATTACCTATCAACAGCAATATGTATCAGCGTTTTCGAGTTGAATGCTGGTTTTAATTTTGGACAAACGAATACGAATAATTATAAACGCTGTATAGCTAGCCCTAGCAAACATTAAAAAGGCGGGCTTCCAAATAATTTTTGAGGCTGCGTTATTTCTTTATTTTTACGTTCTATTTTGCACAAACATCTTCTTCTTCGTCTTCCCCAAAAAAATTAAAAACTCCAAAACAAAAGAGGTCTATTCTTCCTCTAATCTCGTCTGCTTCTTCCAGGTCAAGAGAAATTGGCTAAAGTTTGTTCGACCATGGATTTTAGCCCTAGACTTCTCCTCACCTATTTGCGATGTAAGCCAATAATGATAGTTGTACTTTAAGAAACTTAAGTAGTTACTATCGCTAAATTGCTTTCTGGATGAAAATTGGTTCTCTTATAAATTGCTTTAGCAAATTAGCTTTTTTTCTAATTGCAAAATTTGGGGATTTTAGGGCTATGGTCTCGTAGGTTGTGTGGGTTCATGCTCTACAGGATGGAGAAGCTTATTAGTATGGAAAAGTATTGGATATTAAGTGAAAATCTGGTAATTTGAAACTGTAATTGCCGTTGATTTGAATAATTAAGCATTTAGTATATGGTTTTAATTCTCTTGTTATAAAGGCACCAAATACTGCTATTTTATTGTTTGCCAATATTTTATTACAGATGTCCGCTTATTCTCGCATTATGTGTAGATTAATCTTTGAACTTTTGTCAGCTCAAGTTATGCAATTATTTAACGTATGTCAGTTTAGGTTATAATTGCATTGTAACTTAATTAGTCTCATCCCAAATAGGTAAGGAGCCTTCATTTTTATTTTTAGCTATGGACATGTACTTGTGCAGTATTTCATCGAGCTTCTATGTGCAATACTTTATAAATGCTAATTACAAACATAATAAATACCTATGGTGGTGTGAACGCTATTAAGAGTATTTAAAATTTCAAAATAATACCTTTTAAAGAGTTCAGAAATAATGAAGGCCTTATTTAGAAAGCTAGCAATGTTACCTAATTTAGGAGAATAATATATTTATTATGTTGACCATGGTATTTTGGATATTGAATTTTCACTTCTTACACATGGTTACTAAACACAATTCCAGATATTGAATTTCCTTATTTTCATGAGAAAAGTAGCAAGCAATTTGCTCCATCATATATGATACTACTTGAGAAGCTATTTGTTATGTTGGAGGATATGATAATCTATAGTGAGGAGAAAGTCATTTAGAAATCTGGTTTTGATAGTAAGAAAATATTAGAGTTTTCTATTAGCAGCCCAACAAATTCACATGTTTTACACATTTTTTACTTCCTTAACCAAACAAATTCACATCTTTAAGATGTTAAACAATGTATTGCTCTCAATCATTCACTGTAGATTGTCAAAATAGTATTCCCATCATCAACGTTACACGGTAATGTACTTACCTGAATTTTCTGCATTGCAGCAGAAGTTTCTGAAGAATTTCTATTCTTCAAGTGGCTGATTATCCCAACTTCTCTTTTTGCTTCAAGGCTTTATTTTTAACATGGATCACCTAATGGTTAGATTAGCCTCCATCAAGATATGTGATATTCATATACGTTAATGTTATAATATTTCATTTAGGTAAATGTATATGAATCGCACAATATTCTTATTTAGGTAAATGTGTACAAACCCCACATATTCTTATTTTCTGAACTTAAATACCACATATGAGTAAAAGAAATGAGTCAATGACCCTTGGTTAGAAAACCACATGCCGGGTCATTCATATTAAGATGAAGTTAGAAACGTGAAAAAGGTTATGACAACCTTTATTTTTTAGCTTTGTTAACTTAGCTTAATATTATTTGCGCCGTTAAAGAGATATTAGGTCCCAGTCCCTGGGTATACTATAACTGAAATATATATGGCATGCAATGAATAAATGTGAGAAGTGAATCATCTAAGCATATGCACTTAGCTGTGCAACTTTTAAACCTGTTGTTATTTGATGTTTTGGCTGTATATGGAAAATATACATTTAATGCATTCATATCTGAAGTTAATGGCTAAAAAAAAATTACTTGAAATCTTGATCACACTTGGAATTGAAATAGTCATCACAGGCAACTGTTTCAAGATTAGTAGAAGAACATTCAAAGCCATACAAGCATATTTTTATATGCGGTAACATGATATATAAACATAGTTTTATAGAACAATTTTTTTTCAATGTCCTTTTATTAAAATAGCATAAAAATAAGTAATTGGAGGGAATAAAATATAAAAGTTTTTTATTAAGATAACTTGATGACCATTTCATCCAAAATGGAGTGAATAATACATTTCTATGAACTGTAGTTTTGTTGAGTTCATAGAGAAAACATGTTAACTATAAATGTGTAAATCAGAAAAGAAAACAATGTTAATTAGTGAGTGAGTAAATCCAAAGTTGAGATGATGATTGGAAATAACAAGAATAGTGATGAAAACATGAATAAGTAGCATTTCTTCAAGAGGTTTTTGCATAAAAATAGGAAACAAAAGTATAATTGAAGTAACCTGCAAATCACAAGAAATCAAAGGAGGATTGATAAGTCCAAACTACTATTTATTTTCAGTATTTTGCATTAAGCTTGCAATAAACTTAATATTACAAATTTCTACCATGGATTCCCCTTTATAAGAAATTCTTGCTTGCAAGTTATATTTCAATGACATAATTTACATTTGTTAGCTTTCAGTTTAATATGGATATGAGTTTTAACAGTATTTTTTTGCAAATCATATTTGAATGGTTTAGCGACATGGTAATAAACGTATTAATGCCATGTTTTGAATGTACTGAATGTATTTGAATGGATTAATGCTTTTAGTTCTTCCACTAGTGTACATGAAGAGTTTCCAATTGTATTAATGCCATGGTAATGGATTTAATGATACACAATTGGCTATTTAAATATGAGGACTTCATTTACTTATTTGATGCGTCTCATGTATGATAACTAGGTTGGTATGAATAATATGAATGGTATATTTTTTTAGTAAAGAATGGGACATATGTGTAAGTAGTTAATAATAATTTCTGCAGTATAACATAGCAAATTTATTATGGAAAAACAACTAAGTCATAGAATAAAAATCATATTCTTTCCATTGTTTTCATATGTATTATCCACATGCCTACCTACATACTATCATTGAATTCTGATTTTATTACAGCATTTAACAATTTTACTTTTAATGATGGTTACTGACAATTCAATCAATTAATATGATCTTAATATGTTTACACTTTATAGATCTTGATGGCATTACTTACTTGGATCTATATTGAGGTAAGGCTTTATTTTGCCTGAAGCGAAACAATGGTCTATGCTTTACTTTCTAGTTTACTTATAGCTTAGCAGTCTCATTGCATGCATACTGCCATGATCATGCTATCTCAGTATTCATTTTCTTCAAGGGAAGCAAATCATTTCAATCATTTTACATCGCTGAAGTCTGCTTTTACCAACTAAAGATAACAGTTCGGCATATCAATTTGTCATTTAAAGTTTTTAACATTAAACACTGTACTTGATATTGTCTTTTTGATACACGGGCACATTTGAAATTTTTTATAATAACAAGGCTTGTTATTTATGCCACAACAAACATAGTAGTTTTCTTTTTTTGTCAAAACCGTTTTTATAGTGTAGCTAAAAACCAAGTTATTTTATTTTTCTGATTTCTTTTTGTGGTAAAATTATTCATTGTGTTTCACTTTAATCTAACACTCGATAAGTTTACGTGTTTTGGTAAATAGCTTCCTCTGATGATGCTTTATATGTAGCATCTTTAATTTGAATTTTCAACTTTATCAAATGGGAAAGAAAGTCATGTACCCTATCTCAACCCAATAAAAATGTAAATTTAATGCATCACTATCCACTAAACCACCATTCAGTTGAATGCAGCATAAAAGAAAGCACCTTAAGTACGGCTCATTTGAATCGATTTAAGTAAGCCACTTTTTTGCCTTTATAAAGCCAAATTGTATTGGTTCTGCCTTTTAAAAAACCAAAAGTTAGCTTATTTAAGTCATTTCAAACATAACCTAATAAGGTAATCCACTTGCAAACATTACAATGTTTCTAGAACCGTCAAACCTCTCAAATTTGCAATTTCACTTCATTAATTCAGTTCCACTTTTTTGTGATTTCTAAGCAATCAAAATTTATTTTGAGATAATTATAAAGAAAATATATGAATACACATATAGTTTATGTCTAATTATGCATAAGCAAAATATACCTGCTTATGCAAGAGTGTTGGAAAAAAATTATGTATGCACTGTCATCATTGACTGTGACATATTATCCGAATGATCTATGTGTATGCATACATATATGAAAGGAAAAATAAGAGTAGCAAGGTCATATTAAAATATGCATCTTACATTCACGAATCTGATTAGCTCACCATGTGATGGCATTTGTTCATATAAAGCAAATGCTGGTACTGCTCGATAAAAAGAAGAAGTGAATACAAGAATATGCTTCGCCAAACTACAGAAATATACATTGGCATATTCCCTGAGAGTTGATCCAATAGAGAAATTATATTAATCACCACATATAAGCTTAATGTCTAAGAATATGAACAACATATACAATGACACATGTATATTATATTATGTGAATCATAATGAACTAAAATGAAAATATAAGTTGCAAGCAACGTAGTTACACATTCAACCACTTAAAAAGTCAAAAAATAAACTAAATTTCGTATATTTCTTCTTTTAATTTAGTGGTCAACTATTCGGCCATAATTTGATCCTACTTATAATAACTAATATGATTGGTTTAATAAAAAGGAATTTACGGCTGAAAAAATAATGAAGTTCAGTTTTGTATTAATTAAATTTGTACTAGTGTTCAGGATAAAGAGACGCACACAAGTTGTGAAAAATAGTAGAGTTCAAATGGGTAGAAGGAAATAAATAAGGAAACTTTTGTTTATTAGCTTTCAATGCAAAAGGAAGGCATCTAAACAATTAGAAAAATGTCTTAATTGCATTGAAAAAATGGTATAAAGAAACACATGGCGTTCAGTACAATTTGCACAAATATTCATGAATGAGCAGATTTGAAAGTGTTGGAAAAAATTAAATAAAAGTATGTTATATGGGAGTTGATGTGTCTTAGAACTTAGCCCATAAGAAAAGCCCGTTTGGATTTGTTTTTGAGCATTGCTAATAGTCAAAAAACTATTTCAACTTCAGTTCACAATGAAAGGTGTGCAGTTCTTTTACTTTTCTTCTATGTTATTATCAGGCTATATACAAGTAATGTGGTTCTGGCTAACTTGTGGTAGAGCTTGATGCTTATGCAAATGTACATCAATGAATGTAGCAGTAACCTAGGTAGAAGCATGAATATGAGCAGGTTGATGAAGGACCGGAGCTGTTGAGGTTGATGAAGGACTTAAGCTGTTGAGGCAGTACGAAGAGCACAAGAACTACCAGGTTTTGCATCAATTCTCCTAGCGCGCATTATTGTTTTATAAATGTTGAACATCTCGAACTATTGGTCTAAAGATGAATTTGTGCATAGCACAGTACAGTAGAAATTGTTAACTGCAGCAACAAATTAGAGTATGGAGTAGTAAATGGAAAGTGAAATTTGAAATCTGAATCATGCATAGCATAGTACAGTACTAATCAAAATACAAAATTATCTTCCTAATTACTCTTCCCTCATCGATTTCATTTTCCTCTCCAATTTGTTATTATCTTGTTCTTCCGCTTAAAAAGTAAAGATCTTACTTTCAGTTTTTTTCTTTTCTTTTCAGATTCCTACTTTATAACTTTGATATAATTTGTAGCGATGACAAAGACATGGAAATAGTAAGAACAAAAGGTAAGGTGATACTGTTTTGGTAAATGGATCAAAAATTTGGAAAAAGATAGAAACTAAAATCGCCTAAACATACTATCACTTTTCGATGTGGCTTCTACATCAACATAGGATATTCAGTTTCAAAGAAAGAAATAGAAAAATATTTGGTAAAATTAATTAAGATATATTTAGCTTCAAATTAATTAGATTGATCATATTTGATTAAAATGTAATTAAATTGTTTACTGAACAAATTTACCAATCAAACAGTCAAATTTTAGCTTCAAATTAGGTGAATGTAACTTAGTAGCTCTAGTACCCAGTTAAGGAATGATCGGAAGTTAAGCTATAACAAAAAATTACACATTGATGCTGATTAAAATACATTAAGGTTATACCAAATATAGGTTTTTAACCAAAATTGGGAAGTAATTTAGCATTTATTGACCAACATAATTTACTTTTAATTATAATCAAATTGGCCAGTAAATTTGATCAAAATTGTAGGCCAATTAATGTAAATGAAGTTGACCAAATTTAAAGGGAAAAATAAATCTATTATTAATGTTGGTTATTTTTATTACCATCAATTAACAATAACTTGCCAGCAGTGAACTGAGGCTTCATTAACAATAACTTGCCAACATTAACAATAACTTGCCATCATTATAGCATTCATTTCCATGTGCATTACTTTATTTGAATGTAACTACATATCTTTTCATTGCAAATATAGTCTTGTGGGAGACTTTGGATTTGATCCTTTGGGACTTGGAGAAGATTCCAAGAGTCTAAAATGGTTTGTACAGGCTGAGTTGGTTCATTCTTGTTTTGCCATGGCTGGAGTTGCCGGTATTCTTTTCACTGATGTAAGTTTTTATTAAACTACTGATGTAAGTTGATATATATGTAATTTCACAAAATGCTCATAGTTGAAGTGTTCAAGAAAAAGAATTCTTCTTTTGGTTAAATTGGAAAACAATTATTTTTATTTTGGAGAATTGTTCTAAACTGTTCCTGCAATGTGCAACTGTTATGCGTAACAGGAATTAGCAAATTACCTGTTTGGTATGAGGCGGGTGCTACAAAGTTTGGATTTGCTAGCACCGAATCAGATGACACTTTTTAGATGCACGTTTTGTTGTTGGCATTTGGTGCGGACTTACTGTATTGATATTATATTTTTGTTTAACATATAACGTGTCTTTGTTTAACAGAATTTGTGGCAACTTGGTTTACTTTGTTATTTTTGTTTATGGATATTATTGAAACTTGGTTTATGGATGTCTTTTGTTTATTAATATTATCTTAACTAGTTTATGTAACTAATTAATAGTTATTAGAACATGTTATATATACTAGTTGCTTGAATATACTCAAAATATAGTTCTGGAATATTCAAAAATAGAGTGGAATATTAAAGCTTTTATATAACTAGAAGACAGTGTCTGATTAATGCTGTCAATGAAGAAACAACAGCGTTCAATTCGTGTTGTAATTATCTTTAAATAGTCAATAACAGCGTTTAGTACATGCTGTCGAAATAGTTGATGATTCAATAACAGCGTTTATAAAAAGCTGTTGTAAACAGTTAAAGTAGAATTAAAATATCTTCGACAACTAAATTATTAACGCTGTAGAAACATAATACAGCATGTTTGAAAACGCTGTAAAAACATTATTGACAGCTTGTACGAAACGCTATCAAATGATGTTTCAACAGCGTTTATCAAAAAGCTGTTGTAAGTTCTGTATATACGACAGCACGTCGTTATACAGCGTTTGAACTAACGCTGTTGTATCGTATTACAACGTTTATCAAACGCTGTTAAAAGTCTTTTGTGGTGTAGTGAATCCCGACTTCATTATCATGTTTAACATCCGTGATTGATCGTCTAGCCATCCAGTCCAATCAAACCCATAGTATTCCAGCTTCGATAATCGTGCAATGGATTGGGTGAAATCCGCCTATACGATGCCTTGCCAAAAGGCAGGTTAACACTTTGCGTCCCAAAACATGCCTTGCTATCGGAAGGCGTCTTTTGTATTACCATAAGTCCAAAATTCAAAGTCCATAATCCATTGATCGCCAAATCATACCTTGAATCCAATCCATTGCCAAACTAATTCCTTGATCTTTCCAGACCATTAGAAAAATTCAAGGCTGTCTTGAGTAAATATCCAATCTCAAATTCATTCTGAAACCATTAACAGAATCCATGACCTCTTTAGATCATTATATCCATGTTCGGGACCTCTTTGGGTCCTGTAATCCAAAGCCAGGACCTCACCGAGTCTTATAATCTATATCCGAGACCTCGCCAGGTCCATATCCAAACCCGGGACCTCACCGGGCCTTATAATCGATATTCGGGACCTTCTCGGGTCCATATCCAAACCCAGGACCTCGCCGGGTCTTATAGTCCATATCTAGGACCTCACCGGGTCCATATCAAAAACTGGGACCTCAACGGGTCTTATAATCCATATCCAGGACCTCGCCGGGTCCTTATCCAAAGCCGGGACCTCTCCTGTACAGAAAAAGCAAGATTTCATAAACCCAAGCATCACGGTATCGCATCAACTCGGAGCATGCCATGGGACCGTCCTCAATTTCATACATGTGTAAGTGACTTAGCCACCGTACTTCTGGATTTATTACTTATTCAAAGCCATAAATTCATTTAGCTGATAATAAGCTGACGATGGTGCATAGATCCATTTTCATCTTCGTTTGAGGCGGGTAGTGGCTACTCCTGTGCCACTTCTATAGCTTAATTTCTTATGTATTGTTGCAAATGACCATTCCTTACATGATCCTTAATGATATCTCTCAAATGCCTACAGTCGTCCATGTTGTGCCCATCCAGCTCGTGGAATAGGCAATGCTTTCCCGACGCTCGCTTATATTCAAAGGGTTTCCTTTTTGCCAGCCTTTGATACTGGAGGCATCCTCGAGTATCGAAATAAATACTTTCTAGAGTCTCCGTCAAATCCGTGTAAGAAAAGAATTTCGATTCCCTCTGTTGCCATTTCGATGTGTTACCACTGTCATTCATTTTCCTTTTGCCTCTATCGTCCTTGTTTGAATCCTCCTTGGGTGGACTTCCACTTTTTACGCATAAACTTCAACCTCTCTCCCTTCTCTTTCAACCATCGCATCTTCCTGTCGTAGAAGCCTTTCTGCTTTATGGTAAAACTCCATGAGATCCATCGGTGGATCAAGCTCCAACAATATTTTGAAATCTGAATTATCCGCAATCCCTAAGACTGCTGCCACCAAAACCATCGATGAATTGGGTCGATCCATCGAATCCATTACCGCATTAAATCTGGTTAAGAAATTCCTAAGTGATTCTCCCTTCCACTGTTTCATCGATGTCAAAGTCATCACATTCTTGGGTCTCACGATATGGACCCGAAATTGCCTCATAAACCTCTCAATCAACTCCTTCCAAGTGCCAATAGAGCCATTTTCTAGTTGTTTGAACCATAATGCTACTATATTCATCAAATACAAAGGGAAGCACCGTGCCTTGACTTCCTACGATACCTCCAATACTTCCATATGCCTCATGTACCTGTCAAGTTAACAGTGAAATTTGTTCTCCCATCATATATTTCCAAAGTTGGTAGTTTGAAATCCGGTGGATTCCTAGCTTGCCTGCTCAAAGGAATGTAGGGAATCCTTTTAACATGCTCCAACTCTCTATTCACCAATCCTCTTCTCATTGCCCGTCTGACTATGTCTGCTAACCTGTCGTTATCATCAAGTGGTAGCCTCTGTCCAACGCCTCCAACCTGCCCCTCGAGTCTGCAAGAGAATCCTGAAATCTACTCTTCTGGATGAGATTCACTTCCCTATTAACATCAAATCGCACAATACCACCTGATATCCTTCCTGGAATTGAGCCAACATGATTTGGGGGGATTCCCCTAGTTCAGTGGCCATTCTCGATGGTCCCACTCTATCCTGTATTCCAGATGCTTTGTTTTCTTGGTCCTGATTCTGGACTGCCTCTGTTCCTGCTGCTCCAGCTTAGTGATCCTCATTTTCCAGTATCTCCTACCACTCCATTCCCTTGAATTTGCACTCCAGCTCATCCAACCTGTCAGAGTAGGTTCTGTAGCATGTCCTCTTGTCCTTTCAGCAACGCTTCCATCTCGTCTCTAATAATATAGATTGAGGCCTGATTAGCTCCTAAGGAAGCCTCCTGACTTCATTCATCCTGACTCCTCCCCATTCTCTGTCTCCTTGTTGATCGCTTTGTCATTGCTTCCCAGAAACCGAGTTCCTAAGCCTTTAAATCCAAAATCCAAGCTTTAGAATCCCTCGGCTTAATCTTTCTCAGTGAAAGCACTAAAATGTTTGCGCCAAATATGGTCACAAACACCCTATCGTTGATGAAAGCACCAATTCACAATCATAGCTCATAGATAGAATATATGAAGAGGATATAAATATAAAGAACAATTAAAATTAAAAAGAAAGCAGAAGAAAGACAAGATTATAGTGGTTTGGTTGACTCTGGCCTACGTCCGATCCAAAAATTTCCTTTTTATTTATTAGGGAATTGATTACAGTTACAATCCAGAGATTTTGAAGCAAAAAATGGCAGAGTAACTTTTATAGCCTTTATAAAAGAAATTGAGGAAGAACAAAATGATAATCCCTTTTCCGAAGCCCCGCATGCCGTATTTATAGGAAAAATCTAGATTACTGGGCTTCCTAAGTAATTTGGGCCCACAAAAACATAGCTGAACCCATACCCTTCAACACGACCGATCCCAAGTAGTATATATGCCAACCCGAGGTTCCCTGGGTGTTGACCCGAAGCAACCCTGACTCGAAGCAGGTCGTTCTCTTGACTATGCCGATCCATCCCTTCTTTCCACAATGTCGACCCAAAGCTCGAGTATTGCCGACCCAGAGTTTGTACAATACCGACCTGAAGTAGCCGACCCCCTATATTATACCGATCTCGAAAACATACCGACCCCAAGAAGAAATTCCGACTCGTAGACAAACAAGCACCAACCCGAAGTGATCACAACATGCTTACCGACCCGAAGACATGCATAAGCCGACCTGAAGTATACAGCTTGCCGACCCGAAGTTGTCATCGATCCCTTGAAAACATGCCAACCCTTGATGATCCCAAGCATGCCTTGGCCCGACTCGAAGTAACCTAGGTGAAAATCCGAAGTAAATCTAAGGACGACTCGATGCCAACCTTATGCAACCCGAAACAACTCGACTTTCGTCGAAACCCATTTTTCAAGTACCCCGTGCCTTTTGTCCATCGACTATGCCGAATCCCGGCTTCATAATCGTGTTTATCATCCATGATTAATTGTCTATCCATCCAGTTGAATCAAACCCATAGTATTCCAGCTTCGATAACCGCATAGATGATTGGTTAAATACGCCTGTACATTGCCTTGCCAAAAGGCGAGTTAACAAACACAACGAATAATCACAAGTTTTCCTTAGTTATATATTATTTCATTATACTAACATCCATGCATCTAATTTAATAAATATAATTAAATAATCAATTCCTAATAACCAATCAACCAAAACCAAATAGTCGCTTTCAGCGGAACAACTCTGTTCCTAAAATTCCACTACAAAACTCTGATAGTACTAGATCATTTAAATCTTAAACTTATTTACTCAAATTTTCCATCTATTAAAGGAAAATCATTCACTTTTAAATTAATTCATTCCAATTTATCTCTTTAAAATTTATTTCCAAAAATCCAAAATTTTCTAAACTCTAAAGATTTTAACACATCATTTTCGAAATTTGGATGTCATAAATTACAATTTATCTGATTAAAATTTTAAATCAAAATACACCCCAATTGATTATCATGATAATAATTTATATTCCTATCCCTAAGTAAATAATTAATTAATATAACCATATACCACACACCCCGGGGGACCGGACACTAATTCTCACTAGGTCTAGACTATGATATTATACGGTATAATGTTCCGACTTGGCTCTGATACTAGCCGTACGACCACACTGCAATACCCATATTATTAAAGAACATTATAAATAATGTCGTCTAATAATATGAAGAATACATGTTGTTAAGGGCGATTGACGCAGCGGATTAACAGAAAATCGATATAACGATGAAAATGTAGCAATCGGTGAATTGATAATTCTGTAATGCCCGAATTCGTTGATCCGAAGATACCGAATTCTAGCTATCTCTATCACATTGATCGCGCCGATTCCGCGAAAAGAGATCTACGATTCTTCAACGTTGATCTTGCGCACAAGATGCCATGAATCGGCTTCAACAAACGATAATCCGAGCGCGCTCGAACGTCGTAAGTGGAGATAGGAGATTTCACTCGACTACCAATTTGTATGAAAGCACAAAGCTAACAAAATAAGAATTTTATTCCAATGTCAACAACCTTTCACAATGACTATATGTCCCTATTTATAGATATTTTCAACTCACACACAAACGACTTACATCACACACAACATAAACCATACACGAGTTACAACAATCCAAGTTATAGCAGTAACGATTTACGACATATGACATAATAGTTACAACATCACAGGAATACGACTTAACTTGAGCGACCTAAGTAGATAACACTTCTTCAGCGGCATAGGCTTCAGCGGCATAGGTGAATGACTTAAGGGTGGAGCAACTTAAGTACTGGAAAATCACGCATCTCCCACGACTTAAGAAATAACTCGATAACGACTCACACTATCTCGTCTTCGACTTAAGCTCTGTCTCGGCAACGACTTATGCTTCTTCGCGACTTAGAAAAATGGCCGCGACTTATGGATAACTCGGTACGACTCAAAGCAATAGTTTGCGACTTATGGAATTTGAGGGAGAAGGTCCTATCGCGTGTCTCGGTGACGACTCATAGTAGAGGAATGGGAATAGGTCGCGATCTGGGGAGTGGAAATGGGTCGCGACTTAGGGCTTTGGGAAGGAGGCGATTTAGGGTGGAGGGGATGAGTCGGCCGCGACTCAAGGAGTTCGCGAGTTATGGTGGAGGTTGAATCGTGAGTCGCGACATAGGGGGTTTTGAGTCGTGAGTCGCGACATAGGGAAGGTTGGGTCGTGCGTCGCGGAGGAGAATGAGAATGAGTCGTATGTCGTGGTTGAAGTTGAGTCGTGAGTCGCAGAGCAACGGCGATGGTCGATCGCGATTTAAGGTAATTTTGTTTATCTGTATCTCGCGCTGCATCAGCGATCGAATGTGAATATATTTAAACTAACACCGACATGTCATACTTACAATTTTGTTTAATCTCTGGAATAAAATTTGACATGTACAATTTTAGTTCAAAGTAATAATCACAACGGTTTCTCAAAAATCAGAACAGTATATCATATAAACAATTGTCACAGATTACAGCAGAATAATAAACATCATATACATATACAATCTATTAAATATAACAGAACTCACATAATACACTTCTGACACAAATATCTAACTCAAATAATACATCTAATATACAAAACTCAAAATCCTAAATGGGATAAATTTAAAATCAAATTTTTTATTTCCTTTCTAGCACAACCATCAAAAGATTTGCCTTCCCTGTAACCTGAAAAGTCTCAGCTTGACCCGAGCATTAAAATAACACACGAGTCAAACTATCTCTAAATATCCAAAAGGGCAAGAACAAAAAATAATACAAGGACATATGACATATAGATAAATATAGGTGTCATACACACATACACAACTCTAATTACATCACAAGACATGAGGCACTTCAAATCACAAACGAAAATAAATCACAAATCACCAAAATCCATTATAAAACAAAAAATTTCAATCCCACACATTGAATAGATTAAAAACCTAGAAATTCCAAAACAACGGATAATATCTCAAAATCCCAAAAAACCAAATCTAGAATGATCTCAATGATCGTACTCATGCCGTAGGAAAAAAAAAGGTGGTATCACTCATACTGATTAGATACCAATGATCATCCATACCATGAAAACAAAATCTCAAAACTCATGAAAATCAGATCAGAGAAGATATAACTCATTCTGATCACAAGTATCGTATAAAAATCCGTAAGTTTACTTCTTAAGGATCTAGCAGCTCCATGCCGTACACAAAAAGAGAGTAAACTCTGAAGTGTCAAATATTATCATCTTTAGTAATCATGAGAACTTAACCAAAATGACCCACACTGTTTGGTGAAATACAAGTATTTACTAAAAGCTAGTCAACCTCACTTGTTTTGGATACCATTAGAAAAGCTGAACTATATTCTCTTAAGGATCTATTGGTCCCAGCAAACACCAAAACTCCAAAGTGTTAATTACTTCCTTATAACAATCACAATAACTTAACCAAAGCATCCCATACTACCCGGTGAAATTCAAGTATTCGCTAATGGGCTAGTAAGCACCGTTCAAACATTTTATTCAATGATTTGTACAATGTTCGATGAAGCGTTATTTGAAAGCATTTAAACCAATCAATAACACTAAGTCGATTATTAGTACTTTTCAAATTATAGAATTAAGGTTTTCAAAACATTTTATTTTAAAACTCTTCTCCAAATCCAAAAGTCACACAAATTCAAAATAGTATTTATATATCCAAGTGTTAAATCCAATGAAAATCCAACAAGAGTTTATGGTTTTGAAAATAAATAATATAATTTAACATATAGAAAATGATTTCTAAAACCTTTTTTGAATAATTACATTCAAACTATTCATTTTAAAAATCCATAAACTCAATTATTTCTCAATCATATATATATATATATATATAGTTATGCTTTAATAACATAAACCATAATTCCATTTTTAATATTAAAAATAATCTTATGTATATATATTTACTCCAAATTCTTATTTAATTGTTCCATATTCACAAATTATGTTCCAAAGTGATTGTGTGTGTAAGTAGCCATCTATTTTATAAAACTGTAAATATCTATTTCCAAACCCATAGAGGCATTAAAACCTTTACTTAAAAGCAACTAAGATTTTTATTTCCAAAATTATTTCAAAATAGTACTATATATAATTACTTATAAACACTTATATAAAGGACTTTAAATTATTTTAGAAATTTTTTCTAAAATCTATATATTATAATAAACCATAGTCCATAAAACATAAGGAAAGTAATTATTCCAAAAGTCCCCAATTCATCACAAGACCATATTAGTAAACTTGATCCATAGAGATATACTCTAGATTATCTCAAAGCAAACTATCATAAAAAAAGTCCATATATTCTGATTAAAATTCGAAAATAGGATTGAAATCATCACAAAACAATGCGAAGTGGGACATCGAAAATAAGAGAATATCAACAAGGAAACAAAAGGGCAAACAGAACAGAGCGATCAAGTAGAAAAATGAGCACGACCTGGGGCCCAACTTAGGCCATGACTGGTGCACTGGTCTGGTGGGACCAGTGGACCAGTGACACCGCTTGGACTAAGTCTCAAGCAGTGCATGCGGCTACCAAATCATCCGTTGGCGGGGTTTTTCGACGATGGATGCTTCTAATTCCTAGAGCATTGATTTTGATGTTGTGCAAGCATATAAACAACTACATTTTGATATTATTTAGGACCATAAGACAAGAATTTTAACAAATAGGAAATTGAATAACATGAACTAGAAATATCACAAGAAGTCAAGATCAATTCAATCGTATGTTTATCCATTTTAACCAAACATCAAATCTACTCTATTTAGAGATACTAGTGTGAGGTGAGCTCACCTAAATAAAAAAAAATCTGAAATTGAAGATTGTAGCTTGGATTCTCCTAGGCTAGCTTTTCTCATCAAATAGAACTAGGTTAAATTAGAAATTTGTAAAACAAAATTACTAACCAAGATGAAATCTGAAATTAAAACCCTAATAGATGACTATAGGATGAAAGAGGTTACCATAGCTCGATTTCTACAAATATTGAATAGAAGCCCTTCAATTTGTACTTAGAATTGGGGATTATTGGAGCTAGGGTTTATCGAGCAAGGAAGAGATGAGTTTACTATAAATGATTTCCTTAAAACGAAAAATGAGAAACTAACATACAGTTTTTCTTTTTCTTACTAACATTTAGGTCTTGGGTGCACTATAGATCCAATAAGGTTATGCTACCAATTTCCTTTTGTTTTACTTATTATAAAACACTATTTTACACAAAACAATAGTTTATAAACTATAATTTGATCCCTCAAAATCTACCAAAACCAATCACAAGTTAAAAATCCTCATTTCTATTAATATTGAGATATTTTATAAAATTAAGTATCCCCTTTGAAAATAAGAGCTATTCTTATTATTTTGATAAGAATAAACTATTAACCATAAAAATTTCACTTTAAATAATAAATCTTAATATTAACATTTTAAATTTACAACACTTGTTGCAATATTTGAGACCAAAATATTTTTTCACAAATCTTCGCTCATAATAAAAAAGTGGATAAAACATTATAAATCACGTTTTTAATTGCAAATTATTTCCATATATTTAATTATCACATTTTCGTTAAATTATTCTTATATTATTGAATATAAAAATTAAGTTTCACAATAGGATATCCCTTGTATTTCCAATTTTTTTGATTCCAAATCCATTTTAATTTGGAAATTATAACTGATAAAATTTTCTATTTTATCTTAAGATTAATTAATATAAATTAAATCAATTTTTTAAATTTAATTCTAGGTAATCTCCACCAGGGTTGTTATAAAAAGCTTTGGTATTAATAAAACAATTTATACTATTGCCTTCCTATCTTATTTCACCCATTTAATATTTTGAGTTAAATTATCGCATTTCTATTCAAGAGTTAAACAAATTTTATTTGTCGATATAATCTCTTATGAAGGTACTTTTTATTTTAAATCAATTTCCTTTAAGGAAACTTATGAATTAAATACCCGTTTTTATTTCAAATTCTTTTTGAAATTGTACTATATATATTTGTATATATATATAAAATAATTTCAATAATTTATTCACTAAAGCTTACTTTAGGTTCGTTCGGATTTTAAATCATTTCGATTGCATAATGATAAAGAGAATAATATAAGTGCACTACAACGTTTGCCTAAGCAAACATTTGATCGTCACTTAGAAGATTATTCAAATTACCACAAAACTAATAGAGATGTTTTTCCCGAACTATCCAAAGGGTATGCTTTCCACTTAATATTTCACTTTGAACTATTTATACTTATACATACTTCCAAGTAATATTACCATTACTTTTCTCAGATTTCATTTTGAAATGAACTCAAGCAATACGAGGATTTAAATATCTCAAAAAACCTCTTTTTACTTATAAAACACCTTCTATAAATCATATAAATCATGATATTCATATAAAGTGCACTTATAAAATTCATCTTATATCATAATAACTTTTCCCTTCATATAATAAATTGTTCGCAATTTTTTATCCTCTAAATATTTTATCTTCCCATTCAGATTATATTAAATAAATTTTATTAAAAGTTTTACTTTTAACTCAACATTATTAAAAGATGACTTTTAACTTAACATTTTCTCCTAACACCTTATAGTCACAACTGTGAAACTCTATTCACAAGGGTTCATTTTAATATACTCGCAATTATCAAAACAATAAATGCCCCTAAACTGGTTGAGCTTAGATTAATAACCAATAAACGATAGTCAATGCTTCTAAATTATCTTAGCACGACCTATCAAATAATAATGATAATAAATAAATATTATCACTAACAAACAAACACCGTGAATAACAACAAAAATTTGAAAATTATTTCTTTATATATATGAAATATATAATCCTAGATAAAATATTTCATTTACCAATTTTTCAAAAATCAATATCGTATTTGTTTGCTTTGTTCAAGCATTTAGAAATTCCTATCGACACCATGGCGTTCCTCGTCTCGATAGAATTCATAAATAACTCAATAGATCAATCAACACAATACATTTTTATAGCAATAATAAATATGCTCTCATATTTTTAGTACTCTCAACTCATTCTAAGGTATCACTTAACCTATCTCCAATGAGTCATACCCTACTAAAGCCAAGGTTCTCGCTTAACCTTCAGCTCTGATACCATTATGTAACACCTGCCTTTTTGATCATCTAAAGTCGACACCAAATAAATCCATGGTGTTCCAATGCCAACGTCCAATCGTTGGAAAGGCAGATTGTCAGGCTAAAAAGAAAAAGAACAAGAGAAACAAAATATCATAGAGGAACGATCACATATATTATAACAAAGACAGTAAAAGCTATCATCCTAATATACATAGTATATCAAGGTTAAAAACAAACCTCGTCAGCCTGGGCTGTTATAACTTTCTGACCTTATAATTGCTGATGGGTAAACATAATAATACAACGAAAAATGAAAATACTATGGCAGGTGAACATCCAGCTCTACTCCGTGAGCTCCACGTCCCACTAACGATAATCTAGAAAATCTCAGTTTGACCAGTGCATTATAATAAAATAACACCCGTATCAGTTTGGAAATACCAGCATGAGAAATTCAAGTGATATGATGAACATATAATAATTCTATTAGACCACGCCACTAAGCACGGAATGGGTTTTACCTCACAAGAACAACTTCCATGCATGAATGAATGGAAGCAAATTTTAACCAAACACAAACTTAAAAGCATAGGTATAAACAAGGTAAAAATCCAAATTTAAAAAATGAGCACAAATAACTAAACATTAAGAAGAGCTCTTGTCACATTTCAGTGCAATTAATAAAATAATTAAAAAAATTGATTCAACAATAAGGAAATGACAACAATTACTAGGAGAGTACGTCCCTTTTTCGGAAGTATACCTCTAGAAAATATACCTGAGAGGTTCATTTTCTCTATGACTCTTTCGAAAATATACTGGTTGGACCGTGCCAACCTTAGCGAGTATTGGAGTATTTCATATCTCTGTGCATATACGACTGAATCCAATCTAGAATAGATGTGAAATATCCTAATAGGAGCAACCTACATAGCTGGACATCCACTTACTCTTTGGTTTTCGTCATTTCCGACAAAGAATATCAATGTTCAAATGAGCAACAAATCGTCTTAAATTGATGATATACAAAGATGAAAGCTGAATCAATAGTTAATAAATCAATCATCATGACTAGTCAAAATGATCGTACATGGAAATTAAATCTTATAACCTTATCCCTACTCATCGATTTTAAACTTGTATTATCCCTCAGTTAAAATGAAGTCAGGCAAGTTAAGGTAGTGTTACCTTGATGCATTACCTTGACGAAAATTTTAGTCTTCGAGATATAAATCTGTTTCCATACCTCGACATTTAGTGCTAAAATATGATTGAAACTTTTCAGTATAAATGACATCCTTTACGGATATAAATTTCTTATCCTTTCCGTAACCGAACCAAACTTTTAATCTTTTAAAAGCCAAATTTATGCTTGGTTTTAACATCATAATTATTTGTAAAAACTTTGAAAACACTATTTAAAATGTTCTTTTAAAAGGCAATTGTATTTTTAAGCGTATTAAAAAGAAGGATCAAAAAAATAAATGCCATTAAAACATTGTTTACTATAAACCCAAACAATTTACACTCAGCCTTACTTTGAAAACAATTCTTTCCAAAAGATTTTCTCATTTATAAATTTCAGACAACATTTATTATCCAGATAGATAATAAATTAACTTAATGCTTTTATAAACTTTAAGCAACATTAATTATCTTAAAGATAATTGATTTAACTCTTTTATAAATTTAAAACCATATTATTTATCCCAAGAGGCAACTAATCAACTTATAACTCCTTTCATAAATCCATTAATTAACTTTAAACACCTTTATTAACTCAGTTATCAACTTCATTTATTTTTATTAAATCAACTGATTAATCTTTAAAAAAGCACTTTTATTAAATTAATTTTAAACAATGTTATTTTGACTAATTAATTAATGTTAAACATTATTTATTAAATTGATTAATTACTTTTAAACTTCATTTTTAAAAATGACTAATTTACTTTAAAACATCATTATTAAACATGATTAATTAACATTATTATAGTTAAATAATAATTAAGAATAAACTTAAACATATAATTGTTTTCATATACTTGTACAATCCATACAAACCCATCCAAAAATAATTTACAAAATATTTACGAAAAATAACCTTCACAAATTTAAACAAAATTTATTATCTTGAAAGATAATTAAATCCAATTTATAATATTTTATAAACATAAAATGACATTAATTTAATCAAATTTATTATCTCTTTATAAATTTAAAACAATGTTAATAATCCTGAAAGATTATTAATTAAATTTATAACTCCTTTTTATAAATTTTAATTCCCCAATTTTCCTTTGTTTTCAAAATTATCAAAATATTTGAAAATATAGTTTAAACAACTTTCAAAGTGCAAAAACATGACCTAGCATTTATTTTGTAAAAATACAAGCTCAAGTTTAACAGATAACAGGGGTTTAAGGGGATGGTATTTCATAAGTGACAATATAGTGGTAATTGTTGTAATGACATTTACGTAATCAAATAGTACATAAATATTTTCAACCAAATAACAATATAAGTGACATAAGAATATAAGTATATTAACACTGATAAGAAACCTATTAGGGTCTCTCTACGAAATTCCTCTGTAAATTACACATATGTATGTGTGTTTCAAAGTGCTCCATGGCAGCCTATTCGCTACGTACATTCCAACTTTCTTTTTTTTGACCCTTGTAACATAATGGTTATTTATGCCATCCGCTTTTCAAGCAGAAATTTAAAATCCAAACAAACAACCAAACATCAATATAAACTATCATCCAAGCATTCAGCAATAATTTATAGCCACACAAATATTTTTAGTTTATTTAAAAGTGAGTAAACTCATCAAAATTCCAATTGATGCTTTCACGTTACGATTCTATTTAAGATCAAACAACGTCAACTAACTCCAAATTCAACAAAATCATCTCCAGCATGTAGATAACATTGATAAGAGTTCAATGTATTGACCCCGCCAGAATTCGACCTCATATCAGTAAGATATTGAATTTATAAGAATTTGGAATTAAACAATATAATTAATCACTTAATTATTTAATTAAACTAATTATCCTACCTAGACCATCTTCTCCAAATTTGTTATTCCTCTTCCCTGTACATGACACACCACTATGGCCATGCTTTCATGTGCATACTCCCTTACCTCTCGACGAAACCAAAATCTATTGCCTCCATCGTCTCTCTCTCCATGGACTTGACTTGCCAATCACCATTACACCCTACTTGACAACCCCCGACATCCGCCTGTAATTAGAAAAGACGATGCCCCAGACCATCGATCCACCCAAATGGCGATCGAACCTTACCACAAAGCCACCATCGACGCCCCCTTTGAACGAGAAATACAACGAAACTAAACCCATCGCCAAACTCCTCCCGTCTTCTACAAACTTAAACCATAACTTGAACAAGAACAATCGATCATCTCAAATCAGTGTCGCATACGACAAACAACATATAGATTTGAAGCTTAGCCTCAAACAAATTTAAACATCCAAACATTTTATTTTTTTGTTGAGAATTTAAATTGATATTGATTTTTGAGATTTAATTTGCTTACTTTCTTTTGGTTACAGGGGTTTCAAAATGAACCTGAGAGAGAAAATGAAAAATGAAGTGTGTTGAGCACTATATGTGCCTGAACTTAGCTTATTTCGAAATTTCCAACATCTCACTATACATAATATTGTTCATGTACGAACCGCGTAAAAAAAAAGATTGCACACAAAAATGTGACATGCTTCCGAAACAATAATAATATACACTGGTTACCTTATTCTGTAAAATCACAGATTAACCATCGTTTGCCAAAAAATCTTCATGCAATAATCTAAATATTTTCCAAATTAAAAATTGTGGAGAATTTCTTTAAATTAGATTAAAAATACTACCATAAAAAATCAAATCATTTTATTAACAATTTATTTTCTTGTTATTTATTCGAAACATTTATTATTATAAATAAATTTACAAATGAGTTATCCATGATTATATATTAATTAAAATGAGTTAAATTTGGCTATTTAATCCATTTACTCGATATATAATTCACCATTAAAATATTTGATTCAAAATTCAAATATTTAATTATAATTAAAATGTTTAAATAATCCAAATATTTGAATATAAGTTATTTATATTTTTAAATACTAATTATTTAAATATTTAAAATTAATTAAATTTTAAAATCAACACGGTAAAATTCTAGATAATGTATTAACTACTTAAATAGGGTGCCGTAAAGTTGAAGTAAATTGTTAGCTAAAGGATGTGTGGAGTAGAGTGTCGTAAAGGCAAAATTAATTGTTAGCCAAAGGCTGTGTATACTAGAGCGCCATAAGGTGAAATTTATTGTAAGCCGAAGGCTATGTATAGTAGAGTGTTATAAAGGCAAAAGTAGTCGTATGTTAAAGGCTTTATATAGTAAGTGTTCCATAAAGGTGAAAATAGTTGCATTCTGAAGGCTATGTATGGTAGAGTGTGGTAATGGAGAAATTTATTGTAAGTTGAAGCTTATATACAGTAAGTATGCCATAAAGAAGAAAGTAGTTGTATGCCGAAGGCAGCATATAGTATAGTGCCATTAAGTAGAATTTGTTGTATGCTGAAATCTGTATATACTAGTGCCATAAAGGCGAAATTCATTGTAAGCCAAAGGTTATGTATAGTAGAGTGCTGCAAAGGCGAAATTTATTATGATGCGAAGTCTATTTGTAGTAGGCGAGCTTTAAAGGCAAAAGAAATTATATGCCAAAGTCTACGTATTGTAGAATGTCGTAAATGTGATATTTATTTTAAGACAAAGGCCATGTGTGGTAGAGTGTTGTAAATCCGAATTTATTATGAGCCAAAGAGTACATATAGTAGTGTATTGTAAAGGCGAAAGTAGCTGTATGCGAAAGGTTATTTATAGTAAGTTTTTAATAATGGTAAAGTTAATTGTGAGCCGAAAGCTATGCATAATAGGGTGTCGTAAGGACAAAAGTAGTTATATATCGATGATTATGTATAGCAGAGTGCTGCAAAGGAAAGTTTTTTTGTAGATCTAACCTCGGGGTGAGGGTTTGAAAATAAATTTTGAAAATCTAACATCTTGATGAAGGATTTTGCCTCGCTATGAGTGCTGGGAAGATAAGTTTTGAAATGTTACCTCGTTTTATAGGGTTTGTGGAAAATAGATTTTGAAAAAACTTTTTACCATGTTATAAGGGTTTACCCTCATTATGTAGGCTTTTACCTCATTTTTGTGGGATTCGAAGCATATGGGGCATATCAATTACAACCATACGAAGGATAACCATGGCATGGTGTAATGCGGTCCACGCTAGCTTGATTAGCATTAAAGGAACCGACCAAAGCCACTATGAAGTGTTACCGATGGGATTACTTGTCGGTATCCATGCGGATTATGCGTGGGTGGTTTAATTTCAGTTGAATCTCTAGGCTAATGTGAATTTTTAGAAGGAATCTACACTCCTATTCCTTTTGATCGGTTAACCATCCCTACTTTTATAAGTACTTTATTTGATTTTGAAATATTATGATAAAAACTTCTACTTGATATGTGTAATTAACCATGTATATAAATTTATTCATTATGCATAGATTTATTCTTTGAGTTTACTATGATGGTCCATTTTGGTAGAACCTATTGGCTTACTATATAGATCATAGAGTTGAAATGCAACCTTTAGAACTTTTCTATTTGTTGTCGGAGCCAAAATCGTTTTTGTTATTAGAGTTTCCAAGCAACCATCTATGCCTAAAAGCTCAAACCCTTTATTTAAAGGATTACAACTTCATTGAGATTGCAATGACCAAAAGTAGCATCATTTTGGGTCCCAGTGCTGAGTTCCAAAAACTAAAAAATAGATCGAAAGTTATGTGGGAAATAGCTAGCCTAGTGGCAAAATTTTTGTTTTTGTACATCTTGACCACATGCTGCGGTCAATAAGATCGATTCTTACATATGTGTCAATTAGAATACTGATATTACATGACACTTATAAGCCATGGAATACTCTTTACATGACACTTCTTGGCTAGGGCTCACTTTTTAGAAATTATAATTGCATGATACGATATGGCCACGGCTAAGACACTTAATGTATTTTAAAGTATTTGAGATTTGCATGATACTACTTGATCATGACTAAAATACTTGATATAACTTTGAAATTTGCATGATGCTACTCGATCATCCCTAAAATATTGGATATATTTGAAAAATGTTTTAAACTTGAAAATTTTATTTTGATCGCAACCCTACGATGTGGTAACATTTCAGATGCTCGGCATTCCATGCCCAAGATACTATGTTGTCATTTAGCATATTTAGTCGATATGCTCTGAGAGGAACTACGTCATGAATGATTAAGGGCCGTTCCCAGTTTAGACCGAAGGGTCCATCTGCTAGATATTTGGTATTTGGAACGATTTTACAAAGGACTAAATATTCCCTTTCGAATTTTTGGGGTTGTACCCACTGACTGTAATATCTAGTCATTAAATGAATGTACTCTGTTGTTATTAATGCGGTCCAGTCCCGACGAAAATCTTATGACTCATTTTTGAGTTCTATATTCCGATATGTGTTATAATATTATTTGTAGTGAAAGACTATTTCAAGCTCTAACAGGAGCATGAATTCATAGCCGTAACTAAAGAGAAGGGGGTATGCCCCATTAATGTCTTGGAACTGGTTTTATGGGTTCATAAGATGAAAGATTGTTCATTTTCCCAATTTCCTTTAATTTGGTTTTGGCACTTTGTTAAGTATGCTTTGATGGTTTTAATGGTTGCTTCTTCAGCTCCATTGTCCTGTGGTGAGACATTAAGGAAAAGCTTTCGATGATGCCATGGTCTCGACAGTATTTGGTAAACTCTTGGCTATGAATTGTGTGCTGTTATCTACTATTATTTTGTAAGGAAGACCATATCTTGGAATGATATTTTTCATGAAAAATTTAACAGCCTTGTGTGCCATTATGGTTGGTAGGGTTTGAGCTTCCACTTTGTGAAATAGTTAATAACAACTATTGCAAATTATGCCCCTCCTTTCATAGTTGGAAGCGGATAAATGAGGCCATGCCCTATATATCAAAGAGACATGACTCATCATCAGAGTAAGATCACTAGGTGGAGCTCTTAGACCTTTAACATAAAATTTTCTTATATCATATCGTTCAGCATAATCCATTGCATCTTGGTTTAATATTTGCCAATATAAGCCTCACTTGTGTATTTCCTTAGCCAATTTTTGGCCTTTGGAGTGACCCACATATTCCATCGTGAGATTGTTCTAGTGTTTTTTTGCATTCCGTGGTGAATACACACCATGAATAGGGGGTTGCATGGCCCATTTGGTATAGTTCTCCATCAGTAATGATAAAGTTAGGAGCGTTGTACATAATTCGTCTTGCTTCACTAAAGTTCGAAGGTCGGATGTTTTTAGAAAGATATTAGATACATGAGTCTTCCAACTACTTTCAGTAATAGTTGGCTATGTAGTTTCATTTCGGACTGCTTCAGCTTGAGTTATACCCAGAACCATTACCAGTGTCTGTATGCTTGACTTTTCATGAATTTCTACCGGAATGAATTTATAATCCTGAACATCTCATGAACTTGTATATTAGCTAAAGCATCGGCTCTTGCATTTTGGACTCAGGGGATACTTTCAATGTCTTTGCTTCTAAAGGCTTCAAGGAGTTATTTTACTTCCTTTGCATAGAGAGTTTCAGATCTTGAGCTTGATGGTTGTTGAGTACTTGGTTGATGATTAGTTGAGATTCATTATACACCATGATTTCTGGAACAATGATGGAGATTACAATCTTTACTCTAACTAATAAAGATTCATATTCGGCCACGTTGTTCTTTGTTGAAAAAGCGATGGTTTTCTAGGTTGACCAGAACATAACTTGACTCTGCCCCTTGCTCGTTTGTGGCCCCATTAGCATAGAGTTTCCAAAAGAGTTTTTTGATTTTTCACATTTATGGCTTCAGCGTTGAGACCTGTACATTCCGAGATAAAATCAACCAATGTATGTCCCCTTATAGCATCTCTAGGTACATATGAGATGTCATATTGGCTATGTTCTATAGACTAATTGATTACTCTCCTAGAAGTCTTGGGTTTACTAAAAACTAGCCATAAAAGCTGGTCCTTGAGAACTTTGATAGGATAGGCATGGAAATAAGGCCGAAAATTTTAGGCTATGAATATTAAACAAATTTAAGGTTTTCGATGGCCAAATAGTGTTTTTTGAATAGGCTCGATCTTTTGCTGATTTAATAAATGAGATGTTGAACCCCGTTATCTTCTCGGACTAATGTTGAACTTACAGCTTGTTCTAAAGCTGCTAAATAAAGAAAGAGACCTTCTCCATCTATCGGTTTTGATAGTATTAGAAGTGTGCTGAGGTGCTTTTAAAAACCATTGAAGGCTTTCTAACATTCAGCAGTCCATTCAAAGGTCATGTGCTTCTTAAGTAAGTTGAAGAATGGAATGCATTTATTGGTCGATCGACATATGAACATGCTTAAGGCTTGGATCCTCATATTTAAGCTCATTAACTCTTTGTCATTGGTTTGCACCTTCATATTGATTATTGTTTTGATCTGATCCAAATTAATATCAATTTCTCTGGTGCTTACCATGAAGCCGAGAACTTTCCAAACTAGATTTCAAAAGAACATAGTTTTGCGTCATATGATATTTGTGAAGGACTACAAACTTTTTAGCTAAATCTGAAACATGTTTTTTTAGATTGTTTGGACTTCACCAGCATATCATTAACATAGACTACCATATTTCAACTTATCTATTTTATAAACATTCGGTTGACTAATCTTTGATAAGTTTCTCCTTCATTTTCAAGACTGAATGGCATTACTTTGTAATAAAACAATCCATATTCGTGACAAAGCCTTTATGTTCCTACTTTGATTTTAACATGAGGATTTGACAGTAATCAAATTAGGCATCTCCGAATGAGAGTAATTTGTGCCCAATGGTGGTGTCAACTAATTTATCAATTTTTGGTAAAGGAAAACAATCCTTTAGACAGGCTTTGTTTAGCTCAGTAAAGCCTATGTAGGTTCTCCACTTACCATTCGGCTTCTTCATTAATACTAGATTGCAAATCCACGTTAAATAATGGACATCTCCAATGAAATTTTTCTTGAGTAACTTTTCTATTTCTTCCTGCAATGCAGCATATCAGATCTTGTTGAGATGCCACTGTTTAGGATCTGTATTCAAATAATGACACTTGATCGAATTGTCTATCCCTACCACATCATCATGGGACTAGGTAAATACATCTAATTTATGTTGAAGGAAAGATACCAGTTCCTCTTGGATTGTGAGACTATGGTAAGTCCTAATCTTAATAATTCTAGATCGGTCCTTTGAGTCGACAATTTTTTTTAAAGAGTTTCAGTAGTCGTTGCTTTATCAGTTTTGAATCCCAGATCTATGTCGAGTTCAGTACATTCTCCTTCTTACAAAACCACTTGTATAATGTGAACCGATTTCCCTTTTTGACCAAAGGACTTTCCAGTTAGGCCTAGTCGCATTTTAATAAACTGCCTTCAGTCATATGATATCTGAACTACTCATCCTATGGTTGCATTCTCTTATCTTGGTGGAATTCTAAAGGACTATCGGGTATAACTAATGAATTTAAGATCAATGTTGTTAACAACCACTTTAGCTTTCCATTGTTTTTAGGTTAAGGAGTAACATCTTTTGGTTTGACGCCATTCACATAAGCCGAATTCTTTCATTTATTCACCATATTTAAACTAGCATAATATGGTTATCTTGAGACCCATCGGTCTCCTATTACACTCCCTTCACTGCATTTGGTGAGGAACCTAAGAATAAATGCTTCGTCAATACATACCCATAGATTTTGTGGAGAGCTAGACTCCCAAAGAAGACATTGTAGACATATAGTACGTCAATAATCACGAACATAGTCTTGAAAATTTTAAAGCATGCTTTGGTCCAACTTTTGACATGAGGTTGTATTCTCTAAAGGGAGTGGATCTTTCTTTATTATATACATATATTGGAGTTTCACTTGGTTTGAGTATGGTTTCAAGCAGGCCCATTTTATCAAAGGCGTACTTGAAGATAAATCGACAACTGTTGAGTCACGAGTTCTATGAAGGTTTTGATTTCTGACAAAGAAATAAAGGCGATCGACAAAACAAGGTCATTATGGCTATAAAGAGCTACATATGGTACTCTAGATTATAGGTTGATTATTTGATATTGTAATAGTGATAAACTTGTTAAAATCTATCCTCAAATAATCATGCATTTCAAGGAAATCAATATATATACGACTAAATTGCAGTTGCACATTTAGTGTGCAACTTTACAGGGACCGGTCGACCGGTCAGAAAATAGGCGGTCGACCGTTCCTGTATAATTTGCACACTGAACGTGCACACATGCACATAACGACTATATATTTGAATTCCTGTCTACTGGTCATTTTTTGACCTGTCGACCGTTTTTAAACAGAAAGCAATTTTTCCAAAAGACACTTCTTTCTCCAAAGGTTGCATCTCTTACCTTTCATCAAAGATCATATCTCTTAATGGCAACTGCTCACAAAGAGTTACAACCATTCTTCTCTATATAAACTCATCTAAATCATTGATTAAAATAACATGATTATATATGCTTTTTACTCTAATCTCCGATCTTACTTTCTACGTACTCCTGCATTCTAAAAGCTCTCAATTATTTTAATTGCTTATTGAATCATTGAAATTATTTCATATCTTTTGATTCAATAAGTAATATACTTTCCTTAATCTTCACAAAACATCATTCGCATATTTTGAGGATAAGATTATAGGAAATTTGTACTACAATGACAAAGCTGTGTTAGCAAGAACACATACCGTCAACAAACAATTATATTCATCGTTGTTGAACTCGTCTGTGTTGTAAGAGGCAAGTGTTGAAGTCCTCAGTGTATTAGAGGCGTGAAATCCCGTTCGTTTGCTCGGGTATTGTAAACCTGTTCCTCCGGGTGAAGCGAGGTAGTTAATAGTGAAAATCCAGATAGAAGTCTGGGACTGGACGTAGGACGGTGCTCCGAACCAGTATAAAAATCTCTGGTGTGATTTTTCTTTTTTTATTTACTTTGCTACTATCATCTATTTTCCGCATTTATATTATAGTCCATATTACACGATCCGTGTGTACTATACTAGCACGTGCACGATCACACACTTTTCATTTGGTATCAGAGCGAGGTCATCATATAACCGTAACACGGTTATTTGATATATTCTTGTAATATGGCAAATAACGCAAGTACTAGCACTCAAAACACCACTTACACGGAAGGTCAATCGACACAAAGACCTCCATTTTTCAATGGTCTTAACTATAGTTATTGGGCAACACGTATGTCATTCTTTATGCAATCAAATAGTATGATGCTTGGAATGCCACTCAAAGAGAAATAGTGAATCCAACAACTGATTATTCAGAATGGACTGCGGCTGAGAAAACGGCAGCAGCCGTAAATGCAAGAGCAATAAATATGTTGTTCTGTGCATTAGACCAAAATGAATATAACCGTGTTAGTATCTGCACTACTGCATATCAAATTTGGCAAACGCTAAAAACCACTCATGAAGGTACTAACAAGGTTAAACAAGCCAAAATAGCCATGCTGAAAAGTCAATTTCAAAATTTCAAAATGAAACCAAATGAGACAATCAATGATATGTATTCACGATTTCAAACTATCCACCATGCACTTATTGGCTTAGGACAAAAATATTCTGATTTTGATGTTGTTTCAACAGTCCTACATTCTCTGACTAGTGAATGGGAAGGAAAAGTATTAGCAATTGAAGAAGCTAATGACCTTTCCGTCATGAAGCCAGATGAATTGATAGGAAATTTAATGTCCTATGAAGCAAATTTGCAGGCTAGAAAAGAACAGAAAGAAGAAAAGAAAAATGTAGCATTTTATGTTGAGAAAGATGAAAATGAATCAGATTCTGAAGACGAAGATTTGGCATTTATTGCGAAAGGATTCAAAAAATTCCTAAAATATCGAAAAGCCAGTCGTTACAATAAAAGGAAACCTGGATCAAATAAACCATCTTCATCTGCTATAGAATGTTTTAACTGCCACAAAAAGGGACACATGCAGAAGGATTGTCCAGAACAAAAGAAGAAGTCAGAAAATGACAAATTCAAATATAAGAAGGACAAATCAAAGAAACGAGCCTTCTCAGTAACATGGGATGATTCAGAGTCATCTTCATCAGAAAGTGAAAGTGATTTGGAGAATGAACAAGCTAATGTTTGTTTAATGGCAACAGAAGATGAGGTACAAATTCCTACATTTGATGAATTACTTGATATTAATGCTGAATTGATAGTCAAATATAAAGACATAAAACGTCAATTAAAAATTGTCAAAGCAGATTTAAGAAGAACAGAGTTTGAACGAGATATGTTAAAAGATGAGAAGAAAATATTAGAAGAGGAACTTGAAAAAATTCAAGAATCATCATCTAATGTTGACTCTCAACTATCTCTTTTGAGTCAAGAAATAGAAGCTCAAAAAGAGAAAAATAATGCTCTCACTACTGAAAATCATGAGCTTAAGGCAAAAGTCAAAATTCTAGACCTAGAAAAAGCTAGTTTACAAACAAAGTTTGATGACATTACTCAAAATGCTTCTAACTTTAACAAAGGTCGAGAAAATTTGACAAAAATCATTGAAAACTCACAATCTGCATCAAATAAACAAGGTCTGGGATATAAGAAACAAGAGATGAAGGGTAATAAAAGAAAGAAGAAAGTATAAAAGATTGAAGTTAAGAAAAATCTTAGTTTATTATATTCCAAACCAAAGCCAGTTGTGAAATTTCAAAGGAAAAATACAAAGACTATCAAAATATGGGTTCCTAAAACAAATAACAATTTGATTAGGAACAAATACATTCAGCAATTCATGAATACTGTGCATCTTAATAATAATTATATATATAAAGTGGATACCGGACCCATATGGGTTTGGACTCCTAAGACCTAACTCTTAGGACCCTATAAAAAGTGGGTACCATGGACTTAATCCTATTTTTGCAGGTCCCACTTAAGAAAAGAGGAAAGTGGATATTGGACAGTGGTTGCTCGAAGCACATGACGGGAGAAAAGAGCTTATTAACAAATATTACATACTCAGATGGTGGCTCCGTCACTTTTGGAGACAATTCAAAAGGCTATATCATCGGCAAAGGCGATGTGAGCAATTGCGGTACATCTAACTTACCTCTTATTACAAATGTCATGCTATTTAAAAATTTAAAACACAATTTACTTAGTATTAGTCAGTTATGTGACAAAGGTTTTATAATCTCTTTTTCGAATAATAAATGTAGTATCTTAGATAGAGACTACAATTTAGTTTTCGAAGGTTATAGAGACAGAAATATATATATTCTGAATATGAATATTAATCATAATTCAGATATGTGTCTTGTGGCTAATGATAATAATCCATGGCTATGGAACAAACGCTTCTGTCATATAAACTTCAGAACTATTGACAAGCTGGCCAAAAACAATCTAGTTAGAGGTCTACCCAAAATTTGTTATAAAAACGATAGTTTTTGTGATGCCTGTCAGTTAGGAAAATTGACAAAATCGTCATTCAAGTCAAAAAGGGTCATATCAACATTACAGCCACTTGAACTACTACATATGGATTTATTCGGACCAACACAAGTTCAGTCAATAAACCATAATCGATATGTATTTGTAATTGTTGATGACTATTCTCGTTATACATGGACTATTTTTCTGAAAAACAAGAGTGACACTTTTGACCATTTCAAATCTTTCGTCAAAAGAATTCAAAAATCAAAAGTGCTAAAAGTTAAAAACATAAGAAGTGATCATGGTGGTGAATTTGAAAATAACGAATTTGAACATTTTTGTACAAAAAAAGGTATTAACCATAATTTTTCGTTTCCTAGAACTCCACAACAAAACGGAGTTGTAGAACGAAAAATCGAACATTACAAGAATGTGCAAGAACGTTATTAAATGGATCCACTTTACCAAAACATTTCTGGGCAGAAGCCGTCGCTACTGCGTGTTATGTTTTAAATCGTGTGTCTATTCGACCACTCACCAAAAACACGTCTTATGAATTATTTAACGAAAGGAAGCCAAATATATCTTACTTCAAAGTGTTTGGTTCAAAATGTTTTATTTTAAATACAAAAGACCATCTCGGAAAGTTTGATCCGAAAGCCGATGAAGGTATATTTGTCGGTTATTCGGAAAGAAGCAAAGCGTATCGTATTTTCAATAAACGAACCAAAACTATTGAAGAATCTATTCATGTTTCTTTCGATGAATTCTTTAAACCTTCTCAGTCAAAACCAGATAATGTCGAAACTATATTTACTGACACTCCTCTCACCACAAATTATGACTCTGACTCTGAAAATCTTATTGACAATATTTCCCAACAACAACCAGTTTGTGAGATACGTTCCCCTCCAAGATTATTGAGACACCATCCAGTTCAAAATATAATTGGCGAGGTTAACTCACAAGTAAGAACTAGGAATCAATTACATCAAATGGGTCATGTTGCGTTTCTATCAAATATCGAACCTAAGAATCCAAAAGAAGCTGCTACAGACGATTACTGGATCATTGCCATGCAGGAAGAACTAAATCAGTTCGAGCGCAATGACGCTTGGGAACTTGTTCCAAGGCCAACTGATCAGTCAGTTATTGGTACTAAATGGGTTTATAAAAATAAGGCCGACGAACAAGGAAATATCACCAAAAACAAAGCAAGATTAGTAGCACAAGGATATAATCAGGAAGAAGGTATCGATTATGAAGAAACTTTTGCACCAGTTGCTCGACTAAAAGCTATTAGAATTCTATTATCTTTTGCTTGTCACCATAATTTCAAACTTTATCAGATGGATGTCAAAAGTGCTTTTCTCAATGGATTTATCAAAGAGAATGTCTATGTCGAACAACCTCCTTTGTTCCTACATGAAAAATATCCTGACCATATGTTCAAACTTAAGAAAGCTCTGTATGGTTTAAAACAGGCACCTCGTGCTTGGTATGAACGATTACGTAGCTATCTTATTAACTCAGGATTTCAAATAGGCAAAGTCGATCAAACTTTGTTTATTAAACATTCTCAAAAGGATATTCTAGTTATCCAGATATATGTAGACGACATCATCTTTGGTTCAACAAACGATAAACTCTGCAAAGAATTTGCAAGTATTATGACCAAAGAGTTCGAAATGTCTCATATGGGAGAACTATCATATTTTCTTGGACTTCAAATCAAGCAACTTCCGAATGGTATCTTTATCAATCAAGAAAAATATTGCAGAAATCTTATCAAACGCTTCGGATTAGAAAATACATCTGGTAAACCAACTCCTATAAGCACGACTACACATCTTGAAAAAGATGAAAATGGTAAGAGTGTTGACCAGAAATTATATCGAAGCATGATTGGTTCTCTTCTTTATCTTACAGCTAGTCGTCCAGATATAATGATGAGTGTTTGTCTATGTGCAAGCTTTCAAGCAGATCCAAAAGAATCACATCTACGAGCAGTGAAACGTATAATTCGTTATCTTAATAATACCAAAGATTTCGGTCTTTTTTACCCAAAGGAATGTCCATTTGAATTAGTATCATATAGTGATGCTGATTTTGGCGGATCACGAACGGATAGAAAAAGTACAAGTGGTACGTGCCATTTTATTAGAAAATCACTTGTCTCTTGGTTTAGTAAGAAACATAATTGTGTTTCACTATCAACATGTGAAGCCGAATATATATCAGCGGCTCTCGCTTGTACTCAAGTGCTATACATGCAACAAACTCTTCAAGATTTTGATATTCATTTATCAAATTTAATTATATACTGTGATAACACAAGTGCTATAAATCTCTCTAAGAATCCGGTGAATCATTATAGAACCAAACACATTGATATCCATCATCATTTCCTTCGAGATAATATTGAAAAAGGAAATATATGTCTTGAATATGTCCAAACTGACAATCAATTAGTAGACATCTTTACTAAGCCTCTGCTCGAATCTAGCTTTATTAGATTACGAAGGGAGCTTGGTTTAATCTCAAGAAATGATCTCAACTAATAAATACTAACGATCATCCTTTCTTTTAATGATCGTCTTTTCCTTTCCTATTTTATAACTTCAGAGAGCTATTTTTAGAGTTAACATAAGCCTCTGCTTGTTTTCATGGTCAAAATTTTCTGTTCACTCACATCCATAGGTTTATACATAAGAAACTTGTATATAAGCTTGTCCAAATTTCTTATTTTATTCATCTTTTCTTATCCGACCATAAGATTCTATACAAAATTCTCTATGGCTCACATTTGTGATAAAAGTGCTCAAGAATCACACACTTCCATTACGAGTTCTGAGTCGGAGGAATATTATTCTCCCAAAACACCAAAACAAAAACCATGTTATCATCATCAATGCTCTTGTATTTCTGGTAATACACCAAACTCAAAACGAGTTAAAAAGACGCTGTTTTGTTCTCCTCGTACCAAAGCACAGATCGACGAGATTCATCACTATCAGAAACATCAGATAGATCTTCAGAGACAGCTCCATTATGGGCAAAGCCAACTTTATCACGAGCAACAACGGACATCGGCACGATTATCTGTTTTAGAAAAGGTGGCATCATTCTTCTGTAGTTCCAACAAGCATGACGTGCATGAACCAATGCCGTCTAGGCCATCAACATCTAAAAGTCCTAACTCTTGGGATTGGAATTATGAGATGAATGAAGGTGCTCATAAAAACTGGAGTCCATGGGAAAAACGTATTAAAGAAAACAAAGATAATTCTAGTGACGAACCTTCCACTTCTCATTATATCTATATATACTCATTGTATTTTTTCTTTCCATCACTCATGTAATAACACTTGTATTCTACAATAAGAGTGAAAATATATCACGATATATTCAAAAAATTGCAAAAAAGGGTATTTTTTGGCATCCTGTCAAACCGGTCGACCCCCATATTTAAACCGGTCGACCGTTTGCTCTCTGGTTGAAAACGGTCGACCGGCCATAATCCATAGGTCGACCAGTTGACGTATTTCCACTTTTTTATATATATATCCTATACGTCAATTTCTTTCTATCCCCCTTTTCATTTGACTCAACCAGTTATTTTCCCCAAACTCCAAAAAACCCTAGTTTCTCAAATTCAATTTCCAAATCTCCAAATCTTCTAACAGTGGCTCCTCCACAAAATAAACCCAAGAAAGCATCATCCTCCGGACCTTCATCTCTTAATTTCTCCGCTAAGAAATGGCTCGAAAGTCCGGTAGCCATAACAAGATGGAATCAAATGACTAACCACAAGTTTCATCCGGGCTCTTTCATCAAGTTTGATGATTTCACGTCTTATGGAATTCGTAGGTTAGCCAATAACTCCAACATTTCTCCATTGATAGATTTTTCAGAAAATAATGTGGAAATAAATCATTTGATGATAAAATTGTTCTATGCCAACATGAACCTCGACGAGTATCAACCTGATAATCCGAACGGAGTCATTTGGTCTGTCGTCTGTGGCAAACAAATTTTTATTACTCGTGATAGGATTGCCTCTATACTTGGTATACCAAATCGAGGCGATGAGTTTTCATCTACTTTCTGTGAAGTCTTCACTCGCAATAGCATCAGTCATCAGTTCATAGAGGACAATAGTGATGGCACAAAGTCTATTGGACTTCGACCCACCGCCAGACTACTTCATCGCGTCTTGATGCATTCTCTGTTTCCTAGACTTGGAAATTATGATGCTGTATATAAAGAAAACTTCAAAGCTCTCTATGCTATTTATGGGAAAATTCAAATCAATTGGGTTCATATGCTTTTTGACGAAATTCTCAAGGTAAATAACTCTACACGACCTCATTTCTTCTACAATGAATTTATCATGCGTCTTTTGTTAGCTTGTGGGGTAAAGCCTCCTGACTCTGCCACCTCGAAACCAAAATGTATTGATTCCATAACCATCAAACGCATGAAGCTTCCTCCACCTTATCTTGAGATTATGCCTTTTGAAGAATGGCAACAAAGAGGTCCAAGAAAACAAAAATCAACTTCCTCTCGACCTCGTTCCGATGAAGTGAAACTGTTAAAATCAAAATCATCCACAAAAGAATCACTTGAAACTATTGCGCGTAACCAATTTTTGCTTGAATCACGTCTCAAGCGCATGGACTCTAAAATTGATAAACGCTTCAATAAGGTCAAGTCATTCTTTGGTATGCTATGGGATGCTATATCATGTACCACATCCACCTCTGTTCAAGCACAAGACCCAGGAAAACGTCCTGCTCCTCCTGTTTTCAACTGGACATCATCTGAGGAGTCTACTGGTATGAGTGGACATGGACATGGAGAATCATCTAGAGGGAACAATGATGAAGAAGAAGAAGAAGATGATGACGATGACGATGATGAAGATGAAGAGGACATAGGATCTGCCTCATCTTAGATTCTATTGTCTTTTATGATTTAGTACTCTAAAAACATCAATTGACACTTGTACTAAATAGTGTCGTTATTTTTATTTTTATTTTTCATTTGACATTATGGTCTGTATTATACTCTGCTATGGTTTGGATGTGTTAAAGTTTTATTTTTCTATGCATATTATGGTAATTACACTTCTCTATTATTCTAGTATCTGTTACTCCTTTTTGTCGATGACAAAGGGGGAGAAAGGGCTAACAATTGCTTGCAGGAACATACATATATATAAAAATTCAAAGAGGGAGATCACATACTCAGGGGGAGATTCAGATTTTCAGATATATATTGTCATCAATCAAAAAGGGGGAGAATGTTGAGTCACGAGTTCTATGAAGGTTTTGATTTCTGACAAAGAAATAAAGGTGATCGACAAAACAAGGTCATTATGGCTATAAAGAGCTACATATGGTACTCTAGATTATAGGTTGATTATTTGATATTGTAATAGTGATAAACTTGTTAAAATCTATCCTCAAATAATCATGCATTTCAAGGAAATCAATATATATACGACTAAATTGCAGTTGCACATTTAGTGTGCAACTTTACAGGGACCGGTCGACCGGTCATAAAATAGGCGGTCGACCGTTCCTGTATAATTTGCACACTGAACGTGCACACATGCACATAACGACTATATATTTGAATTCCTGTCTACTGGTCATTTTTTGACCTGTCGACCGTTTTTAAACAGAAAGCAATTTTTCCAAAAGACACTTCTTTCTCCAAAGGTTGCATCTCTTACCTTTCATCAAAGATCATATCTCTTAATGGTAACTGCTCACAAAGAGTTACAACCATTCTTCTCTATATAAACTCATCTAAATCATTGATTAAAATAACATGATTATATATGCTTTTTACTCTAATCTCCGATCTTACTTTCTACGTACTCCTGCATTCTAAAAGCTCTCAATTATTTTAATTGCTTATTGAATCATTGAAATTATTTCATATCTTTTGATTCAATAAGTAATATACTTTCCTTAATCTTCACAAAACATCATTCGCATATTTTGAGGATAAGATTATAGGAAATTTGTACTACAATGACAAAGCTGTGTTAGCAAGAACACATACCGTCAACAAACAATTATATTCATCGTTGTTGAAGTCCTCTGTGTTGTAAGAGGCAAGTGTTGAAGTCCTCAGTGTATTAGAGGCGTGAAATCCCGTTCGTTTGCTCGGGTATTGTAAACCTGTTCCTCCGGGTGAAGCGAGGTAGTTAATAGTGAAAATCCAGATAGAAGTCTGGGACTGGACGTAGGACGGTGCTCCGAACCAGTATAAAAATCTCTGGTGTGATTTTTCTTTTTTATTTACTTTGCTACTATCATCTATTTTCCGCATTTATATTATAGTCCATATTACACGATCCGTGTGTACTATACTAGCACGTGCACGATCACACACTTTTCAACAACATCCCTTGTACCCACCATAATTTTCAAAACTTATGAATTCCAATTTATGTTTTGATTACTAGGGGATCATTATGAGGGTGGCAAACAGCCTTCTTATCAATGTCCCTGAAGTAATTCTCGGTTCTGATTTTCTAACTTTTTAAGACCTACTTACCTTGAGCACTACCTCTTTACCCTCTTTAGCTTTGTTAGTGTACCTTTTCCAACCGCTTTTGCTAAATATAGCTATATGTGGGCCTTCCATAATTATGTTGATGAACTTTTGGGTTGCTGGCAATAGTCTCAGCAATTGAGCTGATTGTTGTACGGTCTCGGTTTCAACCAAAGATGTGCCACCCTGCATGTTATTGGTTCTCAAATTTCAACAAGCTTTCTAGTTTTGACCAGTCTATTGATTAAACTTTTAAGTGTTATGCACTCTTTCCTATTGTGTTTAGGAAAAAAAAAATATTTTCCCCCGGCTAGGCTCTGGGTCACTTGCCTTTCATGTAGGAGGATATAGGATTTATTCTTGTTTCAAAGCATATATTTGGTTATAGGAATGGGTCAGAGGGAGAGTTTCTACAACTTGGAACTCTTGCTTTTACTTTTTTGTCAAGATGAATTGTTGGCTTTCATTTATGCATTCCTAACTTTTATCCAATGATCTTTGTGACGCCTCAATCCAGATTTCTCCTTGAACCCTATAAAAGAATTCATTCTTCTTGTCTTACTAAATCATTCCAAAATGGAGCATTCATCCATGGTCTAAAGTTATAGTAATCAACTTGGATTCGTCTAACATACCCTTGACCTTAGAGGAAACATCATTAAATCTTTTATAGCAATCTTTGAATGATTCATCTCTCCGCTAACTAATGTAGTAAGCAAGCTTACCCGAACTCGGGTATCTCTCAAGGTGAAAAACCGAGTCAAATATTCAGTGATTTACTGATCCCAAGAATGGATCAAACTCGAGGGTAAATCTAAAACCATTTATATGCTATTCCAGCAAAGGTAGATGTAAGAACCTACACTTGATTTGATCTAAAGCCCGGTTGTCCTGCATTTGTATTTTGTATAAGACAATATGTTCTTTTAGGTCTATTGGCCTATTGTAAGAGAGTTTTGGGATTAAGAATCCCACGGCAAATGGTTCCCACATGATATCAATAGAAAATGGTTGAATCTTCATGATCTTTGGTACTGTATAAGAACTAGACTTTTCTTCTTGGAGCTTTTTAACTTGCTCAGACAACTTAAATAACAACTTCGCTATGCTTCGGTCTCCGCTTGGACTTAGTCATGCAGTAGATTCCACATTAATGTATATACTTTCGAGTCAAACACCTACTGGTCCGTGAGGCTTATCCATTCGAAGCTCAGTGTTGTAGGTCCTTGTGGTGTAGACTTCTTTAGCTATCTAGGACAATTCTGCCCTAATTTCATTGATAGTTCTTCTAATAAACTCGAGCCTAAGGTCTTCCTTGGACATTTATCTTTTACTATGGTTTCAACTAACACTCAAAGGCTTTTCTTTGTTGATCATAGCAGCGACCCTTCTCTCCTTATTTTAAAAGTCTACCTCACCTCAGCTTTGTAGTCGCCAAGTGCTTGGTGATGTTTTCAACAAAAGCAAACATTATTTTCCAAATTTATTCGTCGACGGAAAATATAAGGACAGACCTTTGGTTGTAGTTTGATTTCATTCTCGATAAGTGTTTCATTAACATCCTCTTTATTCGTCGAAAACTAAGGATTTTTTCTCATCAAAGACTTGGATTTTATTTTCAAATAGCAAGTCGATAAGAATCAAGTGATAGAAAGTAATATGCTGGATCGAAGGTTCGAGCCCTCTTTCTAGTGCTAAAAATGTTAGCATGATTATACATCATAAGCTAACACCTCAATGTCCGGAAGTTATTTCGGGAAGAAGTGGTATAAAGGCAAAGTTCAACCGAAGGTGGAATTCCTAAGTAAAAATGTAGTAAGAGAATGAGATGTCGAAATAAAGACGGAGAATTTATACTGGTTCAGGAAATGATCCCTACATCCATTGTAGCTAAGTCCTTATTACTTTGTCAAATAAACTGTGAATAGTTGTACAAGATCTAATTAGCTCTATCTGTGATTAATGACTATTTAGAAAATCTTAAGTATAGAATTTTTTTGATGATTACAAATGAGCTATATAGTATGCAGCCAGGATTCTAGAGTTTTAATCCCCTTACTTTAGGTATATGCCTTGTATTTATAGATGATTTATAGCTCTTTTATCATTGGTGTAGAGCGCATCTCTTGGACTATTGACTTAGCCTACTTATATGGACAATATTTGGACATGTGTCATTATCTGGCTGCTTACATATTGACATAGAATGTTGATGTGTCATTTATGAGCTTTAGATGTTGTAAACCGTATTCTTTGTATAATCTTTAGGCTATCTGAACCATTGATGTTGGTAGAGGCTGTATTAGCTGTCGATCTTTGTTTTATGTGGTGGCACTTTTAGGTCTTGAGTAATATATGTAATGGCCCTATTTTAATTAACATTATTTAGATATTTAGTTAGGTAAATTAAATAAAATAATGTGGAAAGTTAAGGGATTGAGATTTGAAAACTAAGGAGGAATCAAGCCTTAATGAATGTGTTAACAAAAGGGAAACTAAACACAACTAAGACAGAGGAATATGATGAGGGCACTACAACAAAACAGGCTTTTTACAACGGCCAAAGCCCGTTGTAATATGTGTTCCACAACGGGAAGCCGACCGTTGTAATAGGCGATGTTGTAATAGGTCACCCATATTTTACAACAGGCAGTTAATGTTGTAAAGACCGTTGTAGTAATCTTTTTTACAACGGTCGTCGACCGTTGTAATAGACTATAATACAAGCTTCTTTAACCATTGCAAAATACTATCATACAAGATGGATAACATGTTTCACAACATTCCCTGACCTAGTAATCTTTTTTACAACAGTCGTCGACCATTGTAATAGACTATAATACAAGCTTCTTTGCTCGTTGCAAAATTCTATCGTACAAGATGGATAGCATGTTTCACAACTTTCCCTGACCGTTGTAAAAAACATTTTGAATACAAGTGTGGCTTGTAAAGAAGCATTGTAGCTGATAACTTTGTGTGGCTTGTACAACCAGGATACAAAGGAATTTCAGAATTTTCTATCATCTCCTTATTCCCTACCCCTTGTCTTACATTAGAATGATCTTCCATCCAGTCATTACATATTAGTGTGTCTAAGTACATTCTATATGAATTTGTCACTTCATCGCCTTCATTTTCTAAAGGGCGTGCTTCCCCGTGAAAAATCCATACATCATATGTTGGGTCAATTCCAAAACAAACCAAGTGTGATACAACTTCCCTTGACGGATGGCGGATAAGATTCCTACATTTTGAACAAGGGCAAATAATCTTTTCTGGATTTCCCTTCCTTTCTGCATGCCCATACACAAATTTTCGAACAGCTTGCCTGTATTCTTCAGTCATTCTATAACACAAAGGGATCAATAATCAACCATAATAATTGCAAGTATAAAACCGATAAAATAAAATTGACAAAACCTTGGTAGATGAATCCATGCTTTGTCCATCTTGATAATCCTTTGATGTTAGAACCTAATGAAAAGATGTATATCCGTTGTAAAAATTGCGTTGTAATATGGTATTTTTGTTGTAGTGTAGACACCCCTACTTTATTAGCTATCTCTTAAGGGTGAATTCTAGTTAATTGGGTTTGTTACAGGCTATCTCTTGGGTGAACAAAGTACTGTAAAGTTCAGATTTCACTGGTTTTAATCTTCACATTTTAGTACTAGTTGTTTGTGAATATTGCAACAGATGTATATAACACCATTATATGACCATATTCAAACTGTTCCTTCCAAATTGTGCTTCCTGAAATTATTGCAATGTAATTTTTTTTTCTTAAAAAAAATATAAAATAAATCACTAACATTAACTGTAATCAAGTTGCAAAGAGCCCATTCAAAGTAAAAAAACATGCATCAACGCATGAAAAGGCCAGCAAAAATACAAAATCTTCTCACCAAATCCCACTTGACCAAATTAGCTTTATTAAAAATCATCATATAATAATCTTAAACTAAAAACAAAAAAAAATTATTAAAATAAAGTTAGATATGTTAGATGATCTGCAACACAAATATTCTCAACATCTCATTTGCCTATTCCTACATTCATGGATAAAGCAGACCATTCAAAAATCACATAACCTCCCTATATTCCTCTCCACCACTCCATTATACAGTGCTTTAATTACCTCTAATTTATCTCTTCTGCTGCTCCATATATTCCTCATTTCTATATTCAAAAATATCAAATTTTCAACTAAACCTTCATATCTATGAAACAACAATAATGACAACAATGTTAATGGCTACAAAATCCATAACTAGCAACAACAGTTTGTGTTTCTATAAAAAAGATGTACACGATGTATCAAAGGCTAGGATCTCTCTAGGGTGTTTGAAGAACGGGGGAGATCGAACGACGAGTACTGCTTTATCCGCGAGAAATAGTCTAGGAGGAAGTAGGAACGTTGGCGTTGAAAAAGTGAATGGAAAGAGAGTAAATGGCATTGATACGAAATTGTGTGTATGTGAAGATGAAGGCAATGATGAGTCTATGAAGAGTTTTAGGCTAGGGAGATTCATTGACAATGATAAGTTAGTGTATAGACAATCATTTGTGATTAGATCTTATGAGATGGAATGATATGGATGTCAATCAACATATAAGGTCAACCTCCTATTTTTATTTTTTGTAGTACCTTCATAAAGCAGTAAGTATAGTAGCTGGAAATTTCATGAACCTAAAGAAAAACCTATTTCCAAATCACATGAAGACTTAAAATATTAAGAAGAGTGGTTTTAGGCCATGCAAAATGTCAGACACTGTTACTTCTTCTAGGAAAATATTTTTGAGTGAAACTTTTATTTCTAACAGATTTCACTACAATATGAACATAAACTAGAATCTTATAAAAATCAAGTAAACATAAAACATAAGCTAGAATCATTTGTTCGGTTTTATTGCTTCGCAAGTATTCGAACTATATTTATGCATAAATCTAATCCAAGAACCTTCACATCTGGCAGCAAAGATTGCCAACAATCAAGTAGTAACTTTGAAAATCTAAGATGATGCAGAGGTTTCTTTTAGAAAAATCTACACTTCATAGCAGTGCCTAACATAGCTTCTCGCATTATTATGCTATGATTGATGAAACTTTATAATAAAAATCCAAAGAGAATCCGAAGCGAATCTAATACCTCAACAGCAAAGCGAATGATTGCAGCGAAGCGAATGATAGTCTTCGATTTTTGGAATGTCCAGACCTTTCTAATTTGCATAGTCTTCGATTTTGAGAACAAGCGAAGCGAATGATTGCAGGGATTGGGTTAGTCGATATGGGGTTTGGCGGTCAAATTTGAGGAAAGGCGGACAGTGAAAGGGAAAGGCTGAAGGAAAAATATGTTTACGTGTTTAGATGGTAATTTATTAAAAAACCCTTTGACATTATACAACGGGCAATTCATGCCCGTTGTGAAAATGAAACCTATTACAAGGGACATAGAAAGGCCGTTGTAAAATATACACCTATTACAAGGGTCAGCAGAGGACCGTTGTAAAAGACCCAATATAAAACCTCTACTACAACGTTCAAAAACGGACCGTTGTAATAAAGTTCTATTACAACGGGCAAAAATTGCGCGTTGTAAAAATAACGTTGTAATAGAGTATTTTTGTTGTAGTGGGGTTAATTGGGAATAGCCTTTATCCCTATACCAGAAACCCTTCCATTACCTCCACTTCCTCATTCACTCTACATTCTCAAACTAAAAAAGAAAATCAATACTAAGCTTAGGCCAACCACCATTAAGAAGATTTAAAGGGAAGATAAGCTAGGATTCAAGTAGAAAGCTTGCAGAAATCAATCTAAGGGAAAATATCAACCCTCTTAACAGAAAGCCAAGGTGATTAATATCTACCATATCATGTTTTGATAATGCTTTCGGTTTTAAAGGATAAATTCCTTTATTTGCAAGTATATTCCATGTTATAGTGATTAAATGATTATATGCTTTAAGTTGATGAATTATAGAGATTTAATAAGAATTTTATGATATGTTTAGATTAGAAAACCTATCATATGAAATCCAAATGAGTGGCATTTTTGATATATGGTCAAAAATATTATTTTAGAAGTGGGTTTCAAGTTTTATAATTTTCTTAGTAATTATGGATTTATTATGCATTTTCTATGAGAGAAAATAGTTGATTTCAGGTTTCAATTATTTAAGGCAATTAAATAATTTTTAGGTTTGAAATCTATATATGTTAGAAAGCATACTTAATGTGAATTATTGTAATTTTTAGGAATTTTTGATAAGTGTTTTACTATGGTTAATAAATTATATAATTTAGAGGACTTAAATGTTTTAAACGTTTTATTAAGCAGAAGGACTTATTAGCTAATTAAAATGGGTTAAAGTGTAAAATTATTTAATATTTAAATTTCTGACTTGTGGTAGTAAATTTTATAAAGAAATTGGTAAGGCAATTGTCAACCAATCACGTGTTGACAAATAGTGAAAGTTAGATGAAAAAGTGTTACTTAATAAAGCAGAAAAAATCAGTTTTGCAATAATTTACCTTTTCACCACTTCCATATGCTGGCTCATGCCAACATACTCCTACTTGTAGACCTTCCACATCCATTCGAAACCAACACATATGGTATCAATTCATTGGTATGTAGTGTGTTGGAGATAGGTGGAAGGTAAGATGATGTCGAAGGCATGCATTCGAAAGGGGCGATGTTGTCTTCAAAAGCTTCTATACCTTTAGTCCTACCTTTGTTTAAAAGAGTGTCTCGAAAGGGTTGCCATTTTGAACACCTTCGATATCCTAGCTACCACATAAATACTTTTACCTTAGATCAATGAGTGCGGAAGATTGGTTTCGAACCAATACCCCTCTACAACCATTAAGTCGCTTTCCTTTTAACCCATCCATGCGAAAGGGATGGTGCCGCACCTTTACCTTTCGACATGGTTAAGACCGCTTTGCTTAAGACATGAATATACATGCAGAAGCATGTTGCCGTCACCATAGGTCTTTCGAAAGGATAGCTTTCAAATGCGTCCCTGTTTTACCTTATAGTTTGCTTTGTTTTCAAACTATGGTTTCAAAAGAAGTACTTTTAATTGGTTTCGAAGCTATGCTACCATAACTTCTCACTTGAACCTAATTCTTTCGAAAGATATGTTTTAAAAAGTTTTGAAAGGAATGTTTCCAAGCGTTTCAAAAGACAAGTTTAATGGTTTTGAGGACATCTAAGATTTTAAGTAATGATTTCGAAAGATCTATTTCTAATGCATTCTAAAGGAAGGTTTTGTCCTTTCAGACTAATGTTTTCAAGGTTAAAGTATTTAACTTGTTACGAAGGGATAGATAATCCTATTGATTTAGGTTTTCATCAACATTGTTTTGTATAAAGCATATATCATTACATAGATATTTCGAGTAAAGCAAAGAGTATATTTTCCATGTTTAAGTATGATTTAAAAGGGTAAAATCAATTTGAAAGAAACGTTTTCATGAAAAATTTAATAGGGTGGTTAGCCCTAAGTATATGACTTAGATATTAGAAAAACAAATAAGGCTGGTGTGGAGTCGCGCTTTATACTTTAGCTAGTAGCCCATAGCTAAATTCTAGTGTGTAGGGCTTAGTCACAGGCAGTCTAGAATGATATTGCACACAGAAAGGAATACCCAGAGTAGAGGTAGGTTATTGTTGAGCCCGCAAAACCATTAGGATCAGTTGACCTTAGAAGAAGTAAGTTAAGGACAAAGCGTCCAGTATTGTGTCAAACAGAAGTTAGAATATTTATTATGTCTGATAGGCCCGAGTCAGCCAGTGGTTAATAGTCAGCCAGATAAAGCTATAATGTTCTAACAGATAGTCCATTGATTAAATAATTTATATGCACACATGTTATTGCTATTGTTGTTATAATCAATTTGATTGCAGTATTCTGATTTGCAAAGATATGCTTTCAAAAAGGATATTAGTGAGGGTAAAACAGTTCCGCCAAGCGGCATGGTCTCACTTAATATCAGTAAGCCGAGATGTAATAGAACTTTTACACCAGGCTTTATGTCTGAATCGAAGTTTATGTTTTCCACTTAAACTCTTGGGTGCTCAAATTTTAATTTGAGTAGACTGAGAGTTAAGAACTTTTCAGGTTTACTAGGTTGGACGAATAAGCTTCCAAAGACATGCATGAGGCAAAGCTAGTTATGTAAGAGTTATTTAATATTATTTTCGCAATAATATATTTATGACTGATATGTCTATCTATCTAGTACTCTAATCATCCAAGTGGCATCTTCATACGTTGCTCTTTGCATATTTTGTAATAATTATATTTGGTCAAAACATGAGAATCGTTCCAGGATTATGTAATGGAATATGAAATATTGATTGAAGTGTAATCAAAAAAGCTGTTTTGAAATCTGTGTTGATTTTGTTTCATATTCATGTGCTTCTGATATTATGGATACCATTAACATTTCTGTATTTTGTCACCAGAAGTTAATACTATATACGACTGTAGCATTTGTAGCGGTTAGCCTTGAGCCTTAAAATAGAGGATGTTACAACTTGATGTCAGAGCATAGGTTTATGAAAAATTAAAAGAAATTTTAAACTTAAAATGATTTTTGAAAACATAACCTAAGGAATTAGAGAAAAGATTGGGGTTTGGGATAACGCAATAGTAACGTACGTGTATTTGCTATATATAAGTATACGCTTTATCTCTATTCTCCCTATCTCTTAGGTTATCCTTTCGTATCTTATAAAGATTCGAATTCAGATTTAAAGGAAGTAGATATGAATGCTAGGAATGGAAGAGTTAACCTTGGCGAGGAAGCATGTAACGACCCATAAATTTTATCGATTTTTATAATGTAATTCACTGAATTTTTTCTAAAATTAAACAATAAATTTGGCAATGAAAATTTGATATTTGGAATGCGTCATTTTAAACGTATTAGATTTTCATCAGAGAATATGGAAGAGTTCGGTTGTGTAATTTTCAATTTCGATTTAGATTCAGTTAATATAGATGAAAATAAAATATTTTCGAAATTTGAATTTTTCATATAATAAAAATGTTTAATATTTTCTGAGTGAGACGTCATGATCCATTTCATCAAAATTGGACTTCTCTAGCTCCGTTTATTTTATTTTCGATGAATTAGCAGAAGTTGGGCAACAAATATTGACTTTTGATAGAATGATCATATCTCTAATATCTATGTACCAATCTGTTCGTCTCGTCATGCTAATCTCCAAAGTATATTTAATTTGTGTGTTTCGGTGTTCGGTAAGCGGCGAAAACCGTGAAATAGTCAGCCGTATCGGCACCCCATTTTGAATTTTGGTGTTCCTTTTGTCCTTTCGTGTACACAACATGAGAAATTGAATAGCCACCGGCCATTATTATTTTCAACTTTTCAGCTTTTGACTTTTTGTTATTTCCGAGGTTCAATAATATTAATTGGTTTGTTCATTCATTTTAGTTGCTCTGCACTCTCTCACTCTAAGTTCTACTTTTCCTCTTCGCGTTATCTTCCTTACATTCTTGACTTTTAGAGAAAAATTTATTATATAAGCTTATAAAAGCTTGCAGTATATAATTGGTGTTTGCATCTAAGATTACAGCCTTTCCCGACCAACACTCTTTGTGATCACCACACCTGCTACACAAAGCCACCCGAACCCCGCAACTCCACTGCCTCCAGCCTCAGCCGAGACCCTCTTCTTGCCCGCCTTCAAATACACTTAAACCCGAATCACCCTCCACGAACACAAGCACCCCGGCCAGCCTCTTCCTCTCTAATACTGACCAGGTTCGCACACTCACCACCGTACACCTCTGATCGCCACTCTCTCCACTTCCCACAACCGGAGCAAGCTCCGGCCTCGCATCCTTCTCCAACAGCCCGTTCCCCTCCTCTAAACGGAGCAACCCACATCCACGCGCACCTCTTCCACATGAACGTCGCCACTACCTAACTCAGCCCCTGATAGAATCACTCGCATGGCCATGACAACCGAAGCCACCATCTCCACTGCAAAAACTTTGCCTTTCCCACCTCCTAACACACTGTTGCCACGTGTTCTCCTCTGCCTCTCCCCTGAAACCCTTCAAGCCTCTGCCATAAAGTAGCTCTCCATATTCAACTCCCAATCTCGACTCTTGCTTCACCTTCCTCTGGCTATTTCCGCTGTTCGCCTCCCATCCAACCCTTTGTCTGCTCGCTTGCCATTGCCTCCCACTAACACCAGATCCGCTGCCTATAACTTCTCGACACCATGCATACTACCCTGTTCGTATCATTCATAGCCTCCCCTTTTTCAAAATATTTTATATATACCTTGATTAAAATATAGTGGGTTTTAAAAATATAGTGTATATATGTACACTTTTATTTTAAATATATATAGTAAGAAATGAAGACGTTGAAATGTAAATATAAACATTTTATTTTGATAATGGTTTTAAAATATATGTACATAAAGATTTAAATACGTATTTAAAATCTTATATTGATTTTTAAAGTGTATATGTATGTGAATATATATATATATATATATATATAAATTTTATTTTAAATATGCATTTTCAAATTTATTATTGATTTTAAAATATAATATATTTTTTTCATTGAATTCGAATTCGTGTTATCTAGCTTGTCGCGGCCATCTTTTACTTGTTGCTGTCCATATCACAGCCGTTTATCTCTTGTCTCGTTGTCGATCCTTGCTAATCCGTGTTCGTCTACATCTTGTTATCGTAGTTTACATAGCCACGAAAGGCGAGCAATCACTCATGATTAGCATTCTTATATGTAGTAAATTTAATTCACATGAAATGATGATTGAAATATGTTGTTAAATTTGAATTGTTAGTTATTTAATAGTTAAATATGATATGCCATTATCTGCAATCGTCTACCTATGACATATGACACCATAACATGTTGTATGTATAATATTTAATTTGTTACTGATGATATATGCCTGTTGTTGTTATGTTATGTTATTATCATATTCGTTCTCACTCTGCAAGTTCCCTGTTAGTTTAGAATTTCCTATTGGTTGAAATGATACATACCCGAATGATTTAATAGATCAAGGGAAAATTGTTATGGGTTGAAATGATAAACGCAAGTGATTTTCATTGAATTTAATTTTTGATATTGTGGGTTGAAATGATATACAACCGTAAATATTATATTATGGCGGGTTGAAATGATATACACTCGTAAATATTAAATTATTGCAGATTGAAATGATAAATATCCGTAACACTTGACCATAGGATAGAAAATTATATATGGACACCGTTGGTCTATATTGAAAAATGATCGTCAGAGTTTAAAGGAAATATATAGATTTTATTAAATATTGATTTTTAAATTATAATATAAAATATTTATTTTAATATACGTGTAAAATTTAGATTTTTAAAATTTTATGTTTTGGAAATTTTAAATCTATACGATAGTTTTGAAAATATAATTTTTAAGATTTTTCTTATAATTTTATTATTTTAAAAATATATAAAATAAGATTTAATACAAAATACATTTAATAATAAGATTTAATTTAATAAAATTTAATTTAATTGGTTTATAGTATGTTTAAGTTTCTATTTAAATTTATATTAGTATTTTAAAAATAGATGTTTTATAACTTTAATAATAAAGGTTGGGAAGATAAATTAAGGTTGACTTGGAATTTAAATTGGTTAATAATTGAATTTAAATAAGAATTGATTTGAACTTATTGATTTTGAGATTTTGAAAGATATGATTGATAACTTGATTTGATAAAAAGTGATTAAATGAATATATTAAATTTTAAATAAAATTAAGACTAAATATTTAATATTGATTTAAATTTTTTAAATTGAGATTGTATTTAATTGTTATTAAAATGATTAAGTGAATATTTTTTAATTTGAATAAAATTAAAGTTAAACGTTGAAATCTAAATGAAACTTATATTGAAATGTTTGAATAACTTTGAACCTTATTGGAATTGAAGAAATAGTTTAAACCTGGATTTGGAATCGAAAAAAATTAAAATGGTTTATTGAGAATTTGAATTGAATCTTTAACCTTTTAAGTTGAAAATATTGAACTGGGATTGATTCAAATTGAATTTCCAAATTTAAGTTGATTTAAATCAATTTGTGGAATTAGATGAAACAATTTGGAAACTATTTCAGTATAATCTCTCTAAATAAATATAAACTATTTTTATTTTACAAGTATTTTAATATATAAATTATTTTAATATATAAACTATTTAATTTATAACTATTTTAATATATATAGACACACACACTAATTTCTATATCTAAACTGTTTAAGTTGGAAGGGTTATGGTTTCAAAAGTGTTATGATTTCAAAAGTGTTATGATTTCGAAAGTGTTATGATTTTGAAAGTGTTACGATTCTGGAAATAAATATTATTTAAAGTGATAATGATATCAAATTGATATGATTTTGAAATGAATATGATATTTTGATATGAAGTATGAACAATTTGAAATGAAATGACCACGATGTGAAATAAGCGTTAGGTTTCAAAGGGACCGAGATCGGATATTATCATACTCTCTGCTAATACCGAAAACCATTTTAACAACTATGTACGTAGTGATGATTCCAGAACAAAATTGGATGGTTTGGCGACGATTCTATATGAGGTTTTAGTGCAGCCCTGAATCCTGTGAGTCAGCTGATGTGGCTAAAACAGGAGCCATCCGGGACAAGTGAGGCCATTCCTCCGATCGGGCACATTTCTACGATACAATTCTATTGCTTTGTGATTTGATTGGGTGCACCTTTGATTTGGGAGTGTGTCTTGAGCTGGGCGGTAGTAACTGGTATGCGTTACCACCAATCCGGATCTGCAAAACGGTAGAATCCTACAACGTGCATTTCCTTGCATGCCTTGTCACATGCCTTATTGCGCCTTTTACGAGTATGATTTGTACCATACCTATGGAGTGCCCTATGATAGGCCTCCAGTTTATGGAGGAATTACGATACTGTATAGACTATGAGAATATATAAAAATGTGTTAATGGGGATATGGCTAACGCCTTAACGCTATTTTAATAATTTACTTTACTATAGACATATTATAATAGCATATATTACTACATAGTACATAGTTCCACGGATCCTTAGAGGATGGAAATCCCAATCATCCTTTAAGTTATTTTGTATTTCACTTGACATTTCACTTGGGTTGAATGTACCGGTATAAGAATGTTAAATCCTGACTCGAGCGTTTTGTTTTTTGCTTTATGCTCGGGTCAGACTGAGTGTCACAACATTTGGGACTCACCTTTAGAGACTGGAGCTTCGTTTGAGGATCTATCTATACAAATTTTAGTTGTTTCAGTTTATTCCAGTCATTTATGTTCAAACTCATCGGTTGCATATGTATTGGAGATTCATTTGTATTTGAGATTCTGTTGTATTTTGTTTCAGACTCTGATGTTTATAGTAGCTTCATGAACTACTATTTATCTATTCCACTTCTTATTGTTGTAATACTCTGTGTCTGTGATTCTGTGATTGATTTATTTACTGTATATGCTGAGTTTTGCTAAATATAAATTAACAATCTGTCGTTTTGAGCAATTCAAGTCTAACATGTGCGGATGCAAATGGTTCAAAATACTAGATCGTTACAAAACACCACAACTAATGGAAATGTTAGATCGAATACACAAAGGAATCCAGGTCGAGCACAAGCTGCTAATGTAGGTGATAGAGCAACACAAGTTGATATGGGAGCTATATACCAGTTCTTCGTCAACATGGTGCAAGCTGCAGTAGCTGTTGGGTTAGTTGGAGGAAATGCTGGAGAAGGTAATTAGGAAGCTCCGTTGGCTAACAACTATGCATTACTGAGCAGAGACTATGATAGGCTTGGAGGGAAGCCATTTGTCGGGACTGAGGATGTTATTCAAATGGAGAATTGGTTGCTTCAATGTGAAAGGATTTTTGCTGATTTAGGTCTTAACGATGAGCAGAAAAGGAGATGAGCATCCAGATAGTTTCAAGGAGTAGCACTGTACTAGTGGGACGGTGTTACTGTAGGAGCAGCCGAAGAGGCTATGACTTGGGCGTAATTCAGAAGGAGGTTTGAGGAAAGATTTATGTCAGAGATTTCCAAGACAACTCTGCTTAGGAAGTTTGCTGAATCGGTGATTAAGTATGCTACTAGATTTGAGGAATTATTGAGATACAGATATGGCACAGTCGATACAGTTATCAAAAGGAATGAGCAGTTCATCCATGGATTGAGACCCAAGCTTGCTAAAGCAACTTTACCACATATTTAGGATCCATGTGACGTAGTTGTTGGGATGACTTGAAGGAATGAGAAGATGCTCGCTTTCCTTAATGGTAACAAAGAAGTAGAAACTCAAGGTGGGAAGAACCAAAAGAGAAAGTTATTCTACAAGAAGGGAGCTCAGAAGAGTGGAGCTGCCAAGAAAGGAAAGATAGAAGTTATCTACAAGTGTGATAAGAAAGAGCATTTCGCTAATGAATGTCGCTCAGGGAATGGAAAGAAGGTGATCAGGAAGAAGAATATCAAATGTTTCAATTGTGATCAGGTTGGACATTAGAAGAACCAGTGTAAGGAACCAACCCAGGATGGAAAGAGCAAAGTGTTTGCATTGGAACTAGTTGTTTAAAACCAACAGCAGAGGGAAAGGAAAAGCTGTGTTGGGGGTACGCCTTTGATTCATTGTATGTCAATTAAAGTTCTATTTAATACTTGTGCATCGCATTCTTTTATATCTCATTGTGTGATGACCCACCTTTTTGGACGGTTTAAATCGACAATAAACCACACATGTCTAACTCAAATCATTCAAAAGGGAGGATTATCAATGGGATTTAATAAGAAAATACGAGAAAAAGAAGGAAACAAAAATACAAAATCTTACAGCAGAATGATAAAATGCAATAATCAAATAAAAAATTCATGAAGCTGTTTATAATATACATTTGATTACACAATTTTATAACATAATCAGAGTACAAAGAACAACATACCAATAATGATGTAGCAGAATAATACTAATAATATAATATGCCAAACTTCATCTTCGTCCTTCAGAAATAATGTCTTCAAACATTGAAATGCTCAGACTGATCCGAGCGTAATGAAAAGACATAACACTCGAATTAGAACAAAAAGTTCTTATGTAAGTTAAATCAATAACAAGTAAATATGAGTGTAATAGCTTCAAAGTTGTTTACGGTACATCTCCTATCCAGTGTATAATGTGCGTGAATAACTTAAGAGATGTTACGGGATTTTCCATCTCTTAAGGATCCGTCAAACTACCTATATGTAGTCAGATACGCTATATATGTAGTGTTTAATCAACAAAGTAAAGTATTCAAATAGCGTTAAGGCTTTATATCGACCCCCCTTAACACAATTTTAAGCATTGTCCTACAGTTTGCCTTAGTAGCGTCACCAGTAACATCGGTAGCCAGGTAGGCGCCATGATAAGACGACACTAAAATAAAATCGTAATGGTCATGAATAAGGATAAAGAGTATGACAAGGCATGTGAGGCGATGCTCAAGGTAGAATACTATCAGTTCAAGTCGTAGTGTTGGTGGTAACACATCGTAGCCATGACCCTCCACCGCGTCCAACACCCCCAAAATCAAATCAAATCAAGGTGAACCGATCAAGCCAACATCAATAGTAATACGAAGAGGTGTTTCCGCTAGGGTAGCTAGCCCACTTGGCCCAAATTAGCCATCATGTTTTAGTCTTTTCAAATTGGCACAAGTGCCGGGGTGATCCGTCATCGTTCTCTTTCTTCAAATCCAACAAACGTTCACCAAATCCAACCACTTTATTCTGGATCACCCACCACGTACATAGTTGTTAAAGTGGTTCCAATATTGACAAAGAGTATGTCAATAAGAGGCCCCGGTTACTTTAACAACCAAACGTTATTTTTCACACCGGTTGGTTCTTTTACATTTTGAAAACGGTTCACATTTGATATCAAAATATCATATTCAATTCAAAATATCAAAATCATCATATTTAACCAAAATATGTCATTTCCACTTGAAAATATCATTTCAAATTTCAATTTATGTTATAACATCATTTAACCACATTCGCATTTAAATCAATGATTTAAATATAAACATCTCAACCTTGCACAGTTTGACATTTAGAAAATAATTTGAATAGTTTGCAACGACCCGCATTTTTCAATAATTAAAAATATTAATTTAATAAGATTTCACAATTTAATGTTGTATGAAAAAAAATTGATTTACAAATGAGACAGACTATTAGAATGTGGTTTAATCAGGTTGATTTAAGGTAATTGATAACTATTTTAATGCGAATTTTAATCAATTGAAATTATTGTAAGGTTAATTTGATTATAATTGTAAATACTGAAATAAATTAAATGTTGTAGTAAATGGTGAGATTGTATGTAATTAATTGAAATTGAATATAAAACCAATGATGTATAAGTGGTTATAACATTTGTTTGAAAATGATAAAATTTATAATTATGATTAGAATACTTAAAAGTGACAATTTGTTTATTTATCATCTCATTTTTAATATGTGGAAATAATTTGGAAATCAATAAAATTTTAATATAAATCAATTATTGCAGTTAATATGAATTAAGATGATAACTGTAGAATATTGATGTAGTAAAACATAAACCAACATTAATTATATCCATCAGGTAATAGTTGATTTAATAGTAAGAGTGAAATTAAAATAAATGAATTTATTGCAATTGCAATTGAGCGCTGTAATTAGTGCAATATTTAATATTGAATTTGACATGGGAAATTTGTTTTAAAAGATTTTAAATTTCTGGGTAATAAAAAATGATGAAAATTGTTAACTAGTTAATTTGAATTTGAAAAACAATTTAATCAATTTAACAATAATTTATTTAATTAACGTGTAAAATAGCCATTTTGGCCATTGTCTCGGATTTTGATGAAACCAGTTTCATTGGATCCGTAACAGTGAATTATTCAAGTTTCGTAGCGATCAGACGCATCGTTCGATCATGCAGGCTCGAAACACATAGAAATCAATTTAATGAACTACCGTTTTGGATACGGAACGAGCTTTTTGGGTCGTTATTATCGTTTCGAACCAGTTCGATATGTTCATTCATTCTCATCATGCCTTGCATATATAAATAGTTTTTCCTAATCCTAGCAGCCTTTTATTTATTATTTCTATATCTACAGTTCTGTCTGTCTGTTCCTATTCCTCTCTCTAATGGCAGAAACCTACTTTCAAATTCAAAAACCCTAAATTCAATTTTTTTCAAAAACAATTTCAAAGTTCAAACTCCCCATACCCTAGCAAATTATATATCATTGGAAAGCTCTCAATAAGCGCAATCTACTGCAGCAATTCGTTTTTCAATTGGATGCATCATTCAACCAGAAATTGATGATGAACCTTGGTCGTCCATTTCTAGGGTTTACGATCCAACGGTGGATTGTCGACCGTTTGACGATCGGGAGGCGGCGTTGGGAAGAGGACGACGAGCAAGCCTCCATGATGATGTTCGTTTGTCGAGATGGTCAACGAAATCGTCAGAAAATGGCTTGATAGGCAGAAGCGGCCATGGGATCCTGGGGGCGTTATCGGTGGTCGCGCCACCTTGGATGGAGGTGCCTGGGTTAGGCGAGCAGGACGGCAATGTTCGATCATGTGCTAGGTGGCCAAACGCGAGTTTGGTGGTGGATAATCGATGGCGGCTGTAGTCGAATCACGTGCGTGACTTTTTGATTCGAGATTAGGGCTTCTAAGTTGCTGACGTGGTAAGAGTATAATGCTTTGTTTAATTTTAATTTAATTTTAAAAATAAAATGTTCTAATTCGAATATCTTTTACATACGAGCTCGGAATCATGCGCGGTTTGCTCTGTTGCGATCGTATTGAAATTCTGGACATCATGGAACTAGTTTAGCTGCATTCCGGGGCCGTTTAATTTTTTGGCCTAATTTGGATTTTAAATAGACTGAAAATCAAAGGTGAGTGTTTTAACCTACTCACAACTACTAAACTATCTTATGTTAGTTGAATTAAACTAATGTTGTGATTAGAAATTGATTGATTGATGTTTGGTATATTTAAATTGTCTTCCAGTTAAAATCTAACTTTTATTGAATTTAATCGCCATTTATTTAATATTGAATTTTAAATTTCCAATTAAATACCTATTCACGATAACCGGTTAACTATTATTATTTATTGGTTGATTTGAATGATGATTGTGATGGATGCTAGTTGTTGATATTAGATGACTAGATGTTATATTATTTTATATATTGATATCACATTGTAAGTTCCCTTAGTTATTGTTAGAAAAATCACTATGGGTTGAAATGATACATACCCGAACAATCTATAGATTAGAAAAAAAATCCCTATGGGTTGAAATAATAGACTCGAGCGATCTTATGGATTTTGAATATTAAGTCGGGATTGCGGGTTGAAATGATATATACCCGTAAATTTAAATTATTACAGGTTGAAATGATAGTATCTATATCACTTGACCATAGGGTAGAAAATTATATACGGACACCGGATTGGTTAAATTAAATGATCTTATGTCCTTAATTTTTGAATCCGGTTAAATGATACTTTGAATAAAATTTGATTTATATAAACTGAATTATTTTCGAAAATCCAAGCTTTAAATGTTGAAATTGAAATTGGTTTAAATAAATTGTTTAAAGAATTTAAATTGAAATTTCGAAGTTCAATTTAGAAATATAAGTGGAGTTTATCAAAAATTTGAGTTATTGTAAGCATTTGAATGTTAAACTTTGAAATCTATCGAATTTGAAGTGGTTTAAAATTTATAGTTTAAACATGGATTTGAAATCAATATATATTGAAATGGTTCTAATAAGAAGTTGAATTGAAAGATTATAAATTGAGTTTTGTTGATTTGAAATCTGTGTAGTGTCTAGATTTGTAAAAGGAAAGAAATAGTTTAGTTTGATACTATTCTCAAAATAAATTATTTTACTATAAACTATTTAGAAATCTATTAATTTAAAATTCAGATTTAGAGATTTTCAAACTATTTACTATATAAAGCATTTCAAATAATCAAAACATTTCATATTTAAACTATATTAAACCTATTTTAAATTATATTAAAACTATTTTAACCTATATTAAATCTATTTTTAAACTATTAAACCATTTAAACTATTTTAAATTGTTTAAACTATTTAAACTATTTTAAACTATGTTTAAACTATTTGAACTATTTAAATTATTTATGACAATCCAAACTATTTTCTAAAAAATCAAACAGTGTAGATTAAATTGTTTATATTTAAATCCTTGATTTAAAAGCGAATATGGTTAAATGATGTTATAACTTACGTTGGTAACTGAAATGATATTTTCTAGTGAAATGAAATATTTTGAGTAAATATGATGATTTTGAAATGAGGGTTTAACCTATTTTGTGGATATGATTTCGAGTGAATATGATTTCGAAAGTGATATAATTTTGAAGTAAATATGATATTTTGACATCAATTATGAATCGATTTGGAAATGTAAAAAAATCAACCAGTGTGAAATAAGCGATTGGTTGTTAAAGAGAGTGAGGTCGGATATTGTCATACTCTCTGCCAATACCGATAACCACTTTAACAACTGTGCACGTGGTAGAGTTTCCAAAATGTAGTAGGATGGTTTGGCAAACGATTCTGTGTGAGGTATTAAGTAGCCCTGACCCCCTCGGGTCATCTTGATATGAATAAAACCGGAGCTATACCTGGACCAAGTGAGATCGCACCTTCGATTGGACGTGCTTCTTCGATACCATACTTATTACTTTGTGATTGATTTGTTGGCTACCCCTCAATTTGATAATGGGAGTGTGTTCCGAGGTGGACGGTAGTAGCTCTTATGCATTATCACCAGTCCGGTTCTACAAACGGTAGAATCCTACCTAGCATTGCCTCACATGCCTTGTCATATGCCTTATCCAGCACATTACGAGTTTGGTTTGTGTCATACACTATGGAGTGCCCTCTGATAGCCCTCTATTTTACTGAGAAATTATGGTATTGTATAGACTGCGACATTTATAAAAAGATGTTAAGGGGGATATGGGTAACGCCTTAATGCTATTTAATACTTTACTTTACTATAGAATATTATAATAGCGTATTGTACTATGTACGTAGATAGTTTAACGGATCTTTAGGAGATGGAGTCCCGAACATCTCTTAAGTTATTGCACGCACTTTAGACACTGGGTAGGGGATGTAAAATCCAGTAAAGATCTCTGAAGCCATCATACTTGTACTTATTTACTATTGATTTAACTTACATAAGATTTTTTAGTTCAACTCGAGTGTTTTGTCTTTACATTACTCTCAGGTCAGTCTGAGCTTTTCAGTGTATTGAAGATCATATTATTTGGAGAATTAAGACAGAGATTAGTCTACTATTTATATATATATATATATATATATATATATATATATATATATTCAACTACAATATGTTGTTCCGCTACATTGTTTGTTTATTCCTGCTATTTGTGTAACTCTGATTCTATGGTAAAAGTGTAATAAAATGTTATTTGTAAATCAGCTTCATGAACTATTTATTTGATTATTATATTTTGTCAGTCCACTATGAGATTCTATTTCTTTTTCATTCTTTTCGTTTCTTTTTCTTATTTACCCCATAACAATCCTTCCTTTTGAATGGTTTGAGTTCGACAGGTGTGGTTTATTGTCAATTTAAACCATCGAAAAAAGGCGGGTCATTACATTTGGTATCGACACTTTGGTTTAGCAATAACCTTAGCATTGTGGGGTCTGACTTATTAAAGATAGGTTAGTAACACCCTAGAATGAGTTTGTCGAGGGTATATATGAGAGAGCGTACTTGTTAGTATTATAAAATGTTTTTATATTATGTTAATTTATTCTGTTTAGTATTTAAAAATTTTGATCAGTACATAAGACGCTATGGCATCGATAGGGATTTCTAAACACCGAATAAGGCTGACCGACACAATATTGTTTTGAAATATACGTAAATGAACTAATTTTACATAGTATTATATTTTTTATATAGGAGAATAATTTTTATAAATGAATACAGTTATATGTGATATATTTTTTTGTTAGGAAGTGAAATTTTATAAATATTGGTTGTAAGATAAGATTTACAGATAAATTGAATATGAATTTGGAAATTTGAGACTTAAGTTCCGGGGTTCTGAAATTGGTTTTTCAAAGATTTTGGAATATGATATTAGTATTATTTGGAAGTATTTTCAGATATAAATATTTTCCAATGTAATTTGAAAGAAATATTTTAAAAGAATTTTTAAGGAAATAAATTCTGTACTTCCCTCTTCTATCGCTAGAAAAAAATTTCGGTGATGAGTGCATGCATCATCGATGTTCATTTTCGAGTTTCAAAGTGGGAAGACAGCTGTAGTACTTTCACTGCACATTTATTCTGATGAACAAATCTTAATTTTAAAATTTCTTATTATGATTTAATATATATAAAAGACATGAGTATATATATTGTTTTATAATAATTTGAAAATGGAACCTGGTATTTAATTCTTAAATTTTTATAAATTTGAAATTTTAGCTATTGTAATGAATGAAATTTTGACTATAATAATAGTTGGAAACTTCTAAAATGAAAATTAAGAAATTAGATGCAAAGTGATTAATGAAATATATAAGAAATTGAAAATTTTAAACTTGTAAATCAAAATTTATGAAAATTTAGAGGATGTAATTATTGAACATTTTGTTAACTACAAATGAATAAGACAAACTTGTATAAAATTCAATTACATTCTTAAAACACATATAGATAACTTACCAAAAATGTTTAAAAAATTGTATTGTTATAAAGGAATATGTAATAGAATATTATATGAGTAAAATCTTAATAACAAAATGCTTCAAAATGATCAAAGGTTTATAAATAAAGAATTTGATGTACAGGAAATGTTATAAACATGAGTTAATGTTTTGAAATGCTTAACAAACTAAATTGAATAGATAAACGTGAATACTATTTAAGTAGATAATTTTAAAATTAAGAAGATGTTGAAATGAATCACTAATAGATTTATTATTTATTTATTCATAAGTGGATGTAATATTAAATGATACTGTATATGAAGAAATGAATGTAAATTAAAAAGTTAAGAAACTTAAGTTAAAATGATCCATGAATGAATATTAATATTAATCAAGCTATATAAATAATAAATGTTAAATAAATCGCAATGGAATGTATGTAATACTTCAATAACGAATTCATTGATGATTTTAAATAGTGCATGAAAAGAAAATTTATGTATGTAAATGAATGAAAGAGGGATAATGACATTGTATGAATGGATGAAAATAAATGAAAGTAAATGATGAAAAAGAAAAGAAAAAAGAAGAAACAAATTGAGAAGACTTAAATAATGTGTTAAATTCTTTGTTGTTTGGTTTATGGGATGTTTGGGAAATGATACTTCGAATTATTTAAGAATGTATTAATAATTTATTAAGTAATTATCTAAGGCTATTGAGCGTAGGATACACTTGATAGTTATTTACCATCCTTATACAATGAAAGGTTTCTGAACTAGACAAACCATTAGTTTTGATTGCTATGGATGTATGGTGGATATTTTGATTGCATATAATGGTTGTACTGTTTTGTTTACCTATGTTTGTGTGATATGCATTTATTACCAATTGAAAACAACTAAATATTTTCTCTTTTACATAATTTTCACTCCTTTGGATTTTATAAGTGAAATACAGGTTTATGAAAGCAATAACTACTGCTTTTGGTTTCGTAAATAAAGCGTTGTTTGCCCGACAAATAGACACATTTTCATATTACGGTTTTGGGGCGATATTTTATTATTTTTCCTATGGTTTGGAATGTTTATTACTGAAATATAATATATATATATATATATTGTAATTATTGATATTATTATTGTTACCGGACCTAACCGCGCAAATGAGACTCTACTTGTCCGTGAATTTTAGACTTAGAAATTTTTTTTGCGAAGGTGAAAATATTTTTCAAGCTTTTATTAAACTAAAATATGAAGATTTAATTTTTTATAAATTGATATATTTTATTTAAACACTTAATTATGTAAGTTTAAAGTGCTTATAAATTTATAATTTGAATAAAATATATTAGTTTCTTAGTTCATTCTCGTTCCTTTTCGAGGAAGAAAGTTTTGAGTGGGCAAGAGTGTAACGACCCACATTTTTCGATAATTAAAAAATATTGTTTAATAAGATTTCAGAATTTAATATTGTGTGAAATAATTTTTATTAGAATGTGATTTAATAAGGTTGATTTAAGGTAATTGATAACTGTTTTAATGCAAATTTTAATCAATTGAAATTATTGCAAGATTAATTTGGTTATACTTGTAAATAATGAAATAAATTAAATGTTGCAGTAAATGGTGAGATTGTATGAAATTAATTGAAATTGAATATAAAATCAGTGATGTGTAAGTGGTTATAGCATTTGTTTGTAAATAATAAAATTTATAATTATGATTAGAATAATCAAAAGTATAATTTGTTTATTTATCATCTCATTTTTAATATGTGGAAATAATTTGCAAATCAATTAATTTTTAATGTAAATCAATTATTGTAGCTAATACGAATTAAGATGATAATTGTAGAATATTGATGTAGTAAACCGTAAACCAATGTTAATTATATCCATAGGGTAATAATTGATTTAATAAAAAGAGTGAATTCAAAATAAATGAATTTATTGAAATTTATGTTATAATTAATAAATTTGTTGCAATTGCAATTGAACATTGTAATTAGTGCAATACTTATTATTGAATTTGACATGGGAATTTTTTTTGAAAGATTTTAAATTTCTAGGTAATCTAAAATGATGAAAATTATTAATTATTTAATTTGAATTTGAAAAGTGATTTAATCAATATAATTTATTTAATTGACGTGTAAAATAGCCATTTTGACCATTGTTTTGGATTTTGACGAAACCAGTTTCATCGGATCCGTAACAATGAATTATTGTAAAATTTCATGTTTCGTAGCGGTCGGACTTAACATTTGATCGGCGGGCTCGAAACGTGTAGAAATCAATTTAGTGAATTCAATTGAAATAAGTGGATTTTATAAGCTAACTTCTATATACAATGAAATTTGGATTTGAAACCAGTTCCATTGAGTTTAAAAATATTGAAAATCTATATTTCAATATATTGGATGACCTACTTCCTTTTTGAAAACGGAACGGGCTTTTCAGGTCGTTGTTATCATTTCGAACCAATTCAATATGTTCATTCATTCTTACCGGACCTTGTCTATGTAAATAGTTTTTTCTAACCCAAGCAACCTTTTGTTTCTTATTCATGCACATACAATTCTATCTGCATATTCCTGTCTCCTCTCTCCAATGGCAGAAACCTAATTACAATTTCAAAAACCCAAAATTCAATTTCAAAACCAATTTCAAAAGTCAAACTCCATATACCCTAGCAAATTATATATCTTTGGAAAGCTCTCGACGAGCGCAATCTACTACAACGATTTTTATTTTCAAATGGATGCATCGTTCAACCAGAAATTGATGATGAATCTCGACCCTCCATTTCTAGGGTTTACGATCCAACGATGGATCGTTGACCGTTTAACGATCCGGAGGCGACGTTGGGAATAGAAGGTCGTGCATGCTTCTATTGTGATGTGTCGAGATGGTCAACGAAATCATAAGAAAATGGCATGATAGGCAGCGGCGATCGTAGGCTCCAGGGGGCGTTATAGGTGGTCACACCACCTTGGATGGAGGCGCCTGGGTTAGGCAAGCAGGATTGCGACGTTCGATCTTGTGCTAGGTGGCCAGAGGCGAGTGCGGTGGTGGATAATTAATGGCAGATGCAGTCAGGTTACGTGCATGATTTTTTGGTTTGAAATTAGGATTTCTGAGATGCTGACGTGGTAAGAGTGTGATGCTTTGTCTAATGTTAAAATTAAAACGTTCAAACTCTAATATGTTTTACGTACGAGCTCAGATTCATGCATGGTTTTCTCCGTTGCAATCATATCGAAATTCAAGACATTGTGCAACTGGTTTAGCTACATTTTGAGATCAATTTTTAGGCCTAATTTGGTTTTTATACCGATTAAAAATCAAAGGTGAGTGTTTTAACCCACCCACGACTACTAAACTGTCTTATGTTAGTTGAATTAAATTTGTAATGTGATTAGAAATCGATTGATTCCTGTTTGGTATATTTAAATTGTCATTCCAGTTAAATCCAACTTTTATTAAATTTAATCGCCATTCAATTTGATATTGAATTTTAAATTGCCAGTTAAATACCTATTAATCATAACCAATTAACTATTGTTATTTATCGGTTGATTTGAATGATGATTGTGATGGATACAAATTGTTGATAATGGATGACTAGATGTTATGTTTTTATATATATTGATATCATGCTGTAAGTTCCCTTAGTTATTGTTAGGAAAATCACTATGGGTTGAAATGATACATATCTGAACGATCTTTCGATTAGGGAAAAATCGTTATGGGTTGAAATGATAGTTTTGAGCAATTTTATGGATTTTGAATTTTAACACTGGATTGTGGGTTGAAATGATGTATACCCATAAATTTAAATTATTGCGGGTTGAAATGATATATATCCGTATCAATTGACCATAGGGCAGAAAATTATATACGGACACCAGATTGGTTAAATTAAATGATTTTAAATCCTTAATTTTCGAATCTAATTAAATGATATTTTATAATAAATTTTGATTTATATAAACTGAATTATTTTCGAAAATCCAAGCTTTAAATGTTGAAATTGAAAATTGTTTAAATGAATTGTTTAAAGAATTTAAAATGAAATTTATCAAAAATTTGAGTTATTGTAAACGTTTAAATATTAAACTTTGAAATCTATCAAATTTGAAGTGGTTTAAAATTTGTAGTTCAAACATGGATTTGAAATCGATATAGATTGAAAAGGTTCTAATGAGAATTTGAATTGAAAGATTAAAAATTGAGTATTGTTGATTTGAAATCTGCATATGGTCCAGATTTGTAAAGTGAAAGAAATATTTTAATTTGATACTATTTTCAAAATAAATTATTTTAATATAAACAGTTTAGAAATCTATTATTTTAAAATTCAGATTTTGTTAGATTTTCAAACTATTTACTATATAAATCATTTCCAATAATCAAACCATTTCCTACCAATAATCAAACCATTTCCTATTTAAACTATATTAAACCAATTTTAAACTATATTAAAGCTATTTTAAACTATATTAAATCTATTTTTAAACTATTAAATCATTTAAGCTATTTTAAACTATTTAAATTATTTAAGCTATTTAAATTATTAAAACTATTTAAAACTATATAAATTATTTATGACTATCCAAACTATTTTTTAAAAATTCAAATAGTGTAAGAATGAATTGTTTATACTTAAATCCTTGATTTAAAAGAGAATATGGTTAAATGATGTTATAACCTATATTGGAAATTTAAATGATAAACGACATATTTTGAGTAAATATTATTATTTTGAAATGAGGGTTTAACCTATTTTGCGGATATGATTTCGAGTGAATATGATTTCAAAATTGATATGATTTTGAAGTATATGATATTTTGATATCAATTATGAATTGATTTTGGAAATGTGGTGTGAAATTAGCATTTGGTTGGCAAAGAGACCGAGATCAGATATTGTCATACTCTCTGCCAATGTAGAAATTCACTTTAACAACTATGCACGTGGTTGAGATTCCAAAACGAAGTAGGATGGTTTGGATAACGATTCTGTATGAGATATTAAGGCAGCCTTGACCTCCTCGCGTCAGCTTGATATGACTAAAACAGGAGCTATACCTGGGCCAAGTGAGGTCGCACCTCCGATCGGACATGCTTCTTCGATACCATATTTATTACTTTGTGATTGATTTGGTGGCCAACCCTCGATTTGATTATGGAAGTGTGTTCCGAGGTGGGCGGTAGTAGCTGCTATGCATTACCACCTGCCCGATTCTGCAAACGGTATAATCCTACCCACATATTGCCTCGGTGCCTTGTCATACGCCTTAATGAGCCCACAATGAGTTTGATTTGTGTCGTACACTATGGAGTGCCCTATGATAGTCCTCTGGTTTATGGAGGAATTACGGCACTGTATAGACTACGACATTTATAAGAATGTGTTAAGGGGGATATGGATAACGCTTTAACGCTATTTTAATACTTTACTATAGATATAATATAATGGCATATTGTACTATGCATGTAGATAGTTTAACGGATCCTTAAGAGATGGAGCCCCAAACATCTTTAAGCTATTGCACTCACTTTAGATACTAGATAGGAGATGTAAAATCCCGTAAACATTTATGAAACCATCACCCTCATATTTATTTACTCTTGATTTAACTTACATAGGATCTTCTAGTTTTGACTAGAGTGTATTTCATTTTCATTAGGCTTGGGTCAGTTTGAGCATTTCAGTGTATGGAAGACCATTTCATTTAGAGGATGAAGACGGAGATTAGTTTACTATTTATTTTATATATATTCTGCCACATCATTTTGTTCCATTGCATTGTTTAATTATTCCTGCTGCATGTGTAACTCTGATTGTATTGTAAAAGTGTGATCAAATGTTATTTGTAAAACAGCTTCAAGAACCATTTATTTGATTATTACATTTTTTCATTCCGCTGTGAAATTTTTTGTTTTTTTTCCATTATTTTCTCTTCTTTTTCTTATTTACTCCATAACGATCCTCCCTTTTGAATGGTTTGAGCTCGGCAGTTGTGGTTCGTTGTTAATTTTAACCGTCCATAAAGGTTGGTCATTACGTAGTTTGATATAAAAATGGTTTGAGTATTGAAAATAGTTTATATAGCAAAATAGTTTGGAAAATACAAATAATTTGAATATTGAAAAGATAGATTTTTAAACAGTTTGTATTAAAATAATTTATTCTGAAAATAATATCAAATCAAACCGTTTCTTTCCACTTCAACAAATTTGGCCAATCTCCAATTCAATTGATTCAATTTCGATTTAATTTCGAATCAACTTGATTTCGGTTTCAATTCGTAATAACTTCAATTTCCAAAAAACATTCATTTTTAACTTTAAATTCAATTCAACAATTCAATTCAATGATTTAAATTTCAATCCAATTCTTATTTTAAACCATTTCAATTTATATCAGTTTTAAATCCAATTTCAATTTACTAATTTAAAACACTTAAATCAATTTAAACCTTAGAGTTCAATTTTATGGTCCAAATCTTAAAATAATTCAATTTTTTGAATTAAAGTCGTATATCGATTATAACTTTACAATTCCAATTCAATTCTTTTAAACAATTTCTTTTACCAATTTCAACTTTTAAAGCTAAAATTGGAAAGTAATTTAATTCATATAAATCCACAATTTATTTCCTTTAAAACAATATCATTTAACCTAAAAAATTCAAATTCAAGATTTTTAGAACAAATTAATTTAACCAATCCGGTGTCCATATACAATTTTCTACGCTATGGCCAAGTGATCAGTTAATTCAATTTAATTACATGGATGGATATATACCATTTCAAACCAAAATTAAATGATATAAGTCTATATCATTTCAACCTATTTCTTAGTTCAATTTAGATAATATAAATGTTAATTTATAAAATGTCAATAATAAATAGGGTAATAACAGGGATATACCCAAATAAATAAACAATCATACATCCAACATCAATTAATAACATACATTAACAAACAACCTCAATTCAAACACCATATCACAACAAGTACTAATTAGCAATTTGGAGGTATTAACTAGCAATAAATTTCAATATTAATTTAAATGGAAATTTCATTCAGTAATATTCACTTTCAATAAAAATGTCAAATTAAACTATCAAACAGCAACCAATAACATTCTTATCACTTCATAAACTTAATTTAACTAACATAGGAAAATTCAGTATTGCGTGAGTTGGTTAAATCACTAGCTTTTGATTTACAGTCGATTTAAAATCCAAAAAATGCCCAAAATTTGAATAGTCTCCAACTTTAAGCAAACTAGTTCTATGTTGTTCGGAATTTCGATATGATACCAATGGAAGAAACCGCATATGAATCGGAGCTTGTATCAAAAGTTATGAACGTTAAAAGATTGAAAATTTAAAATTAAATTAAAATTAAACTCAGGGCATAATCGTTAATAATATTACCTCTCACGGAACCCTAACCCAACGTCACGAACAAACCACGTTCACCACTTGCTTCAACTTGCCATCGACGATCCAGGCATGGCCACCCCCATTAGACCATGTTGCACGAATGCCCTGGCCACACCGCCCCTCCGGCGCCCCACCTCGTCAACCGCGTCGCGGCCATACGCCACCAGGCCGAGGCGAATTCTGAGAAAACATCATCAGTTTTTGGCGAATTTTAACTCTTTGAGACAAACCAAGCACATGGATGAATGTTGCTCGATGACCTCTATAATACTATACCCTCCGATCGCCGATTGGTCGACGATCCACTGTTGATCGACAAACCCTAGTTTCAATGGTCGAAACTTCTTCGCCAAAATTTTGGCCAAACCAAGATCCAATTGCAAAAACGAACTGCAGATGTAGATTACGTTCGTCAAGAGCTTTGCGATGATATAATATATGATAGGTTTTGAGGAATTTGAGTTTTCGATTTGATTTGGAATTGAGAACTAGGGTTTTGGAATGTCTGCCATTGAGAAGGAACAGATAACTGAATAGAAAGATAAAAATTATGCATATAGAAAATGAAAATAAGAAGCTGCTAGAGTTTATAGCAGCCTATATATAGACATAGATGGAATAAAATGGATGGAACCGATCGAATTGGGTCGAAACGATAACAACGACCCGTAAAGCCCGTTTCGTTCCCGAAACGGAAATAGGTCATCCAATATATCGAAATATATGTTTTTGATATTTGTAATCTCAATCGAACTAGTTTAAAAGCCTAATTCTTTTGTATATAGAAGTTAGCATTTAAAATCAAATTATATTCATTAAATTCTTTTTCTTGATTTCTACGCATTTCGAGCTCGCACGATCAAACGATAAATCCGCTCGCTACGAAACTTGAAATCCTACAATAATTCACTAATTCGGATCCGATGAAATTGTTTAGCCAAAATCCGAGACAGTGCCCAAAAAGGCTAATTTTGCACGTTAATTAGTTGAATTATTAATTTAAAACCAATTTATTCACTTTTAAATTCAAATTTAAAAGTAAATAATTTTTATCATTCCTAATTACACAGAAATTAATAATATTCTTAAAAATTAATTTTCCATGTTAAATTGAATATTTAAATATTACATTAATTTTAGCGTTAAATTACAATAGGAATAAAACCTAGTTTATTATAATGTAAATTCCAACATATCCTTTTATTTTGATTTATGTTCTTATCATTAATCAACAGTCCTTTATGTAATTTATTTATTGACATAAGTTTTCATTTTATTTCACTCAACTCTACGTTAACATCTTGACCATAATAATTGCAATATTTCCACTACATTAATTTTGTTAATTTCAAAATTAATTTCAACTGATTTAATAAGTTAGATGATAATAAATCAACTATTACAACTTATTAATTCAAACCTATTAATTTATTGGTTACAGATAGGGATTACAAATTACTTATCAAAACTGATTTCCTATTCTATAATAACCAATTTCAATTAAGCACATGTAATTTCTCTATTTAATACAATATTTATTTTATTCCTCACTAGACATTATCATTACCATTAATTGAAATTACATTAAAATAGTTGTCAATAACCTTCAACAACATTATTAATTCATATTGTAATCAATTGTTTCTATTTATAAGTCATAATTTTGATTTCTTACAATATTAAATTCCGAAATCTTATTAAATTTAATAATTTTAATTATCAAAAATACGGGTCGTTATAATCTCCCCCACTCAAAACTTTTCATCCCGGAAAAGAAACAAGAAAGAATCAAGAAATTTGGTTCATTTTATTCAAACAATTTATAAACACTTTAACTTACATAATTAAGTTAAATAAAAAATTGGAAAATAATTCAACTTAAAAAATTCTAAGTCCTAAATTTTCGAAAAATTTCAGCAGAGTCTCCTTTGCACGTATAGGTCCGAAAAAATTATAATATCATTAATTACAATATATATATATCATATTTCAATAATAAACATCCTAAACCATGGGAAAAACAATAAAATATTTCTCCAAAACCGTAATCTGAAATCACACTTATTTATCGGGCAATTGAACTTTATTTATGTAACCAAAAGTAACCACTATTGCTTTGATAAATCTATATTTTGTATAATCAAAAAGAGTTAAAACTATGTAAAAGAGTAATATTTTAGTTGTTTCAATAATTAGCATAAGCAGCATCAATACGTATTAATCATATGCAAACAAAAGAAGTACAACCATTATATGCAACAAAGAATCCATCATACATCCATAGCAACCAAAACTAATGGTTTGTCCAGGTTCATAAACTTATCATTGTACAAGGGTGATAATAAACTGCTAAGTGTACCTTACGCTCAGTAGCCTTAGGTAATTACTTAATAGATTATTCATACAACCTTAAACGATTCAAAGTATCATTCCCTGAACATCTCATAAGCAAAAAACGTAGAATTCAAATATTATTTTGTTGGTTTCTTTAACATATCATTTGCTTTCCATTTATTTTCAATTCTTATTCATTCATACAAGATTATCTTTTATTAATTTACATTCATTTACTTACATAGATTATTTCCCATTTAATATTCAAAATCATCAATGAATAAATTCTCAAAGTATTACATTTATCTCTTTGCAGTTTTAATTCCCCTTTATTATTATATAACTTTGATTTCCATTTAGTATTAATATTCATTAACGAATCATTTCGCACTTAAGTTTCTCTATTCTTTTATTCACATTTATTATTCATATATCGTATCATTTAATATTCAACCTATCTATGAATCATTTTTGTTACTTAAGATTTTACTTGTATAATATTCTATTACATATATATATTTAACAATACTTAACACTGCTGGTAAGTTTTATATATGTTTTTAGAATGTAACTGAGTGTTGTACAAAGTTATCTTATTCATTTTAGTTAACAAAAATGTTCAATAGTTTACAACTATTAACTTTCATTATCTTTTAATTTACAAGTTACAAATCTCAAATTTCTTATATTTTCATTAAACAATTATCCTTTAATTCAGATTTCAATTTGAATGTTTCCAACTTATTAAAATAGTCAAGATTTCATTTCATTTACAATAATTTGAAAATGGTTGATTCAAAGTGTAACGACCAAGAATTTCTATTAATTAAAATTTGAATATTTAGTTGATTTTAAATATTAATAAGTAAATTTTATAAGTCAAATGAATTTGAATTCGAATAATTGGATTTAATTGGATAATTAAATCGATAATTTAATAGTTGAAATTACGTAAATAATTGGAAATCAAGTTTAATATGATTGAAAATGATTTGTAAAAATTTATTTAATCATATGGAGTTATAGTGATGATATAGAACTTTTAAAATCGAATTAAAAGTTAATTTGTGAAAATTGAATATTTTAATATTTAATTATCGACTGAAAAATACCCAATTTTTGAACAGTCTCCGAATTGGACGAAGCTAGTTCCATTGGATTCGTAATAGTTTTATATTATCGGATTTTAATTTTCGTAGCAATCGGAGTTTTCGTTTGACCGGGGCAGCTCGAAACGCATCGAAATTGTTTAATATTAATTTGGCGAGTTAAAATAGTCATTTTACAAATAGTCTCGGATTTCGACGAAACCAGTTTCATCGTATCCGTAATGTGATATTATTCTATGGTTTCAAATTTCGTGTCGATCGGATTTATCGTTGGTCCGGGGCAAGCTAAAAGGCACAGAAATTTGATTAACCGATTTAATTTAAAATCGATCGTTTATTGCCGTTACTCGCACATACGATCGAATTAGCTTCTGAAACCTATTCCATTGTGTCCGGAACATGGGTTAAACCCTAGAAACGCTGGTCACCGCGCGAGATTCGGAGTTTGGAAAATCCGGGTGAATGGTAAATTGGGCAATTTTCTATAAAAGGGCTCACATTTTTCATTTTGCAATAGAAACAAACCCTAGCCCTAGTTTACATCTGCAGCCGCCATTAACAAACCCACGGCCAGAAATGCTCAGCGTTCTCCCCTCTATTCCACTCGATCCATCACTAATTAGGCGAAACTTCCAACACGAAACTTGTAGAGCATGAAGAGATCTTGAAGATGAACGGCTACGATCGGATATAACATCATGGATTGACGACAATTTCCATTTAAAGACGTCACGTTCGAGCTCGCGTACCGAGACAAGGAAGCAGCCGAGTTCAGGGAGATTCTTGCCGATGGTAGAGGTCGGCCTTGGCTTCGAGGTGGAGTATCCTGATTGAAGAAGAAAAATGTGTGATTTGGGTGCGAAAAATCGAGGAACGATGGCGGCTTCTATGGGTTTTGCGTGCATGAGTATGGCCTGGGAACGAAGGAGATGAAGTGCGTGGGACGGCCAGGATTAGGGGTGATGGGATCTAACGGTGTTGATGCAGCTAGGTTAAATAAAATAAATTATATTGTAAATTAATTATATAATGATTTGTACGATCTTTAAAAATTCATATCTCTTTCATACGAGGTCGAAAACGCACGAAACAAGTTGCGTTGGGTTCGTATGGATGAGCACTACGCTATGGAATTGGATTGGAGTCGTTTGGAGCTAGTGAGAATTTCGGGTAAAATTAAACGCGTGTTTAATTTTATTCGAAATAAAAGCTGAAATGGAATAAAAATCAAGGTGAGAACTTCTCACTCAATCGAATCGGTTTCGATTTTAATTTTAAATAGTTGGATTTAAAATTCTTGAATGTATGTTTGAATGATGATTGTTATCTAATGATTGTTAAAATAGACATTATACGCCGTTAGTAAGCGGAGGTTATTTATTAAAAACATATACCGCGAATATTTCATAGTACAGTGAAATTGGTATTATTTATGTACTTAGAATTGATTTCCCGCATTATATAGCGGATGAGACCCTATTGCGCCGTCTATTAAGCGGATAATATTTTATAAATCCCATATACCGCGATAATTCCGTACTGGAGCGGAATTGGTATTGTGCTAACATCTGTGGATGCAGGGAAACAGGTTGGAGGGATCCAACTGGATTCCTCAACTATATTGATTTATTTACAGATATTTTGATACTTGTTGATTATCATATCGATATATGATATTTGGATGTCGTGATTGACCATTTGGTACTGTTGCATTATCGGATCCATTTTTGAAGTTTTAAAGTAACGATTTTGATTTTTAAAAGGATTTTAAAGTGATTTTTGAAAGTATATGTTTTTATTAAATTTTGAATTGATTCATTTTAAATAATTAAAACGTTATAAATTTTTATGTTATAAAAATTAAGATTTTTGAGAAATATAACCGAAATGAGATTTTTGGAAATAAATAGTTAATTAATTTATTTAATTGGTTTAAATTGGGATTTTTGAATTATTAAAAACGATGTGTATAAAAGACTTATAAAATTGATATTTTATAAATTAAATATATTGAAATATTAAAACGAGTTTTTATTAGTGTTAAAAATGAAATAAAAATGGATTTCATAAGTGAACAGAATTTATAGATTTATAAATTGTGAAGTTATAAAATGAATAGATTTTGTAAAATAGAAGATTTATAAGTAATTATCTTATAAATCGGATTTTGGCATTTAAATGAGATATAAATGGAATTTGTTAATAATGAGATTTATAAATCGAAGCTTATAAGTAGAAATGGAATTTATAAACATTGTTTATAAATTCGAAATCAATTGAATTTGATAAATTGAATATTGAAGTTTATTAAGGAAATATATTCACGATTTTGGACAGTGAATACATTATTGAATAAAATGGTCATGTTTGGCAAAATGAATATTATAAAATGAAGTTAATTATTTTAAAGATGTTTTAAAATGTATTATGAATCGAAACCATAGATTTCAACATTATTGTTGAAACATACGTTTTTGAGAAATAGAAGGAAATGGTGGACCATAACACTGTTGTTATAGTAAATGATTTCCGAAAGGAAATGTTTTGTATGGTATTGGGATTTATATATCTATCTAAATTTCGAATCCCTATACTAGTGATTTTGGATCGTCGTAACGATGTTTTACGCAACATTCGTTTTAGCCCAAACAAATGTGTTTAAGAGAATGTTTTCCTTAAAAAATAAAATATATACTTAATTTCGATATTAAGTATATTGAATATTTTCCAAGTATTGAAAATGAATGGATTTGTAAATTACTTATTATTAAATAAGTATGGAAATGTTTTCCAATATGAACTGAATATTTTGAGACTTTATCTTTTAAAGATAAATTGAAAATGAATATTATAAATCGGTTTGGGAAATCGTATATTCATAGATATTTAGGAATTATAAATTCATTATGGAATTTATAAAAGAAATGGAAATTTGTTTAAAAATAAACGTTGATTTATTTTTGAAGTGTGGGAATAAATTTACGGATTTGGAATGTAAATATAAAGTAAATCGGTAAGGATTTATTTAATTGGTTTAAATGAACCATGTTGAAATGAAAGTATTTCCGCGTAAGGAAAATGTTTGAAATTTGTTTTCAAAAGTGATAAAGATGAAAAGTGATTTGAAAATTTGTTTTCAAATGGTTGAAGTGTGGAAATTATACATCTAGTAAAGATATTTTGGAAAGTAAATAATTTGAGAAATTATTTGGAACTTGGTGATGTTGAGCACGCCTATTGATAGTTAAATAATCCGACTATAAATATTTACCTTTAAATAGGTATTTGTTGTGATTGTTTGAAATTGAATGCCACACTTATTTTTAATATAAGCGCTCACTATTCGGGTTAGCCGGGAAAGGACCATGGGGTCGTATAACCCATTCTGAATATGTGATACGTCGTTATGGATTGCATTTGATGACCGGTGTTGAAGACCGAATATTTGTGAAAATGGAAGGATTACCGTCGAGTTACTCTACATCGGCTGATCTCCGATATAGAGGTTTTATCACCCTTAGTGACGGGAAGTCCAGTCGTGATTAGTGAATATCTGGATTGCAAGGACTTCTTTGTAAGTGCCTTCGGCTCTGTTCGAGCCCGGAACAGACTTGTATGGATTGTATGTCTGATATTACAAATTGAGATATAAAGCTGATTTCTTTCAAATATATTTCTGTTGGTGGCGGAGAATTTATTCTTTTAGCTTAACACCCTTCTCTGAGACGTATGAGCTCAGAGGTTATGTAGTTGAAGGTTATTAGTGATATACTCCCAATTTGGTAGTGTGGCATGCTGGGTGTTGCTATGAAATGATCATTGTTTGATCATTTGTGATATGATCATTTGTTTGATCATTTATCTTGGTGATCATTACTTTGATCATTTATTGACCCAAAGCACAGCTTTTGTATAAAGCGTGGCTTTGTGGACGAGACTTCGTCGGACCTCATACCCCGGAAATGGTCAAAACAGGAAGGATGCGGCAAGGTTATTAGGGGGTAGCGCCCCTTTAGTGTATGTCATTCCTTCTGGATAGAGGTGGTATCATGGTATGGAGCCCAGATATTTAACCTATGTTGTTGCTGCAAATTTTGTGGTTGTTGGAAATCGAGGATCCTCGGATAGATCGGTTACAATCGGGGGATGACATATTCGTGTCAGTAGTTACCCAGTTAGGGGTAACCCGACCTTGTGTTGGCAGAGATCCGGTTTGGTTCTCGGGACGTCATTCCAGAGGCATTTCCATGTGGCAATGGGAAGTTCCTTGGCCTGACCATTTGTTGGAAATCCAAAGAAACAATACGATCTTGTACAGTTTTAGTTGTATAACCTGCCATGGAATGTGGCGGTAATCTGCTATTGAAGATGGTAGCTATAGTAGGCATACGATAATGGTCGTATGTTGGCTAAGATTTATATCTTTACTTTCGAAATGATTTTTACTACACTATGCACTAGTAATAATATCAAATGTCTCTTTTAATGCGTATCAAGCATCTTTGACTATCATAAGGAGAAATCTCCTCCGATTCTGCGTTTGCATTGTGTGTGTATATGGGAGGCCTTATGGTAGTCTCATTTTCTAAAAAGCATTGCGAAATCTATTTTAAAATTATCCTGTTCTTTGTTTTAAAAATAAACTGCTTTAGTTCTCACACCAGTCACATGACTGACTCGGAGTTTATTGTTTTCCTTCCTAAACTCTGGGTGCCCACCAATTTCCACATGGGCAGTCAAGAGTAAGGTTTATCAGGATATTCTGGAATTCAGGAGTTGCTGGAGGCAAGCTGGATGGCATGGCGTATTCACTAGTATATAGTATTTCTTTTCCGTTGTTAGTTGTTGTTTGTTGTTATATACTCTGATGATGTAATGTAATGATATGATATAATGTAATAACTGATATAGTTCTTTGTTTAAAGATTATTCATTTATCTATTATATGTTGTTCCGCTACGATTATGAGATTCTGTTATTGTTCTGTTGTTTCTTTCTGTTCTGTTCTATCTTTTTCTCTCTTCTTCTACCTCTTTCTTCTTCTTTAACACTAATGGTTCGATTTTTCGGCTTTCGATTACTCGGCAGTTGATACAGTGGACGTATTGATGTCGGTTTTCATGGACGAAATATCGCAATCGTTACATTTGGTACCAGAGCTTATGGTTAAGCGACAACCATGGCTCTGTTGAGAATTACTCATTAGAGATGGAGTCAGTAGTACTCTAGAATGAGTTGAGTGTAATAATAGATATGAGAGCGTATTTGTTAGTGAATATTAAATGGTTTTATATTGTGATGATTGGTTTGTTGAGTGGCATATGAACCTTCGTCGGCACAGTCTGCGCAACTGTATCGAAGGGGTTTCTAAACACTAGAATAGAACAATTCGACACAATATTGTTTTAAATTGGGTAAATGAAATAATTTTACCTTGATTATTTTATATATAAAGGAATAATTTTTCAGAATTATTAAAGTGTGTATGAATTGATTGTTTGGTTGTTGAATAAGTTAAATGAAAACAATTATTGTAAAAGAATAATTGTATAAGAAAATAAATTATAAGTATGGAGTTTAATTAAAATGATTTACACTTGTGAAATAATCTGATATATAAGAAGTGAAATTATATAAGTAAAAAGATTTATAAATGTGATTTATAATCTAAAAATAAAATTCCAGAGAAGTGTTTTGAAAGGATTTGATATTTTGGAAAATTGTTTTGGAGAAATTAAAGCTCTAAACTCTTTTCGGTCGCTGGAAAATAATTTCGATGATGATTGCAACATCATTGGTGTTCATTTTCGGGTTTCCAAAAGAGGGATTGCTGCCAAATTGTTTTAAATAAAAGTTGTTTGGAAAATTTTGAGTTTGGGTTTTGAAATTCAAAGGATATATGAATTGATTTCAAAAATGTTTTTGAAAGGTTGAAAAGACTCTGGAATCCTATTTAAAATATTTATGGGAATGATAAATGAGTTGATAACTTATACAATTTGAATTTTGATAGAATAAATTTAACTTAAAGGATGAAGTTAAATTAAAGGAAGTATAAGTAAATTAATAAAATCCAAGTTGAAATAAATTTGAGTTGTCATCAAAGATATATGATTTGAAATTTAACAAAAGGAAAGTTAAATAAATTGATTTGGATTTGATAAGATGCTTGAAATGGAATATAAATTAAGTGAAGTTGAATGAAGTTAATTTTGGTATCGAAGTAAATTAATAAGTGAATTAATGAAGTGAAGTCATTAAGAATTTGAACTTGAGTTATATAAATGAAATTCAACATTATATTGTTAAAGGAATTAGCAATTGAATTGATAAATGGATTGAATGTTAATCAATTAAATGTAAATAATTGATATGAAATAATGGATGTCAGTGTAAATTCATTAAAATCTAATGTTATTGGAAGTTGAATAAATTAAATGGAAGTCAATTTAAATATGATCCAATTGGAATTAAAAGTGTTGAACCAAATTGAATGTAAAGTGAATAAATTTGGTTGTATTGAATAAACATTGGTTGTTATATGATTGTTAGTTGATTGTATATTTCATTAAGTGTTAATGAAATGGAATTAGCGAAATTAGAAGCTAAAGTAATTGAATCCAACTTGGAAGAAAATGAACTTTAATAGAATTGGATTTGATTTGAATTGAAAGTGAATTAATGTGAACAAATTAGTGAACGTATACTAATTGGAAAATGAACAAATGAATGTTAATAAAATCCAATGTAAATAAATCAAATGTGATTAAATTGAAAATCAATTCATTGAATATTAATGAGAAGTAAATTTATATTGATTTGGTGGTTTCATTTGTTGCTTTAGTTGCATTTGCTATATTGGCATATATAGATGTTGCTGTATGTTGTATATTGATATTACTTTCATATATGCATGTTTCTCATGGTTTGTTGAGTGTTTAGTAGGTGCGGATTACGCTTGCTTCGCATTTGGAGCTTGCTTTCGCGCTATATTAGCCGTATATGCTCGCTAATAATAAATAAGGTACATATCTCGGATTAAATATCGTACTTTTACACTTTTTTCCCTGCGGGATGCCTCATCACTTGATGAGATGTACATTTGTGATATATACACTGTCATTTTTTTTCGGATCGAGCCGCGCAAAGGAGACTCTGGCGAATTTTCCCGAAAATTTAAGGCGTTAGAATATTTTTGAGATAATCGGGAAAATTTTGGAAACTAAGTTTGGATTTGAAAACTTAGTAAAGATTTTGTAAGAAGTTTAACTATGAATTTTGAGAAAGTTAAACACTCAAATGAGTTTGAAATTTAATTCGAATGGTTTGTTTTGGAAAGTTAATGGATTCTGAACTTTTTCTTACTTGGTAATTTCGAGGACGAAATTCTTTTAAGGGGGGAAGTATGTAACGACCCAGAATTTCTATTAATTAAAATTTGAATATTTAATTGATTTTAAATATTAATAATTAAATTTTATAAGTCGAATGGATTTGAATTCGAATAATTGGATTATTAAATCGATAATTTAATAGTTGAAATTACGTAAATAATTGGAAATCGAGTTTAATATGATTGAAAATGATTTGTAAAAATTTATTTAATCATACTGGAGTTATAGTGATGATATAGAACTTTTAAAATCGAATTAAAAGTTAATTTGTGAAAATTGAATATTTTAATATTTAATTATCGACTGAAAAATAGTCAATTTTTGAATAGTCTCAGAATTGGACGAAACTAGTTCCATTGGATCCGTAATAGTTTGTTATTATCGAATTTCAATTTTCGTAGCAATCGGAGTTTTCGTTTGACCGGAGCAGCTCGAAACGCATCGAAATTGTTTTAATATTAATTTGGCGAGTTAAAATAGTCATTTTTCAAATAGTCTCGGATTTCGAAGAAACCAGTTTCATCAGATCCGTAATGTGATATTATTGTATGGTTTCAAATTTCGTGTCGATCGGATTTATCGTTTTGTCCGGGCAAGCTAAAACGCACAGAAATTTGATTAACCGATTTAATTTAAAATCGATCGTTTATTGCCGTAACTCACACATACGATCGAATTAGCTTCCGAAACCTATTCCATTGTGTCTGGAACGCGGGTTAAACCCTAGAAACGCTGGTCACCGCGCGAGATTCGGAGTTTGGAAAATCCGGGTGAATAGTAAATTGGGCAATTTTCTATAAAAGGGCTCACATTTTTCATTTTGCAATAGAAACAAACCCTAGCCCTAGTTTACATCTGCAGCCGCCATTAACAAACCCACGGCCAGAAATGCTCAGCGTTCTCCCCTCTATTCCACTCGATCCATCACTAATTAGGCGAAACTTCCAACACGAAACTTGTAGAGCATGAAGAGATCTTGAAGATGAACGGCTACGATCGGATATAACATCATGGATTGACGACAATTTCCATTTAAAGACGTCACGTTCGAGCTCGCGTACCGAGACAAGGAAGCAGCCGAGTTCAGGGAGATTCTTGCCGATGGTAGAGGTCGGCCTTGGCTTCGAGGTGGAGTATCCTGATTGAAGAAGAAAAATGTGTGATTTGGGTGCGAAAAATCGAGGAACGATGGCGGCTTCTATGGGTTTTGCGTGCGTGAGTATGGCCTGGGAACGAAGGAGATGAAGTGCGTGGGACGGCCAGGATTAGGGGTGATGGGATCTAACGGTGTTGATGCAGCTAGGTTAAATAAAATAAATTATATTGTAAATTAATTATATAATGATTTGTACGATCTTTAAAAATTCATATCTCTTTCATACGAGGTCGAAAACGCACGAAACAAGTTGCGTTGGGTTCATATGGACGAGCACTACGCTATGGAATTGGATTGGAGTCGTTTGGAGCTAGTGTGAATTTCGGGTAAAATTAAACGCGTGTTTAATTTTATTCGAAATAAAAGCTGAAACGGAATTAAAATCAAGGTGAGAACTTCTCACTCAATCGAATCGGTTTCGATTTTAATTTTAAATAGTTGGATTTAAAATTCTTGAATGTATGTTTGAATGATGATTGTTATCTATTGATTGTTAAAATAGACATTATACGCCGTTAGTAACGGAGGTAATTTATTAAAAACGTATACCGCGAATATTTCATAGTACAGTGAAATTGGTATTATTTATGTACTTGGAATTGATTTCCCGCATTATATAGAGAATGAGACCCTATTGCGCCGCCTATTAAGGGGATAATATTTTATAAATCTCATATACCGCGATAATTCCGTACTGGAGCGGAATTTGTATTGTGCTAACATTTGTGGATGAGGGGAAACAGGTTGGAGGGATCCAACTGGATTCCTTAACTTCATTGATTTATTTACAGATATTTTGATACTTGTTGATTATCATATCGACATATGATATTTGGATGTCGTGATTGATTATTTGTGCTGTTGCATCATCGGATCCATTTTTGAAGTTTTAAAGTAACGATTTTGATTTTTAAAAGGATTTTAAAGTGATTTTTCAAAGTATATGTTTTTATTAAATTTTGAATTGATTCATTTTAAATAATTAAAAAGTTATAAATTTTTATGTTATAAAAATTAAGATTTTTGAGAAATATAACCGAAATGAGATTTTTGGAAATAAATAGTTAATTAATTTATTTAATTGGTTTAAATTGGGATTTTCGAATTATTAAAAACGATGTGTATAAAAGACTTATAAAATTGATATTTTATAAATTAAAAATATTGGAATATTAAAACGAGTTTTTATAAGTGTTAAAAATGAAATAAAAATGGATTTCATAAGTGAACGGAATTTATAGATTTATAAATTGTGAAGTTATAAAATGAATAGATTTTGTAAAATAGAAGATTTATAAGTAATTATCTTATAAAGCGGATTTTGGCATTTAAATGAGATATAAATGGAATTTGTTAATAATGAGATTTATAAATCGAAGCTTATAAATAGAAATGGAATTTATAAACATTGTTTATAAATTCGAAATCAATTGAATTTGATAAATTGAATATTGAAGTTTATTAAAGGAAATATATTCACGATTTTGGACAGTGAATACATTATTGAATAAAATGGTCATGTTTGGCAAAATGAATATAAAATGAAGTTAATTATTTTAAAGATGTTTTATAATGTATTATGAATCGAAACCATAGATTTCAACATTATTGTTGAAACAGACGTTTTCGAGAAATAGAAGGAAATGGTGGACTATAACACTGTTGTTATAGTAAATGATTTCTGAAAGGAAATGTTTTGTATAGTATTGGGATTTATATATCTATCTAAATTTCGAATCCCTATACTAGTGATTTTGGGTCGTCGTAACGATGTTTTATGCAACATTCGTTTTAGCCCAAACAAATGTGTTTAAGAGAATGTTTTCCTTAAAAAATAAAATATATACTTAATTTCGATATTAAGTATATTGAATATTTTCCAAGTATTGAAAATGAATGGATTTGTAAATTACTTATTATTAAATAAGTATGGAAATGTTTTCCAATATGAACTGAATATTTTGAGACTTTATCTTTTAAAGATAAATTGAAAATGAATATTATAAATCGGTTTGGGAAATCGTATATTCATATATATTTAGGAATTATAAATTCATTATGGAATTTATAAAAGAAATGGAAATTTATTTAAAAATAAACGTTGATTTATTTTTGAAGTGTGGGAATAAATTTACGGATTTGGAATGTAAATATAAAGTAAATTGGTAAGGATTTATTTAATTGGTTTAAATGAACCATGTTGAAATGAAAGTATTTCCGCGTAAGGGAAATGTTTGAAATTTGTTTTCAAAAGTGATAAAGGTGAAAAGTGATTTGAAAATTTGTTTTCAAATGGCTGAAGTGTGGAAATTATACATCTAGTAAAGATATTTTGGAAAGTACATAATTTGAGAAATTATTTGGAACTTGGTGATGTTGAGCACGCCTATTGATAGTTAAATAATCCGACTGTCAATATTTACCTTTAAATAGGTATTTGTTGTGACTGTTTGAAATTGAATGCCCCATTTATTTTTAATATAAGCGCTCACTATTTGGGTTAGCCGGGAAAGGACCTTGGGGTCGTATAACCCATTCTGAATATGTGATACGTCGTTATGGATTGCATTTGATGACCGGTGTTGAAGACCGGATATTTGTGAAAATGGAAGGATTACCGTCGAGTTACTCTATATCGGCTGATCTCCGATATAGAGGTTTTATCACCCTTAGTGACGGGAAGTCCAGTCGTGATTAGTTAATATCCGGATTGCAAGGACTTCTTTGTAAGTGCCTTCGGTTCTGTTCGAGCCCGGAACAGACTTGTATGGATTGTATGTCTGACATTACAAATTGAGATATAAAGCTGATTTCTTTCAAATATATTTCTGTTGGTGGCGGAGAATTTATTCTTTTAGCTTAACACCCTTCTCTGAGACGTATGAGCTCAGAGGTTATGTAGTTGAAGGTTATTAGTGATATACTCCCAATTTGGTAGTGTGGCATGCTGGGTGTTGCTGTGAAATGATCATTGTTTGATCATTTGTGATATGATCATTTGTTTGATCATTTATCTTGGTGATCATTACTTTGATCATTTGTTGACCCAAAGCACAGCTTTTGTATAAAGCGTGGCTTTGTGGACGAGACTTCGTCGGACCTCACACCCCGAAAATGGTCAAAACAGGAAGGATGCGGCAAGGTTATTAGGGGGTAGCGCTCCTTTAGTGTATGTCATTCCTTCTGGATAGAGGTGGTATCATGATATGGAGCCCAGATATTTAACCTATGTTGTTGCTGCAAATTTTGTAGTTATTGGAAATCGAGGATCCTCGGATAGATCGGTTACGATCGGAGGATGACATATTCGTGTCAGTAGTTACCCAGTTAGGGGTAACCCGGCCTTGTGTTGGCAGAGATCCGGTTTGGTTCTCGGGACGTCATTCAAGAGGCGTTTCCATGTGGCAATGGGAAGTTCCTTGGCCTGATCATTTGTTAAAAATCCAAAGAAACAATACGATCTTGTACGGTTTTAGTTGTATAACCTGCCATGGAATGTGACGGTAACCTGCTATTGAACATGGTAGCTATAGTAGGTATACGATAATGGTCGTATGTTGGCTAAGATTTATATCTTTACTTTCGAAATGATTTTTCCAACACTATGCATTAGTAATAATATCAAATGTCTCTTTTAATGCGTATCAAGCATCTTTGACTATCATAAGGAGAAATCTCCTCCGATTCTGCGTTTGCATTGTGTGTGTGTGCGGGAGGCCTTATGGTAGTCTCATTTTCTAAAAAGCATTGCGAAATCTATTTTAAAATTATCCTGTTCTTTGTTTTAAAAATAAACTGTTTTAGTTCTCACACTAGTCACATGACTGACTCGGAGTTTATTGTTTTCCTTCCTAAGCTCTGGGTGCCCACCAATTTCCACACGGGCAGTCAAGAGTAAGGTTTATCACGATATTCTGGAATTCAGGAGTTGCTAGAGGCAAGCTGGATGGCATGGCGTATTCACTAGTATATAGTATTTCTTTTCCGCTGTTAGTTGTTGTTTGTTGTTATATACTCTGATGATGTAATGTAATGATATGATATAATGTAATAACTGATATAGTTCTTTGTTTAAAGATTATTCATTTATCTATTATATGTTGTTCCGCTACGATTGTGAGATACTGTTATTGTTCTGTTGTTTCTTTCTGTTCTGTTCTATCTTTTTCTCTCTTCTTCTACCTCTTTCTTCTTCTTTAACCCTAATGGTTCGATTTTTCGGCTTTCGATTGCTCGGCAGTTGATACAGTGGACGTATTGATGTCGGTTTTCGTGGGCGAAAAATCGCAATCGTTACATTAAGAAAAATTGAAGAACTAAATACTGGATTTCATTTCAAATCATCTTGAGATAATATATACTTATATCTTTTAATATATCAATTCATACTTAGGAAAGTTAAACAAAATTTATTTATCAAACAAATATGTAGCGACGCTACTACAGTGGTCTTCGCACTTTGAAACTCGAAAATGAATGTTGATGATGTAGCGTGTTCATCACCAAAATATTATTTCCCAGTGACTGAAGAAGGGAGTATAGAAGTTGTTTCCTTTCAAAAATTCTTTGAAAACATTTCTTTCAAGCGCCTTTTTGAAAACATTTTGAAGACATTTCTATTTGCAAATACTTCCAAATAATACTAATATTATATTCCAATATCTTTGAAGATCAATTTTAAAACTCTGAAACTTAAGTTCTCAAATTTCCAATAAATTCATTTTATTGGTAAATCATATTTTACCTACCATATTTATAAAATTACACTTCTTATAACATACAGTAGTCAATAGTTTTTAAGAACTTTGACTAACCAACAACAAATGACAATAACTAAATATTATTGTTAACAACATCCAACACAACAAAATAATAAAAATCAATTTATGAAAAATTATTCTTTTACATATAAAATATAATACTAGGTAAAATTATTTCATTTATCTATTTTTTGAAAACAATATTATGTCGTTCTGCCCTATTAAGTATTTAGAAATCCCTATCGACGCCATGGCGTCCCATGTTCCGACAAGAAGTTATAAATATTCAATAGAACAAATTAACACAATACAAAACATTTTTATAGCACTAAAAAATACGCTCTCTCATATATATACACTCAAACTCATTTTAGGTTATTATTAACCCTATCTCTAATGAGTTTATCCCCAATCAGGCTATGGTACCTCTAAACCAAAGCTCTGATACCAACTTTGATAACCCACTTTTTTGGACGGTTTAAATCAATAATAAACCACACATGTCTAACTCAAACCATTCAAAAGGGAGGATTATTAATGAGATTTAGTAAGAAAATAAGAGAAAAAGAAGGAAAACAAAAATACAGAATCTCGCAGCGGAATGACAAAATATAATAATCAAATAAACAGTTCATGAAGCTGTTTACAGTATATAATTGACTACACAATTTTTGCAACATAATCAGAGTATAAACAACAACATGCCAATAATGGTGCAGCAGAATAATACTAATAATATAATATACCAAACTTCGTCTTCGTCCTCTAGAAATAATGTCTTCAAACACTGAAATGGTCAGGTTGACACAAGCATAATGAAAAGACAAAACATTCGAGTTAGAACTAAAAGTTCTTTTGTAAGTTAAATCAACGATAAGTAAATATGAGTGTAATAGCTTCAGAGATGTTTACGGTACATCTCCTGTCCAGTGTACAACGTGCGTAAATAACTTAAGAGTTGTTATGGGATTTTCCATCTCCTAAGGATTCGTCAAACTATCTATATGTAGTAAGATACGCTATGTATGTAGTGTTTAATCAATAAAGTAAAGTATTAAAATAACGTTAAGGCTTTATATCGATCCCCCTTAACATATTTTTAAGCATTGTCCTGCAGTTCGCCTTAGTAGCATCACCAGTAACGTCGATAGACAGGGAGGCGCCATGATAAGACAACAATTAAAAAAAATCTTAGTAGTCCTAAACAAGGATAAAGAGTATGAAAAGGCATGTGATACATTGCCCAAGGTAGGATACTACCAGTTCAGGTCGTAGGGATGGTGGTAACGCATCATAGCCATAACCCCCCACCATGTCCAACACCCCCAAAATCAAATCAAATCAAGGTGCACCGATGAAGCCAACATCAATAGTAATATGGAGAGGTGTGTCCGCTAGGGTAGCTAGAACACTTGGCCCTAACAAGCCATCCTATTTTAGTCTTTTCTAATTGGCATAAGTGCCAGGGTCATCCTTCATCGTACTCTTTCTTCAAATCTAACAAACATTCACCAAATTCAACCACTTCATTCTAGATAAAGTGGTTCCAATATTGACAGAGATTATGCCAATAAGAGGCCTCGGTTACTTTAGAAACCAAACGTCATTTTTCACACCGGTTGGTACTTTTACATTTTGAAAACGGTTCACATTTGACATCAAAATATCACATTCAATTCAAAATCATCATATTTAACCAAAATATGTCATTTCCACTTAGAAATATCATTTCAAATTCCAATTTAGGTTATAACATCGTTTAACAACATTCGTGTTTAAATCAATGATTTAAATATAAATCTTAACCTTGCATAGTTTGAAATTTTAGAAAATAGTTTGAATATTTAAATAGTCTAAATAGTTTGATATAAAAATGGTTTTAGTATTGAAAATAGTTTATATAATAAAATAGTTTGGAAAATCTAAATAATTTGAATATTGAAAAGATAGATTTTTAAAAATTTTATATTAAAATAAATTATTTTGAAAATAATATCAAATTAAACTGTTTCTTTCCATTTCAACAAAACTCATTTTCCAGTCTCCAATTTAGTTGATTCAATTTCGATTCAAATCAACTTGATTTCGGTTTCAATTCGAAATAATTTCAATTTTCAAAAACATTCATTTTTAACTTCAAATTCAATTCAATGATTTAAATTTTGATCCAATTCTTATTTTAAACCATTTCAATTTATATCAATTTCAAGTCCAATTTCTGTTTACTGATTTAAAACACTTAAATCGATTTAAACCTTAGTGTTTAATTTTAAGGTCCAAATCTAAAAATAATTCAATTTTCCGAACTAAAGTCATATATCGATTATAACTTTACATTTCCAATTCAATTCTTTTAAATAATTTTTTTGCCCAATTTCAGTTTCAAAATTTCAAAGCTTGAATTGGAAAATAATTTAATTCATATAAATCCACTACTTATTTCCTTCAAAACAATATCATTTAATTAAAGAAATCCAAATTCAAGATTATTTAAACCATCTAATTTAATCAACCCGTTGTACATATATAATTTTCCAACCCATGGCTAAGTGATCAGTTAATTCATTTAATTACATAGATGGATATATATCATTTCAAACCAAAATTAAATGACATAGGAATGTATCATTTCAACCTATTTCTTAGTTCATTTCAAATAATATAAATGATAATTTATATAATGTCAATAATAAATAGGGTAATAACAGGGATATACCCAAATAAATAAACAATCATACATCCAACATCAATTAATAGCAGACAATAACAAACAACATCCAAATCAAACATCATATCACAATAGTTACTAATTAGCAATTTGGAGGTATTAACTAGCAATAAATTTTAATAAATGGCAATTTAATTCAATAATATTCACTTTCAGTAACAATGTCAAATTAAACTATCAAACTGCAACCAATTACATTCTTATCACTTCATAAATTTAATTTAACTAACATAGGAAAATTCGGTATTGCATGAGTGGGTTAAATCACTCACCTTTAATTTACAGTCGATTTAAAATCCAACAAAAGACCAAACTGAACAATCACTAAATTTAACCAAACAAGTTCCATGTTGTCCGGAATTTCGATACGATCATAATGGAAGAAACTGCGTGTGAATCAGAGCTCACATCAAAAAGTTATAAACATTAGAAGATTGAAAATTAAAAATTAAATTAAAATTAAACTCGAGGAATAATCGTAGATAATATAACCTCTCACAGAACACTAACCCAACATCACAAACGAACCATGTTCAGCCACCACTTGCCTCAACTTGCCGCCGAAACTCCAGACATCGCCAACCCCATCAGACCATGCCGCACGAACACCCTAGCCACGTCGCCCCTTCGGCACCCCACCTCCTCAGCTGCATCGCCGCCAGACGCCACCAGGCCGAGGCGAATTCTAAGCACACGTCATTAGTTTTTAGCAAATTCTGAAACCTCTGAGACAAGCCAACCGCATGGATGAACGCTGCTCGACGAGCTCTAAAATACTGTGTCTTCCGATCGTCGATTGGTGGACAATCCACCGTTGATTGACAAGCCCCACTTTCAACGGTCGAAACTTCTTCACCAAATTCTAGCCAAACCGAGATTCAATTGCAAAAACGAACTGCAGATGTAGATTACATTCGACGAGAGCTTCGCGATGATATAATACATAACAGGTTTTGAGGAGTTTGAGTTTTCGATTTGATTTGGAATTGGGAATTAGAGTTTTATAATGTCTGCCATTGAGAAGGAATAGATAATTATATAGATAGAAAGAAATTGTACATACAGAAAATGAAAATAAGAAGCTGCTAGGGTTTATAGCAACCTATATATAGACAGAGATGGATAAGAACGGATGGAACAGATCGAATTGGGTCGAAACGATAACAACGACCCGAAAAGTCCAGTTCATTCCCGAAACGAAAATAGTTCATCTAATATATCGAAATATACGTTTTTGATATTTATAAACTCAATGGAACTAGTTTCAAACCTTGCTTTTATTGTATATAAAAGATAGATTTTAAAATAAAATTATATTCATTTAAATTCTTTTACTTGATTTCTATGCGTTTCGAGCTCGTATGATCAATCGATATGTTCGATCGCTATGAAACTTGAAATCCTATAATAATTCACCATTACGGATTGGATGAAATTCGTCAAAATCCAAGACAGTGTCCAAAAAGGCTAATTTGACACGTTAGTTAATTGAATTATTAATTTGAAATCAATTTAATTACTTTTAAATTCATATTTAAAAGTTAATAATTTTCATCATTCTTGATTACACAGAAATTAGTAACATCCTTAAAAATAAATTTTCCATGTTAAAGTGAACATTTAAATATTACATTAATTTCAGCGTTAAATTACAATAGGAATAAAACCTAGTTTATTATAATTTAAATTCGAACATATCTTTTTATTTTGATTTACATTCTTATTATTAATCAACGGTCCCTTATGTAATTTATTTATTAACATAAGTTTCCATTTTATTTCACCCTACTCTACATTAACATCTTTTATCATAATAATTGCAATATTTCCATTACATTAATTTTATTAATTTCCAAATTAGTTTCAACTGTAGATGATAATAAATCGATGTTACAACTTATTAATTCAAACCTATTAATTTATTTGCTACAGATAGGGATTATAAATTACTTACCAAAACTGATTTTCTATTCTATAATAACCAATTTCAATTAATTACATGTAATTTCTCGTTTTAATACAACATTTGTTTTATTCCTCACTAACCTTTATCATTACCATTAATTGAAATTACGTTAAAATAGTTGTCAATAACATTATTAATTCACATTGTAATCAATTTTTTTCCATTTATAAGCCATAAATTTTGATTTCTTACAATATTAAATTCCAAAATCTTATTAAATTAAATAATTTTAGTTATAAAAAATACGGATCGTTACACATTGTTTGGTAGATAAGCTTAAACTAGAACCCTCATACCTAGTTACATCATTAAAGGTTGCAAACCTAATAGAAGCGTATGCGGCTGTTGTGATGAGATGTGACCACTTAGAGCTTGAATTGTTAGGTCATATATTTGCTTGCAGTTTGCATGTGTTTGATTTCGTAGGTTTCAAAATTATTTTAGGTATGGATTGGTTAAGTAAGTATGATGCTAAGATATTTTGCCATGATAGAGAAATATCATTTAGACACCCTTTTTGTAGTGCTCAGATTATATACACTATAGAAAACCCGAACTTAGATGCTTGCACATTGTTGGGTGTTATGGACAAAGAAGATGAGTTGAATCAAGTTTTTGTTATTAGAAAATTTGCAGATTTCTTTAAGCCAGTGATAAGACTGCCGTTGAAACGAGCCATTGAGTTTCGGATAGAATTGGTACCATAAGCCGAACCTGTGAGTAGACCATCAAGAAGAATGACATCCACCAAGATAAAGGAGCTAAAGGCGTAGTTGGTGGATTTAGAAGGTGAGAATTTTATCAGACCAAGCAGTTCACCTTAGGGAGTAGCTATAGTGTTGCAAAGAAGCCGGACGGGTCGTTAAGGTTGTGTATCAATTGTCGTAAGCTAAATGACAAGACAATAAAGAATTGATATCCCTTACCTAGGATTGACGATTTGTTCGACCAATTGAGTGGAGAAAAAGTATTTTCTTAGTTGGATTTGGCAACAGGGTTCCATCAACTTGGAGTAGTAGAGGATATTATTCCTTTGATGGCGTTTAGGATAAGATATGTATCATACGAATGGTCAGTGATGCCGTTCGGACTAACTAATGCGCTAGCATTCTTTGTGGACTTGATGAATAGAATCTTCCAAGAGAATCTGGATAGATTTGTGTTAGTATTCATAGATGACATTTTTATAATTCCAAGGATGAGAGCACGAAATTCATCTTAGGATAGTGCTAGAAACACTGGGGCAACATTAATTGAAAGCAAATTATCGAAATGTCACTTCTGGAAGAAGGAAGTGAAGTTTCTTGTTAGTAGATCCGACTAAGATTGAAGCAGTGAATAGTTGGAAGAGGCCCGAGATAGTGACTGAGATAAAGAGTTTTCTTGGATTAGCTGGCTATTACCGGGGATTTATTAAGAATTTTTCACGGATAGCAGCACCTTGACTAAGCTAACTCGGAATGATATGAAGTTTGTTTGGACTGATAGGTGTGAGGAGGCATTCCAGAAACTGAAACGTTTGTTGACTAATGCACCCATGTTAGTTGTTCCAAAGGTGAATCGAGACTTAGTTATTTACATGGATGCATGTGGAATAGGATTAGGAGCTGTACTAATACAGAGGGATAAAATAATTACCTATGCTTCTCGATAGCTCAAATCGCATGAAATTAGATATTAAACTCATGATTTGGAATTAGCTGTAGTAAATTTTGCATTGAAGGTGTAGAGACATTACCTTTCAGGAGAAAGATTTGAGTTGTTTATGGATCATAAGTTACAAAGATATTTATTCTCTCAAAAGGAATTGAATATGAGACAGCAGAGATGGTTAGAATTCATAGCTGCATAAGACTTTGGTATTGAGTATAAGCTGGGAAAAGGAAATAAGGTTGCAGACACACTTATCAGGAATCATTAGAATGCAATACTGGCAATGATAGCCGAGTGGAAAGATTTAGAAGCATGGACTATATGCGGAGTATAATGGAGATCTGAGGCTAGTTCTAGTCAAGAAACCGCAATGTATCATGTTTAGAAGTTTGCCCGTTGATGATAAAAAAGATTGCTTCTAAACAAGAAGAAGATCCATTATTAGCCAAACGGATCAGAAGATTAAGGAATGGAATAGAGAGCGATGACTTAAAATATTTCAGCCTTGACCAAAATGGGTAGTTGAGGAAGAAAGGACAACTATGTGTTTCGAGTGTCGGAAACATAAGGAAGGAAGTTCTTAGAGAATGCCATCGTTCGAAGTTCACTATTCATCCGAGAGGAACTAAATGTATCTCGATATGAAAAGGAGCTTGTTTTGGTAAGGTTTGAAGAGAGATGTAGGACTATGGGTGAAGCAATGTTTGAATTGTCAATAGGTAAAGGCCGAGCATCAGGAACCAAGTGGATTACTTCAGCCTTTGGATGTTCCAGTCTGGAAATGGAAATCAATCTCAATGGATTTCATAGACGGGCTGCCAAGATCGAATAGAAGAAATGAGAGTATATGGGTTATAGTGGACAGATTGACTAAGATTGCACACTTTGTACCTGTTAAGTCGACGAAGACAGTACCAGATTTGGCTAAATTATTCATAATTAATATAGTTAGATTGCATGGAATTCCTCGTAGTATAGTAAGTGATAGAGATTCCTTATTCATTATTGAGTTTTGGAAGAGTCTATAAGATACTTTAGGTACCAAACTCAAGATAAGTACCGCTTACCATCCGCAAAAAGATGGGAAAATAGAGAGAGTTAACAAATTCTTAGAGGATTTGTTAAGAGCTTGTGTCCTATATTTCAGAGGATCATGGGAAGACTATCTACGCTTAGTCGAGATTTCATATAACAACAGTTATCAGACTAGTATAGGAATGGCACCGTTTGAAGCTTTGTATGGAAGGCCATCAAATCTCTAGTTTGTTGGTTAGAGACCGAGGATAGAATAGTTCTTGGTTCAGATTGGTTAAAGAAGCTGTAGAAAAAGCTGAGTTAATTCGGGATAGAATAAAGGAATCTTAACCTAGGCAGAAGAGTTATGCCGATAAGAGATGGAAATACTTAAAATTCTCAGTTGGAGGTCATGTGTTCGTAAAAGTGTCACTGATGCATGGTGTGATCGGATTTGGAAAGTCAAGAAAATTGGCACCAAGATTAGCTGAACCATTTCCTATTATAGGAAGGATCGAGAAAATCGTTTATAGGGTTCTAAGGAAGTATATTCAAGATTTAGAGACTATTATTACACCGGCTATGTTAGAAGATCTAGTAGTGGAACCAAATATGACAATAGTTAGAAAACCAGTTCGTGTAGTTGCAAAAGATGAGAAGAGACTAAGGAACAAGATAGTCAGATTAGTCGAAGTCCAGCGGAGCGATGATAAGAGAGACCGTATTGGGGAAACCGAGAACTGGATTAGGGACACTTATCCTGACTTGTTTGATGGTATGTTTTACCTTTATGTTTGATTGTTGTGTGTACCTTAATGTAATTTTGAGGATGAAATTATTTAAGGAGGGGAGTCTGTAATGACCCTAATTTTAGTTAGCATTATTTAGACATTTAATTGGGTAAATTAAATAAAATAATATGGAAAGTTAAGGGATTAAGATTTATAAATTAAGAAGGAGCCATTCCTTAACGAATGTGTTAACAAAAGGGAAATTAAACATAATTAAGAAGGAGGAATATGATGAGGGTAAAATGGGAATAGACACTATTCCTATACCCTAAACCCTTCCATTCTCTCCACTTCCTCATTCATTCTACATTCAAAAACTAAATAAAAACAATACTAAGCTTAAGCCGGCCACCATTAAGAAGATTTAAAGGGAAGATAAGCTATGATTCAAGTAGAATGCTTGAAAAATCAATCTAAGGGAAAATCTCAACCTTTTCAACACAAAGCCAAGGTGAATAATACCTACCATCTCATTTTTTGATAATGATTTTAGTTTTAAAGGATAATTAGTTTATTTGCATGTATATGCCATGTTATATTGATTAAATGATTATATGCTTTAAATTGATAATTTATAGAGATTTAATAAGAATTTAATAATATGTTTAGACTATAAAACCTATCATATGACATCCAAATGAGTTGCGTTTTTAATACATGGTCAAAATTGTTATTTTAGAAGTGGGTTTCAAGTTTCATAATTTTCTAAGTAATTTTGGATTTTTTTATGAATTTTCTATGAGAGAAAATAGTTAATGCTGGGTTTTAATTTTCTAAGGCAACTAAATAATGTTTTTGAGTCTGAAATTTTTATATGTTACAAAACATATTTAATGTGAATTATTGTAATTATTGGGAATTTTTCCTAAGCGTATTACTATGGTTAATAAATTATTTAAGTTAGAGGACTTAAATGTTTTAAATGTTTTATTAATGAGAATGACTTATGTACCTAATTAAAATGGGTTAAAGTGTAAAATTGTTTAATATTTAAAATTTTAATTTGTGGCAATAAATATCATAATGAAATTGGTAAAGCAATTGCAAACCAATCACCTGTTGACAAATACTAAAAGTAAGGTGAAAATGTGTTACTCTATAAAGAAAAAAAATCAATTTTGTAATAATTTACCTTTTCGCCACTTCTATTTGCTGCCTTCCATCACCATATTTCCACTTATAGACCTTTGGCATCCATTCGGAACCAACACACATTGGTATCAATTCATTGGTATGTAGTGTGTTGGAGATAGCTTGATGGTAAGATGGCGTCGAAGGCATGCATTCGAAATGCGTGAAGTTGTCTTTCAAAGCTTCTGAACCATTGTCCCGCCTTTGTTTAAAAGTGTGTCTCGAAATGGTTGCCATTTTGAACCCCTTCAATACCCTAGCTGCCACACCAATACTTTTACCTTAGATCAATGAGTGTGGAAGGTAGGTTTCGAACCAAAACCCTTCTACAACCATTGAGCTGCTTTCCTTTTGACCCATCAATGTGAAAGGGAAGGTGTTGCACCTATGCTTTCCTTTTAACCCATCCATGCAAAAGGGAAGGTGCTGCATCCGTACCTTCCGACACGGTTAAGACTTCTTTGCTTAAGACATAAGTATAAATGCAGAAGGATGTTGCCGTCACTCTAGGTCTTTCGAAAGGATAGATTTCGAATGTGTCCTCTTTTTACATTGTTGTAACGATCTCGATTTTTGAGTCAAATTTAAATCGGTAATTAATATAGATTTTTGAATTAAATGGTGAATTTATTTGGACTTTTCCAAAGTAAATAAAGATATATCTTGTTTATTTATATATATGTATATAAATGGATTTTTAATTTAAATATAATTTCTAATTAAAAATTCAAAAATAAACATTTTGAATAATATATTAATTTCAAATTTAATTGTGAAATAATTTGAGTTTTCCAAATTAAATAAGATAGGTTCCTGTTTACTTATATACACACACACACATTGATTACAAATAGAAATTTGAATTTTGAAATTCAAATATAGGTGTATTGGAATATATTTAAAACTATATTTTAAAATTAATAAGGATTTGTTTTATAAATTTTAATATATAAATATATGTATATATGTAGTTTGAAAATTGTGTATTGAATTTAATATATGAATTTTCAAAAGTTGTTTAAAGTTAAGCATCTATATTTTAAAAGAAACTTATATATAATATGTGTGTTTAATTATTATGAATAATTAGTTTTAAAATCATTATTAAGGTTATGTAAATGATAATAAAGAAAAAATGTATTTATTTAAATAGGGAATATAATGTAAAGTTATATTTAAATATTATTAACATGAAGATTTAAAGTGTTTAAAATATATAATTTGTAAATATATAAAACCATAAATAAGAAAACATAAAACATGATTTATAAATTATAATAACATAGGGGTTTAAAACATAAATTGTAAATTAAACAAAACAAGGGTTTCAACACAAAAAATACATATTTGGACATTTGTAAAACATTAATGCAAGCCACTAACAAGTGTAGGTTTATTTTAACAAGTGGGAAAAATAAACTTTTCTTTTATTTCAGAATCATAGAAAATAGGTATAGAGAAAGAAAATCCGGCCTCACTTCTCAAATTTCTTTATCTTCTCATTTGAAAACCTGTAAACCAAGAAACCTGAAATAAAAAAAATATCAAAACAAAAGCAATTAAAACTAGGAATTAACAATAGTTTTTAAGTCTGGAAAATTAAAACTACAACCTGAAAGCCTAGATTAAGAACAAAGCAGACAATCCTCGAAGCTTAAAAAACAATTAGAAAAGGTCAAATAGCAGATTCAACTCAATTCTGGAATCAAAGAAAATACAAGTGTCCAGAGCAAATACAACTACCAGATTTTTTCAAAATCAACTTTCATGCTTTGTCCTCTGTTCAAAAATGACAGGCGAGCAAACTACTACCCAAAGTATCTTAGCCTGATTTATAACCTGATATTTATGATTAATATTTAATGTGAAGTGATTGCATGGATGTGATTATGTTTGGGTATATATATAAATATGCAGATGTTTTGGTATGAATGTCTATATATGTTTATATGCATATATCTCTGTTATATTACAGGAACAAAACCTAGATTTAATTCAATTGCTCCTTCTACGATCAGTTATAGGTTATGATTCTCAAATGAGAAATGATTAGAAGAGTATAACCTTATTTTTAAAAATGGTTTCGAAATTTTATATTAAATAATCATTTCAGAATTTAAAATTTACAGTGACAATCTAAAATTAGTTCAAAATGATGCATCTGAATTTTAAGTTTTAATTACATGAATAGATTCGTATTACAAATCTATGAATTTTGATGTAAATTTCAAGAAATTTAAGAATGTAACTAGCGAGAGATTTCGAGATGAACGGAATCGAGTTAAATTCAAATTGCCGTCGATCGACGAGGCAATAGGGGTCGAGATTTGGGCTGAAGGTAGCCTAGGTGATAGGGATTCAGGGAAAAATATTCAATAATTTTTCTGATGTTCACGGCGGTGGCGCGAGGAAGTTTTAGGGTTTTATATCCAATTTGGGTCGCTGGTTTTCTGAGGAAATTACGACATCATAGGTGATATAGAGGCAATCGCACAAGGGTGGTTTGACGCGTGGGTCGATGGCGCAGCTATGGGTATAATGGGGAGATCTCAGATGATCTGGATTGGCGGTGCGTGAAGGTTTTCTATTGATGGGATGGTCCAGGTTTGATTAAAATAACTCGATTCCTAATTCAATGTTATTGAGGCGATCTGAGTATTCGTGATGGATGAGGATGGGTCCATCGACGTACTAGAGGTTGCCGCATTGGCCGAAAATGACCAGATCGTTGGTGCATGTGCACTTGTGCACGATCATGTCTGGGTTCGATTGTGTTTAGGGAAGAAGATGTAAAATCGAAGGAGGTCTCGGGATGATTTTATGTTGGCTCGAAGTGATGGAGTGAGAGGAGTAACTCGTGTCTAGGTTCGGGATTGCTTCGGGATAGTCCCGAGTATTGAAATGGCGGTTTTAAAAGTTTAAAACAAATCAAAATTGGAATTTTCTTAACCCATTGTTTTTAAATAATAATTGTCCTAATTAAGTTTTGAAATTAATAAAGGTTTTGAATAAATTACTTTAAATTTATTAAGGTTAAATAAGTTTTAAATTTAATTAGTTTTCAAAAGATTATGAACTAAGTTTTCTCAAAGCAAATTTATTTAGACAAATTTTTATAAAAGTTTCCAAAGAATTGATTTTAAAATTAAGAATATGTTTAAAATTGTTTTGACTATATTGGGATGGTTATTTAAAATATTCTTAAGTGTTTCAAATAAAATTTGATGATGTGTTTAAGTACGTGATTAAGCTAAGTGGATTATCTTAAGTAAATTAAGGATTTGGATAATTAGAGATTTAATTATCTAGTCAGTAGTTAAAAGTTAATTAATTAACGTGATTAATTAAAGGAAAATTAATCAAGGTGATTAATATATTTATGTGATAGATTAAAGGTTAATTAATTAAGGTAATTAATTAACAGATAATTAATTAAAGAGTTAATTTATTAATGTGATTAATTAAGATTAATTTATTAATTAAAGATAATTACTTAATTAAGTAATTAATTAATGATTAAAGTTGATTAATCAAGTGATTAATAGATAATTACTCAAAGTAATTAAATTATGATTTATTAATGTAAGTGATTAGGATAATCACTTATTGTAATAAATTAAGGATAATTAGTTTATATGGTAATTAATTAATAGTTAATTAATTAATGTAATTAATTAAGGATAATTAATTAAAGCATAATTAAATAATTAAAGGTTAATTATTTAATGATTAAAGGTTAATTGATTTATTAACTAAGGATGATTAATTAATAATTAAAGGTTAATTAATTTATTAATTAGTAAATGATTGAAGGATAATTAATTAAAATGGTTTGTAATTAATTAATATTAATTAACCAGGATTAGTATTTTATCTGATTTAAATTAATCAGATAATTAATTGACGTTACTTGTGGATGTTTAGATTCTTTGGATGTTGAATTATTTAATATCCCTGATGTGTGATACTTTGTGATATGAATTGTTTTGATTTGGGCTGTGGTGAATGTAATCTATTTATATCTATGATGAATTTATATTATTTATTTGTGAACCTGTGAATGAAGATAAGCGTTATAGTTTATACCGCTTATCGATATTGTTGTGTTTGAATCTATGATGATTGATGATGTTGCACTATTGTGTAAAACCCCTGGGTTACACCATACACACACAAACATGGATTGCACGAGGAAATTGGTTAAGTCACAGATTCTTGTAATGGTTTTAAAAGATGAATTTTAAATCCAAATGGTTCTGGGAAAAAGGAGTTTTAAAGACAAAAGTTATTTTGAATAACTTGATAAAGTTTTAAATTTAAATAATTTGATTTGAATTTGAATTCATGATTTGAAATTGAATTCTATGTTTGGAAATTATGGTGTAAAAAGGTTATTGAAGTTATAAATATGTTTATATGGGTTTTAAACCACTTTAAAAATATTATTTTGAAAATTTGAATTTAACCCAAGTTTTATACTTGAAGGGCTTCAACTTGTGCAAATGTAATTGGATTTTTCCGAAATGAAAACTATTTATTTTCAAATAATAATAGCTTTCATATAAAGAAAGGATTTCCAATTTGTGCTGAAAGGATTTTGTTATCCCATTTTTGGTCAAAACTGGAATATCAACAAATTGGCAAGGGATGATGAATATCGGGGTTGGAAATCAGTTGGAATCAAGGCCACGATCGATATCGTCAAAATTTGGTTGAGCTCCGATCGGGACGAAATTGGTTGGAGATGGTGTAAAGGGCTAGGAGAGGCTATGTTTCAAATTTCAGGTTAATCGAAGTTCATATGAAGGAGTTATGATCGATGCAAGGTAGGAAAGCTATGTTGTTCGAATCCATCAAGGGGTCAAGGTGGTGCTCGTTTCGAACCCATCGGATTCGAACCCATCAGGTTCGCATCGATCGAAGGCACGATGCAAGGATGGTTCGAATCGATGCACCTCGTATCGATCAGGAAGTGATGGCTTCGAATCGATACCTTTCGTATCGATCAGCTTGCACACGGCTCGATGGTCTTCGTATCAATCAGATGGGAAGGACAGGTGGACTTCGACTCGATGGCAGCATGGATCTCCTTCGTATCCATAAGGTGTACACAGGGTAGTTTGTATCGATGGTGGTTCGAATCGATATGATTCTGGATTCGTACCTATCGATACGAAGAGAGCGTTCGAGAAGGATACGCGGGGCGTCGACTTCATGGATTCGAAGGACTTAGGGACAATTTCGAAGCGATCGATACGAACCAGGGAAGAAACGTTCAACGCGGCGACAAAGGTGGATCGATTCGGAGAATTCGTGACGCGTCATCGATGCGCACGCGCTTTGGATGGAGTCGAAGGGGATGGATTCGAAGCATGGGTTCGAACCAAGCAGAGTGCACGAAGCCTTGATCTCGAATCGATCATATCTTCCAAACTGTTGATCCAAATGCAATGAAATTTTTACAGGAGCTCGCATACGCATAGAAGAATGTTCACGCCAAGTTTCACCACGATTGGACATTTCCTTGATCGATTCGAACCAAGGGTCGAATCGATCCTGATGTGGGCCCGGACCTCCAGATTTTGGGCGTATGGGCCCCCTCATGTGCCAGAAGCGGTCTACCGGGTTTTTAGGAGAAATATCTGCCTTCTACGCCTATAAATAGAGCCCCTGGTCATTCAGAAAAGGGGTCAGAGAATTTGGAGAGAACAAGCACGCCTGGACGCTTCCAGAATCACTCCATATCGTCATTACTACCTTTGATTTCGAATTTGGACTTTGTAACTGCTGTAATCACTTGTAACCATCAAGGATAATCAATAAAAGGATAAAATTTTGGAGTAGACGTAGGCCGGAGATAGCCGAGCCACTATAAAACTTGTGTCTCTGTTCATTATTTCTGATTTGCTGCTTGTTTTTTGCGAGATCTGTTATTTGTGTTTGAATATTGTTGATTTGTATTCATACACTGGTGCTTTCACGGTATTTGGGGTTTGTGACCAATTTTGGCGCGAACACTTTGGTGCTTTCACTGAGAAGGACTAGCACCCGCTACATCGGATTTGAAAGTTGGATTTGAAGATTTTAAAGAGTTTGGATTCAGGGACAATGACTAGGCAAAATAGTAGAAGGCAAAGGGCTAAGAGAAGCCAACAGGAAGGAAGTCAACAAGCATCCTCCGGGGCTGGGGAAGGACAGGCTTCAATCTACATAACTCGGGATGAAATGGAAGCTATGACGAATTCTTTGCAGGAGAGATTGTTGAAGAGCCAACAGGAAATGATGCAGACTTTCTTCGAGCAAATGAGAGCTGCAGTGATGCAGAACTTAGGAACAGCTACAGCTGCTGTGGATGCAGGACAGGGGACTAGGGTCGTGGAACCCAATGGAGGACGAGATACAGAGCCAGAAGGCAATCAACAAGGGCTTGGAGGCAGGCCCGCAGGATCCAACACAGGAGGGCCTTTGGAAGGAGTTCAACAAACTAGAGCTAACGTTGCTGCTAGTGAACCACACGAGGAATATGTACCAGAGTTCCCTCGGGGGCATGGGGGGCAACCCCCAACAGACAATAACGGATTAGTAGAAATCATCAGAAGAACTGTGCGAGGTGGTTTGACCAACGGAGACTTGGAAGGAGTGAATAGGAGTCCGTTTGCTCGGGAGATAAGGATGGCTCAGAATCCACCTAAGTTTAAGCTACCTAGCGTGGAGTTATATGATGGTAAGGCAGACCCAACCGATCACTTGATGAGGTACACCAGACACATGGAGGTGCTGGGAGCATCGGAGGAAGTGATGGTCCGATGCTTCCCTTTGTATCTGACAGACTTAGCTGCAATGTGGTTTAGGCAGCTGGGAGAAGGATCTATCAAGACTTGGAGAGAATTGGTGGAAAAGTTTTTGGGACAGTTTCGGGTTCACGTCAAGAGGCCGAAGAATGTGATGACATTAACATCAGTAAAGCAAAGGATGGATGAATCGCTTAGAGCTTTTCTAACTCGATTCAGTGCGGCGGTCGCTTCGGTGGATCGGCCTGATCCATCGATGGTTTTAATGGCAGCAGTATCAGGAGTCAGGGAGGATTCATATTTCAAGGTATCTCTGATACGAGATCCCCCACAGGATCTCGAAGAATTCTTTCACGAGGCAGAAAGGTTCCTTCGGCAGGAAGATGCGAGTACGGATTTAAAGGTGAAAAGGGTTAATGCAACTCAGGATGTAGGACCATCCAACAAAGGTTTGGATAAAGACAAAGGGAAAAGGAAGTTGGACGATGATTCTGGAAACGCTAGGAAGCGATGGAAGGATCCAAAGTTCTCTACATACACAGGATTGAACGAGACACTAGAGCGGATATACCTGGATACTCGGAATCACCTTCCTTACCGGAGGCCGGCTAGGAGAGAACCATCAGAACGAGAAAGGACATCAGGAAGGCACTGCCTCTTCCATGATTTAGATGGGCATGATACCAACAGCTGCAGGCACTTAAAGGATATAATCGAGGAGCATGTAAGGAATGGACAGTTACAGCAATATGTCGGAACTCGGAATGCAACGGTGGAGCAGGAGCAACCACCGACCACCTCACGCCGTGATGATATGAGGCCCAGGGATGATGGTCGACTGATCATCCACTGATCAGGATAATGTGAAATAAGTAGCGAACTACTGGCAAGCAACCAAGTCATTTACACATGTATGGGGATGGAGATAGCCCCTAGGCATGCTCTGAATGATGATAAACTGCGATGCTGTGGTTTGTGAAATTTATCTTTTGCTTTTTAATTGGACACTTCTTTTCTTTTTGGATTTGGTTTTGGAGTTCGGATCGAACTCCTGGTTTTGCTTGCCTTTTGATTTGGGTTTTTCTTTGGATGGTTGTTTTTGATTTTGAATGCTACTTTGGATTTCTGGTTTTCTGGTTTGGATTTGGACTTTGGGTTGGATTTTGATTGGATTTTCATCTGGTTTTTAAATGATCGTCGGGTATGGATTATGCCTGGCAAGGGGTGAGTCACTTTGCCCGAACATGGTAAATTGACTCATTCAGGTCGTCGAGTATGGACTATGCTCGGCAAGGGTCCAGAGTGACCAGGATTCGGCCTAGTACTTAGGCCCTATATTATCGATTATTGTATCAGGTCGTTAAGTATGGACTATGCTCAACAAGGGTCCGGAGAGACCAGGATTCGGCTTAGGACTTAAGCCATGGCTTAGCTCAACGTCCAGGGACACTGGACCACGGTCGTCAGGTGTGGATCACGCTTGGCAAGAACCCGGAGAGGTTATGGATTCGGATATCGACCCGGAGAGGTCCTGGATCTGGTTATTGGCTATTGGATAAGGATGGATTAGGACTCGGCTGTCGAGTTCGGATGGATACAGAATTTGCTAAGGCTTTGGTTATGGGATTTGGAATTGGGCATCGGCTCGAAGCAGTCAAGGATGGCATACTCTGGCGATATGGCTATGGACTTTGGATATTGGAATCGGAACTATTCAAAACGCGCCTTGTTATCACAAGGCATGTTTTGGAGGGCAAAGTGTTATCCCATTTTTGGTCAAAACTGGAATATCAACAAATTGGCAAGGGATGATGAATATCGGGGTTGGAAATCAGTTGGAATCAAGGCTACGATCGATATCGTCAAAATTTGGTTGAGCTCCGATCGGGACGAAATTGGTTGGAGATGGTGTAAAGGGCTAGGAGAGGCTATGTTTCAAATTTCAGGTTAATCGGAGTTCATATGAAGGAGTTATGATCGATGCAAGGTAGGAAAGTTATGCTGTTCGAATCCATCAAGGGGTCAAGGTGGTGCTCGTTTTGAACCCATCGGATTCGAACCCACTAGGTTCGCATCGATCGAAGGCACGACGCAAGGATGGTTCGAATCGATGCACCTCGTATCGATCAGGAAGTGATGGCTTCGAATCGATACCTTTCGTATCGATACCTTTCGTATCGATCAGCTTGCACATGGCTCAATGGTCTTCGTATCAATCAGATGGGAAGGACAGGTGGACTTCGACTCGATGGCAGCATGGATCTCCTTCGTATCCATAAGGTGTACACAGGTTAGTTCGTATCGATGGTGGTTCGAATCGATAGGATTCTGGATTCGTACCTATCGATACGAAGAGAGCGTTCGAGAAGGATACGCGGGGAGTCGACTTCATGGATTCGAAGGACTTAGGGACAATTTCGAAGCGATCGATACGAACCAGGGAAGAAATATTCAACGCGGCGACAAAGGTGGATCGATTCGGAGAATTCATGACACGTCATCGATGCGCACGCGCTTTGGATGGAGTCGAAGGGGATGGATTCGAAGCATGGGTTCGAACCAAGCAGAGCGCATGAAGCCTTGATCTCGAATCGATCATATCTTCCAAACCGTTGATCCAAATGCAATGAAATTTTTACAGGAGCTCGCGTACGGATAGAAGAATGTTCGCGCCAAGTTTCACCACGATTGGACATTTCCTTGATCGATTCGAACCAACGGTCGAATCGATCCTGATGTGGGCCCGGACCTCCAGATTTCGGGCGTATGGGCCCCCTCACGTGCCAGAAGCGGTCTACCGGGTTTTTAGGAGAAATATCAGCCTTCTACGCCTATAAATAGAGCCCCTGGTCATTCAGAAAAGGGGTCGGAGAATTTGGAGAGAACAAGCACGCGCGGACGCTGCCAGAATCACTCCATATCGTCATTACTACCATTGATTTCGAATTTGGACTTTGTAACTGCTGTAATCACTTGTAACCATCAAGGATAATTAATAAAAGGATAAAACTTTGGAGTGGACGTAGGCCGGAGATAGCCGAACCACTATAAAACTTGTGTCTTTGTTTATTATTTCTGATTTGCTGCTTGTTATTTGCGAGATCTGTTATTTGTGTTTGAATATTGTTGATTTGTATTCATACACTGGTGCTTTCACGGTATTTGGGGTTTGTGACCAATTTTGGCGCGAACAAATTTCAAGTTTGAAATGAAATTGTTTTGAAAGTTATGAATGAATCTTTGGAAATGGTTTTTGAAAGCTATGAATTGATTCTTTGATTTAAAGATTGGATGAGTTAAACCAATTTGAAAGGGAAATTGTTTAGAAAGGTTATGAATGAATCTTTGTGAAAGATTGGTGAACTTTGTGAAGTGAATCTTTTTGTTTAAAAGATTAAAATGGTAATTTGTTTAAACCACTTAAAGAAAGGTTTTGGGCTTTAAGTTGTGACTTAACTGAGATCCCAATATCCATATATTTTTAAATACTGCGCTCATTATTCGGTTTAGCCGGAAGAGGACTTTGTGTCATATAACCCATTCTGATTAATGAAACAACGTTATGGATTGCACTTGAAGACCAGTGGTGAAGACCGGATATTTTCGAAAGCGAAAGGATAACCTGTCGAATGCCGCTGCACCGGCTGATCCCCGATATAGAGATTTATATCATCCTTTGTGATGGGGAGTTCAGACGTGATTAGTGAATATCCGGATTTGCAAGGGCTTCTTTGAAGTGATTTCGGTTCCGTTCGATCCCTGAACGGACTTGTATGGATGTGTGTCTGACATTACACTTTGAGATGTAAAGCTGGTTTCTATCAAATACATTTCTGTTTAGTGGCGGAGAATTTATTCTCTTAGCTTAACACCCTTCTCTGAGACGTTTTTCCGTTGTTGAATTCTGCTATGATGTTTATGGATCTATTGCATATTATTACATCGGATATTGTAGTCATTGTTGTATCAATGATATTATTCATTTTCTTCCACTGTGTTGTTATACTTAATGTGTTATAAGCTCCGATGAATCAGATTCAACGTTTGAATCTGCGACATTCGAATACGGATGAAGTATGGATGTCGATTTTCGAACGCTGAAATCCGGATCGTCACATTTGGTATCAGAGCAGAAGGTTGAAATTTTAGCTCAGGAGTATAACACATTAGGTAACTCATTAGAGATAGGGTGAAGTATACCCTACAATGAGTATGTCCCTAAGATATCTGTCCGTATGCCTCAGTAAATTCTCTTACTATCCACTGATAGTGAGTATGAGTGCAAGAAGAGAACGAGATAGGGGACGGGGGAGTACCACTAAAAATGGTCAATACCCTGCAACAACAGGAAATAATCTTTTCTCTATCAATCTATTTTTGTAACAACCCGGTATTTGCATTACCAATTAATAAATAAAAGTTAGGATTTTTATTTATTTTAATGAAGCGTAAAAGGATTTGGAATAAAAAAAATTATTTGAAAAAGGCTATTTTAATTAAATGGGAAATATGAGATTTTAAAATGAGGATAAAATGTTATTGTTGGAAAGTCAAATATTTTAGGAGAGATTTTAAAACGGGTTTGGATAAGAAAAATGAGTTTTATAAACATACATGAACACATAGAATTTTTTTGGAAACATTATAAATAACCCTCTTCTTATTGGGTTACTAAACTTAACCCAATAACCCACCCTAAAACCTCCTCTATATATTATCTCAAACTCTCCTAACCTCATTCATTCAACCCTAATCAAAATCCTAATCATTTCCTAAAGCTTTCTTAACAAAAATGGCCTACATCTTCATCTCCTTCAAGTTTTAGCTTATGCAAGTCATTCTATGCAAAGGTAATGCAAATACCCACCTCAAATCCATCTTTTATATCTCTCTAATTTCTGAAATAAGTTTGTTAACACATGTTTTATGTGTTTTTATGATCTTATAGCCTCCTAATCATCTTTTGTTAACTTGGGTTGATGCTATAATGGTCATTGTTGCTTTCTAGAGAGGTATATTGCTAAAAACCTCTTCTAATATGTGTTTAATCCTCTTTTGACTTCATAAATCATTTAGTAACACATGTTTTATTATGTAACATGTGAATCATAGATCCTTGATCATCTTTGCTTTCATTTTGGGTGTGCACATAAGGTGTTTGTGATATTTGCTTCATAAGGTAATGCTAAGCTTTGACCCTTTATTTCCCTTAGTATAGTGTAGTAATAATTATATGGTAGTTAGTGATTGTTATTGGTAAAATTTGAGGCCAAAAACTTTAAAAAAACACCCCTAAAGCACTAAAATCATCAATTTCAGCTTGCTGGAATGTTTCAGCCTGAAAACAGGCTGAAACAGGGTCTGGGTGCACCAGGGCAGGCTTGGGTTGCGCCCAGGCTGCAGCCCGGGCGTAGCTAGCCTGGTTGGGCTAGCCGCCGGCCCGAAGTCCCCAGCCCACGCGGTTGGGGCTGGCCGAACTTCCCCCCAGCCCAAGTGGGCTGGGGCCTCCGCCCTTTCCCCCAGCCCAAGCGGGCTGGGGCCTCCGAACCCACCCCAGCCCAAGCAGGCTGGGGCCATCCGCACCCACCCCAGTCCAGGTGGGCTGGGGCCATCTGCCCCTTCCCCAGCCCAAGCGGGCTGGGGGCCTTCCGTCCCCTCCCTAGCCCAAGCGGGCTGGGGGTATGCTTATCACCCAGCCCATGCGGGCTGGGTGCGTCTTTACCTCCCCAGCCATTTGGGCTGGGGTTTGTGATATGTCCCCAGCCCAAATGGGCTGGGGCGTGTTATACCCCCCAGCCCGCGCAGGCTGGGGGACTTGTTCTCTCCCCTAGCCCGAGCGGGCTGGGGGCTTGTTATTTTCCCAACGCATGCGGGCTGGGGATAGAAAAGAAAAAAAAGGGGGGGGGGGCTGTACCCACTTGGTGCAGCCGGGTTCCGACCCAACGGTTGCACCATTTTGGTGCAACCGAGTCCGGGTTGCGCCATTTTGGTGCAACCGCTTCAAACTGTCTGTTTCTGCAATGAACCTTTAGGCTACAATTGCTAATCAGAAATTGTCGATCTTTGGTTCACAGCCATTCGGAATATTTTCCAACATGAATATTGGTTTTCAGTGATTTTCTGATTTATCGATTTCTTTGAGATTTGTCTCTGGATTTCGTACACGGGATTTTATGAACTATTTTAAAAGGATTTTTTTTCACTCCCAAATGGCTTTCGAAATTATTATATAATATTATTTTTAATTATTAAATTAATTACCCCATAATAGGAGAGTTTTCAAAAGCCGTTTTAAAGTGATTTCAAAATCAATTAAAATCTGTTTCGCACCATTATTTTCTATAATAAAAAAATCTCACACTCACTTTTAGCACGTCGAGCGAAGTGGAAAGGTGCTTAAACGGTTAGGAAATCTCCGGCCTATTGAACCATGTGTATTTTCTTTCCGGTTAATCCCCGACCTATTCGATTGATCGTTTTGACCTTTGGGTCTAGTATACCGATGATACGAGGTGGACTTTTTATTGTTTGGAGTGTGAGCATGCTATTGGTTAGTAAACCGTTTAGTGCGAACGTGGGGTATGGGACTCATTGTTAACACTTTACGGGTTCCTCTCCAAGAAGTTTGTGACACATTAGCCTCCGAGCGGCCAGTACTGGACCTCTGGGTCACCACGCCTCTGGGCAACCGTCTCTGGACACCTGCTCTATGGAGCAGTTTTTCGGCATGTGCCTCTGGGCCTTTATCCTTCTGGGAAGGATCTCGCCGTCTCGTGCGTTCCGCATCTGTGCGAGTGATCGATCACAACTCTACAGTACTTGGCAATAACGACTCTGGTCGGTGCACGTGCAATAATTGTATTATCTGATGATTTTTATACCATTCGAGTACCGCCATTCGGTGTTGGTTCTATGGAACCATATGATGTAAGTGCGATTACCTTGTGGATTCACAGTGTCTCTGGACACTGCTTTTCAGTATTCGATTTCATTGACTTTTCAGTATATCCCTATTGCTCTTTGGAGCACCGATCTTTGCTTGGGCATTGATTACAGACTCTGGTCACTCTTGGGATTATTGCCTATGGGCAACTTTATATAGCTTTGGCTACGCCGAGGATATGAGGCGATTTTATTTATTTAACACTTTGGTGTTGATATTCTCTTTGGAGATTTTTACTGTTTATTGATGATTATGGATCGTCATTATATTCATGTAGTCCATAATAATCTTCTCTTTGGAGAAGTACTGTTTTATTTATGTACCACATTATTATGTTTATCTCAGTTTATTAACTGATTGTTTAGCTAGCCTGACCCGAGTGTTTTCGCTCGGGTCAGACCGAGTTGTTTCAGGTTAGGTCTCTGGACTTAGCTTTCTGTGCTTCCGCTTGGACATTATCTGATATGCTGATAGATAGCTCTCTATATTTGTCCACTATTTTGATACTCTAATTATTCAGTCTCTTATGTACATATTTTTGACTCACATGTGTGAGCGGTGGCTTTGTACCCACCTTTTGATATTTGGATCTGTATTGACGATATATTGTACCTATGTTCTGTGACTGTTATGTGACTGTTCTGTGATGATGACGTTATCATTTAGTATTATGTTTGTTCTGAACCTATTTTCCTTAGCCATTGTAATTTCGTTATAAATATCTATTGGATATGTCGAACCACTTGAGAAAAGAAAACCACCTATTCGACGTATTCAGTAGTTAGTTATAGCTTGATTACACATGGTCGCTTCCATTATACTCTATTCTCCGTTCTAGTAGACAGTATTACTCCATAATACTCTTTACTAGAGTGGGTCTCGGAGTGGGGCGTTATAATTTTCATCATCATTCGATTTCAAATTCTTTGATGGCTTCATGGCAACTCGAGGGAGAAGCTTTGGTATGATGGCCCTGCGAATCGTTGGAGAGAAGATTCTCAATTCATATTCTCTTCATCGGATTCTTATTGGCCTTTCGTTTTTAACTCTAATAAATTTGAAATTTATTTAAAATGAATCAGTTAAATAAAATATGAAGATTTGTATCGATAAATGATTTCGATTAAAAACAAATTTGAAATTCTATTGTAATTTCTTGTGAGGATCCAAGTCCGAAAAGGGACAAGTTGGTGTATACTTTGGGATATTATGACCTGAGTTGAGTATCTATTTATCTGTTCTTTTGGATCCAGATATATTATGAACGGTTAGTTATCTTTCGAACTAACCAGTGCCCTTCATATTTCGTAGATCTGGTGACCCGAGTATCTTGTGAAGTACTGCACAAGTTGTTCTTGAATTTATTATTGATATTTTGATTTGATAAGCCAAATGCAGAAAAGATAATCTGCTGGATTGATCAGTCGATTCTCTATCTTTGTGTATTCATCCTTTGTTGTCTCCCTGCAAAATTTCGGGGACGGAATTTTCTTAAGGGGGTGAATCTGCAACGATCTCGATTTTTGAGTCAAATTTAAATCGGTAATTAATATAAATTTTTGAATTCAATGGTGAATTTATTTGGATTTTTCCAAAATAAATAAAGATGTGTGTTATTTATTTATATATATGTATATAAATGGATTTTTAATTTAAATATAATTTCTAATTGAAAATTCAGAAATAAACATTTTGAATAATATATTAATTTTAAATTTAATTGTGAAATAATTTGAATTTTTCAAATTAAATAAGATAGGTACCTGTTTACTTATATACACACACATTGATTATAAATTGAAATTTGAATTTTGAAATTCAATTATAGGTGTATTGGAATATATTTAAAACTATATTTTAAAATTAATAAAGATTTGTTTTCTAAATTGATATATATATATATATATATATATGTAGTTTGAAAATTGTGTTTTGAATTTAATATATAAATTTTCAAAAGTTTTTTAAAGTTAAGCATCTATATTTTAAAAGAAACTTATATATAATATGTGTGTTTAATTATTTTGAATAATTAGTTTTAAAATCATTTTTAAGGTTATATAGATGATAATAAAGAAAAAATGTATTTATTTAAATAGGAAATATAATGTAAAGTTATATTTAAATATTATTAACATGAAGATTTAAAGTGTTTAAAAATATATAGTTTGTAAATATATAAAGGTAAAAATAAGAAAACATAAAAACATGATTTATAAATTATAATAACATAGGGGTTTAAAACATAAATTGTAAATTAAACAAAACAAGGGTTTCAACATAAAAAATACACATTTGTAAAACATTAATGCAAGCCATTAACAAGTGTAGGTTTATTTTAACAAGTGGCAAAAATAAACTTTTCTTTTATTTTAGAAGTATAGAAAATAGGTATAGAGAAAGAAAATCAGGCCTCAGTTCTCAAATTTCTTTATCTTCTCATTTGAAAACCTATAAACCAAGAAACCTGAAAGAAAAAAATATATCAGAACGAAAGCAATTAAAACCAGGAATCAACAACAGTTTTTAAGCCTGGAAAATTAAAACTTCAACCTGGAAGCCTATATCAAGAACAAAGCAGACAATCCTGGAAGCTTAAAAAACAATTAGAAAAAGTCAAATAGCATATTCGACTCAATTCTGGAATCAAATAAAATACAAGTTTCTAGAGCAAATACAACTACCAGATTTGTTCAAAATCCACTTTCATGCTTTGTCCTCTGTTCAAAAATGACAGGTGAGCCAACTACTACCCAAAGTATCTTAGCCTGATTTATAACATGATATTTATGATTAATATTAATGTGAAGTGATTGCATGGATGTGATTATGTTTGGGTATATATATAAATATGCAAATGTTTTGGTATGAATGTCTGTATATGTTTATATGTGTATATCACTGTTATATTACAGGAACAAAACCTAGATTTAATTCAATTGCTCCTTCTATGATCATTTATAGGTTATGATTCTCAAATGAGAAATGATTAGAAGAGTATAACCTTATTTTTAAAAATGGTTTCGAAATTTTATATTAAGTAATCATTTCAGAATTTAAAATTTACAGTAATAATCTAAAATTAGTTCAAAATGATGCATCTGAATTTCAAGTTTTAATTACATGAATGGATTCGTATTGCAAATCTATGAATTTTGACGTAAATTTCAAGAATTTTAAGAATGTAATTAGCAAGAGATTTCGAGATGAACGGAATCGAGTTAAATTCAAATTGCCATCGATCAGCAAGGCAATAGGGGTTGAGATTTGGGCTGCAGGTAGCCTAGGTGATAAGGATTTAGGGAAAACTGTCCAATAATTTTTTTGATGTCCACGGCGGTAGCGCGAGGAAGTTTTAGGGTTTCATACCCAATTTGGGTCGTGGGTTTTCTGAGGAAATTACGGCATCGTAGGTGATCTGAAGGCAATCACACAAGGGTGGTTTGACGCGTGGGTCGATGGTGCAGCTATGAGTGTAATGGCGAGATCTCAGATGATCTAGATTGGCGGTTCGTGAAGGTTTTCTGGTGATCGGATGGTTCCAGGTTTGATTCAAATAACTCGATTTCCAATTCATAATCATTGAGGCGATCTGAGTATTCATGATGGATGAGGATGGGTTCGTCGACGCGCTGGAGGTTGCCGCATTGGTCAGAGATGACCAGATCGTTGGTGCATATGCACTTGTGCACGATCATGTCTGGGTTCGATTGTGTTTAGGGAAGAAGATGTAAACTCAAAGAAGGTCTCGGGATGAATTTGTGTTGGCTTGAAGTGATGGAGCGAGAGGAGTAACTCGTGCTAGGGTCGGGATTGCTTCGGGATGGTCCCGAGTATTGAAATGGCAGTTTTAAAAAATTAAAACAAATCAAAATTTGAATTTTCTTAACCCATTGTTTTTAAATAATAATTGTCCTAATGAAGTTTTGAAATTAGTAAAGGTTTTGAACAAATTACTTTAAATTTATTAAGGTTAAATAAGTTTTAAATTTAATTAGTTTTCAAAAGATTATGAACTAATTTTTCTCAAAGCAAATTTATTTAAACAAGTTTCCAAAGAATTGATTTTAAAATTAAGAACATGTTTAAAATTGTTTTAACTATATTGGGATGGTTATTTAAAATATTCTTAAGTGTTTCAAATAAAATTTGATGATCTGTTTAAGTATGTGATTAAGATAAGTGGATTCTCTTAAGTAAATTAAGGCCTTGGGTAATTAGAGATTTAATTATTTAGTCAGTAATTAAAAGTTAATTAATTAATGTGATTAATTAAAGGAAAATTAATAAAGGTGATTAATTTATTTATGTTATAGATTAAAGGTTAATTAGTTAAAGTAATTAATTAATAGATAATTAATTAAAGAGATAATTTATTAATGTGATTAATTAAGATTAATTTATTAATTAAAGATAATTACTTAATTAAGCAATTAATTAATGATTAAAGTTGATTAATCAAGTGGTTAATGGATAATTACTCAAAGTAATTAAATTGTGATTTATTAATATAAGTGATTAGGATAATCAGTTATTGTAATAAACTAAGGATAATTAATTTAAATGGTAATTAATTAATGGTTAATTAATTAATGTAATTAATTAAGGAGAATTAATTAAAGGATAATTAAATAATTAAAGGTTAATTATTCAATGAGTAAAGATTAATTGATTTATTAATTAAGGATGATTAATTAATAATTAAAGGTTAATTAATTTATTAATTAGTAAATGATTAAAGGATAATTAATCAAAATGATTTGTAATTAATTAATATTAATTAACTAGGATTAGTAATTTATCCGATTTAAATTGATCAGATAATTAATTGACCTTACTTGTGGATGTTTGGATTCTTTTGGATGTTGAATTGTTTGATATCCCTGATGTGTGATACTTTGTGATATGAATTGTTTTGATTTGAGCTATGATGAATGTAATCTATTTATATCTGTGATGAATTTATATTATTTATTTGTGAACCTGTGAATGAAGATAAGCGTTATAGTTTATACCGCTTATCGATATTGCTGTGTTTGAATCTGTGATGATTGATGATGTTGCACTATTGTGTAAAACTCATAGACTACACCATACACACACAAATATGGATTGCACGTGGAGTTTGGTTAAGTCACATATTCTTGTAATGGTTTTAAAAGATGAATTATAAATCCAAATGGTTTTGGGAAAAAGGAGTTTTAAAGATAAAAGTTATTTTGAATAACTTGATAAAGTTTTGAAATTTAAATAATTTGATTTGAATTCAAGATTTGAAATTGAATTCTATGTTTGGAAATTATGGTTTAAAAAGGTTATGCAAGTTATAAATGTGTTTATATGGGTTTTAAACGATTTTAGAAATTTTAATTTAACCCAAGCTTTATACTTGAAGGGCTTCAACTTGTGCAAATGTAATCATATTTTTTCGAAACGAAAACTATTTGTTTTCAAATAATAATAGCTTTCATACAAAGAAAGGATTTCCAATTTGCATTGAAAGGATTTTAAGTTTGAAATGAAATTGTTTTGGAAGTTATGAATGAATCTTTGGAAATGGTTTTTGAAAGCTATGAATTGAGTCTTTGATTTAAAGATTGGATGAGTTAAACCAATTTGGAAGGGAAATTGTTTAGAAAGGCTATGAATGATCATTGTGAAAGATTAGTGAACTCTGTGAAGTGAATCTTTTTGTTTAAAAGATTAAAATGGTAATTTGTTTAAACCATTTAAAGAAAGGTTTTGGGCTTTAAGTTGTGACTTAACTAAGACATCAATATCCATATGTTCTTAAATATTGCGTTCATTATTCGGTTTAGCCATAAGAGAACTTTGTGTCATATAACCTATTTTGAATAATGATACGACGTTATGGATTGCATTTGAAGAACGATGGTGAAGACCGGATATTTTCGAAAGCGAAAGGATAACTCGTCGAATGTCTATACACTGGCTGATCCCCGGTATAGAGATTTATATCATCCTTTGTGATGGGTAGTCCGGACGTGATTAGCGAATATCCGGATTTGCAAGGGCTTCTTTGAAGTGCCTTTGGTTCCGTTGGATCCCTGAAGGGACTTGTATGGATGTGTGTCTAACATTACACTTTGAGATGTAAAGCTGGTTTCTATCAAATACATTTCTGTTTGGAGGTGGAGAATTTATTCTCTTAGCTTAACACCCCTCTCCGAGACGTACAAGCTCAGAGGTTATGTAGTTGATGGTTACTAGTGATACATTTCCAAATTGGTAATATGGCATACGAAGTGATGCTTATTATTTGTTGATCGAAGCATGACTTTTGTGAAAAGCGTAGCTTTGTGGACGAGACTTTGTCAAGCCTCACAACCTGAAAAGGTCGAAACAGGAATGTTGCGGCAAGGTTTTTAGGAGTCGCGCCCCAAGGTTATGTCCATTTTCTTCTAGATAAAAGTGATATCATGGTATGAAGCCTAGATATTTAACTGTGTGGTTGTTGCTATTTGTTGGTGAATCCCGGAATAAAGGTCGATAACGACCAAAGATGGCTTACTTGTAGGTGCTACTTTCGGGTAGGGGTAACCCGTCCTTGTGTTGGAAGAGATCCGATTTGGTTCTTGGCGGCGTCCCTCCAGAGGCATTCCATTTGGTGCAGGAAGTTCCTTAGCTGACCATTTGTTGGAAATCGAAAGAAACAATATGCGCCTGTACGATTTTAGTTGTATAACCTGCCATAGAATGTGGTGGTAACCTGCTATTGAACATGGTAACTATAGTAGGCATAGTACGAAATGTCTATGCTGGCTAAGATTAATATTATACTTTCAAAATATTTTCTGCACTATGCACTAATCGTAATATCAAAAGGTTTTTGCATATCAAACATGTTTGACTATCATAAGGAGAAATCTCCTCCAATTCTGCGCTTGCATTGTGTGCGGTGGAAGGCCTTATGGTAGTTTCATTTTCCAAAAAGCGTTGCGGTTTTAAATTCTTTTGTTTTGCTTTTGATAAAGATAAACTGTTTTTGTTTGCTTATACCAGTCTCATGACTGACCTGGAGTTTATTGTTCCCTTTCTAAACTTTAGGTGTCTACAATTTTCCATATAGGCAGTCTAGAGTTGGGATTTTCCAAATAGACAGATAGTAGGTGTAGATTCGGTAGCCTTCAGCCTTTGGAAATCTTCTTCAGTCTTTGGATGACTGACCTTGCTTAATACAACTTGATGATGATTCGAGCTTATTGGATTGGAGTCTTCGAAGCTTTTAGGATGAGCTATTTGGTTTTGGAGCATTGGAGATGGAGTTGCAGTTTGGGTGTTGGATCTCTTTAAAGCCTTTGTTGTTGGTGAAATCTTTCCGCTATTGTATTCTGCTCTAATATTTATGGATCTGTTACATCTTATTGTATCGGATATTGTATTCATTGTTTCATCAATGATATTATTCATTTTCTTCCGCTGTGTCATTATACTTAATGTGTTATAAGCTCCGACGAATCGGATTCAACATTTGAATTTGCGGCATTTGAATACGTATGAAGTATGGATGTCGATTTTCGAACGCTGAAATCCGGACTGTCACAAATGTAGTTTGTTTTGTTTTCAAACTATAATTTCGAAAGAAGTACTTTTAATTGGTTTTGAAGCTATGCTTGCATAACTTATCACTTGAATCCAATGCTTTCAAAAGATATGTTTTTAAGTGTTGCGAAAGGAATGTTTCCTAGCGTTTCGAAAGATATGTTTAATGGTTTCGAAAGAGGAAGTCTAAGATTTTAAGTAATGATTTCAAAAGATCTATTTTCGATACATTCGAAAGGAAGATTTTGGCCTTTCAGCCTAATGTTTTCAAGGTTAAAGTATTTAACTTGTTTCAAAGGGATAGACAACCCTACTGATTTCAGTTTTTCATCAGCATTTTTATATTTAAAGCACATATCTTGGCATAGATATTTTGAGTAAAGAAAAGAGTATATTTTCCAGGTTTAAGTATGATTTAAAAGGGTTAAATCAATTTGGAAGGAATGTTTTCAAGGAAAAAAATCCTATGATGGTTAGCCCTAAGTATTTGACTCAGATATTAGAAAATCAAAAAGGATTGGTGTGGGGTCGCGCCTTATACTTTAGCTAGTAGCTCCTAGCTAAAATAAGTCCAAAATTCCAGTGTGTAGGGCTTTGTAATAGGTAAGACTAAAATGATATTACATACAAAAAAGGAATACCCAGAGTAGAGATAGGTTATTAGTAAGACCGCAAAACGATTAGGATCAGTCGACCCTAGGAGATGTAAGTTAAGAAAAGACCGTCAGTATTGTGTCTAATAAAAGTTAAAATATTTATTATGTCTGATAAGCCTGAGTAGGCCTGTGGTTAATAGTCTGCCAGATAAAGTTATAATGTTCGGATAGATAGTCCATTGATTACCTGATTTATATGCATACATGTTATTGCTATTATTGGTATAATCAATTTGATTACAGGATTTTGATTTGCAAAAGATATGCTTTCATAAAGGATATTAGTAAGGGAAAACCCATTCCGCTAAGTGGCATGGTATCATTAATATTAGTAAACCGAGATATAATAGAATTATTCACACCAGACTTTGTGTCTGACTCGAAGTTTATTTTTTCCACTTAGTTTCTTGGATGCTCAAAATTTAATTTAAGTAGATTGAGAGTTAAGGACTTTTCAGGTTTAGTAGGTTAGACGAATAAGCTTACAAAGACGTGCAGGAGGCGAAGCTAGCTATATAGGAGTTATTTAGTAGTATTTCCGCTGTGATGTATTTATGGTTGATATGTCTATTTATCTAGTACTTTGATCATCCAATTGGACATTTTTCGCTCTTAACGTGTTTTGTAATGATTATATTTGATCAAAACCTGAGAATCATTTTGGGTTTATGTAATGGAATATGAAATATTGATTGAAATGTAATTAGAAAAGCTGTTTTGAAATCTTTGTTGATTTTATTTCATATTCATATACTTCTGATATTATGGATACTATTAACATTGCGGTATTTTATCATCGGAAGTTAATACTATAGATGACTACAGCATCTGTAGCGGTTAGCCTCGGGCCTCAAAATAGGGGATGTTATACGATCACTTTAGTCTTATATGTTGAGTTAGGCGTTCTTGTCCAATATACTTAGTTACAGCTGATTATGGTCATTTCTTATGGTAGTGTCATATAAAGGTCTTTGAATATTAGCTGAAGGCTGTTTGTAGCCTTGGAACTATAACATACTTGGATTCCTTTTATTCTTTTGGTTAATGGCCCACCAAAAGGCCTATGATTTTGGTTTGAGGTCAGTTAGGTCATTGTTGCATTTTTTATGAGTGTCTTAGGTAGTCCTTGGTTCGAATCTTATTTACCCGGTTTTCGGTTCGTTGAATGTTATCCATTAGACATTGGCTAGACATTTAATCATTATGAGGGACTACATAAATAATACAGCTTTTGAGTTTAGGCAAAAGAACCTCTCCTTTTGTATTCATGATCAGTAAAAATCATGGTATAACAGTCCTAATAATTAGATAAAAATTAGTGGTATTATAATAATATATTAATTAATTAATTAATATATTGCAAAAATTGATGATAAGTAAATACCGCTATATGATATTAGTAAAAGAAAAGTCTCTTTTATGGAACTAATAATAAAGTAAATTTAAAGGTATTGTGTAGTTGTAATTTTAACTCTAGTAGTTTTATTTTACTATGTAGTTGAAACTTTAATAGATATAAATAAACACATTAATAATAGACGCAATAGAAAGTGGTGTCGAAATCCATCACTCAATAGCATACGAACCCCCAACATCTCATTCCGCTAGGATATTTTCTAACCAGATAGGGTCCCAATCACTCGTTGTAGGTAATGATCATCAGCAAATGTTATCATCATTCATCGGTGCCAATCATATTTATTATTCCAATGATGTAGGCCCATCAACACATGAATCTGTTACGGATTCCAGCTCATCAGTAGGTCAAGTCCGCATTATTTATTACACCGAAGGAGTGTTACTGATAAAATTACATTTATATTTATTTTTAAATCGTTAGGTTGTCATACCAAATAACTACACATTTATTATATAGTTTATGTATATATAGAGCCGACCTCAGCAACGAAATCACGAGTGATAGCATTCGCGATTTGATTCTTGCTAAGGTGAATTAATTATGGCCTAAATTCTCGAAAATTCCACCTAATGTTAAAGACGTCATGTTCAGCGATTTTTTGGTAAAATATATTTAGTGCGTACTTGATTTTTCATATATAAATTTATACTTTGATAATATATATTTAATACAAATGCATAGTAAATATCGATGGAAACACAATGCATCTCAAGCGCATATAAAAAAATCTAGGAGCAGAAAGCAAGCATAAAATATAGAGGGATAGTATACAGGATAAAGAAAAAAACCGATTAAGGCACTTGCTAAAAAAAAAATATGACCAGTTTGAGTCGTATTAGGAGCAAGAAGATATAAAGGCACGTATGAAAATAAATGCAAAAAATAGGATGCACAATCAAAAATTACATTGCGGTTGTTCGAGATTTATTATGGTTGTAAACATGATTTGATATATGTACGTTTTTCATGTTTAAATTATTTTTCAAATCAAATTATAATAAGTCATTATTGAAGTCTATTTTTTAAATTAAAATAAAGAGCTACACTACAACTTCCTAAGAGTTGGGACTTACAAGTTCAAGTCGAATGAGGGGTTGTCTTCGTTGGTTGATGTTGATGCTCCTGAGTTTATTATAAGTCGTCCACATAACTTGATTTTATAATCGAATTTAATTCGGCTTCATACTCAAAATTGAAAACTTATATATCGGTAAAAACACGCTACTAGGATCTAAGAACTGATGGAACAGGGAATTATGATCACTCTTTAGGTGGAAGACCGGGAGTTTGTCTGACTCATAAAAAATATGAGGGATCATATATCCAACCTTGGGAATATTCCTACGGTAATATTATAATTCAGTCTAAATTTCTCCTAAAAAGAAAACATTTATGTTAAGTTAGTATTTAAAATCACTTAGTAAATTTCTACTTTGATTCTTATTTATTTGTATCTAAATTCTAAATGTCATTTGTTTCTTGAGTCGTATTTAGTATGTAGGAATCGTTTGTATGATATATGAATCATTATAAGTATCTAGGAATCATTTTAAACTAATATTAAACACATTTTAAGTTGACATAATTAGTTTCCCCTTCTAATATTTGGTAAATGGGTAAATAGTTAAAGTGCAATTTGGTTTTTAATACAATGCTTAAATTTGTTAATATGATTGATTTATGGCATCAATTAAGTAAGAGAGACTCCTCCTATAGTACTACCCAAACATAGACCTTAGTACAGGCTCAGTTCGAGGAGATGCTAAGAAAGCATGTAAAGCTTGTGAAGAAGCATAAGGAGAAGACGGACGCACAAAGGGAGATGGAAAGGAGGCATGAGGAAGAGATAACCGCATAGAGGAAGTAAGTCGATGCCTTATACGAAATGTTCAATCGGTATTTTGAAAGCAATTTGTCATCGCCACGACCATAATATTGAGTTTTTTAGGGACATGATTATGTTTGAGGTATGTATTTACGGTGTTGTTTACATATGAACATGATGTTGTATGGGCATGATGTTGTCTATGAAATTGTCTAGTCATGCATATGTTTTTGTGTTGTTTTTATGGAAATTATGGTGTTTTCGTACATTTTCCTACGATTTTTTTATACTATTTTTGAAGTATTACATACATTAGGATATAGTATTATGTTGGTGTAGTGTTCTATTTGCTAGCATGGGATGGCTGAAATGACTTATTCTTGTCATTGAATTTGAGGGAAAGAAAAGCAGTAAAAATATTGCAAAATTGATTCTAAAAAGTCATGCGTGACAAGTCATCGAAATATCCAAAAAATTCACTATTATAATGCCATCTACAAGTCATAGGTATGTCATCAACATTGTGTTCTCTACATGTCATCGAAAACTATGTCATCGCCAAGTTGTTGTTATGGGCTTATAAGTATCTTCGGCAAATCGTCCCCTTTGAGTTTTCCATAAGGATTTTAACAATGATTAGAATGTCATCGATATGTCATTAGAGATGAGCTTTCTGGCGACATACATTCAATATGGCATGATGATATGCTACTTATAAACAATCTTTTTTTTCTTTTTTTTTTCTGTAAATAAAATCTCGATTCTTTATTGTTTTACAACATTTGAATGGATGAGCGAAGGATTTTCATAAGGAGTCACTATGTTGTTTATGGATAAACTAGGTTAAGCTCCATCTAAGTTTTAATTTGAGCTTTGGCACCCAGGAACCTAAATGTGTTACAACACACCGTCTTGTCTTGTTATAATATTTCTTTTTTGGTGCCTTGAATACGTGGAAACTTTAATACTTTGTTCTGCGGCCAATTCTAGTTGCACCATAAATTTTACTGCCCACGCCACACCCATTTTTTTCCAACCTTTTCATATTTTTCACATACCCATACTACCCTTAACCCTCCATCTCTTCACTCACTCCTAACCTTACGTTCTCCACTCAAACCTAATTCCTTCACCATTTCTGATCCAGTTTCAATTCAAATCATTATCGAATGAGTTTTTCAAGCAAATCAAAGTAGGATGTTTGAGATGGGTAGCATATGGACTCATTAGAGGTAAGAAATCTTCCTAATTCTCAATTTGCAATTGTATTTTTTTTAATTGCCACCCCCATCCATGCCCGAGGGGCTGCATGGGTGTTGTTTTATTCCACACTATAACCTAGTGTGGAGCCTATTATTGGCCACGTATGTGTTGGGCGTGGGTTATATCACTATTGAGGGGTAAAATTCCAACTCCAAAGCAATGTGTGGAGTTTGCAACTGCATTCATCGATGATAATCATTTCGTGTACATTAGCATTGTACAACTTATATTATCTTCTAGTATGAAATACCTAGTTAACTTAAATTTATTTTTAAACAATTACAGGTGATTCTAGATGCAAAACATCCAGTTTCGCCTATATATAATAAATGGTTCTTGAACTGAGATTACAATGCAAGCAGATCAGAGTTTTTCTACTTGATCGGAGATAAGCTTGGGAAACCTAATGAATGTTTGATTATTATACGTACAAAGACATTTTGATGTAATGTGTTAACTTGATTTGATGAAGCGTATTTTGATGGTATTTTAGCATACCTTTAATTCATGGATGTAGCTTTAACTCGTGGATGTTTGATGGTATTTTATTTAAGTTGGTTTCTTAATTTTGTTTTAGTTCGCTATGATATATATTTGCTACATTTCTTTAGTTTGCCATATTTTTTTGGATATGTTAGATCCCATGAAAATAAGGAGCATGTTTGTTGCTGAAAACCATGCCAAAATTTGATATGGATGTTTGGCATATCCACGTCTAAGGTAAGCTTGGCTCTAACGCTGGGAAACATCAGAAGCTAACATGGCCACCTTAACACCTACGCGCTACCATGGCATTGGAAGTTTGGGTTAGTAAATATAATAACCGAACCTCCCAAGCAGTAGCATTGCATGGGGATTTTGTGTATCCACACAAATCTTTGGCAAGGGTTATCGAAGATATCACGCTTAGTGTCTTCGTCATCACTTGAAAATCCTGCGTTAATATACCGCGTGATAAAATAGGCCACTAAAGTCAAATTTTGACGTAGGTTTCATAAACTCCTACTATGGTCTTTAGCGTGGGATGTTTTGGGTAACATAAAATTAACCTACACTTCCTACGATATTACAAAGCATGTTAACTTTCCAAATCCAGGTAAATACCCCGCATGGATTTCTTGCTAGCAACATTTGGAAAAAGGGTTGAATGTTTCAAAACTACAAGGACTCTACGCAAAGCTTTTATGTTAATAGGTGAAGTTCCTCATAAAATCCAAGCGTGATACTTCGTCACTTCCACGCTCTGTGTTTGTGTGGGTTTTTCGGGTATGGAAATATAAAATTCTTGAAATTCCCATGCAAATACAAAGCATGGGTCTTGTTTAGAGCCGCGCTTGGTAAAAATGCAGAATGAGAAAATATCCTTGCTTTAACTTGCTTTTGTGTTTGGCTTCTCTATCTTTAAATGCGGTAATTGTAACAGCACTAAAAAAGATCTTCATTCATAAAATATAGAACACAAGTTACATCAACACGCTTAGAGTACACTTGAACCGATAATTTAGATAATCACTGATTCTTGAATTTCCTATTCGTGCATATTCAAGTTCATCTAGTTCCGATTTCAACCTGGTATTCTCTTATATCAATTCTATTGCAAATTCAATGTCTCATTTCGAGAATAGTTCTTCGATCCAATGAATGAAACAATAATCTCCAACGTACCTAATCTCGAGCACCCTAAGAAGTAGCATTCGAAATGTGCCAGTAGATGTCCTTAAGATTGCTTCAATGTTTCAATGATACCGAAGAGGATTTGATTCAACCACATGGGATCAAAATTTAGCATTCCAAGATCATATTCTAAATTTTCCTCCATTTTTTCATACACCACAAATGAGGTTAGCGTATGAGAAGACTCTAATGCAATGTATGATGCCCATTGCTCTTCATGATTGCTATTTGGCCTGGCATAAGACATTTATTTTTGTAGAATATTAATTTAAACAATTTAAAGCATAATTTAAAAAGTAAAAGTATAGATTCTTTATTACATGTCGACATTTTGTGGGAAAGAATGTGAGGTGGAGGGAAAAAAGGGAAGATGAAAAGTTATAAAAAGTAAAGCAAAAATACCACGAAGAAAGCCGAAGTTGTGTTATGAAGAAACCGTGCTAAACCTAAACATTGTTGTATGTATTTAATACGTAGAGTACTCGTTGTGAAAAGTCGATAGGACTGTAATGATCCAGATTTTAAACACTTTGTATTTAATATACAAAGTATATGAATATTTGAATCTTGGATTAAATATGATTAATGTGATTTAATAACCTAGTTAACCCCCTTCTAATTAATAACTAATGATGGTAAGAACAAGCACTTTTGTCCAAGTGGTTAATTGATTCGGCTTTGGTGCAGGATGTCACAAGTTCGAAACTTGCTTTCGAACGTTTATTTGATATGGGATATGTTGTCCCAATGATTAGTTGTATATAAAGTACCAGTTCAAAATAAAAAACTAATGATGGTAAGCTTGTTTTGAAAAAATGCTTACGCTAAATAAATACCGATAATGTGACCAAAAATCCTTTTATCGATCAAAATATTTTTTTCATTTATGGAAATAAAATATGACGATGTCATGGGTGATGTTATTGGAAGATATTTTGGAAAATGAGCATTTATGGAAAGTCTTAAGCGTTAATTAAAAGATGTAAAGGTGTAAAGATGGCATGTGAAGGGAAAGCTCCTTCGTGACCTTTCATGAAGTGTAGAAGGTAGTAGAGACCTCTTTTCAAACCTATAGAAACACCCTTGCTGGTCACTTTTTACATAATTAAAAAAAATGGTAGAAACTAATTAGTATTAATCCACTTCTATCTTCACTAATCTTTCTCTACTTAACTTAAACTGGGTTCAAACTTCACCAAACTTTGGCTATAGGCCTAAACCACCTTTGGAAGCATTGAATTAAAGTAAAATGAGGAAAAAGTAAGGACGAAGGGTTGTAAGTTTAGACCTTGAGCATGGATAAGGAGGAGGAAGCTTGGATTAGCTTGGATGTGCTAAATGTTGGATCTTTATGCTTTTGGAGATAGTAGTAAGTGGTTCTTGTGTTTGTTTGTGATTAAGCATGCGCTTGTCTTGGATTTGGTTAGTTATTTCACTATCTTGTGTGTATAAATTATGTGTGTATGAAAATATGAAGTTAAAGTGACATTAACTAATTAAAGTTATAAACTTTTAACCCTCATACTTTTGAAAGAAAATGACAACTTTATATTGTATAACATCACTCCTATTACCTTATATAACATTTGGCATGGCCTTGACTTGATGTCTAGATGGTTGTTTGAATTTTATGTTGAATTGAAGTAAGCTTGAAGGTGTTTGAAGCGAGAATAATCGTTATAAGTGCACTTCAATATCCATAAACTTTAACTTGAGTAAATGGAAGGTTTCCGATCTTTACTTGATATAACTTATTTTGGTTATTCTATATACATTATTTCGTGAATGGAACAGTAAAGAAGTAGTTTGGAAAGTTATAGAAACTGTGAAACAAAATTGTGAAAGTTAGAAGCGAAAAGGTCGCTATAGATGCACTTTGAAAATGTCTTGTGTTTGACGATTTTTAAAGTTAACTTTGGAGGACATCCTTGGGGCTTCTTTGAATTTTTAATAAGTACTATAAGTGTACTTATTACTAGAAATATACGGAACCGTAAATCATTCATTAACATATAGAACAAAGTTGCAAAAGGTTACAGTGAGAAAATGTTGCTATATGAGCACTTCGAAATACCTTTTTGGGGTATTTTTATAATTAGCACACATTCCTAAGGGTATCTTTCTATGGTTTTTAAGTTGTTAAGTTTAGTATTTCTATAAAAAAAATCAATTCTTAAATCGTTTGCTAAAGTGGTGATAACCTGCGACAAAGATCAAACATTTCATGTTAATTATCTGCCCAGAACTTTAGATAGCATTTATAAATGCTGTCCTCAACCTACTACAACATTTCTTGGTTATTGCATTGTTTTGTTTTAAATACGATGTTTTAGCTAGTTTTTCATGATTTAAGTGGTTTATAAATTATTTTCCTTATGAAATCTTTTTGTTGAAGTTCTAATAAAATGTATTTGAGTACGAAAAAAGATTAAAAGCTTAGATATAGTTTTAATAATTATATACAAATTTCGAAGGTATGGTGCTGCAAAATATAAAACATTCTTTTGTCGATTTTATCAAATTACTAAATCTTTTATTTTTAAGTAATAGTTTACATAGATATTTAATACCTATTTATAAGTATTTTTAAGGTATTATATATATATATATACATATACATATATATATGTATATGTTTGGAAAAAGTAAGTTAAGTATTTTATAAAGGAATAAAGGATGTTCAAGATTATAACACTTATGTTATATTAAATGGTTTCTAAATGTCAACTAAAAGTTTATTACCTTGTTTAATAAGTGTAAATAACTTAGATCTTTAAAAAGAACGTTTTAAAAATAATTTTGAGTATAAATAGTTTTGGGTTTGTTGTGGCAATGTGTTGATAACATTTTTCTTTAACCTTTTTTTATTATACTTATGAATGTAAATAGATCTTTGAAAAGAATGTTTTAAAGATAAGCATAAATGAATGGTTTTAGATTTGTAGTGACAATGTTTAAGTAACATTTGTCTTAAACTCTTTGAAATAGATTTGTGAACATACTTAGATCTTCTTAATGGATATTTTAAAGAGAGTAACAAGTATAGAATATTTTGAAAAAAGATCACAACGTAAAGATTTAAAGTAAGAGATCTTGTCAAAAATTTGTAAATATACTTATATTGTTTGGGGTAAGTATATGAATGCTTTTTGAAGCGTTGAAAGAATACAAATGAATAGTAGAAAATGGTAAACAAAATTTTATTAGATAATAGAAGTTTTATTAAAGGTCGGAACATGATAAGTACACACGACTTGGTTTCCATATGCAACCATCTATTTTGAACTTGATAGTCGATTAGTCGACTATCAAACTTTACCGGAAATCCATCAATTTAGTTTTTAGAGGGACCATTATCAGCAAATTTTACTTATCAAATACAACTTTAAAACTAATATACCGGTTCTATGTTTTGGAAGCAGTTCTGAAGTGGATTGCTATAGAGTTGAACTGTCTATCCTAAGGTTAATCCAAGGGAGAGGTTGGCGTTAGCATTCGTTGGAGGAATTATGCTGGAATCCATTTGGGGATTCATGATCTGTTCAAGACTCTAGAATCCATTTGGTGATTCGTGTTTTGTTTGAGTGATGAAGACTCGTGTGATAGATAACGAATGTGATCTCGACATTAGAAGTGATAGAAAACAAAGTAGGAGCATAGCTTGGGGTTTAGTTGGCCCGCAATAGGATATTATCACTTCATATCTAAAGTATGCGTACATGGGAGGTGACAATATTCGAGGTTATGTGTTTAGACATGAACCAGCTATGTTTTCCTTAATGGTATATTTTATATAGAGATATAGGACCCTTAGAAGGTAATTTTTAACCCTTGTGCAAGAGATTGAATTTCGGCTTGACCTAAGGGATCTCCGTGGAAAATGAAATATACCAATGTATCTTAGCGGTTTTGATTGTACCATCAATATTGTTATGGTGTGATTAATGTAAGCACCAACAACTAAATTTTGTTTTTACATTCTATATTTTATACATTATCTATTATATCGCAATATATACTTATTAGATGGTTTAGCTCTTTTGAGGGGATAACTGTTATGGTCTCAAAAGGTGTTGCTATATGTTGTATACATATTTCCTTAGTTTCTCATACCGGACTTAGGTTCGACACATGGTTTTTCTTTTTCCTATATTCCTCGTATGCTTTTTTGACCAATTTGAGAAAAGCAAGTTTTAGTTGGATGTTCATTAGAGCTCATGGAGACAAGCTGGATGTTTCGCCTACCATAATATTCATATTCATGTTGCATTACTGTTATGTAAATATCAACATTTGTAAGGACGGGCTGTTATAACTGTCCAGCCTGATGATAATATTTAGAATTGTAACTTTGAAATGCTTTATATCTTAGAGTTGCAGTTTTGTACAGTCCTTTGATATTACATGTTATCATTCCGCTGTGAGATTCTGATATTGTGTTCCTTCTTTCTTATTCTATTTCTTTTTTCCTCTTATTTTACCCAAACACTATATCTTTCCAGCACTTGAATGCTCGATACAAGAATACCGTAGATGTATCAGTGCCAATGTTTAGGATCGAAAAGGTGGATCGTTACATGTGGTATCAGAGCTGAATGTTAAGCGAGAACCTTGGCATTGGTGGAGTGTGACTTATTAAGAGATAGAGTAATGGAATGCCCTAGCATTAGTTAAGTGTATTACACATATGAGAGTGTATTTGTATTTGCTATAGTGTATGCCTTTAAGGTAATTATAACTATGAAAATTAAAGGTCTTATATATAGTAACATATATAAGTATGAATTGTCAAAATGTAGATTAATTAACACAGGGATTAATGATGTTAATTAATTACCTCTCATTAATTGTTTAGCCATGCTCGGCCAATTTATGAGCATTGTTATCCATTATAGAATGGTTGGCATGCTCAACCAATTTATGAGCATTATTATCATTTGTAGAATTATTAACTCAATATTACTCAGTCAATTTACGAGCATTATTATCGTTAATTAATTAGTTGTGGTTGGCCAGTTTGTGAGCATTAACTCTTGTTTGTAGATTATTAATTTATGCTCGATCAGTTTATAAGAAGTTTTACATTTCTGTTTCATGGATTGGGGAGACAGTATTTGTGGGTGTGTTGGAACAAACTCCTTGTGCATTTAGTTTCACAACTGGATTATACGGCGTTTATTGACAATGTTGGCTTAAAAGTTAGACTTAGTAAAAGATGTTTATTATAATCTAAAGGAAAGATGATATATTTTGTAAATAAGCATTTGTGAAAATATTTCGTATAAGAAAGTGATTTTATATAAATATGGTTTATAAAATATGGTTTATAAATGAAAAGGATTTAAATTGAAAATATGAGAACTTAAATCCCCGTATTTTTGAATTTTTTTTAAAGATTTTGGAGAAATTAATAATAATATTATTTGAAAGTAAGTATTTAGGAAATTGTTTTATGAAATTGAGAACGTGGTACTTGGGAAATTGTTTTATGAAATTGAGAACATGGTACTTAGTAATATTTACAAAATATTTAATACCGCTTTGAAAATGATTTTGGTTAAGTCCCAAAAGCATGATTTGGATGTACCAAACTCAATTCTATCGGTTGAAAATAATTCTATTGATGACTACAACACCATTGGCATTCATTTTTGGGTTTCAAAGTGGGATATGCTATGAAGTTGTTTTAGCAAAATAGATTTTGGTTTAGTCCCAAAAGTATATTTAATATACAAAATATATACATATGCATTATTATGTCAATTGATTTAAAATTAAATCAGGTATTTAGTTCAAAAGTTTTCTTATTAAGTTATATTATGGACTCATGTATCCAATGCATTATGCCAATATGGTATGTGCATCATGTTATAATATGTTGCTAGGTTGTTTTCATTTGTTAAAATGAAATAGAATTTTCGACGATTTTGGATAGGCAGAAACTTATAGAACTTAAAAGTATATTGTGAGAAAATAAAAGTTGATTTTTTGTAACTTTTGAATTGAGGAGGTAGTAAGTTAAAACAAGTTTTAAATGGTTAAACCTACTTGTTAAGTAAAAGAATTTGATATTTTGTATATACTCTTAGGATGTAGTGGATCATTATACAATATGAACTGAGGTTATAAAACATTTATAAACTTGAAGTTATGTTTTTACAAAATGCTTTATAAATGATTTTGGTATTGAATGACATGCTATTTGTGTAAAAAAAATGTGATTAAAAAGTAATTGGTATAAGTTAAGAAACCAATAGGAAAAATACGCAAGTTTTATGTAGATCATTTTATTCTCATGATTGTTCTTGATCCGGTACTCAAGTACGTTATTTTGATTTAATTTACACAGGTTCGAATAAGGATTTTTCACTCAATCCTTGACGGAAAACACTTGATATTGATTCTTGATAAGATCTCAAGGTTTTCTACTATAGTATATGGCTATGTAAGGGAGACAAAAGTAACATGATTAGAGTCCAAACTAGAGAGGTCAAGTGATCTATAATAGTTTGAAAGTGAAATTATGTGATCGAGCAAGTGATTGGATTTGATATTACATACGGATGATCTATATACATTGTATAGTTTTTAGTATATCTGCATACTATGTTTTATTGGATTATGGAGAGTTTAGGTGATGAATCTTCTGTTTGTTCCAAGGTAGGATGAATAATCGATTAAGTAATAACCTGAGGTTGTTGAGCATATGATACACTTAATAAATTGTTTATTGTCCTTGTGCAACAAGAGGATTTTCAAACTTAAGCAAACCATGGGCTTTGTTGCCAGTAATTATGAATACTATTAAATATTTTTGTATGAATGTTTCCTTTTGTTGCTCGTGTCGGAATTTCGAGGAAGAAATGTTTTAAGTGGGAGAGAATGTAACGTTCGTATTTAAATATCTGAATTATATAAATATTTGAATCTTGGATTAAATATGATCAATGTGGTTTAATAACCTTGTTAACCCTATTTTTAGTAATAACTAATTATAGTAAAATTGTTCTGGAAAAGTGTTTACAAAAATATTTACTTTGTAGAAATACCGACAACGTGACCAAAAGTCATTTTATCGATAAACCGCTTTTTACCCATCGAAAGTTGTTCAAAGCTTTTTACATAAACCAACACTTAGGAAATCAATAATATAAAATAAAAATATTTTGTCACTATTGGAAAGTATAATACAATGATGTCATGGGTGATGTCATGGGAAGATATTTTGGAAAATGTGCATTTAAGGGAAGTCGTAAATGTTAAGTAAGAGATTTAAAGGCGTAAAGGTGGCATGTGAGAAGTAGGCTCCTTTGTGACCTTTCATGAAGGGTAAAAGGTGGTGGTAACCTCTTGCTCAAGCCTATAAATACACCCTTAAATTTAAGGCTAATCGCTTTTTACAAAAGTAAGAAAATGGTGGAAACTAATTAGTACTAATCCACTTCTATCTCCAATAATCTTTCTCTAAGTAACTCAAATCAAGTCCTAACAACAACAGTCTTTAACTATAGGCCTAAATCACCTTAGGAAGCATGGATTTAAAGTAAAAAAGTGGGAAAAGTGAAGAGGATTGGAGGTTTCTAGTCTGGGCCGTGTGCATGGATAAGGAGAAGGAGGCTTAACTTAGCTTGGATGTGCTAAAGGTTGGGTCTTTATGCTTTTGGAGATGGTAGGAAGTGGTTCTTGTGTTTTTTGCAATCAAGCATGTGTTTGGCTTAGATTTGGGCAAGTTATCTCACTATCTTGTATGTATATATTGTATGTATGTGTATGTATGCGCAAATAGAAAGTGAAAGTGACATTAACTAATTAAAGTTATAAACTTGGACCCTTTTGCTTTTGAAAGTAAATGACAACTTTATATTATATAAGATCACTCCTATTACCTTTTATAACATATGGCATGGTCTTGACTTAATGTTTAAATGGTTATTTGGATTATGTATTTAATTGAATTATGTTTGAAAGTGTTTTTAGCGAGAATAGTTCGCTATAAGTGCACCTTGATATCCCTTAACTTTACTTATGTAAATGGAAAATTTATGATCTTAATTTTGTGCAACTTGTTTTTCTTTTTATCTACACCTTATTTAGTGTATTAGATAACGAATAAATGGTTTGGAAAGTTATAGAAATTGTGAAACTTAGAAGCAAAAGGTTCACAATGGATGCATTTTGAAAATGCCTTATCTCAACGATTTTTGAAGTTAACTTTGAAGTACATCTGTAACGGCCCGAAATTTTGGGGCATTTGAAATTAGAATATTTAATTGATTTTAAATTTTGGAAAGTTAATTTTTAACTTGAAATTCAAATATCCCTATTTACTGGATAATTAAACTATTGAATTTAATTATTGAAAATTGGATAAAATGTTAAAACGGGAGTTTTAAGCTCCAAAAAATAAACTGAAGGGTTGTAAAATTTAAATTGATAATATAACCTTTAAAATTGAATTTAAAGTGTTTTGTTCAGTTTTAAAATTTTATTGTTTAAATTGACATTTAAAAATAGCCTTTGGGGACATATTCTCGGAATTTGACGAAACTAGTTCTGTTGGATTTGTAATAGTGTATTATTATCGGATTTCAAATTTCATATTGTTTGGAGTTATCGTGTGATCGTACGGTATGTTAACGCGTTGAAATTTCATATCAAAAACTCAAAATTATAACCGGCACCAAAAAGCTATCTTCTCCATATGATCTAATTAGGACACGAAACCTTTTCCAGTGCGTTCGGAATGGAGGTATAACATTATGAACACCTAGCGGCACGCCTCGATAGGAGTTCGAAAGTTGTACTTTTCGTGACAATTTGAATTAAAAATATATATTTACATTCTCATACAAGCAATCTTCACCAGCTGAAATAAATGTCACGTCGGTGCTTTTTGTATCCCCTTCATAATATTGTAGCTCATCTACTACACGCGACCAGCTTTTTAAATTTTGCTTGCTAAACATCTTTTCCTATTCCCCCATTCCTTCTTTAAAAATGCAGATTGATTCACAAAGAAATTGAAAAGCTTTAGGGAAATCAAAATAATGGCCGATCGAGTTCAAAGATGCAGTAAAATAAAATCGCATCACCTTTAAAATCGAACAGAACAATCCAATTTTCTGTTCTTCCCCTTTCCTTTTAAATTCTTCAATCTTCGAAAAAAATCGTAAAGAATCGCGTCCCTCTTTCTAAAATTCTTTGGCTTCATTTCAGATCTAAGAAATCATGGCCGAGCTTTTTTTAAAAAAAAAATCCAGTTCCCTTCGCTTCCACATGTTATCAGCTTTAGGGGCTGCATCGGCATCATGGCTTGCTCAAGGAGGCGGCGCTCGCAATGTTTTTTTTGGGCGTCGGTGAAGGCCCGTACGAGGGAGGTTTTGCGATTTGGGTAGGATGCACGCGAGCAAGTTTTTGCGTGGGTGGCCGCGGCTCTGGCGAAGTAGGCGACTCAGGGAAGTCATGCGGCAGCATCGGTGATGCCGTCAGAGATTCGTGCAGCGTCGAATAGGGTAGGGTCGAAGGTTAATTACTTTAAGGTATATACAGATTTACTCATTTCAATTTATTTGATAGTATATGTACTGATATTTGCAGAAAAGAAAATAACTGTATGTTAAAAAGAAAAAATTTCATAGTAAAATAGACTACTGCTTTGGTTAACAAAAATGAAAATAAAATAAATAAATATATGCGTATATGTAGATAAACATCACATATGTATATATAGGATCTTGAAAGATAAAGGAATTCATGAATAGGTTAGATTATTCAAACCTATAGCTCATTTTTATATCTTTGGTTTCGAGAATTGAAAAAATAAAAAAAATAAAACAAATATACATAAACACGTATAGACTTACTAGTTATTCTAAAAATGGATTAAGGTGATCAAATTATTTAATAAACTTGTTTAATTATTTTAGTCACTAAAAATATTTTTAAATTAAAACATTGGTTAATTAGATTTATCAAATGAAAAGTTAATTGTTAGATTAGTTTGAATATTAATAAATCATATAATGTTATACAAGGTCCAAGGTCGTGAAGGAAATAGCCGGATTGGGTCGGATTGCAAAACAAAATCAAAGGTGAGTAAATCTCACTCAAATTGGATTATTGATTAGTTTAACCAGTTATTGGTTGATTGCTTGAATTGGTAATTTATTATCAGTCTGGATGTGATATTATATATATATATATTAGAGTGATTGATATTTCCGTATTATATAGCGGATGAGACCCTATGCGTCCCGCATAATAGGAGATGACCTTATATACTGTAATATTCCCATCGAAGTGTGATTGGTATTTTTATATTGTGCAAACATCTGTGGATGCAGGAAAACAGGTTGGAGGGATCCAACTGGATTCCTCAAAAATATTGAAATTTATTTTTATAGTCTGTGATTGTGATTTATTTGATAACCCGTGATGGATGATATTGAAATTGAAGCTATTGAATGCTATGGATTGGCTGAATATATTTAGGATATTTTGAGATATCAAAAGTATAAGTATTGGATTTTGGAAAGAAAGAAAATGGAAAGAAAATGAAAAGAAAATGGTTTTCAAATTAATTAGATATGGTTATTTAAATTAAGTAATTTAAAAATCTTAAGTTAACTCAAACCATAGGATTGGGAATTTGCTAGGATAAATAAAAAGATTTAACTTAAGTTAATTAAGTTAAGGTAATTATATATATGTTAATTATTTATTAATTATAAAGGTTTATTAAAGAAATAGTTGTAATTAGTTAATAGTTAATGATAAAATAAAATGACCTTTAATTTACTGAAAGTCTTAGGTTAATTTTACTTGTTAATTATTAGTTAATTCCCGATACTAATTAAAATAAAATGGTTTGTAATTAGTTTAATAAATAAGCATGATTTGAAAATAATTAATCAATTATGTTTAATTAAATTAATGATTTGTGTGACTAGTTAATCTAGTCTATGAATAATTGGAATAACCTGGAATGAACAGTTAAATATAACGTGTGAGGCGTTTTATTTGAACAGATATTGTGATGGGATTTTTAGGTGAAGTTTGACACTCTAAAACTAAATTGTTTTGTTAAAAACAACTTGGCTTAAAAGATAATGTTTTAATTCGAAGAGACCGGGTTCACATATTAGCGACATCCGAAACCACTTCGATAAGTTGGTTATAACAAGATAAGAACTCGTAATGTTGGACGAGGTACCTTGATTTTCAAAGACATTTTTATAACTTTAGTATTTCCAATTAAATGGGTTTACTCACGTTAGTTTCCAGCCTGAATCGGGTGTTACTTTATTGCAATGCTCGGGTCAGACCGAGAATTACAGATTTTCAGGTTAGGAAGTTCTGGAGCTTAGAAGACGAGCTGGATGGCAGAGACGTATTGATTATTTTCCGCTGTGTATTAGAGACTGTATAGATGGTATTCCGGGAGATGTTGTTACAACTGTCCAGATTCATTGTACTCTGATATATTGTATGTATATTGATAGCTACAGTTTTTTTGTATAAATATTGTTATTTTATATTATATTTTGTTCCGCTGCGTTTGTGAGATTGTGATGTTGTTTTCTATTTCTTCTTCTACCTTTTTTATCTTTTTCCCTTACAGTCTGATATTTTCGGTGTTCGATTGTTCGGCATGTAATACAACGGACGTATTGATGTCAACTTTCCGAGGTCGAAAAACTAGATCGTGACAATATCCCATGGGAATCTTGGAATTTTTAATAAGCACTATAAATGTACTTATACTAGAAATACATGGAAGTATAAACCATTCATTAACTTGTCGAACAAAGTTGCAAAAAGTTATAGCGAGAAGAAAGTCACTATATGAGCAATATGAAATACTTTGTTTTTGGGGATTTTTATAAATAAATTGACAAATATTCTTAGAGGTTTCTTTTCATAGTTTTAAGTACCCTAAGGTTAGTACTTCCTATAAAACTTTCAAGTCTTAAATCATTCGCTAAAGTGGTGAAAAATAGTGACAAAGATCGGGCATTTTCATTTTAATTCTCTGCTGGGAACTTTAGATAGCATTATAAATGCTGTCCTCAACCTATTGCATCATTTTTGGGATGTTGCATTGTTTTGTTTTAAATGGGACGTTTTGATTAGTTTTTCGTGATTTAAATAGTTTATAAATTACTTTCTTTATGAAATATTTTTATAGAAGTTCTAATAAAATGTATTTGAATATGAAAAAATGATTAGAGGTTTAAACATAGTTTTTATAATTATTACGAATTTTGAAGGTAAAATGTTGAAAATGTAAAATATGTTTTTGTTGACTTTATCAAATTTCTAAATATGTTATTTTTAAGTCGCATTTTACATAGGAATTTAAGTACTATTTATAAGTATTTTTAAAGTATATATATATATATGTTTGGAAAAGTAAGTAAAGTATTTTGTAAAGGAATAAAGGAAGTTTTAGACTATAACACTTATGTTATAATAAATGGTTTTGGGAAGTTAATTAAAAGTATATTACCTTGTTTAATAAGTGTAGATATACTTAGATCTTTAAGAAGAACGTTTTAAAAATAATATTGAGTATAAATGATTTTGGGTTTGTTGTGATCATGTGTTAATAACATTTGTTTTTAACCCTTTTTGATTATACTTATGAAAGTAAATAGATCTTTGAAAAGAGTGTTTAAAAGATAAGCATAATTGAAATGGTTTTGGGTTTGTAGTGACAATGTTTAAGCAACATTCATCTTAAACTCTTTGAAACATATCTGTAAATGTACTTATATATTTTTATAAAGAGAATAACAAGTATGGAATCTTTAGGAAAAAGATAGAAAAAGTAAAGATTTAAAGTAAGAGATCTTGTCAAATATCTTTAAATATACTTATACCATTTAGGATAAGTATACAAATTCTTTTTGAAAGAGTACAAATGAATAGCGGAAATTGATGTATGATGTTTTATTAATAAGAGAGATTTTACTAATAAAAGATGTTTTAATTAATAAAAGGATTAATTAAATAAAAGGAGGTTAGAAGTCACTTGTGTGACTCGTGCATTGTGTGATTTAATTGCGCTTTGTGTGTTTACTCATATATGGAAAGTATTTGGTCGTGTACTTAGCTCTAGAAACTAACGACGTAGGCTTGTCTATTTATGATAGTTAGGAATGAAGTGTCTAGGCCAGGCTTTGATGCAACTGGCTCTCCAACCTATTTGGTTTCACTCTTGATTGAGGGATAGTGCAGGATGAAAAGCTCGAAACATGATTAGTACACAAGACATCGTTTCCATATGCGATCGCGTATTTTGAACTTGATAGTCGATTAGTCGACTATCGAACTTGATAAAAAATTCATCGATTTAGTTTTTGGAGAGACCGAAATCGATAGGTGTTTTACTTATCGAATACCACTTCAAAACTAATATATAGATTGTATATTTTGGAAGCAGTTCTGAAGTGGAATGTTATAGAGTTGAACTGTTCATCCTAAGGTTAAAGCTAAGGAAGGGGTCAGCGTTAGCATTCGTCGAAAGGCTTATGCTGGAATCCATTTGGGGATTCATGATCTGTTCGAGATGTTGGATTCCATTTGGGGATTTGTGTTCTGTTCGAATGATGAAAACTTGTGTGAGATATGCCAAACATGACCACGACCTCAAAAATGACAGAAAATTAATTTGGGACATAGCTGACCCACTGTAGGATATTATCACTCCATATCTAGAGTATGCTTATCCATGTTGTGTGTGGGAGGTGATGATGTTCGGGATCATGTGTTTAAATGTGGTCCGGTTATGTTTTCCTTAATAAAGTTTCTGAGCCTTGTGAAGGAGATTGTATTTCAACTTGACCGAATGGATCTTCATGGAATATCCACTATGCGAACGTATCCTAGTGGTTCTGATTGTACCATGAATATTGTTGTGGTGTGATTAATGTAAGCACCAATAGCTATTTTATGATTTTTATTCTCCATCCTAGACATTATCTATTGTATCACAATATGTACTTATTAGACAGTTTGGCTATTTTAAGGGGATAACCATAACGACGATCTCAAAAGGTGCTGTTATATGCTATACACATATTATTGAGTTTCTCACACCAGGTTCAGGTTTGACACATGGTTTTGGTTTTCTCTAAATTCCTCATGTGCTCTTTCGAGCAGTTTGAGAAAAAAAAGTTTTGGTTAGATGTTCATTGGAGCTCGAGGAGAGGAGTTGGATGTTACACCTACTGTGATATTCTTATTTTTACTGCAATACTATTATGTAAATATCAGCATTTGTAAGGACATACGGTTATAACTTTCCAAGTTGTTATAACTATCCAATTTGATGATAGTATTGAGAATTGTTATTTTGAAATGTTTTATCTTATATTGAAAGTTTTATACTATCTGTTTATATTATATGTTATTGTTCTGCAGTGAGATTCTGATATTGTATTTCTTCTTTCTTTTTCTTTTTATTTACCTTAATAATTCATCTTTTTGATACTTGGATGCTCAACACAAAGATGTCGTGGATGTATTAATGTCAACATTTGAGTATCGAAAAGACGAATCGTTACAATGATCACACTCTATTCTACCATAGTCTATTCAGGAAAATAAAAATAGTATCCCTAACAATCGACACAAACTCAGGACATGGGGATGACAAAATTCATGCAAGGACCGTGCACAGCTTCCTAAAGTGACCAAGTTGGTAGCATGCATGGGTTATTGATAAAACCACGTTAATTACAACTGTTGGGTTTTCAAAAATCTTCGCTTTTACGCTGTGTGGTACCTTTAAATGATGTCTTTTTTAAATCTTCCTCCATTAAAACTAATAAGCCCAAATTTATATAAAATGATACAAATCTTAGCATTAACAATTTCACATAAAGCGAAGATAAATAGGAGATAACAGTCAACTAAGAAAAAACGCTTCAACTTCCACATCAAATTAACACAACACATGTCTTCAAATAGGATTACACATCAAGTTACCCTAAACTTACACAACCAAGTCACTATTCACAAACTTACACAACCAAGTCACTAAATATTACAATGATCACTGTGAATAGCCATATCATTGTTTTCAACGTTGATTGAGTTGAAGTGATTTCTCAGGAATTCATAAACTTACAAAACTAAGTGGCTAAATGGTACAGTTCCACGATGACGATACATAAAGTTTGCCAGAGTACAATGCAATTTTAGAAAATTGATGAAATGCTCTAGCCGATAAGTATGGGACAAAAACAACATGATATTACATAATTATATCTAAATGACAATGTAATTCAACATGACTGACGTTATGACTAACATCAAGGTCCTAATGAGCGGGTCTAGGTTATGATTCATAATACAAATTCATCCCAGGATGAAATCAAGGAAAATGCTTTTAAATCCGACTTTGAAGCAAAGTAAGATAGCCGACAATCTGTATCACCCCAGACTAATTAGCTATATCCAAGGTTTTAAATTTCGCTCATATCGGACGAGATCTCATTTTCAAGCCAGAGCGATTTGAAACTAGTTGTTTCTTTGTAATCTTGTGTGACATATATCTCGGCCAATATTATGGTATCTCACCTGACATCTCGGACGAGATTTGGTTACGAGATATCGGTCGATTTTTAGAATTTTGTTGAATTAACTCTTTGACTTCTACATGTATAGAAGCTTTTGCAGCTAAAATATAACTTTGCTTCCACTTATTTAGAAACTTTTAAAACAATGATATGGCTATGATTTCTACTCTTTTAGATGTTTTTGTATGTAATATAACTTTAACTTCTACTTGTTTAGAAAATTTTGTAATTAGAAGTCTAAATTATAACTTGGGGCAAACTAGATCTTTTTTTAACCAAGTATCATGGTCTTATACATATGTCTTTTTGCATGTATATTGTTTGAATGTTTGTTCATTTTTACATCTAGTCATTTTTTCCCCAAAAAAGAAGATATAACTCGCTTTGTGATGGTTTGTTTCATGTATATTTTCATATATAATATTATATTGAACATTATTCACAAATTCTCATTATTTATTTGAATTAATATGAGTGAGTTTTTTTATACTAAATTACTAATGATAAGCATGTGACGTATTCAAAGTAAATGTGCAAAGTTTTCATTCAAGTAATGACTAATTTTTATAAGTTTTAGTGTACGAAGTCTAATCTTCGACGTGACATATACTCCAAGATTACTTTGGAATAAATTTTAGGAACCGAGATGTAAATCCGATATGACTGACCAAGTTGGACTCATCTCGTCCAAGATCTCCTCGATATGAGATCGAATCTCTAAAATCTTTGAGATGAAACGTTACCGAAATCCAAGATTTATAACCTTAACTATACCCAACTTTCTTTATAGATAAGTCAGTGTCACCGAATCCCATAAATATGTGAGCACACCATCAAAATTTTGTAATAAATTAAATATTGAATTGTTACGTAAGTTTTACTTTTGTCAGCAAATAATGTATTGCCTTGCAAAAATAATAAGTAATATCTAGTCTACTCTATATAGGTAAAAGGCCATCTATCATTAACTACATCATACAAATCCCTAAGAGAAGTAAAGCTCAATTTAAACTCTACTTTATTGTTCATTATTTGTAATGCGGCACCATACATTATTCCTAGTTATTCTTCAACAAGGTTGAGAGCTTTTCGGCTATTAAATGTAGATGCACTAAAGGGCTTTCCTTCAACATGAATGTGCAATAGGGGATGAATATCATCCAAGGTGATGGTCATCTCACTCGAAGGAAGGTGGAAAGTATTTGTTTTCGGATGCCACATCTCAACAAAAGCTGAAATCAAATTCTTGTTTATACTTCTAAAGGAATTGTAACTAGAGACTCTAAGTTTGATAGTACAACATGACCATGAAATATGGAAGCATTTCTTGGTAATCTCCAATCCAATATGCGTGCATCATGGTTGACACAGGTAAGAATGCCACGTTCCTTGAAAAAAGTTTTGCTACTTGTTGTTTATATATTTAAACAAGTAATCTAACATATATAAAAAATAACAAGGTATATACTTGTCCACTCCAAATTGCATAATCTACATTGGACTAGTATGACGAAATTACGTCGTAGATGGTAGGACCATCGTAATCGAGATTAATTGCTTCTTCAATGGTACCTCTTTGATCATGAAATTCTACCATTGCACTAGGGCGTACTTCATCTTGATCTTTCTTAAGCTCATGTCCAATAACTGGTGAGCGAGCACATCTTTGTCATTTTTGTTTCCTACGTTTGAAAGCTGTCGCACGCATCCATGAAGTAGTATATTCCTCATGTTGATCACTGCTCAAACTCGGTTGGCCTTCCTTTTTAGTTCTCTTCAACATTTTTTTAATGGACGACATCTAAAACGAATAACTTAATGCAGTGAAAATGTGTCTATAGTGATTATTTACAGAATCAATGCCAAAAAACTAAAGGTGGAAAGAATCCATGCCGACCAGAAACTAGGTTATAACAATCAACCACACATGAGCCAAGCGTGATTACGTGGATACACTTAAAGCCAATGTCATGTCTATGCGTGGTACCGATGACTCTCATGCATGGGCCTGAAGTGGGAACCTTGTTTTCCCAAAAAAAAATTATTACACCGCCGATAAAATAATCAAACACCCATATTACTAGTATATCCTCTACATTTCTGATTGCTGTATATGTAATACCAAATTCACAACAAGAATTTTTTTTTAACCATAGAGTTAATACCTTTATTTGGATGGGTTTGATGAACAACTTATGCTGTATTTTGGATTTAGAGTTGGCCTGGAGTTTTAGATTATGAAAGATAATGGTAAAGGTAAAATAGGATGAAGGATGAAAAGATTTATAAGGTAGGCTAATTCTATTTGAACACGTAAAGTTGTTGAGTAGCCCCTGCAAAACTAAAAAAATCATTGTATCCATATTTTTGCTAAATATACCCATCTTATTGTTAAATTTTCCCTTTACACCCTTTTCTGGTAAAATTAAATCCATAAAATTCCACTATTGAAAAAAATCACTGCATCAAAATCATGGAACAAAATAAAATTCAAATTTTACCTCTGCAAACTGTGAATGTTTAAATTTAGAAAATCAAAATAGCATGAAACTAAAGTGTTACCTCTTTTGATTTCATTAGATTTATATTACCAATCATTAAAATCTATTGATTCAAACATAAGATATGTGAATTTATCTAAAATTAAATTTAGAGTTTGTTGGACAAGGGGATAGAAAAAGAAAATATGATAAGAGATAAAGGGATGGTGAATGACATATGGGAAAATTTGTCTTTGGATTTTTTTTTTAAATTAATGAGACTAGTCAACAATATAATGCGTCTAAATAGAATTACCCTATAGAGTAAAAAGAGAAGAATGATATTTTTGTCTTTAGCAGGTGTGTGAAGAAGGAAACATGAATATGAAAAAATGGTTGGTATTTTGGATGTGGAAAGTAAAAGCTTTGGTGAAAATAGAATTGGCATAGTTCTACCCTCCTTCGATAACAATGTCATAGCAAAATGAATAGGGAATTTGGCTGAAAGACAGGGTTCAGGCTTTCTCCGCTTGCTTTACCTTTGTTAATTTTCTAATGAGACACTATCTAACTGACGAACGAAATACTATAAAGTTATATATACCTGGCAACTTATATAATATTTTTTCATTTATATCATCGCTGGTTAACTTTTTATTACGTGACCATACTTATTGCTTATCTAGACAACGCTATCGATTTATTTCATGGAAGACAAAAGACATAAAAATTGTTTGGATTAAGGCTTGGATGATGACGACGACAAAAGATGTACAACTGACACTGGGTGTAACATTCCGCCTTTTTGTATGTTTTAAATCGACGATAAACCACACACATTAGACTTAAACCATACAGCAGGGCGGATTGTTATGGGGTAAATAAGAAAAAGCAGAGAAAGAAAAAGAACAAAACATAATCTTGCAGTGGAATGATAAAATATAATAATCAAATATACGGTTTATGAAGCTGTTTTACAAAATATTCGATTATACTTATACAATATATATCAGAGTTACACATACCAGAGAACAATAAATAATGTAGCGGAACAGTATGAATGTAGTGGAATACAATAAATAATAGTAATACAAATCTTCGTCTTTGTCCTCCAAATATAAAGTCTTGGAATCCTGAAATGCTCAGACTGACCCGAGCGAATTGAAAAGACAAAGAACTCGAGTCAGAACTAAAAGATCTTATATAAGTTAAAACAATTGTAAAATATGAGTGGACGACGTCAGAGATGTTTAAGGGATCTGACATCTCCTATCCAATGTCAAACGTGAGTGCAGTAACTTAAGAGATGCTCGGGATTCACATCTCCTAAGTATCCGTTAAACTGTTTACTATGTAGTAATATTTCGCTATTATAATAATGTCTGTAGTAAAGTAAACTTACTTTTAAATAGAGTTAACGCTTTACATTTTCCACCTTAACACGTAATAGTCCCAGTAGTCCATCCAGTATCATGGTTCCTCCTGATCAGGAAGCCACTAAAGAATACCACACGAGCTACGGGAGAAAACCAAACTCGTACAAGGCGTGCTATGGTAGGTGACATGGCAGAACTAGGCAATGCCAGCGTAGATATACCAATTATGCTTCTGGACCGGTGGTAACGCATAGCCGCAGCTACCGCTCACCTCGAGCCACACCTCTAAATAAAAAATCAAAAGTGGCCAAAATCAATCCAAAAGTCAAAGTATAATATCGAAGAGATGTGTCCGATCAAAGGTGCTGCCTCATTAGCCCGTCAATCGTTCCTGTTTTAGCCACCTTATGCCAATTCATGGGAGTCGGGTCCACGTATTTACCTCAAAGGAAACGCCGCTACCATCCAACTTCATTCTGGAATCTCCACCGTGTACACGGTTGTTAAAGTGGTTTTCGGAGTTGGCAGAGAGTATGACAACTTCCGATCCCGGTCTCTTCAACAACCAAACGTTATTATAACACCGCGGTCATTTCAAAATAATTATACATCAAAACCAAAATATACTATCCATTTCAAAACCATATAAATACAATATCATTTCCCTTTCAAAAACCAAATAAACATGATATCATTTTTATAAAATCCAAATCAATATAATATCATTTTTATTTCGAATATATCCTTTCCAAAATCATAACACTTTCAAAATTTTAATATTTCGAAACAAAACACTTGAAATATAACCTTTCAAAACATAATACTTCGAATTTCATAGCTTCTAAACCGTAACTTCCAAAACTTAAATGGTTTGGATATTCAAACAATATATAAAATAAAATAGTTTGAATTTAGAATCACTTTATAAAGTAAAATAGTTTCCTTGACTTCACGATTTTATTCACTTTTTATTAAATCTCAATTCATAAATTTCAACTAACTTTCAGTTTCAATAAACCATTTCAATTTCAATATATTTCAAACTCTGAGTATTAAACAATTTCAAAACTAAGTTTGGTAATTACGATTCAACAATTCAATGTTCTATTATTTAGTTTTGAAATATTTGCATAATAAATCCATTATCATTTAAATAAAACTCAAATTACAAATAACTAGATATTTCCTTCAATTTATTTACACTTGAAATATTCGTTTAATTCATCTTGAACAAAATCCAGTTATAAAAATTATACCTTTTAAAATTTCAAGTTTAATAAATTTTGCATCAACATATGGAGTTTAATTCTTAAATAAGCTCAATTTCAAGTAAATTTCCAATTTACCTTCCAATCTTAATTTATTTAAATCATTATAACCTCTGTATTAAAGTATGATTTAAATACTTAATCATATTTTATTTTAATAAAATCAAACTCCATTATTAAACTTATTATTATTAAACAAATTTATACATAGCTTAAATGCATGAATTTAACTATACATAATATATTTTTTATAATATCAAAAAAATCCATATTTATTAAACCGTATAATTCTATCCAAAACCATAGAAATCATTTTCCAAATAGTTATATATATATATATATATATATATATATATATATATATAGACCGACAGTGTCTGTATATAATTTTCTATCCTATGGTCAAGTGATCCAAATATTTATCATTTCAATCCGTAATTTAAAATAAAAACACAGTTATATATCATTTCAAACCGCAATCCCGAATGAAATAAAATTCATAACAACTTGCAGTTTATAACAATATAAAATACAACATCCATTCATCAAATATCAATCATCAACCATTTATCACAATCATCATCTAATTAAATCAATATATAATCAGAAAATAAATAACAGGCATTTACTGGCAGTTTATATTCAATAATAAATTAAATAACTATTTAACTGGCAGTTTATATGCAATAATAACTTAAATAACAATTTAATTCAATAAATTCAATTTAATCGAGATGATGAATAAAAATATGCCAAACAGTCATAAATGAATTTCTAATCTCATCAAAAATTAATTTAACACACATAAGAAATTTTAGAAGTTGTAAGTGGGTTAAAACACTCACCTTTTTAATTTAAATTGAATTTAAATCCAATTTAAACCCAAAATTTTTGAACAGTCTCAGAATTCGTCCGAGCGAGCGCTTAAATGTCCGGAATTCCAATACGAACCTAGCAGAGAAAACCGCGCGTAAAACGGACCTCGTATGAGAAAGTTCTGTGAGTTAGAACGAGTTGAAATCTTAAGCTAAATTAAAATAAATAAAATAACACGTACGAACCAAAACACGACACATCATCATCTTCAACGCACACAAGCACTCCCAGAACCGAACCCAAAATGTGCGTTCGAACCCATTGCGCCGCCCCCTTTGACCATCAAATACGATTATCTCCTACCACCTGGCCGCCTCCAACCACCACCATCTCCAAGCCCATGACGTGCCGCCTCCATCTCCCCCAATGCACGCCACCCACGTGCCCTCCAGTGGCCGTCACGCCGCCATTAGAATTAGGATTTCAAACCCTAAATCGTAAACTCCAGTCGCCACGGCGAGCAATAGAAGGCACGACTACCACCAATCCACTTCTAACACAATCCTCCACGAAACCCATATCTCAATTTTGCTGATTGAGGACAAAATCAAAAACCCCCAAATCGACGTGTAGGGTTCGCGAATTTTGATCTTTGACCGAGCTTTCAGGATGATTCGAGCATCATTTACAGAAACGAACACTTGACGTTGATTCGTATCGATGAGATCTACGTCATATTATTTTTCTGAATTTTTTTGAGCAGTTTTAAATTTCAATCTGATTTTTGAATTGAAATTGGATTTGGAATTGTCTGCCATTAGAATGAGGAGAAACAGCTAAATTGTACGTATAGAAATGAGGAATAAGAAATAGGCTAGGGTTTATAACGAGGTATATATAGGCAAGTTGAAATTATAATGGACCGAATCTATTGGATATACGCGTTGAACGATAAAATGGTCCGAAAAGCCCGTTCTGACTCCGGAACGAAATTGGTCAACCTATATATCAAAATAGATGTTTTAAAATATTCTAAAAGCAATGGAACAGGTTTAAAGTCCAAATTCCATCGTATGAAGAAGTTATGCTAAAATAAAGTTATTTCAAATTGATTTCAATTGATTTCAATTTAATTGATTTCTAGGCGTTTCGAGTCCGTACGACCAAACGACAAGTCCAATCGCTACAAAACTTGAAATCCTACAATAATTCACCGATACGGATACGATGAAACTGGTTTCAACGAAATCCAAGTTAGTGGCCAAAATGGCTATTTTCCAGTTAAATAAATTAAATAAATATTAAATAAAAAAAATCAAATCTTAAATTCTAATTCCAAAATTTTCAAAATTTTGATTTCCTCCACTATTACAGCCCTTTAAACAATTCAGATATCAATTTAAAGTTAATAAATTTACCCATTACCGCATTTAGTTTCAATTTTAATAAATTTATTAATTATCAATTGAAATCTCAATAAATCCATTTATTTGATTTAAAATCTTGCTATTCAATAAATTGACATCTTATGGGTATAATTAATATTGATTTATATTACATTTCATTAATGTATGTATCATTTCATATTAATTCCCATTAACGTAATATTTTATTTCATTTAATTTCAATAAAATGAATAAATAAATCTTAACTTCCATTCTTTTTATCCAACTAATTGTCATATTATGAATAAAATTAACATTACTTCCGATTATTACTAAAATTTACATTAACAAAACGTTAAATTTAGATTTTTTGTAATTGATTACCAAAGTTTATTTAACACATTGAGTAAATAAACAACCTATATTAATTGTCACCTATTTGCATTTAATTGCATTTATAAGTTTGTTACTTATCAACCCAGGGTATAATTCCATATATAACACTAATTTTATTCCATTACTATTTATGATACCCCTGCATTACATACTTCAATATTTCCATTTTCATCTTTATTTCAATTGCATAATATTTAATTTCAGTTGCTACAATAATTACACTTATTATAAATTAGATTCCAATGGAATGATTTATTTCAATTCAAATCTTTTTATTAAGTTCATTAGTACTCTATAAACCTAGTTACCTTGTTTTTCCCTTCATTACCTTAATATACTCCAATTTAACAACTCCTAAACATTGTATTACATTTCACATTAATGTAACATTTATTTACATTTAATAAAAATTTATTATTAATTTCAATTAACAAGCTAAATAAATATGTAACATACAATAATCATTACCGTTACCCTTTAGTCACATAAATAAGCTTTTATTACTTACAAATCAATGTTGCCATTTATTCTCATACTACTAATTTCATTCACTTATGTTCAATTTATAACCAAACATAACATTTAGATTTATTTTCATTAATTGGTATTCCATTCAATTCATAAATTTATTAACTTGATTAGTATTGTTTACCTTGCATTCAAGTTATTATTTCATTAATATGATTCCCAATTTTATTTCTTTCAGTATTAATTACACAATCATATTAAATTAGCAAATTATAATGTTTCTACTATTTCAATAAATTTGAACTCCATTCAAGTTATTAGCCATTCACTTACACTCATACCGTTGCAATTCATTCCATTTATTATTTTAGTTAATAATTCATGAATTTATATTTTCTTAAATATTAAATTTCAAAAACCCTATTAAATTAACAATTATAATTAATGAAAATTTACGGGTCGTTACACTCTCCCCCACTCAAAACTTTTCGTCCCCGAAAAGGAAGAGAAGGGAAAAAAAAGGATTAAATAAACAATACATCTCATTTAAAATATTAACTTTATAAACAATAAATTTTCAAAATTAATTAATTTAAATAAAGTATACCAATTTGTAACCATTAAATCTCTTTATACTCAAATGAATAAAGTTTAGAAAACCTTTTCAAAATTTTCTAAGTCTAAAATTTACGGAAAATTTCGGCAGAGTCTCCTTTGTACGAAGAGGCTCGGGAGAAAATATAATATCAAATATAACAATATACAGTATATATTTTCCAAAATAATATATATATATCCCAACCCGGGAACAATAATATAATAACGCTATAAACCATAATTCGAGAATGTACCTATTAGTCGGGCAATTTACGCTTATATTATGAAACCATAAGCAATAGCAATTGCTTCCATAACCTACATTTCACTTATATAATCCAAAAGAGCCAATAATTATATAAAATGAAATATTTAAGTTGTTTTATTCACAAACAAACAAATCAATACAACAAAAACCAATTGCAACAAACAGCATACACATCAAATACAAATCAACCATCCAAGCAGGACAAACATTTGTTTGTTTGGGTTAAGACACTTTAAATCACCTAGAATGATAAATAACTATGCAGTATTCCACTTACTCAACAGTCTTAGATAAACTCAATAGATTAATCATACATCCAAGCAAATTTAAAGTATCCTTGCCCAAACAACCATAAACCAATCAACAACGATTTCAAACAATAGATCAAGTTCATTCTTATTAATTACATTTCATAATATTTGTTGTTTTGATTTCCTTTCTTTCATATAATGATTTATCTTTTTAATTTACCTTTACTTCTTACAAATTTTTGTTTATGACATTCATGTTTTAATTTGATTTCTTAGCATATCAATTCATCTACTTAAGTTTATAATCATTTATTTAAAACACTTATCCTTTTATTATATTATATTAGAAGCATTTTCAATTAAGATTAAGTTCATAACAATAGAACATCAAATTCTTATTTATTAATGAATTTCATTGAATTCTTTCATTACCTCAAGTTTTCACTTGTACAATATCCATTGCATTTTCTTATTAAACATTCAACTTTTAATATTTGGTAAGTTATATATATGCTTTTAAGAATGTAATTGAAAGTTATACAGTTTTCTCATTTCTTTTAATTAATTTAATGTCCAATAATCATATCTTTTGTTTTATAGGTTACAATTTCAATTTTCTTGAAATTTCATTTATAACTTAGCATTAAATCTATTATTTCATTTATAGGTTTCAATTATTAGTTAAATTCCGTTTTACTAAGGCAATTGAAACTATTAATTAATGGAAAATTTAGTTTTAAATACCGGGTTAAATTTCAAATCATTTTAAAAATAATAAATTAAATGTATATACTTACAACTTATATATCTATTATATTTAAAACAATTTAAAATTTATATTTGTTTATCAAAATAAACCTGCAGCAAAACTACTACAGTGGCCTTCCCACTTCGAAACTCGAAAATGAATGTCGATAATGCGTGCACTCATCACCGAAATTATTTTCCAGCGACAGAGTGGGGAGTACAGAACTTATTTCTTTCCTAAAATTTCTTTAAAATAATTCTTTCAAATCATATTGAAATATTTATAACAAAAGATACTTCTAAATAATATTATTATATCCCAAAATAATTTGAAATAAATTTTCAAAACCCAGGAACTTAAGTTCTAAATTCCCAATTTTCATTTATTAAATTTCTCAGTCTCATTTCAACTATTATTTATAAATTTCGTTACCTAACAACCAATATATTACAACCAAATATAACCTTTATAAAAAATTTATTTTTACATATAGAAAATATAATAAGAAAAATTATTTCATTCACCTATATTTAAAACAAATATTGCGTCGATCTGTCCTATTAAGTGTTTAGAAATCTCTATTGATGTCATAGCGTCCCATGTACCAACCAGAATTTATAAATACAAAACGGAACAAATTAACACAATATTAAAACCCTTTTATAACACTAACAAATACGCTCTCTCATATATATACACTCAGCGACTCATTATAGGGTATTACTACCCTACTAATAAAGAGTCAGACCCCACAAAGCTAAGGTTTATCGCTAAACCAAAGCTCTGATACCAGATGTAACATCCCGCCTTTTTGTACGTTTTAAATCGATGATAAACCACACATGTTAGACTTAAACCATATAGAAGGGCGGATTGTTATGGGGTAAATAAGAAAAAGCAAAGAAAGAAAAAGAACAAAACAGAATCTTGCAGCGGAATGATAAAATATTATAATCAAATATACAGTTTATGAAATTGTTTTACAAAATATTCGATTATGCTTATACAATATATATCAGAGTTACACATACCAGAGAAAAATAAATAATGCAGCGGAACAGTATGAATGCAGTGGAATACAATAAATAATAGTAATACAAATCTTCGTCTTCATCCTCCAAATATAAAGTCTTTAAATCCTGAAATGCTCAGACTAACCCGAGCGAATTGAAAAGACAAAACACTCGAGTCAGAACTAAAAGATCTTATGTAAGTTAAATCAATGGTAAAATATGAGTGGACGGTGTCAGAGATGTTTAAGGGATCTGACATCTCCTATCCAGTGTCAGATGTGAGTGCAGTAACTTAAAAGATGCTCAGGATTCACATCTCCTAAGGATCTGTTAAACTATTTACTATGTAGTAATATTTCGTTATTATAATAATGTCTATAGTAAAGTAAGCTTACTTTTAAATAGCGTTAACGCTTTACATTTTCCACCTTAACACGTAATAGTCCCAGTAGTCCATCTTGTATCATGGTTCCTCCTGATCGGGAAGCCACTAGAGGATACCACACGGGCTACAGGAGAAAACCAAACTCGTACAAGGCACGCTATGGTAGGTGACATGGCACAACTAGGCAATGCCAGGGTAGATATACCAATTACGCTTTCGGGCCGGTGGTAACGCATAGCCGCAGCTACCGCCCACCTCGAGCCACACCCCCAAATAAAAAATCAAAAGTGGCCACCAAATCAATCCAAAAGTCAAAGTATAATATCGAAGGGATGCGTCCGATCAAAAGTGTTACCTCATTAGCCCGTCAATCGCTCCTGTTTTAGCTACCTTATGCCAACTCACAGGAGTCGGGTCTACGTATTTACCTCAAAGGAAACGCCGCCACCATCCTACTTCATTTTGGAATCTCCACCGTGTACACGGTTGTTAAAGTGGTTTTCGGAGTTGGCAGAGAGTATGACAACTTCCGATCCCGGTCTCTTTAACAACCAAACGTTATTATAACACCGCGGTCATTTCAAAATAATTATACTTCAAAACCAAAATATACTATCCATTTCAAAACCATATAAATACAATATCATTTCCCTTTCAAAAACCAAATAAAGATGATATCATTTTTATAAAACCCAAATCAATATAATATCATTTTTATTTCGAATATATCCTTTTCAAAATCATAACACTTTCAAAATTTTAATATTTCGAAACCAAACACTTGAAATATATCCTTTCAAAACATAATACTTCGAATTTCATAGCTTCTAAATCGTAACTTTCAAAACTTAAATAGTTTGGATATTCAAACAATATATAAAATAAAATAGTTTGAATTTAAAATCACTTTATAAAGTAAAATAGTTTCCTCGACTTTTCAATTTTATTCACTTTATATTAAATCTCAATTCATAACTTTCAACTCACTTTCAGTTTCAATAAACCATTTCAATTTCAATATATTTCAAACTTTGAGTATTAAACAATTTCAAAACTAAGTTTGATAATTATGATTCAATAATTCAATGTTCTATTATTTAGTTTTGAAATATTTGCATAATAAATCCATTATCATTTAAATAAAAATCAAATTACAAATAACTAGATATTTCTTTTAATTTGTTTATACTTGAAATATTCATTTAACTCATCTTGAACAAAATCCAGTTAGAAAAATCATACCTTTTAAAATTTCAAGTTTAATAAATTTTACATCAACATATGGAGTTTAATTCTTGAATAAGCTCAATTTTGAATAAATTTTCAATATACCTTCCAATCTTAATTTATTTAAATCATTATAACATCTATATTAAAGTATGATTTAAATACTTAACCATATTTTATTTTAATAAAATCAAACTCCATTATTAAACTTATTATTATTAAAAAAATTATATATAGCTTAAATACATGAATTTAACTATATATTTTTTTATAATATCAAAAAAATCCATATTTATTCAACCATATAATTCTATCCAAAACCATAGAAATCATTCTTCAAATATTTGTATATATAGACCGACGGTGTCTGTATATAATTTTCTATCCTATGGTCAAGTGATCCGGATATTTATCATTTCAATCCGTAATTTAAAATAAAAATATGGTTATATAACATTTCAAACCGCAATCCCGAATGAAATAAAATGCATAACAACTTGCAGTTTATAACAATATAAATACAACATCCATTCATCAAATATCAATCATCAACCATTTATCACAATCATCATCTAATTCAATCAATATATAATCAAAAAATAAATAACAGGCATTTACTGGCAGTTTATATTCAATAATAAATTAAATAACTATTTAACTGGCAGTTTATATGCAATAATAACTTAAATAACAATTTAATTCAATAAATTCAATTTAACTGAGATGATGAATAAAAATATGTCAAACAGTCATAAATAAATTTCTAATCTCATCAAAAATTAATTTAACACACATAAGAAATTTTAGAAGTTGTGAGTGGGTTAAAACACTCACCTTTTGAATTTAAATTGAATTTAAATCAAATTTAAACCCAAAAATTTTGAACAGTCTCAGAATTCGACAAAGCCAGTGCAAAATGTCTGGAATTCCAATACGAACCTAGCGGAGAAAATTGCGCATAAAACGGACCTCGTGTGAGAAAGTTCTGTGAGTTAGAACGAGTTGAAATCTTAAGCTAAATTAAAATAAATAAAACAATACGTACGAACCAAAAAACGCCACATCATCATTTTCAACGCACGCAAGCACTCCCAGAACCGAACCCAAAATGTGCGTTCGAACCAATTGCGCCGCCCCCTTTGACCATCAAATACGATCGTCTCCTACTACCTGGCCGCCTCCAACCACCACCATCTCCAAGACTATGACGTGTCGCCTCCATCTACCCCATGCGCGCCACCCATGTGCCCTCCAGTGGCCGCCGCCACCGCCGTTAGATTTAGGATTTCGAACCCTAAATGGCAAACTCCTGTTTCCACTGTGAGCAATAGAAGGCACGGCTACCACTAATCCACTCCTAACGCAATCCTCCACGAAACCCATATCTCGATTTTGCTGATTGTGACCAAAATCGAAAACCCCCAAATCGACGTGTAGGGATCGCGAATTTTGAGCTTTGACCGAGCTTTCAGGATGATTCGAGCATCATTTATAGAAACGAACATTTGATGTAGATTCGTATCGATGAGATCTACGACATATAATTTTTTTGAATTTTTTTGAGGAGTTTGATTTTTCAATTGCAATTGGATTTGGAATTGTCTGCCATTGAAATGAGGAGAGACAGCTGAATTATACGTACAGAAATGAGGAATAAGAAATAAGCTAGGGTTTATAACGAGGTATATATTGGCAAGTTGAAATTATAATGGACCGGATCGATTGGATATACACGTTGAATGATAAAATGGCCCGAAAAGCCCGTTCTGACTCCGGAACGAAATTGGGTCAACCCATATATCAAAATAGATGTTTTAAAATATTTTAAAAGCAATGGAATAGGTTTCAAGTCCAAATTCCACGTACGAAGTAGTTATTCTAAAATCAAGTTATTTCAAATTGATTTCAGTTGATTTCAATTTAATTGATTTCTGAGCGTTTCGAGTCCGTATGACCAAACGGCAAGTCCGATCGCCACGAAACTTGAAGTCCTATAATAATTCACCGATGCGGATCTGAAGAAACTAGTTTCATCGAAATCCGAGTCAGTGGCCAAATTGGCTATTTTCGAGTTAAATAAATTAAATAAATATTAAATAAAAAAAATCAAATCTTAAATTCCAATGCCAAAATTTTCAAGTTTTATCATTTTTGATTTCCTACACCATTACAACCCTATAAACAATTCAGATATCAATTTAAAGTTAATAAATTTACCCATTACTGCATTTAGTTTCAATTTTAATAAATTTATTAATTATCAATCGAAATCTCAATAAATCCATTTATCTGATTTAAAATCTTGCTATTCAATAAATTGACATCTTATAGGTATAATTAACATTGATTTATATTACATTTCATAAATGTATGTTTCATTTCATATTATTTCCCATAACGTAATATTTTGTTTCATTTAATTTCAATAATCCATTTATTAAGATTTAAATTCCAATAAATAAATAAATCTTAACTTCCATTCTTTTTATCCAACCAATTGTCATATTATGAATAAAATTAACATTACTTCCAATTATTACTTAAATTTACATTAAAAAAACGTTAAATTTAGATTTATTGTAATTGATTACCAAAGTTTATTTAACACATTGAATAAATAAACAACCTATATTAATTGTCACCTATTTGCTTTTAATTGCATTTATAAGCTTGTTACTTATCAACCCAGGTTATAATTCCATATATAACACTAATTTTATTCCATTGCTATTTATGATAACCCTGCATTACATACTTCAATATTTCCATTTTCATCTTTATTTCAATTGCATAATATTCAATTTCAATTGCTACAATAATTACACTTATTATAAATTAGATTCCAACGGAATGATTTGTTTCAATTCAGATCTTTTTATTAAGTTCATTACTACTCTATAAACCTAGTACCTTGTTTTTCCCTTCATTACCTTAATATACTCCAATTTAACAACTCCTAAACATTGTATTACATTTCACATTAACGTAACATTTATTTACATTTAATAAAAATTTATTACTAATTTCGATTAACAAGCTAAATAAATAGGTAACATACAATAATCATTACCGTTACCCTTTAGTCACATAAATAAGCCTTTATTACTTACAAATCAATGTTGTCATTTATTCTCATACTACTAATTTCATTCACTTATGTTCAATTTATAACCAAACATAACATTTAGATTTATTTTCATTAATTGGTATTCCATTCAATCCATAAATTTATTAACTTGATTAGTATTGTTTACCTTGCATTCTTGTTATTATTTCATTAATATGATTCCCAATTTTATTTCTTTCAGTATTAATTACACAATCATATTAAATTAGCAAATTATAATGTTTTTACTATTTCAATAAATTTGAACTTCGTTCAAGTTATTAGCCATTCACTTACACTCATACTGTTGCAATTCGTTCTATTTATTATTTTAATTAATAATTCATGAATTTATATTATCTTAAATATTAAATTTCAAAAAACCTATTAAATTAACAATTATAATTAACGAAAATTTACAGGTCGTTGCACTGGGGCTGATAAATTATGTATTCTAAAGTACATGCGGGTTCATCCGGTTAGTTTCACTTGGATTTTCCCAATGGTTATTTTTTCCAGTTGCCATATATGATCGCTCAACTTTGAAAATGATAAGTTCGTAATACTTGAAAGTCAGATGCCAAGATCATATGGGGCTTAAAATAGTCTAAATTAATTTTGAATTGGAGAGCAATAACCTCTAATAAATTACGTATCATAAGAAGTAGAAGTTTAAAATCATCTGAAAAAGTGTAATAACATATAACCAAACTATTATGAATCCAAGCACACGCCCAACGTTGAAACAAAGCAATTAACAAGGCTACATAGTAGCTTATGCTATATAAGTATGCAAATAGGTATCATTTCTGTATATTTAACACACAACTACTAGGAGCTAGCTCAGGTAGCTAATAAGGCCATTCTCCTACATAGTTTCTAGGGGGGTAATAATTGCTGGTGATGAAAACTCCGCATCGTTGCATGTTACACATGCACATCTAATACTAACTGAGTTAGCCCACACGACCTGAGTGTAGTGACCACACATTTGGTTAGAAGCACACGTGTTACTCTTGTAGTCATAGTACCGCTTCTCGTCAACCCATAAGTTAACAGCATCTACTGCTGTGTATGTGGTGAAATTTTATTTTAATTTGAGCGGAAGCGGTTTATTTGTTCAGGATCTAGTATTGCCTATTTAGATACCAATGACACTTAAAAAAGAATTATGCAGTCTCACAGAATAATAACAGAAATAAGAGACACAGAAGATTTAACGTGGTTCGGATATGAATATCCTACGTCCACGGAGATCCAACAACTTTTTATTTCACTGAAGGAAAGAGTACAAATGAGAGGAAAGAATAATGGTGGATACTACACTTGGTTGTACATATGAAGATGAAATTCTTTCATTTAAATAGACTTGATAATGAAGGGTTGCTTGGAGATTAAGCAAATCAATTTCCTGATTACCCAGATATATTTCCTAATTGCATGATTTGATTTTAGTATAAATAGATGGCGTAATCTTCATCTTTCCTTTATTCTCCATGCCTAATCATTTATTTCTTCATATAGAAAATATATTGACTAATTAATTGATTGACTAATTAATTAGTTTCCTTTAAAATATCCTTCCATATATCAGCCAAATTAATTGATTTGATTGAATCAATTAATCAATTTCTTTCCTCTTTAACAAATATTTGAATCATCCAAATTCAACACTCCACCTTGATTCAAATATAACAATCTCTCTTCATCACCTTATCATCAAGCAATCAACATAGAAGTTGTTGGGTCTAGCGCCCCATGGTGCTCAAGTAACAAATATCAAACTTATCAAGTTTGAGCAATGTTCAAACTTGTCCTTTGGTGACTTAGGCATCATATCTAAAGGATTATACAAAGTACTCACTTTCAACAATTTGATCTTGCTTCGTTCTTCCTCAAGCATAAGAAAGAAACCTCTAACTTCAATATGCTTCGTCCGTGAACTATAAGCTTGATTTTCTACAAGATGAATCGCACTCTGACTGTTTGAAAATAGCTCTACTGTCCGCTGCACCAGTGAAAGATCATCCAACAACTGAAGTAAGTAAAATCCTTCATTTGTTGCTTCCACAATCGATATCAACTCTGCTCCGGTAGTCGATAAAGCTACGATAGATTGCAGCTTTGATCTTCATGAAATCGAGCCTATGCCAAGTGTAAAAACATAGCCCGACACTGACTTCCTAGCATCTCTATCCCAAGCATAATCAGAATCACGGTATCTTCTAAGAAAGATGTCACCATCCACTCCACCATATAACAAGCCCACCGAAGAAGTTTCTCGAAGATATCTAAGAATCTACTTTACAGTTTGTCAATGCTCTTTGCCTGGGTTAGACATATATCGACTCACAACACCCACTGCATGGGCCAAATCTGGTCTTGTGCACACCATCGCATACATAAGACTACCAACAGCACTAGAATAAGATATATCAGCCACATACCTCTTCTCTTCTTCCGATGAGGGAGATAAGTCTTTTGACAACTTAAAATGAGAGCCTAATGGAATGCCAACCGGTTTAGCTTTCTCCATTCCAAATTGAGCGAGGACCTTCTCGATGTACTGCGCTTGAGTGAGCCTTAACTCTCTCCGCTTCCTATCGATGCTTATCTCCATACCCAATATTCTTTGTGCGTTTCCCAAATCCTTCATGTAAAACTCTCTACTGAACTCTGCTTTCAACTCCTTAATTTTGACCATACTCCGAGATGCAATTAGCATATCATCAACATATAACAACAAATAAATCATATCACCATCACATCTCCTGAAATAAACACACTGGTTTTTGAAACTTCTGGAGTATCCATGTAAAAGCATAAACTTATCAAACCTCTTATACCATAATCTAGGAGACTGCTTTAGTCCATATAGAGATTTGTTGAGTTTGCAAACATAGTCTGGCCTGCTACTATCAATGAACCCTAACGGCTGCTTTAAATAAATCTCCTCATCCAGATCACCATGCAAGAATGCACTTTTGACATCTAGTTGCTCTAATTCCATATCATAATGAGCAACTAATGCCAAAAGAATACGAATAGAAGTATGCCTAATTACTGGAGCAAAGATATCATGATACTCTTCCCCCTTCTTATGAACATACCCCTTTGCGACTAACCTTGCCTTGTATCTAAGATTACCATTTTCACCGTCTTTCACTCTATAGATCCACTTGCATCCAATAGCTCTCTTGTCGGTGCGAAGAGGTACCAAATACCAAGTATGATTTCTCTGCAATGATTTAATCTCCTCCTCCATAGCAACTAACCAACTGGAACTGTTAACTGATGCGATAGCTTCTCTATAATCACAGGGCTCATCATGGACAACATTCAAAGCATATGTTGCCATATCATCGAAGTTAATATCTTCGATGCTCAATCCAACAAACTCATCAAGCCACTTAGGCTTTCTTCTTTGTCTGACAGGCCTAGGTTGCTACACCTCGAGTTTGATCCTCTATACCAACATCGATATTATCCTCGTTAACCACGATGTCATCGAAAACACCATTCGAACGTCTATGGAAAGAATCAACAGATGACTTGCTTGTGTCTGGTATTCTTCACATGTCCTCTCATTGTCATCTGATGAGGAAGGCTCCACCTTCAACATAGCCTTCTCATCAAAAGTCACATGCCTGCTCATAACGATCTTCTTGCTAATAGTACACCACAACCTATATCCTTTCACTCCTCTCCTATAATCTAGAAAAATACACTTGCGAGCTCTAGGTTCAAGCTTCCCATTGCTCTCATGCACATAACCTGGGCAATCAAACACTCTGAGAAATGAATAGCTAACAGGCTCTCCTTTTCATACTTCTTAAGGAATCTTCATATCCATGACAGTAGAAATTGTACGGTTGATGAGGAAAGCCGCCATAGATAAAGCTTCAGCATAAATTCCCTTCTTCATTTTAGCAGTCACTCTAAGGCATTTTGTTCTCTTCAATAATGTCCAATTCATTCTTTCTGCAACTCCATTAGACAAGGGGTTGCCTGGTGTGGTGTAATGCATCTTAATGCCTTCGGACTCACAATAGTCGATGAATTTCTGTGACACAAATTCACCGGCATTATCTGAACGGAGAACTTTCAGTTTCTTCCCTGACCGCTTCTCAACCATAGATGTCCACTTCCGAAATTTGGCAAAGGTTTCACTCTTGACTGAATAAAGTATACTCATACTTTACGAGAGAAATCATCTATAAATGAAAGAAAATATCGGGCTCCACCTAAAGACTGACAAGGAGAGGGACCCCAGACATCTATATGAACATATTCCAAGACAGCTTTTGCTTTATGATCTCCTATACCAAAAGAAATCTTCGTCTGCTTTCCAAGAACACACTCTTGACAAAAACCAAGTTTTGAATGATGAACTCCATCAATCAATCCTCATTTTCTCAACTCATCCATGTTGCGCTCACCGATGTGACCCATCCGTATAATCTAGAAGAATCCGAAGCAACAGATGTAACAGAAGCTGATTCACCCATTGCACTAGTGCCCTTTAATAGATAAAGATTTCCTGCCCTCACACCTCTCATAACAATCATGAAACCCTTCGACGTCTTCATTTTCTCTCCTTCCACTACAATCTTCAAGCCAAGTCTACTCAATTCCCCAACAGAGATCAAGCTCCTCCTTAAATCAGGTACATGTCTAACATCGGTGATCGTACGAATAACACCATCAAACATCCTAATCATCACGCTACCAACACCCACCATACGGCAAGAAGCATCATTACCCATCAGAACTTCTCCTCCATTAATTTCACGGTAAGTGGAAAAGCAGTTCCTATCAGGTGTCATATGATAGGATGCGCCAGAATCAATCAGCCATAAGTTGCTCTTCCTAGAAGAGCCAGAAGCTGTAAATACATCGGTGTCACTTTCTGTATTTGATTTCTCTGCTGTAGAAGTTGAGGCTTGCTTTGGATCTTTTCTTCTACCTTCAAGCTTGGGACATTGTGCTATGAAGTACCATGGTTTCTTACAATAATGGTAAGTCAAATTCTTAGGCTCCCTAGACTGAGACCGTGAAGAATTCCGTCCTCCACCTTTCTTCGACCTGCTTTGGCATCTACCTATCTGAACAGATAAGCCTTCGGAATCACTATCCAAGCTAGTGCTCGCCAATCTATCTCTTAATACTTCATTGTGAAGACCAGCCTTTACATCAAACATGCAAATTTGACTGCGGCCATAAATCACGGAATTAACAAAAGCAGTATATTCCTTAGGCAAGGAACATAAGAGGATCACAGCTTGAGCCTCATCGGTAATATCAACTTCCGCTGCCTTTAGGTTCATAATCAAAGTCGTCAAAGCGTCTACATGCTCCATGAGATCAGCTCTAGGCTTCAACTTGAACGAATAGAGTTGTTGCTGAAGAATAATCCGATTAGTGAGAGACTTGTCTTGATATGCATCCGATAATGCATCTCATAGTTCCTTTGTCATCTTCTTCTGAGAGAATTCTCTAAGAACTTCATCTGAAATGTTCAACTGAATTATTGTAAGAGCTTCATCTTCCATCTCTTCCAAATTAGCTGCATCAATACTGTTTGCGCCAAAAATGGTCACAAACACCCGATATCGTGAAAGCACCCGTTTATCAACACAGATCAACAATAATAAACACAGAACTCAGATCTAAGAGATTGTAAATGCAGCAAATCACAAATAACGGTAAAAAACACAGGATTTATAGTGGTTCGGCGTTCGTGCCTACGTCCACTTTGAAGGTTCTCTCTTTATTGATTCACTTGATGATATTAATCAATTACAGTGGATTACAGTCGATGATAGCTTTGAAATATGAATACAACAGCGATAATGAAGTATGGAATTCAATCCGGCAGAATCTGGACGTTCAATGGTGGAAGCTCCGAAAGATCCCCTTTTCTGAAGGCTTCAGGGTGCTATTTATAAGCGTAGGAGGCCTAGATCTCGCTCAAACTTCGGGAGACTTCTTTTGGCACGTGAGTGGGCCCACGCGACCGACCCCATCAAGTTTCGACTCGATCTGACATCGATTCGAAGTGATTTCGAACCCATCAAGAAATGGTCCAATCGAGTTGGAACTTGGCAGGAACAATCTTTATCTTGTATGGAATCTACTGTGAAAATTTCGTTGCATTTGGATGAGTGGTTTAGGAGATACAATCGATTCGAATTGGAGTTTTTCAGCTGGCTGTGTAGTTCGAATCCATTCCTTCGAACCCACTCTTTTCGAGTCGGTCGGCTCACGTGGCCTTGTTATGAGGTGGCGCGCGTCTTTCGAGTCGATCCGGTCTTCTCTCCTTGTTGAGCGCTTCGTCTCCGTGAATCTTGCCGTCTTCGTATCGTGGAGTGACACGTTATCCAAGCTAGTTGACTTGGTGGATACGAACAAATGAATGTTCCTGGGTTCGAACTTGATCGATTCAAACCGAGGTATCCTAGTGGTTTTTAGCTCGATCGATTCGAACAAGATCGGTTCGAAGTGGCTTGGGTTCGAACCTGGTGGGTTTGAATGGATTCAAACATAGACATACGAAGATGGATTCGAAGTGAGGGTTTGCCCGATGGAGTCGAACTAAGGCATACGAGGGTGGATTCGTACTGTTGCTGTCTTGATGGATTCGAGGCACGGCTGTACCTCATGGGTTCGAAGCTGATGGAGTCGAATCAAGGCGCTCTGATGGGTTCGACTCAATGGATTCGAAGGCGATGGATTCGAAGTAGGTGGAGTCGAGTCAATGGATTCGAACATAATCTCCGGCCATCTATTCGAACTATGGGGTATCCTATGGGTTTGAACCGAACAGGGGCTATCTTTCTCAAATTGAATCCATCATATCTTGAGCATACGAACTCGGATTGACTCGAAACTTGAAACGCTGGCTCTCGTGGATTTGCTTGTCATGTCTTGTCGATTCTGGCACAATCCGGACTCGGACAAAATTCATCGACATCCATAGCGAAGCGAAGTACAACCAATCTCTGAGATGAACTGTCTTTTGTTTTTGATCGACCTTTAGGTGTCACGGCTTTGCCAAAAAGCGGGATAACATTTGCCCCCCAAAACATGCCTTGCAGTAGGAAGGCGTGTTTTGCAATGCCTTGAGTTGGATGTTCATGTCCTATCACCAACCTGTAAAGAACTTGATAGTTTCATATGTCCTCAAATGACGATCTTTCGGGATCGAGCTATTTGGTATGAAGCGCGGCCATTCATGGTCAAGCGCCTAACTTCAAATGACGATCGTTCGTGATCGAGTCATTTGAGGTGAAGTGCGACCGTGCGCGGTCAAGCGTATAAACCCATGCGTCGATCGTTCGGGATCGAGTCATCTGCGGTGAAATGTGACCATTCAAGGTCAAGCGCTTAACCTCAAATGACGACCGTTCGGGATCGAGTCATTCGAGGTAAAGTGCGACAGTGCGCGGTCAAGTGGCGGACCTCAAATGAAGACCGTTCGCGATCGAGCCATTTGAGGTGAGATGAGTTGTGCCGTTCGGGGCGAGTCGTGCCTGTTCGAGGCGAGTTGTGACCGTTCGCGATCGTGTGTCGTTCGAGGCGTTTTTGTGACCGTTCGAGGTCGGGTGCCGTTCGTGGCGAGTGGTGACTGTTTGAAGTCGGGTGCCGTTCGAGGCGAGAAAGTGTGCCCGGGAGGGCTTGGTATTATCGATACCAGGCTCACGTTCACGTGGGTCCCTGGATCGTTTGTCAGGGCGGTTTATCGCCATCTCAGAGCATGCCTAAGGACCGTTCGCGACCCCGTACATGTGTAAGTAGCTTAGCCATTTCAGAATTACCAGGATCAAATATCTATTCAACAGATGAATTTTAAAATAGAAATGTCCAAACAAACCAAGTCTAAATGTCCAAATCAAAATGAAACAAAAGCAAAGCAAGGATGTCAAAGTGTAAATTCTCACAACGGTAGGGGTAGCCATTCAGAGCATGCCTGTGGATCGTTCGCGATCTTGTACATGTGTAAATGATTAACCCACGTTAGTGAGAGGTTTACTACTTGTTCATCGTTATTTCAATTAATTGATGATCAAACGGTGTCCCGATTCAAGGCCACCCCTGGCTGATGTAGACGGTGGTCGCTCCGGCTCCACCGCTGAAGCTCGCCTCCTCACATACTGAAGGAGCATACCGTTCCTGATATGCCCTTCCACCTCGTCCTTCAGATGCCTACAATCATTAGTGTTATGACCATTTAATTCATGAAATACACAAAACTTATCTGATCTCCTTTCGTCAGAAGTTGGATCCCTTCGTATCGGTCTACGATAGGGAACCTGCTCTTTGGTATCCTGGTAAATCCGCTCCAAACTCTCAGTCAGCTCGGTGTAAGTAGTGAATCGCAGCTCCCTCCGTTGCCTTTTGACCTATCATTATAATCCTCAGCCTTTCGTTTTCCTTTATCCTTGCCTGAGTCCTTTTCGAGAGGCTTTTTGCCTTTAAGCACATAAACTTCTATTCCCTCCCCTTCTTCTCTTTCTGCATTCGCATCCTCTAATCGTAAAAACTTTTCTGCGTCGTTGTAGAATTCCTCTAGATCCACGGGTGGATCTTTAGTCAATGAATTTTTGAACTCTGTGCCGTCAGCTATTCCGGACACAGCTGCCATCACCACCATAGATGGATCTGCTCGTCCGCCGAAGTTGCTGCTGCATTGAATCGTGCTGGATAATTCCTCAAGGTCTCTCCGGCTTTCTGCTTTAGGGTTGCCTAAGTCATCACATTCTTAAGTCTTGTAATGTGAACCCTGAATTGCCTCATAAATTTCTCGATTAAACCATTCCATGTTCCGATGGATCCATTCTCCAATTGTCTAAACCACAATGCTGCAATATCCGTTAAGTACAATGGAAAGCACCGGGCCATAACCTCCTCTGATGCCCCCAGCACTTCCATATGTCTCATATACTTCGTTAGATGAACCGTGGGGTCTGTTCTCCCGTCATACATGTCTAAAGATGGTAACTTGAAATCCGGTGGGTTCCTAGCTCGTCTGATTGCTGGAGTAAAAGGACTCCTATTAACATCCTCCAAATCTTTATTTACCAAACCTCCTCTCATAGCTCTTCTAACCATCTCCGCCAATCTGTCGTTGTCACCAAGATGCAATCTTCGTTCATTACTTTTAACCTGCCCCCCGAGTTCATGAGGGAACTCTGGGATCTGCCCCCTTGACTGAGCGTTCACTCCTCTACTACTCCCAGGCTGCGCAGATACTCCTCTTTCTCTCTCCGAAATTGGATCAACGTTCTCCATGGGTGCGCCTCCTAATCCAGGTGCTATGCCGGATGGTCCTGCTCCGTTCTGGACTCCATTGGCTTCTCTATTCTGTGCTCCAAGCTGTCCTATCTGTTGAAATAAACTCTGGATCAATTCCTCTTGCTTCTTCATCATTGTCTCCATCTCGTCCCTAGTGATGAAGATCGACGGTTGATTCGCTCCTGAGGAAGCCTCTTAACTTCCTTGTTGTTCACTTCTCTCTGGCCTTGGCCTTCGGCTTGATTGTCTCGTCATAATTTCTCAAATCTGAACTTTCAAACTTTCTGAATCAACTTCTAATTGGTAGAACTCCTGAGTTCAACCCTTCTCAGTGAAAGCACCAAAATGTTTGCGCCAAAAATGGTCACAAACACCCGATATCGTGAAAGCACCCATCTATCAACACAGATCAACAATAATAAACACAGAACTCAGATCTAAGAGATTGTAAATGCAGCAAATCACAAATAACGGTAAACAACACAGGATTTATAGTGGTTCGGCGTTCGTGCCTACGTCCACTTTGAAGGTTCTCTCTTTATTGATTCACTCGATGATATTAATCGATTACAGTGGATTACAGTTGATGATAGCTTTGAAATCTGAATACAACAACGATAATGAAGTATGGAATTCAATCCGGCAGAATCTGGACGTTCAATGGTGGAAGCTCCGAAAGATCCTCTTTTCTGAAGACTTCAGGGTGCTATTTATAGGCGTAGGAGGCCCAGATCTCGCTCAAACTTCGGGAGACTTCTTCTGGCACGTGAGTGGGACCACGCGACCGACCCCACCAAGTTTCGACTCGATCTGACATCGATTCGAAGTGATTTCGAACCCATCAAGAAATGGTCCAATCGAGCTAAAACTTGGCAGGAACAATCTTTATCTTGTATGGAAGCTACTGTGAAAATTTCGTTGCATTTGGATGAGTGGTTTAGGAGATATGATCGATTCTAATTGGAGTTTTTCGGCTGGCTGTGTAGTTCGAATCCATTCCTTCGAACCCACTCTTTTCGAATCGGTCGGCTCACGTGGCCTTGTGATGAGGTGGCGCGCGTCTTTCGAGTCGATCCGGTCTTCTCTCCTTGTTGAGCGCTTCGTCTCCGTGAATCTTGCCGTCTTCGTATCGTGGAGTGACACATTATCCAAGCTAGTTGACTTGGTGGATACGAACAAATAAATGTTCCTGGGTTCGAACTTGATCGATTCGAACCGAGGTATCCTAGTGGTTTCGAGCTCGATCGATTCGAATAAGATCGGTTCGAAGTGGCTTTGGTTCGAACCTGGTGGGTTTGAATGGATTCAAACATAGACATACGAAGATGGATTCGAAGTGAGGGTTTGCCCGATGGAGTCGAACTAAGGCATACGAGGGTGGATTCGTACTGTTGCTGTCTTGATGGATTCGAGGCACGGCTGTACCTCATGGGTTCGAAGCTGATGGAGTCGAATCAAGGCGCTCTGATGGGTTCGACCCGATGGATTCGAAGGCGATGGATTCGAAGTAGGTGGAGTCGAGTCAATGGATTCGAACATAATCTCTGGCCATCGATTCGAACTATGGGGTATCCTATGGGTTCGAACCGAACATGGGCTACCTTTCTCAAATTGAATCCATCATATCTTGAGCATGCGAACTCGGATTGACTCGAAACTTGAAACGTTGGCTCTCGTGGATTTGCTTGTCATGTCTTGTCGATTCTGGCACAATCCGGACTCGGACAAAATTCATCGACATCCATAGCGAAGCGAAGTACAACCAATCTCTGAGATGAACTGTCTTTTGTTTTTGATCGATCTTTTGGTGTCACGGCTTTGCCAAAAAGCGGGATAACAAATACCTTTCAATTTCTCAGGCATAGAAACAACCTTGTAAGTCTTCTCCTTCTTCATTACAGCCTCCATCTTCATCTTCCAAGTACCAAAATCTCATTTTCCGTCAAAACATGTTACTCTATAATTGACACCAGATCTGCCAACAGACTTACTAGAAGTAGCCATTAATATCCAAACAGGAACAATAACACTAGCTCTGATACCAAACTGTAGTAAAATTTTATTTTAATTTGAGCGGAAGCAGTTTATTTGTTCAGGATCTACTATTGCCTATTTAGATACCAATGAAACTTAAAAAAGAACTATGCAGTCTCACAGAATAATAACAAAAATAAAAGATACAAAAGATTTAACGTGATTCGGATATGAATATCCTATGTCCACGGAGACCCAATAACTTTTTATTTCACTAAAGAAAAGAGTACAAAAGAGAGGAAAGAATAATGGTGGATACTACACTTGCTTGTACATATGAAGATGAATTTCCTTCATTTAAATAGACTTGATAATGAAGGGTTGCTTGGAGATTAAGCAAATCAATTTCCTGCTTATCCAGATATCTTTCCAAATTGTGTGATATGACTTTAGTAAAAATAGATGGCGTAATCTTCATTTCCATATCTTTCCTTTATTCTCCATGCCTAATCATTTATTTCTTCATATAGCAAATATATGACTAATTAATTGATTGACTAATGAATTAGTTTCCTTTAAAATATCCTTCCATATACCAGCCATATTAATTGATTTGATTGAATCAATTAATCAATTTCTTTCCTCTTTAACAAATATTTGAATCATCCAAATTCAATAGTGTAAACAGTACTCGGTCCTGAAAGATATTGTCGCCGTAGGGTGATCTTTGTGAATGTTTTAGACTGCAATCCCCAATTCTTTGGTTTGCATAGTCCTGTGGATATTCTACAACTGTTTCGTTCCATGATACATGCCCTACACCCACTTCATCACGTGCCGAATTGTGAGCGACAACATATAATTGAGCATCAGGGTTTTGAGCAAGTGTTGATTAAACCAAAACTACAATTACGAGGGACGAAATGATTGTTATAATGGAATAATTGGATGATCTCATTCTTTTCTTCTCTAAATCTATTTCACTTTGAATGATTGGTGTGAGGATATGTGCAACCATTGTAGGAGTATTTATATTTGTAACCTTGCACTATAATGTTTCCAACATAATTAGTATAATGAAGGATTAGGTGAAAAACAATATGTTTTTTAGTTTGTACATACATATATAAAATCATGTCTAATTGATGATCGTATTCAATGTTGGGTTTTGTTTTCTACGTTCATTTGAGGAACCATCTGTTGTACTTCAAATAGATCTACTAGCATTAGAATTTTTCCCATGCAATTTGCATAGTAAATGCTTATATATTCATTGTTACTATGGAATTTCATTTGCTATTTTAAAACGATCAGCTTACAGCCACCTCTCGTCATTAGGTACATTGTTACGCTATCAAATATTACATTAAGTACACAATAACCAACACATATCTTCGCCATATGCATGCTTGCAGAATGGTTCAATATTGATTAAAATAAAAGAGATGCTAGCGTAATGGTTCAATATATATTTATTTTCCTACACGAGGCTGAGAATCAGACTTGTGATAGTCACATCCAAGAACAAATTTGAACTGACAAGAGAAGCTGAAGTTTCTGCATATAGTAGATAATCAAATACATGAAACGGACACTTGGATGGCAATAAGCTGTATGAGTCGTAAACATTTAGCACAACTACAATTACCGGTAACTAAACTAGCTGCAAGTGATGATTACGTGTTCCAATTCTAGCAATGGAAGGCTGTAATCACAATCAAACCTCCTTTTATTATTAGCATAAATACTTTTGCATACTTGTTGATGTTTCATAGTGAATAATTACGCTTCTACTTTCTTTACCATTTGACTATTTTGGGCTCGTCGCACCTTCTCTGTTTGTATATTTTTTCTTAGCGGATATTACGTGGTAGTGTTGTGGAAAATTCTAACTCGAGACCACTCAAAATAAAACCCCAAAGCACGGCGGAAAAACGAGATCGAGGTAAGAAGTGCAAAAACAACAATTAGTATCTCAATTTCAATCTCAATCCAATGCAAGACCAATCACAATCATGAAACAAATAATATAATATAAAAACAATAACGAAAAAGTAAACCACACATCGATTTATAGTGGTTCCACTAATGTCTTATGAGTGTACATCCAGATTGAGAGAGGGTCTTTATTAATACCAATGAGAAGAGTATAAGAAATTGATTGCAATGATCAAAATCCTAATAGAATTGATTTGTGGAGAAGAAAATTGAAAAAAAATAGGTTTAGATAAATTATAATTAATGGAGGCTAAAACCCTTGATTAAATCCTTAGTCTCCTCGTCTACTCTATCGTCTTTGAATCTTGAAAATAGCTTATATATGAGAGCAGAAAACCTAGGCAAAATGTCAATATTGCCCTGCGAATATCACAAATCTTCACACCAAAACCTGAGCTGAAAATTGGTAGAAAAACATCACAAACGTCTGTCACTATGCGATAGACGTCTATCGTATACCTCGGGAAAACATTCCCTAACACCACAAACATCTGGCATAATGTGATAGACGTCTGTCCACATTCTCAGGTTTCAAACCTTGTAGTCACGAACGTTCCTCACTTTATGATAGACGTCTATCGCATGATGCTGGCCACAACACTCCACCTTTATCGTAATATCTTCCTCCTCCAAGATCCGATTTGTGAACCATTTTCACCGTTATAAAGATACTTTCAACCTTTTCAATTCTTCATATAATGTCGTTAAAATTCAACACTTCACCTCGACACTATATCCATTTTCAACTCTAATGGTACCATACCATCATCAACAACTAATAATAGCAACTATCATAACTTCTACCTTCAACTAAACGTGAATCCTTTCCTAATGAGCTCCGATAAAGCCATCGTCCATTGCACTCTATCAATGACTTCAGGCAAAACCCCCGCCCGCTCATCCAGTGTTGAAAATATCCAAATCCTAAACTATCTCATCAAAGACTAAAGGTGCTAAGAAGTGTAAACTAGCACTCACCAAGAAGATAGAATCACAATCTCTCATCGATACTCTTACTCATCAATAATCTAACTTCTCCCTCAATCATGTCACCCCGTGGCACCTAGCACTTCAACATGCGAATCAAATTCGAGCAATGGTCGAACTTCCCAACCGGTAATGCCTTGGTGAACATATCTGCAACGTTATCCTTTGTGTGCACTTTTCGATGATATAATTGCCTATCTTCATCCATGACTACTTGAAATGATCCTCACTTCAATATGCTTAGTCCATGAGCTAAACATCAAATTCTCCGCTAATTGAATAGCACTTTGGCTATCACATCCAATATTGACACTATCATGCTTGTATCCCAGGTCACACAACAATCGCCTTAAATAAAGTGCCTCATTTGCTGCCTCCACCACGGCTATCAATTCTGCCTCCGTAGTGGATAAAGCATCTATGGTCTGCAATCTCGATCTCCAACTTATGGTCGTACCACCAAGTGTGAAAACATATCCGAAAGTTGATTTTCTTTGATCCTGTATTAGTGTAGTCCTCATTACAATAACTAACCAACTTGTAATTCTTCCCATCATTACCGCAAAAAACAAGATTATGAGATGATGTATCTCTGAGGTATCTTAATATAAACTTCATATCTTCCCAACTCGATTTTCCTGGATTAGCCATATACCGACTAACCATCCCAACAGCATTCATAATATTGGGCCTTATACATAACATAGCATAAATTAGACTTCCAGCCGCACTAGCAATGACCCCTTTGCCATATAAGCCTGGTCTTTATTCAAAATAGGTAATCCCTTACACGAAAGCTTCATATGCAAAAGTAAATGTGTATTTGACGCCTTTGCATTTTCCATGCCAAACCGGCATAGTACTTTCTCATTATACTCCTTTTGAGTTAATTTCAACTCAAAACGCTTTCGATCCTTTCTATTTCCAAGTCCAATATCATCTTTGCTTCTTCAAGATCCTTCATTTCGAACTCTAATTTTGAACTCAGTTTTAATTTGTTGATTTCCTTCTTATCCTTAGAATCAATGAGCATGTCGTCCACATACAAAAGTTAATACACCTAACAATCATTTTTAAACTTCTTGAAATATACACAAGCATCCTTGATGCTTCTATCAGAACTATTTTCAAGTATAAAATGATCAAATCTCTCGTACCATTGTCCAGGTGATCTCTTTAAACCATATAGTGATTTCTTTAACTTGAAAACCAAATTTGACTTACCATCCGCAACAAAAACCTTCCGGTTGCTCCATGTAGATATCTTCATTCAAGTCACCATACAATAAGGTGGTTCTCAAATCAAGTTGCTCCAACGCCAAGTTGTGAATATCAACTATAGCAAGTAATATCCGGATTGAAATATGGCACACTCTCCCTTCCTTTATGCAAACCCATTAGCCTAGATTTACATCTCACGTCATCCTTCACCTTGTATATCCATTTGCACCCAATAGCACGGTTTGCTTTAGGAAGTGGAACAAATCTCAAGTTTGATTCTTCAACAACGATTGCATCTCTTCCTTCATGGCATAAATCCACTTTGAGTTATCACTCGACTCCTTGACGTCATCAAGGTCCATCGGCTCATCTTGGACTATGTGAAGACCATATTCCAAATTATCTCAAGAGCTAAGATAGTTCCGATCACCATATCTATCGAGTGGCCTTATAGCACGACGACCCACTCGACTAGCAATACCATCAACCAAACTCCTTTTGGCTCCACCTTGAACCGAATCCTCTCTAGAATCATGTACATCATCAACACTACTAGAGCAACCATGTGGACTATGTGATGTTACATTAATCGTTTCGTCCTCACAAGCATCTCCAACTACTCTACTCCTTGGATGAAATGTGGGAATAATTTGATTCACCATAAACCAAACCAGAACATCCGATGAGCTCTCATTATCCTTGAACAACGTTGACTCATCAAAAGTAACATGACAAGAATTCACAATCTTCTTCGTTTTTGGATTCCAATCTGATAGTCTTTTACTCCATCCATATAGCCAAGCAAAATCTCCTTGAAAGCTCTAGGCTTAAGCTTATCATTTCTCGGATTATGCAAATAAACTGGATTACCAAACATGTGAAGATAACTCAAGTCAATGCTCTTTTCCTTTCACACTCCCTTCGAAATTTTGTTACCAATAGCCGAGCACAGAATTCGATTAATAATATCCACAGTGGTTGACAAAGCTTCGGCCCAAATTCCTTAGACAAACTTGATGTCAATCTCAAAGCATCGAGCTTTCTTAAATAGAGTACGGTTCATCCTCTCTGCAACGCCATTCGACTGCCGATCTTCCAGTGTAGTAAAATGCCTTTGAACACCATAATGCTTGCAAAACTCCAAGAACTCTCCGAAAACATACTCTCCGCCTTTGTCGGACCTTAGTACCTTCAAAGACTTGCCACTTTCATTCTCAACAAGAGCTTTCATGCTTTGAACTTTGCAAATGCCTCCGAATTGGCCTTCATTACATACACCCACACCTCACGAGAAAAGTCATCAATAAAAGAAACATAATAGCGAGCTCCTCCCAAAGAAGCTACTGGAGCCGGTCTTTAAATATCCGTGCGAACATACTCAAGAACCCTTCTTGAATCATGTTTTCCCTCACCAAATGAAACTTATGCTTGCTTCTCCATGACACATTCCTCGCAAAATTCTAGTTTGTTGAAACTCTCTCCATCGATCATCTCCCTCTTCCGAAGAATATCCAAACTCCTCTCCAAGACATGACCTAACATCAAATGCCACAATGTGACATCCCGGAAATTTGGGGCAATATCAATTTAATAATCTACATAAAAAGATTAAATTGATTTGATAATATTTGTTAATAATATTTAAATTGATTTAATAATCTTCTTTTAAATAAATATTTAACTGATAGTTTATCTTTTAAGAGCTAATTTAAATTGTTTCTATTTATAATGTATATATGTATATATTGGTATATATTATAAATAGATAAGTTTTGTTTTTAAATTTAATAGATAAAGCTATGTTTTGTAATTCTACTATTTTTGATAATTTGGAAATTTAATATTGAATAAATAATATTATTTTTAAAAATACTCAAGATAAATTTAATTTGTTTAAAAATAAATTCTAGCCTAGGTTTAAATTTAAATAAAAAGATTGTTTTGTTCTTTTTAATTTAACTTTATAAAATAAGTAATTTATATTTTGAAGAGATTGTTTCTTTTATAAATTATTTTAATTTAATAATGAGTTTTATATAAACAATATTAATAATGTAATGTTTTTACAAATGAATTTTAATGGAAATTGTTATTTCAAATCTATTTATAGAGGGAAGCTATGATTTGAAATTTCAAAAAAATGAAGTCTTTCAAAATGTTTAAAGTAAAATATACTTTATAACTATTAAGCAAAAAGTATATATCAAATAATGGTTACAAACATAAGTAATAAATAATAAGTAAATGGAGTATTTAATAGTTTAAGTTTAAAAATAAAAGAAAGGTAGAATTGTAAATTTGTTTAAGTATAAAAGTACGTATTTATACTTAGGTTAAAAATTTATAACATTTGCTAGAACAACTTTGTATATGTACATAAGTTAGGCAGGCAAATATATATATGTATAAAGTACAAAAGCAAACCAGGTTTTGTATATATGTTGCCTTTAAAATAGTGATGCAAAGGCAAGAAGAAAAAAATAGTAGCATTTAAATAACCAAGACTAAAAGTGTACCAGGCAAAGGAAATATTTTTGTAGCTGTAATTTAGGTATGCAAGCAAGTACATAAACAAAAGTAAAATAAAATAGCCATGTACATAAGATATAAAGCTTACAAAGACAAGTATGAAAACAAAATAATAAAAGTAAACCAGGCAAAGTAATGATTATGTTGCCTGTAAGTGAAAGATACAAGAGCAAGAAAAAGAAATGTGTATGTTGCCTGAAAATTTAGAAATGCAAAGCAAATCAGGTAAAGCTATGAAGACTGTAAATAAAATGCAAAGCAAAGTATAATTAAAGAAATACAAAGTTAAGAAACAAAGTAAAGTACAAAACTTATGCAGATAAGTAGGGAACATAAGTACATTAACATTAAATGTTTCAAATTCTCAACAAACAATTCAGTCAATTCGAATTGTTTTAAAAATCATTCCAGCCTCCCTAATGCAAATATCTTGCCTGATACAAACAAAATAATAATAATAACAATTGTATCTGAAATTGCTTAACCCAGTTATCACCTACCTGTAAACCCTCCTCTATATATTTGTATATATGCTTGTTGTAATTCATTTCTCAAAGCATGACAACCTGAGAATAGTAGCAAGCTTTTTCTTTTTCAAACCTGAAACAATAGCAAACATTTCCATTTTTACAACTTAAACAACTTCAACTCAACAAAGGCAAGAAGTTTTGGAAGATTGAAAGCAAAACAGTTTCCAGTTTTAAGTTTAAGCTGTTTCAATAACAAGGATGCTCTGTTCATTTTTACAAGCAAGGTGGGTAACATTTTTTTTAAAATAACTTAAGTTTTAAACTTGTTATATGTTAATACTTGAATGCTTAAAAATATTTGTGTGAATATTTATGTGTTCATTTCTCTGTGCATTTGTAGATGTAATATCTGCATAGTGTGTACCCTGTAAGACCATCCTGTTTATGAATCCTGAGCTCATATCTTACTTCAAAAATAATCTCTGCTTGATATATGAATTTATAGGGTTTAGTATCTACACAAAATATGTTTGTTTGATCATGAAGTAAATTTTAAAAATCTGAATTCAAGTTAAACAAGGTAGAACTGCTTTGAAAACCTTAAAAACGTCAATACTTAATAGGAGTGAAATTTTCAAACATCTTAAATTATCAATTCAGGTGTATAAATTGAATTGGTATCTGAAATTTGGATTTCTAAAACTAAAATTTTATTTTTTAGTTAAGGTTTGTAGTGGCAAATTTGGTTTGATCAATTTAGGAATTTTGGGTTGCCTCTGGAAACACAGTTGATTGGAGTGGCTGTGGTTCTTCATGGAGGTGGAGAAGTGACTGGAGAAGCCAGGAAAAATGGGTGGTGGGTGGTCGGTGACCAGTGGCGACTGTGGTGGTTGAGTTTTGTTGCTAAACCTTGTTTGGCCATGCTGGAGAAACGAGTGCACTGTGAGGTCTCTGGTGTACCGAGTGCGTTGGTGTTTTGGGGATCGCTAGAGGGTTGGTGGACGAAGCTGTGGCCGGTGGCGGTGGCACTAAGGTGGTCGGAGCTTCGAAGGAGGAGCGTTGTCAGGTTTTGGGGTGTTTGCTTGTTGTGTTTCCAGGGTTGTGATTCGAACTCGATTTCGTTTCAGGTTGCCGTGGTAGCTCTGGGGGATCGTGGTCGTGTCTGGTGGTAGGCGGCGACGTGTTGGAGTTCCAGTGGGTGGCCGGAGGTGGCTGGGGCCACGGTGCACGTGCACCGTGCCATTGAGTGTTGGGTTGTTCTTTTCGGTGTGCAGAGTTTTTGCCTCAGGAAATACTCGAGTCACTCGAGTATGTGACTCGAAGCACGGCGATGGAGAACTCGAAGCAATGAAGTTGGTTCCAGGTTTTGAAACCGTCGCTGTTTTTGGTGTGCACAGTTTTTAGCTTGGGAAAAACTCGGGTTATTTGAGCGCATAACTCGAAGTAGGGGAAGGGAAGACTCGGTGCAGTATTGGTTTGCGTCAAGTATATGATTGTTCAGGCTTTTGCAGAAACCTGAAAACAAAATTTTATTTTTTCAACAAATTCAAATGGAACCTATTTAAAAATAAATAATGGATTTAAACTAAGTTTAAATTCAGTTTGCAGTATGGATTCAAACCTATATTTTGAAATCAAAAATAAAGTTTAAATATTTAAATGAGTTTTCAGGTTTACAAAACCTGGTAGTTTCCAGATTTTTAAAAATTTAAATCTGAAACAAAAACTCTAATAGTAGTTTAAATTTGAGTTTTAAAAGTATTGATTCAAATGAATATTGAATCTTAAGGTTTCAAAATAGATTTGGATTTCAAAAATCAAGATTTTAAGTCAAGTTGTTAAAGGGAAGTTTATATCAAAGTTTTTAAATCAAAGATAAATTGATGGATTCGAGTTTACTTCGAATTCAAATCTGAAAGATTAAATCAGTTTTTAAGCATGATTGTTTTAAAAATAAGTTCAAATCAAATAGTTTTGAAAGTAAATTTGTTGAGAAAAGTTTTTAAATGCAAAGTAAATAAATTGTTTTAACTTGAACTTGCAAGTTAAAACATTAATGTATTTTGGAAATTTTAAATTTAAATAAAAATTAGGTAGTTGAATTTAAAAGGGCTTTTCTTATATAAGTTTCATATGTACGTAATTAATGTTATTTACAAGATTATAAATTGGATTTAAATTTGATTAATGTTTAAATAAATAATCCTTTTGAATCTTAAATTCAGAATGGAATTTGAATTTAAATTTAAAAGTGTAATGTTCTAATACACTTTAATATTAATTAAGTCATTAAATAAGAAATAAATTATCTTAAGAATAATTAAGGCATTAAATGATTTAATTAATAAGATAAATAAGGGAATGGTGTATTTATTAAATTTATAAATTAATAGTTTAGATTAATTTATAAATAAAGATAAATTAAGAAGTAAATTAACAGATGGTATTAGTTAATAAAGATAATTAACTAAGGATTATTAATTAATTAATGTGATTAATTTTGATAATTAATCAGATAATCATTTGTAAAGTGGTTATGTGTAATTACTTGATAAAAGTAATTAAGAGATTAATTACTTATTGTAATTAATTTTGATTAAATGATTAATTTAAGTTAATTAATTTAGTTTAATTAATTTAAGAAAATCATTTGATAATTGATAAGTATAATTACTTAGTGTATTCAATGGAGCATAATTACTTAAGGAAGTAATTACTGTTAATTACTGAATGTAATTAGTAAAGGATGATGTGTTAATGGAGTAATTTGGATAATTACTTTTGTAATTAATCAGAGGATTAATTAATGGAGATAATTAATTATGGGATAATTAATGTATTAATATAAGTAATTAATGATAATTAATTACTGGAATGTTATTAATCAAGGGTGATTAATAATTGAGTTAAATTAAAGATGAATCATTTAATGTAAATTAATTTAACCAAAGAAATTTAATTTAAATTTAAATTAAAGATCATTAATTAATAATTAATGATGTAATTAAGAATTGGTTAATTAAGGAATAATCAATAATGGGGTGATTAATTTATGTAATTAATTAAGAATAAATGTAATTAAGTAAATGAAGTAATTAAATGTTAATTACTATAAATGATTTAGGATGATTAATTTGGAAAATTAAATAAAGACTAAATACTTATTGTAATTAGAAATGATTAATCAAAGGTGTTTAATCAAGATGAATATCTCTAGATTAATTAATTAATTTGATTTACAATTAATTAATGCTTTGTATAAGCAGGATTTATGGAATGAAGTAATTAATTTAATTTACTTTAAATTAATTAGTGATAGAAGTAGTTAATTTAATTCATTTTAAATTAATTTTAGATTGTGATTCATAAATCATTGCTTATGGATGGATGATAATGATATTTCATTTGATTGATTGTGATCTCAGATATGACATGAAAAATATCTATGTGATATGGATGCTTAGTTTAAGTATGATAATTTTTAATTATCTGTTTGGATGATAATATTGATTATCTGTTTATGAGATGATGTGATTATCTATTGTGATATTATGAATATTCTATCTGTGTGTATATTGATATTATTGAATTAAACTGTTAAGACTAAATAGACAACTTGGCCTTAAAAGATACTTTTGGATTTCGATGAGACCGAGATCGATTTTCCTTATTTGGAACATCCGAAAACCACATCGATTCCAAATTAATGATAGGTCATGAATCTGAAGTGAAGATGAAAATTCAGAGTGCAAAGGTTATTGTCGTTAACTCTGAGGGTGATTCCAAAATGAGTGTAACGAGATAATGCCTTCGGTTTCGTTCGAACCCGGAACGAACTTGTATGGATTGAATACTTTCAATACGTCATCAGGTGGGCGATGAGCATTCTAAGAAATGTATTCTCTAAAGGTAATCGCAGCCTCAAGCCTCATCAACCGGGAATGGCTAAAACAGGGGAGGTGCAGCAAGGTTAGGTGGGTCATGCCCAAGCGGGACAAGATCTTCCCCTGTCTAGATGTCCTTTTTTATTCGGCTGTGTGGGCAGTTGGTTGCAAACAACTGTGGGGTTATCTTGTTCGGGACTGTTCAGTAAGGAATGGTTCCGGCCTTGTGTTGCAGGGGGTCGGGAGTGATCCTCGGTACGTTGATCTAGGCTACGTACTGTGACGGACGGTACCCCAGTAGCCCTGCCATTGTATGGAATCCACAATCCAATAAGTGCCAATGGTTTTGATTGTATTACCCACTTTTGTGGCTAGTAGCTGGAATTTAATAGATGTAACAATTTCAGCTATTTTCTATTTACTTGAAAACCCTAGACCTATTATAATATCACTGAATTTCCTATCAAATTTTTTGGTTAGCGTAAGGTAAAAACTTACCCATGTTTATTTGTGGGGAGTCTTACGTGATACCTTTTATTTCAAAGTATTTTCAAAATTAAGCAACTTTAACATGTTACTCACACCAGACCCATGTCTGACCCGGAGTTTATTTTTGTTTTTCATAAACTCTCGGGTACTCAAATTTTTACGAGTAGCCAAGGGATTCAGGTTAGCTTTGACGAGTTCTGGAGGAGCAATGGAGCAGGAGGCTTCAGCGTTGTAGATATACATATAGTTCCGCTGTGCTGGTATCTCTGAGTCATATTGTTTGAGTTGAATTGTGAATTGAGTTGTATTAACTAGACAGGGGTCTATAATTGTCTAGTATGTGATGTATCATATGTATAACTTTGATTGATGTTGTATATTATGTAAATACTTATGTGATTATTATAATTTATTCGTTCCGCTGTGAGATTTTGATGTTGTTGTTCTTTCTTCTCTTCTTTTCTACTTTCTCACCCTTTTCTTTCTTCAAGACGATTCGGTTTTCTAGGTGTAGGAACCCGGGTCGTCACAATTGGTATCAGAGCGCTAGGTGGAGTGAATACCTAGGCTCTTGAGTGTTTTCTTTCCTAAGAGAGCGTATTTGTAATTTTGATATATATATATTTCTACCTATTTGTTGGGTTACCTGTTCGGGTTTTCCAATATGAATTATAAAGGTAGATTAGGTATTGGTGTGTGTAACACAGCTACCAATGGTTGGAGTTTAAATGTTTGAGGTTGGAAGTATATTTGTCGAGACTGTAGACCTAATACTGTCTCGAGTAAGCTTTGGGTGGTGTAAGGATTTCATCGATCTCTGAAGGAAACCTGTTAAGGTTCGGAGTTCATTTTTGAAGTGTAAGAGTTTGGATGAGCTAGAGTTTAGATCTATCGGGTGGACAGAAGCAAGTCATGATATCTTGATATATCAAGGTGTAGTAGCTGTGTGATGAGACACAGTGACTATGGATGTCTCCGAAGATGTTTTTTGGAACAAGTTAAGGAAAAGCGACTGCTTCGGTGTTGTAGCTGAGTTCAGTAGAATGTTTCTATTGGTTTGAGGTTCGAGTTTCTCGAAGAGCTTTGGATTAGGAAGTCTTTTGGCTTAGCAGTTTTTCTTGGGGTAACTTCAGAAGCAGTAGAGTAATTCCATTTCTTTGATGGATTGGCCACATAAGTGTAAGCTGTTCTATTTGGTAAAGAGAGAACAGTATCTCTGGAATTAGGCTGGATTGATCGCAAAAGTGACTTGCGATAGTTTGAGTGTTCTCTTGCGTTTCAAAGATTTGCTAACAATTGGAGATTGAGTTTGGTATCGACGGGATTTCAGAAGTGATACCGATGGTTCAGCTTAGTAATAGGATTATTTTTGAGTTTGGGGAAGTAGCCCAGGTTTGGAGGAACTTCGGAATTTTATTTTTGGATATGTGAACTTTATTGTTGGAATGTGTTGTCCGGTCTGTGTTCGACTTCAGCATTTTCATCTGTTCAGTTAGAGTGGCGTAGTGGAAGCATGGTGGCAGTTGTTTTAGTTTGGAAGCAATTGGATGTTGCAATGTTTGGATTGGAGAGTTCTACAGGAAATTTTTCAGGATTTGAGACCATATTGGGAGTTCATCTGTTTTATCATTTCTGGATGAGAGAAGTGAGTTCTGTTTTCTGATTTGGAATAGAGTTGTATTCTGAGTTTTGGTTGATCTTGGAAAGATCATTTTGTTGGTTTGTCTTTGGTTCAGTTTATTTCTAAGGCATCAACAAGAGTTGAGCTAATCAGTAAGGATGTAGGCTGCCCAGGATCGTCAAAGAGTTTTATGGATAAGAGGCGGAGGAATTTGGATTCTGAAGTGGGAGATTTGATTCTGGATAAGTGTTTAGTCTTCAGGATCGAATTGTCGGTTTGGATAACTGGAATTCGTTGTGTTTCACATATCTCTGAGGGAGTACGTGTAAGATTTATCTCTGGTTGTAGAACCAGCAGTTCTGGGGAGTTTTGGTTGTTGATTCAGACTTGTCTATAGTCTGATATCCTGTCTTGTTTTGTAAATCTAGGTGAGTGGGCTCTGTAGCTTAGTAGTATTGGTTGTTTTGATTCTGTAGAGCGAGTATCCCGATATTTGTACTTGGGAAACTCGAGAAAATTCTATACGGAATCTTGTCTGGATAGTTAGATTTGTTTGTTTGGATAAATTGGTTGCTATGACTGTTAGCTTATGGTTGATATATGCTTGTGTTTAAAATTTAAATCTTTAATTAGATTATTAAATTACCTTTGTTTTAAATTTCGGGGACGAAATTCTTTTAAAGGGGGAGGAATGTGACATCCCGGAAATTTGGGGCAATATCAATTTAATAATCTACATAAAAGAAATTAAATTGATTTGATAATATTTGTTAATAATATTTAAATTGATTTAATAATCTTCTTTTAAATAAATATTTAACTAATAATTTATCTTTTAAGAGCTAATTTAAATTGTTTCTATTTATAATGTATATATGTATATATTGGTATATATTATAAATAGATAAGTTTTGTCTTTAAATTTAATAGATAAAGCTATGTTTTCTAATTCTACTATTTTTGATAATTTGGAAATTTAATATTGAATAAATAATAATATGATTTTAAAAATACTCAAGATAAATTTAATTTGTTTAAAAATAAATTCTAGCCTAGGTTTAAATTCAAATAAAAAGATTGTTTTGTTCTTTTTAATTTAGCTTTATAAAATAAGTAATTTATATTTTGAAGAGATTGTTTCTTTTATAAATTATTTTAATTTAATAATGAGTTTTATATAAACAATATTAATAATGTAATGTTTTTACAAATGAATTTTAATGGAAATTGTTATTTCAAATCCATTTATAAAGGGAAGCTATGATTTGAAATTTCAAAAAAATGAAGTCTTTCAAAATGTTTAAAGTAAAATATACTTTATAACTATTAAGCAAAAAGTATAGATCAAATAATGGTTACAAACATAAGTAATAAATAATAAGTAAATGGAGTATTTAATAGTTTAAGTTTAAAAATAAAAGAAAGGTAGAATTGTAAATTTGTTTAAGTGTAAAAGTATGTATTTATACTTAGGTTAAAAATTTATAACATTTGCTAGAACAACTTTGTATATGTACATAAGTTAGGCAGGCAAGTATATATATGTATAAAGTACAAAAGCACACCAGGTTTTGTATATATGTTGCCTTTAAAATAGTGATGCAAAGGCAAGAAGAAAAAAATAGTAGCATTTAAATAACCAAGACTAAAAGTGTACCAGGCAAAGGAAATATTTTTGTAGCTGTAATTTAGGTATGCAAGTACATAAACAAAAGTAAAATAAAATAGCCATGTACATAAGATATAAAGCTTATAAAGACAAGTATGAAAACAAAATAATAAAAGTAAACCAGGCAAAGTAATGATTATGTTGCCTGTAAGTGAAAGATACAAGAGCAAGAAAAAGAAATGTGTATGTTGCCTGAAAATTTAGAAATGCAAAGCAAATCAGGTAAAGCTATGAAGACCATAAATAAAATGCAAAGCAAAGTATAATTAAAGAAATACAAAGTTAAGAAACAAAGTAAAGTACAAAACTTATGCAGGTAAGAAAAATAATAAAATTAGATAAGTTGGAACACAAGTACATTAACATTAAATGGTTCAATTTCTCAGCAAACAATTCAGTCAATTCGAACTGTTTTAAAAATCATTCCAGCCTCCCTAATGCAAATATCTTGCCTGATACAAACAAAATAATAATAATAACAATTGTACCTGAAATTGCTTAACCCAGTTATCACCTACCTGTAAACCCTCCTCTATATATTTGTATATATGCTTGTTGTAATTCATTTCTCAAAGCATGACAACCTGAGAATAGTAGCAAGCTTTTTCTTTTTCAAACCTGAAACAATAGCAAACATTTCCATTTTTACAACTTAAACAACTTCAACTCAACAAAGGCAAGAAGTTTTGGAAGATTGAAAGCAAAACAGTTTCCAGTTTTAAGTTTAAGCTGTTTCAATAACAAGGATGCTCTGTTCATTTTTACAAGCAAGGTGGGTAACATTTTTTTTAAAATAACTTAAGTTTTAAACTTGTTATATGTTAATACTTGAATGCTTAAAAATATTTGTGTGAATATTTATGTGTTCATTTCTCTGTGCATTTGTAGATGTAATATCTGCATAGTGTGTACCCTGTAAGACCATCCTGTTTATGAATCCTGAGCTCATATCTTACTTCAAAAATAATCTCTGCTTGATATATGAATTTATAGGGTTTAGTATCTACACAAAATATGTTTGTTTGATCATGAAGTAAATTTTAAAAATCTGAATTCAAGTTAAACAAGGTAGAACTGCTTTGAAAACCTTAAAAACGTCAATACTTAATAGGAGTGAAATTTTCAAACATCTTAAATTATCAATTCAGGTGTATAAATTGAATTGGTATCTGAAATTTGGATTTCTAAAACTAAAATTTTATTTTTTAGTTAAGGTTTGTAGTGGCAAATTTGGTTTGATCAATTTAGGAATTTTGGGTTGCCTCTGGCAACACAGTTGATTGGAGTGGCTGTGGTTCTTCATGGAGGTGGAGAAGTGACTGGAGAAGCCAGGAAAAATGGGTGGTGGGTGGTCGGTGACCAGTGGCGACTGTGGTGGTTGAGTTTTGTTGCTAAACCTAGTTTGGCCATGCTGGAGAAACGAGTGCACTGTGAGGTCTCTGGTGCATCGAGTGCGTTGGTGTTTTGGGGATCGCTAGAGGGTTGGTGGCCGAAGCTGTGGCCGGTGGCGGTGGCACTAAGGTGGTCGGAGCTTCGAAGGAGGAGCGTTGTCAGGTTTTGGGGTGTTTGGTTGTTGCGTTTCCAGGGTTGTGATTTGAACTCGATTTCGTTTCAGGTTTCCGTGGTGGCTCTGGGGGGTCGTGGTCGTGTCTTGTGGTAGGCGGCGACGTGTTGGAGTTCCAATGGGTGGACGGAGGTGGCTGGGACCACGTTGCATGTGCACCGTGCCATTGAGTGCTGGGTTGTTCTTTTCGGTGTGTAGAGTTTTTGCCTCAGGAAATACTCGAGTCACTCGAGTATGTGACTCGAAGCAGCGCGATGGAGAACTCGAAGCAATGAAGTTGGTTTGAATTTGAGTTGGTTCCAGGTTTTGAAACTGTCGCTGTTTTTGGTGTGCAGAGTTTTTAGCTTGGGAAAAACTCGGGTTATTTGAGTGCATAACTCGAAGTAGGGGAAGGGAAGACTCGGTGCAGTATTGGTTTGCGTCGAGTATATGATTGTTCAGGCTTTTGCAGAAACCTGAAAACAAATTTTGATTTTTTCAACAAATTCAAATGAAACCTATTTAAAAATAAATAATGGATTTAAACTAAGTTTAAATTCAGTTTGCAGTGTGGATTCAAACCTATATTTTGAAATCTAAATAAAGTTTAAATATTTAAATGAGTTTTCAGGTTTACAAAACCTGGTAATTTCCAGATTTTTAAAAATTTAAATCTGAAACAAAAACTCTAACAGTAGTTTAAATTTGAGTTTTAAAAGTATTGATTCAAATGAATATTGAATCTTAAGGTTTTAAAATAGATTTGGATTTGAAAAATCAAGATTTTAAGTCAAGTTGTTAAAGGGAAGTTTAAATCAAAGTTTTTAAATCAAAGATAAATTGATGGATTCGAGTTTACTTCGAATTCAAATCTGAAAGATTAAATCAGTTTTTAAGCATGATTGTTTTAAAAATAAGTTCAAATCAAATAGTTTTGAAAGTAAATTTGTTGAGAAAAGTTTCTAAATGGAAAGTAAAAAAATTGTTTTAACTTGAACTTGCAAGTTAAAACATTAATGTATTTTGGAAATTTTAAATTTAAATAAAAGTTAGGTAGTTGAATTTAAAAGGCCTTTTCTTATATAAGTTTCATATGTACGTAATTAATGTTATTTACAAGATTATAAATTGAATTTAAATTTGATTAATGTTTAAATAAATAATCCTTTTGAATCTTAAATTCAGAATGGAATTTGAATTTAAATTTAAAAGTGTAATGTTCTAATACACTTTAATATTAATTAAGTCATTAAATAAGAAATAAATTATCTTAAGAATAATTAGGGCATTAAATGATTTAATTAATAAGATAATAAGGGAATGGTGTATTTATTAAATTTACAAATTAATAATTTAGATTAATTTATAAATAAAGATAAATTAAGAAGTAAATTAATAGATGGTATTAGTTAATTAGGATAACTAACTAAGGATTATTAGTTAATTAATTAACGTGATTAATTTTGATAATTAATCAGATTAATTAGATAATCATTTGTAAAGTGGTTAAGTGTAATTACTTGATAAAAGTAATTAAGAGATTAATTACTTATTGTAATTAATTTTGATTAAATGATTAATTTAAGTGAATTAATTTAGTTTAATTAATTTAAGAAAATCATTTGATTATTGATAAGTATAATTACTTAGTGTATTCAATGGAGCATAATTACTTAAGGAAGTAATTAATGTTAATTACTGAATGTAATTAGTAAAAGATGATGTGTTAATGGAGTAATTTGGATAATTACTTTTGTAATTAATCAGAGGATTAATTAATGGAGATGATGAATTATGGGATAATTATTGTATTAATATATGTAATTAATGATAATTAATTACTGGAATGTTATTAATCAAGGGTGATTAATAATTGAGTTAAATTAAAGATGAATCATTTAATGTAAATTAATTTAACCAAAGAAATTTAATTTAAATTTAAATTAAATATCATTAATTAATAATTAATGATTTAATTAAGAATTGATTAATTAAGGAATAATCAATAATGGGGTGATTAATTTATGTAATTAATTAAGAATAAATGTAATTAAGTAAATGAAGTAATTAAATGTTAATTACTATAAATGATTTAGGATAATTAATTTGGGAAATTAAATAAAGACTAATTATTTATTGTAATTAGAAATGATTAATCAAAGGTGTTTAATCAAGATGAATATCTTTAGATTAATTAATTAATTTGATTTACAATTAATTAATGCTTTGTATAAGCAGGATTTATGGAATGAAGTAATTAATTTAATTTACTTTAAATTAATTAGTGATAGAAGAAGTTAATTTAATTCATTTTAAATTAATTTTAGATTGTGATTCATAAATCATTGCTTATGGATGAATGATATTGATATTTCATTTGATTGATTGTGATCTCAGATATGACATGAATAATATCTGTGATATGGACGCTTAGTTTAAGTATGATAATTTTTAGTTATCTGTTTGGATGATAATATTGATTATCTGTTTATGAGATGATGTGATTATCTATTGTGATATTATGAATATTCTATCTGTGTGTATACTGATAATATTGAATTAAACTGTTAAGACTAAATAGACAACTTGGCCTTAAAAGACACGTTTTGGATTTCGATGAGACCGGGATCGATTTTCCTTATTTGGAACATCCGAAAACCACATCGATTCCAAATTACCGATAGGTCTTGAATCTGAAGGGAAGATGAAAATTCAAAGTGCAAGGGTTATTGTCGTTAACTCTGAGTGTAACGAGATAATGCCTTCGGTTTCGTTCGAACCCGAAACGAACTTGTATGGATTGAATGCTTTCAACACATCGTCAGGTGGGCGATGAGCATTCTAAGAAATGTATTCTCTAAAGGTAATCGCAGCCTCAAGCCTCATCAACCGGGAATGGCTAAAACAGGGGAGGTGCAGCAAGGTTAGGTGGGTCATGCCCAAGCGGGACAAGATCTTCCCCTGTCTAGATGTCCCTTTTTATTCGGCTGTGTGGGCAGTTGGTTGCAAACAACTGCGGGGTTATCTTGTTCGGGACTGTTCAGTAAGGAATGGTTCCGACCTTGTGTTGCAGGAGGTCGGGAGTGATCCTCGGTACGTTGATCTAGGCCACGTACTGTGACGGATGGTACCCCAGTAGCCCTGCCATTGTATGGAATCCACAATCCAATAAGTGCCAACGGTTTTGATTGTATTACCCACTTTTGTGGCTAGTAGCTGGAATTTAATAGATGTAACAATTTCAGTTATTTTCTATTTACTTGAAAACCCTAGACCTATTATAATATCACTGAATTTCCTATCAAATGTTTTGGTTAGCGTAAGGTAAAAACTTACCCATGTTTATTTGTGGGGAGTCTTACGTGATACCTTTTATTTCAAAGGATTTTCAAAATTAAGCAACTTTAACCTGTTACTCACACCAGACCCGTGTCTGACCCGGAGTTTATTATTGTTTTTCATAAACTCTCGGGTACTCAAATTTTTACGAGTAGCCAAGGGATTCAGGTTAGCTTTGATGAGTTCTGGAGGAGCAATGGAGCAGGAGGCTTCAGCGTTGTAGATATACATATAGTTCCGCTGTGTTGGTATCTCTGAGTCATATTATTTGTGTTGAATTGTGAATTGAGTTGTATTAACTAGACAGGTGTCTATAACTGTCTAGTATGTGATGTATCATATGTATAACTTTGATTGATGTTGTATATTATGTAAATACTTATGTGATTATTATAATTTATTCATTCCGCTTTGAGATTCTGATGTTGTTGTTCTTTCTTCTCTGTCTTTTCTATTTTCTCACCCTTTTCTTTCTTCAAGACGATTCGGTTTTCTGGGCGTAGGAGCCCGAGTCGTCACACACAACCTAGTTGCATCCAAACCATGAGAAATATCAACTCCCATGCAAGTTTCACATTTTATTGTCACTCCTTGAAGAAAATAAATGTGATGAGTCCTGGCACCTTTCATCACCACAAGCGCACCCTTCAAACCTGCAAGTTATCACTCTCAATAGTGATTTTACAACCTAAAGAATCCAGCTAGTCCAAAGAGATAAGGGACTTCTGAAGTCTCGGAATATAGCATATATTAGTGAGAGTATGAACCACTCCGTTCAATATCCAAATTTTCATGGACCCAATGCCTTTCAACTTACAAATAGCACCATTACCCATAACAATTGAATTTCCTTCTTTGTTGACATAAGAGGAAAAGCAATTCCTATTTGACGTCATATGATAAGAGGCCCACGAATCGAGCATGCATTCGCTACCCGAAAAATCCAGTACTACCATCGTCAACACATCTACGTCTCCCTCACCAACTCCACTCTCCACCACTATAGATGAAGATGCCACTTCCTTTTTTGCCTTCTTCTTACCTGAACACTCATTCTTCTAATGATCGGGCTTCTTACAAATGTAGCACTTGCCCTTTCTTTTCTTTGATTTTTATCTCCAACTGGGGTTCCATGATTTTGAATGCCCACGGCTCTCCTTCTTCGCATATCTCTCCTTCTCCATAAATAAACCGTGACCACTACTAGCACCACTAGTTCCATCACCTAACTCCTTCATTTGATCCTGCAACTTCTCGCTAAGGAGACCCGTTTTGACATCATTTAGCGTTAAAGTATCCTCGCTATTGATCAAACCATTCGAGGAACTCGTATAACGGTCTGACAACGAACACAACAATATCATCACCTTTTGCTCTTCCTCAATCTTCAAATCTAGTACCTTCAACTCCATTAGCAAATCATCAAAGGTACTCAAGTGTGCCTTTAGCAAAGTATCTTCCTTCATCTTATAGGTGAAAAACGTTCGCAATAACATCAAATGATTAGTTAGTGACTTCTTCATATACAACTCCTCCAACTTGTCCCATATACCCTTAGCGGTGTCTCACCACTAATTTCGAAGATAATGTTCTCCCACATAGCATGTTGAAGTGTAGTGAATGCCCACTCTTCTATTTCCTCTCTCTTAACATCTGAGATATTTGCCGGCAACAAATGTGTGTCAATCACTACCTGATTCCTCCTTAGAACCGCATTCATCTTCCATTGTATAACACCATATTTTTAGTGACGTTATTTAGAATATTTTATTAACTAAATAAAATAAAATACTGTGTTGCTTAGGGGATCGAGATTTGATTTTATTAAGGATTAGCCATGCCATTTAAACAATGAAATAAAAAGAGAGTTAAAATGTAATAGATGAAGGGTAAAATAGGAAAGATGTCATTTCTGTATCCTTAAACCCATGGCTATGTATCTTATAGATGTTCATTTTCATTCATTAAAATTTCAAAAAGCTAAAGGCTGTCCACTATTAACAAGAGCAAGGGAAAAAAATAAAGAAAAGCTAAGGAAGAAGCTTAAGCAAATCAAATCCATTCACACCTCAATCTCTTTAATCTTTAAAGGTAAAATAAATAATGTTTACATCTCATTTTTCTTTTTTTGGTTTTAAGAGGAAATCCAAAATATTTTGTATTGATCATCCATGTTTTTGAATGATGGAATGATCATATATACTTGTCGACGATTTATGCAAGTTCATATTAATTTTATGATATGTTTTAAGATGAAAACCCAATTAGTGGCATCCAAATGCATTGCAAATTTTTGTATAAACTAGAAATAATATTTTGAAGATGGGTTTCAATTTTTAAAATTTTCTGAATTTTTGAGGAATTTATATAAATTTTCTAGTGAACAAAATGTTAATTTGGGTTATAAATTATTTACGGTTAAATAATTAATGGTTTGCATTCGAAATTTATATACGTTAGAAAACATATAAAACGTGATTTTTTGGAATTTTTGCAGAATTTTCCTAAGTGTTTAATGGGTATATAAAATTATTTAAGGTATGAGACTTAAATGTTTTATGTGTTTATGAAAAGAGAAGTGTTTTTTGTAAATAAATTTAAATTGTTAATCTGGAAAGTCCACAGTAGTTTTAGAGAAGAGAAATTATCAATCAACTATAATTTGACAAACAAGGCAAGTTAGGTACAAAGTAATAGTTTAAAAGCACAAATAAACATGTTTTTCACTGTTTCGATTCATTCGGCACCATGTTCCGCCTTCTTACCTTCTTTTCTGACACTGTCGAACCAATGCACATGGTATCAAAGAACTGGTGCGTAGTGAATTAGACATAGATGGAGGGTAAAGGGTCGAAACTAGGGGTTCCGTAGGGATTGAGGCAGTACTTTACTTTTGAAAGAAAATGCGCTTGATTACTTTCGACAGAGTAGCTTTCGATTAGGTTGGTTTTCGACCAGGTCAAACAGTTTTTAAGGAAAGGGTTTTGATTGGGTTTTCCTTTTTTTTTAAATGACTGCTTTCGGCTAGGTCGAAACCTTTAGCTACCGCTTTCTTCTTTTTGATCCAGATGGTTTCGAAGGGTTTATTTTGTTTCCTAAAAGTTGGCCACTCCTCCAATACTTTCAAAGGAATGGTTTCAACACCATCACTTATGTGCTTAGGAAAAGGTTTCGAAAGAAATTCTTTTGACTTAAACGATTTAATGATCCTTTTTCTCCGATTAAAGTATAATCTAATGGTTTCGGGAGTGATAGTTTTAATGGTTACGAAATGTGTTTCCATATGTTTTGAATTAAACCCAAGTGCTTTCGAAAGGGTTAAGTTTTGATGCTTTCGAAAGGTTTAATGAATGGTTTCGAAGGGGTGGTTCCCCAGAGGTTTCGAAAGGGTTGAAAGGAAAGGTTTTTCCTATGTTTTCAAAAGGCAGTATTTAAAGGTTGTAAAGAAGGATGTCTCATATTTTAAAGCTTTCAAAGGGAAGGTTTTTTCTATAGTTTCGAAAGGAAGGATTTGGCCTCCCGGCCTAGTTTATGTAAAAGGTTTTATTTTCGAAAGAGTTACTTTCAATGGTCTCGAAAAGGGTACTTTCAATGGTTTTGACAGGGTTGTTTAAAGGTTTTAACAAAGGTTTCGAATATATTAAATAGACAATATAGCCTAAGTGTTTCAAATTAAAAGGAATTTTAACTTATATTGGAGGATAGGCAATCCTTATTAAAATTCATCAACATTATTTTAAGTAAAGTTTATATATCATGGAAAAATAGCTTAGAGTAAAGCTAAAGATGTATTTTCCTTGTATATGTATGATTTAAAAGGTTAAATCAAATGAAAATGTTTTCAAGGAAAAGATGAAGAGTAGTTAACCATTAGAGAATGACTAAGATTAAAAGACCAAATAGGACTTGTGGAGGGTCGTGCCATATGTTCATTAGCTATTAGCCCCTAGCTAATTTAGTCCAAAATTCCAGTGTATAGGGCTTAGTCACATGTAAGACTAAAATGATGGGTACACACTGAAAGGAATATTTATATACAGAGATAGGTTATTGGTTAGCCCACAAAACCATTAGGATCAGTTGACCCTTGGAGAAGTAAGTTAAAGATAGACCATCCATAATTTTTGTCTAACAGATATTTAGACCATTTGATATTTTATCTGGTAGGCCAGAGTCAGCTAAAGGGGCAGTTAGCCCAGTTTTTGGACAGTTAGTCCAGTTTGAGGACAGTTAGTCCAGTTTGCGGGCAGTCAGCCCTATTTTCGGACAGATAGTCCATTTATTTCCTGTTTTTAGCACAACGGATATTCCTATTAATATTATTATAATCCATTTGATTAACTAGTTTGATTGTATGAAAAGATTTGCAAATATATGTTTTGAAAAAGGATATCAATGAGGGGAAACCCATTCCACTAAGCGGCATGGTCTCGCTTAATATCAGTAAACTGAAATGTAAAAGTATTATTTACACCAAGCTTTATGTCTATCTCAAAATTTTTGTTTCCCCTTAAAATCTCAGGCGCTCAAAATTGATTTGAGTTGGCTAAGAGTTGAGGTTTACAAGTTTTAGTTTTAGCAAATAAAGCTTTCGGAAACGAGCAGGTGAAAAACGGATAGATAAATAGGAGTTACAACTTATTCTGTTTATTTTCACTATGTGTATATTAAGTTAGATATGACTATGTTGACTCTGGTCAACCAAGGGGGCATCCTTATATGTCGCTCTTGGCGTATTTTGTAATTGATATATTTGATCATTGCTTGGGAAACGTTATGGGATTATTTAACTTGGATATGAATTACTATTTTGAAATGTAATTAGTATAATGTTGTTTTTCTAAATTTGTGATTTTGTTCATATTCAAGTGCTTCTGATATTACGGATACCATTAGCATTACTATATTTTAGTATCAGAAATTAATACTATGGATGACTACAGCATCCGTAGCACTTAGCTTTTGGCCTCTAGATAAGGAATGTTACAACTTGGTATTAGAGCATAGGTTTATGAATAGATTTAACTAAAAAATATTTTGAAAACATAATCCTAAGGAACTTGAGCAAGATCGGGGTTGGGATAATGCTATAGTAACGTACTTATATTTTCATACGTATATGCTTTATCTCTAGTCTTCTATCTTTGTTAGGGTTATTTGTTTGTAGAAAAGGAAGAGTTAACCTAGGATGGGAAGGCACCAATGGAAATTCCAGACCTAATGTAAGGAGATCTCAAGGTCAGGCACAAGCAGGGAATGTAGGTTCTAAAGTCCCACAAGTTGGAATGGAGGCTATGTATCGGTTTTTCATCAATATGATGCAAGCAGGAGTTGCAGCTAGTGTGTTAGGAGGAAATGCTGCAGGAGCAGGGGTTTCGGAAGTTTTGGTAGTTAACCAGTATGCTAAGCCGAGTGGGGATTGTTCTAAGCTTGGAGGGAAATCGTTTATTGAAATGGAAGAAACCTTTGAGTTGGAGAATTGGTTGCTGCACTGAGAGAATCTTTTTAGACTTGGGGCTTAATGATGAGCAGAAGAGGAGGCTTACTTTGAGACAGCTTAAGGGAGTAGCTTTATTTTGGTGGAATAGTGTGACGGTGGCAGTGGTTGAGGAGACAATGACCTAGGAAGATTTCAAGAGGAGGTTTCAAGAGAGGTTCATGTCTATGATTGCATAGTCTGCTCTAATCAAAAAGTTTGCTGAGTTAGAGCAGAGAAAGATGTTTTTTTGGGAATATGCCAGAAGGTTCGAGGAGTTAGCCAGATATGGGTATGCTTTGGTGGATAGAGTGATGGAGAGGAATGAGAAGTTTATTAGGGATTTGAAGCCTGAGTCGGTCAGGGCTACGTTGTCTCATATTAGAGATCCTTTTGATGCTGTAGTGGAGATGGCCTTAAGGCATGAGGAGATACTTGATTCTTTGGAGAAGAGTAAGGCTAATGAGGTCCAGGTTAGGCAGGGCCAGAAGAGGAAGTTCTTTCTTAGAAGGGTGCTTAGAAAGGTAGAGCAGCTAAGAAAGGGAAGTCTGAGATTGTTTGATTCAAGTGCGACAAGAAGGGGCATTTTGCTAATGAGTGTCGTGTTGGAAAGGCAAAGGTGGTGGCCGAGAAGAAGAATGTCAAGTGTTTCAATTGTGACCAGATTGGCCACTATAAGAATCAATGCAAGGAGCCCGCTAAGGATGGAAAGGGCAAGATGTATGTAATAGAGCCTGCTACTTTGAAGCCAACAGCCCAGGAGAAGAGAAAGGCAGTTTTGGGAGCTACGCTTCAGATTCATGGCATGTTTGTTAGCGTTCATTTAATACTGGTGCATCGCATTCTTTTATATCTAGATGTTTGATAAATAAGCTTAACCTAGAACCTACATATTTAGATACTTCCTTATGGGTTGTGAATCCAAGAGGAGGGTATGCAACTCTAGGGCAGAGATGTGACCCGTTAGAGTTTGACTTTTTAGGTCATGCTTTTGTTGGCAGTTTGCATGTGTTTGATTTTGTGGGGTTCGGAATTATGCTTGGCGTGGATTGGTTAAGCGAGTACGATGCTAGGCTATTTTTCCATGATAGGAAAATATCTCTTAGGCACTTTGATTGTAGAAATTGGATAGTTTATACCGTAGAAGGTTCTAGCGGTGAGGTGAATGCTTTGTTGGGTACTATGGAATTGAAAGATGAGCTGAGTCGAGTTTTCGTGGTTAGAGAATTCACGAATGTTTTTGATTCAGTATCTGGATTGCCGCCGAAACAAGCCATTGAGTTTCAGATAGATTTGGTTTCTGGGGCAGAACCAGTGAGTAGGCCGCCAAGCAGGATGACCCCTAGAGAGATGAGGGAATTGAAGGTGCAGTTGGTGGATCTGCAAGGCAGAGCTTTATCAGGCTGAGTAATTCGCCATGGAGAGCAGTCATAGTATTTGCTAATAAATCGAATGGATCGTTGAGGCTATGTATCGATTATCGTAAATTGAATGAGAGGACGATAATAAATCGATATTCATTACCTATAATTGATGATTAGACCAGTTGAGTGGAGCCAAGCTATTTTCCCAGTTGGATTTGGCAACAAGTTTCCACCAGCTCAGAGTAGCAGAGGATAGTATACCTTTGAAGGCGTTTAGGACCAAATATGGGTCGTATGAATGGTTAGTTATGCTGTTCGGACTGATAGACGTGCCAGCTTTCTTCGTGGATTTGATGAACCACCTTTTCCAAGAGCACTTGGATAGGTTCGTATTGGTTTTCATATATGATATCTTGATATACTCTAAGGATGAAAGAGATCATACAATTCATCTTAGAGTGGTGCTTGAGATGCTGAGCCAGCATCAGCTGAAGGCGAAGTTTTTGAAGTATCATTTCTGAAAGAAGGAAATGAAGTTTCTTGGTCATATAGTATCAGAGAAAGGGTTGTCAATAGATCCAACTAAGATTGAAACAATGAATAGTTGGAAGAGACCTGAGACAATGACTGAGATAAAGAGTTTCCTTGGGTTTGCTGGTTATTATCAGAGATTCATTAGGGATTTTTCGCGGATAGCAGCACCAATGACCAAGCTAACGAGAAAGGATGTGAAGTTTGTGTGGACCAATAAGTTTGAGGAAGCATTCCAGAGTTTGAAACATTTATTGACCCATGCACTTGCATTGGTTTTTCCATAAGTGAATCAGGATTTGATGGTTTATACAGATGCATGTGAAATAGGATTAGGAGTTGTGCTAATGTAGTGGGCAAAGTGATTTTTTATGCTTCTAGACAGATTAGACAGCATGAGGTCAGACATCCAATGCATGATTTGGAATTTGCTACAGTTATATTTGCATTGAAGGAGGCATTACCTTTTGGGAGAAAGGCTTGAGTTATATATAGATCATAAGTCACTGAAATATTTTTTCTCTTAAAAGGAGCTGAACATGAGACAACTGAGGTAGATGGAGTTTATTGTCGCTTATGGTTTTGGGATTGATTACATACCGGGGAAAGGCAACAAGGTTGCCGATGCACTTAGTAGGAAACATCAGAATGCAGTGTTAGTGATGATTGCTGAGTGGAAAGATTCGAAAGCATTGACAGATTGCAAAGTGCAGTGGAGATCTGTGGCTGGGTCTAACAAAGAAACCGTAGTGTTATCTTGTTTAGAAGTTCGACCAGTGATGATAAGAAAAGATTGCTTCTAAACAAGAGGAGGATTTAGTGTTAACAGAATGGATCAAGAAGTTGAGAGATGGAACCGAGAGAAATGACTTGAATGATTTCAGTCTTGACTAGAATAGGTGGCTAAGAAAGAAAGGGAGATTATGTGTTCCGAGTATAGGAAACATGAGGAACGAATTCTTGGAGGAATGCAACCGTTCGTGGTTTGCTATTCATCCAGAAGGAACTAAGACGTATCCGGATATGAAGAGAAGTTTCTTCTGGGAAGGTATGAAGCGACATGTGAGCTTATGGGTGAAGTAGTGTTTGAACCGTTAACAGGTGAAAGCCGAACATCAGAAGCCGAGTGGGTTGCTTCAGCCATTGGATGTTCTGGTATGGAAGGGATTCTATTTCTATGGATTTTATTGGTAGGATGTCAAGGTCTAATAGGGTAAATGAAAATATATGGGTCATAGTGGATATATTAACCAAGAATGCCTATTTCATTCTAGTTAAGTCAACCAGAACGACACATGTTTTAGCGAAGTTGTTCATGAAAATATGGTTAGACTACATGGAATTCCTAGAAGTATAGTAAGTGATAGAGATACATTATTCATTAGCGAGTTCTGAAAGAGTCAACAGGAATTTTTGGTACCGAAGCTCAATGTGAGTACCGCTTACCATCTGCAGATAGATGGAAATGGAGAGAGTTAACAAAATCTTGGAAGATTTGCTAAGAGCTTGTGTTCTTGATTTCGAGGGATTATGGGAAGACCGTATACATTTAGTCGAGTTTTCTTATAACAATCGCTATCAGAATAGTATTGGGATGACACCATTTGAAGCTTTGTATGGAAGGCCATGCAAATCTCTCGTTTTTTGGTTGGAAACAGGGGATAGTTTGGTTATTGGTCCAGATTTAGTTAGAGAATCTGCATAAAAGATTGAGGTCTTTTGAACTAGAATGAAGGAGTCTCAGTCTTGGAAGAAGAGTTATGTTGATAAGAGATGGAAAGATTTTAGAGTTCTTTGTTGAAGATTAGGTTTTTCTCAAAGTGTCATCGATGAAGGGTATGATCAGATTTGGAAGATCACGAAGTTAACACTGAGATTCGTTGAACCTTATCATATTGTAGAGTGGATTGGGAAACTTGCATATAAGGTTGAGTTACCGAGCAGTTTGGCTGGAGTCCTCGATGTTTTCCATGTTTCTCATCTCAGAACGTGTGTTAGAGACCCGGCAACTACTATTGCACCAACTGTGCTAGATAATTTAGTAGTAGAACCAGACTTGACCATAGTGAGAAAGCCGATTCATATTGTTGCGAGAGATGAGAAGTGGCTTAGAACTAAGTTTTCAAAGTCCAGTGGAGTGACGATGACAGGGGTTGTACTTGGGAGATTGGGAGCAGGATTAGAGATACTTATCCCGACTTGTTTGATGGTATGTTTAACCTTCTAGATTGATTTGTTGTGTACCTTATTGTAATTTCGAGGACAAAATTCTTTAAGGAAGGAAGTTTGTAACACCCCATATTTTTGGTAACACCATTTAGAATATTTAATTGGCTAAAATGAATAAAATATTGCATTAATTAGGGGATTGAGATTTGATTTTATTAAGGAGTAGCCATGCCATTTAAACAATGAAATAAAAGAAGAGTTAAAATGAACTAGAGAGGGGTAAAATATAAAAGAGGCCATTCCTATATTCTTAAACCCATGGGCCATGCATCTTATACACGTTCATATTCATTCATCAAAATTTTAAAAAGCTTATGGTCGGCCACCATTAACAACAGCAAGAGGGAAAAAAAAGAAAAGCTAAGGAACAAGCTTAAGCAAATCAAATCAATTCACATCTCAAGCTCTTTAATCTTTAAAGTTAAGGTGAATAATGTTTACATCTCATTTTTCTTGTTTTGGTTTTAAGAGGAAATCCGAAATATTTTGCATTGATTAGCCATGTTTTTTAACGATGGAATGATTATATGTACTTGTTCATGATTTATGCATGTTCATATTGATTTTATGATATGTGTTAAGACGAAAACCCTATTAGATGACATCTAAATTCCTTGCGAACTATTTTATAGACCAGAAACAATATTTTGAAGATGGGTTTCAATTTTCATAATTTCCAGAATTTATGCGGAATTTATGTAAATTTTCTAGTGAAGAAAATGTTATTTTGGATTATAAATTATCTACGGTTAAATAATTAATGTTTTGGGTCCAAAATTTATATATGTTAGAAAACATATAAAAAGCGATTTTCTAGAATATTTGTAGTATTTTCCTAATTTTTTAATGTGTATATAAAATTGTTGAAGGTATAGCAATTAGATGTTTTATATATTTATGAAAGGAGAAGGGGTTTTTTGTAAATAAATTTAAATTATTGAATCTGAAAAGTCCGCAGTGCTTTTAGAAAAGAGAAACTTGCAACCAACTACAATTTGACAAACAAGGCAAGTTAGGTACAAAGAAATAATTTAAAAGGACAAACAAACATGTTTTTCACTGTTTTGATTTCGGCACCAGGTTTCGCCTCCTTACCTTTGTTTCTGACACTGTCGAAATCAATGAACAGGGTATCAATGGACCGGTACATAGCAAATTGGATGTAGGCGGAAGTTAAAGGGTCGAAACCAGGGGTTCCGAAGGGGTTGAGGCACTACTTTGCTTTTAAAAGAAAATGCGCCTTCTTGCTTTCGACTGAGTAGCTTTCGACTAAGTTGACTTTCGACCAGGTAAAATGGTTTTTAAGAAAGAGTTTCTAATATGTTGCACTTTTGTTTTAAATGACTGCTTTTGGCTAGGTCGAAACCATTAGCTACCGCTTTCATTCTTTCGATCCAAATAGTTTCGAAGGGGTTATTTTATTTTCTAAAAGTTGACCACTTTTCCAATGCTTTCGAAGGGATAGTTTCGACATCATCACTTCTATACTTAGAAAATGCTTTCGACTTAAATGATTTAATGACCCTTTTTCGCCGATTGATTATAACCCAAATGGTTTCGAAAGAGACAGTTTTAATGGTTACGAAAGGTGTTTCCACATGTTTTAAATTTAACCTAAGTGCTTTCGAAAGGGTTGAGTTTTGACGCTTTCGAAAGGTTTTAACGGATGGTTTCGAAAGGTTGGTACCCTAGGGGTTATAAAATGGTTGAAAGGAAAGGTTTTCCTATATTTTCAAAAGGCAATATTTTTGACGGTGTTAAAGAAGGATGTCTAATATTTTAAAGCTTTCGAAGGGAAAGTTTTTTCTATGCTTTTGAAAGGAAGGATTTGGCCTCTCGACCTAGTTTAAGTAAAGGGTTTTATTTGGTTTCGAAAGAGTTAGTTTCAATGGTGTCGAAAGGGGTACTTTCAATGGTTTCGAAAGGGTTGTTTAAAGGTTTGAAACAAAGGTTTCAAATATATTAAATAGGAAATATAACCTAAGTGTTTCAAGTTAAAAAGGACTTTAACTTATATTCGAGGATAGGTAATCCTTATTAAAATTCAACACCATTATTTTGAGTAAAATATATATATCATGGCAAAATAGCTTAGATTAAAACTAAAGATGTATTTTCCTTCTATATGTATGATTTAAAAGGTTAAATCATTTTAAGAAGATTTTGAAGGAAAAGATGAAGGGTAGTTAACCCTTAGAGAATGACTAAGATTAGAAGACCAGATAGGACTTTTGTAGGGTCACGCCCATGCTCGTTAGCTATTAGCCCCTGGCTAATTTAGTCCAGAATTCCAGTGTGTAGGGCTTAGTCGTAGGTAAGACTAACATGATGGGTACATACAGAAAGGAATATTTATGTACGGGGACAGGTTATTGGTTAGCCCGCAAAACTATTAGGATCAGTTCACCTTTGGAGAAGTAAGTTAAGGGCAGACCGTCTAAAAGTTTTGTCTAATAGATGTTTAGACCATTTGATATTTTATTTGGTAGGCCCAAGTCAGCCAAAGGGGCGGTTAGCCCAGTTTTTGAACAGCTAGTCCAATTTGAGGACAGTTAGTCTAATTTGTGCGCAGTCAACCTAGTTTTTGGATAGATAGTCCATTTATTATCTGTTTTTGGCATTACAGATATTGCTGTTAATATTATTATAATCAGTTTTATTAACCAGTTTGGGTTTAGGAAAAGATTTGCAAAATATATGTCTTGAAAAAGGATATTAGTGAGGGGAAACCCGTTCCTCTAAGCATCATGGTCTCACTTAATATCAGTAAACCGAAATGTAATAGTATTATTCACACTAGGCTTTATGTCTGACTCAAAGTTTTTGTCTCCGCTTAAACTCTCGGGTGCTCATAATTGACTTGAGTAGGCTGAGGATTGAGGTTTGCAGGTTTTAGTTTTGGCGAAAAAAGCTTCCGGAGATGAGTAGGTAGCTGACGGATAGCTAAATGGAAGTGACAGTTTATTTTGTTTATTTCCGCTGTGTGTATATTAAGTCAGATATGACAATATTAACTCTGGTCAACCAAGTGTCCATCGTCATATGTCGCTCTTGGTGTATTTTGTAATTGATATATTTGATCATTGCATGAGAAACGTTATGGGATTATGTAAATTGGATATCAATTATTGTTTTGAAATGCAATTAGTAAAATTTTGTTTTCTGAAATCTGTGATTTTATTCATATTCAAGTGCTTCTGATATTATGGATACCATTAGCATTACTGTATTTTGTTACCAGAAGTTAATACGATGGATTACTACAACATCCGACTACATCATCTGTGATGCTTAGCTTTTGGCCTCTAAATATAGGATGTTACACATTGCCGCTTTTTATAATCATTATCGCCATTCCACTTGTCTATTAACAATTGTGATCACGAAACTCCGTATTATACGGTGCTGCACCACTCGGACTAACCATTGAGGAACTACTTGAGGTATTATATGATTTCGGCATTTCTACTACCACCTACCAACACCAAAGCTCTGATACAAAATGTTGTGGGAAATTCTAACTCGAGGCCACTTAAATCAAAACCCCAAAGCACAACGAAAAACGAGATCGTTGTAAGAAGTGCAAAAAACAACCAATCAATATCCCAATCTCAATATCAATCCAATCCAAGACCAATCACAATAACCAAACAAACAATAACAAAGAAATAAATCACACACCAATTTATAGTGGTTTAACTAACGTCTTGTTAGTGAACATCCTCTTTGAGAGAGGCCTTTATTAATACGAATGAGAAGAGTACAAAATATTGATTACAATGATCAAAATTCTAATAGAATTGTTTTGTGGAGAAGAGAATTGAAGAAAATTAGGTTTAGATAAACCAGGATTTATGGAGGCTAAATCCTTGATTAAACCTTTAATCTCCACGCCTACTGTATAAAATCTGAATTTTGAAATCTATGTTATATAGGAGAGTAGAAAACCTAGGTAAAATTTCAAAATTGCCCCTGCAAATATCACAAATCTTCACAACAAAACCCATGCTAAAAAGAGGCTAAAAAATGTCGTAGACGTCTATCACAATGCGACATATGTCTGTCGTATACTTTGGGAAAATATTCCCTGATAACACAGACGCCTGTCATAAATTGATAGATATCAGTCAACGTTCTCGGGTTCCAAACCCTGTAGTCACAGACGTCTGTTACTTTCTGACAGACGTCTGTCGCCTGATGCTGGCCACAGCACTCCACATTTATCACCATATTTTACTCATCCAAGCTCCGATTTGCAAACTGTTTTCACCGTTAAATAGCTACTTTTGACCTCTTCAATTATTCATATAGTGCTGTAAAAATTCAAGAGGTAGTGTGTGCACTACCACGTTTTAAATAGTTGTCTGGAAAATGAAATTGCACTACTAGGAAATACTGTTGTTTACCATCTTCATTTTCGGACTTCATACCAATGACCTTTTCAGAAATATTGATACGTAAAGTCCCCAATAACTTAGGACCGACTTCCCCTGAACACATCACGTTCTAGACGAAACACTAACCTCCTTGCCTCCAACCCAAAGTATGTGCTTTCTCATATAACAGAGATGAACATCAATCTCCTTTGAATTTTGGTAATTAAGTAGATCTTTGATTATTTTACTAGTTATCCTCAACATTCTATTGTTGATGACTTGAAATCTCAATATTTTATTCTACTAATAATCCTTTCACTTGCCTGCCTTATGCAGTACAAAGAAATTGGAATTTAGCATTGATATAAGTCTTACAATATCTATAGTAGTAATTATATTAGGTTCATACTGCTTTCTACAAATATGATTGAATTAACACTAGCCTGTTGAGATAAGTTCTGCTAGTAAGCGTCGATATTCAAGCTAAAATTGAAACTAGATTAAAGCAAGATTCTGGTCCATCAAGTGGAATGCATTTTTATAGGCGTGCGATGTTCTTGTCAATCGTTGAAAAAATTCCCTAAACCTTTGTATTGATAAAATTAGAAATATATAAGTAGAAAACATGTTTTTTGAAATGTATGGTTTGATGACCACATCCATGATCATATCTGATATAAGAATAGCCTAGACTTATAGAGTATGATTGATCCTACTGAGAACGAGTTTTTTTTTTCATTTTTTTTCTTGAATCAGTAGCCAAAATAAGCATTCAAGTAATAATATATCATATTACACTTGAATGATAACCTACTTACAACTAGGCCTATCAACGGTTTAAGTTCGGTCCGAGTAGCTTATAACCTAGACTAGAATCCATTTATTAAAACAAAACCCGATCCCAGACCAACACCATTGGGTTTTCCAAATCCATTGCCCAAGCCAGGTCCATCGGGAATTTTAAACCCGTTGGGATTGTCCTAAAATATTCAAACCATAATCATCCTCTTAGATTGTAAATTTTTAAAAAATTTAGAAAAAAGGATACAAACAAACTGGGTAGTGATGAAATCAAATTCCCACACAAAAGAATGAAAAACGTTCTTCATTTAGACGTAATAATGGTGCACAAACAATATATACACTCGAATTTTTTCTACAATAAACATATATTAATCACGTCGACCTAAACCGTATTAGATAGCGATGAAACCATACCCTCCCTCAAATGACTGGGATGGTCCCATGTTCAGGCATAAGTAGGTAAAGTTATACCCGAACTTGTTTTAATAGGATGAGTTCGGGTCAGGTCGGACCAAACCCATACCATTGACACACCTATCTACAATGATAATATATATTATTTTTCGAAGTAAAATTATCAACTCCATAAATTGTGATTTGTTGCTAGACAGTATCAAATAATCATTGGTTTGCTTATTCATGAATATTTATGTTCTGCTTAGAACTTAGAAATTATAATATGTTGACTTAGTTAGTACATGTGTGTTATTATATCTTCATATTATTTTATTATTATATTGCCTGAAGAGCATAAAAATACCGAGGAATATTATGCATTGCAGATGGTATGTATGGTGGTTTTGAACGTTTAGAGGTGTTCGCATTATCCTTGTTCTAACATCCCGAATTGATAGAAACACGATAAATAAATGAAAGATATAAGAAAGTAAGGAGAAAAAGAAGTGGAACTAATATTTTATAATGGTTCAGCAAAATTACCAGCTTACGTCCACTTGTTTTTATCAATTCTTCCTTTTTAGAACATTCATTTGATAATGAAATATCGAAATACAAAGGTTGGGTCTTGAATTGGCCAAAAGTCAAGAGAAGAAGGAGAGGTCCTAAAAATTCTCCTTTTAGTTTGTTGATAACATGAGTGATACTTTATTCAAGTATAGCATTCTTCTTATTATCTCAAGGACTCGAACCAATGATCTTTAGATTCTCTATATAAAGCATTAAACCCCTTACCACTTGTGCTAGAATTCCTTGACCAAAAATGTCTCCTTCTAGTTTACGAAGACTCCTTATTTATACGCACGAAAAATCCCCAAATCCACTTTGAATGAAAAAATATCTACTGTCAAAGTTCGAACCACAAAAACAAGTTAAGCAACACGTTTTTCCAAAAGTTTGGATCAATTAGTACCGCCGGATTGGATCGATCGATACCTGTCAATTTGGACCATTCGGTAGTGACAGGTTTTTCTTCTCCAAAACATTTCCTTTCCTTCAAAATTACATATAGAATTATTCACAATCTAGAGGGGGTTCCCCTGCCTTTGAATCAATCTGTTTTGTAGTCCTAGTACTTAGCCAAATTTCTTAAGCTCCTCTTATTTTTGAATTCTGGCATCTTCTAAGCTTTCTGATCCGTTCTTTTTTCTACTTCCTCTGCTTTAAGTCAACTCTAAGACTGTGGAAAATTTCCGGTAACACTTGCCCCACAAAGCATGCTTTGTATAGTTTTTATAGATACAAAGCATGCTTTCGTCAAGAACATGTATTAATGTCGAAAAATTGTGGGTGAAATCCTTAGATAATTTATCAAATCGATTGTTGCAAATCATCCAGTTTCTTCAGATCTACCTATAAATCAAAGTTCTTCCTAGACCTATAAAGGTCAAGGATTCATATTATAGCTTAAATATTAATCATGAATCACCATCATCCTACGTTCTCTTGGGATTCATACATCATAAATAAATCCTACATCATTGTATCATGCAATTTTGGCCGGAGCATTGCTTGGAAATCAGTTGGTACCTCCTAACATCCCATTATAGACAAGTCCAACTAGATCAACGTTTCAATATGAAGTAAACCTATATTAAGTACCAACGTGTCAAGTTGATATGTTACTCCTAGTTGAAGGTTAGTTATAAATCGTATAGTATTTCCTAGCATTCCATTATATGTAAGTCCAACTAGGTCAAGCAGTAATATATTTCAATCATTCAATAATCATATCCAAGTCATTCTGAATCAAAAGGTGTTCACACCTTGAGATTAAAATTTAGTATCTTTGGATTTGTTAATAATATACATACATACACACACACATATGTATACATACATACATATATATATGTATATATTGAGCCTATCCACTCACTATCCGACGAGGGGATTCGAAGTTTACAGCATGTCCATCCACTCATTCTCCAATGAGGAGACTTTCTACCTTATACAAGCTCCGGTGAGAGGGCTTGTATTTTACGGTTCATAAACTTGTCTCTTTGTTCGGGGAAACCACAACCTATCATTCTATATACCATGTATAAGGTATAACCAAGTTTCATTATGATCGCACAGTAGTGTTGACATCAAATACCATGTTCAAATGAGCTCATGGTTAACCATCAACCAGATTGTTCATAAAATCTAAGTCATAGTGCATCAAATAGAAATCTAGACAAATAATCCAATCAAGGATCGCTCATGGTCTTTGACTCAGAGCATGCCTATGGGATCGATCGAGATCGTATGCATGTGTAAGTAACCCGTTGGTGAACATGTATAGTTTATTCAAAGCAAGAGCAAAGTAAAAATAAGAAATTAACATAATTCCAATTCATCCCAATCATGGGATAATCATACCCTATTCATATCCATGATCGTACCATAGTTGATGGTTGCATCTATAGCATTATTATGGTTTGTGCTATGGTTATTGAGTTTCATACATACTAATACAATTGGTTGCTTCGAACCCGCTCCTCTATCAAATCCCCCAAGTGTTTACACTCATTCGTCTCATGTCTATCCAGCTAATGGAATGAACAATATTTTCTACGTATTCTCTCTCATTTTGGGGGCCCTCTCTTAGAAGTTTTCTGTATTGAATATTCCCTAGTTCAGATATATCCTCTTCAAGGTTTTGATTAAGTTAGTGCAGGAAGAAAACTTTCCCTCTTTGGACATTTTGGAGCCCTAAAATTATCACTGGCTTTTCTCTTTTCCTTACCCTTTTCTCTTCCTACCTTTGATGGCCTGCCATCCTCTACAACATTAACTGCAACACCTTTAAAGTTTGATTCTTCCTGACGCAAATATCTTTCAGCTTGATAGTAGAAATTTATCATATCCACTAGCGATACCTTTCGCACACCTTCTTAGACTCGGTCATATTAGCGACCCCTACAACAACCGCCAAAAAAACCATTGGTGGTCTAGTTTCTAAGCTGCAAAAACTATTAAATTAAACCTGGTTAAATAACTTTGCAAATATTCTTTCTCCTTTTGCTTCACATTTAAAAATATCATCACACTTATTGGCTGAACAATATGAACCCTGAACTTGCTCACTAGTCTCTCAACTAATTTAGTCCATTTGCTAACGGATCCATTATCGATTTGGCAACATGGTAGCCAAATCAATTGCGTATAGTGAAAAGCAACATCCCATTAAATCCTCTGAATCTTCCCACATTTTCATGTATTGGATATATCTCATCAAATGAACTATAGGATTATTTCTTATATCATACAGCCCCAATGCAGGTAGCTTGTAATCTGGTGGATTCCTAGCGTATCAAATGTTTGGGGTGAAAGGGTTTCGATTAATATCCTCCAAGCTTTTTTATAGAGCTCCTTTTTGAAGCTCTTGACATACCATCTTATGATCTTCATGATTTATTTGAATCTTTGAGGCTCACCATGACTTTGATTCAAGGTTTCCTCTTACCCCACATTCGTGCGGAGATCTTTCGGTTCTTCTCTGTGCTACTCTAAGTTCGCATTCTGATCCTGATTCCTAGGACCAAATTCATTCCTTTGTTGCACTCCACCTAGCTCAGGATCCCAATCAACTCTATCTGGTTGCCCAAATGGATCGGCATTGGTCGTCCTAGATCGATTGGTATCGATCGGTTATGAAAGCTGGGGGCCAAGATGAATTTTCCCAACTCATGCCTTCATGCTTCTGTTTCATCTTCTTCGTTTTCATACTGGTACCGATCATTTGCATGTTTATCATCATTCCTTCCATCTCTTCTCTAGTCATAAATGTTGAAGGTGGATTCGATTTAGAGGATACACCTGACTGCCACATGCTCTGGTTGATTCCCTCTGGCTAGAACTTTCGTTATAGTGGGCCTCTTTATCTTGAAAGCTAGATATGAATTCTTTCTCGGTTAAAGCACCAAAAAATGTTAGCCTTTTTCTTTGCTAATAATCTAAATTGGTAGAAATGCGGTAAAGAAATGAAAAACGTAAGAAATCAAGGGAAAAGGAGAAAAGAGACACAACATTTTATGGTGGTTCGACAAAATATCTCGTATATGTCCACTTAGTTGTTTTTATTGATTATTCCTTTCTAGATCACTCAATTTACAATGAAATCATAAAATATAAATAGTGGGTCTTAAATTGGTAAAAGGTAAAGAGATGGAGTAGAAGCCCTAAAAAGTATTCGTCTGGTTGCCGAAGGTTCTCTATTTACAAATGAATTCGATCACAAAAATCAATGTATCTAGTTTGAATGAGAAAATATCTCAAGATCTGTAGTTCCATCCACAAGAACATGTCAAGAAGCACGTTTTTCCAAAAGTTAAAACCGATCGATGTCGACCGGTTAGCAAAGATCAATATCGATTATTTTGGACCAGTAGGTAGCAATTGGTTTTGCTTCTCTAAAATTTTATTTTCCTTAAAATTGCATGTAAAATCATTCACAGTCTAGAGTAGATCCTTATTTTGTTTGGATTGATCAGTACCGATCGGTTTGGACCAATTGGTACCTATCGATTATGCATTTATGGTACTTAGCCAAATTTCTTAAGTTCCTTTTATTTTTCACCCCGACATCTACTAAGCTTTCTTATTCATTCCTTCATCGTTTTATAATCCAATTCCTTTTATAAGTCAATCCTAAGACTGTAGAAGATTTTTTAGTAACATGAAGCAAATGCACATTTCCATATGGAACAAGAGGGATCATTTGTGTAGAGTATGGATACACATACATATTTTTTTGAAAATGGACACACACACACACAAACACACACACACACACACATATATATATATGGGGTCAATTTCCATGATTTATATTAATGACTTTCCATATCATTCCCGGAATGTGCAGAAAGTTGTAAAAGACTTGAGAGTTCAGTGTGTGTATATCATAAGACCTCACTATTGCAAATGGAAAGAAATCACCTACTCTTGTTCCCATTATTGTTTTGTCCATCTCAATAATATTATGACATGTGGAAAGTGTTATTAGAGCACTGACAATCCAAAAAGGTTTTTGTCATTACTCTTGCTTCAATTATCTTTCTAAAAAGTTTCCCAGCTAATTGTTAATTGTTCGCACATAAAAGAAGCAAGCACTCTCAACTGATCAAAAAAAATATAAATTAAGAATTAAAAAAAGAGATCGAGAACACATGAATCTTTAGAGTGGAATGGCCTAAGTTAAGTGCCTATATCCACTATATCCACTATCACTAATTGGATTTACAACCACAACCGAACTACAACATAATCTCATGTTTCAAATTGGTTGGTTTCGAATTTTGCAGCAGCTTCATATAAATTTCAGTAAAGTGACAAAATGTCCTCCTTCAATTATTGTAGGATGCCTATTTATAGATGAATTCGCTTCAGAATCATTAAATCTTCAATTGAATCACTCAAACATGTAAATCAGAATTTCCAACACGAAGAATAAGTCAAAACCATGTGTTTCTCAATAATTGGATCATTTAATACCGATCTTTATGGATTTGTATCGACCGATATGGTCGAATTTTCTTTAGTCACTCTTCAAAATAGCTTAGGACTTCAAGCTTTAGAGTTTTAATGGAAAAATATTCAAAGATGATCATTTGGCTTCAAACAATGTCATGCCTCCTGTACATGTCTTCTTCCACATTAAATATTGAGTCCATATAGTAGCATAGTGGAGCCTATAATAATAATCATGTCATTCGGTACCAACCCATATCAGTCGGTGTCGAACGATAATAGTTTCTCTACACATAGCCAAAATTATCATGCCTCTAATCTCGATCTATCTCAAACACCTTGATCCATTGTTTCATCGTTTCATAGCCCAAACCATCAAACTGTCACTTTGTCCAAATATCGGATAACACTAGCCGTCCAAATTATGCCTTTTTAAACACAATGCATTATTTGGTTAGAAATAAGCGACTAAATCCAGATCTGCAATGATGCTTTAATCGTCTGAAATACTCTTATGAAACACCAAATCTTCTTTGAGAACATCGATACATCATTTCATACAATCACAGATTCACATCTTCCCATTAGATATAAACGTCGATTTCTTTTCTATAAATACTTCGACTATCATTGGGGATTTCTAGAAAGTTATTCCCTTCCTTGGTCAGGTAAATTTCTACCTTTTCTCCTATTTTAGATCAACGTTCATACCTAGCTTTCTTTTTTTTCTTCGCACTTTCTTTTGCAACACCACTATCTTCTCCAGCAAACATGAGTAAGCCCCAAATCGTCATTGCCTTCAGATTCATTGCAACTTTCAATAATAAATCCATATCCAAGATCTTGCAACTAATCCATTTGAAACTTGAGAACAAATCAAGCTTAAATCATCGTCTTTCTCATAGGTCAACCATCTTTAGGTAGCCGACGCCGTCAAATTAGCCAAGAATGCCGCCACCGTTCATTTCTACGCTGCTATTACAGTGGTCGATCCATCCCATAATCAACACCACCACTCAATTTGGATAGCCTCAAATTCATCTAAGTGTCACAATTTCCAAGTGCCAAAGGGTGATGGTCATGAAGAAAAAGGGAAGAATCCACATTTCTCTTTGGATGTGGATTCGTGCCCACTACTTCGATCGAGTTGGTTGTAGAAATTGCCTCGTCTAATGCTTCTTGGTACTAGATGAATTCGAGAGTCGATATATCCTAGGATGTACATCACATTGACACTTGGATTTGATCATCAGAAATATGTTTTCCAACAAAGAAAAGCTTTGTGCCGCCTTGGATTTCATTTAGTTTCGTTAACATAAATCTTTTGTTAACGAGTAATGTAACATCCCCCACTTGGAGGCCCAAAACTAACACAACAGATGTTGCGGTCATCCATAGATATTAATTCTCGACGAAGAAATACGGCAATGTTAGGTAAATTGATATACCAGAAAACACATGGTTATGTAAAAAGTTTAAAATTTCAAAACAACTTTCACATTCCATTTCAAACTCATTTCAACATTCATTACATAATTGCACAACGTTTACCACATTCAAAAAAATATAATTATTATAACATACTCCAAAAGCGACATATGAAAATGCACTCTTGGTGATCAGAGTATATAATATGCAATAAACCACTTTGCATTAACAAAATAACACAGCGGAATCACATGAGAAATAACCACATTCTACACAACTCTAGAAGATTTTTGGTCTTAAGAGGTACCTGAATACCTTAAATCCCAAACTACTCAAAATCAATTGAGTACCCGAGAATTTAAGGGGAAAACAAAAACTTCGAGTCAGACATAAAGTCTGGTATGAATAATAATATACCATCTCAAATCAAATTAGATATCTAGTGAGATCACGCCGCTTACCAGAACGGGCTTCCCCTTTCTATTATCTTAAAACCTTTATAAACCATTTTCTGTGCTCCTGAATCCATAATAGTCAATTCAATTCAAAACATAACTATGTGATGAAATGCAAAACAATTGAATCAATTTTGGATTACCCATCCCCAATTCATTTTGACTATCTGTCATAATTATAGTTTTTATGGGATTACTACGAACCTATTGTTAACTCCAATATCATTTCTTTTATCCTAGTTCTCATGGGCTGACTAGAAACCTATTGACTAACAGTTAATATCTTTATTTTCTTTTAGTTTTCATGGGCTAACTAGGAACCTATTGACTATTTATCAATTTTTCATTTTCTTATTCAGATATAGTCTTCATGGGCTAAATATAAACCTGTCTAACTGACATCTTTAATTATACATAGTCATAGGCTAACTTTGAACCTATTGGCCCATGCCAATATCTTTTCCCTTACACAGTTTGTAAAGGCCCAAAAATCCGTATCCTTTGAGTCGAAAATAATTCACCTCGGTTCAACTCAAATTGAACGGAAACACGAATCTTTAGGGGTGAAGAAGAAAAGGATAGAAGAAAATAGAAACAACAATACACGGAATCTCATAATCGCAGCGAAACAAAATATAATATATAATAACAGATCTTTACACAGAAGAAACTGTAACTGTTAATATACATACAATCATAAGAGTACAACAATCATCAATCAATTCGGACAGTTATAATAACTTATCCTGATATACATGACCCACACAGTAGAAATAACCAAGTATGTGATATACGTATGCAGTCCTCCAGCTCGTTTCCTGAGCACCATAGCATCCTATCCAGAATTTGTAATACTCGGTCTGACTCGAGCATTATAAAATAACACCCGGGTTAGTCTGGAAATCCAGCGTGATAAAACACACTCAACTTTAATTATTAAGTTATCAAAATCCTCTGAAAAACAAAATTATCTCATAAGACCACGTCACACACGAACACAACAAGTTTTTCCCTTATGTTAACCAAAACATATTATAAAAAATCCAGTGATGTTATAACAGTGTCTAAGTACAAATACTTATTCAAATAGCCGAAATTGTTACATTGATTAAACTCCAACATACTAGGCTCTACAATCAAAACCGTAAAGGTTTGCAGTGGATTTGGATTCCATACAATGACTGGGCTACTAGAGTACCATCCGTCATAGTACACCTCTAGAAAAATGAGCCAAGGACCTTGTTGGGATCCTTCGCCCACATAGGACCGGCCTACCCCTAACCTAGATAGTACCGAAAATGTTATCACATCGGGTGTTCCCACCCTTATTGAGCGCTCTTCGTTCCCATGCACGCCCATATACATAATTTATAATATATCCGAGGGTATCTAGAAAAGTGATAAACATACCCTAATTGGGTACGACCCACTTAGTCCTGCTGCATTTCCCCTATTTTAGTCATTTCCGGTTGATGAAGCTTGAGGCTAACATTTGCCTTTCAAGAACAATTTCACTTTGAATGCTCATCGTCCTCCAATGATGATGTTCTGATAGCATTCTTCCATACAAGTTATCTTGGGTCTGGACAAACCGAGCCACCACCTTCACCATCTTCACAATATCACCATCCGTAACGTTCAAACCAGATCGAAGTGGTTTTCGAATAATTAAACCCGATCCCAGTCCCTTTGAAACGATTAGCGAATTTGGCCAAATTTGATAGTCGATTATTTAACTATTAAATAAAATCCATAAGCGGTCATCGGGCCTTATTATAATTTTTTCAAAATTTATTTTCAAAATATCTTTATAATATATATATATATATATATATATATATTCAGATCTCTCCCAATATTTCAGTATTCGAAAAAATCCAATTACTTATATCCATAACAGGATAATTTTTGACTCATCTCAAACTTTGAAATATTTTCTTCCAATTCCATTTTATGATTCAACACTTGAAAATATCCCTAATAATCATAATCTCGTTGTTGAAATATTTCAAATCCTTCCAGTTCCATACTTAGGTAATTTCCGTAAGAAAGTATACATATTTTTCCAAATCAGTTTAGTTCCTATACTTGGGAATATTTCATTTATTTCCTCTTCTCAAAGTCATTTACACTTTATTTGCAAATTCCTTCACTCATTTATAACTGATTTTATAAATTTTTGGAATTTCATAATTTAACTGTTTTAAATTTCCCAAATCGATTTCACTTGTCTATAAATTTCGACTACCCAAATTCTAACTTCTTTTATGAATTCTAATTCAATTTCTGAAGTTCTCTTATTTCAACAATTTGAAATTTTCCTAAGCTTCCATAATTCCATTTATAAGATTTCTCTTATCAAATCATATCCGTAAACAAACCCCGTCCCAAACTCGAGAGTATTCATAAATTTCAATCATTACAAACTTCTATACATTTATATAATAAGTATTTATTTATTTTCAGAACAATGATTTATTTATTTTTAAAAGCATGTTTAAGTACTTATTTAACAATATCAAAAACTCTTTTAATAACATCAATCACTCGATTCTAACTCATTTTTTCATATAAACAAATCAATTTTCAAAGTTGATTTTAAAAATAAGAATTTATTACGATTGGTATAAAATATTTGAAAATCCACTTACCGAAAATTTCAATACTAACTAGTTTGAAATTACATAGTTGAATAAATAAAATTTTCCTTTTAAAAACAAACTTAGCTCCTATATAATAAAAATATATCTTTAAAATCTCAATAACCAATTCAATTTATAAATTCCTCTCGATTCACAACCTATCGATTCCATTTCAACCACCAAACCATTTTCCACTTCAAAAAAAATAGAATCCACTTATTTTCCTCAGCCCGATTTCCATACTCTAATAAAAATTCACGCTTGAATTTATATCCCCAATTTACCATCTAATATCATTCAATTATTTATAAACACTGTTTCTAAATTTTATAACTCCTTTGAGTTTCATCTTTTTATAAAATTAATCTCCCTTATAAAATTCCATTTTATAAATCCACTTCTTCATAAATTCCATTTATTTTTCAAATCTATTTTTAATATCGTTTTCAATACATTTTCATATTTTTCAGGATAACATTTTAAAATCTCTTATATAGATTCTTTTGTAAAACTGTATTTAACAATTTACGGATTTGTTAAGTACAATCTATAATCAAATTTATCGTTTATCCAATCAATTCTCTTTACAATAATCCCATTTTCGATATAATTATTTTTATATCTAAAATCTCCTTTTATTTCCTTAAAATTCAAAAAATATATTCTATGGTATTTAAAATACCAAAATTTAGGCCAGTGCTACTATAGCATTTAATAATTTAAATCACACAACATTCCAAACGGATTATTCAATCACATCATATATTTTTATATATGAAAAACAGTAAATATATTTGAAGAATCCAGTTGGATCCCTCCAACCTGTTTTTCCTGCATCCATAGATGTTTGACAATATAAAATACCAATCCTGCTTCGAGGTGGGATATCGTAGTAATGTATGGTCATTCGCTATTATGCGGGGCGCACGAGGTCTCATCCGCTCCAACGGTGGGAAATAAATCCAATTACTCATATATATTACATATACATACATACATATATTCATACATACATACATACATTCATACATACACACACACACACACAGATATATATATATCATTCAACAGATAATAATTTACAAACTCAACCACGCATCCAAAATTAATTTTAATTGTTTAAATTAATTGCAGTAATCCAAATGAGTGGACTTAATCACCTTGATTTTTCGAACTTGTATACTCTTCCAATTCCAAATTAAATCCATTGTAATTATTCTATCGCCGTGAATTCAAGCGACTCGTTTCAGTAATTTTGGACCTCATGTAAAATAGTTACACCATTTATGAGAATTTGATTTAGATAATAAAATTAACTTTCCTTAAATTAAATTTTATAAGTAACCTCAGAAAAATCTATGTCGTTCTAACTATCATCCCCACTGCTATTTCTTCTTTCCAAGCTCGAGCACACAACCAGCCTTCAATCGAACCACTGCTTAGACGAATAATCGTGCCTACCCTCCACCCTATACATAGACGCCAACCTTCCATCACCCTCGTCGAACCCTAAATCCTCCTCTGCCGCCTCAACTAACCTCACCTATATGTAGCCATCTTCTCCATTAGCCTCTACGACCATTCCCACGCACCCTCGCCAGCAGCCAACCCAACCCGTGAGCCTCATTCCAGATCGCATGCTCCTCATTGCCTTAAAAATCGCACCAACTACCACCTCTAATCACTCTTCTGGTCAACGTTGTTGACAATACCTCACCACGTCGCGATCCACTTCCAGTTTGATATCACACCCATTACCGAACACGAGATTGAAGACCTCGTCGAAGCTCCAAACTTATCTTTAGTCTCACAAGAACGCAACCCTAGTTTCCTGAGACCTTCACTGTCGAATGGCACACGCGCGTCGCACCAACATAGGCAAACCTTCACTCGATTCGGTTATTGAATTAGATTTCGAATTCTTCCTCTCCTTTTTTTTCTTTTTTTCAAACTGATTGAATTCGTTACTGATGGAATTTAAAAGGAGGAAGAGGGGAATGAGATTTTGAGGAGAAGTCTAGGTATGATTAAGGATAGGTAGGGCGCGACTTGTTTCAGTCTAGGGTGGCTCGAGTTTGACATCGATATGATTTTATATTTAACTATTCAAATTATCCCGAATTTCAAACATCGAAATCTCAATCTCTTTTTGTGGTGTGTTGTTATGTCCCTATTTCGAACCTAATGTTACAAATTCTGAAGCCTAATTCCGCCGTACGGAGAAGATAGCTTTTTAAATCAACAATTTAAATTAAATTTGATTATAGGCTTTTTCAGATCATACGACCAAACGACAAACCTAAACGCTACGAAAATTGAAATCCAATAATAATACACTGTTATGGATCCGATGGAACTAGTTTCGTCAATTCCAAGGTTATGCCCCGGATCATTATTTTAACGCATCGATTAAATAGACGATTTCCAATGTTTACGAAATCGCTTGAAATTTCAGTTTTAAAACCTTACTAACTAAATTATAATTCCAAATCCAATATTTAAACCATCTAAATATTCACAATCAAATCGCAAAAATTTCATGTCGTTGCATGGTTTTCACGAGCTTACTGTGAACCTATTGGTCCTTGCTAATATATTTAATTTATATTCACTACTGAGTCAACCTAACTTATTATTCAGCCCTTTCCCGCAATACCATTTTGGGTTCATTACATTGTGAATATTTACATATATGAAGAAGCAAACAATATAATGTGGTTAATTTCTTTAACCTATTTAGACTTCTTTATAAATTCTATTTCAAATACTTTATTAATATGTCATGGTTTTGCTTTTAAAATAGATTGGGTTAATTGTTTTGAAAACTATACTTTTGAAACCTTCAAAACCTTGCTTTCGACCTCACTGGATAGCCTCCTTCAAAAACATATATCTCTTTTCAAAATATTAGGCCTTTTTCTTTAAAATCCTTCCTTCAAAACCTTTTGATTATAATAAAGTATTACTTATTAATTATTAGAAAGATAACTAAGCATTGAAAGTCCCTCTTTCGACATCATTGGGTTTACCTTTTTAAATATCATTTGGCTTAAAATAAATGTAAATGAAAGTATCTCATTCAAAACCATTCTTTACTGTAAAAAATATTAGGGAATTTATGATGGCGTCGATACCATCTCTTCCGACAAAGTCAAAAGCATACATTTAAAATGTTGAAGGATAGCTTCGAAATCCTTATCGAAACCATTGCCTTCGAAACCCATAACCATTTCAAAAGCATTTAGAAAGTGGCTTGATATAGCTTAACAACAAAAAGTACCTTTCGGCAGTATTGATGGCTCCAATACACTCAAAAGGCACAAAAATCGGCGGTAGGGCTTCGACTAGGTCGGAACCCTTTCTTTTGAAAGCATTGATTTACAATTAAAGGAACACCTTCGAAACCTTCCATTTTATTTTAATACTAACATGGAAACCCCTTTGAAAGCCATTATAAAACTTCTTTTAAAAATATATGTATCGACTGTGTCGAAAGCTTAGTAAAACAAAGGCACACGCTTATCTTTTCAAAACAAATCAAGGTAACGACCCCATCAAGAGCCATGGTTTCGACACCATACCTTTCGCCCTTCTTTATCCTCTATGTATCATCAAAATGATACCATATGTGGGGTTTCGACACAGTCGAAGGTGAAAGGAAAGGAGTGAAAGGTACCCTGATTAAAGGCGAAACCTATTTTTCTAGGTTAAATACTAAATTAATAAACTTATATAAACTAAACTGCCTACGTGTTCATCTCTTATTTTTTGCCTTGACTTTTACTATGCTTTTCAAATCTAACCACCTCTTTAATTTTTGGATAAGTATCAACTTAACCTTTTGCAAATAAAACCTTCCTCTTATACGTAAATCATTTTGATCCTCGTTTCAAAATAATTTATTTTGTATATCATATCACTTATGAAAAATCCCTACAATTCACAGAAATTTACTTTGATCATGTTATATAACATATCAAAATTTAAAATCGAAATTCTTAATATATTTTCTAAAATAAATTGTTAAACCCAACGTGCAATATTTTCACTCAAAAATTCATAATAATCTTTTCCATGCTTGGAAAATTATCAAACTTAAAGCCCAACTCTAAAATCATGCTTTGCATAACATATAATATTCCCATAGCACTTAACCATCAATATAACATGGTTTTGATCTAAAACCGTATGAACTATTATGAACTATTATTTAAACAATCTTATTTAAATTTATATAAACCATAATTCAAGCATATAATCATCAAACATCATATACACAAATTTATACTTAAATCCGAAACATATACTTAACAAATATAGATGGAAATTATCATTCACCTTAATCTTTGCTAAGAAAATGGATTGAGATGAGTTTGATTCCCCTTATTATTTTTCTCTTCTTTTTCTTTGAATTTCCTCTTTTTCTTTTTTTTTAATGGCCAGTCTGACCATCTTTCCTTACGTTTTTATTTTTGTAAGAAAATGAATATGAGTGTGTACAACTTAAGGGTAAACACTCACAAACACACATATATATATGTATAAAGGTAAGGTTAGATGTAGTTAAGTCCCATTAACCCTTGCATAATTCAATTAGTCTATAAACCAATCATTAGCTCAATTAAATTAATAAGCACGACCACTTAAATTTATTTATTTCTCAATCCCCTTATCACTTAACATTTTCATTATTCTATTTAATTTATCTAATTAAATATCTTAAATTATGCTATTTAAAATTAGGGGTGTTATATGTAACGACCCAGAATTTTTATAAATTAAAATTTTAATATTTTATTAATTTTAAATATTTATAAGTGAATTTTTAAGTCAAATAAATTTTTATTTGAATTATTAGATTTTATCGAATAATTAAATCGATAATTTAATACGTTAAATTATGGAAATAATTGAAAATAGAGTTAAATATGATTGAAAATAATTTGGAAAATTTTATTTAATCATACTGGAGTTATAGAAATATTTTAGAACTTTTAAAATCGAATTAAAAGTTAATTTGTGAAAATTGAATATTTTAATATTTAATAATCGACTGTAAAATAGTCAATTTTTGAACAGTCTCGGAATTGAACGAAACCAGTTTCATTGGATCCGTAATAGTTAGTTATTACCGGATTTCAATTTTCGTGTCAATCGGAGCTATCGTTTGATCGTGGCAGCTCGAAACGCATCGATTTATTTTTAATTTAAATTTGGCGAGTCAAAATAGCCATTTTTCAAAAAGTCTCGGATTTCGACGAAACCAGTTTCATCGGATCCGTAATGTGATATTATTGTAAGGTTTCAAATTTCAAGTCGTTTGGATTTACCGTTTGTCCGGTACAAATTAAAACGCCTAGAAATCGGTTTAAATCGGTTTAATTCAAATTGAGCGTTTTCAGCCATAACTCGCACATACTTCCGAATTAGCTTCCGAAACCTGTTCCATTGTGTCCGGAACGCGGGATAAACCCTAGGTACGCTGGTTACGGCGTCTAAATCGGAGTTCGGAATTTCCGGGTGAATAGTGTCGTTCGATTCTCTATAAATACACCTCACCTCTTCATAAATTTACAAAAAAAATATACAAACCCTAATCTAACAAACCCTAGCCGCCACTAATTATTCAATGGCCAGAATTGTCCCAATTTCAATCCTTAATCTCTTCCAATCCATCAAGATTTAGCCGATGTGTTCAACACGTAGGTTGGAGAGCACGAAGAGAGCTTTGATTTCATACGGAGTTGATCGGAAATGGTGCAAAGGAGGAGGAGCTAGGTGAGGCCGTTCCCATCAGTTTTCGCACGCGTCCCAAGGCAGCACATGAGGCCGAGTGCACTACAGTTGGGGGCGAACATGAAGGAGGAGAGGAGCTTCAAAATGCATGTGGTGTGATGAAGTATCGTCGTGTGATTGGGGAGTATTATGAAACCCTAATCTATGTTGAATGGGTTGAGGAGTTCGGCCTCAAAACCTGTAGGTTGCGTGAATGTAGAAGATGGAGGGGAGCCCTTGGATGCAGATCTCACGGCCTGGATTGCTTAGGGTATAAATTAGTTTAAGTTAGTTATAAATTTATGTATATAAATCGAGTACAAACTTGTAAAATCAATATCTTTTTCATACGAGGTCGAAAAAATGCAAACTCAGTTGCGTTGGAATCGTATGGACGAGCACTACGCGATGGAGTTGGTTTGAAGTCGTTTGGAGTTAGTGAGAATTTCGGGTAAAATTAAACGCGCGTTTAATTTTATTCGAAATAAAAGCTAAAACGGAATTTAAAACCAAGGTGAGAATTTCTCACTCAATCGAATAGATTTCGATTTTATTTTAAATAGTTAGATTTAAAATATTTGAATGCATGTTTGAATGATGACTGTAAAATATTGATTGTTAAAATAGACATTATGCGCCGTTAGTAAGCGGATGTTATTTAATATAAACATATACCGCGAATATTTCATAAACAGTGAAATTGGTATTATATGTAATATCAATATATATATATTGGCATATGTATATATTGGAGTTGTTGATTTCCCGCATTTTTTGTTTAGCGGATGAGACCCTATTACGCCGTTATTAAGCGGATAATATTTAATAAGAACATGTACCGCGATAATTTCGTACTGGAGCGAAATTGGTATTGTGCTAATGTTTTTGGATGCAGGAAACAGGTTGGAGGGATCCAACTGGATTCCTCAACAGTATTTATTTAATTTCAGATATTTTGATATTTGATTGATTATCATATCGATATATGATATCGTTGTTGTCGTGATTGACTATTTGGTGTGTAGCATCATTGGACCCAGATTTTGGGATTTTAAAATGGTTTTAAAGTGATTTTTGAAAATATACTATATTTTTGGAATTGATCCATTTCAAATAAATAAACGTTATAATTTTTAAAGTTATAAAAATTATGGTTTTTGTGAAATATAGTTAAAAAAGCTGATTTTTAGAAATACGATTAAAAGTCGATTTTGAGAAATATGAACTAATGATTTTATAAAATAATTTAGATTGGATTTTTGAATATATGATAAAAGTTTAAATATAGGATTTATAAAATTTGATTATTTTATAAATCGTAATGATGAAATTATAAAGGAATTTAAAGACGTTTTAGAATAATAATATAAACTGATTTATATTAAGAGATTTATAAATGGATATTTATAAATTGAAATATAGACATTATAAAACGAGTTTTTATAAGTGTTTGAATGTAGTGAAAATGAATTTCATAAATGAATGAAATTTATAGAATTATAAACTGTGAAGTTATAAATGAAATTTATAAATATAAGATTTATAAATTTGTGAAGTTAATTGAAGAATAGATTTGGTTAAATAAATGAATCTTATAAGTTATAAGATTTATAATTATGAAGTTTAAAGAACGATTTTATAAAATAATCGTTTTATAAGTATTTAACTTATAATATAAACATTTAGTTTATAATTGAGTTATAAACTGAAATAGGTTAATAAAGGAATTTATAAAAAGGAAGTTTTTATAAATAAAAAGAAACGGAATTTATAAACGTTGTTTTATAAATCCGCAAATAACTTATTTTGATAAGTTAATTGTTATAACTTATAAATGGAGTTATATTCACGTTTAGACAGTGAATAATTCTTTAAGTTAAAGTGAATAGAAATGATGAAGTTTGTTAACGTAGTTTATTCACGTTTTTGAACAGTGAATAACACGTTAAAGAAATTGTTTAGAATGTGAATGTTTTAAATAGAATTAAAACGATCTAACGATGTTTTAAAAGGTGTTGTGATTCGAAACCATAGATTTCAACATTTATTGTTGAAATAGACGTTTTCGAGAAATAAAAGGAAATGGTGGACTATAACACTGTTGTTATAGTAAATGATTTCCGAAAGGAAATGTTTTGTATAGTATTGGGATTTATATATCTATTTTAATTCCGAATCCCTATACTAGTGATTTTGGGTTGTCGTAACGATGTTTTACGTAACATTCGTTTTGGCCCAAATAAATATGTTTAAATAAATGATTTCCTTAAAGAATGAAATATATACTAAATTCGATTTAAGTATATTGAATATTTTCTAAGTGTTGAAAATAAAATGATTTGAGAATTACTTATTTTTAATAAGTATGGAAATATTTTCCAATATGAAGTGAATATTTTGAATTTATCTTTTTGAAGATAAATTGGAAATGAATAATTGAAATCATATATGCATGAATATTTTGAAATACAAATTCATTATGGAATTTATATGTGAAAAGTGAAATTGGTTAAAAATAAATATTGATTTATTTTTGAAGTGTTGAAACTATATATCTAGTAAAGATATTTTGGAAAATAAATAATTTGGAAAATTATTTGGAATCTGGTGATGTATGCATATCCAGTGATAGTTCAATAACCGACTATCAATATTTCCCTTTGAATGGGTAATTGATGTGATTTGTTTGAATTTGAATGCACACTTATTTTTGAATAAGCGCTCACTATTCGGGTTAACCGGGAAAGGACCATGGGGTCGTATAACCCATTCCGAATATGTGATACGTCGTGAATTGCATTTGAAGATCGGTGTTGAAGACCGGTATTTGCGAGAGCGATAGGATGACCTATCGATTGTCTCTGCACTGGGTCGCACCTGGTATAGAGATTCCATAAGTGATGGGAAATCCGATCAGGATTGTGAATATCCGGATTGCAAGGACTTCTTTGTAAGTGCCTTCGGTTCTGTTCGATCCCGGAACAGACTTGTATGGATTGTATGTCTGACATTACAAGTTGAGATATAAAGCCGATTTCTTTCAAATATATTTCTGTTGGTGGCGAAGAATTTATTCTTTGCTTAACACCCTTCTTTGAGACGTACGAGCTCAAAGGTTATATAGTTGAAGTTATCAGCGATATATTCCCATTTTGGTAATGTGACATGCTGAGTGATGCTGAAATGATCATTGTGTTGATTATTGTGATAGGATCATTTATTTGATCGTCTATCTTAGTGATCATTGTGTTGATCATATTGACCCAAAGCATGGCTTTTGTATAAAGTATGTTTTTGTGGACGTGACTTCGTCGAGCCTCACATCCCGGAAATGGTCAAAACAGGAAAGATGCGGCAAGGTTATTAGGGGTTGCTGTAGCTCCCCTTAGGGTATGTGCATTTCCTTCTGGAAAGGGGTGGTATCATGGTATGGAGCCCAGATACTTACTCATGTTGAAAACACTCTATTTATTATGGTGTGATGTTGGATATCGAGCGCTCGGTTGAAAAGGTCCTAAAGGACCGGGGAATGGCGTGCTCGTGTCAGTAGTTACCCAGTTAAGGGGTAACCCGGCCTTGTGTTGGCAGAGATCCGGTTTGGTTCTCGGGGATGTCTTTCCAGAGGCATTCTCATGTGGCAATGGGAAGTTCCTTGGCCTGATCATTCGTTGGAAATCCAAAGAAACAATACGAGACTTGTACGGTTTTAGTTGTAGAACCTGCTATGGAATGTGGCGGTAACCTGCTATTGAACATAGTTAGCTATAGTAGGAATACGATAATGGTCGTATGTTGGCTAAGATTTATATTCTACTTTTGAAATGAAATTTTCTCTATACTATGCACTAGTAATAATATCAAATATTATTTTAAATGCGTATCAAGCATCTTTGACTATCATAAGGAGAAATCTCCTCCGATTCTGCGTTTGCATTGTGTGTGTGTGCGGGAGGCCTTATGGTAGTCTCATTTTTAAAAGCATTGCGAATTGAATTAAAAATATTCCTCTATTTTGAATTTAAAGATAAATAAACTGTTTTGAGTTCCCACACTAGTCACATGACTGACTTGGAGTTTATTGTTTTCCTTCCTAAACTCTGGGTGCCCACCAATTTCCACACGGGCAGTTAAGAGTTAGGTTTATCAGGATATTCTGGATATTCTGGAGTTGCTGGAGGCAAGCTGGATGGCATGGCGTATTACTAGTTTATATAGTATTTCTTTTCCGCTGCACTGTTTATTGTTGTATGTTGTTGTACACTCTGATGATATGATATGATGTAATGAAATATAATGTGATGTAATAACTGATATAGTTCTTTATTTAAAGATTATTCATTTATTATTATATGTTGTTCCGCTGCGAATTGTGAGATTCTGATGTGATTCTGTTGTTCTGTTTTCTTTCTGTTTTCTTCCATTTTAAAATATTCTACCTTCTTTTCTCTCTTCTCTCTTTTTTTCTATCTTCCTCTCCCTTTATTTTCTGTTATCTTCTTCTACTTCTCTCTTTTTCTTTTCTTAAAATTCTTTTTAAAACCCATAACTATTCGGTTTTTCGGCAACGAAAATCCTAGTACGTTACATTTGGTATCAGAGCTCTGATGGTTAAGCGACAACCATGGTTCTGTAGGGTATTATTCATTAGAGATAGAGTCAGTAGTACTCTAGAATGAATTTGAGTGTAATAATAGCTATGAGAGCGTATTTGTTAGTGAATAAAAATTGTTTTATATTGTGATGATTGGTTTATTGAGTGGTATATGGATTCTGGTTAATACGAGTAATTAACGTTGTTGATAGGGATCTATAAACACTTGAATAGAACAATTCGGCACAGTATTGTTTAAAATTGGGTAAATGAAATAATTTTACTTGATTATATTTTATATATAAAGAAATAATTTTTCAGAATTATTAAAGTGTATATAAGTTGATTGTTAGGTTGTTGAATAAGATGTTTGAATAATCTAAATAAGAAAATAATTGTATAAGCAAAAGAATTATAAGAATTGAAATTATAATTAATGTAATTACAATTGTGAAATAAACTTATATATATAAGAAGTGAAGCTATATGAATTGATATTGGTATCGAAGTAAATAATCAAGTGGATTAAATAAATATGAACTTGAGTATATAAATAAAAATTCAACTTTTGTAATTGAATTGAATGAATAAATTGGAATGGAGTAATGAATATAAGTGTTAATTCATTAAAATCTAATGTTATTAGAAGTTGAATGGTTGAATAAAAATCAATTTAATTAAACCAAATTGAATGAATATAAGCAAAGGAATTTGGTTATAATTAATATCTATTGGTTGTTACTTGATTGTTGATTGGTTGTATAAAATTCATTAAGTGAATTAATGAAATTGAAAGCCATGTAATTGAATTCAAATTAGAAAGTAAATAAATTTGAATAGAATTGAAAGTAAATTGGATTTAATTAGTAAATGTTAACTAATTGAATTGAGAATGAATGTTAATAAAATCCAATGTTAATGAATCAAATGTGATTTAAATTGAAAACCATTTCATTTAATATTAATGAGAATATGAATGAATATTCATTTGATTATGAATGGTAGTTGGTTGATGTTTGCATTTGTTGTTTGGTTGCATTTGCTATGTGACATATATAGTTATTATGTTGCTATATGTTGTATATTGAGATTATTTGCATATGTGCATGTTCTCATGTTGTTTGTTGAGTTTAGTAGGTGCGGATCGCGTTGCTTCGCATTTGGAGTTCGCTTTAGCGCTATATTAGCCGTATATGCTTGCTAATAAAATATAAGGTACATATCTCGGATTACATATCGTACTTTTACACTTTTTTCCCTTCGGGATGCCTCATTACTTGATGAGATGTATATTTGTGATATATATACTGTCATTTTTTTTTCGGATCGAGCCGCGCAAAGGAGACATGGCGAATTTTTCCGGAAATTTAAGGCGTTAGAAAAATTTAAGAAAATTGGGAAAAATTTTGAAAACTTAGACTTTGATTTGGAATTGAAAGTTAAATGATATAATTTGTTTTTGAAAAGATAACTAAGTATGATTTGAAAACTTAGTAAAGATTTGAAACAAGTTTAATTATAAATTTTGGAAAGTTAATAAATTCTGTAACTTTTCTTACTTGTAATTTCGAGGACGAAATTCTTTTAAGGGGGAAAGATTGTAACGACCCAGAATTTTTATAAATTAAAATTTTAATATTTTATTAATTTTAAATATTTATAAGTGAATTTTTAAGTCAAATAAATTTTTATTTGAATTATTAGATTTTATCGAATAATTAAATCGATAATTTAATACGTTAAATTATGGAAATAATTAAAAATAGAGTTAAATATGATTGAAAATAATTTGGAAAATTTTATTTAATCATACTGGAGTTATAGAAATATTTTAGAACTTTTAAAATCGAATTAAAAGTTAATTTGTGAAAATTGAATATTTTAATATTTAATAATCGACTGTAAAATAGTCAATTTTTGAACAGTCTCGGAATTGAACGAAACCAGTTTCATTGGATCCGTAATAGTTAGTTATTACCGGATTTCAATTTTCGTGTCAATCGGAGCTATCGTTTGATCGTGGCAGCTCGAAACGCATCGATTTATTTTTAATTTAAATTTGGCGAGTCAAAATAGCCATTTTTCAAAAAGTCTCGGATTTCGACGAAACCAGTTTCATCGGATCCGTAATGTGATATTATTGTAAGGTTTCAAATTTCAAGTCGTTTGGATTTACCGTTTGTCCGGTACAAATTAAAACGCCTAGAAATCGGTTTAAATCGGTTTAATTCAAATTGAGCGTTTTCAGCCATAACTCGCACATACTTCCGAATTATCTTCCGAAACCTATTCCATTGTGTCCGGAACGCGGGATAAACCCTAGGTACGCTGGTTACGGCGTCTAAATCGGAGTTCGGAATTTCCGGGTGAATAGTGTCGTTCGATTCTCTATAAATACACCTCACCTCTTCATAAATTTACAAAAAAAATATACAAACCCTAATCTAACAAACCCTAGCCGCCACTAATTATTCAATGGCCAGAATTGTCCCAATTTCAATCCTTAATCTCTTCCAATCCATCAAGATTTAGCCGATGTGTTCAACACGAAGGTTGGAGAGCACGAAGAGAGCTTTGATTTCATACGGAGTTGATCGGAAATGGTGCAAAGGAGGAGGAGCTAGGTGAGGCCGTTCCCATCAGTTTTCGCACGCGTCCCAAGGCAGCACATGAGGCCGAGTGCACTACAGTTGGGGGCGAACATGAAGGAGGAGAGGAGCTTCAAAATGCATGTGGTGTGATGAAGTATCGTCGTGTGATTGGGGAGTATTATGAAACCCTAATCTATGTTGAATGGGTTGAGGAGTTCGGCCTCAAAACCTGTAGGTTGCGTGAATGTAGAAGATGGAGGGGAGCCCTTGGATGCAGATCTCACGGCCTGGATTGCTTAGGGTATAAATTAGTTTAAGTTAGTTATAAATTTATGTATATAAATCGAGTACAAACTTGTAAAATCAATAACTTTTTCATACGAGGTCGAAAAAATGCAAACTCAGTTGCGTTGGAATCGTATGGACGAGCACTACGCGATGGAGTTGGTTTGGAGTCGTTTGGAGTTAGTGAGAATTTCGGGTAAAATTAAACGCGCGTTTAATTTTATTCGAAATAAAAGCTAAAACGGAATTTAAAACCAAGGTGAGAATTTCTCACTCAATCGAATAGATTTCGATTTTATTTTAAATAGTTAGATTTAAAATATTTGAATGCATGTTTGAATGATGACTGTAAAATATTGATTGTTAAAATAGACATTATGCGCCGTTAGTAAGCGGATGTTATTTAATATAAACATATACCGCGAATATTTCATAAACAGTGAAATTGGTATTATATGTAATATCAATATATATATATTGGCATATGTATATATTGGAGTTGTTGATTTCCCGCATTTTTTGTTTAGCGGATGAGACCCTATTACGCCGTTATTAAGCGGATAATATTTAATAAGAACATGTACCGCGATAATTTCGTACTGGAGCGAAATTGGTATTGTGCTAATGTTTTTGGATGCAGGAAACAGGTTGGAGGGATCCAACTGGATTCCTCAACAGTATTTATTTAATTTCAGATATTTTGATATTTGATTGATTATCATATCGATATATGATATCGTTGTTGTCGTGATTGACTATTTGGTGTGTAGCATCATTGGACCCAGATTTTGGGATTTTAAAATGGTTTTAAAGTGATTTTTGAAAATATACTATATTTTTGGAATTGATCCATTTCAAATAAATAAACGTTATAATTTTTAAAGTTATAAAAATTATGGTTTTTGTGAAATATAGTTAAAAAAGCTGATTTTTAGAAATACGATTAAAAGTCGATTTTGAGAAATATGAACTAATGATTTTATAAAATAATTTAGATTGGATTTTTGAATATATGATAAAAGTTTAAATATAGGATTTATAAAATTTGATTATTTTATAAATCGTAATGATGAAATTATAAAGGAATTTAAAGACGTTTTAGAATAATAATATAAACTGATTTATATTAAGAGATTTATAAATGGATATTTATAAATTGAAATATAGACATTATAAAACGAGTTTTTATAAGTGTTTGAATGTAGTGAAAATGAATTTCATAAATGAATGAAATTTATAGAATTATAAACTGTGAAGTTATAAATGAAATTTATAAATATAAGATTTATAAATTTGTGAAGTTAATTGAAGAATAGATTTGGTTAAATAAATGAATCTTATAAGTTATAAGATTTATAATTATGAAGTTTAAAGAACGATTTTATAAAATAATCGTTTTATAAGTATTTAACTTATAATATAAACATTTAGTTTATAATTGAGTTATAAACTGAAATAGGTTAATAAAGGAATTTATAAAAAGGAAGTTTTTATAAATAAAAAGAAACGGAATTTATAAACGTTGTTTTATAAATCCGCAAATAACTTATTTTGATAAGTTAATTGTTATAACTTATAAATGGAGTTATATTCACGTTTAGACAGTGAATAATTCTTTAAGTTAAAGTGAATAGAAATGATGAAGTTTGTTAACGTAGTTTATTCACGTTTTTGAACAGTGAATAACACGTTAAAGAAATTGTTTAGAATGTGAATGTTTTAAATAGAATTAAAACGATCTAACGATGTTTTAAAAGGTGTTGTGATTCGAAACCATAGATTTCAACATTTATTGTTGAAATAGACGTTTTCGAGAAATAAAAGGAAATGGTGGACTATAACACTGTTGTTATAGTAAATGATTTCCGAAAGGAAATGTTTTGTATAGTATTGGGATTTATATATCTATTTTAATTCCGAATCCCTATACTAGTGATTTTGGGTTGTCGTAACGATGTTTTACGTAACATTCGTTTTGGCCCAAATAAATATGTTTAAATAAATGATTTCCTTAAAGAATGAAATATATACTAAATTCGATTTAAGTATATTGAATATTTTCTAAGTGTTGAAAATAAAATGATTTGAGAATTACTTATTTTTAATAAGTATGGAAATATTTTCCAATATGAAGTGAATATTTTGAATTTATCTTTTTGAAGATAAATTGGAAATGAATAATTGAAATCATATATGCATGAATATTTTGAAATACAAATTCATTATGGAATTTATATGTGAAAAGTGAAATTGGTTAAAAATAAATATTGATTTATTTTTGAAGTGTTGAAACTATATATCTAGTAAAGATATTTTGGAAAATAAATAATTTGGAAAATTATTTGGAATCTGGTGATGTATGCATATCCAGTGATAGTTCAATAACCGACTATCAATATTTCCCTTTGAATGGGTAATTGATGTGATTTGTTTGAATTTGAATGCACACTTATTTTTGAATAAGCGCTCACTATTCGGGTTAACCGGGAAAGGACCATGGGGTCGTATAACCCATTCCGAATATGTGATACGTCGTGAATTGCATTTGAAGATCGGTGTTGAAGACCGGTATTTGCGAGAGCGATAGGATGACCTATCGATTGTCTCTGCACTGGGTCGCACCTGGTATAGAGATTCCATAAGTGATGGGAAATCCGATCAGGATTGTGAATATCCGGATTGCAAGGACTTCTTTGTAAGTGCCTTCGGTTCTGTTCGATCCCGGAACAGACTTGTATGGATTGTATGTATGACATTACAAGTTGAGATATAAAGCCGATTTCTTTCAAATATATTTCTGTTGGTGGCGAAGAATTTATTCTTTGCTTAACACCCTTCTTTGAGACGTACGAGCTCAAAGGTTATATAGTTGAAGTTATCAGCGATATATTCCCATTTTGGTAATGTGACATGCTGAGTGATGCTGAAATGATCATTGTGTTGATTATTGTGATAGGATCATTTATTTGATCGTCTATCTTAGTGATCATTGTGTTGATCATTTATTGACCCAAAGCATGGCTTTTGTATAAAGTATGTTTTTGTGGACGTGACTTCGTCGAGCCTCACATCCCGGAAATGGTCAAAACAGGAAAGATGCGGCAAGGTTATTAGGGGTTGCTGTAGCTCCCCTTAGGGTATGTGCATTTCCTTCTGGAAAGGGGTGGTATCATGGTATGGAGCCCAGATACTTACTCATGTTGAAAACACTCTATTTATTATGGTGTGATGTTGGATATCGAGCGCTCGGTTGAAAAGGTCCTAAAGGACCGGGGAATGGCGTGCTCGTGTCAGTAGTTACCCAGTTAAGGGGTAACCCGGCCTTGTGTTGGCAGAGATCCGGTTTGGTTCTCGGGGATGTCTTTCCAGAGGCATTCTCATGTGGCAATGGGAAGTTCCTTGGCCTGATCATTCGTTGGAAATCCAAAGAAACAATACGAGACTTGTACGGTTTTAGTTGTAGAACCTGCTATGGAATGTGGCGGTAACCTGCTATTGAACATAGTTAGCTATAGTAGGCATACGATAATGGTCGTATGTTGGCTAAGATTTATATTCTACTTTTGAAATGAAATTTTCTCTATACTATGCACTAGTAATAATATCAAATATTATTTTAAATGCGTATCAAGCATCTTTGACTATCATAAGGAGAAATCTCCTCCGATTCTGCGTTTGCATTGTGTGTGTGTGCGGGAGGCCTTATGGTAGTCTCATTTTTAAAAGCATTGCGAATTGAATTAAAAATATTCCTCTATTTTGAATTTAAAGATAAATAAACTGTTTTGAGTTCCCACACCAGTCACATGACTGACTTGGAGTTTATTGTTTTCCTTCCTAAACTCTGGGTGCCCACCAATTTCCACACGGGCAGTTAAGAGTTAGGTTTATCAGGATATTCTGGATATTCTGGAGTTGCTGGAGGCAAGCTGGATGGCATGGCGTATTACTAGTTTATATAGTATTTCTTTTCCGCTGCACTGTTTATTGTTGTATGTTGTTGTACACTCTGATGATATGATATGATGTAATGAAATATAATGTGATGTAATAACTGATATAGTTCTTTATTTAAAGATTATTCATTTATTATTATATGTTGTTCCGCTGCGAATTGTGAGATTCTGATGTGATTCTGTTGTTCTGTTTTCTTTCTGTTTTCTTCCATTTTAAAATATTCTACCTTCTTTTCTCTCTTCTCTCTTTTTTTCTATCTTCCTCTCCCTTTATTTTCTGTTATCTTCTTCTACTTCTCTCTTTTTCTTTTCTTAAAATTCTTTTTAAAACCCATAACTATTCGGTTTTTCGGCAACGAAAATCCTAGTACGTTACATTATAGGCTCTCCTTCTCAAAGAATTTCATTCTCGAAATTAAGTAAGGACAAAATACCCATGTTAGCAATCATCTGTAACCACTCCTAACAACACTACTAGTTTAGTTGACTAGCGATCATCTATATAAATCTAATATAGACATACCTTACCATTTAAAAAAGATTAGGATAGGTAACTCGAGTCTTGTCTTCTGACTCCCAAGTACAATCCTTCTTGTTGTCACTCCAATGCACTTTAACCAACCTGACTGTCTTGGACCTTAGTCTTTTCACATATCTCGCTACAACCCGAATTGGTTGTCTTACAATTGTAAAATTGGCTCTACTACCAACTCATCCAATCCAGGTGGATAAATAGTAGTCTCTAGATCATACACATATTTGCAAAGATGAGACACATGAAATACATTATGGACACCTGCCATATTGCTCGACAATTATTCTCTGTATGCAAGCTTTCCTATCCTTTCTATAATCTGAAATGGACCAACATATTTCAGTGCTTGCTTTCCCGACTTTCCAAATCATATCACTCCCTTCATCCGTGACACCTTAATGAAAATTCTATCTCCAACTGAGAACTCCAAGTCTTTACGTCATTTATATGCGTTACTCTTCTGTCTAGACAGAGCTTTCTTCATTCGGTCTCGAATCAACTCAATCTTCTCTTGCTCCCCTTTAACAACATCTGGACTAAGATTAATTTGTCTCTAGTCTCTAACCAACATGCTGGTGATTTACATGGCCTTCCATATAAAGCTTCAAAAGGCGCCATTCATGTACTAGTCTGAAAACTATTATTATAGGAAAATTCAATCAAATGTAGGTGATCTTCCCAAGATCCACAAAAGTCTAGTACACAAGCCCTCAATAAACCATCAAGTATTTTATTGACTCTCTCAGTCTGCCCATCCGTCCGTGGATGATATGTTGTACTCATCTTAAGCTTGGTACCTAATACTCTATGTAGACTTCTCCAAAACTCGCTAGTGAATAATGCATCTCTATCGCTGACAATGCCATTAGGAATTCCATGTAGTCCAATTATGTTCTTCACAGAAAATTTCGCCAAAACAGGTGCCGTTTTGGTTGACTTGACTGGAATGAAATGGGCGTCCTTGGTCAATCTATCCACTATAACCTATATACTTTAATTTCCCTTGTTCAATCTTGGCAACCCATCAATAAAATCCAAGGATATAGAATCCCAATTCCAAACCGGAATATCTAAAGGCTGAAGCAACCCACACGGCTTCTGATGTTCGACTGTCACTTGTTGACAGTTAACAAATTGCCTAACCCACAAGCCAACATCTCTCTTCATGCCTTCCCAATAGAAGCTTCTCTTCATATCTTGATACATCTTGGTTCCCCCAGGATGGATCGTAAACTTAGATCGATGACACTCATCTAGAACATCTCTTTTCAAGTTCTCTACATTTAGAACACATAATTGTCCCTACTTCCTCAACCATCCTTTCTGGTCAATGCCAAAATCTTTAAGATCATCGATCTCAGATCCCACCTCGAATCTTCAAATCTTGTCAACTATCTCCGGATCTTCTTTCTGTTTAGAAGCTATCCTTTCGATCAACAATGGTCGAACCTATAAAAGGCCAACATAGCCGTACTCTGATTAGAATCAGTAGTCGATCTCGACTTTATACTACGCATATCCAAAACTTCTAAATCCTTCCATTCTACCATCATAGCTAACACCACATTCTAATGTTTTCTGCTAAGGGGATCCGCTACCTTATTTCCTTTTCCAGGAGTATATTCTGTACCAGAATCATAAGCAGTAAAAACTCCAACCACCTCTGTTGTCCCATATTCAACTCTTTCTAAAAGAAAAAAATACCTTAAAGACTTATGATCTGTGTATTGCTCAAAGCTCCCCCTAAGAGATAATGTCTCCAAATCTTTAACACGAATATCACCTTAGCCCACTCCAAACCATGAGTAGGATGTCTTACTTCATGCAGTCTAAGCCATCGAGAAGCATAGGCAATGGCTTTACCATTCTACATCAATACAGCTTCCAATCCTGTTCCACATGAATCACCACCAACCCTTGGTTTCCATCAGGAAAACTAACACTGGCGCGTTGGCCAACAAATGTTTTAACTTAAGGAACCTTTCCTCACATTTGTGTGATGAAATGAACTTCACGTCCTTCCTGGTCAACTTAGTAAAAGGTGCAGCAATCCACGAAAAATCTTTGATACACTACTACAAAACAGGTCAATTGCATCGGTTGTTTACCCCCCTTTTGCATCAGTTCAACAACCGATACATATGCAACCGATGCAACAGGCTTAACACTTTTGCATCAGTTCTGAAACCGATGCAAAAAGGGATCTTTTTGCATCGGTTGTTACTAACAACTGATGCGAAATATCATGGTTGATTGCTTGAACACAGCCCCCATGTTGCATCGGTTTTTATAACAACCAATGCAAACTAATCCCTTTATTGCATCAGCTATTTATACCTGATGCAAAAAAGTCATTCTCAGAAATCATTATTACAGTACTCAAATAGACTATATATATATATATATTATTGATTATAACAAATAATTGTTGCATGCAATATTACAATCATTCAAAATTAAATTTGATGGCAAATACAAACTGAATAACATAATACCAAAATAAGCATATATCAATTACAGTGTTAAATAATCTATAAAAAATAAGTGTGGATACATCAAACTGACTAACAACTTCTGCTCATATATCAATTACAGTGCACCATAACAGTCGCCACCCCCATCCATCTGCCTACACACACCGGCAACTTACATCTCTGTCTGCTATATATCCATCTTTGTGCACACTGCAGATATACATTCATCAACATCTTCCAACATGTCACCCCTCTTCCATCACCTGAAGCTACACACATCATTCTCTGTGCAAACACATCTTCCTGCCTCAGCCACCATCCACCAAAACTGCACACCACACTGTTCCTTCATACAAACCCCACTGCCTCACTTCAACAAAAACAAACATATATCATACACAACCACAACTGCTTCATAATACAATACTTCATACAATACATTTCTCCGATCACCTGCTCCTTGCACATCCTTCTACCAATCACCAACCATTTCACTTATGTGCATCAACCCCGGCGTATCATTGACATCTCATCACTTCATAACTGCCTCTACCCTGCCACTGCATCTTCAATAGTGCATACTTCAACCATTAACTTAACTATCATCTACCTACTACATACTCCACTTCAAATTCACTACTTCCAATCATCAACTCTTCACTACAAACCACATCACCAGTACCACCAATGAACATAATTGTAAATTCCATCCACAACTGACTATAAATTACAACTACCACCCCTTCATCACCTATTTCAAATAGCTGCTTTACTCCTCTACCAAACTCAAACTGTCCCTGCCCACATACAACAAAATCTACACCTCTACAAGCAGCACTTCTTCACACTGCCGCTCCCATATCACAACCACTAACTTCTTCTACCATCATAATCACAATCAACCAAAAACATCTCCACTATCATAACCATTTTATACCACTACCATCACAATTCCAATGCAAGGCTTGTTTTGGCTGCAATCCAAAGTAATGGCAACTGGTTGGGTTGATGTCCCCCTCAGATTTCGTAACGTTACCTGGCTTAGAGCCATTGCTGATGTCTTCCAACGTATGAACAACAAAATTCAAGTGTTACTTATATTTGTTTTAAAAACACAAGAAAGAAAGTAAAGTGTAAACAAATTAATATGAATTAGTACAGGAGCTACCTCATTCGCACAACCTCCACGTGGACAGTAGAACTGACTGACTTCAATTGGATTTTCAACTGCAGAAAATATAATGTCCTGGAACAGTATGTTCCTTGCATAACCAGATCCTCCCTGCATGCACATATAACTGAATAAATTTGAATACTTAGTGTGTGTATGTGAGTTTCTTTCATTGAAATGCGGAGACTTGACTTAAAAGACTAACTGCCACATAGTTGTATACCTGCTATGTCTTGATCCTTGCACCAGTTAAAGTTCCAGAAACTGTACTATTGAAAATCTTGATGTTCTCCACCCTTGAGTTTTGGTTTAAACTTCCAATGCTGTGGATACGAAGTTTGCACAGTTAATAAAATCTTAAAACACAAAGACATGCCATTCGACTTTTTATTTTTATTTCTGTTTCCAATGAAAAGTGACCTGGAGCCGTAAACTAATCATCATAATTTTTTCAAAAATCCACATATACATATAACCAAACACTAATGTCATTTTATCATGAACGTAGTTCAGCTAGCCAATCATGGATATACAATCTCAGCGTGTCTTAAAACATAATATATCTTAAGATATTCACAAGGTATGAATTTCAACATTACCTAAGGCCATGGCCAGGTCCACAAGTGATCCTCCTCTGCCATATCATTCTCTCTCTGCCATCAACCCAACAGTGCCTCCAACCATCTACATATCCATACAAAACTTCCCTTTTCCCTTTGCAACATCATCACAACACTTCCTTACTGCTCTGTTACCCCACCATCATCTCCTTCTTCAGCAACCCCTGCCTTCTACAACTCCACAGTCACCATTCATCTCTTCAACAACATCCCACTGCCATCAAGTTCAACTCATCATACCCTACTTCACCATTGCAATCACCAACCAAACCACACACTACACTTCACTACACAAATTCTACCACAAAACTACATCAACAACCACTGTTTCTACCCTTCTCCCCCATCAAACTGCATTGATGCAAAAACCTTCTCAACTGCCATCCAAGTAAAGGGTTCCAGTCTATAAAACAGCAAATGTACTTTCAGCTAAATTAGTTTACAAAAAGATAAGAGTCATAAAGGCATAACCGTGTGATCATAATATAATAGGCCATGTTATCATCACGAGTTACTATGATGCGCTTGCATAAAGAATATGAATATGGACTTACAACTTCAAATGCTAGACCCATAACGATTCATCTCCCAACCATTGCTTCACAACATGAAGCAACCTTTGATATGAACATGGACTTCGACAAGTACACTTAATTCAATTGATAATATTAAATAAGACCGACGAATTCAAAATGAATGAAGTAGGGAGAGTATAATTTAAAATAAATATTATTTAAAACAAATATTATTCAAAACAAAAATATTAATAAAGAAAGAGAAAGAAATTGTTTATGAAGTAGGAAATATAAAACAATCGGTCCAACTTCCTTTAAATAAAAAGATTGTGATAAAGTAGTCATGTAAAAAACTAGAATATTTTTAGAAACGGGGAATAACAGAGAAAATGTTTTCTTTCGAATTTTAAAAGCTTATGTTTTATAAGCATTCATTCATACTACAATGTTCACATGCTAATTTTAATGCTTTTTGTTAGAAATTTTTCCCAATATCAAGTTTAATCACTAGAATGATATACTTAAATAGATTCTAGCAAAAATATTCATAATCTCTTTTATACATAGGTACTTTTAACACTTTTCTTTTTTATATGCACTTTCCAAAATTATTGTTGATATTGTTAAAATTATTCATTTAACTGTCAAACAATAAACAGTGAACAATAAAACAGGAAAAAAATGAAAGGGGAGAGGAGAAGAATACAAGTATAAGTTAAAAATTATACGATTGCTTTTTTATTTACAAATGTAAGCACAGGCAGAACACGCATAAAAAACATGCACCTCAGCAGGAAAGACATACATATACACATATAGGTAGCTCCACCACAGCAGAATGAACAAACAGACAAGCATAACCACCAAAAGACTATCCATAAATTACCATAACCCAAATATAACTACAATGATTTTCTATAGTACAAATGCACAAATTCCACCAAGTTTATAAATCATAGTTCACCTGAATTTAAGGAGTTACGAGCAGGTAGAGAAGCTGTTAACGGTCGCCAATTGGTCGCAAATCATTTTATATTTATATCAATTATATAAATGGTAGAACAGAGCCAAATCGCTAAGTTCTGTTAGTTTAGTGAAAATGTGTTGTATATTTGATGATAAAACGGGCAAATTGAAATTGGATTACATTTTCCATCAACGGCAGCGTAATATACATAATTGCGTATGCTAAAATCAATCGATACAAATTTCAACTTTATACGACCGGGCATGGAAAAAAATTATCCTAAAATGAAACACATTACACAGGGAATTAACCAATATAATTTTGGAGAGTTTATTTTAGAAAACCACAATTCAACAACATGAGACAGTAGATTAGAGGAAACAAAATTAATAAACTTTTAAAAATGTTACGCCCACGAATAAAATCATTATGAAATCTCTGCCAGCTCCTGAAATGGTATAAAGCATAGAATGGTGGGGTTATCTGAGGCAGTGCGGGTATCGATCTGGAATCTCCTAAATTTAAAGACCGGTTGGTGACATGTATAGGGAGAAGTAAATAAGGGAAATCGAAGGCAATGATGATAAAGGAAGGTACGGCTAGAACCAAAGGGGGAAATCATGGGCAGCGGCAGCAAAGGAAAGAGAGGGAAAATGCTTTCTGTTCTGTTCTAGGGTTCGAATTGAATGTGGAGGGGCATAGATGCAATTTTAACTGTGTTTGCAAGGGTCGGAATGAATGCAAATTTACGCCGGTTGCTGCTAGGCTGTTAGTGATTGCTAAGCTAGGGTTGGAGGGAGAATAGAGCGAAGTGAAGAAGAGGTAAAAGGTAGAAAGGAAGAATAAAGAAAAGAGAATGGCGGCTAGCAAGAAAAACTCTAGTCCCCATTGATGTTGTTCCTTTTTCTCTCTCAACAAGTTTACTTATTTTTGGAAACGAGCGGCTGAAGCAAGCGTGATTCATCTAGGTTTTAGGAAAATTAAGTGGGCCAGTTGCGAAAATGATTATTTTGGATCCACCGATCAAAACTATGTTGGTAAGGAATTTGCATCGGTTGACTTTAAAACCGATGCGACAAACTATTTGCATCGACGTATTTGCATCGGTTGTTGGTGACAACTGATGCAAATTAGATTTTTTTTTATTACCTATTGCTTTCCACGTACCAATTGCATCGGTTATTAAGAAAGAACTGATGTAAATAGTTCTATTTGCATCAGTTTTTACTTCAACCGATTCAAATGAGGCGATGCAAATGGCCTGTTTTGTAGTAGTGATAAATCTACGGTAATAGCCTGCAAGTCCAAGAAAACTTCTAATCTCGGTTACCGTCTCTAGTCTCCTCCAATTATTGATAGCTTCGATCTTAACTAGATCTACTACCAAACCATTCTTCAAAGCTACATGACAAGAAACTTGACCTCCTTCTTCCAAAAATGACATTTAGAAAACTTCGCATTTAGCTGATGCTGCTTTAGTGTTTCAAGCATTATTTTCAGATGATTCTCATGCTCTCTCTCATCTTTCGAGCACACCAAAATGTCATCTATGAATACTAACACAAACCTATCCAAGTGTTCTTGGAAAACACAGTTCATCAAGTCCACGAAGAAAGCAGGTGCATTAGTCAACCCGAATGACATTACTAACCATTCATACGAAATAACCTAGTTCAAAATGCTGTCAAAGGAATACTATCCTCTGCCACTCTCAATTGATGGAAACCGATCACCAAATCTAATTGGGAAAACACTCTGACTCCACTCAATTGATTTAACAGATCATCAATTCACGGCAAAGGATATCTATTCTTGATTGTTCTTTCATTTAGCATTTGGTAGTTGATGCACATCCCCAATGACCCATCTGACTTCTTCACGGAAATTGCAGTTGCTTCTCAAGACGAACTACTTAGTTTAATAAAATCCTTCCTTCTAAATCGACTAGCTGCACCTTCAATTCTTTCATCTCGGTCGGCGTTATTCTTCTAGGTGGACTACTAATAGGCTCAGCTCCTAGTACAAGATCTATCCGAAAATCAATAGATCGTTTCGATGGTAGTCCTTTAATCGGCTCAAATATATGCGCAAACTCTCTTGCAACTCGAACCTGACTTAGCACCTCCGCTGCTTCCAAAGTACATAACATAGCACAAACACTTCGGTCAGAATTCTCTACCGAGAAAATGATCCGGTTATGACTATCTGGGTGTCTTACTGATATTTCCCTATCCTAAAAAAATATCCTAACCTCATATCTACCAAACCAATCCATACCTAAAATGATCTCGAAATCTACGAAATCATGAAAATACAAACTGCATGCAAACATATGACCTAACAAATCAAATTCTAACAGGTCGCATCTCAACGATCTCATCCCTAGAGTTGCTGTAACGACCCGTAAATTTTGATAAATAAATTGGTTGAATTGATAAGATTTTTGTGATTAAATTTAGAAAGAAATAATTTTTTTATAATTTATGTTGAAGTAAATGTTAAGAATGAATTTTAGCCATAGTTATTAATAACTAATTATTGACAATTTAAGTAAAATCACAATGAAAATGAAACTGTGTATATTGTCGCACTTGGTATAAAATAAAAATATAAAATAAGTAAATAAGTGTAAGTGCTGTATAACTAAAGGAATTTATATATTATTAATAGTAATTGAATGAATTCGGTAATATATATGTAATTATAAAATTTGGTTGAAGTATGATGAACCTAAGTGTAACCTTGGCTTGTAAACAATTATTATAAGGTACCTGTTTAATTTGTTGATTGAATTGGAATGGGAAATAAAATTCTAATAAAAATATAATTAAAGGTTACATTAATGGGAATGAGAATGTGTTAAGTAAATAAAAGGTAAACAATACTAGTTAAGGTTAATGAATTTATGTATTGAAGGGAATACCAATTAATGAAAAGAAATGCAAATGTTATATTTGGCAAAATTTCAATATAAGTGGGAATTATAGTTGATGCACAATTGCAAGATTTTAATTGATTTTATTTAGAAAATTGAGAAATAAATTTTAATAAATATAATTAAATATATTTTTAATGTAAATTATGATAATATTTGTAGGTAATGTCCATTCCATCAAATTTTAAATATAGTAATAAAGAATGTGTAAAAAGGCAATAAATTATACGTTTACTTGACACGTTTTATATCCATTCTTGTTTAATTATTTGGCGTTATTAATGATACGTTATTTCCTGATATATTCTTTAGCATATTTACTAAATAAATAAGAAATATGTAAATTTAAATTACGTTACTTTGTTAATTATTTTGGGCGTACGTTTCGTTTTAATTATTACGTCTACTGTACGCACTCTTTAGTTTCTTACCTTAGCTGGAAAAAAAATCAAATCATTCAATAGTCGTGCTTTTCTATAGGAAAGAAATGAAAAGCTTGCCTTGTCATTCACATGTGAGAATTTCCTCTTTTCTTTTTTACTTCTCCTTAATTAATAGGAATAAATTCCTAAATTTCCTCTAGCCGTTACTATCTTTATTTCTTGCCCTTTTTTCCCTACCTTTTGATTTCCTACCTCTTTATTTAACTATTTATTTATTTCCTACCTTAACTTATTCCTCAATACCCATAGTCGTTCCTTACATGTAGCCTATCAGTTCACGTGAAGATAGGAAGAGTTCTCATTTTTTCATTTATTCCTTTTTTAAAATAGGAATTAAATCCCTTCATTTTCTCTTGCCACTTTAAACAAAATTTCTTTCCACTTTATCAATTTGAGGCTTCTCTTCTAAATACAAATCACATGCACATACCCTACTTCATATCAATAGACCTTCATCTCCTCTCTCGCGTGAAGCAGCAGGTAAATGGCCGCATGCTTTTCCTCTATTTTCTTTTTCTTCTTCTTTTTCATCCTTTTCTTTTGTTTTCTTCTTGTTTATATTGCTTTAGCTTTTCCTTTATTTTAAGTATGACATGTTTCAAGTATATATTTTAAAATATAAGTATGTTTATATAGTGCAGTGCAAATATACATTAAATTTAAAGTTATAAACATCTGCATTTGTTTTATGGTTAGTTTTATATGAGTATTTATTGAAATTTGTTTAGTCTGACTTTTGAATATACATTAGGTTGTTGCATACTATTTATATATAATATAAGAAGTTTAGAAGTCTGCATACTTTTATATATCATATAAGAAGTTTAGAGTAGTTGGATTTCAAATTGTATGACATTAGAGAAATATCGTAAACACATATTAGTCTATATATTGTATACATGAGTTTGAATTCTATGTTCATATCTTGTTTTAACATATAATATATATACATGTTTTGATTTAATTGGCACGTGTCTGAATAGCTTGCATACATAGTTTACACCTATACACATATACGACCTGCATTTTTCATATATGTGACATTTTAAGTCAGCGCCTATTGTTTCTATACTTGGGTTTAAAATGGAAGGTATAAGTTTTAAATACGTAACGTGTTTAAGTGTAACATTTATGCGGTTACATATATAGTTATGGTTATATACATCTACCTGGGTTGCATAAGAATTATATGTTGATTTTAAAGTAAGCCACTTTGATTTTATAAGGGGTATTGAGTTTAAATTATATATTAGGTATGTATTCTAAATAAGGGTTTGGATATAATAATGATTTTGTATATACCCATAAATGTTTTGATTTTTATTATAGATATGCTTTAAATTCAATATATATGTTTAAAGTTTAAGATTGATTTAAAAATATATATGTATTTGTTTCAATATATATATATATATATATATATATATTGTATATATGTTTTAAGTGTGATTTAAGGTCTGCACTTAAATTTTTAGTCATGTTTGTAATGTATAAAGGTAATGTATATAAATTCATGCCTGCATTGCCGTACAATTTTGAAAGAATATATATGATATTAAATGAAAATTTGATTTTTATATAATATATATAAGGTTACTTTAAAGATTTAAATTTTAGATGGTGTTCGGATATTGGTCTGAAATATGGGTAATATAGTATACAAGTATTTATTTCAATCTTATGTATATATGATGGTTATTTTTATTTATTGGTTTTAAACTAAATATTGATTTCACATATATTTATTCCAAATTTATATCGACTGATTCAATCGTTCTCTTCGATTTCCCATTATCAGCCTTGGCCGTCATGCCTATTTTCTACATCAAATCTTGTCCATCCAGCGTTGCTTTGGATTGCTAGTTCACTTCATTGTCTATCACTCTAACCTCGAAAGGTGAGCAATCACTCACGATTAATGTTCTTATATTTATTAAGTTTGATTTCAATTGAAACGACAATTGAAATATGCTGCTAGTTTGAACTGTCATTTATTTAAATTGTTATATATGCTAGTATCTGTAACTGTTTACCTATGGGATATGACATCATATCCTGTGTTTATATTATATTATTATTGATGATATATGCCTGTTGTTATATCCTATATTATCTATTATCACTCTGCAAGATCCCTGTTAGTATAGAATTCACTATGGGTTGAAATGATACATATCCGAATGGACTTTAGAATGGGATAAAATCGTTATGGGTTGAATTGATAGACCCAAGCGAATTTCATTTGAATTGAATTTGGGATTGCGGGTCGAAATGATATCTACCCGTATATATTTAAATTACGGATTGAAATGATAAATATCTGTATCACTTGGCCATAGGATAGGAAATTATATACAGACACCATTGGTATACATATAAATATTTTAAAATGATTTCTATGGTTTTGAAAGGGAATATATATACGGTTTTATTTAATATTGGAAGTGTTTGATATATAAATAAGTTTTAAAATAAAGTGATTTAATTAATATATTATGTTAAATAGTAAATTCTCAAATTGATTTTTCAATGATTTGTGTAAGTAAGGAAGATAATGTTGAATTTATTAAAATTGTATTTAGTTAAGAATTTTACTTGATTAAATCGTTTTGAAACTATTGAATTTGGAATTTTTTATATGATCTTATAACTTGATTTTGATTTAGGAAATTAAATGAATATTTCTCGATTAAAGAAATTGAAGGAAAATATAGTAAACTGTATTTCAAGGTTATTTAAACGATATTGAATTTATTAAGTGAATATTCCAAGGCTATAAAATAAGGAAGTTAAACCAACATTTATATGAATTATTAAATTTAGTTTTGAAAATGTTGAATATTTGAAGCCTTGAAATATATTGGAATTTAAATGTTTATTTTGTGGTTCAAATATGTATTTGAAATCGATAAAATTTGAATTTTTTTAGTCAGAAACTGAATTGAATGGAAATTGATAAATTTAGATTGAATTAAATTTGAATGGAAAATTCGAGTTGATTTTGAAGCGATTTGTGAAGTTTTGAGGAAATTACAAATACTTTACTTTATAAATTAGTTAGTATATATACATACACTATTTTGGAAAATAGATATATTTGAAATGAAATGATATTTTGGTTTCGAAGTATAAATTAATTTGAATGACCGCGGTGTTATAGTGTATATTTCCACCATGTAGATAGTTTTGCAGATCCTTAGAGGATGGTTATCCCAAACATCCTTTGACTTACTTGTATTCCAGTTGATACTTCACTTGAGTTGGATTTACTGATATAAGAATGTTAATCCTGACTCGAGTGTTTTGTGTTTTGCTTTACGCTCGGGTCAGACTGAGTATTTACAGCTTACTTTGGATTTCTTTTCTGGAGCTAGGAATCGCTGGATATTCTGCTTGTCTAGTTATCTATTCCCTTTCAGTTTCAGTTATTCTATTTCAGCTCTGATATTTATAAACTTCTATGTATTTGAGATTTCTATTGTATATGTTTTTCAAACTGATATTATGTATTTTGTTTTAAGAGTTTGATATAGTAGCTTCATGAACTACTATGGTATTTTAATTTCCGCTGCGAGTTATTCTGATATTTCGGTGTCTATGATTCTATGGTTGTATTTCATTTGCTTCAAATTTTATCACAATCTGTTATTCTGAATTATTCAAGTCAGACATGTGTGTCTGCCATTGAACTTGGAGGGTGCAGCATGATAGAGGGTTCTCGCTTCCTGGTTTGGTAGCGAACGGTTGACTCTTACTCCTACACGTCCTCGCGGGGGTTGGTGGTGCAGTCGAGAGGCTGGCCATAAAGGCAGAACACAGGTACCAATGTATGCTACGGTGGGCGTTACCCCACTGGCGCGGCCTGTTACATTTGGTATCAAAGCTTTGGTTTTTAGGCAAACCATAGCCTACAGAGCAAAAACTCATTAAAGATAGGTTAGAAATACCCTAGAATGAGTGAAATCAATTTCAGAATCATTTCTTTGTGAGAGAACGTATTTTCAAAGTATAAAATGATTTTTAAATGATCTTTAAAGGATTTTTAAAGATTATTTTAGAATAAAATCTTCTTATTTGAAATCAAGATTTTCTAAGTTTCATCCCTTCTGTATCCACCTTGTTAGAAATCTCTTGGTTAGGATTCTTATAGATTGGGATTCCTTGTATTTTGGAACGCTCCCACTTGTTCTGAAATCCAGTCTTGTCTTCCCTATTTTTCCTTTTAAATTTTGGAGCATTCCGTAACTCCACTTTGGAATGACCTCTACAAAGATCGGTGATTCCGCAAATCTTTGAATGATTTGTAAAGGGGTGAAACTCCTTTAAAATTGGCATTGATTCACCGGAAATTTCTATATCCTCGGTTTACGATGCTATCTACCTTCTGCTTACCCTGGATTCTATCGCTGACGATCGAATGTCAATTTGCCTTAGTTTTCCGCATTTATTATATTCATGAAGTCACGGTTGACCGGTTAAGGTCGTCCGTGATCTATATAAGCTTATCCATCTTCTATCTTGTTTGATCCGGATTCTTTGTTGAAAGGAAGCTATTTGAGCATGGCAAAATCAAAAGAACAGAAAGCAGCTCGTTGAGCACGAAGAGCACTGGCCCGTAAGGAGCAGGAGGAAGCGGTCGAGAAGTGGGAAAAGTTATGGAGAGAAAGGGCAGGACCTGGTCCTTATAACCATGTCATTTGTTATCGGTGTCAGGAAAAGGGTCACTATGCTGCCATGTGTGGGAAGAGAGGTAAAGGAAAGAAGAAGGGGAGCATGTGTTTCCGATACAAGATCTTTTGCTTTAGATGCTGTTAGGAAGGGCACTTTCCTAGTCGCTGCTAGGAGGTGAAGAAGGTGAAATCTACAACCACTACACCAGTTGGCCCACCGACTGTTTGCTATCACTGTAGGAGGTTTGGGCATATAGCCAGGAATTGTTTAGAGAGGTAGCATGGGAAGAAAGCTGTGTACCCATAGTTCGAGAAGGAAGATGGGACTGTGGTGCATTTAAGCCAAAAGTGTAGAAGTTGGGGGCACATTGAGGGGGAGTGTTCGGGACCCGTTGAAGTACCACCCGGAAGAATTAATATTGATGCCTTGTTCATGTAGGGTGGTATTCTGTGGATCTGTTTGTTATCAGTAGTATGTTAGGTTGCATTCGGTGAACTCTATTGTATCTTTTGCTTATTCGAAGTTGTCAAACTAAAAAGATATTTGTGCTCCTATTTTCGTATGATCTGAAATTCGAATCTCTGCTTGTTATGAAATCCATCCTTGAAAAATCCCTTGAAAATTTTTGTTTGGTTGTATTATGAATTTGCGCATACATCGAAATTATTATTTTGATAAGGATGACCACTTTTTATATAAAAGTGAAATGTTGTTGATAAGGATTATATACCTTTTAAAAATGAAAATTTAAAATTTCAAAAGGATTTGAAATTTAGAAAATTATATATAAGAATTTGGATTTATATAAAAATAATTTATAACTGAAGGGTTTTAATTTGAAATTTGAGAGATTGAACTCCGGTGTTTTGAAATAGGTTTTAAGATTTTGGGAAATATATAATAATATGATTTAAAGATATTTTCCAAATAAGAAATGTTCCAAATGTAATTGAACAAATTCCAATGATTTTGAAGAAATTTCAAAAGAAGTTTTCAAGAAAATAAAAGTGTAGAACCCACTAATGGTGCTGGAAAATAATTTCGGTGATGAATGCATGCAACATCGACATTGATTTTCGAGTTTCTGCGTGGGGGAGAGGCCACTCTAGTAGCTTTGCTATGCGAGTGATTATATGAAACCAATTTTGATTTCAGATTTTGAAGTATGGTTTGATATTCGAAAGATATATGTGTGTGTGTGTATATACATACATACATACATATATATATATATATATATATATGAAATGATTTAAAGTGAGTCGGTGTACAGTCCTTGAGTTTCAGATTTGTTTTGGTATAAGCTTATCTATTGAAATTGATTTCACCAACTATTTTGAAGGTTCGAGAACTTCCAAATCGAGGTTAAATTTCAAAGCTAAGAAATTCGAAGAGTACAAAATATTTAATAAAGTATATAAGTTTGGTTTTGTATGCTTAAAGCATGAAGAGTATGACTTAAATAAACTTGAAACTTTTGTTAAGTAAATAATTTGCAAAAGGTAAATTGGATCTTTTGAATAGAAATAAATAGTTTAAAGGTTTTAAAGGGATAGTTATAAACTTGGAAATCCTTTTAGGTAAAATTGATTTTGAGAAAAATATTTGGCTTTGAAAATAGATTGGAATGTGAACCCAGTACTTATATGATGACTTTGGAAATGTATTTGTTTGACCTAAATTAGGTTAATATGGGAACTTGGATTATTTCTAAACCTATTTTTCTGAAACTGAAGATATTTAATTTGGAAGAAATAAATTAGTGAGATCGTATATGATTTTAAAAATGAATTGATATTGAAATGATTTGAAATTGAGGACCTTGTATTATTAAGTACTTGATTTGGGAGTTGTCGAACTTATATAAAATGAATTTGTGTAAGTATGAAGTCGATTTGAAAACTATTGATTTGAAAGGTACTCAATTTGGAAAGAGAAATCTTATAAGTGTGATTTGATATACTATTGATTTTGGAAAGTATTCGATTTGAAAACGAAATCTTATATATAATGGACTTTATATAAGTATGATATTTGAAAGTGATTTGAAAAGGGTACTATATGATATATATTTTCGAAATAAAGATATGGAAAGTGCCTTCTGCTTGATATCTGCTCTGTGGCCACATTGTGGATTCATTCTATCGATATTATTCTCTTTGATTTTTTGTTTTTCGGATGTGATACTCGATTGTTCCACCGTGGCGTAACCCTTGGTTTTTTTTTGGCACGACTGCATAGCGTAATTCGCCTGGCTGAGATGGCCCAGGGGTACGGATGTTTCCTGGGGGATTCAGGCGTAACCATTGTGTATCCTGTGATCTACATATGTCGTTTTTAGTAGCGAAATTCGCAGGGCTGAGAAAGCTTACGGATGCGGATGTTTCCTGGGGGATTCAGGCGTAACCTTTGTGTATCTGTGGTCTATTAGTCATCATGGCGAAATTCACAGGGCTGAGAAAGCTTACGGATACAGATGTTTCCTGGGGGAATCAAGCGTAACCTTTGTGTATCTGCGAACCATGGTTGGACAAAAGGTTTGGTTGATTTGTTTGGATTGTACTTTCCATATCTGTTTTTAAAAGTTTTTCAAGTATTTTCACTGGATGTTGAAACAAGTCTACTAAGTATTCTAGCTTTGCGCCTGATCAACACACTGCCAGAGTCTACAGGAACAAGGATAAACTTGTTAAGACATCGAGTTATAAAAGTGTTTTGATAAAGTATCATATAAAGGATATTTTGATCATTTATTTTACCTTTCTAAATATTGAAATTTATATAATTTTAAAATAATGGTTCATCCTTGTCTTTCAACCTATCTTCCCTTCTAGCCATTCCTACTTTCCACCTTGATATACTTACCTATAACAAAAGTTATCAGGTATAATTTAATCTTCTTGCCATCTTGTCTTAGTCCTATTTCATTCTTTTTTTTGTCTGTGTTTTCCGTACCTCGTTCCTTGTCGGGGATGAAAAGTTTTGAGTGGGGGAGAGTGTAACGACCCGTAAATTTTGATAAATAAATTGGTTGAATTGATAAGATATTTGTAATTAAATTTAGAAAGAAATAATATTTTTATAATTTATATTGAAATAAATGTTAAGAATGGATTTTAGCCATGGTTATTAATAACTAATTATTGACAATTTAAGTAAAATCACAATGAAAATGAAATTGTGTATATTGTTGCACTTGGCATAAAACAAAAATATAAAATAAGTAAATAAGTGTAAGTGCTGTATAACTAAAGGAATTTATATATTATTAATAGTAATTGAATGAATTCGGTAATATGTATGTAATTATAAAATTTGGTTGAAGTATGATAAGCCTAAGTGTAACCTTGACTTGTAAAAAAATATTATAAGTTACCTGTTTAATTTGTTGGTTGAATTGGAATGGGAAATAAAATTCTAATAAAAATATAATTAAAGGTTATATTAATGGGAATGAGAATGTGTTAAGTAAATAAAAGGTAAACAATACTAGTCAAGGTTAATGAATTTATGTATTGAAGGGAATATCAATTAATGAAAAGAAATGCAAATGTTATATTTGGCAAAATTTCAATATAACTGGGAATTATAGTTAATGCACAATTGCAAGATTTTAATTGATTTTATTTAGAAAATTGGGAAATAAATTTTAATAAATATAACTAAATATTTTTTTAATGTAAATTATGATAATATTTGAAAGTAATGTCCATTCCATCAAATTTTAAATATAGTAATAAATAATGTGTAAAAAGGCAATAAATTATACGTTTATTTGACATGTTTTATATCCATTCTTGTTTAATTATTTGGCGTTATTAATGGTAGTTATTTCCAGATATATTCTTTCGCATATTTACTAAATAAATAAGAAACATATAAATTTAAATTATGTTACTTTGTTAATTATTTTGGGCGTATGTTTCATTTTAATTATTGCGTCTATTGTACGCACTCTTTAATTTCTTACCTTAGTTGAAAAAAAATATCAAATCATTCAATAGCCGTGCTTTTCTATAGGAAAGAAATAAAAAACTTGCCTTGTCATTCATGTATGAGAATTTCCACTTTCCTTTTTACTTCTCCTTAATTAATAGGAATAAATTCCAAAATTTATAGTGTGACTTAAGGGTCTCAGGCCGTCAGATTTGAAGATTAAATATGGTGCAACCATGTCATAGGCTCACTAGGAACTGTTGGATACAGCTAAGAATGCACGAGATTTGATGAAAATTGCAAAATACGTCGTTCGGTTCGTACCTGGATGAAATAATGTCCAGGTGTTTTGGTGGGTCGACCTTGATTCATTTAGGGTTGACTTATATGTCGACTAACATTTGTAAAGGTCGACCCCTATAGGGTCTACAATTATTATTGTTTTTCGTTTTTGTTCGATTCTTATTTCTCTTGTAACTTCTTCATACTTCCTCGGTTTTTGATAAGTTATATATGGAAATTGATCAAAAAATGGCCACAGACCTAATGATGCAACTTTCATAGCTCGATTCTGACAATTTCACAAACTTATTTTATTATTAAGTTAATTCATTAATTAATTATTACAGCTTAAATTTTGGGTTGTTGCAACTATCTTTGAGTACCTTGACATCCGGTTTCAAAAACGTAGAATGTCTAGCTCTGATATTTATCCCGTAACACAAAGTCAAACTTTAAGAATATTATTCCATTGATTCAAAATGCTAAATTTATTTCAGTAAGTCGATGGCAATTGTCCTCATGACTCCCCAGTCCCAGTGACTAAATTATCAAAGGGAGTTAACCGCCTACTAACCCTAATCAAAGGGCTCGAGAGAAACGATCTCCCGTACGCACTGTCGACAATATATGCTATAATACTTGAAGCATCTAAAATAACTTCTATCGTGTCATGACAAAAAGCAATGTATACGAGCTTCTATGACTAAATTATGTAGTATTAGAGACACATAGGAGAATAAACCCAAAGTTAACCGAATCGAAGCGAATAAAATACAAATTTATACCTCGTATCTGATACTTGATACGATATCCCATAGAATTACTCAACTAAACAACATAATACATCATGCCACTCAAATCTAAGCCTCAATACATAGAAATGTCATCACATCATATGAGAGACTCAATACTTGAAAAAAAATGAATATCTACAATCATCATGGACTCCATTTCCATATTGTAGCCCATAAGACACATGTATGCACATATTAAACTAGTAAAACAACCTCGTTTTGGCCCATGGTTGTTAAATACATAACAAACCCTGAGTCTAGAAAGAGCTATGAGTGTAACTATGCTTAATACATAACGTAATGTGTGTATTGGATCTAATAATATATAATATGATTTTACTCTCAAAGATGTCACACACTCGCTATAAATATACCCAACCTACTCTCATCATCATAATAAATGTTTTTACACATGTCACGACTCTAATTTACGCAACTCACAACTTTAACTTTAATCAACTGAGGTACCACTGCTATCACATATATGAGCTACAATTGTTATACATATAAATCACATCATATCGTAAGTATACAATTGTAAACGAGGTGTCCAATTCTATATAGCCTTATTCATTTTACTAATATCAAGTTGATCAACCTACGACCTATTTCATCCACATATCTCAATCAGTACTTACTATACTCTACCTTGACTCCAAATTATCACATGTTTCATCGGTATATCCCTCGATCAAACCTTGTAGGTGCCCTCACATGATCAATTTGTTGCACAATCTTCTCTCGTTCTTGTTGGCCCTCACCCCAATGTGTTGTGATCATCATCTCGTCTCATCCAAATCAATGTTATTACCATCATCATCGTTTGTACTACGCATATCTTCGTAGTTGTGTCCATGCAATGGATCATTTGGACAACAAAGTGATGTTGGACTAGATCATTAGTATTTAGGTTATGACCTCGAATCTGCTCGCAATGATGGATATTAGCATCCAGTAGAACATCTCGTATGAATCACATTTAATATATTGATCACTTTGGCCAAACTAAATGTTATTACCCCCTAAATGTCGTTTATCCCAATGTCATTATGGGGTTTTAATATTCTTCTCACATAATATATCACATGTGCATCATCATCACATCATTTAGCATACGAGTAGATTTAATGGGTTAATCAACATTTATCACTTAACATCAAATCATAACATGCATGACATAATAAGGCAACAAAATCATATATAAGCACATTCATTTTGTAGCATGCATAATAAGCTTTGACAAACTATGCATATGTCACAATAATATAAGAGGGTTAAGTTAACTATACTTTATTTTATGCTTTTATAAATATTTTGCCTCCCTAGCACCATTTATTCTCACAATGGCATTATTCCAATATTTATATCAAATAAAGATATCATATTTATTTATCATTTGACAATAACATCATCTTAACTAACCATAGTTATAAATCACTACATATCAATATAGTATTACAACATCAAATGGGATATTAATAATTTGGGAATACATTTCAAATAAATCAGTATAACCAATCAAGTAAAATTAATATGTCATATATAATAATAGAACGGCACTATCTATTCACATGTAGTGTCACCATGTTTATCTCAATGATTATATTTTATTAATCATTTAATCATGGACATTCCAATTTATATCATTGTTGTACATACATACATAAATATACTCATGTGTTTCTTATATTTAATGAACAATAACTACAAAATAATTCTCCACTTGCATATTCAATTTAGGTATCAAATATTGTTCATATCCAAGTATAGGTGAGTGGTTCATACGAATAACTAATAATCCAATCAAACAACACATAGATCAATCTACATATAATACCAGATTCATAAATGCATTTTTCATCTTTGTAATAACAACAATATCAAACTTTCTACTTGTATATTCAAAATCTTTTACTATGATGTAAATAAACATGTACATATAAGGTTTCATGAGACACACACACAGAGATATATATATATATAGTTTAGCCATCATACAACATGTCATGGATTTAAATTTTTATTTCTAATATTTGATCTTTTCCTATATATGCTAAATATGAATTAATACAATTTAGATCCTTATTTAAATTTTTTAAATATCAAACATTACTAATCATGACCCTAAGATCAAAAGAATGAGATTTTCTATCACATGAAGGTTATACTTATTTTCAAACTTTAAACTATGTACTTTATAGTAGAGTTTACCTATATCATCACATTGAACTCATTTTATTGCATACAAATTAATTACAAGAATGTCTAAACACAAATTTCATGTTCATCCACTTCAATTAGCAACGACATCAAGAACCAACCATCATGAAGAAACAAAGTGTGGTATCGCGGAATTTCAAAGAATTTAAAATGTGATAATCTTCTTAATAAATTATTTAAAATTGGTAAAATTGTTATTTTCAAATATAAATAACCAAATAATTAATAATATGATAATTTTTATATATAGTTATAAATAGATTTTTAAAACAAAGTTATTATTTTAAAATTTAATTTGTGTTTGTTTAAGATTAATTTGAATTGATATTAAATTTGATTTCAGATTGTGTTTGAATTTGAATTTAGATTTAAATATGAAGTTAAATGAATATTTATATCTTGAATTTTTTTTGGATATTTAAAGAAATATATGAATGAGTTTTTATTTAAAATAGAATTTGTTTTCCTTAAAAAGAATTTATTTTTATTAATTAAGATAGTGTTTATAAAATTATAAAATAAATATAAAAGATTTATATTAACATTTTAAGATGAGTTTAATATACTATATATAATTTTATTTAAATTCTAGTTGGTTTATACTTTATTCTCTTTTAAAGATTTTATTTATAAATTTACAAAGGTATTTATTAATTTAGGAATGTATTTATTAATTTAGAAAATTAATGTAAAGGCTTTTAATGTCTTTTAAAAATAAATATAAATAAAATAATTACAAGTGTTGATTTGTTAAAGCTTTTAAGTACACATGTAAGTTAAGTAATAATGAATAATGACAAGTGTAGCAACTGTAAACAAGTGTCAAAATTAATTTTGTTTTCCTTAATTCTAAATAAATTCTAATTTACATTTATATAAACTATCTTCTTCATCTTTCTATTTTTTTCTCAACTTCTAAAAAATGAGTGAAACTCCACTTTGTTAAACCATTCTTCCAAAACCAGAATCAAATCTGAAACCATTTCTTGGATCAAAGTTTCATGAGCCTAAAAACTCCTCAAACGATTCAACTCTTTAACAGTTTTAAACTTGAGATTTGCAAGCAATCCTGTAATCGCTTCCTCAAATAAAAACCAAAGCTTTATAATCTTTTCAAACGTGTAACCCTTTTCAATCTCAAAAATCAAAGGCCTGGAAGTGTTAAAGCTGAAACCATTTTCCTCAAAAATGTGAGAAACGCAAGCCTGTAAACATTCAAATGCAAAGTCTGAAGCATCTTTCAAAACTAAGATTTGAAATGCAAGCCTAAAAAAATATTTTTCAACCTGTTAGCAAGTCTGCAGCCTTCTTAAACAAGCATGCAACTTGGAAGAACAACGTCAAGCAAATCATCTCAAGCAACATTTTGAAGTTTCCAGTGTGTTAAGCATAGCAGTAACCAAATCCTTTCAGTTCTAAAAAGAGATTAACAAATTCAGTGTTCAAAGCTTTCCAGCTTCAAAGAAAATCCAAGTAATTCAAGCTTCCAGTCTCTGCTTTTTAAAAATCTGGTGAGTAAACAAATGAAATTAAAATTTAAGTTAATATACTTCTGTTTTCTTGTGAAGTTTAAGATGAATAATGCTTTGTTATGCATATACGTGAGTTATATCTGTGATATGAATGTTTGAATATGTGCATATGTGTTGTATTTTTATATCTCTATTCTTGGTTCAGGAAATAAAAGTATGATAAAAAAAAATCAAAATCAAAACATTCAATATTTGTTAGGTATCCAAACAATATATGTTTGTTAAATCATAAATTTAAGTTTAAATCTTATTTAAAACAATATAGGTTTGAATTTTTTTCTGGAACCAAGGAATACATCAACAGTTTAAAATGCATGGTAAAATCAAGTGTTGAATTATGATGATTCAAGTTTATATCTTGAATTGACTTAGGAAAACATGATTTTTAAAATTAAAACCATGATTTATAATATTGTATTGGTTGAGTATTTTAAAGATGACTGGATTTGGGTTTCTGAGCAACTGTTGATGGCCAAAGGGTCTAGGGTGGTCGGGGCTTTGTTTGGAGGTGGAGGACTATGCGGTGAGGCGATGAAAAATGGAAGATGGGGTATCTGATCATCGTGGTGACGGAGGCGAAGCAAATTGATTTCTAAACTTAGTTTTGGCCGTGCTAAAAGATTTGATCTTTTCGTTTTCTCTGATGCATCGAGTTCAATGGAATCTTGGGAATGGGATCATGGGGAACTGGCGAAGATGTGACAGATGTCACAGTAGCTCTGATGGTCGGAGGAAGGTGATCGAGGCATTTTCTGATGAAGATTTGGGATTCCAGTTTCAACTGCCTAGCACAATTTTTATTTGAGAATTGTGAGCGTGTTTGGATGGTCGAGCATTGATGTTGAGGTGATGGATGGTGTGTCGACATCACCAGAGGTGATCATCGGCGTCGATGTTGATTGTGCAGGTGCACAAGGAAGTTTGGGGTGTCTGAGTTTGGGATAGGTTTTGAATTCGAAGGAGGTATCGGGTTATTTGGGCAAAAAACTCGAGTTCATACTCGAGTGGTTTTCTTTGGATTTTCCTGTAAGTTTTAAAACTTCAAATTTAAATTAATTTAAATAAAAATTAAAAATAGGTATAGAACACGTTACTCGGGGCTAGCCTCGAGAGATCTTTGGGGTGAACACAAAGCAAAGATGGTAAACATGTCACGGTCCAAATTTCAGCGTTCGAAAATCGACATCCGTACTCCACTTGTACCTGAATGCCGTAGATTCAAACGTTGGAATTCGGGTCGTTCCGGAGCTTATAACACATTAAGTACAACACAACGGAAGAAATGAATAATACATATACAACAACGATACATTATCTGATACAATAAGATACAACAGATGATACAATGAATATCAATATACATCAGAGATACGATACAAGACAATAGCAGCGGAAAGAAAAGATAACATCGGCAGCGGAACAATATCTCCAATAGAGAAAATAGTCTTCAAAAGAGAACTCCAGCATCGGTGATCTCCATCTCCAAGGCACAAATCCATAAATAGATCGAACTCCCAGTCAAGATGAAGTGAAGCAACTCGATCCAAATGCGATTGCCAAATCCTAAGGCTGAAAGCTATCGAATCTACTCCTACTATTCGATTATCTGAAAATCCCAATTCTAAACTGCCCATGTGGGAAAATTGTGGGCACCCAGAGTTTAGGAAGGGAACAATAAACTCTAGGTCAGTTGTGGGACTGGTATGAGCAAACAAAACAGCTTATCTTAAAAACGAACAACCAAGGATTTTAAAATTTAAATCTGCAATGCTTTTTAGAAAATGAAACTATCATAAGGCCTCCCGCCAAACACACAATGTAATCGCACACTTGGGGGAGGTTTCCCCTTATGATAGTCAAATATGCTTAATACAAGAAAATTTATTTGATATTATTACTAGTGCATAGTGGAAAACCTTTCGAAAGTATAATATTAATCCTAGCCAGCATAGGTACCATGATACTATGCCTACAATAGCTGCCATGTTAAATGGCAGGTTCTACAACTAAAATCGTACAAGGCACGTATTGGATGATTGGATTTTCAACGAATGGTCAGGCTAAGGAACTTTCTATTGCCACATGGGTACGCCTCTGGCGGGACGTCCCGAAAGCTTAACCGGCTCTCTATCAACACAAGGCCGGGTTACCTCTGTAACTAGGTAACTACTAAAGGAGCGTGCCATTCCCCGGTCCTTTGGGACCTTTATCCAAGGTACCTCTAATCCAACAACCACAAAGCAATCACAAAGTAATAGATCTGTAGTATCCACATGAGTGAAGTATCTGGGATACATACCATGATACCACCCTTTTCCAGAAGGGAATGACACACCCTAAAGGAAGCGACCCTCATAACCTTGCCGCATGTTTCCTGTTTTGACCATTTCTGGGGTGTGAGGTCCTGACGCAGTTCGTCCACAAAGCTACGCTTTATACAAAAGCCATGCTTTGATCAACAAATAATATAGCAGCACTCAACATGCCACACTACCAAATTTGGGAGTATATCACTGATAACCATCAACTACATAACCTCTGAGCTCATACGTCTCAGAGAAGGATGTTAAGCTAAGAGAATAAATTCTCCACCATGAAGCAGAAATGTACTTGATAGAGATCAGTTTAATATCTCAAAGTGTAGTGTCAGACATACAACCATACAAGTCTGTCCCGGGTTCGAACAGAACTGAAGGCACTTCCAAAGAATCCCTTGCAATCCGGGTATCCACAATCCCGATCGGACTTTCCATCACTTAGGGAATCTCTATACCGTAGCTACTCGGTGCAGAGACAATCGATTGGTTATCCTATCGTTCTCGCAAATACCCGGTCTTCAACACCGGTCTTCAATTGCAATCCATAACGTCGTTTCACTATTCGGAATGGGCTATATGACACAAGGTCCTCTTCCGGCTAAACCGAATAGCAAGCGCAATATTTAAAAACATATGGATATGGGATTTCAGTTAAGTCACAACTTTGAACCCAAAGCCTTTCTCTCAAATGGTTTAAACCAATTACCATTTCAAATCTTTAAACAAAAAGATTTATTTCACAAAAGTTCACCCAGTTTCCTAAAGATCCATTTACGGATTTCAAAACAATTTCCATTTCGGTTAGAATTAACTCATCCAATCTTTAAATTAAAGATTTAACTTATAGCTTTCAAACCCATTTCCAAAGATTTATTCATAACTTGGAAGACCATTTTTATTTTAGACTTGAAATCCTTTTTACAACAATTGGAAGTTTATTTCTTATGTGAAAGTTTTTTTTTTTTTGAAAACACATAGTTTTTATTTCGAAAAAATCTGATTTCATTTATACAACTTAAAATCTTTGGGTTAAATTTAAATTCCCAAAACAACACTTTAAAAATGGTTTAAAACCAATATAAACTTGTATAACCTCTTAATTTGTAAATAGAATTCAATTTCAAATTTTGAATTCAAACTTAAATCAAATTTGAAAACAAAATAAAGTTATTCAAAAATAACTTTTATTTTTGAAATTCCTTTTCAAAAGTTTTCACTTTAAACTCAATCCATTTCAAAAACCATTTGGATTCCAAATATTCAAAATTTTAAAACTATTTCAAAAATCTGTGACTTAACCAATTTCCACGTGCAATCCATATTTGTGTGTGTATAAGTGTGGTCCAGGGGTTTTACACAATAAAAGTGAAACATCATCAATCAGCACAGATTCAAATATGGCAATATATTTGATAAGCAGCATAAACTATAACGCTTATATTTGTTAAGCAGTATAAACTGTAAAGCTTATATTTGATAAGCGGTATAAACTATAACGCTTATCTTTTATTCAACAGATCACACATATATATCACAGATAATAAATTACATCAACCACAGCTCAAATCAAAACAGAGCATCATTGTCAGGGATGTCAAATAATTCAATCATCCAATGGAATCCAAACATCCATAAGTAAGATCAATTAATCCTTTAAATTAAGTTGAATCGGATTAATTACTTATGAAAAATTTACTGATTCTTGCTAATTAATATTAATCACTTACAAATTATTTGATTAATTATTTTTTAATCCTTTAGTAATTAACAATTAATAATAAATTAATTAACCTAAAATCATTAAATAATTAATCCCTAATTATTTAATTATTCTTTAATTAATTAACCCTTAATTAATTCATTACCTTTTTAATTAACGACCATAAGTGATTATCCTTAATCATTTATACTAATAAATCTATAATTTATCTTAATCACTTGATTAATCAACTTTAAGTAATCAATTTATTACTTTTAATTAAGTAATCTATCTTTAAGCAATTAATTAATAATCAATTATCTTTTAATTAATTACCATAAGCGATTACCCTAATTACTTATATTTTATAATTACTAATTAATTACATTAAGTAATTATACTTTAATCACTTGATTTGTCAATCATAAATCAATAATCAATTATCCTTAATTACTTTTATTAAGTAATTATCCTTAAGTAATTAATTATTATTCTCAAACATCAATTAAGGAATTTAATTAATTATTCTTTAATTAATCTCAAATTAATTAATCTTAATTGAATAACACAAAGTGATTATCTTTTAACTTTAAAACATTTAATCCTTAAATCTTTAATCTTTGAAACAAAATATTTTTTTTCTTTCATAAATCAACTTGAGACTTTAAAGTCAAATAACAATTTTAAAACATCATCATTTTTTTTCCTTTAAATTAATTAATTTCTTAATTAAACTTAAATTCAATTAGCTTTAAAATAATTTACTCTAATCTTAATCCTAAAACTAAATCAAAACATTTATTATTCTTCAAGAATGAATCAGAAAAAGTTTTCAACTTGAATTAATTAAAATTTGAATAGAAGCTTGTTTTATTTTAAATTTTGAACTGTAAAATCTTCAAACCCGAGATGACTCGAGTTCTTACCCGAGCCAAATACCATTTTCCCCGAGATTAGCTTCGAGCCTCCCTATTTTTTTCAAAACCTGATACACTGTTGAACTCACGCAAAAGCCTCGATGCCAAACTCGAGCCAACGTAAGTTTCCCCGAGCCAAACTTTCCTTTACTTCGAGACAACCCTGAGCTTTATCCTTCTTCCCCAAAATATCACTACCGATACCATCCTGGCGTCATGTGCACGTACACATCGCGACCAACCAACTCCGATCATCGCACCAGCCATCGATGAGTCCTCCAAGTTTCCCCTAATCGTTTCGACCCCATAGCTCCATCAATTTTGCCTAAAATCAAAACTAAGCTATTCGACACCACCTGGAAACCAAACTCCGGTTGACAACTCCACCCCACACCGATGATCCCAGCCACGATCATCCAAACCACTTCGACAAAAGTTGCTTCTACGCCCCACGAACATTTTCCCCTAGGTGCGATTGACAACGATCAACTCATGACGTCGTACGAACCCAATTTTCGACATTGATTTCAAACTAAGCTAAAACCCTACCTCGATTAATTGCAGCCGCAACGACAGTGTATAAATCCACTTAGCATTTTTCTTGAGTTCGCCTAACCATGCTCTATCTCCAGTAACAACCACAAAAATTATTACTTCACCGATCGCCAAGAATTGACGATAAAGCCAATTTTGATCAAATCGCAATTTCTCTACAAAGATTAAGCTTAAAAATTTTGAGATGATTATTAAAAAAAATCAATTGCCAATACGAATTGGATTATGAAGTTAAATCATGAAGTTAAAACCATTAATTTCTTTGTTTAAATTTGATATACTTGTAAATGCTTATTTTTTCAAATATTTAATAATCATTTTAACTTGAATTTATATTTAAAAATGATGTTATACATATACAAACCTTTCTATTTCAGAGACCAAAGTCTATAATCATTTTAGTGGGTTTATTCGAATTTTTTTAAACAAGATTTAAATTCCTGTAAACTAAGAACAGAAGTGTTCCTCTCCTATTCCCAGACATGCAAAGCTCATTCACACATATACATAAACATACTGGCATGTTACAAATCTACACAATCATTATCACCACATGCCTTTAACATATCTATCATATGCAAAAATGTTTAGTTTTTTTAAGAAAAAAGAATTTGCTCACCTTGGAGTTGCAGCAGAGAATAGAGGAAGGCAGAGTACAACAGAACTTGGAAATGTTGTTGAAAAGATTCTGGAATTGATTTTGAACTTGTTGCATGCCTTAATTTCAGGTTGCAGTGATGATTTCATTTTAGAATTTTGCTTGACCTTTGTACAACAGTCATCCATACATACATACAAGCATACAAAAACATTTTACAATATTAATTCAAGCACACATTGAAAAGATAACACAGATCAAATTTCTGAGGAAAGAGGTTCACTCACAGTAAAATGAAAACAAAGCTTGGAAGAAAGAATTCTGGAAAAACATTTCAATCTGGTTTCTTTGATTTTTTTTCTCTTCGGTTTAATTGCTTTGAATTTCCAGGTTGAAAGCTTTTGCATTAATCTTCATTTTTTTTATTATTTCCAGGTTGATTTTCTAGATTGAACTTTGATTCTCCTTTTATTTGGTTTTGAAACCGAGTTTCAATCTGAAGCTTGACAGCCTGAAACCTATTACCCAGGTCTGATTCAAGTTGAAGACTGTATTTGATTTTGCTTTTTTTTTTTGAAATTTCAGTTTTCTTTCTGGTTTTTGATTTTCCTTTTGAACTGAAGTATTGATTTTGTGATGTATGAAGATGGAGAGAAAGGTTCCATTTAGATCTAAAAATGAATAGCCAGTTTTTCTTCTTTCTTTAAATTCAGATTTGTATAATTAAATTTCAAAGGAAAGAATGATGTTGCCACTTGTGTCTTTGCATGTTACTTATTTAACACTTGTTGAATTTCCTTATTGCATGATTTACAAGTGTTCAAAACAATACAAATTGTGTTTTAGACCTTGCTTTATTCTAATGTTATGAAACATGTTTTTAAACCCCTTATTTGAATTATTTATATTTTGTGTTTCAAACCTTATTTTATTTCAATTTATAAAACATGTTACATCTATTTTATACTTATATTTCCAAAAAAAATGTATGTTATAAAACTTTTATTAAATCTTGTTTCAAACCATTATACATACATTTCAATTATTTTTACTTACATTTGCTTTCATACTTTTTTTATCATTTATTTTTGTACAACTTTGTAAAAGAAAAGAAGGATTTTTTTTTTTTGATTTCATATTAACAAATTGTCACATTATTTATATAAGAGAATTAAATCATAAAAATAAATCTTTTGAAATTTATTACATCTTCAAAATATTAATATAATTAAAAATTTAGAAAACAAACTATCATTAACTTTTTTTAATTTCAAGCTTTTAATTTTTATTTTATTTTTGATACATTTTATTTTGAAATTCAATATTTTTTTATAAAATACTTATTCTTATATTTTAAATCAAATTTCTATTTATTCCCCTTACATTTATTTTTCCTAAACCCAATATTTATTTGTAAGATGCTTATGCTTAAATTTCAAATTAAATTTCTATTTATAATCAAAAATTATTTATTTATTCTAGAAATCTCAAATTAATTCACAATTTATTTTCAAAAAACTAATTTAATTGCCAAATTAAACTTGGTGAATTTTCAGGAATGTTACATATTCACCCTTTAAAAAAAATTCGTCCCCGAAATTTGCAAGTGAGACAACAAAAATAGATGATAGATAAAGAAATGATCGATCAAATCAGATCGAAATATTTATTCTGCATTTGGTTTAACAAATCAGAATATCAACAATATGAGAACAAACTCATACAATTATTTCACAGGATAATAGGGTCCACCGGTCTACGAATATGCAAGGGCATTGATTAGTTCGAAGGGATAACTAATCGTTCGTAGAATATATCAGATCCTAAAGGATAGATAGATAGATTTAATCTTCCATGATTCTCAAACACTAGATATGGATTCCAACCTCAGGTTGGAATACCCCAAAGTATATACCAACTTGTCCCTCTTCGGACTTCAGTTGACACAAGAAATTATAATAGAATTTCCAATTTGGCTTTAACCGATATCGTTTTATTGATACAATTCAAATTTAGCCTTATATTCAATTAACCAATTCGTTTAATTTAAATTTTCAATTTATTTAAAATTTTCAATTTCAAATTTCAAATTTCAAATTCATTAATGTTTAAAATGAAAAGCTAATAAGAAACGGATGAAGATACGAAGTAAGGATTTTCTATAATGATTCGTAGGGCCACCATCACACCGAAGATTCTTTCTGGAGCTGTCACGAAGCAAACAAAAGAATTTGGAATCGAAGTAAAGGAGATTGAGAAGAAAGTTTTTTCCACTGTCGCAGGGTATTGACCATTTATAGTGGTACTCCCCTGTCCCCTATCTCGTCCTCTTCTCGCACTCATACTCACTATCAGTGGATAGTTAGAGAATTTACCGAGGCATTCGAATGGATATCTTAAGGAATACTCATTCTAGGGTATACTTCACCCTATCTCTAATGAGTTACTTAATGTGTTATACTCCTGAGCTAAAGTTTAAACCTTCAGCTTTGATACCAAAATGTCACGGTCCAAATTTCAGCGTTCGAAAATTGACATCCGTACTCCACTTGTACCTAAATGCCGTAGATTCAAACGTTGGAATTTAGGTCGTGCCGGAGCTTATAACATATTAAGTACAACACAGCAGAAGAAATGAATAATACATATAATACAATGATATAGTATCTGATACAATAAGATACAACAGATGATACAATGAATATCAATATACATCAGAGATATGATACAAGACAATTACAGTGGAAAGAAAAGATAACACCAGCAGCGGAACAATATTTCCAATAGAGAAAGTTGTCTTCAAAAGAGAACTCCAAACATCGGTAATCTCCATCTCCAAGGCACCAATTCAGAAATAGCTCGAACTCCCAATCAAGATGAAGTGAAGCAACCGATCCAAATGCGATTGCCAAATCCTAAGGCTGAAAGTAATCGATTCTACTCCTACTACTCGATTATCTGAAAAGCCCAACTTTAGACTGTCCGTATGGGAAAATTATGGGCACCCAGAGTTTAGAAAAGGAACAATAAACTCCAGGTCAGTCGTGGGACTGGTATGAGCAAACAAAATAGTTTATCTTAAAAACGAACAACCAAGGATTTTAAAATTTAAATCCGCAATGCTTTTTAGAAAATGAAACTACCATAAGGCCTCGCGCCACACACACAAAGCAATCACACACTTGGGGGAGATTTCCCCTTATGATAGTCAAATATGCTTAATACGATAAAATTTCTTTGATATTATTACTAGTGCATAGTGGAAAACCTTTCGAAAGTATAATATTAATCCTAGCCTGCATATGTACCATGATACTATGCCTACAATAGCTTCCATGTTAAATGGAAGATTCTACAACTAAAACCGTACAAGGCACGTATTGGATGATTGGATTTCCAACAAATGATCACGCTAAGGAACTTCCTATTGCCACATGGGAACGCCTCTGGCGGGACGTCCCGAGAGCTTAACCGGCTCTCTGCCAACACAAGGCCGGGTTACCTCTGTAACTAGGAAACTACTACACGAGCGTGCCATTCCCCGGTCCTTTGGGACCTTTATCCGAGGTACCTCTAATCCAACAACCAAAAAGCAATCACAAAGTAATAGATCTGCAGTATCCACGTGAGTGAAGTATCTAGGCTTCATACCATGATACCACCTTTTTCCAAAAGGGAATGACACACCTTAAAGGGAGCGACTCTCATAACCTTGCCGCATCTTTCCTGTTTCGACCATTTCCGGGGTGTGAGGTCCTGATGCAGTCTCGTCCACAAAGCTACGCTTTATACAAAAGCCATGCTTTGATCAACAAATAATACACAGCAGCACTCAGCATGCCACACTACCAAATTTGGGAGTATATCACTGATAACCATCAACTACATAACCTCTGAGCTCGTACGTCTCAGAGAAGGGTGTTAAGCTAATAGAATAAATTCTCCGCCACCAAGCAGAAATGTATTTGATAAAGATCAGTTTAATATCTCAAAGTGTAGTGTAGACATACAACGATACAAGTCTGTCCCGGGTTCGAACAGAACCGAAGGCACTTCCGAAGAAGACCTTGCAATCCGGGTATCCACAATCTCGATTGGACTTCCCATCACCTAGGGAATCTCTATACCGTAGCTACTCGGTGCAGAGACAATCGATAGGTCATCCTATCATTCTCGCAAATACCCGGTCTTCAACACTGGTCTTCAATTGCAATCCATAACGTCGTATCACTATTTGGAATGGGTTATATGACACAAGGTCCTCTCTCGGCTAAACCGAATAGTGAGCGCAATATTTAAAAACATATGGATATGGGATTTCAGTTAAGTCACAACATTAAACCCAAAGCCTTTCTCTCAAATGGTTTAAACCAATTACCATTTCAAATCTTTAAAAAAAAGATTTATTTCACAAAAGTTCACCCAGTTTCCCAAATATCCATTTACGGATTTCAAAACAATTTCCATTTCAATTAGAATTAACCCATCCAATCTTTAAATTAAAGATTTAACTTATAGCTTTCAAACCTGTTTCCAAACCAGTTTCCCAAAGATCCATTTACGGATTTCAAAACAATTTCCATTTCAATTACAATTAACTCATCCAATCTTTAAATTAAAGATTTAACTTATAGCTTTCAAACGGCTTGTAAATAGAATTCAATTTCAAACTTTGAATTCAAACTTAAATCAAATTTCAAAACAAAATCATTTTAACTTGAATTTATATTTAAAAGTGATGTTATACGTATACAAACCTTTCTATTCCAGAGATCAAAGTCTATAATCATTTTAGTGGGATTATTCGAATTTTTTTGAACAAGATTTAAAATCCTGTAAACTAAGAACAGAAGTGTTCCTCTCCTGTTCCCAAACATGCAAAACTCATTCACACATATACATAAGCATACTGGCATGTTTCAAATCCACACAATCATTATCACTGCACGCCTTTAACATATCCATCATATGCAAACAGGTTTAGGTTTTTTAAGAAAAAAGAATTTGCTCACCTTGGAGTTGCAGTAGAAAACAGAGGGAGGCAGAGAACAAAAGAACTTGGAAATGTTGTTGAAAAGATTCTGGAATTGATTTTGAACTTGTCGCATGCCTTAATTTCAGGTTGCGGTAATGATTTCATTTTAGAATTTTTCTTGATCTTTGTACAACAGTCATCCATACATACAAACAAGCATACAAACACATTTCACAATATTAATTCAAGCACACAATGAAAAGATAACACAGATCAAATTTCTAAGGAAAGACGTTCACTCACATTGGAAGAAAAAATTCTGGAAAAACATTTCAATCTGGTATCTTTGATTTTGTTTTCTCTTCAATTTAATTGCTTTGAATTTCCAGGTTGAAAGCTTTTGCATTGATCTTCATTTTTTTTCCAGGTTGATTTTCCAGATTGAACTTTGATTCTCCTTTTTTTTGGTTTTGAAACTGAGTTCAATCTGAAGCTTGACAGCCTGAAACCTGTTACCCAGGTCTGATTCAAGTTGAAGATTGTATTTGATTTTGCTTTTTTTTTTTGAAATTTTGGTTGTCTTTCTGGTTTTTGATTTTCTTTATGAACTGACGTATTAATTTTGTAAAGTATGAAGATGGTGAGAAAGGTTCTATTTAGATCTGAAAATGAATAGCCAGTTTTCTTCTTTCTTTAAATTTAGATTTGTATAATTAAATTTCAAAGGAAAGAATGATGTTGCCACTTGTGTCTTTGCATTTTACTTATTTAACACTTGTTGAATTTCCTTATTGCATGATTTACAAGTGTTCAAAACAATACAAATTGTGTTTTAGACCTTGCTTTATTCTAATGTTATGAAACATGTTTTTAAACCCCTTATTTGAATTATTTATATTTTGAATTTCAAACCTTATTTTATTTCAATTTATAAAACATGTTATATCTATTTTATACTTATACTTCCAAAAAAAATATGTATGTTATAAAACTTTTATAAAATCATATAGTTTATGAAATTTAAAATTAAATCTAGTTTAGACCTTTATATGAACTTACTTTATATATAATAATCATTTCTTTAACAATTGGTCATGAAGTTTTAAAAGTTGTTTAAATTAAACTTAGTTAAACTAAGATTAAAGGGAATTTGAAACATCAATTTAAAATGAAAGTTAAGATTTTTAGAGAAGTATGTTTTAAAATACAAATTGAGTTAGTTTCTAAACCTCTACTTGATGATATTTTAAGTTATTCAAGAAAGTTAAATTTTGTTAGTTATCAAGTTAAATGGTTGTCTTATTACAAATCTTAACTAAAGGACTTAATTAAGTTTAGTTAATTGTGATGTTAAAATGTTTTAAAGTGTTAATGTTAATAAAGGTATTAATAAGATAATGTTTTATCTTAAATATTTAAGGTTATAATGTCTTAGGATTAACTATGTTAATTGTGGAAATTAAGTATAATTAATTAATTTGATTAATTAATTATAAAGGATTAATTTAGTAATTAATTAAGAGTAGTTAATTTATTTAATTTAATAAGGGTTATTATTTAATTAATTAAAGGTTAATTAATTGTAATTGAGGATTATTAATTTAAGATCGTTAATTAATGATCAGAGATTAATTAATTGAGTAATTAAGTAATTAATAATTAATTTATCAAGTAATTAAGATTTATTAATTTAGTAATTGGAGAGTTGTTAATTAAGTAATTAGAGGTTACTTAATTAATAATTAAGAAGTACCTAATGCGTAATTAATTTTCAATTAATTGATAATTAAGTTTTATTAATTAATACTTAAAGGATGATTAATCTATAATTAAATATTAATTAATTGATTAATCGGAGGGTAATTAAGGATTAATCAAGGCGATTAAGGATTAATTAAGGGTAATTAAAGACTAATTAAAAATAATCAAAGGTTGATTAACTGTTTCATCAACTAGTGATTAAGGATTAATTAATTTGTAATTAAGGTTGTTAATTAATAATTAAGTTTTATTAATTAATAATTAAGGGATAATTAATTTGTTAATTAATGATTAATTAATAAATTATAAGAGTAATTATGGATTAATTAATTGTAATTAAGGGATATTGATTAATAATTAAGGCTATTCATCAATATTTAATGGATAATTAATTAGTTAATTTAAAGGTTAGTTAATTGATTATAAAAGTAATTAAGGATTGATTTCTTTGTATTAAAGGAGATTAATTAATAATTAAGGTTTATTAACTGATAGTTAAAGGATAATTAATTTGTGGTTAGAGATTAACTGATTGATTTATAAGATAATCAAGAAGTGATTAATTAATTAAATGTTTGTAATTAATTAATGATTGTTTGAGAAGGATTAGGAGATTAATTCTTAAGTAATTAATTTAATTTAAGGTGATTAAATTAATTATAACATGGATTAATAATTCCTGTTTATGGATGATTGTTTGTGTAGAATATCTATTAGATGATATCTATTGGATGATATCTATTGGATGTTATCTATTGGATTATATCTATTGAATGATATGTTGTGATATTCCGTGATATGATATTGGATATATCTGGATAAATGCGTGATATTTATCTATGTTAAATGTTGTGTAAATTCAAGTATTGAATTGAATTGAAATGAATTGTTTTAAAATTTAAAACATTTTGGACCTAAAAGATGGCATTTTGGATTTCGATGAGACCGCAATCGGGTTTCCAGATTTGGATATCCAAAAACCACATCGATCCAAATTAAGCGTTAGGTCGTGAATCTCAAGTGAAGATGAAGATGAAGATTTAGAGTGCAAGGGTTATCGTCATTAACTCTGAGGGTGATTCCAAAATTAATGTAACGAGATAATGCCTTCGGTTTCGTTCGAACCCGGAACGAACTTGTATGGATTGAATGCTTTCAGAACATCGTCAGGTGGACGATGAGCATTTCTAAGATAGATGTGTTCTATAAAGGTAATCGTAGCCTCAAGCCTCGTCAACGGGGAATGGCTAAAACAGGGGAGGTGCAGCAAGGCAAAGTGAGTCATGCTCAAGTAGGACGAGATTTACCCTTGTTTAGATGTCCCTTTTTATTTGGTTGTGTGGGCAGTTGGTCTACAGCCAACTGCGGGGTTGTCTTGTTCGAAACTGTTCAGTAAGGAATGGTTCCGACCTTGTGTTGCAGGGGATTTAGGATGGATCCTCGGTATATTGATCTAGGCCATGTACTGTGACGGACGGTACCCCAGTAGCCTTGCCATTGATGGAAACACATTCTTCATGCGTGCCCTTACAGTTTTGATTGTATTACCCACTATTGTGGCTAGTAGCTGGAAGTTAATCATGTAACAATTTCAGCCATTTCTTATTTATTTGAAAACCCTAGACCCTATTATAATATGATTGGATTTCCTATCAAATGTTTTGGTTAGTGTAAGGTAAAAACTTACCCATATTATTTGTGAAAAGTCTTACGTGATACCTTTTGTTACCTTTTGTTTTTAAAAGGTTTTCAAAAGTTAAGCAACTTTAAACCGTTTACTCACACCATACCCATGTGTGACCCGGAATTTTTTTTTCCTTAAACTCTTGGGTTCTCAAATTTTTATGAGTAGCCAAGAGATCAGGTTTTGGCTTGACGATATTAAATAGCTTGGAGCAGGAGTCTAGATGTAGCTATATCTATCTATTTCCGCTGTGTTGAGTTAAAGTCTTTGTCTATTGTAATGGAATGTAATGTATTAGACAGAACCTTATAACTGTCTAATGTGATGATGTTGTGTATCTGTATAACTCTGATGTAATGACTATGTAATATCTATTTGTTATATTATATTTTGTTCCGTTTCCGTTATGAGATTCTGATATTGTATTGAGTTCTTTATTCTTTCTATTCTATTTCTACCTCTTTCTTTCTTATTGTTGATGCATCTTTCTATGGTAAGAAAGGCGGGTCGTCACATGTGGTATCAGAGCGTAGGTTGAGATAATACCTAGGCTCTAGAGTAGTGTCTATCTTGGGAGCGCGTATTTGTAATTTTTAAATAATTATATATATATCTATTTAAATTTGTTGGGTATCTGTTTGGATTTCCAACTTGATTCTAGAGGAGTTTCATCTCTTTCTCTTTGTTTGGTCGACCGTCCTATCCTTAGGCGGAGCAACTAAGTAAGATAAGATCTGTAGAGGCTTTCTTATCTCCCCCATAGATTTCTTGTGACCCATCGGTATTGGATCTCGAAGGGTTTGATCTTATTTTGGATATGGATTGGATGGATAATATAATGATTGTTTCTTTGGAGGCTGAGTTGGGAAGAATAGCAAAAGGGACTTACGACGATTCTGAAGATTCTTGAAGCATCTGTTACTTGGAAGCGTGTGACGCCCCACCTCTATACCCATGCTAGCCAAGGACACTACAGGGTAATGCCGTCAACTAACATGGAGAATAAGGCTAGTTGGGAGCGACCATCTATAGCCTTGCTCTAACTATCTATTGAATACATCGACAATAAACATACCAATAAGGTCGACATACCCAATGAATACTTAAAACAAAACCATAGGTGGTTGGATCTATCAGAACAGAATATAACAACTCAAACGTAATATGCATCACAGAACATTAAATCATCATATACACATATATTGATACATAACAGAGTATACAAAATAATACATATCAAGTGGTATAGCAAACCACAATATGCAGACGAATCCCAAAGGAATACGTATATCAGAGTTACTACAAAATAGGACTACACAAAAAGCTATGATAAAAAGAAGCGAGTGGAGTAGTCCATGCGGAAGCAAAATAGGCTAAGTCCAAAAGCACCTAACCTGAAACATCTCGGTCTGACCTGAGTATAAAATACACGGGTCAGTCTAGCTAAACAAATCAGTTAGATAAACTGAATAACAATAAACCTGCAAGGTTACAAAGCGTAACAAATATCTCTAAAGGAGATAACACAATCATCTAACAAAAGATGAATCATATGATAACAAGCCTCATATCATCGGCAACATATAGAAACAAAGGATAAGAATATCCCAAAGCAAGCCAAAAAGGCAAATAACAAATACCAATAAGGTATACAAGTTTCGCAAGGTAAACGCTACGCATCATGCGGCTCATAATGACCAACATCGAAGGGCGATACCTAGGGAATATACATATGAATGAAACATCAGAAAATTGCTCGAGCTCAGTACTGTATAAACAAGGATCCATGAGCCCGAAGACTCCAAACCCAATATCACCCATGCGGCTCATAACGACCAACATCGAAAGCGATACTAAAGGGCAACCCAATATCACCCATGCGGCTCATAACGACCAACATCGGAAGCAATACTATAGGGCAACAAACCCGAAGGCACATACCCGAAGGCAACAAACCGTAGTGGTGAAGGTCAGAGACCAAGTACTGGACACCACTAACTGGCGGAATATGTCACAACTCTCGAAAAGAAATCCGAAAAGGGTTAACGTATGTCCCATAACCACTCGTTCGCACTAAACGATTTACTATCCGTCAGTCACTTTCACACTCAAAGCAGTACAAAGTTTACCTCATGTCATCGATAAACCAAACCCGAAGGTCAAAACGATCAATTGAATAGGTCGGGGATTAATCAGAAGGATAAACGCATGGATTCATGGCCATGCAGCTCATAACGACCAACATCGAAAGCGATACTAAAGGGCAACCCAATATCACCCATGCGGCTCATAACGACCAACATCGGAAGCAATACTATAGGGCAACAAACCCGAAGGCACATACCCGAAGGCAACAAACCGTAGTGGTGAAGGTCAGAGACCAAGTACTGGACACCACTAACTGGCGGAATATGTCACAACTCTCGAAAAGGAATCCGAAAAGGGTTAACGTATGTCCCATAACCACTCGTTCGCACTAAACGATTTACTATCCGTCAGTCACTTTCACACTCAAAGCAGTACAAAGTTTACCTCATGTCATCGATAAACCAAACCCGAAGGTCAAAACGATCAATTGAATAGGTCGGGGATTAATCAGAAGGATAAACGCATGGATTCATGGCCCGTGTTTTACCTAACTATTTAATCTCCCTTCCAGTTCGCTCGAAGTGCGATTGCTCGAGCTCAGTACTGTATAAACAAGGATCCATGAGCCCGAAGACTCCAAACCCAATATCACCCATGCAGCTCATAACGACCAACATCGAAAGCGATACTAAAGGGCAACCCAATATCACCCATGCGGCTCATAACGACCAACATCGGAAGCAATACTATAGGGCAACAAACCCGAAGGCACATACCCGAAGGCAACAAACCGTAGTGGTGAAGGTCAGAGACCAAGTACTGTACACCACTAACTGGCGGAATATGTCACAACTCTCGAAAAGGAATCCGAAAAGGGTTAACGTATGTCCCATAACCACTCGTTCGCACTAAACGATTTACTATCCGTCGGTCACTTTCACACTCAAAGCAGTACAAAGTTTACCTCATGTCATCGATAAACCAAACCCGAAGGTCAAAACGATCAATTGAATAGGTCGGGGATTAATCAGAAGGATAAACGCATGGATTCATGGCCCGTGTTTTACCTAACTATTTAATCTCCCTTCCAGTTCGCTCGAAGTGCGAAAGTGTGTGTTTTAAATGGAATTTATAAATTGGAGAAACGAGCTTTTAAATGCGATTTAGAGGGATTATTTATGAAAACCCATGAATGAAGTTAAAAATAAGTTATCAAAATCAAAGATGCAATAACAACTACTAAAAAGCAACTTGAATTGATGAAATTTGGAAAACCAATCAAAATATGCAAAAAAGGTAACACAGGCAAAACATGAGCAGGTCGGTCGACCGGTTGCAGGACTCGGTCGGCTGGCCAGATGCAGAAAGCATAACATGACATGGGGTAGCAGGTCGGTCGACCGGCTACAGGGCTCGGTCGGCCGAACCTGATGATTTGCGATTCCTGCCCTTTTCCAATGAAATGCAAGTTCTTCCCAAATCCAAAACAATGGCACATGCATACTTGTTAGGAATTCATACCCAACACCCATGATATCAAGAGAGGTAGATGTAAGTTCAAAACTCACCTTTTGCCCAAAACAAAGAAGATGGAGCTCAATAACAAGGAGAAGACCAACCAAACTCTACTTCAACTCAACGAACTTCAATCTAAGAATAAAACACATATTTCCCAATTTAGGTTTAGAAAATTTTCTGAAATTGAAGAGGAGAAGAGTTGGAGAAGATGAAGAGGAGCTTACCAATGGCTTCTCTATGATTTTCAAGCAAGAATTTGGAGTTTGCAATTGGAACTAGGGCTTACAATTTCTATTTCCTCTTCCCTTCCACCATTTTCAGTTTAGCTTAAGAAATGAAAATGAAATGAAGATGAATGAAGAGAAGGGGTTGAGTTAGAGGGTTAAGTGGAGATTGGGGTTGAAACTAAACCCAAAACTCAATAGAAAAAGGGGTCAAAATTTCACAAACTCCAAACATATCAAAGATTATACTCAAAAAGATCGCAAACGCCATTTTGGAACCAATTGAGGTAGTTTCGAGCTCCAATTCGGCCGTTTGCAAAAAGTAACATTTCGGAGCCAAATCCGACTAACGACGCTATATTTAAATAAAATATTTAAATATAAAAATCGTTAAATATGCGGGTTGTTACAGATCTCCCCTCCTTACAAAATTGCGTCCCCGCAATTTCTAGAGACGATATTTGTAACAACTACATACATACAACATTCAAAAGAAAAAGGTAATAAGCTTGAGATGAAAAGACATACTCACCGTTTCAAAGCGAAGAAAGAAAACCCGGATAAGATCGCTCAATAAATTCTCTGGTTTCCCAAGTACAATCATTGGGATTAGCGGACCATTGAACTTTAACGAGCGGCACGTCCTTGTTTCGAAGGTGTCGCACCTCCGTGTCAAGTACGCAAATAGGCTGCTGAATAATAGATAAGTCCGGTGAGATCTCAAGCTCTTGCAAATCAGGAGAAGTAATAATAGAATCCCACTCCCGAAGACACTTCTGAAGTTGCGAGGCGTGGAACACGTCATGAATGCCAGAAAAATGAGCTGGAAGTGAAACTCTATAAGCCACAGGGCCAATACGTTCAGTAATAGAAAATGGTCCTATATAATAAGGAGCCAATTTTCCAGTCGTACTGAAACGCATAACCCCGTTCAAAGGAGAAACACGAATAAAAACAAGATCGCCGATCGAGAACTCGAGAGGCTTCCTACGGTTGTCCGCGTAGGATTTCTGGCGACTCTGTGCCTCTTTCATTCTCAACCAAATAAGATCAATCTTCTCGTAAGAATCACGAACAAAATCTGGACCAAGAATAAGCTTCTCCCCAGATTCCAACTAACATGAAGGTGATCGACATGGCCTTCCGTGTAAGGCTTCGAAAGGAGCCATACCGATACTAGACTGAAAATTATTGTTGTAGGAGAATTCTACAAGAGGTAGATGATCCTCCCAGCTACCACCAAAATCAAAAATACAAATACAGAGAAGATCTTCCAAGATACGATTCACCCGTTCAGTCTGTCCGTTCAGACTGCGGATGATAAGCTGTAGAAAAATTAAGCTTTGTTCCCAAAGCTTGCTGAAGACTCTTCCAAAAATGACTCGTGAATAAAGAATCACGATCACTCACAATAGAACTAGGAACACCGTGAAATCTCACGATTTCCTTAACATACAACTTAGCCAAATGCGAAGCTGTCCTATTAGACTTAATAGGGACAAAATGAGAAGACCAACAATAACCCAAATGCTAGAATGGCCTGATCTCAAACGAGGTAGGCCGTCAATGAAATCCATAGAAATCTGATCCCATTTCCACAATGGAATCTCTAGAGGCTGAAGAAGACCAGAAGGACGCTGATGTTCGGCCTTAAAACACTGACAAGTTATGCAATTACTCACATAACTCGCCACATCGCGCTTCGTGCCTTCCCAATAATAAAGACGACGCATATCGGCATACATCTTACTACTACCGGGATGAATGGTATATTTAGAACGGTGACAATCATCAAGAATGTCATGCCTAAGTGCAAGATCAGAAGGCACAAAAAGACGGTTCTTCTTACGAAGACACCCATGAGAATCAATGCTAAAATCCCGCAACGCCTCATCACAGGATCCAGACTCACAAAGCTGAATAAGATGCAAAAAATCAGGATCACGCCGCTAAGCATCGGCAATAGATCCAACAAAATAGGTCGAGCTCCCAAACTAAATAATAGGATAGGAGAATCAGAAGATGAACCTTGATCCCAAATTTCAAAAAAAGATAGAGTCTCAAGAATATTCCATTCGGCAAGCATCATAGAAACAATAGTCGAATGTTTGCGACTAAGCGCATCAGCAACACGATTACCCTTACCAGGGGTATATTGGATATCAAAGTCATAAGAAGCAAGAAACTCGAGCCAACGTTGTTGTCTCATATTGAGTTCCTTCTGAGTGAATAAATACTTCAAGAATTTATGATCGGTATAGAGAATGAAGCGCTCGCCCAATAAATAGTGTCGCCAAATCTTCAAGGCAAAGACAATGGCGGCAAGCTCAAGATCATGAGTGGCATAGTAAACTTCATTCGGACGCAGTTGCCTAGAAGCATAAGCAACTACCCGATCCTTCTGCATAAGAACAACACCGAGACCACTACCACAAGCATCAGTGTAGACAACAAGATCATGATTCCCCTCGGAAACCATAAGAATAGGAGCATTAGTGATAAGTTCCTTCAATGTCAGAAAGGAAACTTCACACTTGTCGAACCAATCAAAACGAGTGCCTTTCCGAGTAAGGCAAGTGAGAGGAAGCACAACATGGGAAAAATCCTTAATGAACCGACGGTAATAACCCGCCAATCCAAGGAAACTACGAATCTCATGCACATTCTCAGGCCTCTTCCAATTCTGGATGGCTTCGATCTTTGAGGGATCGACAGAAATGCCATCGGAAGATACAACATGGCCTAAAAACTTAACCTTATTCTCCCAAAAGTGGCACTTGGAGAATTTGGCTCTAAGATGATGATGACGGAGAGTACTCAAGACAATTCTCAAGTGATTAGCATGCTCGGCTTCAGACTTAGAATAAATAAGGATATCATCAATGAAAACAAGGACGAACTTATCGAGATATTCCCGGAATACTCGATTCATGAGATCAACAAAGAAAGCAGGAACGTTCGTCAAACCGAACGGCATAACGAGCCACTCGAAAGAACCATATCGAGTGCGGAAAGCTGTAAGAGGTATGCTATCCTCCGCGACTCGTAACTGGTGAAAACCTGTGGCAAGGTCAAGCTGAGAAAAGACCTTAGCACCACTCAGTAGATCGAACATATCATCGATCCTAGGCAATGGATGCCTATTCCTGATGGTTAACTCATTAAGTTTGCGATAATCAATGCAAAGCCTAAGAGTTCCATCGGACTTCTTCACGAAGACGACCGCGGACCCCCACGGAGAAAAACTAGACTGAATCAACTACTTGGACTCTAGATCTAAAAGCTGCTTCTTGAGTTCCTCATTTTCCCCTGTACACATCCTCGTGGGAGGACGACTAACTGGCTGCGCGTCTGAAATGAGATCAATGCGGAACTCAATTGCCCTCTTGGGTGGCAAACCCGATACACGCTCAAAAACATCAGAAAAGTCACAAGCAATAGGAATACAAGATATATCATCATCATCTCGCGAATCAAGAGAATATAAAGCCATTTTGGAATTATCCACATCCCGAAGAATAAGAGATAGCTGAGTAGGCGAATTCGGATGTCGAAGATATATAAATCTTTCTGAACAAATAATCCAGGCATCATATCTCACTAGCCAGTCCATACCCAAAATCATATCAAATCCCAGACAAGAGGTAACGTGCAGATTCGCACGAAAAGAAAAGCCACATAAAACAATCTTAGTATCATCACAAAGCAAACTAAGGGTCGCGCATCCCCCAATAGGATTCGTAATCCTCAAAGAAGTAACCAAACAAGAAACATCCAAAGATAAATCATCAACGAGCTTCTTCGATACGAAAGAATGTGAAGCACCCGTATCGAAAAGAACTCGAATACTATGATCACGAAATAAAATAGAACCTTCCAAAATAGATGGAGATATACCTTTGGGCTGAGAGGGACCTTCAGAAGCCTTAGCAGCATTAAGCTTGCTGGACTTGGCACCAGCCGGAACAGTAGGGCAAGCTGAAACATGATAACCTTCCTTCTTGCAATAACGACAGAAGAGAGGCTTAGGACAAGCTCGAATAATATGATCCGGAGAACCACAATTGAAACACTTTCGAGCGAAAGGTGTTCCGGAAGACTGAGGCTGAGAGCTAGGACCACCAGTCTTCTTCTTCTTAGAAGGAAAAGGCCTGGACTTCTAAATTGGAAACGGCCTCTTGTTGGGGTTCTTGGAAACCTCAACATCAACATCACTATCACACTCCTTCTCGACGGTCTCGAGATGAAGTGTCGAATCAACCAACTCCTCAAAAGAAAGTTTAAGTTGGAGCAACAAAGATTTCTTAAGATACTTCTTAAGACCAGAAACAAACTTCAAATTCTTCTTATAAGAAGCGCTGATGAATTCAAGACCGTACTTAGATAAAGCCTCGAATGATGTAACATACTCAAAAACAGAAGATTTCCCTTGCTTCAACTCAAGGAAGCAACGGGTCAATAAAACTTTTTCAGATTCAGGAACGAACTTGAGTTCAAATCGCTCCCGAAACTGAGTCCAAGAAAGAGTAGACTCATCAATCTCGGCTATAAGAAGCTCATACCAATCAAGGGCATGCTCTTGTAATAAGCGAGAAGTTACAAGAACTCTATCATGGTCAGAAAGATCCATACGAGAGAAGATACGCTCGCACGTGCGAAACCAAGCTTGGACTTCAAGAACGAATTCAGAGCCTTTAAACGGCTTTCCTCCAAGATGAGCAAAATCACTGCACTGGCGTGCAAATGCAGACTTGCGAGGTGGAGACACTCGAGGAGGAACTGGAGGCTGAGTGCTCCTAAACAACTCCATAAACTGATCGGCAGACATATAAACGCCATCCGAATGTGTGCCACTGGATTGCCCAGCATCCGAACGTCGTCCCCTGCCTCTTCCAGCCATACGCTGAAGGTAAGATAAGAACAAGATTATTCACAAGTTAGATATTGCAATATGGAATACTACGGAATAAAACGCATTCCTAGATGTATTCCCAAACCCTATCTAACCTTGATGGAATAAAGAGACACAATGATTCAAAGATTTGTATCACTTATACACTTTGATGTATCGTAATATGTGCTCTATTCTGTGTTTATCATATTTTGTCCTGAACTCAGCTCTGATACCACGCTGTGACGCCCCACCTCTATAGCCACGCTAGACAAGGACACTACAGGGTAATGCCGTCAACTAACATGGAGAATAAGGCTGGTTGGGAGCGACCATCTATAGCCTTGCTCTAACTATCTATTGAATACATCGACAATAAACATACCAATAAGGTCGACATACCCAATGAATACTTAAAACAAAACCATAGGTGGTTGGATCTATCAGAACACAATATAACAACTCAAATGCAATATACATCATAGAACAGTAAATCATCATATACACATATATTGATACATAACAGAGTATACAAAATAATACATATCAAGTGGTATAGCAAACCACAATATACAGACGAATCCCAAAAGAATACATATATCAGAGTTACTACAAAATAGGACTACACAAAAAGCTATGACAAAAAGAAGCTAGCGGAGTAGTCCATGCGGAAGCAAAATAGGCTAAGTCTAAAAGCACCTAACCTGAAACATCTCGGTCTGACCCGAGTATAAAATAAACGGGTCAGTCTAGCTAAACAAATCAGTTAGATAAACTGAATAACAATAAACCTGCAAGGTTACAAAGTATAACAAATATCTCTAAAGGAGATAACACAATCATCTAACAAAAGATGAATCATATGATAACAAGCCTCATATCATCGGCAACATATAGAAAAAAAGGATAAGAATATCCCAAAGCAAGCCAAAAAGGCAAATAACAAATACCAATAAGGTATACAAGTTCTGCAAGGTAAACGCTACGCATCATGCGGCTCATAATGACCAACATCGAAGGGCGATACCTAGGGAATATACATATGAATGAAACATCAGAAAATTGCTCGAGCTCAGTACTGTATAAACAAGGATCCATGAGCCCGAAGACTCCAAACCCAATATCACCCATGCGGCTCATAACGATCAACATCGAAGCGATACTAAAGGGCAACCCAATTTCACCCATGCGGCTCATAACGACCAACATTGGAAGCAATACTATAGGGCAACAAACCCGAAGGCACATACCCGAAGGCAACAAACCATAGTGGTGAAGGTCAAAGACCCAGTACTGGACACCACTAACTGGCGGAATGTGTCACAACTCTCGAAAAGGAATCCGAAAAGTGTTAACGTATGTCCCATAACCACTCATTCGTACTAAACGATTTACTATCCGTCAGTCACTTTCACACTCAAAGCAGTACAAAGTTTACCTCATGTCGTCGATAAACCAAACGCGAAGGTCAAAACGATCAATTGAATAGGTTGGGGATTAATCAGAAGGATAAACGCATGGATTCATGGTCCGTGTTTTACCTAACCATTTAATCTCCCTTCCACTTCGCTCGAAATGCGAAAGTGTGTGTTTTAAATGGAATTTATAAATTGGAGAAACGAGTTTTTAAATGCGATTTAGAGGGATTATTTATGAAAACCCATGAATGAAGTTAAAAATAAGTTATCAAAATCAAAGATGCAATAACAACTACTAAAAAGCAACTTGAATTGATGAAATTTGGAAAACCAATCAAAATATGCAAAAATAGGCAAAATAGGAAAAACATGAGCAGGTCGGTCGACCGGTTGCAGGACTCGGTCATCTGGCCAGATGCAGAAAGCATAACATGGCACGGGGTAGCAGGTCGTTCGACCGGCTACAGGGCCCGGTTGGCCGAACCTGATGATTTGCGGTTCCTGCCCTTTTTCAATGAAATGCAAGTTCTTCCCAAATCCAAAACAATGGCACATGCATACTTGTTAGGAATTCATACCCAACACCCATGATATCAAGAGAGGTAGATGTGAGTACAAAACTCACCTTTTGCCCAAAACAAAGAAGATGGAGCTCAATAACAAGGAGAAGACCAACCAAACTCTACTTCAACTCAACAAGCTTCAATCTAAGAATAAAACACATATTTCCCAATTTAGGTTTAGGAAATTTTCTGAAATTGAAGAGGAGAAGAGTTGGAGAAGATGAAGAGGAGCTTACCAATGGCTTCTTTATGATTTTCAAGCAAGAATTTGGAGTTTGCAATTGGAACTAGGGCTTACAATTTCTATTTCCTCTTCCCTTCCACCATTTTCAGTTTAGCTTAAGAAATGAAAATGAAATGAAGATGAATGAAGAGAAGGGGTTGAGTTGGAGGTTTAAGTGGAGATTGGGGCTGAACCCAAACCCAAAACCCAATAGGAAAAGGGGTCAAAATTTAACAAACTCCAAACATATCAAAGATTATACTCAAAAAGATCGCAAACGCCATTTTGGAACCAATGGAGGTAGTTTCGAGCTCCAATTCGGCCGTTTGCAAAAAGTAACATTTCAGACCCAAATCCGACTAACGACGCTATATTTAAATAAAATATTTAAATATAAAAATCGTTAAATATGCGGGTTGTTACAGAGCGTAGCATCTCCAGATGGCGTAGGGTCCATCGAAGTAGTTAGAGATTGTTCGGATGTTTCCAATGTAGTGGAAGTTTGCCTTCATCGGGAGATAGAGTTGGAGAAGCATATCCAAGATTTCTTTGGGGAAGCATTTTGTTTCTGGTAAGGGTATTTCTGTAGATCCAACCGGGGTAGCTTCTATTCAGGAAAGAAGCAACTGTGGTTTCCTGAGTTTGACAGGAGTTCTACCGAAAGTTTATCTAGTCTATTCTAAGATTTCTTCGAATTGACTCGGGAAGGAACAAAGTTAAGGGTACCCGAGTGTGAAGAGGCTTTCTTGGATTTGAAGGCAAGGCTGACCAGTGTGTCTGTTCTGGCTATTTCTTATGGCAAGACTAAGTTGAGTTCTATACAGGCGTTGTGTGTACCTGTTATAGATGGATTGAGTTAAGGATTTGAGGCAAGGAGTTTTATCAGAAAAGCTTCTGGTAGCTGAGTATGAAGAAGGATGTAGCTGCTTTCGTCAGTAGATGTGTGATCTGTCAGCAAGTGTAGGTGATTAGCAGAAGATCGCCAGTCTGTTGCGGCTTTTGAAGTTTCGAAGTGGAAGTGGGAAGTGATTTCTTTGGATCTCATCGATGGTTTTCCAAGGACCAAAGAGGGAAATGGAGTATGGGTAATTGAAAACCGGTTAATTTAGAGAACCCATCCTATTCTGGTCAAGGCAACCCGTATTGTAGCATCTTTGGCTGAGTTTTCTTGAAGGAGTTTGTCCAACTGTTGGGTGTTTCAGTCAAGATCGTTAGCAAAACCGCGATCCTATCTTCTCCAGCAGAATTTCTAGAGACTTTGTGATCAGCTTTGGGTTTGAGTTTGAGTTTGGGTTCAGCATATCATTCCCTGATCGACAGTCTGACGGAAAGGCTGAATAGAAATTTTGAGATTTTGCTAAGGGCTGTGTTTTAAATTTTGATGGGTCTTGGAAAACCATCTTTTTTGAATGGAGTCCTCTTTCAGTTATCAGGCGAGTATCTAGATGGCATCCTATGGAGATTTTCTTAGAAGATCTGATAGATTCTCATTCTGTTGGGTAGAGTTGAGAGATCGCCTTATTCTTGTCCAGTTTGATCCGAGAGGCATCTGTGAAGGTGGAGCTTATCTAGAAGAGTTTGAGAGCAGCGCAGGATCATCAGAAGGATTTTGTGGACAGGAGACAAAGACAATTGGAATTTAGGATCTAAGGATTTAGTCTTTGTCAAAGTTTCCCATTTTAAAGGAATTATCAGTTTTGGTAAGACGGGAAATTTGCTCCAAGATGTATTGGTCTATTCCGAGTTCTTGAGGAGATTAGTGATTATGGTCCACAGGATTGAAATGCCAGTTTGGATGGCTGGAATTCGTGTTTTTTTCACGTATCTCATCTGAGGAAATACGTGAACGATCCATCTTAGTTGGGATCTGCAGTTTAGAAGAATCTGGAAGTTGAGCTGGTTTTTAGTGTGGTCTGATATCTTGTTCAGATTTTTGGGTCAGAGTAAGAGAAATCTCTGGATCATAGTGGTATAACTAGTTAAGATTCCGTGGAGCTAGGATTTCAGAGTTTACCTTGGGAAACTCTGAGTAGTTTTAAGAAGGCTTATCTGGATTTGTGTCCGGATAGCTAGTGATGTTTGTTCGAATAAATTGTTTGTTCAAATAAACTGTTTGTTTGGATGAAATTATTTATTTAATTGATAGTGTATGGTTGATATGGATGTTTGGATTGTTGAAATAAATTAAAGTTTTCGGATTATCTCTATTTTAAATTTGGGGACGAAATTCTTTTAAAGGGGAAGGATGTAATATCCCGGAATTTTAAGGAACTTAAAATGTGATAATCTTCTAAATAAATTGTTTAAAATTGGTAAAATTGTTTTTTTCAAATATAAATAACCAAATAATTAACGATATGATAATTTTAAATATAGTTACAAATAGATTTATAAAATAAAGTTATTATTTTCAAATTTAATTTGTGTTTGTTCAAGATTAATTTGAATTGATATTAAATTTGATTTCAAATTGAATTTGAATTTGAATTTAGATTTAAATATGAATTTAAATGAATATTTATATCTTGAAATTATTTTGGATATTTAAAGAAATATATGAATGAGTTTTTATTTAAAAAATAATTTGTTTTCCTTAAAAAGAATTTATTTTTATTAATTAAGATAGTGTTTATAAAATTATAAAATAAATATAAAAGGTTTATATTAACATTTTAAAATGAGTTTAATATACTATATATAATTTTATTTAAAATTTACTTTATTCTCTCTTAAAGATTTAATTTATCAATTTACAAAGGTATTTATTAATTTAGGAATGTATTTATTAATTTAGAAAATTAATGTAAAAGCTTTTAATGACTTTTAAAAATAATTATAAATAAAATAATTAAAAGTGTTGATTTATTAAATCTTTTAAGTACACATGTAAGTTAAGTAATTATGAATAATGACAAGTGTAGCAATTGTAAACAAGTGTCAAAATTAATTTTGTTTTCGTTAATTCTCAATAAATTCTAATTTACATTTATATAAACTATCTTCTTCATCTTTCTATTTTTTTTCTCAACTTCTAAAAAATGAGAGAAACTCCACTTTGTTAAACCATTCTTCCAAAACCAGAATCAAATCTGAAGTCATTTCTTAGATCAAAGTTTCATAAGCCTGAAAACTCCTCAAACAATTCAACTCTGTAAACAGTTTTAAACCTGAGATTTGCAAGTCATCATGTAATCACTTCCTCAAATAAAAACCAAAGCTTTGTAATCTTTTCAAACTATAACCCTTTTCGATCTCAAAAATCAAAGGCCTGGAAGTGTTAAACCTGAAACCATTTTCCTCAAAAATGTGAGAAATGCAAGCCTGTAAACATTCAAATGCAAAGTCTTAAGCATCTTTCAAAACTGAGATTTGAAATGCAATCCTAAGAAAACATTTTTCAGACCTATTAGCAAGTCTGCGGCCATCTTAAACAAGCATGCAACCTGGAAGAACAATGTCAAGCAAATCCTCTCAAGCAACATTTTCAAGTTTCCAGTGTTTTAAGCATAGTGGTAACCAAAGATTTTCAGTTCTAAAAAGAGATTAGCAAATTCAGTATTCAAAGCTTTCCAGCTTTAAAGAAAATCCAAGCAATTCAAGCTTCCAGTCTCTGCTTTTTAAACATCCGGTGAGTAAACAAATGAAATTAAAATTTAAGTTAATATACTTCTATTTGCTTGTGAAGTTTAAGATGAATAATGCTTGGTTGTGCATATATGTGAGTTATCTCTGTGATATGAATGTTTGTATATGTGCATGTCTTTTGTATTTTGATATCTCTGTTCCTGGTTGAGAAAATAAAAGTTTGATTAAAAAAAATCAAAATCAAAACATTCAATATTTGTTAGGTTTGGAGATACAAACAATATATGTTTGTTAAATCATAAATTTATGTTTAAAATTTATTTAAAACAATATAGGTTTGAATTTTGTTCTGGAACCAAGGAATGCAGCAACAGTTTAAAATGCATGGTAAAATCAAGTGTTGAATTATGATGATTCAAGTTTATATCTTGAATTGACTTAGGAAAACATGATTTTTAAAATGAAAATCATGATTTATAATGTTGTATTAGATGAGTATTTTAAAGATGACTGGATTTGGGTATTCGAGAAACTGTTGATGGCCAAAGGGTCTAGGGTGGTCGGGCTTTGTCTGGAGGTGGAGGACTGTGCGGTGAGGCGAGGAAAAATGAAAGATGGGGTGTTTGATCATCGTGGTATCGGCGGCGAAGAAAATTGGTTTCTAAACCTAGTTTTGGTCGTGCTGAAAGATTTGATCTTTTCGTTTTCTCTGATGCATCGAGTTCAATGGAATCTTGGAATGGGATCGTGGGGAACTGGTGAAGACGTGACTGAAGTCACAGTAGCTCTGGTGGTCGGAGGAAGGTGATCGAGGCATTTTCTGATGAAGATTTGGGATTCCAGTTTCAATTGCCTAGCATGATTTTGATTTGAGAATTGTGAGTGTGTTTGGATGATCGAGCATTGATGTTGAGGTGATGGATGGTGTGTCGACGTCATCGGAGGTGATCATCGACGTCGATGTTGATTGTGCAGGTGCACAAGGAAGTTTGGGGTGTCTGAGTTTGGGATTGGGTTTGAACTCGAATGAACTATCGGGTTATTTGGGCAGAAAACTCGAGTTCATACTTGAGTGGTTTTCTTTGGATTTGCCTGTAAGTTTTAAAACTTAAAATTTAAACTAAATTTAAATAAAAATTAAATATAGGTAGAGAAGATGTTACTTGAGGCTAGACCCGAGAGGTCTTTGGTTTGAACCCAAAGCAAAGACGGAAAACAGTTTTTAAAATGTTATAAAATCATTTTGTTTCTGAAATTTAAAGTTAAATCTAGTTTAGACCATTATATGGACTTACTTTATATATAATAATCATTTCTTTAACAATTGGTTATGAAGTTTTAAAAGTTTTTTAAATTAAACTTTGTTAAATTAAGGTTAAAGGGATTTTAAAACATCAATTTAAATGAAAGTTAAGATTTTTAGAAAAGTAAGTTTTAAAATACTAATTGAATTAGTTTCTAAACCTCTACTTGATAATATTTTAAGTTATTCAAGAAAGATAAATTTTGTTAGTTTTAAATTATCAAGTTAAATGGTTATCTTATTATCTTAATTAATGGATTTAATTAAGTTTAGTTAATTATAATTAAAATGTTTTAAAGTGTTAATGTTAATAAAGGTATTAATAAGATAATGTTTTATCTTAAATAATTAAGGTTATAATGTCTTGGGATTAAGTAGTTAATTATGGAAATTAAGTATAATTAATTAATTTGATTAATTAATTATAAAGGATTAATTTAGTGATTAATTAAGAGTAATTAATTGGTTTAATTTAATAAGGGTTATTATTTAATTAATGAAAGGTTAATTAATTGTAATTGAGGATTATTAATTTAAGACTGTTAATTAATGATCAAAGATTAATTAATTGAGTAATTAAGTAATTAAAAATTAATTTATTAAGTAATTAAGATTTATTAATTTAGTAACTAGAGAGTTGTTAATTAAGTAATTAGAGGTTACTTAATTAATAATTAAGAAGTACTCAATGTGTAATTAATCTTTTATTAATTGATAATTAAGTTTTATTAATTAACACTTAAAGGATGATTAATCTATAATTAAATATTAATTAATTGATTAATTGGAGGGTTATTAAGGATTAATCAAGGTGATTAAGGATTAATCAAGGGCAATTAAAGACTAATTAAAAGTAATTAAGGGTTGATTAACTGTTTAACCAACTAGTGATCAAGGATTAATTAATTTGTAATTAAGGTTGTTAATTAATAATTAAGTTTTATTGATTAATTAAGGGATAATTAATTAGTTAATTAATGATTAATTAATTAATTATAAGAGTAATTATGGATTAATTAATTTGTAATTAAGAGATATTGATTAATAATTAAGGTTATTAATCAACAGTTAATGGATAATTAATCAGTTAATTTAACGGTTAATTAATTAATTATAAAATTAATTAAGGATTGATTACTTTGTATTAAAGGAAGTTAAGTAATAATTAAGGTTTATTAATTGATAGTTAAAGGATAATTAATCTGTGGTTTGAGATTAATTGATTGATTTATAAGATAATGAAAAAGTGATTAATTAATTAAATGTTTGTAATTAATTAATGATTGTTTGAGCAGGATTAGGAGATTAATTCTTAAGTAATTAATTTCATTTAAGGTGGTTAAATTAATTATAACATGGATTAACAATTCATATTTATGGATGATTGTTTGTGTAGAATATCTATTGGATGATATATATTGGATGATATCTATTGGATGTTATCTATTGGATTATATCTATTGAATGATATGTTGTGATATTCTGTGATATGATATTGGATATATCTGGATAAATGTGTGATATTTATCTATTTTAAATGCTGTGTAAATTCAAGTATTGAATTGAAATGAATTTTTTTAAACTTTAAAACAACTTGGATCTAAAAGATGGCGTTTTGGATTTCGATGAGACCGGGATTGGGTTTCCAGATTTGGATATCCGAAAACCACATCGATCCAAATTAAGCGTTAGGTCATGAATCTCACGTGAAGATGAAGATTCGGAGTGCAAGGGTTATCGTCGTTAACTCTGAGGGTCATTCCAAAATGAGTATAACGAGATAATACCTTCGGTTTCGTTCGAATTCGGAGCGAACTTGTATGAATTGAATGCTTTCAGAACATCGTAAGGTAGACGATGAGCATTCTAAGATAGATGTGTTCTATAAAGGTAATCGCAGCCTCAAGCCTCATCAACCGGGAATGGCTAAAACAGGGGAAATACAGCAAGGCTAAGTGATTCGCGCTTAAGTAGGACGGGATTTACCCATGTCTAGATGTCCCTTTTTATTCGGCAGTGTGGGCAGTTGGTCTGCAGCCAACTGCAGGGTTGTCTTGTTCGAAACTATTCAGTAAGGAATGGTTCCGTCCTTGTGTTGCAGGGGATATAGGGTGGATCCCCGGTACGTTGATCTAGGCCACATACTATGATGGGTGGTACCCCAGTAGCCCTGCCAATGATGGAAACCCATTCTTCCTACACGCCCTTACAGTTTTGATTGTATTACCCACTTTTGTGGCTAGTAGCTGGAATTTGATCATGTAACAATTTCAGCTATTTCTTATTTATTTGAAAACCCTAGACCCTATTATAATATCATTGGATTTCCTATCAAATATTTTGGTTAGCGTAAGGTAAAAACTTACCCGTGTTATTTGTGGGAAATCTTACGTGATACCTTTTGTTTTTAAAAGGTTTTCAAAAGTTAAGCAACTTTAAACCATTTACTCACACCAGGGACATGTCTGACCCGGAGTTTATTTTGTTTTTCTTAAACTCTTAGGTACTCAAATTTTTATGAGTAGCCAAGAGATCAGGTTTTGGCTTGACGATATTTGATAGCATGGAGCAGGAGTCCAGACGCAGCTATATCTATCTATTTCCGCTGTGCTGAGTTAAAGTCTTTGTTCGTTGTAATGGAATGTAATGTATTAGACAGAACCTTATAACTGTCTAATGTGATGATGTTGTGCATCTGTATAACTATGATGTAATGACTATGTAATATCTATTTGTTATATTATATTTTGTTCCATTTCCGCTGTGATATTCTGATATTGTTGAGTTCTTTCTTCTTTCTATTCTATTTCTACCTCTTTCTTTCTTATCGATGATGCGTCTTTCTATGGTATGAAAGGCAGGTCATCACACAAAGCTTCCTTCGATATAATACACTACCTTAGAAGTTCCACCTAATATTTTAAATTTTTTAAAAACTTCTTTATTATGCCTAATATACTACTATAATCTTATTCATCAACTTAAACTATGCATCTAACTAGTAAGGAATTATAATATGTATAAGATAGTGGATAGTTTAACTCGCTAAAATGATGTGTGTTATTACCAATTTACACTGCCCTAATCTGTATTTTCCACCACCAGCCCATGCTATAACCGACCATTCTGCACCCATCAAACACCAAACCCATCATGCACAACACAACTATCTTCCCATGTCATGCGCCTATGAGCCAGATGCGCCATCAACTTGGCACTAACACCATCTCCTTCTTCGGAGTTCGCATGTCCATGTCATCGAAAGATCTCCTCCACGTCGACGTCTTTAGCAGCGTCACTCGCTTTTTATCGTGAGCACAAGCACGTCGTAGGTGCACCTCTACCATCCCATCAATATTCAAGTGCGTGTATTTTTCCTTTTCATTTTCTATTTGATATTTATAATGAAGGGTAAAGGAGTTCGAGAAATGAATAAGGGTGAAAATTACTTAGCTATTATGTTGGCTTAAAAGGTACAGAATGAGTTACAGGCATCAAATGGACCTAAAAGCCCAAAATAGTAAGAAAAGTGCCTTTGCTTTTTTATACAAGCTTATTACCTTATTTCCAATCATTTGAAATTATCTCAACATATATGAAATTTTCCTAAATAAATTTTAAATGCTTTTGGATTTCCAAAACTAAACTTAAATTTTAGACCAATATTTCACGTTTTATTTCAAAATATTATCAAAAATCAAATGTTGAATTTAATTCAATAAAAATCCTAAAATAGCATTTTAAACTCATTTTCCAAACATTTCAACGTCTTATACATTTAAAATATTTTTCGTAAATCAATAGCATGCTAAATCTCAACTTCTCTTTTTAATTGCAAAGATCCATTTTATTCGTCAAAATCCCAATTTGAATCCGAAAATACATTTTTATTATATTTATTTTATTATGCCTATTATGGTGATGTTACAAACTTTCCTCTTTAAAGAAATTGCATCCTCGATACTTTCAAAGAGAAGCTACAATCAATCTAACTAATATTATCGAAACAAGCATAATAACATGCACAATTCTTAGTGTATAGCTATACTCACTCACATACCCATGCACACATCAAGGAATTTCATTCAAATACAATAGTTCATGCCAATACAGAGCAACGAAAGTACCCACATGTACTTGTTCAAACATAATTTAATATAACCATAAGTACTTCATTCGTTCAACAACCATTTACAACATGGGTCATCATCTCAATCGTGATGACCTAGTATTTAATAACTCATTCAAATTCATCTCATTGATGCGGTCGTATCTAAGAAAAGCAATCATGCCATGCTTTGTTTCATACAAACAAATCAAATCTTCTCATAAGCATAGATAACTACATACTTATAGCTGTCAAAGTTCTCCTGAAATTTTTCTTTGATATAAAAAATATATGTGATTTTCAAAAAATTATTTAAGTACTATTTTTTTTTTAAAAATTCGAAAAGTTTCCTTTGTACTGAGAGCCCTCAAATAAAACATATCATGATATAATGTATATAAATCGAACAAAACATGGTCGGAAACAACTTATATATATCAAATTTTTACCACACGGCATCAAATCCGTAAAAAATATAACTCATAAATTAAAACATACCTTGTTATAGCATTTTAAAGCAAGCACATTATGCTTTTACGCAAGCATAAATATATATATGCCAAAATCAATGCATACAACATTCATTTACCAATTGTCAACTCAAACAAGCATTATAAGGTCATGCACGTGCGCCACGCGCATGCACACACGCGCACGTGCACAAACACATACATATGTACATACATACATACATACATGTGTATATATAAGCATTGCATTCATTAAACTAACAAACAATGTCACATTTTTTACGTAAGTGATTTTGCAATTACGTTTTAAGAATCAAAATGTCTATTAAAAGAAAAGCTGTATAATAATCTACTCGTTTTCTAGAATATTTTTTGGATCATAAAAACATGGTGTACAACAAAAGTCATTATGTTCTTACTCAACATTATCAATTCTGAATTTGTTTTCTGTAGCACAGGCCACTTGTTTTAAACTGTAGTTTTCACCTAAGAAACCTCAAAATTTTGCATAACTTTTAAAGCAAAATTTGTTTCTTATTATCATAGATTTCCTAAAAGTATAATATCATCGAAAAAGGAAAAGGTACTTGAAAGTTATGATCGATACGACAAGGTATTACAGTTTAAAAAATTAACACACAGTCCAAATTTAATTCAACTTCAAACCGAATTTAACACCAAGAAATTTTGAAAATTGAAAAGTAACAAATGCAAAATTGCTCCATATTAAAGTATCTTTGAAAATAAAAGAAAATTCACTAAAATTGAGCAATAAAATAAAAAGTTATAACCATAATTGTAGAACACTTCAAAGTGGGAAATTTCAAGTACTTTTTTGATTCAAACAAATTTGAAAACCATGTGATTCAAAGGCTCAAGTAGTATTTAACACAAATTTTGCTAATTATGGAACTATTTTCTCCTTTGCTGAAATCATTTAGCACACTTCTATTTTGTAAGAGCTTTGACTCATTTTTGTTGAAGCATTCAAATTTTAAACACAAGTTCAATGAACAACATATTTTTCTCCATATTGTTTTAAACGGTTAAGTCAAAACAAAAAATCTATTTTTTCAATAAATAACCAATCTTCAAAACATTAAATTTCTTAAAAAATTGTTAGTTATCATCAATACCACTAGATAATGACATACGCACACATATGCACAACAAAAATGTTGATTTATAAAGGATGATATAAGAGACCGCTCATCTCAAGCCCTTTGATTCGAGCTATTGGGCAGTTAAATCCCTTTAAAAGTTTGGTCACTAGGATTGGGGCATCACAATAACGATTCAGAGCTGTGGTTGGAATAATACAGAGATAGAGATATATTTTTCTCCTAGAGAAGTGAGACATAGGATATTTCACCCATTTTTGTTTGACTCAAACATATGATGTGCGAGACATTAAATGATTGAAGGAGACAATCATTGAGGTAGAATACACACACACTCGTGAACGCACGCACATGTATGTATTTGTAGTGATAATTTAAAAGTTTATTTATGCTATGAAAGAAAAATAATTTTCACTCATATGGCGTTACTATTTGTGTGTGTTTACGATATGATAAAATGAGTTTCATTTAGATGTAATGGATGTTTGCCTGATGTTATGTTTGGTCTATTTGGATTTTTCAAATAAAATTCGAAATTATGATTTTAATAAGTAAGGAAATTTAATTATGAAAATATTTTGAAGGAAAAATACATGTTTTGGAAAGCAGTGAGAAGTCCTTTCTATACATGAATATTTTAAAAAGAGAAATATTTTTTGGAGATAAAGGTATTTGCAGAAAATGATATTTATTTTATATAAATTTTTGTGTACGTGCGTATATATACACATGGGAATTTAAAGATATCTCAAAGAATAAATTGATGAGAATTAATTGTAAAGAAAAAAGTGTTGAAATTTATTTTCTAGCAAGATGATTTGGAATTTATTATCTCCAAGCGCCTATTAGTGCTTTAAGAGTTCTGGTCAATACGGGTGCTCATGTATTGATAAGGATTCCTAAACAATTGAACAAAGACTAAACAATATTTTGAAACATATGCAAAATATATTTCAGTATGGAAAATGGAGTATATTATTTTAAGATGAGAAAATTTCTTGTATAGGGAAGCAATCACAAATTTTATCAAATGATTTATAACAATAGTATCTATTTTGAGTGAAAACTTAAGAACGTAAATAAATCTTTAGTATAAATGGAATTCTGAGTGAGTATGAAAGATTTATTTCGTATCTTAAAAATATACGAGTCATGTATTTTTATATACAAAGATTGTATGAGTTTCATAAGATGTTTGCAGCCATCGGTTGTCGTAAGAGTTGAGATCAATGATTAGGCGGTGTTGATATATTTTCTATGTGACCAACCCTGGAGCCGATCAATGAAATGAGTAACCATGTAGTGGCAAGGCAATGTTGTTATATAAATATATATATAAGCATTGATTGAGCTATGTATATATTGGTGCTTGTTGATTATGTGTTTGGTTGCATAATCGAATATGATGTGTTGCATATTATATGCTATGTAATGTTGTAATAGATGGCTTATATATGTGTATGTGAAAATGTATTAAATGACCTTATATAGAAGTTTAAATTTAAAAAGTGATTTTTGAAAATGCATTTGTCTTTAAAATATATATTTATTCCTTATTTTTAAGGAAAATTAGTAAAAAAGGAAATGGTTTGACTTCACTTTGTATATTTTGAAAATGAAGCACTCCTAGAAAATTATATCTATAAAAGTGATGAGTGTTTGAAAAATGTAGTCTTTAGATAAAATAACTCATTGTATATTCTGAAGTAAAAGAAAAATTAAAACAATAAATTTAAGCTATTTCGGCGAGCTCGAGTTAAAATTGCTTTAAAATTTAAACCATGGTTTTAAGCACACACACCTTAATATTTATATGGACATTTGATAATCTAAATAAAAAGACACGTAACATGTGATGCCCCATACTAAACAAGAGTATTACAGAGTATTACTGTCAGATAATAAAGAGAATGATGTTATATGGGGTGCACAACTGAATATTCTATTGGACTAACACGTTACGTATTAAAACATCAAATAATAACACATCTATACATACACAATATTGGTACATATTCATAAACACATATGCCTTCAGGACAAAATAATACATAATACATAGAAAATAATAGAGAACACAGAATCATATTCGCAGCGATAACATGTAATATGTAATATAGTAAGTTTATACGAGTAAATTACATCTCAGATGTCCAATATCCCAATATAACATCACAACAATCAATGTACAACTCAATATCGAACATATATAATGAATCAATGACATATAAACAACATCCTAATGTATGTCTCCTTTAAGCCCAACAAAAAAAATGCTGGCCTTATCATCCATGTCCCTGAAATGTCTTGGACTGACATATGCATGATTTATAATTAGAACAACCTAAAAAATCACCGAAGTATCTCATGACATAAATACTACCAAAATCACGTATAATGATGTTGTCACCCATATAAAACACTTCAATAGAAAACTAGAATACTATATCCAATTGGTAAATCATCCATGCAACAAAAAATCACTATAGAAAATGAAATCATTAAGTGAATCAGGTTAAAATACAGCAATGCTCTAACATAATATCATAAAAATCATATAATCCATAGATAATGTGAGATAGTCCATCAAATCATTCGAATGATATCCAATATCAGACAAATCATAAAGACAATCTATCATAATCCAAATCCTAATTAATAAATAAAGGCTATCTCTACAATGTCTAATCAGAAGAGTATGGATATACGTGGATTGACTACACTATATACACATGGTCTCTAGTATAGCCACCTTATGGGATAATGAGCAATATATGCCAATCCACTACACACATATAACCTTAAACCAGAAAGAGAGACTGATAGCATAACATATGCTCCAGGAATCTAGGATCTACCAGCCTCATGCTAATAGCCAGATCTATTCATATAGTCGTCAGTTACCTCAACAGATATCGTGACCCACATCCACCTATGGCTTATCTACGCTTAGCCTCGGTCACGACCTTGCACTTGCCCTTATGATAACCGACTGTTGGCTTATGCGACACAATGGGATACCAACTACCAGTCTTGTGATGTGCATCGAATATCGTAACAATAACGGTGTCGTGGGTCTGGGATGCGACCCCATGATCTGTCCGACAGGGTGGACATTGGCCAATCTGATTCACTCTTGAACCATAAAGGGAGATAGACACAAGTGGACGACATATATTACTCATATTTTATATCTACACATAGCTCTAGACGTAAACCGACACATGGCTTCATATAGGTCAACATATGACTATGATATACTAGAGCTCTAATTCTTCACTGTCGCATGGCTTCACCTATATAGCCAACACATGGTTAAAGTGTACTCTCCCAAGCGAGTATCATCACATATACATGAGTAATCCCCGTTCGAGTGACATTTACTTACAATCAATAATAAAACAAATAACATAACGACATCCCATAACATCACATATTATTGGAATATTTATTAAATGTTTATAAACTACACTCGATCCACACTAGATATCTCTATAAAACAAGTCTGATGTATAACCAAAAAAGTGTTAGAATAGGATAATAAATAATAAATTTATATTATAGAATTGATTAGATAATTAACTAAACTCAAGTATAGGATATTCTCTACAATAAATAACCATTTTCTCCGTCTTTTCTAAAATTAATTGACTGTTAAACATTTACTAATAACATTGGTAAACTATTTTGAATCCAAAAAAGTTTATAAAATATGTTTCATTTAAAACTTATTTGAAATAATTCAATCCAATAAAAAAGGAAAGATTTATTACAGTAGTAACTTAAAATTAAATGATTCATATCCACACACACATAGATATATATATATATAATGAATATTTGTATATGAAATCATCTCAACGTATAAGCATATCAAACTTGTATAAATACATTATATAATAATACTTTCAAATTTAACTCATCTGCTTGATAAACTTTGAGTGTTATTTACATTCATGTATTATATATATATATATTGGTGTTAATGTATTATATATATATATATATATATATTATTTATTTATTTATATTTACAAATGTTTAAGAATAATTATTTTAATTGGCATTCTCTTTTAATATATATATATATATATTTATTTATTTACAAATGTTTAAGAATATTTATTAATATTTATTTTAATTGACTTTCTCTTTTAATATATATATATATAATTATGGATTTTAATTTAGATATACATAATTGAACCTGTTATCTGCTCATAAAACACTACACACAGTTACATATAACACACACAATATATAACATTGCATTAAAACATGAACAAGGCACTCTCATATATTACAGCTCCGTCATAACCAATACACACACAACAAACTTGTACAGAACAACTCTCACACCCACACACTTGCGCAATACACGTATAAAATAATACACACATACACGACGGTCACACAAGAATACACACGCAAATACACACAATATAAAGAGAAGGTTTTCCGCTATTGGCTCACTATTGTACAATATCGGACCTTGGTACAGACTATTCGACCATGGCGGTTTTGGCATCATGATCACTAATGTACCATAAAAAAAGCAATTCATTTAAGTAATCTTTCTCCAAAATGAAACTAATTGTATTTTATATTAGACATAGACGTGCATTACAGATCATGGGATTGTGCATGGTTAGTTAGATCTAGTTTAAACTTTACAATTAAACACAGTGCATCCCAATCAAACACAAACTTGTTATTAGTGACTGATTTCAAAGAGTCTTCGCAATACTTTCCACATTGAAGAGCCAAATTAATAAGTAAACAAGTACATCCGAATAGCTAGAGAAACTTTTTATTTGTTAGAAAGGTATCCTAGATGGAAGTCTAACAAAGAGAGTATGATACCTGAGCCACATATTTTATGTCTGAAGTGTTGGAACTAATAACCATTATTCAACAAAATTGCTTTTACTGTTAAGTATAATGTCCACATAGTAGGCTAAGCATCTCACATAAACTTTTTGATATTATAACTCTTTATAATAAAATTCACCTTACCCATTTTCCTTTAAAATATAAATATAATTGTAAATTACACACATATAACTACACATGCGACTCATATCATATAATACACACACAAAGAGTAAAATATAATACATGCAACTCACCTTTATAAGTTTACACACACTATGTCCACGGGTGCAGCGCAGTGAAAATGAGGCATGGGTTCTGGTTCAAAGACCCGAGTTCGATTCCTACCATGTGCTTCCCTATCCAATATAAATTTACCCAGGGATATGGGGGCTTGGATCAGCGGACTGCTTTGCTGTACCCTCCTCAGGAGTTTACCGGCCTGTCGGGGTCTCCTGGGTTTTCATAAAAAAAATTTACACACACTACATCATGTGCTCATCTCATATACATAAAAATAGAACAGCCCTCACCTAGTCACAACTACACGCACACCCCTGCCCTCATACACACACATTATATATGTGTGTGCGCTTGTGTGTGTGCTTGTGTGTGTATGTACGTGTGTATATACACACTAACACACACTCATAAAAACACTGTCACACAAACTCACCTTCACAACACTTTACACATAAAAAATTCATGCACACATCACACGAATACGCACAATTGCACAAATTCACTTATATGCTTGGAGAAACACACAACAACACACGATAGGAAGAATACGCACTCGTATAAAAGTAGCAACTCCTATTCATAGGGAAAATAACATGCACACTTAAAACACACGCCTCTGCTAACCCCCATACATGCAAGCTTTCACAAGCCAAACCCAATAAATTTAAACATATACATTCACACAACATGTACGCAAAGATTCATAAGAAATTAAATGGATTAGCATAGATTTGTGAACGAATATGCTCATCTAAAACTTACATTTATCTTCTTCCTCTACTTGATGATTATGCACGCACATCGCTCACCGCATCAACCACTAAACTTGATTTGTTCCTCACAACTTGCTAATTTCTATTTTTATTTATATATTTATTCTTGAATTAGGATATGGGGAGGTTTGTTTTTCTTTTGAGTGCGTGAGCTTCTAGATGAAGAAAAATAGAGAGATGGTGGTATCTTCATCCATAACACTTTTATAAAATATTATTACCACATTTTCTAACTTATTTCAAATTTATATATTTTAATTTCACAATTTAAATCCTTTCATTCAATAATTTTGAAATCAATTTTGTGAAATAAATTCTCAAAATCCTAATTTAATTAACTATATTACTATTATTAACTTTAATTAATTATTACTTAAAAGTCGGTTGTTGCATAACATCTGAAATATGACGTATCTAGTCTCGACACAAAGCAATATGTATGAGTTGCCAGGACTAAATAATGCAGTATTGGAGAGACATATGAGAATAAACCCAAAATTAACCGGATCGAAGGCAAATAAAAAATGCACTTATATCTCGTAACTAATATCTGATACAATACCATGTACAATTATGTGGCTAAATAATAGAATACATCATGTCATTAAATACAACAAAGTCTCGATACTATTAGATCTCAATACACAAACATGTCATCACATCATATGAGATAGTCAATACTAGTAAAATGAATACCACCATCATCAGAAAATCCATCTCCATATCGTTTCCCACAAAGCACATATCGAACTAGTTAAACATTTAAAGTCCGACCTATGTTGTTAAATACATAACAAAACCCGAGTCTAGAAACCAGATGTAAGTGTAAATGTGCTCAATACATAACATAATATGTGTGTTGGGTATAGTAATATATGATATGTTTTTACTCTCAAAGATGTTACACACTTTCTAGGCTAATATCGAACCTACATCTCATCATCATCATATAGGTTTTAACACAAATTTCACAATTCTAATTTATGTGACTCATAGCTGCAACTCCAATCATCCGTGGAATCAATGCTATCACATATATGAGTCACAATCATTATACTAACTAATTACATTATATCATAAGAACACAAGTGTAAATAAGGTGTCCGTTTCTAAGTAACCTTATTCATTTCATTAATATCATGTCAACCAACTAATAGCCTATTTCATCTGCATCCCTTGACTAGTCTTTACTAGATACTACCTTGACTCCAAGATATCACGACTCCTTCATTTGTATATCCCTTAATCATACATTAGTGGTGCCCTCACATAATCTATTTGTTGCATAATCTTATCTCTCTCTCTAACACTCACCATATTATGCTATAAACATTACATCGCCTTGTCTCCATCAATGTGATAACCTTTATCATCCTCATTTGCTCTATGCATGGCTCTGTGGTTGCCCCCGTGCAAAAGATCATTTAGACAACAAAGTGATGCTAGATAAGGTCGTCGGGATTCAAGTTGCAACCTGAATCTGTCGTTTGGGATGGACACTAGCATCTAGCATCACCCCTCATACCGATCGTATTATTAATATATTTAATCACATAGGCCTCGCTAACTACATTACCCCATAAATGTCGTTTATATGCTGATGTATTTATGGGGGTTTTTATGCTTATCTCACATAACATGTGTGCATTATCATCACATCAATTAGCATGTAAATTGACATAATGGGATAATCAACATTTATCACTTAACATCAAATTATATCATGCACGACATGGAGATAGGTGGCCTCATTTTGAAATTAGAAAGGATCCTACATGCTAAGACAAAAGCTTAGAGACGGTACTTCCATGCTATCAACAGTCGATGAGATCCTAATTTCGTGGGCATGGAAAAGTGAGCGTCTACACTGCTATTTCACTTTTAATCAAAACCCCTATAGTAATAATCTGTTAATTTTGTTTCAAACTAATTGTTAGTGTTATATTTTTTCTAAAATAATTTTTTATGTATTTGTAGTAGTTTTTAAAATCAATGGTTTTGATAATATTTGTATTTTATCTTTAAGCCAAGAACATAAACTATTGAGCAACTATTCTGATGATGAAAAAACATATAGGTGTACAAGAACTATATAGGAAAGAAATATGAAATCATATAAAGTCCCTAAACTAGGTGTGAACTAATGTGCAAATCTATTAACACATGCAAAATATGTTAGTTTAACATGCATTTGGGATGTTATCACCCTTTATGGACCCAATCCATGAGAACACTTTAAGAAAGGTTCTAAATTACCATGAGTTCTTACTATTTAATTTATACACTACTATAAAATAGGTAAAATAGCTACTTGGCATTACCAGCACAGTGCATATGCCAATTATATGGCATTGATGCGACGTTGGTAAGCCATATGTAAAATCTTACCTACATCTTGTTTTCGACACCAAGCCAATGCCATTAAGATGTTGTTGGCTTGGCACCATTAAGCTTTCGCCCTGATCAACAAATTAATCCAGCCAAGATTACATTGTTCTTCATGTTACAATTTTAAATGAAAATGTCCCTCCTGTTTCTCCCTAATAAGTCGCCATCACCATCCCCATATTGAATCATCGCATCAACATTAAAGAGTCGTCGTCATCATGAAGCACCTCATGCCTCACCATGGCCATGTCCTTCGAAGCCTCATACGCAAACCCTCATCACTGTGAACCACTGCAGGCTACCGCTGCTGAACATCACGAATGTTGAATATGCTAGTATATGATTTTTGTTTGATGATAATAAACACACATATATATATATATATATATATATATATATTCATTTAAATGTATTTGTTAACGTACTATTTTATTTTTCATATAACCAGTAAATATTCGCTGAGTAAAATAAATAACACAGAATTTAAATTCAAATAGATATTTTATTCAAATAAATATTTATTACAGTTTTGAATTGTACAAATTTGAGATCTCACTATATATACACAAATTCATTTACAATACAATTTTAATTACATCACAATTTTCATTTACAATGTTGTCCTCATTACATATCGCTCATTCACTCGTATTTATCTTCAACTCTATTTCAGATTGAATCCAGCATCCGAGCAATCTGAGAAATACACACTGACATAGTAAAATTGAAAATGAAATATTTTTGCAGTGTAAAATAAAATTTGTATTTGTGAAAATGTTATTTGCCTCAGTTATTTGGGTTGTTCGTCATAATTTAATTTTGAATTCATCATACACGAACAACTTGTGACATGCATAGTGTATCACTGTTGTGATGACCCGGAATTTTGGGCAATATCAATTTAATAATCTGTATTAAAAATTAAATTGATTTGATTATTGTATTTTATAATTTTAATTTAAATTAGCAATCTATTCTTTTATAAGAAAATAAATATTTAATTGGTAAATTCTGTCTTTTAAAAGCTAATAAAATGTTTTCTATTTGTAATGTGTGTGTATATATATATATATAATTGTATATATTGTAAACAGAAAATCTTTAGTTTGAAATTTAATAAATAAAATCTTTTTTTCAAATTCTAATATACATTTTGGTAATATGAAAATTTTGATTTAAATTTAATATATAAGTTATCAAAGCTATTTAATAGTTAACTATATGGTTTTAAATATTTGAGGTAAATGTTTAATAGTTTAAAATAGATTTTTACCTTAAGTTTAAATCTAAATTTAAATTAATCAATAAAAAGGTTTATTTTACATTCTTTTTAAATATTGCTTAATAAATAAGATTTGGAAATAAATAATAAGATAATCTCTTTTATTAATTATTTCAAACTAATAAATGTTTTAATTTCAAATAAATGTATATATTTAAATAAGTTTTAAAGACAATAGAATTGTTGTTTTTAAATTGAATAAGTAGTTATATATGTGTATATATATATATAACTTGATTTTTAAATTGGATTTTAAAATTTGAATTTGAATTTGAATTTAAAATTTTGAAAATTCAAAGGATAGATATTTAAAATGTTTTGGATTTTGAAGATATATGTATAGGATTTTATTTATATAATTTGTTTAATTACATTTTCTTTAAAAGAGAAATTTATATATGTATTTACATAAGAACTTATTAATTAAGTTAAAAACTTTATTAACATTTAAAAATAAACACTAATTACTTAAGGACAAGTGTGATGAAATTAAAACACCTTATAACATGTGTAATTTAATAAACAAATGTGTATGAAAAATGTTGAAATGAGAAACAAGTGTCATATTATCTTTTTGATTTTTCTTTTATTTTATTAAATCTCAAAATTTACTTATATAAAACATTGCTTCCTCTTCTTCATTTCTTTTCTAATCTTCAAATCAAAACTAAAGAAATTTTCAGCCTGCAAAATAACTCAAAGTAAATATGAAATTCACTCTTCTCAAACCCTTCTCTAAAACCAGAAATCATGTTCAAATCAAGAATCTGAGATTCCTCCTCTTCTATTTTCTTTTCTAATTCTAATCAAAGAAAACTTAAGCAAAAAAAAATCTGAAATCATCTTTAAACTAGAAACCTTAGATGAATCAAAAAAACTATTCATTTTCAAAAATCCTCTAAAAAATTCAGAAACCTGTAATTTCATTTTCGAACCTCATGTTTGCATTTTCCAATCTAAGAACAACAAAAAAGTGCAAGGCATTTTCTTCAAATCTGAAAAATCTTTTTGAAGCAACCTGAAAGCAAAGGCAGCAAGCATTCTTTTCAATCTGTAATAAAAAACAAATCAATAGCTTGAGCATTTTGCTTTCAACTTGGAAGCAAGCATGCAGTTTTAAAATCATAAAAGCAAATTACGGCAACTCAAGTTTTAAAGTTAAAACTGTTTTCATCAAAGGACGCTCTGTTCTCCATTTTTGAAAAAGGTGAGTAACATTTTTTTAAAGCTTAAGTATGAATCTCTGGTTGCATGATTTATGTCTGGAATAAATATGATGTGTGAAATTATATTGGGTGAATTCTCTGCATATATATATATATATATATATATATGGATGTGCGGATATGTGCACATGTCAGTTGCCTGTATCATCTTTGTTACCAGTTTTTAAGCTTAAGATTTATTCTAAAATCAATATCTCCTAATTTAACCTATGTTAGGATTTAAATTTTAACAAACTTGTTTATTTCATCATAAATTTTAGTTTAAAATTTTATTTAAGTTAAAATAATTGGAAAATTGCTCTGGAAACCAAAAGAACAGGCTAATTTAAAGTTTTGTTAAAAATTCAAACTTCTTAAATCATTAATTCAGGCTTGTAATCTGACTTGTATTAGTTAATCATGAATTTAGGAGGTAAAATCATGATTTTTAAATAAGTAATTAATGGGATAAGTGTGATAATCAATTTTTGGTATTTAGTCAATCATCGGTGATCGATGATGATCTGGAGCTCCGGTTTGTTGTCGAAGAGGGCTTAGGAGATGGCGACTAGGGGAAAAATGGTCATATGATTAATCAGCGACCATGATGGCCAGAGTGCGGTGAACTAGGGATTGGAATGCTGTTTGATACATCGTTGTTGTCATGGCATTTGTAGCGATGGGGGTGCTCTAGGATGGTTTGCTTGGGGGGGGGGGGGCAATAAAGACTGGAGGTCGGGGCATCTACGGTGAAGATGGCGACGATCATCGTGGTCGAGGTCGTCGTGGATGGATGATTTTTCCGATGATGGTTGTTCCATCACTGGGATGATGGGTTCGATTGTCGACTCAAGGTTGGAATTTTCGTTCGGGTTGGACGATCGTGTAGGCGAGATCGATGGCGATTTGTCTGTGGTCGGAGTGATGACCAGTGGTGGTCCGAGCCACCGTGCATGTGCACAGTGCACTTCTTCATTTCTGATTAATTTTTGTTTGAGGGGGAGTGGTGTACTCGGGTTTTCCTCGAGTAGTTCGAGTATTTTACTCGAAGATTTATAGTGTTGGACTCGAAGACTTTAGTGAGAGGCTTCGGTCACTTAGATTTGTACAAGTTTTAAAAACCTATCAGTTTTTAAATTTTAAATTGAATGTAAAAATCTAAAGCAAGATTTAAACCAGTTTTTAAATCGAGTTTATCTATGGACCCAAATTTAACTTTGTATCCTAGTTTTGAAATGAATAAGTTTTAAAATTTAAATTGTTTTAACAACTTTAAAATGTTTAATGTATATTTTAAAATGACTTGAATTTGAAATGAAATTGGTTTTGAAACTCTTTTTAATTTCTTTATAAAATAAGTGTTTCCTTAACATTTGATTAAGAAAGTTTTTAAATTGTTTTTAAATTTTGTTAATATTTAATTTGTATTTAATTTGAATTTTAAATTTGAAATGGAATTTAAAAGTCAAAAGTATAATGTTTCCAAAAGCATTTGTGAATGATAATTAAATCATTAATAAAAATAATGTTTTTATCTTAAAGTTAATTAAGATTTAATGATTTGTGATTCATTAAATTATTAAGGTAATTAAAAGGATAATTAATTAATTTAATTAATTAATGATTTGGATTAACTAATTAAGTAATTAAGGGTTTAAATTAATTAATTAAGGTTTAAATAAATTAACTAAGGATTAATTAATTTGTAATTAAGAATCATTAATTAGGTACGATTAGATTTTTAATTAATGATTAGAAATTAATTAATCAAGTAATTAAAGGTTAATTAAGTTATAGTTAAGCACTTAATTAATTAAGTAATTAAAGATTAATTAATTGGTAATTAATATTAATTAACTTGTAATTAATAATGATTAATTTTAGTCCGCACGCAATGGCGTAGTGGTAAGATACTTGCTTCCTGGTAAGCAGGTCGCAGGTTCGATTCCGGTCTGCCCTGCTCCCAATTTCAAGGCGCGGAGGTGGGTCCCCGTTAATCCTACAAAATGGTTGGGGGCATCAAATCTCTGTGTTGGACTAGCTAAAAGGGGGGTCAGTGTGACTGACAGTTGTATTCCCTAGCTCTACTCTCCGGAGTAGGGTTTAAAAAAATAAAAAAATAAAAAATAAAAAAATAATGATTAATTTAAGTTTAATTACTTAGGAGAAGTAATTAAAGAATTGTTAATAGTTAATGAAGATCATTAACTTGAGATTATTAAATAATTAATTAATGTGATTAAGTTTAATAAATAATTAGATTAATTAATTAAGGATAATCATTTATGGAATTATGAAAGTATAATTACATAATGAAAAGTAATTAATTACCCATTGTAATTAATTGAGTTTAATGTGATTTGTTTAAGTTAATTAATTAAGTTTAACTAATTAATATAATCACTGGATGATTTGTTAAGTATAATTACTTAATGTTATTAATGAAGTGTAATTACTTAGTGAAGTAATTAAGATGGATAATTACTGGATGTAATTAATTGAAGGGTGATTTATTAATGTAAGTAATTTGAGTTTAATTACTCAGTGTAATTAATCAAGGGATTAATTAAAGATAATTAATTAAGGAGTAATTAGTTTACTTAATGAAAGTAATTAAGGGTAGTTAATTACTGGATGAGATTAATCAAGAGTGATTAATAGATATGGTTTAATTAAAGATTAATTACTAAATGTAATTAATTTAAATAGAGTAATTAATTAAAATGTAATTAAGGAGCATTATTTAATATAATTAATGATGTAATTAAGGGTTGATTAATTAAGGTTAATTAATCAATGACAAGTGATTATACAGTATTAATTAATGTAATTAAATAAGGATAAATGTAATTAATTATAATTAATTAATGACAGTAATTAAAGGTTAATTACTATAAATGGTTTAGAATAATTAATTTGTAAAATTAATTAAAGGCTAATTACTTTATGTGATTAAAAGATAATTAATCAAAGATGATTAATTAGGATGAATGATTAATTGGTGATTAATTAATTGATTTTTAATTAATTAATGATTATGCAAGCAAGATTTATATAATGAAGTAATTAATTTGATTTATTTTAAATTAATTAGAAAGGAAGTAATTAATTTAATTCACTTTAAATTAATTAGAGATGGTATAGATCATTGGTTTGTATGGATGGATGATATTGATTGCCTTGAATGGTTTGAGATCTCAGATATAAGATAAGTGATGTTGTGTGATATGGATGCTTTGGTTAAAGTATGAGGATAATATGAATTATCTATTGTGATGATAATATGGATTATCTACTTGTGTGATGATGTGAATTATCTATCTGTGTGTATATATAGATAATGAATTGAATTGTTTTAAACTTTAACACAACTTGGACCTAAAAGATGGCGTTTTGGATTTCGATGAGACCGGGATCGGGTTTCCAGATTTGGATATCCGAAAACCACATCGATCCAAATTAACGATAGGTCATGAATCTCAAGTTAAGATGAAGATTTAGAGTGCAAGGGTTATCATCTTTAACTCTGAGGTGATTTCAAAATGAATGTAACGAGATAATGCCTTCGATTTCGTTCGAACCCGGAACGAACTTGTATGGATTGAATGCATTCAGAACTTCGTCAGATGGACGATGAGCATTCTAAGATAGATGTGTTCTATAAAGGTAATCGTAGCCTCAAGCCTCGTCAACCGGTAATAGCTAAAATATGAGAGGTGCAGCAAGGCTAAGTGGGTCACGCTCAAGTAGGACAAGATTTTCCCCTGTCTAGAGGTCCCTTTTTATACGGCTTAGCGGGCAGTTGGATATGCGCACTAACTGCGGGGTTGTCTTGTTCGAGACTATCCAGTAAGGGATGGTTACGGCCTTGTGTTGCAGGGGATTGGGAGTAATCCTCGGTACGGTGATCTAGGCCCCGTACTGTGACAGGCGGTACCCTGGTAGCCCTGCCAGTGTATGGAATCCAAACTCCAATAAGTGTTGTACATTTTAGTTGTGCCCAACTATGTTGGAACGTGATATGTAAGCATTCCAGCTATTTCTATATTTTACATGAAAACCCTAGACCCTATTATAATATCACTCGATTTTCTATCAAATGTTTTGGTTAGCATAACGTAAAAACTTACCCATGTTTATGTGTGGGGAGTCTTACGTGATACCTTTTCTTTTTAAAGGGTTTTTAAAGTTAAGCAACCTTAACCTGTTACTCACACCAGACCCATGTCTGACCAGGAGTTTATTTTCTATTTCTTAAACTATTGGGTACTTAAATTTTTACGAGTAGCCAAGGGATTCAGGTCAGCTTTGATGAATTCTGGAGGAGCAATGGAGCAGGAGGCTTCAGTATTATAGATATATAGTTTTCCGCTGTGATGGTATCTCTGAGTCGTTTCTTTGAGTTGTATTTTGTGTTGTAATAACTAGACAGGTGTTTATAACTGTCTAGTATATGATTTATAATCTGTGTAACTCTGATAGACGTTGTATATTATGTAATACTTATATGATTAATATAATTTATTTGTTCCACTGTTGAGATTCTGATGTTGTTTCTTTCTTTCTTCTCTATCTTTTCTCTTTTTTATCTCTTTCTTCTTATTAATGATGCGTCATTCTATGGGATGAATGGTGGGTCGTCGTAGTGGTATCAGAGCAATAGGTTGAGTGAATACCTAGGCTTTGGAGTGATTTCTTTCTTGAGAGAGCGTATTTGTAATTTTGAATATATATATATATATATAATTATTTCTACCTATTTATTGGGATTACCTGTTCAAGTTTTCCAATATAAGTTATAGAAGTGGAAAGGGTAGTGGTGTGTGTAGCACGACTACCAATTGAAGGAGTCTGATTGTTGAGGTTGGAAGTGTATCTATCGAGACTGTAGGTCTAATACCGTCTTGAGTAAGCTTTTCTGTGGTGTAAGGATTTCACCAATATCTGAAGGAACCCTTTTTGAGGTTCGGAGTCCATCTTTGAAGTTAGATGAGTAGAGTTTGGATCTGCCAGTTAAATAGAAGCGAGTGATGGTGTCTTGGTAACTCAAGAAGTAATAACTGCGTGATGAGACACAGTGATTGTGGATGTATCCAAAGATGTTTCTTTGGAATAAGTTTAAGGAAGTGTGTCTGCATCGGTGTTGAGGCTGGGTTCAGCAGGGTGATTGTGTTTGGCTTTAAGGCCCGAGTTTCTCGAGGAGCTTCTGGTTTAGGAATTCTTTGGCATCTGAGGCAGCATTTTAGCTCGGAGTGTTTTGTGAGCCATCAAGAAGGTCATCTGTCAGCAGTTCTCTTTAGGTGGCGTTCAGAAGCAGCAAAGTGGATACATTTCTTCGATGAACTGGTTAGATATATATAAAGCTATTCTTATTGGTAAAGAGAGAACAGTATCATTGGATATTTGTCTGGGTTGATAGCAAAAGTGACTCGCGATAGTTTAGTGTTCTCTTGGGTTATCTTTTGCTTGAAGTATCTGGAGATTGAGTTTTCGTATCGACCAGGACTCCAGGAGTGGTACCGGAGGTTCAGCTCAGTAGTAAGATGGCTTCTAGAGAGAGGGTTTGGTGAAGAAGCTCAGGATTTCACGGTACTTCTGAGTTTTCTTTTATGGATCTGTTGAACCATATTTTTGGGATGTGTTGTCCAGCTTGTGCTCGTGTTTATCATCAGCATTTTCAGCTAGTCCAGATCAGAGTTGTGAAGCAGAAGCAGTTTGGGAGTGCATCGGTTTCTCTATTCCAAATAGGAGAAATTGTATTCTACTGATGGTAGTAGAGTTTTTTCTTGATTTTGGATGATCTTGAAATGATCATTTTATTAGGTTGTTTCTGGTCCAGTTTGTATCAAGAGGCATCAACGAACATTGAGCTGATCAGGAAAGATGTAGGTAGCCCTGGATCGTCAGTGGAGTTTTGGTGGAACAGAGACGGAGGAATTTGGATTTCAAAGTCGGAGATTTAATTTTAGATAAGTTTTCTCCGATCAAAGGAGCTATAAAATTTGGTAAAACTGGGAAGCTAGCTCTGAAAAATTGGATCTCTTTTGTGTTCTGTTTTGGATTAGTGCTTTGGTCTTCGGATTGGATTGTCAGTTTGGAAGACTGGGATTCATTGTGTTTCACGTATCTCTGAGGGAGTACGTGTGTGATCCATCTCTGGTTGTGGAACCAGCAGTTCGGGAGATTTGGTAGTTGAGTTAGGACTTGACTGAGGTCTGATATCCTGTTCAGTTTTATAGGTCTAGATGGGGAGGAACTCTATAGCTTAGTAGTGTAGATTGTTTGGGTTCTGCAGAGTGAGTATCGCGGTATTTATACCTGGGAAACTCTATGAAGTTCTATCTAGAATTGTGTCTGGATAGTTATATTTGTTTGTTTGAGTGAATTGGTTACTATGGTTGTTAGCATATGGTTACTAATATATGCTTGTGATTTAAAATTAAAATTATTGATAGATTATTAAATTACCTTTGCTTTTAAATTTCGGGGACGAAATTCATTTAAGGGAGAGGAATGTGATGACCCAGAATTTTGGGCAATATCTATTTAATAATCTGTATTAAAAATTAAGTTGATTTGATAATTGTCTTTTATAATTTTAATTTAAACTGGAAATCTATTATTTTATAAGAAAATAAATATTTAATTGGTAAATTCTCTCTTTTGAAAGCTAATAAAATGTTTTCTATTTATAATGTATATATATATAATTGTATATATTGTAAATAGAAAATCTTTGGTTTGCAATTTGATAAACAAAATCTTGTTTTCAAATTCTAATATACATTTTGGTAATTTGGAAATTTTGATTTAAATTTAATATATAAGTTTCCAAAGCTATTTAATAGATAACTATATGGTTTTAAATATTTGAGATAAATGTTTAATAGTTTAAAATAGATTTTTATCTTAAGTTTAAATTTAAATTTAAATTAATCAATAAAAAGGTTTATTTTACATTCTTTTTAAATATTGCTTAATAAATAAGATTTGGAAATAAATAATAAGATAATCTCTGTTATTAATTATTTCAAATTAATAAATGTGTTATTTTCAAATAAATGTATAGATTTAGATAGGTTTTAAAGACAATAGGATTGTTATTTTTAAATTGAATAAGTAGTTGTATATGTATATAAATAACTTGATTTTTAAATTAATTTTAAAATTTTAATTTGAATTTGAATTTAAAATTTTGAAAATTCAAAGGATAGATATTTAAAATGTTTTGGATTTTAAAGATATATGTATAGGCTTTTATTTATATAATTTGTTTTATTACATTTTCTTTAAAAAAGAAATTCATATATGTATTTACATAAGAACTTATTAATTAAGTTAAAAAACTTTATTAACATTAAAAAATAAATAATAATTACTTAAAGGACAAGTGTGATGAAATTAAAACACCTTATAACATGTGTAATTTAATAAACAATTGCGTATAACAATGTTGAAATGAGAAACAAGTGTCCTTTTATTTTTTTTATTTTTCTTTTATTTCATTAAATCTCAAAATTTACTTATATAAAACATTGCTTTCTCCTCTTCTTTTCTTTTCTAATCTTCAAATCAAAACTAAAGAAATTTTTAGCCTGTAAAATAACTCAAAGCAAATCTGAAATTCACTCTTATCAAACCCTTCTCTAAAACCAGAAATCATGTTCAAATCAAAAATCTGAGAATTCCTCCTCTTCTATTTTCTTTTCTAATTCTAATCAAAGAAAACTTAAGTAAAACAAAATATGAAATCGTCTTTAAACTAGAAACCTGAGATGAATCAAAACCTGTTCATTTTCAAAAGTCCGCTCAAAAAAAATCAGAAACCCGTAATCTCATTTTCAAACCTCAAGTTTGCATTTTCCAAATCTAAGAACAACAAAAGAGTGCAAGGCATTTTCTTCAACTCTGAAAATAATAATTTAAAGCAACGTGGAAGCAAAGCCAGCAAGCATTCTTTTCAATCTGTAATCGAAATCAAATCAATAGCTTGAGCATTTTCTTTTCAACCTGGAAGCGAGCATGCAGTTATAAAATCATAAAAGCAAACTACAGCAACTCAAGTTTTAAAGTTAAAGTTGTTTTCAAAATTAAATGAGGCTCTGTTCTTCATTTTTGAAACAGGTGAGTAACATTTTTTTAAAGCTTAAGTATGGATGTCTGGTTGCATGATTTATGTCTGGAACAAATATGTTGTGTGTTGTGCAGTTAATGCGCTCGGTAGATTCAAAGCGATGGAGGTGCAAAAAGTCATGGTGGGGATACATCGAGGATATAGCGGGATGTAGCGGATGGCTCTAAAATAGCATATAAAACTCGTACTTAATGCTTTTACAAATATATAAATGGTAATTAAATGAAAAATTATCATTCAATTGAATTATAAATAATACATAAATAATTTTAAATAAAAACATGTGTGACAATACTTTAAATAAACGAAAAACTGTTATATAACATAATTGAATTTGGTAGAATATTAGAGTATTTTTATTTCTGAAAATATATTAAAAATTAAATCAAATAAATTAGTTTCATAATTTTATAATGTATAATTGCAATTTTTCAATTCGTTTTATTAAAAAAGATATAGCGGGAATAGCGGAATATAGCGGAAATAACGGGATATAGCAGAAATAGCGGGGATTAAAGCGGAAAGGCTATATTCTGGGGCTATATGGAAAAAACGTAGCGGTAGAAATCCGCTATGAGATATAGCGGGGTTGTAGCTGGGTAATAGCGGGGCATTAACTGCACAGGTTGTGTGAAATTGTATTGGGTGAATTCTCTGCATATATATATGGATGTGTGGATATGTGCACATGTCAGTTGCCTGTATCATCTTTGTTACCGGTTTTTAAGCTTAAGATTTATTCTAAAGTCAATATCTCCTTATCTAATCTATGTTAGGATTTAAGTTTTAACAAAACTTGTTTATTTCGTCATACATTTTAGTTTAAAAATTTATTTAAGTTAAAATAATTGGGAAATTGCTCTGGAAGCCAAAAGAACAGGCTAATTTAAATTTTTGTTAAAAATTCAAACTTCTTAATTCATTAATTCAGACTTGTAACCTGATTTGTATTAGTGATCATGAATTTAGGAGGTAAAATCATGATTTTTAAATAAGTAATCAATGGGGAAAGTCGTGATAATCAATTTTTGGTATTTAGTCAATCATCGGCGATCGATGATGATCTGGAGCTCGGGTTTGTTGTCGAAGAGGGCTTAGGGGATGGCGACTTGGGGAAAAATGGTCATATGATTAATCAGTGACCGTGATGGCCAGAGTGCCCTGAACTAGGGCTTGGAAAGATGTTTGGTACATCGTTGTTGTCATGGCATTTGTAGCGACGGGGGTGCTCTGGGATGGTTCGCTTGGGGGGAGGGGGAATAAAGACGGGAGATCAGGGCATCTATGGTGAAGACAGCGATGATCATCGTGGTCAAGGTCGTCGTGGATGGATGATTTTTCCGATGATGGTTGTTCCATCACTGTAACGACCCGCAAATCCGTACCCCTTGAGTTAACACTATTCTACAACAATCAACTCAAGTTGTACAGAAATACGAACCATTGGGTTAAAGAAGAAGAGGTAGAAGAAGAGAATTGAAAACAACAACAGAATCTAACCATCGTAGCGGAATAAAATATAATAGATAATAAATGATCTTTACTCAAAATCAAATATATCTGTTTACATATATTACATCATCAGAGTACATCAGTCACAGCTCACATCAATAACATACAGTGGATACACAACAACTCAACGGCGGAATATATATATATATATATACACACACACACAAGTACGTGAGTACGTTTCGCCATCCTGCTCGTCTCCTGAGTTCCACAGCATCATATCCTGTATCCTATAATACTCGGTCTGACCCGATCATTACAGTTAAATAATACCCGAGTCAGTCTGGAATACCAGCGTGAGAAAATCACACCCAATTTATTATTAAAGGTTCAAAAATCCTTTGAAAATAAAAGCATCTCGTAAGACCACGCCACAAATAAACATGTCGGGTTTTTACCTTACGATAGCTAAACCGATTTTTATAGAAATCCTCTGATATTATAATAGAGTCTATATACAAGTACTTATAAAATAGCCGAAATTGTTACATTATTAAATTCCAGCTACTAGCCACAAAGTGGGTAATACAAACAAAACTCGTACAAGGCTCGTAGGGAAAATGGATTTCCAACAATGACTAGGCACTGGGGTACCACCTGTCACAGTATGTGGTCTAGATCACAGTACCGAGGATTACTCTCTTCATCCCCTGCAACACAAGGCCGGAACCATCCCTTACTGGATAGTCCCGAGTAAGATCACCCTGCGGTTGGGATCAGCAACCGCCCACTAAGCCGAAAAATAAAAAGGGACATCTAGACTGGAATGACCTCACCCTGCTTGGGTGCTACCCACCTAGCCTTGCTGCATAACCCCTGATTTTCAGTCATTCCCGGTTGATGAGGCTTGAGGCTAAGCGTTACCTTTATAGAACATATCCCTTAGAATGCCCATCGTCCACCTGACGATGTTTCGCAAGCATTCGTCCATACAAGTCCGTCCCGGGTTCGAACGGAACCGAAGGCACTATTCCTACTACATCCATTTTGGAAATATCCTCAGGATTAGTATCGACTAGCCCTTGCACTTCACTACTCCATCTTCGACTCCGAACACGTTTTTCGCACGAAACGTACAAACCGGATCGAAGTGGTTTTCGAGAAATAAATCTCGATCACGGTCTCTTCGAAACGATCAACGCAGTTGGCCAATATTGATAGTCAGTTATTTAACTATCAATTAATATTCACAATAAACCATCAACCATCAACCAATAAATAATTTTCCCAAATTATTTATTACCCTCAAAAATATCTTCACAAGATATATTTCCACTTTTCAAACCCTTTTGAAAAATAGTTTTAAAACTATCTTCCTTTCTCAGAATCAATTTCCCAAATAGTTTCTATTTCCACTGAAATCGCCAAGCACCAAACTTAAGATTTTTAAGTAATTTAAAAACACTTTACTTTGAAATATATTTTAAAACGTTCATTTTAAAAACTACTTCAATAATTTACTAAAAATACATACTATATGATTTTTAAAATAAAGTTACTTTATAAAATATAAAACTAGGTTTTCACTCTTAAGAATAAAATACTAAGCCACATTTAAATAGTTATTACAATAATAGATTTGAAAAATATTTACTTATGAATTTTAAACATTCAGAAATAATAAAATTTCTAAAAGATACTTTTTAAAACCACATTAAACTTTTATCTTATATTTAAATTTTCTTTAAAAACGTACTTGACTATCCAGGGAAATATACTTCCCTTCACATTCTTCTTGAAATTCTAATTTCTATCACTTGAATCAATTTCCAAATTGAATTCCAATTTTATTCCTTTCTATTTCAAAATCCATTAATTTTAGATTTTATTTCCTTAATTATGAGTTAAATTACTTTTAACTGAAAATACCAATTCTTAGATTTTTCAAGTTACTTCTTTATTCTTTAAATAAATTTAAACGTTAAAGTTTAAAATAATTCTTTATTCCTTTAATTAATATAACTTGAGTTTACAATTTATAAATTTCTGTTATATTCAAAATTCTTTTCATACTCGAATTTATTTATTAGTATTTTAATACTACTCCTGTTTCTTTCCAATTCATTCTTAATTCATTCAAGTTTTCTATAATTATTTCGCTTACAAATTCACTTCTTTTATTTTCTTTCCAAAATCCAATTTATATAATTGGAAATTCATTTACCCAAAAATATCCAATCAACCATAACATTCAATATCCCCATACAACTCATCATAGAATATCAATATTCACAGCAGAGAATATTAAATAAATTTAAATAAATGTTGAGGGGTCCAGTTGGATCCCTCCAACCTGTTTTTCCTACATCCACAGACGTTAGCACCATATAAAATTCCAATTCCAAAATATACCAAACTATAACACATCAATCAATTCATCCATTCAACCAATTATTTAACTTTGATCATTTAAATTTAACTGAGTGAGATTAACTCACCTTCGACTTTTAATTTGCAATCCAATCCCAAACTACCTATTTCCTTCAGATGTTGACCTTGAATAAATAATTATATAATTTTTTTTATTAATATTCAAAAGCATCAGACAATTAATTACCATTTGTTTATTTAATTTACCAATGAGGTTGTTTTAAACTAATTGCTTAATTTTAAACTAACTTTCCTTTTAACAAAATATGAAATTGTTAAATAATTCGACTGAATAAATTAAACACCTCTATATATATATTATTCCAATTTTACAGTAAGTTACACACGAGCATATACTTATCTATCATTCTTATTATTTTTATACACATTAACACTTCATTGTAATATGAAACAAGTTGTAAATTTCAAATCTATATACGCCTAGATTTAAATTGTTGTGGGAAAAACGTTTATACCTTACTGACGTGCTCGCTTCACCACTGTATCGCTGACGTCGCCGCTTCCAGGCATGCTTCCATCGAATACGATCGCGAGCATGGGTTCGCTGCAGCCCAAACGCGATGCAAAAACTCTAACCCTTAATCGTGACCAAAGTTCAAGGAAGCGGCCGCCACTCGAACCCCCTTGAACTCGAGCTCGACGTCGAAGCTCAGCCCTCTGCCCTAGAGTGGAACAACTTGCGCGACCTCATCACGATTCAGACATCGCTTGAGAGCATATGAATCGCGCTCTGAGGAATCAATCGATTGCAAACTCGGTCCTAAGAAATGAGAAGGGATCTGATTTTGAATGAGGAGTTATCGCAATTGATTTCGGCCATTATTATTTGAACGATAGATTTTTTTAATTTAAGGGAAGGGATTTGGGTTTCGGTATTAGAGAAGAAGACATGGTTTTGATTTAGGGGGAAAGGAAGAATGGCTTGTTCGAACGAGAGAGCAATATTTTATTCGGCCATTATCTTGGATTTAAAACGAAGAAAGAAAGAGAAGCTTCGTTGTGTTTCCTGAACGAAGAAAATATCTACCCCCTTTTAATTATTAAACGGAGAAGCGTATTAGAGAAGCTTGACCATTTAAATTAAATATCATTAGATTATTATCAATAAATTATCAGCGCGTTTCTATATCGTACACTCTCACTTTAACTCCGATCAACACGGAATTTGAAATCCAGTATTAATTCAATATTACGGATCCAATGGAACTGGATTCGTCGAATTCCGAGACTGTCTTTCGGAAGGCTATTCTTAAATTCAATTTAAGCGATGAAATTTCAAAACTGAACAATCACGGTTAAATTCAATTTGAACTCTTCTATTATCTTCAGTACTATCAATATAAATTTGACGAGCCTTCAAATTATTTTCAATGGGCTTAAAACTCCATATTCAACAATTTACCCAATTTCATTTATTTAATTTAATAATTTAATTATCAAATAAATTGTGATATTCGTATTTCAAGTTAAAATTACTCTATTGAATATTTAAAATCAATTAAATATTCCGAATTTAAATGCTCGAAATTCCGGGTCGTCGCATTCCTCCCCCCTTAAAAGAATTTCGTCCCCGAAATTACTAGTTAGGAAGAATGGTCCAATTTCTCGTTTACTTACCCTCAAAACCAAATAATTCGACATCCAATCATCTATCTTTTACAAAAGACCATCATCAGTCTTATTAACTCTCCAAACCTTTCCCTAGTTTGCAAACAATCCTATTTGCCCAACCATTCAAGTTTTTAATCTTAAAACCAATTTTGAATAATCAAAATTTTCTCGAAATTTTTTTCTAACTCCCTAGATTTCCGAATTTTTTTGCAAAGCGTCTCCTTTGCGCGGCTAGCTCGGTACAACTACAAAATGGCTCTACGGCCTTCCAAATCCAAAAAGAAAACAAAAAGCCAAGTGGCTCAATCCAAATCCCAATCAAATTCCATACCAAATTTAAATACATACCTTTTGTCGAGCATTTCAAATTTTATCTTTTCATATCAAACCCAATTTTCTTTTTCCCTTTATAATACCTGCATACCTGCTTGGCACCAACATCCAAACACAATATCCCAAAACATCTTATCGATTTTTTTCACAAAATGCCAATTTCTATTCATCCAAATATTAACTTGGAATATATTTATATTACCAATTAAGAATTCACTATTCCTTTCTTAAGTTTGGTATAAGTATTTAATATGCTTTTTATATTCATTAACACCTTACCACTTCAGTTTATATCATTTCTATTCAAATTGATTCTTTCATTTCCATATGAATTCAATTTATCTTACTCTAAATATATAAATTTTATTTGTCATTTATTACTAATTCATATCAATATGTTAATTCGTTTCATTCACTAACTTATTTCCATTTCCAGTTTAAAATTGTTTTGTCGTTAGCAATATTTTCCAAAATCTTTCAAAAAAATTTCTAACTTCCAAAATTTCTGAAAATTTTTGGCAGAGGCTCCTTTGTACGGAGGAGCTTTTGCAATTTGACAAAAGATATAAATATATATACATCGACCCACACGGTCGGAAAAACCAAAAACAGTTCATATTTCCTATTTTTATTGCGTAGGCGTACCTTATTTAGCATTTTAAGCAAGAGGCTAATTATTTTTAGCAAAAAGCACAACCAAATCCAGCCACACGGCTTCCAGGTACCTGTACTTACTCAATTTAAACATGTAAGTGCCAAATATATGCAGTTTAACAATATTATACTTAGTTGCAATAGTTAAAACATATGAATCCTAAAAGAAACTCATTCCAAACATTTTTCCGTAAGCAATTTATATAGTTTCCATGCTAATTCAACTGTTCCAATTATTTTACAAACCATTTTCATTCAATTTGAAGGGTTTTCAATCCATTCATATACAATCTCATCAATTTGAATGGTTTAAAACTCAATCACTTACTTAATTTATTCTTAAGCAAACTGAACTCATATTTAATTCAATTGCTTTCAAAATCAATTTATTTTACTCCTATCAATCCATAGAATTTTTAATTACTTCCATTTACATCAAATGACAATTTATTCTATACAATTTGACAAGATTTATGTGAATAAATAAGTATTTATGTTTATAACCAATTTAAATGGATTTCAACTCAATTTTATTCTTAATTCTATTCCATTTCCAAATTTATTCACAATCCAATTATCCTCGCTTCCATTTCAGATTTGAATACATTCACTTGTATTTCATTTATTAACCCAACTAGTTCCATTATTTAACAAGTTCCATTCAAAACCATTAACAATTTAGGTTCATCTTATTTACCAATTAAACTTCCCTTTTATTTTAACCCATTCACAATCATTTAGTTAGCTCGACACATTCCATTTAAATTTTATTTACAATTCATTTATTTACATTTCATTCCATATTTGTTTATTCCAAACTATTTTATTTAGCTCAAAACAATCCAAGCTATTTCATTTAATAACCATGTCTCAACTTATTTAAGCCATACTCCATTTGGTTCTTATTTATCACATCCATTCATTTATTCAATATAATTAGTTTATCCACTCAATCCATTGTGAATTTTTATTTCCTTAAATATTATTTACAACCCACCAAATTTTATTCCGATCCAAATTTATTTTTACTTAGTTTAAATTCCATCCAATATCTTTAAACTTGGTTTTAAGTTGAATTCAATTCAACTTTCCTTCATTCATTCAGCTTAAGTCCATTAACCTCAATTTATTCAAATTTTACACTTAAGCTCATTCTCATTTTGCAAACAAAGTTCTCTTTTCAATTTAACTTGATTCTATTCTAATCCAATCCCATTTTAAATCTGCAAATTTCATTTGATTGGTTATTATAAAATTTAACTTTCCAGATTCAACTCATTCAATTTATTACCTGGCTATTTTCCAGGTTATCTTCACTCAGTTGGATTTTATTTGCATATTCAAATCATTGCTATTTTAATCCATTTACATTTTTTTTATTTGATACATTCCCAATTATATTTAATTTGTTAACACTTCAAGTTAAATTTTAAATTTATATCTCAAGTTCTGAATCCACTATTCATTTTCAAACTACCATCCACTTTTAAATTACCATTCAATTTTATTAACTTACATTGCAATTTCATTCACAAATCAATTAATTAATTTCAAGGCCACTTTTAATTATATTTTCTTCATCGACAATGTAAGTCAAATTTAATTATAACTTGAGTTTTATTTTCAAACCTCATCATAAACTTACAATTCAATTTCATTAACTAATTTATTAACAAATTAGTTCTCTCATTTTTATAGCACAATACTTGATTTTATTTCCAAATATCACTTCATTTAATTTTCTTAGTTCACATTATTTTATAATTCAAGTTTGGCTTTTCTTTTTATTTTCCAATTCACCAAAGATATTTACTTTTGGGTTTTCTATCTCACCTTCAAATTTAACAAGTCACAACTTATATTTCATACAATCACACTCATTCTAGGCTTGAATATATTCATCTTTTATTTTTAACCCAAGCCTTATGCTTATTTATAACCCAAGCATATTTTTGTTTCATGGATTTTTAATTCTTTTACAAATCATTCTGATTTATTTAACTCAATCTAATTCTTATACAACTTATTTCCCAGTTATCCAGGTAAAAATTTAATTTCATTTAATAACTTAATTGAATCCTTATTCCAATTCAATTTTATTTTAACTCAGTTTCATTTAATTCAATTCGATTGCAACTAAATTCGAATACAACTGGATATTATTTTCAGCTTATTCAATTTATTTTAATCCAGTTAAATTTTATTCTCCAATCCAAGTTAATTTCATTTTAACTTTTCACTTTAGATTTATATTCCATTATCCAAAGCTTAAATTTCTTCCTGATTTACAAACCATTCCCATTTATATGCTTATCTTATCCAGATTTTTTTTTTAAAACACCCCGCTTTGGTTTCAAATTGTTTTGAAATCTCCAACATCTCAAATCATATTTCTCACAAATTAAACCAATCCTGGTTTTATTCCAAACAAATTTTCTTTGAGATTTCCAAAAACAACTAACCTTTCTGAACAAATTAATTTGGCAGCAATCCATCACTTAGAAACTCGAAAATGAACATCGATGATGCTGCAGTCATCACCGAAGTTATTTTCCAGTGACTGAAGTGGATTCAATGCTACCTCACTTCCCAAAATTTATTTGAAACAATTTCCTTTCAGAAATACCCCAAAAACAACAATATTACTATTTATCTTCAAAATATTTCCAAAATCTCCGGGATTTAAATTTCCAAATCCTGCTTTAAATCAATTTTACTATAATTTTATTTGCATAGCTTATGCTCATACAAATTCTTATTTGGTTATATTTTAATTTTATAATGCACATTTGCGATTCATATTTATAAATTTCATTTCATAATTGGATTTATCTTCTCAATCTTTGATTATATTTACAATTTCTAATTTAATATTTCACTTAACAATGATAATACTTTAATATTATCATTTCTAACATCCAAGCAACCATATAATAGCTATATAGTTTACCAAAAACTTTCTTTATATCAAAAATATATTTTTGGGTAAAATTATTTCATTCACCCACATTTAAAACAATACCGTGTTGATTATTCTATTCAAGCGTTTAGAAACCCCTTCGATACAGTTGTACAGACTGTGCCGACGAAGGTTCTTATGCCACTCAATAAACCAATCAACACGATATTAAAACAATTTATATTCACTAACAAATACGCGCTCATATTTATTAATACGCTCAAACTCATTCTAGAGTACTATAGACTCTATTTTATGAGTAATTCCCACCAGAGCCAATGTTATCTCCAACCTAAGCTCTGATACCAACTGTAACGACCCGCAAATCCGTACCCCTTGAGTTAACACTATTCTACAACAATCAACTCAAGTTGTACAGAAATACGAACCATTGGGTTAAAGAAGAAGAGGTAGAAGAAGAGAATTGAAAACAACAACAGAATCTAACCATCGCAGTGGAATAAAATATAATAGATAATAAATGATATTTACTCAAAATCAAATATATCTGTTTACATATATTACATCATCAGAGTACATCAGTCACAGCTCACATCAATAACATACAGTGGATACACAACAACTCAACAGTGGAATACACACACACACACACACACACACACACACACAAAAGTACGGGAGTACGTTTCGCCATCCTGCTCGTCTCCTGAGTTCCACAGCATCATATCCTCTATCCTATAATACTCGGTCTGACCCGAGCATTACAGTTAAATAATACCCGAGTCAGTCTGGAATACCAGCGTGAGAAAATCACACCCAATTTATTATTAAAGTTTCAAAAATCCTTCGAAAACAAAAGCATCTCGTAAGACCACGCCACAAATAAACATGTCGGGTTTTTACCTTACGATAGCTAAAATGATTTTTATAGAAATCCTCTGATATTATAATAGGGTCTATATACAAGTACTTATAAAATAGCCGAAATTGTTACATTATTAAATTCCAGCTACTAGCCACAAAGTGGGTAATACAAACAAAACTCGTACAAGGCTCGTAGGGAAAATGGATTTCCAACAATGACTAGGCACTGGGGTACCACCTGTCATAGTACGTGGTCTAGATCACAGTACCGAGGATTACTCCCTTCATCCCCTGCAACACAAGGCCGGAACCATCCCTTACTGGACAGTCCCGAGTGAGATCACCCCGCGGTTGGGATCAGCAACCGCCCACTAAGCCGAAAAATAAAAAGGGACATCTAGACTGGAATGACCTCATCCTGCTTGGGTGCTACCCACCTAGCCTTGCTGCATAACCCCCGATTTTCAGTCATTCTCGGTTGATGAGGCTTGAGGCTAAGCGTTTCCTTTATAGAACATATCCCTTAGAATGCCCATCGTCCACCTGACGATGTTTCGCAAGCATTCGTCCATACAAGTCCGTCCCGGGTTCGAACGGAACCGAAGGCACTATTCCTACTACATCCACTTTGGAAATATCCTCAGGATTAGTAGCGACTAGCCCTTGCACTTCACTGCTCCATCTTCGACTCCGAACACGTTTTTCGCACGAAACGTACAAACCGGATCGAAGTGGTTTTCGAGAAATAAATCTCGATCCCAGTCTCTTCGAAACGATCAACGCAGTTGGCCAATATTGATAGTCGGTTATTTAACTATCAATTAATATTCACAATCAACCATCAACCATCAACCAATAAATAATTTTCCCGAATTATTTATTACCCTCAAAAATACCTTCACAAGATATATTTCCACTTTTCAAACCCTTTTGAAAAACAGTTTTAAAACTATCTTCCTTTCTCAGAATCAATTTCCCAAATAGTTTCTATTTCCACTGAAATCGCCAAGCACCAAACTTAAGATTTTTAAAATAATTTAAAAACACTTTACTTTGAAATATATTTTAAAGCATTCATTTTAAAAACTACTTCAATAATTTACTAAAAATACATACTATATGATTTTTGAAAATAAAGTTACTTTATAAAATATAAAAGTAGGTTTTCACTCTTAAGAATAAAATACTAAGCCACATTTAAATAGTTATTACAATAATAGATTTGAAAAATATTTACTTATGAATTTTAAACATTCAGAAATAATAAAATTTCTAAAAGATACTTTTTAAAACCACATTAAACTTTTATCTTATATTTAAATTTTCTTTAAAAACGTACTTGGCTATCCAGGGAAATATACTTCCCTTCACATTCTTCTTGAAATTCTAATTTCTATCACTTGAATCAATTTCCAAATTGAATTCCAATTTTATTCCTTTCTATTTCAAAATCCATTAATTTTAGATTTTATTTCCTTAATTATGAGTTAAATTACTTTTAACTGAAAATACCAATTCTTAGATTTTTCAAGTTACTTCTTTATTCTTTAAATAAATTTAAACGTTAAAGTTTAAAATAATTCTTTATTCCTTTAATTAATATAACTTGAGTTTACAATTATAAATTTCTGTTATATTCAAAATTCTTTTCATACTCGAATTTATTTATTAGTATTTTAATACTACTCCTGTTTCTTTCCAATTCATTCTTAATTCATTCAAGTTTTCTATAATTATTTCGCTTACAAATTCGCTTCTTTTATTTTCTTTCCAAAATCCAATTTATATAATTGGAAATTCATTTACCCAAAAATATCCAATCAACCATAACATTCAATATCCCCATACAACTCATCATAGAATATCAATATTCACAGCAGAGAATATTAAATAAATTTAAATAAATGTTGAGGGGTCCAGTTGGATCTCTCCAACCTGTTTTTCCTGCATCCACAAACGTTAGCACCATATAAAATTCCAATTCCAAAATATACCAAACTATAACACATCAATCAATTCATCCATTCAACCAATTATTTAACTTTGATCATTTAAATTTAACTGAGTGAGATTAACTCACCTTCGAATTTTAATTTGCAATCCAATCCCAAACAGCCTGTTTCCTTCAGATGTTGACCTTGAATAAATAATTATATAATTTTTTTTATTAATATTCAAAAGTATCAGACAATTAATTACCATTTTTTTATTTAATTTACCAATGAGGTTGTTTTAAACTAATTGCTTAATTTTAAACTAACTTTCCTTTTAACAAAATATGAAATTGTTAAATAATTTGACTGAATAAATTAAACACCTCTATATATATATTATTCCAATTTTACAGTAAGTTACACACGAGCATATACCTATCTATCATTCTTATTATTTTTATACACATTAACACTTCATTGTAATATGAAACAAGCTGTAAATTTCAAATCTATATACGCCCAGATTTAAATTGTTGTGGGAAAAACGTTTATACCTTACTGACGTGCTCGCTTCACCACTTCATCGCTGACGTCGCCGCTTCCAGGCATGCTTCCATCGAATACGATCGCGAGCATGGGTTCGCTGCAGCCCAAACGCGACGCAAAAACTCTAACCCTTAATCGTGACCAAAGTTCAAGGAAGCGGCCGCCACTCGAACCCCCTTGAACTCGAGCTCGACGTCGAAGCCCAGCCCTCTGCCCTAGAGTGGAACAACTTGCGCGACCTCATCACGATTCAGACATCGCTTGAGAGCATATGAATCGCGCTCTGAGGAATCAATCGGTTGCAAACTCGGTCCTAAGAAATGAGAAGGGATCTGATTTTGAATGAGGAGTTATCGCAATTGATTTCGGCCATTATTATTTGAACGATAGATTTTTTTTATTTAAGGGAAGGGATTTGGGTTTCGGTATTAGAGAAGAAGACATGGTTTTGATTTAGGGGGAAAGGAAGAATGGCTTGTTCGAACGAGAGAGCAATATTTTATTCGGCCATTATCTTGGATTTAAAACGAAGAAAGAAAGAGAAGCTTCGTTGTGTTTCCTGAACGAAGAAAAAATCTACCCCCTTTTAATTATTAAACGGAGAAGCGTATTAGAGAAGCTTGACCATTTAAATTAAATATCATTAGATCATTATCAATAAATTATCAGCGTGTTTCTATATCGTACACTCTCACTTTAACTCCGATCAACACGGAATTTGAAATCCGGTATTAATTCAATATTCCCGATCCAATGGAACTGGATTCGTCGAATTCCGAGACTGTCCTTCGGAAGGCTATTCTTAAATTCAATTTAAGCGATGAAATTTCAAAACTGAACAATCACGGTTAAATTCAATTTGAACTCTTCTATTATCTTCAGTACTATTAATATAAATTTTACGAGCCTTCAAATTATTTTTAATGGGCTTAAAACTCCAGATTCAACAATTTACCCAATTTCATTTATTTAATTTAATAATTTAATTATCAAATAAATTGTGATATTCGTATTTCAAGTTAAAATTACTCTATTGAATATTTAAAATCAATTAAATATTCCGAATTTAAATGCTCGAAAATTCCGGGTCGTCACAATCACTGGGACGATGGGTTCGATTTTCGACTCAAGTTTGGAATTGTTGTACGGGGTGGACGATCGTGTAGGCAAGATCGGTGGCGGTTTGTCTGTGGTTGGAGTGATGACCAGTGGTGGTCGGAGCCACCGTGCACGTGCACGGTGCACTTCTTCGTTTCTGATGAAAGTTGGTTTGAGGGGGAATTGTGTACTCGAGTTTTCCTCGAGTAGTTCGAGTATTTTACTCGAAGATTTTTAGTGTTAGACTCAAAGATTTTAGTGAGGGGCTCGGGTCACTTGGATTTTTACAAGTTTTAAAAACCTGTCACTTTTTAAATTCTAAACTGAATTTAAAAATGTACAGCAAGATTTAAACCAGTTTTTAAATCAAGTTTAAGTATGGATTCAAAATTAACTTTGTATCCTAGTTTTGGGGTGAATAAGTTTTAAAATTTAAATTGTTTTAACAACTTTAAAATGTTTAAAGTATATTTTAAAATGACTTGAATTTGAAATGAAATTGGTTTTGAAACTCTTTTTAATTTCTTTATAAAATAAGTGTTTCTTTAACATTTGATTAAGAAGGTTTTTAATTTTTTTTTAAATTTTGTTAAATTTTAATTTGTATTTAATTTGAATTTTAAATTTGAAATGGAATTTAAAAGTAAATTCAAAAGTATAAAGTTTCCAAAAGCATTTGTGAATGATAATTAAATCATTAATAAAAATATTGTTTTTATCTTAAAGTTAATTAAGATTTGATGATTTGCGATTCATTAAATTATTAAGGTAATTAAAAGGATAATTAATTAATTTAATTAATTAATGATTTTGATTAACTAATTAAGTAATTAAGGGTTTAAACTAATTAATTAAGGTTTAAGTAAATTAATTAAGGATTAATCAATTTGTAACTAAGAATCATTAATTAGGTAAGATTAGATTTTTAATTAATGATTAGAAATTAATTAATCAAGTAATTAAAGATTAATTAAGTTACAGCTAAGCACTTAATTAATTAAGTAATTAAAGATTAATTAATTGGTAATTAATATTAATTAAGTTGTAATTAATAATGATTAATTTAATTTTAATTACTTAAGAGAAGTAATTAAAGAATTGTTAATAATTAATGAAGATCATTAACTTGAGACTATTAAATAATTAATTAATGTGATTAATTTTAATAATTAATTAGATTAATTAATTAAGGATAATCATTTATGGAATTGTGAAAGTATAATTACTTAATGGAGAGTAGTTAATTACTCCTTTTAATTAATTAATTTTAATGTGATTGGTTTATGTTAATTATTTAAGTTTAATTAATTAATATTATCATTAGATGATTTGTTAAGTATAATTAATTAATGTTATTAATGAAGTGTAATTACTTAGTGAAGTAATTAAGATGGATAATTACTAGATGTAATTAATTTAAGGGTGATTTATTAATGGAAGTAGTTTGAGTTTAATTACTCAGTGTAATTAATCAAGGTATTAATTAAAGATAATTAATTAAGGATTAATTAATTTACTTAATGAAAGCAATTTAGGGTAGTTAATTACTGGATGAGATTAATCAAGAGTGATTAATAGATATGGTTTAATTAAAGGTTAATTACTAAATGTAATTAATTTAAATAGAGTAATTAATTAAAATGTAATTAAGGATCATAAATTAATATAATTAATGATGTAATTAAGGATTGATTAATTAAGATTAATTAATCAATGATAAGTGATTATAGAGTAATTAATTAATGTAAATAATTAAGGATAAATGTAATTAATTATAACTAATTAATTAATGACAATAAATAAAGGTTAATTACTGTAAATGGTTTAGAATAATTAATTTGTAAAATTAATTAAAGGCTAATTACTTTATGTAATTAAAGGATAATTAATCGAGAATGATTAATTAAGATGAATGATTAGATGGTGATTAATTAATTGATTTGTAATTAATTAATGATTATGTAAGCAAGATTTATAAAATGAAGTAATTAATTTAATTTATTTTAAATTAATTAGAAAGGAAGTAATTAATTTAATTCACTTTAAATTAATTTGAGATGGTATAGATCATTGCTTATGTATGGATGGATGATATTGATTGCCTTGAATAGTTTGAGGTCTCGGATATGAGATAAGTGATGTTGTGTGATATGGATGCTTTGGTTAAAGATAATGTGAATTATCTATATTGATGATAATATGGATTATCTACTTGTGGGATGATGTGAATTATCTTTCTGTGTGTATATAGATAATGAATTAAATTGTTTTAAACTTTAAAACAACTTGGACCTAAAAGATGGCGTTTTGGATTCCGACGAGACCGAGATCGGGTTTCCAGATTTGGATATCCGAAAACCACATCGATCCACATTAACGATAGGTCGTGAATCTGAAGTGAATATGAAGATTCAGAGTGCAAGGGTTATCGTCATTAACTCCGAGGGTGATTCGAAAATGAGTGTAACGAGATAATCCTTCGGTTTCGTTCGAACCCGGAATGAACTTATATGGATTGAATGCTTTCAGAACATCATCGGATGGACAATGAGCATTCTAAGATAGATGTGTTCTATGAAGGTAATCTTAGCCTCAAGCCCCATCAACCGAGAATGGCTAAAACAGGGGAGGTGCAGCAAGTCTAAGTGGGTCGCGCTTAAGTACAACAAGATTTTCCCCTGTCTAGAGGTCACTTTTTATTCGGCTTAGTGGGCGGTTGGAAATGCGCACCAACTACGGGGTTTTCTTGTTCGAGACTATCCAGTAAGGGATGGTTCCGGCCTTATGTTGCAGGGGATTGGGAGTAATCCTCGGTACGGTGATCTAGGCCCCGTATTGTGACGGGCGGTACCCTAGTAGCCCTTCCATTGTATGGAATCCAAACTCCAATAAGTGCCGTACGTTTCAGTTGTGCCCAACTATGTTTGAACGTGAGATGTAAGCATTCCATCTATTTCTTTATTTTACTTGAAAACCCTAGACCCTATTATAATATCACTGGATTTCCTATCAAATGTTTTGGTTAGCGTAAGGTAAAAACTTTTCCATGTTTATGTGTGGGGAGTCTTACGTGATACCTTTTCTTTTCAAAGGGTTTTTAAAGTTAAGCAACCTTAACCCGTATCTTACACCATACCCATGTCTGACCCGGAGTTTATCTTCTATTTTCTTAAACTCTTGGGTATTCAAATTTTTACGAGTAGCCAAGGGATTCAGGTTAGCTTTGACGAATTTTGGAGGAGCAATGGAGCAGGAGGCTTCAGCATTGTAGATATATAGTTTTCCGCTATGATGGTATCTCTTAGTCATTTCTTTGTGTTGTATCTTGTGTTGTAATAACTAGACTGGTGTTTATAATTGTCTAGTATGTGATGTATAGTCTGTGTAACTCTGATAGTGTTGTATATTATGTAATACTTATGTGATTAATATAATTTATTTGTTCTGTTGTTGAGATTCTGATGTTGTTTCTTTCTTTCTTCTCTATCTTTTCTCCTTTCTATCTCTTTCTTTCTTATTAATGATGCGTCATTCTGTGGGATGAATGGCGGGTCATCACAAATATACATGCCACAAGGCCATGCGCACTGATATACACTTGATAAAATTACGAGAACATGTGAGCACAAGGTCGAACCCAATCAAAAGTCGGGTTCAACTCAGTTGAAATAAATATTAAGTCACGATATCAGCATAAGGTCAAACCTGAGTTATAAGTTGGATTCAACTCAGGTGCACTACAAAACTCTACAAAACCATCGAGCACAAGAATTCAAATATAACTAGGTAAAGACTCATGTTAAACATTGCACAGTAACAAACCATAATGCAACTCATCACAAATACATAAGAGCATAAAATAAGCAAAGCTTCAAAAGCATTTCAATCCGGACAAGTTCAGACATGAACAGGATACAATATGCAAATGTACATAGACAGTGCACATATGAACTGAACCAAAACTCCAACCAGAACCAGACCTGACAATGATGAAACCAGACCAAATTCAAGTGCTAACAGACCACCACTGACCACATACAAGTCCAGAATCAAGATAGCAGTGAAATAGTGCAAAAGTGATGAACAACACAAATGCAAGTAGTTCAGTTCAATATGCAGCCACCAGACTACATGATGTCTAAAGACTGCAAACACCAACATCAGTGGAACATGTTCACTGAAGTGGTCAGAGCAAACTATACTAGACTTGTATACCACACATGAACCAACAACTTTAACCACAACTAGCATATGCATATCAAAGTGCAGACAAACTCCAAAATCATGTACAAGTGTAGCCTCAACAATGAAGGCCAAACGAAGACACGGCTCAAATACAGTTTCATAACAACAAGTCTGGCAATAAAGATATCATGAACCAGTTCAAAAATGCAAGCTAGTAGTTTATTCTACTCACAAGTTCAGGACACAAAACGTACTTGAATATCAATGTCACCAGTGGAACAAAATGAACACAATATCATATATACATGTGGGCTCGAGACAATCAAAGAGTTCTAAATGCATATGAACTCAAATATCAGTGGATAGCGCAATGAAGACCACTAAGACTCAAGTCTGCACCATAACAAAATGAAGTCAAATCATAACTCAAGTGCAACCAGAATACATTGAAACTAAGAGCACATCATGAATATATACATGGGTGAACACACACACACACACACACACACACACACACACATATATATATATATGTGCAGCACAACCAGAGGATGAGCCACTAATCAAAGTAATAGAAGTTTCAAATCATAGTGGCAAGATCATTTCAATCCAAGTCAAGTTAAATGTCGAGTCAACAGCATAAAGAATGGAATCAATATCAAGCCGCAAGTCAATCAAGATTATCAACAAGTTCAAATGCCACAAAATCGGAGCCATGGTGGCCAAGGAGTCGAACAAAATTCAAAGCCATGATTATCAAGTAAACAAGCAACAAAGTATACAAATTGAAAAGGTCAGAAATCATCATGAGCATCCATACGAAGATCAGCGACCAAGCATATAAACATATGAATTCAAAATGTAAAATACAAACGAAATTATAGGAATTAAAATCCGATATAAACCGTTAACATCATTGGCAGATAGTTCATCAAGTTCAAGCACATCAACTAGAAAAGCAAAAACACAAAAATCACATACCAATTCATAGCCGAATTCGATCAAATTGAAGCAACTGTGTGAGAATCAAAGAAAAAGTCGATTGCCGAAGCAAAGCAGAGCAATACCCATTGTAATCGACCAACTTTCAGTCGGTGGCTTCGTTTCACAAAGCCTAGTTTTTGCACAAAGGAACAAAAGAGTAAATGAAGAAGAATACATTATTTTCACGGAGCAAAACCAGCCAAAGGAATAAAATAAAAATGATTTTTTTATCGCTTAGTTATTTGGGCTGGTTTCACAATTTATTTTGAGCTTTTGCTTTTATTTAAAGGCATTATGTTTTTAATTGTTTTTAATTGCTTTAAAAAATTTATTTTCCTTTTAAACCTTTGTAATTTATAGTCGTGTGACTAGGGGACGAACTACGATGGTGTAGCTCGAGAATTCGTAACTTAATAGCTGAGTTGTGGCAGGGTTTTGAGCGTAGAGTTAGGTTAGTCGATAACGGGTGTCATTAGTTTACGTGTGTAAGCGTCTGACTACTTAATTTCTAGTAGAAACCTTGGGGGCAGCACGTAGGCAGGGTTTTGTCGAAGCTGGGTAAATCTATATTGTTCTATTTCTGCATTTTTATATTCTACTATTATCTATACTGCTATTATTCTACTGTGATCAGTGCTGCGATTATTTATATACTTCCGCGATAAATTTTTATAATTAATAGTATCACCCTATTCACTCTCTCCTTCTAGGGTGAAATCGATCCTACAAGTTGCATCAGCGCTAAGAACAAAAGCCATTTTTGTTTTAAAATTTTGATTTGTCAAAAACCAATTTTTGTTTTAAAATTTCAATTTTTAAAAAATGGCTTCTTTTAATAATGCTTTGCTGAGGATCGGTCCAATATTGTTCCTCCTGTTTTTGATGGAACAGATTTTTTGAATTAGAAATTAAAAATGGAATTTTATTTAAATCTGTTAATATTAAATGTTGGGATATTATTGATAATGGGTGTGATATAATAGATGAGAAAATTACTTCGATTAATGCTCGTGCTATACATATAATATACTCTCATATTAATCAAGAAATTTTTAACTTTATCTCTCATTGTGAAAATGCATAGGAAATCTGGAATACTTTTGATGCAGTATATGGTACAAAAGTCAACAACAATGAGAAATTCCCCCACAATCGACTCAGTTAAAGAAACGTGCCTAACAGGATTGGTAAAAGGTGGTAGTGATGATGGTGTTGACGATGGAGCAGCTGAGTTGGCACTGTTAATGAAGAGATTCAACAAGTAGAACCACAAATACATAAATCCAGCTCTAAATCAAAAATTGAAAAGAAAAATAGCCAAGGCACTAGACAACTCAGAAGAACAGGAGATAAACCCGGTCACATCATGCCCAATTATCCCCGAAGTCGACTCGGCCAAGAAAAGAAGTCAAATGCTAGAAGTTTTGTAGCCACGTGGAATAAAAGCGATGATGGTAATAAAAGCACTAGCAGTGAAAGTGAGAAAGAAGATTTATGCCTTCGAGGTGATATAACTAATAGCAATGATGACGAGCCAAGCGGTGTATCAAAACTTACTCACTCAGAATTACTTGTATATTTCCACAAAGTAAATGGCTGTTTCGAACGACTTAGGGAGAAATATACTAAAATTGAATCACAAAGAGATACTTTGATAGAATTAAATAAACAGCTTAATCAATTAGTTAAAAACTATCAAAGTAAGATCCCTAAGTGTGATAAGTGTCCAACACACGAAGAAGAGATTAAAAAATCAAAAATTAAAGTTAAATCACTTGAAAATGAAATTCTGATTTTGAAAGAGAGTGAAAATACTAAAAGAGAATTTTATTAAAAAGTGCACTCAATTATTAAATGAAAATGAATCACTTAAAACACAATCCAACAACAGTCAACGACTGTAGGAAAATTCTCCAAAGGAGAGAAATCACTAAATATGCTAATAGGAAAACAAACAGTCAACATTGGTAGACAGGGACTTGGGTAGACTCAATCTAAACGTATTGGTAGCAAAATTGATCAAGTAAATTCAAAGTGCACAATTTATGGAAAATTTAGACACAATTAAAACAATTGCTGGTATGAACCCAAATACGTAAACACTATTCCAATTTGGGTTTCAAAAGACATGAATATAAAATCCCTCAAAGTTAAACAAATACCGAAAGGAACATATGTAAATAGTTTTGGGTCTCCATAAAATTATTTTTCAAAATCTGTTGCCACTAACAACTATGGACCTATAAAAACAAATAGGTCACAAAAATACTCTCTCGTGTAGGTGTGGTGGTAGGCTAAGAAACAATAATAGTGTTATCTGGATTCTGGCTGTTCCAGATACACAATGGGCAACTAATCAAAATTCCTTAGCCTAGTACAAAGGTAGCAGAATCATAATGGACGACAACAGAAAATTATCGTAAAGGAAAAACATGTTATAATACATTTATTTTGAACGATTTATTTAATGTGAAAATCTGCACCGAAATCTGATTTGAATCAGCCAGTTATGTGATAATAAAATAAATGATTACTTTGAATCTGACTTATTCTTATTTGACTTATTCTTATTTTTTATTCTGATTTGTGCAAAAATGTTGACCAATCATCAACTATTTCGTATATATTTGCTTGGACTAATTATGTTTTATTAGTTGATGGTTACTCTTTATACCTGTGGATATACTCGTTTATTCTATTGATTCTATACTTGTTATCCACTATTTATTTGCACCATATCAATTCAATTTCACTTAAAAGATGGTAAAAGTGATTTCAAGGAAATTTGTTGCAACTTCACGGTATGGTCTATAACTTTCATCTAATGATAATCTTGAATCAAAGGGAAATTCAGATGCAGATTACACTAGTAATCAGGTTGATAGCAAAAATTACTAGTGGAACATGATTTATGTTGAGATATATAGTAGCTGCATCATTTTCAAAGAAAATATCTGCATATATTTCACTTCAAATAATTTTCAATTAGTGGAAATTTTTCTTATAAAACCCCTTCCAGAAAATTGTTTTTATTGACCTTGTTTCAAATTAGTCATATTATAAAATTTGATTTTATAATTATCCTTGGATTTGATCTTAATGACTACATTAACTAATCTGACTCCCTACTAATTATTGAAAAGAAAAATAGTGATTCGAAAAGTGATTAGTGTCGATAATAATCATATAGTATAACTTAAGACAGTATAATTAGTAAATTTCTTTAGAAATTTAAACAAGAGTTATAAAAAAAATTATTGGTAAATATTTCATGACCATTTGTGTTTATATCATATTTCTATCAACCATCACTCATCATAATCCAATATGGTATGTCAATTTATGGTATTTTAAATGGAAAATTATCCGTTCTTCATTTTATTATATTTTTAGCAGTAAAACCATCCAAAGTATTCACTCTCATTTAAAAATCCTCACGGTTATGCATGAGTGAATTACTTGGAATTTTTTGTTATGTGCTTTCAAGCTCATTTAAAAGTTCTCATGATGTATACAACACATACCAAAATTGATTGATTTAATAGGCAAGTTAATTCTAATCCCATTTAAAAGACCTCACGGTTATGCCTGGTTAGAAGATGCTTAAAATTCATTTTTTATAAAAAAATATGAATACTACTAATCTCATTTAAAAGTCCTAATGGTTATGCATGGTTAGTAGATATTCAAATTCCTGATATAAATATACCACAAATATACACAACTATATGGTTTTATATGATGACATCATCCTCATCATTCTAAAGTGGAATATACGCCTAAAAGAGTATATACGATTTTTTCTTGGTTTTTTATTGAAATTTAATATTTATATTTTATTGGGTATTAATATTGTATAAATGTCTATCACTTTATCTCTATTTTTTCCAACGCTTTTACTCTTTTTGTGACAACAAAAGGGGGAGAGAAAAGTTAAGATTTTGGCAAATAAAGGTCAAATATTTTATTTTGTATTTTCTGCTTGCATCTTAGCTCATTTGCATATTTTATTTATTTGCATGCATATATGAAGATGGAGCTTTGTGTAGAGAGTGAGCATTCAAATAGGGGGAGCAAATAGAGTTCATCAATGATCAAATACATTTAATAAATTCAAAATCTTAAATATATGTTTGTTATCGTCAAAATAAGGAAATTATTGAATATGCTAGATATGATTTTCGTTTCAAGATAATAAACATATATATATATATATATATATATATTCATTCAAGTGTATTTCTTAAAGTACTATTTTATTTTTGACATAATTAATAAATATTTGCTGAATAAAATAAATAACATATAATTTAATATTCTATTTAACTCTATTTATACTCTATTTAACAGTGCTATTTTATTTTTCACATAATTAATAAATATTTGCTGAATAGAATAAATAACACAGAATTTAAATTCAAACGGATATTTTATTCAAACAAATATTCATTACAGTTTGAATTGTACAAATTTGAGCTCTCACTATATATACACAAATTCAATTACAATACAATTTTGAATACATCACAATTTTCATTTACAATGTTGTCCTCGCTACATATCGCTCATTCACTCGTATTTACCTTCAACTCTATTTCAGATTGAATCCAGCATCTGAGTAATATGAGAAATACACACTGACACAGTAAAATTGAGAAGGAAATATTTTTGCAATGTAAAATAAAATGTGTATGTGTGAAAATGTTATTTGTCTCAGTTATTTGAGTTGTTTGTCATCATTTAATTTTGAATTCATCATACACGAATAACTTGTGACATGCACAGTGCATCACTGTACATGCCACAAGACCATGCATACCGATATACACTTGATAAAATTACAGGGACATGTAAGCACAAGGTCAAACCCAAATCAAAAGCCGGGTTCAACTCAAGTGAAATAAATATTAAGTCACGATATCAGTACAAGATCAAACCCGAGCTATAAGCTGGATTCAACTCAGGTGCACTACAAACATCACAAAACTGTCGAGCACAAGAATTCAAATACAACCAGGTGAAGACTCAAGTGAAACATTGCACGGTAATAAACCATAATGCAACTCATCACAAACACACAAGGGCATAAAATGAGAAAAGCTTCAAAAGCATTTCAATCCAGAAAAGTTCAGACATGAACAGGATACAATATGCAAATATACATAGATAGTGTACATATGAACTGAACAAAAACTCTAACCAGAACCAGACCCGACAATGATGAAACTAGACTAAATTCAAGTGTCAACAGACCACCCCTGACCACATACAAGTCCAGAATCAAGATAACAGTGACACGGTGCATAAGTGCTGAACAACACAAATGCAAGCAGTTCAGTTCAATATGCAGCCACCAGACTACATGAAGTCTAAAGACTGCATACACCAACATCAATGGAACATGTTCACTGAAGTGGTCAGAGCAAACTATACCAGACTTGTATGCCACATATGAACCAAAAACTTCAACCACAACTAGCACATGCATAACAAAGTGCAGGCAAACTCCAAAATCATGTACAAGTGTAGCCTCAACAATGAAGGCCAAATGAAGAAATGGCTCAAAGACAATTTCACAAGAACAAGTCTGGCAACAAAGATATCATGAGCCATTTCAAAAATGCAAGCCAGTAGGTCATTCTACTCAAAATTTAAAGATACAGAGCAGACTCGAATATCAATGTCACCAATGAAACAAAAGGAACACAATATCATATGTACATATGTGCTCGAGACAATCAGAGAAGTTCTAAATGCATAAGAACTCAAATATTAGTGGACAGTGCAATGAAGACCACAAGACTCAAGTCTGCAACATAACAACACGAAGTCAAATCATAACTCAAGTGCAACCAGACTACATTGAAACAAAGAGCACAACATGAATATATACATGGGTGAACACACACACATATATATGTATATGTATATGTGTAGCACAACTAGAGGACGAGCCACTGATCAAAGTAGCAGCAATTTCAAATCATAGTAGCAAGCTCATTTTACTCCAAGTCAAATGTCGAGTCAACAGCATAAAGAATGGAATCAATATCAAGCCGCAAGTCAATCAAGATTATCAGCAAGTTCAAATGCCATAAAATCAGAGCCATGGTGGCCAAGGAGTCGAACAAAATTCAAAGCTGTGATTATCAAGTAAACAAGCAACAAAATATACAAATTGAAAAGGTCGGAAATCATCATGAGCATCCATATGATGATAAGCGGCCAAGCATATAAACAAACAAATTCAAAATGTGAAATACGAACGAAATTATAGGAATTAAAATCCTATATAAACCGTTAACATCATCGGCAGATAGTTCATCCAGTTCAAGCATATCAACCAAAAAATCAAAATCATAAATCACATACCAATTCATAGTCAACTCGATCAAATTGAAGCAGCTGTGTGAGAATCAAGGAAACGGTCGATTGCCGAAGCAAAGCAGAGCAATACCCATTGTAATCGACCAACTTTCAATCGATGGCTTCATTTCACAAACCCCTAGTTTTCGCAAAGAGGAACGAACGAGTAAAAGAAGAAGAAGGCATTATTTTCACGGAGCAAAATCAGCCAAAGGAATAAAAGAAGAAGGATTTTTTTTATCGCTTAGTTATTTGGGCCGATTTCACAATTTATTTTGAGCTTTTGTTTTTATTTAAGGGCTTTGTGTTTTTAATTGTTTTTAATTGCTTTTGAGTTTGTATTTTCCTTTTAAACCTTTGTAATTCCTAGTCGTGTAACTATGGGATGAACTACGGTGGTGTAGTTCGAGAATTCATAACTCGGTGGCAGAGTTGTTGCAGGGTTTTGAGCGTAGAGTTAGGTTAGTCGATAGCGGGTGTCGTGAGTTTATGTGTGTAAGCATATGACTACTTAATTTCTAGTAGAAACCTTGGGGGCAGCACGTAGGCATGGTTTTGCCGAAGTTGGGTAAATCTTTGTTGTTCTATTTCTGCATTTTTATATTCTGCTATTATCTGTGCTACTATTATTCTACTGTGATCAGTGCTATGATTATTTATATACTTTCGCAATAAATGTTCATAACTAACAGTATCACCTTATTCACCCCCTATAGGGTGAAATCGATCCTACAACGAACGTCGCCGTCGTTCCGTGAACCTTCATGAGCCTTCACCACCACAAATGATATCCCAAATTATAATTAATTTGTGAAAACATTTTTTAGGTAATTATATGATTAAAATTGTACATTTAATTAGGTAATTATAGGTTTGATTATCAATTTAATTATATGTTTAAAGTTATCCCTAATAATAATCCGAATATTTTTAAAACTATAATCCATGATATATAAATATAAATAATAGCAAGTTATACATAAGTATCCCTAGTATCCCTAATATAAAACTATATATAAAATTATAATTAAAATCAATAATAAATTATATATATGTTTATGTGTTATTAATATTTTAACATATGCTAACATACTCACACTCTCTCTCATACAATTTTTAGGCCCCGGTATAATAAGTAATTAAATTCCATTCTATTAGTGACTAAACATATATTGTTAATAACAATGTTATTTAAATTTGAATGCACATCTTGATTGCAACTTTTTTGCTATCATAATTCTAGATTTCCAAGCATCATGAACCCTTTGATTAGAAGTTTAATTTGGCCACATATTAAAACTACCATATATGATCATTATATAAATATTCATTTTTTAATTAAAATAAAAATCGATGTGCATCTGATAAGTTATTTTCTTGATTTTTCCCAATATTTGATAAGTTAGAAAAGAAATGATACTTATGTTCCTTAAATCAATATTTTAGATCGAGTGGTTAACAAAATTTCGATAGCACTTCCTTATTTTTCCCCATGCACACTATTTTGTGTATGATATAGGGAAAAGGGAAGTATAACCAAAAGCTCAATGGAATATTCACATGTGTAAACCCCTTATAGCCTCACTCCATATTATTAGACGGTATTACTCAGTAACACTCTTTTGTAATATGAGTATTGAGGTGGGATGTTACAGTTGATATCAAAGCTAGTTCAGAAAAATATAGGATATAAAGAGACATGAATCAGTAGCTTTAGATAGACTAAGGAGTCTTGGTGCCTTGGGTATTGGGTAGATTACCTAAGTATAAGTTAGGTGTACATGGTATTTTTAGGATATTTACCTAGGGGACGTACTTGCTATTTGTATGTTTTAATATATACGAATATATTTATCTTGTTTATTCTAAATTTAAATCACACTTTATGCAGAAGTGAGAATGGCTGGTAGTCAATTTTTCTAAATAGACGTCGGATAGTCTAGTGGTCTTGGTAATGAGGAAGTGTTAATGACCACCGATCAGTAGATGGAGCTTGTGTAGAGCATTCAGGCATCCAGTGCTTCCACAACTCCTACCCTCCTACTCCCAGCTTTGATTTTGCTTAGATTCGCAGTGATTATGCTAGCCTTAGAAGGAATACTTTCATAGGTATAGAGGGAGTCACTGGAGTTCAAGAGTGGCTCAAGACATGTAAACACATCTTTCATCGCATAGGAGTCATTAATCAGCAAGGGCTTCAGATTGCTTCTAGTTTGCTACAGGAGATGGCACTTGATTGGTATGAGATTTTAGTTGTTGAGATTGATGAGGATGAGCTATCCTAGGAATAGTTCAGGATTTGCTTTAAGCAGAAGTTCCTCCCCGAGGCAGAGAAAGTAGCTATGACTAGGAATTTTATTGACTTGAAATTCGAAGAGATGATAGTGGCAAAGTATATGACTACTTTTAAGGCTCTTTTGAAATATGTACCGATCTCATTAACGCTCCTCTCAAGAAGAATTATAAGTTTGTTTATGTCTTGACAAGGAATTAAGAAAGGCTTTGCTTCCACAACTTGAGGTTACTTTCGAGAAGCATGTTGGTCTACTTTGAGATTAAAGGAGGCTTAGAGAAAAAGTAGAGATGAGCGGTAGAGGAGCGAACCTAGTTTAGGTTAGAAGAGGAAGTTCTTATTCATGAAGCTGAATCCAAAGTTTCTGAACAAGAAGCAAGCAAGGGATAATGCACCATGTTTTCAGAGCCGACCCAGTGATTCAATGAAGTGCTACAATTATGGATAAAGAGGCTAGTATTCTAAGGAGTGTACTAAGTCTTGCATTTCACCATCTCAGAAGAAAGTGTAAAATCTACAATAAAGAAGCTCAACTTAGTGACACTTTCCCACTAGCTGGTAGGAGGAATGGAAAGTTGAATGTTATTGAGGCTTCTAGTGGATCATCTCAGAATAAGAGGAAAGCTCCATCCATGAATGAAGGTACTATCCTATTCAGAGGTTCTTCCTTTAGAGTTCGTTTCGACACTAGTGCATCTCATACATGTGTAAGAAACTAGTTGCTAAGTTTATCTTGATGTTGTGTGCTTGGTTACATCTGTGAGGATTACTAATGCTACTAATGGTTATGCAACCCTTAGGATGTTATGTAGGGATGTTGTTTTGGACTTATGTTGATTATCTTTCTTATGTGTTTTGCATGTCTTCAAGTATCTAGGATTTGACATTATTCTTTATATAGATTGGCTGAATTGTTAAGAGGCTCGTCATTTATGTTTTAAAAGAGTAATCACTCTTAGACATTTAGATTCCACAAAGCATCTTAGCCTACTCTTGGAAGCCTTAGTTGGTGCTCGAATGGTTCTCTGTTATCTCTTGTGTCTTAAGAAGAATGCCAGAATCCCTATTGTTAAAGATGATCTTGATGTCTTCGAGCCCATTACCGATTTGCCTTTGAGGCAGGCTATAGAATTTTGTATTGATCTTATTCTTGGAGCTCGGCCAACTAATCATCCTCCCACGAGGATTTCCACCAAAAAGAACGAGGAGCTAAAGAAGCGGTTTTAGAGTTAGAGGCTAAGCATTTTATTCAGTCTAGCAGTTCAACTTAGGGTGTCATGATAGTGTTTATGAAGAAGGTGGATGGGTCCTTAAGGTTGTGCACTGATTACCAAAAATTAAACGAGCTCACTATAAGGAATAAATATTATTTACCTAGGGTTGGTGATATGCTTGATCAATTTAGTAGTGCTAAGGTCCTTTCGCAACTTGACGTTGCCATCGATTTCCATCATCTCTGTATCGCAGAGGATAGTATTTCATTGATAGCTTTCCAGATATGTTATCGCTATTATGAATGGCCTATGATGCCATTTAAACCGACACATGCACCCTTATCTTCTTCGATCCGATAAACATGATCTTTAGAGACTATCGTGATGAGTTCTTCCTAGTATTCATTGATGATTTATTGGTTTTTTCCAAGTCAGAGGTAGAACAAGAGCAGCATCTTAGAGTTTTATGGAGACACTTAGGCAGAATCAACCGAAAGCTGAGTTCTCCAAGTGTCACATTTGGAAGAAGGAGGTGAAGTTCTTAAGCCACATAGGATCAGAGACTGGTATTTCTATTGACCCAGCAAGATTGTAGCAATTCAAAATTGGAAGAGGCCCAAGACTATTAATGAGGTCCGTAGTTTCCTAGGCTTAGCTAGTTATTATCGATGTTTTATAAAGGATTTCTCAAAGATTGTGCTACATCTTACTAATCTTACTAAGAAGGGGGTGAAGTTTCAGTGGTCAAATAGATGTGAGACAGATTTTTAGAGGTCGAAGGAGTTACTTACAGATGCACCCATTCTTATTGTACCGGAGGATAAGCAGGATCTTGAGGTTTAAACTAATGCTTGTGGTTCTAATTTTGGAGAAGGTCTTATGCAGGGAGGTAGAATGGTAGCTTATGCATCTAAGCAATTGAGGCCTAAAGTTCGTTATGTCACTAATGATTTGGAGCTTTCTGCCACAGCCTTTGCATTAAAGATGTGGGGACATTATTTGCTAGATGATAGATTTGTGCTTTATACAGATCATAGTTATTTAAACATCCACTCACTTAGAAGGATCTCAACATAGGGCAGTGGTGTTGACTTGAGTTTCTTGCACCCTATGACTTTGATATTCAGTACACCCCTAGGAAGGGGAAAAAAGTAGCCGATGCATTGAGTTGGAAGCATCTGGCTATTGTTTCTATGATGTTAACATAGTGAAAGGATTTGGAGTTGCATTCTATGTAACGACCCATAAATTTTGACGATTTTAAATGACTAATTTTTTTTTGAAAATAATAATAATTTAACAATGAAAATATGATATTTGGTATGCGTCTATTTTAGCATAGCAAGTGGCAGATTTTCATTGGACGATATATTTGTTATGTTGTATAGTTTCAATTTAAAAATTTATAATCAGTTAAATAGATGGAAATAAATTATATTTGAAATCTAAATATTTTTACATAACAAAAATGTTTACTATTTTTTGATGAGATGTCATATCTTGTTTCGCCAAATTTGGACTGCTCTAGCTCCATTTATCTTATTTTCGACGTATTAGCAGCAGTTGGCAACGAATATCGACTTTGATAGGATGATCGTATCGCCGATATCTGTGTACCATTCTATTCGTCTCGTCGTGCTGATCTCCATAGTATATTCATTTGTGCATTCTGGCATCCAATGCATGGTGAAATCTGCAAAACGGTTAGCCGTATCGGTACCTATTCCAATTCTTTTGTTTCCCTGTGCCCATTCGTTTGTTTCCCATGAGAAAAAAAATGGTCACCAATTTTTAGTATTCCTAGAAATGCAATCCTTAGCATTTTCTATCCCACCATATTCAATATGTTTGGTGGTTCATTTTCATTTTCTGATTCGTTCATCTCAGCTCCATTTCTTCCCTTACTTCTTCATTATTCATTCTGCTAATCCCAGCCCACATGAGCAATCCGAGCACCAAGAAACCATCCAACGCCATTATCTATTTTCCACCTTCGACTTTGTTACCATCACTGCTACATCCTTGCATCATCGAGCACCCCTCCGGAAAATAGAGCATAGACCACCTTCCTCTAGCACTGCAACCACAGCCTCATCCGTCACCACGCTCTACCGTTTCCATCTGACATACCCTCACACGAGCAGCCGCTCACCACCACCACCGTGTGATGCCACAACACCAAACCCATCACCAAATAAAACTCGACCCACAACCTTCCTATTCCATCGCACTGTAGATTTCTTTTTACTAATTTTGAAATATTGGATTTTAAAATATTATATATATATATAAGTCTGCAAGCATACCCAAGCTTGCTTAAAAAAAAATGATAATTGATAAATTTTGATATTTTCATATATGTGGTTTAATAAATATTTACTTATAAAATATTGATTTTTTTTAAAATATAGTATATATATATTAATTTAAATATGTGTGTAAAATTTAGATTTTTAAAATTGTACATTTTGGTAATTTAAATTTATAAGTTAAGTTTTGAAAATATAAATTTTAAGATTTTACTTATGATTTTATGATTTTAAAAATATAAAAATAAGTTTAATATATATGTGATCAGATTTTATATTATATATTCATCGATTCATGTGCTTTGCCTCATGTGCTCACTATCCGGAAATCTCAACATTTATTTCTTTTCTTTGCTCGTGTCTCTATCCGTGTGTGGGTTCGGGTCACCATCTTCGTCGTCATTGTTTTCATAGTCTAGAAAGGTGAGCAATCACTCACGATTTGTAATTTTATGTTAAGTAAACAAACATCACATGGATTGACCATTGAAATGTTTGTTCTAGCTAGGATTTTGTTTAGTTAATATATATATGATTTTATATGTTACGATGCTCACTTTGACATATATATGATGATATGATGTGATATTCATTTTGATGTACATGATATGTTGTTGTGTATAACACTTATATTGACATGAATGATATGTTAATTTGTGATTTACAATTGTAAGTTCCCTGTTAGTTAGGAATTCTTTATGAGTTGAAACGATACATACTCGAACGATCTTGTAGGTTAGGAAAAATCATTATGGGTTGAAATGATAATCCTAAGCGATTTTATAATTTTGGAATCGTAGGTTGAAACGATATATATACCCGTAAATATTAAATTATTGCGGATTGAACTGATAAATATCCATATCACTTGACCATAGGTTAGAAAATTATATACGGACACCGTTGGTCTATTTTAAATAATTTCCAAATTTTTGAAAGGAGAAATATTTGTGTATTGATTTTTAGAATATAATGTAAAGATATATTAATTTTAATATACATGAAAATTTATATTAGCAAATTATATGTTTTGGAAAATTTTAAAATTATAAGTTAAAATTTTGAAATGTAAATTATAAATTTTACTTATAACTTTATTATTTTTGGAATATATAAAAATAGATTTAATAATAAGATTTCATTTAATAAAATTTAATGAAATTTAATTTAATAAAGTTTAATTTAACAAAGTTTATTTTAATTAATATATAATATGTTTAAAGTATTTATTTAAAATTTATATCAATATTTTTAAATAGATATTTTAATAACTTTAATAAATAGAGGTTGGAAAAATAAATTAAAACTGACTTGAAATTTAAATTGGTTAATAATTGAATTTAAATAAAGGTTGATTTAGAACTTATTGATTTTGAGATTTCAAAGATATTTTTTTATAACTTAATAACTTGATTTTTATAAAGGTGATTTAATGAATATTTCGAATTTAAATAAAATTCTAATTGAATATTAAATTTTGATTTTGATTTCAATTTGAGATTTTATTTAAATATCAATAAAAAGGTGATTAAGTGAATAATTTCAAATTAAATATAATTGAAGTTAGATATTTAATTTTGATTTAAATTTGTAATTTAAGATTTTATTAAAATGTTATTAAAAAATGATTAAGTAGATAATTTTTAAATAAAATTAAAGTTAAAATTTTGAAATATAAATGGAATGTATCAAATTGGGTTATTATGAATTGTTCGGATATTTAAACTTTAAAACCTATTGACTTGGGAGTGGTTTAAATTTGAAGTTCAAACCTGGATTTGAAATCAATATAAATTAGAAATGTTTTAATGATAATTTGAATTGATTTGTGAAATTGGAAGAAACAATTCTTATTTGAAACTATTTTCAATATAAACTCTTATAATATATAAAATATTTTTAATGTTTAAACTATTTCAATCTATGATCTATTTTTAAATATAAACTATTTTTAATTTATAACTATTTCAATATATAAACTATTTTCAATATTTAAAATCTTAAGTTGGAACTGTTATGATTTATATTTAATGGATTTAAATGCGAATATTTTGATCTAATGGTTTAAACTATTTTGTGATATGATTTCGAAAGTAAATATAATTTCGAAAGTGATATGATTTTGAAATGAATATGATATTTTGATATGAATTATGAACTGCTTGAAATATAAAATGACCACGGTATGAAATAAGCTTTTGGTTATTAAAGAGACTGCAATCGGATATTGTCATACTCTCTGCCAATACCAAAAACAATTTTAACAACTATGCACATGGCGGAGATTTCAGAAAGAAGTAGGATGGTTTGGCAAATGTCTATATGAGGTATGAACACAACCCTGACTCCCGCAAGTTTGCTTGATGCGGCTTAAACAGGTTCTATATTGGGCCAAGTGGGGTCTCCCCTATTATCGGGCACATTTCGTCGATTCCATTCTATTACTTTGTGATTTGATTGTGTGCACCTTAGATTTGGGAGTGTGTCTTAAGGTGGGCACTAGTAGCTGCAATGTGTTACCACCTGTCCGGGAGTGCAAAACGGTAGTATCCTACCCTGGGCATTGTCTCGCGTGCCTTGTCACATGCCTTATCGCGCCCGCTACGAGTTTGGTTTGTACCATACCTTTGGAGTGCTCCCTGAGTAAACCACCGGTTTGGTGGAGCTTGCTTTATCTGTATAGACTACGAGAATAAAAAATGTGTTAAGGGGGATATTGCTAACGCTTTAACGCTATTTTAGTATTTTACTTTAGTGTAGACATTATTGATGTAGCGTATTGTACTATGTATGTAGATAGTTTAACGGATCCTTAAAGGATGGGAATCCCAAACATCCTTTAAGTTATATTGCATTTCACTTGATTTGATTTACTAGATTAAGAACGTTAATCCTGACTCGAGTGTTTTGTGTTTTGCTTTATGCTTGGGTCAGACTGAGTGTCGCAGCATTTGCGACTCACCTTTGGAGCTTAGATATTTTTTGAAGATCTGTCTTATATCTACTCAACCTTTAGTTATTTCTAGCTGTTTTGTTCAGACTTGGCATTCGCTTATTGTGACGACCGCCCATGACTCCCGTAAATAAACAAGGGAATGGTGCACTGAAAGGCGTGCCAGGCAGTCATGGACGATAGTCAAGGTAAGGTAAACACAGAATAACCTATCGTATTACTCACAGCGCATGGATAAAATACAATAGAAAGTATACATAGTGAAGCTCTATAGAACAGAAGTCTCATCATATAAGCTCTTAACAATTTGATACAAACATCTGAATAGCCAATACATCAAGCCTCACTACATAACACTCAGAGAATCATACAAACAGCGGAATACCCAGTACATATAGTAAGAAAACAATATGCAAAAGCCTCCAACTCGTCTTCGTCGTCAACAGCGTTAGTCACTAAGAACAGCACCTGTCACCTGCTACCTAGTCTGCCCATCCCAACATGGATGAACAGCCCAAGGTAATAATAGTTAAACATAAAACCTTGAGTCAGACAAAAGTCTTAGTGAGCAGTAAATCAACTATCAAACATACCAAAAGAGTATAAAGGGTACAAAGGAATAGGAACCCAACCATCCCACTCCACCTCTTTCTACAGTGATAGCCCCAGACACACTAAGCAGAAGTAAACATAGCAATTCAGACATTCAAAGCAAAGTAATTATCGCTCGAGTCAAGGTCGGCGTTTTCCAAGTACAAACCCCCAAGGCCTAAACCAAGATCAAATAAGCACCATGAAAACATCGCTCTTGACCCAAGTGACGATACAACCAAACATCCAAACACCCATGACTCTGGCTATCACTGTTATCATTACCTTGATTTCACCGTTAATTGAATGACCGGCCCATTATTTCATCCGTCCGCCAAGGGCTAATGGCAACCTCGGTTCTAGACATAACTCCGCACGTCGTCGTGACCCGTGCCTAGGACTATCGCATCTTCCCAGAGTACTAGCACGTCATCGTGACCCGTGCCTGGAACGTCATCGTGACCCGTCCCAACGTACTCTTGCTTTGAGCATGCTAGAACCTTCAACAACGATGAAATCTCAGCCTTCTAGTCATCCTCCTTGACGACTATTTCCATACTAGCTCAAGCGCCTCTCAAGCTAACCATTATCCACAAACTCGGACCACATCACCGAGTTACCAACATGCTTGGGATGATCCCGTCTGGATTAAACCAAGGCTTTCTCACATCATACTTTGCTTCATCGCATCATAGCAAAGTCCTATCTCAACATCATGGTTTGCCTCATCGCATCATGGCAAAGTCCCATCTCAACATCATCATCAAATCTATCCATATGAGCTTCAACATCCGCTTCATATGCCACAAGCAGCTTTCCTTATTCAAGAGCTTTTCCACTTTGCTTTTGAATCATCTTCGACCATACTTGTCCAAATTCAATTACTAATCAACTAATCAATCAAATCAATCATTCATCCAAGTAATCAATCATTCAAATAAGATCTAAATAAACAGTTATAACAATAATGGCAATTTCGTAATTAAATGGTCCGAATCTAACAAGCATGAATTCTAAGTAATACCTTGATGAATGAACTAGCATAGGTTAACATATAGTAAAATGGATATCAAAACTTTATGAACAATAGATCTACATGCAGACTTAAGGAAAATGCATGAAATCACTATCTTTAACACACAAACAAACCACCGATCCAATATACTCCTTTGGGTCCATGTGAGAGATAACCACCACTCACCGAATCACCTAAACACCTCAAAATCAACTAACTCTAGATCTGGACAGCAAAGGATCTAGCTTGATCCCCCAAAGCTCCTCTTCAAATGATGAAATCTCTCTTCGATGGATGGAGATCTCTAACTTTGGCTCTTGGATCTTCGATTTAAACTTCAATCTAGATGGATGGAAGCACAAGATTAAATTGGAGAAAAGAAGCGAAGAAGTGTTGTAGTCGAGCTCTCAAAATGGCAGCACTTCATTGCTTCGAAATCCGGTGCCAAAAAGTGAACCAAAGCCCTCTATTTATAGGCTGGAAATTGGGTCGTTCGTACTTAGGTCGGTCGCTCTTAGGTCAGCCGCGACCTAACGACCTAACACCCCCTACCGACCCAACAACACAACACACACACACGGCTTAGCACGCGCACGACTTAACACTCATGCGGCCTACAGACTCGAGTCAATGACCTAACAAGTCCACGACTTAACCTATGCGCGACTCAACACAGGCACGACTCAACCTAACGACCTAAGTCCTTAACACACGTGCGCGACTTACGACTTAGCTGAGATGTCGACCTAACCACTACAGCGACCTAACTACACAAGGCAAACCACCATAAGTCGCATACGACCCAGCGACTTACGACCTAACCCTAAGTCGCTTGCAACCTTAGGTCGTCTCACGATCTAACTATAACCCGACACTCACCACTAGGTCGCTAACTCGCTAACTACCATAAGTCGCTCCACTACCTTAGGTCGCTCAACACCTTAGGTTGCTCAACCGACCTAACTTCCACACGACCTATCTCCTATACGACTTAACCCCTACACGATCTAACTCCTAGGTCGTTCCAAACCTATAAGTCGCTCAACTCAAATCCCTTAACTCGCCCAATCATACTTTAAGTCGTTACTTCTATAGGTCGCTCCACTCAACCTAACTCTCATACGACCTAAGCACCACACGAGATAACTTAACATGACTTAAACTTTGGTCGACTCATACTCTAAACGACTTAACAACATCAACGACTTAATGTCGACAATTTTACAATCTTTCGATTCGTAAAAATACGGGTCGTTACATTCTCTCCCTCTTAGGAATTTCGTCCCCGAAATTCCAAACAAACAAGAGCAATCAAAACTATTCTGCATGTCTATCATCCATAGCAATCATTAAACCATGCATCCAATTACTAACCTGACATGCAGAATTCTAAGATTAGAACAAGTTACAATTTCATGAGATGCCACGACACCTTAGGGCCATACCTCGAAGAGTTCAGGATGAGCTGCTTTCATCCTCTCTTCCTCCTCCTATGTACAGTCGTTAACATCATCACTCCATTGTATCTTGAGCAACGTAATCTTCTTCCTCCTAAGCTGTTTCATGTCAGTTTCCACAACACGAAGCGGCTTACGAGGTCTTGTAACAACTGGGTCAACCTCTAAATCTTCACAGCTATCAGCAGAAACCACTGTATTCGAGTCGTGCACATATTTCCGTAGATAAGATACATGAAAAACATTGTGCACACCCGACATCTTTTTTGGTAATTCCAACTTATAAGCGAGCTCTCCAATTCGTTCGATAATCGGGAATGGTCCCACAAATCTCGGAGTCAACTTTCCTTTCTTCCCGAATCGAATGACATTCTTCAGAGGAGAAATCTTCACAAAGACCATATCACCTACGTCGAATTCCAAATCCTTACGACGCTTATCTGCATAACTTTTCTGACGGTCTTGGGCTGCCTTCATTCGTCGTCGAATGATCTCGATGCAATCCGAAGTCTGTCGAATCATTTCTGGCCCCAGTATCAACTTTTCTCCAGTTTCCAACCAACATGTCGGAGAGTTACACGGTCTTCCATACAACGCTTCATATGGTGCCATACCAATACTTGACTGGTAACTGTTATTATACGCAAATTCCACCAAATGAAGATGATCTTCCCATGATCCTCCGAAATCCAAAACACATGCTCTGAGAAGGTCTTCCAAAACTCGATTGACTCTCTCGGTCTGACCATCTGTTTGGGGATGATAAGCTGTGCTCAAACACAACTTGGTTCCCAAAACTTCCTGAAAGCTCTTCCAAAATTCACTAGTGAACAATGGATCTCGATCGCTCACTATACTCTTCGGAATACCATGGAATCGAACTATCCACTTAACATACAACTCAGCCAATTTCGATGCAGTCCTAGTTGATCGGACAGGAATGAATCTTGCACTCTTAGTCAAACGATCTACGATGACCCAAATCCCTTCATTTCTTGCCCTGGTTCTAGGTAGACCATCGATGAAATCCATCAATATTTGTTCCCACTTCCATGTAGGAACTTCTAATGGCTGAAGCAATCCACTTGGCTTCTTCTGTTCGGCTTTTACCAACTGGCAATTCATGCACTTGGAAATAAAATTTCCAACATCATTCTTCATACCTTCCCAGTAATAGGTTCTCTTCATATCCCGATACATCTTATTTCCTCCTGGATGAATTGTTAACTTCGAGTGATGACTCTCCTTTAAAACTTCATCTCTCAATCCATCTATATCGGGAACAACTAATCGTCCTTGCTTCCGAAGCCAACCCTCTCGATCGACTTCGAATCCTTTATCCTTTTCTAGGTCCAATCCAGATTCCAAATCATGGATAATCTTGACAAGCTTATCGTCTCGCTTTTGGCTCTCGCCAATTCTTTCCACAAGTGTAGGTCTTATCGATAAGTTTGCCAACATCTCAGGTTCCAATTCACATCTAGGCCTAAAGTCAAATCCAGCCAAATACTCAAGACTCTTCCATTCCGAAAACATGACTCCCAAACCAGCATGTCTTCGACTTAATGCATCTGCCACTGCGTTACCTTTTCCCGGAGTATAGGCTATACCAAAATCATATGATGATAAAAACTCTAGCCATCGTTGCTGTCGAAGATTCAAATCTTTTTGGGAGAAAAGATACTTCAACGACTTATGATCTGTAAACAACTCGAATCGAACTCCCAATAGATAATGTCTCCACATCTTCAAAGCAAATACAATTGTCGCTAACTCCAATGAGTCGGATAATTCCTTTCATGCGGCTTCAGTTGTCGACTTGCATATGCAACAACTTTATCCTTCTGCATTAGCACTGCTCCAAGTCCAGTACCACATGCATCGGTGTAAACCACCATCTCATCATTCCCACCTGGAATAGTCAAAACAGGAGCACTTGTCAGTCGCTCTTTCAGAATTCCAAAAGCTTGCTCACTCTTAGCATCCCATCTGAATATCTGATTCTTTTTCGTCAATCCTGTCAATGGTGCAGCTATCTTGGAAAAGTCTTTGATAAACCGACGATAGTATCCTGCTAATCCAAGAAAACTTCTCACATCAGATGCATTCTTAGGTCTAACCCAATCCTGGATTGCTGCCACCTTGGCGGGATCAACCGCTATTCCATTTCCAGAAATAACATGGCCCAAGAACCTCACTTCACTCTTCCAGAAGTGACACTTCGAAAACTTAGCCCTCAGCTGATGTTTTCGCAAGATTTCCAAAACAATCCGCAAGTGCGTCTTGTGCTCTTCTTCAGTTCTGGAATAAATCAGAATATCGTCCACGAACACAAGTACAAACTTGTTCAACTGATCTCTGGATACTCTATTCATAAGATCCACAAAATATACTGGTGCATTGGTCAATCCAAATGGCATTACCAGCCACTCATAAAAACCGGATGGTGTCCTGAAAGCAGTCTTCGGCACACTATCCTTTGCCACTCTCAACTGGTGAAATCCCGTTGCCAAATCCATCTAAGAAAACACCTTAGCTTCGTGAAGCTGATCAAACAAGTCATCTATTCTCGGCAATGGATACTTGTTCTTCTTAGTCACTTTATTCAGCTCACGATAATCCACACACAACCTTAACGATCCATCCGCTTAGGTTGCAAACACAACTGGTGCACCCCATTCGGACGCACTACGCCGAATGAATCCTTTCCGTAAAAGGTCATCAACTTGCACCTTCAACTCTTGCTGCTCCCTAGGCGCCATTCACCTAAGAGGCATCACAACAGGTCTGGCTCCTTCAACTAGATCGATACGAAACTCGATCTCTCTATGCGGCGGTAACCCTTTGACCTCGTCAAAGATATCCTCAAATCCATTCACAATAGGCACCGATGACAGTCCATCCCGTGGAACAACCAGCGAATACATGAAGCTCATGAAGACGCCTTCTTCATGCTTACATCGTATCACAACCTTTCGCCCCTCCACATTCTCGACTGTCACCTCCAGCCTCTTACAATCAACCCTTGCCGCATACTTCCTAAGCCAGTCCATACCCAAAATAATTCCGAACCCCGCAAAGTTCAGAACAAAACAATCACAAACAAAAGAGCAATCATGACTCGATACAACTAGACCACGGCATAGCATACACAAACAAGACGAACCCCCAACTGGATTATTCACAACCAATGGTCTATCAACAATATCCGGTTCCAAACCCAACCGGCCTACAAGTTTACTACAAACAAAGGAATGCGACGCCCCAGTATCAAACAACACTCTAACTGGAACACCACAAATTGAAAGAGTACCTTGAACCACCATACTCTTTCCCTTCTCTTCGGCAGTAGAAGCTTTCAAAGATGATGGCACAGCCCCCAAAGCATAAGCTTGCACAATCTGCTTGTCTTTTCTCGGTTCTGGACAATTCCTCTTGATATGCCCTAACTTATCACACTTGTGGCACTTCAACTGCACCTTTGGATTCTTGCAATCCCTAGAGAAATGGCCCTTTTGCCGACAATTGTAGCAGGTCAGTTCACCCTTTGGCTTCTTCTGGCCATCCTTACCCTTCTGCTGCTGCTGCTTCCTTTTCTTGTTTCCATTTTGCTCCTTGGTCACAGCAACTACAGATCCTTCTTTAGGAAACAAATTCTCATGCCTGAGAGCTTTCTCCACAAGCTTCTCAAATGGATCATCCAGATGATCCACCAACTGCCTCCCAAGATAAGTGTCCAAGCCTGTCACAAACTTCTCATTCTTCTGATAAGGGGATTCAATATACGACCGAGCATACTTGGACAAGGCTTCAAACTCAGAAACATACTCAAGAACTGGCCTTCCACCTTGCTTGAGTTCCACAAACTTCTTGAACAGAACAGATTTCTGAGCTGTAGAAATGAACTTAGCCTCAAACCTAGCTTGGAATTGCTCCCAAGTGATCTCTTCCTCCGAAGTATCAATGGTGATAGAGTTCCACCAATCAGAAGCTCTCCCTTGAAGCTGTCTTGATGCAAGCTTCCTCTTAGTTGCATCCTCAATTCCCAAATCACCAAATATCCTTCTACAAGCATCAATCCATCTCTGCACTTCAATGGTTGATTCTGTTCCCAAGAAAACCTTTCCTCCAAGAGAAGTATAGTCTTTGCACAACTTAGCAAAATCCACTGGTTTTGGGGCTTGAACTTGAACTCCAACATCTACTGATGGCCCTGGAGCTGGCATCCTTCTCATGATTGAAGTCATCATAGCCTCGAACATAGAAGCATAATCAGCAGCCCCCTCAACAGCATGGCCTCCCCTAGCAGCTGGTCTCCTTCTTCGATTCATTCCTAATATCTAAAAGAAATGATTAATATACCCTGAGAAACAACTGCATAAGAAGTTCAAATCCTTCTAAGCTACTATATTATATATAGTAATCATCCATCAAAATTACAATTACGTCTCTCATACGTAGTTACGTTAGCGAGCGTTGGCTAAAATCGATTAACCAAAGCTCTGATACCAAATGTGACGACCGCCCATGACTCCCGTACATAAACAAGGGAATGGTGCGCTGAAAGGCGTGCCAGACAGTGATGGACGATAGTCAAGGTAAGGTAAACACAGAATAACCTATCGTATTACTCACTGCGCATGGATAAAATACAATAGAAAGTATACATAGTGAAGCTCTATAGAACAGAAGTCTCATCATATAAGCTCATAACAATTTGATACAAACATCTGAATAGCCAATACATCAAGCCTCACTACATAACACTCAGAGAATCATACAAAAAGCGGAATACCCAGTACATATAGTAAGAAAACAATATGCAAAAGCCTCCAACTCGTCTTCATCGTCAACAGCGTTAGTCACTAAGAACAGCACCTGTCACCTGCTACCTAGTCTGCCCATCCCAACATGGATGAACAGCCCAAGGTAATAAGAGTTAAACATAAAACCTTGAGTCAGACAAAAGTCTTAGTGAGCAGTAAATCAACTATCAAACATACCAAAAGAGTATAAAGGGTACAAAGGAATAGGAACCCAACCATCCCACTCCACCTCTTTCTACAGTGATAGCCCCAGAGACACTAAGCAGAAGCAAACATAGCAATTCAGACATTCAAAGAAAAGTAATTATCGCTCGAGTCAAGGTCGGCGTTTTCCAAGTACAAACCCCCAAGGCCTAAACCAAGATCAGATAAGCACCATGAAAACATCGCTCTTGACCCAAGTGACGATACAACCAAACATCCAAACATCCATGACTCTGGCTATCACTGTTATCATTACCTTGATTTCACAGTTAATTGAATGACCGGCCCATTATTTCATCCGTCCGCCAAGGGCTAATGGCAACCCCGGTTCTAGACATAACTCCGCACGTCGTCGTGACCCGTGCCTAGGACTATCGCATCTGCCCAGAGTACTAGCACGTCATCATGACCCGTGCCTGGAACGTCATCGTGACCCGTCCCAACGTACGCTTGCTTTGAGCATGCTAGAACCTTCAACAACGATGAAATCTCAGCCTTCTAGTCATCCTCCTCGACGACTATTTCCATACTAGCTCAAGCGCCTCTCAAGCTAACCATTATCCACAAACTCGGACCACATCACCGAGTTACCAACATGCTTGGGATGATCCCGTCTGGATTAAACCAAGGCTTTCTCACATCATACTTTGCTTCATCGCATCGTAGCAAAATCCTATCTCAACATCATGGTTTGCCTCATCGCATCATGGCAAAGTCTCATCTCAACATCATCATCAAATCTATCCATATGAGCTTCAACATCCGCTTCGTATGCCACAAGCAGCTTTCCTTATTCAAGAGCTTTTCCACTTAGCTTTTGAATCATCTTCGACCATACTTGTCCAAATTCAATCACTAATCAACTAATCAATCAAATCAATCATTCATCCAAGTAATCAATCATTCAAATAAGATCTAAATAAACAGTTATAACAATAATGGAAATTTCATAATTAAATGGTCCAAATCTAACAAGCATGAATTCTAAGTAATATCTTGATGAATGAACTAGCATAGGTTAATATATAGTAAAATGGATATCAAAACTTTATGAACAATCGATCTACATGCAGACTTAAGGAAAATGCATGAAATCACTATCTTTAACACACAAACAAACCACCGATCCAATATACTCCTTTGGGTCCGTGTGAGAGATAACCACCACTCACCGAATCACCTAAACACCTCAAAATCAACTAACTCCAGATCTGGACAGCAAAGGATCTAGCTTGATCCCCCAAAGCTCCTCTTCAAATGATGAAATCTCTCTTCGATGGATGGAGATCTCTAACTTTGGCTCTTGGGTCTTCGATTTGAACTTCAATCTATATGGATGGAAGCACAAGATTAAAGTGGAGAAAAGAGGCGAAGAAGTGTTGTTGTCGAGCTCTCAAAATGGCAGCACTTCGTTGCTTCGAAATCTGGTGCCAAAAAGTGAACCAAAGCCCTATATTTATAGGCTAGAAATTGGGTCGTTCGTACTTAGGTCGGTCGCTCTTAGGTCGGCCGCAACCTAACGACCTAACACCCCCTGCCGACCCAACAACACAACACACACACACGGCTTAGCACGCGCACGACTTAACACTCATGCGGCCTACAGACTCGAGTCAACGACCTAACAAGTCCACGACTTAACCTATGCGCGACTCAACACAGGCACGACTCAACCTAACGACCTAAGTCCTTAACACACGTGCGCGACTTACGACTTAGCTGAGATGCCGACCTAACCACTACAGCGACCTAACTACACAAGGCAAACCACCATAGGTTGCATACGACCCAGCGACTTACGACCTAACCCTAAGTCGCTTGCAACCTTAGGTCGTCTCACGATCTAACTATAACCCGGCACTCACCACGAAGTCGCTAACTCGCTAACTACCATAAGTCGCTCCACTACCTTAGGTCGCTCAACACCTTAGGTTGCTCAACCGACCTAACTTCCACACGACCTATCTCCTATACGACTTAACCCCTACACGATCTAACTCCTAGGTCGTTCCAAACCTATAAGTCGCTCAACTCAAATCCCTTAACTCGCCCAATCATACTTAAGTCGTTACTTCTATAGGTCGCTCCACTCAACCTAACTCTCATACGACCTAAGCACCACACGACATAACTTAACATGACTTAAACTTTGGTCGACTCATACTCTAAATGACTTAACAACATCAACGACTTAATGTCGACAGTTTTACAATCTTTCGATTCGTAAAAATACGGGTCGTTACACTTATGTATTGAGACTTCTATGTATTCGGGATTTCTGTTGTATTTTGTTTTAAACTATGATGTTTATGTAGTAGCTCATGAACTACAATTTGTCTAATTCGTTGCTCATTGTTATGTTACTCTATGTCTGTGATTCCATGGTTGGTTTATTTACTGTATCTGCTAAGTTTTTCCAACATATAAATCAACAATACATTGTTTTGAGCAATTCAAGTCTGACATGTATGGATTATTGTCGATTTGCATGGTTCGAAATAACATGCTGTTACATATGGTATCAATGCTCTGGCTTAGGCAAAAATTATCATTTCGACTAAAAACTCATTAGAAATACGGTAGTAATACCCTAGAACGAGTAAAATTAATTAAAGAATCATCTTTGTTCGAGCTTGGAATTCTTTGTTAGGATCCTCTTAGATTTGTATTTCCTTTGAATTTTTGGAACTTTCCCTTTATTCTGAAATCCATTCTTGTCTTCTCCTATTCGTGTCCTTCTTGATACTGGAGCATCCCATAGCTCTATTTCTATTGATCTTTGTAATAAATTTGAGTCATCTTGCAACCTCAATTGCAACTTCATCCTTATGTGTGACTAATCCCATCGTCGGTCCCGCCAACATTAGTACGATCTGTAAAGGGGTGAAACTCCTTTATATCAGGCATCGATTCACCGAAGATTTCCACATCCTTGATTATGATGCTGTTATTTCTTGCAAAACCTGAGTTGTTTCTCTAGTAGATGACCAAGGTAATTTTTTTGTGATTGAATGTCGATTTCCTTAGGATTTGTGGGTAGTTTTACCTATTCGCTTGATTTCTAGCTTAGTGATCTTGACTTTACTTCTGTTGTCCAACTCTTTCCGGACGTCTTTGGTGAAGTCACTTCTCCGTCTTCCAAGTGGGAAATTGAATTCAATATCAATCTTATTCCTGGAGGTCGACCAATCTTCGCTCCTCCTGGAGAATGGTTTCATGTATAGTTGGTCATGCCTTTTGGAATAACTATTGCTCTTGCCTTCTTTGTCGTTCTCATGAATCGCACTTTCCGCGATGTTCTCAACAAGTTGTCCTAGTTTTCTTTGATGATATTCTCAACAAGATAATTATCTTATCTTCCATTCGAGCCTATCTTCTTAGTTAGAATTCTCTTTGACTATGTTCCCCTAGATTTGAATATTTAAATCCATTGTTAAATCACCCTATGAGAGACGTATTTGTAATTGATATAAAAATGTTTTGTATTGTGTTGTTTGAATTTTTAAGTTTGAATTTTGGGCTTCGATCGTTTCATCTGGCCAACGCTATCAATAGAAATTCCAAAATACTTGAACAGAGCAAACTGACACAATATACTTTTTGAAATTGGTAAATGAAATAATTCTAGGTATGATGAAATTATATACATATATATAAGCATAATTTTCTGAAATTAGATGGTTAAATGAATTGGTTGTTAGAAATGATAGTACTTGATTATCATTTATTATTTTGTAAACATTTCTAAACAATTATCTATTATTATATGTTATAAGAGGTTGAAATTTTAAAATGATTTGCAAATGAAATGAATTTAAAGATTGAGAATTAAATTTCCGGTGCTTTTTAAAATTTGGTTTTCAAGGTCTTGGGAAAATATATTTATTGATTGAGTAAATGGATTGAAACTAAATTTGCTGATTATTAATCAATTAAAAAAACTAATGAAATTTATATGGTTTGAATTAAGTGTTTATCTAGTTCTTTGTATTTTGAATCTATCTATCTTTTTGTTACTTCTATTCTCCCACCTCATTCTTTTTCAGGGACGAAAAGTTTTGAGTGGGGAAGAGTGTAACAACCCATAATTTTTAACGGTTTAAATAATGTAATTTACTGAACTTTTCTTGAAATTAAAATAATTAAATTGAAATAAAAATTTGATATTTTAAATTCATCTATTTTAACTTAGCAAATGTCAAATTTTCATCAAAAAATATGGAGGTTAATTCTGTTATATAATTTTCAACTTCAATTTAAATCAATTAAATTTGATTGAAATATAAAATATTTTCAAAATCTATACATTTTTACATAATTAAAATGTAAATCATTTTCTGAGTGAGACGTCGTAATTCGTTCATCAAATTTGGATCGTTATAGCTCCGTTTATCCTCTACGTTTTAGTAGCATTTTGGCAGCGAAATATCAAATTTTGATATGATTATTATATAGCTTATATCTGTGTACCATTTTGTTCGTCTCATCATGCTGATCTTCATAGTGTATTCATTCATGTATTTCGGGATTCGATACGCGTTAAAATCCATAAAACAATTAGCCGTATCGGTACCCTTTTTGAGCTTTTGATATTCTATGTCCATTCAAATTTCAAAGGGTTGAAATAAACAGCCACTGCCATTTATTATTTCTAAAAATCAATGATTGACTTTTACCATTCCATCATTCCTAATTGATATTTGCTATTTCATTCTGGTTCGTTTCATTTCTGGTTCTTGTTTTATTTGTGTGACTATTCCTTTCTCTTCCTTTCGTTTTCTTTAGTTCTGCTGTAAAAAAATATAATTCGATTTAAAATTGCTTTAGTTCAGTGAACAGTGCTTGCCATCAATCCAAAACCAGTTTCATCTTCTTCAAATTTTTCCCCTTCATTTTGCAAACCCAACCATCTCCTATTGTCGTCCTCGTTGCTTCTCGTCTATCAACCTGACCGAGATCCACCTCGACCACTGTCAACGTCGAAATAGCCATGCTCTACCATGCCGAACATCTCAATTCCCAATCACCTGGCCTTGTTGACCATCTAGCCGTGCCTACCTTAAAAAATATACAAGCTTATATACTAATTCTATAGAAAACCAAGCTACTCTTCCTCTCTCAAACTTAAGCCTCACCCCCATGCTTAACCCTTATCCAACACAGCCGAGACCCATCATGCCTCCTCCTAAAAAGATAAGAAACATGACAGCACGTGACCCACCATAGCCTCGGCCTACTTGGCCTTGCAAAACCGATCACTCCGTCTTTTGTAAAAAGGTACAATATATATATATATATATATATATATATATATATATATATATATATCTCATTATATATATATAAGTTTTATATATACATATATCATTTTATATATACATTCGTACGTGTGTGTGTATATATATATATGAAATTTGAAGGTAAAATATTTGTTAGTAATATTGATTTCTTACTGTATATATATATAAATTATAAAGTGGTTTATGTTGTGGAAGTTATACTAGTTGTATATATGTTCTATCGGGTTTTTTAACATATATATATATTAAGATTGTATTATATATTATATATCTTATGCCATTGATTATTGTTTTTTACATTTTTATACTGATAGCAATATTAAGTTATATATATACGATCTGTTTTATATGTGTAAGTTTATTTAAGTGTATATAACCTACCATGTGTATATGTAAGTTACGAAAGTTGGTTGTTACATAAATTACAAGTTTATATATATGATCTGTTGACCTCAAATATATATTATAATAAATTGATTTTATAATAATTGTCAATAAATATTGATTTTTTAAATTATAATAAGTATGTAAGTTTATATATATGTTTATATATTAGTATATGTATATAAGTATATATGAGTTGGTTTTTAATATATACATATATATATGGAGATTTTATTTTTATGTGTTTGAATTAAATATTGATTTGAAATTATATGTCTTAAAATTGATTTTTAGAAAACATATTATATAACATATATTTGTTTCATCAATCTCTGGTTCGTCTTGACCTACTTTTCCAATATCGATTTACTGCAGCAATTCATAACTTGTCGTTGTTTACCTAGTTCGTGTCTGTATCCGTGCGCGTGTCCTATCTTCTCGAGCCTCGAAAGGTGAGCAATCACTCACGATTAGCATTATTATATTTAGTAGATTCAATTCACATGAAATGACGACTGAAATATGTTGTCAGACATTGAATTGTTAGTTATTCAATTGTTAAATCTAATTCTATTATCAGCAATTGTTTGCCTATGACGTATGTCACCATAACCCTGTTGTATATATTATATATAAATTTGTTATTGATGATATATGCCTGTTGTTGATATGTTGTATTATTATCATTTTTCTTCTCACTTTGCAAGTTCCCTGTTAGTTAGAAATCACTATGGGTTGAAATGATACGTGCCCGAACAATATTATAGACTTGGGCAAAATCGTTATGGGTTGAAATGATAAACCCAAGCGATTTTCATTGATTTTGAAATTTTGGGATTGCGGGTTGAAATGATATACACCCGTAAATGTTAAATTATTGCGGATTGAAATGATAAATATCTATATCACTTGATCATAGGATAGAAAATTATATACGGACACCGTTGGTCTATTTTGAAAAAATGATTACCAAAGTTTGAAAGGAAATATATGGATTTTATTAAATATTGTATTTTTTAGAAACTATAATGTAAATAATTTATTCTAACATATGTGTAAAATGCAGATTTTTAAAATTATATGTATTGGAAATTTTAAATTTAAAGTTTTTAAAAATATAATTTTTAAGATATTTATTATAATTTTATTATTTTAGAAATATATAAAATATGATTTAATACAAAAAAAATTCATAATAAGATTCAATTCATTAAAATTTAGTTTGAGTGATTTATAATATGTTTAATTATTTATTTAAATTTATATTAATACTTTAAAAATAGATGTTTTACAACTTTAGTAATTAAGGTTAGGAAGATAAATTAATGTTGACTTGGAATTTAAATTGGTTAATAATTGAATTTAAATAAGAATTGATTTGAACTTATTGATTTTGAGATTTTGAAAGATATGATTGATAACTTGATTTGATAAAAAGGTGGTTAAATGAATATTCTCAATATTAAAATTTAGATTAAATATTTAATATTGATTTAAATTTATAAATTAGATTTTATTCAATTGTTATTAAAATGATTAAGTGAATTTTTTTCCAATTTGAATAAAATTAAAGTTAAATGTTGAAATCTAAATGAAACTTATATTGAAAATGTTTGAATATTTAAACTTCGAATCTTATTGGAATTGAAATGATAGTTCAAACCTGGATTAGAAATTGATAGAAATTAAAATGGTTTATTGAGAATTTGAATTGAATCTTTAACCTTTTAAATTGAAAGTGTTGAACATGGATTGATTTAAAATGAATTTGAATTATGTTGATTTGAATCGATTTGTGGAATTGTATGAAGCAATTCAAATTGGGAAACTATTTCAGTATAATTTCTTGAAATAAATACAAACTATTTTTAATTTACAACTATTTTAATTTATATCTATCTTAATATATATGCTATTTTTAATATCTAAACTGTTTAAGTTGGAACTGTTATGGTTACAAAAGTGTTATGATTTCAAAGTTTTATGATTCCAAAGTGTTATGATTTCAAAATGTTATGATTTCAAAGTGTTATATTTTCAAATTTTATGATTTCAAAAGTGTTATAAATTTGAAAGTGTTACGATTCTGGAAATGAATATTATATAAAGTGAATAATGTTATCGAATTCATATGGTTTTGAAATGAATATGGTATTTTGATATAAAGTATGAACTATTTGAAATGAAATGAACACGGAATGAAATAAGTGTGGTTGTTAAAGAGACTGGCATGGGATATTGTCATGCTCTCTGCCAATACTGAAAACCACTTTAATAACTGTGTACGTGGTGAAGATTCCAGAACGAAGTAAGATGATTTGGCGATGATTCTATATAAGGTTTTAGCACAGCCATGACTCTCGTGAGTCAGCTTGATGTGGCTAAAACATGAGCTATACCGGGCCAAGTGGGGTCATTCCCCCTATCGGGCACATTTCTTCGATACCATTCTATTGTTTTGCGATTCAGTTAGGTGCACCATTGATTTGGGAGTGTGTCTCGAGGTGGACGATAATAGCTGCTATGTGTTACCATCAGTCTAAGAGTGCAAATGGTATACCTACCCTGGCATTGCCTTATCATGCCTTGTCACATGCCTTATCGCGCCTTCTACGAGTATAGTTTGTACCATACCTTTGGAGTGCCCTCTGATAGCCCTCCAGTTTACAGGAGAATTGTGGTACTATATATACCATGGGAATACAGAAAATGTGTTAAGGGGGATATGGGTAACACCTTAATGCTATTTTAATAGTTTACTTTACTGTAGACATATATATTATAATAGTGTATATTAATACATAGTAGATAGTTCCATGGATCCTAAGAGGATGGAAATCCCAAACATCCTTTAAGTTACTTGTATTTCAGTTGGTATTTCACTTGAGTTGAATTTATTGGTATAAGAATGTTAACCTTGACTCGAGTGTTTTGTGTTTTGCTTTATACTCCGGTCAAACTGAGTGTCACAGCATTTGTGACTCACCTTTGGAGCTTGGAACTTTGCTTGAAGATCGGTCTTATATCTGTTCAGCCTTCTATGATTTCCTATTGCTTCTATTTAGTCTTGTCGGTTACTTTTGTATTTGAGACTACTTTGTATTTGAGATTTCTGTTGAAATTTGTTTTAAACTCTGATGTTTATAGTAGCTTCATGAACTACTATTTATCCTGCTTATTGTTATATTACTCTGTATCTGTGATTTCTGTGATTGATTTATTTACTGTAGATGTCGAGTTTTGCCAAATATAAATTAAAAATCTATTGTTTTGATCCATTCAAGTTTGACACGAGTGGATGATTGCCGATTTGAATGGTTCGAAACTGCCAGATCGTTAAAATATATTGTTTGAAAGTATTTTCGATTGGAAATTATTTTCAAAGAATTTTAAAAGGAGTAAGTCGGTACCTTTCTATTTGTCGCTGAAAAATAATTTCGATGATGACTGCAGCATCATTGACATTCATTTTCGAGTCTCAGAGTGGGGAAACCACTTAGTAGCTTTGCTACACTTTTGTTTTGGAAAATGGATTTGATTTGAATTTCTTGAGTATGATTTGATGTACAAAATATAGATAAGCATATATTTATTTCAAAATGGTTTAAAGTGAAACCGAAAATTTAACTCTTAAGTCTTATGTTAAGTGATGGTTTTCAATTATTGAAATGAAGATTTTTTTTTGAATAATTGGAATGTCTAAATGAAAAATCGAATTAAAACAACTTGAAATAGTTGAACTAGGATAAAATTTATTTGCATAATACTCAATTACATTCTAATATATATATGTATGTATGTATGTATATATGTATGTATGTATGTATAACTTTCCTGAAAAAAGTTTAAAATGTTAGTGTGAATACGCAATTGAAGGTTATACAAGAGAAAACTTAAGTAATAAAATGTTCAAACTGAATTTTTGCTTTAAAGAAATGTTGTAAACAAGGTAAATTTGTATGATGTTCAATTACACTAGGAAACATTAATAAAACTTGCCTGGAAATGGTTTGAATGCGGTGAGAATATGCAATTGAATAGTATACAATATAAATGTAATTAACAAGATGTCCAAAATGAAATATATATGGTTTTGAATTAACTGTTGTATCTAGTGCTATGTATTTCAAATCTAACTTATCTTTCTGTTTGCTTCTATTCTCCTATCTCATTCCTTTTTTAGGACATAAAGTTTTGAGTGGGGGAGAGTGTAATGACCCGTAAATTTTGACGATTTTAAATAACTTAACTAACTAAATTTTTCTTGAAAAATAAACAGTGAAAATTTGATATTTGGTATGCGTCTATTTTAGCATAGCAAGTGGTAGATTTTCATCGAAAACTATATAAGTTTGTTCTGTTGTGTAATTTCAATTTAAAATTAGTTAAATAGATGAAAATAAATTATATTTTATATCTAAATAATTTTATATAATAAAAAAGTATACTATTTTCTGAGTGGGACGTCATATTTTATTTCGCCAAATTTGGACTGCTCTAGCAACATTTATCTTATTTTCGGCATATTAGCAGCAGTTGGCAACGAATATCGACTTTTTGATAAGATGATCGTATGGCTGATGTTGTGTATCATTCTGTTCGTCTCGTTGTGCTGATCTTTGCAGTATATTCGTTTGTGCATTTCGGAGTTCGGTGCATGCCGAAATCAACAAAACGATTAGCCGTATCGGTACCCATTCGAGTCCTTTTGTTTCCCTGTGCCCATTCATTTGTTTCCCGTGAGAAAAAAAATGGCCACCAATTGTTCATATTCCCAGAAATGCAACCCTTGGCATTTTCTATCCCACCATATTCAATAAGTTTGGTGGTTAATTTTCATTTTCTAGTTTGTTCATCTCAGCTCCATCTTTTCCCCTCCTTCTTCTTTTTTCGTTCTACTAATCTTAACAACAGTTAATAATAATAATAATATAAGGTTTGCTTATATTTGTAGTTCTCTTGCCACTTTGCTCGTCCACCTCGTCCTCCTTTCCGCTGCGCCATCTTTCACCTAGCTTCCCCTTGAACCGAACGCCAAAACCATACCTTCGGCCACAATACATTTCCATCTTCTCGTGCTCGTCCCATCTTTCCACCCCAGAGCAGTTCCTTCCCACAACTCCACTTCACCTATAGCATAGCAACATACCATCTTGCATCCATTAGCTCCACCTCCAGCTTTGACTGCTCTAACCGCCACCAGACCTTCCCCACGCGCAGACCTTACACCATATCTTCCCTCCACAACCCGAAGCTTGCAGTCAGCCAAGTTCCCTTCCCAGCCCACATGAGCAACCCGAGCACCAAGCAACCATCCATCGCCGGTGTCAGCTTTTCCCCTTCGACTTTGCCACCATCACCGCTATAGCCTTGCATCGTTAAGCGCCACTCCAGACTACAGAGCATGAACCACCTTCTTTTAGCATAGCAACCACAGCCTCATCCATCACCATGTAACGACCCAACATTTTGAACCATTCAAATCGACATTAGTCCACACATGTCAGACTTGAATTGTTCAAAACAACAGATTGTTAATTTATATTTGAAAAAACTTAGCATATACAGTAAATAAATCAATCATAGAATAACAAACATAGAGTAATATAACAATAAGCAGCGGAATAGATAAATAGTAGTTCATGAAGCTACTACAGAAATATTCGAGTCTGAAATAGATACAACAGAAATCTAGATACAAAGAAGTCACTAATACAAAAGCAACTGACAAGTCTGAACATAATCAACTGGAATAACTGAAAGCTAAACAAATGGAGATGAATCTCCAAACAAAGCTCCAAGCTCCAAAGGTGAGTCTCAAATGTTGTGACACTCATTATGACCCAAGCATGAAAAAAAAACAAAACACCTGAGTCAGATTAACATTCATATACCAGTAAATCAACTCAAGTGAAATGTCTAGCGAAATATAATATAACTTAAAGGATGGTTGGGATTCCCATCCTTTAAGGACCCGTTAAACTATCTACATACAAAGTACAATACACAACATAAATAATGTCTACAGTAAAGTAAACTATAAAAATGGCGTTAAAGCATTACCCATATCTCCCTTAACATATTTTATATATTTCCATAGTCTATACAATCCCGTTAGATCCACCAAACTTGTGGTTCACTAAGAAGGCACTCCATAGGTACGATACAAAACAAACTCGTTGTGGGCACGATAAGGCATGTGACAAGGCATGCGAGGCAATTTCTAAGGTAGGATACTACCGTTTTGCAGATCTGGACTGGTGGTAACGCATAGCAGCTACTACCACCCACCTTGAGACACACTCCCAAATCAAAGGTGCAACAAATCAAATCACAAAGTAATAGAATGATATCAAAGAAATGTGCCTGATTGGAGGGGGGACCTCACTTGGCCCTACATGGCTTCTGTTTTAGCCACATCAAGGTGACTCGCGAGAGCCAGGGCTGCGTTAATACCTCATATAGAATCGTTCGCCAAACCATCCTACTCCATTCTGGAATCTCCACCATGTGCACAGTTGTTAAAGTGGTCTACGGTATTAATAGAGAGTATGACAATATCCGATCCCGGTCTCTTTAACAATCAAACGCTTATTTCGCACCGTGGTTTTTTTATTTTCAAACAGTTCATACTTCATACCAAAATATGATATTCATTTCAAAATCATATCACTTTTGGAATCTTATTGACTTCCAAAATTATAATCATAAAAGATTTTAAACCTTCATATCGAAACATTCGCATTTAAATCAATTAAATCTAAATCATAACATTTCCAACTTAAACAGTTTAAATATTGAAAATTGTATATATATATATATATATATGGAAATAATTATAAATTAAAAATAGTATATATTAAAAGTAGGTTGTAAATTAAAATATTGTATATATTAAAATTAGTTTATATATTAAAATATACATATCGAAAATGGTTTCAAATTAGAATTATTTCTTCCAATTTTCACAAATCAATTCAAATTAACCTTTAGTTCCAAAATTCAAATTAAATCAATCCCTGTTCAACAAATTCGAATATAGGTTCAATTCAAATTCTCATTAAAACCATTTTTAATATCAATTTCAAATCCAGGTTTGAACTACAAATTTAAACCACTTCCAATTTAATAAGTTTCAAAGTTAAATATTCAAACATTTACAATAACCAATTTGATAAATTCCATTTATTTCCAAACTTCAACGTTAATTTTATTTAAATTTGGAAATATTCACTTAATCATTTTTAATAACTTTTAAACAAAATCTCAAATTACAAATTTAAACAAAACCAAAAATTAAATATCTAACTTCAATTGTATTGTATTCTGAAAATACTCACTTAATCACTTTTTATAAACATTTAAGTAATTTTTCAAATTACAAATTTAAATCAAAATTAAATATTCAATTTCAATTAATTTTTCCACTTAATCGCCTTTAATCAAAATCAGGTTACAAAGTTATAAAATCTTATCTTAAAACTCAAATCTATTAGTTGAAATCAATTCTTATTTAAATTTAATTCCTAAACAAATTAAATTACAAATAAATTCTAATTTGTCTTTCCAACCTTATTTATTAAAGTTATTACAAAATCTATTTTCAAAATATTAACATAAATTTAAATAAATACTTAAAGATATTACATACCAATTAAATTAAATTTATTAAATTTTATTATAGTAGATTTTATTAAATTAAATCTTACTACTAATTAATTTTATGTTAATTCTTATTTAATATATGTATAAATAATAAAAATTATAAGTAAAACCTTAAAATTTATATATTCAAATCTTAACTTATAAATTTTAAAATTTCCAAATATATAATTTAAAAAATCTAAATTTTACACATAAATTAAAAATAAAATGTTTATATTATATTTAAATATCAATATTTATAAAAATCCATATATTTTCTTTCAAATCTTTGAAAATCATTTTTCAAAATAGACCAACGGTGTCCGTATATAATTTACTATCCTATGGTTAAGTTATATGGATATTTACAATTTCAATCTACAATAATTTAATGTTTACGGTTACATATCATTTAATATTTACGGTTATATGGATATTTACAATAATTCCAATCCACAATAATTTCAATCCACAAGTATGTATCATTTCAACCCATAAGGAATTCCTAAAACTAAGAGAACTTGTAGAGTGAGAAGAATAAAATAATAATATAAAATGACATACTTATCGATAGCAAGCATATATCATAATCAACAATTTAAATATATACAACATGTTATGGTGTCATATGTCATTAATATAGGTAACCAATTGCAGGTAATAACATATCATACTTAAAAATTAAATTACAAACCAATTAAATTTTAACAATACATTTCAATCGTCATTTCATGTGAATATAAATTTACCAAACACAACAATGTTAATCATGAGTGATTGCTCATCTTTCAAGGCTTGAGAAATAAAAAGGACAAGATGCGACAATCCAAGCACAAATTCCAAAGCACGACATGATGAACACGAATTTGACGAATAAAGTTGATAACTTGGAATTGATGAAAACAAATCAAAACTAGCTTGATTTAAAATGAAACAAAATATACATTATATTTTTTTTATAAAATCAATATTTAAATTTAAAAACACATTTTTAAAATAAATTCGTTATATTTATTTTCAAATCAATATTTAATTTGAAGACATATAAAATAAAATCTATATACAAATTTCAAATCATTACTTCTTAAAACACATATTAAAATTCAAAATAAAACCCTATTATATTTGAAAACCAAAACTTATGTACACTTATTTATACAAAATAAAATATAAACTAATATATACACTTACATATACAAAATAGTAGAAGAGAAAGGAAATTGCTAGGCACGGCAGCTGTATGCTTGGGCGATTGTTGAGATGGAAAGACGAGGTGGACGAGTGCACAGCTTCAGGCAAAATGTTATAATATATTTTTTATACTTATATAAGAGAAGAGTAAAGGTGCTGCTTATGGCCAAGGAAAGCAAGTGCTGCCGCGAGCAGGCACGGAGCAGCTCTGCTCGAGTGTATGGTTAGCGGAGGAAGGCTAGTTGATGGAAGGGGCTGAGCATAATCAGGTGAAGTGGCATGTGGTAGATCTGGAAGGCAGTGGAGGTGAGGAAGTGGGACTATCGAAGGAGAGGAAAGGCATGAAATTGGTTGATGTGGGGTTGGTAGGGGAAACGGCAGGCTCAACGGTAGGGTAGAGATGGTCAGAGGGAGGCGTTAGTGGAGAGGCTAGGTTGATGGGTTTGGTGGGCGAACTAGGTCTGGTATGGGTGGGTTGAGAAGTTGGGTTCATGGGCGAGGCTTGGCTATACTAGAGGATGTGCCAGTGAAATAGGGGACGCTACCTATAACGACCCAAATTTTTTTCGACACCCGAAAGTCGACATTAATACCTCCACTGTATCAAATGTCGTACAGTCGAATGCCGAAACACCGAACCGTTATGGTTAAAAAGAAGAAAGAGGTAGAAGAAGAAAAGAAAACAATAACAGAATCTCACATATCGCAGCGGAACAAATATTAGATAAATGAATATCTTTAAACAAAGAACTATATCAGTTGTTACATTACATCACATTACGTTATCAGAGTTTATAACAATAATAAGCGGAAAAGAAATATTACATATATATATGATATTCCTCGCCATCCAACTTGCCTTCAGATCTCCACAGCAACTTCTTAATAGACTTCGCTTCCGAATAATTGTTAACCTGACTCTAGGCTGCCCGTGTGGAAAATTATGGGCACCTAGAGTTTAGAAAGGGAACAATAAACTCCAGGCCAGTCGTGGGACTGGTGTGAGATCTTAAAAACAGTTATTTTCACAAAGAAAGGAAAAGAAATCCCTATGCTTTTTGGAAAATGAAACTACCATAAGGCCTCCTGCCACACACACAATGCAAACGCAGAATTGGAGGAGATTTCTCCTTATGATAGTCAAACATGCTTAATACGCAAAATCCTTTCGATATTATTACCAGTGCATAGTGCAGAAAACATTTCGAAAGTATAATATTAATCTTAGCCAGCATAGACATTCCGAATTATGCCTACTATAGCTACCATCTAAACAGTGGTGACCACCATAAGTAAATGGCAGGTTATGCAACTAAAACCGTACAAGGCGCGTATTGGAGATTGGATTTCCAACAAATGGTCAGGCTAAGGAACTTCCTACTGCCACATGGGTACGCCTCTTGAGGGACGTCCCGAGAACATACCCGGATCTCTGCCAACACAAGGCAGGGTTACCTCTGTAACTAAGTAACTACTACTCGAGTATGCCATCCCCTGGTCGTTTGCAACCTTTATCCGAGGATCCTCAACCACAAAGCAACAACCACAAAGTATAATATATTTGCAGCATCAACATAGGTAAAATATTTAGGCTCCATACCATGATACTACCCATTTCCAGAAGGAAATGACATACCCTCAAGGGGCGCTACCCCCAAATAACCTTGTCGCATCCTTCCTGTTTCGACCATTTCCGGGTTGTGAGGTCCGACGAGGTCTCGTCCACAAAGCTACGCTTTTCATAAAGTCATGCTTTGATCAAAAAATGATCAGCAGCACTTCGTATACCACATTACCAAATCGGGAGTATATCACTAATAACCATCAACTACATAACGTCTGAGCTCATACGTCTCAGAGAAGGGTGTTAAGCTAAGAGAATAAATTTTCCACCAGCAATAGAAATGTATTTGATAGAAATCAGCTTTATATCTCAAAGTGTAATGTCAAACACACATCCATAGAAGTCTGTTCCAGGATCGAACGGAACCGAAGGCACTTCAAAGAAGCCCTTGCAATCCGGATATTCACTAATCACGTCCGGAATCCCCATCACAAAGGGTGATAAAACCTCTATACCGGAGCAACCCGATGCAGAGACATTCGACAGGTAATCCTTTCGTTTCCGAAAATACCCGGTCTTCAACACCATCTTCAAATGCAATCCCATTTCGTCGTAAAATTATTCGGAATGGGTTTTATGACACAAATTCCTCTCCCGGCTAATCCGAATAACGAGCGCTTATTTTTAAAATAAGCGTTACATTCAGATTTCAAACATATAATAAAAAATTTCCACCTTGATCTTTTAAATATAAGATCCATCACGACCACAAAGGTTCGATGTGGTTTTCGAATATCCATTTGGAATTCGACCCCGGTTGCATCGAAATTCAAATGCCATTTAAAGGCCAATATTGATAGTCGATTATTTAACTATCAATAAATATTCACAACAATTACCAGATTTAAATAATTTTCCCCAATTATTTATTTCAAAATATCTTCGCAAGATGTATTTCACACTTCAATCCTTTGAAAACAAATTACAAATCACTTTCCTCACGTGGAATAAATTTTCAAATATTTATTTAATTCCACTGAAAATTTGCCGAGTTCAAATATTTTAAAATCATTTAAATATTAGCTATGAAAACTTTATACCAATATCTCATATAGAACTTCAAATCCAAACTTATTTTTTTAAATAAAATTAGTAGATAGGATATAATTTACTTAAAAATCCATTTTCTAAACCAAAAATCAATTTTAATCTTTAAAATAATCCCTTCTATAATTAATTAATTAAATATTTACTTTACAGATTTAAAATAACTCCAAAAATAACTCCTCCAACAATATTCTTTTAAAACCAAATCTAGAACTTTTAATTCTTATTTAAAAGCTACTTTGAAAATATACTCGGCTTTTCAGGGGATAATTCACTTTCCATTACAAAATGGTCCATTTAAAATCAATTAATAAATTCTTTCCGATTTATTTTTAATCTACACTTCTAATCCGCAGATTTCTTTCCACACTTAAAAATAAACCGATATTTATTTTTAAAACAAACACCCATTTCCTTTATAATTTTTCGTTGTGAATTTAGATTTTCAAATATCCGCTAATATACGATTTTCGAATCGTTTTTCAAATATTCATTTTCAACGCCAAATCAAATTTTCAAATTTATTTCCAAATTTATTTTCAAACACCAAATCAATTTCCGAATTTATTTTTACAATAAATTCCTTTATCTTTTTCAAATTATTTAAAAACCATATTTTTAAAATAAATTCTTCACCTTTTAAATATTATTACTTGAAATCCATTTATCAAACTTTTTCCCATATTTTGGAATTTTATTCAATAGGGTTTCACTATAGATTTTCTACCTAAATTTAAAGATCCAATTTTATTTATTTCTGGTATCCTACGATACCAAAAATATAATCAGCTAAATTTTAGCCTTCAATGATTTCAATCAAAATATAATTACACAAAGATTATCAACACACAATATATGAAACAAATTCAATATTTGGGGAATCCAGTTGGATCCCTCCAACCTATTTCCATGCATCCACAGATGTTAGCACAACAATTAAATACCAATTCCACTTCGAGGTGGAATATCGCGGTATATGGGATTTATAAAATATCATCCGCTATTGTGCGACGCATAGGGTCTCATCCGCTATATAATGCGGCAAATCAACAACACCAAATACATATATAATACCAATTCCACTTCGAGGTGGAATATCGCGGTATATGGGTTTAATATATAATATCACCCGCTATTATGCGGCGCATAGGGTCTAAACTAATATAACTAATTATAAATCAATCATCCAAGCACACAATCAACAATTTTAAATTTAACTATCAAAATTGAACAATCAATCAATAACTGAAATTTTCAATTTTATAATTTGAGTGAGAAGATCTCACCTTTGCTTTTTATTTTACAATCCATCCAAATTAGCTTGCTTTCTTCACAGTTTTGACCTTGTATAAATATTTTTACAATTCATTAATATTCGAAATAATCGAATAACAAATTTTCGGTTGATAATTTTAATTATCCAATGATTTTATTTTAAACCAATTTCTTTTAATAATTTAATTTAACTGAAAATTAAATTTAATACTAAATTTCCTTTAAATAAATCTGATTAATTAAAATTTATTTTAAATCAAAAATTTCCTCTTAAAATCTTTTAATAACTAAATAAATTAAATAAGTTATCTTCAAAATTTTAACTTTGGTAATTATCAGATCTATTTGCATGTATATTTACTAAATTAAAAACAATATGATTTTATACCTAACTGTTAAATACAGATGTTAATTAAAGGTGAATTATCAATTTCCTTGTTTCAAAATAAACTAGAAAATTTGCAACTGTGTATATATGTATTTATACTTACTATAAAACATTTTTTTTTGCATATATCGTCATTTACATTTTTCTGTAATATATATCCATATGTTGAAATTCAAAAAAAAACAAAAGAAAATTACCTTAATGCAAGCTCGAGAATCTGTCGGCAAAATTAATCGCTACTCGCCAACACCTAGCTCTAACCCATGCGACTACTTCAATGACGCATCCCTGATTAAACGAGACAAACTGCCTCGCTTCATTGCCGATTCCGCCGTGCTTCAACTCTTTTGCCCTATATGCGACCTCGCCCTTCACGCGCCCTGGCCCCAAAGTCCATCATAGTATCGAGAAACCTGAACCTACCCCGAGAACGCAACTCGCTCGCATGAAATCCATGGCCCCGATAAGTCACGAACCTCCCCAGATACTCGATGCCATCGTTCACTCGCCTTGGCCACGCTTCAATACAATCTTGCGATTTCCCAAAGCATCACCCGAGCTTGAATTGAAGACGAGAAGGAAAAAGACAAGAACTTGATTTCGAAAAAACTAGGATTTGAAAATAGGAGAGATCAGCCATTGTTTTAAATTTTGTTTTCTTCGATTTTGAAAAACTGGAGAGGAAGAGGAAGAAGTATTGAAGTATCGACTATTTTTTATCAGAGGAGAAAAGGGGCTTCGGCCATTGATTTTAATTCCTTCTCCTTTTTGAAATGATTTTGCGTGAGATCTGTAAAAGAAATGGGGAGACAAGGATGAGATGTTGGCGTGTGGAGGAAGGCAGGGCTTGACTTTCTAATAGATTTTTATAATTTTATATTCAAAATATCTCGTATAACCTAATTCAAAATCCCGAACTCCTATCGAGGCGTGCCGCCTAGCGTTTCTAATGTTGTAACCCTATTTCGAACCCGATGGAACAAATCTCGGGGTCCAATTTGATCGTATGTGGAAGATAGCTATTTAAATCGACTATTTAAATTAAATTCAACTAAATTATTTATAGACGTTTCCAGATTGAATGACCAAACGGTGAATCCAAACGCTACGAAATTTGAAATCCGATAATAATACAATATTATAGATCCAATGGAACTGGTTTCGTCGAATTCCAAGACTGTGCCTCGAAATGCTATTTTTAAATATTGATTCAAACTATAAAATTTCAAAACTGAACAATTCACTTTCAAGTTCAATTCTGTAGTTTCTATTATCTTCAGTATTATCAATATGAATTTCCTAAGCCTTTGAAATATTTTTTATTCAGTTTAAAACTGAAGATTCAAATTTTTATCCAACTTCAATAAATTAAATTCAATGATTAAATTGCCAAATTCATAGTTAATTGAAACTCAAGCTAAACCATCATTCAAATATTTAAAATCAATTAAATATTTCAATTTCAAAAGTTTAAAATTCTGGGCCGTCACATCCTTCCCCTTAAAAGAATTTCGTCCTGAAATTACTAGTTAGGAAGAATGATCCTTAACCCATTTATTATTTTTCCCAATCCAAATAGTTTTATCAACTAGCCCAAAACAAATCTTTATATTTAAGACCCATCATTAATTCAACTAACTTTCCAACTTCAATTATAAGTACCAAACATTATTGTTTTCTTAATAATTCAAATTCAAATTTTAAATTTTCAAAAAAATTCTCAAAATCTTTCTAACTCTCTAAATTTTCGAAAAATTTCGCCAGTGTCTCCTTTGCGCGGCTAGCTCGGTACGACTACAAAATGGCACCACAGGCCCCCAGATTCAAAAAGAAACCAAAAGGCCAAGTGGCTAGACAAGAAAATCATCAAATTCCATACTGAAATTTAAATACATACCTTTTGTCGAGCAATTCAATTTTATCTTCGAAATCAAATCCCAATTTCATTTTCCTTCAATAAATCTGTATGCTATTTAATAACCATATCCAGTTTCTACATTCAAAAATCATTTTGCACATTTCTTTACAAAATTTTCAATATATACTTCTTGTACCATTTGCACATTTCTTTACACTATTGAAGTTATATATCCATCTTATTTCAATCTTACATTTTCAATTTCATTTGAATTCAATTTACACTTTCAATTTAATTTGGATTTAGTTTACCTTCTGAATATTGAATTTTATCAATTATCTTTCATTCACAACTACACTATTTTAAATTAGTTTCATTTACTAATTCATTACAAATTCCAATTCATTTTATCTCAAATCGTTTTTTTCACCGTTATTACCTTTAGTTCACTTCGAACTATTTTTACAACTTCATTTTATTTCACACAATTCAAATTGATTTTCACTATTCAGTCCTATTTTTTGTTCATCCCCAAACACAATTAAATTTCAATTCACCATTTGGTTTACAACCACTTATATTTAAAATGGATTTCAAATTCTATATGAATTTAATTTATCTTTCATTTATAAATATTGAATTCAATTCATTTCAAACCATATTAATTTGTCATTTCTTCAATTAATTTCACTTACAAATTTCATTTCAATACTTCGCTTTGTTTATCACAAATCAAATTCAATTCAAATTCTAGTTCTATTTACTTACAAATGGAAATGAATTTCAACATTCAATTTCACTTTCATTTAATTTCAATTGTAAATTTATTTATTCGTTCACAACCTAATTTTCCACCATAATAAATTTTATTCCATGACTATTTTTATTTGATTCCAGAGTCTTTTCAACAATTTAAAATCATTTTTGAAATCAATTCAAGTTATCCCTTTAAATTTCTAAAACCAAACCCAGTTTTCCAAAAAACTTCAATTTAAAACAATTTGGCAGCAATTCCTCTCTTGGAAACTCGAAAATGAACACCGATGATGTCGCGATCATCATCGAAACTATTTTCCAGCGATCGAAAAGAGTTTAAAGCTTTCATCCCTTCAAAACACTTTTCCAAAACCTTTGAAAATCATCTTCAAAATCAAAAGGGATTTAAACTTTCTAAATCTCCAAAATCTGCAAATTCTTTTCAAAATATTTCTCTGGAATTCCATTTCAAATTATAAATCACATTTATAATTTATATTCTCAAATTCCATTTGTATGTGAATTTATTTCTTAACTTTGTAGTTACGATTTTAATTTCCTATTCAAATGATAATAATATTATCACTTCCTAACAATCAAGCAACCATATACTATAATAATTTACAAAGATTATTTCCTTTATCTACAAAAATAGTTTTGGGTAAAATTATTTCATTTACCCTATTTTAAAACAATATCGTGTCGAATTGTTCTGTACCAGTGTTTAGAGATCCCTATCGATAGAGTTGTACAGACTACACCGACTAGAATCCATACACCACTCAACAAACCAATCATCACAATATAAAACAATTTTTATATTCACTAACAAATACGTGCTCATATCTATTATTACACTCAAACTCATTCTAGAGTACTACTGACTCTATCTCTAATGAGTAGCACCCATCAGAGTCAGGGTTGTTGCTTAACCAAATGCTCTGATACCAATCTGTAACGGTCTAGGCTTTTAAACCATCGACGGCGACCAATCTCGACTGGTAGGCTTTTCAACCATCCCAGCCCCGCCGTGGCATATAATGGTACCCTGCCCTTGCTTTTACGGCCAGCCTTTCGACTGTCACACCTTACGGCTAACCAACCCCTTAAAGAGGACGTGTAGGGGTAAAAGTCTCCTGCTCGCCACCAAACAAAAAGCGAGAACCCCCCATCACTTTCACAAAGATAAGCAAGGTCAGTTGTGGGACTGTAGTGAGATCTTAAAAACAGTTATTTTCATAAAGAAAGGAAAAGAAATCCGCTATGCTTTTTGGAAAATGAAACTACCATAAGGCCTCCCACCACACACACAATGCAAACGCAGAATTGGGGGAGATTTCTCCTTCTGATAGTCAAACATGCTTAATACGCAAAATCCTTTCGATATTATTATTAGTGCATAGTGTAGGAAACATTTCGAAAGTATAATATTAACCTTAGCCAGTATAGACATTCCGAACTATGGCTACCATCTAAACAGTGGTGACCACCATAAGTAAACGGCAGGTTACAACTAAAACCGTATAAGGCGCGTATTAGAGATTGGATTTCCAACAAATGGCCAGGATAAGGAACTTCCTACTGCCACATGGGTGTGCCTTTGGAGGGACGTCTAGAGAACCTGCCTAGATCTCTGCCAACACAAGGCCGGTTTACCTCTGTAACTAGGTAACTACTACTCGAGTATGCCATCCCCCGGTCATTTGCGACCTTTATCCGAGGATCCTCAACCACAAAGCAACAACCATAAAGTATAATAAATTTGCAGCATCAACATAGGTAAAATATCTGGTCTCCATACCATGATGCTACCCTTTTCCAGAAGGGAATGACATACCCTCAAGTGGAGCTACCCCCAAATAACCTTGCCGCATCCTTCTTGTTTTGACCATTTTCGGGTTGTGAGGTCCGACGAGGTCTCATCCACAAAGCTACACTTTTCACAAAGTCATGCTTTGATTAACAAATGATCAGTAGCACTTTTTATGCCACATTACCAAATTGGGAGTATATCACTAATAACCATCAACTACATAACCTCTGAGCTCATGCGTCTCAGAGAAGGGTGTTAAGCTAAGAGAATAAATTCTCCGCCACCAATAGAAATGTATTTGATAGAAATCAGCTTTATATCTTAAAGTGTAATGTCAAACACACATCCATACAAGTCCGTTTCAGGATCGAACGGAACTAAAGGCACTTCAAAGAAGCCCTTGCAATCCGGATATTCAATAATCACGTCCGGAATCCCCATCACAAAGGGTGATAAAACCTCTATACTGGAGCAACCCTATGCAGAGACATTCGGCAGGTAATCCTTTCGTTTTCGAAAATACCCGGTCTTCAACACCATGTTCAAATGCAATCCCATTTCGTCGTATCATTATTCGGAATGGGTTTTATGACACAAAGTCCTCTCTCGGCTAATCCGAATAACGAGCGCTTATTTTTAAAATAAGTGTTACATTCAGATTTCAAACAAATCACAACAAAGTTCCACCTTGATCTTTTAAATATAACTTCCATCACGATCACAAAGGTTCAAAGTGGTTTTCGAATATCCATTTGGAATTCGACCCCGATTGCATCGAAATTCAAATGTCATTTAAAGGCCAATATTGATAGTCGGTTATTTAACTATCAATAAATATTCACAACAATTACCAGATTTAAATAATTTTCCCCAATTATTTATTTCAAAATATCTTCGCAAGATATATTTCACACTTCAATCCTTTTAAAACAAATTTCAAATCACTTTCCTCATGTGGAATAAATTTTCAAATATTTCTTTAATTCCACTGAAAATTTGCCGAGTTCAAATATTTTAAAATCATTTAAATATTAGCTATGAAAGCTTTATACCAATAGCTCATATAGAACTTCAAATCCAAACTAATTTTTTTTAAATAAAATAAGTAGATAGGATATAACTTACTTAAACATCCATTCACTTTCCATTACAAAATGGTCCATTTAAAATCAATTAATAAATTATTTCCGATTTATTTTAAATCTACACTTCTAATCCGCAGATTTCTTTCCACACTTAAAAATAAACCGATATTTATTTTTAAAACAAACCCGCTTTCCTTTATAAATTTTCATTGTGAATTTAGATTTTCAAATATCCGCTAGTATACGATTTCCAAATCATTTTTCAAATATTCATTTTCAACGCCAAATCAAATTTTCAATTGATTTCCAATTTATTTTCAAACACCAAATCAATTTCCGAATTTATTTTTAAAATAAATTCCTTTATCTTTCCAAATTATTTAAAAACCATATTTTTAAAATAAATTCTTCACCTTTTGAATATTATTACTTGAAATCCATTTATCAAACTTTTTCCCATATTTTGGAATTTTATTCAATAGGGTTTCACTATAGATTTTCTACCTAAATTTAAAGATCCAATTTTATTTATTTTTGGTATCCTACGATGCCAAAAATATATTCGGCTAAATTTTAGCCTTCAATGATTTCAGTCACAATATAATTACACAAAGACTATCAACACACAACATATGAAACAAATTCAATATTTGAGGAATCCAGTTGGATCCCTCCAACCTGTTTCCTTGCATACACAGATGTTAGCACAATAATTAAATACCAATTCCACTTCGAGGTGGAATATCAGGTATATGGGATTTATAAAATATCATCAGCTATTATGCGGCGCATAGGGTCTCATTCGCTGTATAATGCGGGAAAACAACAACTCCAAATACATATATAATACCAATTCCACTTCGAGGTGGAATATCGCGGTATATGGGTTTAATATATAATATCACCCGCTATTATGCGGCGCATAGGATCTAAACTAATATAATTAATCACAAATCAATCATCTAAGCACACAATCAACAATTTTAAATTTAACTATCATAATTCAACAATCAATCAATAACTGAATTTTTCAATTTTATAATTTGAGTGTGAAGATCTCATCTTTTCTTTTTATTTTGCAATCCATCCAAATTAGCTTGCTTTCTTCACGGTTTTGACCTTGTATGAATATTTTTACAATTCATTAATATTCGAAATAATCAAATAATAAATTTTCGGTTGGTAATTTTAATTATCCAATGATTTTATTTTAAACCAATTTCTTTTAATAATTTAATTTAACTGAAAATTAAATTTAAAACTAAATTTCCTTTAAATAAATCTGATTAATTAAAATTTATTTTAAATCAAAAATTTCCTCTTATAATCTTTTAATACTTTATTTATGTAGCGTATTGTACTATGTATGTAGATAGTTTAACGGATCCTTAAAGGATGGGAATCCCGAACATCCTTTAAGTTATATTGTATGTCACTTGACATTTCATTTGAATTGATTTACAGGTATAAGAATTTTAATCCTGACACAAGTGTTTTGTGTTTTGCTTTATGCACCGGTCAGACTGTGTGTAACATTTTAGACTCACCTTTGGAGCTTAGAGCTTTGCCTAGAGATCCATCTCTGTTTGTTAAGCTTTCAATTATTCCAGTTGATTATGTTCTGACTTGTTGGTTGCTTTTGTATTAGCGACTTCTTTGTATCTTGATTACTGTTGTATTTATTTCAGACTCTGTTGTTTCTTTAGTAGCTTCATGAACTATTATTTATCTATTCCGCTGCTTATTGTTATATTACTCTATGTCTGTGATTCTGCGATTGATTTATTTACCGTATATGCTAAGTTTTTCCAAATATAATTATCAATCTATTGTTTCGAGCAATTCAAGTCTGACATGTGTGGATTATTGTTGATTTGAATGTTTCGAAATGTCGGGTCGTTACAGTTGGTATCAGAGCTCTGTTTTAGGAATGACTTAGCATATGGAGTAAAATTGATCACAGAATCATGTTCATTCGAGCTTGAATTCTTTGTTAGGATTCTCTTTGATTTGGATTTTTTTTGAATTTTGGAACTTTCCCATTTGTTCTGAAATCATTATGTGTGACTAATCCCATCCGCGATCCCATCAACCTTAATATGATTTGTAAAGGGGCGAAACTCCTTTACAACAGGCGGCAACTTACTAGAGATTTCTATATCCTCGATTTTGATGCCGTTATCTCTTGCAAATCCCGAACAATTTCTCTAGTAGATGACCAGGGTAATTCTCTAGTGGTCGAAAGAACAATTGCGTCCAAATTATGCAGGTAGTTTTATCTTTTTGCTTGATTTTCAGCCTAGTGATCTTGACTCTACTCGATAGCCAAGGATTATCTTTTTGTCCTTGGATTAACCAGTGCTCCTGCCTTCTTCGTCGATCTCATGAATCATGCTTCCTTGATGTTCTCAACAAGTTTGTCTCCATTTTCTTTGTTGATATTATCATCTTTCTGAGTCTTGGTTGACCCGGTTTAGGTCGCCATAATTAATGTAAGTCATCCACCTTTCCTCTTTTGTAATCAAATTATCTTATCTTGTTTTCGAGTCTTTCTTCTTAGCCAGAATTCTCTTTGAATAGGGTTCCTCTAAATTTGAATCTCTATCCTTATTCTAAGATCCCTTCTTGGATCACCTATGATAGGGCATATTTGTAATTGATATAAAATGTTTTATATTGTGTTATTTGATTTACTAAGTTTGAATTTTGGGTTTTGATCGATTCGTTCGGCCAACGCTATTGATAGGAATTCCAAAACACTCGAATAGTGCAAACTGACACAATATTGTTTTTGAAATTGGCAAATTAAATAAATTATGTATGATTATATTCCATATATATAAAAGTATAATTTTTTGAAATTAGATAGTTAAATGAATTGGTTGTTAGAAATGGTAATGTTAAATTATTTTTTATTGTTTTGTCAACATTCCAAAACCATTAGCCGTTGTTATATGTTATAAAGAGGTGAAAATTTTAAAACGTGGTATAAATCCGATTTGAAAATGAAATGAATTAAATTAAGGATTTGAGAATTAAATTTTCAGTGCTCTTTAAAATTTGGTTTTTAAAATTTTGAGAAAATATTATTTGATGGAATTTTTGAATAAAAATTATTTCCAGAGTATTTTAAAAGAAGTAAGTAGGTACCCTCCTCTTCTGTCGCTGGAAAATAATTCTGATGATGACTACAGCAATATCGACATTCATTTTCGTGTTTCGAAGTGGAGAGACCACTTAGCAGCTTTGCTACACTTTTGTTTGGGAAATGGATTTGATTTGAATTTCTTGAGTATGAATTTGATATACAATATATATATATATATAGTTATTTTAAAATGATTTGAAGGGAAATCGAAATTTTAATTCTTAAATTTTGTGTTAAGTAATGGTTTCCAATTATTGAAATAAAGCAATTTTTTTGAATTGGAATGTTTAAAATGAGATATGGAATTAAAACAACTTGAAATAGTTGAACTAAGATAAAATTTATTTGTATAATATTCAATTTCATTTAAAACACATATAACTTACCTGAAATGTTCAAAAAGTTAAAATGTAATTTGTATATGTAATTGAAGGTTATTCAAGAGAAAACTTAAATAATAAAATTTTCAAACTAAATTTTTCTTAATTGAAGTGTTGTAAATAAAAGGTAAATTTGTATAGCGCTCAATTACACTCTGAAATATTAATAAAAACTTACCTAGGAAAAGTTGAATGTAATAAGAAAATGTAATTGAATAATATAAAATATAGAGGCGAAGGAAATTATAAAAAAATTTGATTGTTATAATATGTTTATACCCTTAATTTATGTTATAAGAAAGGTTAATTGAGATAAACTGAATGATAAAAAGAGAATGAGTAAATAAATATGAACTTAAGAAGCTAAACGGTTAAGATGTCCAAAATGAAATTTTGATAAGGTTATAAAAAAAATGGATTATCAAGGGTAAGATGTCCAAAACGAAATTTGTTAAGGGAAATTATAAATAAAAAATTTGATTGTTATAATACATGTTTATACCCTTAATTTATATTATAGAAATGTTAATTGAGATATATTGAATAATAAAAAGAGAATGAGTAAATAAATATGAACTTAAGAAGCTGATGTAATAAAATGATTCACATCTTTGTAAAAAAAAATAGTAAATTACAAAGAATAGTTGAAATTGAATTATAGAGTGGAATCAGCTTAAGTGAAATTAAATGGATTAAACAAATAACGAGTTAAAATAAAATAAATTATGTTTTGAAAGAAAATTTTGTAATAATTGTTAATAAATTAAAAGCAAATCAATTATTGAATTTATATCAAAAAAATGTGAATATAACGACTATTTATTAATAGAATAAAATGGATTGAAACCAAATTAGTTAAATATAATCAACTTATAAACCAATGAAATATATATGGTTTTGAATTAATCGTTGTATTTTGTATTTCGAATCTATCTTTCCTTTCAGTTGCTTATATTCTCATATCTTTTATTTAAATGTAGTAAGTGTCAGATTTTCATTGAAAAATATTTAAGTTTGTTTAGTTGTGATATTTAAATTTAAATTTAAATCAGTTAATTTGATGAAAATACATTATTTTTGAAATCTGAATATTTTTATACAATAAAAATGTAAATCATTTTCCGAGTGAGATGTCATATTTCGTTTTGCCAAATTTGGACTGCTCTAGCACCGTTTAGCTTTTTTCGCGTTTTAGCAGCAGTTTTGGCAGCAAATATCGATTTTTGATAGAATGATTGTATCACTTGTTTCTGTGTACCATTCTTTTCATCTCGCCGTGCCGATCTTCGTAGAATATTCATTTGTGCATTTCAGTGTCCGGCATGTGGAAAAATCTATGAAATGGTCGGTCATATCGGTACTCGTTTTGAGGCTTTTGGTTTCTTTATGACCATTCAATTTCTCATCGTGAAAACAAAGAGCCACTGGACTTTATTATTTCAGAATTCAATAGTTGGCTATTATTATTTTCTGGCTTTTAAAATTCCAATCTGTTCAATATTTGCTGGTTCATTTTCTTTCTGGTTGTCACTCATTTCTCTTTCTCCCATTCTGGAATTTTTTTTAATAAACTAAGTCCATCATCTTATGAGAAATTGATTTATATAAACCAATTACATCGTTCCGTATGTTGATTTATATATATTAGATTGCATCGATACTTTTCATCCTTCATCAATTTTTTGTTTTTGTTTTAAGAGAAAGTAAAAAATATAAATATATATGAAAGCATGTGTATTTGTTTGGTAATCTACTTATCTCCTTTATATTAGCCTGCTCCTTTTCAAATCTTGGTGTTGTCCCCATCCTCTTTTACTGATCGCATGCAACTATCCCCACGCCACCGCTCCATCCCACGTTGGCAGCATCCTCTACATCACTGGCCCTTCCTCCAGCATAGCCAAGCCTTGCCTATGAACCCAACTCCTCAATTCGCCTATACCTGACCTGGTCCACACAACATACCCATCAACCCAGCCTCTCTACTAACGCCTCCCTCTGACCATCCCCACCCTACTGCTGAGCCGGGCGTTTCCCCTACCAATCCCATGTCAGCCAATTTCCAGGCTTCACCTCTCCACTGACCGTCCCACTTCCTCACCTCCACTACCCTCCAAATCTACCACATGCCACTTCACCCAATTATGCTTAGCCCCTCCCATCAACTAGCCTTTCTCCGCCAGCCATACACCCAAGCAGAGTTGTTCTGTCATCTTGTCTGCTCGCGGCAGCACTTGCTTTCCTTGGCCGCAAGAAACACCCTTTTCTCTACTCTTATATAAGTATAAAAAATATATATTATAACATATTGCCTGAAGCTGTGCTCGTCCACCTCGCCTTCGCATCTCAACAGTCGCCCAAGCATGCAGCTGCCATGCCTAGCAATTTCCTTTCTCTTCTACTATTATATATGTAAGTGTATATATTAGTGTATATATATATATATAAAAGTATACAATGATTAGTTTTTCAAATATAATAAGAGTTTTGTTTTAAATTTTAATGTTTGTTTAAAGAAGTAATGATTTGAGTACCTGAGAGTTTAGGAAAACAGAAATAAACTCCGGGTCAGACATGGGTCTGGTGTGAGTAACAGGTTAAAGTTGCTTAATTTTGAAAATCCTTTGAAAACAAAAGGTACCACGTAAGACTCCCCACACATAAACATGGGTAAGTTTTTACCTTACGCTAACCAAAACATTTGATAGGAAATTCAGTGATATTATAATAGGTCTAGGGTTTTCAAGTAAATAGAAAATAGCCGAAATTGTTACATTCATTAAATTCCAGCTAATAGCCACAAAAGTGGGTAATACAATCAAAACCGTTGGCACTTATTAGATTTTGGATAACATACAATGGCAGGGCTACTAGGGTACCGCCCGTCACAGTACGTTGCCTAGATCAACGTACCGAGGATCACTCCCGCCCCCTACAACACAAGGCCGGAACCATTCCTTACTGAACAGTCTCGAACAAGATAACCCCGGCAGTTGTTGCAATCAACCGCCCACACAGCCGAAAAATAAGGGACATCTAGACAGGGGAATATCTTGTCCTGCTTGGGCATGACCCACCTAACCTTGCTGCATCTCCCCTGTTTTAGCTATTCTCGGTTAATGAGGCTTGAGGCTGCGATTACCTTTAGAGAATACATTTCTTAGAATGCTCATCGCCCACCTGACGATGTTCTGAAAGCATTCAATCCATACAAGTTCGTTCCGGGTTCGAACGAAAGCGAAGGCATTATGTCGTTACACTCATTTTGGAATCACCCTCAGAGTTAACGACAATAACCCTTGCACTCTGAATCTTCATCTTCACTTCAAATTCACGACCTATTGTAAATATGGAATCGATGTGGTTTTCGGATGTTCCAAATAAGAAAACCCGATCTCGGTCTCATCGAAATCCAAAACGTGTCTTTTAAGGCAAAGTTGTCTATTTAGTCTTAACAGTTCAATTCAATATGATCAATATACACACAGATGGATAATTCACTATATCGCAATAGATAATCACATTATCATCATAAATAGATAATCTATATCATCATCCAAATAGATAATTAAATATTATCATACTTAAACCAAGCATCCATATCACATAGATATCACTCATGTCATATTTAAATTCACAATCATCAAATGAAATATCATCCATAAGCAATGATTTATGAATCACAATCTATAATTAATTTAAAATGAATTAAATTAACTACTTCTATCTTTAATTAGTTTAAAGTAAATTAAATTAATTACTTCATCTATAAATTCTTCTTATACAATCATTAATTAATTATAAATCAAATTAATTAATTATTCTCTAAATATTTATCTTGGTTAAACACCTTTGATTAATCATTCTCTAATTATAATAAGTATGAGCCTTCAATTAATTTCATAAATTAATTATCCTAAGTCATTTATAGAAATTAATATATAATTACTTCATTTATTAAGTAAATATAATTACTTACATTTCTCCTTAATTAATTACATAAATTTATCACCACATTATTAATTATTCCTTAATTAAACAATTCTTAATTACATCATTAATTATATTAGTTAATGATCTCTGATTTAGATTTAAATTAAATTTCCTTATTTAAATTATATTAAATGATTAATCTTTAATCAAACACAATTATTAATCACCTTGATTAATAACATTCCAGTAATTAACTATCATTAATTACTTATATTAATACGTTAATTATCCCGTAATTAATTATCTCCATTAATTAATCCCTTAATTAATTACAAAAGTAATTATTCAAATTACTTCATTAACACTAATTACCCCCAGTAATTAAATACTTCCCTAAGTAATTATGCTTCATTGAATACACTAAGTAATTTCACTTATCAATTTATCAAATGATTTTCTTAAATTAATTAAACTAAATTAATTAACTTAATTTAATCATATCATCTAATTTAATTACAAAAAGTATTTAATCTCTTAATTACTTTTATCAAGTAATTACACTTAACCACTTTACAAATGATTATCTTAATTAATTAAACTAATTTATCACATTAATTAATTATGAATAATCTTTAGTTAATTATTTTTATTAACTAATAACATTTCTTAATTTACTTCTTAATTAATCTCTAATTATAAATTAATCTAAATTATTTATTTATAAATTAAATACATAAGTTATTTCTTAATTAACTTATTCATTAAATCATTTAAATATCTAAATTATGCCTAAGATAATTTATTTCTTTATTAATGACTTCATTAATCTTAAAGTGTATGAGAACATTACATTTTAAATTTAAATTCAAATTCCATTTTGAATTTAAGATTCAAAATGATTATTTATTTAAACATTTACCAAATTTAAATTCAATTTTAATCTTTTTAAATAAATGTAAATAACATTTATTACTTGCGTATGATAAGCCTTTAAATTAAACTACTTAACTTTATTTAAACTTAAACTACCAAAATACATTAATATTTAACTTGCAATTTTCAAGTTAAAATCAATTTATTTACTTTCCATTCAAAAAAATTTAAATAAAAGAATTCTCTCAAAATCAAGTTAAATTTTTATTTGAAACAAATTTACTTTTCGAAACTATTTTATTTGAACTTATTTTTAAAATAATCATGCTTAAAAACTGGTTTAACTTTTCAGATTTGAATTCGAAGTAAACTCTAATTCATCAATTTATCTTTGATTTAAAACTTTGATTTAAACTTCCTTTAAAAACTTGAATTAAAACTTGATTTTCAAATCCAAATCTATTTTAAAACCTGAAGGCTCAAAAGTTCATTTGAATCTATACTTTTAAAACTCGAATTTAAACTACTGTAAAACTTTTTGTTTCAGATCTAATTTTTAAAAATCTGGAAATTATCAGATTTGTAAACCTGAAATACTCATTTAAATATTTTAAACTTTATTTTAGATTTCAAATATAAATTTGAATTCATACTTCAAACTAGATTTAAACTTGGTTTAATTCCATTATTATTTTTAAATAGGTTTCATTTGAATTTGTTTAGAAACAAATTCTGCTGCCAGGTTTACAAAAAATCCTGGAAACAAACACTGACTCGAACCAAAACCGCACCGAAACTTTTCCTTGCTTACTTCGAGTCACATACTCGAGTGACTCGAGTATTCCCCCAGTCAAAAATACCCTGCACCCACGAAACTCTTCGGCACTGCAATGGCACGGTGCACGTGCACGCGGCGGCGCCGGGGCTGTGGCGATCGAGACCACCCCCTTCAAGTCGCAAATCGTCCCAACGTTGCCCACGAATCAACGAACAACCCAATTGCATTGTCGATCAAAACCGAGTATAGCTCGATAATTTTCGAACCCATCACTTACTCACAAATGTGCCTTGGCATGACAACTCTGACCCCCAGCATCACCGCCCCTTCGCCTACATGCTCATCTATGACCCAGGCACCACTCCTCTAAACCCGGCCACACTCGGCGCTACGACGAAGTCGTGGCGATCAAATATGTGAGCATCAGTAAAATTAGGTTTAGAAATTAAAACTCGTGACCGCTGCCTCCACCTGCTTCTGATCATCCACCACCCAATTTTCCTGGCTTCTCTAGTCACTTCACCACCTCCATGAAGAACCACAGCCACTCCAATCAACTGTGTTGCCAGAGGCAACCCAAAATGCTCGAATTGAACAACCCAGTAAAGCATGTTCAAAGCTCAACTAAAAATGTGATTATAGTTTTTAAAAATCCTAATTTTGATTTAGTAATCAGTTCATAAACTTGAATTGATGGATCATGACAATTAAATTTTGACTTGTTTTATGATTTGCTCTGTTGTTTCATTTTTCCAGGCTTACTCAAGTTTATATTTAACTTTCCTATAAATTTTAAACATCCATCTATGCTAATCCAAAAACTTTTGATTAAGTCCTAATCCAAACAACAAGTAAGTAAAAAGATGTTGATTTTTAAATCAAACTGATACTTGAAGCAAAGATCAAAATGCTACAGGAACAGCTATGCACATATATACAGAGATAAAATAAACAAATATATACCCAACCATACATATTACAGACATCAACCAAGCAACCATATCTTAAATTCAAACTTTTAAAGGTGATATTACTCACTAGTGATGGAGATGGACAGAGAACTTTTATTTGGGAAGCTACTGGCTTGCTCTTCTTTTAAATCTTCTTGGTTATGTTCAGTTGTAAATATTATTTAAGTTTGTATAAATGGAAGTGTTTGCCATTAATTCTTTGTTTCAGGTTTGATATGCTATGTTGAACGAACTAAATAAGAAAGGCATGTATATAAAGGAGTTTACAGGTAGGTGATATCTGGGTTTAAGCTTTTCTTTTGATTAGACTTATTTGTTTGTATCAGGCAAGATTTTATCAAATGGGGGCTGAAATGATGTTAAACAATTTCGAATTGACTTGGTTAGCTGCTAATAAATGAAGTCATTTAATGCTAATGTACTTAATGTCTCCTATTACTCATTCTTATGTATAGATATTTTTGTTTTGTATTTCTCTTACAAGCAACCTGCATATTTTATTTTACAGTCATGATTACTTGCTTTTTACCTTTCTTTTTTATTTGATAGAATACTTATTTTACTTTGTTACTATACTTGCTTGCATACTTATTTACTGCTACAAATATGCCTTTTTATTTTTACTTTTCTTTGTTTCATAATTTTGCATTTCTTTTACAAACATATTTATTTACAGGCCTCTACATATATTTTTACTTGTCTGGGTATGCCTTCTATCCTATGTACATAGCTATTTTATTTTGCTTTGTTTAAATATTTTATAAGATTTATTTTATCTTAACATACTTGAAAGATTTTATTTTATACTTCAAATCATAGCTTCCCAAAATACATATGTATATAAATAAATAAAATTAAAATAACAACTTCCATTTATTTAAAATCCATTGTAAAGATATTACATTATTATTATTGTTTAACAATAACTCATTATAAATTGAAAATAATCCATAAATGAAATTACTACATAACTAAATTACTTATTTTATCAACCATATTTAAACAAAAACAAAACAACCTTTGTTAAATTTACATTTAAGTCAAAATCATTTAAACAAATTTTAACTTTATCTTTAGTATACTTTAAAACCAAATTATTATTTATTTAATAGTTATATTCTAAATCAAATTGCAAATTACCAAAACATTAGAATTTAAAAACAAAGTCTTATTTATTAAATTTTAAAACTGATCTTTAGATTATACACAAATAGATATATATTTATATATATTATTATTAGGAAACAATTTACTAACTTTTTAAAGATAAATCATCAGTTAAATATTTATTTTAAAGGAAGATTATTAACTCAATTTGAATATTATTAACAAATATTATCAAATCAATTTAATTTTTAATGTAGATTATTAAATTGATATTGCCCCAAATTTCCGGGATGTCACATTCCTCCCCCCTTAAAAGAATTTCATCTCCGAAATTTAAAACAAAGGTAATTTAATAATTCAATTAAAGATTAAATCTTAAACACAAGCATATATCAATCATATGCTAACAATCATAGCACCCAATTCATCCAAACAAACAAATCTAACAATCCAGACAAAATTCTGGATAGAATTTCTCGAGTTTCCCCAATATAAATACCAGGATACTCGCTCTACAGAATCCAAACAACCAATACTACTAAGTTACAGAGCTTCCACTCATCTAGATCTACAAAACAAGACATGATATAGACTACAGACAAGTCCGAATCAGCAACCAAAACTCCCTGTACTGCTGGTTCTATAAATCAGAGATAGATATTACACGTACTCCCTCAGAGATACGTGAAACACAACGAATTTCAGTTATCCAAACTGACAATTCCAATCTGAAGACCAAACACTTATCCAAAATCGAATCTCCGATTTCGGAATCCAAATTCCTCCATTTCTTATCCACAAAATTCTTCGGATGATCCTGTGCTGCCTACATCCTTCCTGATCAGCTCAACTTTTGTTGATGTCCTTAGAAACAAACTAGACCAAAGACAATCCAACAAAATGATCTTACCAAGATCGACCAAAACTCAGAACACAAATTCTATCCCAAAATCAGAAGATAGATCTCACTTCTCACATCCAGAAGAGATAAAACAGATGCACTCCAATCTGGCCCCAGATCCTGAAAATTTCCTGTAGAACTCTCTAATCCAAACATTGCAACATCCAATTGTTTCCAAACTAAAACAGCTGCCACCATGCTTCCATTGTGCCACTTTGATTGAACATATGAAAATGCTGAAGTCAAACATAGACTGGACAACACATTCCAACATTAGGGTTCCACATATCAAAAAGAAAACTCGGAAGTTCCTCCAAAATCTGAGCTGCTTCCCAAACTCAAAAATCATCCTATTACTAAGCTGATCCATCGATACCACTCCTGGAATCCAGTTGATACCAAACTAAATCTTCAGATGCTGACAAAACTCTGACTTCCTGAAGATATCCAGAAAATATCTCTGAAACACAAGAGAACACTCACATTATCGCAAGTCACTTTTGTGATCAGCCCAGCCTAATTCCAAAGATACTTCTCTCTCTTTACAAATCAGAATAGCTTACGCTTATGTGGCCCACCCATCGAAGAAACGGAACTACTCTATTGCTTCTAAAGTTACCCCAAGAAAAATTGCTAAGTCAGAAAACTTCCTAATCTAAAGCTCTTCGAGAAACTCGGACCTCAAACCAAATAGAACCACCCAGCTGAACACAGTCACAACACCGAAGCAGACACTCTTTCTTAACTTGTTCCAAAGAAACATCTTCGGAGACATCCATGGTCACTGTGTCTCATCACACAGCTACTACACCTTGATGTATCAAGATATCATCACTTGCTTCTGTCCAATCGACAGATCAAAACTCTATCTCATCCAAACTTACACTTAAAAATGAACTCTCAATGTTAACAGGATTCCTTCTGAGATCGATGAAATTCTTACACCACCCAAATCTCACTCGAGACGGTATTAGGTCTACAATCTCGACAAATACACTTCCAAACTCAATCATTCAAATTCCAACCATTGGTAGTCGTGTTACACACACCACCACCCTATCTACCTTTATAGCTTACATTAGAAAACCTGTACAGGTAACCCAACAATAGGTAGAAATAAAGATATATATATATATATCAAAATTACAAATACGCTCTCTCAGGAAAGAAATCACTCAAGAGTCTAGGTATTCACTCGACCTAGCGCTCTGATACCAACTGTGACGATCCGGCTTCTATGCCCAGAAAACCGTTTCGTCTTGAAGAAAGAAAGGGGTGAGAAAATAGAAAAGATAGAGAAGAAAGAACAACAACATCAGAATCTCACAGCGGAACGAATAAATTATATTAATCACATAAGTACTTACATAATATACGACATCAATCAGAGTTATGCAGATAATACATCACATGCTGGACAGTTATAGACACCTGTCTAGTTAATGCAACTCAATTCACAATACAACTCAAACAATACAGCTCAGAGATACCAACACAGCGGACTATATATATATCTACAACGCTGAAGCCGCCTGCTCCATTGCTCCTACAGAATTCGTCAAAGCTAACCTGAATCCCTTGGCTACTCGTAAAAATTTGAGTACCCGAGAGTTTAGGAAAACAGAAATAAACTCCGGGTCAGACATGGGTCTAGTGTGAGTAACAGGTTAAAGTTGCTTAATTTTGAAAATCCTTTGAAAACGAAAGGTACCACGTAAGACTCCCCACACATAAACATGGGTAAGTTTTTACCTTACGCTAACCAAAACATTTGATAGGAAATTCAGTGATATTATAATAGGTCTAGGGTTTTCAAGTAAATATAAAATAGCCGAAATTGTTACATTCATTAAATTCCAGCTACTAGCCACAAAAGTGGGTAATACAATCAAAACCGTTGGCACTTATTAGATTTTGGATTCCATACAATGGCAGGGCTACTGGGCGCCGGTCACAGTACGTGGCCTAGATCAACGTACCGAGGATCACTCCCGACACCCTGCAACACAAGGCCGGAACCATTCCTTAATGAACAGTCCCGAACAAGATAACCCCGGTAGTTGTTGCAATCAACCGCCCACACAGCCGAAAAATAAGGGACATCTAGACATGGGAATATCTTGTCCTGCTTGGGCATGACCCACCTAACCTTGCTGCATCTCCCCTGTTTTAGCTATTCCCGGATGATGAGGCTTGAGGCTGCGAACCTTTAGAGAATACATTTCTTAGAATGCTCATCGCCCACCTGACGATGTTCTGAAAGCATTCAATCCATACAAGTTCGTTCCGGGTTCGAACGAAACCGAAGGCATTATCTCGTTACACTCATTTTGGAATCACCATCAGAGTTAACGACAATAACCCTTACACTCTGAATCTTCATCTTCACTTCAAATTCACGACCTATCGTAAATTTGGAATCGATGTGGTTTTCGGATGTTCCAAATAAGGAAACCCAATCCAGGTCTCATCGAAATCCAAAACGTGTCCTTTAAGGCCAAGTTGTCTATTTAGTCTTAACAATTCAATTCAATATGATCAATATACACACAGATGGATAATTCACAATATCACAATAGATAATCACATTATCATCATAAATAGATAATCTATATCATCGTCCAAACAGATAATTAAATATTATCATACTTAAACCAAGCATCCATATCACATAGATATCACTCATGTCATATTTAAATTCACAATCATCAAATGAAATATCATCCATAAGAAATGATTTATGAATCACAATCTATAATTAATTTAAAATGATAAATTAACTACTTCTATCTCTAATTAATTTAAAGTAAATTAAATTAACTACTTCATCTATAAATTCTTCTTATACAATCATTAATTAATTATAAATCAAATTAATTAATTATTCTCTAAATATTTATCTTGATTAAACACCTTTGATTAATCATTCTCTAATTACAATAAGTAATTAGTCTTCAATTAATTTCATAAATTAATTATCCTAAGTCATTTATAGAAATTAATATATAATTACTTCATTTATTAAGTAAATATAATTACTTACATTTATCCTTAATTAATTACATAAATTTATCACCACATTATTAATTATTCCTTAATTAAACAATTCTTAATTACATCATTAATTATATTAGTTAATGATCTCGATTTAGATTTAAATTAAATTTCCTTATTTAAATTACATTAAATGATTAATCTTTAATCAAACACAATTATTAATCACCTTGATTAATAACATTCCAGTAATTAACTATCATTAATTACTTATATTAATACGTTAATTATCCCATAATTAATTATCTCCATTAATTAATCCCTTGATTAATTACAAAAGTAATTATTCAAATTACTTCATTAACACTAATCACACTCAGTAATTAAATACTTCCCTAAGTAATTATGCTCCATTGAATACACTAAGTAATTTCACTTATCAATTTATCAAATGATTTTCTTAAATTATTTGAACTAAATTAATTAACTTAATTTAATCATATCATCTAATTTAATTACAAAAAGTATTTAATCTCTTAATTACTTTTATCAAGTAATTACACTTAACCACTTTACAAATGATTATCTTAATTAATTAAACTAATTTATCACATTAATTAATTATGAATAATCTTTAGTTAATTATTTTTATTAACTAATAACATTTCTTAATTTACTTCTTAATTAATCTCTAATTATAAATTAATCTAAATTATTTATTTATAAATTAAATACATAAGTTATTTCTTAATTAACTTATTCATTAAATCATTTAAATATCTAAATTATGCCTAAGATAATTTATTTCTTTATTAATGACTTCATTAATATTAAAGTGCATGAGAACATTACATTTTAAATTTAAATTCAAATTCCATTTTGAATTTAAGATTCAAAATGATTATTTATTTAAACATTTACCAAATTTAAATTCAATTTATAATCTTTTTAAATAAATGTAAATAACATTTATTACTTGCATAAGATAAGCCTTTAAATTAGACTACTTAACTTTATTTAAACTTAAACTACCAAAATACATTAATATTTAACTTGCAATTTTCAAGTTAAAACAATTTATTTACTTTCCATTCAAAAAAATTTAAATAAAAGAATTCTCTCAAAATCAAGTTAAATTTTTATTTGAAACAAATTTACTTTTCGAAACTATTTTATTTGAACTTATTTTTAAAACAATCATGCTTCAAAATTGGTTTAACTTTTCAGATTTGAATTTGAAGTAAACTCTAATTCATCAATTTATCTTTGATTTAAAACTTTGATTTAAACTTCCTTTAAAAACTTGAATTAAAAACTTGATTTTCAAATCCAAATCTATTTTAAAACCTGAAGGCTCAAAAGTTCATTTGAATCTATACTTTTAAAACTCGAATTTAAACTACTGTAAAACTTTTTGTTTCAGATCTAATTTTTAAAATTCTGGAAATTATCATATTTGTAAACCTGAAAAACTCATTTAAATATTTTAAACTTTATTTTAGATTTAAAATATAAATTTGAATTCATACTTCAAACTAGATTTAAACTTGGTTTAAATCCATTATTATTTTTAAATAGGTTTCATTTGAATTTGTTTAGAAACAAATTCTACTGCCAGGTTTTACAAAAAATCCTGGAAACAAACACTGACTCAAACCAAAACTGCACCGAGACTTTTCCTTCCTTACTTCGAGTCACATACTCGAGTGACTCGAGTATTCCCCCAATCAAAAATATCATGCACCCACGAAACTCTTCGGCACTGCAATAGCACGGTGCACGTGCACACGGCGGCGCCGGGGCTCTGGCGATCGAGACCACCCCCTTCAAGTCGCAAATCGTCCCAACGTTCACCACAAATCAACGAACAACCCAATTGCATTGTCGATCAAAACCGAGTATAGCTCCATAATTTTCGAACCCATCACTTACTCACAAATGCGCCTCGGCATGACAACTCCGACCCCCAGCATCACCGCCCCTTCGCCTACATGCTCATCTACGACCCAGGCACCACTCCTCTAAACCCGGCCACACTCGATACTACGACGAAGTCGTGGCGATCAAATATATGAGCATCAGTAAAATTAGGTTTAGAAATTAAAACTCATGACCGCTGCCTCCACCTGCTTCTGATCATCCACCACCCAATTTTCCTGGCTTCTCCAGTCACTTCTCCACCTCCATGAAGAACCACGACCACTCCAATCAACTGTCTTGCCAGAGGCAACCCAAAATGCTCGAATTGAACAACCCAGTAAAGCATGTTCAAAGCTAAACTAAAAATGTGATTATAGTTTTTAAAAATCCTAATTTTGATTTACTAATCAGTTCATAAACTTGAATTGATGGATCATGACAATTAAATTTTGACTTGTTTTATGATTTGCTCTGTTGTTTCATTTTTCCAGGCTTACTCAAGTTTATATTTAACTTTCCTATAAATTTTAAACATCCATCTATGCTAATCCAAAAACTTTTGATTAAGTCCTAATCCAAACAGCAAGTAAGTAAAAAGATGTTGATTTTTAAATCAAACTGATACTTGAAGTAAAGATCAAAATGCTACAGGAACAGCTATGCACATACATACAGAGATAAAATAAACAAATATATACCCAACCATACATATTACAGACATCAACCAAGCAACCATATCTTAAATTCAAACTTTTAAAGGTGATATTACTCACTAGTGATGGAGATGGACAGAGCACTTTTATTTGGGAAGCTACTGGCTTGCTCTTCTTTTAAATCTTCTTGCTTATGTTCAGTTGTAAATATTATTTAAGTTTGTATAAATGGAAGTGTTTGCCATTAATTATTTGTTTCAGGTTTGATATGCTATGTTGAACGAACTAAATAAGAAAGGCATATATATAAAGGAGTTTACAGGTAGGTGATAACTGGGTTAACAAGTTTGCAGGTAGGTGATATCTGGGTTTAGGCTTTTCTTTTGATTAGACTTATTTGTTTGTATCAGGCAAGATTTTATCAAATGGGGGCTAAAATGATATTAAACAATTTCGAATTGACTTGGTTAGCTGCTAATAAATGAAGTCATTTAATGCTAATGTACTTAATGTCTCTTATTACTCATTCTTATGTATAGATATTTTTGTTTTGTATTTCTCTTACAAGCAACCTGCATATTTTATTTTACAGTCATGATTACTTACTTTTTACCTTTCTTTTATATTTGATAGAATACTTATTTTACTTTGTTACTATACTTGCTTGCATACTTACTTACAGCTACAAATATGCCTTATTATTTTTACTTTGCTTTGTTTCATAATTTTGCATTTCTTTTACAAACATATTTATTTACAGGCCTCTACATATATTTTTACTTGTCTGGGTATGCCTTCTATCCTATGTACATAGCTATTTATTTTATTTTGCTTTGTTTAAATATTTTATAAGATTTATTTTATCTTAACATACTTGAAAGATTTATTTTATACTTCAAATCATAGCTTCCCAAAATACATATGTATATAAATAAATAAAATTAAAATAACAACTTCCATTTATTTAAAATCCATTGTAAAGATATTACATTATTATTATTGTTTAACAATAACTCATTATAAATTGAAAATAATCCGTAAATGAAATTACTACATAAATAAATTACTTATTTTATCAACCATATTTAAACAAAAACAAAACAACCTTTGTTAAATTTACATTTAAGTCAAAATCATTTAAACAAATTTTAACTTTATCTTTAGTATACTTTAAAACCAAATTATTATTTATTTAATAGCTATATTTTAAATCAAATTGCAAATTACCAGAACATTAGAATTTAAAAACAAAGTCTCGTTTATTAAATTTTAAAACTGATATTTAGATTATACACAAATATATATATATATATATATATATATATATATATATTTATATATATTATTATTAGGAAACAAAGATAAATCATCAGTTAAATATTTATTTTAAAGGAAGATTATTAACTCAATTTGAATATTGTTAACAAATATTATCAAATCAATTTAATTTTTAATGTAGATTATTAAATTGATATTGCCCCAAATTTCCGGGATGTCACAAGAAATTATTGGTTTTAAGTGGAGTTTGGACATTTTAACTGTCAAAATGATTTTCAAAATATAACTAAAATACTTATATAATTTATATAGAATTAAATTTTAAAAGTAAATAACTTAATAAATTTATTTTTAAAGTAAGTGAATATTTATTTCACTTTTAAAGGAGGCTTATTATTTTATATGAGAAATTGGGCCTTATACGGTGAGTATGAAAATAATTATTTAATTGGCAAAAATTATAAATATTAAATAATGAAAAATTATGTGAAAAAAGCAAAACACTTTTAAAGAATAAATATGAGTTTTATTTGGAATTTTGGGCAATTTTGCCATGAATGAAAAATGATTAGTAATGAAATAAAAGAAAAGAATGAAACATGACTAAAAGCAAGCCCAAGAGTCCAACAAGGCTAAGGAAAAATCTCCGCCTTTTCTACATTTCATGATAAGTTTAGGAATTTCCTAAATGCTTTTATATTATCACTTCTCGAATAAGAAAAACTCCATCTTCGCAAACACCTAAATACGAAAACCCAAAACCACCACCTCTAAAATTCAAAATAAAAATATAAATAAATCTCTAAAAATTCCGAAACAAGTATATATCCTTCTCAACTCCATTCTTCACCTATTAGTAGGAAGTAGTCGGAATCTTATTGAATTTTGGTCTTCGTTGGGTTTTGTAGAGAGAAGAAGAAGAGGAGCTGGAAGGTGCTAGACTTAAGTGAGGCTTAGCTACTCCAAGGTGAGTGTTTCTTCACTTACACCTATGCTTAAATTCATGAATTCCATCTTGAAAGTTAGAGAATATGACTTGTATGCATGTACAATCTCTTGAATCATATGCTTGCTTTCTCTTTGATTGAGTTTGTGTCACATTGTTGTGCATTGGGATGATAGGTTAATAGGGTGGTGTTTAATGGCAAAATGGCGATCAAGTGTGGTTTTTGATGGTTGCTTGAGTGACTGGAATGGACTCTATCATGACCAGGAAATTCATTTCCAGGTCGTCGTCGGTCCATCATTGGAGGGTGTAATGGCGCACAAGCCTGGAACGGATTCCAGGCCAAAGCAATATGGGTTTTGTTTAAATAATAATTATTATAATAAATAAATAAACAGACTAAATGATAAAAAATAAAATTAAATGTATAATCATGTCATATTTAGAAGAAATAATTTATAGACTTTACTAAATGATGTTTATTATGGGAAATGAAATTTGTAATAGAATTAGATATTTAAATAGTAAATAAATTTGTTTAAACCCGTGAAATTTATTATTAATGATATTATATAGACAATTAGTTAACATATAAAATATGAGATTACTTGCCATTATAAATATAGTATTGCGATTAATAAAGAATGTTGAAATAACTATTTAATTCAAATAAATAGAAAAGAATATGATTTTATTGGATATAAAATATATGAATACTTTAGAAATTAATGAATATTTTCTCAATAGAAACTCTTTATATTGTTTGGGTATGTGACTGTTATTCCATGTAACGAGGAATTTGAATAACCGAGGTTATAAAACCATCTGGTATGGGAATCTAGGTATTATTCCTCTAGTTATTCATTGAACTTGCTATATAGAGTATCATTAGAGATGAGTGTGATTTATGATTATTGAATAAAAGGATGAGTAACACATGGCGGTATAGGACATAGACGTTGATACTTATTCAATTATTCTTAGTGAATAAATGACTCTCAACAGGGATTTTGCAATATGTAAATATTGCATAAACATGTTCAAGGAGACATTTGAGGCTGTGTCTCGACCTATTAATATGAGTAAGTCTACCGTATGAAAATTCATATTATTTTGGTGAGGATAAACCAGATTAGGCTAGTAGCTTGATTGTGGGTCGTGCCCTAGATCTGTGACACGCTTTGAGATATGGCTGTGTGCTATTATTGTGTGCTTTGCCTCATGTTACATAAGCCAGAAGTTTGTTACCATTTGGGGCACTTGCAGGGTCATGACTATTGCATTGCATAATCTTTCACCTGATGAACAATGAGTTACGACGATCATCGAGGTAACTTAAGACTATAGGAGCCATACTAGATGAGCACGTGTATTGTCTCTTGGAGCTAAAGTACGGCTTTCAGTCTCTTGTCTATTTATGATGTATGATAGATAGACTCATCTTAGATATTCATCTCCATAGCGCTTGATTAGAGTTGGTGATGAGAAGTGGCTTTGCGTAGGACTACATGACTGGGGTAAGCTCAACCCCCATAATAACCACAATGTGTTAGTGGATGTGTGATATGTGTATGTGTGTGTATGTGGTTGTTTTGTGTCCAAAGGAGCTTAAAAATTAAGTATTTCAAGTTGAGTTAGTTTTACTCACGCTGGTTTCCAGCCTGACTCGGGTGTTACTTTATTGTAATGCTCAGTCAGACCGAGTATTACAGATTTTCAGGATAGGATGTTCTAGAGCTCAGGAGATGGGCTGGATGGCAGAGACGTATTGATTATTTTTTGATGTGAGGAATAGACTGTATAGACAACAATTGGGGACAAGTTATTATAAATAGTTTCGGATTTGTTATACTCTGAAATCTTGTATGTATATTGACAGTTACAGCTTTTCTTTTTATAAAACGCTGCTATTTCTATATTATATTTTGTTCCTCTACGATTGTGAGATTCTATGTTGTTGTGTTCTATTTTCTATCTCTTTCCTTCTTAACCCTAACAGCCTGGTATTTCCGACACTCGATAGCTCGGCACTCTACACAGTGAACGTATTAATGTCGATTTTTGGGGTCGAAAATCTTCGAGCCGTTACACTTGGTATCAGAGCTAAAGATTAACCGAGAACCTTGGCTCTGGTGGGGATTACTCATTAAAGATAGTGTCAGTAGTACCCTAGAGTGAGTTGATTATATGGGGCATACTTGTTATTTTCTTTTATAATGATTGTGAAAACGGTTTTAAAAATAATTTTACATATAAAGATTATATTTTGATATAAAAAGGAATAGTTTAACTAATTGTTATAGTATATTAAATAAATTGGTTGTCGTTAAACTAATAAGATTTATAATATTTAAGTGGTAAAACTCAAATAACCAGATAGAAATTTGGGTAAGGATTAACTATACAATTAAGTTAAGCTAAAAATGGAGTCAAACGGAATTTAAATTGTGAAAATTTGTAGAAGTATTTTTCAAAGTGTTTTGAAATGAAATAAAATTTATACAGAAATAAATTTTCCCCAGTAAATTATTATGGAATATAAAGTGCGGTACCGATTATTATCATAGAATTGGATGTTGTGTCTTAACAAAGGATGTTTATTACAGAACAAAATGTTTTAAGAAAGTGAAATTATATAAGCTGAATTTATAAATGTAACTTATAAATTAAAATGAAATTAAAGGGGTAAAGTTTTAAATCTAAGTCCATAAAACTTTGGAATTGCTTCAAAGTGCTAAGGAAATAATAATTGATATTATTTAGAATATTTTTTGAATATGGAAATCTTATTTAAAAACAAGAGTTATTTTGAAATTACAAAGGAATTTGTTTTAAATAAAAACCAAGGATGGTTTGAAAATTTAAAATGTGATTGGATATGTGAATGGGATAAATATATATATATATATATATATATATATTTTAAATAAAAACACATGTATGTGTGTGTGTGTGTGTATACATATATTTGATTTCAAAGTTGAATGGAAATAAATACTAAGTATTGAATTCTGAAATCCCTTGAGAATGAGATGTATAACCCAAAGGGAAGTGAATTTTTGAACTTATAAGTGAAAAGTGATATTGATATGAAATTTAAATTTGGAATGGAAAAATTAAATTGAGAAAGGTTGAATGGATTAAATGAATTGAAATTTAATTTAGGGTAAGTTCAATAAGTTTTGAACCTATAATCTGAAATTTGGATTTAACTTATGAGAGCTAAATGGTTAAATTGAAGCAAAAGTATGGATTTGATAAGAGGTTAGGTATGAATAATTTCAAACAGCTTTTGAAACAAAAACGATTTTTCAGTTCTGAAAATTTGTGATGGATGCCATTGATTGGTGTTTTAGATAATTTGGATGTTTATTACTTTGACATATCCTACCATCATCCTGTTTGTTATAGACAGTACGTATACAAAACTGTGAAGTGGATTATCTCGAATAAATTAAGAAGTGGATTGAAATGATATATTCTGAAAATAAATAGAAATAAAACTTTATTTAGAAACCATTTAAAGATTTTGATTCTTAAAATAAAATTGAATTTAGGGAAATGGAATCATTTAAAACTTAAGTACAAATGTTAAAAATGAATTTATCAACCGAAATAGTTTAGAGGATTGGATTTAAAAATTTGAAGTGAGAATCAGTCAAGTTTCGAAAATTGATTTGTTAAAAAGGATTTGGACTCTTACTCGCACCTCACATAAGTTTAAGTAGGAGTAATTTAAATGAATATTTGGAATTTGGGCTCAGAATTTAAATTGTTTTAAAGACTTGGGTTGTTAAATGAAATATTGGAGGTTAATTTGATTTAAGTGATTAAATCAACATTTTTGAAAACCAAACCCGAATTTATATAATCGAGATGGTTAAAAGTTGAGAATGAAATTTGAATTAATTCAAATTTGGAATTGATTGAATTAATTGGAATAGTTTTCGATGTTGAATAAGTTCAAATTAAAAATGGGAATTGATTTGAATTGGAATGGAAAATCGAAGTTAATTCGAATTGAAATCTGGATCGAACCAATGTAATGGAAGTGGAAATTTAAATTGAAGGAATTGGATATGGGAAATGAACCAGTTCGACTTTGAGAAACTATTTTAATATAAACTGTCTTAAAATCTATTTTCTTAAATATTTAAATTATTTTGATTTTCTAAGCTATTTACTATACAAACCCTTCTTTTTAGAACCCAAATTATCTTATATTAACTATTTAACCATTTTACGGCTATTCAAACTATTTTCTAAATTCAAACTGGCCAGGAAGGAAATTTATTTAAATCATGGATTTAATTAGTAACTAAGATAAACTGAAGTTTTTACCCAAATGGAAATTGAAGCAATTATGAATTGGAACCGAAATCGAATATTAAGGCAAAAATGATTTTGAAATGGAAGAGTATATTTTGAGTGATTATGATGATTTATAATGAAGGTTGGATAGTACTATAACTGGAAACTTACTTCATAAGAAGTAAGTAACGTTACAAATGACTTTGAAAAAGGAAATTGAATTTGGAAAATCAGATTTGGCATTAATAAGATTATATATTTGTTCTATATTAAAAACTACCCTTCTTGAAATCATAACTGGAAGAAATGACCTTTAAAGATATTTGAAAGATAAAGTGGAATTTATATAAGTATGAAGTGATCCGAAAATTATTCAAGTTGGAAGAATAATTATATATATATAAGAATGATTTTATGAGAATGGAACTGAAAGGGTTTTTGGAACCAATTGATTTTGAAAGGCATTTGGTTTTGGCAAAAAGAAAATTTGGGGAATTTGGAAAGCCAAGTTTGAGAACTATCGATTTTGAGATATTGATTTTGAAGTTTATATGTGATGCATATAAAGAATATGATTTGAAAGGTACTATATATGTATAGTATGAAATGTTTTGAGAATGCTATGGGGAAAGTGGCACTCCCATTTAGAGTTGAAACTTATAGTAGGAGATCCACAGGGTAGTTCTGCCATGAGCCCTAAGAGGGGTTCTAAATTTTTATCCCGTTGGACGTCCGGACAAAACTGTAGTTCCTGTGGATTGTGGTTAAGGTAGCGTAATTCAAGGGAGCTGATGCCTACAAAGACATGGGGGTTATGCTCTGACGGCAACGTAACTCTGGTGTAACTGCGATCTACTGTGTTCCATAGCGTAAGTCGAGTGGTAGAGATTGCCTACAATCTACGTTTGATTTTCCTGTGATAGCGACGTAACATCGGTAAATTGCGATCTATGTGGTTCCATAGCAGAATTCGTGTGGCGCTGAGTACCTACAGTCTACATTGGGTTTCACTGGGATAGTGACGCAACCTTTGCGTAGTCTGCGATCTATGGGTGAAGTTTCATTTGGCAACGTAATTCGAGAACACTGATGCCTACAGTTATATGGTTTTTGTTGTGATAGCAGCGTAACCCTGGAAGTAGTTGCGATCTATTGTAGTTCCCATGACGAAACCGAGGGGTGCAGATGCCTATAGCTTTCTATAGATTTCGTCGGGATAGCGACGCAATCAGCGTGCTAACTGCGATCCATGGGAGGTGGTGATGATTTCTATAGCATTCCTGCAAAAAGTTTTTTTCAAGTAGTTTTCACTGGGTGTTGAAACGGGTCTACTAAGTACTTACTGATTTTCAGTCCTACGCCTGATCAACCTATGACTGAATTTTTGTGAGAACAGGGATGGACTTGTTTAGACATCGAGTTATGAAAAGTATTTTCATATAAAGCTAGTTTGGTAATATTATGTAGTTTTAAAGTGTTTTAAGACTTTAAAATTTTAAAATAAAAGAGTAATGTGTTAAATGTTTAAAGAATGATTTAACTAATAATAAACATCAAAATTAAAATTCTCGCTTCGTTCCTTTTCGAGGACAAAAAGTTCTAAAAGGGAAGGAATGTAACGACCCGGGTTTTCTGACATCGCTTAATTGGGTGATTAGCTGATTTTATTATTGAAATATTGATCTTATAAGTCGAACGAATAAATTTATAATAATTAAAAATATCTGAATATATATAAATTGATTTGAAAACTATAATAAATATTGAAGTATGAAATCTCTTGGTATGAGAAATCTTATAGAAAATAAAAATAAAACTCCACCATTTGAAATTCAAGGCAGAATACATTTGTATATGAATAAAAATACGTACAAGCTTATGATGTTTAATATATATAAGTATATAAATGAACATATATGTGTATATATTGTAACAAATACAAGCAAATGTATATTATATTAAATAGTGAAAATGTAAACATATATGTATATACAACCTTATATAAGAAAATGACAATGTGTATAAATGCAAGTAGGATAAAATTCATATGCATAAATATATACATATATATACATAAGTATATGTATAAGTATATATAATAGTATACATGAAGAATGTAAATACATGTGTAAATAAATGTATACATATTCACAAGGAAGCACAAACTTTTGATAACCATTAAATGCATATATGTAGAGGTATGTGTGTGTGTATACATTATTATAAAAATGAGAAAGGCAAACATATACACAAAGGATATATATATATATTGTATACACATAGGGAGACAAGCATTTAATGCACATTCCCTCAAGCATACAATACATCAAATCCAAACATACAAAACTTTTCATAAAATAAGGTCATATTTTCATGTCAAAGTAAAAATCAAACAAAAGTAAAATATACAAAACAAACTTACTGTATACAAGAAGCTACAGGTACCTTCTTTCTCTATATATATGCACTGCCTTGTGTAGTGCACTTATACCATTCAACAATTAAAAAACAACAAAAGAGCTGCCATTAAAGGTCCATACATATGAAAGTTAAGGAAGAAGATTAGAGTAGCAGTGGTTCATTATTTAAGACTATGAGTAAATAGAAAACCTCTACTCACTTTAACTCTCACATATATACCTTTGAATTTACATGAACAGAGGTATTTTTTCAAGCATACATGTATAAATTAATATCTGTGGTAAGTACATGAGGATTTAGCCAGGAATTGAATGCTGGAAACACAGTAACAATATTTAGTCCCTCTGTTTTTGTTCATTGTTTTTAAAACCAGTTGAACAACAACTTCAAAAATCAATATTAAGACATCTAGTTAGTTTTAAAACTTGAAATCAAAACAAGGTCTAATTGTTTATGAGTATAGAATATTTTAAAATTTATTTTGTTGGATAAAATGAAGTATATAAGGAGAAAAGCATATGATGCAGTTGATAACTCAAGTTCGATTAGAATTCGAGTATGACGATTTTATGAGTGTATGTCATGATCGGGTTTGGGGTTGAAAATCGTGATTTGGCTAGGATTTGGGAATTTTTAATGAAGTATGGAGGATGCAGGATCGAGATGGTTGATTTTGGGCCTATGGCAAAAATCTGGCGAACCACTCGATTTCGTGGTCGAAGTTTTTGCCTGGGTGAAGTTCGGGGGTCGGAGGATTCTTGAAAAATGAAGTGGAAATTTTTCGATGGTTGTGGTGGCCGGTGGGGGATGAGGTAGGGTTTAGCAGCGTTTGTTTTCGGGTTCGGTTGGACGCAAGTGGCGATGATGAGGCGACATGAGGGGGCTGCGCACCCGAAGGAAATGGGGAAGAGGTCGCGGGGATCTAGTGGTAGAGTTTGGAGGTGTCGGCACTCAAAGGTGGCTGGACGAGGTAAGGAATAAGGGGGACGACTTCGTGCCTGGGTTGGGTTCGAGCAAAATTTTCGAATTTAGGGTGGATGGCGATTTCAGGTGGGTAAGCTTGACGCTGATGACACTAGTGGTAGGTGGAAGTGATCGTCGGTGAGCATTTCGGTTGGTGCTAGATGTGCACGTGCACATGTATGTACACGCGCCTGGGTTTTTCGACTGTATGAAAAATTAGGGAAGATAGAAGCTGGGAAGGAAGAAAGAGGGGAGGGAAGAAATGGGCCGGGTAGGAGATTGAAATAGATGGGCCAGGGAAAATTAAAGAAAGGAACAGAAAAATAAAAATAAGAGTAAAAATAAAGGAAAAGAAAAGAAAGAAAATAAATAAAGGAAAGAAAAATAGAAAGAAAAATGAAAATAAAAGGAGAAAAAAAGAAAGAGGAATTTATATAACAATTTATATTTTCTTTTATTTACACTATAAATATTGATGAATTAAATTCGTGGTTTAAAGTTCAATAGCATTTTATAAATTAAATGGGCAATCGATTACATTATTAATTGACTTTTAAGGTTGATACAAATTAACAAGTTGGATATTGGATAATTGTTAAGTTTTAACTAACTAAAGGTAAAGCATCTCTATTGTAATCAATTCGGATTTAAATATACAAGGATATACTCAATCGAGGCAAATTAAATCATGGTAAGGGAATTGTTTTGGTACTAGCTAATGATCGTTACATTAGCTAACGATCTATGTCCCGTCTTAACTCTATTGGATATTTGTTTCAATTATTCTTATCTGTACAATCGAGCAGTCAAACAGATTAAAATAATGGGATTTAAGTGATGGTACGTTTTATTTTGAAATAGAATTTGCAATAAATTCCCGTATTTGAATATGGTCACCCTAAATAATAAATTGTTTATTCTAAACAGTTTACCCTTTAAAATTTATCATTTGAATTTGAAGAGGCCGGGATCGGATATCAGCGTTATCCGGAAACGCTTCAATTTAATAACCACTGCAAATTTTACAGGTTGATTATAGTGTCTAATAGGCTGAAATTGAATGAATTAAGTAAATCTGACCATTTTAAATCAGCAACAGTACTTGGATATTATATCAGTGGATTTTTGTAACAAGTGTTTGGCTATAACAAGATTAAAACTCGTAGGGTTGTACGGGTTACCCTGGTTTTCAAAGAAGCTTATAAATTAAGTATTTCAAATTGGTTTGGTTTTACTCACTCTGGTTTCCAGCCTGACTTGGGTGTTACTTTATTGTAATGCTTGGGTAAGACCGAGTATTACAGATTTTCGGGATAGGACGTTCTGGAGCTCAAGAGACTGGCTGGAAGGTAGAGACATGTTGATTAATTTCTGCTGTGAAGTATAGACTGTATAGATAGCAATTAGAGACAAGTTATTATAATTGTTCGAATTTGTTATACTCTGAAATCTTGTATGTATATTGACAGTTACAGATTTTTTTTGTATAAAATGCTGCTATTTGTATATTTTATTTTTTTTCCGCTGTGATTATGAGATTCTGTCTAGTTGTATTATGTTTTCTCTCTCTTTTCTTCTCAACCCTAACAGCCTGGTATTTCCGGCACTCGATAACTCGGCACTCTATAAAGTGAACGTATTATTGTCGATTTTCGAGTTCGAAAATCTTCGGGACGTTACATTTAGAATATGAATGATTGAACACTTTGTTACTTGAAAATAAATAAGATAAACTTGTGTAACATTTAATTTCATTCTTAGAAACATATACATATAACTTACCAGAATATTAAAAGTTGTGATGTTACATCGGATACGTCATAGAATATTATGCAAGTAAAACTTAAATGATGAAAGTGTTCAAAAGAATTACTTTAGAAATAAGATTTTTGATATTATAATTGTTATAAAGTTAAGCTATAATTGAAATGTTACTAAATAAAAATGTAATAGGAAAGTGAATACGTAAGTAAATAATTGTAAACTTAAGTTAATGTTTGAGGCTATTATAATTAAAGTAAATAATAAATTAAGTACTATATTTAGTAAATGAATGCAACTTCAGAAAAAATTGAAATGATTTAGAACATGGATTTAATATTCAATGACACAATGTAAGGAAATGAATGTACATTAAAAAGGTAAGAAACTTAAGTACGAACTTATGCACTAATGAACATTAATATCTAATGGAAATCAAATATATAAATTAATAAATGTGAACTAAATTGTAATAAAATGTATGTAATACTTGAATAATGAATTCATTGGTTATTATAATGGAAATAACTTATGTAAGAAATGAATGTAATGAAATGAAAAAGAAATTTGCATTATATGAATAACTGAAAATGAAATTTGTAAGTAATGAATGAAAATAAGTATTGAACGAATGAATGTGAGTTTATTTACAAAGAAACCTATATAGTATTTTAAGAATTAATTTACATATGGTTAAACAATTGTATATGGGTCACATATGTAAGAAATGTAAATAACATACATAATAAATGAATGAAAATTAATTTTTGTAAGAAATAAAAGTTAAATTAAAGAAATAATCATTGTATAAATGAAAATGGCGAACAGTAAAAGATATAAAAATGAAACTAGTAAGAGTAAACTTAAATAATGTTTGGAATTTGTTGTTTGTTTGGTTTATGGGTTGTCTGGGAAAGGATACCTTTATCGTTTAGGATGTATAAATAATCTATCGAGTTTATCTAAGACCGTTGAGTATATGTTATACTTAGTAGTTATTTCTCATTCTATACGATTAAGAGTGTCAAATCCTAAATAAATCATTTGTTTTGCTTGATATGGATGGATGGTTAATTGCTTTGATTTTATGTGATGATTGTATGCTTGTTTGTAAGTGATCGTTGTTGTGTTGGGTTGATTTTTTTAATATAAATTGAAATGATATAAATATTTCTCTTATATAATTATTAACTCCTTTGGACCTTATAAGTGAAATGCAGGTTATGGAAGCAATTGCTACTGCTTTTGGTTTCATAAAATAAGTGCTATTTGGCCGTCATATAAGTACGCTCTCGGATTATGGTTTTCTAGCGATATTATATAGTTTTCCAATGGTTTGAGATATTTTATTTTGAAAACACTTGATGTATGTTGTTATTATTGATATTACATTTCTTCTAGACCTCTCCATACAAAGGAGACTCTGTCGAAATTTTCCATTTATTTTGGACCTAGAAAATTTTGTGAAATGTTTTCCAAAATTTTGTTAACTTGATCAAATAAAGGATTTAATTGTTATACATATATTTACTTTTTTAAATTATTTAATTTTGTAAATTTATTTGTTTATAAATTTAATATTTTGAATAAGGTATATTGATTACTTAGTTCCTTCTTTTCCTTTCTTTTTCCTTTTCGAGGAAGAAAAGTTTTGAGTGGGGGAGAGTGTAATGACCTGTAATTTTCGAAAATTAAAATAGTTAATTTAAAGCGATTTTCTGGTTTAATGTTAGAAGAAATAAAAATTTGTGATTTATTAACGAAAATAATAACTAGAATGAATTGTAACAATATTAATCTTACTTAATTAATTATTAACAATTTTAATGAAAGTACAATTAATTGAAATAATTTAAAAGTTATACTTGGCTATAAATTGAATATAAGAAAACAAATGTAAATATTGAATTAATTAATGAATTAGTATATAATTAATGATAATTGGATAAAATCAGTGTTATGCAAGCAATTGTAACATCTATTTGTAAATGATAAACTTATAAGTGTGATTAAAAGTCAATGGTAACAATTATTATATGTTGCTTATTTCTTTAGTAAGTTAAATTTAATTGGAAATCAATTGCAATGAATGAAACTAAATATAGCGTTAAAAATGGATTTAAATAATAACCAAGGCATATTAATGTAATTAGATAGAAAACAATGTTAAATGTATGCATCGAACAATCAAGATTGAACAGATAGCTTCGAAATCAAGTTAATCAAATTTAGAGTTATTTCAACTAAATGTAATTAAATATTACGTTAATGTAAATAAAGATGAAATTGGAGAATATTAGTGTAATATGATATAAACCATGATAATTATATCCATAAGGTAACAATTGATTGTATAATAAGATGGAAAGTCAAATAAATGGATTTACTGGAAATTTAATTTATAATTACTGAATTTATTGAAATTGAAATTAAACACCGTAAATTCTGAAATATTCAATAATAAATTGATATAGAAATTTATTTTAAAGGATTATAACTTACTAAGTGATTCAAAATGATGAAAATTGTAAATTATTAAATTTGAATTGAAATTTGATTTAATTTATTTATTTAATTAACTTGAAATATAGCCATTTTGGCAACTGTGTCGGATTTTGACAAAACCAGTTTCATCGGATTCGTAATAGTGAATTATTGTAAGATTTCAATTCTTGTAGCGATCCGACTAGACATTTGATCGCACGGACTCGAAACGTGTAGAAATCAATTTAATTAAATTCAATTGAAATCAATTTGAAATAAGCCGATTTTAAGCTAACTTCTTTATACAATGGAATTTGGACTTGGAACCTATTCCATTAAGTTTAAAATTATCAAAAATGTCTATTTTGATATATGCGATGACCCATTTTCATTTCGGAAACGAAATGGGCTTTTCGGGTCGTTTATCGTTAAATCAAATCTTGTCCGTTCTTTCTATTTTCAACATGCCTATATATATCCCGTTATAAACTGTAACGACCCATAATTTTTTAATAATTAATTTTTTTAATTTAATGAGATTTTGAAATTTAATATTGAAGAAAATAAAATTTTGTGAATTATTAATAAAAGTTGTGATATAATAATGAAAATAACTAAGAGGAAACATAACAGGGTTAATTAAAGTTGATGATTAATGAATTTGAACGAAATTCCAATTAAATAAAATAATTTAAATGTTGACTTGGTTATAATGGGAATATGAGTAAAACAAGTGTAATTATTGAATTAATGAAATAAAACAATGATGTTAATGTTATTCATAATTGGAAAATTTGTTGAATTATAAGAACGGGAATAAAGAGTCATCAATTTATTTGGAATTTGAACTATAATAATAATTGGAGTAATTGCAATTAAATGAAATTAATATTTTGTTTTTGTGTTAGTTGAAATTTAGATGAAATTTGAGAATAATAATGTGATAAACCATGAATCAATGTTAATTTCATCAGTTGGATAATAATGAATTGAATAATAAGAATGAAAAGTAAATTCAATAGAATTATGGAGAATTTAAAATATAATTGGTGAATATAATGGAATTGAAAATTTAACAATGAAATTGATAAATTAATCAACTCTAATTGGACATTTAAATTTGTTTAAATCATTGTAAATGATTACGAAATTCAAAATGATAAGAATTGTCAATTATAGTATTGAAATTAAAATTTTTGATTTAATTAATTATTTTTAATTTATTTAATTAGTGTAAAAAATATCCATTTTGGCCACTGACTCGGATTTCAACGAAACCAGTTTCATCGGATCTGTATCGGCGAATTATTGTAGTATTTCAAGATGCGTAGCGATCGGACTTGTCGTTTGATCGTACGGGCTTGAAATTCCTTAAAATCAATTTGGAAATTTTTTATTTTAGCATAACTTCCTCATACGATGGAATCTGGACTTGAAACCTGTTCCATCGTGTTTAAAATATTTTAAAATATCTATTATGATATATGAGTTGACCCAATTTTGTTCCAGAGTTGAAACGGGCTTTTCGGGCCATATATTGTTCAGCATGTTTATCAATCCGATCCATTCTATCTCAACTTTATCTATAAATACCCGGTTATAAACCCTAGCCTATCTCTATTTCTCATTTCTATGCGCGTACAATCCCTCTTCACCTCCTCCTCAACGGCAGACAATAAAATTTACAGATCCAATTGAAATTCCAAATCAAATCCAAAGCCAAAATTTCAAACTCCTCAAAAAAATTCAGAAAATTTACATATCGAAGCTCTCGAAGAGCGCAAGTCAGATATGTGTCCGTTTCTCGATATGAGTATCTGGGTGGCCAGAAATTGAGGCTTAATTCATGGTCGTTCATCGCGCGTCGACGAACGTTGTCGGATCGTCAAATCAATTCTGGGTATTGTAGAGTGGGTGATGGGGAGGGCATCAGCGTTGTTCGTTTGGCGAATCGACGGCTGGATTCGTCGAATTAATTCGATTAGGGTTTATGGGAATGGCGGTGGCGGGCTAGATGAGGCTCGATAGGTTCTCGACGTGGCGATTTGTTGTGAGGCGGAGACCCTGGCTAGGTGCGGCGTGGGGGAAGGCGACCTCTGGTGGAGGTGCGGTAACGTTTTAGAGGCGACGTGCTCGCGTGCGAGATGGGTAGCTGGTGGCGTTTTCATGCGTATGCTGTACTGTTCGAGTGAAGATGTGATGACGTGGCCCTGGGTGGAAAACGTGAGTGTTGTGTTTTTTTATTTAAATTTCGAAATTCAATTGCTCTAATCGATATAACTTTTACATACGAGGTCGAAATTACGTGCGGTTTTCTCCGCTAGGTTCGTATGGAATTCCGAACAGTTTGTCGCTAGTTTGGACGAATTTGGACACTGTTCAATTTTTGGGTTTAAATTGGATTTAAATTCAATTTAAATTCAAAAGGTGAGTGTTTTAACCCACTCACAACTTATAAAATTTCTTATGTGTGTTAAATTGATATATGATATGATTTGAAATTTATTTATGATTGTTTGGCATATTTTTAAATCATCATATCAGTTAATTTTAATTTACTAAATTAAATTGTTATTTAATTTATTATTGCATATAAAATGCCAGTTAGATAGATTGTTTAAGTTATTATTGAATATAAACTGTCAGAAATTACTTGTTATTTACGCTCTATATTGATGTTATGGTTTAAATTGGATGTTGATTATAATAAATGCTTGATGATTGATATTGAATGAATGGATGTTGTATTTTATATTGTGTTAAACTGCAAATTTGTTATGCACTTTATTCCATTCGGGATTGCGGTTTGAAATGATATATAACCGTATTTTTATTTTAAATTACGGATTGAAATGATAAATATCTATATCACTTGACCATAGGGTAGAAAATTATATACAGACACCGTGGCTATATATATAAATATTTTAAAAGGATTTCTATGGTTTTGCAAAGAAATATTTGGTTTTATGAGATAGTGATTTGGATTTTATAAATGTTATTATATATATAGTTAAATTTTGGATTTTAAGCTATGTATAAAATTGATTTGAAGTATAAAAGAAGTTAATAATTAAGTTTGATTTTATTAAGATAAAATATGATTAAGCATTTATTTAAGTTAAATTTCTGGAGTTTATAATGACTTAAATGAGAATAAGGCTGGAAGATGAATATGGAATTTATTTTGAATTTAATAAAATTTAGAAATTTTAAAGGGTATGACTGTTATAACTTGATTTTTGTTTAGAGTGATTTAAATGAATATCAAGTTGATTTAAATGAATATATCGAGTATATTGGATTTACATTTCAAATCTAAAGAATAGTAATTAAATTTGATATATATGGAATTATCAAAGAATTAGTTTTGAAATTGTGGAATATTTAAAGCTTTGAATTATATGGAAATTGAAATGGTATAATTGGAGGTTCAAATCGGTATTTGGAATTTATTTGTGAAATTTAAAAAGCTATTTTATTATTAAAGATATTCAATATTAAATCATTTAAGTATTGGAAGTTATGTTTCAAAATTTTGGGTTTTAAGGTATTATGATTTGAAAATGCTATGAAATTGGGAAAATGATATATTTGAAATAAAAATGATATTATATTGATTTGGGTTTTATAAATGATATCATATTGATTTGATTTTTAAACGAAAATGATATCGTATTTATATGGTTTTAAAATGAATATTATATCCTGGTTTTGAAGTATAATTATTTTGAAATGACCGCGGTGTTATAATAACGATTGGTTGGCAAAGAGACCGGGATTGAATACTCTCTGTCGATACCGAAAACCACTTTGGCAACCATGTACGCGGTGGAGAATCCAAAATGAAGTAGGATGGCGGCGGCGTTTCCTTTGAGGTAAATACGTGGACCCAACTCCCGTGAGTTGGCATAAGGTGGCTAAAACAGGAGCGATTGATGGGCTAATGAGGTAGCACCTTTGATCGGACACATCCCTTCGATATTATACTCTGACTTTTGGATTGATTAGGTGGCCACTTTTGATCTTTTTGATTTGGGGGTGTGGCTCGAGGTGGGCGGTAGCTGCGCGGTACGCGTTACCACCGGCCCGGAAGCGTAATTGGTATATCTACCCTGGCATTGCCTAGTTGTGCCGTGTCACCTACCCTATCGCGCCTTGTACAAGTTTAGTTTTCTCCCGTAGCCCATATGGTATCCTCTGGTGGCTTCCAATCAGGAGGGACCATGATATTGGATGGACTACTAGGACTATTATTGTATTTAAGGGGGAGATTGGGTAACTCCTTAACGCTATTCAAAAGTAAGTTATTTCACTATAGACATTATTATAATAGTGAAATATTACTACATAGTAAATAGTTTAACGGACCCTTAGGAGATGTGAATCCCGAGCATCTCTTGAGTTACTGCACTCACGTTAGACACTGGATAGGAGATTTCAAATCACGTAGACATCTCTGACGCCGTTCCACTCACATTATTTATTGTTGATTTAACTTACATAAGATCTTTTCGTTCTGACTCGAGTGTTTGGTCTTTTCAATTCGCTCGGGTCCGCCTGAGCATTTCAGGAATTGAAGGCCTTATTTCTGGAGGACAAAGACGAAGATTGTATTATTACTATTATTTACTATAGTGTTCCATTGCATCACATTGTTCTGCTGCATTGTTATTATTCTTTGGTATGTGTAACTCTGATATATATTTTTATAGGAATAATCGAATATTTTATAAACAGCTTCATGAACTGTATATTTGATTATTATATTTTATCATTCTGTTGCAAGATTCTATTATGTTTATTTTTCCTTCTCTGCTTTTTCTTATTTACCCCATAACAATCCGCCCTTCTATATGGTTTAAGTCTGATGTGTTTGGTTTATCGTTGATTTAAATCGTACGTAAAGGCGGGACGTTACATCTGGTATCAGAGCTTTGGTTTAGCATAAACCTTAGCTTTGTGGGGTCTGACTCTTTATTAATATGGTAGTAATACCCTATGATGAGTCGCTGAGTGTATATATATGAAAGAACGTATTTGTTAGTGTTATAAAAGGTTTTATATTGTGTTAATTTGTTCCATTTTGTATTTATAAATTCTGGTTGGTGCATGAGACGCTATGACATCAATAGGGATTTCTAAACACTTAGTAGGATAGACCGACACAATATTTGTCTTAAATATAAGTGAATGAAATAATTTTGCCTATTATATTTTCTATATATAAAGTAAAATTTTATAAAGGTTATATTGGTTGTAAGGTAGAGAAATTTATAAATTTTGATTGGAAATGATATTTGAAGAAAGTGAAATCAATAAAATTGGAAATTTAGAACTTAAGTTTCGGGGTTTTGAAACTTTCTTTTGAATGATTTTGAAATATAATAATAATATTTAGAAGTATTTTATGATATAAATATTTCAATGCAATTTGAAAGAATTGTTTTAAAGAAGCTTTGAGAAGAAACAAGTTCTATACTCCCCTCTCTATCGCTGGAAAATAATTTCGGTGATGGATGCATGCATCATCGACATTCATCTTTGAGTTTTGAAGTGGGAATGCCACTGTAGTAGTTTTACTACAGATTTATTTTGATAAAAAAATATAAATTTTAATTTGTTTTAAATATAATTGGATATAAGTGTAAGTATATACATATCTATCTATTATTTTAAAATGATTTGAAATTTAATCCGGTATTTAGTTCTTAAATTTCCATTAATTAATTGTTTCAATTATTGTAGTGAAATGGGTTGTAACTAATTAATAATTGGAACCTCTAATTTAAAATGAGAGATTTAATGCTAAGTTATAAATGAGATTAAAAGAAAGTTGAAATTGTAATCTTATAAAACGAAAGATATAATTATTGAACATTTAATAAATTAAAAGAAATAAGATAAACTTGTATGATTTTAATTACATTCCTAAAGGCATATATATAACTTAGCAAAAGATTTAAAAAGTTGAAATGTTAATAAGAAAATGAAATAGATATTATACAAGTAATAAACTTGAGGTAATGAAAGTATTTAATGAAATTCTTTAATAAATAAGAATTTGTCGTTGTAGTTGTTATAAACTTAAGTATAATTGAAATAATACTAATTAAATATAATAGAAGGCAGGTATTGTAAGTAAAAATTTTAAACTTAAGGAAATAATTTGAAGTTATTTCTAAATAAATTTGTAAGAAATAAATGTAAATTAAAAAGATAAACCATTATATGAATGAAAAAGAGAAATCAAACAACAAATGTATGAATGGAATTAATAAGGATAAACTAAATCTGTCGTTTGAAATTGTTGTTTTATGTTTTGATTTATGGTTGTTTGGGTAAGGATACTTTAAAATTGTTTGGATGTATGAATAATCTATTTAGCTTCATCAGATACTGTTGAGTAAATGATGCGCTTAGTAGTTTATTTTTCATTCTATACAATTTGAAGTTTTGAACCCGAACAACCATTTGTTTTGTTTGATATGAATGAATGATTGATTTGTGATGACTCTATGTGATGGTTGTACGCCTTGTTGCAAGTGATTATTGTTTTTATTGATTTGTTTGTTATGATTGAAATGAACTTAAATATTTCATTTTATATAATTCTTAACCCTTTTTGGATTATATAAGTGAAATACAGGTTATGGAAGCAATTGCTACTGCACTTGGTTTCATAATATAAGCGCAAATTGTCCGACAAATAGGTACGTCTTCGGATTATGGTTTTTATAGCGTTATTATATTATTTTTCCCGTGTTGGGATATACATTATTTTGGAAAAATATGTTGTATATTGTTATATTTAATATTATATTTTCTTCCGAGCCTCTCCGTACAAAGGAGACTCTGCCAAAATTTTCCGTAAATTTTGGACTTCGAAAATATTTTGAAAAGTGTTTTCCAAACTTTATTAATTTGAGTATAAAAGATTTAATGGTTATGATTGGTATATTTTATTTAAATCAATTAATTTTGTAAATTTAATTGTTTATATATTTAATATTTTAAGTAAGATATGTTGATTTCTTAATTCTTCTTTTCCTTTTTTTCCTTTTCGGGGACGAAAAGTTTTGAGTGGGGGAGAGTGTAACGACCCGTAATTTTTCAATAATTAAATTTTTTAGTTTAATGAGATTTTGAAATTTAATATTGAAGAAAATAAAATTTTGTGAATTATTAATAAAAGTTGTGATATAATAATGAAAATAACTAAGAGGAAACATAAAAGGGTTAATTAAAGTTGATGATTAATGAATTTGAATGAAATTCCAATTAAATAAAATAATTTAAATGTTGACTTGGTTATAATGGGAATATGAGTAAAACAAGTGTAATTATTGAATTAATGAAATAAAACAGTGATGTTAATGTTATTCATAATTGGAAAATTTATTGATTATAAGAACGGGATAAAGATTCATCAATTTATCTAGAATTTGAACTATAATAATAATTGGAGTAATTTCAATTAAATGAAATTAATATTTTATTTTTGCGTTAGTTGAAATTTAGATGAAATTTGAGAATAATAATGTGATAAACCATGAACCAATGTTAATTTCATCAGTTGGATAGTGATGAATTGAATAATAAGAATGAAAAGTGAATTCAATAGGATTATTGGGAATTTAAATTATAATTGGTGAATATAATGGAATTGAAAATTTAACACTGAAATTGATAAATTAATCAACTCTAATTGGACATATAAATTTGTTTAAATCATTGTAAATGATTGAGAAATTTAAAATGATAAGAATTGTCAATTATAGTATTGAAATTAAAAATTTTGATTTAATTAATTTATTTTTAATTTATTTAATTAGTGTAAAATAATAGCCATTTTGGCCATTGACTCGGATTTCGACGAAACTAGTTTCATCGGATCCGTATAGGCAAATTATTGTTGGATTTCAAGTTTCGTAGCGATCGGATTTGTCGTTTGATCGTATGGGCTTGAAACGCCTTGAAATCAATGAAATTGAAATCAATTTGAAAAATTTTGATTTTAGCATAACTTCCTCATACGATGGAATCTGGACTTGAAACCTATTCGATCGCGTTTAAAATATTTTAAAATATCTATTTTGATATATGGGTTGACCCAATTTCGTTACGAAGTCGAAACAGGCATTTCGGGCCATATATTGTTCATCACATTTATCAATCTGATCCATTCTATCTCAACTTTATCTATAAATACCCGGTTATAAAACCTAGCCTACCTCTGTTTCTCATTTATATGTGCGTATAATCCCTCTTCACCTCCTCCTCAATGGCAGACAATAAAATTTACAGATCCAATTGAAATTCCAAATCAAATCCAAAGCCAAAATTTCAAACTCCTCAAAAAAATTCAAAAAATTTATATATCGAAGCTCTCGAAGAGCGCAAGTCAGATTTGCAGTCCATTTCTCGATGTGAGCTTCTGGGTTGCTAGAAATTGAGGTTTATTTCACGGTCGTTCATCGTGCGTCGATGAACGTTGTCGGATCGTCAAATCAATCCTGGGTATTGTATAGTGGGCAATGGGAGGGCATCAGCGTTGTTCGTTAGGTGAATCGATGGCTGGATTCATCGAATTGATTCGATTAGGGTTTATGAGAATGGTGGCGGCCGACTAGATGAGGCTCGATAGGTGTTCAACGTGGCGATTTGTGGTGAGGCGGTGACCCTGGCTAGGTGCGGCGTGGGGGAAGGTGACCTCTGGTGGAGGTGCGGCGACGTTTTAGAGGCGGCATGCTCGCGTGCGAGATTGGTAGCTGGTGGCATTTTCATGCATATGTTGTACTGTTCGAGTGAAGATGTGATGACATGGCCCTGGGTGGAAAACGTGAGTGTTGTGTTTTGTTTTTTTATTTTAATTTTGAAATTCAATTGCTCTAATCGATATAACTTTTACATACGAGGTCGAAATTACACGCGGCTTTCTCCACAAGGTTCATATTGGAATTCCGGACAGTTTGATGTTGGTTTGGACGAATTTGGAGACTATTCAATTTTTGATTTAAATTGGATTTAAATTCAAAATGTGAGTATTTCAACCTACTCACAACTTATAAAATTTCTTATGTGTGTTAAATTGATATATGATATGATTTGAAATTTGTTTATGTTTGTTTGGCATATTTTTAAATCATCATCTCGGTTAAATTTAATTTACTAAATTTAATTGTTATTTAATTCATTATTGCATATAAACTGCCAATTAGATAGATTGTTTAAGTTATTATTGAATATAAACTGTCTGAAATTACCTATTATTTAATATATGCTCTATATTGATGTTATGGTTTAAATTGAATGATGATTGTAAGAAATGGTTGATGATTGATATTGAATGAATGGATGTTGTATTTTATATTGTTTTTAAATTGAAAATTTGTTATGCACTTTATTTCATTCGGGATTGCGGTTTGAAATGATATATAACCGTATTTTTATTTTAAATTACGGAATGAAATGATAAATATCCGTATCACTTGACCATAGGGTAGAAAATTATATACAGACACCGTGGTCTATATATAAAAATATTTTAAAAGTATTTCCATGGTTTTGCAAAGAAATATATGGTTTTATGAGATAGTGAATTGGATTTTATAAATGTTACTTTATATATAGTTAAATTTGGATTTTAAGCTATGTATAAAATTGATTTGAAGTGTAAAAGAAGTTAATAATTAAGTTTGATTTTATTAAGATAAAATATGATTAAGCAGTTATTTAAGTTAAATTTCTGGAGTTTATAATGACTTAAATGAGAATAAGGTTGGAAGATGAACATGGAATTTATTTTAAATTTAATAAAATTTAGAAATTTTAAAGGGTATGATTGTTAAAATTTATTTTTGTTTAGAGTGATTTAAATGAATATTAAGTTGATTTAAATGAATATATCAAGTTAAATAAATTAAAAGGATATCTAGTTGTTGAAGTTAAAAGTTTTACTTATATATTGGATTTATTAAATAGATATTTCAAATCTAAAGAATAGTGATTAAATTTGATATATATATATATATATATATATATATATATATGGAATTATCAAAGAATTAGTTTTGAAATGGTGGAATATTTAAAGCTCTGGATTATATGAAAATTGAAATGGTTTAATTGGAGGTTTAAATCGGTATTTGGAATTTATTTATGAAATTTAGAAAGCTATTTTATTATTAAAGTAATTCAATATTAAACCATTTAAGTATTGGAAGTTATGTTTCAAAATTTTGGGTTTTAAGGTATTATGTTTTGAAAATGCTATGAATTTGGGAAAAGGATATATTTGAAATAAAAATGATATTATATTGATTTGGGTTTTATAAATGATATCATATTGATTTGGTTTTTAAACGAAAATGATATAGTATTTATATGGTTTTAAAATGAATATTATATCCTAGTTTTGAAGTATAATTATTTTGAAATGACCACAGTGTTATAATAACGATTGGTTGGCAAAGAGACCGGGAACGGATATGGGCATACTCTCTGTCGATACCGAAAACCACTTTGACAACCGTGTACGCGGTGGAGATTCCACAATGAAGTAGGATGGTGGCGGCGTTTCCTTTGAGGTAAATACGTGGACCCAACTCCCGTGAGTTGGCATAAGGTGGCTAAAACGGGAGCGATTGATGGCCTAATGAGGTAGCACCTTTGATCGGACACATCCCTTCGATATTATATTCTGACTTTTGGATTGATTCGATGGCCACTTTTGATTTTTTTTGATTTGGGTGTGTGGCTCGAGGTGGGCGGTAGCTGCGCGGTACGCGTTACCACCAGCCTGGAAGCGTAATTGGTATATTTACCCTGGCATTGCCTAGTTGTGACGTGTCACCTACCCTATCGCGCCTTGTACGAGTTTTTTTCTCCCGTAGCCCGTGTGGTATTCTCTGGTGGCTTCCCGATCAGAAGGGACCATGATATTGGATGCACTACTGGGACTATTATTGTGTTTAAGGGGGAGATTGGGTAACTCCTTAACGCTATTTAAAAGTAAGTTATTTTACTATAGACGTTATTATAATAGCGAAATATTACTACATAGTAAATAGTTTAACGGATCCTTAGGAGATGTGAATCCCGAGCATCTCTTGAGTTACTGCACTCACGTTAGACACTGGATAGGAGATGTCAAATCCCGTAAACATCTCTAACGTCGTTCCACTCAAATTATTTATTGTTGATTTAACTTACATAAGATCTTTTAGTCTGACTCGAGTGTTTTGTCTTTTCAATTCGCTCGGGTCAGCCTGAGCATTTCAGGAGTTGAAGGCCTTATTTCTGGAGAACAAAGACGAAGATTGTATTATTACTATTATTTACTATAGTGTTCCACTGCATCACATTGTTCCGCTGCATTGTTATTATTTTTGGTATGTGTAATTCCGATATATATTTTTATAAGAATAATCGAATATTTTGTAAACAGCTTCATGAACTGTATATTTGATTATTATATTTTATCGTTCCGCTGCATGATTCTATTTTTTTATTTTTTCCTTCTCTGCTTTTTCTTATTTACCCCATAACAATCCGCCCTTCTGTATGGTTTAAGTCTGACGTGTTTGGTTTATCGTCGATTTAAATCGTACGTAAAGGCGGGATGATACATAAACCCTAATCATTTCTCTCATTTCTCTTTCCTGTACATACATCAACTTCTATCTGTTCCTTTCTTCTATGGCAGAACATACTCAAATCTCAAAACCCTAATTTCAACCCAAAAATCAAATTGAAAATCAAACTCCACCAAACTATAGAAAATTATATATCATTTTGAAGCCTCGACGAGCATAACTCAAATCTGCAATTCGTTTTTGCAATCGAATCATGGTTTGGTCAGAAGATGTGTTGTTCTCGGTCGTTAATAGGGTTCCGATCAACGTCGATAGATCGTAAAATCAAGGGTACCATTACGAAGAGAGTGTTGCGCGCAATGCATCTGTGTGGTTCGTGTGGTCGGATGATGGCCAGATCATCGTGGATAGTTTGATTAGGGCTTGCAAATCGTGGCAGCCATGGCATTTTTGGCTGAAGGTGGCGATCACAACATCATGGGATGGCGCAGCATGTGGAGACGAGGTGGTCGGTGGTCATTGGTCTGGTGATGGGGTGTCTAGGCGGCATGTTTAGTGGAGGCCATTGAGGGTTTCGAAGCCGCGATGTCGATATCGTCAGGGTGGGTTAGCATGCGTACTTATGTGGCGATGAGGGAGAAGTAATAATTTTCTTTTTTTATATTTAATTTTTGATTTCAAACGTTCTAATCGACATAACTTTTGCATACGGACTCGGGTTTAGACGTGGTTTTTTTGCCTGGATCGTATCGAAATATCGAACATTTTGATGCTATTTTGGATGAATTCTGAGATAATTTAAATTTTAGGCCTAAATTGGATTTTAATTCGATTTAAAATTGAAGGTGAGTGTTTTAACCCACTCACAATTACTAAATTATCTTATGTTAGTTAAATTAAATTTATGATGTGATTAAAAATTTATTGATTGATGTTTGGTATGTTAAGTCATCATTCTGCTTAAATTTGACTTTTATTTGCATTTAATTATGTTTAATTTAATGTTGAATTTTAAATTGCCAATTTAATACCAGTATTGATTTTCAGTTATCTATTGATTGATTAATTAGGATGATGACTGTGATGTATGTTTGATTTGTTAATATTGGATGACTGGATGTTGTATTTTATATTGTTATAATACTGCAAGTTCCATATGGGCTGAAATGATACATAGCCGAATGATCTATACATTAGGGAAAAATCGTTATGGGTTGAAATGATAGACTCGAGCGATTTTATAGATTTTTATGTAATTCGAAATTGTGGTTTAAAATGATCGTAAAAACTTAAATTGCGGATTGAAATTATAAATACTCGTATCCCTTGACCCTAGGGTAAAAAATTATATACGGACACCGAATTAGTAAAATTAAATGATTTTTGAATCTTTGAAATTTTGAATTTAGTAACCCGCATTTTGAAATAGAATTGATTTCCATAAACTAAATTGTTTTTGTTAATCCAAGTGTAAATGCTAAAAGTGGGAATTTATTTAATGAATTGTTCAAAGGATTAAATAAAAATTTCAAAGTTGAAGTGTCGAATGTAAATGAATTTACCGTAATTGGGTTATTGAATTTGTTTGGTTATACCTTTGGAATCTATTTTAAACTATTTTAATCTATTTTTATCAATTAAACTACCTTAATTTATTTTAATCTATTATAACATATTTAGTACAATTTAATCTATTTTACCTATTTTAAACTAATTAAATTTATTTAGTCTATTTTAAATCTATTTAATATAATTTAAATCCATTTAATCTATTTTAAATTTATTTAATCTGTTTAAAAATCTACTTAATATAAGTTAACTCTATTTAATCTATAATAAATCTATTTAAACATTTTAAATCTAATAAAATCTAATCTATATTTAATCTATTTAAATCAATTTATATCTTGCTAAATCAAATTTAAATCTATTTAAAAACTATTTTTACTATTTAAACTATTTTAATCTATCTAAATTATTTTTAAACTATTGAAACTACTTAAAACTATCAAAACTATTTCCTAAAATGTTAGACTGTGTAAAGTTGCAGTATTTTATATTTAAATCCTTAATGATGATACAACTTAAGTTGTAATTTGGAATTGATACCTTTTGAAAATTTACATATCGAGTAAATTAGATTTGAAAGTGAATATGATTTAAAATTGAATATGGTTTGAAAGTGAATATGATTTTGAAAGAGATATGATTTGAAATTGAATATGGTATTTTGATATAAATTGTGAATTGACTCTTTGATATATAAAAGAACCATCCGATGTGAAATAAGCTTTTGGTTATTAATGAGACTGAGATCGGATATTGTCATGCTCTCTACCAATACCAAAAACCACTTTAACAATTGTGTACATGGTGGGGATTCTCGAAATGAAGTAGGATGGTTTGGTGAACGATTTTTATATGAGGTATTGACGTGACCCTGACTCCCATGAGTTAGCTTAGATGTGACTAAAACAGGAGTTGTACCTAGGCCAAATGAGGTCATTCCTCTGATCGAACATGCTTCTTCAATACCGTATGATGACTTTGTGATGATTTGGTGGCCACCCCTTGGTTTTTGGTTTGGAAGTGTGTTCCGAGGTGGACGGTGGTAGCTGCTATGCGTTACCACCAGCCCGGTTCTGTAATTGGTAAATCAACCTTGACATTGCCTCGAGTGCTGTGTTCACATGCCCTAGAGCGCCTTCTACGAGTTTGTTTTGTATCATACCTATGGAGTGCCCTCTGATAGCCCTCCAGTTTACGGAGGAATTACGGTATTGTATAGACTATGGGAGTATATAAAAATGTGTTAAGAGGGATATGAGTAAAATCTAAATGCTATTTTAATACTTTACTTTATTCTAGACACTATTATAATATCGTATTATACTACATAGTAGATAGTTTAACAGATCCTTAGGAGATGAGAATCCCAAACATCTCTTAAGTTATTGCACTCACATTAGACATTGGATAGAAGATGTCAAGACCCGTAAACATCCCTGATGCCATCACACTCATATTTACCGTTGATTTAACTTACATAAGATCTTTTAGTTCTGACTCGAGTGTTTTTTCTTTTCAATTCTCTCGGGTCAGCCTGAGCATTTCAGGGTTGAAGACCTTATTCTGGAGGACGAAGACGAAGATTCGTACTATTATTATGTATGTTATTTATTCCACCGCGTCTTGTTGTTCCACTGCATTTATTTATTTATTCATGTTTATGTAACTCTGATATTTTTGTTGTAAAGAATAATCAAATGTATTTTTAAACAGCTTCATGAATTGTTATTTAATTATTATATTTTGTCATTCCGTTGTGAGATTTTGCATTTGTTTTATTTCTTTCTCTTTTTCTTATTTACCTCATAACAATCTGCCCTTTTGAATGGTTTGAGTCTGGCGTGTGTGTTTGCTTAAAACGTCCAAAAAGGCATATTGTTCCAGGCATTGTATAGACCGCAACATTTATATAAAAATGTGTTAAGGGAGATATGGATAACGCCTTAACACTAATTTAATATTTTACTTTACTGTAGACATTATTTATGTAGTGTATTGTATTATGTATGTAGATAGTTCTACGCATCCTTAAAGGATGGAAATCCAAAACGTTCTTTAAGTTATTGCATTTCATTTGGACATTTCACTTGAGTTGATTTACTTGTATAAGATTGTTAATCCTGACTCAAGTGTTTTGTGTTTTGCTTTATATTCAGGTCAGCTTGAGTATTACAACATTTAGACTCACCTTCTGGAGCTTAGAGCTTGGATTGGAGATCTATCTTATCTATTCAACTTTCTAGTTATTCTGTTATTTCAGACATTTAGTTATTCTGTGTCGACTTTATTTACTTATGTATTAGAGACTTTTGTGTATTTGGACTTCTGTTATCTTTTGTCTTGGACAGTGTTGTTTCTACAGTAGCTTCGTGAACTACTATTTATCTATTCCGCTATGTATTGTTGTATTACATTGTGTCTGTGATTCTATGATTTATTTATTTACTGTATATGGTAAGTTTTGCCAATTATAAATAACAATCTTTTATTTTGAGCAATTCAAGTCTGACATGTGTGGTTTATTGTCAATTTGAATGGTTCAAAATAGTGGGTCGTTAATGCATTTGCTATGAATCCCAATAACCACAAGTTTATATATGTTTTTTATACGCATAATTAGTATAATTATTTAACTTAATGCTTATTTTCAATAAATTAAACAAATTTATTTTGAGTTAAAATATGTACATCACCCAATAAAGCAAAAAACGTTAAATCACTCAATAAATAAAATAAATATATAATTAATTTAAATTATTATTTTAATAAAACTAAACAAAGTTATTCAAGTTAAATTAGAGGCCTTGTTAAATCAACCAATAATTTAAAAATATATAATTAAACTAAATTGTAGATTTTGTTTCAATAAATTTAAAAAAATTGTTGAGATAAAAAACAAATTTTGTTATTCACCTGATGAATTGAATAAATATATAAGTTGAATCATTCAATAAATTAAACAAATGTCGAATTAAGTAAAATTTTAAATTTTATTTCAATAAATTAAACAAATTTATTCGAGTTAAAATAAAGGATTTCTTAAATAATCCATTATAAATAAATATAATTTAAATCACACAATAAATTAAACAAATATAAAATTAAGTTAAATTATAATTTTTTCAATAAATTAAGCAACTTTATTTGAGTTAAAATATAGATTTTGTTAACTACACAAGACAACAGTTGAACTAAATTACTTACTTTTAACAAACAAATTTTGTTAAAATGTAGAGATCATTATTAGATAGAGGTGTAACATTTAATATTACTGTAAAAGAAGAAAATCGATGGTTAAAGTCATATGTCGGTAAGATGGAAAAGAAGATTGGTAAGCATATCGATGCATTTATGCGACGGTTTTCAAACGATGACATTTCTATCGATGATAGTGATGATGTGTAAGGTTCGAGAAGGAGTAGGTAATATTTGTTGGTAGGATATATTTTGTATTATGGTTTGTATTTTTGGATATTTTTAATGTTGGACATTTCTGCTAATGATGATAATGTTGATGTTGGAATTTGTATGTACGTATACATTTGTATGTATGTACGTAAACATTCGATTAGATATTTAAGTTTTTACATGTGTACTTATGTAAGTATGTAGACATTTGTGTTGGTTGAATATTTCTGATATTGGATGATATGGTTTGGTGATATATATATATGTATGTATGTATGTATGTATGTATATGTATATGTATATGTATATATGTATGTATATCTTTATAATGTCGGATAATATTTGTGATATATGTGTAATATTAGTGTGATTATATATCAAATATATACGAATTTGTGATTGAGGTGACAAATGCTATAAAGATGTTTGAGCAAAGCTATCAATAGGATTTTGGAAAACCCAAATTTAGCATTTTAATTAGGTGTCACTAAGGCATTGGTGGGACGTTGAGAAATCTAATTTTAACATTTTAATTAGGCGTCGTTAAGGCGTCTGTATGGCATTGAAAAATCTAATTCTAGCATTTTAATTAGGCATCATTAAGGCATCGGTAAGGAGTTGGAAAATCCAATTTTAGCATTTTGATTAGATGTTGGTATGGTGTCGCAAAGGATCAAAAATAGAACGTCGGTGTCGCGTCGATAATAGGCATTAGTAGGGCATTGATAATATAACAACCTTATTTTTAAAGCTGTAATATTAAACTAATTCGGTTAAAAAGAGAAGTGTTTGAAGTCGGTTATTTTACAATTATTATTTTTGAAATTAAATTATTATCTAATCAAAGGCTATTTAATAAATAGATTTATTATAATAATGTTTAGTTATTCAATAAATTCCTTTTTGGATAATATATTAAAATTCAAATGAAATGTTTAAATAAATATGGAAATTTTAAAGTGTAAATAATTTTATATACTTGAAATAGATGTAGAGGAGTTTTATTTGTTACCCAATAAAATAAATAAAATAACGAAGATGAATAATTATTTAATTTAATAATTGGATAAAATATACGATATATATATTGAAAATGGGAACAAATCTATAATGCAGTAATAGAATATTCTTATATGAACAAAAGGATTTCAATTTGCAATATAAAGAGATAAAATGGAAATTGATTTATAGAAAGATATTTTATTTAACTACAATAAAAGCCTAGCCCGTTTAAATAAGACCATGACTTTATCTAGTTATTAGTTTACTTCGCCTATTTCTTCACTTCCTAATATATGTTCCCCTTAGAGTGCCTAGAACCTAATACTCCTAAACCCATTCGCTTCTTCCCCTAGCCCTAATTCTCCAAATCAAAGATAAAAAAACAGCGAATGAATCGTGATGGGTACCGAGCCAACGTGGGCGGTAAGGTGGAGGCAAAAGCATGTCGATGGGTGAGGCAAAGGGAGGCTGCGACCTAGGGTTACCTGACGACGGGCATGGCAGTGTCAAAGGCGATGGATGATTGAAAGCCGCTTGGTTAAAAAGCTGGATAACACCCATGTATACTCTTTTTCATATGATATGGGGAATAAGGGATGAATGACGCATAGTGAGCCTGCATCTTGGCAAGTCTATTACAAGGCTCATAAGATTGAGTCATCGGATGGGTCCCTTGCTAATAGCCGAGTAGATGGTGCTTCCATTGAGTTCATGGTATGTTATCCATAAAACTTTATTTACATAATATTTACATACGTACATACATATATACATACATATATATGCATGTATGTATGTGTGTGTATATATGTATGTATGTATGTATGTACGGAATCCTAATGAATATGTAAAGATGCAAAATAGGAGAAATACCGAGCTAGGATTGAGGAGCTTTAAAGTCAAGATGTGAAGATAACAAGAGAAGTGGACAAATATGTATTTCACACCCATTAGAGCGGTTGCCAAAAAGGTTGACCGTAAGCCTAACTACGACAATATACAGAAGGTAATAGCTTAAACATTCGTTATGTACATACGATTTTAAGTATATACGTGTACAAAACCCTATGCATACATGCATACATACATACGTACATATGTACATATATGTATGTATGTGCGTATGTATATATATTATGTGTATGTATATATTTGTTGTAAATCACAATAACCACATGTTTGTATATGTATTTTATATGCATGCGTGGTATAATATTTAACTTAATCTTCATTTCTACAAAATGTTAAAAATCATCATTCTAAAATTAGTTGACTTTAAGCTAAAAATATACAACTTAAGTCACTGGATAAATTAAACAAATATATAATTAAAATAAATTAAACAAATATATGATTAAAGTAAATTATAATTTTTTTTCAATAAATGAAACAAACACCCAGTAAAGTAAAAAAAAAAGGTTAAATCACTCGATAAATAAAATAAATATATAATTAAGTTAAATTATTATTTCAATAAAACTAAACAAATTTATTTCAGTTAAACTAGAGATCTTGTTAAATCACCAAATAATTTAAAAACATATATAATTAAACTAAATTATAGATTTTTTTCAATAAATTAAAAAAAATGTTGAGCTAATTTTTTTTAATTCACCCAATAAACTAAATAAATATATAAGTTAAATCGCACAATAAATTAAAAAAGTATAGAATTAAGTTAAATTTTAAATTTTGTTCTAATAAATTAAACAAATTTGTTCGAGTTAAATTATACATTTTGTTAAATCATCCAATAAATTAAATAAATATATAAGTTAAATCACTCAATAAATTAAACAAATATATAAGTAAATTAAATTATAATTTTTGTTAATAAATAAAACAAGTTTATTTGAGTTAAAATATAGATTTTTATTAACTACACAAATACAATAGTTGAAATAACAATTTACTTATTTTAAAAAACAAATTTCATTAAAATGCAGAGATCATTATTATATGGAGGTGCAATATTACTGTAGAAGAAATAAAAACGGCAGTTGAAGTCACATGTTGGTAAGAATGGCGAAGAAGCTTGATAAGTATACCGATGCATTTATGCGACGGTTTCAGACGATGGCGTTTCTAACGATGATGGTGATGGTGGGTAAGGTTTGAGAGGGAGCAATAATATTTGTGTTGGTAAGGTATATTTCACATTATGTTATGTATTGTTTGAATATTTTTAATGTTGGACATTTCTGCTAATGACGATGATGTTGATGTTGGACATTTGTATGTAGGTATATATTTGTATGTACGTACACAAAAAATTTGTTGGATATTTATGTTTTTAGATGTGTACTTATGTAAGTATGTGGACATTTGTGTTGGTTGGATATTTCTTATGTCGGATGATATGGTTTGGTGTATATATATTTATTTGTTTATAATGTTGGATAATATTTGTGATATATGTGTTATATTATTGTGATTATGTCAAATATATACGAATTTGTGATTAAGGTGACATATCATCACCGGTTCTTCCATCGACCGATCGACCGCTCTATCATCACCGGTCGACCAGTGGAGCCAAATACTGGGTATTTAACTCAGTTTTTAAATGCTAATTGTTTTAAATTTAGTTGCTTTTCTTTGATGAATCTTTAAGCTTGTTATTGGTTATGATATCCTTTGATGTTAAGTAATTATTGATTGTTAAAAATTTAAATTTCTTTTAGGGTTGATTTTTAGAATTTATTTATTTTAAGTATAAAAATTTTTATTTTGAAAAGAATTGATAATAAGGGTTTAAAGTTTGTAATATTTTATGAAACTATATATATATGTATGCATGTATGTATGTATGTATTCATATAGATTTTTAAATAAAGGAGGCTATTACTAATGAAAAAAACGTTGATTTGGTTCCAAATTTTGGTAAATATATTTTACTTTTGAATTTAAAATTTTATAACTCTTTCCTTTTAAATCATAAGTGAACAAGCTTGATTTCATTTCAACCGAATTTCGTGCTTTTCTATGGAAGAAAGAATTTTAACAAACGATTTAATTGTCGGATTGATATGAGACATTTCATATAATTCTTTCACTTATTATTATAACTTGTTAAATAGAGCTTAAATGGAATTTACTAGCTTTTAGTAAATACTGGAATTTCATTATCTGGTATGAGACAATTAGTTATATTTTAGTAATTACTAAAGCGAAAGTGATTCATACTTTAGAGTTGTATTATCTTAGGGTGTTTGGATTTCAGGCCGATAGATCGTGGACACATTTTTGGATTTGTTAGGAAGATCTGTTTATGGTGTAAATACGGTTGTCCTTTTCGGTAGACAGATGTTTAGATGCATAGTAGTTTCTACATACTAGATGACTACAACTTGTTAGTTTATTTTTAGCCTACCGTTAGACGATGTTTACCTCTTTCGATACGTAAATTTACAAAGACAAGTTATGAACATAGTTACCCTTTTCTTTGGGCAGGTATTTCTAACTTGCAGTCTCTTTCGGCAGGCTTTCTTTCTATGTAGTGGATCTCTTTCGGTAGATTTGGTGTCGTTGTATTAAACTGATAATTGACTGCCATTATTATTTCAATAGTGATGATTGTTCTCCAGAGATTTTGGGATGGACATTTAGTTTTTTTTGGATCTGAAGAATTTTGAATTGTTATCACAATATCTTTTATGATAGTCCATTTGAGACTTGATATGGATTTATGAAATGGTGATTTGGATTGATATGTCTTATTATGATTCTTTGGTTTGAGGTATATTTCTATTATAGCTTATTTTATTATTAAGCCATATATGATAATGGATTTATGAAATGATGATTTTGATTGATATGCCTTATTATGATTATTTGGTTTTAGGCATATTTCTATTGTGACTTATTTTATTATTAAGTCGTATATTTATGATATCAGTATCTCACCTTTTTAATAGATGTAGTCCGACCTGTTTATATTATAATACTCGTCTACTGGTACATGGACTCGCTAACTTATGGATTTTGTGCTATCGCTAGAGTAGACTATTTTGACTATTTCGGTTTAGTCCATTATTGTATACGTATGTACATTTAGGATGATGGGTCTGTATATTACTTAGCAGTTGGCTTGTACCCGATATGATATTTTGAATGTGATGTATATATATTTATGTAGGTCTAGTATTGGTATTTTATAAACTCGCTTCTTGTTATATTATATGATGTATGTTATTCCGCTATGCTCTGTAACTCTAATTTTGATTTATTTATATTATATAATGCTTTGAATATTTTAAATCAGTCCGTTTATTATTTTATATTAATATCGTACACGTTAAATTTTCAGTTCAGATCCTCCTAATCGTACTAAAGATGTGTCAGTGTTTGTCCAAAGATATATTCACATTCGATCGTCCTTAACCAAGCGTGTTTTCGGTGTTATTAGACGACATTACTTGTAATGTTCTTTAATAATACGAGTATAGCGGTGGGGTCGTTACAGATAAGTACCTCATAGAAGATGTCTTAAAGGTGTCGAGCATTTTTCTGGCGTCTCTATGCATATCGGAAAATTGTTTACCAACACCCCATCGACGACGCCCTTTCGGTGTCGGTGTTGGAAATCTTTTTACCAACACCCCATCGACGCCTTTTGACGTCGGTAAACAAAGTAACTTTTATAGATTTTTTTGAATTGGTAAACACGCTTATTCTTGTAGTGGTAAATGTACATTGAATTTGAGGTTTTGAGTATCATATCTCTATTTTAGATGTGGTCGTAAGAAAAGTATCTTTATTAATAAAATTTTGAATTAAATTTTAATTTTTAACATAAAATGTGTGGGCTATCTCGTGTTTTTTGAAAAATAATTCAAGTTAATTTGCGTTTTTAAACAATTTCGAACATTAAAAAAGATCAAATTTTTTTATTTGTAAATAGGTATAATTTTCCAATTATCAAATTTCATAGGACTATTAAATGCATCTTTTTCCCGAAAATCAAAGGTTGGTTTGTGATTGCTATAAAAAAAATGAAAGTCATCTTGCATTTTTAGTTTTATAAAAACAATTATCGTATCCAATGCCATTGGAACTCTTCTTTTTAATACTTCATATAAAAAAATTTGTTTTAATATGTTAATCGAATTTTCACTAAAATAAAAGTATCTATTCAAAATTACTACCACCAAAATTTTGCATGCAAGCGACATGTGGTCTAACTCTAAATCAAGCGACAGTCAAAATTCAAAAGAGTAGTGCTAATGAAGTCTTAAACGTCTTTGATTATTCAAATTTGAAGAAAATTAAAACCGTTTGCTCATCAAGAAAAATGAGTGGGTGACTTGACTAAATGACGGGTTTCTAGATTCATGTCTTTTTCAAATTAACTCTCTTGATTGTACAAATGGCGATCGTTTTAACCTTTCATACATGTTAACCGGCAGTAATGAATATTCGTGCTCCTTGATTTGCTCCGGATCCATACTAATTTTCTTGGAGTCTTACTCTTAAGTGATAAATAAATTACTTCAACGTTTAATGTATCTCTGTACTCATTTTTATACATGCTGGCATACAAGGCTTGCCTTCTCAATTCGATACATTATTATATCTGATACACAAATGTTTATTTATTCATAATTATTTTGCAAAAGATGTAATTTGACATGGAGACCCTGACAGCCAGAGTTAGAGAACGTTCATCAAATCATGTTCATCCTACCCCCAAACAGACGCAAAACATACAAACAAAGGATGTGATTACGTATATAGATTTGACACAAAAAAGAAATGCCATATGTCAGGACCGATAAGTTACCGGCTATTAAGGTTATATTTGGTTGATAGGTCAGAGAACAAATTTTTGAAATGGAAGCAACTCCTCATCCAAATCTAAGTACTGTAAAAACATGACCGTTTCATGCGACTTGAGAATTTATGAAATGTCAAATTTGTATACGTGTGTGTCTATATATATGTATATATATTAGCCTGCGCATTTGTGGAATATGCATGTTTATTTTAAACAAATAAGATTGTGCATATCATAAATGCGCATCTGCATAGATTTGTGTATTTATGGAATGCGCGGATATAATTTCGAAATTAGCCACGTTTCTTTTTCATTTCAAAAAAAAAGCCAGTGCATTTCAGAAATGCACAAGGTAATTTCTTTTTCTTTTTTCTTTTAAATATAGCTTGTGTAGTTCATGGAAGCTATGTGAAAGTAAGGCTATTTTTGTCATTAGTTTTGAGAGCAGTCACTTTTGCAATAGTTTTTTTTCCGCTGGGTCTCTTTCAAAAATTTGTTCTCACTTAGCCAGCTAAAGTTCAAGTGGATCTTGCAGTGTATTCTAGCAAGCAACATGATGAAAAAGTATAAACCAGACAATGAAACGAAAAGCAACACGACAGCTGCATAGAAGATTATTCTAATCATGTACCATACAATGCCTAGTAGCAGGCTAAGCTAGCTACTAATTAAGGCAATTATTCCATGTAAACTTGATGAAAACTTCGCCACCATCATACTACATGTTACACAACACAAGCACATCCGATATATATGTAAATCGTCCATAACCGAGTTGTAACGACCGAGTACTCTTTCGGTTTTATTTGCATTATATTCTATTATTATTATTATGTATATGTATATTGTGGAAGATAACTCTAGTAAGGACGCTCGCCAACATAGTTGCCTGGAGGATTATAGCTGCAGATGATGAAAATTCCACCATTGTTGCATATTTTACGTGCACATCCAATACTAACCGACTTTGCCCACACAAGCTGAGTATAGTGACCACAGACTCTGCCAGGATCACAGGTGTTACTGTCATAGTGATAGTATTGCTTCTCAGATGCCCACGCATTCACAGCATCCACGCCTGTGAAGGCCGCGCCCGAACCTCCAAACAGGTTCTCACCATAGGGACCACCGGAGTGAATAAGACTGCAATCGCCAGCTCTCTGATTCGCATAGGACTGTGCATAGGCTGCCACGTTGTCGTCCCAGGACACAGGTCCTACACCAACCTGTGCACGTACTGAATTGTGCGCGTTGACAAAGTCTTGAGGACCTGACTTCTGAGCATTTGCTGATTGAGCTACAACTGTTATCAGGAGGAAAAGAAGTGGGAGAACTGAGTAAGTACCGGATGATCCCATTAGTGTTTTTCTTAAATATATTAACCAGTTGAATTTATTATACTCATATACTGGCAAAATGTATGTGTTTTTATAGGTAAACATGTACAAAACTACAAATGAGGACTTAGCTAGGTCAACTAAGTCAGCTAAGATGTGCAAGATGTTGGGGATAATATTTTTGAGGTGGGAATTTCTCTTTGCCTGTGTGTAGAAGATTCAAATCATATAGGGTGTTTTATTCATTTTATTCTAGAGGTGAGCGTGGATCGGTTTGGTGCGGTTTGGAGTCCAAACCGCTTCCGCACCGCATCAAACGGTTAATCAAAAATACAAACCATTATATCAATCCTTTAAGCGGTTCAGTTTCGGTCCGGTTTGAATTTAATATGGTTCGGTTTATGTCCAGTCTGGTTTTAACCCATATTAAATATGAAATAAAAGAATTACTTCCATCAACAATCAATTTACAAAGGCAGCCGTGTGAAACTTTTACATTTAAAGATTAAAACACACAATTTTATGCTGAAATGAAAGATTGGTTCTTAATTGTATTAATATTTCAATTTGACGTTTACCTACCAGCGAGATTTTTTTTGGTAGATTAACCAAACATCAACATTTATCAATGCATAATCATTAAGAAAAATAACTAAAATAAGATTATAATTAGCATTTATTCACATAAAAATGAGATGAAAATATTATACCAAACTATAACTTCTTCCTTTATGTCAGTGATTATTATTAATATAACAACATACGCTAAAAATAGAATGTATATCGTTAAAATCTAAAATAAGATAGGAGTTGCTTATATTTTTATCATATGATTACTAATATAAATTTTCGGTTCGGTCCGGTTTAATATGGCTGATTCAATCGTCCAAAACGCAACCGAACCGTATCGATGCGGGTCGGTCCGATTTGGAGTATCATCTTTGGTTAGAAGATTCGGTGCGGGTTTCCCACCGCTTTTGCGGTCTGGTGCGGACGGTTTTCATATAGCTGTGTGGTTTATGTCCACCCCTTATTTTATTCTACTTTGGCATGCAGAATTCCTTTTTGTGTACCTTACTAAGTTATCTTGTGCGTGGGGAACTCAACGGGGGTTTTGTATGGAAAAATTATATGATTAAATAGCTATGTATTAAAGACGCTACTGTATATTGAACATGATTAAATGGCTCTGTATTGAAGACGCTATAGTATATTGAATGCCAAATGGTTTTGAATAGCAATAAAAGTCCTGAAAATTTTACTTTCTTTTTTCCTTCAGGAAAAAAGAAGTAAATATAAAATGAAAGCATGATTTATTCTAAATGGCCAACTGGCTGGCTGGGAGATATACTAACTACGGTTAGCCATTTTTAAATAATTGAATGAAATGGGAGATATTTGCCGCACCTAATGTGCTCAGATGTCAGTGAAATAAACCCTTTTTGGGGCATGAGACTGCGCCTAGATCGAGATGGAACCCTAAACTCAGTGTTGCCAATTTCAATGCGATTCAGAATGTTCTACGCAGACTATCTCGCAAACAGTTGAAGTCAGATCGATACGCTACAAGGAATACAATCATTTTCGGCAGAACCAAGCAGTCAGCGGCCTTCGGTGGCCGTCGGAAATATCGTAGGTATATAGAACACGGCTTTCGTTCATTTTTGACGGAAACAATGACAGCTTTGCGACGGCCTCCGACGTCTTTTTCGACGGTAGTTTCGACATTTTTTTTTCAACGATACTGACGTCCACATGGCTTAAAACACGCCAGAAAACCGTTGGACATCGTTGGAAGCCGTCGGAATTTTCAACCAGTTAGCCGTTGAAAGCCGTCGGAAATCTGGGTAACTTTTTTTTAGCAGCACATCAATATTAATATATATCACAACACATCAAAATCAATATATATATATATATATATATATATATATATATATATATATATATATAAAAAAACTAAAATCAATATCAATATCAAGAATATAAAACTCAAACATTACCATCTAAAACTCAAACATTTTCAATTAATACAAACCAAACCATTCATCATCATCCAACTGCAATATCTAAATTCAATATCAATGTACAATATATACATCCACCATCAAACCCCACAAATCAATATCAAGCACCGTATATCCACAAATCAACCTCACCATCCTTTATTGTATATATAAACAAGTATCAAAAAAACTACAAAACGTACCTGATGACTCATCATCAGCTTTGGAACCACCAGACGAAGGTAATGCTCCATAACGCTCAAACGATTGTTCAGTTGCTCTATTTGCAATGCTCGAAGGCAGTCCTGCTCCTGCAGCTGTGCAATCTGTCTCGAAGCTCATTAATCTCGGCATTACCCTGAGCCTTTTAATAGGACTTTTGTGAGGCTCGAGCCTACAAAACTAGTCGAAATATGTTTAAGTTATTGCGTAACTTTATAAAAATTGAGCAATTTTTACAACTTAGTTAATTTTTATAAATTACCGATTGATTGTCGTAGCCATAGTGCATATTTCTCTATGTCGGGTCCATAACGGAGTCAAAGATAACATCCTCCTCATTAGTGGTCAATTGCCCCCGTCCCGAATGCTAAGCATATACGCACGTGCTTGCATAAATTTTTCATGCAACGTAAAATTAAATACAATTAAATATTACATGACATTATTATAATATTTTATAACAATTCATTAAAACGATCATTATTAATAACTTATAACTTAAAATGTACTTACGTGCGCGGCGTATGCTTTATCATTCTCATGTCAGGCTTACGTCATCAATCCCTCGTCGTCAGTCTGCTTAACAGTATGGTGCGCAAATACGTTCATATACGAGACAGGAGCCCAACGGGCTCTTTCCTACAATAATTGGTGTATATTATTGTTGTTTATACAAGTTTATACAAAAAATGTAATAACTGTTCGTAATTGCAATTAATCGATTTACCAGGTCCTTGCGATGATGCTAAAATAATTTTGAGCCATCACGGTGTGTGACTGGAATTTTTTACATGTTCGTCGAGTTCTTATCTAACTCCGCTTGCAAATTAAAAATTAAGATTACATTTTACAGGTATAAATTATGTATTCTCGACTGAGCAAATTAAGGTGGCAACTGATAGACTTACCCTGAACTCATCGCTATTCAACCATGCGCAAGCATTCCATACGTCGGCGCCCATCAAGTTTGGCTTCTTCTCTGATTTTCTGATGGTAGACATCGTATCCCGATAATTCTTTGCACCATTGAAGTCCAGTGGCACTGGCAAAGAGCAACATGCTCCTCTTGCAGGTTTACCGCAACCTGTATACATGTTGAAAAAATATAAGTTATACATTTATACTTAGTCAGCAAATTATAAAGTGATTATATATAATGATATATAATTTTACACTTAACGGGAAGTCCTGGCAGATGATCTCTTGGACAAGCTTTGGGATCCTACTCCATATCAACCAGCATGCAGTCATACGGCTCATGTATGCCTGCCTAGACATGTTGCGCACTATATTTGAAGGCTCAAGCTCAAAACCTCTGTATTACATATGATACAAACAAATCATGACTAATATATCATACAAAATATTTATAATGCTGAAGTAAATTTAATACTTACGAGCCATCTGCTTTCAGTAGCAATCTAACCACTGTACGCGGCGCCTCCTAAGACGGGTTGCTGCCATCACCTCCGCTGCGAATGGTCCCTCTCTGAGACTAAGAGGGAGAAGTGGACTGCGAAGAAATCCGCCGCCTAAAGAAAAACATCTGTAATACCTGTCATATACATATTATTTTATTATGGCAGAACTCAATTATGAGTAAACATATCAAGATTTAACATCAATAATCGTATATAACATATAAAAAATTTGTAAAATCAATACTCTCTTAAATTACCTTTTCTTAACATGTATACTATTAAATCTGTCCTCGTCGTTTTCTGATTCAGACTAGGTCTCTACTCTATATTATTTTCCTCTGCGGTCTCAAATGCTTATATTAGTACATTTGATTCATCATTTAGAGGTCTGAAATCGGTTTGATCAACTTGTTATTGTAATTTCACCATTTTTCTCGATATCATCTTGGTATGTCTTATCAAAATGCTTCCAAGCTTCTCCATCAGCTAGGTGTATTAACGTACTTTCTTCCTATGTTCTCACATAGTGTCATCTCATATGATGCGCGGTTACATAAGAAGCATATAACCTTTGACGTTTAGTAATGATGGGTAAGTAATGCATATGCTTGTATGAAACTTCATTTCCTTTCTTTTTTCTTGGTTTGTAACTTTCCTGATTACGTATTTTACAATTTCTAAGATTGATGTTTTCTTTCCAAAACAACATGCAACCATATAAACATATATCTATTTTTTTGATACGGCAAACCAAAACCAGACATAAGTTCTTTCACTTCATAATGATTTTCGCAAATTAAATTATCGGGTAGCATATGCCATTTCGCAGCTTGTACTATAGCTGTAAACCCGGCTTTTGTGTACTATTTTGATTTCATCGCAATGTATTTTGCTGTTACTGATAGTTCAATACTGCTTGTACAACTATCACAAACGGGTTTCTTAGCAGCATCCAATAAATCATAAATTTTTTGCTTCAATACATGGTTCTTCTTCGACATTAACATCGTTACCATCAACTTCACCGTAGGGAACATTAAACGTACTGGATCTTTAACCATATCGATAAGATTCGTCGGGACAATTTCAGTATTCACTTCCTCCTCTGAATGTACGGGATTAGATGCCATAAATTCTCCATGACGATCTCACTCCAAATAATTCGACATAAAACTATATTGGCGCAAATGAACTATTACCATATCCGCTATCAAATGCTTCAATAATTCGCACCTACTATATGGACAATGAATTTCTTCATCGTTTCCATTATTACTTAAAACGAATTTAATAAAGACGTGTACACTATTTTGAAAATGTTCGCTTATTGAGCTTCTAATTTCTCTTCTTTGTTGGTACATTCAGCTCCGATCGATAAAATAATTGACCATTTTTCCTACTTTAAAACATAGAAACGTATTGATCATTTACCTGTTGACATTTTATTTTTCAATTAAACCATACGTTTAAATTTTTGCATATATTCTATTTAATTTTATTTTCAAACGGATTTACAAAAATTATTATATGAATATAATCTACAATTTTTAAGTTATTGTTTTACACTTTGATGGTTAATCATCTTACTTTCCATTACAAAAACAGTACTAATTATATTTTGTAAACCATTTCATTTTAAACGATTCAACAAAATTTCGATAGCACTTCCCCTTTGTTTCCTATATCGTACACATATGCGTGTGCACATGGAACAAAAAGAAAGTGGTGTCAAAATTTTATGAACCGTTTAAAATGAAATGATTTGCAAAATATATTTACTCTATTATTTTTGTAACTTGCCCAATACAAGGACAAATTCGACAAATTGTATCGGATGAATATAAATGTTTGTTCTCTAATAAAAACGAACATATATACAACGACCATATACATAATTTATCTGACGGAGCCAAAAACTCTCTAAGTGATTTATAAAAAGTAAAGGGTGTTATATAACTATTTTTATAATAATTTATTTACATTCTAAAAAACGCATACACTAAATCGTCGTTTTGTCATCTTAAAAACGCATACACTAAATCTTGAGCATCGACTGTAATTAATCCAAACTAGCTTTAATGCGCGTATGCACTAATTAATCAACACATATACACCAATTAACGCACATGTACGCTAAACATATTTTTTTCTCAATATTTAAATGACAAAAAATTATAATAACAACGTAATTAACATTAAATATGGTATAACAAACAACCAATAAGGTATTATACAACTATAACAAATTAACCATAATTTAACAAATCAAAATTAATTAGGTTTTAGGAATAAAAACTGATTGGAGATGCTCAGGGATGCGCGAGGGCAAGCTGACGACAGGGAGGAGGTGGTGGAGTTAGGGATTTGGTTGATTTTGGAGGAGAGTGGATAATGAAGATGGCTTCCGGTGTGGGGCCTGTATACATGATATTTTCCGATGACTTTCAACAGCCGCCGACGGCTAATTTATGTTTGTTTTCAACGGCTTCGACGGCCACTATATTTTATTTACGAAAATGCTATGGATATCGTCAACCATCGGTAGCCGTCGGAAAATGTCGTCGGTGGCCGTCGGAAGCTTCCGTCGCTGTTTATTATATTCCTTGTAGTGATAAAAGAAGAAGAACTCTAGCTAGATGTATCGAGACAATCATCAGAAGCCACTATCAACGGGATAAACAAACAAATAAAAAGAAACGATAGCATGATAAGGAGATCGAGACAATATCAAGATAACAAAATTATAATATTTTCATAAGTAAAGAAACAAAATTCAATGTCAAATTTACGGTTAAATTAACTCAACCTAACAATGATTATAATATGATTAATCATTCAACTAAACGATCAACTAATCTAAAGAGGAGAAATCCAATCATGCTCAACCAATTAATCATCGACCATTAGCATAAGCATTTAATCAAACATGTCGAAGGCATTGTAAAAAAGAAAAAACCCAAAATAAGTAAGTGAAATCAAATCGAGAAACTTTGAAAATGAAGAGCAAAGATAAGCAATTTCACTTACAAGCAATAGCAGATCGATACAAAACAAGATTGGTAAAATCTAATTATTGCAATTAAAATTCTAAGGCAAGTAAAAGGGGAGAAGAAGATAGAAACATATAGGGATATGAAGATCTTATCCATAGGGTTCAAACGACACAAAAAATACTAAGACATTAAATGCAAATTATGACAAAAATTATTCACAAATTTGAACATGCACAAATAACCACCAATACAAACATAACCATCTAACATCACAAATTTTCTACCCAACATCACAATATCCAACATACACAAATGTCCACGTAAACATCCAAACATAAATATACAAACGATATCAATACTCTCTAATTCCTTGCACACTTCCACCATCATTAGAAGAAGAAGAAATGTCCACATGTAGAATCTATTGATAAATGCATCAGTGACCTTGCCGAGTTTCTTCTCCAACTTACTGATATGTGATTCAAACGTCGGTTTTCTTCTTCTAATCCATTAATTTCTCTTTCTAACGACGATCTCTACATGTTAATAAAATATATTCATTGACAATAAGTAAAATTTAATTTTTACCATTGTATTTGTATATTAAAACCGTTATAGGGAATTTTTTTGGACTTTTTTCATTTTTTTTTTCTTTATACACAACAAATGCAAATTCATTTAACTAACCTATATCTTAACTCAAATAAATTGTTTAATTTATTAAAACAAAATGTATAATTTAACTTATATACTTATTTAACTTATTGAGTGATTAACTTATATATTTGTTAATTTATTGAGTGATTTAGCAAAATCTACATTTTACAAATAAATTTGTTTAATTGATCGAAACAAGATCTATAATTTAACTTATATATTTGTTTAATTTATTAAGTGATTGAACTTTTTTTTAAAACTTATTAGGTGATTTAATAAAATCAATATTTTAACTCACATAATTTGAAACAAAATGTATATGTTAACTTATATATTTATTTAATTTATTGCGTGATTTAACTTATATATTTGTTTAATTTATTGAGCGATTTAACAAAATGTGTAATTTAGCTTACATATATGTTTATTTAGCTTATGTATTTATCTAATTTATTGAAACATAACATAATTTATACATATATGTATGTTTTTATTATATATATATATATACACGTGTTTGTTTAATTTATTGAAACCAAATGTATAATTTAATTTAGTTGTATATTTGTTGAGTGATTTTACTTGTATATTTGAAAATGATGATTTATAATATCCAGTTTAAAATGAGAATTAAGTTAAATAAATATACTAAGCATGCGTATAAAATTCATACGTACATACGTACATACGTGTAAAAATAAACACATACATATACATATGGTTATTGAGATTTATAGCCAACGTATACAAACAAATGTATACTATACTTACATACATACATATGTGCGTGCGCATGTGTTTACGTTCATATACACATACAGTTTTGTGTGTGTATACGCACACTTAATATCATATTATATAATGAATTTTAAGATATTACCTTCGGAATATTGCCATAATTGGGCTTACAATTTGCCCCTTTAGCAATAGCTCTATCGATTGCGTTGATTAACTCTTCATTCACTTCTCCTTTTTTCTCCATACCTTTACCCTAATGATCCTTAATCCTAGCATGTTTTTCACCTATATTGTATTTTACATATTAATTAGAAATTTGCTCATGTGTGTGTGTGTATACATACGTATGTAAATATTATTAAATGAAGTTTTATGGATATATAACTTAACATAAACTCCGTGAAGCATCACGTAACCAGTTGTTAGTGATGGATCCAACCGATGACTCAATCTTACGAGTCCTAATATAGACTTGCAAAGATGTAGGCTCACCGCTTGCTCTTCGTACCATAATCTAAATTAAGTAAGTTAACATATACGCCTATCTTAATTTATCTAAATGTTAAATAAATTTAAGAACTAAATATACACATATTGTGATAATGATCTAGAGCCACCATTATGCAATCTAGGATTTCTATTTTTAATTTTGGCATTCCGTCCCGCTTTTTGTTGTGAAGTCCTTTGTCTCTTAACACTGTAAGAACTTCTTGTATATCTTTTGGGCAAGGGTTTAATGCTTTTTCCTATTCCTATGCGTACTATATGTCCATTCCTTCTATTTCTTGGCTATTATGAATGCCCAAGCCCTTCTCGCTATTTCTTCAATGCCATCTCTCTAAGGAAATTCTCTCTGCAAATGCAGATTGAATATATTATTAATAAAATGAGATACATTTTCATATATTGTGTTGCGTAAATAGTTTACCATAGATTTCTGAAACATGAGTGTCTTGGCTTCATTGGGAATGTCAGTAACTATGGACTAAAATGCCATGATATGTACAAGCAAGCTTTCACTGATGACATCAGATGTGGTGTTGTTGCTAAAATCATAACTCCACGTATATATGTATGTATGCATATTTAAATAGTCAATTATTGTGTATATATATACATATATATGTGTATATATATATGTACGTATGTATATGTGTTTGAGTGTATATGTATTAATGTTAGTGTGTATATGATTTCAATTGTATTCAAACAAGTAATCACTCACCCAAATCCTTGTTCTTTCTGAAAGACATCAACAAGTTGGATGAAGGAACGGTCCATCTCATACGCATGAGTGGAAGGAATGGTAGCATCAATAGTTGCATAGGTTTGAATAAACGGAGATACTATATGTGCATCAACATTGACAGAGTGTGTTCCATCATGCTTTGATTAGCGAGACAATACCCCCCACCTAATGAGGTGCTACCTGACTCGATGAGAAGCTATCCTAACCTAATGAGCGTCCCACATGGTTGTGTACTCTATGATGTTGACTAGACATATGTTTTTTAGTAATACATATACATATATGAGTAAAATATATTAATGGATATGTAACTAGTGTTTTATAATGTTATGCAACTAGATAGGAATCAGAGTTAGTTTGAATTCCGTTATATCATGAATGAGTGATTATGACAATGAGATTAGCAACCTCACCTATAAAAATAAGAATGGAATAGATATGGTTTCCATGCGTATAAGCACAAAATTCAAAAATTGTACATTTAGTTATCATTAAAAATAGAGAAAAATGAAAATAATGTGCAAATATAAAAGCAGTCTTTCAATAACTTATGCATAAGTTATCGATTATCAACATAATTATCAGTATCATCATTTAAAGTATCACCATCATACTTATGTTAACTAACTTCTACATCATCATCATCAACCTTGACATCTTTATTTAAGTCAACTCTATCAAATATTTCATTATTAAGTGGTCCTATATCATTAGTATTTTCTACTATTTAGAGTATTTTGTGTCCCCCGGTTCACTATGGTACGACTGATCGTTGGTAATGATTCCCGTTGAATGATCATCTTGGTTTTTTTAACAACTGCCCACCAATCATTCTTGTTCATGGCAAGATAGGGTGCATGATAAACTTTTGTTACATGCATCGGTGGCATAAAGAGATCATTTCCTTTATATCGCCTTTTATGGTTTACCTCAACTATCGAATAATCTTTATGTATAAGATGTACTGCTACATCGGGAGTAGCATCAAACCAATCGCATCTGGAAAATAATTAAGCTTCGGCATTATAGAATAAGTGAGTTCGATTATTTTCTGTAACACTCCATAATAATCTTGTAAGTCATCACCCAGCTCATAACCTTTAACAAATATCCTACTTTTGTAAGTTATTTTACCGGCTCCAAACTCTATTATGTGAAATATAAAGCCATTTATATATAAGATTAGGCATTTTATATATTTTTTCAATGGACCAAATGCAAGATTTTATAACAAATATCACTGGTTTCATTATCACCAACTTAAACAATTAAATTAATACTCATTAATATACATACTGAACTTTTCTTACTATGTTTGTTCAATGATTATATATGCTTACGTAATTCTAAAATCAAACCTTAAATCATTCACCGAGTTAAACCCTTGGATTTTGTTGCTCAAATTGACTGTTAAACAACCGATACTGTAAAGATAAACATGGTTATGATATATAACACGATATTGGCAATAAACAAACAAACGTAGTTTTACCTAATAAGATTTGATAATTCTTAGCGATTGAGAAGCGCTATTGTTCTAGCTACGACAAATTCTTTAAGTGCTTGAAAACTTCTATCCTTCTAGTAATAGAAGGATGTCCATGTTTTTGAAAAACGAAAAGAGAAAAGTTAGGTGACTCGTCCATAACATCATTATTACGAGAACCAATGTTAAAATTGAGCTTAATATGGTATTCAAAATAATAACTGAAAAATATTGTGGATGCTTCTTAAAGAATATATGCTTGATATATTGAACCTTTAACCTGTGCTTTTTATTTAATCTTTTTTAAGGTGATCCATATGCCTTAATGCAAAAAAGTTTATCAACTATACCTTTACTATGTTGATATTATAAAAGAAAATAAAACCCACTTATATTTTACCTATCTCTCAAAAGGATACATCTACATTTTCTGCATTGACCCTCACATACTTCAGTTAGTAGATATTTGGGTAGATGTTTCATATAGTTGAATAATCCATGAGAAAATATTTTATGCAATTTACACAATAGGTATGTCCGTTATTAGTTTTCCAAATTACTTTTATTAAATGTGGTTAAGCATAACTCTTTATAAAACAAACTAACCTCGGTAGTAGGCATCCAAACCTTGGATGACAATAGCTCCTTAAAAACTACCAAGAAAGGTGTCTCTAAAAATACATGATAATTGTGGCTCTTCATACCCGACATTTGAAGATAATTTATATCAATGCTTATTTTCATGTTAGAAGAAATTCCATCTAGAAATCTCATATTTTGATTCCACTCCAAAAAAATTTTGGACGCTTATTTTCAAACTTGTAACAAGTATGACATTTGAAATTTGGTCGTTCACCATCAATTTTAAGCTCTGTATGATTATTGTATAACTAGACATCCTTTCTTAACTTCAAATCAACTTTGTTTTTCCTTTCTTGTTCATTTTCATGTTAAAGAATTTTTCGAACACATTTTTCTCGTTATACCTTATGTATATATTGTTTCGAAATTTATGATTTTTCCAATATAGTAACTTCTAGAGTACGATTTGTTTACACCAATTGTGACACTCTTCTTTAGTAGGAATTTTTGGCTCTTTTGCTATCTTGTATATTTTGGGATAATTTTGCATGAGATCATACACTTTTCACTACTCAAAATGGAAGGCGACTCCAAAGTACTAAAATGATGTTTAAGTGCAAAAACGATGATGTCGATCCTATAAACACTATTTTCCACCATTTGTAAGCTGAAAATGGTTCTGTTGAATCCATTCAAATAAGGCGAGAAAATTTTCCACTAGTACTCCATTTAGAAAGCATCTTATAGGAAGGAAAATCTCTTATCATCCATAACAAATAAGCAAACGTTCTAAATCCTTTTTTTGAAATGTTATACGTAACAACACCCTTTATACATAGTTCTTTTCAACTCATCAACCAAAGGCTGCAAGAACACGTCTGCCCTATTTTTGGTTTTTAGGTCAAAGAACAATTCATTTAGAAACACATATTGGTTCTTCATGCACATCCAAAAAAGGATATTATAAGGTGTTAGAATAACTTATAAGGATGAGTGGCGTAGGATGTCAGCAAAAGGCTATGAAAAATCATGGGCCTGCTAGGGGATTAGGCCTAGGGTAGAGGTAGGATTAGTCTTTCCTTGGGAGATAAGGATAAGAGTGATAGAAGTAAGGATGCAACTCACTGCTCGAGCATGAGAAGTTGGAGGAGGTGACGAGGTTCTTCTTGATGAAAAGAGGCAGTACTACAAAACATGCCATTTGCATCGGTTGTTTACCCCCCTTTTGCATCAGTTCAACATCTGATGCATATGCTGTAGGATCTAGATTAACCCTAGAGGGGGGGTGAATATGGTTATAGCAAATTTTCTCGAATTAAACACAGAAATATAATAGCAGAAATAAATATGCTGAAAAGTAAATCACACACAAAATTTACCCAGCTTCGGCAACCCCTGCCTACTGCTGCATTCACAGATTTCTATTAGAATTAAACAGTATCACGCTTACAAACACTCTACTAGACTCGCAGACATTTGCTCCACGCTCACAAACACTCTACTAGACTCGCACACCCTGCTCGCAAACATTTGCTCCATGCTCACAAACACTCTACTAGACTCGCACACCCTGCTCCGCCTATAGAGTTTCGCTTACTCGCAAACTTTGCCTCCCGCCTATAGAGCTTCGCTTACTCGCAAACTCTGCTCCCGCCTATACAGCTTTGCAAACTCGCACACCCTGCTCACTGAACTAATTCTAAATAGACAATCTGACACTACCTAAACCCTAGGTGGTGATTTACAAATTCTTTGATTCGTAAAACAAAAAAACAATAATTAGAAAACAATAACCCTAAAACAATATTAATAAAGCCTTATAATTAAATAGAAACAAAACCCCTTTTTTTTTTAAAGGACCGGCCCACTTCCTTATTTTGTTATCTCCAGCCCGATCCCCTTTTGTCTCGTTCGTGAGAATAATGGCGGCTTCGTTCTGATTAGGGCTTCGTTCCCTTTTGTTCCAGTTAGGGCTTCGGCTCTTTGTTCCAATTAGGGCTTCGGTTTCTTCAATTGATCTGTTATATGTTGGCCTAGCTCGCTGCTTCTCTGATGGTTGACTATTGCTCGTTTTGCAGTTGCTCGATCGAGTTCGTTGCTTGTGAATTCGGTATGTACTGTCTCCTTTTGCTTTTCTAAATTGATACTTGAACTCGATGCATTTTTTGCCGATGATGATTAGGGCATTTATATAGGTTGAATTCCTATATTTGCATTCGTATAAATTTGATTGAATTTGTCAAATTCTTTATCTCGGCCACTTGATGATGTTTGAATGATTGAGATCGATTCTGACTTTTTCATATGCGTATAATTTTAATTCTTGCGTCCCACGGCTTTGATGTTGACTTGTTCATATTTCTTGCTTGGTTGGTCACGGCTTTAATTCATTTTCGTGATGACCACGATGTTGATTTCTACTGCTTCGGCCTTGACTCGTTCATCTTGTAGTCTTCAACCTTTTTCTCTGGTACTTAAATTTTCAATCATGATGTTGTTTGGTTATTTGTTCATGTGATTCCCTGTTGCTCGGTTACTGATGCATTAGTTGTTGGCATATTTGCTTTGTACTTCATTTGAGGTTGTAGCTTTGGTCTTTGTTGCTCTGGTCCTGTTGCCTTCAGTTGCTTGTTGAAGATATTGCACTGCATCACCACTGTTCTTTGCATTTGTACATATGAATGCTCACTGTTGTTTGTACCTGTACATATGTGTATACTGAGTTTGCATTTGATTTTGTAGTTTGGTGTCATGTTTGCTTTGAGTCTGCAACTTGGAGTCTGTGACTAGTAACTGGACTTGATTTGTGCCTTGTCCATTCTCATGTGTTCATCCCTGTTGTTGTTCATCTGAGTTTGAGCATTTGCGTATTTGAAGCCTTGTATCATGATGCAGTCTTCATTATGTTCTGGTGACATGTGCATTGCTTCATGTTGCCTATGTATCACTGCAGTTGCACATTGCTTGTACTTGTGTTCTTTATTCATATGTTCTTCAAATCAGTGGTGCACTGTGCCATTTGATCTTGTTTTGTTGTGATGCACTTGATTGCTTCTGATTCATTTTTGAGGCAGTTTGCATGTATGGGCATTATTTCTTGTGTGCTGGTTGAAGTTCTGATGCCTTTGGTTTGAACCACGCTTTGATTCATTGTCAACCTGTATCATCTACTGATTTAGTTGATTTCATGGTTCACCTTGCTTTGTTCACTGTGTACTTGATGGTTGCTGTGCACTTTTGTGCTTTGAGACAGTTTCATTGTTTTAGTATTCCATGTTGCATGCAGTAGTCTTGGCCTGTACTGTGACTCGAGTTTTCGCTGTGTTATGACTTGATGCTGCATACATGCTTGAGTTTCACCTCTGACCTGTTGGTTCATTGTGATGTTCATTTGCATTGTTGCCTTGTTGACTGTGTTGTTGCATTGTATTCTGGTCAGTGTAGTTGTTTATTTGAGTCAGTGCTTCACCATACTTGTTGTCATGATTTTCCTGGTTTCACTTGTGTACATTTTCGAGTTGCACACTGCTGCTTGTACTTGTAGTCTTGGCCAGTTGACTGTTGCTTTGAGTTGTTCATTGCTTGGTCTCTGTTGCCTTGAATTTCTGGTTGGAGCTGTGCACACGAGTTGGCGAGGCAATGCACACGTGTATGAATGTACACGTGTGTATTGCAGCCACTTATGATTACCTGTCCCTGTAATATCTATGTGCACGACTTTGTGATGAATTCAAGTGTGAATGATGATAAACAACCCAAATAACTGAGGCAAACGATATTTTCAAAAATCGTATTTCATTTTATATTGCAAAAATATTTATTTTTCAATTTTACTGCGTTAGTGAATATTTTTGCAGATTTCTCAGATGCTGGATTCAAACTGGAATGAAGTTGAAGATAAATACGAGTGTGAGTGATATGTAGTGAGGTGAATTGTAAATGTGAAATGTGAATTGTAATCAAAAATGTATATGTATAGTGAGAGCATGAAATTGTACTATTTAAAATTGTAATAAAAATTTGTTTGAATAAAAATTTCTGTTTGAATTCAAAATCTGTTTAACTTGTTCTGTTTGAATTCAAATTCGAATTCTGTGTAATTTAATTTTATTCAACAAATATTTATTTAAACTATGAAAAACAAAATAATACATTACCAAATACATTTATATGAATGCATATATGTTTAGTATCATCAAACAAAAATCATATAGCGCAAAGCGCATATTCAACAATCTCCCCCTTTTAATGATAACAAACATATATTTAAGATTTTGAATATATTAAATGTATTTGATAATTTCATTTGCTCCCCCTATTTGAATGCTTCCTTTTTATGTGATACTCCCCCTACATATATGGCTTCCCCTACATATATGCATACAAATAAAAATATGTAAATGAGCCTATATGCAAATTGAAAGTTATTTGACCTTTGCTTGATTCTATTTGACAAAATCTTAACTTTTCTCTCCCCCTTTTGTTATCAGCAAAAGAATAATAGTGTTATAAAATAGGGATGAAGTGATAGACATGAATCAAACATTTAACTCAATTAAATATAAATATCAAATTTCAATAAAACTCAAACAAAAATCATAATTACCCTTGTCAAGCGCATATTCCACTTTCAGAAGTGATGGAGATAGAATCATCAAAAATTCATACAGATATGTCTATTTGTGGTATATTTATTTCTGGAAATTTGAATATCTACTAACCATGCATAACCGTTGGGACTTTTAAATGAGATTAGTAGTATTCCAATTTAATTTAAAAAATGAAATCAAGTATCTTCTAACCACGCATGACCGTGAGGACTTTTAAATGGGATTAGAATCAACTTGTCTATTAAATCAATTATTTTTAATATGCGTTCCATACATGCATAACCGTGAGGACTTTTAAATGAGCATGGAAGCACATAATCAAAAATCCAAGTAATTCACCCATGCATAACCGTGAGGACTTTTAAATGAGAGTGAATACTTTGGATATTTATTTTTAACTGCTGAATATAATAAGTTGAAGCACAAATAATTTCCTTCACAGATTTAAAGATATTGAAGAACAAATAATTTCCTTTGTAAACTACCACAAATTTACATACTAAATATGATCTTGAAGAGTGATGGTCGATAGAAAGATGATAGAAATAGAAATGGTCATGGAATTATTACCCAACAAAAAGTTTTTATAAATCTTGTTATGAAATTCCAAAGAAATTTCCTAATTATATTTTCTCGAGTTTTAATATATGATAAATATCAACACTCATCTCTTTTTCAATTACTATTTATCTTTTCGATAATCAAAGGAAGTCAGATTAGTCAAATTTGTCATTTAAAATCAAATTAAAAATTATAAAATCAATTTTTCAAAAATAATTAAGCTGTAAATATGGTCAAACATGATTTTCTTGAGGGGAGTTTTATAAGAAAATTTTCTGCTATTTGAAAATTATTTCAAGTGAAAAATATGCAGACGTTTTCTTTAAAAAAAACGATGCAGCAAATGAATGTTTCAAAAATTAATCACCTTACACTAATAATTTTTCTATCAACTATATTACCAGTGTAATCTGCATCTGAATTTAAATTTCACTCAATATTCACTTGTTGAATCAAACCATGAGATGTGCACCAAAAATTTCAAAACATCATTCTTTTGAATTTTGAATTTAAGCCGTGTTAACACTCAAACAAATATCATGATGTTAATTTCAGAAACCAGAGGATAAACAAGTTCATGAGTAATCAACAGTCAATCAACATCATAATTATTTCAAAAACAATTTCTTAAGGTTTCAACAATTTTTTAAAATCCTTTTTCACATGAATTTGAAATCGTGCAAATTTACAAGCAGTGACCAAAATGTCAGAACCAATATATCTACGTGTAGCATGAGTAACCATCATTTGACCGAACAAATTTATATAAATTAGTTCAAAATTGAAAATCTGATTGGTCATCATTTAAGCACAAATCAATGTCATAAATAAGAACAAGTCAAAAATTTCTTAAAATCCTTTTTACAATTTTTTAATAGAATTCATTAGGATTTTAAGTTGAAGCCATGTAAATAGAAGAAACCATGAATATAGATTTAGCCAAAAATATTGTCGTCTATCAATAAAAGCACCATCAGCAATCCAAATTAATCGATATAAAGTATTTCAAGGATTGTAGCGTTTTTGGCATAAAAGCATAATTGGCCAACAATTTTGAAAAAAAAAAACAGAATCAAAATCATCATCTTTTATTCATCTCAATATTGGCTGATTTTAATTCAGAATATGGTGCAGATATCACATTTAATATATCGTTCAAAACAAATTTACCTGTTTTACCTTTACGATAATTTTCCGTTGTTGTCCATTGTGATTCTGTCACCTTTGAACTAGGCTAAGGAACTTTGCTTTGTCGCCCGTTGTGTTTCTGGAACAGCCAAAATCCAGAGAACACTGTTGTTGTTCCTTAGCCTGCCACCACACCTACACGATAACAGATTTATGTGACCTATTTGTTTTTATAGGTCCATGATTGTTAGTGGCAGAATATGAAAAATATGTTTTTGGAGACCCAAAACTATTTATATATGTTCCTTTTGGCACCCAAATTTGTTTGACTTTCAAAATTTTTATATTTGTGCCTTTTGGAACCCAAATCGGTATAGTTTTCACATGTTTGGGTCTATACCAACAATTATTGTGATTGTGTCCATATTTTCTACAAATCGTGCACATTGAATTTTCTTGATTAATCTCATTTCTAACATATTCAGAGTGAGTATATCCAAGTCCTTGTCTATCAGTATTGATAGTTTGTTTTCCTATTAACATATTCAACAATTTTTCACTTTTTGAAAATTTATCTAAAGTCGTTGACAATTGTTGGACTTGTGTTTTGAGAGATTCATTTTCATTTATCAATTGTGTGCACTTTTCAATAGAATTCTCTCTCCTATTATTTTCATTCTCTTTTAAAATCAGAATTTCATTTTCAAGTGATTTTATATTGATTTCTGATTTTTCAATTCCCTTTTCGAATGTTGGACACTTATCACACTTAGGGATCTTACTTTGATAGGTTTTAACTAATTTGTCGAGTTGCTCATTTAATTCTAACAAAGTATCATTTTGTGATTCAAGTTTGGCATACTTCTCCCTAAGTCGTTTAAAACAGCCATTTACCTTGTGGAAATAAATAAGTAATTCAGAGTGAGTAAGTTTTGATACCTCGCTTGGCTCGTCGTCGTCGCTATCGGTTATATTCCCATGAAGGCACATATCTGCTTCCTCACTTTCACTGCTATCGCTTTTATTCCACTTGGCTGCAAATTTCCTTTTTGAATTCTCTGTTTGTAATGCCAGCTCGGGTGCTCCATCATCATCATCCTCATCACAACTGCTATTTACCAATCCTGTTAAGCATATTTCTTTAACTGAGTCGGTTGTGGAGGACTTCTTATTGCTGTTGACTTTTGCACCATATATTGCATCGAGAGTATTCCAAATTTTCTGTGCATTTTCACTAAGAGAAACAAAATTAAAATTATCACGATTAATATGAGAATATAATATATGCATAGTAAGAGCATTAATCGAGATACTTTCCTTATCGGTTTTATCACACCCATTTTCAATAATATCCCATAATTTAATATTAACAGATTTTAAATAAAATTCCATTTTCAATTTCCAGTTCAAAAAATCTGTTCCATCGAAAATAGAAGGAATAATATTGAAATGACCCTCAAAAATATTATCTGGTGGATTCATGACTCTAGAGTTAAAGAAAAATACAGGGCTCTGATACCACTTGTAGGATCTAGATTAACCCTAGAGGGGGGGTTGAATAGGGTTATAGCAAATTTTCTCGAATTAAACACAGAAATATAATAGCAGAAATAAATATGCTGAAAAGTAAATCACACACAAAATTTACCCAGCTTCGGCAACCCCTGCCTACTGCTGCATTCACAGATTTCTATTAGAATTAAACAGTATCACGCTTACAAACACTCTACTAGACTCGCAGACATTTGCTCCACGCTCACAAACACTCTACTAGACTCGCACACCCTGCTCGCAAACATTTGCTCCACGCTCACAAACACTCTACTAGACTCGCACACCCTGCTCCGCCTATAGAGTTTCGCTTACTCGCAAACTTTGTCTCCCGCCTATAGAGCTTCGCTTACTAGCAAACTCTGCTCCCGCCTATACAGCTTTGCAAACTCGCACACCCTGCTCACTGAACTAATTCTAACTAGACAATCTGACACTACCTAAACCCTAGGTGGTGATTTACAAATTCTTTGATTCGTAAAACAAAAAAACAATAATTAGAAAACAATAACCCTAAAACAATATTAATAAAGCCTTATAATTAAATAGAAACAAAACCCCTTTTTCTTTAAAGGACCGGCCCACTTCCTTATTTTGTTATCTCCAGCCCGATCCCCTTTTGTCTCGTTCGTGAGAATAATGGTAGCTTCGTTCTGATTAGGGCTTCGTTCCCTTTTGTTCCAGTTAGGGCTTCGGCTCTTTGTTCCAATTAGGGCTTCGGTTTCTTCAATTGATCTGTTATATGTTGCCCTAGCTCGCTGCTTCTCTGATGGTTGACTATTGCTCGTTTTGCAGTTGCTCGATCGAGTTCGTTGCTTGTGAATTCGGTATGTACTGTCTCCTTTTGCTTTTCTAAATTGATACTTGAACTCGATGCTTTTTTTGCCGATGATGATTAGGGCATTTGTATAGGTTGAATTCCTATATTTGCGTTCGTATAAATTTGATTGAATTTGTCAAATTCTTTATCTAGGCCACTTGATGATGTTTGAATGATTGAGATCGATTCTGACTTTTTCATATGCGTATAATTTTAATTCTTGCGTCACACGGCTTTGATGTTGACTTGTTCATATTTCTTGCTTGGTTGGTCACGGCTTTAATTCATTTTCGTGATGACCACGATGTTGATTTCTACTGCTTCGGCCTTGACTCGTTCATCTTGTAGTCTTCAACCTTTTTCTCTGGTACTTAAATTTTCAATCATGATGTTGTTTGGTTATTTGTTCATGTGATTCCCTGTTGCTCGGTTACTGATGCATTAGTTGTTGGCATATTTGCTTTGTACTTCATTTGAGGTTGTAGCTTTGGTCTTTGTTGCTCTGGTCCTGTTGCCTTCAGTTGCTTGTTGAAGATATTGCACTGCATCACCACTGTTCTTTGCATTTGTACATATGAATGCTCACTGTTGTTTGTACCTGTACATATGTGTATACTGAGTTTGCATTTGATTTTGTAGTTTGGTGTCATGTTTGCTTTGAGTCTGCAACTTGGAGTCTGCGACTAGTAACTGGACTTGATTTGTGCCTTGTCCATTCTCATGTGTTCATCCCTGTTGTTGTTCATCTGAGTTTGAGCATTTGCGTATTTGAAGCCTTGTATCATGATGCAGTCTTCATTATGTTCTGGTGACATGTGCATTGCTTCATGTTGCCTATGTATCACTGCAGTTGCACATTGCTTGTACTTGTGTTCTTTATTCATATGTTCTTCAAATCAGTGGTGCACTGTGCCATTTGATCTTGTTTTGTTGTGATGCACTTGATTGCTTCTGATTCATTTTTGAGGCAGTTTGCATGTATGGGCATTATTTCTTGTGTGCTGGTTGAAGTTCTGATGCCTTTGGTTTGAACCATGCTTTGATTCATTGTCAACCTGTATCATCTACTGATTTAGTTGATTTCATGGTTCACCTTGCTTTGTTCACTGTGTACTTGATGGTTGCTGTGCACTTTTGTGCTTTGAGACAGTTTCATTGTTTTAGTATTCCATGTTGCATGCAGTAGTCTTGGCCTGTACTGTGACTCGAGTTTTCACTGTGTTCTGACTTGATGCTGCATACATGCTTGAGTTTCACTTCTGACCTGTTGGTTCATTGTGATGTTCATTTGCATTGTTGCCTTGTTGACTGTGTTGTTGCATTGTATTCTGGTCAGTGTAGTTGTTTATTTGAGTCAGTGCTTCACCATACTTGTTGTCATGATTTTCCTGGTTTCACTTGTGTACATTTTCGAGTTGCACACTGCTGCTTGTACTTGTAGTCTTGGCCAGTTGACTGTTGCTTTGAGTTGTTCATTGCTTGGTCTCTGTTGCCTTGAATTTCTGGTTGGAGCTGTGCACACGAGTTGGCGAGGCAATGCACACGTGTATGAATGTACACGTGTGTATTGCAGCCACTTATGATTACCTGTCCCTGTAATATCTATGTGCACGACTTTGTGATGAATTCAAGTGTGAATGATGACAAACAACCCAAATAACTGAGGCAAACGATATTTTCAAAAATCGTATTTCATTTTATATTGCAAAAATATTTCTTTTTCAATTTTACGGCGTTAGTGAATATTTTTGCAGATTTCTCAGATGCTGGATTCAAAGTGGAATGAAGTTGAAGATAAATACGAGTGTGAGTGATATGTAGTGAGGTGAATTGTAAATGTGAAATGTGAATTGTAATCAAAAATGTATATGTATAGTGAGAGCATGAAATTGTACTATTTAAAATTGTAATAAATATTTGTTTGAATAAAAATTTCTGTTTGAATTCAAAATCTGTTTAACTTGTTCTGTTTGAATTCAAATTCGAATTCTGTGTAATTTAATTTTATTCAACAAATATTTATTTAAACTATGAAAAACAAAATAGTACATTACCAAATACATTTATATGAATGTATATATGTTTAGTATCATCAAACAAAAATCATATAGCGCAAAGCGCATATTCAACATATGCAACCGATGCAACAGGCTTAACAGTTTTGCATCAGTTCTAAAACCGATGCAAAACGATCCTTTTTGCATCGGTTGTTACTAACAACTGATGCAAAATACGTTTGGTTTCTTGGACACAGCCCTCTTAGTTACATTGGTTTTTTATAACAACCGGTGCAAACTAATCCCTCTATTGCATCATTTTGTTGTGTGTTTGCTGTTTTTCTATTTGCATCTGCAATTGCCTTTGCATTTTTAGTATAAAAAACATTCCATTTCATTTCATCTTCAATTTTGTTTACATTTCATTTATAGATTTTCATTTGCATTTGCATTTCTGTACATTTGCATTTCTGAGTTAGGGAGTTCTGTACAGTGCATTTACATTTGCAATTCACACTATGTCATTCTCTATCCCATTCACTGCCCCAAGCCACTGCATTTATCACAAAATCCCTCTTCTTGTCTTCTTTACTGCTGCTATCATCCTTACTTCAGTGCACATACATATATATCGACCACTTCGTTACACACATACTCCAACTTCGCAAACTTCTCTCCTCACATATATACACCACCTGACATCAACACCACCACCAACTGCCTTACTGCCTTTCACCCACCTGAAAACTTCAACAACAAACTGCTCCAACCACAACAATCCACCTTACCGTAACGTTTCAGCATGCTTTCACACTACCACTTCACCACATTGCCAAACTGCTCCAATACCACTCAACATTTCTTCCTTGACATAACTTACCACAACCATTACTACTTCACACTATTCCACCTACTTATTTCACCATCATCACCACCAACCAGCCTACTTGACATCATTCACAACATTCATATAAACCAGCTACTGCCATAAACACACTGTCTACCCCCAAATACCCCTTCAGACTGTGATATCATCGGCCTGCACACATCACTATTTCATCTCATTACCCACATACTTCCCTCTTCACCACAAAACTACATAACCACATCACCACTGCCATCAATATCAAGCTGCTACCTTTCCCCCCACCACACAAAACAATTCACATTTTTGACAACTTCCACAACATTACCTCCAATCTCAAAGTGCTGCTTACAACCATAACCTCCATGTGAAACTACACCATTTCAACGTCATCTCATTTCTCTGTTGATCACTTCAACATCAAGCTACAGCATTTCAACATCATTCAACTGCCCTCTACAACCTACCATCACTGTCTAAACCAGTCACAATCGCCTACAACTGCTGCCTCATCTTCCACTTCCAATTGCACTGTCGAATTCATATCTCCACTGTACAAACAGCCACTACCTAGCCCATTACTGTCACAACACACGGCATCATACAACAACTGCAACTACCTAACAGCAACCATCTACAATCCCGCATCTTCAGGAAACCCGAATTCAACTTCATCATTACCAGAACTAAAAACCAACCATCACCTTAACCCTTCAATCGCTTGAATTCTCCTCAACAAAACCGCAATCAGACCTGACGCCATCTACTCCTACAATCCGCGAACTTGCCAATCACATCCAAGAGCCAAAAAAACCCTCGAACAAATTCCCACAAAATAGGAGTATCGCACCACAACCAAGTCGCCAAAACACCCCAATCGCGCCTCCGCACAACCTCGGCCACAGTTCAAACCACCAAGCTACCCATCTCCACCTCCAACACGAATCGCCTCCTCAATCTCCAGCAATTCCACCCCAATCTCCTCTAAACTAACCGCCGAACACCCTCGACCATTACCCATGAATTGCCGATCCATCAACCTATTTAACAACCGCGACAACGAGATTGCGAATGAGGATTGAAATTTTTCTTTTTTTTTATCGGCAATTGATTTTAAGTTGCAAAGAAATTTGTTTTTGTGATTTTTGATTATAATCAAACTTCCCTGACCACAACAATCCACCTTACCGTTACATTTCAGCATCATTTGTACTTTTTGGTTGAGTATGAAAGAATGAAAAATGATGCACGGGAAGTGGAGGGATAAATGAAAGCTAAGCGGGAAATGAAAAGTTAAGGGGAGGGAAAATGAAAGTTGGAGTAGCAAACCGATGGAAAATGAATGCAAACTAATGTAGTTGCATCGGTTGACTTTAAAACCGATGCAACTAAAACTATTTGCATCGATGAATTTTCTTCGGTTGTTGGTAACTGATGCAAATTTGATTTTGTATTACCTATTGCTTTCCACGTACCAATTGCATCGGTTATTAAGATAGAACTGATGCAAATAGCTCTACTTGCATCAGTTTTACTTCAACCGATTCAAATGAGGCGAAGCAATATGCACTTTTTGTACTAGTGAGGCTCTGCCAGTGGAGCAGTCTATGGATTTACTCGTGGAGCTTCGAAGGAGCTGGCTCAATGTGTACTCTATGGCTATTGCAGAGGTGGTGGTATTGGCAAAAATAAAGATCGATGAGCATGTAAGATGTCTTTTTCTCATTTTAAGGAACAACTTGTAGTTTTTTAACCATTCGAATCTTGCCCTGATCCTCGATTCTTGGAGGGATAATTGCATTCAAAAAAGGAGTGGATTAGCTATCTAAATAAAGTATATTCGGATAAGGTAGAAGACATAATGGATGTACAAGTTACATCCAGATAAACATTTCTAGAAGAAGCCAAAGGGGAATTAGACAAAGATGTACTCGTCCTTAAAGCAGCTTCCTTGTTGTAGAGATCGATCACTACTCCACAACCTATGAAGACTTCGTAGAAAGTCAGAGATGGAGTGCCAGAATGGTGTTGGAAATTGTACAAGTAGAAGATCATGATAAAGCAGGGTTCTCTCCTGAATTGCCCAGTGAAGATCATGTACATATCGAGTAGCATGGAGTAAGAATTTTTGTGCAATTGGGAGGGAGTGAGCATCATTGATCAAAGGATGTGTCAGAGGAAGGGGTTGAAAGGAGGAACCACCCCCAAAGAGGCACATGTATTAGTTATATACTGTAAAACTAATTGGGTAATTTTGGGCGCAATGGTCTAGTTAAGGCTTCATCACTTCATCCATTGGGATGTTATTTCTGGAACATATTCTATGAAGTTCAATGTAGGTCAGTCGAGATGCACGAGTATCCGTTAAATTTTCAAGGACCATGATTCCAGTTAATTTGGCGTTATGAGCGACTTCATTGTGTGGCTTCTCAATTATGACCAATAGAGCTATATTGGATTGAAGTTCATGGCGGTGGTAGGGTCTATGAATTTCAACAGGAGCAGAAGTAAAAACTGGCACGAAGCTATAAGCTGCAACTAGAGGAATCGATGAGGAAGCTCTTGCTACCATGGTAGAGATATGTTGGGAGGGTTTGTAAAGTTCCATTGTGTACTAAAAGCTTAGATGACAAGCATGGTCACGTAATTTTAAATTATTATATTGACTTGAATGAATATCTAATCCCTATGAGTAGTCGATGTATACTATCCAACGACTATCGATGTGTGTTGATCCTTCAAATTTTGTACATCGACTAGGGGTAGTGTAGTCTCCTATGAAGTGTGTGTATCTTGGTAGTATATAGAAGCACTCTTTGTAGAAATCATGCTTTTGCTCGCAAACGAGCTTCGACACATGATGTAACTTTGTGCCACATGTTACTAAAATAGGATTTATATTAACTGAAATGGTTGGAAATCAAAAAATAATGAAACTCTATCTCTCGGTCGAGGAATTCCGGAGAGATGATGCCATCTTTATAGGTCAGGGGATGTTTTATGGATGAATTTGAGCATTGATGGGGCTCACATCCTAGGACGTGTCAACTCTCAAATTCATCGAAAATCGAAATAGAGTTATTTAAGTAATTCGACATATTATCTTAAAGATCGATCATAGCCGATCCATAGCCGCATCCCATTAAAGATTTATTTCCTCTCCATCATCACCAGTATTGTGACAACCTACATTCCCCGACACACCAATCTAAAACCTTATGTGATTTTCAACCTCTCATCGTGTCGAGAAATCAGGTTTTTATAACATTACAGAGACTAAAGCAACAAATATAATCTAAGATATACCACACTTTCAGAACTCACAACGGAAAGAACAAAACATATAATACTGAAAAATATCCATCTAAGAAAAAATCCAAATCACAAACTCGAAAAATCAGTACGTGGTCCAATATGGAGTATATAGAAAATATCACTCCAAGTTTGATATAGAAAATAAAATGTATTGATAAGACAGATAAATACATGGAGAGTAAATATAGTAAAGAGCAACTCTAAAGTTGAGCTCGCCTCTCCAAGTATCAAGAGTGGGCTAATCACCTGCTGCCCTTTCCGCCTGTTGTAAAGGAAAACGAGTGGTTCGAATAAAAGTCTGGTGAATGGGTATAAATTAAATATGTGATGATCATACATGGTTAACTTTAATTCTACTATAGATGACATAGGGTGTACTACAAGTGTACAGGAGTTTCTAATGTCCTTTACCTAAGGGTTCTTGTCTAATACATACCTACACAACTTGTGTAGGCTACTGTAAGGATTGAATTATGGATTGAACCTTACAACTAACGATTAACCATCACTTCTAAAACTATCCAATAAGGAAACACTACCACTAGGCTAATGTGGAAATAAATTTCCCCTAATATCATCGCGCAATGCTAGTGTAGGAACTACTCCCTGCTAATATCACTGCCACTAGGGTTCTGAGGAACTGATTTTCCCCTAACTACGACTACTCGTAACCCAACTACGCTTGGAGAGGATGAACTTGAAATGCCGACTCGTCTGTATGTCTCATCATCTACACCACATCCACCTCTCAATCGTAGTGTATGCCTCGTATTGCATAAATCGAGATCCACCATCTGAACTATATCATGTCGCGTCAGAAACAATGCATACCATGATTTTTGTTATGCACTCATTTGGCATCGTGATGATGCACATCCGCTGCATAACCTCCATATGAGTGTCATTGTGAAAATAAAATCGTCCCTAGTTGATTAAGCGAACTGCAATTGGGTAAACAACATTTACCCAACACCGCAATGACATAACGTCCTCTCACAAGGAACTATCTTCCCTACAACTCCTAACATATATCCAGACAGCCTTAAATAGGCCCACAAAACAACTAACGTTTATATTAATTTTGTTATTAAACTTGGTCTTAGACTGAGGTTCAGGTTATGCATTTCAAGTGACAACAGGTTGACCGCTTGGGATGAGGAGTTGATTGATCGCAGCTTAAATTTTAGGGTTACGGTGGTTTTTGATGTCGATTTTTAATTAGGGTTAATTATTATCGATTATAGTGTTTACAGTCAACCCTAAGCAACTATGTTAACCAGTCTGTATTTCTCATTTTCAACTTAGATTGTTTAGTTTAGGATTTACAGGATTTAGGATATACAGTGAAATAATTAAAGGGTTGTCCGACATTAGACATCAAATATATGCATTTACGATTACTTCAATTACTACTTTAGATTACAAGATTCAATTTAGGGTTTGTAGTTTATAATTGAATTCCTAAAATTCTAGGTCAAATAGAATAGAGTAAATCTAACTATAATAATCATTTAATTAAATTTTTTTCCCACTCACCTTATACCCAAGCTTTCCAACATGCTTCGCCAGAGAATCGCCTTCCTTATGATTGATCCTTCTGGATCTGATTCACTGTACTTAAATTTTAAAGAATTTTTAGTTTTTGAGGAGAGGTTGGATTTTGACAGAGTTTCACAGTAAGCATTTCTATTGATTTTAGGGTTGGCTTAAGGTTGAATATATGGAGGTTGGAGACAAGTTTTGGATATTAGATTAGATCCGGTGAATCTTTAGTGTCAACTCATTCGGTCATCACAACTTGGCAACGAAGCAATTAATCTCCAACATTCAAACAAGCTCCAGAATCCTCAATTTTACAACGTGGATAGTCGACCCCTCTTTCCCTTTGATTGACCGCTACTAGTCGACCGTCAAATCCTTGGGGTCGATCGTCGACTCCTTGGGGTCGACCGATGGTGGTTTAAATATGACATGTTTTGATTTTAATGTTTGTTTTATTTTTAAATTTTCAAACATCCATAACTTCTCCATACTAACTCCGATTTCGAAGTATAATATATGAAAACTATCTAGAAAATCACTATGGACGCAATGGTGCAAGTTTCATAGTCAAATTCGAATGCCTACGAAATTATGGTTTAGTGCTTGTTTTTTATTTTAATTTTTCTTATTAAATTTCTGTTAAACTTTTGAGGTGTTACATTTCCCCTTAAAAGGATTTTGTCCCCGATATCTCGAAGGATAGAAAACTGTAGCTTATACACACAACAACTAATAGCTACGGTTATCTACTCATCCATTATCCCAGGCAATCATTGTCCTTTAATTTTTTTTAATGCAGTATGTACATATATATGCAATGTAAGATGCACGTGAACCTAAAATAATGCAAAGAGTAAGCGATCTCCTCTTCTAGTCGACCTTATGTCATACAAATGCTTATGCCATGCATCCAAAATGTATACAATACTCTAAGTAAGTATACCTGCAATTTACATGCATACACAACCATTCAACCCATATGCAACATCCATATGCATAATATCCACTAACATAACAACAATCAAGAGATAACATGCTACCAAATGTGAGTGTGTGTACACCTAAGGGACATACTGTCCTAAATGTGTAAAAGATAACAGTCCAAACAATACATGCACTAGCATCCACCAATTATAACATGTCATAATGACACATTTGCAACCGTTCATACCATCCAATTGTCTTTACCTAAAGGGTATACCAACTAAGTCCTATATATAAGTAATCTATACTTATAAGAGTATAAGTTTGAAATATACAAAAAAGGAGTTACGAGTGGGTAGCTCGGATCTTCTCCCCGGGCTTCCATGTCCTCTTCGTTGGATTGTCTCTCCATTGGACTTTATCAAGTTTGATCCCCTTGTTGTGGAGTCGCTTTGTACCATGCTCAAGCATACGAGTGGGTGCACCACAAACAACAGACTCCCTCTCAACCTCCACCTCCTATAGCCAACTCGGCTCGACTACGGTAGCTGTATCGTCCAAGTACATCAAAAAGTGTGATACATGGAAAATATCAAACTTTCCTACTCTAGCAACTATCCTAAAAGGCCGTACAAACCTCGAAGCTAGCTACCCCGATCTATCAAACTTTATAACATGTCTAATGAGTAAAATCTTCACAAACACCATGTCGTCCACTTGCGAACTCTAACTCCATACATCTTCTGTCAACATAAGATTTATGCCTATTCGGAGTAGTCTTCATTCTCCTACGGATCAAGTCCACCTTCTCTAATGTCTCCCTCACCCTGTTCGGCCCAAGGATAATCCTATCTGTAGCGTCTCACCAACACAACGGCAATCTATAGGGCCTACCGTATAATGCTTCAATGGTGCCGTCCATATGCTAGCCCGATAACTAATATTGTAGGTAAACTCCACCAATAGTAAGTAATCCTCCCAAGAACCCCAAAGTCCAAAATGCACATCTATAGAAAGTCCACCAATACTCGATTTACCCTCTTCATCTATCCATCTGTTGTGGCTAATATGTAGTGATCAAGCTCAACTCCTTAAAGCCTTATGCAGACTCCTTCAGAACTCGTCGATGAAAAGCGAATCTTGGTCGCTAACTATACTACTAAGAACTCCATGTAATCTAATGACCTCTCTCACGTATAGAGCTAGTGCCATCATCCTCGTACTACTCACTAGTATGAAATGAGTGCACTTGATCAACCAATTGACTATGACTCAAATGCTCTCATTCTCTTTCCTACTCCTCGGTAAACCATCAACGAAATTCGTAGAAATACTCCACCACTTCCACTAAGGAATATCCAATGGTTGGAAAAATCCTCCCAACTTCTTCTACTTTGCCTTTGCCATTTGGAAAGTCATACATCTAGCCACATACTCAGCTACAAGTTCCTTCGTACTGGACTAATAGAATACCCTCTTCATGTCGTGATACATCCTATCACCATTAGGATGAATGGCCATCCTAGAATGGTGAGACTCTGTCGTACCGCATCTATCAAATCGATACTAAGAAGACCACAAAGCCTACCATCCTTACATAACCATCCTCTCGAGTCAATGGAATAACTCCTCAAATGAAATGATGATTCTCGTCTCCCAATCCTTTCAACAATATATATTAGCTCCTTATCTTCCTTCTATCTAAACCCAATATGCTCCATCAAAGTAGGCTGCACATCTAAAGCTGCTAGCAATCCTCATGTAATATTTGATTACGGTCGAAAGTCGAATGTAGAAATGAACTCTAAATGCCTTCGCTCAAAAAATAAAGGACTCAATATTGCATGTTGTCTTCTTAAAGCGTATGGCACTACATTACTCTTGCCTAGGTATATGAGATATCAGAATTGTACGTTACCAAAAACTTCACCCATCTTTGCTACCGCAAATTCAAGTCATTTTGGGAGAACATATACTTTAAGGACTTGTGATCCATATATAGTTCAAACCGCTCTTCTAGAAGGTAATGCCTCTATGACTTGAGCACAAAGACAATGGTTGGCAACTCAAGATCATGGTAGGGTAGTTTCTCTCATAGGTCTTTAACTACCTACTAGCATAATTTACAATCCTTTCTTCTTGCAATAAGATGCGCCTACCCCCATACCATAGGCGTCTGTATAAACTATAAATGGCTTCATCCCATCAGGTAATACCAAAATCGATGCACTTGTCAACGCCTCCTTCAACTTAATAAAATCATCTTCGCATTTTACATCCTAGGAGAAAAATAGATTCTTCTAGGTAATATGGGTCAGAAGGGCAGTAGTCTTCGTGAAGTCCTGATTGAACTTCGAGTAGTAGCCTGCCAGACCAAGTAGACCCCTCACTTCCATAGCATTCTTCGATACAAGCCAATGCTGAGCTGCTGCCACCTTACTGGGATCAATCACCGACCCACTTTTCGAGATGATGTGTCCCAAAAAGAGTTTCTCCTCTCTCTAAAAGTGGTACTTTGAAAACTTCGCCTTAAGCTTATGCACAAAGAGCGTACTGAGCACTTCTCCTAAATGCAATGCACACTCCTCCTCGCTCCTTGAATATTCTAAGATATCATCCACAAATACCACAACGAACATATTTAGCAACTGTTTGAAAACGTAGCCATCAAATCAACAAAGTAAGCACGTGCGTTGGTCAGTCTGAAAGGAATGACTAACCACTCATAAAGTCCATCGAATATACGAAAAGCTTCGGCTACACGCAACTTATGGAATTCGGTAGCTGAGTCAAGCTACGAGAACACATTATCTTCAACTAACTGATTAAAGAGATGTATATGCAAGGCGGTGGATATCGATTCTTCTTTATCAGTTTATTTAGCCCTTTATAATTGACGTAGAGTCTCAAAGAATCATTTGCCTTAGTGGCAAAGATGATAGATGCTTCGAACTTAGAAATGCTTCTCCTAATAAAGCCCTTGTCTAGTAGCTTATTTACTTGTTTATTCAACTTGTACCTCTCTTTTGGAGCCATATGTCTTAATGGTAAGACAACAGATCTGGCATTCTAAATAAGGTAGATCTAAAACTCAATCTCCCTTTGGGTCGAGAGACCAATAACCTCGGAAAAGACATCTGGGTAATTTCTAACCACAGGCACCATATCTAGCTCATAATGTGATAGGTCTAAAGAATATAAGTAACTCAACATAATTGATTCTCGGGGTTTGCAATAAACCTCCAAGCTATGCCTACTACACGTCCCAACCAAACAACCTTCCTATCATGGTGCAAAAAAGCCTCACACATCGTCATCCAATCCATGCCTAATATCAACCCAAACCTCGAGAATCCTAATACAAAGCCATCACAGCCAAACTCAACCCTTAAGATGAAACACATCAAGCCCCTACATACTAAGACAAATGGACCGATCGTCCTATAGGGTTTGACACAATTACAGGATCCATGATTATACTAATGTTTAAGTATAAGTCATCAACAAGCCTATTAGAAATGAAAGAATGTGAAGGACCTATGTCAAATACTGTGCAAATAGATAAACCATATAGAGTCAATAAAACTTCGATCGCCACTTTCTTACCCTTACCTATGACTGTCTGCATGCTCGAGCTTGATACTACATCCAATACATAGGCTAGGACCGCCTGAATAGAAGTTTGAGTAGAATCCATTGGAGGTGCTAGGCACGCTCGCTTCAAATGCACAAACTGTTTGCAGCAATAACACTTGGTCTTGGAGTCATCAAATCTTCACTCTTTAGCAAAGTGCCACTTTTTGCCACACTATCTGCATTGCATGTCCTTCTTTTATATCTTTTCCTTGAGCCCAAATCTTCCCTTTTTATTATTTTTCTATTGCACTTTCTCTCCAATCTTCTTGGATTCCTCTTTCACTTCCTCTCTGAAGACAGTATTGAGTAAGGCGATCTCCATCAAACCCTCAAATATAGCACCCATAGGAATGTGACTTAAAGCTAAACCTTGGAGAGGTTGGATCAATCCTTTATCAAACTTTAAAGCCTTCTTATGTGGGGTGTCAATCAACTCCATCCCAAATCCAGCTGTCACATTAAACTGATTGGCGTATTACTTAATAGATAGATATACTTGCTTCAAGTGAATGAACTTTTCCAATTGCATACCTTCCTCTACTCTAGAAAGAAATTCCGAATCGCCTACGAATAGAAATCTCCCCTCCATCAGTCTCAGACCCAACAACCTCCCACCAACTCAATGCATCATCTTGTAACTACCATGTAGCTAACTACCTCCTCACTGCCTCAGTCAAAACCATCAAACCAATGATCCACTCATAAGTGCAGATCCATGTCCTCAAATCCACGTAAGACTCTGTCCCCATGTATGGATTTCCTCCAAGGCTTGAAAAATCTTTGCATAGCTTAGCAAAGTCTGTAGCAGTAGGTGAGCAGGCAGGAACTGCACCTATCGCTCTATTCATTGGCTCTCTAGTGGGATTTTGCTCAGCCTGTCCCCTTGCCTGAAGATACTGACGGAACTATATCGGGTTGTTCACTCCCTGGACCTCGACTACATTGCCAAAACCTAAACCTATATTATCACTCATATTTTGTCTATGAATTTTAAGAATTTTATTGGCAACTTTTCATATATAGCATAGGCACGAATAAGAGAGACAACATAGACATGAATCAAAGAAAGCATAGGCATGAAAAAGAGAGATTATGATATGTATGAAATATTTGAAAAGCTTTTTGAAAACCTTCACTTATATACATACATATTTTAAAACCCTTTATTTTTTAACTTTTGAAAACAATTTGGAAACCATTATTTTTTTCAAAAAAAACTTCTTAAGTACGTTCTCTAGAAACAATCCTAATCCCTAAGGAGCTTTGAACCTCTCTAATAACAACCGTGACAATTTGCATCCTCCGACACACCAATCCAAAGCTGAGTATGATTTTTGACCTCGCGTCGTATCGAGAAATATGATTTATCGCATTTTATAATGTTATAATGATAAAAGCAACATATATAATCCAAGATATACTACACTTTCATAAATCACAATGGAAGGAACAAAACATATGATACCGAAAAATATCCACCTTAGAAAATATCCAAATCACAACCTCACAAAATCAGTACATGGGCCAATACAAAGTACACAAAAAATATCACTCCAAATATGATATAGGAAATAAAATGTACTGATAAGATAGATAAATACATAGAGAGTAAATATAGTAAAGAGCAACTCCAAAGATGATCTCGTCTCTCCAATATCAAGAATGGGCAAATCACCTACAGCACTGTCCACTTATGGTGGGGATAAAAGGAAAAAAAGTGGGTCAAATAAAAGTTTGGTGAATGAGTATAAGTTTAACGTGTGATGATCATATATAGTTAACTTTAATTATACTCCAAATGATATAGGGTGTACTACAAGTGTCGGTGAGTTCATAAGGTCCATTACCTAAGGGTTCTTCTCTAATACATACCTACCTTTCAACTTGTGTAGGCTACAATAAGGATTGAACCTCACAAATAACAATAGCCAATTGTTCCTAAAACTACTCAATAAGGAAAGGTTGCCGCTATGCTAGTGTGGTAATAAATTTCCACCAATATCATCGCATAATGCTATTGTGGGAACTACTCTCCACTAATATCACCGCCATTAGGCTATTGGAGGACTGATTTTCTCTTAACTACAACTACCCACAAACCAACCACACCTAGAGAGGAAGAACCTAAAATGTCAACTCGCTGATGTGTCTCATTTCCTGCACCCACATCCACCTCTAGATCGTAGTGTTTTCCTTTTATTGCACGTTTTGGGGTCCACCATCTGAACTGTATCATGTCGAGTCAAAAACCGTGCATACCAGGATTTCCATTATGTCGGGCATCTTGCATTTGTTAGTGCTACGCGTCTGCTGCATAACCTCTTTGTAAGTGTCATTTGTGAAAACAAAATCACCCTCAGCCGATTACTTGACCCGCAATTAGGTAAACAATATTTACCCAATACTGCAATTACTTGGCAGCCTCTTGTAGGGAACTAGATTTCCTACAACTCCTAAGAGACATCCAAATAGCCTTAAATAGACCCACAAAATAATTAACGTTATATTAATTTTTTATTATTGAATTAGCCTTAGGCCGAGGTTCAGGTTGTGCGTTCCAAGTGACAATCGGTCGACCACTAGTCCTAACCACTCAACCGCTTGTGGTCGACTGCTAGGGATGAGTGGTCGATCAGTCATAGCTTAAAATTTATGGTTTGTGTAGTATTTGATGTCGATTTTTAATTAGGGATAATTCTTGTTGATTGCAGCATTTACAATAAACCTTAAGCAACTATGTTGACTAGTCCGTATTTCTTAATTTCAATTTAAATTGTTTAATCTAGGGTTTACAGGTAAATAAATAAAGGAGTGTAGTAGCATTAAACACCAAATTTATGCATTTACAGTTACTTCAATTTCTGCCCTAGATTACAGTTTTCAATTTACGGTTTTACAGTCTACAATTGAATTCCTAACATCATAGGTCAAATAGAATAGAGTAAATCTAAATGTAATAATCATCTAAATAAATTTGTTCCCACTCACCTTATACCTAAACTTTTCCAACACGCTCCGCTATAGAACCACCCGCCTTACACTTGTTCCTGCTAGATCTTATTCGTTGTACTTCGATTTTAATTTGATTTTGAAGAATTTTCAGTTTTGGAAGAGAGGTTAGGTTTTGGCAGAGTTTCAGTGCTTAGTTTCAGTACAATAAGCGTTTCTGTTGATTTTAGGGTTCGCTTAGGTTTGAATTTATAGAGGTTGGAGACAAGTTTGGGATGTTAGATTAGTCTGGTGAATCTTTAGTGTCATCCTGTTCGGTCATCACAACTTGGCGACGAAGCAATTGATTTCCATTGTTTGAACAAGCTCCTGAAAACTTGAATTTATAGTGTGGACGGTCGACCCCTATTTCCTCTAGGCCGACCACTACCGGTCGATCGTCGACTCCTTAGGCTCGACCAGTGGGGGTTTAAATTTGGAAATTTTTAATTTTTAATGTTCATTTTATTTTTTATTTTTCAAACCTTTGTAACTTCTCTGTGTTGCTTCTGATTTCGAAGTGTTATATATGTAAATTGTCCAAAAATATCGCTACAAATGCAATGGGACAAATTTCGTAGCCTTATTTGTATGTTTATGAAAATTTTATTTTAGTTTATTATTTTATTTTATTTTAATTTTTCTTATTAAATTTCCATTAAATTTTCAAGGTGTTACAATTATCCAACCCCTTTTCCAATTCCTAACTGCTACAACTAGTCTCATGTATGAAAGGTCAACAAACGATGTATCTATGGTTAGGTAAGGGTTTATAGTGGAAATCGATGTTTAGGGTGAAGGAATGAGGCGGCTAAGGTTATGGCAGCAACGGTCTAAGTTGAATATGGATGATAAAGATATACCTAGATCAATGGTGAAAGATTGATCGACGAGTGAAGGTGAAGAAGCATTAGATGGAATTCCTGAAGGAACAGTGGAGTAAACTTTGATCGATGATGAAGTTGAACTCAAAGATAATGAAGGAAAAGAGGCTATGAATGCTGAAATGAGAAGTTAAAGAAGTGAAAAATTGTCTATGTACAAATTTATTATATATGACTCGAATCTAATGGATTAGTATCGATTTATATGGATCAGTAATGGTTTATATGAATTTGTAATGATCCGTCAGTGGTTATTTAAAAAAATGGAGTAATGATAGAAATATATCTTGCCATGGACTATAAAAACTATTAGAAACTTCTCGGTAATAAACGAAGTCTTTAGATAATAGACTTCGACTTTTAAATCTGCTGAGAAGACGTTTTGGAATGAAGTGTTGATATTCTTAGTGAAGATGCAAATTCCATAGAAATATACCAAGTAACTAAAGTGTTTGTGTGGATCCGAGTTTGGTCGTTTGTCTCAATTCAATGCATGTTTATAAAAGAAGCATACTTTGGAGGAAAGTGTTATCCAGCATTCGGACAAGCGGCATATTGATGGGATTGGACTACGAAATGATAAGGGAACGAATGTTGGACTTAAAGAAGATATAGTATGAAAAGTTAAATGAAGAAGGGATAATTCTGGCTAAGTCCATGGTTAGTGCCGGTCCATGCATGAATCGGTACCAATCTATCAAATTGATAAGATCGCCCCTAAAACACTTGTAATATGGATGTATGTGGTACTTTGCAGAAAAAGTAAGTTTGGAAGATGGGGAGATGGATAGTCACTGATCCATTAAAATTACAATCTTTCCCTCAAAAACTAAAGGAATGATGTTGTAAGTAATTTTGGAGGAAGAAGTCAACCTTTGACCAAAGGCCATGGACTGGTAATGCTCCATGGATGGATCGGTACCGATCCACAAGTTTATGTTTTTGGTTGATATGACCTTTCTTCCTTCTAGCATCTTGAGTCTGACTGTTCGATGATCCAAAATGAGATCTGACAATTCTAAAGCATGGATTCAGCTAAAAATAGAAAATTTCATCACTTGGAAAAGGACTTTTGACTTATTTCGCTAAGGGAAAGTTTGCAAAATGAGATTTGATCTTTATATCATAGAATTCTCATAATCAATTAAAATTATAAAGTGGACATTGGCTAGTGCTTTTCCAAACCACTACAGATATTCTTAGTATTTTCTTTTCTTTCTATTTCATTTTTTCATTATGACTCTGTTTTATCGATTGGAGGTGTTAGTCCATTTTAAAGGTTAACATTATATCTGAATACATGTTATTTAATTTGATAATGAATTGTCTTATTGAACATTTTGAACAAATAAAAACGTTGTAAATCACATTAATAATAGCAATATAATGATAATATAAATAAATATTTAAATCAAAATCATCTTGTAAAAATTAAATATGATTTAATGCTATCGATATGATAAAACCATAAAAGATCTAGTCTATAATGAATAAAAGGATTATTTTTAAATTGCCTCTTTTCCCCGCCTCTGGATGCACTTGATCTAACAAGTATTTGTCCATAAGTATACAGATGTATTGCAGACATCCCTTAAAGTATTTTAACTACAATTATTTTTATCAATTCCACCATTATTCTTTATCTTTCATTCATTTGGATTAATCTTTAGTTGTTGATTGCTCTTCTCTTTGAGATTAACCATATATGGTTCATCCTCGGAATCTTTTATGAATATGTGTTTGTAAATCGTACGGTGGAAGTCCTTTAAGAACGTTATCTTCATTTTCATCAAAGCTCTCGAGAGCTCTAAATGTTTGCATATGCTATCTACTATGGCCCTCTGCATTAGACTCTCATTTAGTTTCTATATTATATAAAAAACATCATTGAATCTTGTTGGATAAACACGTAAAGTTTCTCCATCTCTTTGCTTGATATCAATAAGCAATGTACTGTCTTTCGGTTGTACTATATGAACTTTGAATTTGTTCTTGAACTCACTAACCAATTCCTTTATGAATCGACCGATCTAACTTCATGTCTAAAGAAACTTAGAATTGCTAATTTCATTAGATAGATGAAGAAGCATGTGCACATAACCTCTTCATTAGCACCAACATCATCCATTAGTGCTCATATCTCAGCAAGTTCACTAGTGTATTTATAGTCTATTGTATGATTTCATGACAGGAAGCTTGAATTCTAGTGGATTTCTTGTATGACGAATGTGCAAAGTGAACAGACTAAGTTTTAGTCCTCCGACTTTGGATTCCTATTTTCGTTATAAAGGACATATCTAATCAGTTTCATAAGATGATAATTAGCATGTTAAGCGCTTTTTCACTGGGTTTAGTCACTATCTGCATCCTGGTCATTCCTTCGATCATGCAGACAACCATAGTGGTTATTCCCAAAGATGAATGATTAGTAGCTTGACGCTTATGTCTCTTGGACTTTGGAAAGCATCTGTATGATTCTCATCAACATCAATCAACATAACATACTTTGATCATCTCCTGATACCTTCTTTGAAGATTTTTATCATTCCCATAGCAAAAGGTTCTTCGTGCTCCATAATAGCTTTTTAGGTTTCACTAAGGAGACCATGTTCAACCTCCTATCCAAAGGAGGTCATGCCACCTCTCACTAGGAGATGTTGGAACTGGGCCAACCCGCAACGAAAGTTATAGGTAAATTTCAAAAAATTTACCTACTGGATCTTTATTGGGCCTATGAAATCTAGTTTAATTAGAGTATTTCTAATTTTCATTTAAATAAAATCATTTATTTTATTTAAATTTATAAAATGGTATAATATTATTTAATTTATGTTATGTTATATATATAATTGTGTCATATTCACAAATATATATGTGTGTGTGTGTGTGTGTATGTATATGTATGTGCAATATATCAACCCATGCGAGGTATAACATGTTTGTGTATAGATGCTGGTATTTACATTGCAACATACATGTATATATTGATTAATAATAAATATGTTTATATCATTTAAACTATAATAAATATTTTTTGATTACTATAATGTTGAAAATAGTATTTATTTAAATATAATTTTTTCAATATATATATATTTACATATATATATATATAATTAAATATGTTAAATACTTATATGTATGATAAATAAATAAATATATATTAATCTAAATAAAATTTTAAAATAATTTTATTTAAATATATATGATGATCTAGTCTTGTGCATATAAGGATATTTTTAATTTTTAAAATTTAAATATTTATATTATCAAAATAGAAAAAAATATATTTAAAATTAAAAAAATTATTTCATTCAAATATAAATTTTAATTTTAAACTTCCATCAAATTTTAGACGAAAGTTTGGCAATTGGAAAATTTATTATATAATTTTATAATTTAAAACAAATGAAATCCAATTTTCTAAATTTCCTATTTCAATTTAAATATTTAATTTTTTTTTTTAATTTTTGCTATGAGTTTACTATGTATCAATATGATTTTGTAAAATATAAAATATATTTTATAATATATATATGAATTTAAATAAAACTTTATATGATAAATTGATTTAAATATTATTTAAATGTAATATATATAAATAATTTTTTTCTTTTTTTCCAAAATAATATACTTTTTAAATATCATAAATAAAATTTATTTTTCAAATTTTGTTCAATTATAATACAGTATTTAAATTATAAACTATATGAATATGTGTGTATGTTATATATTACGTTATTTAAATAATCAATAAATGTGGCTTTGCCAAAAAAATTCAATAAATGTTTTTTTTCTATTTTGTTATTCTGAGTCATACTGTACATAGGTTAATTATCATAATTTTTTTAAATACACACACATCCGCATATAACTAATCAAATTGCGGCAAAAAAATCTGCATATTGAAATCGTCACCTAACTAACAATATTATATATATGTATATAATGAGCAGTATAAATATAAATTAATATTTGAATTTAATTAGAAATGTGCCTTATAGCTAAAGCCTTTAAGCACACCTTGAAACGACGATGTGAGCTCCTAAAAATGATTTTCGATCCAACAAATTGCTTATCTTGAACCGTTGATCATCAACTATTGGATAATAGCTAAATTGATTTGTTTTGAGCTTGAGTGACTAGAGAGATGGGAGGGGGATGATTGGCCAACAAAGGAATGGGGATGGAGGCTACAAAAAGATCCCTATCGAGTGGAGGAAGAGATGTATAAATAGAGAAGAAAACGAGAGATTTTAGGATCGTATCTTTTACTTAATCTCCTTATATCTCAGTCATCTATCTTTATTCCTCTTTAGCCCATCTAGTGGCCGCCGCTAGCCTCATGTTTCAGCTGATCCTATCAGATTTATATGGGACATAAATCAATTTAGAGTCTGAGTGAATATTTTGCATTTTAAATCTAAATTAAAATGCTTATCGATATCGTATATCGACTAATGTATTTATAACTTTTAAAAAACATTAATATTCTTTTATCAAATCAAAATCTAATTTATAAATAATATTTTATAATAAAATTAATTTATTACAATTATAAATTAATTAAATCATTTGATCAAAGGAGAATTCATCGTTTTCGTTTGTGTGACTCATCTGGTGTAAATTTGATCAGCAATTAATATTGAACTATTCGAATATAAACATTCACACATCACTTAGCAGGTGGTGTGACATTTTGGCCAAATTTATCGCTTACTTGGCTTCGGTAAAAATCCAATTTTACTTTATTAGACATTACCCGGTTGTGACTATTATTCACACCAATTCTCTTTGTCAAAACTATATTAATTTAAACTTATGGAATTCGGTAGTGGTCAAAATTTCAATATCATTCATATTCAATTCTATAGTCCAAAAAAAAAAATTTGGTTCAACTATAAACATTATAATTATCTTAAATGCCCTGGAGGCCAGAGAATTTGACTTTGAGTTGACTTTAGTTGACCGTGATACTAACCTCATTTAACTAAGAAGATGTGTCACGACCTACTTTTCCGAATAGTTCGAAGTGACACTTTACCATACTTGTCCAGTCCAAATTGAACAGAAAAGTGGATATTAAGAAAAAGAAAGTAGAAAGAAGATAGAAAGAAAACCAAACAATACAAAATCTCACAGGGAAATTGAATAATCTATAATATAAAATAAATCTTTACATAAACAATACTGTAATATTTACATAACAGATAACAATCAGAGTACACCGACCTATGCAACATGGACAGTAATAGCACCATGTCTTTACAACTACTGATAACACAACTAAAATGCAACGGAATATAATCATCTACGTGAATACATCTCTGGGCCTCCAGCTCATCTCCTGAAGCTCCAATTCCTCCAGCTAAACCTGGAAATATGCTCGATCTGATCCGAGCATATAGGTAAAACCATGCCTAGGTCAGTCTAGTAAAACCAGCGTGAGAGTTTAAATCACGAGGAATTTTATTCATTATAACTTTCAAAAATAATTTTAAAATCAAAGGTATCTCATAAGACCTCGTCACACATAAACACGATGAGTTTTTCCCTTACGATAACCAAAATCTTTTATAGAAAACCCAACGATATTATAATAGTGTCTAAGTACAAATACTTATCCAAATAACCAAAATTGTTACATTAATTAAATTTTTAGCATACTAGGCTCTACAACTAAAAGGTAGAGGCGCATATTGAAGAATGGATTCTATACAAATGATTAGGCACTGGAGTACCACCTATCATAGTACACTTCTAGAAAAAATGTACCGTGGACCACGTTGGGAACCCCGGCTACACAAGACCGGACTATCCCTAACTGGATAGACTGAATATGCTATCACCTTGGGTGTTCCCATCCTTTTCGAGTTCTTCCGTGCACTGCAGTAATAATACCCGAGGTTATCTAGAAAGGTGATAAACATACCTTAATTGGGTGCGACCCACCTAGCCTTGCTACACCTTCCCTGATTTTCGGTCATTTTCAGTTGATGAGGCTTGAGGCTACGATTACCTTTTGAGGAATTTATACTTGGAAGCTCATTGTCCTCAAATCACAATGTACTGATAGCATTCGTCCATACAAGTCCATTTTGGGTTTGAATGAAACAGAAGGCACTATTCCTACTACATCCATTTTATAATCATCCTCGAGATTGGTAGTGATTAGCCCTTGCACTTCACTGCTCCAACTTTGATTCCATGCTCTTATTTTCATTTCGAAAAAAACGTATTCGTTGGATCGAAGTCGTTTTCGGATAACTTATCCGATCCCGGTCTCCTCGAAACAACTTTCGATATTTCCAATAAACTCAACTCCGGTTCTTTAGAAAATAAACAGACGAAAATAAGATCCGAGATCAACTCGTAACCGTTAGTGGATGGATCTCCTTATAAGTCCTAGAAGTACGAAACGAGTTTATACGTACAGTATAACGCTTTTGATGATAATTGTACCATATAATTTCCGTGTTTCTCCTACATATTTCCAAAGTTATGTTTTAGGTCCAGATTTGGTAGTCGATTATTTAACTATCAAATAAAAAATCATTCAACCAAAAATTCATTTCCCACTGAAATCACTAAGCCTTATTTAATTTAAATTCAATAAATTAAATTACTTAACCAAAAAAGTATATACTTATCTCATAGGAATAAGTATATTCACAAACCATTACGTTCAGAAATATTGAAACCCCTTTAAAATATGTGGAAAGTACTCTGTGGTATCAACCATGGATTCGTAGCTTGATGATTACGTCTCTATCCTAGAGAAATCCAAACTTAACCGTTGGCAATCTCTGACTCCAATTTCGCCATGAAAGCATACCATTACTTTTCAAAAAAATTATTTAATAATTATCTTAAAATAATACTTATAAAGTTTCTGTATAAATTTTCCTAAGTTTACTTTAGGAAAAATACTCTTTTATAAAAGTTGATTATATAATACGAGTACTTTGGCACACGCGATGCACATGCGCAGGAGGATTTCGTATGAAAACCACTATTTGTATGGTTTTTTGAATCTTACAAATGACATTGACATGTACGTAATGTTGCATTTTTTTACGTGTACATGCACAAATCAATCGTTTGTCGAAACAAGAATAAAACTAAGTTAGGAAATAATTAAATGGATAAAGAAAGTGATCAACTATTACATCAATATCAAAGGAAATGTGACAAATATTAAATTTAGCACTCCAAGTATTGAAACTTAAAAAACTTGCATCATCGTTCCCTTTTAAAAAATAATAAATAACCATATTAATATATAAAGAAATCTTCTTGTCTACAATAAAGATCGCATTTCCCATGAGCATACCCTCAATGCTTCCTGAAGGACAAAACTATTTGACGCCAGTGTACAGATTTCGAATTTCGATTTTGATTAATATCGTTATTAAAATTACTTTTAATGATATTGTTTTGGTCACTCCAGCATAAAATTTTGAGAAATCTCAATGGTTTCCTGAAAGAAAAGATAGGGCTTTGACTGTTAATTGTTAAAAGTATTCAAGCATTTTATTCAACTTTCTTTACAAAATTGGATTGAAGATTTTTCATTTGCATTCTCCATGAAAACATCCTATGTTACTACTTGTTGTAACGATTTGGTACTGATATTGAAATTATTGACACATATTTGGCCTTCAAATTAGTAATGGATGTTCCTATAACTAATGATTTTAAATTAGGAAAACATAATGGCTAATGTTCATATTAGTAACTTGTATATACAAAGATAGTAGGGACAAAAAACATACTGTCTAACTTTTATATTAGAAGAAAAATAAATACATTTTCCCATTTTAGTGCAAATAAATTAGATTTACCATAAAAGACAATAAAACCCAATTGGCATAGTAAAAGGTAAAAGCAAAAGCATATAATGCATACCATTATCCACTGAACATAATTTGTATCGAAAGTAAAAAAATATTCAAGTTTGAAAAATAAAAGGTAGACAGAACTTGCAGTTCAGACCCTTGTACTGACGTTGATGAATGTGTTACAAACCAAATGTTGAAACTGATGCACGTTGAACAAAGTGCATGCATAATTAAAGAGAGCTGATGCATAATTCAACTGCATTTTCTGGAACAGTCGATCTATACTGCAATAGCTTCGAATATTCATTCAGAAGGTGCAATATGTAGTCATATACATAGTCCATTTTCAGCTCTTCCTGAATAAATGCACTTACCATCTATCCAATTCCCAAAGCCTTATCTGGATGATTGTTTCCCCAGTCATATCTATCCTTAATTGCCCTGCATTTATCATTGACTGGAATGGGCAAGTAATGTTTTCCAAGTATCAAACCTCTTGTAAAAAAGTCCTGAAATCGAGTTTGAATGAATAACGACACTAGTCACATGCTAGAATGTATTTCTCACTCATTGACCATAACCTTCCTTCAATGTAAATCTTATATCTGTTTTACAAAACTTGATATATGTTTATACTAGTTGATTTCTAATGATATGTCTGAAATAACATATGTATGTTTACATACCTATGAGTGCATTGGATGGAGAAATTTGAGGATTTGAACCCTCTCTTTACTTCTACGACCCAATCCTGGAAAATAAAAAACACAGTTTGTTACATTGAAGAACTGCATGGAAAATGTTAATTTGCGACAAACCTGACTATAAAGCTATAACAAAGCAAGTGCTGCTTGTACATGAAACTAACAAATATGATAATTGTTTGCATGACAAGAGGATTTCGCGAAGGTTAAACACACTAAACAAGCATGCAAAATGGAATTGATATTGATCCAAAATCTGAAAGTTATAAGAATTAATTAAACAATAATAAAAGAAAATTGAAAAGGTGATGGAAACTAGTTCCATAATGGTGGAAAAAAATGAAAAAAATGAACAGTCCCTCTAATGTGATAATTTCGCTGTAACTTTCTCAATACATGACAAAGAAGAAAAATTATCCTACAAATATTAAACTAATGTAAGAAACTGAGAGCTATAGAAGAGTATTATCTTTTAATAGTATAGAAAAATATCATATTATAATTCAATTTAGAGAACATAGATGTTGCACTTTACATTGTCACTTTGAAGTATTTATTACGGAAAATGTTACCTAACCAGGCTAAAGATTTAAACGTGTTGTGGAAATTTTAACATATCACTCACATAAGATATTCGATACTTGTATTATTTGTTGTAATTGTAATTAAAATTTCAAAAACCAATGAAAATACTATTACCGTGAAGGGCCACATATGTTCATAATTTTGCAAAAGACTGAACCTAGAACCAAATAACGAAAGACTGATAAATAACGTGCTATTGAAATATTGTTGGCAGTTATAATGTAAACCTGCTATGTTCTGTTGCTCACCTCGAGATATCATTCTTCCCACGTCTTCTTTTCCTCCTTGTAATATCTCATCCTAATCCAATGTCATTGAAGATTCATTATCCCCGTTATCTTCTTCCCAAAAATTTGACCACACTTTTAGTCTACTGGTTGATATCCTTTATTAGGTTCTTCCGACACATTAGATTTCAAACTACTCACCTCTACATTCGTTATCTATTGCTAAACAAACATTGTAACATCCCAGTTTTCTACCGCTAAACGGGAAGAAATAATTAACCCAGAACTACAACATACAAATGTGGTTACTCGAAAGAAAGAACGCAACTCGGTCTCATTTTTGTTGCATGTGATGATAAATAGAAAAGGTAGTTTTATAATACAAAACGTTTTTATCTTTAAACTTGTAACCGTAATACGACTTAACTACATTAAATTAAACCAAATACATGCATATAATATGTAAATATCCAAATATTTGTTAATAAAATAGTAATAATACACTAATGTAACCAATTAGTAAGCAGGACAAAGCATTTATGTTACTCTTACTAACTGTCATCTCAAAGACTAAAAGACTAAATATTATTTTACAAATCAAATAGGGAAACCACCATGACTTTTTTTAATGATAGTTGAATAATCATGATTCATGTGTGCCAAGTTTAAATAGTTAGAATGAATAAATTCATTGCCTTGGTATGAATATCCGATGATTGCATACAGTAGGTCGAGAGAAAAATGGAACAACCAGCATTATCATATCCACTCAAAGCAAACATCATTGCCTTGATATGCATATGCAAAACATTAGAAGGAAAATACTGAAAGGCAAAACATGGCCTTAATTTTGATCATCATCACATATACTAACTAACAAAAATGTAACTTACTGCTTAAGAGAAGTTCATACGTCATAACAAACATACAATTCCAATTAACCGAACTTCAACACCAATTATTTGATGAAGTACTAAGCAGCTTGCAATGGTCAAATGTCATGCTCTAAAAATTTAAGCACTATAATTAAGAAGGTTTGAAAAATCAGGTTGATTGGAAGTATATAAAACATTCAACCATGTATTTTCTTAGGGCTAAATGATTTGATGACCCATTTAACAACTCATGGTTTTTACTCGAATAATGTATCCAAAATTATACTGAAGCAGATATTGTCATATTGCCTAATAAATTTAATTTTTTTTTATCCTAATTGATTTCAATTTGGAAAACTAAATGGATAAATATACATTCAAACAAAAGTGAAATTAAAAATTAAATCGAAGGAGACAAAATGTAAATTTTAGCAAGGTTTGCTTGTAGTTATATGTCGATTTTGATTGAAATATAAACCTAGCAGTATTTAAACCAAAAATAGATCAAATAATTTCAAATTGCTAAGTTTCTGACATAATTTTAGCTCAGGAAAGAATACAAATACGCTCAATTTTTATTAACATAAAAATAATTAGGTGGTTGAGTTGCATCAACAAATTAGTTTTGGTTCCATAACTGATTTAGAGTAGCTTTCTCTTTACTATCGCTTTATTTTAAAGTTTAAATCACCAAAAAAGATAATGAAAACATAAATCCTTAAAAATTCAATCTAAATCTTGGAAAAGAGAAGTACGTAGCTTATGATTTTATAACTTCACGGTTTGAGGGTCAATGGTTTTGCTTTCATCTATAAAATTCGGTTTGATCCATATATGTTGTGTAGAGTTGAAGAAGCAGTGATATAGAAGTCATTTAATAATTACAAATGCATTATGTTCCATCATGAAACCACATTGAATTCAGATTTTGAAACATCTATAAGAAACATAATTTTGAAATCTGCAACATAATAATAATCAAAAGTACTTTAGTTAAAATTAACACATTTCTTGTTATGAAAACGTTACAAAGTTAACAGATTAATCAAGGTAAAACACTTTAGGGAAATGCAACTTTCACCTATAGAAAATTGTTGTTATAAAATATCTTTGTTCTTTAGTAGAGCAAATCTGTAAATTAATTAACGTATGCATTCTTATAGAAACATCAATCTAAGATCCCAAAAATCGCAAAATGAAAATTATGGCATTATGAAAAATATGAGTCCCAAAAACCGTAAATTAATTAACGTATGCAAAATGCAAAATATGGCATTAATTAACGTATGCAACTTCTTTTTAATAAGCAAACAAAATTTGCAATAAGTGCACATATGAAAGTATAAAGTTAACATCTCCTTGTAAATTATTTTCGGTTTTAATTAAAATTAACCTTCAACAGTTTCTGCAATTGTAACAAGTTCCCATCGTTTGAGAATGAAAATATGTGATTAATTTCACATTAACATTCAAAAATGAAGCAAATAATATAAATCTAGCTAAATTTTTTTAATATTTGGAAGCCTTATGTCTTCCCTTTCTGTTTGCAAGAAGCCTAACTCCTAAATTTCTAAATCAGGCATTATAGATGAAATAGTAGTATATCAGTTCAGTGATACAAATCAATAACATTAAAAAAAACAGTGTAATTAATGCGTAAGTTAGAAACTTTGCTCAAGTTAGAAAAGATATATTTGTAACAACAGTTAGTGGAGAATTCAAAAAATGGTTTTGAAAGGAAATATTATTTAAAAACAGAACCTATAAAGTCGTTAGTTAGCAATTATGTGATAATTTAATCAAATCCAGTAATAAAATCAAAATTGGCTAGGAGTGTAAATGCACAATAGTGGTGAATCAATATGCTTAAGATAAAACATTAAGAATACTACTAAATTATACATGCTTAATCTATATACCACCAAATCGTTAAAATTTTAAATAGTTCTAGAAAAAAATTCTTGAAAAATAAAACCGATAGAGTTATTAATTAGCGTTCTCCACTAATTGGATAGCGAAATAATGATTCCATAAAAATGTGTTCATCGGTATGGTAAAGCAGAATCAAACAAATATAACATTCATGGAAAGCAAAACCAAATCAGTGGCTTTGAATAGCATGCACGCAATGACATTTAAAAAAATACTGTAATTAATGGTAAAGTCGCAAAAAAAAATTCATGACAACATTTTGTGGTGAAATGAAAAGTATAATGATAGAAAATGAAGAGTTTAATGAAAATAAGTGATAAGCGTACTGAAAATATTTGTACATTTAACCATTGTTTGTGAATTCATAAACTGATGAGAAATCGGATAAGTTTGAATTAAGAGCAATGAGTGACGGCTCAAAAGTATCAGCAATCGAAGCACGTACACAATTTAGTTAAAGCATATACATTGTACAAAAGTATACCTTAGAGAGAAAACAGAAGGTAAGAGGAAACGTCTATGCTATCAGATCGGTAAGTAGTGAGCTATCTCTTCTGGCTTCCAGTCACTTGCCCTAGGGTGAGCTATTTCTTCCGACTAACCCAATCGCCTGCCATGGGGTGAGCTATCTCTTCTGGCTAGTCCAGTCGTCGACCGTGGATTTCACGCTACTAACGAATTGAGATCGAAGCTCAGGATGATTGATGTTGAGGAAAGTTATCGTGGGTGCTACGCCGCTGGCAAGATGGAAAATGGGGGCATGAATGGAATCGAGGGTTATGGGGCGAATTTGGAGACGAAATCGATTAGGTTTTAGGGAGGAGGATGAGAGCGGAAGGTATGAATGCGATGGGAGGCATCAACGCATATGAAATGCGAGGCCATTTAGGGAATTTCGAAAAGACACGGTTGAAACTAATACGATGAATTTTCATTATTAGCAGTAAAGATAAAGATGTTACTTTTAAAACATTATTAATATTTGAACAAATTATCTTTGAAATGATAATAATATCTTAATACTGATTTATCCCTAAGTAATAATTAACCTTAGTCAAATCATTATAAATAACTTTAATTAATAATTTATATACTTTAAACAATTTAAATAATTAAATAGCCTTGAAACAATTATTAAAGACTTTTAAATAACTTTTAAGAATCACAAAATAATTAACTTTAAGTTATTATCAAAATATTATTAATTGTCTTTAAAATATCATTAATAAATAATCATTCTCAAAATAACTTTGGGTTCAAAAGTCAACTTCCAAATTTTGAAAAAGGCTTAATAACTCCAATGGTACTTAATCAAGATATAATTAATTCCAATAACAATCTAAGTTATAATCCCAGTATTCACATAACATCACATACATAAATTAACTCACAATTTACAATTAATTATTAGTACAACACTTATCCAATACTTGTCGATTGGAATGTAATTACATGTCCACATTAATGTAATAGCGCAACGAGATTTATTTCCGCTAAATAAATAACCAAATTTTCTCATCAAATCAAAAATAGCAGAATAGTGATTTATTCTGCTAAACAGGACCAAATTAGTTTATTTAGCGGAACCGTGATTTATTTCCGCTAAATGTCCAATTAACCATATTCAATTCAAATTAAATCAATAGTATCTATTCGGCTATTTAATAGCGCAGATAAAGATAATTGGAACTAATATCCAATAAAAAGAAAATTCAACGTATATAATTTCAATCAACAATTTATAGTGAATATTAAATTCATTTACAATTTAGTACTGAACTATTTTCAACAATTGAGTCAAGTTTATTTTAAAATCCAGATCACTTGTTAATCCGAGAGATTATAAGTAATTTATTTCTAATCAATAACGGTTCATTTAAAAATTAATTGATTAATTACCTATAATTAATCAATTTAGAAATTACTTAATTACCTAAATCATTAAATTTTACATTGTAGAAAAACTCGACCATATTATTTCCGATGACAATACTCCATGATGGGACTTCGTCGCAAAAACCTACTCGTCTATTGGATTCAAAATGAGGAAGGAATATAGTTTTAAAGTTTAAAGATTTATCTAAAAATAAAATTAATTTAATTTTTGCTTAGAGACCAAACCCAACCCAAACTAACCAAACTAGCCCATCCACTTTTATTTCTTCTTCCCTTCCTCCCTTCAGTTCTTTCTCTCCTCTATCCTTTGTGCACGAACCTGCGCGCGAGAACGTGCACATACACAATGCCTCGAATCACCACAATCTACCGCCGACCACCCACGCAGATCACCCACATCCATTTCCTCCTTAACCATCACCTGGAACCGCGACTCAACCCTAAACCTCTAAACCAAACTTGGAACGAACTCGCAACCACTAAACCACCTCGCCTTGTCACCACAGGCCGCCATCGATCACCAAATTTGATCCAGAAGTTCGCTTCGACCTCCTTTTCCTTTCCTCCTAGTGCGCAACTCCCTACCTCTCTCTCCTCTTCGCATTTGGACATGAACCCGAGACCACACTCCTACCACCATAAACCCTAAATCTATCTCGTCTACCACCTACACGATACTAAAAATCATCTCGACATTTTTCCTTGATTTTCCATCGCCCAATCCTCCTCTACCCCGACCAACAAGTCACAAAATTACCCAGATCACCGGAAGTTGGCGTTTCGCCCAATTCCGTTCAACTCCCCATTTTTCCTTCCACACGCAGCTAAAAATCACCAAACCACCTCCTAAAATCATAAGTTCCAACTACGATCCCAACCATATAATCCATTCATGAAGTTATGTTTTCAACCATATCTGACATACTCACTGTCATAAGGGATTTTCTCTTCCCGTACATGATAAATTTGAACGAAACCAAATTTAAAATATCCTATACTAGAAAATAATCAATTTTCATTTTCGAATCATGTTTTAAAATTAAACAAATATTGAGATATGGATTTTTAAAGTTAAGGCTTTAAAATTGTTTTATCCCAAAACAAATGTCGGAGAAGAGTACAATATTCTTTGGGTTATAGTGTGAACGACCATATTTAACATACATATGCAGAGACATGTATACCTGTCAACACATGAGTATTAATATAAATAAAAGATTTCATTCAAAAATTTCAGGTATACAATTTATGTATAATGACCAGTAACAAAATTTGTGATGTTTACTCACAGATTTTTGAAGAAATGAACACTGCTGCTAATCTCTTCCTCTTAAAGCTTTTGAGTAACTAATCTATTTTTTTAACGGTAGTTCGTTATTTTGCTTCTTCTCTTTTTATACGTATGAACAAGTGTAGCCATATATATAGGAGAAATAAAGTGTATAAGATAAGCAATAGGGCGGGTGGAGATTTTGTACATGCTTCACAATTTCTTTGATTTTTTTCCTTTTTGTTTTTGGGCTGATTTGATCTTTGTTTGATTTGATTTGATTTTATAGGCGATGTGCATGACTTGATTTTTTATGCTTGATTTGATTTATTATGCGATTTGATTTTATGTTTTGCCATCATGATGTTTTCCCCATGTGTGTGTGTGTATATATATGTAGAAATATATACATTCTTTACATATTTACATACTTACATATTTATATATACATTTATACATATTTGCATAAACACTACTTTTTAAAAACATACACACACATGCATATATATATATATATATATATATATATATTCATATACTCTATTCTTAAAACATATAACACATATATATACACTTATATATATTTTTAAACATCACAAAGCTTTATGTGTGTGTGTGTATACATATAGATTTTTATCATAAATTTGAAATAGTGAAGTTTACATACATATATAAGAAATTCAAATCAGTTTTCTATTTTATAAATAAAATATGAAAATTTAAAATATCATCTTGGTTTTAAAATGATATATTATTACCAATTGTTATTTAATAGGGATTTATTCTGATTAAAATACTGTATTATTGAATATTAAAAATTAACATTCAAAATTCAAGAAGACAGAAATTCTAGATCGTTACAAGTTGAATCCTTCTTGAATATTCACTTCCAATACTTCCACTCGACCTAACTTTGGTCACTCGATGGATGTTGTTCCATGATTTGACTATAATTAAAATGGAGATTTCATATTAAAGATTGACAGTATTCTCAAGTCAAGAGAACTTGGCAAATTAGTCACATCGATATTTTCTATTTGACCTTAATTATATTAACCAACAGAAAACTATTAAGGGATTATCCAATAGTTCTCAGTGTGTAACCCTTAGGTACCCCAGCAGTCATGTGCAATACATTGCCCAACATTTGGGGAGTGTTACGTACCCTAGTCTTAACGGGTACATCGATATCCAGTCTCGATGCATCTTGATTAAGAACATTTACAATGATATATTTGTTTTCATTGTGATAAATTACTCACGGTTACAACACTTTGTAACTACTATCACAAAATATACCATTTATGGATTTTCTATTAAAATACATTTAATTAAATTAATTAGTTTATATAACACATTATCATATATAATAGAAAGAAAACACATTTTATTTTGAATAAGGTTAGTTATCGAGTTAGATTTATGTAGTAAATTACATAATTGCCCCTGGGCATATCCCTAACTCTATCGGGAGGTTTGACCACTTATATTTTGCCAGGGTAGTTCAACCACCTCTAGGTCTTACACATATTTTTTGTTGGATATTGGAAATTTTTGTGCTATTTCCTATAGTGAATTCATATTGACTTGTAGCTCTGTTTTGCATGATATTGGTATCATTGGAAGTTTGAAAACTGCTTTCTAATGAAACAGACATCACTTGGACACGATTTACAGTTTGAAAGTTATTTTCTACTAAAATCATGACTTAATAACTATTTTTGGCATTTTTAGAAAAACACATTATTTTTTCCCACTTAGATGCATTATATCTACCAACTTCAAACCTTGATTAAGGTGAAACCAAAAACGTTTGAAAGATACGAGAGACTTTTTCAGAGTGTGAAATAAACACTCGGCTCCTATTGGAGGAATTCGGGAGGGGGGGGGGGTCACATATATGATCCATCAAATTCCTCCAATATGAGTGTAGTGCTTTGTTCACACTTCAAAAAAGTGTGAACAAAATTGTATTCCAAAGATAGAGTTGCCTATTTTTTAACTTACAAATTTCGAAGATTAAAGACTAGTCATTTGAGATGCAGAGGCTACCGAAAGTATGGGTAAAACTGTTTTTAGTCAACGCTTGGAGAAATTTAAAGTGTTAACTTGCTCTACATTTTTGTACCAACTTTCGATAATTATAACCCTCGGGTGTTAACTCCAAATGCTACATTCTTTACGTGGTTGGAAATTATACTCTACCACCTTTCCATCAGTGCTAATATCATTGAAATCGAATTAAGGTCCTAATGGTAGGGGAAAAAACGGAGAATAGAGAAAAAAAAATTGTGCAGCGGTAGTTTCGTTATTAAATGCAAAGCCGCTTTATTACTTCATTTTACATATCTTTTTACTTAACCAAGGACACTCATTTTACCATTAGAAAATAAGTTTCTTTTCACTTTCTTCAAATAAAAATAGTGCTTTTGTTTCAAATGTTAAGTACTTTTATTAATTAACTTTATTTTTCTTTATTTCCCTTAGTTATTTATCTTCTCATCGATCAATCATATCGTATAAAAATTTCTTGAAAATTCACAAAAATTGCAAAATAATATTTCTTGCATTGTATTAAAATTTTAGAATTTAACAAATATTTTCATAATTATTTCTTATTTAATGTTGACCATTTCATCCATTAAAACTTCATAAAATATTATTTTCATATGAAAAAATTCTAATTTACAAAACAATCTCTGAAATATGTTCATACACAACATATGAAATTTTCCTAAAGTTTGTATGTCATTAGCATAACGTTTAAGCTATAAAAAAACCCTTAATTTAAACCAATTTTAGCATGTCGTTCATATTGATATAGCGTGGTAATATATCTACTATGAGTTAAAACATTGTTATCATAATTTTCATATCTGAATATATGTTATATAAAAGAAAAATGGATATGATAGTTATATTACTCACCGAAGCTATAGAAATACTAGGTTGTGAAGGCTGAGCCGATTTCTTTGTCTTCTTATTTTAACCTTTACCTTTATGCCACCATTAAATATTCTCTTATGTTTTGTTTTAGTTATCAATGACAAATGAATGAGAGAACGAGTGACATTCTCTTATGGATTTCTTTTGCCCCATTAACCCTTTTCTAATAATAAAATATTCATTTCTTATTTTTTTTTCTCCTTAAAACAAAATATAGCAAACTTGCATGCTTGTGTAATAAATATAAATTTAATTATTCACATATTAATTTAGTAAGTGTCCAAGTATACTTGGTTAACTAATCTCAAATCTTGAGAGGAGACGATTGGTTTTGAAGATTTCCTAATGGCAAAAGGTCATGTCAAGGTATAGTCGCATGTCATCTTTTAAGTAATATTCCTCATTAATTCATCAGATTAAACACCACTTTAGATATTTTAGTAACTTATTTTTCCTTCTTTTTTTTAAATCTTTTCTCCTATAACGACATTCCAAAATATAGAGTTGCACGGTGAATATTAGTTGATTGGCAAAATAGGTTTCTGTTTTATATTAGTGTAATGTTAAGACACTCAGTTTCTTTCTTTCTAATACCTAAGGGGAAAAAAGTGCAATTCTAGTTACGTGCTTTCTAATATCAAATTCATTTTATGCGACAATCAACCATCGTGTAAAATCGTTTTGTATGATGAACAACCATTGAACAACACCGGTTTAACGACCATCAACCATCAAATTATTGTTGTTCGATTATTGATCGCCGTGTAAAATGCCGTTGGTCGACGGTTATTCGTCGTGCAAAAAAGAGTCGAAAATAATGGTTTTGGTAGCCCATAAAAGGTCTGGTATTAGCAAGAGTATAGCATAAAGTTTTATGGTATTGTTTAGCAATAGTATTAGGAAGAGGAAAATAAAATGCTGCATTTTAAAAATACATTTATATTATAAAATCGCTTTATCTTTGAAATGGATAATAGATTGTCTATAGATGTTATATTATTGATCGGTAATACGTTGGCCATCAAGCGAGTGAAATGAAGTGACATTTTGTTTGATTTCAATTTATTACTCTTTTTAATTCAAGTGAAATGAAGCACATATGAGATCCATCTAACACCGTTTATCGTATTTATCTCAATTTCCAGGGAGAATTCTCTCTCTTCTTAGCCACACTTTTTAGCAAGACTTTTCCGTGTATCCAACAATTTTCTGTCCAACCAACTAGTTCAGTTTGAATAATTGAAGAATATATGCGATAAGCATATATGACGTAAGAAAACACAAGCCATGCTGACTTCACGAAGTTGTACAATAAATGACATGATAAACTTCAATTAAATTTGTGTGAAATATAGGGCAAAGTTTTAAGAGGTAGGCCCCCCCGGTTAGTGCTGAAAAGTATGTTTCCTGTTTCTATACTAAACGGATAGGCTGGTGTTGCTACGAATACAAAGAGAACATGACCACGTTAATGGCCGAATTTTCATAATTTTCAACGATCCGGAAAAGTTTGCAAAAGTTGTACTTTTTTTCTGATAAAAAGAAATTTCTTGTTTGATATAATATGTATTTTAAATTCTTTTTTCTCAGTTTTGTATTATTGTTTCTAAATCAGTTTTTTCCTATAAAATAAAAATAAATGGACAAAGGAAGAAAGAAAGAAAAATGAAAATATATTAAATGTAAACTTAGTACGCAAATAATCCTATTTCAAAACTCATTACATATGTAGTTCTGTTTTGGTCAACTCAGCGCTGAGCTGGTCAAAATAAACTGATGCAATTTGAAATTATGCTAGGATACATGCGTTATGATATTGTAGAAAATTATTGACAAGAACGAAATTTCTCAACGGTTTAATTTCAAGGATAGACCTTCAGTATTTTAGCCTGAATTTTTTTCTTTATGTACAGTTTTTAGTTATTGATTGCAGTTTTTAAGTATCAGTTTTTATTTATCGGTAGCAGTTTTTAGATATCAGTTTTTAGTTCGGTACCAGTTTTGGAAGAATGTTTGTCCTTATGAATACTTTTGGAAGAATGCTCGTCCTTATGACTAAATTTTAGAAGAATGCTTGTCCTTTGGTTCAAATATTAAGGTTTGTCCTTGAGTATAAAAGAAATATACAAATTTTTGTTTTTTAAATTAATTCTCCCTTATGATTGGGCGAGTACGGAAAAATAAAAATGTACTAGCATAATTTGAAATTGGACTATTTGCGCAATAAGTTTGCAAAATGAGAATTAATTTAAAGGACAAAGATTTGTATATTTTTTGCTTTAAGAACACGACCTCAATATTTTCAGCACAAGGACAAACATTCTTCTAAAAATTATTCATAAGGACAAACATTTTTCAAAATTATTCATAAGGACAACAAAACTGCCACCGAGCTAAAAACTGATACCTAAAAACTGCTACCGATAACTACAAACTGATACCAAAAAACTGCTACCAATAACTAAAAACTGATACCTACAGAAAGTTGTTCTTCACGATAAAATATTGAAGGTCTGTTATTGAGGCTAAAAATATGTGAAATTTTGTCCTTGACAATAATTTTCTGTTTGCAAAATCGGACGAATAAAAAGAAAATCCCTCAAACAATTCAAAAGTACAGCAAAATACCATGGCAAATACTGTGTTATACATTATGTATAGAAATAAGATGTTTCTCTTGGGGGAAATTAATTTAAAGGACAAAAATTTCTATATTTTTTGCCTCAAGGACACGACCTCAATATTTTTGCCACAAGGACAAACATTCTTCTAAAATTTATTCACAAGGACAAACATTTTCCAAAATTATTCATAAGGACAACAAAACTGATACCGAGCTAAAAACTGATACCTAAAAACTGCTACCGATAACTACAAACTGATACCTAAAAGCTGCTATCAATAACTAAAAACCGATACCTACAGAAAGTTGTCCTTCAGGATAAAATATTGAAGGTCTGTCCTTGAGGCTAAAAAGCTGTGAAATTTTGTCCTTGACAATAATTTCCTGTTTCTCTTGCTTGCCATGAAGAAACATAATTTCAGTTTTCTTTGGAATAATATAACAGTTTTTGTTGAATCAAAGAAGGCAGCGTTTCGTCTAAAAATGAGTTTAGTTTTTTAAGTCAATATGTATGTAAAATAACGTTTAGAAATGTAAAACATAGTACATGTATTCAAACCAAACACCAAGCGCTTTTCTTCAAAAAGTACAAACAACCAGAATATTTACCCATAACAAGACAAATTTAAAGTTTAAAATGATAAAACATTTTTATTTCTTTGTATTTAAAGAAAATGAATGAAAAGATGAATACCTGCTCGAAATGATCAAAGATTTCAAAATGCGTCATATACTTTCCGAGTTTTAATACAATAAATTTTTATTTCGAAAACTACTTTACTAGAAAAAAATAATATAATTTTAAGTTTTGATTCTCTGAACCAGAGAAGTAGAAATGTGTGGTCCAAAGTAAAATAAAATTTAATCTTTTCACTTTCTGGAAATCGAAATCAAAATATCAATGAATAATCTTTTCTATAAAACACATTACGGTTAGTAGGGTCAGAATTTTGGCACCTTCAGCAGACTGTTTTTTCACCTTGCATTTTGAGTAACACGAGATGATAATATATTCTGAGGTTTACAGTTAGCGATTAATTAACGGCATATAGAGATCTTTACGATCTTTTAAATAGCGAGCAATTGACGAAGACGGTGCCAAATGGATTTGAGTGGCATGCCACGTTCTATTTGTACAATGCACATCGGACGGCGACAGCGAAAGAAATGGGTTAGTTTGCTTGCCGGGTTCAAACTCTAATATTATTTGAAGTCTAATTTGTTAGTTGCCTTACTCTAGTATTCAATTGTTCTTTTCTTTGTGTATCCAAACCTTTATTTATCATTAGTGTGGACCCATCCCACATATAGGATATGTTAAAATTGTGTAAAAAGTAATTAAGTCTCAGTTTTTGCTAAATTAGAAAGCGCAAACTATCTTGCGTTTTTTTATAAAAATTTCAAGTTAACTTGCGCTTTTAAAAAATTTAATTTTTTTTGAAATTTTTGAAATTTTCAAAAAAAATTTCAAAATGAAAAAGTGCAAACTAGCTTGCGTTTTTCTGATAAAAAGTGCAAGTTATCTTGTGCTTTTCAAAAATTTCAAAATTTCTGAAAATTTAAAAATTAAAAAGCACAAACTAGCTCGAACTTGTATTCTTTAAAAATTTCAAAAAAAAATTCAAAATAAAAGCGCAACTAGCTTGCGTTTTTTTGATTGAAAGTGCGGGTTAATTTACGTTCTTCAAAATTTTCAAAAGATTTAAAATTTTCAAAATTTAAAAGAAAAAATTCAAAGTCTAAAAAGTTGCAAGTTGACTTGCATTTTCTGTCATAAAAGTAGAAAGCACCTTGCGTTTTCTATTTTTCAAAAAATAGAGACTAAATTTACGTATTCATATCTAAAGGGATTTTTCTTATAACAGCATAAGAAATAGAGACCTGTAACTCGTTTTTTGTTGCTTTAAAGTGGAAATCACAGACGTAAACAATGTAAGAAATATAACATGTTGTATTTCCTCCTCTTTTTTTGCTATTTCATTTTTGCCCTAGCTTCGGTGGAGAAGAACAGTGAATGCAGGGTTTGCGGCTGCAGTGGTATGGGCTGTTGTTGTAACATGGTTAACTGATACTAGGCTGCTATTAAACTTATGGTTTGAAATTATATAATTTATTTTAATACGGTGGTGTATCTTTTGTTTAAGTGATTATGAAATAATACAATTTGGAAAGTGATATTGGGCCGAAACTAAACGTTTGTTGTAAAGCTTTTGTAGCTTCAATAATTTCTGAATGTAATAAATTTATAATGTTGTATTTCATTTTCTTATAAACTATATTTTTATATTTATTTACAAAGATAATTATTACATTTCCATTAACAAACGATTATAAACGAAAATCGGGACAAAAACCGAAATCAAAACAAAAACTTTTGAAATTTTCGAAATTACTCGAAACTAATAAAATTTTAAATGACCGAAACCGAGAACAAAACCAAGTTCTCAAACCTAGTTTTATATAATTTAATTTGATATTGTATATTAATTTATGACATGTACGAACTCACGATGCAAAAGTACAACTATAATAAACATGGCAAACCGGTCTATGGTATGCATAAAAAAATAGTTGTCATATGCATATAAATAAACATCATGGTCTTTTTCGTTTTTAATTGTTTTTACCAACTTATTCATATGTTCTTGTATCATAAACTACAGGTTTTTGATAATAAATAGCTTTGAAAGTATGAATTTTGGAGCACTAAGATTCGGTGTCAATGTTATAGTCTATATCCCTATCAATGTTTGAACCTCTGACTCTAAATCCGATCTTCTACCACCAAAATACACAACTCGTGTGAACAAACATTGGGGTCTACTATTATTATATATGATATAGTACCAAGGATAATAATTCTATACATAATATTAGATATTCACAAGCACATACATACATACATATACATGTATATAAGCACATACATACATACATATGCATGTATATGTATAATGTAATTTTTTGAGGCATATAAATAAAATATATTTAAGCAAAACTAAGATTTTAAACATTACACACGCACACATACAAACATGCAATTACACACTCACACATATAATTTGTGCAAGTAGTCGACCTATAGGAAAAAAAAACCTTTTTTGGTTTTATTTTTTATTTAAATACTTAAATAAATTCCAAAATAAATATTATGTAATATATATTGTGATGTAAATCTATTTGTTTAAATTTGAAATTTAAAATATTTTCACTTAGTCAAAAGCAATCTTTTAAGCGGTAAATTATATATGTGTGTGTATCACTACAAAATAGACTTCACTTAGTGGCGGAAGCTAGCGTCAGCTAAAAAAGACGGCAGACGTTAGTCGTCGCCTAGTCTGCATATACAGACAGCAGCCCGTGAACAAAATATTTTACAAACTCCTCCAACCTCAAAATATGTCGGCCCCTTCCCACCTGCAGTCGCGCCGTCCCCTGCTGCCGCTATCCCCCCCCCCCCCTCCTCCCCTCTCCCCCCGCCGCCTTCGCTTCTTTCGGTCTCTCCTCTACTAATTCCAGCTTATAATTTAGGTATGATTATAAAACCCTAATTTTGAAATTTTGTGTATTATGTATCTGAAATTGATGATTATTTGACATGAATTGATAATAGTGTGTTCTATGTTGATTAGGGGATGTGGTTTCTAACTAAAAATTAGTTGAATATGGATTTGTAATTGATGATTATTGCGTATTAGTTATGTTAATATATAGTGTATTAGTAGATTTTAAGGATATTAATTAGTGGTTTGATTGTTTACTTTGTACTTAAAAATTAGGTTAATTTAAATTCCGAAAATTTGTCTGTACACTACGCCATAAATGGCCTTCTGCAACACAAAAAAAATGTTGGGTCGGGCCCAAAAAATGTTGTCATAGGTCTATGGCAACACTTTTCGGGTGATGCAATTTTTGCCGTTGCCTTAGACCTCAAAGGTAACATTTTGACTATCTAAGGCAACATAAGTAATATTGTTGCAATAGAACCCTATTTGGGTCTATAGCAACATCCATATGTGTCTGTAGCAACATTCCAAAATGTTGCTATAGATATTAACTTTCTGAATTTGTGGGGCCCACAATGTAGAGCATATTTGATTTTTTAATAGAAATAAATATTTATTTAATAAAATGCTATTGCACAGAATTTGATATTCAAAAAGTAATTTATTTAAATGAATATTTTATTTCAACATTTGAAATAGTACAAATTCCTGACTCCACTATTTTACAATTCAATGATATATAACACTGATATTCACATATACAGATATTCCTCACTACATCACTCAGTTCACTCATTACATATGCAGTTTCAATTTATACAGACACCGACACTGACAAATATATGACGAGCCGAGTGCCGAGCCGAAGGCGAGCCGAGTAGCGGGTCCAGTCTTCAAGCTCAAGCACATTTGATTTGACTCTGTCTTCAAGCTTGTATCCAGCTGTCCAGTCTTCAATACTGTCACATATAATTCAAAAGCAGTAATCTGAAAAATAATATTTAACTCGAACAGAAAATGAAAATATTTTTGTTATATTATTTGCCTCAGGTATTTGGGTTGTTTCTTTTCATATTTTTTTCTGACAGGGACCAAATATTTGCACGGACAACCTGTGAATGCACAAGTCAGCTGTTCACAAGTGCATAAGCCAAACATGAATGCAACGCATGGATACAAGACAGTATGGAAGACAACAAGCAACAGTTCAGGCAAAAATGTACAAAGGAGAAGCCAAGTGCACAAAGTAGTACTTAACACAACAAGCAACATAACATGACCAAGAAATGCATGTACATGGATGAACATACATGCATCATAAGGCTTGGTACAAGAAACTACTCAAGTGCAACTACTCAAGTGCAAGTTCATACTCAAGTACAGCCAGATATGTAGACAAGCCAAAAAAAATGGACACGGCACAAGATCAAACCCGAGTCATCGACTGGATTCAACTCAGGGCCAAGCAACCAACAAAATAAACAAGAACCAGGTTCAGCAAAATGTAGACAAGCTAGTGCAAGAAACACAGCAGTACACATAGGCAGCCCATCAAGCAAAAACAGTGAATGCATCAGGCATGTACAAGAGAAACATAGGCAGTAATATGATATACAAGGACTTGGAGCATTAGTTCATGTTAAAGAACAAGGTTAGCATGGTACTAGTTCAGTCCAGACCAAGCAAAATCAACAAAGCTCAACACACATATGTTTGTATATATCGTGGAAACCAAAACTCAATGTTCAGATTAGTCAACAGTTTAATAAAACCAAAGATCACTTTCAAAGTTCTGATTTTCAAAAATGCAAAAGTTTTCAAGTGAAGCAGTTTTCAAGAGGACAGCAGAATACAAATACTTCAAGTTCTGGTTTAACAAATGCAGCAAAGTACAAAGGTATGTGAACAAGTTTAACAAAGGTTCAAGTTCTGGTTTAACAAATGCAGCAGAAGGAGCTAACAAGCTCAGATCAGAAATCAAAAACAAGCTAGTGAACCAAAATCCAACATACCAAATAATATCACATCGCAATTCATCATCGGCAAAGAAAAATCAAGCCAGTGGACCAAAATCCAACATAGCAATACATCATCGCAATCCAACATACCGGATTTCTCAAAGTCCAACAGAAAGATTAAACTCGAGATTATAGGAAATAAAGCCTATAAATAAATCCCAATTCATCATCGGCAAAAGCGTGCGAGTGTAACCAAAATTGAGAATAATCAAGTAAACCAGAAGGCAGAAAACATACCAAATAATATCACATCGCACCCGACGACGAAGTCAAAGCAATTCGAGCAATCAATCAAGGAGAATGAAGGAGCAAGCTACCAGGAACGTTTCTTACACTAGATTCGATCAATCAGAGCATCAAAGCAGCTGGAATCGCGTGCCCTAGTTTTCACAGAGAGGAACGAGAAAGAAAAATCGCGTGCCCTAATTTTCACAGAGAGAGGAATGAGAAAGAAAAGTAAAGCGGGAAATGGAAATTGGTAAGGTGTGGATCGATGGTGTGAATCGACAGTTGAGATTTTGTTTTAAATGGTGGTGTGGATCGCTGAGGTGTAAAAAAAATTTAATTTTTTTTAATTAGAATATATCTATGGCAACACTATATAAAAATGTTGCATCGTGTTACACTTGTTTAGCTAGAGCAACACATTTTTATGGCTAAGGTAACACCAAAAATACAACGTTGCAGTAGGACCAAAATTTTATAGCTGTCGCAACATTTTAGTTAGCAACACCTTGCAAAAATGTTGCAGAAGGTCATCTATGGCGTAGTGGTAATTGTTGATCAATATGCTTATTGTTGATTTTACATGAATGTTTGTTATAGTTTAGAATAATGTTTGTTATAGTTTATGCAAAATTTAGTGTATAATTAATAACTAATATGCTGCTAGATTGGTATGGTTAAATTAGTGTATAAAATAAAATCAATTTAATTTATTATAAGTGCTAACATCTAATTGTCGTGTACAAAATCGATAAAAAAATCTAAATGTTTAACTGAAGTTTAACATACGTTTTAAAATTCCAAATGTATTAAGTAGGCAATTTAAATAGTTGGTTGAATTATATAATTTTGAAATGAGGAACATCAAGAAATATCAACCTGAAATCAATTTTTGAAAAAAATTAAGAAATGAATATAACAACAATAAATATTCTACTAAAATCAATTTTGTTAAAAATGAAGAAATGAATATAATAACATTAAATATCTTGCTAAAATCGATTTTGTAATAAAAATTAAGAAATGAATATAACAACAACTAATATTGTACTAAAGTCGATTTTGTAAAAAATGAAGAAACAAATATAATAACAACAAATGTTCTACTAAAATTGATTTTGTAAAAAAAAATTAAGAAATGAATATAATGTTGATTTGAAAGTAAGCATTAAATACTATTTCAACAAATAATTGATGCTAAAAAATTAAAGACTTTAGTCCCAAAAGGTTTTAATTTAGTTTAAAAAATACAAGAACAAAAATACAACCCTTGGATGTAAAGTTATGCGTAAAAGAGAAGTGAAGTGCTGTCGGAATTAGATAGAAGTGTGGTATGTGAAACATTTAGTTCAAGTTGGTTTTACTTTATTTTAGAAAATACAACAATAAATATTCTACTAGAATCGATTTTGTAAAAAATGAACAAATGAATATAATAACATTAAATATTTTGCTAAAATCAATTTTCTAATAAAAATTAGGAAATGAATATAACAGCAACTAATATTGTACTGAAATCGATGTTGTACAAAAATTAAGAAACAAATATAACAATAACAAATATTCTGTTAAATCGATTTTTTGAAAAAAAAATTAGGAAATGAATATAACAACAAATATTATGCTAAAATCGATTTTGTAAAGAAATTATGAAAGGAATATAAGAAAAAATATTGTACTAAAACCGATTTTCCGAAAAATTGAGAAATAAATATAACAAGAATAAATATTTTACCCAAATCGTTTTTAAAAAAAACTGAAATGAATATAATGTTGATTTGAAAATAAGCATTAAATATTATTCAACAAATAATTGACGCTAAAAAATTAAATCCTTTAGTCCCAAAAGATTTTAATTTAGCTTAGAAAATACAACGACAAAAATACATCATTGGATGCAAAGTTATGCGTAGAAGAGAAGTAAAGTGAAGTGCTGTCGAAATTAGACAGAAGTGTGGTGTGTGAAGCCTTTAGTCCTAAATTTCTTTGCTTTATTTTAGAAAATACAACAATAATATACCATTTGAGTGCAAGTTATGCGTAGAAGAGAAGTGAACTGAAATGCTGTCAATATTACTAACATATATTTTCAAATCAGGAAAAATGTTCGATTATTTCCTCGACCGTACTTGGATGTATGAAGTTAGAACTGGTAAGAAAGGTTCAATAAAGGAACATTTCTATAATGGTGTACATAAATTTATTAGTTTTGCTAAATCTAATAATCGAAATAACGAAGAAATTCGTTGCCCGTGTAGTAAGTGCCAACATTCGAAGCATTGAAAACTAGATATAGTTGAAGTACATTTGTATAAATATGGTTTCGTGTCGAATTATTATTTCTGCGATCGTCGTGGAGAACTTGTTGAACCTACACCTAATCACGTAGTGTTAGAGGACGATAATATTATGACGAATCCGATAGAAAATTTGGTGGAAGATGCAGCACGATCAATATTTCCTACCATTCAAGCTAACGATAAAGACATAAATTTCGAAGAAGAACTGACTGTGAAAGCTAAAAGAATATATGATTTATTGGATTCTGCTAAGAGGCCGTTGTGCTACGCTTGTAAAAGTAGAACTGAACTATCAGCAACCGCCGAATGCATTACTATGAAATCAAAATTCAACCTTACAAAAGCTGCATTTACGGTAGTTGTATAAGCTGTAAAACGACACATGCCACCCAATAATCTGATGTGCAATAGTCATTATAAAGTGAAAAAACTAATGTCCGCTTTCGATCTGCCGTACGAAAAGATAGATACGTGTGTAAAAGGTTGCATGTTGTATGAAAGGATGACGTCGACCTTTGAAAATGCAGGATATATAACGAGGAAAGATACAAACGAAGAAACAAGAAAGGAAAAGAAGTTCCATATAAGAGAATGCATTATTTACCCATCACTCCCAGACTTCAAAGGTTATATGCATCTTCTGCTACGGCATGTCATATGCGGTGGCATGGTGTGAGAACACCAGAAGAAGGAACTTTGATGCATCTATCTGATGGAGAAGCAAGGAAACATTTCGATAAGACTCATCCTGCATTTACTGTAGAAAGCCGAAATGTCGAACTCGGTTTATGTACGAACGGATTTTCATCATTCTCTCAGTTTGGTAGTAAATATCCATCCTGGCCAATTATTGTTACTCCGTACAATTTACCTTCATGGACATGTATGAAAATACCATATATGTTTCTCACTATTGTCGTTCCTGACCCTCGTAATCAAACACAAGGAATCGATGTTTATTTACATCCATTGATCGAAGAGATTAAAAAACTATGGAATAAAGGAGTTGAAACATGCGACATTTCGAGAGAAAAAAATTTCGTATGTTCGCTTCTTTATATGGACTTGTAACAACCCGATATTCGCGTCAATTCATAATCGACGTTAAAACGATTTATATTTTTCGTCAATTGCCATTTTGAAGTTTTTTTTTAAAAATTTAAATTACAAATTGTTATAAAAGTTTGACGGGCTTTGAAAATAATAGTGGTCCATTTCTTTATTGGGCTTTAAAAATCGTTCGGCCCATTTCTTTGTTGCCTTGATTTTATTAAGGGTTAATAACCCGTTTCCCCCCCCCCCCATTTCTCTTTTCATTTTCGAAACCGAACCCTTAAACCCTCAAAAGAATAAAAATGGCGGCCACGTACATCCCCTTTCATTCGCCTCAAAAACTAGGGCTATTGAAATCAGGAATGCCGACTTTATGATGATGGTCGCAGCTTGCCTTGGCGATCAACGCTCCTAGGTGCTGGCGGCTACTTCAATTCGATCGAATTCGTGCTCCTCAAAAACCACGCACGCACTCGAGCCATGGTAGCATTTGCTTCTGCACTGATTCATACATTGTAATCTTCACTGCACCCTGTTGCATTGTTGATGCTCTTTGAGTTTTTTTTACCCTTTGCTGGTTCATCTGATTCAGTGTTTCACTTTGGTATGGTTTCATTATAGTTGCATCTTTGAACTTGGTTAGATGGTACTGTCCTTTTGAGCTTGTTTTGTAGTGATGCACTTGATTGCATCTGATTCATTTTTGAGGCAGTTTGCATGTATGGGCTGCTATGTTGTATATATGAATTGCTTAATGCATTTTTGTGACCTTCATGTATACGCTACAGTTTGTACATGCATTTGCATCACTGTTGTGTCTTTGGTTTTGGGGTTGCTGTGTTATCATCATATTGAACTGGTTTTCTTGTTGTTGCATGCTTGTATCACAGCATACTGCATGTTTTATCTTTGAAGCTTGGCATTTGAATAAAGTTTTTCTTTCTTTTAAATTTGCAGTAGTATATTATCACATGTATATGTGCCACTACATATATATATGTATGTGTACTGGTCCATGGTTTCATATGACTGTGATCTTATACTTGAAACTGCCTTTGTACATTTCTTTGTTATCTCTAAAACCCTATTCATACCTGAACTGACATGTGTATGTATACATGCGTATATATGCATACATGTGTATCTTCATGTATGTTGGCTGGTTGCCCCTGATGCTGCATTTTTGCTGTGTTGATCATGTTTCTTGTAGCATTTGGGTATCACTGTTTTGTTTCGACGCACTACATGTTAGCATTGGCTTGTCTTGACTGCTTGACCATATGCATGCATTCATATAGTTGTTGGGTTTGGTCGAGCTGCCTGATTCACTGCGACCATATTATTGCAGTATATTTGCTTTAGTCTGGGACCATTGTGAGCATTTCTTTGTTGTTCACTGCCACTTTGGTTACTTCATATATATATGCAGACACTTGAGCATATTTTATTGTTTCACTGCCACTTTTGTATTGCGTATTTAATATGCAGATACTTGGCCATTTACAATCTGTAACTTTTGTATTGATCATTGTTGCTGTATTTCTGTGTACATGTACAGTTTCATTGTTGCAATGATATTTTGAATTTTTGGTCGAGGCCATGTGTACTTGTGTTGAATCTGATTTTTGATTTGACCTTGTGCACTCGAGTTGGCGAGGCAGTGCACATGTATGTACGTGTGTACTGCAGCCACACCGCCTTGTTTCCATTGGTATTTGAACCTTCATTGATTTTGGTTCGTTGATCTTTTGGGTACATCATCACTATAGTGGCAAGGCAGTGCACGCAAGCGTGAACTGCAGCCACACGGTTTGGTTTTGTGATATTCTATTTTGTTGTGATTTATTGATCCTTTGCGTATTCCATATTCCGTAGTGGCGAGGCAGTGCACGCGTGCGTGTACTGCAGCCCTACTTGAATTAATATTTTAATTGATATTTCAATGGTTTGAACTGTTTTGTTCATTTCAATTCAATATTCTGAATTGCATTCTGATTTGGTTTAATTACTGTCGTCTATTCAGTAATTAATTATTATTGCTTCTGTGCACTAATAACTGAGTTTGAATTAGACTGACCCGAGTATTATTTTCTTTTGAATCTAATACTCGGGTCAGACCGAGTATTTCAGGTTGTAGATATTCTGCTTTGGGTTGCTGCTAGAGCTATGAAGTTCTTTCATATCTTTTGGAGTAGTCGTCGTCATTTGTTGTAGTCTGAAAAATTGTATAGGAAGATATGTATTCATGTATATTATATACGTTAATGTACTTGTATATGTAACTTCTTGAGTCGACTGTGGTAGTTGTATCATATGTACCGTGTCTTATGTATTGTATCAAATGTATTGTAACTGACATCAGTTATTGTATATATGAGACTTTATGTTTTATTTGTGTTCCGCACTATATTATCTGTGTAATATTTTATATTTTATGTTCTAAACTATTATGAACCATCGTAGTTCGTTTTATACTGGAATTGGGGTATGCCGATGGGAGAAAATAAATCAGAGATGAAAAATGAAAGAATATTTATATTTATACCACTCCTATCGAGATAACCAATACTAGTGTAAGGCCTAACTATTGATGGCCGCTCCTCAACAGCCTTATTCTCCGTGCTAGTTGACAGCACTACACCGTAGTGTTCTTGGCTAGCGTGGGTATATAGGTGGGGCGTCACAGCTTGGTATCAGAGCCTGGGGTTTAGAAAAAATATAAAACGTAACTTAGATAGTACATGTGTTACAACTATTTGTCGACGTATTATCTCTCATATTTGCATATGATTGTCTTTGAATTGTTAGGTATGAATTCCTAACGCTTATTCATATGCATTTGATTTTGATTCTTGTGTCTTCGGCTTTGATTTGATTTAGCCGATGGTTGATTTTGTTCGAATCTCAGCGATTCTGAACTTGATATTTTATGTTTTCCTCGGCTTGATTTCCATTCGACTTCCGTCACTTTGTTTTTGAGAAATTTCTAATTTCTTGATTTCCACGACTCTGACTTTGTTTGCCGTTGAATTCTTTGTTGATGATGTTGAATCGTTTTGTACTCTATTATGGCCATTACTTGTTGACTTCAGCAATTGACTTGATTTTCATTTTCGTTGAAGTCATTTATGCATTTATGCTTGTTTTGCTTTGTTTTTCCAAATTTAATCGATTCTTGTTAATTTCCCGATTTGTTGCTACCATTTATTAGCAACTTTGATAATATTTTCTTCGGGATTTTTGTGAGCATTCCTTTTGATGGATACAGTATCGATTTCTTTGGATTCTATTCACATCTTTGTATGTGAATTCTTGTGCTTGATTGTTCCTACAATCATTTTTGTGATTTGTCACTAAAAAAAATAAAAAAATATAAAGGTTTTCTATACTAGTAGTAAATATCAAAACCCTTTTCTCCAAACGATTTCAAAACTATTTTACTACAAAACTCTTTTTCTAAACTGTTTTCCAATCTATTAGTATATACTAACCTTTACCTCACTCGTATGAGAAATCTAATTAAACGACTTAGTAAAACGAGTGGTATATAACACTTGCGTTTACTTCGCCGGTTAATTCTTGGACTTATTCGATTGAATCTCTTGTGACAATTTTCTAGTGAAGATTTACAGTTTGTTCGTAAATATTTAAGTTAAGCAAGTGGTTATGGGACATGAAGCTAAACTTTCATATTTACTAGCTTAGTGTAATTGACACTTCTCGTTGATCTTGACGATCGCTTTATGAACTAGACTAGCAATTGTGCTATGTCTTTTTATTTGCGAGGTTAGACTAGACACCACTTGTGTGATTCCATTCACACATACCTTTCTGCTTTTGGTTAGTCTTGACCTCAATCTGTGTGATTCCATTCACACATGCTTAGTGTAATTGACACTCCTCGTTGATCATGATGATCATTCTTATGGTCAGACTAGACACCACCTGTGTGATTCCATTCACACATACCTTTCTGCTTTTTGGTTAGTCTTGACCTCAATCTGTGTGATTCCATTCACACATGTGGGGTAGCTCCCCTTGGTCTTCGGACCGTCATGTGATAGGCCTCTTTCTTTTTTCTGTGATTTCTAGATTCCTTATGTTGATTTCTGGAAATTTTATGCTTCACCTATTTTTGTGTACTGGTGAATTCATATGTTATTGATTTGTCATGAGTACAAATTTGAGGTCTGATACCTCTTTGGATCTTTGAGAAGATCTTGTGATATTGATTATCTCTTATCGGTTGATCTCCTGTTGATCATTATTTGCATACTTATAGTCGTATGTCAGTATGGATATTCCATATTTATGCTATACCTCTCATCGGTTGATCTCCTGTTGATCATTATTTACATACTTATAGTAGTATGTTATTATGGATATTTTATGTTTTGCGTTGCACGTGTTGGTGATTTTCATGCTCACGTGTAGGTGAGATTCCGTGCTCCCGTTCTCGCTTTGCGTTGCACGTGTTGGTGATTTTCATGCTCACGTGTAGGTGAGATTCCATGCTCCCGTTCTCGCTTTGTGTTGCACGTGTTGGCGATTTTTCATGCTCACGTGTAGGTGAGTTTCCATACTCCCATTCGAGTTTTCATACTCCGTTCGAGTTTTCATACTCCGGTTCGAGTTTTCATACTCCGTTCGAGTTTTCATACTCTGTTCGAGTTTTCATACTCCGGTTCGAGTTTTCATACTCCGGTTCGAGTTTTCATACTCTCATCTTGTGATTTCTGGATTTCTTGTGTAGATTCCTAGAATTTGTGCTTCACCAATTTTCGTGATCTCTATTGATAAGTTTTATCAATTTTTGTGCATTGGTGAATTCGTGTGATATTGACTTGTTATGAATACGAGTTTAGGGTATGATACCCCTTCCTATCTTTGAGAAGATTCTTGTGACATTTTTGATGAATGAAAATCCACTTATCGAAGTTGCTACTGATGTCGCTGTTTTAATCACGTGTTTTAAAAATTGTTTTCAAAATTTTTACGATTTGCGCTTTCAAAAGAATGAGGAAGCGAATTAAACGTTTCAGTAAAATCGAGGACTATGACCCCTTTCTTTTGCTGATTCGCTTAATTCCGGACTTGTTCGTTTGAGAATGTAAATTGTAATTTTATAAATAAAATGGTTTTCAAATTTTTTTACAGTTTACGCTTTCAAAAGAATGAGGAAGCGATTTAAACGTTTCAGAAAAACCGAGGACTATGACCCCTTTCTTTTACTGATTCGCTTAATTCCGGACTTGTCCGTTTGAGAACGTAAAATGTTATTTATTTAAAATACACAATTTTGCACTTTCAAGGAAACGATGAAGTGAATTAAACGATTTAGTAAAACTCATGGTTATGGGTCATGTGTGTTTGCTATTTCGGTTAATTTCGGACTCGTTAATTGAAAAATCTGTAATTTGAAATTTGATTACCGTTGTGGTAATTTCTGATTATCGTTTTGATAATCGGATGTTTGTGATTTCTGATTTATCGTTTTTGATAATCAGATATTTATTGTTTCTAATTATCGTTTGTGATAATTAGATATTTGTGGTTTAATTATCGTTTGTGATAATTAAACATTTGAGATTTGAGATTTGATTATCAATTGTGATAATTAAACATTTGAGATTTGAGACTTGATTATCAATTGTGATAATTAAACATTTGAGATTTGAGATTTGATTATCAATTGTGATAATTAAATATTTGTGATTTCTGATTATAGTTTTTGATAATCAGATATTTATTGTTTTTGATTATCGTTTGTGATAATTAAATATCTGTGATTTGAGATTGATTTTCGATGTTGAAAATCGAATAGATGTTGATTTGATTATCGTTTTTGATAATCGAATATTAGTGATTTGAGATTTCTGAATTATCTATTGTTGAGAATTTGGGGGTTGTTACCTTTTGCCCATTTATTCCTTAAGATTGCGAGGACGCAATTTCTTTAAGGAGGGAAGTCTATAACAACCCGATATTCGCGTCAATTCATAATCGACGTTAAAACGATTTATATTTTTCGTCAATTGCCATTTTGAAGTTTTTTTTTAAAAATTTAAATTACAAATTGTTATAAAAGTTTGACGGGCTTTGAAAATAATAGTGGTCCATTTCTTTATTGGGCTTTAAAATCGTTCGGCCCATTTCTTTGTTGCCTTGATTTTATTAAGGGTTAATAACCCGTTTCCCCCCCCATTTCTCTTTTCATTTTCGAAACCGAACCCTTAAACCCTCAAAAGAATAAAAATGGCGGCCACGTACATCCCCTTTCATTCGCCTCAAAAACTAGGGCTATTGAAATCAGGAATGCCGACTTTATGATGATGGTCGCAGCTTGCCTTGGCGATCAACGCTCCTAGGTGCTGGCGGCTACTTCAATTCGATCGAATTCGTGCTCCTCAAAAACCACGCACGCACTCGAGCCATGGTAGCATTTGCTTCTGCACTGATTCATACATTGTAATCTTCACTGCACCCTGTTGCATTGTTGATGCTCTTTGAGTTTTTTTTACCCTTTGCTGGTTCATCTGATTCAGTGTTTCACTTTGGTATGGTTTCATTATAGTTGCATCTTTGAACTTGGTTAGATGGTACTGTCCTTTTGAGCTTGTTTTGTAGTGATGCACTTGATTGCATCTGATTCATTTTTGAGGCAGTTTGCATGTATGGGCTGCTATGTTGTATATATGAATTGCTTAATGCATTTTTGTGACCTTCATGTATACGCTACAGTTTGTACATGCATTTGCATCACTGTTGTGTCTTTGGTTTTGGGGTTGCTGTGTTATCATCATATTGAACTGGTTTTCTTGTTGTTGCATGCTTGTATCACAGCATACTGCATGTTTTATCTTTGAAGCTTGGCATTTGAATAAAGTTTTTCTTTCTTTTAAATTTGCAGTAGTATATTATCACATGTATATGTGCCACTACATATATATATGTATGTGTACTGGTCCATGGTTTCATATGACTGTGATCTTATACTTGAAACTGCCTTTGTACATTTCTTTGTTATCTCTAAAACCCTATTCATACCTGAACTGACATGTGTATGTATACATGCGTATATATGCATACATGTGTATCTTCATGTATGTTGGCTGGTTGCCCCTGATGCTGCATTTTTGCTGTGTTGATCATGTTTCTTGTAGCATTTGGGTATCACTGTTTTGTTTCGACGCACTACATGTTAGCATTGGCTTGTCTTGACTGCTTGACCATATGCATGCATTCATATAGTTGTTGGGTTTGGTCGAGCTGCCTGATTCACTGCGACCATATTATTGCAGTATATTTGCTTTAGTCTGGGACCATTGTGAGCATTTCTTTGTTGTTCACTGCCACTTTGGTTACTTCATATATATATGCAGACACTTGAGCATATTTTATTGTTTCACTGCCACTTTTGTATTGCGTATTTAATATGCAGATACTTGGCCATTTACAATCTGTAACTTTTGTATTGATCATTGTTGCTGTATTTCTGTGTACATGTACAGTTTCATTGTTGCAATGATATTTTGAATTTTTGGTCGAGGCCATGTGTACTTGTGTTGAATCTGATTTTTGATTTGACCTTGTGCACTCGAGTTGGCGAGGCAGTGCACATGTATGTACGTGTGTACTGCAGCCACACCGCCTTGTTTCCATTGGTATTTGAACCTTCATTGATTTTGGTTCGTTGATCTTTTGGGTACATCATCACTATAGTGGCAAGGCAGTGCACGCAAGCGTGAACTGCAGCCACACGGTTTGGTTTTGTGATATTCTATTTTGTTGTGATTTATTGATCCTTTGCGTATTCCATATTCCGTAGTGGCGAGGCAGTGCACGCGTGCGTGTACTGCAGCCCTACTTGAATTAATATTTTAATTGATATTTCAATGGTTTGAACTGTTTTGTTCATTTCAATTCAATATTCTGAATTGCATTCTGATTTGGTTTAATTACTGTCGTCTATTCAGTAATTAATTATTATTGCTTCTGTGCACTAATAACTGAGTTTGAATTAGACTGACCCGAGTATTATTTTCTTTTGAATCTAATACTCGGGTCAGACCGAGTATTTCAGGTTGTAGATATTCTGCTTTGGGTTGCTGCTAGAGCTATGAAGTTCTTTCATATCTTTTGGAGTAGTCGTCGTCATTTGTTGTAGTCTGAAAACTTGTATATGTAACTTCTTGAGTCGACTGTGGTAGTTGTATCATATGTACTGTATCTTATGTATTGTATCAAATGTATTGTAACTGACATCAATTATTGTATATATGAGACTTTATGTTTTATTTGTGTTCCGCATTATATTATCTGTGTAATATTTTATATTTTATGTTCTAAACTATTATGAACCATCATAGTTCGTTTTATACTGGAATTGGGGTATGCCGACGGAAGAAAATAAATCAGAGATGAAAAATGAAAGAATATTTATATTTATACCACTTCTATCGAGATAACCAATACTAGTGTAAGGCCTAACTATTGATGGCCGCTCCTCAACAGCCTTATTCTCCGTGCTAGTTGACAGCACTACACCGTAGTGTTCTTGGCTAGCGTGGGTATAGAGGTGGGGCGTCACAGGACTATTAGTGATTTTGCCTACATATGGGATGCTTTCTAGTTGGAGTACGGTCGATCGTCTAGCCTGCCTTTATTGCATGTAAGAAATACGGGCATTTTCTTTATGGCATGGGAAGAAAGTTTCTTGGTTTTGATTGTCATCGGTGTTTTCTCCATCTCAATCATACTTTTAGAAGAGACAGAAAAAACTTTATAGCTAATAGAGGAGATAATATGCAACCATCAAAGATTTGGTCAAGCGAAGAATTATATGAAATTGTAAAGGAATATCTTAGGATACATGAAACTGGAGTATAGACTGAAAATCCAGGAAAATCAGACATTCATAATTGGTGCAAACAAAGAATATTTTCGGAATTATCACATTGGAAAGTTCTCTTACTTCGACATAAATTTACGTGATGCACAACGAAAAAAAACATGTTTGATAACGTGTTTAATACAATTTTGAATGTAAAGGGGAACATTAAGAATGATTTGAAAATGAGACTTGATATAGCACACTTTTGTAAACGTCCTGAACATCATATGAAGCCCGTTGGTAATAAAAAACCCAAAGCATGCTATGAGCTAGACAGCAAGCAACTAAAACTCGTGCTAAAGTGTGTGGAAGAATTAAGATTTCTCGATAGGATTTCTTCTAATCTTCGTAAATGTGCTGACTTTAAAAACAACAAATTGAGAGGAATGAAAAGTCATGATTGTCATATCATGATGGAATATTTACTATCCGTTGCTTTCAAAGAACTGTTGCACATAAAAGTACGGAGTGTTATAACAGAATTAAGTATGTTTTATAAAAGCTCTGTTTGACAACATTAAAAGTAAATCGTATATGTAAACTTGAAGTAGAAATCCCCATACTACTCTACAAACCGGAGAAATAGGGACCTGTAACTCGTTTTTTGTTGCTTTAAAGTGGAAATCACAGACGTAAACAATGTAAGAAATATGACATGTTTTATTTCCTCCTCTTTTTTTGCTATTTCATTTTTGCCCTAGCTTCGGTGGAGAAGAACAGTGAATGCAGGGTTTGCGGCTGCACTGGTATGGGATGTTGTTATAACATGGTTAACTGATGCTAGGCTGCTATTAAACTTATGGGCTGAAATTATATAATTTATTTCAATATGGTAGTGTACCTTTTGTTTAAGTGATTGTGAAATAATATAATTTGGAAAGTGATATTGGGCCGAAACTAAACGTTTGTCGTAAAGCTTTTGAATACAATAAATTTATACGTAGCTTCAATAATTTTTGAATGTAATAAATTTATAATGTTGTATTTCATTTTCTTATAGACTATATTTTATATTTATTTACAAAGATAATTATTACATTTCCATTAACAAACCATTGTAAACCGAAATCGGAACCGAAACCAAAACCGAAACTTTCGAAATAACTTGAAACTAACAAATTTTAAATGACCAAAACCGAGAACGAAACCAAGTTAGCTTTATATAATTTAATTTGATATTGTATACTAATTTATGACATGTTCGAACTCACGATACAAAAGTACAACTATAATAAACTGGTAAACCAGTCTATGGTATGCATAAATAAATAGTTGTCATATACATATAAATAAACATCAAGGACTTTTTCTTTTTTAATTGTTTCTACCAATTTATTCATATGTTCTTATATCATAAGCTACAGGTATTTGATAATAAATAGCTTTGAAAGTACGAATTTTGGAGCATTAAGATTCGGTGTCAATGTTATATTCTATATCTCTATCAATGTTTGAACATCTGACCACCAGTCTCTAAATCCGATCTTCTACCATCAAAATACACAAGCTTGTGTGAACAAACATTGGGATCTACTATTATTATATATATGATATAATGCCAAGGATGAAGCGAAGCCTGTTTTGTAGTGATACACACATAAAGCTCCCCTTAAAAGATTGCTTTTGACTAAGTGAAAATATTTCAAAATTTCAAATTATAAACAAATAGATTTACATCACAATATATATTATATATAATATTTATTTTGGAATTTATTTAAATATTTAATATAAAATAAAACCAAAAAAGATATTTTTTTTCCTCTAGGTCGAACACATGCACAAATTATATGTGTGAGTGTGTGTATGCATGTATCATGTGTGCATGTGTGTAATGTTTAAAATCTCAATTTTGCTTAAGTATATTTTATTTACATGGCTCAAAAATTACGGCCGACGCTAACCGTCGCCTAGTCTGTATATACAAACAGTAGCCCGCGAACAAAACATTTCACAAACTGCCTCAATCTCAAAATCTGCCGCCCCCCTTCCCACATGACGTCGCGCCATCCCCTGCTGCTGCCGCCCACCGTCGCTCCCTCTGCCGCCGTCGCTCCTTCTGGTCTCTCCTCCGCCAATTCCAGCTTATAATTTAGGTATAATTATAAAACCCTAATTTTGAAAATGTGCATTATGGATCTGAAATTGATGATTATTTGGTATGAGTTGATAATAGTGTGTTCTAAGTTGATTTGAAGATGTGGTTTCTAATTAAAAAATTATTTGAATATGGATTTGCGATTGATGAGTATTAGCTATGTTAATATATAGTGTATTGGTTGATTTTGAGGATATTAGTTAGTGGTTTGATTGTTTACTTTGTAGTTAAAAATTAAGGTTAATTTAAAATCTGAAAATTAGTCCGAAATTATTGATTAATATGATTATTGTTGATTTTACATTAATGTTTGTTATAGTTTAGAATAATGTTTGTTATAGTTTACTTAAAAATTAGTATATAATTAGTAATTAATATGCTTATGGTTAAATTAGTGTATAAAAATAATTTAATTTAATTTATTATAAGTGCTAACATCTAATCGTCGTATACAAAATCGGTAAAAAAAATCTAAATTTTTAACCGAAGTTTAAAATACTTTTTAAAATTCCAAATGTATTGAGTAGGCGATTTGAATAATTGATTGAATTATATAATTTTGAAATGAGGAATATCAAGAAATATCAAGCTGAAATCATTTTGTGAATAAAATTAAGAAACGAATATAACAATCATAAATATTCTACTAAAATCGATTTTGTTAAAAATGAATAAATGATATAATAACATTAAATATCTTGCTAAAATCGATTTTGTAATTAATAAAAATTAAGAAATGAATATAACAACAACTAATATTGTACTAAAATCGATTTTTAAAAAAAATAAAGAAACAGATATAACAACAACAAATGTTCTAGTAAGATTGATTTTGTAAAAAAATCAAGAAATGAATATAATGTTGATTTGAAAATAAGCATTAGATATTATTTCAACAAATAATTGATATTAAAAAATTAAAGCCTTTAGTCCTAATTTTTTTATTTTAGTTTAGAAAGTACAACAACAAAAATACACCCCTTAGATGCAAAGTTATACGTAGAAGAGAAGTGAAGTGAAGTGCTGTCGAAATTAAACAGAAGTGTGGTGTGTGAAGCCTTTAATCCTAGTTGGCTTTACTTTATTTTAGAAAATACAGCAATAAATATTCTACTAGAATTTATTTTGTAAAAAATGAAGAAATGAATATAATAACATTAAATATTTTTCTAAAATCAAATTTTTATAAAAATTAGAAAATGATTATAACAACAACTATATTGTTCGAAAATCGATATTGTAAAAAAATTAAGAAACAATTATAACAACAATAAATATTCTGCTAAAGTCGATTTTTTAGGAAAAAAATTAGGAAATGAATATAACAACAACAAATATTCTGCTAAAATCGATTTTGTAAAGAAATTGAGAAATGAATATAAGAACAAATATAGTACCAAAACCGATTTTCCAAAAAATTGAGAAATAAATATAACAAGAATAAATATTTTACCCAAATCGATTTTTTAAAAAATTTGAAATGAATATAATGTTGATTTGAAAACATTAAATATTATTTCAGCAAATAATTGACACTAAAAAATTAAAGCCTTTAGTCCTAAAAAGTTTTAATTTAGTTTAGAAAATACAACGACAAAAGTACACCCCTTGGACGCAAAGTTATGCGTAGAAGAGAAGTGAAGTGCTATCGAAGTTAGACAGAAGTATGGTGTGTGAAGCCTTTACTCCTAAATGACTTTACTTTATTTTAGAAAATACAACAACAATATACCATTTGAGTGCAAGTTATGCGTAGAAGAGAAGTGAACTGAAGTGTTGTCGAAATTACTAACATATATTTTCAAATCAGGAAAAATGTTCGATTATTTTCTCGACCGTACTTGGATGTATGAAGTTAGAAAAGGTTCAATAAAGGAACATTTCTATACACGACAAGGAGATTAAGGATTTTCGACGGCTGATAACCGTCGGCGGCCGTCGGAAGCCGTCTGCGGCCGTCGGAAAAAGCCGTCGGAATATACGGCGTCGGGGAGCAGTATTTTCGACGGCTTCCGACACAGGGCATCGTATCCCTTTCCAATGGCTTCCGACGGATCCCGACACTTATCGGGATGCGTCGAAAAAGATTTCCTACAGGCTGTCGGTAGCCGTCGGAAATTTTGACCTGTAAGCTGACGGAATCCGTCGGAAGCCGTCGGAAATCTGCTGTTTTTTTTATTTCTGCTGCAAATATAGCTTCCATCCACATTTCTCTTCCAAACACTATTACATCAATATTGCACAATCCAGTATACGATATTCCAACCAAATATCAAAATCCAAACTACACAAAATTCAATAAACACACAAATAAATAAAATTATATCAAAATAAAATACATAATATACATAACCATTCCAACATTTACAATAACCCTAACAATAAGTGTTCTACCATGTTATAAATACACAAAATCATCAACATCCTCATCCACATCATCATACAACCACAAAACCAAGCGTATCAAACATAATTATACAAAAATCAACAATTACATCCACCGTCTACCAACTCATTCAAAACTAAAAAAACATATCTGAACAAGCAAGCAAGCAATGAATCAATCTCCTCTAGATCCAGAGCCAGCCGAGAAAGGGAAGCGGCCACCAAACTACTGCATGTACTCTATCAACTATATGGTCTGCATGGCCTGTTGGCGGTTCTGCTCCTCCAGCTGGGACACTCTAGTCCGCAATTCTTCTATATCTGCTTGATCGCTCTGAGCTCTATTCCGCCGTCCTCTGCTCTGACTGCTGGCCTACAACAATGGAAAATTTAATAAAATTCAAGTTTATTGTTTTGAAAAGGTCAAAATATCATATTTGAAGTATTTTAAGATAAAATTATATATTCCAACATAGAATTATGACTTAAATATCAAATAGCAGTAAAATAAATTATTTACCACTTGATTGCCAAATCTGTATCGTCTGCTATCCTCTGCTGGATCCATAATGGACCCAAAAATAGCGTCCTCCTCATCAGTCGTCAGCTGATCTCGACCCGTATCAGCAAGGAGTTTCTGCCGCTACTCCATAAACTTCTCCTGTATTAACAAATTAATAACATCATATATTATTTCATTATAGTTTAACAAGCAGAACAATTACTGATACTGCATAAAATGAAATATGCTTACATGGTTTTTGCTGGATTTATCGTCCTACCATGTATACGAAACAGTCCCGTCCGAATTTACATGCTCGACAGCATGTATACGGGTGAACACGTCCATATAGCCCACAGGACCATGTGCCTCAGCTTCCTGAAGTTGATTTTTACATACAATTATTATACATTTAAAATTATATAGCATAAACTATTTACAATTATTATTCAGTAAATTTACCAACTCCTGCCGATACTGCTGAAACGACTTCGACCCTCCGCGATGAGTGACGGGATTCTTATTTTTGTTTGTAGAGTTTCTATCCGACTCTGCCTGTACATTCAAAATTTGATACATTATTTTTCGATCACGTCAAATTAATAATTCAAAAAAATTTGGTATACTTGCATTTGCCTCGTCCGCCTCCCAGTATCTCAACCAAGCTTGTCATACTCTCTCTCCCATCCACCGTGGTTTCTTACCAGATTTCTTAATCTCAGATATCAAGTCCTTGTAGTTCTTTCGCATCTTCTTCATCCAGTATCGTCGTGCCAGCATCATATCGTCTGTTTGGATGTCTATCTCAGCCTGTGTTTCACGATAAAAAGTAAAAAAAGATTACACTTTAAACGATAAACAGTAGAAAAACGACAAAAGACAAATTAAAAATGGAAAACAGAAAAATATACATACTAGAACATCCTGCCATATACACTCTATGATGTAAGGAGGGATGTTATCCCACTTCAGCCAGCAAGCACTCATCCTACTGCGATAAGAAGCTCTAGAGACATCCAACACAACCTTCGAGGGAAGTAGGTCGAACCCTCTGTTTTTAAATACGATATAGATAAGTACGTACGTATATCATAAAAAAATAAGATGCTGAATAAAATTTAATTCTTACCCCTCTGTTCTAGGGACTAACGAAACTACTGGACGATGTGCCTCTTGCGATGGACCACTGCCATCGCCTCCTAATGATCGGGAAGAGCTCCTACCTCTATATGACATTATGATAAACATATGACATATATACACATCATTATATAAGAGAATAATAATATGGTAATGAAATATATTTCATATGAAAATGACATCAATGGTATAAATTGCTTAATTAATGACTGAAATGGAAATAGAAATGGAAGTGTGTTATACCTGATTCATAATGGGTGTACTCTTCCGACGATAAGCAGATTTCATTGCATTTTTAATAAAAATTACTAAATAAATGACAAATGGAAATGACATAAAACATATAAACAATGGTAAATAGATTTGGTTTCATAGTCACATCAATTTCATAATACATCAAGAATTCAACATAGTTACATCAATTGCAAAAAAACAGATTCAGATTTATATCAGTCATCATCGTCTTCTGATTCAGATTCGGTCTCATTTTCTATGATATTTTCCGCTACACTGTCAAACGCTTCTAACAAAACATTTGATTCATCGATCAAAGGACCAAAATCTGTATGATCGTCTGTAATTATTATTTCGCTATTTTGCTCAAGATCTGCCTGATAAGCTTGTTCGTCCGGAATGTTCTTCCCATCGAATGTGAATCTGGCCTTTGTTTTAAAAACTGCAGACCAATCTGCTTTATCTCTTTTTAGAGACGGATAAGGAGCGTAATAAACTTGCAATGCTTGTTTGGCTAGTACAAAAGGATCATACTTGAGATAGTGCGATGTATGCTTTATTTCGATAAGACTACAATCCTTGTGCACATTAATTCCAGAACTTGAAACATTGCTAAACCAATTGCATCTAAATAGAAACACCTCCTCCGTGGGTCGTGAGAAATATGTCAGTTGCAAAATTTATTTTAGAATGCCATAAAAATCATTTAAGTGATTTTCTGGATCGTCACTGCCTTTAACAAATACACCAGTATTATTTATTAATTTTTTTGCACCGTATTCGTTGGTGTTAAATTTATATCCATTGACAAAATATATTGGATATGCCTTGACCACTCTTTTTGGTCCCATCGCAAGATGTTTCAACCCTTCGTCAACAACACAAACTTTCGGCTCATAAACGTAATTTGAAAACACTGTTTATATAAACAAATTATTACATTAGACTATACACGCGCATGCACTATAGAAAAGAATAAAACATAAATTATTATTTCAGATTACCTAACAAACGGTGCAACCTCGACACAATTTAGAAGAATATAAGTGTGTGCTACATGAAGATCTCTATTGTCTAGCCATATTTCTACACATTTTCCAAAAGGCCGACCATGTTGTCTAAAAATAAATAACATTGCTTGTGAGGACTCTTGTTCGTCGCCTTCGTCATTACGAGAAACACTTTCAAATGAAATATTCACATGGTCAATGAAATAGTGAGAGATAAAGAACGAAGCTTCTTCTTCGATGTAAGATTTACATATCGAACCTTCAACTCGTGCTTTTTGCCTCACTTTTTTCTTCAGATGATTCATATATCTATGCAAGATTAATTTATATTAACTTCATCTTTCAAATGCAATTAAATTACGTGATAACATATTACATACCTCTCAAATGGATACATCCATCCATATTGGACAGGACCTCGAAGTCGTGCTTCAGATGGGAGATGAACAGGTAAATGTTCCATTACATTAAAAAAACCTGGCGGAAATATTTTCTCTAATTTGCAAAGCAATATAGGAATGTCCACTTCAAGTTTACATAAACGTTGCACTTTTAAAGTAGTCGAACAAAGCTCTTTGTAAAACATACTAAGCTTCGTTACTACCTTTCAAACTTTCAACGGCAGTAGTTCTTTGAACATAACGGGAAATAAATTTTCCATCATTATGTGACAGTCGTGACTTTTCATTCCGCTCAATCTACCATTTTTAAAGTCAACACATCTACGAAGATTTGATGATATCCCATCAGGAAATCTTAACCCTTCCACCCATTTTAACACAGCTTTAACTTGGTTATTATCTAATTCATAACATTCTTTGGGTTTTTTACTGTCATTTGGTTTCATATGAAGCTCAGGACGTTTGCATAATTCTTCTATATCACGTCTTGATTTCAAATCATCCTTCGTCTTTCCTTTCACATCCAAAATTATGTTAAAAACATTGCCAAATACATTTTTCTCATTGTGCATCACATCTACATTATGACGAAGCAGAAGATGTTTCCAATACGGCAACTCCTAAAAAATAGTTCGTTTGCACCAGTTATGAACAACTGATTTGCCTTCAATTTCTGTTTGCTCTTCAGTTTCATATATCTTCGGATAGTCCCTAAAAAGTTCATATATGTCTTCGCTTGACCATATCGTCGGTGGTTGTCTGGTTTCTACTCTATTAGCTAAAAAAATTCTTGTCTTCTCTGAAGGGATGATTTACATGGAGAAAATATCGATAACAGTCAAAACATGGAATTTTCTTACCATGAGGTAAAGAAAACGCTCGTATTTCATCCATACAATACAGACATGCTAGACGACCGGCAGTACTCCATCCTTAAAGCATTGCATAGGCAGGAAAATCACTTATAGTCCACAGCAAAGAAGCAAACATACGAAAAAATTTCTTCTTGGACACATCGTATGTTTCTACTCCTTCATTCCAGAGTATTTTTAACTCCTCAATCAACGGTTGTAAATATACGTTGATTTCTTGTGTCGGATCGTCGGGGACAGGAATGACAACAGTAAGAAACATATATTGTGTTTTCATACACATCCATGGAGGTAAATTATACGGTGTGACGATAATGGGCCAGAACGAATATTTAGAACCAAATCGAGAAAATGGAGAAAAACCATCCCTACATAATCCTAATCTAACATTTCGACTCTCCGCTGCAAAATTTGGATACGTTTTATCGAAATGCTTCCATGCTTCTCTATCGGCCGGATGTGTTGACGTACCCTCTTCCTCTGTTCGCACACTATGCCATCTCATATTAGATGCAGTTACAGAAGATGCATATAATCTTTGAAGTCTTGTAGTTATTGGTAAGTAATGCATACGCTTGTACGTAACTTCATTCCCCTTCTTTTTTCTTGGTTTGTATCTCTCCTGGTTACAAATTTTATAATTTCTAAGGTTTGCGTCTTCTTTCCAAAACAACATGCAGCCTTTTAAACATGTATTTATTTTCTGATAAGGTAAACCAAAAGCCGACATAAGTCTTTTAACTTCATAGTGATTTTTACACATTAGATTATCAGACAGCATATGTCTTTTTGCAGCTTGTACAAGCCGTAAACCCAGCTTCAGTGATGTTGTATTTTGGCTTCATCGCAATGTATTCTGCGATTACTGACCGCTGAGTGCCGCTTTTACAACCATCCCAAATAGGTTTATTAGCAGCGTCTAGTAAATCATAAATTTTTTTTGCTTCAATATTTGGTTCTTCAACATTTTCGTCGTCGTCGTCAAATTCAACCATAGAAAACATTGATCGTGCTGCATCTTCGACCATATTTTCTATACGGGTCGTCATAACTATTTCCTTAACGACACTTTCAGACTCTATAGAAGTATTTGCTACAACTTCTCCATGCCGATCCCAAACATAATACTCGGGTACGAAACCGTTTTGGCACAAATGAACTTTCACAATATCTGGTAACAAATACTTCAAATGTCTACACCAACTACACGAGCAATGAATTTCTGGATCGTTTCCGTTATTACTTAAAGCGAATTCAACAAACACGTTTATACCATTATAAAAATCTTCTTTTATTGAGTCCATCACTCCTTTCCTTTGGTACATTCACCTCCTCCGATCAACAAAATAATCAATCATTTTTCCTATTTGACAAAATGAGAAGTTCAAAATTTAATATTTATTTTAAAGAATATAAATTCGAAAAAGATTATTTTCATGGTCGTATAATATTTGAATTTAAGGAACAACTTTACAAATTTAAAAATATTTTCAAATAGGGCACATTTTATTTTTTAACGTATCGATATAAAAAATTGTATAATTTTTTTTCCATGGTCAGGCATCCTACTTCCCATTACAAACATAGTAAGCATTTACATTTCGTATATTACTTCGTCCCAAACGATTCAACAAAATTTCGACAGCATTTCCCTTTTATTCCCTGCATTGTACACAAATGTGTGTACGTAGGAAACAAAAAAGAAAAATTAGGCCGAAATTTTATGAACCGTTTGAGACGAAGTAGTATACAAAATGTAAATGCTTACGATGTTCATAACTTGTCCAATACAGGGACAAATCCAACAAACATTGTACTAGATGAATATAAATTGTCGTTTTTCAAAAAAAAAAGACTATTTATACAACGATCTTGTACAACACTCGTCAGACGGGGCCAAAAACTCTCTAAGGGACATTTGTCAATTACATGTGCGCATTTTACGAAAAAATACAGTTGTACTAACTGTTCACACTTACAAAAATATATCTTAATTTAACACATTTATTCGACGTATTACATCAACTTAAGGCTCGTTCGACATTTTTTTTATTGTTGCATAAGTTAATACGTGCACAATATAATATTCCTAGCTCGTACATTCATTTTATCTTATTCCAACTAACACAATACAATGATAGCATGCTACACACATATACAATCGTATAATCAAGGCATACACAACGATTTACATATACACGAACAACCACAAATTATACATGTTTTTCGTAATTTCACCATAAAAGATGAAATAGGAATACCATGGAATGCTAGAAACTGTTATAACACTATTGGAAATAAATTCAATCAACAATTAGCCATAATTTATTAACTTATGCAAATCTAGAATTAGGGTAAAAACTGAATTTTTGGCGAAAATAAGAGATTATACTTGTGCTAGAGAGCAATAGACGTTGATTGCGCAGCCGGGGAGGATCTGAAAGCTCGAAATTGATGATTGGAAAGTTGGGGAAGAGATTTGGGGATTGTTAACCTAAAATTTTCGTATGCAGAATGAGGAAGAAGAAGGCTCGGCCTGGGGCTGTAAATCACGATTTTCCGACAGCTTCCGACAGCCCGTTAGAAGCCGTCGGGAGCCGTCGTCCTACCCTGCCGATTTTAGAGCATTTTCTAGTAGTGATAAATGTGTGCACGAATTTATTAGATCCGCAAAATCTAATAATTGAAATTACGAAGAAATTCGTTGTCCGTGTAGTAAGTGCCAACATTTGAAGCATTGGAAACCAAATTTAGTTGAAGTACAATTGTATAATTATGGTTTCGTGCCGAATTATTATTTCTGGGATCGCCATGGGGAACTTGTTGAACCTATAACTAATCCTGTATTGTTAGAGGACGATAATATCATGACGAATCCGATAGAAAATATGGTGGAAGATGCAGCAAGATCAATGTTTTCTACCATACAAGAAAACGAAGAAGACGTAAATTTCAAAGAAGAACCGACCGTGGGAGCTAAAAGAATATATGATTTATTGGATTTTGCTAAGAGGCCATTGTGGAATGGTTGTAAAAGCGAAACCGAACTATCAGTAACCGCCAAATACATTAATATTAAATTAAAATTCAATCTAACAGAGGCTGCTTTTGCAGTAGTTGTAAAAGCTGCAAAACAACACATGCTATCCAATAATCTGATGCGCGATAGTCATTATAAAGTGAAAAAACCGATGTCCGCTTTCGGTCTGCCATATGAAAAAATAGATACATGTGTAAAAGGTTGCATGTTGTATTTGAAAGATGACGTTGATCTTAGAAAATGCAGAATATGTAACAAGGAAAGATATAAATAAAAAAAGGAGAAAGGAAAAGAAGTTCCGTCCAAGAGAATGCATTATTTACCCATCACTAACAGACTTCAAAGGTTATATGCATCTTGTACTACGACATGTCATATGCGGTGGCATAGTGTGAGAACACCGAAATAAGGAACTTTGATATATCCATCCGACAGAGAAGCATGAAAACATTTCAATAAGGCTTATCCCGCATTTTTTGCAGAAATCCGGAATGTCAGACTCGGTTTATGTACGGATAAATTTTCACCATTCTCTCAATTTGGTTGTAAATATTCATCCTGGCCAATTATCGTTACTCCGTATAATTTACCTCCATGGATGTGTATGAAAACACCATATATGTTTCTCACTATTGACGTCCCCTGGCCCTCATGATCTAACAAAAGGAATCGATGTTTATTTACAACCATTGATCAAAAAATTGAAAAAAATGTGGAATGAAGGAGTTGAAACATACGACATTTCGAGAGAGAAAAATTCGTATGTTTGCTTCTTTATTATGGACTATTAGTGATTTTCCTACATATGGGATGCTTTCTGGTTGGAGTACGACCGGTCATCTAGCCTGCCCTTATAGCATGAAAGAAACACAGAGCATTTTCTTTACGGCATGGAAAGAAAGTTTCTTGGTTTGATTGTCACCGGTGTTTTCTCCATCCTAATCATACTTTTAGAAGAGATAGAAAAAACTTTATAGCTAACAGAGAAGATAATATGAAACCACCAAAGATTTGGTCAATCGAAGAATTATATGAAATTATAAAGGACTATCTAAAGATACATTAAATTGGAGTACAGACTGAAATTCTAGAAAAAATGGACATTGATAATTGGTGCAAACAAAGTATATTTTGAAAGTTACCATATTGGAAAGATCTCTTACTCTGACATAATATCGACATGATGCACAACGGAAAAAACGTGTTTGACAATGTGTTTAATACAATTTTGAATGTAAAGGGGAAAACTAAGGACGATTTGAATTCGAGACTTGATATAGCACGCTTTTGTAAGCATCCTAAACTTCATATGAAGCCCGATGATAAAAAAAACCCAAAACATGTTATGAGTTAGACAGCAAGCAAGTAAAACTTGTCCTAAAGTGAGTGGAAGGACTAAGATTTTTCAATGGGATTTCTTCTAATCTTCATAGATGTGTTGACTTTAAAAATAGTAAATTTAGTGGAATGAAAAGTCACGATTGTCATATAATGATAGAATGTTTACTATCCATGGCTTTTAAAGAACTGTTGCCCGTAAAAGTATGGAGTGTTATAACTGAACTAAGTATGATTTATAAACAAATTTGTTCGACGACATTAAAAGTAGACCATATGCGTAAGCTTGAAGTAGAAATCCCCATACTGTTTTGTAAATTGGAGAAAACATTTTCGCCAGGTTTCTTTAATGTAATGGAGCATTTACTTGTTCATCTTTCATCTGAAGCACTTCTTCGAGGTCCTTTGAAATATGGATGGATATATCCATTTGAGTGGTAATATTGAATATCTGGAATATTTAAGTCAGTTTAAAATTTAGATTTCTATATCTAAATATAAATCAAATTTATTTCGTAATAGGTACTTGAATCATATGAAGAAAAAAGTTAGACAAAAAGCACGAGTTGACGGTTCGAATTGCAAATAATCTTGAAGAAAAAGCTTCATTCTTTTTCTCTCATTACTTCAGTGATGACGTGAACTTATCGTTTGTAAGCTTTTTCATAATGATGAAATCATTGAACAAGATTTTTCTCAAACAATGTTATCTATTTTTAGACAACATGGCCGACCTGTTGGAAAATGTATGAAAATATGGTTAGACAATAGAGATTACCATGTAGCACACACATATGTTCTTCTAAATTGTGCTGAAGTTGCACCATATGTTAGGTAATAATAAATTCATATATAATTCACTTATACATACATATTAATTATAAGCCATATTACATATTTGCAGTATCTACGAATCACAGCATCCATTTGGTGATCTCAGTAAAGAATTTGCTAAATAGTTTTCGAACTACGTTTATGATCCAAGAAACCGTGTCATCGATGAAGATTTTTGACATCTTACGATCGGACCAAAGAGAAACGTGAAGACTTATCCAATATTGTTCTCAATGGATTTAAGTTCAACATGAAAGATTACGGGGCTGAAAAATTAACATATAAGAGCGGTGTATTTGTCAAAGGTGGTGATAATCCAACCGAGCATATTTTTTTTTTTTACGGTGTCTTATTACAGGTTCTAGAGTTGACATATTATGAAGAACCTACATAAAAAGTTTTTTTTATTCAAATGCAATTGGTTCAGCAATGTTCGTGGTTCTGGAATCAACGTGCACAAAGATTACAAGCTTATTGAAATAAAGCATACCTCACATTACTATAAGTATGATCCTTTCGTATTAGCCAAACAAGCATTACAAGTTTATTTTGCTTTGTATCCATCCTTAAAAAGAGATAAAACGTATTGGTTGGCTGTTTTTAAAACAATGCCAAGGTTTACATTTGATGGAAACAATATTCCAAACGAAGCAGCGTATCAAGCGAATCTTGAATTCAAACACAGAAATAATAACAACCGATGATATTGATTTAGAGCCGTTGAATGATGAATCAAATATTTTATGGGATGCATTTGAAAGTACCGAAGAAAATGAGAAAGAGTACGAGGCTGAGTATGAATCAGAAAACGATGAAGACTAAAAACTCTGAATATTTGCATCGCTTATTGTATAATGTATTATTCCGAGCTACATATTATTCTGAGCTATGTACTAATAATGATGACTATATTCTGAGTTATATACTATTCTGTTTTGAAATTTCTGTACATGTATTCATGAGATCTTGACCCATTTATTAAGATTTAGTGGAAGTTTTATGTGATGATTACTGAAACATGCCTTTTACTAATAAATTTATGTTTTTTCATTCTATGATATTATTTTTCTACGGTAGATATGTTTGATAGAAGACGTAGTCAGAGATCTGAGCCTTCTCCATCTCGCGGTGCAGGTGCTAGTGGCATGGCACCGGATTTACACCCACTAGCGGAGGTAGTTCCGAAAAGTGTCGGGTAAGCATCAAATTTATTTGAAGTATATTTTTTAATATTTGTTAAATATCTACATCGAAATTTATGCAGGGGCTTTGAGGTGGAGCCTACGGATTTCATTCCATAAGTTTCCAAAAAGGCATTTATGAGTAGGATGTCCGGCTGTTGGCCACATTGGGACGACATCCCACCGTATATCAAGAAAGCTATATTGGCTGATGTACTCGTAAGTATAAGTCTGAATTTCAGTTGAAAATTAATATAATGTACATAATTCAAACTAATTTCAATATGCAGGTAGCCGTGCGTGTAGATCTAACGGATATGGACATTTCTACCAATCACTGAAATAAAAGGATGATAAAAAATTATAGGGACACTCTATTTAAGGCTAAAAATGTAGGTAAAAAACCTAATTGGATAGGCGTTGATGTGTGGGTTGAGTATCTCCGGCTTTGGGACACTCTAGAAGTGAAAGTAAGTTATATACTTTTGCATTGCTGTTAATATTTTTTTGAATTTAGTATGTCAGTTGCAGTAATTTAGTTAATCGTATATCTAAATTTATAGGAATTATCTATCCGAAACCGTGCAAATAGGAATAAAAATCCTGCTTTGCACTGTGGCGGCTCCAAATCCTTCCAAGAACATAGGAAAGAGTTGGAAAATTTATAAATCGTGTTTATAAAAATCTAAAATGTGGTTTAATCATATTTGTAACATTGTTTATTCATATGTATATTTTCAAGCGACGAGGTACAATCGCGAGCCTACTATGACTGAGGTGTTCACGACCACGCATGCCGTTGAGCAGACAGATGAGGAAGGTAATGTTACATATGAGTGGACAGATGATAAATCTAGATCTGTAATGGTAAACATAGTTATCCTCAATGACAATGTTTCGTATTCCTTTATTTCATATTTCATAAACTTTAAACTTAATATTTATCTTGTCGAACTACTGTTCGTAATCACAGGAGAAATATGAAGTGGAGCGGGCATGAGTAGCGCAGTCCACCTACCGGGTAGAGTTAACGTTTAAGGAGTCAAACCGTATTTGGGATGCTATTATTGATTCGCCTTCGTGAAACAGGCGGTACAGTTATGAAAACCAAGAGGTAAACTTCTTCATTTACTAATATATTAATTTACACATGTAAATGAATTTAAACTTAAGTGAACAAATTATAAATTGAATAAGGAACCTGAATAATAGAAATAAATTAATTGCAACCAGTTTATAACAGTTAATTATAAATATTAGTCGCATAATTAGTCAACATTTTTGTTCATACTATTTATAATGTTCATAAATTATAATTAGATATTAACTATTTCTTAGGCAGTAATGTCCCAGAGGGCTTACAGGGGATCCCAAGCTGAGGAGGAGATTGCTCAAATGAAAAAACATCTAGAGGAGATAAACGATTAGAGGAAGAGCGCATTGGCGCACCAACTAGACGAGCATACTTCAGCCTACTTGGCACAACATGGGCCGATGCCTAGGGAGGACGGGTTAGGGGACAACGATGAGTAGGTATGCTTGTGTTTCTATCGGATTTTCATCATCTTGTTTTGCAGTCATATGACATTTGTGTATATATTTGATACATATTCGTTGTTTGTTGCGTTTGATGGGTTAGTGGACATTTGTGTATACATGTGATTGATGGATAGTATTTGTACGTATGGTTACGTTGTTTGATGGATTGGGAATGTTCCATTTGATTGGTATGATATATTTATATAGCGGTGATGAAATAGCTATGTAAAATTATATGTTGCGTTATATATATAATTATTTGAGATATGCTTGTGATTATACGATGGACGGAGTGGTATTAGTTGTGAAATTGAGTGTATGTCTGTTGGAAAGAGATATGAATTTGGTCGTGTGGTTGGATGGATTGAATGACAAAATTGGTTTAGAATATTTTTCTCAGGTTAGCGTTGGCCAAACGAACCAGATTAGCGACCGCTAGTGACTGCTAACGGGTTCGGATTAGCGACGGCTAGTAATGACTTAAGGCTCCATCCCCGTGATAACTAATTTACCACATGTCCAACAAGGCATCGCCAACTGTCATTATTTTGACGACGGAGCCGTTGCTAAAGCCGTCGCTTTACTGTGTAGCGGCGGGCCAAACAGCGACGACTTTAGTGACAGCTAAATACGGCTGGCGATGACCCGAGACACCTTTTTGCCATCGCTAAATCCGTCTTGTTTTGTAATGTACGTATGTAGTCCTTTTTTATCTAAATTCGAGGGGCAAAAGATCAATTTTTTGTTGTTGTGTGCATGAAACATAAAAATAAATGTAATCATGTTTAAAACAAAAATTTATTTTATATCAACACGTACGCATATGCATATGCATAAGGTGTACATATACACACACACATATACATACATACACACAAAGATATATATATATATATATATATATATATATATCGAATACATCAACTATATAAATACATATAAATATTAAATCTATTTTTAATTCATTACTAAATTTCAAATTAGAATTTTACTATGGTCGATATAGTCGTAGCATTATAAAACAATTTCAACATAGAAATGTATATATAAATGGGACATTTATCTTCTATGACCCCCCTGGTTATCGAAGCCGCAATTGTAGCATCGTGATATTTGATTAACTATAATAATATTTATTCTAGATTCTTAATTGGAATTTATCCAAAAAAATAATAATTTGAAAATTCAAATTTGAATTGTATTTTAATATCCAAAAGGCCAATTGAAAATTTATTTTGGTATAGTAAATAATAATTATGGAAAATTGAAATTACTGTGGAAATAAAAAAATTATTTCATATTTGTTGAATATCGAAAAGTTATATTTTTAATAAAAGAAATATTTCTATAAAATAAAATTAAATTTTGATTAAATGCATCGAATGGATTTTTAACAGGTATTAAATATCGATGTGGATAAAATTAAGTGAAAGAAAAGAAAATAAGTTGAAAAATTATTATTTGACCACACTTTTTATCCTTAACAAAATTATGATTATGATTTAACCTATTATATTACCTAACCTTAATGTTTCCTAATCCACACTTATACAAACCTTTGCTTCTTCATTCGTACTCCTTTAGAAATTTGAATCCACTTACGCTTCCATTTTCTACTTTCATTTTCCTCATCTTAGAGGAATTCTTTAAAAAGAATATCAGGATTTGCGTATACTCCCCAAATTCCATGTTTATACTTAGTTTGATCCTCTCTATATATATAATACCAATGGCGATACACTATATCAGTTCAAGATGCATTGTCGACCAATCATTGTTTTTGTTATAATTAAAGTAGTCAGGTATATTGTATATAACTCGGTTAAACCCATATTCGAGAATAGGGAAGTCATGCCATCAATCACCAGTGAACGGTGATTAGAACAAAAAAGTTCTAGCCATTATTGCCCAAAAGTTCATCACCATCGATCGACCACTCATTATCCAAGCCGTCGATCGGTAAGGTCGATTTTTAGGTATAATGCCCAAAACTTGGCCTGTTTGTTTCCTCTTTTCTTCTCTTCCTTTTATTTGATTATTTTTGCACTGGAATAATGATTATAAGACTATATGCACTTCATTATCACTCTAAAATATGAATTATAACATGAAATGATGTTTATTACAATATTTAGTTTACTGTACGATTAATAAATTGAATTCCAAAATGGATACAGGGTATTCAAAATTCTTTCTAAAATCAAAACTTTTGATTTTTGGATTTTTATGAATTTTAAAAATAGCACTGACTTATGTATAACATTTTAAAAATGTTAAGCAGGAAAATTTCAAAGTATTTTTAGCTAATTCAAACTTTAATTGAAAGGGGATTTTCAAAGTTCAAATATTTTTAAATAAGAGAGACATGAATAAAATTCAACTTTATTATTTTGAAAAATCCTTAAAGTATATTTGAGGTAGTTTGAGATGAAATTTATATTTTTGAAGTTTAAATTTTGAATTATTTAATTATATTTTGAATTTAAATTTGAATTAAAGCAATAAATCATAATTAATTAATTCAAAATAATTTTAGTTCGAATAATATGAACTTATATGGATTTATGATTGAGTTTATAATGCTATAAGAGTTTATTTATTTATTTATGAATTCCATTATTTCAAGTCATTAACTTATATTTAGCCCAATATCAATATTCGATGTCCTGCTTTATAGTTGCTTTTGCTATAAATAATGTTATAAACTACAAGTTCTATATATGATGCACAAACATGACAATCCTATAGGTTATATGATCGTCTATAGCAAAATTTTGGGAATAAATATTATACAATAAATGTCATATTGAAAGAAAAATGTTTTAAAAGTAATAAATTTAACATTTATCAAGAACAATATATGATGTTTGACTGTAGATGCTAGTATCCATACTAGTGGACTGATTCGAGAATTGCAATCCAATTCGTGACAAATCTTTCCATTGTCACTGTGTTCAAACGATATGTTGCCAAGACATATAAAGCTATTGAAGATATTAAAAGTTATCGGAGAAGTAGTTCAAACACAAAGATGTAGTTCTACCAGATGGAGAAATGATGGAGTGGACTATAACGCCACTGAGGTTTATCATGTCTTCAAATACCAGAAGGGTACGACAATAAAAGGATCATGTGAAGTGCACATCACAATGATCAGAAGTATACATGTGAAAAAGACCGTCATGACTTGCCAAGGCAGACAGTCTATGTGTAGCTTAAATCTACTAATCAGATTTTCAACATGCAATCCTTCTGGGATTCGCAGAAAAGAGTATGATTAACACTGTCATAAAGAAAAAACAGAAATGCTGAGACCTCATAAAATGATTGTTTTGAATAAAGATTTAAATTTATACAACACATGGCAACTCATAAGTATAATAAATAGGATATGATATTCTAATTAATTAGAGTTGCAACTATATATGTTATTTTGAATAATGTCATGACATGTGTGTTACCTCCATTATGAAAAGGTGGATTGAGGAATGTTTGTATGTGTGAGTGACCCTGTATCTAACCTTTATGCCTCATAAAACCCGATGCGACACATTCATTTGTTCATATTGTACGATTATACTCACAACTAGTTATTTAGCCTAACTCAAGGTTTTGTTTTATGACAACTCCTTAGGTTTAATGGAGGTTTTGTTCTAGGATGATTTCGTTTTCCCACTTCGAAGTGATATCCTATGATATAGAGATAGATGGAGATTAGCATACTGATATATGTTTAGAGTAGTGATTGATCTGGAGATACATGGACGCATACTTCTACCAGCATCAGTTGGATGTTTAGAGTCATATAGAATGATAAAATCCAAGAGTCCCATCTAGAGTTTGCTAAGTTTTGTTAGTTTGTATGTGTGCTTTGTTGTATATAGCTGACCGTGGTTGTACTAGGATGTCTTGGTATTGAGGCAATTTATATATAGTTTTCCCAATGATGATGTGGTAGATATATTTCATTTTTATTCGAAATCCAGTTGTATATAAATTTTGATTTTTGTCTGTTTGTGTATCTATCATTTTGGTGTGCTGTGAGACCTTTACCTTTTGTGTTTCTAATATGTGATATGTACAAGCTCTTAAACTCGTGTACATTGCATTGTGTTGAGATGATATACGTATTATTTCAAGAGTGTTCAAGTATTGAAATGTATCTTTATTAAACCAAAGCAATGCATATAAGTAATCGCTCCTTCGATCCCTTTGATTCGAGCTATCGGACGGTGATTTCACTCCATGGTAATCTGGTCACTAGAACGAGGCGCCTTTAGTGGTTAGCTATTTCCACTCTAAACTCCTAGTTTCTTGTCCTAAACAATGTTGTACGAATCTCGTCTTCTAGGCATCACTAATTTATTTCAGTGAGGGCTAGATTTTTCTGTTAGTTTGAAACAAAAGAGAATCAGAGTTATTTATAGCCAACTAGATATCAAAATATCCAACACTTTCTCTCTAAATCAAAAGACCAAGTCTTATATCCCCTCTCTATCCTATGCATGGCAAGACGTACCTTTGTATGGCTAATGGACTTCGACCTAATTAATTTATCACATAAATTAATTATTTAGTTAATTATTTAAGCCCGTGTTTTAATTAAATCTATATATAACGATCAAATATTATTTTAATTAATCTTAAGGATTCAATAAATAATCAAAACACCGTAAAAAATTTCAGTACAACATTCATAATAATTTTGTTATTAATTTATAACGTTAAAAATTAATTTGAAACTAAATGAACTCGGAAGTTAGCTACGGTTGTGTTCACTCCCTGGTATGAACTTGATTCTCAATCAACATTTCAACAATTTGAATTATGAAGCTTGTATGGACTTTGCTGAAGTATAGCATCGAGCACAAGTTCAGTCACCTATTGATCATTTAAGAAAAATCCAATTTCTAATATTTATTAAGTACACCTTGTAACATTATTTTATGTTCATTTTTTTTTCGTCGGTAAATCACTAAGATATCTAAAGTTTGGTCATTGATCAAAAAATAAAATCATATCCGTAGTTAATTTCATAGAACACTTTAGAGTCCTTGGTTCAATCTTATAGCATTTATCTACTAACCATTTTACTCCGACCTGAGTTTTTGACTTTAAGTTGACTACCAATTATGGTGATACCGACCTTTTACAACGAATGAGACAAATTCTCTCTTCAGTAGTGTTTCACTTAAAGTAGTTTGATGTGTATCCAACTATGGCCATAAATGATTGATATGCCATGTTATCTACCATAATTAAAGTAAAACCTAGCTACTTAAGATCGACTATATCCTTAAGTCTACAAATTACTTCACGTTGTTACAACAAGGTCTTCTATTTTAACTTATTTGTAGTAACCTATAGAAGACTCTCATTGAGTTTTTCTACGATTGTTACAAAAACCACAAGTGTGTAATTCATTAGTGTCCCTAATGGTCATGAATAATTCGTCATCTATCTTATGGAGAGCACTATATACACTAGTCTTAGTGGATATATCGATATTATATTCTCGATATATACTTCTTAACTTGGATCACTTAAGGAATAAATATTTGAATGTCAATTCAAAACTAAGGGTTAAGAACACATTCACAACTATAATTGATAGAATATTTTTTTAAAGGGTTTTCTACTTATATACTTAACTTAACAATAGTTATGTTTAATATAATAATACATACAATAAAAAGGAAAACCAAAAACATACTTCATTTTGAATAAGATTCTCCATAGGAGTAAAATTATATGATCAAATTACATAATTGATCCTAGGTCACATTATTTACTCTATCAATCTCCTGCTTGCACTTTGGGTCAAATATGGTGCCTCATGCCCATACATTCAATCATTCTGCGCACATAAAAAGGGAAATCACCCACAATCTATTAGAAAAAAATAAAAAGGTAAGAAATTGGAAGTAAAAAGAGAGAACATAGTCTTTATAGTGGTTCGACCAAATCAAGTGCATATGTTACAACCCCACTACGATACCCAGTTTAGCAAAGAACATTACAGTAATGTTGTCTGCTAATCTAGAGAATACGGCTTGTTAAGGGCAATTGAATGTGAATATATCTTTATACTAACACTGACACGTCATTTATATCTTTTTACTTAATATCTGAACTGAATTTGACGTGTACAATATTATTACAAAGTAATAGACGCATCGATTTATCAAAATCAGAACAATATATCATATAAGTAACAATCACAGATCACAGCGGAATAAATCTCAACTTATACATATACAAATTTGAGCTTATAAAATCAAATACTAAACTTGATTATTATACAAGTTTTACAATTCTCTAATCTCAATCGTACGTCTTATAAACATATTCACAAATTTCCTAAATGAGATAAACTAAAAAAGTAAAAAATGTTTATCTCTTTGCTAGCCCAAACATCCAAAGGTCAACTTGTCCTGTAACCTGAAAAGTCTCGATTGGACTCAAGCAAAATAACACCCGGGTTAGACTATCACTAAATATCCAATAGGCTGAGACATAATATAACACAAGAATAAACAACTTATAAGTAAATACAAATGTCTATGAAATAACGAGTTAGGGAATTAATTTACTCAGATTAGGGTTATAACTTTAAGTCACAGGCACGAATTAGTCATAAACACAGAATAATAGAATTAACTTAATTTAGCATCCATCATAAGACACAAGAATATATATTTATTTCACGAACGCAAGTCATAAGAATATATATTTATTTCACAAACACATGACATAAGAATATATATTTATTTCACGAATACAGAATAGTCATAGAATCTACATATCCAGAATCCAGGATATCTTAATCCAAATTGATTGTAATGATCGTCCAAAACAATTGCAATGATTGTACCCAAAACCTACAGCAAACAACAAATTCGTATCACTCGAATCGATCTGATACCAAGGATTGTACTCAGAACAGGAACACAGAATCACAGAATGATCTTAAGGATAGTACATACTGATCAAGGTGATCATAGAAACCATGACTCGATAAATCTACATTTATTTAATAATAATAATTTATTATATTCGTAAAGAAATCCAGGAATAAACTTCTTAAGGATCTAGCAGCCACTTTTCGCACACCAAAAGAGAGTAAACTCTAAAGTGCCAAATACTATCACCTTTAGTAATCACTAAAACTTGTAATCACTAGAACTTAACCAATACGTCTCATATCATATGGTGAAATTCAAGTATTTATTAAAATCTAGTAAATATCACTTATTACGGATACCACTGGAAAACCTGAACTACATTCTCTTAAGGATCTAGCAACCACTTGTCGCACACCAGAAGTGAATACAACTCTAAAGCGTTACGTACTTTTCCAAATACGATCGTAAGAATTTAACTAAGGCAACCCATAATATCTGATGGAATTCGAGTATTCACTAAATGGTTAGTAAATTCTACTCAAACATTCTATTCAACGTGTTTTACTGTATTCAACGAAGCGTTATCCAAAAGCATTTAAAACAATCGATAGTATTAAGTCGAATAATAGCACTTCTTAAATTATAAAATTAAGGTTCTCAAAATAAATTTTCTTTCAGATTTTTATTATATAAAAAACACCTGTTATAAAATCCACTTATATTTAACTTTAAATAAATTTTCGCCTATTTTATAAAATATTCCATTAATCCGAATTGTTCCAAAATTTACACTTATGTACACAGAGTTATCTCAAATTTCCGTATAAAACACTTAGTTAATAAACCATATTTCATAGCCACTTTCATTATTCTTCCAAATCCATTTTGAGATATACAAACACATATATATTATTTAGAAATAAATTAGATTCACCTTTTTAAAACCATATTTCTAAAGCCACTTGTATATGTTATCACTTATTTTATAAAACCATAAGCACTCATATCTTCAAATCCATAACTCTTTATACTAGAAATAATTAATATATATATATATATAATTACTTATTAAAATCATTTACTAAAGAAAGTTATACTAATTTAGAAACAAGTTCATGATTTATAAATTTTAAATAAACTCTCTTTCGTAAAATTACTTGAATATGAAGCATATCCATTTACATCATTTTAAATCAAATTTAGAGCTTTTAGATCTGTAGTTTCGACCCCTTAAATCGCATAACTTTGCAAATCTCAAATATGAAAATTGTATATAAAATTTTAAGCGTTTAAACAAGAAAAATATCATACAATTTGGACTTACGGTTCAAAAGTTATGACCGAAACAATTTCTCACATTTAAATTTATTAATTTTGTCTTTCATTGACAGGCCAGCGATAATAAACTAGTTTTTGACCATATAAACTTCAAAATTATGAAAAACACAAAACACAAAGTTGTAGCACAGAGTCCACGCTTTCCAAAACTTCAAGAATTATAGAATTCCGACAAGAAATGAGAATGTTATGCTTAAATTACTAACAATGTTTTAGCTTAGAATATTTGACAGGGCAGAGACTATTACTCTGTTGAAAACCCGATTTTGACCTAGAAATATTCAAAATATAATAAAGTGGTTAAAACAAAAGTTCTTCCTTAGGAGATCATCTTTCTACTACAATAAGATTCAATACAATTGGATTAATAAATCAAAAGTTATGTCCATTTTACTCTCAGGTATTAACTAAGAAAATTTTATATGGTTGTGCTATAACATCAGTTTCAAACTCAATTTAAATCCTTTTAAATACAGTGTTCAAAAAATGATCAATAGTGAATTTATAGCTTATTTAAACAGTTTTCTATTACAAAAAGATCGAGCCAATTCGGATCATTCTACACTAATATATCGTTGTTTTACTACAACGATTTCCCTAAGAAATTTTCAACAAACAATCAATGCATTCATCTAATCAAACAACAAATTCATAATCAAATTGAGAGGAATTCAACAACAAATCATCCAATTCAATCCAAACAACACCTAACAATTATTTTCATGGATTAAAGATAGTAGTGTAGCTTGCTAGATCCCCAAATGATCCTTGCTAAACCCTTAGCTTCACCAAAATTACGTAAAACACAAGAACAAAAATTCAACCAACAAGCAATTATAATTAAAACAAGATCAAAATCACTCTTTATAGTTCTAAAAGGTAGAGATAGGGTTTATAACACTTACCCTATCATTATTGGACAAAAGCCCTATGTTTGCAACTTGATTTGGGGTTGTAGGTTTTACAATTAGAAAGAGGAAGAAGCTTTTGATTTGGCTAAGAAAAAAAATGAATTGTATGTATCGCATTTCTCACACTAGTATAAACTATATGGGCCAAGTGGGTGTGATTTTAAACCATTAACAAAGTGTTACTAAATCCTAGATGTTACTATTATTTTGCTTTTAACACTTATAGAATACAAATTTCTCCTTAAACGATATTTTATTTAACATGCTTAGATTCTCCCAAATTTTCTAAAAAAAATTAAAATAAATAAATAACCAAACACAAGTTAAAAGTTCTCATATCTTTTAATTATAGAATTATTCTATACAGTTAATTGTAACTTTTAAAATAAAAGTCATTCTCTTTATTTTCAAAAAAATAAAGTAAACTATTAGTTATAAAATCTAATTATATAACAGTAGATCTTAATATTTACATTTAATTAAATTTCCAATCTATTTAATCTCGAATCTATTTTTTTAAATTTATAACCAATAAAATTTCAAATTTTATCTTAAGATTAAGATAAATCAAATCAACTATTCACAAAAAGTAGATTTAATTTCACATTTAAATTTCACAAATCACAAATTAGAATTAATTATCTCCAACTAGATTTAATTAATCAAGTAACTAACAACAGGGTTGTTACAACATACGTCCACTTTAGATTTCGCAATCATAATCAAATTGACACTTAATTTCGGATCAAGAAATGGTTGATTTCAAATTTTATAGTCTCCTTGTAAAATAAGTCTAAAAGTGCAAAAATTAAAATTCATTTTTCATATGTTGTAAAATGTTTATTTATAGATAAATTTCCACATCAGAATCGCTGAATCATTAGTTGAATTGCTCAAACATGTAGATCTAACATTCCAACATGAAGAATATGTTAAATTAGGGCCTTTTCATAAATTATGATTGTTTGCTACAGATTGATACCAATCGATGCCAATGTATATTGTTAACCAGATCTTTCTAGCTTTCTAATCTATTCTTTCATCATTTTACAGTCCAGATTGGTTCAAATTCTGGATAACACTTAGCACCTAATGTATGCTTCTGTGAAAACTAACCATGCTTTGGATCGGGATAAGTGACTGAGTCCAGATTTGCAAAGACACCTCTATTATCTGAATCATTTTCATGAAACGTTGTGTCTTCTCCAAGAATATCTGCATATCTTTTCAAATAATTGCCGAATTGCATCTTTTTGGTAATATTAAAGTTGAAACCTTTTGTCTCAAGTTTTTGATTGTCACTGTCCTAAAAGCTATTTTCATTTCTTGGTCAGGTAGATCTCTATTCCATTTTCTAACCCCTTATTTTTTCATTTCACATGGATGTTTACCTAGATATCAACCGGTACCAATCGATTTAATGTTTCTTCATATACAAAAAACATTTAAATAATTTCCCTTCTTACTTTTATTTCCCATCATACATCGTTTCTTCATCTTCGCCTTTAAGAAACTGTTATTGCCTTCGTTCATAAGTTAAGATCCAAGCTTACATCGCCTTCCACTTTCGATCGAAGCATGAATCTTCATCACTGACCCATCACACATGTTTTTGACTTTTCAATTTGACATCCTTGTTTTCTAGATCTCGACTAATTTAGGTGGGCATCGCCACCTTTATGGCTGAGAACACCACTGTGATTCCATGCCTTTCCATGCCAACATTGTCGGTCAACTCCTTCATCCGTGTCATTTTCACCATCGCCACTCCTAAAGACCTACAGGCGGCTATGAATTCCAAAGTAGACGTCGGGTGGATACGGTGAAGGAGGAAAGCACATTTCTTGGGTAGACTTTGGTTATGAATCAGTCTTCTTGGTTTCAATTGAGTTGATTTATGAGTTGTCTCAACGATGCATTCTGACACTAAACAAATTCGAGAGTCATATGTCCTAAGACATTTATTCCATCGACACTCAAATTCTATTATCAATTATATGTTGTCTTGCAAAGAAAAGCTCTGTATCACCTTGGATTCTACCTGGTTCCATTAATATAAATTCGACATTAACAAGTAATATCCTACACATTGTTCCATCATGTGTCGGAGATTGTTTGCAAGGATAAGTGGATTATCTACAAAGAGTGCTTAAGTACACCGTGCTAAGAACACAGGACACATATTGCATAGACAAATACATAACTCTATCCCAATCGAAACACAAAATTCAATCGATCAACACACATCGAGAACCATTGGATCCTATACATCGGCTACTCATGGGGTTTATTCAAAGTAAATACAAAAAATTAAATTTACCTGACCATGCCCATTCTCAAGCTTTCAGCCTAAAATGGAATTCCATAGACATTCTAAGCCTCTCTGCCAGTGTTGCAGCTGCTTCTGCTTCTAGTTCCACTCCTCCAGTAGAAACTTCTACCTCTACCCCGACTACCACCTCTACCCCATCCAACGGTCAGCGACCTCAATGCCACTTTGAACAGCCACTACAAATTGCTCCTTATGTAGCCGTGGGATACCCTCAAAATGACATCGATGATTTTTGACAACCCTTTGATTCCCCAACTTCAATGTTAACAACCATGGATCTCAGGAGAATCTGCAAACATCATTCCTTACGAGAAGACTTTACTCCTTTTTCCATTTCAAAGAGCTTATGATCCTCCAGAGGGCTATATGGCATGTAACCACTACATGTGCTTGTTTGGAGCTGTTCCTCCTTTCAATGACTTTCTTAGATGAATGCTCCAATTGATGAAGTGTTCCATATATGATCTTTGTCAGACCCTTAGGCAAAGTGCCGTTAGTAGAAATTCGATAATTGTACAACTTCAAAAGGAGGTCGTTTGCGTCTCTCACATTCCTTAAGGTGTTTTATGGCTGTAGAGTCGTAATCAGCCTTCCTAACAAACATAGCCATTTTATAACACCTCATAAATTAATATATAATTAATTATAAGAATAAAGGTTTAAATTCTATAAATATGGAGTTAAATAAGAAAACATGCGAATAAGACGAGGTAAATATTTAGGGGATATATTTCGATTGAAAAATAAATAATGATTTGTCATGGAAAGTGTAACGAATCGTATTTTTCGTATTAGAGGATCGTAAAATATTAGTATTATTTTTATATTTGGATGTAAAATTCTATAAATTTGAGAAATGACTAATGGAGATATTTTACATCCTTAAAATTTTTATCAGGCGATATTGACTCTGAAAATCTTGTATGGCCTTTAACTTTTGATAGAAGCAGAATTGGGGTCTGAATCGACTTCCATTAGATTGGAATGATAGTTTCTATTTTCGTAGATTGGTCATAATAGAAAAGTGGACTTACCATTTAGAAGATAATGCCATTTGAAATTTCACTCGATTTTGAACGACTTATTGAATAATTATGGATACTAGTGGCTAAGCCCAAGGCCCATTTTGGGATTAGCACCCAAAAGGAGCTGATGGGATTTGTCCTTGTCATTCCACACTTTCCAAAATAGTTAGAGAGTCCACCATTAACATTCTCTAGTCTATAAATCACTCTAAACCTTACTTTGATTAGTTAAAACTTCTTATTAATGGGTGATTAGCAAGATTATCATTTGAGGATTTACTATTGGAGATCACTTGGAGTTGATGTTCATCTTAGGATTAGTGCACTTTCGGATTGCTTAGGATTTCAAGTGAGTAATTGGGATCTCTCACTTGCTAATTAGCCATTATACACCTTAGAATGAATTTTGTACCCTAAAATGTGTTTTAAAATTTAACTAATCACATATGCTAATTTGAAATGATTTTACAAAGTTTAATGAATTTGTATTTGTATTCTTATGGATCCCCATTGTCTTTACAGTTATTCTCTAGTTTTAGCTTTGATTTGGATTCTAATTGATGTGTATGAACATTTGTTTGCTTGGATATAGTTTATAGGTTAATTACTTCAATGTATGATGTTTATTTGGTTGAAAACACCGATAGAGTTGCGATTTAGAATTAGGTATAAGTTCTTGGATCAGCAATGATCCAAGAATTAGACTTCACCCAAATTTGATGCGAATAATGTATGGCAACAAGAAAGGCCTTCAAAGCTATGCTTCAAGTTTCAAGTCGTTTGAAGTTCGCTTGCTTGAGTTATAAGCAAAATAATTATGGATCGGTAGTAGTATGAAGGCCTTGGACTGGTAGAAGTTTACCGCGAGTTGTGCTCAAGTCATGTGAAGGTTTGCATCGAGTCATGTGGAGGAGTGATTCGGGTCGCTTGCATTCACTTAGAGTTGCACTTCGGAGAAGCAAAATGTTAAGTGGTGGAACCGGTATGATCCAAAATAGTGCAAGCCTGCATTCACATTGAACTTTAGGGTCTTGCATAGTTCGGTGTTTGCTTGGATCGGTGGTGATCATGGTTCAGTGGTAGCTTAGATCGATGGTGATCATGGTTTGATGTAAGCTTGGATCAGTGGTGATCATGGTTCGATGGTAGTTTGCATCAATGGTGATCGCGGTTCGGTGGAAGCTTGGTTTGGTGATGGGGAAACTAAAGTCGCTTCGAGTCCTTTGTATGCATGCCTCGGGACGGTTGTGCATCTACTTCTAGTCATGCCTATACATGAGCTTGCTTCGAGTCACCTCCCAATTTCTTTGAGCTAAGGCTCTGGTTGGCACTGAGTTGCATAACTCAATGGTGAACTTTTGACAACAATGATGTGCGATTTGATAATGATGATTCTGTGATGGAAAGTGACACCTTCAGCGACGAGACGACTATACTTGGAGATGTAGGGTATATGAGAACGTGCCAGGTAGAGGGAACTATTAGAAGAAATTTATAGGACACTTGATGATATCTCTACGACTAATTGTTTGCAATGTCAGCTACTTTTCTACCTATTTTAACTATATGCTCAAACAAAAACGGCCTTATAATTTTTCAAGCTTAACTAAATGCTCAAACAAAAACCCCTTATAGTTTTTCAAGCATAACTAAATGCTCAAACAAAAACACCTTGTAGCTATCTTGCTAGCTGTTGCCGAATAGCTTGGTAATGTAAGTAGAAAAGAAATAGGGTAGATATTATTAAGTTAAAAGCATATAATGTTAGGGTTATTAGTGCTACCTTTAATTTGGAGTTGGTGATTTTCTAGAATTTCTCCATAATCCAACTTGATATTGATGCGTCTTAATCGCTTAAAATAATAAGTTGTTATAATATAGAATAGCATATCTCCTTCTTGCAGCCTTGCTATGTTAGCACATCTTTAACCCCTTCAGAATATTATAGCAAACAAAATGGTTGTGTGATTTCTGCAAATTCTCATATAGAACAGTTCATTTTCATTTTGCAGATTTGACCGTTCAAGATCTTTGAGGTGTTTGTTATAATTTTGGAATGCATCAAATTTCAAGGGTGGCTGTTTTGTATTGTTATTTAGCTAATAACTCGAATTCTTATGTTATGCTTGTAACTGAACCAAACAAGCTTATTTTACTTATATTTTTTTTTACTTTTAGGCACATTCTTATCGAGATTATCAGGATTGTGATAAATTTTTCCACTAAAATTGTCCACATTTTCATTTTGCAATGTTAGCTGCGTCTTATGCCAATTTTAACTAAATGCTCAAACAAAAGTCCCTTATGATTTTTCAAGCACAACTTCTTGAACATTGAACAGATTTTGGTGATTCTTATATTATGTTAGAAAGATAATTAAATTACCTATAACTTATATTTGTATTACATTCCTTAATTTGAAAGATAATAGACCCAAAAAATTGTTACCAAGTGGATTAAGTTTTCTCGTTGATGTTAAGAAGAATTTAAGGCAGAACTCTTATCAGTATTTTAAGCATAACTTCTAATAGACTAAATGGATTTTGATGAAAGTTAGTTTTATGGAAAGCTAATGAGGATACCTACAGCATTTGTCGCTATCATATTTCCAAAATTCCAAAGTTATTGATGGAAAACCTAGTTACAAATAAAATTTCCGGTTTGTTGCGATAATCTAATCTAAACACTTTTCAGTAATTTATAGATTACTTCTTATATCCTTAATGAATTTTGATGATTTTAATATTTCCAGAAAGCTATTTCAAATCTCTATAACTGTCGCTTTAATCATGTTTACAAATTCAAATGGTAGTAGTTGTTAAATATTGATACGATGTGAGCAATGTTATCTGGTCTGTTAGCCCAACATAGTTCAAAAACCGTTCAGTAATTTATACATAACTTCTAATGTCCTTGAGGGGTTTTAACGATTTTCCTCTCACTGGAAAGATAATTGAAGTATTTTTAACTTTTCTTTTAATCACATTAACAAATTCGGGGGCTAGTTGCTGTAAAATCTAAGCATAATGTTAATAATGTTTTCTGGCTTGATGCCACAACCCAGTTCAAGAACCTTTTGGTAATTTATACATAAATTCTCATATTCTTAATGGATTTGGATGATTGTAGTCTTAGTTGAAGTTTAATTGATATTTATATAGCTTGTATGTTCAACACTTTTGCTATTTAAAATTTTGATAACAGAAAATGCTATAATTTCTTCATATGAAATCCGTTCTTGATGCAATTCACGTCATCAGGTTTGTTATGAAATATAAATCATTTTAGTATGACTTATTTAACCATATAAAGAAGTATTGAATTATGGAGTAGAAATGTTAATATTATTATCCCATTATTAATTAACTAACTAATTAATTAGCAACTTATTACTGTTATAATTGATGACCCCTTGATGTTGTTATGATGATACAATTACGTAAACACAATTGACCATAATTTAGGGATATTTTTGTGGATTAGTAATTTGGTAAAGTAGTTTAAATGGGTCAATATAATTATATTAGTAGAGTTAATCTGATATTTGTAATAGAAGTCCGCCATCCGTGTGGCTATCAGCATTCACAACGATGATAGAAGTCTGTCCACCAATGTGGCTACCAACAGTTACATATTATTAGATTATCCCGTAGTTCAATATTAAATATCATTGTTAAGAAATATTTTGATAATCTTTTGAGTATTTGGTGAGAAAATATTATTTTGAGTAGTAATTACTCAAAAACTACTCTTATTAAGAATGTATGGCCATGACATTTGTTTACCTTGCCAGTTTTGTAGTGTACCGATAATAGATAAGAATAAGTACATATCACCAGTTAATAATGTACATTGGAGTATTTTTTGTATTGTACACATTTTTCAGTTTTGTTGTGTACAATAAATAATTTTAGCGATATACACGTTTTCTAGTTTATTGTGTATATTATAGAATTTGAACAAGGATATTCAATTTGCTAAGTGTGATCCGAATATTTAATAAAAGCCTTTCTGTATATTAAAGAGTTTTAAAATAAGACAATCGTTTTGAAAGGAAACCCGAAGATAGATCAAGGATTTAAGAATAAATTCTCATATATATATTTTACATTTTTATTATGTCCAATTAATGGTTATAGAAATACACACATTTTCAAGTTTATTGTCTGTATCATAGGGTTTGGAAAAGGATTAAGATTTTGAATATTATGAGATTATCCAAATAAAACAATCTGCTAAAAAATTTGGCACTCAAATAATCAATTTAGTGATTAAGATTCATTATATTATATAAAGCGGCAAATAGGCTTCTAATATTTGATAGTATGGGCTATCTAGATGTTAGTACTCTATCTACACTTTGCTTTGTATTCTGATGATCAATCGATTGCGAATTAATGTAAGGACATTATTATGAGTAGTGAAACGCCCTATGCTACTCAAGTTGTCTAACTTGAAGTATTTGTTAAATTTTGGTGATACAAAATCACAAATAGAAGGAAACAAATATACAAAAGGGAAAGTAATCACGTTTGTTCATTATGTAAATACATAAATAATTGGATTGCATTTGAATGAGATGGCAAGGAAATATATGCATACGCATATTACGGAACAATATATATGCAAAAAGATATGCATATTATTTCTTTCTTCGTAATCGCATTGCTTTGGAATTATTTTCTTCCATCTTTGGAACTAGTGAATTACTTGCTATATTTGCGTGATTTGTTAACATTGTAATTTGCCTCCATTATCTCCTTACCATATTTTGGTAATTTGATTGATAATTCATATGAATTTATGTTGGCTATATATTGATGGTAGACTTCATTGTAAACCCATCCTGCTATTCAGCCAGTGATCCCCAAGTGGAGTGTTTCTTCTTGTTATCCCTAATTTAGGGTTTTTGTATGTAAAATCTTATCTTGTAATCTCTTGTAATTCTCTCAAGTGTGATAAAATCTCTCTCCTTTCGACTGGACGTACACTATCTAGATGATAGTGGAATCATTATAAATATTGTGCGTCTCTTTTCCTTCTTTATAGTTATTTGCTATTTATTTGGAGTAATGGAATAGCTGCTGCTAGATTGGGTGATGTTCAAATTGGCAAATCTAGATCCTGTTTATTGTCTTTCCGCATATGTGCAATTTTTGCACAACAGATTGGTATCGTAGCCAGGCGATTTGTTCAAATTTGTGCATCAATGGCTTCTAGAAAGAGCGGTAGATCCGGTGGTAATTATGTTATTACTCATTTGGACGAAAAAAGAGATTTTGTGCAATATAGAGTGGAGGAGATTATGTTGAGAGAGAAGAGCGTTCCAGTCTTGGAAATTTGATGATAATGAGTTTACTGTGTTGAAGGGACAGCTGGATTTGGAAACCAGTATCTGCTTCATGACTCGATGTTGATGTGAGAGTCTTATGTTAATTTCCATGGAAAATTTGTTGTTTGACAGATAAGGTATTTGGAAGGAGAGAGATCTGTCATGTATACAGAGATTTAGATTAGACTTGTTATGTCTATTGGCTTTTGTTTTTTGGCTCTGTATTTGGATTAGTGATTGAGAGAATTTTCTGGCCTTAGGTGGCTTTGAGATTATTTTGGTATCTACCTTCTTTTGATTTTGGATATTTGCAACATTTTGTTGGCGGGCGGGGATATAGTCTGAGCTCATTAGCAAGGTGTGATGGAGGGTGGCCTTGCCGGAACCCATTGGGTAAATATTCATTTTTGGTCTGTATCTCGTTAAGAGATTTTGGTTGAAGGTGGAGTTTGATTTGAAGAATTTTACGTTGGGAAGAGAACTTGAGTCGATGTGGGGTGTTTGGAGATATGTGATTTTGCATCAAGGTGGAGTGTTAAATTTTGGTGATACAAAATCACAAATAGAAGGAAACAAATATGCAAAAGGGAAAGTAATCACGTTTTTTCATTATGAAAATGCATAAATAATTGGATTGCATTTGAATGAGATGGCAAGTAAATATATGCATACGCATGTTACGGAATAATATATATACAAAAAGATATGCATATTATTTGTTTCTTCGTAATCGCATTGCTTTGGAATTATTTTCTTCCATCTTTGGAACGAGTGAATTACTTGCTAAATTTGCGTGATTTGTTAACATTGTAATTTGCCTCCATTATTTCCTTACCATATTTTGGTAATTTGATTGATAATTCATATGAATTTATGTTGGATATATATTGATGGTAGACTTCATTGTAAACCCATCCTGCTATTCAGCCAGTGATCCCCAAGTGGAGTGTTTCTTCTTGTTATTCCTAATTTAGGGTTTTTGTATGTAAACTCTTATCTTGTAATCTCTTGTAATTCTCTCAAGTGTGATAAAATCTCTCTCCTTTCGAATGGACGTACACTATCTAGATGATAGTGGAATCATTATAAATATTGTGCGTCTCTTTTCCTTCTTTATAGTTATTTGCTATTTATTTGGAGTAATGGAATAGCTGCCGCTAGATTGGGTGATGTTCAAATTGGCAAATCTAGATCCTGTTTATTGTCTTTCCGCATATGTGCAATTTTTGCACAGCAGTATTAATATAAGTTTAATATGGTGATAGAAATATTTTAAATTATAAGCTACAAGAATGATACACAGTTTACTAATTAGCGCACTATATAAAAGAAATACGATAAATGCGATAATTGAATATGCGCACACTTGATAATAATGTTGAATGTGATCCACACTATAGTTTAAGTATATATCCCTGGCTTATGTCGAGATTATATTACATTATTTTTACTAAAAATATGTTGTAGGAAAATACCTCATACTGCTATTCGGGCACTATTGTATTGTCTCCTTGATATATTGATGCTCTGTTTATCGCTACCCATTGATTATCTATTTATACTCACATGTTTATATAGTTATTTAACCATATGATATTTTTTAGGTTTTGGGCTATGAGTACGATGAGACAGAATATGTAGAATTGCTATCAGTGTGTCTGGTAAGATCAATTTGTTATGAGTGTGTTTTTGGTGGCAAAATTCTACTGTAATACTAGAAAGGCTAATATCCATTTTAGCTGATCGACCATCGGATATCGTCCCGGGTTTGTGATGAGTTAGCCCTATCGTCATTGGTCAACCGGTTTGCTACTCGGCCTTTTCATAGGATTTTGATTGTAACTATTAATGCAATATATTTGATGGAGACCTAGTTACAATTTTTTGTTTTATTTAAGGTAGCAAAGAGACTGTATGTGTGTGGGTATGCCCACCGTTTGTGTAACTGAGCACTTTCTCTTATTTGCATGCTCAACTTCTGGTATAAATTTATAGATTTCTAATAAATACGATTTTGCACTAATTTTTTAAAAAAGGGATTTTGGAAAATCTAAGGAACATATTTTGAAAAGTCTTTAAAAAATGATTTTGAAAATAACAAAGAAAATGTAATATAAAAATCCAAATAAATAGGTGGGTGGGGATATCAAAGACAATAAATGGGTATTATGAGATGAGTAGGGTAGATTAGTATGTTGTGTGACACTTACTTATGTATTCTACTGTGCAGTTAAAGCACATAGCGATTCCATAGCGTTGTAGGTGAAAAAAGTTATACCGAGGATAAATTGAGGATATAGCAGAAAATAATGACGGTGCAAAAAACTTTATTAAGTATAAAACCATATATTTAAAGTTCATTTATTCTCATTCTCGCATCATTTATATAGGAAAAAGAAATATTATTTAATCTTAAATAACAAAATCAAAGAATATAATAATTTACGCAGTCCAAATTTGATGACTATATTAAATTTCTAACTTATATTGAGCATTTATACCTTCAAATTAGGTCTTTACCCAGACTTTGTTGATTTGGTTCAAAAAAGAACTAGTCACATCAACTTTTTTATATTAATTTTGCTAAAGTGGGTAATGAAAGTCGTGATTTAGCAGGTGTAGCAGAAAATAGTGAAACACAAAGCAGATCTACTATTAAGAGTTCTATATTGAAAAAGCGTAGCCATCGAAGAGCGCTATGTGCCATGGCAAGGATTTAGCGAGGCTTTAGTTGGGCTTTAACTACATAGGTACCTCGATAATTTGAATATGCTTTAATAATATTTGCATCATTATAGTACCAAATAGGAGTAGAGTGGAATGTTAAGATACAGTTACTTCTGATATGTTCATGCTACTGAGTGCGACTCATGTATTATATCATCATATTTCGTATAGATTGATGTCATATCAATGTGTAAAGCATTGTGGCTTCACTCAGTCAGTGTTAAGAGATTCGGTTAGCCTCTACATTTTGGGCATATCATAGTAGGAAGCATGTAGATAGAAATTTTATAAGTAGCACTACTATTGTCTATGTTATGCTAAGAACTTATGATGTTATTATTTGTGTGCGCTAACCCAATGATGCATGAGAAGAGCTGGAATTCATATGGTATCGAGCTTCTCATCTTATTTAGTTGTTATCTGTGTAGTGATATTTTTTTTAATTTGAGCGGAAGCGGTTTATTTGTTCAGAATCTAGTATTGCCTATTTAGATATCAATGACACTTAAAAAGAATTATGCAGTCTCACAGAAAAATAACAGAAATAGAAGACAGGAAGATTTAACGTGGTTCGGATATGAATATTCTACGTCCACGGAGACCCAACAACTTTTTATTTCACTAAAGAAGAGAGTACAAAAGAAAGAGGAAAGAATAATGGTGGATACTACACTTGCTTGTTCATATGAAGATAAAGTTCCTTCATTTATATAGACTTGATAATAAAGGGTTGCTTGGAGATTAAGCAAATCAATTTCCTGATTACGCAGATATCTTTCCAATTTGCGTGATTTGATTTTAGTATAAATAGATGGCATGATCTTCGTTTTCATATCTTTCCTTTATTCTCCATGCCTAATAATTTATTTCTTCATATAGCAGACTAATTAATTGATTTACTAATTAATTAGTTTCCTTAAAATATCCTTCCATATATCAGCTAAATTAATTGATTTGATTGAATCAATTAATTAATTTCTTTCCCTTTTAATGAACATTTGAATCATCCAAATTCAACACTCCACCTTGATTCAAATATAACAATCTCTCTTCATCACCTTATCATCAAATAATCAACATATAAGTTGTTGGGTCTAGCGCCCCATGGCGCTCAAGTAACAGGTATCAAACTGATCAAGTTTGAGCAATGCTCAAACTTGTCCTTAGGAAGTGACTTTGTCATCATATCTGAAGGATTATCCAAAGTGCTCACCTTCAACAATTTGATCTTTCTTCGTTCTTCCTCAAGCATAAGAAAGAAACCTCTAACATCAATGTGCTTCGTCCGTGAACTATAAGCTTGATTTTCTACAAGATGAATCGCACTCTGACTGTCTGAAAATAGCTCTACTGTCTGCTGCACCATTGAAAGATCATCCAACAACTGAAGTAAGTACAATCCTTCCTTTGTTGCTTCCACAATCGATATCAACTCTGCTTCGGTAGTCGATAAAGCTACGATAGATTGCAGCTTTGATCTCCATGAAATCGAGCCTATGCCAAGTGTAAAAACATAGCCCGACACTGACTTCCTAGCATCTTTATCCCCAGCGTAATCAGAATCACAGTATCCTCTAAGAAAGATGTCACCATCCACTCCACCATATAACAAGCCCACCGAAGAAGTGCCTCGAAGATATCTAAGAATCCACTTCACAGCTTGCCAATGCTCTTTGCCTGGGTTAGACATATATCGACTCACAACACCCACTGCATGGGCCAAATCTGGTCTTGTGCACACCATCGCATACATAAGACTACCAACAGCACTAGAATAACGTATATCAGCCATATACCTTTTGTCTTCTTCCGATGAGGGAGATAAGTCTTTTAACAACTTAAAATGAGAGCCTAATGGAGTGCCAACCGGTTTAGCTTTCTCCATTCCAAATCGAGCGAGGACCTTCTCGATGTACTGAGCTTGAGTGAACCTTAACTCTCTCCGCTTCCTATCCCTGCTTATCTCCATACCCAATATTCTTTGTGCCTTTCCCAAATCCTTCATGTCAAACTCTCTACTGAGCTCCGCTTTCAACTCCTTAATTCTGGTCATACTCCGAGATGCAATCAGCATGTCATCAACATATAACAACAAATAAATCATATCACCATCACATCTCCTGAAATAAACACACTGGTCTTTGAAACTTCTGGAGTATCCATGTGAAAGCATAAACTTATCAAACCTCTTATACCATAGTCTAGGAGACTGCTTCAGTCCGTATAGAGATTTGTTGAGTTTGCAAACATAGTCTGGCCTGATCCTGTCAATGAACCCTTCCGGCTGCTTTAAATAAATCTCCTCATCCAGATCACCATGCAAGAATGCAGTTTTGACATCTAGTTGCTCTAATTCCATATCATAATGAGCAACCAATGCCAAAAGAATACGAATAGAAGTATGCCTAACCACTGGAGCAAAGATATCATGATACTCTACCCCTTTCTTCTGAACATACCCCTTTGCGACTAACCTTGCCTTGTATCTGAGATTACCATTTTCGCCGTCTTTCACTCTATAGATCCACTTGCATCCAATAGCTCTCTTGTCGGTGGGAAGAGGCACCAAATCCCAAGTATGATTTCTCTGCAATGATTCAATCTCCTCCTCCATAGCAACTAACCAACTGGAACTGTTAACTGATGCGATGGCTTCTCTATAATCACAGGGCTCATCATGGACAACATTCAAAACATATGTTGCCATATCATCGAAGTTAATATCTTCGATGCTCAATCCAACAAACTCATCAAGCCATTTAGGCTTTCTTCTTTGTCTGACAGGCCTAGGTTCCGAATGAGCTCCACCTTGAGTTTGATCCTCTGTACCAACATCGATATTATCCTCATCAACCACGGTGTCATCGGAAACACCATTTGAACGTCTATGGAAAGAATCAACAGATGACTTGCTTTGTGTCTGGTATTCTTCACATGTCCTCTCATTGTCATCCGATGAGGAAGGCTCCACCTTCAACATAGCCTTCTCATCAAAAGTCACATGCCTGCTCATAACGATTTTCTTGCTAATAGGACACCACAACCTGTATCCTTTCACTCCTCTCCTGTAACCTAGAAAAATACACTTGCGAGCTCTAGGTTCCAGCTTCCCTTTGCTCTCATGCACATAAGCTGGGCAACCAAACACTCTGAGAAATGAATAGCTAACAGGCTCTCCTTTCCATACTTCTTCAGGGATCTTCATATCTATGGCAGTGGAAGGTGTGCGGTTGATGAGGAAAGCCGCCATAGATAAAGCTTCAGCCCAAAATCCATTCTTCAATTTAGCAGTCAGTCTAAGGCATCTTGTCCTCTCCAATAATGTCCGATTCATCCTTTCTGCAACTCCATTAGACTGAGGGTCGCCTGGTGTGGTGTAATGCCTCTTAATGCCTTCAGACTCACAATAATCGATGAATTCCTGTGATACAAATTCACCGCCATTATCTGAACGGAGAACTTTCAATTTCTTCCCTGACTGCTTCTCAAGCATAGATTTCCACTTCCGAAACTTGGCAAAGGTTTCACTCTTTGACTGAAGAAAGTATACCCATACTTTACGAGAGAAATCATCTATAAATGAAACAAAATATCTGGCTCCACCTAAAGACGGACAAGGGGAGGGACCCTAGACATCTGTATGAACATACTCCAAGACAGCTTTTGCTTTATGCTTTCCTGTACCAAAAGAAATCTTCGTCTGCTTTCCAAGAACATATCCTTCACAAAAACCAAGTTTTGAATGATGAACTCCATCAATCAATCCTCGTTTTCTCAACTCATCCATGCTGCGCTCACCGATGTGACCCATCCGTAAGTGCCATAATCTGGAAGAATCCGAATCAACAGATGTAACAGAAGCTGATTCACCAATTACAGTAGTGCCCTTTAGTAGATAAAGATTTCCTGCCCTCACACCTCTCATAACAATCATGTAACCCTTCGATATCTTCATTTTCTCTCCTTCCACTACAATCTTCAAGCCAAGTCTACTTAACGCCCCAACGGAAATCAAGCTTCTCCTCAAATCAGGTACATGTCTAACATCGGTGATCGTACGAATAACACCATCAAACATCCTAATCATCACGCTACCAACACCCACCATACGGCAAGAAGCATCATTGCCCATCAGAACTTCTCCTCCATCAATTTCACGGTAAGTGGAAAAGCAGTTCCTATCAGGTGTCATATGATAGGATGCGCCAGAATCAATCAGCCATAAGTTGCTCTTCCCAGAAGAGCCAGAAGCTGTAAATACATCGGTGTCACTTTCTGTATCTGATTTCTCTGCTGTAGAAGCTGAAGCTTGCTTTGGATCTTTTCTTCTACCTTCAAGCTTGGGACATTGTGCTATGAAGTGCCCTGGTTTTTTACAATAATGGCAAGTCAAATTCTTAGGCCCCCTAGACTGAGACCGTGAATAATTCCGTCCTCCACCTTTCTTCGTCCTGCTTTGGCCTCTACCTCTCTGAACAGATAAGCCTTCAGTATCACTATCCAAGCTAGTGCTCGCCAATCTACCTCTTAATACTTCATTATGAAGACCAGCCTTTACATCAGATAGGCTAATTTTACTGCGGCCATAAATCTTGGAATTAACAAAAGCAGTATACTCCTTAGGCAAGGAACATAAGAGGATCACAGCTTGAGCCTCATCAGTAATATCAACTTCCGCTGCCTTCAGGTTCATAATCAAAGTCGTCAAAGCATCTACATGCTCCATGAGATCAGCTCCAGGCTTCATCTTGAACGAATAAAGTTGTTGCTGAAGAATAATCCGATTAGTGAGAGACTTGTCTTGATATGCATCTGATAATGCATCCCATAGTTCTTTCGCCGTCTTCTTTTGAGAGAATTCTCTAAGAACTTCATCTGAAAGGCTCAACTGAATTGTTGTAAGAGCTTCATCTTCCATCTCTTCCAAATCAGCTGCATCAATATCTTTCAATTTCTCAGGCGCAGAAACAATCTTGTAAGTCTTCTCCTTCTTCAATACAGCCTCCATCTTCATCTTCCAAGTACCAAAATCTTCTTTTTCGTCAAAACGTGTTACTCCATAATTGACACCAGATCTGCCAACAGACTTACTAGAAGTAGCCATTAATATCCAAACAGAAACAATAACACTAGCTCTGATACCAAACTGTAGTGATTTTTTTTTTAATTTGAGCGGAAGCGGTTTATTTGTTCAGAATCTAGTATTGCCTATTTAGATATCAATGACACTTAAAAAGAATTATGTAGTCTCACAGAAAAATAACAGAAATAGAAGACAGGAAGATTTAACGTGGTTCGGATATGAATATCCTACGTCCACGGAGACCCAACAACTTTTTATTTCACTAAAGAAGAGAGTACAAAAGAAAGAGGAAAGAATAATGGTGGATACTACACTTGCTTGTTCATATGAAGATAAAGTTCCTTCATTTATATAGACTTGATAATGAAGGATTGCTTGGAGATTAAGCAAATCAATTTCCTGATTACGCAGATATCTTTCCAATTTGCGTGATTTGATTTTAGTATAAATAGATGGCGTGATCTTCGTTTTCATATCTTTCCTTTATTCTCCATGCCTAATAATTTATTTCTTCATATAGCAGACTAATTAATTGATTTACTAATTAATTAGTTTCCTTAAAATATCCTTCCATATATCAGCTAAATTAATTGATTTGATTGAATCAATTAATTAATTTCTTTCCCTTTTAATGAACATTTGAATCATCCAAATTCAACAATCTGCTTGCATATTGTGTAATACTGAATCATAGTACTAATTTGTGATTGTAGGTAATACCTTTTTATTTATTTACCCTTAATTGGGCTCTACTAATTAGTAGAAAAAGAGCTACATTGGGCTTGATCCTGTAATGGACACGTATGGAGTGGTACCACGACACAATTCACTTTCCATTCCAATTTTTGTGCATATTTGTGTGTGTACGTATACATTTGTATAATCAGATTACATGATATGTGGATATTGATAGTAAATTGAGAAAGAATAAGCAGGAATACCACAATGAGTTTTACTTATGATTATATATTATAAGATGGTTAAAGTACGTCTGTTAAGTCAATAACTATGTACCGCTTTGATTACTATATAGGTTATCGACTATAATCATTCTATCACATTACCCGTTTACTATATAAGTTAGATTACATCTCATGTTTATATTGTGCTATTTATGGGTTGTTGAGTCTTTGTTTTGGTTGATGCTTCAGTTTTAACGCTTCAAACAAGGGTCAAAAATCGATGATGTCATAGAGTATGTGTTTGTTAGTTATAATTTTCATAGGAAAGGATGGAGATACATGGATCCCATCACTAAGAAGATCGTTATCTCTCAAGACATTGTATTTGATGAGATAAAAAATTTAAATCCACTATTGTTTATGAAAAAAAATTGGATTATATTTTGTTCACTAAATCATTCTTAAGCCTTTCTTTGAAATCAAGCGATACGTAGAGAACTGAGGCAGTGCCGTTGAGTACTGCCCCAAATGAGGAACATGCTCATCCAAGAACATCTAGGAAAAGGAGGCCACCAAATGTTTTGGTTGATTATGAAGTTTGGTTAAATTAATGCACTATAATTCTTGCTTTATGATGGATGATTCAGTTAATGGTGAACCAACATATTACATGGAAGCAAAGAATGTTGATCTAGTATCTACCTGGGATCTAGTATATAAACAAAAGAATTTTGATCTATCACATGTAGGTGGATCTGTATCATGGTTCAAAATTCCGGTGGAATTCCGGTTAATCCGGTGATTCCGTTCCGGTTCCGCTCATAACTGGAACGGAATCCGACCAAAATTCCGGTTCCGGTCTGAATTCCGGGTTTGCTTTTCAAATATTGAAAAACTTATAAAAAATTAAAAAAATACAATAAACATATAGTAATTAAAAAATTTAATCGGGAGAATAAATAAATGAACAAGAAATCATGTAGTTTTACAAAAAAGTTGTTATACTTTTGTTAATTTACGTCAAGCCATAATAAAAAAAATCAAAATTTATCAAAGTTTTGAAATCTCAAATGAGATATACAAAATCTTACACAATGGAATTTATTTAAAGTGTGTATTTTATATGTAATGCAAAAAAGTAGTATAAATTTATGACAATATTGGATATTTGTTAACGTATGTAACAAATTAAAGCAAAAAAAGTACTGGAATTAGAAAACCGGTATTAAAGCGGAGCTTCCGGACTTTCCGGAATGGAACCAGAATTTTTAAAATTACCAATGACCGGAAAAGAAACGGAAAACAGAATTTTGAATCTTGATCTGTATAATAAAAAGTGCTGCCAATGGAACCTTTGCAAGACATAAAGCTTGTTTAGTTGCTCGTGGTTTTCTCTATAATATTGCATGGATTTTCATAATAATATGACATGGATTACGAAGAGACTTTTAGTTCTACTACAAAAATTACTACGGTATGAACTATAGTTTCTTAAAAGCAAACTATAATTGGTTTCTGTGGAAATTGAATGTGAAGAATGCTTTCTTTGTATAGCAAATTAGATCTTGATATATAAACAGAACAACAATAGGAATTCATCTCCAAGGAGTTTCAGATTATGTGTGTTGACTAAAGAAGGCATTGTATGGCTAGAAGCAATTTCCTCATGCATCGTATGGTAAGATAAGTGAATATTTTCTATTTTGTGGCTTTCACCTATCATATGAAGATCCTAGTATTTTAGTCAAGGTTAGAGCTTATTCGTCAATAATAGTTCTTCTCTATGTGGATAATATAATAATTTTTAGAGATGATATAAATGAAATCGAACATCTCCGATATGAATTATTTGTCCGTTTTGAAATGAAAAGTCTAGGCATTGCCTAACCATGTATTGGTCACGTGATTCCAGAGAAACTTATATTAAAGTATGAGACAGGAACCTTAAATTTTGGTTTATTTTATCAATAGCATATGACATTTTCTCTACTTCGTTGAGTTGATGCCGACTTAGTCGAAGATGTGAATGATAAACAATCAACTATATGTTACTGCTTTAGTAATGGTTCGATTGTTATTACTTAATGCAGAAAAAAGCAGGGTAATATAGGGTTAGGCCCAGGCATTGTGTTTCTAGTTTTGGTCATCATGGAAGCAGTTCAGGTTGAAATGGTAGGTTTGTGATGGTTGTGGTTGAACAATCTAGTGGGAACAAGAAAGACTGATAGTGTAGAAAAGTTGCCGAAAATTTAACATAGAAGTATTGTGATGTGTAGAAGAAAAGAGAAGATATAGTGCTGAAGAAAGTAACAGATTTTTAGAAAATAAAACTCTTATTAATATCCCCAACACACACTTTCACAATTCAAGGGTCATCACTATTTAACATAACATGAGTAACAGTCATAAATACTCACATAAAATAAACATGCTTTAAATTGCCCAAAAAGAAAAATTAAATTTGCTTCAGAGTTAGGGTTTTGGTCCCCATGCACAACACGTGCATTTGTGCATGTGCACACCTGACCTAGTTAGAATTGGGTGCCGCCAACCTGATGGATGGACTTGTGGTCAAGCTCCGTCCGTTGGTGCTCTTGGTTAGTGAACTCCACCGCTGGGTCATCACCTGTGGTTGTTGTGTAAGCTTGAATAGAAGTGTTTGATGAAATGACACTTCTCTCTATTGCCTGCCAACTATTCGATAGTTTTCCAACTCCTTCCTGCTTCTTCTCCCATGTGTTCGGCAACTTGATCAAAGGCATAACACTCCTCTCCCTTTAAAATTTGATCCTGTCTCAAAACTAAAAGTAGGAAACCTTTTAACCAGATCACAATAATCTTCCCATGTCGATTCATCAATAGATCTTTGCTTCCATTTTACTAGCACCTCTATTACAGTTCTATTGTGTTTGGGGAAAATCCTTTTATCCAAAGTCGATTCTGGTTTGTCAACCACCTCTTCCATGACTGTAGGAGCATCCCGTTGTATGATCACACCATGACCATCTCTTCTTTTTAGCTATGACAAGTGGAAAATTGAGTGAATCTTGGCCTCAATAGGCAATTCTAATTTGTAAGCCACATCACTAATCTTTTGTATGATTTTATAAGGCCATAAAACTTTAGTGACAGCTTAGCAGTCTTTAAATTACATGCTGCAATCTGCCTGTATAGCTATAGGTTAAGATAGACCCATTCCCCTTCTTGAAATTGTCTTTTTGTTCTTTTTGTATCTGAAAATTTCTTCATTCTCTCTTGTGTTAATTTCATACAATCTTTGAGAATCTGTAGCACACTATCTTTGGAATAAAGTTCCTATTCAACTTGAGGCAATTTTGCAGTATTTAGAACGTAAAATAGCAAGGTAGGTGGGTTTATTCCATAAACAGATGTGCATGGGATAGTATTAATGGAGCTTGGCCAACTAGTTTGTACCAATACTCTGCAGTATTAAGCCATCATGACCATTCTTGGTGTTTATGACATATAAAGCGTCTAAGCTATCCTTCCAATATTTTATTAACAGCCTCAGTTTGGCTATCCGATTGGGGATGGTAGGCTAAAATCGATTTTAAGGTGTACCCTTGCATTCTAAATAGTCTTGCCAAAATACACTAGTAAATATTGTATCCCCATCACAAACTTTGCTTTGAAGCATTTCATGTAGCTTAAATACTCAATCAAAAAATATTTTTGCTGTATATTTTGCTGTATAGGGATGCTGCGGTAGGAAGAAGAGGGAGTACTTTAATAGTCTATCAACAACTACAAATATTGCTATGTACCTGTGGCTTTTAGGTAGGCCTATAATGAAGTTTATTGATACATCACTCCATATTTTCTATGGTATGGGCAATGGTTGCAACAGTCTAGGTAGGAGTACATTCTCATATTTATTTCTCTGGCAAACATCACACTCCCTTATAGATTTTTCAACATCTTCTTTTATGCCTTTCCAATAAAATACCTGTTTAAGTCTATGCCTGGTTTTGTTGACCCCGATACGCCCTCCTAAAGGAGTTGAGTGATATTCATGAAGTATAATTTGTATTAATTCTCTGCAGTTATGGTCCAGTAGTATCCTCCTTTTGTAGTATACTAATCCATTGAGCAATTTGTACTTTGATAAATTAAGTTTGCCATCAGTTAATTTTTTCTTCATTTCCTTAATATAATCAAATTGCTCCATGCTTCTCTTTTGTTCTTGCATCCAGCTACTATAATTGTGGTTATAGCTTGGAATTATGTCGTGTCATTTTCTTGTTCCTCGGGTAGTCCAGAAAGTGCAACTACCACTATATTGTCTTTAACCTTCCTATTTCTACCTTGTAATCAAATCCATGTAACTTTGCTAGCCACTTGCCTTGTATTCCAGTAGTAAGTCTTTATGAAAGCAGCTGTTTTGAACTTTGATGGTCAGTTTTGACATGAATCTTCTACCAATAAGGTATTATAACCATTTATTATAGCTCGTAGTAATGCTAGCAATTCTTTCTCATAAGTAGATAACAACAATTTTTTCCCATTTAATGCTTGATTGGGATAAGCTATGGTTCTACAATCTTGCGTCAAAACAACCCCAATCCTTACACCACAAGCATCCATTTCAACAGTAAACTCCTTATTAAAGTTTTGAATGCATAGAACTGGTGGACTTATTAAACAATGCTTGAGTTTATTGTAAGCTTCTGTTGCTTGTTCATTTAAGTGAAAAGCATTCTTCTTTAATAATTCAGTCAGTGGTTTAGCTATCAATCCATAATGCCTGATGAATTTTCTGTAGTACACAGTAAGACCAAGGAAGCCTCTTAGACCTTCAATATTTTTTGGTTATGGCCATTTATCATGATTTGTTTCTAGGTCCGCTGCGATTCCTTTTCTAGAAATAATATGCCTTAAATATGAGATTTTTTCTTTGGCTAATGAGAATTTGGACAATTTGATCACCAGCTGATTGTTTCTTAGGACCTGCATAGTTAACTGTAGGTGGTATATATGCTTAGACCAAGTCTGGCTATAGATTAGTATATTATCAAAGAACACTAGTAGAAATTTTCGTAAATAGGGTATAAATACATCACTCATTGAATCTTGAAAGGTTGAGGGTGCATTAGAAAGTCCAAATGGTATGACAATAAATTCATAGACCCTCATTTATCTTAAAGGTTGTTTTGTGTATATCACTTTGATGCATTCTCACCCAATGATAACCAGATTTTAAGCCTAATTTTTGTAAAATAGTTAGAACCATGCAATCCATCTAATAAATCATCAATAAGGGGTGTGAGAAACTTACCTTTGATGGTTTTACTGTTGAGTTCTCTGAAATCCACACAGATCATCTATGTGCCATCCTTCTTTCTAACCATAACCACTGGCGATGAATACTCACTGGTACTAGGCTGAATTATTCATGCTTCAAGCATCTCTTTGATGAGCTTCTCTAATTCATTTTTGATGTCGTAGGAATGTCTGCGTAGTCTCTAGCAAGTAGGCTTAGCATTAGTTTTATGATTACATTCTCTACGGGGTGGTAAAGTGGTGGCAGGGTTTATAACAGCAGGATAATTTGCTATGATCTATTGTATTTCTGAGAGGAGTATTTCTAGGTTGTAGTTGGTTAATCCTACTTGAATCTCCTTTGAACATGGTAATAGTGAAAGTTGACCCTCTGTACTTTCCTTGATAATACCTTTGTCATCAATTACCTTATTAATATCTTTGATTCCTGGCCATATATGCATTTTTTCCCTTGAAATAGAAATCTGAACTATAGTTTAGCAAAGTTGAAGGTAAATTCACCAATCTCCCTCATCCATTATGCTCCAAGTACCAGTTAACAGCCTTTTAAGGGTACTACCTACAAGTCACACACTCCCTTGCCTTGTATTTTCTCACCATTAGCCACTTGTACAACATATTCTCGTGTTTCTTGCATTGGTAGTACTATCTTTCTTGCCACATCCGAGTTGATAAACTATAGGTAGAACCAGAGTCAATGAGAATAGTAATAGAGTTACCATTGATGTAACCTTATACCCTGGTAGTATAGAGTGTGGGTATACTACACATGGAATTAAGTATGATGGCATAGGCTTCCTTCTTATTGTCTTTTTCGATAGAAAACTTTTCTTATGAGTCTGATTCTTCGTGTAGCATAGCTTCACTTTCTTCTTGCTCCATTTCTGAACCATGTAGAGACATAACTCCTTTTATATTATATACTTGCTTATTCTTACATACATGTCCTGCATGCCACTTTTCATTACATCTAAAACATAGATATTTTTCTTCTTCTATCAATGATTTGCCGAGGAGTTAAACTATTACTTCTTAAAAATGCCTCCTTAGAACTTCTTTCTTTACCCACATCTCTACTTGTATTTCTCCGTGTATTAGTCTTTGTTGGTTTATTGAACTTATTTTCTTCTTGCTAGCTCACTTGCACTTAAACACTCTAGTCAAAATCACTGCCTCTCTGAAGTCTACGGGATGTAGAGCTATCATATCATATTTTATCTCCTCTTTGAGACCATCAACAAGCTTCTCTAGCAAGAACTGGTCCGGTAAGGCATCACACATTCCTTGTAGGTTCTCAAATTGTGTGAGGTATGTTAACACTGTTGATGTTTGTTTTAAATTAAAAATGGCTCCACGGGGTCTCTGTAATTCAATTAGAGAAAATCCCACCAAAATTTCCTTTTTAAATATAGTCCAATTTTCATATTTTGGACTTTCTTAGTAAGCCAACCGTACCATTTGTAGGCTACATCCCTTAGGTGGAAAGTGCAGGTAGGTACCCACTCAATTTCTGGGGTTGTTGAGACATTGGAAAAGGTGTCCACTTGATTGACCCTTTCCATCGCTTCTCTAACCCTATTGTATGTTTGAAGTCTAATTTAATGACAATGTTTTGGAGAAATTTTGAAGTAGGGGGAATTAAATAGGATGCATGCTGAATTTCTTGACACGTCATCGGGAGAGTGGTGTTTTTTCTTGAAGAAGTAGCCAGGTTATGGTGGTGATTTTCGAATATGTAGGATTATTTGTTATGTCTTGGAGGACTTCTGTGTGCAGGTCGGATGGAGGGTGTGCGATGTGGAGGTTGGCTTCTGGGTTCCTTCAATTCCTTTGCCATACCATTGGTTACCTCACTTATGCTACCCATCTTTATATTGAGTTCTTGAGTGTTTTCTTACAAATTATGGGTAGTGCCTTGCAAAGCTTAGATGTTTTTTTGCAAGTTTTGATTTGATTCTTGAAGCCCCCTTATGGTTAATGCTGTTCTGATTGATTTTCTCATGTCTTGATCCTTCAATGTCTCCTTTTGTGGCAGTCTCCCTAGTTTTATCCACGGTTTCATCATCATAAATTACTGGTCGATAGTTTGAAGGGTTTGTCTCTGATACCAATGTGTTAGTCCTAGGCTTTGTGTTTCTGTTTCTAGTCATCAAGGAAGCACTTCAGGTTGAAATGGTAGGTTTGTGATGGGTGGTGACTGAACAATCTGGTAGAAACAAGTAAGATTGATGGTGTAGGAAGGTTGCAGAAAATTGAACATAAAAGTATTGTGATGTATAGAAGAAAAGAGAAGATATACTGCTGAAGAAAGTAGCAGTTTTTAGAAAATAAAATGAAAATTCTTATTAATTTTCTCAACACACTTTTACAATTAAAGGCTCATACTATTTATACATAACATGAGTAACTGCCATTAATCCTCACATAGAATAAACAGGCCTTAAATTGCTCAAAAACCCAAATTAAATTTGCTTCGAAGTTTGGGTTTTGGTCCCCATACTCAACACATGCACTTGTGCACGTCCACATGTGACTTAGCTGGAACTGGGTGCACCGACCTAATGGATGGACTCAGCTGGTCGGACTCAGCTGGTCAAGCTCTGTCCATGATGCTCTTGGTTGGTCAACTTCACTGTTGGATCATCGCCTGTGGTTGCGGTGTTAGCTCGAACAGAAGTGTCTAATGAAATGACACTTCCCTCTATTGCTTGCCAATTATTTGACAGTTTGCCTACTCCTTCCTGCTTCTTCTACCATGTGTTTAGCAACTTGATCAAAGGCATAATAACTAGCACTTTCAAAGGTAGAAGCTAAGTATGTAGCGGCTATAATGGCTACACAGAAATGTGTTTGGCGCAAAAGGTTTTTTTCATGATATCAATGAAACCATTAACTATCCTATGTCTATATTTATGATAATGAGAGTGCCATCAAACTCGTTGGGACTCTATGCTTAAAATCATGCATAACACATATTGTTATCCACTATCACTTTTCTCGAGAAAAGGTACTCACTCATGGAATAAACTTGCAAGCAGTATACAAATGATCAACATGTAGACGACTTTACAAATGCTCTTTTCAAAACTAGGGTTGAAACTTTCCTAAATGCTCTTGGCCTTACTGATGGAATAATGCACTAAGGATGAGTGTTGCGAATTAGTGCAAATTCGTTTAGATACATTACTTGTATTTAGGATCTTTGTTTTGAATAATTCATCAACTACTTAACTATTGATTTTGTTGGTATGTAGTCTTTATGTGTGCAGCAAGTTTAGTAGTAACAGGGTTTATTTATTACTTAATTTAGGATTATTTTAGCTATAAATTAGCGTCTTCTAATTTGGTTTAATAACAACTCAAGTTTAATAAGATTTTTTTTTTCGTCTTTTCATCTTTCCTAAGTTTCAGTTTGTACTTCAATCTTTAATTGCCCATTGTATGCTATTCTAGTTGCACGAACTTCTAGTTAGCTCATTGGTTATTAATAGGTATGTTTATATGACAGTCTATGCTTTATGTTCCAATCAGGGTTTAAAATTCTGTTTTCCATTTCCGTTTCAGTCCATAGTTAATTTTATAATTTCAGTTTCGTTTCAAAAATTTCGTAGATTCCGCTATAATTCCGGTTTGGAATTTTCGGTACTATTCACCAAGTAGTTACATTAGCACTAACGTAATGTGACATACTATCCTTACAATCAGAGCCGGCCCAAAGCCCAAGCAACCTAGACATATGTCTAGGGCAGCAAATGACCTAGGGGCAACAAAAAAAAATCGCTGTAACCCTCAGCCTCTCGGCTCACGCGCGAATAAAATCGATCTGCCCTCCCTCTCAACTCACGCACATGCAATCAGCGATAACGATCGACAATCAGGTAGCCTCCTCATTCAATCGGATAATCCCGTTTCCATAGGCCTATTTTTCGTTCGAATTTTTTAATTTGAAATTAGTCGATTTTATACTTTTGAAATGAATCACATGAATGCGTGCTTGACCTTCTTTACTGTATTTGTTAACTGAGTAGGTAAGCAATAACTTGTAATTGTCTTAATTGTGAATCTGTGATGTTTTGATTCTTTGTGGGATTGTTAAGGTTTAGTTTGCATAATGTTATAAATGTGATTTTGTGAACTTGTATTAATTTCCAATAGTTTCTTTGTTTGCTGAAGTGTTTTATAGTCTGTACTTCTTCTTGTCTTTTAAATTCTTACTTCATGGGTTAAAACATGTGAAAAAATTATTAGTTTTACCTATTGTATTAGTATATCATATATGGAACTGTTACAGTTAGACAATTTTACCTGTAAAACCATCGCCGCTACCAAATTGAACAACCATATTGACATAGCTTGCAAATACTAATTTAATCTATACATTAACTAAAGCTGTTTTTTCTATCAAAAGAATAGAAGTGAAAAAATATTACCGAACACTCACATTTGTTTAGTAAATGAGTATTATTGCTCATCCGTAGTCCTAATTAACATTAGTAAATGAGTATAAAAGCCTTTTTCCCACTTTATTCAAGATCTTTGTTTTCCCACTTTATTCAAGATCTTTATTTCGATCAGTACATATGCACTCTTTGAAGTAAATTCTATTTTGTATGTCAGTGCTTAAATTTATCAAATCAATATATATGGATCTCCTTTTAATATATTTGTTTATGTTGCATACTTAACTACTTTGTATTGCAAATATCACTTATTTTCTGAACTATTATTATTAATTACACAGTATGCTTGTTACGAGAAATAGGCTGCTATTCCAACCTTAAAGAACAAAATGAAATAAACTAATGATTCTTGTTAATTTTGTTGGGCACTGGATAATGAGACATGACCTATTCAGTATAATTTTGTTGGGCACTGAATTTCAATGCAACTCATGCTATGTTGTGTCTCCATTGACTTTTTTTTGTTAGCAGGCATAACTTTTGCTGAAGGAGAAAGAGTGAAGTTGCTATATTTGATTTTTGAAGACCAAAAAATGTAAGGGTTTTAAAATTTTAAATTAACAGTTTATTATTCATTGAAAAATCGACAAATTCTTTCATCATTGTTAATTTAATTCTCTACGTTTTAAAGATTTATTTCCTTTATTTAATAAATATACGTTGATTACATAACTAATTAAATTTTGATTGGCAGAAATTGTGGTTGATTAAATGAAATGTGCTAACTTTTGAATGAATAAGAAATCATTAAAAGCTAGTTTTATTGTTGCTAGTATTTATACATTGAAAATATTATGGTGAATTTAAAACTGAGACAGGAATCGAAAACAAAATTCCAGATTTCAAAATAGGAAGAAAAAGCAACGCAAAGATGACGAAGCAAAATCGTTAGCTGTATCTATTTCGAATTTATTTGAAGCAAGGAATAAAAGAACTCAAACTTCAAATTCAAGCAAGTTGGAGAAGCTACATTGACAAATGAGAACAATGATTTTAATATTGATATCCACGAAGACAATGAGCCTATAAATGAAATTGTGGAAGTAGAGACTGAAGATCAACATATGGAGGATGTGAATGATGTAGATGTTATTTCTATTGATGAAGGTGTTGATGATGTCGTTACGCTTGATCTTGAGAAGGATGTTGATATCAACTATGATCCAGGTTTATGGGGAAAAATTACCGATGCAAAAAGAATTATGTTAATTCAACGTGGTCCCATTAAGATTTTGAAAGAAAATGACGCATTTTCAAGAAATAAAGTTAATGGCATACACTTTATTTCTAAATATTATATTGGTGGTTATCCACGTGTAGAAGAGCATGAACGGAAGTGGCTTGTGTATTCAAATGAATACGATAAAGTTTATTGTTTCTGTTGCAAATTATTTAAGAGTACACAATTCACATCAAAACTAGCCGATGAAGCAATTAATGATTGGCAAATTTTATCTACTAAGCTAAGAGAACATGAAAGTAACCCATTGCATAATGTCAATGTTATCAAATGGGTCGATTTGCTTAGAGGGCTTCAACAGAAAGCGACAATTGATAAAGCTATGGAAGCTCAAATTGATCAAGAGAAGCAACATGGGAAAAAAGTACTTGTGCGGATAATTGGTGTTGTCAAACCACTTTCTAAGAATAATTTACCATTCCGTGGATCAAATGAGTAGATTTATGAGAAGAATAGTGAACTTTTTTGTTAACTTATTGAATTCATTGCTGAGTTTGATCCAATTATGGAAGAACATCTTAGGCGGGTGAAAAATAATGAAATTAATAATCATTATCTTAGTCATAAAATTCAAAATGAATTAATAAGTTTATTGGCTAACAAGATCAAAGTGACAATGCTTATGAAAATAAAGAAAGCAAAGTACTTCTCTGTTATCCTTGATTGTACTCCAGATTTGAGCCATAAGGAGCAAATGTCCATTGTCATTAGATGTGTGAATGTCGACGATGTAAAATATATTAAAGTAGAAGAATATTTTCTTGGTTTCATAACGGTTGATGATACATCTGGGTTTGGTCTTTTTATGGAACTTAAAAATATTTTGGTTGATCTCAAACTTGATATTAATGATGTGAGAGGTCAAGGATACGATAATGGTTCGAACATGAAAGGTATAATTTTAAATTAAAATTTATCTTATTCTTGATAAAGACTATTCATTATATTATTATATATTCGGTTAAATCTTATGTAGGTAAACATCAAGGTGTACAAAAAAGACTACTTGATATAAATCCTAGAGCTTTTTACATCTCATGCGGGTGCCATAGTCTCAACCTTGCTCTATGTGATATGGCAAAATCGTGTATGAAAGCTAGGAATTTTTTTTGCATATGTGCAAAAAATTTATACATTGTTTTCTGACTCAGTTCAACGATGGGAAATACTTCGAAGCTATGTGAAGGGTTTAACTCCCAAACCATTATCAGCAGCACGTTGGGAAAGCCATATTGAAAGTGTTAAAGCAATAAGAACTCAAACTTCCGAGCTAAGGGATGCTTTAAGTGATATTGCCAATAAATTCAAAAGATGATGCCGTGATGATGGAGGCCAAAGGATTGTGTCAAAATGCATTGGAAAATTTTAGTTCTTAATTAGTTTGTGTATTTGGTACACAATATTAGAAAATATAAATCAAGTAAGTAAAATACTTTAACGAGAGGAGATTGATGTTGAAGATGCAATTAAAAAAATTGAAGGGCTTATAGAATTTTTTGAAGAATTTAGAGAAGAAGGATTTGAAACCATGATGAAGGAGGCAAAAGAAATTGCAGATGAAGTTGGCATTGATCCAAAGTTTCTTGAAAAGAGGGTCGTACGAAGAAAAAGGCAATTTGATAAAGATATCGTTGAGAATGACAATAGACAATCTCCTGAAGAAAATTTTAGAGTTACTTATTTTCTTCTCATAATAGACCAAGCTTTGACTTCACTTAAAGATCGATTTGAGCAATTCAAACTTTATGAAGAAACATTTGGCTTTTTGTTAAACTCAAGATTTAGGAATATTGATGATAAAAATTTGAAGCAACGTTGCATGAAATTAGAAGGATTTTTGGGACACAATGAAGAACAAGATATTTGTGGTAAAGAATTATTTTTCGAGTTTCGACAATTAAAAAATATTCTACCATTAGGGATGACTAGATCAATTGATATTCTTAATTTCTTAAGGTCTTACCGTGATGTTAGTGGATTTTTAAATGCTTGGGTTGCTTATCGAATTCTGTTAACTATCCCAGTCACAGTTGCTTCTGCGGAAAGAAGTTTTTCAAAATTGAAGTTGATAAAAATATATCTTCGAACCACTATGTCACAAGAGAGATTAAGTGGATTAGTTATTATTTCAATTGAAAATGAGTATTTGGATACACTCAATTATGAAGAGATAATAGACGAGTTTGCTTCGAAGAATGCACGAAGAAGTTGCTTCCGTTAGTGCGTGTTAATTTTTATAATATCATGTCGGATTTCAATTTATTTTGAAATGTAATTGAAATGACCACTTGAACAATATTTTGTGATCAATGAACAATATTTTGTGATCAATGTTAAATTTTGTTATTAAAAGTATATTTTATTTTTTGCATATAATTTATGTAAATGGGGCAACAAAAACGCATGAATAAAAAAAAATTCGTCTAGGGCATTAGTTACCCTTTGGGCCGGCCCTGCTTACAATTACAAACATAATGAAAGTTTGAAAAAAAATACAATACACGTCAAATATAATGTTAAATTATCCACACAATTGTTATATCAGCCCAAACAAATTATTTAGCTCAAGTATTCTGTCCAGTTATTCATTGAGAACTAAAGTAATATATTATAACTACCCTGGCATATTTGCTAAAACCCATTGTATCTTTTAACTTTCAGCCTCCAGTAGTAAAGAAAAGAAAACTAGGGTTAGGGTTAGAAACAAAGATAGAAGAATGCATTAAATCCGACAATATATGTTGGTTGACTTCGAATCTAAGGTGAGTAATTAATTTGAATTTCACCTGGTTTTTTCTTATTTTCTATTGCCTCATTCTCTTATGAAATCTCATGTCAATTTTTTTTTTCAATTTTTTTTTTCTGTTTTCCTTTTCTGAACTTTATTTTAATTCCACGAAATGAGTTAGTTTTACCTTCCATAGCCGGAACCGAATTCTTGGTTATATTCTATTTCGGTGATGGCCGGATCAGAACGACACAATCAGAATTCTGATGTTCCGGCTGGAATCTTGAACCTTTGTTCCAATGTATGAAAGGAACATCGATCTTACCAACATTTGGTCAACCAGCATCTTCTCAATTTTATGGTACAATTGAACAATCACGGTAGCCTTTTCTTTTCTTAAATGCATAGTATATTTGACCCTAGAGCAAGAAATTATACAACATGCCTCTATTAACAATATAAAACGACTAGAATAAATGTACTAGCTTCTCTAATCAACAACATAAATGGACTAAAATAATACATTAATTTATTCATTTTACTTGATATTGAAACATTCTTCGTTCATTCTATAACTATCGTATATAATGAGAAAGTAGTTAGTATTCAATGGCCTTAAAAGAATACCTAATGATGAGAGGTGGCTACCAGTCGACATTTTGAACAATCAATGAAATTTTTATACGTACCTAACAAATAAATTAACATTCATCAATTAAACGTGATTTGTATACAATTTCAAAATATATTGTTTTTACCTAATCATGTGGAAACATTTTACAACATGGTTGTCTATCTTCTTTAATAATAGTTGTAATAAGTTTGGTGTTACACTTTATTGGTATTAACGTGAAATATCAAAAATGCACCTATATCAGAAAAATAAGATCTAATAAATAAACTTCTTTCACAAATTAATAGAAAAAAAATCAGATTAATAACAAATTGATATTATAACTAAGAAATGAAAATTTAAACTAAATTACACATGAAATATGGCTTAACTTTTGTGCAAATTATTTCTTTTGAAAATGTTAAACATATTCAATTTATAAGCAAAAATTGACGAGAAAAGCGCATACCATCATCACGCGCGATCTTCTTACCATAACGCTCGTACTAATATACCGACATTGGTTGCATATATCCTTACACCAAACTTGTGGCTACCACCCTACACCACGATGCTTATATGACAGAATAATGCACCGCCAAAGCATCCAGTTGATGTAGGACTATTGTTAAAGGAAAGAAAAAGAAATAAAGATGAGAAGTAGAAATGAAGAGAAGAGAATAGAAGAAAAGAGAAGGAAATAAAACAATTACAAAATCACATAACCTGTCGTGTATCTCACAGCGCATCAGATAAAATATAATAGTAAACATCTTAGATATAAAACAAGCGAGACGGTAATAACTATGTAAACCACAGAATCAGAGTACACAAGTTCATACAGTTATACAAAACAATAATAGAGTTTATACGACCGATAAATAAACTCAACTGATCAACCGTCTCTAATAATAGTAAGTTAACATGGTCAAGACTCTATAGTATCACACAGTGGAATAAACAATAATAACTCAAAATATAATTATGAGAAAGCGTCACCATCTGCTAGCCATCTGCATAGCTCCAAGTGTTATTTACACCCGCTATCTAATCTGCTGATTTAAGAGCACCAGAGATAATAAGAAGCAAAGCATAAAATCTCGAGTCAGACAACAGTCTGGTGTGAGCAATAAAGAATCTCAAAATACTATAAAAGTCGGTATAGTATATGGAACAGAGGGTATGGAGAATCATATCTGATTGTCCCTACATCTATAGAGTCAGCACATAACATTGAATATATGCTACTCGATAATTGTTATCATGGGTGTGCGCTACATATCAAAGTACTATAGGTGTTTAGATATCGACGTCGGTAACATCTACATCGTGTGACATTTATAAGGTGATAGAAACAGTCAAACAACAAATATGGCATCTATTATCCATCCTCACATTCACTCACTCGTTGCGTTGGATATATGGTAACTCATACACTCGGGGACTAGGCACGTCACCACACCAATCTATCTCAATACCACGAGACTAAATGCGTCAATACATCAATCCATATCGAAGACTAGACATGTCACCAGGTCAATCCATCTCAACACTTGAGACTAGATACGTTACTGCATCAATCCATCTCAACACTCGAGATATCGCATCAATCCATATCGATATCACGAGTATCATTGAACCCTTTGCACCCGTCATCCACAATAGAGCTCATCTCTGGACTGTCCTTACAACTCCCGTCTGAAGTCGTCGTGGTTGGGAACTACTCTAGATAACCATCATAAGTCATAAAGTGTCATCATGCGTCCCATAGCCTCCCACTGACGGTCCCCTCAATACGACCCATAGTCAACTACTCTGCATCTCGAAGTATAACCATCCATCATCGAAGCCGTCACTTCCCATCATGGAACCATCATCGTCGAATCATGGAGTCATCGCGTCAAAGCATCACCTCTTTGCTTCACCATCAAAACCGATCATCGAAGAGCCATATCATCAAAATCAAACGTCAAAAAAAATGAACGAAACATCACATCCTGCTACTTGAAGTCGGTTCATCATCCACATCAAAATTGGTCAAATCGACCATCATAAATAGTGGTAGATATCGATCGCTTCAGATCAGTCGATAATGACCCCTTTGGTCATGTACTTAATCGAAAATGGTTAAATACATGCCAAAGGAAAACGTTCGGCATCTATCTCGAAATCTAAAGCACATCTCTAAATTCTTTTTCCGTCTTTATATCCATCGGCATGCATGATATTCTATGCATGTAATGTTATCCTATATGATATTTCTAATACTATATCGCCTTCAAACGACGTTTTCAACCAAAACAATAACACTAACATACATGCAACCAACAAACATTCCGACATCTATGATAGCCTACATACGTCTATAATAACAAAATACAATCCATCTAAGTAACCAATATGAGGTAATGTGGGATTTATATCAAAATACTTTAAATCTGTCAATATCGTCAAAATATTCCATAAATAGAAAAAATGTGATATTTAATTCAAAACTATTTTAAAACACTTTTGTTACCCCACCTTTTGGACAAGGTCGGAATATCAACAAATCAGTTGGAAGGGATGAATATCAAGATTGGAGATCGATTGGAAATAAGGCTATGGTCGATACCGTCAAAATTTGATTGAGCTCGAATTGAGACGAGATCGACTAGGAATGATGAAAAAGGTTAGAAAATGCTACATTTCAAATCTCAGGTCAATCGGAGTTCGTATGCCCATGTTATAGATGGATCAAGGTTCATGGAAACTGGTTCGTATCGATCCATTCGTATCGATCGAGGTGAATGGTGTTCGTATCCATCGGGATCGATACGAAGAAAGGAAATTTGGATCGATACGAGGAGCAAACAGCTACTGACAATAACATTTCATATCGATCAACATGCGATCGATACGAAGGATACGCACGGGATCGATATGAAGATATGCGCAAGGTATGGTTACGAAGAGCATAGCCTAGCATTGATATGAAACAAGATGTGTATCGATACGAAGGATACAGCCAAAAATGATGGATACGAAGAAGGCAGGTCTGATGGATACGAAGGCATATGCTTTCGGGGTGCTCAAGGATCGATACAAACAAGGTAACATGAAGAGCATGGGGTTGATACAAAAAGGCCACTGAATCATCGATGCGAAATAAGCATCCCAGTACGAAGGCAACGTGTTTGAATGAGGAAGCAGTTAACTCGGCATAAAAATGGATCTCCCTTGGGTTTCAGAGCCACGTCATCCATGCGAATAGGACGGATATGATGGGCAGATGGATATGAAGGGATGGAGATGAATTCATGGGTACGAAGCTTCCAGCCTACTCGCAAACGACACTTACATCGATCATAACTCAACATCTACATGTCCAAATGCTATGAAATTTTTAGAGGAGCTTCCTGATGCACTCGAGAACTTCCGTGATTGATCTTAGCTTGATTGGACCACTTTGGATAGGTACAAATTGAACAAGCATCGATCCATAATCACCACAGATTGATGTGGTGGGCCCACCAGTGTAAGATAAGAGGTATTTCAGGGTTTGAGGTGGATATTTTCGAGTCTACACCTATAAATACGAGTCATATGGCAACTAAAGAGGGGATCTTCTCCTTCTCTTATGTGGAAACTCTGTCATTTTTGTTATTGATTTTCAAAGGCTTGTAATTATAAAACAAAAGGAATAAAAGGATCGATTCAAAGTGGACATAGGCCGGATTTCCGAACAAAAATAAACCTTGTGATCTTTCTGCTTTCTTCTATTTTAATTTTGCTGTTTCTTCGTTTTCATTCTCTACTTCATCTAGATCTATGATCTGTGCCAGAAGATTGTGGATTTGTATGCTACACTGGAACTTTCACGACTTTCGGGGTTTGTGACCAACTTTGGTGCAAACACTTTGGTGCTTTCACTGGGAAGGACTAGCTCCTGCTACATCAGATTTCGAGTTCAGATTTGGTGAGCCTAGGGATCAGATCTACAAAGGAACAATGACAAGGCAATCTATAAGAAGACAAAGGACTGAATAGAGTCAGCATGAAGGGAGTCAAGAGGCATCCTCAGGAGCAAATCAGGCCTCGATCTTCATCACCAAAGACGAGATAGAAACGATGATAAAGGGACAAGAGGAGATAGTGCAAAATCTACTTTGACAAGTTGGAATGCATAATCAAGGGAATGCAACTGCAGGAGATGCTGGAGATGGAGGTCGGGAGCATAGCGCAATTAGAATTCAGAACAGAGCACGACCATCAGGACCAGCACCAGAACTAGGGGGCACTCACCCGGAGCATGTTGATCCAATCCCAGACAGAGTACTAGGTGGAGTTGTGCAACATGGCTTTGATATAGGAATGGATACCCGTCCATGAGAGCAGATTCCAGGTCTCCCTCGTGAACTCGGGGGGCGGATTGGAGGTAACAGACAAGGACTACAGCTTGGTGACAGTGATAGATTGGCCGAGATGGTTAGGCGAGCCATGAGAGGCAGATTGGTGAATATGGACTTGGGGGATGTGAATAGGAGTCTCTTTGCTCTAATGATTAGGCAAGCTAGAAACCTGCTGGATTTCAAACTACCAACATTAGAGATGTATAATGGAAGAACGGATCCTGTTGTTCACTTGACGAGGTACATGAGGCGTATGGAGGTACTGGGAGCATCGAAAGAGGTCATGGCATGATGCTTTCCTTTGTTTTTGATGGATATAGCAGCATTATGGTTCAGATAGTTGAAGATTGGCTCTATTAGCGCATGGATAGAGGTGATTGAAAGGTTTATGAGGTAGTTCCGGATCCACATAGTCCAACCTAAGAATGTAATGATTTTGACATCGATGAAATAATGGAAAGGAGAGTCACTCAGAGATTTCTTAACCAGATTCAATGCGGCAGTGGCTTCGGTGGATTGACCTGATCTATCAATGGTTTTGATGGAGGTAGTTTCAGGAATTGCAGATAATTCGGATTTCAAGATATCATTGGAGCAGGACCCACCGATGGATCCCCGTGAATTCTACCATGAAGCAGAAAAGTTTCTAAGGCAGGAAGATGCGCAAGATAAGAGAGAAGGGTGAGAGGCTGAAGCTTATGCAGTAAGGGGTAGAGAACCACCCATGGAGGATCCAAACGAAGTTGATAAAAAAAAAGGAAAATGAATGATAATGGTGACACTTAAAAAAGGCCATGGAGGAATTCAAAGGTAACTTTCTATATGGATTTGACTGAGACTCTGGAAAGGATTTACTTGGATACTTGAGGGCACCTCCAGTATCGAAGGCCGGCAAGAAAGGAACCTTCTGAATACGAGCGGGCATCGGAAAAACATTGCATATTCCATGAGCTGAATGGGCACAACACGAACGACTGCAGATATTTGAAGGATATCGTTGAGGAGCATATAAGAAATGGTCATCTACAACAATATGTAAGGAATCGAGCTATGGCAGTGGAACAGGAGCGTCCACCGCCCACCTCGAAGGAGGATGTGGCACTGGATCTAGGCATCGTCAACTTGTTATCAACTAAATGGATTTATGACTTTAAATAAGTAATAGAACTCGAAGTAATACGACTAAGTCACTTGCACATGTACGGGATCGAGGATGGTCCCTAGGCATGCTCTGAGACGATGATAAACCATGTTGCTCGAGTTTATGAAATCTGTTTTTCTTTTCGCTTTCCTAAAAACTTTAGTTTCTCCCTTGGATGTACAGACATTTATTTGGTTTTCCCTGGCTGTAAAAACATTTATTTTTAATGATTGGGTTTGCATTACTGTAGTAAATAATACAGGTCTTGCGATTACTATGCCGACCGGAGAGAAGGGGCAGTGATCGCAGGTTACGAGTCCCTTCGCCAAAGAGTAATGGAATGGACTCGAACAAAATATAAAAGCCCTTGGCCGGAGAGCCGATGACGGAGAATATAAAAGCCCTAGGCCGGAGAGCCGAGACCGGAGAATGTAGAAGCACTTGGTCGGAGAGCCGAGGCCGGAGAATATAGAAGCCCTTGGTCGGAGAGCTAAGGCCGGAGAATATAGAAGCCCTTGGTCGGAGAGCCGAGGCCGGAGAATATAGAAGCCTTTGGTTGGAGAGCCGAGGCCAAAGAATATAAAAGTCCTTGCCCTTGGCTGGAAAGTCGGGGTCGAAATCATATAACACAACCTGGAGAGGTCATGAATTCAGATTTCGGCTTGGGATAAATGAACCCAGAATGGTCCTGAATTTGGCAAGGGGCCCGGAGCGGTCCCAGATTTGGATATCAACCCAGAAAAGTTATGGATTCGGTTATTGGTCATTGGATACTAATGGACTACGACTCAGTTGATGAGTTCGGATAGCTATGTTGGCAAGCATTTGGTTATAAGACTTTGAATCAGACATCGACTCGGAGCAGTCGCGGACTTGTATAGGACTATGGCACTTGGATAGGATGGCTTGGTAATAGATTCGATTATGAATCGGATGGTATGACCATGGATGGAATATGAAATTTGGATGATGAGTTCAGAGCTATTCAAAACACGCCTTCTTACCACATGCATGTTTTGGGGGGCAAATGTTACCCTTTTTGGACAAGGTTGGAATATCAACATCGGCTGGAAATGATGAATATCAGGATTGGAGATCGATTGAAAATAAGGCTATGATCGATACCGTCAAAATTTCACTGAGCTGAGACGGGATCGACTAGGAACGATGAACAAGGTTAGGAAAGGTTATTTTCGAATATGAGGTCAACGGGAGTTCGTATGCCAAAGTTATGGATGGATCAAGGCTCATGGAAACTGGTTCGTATCGATCGAGGTGAATGTTGTTCGTATCCATCGGGATCGATACGAAGAAAGGAAATTTGGATCGATATGAGGAGCAAATGGCTACTGCCAGAAATGTTTCGTATCAATCAACATGCAATCGATACGAAGGATACACACAGGATCGATACTAAGATAGGAGCAAGATATGGTTGCGAAGAGCATAGCCCAGCATTGATACGAAATAAAATGTGTATCCATACGAAGGATACATCCAAAAATGATGGATATGAAGAAAGGAGGTTTGATGGATACGAAGGCATGTGCTTTCGGGGTGCTCAAGGATCGATACGAACAAGGTAACATGAAGAGCAGGGGGTCGATACGAAAAGGCCATTGAATCATCGATGTGAAATAAGCATCCCAGATCGATACGAAGGAGACGTGTTTGAATGATGAGCAGTCAACTCGGCATAAAAAATGGATCTCCCCTGGGTTTCCGAGCCACGTCATCGATGTGAATAGGATGGACACGAAGGGAAAATGGATAGAAGGGATGGAGATGAATTCATGGATACGAAGCTTCCAGCCTACTCGCAAACGACACTTGCATCAATCATAACTCAACATCTACAGGTCCAAAGGCAATGAAATTTTCAAAGGAGCTTTCTGATGCACTCGAGAACTTCCATGATCGATCCCGGCTCGATTGGACTGTTAGTCCGTGAGATGATAGTTTTGATGACAACAATCTTAGAATAGATTATAAAATATAAATACTGAAATTATAAGTTTAGATATATATGTATATGCAGGATTTAACCATGCAGGTACCAAGAATGAAGACTGTACAGTGCAGAGATCCAAGATATCGAGATAGAAGACTCATGAGTATCAAGAGTTCAAGATTTCACGCATAAGTATTTTTATTAGGAATTTTTGTTAAAACTCGTAGAAAAGCACTGGCATCTTAAAATCCAATTTACTCGTGGAATGGAATCCACTTCGAGCCTATTAAAGGGATGAAACCCTAAGTAGGATGGAACCTACGAAAATCTAGTGGAACATTTTTTTGTATCCACTAATTTTAATTCAAATGATTTTACAAAATTATCTTGTTTTCAAAATGATTTCAAAACTTTCCTTTTAAAAACATCAAAACTCTCTATCCTGATTTTAAATAATTTTAGCCTCAAAATTATCTTTAATTTCAAAGTTAAATTACTCCTGATTTTAAACTATCTTTTTAAATTATATATTTAACTTTTATACTTAGATTTAAATATAAAATTATAGTTAAAATCTATATATAATATTCTCTATATTTACTTATGAATTTTAACTATAGTCAAGTATATTTGTAAAGTTTAAAATAGGTTTAATATAAGATAAAGGTTATTTTCAAAGAAAATCAAATCACCAAAAATTGTTTTGGGATGTCGACATGCCTAGGGGGTAACCATGTCGACATGGTGTCAATAGAATTCAAAATTTAAATTTCAAAAGAAGTGTCTATTCTCCATAACTCTTCATGAATGGACTTGACTGTTGTTCTTCTATAAATAAAGGCTAGTTTCAACGAATTTTATATCAGATTTTCTGGTTTTTCACTTCTCTTCTTCTTCCACATTTCTTAATACATATTCTTACCATTACTCTGCCGAAATCAACATTGAATCAAACTCGATTACTTCTAGTTTGATTCTCTATCACTATCTCTACAAGGTTCTCAGTGCTATTCAGAGTTATAGATTTCTTTGTAATCTATTAAGCGAGAAAGGGTGTGATTGTAGCCTTGGAAATCAATCAAGAGAGAAAAGACGTGATTGTAGCCTTGGTAAATCAATTGGGTAAACTTGTGGCCCGGAAATCAAGTATCTCTACCCAGAGGATAGAAATTCTGGAGGGTGTACCTCGTAGCCTTGAAACCGAGGGTGTATTTGTATAATTGCTTTTGAAAGGAAATCCGTACTTGTGTTGCGGGATTTGATGTAGGGTAACTCCGAACCAGTATAAAATCCGGTGTGTTCTTTCCTTTACCGCTTTTATTTTATTTCTTCATTTGTGCTTGTTTCTATGATCATGTATGTGTCTGTATATTGCATACATCGGTGTCTAAATTAACATAAACTCAAAAAGATTTAGAAATTCTTTATTAACACTATTGACCCCCCTCTAGTGTTAATCCTAGCCTCAAGACCCGTAATCTGCATTTCTTACAATTGATATCAGAGCAAGGTTTTCAAAGTTTCATAATTTGATTTTTTAAAAGTTTTCAAAATGGCTACCAACACTGGTATTGTTATTAACACTAGTATCCCTGTCACTAGTTCATTTGTAGAGGGTCAGTCTACTGTCAGACCACCACTTTTTAATGGCAGTAACTATGCATATTAGGCATGTAGGATGAAAATATATTTACAATCTATAGGATTAGACACTTGGAATATCACACAAATTGAATATTCTGAACCCACAACTAATTTTACACAGTGGACTGCTGAGCAAAAGACTGTTGCACAAAATAATTCTAAGGCTATGAATATTCTGTTTTGTTCACTAGATAGAAATGAATTCAATAGAGTGTCAGTTTGTAAGTCTGCATATGGAATCTGAAAAACTTTGCAAGTTACTCACGAAGGAACAAGCAATGTTAAACAGACCAAAATTTCCATGCTCACAAATCAGTTTCAATTATTTAAAATGAATCCTAATGAGTCTATTTCAAATATGTATAGTAGATTTCAGGATATTGTGCATTCTCTAATATCTTTGGGAAAGGAATTTTCTGAAGAAGATCAAGTCAGAAAGATTTTAAATTCTCTAACTCGGGAATGGATCAAAAGACACTTGCGATCGAAGAGGCAAATGACATCAGTACTTTAAAGATAGAAGAACTAATTGAAAATCTAATGCAATATGAAGTTCAAACGATTGGGGGAAGAGAAAGTAAAGCATATGAAAAGAAATCGGTGGCATTCAATGCATTGGCCGATGGATCAGACTCAAACAGCGATAAGGATGAAGAGATAGCCTTTATGACCATAAATTTTAGGAAATTCCTGAAATACAGAAAGATGAATAATCTCAAGAGAAACAACTATAAGAATTCTGGAAATCAGAATGTAGTGCCAAATAATGACAAATGTTACAACTGTGATAAACCAGGCCATTTCAAAAGAGACTGTCCGTATCCAGATAGGCAAAATTCTCCTATAAACAATGATCCAGCAAAAAAACGGAAGCGTGCATTTACTGCTACTCTAGATGACTCAGACTCGTCCTCAAGTGATGATGATCAGAAGACATATAATTCAAATTTGTATTTCACAGTTGTTCATGACTCCGACGAATTCAAAGAAACAGACTCAGAAAAAGGTAAAATTGCTTTCTTAGAATTAGTTGCTTGATTATTTGATTGATTGATTTTGAATTGGTGTATTGTTTGAATTTTAAAATTTATTTTCTATTTTTATTATTATATCATTATTATATCATTATTTTACTATTTTTAATAGTATAATAATATTTTCTGAAATATACTTGAAGTTTAATAATATTTCAGATATATATAGGCATTAAAAATAATAATATTTATATATATATTAGAGAACTTAGAAAAATCAATTCATGAAAATTCAAAGGCAAATGTCGACATGGTCCCTACCATTATGTCGACGTGGGTACCTGAATTTGAATTTCAAAATTTGAATTCAAATGTTTGAATTTCCCTCCACCATTTCACTTCATTCAATTCTATGAAAAGCTACCTTTTGACCAGAGAATATGTCCTTTGAGAATCTATTTATTCACTATCTTTTATCATATCTTTTCACTCTCATTTTCAAATTCAAACTCTCTCTTCATAACTTTAAGCTCTCTACTCTCTACTTTAATGGCTTCTTCAAGCAACCCATCCACCATGAGAATTTTCAGAAAAATCAAAGAGCAATTATTCAATGATCCGGAGGCAATAAAAGCATACATCAATTATGCTAACTATGCCAAAATCCATCCCAGAAAATTTGCTATTTTTCAAGATTTTTCTTCTTATGAAATTGATTCTCTTTTTGCAAACAATGGAGTTCTTAGTCTTATTGATGTTTCTCAAAATGATTTTGTTTGCTATCCAAATCTTGTCAAAATTTTCTATGTGAATGTAAATCGCGGATTTTATGATGGTAATGAGAATGAAATTTGGAATAGTGTCAAAGGCACTAGAATTGTTTTGAATTGTGATCTTTTGGGTATTATTCTCAATTGTAAGTATTCGGGAATGGATCTTTCTAACTTTAAAATCGATGAACATGATCGTGAGACATTACATCACATTTCAAAAGAGATGATGATTTTGAATTTAAAAATAGAAATTTTCGACCAAAAGCAAGAATTGCCAATCTTCTTTTGCAACATACTTTGACCCAAGGTCGGGGAATTTTAACAATCCTACTTCAAAAGTTTGCAAAGCACTGTTTTCTATTTTTGGAAATTATGACATAAATTGGGCGCAAGTTATTTTGGATGAACTTCGTCTCAAAAATCTTGAAATGGGTGAGAATACTTTATATCATGGAATTTATCTCACTCGGATTTTTAACTATTTTGGAGTGGATTTCAAAGGCGAAGAATTTGTTTCTAGAAAGGTTTTCAATCATTCCAACATTTCGCTTATGAAAATTCCATTTGTTTTTCAACCTTATGAGACCCTTACCAAAAAGGAAGAGCGTTTGGCTCATGAGGAAATGGAAGAAGAGGAAGAAGAAGAAGAAGAAGGGGATGAAATGGGAATTGAAGAAGAAGAAGGTGAAACCTCTTTGGAAAGTATTGACTATCCTCCAAATCCGTCCACCAAAACCCTTCTCAAAAACCAAAAGACTATTGTTGAGAATCAACGGATTCTTAAACGATCCATTAGTAAAAAGTTGGATAATATTTCTTCGAAGATGAACAAGTTCATTTCAAAAGTCAGCAAGAAACTTGGACTATCTTCATCATCTTCATCCTCTAATTAGTTTTATCTTCTCGTATCGTGTTGTATTTGTTTTAGTTTGCTTTATTTCAAATATTCATGTAGTTTGTTGTGTGCTTAATCGTTGTATTATCGTAATATGCAATGAAATGAAATTTTCTTTCTGTTATCTACCTTATCTTATCTCCAGAATAAATGTTAGTATATTATATAAATATATATATATAAATATATATGTACACAATTATTCACAAAATCAAATTAGTCATAAGTTTTCACTAACCCATATCGACATCCCCTATATGAGCATGTCACATGTACTGATCAGAAATGACAACTGATTTTGAATTTGAAATTTGAATAATTATCAAATGTCTATTCATTTCAAACGAATTTCTATACCTATAAATACCTGTTTCTTCCAGAATTCTTCACTGAAATTTATTTCTTATCATCTATATCCTTTATTTATTTCACAAATTCAACTATGGCTAATCCTATTCACAATCTATTCGAAAACCTTGAAGAAACCCTTAATTCGTTTAAGAATATTCTCTCGTTTATTCTACTAACCAACGTCACTTGGAATTGAGTCAAATACGGATGATCAAGGAACAAGAAAGGCACTTCGATGCGATACGTTGTATGATCTCCTCTTTGCACAAGGATGATAACGAAGCACATCCTCCTGTCTCTCTCACCAACGACAATGAAAATTGGGATGTAATTAAAGCAGACCCTATATTTGGAGAAGAAGGATGGGTGGAAGTTCCTCGTAACGTTTGATTTCATTACTTTGTTTGATTTGTTTGAATTGATTTGTTTTGAATTGATACTCTGTGTGAATTGATTTCTTGATATTGATTTGAAGTTTGTTGTATAAAACATATATATATATATACACACACATTGAAACGTATATAGTCTTTAATTAGTTATCATGATCATAAGTATAATTATTTCTTAATCTATATATTATATATCCTGTTGTATAGTTTATTAATGCAGGTACTGAAATCCAAGAATGAGAGGGAGTAGTTTTTGTTGATGACAAAGGGGAAGAAATATAAAATAGGGTAGTTAGACATAAATTAAGGGAGAGTTATTAGTTTTAGGGGGAGTTATTAGGATAGAAGTAATATTTTATAAACAAAGGTTGTTATCATCAAAAAGGGGGAGATTGTTAGTCCGTGAAATGATGGTTTTGATGACAACAACCTTAGAATAGATTATAAAATATAAATACTGACATTATAAGTTTAGATATATATATATATATATATATATATGCAGGATTTAACCATGCAGGTACCAAGAATGAAGACTGTACAGTATGGAGATTCAGGATATCGAGATAGAAGACTCATGAGTATCAAGATTATCAAGAGTTCAAGATTTCAAGCATAAGTATTTTTATTAGAAATTTTTGTTAAAACTCGTAGAAAAGCACTGGAATCTTAAAATCCAATTTATTCGTGGAATGGAATCCACTTCGAGCCTGTTAAAGGGATGGAACCCTAAGTAGGATGAAACCCATGAAAATCTTGTGGAACATTGTTTTGTATCCACTAATTTTAATTCAAATGATTTTACAAAATTATCTTGTTTTCAAAATGATTTCAAAACTTTCCTTTTAAAAACATCAAAACCCTCTATCCTGATTTTAAATAATTTTAGCCTCAAAATTATCTTTAATTTCAAAGTCAAATTACTCCTGATTTTAAACTATCCTTTTAAATTAGATATTTAACTTTTATACTTAGATTTAAGTATAAAATTATAGTTAAAATCTATAAATATTATTCTCTATATTTACTTATGAATTTTAACTATAGTCAAGTATATTTGTAAAGTTTAAGATAGTTTTAATATAAGATAAAGGTTATTTTCAAAGAAAATCAAATCACCAAAAACTGCTTTGGGATGTCGACATGCCTAGGGTAACCATGTCGACATGGTGTTAGTTGAATTCAAAATTTAAATTTTAAAAGAAGTGTCTATTCGCCATAACTCTTCATGAATGGACATGGCCGTTGTTTTTCTATAAATAGGGGTTAGTTTCAACGAATTTTATATCAGATTTTCTGGTTTTTCACTCCTCTTCTTCTTCCACATTTCTTAATACATATTCTTACCATAACTCTGTCGAAATCAACATTGAATCAAACTCGATTACTTCTAGTTTGATTCTCTATCACTATCTCTACAAGGTTCTCAGTGCTATTCAGAGTTATAGACTTCTTTGTAATCTATTAAGCGAGAAAAGGTGTGATTGTAGCCTTGGAAATCAATCAAGAGAGAAAAGGTGTGATTGTAGCCTTGGTAAATCAATTGGGTAAACTTGTGGCCGGGAAATCAAGTATCTCTACCCATAGGATAGAAATTCGGGAGGGTGTACCTCGTAGCCTTGAAACCGAGGGTGTAATTGCACAATTGCTTTTGAAAGGAAATCTGTACTTGTGTTGCGGGACTGGATGTAGAGTAGCTCCGAACCAGTATAAAATCCGGTGTGTTCTTTTCTTTGCTGCTTTTATTTTATTTCTGCATCTGTGCTTGTTTCTGTGATCATATCTGTGTCTGTATATTACATACATCATTGTTTAAATTAACATAAACTCAAAAAGATTTAGTAATTCTTTATTAACACTATTCACCCCCCTCTAGTGTTAATTCTAGCCTTAAGATCCGTAATCCGCATTTCTCACATGGACCACTATCCGATCGATACGAATTGAACACGCATCGATCCAAAATCACTATGGATCGATGTGGTGGGCTTACCTTCACACAAGAGAAGAGGTATTTCAGGTTTTGAGGCAGATATTTTCGGGTCTACACCTATAAATAGGAGTCCTATGACAATAAAGAGGGGATCTTCTCCTTCTTTTACGTGGAAACTCTGCCATTTTTGCTATTAATTTTCAAAGGCTTGTAGCTGTAAAAAAAAGAAATAAAAGGATCGATTCAAAGTGGACGTAGGCCGGATTGCCGAACAACTATAAACCTTGTGTTCTTTCTTCTTTCTTCTATTTTAATTTTTCTGTTTCTTCATTTTTAATCTCTACTTTATCATGATTTATGATCTGTGCCTGAAGATTGTGTGCTAACACTGGAACTTTCACGACTTTCGGGGTTTGTGACCAACTTTGACGCAAATAACTTTATTTTTTATAAAAATAATGTACAGGCTAAGTATTTTAGAAATCATATTTTGAATCTGGTAAACATTTGGAAACGTCGTTTTAATACTATACGAACAATCATAGTATAGTGAGAGATAATATCACCCACCCCTACCAAATCAGACCAAACCTTTGCCAAATCGTTGAGCTCTCTATCACGAGCGCAATGCAAGAAACAACGTTCGAAATGGACCTCGTATGCAAAATATATGGCCAAAATAAGAATTGAGATCAAATAAGCGATTCTAATTATAAACACTAATTATCCCCAGTCACATTCTCAGGCCGTGCACGTTTTTGTGCTTCAAACCTATAGCCGCCCACTTCAATTTATGCTATCTCCCTGATACTCGACGAAATCGACCACGGTCTCGCCATGATGCTCCTCATGGCGTCCTCTACGATCTGCACCCGAACTCCACTCGACCGCACGTCCGTACCAAATCGCGACTTCTAGCATGCCATCCATCTTTCTCATGCTACTCCTATGTCGCAACCAATAATCTGCTTCCGATCGATCCAAGATTTACGGCGGAGCAGAGATCGGCAAGAGAAAGTCGATTGTGATCTTCGTTTCGCCTATCGTTGCTTTGATTTTCGGTGATCTCAAACCCTAAATTCATCGATCTCGGCTGTAACAGCCCAATTTTTTAACAAGTATTTTTCACTTGTATTTTAAAAACTTTGGGGTTTATTTAAAGTGATTAAAAATAAAAATAAAAAAACAATTGACCAAATTTTTAATTAAATAATAAATGTCTGAAATTTTGACATGGTTAAGAATTAACTTTAATTTGGAAATTTGGGTTTTTGTCGAAGATGGTAAATAACTTAATTTCTAACAAAATCAAGTTTTAATTAAGAAAACATTAATAGCTTAGGTGGTTAAGACACTTGAGCTATTCACGACAGGTCACGAGTTCGAGTCTTAGCACGGTCAGAATTTCGAATTTTTTTTTTAGTGTATAAATGAACTGGGTAATTACGCGTTAAAAAGGACGCGTAAATTTAGGGAATAAATACCATATACATACATACATACATATACATACATACATACATATACATACATACATACATATATATATATATATAAGAAAACGTATAGAATTTTAATCCGTTATTTCGGTATATTTTGGGCATAAAATATTATGGCTATGGTACACATTCTTAAAAATATGACCTTAGTGTAAATGAGTAAATTTATCAGTGGCATGTGTTTTAAAGGGAAGGAATATTCTAGCATTCAAATTAAATATGTTGCATCTAAATTCAACGCATTACTTTAAAAATTTGATTTCCATATTTTTTTTTCCATTCAACAAAATTTATTTCTTGCATTTTTCAAAACACAATTTTCTCCTAAATCTCAGTCATGCGCGGTATCCATTCTCCTATCTGCTTGCCTATTTCATATGCGTTTTTCTCTTTACTCATATTTCTTACGTTATTTTTCTCTTTCCAGTAAAATTTACTTCCCAATTTATATATATATTAATTTGATTAAATCATTTCCTAAAAGTCTAAACATAAACTGAAAGTTTTGAAGTTTTTAAATTTTGTTAAAAGACAACTCAAATTCGCAATGTTAATAAAAAATGAATTTTGTATATTTAAAATACAAAAATTGTAAGCGAATTTAATTTAAGTAATAACTTTGTAAAGTTCAGTGTTTTACAGACTGTTAAATTTCGCATTTAAAAAGGGCATGCATTGTAATGATATAAGTAACGTAAAAATGTATAAATTAAAAATGTTATTTTTGCATAAATTTTGGGCGTAAGGTAATGCGTCAGTTTGACGTATTTTAAAAATCATATTTATATCTATATGGATTAAAATATCAGCCAGTAGTTTTATAGTAAACGTTACCTTTTCCATAGCTTTCAATTGGGTTTTAATTTTTGTATATGACTTTTTCATTCCAAAATCTTTGCCAATTCTTGCCGTTTCATTTAATAAAGATCAAAATTTCATATAGCTGATCACGCAACTATTAAATGGTATAAAATGTTGAAATCAAATTTTCATAAATTGGCAGCATAAATCACGCATATAAAATAACGTTCAAACTAAAGAAACTGGAAAGTAATCAACGCATGCATTCAAATCTGTCCTTGAAGTAGCATCCAAAGCAAATTAATACTTGCTGATTCTTTGTATATAAATCTCTCAGACTATAAAAATAGCACGCAACTTTTAATTGGAAAAATATATATAACGTTACAATCAATTTTCGTATAACTGGCAATAATAAATCACGCAACTTTCTGGTCTGCCTAAATGTTTATCATCACTTGTCATTCTTGCCTGCTTGTTTGGTCCCCTATATTTCGCAAGCCTTATCCATAAATACATAAGAAAGAATTTTATAAATTAAGAATCAATCTCTTGCCTAAATTCACGCATCATTCTAGGAATTCATTAAATCAAAATTTTGTATAGCTGGGAGAATTTCAAATTTCATTCGAATTTGTCTATTCAGTTCAAAGCAAATTATATTTGATTACTGTTTTCCTATAATCACGCAAGCCTCCCATATATATTATTGTGCAACTCACATCTCAGAAGGTCTCACGTGCCTTCATAACTCTCAACTTGTTTTCTTATATATATATATATATATATATATATATATATATATATATATATATATATATAAAGCCTCACACAAAAACTTTATATTGCATCTAAAATTTGCCTTCGTTCTTCTTGAGAAATTGCACAGGTATGGCCACACCTTGCTTTCATTTATTTTGTTTTTCTTCTTGTTTCATTTGGTCCAATGTCCACACTACTCGGCTGCTCCACCACCTGTCCTTGCCACATCTCCTTTTTCCCTCTCTGATCTATTTTGACATACATGTCAGATTGTTGTAGGAAGACAAGCTTAGTATCCTTCTTTTGAATTCTATAGAAAATGCATGCATTCCTGTAGTTGTGGCCACTTGAACTTCTTGCGTGAGTCTTTTTTTATATGAATTGCTAAAGTGTGTCATCTTTGAAAAAAATGGTAACAAACAAAACTAATATCCTTCATTTGCATACACTTACACGTGCAAAATCACGTTTGTTTCAACAGATAGGTAGAACTTTTTATTACCTAAATTATTTCCAAAATATGCAGTGACTTGTATATTTTGAGTGCATGCTTACGGGGTTTAAAATAGGCAAGCAGACCGTGACATTTATTTAGTTTGTATCACCTTGTTTTGTGAATTCATGCATGAGTCATTTTAATAAAATGTTTAAAAAAAAGTATATTTTTATTTGCATCTCCGGAAAAAAAAAGTATATTTTCATTTGCATCTCTGGAAAAAAAAAAAGAAAAAAAATGCATGTTTTAAAAGATGAGGTAGGAGTGACTGTGCTATGTTGCGTGTTCAAGTTTTGGGAACCAACATGCTTCACTTTTATTTAACGTGATTTTTTATACAGAGAAAGAAAAAAGAAAAAAAAAAGAAGAAAAGAAAAAAAAAATATATATTAGTTACAAATTTCACTGTTTTCAATTTCTGAAGAATTTTAGTGTACGCCACCTGTTTGTAGAAAGGGAATAACGTATTGTGTCCACCTTTTTCTTTCCAGCTTTTGCCTAAAACTTTCCACTATAATTTTCATGGGTACGTAAATAGTTAAGATTTCACTGCCTGGCCTTGAGAACGTGGGCAAGTCGAGTAGTGGGAGTGGTCGAGTCAAGTCAAATTCTATTCATTCCAGTTGTTTCGAAAATTTTGCTTTGACCGTAATTTTAAAAGTCGCGTATTTGGTATTTGGATCTTATTTTAGATTTGAATCAAGGCGTGGCATCCGCGGAAACCTAATCGGGCCATTTGTACGATCCTTTATCAAGTGGTAAAATCGTTTGAATCTGATTGTCTGTAGTTTAAGGTGAGTATTTCTCACCAGACAAACATACCTATATTTCTGTGAATTATCGCAAGTGTATTTGTAAATTATTTATTAAATGTCATCTGCCTGTGATATAACGTATGATGTTAAACCCCATTTTAAATTGACACCTCATCAGTTGTTTATCTGTTGTAATATAGTTGCAGTTATATTATTTAATGCTTATTTACTGTTAAATCATCACTGCAAGTTCCCTGTAAATTGAGATCGTTATAGGCTGAAATGATAGGCCTGAACGACAACTATTATCCATATATTTATTTAATTGTTTAAATTTGATTTGTTAACTTGGGATTGCGGGTTTGAAATGATAGGACCCGGGATTTTGTAAATTGCGGATTGAAATGATATAAATCCGTATCACTTGACCTAGGCTAGAAAACTATATACAGACCCGTGGTTTATATAATGTTTTTCTGAAATATTTTAAATTTATTTTAAAATGGAAGTTTATAATATTCTGGTTTAAATATATTTAAAGGATTTTTATAAGATTTATAATGATTTTGAATGAGTTAAAAATGTTAAATAAATAAATAAATGTTTAAATAAATTTTGGAATATAACTTATTTTGGGAATTTCTGAATTTTGTTAAAAATAAGGTTTCAGTTAAGTAAATAATTGATAAAAAGTTATATTTGGGTATTTAAAACTTGATGGTTAAGTTAATAGTCTATTACAGCACTTTAATGCTGTCTTTTATAAACGAACTGTTTTAACCTATAGACTTTAGGTAGCATTTCATAAGTGCTACAGAAACTGGGATTTTGATTATTTAAAAATAAATTTATGGAAATAATCTTTGGGGAAATGGGTTTAAATTTTGGAAGTTAATATGTAATTAATAAAAATAAGGAATTGACTTTGAATGGTTTTAAATGGAAGAATTTAATTTTAAAAAAAAAGGGTGAGAAAAAGGCAGTCAATTCCTAAAATAAATTGAATAGATTTAAATGGACCATTTTATAAAATGACTAATGTTTAAAAACAATATTTTGATATTGAAGGTATTTGAAATTTATTTTGATTTCAAAATATAAATACCATTTTTAAAAAAGTTGTAACCATGTGTTATAATAACGTTTGGTTGTTAAAGAGACCGGGATCGGATATCTGGCATACTCTCTGTCGATACCGAAAACCACTTTGACAACCGTGTACGCGGTGGAGATTCCAGAATGAAGTAGGATGGTGGTGGCGTTTTCTATGAGGTAAATACGTGGACCCGACTCCCGTGAGTTGGCATAAGGTGGCTAAAACAGGAGCGATTGACGGATTAATGAGGTAGCACCTCTGATCGGACGCACTTCTTCGTATGCCATTCTATTACTTATGTGATTGTATTGGTGCGCACCTTTGATTTGGGAGTGTTGTTCGAGGTGGACGGTAGCTGCGCGCTACGCGTTACCATCGGTCCAGAAGCGTAATTGGTATATCTATCCTGACATTGCCTAGTTGTGCCGTGTCACCTAACATAGCGAGCCTTGTACGAGTTTGGTTTTCTCCCGTAGCCCGTGTGGTATCCTCTGGTGGCTTCCCGATCAGGAGGGACCATGATATTGGATGGACTAGTGGGACTATTACGTGTTAAGGTGGAAAATGTAAAGCCTTAACGCTATTTAAAAGTAAGTTTATTTTACTAATAGACATTATTATAATAGCGAATATTACTACATAGTAAATAGTTTAACGGATCCTTAGAGGATGGGCGGTGCCAAGCATCTTTTAAGTTACTTGCTTTATATTACAGTACACTTGAATTAGCTTACACTATATAAGTATGCATGTCCTGACTCGAGTGTTTATGTTTTATGTTACGCTCGGGTCAGCCTGAGTTGCAGTTCAGTCATCATCCCGGAGCTAGGACTTCTGTAGATCCTTTCAAGTTGTTGGATTCTTTCTGTCCGTTATCTTATTTATGAAATCAAGACTTTGGGATTTTTGGATTTTCTATTTGATGATTTAAACTATATTTGGGATGGAAGACTTTGTAAATTGTATTTGTTGAGACTATTTTAGTGGCTTCATGAACCACTAAGTATTTTTAAATTCCGCTGCGAGTATTCTGTTTTTGTGTCTGTGATTCTGTGATTAATTATTACTGTATATTTTGAGATTTGCCAAATTTTATTTACAACGCGGTATTTTGAACAATTCAAGTCCGACATGTGCGGATGCGAATGGTTGAAAATATCGGGTCGTTACATCGGCCAACGTTGACAAATCAAAATTCCGCCACGATTATCGCGTAGCCTTCGATGATGCGATCTCGACGAATCAAATGATGTTGTTAGTGGAGTGGATGGAAATATTAAGTTTTGAAGTTCAAAATGAATATTTGGCCATGGATTTTGAGAAGCACGTATGAATAGTAATGTGAATAGCGAACAACCAATAAGAATTTGGGGTTATGGATAATAACCATAATATAAGCAATATTATATTAGTTTTATTCAATTTCTCAAATAAAACCATCATGCATTTTAAGCCCGTACGATCGGACGATGCATGTGTTATCCCCTTTTTTGGTCAAAACTGGAATATCAACAAATTGGTAAGAAATGTTGGATGTCGGGGTTAAGCTCCGATCAGGACGAAATTGATTGGAGATGATGATGAGGATTAGGAGAGGCTATGTTTCAAATTTCAGGTTAATCAGAGTTCGTATGAAGCAGATATGATCGATGCAAGGTAGGAGGGACATACTATTCGAACTCCACATGTTCGGCATTCTCAAATATGAAGGCTCATTCGGCATTCCCAACACAAGCGATCATTCGGCATTCTCAATATAACATCCATTCGGTAGTACCGAGACCGAACCAAAGTACCACCAATCCAAACCTTCTCCAAGCAAGGCCGGTCCAAAGCATAGCCGAACCAGACCTCACCACGCCACTACCTGCCGAATCAAACCCAAAGTGCCACTGCCGAACCAACTCCTCTACCCTCCACTGCCGAACCAACCTACCTCCAATCACCACCGAACCAGCCTCTACCGAACCATGCTACTACCGGTCCATCTCCATCTCTACGCTACTACCGGTCAAACCTTCCACCGAACCAAACTCATTCCCTACCTACCACCAGTCCAAACAACATACCACTCATCGCCGAACCAAGGTGCTGCCGAACCAGCACTGCCAGGCCAGATTGTTTCAGCCCAGGTCCACCAGCGGCTATATACATCCGAGACCCCTGCCCCCAGCCTCACTCTATAAATAGAGGGGCAGGGGTACAACAATGGCAGACAAGTTTGAGAGCTCAAGCCTGGAAGGAACTTTCAAACAAGTTTGATATACTAGTATTCAAAGCTTTGTACTTGTAATCGGATCGGAAAAGGAGAATAACATATAAAGTGGACGTAGGCACATTCTGGCCGAACCATTATAAATCTGCGTGTCTTTTACAGTTTAGTCCCTGCTTTTTACGTATTTGCATAAACCACCCAAGATCTGTGATTTGTGTTTGAATATTGCTGATTTGTATTCATACACTGGTGCTTTCACGGTATTTGGGGTTTGTGGCCAATTTTGGCGCGAACACTTTGGTGCTTTCACTGAGAAGAACTAGCGCCCGCTATATCGGATAGAAGTTTGGATTTGGGAGACAATGGCTAGGCTAAATAGTAGAAGGCAAAGGGCTGAGAGAAGCCAACCAGAAGGAAGTCAGCAAGCATCCTCCGGAGCTGAGGAAGGACCGGCTTCGATCTACATAACCCGGGATGAAATGGAAGCCATAACAAATTCACTGCAAGAGAGGTTGTTGAAGAGTCAACAGGAGATGATGCAGACTTTCTTGGAGCAAATGAGAGCTGCAGGGACCCAGAACTTAGGAACAGCTACATCAGCCGCGTATGCAGGACAAGGAGCTAGGGTTATGGAACCCAATGGAGGACAGGATGCAGAGCCAGAGGGCAATCGACAAGGGGTTGGGGGCAGGCCCGCAGGATCCAACACAGGAGGATCTTTGGAAGGAGTTCAACAGGCTAGAACCAACGTTGCTGCTAGCGAGCCACATGAAGAGTATGTACCGGAATTCCCTCGGGGGCCACCCCCGACAGACAACGATGGATTGGTAGATATAATCAGGAAGACTGTGCGAGGTGGTTTGACCAACGGAGACTTGGAAGGAGTGAACAGGAGTCCGTTCACTTGGGAAATAAGGATTGCTCAGAATCCACCTAAGTTCAAGCTACCTAGCGTGGAGGTATATGATGGCAAGGTAGACCCTACGGATCACTTGATGAGGTACACCAGACACATGGAGGTGCTGGGGCATCGGAGGAAGTGATGGCCCAATGCTTCCCCTTGTACTTGACGGACTTAGCTGCGATGTGGTTTAGGCAGCTGGAAGAAGAATCTATCAGGACTTGGAGGGAATTGGTGGAAAGGTTTTTGGGACAGTTTCGGGTTCATGTCAAGAGACCAAAAAACGTGATGACATTGACATCGGTAAAGCAAAGGATGGATGAATCGCTTAGAGCTTTTCTAACTCGATTCAGTGCCGCAGTTGCTTCGGTGGATCGGCCCGATCCATCGATGGTTTTAATGGCAGCAGTATCAGGAGTCAGGGAGAATTCGGATTTCAAGGTATCTCTGATACGAGATCCCCCACGGGTTCTCGATGAATTCTTTCACGAGGCAGAAAGGTTCCTTCGGCAAGAAGATGCGAATACGGATTTAAAATTAAAAAAGGTTAATGCAGTGGAGGTTAGGGGACCATCCAGCAAAGGTTTGGATAAAGACAAAGGAAAAAGGAAGTTGGACGATGATTCTAGAAATGCTAGAAAGCAATGGAAGGATCCAAAGTTTTCCACATACACAAGATTGAACGAGACGCTGAAGCGGATATACCTGAATACTCGGAATCGCCTCCCCTACCGGAGGCCGGCTAGGAGAGAACCAACAGAACGAGAAAGAACATCATGAAGGCACTGTCTCTTCCATGATTTGGATGGACACGACACCAACAGCTGCAGGCACCTAAAGGACATAATTGAGGAGCATGTAAGGAATGGACAGCTGCCACAATATGTTGGACCTCGGAATGCAACGGCGGGCAGGAGCAACCGCCGCCTACCTCAAGCTACGATGGCGGGAGGCCCAGGAATGATGGATGATTGATCATCCATTGACCAGGTTATTATGAAATAAGTAGCGAACTATTGGCAAGCAACCAAGTCATTTACACATGTACGGGGATGGAGATAGCCCCTAGGCATGCTTTGAATGATGATAAACTGCAATGCTATGGTTTGTGAAATTTATCTTTTGCTTTTGGATTGGACACTGCTTTTGTTTTTGGTTTTCGGTTTTGGAGCTTGGATTGAGCTCCTGGTTTTTCTTGCTTTTTGATTTGGATTTTCCTTTGGATGATTGTTTTCGGTTTTGGATGCTGGTTTGGATTTCTGGTTTTCTGGTTTTGGATTTGGATTTTGGATTTGGATTCTGGATTTGGATTCTGGATTTGGATTTTGGATTTGGATTTTGGATTTGGATTTTGGATTGGATTTGGATTGAATTTTTATCTGATTTTTGATAAACGGTCGTCGGGTATGTATTATGCCTGGCAAGGGGTGAGTCGCTTTGCCCGAACGTGGTAAATTGACTCATTCAGGTCGTCGAGTATGGACTATGCTCGGCAAGGGTCCGGAGTGACCAGGATTCGGCCTAGGACTTAGGCCCTGTATTATCAATTGTTATTTCCAGGTCGCTGAGTATGGACTATGCTCAACAAGGGTTCGGAGAGACCAGGGTTCGGCTTAGGACTTAAGCCATGGCATTGCACAGCGTCCAGGGACACTGGACCAAGGTCGTCAAGTGTGGATTACGCTTGGCAAGAAGCTGGAGAGGTTAACGTCCAGGGACACTGGACCAAGGTCGTCAAGTGTGGATTACGCTTGGTAAGAATCCGGAGAGGTTAACGTCCAGGGACACTGGACCAAGGTCGTCAAGTGTGGATTACGCTTGGCAAGAAACCGGAGAGGTTAGCTTAACGTCCAGGGACACTGGACCAAGGTCGTCAAGTGTGGATTACGCTTGGCAAGAACCCGGAGAGGTTAGCTCAACGTCCAGGGACACTGGACCAAGATCATCAAGTGTGGATTACGCTCGACAAGAACACGATGAGGCTAGCTTAACATTCAGGGACACTGGATCACGACCGTCAGGTGTAGATTGCACTTGGCAAGAGCCCGGAGAGATTATGGATTTGGATATCGACCCGGAGAGGTCCTGGATTCGGTTATCGGCTATTGGATAAGGATGGTTTGGGATTCGGTTGCCGAGTTCGGATGGACATGAAATTGGTTCAAACTTTGGTTATTGGATTTGGAATTGGACATCGAGTCGGAGCAGTCAAAGATAACATACTCAGGCAATATGATTATGGACTTTGGATATTGGACTCGGAACTATTCAAAACACGCCTTGTTATCACAAGGCATGTTTTGGGGGGAAAAATGTTATCCCATTTTTTGGTCAAAACTGGAATATCAACAAATTGGTAAGGAATGTTGGATGTCGGGGTTAAGCTCCGATTAGGACGAAATTGATTGGAGATGATGATGAGGATTAGGAGAGGCTATGTTTCAAATTTCAGGTTAATCAGAGTTCGTATGAAGGAGATATGATCGATGCAAGATAGGAGGGACATACTATTCGAACTCCACATGGCTCATTCGGCATTCTCAAATATGAAGGCTCATTTGGCATTCCCAACACAAGGGATCATTCGGCATTCTCAGTATAACATCCATTCGGTAGTATCGAGACCGAACCAAAGTACCACCGATCCAAACCCTCTCCAAGCAAGGCCGGTCCAAAGCATAGCCGAACCAGACCTCACCACGCCACTACATGCCGAATCAAAACCAAAGTGCCACTGCCGAACCAACTCCTCTCCCCTCCACTGCCGAACCAACCTACCTCCAATCACCACCGAACCAGCCACTACCGAACCATGCTACTACCGGTCCAGCTCCATCTCTACGCTACTACCGGTCCAACCTTCCACCGAACCAAACTAATTCCCTACCTACCACCGGTCCAAACAACATACCACTCACCACCGAACCAAGGTGCTGCCGAACCAGCACTGCCAGGCCAGATTGTTTCAGCTCAGGTCCACCAGCAGCTATATACATCCGAGACCCCTGCCTCCAGCCTCACTCTATAAATAGAGGGGCAGGGGTACAACAATGGCAGACAAGTTTGAGAGCTCAAGCTTGGAAGGAACTTTCAAACAAGTTTGATATACCTGTATTCAAAGCTTTGTACTTGTAATCGGATCGGAAAAGGAGAATAACATATAAAGTGGACGTAGGAACATTCTGGCCGAACCACTATAAATCTGCGTGTCTTTTACAGTTTAGTCCCTGCTTTTTACGTATTTGCATAAACCACCCAAGATCTGTGATTTGTGTTTGAATATTGCTGATTTGTATTCATACACTGGTGCTTTCACGGTATTTGGGGTTTGTGGCCAATTTTGGCGCAAACAGCATGCATTGGCCACGAAACTCCTCTACGTGCATCTTCTTATTTTTACGGTGTCGATGGTGTAAATTTTGTCGTTGTCCGAGACCACGCTTCGGGATGATAATTTCATGCCTCTCGAGGCCGTTTCGACCATCAGATCGTCCAATCTTTAAATATAGTGAATTTTATACTCATTTTAATTCGTAACGTTGATATGAACTCAACGGAAATGGTCTCGAGTCCTGCTTTGATCATGTGCGAAAAAACATATTTTTGCTACCATCAATAAATAATAATCTAATATTTAAATGAATTATCTAAATATCCAACCGTTATAAATACGGGTTGTTACAAAACTATCCAACTAAAATGATTCGCACAAGGAAAGAATGAGATGATCCAATTATTCCGTTCTAGCCATCGTTTCCCTCGTGCTTATAGTTTTAGTTCAATCAACAATAGCTCAAAACCCTGATGCTCAAGCATATATTTACGCTCACAATTCTGCACGTGCAGAGGTGGATGTACGGCATGTATCATTGAATAAAACAGTTGCAGAATACGTAAAGGACTATGTAAACCAAAGAATCGTAACACGTTCAGTACAAGGATCTCCCTATGGTGAGAATATCTTACAAGGGCCGAGTGCTGCTTACACAACAATAGATGCTGTGAACATGTGGGTTGGCAAGAAGCTGCACTACGACTATAACAGTAACACGCGTGCTTCTAGCAAAACCTGTGTCACTACAGGTAGGTCGTGTGGGCTACCTTGGTTAATATTGGACGACGTGCACGTGTAACATGCAACAGTGGCAGAGTCACTTGCAATTATTACCCACCTAGAAACTACGTAGGAGAATAGCCTTACTAGCTACCTGAGCTAGATCCTAGCAGTTATATGTTAAATATACACAAATGGTACCTATTTTCGTACTTACACAGAATAAGCTACCCTATAGCCTTGTTATTGATTTAGTTTCAGTGTTGGGTTTGTGCCCAGATTCATAATGGTTTGATTAATCATATGTTATAATATTTTTCAGATGGGTTTTAAACTTCAACTTCTCGTGGTATATAATCTCTATCACTAATACAGAAAATTCGTTGAATTAATTTACTCGGCGTATTTTTGAAATTTCGAAAATATCATTGCTTTCCGTTTACAATAATATAAACAGTCCGTGTGCGAAGCGCGGGCCAATTCTAATATTCATAACTATAATTGATCTGCCATTATGTTATCAAATTCAAAGCTTGTTGTATATTTTCAAAATTGCTTCCATTTTTCTTTTTCTTTTTTAAAGAAGTAGAGGAAAGAAAGAATAGTCATACATCATGGGAAATATGAAACTAAATTTGTTTAAATATAGATTTTTGATGAAAAGATTAGGTTCTTTGGGCATTTAAATGTTTGCTAAGTTGTGAGGAGGGCACCGCTACCGTCCGTCTGGGTTCGAATCTAAATTGACGAAGTTAATTTTTGTTGAAATGAGCAAGATTTAGATTCAAATTCAAATTTAGAAGAACATATTTGGTGGAAGGTAGGACGGTTGGTGATGGTGGGATATTTGAATGAACGAGCCAAATTCAGATTCAAATTTAGAAGGACAGATTTGGTGGGAGGTAGGACAGTTGGTGATGGCGGGATATTTGAATGAACGACACGATCGTCAACAACAGTTTTGAGCCGTTGGAAAGAATGCAACGTTTTGAACAGATGCATCTCCAACACTATAAATAGCGATGCTCATAACCGTTGCTATTTTAACAACTCTTATCTTCTTCTTTCATATTTCGCAAAGTTAGAAAGTGCTACAAACCATTTTCATCGCAACCAAATTTTAAGACATTTATGAGGTGTTACAAATGCAGAAACGCTACAAATCTGTTCTCTTCTTCTCCATTCTATTCTCTACATATTTGCATCATCGGAAACTATAATAAAGTGTTTTTTGTCGGATCAAGATCGTACAAATCCTGAATCTGGTTATGCTATTCCAAAACTTTATTGGATCCTAAAACAAATTTTTATTAATAGTTGGTTTGTAAGCGCAATCTTTTGGTCCGACTATGAATTTTCAAAATTACCCTTTATATACAATCTTTAAAAAATTTATCCACTAACTGATCCTAAAAAATAACATCTGCAGATTTGTTCTTGAACTCGGTACATCTATTAATTGGTCCTAAAAAATACCATCAACGCACTTGATTCTAAACTCATGCATATAACACGATACTTTTATTACATATAATATTATCGTCAAGTGCATATTATGAATATTACCAAATGTTAATCACTTAAAAATATGATCTAGCAAATATAATTTTTTTGCAAATTTATAATGTTGTTTTTACATATATTACCAAACTTAATATCATTCAAAAATATGATTTATCAAATAAAGTTTCTATACATTTTTGCTTTTTATTAATTGATAACGGAAAAAAAACATTCAAAATAACAAAAAAAATTAAACGATACAACTTAGAAATAAAAATTCAAACTAACAAAAAATAAAATTAAACGATGCAATTTAGAAATAAAAATTCAAGCTTACTACACATGATTCCAACGTAAAATCATAACCAAATATTTATGAAAAATTATTTTTTTAAAATATGTTAAGCATATATAATTTGTAAAAAAATCAATTTATCCACGAAGGGTGTACTATTGTCACGCGCGAAGCGCGTGCCGAAACACGCGTAGTTTGATAATCCGTTTGTACTTGGTGAATTGAACTACTATCTATAAGAATCTATACTTTAGATTCTTAAAGTTAAAAGTACAACATTATCGTCATCTTCCTCGTCTCGAACCACAAATTTTCTAGCAAAGCTTAGATTATCCTTAAGCTCCATCGCTCTTGGCATCTTAATTTCATGTACCATGCATGCATCATTTAAACTTGAGCACATGATCATGGTAATTGAGAAAATAAACATAAAAAAACGTGGAACTAGCTACCATCGGATACCATAGATTCTAAAGAGAAGGTTATATCAAATAGTTTGTACAATGTACCGATAATTATATTTAAAATCATATATGGAACAATCGATTGCATCCTATGATCTTATCTCTCAACGTTTTCCGTGTCTGAAGACTCTTAGACATATGAAATTTCTATTTCCTGAACATGCGTCCAAATTTGTGCACATAATTTCATTAAACAAAACAAAATTGTAATTAAGAAGAAGAACACCTTAGTCGTATTATTTTTTTATGCAAAAAAATGATGTACGTTTAGTGATCTTTGATGTATGAATAGAACGCAAATCAAGGAGCATATATACACATACTGTTGATTTAGTGATTTTTATGCAAAATTAATTGGCCGAAATTATACAAATCACCAAATCAATTATATGCATTATCCAAATATTGTACTGAAGTTATTTGGGACGATACGTTTAATATTGGATGAGCAAGCATACCATGCACCCGAGGACCTGCAATTACATGTGTGCTAAATTTTTACAGCTCACGCATTTGGCTGTTATCCAAGCATTGGTCTGAATGACTTTAATTACCGTTCTACGCTAATTCAGTTCTATAAACTTCAGCTTCTTCTGTTGGTTCTAAAGTTCTTTATATGTATAACTATTTACTAGCATGCCTGATTTTGGTTCCAATGTAAGAAAAGGTGCTAGTTACCTATATATTGTCAATCTGCTTCATTTCTAATTAATGTAAACATAAAAAACGTATTATTCAATCAAAACTGAAAATTTCGACATGGATGCATACGTATGATCAACAAACAAAATTTAGAACATTATACGAAACGTTTTATACCCTCACAGAGTACCTAATAACCATATATGGCTACAAGTTGATCGTTAAACAATTGAACCATATATATAAACACCTAGTAAACAAACTAACACCAGATATGACCTACAACTGGATATGATTTTATGTCCAAGCTGAAAATATTGATTTCGTCGAAAACAATTAATACAAAATTACATTGGAAAAATTCAATTGCAAAAGGATCTGCATGTTTGAGCAACTGGTGATACATTTATTAAATAATATTAAAACAAAAGAATTTGAAGCTTTCTTGTTAATTCTATGATTTTTCTTTAATATGCTTAATTTTCCCCAAATGGAAATTTTATTTTCAAAATACAATAATTTACAATTTAACAATTATTCTACTAAACTTTTAATACTAGTTTACATTTAAATACCTACTTTTAAACGAATTAACAATTATTTACAAATCTTTTATGATTCTCATTCAAAATTTTGCATTATAGTTCACACATTTAAATTAATTGCACAATCTTAAATTTAAAATAATTGATTAACTTAGTTAATTAATATTTATTAATAAATACTAAAAGACGAAATTTTCAATATGTATACAATAGACGCACCAAAAATTTGGTTAAAAAAATTCATTTAGATGCATGTATAAACATAACACAAATTGTACATTCATGACAATAACAAAATTTATTTTATAATTTATTTACTAAATGAATTTATGATACATTGCACTACTCAATTCTATTAATTTCAAATGCCTAACATTTTAAATTATTTACAATTACTTAGAAACCCTTCTTAATTATCTTTTAATATTTTTCATTCAAATCCACATATTTAACTAATTGTGTAATCTTAAATTTAAACCATTTAAATAAATATGATTAACTAATATTTCTTATTTATCTAACAAAACTTAAAAATATGAAGATTTCAATATATACAATATTCATGTATATGTGAAAAATGATAAAATTATTTCTTATTTATTCAGATATATAAAGATATTTAAATTGTATAACATAAAATGTATACATACATAATAATAACTCTTATAATCTCTAATTCATTTGTCTTAAAAAAATTATCACACATTTCATAACATAATTTTAAAAATATTTAAAAGATAAAATTTTAATTTATAACAGTACGATGTGAACACACAGATTACACCGAAAAAAAATAGATTATATGAACAATCTCACTTTCAACGTGTTATCAAATCATACACAACTCATAACTCAACTAAATGCTCTAAGCATGACCCTTCTATAAGAACATGAAAACAAATCTATGGTAAACTACAAGGATAAAATCGTTTAAAAATGAAAACTTAATAATGAATAAAAGTTCACATGTCTGATTCAAAAAAAAGTTCACATATAGATAAACTAACCACAAGACTATACCCTTCTCGATTACAAATTTGTACAAATATCTTCTCAATTTTCTCCAACTTTTTTACATTTATCTCCTTATATTTAATTAGTTGTGTTGATCATTAATTCAAATTATTCAAAATTTGATTATTTAATGTTCATTAATCCATTTATAAATCCTTCAAAAAGATGACAATTCCACACACACATACATAATAATCATATTAACAAAAAGATGAAGTTACTTACACTACTAGAAAAGGCTGAAATATACCGACAAAAGCTTGCGACGGCTTTCGACGGGCCGTTGAAAACCGTCGAAAATTCGCGAATATTAGGCCTCGGTCGAGGCCTTTCTTCCTTATTTTGCTGAACGAAAAAAAACCTAAAAAGTCTAAATCTCAATTTCAAGCTTCCAATCTTCAAATTCAAGTTTTCGGATCCTCCACGTCTGCTTAATCACGGTCTATTTCTTTTAATCTCAGGTGTAATTATTTATTTTTGTGAAAAAACTAATTTTTACCCTAAATCTAGATTTGCATAAGTTGATAAATTAGGCCTAATTAGTGATTATAGTTGTTTCTAATAACCTAATAATGGTTTATAGTATCATTTGGTATGCATATTTCATATGTTATCGAGAAATTGTAAAGAGTGGGTATAATTTGTGATTATGCATGTATGTGTAAACCATTATATATGTGTTGTCTCTACCATTGCCTTATAGAACTTGAAAATAAATTACTTATCGAAAAACAAAGATACAATCTACTTCAATCTGAGTTAGAATCATCCATATCCATTACTTTCAAACATCTTGGCTTGTATAAAAATGAATGCATGAGTCTCAATTTTTTTTTGAATGCATTAGAAAATGACAACAATATTGAAGCAACCTTATTTGATAAAATACGCGGAATAAACGTGGTAAAATAATAATTTTTTGAAATATATATAATTAGTAAATTTTCAATCGTTTACAAACAATAATTATTACATAATAAATAAGAAGACAAACAATAAAACTTCCACTTTCTGTATAAAATACCTTTTTATTACGTCCCTTAGAGGTTTTTTGGCTCTGTCTGATGAGTGTTGTGCATGATCGTTATATAAATATTCGTTTTTATCACAAAACGGACATTTATATTCATCTGGCACAATACTTGTTGGATTTGTCTCAGTATTGGACAAGTTATAAACACGGTAAACAACTACATTTCGTACATTATTTCGTTTTAAAGATTCGTAAAATTTTGTCCTCACTTTTTTTGTTTGTTGTGTACGCGCATTCGTGTACGATGCAGAAAACAAAAGGGAAGTGCTGATGAAATTTTGTTGAATCGTTTAAAATAAAATAATGTACGAATGGTAAGTGTTTACTGTGTTTGTAATGAAAAGTAGGATGACTGACCAGCAAAAAAGATAACCATAAACCAACATTCAATATTGTATTCTTAAGTGGGGTAAAATCGATGCATATAAGTTTATGTATCGATACATCGAAAAGTAAATTGTCAATTTGAAAAATGACCGATATTTATTTTTTAATTTGTGAGATATTTTTTTAAATGGGAAAAATGATCGATTATTTTGTTGATCGGAGGAGATGGATGTATCAAAGAAGAGGATTGGAAGGCTCAATAAAAGAAGATTTTTATAATGGTATAAACGTATTTGTTGAATTCACTCTAAGTAATAACAGAGACGATGTAGAAATTCGTCGTCTGTATAGTATGTGTAAACATTTGAAGTATTTGTTACCCTATTATGAAAGCCCATTTGTGCAAAAACGGTTTCGTACCGAAGTATTATGTTTGTGATCGTTATGGAGAAGTTGTAGCACATACTTCTGTAGAGTCTGAATTAAAGATTGCTGGTAATAAAATTGTTAGACAAACCGTATAGAAAATATGGTTGAAGATGCAGCATAATCAATGTTCTCTACGGCTGAAGTTGACGACGACGATGTAAATGTTGAAGAACCAAATATTGAAGCAATTTTTTTATATGATTTACAGGATGCTGCTAAAAAACCTCTTTGAGATTGTTGTAAAAGCGGCACTCAGTTATTAGTATTCACATAATACATTGCAATGAAGTCAAAATACAACATCACTGAAACTGGATTTACAGCTATTGTACAAGCTACAAAAAGACATATGCCACCCGATAATTTAATGTGTGAAAATCACTATGAAGTTAAAAAAGTTATGTCGACTTTTGATGTTTAAATGGCTGCATATTGTTTTGGAAAGATGACATCACTCTTAGGAAGTGTAGAATATGTAACTAGAAAATGTACAAACCAAGAAAAAAAAGGGAAAGGATGTTCCAAACAGACGTATGCATTATTTTTCCATCGCTCATAGGCTTCAAATATTACACGCATCTTCTTTAACTGCACCTCATATGAGATGATATAGTGTGAGAACAGAGGAAGAAGGTACATTGACACATCCGCCGATGGAGAAGCATGGAAGCATTTCGATAAAACTTATCCCAATTTTGCAGTGGAGAGTCGTAATGCTAGATTTGAATTATGTACGGATGGTTTCTCATCATTTTCTCAATATAGTGCTAAATATTCATCTTGATCCATTATCATCACACCTTATTATTTACCTCTGTGGATGTGTATGAAAACGTAATATATGTTTCTTACTGTTGTCATTCCTGTCCTTGACGGTCTGATTCAAGGAATCAATGTTTATTTACAACCGTTGATTGAGGAGTTAAAAACACTGTGGAACGAAGGAGTAGAAACATACGACATTTAAAAGATAAAAAATTCGTATGTTTGCTTCTTTGTTGTGGATTACAAGTGATTTTCCTGCTTATGCAATGCTTTCAGGATGGAGTACATCTGGTTGTTTAGCTTGTCTTTACTGCGTGGAAGAAACATGGGTATTTTTTTATCGAGTGCTAACACAATTTCATTGTTTGACTGCCACCGATGTTTTCTCCATGTCAATCATTCCTTCAAAGAAGATAGAAAAAACTTTTTAGCTAATGGAGTAGAAACCAGACAACCACCAACGATATGGTCATGCAAAGACATATACGAACTTGTAAGGGACTATCCAAACACATATAAAACTAGAGTACAAACATAAATTGCAGCTAAATCGACTATACATAATTGGTGCAAACAAAGTATATTTTAGGAGTTACCTTATTGGAAAGATCTTCTGCTTTGTCATAATATTGATGTGATGCACAATGAGAAAAATGTACTTGGTAATGTTTTTAACATAATTTTAAATGTCAAGGGGAAGGCTAAGGACGATTTGAAATCAAGATGCGATATATAAGAATTATGCAAATGTCCCGAGCTTCATATGGAACCAAACGACGGTAAAAAACCAAAACGTGTTATAAGTTAGATAATAATCAAGTTAAAGTTGTGTTAAAATGGATGAAAGGATTAAAATTTCTTAATGGGATTTCATCAAAACTTCATAGGTATATTGACTTTAAAAACGGTAGATTGAGTGAAATGAAAAACCATAACTGTCACACAATGATGGAGAATTTATTACCCATTCTGTTCGAAAAACTATTGCCCTTAAAGTTTGGAAGGTAATAACGGAACTTAGTCTAATTTACAATGAACTTTGTTCGACTGCTTTAAAGGTGCAACGTTTACGTAATCTTGAAGAAGATATTCCTATTTGCTTTGTACATTGAAGAAAATATTTCCACCAGGTTTTTTTAATGTAATTGAACATTTACCTATTCATCTCTCATATGAAGCACGACTTGAGGTCCTGTGCAATATGTATGGATGTATCCATTCAAGAGATATGAAATACATTACCTATTAATTTAATTACATTCAGAAGTTGAAGTTAATGTAAATTAATTTTGCATAGATACTTGAATCAGCTGAAGAAAAAAGAGAGGCAAAAAGCACGAGTTGAAGGTTCGATATGTAAATCTTACATCGAAGAAGAAGCTTCGTCCTTTCTTTTTCACTATTTCAGTGACCATGTAAACATATCATTTGAAAGTGTTCCACGTAATGATGAAGGCGACGAACAAGAGTCCTCTCAAACAATGTTATCTATTTTTAGACAACATGATCGATCTACTGGAAATGTGTAGACGTATGATTAGACGATGGGTATCTTCATGTAGCACACACTTATATTCTTTTTAATTGTGCCGAGGTTGCACCATTTGTTAGATAATATGAAATAATAATTTTTGATTTATTCATTAAATGCATGCGCGTGTAGAATTTAATGCAATATTTTATTCATATATGCAATATTTATGAAAATGAGCATCTACACAGAGATCTCAGTAAAGAATTTTTGATTGATTTTCAAAGTACGATTATGAACCGAGAAATTGTGTGGTCGACGAAGAGTTGAAACATCTTACCTTAGGACCAAAAAGGAATGTCAAGACATAGCCAATATATTTCGTAAATTGATATAAATTTAACCCAATGAATACGGTGAAAAAATTTAACTAATAATACAGACATATTTATTAAAGGTAGCGATGATCCAGAAAATCATTTATAGAAAATCACATAAATGATTTTTATGGCGTTTTTGACTCAAATTTTGTAACCGACATATTTCTCATGACCCGTGGAGAATGTGTTTCTGTTTAAATGCAATTGGTTCAGCAATGTTTCAGGTTTTGAAATTAATGTGCACAAGTATTATAATCTTATTGAAATAAAGCACACATCACATTATCACAAGTACGATCCTTTTATACTAGCCAAACAAGAATTGCAAGTTTATTATGCTTTTTAACCGTCTCTAAAAAGAGATAAAGCAGATTGGTCAGTAATTTTTAAAACAAAGACAAATTTTACGTTTGCCGGGAAGAATATTCATGATGAACACTAAAAAAATAGGGACTTTTCATAGGATAAATAGATAGCGTTCCCGCATATCCTCGCTCCAATGCTTCGCATTTTGATGTTTCCACCGCTCTGAAACTAATCCATATGGTTAACTCAACGCTATTCAGTTAATAGGCCGAAAACAAATTTATTTTGTGCCGGAATGAAAAATGCACTTATTCCGTTCTTCACCTCCTTCAGAAGATACTATCATCTTTCCCTTGTCATCTCCCCAAAACAATGGAAATCTATCCCCAAATTGGTTGTCAACAAACCCTTGAATCCCGAAACCCTAACCTTTGTCATCGACAGTCGATCAACGTTTGAATCACGAAAGCCTGATCTTCATTACCAAACATCCGATCTCAATCCCTAAACACAGCCACTGTTTCAACTGTCCAGATCCCTATATCTGTGCCTCGCCAATTTGAAGTGACGTGAGAGGTATTACAGATCTTATTTTCTTCACTGCTCATGCTTTTTAATCTATTGATTGGTACATAAAATGAGCTGATGATAAAAGTTTTCTCAGACTAATGAAAGATGAATATATGATTTGAAGTTTTCTACAAAACAAGAATGTGAACCCATATTCTTGTATTCTCTGTGATAGACTAGATTTGATTAAGCGTTCTTTGCATTTTTCCTCAAAACAAACACACCCCTGCGGTACAAAAGCAAATGAGCGGTTTGTAAAGTATGAATCCCTTTTAATTTTTAATTTTCGACTAATGCTGTTAAAATGCTAACAGTTTTTAAACAATTACTTTATAAAATAATTGTTTCCAGTTTGCCATCTCTTTTATCCAGTTTGATTGGTTTTTGAGACTTAAATTCGACGAGTTGAATGTTGCAATCTTCATGTTTGGTTTTTAGGAGGATTGATTTCCTTGCGTTCACATTTTCTCTCATGACTGCTTCTTCTCTATGAAATATTTCAATGGTCTACTTTCTCCGTACGATATTTTTGCGACCATCTACTTCATATGAACACAACATGTTTGAGAAAATAACAGTTTTGTTTTGCATTGTGTCTAAATTACATTCTGGTTGCCTACCATATCCAATGTCTAGTCAGATTTTGAAAGCAATATAGTCTGTCTACTGATGCATGATTCATTTTTATGTAGTTAATCACCTGTAATTCATGTGCCATTAAAACATCTTTTGTTTTTTTAAATTTTTGTTATGACAATTAATTTTGCAAAGTATCAGCTTGAAGTAACAGAGAGAGCTTAATATTTGTATGTACCAAAATTCAAATTGTTCGAAGCAAAATATCAACGTTTGAACTCCAGGGATCATGTTAGTTAGCTAAGTGGTTGTCAGCAACAACTATTTATTTAAATTTTCTTTTTTGCCTTGATAATACATATAAAAATAGTTCCAATTTATGTAGAGTATGAGCTGAGAAATGCTAAAACCCATAAAGAAGTCCATAACCTATTTGGATGTCCAAAGCTTTTTGTTCTATAAACTATTGAAACACTAATATAATACTTCCTATTGGACTTTCTCTACTTTTTTCATTGATGAAATTTGAAAGTGAGGACTGTTTTGTGAACAGAAGCATGTTACTCATGCGTTTATGCATCAGGAGAAGTAGTAGAAAATTAAAGGGTAGCATGAACTAGAGTTGTTTGAGTCCGAGTAGGAGCTATTTGGGTGAGTCAATAAGCAGTAGGCAACAAACCATGTAACATAATTTCTGTTGCAGTTTGATCTCCTTGAGTGCACCATGGATAGTTGCAGTTGTGGTAGGGATATGAGCAGCCGCTTGATGATTATTGATAAAAGCACGAGACTGAAGTTTATTAGTCTGTGCATGTACACGAGATGCATAGTCTTGTGCATTTGACAGAGGCAAAACAGTGGCAGTTGAATGTGAATTATTAATGTGACAAGTAGGCGTGGCATCGGATGGTAATATGAGGTGAGCAAGTGGGTGTTAAAGTCTTGCTGTATAGAGATCGAGTGGCGATGTAAGGTTGAAGGCTAGGTGACGCTATATACATGGGGTGCTGCATGAAGACGAGGTTATGCTCTGCTAAAGCAATTAATGGAGAATTATAGAAAGAAATGTTGTAGCAGAGTATCAAAAATGTACCTATGTATTTATATTTATCATGTCATAAAGGTACCCATGTATTCAAGAAATGTCATATACCATCTGTGTTGCAGTTTTTTGCATCACTATACTTTATTTAAAAAAGGCTAAAACAATTAATTGTTAACTTTGATATTACATTTTTCTCATTGTTTAGGGTCCAAATTCCCGACGATACAATGGCACAAAATAGACATTCTCAGGAAGTTCAGTGTCAGTCTATGCTTCTCGCTCAACAAACACGAACAGATAGGCCCATGAGGTTTCATACAAGGTAATACATCCATCATTTCCTCATGTGTTTCTTTTCTGGTGTAATTAATATTTGCCAATTCTATAATTAAATCGCCTTAATTATCATAATAAAGTAAACCTTATTATTGTTCATACACGACAAACGCTTCTCTTTTGTATGTAAAGCAATAAATCATATGTGTAACCCATGTATTATACATGAATTAATATATATTAAGTTATATAATATATGTATATAATAAGTATAGGAATCAGTACAAACTCTATTGCAGTATGCTTGAGTAACCACAGTAATTTAGTAGCTCTAGTAGTGTCTAATCCCTTGAAATTTGTACAACCTCGTTACATAATACGTATGGGTTATAGTGATGATAGTATATGGTTTGACGGATGATTCATCTTGTTTCTATTTTGTTGGTGCTGATCTTGGGTTTAGCTGTTTGGTTTAAGTTTTTTTGGCAAACTACATTAGTGTTTTTATCAAGGTTCGAAATTCCATATCCGTTTCCGTTTCGGCCATTGGTAATTTTAAATTTTCCGGATCCGTTCCAAAAATTCTGAAAGTTTTGCTTTAATTCCGGTTTTTTAATTCAGGTACTTTTTTTGCTTTAATTTGCTATATAAGCTAATAAATATCTAATACGGTCGTAAATTTATAGTACATATTTTAAATTACATATAAAATACATACTTTAATTAAAAATCCATTGTGTAAGATTCTGTATTATTCATTTAAGATTTTAAAACTTCGATCAACTTGAAAATTTTGAATTTTTTGTTATGATTCGATGTAAATTAACAAATGTATAACAACTTTTTTATGAAACTACACGATTTCTTCTTCATTTATTTATTTTCCCGATTTTTTTTTTAATTTTTATAAATTTTTTTCAGCATATGAAAAGAAAATTTGGAATTTAGAGCGGAACCGGAATTTGGATCGGATTCCGTTCTGGCTATGAACGGAACCGTAACGGAATCACCGGAATAACCGAAAATCCGTTGTAATTTCGAACCATGGTTTTTATCCCCATTACTAGTCGTTCATTGATATAGTTTTAGGTACGTGACCAGTAAGGAAATTATTGTTTGAGATATCAAGATAAGTTAGATTCTTGAGGTTTCCAATGGATGCTGGAATATGTACCAGTGAGGTTTTGGTTTACTGAAATTGTAGCTCATTGAGTTTACCACGTCTTCCAATAGACGATGAGATTGTCCCAGATGTCTATGAATCTTAGAGTTAGTTTTCTTACTCTGCCCTTTGCGTAAGATTCACATTCTATGCCTTGCCATTGGCAGCAGTCGGTTGATTCTTTCTAGCTGGATATTATTGAAGAACTATAGAAAGATTTCTTCAAATTTAGTAGTACTTCTAAGTCGTTTTTGTGACAACAAATTTTGAGTTTAACGTTGATGATACTGAAGCTAAAGGCACACAAAAGATGATGAGAATTAAGAGAAACGAGGAGGCAACCATATTTTCTGTTTTGATGATTGTTATATGTTGAATGGAAGTAGATATAAGAATGGAAAAGACTTAAAACAAGCAATGGTTTGACGAAGATAATGAAAAAGACTTAGAACAAGCAATAGGTCCTTAGGAAGCTCTTAGTCTGCCATTATCAATACGTTACAATGATACATCTCTTATTCTTAGTATCATATGAATCCATTTTTGCTAAAGGAGAGAGTCGTTGTTCTGCATTCCAGTTTAAATGTACCATATAAGCATGGTATGATAAAATATATTCTAGGTATACTTTTCCTTCTCGTTTAGTACATAATTATTTGTATCGTCCATTCATGGACGTATCAGATCTGATATACAACATTTTATCATTAGTTGCCAGGTTTAACAGAAGCTTTCATGATTTCTTTCCTACCTTGAAAAAAGTTAAATAACTTTTCTTTTACAGGCAAGCATTTTCTCCCAACGTTAGAGTTCAAAAGTTCTTGAGACCATTTCCATAAAACTGGGTGTTCATTATAGTTAAATACATTAACTTGAGCAACTTCTTGTATAACTTTAAGCCATAGAGTAATGTAACTTGCCACAATGTCAAGATAGCCAATGTTTTCACTTTGGAAAAATTTCTCCCCTTTGATCTCTTTTTCTATAATGCTAAGTATTCTTTTGATTTATGTATGTAGGTCTTCCGATCTTCACCTTCGCTTCAGTATGCTAGTCTGAATGTAGGAATGCACTGAAGGCAATAAAGACTAATCATTGTTCTTGAGCTTAATTTCTTTTCAAGCACCCGAATTTTGGCACATGCATTGCTCGTGTATATAAGAAATATTGTTGTCGCAAAATAATAATAATAATAATGTAAATGGAATAAAAATTAAATCTATTAGTCTTTAGTAAATATAATTTAGTATCAAATGTGAATGAATGAATAATGGGTAGAAGATACAATAGAAAATTGAATTAAAATATAATTTAGACTATTATTTCCAAATAAATAATAATTTGTAATGCTAAGTTTTATCTGGGTCATGCAAAAAAGCCTAACTGCACTAAAAGCCATAGCTCATGTCGCCTTATCTCTTTATTTTGAGCTGTGCTGTCTCAAGCCTCATGTTGATTCACCACTAGTCTGTTTGGAATTCAGCTTGGTGCTCACTTAGATTCTGTGCACCATGTTTTCAGTCAGCACATGTGTCACTACTCGGGCAACCCACACCCACAACAACCATACAGAGGAAAATTTGAATGGAACGTCCAACCTTGTTGTTTTTACCTCTTTAACAAATAAAGTAAAATTTTCCCCAAAAATACAGTACTTATTTGAGATTGATTGACAACATTAACAATCAATTTTCTTAATTTGTAGATAGACCACTTCATGCAACGGTTGTATGCAGCAGAGAGGAAAGCAAGTGAAAGTTTAAATATCCATTTAAATCCCATCTGAAATAACATGTATATTAGTTTTATTTATTTATTTATAAAGGCAAGGCAGATACTTCCATTTCAGGTTCCGCTGCCCATGATAAAAACAAAACTATAAGAGAAAATATTAATGAACTAAATTCAATTATCAGCAGCTGTGATCTTATAAGAACTGCTAGACTAAGTATAATCAGGAATAGCGACAGTTTAAAGTAGAGCTTTATGTGCTGACTTTACAGTTTGAATCTTTTTGTGGAAACAGGTTCTTTATTAATAGAAAGAAAGGTACATATACTTCCATGATACGCCTCATTAAAACCTTACAATCCCCCTAACCTATATGGGTGCCTTGCAAGGAAAAATAGTATATATCATATTCATATATTAACATCACAACAGTCAAGAAGCCAGAGACCAAGTTGTCAAATAGGTGGAGGAGTAAACAAATCAGCAACGAACTCAAAACCACCCATACGATCAACTTAGGGCTTAAAAAATTCAAAAAACAAAACACTGAAAATTCCACATTAGAGCACAACATATGTACCCGAACATTAATACAACTAAAATATTAGTAAATGAAACCGTAAAATATCATCATATTAGAGTCTTCTGGGGAGAGAAAGTTCGGCCTTCCATGCCTAAATTCAGATCTGAAAAGAAAACCCCTCCATTACAGTTCAACAATGGCGGCAATCATCTTCACTGCAAGCAAAAAGGAGAGCCAACTAATCACAACTGAAGGGAAGGTCAATTCCATGGTCAGGGTGGTTGGATCCCGATTATGTTCGAGTGGGATGCCGAAATTAAACAGGATAAGTTCCAATTCTTTACTTAATTTTTTCGTATCCAACTTGTTAAGAATAAGTAGTTTGCAATCTTGAACAGTTAGGGTACTTCTTACTTGTACTGGTAGTTCTATGCCTTTGAAAATCCTTGAATTTCTTTTGCACCATATATGCCAGATTAATGAAGTAAATGCAATATTCTTGAATTGAATAAGTAAGTTGTTACTGCTTTGATTTTGGCACATGATCTTCATTATTTGCTCAATTTCACTCCTATTTCTGAGTGTAATCTGAATTTTTTTCATGATTTCTTCTAGTATTTGTCTAGAATAACTACAATTAAAGAAAAGATGATTTCTATCTTTATTATGATTTGAGCAGAGTACACACGATAGGTCAATATCAAGATTTCACTTGCTGATTCTATCCTTTGTGTTTAATTTGTTTAATTTGGCTAATAGAGCACATGAAGACATTTTGGGAACACACAATTTATCCCAAATTATCTTTGTCCAGTTGAATTCCGAATGCTTGATTCTGACATGTTCCCATGCAGATTTGCTATTAATTTCACCATTGTTATTAGGCATTCAAAACCAGAAATCCTTTTGCATTTGATGATGGATTTTAATGTTATGCACTGTATTTCTAAATTGGGTAGGAATAAACTCTAAATGATTCTTCCATTCATTTCCAGCTAAAAGAGTAGAGAATTTTCTGTGGCTTCCACCATGGATAGCCATTGAATTCCACCCACATTTATCCATAAGAGAGTAACCGTTAATCCATGAGTCTAATCATATATTAGTGTGCTCATCATTTATAATTTTTCTGTCAATAGCACCTTTACACCATTGTCTGGCTTTTAGCAGAATTTTCCATGTAAATGTTGCATTGTTATAGTGGTAGTAGTCCAAAAAGTTAAGTTTTTATAGTTTTTACTATACATCCATTTATCTCAAAGGGAATCACCTCGAATAAATTTCCATAACAACTTAATTGCCACTGTTTTTCCAATTTCATCAGTTTTCCTTATACCAAGACCGCCCTCATTTGTAGTTTTGTAGACATCATCCCAACACATATTGTGAGTTTTAGATTTCCAAATAAAGTTGGCACAGAGAGAATTGATTCTCTATATAACAACTATAGGGAATTGAGTGAATTGCATCTAAAATGGGACCATAGGATGAATCACTGTCTTCACTAACTCTATTCTTCCACTGATATTGAGTAGTTTATTTTTCCAGTGACCAATATTTTATTAATTTTGTCAATTAAATGTCCAAAGTCTCTTACTTTAAGAATATTGTTGGATAAAGGATGCCTAAATATAATACTGGTAAATTTCCAATACAGATGTTTAGAATGCTGGCTACTTGTTGTTTGCAATTTGCTCCTTTACCGAAAAACAATGTAGATTTATTTTCATTTAAATCAAGCCCAGTAAAGATTTTCAAATATTGGAAAATGTGTTTGATGCAATCAGCATTCTCAATTGTAGCTTTAGCCAATGATTACCCACTTGTTATATGCAGATGGCATATAACAAGTGGGTAATCATTGGCTCTATATTATAAATAGGGTGATATTACCTTTCATATATTCCATTTCTAGGTTAATTGAAATGAATTCCCATTGCGATAGAAAATAAATAAGGCGAGAGAGGATCTCATTGTCTTAAACCCCTCCAGCTCTCAATAAAACCATATGGAGTTCCGTTAATTAACACTGAAAATGAGGGTGTGCTATACATTCATAAATGATGTTAGCAAATAATATAGGAAAACCCATGAAAATCAGCATATGATGAATAAACTCTCTACTTATTTTATCATAGGCCTTATGTAAATATATTTTTGGGCAAAAATTGCTAGAATTCTTTCTATTAAATTCTCAATCCATTTCATAAGCAAGCAAAGAGTTATCGGTTATTATTCTCCCAGGAATAAAGGCATTTTGGTTGTATGAAATCAAGTGATTCATATAAGGTTTTAGTCTATTACATAGAAGATTGGATAAAACCTTATATAAGACATTACAGAGGGATATTGGTCGAAAATCTGATATGTCGGTTGCATCAGGTTTTTCTGGGACAAGAAATATAAACGTGTGATTGATTTCCTTGATTATTTTACCTGTTTAGAATATGCCATTCATGGCATTGCAAATGGCATCTTTAAGTTGTTCCAAGTGAATTTTGAAGAATTTTGAATTAAGGCCATCTGGCCCAGGAGAACTATTATCCTTGATTTGAAAAACAGTAGTTTTAACTTCTTCCAAATGAAAAGGCTGGCATAAACATTCCCTTGCCTTTTCAGATAATATTTTCTTACAAGTAATGCCTGGAAATTGATGAGGGGCCTGAAATGAGGAGAACTGTTCAGTAAAATATTTAACAGCTTTTTTTGCAACCTTGTCGGACGCTGAAGACCATGTTCCATTATAGTTTAAAACATATTTACTTCTACGATTAGGATTGGTCACATTAACCCCGTTATAAAAGTAACTGGTTGGTCTATCCCCTTTAATTAGCCAATTAAATTTCATATGTTGCTCAGATTCTGCTGCTACTTTCCTCATCATAGAATGAACCTGAGTTGTTTTGGCGCCATGCTATTCTATCAGAGCTTGATTCAATGGATCTTGTATTAGTTGATTATAAAGTTGGTTGGCCTCATCTTTTTATGGGGGAATCATATTATGAATGATTTTTCAATGCAGCTTTGGCTTCCTTCATTCTACAGAGAAGGATAAACAAAAGGTTGCCATAGAATACTTTTGTGAGAGCTTCATGAATCGAAGAGTGATAACCAGTTTATGTATGCCAGGAGTTACTATGCTTAAAAGGTAATCTTTTGTTTCTAACATTACGTATCATAAAATTGATATTAATAAGGGAGTGGTAACTAATAGAGTGACTACCAAAATTAATACAGATCTGATTAAACTTATCTATCCATAGAGAATTAACAACAACTCTGTCTATTTTACTGTGAATTCAAAAGTTTAAACCTGCTCTCCAAGTAAAATAATTACCAGTGAAATGAGGTTGCACTAGTTTAGATAAGGCTATGCAATCGATAAAATTTTGGTCACTCATCGAATTGTAGACATTATTATTCATTCTATCTTTAGACGAAAGAATAGTGTTAAAATCTCCTGCCATGATCCATGGTAGGTTGAAACATGTAGATTGTTCCACTAGATAGTTCCATAAATTTATTCTCTTCTCCTCTTCATTAAAAGTATAAACAGTCGAACACAAAATACTTGCACCATTTACATTGTGAAGAATACAAGTAATATATTGTTCATTGGAATGTAGAATGATATTTGACCAGTGAGAAGTGTCCCATAAGATGAAAATTCTACGTTTTTTCCCATTAAAGATATTATGAGAGTACTTCAGTTGAATATTGATTTTTATCATAAATCTTCCCATACTATTCAAGGATAGCTTATTTTCAATAATGCCAAGAAATGAGAATCTGTTGCTATTAACTAGTTCAAGAATTTCTATCTGTTTAGATGGGGCCTTCATACACCAGATGTTTCAAAAAAGGAACTCCATTTAATTAACAATTATCTGGAGCGCTACCTTCACTAGGGGAAGTAACAGTTCCCGATATTCTATGTTTTTTCATCTTTCTATTTTTCCCTTTTAATTAATTCACCAAGTTGGACCATGCATGATTATCTATAACATCTGAAGAAGTCGAGGCTTTAAATTCAAAAGATGCTTCTTCAGATTTGACTTTTCGAGTAGTTTTTGACCTTGTGACACATTGTGCTTCCATACCGTGATCTACTGGTTCAGTGCAATGCAATTCGTCTAATGGCTCTTCAGGCGATTCTACAAAGACAATGTTTTTCTCTATTTTCCCGTTATCATCTGTTTGAATTTCCATATAATTGTCTGTAGGATTAAATATCCAACTTGTAGTTGAATTAAAAGTCGTAGACTTCTTGAGCGACTGGACTGTAGAGTTTTCTTTCTTTTTGTATTGATCGAAGTGTTGTTATTTTCATATGCAGAAGTGAAATTAACTGTATTTTCCTGCACCGTACTGCAACTCTCTGTTTGCATATCTGAATCATTGTCGAATTTGCCATATTATTGTCATTTTGATTACTCTCTTCTATTATCATATTATTATATTCATTCGCCTGGGGCTGTTGCTTAGTTTTGGGTTTCCACATTTTAGTAAATTAGCAATGTCCTTCAATGTGGCCAAAACTCAAGCAATTAGAACAGGTTGTAGGTTTCCATTCATACACAACTTTTTGCCATATGATTTCTTCTTTCTCATTTAGTATAGGAATTTTATTCGGAAATTCAAATGAATTATCTATTTCAATAAGAACTCTCACTTAAGCTATTTTAATTATACCTTCCGTGAATTTATCCAGCTTGATGGGGTTCCAAGGACAGAGGCAATCCGACTAATCACTTCGTCTGTCCAATAGTCAAGTGGTAGGTTAGGGAACCATACCCAAATCGGGATAGAGTTGAGGAGTTCTTTATTAAGTTGCATTTTAAGAGACCATCTCCTCATCATCATGAGCTTTTTGTTATAATAGTAAGGACCACCTTCAATGATTCTGTCACAATTTTGTTTACTGTTAAATTTGATAACATAGAACCCATTCTCCTTAGAATATATCGTGAATTCCTCCTCAGGCTCCCATACTCTAGAAATATAGTCTCTGAAATAAGGGTAGTATGGCTTAGGACCAACTACATAAATAACAATAGCATTGTCCCACTGTTTTCTAGCATCTTGAACGACCTCTAATGGCATTTTCGAACATTTCATCGAATTAAATTTGCGGGGTTAGAAGAATTTTAAAGGAATTGAGACTGGAATATTATTGCTCTTAATGACTCATTCCATGCCCTACTAGTCAAAGTAGTAAAATTCCATTTGTTGGTGGTAGATTTGTTAATCGGTTGAGTGGATCGACTAATATACTTGTTGTTATGTGCATTAAAGTGATATTCGTGTGGATTATAGGCACTTTGAAGGTTTTGTTCCTTAGGAACGTTAGGTGCGGCACTATATTTGGTTACCTATTGAGGAAATTTAGGTTGCCGCTTCCATTTTTTGGAACGCACAGTGATGAAACCATCATCATTATCATTATTAGGCTCTGTTGCTAATTGTAACAGGGGGAAACAGGGTGGCGTGTTAGATGCGGCAGGTGGCGGATCTTGGTTGTTGGAGGATGTAAGGTTTTCCATATGTATGCGAGAAGGCGATATGGAGGAGGCGGCACCGGAATAGGCTAGGGCGTGACTCAGAGGTGGGTCGGAAGAAAAATTCGGCGGCGGCTCAGAAGGATTAGGGTTCTAGTTTGAATCTTGTATTAGGAGAAAAGATGAGTCTGTAATTGCCAACTTGGTTTTAAATATAAACAACTTAATCCATGTAAATTATCATGAATCTGAATGAATTATACGCAGATATATGAATAGATTGGATAAAATTGAATAATCTAATTTGCAACTACTGATCTCTATCAATTAAATTAATATTTTCACTTAGGTTTCTCATAGGCATAAATTTTGATAAAGGATATTACTGTAGTATATGAATTTGGCACCAATAGTTAGTGCATGCTTTTTTATTCCTTTTCACAACACATCACATATCATGTACTAAATCCCATTTGATGATATCTTTCACCCTAGATCGTAATTGCAAATGTTCTTGAAGCTAAAATAATGTTTAATTAATGTTTATGGATCAATCCCCTAGAAAGGTTACAGAGTTTTCTTAAGTAGCATTTAAGCAGAACAGATATGAACTGAATCGAATTAAAATCATGATAAACAATTGTAAGATAGATTTGCATTTTACAGATTTACAATTCACAGCAACCACACCGTCATGCCAAACATACCAAGTTAAATTCAAGTTAAAGTCGAGGAAAATATCACAACAACTATACCATCATGATAATCGAGTTAAAATCAAGCTTATATTCAACCAGAGTAGCCGGAGGTGTAGCACCTACACGATTGCGCTCGATCTGGTTCAACCCACGGTCCCTAGTAGAACAATTGCCATGGCCTGACTTGTCAAATGTACATCCAATCCTAGCCCGTATGCAGCCCACCCAACCCATAGTAGCTCTCAGCGTTGGTTCACTTCCAGTGGGAGGAACAAAACTTGTAGATATGGTTGGATCAGTTCCAGCATTTGACAGTATTTCAGGCTATAAGGTTTGGCTGCATTTGTTTGCAATTGTGAATGTAGGCCAATGCGCTTGTTTTGCTGCATGACATCTTCAAGATTAATGCATTCGTATGAAATACCTTTAAGCTCTAAACCCATCTCTGTTCTTTCACTATAAGGACTTGTTTTGTATCTAGGTAACTTAAATTCTTTTGCTGCCATTTTTTCTTTTCTTAATGAAATTATCACTTTGTTTTTGAATATTATGTATCTTTATATATTAACATAGCTTGCTTATTTTAGTGTTTTCCGTTTAAAATGGAAGCGGAAGTGATGTAGGAATTTTGAACTATTACTAAACTGTATGTTAATTTCTTGGGAAAATTGCACTGAAAGTTTAGTTTTAACCTCTAAAGGTTTTGATCTCCCAGCCAACTTGCTTCAGAAGAAAATTTTGTTAGGTAAACGAAAAATAATTCTAGGATTCATATTAACTTTTTCTAGTTTATGTGTGTAAATATTTTGGGTTGATTCATTATATGCTTTAATTCCTCCATTTTTTTTAAATGCTAATATTTGAACTGAACCGCTAACGGGTACATAAATGAATTGCTTAAGATTGTGCTTTGGATGGTTATATAGATTTATAATATTTCTAGACGACTGGATTAGAGTTAATCTTTTGAGCAGATAAACAAGAAATTTAAGGTATTTTTTATGTTATTAACATTTTATAATTTTTAAATGGCACAAAAGCATTTTTGCATGTGTTAGTTTTGAATTATGTTGTGCTATCATTATTGTAGATTGAGATGGCAAAACAAGATGATGGGCATGATGATTTGAGTGGCATTTTAGGGCAGCTTAAGGGCATGACCGTCTACATGGGTACTGAAATTGGCAGGTTTTAACTTTACTTACTATCTTTTCATTATTCATTGTACATTATATTTATTGTTTGCTCTAGCTGATATGTCAAAGCAAACGGCAGATATATGCATGCAAATTTGGCATGTCAATACTCTGGTATGTTATAAAGCAACTTCCTATGCTGGTTAACTAAGCCTCACATATATGAAGTTAAGCTTTTTTTAAAGAACAAGAGTAGTTTTCTATCCAATGGCAATGCCTATCATATTTTCATCATTAGATCGACCAAAAATAACTGTTTCTAAATTAAATTTTATATGGAAATATATAACTGATCACTATCAATGTAATTATTGTAGTGTGAGTGCAAAAATGAAAATTATGTTCTGCGTATTGGAAAATAAAAATATGTGTAAAAGTGCAAATTATCCACAAAGACATGGAAAATAAATAAAAATTACCTCCTTTATATTAAAAAATATATGATATGCAGGAACAAACATAAGTTAGAACATTGTAGAAAATCTGAAATTTTTGAAACACATCTAAATTATGAAATAAGAGTGTAGATTGACTGCAATCAAAAAAATTAACTCCAATTACAAATATCAAATATGTTGCAATTAAAATTTATAGAAGCAAACAACTTTTGTAGACTAACACATATTAAAAAAATAGTTAACAGTTATATATAAAAGTGGAATTTGTAAACTATTAGGAATTAAGATCTGAAATTAATTTTAATGTGCAAAGCTTTTCTAGTTAATGTAGCTAGAATAGAAGAACGTATAAAACAACAATACAGTTAGAGAGATGTAAACTTGAAATGATATTTAACTATTTAATATAAAATTTGCATATGGCTTTTGACCCTAATAGCTTAATTACCCAATACAGTTAGAGAGCTGTTTGTGACCTTTTTTGGTACACGTTTCAGTACTTTCACCAAACATTCGAGCATTTCAAGTTTTCGACATATAAATCTTCTTACTTACAGAACAGTTCAGCCGAACTTTGGTCTGTTGGTACTTTATATGTTGAGCTTGTTATGTTTTTCTTCTGAAGTATGAAAATAAACGTTTATATCTAGAAATGAAGATACTATATATATATATATTGAATGCATAGGATATACTGCTGACTGAATATAACTTTTATGGAGATAACATTAGGGAAGTATGTTTCCCTTGTTCTCACAATGTTCTCCTTGCATGCATAAAACATACTCACCGTTAATTTGTTTCAATAGATGTTGGTGTATTTTTGAGCAAACAAATTTGCTAATCAAAAATCTTATAGAACCAATTATATCATGCAATTATATTCCAAAAGGTTGTAAGTACTTTACATATCAGTAGTATGTTTACTATTAGAAGATTTTGTAAATGTCCATTATGGGTTAAAAATGTTATTTTTTGTCAATATGCTGTCCATACCATCCCTATCTCACAATGTTGGATTGCTAGCTCTGCATAAATCTCTACAATTGAGCAAATATTTGCTTAAAGTAGTAAATGACTAAATGGAACTTTCTAACATAAGTATTTTTTACATGGAAATGAATAATCAGAAATATTCCAAGAAAATATAATAGATCGAAGATAAGTTTGATATATTTTATGCCAACAAGAGCACTCAAAGTAGAAACTAAAAAGAGGTCCAAAGCAGTCTCGTTGATATTTACTGTTGTATCCAAACTGTAGGATACATTGTGAATGCATAGGATATTAGCTGATGATGACAATGGTTATGATAAGTAAAGCTATTCATTTACATTGTTATCAAAATATATCTTTCTTAGTTCAAATTAGCTGTCAGCTTTGAGTATAGCAGAACTATTAGAAGTAAAAGTGGCAATTTAGACGATGATAGTGGTTATGATGGGCAACATTGATGGTGATAGAATGAAATTGGTCCTAAACTTCATGAAGAAAGTGCTCTAGAGTGGCTACATAGAGAGGATGGACATTGTGTGTGTAGATGTTGTTCCCTTATTTCTCACTTCATACTCTCTTATGGAGGTTCTGTTTCCTGATGCTCTGAATTAGACCTGTCAAAATTTGATCCAACCCATTTACCCTACTTATAAATGGGTTGGGTCGACCCATTTATGAATATCATAAAATGGGTTATGGGTTGGGTTGACCCTACTTATAAAAGGGTTATTAAAAATATTAAATTTTAATATAAATTTAAAAAATAAGAATTTTGAACATACATTATAATTTTTCATGAAGACTGTCAGTTGTACTTAGAAAATAACAGGCTACCACATCCACATATTTGAATCCACCTAGTGCAGAAGCCGTTATTTTTTTTGTTCAGACTGCAATAACTTCTTCGTTCTAACTCGGAATCAAACGAGACTTCGACCGTTCAACTCCAACTTAAATTACGGACAGTATGAAACACTCGGATACTTCATCCTGTGAACGCACACTGTAGTTCTCCAAGGAGACGGCCAGTTGTACTTAGAAAATAACAGGCTATTACATCCCTATATTTGAACTCCGCCTAGTGTAGACGCCGCTATTTTTTTTGTTCGGACTGCAATAACTCATTCGTTCTAACTCGGAATCAGGCGAGACTTCGACCGATAAACTCCCACCTAATTACGGACAGTATGTAATGCTCGGATACTTGATCGTGTGAACGCACACTGTTGTTCTCCAAGGGGACTGACAGTTGTACTTAGAAAATAACAGGCTTTCACACCTGCATATTGAACTCCGCCTAGTGCAGAAGCTGCTATTCTTTTTGTTCAGACTGCAATAACTCCTTCGTTCTAACTCGGAATCAGGCGAGACTTCGACCGATCAACTCCCACCTAAATTACGGACAGTATGGAACACTCGGATACTTCATCGTGTGAACGTACACTGTAGTTCTCCAATGAGACTGACAGTTGTACTTAGAAAATAACAGGCTGTCACATCTGCATATTGAACTCCGCCTAGTGCAGAAGCCGCTATTTTTTTTCAGACTGCAATAACTTCTTCGTTCTAACTCAGAATCAGACGGGACTTCGACCGATTAACTACCACCTAAATTACAGATAGTATGGAACACTCGGTCACTTTATCGTGTGAACGCACACTGTAGTTCTCCAAGTAGACCAACAGTTGTACTTAGAAATAATAAGCTACCACATCCCCATATTTCAATTTCGATGAAAATTAGAATTAAAATTTTAAATTTTTGTCGGATCTCAAAACATAAAACTTGTAATTAGAATTATTTTATATTTGTTTTTTATTAGTCAAATTAAATTTAAATATTTAAACGGGTTAAATGGGTAACCCGCTTATTAAGTTGGTTGGGTCATAAATGGGTTGGGTCATAAATGGATAAAAAAGAATGGGTCATAAATGGGTTGGGTCAAACTCGACCAAACCCATTTTGACCCAACCCAACCCATTTGACAGGCCTAACTGGAATTTCATGCTCATATATAGAAAATCAAATCACCCACAGGTGACTGGTTATTCAGATTCATACCTTGTTCGATATCCTGACACCATGGTTTGCACTCTTGGCTATGTGTATCTATTATATAGAGGTGTAACATCATGGAGAACACGAAAATCTGAGTTGCTTTTCAAATCCACTATGATGGTCGAATAAATGACATGTTATGAGGCTTGAATACACCGAACATGGCTGTGAAATTTTGTCTTACAGTTTGGCTCTTTAAGTTTTATCTCTAAGCCACTAACTGTCCACTGTGACAATGAAGCTGCAACCTTTTTCTTCAAGCATGATAGGATAACCAAGGATTCAAAACAGATGGACCTAAAATACCTATTGCTGAAGCAAGATGTTAAACTAAAAAAAGTTGTTGACTAGATAAGTACAGACTTACAAGTGACAAATTTAGGAACTTGGAATTGGTTATGGATGATGCTTTTCTCGTCCAGTTCATCATGACTAGCTAACCTTCCCAGTATGAACCATTCAAAATTCATTACAACACTATTACGAAAAAAGTGGAGTCTAAATGAATTGACTAACAAACTGGTTCAAGAGGAGTCTACATAAGGATCATAAGGCATTAAAGTCGCTTATTTCACTCAAGGAGATGGAAAACTAACTGGGAAAAAGATTTAACCCATAAAAAAGCACCACCCAAATCTGATGAGGGTAGTAAATCATCCAACAAGAAAATGAAGGACGAAGCTTGCAAGTTCCGCAAGAAATCTAGCCACTATAAGGTAGATTGTGCTAAGCGTAAAACATGGCTTAAAATGATAGGTAACCCCATGGGTTTCGTATCATTTCGAACCAAACCTCATAATGTACCTTCTTCTATTTGCTGGATTGATGCCGTTGTTAACATTCATGTTTTGAATTTTATACAATGATTCATTACGATCCAAACAATAAACCCAAGTGAGAATTTCATTTTCATAGCGAATCAAAATAAAGCTCCAGTTGAAGCTGGCGGTTATCAGTTAGATTTATGTCAGACTCTTTATGTTTTATCTATTTTCTATAATTTGATTTCTGTAAGCGTACTTGATAAGTATGGATATTCATTTGAAGTGGGAAATCACAATTTTAGTTTTTTTAAAAAATATGTCTTTATTGGTTTTGGAATTTTAATCGATGGACATTATAAACTTAATCTTAAACATCAAGATATTGAAATACATCTCACCTCGCATAATAAGAAAACTGTAACACCCCAGCATTTTTAGATAATTAAATAACCAAAATAATTATAAATAGTGAAAATGAGCAATTTTGGAATTGTCAGAATATGGCCTCGAAACTTATACCATTGTGTTCATGGTGTAACGACCCAGAATTTCTGTTAATTAAAACTTGTATATTTAATTAATTTTAAATATAAATAAGTGAAATTTATAAGTCGAATAAATTTTATTTCGAATAATTGGATTTAATTGTATAATTAAATCGATACTTTAATAGTTGGAAATACAGAAATAATTGAAATTTGGGTTAAATATGATTGAAAATGATTTGTAAAATTTTATTTTATCATGTTGAAGTTAGAATGATGTTATAGAACTTTTTAAATTGAGTTAAAAGTTTATTTGTGAAAATTGAATATTTTAATATTTAATCGACTAGTGAAAATAGCCATTTTTCAAACAGTCTCGGATTTCGACGAAACCAGTTTCATCGGATCCGTAATGTGATATTATTGTATGGTTTTAAATTTCGTGTCAATTGGATTTACCGTTTGTCCAGTGCAAGTCAAAACGCCTAGAAAATCGTTTAATCGGTTTAATTTTAAATCGAACGTTTATTGTCATAACTCGCACAAATGATCGAATTAGCTCCCGAAACACGTTCCATTGTGTTCGGAACGCGGGGTAAACCTTAGAAACGCCAACCGGCACGCTTCGTTTGGAGTTCGGAAATTTCGGGGTGAATAGTGTTCGTGAAAATTTCTATATAAGGACTTATAATTCACAAATTTGTAAAGAAAAGAGCTAGGGTTTCATGGAAGCTTCAGCCGCCACTTTCTGATACCTAAGGCCGAAAATTGTTCAACTTCATCCTCTTTTATCTCGCAATCCGTCAACCAATTCGAAGAATCTCCAACTAACAAAATGTAGAGCTCGGCGAGAGCTTCAATTTGAACGGCTATGATCGAAAATTGATGAGTGGGTAGACGGCAAACCAAGCTGGAAGTCGTCACATTTGGCACGCAAATCGAGAGAGGGGTAGCCGAGTGGGGCCGGCCTTTGGCCGAGGGTGGAGCTCGAGATGGCGAATGTTGTGGCACTACCCGATCGTCACGAAGTGGAGTATGGTGGCGTACGAAATTCAAAGGGAAGTGGCGGCTAATGGGTAGGATGCGTACGTGAATACTGGGAGATGGGGGAGATGAAGGGTGTGGCCGAGATTAGAAGGTTGAAGGATCAACGGTTGAGATGCAGTTAGGGTTTAAAATGTAAATAAATGTTGTAAATTTATAATATAAAGTCGTGTAACTTCTAAAATTCATATCTTTTTCATACGAGGTTGAAAACGCGTGAAACCAGTTGCGTTGGAATCGTATGGACGAGCACTACGCTATGGAATTGGATTGGAGTCATTAGGAGTTAGTGAAAATTTCGGGTAAAATTAAACGTCCGTTTAATTTTATTCGAAATAAATCGCTAAAACGAAATTGAAATCAAGGTGAGAACTTCTCACTCAATCGAATCAGTTTCGATTTTAGTTTTTAAATAGTTATATTTAAAATTCTTTAATGTATGTTTGAATGATGATTGTTATCTATTGATTGTTAAAATAAAATTATACGCCGTTAGTAAGCGGAGGTTATTTATTAAAAACATATACCGCGAATATTTCACAGTACAGTGAAATTGGTATTATTTATGTACTTGGAGTTGATTTTCCCGCATTATATAGCGGATGAGACCCTATTGCGCCGCTTATTAAGCGGATAATATTTTAAATCACATATACCGCGATAATTTCGTACTGAAACGGAATTGGTATTGTGCTAACATCTTTGGATGCAGGAAAACAGGTTGGAGGGATCCAACCGGATTCCTCAACAATATTTATTTGATTATGGATATTTTGATATTCGTTGATTATCATATCGATATATGATGTCGTTGTAGTCACGATTGACTATTTGGTGTGTAGCATCATTGGACCAAATTTTGGAATTTTAAAAGGATTTTTAAAAGGATTTTTGAAAGTATACGTGTATAAAATATTTTTGGAATTGATCCATTATAAATAAATAAACGTTATAATTTTAATGTTATAAAAATTATGATTTTTGAGAAATACAGTTAAAAGTTGATTTTTGAAAATATGGGGTTAATGATTTTATAAAATGGTTTAAATCGGGATTTTTGAATTTATTGTGAAAAGTTTAAAAATAGGATTTATAAAATTTAATTATTTTATAAATCAAAATGATGAAATTATAAAGGAGTTTAAAGACGTTTTAAAATAATAATATGAATTGATTTATATAAGGGATTTATAAATTGATATTTATAAATTAAAATATTTGAAGTATAAAACGAGTTTTTTTATAAGTGTTAGAATGAATTGTAAATGAACTTCAAAAATGAATGAAATTTATAGGATTATAAACGGTGAAGTTATAAATGGAATTTTATAAGGAGTAGGTTTATAAAATTTGTAAAGTTATTAAAAAAAGATAGATTTGGGTAAATAAATGAATCTTATAAGTTATAAGATTTATAATTTGGGAAGTTAAAAAGAACGATTTTATAAACAAATAAATTATAAGCATTTAACTTATAATATGGACTTTGGGTATATAATTGAGTTATAAATCGAATAGGTTAATAAAGGAGATGTATAAAATGAAGTTGTTATAAAATAAATAGAAATGGAATTTATAAACATTGTTTTATAAATCCGCAAACGACTTATTTTGATAAGTAAATTGTTGTAACTTATTAATGGAGTTATATTCACGTTTTAGACAGTGAATAATCCTTTAAAATAAAATGAATAGAAATGATGAAATTGGTTAACGAAGTATATTCACATTTTGGATAGTGAATATTATGTTAAAGAAAATGTTTTGGATGTGATGTTTTAAATAGGAATTAAACGATCTAACGATGTTTTCAAAATGTGTTGAGATTCGAAACCATAGATTTCAACATTTATTGTTGAAATAGATGTTTTCGAGAAATAGAAGGAAATGGTGGACTATAACACTGTTGTTATAGTAAATGATTTCCGAAAGGAAATGTTTCGTATAGTATTGGGATTTATATATCTATTTTAATTTCGAATCTCTATACTAGTGATTTTGGGTTGTCGTAACGATGTTTTACGCAACATTCGTTTTGACCCAAATAAATATGTTTAAGAGAATGATTTCCTTAAAAAATGAAATATATACTTAATCTCGATTTAAGTATATTTGAATATTTTTCAAGTGTTGAAAATAAATGGATTTGTGAATTACTTAATAAGTAAGTATGGAAATGTTTTCCAATATAAAGTGAATATTTTGAGAATTTATCTTTTTGAAGATAAATTGAAAATGAATAATTGAAATCGTATATTCATAAATATTTTGGAATGTAAATTCACTATGGAATTTATAAAAGAAAGTGGAATTTGTTTAAAAATAAATATTGATTTATTTTTGAGGTATTGAAATTATATATCTTGTAAAGATATTTTTGGGAAATAAATAATTTGAGAAATTATTTGGAATCTGGTGATGTTGTGCATATCCATTGATAGTTCAATAACCGACTATCAATATTTACCTTTAAATAGGTATTTGTTGTGATTTGTTTGAATTTGAATGCCACACTTATTTTTGAATAAGCGCTCACTATTCGGGTTAGCCGGGAAAGGACCATGGGGTCGTATAACCCATTCCGAATATATGATACTTCGTTATGAATTGCATTTGAAGACCGGTGTTGAAGACCGGATATTTTCAAAAGCGAAAGGACAACTCGTTGATTGTCTTTGCACCGAGTAGCTACGGTATAGAGACTCCATATGTGATGGGAAGTCCGGACGTGATTAGTGAATATTCGGATTGCAAGGACTTCTTTGTAAGTGCCTTCGGTTCTGTTCGAGCCCGAAACAGACTTGTATGGATTGTATGTCTGACATTACAAATTGAGATATAAAGCTGATTTCTTTCAAATATATTTCTGTTGGTGGCGGAGAATTTATTCTTTTAGCTTAACACCCTTCTCCGAGACGTACGAGCTCAGAGGTTATGTAGTTGAAGGTTATCAGCGATATATTCCCAATTTGGTAATGTGACATGCTGAGTGTTGCTGTGAAATGATCATTGTTTGATCATTTGTGATATGATCATTTGTTTGATCACTTATCTTTGTGATCATTTCTTTGATCATTTGTTGACCCAAAGCACAGCTTTTGTATAAAGCGTGGCTTTGTGGACGAGACTTCGTCGAGCCTCACACCCCGGAATGGTCAAAACAGGAAAGATGCGGCAAGGTTATTGGGGGTAGCGCCCCTTACGGTATGTGCATTTCCTTCTGGAAAAGGGTGGTATCATGATATGGAGCCCAGATACTTACTCATGTTGAAACACTTTATTTAGTACGGTGTGATGTTGGTTACGAGCGCTCGGATAAAGGTCCCAAAGGACCGGGGGATGTCATACTCGTGTCAGTAGTTACCCAGTTAGGGGTAATCCGGCCTTGTGTTGGCAGAGATCCGGTTAGGTTCTCGGGACGTCCTTCCAGAGGCGTTTCCATGTGGCAATGGGAAGTTCCTTGGCCTGACCATTTGTTGGAAATCCAAAGAAACAATACGAGCCTTGTACGGTTTTAGTTGTAGAATCTGCCATTTAATATGGTAGCTATAGTAGGCATAATATAATGGTACCTATGCTGGCTAAGATTTATATTCTACTTTCGAAATGTTTTCTACACTATGCACTAATAATAATATCAAAATTGATTTGATTTTGCGTATCAAGCATCTTTGACTAACATAAGAAGAAATCTCCTCCAAGTCTGCGTTTGCATTGTGTGTGTGGTGGGAGGTTGTAACGACTCGGTATTTTCAACCATTCGCATCCATTATAAGTGCATAGGCAGACACTCATGCCAGAATTGAATTGCTCAAAATACCGTGTTGTAAATAAAATTTTGGCAAACCTCAGAATATACAGTAAATAAAAATCACAGATCATAGACACAGAGTATATAAAAATGCAGCGGAAGAAAAAGAGATAGTAGTTCATGAAACTACTATATAAATATGAGATACATCAGAGTTAAATAAGATAAAACAGAAGAGTAACAGGATACATCAGGTACAAATCAGATACATCACTGAACCACTGGATACTGAAACAAAATAGATGACTGGATCTTCAAGGAAAGCTCCAACGCCGAAGGTGAATCTTGAATGCTAACTCAATCAATCTGACCCGAGCGTAAAGCAGTATACAAAACCCTCGAGTCAGAACATAAATACTTATAAACTGTAAATCAACTCAAGTGAACAGTAACAAAATGCATCAGTAACTTAAAGGATGCTTGGGACCGCCCATCCTCTAAGGATCTGTTAAACTATTTACTATGTAGTAATATACGCTATATACGGTAGTGTCTAATCAGTAAAGTATAATCATATAGAAAATAGCGTTAAGGTGATGGTGAACCTTAACGCGGTCGGATCTTTAAAACCAAAATCGTAGTGGGCTCGATATAAGGATATGACACGGCACGCAAGGAGATGCCAGGGTGGATACACCGTTTGCACTCCCGGACCGGTGATGACGGCAAGACAGCAGCTTCCGCCCACCTCGAACAATACCCCCGAATCAAAATGGCGCCACATATCGAATCACAAAAGTAATAGAATGGTTTCCGATGGAGCATGCTCGATGAAAGGGTGCGACCCATTGTGTAGCCCGGTATAGCTCCTGTTTTAGTCATATATGCCAACTCACGGGAGTTGGGTCCACGTAATATATACCTCGAGAACGTCGCCACCATCCTACTTCATTCTGGAATCTCCACCGCGTACACAGTTGTTAAAGTGGTTTTCGGTATTGGCCGGATATAAGACAATATCCGATGCCGGTCTCTTTAGCAACCAATCGTTATTATAACCCGTAGTTATAACTTTTAAAACAATAATTTATACTTCAAAATAAAATATCATTTCTGCCCAAATCTTTATCAAAATAAAGAGTAAATCATTTCCAAACCATTTCAATATATCATCATACCATATCTTTCAATTCAAATATTTATCAAAATAAATATCAAGTCATTTCTAACCATTTCAATATATTGAATTATCATATCCTTTTAAAAACTTTCTTTCAAATCATTTTAATACATCAAAATATCATAACCTTTCAAAGCTTCATTTTTCAAATCATTTAATATCAAAATATCATATCTTTCAAAAATTCGTTTCAAAACATTTTAATATATCAAAATGTCATATCTTTCAAAACTCCATTTTTCAAATCATTTAATATCAAAATATCATATCTTTCAAAACTTCGTTTCAAATCATCAAAATATCATATCTTTCAGTACCACATTTCAATCATTATTCATTTTATTCAATTTAAAATACCATTTCAATTCATATTTCAAAACAGTTTATATTCCAAAATCATTTTTAATCATTAAATGAAGTTATTATGTTTAATAATTAAATTATTAAATTGCCAAAATTTCAACTTCCAAAGTTCATTTATTCACTTAAGTTTATTAAAACAGTGAAAATTCATTTTTCGCAGTATTTAGAAAATGCTACGGAAAGTTACATTCAAAACAGTTCAATTTATCAAAAGGCGACATTTTAAAATGTTGTAATAGGGTTTACTTAAATTTCGAATAAACTTAGTTAAATTCAACAATTTATAGCACTTACAAAAATTGCTATAATAGCTTTTAATTCAATTTAGCTTTTTAGTTCATTATCATCAACTTCAGCATTTACAAATGCCGTAATATCATTTGCATTGTAATTAATAGCATTTCAAAAATGCAGTCAATTAACTTCAAATATTCAATATAATTTCTCAACCGATTATATTTTTATTTAAAATATTTTTAACTTATAAAATCATACATTTTCACATTTATAACATCATTTAATTTTCCTCAAGTTCATGATTTTATAAAGTTAAATTTCCATTCAAAAATCAAGATTTAATAATAATTCACTTATTAAAATGCAATGTTGAATTTTTAAAATCCATTACATTAAATTTCAACTTAACACTTAAGTTCAAATTCTCAAATATAACTTTGTTTTATTTTCATTTACTTAACTAAAAGTTCACTTTTACGTCAATTTCATAAATTTTCAGTTTTAGTTATATTTCAAAATTTTAACTTACAATATTCATTCATTTCACATTTCAACTTTATTAAAATCATTAATATGATATAAAAATCACCTTAAATTCATTTAAATTCAAATTGTCATAAATTTATCATAATTTTATATTCAACTAAATTTCCAATTATAATTAAATCAAAATTTCCAAAATAACTTACGTTCAAAATTTCTAACTTTTTCATTAATTCATTTCACTTACAATTATTCAGAAAATCAATAATAATTTACAAAAATCCTTTTTTTTATTAAATTTAAAATCAAAACATTATAATAATTAAAATTCTAAAATATTTAAAATTTTAGAAAAACATATTTTAACTACGGGCCTGTATATAATTTTCTACACTAGGTAAAGTGATACAGGTAATATATCATTTCAACCAATAATTTACAAAGAAAATCCGGGTTTTATCATTTCAAACCCGTAATCCCAAGTCAAAATGAAAAATTTAAAACCATTCAGGCCTATCATTTCAGCACATAACATTTTTTTTTCTAACAGGGAACTTGCAGTGTGATCATATACAGAAATAATATAAACAAGGTCAATATCACAATATACAGTCATATATCAGATGTCAGGTGAAAATTAACAGTTTTAACATGGTAATAATATGGTAATAACATGACATAGCATATCATATGATCATCATTAACTTGCATAAACATTTTTTATTACTAAACACTTGTCATCAATTCACTTTTCATAAGTATAAATGTCAGAGTGAGAAAGACTCATTTTTTCAAGCTGAAGACCAAAACAACAAACACAAGAGCGGTTCCAAAAGTATGACAAGCACGATACAGCACGACTTTTGATTTGAATGAATGGAGAGCCTTGATATTTTTATTGTAAACAATAACCAAAACAATACAATATACACATAAATATTCAACGCAAAACAATGTTGAAATAATGAAAATACGAAGCAACAAAGGAATAGATTACTTGACCTTGCTTTAACATTCAAATGCTTGGCCTAGGAGGTTCTTGGGTTCAGCCATGATGATGATATAACTCAGGTTTGGCACCATAACTCACGGCTAGAAGGAGTATGGAGTGGTAGGGTTATAACATGAAGCATACAATTGATCAAGGCAGCATATATGAAGTTTTTGAGCACAACAAGGCTCGGCCTTGGGTCAAGTGGGGCTTGGCCATACTTGTACAGGTTTGGACAGTAGATGGAGGGGTGTGGGGAGGTCTGGAAAAGGTGGTGGTGGTGGCCAAGGTGATGGATGAAGATATGAAGTGATAGGGTGACTATCATGAATGTTTCAAGGCTTTATGCATTGTTTTTGTGGAGTTTTGGTTCATTGAGTCTTGGCCATGTCAATTTCAGATCTGGACAGAGGCTAAGATGAAGTGTAGTGGTGGTAGCAAGGTGGTGGTCGTGGCTAGAGGTGGTGGCCATGGTGAAGTATGAAGGTGGTGAAGTAATAGTGGTGGCTAGGGCATTGTTTTGGACATTATTTGCAATTTTGTGGAGTTTTGTCACCAAGGGAGGTGTGGCCATGGATGGGTCTGAAATGATGGCTGGAGATGATGCCAAGGAAGAGTGGTAGGAGATGGTGGAGAGTATGGTGGTGATGGTGGGTGGTAGAGGCCAATCCAGAAATCATAGAAAACTAGGCAAAATACATAGAAAATGAGAAGAAAAAGGTAGGAAAAAAGATGTAGCCATTACCAGATTTTTCTCTCAAGATGTTGGCCATGATTTTTAGGGTTTTGGAGCTTGAAAATTCGTGAATAATATGAGGGAGTCAGCTGCAAAGGATGAGGAAAGGAATGGATAAGATAAATTGATGTATTAATTGCAAAAAGAAACGGATAAAACGCCTTTACGTTTCAGGCTTTTAAGATCTCTTAACTTTCTAAACCTTTTGCATTTCCTTTTCTTTTTTATTTTATAAAAACAAAATAAACTCAGAAATGTTATTTAAAACCGAAACTAAGTAAGAATAAAATAAAATAAATAATTTATTTTAAGTAAAATAGAAAAAGGAAATAAAAAATTGCTTAAAAATAGCAACCCTGACATAAAAATTAAAAGAAAATCTCCAATGACTTTGGAAAATTTATTAATTCACAAAAAAATATTTTAACACAAAATTTGAATTAAAAATGTTTTTAAAACATTTTCAAGGTAAAATAATAATTTAATTTTTATTAAATAGAAAGTTAAATAAAGAAAAATGCAGTAAATACCAACTAGGCTTTATAAATTGAAATAAATTCAAATAAACTTTAGAAAAATTATATTATCATTTTAAAAATACTTAAAAGTCAAAATATACATAATATAACATATTATCACATATTAACATAAAATAAAACCAAGAAGAAGTAATTTATACAATTTAAAATAGTCATTGTTAAATAACCCTATATACGCACAATATTGTAAAGGGTATAACTTTCACAATTTACATCCGATTTCAACGAAACGAAAAGTGATGTTCTTAGAATTTTATGTGCTTTCATAATCAAAGAAAAAAAATTAAAATTTTAAACTTTTAAAATTTTAAGTTGAAAGTCATAGTTTGACTATTTTGACCAAAATCAGCATTTCAGGCAAATATTCAACTTACACAAGTTTGGAATTATAACTCATATAAAAAATCAAGATTATATTTAAATAATAAATTTAATCATTTCAAATAAGTAAAATAAGTTTTTAAATCAAAATATTACATTAAAATAATTAAAATATACAATAAAATAATTACAAAATACAGGGTTGTTACACTCTTCCCCACTCAAAACTTTTCGTCCCCGAAAAGGAATGAGGTATGGAAGGGCACAGAAAAGATAGAGTGAAATAAGATTAAGATAAGATAACAAGAAGATTAAAGTTATACCTGATAACTGTTGTTATAGGTAAGTTTTACAAAGGTGGAGGTGATCTTTCCAAGATCCTCCAGAATCAAGAACACAAGCACGAAAAAGGTGGATTCAAAATGATTACCAAAGGTCTATCAAAGATTATAGAAAAATTTCTAAACAGAAAGATTATAGAAAGATGTCTATACCGGTTTATAGCAAGATAAGGATAATAAGGACAACCAAAAGATAGTTTGAAAACAAAATAAGGAAATGAATTTGAAAGCATGAAAATTTCAACTTAAACAGAGAATAAATCTTTACACAAGTTAAATAAATCTTAACTATCTCAAATTTCATTATCTTATTATCCAATCATCTAAAATTAACCATTTTTAAAACCATGGGTTTGAAAAATAATCATTTATTACACTCACAATGTACTTAATAAATTTAATTCTTCTTTGTTCCTAATCAAAATTAAATTTATTCCTCTCAATATGTTTATCACTCATGTTAAATATATTTACACTTTTTTTTTATAAGTACGTTCTTTTATTCTTAGTTCTTTTAACATCATTTTATTGTAAGTCATTCAGTTACCCTTTATTATATTTACCTCTGTTAATCATTTTATAATTAAAATTTAAGTGTATAACATTTATTATAACCACTCAAATTTTATTTATAAAATCTTTTTATATCGTATATTATCCAATTACATTTTTAACTTCTGAAATTTTGGTAAGTTATATTTGAATGCAATTGTATTATACAAATAAAATTTCCAATTCAATCATTTCATGCTTGATATTCATCCAAAGCTTTGATTTTTTTTTTTTTGGAATTATTCTTTAAAATAAAATTTAAGAATTAAATTTCCGATTTTTTCAAACCATTTAGAGATAAGTAATAATATATATACATATATAATATGTCAAATCAAATTTCAATCATATATATATATATATATATTAAATCAAGGCATATTTTAGAAATTCAAATCAATTTAATTTCCCAAAACAAAGCTGTAGCAAGACTACAGAACAGTCTCCTAACTTCGAAACTCGAAAATGAACGTCGATGATGTCGCGATCATCACCGAAGTTATTTTCCAGCGACAAATAGAAAAGCACTAATTTTAAACCTTTAAAATTCTTTAAAAACAAATTCTATTCAAAATACTTTAAATAATATAACCCTTTAAAACTTTAAATCAAAGTTCGAAATAATCGGAATTTAAATCCTCAAATTCTTGTTTTAAATTCATTTCAGTTCCCAAATAAATTTATAAACAAATATTTATAGATCTATTTGTAGAACAATAAATGATAAATCAAGTATTATCATTTCAAATTATCAGTTTAAATCATTTCATTAAGTTCCATAAATTTACTTATATATCAAAATTTATTCCATTAACCAATTTTTTTTTTAAAATATATTGTGTCCGTTTGTTCTGTCAAAATGTTTTGGAAATCTTATCGATAGCGCTGATCAGACGTATCGATCAGAAACCCAACTCAACTTCAACAACTCAAACAACACAATATATAAAACATTTTAATTTTAAATACTAGTTTACAAATACACTATACATGAATAGATTTTCAAAGAAGGATAGAGATTCAAATTTTTTTGATTAACACAAATCAAAGGAGATTATGATTTAAAAATAAGTTGGAATCAAGGATGACATGATTAAATAACAGAATAGGAAGATGGATAAGCTTATATAAATCACGGGCAACCTTAACCGGGTCAACCGTGACTTAAAGAATAAGATCAATGTTGATTTTTCTAGGGTAAATCTACATTCGATCTCAAGAGTTAGAAATAACAAAAGATATTAGCATTTAAACCAAGGATAGATAAGAATCTCTGGTGAATCGATGCTGACTGCAAAGGAGTTTTCCCCCTTTTCAATTAAATTTGAAATTGGCGTGATCGCCGACTCACTAGAAAGATCATTCGAAGCGGAGTTATGGAATACTCCAGAGTCAAAAGAAGATGAATAGTGAGGGATACGAATGGATTTTGGAACCGTAGGGAATGTTCCAAAATTCAAAGGAATCGAGTCAAAAGGGAGAGATTCAAACTCGAATGAAAGTGATTCTGTAAATACATTCACTCCATATGCTGAGTTTTGCCTAGAGCTACCAAAGCTCTGATACCAACTGTAACGACTCGGTATTTTCAACCATTCGCATCCATTATAAGTGCATAGGCCGACACTCATGCCGGAATTGAATTGCTCAAAATACCGTGTTGTAAATAAAATTTTGGCAAACCTCAGAATATACAGTAAATAAAAATCACAGATCACAGACACATAGTATATAAAAATGCGGCGGAAGAAAAAGAGATAGTAGTTCATGAAGCTACTATATAAATATGAGATACATCAGAGTTAAATAAGATACAACAGAAGAGTAACATGATACATCAGGTACAAATCAGATACATCACTGAATCACTGGATACTGAAACAAAATAGATGGCTGGATCTTCAAGGAAAGCTCCAACGCCGAAGGTGAATCTTGAATGCTAACTCAATCAATCTGACCCGAGCGTAAAGCAAAATACAAAACCCTCGAGTCAGGACATAAATACTTATAAACTGTAAATCAACTCAAGTAAACAGTAACAAAATGCATCAGTAACTTAAAGGATGCTTGGGACCGCCCATCCTCTAAAGATCCGTTAAACTATTTACTATGTAGTAATATACGCTATATACGGTAGTGTCTAATCAGTAAAGTATAATCATATAGAAAATAGCGTTAAGGGGATGGTGAACCTTAACGCGGTCGGATCTTTAAAACCAAAATCGTAGTGGGCTCGATATAAGGATATGACACTGCACACAAGGAGATGCCAGGGTGGATACACCGTTTGCACTCCCGGACCGGTGGTGACGGCAAGCCAGCAGCTTCCGCCCACCTCGAACAATACCCCGGAATCAAAATGGCGCCACATATCGAATCACAAAAGTAATAGAATGGTTTCCGATGGAGCATGCTCGATGAAAGGGTGCGACCCTTTGTGTAGCCCGGTATAGCTCCTGTTTTAGTCATATATGCCAACTCACGTGAGTTGGGTCCACGTAATATATAACTCGAGAACGTCGCCACCATCCTACTTCATTCTGGAATCTCCACCGCGTACACAGTTGTTAAAGTGGTTTTCGGTATTGGCCGGCTATAAGACAATATCCGATCCCGGTCTCTTTAACAACCAATTGTTATTATAACCCGTAGTTATAACTTTTAAAACAATATTTTATACTTCAAAATAAAATATCATTTCAACCCAAATCTTTATCAAAATAAAGAGTAAATCATTTCCAAACCATTTCAATATATCATCATACCATATCTTTCAATTCAAATATTTATCAAAATAAATATCAAGTCATTTCTAACCATTTCAATATATTAAATTATCATATCCTTTTAAAAACTTCCTTTCAAATCATTTTAATACATCAAAATATCATAACCTTTCAAAGCTTCATTTTTCAAATCATTTAATATCAAAATATCATATCTTTCAAAAATTCGTTTCAAAACATTTTAATATATCAAAATGTCATATCTTTCAAAACTCATTTTTCAAATCATTTAATATCAAAATATCATATCTTTCAAAACTTCGTTTCAAATCATTTTAATATCAAAATATCATATCTTTCAGTACCACATTTCAATCATTATTCATTTTATTCAATTTAAAATACCATTTCAATTCATATTTCAAAACAGTTTATATTCCAAAATCATTTTTAATCATTAAATAAAGTTATTATGCTTAATAATTAAATTATTAAATTGCCAAAATTTCAACTTCCAAAGTTCATTTATTCACTTAAGTTTATTAAAACAGTGAAAATTCATTTTTCGCAGTATGTAGAAAATGCTACGGAAAGTTACATTCAAAACAGTTCAATTTATCAAAAGACGACATTTTAAAATGTTGTAATAGGGTTTACTTAAATTTCGAATAAACTTAGTTAAATTCAACAATTTATAGCACTTACAAAAATTGCTATAATAGCTTTTAATTCAATTTAGCTTTTTAGTTCATTATCATCAACTTCAGCATTTACAAATGCCGTAATATCATTTACATTGTAATTAATAACATTTCAAAATGCAGTCAATTAACTTCAACTATTCAATATAATTTCTCAACCGATTATATTTTTATTTAAAACATTTTTAACTTATAAAATCATACATTTTCACATTTATAACATCATTTAATTTTCCTCAAGTTCATGATTTTATAAAGTTAAATTTCCATTCAAAAATCAAGATAAAATGCAATGTTGAATTTTTAAAATCCATTACATTAAATTTCAACTTAACACTTAAGTTCAAATTCTCAAATATAACTTTGTTTTATTTTCATTTACTTAACTAAAAGTTCACTTTTACGTCAATTTCATAAATTTCCAGTTTTAGTTATATTTCAAAATTTCAACTTACAATATTCATTCATTTCACATTTCAACTTTATTAAAATCATTAATATGATATAAAAATCACCTTAAATTCATTTAAATTCAAATTATCATAAATTTATCATAATTTCATATTCAATTAAATTTCCAATTATAATTAAATCAAAATTTTCAAAATAACTTACGTTCAAAATTTCTAACTTTTTCATTAATTCATTTCACTTACAATTATTCAGAAAATCAATAATAATTTACAAAAATCCTTTTTTTTTATTAAATTTAAAATCAAAATATTATAATAATTAAATTTCTAAAATATTTAAAATTTTAGAAAAACATATTTTAACTACGGGTCTGTATATAATTTTCTACACTAGGTAAAGTGATACATGTAATATATCATTTCAACCCATAATTTACAAAGAAAATCCGGGTTTTATCATTTCAAACCCGCAATCCCAAGTCAAAATGAAAATTTTAAAACCATTCAGGCCTATCATTTCAGTCCATAACATTTTTTTTCTAACAGGGAACTTGCAGTGTGATCATATACAAAAATATTATAAACAAGGTTAATATCACAATATACAGTCATATATCAGATGTCAGGTGAAAATTAATAGTTTTAACATGGTAATAATATGGTAATAACATGGCATAGCATATCATATGATCATCATTAACTTGCATAAACATTTTTTATTACTAAACACTTGTCATCAATTCACTTTTCATAAGTATAAATGTCAGAGTGAGAAAGACTCACTTTTTCAAGCTGAAGACCAAAACAACAAACACAAGAGCGGTTCCTAAAGTATGACAAGCACGATACAGCACGACTTTTGATTTGAATGAATGGAGAGACTTGATATTTTTATTGTAAACAATAACCAAAACAAGACAATATACACATAAATATTCAACGCAAAACAATGTTGAAACAATGAAAATACGAAGCAACAAAAGAATAAATTACTTGACCTTGCTTTAACCATTCAAATCCTTGGCCTAGGAGGTTCTTGGGTTCAGCCATGATGATGATATAGCTCAGGTTTGGCACCATAACGCACGGCTAGAAGGAGTATGGAGTGGTAGGGTTATAACATGAAGCATACAATTGATCAAGGCAACATATATGAAGTTTTTGAGCACAACAAGGCTCGGCTTTGGGTCAAGTGGGGCTTGGCCATACTTGTACAGGTTTGGACAGTAGATGGAGGGGTGTGGGGAGGTCTGGAAAAGGTGGTGGTGGTGGCCAAGGTGGTGGATGAAGATATGAAGTGATAGGGTGGCTATCATGAATGTTTCAAGGCTTTATGCATTGTTTTTGTGAAGTTTTGGTTCATGGAGTTTTGGCCATGTCAATTTCAGATCTGAACAGAGGCTAAGATGAAGTGTAGTGGTGGTAGCAAGGTGGTGGTCGTGGCTAGAGGTGGTGGCCATGGTGAAGTATGAAGGTGGTGAAGTAATAGTGGTGGCTAGGGCATTGTTTTGGACATTATTTGCAATTTTGTGGAGTTTTGTCACCAAGGGAGGTGTGACCATGGATGGATCTGAAATGATGGCTGGAGATGATGCCTAGGAAGAGTGGTAGGGGATGGTGGAGAGTATGGTGGTGATGGTGGGTGGTAGAGGCCAATCCAGAAAGCATAGAAAACTAGGCAAAATACATAGAAAATGAGAAGAAAAAGGCAGAAAAAAAGATGTAGCCATTACCAGATTTTTTTCTCATGATGGAGGCCATGATTTTTAGGGTTTTGGAGCTTGAAAATTCGTGAATAATATGAGGGAGTCGGCTGCAAAGGATGAGGAAAGGAATGGCTAAGATAAATTGAAATATTAATTGCAAAAAGAAACGGATAAAACGCCTTTACGTTTCGGGCTTTTAAGATCTTTTAACTTTCTAAATCTTTTGCATTTTCTTTTCTTTTTAATTTTATAAAAACAAAATAAACTCAGAAATGTTATTTAAAACCGAAACTAAGTAAGAATAAAATAAAATAAATAATTTATTTTAAGTAAAATAGAAAAAGGAAATAAGAAATTGCTTAAAAATAGCAACTCTGACATAAAAATTACAAGAAAATCTCCAATGACTTTGGAAAATTTATTACTTCACAAAAAAAATATTTTAACACAAAATTTGAATTAAAAATGGTTTTAAAACATTTTCAAGGTAAAATAATAATTTAATTTTTATTAAATAGAAAGTTAAATAAAGAAAAATGCAGTAAATACCAACTAGGCTTTATAAATTGAAATAAATTCAAATAAACTTTAGAAAAATTATATTATCATTTTAAAAATACTTAAAAGTCAAAATATACATAATATAACATATTATCACATATTAACATAAAATAAAACCAAGAAGAAGTAATTTATACAATTTAAAATAGTCATTGTTAAATAACCCTATATACGCATAATATTGTAAAGGGTATAACTTTCACAATTTACATCCGATTTCAACGAAACGAAAAGTGGTGTTCTTAGAATTTTATGTACTTTCATAATCAAAGAAAAAAATTAAAATTTTAAACTTTTAAAATTTTAAGTTGAAAGTCACAGTTTGATTATTTTGACCAAAATCAGCATTTCAGGCAAATATTCAACTTACACAAGTTTGGAATTATAACTCATATAAAAAATCAAGATTATATTTAAATAATAAATTTAATCATTTCAAATAAGTAAAATAAGTTTTTAAATCAAAATATTACATTAAAATAATTAAAATATACAATAAAATAATTACAAAATACAGGGTTGTTACAGAGGTCTTATGCTAGTTACATTTTCAAAAACATTGCGAATCTATTTTAAAAAGTATCATGTACTTTATTTTAAAGAAAATAAATAAACTGTTTTGAGTTCTCACACCAGTCACATGACTGACTCGGAGTTTTTTGTTTTCTTTCCTAAACTCTGGTTGCCCACCAATTTCCACACGGGCAGTCAAGAGTTAAAGTTTATCAGGATATTTTGGAATTCAGGAGTTGCTGGAGGCAAGCTGGATGACATGACGTATTACTAGTATATAGTATTTCTTTTCCGTTGTTTGTTGTTGTTTGTTGTTGTACACTCTGATGTAATGATGATGTAATGAAATGTAATGTAATAACTGATATAGTTCTTTGTTTAAAGATTATTCATTTATCTATTATATGTTGTTCCGCTGCGATTGTAAGATTTTGACATTGTTTTGCTGTTTTCTGTTCTGTCCTATCTTTTCTCTCTTCTTCTATCTTTTTCTTCTTCTTTAACCACAACGGTACGGTTTTCCGGTTTTCGATTGCTCGACAGTTGATACAGTGGACGTATTGATGTCGGCGTTCGTGGACGAAAAATCGCTGACGTTACATTTGGTATCAGGGCATATGGTTAAGCGACAACCATGGCTCTGTTGGGTATTACTCATTAGAGATAGAGTCAATAGTACTCTAGAATTAGTTGAGTGTAATAATAGATATGAGTGCGTATTTGTTAGTGAATATAAAATTATTGTATATTGTGATGATTGGTTTGTTGAGTGGCATATGAACCTTCGTCAGCACGGTCTGCACATCTATGCCGAAGGGGTTTATAAACACTTGTACAGAACAATTTGATACGATATTGTTTTAAATTGGGTAAATGAAATAATTTTACCTTGATTATATTTTTGTATATAAAGGAATAATTTTTCAGAATTTTTAAAGTATTTATAAGTAGATAGTTTGGTTGATGAATAATCTAAATAAAAACATGTTGTAAATGAATTATAAGAATTGTATAAGCAAATGAATTATAAGAATTGAATTATAATTAAAGTGATTTATAATTGTGAAAAAAAATCTTATATGTATAAGAAGTGAAACTATATGAATATATTTATGAATATGAGTTGTAAATAAAAATGAATTTAAAGTTAAATGGTAATTTACTTTAGAATTTGGAAGCTGAATTTATTTATAAGTGGGAATTTAAGTTAAGTAAAATCAAGTGATGTTTATAAAATGAAGTATAACTTAAGAGATGTTGAATGAAGTTGATATTGGTATCAAAGTAAATTAATAAAGTTGAGTGATAAATGTGAACTTAAGTTATGTAAATGAAATTCAACTTGAAATGGTTAACTAATTGAAAGTTAATCAATGGAATGTGAATAATTGGTATGAAATAATGAATGTAGGTGTAAATTCGTTAAAATCTAATGTTATTGGAAGTTGAATAATTGAATGAAAATCAATTTAATTAAACCAATTGAAAGTAAAGGTGTTAAACCAAGATGAATATAAGCAAAGGAATTTGGTTGTAATTAATATACATTGGTTGTTATATGATTGTTAGTTGATTGTATATAATTCATTAAGTATTAATGAAATAGTGTTAATGAAATTAAAAGCTAAAGGTATTGAAATCAAATTGGAAGTTAAGTGAATCTTAAATAGAATTGAATTTGATTTGGAAGTGAACCAACATGAATATGGATTAGTGAATATAAACTAATTGAAAATGAATGTTAGTAAAAACATCCACTGTTAATGAATCAAAGGTGATTAAATTGAAAACCATTTCATTGAATATTAATGAGAATATGAATGAATATTTATTGGTTATGAATGCTAGTTGGATGATAGTTGGTTGAATTTATTGCTTTTACTGCATTTGCTATGTTGGCATATATAGTTATTATGTTGCTATATGTTGTATATCGATACTATTGTCTATATACATGTTTCTCATCTGTTAGTTGAGTGTTTAGTAGGTGCAGATCGCGTTTGCTTCGCATTTGGAGCTCGCTTTCGCGCTATATTAGCCGTATATGCTTGCTAATAAAATATAAGGTACATATCTGGGATTAAATATCGTACTTTTACACTTTTTTCCCTACGGGATGCCTCGTCACTTGATGAGATGTATATTTGTGATATATATACTGTCATTTTTTTTTCGGATTGAGCCGCGCAAAGGAGACTATGACAAATTTTTCCGAAAATTTAAGGCGTTAGAAAAAATTTGAGAAAATTGGAAAATTTTGAAAACTTTAGCTTTGATTTTGGAGTTGAAAGTCAAACAAGATAGTTTGTTTTTGAAAAAGATAACTAAGTACGATTTGGAAACTTAGTAAAGTTATTGTAAGAAGTTTAACTATGGATTTTGGAAAGTTAATAGATTCTGTAATTTTTCTTACTTGGTAATTTCGAGGACGAAATTTTTTCAAGGGGGGAAGTATGTAACGACCCAGAATTTCTGTTAATTAAAATTTGTATATTTAATTAATTTTAAATATAAATAAGTGAAATTTATAAGTCGAATAAATTTTATTTCGAATAATTGGATTTAATTGGATAATTAAATCGATAATTTAATAGTTGGAAATACAGAAATAATTGAAATTTGGGTTAAATATGTTTGAAAATGATTTGTAAAATTTTATTTTTTCATGTTGAAGTTAGAATGATGTTATAGAACTTTTAAAATTGAGTTAAAAGTTTATTTGTGAAAATTGAATATTTTAATATTTAATCGACTAGTGAAAATAGCCATTTTTCAAACAGTCTCGGATTTCGACGAAAGCAGTTTCATCGGATCCGTAATGTGATATTATTGTATGGTTTCAAATTTCGTGTCAATTGGATTTACCGTTTGTCCAGTGCAAGCCAAAACCCCTAGAAAATCGTTTTATCGGTTTAATTTTAAATCGAACGTTTATTGCCATAACTCACACAGATAACCGAATTAGCTCCCGAAACACGTTACATCGTGTTCGGAACGCGGGGTAAACCTTAGAAACGCCAATCGGCACACTTTGTTTGGAGTTCGGAAATTTCGGGGTGAATAGTGTTCGTGAAATTTTCGATATAAGGACTTATAATTCACAAATTTGCAAAGAAAAGAGCTAGGGTTTCATGGAAGCTTCAGCCGCCACTTTCTGAAACCTAAGGCCGAAAATTGTTCAACTTCATCCTCTTTTATCTCGCAATCCGTCAACCAATTCGAAGAATCTCCAACTAACAAAATGTAGAGCTCGGCGAGAGCTTCAATTTGAACGGCTATGATCGAAAATTGATGAGTGGATAGACGGCAAACCAAGCTGGAAGCCGTCACGTTTGGTACGCAAATCGAGAGAGGAGGAGTAGCCGAGTGGGGCCGGCCTTTGGCCGAGGGTGGAGCTCGAGATGGCGAATGTTGTGGCACTACCCGATCGTCACGAAGTGGAGTATGGTGGCGTGCGAAATTCAAACGGAAGTGGCGGCTCATGGGTAGGATGCGTACGTGAATACTGGGAGATGGGGGAGATGAAGGGTGTGGCCGAGATTAGAAGGTTGAAGGATCAACGGTTGAGATGCAGTTAGGGTTTAAAATGTAAATAAATGTTGTAAATTTATAATATAAAGTCGTGTAACTTCTAAAATTCATATCTTTTTCATACGAGGTCGAAAACGCGCGAAACCAGTTGCGTTGGAATCGTATGGACGAGCACTACGCTATGGAATTGGATTGGAGTCGTTAGGAGTTAGTGAAAATTTCGGGTAAAATTAAACGTCCGTTTAATTTTATTCGAAATAAATCGCTAAAACGAAATTGAAATCAAGGTGAGAACTTCTCACTCAATCGAATCAGTTTCGATTTTAATTTTTAAATAGTTATATTTAAAATTCTTGAATGTATGTTTGAATGATGATTGTTATCTATTGATTGTTAAAATAGACATTATACGCCGTTAGTAAGCGGAGGTTATTTATTAAAAACATATACCGCGAATATTTCACAGTACAGTGAAATTGGTATTATTTATGTACTTGGAGTTGATTTTCCCGCATTATATAGCGGATGAGACCCTATTGCGCCGCCTATTAAGCGTATAATATTTTAAATCCCATATACCGCGATAATTTTGTACTGGAACGGAATTGGTATTGTGCTAACATCTTTGGATGCAGGGAAACAGGTTGGAGGGATCCAACCGGATTCCTCAACACTATTTATTTGATTATGGATATTTTGATATTCGTTGATTATCATATCGATATATGACGTCGTTGTAGTCGTGATTGACTATTTGGTGTGTAGCATCATTGGACCAAATTTTGGAATTTTAAAATGATTTTTAAAGTGATTTTTGAAAGTATACGTGTATAAAATATTTTTGGAATTGATCCATTATAAATAAATAAACGATATAATTTTAATGTTATAAAAATTATGATTTTTGAGAAATACAGTTAAAAGTTGATTTTTGAAAATATGGGGTTAATGATTTTATAAAATGGTTTAAATCGGGATTTTTGAATTTATTGTGAAAAGTTTAAAAATAGGATTTATAAAATTTAATTATTTTATAGATCAAAATGATGAAATTATAAAGGAGTTTAAAGACGTTTTAAAATAATAATATGAATTGATTTATATAAGGGATTTATAAATTGATATTTATAAATTAAAATATTTGAAGTATAAAACGAGTTTTTTTATAAGTGTTAGAATGAATTGTAAATGAACTTCAAAAATGAATGAAATTTATAGGATTATAAACGGTGAAGTTATAAATGGAATTTTATAAGCAGTAGGTTTATAAAATTTGTAAAGTTATTAAAAAAAGATAGATTTGGGTAAATAAATGAATCTTATAAGTTATAAGATTTATAATTTGGGAAGTTAAAAAGAACGATTTTATAAACAAATAAATTATAAGCATTTAACTTATAATATGGACTTTCGGTATATAATTGAGTTATAAATCGAATAGGTTAATAAAGAAGATGTATAAAATGAAGTTGTTATAAAATAAATAGAAATGGAATTTATGAACATTGTTTTATAAATCCGCAAACGACTTATTTTGATAAGTAAATTGTTGTAACTTATTAATGGAGTTATATTCACGTTTTAGACAGTGAATAATCCTTTAAAATAAAATGAATAGAAATGATGAAATTGGTTAACGAAGTATATTCACATTTTGGATAGTGAATATTATGTTAAAGAAAATGTTTTGGATGTGATGTTTATTGTTTTGAGTTCTCATACCAGTCACATGACTGACTCGGAGTTTATTGTTTTCTTTCCTAAACTCTGGGTGCTCACCAATTTCCACACGGGCAGTCAAGAGTTAAGGTTTATCAGGATATTCTGAAATTCAGGAGTTGCTGGAGGCAAGCTGGATGGCATGGCGTATTACTAGTATATATTATTTCTTTTCCGTTGTTTGTTGTTGTACACTCTGATGTAATGATGATGTAATGAAATGTAATGTAATAACTGATATAGTTCTTTGTTTAAAGATTATTCATTTATCTATTATATGTTGTTCCGCTGCGATTGTGAGATTCTGATATTGTTCTGCTGTTTTCTGTTCTGTCCTATCTTTTCTCTCTTCTTCTATCTTTTTCTTCTTCTTTAACCATAACGGTACGGTTTTCCGGCCTTCGATTGCTCAACAGTTGATACAGTGGACGTATTGATGTCGGCATTCGTGGACGAATAATCGCTGACGTTACACATGGTGATTTTATGATTAATTTACAAATATAATATGCCTCAAACGGACTTCATATGAAAAAGTTATTGACGTTCAAAGTTCTATATTGAAAAATAATTATACGTGTAAATGTGCGTAAATATATTTGTTTATAAATATATGCGCGTATAAATTTCAGAAATAGAGACGCATCATAAAGGAAATTAATTGACATCAACAATTAGAGGTAATTAATTAACATTAGTAGGCAATGTTAATCAAATCAAAAATTAAAGGAAATTAATTTACATTAATTAGCAATGTTTGAATTTCAAAATAAACATGTGTTATAAAGGGAACTAAATTTGCAATTGATGAAAATTAATTAGAATGAATAGGTAACAGTCAAAAGTTAACGTTTAATAATTTATAACATGTAAAAATAGAGGAAATAAATTAATATGTATAAAAAAGAGGCTGACACGTCAAAACTGACACGTTTTGCTTGTTTTTAGCGGCTAGATTTCAATCGCTTTAACCGACCAGATGACGTTGCTTTGGCTCTCTATAAATAAATGTGCAGAGTTAGCCTTCAAACCCATATTTTTCTGAATAGGCACGGAAGCCTTGTCACTTTTCTTTCTCCTCCGATTCTTCAGAAATAAAATATATTAGATTTAGGTTTTCTAATTTGCAATTTGGAGGAAGAAATTGCAGATCTGAGAAGAGATGTCCAAATTAAGCCATCTATATGAGGTGAGTTTTCAGATCTAGTTTTCTAGTTTATCTGTTTATTTTTCTTCAATTAGATTCAGATTTATAAATCCATACAAATTCCGGTTTGTGGATCCAAATAGGGTTGCAAAGGGGAAGGCTGTGGATAATAGAACCGGACTAAAAATCAGATCTGGAATTTCGAGTGTTTTCTTTCAGGCGAGTGGATTTGAATTATATATCTTTTATGTTTATGATATATAATATTGTTAGATTCCCATTAAATATTTAATTCAGCATTGGACTAACTTTAGTAATTGGTTCTACTAACTAGTTATGTTAAAACTGTATGTTTTGTAAGAAAAGTTTACTCATATAAATATTATTTATATGGAAAAAAGAAGAAAAGGAACCCAATTAAATATAAGTAATATTAGACTTAAAAGTTGTAGAGAAATGCATAAGCCTAAAAATGAGAAATTTAAAGTAAATTATGTTAAAACGGAAGAAATGAATTATAATGGGGAAAATTAATAACTTGGTTTGGAAGTTAGTGTTAGATTAGTTGGTTGGTTTAGAAAAGGGAATACATTTCCATAGTTTAGTATTTTAAGAATAACGATAAATATAACTGCGAAGAATAAAAGCAAAAAAATGGATTTAGTGAAAAGTAGAGACATTACTGTATTTTGCATTACCCCACAATTAAAGAGACAATAAAAGAAATATGTTGTAGTTACGAGTTATTATTTATAGCATTATTTAGCATTAAAATATGAAAATGGATTTTTAGCACAGTTTTTGTAACCAACAAAATAGAATAGAACTACTTTCCAGAATAAAAGAAAATAACGTAAAGCATTGAAGAAATAAAAGAAGAAGAATAATCAAGTTAACTATTTGACAAGACTAGAAACAATAAACAAAAAATCTGACTAGATCTCCATTTATTGCGCAGATAGTAGAGTAAAAAGTAAAGTAACTATTACGATAAGTAACTTATGACCGTTGTACGTAGTCCCAAGTTAAGACTATTATATAATATAAGAGAACTAAAGAAAATTTAGTATCATAATAAAAGAAGACATACTAGAATAGAAAAGAGACACTTGTAATTACATTTATAACATACAGGTTATAAAAGAAAGAATAGAATATAGAAGTGACAATTGCAAGTATACTTGTAACACCTAGGTTATAATTCAAAAGAAAGAAATAGAAGAGGCTTTTTTTAATCAAATTTAGATCTTGGATTAAGAATAAGCAAAAATAGTAGCAGTGGCCCGTACCGGCAGCATTCCCTTTCAGGTGTAAGACTGATGGTCTCACACGTGGGTGGGGCTAGGCATGATGATTTGGGTAAACAAGTAGCCAACAGATTAAGAAATGTAAACTAAACGCTTAATAAAAGATTAGACGTTGGGTCTAATAAAATGGTAAGGTGCGTTTGGAGTAGCCCAAAGAGAATCTAGATAAAGAGCCTAACAAAGCAGTTCATTGTAGATTTTTAGTACAGAAAGAGCATGTCCAACTTAGTTATTTTGGGCTAGAAAGAAGTACGAGACTACAACGGGATGTGAGGATACTCTAGGATGGCCCTTTGGGGTAGGCCTAACGAAGCTGCACCCCCGGAGGCAGGTCTGTAGGCGTTCCATCAAGAGAGTATGTCTTGTCTGCTTTTGCATTGTAGGCCTAACAAAGTGGACTTTCGTAAATAGTCAAAAGGTTGATGATGGAGTAGGATATTCTTATAACGTCGTACTCTAGTTTGTGAATAGGTTATAGTGGGCAGGACCCATATGGATAGTCGCATGTAGATATCAGCCATCATCAGTGAGAGCGAGTTCGGGAAAGACTAGGGTTAAACCAACAGACCAATGATTTTTTCACTATCGAGACATTGGGTGCAGGTCATAACCAATTGGATGTTTAGATTATTTGTAGTAGGGCATATCCACTTTGCTCTTGAAAGGTTTTTCAATTAGTTGAGGGGGGCTACGTGGGGCCATAACCACGATGAGAAAAGAGATATACCAAGTAGAATATCTGTATTGTAGGCCTAATGAAGCGGACCTTTAGAGATACAGAAAATCCCAGACTGAATTCCGTACAAGTTAGACCTTGTTGGCGGAGTTCAGGGAATAGACATAATGATTACGTGTAGTCCTCAAAATGCGCACTGGGTGGTATATTGTGGATGTTCGAACACTAGTATAAACTAGTGTGCATGCAGTTTCACATTTTCCTAATAGACGAGGGAACATCTATATTGTAGGCCTCACGAAGCTATCCTTTACAATGTAGTTACAGTACGCTCTGGTAGCAAGACGATGGAGTACTTTTTAAGGAGTGTACGGAAGGTACTATAGGTAGCACCTAGAACTGATGCAGAGGCGAGAGTATTATAAACCCAATAAATGGAAAGTTAAGGGTCTTAATCTACTTGGGAGTAGATGGATATGATTCCCGCACAGAGGCGAGAGTATTATAAACCCAATAAACCTAATATAAAAGAAAATGGAAATAGAACGATATATGTAGAATTATGCTTAGAAGTGCATAATTTGTCCATTCACCGGAACTTTAGTTTTGACCCCCTCCTCATATCATCTTACGGGTTAGATAGATGGTAGAGATTTTTCAACTTTGAGACACTTGTTTCGAAAGTATTATTACATTAGTGAGTATTTACTTATTAATATATTTTACTCAGTTCCGTTGTGAGATATTTATTTGAGCTCTGATATGTTTATCTTAGCCTATTTGCAGGAACTCGGGCTTTAATGGATTTGGGTTTTAGCATTTTTACGAAAAATCCGGACCTACTGGAATTTGGGTTGTTACATTTGATATCAGAGCTTAGATTACTAGATCCTAAGTAAATTAGGAAATACGAGTGAACGTATTTGTATTTTTGAATAAAATATAAATATATTACGTACTAAAATACAAATAGTCCCCAATTATAGATTTTAACATATGGAAAGTTTTTAGAAGTATATTTGTGCATAGTTTTCTAATTGGGATTGGGATGACCTAACGATGTTGAGCCCTATGTTATTGTCAATTTATAGTGTAAAGCTATATTTTGAGAGAAGATTGGTATCCATATGTTATAGGAAATGGAAAAATTCTCTAAGGATAGTAGAGAGAGTATTTTTTGGAAGGAATAAGTTATTTTAGTAAGGAAATGAGATTTCCAAGGTTTAGGAAGGATATTCTTATGGTAGTAAGAAGAAAATCCACATCGTATTTAGCCCAATAACATGAAACTTTTGGAATTGAAAAGTTGAGAAATATAATTGTTAACATGTTTGAGGAAGTAAATATTGGGTTTTGAAAGAAAAAAAATTGGTATGAAATTTAAATTAGTCTTTATATGATATAAATTTTGTTAAAAGTGAAATTCTTTTTGAAGAATTATAGAGCATGAATAGCCCGCTAGTTTCTTTGTAGGTAAACAAAGATTTTAAATATAAAAACCTAGAATATGTTAAGTATCGAAAACGTAGGTTACAACATTTGTTGTTGTAATAGATATTTTCATGAAAAATAAAGGAAGCATGGATATGACACTATTGTTATAGTAGGCGACTCCCAAAAAAAATGTTTTTACATAGCATATGAGATTTATTAATATTTATTTTAATTGGATCCATAATAAGTGTTTTTGGGTTGTAGTAACGGTGTTTTACGCAACATCTGTTTTGACCCAAATAAAAATGTGTTTTGAAGATAATTTCTACGTATAGAAATAAAGTGGTTTCTAAATATGTTATTTAAATAAGTATACCGAATTGTTTTCCAGTTATGAAAATATTAAAACAGTTTTGAAAATGATTTCTTCTAAAAAAAGATGTAAGTTAAATATTATGAAATTAATAAATTTCATAGGAAATATTTACTGTAAGTGAATATAGATTAAACATACTTTAACCTATAGAAATGAAATGAATAATGATATAATGTTCTATGAAACCAAATCACAAATAAAGATGTTTTGTGCAAGTTATAAGGAATATGTGAAAGAGATGTACAGGGTATGGAAAACACCATACTTTGTATAGCCTATTTCGATAAATTATAAAATAAGTTCTTTGTAGTTTCACATAAACATGAAATCCTTTTTTAAAAGATTCATATAAGGTTTCAACGTTAGTGGTTTCTCATAAGAGAAAGTAGTTCCAATATATTAAGGTATAAAACCATTAGGTGTAATAAGAACTGTAATAATTGGCGATAGTTTTAGTTAGGAGGGACATTATAGACAGCCTTAGTAGGAAAGCTAAGCAATGAAAATTTCATATTTTTCCATTGGTTATGCGCATTGGTTTCTTGTCTTTGTAGAAAGTCCCCATTTATAATAAGTTAGAAACTCCCCCAAGGTTAGGTAACTGGAAGAGTAGGAAAGTTAAGGGATTTTTGATAAAATAATTGTTCTTATCTACTTCAGTTTTCGTAAATTTGAAAATCTACGAAAAGAATATGTTTTGAAAACATGTGAGAACATTTTTGAAAGTAAAGAAAAAAAATGTGTTAAGGACAATGAAGGCATGTTTTAAAGAAAAATGGTTTGGTGGAAAAGTAAACAAGTTTTTGGAAGAGAAAAACTTAGTGTACAATTAAGGTTAAAAATCCAAAAAATTTAATATGGTGTAGATGGGAATTAGGGCCTAAGTGTGAAGGGAAAAGGAGTAAGGCTACGTAGGAGATAGCAATAACTACTTTTAGTAGCAATAATAAAAGTTCCCATAAAGTGTATGAGACACTAGTGAGAATCTAGGAATGTTAATTCATGTGTGTAACTCTAGAATGATAATGAGGTGATATTAGTGAGATAGTATGACACACATGGTTAAGATAGGTATACTTTAGTTGGGGAAAAATGAAAGGTAAAGGTAAAAAGAAAATTTCCCCAAACTTAGCTTCCTTTTAGATAGAGACTACATAGATTGAAATCCTTATTCATTGCACTAAATGAGACTTGGTTATTTCATTTTAAGTATGGAATGGAAGAGAAGAATAGATCTTATTCATCGTGAGTAATCCAGCGTAAATTAGTAACGAGTAATAGACACCAAGAGGAGCTTATGAGCTACTTGGATTCCTATAGTAGAATATTTCTGTGTCAGGGTGGACATGGTCCTAGGCCTCCTAACCCTAGATTATAGCTGTGTTTAGCTGCTATGTTTATTTATCTAGTATCGCTTTGTAGTAGGACTTGTTTTCTCTTTTAGTTATGAGATCCTACTCCAATGCAAGCATTTTGTCTTTATTATTGCAAGTCAGTAAAGATTAGTATGATGCTCTTTTTCTGTTATGTTCACGAGAAGAGAATAAAAACGTAGGGTGCAAGTAATAAAAGAAAAGTAAAAGCCAAAAAGAGTAACTAAACGGAAAACAACAAATTTAAAGAAAACGACAGAAATGCCAATAGGAAATTTGAAAAGAATTTTTTTTCTTATCTGAACTATGCTTGGGAAAGCAAATAGATATTTTTATAGAATAGTGGTACAAGTTCCAAGTATGGAGAAAAAATGCACAAAAGTAAAACGGAAAAATGTGAAGTTTTTTGTTTTCTACATTCTTTCTGACATAAGAAATCGAGTTTGGAAAATTAGATTTTTTTTCTTTTTGAAATTTGAATATTAAAAGTTGTGTGGTAGGGTTTGGATGAAACAAATTTGTTGAACTACGCCCTATTCGGTAGGGTTGTGTGAAAAACTAAATGAAAAATGTTTTTGAGTTTTCAAATATTGCATTCATACAAAAATTGAAAATATATTTAGGGTGTATGCATCATGTTTTAAACTTAATTTTTAAAGAGAAAAGCATTCATATAAGAGGTACCGCTTAGAAATTCATGTACATGCATATATCTTATGTGAAATGACACTTTGCGCAAAGACACTGATGGTTGCGAAAATTGGACATACACAAAATGGATGTGATTAATGCGGAGAATTACATAATTTTACCCTTATCGAATTTCGGGGACAAAATTTCCTAAAGGATGGTAGAATGTAACACCCCGCATTTTTAAATAATTAAATAACCAAAATAATTATAAATGATGAAAAAGAACATTTTTGGAATTTTTAGAATATGGCCTCGGAACTTATACCATTGTTTTCATGGCGATTTTTTGATTAATATACATATATAATATGCCTCTAATGGACTTCGTATGAAAAAGTTATTGATGTTCAAAGTTCTATATCGAAAAATAACTATACGTGTAAATGTGTGTAAATATATTTGTTTATAAACATATGCGCGTATAAATTCCTAAAATAGACGCACGACATAAAGGAAATTAATTGACATCAACAATTAGAGGTAATTAATTAACATTAGTAGGCTAGCCACGTCAAAACTGACGCGTTTTACTTGTATTTAGCGGTTAGATGTCAATCGCTTTAAACGAACGGACGACGTTGCTTTGGCTCTTTATAAATAAACGTGCAGGGTTAATCTTCAAACCCATATTTTTCTGAATGGGCATGGAAGCCCTGTCACTTTTCTCTCCTCCAATTCTTTAGAAGCAAAATATAGTAGATTTGGGTTTTTTGATTTGCGGTCTGGAGATTGAAACTGTAGATCCAGAGAAGAGATGTCCAAATCAAGCCGTCCGTATGAGGTGAGTTTTCAAATCTGGTATTCTAGTTTATCTCTTTATTTTTCTTCAATTAGATCCACATTTATAAATCCATTTAAATTCCGGTTTAAGGATCCAAATAGGGTTGCAAAGGGGAAGACTATGGATAATAGAACTGGACTAAAACTCAGATTTGGAATTTGGAGTGTTTTCTTTTCAGGTGAGTGGATTTAAATTATATATCTTTTATGTTTATGATATATAATATTGTTGAATTCCCGTTAAATATTTAATTCAGCATTTGGACTAATTTCAGTAATTTGTTTTATTAGCTACTTATGTTAAAACTGTAAATTTTGTAAGAAAAGTGTACTCATATTTGAATGTTATTTATATGGACAAAAAAGAAAAGGAACCCAATTAAATATAAGTAATATTAGGCTTAAATGTTGTAGAGAAAGGCATAAGCCTAAAGTGAGAAATTTACAGTAAATTATGTTAAAACGGAAGAAATGAATTAAAAAAAGGGAAAATCTAATAACTTGATTTGAAAGTTAGTGATAAATTAGTTAGTTAGTTTAGAAAAGGGAATACATTTACATAGTTTAATATTGTAAGAATAACAATAAACGTAATTGCAAGAATAAAAGCAAGAAAAATGAAATTAGTGCAAAATAGAGACATTATTGTATTTTGAATTATCCAACAATTAAAGAAACAACAAAAGAAATATCTTGCATTTACGAGTTATTGTTTATAGCATTATTTAGTATTGAAATAAGGAAATGGATTTTTACCACAGTTTTCGTAACCAACCAAATAGAATAGAACTACTTCCCAGAATAAAAGAGAATAACGCGAAGCGATTAAAGAAATTAAAGAATAAGAAATAATCAAGTTAATTATTTGACAAGACTAGAAACAATATGCAGAAAATGTGACTAGATCTGCATTTGTTGCGTAGATAGTAGAGTAAAAAGTAAAGCAGTTATTATGATAAGTAACTTATGATAGTTTACGTCCCAAATTAAGACTATTATACAATATAAGAGAACAAAGAAAATTTAGTATCATAATAAAAGAAGATACACTAGAATAGAAAAGAGACACTTGCAGTTACATTTATAACATGCAGGTTATAAAAGAAAGAAAAAATATATATAAAGTGACAATTGCAAGTACAATTGTAACATGTAGGTTATAATTAAAAAGAAAGAAATAGAAGAGACTTATTTTATCAAACTTATATCTTAGATTAAGTTAATAAGCATAAATAATAGCAGTGGCCCATACCGGCAGCATTCGCTTTTAGGTTTAGGACTAATGGTCTCACATGTGGGTGGAGCAGGGCATGCTGATTAGAAATAAGTAGCCAACAGAATAAGAAAAGTAAACTAAACGCGTAATAAAAGATTAGATCTAGGGTCTAAATGGTAAGGTGCGTTTGGAGTAGCCCAAAGGGAATCTGGATAAAGAGTCGAACGAAGCAGTTCATCGTAGATTTTCAGTACAAAAAGAGCACGTCCAACTTAGTTATTTTGGGCTAGTAGGAAGTACGAGATTTCAGCGGGACATGCAGATACTCTAGGATGTCCCTCTGGGGTAGGCCTAACGAAGCCACACCCTCTGAAGCAGGTCTGTAGGTTTTCTATCAAGAAAGTATGTCTTGACTGCTTTTTCATTGGTTGCCTAACGAAGCAGACTTTTTTAGGCAGCCAAAAGGTTGATGATAGAGTAGGATATTTGTATGACACCGTACTTTAGTTTGCCAGGAGGTTATAGTGGGCAGGACCCATAAGAATAGTTGCATGCAGATATAAGCCATCACCGGTCAGAGCGAGTTCGGGAAAGACTTGGGTTAAACCAACATGCCAATGATTCTTTCACTATTAAGACATTGGATGAGGGGCAGAACCAATTAGATGTTTTGATTATTTGCAGCAGGGCACTGCCACTTAGCTCTTGAAAGGTCTTTCGATTAGTTGAGAGGGGCTACATGGGGCCATAACCACGATGAGAAAAGAGCCAGACCAAGTAGAATATCGGTATTATAGGCCTAATGAAGCGGACCTTTATAGATATAGAAAATCCCCGACCGAGTTCCGTACAAGGTAGATCTTGTTGGCGGAATTTAGGGAGTAGATGGAACGATTGCATGTAATCCTCAAGATACGCACTGAGTGGTACATTGTGAATGTCCAAGCGCCAGTATAAGCTAGTGCAGATATAATTTTACGTTTTCATAGTAGATGATGGAACATCTGTATTGTAGGCCTTACAAAGCTATCCTTTATAGATTTAGTTGCAGTACGCTCTAGTAGCGATACGATGAAGACCTTTGCAAGGTGGATACAGATGGTACTATGGATGGTACCTAAGATCGATGTGGTCTTTGGGTATGTAGCAACATACATACGTACGTACGTACGTACATAGGTTATTAGGTCTTAATCTACTAGGTAGTAGATAGGTACGATTCGCGCACAGAGGCGACAGTATTATAAACCCAAAATATCTAATATAATATAAAATGGAAATATAATGGTATATGTAGAACTATGCTTAGAAGTGTATAATTTTTCCATTTACCAGAACTTTATTTATGACCCCCTCCTTATATCATCCCACAAGTTAGGTAGATGGTAGAGATTTTCCAGCTTTGAGATACTTGTTTAGAAAGTGTAATTACTTTGTTAGTATTTACTTATTACTATATTTTACTCAGTTCCGCTGTGAGATATTTATTTAAGCTCTGATATATTTATCTCTGCCTATTTGCAAGATACCAGACACCCAACTTAGGCTTCAATGGATTGGGTTTAAGCCTTTTTGCAAAAAATTCGGACCCACTAGAATTCGGATTATTACAAAAATAAAAGGTAAGTTATCCAAAAATGACTCTTACCTCTTGTAGAATAAAAAGCTGGGTCATATATCCAATGAAAGGATCAAGCAGTTTGTAAAAGATTGTGTCCTTCCAGACTTAGACTTTACTAGCATTGCAACATGTGTTGATTGTATTAAAGTAAAAACAATAAAAAAAAACACAAAGAAAGGAGCCACAATAAGTACCCAGCTTCTCGAAATAGTACATACAGACATTTTTAACCATTTCATGTTTCAACTTTTGAAGGAGAGAATTATTTCATCACTTTTATTGATGATTATTCACATTATTGCTATCTTTTTCTACTACATGACAAATCTGAATACGTGGATGCTGTATAAGTATTCATTACTGAAGTCGAAAGGAAACTAGAAAGAAAAGTGAAATTATTAGATCAGATAAGGGTGGTGAATTCTATGGGAGGTATGATGAAATAGGACAACACCCGGACATTTTGCTAGACTTCTCCCAAAAGTTGGAAGTGCTACCCAATACACAACATCTGGATCTCTATGTCAGAACGATGTTATTGAAAGGTGAAATCGTACATATATGAAAATGGTTAGATCCATGATGAGTCACTCCAATTCCCTATATCCTTATGGATGGATGCATTACGTACAATTGTTTATATCTTAAATAGGATTCCAAGTAAGGTCGTTCCAAAGACCCATTTTAAACTTTGAAAAGGATGGAAACCTAATTTAAGACATCTCCAAATTTGGGGTTGTCTAGCTGAAAAGGAAGTACTGAGATATCTAAAGAGAATAAGAAATTACATGCTCACATATAAAAATCGAGTCATCCATATGTGACTGGTTATTCAAATTCAGACCTTGTTGGATAACCTAACACTATGGTTTTCACTCTTGGCTATGTGTATCTATTATGTGGAGGTGCAATATCATGGAGAAGCCAGAAATTTTAGTTGCATTTGAGATCCACCATGATGGCTGAATATGTGGAAGATTATTTGGCTTCAACTCAGGGAACGTGGCTACGTAATTTTGTCTTACAGTCTGGCGCTTTAAATTTTATCTCTAAGCCACTAACTGTCTATTGTGATAGTGAAGCTGCAACCATTTTCACTGAGCATGATAGGATAACCAAGGGTTCATAACATATGGAACGAAAATACATATTGCTGAAGCAAGAAGTTAAACTAAAGAAAACTGTTGTTGAATCGATAAGTACAGGCTTACAAGTGGTACTGTGAAAGAACTGCCTCCAAAGACTTTTCAAAGACATACTGAAAGCATGGGTTTTGCAGATAGTTCCTAATTATTATTATTATTTTATGCCATTTAATTTTGTACTTACGGATGAAAATTATTGAGCTCTTAATTTTTTTTAATATCTGCTATTTCTATTTTCTAATGTGCATGCATTTATGTTTAGATGAATGAAAATAGAAACAGTCTTTACTTCAAGACATTAGCTAACCATTAAGTCAATCTCATTTATGGCTGGTCAAAATACCCAATAACTCGGTATCTTGCTTCTAACTCGACCCAATATGGTTCATAAGCAAAGGATGAACATCTAAAGCTTCTAATAACGCTGGTACGAGATCTGACAAAGGTCAAGTGCTTTCAATCTAAAAACATAGAATCAAGCATAGCGTGTGTTCTACTTAATGCGTCTGCTACAACACTGCCTTTGCTTCTAATATAGAAAATATCAAAATCACATGATAATATAAGAACTCCATTCATCTCTGCAGTCATAAAGTCAAATTTTTGTGGAAGAACAAGTACTTTAGGGATTTGTGATATGTAAACAACAAAAACTGTTCCCCTAAATGATAGTATCTTCGAGATTTGAGTGCAAAGACAATAACTGCCAACTAAGGATCATAGGTTGGACAATTTTTCATGTATACTCTCAAATGTCGACAAGTATAACAAACAACTCTACTCTCCTACATCAAAACAACACCAAGCCCTATACTACAAGCATCAGTATACAAAATAAACGGCTTTGAACCATCAGAAAGCACCAAAACATATGCAATAGTCAATAACTCCTTTATCTTAATAAAATCATGCTCGCACTCAAACTTCCATGAGAAAATCAAAATTTTCTTAGTAAGGCGTGAAAATGGTGAAATAATATTTGCAAAGTATTTAATAAGCTTTTTGTAATGGCCAATCATATGCCATTTTCACTTTTTATAATGGCCAGTCATGTGCCAGGTTGGTTGCAATTGAAAATTTTAATCTTCGAGATATTCACTTTTTAGTCCTTTGTCATGTGCCATCTCTTATTACACCTTTTGCATTTAAATGCTCGTTTCTTTATTTTGCATTGAGCTTCTCTACCTACTTCACCCTTACGTTTATTCTCTTATACTTCTACTTTCTTACGCTCTTCTGCAACAATTGAATTCAGCAACACCATCCCTACTAAACTCTCGTAGTAGCTCTTATGGGTAAGTGACTCAAAGTTATATCTCTCAAAGACTTGTTCAACCCTTTTGCAATTTTTTGCCTTCTTTATTAGTGCATTTGTAATGACCTAGATTTTTCGACGTTTGATTTGGAATATTTAAATGGTTTCAAATATTGAAATTGAAATATAAGTTAATTTTGAATATGGGAAAATTTGGGTTTATGTATAAAATAAATTCAAAATTTAAATATAGCGATTTGTTGAATAATTTAATTATTGACTTTAATAATTGAATATCGATCAAATTATTGTATCTTGAGTTTTAAGCTCGATAAAAATAATTTAAAGGCTTATAAAATTTATATTAATAATAATGATGATAATAAAAGTTTTAAAATTGAATTTCAAAGTGATCTGTTCAATTTTAAAAATAGTTTGTTCAAATTGGCATTTAAAAATAGCCTTTCGAGGCATCGTCTTGGAATTTGATGAAATCAGTTCCATTTGATCCATAGTATTGTATTATTATTGGATTTCAAATTTCGTGGTGTTTGAAACTATCGTTTGATCATACGGGATAGAAACGCGCTGAAATTAATATTGAGAATTCAATATAATAATTGGGTCCAAAAAGCTACCTTCTCCATGCGATCGAATTAGGACTCGAAACCTTTTCCGTTGCGTTCGAAATAGGGATATAACATTTTTAATGCTTAGAGGCGCGCCTCAATATGGATTTGAGATTTTGAGTTGCGTAAATCGAGACGTTTAAAATTTAAATAAATAATTTCCTAGTCAAACTTTCAAGTCAATTTTATTTTCTCCATTTCAATTTACTATACCATTACCTATTCAAACATGCTTCCATCACCTTTAAATCATGTCATTCCTTTTCTTCCCCATAAGTTCAAATCAAGCAAAAAATTAAAAGAGGGAAATAAAAATGGAATTCATTCGATTCTAAAAACAAAAGTCTCGAGCCTTTAAAAAAAAGAAGACATAGAAAAACCAATTGATTTCCTTAATAAGAAATGAAAAAAAAGAAAAAAAAAATGTAAAGGGCGGCATACGATCGATCGCGTGCATTGCGATCAAAGTCCTCGGCTTCAAACCAGAGGCGGCGGCTCACCCGGACGTCGAGAGATAGTGGAACGATCTCGAGCTTGCTGTCGCGTTATGTGGGGTCGCCGGCGATGGGTGATTGTGGGGGGGGGGGGGGGGGGGGGGGGAGGGCACAGGCGTGAGGCAAAGGGCAGTGGCATGGATCTCATACAGGAGCTCGTGATCGCTACGTTGTTGCAACTGCTCGATGCAAATGTTAGGGAAATATCATGATTATGACATCAAGATCTTCGATTGTGATTTAGTGAGTGTTAGGTTATGCGAGATTGGAGAGGAAGAATTGTTGAATTTGAGTTTGGCCATGAGTGGGTTTCGAGTAACAGTGGATTTTTAGATTTTGCAATGTAAGGTTATATGGTAATTTATTTATAAATTAATAAATTAATTAAATTTATTTTAGTTTGAACTCAATATAAAAAAATAGGGTTAATTAGCTTCAATTAAAGTATAGTTAGTTAAGTTTAAAATTTGATATTACATAAAATTCGTAAATTTTTCGCGCAAAGTTAAATCTAGACGAACTCGGATCCGTAATTGAGAAATATACCAGCTGGAATTAATTTAAACAATTCAAAGTCAACTGGAAAATTTAAATAATTGGAAATCTGGGCATTCGGCAAGTTAAAAATAAAGGTGAGAATTTTTCACTCATTTTTGGATTGCTATACAAAAATTTTAAATGTTGAATTTATATTATTGATGCTGATTGGATTGATAAATTATAATTATCTATTAGATGTTATAAATAGTATGTGTGTATGTCTATATATATAGACACACACACACACACACACACACACATATATATGTAGTGTATATATATATATATATATTAGTATTTGGAGTGATATTCACGCACATTATAACGGATGAGACCCTATGCGCCCCGCATAATAACATGACCCTGTATACTACGATAACCCACTCGAAGTGGGATTGGTATTTTATATGTTGTATTAACATCTGTGGATGCAGGGAAACAGGTTGGAGGGAACCGATTGGATTTCTCAAATTTATTGTTATTTTTCATATATAGTGATATATGATTTGTGTACAATAATCTATTATAGATTATTGTAGTGATTTGGAATTATGGAATGTTTTTGTGGCACTGGCCTGAAATTATTATAATTTAAAACTATAAATATATTTTTGAAATTATGGAATTAAAGAGAATTTGATAATAAATATATATATATATATTAGAATTGGAGTTATTTTAATGAAATTGAATTAGAAAAATATAATTGATTTGGCTATACTTAACTATTGTGGATAAATAAATGGAGATTTCTAAAATGAATTATTTAAAAGAATTTATAAATAATATCCTGGAAATAATAATATAAAAGGAGCCAAAATCAATTTTGAAAATAGATTGGAAGTGTAAAAGAAATTTATAAGAAATGTATGTATATAATGGAATTTTATGAATAAGTTTTGTTTTATAAACAGGTAAAATAAAAAGGGGTTATGAAATTGATAATGATATTTATAAATAATGGAATTCGCTGCCAAATGATAATTGGGATATAAATTCATAGGATGAGTTTATATTGGGATATGAAAACAGGGCTGAGGAAAATAGTAGATTCTATTTTTGAAATGGAAATGATTAAGGAAGCAAAGATAAATCGATATGTCGTGAATCGAGAGGAAGTTTTAAATTAAATGGGTTATTGAGGAATTTAAAAATACATTTTTAGTTTTTAAAAAGTGAATTTGTTTAAAGAAAAATTTTACTATTTAAAAGCATGGAATTTTAAACTAGTTAAGATTGAAATACTAGGTAAGTAGACTTTTAAATATGAAGTATTTATTTTTGTAAATTCTAACTTTCACTAGTACAAAAAGTGCATATTGCTTCGCCTCATTTGCATCAGTTGAAGTAAAAACTGATGCAAATAGAACTATTTGCATCAGTTCCATCTTAATAACCGATGCAATTGGTACGTGAAAAGCAATAGGTAATAAAAAATCAAATTTGCATCAGTTGTCAACAACAACCGATGCAATTGGTACGTGCAAATAGTTTTAGTCGCATCGGTTTTAAATTCAACCGATGCAACTACATTAGTTTGCATTCATTTTCCATCGGTTTGCTACTCCAACTTTCATTTTCACTCCCCTTAGCTTTTCATTTCCCGCTTAGCTTTCATTAATCCCTCCACTTCCCCCGTAACCCGTTAATCAACACAGCCACGCAAATACCTCTGACCTCTCTAATTCACAAACAAAATTCTCAAATCCAAATCAATTGGAAATTCTCGTTTGAAATTCAAATCAATTGCAAATCCGCGAAGTCAATTCACAAAAAAAAATTAACAGCGAACACACTCATTCATGAAATCTAATTCTCAATTCTCGATCCCACCGAGAAGTAAACGGAATCGATTATAGGATCGAAAGGGGGTGGTTACTGTCGATTTTTGAGAGGCGATGGAGGTTGGTGCGATTTGGGTCGATTGGAGGATTGGCGATTGGAGTAGGGGTTGGCAGTCGTGATGGGTTATAGTGGTTTTTGGTGATTAGAGAGTTGAACGAGCAGTAATTGAAGTGGTTGCGTGTGTGTCAGTGAACTGCAGTAGTTGATTTGTTTGTGGTGGTCGAATCGAGGTCGATAGTTTGGGTGAATTGTGTTGCGGTTGCACATAGGTTGCAGGCGAAGGCAGTAAGGTAAGCAGTTTTTTATGCAGTTGTTTGGTTTCGAATTGGACTGTGACTTGATGATGGTAGAATTCTCCTAACAGTTGAAAACTCAAAATATTATTTTTCTTTCAGAATCTGATGAAATATAAGGAATTTTGAGGGAACACGGCAGCAAACATGAGGTTAGACACAATGACATATATTCAGTTTTTCTTTAAAATAAGTCATTAAAAAGGTGAAAGGTATTTGTACCAGTTTTGAACCCATCATGTATCAAACTGCACAAGTCATGTTTGTTATTTTTGTTTACTTACTCATACCATTACATTGAATTGAATATATTTGAGTAGCCAAACTATTTTTATGTGTCCACACTCAAGTGGGTTAATCCAGATAGAGTTTATGCAGAGCCAGTTGTGAAACGATATTGTATGTGATAGTCATGATGCTGTTTTTGCAACTAACTCTACCCAGAGACGAATCAGTAGCTATTTAAAATTATTAATTAATGAATCAGAGGTACAATATTTTGAAGATTCTTTGATTCTTTTCCGACAATAAATGGTCATTGTCTGTGTACCTATTCAGTTTGTTCTTGCCTTCTTAATGTATTTTTTCTAACTTTAGTTTGCAACATAGAAACTTTTAAACAGAGTAGGAAGATTAGGTGCCTGTTAGTTTAGCTTTTTCCATTAACCTTCAGTCATCCATCTACTAACAATTCATTCAGTTTAATGGGCAAAAATATTGAAAACAATGTTCTTTCTGAAACTCAGGTATGGGTTATTCATTTTCATGGTAGTGTGACAGTGGAAGGCTGGAGGCGGTATTGAAGTGGTAGTGTGACAGTGGCAGGCTGGAGGTGGTTCATGAGTTTGAGGCGATTGTAGAGGTTTCGGAGGTCGATTCTGGAAGGTACGACTGTTTTTTTTAGAATCGTGGTTGAAGTTTTGTGAATGGCTGTTGTTTGGTTTGTAATGTTTTGGCAGAAATGGTTTGTAGACGTGAATGGAAGATGAAGTCTGTTGAGGAGCAGAGGCGGTGAAGGGTGGATGTTGTATATGTTATAGCAGGCACAGTTATGGTCAGTGACGTTGATGGAGGAATTGCATAGTGAGGTAATGCAGTTTGTTTAATTTTACTGCAGTATCTTATGTTATGGAACAACTTGCCCTATGAAACTTTAACTGCAGTATTTTTAATTTTACTTCAGGGCAGATGTTCATTTATATCCATGCCCATTCTCTGTAAAAAAAAAAAGATGGACATCATTATAGTAAGTCGATCCTTAAAAAAGGATGGACATTAATTTAGGATTGCATTAAATGTTGGTTTGATACGGTCTTTATTTTTCTGGGGTTATTTATTTAATCAGATTTGATAAAGTGTTTTTTTCTTCCTGCTTTTCACTTTGCCCTGAAAATAAACTAGTTAACTCCTATTCCTTATTAACTGAATAATTGTCAACCATGCTTCAAACTGGATTTAATATATCTTCTTTGTTATTATTTTTCTTTCATATATAAAATTGCACATGTCTTGCTCCACCTTTTAAGACCTTCTTTACTTTTCTTAAGTTTTAACAAAAGCTGAAAAAGTGGGTTACCAAGTCATTTGAGTCCCTAAACGATGGGGTTACATGTGGCCCAGATCAGCCTAACAATGCGGATTCAAAAGCATGCAACATATCTAGTTAGCCTCTAATGGAAGAAGTTTCAGGTTCTGCAGGTGAGAACGTGCATTCCATTGAAGTAATGCAAGGTTAGACTTAAGTCACTTAACCTAGCGACCACCTCCTCCCTTTATCTCGAAGGTAATATTCATTCTAGAATAAGGAATAAACAAAGCAGAAAACATATTCTTGATGAACGTTGGTTTGAGTTCAAAGCTACCTAAAACGCTGACGTGATAGATAACCCAGCTTGGCAAAATGTAAATTCCTACCTGAAAACCAAAGGCAGGAAAATGAAAAAAATCAAAGGAAAGTGTGAGTTCTCCTTCTCATAATGAATAAGGAGCGAGAACATTAGCACTAGTTAATGGATATGTTGGTTTCGAATGTAAGGGGTCTTAATTCACCTTCCAAACAACTGGATGTAGTTCAATCCATTAAGCAAAGTGAAATTTTCTTTGTTGGTAAATTAGAAAATAAGTTATCTGACGATAAAATTAACGATGTAACCAAATTTATAGTAAGGAATGGACTAATGCATATAACAATATACAACAGGAAAAGGAAGAATTTTATTTATGTGGGATAATAAACAATGGGATGTATCGGTCTTACATAAGAACGAGCACTACATCACTTGTCGATTTCAAAATGGTTTGGGTATGCAGTTTATTTGTATGACAGTGTACACTCAAAATCAAGTAGAAAGAAGGAAATCTGTATGGAATTACTTAAAAGATCAATCAATTTCCATTTGTTTGCCTTAGATAGTGGTTGGTGATTTCAGTGCAATACTATATTGTCATGACAAAATTAATAAGGGAGATTACAGTTCATCTACTAATGTGAATTTTATAGAATGTACAGGCTCAGCCGATTTGTTAGAACCACAAAACTTTGGCAATTATTATACTTAGGGAGGAGGAACTGATATTTTGGTTCATAGCAAAATAGACAGACTTTTCATTAACAAAAACATCCACCGTAACTTCTCTTTCTTCTCTGTCTATTTACTAATTAATTAATTAGCAATCACGCTTCTATTCATTTTATTTTTTCAACAAATTTGCAACCCAGGTAAAATTTCCTTTCAAATACAATAACTTCTAGTAGTGTAAATTTGACTATAAGGAGCTACAAAAATCAGAGTGGAATTCAGATTGCTATGGTAACCCACTTTTTCAGCTTTTTTTAAAACTTAAGAAAAGTAAAGAAGGTCTTAAAAGGTGGAGAAAGGATTGTTCAGTCAATGATTGTTAACTTGTGCCTTTCAGAAATGATGCTTTAATAATAATGAAAGAACTTTCATCAATTAAAACTGTACATAGCCTTTTTTGCTCGTATTATCATTTGATAGTGGATTCTGGTATATCTTTCTATTCACTGGAATATTTTCCTATGTAGTGTAGACTCATTTTGGATATTGTTTGATTTTTTCGTTGGTTTTGTTACAATGTTATATGGCGGTCATGATTAAAAGTTTTATTATGTACAGTGATCTTGGTTTGGATAGTAGGATATTTTTTTCCTTGAGTGGGTAGATCAACCTTTAATACTGTTTGATAATTCTCCCTTTCTTCATTTCATTTTAGTGGTGTAAACAAAGGACTATTATGATTTTTAATCATTCTGCTTACTGATATGACTATTATATTACTACTTTAGATTTCATTTTACATTTTGATCGGAATAGTTAGCAAAACAAATCTAACATGCTTTTTGAGATTATCAGTAGGTGTCCTTGCTACACTTCATTTATAGGGAAAGAAGGGGTTGACTGTTGTCATCTTTGAAAATGCTTTTAATTAAGTGTTTATATGAAATTGGGGATGTTTTACTGTGGTATTTTCTTTTTTTAACATATGCAAATATGTTGCATTTTCCTGTATTGGGTTATATGTGTTAAGTATGGGCTAAATTTATTGTATATTCATTTTGGATATATATTAACTCAATCAGCATAAAAAGTTCATTTGGGCTGTTCTTAGGTTTTATGTTGTTTTATTTGGAAAAAAGGTAATCATTTGTTATGTATATCCTTATATGCACTTGAATCTGTTACTTAGACACTCATTATGTTCTGATCAACATTGGTCTTAATACGTTATGTTGATCTTATATGCATAAATAGTTTAATCTGAAGGGTTCTTGTATATATCACATACTTTATTTGCTAGTAATTTGTATGATGCATATATTTTGATTTCGTATGCTTAAATTTGTACTCATGGTAACTGTTTTTGAAAGCTTGTAGAACACATCGGCTTAAGCAACATTTATTACCATTTCTGTTTCTATTAACCAATTTTGACTGTCTGGTTGCGTTTAATTCAATGATAACATTGGCTTGTTCATATAGTTTAAGCCTATAGGCAAGCTTACTACTGTTAATGTACATGTTCATGTTAATGTAAAAGTTTAAACCATATATGAACTAACTGTTAATATAAAAGCAGCTGCTATCTTATTAGAAATAACATGTACATGTTTCTGTACAAAGAAATAATAAGTTAAAGTTGGGTACTAATTTAAGCCTGTAGGCAAGCTTACTACTTAGTTGCTTTGCAAATTTTGATATACAGTTGGCATGTTTTTGTTTGCTGACCTTATATACAAAAACACGTACATGAGTTATAAATGCCTGCACATGTGTTTGTTGTCCTCATGCTGTCCACGTGATGGCTACTTGCTTTACAGTCTTCTCATCCAAATTATGGCATGTCTTCCTACCTACTTGCCATGCATTTTTCTTTACAGGGCCAGTCATTCGTAAGCTACTGCTGTCCGTCCTTACGTAACACTTCCAAGCAACTGTCTTATTGTAGTTCGGTTTCTGTGCATTCGCAGTTCAATGCAATCCTTTGCAGCGCAGCTCGGTGTTGTATGGGGATGGCAGTGGTGTATATGGCAGGTGATGGAGTTGTTACAGTGCAGAAGTTCTGATGGTGAAGGTTGGAAGAGGCAGTTAGGTGGTAAAGGGATGGTTGTTGTGGTTTTGTGATGGTGTTGTTGATCTATGAATGTATGAACCATTATTTTGTATAGATTATTAACACTTTAATTGATATATGTTTATTTTGGTATTATATATGTTATTCAGTTTGTATTTGCATCAAATTTAATTTTGAATGATTGTAATATTGCATGCAATAATTAGTTGTTATAATCAATTATATATATATATATATATATATATATATGTACGTTGTAATAATGGTTTCTGGTTGGTTTGCATCGGTTGTTATAAAAAACTGATGCAACAAGTTACTTTGTTGCATCGGTTTTCATTACAACCGATGCAACATGAGGGTTGTGTTCAAGCAACCAACCATGATATTTTGCATCGGTTGTTAGTAACAACCGATGCAAAAAGGACCTTTTGGCATCGGTTTCAGAACTGATGCAAAAGTGTTAAGCCTGTTGCATCGGTTGCATATGCATCGGTTGTTGAACTGATGCAAAAGGGGGGTAAACAACCGATGCAAATGGCCAGTTTTGTAGTAGTGTTTTAAAATCAGCTTTGGAGATTTATTTTCTTAACTAAAGATGAGTTACTAATATTATAAAAGTTTTTTGATATTTTAAGTAATTGCTTGAACATGTTTTAAAAATAAATTATTAATCTTTTAAATACTTGTTATATATATACAATTTTAAAATAATTGAAGATTTATTTTATAAATCCTCTCAATATTTGAAAAAATGTGCTTATAAAAGGATATGATATTAAGGAGAGGAAATTATTTGTGATTCGGGAGATTTTTGGAATAAGTTAAGGAATAATTCCCTAGGACGTTACTAGTGAAAGAATTTTGGAAAATAAGATTTGCAATTTTTCCTAAGTATTGAAAATAGGGATTTGGAATTATTTTTAAGTGCTGAGATGTTAGAAGTATCTTGTTACGGATTAAGTATTTGAAAAATTGTTTTAAATGTTAAAAAAAATTGATATGTCTTTAAAGATATTTTGAAAGTAAATGTTTTGGGGAAAATTTATATTAAGACTGGATGATTGCTTATGGATGTTTTATTAATAGTTAAATAACCGACTATCAATATTGGCCAATTTCATTAATCATTTCGAAGAGACCGAGGTTTGATTAATTATCCGAAAAGCACTTCGATCCGGTTTGAACGTAACAAATGAATACAGTGAAGATGATGAATACGATGATTCGGTTTGTCCAGAACCAGGACAACCTGTATGGACGAATGCTATCAGAGCATCATCATTGGAGGACGATGAGCATTCTAAGTGAATGTGTTCTTAAAAGGTAATCGTAGCCTCAAGCCTCATCAACCGAGAATGACTAAAACATTGAAGATGCAGAAAGGCTAAGTAGGTCGCACCCAAGTAGGGTAAGGTTACCCCATTCTAAAGTCCCGTTTATTCGGCTGTGTGGTGCGGTTGCTGATCCCAACCATGCGGTAATCTTACTCGGACTATCCAAGTTAGGGGTAGTCCGGTCTTGTATAGTAGGGGATCCTGGCGTGGTCCTCGTTACATTATTCTAACGGTCAACTGCGGTGGGCGGTACCCCAGTGGCCCAGTCATTCGATGGAATCTATTCTTCAATAAGCGTCGTACGTTTTTGATTTTGCCCTACTATGCTGAAACGTGAGATGCAAGCGTTTTAGCTATTTTCTATTTACTTCCTATAGACACTATTATAATATCAGATGGATTTTCTATAAAAATATTTTGGTTATCGTAGGGAAAAAACCCGTCGTGTTTATTTGTGATGTGTCTTACGAGATACCTTTGTTTTCAAAGGATTTTGAAAAAGTTAATAATTCAAATTGAGTGTTTTTTCTCACGCTGGTTTTCCAGAATGACTCGGGTGTTATTTTGTTATATGCTCGGGTCAGACAGAGTATTACAAATTCAGGATAAGTGCTATAGAGCTCAGGAGACTAGCTGGAGGAGTTTCAGATGTAATTTCCGTACTTGACTTATATTCGATGTGTAAGGACAAGTTATATAACTGTCTAGTTTGACATATTGATGGTTATACTCTGATGATTGTAAGTGTATAAACTGTTACAGATTCTTTTGTATAAAATCTATTATTATATTTTATATTTTGTTATGCTACGATTGTGAAATTCTGTATTGTTGTTGTTTTTTCTTCTACCTCTTTTTTCTTCTTACCCTAAAGATTTGTATTTCCATCCAATTTGAGTTGAGCTGAGGTGAAATATTGTCGAATCATAGGGTACGGAAGTGCAGGCCTTTACACTTGGTTCAGAGCTGAAGGCTAAGCGAGAACCTTGGCTCTGGTGGGAATTTACTCATTAGAGATACAGTCAGTAGTACTCTAGAATGAGTTGAGCGTAATAATAGATATGAGCGCGTATTTGTTAATGAATATAAATGGTTTTATATTGTGTTGACTTATCTGTTGAGTGGTGTATAAATTCTGTTCGAATAGTGGGACGCCACTAAATCGATAGGAGTTTCTAAACACTTAAACGCGATAAACTGACACATTATGGTTTTGAAGCGAGTAAATGAAAAACTTTACTCAAATTATATTTTGATATAAAAGAAAAAAATTTCTGAAAATTATTATAGTAGTGCGTTTGGTTCTTATTATAATCAAAGCAAGATTATAAAACTATAAATGGTTTATCAAAAACCAAAATTTGAAATGGTATAAGAATGAATTATAAAAATGAATAAGACTAGAAATGTATTCAAGCCAGAATTTGAAAATTTAAATCCTAGAAATTTTTGGAAGTATTTTCCAAAGAATTTGAAATGAATAATAGTAATATTATTTTTGAAAGGATTTCGAATAGAAAATCGGTTTTAAATGTACATTGAAGATGTTATAGCACTGAAATCGCTTTAGTCGCTGGAAAATAATTCCAATGATGATCGCGACATCATTGGTGTTCATTTTCGAGTTTCTAAATGATGAATTGCTGCCAGGTTTGTTGTTTTGGATTGTTTTGAGGAAAAACAAGTTGGTTTTGAAAAATTCTAAAGGAGAATTGTGACGCCCCACCTCTATACCCACGCTAACCAAGGACACTATGGGGTAATGCCGTCAACTAGCGCGGAGAATAAGGCTATTGAGGAGCGACCATCCGCGTAATTGCTTTGCGCGAGCAACGATATGTCAGATAGTATAACATGCATCTGGTATCAGAAGGGAATCCGACATACCGATACAAACTCAAAGCTACTACACAGTGGCTATATATATTCTTCGGAAACAAATATATAAATAAACATAACACAAATCAGTCACAGACATCCATATCACAAAGGCGGAAATATATGTGAATATATAACACATGAAAGTGTACATTAGAGTAGTGGTCAAACAAGATCCACAATATCACAGAAGAATAGCTACAAGTGCTAGACAAAAGAATATGGATACATAAATGAGTCTATATCTCAAATGTATACAACAAAAACTACTAATTTAAGTAGTTAGCCAAAAGTCAGGGTGATGATCCCAGATGTGAAGTCAAGCAGAAGCACCTGTAACATCTCGGTCTGACCTGAGTATTATTTAATGTGAAAATAATAAATGGATCAGTCAAAGCTATAAATATCAGATAAAATGATATAAAATAAGAGATATGACATAAACATATGATAACCATAAAGTCATACTGTGATAAGTATGCAATTGAAAATCAACTAGGGATTAATCAATATCACAAGAATCTTCTCAAAGATCAAAAGGGATGTCATACTCTTTATTTATATTCACCAAACCACAAATATGGACAATAATGTCAATGCCAATCACAAAAGTTAATGACACACAAATTCACCAATACACAAATATTGATAAGACCTGTCAATGTAAATCACAAAAAAATTGGTGAAACACAAATTCTACAAATCATCAATGGAAATCCAGAAATCACAAAAAGGGGGGAGGCCTATCACAAAACGGGAGCATGAAAACTCACCAACACGTGTATCATAAAATGGAACGCTATTCCATGGTTGCTAATCATTAATTTTGAGTCGAAGCTCCATAAAACGGCCCGAAGACCATGGGTCGCTACCCCACCAAATTGAACCGAAGCTCCACAGAAACGGGGTTTAGTCTCCCTCGTAGACAAAGAGACATCGCACATTTGCTAGTCTAAATCACAAAAATGATCATCAACGATCATCAAGAAGTGTCAATTACAGTAAGCTAGTAAACATATAAGCTTAGCTTCATGTCCCATAACCACTAGCTTAACTTAAATATTTACGAACAAATTGTAGATCTCCACTCGAAAATTGTCACAGGGGATTCAATCGAATAAGTCCAAGAATTAACTGGCGAAGTAAACAATAGCATTTCATACCACTTGTTTTACTAAGCCGTTTAATTAGATTTCTCGTACGAGTGAGGTAAAGTGACAAATCACAAAAATGATTGTAGAAACAATAAATCACAAAAATTCACATTCGAAGACGTGAATGAAATCCAAAGAATTCGATTACAAATCCATCAAAGTGGAAATACCCTTGAGACTTAACAGCCACGACTTACGACTTAACATAAGTTAACACAAGAAATTAGCGGCTCAAGAAATAATATACGGCTTAAAGCAGGTGCGACTTATCATGACCGAGCGACCTAAGGTTGGAACGACCTAATGGCCGAGCGCACGACCTAACATGGAAAGACCTATGTTGGTTGCGACCTAAGGAGCTAGCGGCATAACAGGCCGAGCGACCTAAGTGATGCAATGACCTAAGTGAAGAGCAGGCCGACCTAAGTGGTAGGACTGAGCGACCCATGTGCTGCGACCTAAGAGGTTGCGATCTATGTGCACGCGCGACTTAATGGGCCGAGCGACCTAACACGAGTGACCTAACACACAGGGTCAAGCTGAGCGACTTAATCGACCGAGCGACTTAGCACGAGTGACCTAACATACAGGGTCAAGCTAAGCGACTTAATGGGCCGAGCGACTTAGCACGAGTGACCTAACACACAGGGACAAGCTGAGCGACTTAATGGGCCGAGCGACCTAACACGAGCGACCTAACGCGGTGCGACCAAGCATAGCGCGACCAAATCAATGCCGAGCGACTTAAGGAACTCGCGGCTTAAGGAGGTGAGCAGCCTAAGGATGGTGCGACCTAAGGGGTGAAGTAGGCCGAGTGACCTACTGTCCGAGCGACCTAACGACCTAAGGCGTATGAGAAGGACGAGCGACCTAAGTGGGGACGACCTAGCATGGCGCGACCTAAGGAGTTGCGTGATATAACATGGCCGAGCAACGACCTAAGGTGCAAGCGACCTATGGGTTGCGACCTATGGCAGGCCGACCTAACTGCAGGCCGAGAATCATTCATGTGCAGGCCGAGCGACCTAGGGGTTTGAAGTGCAAAAACTCTCTCAATTTGCAACCGATCGAGCACGAATGCTAGGGGATTACACCTATCGGCTACCCGGTCCTATTGGCTCCTCGACGCATCATAAAAAACGTGTTCCAACATCAAAGATTGGATTTTTAAAGATTTGAACCCAAAACACTAAAATTGGGATTTTCACCAATTCAATCCAAACCAAAAGCAAATGCACATGAATAAGTGTTAGAAATTCATATCCAACAAATCAAAGATAGTTATAGGCAAAGGTGTGAGATAAAAATCTCACATTTACACAAAATCAACGAAGAAGAAGCTTGAAAGCAAAGGAAGAATCAATGGCTTCTCTTTGAATTTGCAAATGAACTTGAGCTTGGAGTTTTAATTTCCCATTCCTTCCTCCATTTTTGATGAAGCTTGAGTGTTAGGAAATGAAAGTAAAGTTATGAAGGGAAGGGGTGTTGAGCTAGAGTTAATAGTTTAGGCTAATGGGCTAAACCAAACCCAAAGCCCAAAGTGAAAAAGTGGCAAAATTCTCTTAACTCCAAACATATCAAAGTTTATACTCAAAAAGATCGTAAACGGTGTTTTGGACCCAATGGAAGTGGTTTCGAGTCCTAATTCGACCGTATGCAAAAAAGTAACTTTTTGGACTAAAATCCGACTAACGATAAAATATTTAAATAAGATATTTAAATATTCAATCGTAAAATATGCGGGTTGTTACAAGAATGTTTTGGGATGGAACCACATGAAATTTAAAATTTCAATGAAATGGTTTGTTGAAATGAAGGGTTATGTATATATATATATGTGTGTGTGTGTGTGTGTGTGTATATATTTGATTTCTAAGTGATTTAAAATAAATACCGGATGTTTGAATTCTGTAATTATTATTTAAATAATTTAGAGATAATCAGGAAATAAGTTACAAACCTATAAATTGAAATGATTCTAGATAAGAAAGGAAAATTATGAAAAGTGAATTTTGGAATAAATTAAATTTTAGAAATTTATTTGATTTAGGTTGCATTGAATTAATGTGGCGCATTAATGAAATTGGAATTTAACGTAAACAAGTTAAAGTAAATCAATAAATGAAGTGATTATAATAAATGGGATTTTAACTTAAGTGAGTTAAATTAGCTTGAACAAATTAAATTTAACTTAGGCTGAGTTTAAAAAAATAGAGTTGAATTTGAATTGGATTGGAAATAAAAAATTAATTGAGCTATAGATAGTATTGAATGGAATTGAATTAAATATGTAAATGTGAATTGTAAAGGGACTATATAACTATAGGTTATAAAATTTGAATTGGATTAGTAATAATATTAAATTAGAGTAAGTACAAATGTTGAATTGCGAAATATTAGAAAACCCCATGGTATAAATTTTGAATGAGATAAAAATTTAATAAAAATTGGAATTGTGAATAAATAAGTTGGAATAACTTGCAAATATTGAAATTTATGAAATAAAAATATACTTAGACTATAAATAGATGTATAATCATGAGTTAAAAATAAAATGTGAAAATATTCGAGTATAGAATTGATGAAAACATGGAAAATAAGTTGTGTGACTTATAAAATTGAAAACTAGAGTAGATAACCCAAATTAAAAGGAGTTTAATATTTTGGTAATGAAATAAAAACCAAACTTGAATTGTAAGTAAGATTGAACTCAAGGAAGCTAAAAAAAAGTGAAATAAAAATCAAATATTGAGCCATAGAATAGAAGTGAACTAATTGGCTAGTTTAATTAGTAAATTAAATAAAGAATGGATGTTAATTTGGTTGAATAAAAATTGGATTGTGAGTTAAAAATGGATTTTGGAAATGGAACTTGAGTTATAAATAAAAATTCGACTTAAATGGTAGCGAATTAATTGGAAATGTGTCGAATAAGATGGAAATAGTTTGAAATAGTGATGAATCGAGTTATAAATAAATCCAATATAAAACGTAAATATATTGAATGAGCCTTGCATATTAGATAAATTAGAGAATGATTTCGAGCTTGGGACTAAAACTGAAGTGAATAAAATGAACGAACTAATTAACAAATTAGTAAATGAACGAGAAGTTGGTTGAAAAAAAATAAACAAACTTAAGTTATGGATTTGAAATAATTTGAGGTAATAAATTAACTCAAGTAAATATCTTGAATAAAATCTTGACACAAATAAATTTGTAAAATGGCCATTAAATTAAATAGCATGGAATGTTTCTAAGCCAAATAGAATGGATTTGAAAGCAATGAATGTAACGACCTGGGATTTTAGCCATAATATTTTAATAAATATTTAACCCAATTAAGTAAAATATGAACTTATCATTTGATAAATGAATAAGGCTTTTGGAATATTTTCCATTTATTTATATACATATGTATTTTGAAAAGGAAACTTTGATTTGAAAATTGAAAATAAAGTCTCTTAAAAATATTTACAATAAAATCTATCTTATATAATTGAATTAAAATTCTTTACCTTATTAACATTTGGTGTGTATATATATATATATATATGGATGATAATGTTTAAAATAAAATCAAATCCTATCAATATTAAATATAAATATAACATATGTGTATAAGTAGAACATATGAATATAATTTAAATGTTGATAGTCAAAATAGAAAATAAAAATAAAAACAAGGATTAAATGGTTATTGTGTGTAAGCAACATAAGATAAATACATATCAATAACTATAACAATTTTAAATGAAGCACAAGTGTATAGAGTAAAGCCAGATAACTATACGTATATGGTTGCAAGCAAGAAGATAATAAAACAAATATCTTCATAAAAAATATAATAAGTATGTAAAAAAAATAGGAAACCATTACATTAAATGCTATCATCTCAGCCTAAAACAAAGTCATTTCAAATTTTTACAGATCTTTTCATTTTAGAAAAAAAATCTGATCAAAACAAAGAAAGCTTACACTAGATAATACCTACCCTTATACAAACTGTTTTCTTTATATATAACCTTTGTTCCAGTTCGTTCAACAACTAAGCAAAACCAGAAAGAAAAAGAAAATAAGTATCTTCATTTTACAAACTCAAAACATCATTTAATTCAACAAAAACAAAAAGAACTCAAGGGCAGATTCAAACTGCAGTTTTCAAAACAACAAAGTGTTCTCTGTTCAGAAGTATTTTCAAGTGAGTAAACATAGAATTTTAAAGTTTTAAGTTTAATTAAAAACTATACAGGTGATTCTTTGATAATATGGTGTTGTATGTGTTTTATTTTTAAATATAATTATGTGTTTATATATAAGTTGTTCTGTATACTATACTTCTCTGTTTATTGATTATAGGGTTGAATATTATTCATACTCAAATTACTTTCATCTGATCATTGTGAAGCTTAAAGTTTTCAATCAAACAAGAAGTTTAAACCTCAATCAAGATTTTTAAACCTATTTTAAAACATGTTATAGAAATATATCAACTGGAAGCTTGTTTTACAGTACAACATATAATTATATGTTGAATTCGATTGTTGTAAAATGCTAATTCAAGTTCATAACTTGAATCCTCACTGCAAATTAAGATTTTTAAAACAAAATGGAGACTTTTAGTTTAGTATTTTACGAGCAGTTCGTATTTGAACAAAATATGCATTTTTACCAATTTCTGATGATCGAATCAATTTTAAATGTTAAGATTTTGCTTGAAGCAAGTTTGATCATATATGATTTCGAGAAAATTGTTGTATATTTTTCTATTGCACGAATTAATAGGTCGAGATCAATTTAGGGTTTATGGTTCGAATTGGATGTGGTTAATAAATGAGACGAGTTCATCTCCTCTGATTGACCGAGCTTCTCGAAACTTAGGGGAATGGAAGAGTGGGGTGTTGTCATGGTGTGGACGAAGTTGGGGCAGCTCCGGTGGTCTGAGCAACTGCGACGAAGTGGTTTCGTGGGATGGGTGAGTTACAGTTTTTCGAGCGAAACGCTTAATCTCGATTTGAAAGTTTTGGTGTTGAATCGAGTTTTGATTTCATATATAGGGGTGATTTGCGACTTGCCTGAGATAGTGGGGTTCGCTGGAGCGGCGGCGCGACGCCGTGCACGTATACGGCGTAGGTGGTGTCAATGTTGTTGATGGTGAGCAACTCGAGTTGTTACTCAAGTATATGGATCGATCGCTTCGAGTTATAACCGAGTACGTGAGAGAGTTTACCTGATACCTTAGTTTAAACTTAAACTAAACTCAACCTAACTGAAAAAAAAGAAGAGGAAGAAGAAGCGTATGCGAGGAATGTCTCGGGTGGAATGGAGAGAAGTTCGAGTGTTTACTCGAGTAAAACATGGGGCAATCTCGGGTTTGTTTTCAGAAAGGGTTAAGCTTAATTAAATTTAAAGTAAATGTTGTAAACAATTTTACTACTAATGAAGTAATTATTGTTTGACAACTAAGTTAAGAATTTATTTCAAGTTTTAATTTACCAAGTAAATACTTAACAATGGTTTAAAATCCAATTAATACTTTAACTAAGTAGTTAATATAAGATAAGTTTTAAATTTAATTAACATTGGAAGTTTTCTAAATTAGTAATAATTGATTTCAAAGTATAAGGAAGATTTTCAAAATGTTAGTTAAAATAAATAATTATTAATTAATTGTTTTGGAAAGTAATTAAGAATGATTAATTTATAATTGTAATTAAAGATTGGTTAATTAATAATTAAGTGTCTAATTAATTTGTAATTAAGAATTTTTAGTTAGATAATTAAAGTTAACTAATTTATAATTAGTAGTTAATTAAGTAAATAATTAAGGATTAATCAATTTGAAATTAAGTTTTATTAATGAATAGTTATTAATTAATAATTAAGGGTAATTAATTAAGTAATTAAGATTTAATAAATTGATTAAGAAGTAATTAATTAATTAAATAATTTAAAATGGAATAGTTAATTAATTGATGATTAATTAAACAGGATTAAGTGATTAATTCTCAAGTAATTAATTTAAATTGAATTAATTTCAATAGGAATTAAAAATGCTTGCTTATAGATGATTGTATAAAAAGAATATCTGATTTTGTTATATCTATTTGGTGATATTCTGTGATACTCTGTGTTATGCCTTGATATATCTATGATGAATGTGTATGATTTATCTGTAATAAATGCTACGTGGGTTCAAAGTATTGAATTAAACAGTTTAAACTATTAAACAACTTGACCTTTAAAATGGCATTTGGATTTCGATGAGACCGGGATTGGGTGTCAATTATGATTATCCGAAAACCACATCGATCCAAATTAAACGTTAGGTCGTAAATTTACAAGTGAAGATCAAGATGGTGTTTCAGAATGCAAGAGTTATTGTCATTGACTCTGAGGGTGATTCCAAAATGAGTGTAACGAGATAATGTCTTCGGTTTCGTTTGAACCCGAAACGAACTTGTATGGATTGAATGCTTTCAGAACATCGTCAGGTGGACGATGAACATTCTAAGAGATATGTTCTATAAAGGTAATCGTAACCTCAAGCCTCATCAACCGGGAATGGCTAAAACAGGGGAGATGCAGCAAGGTTAGGTGGATAGCACCCAAGAAGGACGAGATATACCCCTGTCTAGATGTCCCATTTTATTCGGCTGTGTGGGCGGTTGCTAGCTACAACTGCGGGGTATCTTGTTCGGAACTGTTCAGTAAGGAATGGTTCCGACCTTGTGTTGCAGGGGGTCGGGAGTGATCCTCGGTACGGTGATCTAGGCCCCGTACTATGACGGGCGGTACCCCAGTAGCCCTGCCATTATATGGAATCCAATCTCCAATAAGTGTCGTATGTTTTGATTGTGCCCAACTATGTTGGAATGTGAGATGTAAGCATTTCAGCTATTTCTGTATTTTACTTGAAAACCATAAACATTACTATAATATCACAGGATTTCCTATTAAATTGTTATGGTTAGCGTAAGGTAAAAACTTACCCGTGTTTATGTGTGGGAAGTCTTACGTGATACCTTTATTTTCAAATGTTTTCAAAGTTAAGCAACTTTAAACCGTTTACTCATACCAGACCCATGTCTGACCTGGAGTTTATTTCTGTTTTCCATAAACTCTTGGGTACTTAAATTTTTATGAGCAGCCAAGTGATAGGTTTTGGATTTTGAGTTTTGGAGGAGCTTGGAGCAGGTGTCCAGGCGTATATATCTATCTAGTTCCACTGTGTTAGTTGATGTATGTTGTATTTTGGGATGTATGTAATGGAAGATATATATATATATATATATATATATATATGACTGTCTTGTTGTATGATGTTATATAACTCTGATATATGTAAAACTATGTAATAGTTATGTGATGTATTATATTTTGTTCCGTTTCCGCTGTGAGATTCTGATGTTGTTATTCTTTCTTTCTATCTTTTCTATTTCTATCTCTTTCTTTTCTTATTGATGATACGTCTTTCTGTGAGTAGAAAGGTGGGTCGTTACAATGAAGGTGGATATGTATAGAATGTAAATAAATTAATTGAGAATAAATTTAAAATAAAATAGAATTAAATATAAATTGTGTTGGAATTAAATTAAAATGGTTATAAACTAAAATGGATATTTTATTAAATGAATATCACCGAATTTGCATGGAAATATCGTCGTTTGATGTAAACGAAAGTAAATAAAATTCTACGAATTAATAGAAAGTTACTAAATTGATTTTTAATCAATTTGAAATGAATATTAATTTTTTTAGCATAAATGTAAACTGAATATAAGCAATTTGGGTATTAATCATTCCAAATTGAATGAAATGATATATGGATTGATCAAAAGTAATTTAATTGGTTTTGGAACCATAACATTTCTTATAAATATATGGTTGGCACGTTACTTATGAAATAGTGTGTTTAAATTGTTGAAAGGTTATTGAATTTCATGTTTTAGTACTTATTGGTTTAAATTGAGTAAGTATAGGTACCCAGAGGGATTGTTTGGATAGATTAGGGTTACGTATTTGCTTATGAAGTAAATGCTTGCTTAATAATGCTTAAAAATGCTAAATAAGGTACGTTTACGGATTAAATACTGCGAAATTATATATATATATATATATATATATATATATATATTGTTTTCGACCATGTGGGTCAATGTATATATATTTATCTCTATTGCCATATTGCAAAAGGCTCTCCGTAGAAGTGAGACTGCCAAAAAAATTCGAAAATTTAGGGTGTTAGAAAAAATTTTGGAAATTTTTTTGTTTACGGAAATCGATTTCGAGTTTGTAATCGAAATAAAAGATTTTGGTTTAGAAAGGAAAACTAATTATTTTGAATGAAGTTAAAGAATTAGGAAAGTGAACATCGAGTTCTCACTAAGTGAGTTTTGATAAGTTAACGGGTTTGGAGTATTCTTTCCGACTTAGCAATTTCGAGGACGAAATTCTTTTAAGAGGGAAGGAATGTAATGACCTGGATTTTTCGACGTTTGATTTGGAATATTTTAATGGTTTTAAATAATAAAATTTAATTATAGATTGATTTTGAATGTGGGGAAATTTAGGTTTATGCATACAATAAATTCAGAATTTAAATATAGCGATTTATTGAATAATTTAATTATTGAATTTAATAATTGAATATTGGTCAAATTATTGTGTCTTGAGTTTTAAGCTTGGGAAAACTAACTTAAAGGCTTATAAAATTTATATTAATAATAATGATGATGGTAAAAGTTTTAAGATTGAATTTAAAAGTGATCTGTTCAATTTTAAAAATAGTTTGTTCAAATTGACATTTAAAAACAGCCTTCTGAGGCACAGTCTCAGAATTCGACGAAACTAAGTCCATTGGATCCGTAATATTGTATTATTATCGGATTTCAAATTTTGTGGTATTTGGATTTATCATTTGATCATACGGGATAGAAACACGATTAAATATTGAGAATTCAATATAATAATTGGGCCCAAAAAGCTATCTTCTCCATACGATCGAATTAGGACTCGAAACCTTTTCCATTGCGTTCGAAATAGGGGTATAACATTATAAATGCCTAGCGGCACTCCTCAATAGGGATTCGATATCTTGAGTTGCGTAAATCAAGACGTTTAAAATTTAAATAATTGTTTGGTTAAACATTCACGTCGGTTTTATTTTCTCCATTTCAATTTACTGTACCATTACCTATTCAAACATGCTTCCATCACCTTTAAACCACGTCATTTCTTTTCTTCCCCATCAGTTCAAATCGAACGAAAAATTAAAAGAGGGAAATAATAATGGAATTCATACGATTCTAAAAGCAAAAGTCTCGAGCCTTTTTAAAAAAAAAAGAAGATAGAGAAAAACTAGTCGATTTCGTTTATAAGAAATGAGCAAAAAGAAAAAAATGGAAATCGTTCAAAAAAGGGGAGGCATACGATCGATCGCTTGCATCGCGATCAAAGTCCTCGGCTTCGAACCAGAGGCGGCGGCTCACCTGGACATCGAGAGACAGTGGATCGATCTCGAGCTCGCTGTCGCGTTATGTGGGGTCGCCGACGATGGGTGATTGTGGGGGAGGGGGCGCAGGCGCGAGGCAAAGGGCAGTAGCATGGATCTCATACAGGAGTTTGTGATCACGACGTGGTCGCTACTGCTCGAGGCAAATGTTAAGGCAATCTCGTGATTATGACATCAAGATCTTCGATCATGATTTAGTGAGTGTCAGGTTATGCAAGATTGGAGAGGAAGAATTGTACTCAGAATATGAGTTCAGACATGAGTGGGTTTCGAGTAACAGTAGATTTTCAGATTTTGCAGTGTAAGGTTATATGGTAATTTATTTATGAATTAATAAATTTATTAAATTTATTTTAATTTGAACTCAATATAAAAAAAATAGTGTTAAGTTACTTCGATTAATGTATAGATAGCTAAGTTTTAAATTTGATATTATATAAAATTCGTAAATTTTTCATGCAAGTTCAAACCAAGACGAATAAGGATGCGTAGTTGAGAAATATACCGGCTGGAATTAATTTAAAAGATTTCAAAGTTAGCAGGAAAATATAAATAATAGGAAATCTGGGTATTCGGCAAGTTAAAAATAAAGGTGAGAATTTCTCACTTATTTTTCGATTGCTACATTAAAAAAATTTTGACGGTCCTGACTCGGCCTTCGAAAATGGGCACCGAATACATCACCCGTAATTGAATGCCGCAGATTCAAATATGGAATCTGGTTTGCCGGAGCTTATAACACATTAAGTATAACAACACAGCGGAAGAAAATGAATGACATTATTGATATACAATATTTGATACATCAATGATTTAATGAATATCAATATCTATCAGAGATACACAAAAGCGAAAAAGATGAATCTCAAATATGATCTTCCAAAGAATAGAAAGAAAAATAGAATCGAGACTGTAACTCCATAGCCAAAGCTCCAAAGACTCCAATCTAGAATCTCGAACCAGCACCAAGTTGTAATGAAGAAAACTTGGAAACTGTTGGAGTGAAACGATGCAATCGCCAAATCCAAAGGCTTCAAAGACATCGACTCTATATCTATTATTTGATTATCTGAAAATCCCAACTCTAGATTGCCCGTGTGGAAAATTAGTGGGCATCCAGAGTTTAGGAAGGGAACAATAAACTCCAGGTCAGTCATGGGATTGGTATGAGCAAACAAAAATAGTTTTAAACAAAAACAAACAACAAAAGAATTTAAGATTGAAACCCGCAATGCATTTTGAAAAATGAAACTACCATAAGGCCTCCCCGCACACACACAATGCAAGCGCACAGTTGGAGGAGATTTCTCCTTATGATAGTCAAACATGCTTGATACGCGAAAACCTTTTGATGTTATTATTAGTGCATAGTGCAGAAAACATTTCAAAAGCATAATATTAATCTTAGCCAGCATAGACATTTTGCACTTATGTATACTATAGCTATCATGTTCAATAGCAGGTTACCGTCACATTTCATGGCAGGTTATACAACTAAAACCGTACAGGACACGTATTGTTTCTTTAGATTTCCAATAAATGGTCAGACTAAGAAACTTTCTATTGCCACATGGGTACGCCTCTGGAGGGACGCCCCGAGAACCTAACCGAACCTCTGCCAACCTAGGCCGGGTTACCTCAGTAACTAGGTAACTACTACACGAGCTTGCCATCCCTCGATCATTAGCGACCTTTATCAGAGAGCTCTCAACCACAAAGCGACTACCACAAAGTAATAAATTTGCAGTAACACATAGGTTAAATATCTAGGCTTCATAACATGATACCACCCATTTCCAAAAGGAAATGGACATACCCTAAAGAGCGCAACCCTCATAACCTTGCCGCATCTTTCCTGTTTCGACCATTTCTGGGTTGTGAGATTCTGACGCAGTCTCATCCACAAAGCCACACTTTACACAAAAGCCATGCTTCGATCAACAAATGATCAGCAGAACTGCATATGCCACATTACCAAATTGGAAACGTATCACTAGCAACCATCAACTACACAACCTCTGAGCTCGTACGTCTCAGAGAAGGGTGTTAAGCTAAGAGAATAAATTCTCCGCCACCAAACAGAAATGTATTTGATAGAAGCTAGCTTTACATCTCAAAGTGTAACGTTAGACATACATCCATACAAGTCTGTTCTGGGTTCGAACAGAACCGAAGGCACTTCGCAAAGAAGCCCTTGCAATCCTGGTATTCACAATCTCGATCGGACTCCCCATCATATATGGAGATCTCTATACTGGCGTGACTCAGTGCAGAGACATTCGACGGGTTATCCTTTCGTTCTCGAAAATACCCGGTCTTCACCATCGGTCTTCAATTGTTATCCATATCGTCGTATCATTATTCAGAATAGGTTATATGACACAAGGTCCTCTCCCGGCTAAACCGAATAATGAGCGCAATATTTAAAAACATATAGATATTGGGATCTTAGTTAAGTCACGACTTATTACCTAAAACCTTTTCTTCAAATGGTTCAACAAATTACCATTTTCAAATCTTTTAAACAAAAAGATTCATTTCACAAAGTTCACCAATTTTTCACAAAGATTCATCATAGCTTTCAAAACTATTTACAATTCCAAACCTTTTTTATCTAAAAGATACACCTCTAAGATCCTCTTTAATTTAGAAACAAAGTTCACCAATCTTTAATAAAAATTCATTCATAGTTTTTTTTCAAAACTATTTTCATTTCAACTTGAAACCCTTTCAATAAAAACTGGAAATCCTATCGTTATATGGAATCATTTGAAAACAAAGGGTTTTCGTTTCAGGAAAATCCGATTCAACATGCACAAGTTATATCCTTTAAAGTATAAACTTGGGTTAAATTTAAATTCTCAAAATAATATATTCAACATACTTTAAAGATGGCTTTTAAAATCCATATATATATATATATATATATATTATATAACTTGTATAACCTTTCAAACCAAACTTCCAAAACAATTTCAAAACTTAACAAGATATAGTCTTATTCAAACTAAATTTTAATTTCAAACTTCCTTTCAAAAAGCTTTCCATATTCAACCCAGTTACATTTTCAAAACCATTTGGATTCAAAATTCAAATTTTTAAACAAATAATATCTTAATTCAAAACATCTATGACTTAACCGATTTCCCGTGAAATCCATATTTGTGTGTGTATAGTGTAGTCTAAGGGTTTTACACAATAGCGCAACATCATCAATCATCACAATCCAAACACAGCAATATCGATAAGCGGTATAATCATATAACACTTATCTTCATTCACAGATTCACAGATAAATAATATATCATCCTAGCTCAAATCAAAATGGAGTATCACATATCATGGATATCAAACAATTCAACATTCAATAGAATCCAAACATCCATAAGTAAGATCAATTAATTATTCGATTAATTTAAATCAGATTATTTACTTATGAAACTACTAATCCTGGTTAATTAACATTAATTAATTACAAACCATATTAATTAATTATCCTTTTATCATTTATTAATTAACCTTTAATTATTAATTAATCGACCTTTAATCATTAAATAATTTCCTTTAGTTATTTACTTATTCTTTAATTAATTATCCTTAATTAACTACATTAATTACTTAACCCTTAGTTAATTACCATTTAATTAATTATTGTTAATTAATTACAATAAGTGATTATCCTTAATCATTTTCATTAATTAATTAACCTTTAATTAATTATTCTTAAATTAATTACCTTAATTAATCAATCACATTAATTAATTATCCTTTAATTAATTATCTTTAATTACTTGATTAATCAACTTTAATTATTAATTAATTACTTTTAATTAAGTAATTATATTTAAGTAATTAATTATCCTTAATTACTTTCATTAATTAATTAACCTTTAATTAATCACATTAATTAATTACTCACCTTGGTTAAAACAATTTAACTTTTAATTAATCATATTGATTAATAAATTACCTAGATAGATTTTCCATTTATTAATCAAATACCTAAATTAATTAATCGTCAAATTCCATTTGAAAGTATTTAGAAATTAATTACAAAATTGATTTAACATGCATTACTTTAAAAACAAATCAATTTTAAGCATTTGACTTAAAAATTAAATCTTCGAAACTTTGTTAAAAAAACTTGTTTATAAATTTAATTTGAAAACTTGTTTATTGCCATTATGCATTGAAAACTTTATTTAATAAATGCTTTGAAAACTTGTTCATGCTCTTCTTTTATTTAAGCCTGTTTCCCTTTTTAAATTTCAAAAGCCTGGCAACAAAAATAAGAAAAGCTGAGCCACACTCATGGATACCCGAGCCCACGACGCTAAATACCCAAGCAACAACCCGAGCAAATCTATCCTTTTCTTCTTTTCTTTTAAAATTTTGTTTTAATTTTAAAACTTATTATCAGTTAGTCACACATGAATGGACCCGGGAATGAACACGAGCCAATTACCAAAATCCCCGAGAGCAAACTCGAGTCATCACCGTCTTCCCCAACATGAATATTCCTAAGAACAAGATATGCACGTGTGTACGTGCACACATGATCGGAGCGACTTTGATCATTGTCGCCAGCACCTGTCAATCATCGAAGATCCCCTCACCTTGCCTGAGCACCCAGATCACTAAATCACGTCGTCGATCAAAATCGAGCTTCTCGACCAAGAACTGGAGCAAACCCGATTGTATAAAATCACCTCCAACCACCACCTCGGACCATTGGATCACTTGCATTTAAATCCAAACCCTCACCACTCACCCACAAAGCTTTTCTCCTAGGTGCGATCGACTTCGATGCACCACAGTCGATGAAATCGCCATGTCTTCTTCGTCGAACAAAATTGTGATGAAAACCCTAGTTCATCATTATCTGGTCACCACGATCATCAGGAAAATCGATAAGTATTTTTACTGTGTTCACCATCATCCAAGTCTCCTTCCATCTTAGTCTCGACGATCATAGCTTTGCCGACCATCATGGATCAACGAAAAAATGAAATTCGTTCATCTCTAATTTTCTCAACGATTATAGACTTAAAAATCATAATTTTCCAACATGAATTAATTCCTATAATCCAAACTTGATATAGAGATGATTAAATTTCTAACCCATTTTAGCTTATCACTGTAATCTATATATATTAAAATGATTACTAAATAAATTTTCCTGAAACCATTTTTAAAATTAATCTTACATCATTTTAAACAATTTCCCTTTGAACATCAACACTGATACTGGATTGTTATGAAGAGGATTTGGTTCTTGAAGTGGATTTAGTCTATAACATTTAAACAGAGAGATGTATATGCAAAACACAGACATGCATACATCCATTCACCCACATATATACATGTACAGATTTATCATTTCTTTTCACAACAATTAATTCACAAAGGATCATAGATTCAAATTATAAAAGGGGTGGATTTAGTCTATAACATTTAAACAAATCTGAGCCTAGAAATGAAATTTGAAACAAAAAATTTTATCTGCAATTTTGATTTGTACTATTTTATCTTGAATCCTAAAGCTTGAATCTTGATTTGATCTTAAAAACTTGAATTTGATTATGACCTGCCACCTGATCCATCTAAGTTGAATCTTTACCTGATCCTTTAGATTTAGATCAGGTTGAATTTGAAACAAGTTTTGATTTGAATTGCAACTTGAAGTTTGATTGTTGTTTCTGATCTTGATTTTTTTTTTCATTTCAGGTTTGTGAAATATGAAGATGAAAGGACATTGAAACCTGGTTTCTCTTCTATACCTATTTTTTTTAATTTAAATTTTAAGAGAAATGTAAGCCACTTGTTAATATGCTTAAGCTTGTAATCACAAATTTTTTTAAGGCAACACATGTTATTTACTTGTATTTATTCTTCTACACTTGTAAAAATATTTAAATTTATGTTTAAGCCCTCTTCTCTAATTTATTTATAATTTATGTTTTAAAGCCCTACTTTATTTTATTTAACTTTATATTTACATATGTATTATATTTTAAACACTTTAAATTTTTCATGTTTATTATTTAAATATAACTTTATATTATATTTTTCTATTTAAATGAATACATTTTCTTTATTAATAATTTATAAAATCTTTTAAAGAAAATGGTTTTTGAAATTTAATTATACATAAACAAATACACACACATGTATATAACATATATTTATATAGAATTTAACTAAAAATAGATTTTGAAAATCATTATATTAAATTCAAATCATAACTTTCAAAATATATGTATATTAAAATGAGAAAAACAAATTTCTATTAGATTTAAAGTATAGAATTTTTAAATCCAAATTTTTTTTAAGATATTTATTTTTTTAAATACCAAATCAAAATTATTTTAATAATTTATTGAATTTTCAAATCAATTCCTTTATTTACAATCTTTTAATATATTTTTATTCCAAATTTTCAAATGAATCCATAATTAAATTTATAATCAATATATAATCTGAAATAATTATTTTTGAATTTCTAATTAGAAATTCTATTTAGAATCATATTTATATACATTTACATTAATAAACGAAGATATATTTTCTTTGAAAAATACCAAATTAATTCACAATTTTATTCCAGAAATTAAATTAATTGTCAAATTAAACTTGGCTAAAATCTGGGAATGTTACAGACTCCCCCTTAAAAAAATTTCGTCCCCGAAATTTGCCAAGGAGACAACAAAGAACAGATGAAGAATGTTTTACTAGATCAAACTTAATATCTATTCTGCATCTGGCTTACCAAATCAGAATATCATCTATCATTATGGGAACGAACTCATATAATATTTCATGAAGTACTCGGGTCATCCGGTCTATGAAATATGCTGGGGCATTGGCTAGTTCGAAGGGATAACTAACCGTTCGTAGAATATATCTGGACTCCAAAGAATAGACAAATGAATTTAATTTTCCATAATTCTCAAACACTAGGTATGGATTCCAAATTCGGGTCGGAGTATCTCAAAGTTTACACCGGCTTGTCCCTCTTCGGACTTTGATCCTCATAAGAAATTATAATAGAATTTCAAATTTGGTTTTAATCGAAATCATTTTTTCAATACAAATTAATTTAACTTCATATTTAATTTACCAATATATTCCAATAAAATTTCAATTTCGTTAAAGTTAAAAACGAAAAGTTGATAGAAATTTGATGAAGAAAATATGAAATAGAAACTTATCTACAACGATTCGTAGAGCCACCATCACAACGAAGCTTCTCCCTACTGCTACCACGAAGCAATCAAAGAATTTAAACTGGATCAAAGGACAGTGAGAAGAGTTGTTTCCTTGTTATTGCAGGCATTGACCATTTGTAGTGGTACTCCACTATCCCCTGTCTCATCCTCTTCTGGCACTCATACTTACTATCAGTGAATAGTAAGAGAATTTACTAAGGCATACAGACAGATATCTTAGGGATATACTCATTCTAGGGTACATATAACCCTATCTCTAATGAGTTACCTAATGTGTTATACTCCAAAATCTAAAGTTCAACCTTTAGCTCTGATACCACTTGTGACGGTCCTGACTCACCTTCGAAAATCGGCACCGAATACATCACCCGTATTCGAACGCCGCAGATCCAAATGTCGAATCTGGTTCGTCGGAGCTTATAACACATTAAGTATAACAACACAGCGGAAGAAAATGAATGACATTATTGGTATACAACATTTGATACATCAATGATATAATGAATATCAATATCTATCAGAGAAACACAACAGCGGAAAAAATGAATCTCAAATATGATCTTCCAGAGAATAGAAAGAAAAATAGAATCTAGACTGTAACTCCACAGCCAAAGCTCCAAAGACTCCAATACAGAAGTTTGAACCACCATCAAGTTGTAATGAAGCAAACTCAGAAACTATTGGAGTGAAACAGATGTTATCACCAAATCCAAAGGCTTCAAAGATATCGACTCTATACTATTATTTGATTATCTGAAAATCCCAACTCTAGACTGCCCCTGTGGAAATTTTGTGGGCACCAAGAGTTTAGGAAGGGAATAATAAACTCCAGGTCAGTCATGGGACTGGTATGAGCAAATAAAAATAGTTTTAAACAAAAGCAAACAACAAAAGAATTTAAGATTGAAACCCGCAATGTATTTTGGAAAATGAAACTACCATAAGGCATCCCCGCACACACATAATGCAAGCGCACGGTTGGAGGAGATTTTTCCTTATGATAGTCAAACATGCTTGATACGTGAAAACCTTTAGATATTATTATTAGTGCACAGTGCAGAAAACATTTCGAAAGTGTATTATTAATCATAGCCAGCATAGACATTTCTCACTTATGCCTACTATAGCTACCATGTTCAATAGCAGGTTACCACCACATTCCATGGCAGGTTATACAACTAAAACAGTACAGGGCGCATATTGTTTCTTTAGATTTTCAACAAATGGTCTGGCTAAGGAACTTCCTATTGCCACATGAGTACGCCTCTGGAGGGACGCCCCGAGAACCTAACCGGATCTCTGCCAACATAAGGCCGGGTTACCTCTAGGTAACTACTACACGAGCATGCCATCCCCCGGTCGTTAGCGACCTTTATCAGAGAGCTCTCAACCATAAAGCAACAACCATAAAGTAATAAATTTGCAGTAACCCATAGGTTAAATAGCTAGGCTCCATAATATGATACCACCGTTTTCCAAAGGGAAATGGACATACCCTAAAGGGCGCAACCCTTATAACCTTGTCGCATCTTTCCAATTTCGACCATTTTCGGGTTGTGAGGTTTTGATGCAGTCTCGTCCATAAAGCTACGCTTTACAAAAAAAATCATGCTTCGATCAACAAATGATTAGCAGCACTTCGTATGCTACATTACCAAATTGGGAATGTATCACTAGTAACCATCAACTACATAACCTCTAAGCTTGTACGCCTCAGAGAAGGGTGTTAAGCTAAGAGAATAAATTCTCCGCCACCAAACAGAAATGTATTTGATAGAAACCAGCTTTACATCTCAAAGTGTAACGTTAGACATACATCCATACAAGTCTGTTCTGGGTTCGAACAGAACCGAAGGCACTTCCCAAAGAAGCCCTTGCAATACGGGTATTCACAATCCCGATCGGACTCCCCATCACATATGGAGATCTCTATACCGGTGCGACTCAATGCAGAGACATTCGGTGGGTTATCCTTTCATTCTCGAAAATACCCGGTCTTCACCAACAGTCTTCAAATGCTATCCATATCATCCTATCATTATTCGGAATGGGTTATATGACATAAGGTTCTCTCCCGGCTAAACCGAATAATGAGCACAATATTTAAAAACATAAGGATATTGGGATCTTAGTTAAGTCACGACTTATTACGCAAAACCTTTTCTTCAAATGGTTCAATAAATTATCATTTTCAAATCTTTTAAACAAAAAGATTCAATTCACAAAGTTCACCAATCTTTCACAAAGATTCATTCATAGCTTCAAAACTAGTTACAATTCCAAATCTTTTTTATGTAAAAGATACACCTCTAAGATCCTCTTTAATTTGGAAACAAAGTTCACAAATCTTTAATAAAGATTCATTCATAGTCTTTTTCAAAACTATTTTCATTTCAACTTGAAACCCTTTCAACAAAAACTGAAAAAAAAATTCGTTATGTGGAAGCAATAATCATTTAAAAACAAAGGGTTTTCGTTTTAGGAAAATCCGATTTAACATGCACAAGTTATCGCCTTTAAAGTATAAATTTGGGTTGAATTTATATTCTCAAAATAATATATTCAACATACTTTAAAGATGTTTTTTAAAATCCATCTATATATATATCATATAACTTGTATAAACCTTTCAAACCAAATTTCCAAAACAATTTCAAAACTTAACAAGACATAGTCTTAATCAAACTAAATTTTAATCTCAAATTTCCTTTCATAAAGCTTTCCATATTCAACCCAATTTCATTTCCAAAACCATTCAGATTCAAAATTCAATTTTTTAAACAAATAATATCTTAATTCAAAACATTTGTGACTTAACCGACTTCCAGTGAAATCCATATTTGTGTGTATAATGTAGTCTAGGGGTTTTACACAATAGTGCAACATCATTAATCATCCCAATCCAAACACAACAATATCGATAAGCGTTATAATCCTATAACACTTATCCTCATTCACATATTCACAGATAAATAATATAAATTCATCATAGCTCAAATCAAAACAGAGCATCACACATTATGGATATCAAACAATTCAACATTCAATAGAATCCAAACATCCATAAGTAAGATCAATTAATTATCTGATTAATTTAATCGGATTAATTACTTATGAAACTACTAATCCTGGTTAATTAACACTAATTAATTACAAACCATATTAATTAATTATCCTTTAGTCATTTATTAATTAACCTTTAATTATTAATTGATCAACCTTTAATCATTAAATAATTTCCTTTAATTATTTAATTATTCTTTAACTAATTATCATTAATTAATTACATTAATTAATTAACCCTTAGTTAATTACCATTTAATTAATTATTAATTGCAATAAGTGATTATCCTTAATCATTTTCATTAATTAATTAACCTTTAATTAATTATTCTCAAATTAATTACCTTAATTAATCAATCACATTAATTAATTATCCATTAATTAATTATTCTTTAATTACTTGATTAATCAACTTTAAGTATTAATTAATTACTTTTAATTAAGTAATTATCTTTAAGTAGTTAATTACCCTTAATTACTTTCATTAATTAATTAACCTTTAATTAATCACATTAATTAATTACTCACCTTGGTTAAAACAATTTTACTTTTAATTAATCATATTGATTAATAAATTACCTTGATAAAGTTTCCATTTATTAATCACCTTCCAAAATTAGTTAATCGTCAAATTCCATTTGAAAGCATTTAGAAACAAATCAATTTTAAACATTTGACTTAAAAATTAAATCTTCGAAATTTTGTTAAAAAAACTTGTCTATAAATTTAATTTGAAAACTTGTTTATTTGCATTATGCATTGAAAACTTTACTTAATGAGTGCTTTGAAGACTTGTTCATGCTGTTCTTTTATTTAAGCATGTTTCCCTTTTGAAATTTCAAAACTTGGCAACTAAAATAAGAAAACCCGAGCCGCACTCATGAATACCCGAGCCCACAACCCCAAATACCCGAGGAAATCCATTTTTTCTTCTTTTCTTTTAAAACTTTGTTTTAATTTTTAAAAATTATTATCAGTTAGTCACATGCGAATGGACCTGGGAACGAACACAAGCCAGTTACCCAAATCCCTGAGAGCAAACTCGAGTCATCATTGTCTTCCCTAATATGAATATTTCTGAGAACAAGATATGCACACGTGAACGTGCACACACGATCGGAGTGACTCCGATCATTGTCGCCGACACCTATCAATCACTGAAGATCCCCCCACCTCTCCTGAGCACCCAGATCACTCAATCACGTCGTCGATCAAAATCGAGCTTCTCAACCAAGAACTGGAGCAAACCCGATCGTATAAAATCACCTCCAACCACCACCCCTGACCAATGGATCACCTGCCCTCAAGTTCAAACTCTCACCACTCACCCACGAAGTGTTTCCCTTGGGTGTGATCGACTTGGATGCACCACAGTCGACAAAATCGCCATGTCTTCTTCGTCGAAAAAAATTGTGATAAAAACCCTAGTTCATCATTATTCGGTCACCACGATCATCAGCAAAATCGCTATGTGTTTTTCCTATGTTCACCATCATCCAAATCTCCTTCCATCTTAGTCTCAATGATCATAGCTTTTTCGATCATCGTGGTTCAACGAAAAAATGAAATTCATTCATGTCGAATTTTCTCAATGATTATAGACTTAAAAAACATGAAATGATTTTTAAAAATCATAATTTTCCAACATGAATTAATTCCTATAATCCAAACTTGATATAGAGATGATTAATTTTCTAACCTATTTTAGCGTATCATTGTAATCTATATATTTTAAAATTATTACTAAATAAATTTTCCTGAGACCATTTTTAAAATTAATCTTACATCATTTTAAACAATTTCCCTTTGAATATCAACACCTATAATGGATTGTTATGAAGAGGATTTGATTCCTAAAGTGGATTTAGTCTGTAACAGTTCAACAGAGAGATGTATAAGCAAAACACAGGCATGCATACATCCATTCACCCACATATATACATTCAGAGATTTATCATTTTTTTCACAATAATTACTTCATAAAGCATCATAGATACAAATTCTAAAAGGGGTGGGTTTGCTCACCTAGATGGAACTGACATGGGACACAAATCTGAGCCTGGAAATGAAATCTGAAACAAAAAATTTTATCTGCATTTTTGATTTATACTATTTTATCTTGAATCTTGAAGCTTGAATCTTGATTTGATCTTAAAAACTGGAATTTGACTATGACCTGCTACCTGATCCATCTGAGTTGAATCTTTACCTGATCCTTCAGATTTAGTTCAGGTTGAATTTAAAACAAGTTTTGATTTGAATTGCAACTTGAAGTTTGAATGTTGTTTCTGATCTTGATTTTATTTTATTTTTCATTTCAGGTTTGTGAAATATGAATATGAAAGGATATTGAAACCTGGTTTCTCTTTTATACATATTTTTTTTAATTTAAATTTTAAGACAAACGTAAGCCACTTGTTAATATGCTTACGCTTGTAATCACAAAATATTTTTAAGGCAACACATGTTATTTACTTGTATTTATTCTTCTACACATGTAAAAATATTTAAATTTAGGTTTAAGCCCTCTTCTCTAATTTATTTATAATTTATGTTTTAAACCCCTACTTTATTTTGTTTAACTTTATATTTGCATATGTATTATATTTTAAATACTTTAAATTTTCATGTTTATTATTTAAATATAACTTTATATTATATTTTTCTATTTAAATAAATACATTTACTTTATTAATCATTTATAAAATCTTTTAAAGAACATGGTTTTTGAAATTTAATTATACATAAACAAATATACACACGTGTATATTATATATATATATATATATTGAATTTAACTAAAAATAGACTTTGAAAATCATTATATTAAATTCAAACCATAACTTTCAAAATATATGTATATTAAAATTAGAAAAACAAATTTCTATTAAATTTAAAATATAGAATTCTTAAATCCAATTTATTTTTTAAGATATTTATTCTTTTAAATGCTAAATCAAAATTCTATTCATAATTTATTAAATTTTCAAATAAATTCCTTTATTTACAATCTTTTAATATATTTGTATTCCAAATTTTCAAACTAATCCATAATTAAATTTATAATCAATATATCATCCAAAACATTTATTTCTAAATTTCCAATTAGAAATTCTATTTAAAATATATTTATATACATTTATATTAATAAACAATTATATATTTTCTCTGGAAAATACCAAATTAATTCACAGTTTAATTCCAAAAATTAAATTAATTATCAAATTAAACATGGGTAAAATCCGCGAATGTTACAAATTTAAATGATGAATTTAAATTATTAGGGGATGATTGCATTGATAAATTTAATTATCTGTTGGATGTTATTAATAGTATGAGTGTGTGTGTGTGTGTATTTATATATGGAGTGATATTTCCGCACATTATAGCGGATGAGACTCTTTGTGCCCCACATAATAGCGGATGACTCTATATACCATGATATCCCTCTCGAAGTAGGATTGGTATTTTATATGTTGTATTAACATCTCTGGATACATGGAAACATGATGGAGGGATCAGACTGGATTCCTTAAATTTATCGTTATTTCCATATATATAGCGAGGTATAATTTGTGTAGAATAATTTATTATAAATGATTGTAGTGATTTGGAATTATGGGATTTTTTATGGCACCGACCTAAAATTTTTATAATTTAAAACTATAAATATATTTTTAAAATTATGGAATTAAAAGGAAATTGATAATAAATATATATTGGAATTGGAGTTATTTTAAAGAAATTGATTTAGAAAAATATAATTAATTTGGCTATACTTAACTATTGCGGATAAATGAATGGATATTTCCAAAATGAATTATTTAAGAGAATTTATAAATCATATCCTGGAAATAATAATATAAAAAGGAGCCAAAATCAATATTGAAAATAGATTGGAAGTGTAAAAGAATTTTATAAGAAATGAATGAATATAATGGAATTTTATAAATAAGATTTGTTTTATAAACAGGTAAAATAAAAAGGGGTTATGAAATTGATAATGGTATTCATAAATAAAAGAATTCGATATCAGATGATAATTGGGATATAAATTCATACGATGAATTTATATTGGGATATGAAAACAAGGTTAAGGAAAATAATAGATTCTATTTTTGAAATGGAAATGATTAGCGAAGCGAAGATAAATAAATATGTCATAAATCTAGAGGAAGTTGTAAATTAAATGGGTTATTGAGGATTTTAAATTTATTTTTTTAATTTTTAAGAAGTGAGTTTGTTTTAAAAGAAATTTTTTATTAATTTAAAACTATGGAATTTTAAACTAGTTAAGATTGAAATACTGGGTAAGTAGACTTTTAAATATGAAGTATTTATTTTAGTAAATTCTAACTTTTAAAATCATCTTTGAAAATTTATTTGTTTAACTAAAGATGTGTTATCAATGTTATAAAACTATTTCAATATTTTAAGTAATTACTCGAACATGTTTTAAAATTAAATTATTAATCTTTTAATAGTTATTGTATATATAGAGTTTTAAAGTAATTAAAGATTTATTTTATAAATCCTCTCGAGATTCGAAAGAAGGGGCTTATAAAAGGATATGATTTTTAGGAGAGGAAATTATTTGTGATTCCGGATATTTTTGGGATAAGTTACGGAATAATTCCCTAGGACGTTATTAGTGAAGGGGTTTTGGAATATAAGACTTGTAATTTTTCCTAAGTATAGAAAATAAGAATTTGGAGATATTTCTAACTACTGAGATGTTGGAAGTATCCGGTTACGGATTAAGTATTTGAAAAATTGTTTTCAAATGTTGAAAGAAATTGATTTGTCTTTAAAGACATTTTGAAAGTAAATGTTTTGGGGAAAATTTATTTTAAGGCTAGATGACCGCTAATGGATGTTTTATTGATAGTTAAATTACCTATTATCAATATTAAACATTTTCGTTAATCGTTTCAAAGAGATCGGGATCAGATTTAATTATCCAAAAACCACTTCGATCCAATTTGAACATAACGAATGAATACCGTGAAGATGATGAAGACAGTGATTCGGTTTGTCCAAACCTAGAACTACTTGTATGGAAGAATGCTATCTGAACATCGTCATTTGAGGACGATGAGCATTCTAAGTGACTTCTTAACCGGTAATCGTAGCCTCAAGCCTCATCGACCGGGAATGACTAAAACATGGGAAATGCAGTAAGGCTAAGTGGGTCGCACTCAAGTTGGTTAAGGTTACATCTGCCTAGTGTCCCTTTTATTCGGCTGTGTGGTGTGGTTGTTGATCCCAACCGTGGGGTAATCTTATTTGGATTGTCCAAGTTAGGGGTAGTCCGGTCTTGTTTGGCAGGGGATCCTGGCATGGTCTTCGGTACATTATTCTAGAGGTGTACTGTGGTGGGCGGTACCCCAGTGGCCCAGAATGGAACCAAGAAGCGCCGTACGGTTTTGATAGTGCCCTACTATGCTGAAACGTGAGATACAAGCATTTCAGCTATTTTCTATTACTTTTTATAGACACTATTATGATATCAGATGAATTTTCTATTAAAATGTTTTGGTTATCATAAGGTAAAAATCTGTCATATTTATTTGTGACGTGGTCTTACGAGATAACTTTGTTTTCAAGGATTTTGAAAACGTTAATAATTCAAATTGAGTGTGTTTTCTCACACTGGTTTTCTAGATTGACGCGGGTGTTATTTTATTATAATGATCGGGTGAGACCGAGTATTACAGATTCAGGATAAATGCTATGGAGCTCAAGAGATTAGTTGGAGGAGTTTCAAACGTACTTTCCATACTTGACTTATATTCCGCTGGGTAAGGACAAGTTATATAACTGTCCAGTTTGACGTATTGATGGTTATACTCTGATGACTGTTAGTGTATAAACTGTTATAGATTCTTTTGTATAAAATCTGTTATTATATATTATATTTTGTTCCGCTGCGATTGTGAGATTATGTGTTGTTGTTTCTTTTTTTCTTCTACCTCTTTCTTCTTATCCTAAAGATTCGTATTTCCATCCAATTTGGGTTGAGCTAAGGTGAAATATTGTCGACTCATAGGGGTACGGAAGTGCGGGCCTTTACAGCATTAATGAGACCTAGGCTATATTTCACGAGCTTGTTGAATTCATTAACATACTCTTTAACGCTTTAGTCTTCCTGCTCCAAATGGATAAACTTCTCCAGTCTTACTCCCTATTTAGCCTCTAATATGAACTTGACTTCAAAACCTCTTCTAAACTTGGTCCAAGTACTCTTAATCTCCTCCATGTATATACAACGACAATGTCCAACTAGTTTAGGGTCTCTTCATGTAAGCGCCATGAAGCTAACTTCCCTTTCATTACATCACATGCATCCATCATAGCAAACATTCTATCACAATTCCTTATCCATGGTTAAGTCTCAACAAATGATATAGCCCCTATGCCAATCCTTCCATCGAAACTTTGGAAATCCATACCCGGTTTAGGAAAATCCAATGTAGGGCGGACATGAACTACATCATGTGCTTAAGTCATTGGTGCTCCAATGGGGTTAACTTTGATCGGGACTCTTGCCTAAAGATACTAGTCGAACAATATTGGAAAGTTCACGCTCAAAAACTAACTGTCGCCTCACCTGAACTATTTCCAAAGTGATCGTTCATTTTCAACCTTCTGTAAATAAGAACCACTAACAAATTTCCTCATATATTATTATGCCTTACTTGAATTTATGTGTGTGCATCCGTGTTATACTTATGTATATATAAACAAATAATTTTAAAATATATGAGTATGCTCTCTCAATATGCACCTAATCCCTAAGGAACTCTGAACCTAAGCTCTGATATAATCTATAACAATCCACCCTTCCAAACATAATGATTCAATGCGTAAAAGTGACTTTCAAGCTCACATCATGCCAAGCAGGATGGATCGTTATGTTAAGAAAGTTGTACGGTACAAAGATAAATGTACAAACTATCTACACTTTCAATTCCAAAAATGAAAGGAATAAAACATAAATAACTGATATAAACCAAAAATCTCTAATTAAACAAATAGTGATCTATGTAGGAAACAAACTAGGTAAAGTTATTGACAATCAACTGAAAAGACAAAAAAAATATCTATTTGACTAGTACAATAAGATATAAATACCATGGAAATAAATAAAATAACTCCATATGTGCATGATACCTTCTCCATGCATCTTACTCTAGTCACACCACTCAACAACTGTGTCATTCTATAAAGTAGGTGTAAAGTGAAAAAGATGGAGGGGTCAGGCGTGGTCTAATGAGTAAGATATATCACTAATTGTATGGTGTTAATAGGCATATAAAATATCATTTATATTATGTGCAATATAGTGATGTCTATTCAAATAAGTACATCTACATCTAACAAGTTGACCATCTAATAAAATATGGGAAATAGCAAATAATATATCGATATTTTGATAGCAGCCCATGTGGATTCCATCCAATGGTTGAACATTCAAAAACTGGGTAAACCTTCCAATACGTTGGGCTTACAGTCTCAATAATAAAATTCCTATATAATATAATTTTAATGACTTTCCTTTTCGATCCTCTAAACTCGACGCTAATACATCCATGGTATTCATGTACCAAACATCCAAGTGTTAGAAAGACAGATTGTTGGAGTGAAAGGAAAAAAGATAGAATAGAATCATACATCATGATGAGTAATATATAATATACGATAGATCTTTACAAAAAGAAATATTATTATACATACATCAATCAGAGTAAGCTAACCTATCATTAGCCAAGACTGTTAAAATAACATGTCGTCACAAATGCTGATAAACACAAAACAAGAAATTCAACGGAAATAAAGATGCACGGATACATCTTGGAAGCATCCAGCTGGTTTCCTAAAGCTCCAAAGCAGCCATAACTAAATTTGAAAATATGCTTGAGCTGTCACGAGCATTATAAGAAAATAACGTCCGGATCAATCTGGTAAACCAATGTGAGAAACAAAAATCAAATGGATTTTTAATGTCACGAAACCTTTCAAATATAAAGGCATCTTGTAAGACAATGTCGTACATAAATGTGGACGATTTTTTTACCTTACCATAACCAAATCATTTTATTAGAAAATCCAATGATATTATTATAATGTCTGGGGTTTAACATGTATATATATTTAATCATAGTCGACATGGTTACATTAATTACATTCCAGCATATTAAGTATACAACTAAGTCCATAATTGGAAATTGGATTATATACAATGACAAGGCACCAAGGTACCACCTGCAATAGTACATCTCTAGGAAAATTTACCAAGGTCGAAAACCTTTCGACCCCTACAAATCAGAGCCAGCTGGCTCCTCTAACATGACAAACCAGATTACATCATCCGTCGGGTACCAAGGCCGCAAATAGAAGCATCAAGCCATAGCCTCACTCTTTTCCATGCACATGCATACCAATCCACAAACATCAATCTAGAATGGAATAATGCTCCTAATGCTAGAAAACCACATAGCCCTAAAGCATATCCTCTGTTTTTGTCATTACCTGGCTGTGAGGCTTGTGTGGTCATGGTTACCTTTTCCCTCTCTTATCAAGTCCTACTTAAAATCCTAACACTGCCCTCAAGGCATAATGCAATGCCAGCATTCATCCATACAAGTTGTTCAACATATGAACAAACCGAAGGCACTACTTCTACAACATCCATTTCAGAATCACCCTCAGGATTAGTAGCAAATAGCCATTTCACTTCAAAGAACTCCGTCTACGATTCCATCATCTCTAAAAATCATGAACCTCTTCCAAAGCATAGAATGCACATATGGTTTTGGAGTGGTTAGGTTTCGAGTCATCTCATATAAGTACACTCCTCCGCTTATTGGGTGCTCCAAAACCAATCGATATATTCTGGTAAACTCAACTTGGGTTCTTTTGGAAATAAAAAGACAATACATAAGAGTGGACATCACCTCCTAACCATTAAAGTGGATGGGTTTTCTTATTATTTATCCTAAAGGAGCAAAATGAGTTTATAAGTATAGTATAGTATCACCGAAGAAACGGTATCATATAATTTCCGTGTTTCTTTTAGATATTTTAAGAGCATATTTGCTCAAGATATGATAGTCGGTTATTTAACTATAATCAAATAAGAGGTTTAATTTCACATGAAACCAAGCACGATAAAGCACATAAGCAATCACTTGACCTCTTTAATTAATCCTTTCATTAATTAAAGCCACTTTGTAATACTTGTATTAAAATACTTCTACAAAAATATTCATATGTATAATACTCAATCACTATTCATTTATACTCTTTCAATTCTTGGACAAATATCCATATGCTTATTTAAATGGTATAAGTATATTCACAAAACATTACACTTTCAGTACTTAGAAAATATATCCATATACTTATCTCAAAGTATATTCATAAATCTTAAGACAGATTTCCTCTTTTCTAAATTCATATTTTAAGTGGGCCAAAAACAAATGATTTTGAAACATTATTTGTGATAAACCCAAATCACTTCCTTTTTAATGTAAAGCATGAAAATAATACATTCTATACCACCATATGTTAAAATGATCATTTATAGAAATCAAATCTCATTCCTTTTATAAAATTCCTTTTATAAACTCATTGTATATTTACAAGTCCTTTTATACGGATTAATATATAAAACACCTTTTATAAATCTTCAAAATTATTTATATTATAGATCTCCAAAATTATTTAAGAAACTTCTTTTATATATCTCCAAATTATTTATAAAACTCCCTTCTCCAAAATTATTTATAAAACTCCTTTTATATATCTATTTATAAAACTCCTTTTAAATATCTCCAAAACTATTCATGAAACTCCTTTTATATATCTCCAGAATTATTTATAGAACTCCATTTGTATCTCTAAAATTATTTATCTCAAATCTTTAGTTTCAAGATAGAACCTAATATTTTCCATAAAACGATCTCTTAATAGATCACTATAAATTCACAATTGTGATTTATTATTCGAAATTATAAAAATGATATCATTTCCTTTTTATAAATTAACGGTTATCCGGCAATTTGACCCAACCACATCCAAACTGATTGGACAAGCTAGACTCGACTGTCAATGTAACATCTCTAATTTTAAATAACATTATTTAGAATATTTAATTAGATATATTAAATAGAATATATAAATGTTAAGTGATAAAGAAATTGAGATTTGAATAAATATAAGTGGAAGTGCTTATTAATTTAATTGGGCTAAAAATGGTTTTTAGACAAATTATATTATGAAAGGATATAATGGAATTTAGCTACATCTAACCTTAACATTATATATATAAATATATGTGTGTGTGTGTGTCTATATATATGTACATATATATTTATCCTTAAAACCATTCATACTCATGTTCATTTTCTCACAAAAATAAAAATGTAAGTAAATAAGATAATGCCGGCTATTAAAAAGAAAAGAAGATGTGGTAATTCAAAGAAAATTAAGAGAAAGTAAAAAAAGGAGGAATCAAACTCATCTCAATCCATTTTCCTTATTAAAGATCAAGGTGATAATAATTTCCATCTCTATTTGTTGAATATATATTTTGGATTTAGGTTTAAATTCGTATATATGATGTTTGATAATGGTATGTTTGAATTATGGTTTGTTTAAATTTAAACAAGATTATTTAAAAGATGATTTATATGGTTTTAGACCAAAACCGTTTGATATTGATGTTTAAATGCCATAAAAAAATTATATGTTATGCAAAACATGATTTTAGAGTTAGGATTTAAGTTTGAAAATTTTGCAAGTTTTGGAAAGGTTATTATGAATTTTTGAATAAAAATATAGCACGTTGGATTTATAAATTTATTTCAGAAAATATATTGGGAAATTGGATTTGAAATTTTGATATGTTAGATAACATGATAAAAGTAAATTTCTGTGAATTTTGGGATTTTTCTTAAGTTATTTGATATACAAAATAAATTATTTTGAGAAGAGGATCAAAATGATTTACGTGTAAATTAAAAGGAACATTTTATTTGTAAAAGTTTAAATTTAAAACTTATTCAAAATAAAAAGGAGGTTAATTTTGAAAAGCATGGGAAAAGTTAAGACAACCAAGAAAAAGTTTACATGTAGGAAGGTTAGTTGATAGAAGTTATTAAATTTGGCATTTACTAGTTTTAATCTAGAAAAACAGGTTCCGCCTCTATTAGAGGTACCTTTTGCCCCTTACCTTTCGCCTTTAACTAAGTCAAAACCCTAATTAGCTAAAACTAATACACAAAGTATCATCTAGGTGGTACATGGTGGATTGGAGAATGGCAAAAGTTATGGTGTCGAAAGCTTGGATTCCAATGGAGTCGATACCTTAGTCTGTTTTAAAAAGATAAGCGCCTGCCTTTGTTTTACTAAGCTTTCGACTTAGTCAATACATATGTTTTCGAAAGGAGTTTTATAATGTCTTTCAAAGGGGTTACAGGTTTGTGTTAAAAGAAAATGGGTCTCTGAAAGAGTTTCTTCAGTTATAGGTCAATGCAATCGAAAGAAGGGATTCCGACCTAGTCGAAGCGCTATCGCCGATTCTTTTGGCCTTCAAGTGCATTAAAGTCATCAACACTGTTGAAATGTATTGTTTGTTTTAAAGCCATATTAATTTGCTTTCTACATGCTTTCAAAAGAGTTATGGGCTTTGAAGGAAATGGTTTCGATAGAGGTTCCGAAGCTATCCTTCAATATTTTAAATGTATGCTTTCGACTTGTCAAAAGAGATGGTTTTGACGCTATCGTAAATTCCCCAATATTGATAAAGAATGGTTTGGAAAGAGATACTTCCGTTTATATATTTTCTTGGACCCTAATGATATTTTTAAAGGTAAACCCAATGACATCAAAAGGTGGACTTTTAGTGCTTTAGGAAGAGACAGTTCCAATGGTTACGAAGCTACGCTTCTAATAATTAATAAGTAGAACTTATTATATTCGAAAGTTCTCAATAGAAAGATTTTAAAGGTTTTTAAAGGAAAAATCCTAATGTTTTGAAAAGAGATATATGCTTTCGAAGGAGGCTATCCAGTGAGGTCGAAAGCAAGGTTTCAAAGATTTTAAAAGTATAATTTTCGAAACAAATAGCCCAATCTCATTTAAATGCAAAATCATGGCATATTAATGAATAAAGTATTTTGAAATGGAATTTAGGAAGAAGTTTTGATGGGTTAAAAGAATTAACAAAGTTACATTGTTTGCTTCTCCATATATGTATATATTCACTTTATAATGAATCCAAAACTGTACTTTGGAAAAAGGTAGAATAACCGGTTAGGTTGACCTAGTAGTGAATATAAATAAAAGATATGGGAAAGGGCCGATAGGTTAATAGTAAGCCCATGAAAATTGTGTAAGGAAAATGATATTGGCAAAGGCCAATAGGTTCATAGTTAGCCCATGAAAACTATGTAAAATTGAAGATGTCAGTTAGACGGGTTTATAGTAAGCCCATGAAAATTATATCCGGATAAGAAAATGCAATATTAATAGATAGTCGATAGGTTTCTAGTCAGCCCACGAAAACTAGGATAAAAGAAATGATGTTGGAATTGCCAATAGGTTCATGGTGATCCATGATAACTATATAAGTGGAAGGAAGTCCATAATTATTTAACCGGTTATTAGTCAGCCATGAAAACTATTATGTTAATAGTAATCCTAGAAACTATAACTATAATAGGTAGTCAAAATGAATGGGGATAGGAAATTCAAAATTGATTCAATTGTTTTGCATATCATCATATAATAATGTTTTGAATTGATTTAACCGTTATTGATGAAGGAGCATAGAAAATGGTCTATAAAAGTTTTTAGGATACTGGTGAGGGGAAACCCGTTCCGTTAAAGGGTGTGGTCTCACTAGATATCTAATTGATTTGAGATGATAAATTATTATTCATACCAGGCTTTATGTCTGACTCAAACTTTATGTTTTTCCTTTAAACTCTTGGATACTCAATTGATTTTGAGTAGCTTGAGATTTGAGGTTTTTAGGTGCCTCATAAGACGAAAAAGCTCCCAAAGTCGTGCAGGAGGCATGTAGTTATTTGAGTCTTCTCTCTTATGTTTCCGCTGCGTTGTTTTGTTAAGGCAAAGTTGTTTATTGCCTATTATATACTCTGATCACCAAGGGGGCAACTTCATATATCACTCTTGGAATATATTGTAATTATTATTTTTCTCTGAATGTGGTTAACATTGTGGGATTTTGTAAAGAATGTTGAAACGGGTTTTTGGAGTGGACTGTGAAAGTTGTTCTGAAATTTTTAAACTTTTTCCATATCCATGTGTTTCTGGTATATCAATTTATCTAACATTACCGTATTTGGTCGTCAAGGGTTAATAACTATGGATGACTGCAGCATCTGTGGTCATTAGTTTCGGGCCTCCATGTGGGGGATGTTACATGTTGGTATCAGTGCATAGGTTTATGAAAACTAAAGCAATTTAAACCTAAAAAGATTTCCAAAATATAATCTAATAAATTAGAAATATAATCGGGGTTTGGGTTAAAGCGATCATTATGTACTTGTATTTGATATATATATATATATATATATATATATAGGTATATATATATAAGTACGTAATTCCCCTTTTCTCTTAGATCGTTCTTCTGTAGCTTACTAAGGCTCGTATAGAGATTTACGAGAAAGAAGATATGGAAGCAGGAAACAAAAGAGGAAATCTAAGTGGAAGAAGACCACAACTGATGGAAATGCTCGACCTAACACCCAAAGGAACCAAGGTCGACAGGCTAACGCTAATCAAAATGCGGAAGCCAATGTGAGTGCTGGCAATCCGCCAGTAGATGCGGGGATGATCTATCAGTTCCTTGCGACGATGCAAGCAGGAACTGCTGGTGTGGCTGAAAATATTGGAGAAGAAAATCCTATGATTCTCGTGGGGAATAATTACGCCAAGCTAAACCGAGACTATACTAGTTTGGATGGAAAGCCATTTATGGGAACGAAAGACGCTATAGAAGTGGAGAATTGGTTGTTGCACTATGAAAGAATTTTCTCTGATTTGGGTTTAGAAGATGAGCAGAAAAGGAGGTTGGACTCTAGGCAGTTGTAAGGGTCGGCAATTCATTGGTGGAAAGGTGTGACTGCTGAAGTTCCGGAGGAAGAATTGACTTAGGTAGATTTTTGAAGGAGATTCGAATAAAGGTTTATTTATGAAGTTGCCAAGTTAGAACTGATGAGAAGATTTATGGATTTAGTTCAAGGAGAAATGTCAGTTATCGAGTATGAAAATAGATTTGATGAGCTATCTCGATACGGATACGCTATTACAGACACTAACATCAGAAGGAACGAAAGGTTCATTCGAGGACCGAGGCCCAAGCTTGCTAGGGCGACCCTGACTCATATCTGTAATCCATGTAATGTGGTGGTGGATATGGTCATTCTCCATGAAGAGATGCTTGCTATTTGTGCTAGAGAGAAGCCAGTTGAATCCCAAGGTTCTCGGAGAAAGAAGAGGAAGTTCTTCGAAAAGGAAGGAGTCCAGAAGGGAGATCCAGCCAAGAAGTCAAAAGATGATTTAGTCTGCTACAAATGTGACAAGAAGGGTCATTTTGCGAACGAGTGTTGGTCAGGTAAGAGGCAGAAGAAGGCTGCAGATAAGAAGCATGTTAAGTGCTACAACTGCGATCAGTTTGGGCATTACAAGAACTAGTGTCCAGAGCCAGTTAGCGTAGGAAAAGGAGAAGTTTTTGCTATTGGACCGTCGTCTTCTTCCAAATCAACTGCAATGGATAAGGGAAAGACTGTGACTGAAGACATATTTTTGATTCAAAGCATTCCATTTAGGATACTATTTGATACCGGTGCATCACATTTATTTATATCCTAGAATTTGGTTAATATGTTATGTTTAGAACCCATTTACCCTGTTTCTTCCTTAAGGGTTGCGAATCCAATAGGAGGGTACACAACTCTAGGAATGAGATGTGACCAGTTAGAACTTGATTTGTTAGGTTGTATGTTTGCATGCAATTTTTGTATTTATGATTTCGTAGATTTCGGGATCATTTTGGGTATGGATTGGTTGGTTAAATATAAGGCTAGGATATTTTGCCAGGATGGTGAAATATCATTAAGGCATCCAAATAGTCATAACCGGATCATCTTCTCAGTAGAGAATTCCAACCGAAGTATATGTGTTGTGTTAAGTGCCTTAGAAGCAGCGGAAGAGCTAAGTCGAGTTCAAGTTGCAAGAGAGTTTGCAGATATATTTGAGCCGATACAAGACTATCATCGTAACAAGCTATTGAGTTTCGAATAGATCTTGTACCAAGAGCTGAACCTGTCAGTAGAACACCCAGTAGAATGACACCGAATGAGATGAAAGAATTGAAGGTGCAGGTAGTGGATCTAGAAGGAAAGAATTTTATTAGATCAAGCAGTTTGCCATGGGAAGCGACCATGATTTTCATGAAGAAGATTGAGGATATGCATTGACTATTACAAGATGAATGAAAGGACGATCAAGAATAAGTATCCATTGTCTTGGATTGACGATTTGCTTGATCACTCGAGTGGAGTCAAAGTGTTTTTCGAATTGGATTTGGCGACTGGGTTCCATCAACTGAGAGTGGCAGAGGACAGTATTTCTTTGACAACATTTCAAAATAGGCGTGGTTCATATGAATGGTTAGTAATGTCATTCGGGTTGACGAATGCACTTGCTTTCTTCGTGGACTTGATGAACCGGATTTTCCAAGAACACTTGGATAGGTTAGTTTTAGTATTCATAGATGACATTTTGGTGAACTCGAACGATGAGAGAGAGCATAAGGATCTTTTGAGAGTAGTGCCTGAGACACAAAGGCGGCATTAGCTAAAGGTGAAGTTTTCTAAATGTCATTTTTGGAAAAAGGACGTCAGGTTTTTTGGTCATATAGTTTTGAAGGAAGATTTGGTAGTAGATCCAGTTAAGATTGAAGCTGTCAATAATTGGAGAGACCAGAGACGGTAACCGGGATCAAGAGTTTTCTCAGACTTGCTGGCTATTAATGGAGATTTATCAAATATTTTTCACGGATAGCAGCATCTTTGACTAAGTTGACCAGAAAGGATGTGAAGTTCATTTGGTCCGACAAATGTGAGGAAGGGTTCCTTAAGTTAAAAAAATTATTGACCAACGCGCCAATGTTAGTTGTTCTAGATGGAAACCAAGGGTTAATGGTGTACACTGATGCATGTGGAACGGGATTGTAAACTGTGTTGATGCAGAATGGTAAAATTATTGCCTACGCTTCTCGATAGCTTGACCGCATGAGGTGAGATATCCTATTCATGATTTTGAGTTGGCTGCGGTGATCTTCGCATTGAATATTTAGAGACATTATCTTGTAGGGGAGAAATTTGAGCTATACACTTATCATAAGCCATTAAGATATTTACTCTCTCAGAAAGAGTTGGATATGCGACAATAATGGTGGCTGGAGTTTTTGGATGCTCATGATTTTGGTATAGAATATACTCCTGATAAAGGAAATAAGGTAGCGAATGCTCTTAGCAGGAAATATTACAATGTGGTGTTAACTATGTTGGCAGAATGGAAGGATTTAGAAGTTTTGGATACGTGTAGTATAAAGTCGAGATTGACTGCTGATTCTAGTCAGTGTACTGCTATGTTGGCCTATTTAGAGGTTCGACCAGTGCTGATCAAGAGAATATCTTCTAAATAAATAGAGGATCTATAATTTTCTGAGAAGATTATAAGACTCGAGGTGGGTTCCGAGATCGATGATCTTAAATATTTTGGCATCGACCAGAGAGGATGGTTAAAGAAGAAGGGACGATTTTGTGTTCTGAATGTAGAGAACTTGAGAAGAGAATCTCTAGACGAGTGTCATCGATCCAAGTTTAAGATCCATCCAGTGGGAACCAAGATGTATCAAGATATAAAGAGAAGCTTCTATTGGGAATGCATGAAGAGGGATGTTGGCTTGTGGGTTAGACAATGTGCTAACTGTCAACGAGTGAAAGATGAATACCAGACGCCGAGCGGTTTACTCCAGCCTCAAGAGATTCTAGTTTGGAAGTGCGATTCTATATCCATGGATTTTATAGACGGGTTGGCAAGGTCGAATAGGAAAAATGAAAGCATATGGGTCGTAGTGGACATATTAACCAAGAGTGTCCATTTCATTCCAGTCAAGTCAACCAAGAAGGCACCCGTTTTGGCGAAATTGTTTGTGAAGAATATAGTTAGACTTCATGGAATTTCTAGTGGTATAGTCAGCAATATAAATGCATTATTCACTAAGCGAGTTTTGGAGAAGTCTACAAAGAGTATCAGGTACCAAACTCAAGATGAGTACAACATATCACCCATAGACGTACAGACAGACCGAGAGAGTTAATAAGGTACACAAAGATTTGTTGCGAGTTTGTGTACTAGACTTTGGTGGATCCTGGGAAGATCAACAACATTTGATTGAATTTTCCTATAATAATAGTTGTCAAACTAGTATAGGAATGGCGCCTTTGAGGCTTTGCATGGAAGGCCATGCATATCGTAAGGACGCTGGTTAGAGACTGGAGATAGATTAGTCTTAGGTCCAGACATAGTTAGAGAGGCGTCAAAAAAGATTGAGTTGATCCGAGATCGGATGAAGGAAGCTCAGTCCAGATAAAAGAGTTACGCAAATAAAAGGCGTAATGATATAGAGTTCTCAGTTCGAGACAGGGTTTTTATTAAGGTGCACCAATGAAGGGAGTGATATGATTAGAAAAGTCAGGTAAGCTGGCACCGAAATACATTGGTCCATTCCAGATTATGGTGAGAATTTGAAAGCTTGCATACATAGTAGAGTTGCCGAGCAATATGACAGGTGTCCATAATGGGCTCCATGTGTCTCATTTTGCAAGTATATACATGATCCAGGGACTACCATTCCTCCAACAGAATTTGCAGACCTAGTAGTAGATCCTAAATTGACAGTTGTTAGACAACCAGTTTGGATTATGGCAAGAGATGAGAAAAGATCAAGGTCCAAGACAGTCAAGTTGGTGAAAGTGCAGTAGAGCAACAACAAGAAGGATTGTACTTGGGAGACCGAAGACAGGATTCGAGATACATATCCTGATCTGTTTTAAGTGTATATCTATATTAGATTTATATTTTGACGATCACTAGTCAGATAAACTATTATGGTTGTTAGTACAGATATATTCTATGATTTGTAGTTAGTCCTTGCTGAATTTCATGGATGAAATTCTTTAAGGAGGGAAGCTTATAACACCCCTACTTTTAAATAGCATTATTCATAATATTTAATTAGATAAATTAAATAGAATAATATAAATGCTAAGCGATAAGAAGATTGAGAATTGAATAAATATAAGTGGCCATGCTTATTAATTTAGTTGGGCTAAAGAACGGTTTATAGACTAATTAAATTATGAAAGGGTATAATGGGATTTAGCTACATCTAACCTTAACTTTATATATATATGTATGTACACACACACACACACACACACATATATATCTCTGTGTGTGTGTGTGTGCGTATATATATATATATATATATATATATATATATATATGTTTATCCTTAAAATCAATCACATTCATGTTCGTTTTCTCACAAAAATAAAAGCGTAAATAAAGAAGATAAGGTTAGCCATTAAAAAGAAAAGAAGAAGAGGAAATTCAAAGAAAAAGAAGAGAAAGTAAAAAAGAGGAATCAAACTCATCTCAATCCATTTTCCTTATCAAAGATTATGGTGGATAATAATTTCCATCTCTATTTGTTGAATATATGTTTCGGATTTAAGTTTAAATTTGTATATATGATGTTTGATGATGGTATGCTTGAATTATGGTTTGTTTAAATTTAAACAAGATCTTTTTAAAAGATGGTTGATACAGTTTTAGACCAAAATCATGTGATATTGATGTTTAAATGCCATGGAAAAATTATATGTCATGCAAAACATGATTTTAGAGTTAGGTTTTATGTTTAAAATTTTTCCAAGTTTTGGAAAGGTTATTATGAATTTTTGAATGAAAATATAACATGTTGGGTTTATAAATTTATTTCAAAAAATACATTGAGAATTTGGATTTGAAATTTCGATATGTTAGATAACATGATCAAAGTAAATTTCTTTGAAATTTAGGGATTTATTTTAAGTGATTTGATATATAAAATAAGTTATTTTGAGAAGAGGATCAAAATGATTTACATGTAAATTAAAAGGAAGGTTTATCTGTAAAAGTTTAAGTTTGATACTTATCCAAAATAAAAAGGCGGTTAATTTTGAAAAGTATGGGAAAAGTTAAGACAACCAATAAGAATTTTACATATAAGCAGGTTAGGTTATAAAAGTTACTTAAATAGGACATTTACTAGTTTTAATCCAGAAAAAATGGTTCCACCTCTATTAGAGGTACCTTTCGCCCCTTACCTTTCACCTTTAACTAAGCTGAAATCCTAATTAGCTAAAACCAATACAGAGAGTATCATTTAGGTGTTACATAGTGGATTGGAGAAAAGCAAAAGTTTTGGTATCAAAAGCTTGGCTTCCGATGGAGTCGATGGCTTAGTTCGTTTTAAAAAGATAAGCGCTTACCTTTGTTTTACTAAGCTTTCGACTTAGTTGAAACGTATGTTTTCGAAAGGAGTTTTATAATGGCCTTTGAAGGGTTTGCAAGTTTATGTTAAAAGAAAAAGGGGTTTCGAAAAAGTTCCTATAATTATAAATCAAAGCTTTTGAAAAGAAGGGGCTCTGACCTAATCGAAGCCCTACCATCGATTCTTTTTCCCTTTGAGTGTACTGAAGTCATCAATACTGTCAAAAGATATTGTTTGTTCCAAAGCCATTTAAGCCTCTAAATGCTTTCGAGAAGGTTATGGGCTTCGAAGGCAATGGTTTCGAAAGAGGTTTCAAAGTTATCTTTCAATATTTTAAATGTATGCTTTCGACTCTGTCGAAAGAGATCGTTTCAATGCCATTATAAATTCCCTAATATTTTTACATGATAAAGATTGGTTTCAAAAGAGATACTTTCTTTTATATATTTTCTTGGAACCAAGTGATATTTTTAAAGGTAAACCTAATGATGTCGAAAGGGGGACTTTCAATGCTTTAGGAAGAGATACTTCTAATGGTTTCGAAGCTATGCTTCTAGTAATTAATAAGTAGCACTTTATTATGTTCGAAAGGTCTCGAAAGAAAGATTTTAAAATGTTCTTAAAGGCAAAAGCCTAATTTTTTGAAAAGAGATATATGCTTTCGAATATCCAGTGTGGTCGAAAGCAAGGTTTCAAAGATTTCGAAAGTATAATTTTCAAAACAAATAATCCAATCTCATTTAAAAGCAAAATCATGGCATATTAATGAACAAAGTATTTTGAAATGGAATTTATGAAGAAGTTTTGATAGGTTGAAATAATTAACCAAGTTATTTATTTTTCTTCTCCATATATTTATATATTCACTTTATAATGAATCCAAAACTGTACTTTGGAAAAAGAGAGAATAACCAATTAGGTTGACCTAGTAGTGAATATAAATAAAAGATATTGGCAAGGGCCAATAGGTTAACCGTAAGCCCATGAAAACTGTGTAAGGAAAATGATATTGGAAAGGGCCAATAGGTTCATAGTTAGCCCATGAAAACTATGTAAAATTGAAGATGTCAGTTAGATAGGTTTATAGTAAGCCCATGAAAACTATATCTGGATAAGAAAATGCAATATTGATAGATAGTCGATAGGTTTCTAGTCAGCCCATGAAAACTAGGATAAAAGAAATGATATTGGAATTGCCAATAGGTTTATGGTGATCCCATGATAACTATATAAGTGGAAGGGAGTCCATAAATATTTAACCGACTATTGATCATCCATGAAAACTATTAAGTTAATAGTAATCCTACAAATAATAACTATGATAGGCAGTCAAAATGAATGGGGATAGGAAATTCAGAATTGATTCAATTGTTTTTCGTATCATCACATAATAACGTTTTGAATTGATTTAACCATTGTGGATGCAGGAGCATAGAAAATAGTTTATAATTATTTTTAGGATAATAGTGAGGGATAACCCGTTCGGTTAAGCGGTGTGGTCTCACTAGATATCTAATTGATTTGAGATGATAAATTATTGTTCATACCAAACTTTATGTCTGACTCAAAGTTTATGATTTTTCCTTAAACTCTCGGGTACTCAATTGATTTTGAGTAGCTTGGGATTTGAGGTTTTCAGGCGCCTTATAAGACAAGTAAGCTTTCGAAGTCGTGCATGAGGCATGTAGTTATTTGAGTTTTCTCTCTTAGGTTTCCGCTGTGTTGTTTTGTTAAGGTAAAGTTGTTAATGGCCTATTATATACTTTGATCACCAAGGGGTCATCTTCATATGTCGCTCTTGGAATATATTGTAATAATTATATTTCTCTGAATGTGGTTAACGTTGTCAGATTATGTAAAGAATGTTGAAACGGGTTTTTGGAATGGAATGTGAAAGATGTTTTGAAAATTTTAAACCTTTTCCATGTCCATGTATTTTTGGTATATCAATTTATCTAACATTACTGTATTTGGTCATCGAGGATTAATAACTATGGATGATTGCAGCATCCGTAACCGTTAGTTTTGGGCCTCCAAGTGAGGGACGTTACAGTCATCATGCCTAGTAAGCCCAGAGCAATGATTGTGGGGTCCAGAATTCAAGTACAGATGCTAATATAAAGCCGTGATCGGGCGGAATTGAGAAATATGCCATATAGAATGTTCGAAGTATGAAAAACAGTCTAATCTGGACATGAACAAGCAAACCTACCTGGGTTCCCGAGACCGATCGAAGCCGATCCGTCTTAGAATCTAGACATCAATAAGTATCTGGATATCAACAAGCATTTGGATATCACGCATCTGGACATCAACAAGCATCTTTATATCAACAAGCATATGGATATCACGCAGAGGAGGAAGCTTGCCTTCTTACGTTGGAACACAAGCTAGAGCCATTGCGATTGATTAGGAAGTCTTGGATACTGGCTAATCTAGTTCACTTCAGAAACAAAAAGGAAGCTAAAGAAAGGTAGATAGGCACATATCATATATACAATGGTTCGACACATGGCTCTACATATAGGCTAACACATGGCTCTATGGATACTCAATGCAATAAGTATCACACATATCGTACACCCATATGTGTGTCATCTATGAGAAGAAAATAACTGAATAAATAACATAACGGCATCCCATACCACTGCATCTTACAAGTCCATTTATTCAGTGCTCACACATCACACTTGCTCCTTGAATATTCTATATAAAGAATCTAAAGAATAACTGGAGAAATATTATCAAAAGTCTCGTACCGAATGGGATTATAGCTCCATTTATTCTAATTCCTCATCACACAGAATAAAATCATCATAGCAAAAATATTACAAAAATTAATATCATGAATCCATACAAAAGGATGTCATCATCATATCATATTAAGACACTAAAGAATCCATATCAACAGTGAATCATTTATATAATCCAATTCAATATAAAAGGAAATAGAAATCAAAAAAGTAAAATAAAATAGATTAATCAAAATACACATACACACATACATATATATATAGTGCAAACAAATCACGAATCACTAATTAATCGATCGCAACATATAACTTTGATAATAATAAAAATTCTAAACTTTAGAAATGGATTATAAATATTCTAAGATTAAACCGAATAACCAGTTAAACTAAATTTAAAATTTTATTTCAATCAATTTCTAGTTCTTCAACTTATATAAATTTAAATATTAGTTTAACACATACTAATATCATTAGAAAATTCCTTTCTTTCTTTTAATAACCTAAAAATAGTTTATAAAAATAAACACTATGCATAAGAATTATTTCATAATTTTCCATAACCAAATACTATTTTTTTAAATTTACAAAACATCCAAATTAATTTCTAGATACTCATATCAATTAATTTTTTTAAAGATACTTGAACTATATTAAAATTACGTAAAAATATACTTTGAAAACTATAAAATATCAATTAAGAATTATTTCATATATATTTTAATTTAAATAATACTATTAAATTCACTTTATTAATTTATCAAACTTTAAATAATATTACATTATTATATAATACTTAAGAATATATATAAGAGTTTAAGCATATCTATTTTAGTTTATTTTAAATGCATATATATTTACATGTATTGATTATACAATACTGAAGCATGCACATAAACATAGACAATTGCACATACGCACACACACAATTGCATACGCGCACACACAATTACACATACACACACAATTGAACACACACGCACAACACATATGGCCTGGAACAACTTTGTTCCAGACATCCCATTGGTCCACCAATCTTCAAGGACCGGTCGACCGGTCCACGTCCAAGAACAGAGATGTTTTAGGTCATGTAGGCCATTTAAGGTGGCTTTAACCACCTGATTCCCCTCCGTCGACTCCGGTGTTAGATTTGAACATCATATGCAAAGAATAAAAGGATTTAGAAAAAGGCTAGTGAGTGTGTAACTCACGTGCACGTTTGTTTCTTCTTCCTCTGCTTTCTCTCTAAACGCACACACATAACAAAATGTTGTAGCAACAAAACTCGATTTCCTTCTCGCATAGATACATAACGATATAGAGAACCATATATTTAAATTCGGTGATTCATAATAATTTATTCAGTTTGTTCTTTATTTTCAAAGTTACGAGAGTTTGTTGATTTGCTTTAGGAGGAAGATAATTAACAGAGAAGGTATACGTGAAGTAATAATCAATAAATGAAGAAACATCTCAAGATAGAAAACCCTGGAAACAGAATAACCAGGATATTGGATTTAGGCCTGAAAATCATAGGCTTTAGGTTTGGAAAAAATGTTTATCTTATTATTTAATTTTTTTATAAACTATTTTTTATTTAAAACAAGTTACAATAAAATTCCAAATGAATTTCATTTCTTCAATACTTAATTATTTACACATCATAATAAAATTTCTAAAATTCATTTTCTCATATTTTAATTTATTTTAAACTTAAATATCTAATATTCTCATTTTAAGCCCAATAATAAATAATTTTCAAATTAACTTATTTCATTATTCTTTAAAAAAATATTTCAACACAATTTAATTTTATCACTAATTAAATTATTCAAAATTTCAATGTTAATACTATGGCTTGACTTATTTCTATTTTTTATCATATTGTTTTATATGTGATAATTGTTATGAGTATCGTATTGGTTTATATGTGATACTCTGGCTTGACTTATTTTTATATTGTTTTATATATGATAATAGTTATGAGTTTCGTATTGGTTTATATATGATACTCTAACTTGATTTATTTTTATCATATTGTTTTATATATGATAATTGTATGGGTATTGTATTGGTTTATATATGATACTTTGGCTTGATTTTTTTATCATATTATTTTATATATGATAACTGTTGTTAGTATTGTATTAATTTAAATACATTGATTTGAATTTTTTATCATTTTTTTTATTTATGACAATTGTTGATGGTATCGTACTGATTATATTCGATACTTTGGCTAGATTCTTTTGTTGTCACATTATTTTATGTACAATTACTTTAGTTAGTGTCATACTACTTTATATATGGCACTTGACTTAATTCTTTACTATCATACTATTTTAATGTGACAATTGTTATTGTTCGTTATCCATATATCTTACTTCATCCACACGAGAAATAGTTTGACCCGTGTGATTTTTTTATCCTCGAATCAGTCTAAGGATTTTATTAGCAGGATATGTTTGCATGGACTATGGTAGCACTTTTATCCTTTTTCACGTTTTGGGGTTTTGGACTTTACAGCTTGGACATAGGAGTAGTTAGTATATATATTATGGTATGTATGTTATTATGTATTTTGGGAGTGGTGTTATGTGCTATGGACTATGTATTGTGGACATTACTATTATGTATTATGTATTCTACTGTTATTGTGCTGAGCTGTATGTTCTATTATATTCTGTACCATGTAGTCTAGGAAAAATTAATCTTGTATCATTGCTTTGAACCGAGACTGAGCACGAATGGTAAGTTAAAAAAAGTCATAAAATTTCTCGTGCCAGAGTTAGTTCAGGGGAATGAGTGTAGCATTTAGCCCTATCGAGTCCCATTATCCGTGCTTTCTGACAGTAATACTTAGTATTGCTTTTGGTTGGCATGGGTATAGGGGATGGGCGTTACATTGTTGGTATCAAAGCCAGGTTTCAAATAAATTTGAATTATTCAATTTTAATTTCTAAAAATCCAATTTAATTAATTAATGATAATTATTTATCCCCTGAAAAATTAGGTTGTTACACACAAACTACTCAATTGAGTACTTGAGAGTTATCATGACATAAACAGACAAAGGTAAAATGCTAGTCATACTTAAAGCGTAATATAGGAAACAATTGCATCACAGCTGGCCCTCTCCCTAAATGTGGCTCAGGGATAGTCTGGATTGCCCTTAAACAATTATGCTAAACCCATCCTAAAAATAGAGAATCATACCATAACCGGCTCTTCTCCTGTAATCAATGAGTCGGCACAACTAATATAGTGTAACTACCATGTAAAAATATTGTGTGACTAAGAAAATCCCAATGTATAAATTTAGGAGTAATAGAAGTGTCATAATTTATGTTTGCAGTATGCTACACACATTGATAATATCAATCAACTAATTGACACATAATAACAATAAGCGATAGACAAAGAATATAAATTGATACTCATCATTGCTTATGATTGGAGTCTGTGGTAGACTCATACCTAAGATAAATAGAGTCAGTATCTAATTGTACCATAGAACCCGAGTTGTATCTAGTATGATCGGACTTTTGTGGATCACAATGTACCTCTATAACGAACATAAGTTACATATGATCCGCTCTAGATATTTGAAACCTGAGTCCGCATTGTACATCCATCTATAACTCAAATTATCATGATCTAATTATTTCTGTCGATGGTCCAAAATAAATAGAGTTAGTACCTAAATATACCATAGACCTGAAGCCGCTTCCAACTTTGGTGGAAGTTGTGTAGATCTCACCATACCCCTAGAACGAGCATAAGTGGTATTCGATCTACTCTAAGTATATAAAGCCTGTGCGGACATCATTGTACCTATATAACGAGCATAAATGATATGTGGCCCACTCATAGATGACCGTCATCATCTCCCTCTTAGCCATCATAGATTTTTGAACAAATTCGCATAGTGTCTCAATAAAAGAGAATGATGAACATATCACTTAGAATATGCCAACGATAAAGGAACGCCTATGCTATACATACATATCGAGTATAACCTCACATAATCAAGTACGTTTATAACAAACAAAGACCGATATCTTGTCATCGTTTATCTACACCTATGGTCATTACTGAAAGACCAATAACATGCATAGCCACTAATATAAGTCCAATACTAGGTACGGTCACAAACATAAGACCGTACCACTTATCAAACATATATACCCAAGGTTGGGATCAAGTGGTACGGACTAATTCTACTCAATCGCACATGCTCACCAAATAAGATCGTGCAACCAATCACTGCACCAATATCATACCTGATCATTACTAGTCGCACACATATCACTATATCTTACATTCGAATCCTAAGCTTCGTCTTACATTTCGCCTCCTAATAAATCCATAGTCTTCTTTGAAGTTGGGCCAAAGCTCCACATGAACCTACATCCGAAATAAGGGAAGAACCCCACCTCAAATGGCACCTGACATGGGCTTTATAGCCAAATTCAGTGCACCACCGATCCATCAGTGGTCTACCACTGGACGACCCATGGTAGCCTATCCGAGGCAGTAAAGCTTGAGGCAGGTGTCACCAATTTCCACGGCCACTAATTCAAGCATTATTTCCTCCGTTGCTCCGCCAAATGAGCCACCTAGCTTCCAAAGCCTACCTTCATCCTATGGACCTCCTTAAGAGTTCATTGGTTGATATTTTGAAAGTGGTTTCTCATGTATTCAAAATTCGATTTCAACTTGAAAGCCTCTCTTTGCACATGTAGAGTTCAACGGACAAATCCAGCGACACAGCCTCCTCTGGCACGCCAAAACAATATAACCGGCCTTCCTATCTTGTGTGATGCCTACATGTATGCCCATACACCCATTTGTGTACGCTTATAAACAAATGAACACACAACCACACTTTCAATTATATAAATCACGTTTCGGATTTCACCGGAGCGATTACTTGGCCCAATATCTTCTCATGCAACTTAGTGCACATGATAGTCGCTATGGTTATATGTGATGCTCACTACGTGTTTACATACAAACATAGATATTCACACAGACACATATACATATGCATGTGTATACATATAGTTACAACATAAGAATTATATTTATTATTATACTACTTTAAATACACGTCAAAGTATACCCACTCATGCATATATACATGCACATATACAGTAACGACCCAAGATTTTAATTGTCTTGAGTTATGAATATTTATTTTTAATATTCAATAGTACGATCTTTTAATCAAAATAAAATCTCTGTTAAATGATAATTGGTAGAAATAAACAGTTTAAATCAAGGTAATATTTTGAATTTTCTAGATTTTATTTATATATTGATTTAATTTGGAATTTCTTACATATATATATTCATAACAACAAAATTTATATGTAAATTAAAAACAAATTCATAGTAAATATAGATGAATGAGAAGTATATACATATAAGTTTAAAAAGGAAATCTATGAACTAAATAAACATAGTATATTAAAAACAATGTATATTGGTAAGTGTAAAAGAAGAAATATATAAGAAACATTATATGATAGAAATGAGAAAATTAAATAAAATCAATTAAACCATTTTGAAGAGATTCTTTTTACAAAATAATATTTTAGAACAAAAATGTTATTCTCATATATGAGCAAAATATTAGAAGTCAAATAAAATATATACACATGCATTAGCTAGTCAAGTAAAACAAAAATAAGACAAAGGCCTGGTCAAACAAACAAAAGAATATGGGCTGAAAATATGATTTCACCTCAACTTCAACTCAGCCACTAACATTTCAATATTAAGCAGCCACCAAATCCTATCGATTGATCTATAACCTTGATCAGCAGATCTGAAAATCTTTGAATTCCAAAATTCCAGAAAAAAAATGCATCATTATATCTTGTGTTAGCAGGTATATATATAGAGGTATGTGTGTGCAGCTTCAGGTGTTTAAAACCTATAAAACAAAAACCTGTAAAGAAAAAAATAGAAAGCGCATGTTCTTCAAATCCAAAAGCAAGACAAGCGATCGAGGCAATATTTCAAAACATTAAAATCATAAACTAAAGAGTAAACCAGAAGATTCAAAGGAGTAACATGTATAAGGTGAAAATTTAAATCTGGAATGCATGGAATGTTTCATATTACTCTGTCAATGTTAACAGTGTTAGAAAATCATTTATACCCTGGTTTTTAAAATTCAATATCTCTCTGCTCCACACGAATTGCGAATGATGTAAACTAACAAATTGTTTATTTGTGAGTATAGATCATGCTAAAAATAGTTTGGAGCTCATTTGTTTTATATGTGGTGTGTAATTACAAAATAACAGTACACAACCCAGTTTTTAACAAATTTCAACATGTTTAAATCATCGAATCAAGTATGAAATCGCGATCGTCGTATGAAGATAGGATTTTTAGCAAAGAAATTATGATTTTTAATAGCATAGATAGTGAGAAATTGATAGATGATTAAAATCTATTCAAAAATTAATTTTTGGCAATATCGTCGACGATGGAGGGAGACGCTTGGCCGACGAGGAGCCTAATGATGAGGCCGAGGGGTTCACCATGGCAAATTCTCGGAATTGACTTTGATTGAAGTTGGTGTGGTGATTTTAGGGTTTAGAGCATGTTAAAAGTGGGGTTCAGTCATCAATGGGCCGCGTCGGTTTGGGTCATCGGAGTCGACCGGTGGTTGCTTGAAGGTGACGTGGAGGTAGGTGGTTTTTTCAGTGGTGGCGGCATGTCCTAAAGGTTGGTATTGCAAATGGACGTGGGGATTTTGTTGATGCTTGCATGAAATTGAAGGGTAGCAGCAGTGAAATTTGCTAGGGACTATAGCCGATAGAGCTAGGGGGCGATCATGGTCGAGCTTAAGAAGAGACACACGTATATAGTCTTGATTTGGTAGTTCGACGTTGGCAGAGTTCATATACGTGCACCCATGCACGTTTGGTCGTGCATGAAGATGGGTTCCAGGTTTGGGAAGATGATGGAATCTTGGATGGTGTTGTTTTTTGTAGTTTTAGTTTGGGGTTTAGAGTATGGCGAGAGAAGGTTGGGTGTGTATGGGTGAAGGCAGCAACGATGATAGAAGAAATGAGAAATTTGGTTTTGGTGGTTTTAGCTGGGATTTGGTAAAGAAAGGCAAAAGGGATTTTGGGTTGCGTGGGTTTTGGGCTTAGGCCTTATGAAAATGATGAGGGGAAAGTTTATATTAAAATGATTAATATATATATATATATATATATATATTGTAAATTTTAAATTGCTATAGCTGATGCATACGATAACCAATTGATGCAAATCTTTTTGCACTAAGTTCGTATCTTCGGGCACTACATCATCATCAAATTTGCTATCAAGTTTAAATAAGTAAAAATTTACAACAATCAGAAATGGAAAGGAATTTAATTACCCGATTTAAAGAAACAGCGTCATTTAAATCTATATGACCCGTCTATTGAAGTTATTTGCTCAGATAAAAATAGTGATGAGTTCATTTAACTTAATTACGTTGATTGGCCATTTTTTAGCGGAATAAAACAGCGTTCTGCTAACTGTATTTAATTAGACCCCTGTTGGCAGAATAAATCATCGTTTTGCCGTTATGACTAGTATAAATCATTTAATAAAATTTCAATGCTTATAAAATTCATAACTCGTTCATTTTAGGTCCAGATCCAACGCGGTCAGTCGCATTGGGTTCGTATTAACGAGATATTTACTATGGAATCAAACCGGTTCGATTTAGTGCTTGTAGAATTTTCAGTTAAATTCGAACGCGTTCGAATTTAATCAGAATCAGTCGGCGAAAGCGACAACAAAAATGATAGGTAAGTGTTTCTAACGCTCATGATGTACTAGAATATTTTTATGTTAATTAAATTTAAAATTTTGAGGTCATTTAAATTTGTTAATTGTTGTTTGATAATTTTAATTGACATTTAAATGGACATCTACATTAACTAATAGAAATTTAAATTGACAGTTAAATTGAATCGCAATTAAGCAGTTAGTAAAATTCTCAATTATTGATAATTGGTTGGTTGTTGTATTGATTTTTTGGATGTTGATTGTGATGGATGCTATTGATTGGTGTTTTAGATGATTTGGATGTTTATTTATCTTGATATATCATGTTATCATCTTGTATATTATTTACAATATATAAAACTGTAAATCGATTTATTTCGAATAAAATAAGAAATAGGTTGAAAAGATATATACTTATGACATTTATTTTTGATTGAAATGATAAATAGACATCCCTGAAAGTAAATTGAAATAATGGGTTCACTTGGTCATAGGATAGAAAATTATATATGGACACCGGATTGGTTAAATTAAATGATTTTAAAATTTTGATTTGAAATTATTTAAATCATTTTTATTTTAAGAAATAAAATTGAATTTGAATGGAGGCGGAAATTGAAAGTGTTTGAATTGGAAAATTTGGAATTAGATCAATTTGACTTTGAAACTGTTTTTTAAGTTAATTATTTTATTATAACCTTTTTTAAGATTTATATTTTTAAATATGCAAATTATTTTGATCTTTTAAGCTATCTTCCTATAAAAATTATTTTCAATAATCAAACTATTTTCTATGAAACTATTTTAACTATTAAACTATTTTAACTATTTAAACTATTTTCTTAAAAAATTCAAACTGGTCAAAGGGGTGAAATGTTTATAATTAAATCTTGGATTCAAGTGCGAACTGGGTTAAAGTGAAGTTATAACCTAAATTGTAATTCGAATCAAAATTTGAAGTGAAATCGATATTTCGAAATGAATTGACATTTTTAAGAAAAATATGATTTGTGAAGTAGATATGATATTTCGAAATGAATTTGGTTTTGAAGCAAATATGATATTTTTGATAACAAGTATTAATTGATTTTCGAAATGTAAAAATACCACCGGTGTGCAAAATGATGTTTGGTTGTTAAAGAGACCGGAACCTCTTATTGACGTACTCTTTGTCAATATTGGAACCACTTTAATAACTGTGTATGTGGACTGATGATTCAGAATGAAGTGGTTGGGTTTGGCATACGTTTGTTGGATTTGAAGAAAGAGAACAATGATGGATTAGCGTGGCACTTGTGCCAATTTGAAATGACTAAAACAGGAGCTGTACCGGCCAAGCGGGATAGCTACCCCGAGCGGACATCCGTTCTTCGATTTTTTTTGGACTCAGTACATATTGTTACTCTTGTTGTTGATTTCAATTGGTGCACCTCGATTTTGGGAGAAACCTCCCCTTGACTCGATATGCGATGGATGTATGCGGTGGGCGATCTTGACTATGATGTGTTACCACCAGGCGGGAAGGGTAGACAGGCAATATCCTACCTTGGGCATTGCCTCACGTGCCTTGTCATACAATTATCCCTATACAAGATCCATACGAATTTGGTTAAGTGTTTCCGTATCATGGCGCATCCTTGACTACCTACGATAATGCTTAAAAACGCGTTAAGATGATCAATGTAAAGCTTAACACAAAGAAAAATATTTGTTTTGCAGATTAGACATTATGTATTTAGCATATTCTACTATATATAAATAATTTTAAAGATCCATAGAAGATGGAAAATATCGTAACATCTCTCAAGTTATTGCACGCATGTTATACACAGGATATGAGATGTGAAACCCCATAAACATCACTGACACCGTGGTACTCATGTATATATGATATTGATTTGACTCATATAAGAATATTTTAGTCCTGACTCGAATGTTTTGTCTTTTCATTACGCTCGGGTCAGTCCTGAGTTCTCAGCTTATCAAAGATTATTCTCTGCAGGACGAAGACAAAGATTTGTTATACTATTATTATTACTATTATTATTCTTGCATCATGTTGTTTGCTGCATTATTTATTTATCCCTAATGTATACAAACTCTGATAAATGTTGCATGGATTATAATCAAATGTATAGTATAAACAGCTTCATGAATTGTTTATTTGATTATTATATTTTATCGTTTCGCTACGAGATTCTGTTTTTGTTTTCTTCTTTCTAATTTTTCTTAATTAACTTCATTGATTACCTATATTCCGAGTTATTTAAGTTGGACATGTATAAATTATTGTAGATTTAAACCTTTCGAAATATGGATCGTCATAGTTGGTATCAGAGCTTTGGTTTAGAGATAACCTTGGCTTTGATGGGCGAAATCATTAGAGATAGGGTCAGTAGTACCCTAGAATGAGTTTGAGTGTATTAATAAATACAAGCACGTATTTTTTAGTGATATAAAATTATTTTATATCGTGTTAATTGATCTATTGAGTGGCTAATGGATTCTGATCAATATGAATAATTAACGTTATCGAAAAGTATCTTTAAACAGTTGAACAGAGCAACTCGACATGGTATTGTTTTGAAACTAGGTAAATGAAATAATGTTACCTGGATTATATTTATATAAAGATAAAAAAAATTCAGAAAATTATTACGGTATATATAATGTGTTTGGTTGTTAGGAATAGTACTATTGATTATTATCATTAATTAGCCATTGTGTCTTAATAAAAGATGTTTATTATAAAATAAACAGCGATAAAACATTTGTGAAACGTTTTAAGGAAGTGAAATTATGTAAGTATAATTTACTTATAAATTAAAATGGATTTAAATTGAAAAGTTTTAAATCTAAGTTCTGAAAAATTTGAAATATATTTCATAGTGTTTTGAAAGAAAATATAATGATGGTATTATTTTGGAAGTATTTTTGAATAAAAATATTAAGAATGGTTCTAAAGGGAATAAAAGCACTGAACTCACTTCGGTCGTTGGAAAATAATTTCGATGGTGACTGCAGCATCATCGGCGTTCATTTTTGAGTTTCTAAGTAACGGATTGCTAAAAAAATAATTTGATATGGAAATTTTATTGAAAAATAGTTGGTGTTTTGGAAATTCCAAGGGAATCATTTTGGATAAATCTAGTTGATTTGGAAATTCCAAAGAAATGATTTGTTAAACCAAAAACGCTATATATATATATATATATATATATTGATTTCAAATGACCTGAAATAAAAACCGGGTGTTTGAATTATAGAATTTTAATAATGATGTTAGGAAAACATTAGGAAATAAGTTATGAACTTATAAATTGAGAATGTTTTTAATAAGTAAGAAAAGTATGGAATTTGAATTTTTGGAATTAAATTTTAACTTAAATAAGTTAAAATGAATGAAATTTAACTTAAGCTAAGTTAAATAAAATCGGATTGGATTCGAAACCATATTAAATTAAATGGAAAATGATTATATAACTAGTAGTTATAAAATGTTGAATGGAGTACAATTTTAGTGAAAATTATGGAATTGTGAATAAAGAAGTTTAAATAGCATATAAATTTGGGTAAATGTAAAAGAAAACAGATTGGATGGGTAATGACTTGTTAAAGGAATGGAAATTAGAATTTGAATTATAAATTGGAATTGAACCCGAGCCAAAACCAAATGAAGTGATGTTTGAGATAAAAATCAGATTTATGGAAATGAACCAATTGGACAAATTAATTAGTGAATTGAATTGTAATCGTAATAACTCCATGGTATAAACATAGACCTGGGTTGTGGACTAAAGGAATTAGGAAAGTGAAATAGTAAATTAATGAAGTGGGTTTTTGAGAAAAGTAAACGAGTTTGGATCATTCGTCCTACCTTAGCGATTTAGGGGATGAAATTATTTAAGGAGGGTAGAAAGTAACGACCCGTGATTTTTATCATCTTGAGTTATGAATATTTATTTTTAATATTCAATAATACGATCTTTTAATCAAAATAAAATCCTTATTAAATGATAATTGGTAATAATATATAGTTTTAAATCAAGATAATATTTTCAATTTTCCAGATTTTATTTATATATTGATTTAATTTATAATTTCTTATATATATTCATAACAACAAAATTTATATGTATATTAAAAACAAATTCATAGTAAATATAAACGAATGAGAAGTATATACATATAAGTTTAAAGAGGAAATCTATGAACTAAATAAATATATTATATTAAAAACAATGTATATTGGTAAGTGTAAAAGAAGAAATATAGTAGAAACAATATATGATAGAAATGAGAAAATTAAATAAAATCAATTGAACCATTTTGAATAGAATCTTTTTACAAAATAATGTTTTAAAACAAAAACGTCATTCCCATATATGAGCAAAATATTACAAGTCAAATAATATATATATATATATATATATATATATATATATATATATGCATTACCTGGTCAAATAAAACAAAATAAAGACAAAGGCCTGGTCAAACAAACAGAAGAATATGGGCTGAAAATATGATTTCACCTCAACTTCAACTCAGCCACCAACATTTCAATATAAAGCAGCCACTAAATCCCATCAATCCATCTATAAACCTTGTACAACAGATCTGAAAATCTTTGAACCCCAAAATTCTTTAAAAAAAATGCATCATTATGTCTTGTATTAGCAGGTATATATATAGAGGTATGTGTGTGTAGCTTCAGATGTTTCAAACCTGTAAACCAAAAACCTGTAAAGGAAAAAAAGAAAAGGAAGCACTTGTTCTTGAAATCCAAAAGCAAGAAAAGTGATCGAGGCAAGAGTTCAAAACATTCAAATCATAAACTAAAGATAAACTTGAAGATTCAAAGGAGCAACATGTATTAGGTGAGATTTTAAATCTGGAATGGCTGAAATGTTTCATATTACTTTGTCAATGTTAACAGTGTTAGAAAACCATTTATACCTTGGTTTTTAAAATCAATATCTCTCTTCTCGATGCGAATTTGCTAATGATGTAAACTAATGAAGTGTTTGTTTATGAGTATAGACCATGCTAAAAGTATTTTGGAGCTCGTTTATTTTATATATGGTGTGTAATTACAAAATAACAGTAAACAAACCATTTTTTGACGAATTTCAACATGTTTAAATCATCGAATCAAGTATGAAATCATGATCGTCGTATGTAGATAGGATTTTTAGCAAAGAAATTATGATTTATAATAGCCTAGATAGTGAGAAATTGATAAATGATCAAAATCTACTCAAAAATTGATTTCTGGTTATATCGTCGACGAGGGGAGGATAGGCTTGGCCGAGGAGGAGCCTAACGACGAGGCCGAGGGGTTCACCGTGACAAATTCACGAAATTGGCTTTGATTGGAATTATTGCGGTGATTTTAGGGTTCAGAGCATGTTAAAAGTGGGGTTCGGTCATCAATGTGTCGCGTCGTTTTAGGGTCATCGGAGTCGACCGGTGGTTGCTCGAAGGTGACGTGGAGGTAGGCAGTTTCGTCAGTGATTGCGGCATGTCCTAAAGGTTGGTTTCACGATTAAACTAGGGGATTTTGTTGACGCCTGTAGGAAACTGAAGGGTAGCAGCAGTCGGAATTTTCTAAGGACTATCGGCAGTTGAGCTAGGGGGCAATGATGGTCGAGCTTGGGAAGAGGCGCACGTATATGGTCTTTGTTTGGTAGTTCGACGTCGGCAGAGTTCGTATACGGGCACGCATATACGTGTGGCCATGCATGAAGATTGGTTCCAGGTTTGGGAGGATAATGGAATCTTGGACGGTGTTGTATGCTATAGTTTTAGTTTAGGGTTTAGAGTCCGATGAGAGGAGTTTGGGTGTGTATTGGTGAAGACAGCAACGATGATCGAAGAAATGAGAAATTGAGTTTTGGTTTTGGTTGTTTCGGTTGGGATTTTGGAAAGAAAGGCAAAACGGGTTTTGGGTTGCGTTGGTTTGGGTTTCGGCCATAAGAAAATGGTGAGGGGAAAGTTTATTTTAAAATGATTAATTTATATACATATGTATGTATGTATGTATGTATGTATATCATAAATTTTAAATTGTTATAACTAATGCATATGATAACCGATTGACGTGAAAATTTTTGCGATATGTTCGTGTCGCCGAGTATATGTCGTCATGTAATTTACTGTCAAGTTTGAATAAGTAAAAATTTGCAACAATCTGAAACAGATAGGAATTCAATTACCCGATTTGAAAGTCATTTAAATCTATATGACCCGTCTATTGAAGTTATTTGCTCAGATAAAAATAGTGCTGAGTTAATTTAAGTCAATTACGATGATTAGACATCTGTTTAGTGGAATAAAACACCATTCTACTAATAATATTTAATTGGACCCCTATTGGCAGAATAAATCACCATTCTGCCGTTATGACTAATATAAATCGTTCAATAAAATTCCAATGCTTATAAAATTCATAACTCATTCGTTTTAGATCCAGATCCAATGCGGTCAGTCGCATTAGGTTCGAATTAAAGAGATATTTACTATGGAATCAAACTGTTTGGATTTAGAGCTTGCAGAATTTTCAGTTAAATTCGATCGCATTCGAATTTGATCGAAATCAGGATGCAAAAGCGACAACAAAATAAAAGGTGAGTGTTTCATAACGCTCACGGCTTACCAGAATATTTTTATATTGTTTAAATATAAAATTTTGAAGTGATTTAAATTTGTTGATTGTTATTTGATAATTTTAATTGACATATAAATAGACATCTGAATTGACCGATAGAAATTTAAATTTACGGTTAAATCGAAACAGAATTAAACTTTTAGTAAAAGTCTCGACCATTGATAATTGGTTAGTTGTTGTATTGATTGTTTGGATGTTGATTGTGGTGGATGCGATTGACTAATGTTTCGGATAATTTGGATGTTTATTTATCTTAATATACATGTTATCATCTTGTATATTATTTACAGTATATAAAATTGTAAATCAAATTATTTCAAATAAATTAAGAAATTGGTTGAAATGATATATATCTATGACATTTATTTTGGATTGAAATGATATATATCCATCCCTGAAATTAAATTGAAATAATGGATTCACTTGACCATATGATAGAAAATTATATACCGACATAGGATTGGTTAAAGTAAATGATTTTAAAATTTTGATTTGAAATTATTTAAATGATTTTGATTTGAAGAAATAAAATTGAATTTGAATGGGAATGGAAATTGAAAGCGATTTGAATTGGAAAATTTGGAATTAGATCGGTTTAACTTTTAAACTGTTTTTAAATAAATTATTTTATTATAATCTTTTTTAAAATCTATCTTTTTAAATATGCAAATCATTTTGATCTTTTAAGCTGTCTTCCTATATAAAACATTTTTAATATTCAAACTATTTTCTATGAAACTACTTTAACTATTAAACTATTTTAAAATTATTTAAACTATTTTCTAAAAAATTCAAATAGGTCAAAGGGGTGAAATGTTTATAATTAAATCTTAGATTTAAGTGTGAATTGGGTTAAAGTGAAGTTATAACCTAAATTGTAATTTGAATCGAATTTTGAAGTGAAATCGATATATCGAAATGAATTGACATTTTGAAGAAAAATATGATTTGTGAAGTAAATATGATATTTTGAAATGAATTTGATTTTCAAACATATAACATATTTTAATAACAAGTATGAATCTATTTTCGAAATGTAAAAGCACCAACTAGTGTGTAAAATGATGTTTGGTTGTTAAAGAGACCTGAGTCTCTTATTGACATACGCTCTGTCAATATTGGAACCACTTTAACAACTGTGTGCATGGAATGATGATCCAAAATGAAGTGGTTGGACTTGGCATTGGTTTGCTGGATTTGAAGAAAGAGAACAATGATGTAATAGCCTGGCATTTGTGTCAATTTGAAATGACTAAAACAGGAGCCGTACCGACCAAGCCGGCTAGCTACCCCTAGCGGACATCCTTTCTTCTTTTTTTTGGACTCGGTCCATCTTGTTACTCTTGTTGTTGGTTTCGATTGGTGCATCTCTATTTTGGGATAACCTCCCATTGACTCGATATCGGATCGATGTACGTGGTGAGCGATCATGGCTGTGATGCATTACCACCAGCCGGGAAGAGTAAACTAGTAGTATTGTACCTTGGACACTGCCTCACGTGCCTTGTCTTACTTTTATCCTTATACGAGACCCATACGATTTTGGTTTAATGTTGTCATTTCATGGTGCATCCTTGACTACCGACGTGCTACTGGTGGTGTCAAATGCAAACTGTACGACAATGCATAAAAACGCGTTAAGAGGGATCAATGTAAAGCCTTAACGCTAAAAAATATATTTATTTTACTGATTAGACATTATATATGTAGCATATTCTACTGTATATAAATAATTTGATGGATCCTTAAGAGATGGAAAATCCTGTAACATCTCTCAAGTTCATGCACGCACGTTATACACCGGATAGGAGCTATGAAATCTCGTAAACATCTCTGATGCCATGGCACTCATGTTATATGTGATATCGATCACATAAGAATATTTTAGTCCTGACTCGAGTGTTTTGTCTTTTCATTACGCTTGGGTCAGCCCTAAGTTTTCAGCTTATCGAAGGTTATTCTTTAGAGGACGAAAACGAAGATTTGGCATATTATTAGTACTGCTATTATTCCTGCATCACGCTATTTGCTGCATTACTTATTTATCCCTGATGTATATAGAACTCTGATAAATGTTGTATAAATTATACTCAAATGTATAGTATAAACAGCTTCATAAACTGTTTATTTGACTATTATACTTTGTCGTTCCGCTGCGAGATTCCGTGTTTGTTTTCTTCTTCTTTTCTTATTTTTCTTAATTAACCCCATTGATTACCCATATTCCAGATTGTTTAAGTTAGACATGTGTGGAATATTTTCGATTTAAACTTTCCAAAACGTAGGTCATCACAGTTGGTATCGGAGCTTTGGTTTAGCAATAACCTTAGCTTTGATGGGGTAACTCATTAGAGATAGGGTCAGTATTACCCTAGAATGAGTTTGAGTGTATTAATAGATATGAGCGCGTATTTGTTAGTGATATAAAATTGTTTTATATTATGTTGGTTGATCTATTGAGTGGCTTATGAATTCTGGTCAATATGAGTAATTAAGTTATTGATAAGAATCTCGAAACACTTGAGCAGAGCAACTCGACATGGTATTGTTTTAAAACCGGGTAAATGAAATTATTTTACCTAAAATATATTTATATAAAGATTATTAATGTACATATAATGTGTTTGGTTGTTAGGAATGATAATATTGATTATTATCATTAATTGGTTGTTGCACCATAATAAATGATGTTTACTATAAAATAAACAGTGATAAAACATTTATTAAATGTTTTAAGGAAGTGAAATTATGTAAGTATAATTTATAAATGTGAATTATAAATTAAAATGGATTCAAATTAAGAAGTTTTGAATCTAGGTTTCGAAAATTCTGAAATATATTTCAAAGTGTTTGGAAAAAAATATAATGATAGTATTATTTTGGAAGTATTTTTAAATAAAAATATTAAGAATGGTTTTAAAGGGAACAAAAGCACTGAATTCACTTTGGTCGCTGGAAAATAATTTCGGTGGTGACTGCAGCATCAACGACGTTCATTTTTGACTTTCTTAGTGATGGATTGCTACATAATTAATTTGATAACAGGTATTATCTTGGAAATTCCGAGGGAATCATTTTGGATAAAATCAAGTTGATTTAGAAATTCCGAAGAAATGATTAGTTAAAACAAAAACGCTATATATATATATTTCAAATGATTTGAAATAAAAACCGGGTGTTTGAATTTTGGAATTTTAATAATGATGTTGGGAAAACATTAGGAAATAAGCTATAAGGTTATAAATTGAGAATGACTTTAATAAGTAAGAAAAGTATGGAATTTGAATTTTGGAATTAAATTTTAACTTGAGTAAGTTAAAATGAATGAAATTTAACTTAAGTTAAGTTAAATAAAATTGGATTGGATTCGAAACCACATCGAATTGAATGGAAAATGATTATATAACTATAAGTTGTAAAATTTTGAATGGAATACAATTTAAGTGAAATTATGGAATTGTGAATAAATAAGTTTAAATAGCTTATAAATTTGAGTAAGTGAAAAAGAAAACCGATTAAATGGGTTAATTGACTTGAGAAAGGAATGGAAATTAGAATGTGAATTATAAATTGGAATTGAACCCAAGCCAAAACCAAATGAAGTGCTGTTTGAGATAAAAGTCAAATTTTTGGAAATGAACCAATTGGATAAATTAATTAGTGAATTGAATTGTAATCATAATAACTCTGTGGTATAAATATAGACTTGGGTTGTGGAAATAATATCGATGATGATCGAAAATTTAGGGTGTTAGAAAATTTTTGGAAATTTGGAAAATTTTGTTAACCAAAGGTTAATTTTGAATCGAATTTGAAATAAGGAATTTTGGTTCATAAATGTAAACCAATTGTTTTGGGTTGGGACTAAAGGAATTAGGAAAGTGAAATAGTAAATTAACCAAGCGGGTTTTTGAGAAAAGTAAACGGATTTGGATCATTCGTCCTACCGAAGCAATTTCGAGGATGAAATTCCTTAAGGGGGTGGAATGTAACGACCCGGGATTTTTATCGGCTTGAGTTATGAATGTTTATTTTTAATATTCAATAATACGGTCTTTTAATCAAAATAAAATCCCTGTTAAATTATAATTGGCAATAATATATAGTTTTAAATCAAGATAATATTTTTAATTTTCCAGACTTTATTTATATATTGATTTAATTTGGAATTTCTTATATATATTCATAACAACAAAATTTATATGTAAGTTAAAAACAAATTCATAGTAAATATAAATGAATGAGAAGCATATACATATAAGTTTAAAAAGGAAATCTATGAACTAAATAAATATAGTATATTAGAAACAATGTATATTGGTAAATGTAAAAGAAGAAATATATAAGAAACAATATATGATAGAAATGAGAAAATTAAATAAAATCAATTAAACCATTTTGAAGAGAATCGTTTTACAAATAATGTTTTAAAATAGAAACGTTATTCTCATATATGAGTAAAATATTACAAGTCAAATAAAATATATGTACATGCATTACCTGGTGAAATAAAACAAAAATAAGACAAAGGCTTGGTCAAACAAACAAAGAATATGGGCTGAAAATATGATTTCACCTTAACTTCAACTCAGCCACTAACACTTCAATATCAAGCAACCACCAAATCCCATCAATCCATTTGTAAACCTTGTACAACAGATCTGAAAATCTTTGAACCCTAAAATTCTGGAAAATAAATTCCTCATTATGTCTTGTATTAGAAGGTGTATATATATAGAGGTATGTGTGTGTAGCTTCAGATGTTTCAAACCCGTAAAACAAAAACCCGTAAAGAAGAAAAAAAGAGAAAGCATCTATTCTTGAAATCCAAAAGCAAGAAAAGTGATCGAGGCAAGATTTCAAAACATTCAAATCATAAACTAAAGAGTAAACTAGAAGATTCAAAGGAGCAACATGTATTAGGTGAGAGTTTGTAACGACCCGTATTTTACGTGTTGATATATTGTAGAATTTACAGGTCGAAGGATTGGTTATGCTGTCTCTAGCCTGAGTCTTGTTCGAGCCATGGGATGAGTTGTGTACGAATTAAGGGTTAGCTCGTATGACCAACCTAAGGAAGTGGCCGAGCTATAGGAGTTAACAGGTTAAGGATTGGACCGACCTAAGGGGAGTGACCGACCTAAGAGCTAATGGTTTAGAGTTATGGCCGAGTTAAGGGGTTGACCGACTTAGTGGTGATCGGCTTAGTGGAGATGCCGAGCTAGCAAAGTCATCGAGATAACACGTTAAGGGGAGATACCGGCTTAAGGAGCTACGAGTTATATTGATAGGTCGAGGGATAAGGTCGTATGCGACCTAAGTTGGTTCTGTGCTAAGAGTTAGGTCGGCATCTGGTTATAACGATAGGTCGGAGACCTGTTTAAGTCTTTAGGTCGGCACTAGGGATAAGCCGTTAGGTCGGTGGGATGGTTAAGGCACGTGTGTTTTAGGTCGTAGAAGAGCATAGGTCGGCAGCGACCTATGTTAGGTCGGAGTCTTTTTAGGTCGGTAACGACCTAATAGCGAACTCCGAGTTAAGACCTTGGGCGATCTAAGGTTGATTCAGCTTATAAATAGGGGGTTTGGCTCACTTTTTGGCACCGGTTTTTGAAGCGACGAAGTGCTGCCATTTTGGGAACTCGACTACAACATTTCTTCATCTTCTTTTCTCCATTCCAATCTAGTTCTAACATCCATCCAAGATCGAAGATCAAGATCGAAGATCCAAGAGCCAAAGTTGAAGATCTTCATCCGTTCGAGCTAGATTTCATCGATTGAAGCGAGATATTGCCGGATCAAGCCTTGATCTTCGCTGTCCAGATCTGTAGTGATTAGTTTTTGAGGTGTTTGGGTGATTTGGTGAGTGGTAGTTATCTCTCACGCGGACCCAAAGGAGTATATTGGATTGGTGGTTTGTTGGAGTGTTGTAGATAGTGATTTTGTGCATTTTCCTTAGATCCAAGTATAGATCCATTGTTTGTGAAGATGTTTACCTATGCAAGCTCATTTATTAAGTTATAGAAACAAAACCCATGTTTTATATTTGCTAGATCTATGCTAAAAACCCATGATTCATGTATGTTAGTTCTATGCTCATTTATTTACGAAATTGCCATTGTAGTTATGAATGCCTAATTAGATCTTGATTGAATACTTATTTGTTTGGATTAATGTTTGCCTTGATTGATTGTTGTGAATGAGCTATCTAGTTGATAGATTTGGACAAGTATGGTCAAAGATGATTCAAAAGCTACAGAAGAGGCTCTTGAATGGTGAAAGCTGCTAAAGGCATATGTGGCGGATGTGGAAGCTCATATGTATGGATTGAATGATGTTGAGATGGAACTTTGCCATGATGCGATGAGGCAAACCATGTTGTTGAGTCGAGACTTTGCTATGGTGTAATAAAGCGAAGTATGATGTGATGTAGACTTGGCGTAATCCAGGCAGGGATCATTCAAAGCATGTTGATAACTCGAGGGATGGTTCGAGTTGGTTGATAATGGATTGCTCGAGAGGTAGCTTGAGCTAGTATGAGGATAGTCGTCAAGGAGGATGACTAGGAGGCTTGGATCTCATCGTTGTTGAAGGTTCTAGCATGCTCAAAAGCAAGAGTACATGGGGTGCCCATAACGACTACAGGTAGGTAGTCGGGACAACCAAAAGACTACAGGTAGGTAGTCGAGTACTCTGGGCAAAGTAGATAAGTCCTAGGCACAAGGCAGTGTGCGGAGTTATGTCTGGAACCGGGGTTACCATTAGCCCTTGACGGATGGTCATTCAATCAACGGTAAAATCGAAGCAAGGATAACAGTGATAGCCAGAGTCATGGATGTTTGGACGTTTGGTTGTATCATCATTCGGTCTCAAGAGCGGTATTTTCTAGGTGCTTATCTGATCTTGGTTTAGGCCTTGGGGGTTTGTATTTGGAAAACATCGCCCTTGACTCGAGTGATTATTGCTTTACCTTAATTATCTGCTATGTTATGCTTACTTCTCTTTGGTGTGTATCTGGGGGCTATCACTGTAGAAAGAGGTGGAGTGGGATGGTTTGGTTCCTATTCCTTTTATCCTTTATGCTCTTTTGGTATGTTTGATAGTTGATTTACTGCTCACTAAGACTTTGTCTGACTCAAGGTTTTATGTCTCCTCTTATTACCTTGGGCTGTTCATCCATGTTGGGATGGGCAGACTAGGTAGCAGGTGACATGTGCTGTTCTTAGAGATCTACGCTGATGATGACGAAGACGAGCAGGAGGCTTTGCATACTAGTTTTCTTACTATATGTACTGGGTGTTCCGCTGTTATATCTGATTGAGTGTTTGTAGTGAGGCTTTGATGTATGGATGATTCAAGTTGTATAAAACTACTACGATGCTTATATGATGATTTTTCTGTTATGGGGCTTCACTGTATATTTCTCTATTGTATTTTATCCATGCACTGTGAGTTGTACGATAGAGTTTGCTGTTTTATTTTACCCTGACTATCGTCCATGGCTACCTGGCACGCCTCTCAGCGCACTATTCCATTGTTTTGATGCGGGAGTCATGAGCGGTCGTCACATTTGGTATCAGAGCTTTGGTTAATCGATTTTAGCCAACGCTCGCTGACGCAACTACGTATGAGAGACGTAATTGTATTTTGATGGATGATTACTATATATAATATAGTAGCTTAGAAGGATTTGAACTCCTTATGCAGTTGTTTCTTAAGGTGTTCTAATCATTCTTATTGCAGATATTAAGGATGAGTCGAAGAGGGAGACCAGCTGCAAGGGAAGGCCGTGCTGATGAAGGGGCTGTTGATTATGGAACTATGTTCGAAGCGATGATGACTTCGATCATGAGAAGGATACCAGCCTCGGGATCATCAGTGGATGTGGGAGTTCAAGCTCCAAGGCCGGTGGATTTTGCTAAGCTTTGTAAGGATTATACTGCTCTTGGAGGAAAAGCTTTCTTGGGGACGGAGTCGACCATTGAGGTGCAGAGATGGATTGATGCATGTCGAAGAATCTTTGGTGACTTAGGGATTGAGGATGCAACTAAGAGGAAGCTTGCATCGAGACAGCTTCAGGGAAGAGCTGCTGATTGGTGGAATTCTATCACCATCGATACTCCAGAAGAAGAGATCACTTGGGAGCAATTCCAAGTTAGATTTGAAGCCAAGTTCATCTCTACGGCTCAGAAGTCTGTTTTGTTCAAGAGGTTTGTAGAGCTCAAGCAAGGTGGGAGACCAGTTCTTGAGTATATTTCTGAGTTTGAGGCTTTGTCCAAGTATGCTAGATCGTATATTGATTCTCCTTATCAGAAGAATGAGAAGTTTGTGACTGGTTTGGATGCTTATCTTGGGAGGCAGTTGGTGGATCATCTGGACGATCCATTTGAGAAGCTTGTGGAGAAAGCCCTCACGCATGAGAGTTTGTTTCCTAAGGAAAGTTCTGTTGTTGCTCTAACCAGGGAAGGATCTAAACCACACCAGAGTGGCAATAAGAGGAGGAAGCAGCAGCAGCAGAAGGGTAAGGATGGCCAGAAGAAGCCGAAAGGCGAAGTGACTTGTTATAACTGCCAACAGAAGGGCCATCTTTACAAAGATTGTAAGAATCCCAAGGTGCCGGGAAAATGTTATAACTGTGATAAGCTGGGACATATCAAGAAGGATTGCCCAGAGCCGAGGAAAGATAGGCAGATTGTGCAAGCTTATGCTTTGGGAGTTGTGCCGTCATCTTCAAAAGCTCCTACTGCTGAAGAAAAGGGGAAGAGTGTGGTGGTTCAAGGTACTCTTTCTATCTGTGGTGTTCCAGTTAGAGTGTTGTTTGATACTGGAGCGTCGCATTCTTTTGTTTGTAATGATTTGGTAGGCCGGTTAGGTTTGAAACCGGATATTGTTGATAGGCCATTGGTTGTGACTAATCCGGTTGGGGGTTCGTCATGTTTGTGTATGATATGCCGTGGTCTGGTTGTGTCGAGTCATGATTGCTCGTTTGATTGTGATTGCTTTGTTCTGAACTTTGCGGGGTTCGGAATTATTTTGGGTATGGACTGGCTCAAGAAGTATGCGGCAAGGATTGATTGTGAGAGGCTTGAGGTGACAGTCGGGAATGTGGAAGGGCGAAAGGTTGTGATACGATGTAAGCATGAGGAAGGCGTCTTCATGAGCTTCATGTATTCGCTGGTTGTTCCACGGGATGGACTATCATCAGTGCCTATTGTGAATGGATTCGAGGATGTCTTTGACGAAGTCAAAGGGTTGCCGCCGCATAGGAAGATCGAGTTTCGTATCGATCTAGTTGAGGGAGCCAGACCTGTTGTGATGCCTCTTAGGCGGATGGCGCCTAGGGAGCAGCTAAAGTTGAGGGTGCAGGTTGAAGACCTTTTGCAGAAAGGATTCATTCGGAGAAGTGTGTCCGAATGGGGTGCACCAGTTGTGTTCGCAACCAAAGCGGATGGATCGTTGAGGTTGTGTGTGGATTATCGTGAGCTGAATAAATTGACTAGGAAGAACAAGTATCCATTGCCGAGAATAGATGACTTGTTTGATCAGCTTCACGAGGCTAAGGTGTTTTCTCAGATGGATTTGGCAACGGGATTTCACCAGTTGAGAGTGGCAAAGGATAGTGTGCCAAAGACTGCTTTCAGGACACCATCCGGTTTTTATGAGTGGCTGGTAATGCCGTTTGGATTGACTAACGCGCCAGCATATTTTGTGGATCTTATGAATAGGGTGTTCAGAGATCAGTTGAATAAGTTCGTGCTTGTGTTCGTGGATGATATTTTGGTTTACTCCAGAACTGAGGAAGAGCACAAGACGCACTTGAGAATTGTTTTGGAAATCTTGCGGAAACATCAGCTGAAGGCTAAGTTTTCGAAATGTCACTTCTGGAAGAGTGAAGTGAGGTTCTTAGGCCATGTTATCTCTGGAAATGGAATAGCGGTTGATCCCGCTAAGGTGGCAGCAATCCAGGATTGGGTTAGACCTAAGAATGCATCTGATGTGAGGAGTTTTCTTGGATTAGCAGGATATTATCGTCGGTTTATCAAAGACTTTTCCAAGATAGCTGCACCGTTGACAGGATTGACGAAGAAGAACCAAGTGTTCAGATGGGATGACAAGTGTGAGCAAGCTTTCGTAATCCTGAAAGAGCGACTGACAAGTGCTCCTATTTTGACTATTCCAAGTGGGAATGAAGAGATGGTGGTTTACACCGATGCATGTGGCACTGGACTTGGAGCAGTGCTAATGCAGAAGGATAAAGTTGTTGCGTATGCTAGTCGACAACTGAAGCCGCATGAAAGGAATTATCCGACTCATGATTTGGAGTTAGCGGCGATTGTGTTTGCTTTGAAGATATGGAGACACTATCTATTGGGAGTTAGATTTGAGTTATTTACAGATCATAAGTCGTTGAAGTATCTGTTCTCCCAAAAGGATTTGAATCTTCGACAGCAAAGATGGCTAGAGTTCTTAGCATCTTATGATTTTGGTATAGCCTATACTCTGGGAAAAGGTAACGCGGTGGCTGATGCGTTAAGTCGAAGACATGCAGGTTTGGGAGCCATGTTTTCGGAATGGAAGACACTTGAGTATTTGGCTGGATTTGATTTCAGGCCCAGATGTGAGTTGAAACCTGAAATGTTGGCAAACTTATCGATAAGACCTACTCTTGTGGAAAGGATTGGCGAGAACCAAAAGAGAGATGATAGGCTTGTTAAGATTATCCGAGATTTGGAATCCGGATTGGACCCAGAGAAGAATAAGGGATTTGAGGTCGATCGAGAGGGTTGGCTTCGGAAGCAAGGACGATTGGTTGTTCCCGACATTGATGGATTGAGAGATGAAGTTCTGAGGGAAGGTCATCACTCGAAGTTGACAATTCATCCAGGTGGAAATAAGATGTATCGGGATATGAAGAGAACTTACTACTGGGAAGGCATGAAGAAAGATGTTGGAAATTTTATTTCCAAGTGTATGAACTGTCAGTTAGTGAAAGCTGAGCAGAAGAAGCCCAGTGGATTACTTCAGCCATTAGAAGTTCCTACATGGAAGTGGGAGCAAGTGTCGATGGACTTTATCGATGGTCTACCTAGGACAAGAGCAGGAAATGAAGGAATTTGGGTCATAGTAGATCGGTTGACCAAGAGTGCAAGGTTCATTCCTGTTCGATCAACTAGGACTGCATCGAAGTTGGCTGAATTGTATGTTAAGTGGATAGTTCGATTCCATGGTATTCCGAAGAGTATAGTGAGCGATCGAGACCCATTGTTCACTAGTAGATTTTGGAAGAGCTTCCAGGAAGTTTTGGGAACTGAGTTGTGTTTGAGTACAGCTTATCACCCTCAAACAGATGGTCAGACTGAGAGAGTTAACCGAGTTTTGGAAGATCTTCTCAGAGCTTGTGTTTTGGACTTCGGAGGATCATGGGAAGATCATCTTCATTTGGTGGAGTTTGCATATAATAACAGTTATCAGTCGAGTATTGGTATGGCACCATATGAGGCATTATATGGAAGACCGTGTAACTCTCCGACATGTTGGTTGGAAACTGGAGAAAAGCTGATACTTGGGCCAGAGATGATTCGACAGACTTCGGATTGTATAGAGATCATTCGGCAACGAATGAAAGCAGCCCAAGATCGTCAGAAGAGTTATGCCGATAATCGTCGAAAGGATTTGGAATTCGACGTAGGTGATATGGTTTTTGTGAAGATTTCTCCTTTGAAGAGTGTTATTAGATTCGGGAAGAAAGGGAAATTGACTCCGAGATTTGTTGGACCATTCCCGATTATCGAGCGGATTGGAGAGCTCGCTTATAGATTGGAGTTACCAGAAAAGATGGCGGGTGTGCACAATGTTTTTCATGTATCTTATCTACGGAAGTATGTGCATGACCCAACTACGGTGGTTTCTGCTGATAGCTGTGAAGACTTGAAGGTTGATCCAGTGGTTACGAGACCTCGTAAGCCGCTTCGTGTTGTTGAAACTGACACGAAACAGCTTAGGAGGAAGACGATTACGTTGCTCAAGGTACAATGGAGTGATGATGTTAACGACTGTACGTGGGAAGAGGAAGAGAGGATGAAGGCAGCTCATCCCGGACTCTTCGAGGTATGGCCCTAAAGTGTCGTGACATCTCATGAATTTGTAGCTTGTTCTAAGCCTTAGAATTCTGCATGCTAGGCTAGAATTGGATGCATGGTTTGTTGATTGCTATGGATGGTAGGCATGCGGATTATCTTTGATTGCTGTTGTTTGCTTGGAATTTCGGGGGCGAAATTCCTAAGGGGGAGAGAATGTAACGACCCGTATTTTACGTGTTGATATATTGTAGAATTTACAGGTCGAAGGATTGGTTATGCTGTCTCTAGCCTGAGTCTTGTTTGAGCCATGGGATGAGTTGTGTACGAATTAAGGGTTAGCTCGTATGACCAACCTAAGGAAGTGGCCGAGCTATAGGAGTTAACAGGTTAAGGATTGGACCGACCTAAGGGGAGTGACCGACCTAAGAGCTAATGGTTTAGAGTTATGGCCGAGTTAAGGGGTTGACCGACTTAGTGGTGATCGGCTTAGTGGAGATGCCGAGCTAGCAAAGTCACCGGGATAACACGTTAAGGGGAGATACCGGCTTAAGGAGCTACGAGTTATATTGATAGGTCGAGGGATAAGGTCGTATGCGACCTAAGTTGGTTCTGTGCTAAGAGTTAGGTCGGCATCTGGTTATAACGATAGGTCGGAGACCTGTTTAAGTCTTTAGGTCGGCACTAGGGATAAGCCGTTAGGTCGGTGGGATGGTTAAGGCACGTGTGTTTTAGGTCGTAGAAGAGCATAGGTCGGCAGCGACCTATGTTAGGTCGGAGTCTTTTTAGGTCGGTAACGACCTAATAGCGAACTCCGAGTTAAGACCTTGGGCGATCTAAGGTTGATTCAGCTTATAAATAGGGGGTTTGGCTCACTTTTTGGCACCGGTTTTTGAAGCGACGAAGTGCTGCCATTTTGGGAACTCGACTACAACATTTCTTCATCTTCTTTTCTCCATTCCAATCTAGTTCTAACATCCATCCAAGATCGAAGATCAAGATCGAAGATCCAAGAGCCAAAGTTGAAGATCTTCATCCGTTCGAGCTAGATTTCATCGATTGAAGCGAGATATTGCCGGATCAAGCCTTGATCTTCGCTGTCCAGATCTGTAGTGATTAGTTTTTGAGGTGTTTGGGTGATTTGGTGAGTGGTAGTTATCTCTCACGCGGACCCAAAGGAGTATATTGGATTGGTGGTTTGTTGGAGTGTTGTAGATAGTGATTTTGTGCATTTTCCTTAGATCCAAGTATAGATCCATTGTTTGTGAAGATGTTTACCTATGCAAGCTCATTTATTAAGTTATAGAAACAAAACCCATGTTTTATATTTGCTAGATCTATGCTAAAAACCCATGATTCATGTATGTTAGTTCTATGCTCATTTATTTACGAAATTGCCGTTGTAGTTATGAATGCCTAATTAGATCTTGATTGAATACTTATTTGTTTGGATTAATGTTTGCCTTGATTGATTGTTGTGAATGAGCTATCTAGTTGATAGATTTGGACAAGTATGGTCAAAGATGATTCAAAAGCTACAGAAGAGGCTCTTGAATGGTGAAAGCTGCTAAAGGCATATGTGGCGGATGTGGAAGCTCATATGTATGGATTGAATGATGTTGAGATGGAACTTTGCCATGATGCGATGAGGCAAACCATGTTGTTGAGTCGAGACTTTGCTATGGTGTAATAAAGCAAAGTATGATGTGATGTAGACTTGGCGTAATCCAGGCAGGGATCATTCCAAGCATGTTGATAACTCGAGGGATGGTTCGAGTTGGTTGATAATGGATTGCTCGAGAGGTAGCTTGAGCTAGTATGAGGATAGTCGTCAAGGAGGATGACTAGGAGGCTTGGATCTCATCGTTGTTGAAGGTTCTAGCATGCTCAAAAGCAAGAGTACATGGGGTGCCCATAACGACTACAGGTAGGTAGTCGGGACAACCAAAAGACTACAGGTAGGTAGTCGAGTACTCTAGGCAAAGTAGATAAGTCCTAGGCACAAGGCAGTGTGCGGAGTTATGTCTGGAACCGGGGTTACCATTAGCCCTTGACGGATGGTCATTCAATCAACGGTAAAATCGAAGCAAGGATAACAGTGATAGCCAGAGTCATGGATGTTTGGACGTTTGGTTGTATCATCATTCGGTCTCAAGAGCGGTATTTTCTAGGTGCTTATCTGATCTTGGTTTAGGCCTTGGGGGTTTGTATTTGGAAAACATCGCCCTTGACTCGAGTGATTATTGCTTTACCTTAATTATCTGCTATGTTATGCTTACTTCTCTTTGGTGTGTATCTGGGGGCTATCACTGTAGAAAGAGGTGGAGTGGGATGGTTTGGTTCCTATTCCTTTTATCCTTTATGCTCTTTTGGTATGTTTGATAGTTGATTTACTGCTCACTAAGACTTTGTCTGACTCAAGGTTTTATGTCTCCTCTTATTACCTTGGGCTGTTCATCCATGTTGGGATGGGCAGACTAGGTAGCAGGTGACAGGTGCTGTTCTTAGAGATCTACGCTGATGATGACGAAGACGAGCAGGAGGCTTTGCATACTAGTTTTCTTACTATATGTACTGGGTGTTCCGCTGTTATATCTGATTGAGTGTTTGTAGTGAGGCTTTGATGTATGAATGATTCAAGTTGTATAAAACTACTACGATGCTTATATGATGATTTTTCTGTTATGGGGCTTCACTGTATATTTCTCTATTGTATTTTATCCATGCGCTGTGAGTTGTACGATAGAGTTTGCTGTTTTATTTTACCCTGACTATCATCCATGGCTACCTGGCATGCCTCTCAGCGCACTATTCCATTGTTTTGATGCGGGAGTCATGAGCGGTCGTCATAGAGTTTAAATCTGGAATGCCTGAAATGTTTCATATTACTCTGTCAATGTTAACAGTGTTAGAAAATCATTTATACCCTGGTTTTTAAAATCAATATCTCTCTGCTCGATTCGAATTTGCTAATGATGTGAACTAACGAAGTGTTTGTTTGTGAGTATAGATCATGCTAAAAATAGTTTGGAGCTCGTTTATTTTATATATGGTGTGTAATTGCAAAATAACAGTAAATAAACCATTTTTTGACAAATTTCAACAATTTTAAACTATTAAATCAAGTATGAAATCGTGATCGTCGTATGAAGATAAGATTTTTAGCAAAGAAATTGTGATTTATAATAGCCTAGATAGTGAGAAATTGATAGACGATCAAAATCTACTCAAAAATTGATTTCTGGCGATATCGTCGACAAGGAGTTTGCCCGAGGAGGAGCCTAACGACGAGGCCGAGGGGTTCGCCATGATAAATTCTCGAAATTGGCTTTGATTGGAATTGGTGTGGTGGTTTTAGGGTTCACGACATGTTAAAAGTGGGGTTCAGTCATCAATGTGCCGCAATGTTTTAGAGCCATCGGAGTCGACCAGTGGTTGCTGAAAGGTGTAGGCGATTTCGTCAGTGGTCGCGGCATGTCCTAAAGGTTGGTATCATGATTGAACGAGGGGATTTTGTTGTCGCCTATAGGAAACTGAAGGGTAGCAGCAGTCGAAATTCTCCAAGGACTGTCGACGGTTGAGCTAGGGGGCGATGATGGTCGAGCTTGGGAAGAGATGCATGTATATGGTCTTAGTTCGGTAGTTCGATGTCAGCAGAGTTCGTGTACGGGCATGCATGCACGTGTGGCCATGCATGAAGGTGGGTTCCATGTTTAGGAAGATGATGGAATCTTGGACGATGTTGTTTGTCATAGTTTTAGTTTGGGGTTTAGAGTCTGGCGAGAGGAGTTTAGGTGTGTATGGGTGAAGGCGGCAACGATGATCGAAGAAACGAGAAATTGGGCTTTGGTGGTTTCGGTTGGGATTTGGGAAAGAAAGGCGAAATAGGTTTTAGGTTGCGTGGGTTTTGGGCTTCGGCCTAAGAAAATGACGAGAGGAAAGTTTGTATAATGCATACGATAACCGATTAACGGGAAACATTTTGCGATAAGTTCATATCGCCGAGCGCTGCGTCGTCATGAAACTTGCTATCGAGTTTGAATAAGTAAAATTTACAGCAATCTGAAACGGACAAGAATTTAATTATCCAATTTAAACAAATAGCGTCATTTAAATCTATATGACTTGTCTATTGAAGTTATTTTCTCAGATAAAAATAGCGATGAGTTAATTTAAGTTAACTACAATGATTAGACACATGTTTTGTAGAATAAAACACCATTCCGTTAACTGTATTTAATTGGACCCCTGTTGGCAGAATAAATCACCGTTCTGCCATTATAACTAATATAAATCATTTAATAAAATTCCAATGCTTATAAAATTCATAACTCGTTTGTTTTAGGTCCAGATTCAACGAGGTCAGTCGCACTAGGTTCCTATTAATGAGATCTTTACTATGGAATCAAACTGGTTGGATTTTGAGCTTGTAGAATTTTCACTTAAATTCGAACGCATTCGAATTTAATCGAAATCAGGACAAAAAAGCAACAACAAAAATAAAAGGTATGTGTTTCATAACGCTCATGACATACTACAATATTTTTATATTAGTTAAATCTAAAATTTTAAAGTGATTTAAATTTTTTGATTGTTGTTTGATTATTTTAATTTACATTTAAATGGACATCTGAATTAACTAATAGAAATTTAAATTGACGGTTAAATTGAATCGGAATTAAACTGTTAGTAAAGTTCCTGGTCATTGATAATTGGTTAGTTTTTGTATTGATTGTTGGGATGTTGATTGTGATAGATGCTATTGATTGATGTTTTGGATAGTTTGGATATTTATTTATCTTGATATATCATGTTATCATCCTGTATATTATTTACAGTATATATAAAACTGTAGATCAAATTATTTCGAATAAATTAAGAAATAAGTTGAAATGATATATTCCTATGACATTTATTTTGGATTGAAATGATATATATCAGTCCCTGAAATTAAATTAGAATAATGGATTCACTTGGCCATAGGATAGAAAATTATATACGGACATCGGATTGGTTAAATAAAAATATTTTAAAATTTTGATTTGAAATTATTTAAATGATTTTGATTTTAAGAAATAAAATCTAATTTGAATGGGAATGGAAATTGAAAGTGATCTGAATTGTAAAATTTGGAATTAGTTCAGTTTGATTTTGAAACTGTTTTTAAGAAAATTATTTTATTATAATCTGTTTTAAAATCTGTCTTTTTAAATATGCAAATTATTTTGATCTTTTAAGCTACCTTCCTATATAAACTATTTTTAATACTCAAACTATTTTCAATGAAACTATGTTAACTATTAAACTATTTTAAAACTATTTAAACTATTTTCTAAAAAAATTCAAACTTGTCAAAAGGGTGAAATGTATATAATTAAATCTTGGATTTGAATGCGAATTGGGTTAAAGTGAACGTGTTAAGGAGGATAAATGTAAAGCCCTAACGCTAAGAAAAATATTTATTTTACTGATTAGACATTATATATGTAGCGTATTCTACTATATATAAATAATTTGATGGATCCTTAAGAGATGGAAAATCTCGTAACATCTCTCAAGTTATTGCACATATGTTATACACTGGATAGGAGATGTGAAACCCCGTAAACATCTCTAATGCCATGGCAGTTATGTTATATATGATATCGATTTGACCCATATAAGAATATTTTAGTCCTGACTCAAGTGTTTTGTCTTTTCATTACGCTCGGGTCAGTCCTGAGTTTACAGATTATCGAAGATTATTCTCTAGAGAACGAAGATGAAGGTTTGGTATATTATTATTACTATTATTATTCCTGAATCATGTTGTCTGCTGCATTATTTATTTATACTTGATGTATATAGAACTCTGATAAATGTTGTATAGATTATAATCAAATGTATAGTATAAACAACTTCATGAACTATTTATTTGGTTATTATATTTTATCATTCCACTGCGATATTCTATGTTTGTTTTCTTCTTATTTTCTTATTTTTCTTAATCAACCCCATTGATTACCTATTCCGGATTGTTTAAGTTGGACATTTGTGGATTATTGTCGACTTAAACCTTTCGAAATATGGGTCGTCACATATACTCAAGTAAGTAATTCACTTATTACTTAAATAAAAACTTACTTTTATTTATACTACATATTTTCAGTAAAAGTAAAATATCCTTTTATATTATTTCATAAAATATCATATTATAAATACATATTAGTCCGTTTTAACCTTTGAAATATTAAATCTCTCCATTTATAATTCAAGTATTTCTTCCATAAATATTTGTACAAAACCTTATAACCATCTTATAAAATAACTTCTTCGCACTATTTTGTGAAATGTTATACTCTATCATTCATACTATTTTATAAAATTGCTATTTATTAAATATTACTTTCTTACTATTTTATAAAATATAACTTTTATGCTATTTTATAAAATATCACCTTTATTTATAAAATTATTTCTTTACATAAATAAATTTATAAATAAGCTGTTCATTTATAAAAATCGTTTTTTTACTTTAAATCATATTTACAAGTACTAATTTAGCTTCACTAGTCACTTAATTAGCTTACTAAATTTTCTAAAATCAGTTAAATTTATTTTATTTTTACTAACAAATGGCATGCACTTAATTATGTCATCTAATTAGTCTCTAATCCATTACAACATCCCATATAATCACTTAATTATCCATAATCCATTTCTAAGCTTAGTAACTTTTCAAAAATAGTACTTAAGGTCTTAGACAAATAATAAGATGATATAATCATGTTCATAACATGAATACAAGCCTAATTCAACCTAAACATTCTCCAAAAACAAAATTAGGTCATTTTTAAAAGATAATAACATTGATATTGCATTATTACAAAAATAAAAATAGAATATCCTGACTGTCGATTTTAGAGTCTATGGGGTCTTTAATCATTGGGTTCATCTACCAACTATGGGTTGCTTAGGGGTCTAATAGTGGGTAGGAAAGAAAATTGTGTTAAGCTCTTACAATATATTATCAAAGTTCATTCATTGCATCTAATATTTACTGGCCTTAGCGATGGCTCATTTCTTAAGGTTACCAATGTCTATGGACCAAATCTAAGATAGCTTGTAGTGTTTTTTGAGGCAAGTGTCTTGAATTTAGATTACTTGCTCCCGACCCATATGTAACGAGTGGAGACTTTAATGTCACTAGATTTATGGAGGAACATCTCCTAGAGAAGGTGATTTTGCTACCATGGAAGAGTTCAATCGGTTTATTTTAGTAGTAACTTAATAGAGTTACAGTTAAGCTATAGACGTTACTTGGTTCAATAATATGGAAGATCCATCAAGTGCACTGCTAGATGGATTTATATTAGTGATGAAGTGGAAGAAAAATTCCCTCTTTGTAAGATTGTTGGGCTTCCGAGTATTTACTTAGATCATTGTCCAATTATATTATTTTGCACTAATCAAAATTTTGAGAACAAAAATTTTAGATTCAAAAGGTTATGGTTATTAGAGAATAATTTTATAGATTTAATTATAAATAAATGGCTTTCTATGAGTATGTATAATTATAGATTTTCAAGAAACATTGCAAAAATATTTGTAAATAAGCTTATAGATTTAAGAATCTTAGAAATGGAGCAAAGATATTTTTGTCAATATTAGAATCAAAAAGGTTAAAATACTAAATGAGATTTTAAAGTTAAATAAAATAGAAGAGTCTAGAAATTTAACCTTTTTATAAAAAAATACTTTCAAACCTAAAAGAAGAATTGAATAAAATTATTATCCAAGAGTAATAAATGTGTAAACAAAGTTCTAAGGTCCTATAAATGGATGAGGGTGCTAAGAAAGCTAATTTTTTTCATAAAGTAGCTAATCGTAGGAAACATATAACTTCGTTAATTTTATTTTGATTAATAATCTTGAGATTTTGATCAAAAGGAATTGAACAATATGATTACTAATTATTATAAAGATATTTTTTGAACTAAGAAGGGACATTTGGTTAGGGCTAAATGGATGATTTGCATCCCGATGACACTAGGATTGTCTTAAATGGACTGGATAACCCATTTATGGAAAAGGAGATATTAAGGGCAATAAAGAAAATGCCTAACCATAAATCGCCTAGTCCTAATGGGTTTCTTATTTTATTATATGAATTTTTTTTGAATTTTTTAAAATATGATATAATTATAATGTTTGATGAATTCTATGATGTTTCATTAAAATTACTCAGGTTTAGTTTCACTAATGTAATTTTACTATATAAGAAAGTGGGAGCGAATGAGTTGAAAGACTACAGACCTATTTCATTATTAAATTGTTCTTTTAAAATCATTTTTAAGGTACTAGCTAGCAGGTTAAATACTAAAAAGAATAAGTTAATTGACAATACTCAAAATGCCTTTATTAAGGATAAAAATGTTACAGATGGCGCAGCGATAGTTCAAGAATTTATTAATTACTGTTGTAAAAACAATATCATTTGTGCGCTTTTAAAACTTGATTTTGTAAAACCTTGTAATTCAATTTATTGAGATTTTCTTTAAGATTTATTATTTTCCAGGGTTTCAGTATTAGATGGGCAAGTTGGATTATGTCTTTACCTAAAACCGTAAATCTAAATATTATGGTTAACGATGTATTAGGAAATAAAATCCAATCGAAATGTCGACTTAGGCAAGGCAAGTCATTGTCACCTCTTTTTTTTAATTTAGCTGTGATGTTTTTGCTAGGATTATCAAGCTTGCCACTAATAATGGGATTTCAGATAATGTAAGAAATGAGATTTCGAGTAATGACCTTTCCATACTCCAGTTTGAGGATGATACCATGCGCTTTATATCTCACTTGCCTAAACACATCATAGTGCTTAAATTTATTTTATATAGTTTTGAGTTACTTTCTGGGTTAAATATTAAATTTGATGAAAGTTCCATGCTAGTACTAAACGACTTAGATAAGGTGGTGAACCGAGATACTAATAATTAAACTGTAAAATTATGAAATTTCCATATAACGCCTTTGATTTTTAATAAGTCCAACAAAACTTAAACAAGATGATTGGTTAATAATTGATAAAACTAACAAAAGGTTACCCAAATGGAATGGTAAATATGTATCCAAGATAGGTATGATAGTCGTATTAATTTTGTTTTATTAACATTACACATATACTGGATGTCATTTTGTCTCTTTCCAAAATTGGTAACCAATAAAATTAGGAGATATTTTTTATGAAGCGAGGATAACTCTAACAGTAGTTCAAAGTGTCTAGTTAAATAGGAAATGGTATGTAAATCTAAAGAGGAGGGAGGATAATTATTATATATTTATATACTTTAAATATGTCTTTATTTGGAAAATAGCTATGGAAATATACTGATAATAGTGAAAATTTAACGGAAAGAAATAATATCAAACCAATGGTATGGAGGTACATTTAATCTTCATCATATCTCCATTAGTTTTACAAATAATAATTCTCACTTTTTGAAATCGATAATAAATGGTTTTGATATTTATAAATTAGGAGTTGATAATGTAGTACATTTGGGAAATAACACTTCATTTTGCCAAGATTGTTGGATATCAATTATTCCCCTTAAAGTAAAATTCAAAGAAATTTATGAAATTTGTAATTTTAATAATGCATTGATTTTAGAAATATATAGGCAAAATGTAGATTTTCCATGAGAATTTAGTTTCAATTATGCATTAATTGGAACTATTTATCAAATTTTTACTTTGTGCTAAACTAGAATTATGCAATAATGAAAATGGCATTAAAATGTAGTGTCGAGAAAAGAGTAAAAAATATACATCTCATTCGTTTTATAAATTTCTAAATTTTTCAGGAACAAAGTCGAACATATTTAAATACATTTGGAAAGGGAACGCACCGCCCAAAGCAAAAGTACATACGTGGTTAATATTAAATAAGAAACTAAACATTATAGAAATTTCAAAAAAGAAAAATATATTTATTAATAAACAATGTTTTTTCTATAATATGAAAATGGAAAATAGTTTGCATCTATATTTTGAGTCTTATATCACTAGTTTTATTCTTCCAAATAGTCTTAGTATTTTTGATTTTAATATAACAAATAAATATACCAATCGTGAATTATATTGGCATAGCTTTATATTTTATTATCTGGATTTCATATATTATTATTAGATATTATTTTTGCTACAATATATTAGTATATTTAGTTAGAAAGAAATTGGTTTTTAATAATATAAATACTCTTATGGGAAATTTAATATATTCAATAGCCGTATTTTGTTTTAATTGGGTTTCAAAACCTAATTATAATTTAGTTAATAATATTAGTTTCAATGAATATCTTAAAAGGGTAAAATCCTTTATTGATTTATTTAAGGAAAATTTCGTCTCCAAAAGTAGAAATAATAATAACACTCCAAACACCTTTTAAATAGATATGATATGCCTAGGTATAAGTACAATTGATAGGCCTAATTATGAGTAACAATAAATCATCTGATGCAATCTTTTTAATAGGAGTCCAGTTAGACAATAAAATGTAGTTGTTTAGTATTTATCATTCAGTTCATAAGCATACATGTTCGCTTGACACTATAGGATAATGTTCTTATTCAATTTTTGATTGACTATTATTTAGATTATTCAGTTTAAATGGTTAAGTTATGTTGTTTATCTTTATCTTAAGGACTACTTAGTTCATAATATATCTTATTTAGTTTATTTTATCATGGCATATATATGTATAAAAAATATAGTTATATACATGCGCGCGCGCGCGCACACACACACATATATATATCGATCTAATCATATGGTTGAGATTTTATTTTTAAGTTGGTTATATCGGTGCTTGGATAGATTTAGTAGAGCTTACTATCATAGATGGATTGTACATATTGGAGTATAGTTATGGTTCAGCTCTGTTTAATTGTTTTATTCTATTTTACATACATTATGGACTTTATTCATTATAGGATTGGGGAGTATTTTATTGTATAGGGGTATCGCCATCTGCCAAGCTTGTTGGCAACACGATTTTTTAATGTAGAATAAAATACATGAGTACTTTCCTCCTCGAATAGAGGATCACTCATTTTCAAAAATGAAATAAAAAAAACCAACCGCATCGGTCTTCCTTGCGAAGACACACCCGCGATCGACGGATTATATCCCTATAAGTAGAACTATCAAAATCTAAGAATATGCACTTAGAATTTCTTTTGAATTTAAGCATTATGTCATATACTATAGTCTATGCTCTTTATGGCTTATTGACAATCGAGGAAAATTTTATTTCTAACAATTTTTTTGTCGATATTGATATTAAAATCATAGCTCTTTCAAATGTGAGAATTCATGTTAGACAACTGCCAAGTTATGTTCATTTTAGGCTTAGTTAATTTAATTTCATCTTGTATAATCAGTTTTTATATTCGAGTCTCTGGATCATGTCCTATACTTGCATAAAACTAATTCAAATTTTGAGTAAACGAAACTTATGTTCCAAACATAAATTAGGTCAATCCCAAACTCCTTTAGGAAGGCCCATACAAGATCCTTCATAAGCGCATTTTAATTATGGCCTCTCGATTTACATAGCTTATCAACTCCTTGATCTAGAAAATACGGTAGTTTCTTATAGACTCATGTCTTAAATGATTTCGTAAACTTCACTTTAGGTGAAACTAAATTTTACTTATGTACTAACTCTAAAGTATATGTTCTTATACAAAAAAGTAATCTTAATTTCTCTCATCATTATTTTTTTACCCCTTATCAATACATCATTATGTATTATTGGGAGGAGTTGTTTGAGTTTGATTATTATTTGGTTTTAGGTACTTTTGGGACTCCATTCCAATACACTCACATATTCAAACAAATCAAATTGTTTTATTTCCTTTATACGTTATGCTTTCTACTTCCATCTTATATTCAATGAACTTATCAAAGGTATAATATGTGCATATGAAATATACATATTATGTTTGTGATAGTTCATTAGTGAATTTAAGGAAGTAAGTGAATCTCTTTTGGTATCATTAAACCTTTTACTACATACACTATATATATATCAATCCAGAGTTCTCCATCTCTTATATCACTCCCTTTGAATAAGTGCTTTGCCCTTAATATTTTGGGATACAATTCACGGGTGCCAAATATTTCATAATTTTATGATTAAAGAATTATTTCTCAAAAATATGGCTTAGTGCATAATTCCAAAATAATTCGTAGAAAATTTTAGATACTTCTACATTTTGCGTAGCTATGCATCACTATGTTGTAAAAATAAATCCATCGTTACAATAACGAATATTCATAATATTAATATTAATATTAATATAAAACTACATCTATTATCAATCAACATTGAAATTTTTTATTATTTGTTATATATGTGGAAGCAATCTTTCATAACTTGATACATGCCATAACAAGTGCCATATGAAATGCTCCCACTATTCCCGTCGTTGCTATAATGGTGTGTGAAATACAAAGCTCCGTTCAGCTACTTATTATGCGCAATTTATTTCAGCCACTGTAACTAGTTTACAGTCAAGAGTTTATGTCAAATATCTTAAACTCAAAGAAGTAACTCCTATAGAAAACCATTTTCTATAATAAAATTACATTTGGAATATAAACCGAATTTTATCATTACATATTAAGTGTCTACTTAGCATTTTATGCAATTCTCATTTCCAATGTCTCTTCAAGAAGCAGAAGTGACCATTCACTCTCCTCGTCCCAACCGTGCCTATTTCACATCCACATTTAAACGTTCGTTTTCTTTTTTAAATGGCCGAACAATTCAAAAGAATACTCTTATGACAACACTGCACTGAATTCTTTATAAAAGCGCATTAGGGCATCATTAACATTTTAAGGATATCGTATAAGCTAAGTAGTTAATATCGGATAATATCGCTGATATATTACGGATATATATCACATCGCTCCTTAGTCAATATTTTTCCAAAATGTATCTTAAAATATCGTTACTGATGTATCACCGGATATCTGATAATAAATCACTCTAATAAGTTGTTTAGAATACATGATGTTTTTAAAGAATATCGATTATTATTGCAAGTGTCAAAGAAAATATAATTACAAATAAATATCTTTACATTCTTAATGTTTGTTTTTAATATATGGTAAATGATAATATGTAGACCATATTAGAAATCTCAATGCTCTAATTTTTCAGTCTTGTTTATTACTCTTTCAACAATGGAAACTCTACTTGTTTCATTCTTTATACATTTTATTTTATGTGAACACTCTACCGTTAAAAACAAGATCATGTAGGAGCAACTTCTCTTTTTAGTTATTTTCATTGTTCAATATTTCTAGCTTGTAAGTTAGCTTATGAATTATTATTTTCTTTAGTTATTATCATGCACCAAATACTAAAAGTTGAAGAGCGATAAAGTTGTATATTTGACATATTTATAAAGAACGGGCTAGAAGTAGTAACTGATATCAAATCAACATCACTTGTTCGATAATTTAAGTGAAAATGAAAACAAAGGAACTTTAGATATGATTTTTTTATGGCCGAATAAATAAGGAATATGGTATATATAGAAATAATGAAAATGATAAAGACGTATGTCGTATGAATTTCTTAGTTTTTATGAGTCTATTTTATGACTTGGATTAAATAGAATATCCCAGTAGACAAATTGTAACTGGTAAATTATATAAATTAGTTTTCAATAGTCATTTGGTAAAATAGATCCAAATATTTACAAACTTAATGTCATTATTATAACATAGTACATTATCTTTTGTTACATATTCTAGGCTGGATACTTTACATATATTATTATGATATTTTAAAATATTCCATATTGGCACATGACCAATACGTATCCTATACTATTATTAACTACTTAGAGTACAAGTTTCATTAAAGTAAACTAACCAAATTGACATTTCAATGATCGAGTTCCTAGGTCTATCTAGTAATTCTTGGTTTATGTCACTTCCAACACAACAAAATCCTCGTTGAACACAAGATCTTGCACTATGGTTTACTTGTTTATTTTGGATGAACCTATTTCATCAAGATTTCATTTATTTTGAATGTGACTGCTCACCATACAACTTTTGTATGTGACTAAATATAGATCAAATATTTATAGTCTTGTATTGCTTTTGAGTTCAAAACTCATATAAGACCATAGTCTCCAAAAAATGAACACTTAAACAACCAAGATGTGAATGTATTTAGTAGTTATAATATTTTTCTCTTTTATCGGTTTATCGATCTTGAAGTGACAACATGCCAAAGGATTTAATGGTAAGTGTATTTGATATTCCTATGTCAGTACTGACTAGGTTCATTTGTATATTTTTAATCGATAAACATTCTATCAATTATATTAGTTGCACAAATTTATCAAAGTAGATTATTTTAACTTTGTATAACATATGTTCTTGCAATATTAGAAGGGTTAAATGTTACCCGGTATTTTAGCCGCTACATAAGGTTGATCATGAAGTCCAAATTCAACTATTGGTGGAAAGGATGATCATGAGGCATTTTTCGCATGACCAGAGTGTAATGTTTGAATAGCCATATCTAGCCCAGGCTAAATAAAATCGACAAATGGATAGCGCTGAATGTCGAAGTCTTAGAATTTAGTTTGGTTGAATTGGGAACCAGTGTGGATGATTAGACAAATTCAATGAAACCCAAAGAGGTCGGTATAATGGTGGTTGGATTGGCAGAGCACATGAAATTATTCGGGTCGGCATAGTGCATAACATTGTTCGGGTCGGCACAGGATATGGTAAAGCTTGGATCGGGAAAGTATATAATATGGTGGGCTTGGCATAGTGTATGGAACAACTCGGGTCGGCACAATATTGGGTCGGCGTAGCAGATGGTAGTGATCAGGTCGGCATAGCAAACGACAGTAATTAGATCGGTATAACACTAGAATGGATCAGTTCGGCATGGTATTTATGTTGGATCGGTTCGACATGGTATTTATGGTGACTTGAGTCGGCGTACTTGAATGGATCGGCAAAGTATGTCATAAGGTGGATCGGCACATCGAAAGCGATCGGCATATCATAGTAGGATCGGCATATCATGGTGATATGGCTCGGGTCGGTATGATTGATAGTATATGGGCTAAGCCTTCCTTATGGAAGGTCCAAGAGGCCAAGGAGTCCATGCTATGGGATGTCAATCGGGTTGAAAGGCTTCCTTCGTATATAAATACAAGGGCGGGGGGCCATTTTTTGGATCCTTTTCCGCCGGTTGACAAGCAAAATTCTGCAATTTTTGTAATAAGTTTCCTTTTGTTCTAACTTGTTCTCAAGCTATTTCTTGTGGATTGTAACTGTAGTCAATTGAGTGATAAAGCAATAAAAAAAGCATTCAGAGTGAACGTAGTCAACCAACGCTGAACCACTATAAATCTGTGTGTTCATTTACTTTTAGGCTTTGTAACATCCCAGAATTTTACTAAGTTAAAATTCGGGAAATTGTTTGAACTTTTAAATTTAAATTTTGAAATTTCAAGAAAAACAAATAAATGTTGTTAATGTTAATATTATAAAAATGTATAGAAAAGAACATGTAACAAACAAGAATTTGTTTTAAAACATTAAAAAAAAACAAAATATAAGGATATAAAATGAAATGTTGATAATTTAAACTTTGAGTAGGAATAAAAAATAATATAAACAAAACAGCACTTTGTTGTGGGTACACGAGAAGATTGCATAAGAAGTAAAATCTATGTAAGGAAATATCTTCAAACAAAAGCAAATGGTACTTGCAAATTTAAAATAAGGCTACATGTTACCAAAGGAAGGAGCAAAGGCATTAAATGCCATCTTCTCAAGCAAGCAAAGAAAATGATCTCAGCCGAAAACAAGTTGATTTAGTCAACAAATTAAAATAAAAAATAAAAAAATAAATGTACTTATACTGAAAACATGCTGGAAGTATACCAAAGGATCTATGCTAGCATTAAATGCATTGCAACTCAGCCATGAGCAAGTCAATTCGAAATATCATGAAGGGGAAAAGGAAGCAGTAGAAGATATGCAAATATTTATAAAGTACAACTAAAAAAAATAAAAAAATAAAAAGAAACAAAAACTGTCTTCTTATATACATACACATATTCATACTTATTTCATCTCGTTCAAAAACAAAGATAGCAAACCAGAGAAAACATCATATTTCACAAATTCAAAAGTATTCAAGTAAGTGCAACAGAAAATAAAAAGAAGTTAAAAAGCAAATTACTGAAGAGGAAGAGAAAGGGAAATTCAAACTGCAATTTCAAGACAAAAGGAAAAAAAGAAGGAAAAGGGCTCTCTGTTTCAAAAATTTAAAGCAGCTTGTTTATTTCTGAAATCAGGTGAGTAAACTTCTGTTCTTTTAATTTTTGTGCAGTGGATATGCTTGAAAGATGTAGTGAAGTTAATCTTTGGTTTGCTTGAAAAAAAAAAACCTTGAGTATATGATTGAAGTTTTCGCCGATGCATGTTAATGATACAAATTTCAATCTCTGTTTTAGTCTCAGAAAAAAAAGAAAAAAAAAGAGAGTAACCTGTCAACTTTCTTTTACCCCTCTGCCTCCATTTAATCTGAATGATCAACAATGGATTGGTCACGAATTATGTTTCAGTGAGTAAGATGGAGTTTGTTTAGACTTATACTATGATTTTTTTTTTTATTTATCAAAGTAAAGTTTGAAAATTTCTTTTTCTAAAAACTGAAGCAAAAAAAAAAAACAACATCATCTGCAGTTCTTTGTTTTCAGCTAAAATACAGGTGAGTGAACATATTTAAAGAAGAAAGAAAAATATATATAGTATGAGTTAAACTGTGTAGATAACCTATAACAAGTATTACACAGATGAAACATTTCCTGTATGTTAATCATGTTGTTCTGGGTATAATTACCAGCCATCTCCTATTTTGTTTTTGATACAAGGTTTAATCAAGTAAAACTTTGAATTTTCACTTCTTTAATCCTTGATGGATTTCAAATTTGAAACCAATAGGGTAGTTTGAAAACATCACCTACGAAGTGAAATTTGTTCTATGCTTGATCATGAAGAAATGAACCTGTAACTAAATTTTTTCAGTAGAAACAAATTATTGTGATAAATTCAAGTATGTTAGATTGTTGAATTAATTACATAACTCGAATAAGTATACAAAGTTATGATTTTTAAAGACAATATGATGATTTTACATTAAACAACTTAAGTGCAGTTTGCATTTAAACCAAGTTTTCATTTTTTCGAATTTCCAGTGATTGAGTTAATAATGAATGTTGAAATTTGAATCGAAGCTAGTTTAAACTTCTATTATGATGAGAAAAATATTCAATAATTTTTCGAATGGAGGGATTTGCCGTTCGAACCAAAAGTAGGGTTTAAGGTGGGGTTTTACAGTGGGTCAAAAGCGAGGTGATTTCATCACCTACGAGAGACCGAGTGGCGCGCAATTCCAGGTGAGGGTAGCGGAGGGTGTGGTCGTGCTTGGGTCGGAGTTTCGTGGTGTCTGGTGGTGCGAGGAGCGGCGGCGAAGCGATTTGGTTCGATGGGTTCGAGCTAAAGTGTCGAGCAAAAAGGGCTTATTTCAATCTCGAATTTTTTGTGTCAACCTGGAGTTCGATCTCGAGTATAGAGATGATTCACGACTGAACGGTGGTCAAGATGTTCGTCAGAGCGTCGGCATGGTGGTGTGCATGTGTACGTGCTATGCTGCGTATCAGTTTGATGGGTTGGGGAAGATGAGGGGTAGCTCGAAGCACGGTGCGGGGAAATCGCGTGGGAACTCGAAGAGAAACTCGAGTTGCCTGAGCGTTTTATCATGTCGTTTTATACCTTAAACAGAAAAAAAAAGATGTGAAACACGGGTCACTTTGGGGTAAAACCCGAAGTAAAGGAGCATTTTTCTCGGGGTAAACCCGAAGCAAGCCTCGGGTGAGTAAGTGAAAGCAGCAAACCCAGTTTCAACCAAATTTTTGAACACCGGTAAAAATTTATTTTCTGAATAAACAAATGATATTTGTAAATAAAATATGAAAACAAATGGTAATTAGAATTTGTAAATTCTTTAAATTAAGCAAGGAAAGTTTAAAATAAAATTTTAATTAACCCTTTAATTTAATGATTAAATTTAAATATAAAGATTTAAAAATTTATTTACATTAAATTTTAATGTAACAATAAATAAATTCTTAAAGTATAAGCAGTTTTTAAATGATAACTAAGGTAAACAATTTATATTAATAGTTTGGAAAAGAGATTTAGAATGATTTAAAATTTGTAATTAAAATTAATTTAATAAACAATTAAGTACTTAAATAAAATTGAAATTAAGAGTTTGTTGATTATATAAATTAAGTTGATTAATTTTAGTTGACGATTAATTAAAATAATCAAATAAGGGATAATCAATGTATCAAGATGGTAAAATAAATTAATTTATCATTCAGAATAATAAATCCATGATTTAAAATAATCGATAAAATGATTATTTGGATAATTTATCTCATTCGCTTTGATTGGTAAATAATTAACTATTGTTGTGCACCGTATTGATATTTCTGTTCTGATTGTGATGCTGTGTTATGCGGATTGCCATGTGATGCACTGTGACTATGATTCGTTCTATATTGATGTGAAAACCCTGTTTGGCCGTAAAACGACATTTAAACTTCGATGCGACAGGGAATCGGATTTCAGTTTGTTATCCGAAACCCACATCGAACCTGTGAATTGTTGTGAATAACATCCACATTGTTTTAAATTAACGCTCACTATTCGGTTTAGCCGGGAAGGGACCTTGGTGTCATATAACCCATTCCGAATATGTGATACGACGTTATGGATAGCAATTAAAGACTGGTGGTGAAGACCGGATATTTGCGAGAGCGATAGGATGACCTGTCGAATGACTCTGCACCGAGTTGCTCCGGTATAGAGTTCTCCATATGTGATGGGGAATCCGATCGGGATTATGAATATCCGGATTGCAAGGGCTTCTTTGGAAGTGCCTTCGGTTCTGTTCGAACCCAGAACAGACTTGTATGGATTGTGTGTCTGACACTACACTTTGAGATATAAAGCAGATTTCTTTCAAATATATTTCTATTGGTGGCGGAGAATTTATTCTCTTAGCTTAACACCCTTCTCTGAGACATACGAGTTCAGAGGTTATGTAGTTGAGGGTTATCAGCGATATATTCCCAATTTGGTAATGTGACATGCTAAGTGTTGCTGTGTAATGATCATTGTTTGATCATTTGTGATATGATCATTTGTTTGATCATTTATCTTTGTAATCATTACTTTGATCATTTGTTGACCCAAAACATGGCTTTGTACCAAAGCGTAGTTTTGTGGACGAGACTTCGTCGAGCCTCACACCCTGGAATGGTCAAAACAGGAAAGATGCGGCAAGGTTATTGAGGGTAGCACCCCTTAGGGTATGTACATCTCCTTCTGGATAGAAGTGGTATCATGGTATGGAGCCCAGATACTTACTTATGTGGACATCACAAACCTATATATATCTTGTTTTGTGATTTGATGTTGGGGCCCCGGTTAAAGGTCGGTTACAACCGGGAGGTGGCATACTCGTGTCAGTAGTTACCCAGTTAGGGGTAACCCGGCCTTGTGTTGGCAGAGATCCGGTTAGGTTCTCGGGGACGTCCTTCCAGAGGCGTTCTCATGTGGCAATGGGAAGTTCCTTGGCCTGACCATTGTTGGAAATCCAAAGAAACAATACGCGCCCTGTACGGTTTTAGTTGTAAAACCTGCCATGCAGCGTGACGGTAACCTGTCACAAACCATGGTAGCTATAGTAGGCATAGTTCGGAATGTCTATGCTGGCTAAGATTAATATTCTACTTTCGAAATGCTTTCTACACTATGCACTAGTAATAATACCAAAGAATTCTTTTCTCGTATCAAGCATATTTGACTACCATAAGAAGAAATCTCCTCCAAGTCTGCGTTTGCATTGTGTGTGTGGTGGGAGGTCTTATGCTAGTTTCATTTTTAAAAAGCATAACGAAATTTCTTTTATATTTCTTGTTCTATTTAAATGCAACTGTTTTTGTTTACTCATACCAGTCTCATGACTGACCCGGAGTTTATTGTTTATTTCCTAAACTCTGGGTGCCCATTATTTTCACACGGGCAGCCTAGTAGCAGGTTTCTGTATTTTGGAGTAGCAGTATTTTGGAGCTCTTATCTTGGAGATATTCTTAGGAACTTTTTGGAGATATCAGGTGTTTAGCTTATGGGAGTCCGTTATCACTTCTTTCATTCGAAGACCTTTTGGATATATGATCACTGTTGTAGTACTATGATGTTTATTTGGAGATGTCGTGATTCATGTATTATATGCTCTGATGTAGTATGGATATTATTATGATGATGTATCTGTGATGATATGTATGATATTGATTCTGTTCCGCTGTTTTATATTCATCTAATTGTTGTTATAAGCTCCGGCGATACGAATTTGATGTCGTTTATTGGACATGGAGTCTGGATCGTCACAGGCTTGGTACTTTTGATTTCATTCGTTGTTTGATATCCATTAGATTCTATGGGTGTTGATGCCTATTTTTGGCGTCAACATTAAATGATACTATTTAATTTCCAAAAATAGCTATGATTTTGATATTTCTCAAAACCATAAGAGAAATACTAAAATCTTTCGATTTACTGAGCATTAGGACTTGCTTGTCTTGGGATTCTAAACTTGAGTTTGCTCAACAAATCATAGATCCAGAAGCGATGGACAACTATTTATCAGTTGGGGTCATATACAACTACTAACTATGGTCTTTTACCTAATCTCCACCCCGACCTGGAGTTTGCTCAAAAAATCGAAATAGATTATTTACTTGTACTTATCATTTTGCAACAGCTTAAATATAATATACTTACCTTGAGTTTGCTTAACAAATACATGCATGTATCTTACCTTGTCTAGGAAATATAATAATAGTGCTACATATAACAACTTTAGCTTGAGTTTGCTCAACAACTAGTGAGTATGCAAGTATTCTATTAGTATATAAATGATAAAGTACAACTTTATATAATATAGATCCATAATCTTTAATATATATATATATATATATATATATATATCGATTTAAGGAATAATGCATTTCTTATGAAATACCACTGTGATTTAAGTGTTGGGCACATATAAGATCATTGTAATGTACTTATTCCAAAATTCTATTTTGGGTTCATTTCATTTCCACTTAAATTATGTTCACGCACTTATAATTATATGTGTTTAATTTATTTGTAAGTGTTATAATTTATACAATGCATATATATGTGTCCTGTCAATTAAACCACATTTAATTAATTTTAATTATTATTAATTAAATAATTTAAAGTAATCTTAATGCCTATTAATTAAATTATGTTTAATTAATTTGGGTTCTTGTTAGTTAAATAACATTTAATTAATTTTCAATTCTTACTAATTAAATTATATTTAACTAATTTTTAATTTAATTAACTAATTCAACCAAATAATTTATTAAATTTATTTATTTAAAAAATTTGAAATTTAATATTATTCATCTCAAACCATTTAGGATGAATAACCAACTGTAACATTTATAATTTTATTTACACAAACACATACACATCAACATATACATACTAATTAATTAACTAACTTTTAATTAGCTATTGTTTCAATAAAAATCATTTATTTAATTAAAATTTTTAATTAACTACTTTAGTTAATTCAATTTTTAATTTATTTATCTTAAACAATTTTAGGATAAATATAAACTATAACAATTATAGTTCCATACATATATAAAGTATGTATGTTTTATTTAATTAACTCTTAATTAATTATTTTATTTTTTAATCATATATATATATATATTAAATATATTAAAATTTTGAAATTGATTATTTAATTTCTTAAAACAATTATGGAAATGTTAAATTTATGTTGTAACCTTTATAAAATTGTATTTTATGCTTTAAACATGAATTTTAAATTTTAAACATATCTTTATATTTTCAAATCTTAATTTGAAAACTATCCCAAGACCCAAATAATTATGGACCTTACATTTGGACCAACCTTTTGGATTTACTCCGTCCTTTAGGCCAAGCCGGTAGCAAGGAAAGGGGAGAATGCTTGATTATTCAACTTCACGCCGAGACACTACTTTTCTAAACACCCAACGAATATATAAGTTTAATTAGGTGGCCCCCTAGTGCTGGCTAATTAGATTGCATAAACCATACATGTACTAATATTATTAAAGGAACTAGGTCCGTTGCACGGTGGATGAAATGGATAAATTTCAAAAAAATTCCCTATTTGGATTTTAATGGGCCTAAAAAATCTATTAACTGGCAATAGATCTAATATATATATTAAATAAAGTCATGCTACTTATTTGATTAATCATATTAGTCAAATTTATTTTGGTGATTGTTTATAATATCACATACAAATATACATATGTGTGTGTATTCATATAATAACATAATAACATGCATGCATGTAAAATATTAGAACATATACATGACTGGAGTGTAATTAATTGGAAGTTTTATTTTCTGTTGATTAGTTTGGCAAAAAATTATATTCCTATTTATAGGTATAAATAAGAGGCCATAAATGTGCAATTAATTGAGAATTTTGACTAGCAACTTTTTGGTTGTGAAAGGTCATATTATAACATAAGGTGTATATTTAAAAATGGAACATATGTATGACATGACAATATAGTTATAAAAAGAGGATGCGTATAATTCTCTATATATATACATATAGATATTAGGATTTATGTCTATTGTATACACATATATATTATGCTTACATACACATAAGATAACTCATGTGTATCTCAAAAATATAACTGCCTAAGCATATCCATGTATTTAGATATATTATAGTACGTGTATATGGTTTGCATACATATAATAATACCACATATACATAGTTTAAACGCGTGCGTGCGTGTCAATCAATAAATTCAAGTTTCAAACATGTTTGGTTGAATAATTAAAAATTGGCATATAATTTAGTGTGTGTGTCAATCAATAAATTCAAGTTTCAAACATATTTGGTTGAATAACTAAATATTGGCATATAATTTAGTTTGAAATCAGGATTGATTTCAATTTATGTGTTTTACTATTTCAAATATCACAAAGATAATTGTATAGAATTCTAATACATAAACATCATGTTCGTTATTTGAAAGAAGTCAAATTTATGAAATACGTATATTTATTGTTTCATTTCAGCCAACATCAAATATACATTATTAAACAATTTTACTCAAAAGCGTATATGAAATTTATTTCATATTTTATAAATGACAAACATTTGAACTTACATATATCCAAACCTATACTTCGATTCTAGGATATTCAAACAAACCACAAATTTTCATAAACAACTTAAGTCAAGACAATCATTTAAGAAAAGTTCACAAGGAATCCAAGGCAAGATTCGATGAAGAAATATAACTTGTGCTATTATGCAATCTTTGCATTGGAGAAGTCCACCTCTGGATGCTGCAGTATATAGTGTAAATAATTATTAAAAAAGTACAGTATTAAAAACGGAAAAAATAATAATAAAAATAAAAATAAGAAGAAGAATAAAAAGAGTAAACTGGCCTCAGCCATAAATTTCTTGAGCAATTCCTGTTTCTGCATTTCTTCACTAGTTGGAAGGCCCATATGTTTCTGCCTCTGATCAAACTGCATTACATTTTTTTTACAAGACAGACAAGATTGAAATTTACATCATAAAATGGAAAGATAGTCGATCTTAATTAAGAAGATTGTAACTTAATTTACCATCATTTTTTCAACTGTCTGGCGAGTCTCTGGGTCGAGTTCAGAGAGTCTGCTATTTGCAGGTTCAACTTTCTTAGTATCGATTTCAGGGTCACCTTTCACCAATGATTTCCACCACTCCATTTGATTCTGTTTAGTTAATAGTATCGCCATATTTTTGCCGTCTTCAATGTTCCAGAAACAGTCATCAGGTCTGACAGTGTTGTACAGTTCACCCTATAACCATGACAGTTCATATAAGTCTGTATTCAAATCAGTAATTCATACATATATGATGAATTCAAATGTAAGTGGAAAAGAGAAGTTCATGAAGTAGCACACAAGTAGAAAATACTACTCACGTCAATAACAGGAGTCTGGCCCTTAATCCCAACTTTAAGGTGTTTTTTCTTCAAATCATAACCTACAAATCTTGATTTGATCCCCTGAGGGAAAGGAATGTTAACAGTAACATCTTGAAGTGTTTGGCTCCATGAGTATTTCTCCATGTCCAAACCATTTTCAAGGTTCGGCACTGTAAGACAACATCCAACATATAATTCATACATATACGAACTTCACTATAATTAATGTTACGAATATTCTTTATGATTTGTAGATTATAAGGGGAGACCATATTTTTTCCACTTTGGTGACATGAATATAATACCTAAGCGATCAAATATATATGGCAAACAGAAACTCAATACAAATTGTAACAATGAACATGAATGGTAATTTATGTTTTAGGCGAAGATAAGGAAAAAGAAAGGAAGAAAGAAGCTTACTCCTTCCAATTGAATCACCGTCAGTTTCCTCTTTGAAGCATGTTGATGTTAGTTCTTTGCCTTCGTTTTCAGACTGTTCCAGAGCTGAGGTTGAGGCCATGGTTTCCCTTTTTGATTTTGACTTCTTAAACTTTATTATGTTTTAACTCGAAGTGAGAGTGTTTTAGACTAAATTATATATGGTGCGAAAGAAGACATTAAGAAGCTTCGTTGAAATAATGAAGTCTTAAATTAACAAGGAGATGCAATCTACAAACAAGTAAATTAATTAAATATTTCAAGTTGTAATTTTTAAGAACCTCCCTAAGGTCTATGTTTAGATTTATAACAAAGACTGAATGGTTAATGACTTGCGCCATAAAACAGGTTGACATATGCGTCAATGGGCACAGTTGGTTTGAATCTCATTATTAGTTGATAAATATAAACTATAAAGAGAGAGGGGGAGAGAATATGCGAGTAATTGAAAACTGTTCCGAAGACCTTTGCTATATAGTTGCAGAAATTAAAGAAGAGATCAAGGAGACGAGAGGACGGAGAGAGAATTAAACATGAAGAAGAAAATAGTTCAACTGTCTGCGTGTTCATTCATTCACAGTAGTTTTTATGCATATTTTTGTTACAACTACACATGGACCAATACAAAATAGATCTAGATTCTTTCCAAGCATTCCTGGCTAAAAGAAAAGGAAAAGGTTGGTTTTGCCTTTTATTTCTGCTGCAGCCTGTGCACAATTATCGATCATGTACAGAAGAAGAAAATCCTAGGCAGCATGATATTTTCCTATTCTATTTCATTAATCTAGCGAGCTGGCTTCACACTGATTCGGTGGGGTCTTCCTTGAGCAGCAGCAGTATCACCCCTGTCGATACCTGCCCCTTGAAAAATGACATTGTCCTCAAGGTCGCTTGTAGTGGTTGCAGATGTGAACTCCAGTCATAACCGGCTTTGCGGTGCTACAGGGGTTTGGGCAAAATTTAGGTAGAGAAATATGGAAGACGAGATGAACTTTTGTTTCATGTGGTGGTTGGGCTTATTCGCTCAATTACTTGAAAGGTTCCAAAGAACTTTCTGAAAAGTTTGTAGTTGGATGGGCTCTTAACCCGCCTTTGGACAAGGCCGTTGACAGGTGGATTTAACTAAATCGACTGCTCGTTGGTCAAGTCTCAAATTCTATGGGTTTGAGTCAATTGGATAGATAGACGATCAATCACGGATGATAAATATGATTACGATGCTGCGGTTCGACATAGCATGGTTCGGTCATTGGAGTTTTGCCAGGTGGTTCGGTCAGGATGGTGTTGTTCGGTCTCAGTGGCATGGCTCGGTCGTACATGGCTCGGTGTTGGAATATGGTCCGGTCAAGGTAGGTCGGCTTAAGTCATCAACATCTTGTTCTGGGTTCGGCAAGCATTTGGAGACAGGGTCGGTAGTTTGATTTTGGATCGGTCATGAGCGTTTGGTCGAGGTGGGTCGACATTTCTGGATCGGTCGTGTTAGAGTCGATCGGTAGGAACGCTAGGGGACGATGGGGAGTGGTTCGGTATTAGTGGATCGGCCATGTGTGGATCGGCCAAGGCAGTTAGACTGAGGTGGTTCGGCATGTTGAGGCGGGTCGGCCTCGGTGGTGTGGATCGGTGCTGAAAGTGGGTCGGTAGTGGTGTGACTCGGCGTTTGGATGGGTCGGTGAATTGGTCTTGGAACGGTGAATTTGGGATCGGCATAGGGTTGAACTTGGGTCGGCATGTCCTAATACCTCAATGGGATCGGCAGACATGCCAGCTCCGGGTCAGTGTAGGGGCCATGGTAGTTCAGCATGGGGCCGGCATTGGAAGGAGTAAAGTTTACTTCGGGTCAGCCGCTATTCTACTTCGAGTCAGGGATGTATTTTCTTTGAATCGTTCCCGAAATGAGATTGGATCAGCTTGCTCATAGTTTAGGTTCGGTCATAATGATGATTTTGGTTCGGTTATTGTGTTGATGGGCCCAGACCGCTCAGGAAGCCCAGTAACTCAGGTTTTGCCTATAAATACAGCATGCAGGGCTTTAGAAAAGAAATTTTCATTCTGCTTCCCTTCTTCTTCCCTATTAAGGCTACTCTGTCATTGTTGCTTTAAAAACTCTGGATTGTAACTGTGGTTGCTTCTGATATCAACAAAAAGAAAATTTCTGTAGTCGACGTAGACCTGCGTTAGCCGAAGCACTATAAATCCTCTGTGGCTACTGCTTTCTTTTTAACTTTAACTATTCATATTTATACTCTCTACATACATTCTGTCTGCGATCTATAACTGCAATTTGGTGCTTTCGTCTGAATTTGGGTGTTAGTGACCAATTTTGACACTAACATTTTGTAGCTTTCACTGAGAAAGCTAGCACTCAAGGACTCAGAAGCTTGGAGTTTGGATTTAAAGGCTTAGAAACTTGGATTCTAGAGACTATAGCAAAGCAATCAACTAGGAGACAGAGGACGGAAAGAAGTCGGTAGGAGGGAAGTCAGGAGGCTTCCTCTGGAGCTAATCAACCCTCCGTCTACATCACTAGGGACGAGATGCAGGTCATGATGAATTCCATGCAGGAACAGATGAAAAGGCAAGAGAAAGTGATGCAGGCACTTTTCAAATAATTTGGACAAACAGAAACTGCAGCAGCTCAGATGCATGGAGCTGGATTAGAAGGACTCAACCGGCAAGTAGATGGAGTGTTCAGCAGGAGGAAGCCTCCAATCAGCAAACAACTGTCAATCTGGATGGAACTGGACTTGGAAGCATGCCGCCAGGTAATTCTGGACCAATCCATGAAGGGATAGCAGATGACGCTGCCCAGCCTGGCGCCAACAGGAATGCAGGAGTGCGTGACGAGGAGTATGCATCGGAATTCCCTCAAGGACTTGAAGGGCGTTTAGGAAATGTAGACGGGGGCAACTCTTGACGGATAACCCTGGATTGGCTGACATCATCAGGCGAACTATTCACGAAGGTCTGACAAACAGGGATTTGGAGGGAGTAAATAGAAGTCCGTTTACCCGTAACATTAGAATGACTAGAAATCCACCCGATTTCAAGCTACCCACTCTGGAATTATCAAACTGTAAGATGGATCCCACTGACCACTTGATGAGATACACAAGGCATATGGAAGTGCTCGGGGCATCAGAGGAAGTTATAGCTCGGTATCTCCCCCTGTATTTAACCGATATAGTGCTATGTGGTTCAGAAAGTTAGAGGATGGATCTATTGGAACATGGACAGAACTGGTGGATAAGTTCTTGAGCTAGTTTCCAGTTCACATAAAAAGACTGAAGAATGAGATGACACCGACGTCAGTTAAGCAGAGTACAGATGAATCATTCAAGACTTTCTTAACTCGGTTTAATGCAGCGGTTGCTTTGGTGGATCGGCCGGATCCATCAATGGTTCTGATGGTTGCAGTACCAAGGGTCAGGAATAATTCGGATTTTAAAATATCGTTGATACGGAACCCACCAATGCATCTCGGAGAATTCTTTCATGAAGCTGAGAGATTTCTTCGACAAGATGATGCATGTTTGGATATGAAATCAAGTAAACATGGTTAAGGATGGAGGACCGTCCGGTGAAAGCTCGGGTAAAGACAAGGATAAAGGGAAGAGAAAGCGTTGGAGAGAACCAAAATTATCCACTTACACAGGATTGAATGCAACACTAGAGTGGATATTCTTGGATACTCGGTATCGCCTTCCTTATCGAAGGCCGGCAAGAAGGGAACCCTCAGAACGCGAAAGGGCATCGTGAAGGCGCTGTCTTTTTCATGACCTGAACGGGCATGATACTAACAGCTGAAGACATCTAAAGAATATAATCGAGAAACATGTAAGGAATGGTAAGTTGTGGCAATATGTCGGAACTCGGAATGCGATGGTGGAACAGGAGCAGCCACCGCCTACCTTGAACGACGAAGGCACGAGGCCCAGGAATGGTGGCCGATTGGTCATCAACTAACCGTGATGGTTTGGAATAAGTAACAAACTTCGGAAAAACGGCTAAATCACTTACTCATATATGGGGTCGGAGATAACCCTTAGGCATGCTCTGAGATTATGGTTTACCGAGACGCTCCGGTTTGTGAAATCTGTTTTTTTCTTTTGGCTTGGGCATTTGCTTTTTTCTGCTTTTTTTTAGTTCGGTTTGAACTCCCTGTTTTGTTGGTTTCTTGGTTTGGATTTTGGTTTGGATGCTTGATTTTTAATTTGGATTTTGATTTGAACTTTTGATATGGATTTCTGGTTTTCTAGTTTAAATCTAGGTCTCAGATTCAATTTTGATTGACTTTTATCTGCTTTTTGGTTAAAAGTTCGTCGAGTATGGACTATGATCGGAAAGGGTCCTGAGAGACCAGGATTTGGTCTAGGACTTAGGCCCTATATCACCTATCGGTTACTATCACAGGTCATCGAGTATGGACTATACTCGACAAGGGTTCGGAGCGATCAGGATTCGGCTTAGGAATCAAGTCACCGCATTACTCAACGTTCAGGGACACTGAACTAGGAACACAATGACATTACTTGACATAGGTTGTCATGTGCAGGTTGCGCTTGGTAAGAATCCGGAGAGGTTATAGATTTGGATATTGACTATGAACAGCTAAAGATTTGGACGTGGACCCGGAGCGGTCCCGCATTTGGATATCGACCCGGAGAGGTCATGGATATGGTTATTGGTTATTGGGTACGGATAGATTAGAACTCAGTTGTCGGGTTTGGATGGATGTGGAATTAGATGAGAATTTGGTTGCTGAATAGGAATTCCATATCGACTCAAAGCAGTAGTAGATTTGGATAAGAGTACGGCAATGACATTTGGGTAAACTGGATTGGATTATGAATCGAAAAGTATGGCTATGGATAACATATGAACTTCAGATATCGGATCTGAGGCTATTCAAAACACGCCTTTCAATAGCAATGCATGTTTTGGGGGCAAATGTTAAACCGTATTTTGGCAAGGCCGTGGACAGGCAAATTTAACTAAATCAACTGCTCGTTGGTCGAGGCTGAAATAATATGGGTTTGAGCCGACTGGATGGATAAACGATCAATCACGGATGATAAATATGATTACGAAGCTGCGGTTCGGCATAGCATGGTCGATCATGGAGTTCTGCCAGGTGGTTCGGTCAGGATGGTATGTTTCGGTCTCAGTGGCATGGCTCGGTCGTACATGGCTCGGTGTTGGAAGTATGGTCCGGTCAAGGTAGGTCGGCTTAAGTCAATTAGCATCTTGTTCTGGGTTCGGTAAGCATTTGGAGACATGGTTGGTAGTTTGGTTTTGGATCGGTCATGAGCGTTCGGTCGAGGTGGTTCGACATTTCTGGGTCGGTCGTGTTAGAGTCGATCGGTAGGAAGGCTAAGGGACGATGAAGAGTGGTTTGGTATTAGTGGATCGGCCACGTGTGGATCGGCCAAGGTAGTTAGGCTGAGGTGGTTCGGCATGTTGAGGCGGGTCAGCCTCGGTGGTGTGGATCGGTGCTGAAAGTGGGTCGGTAGTGGTTTTGCTCGGCATTTGGATGGGTCGGTAAATTGGTCTTGGAACGGTGAACTTGGGATCAACATAGGGTTGAACTTGGGCCGGCATGTTCTAATTTCCCAATGGAATCGGCAGACATGCCAGCTCCGGGTCGGTGTAGGATGAAGTTCCGGTCGGCCATGGTAGTTCAGCATGGGGCTGGCATTGGAAGGAGTGAAGTTTACTTCGGGTTAGCGGGCAATTCTACTTCGAGTCGGTGATGGATTTTCTTCGAGTCGCTCCCGGGATGAGATTGGATCGGCTTGCTCAGAGTTAGGTTCAGTCATAATTATGCTTTTGGTTCGGCTATGGTGTTGATGGGCCCGAACTGCTCAGGAAGCCCGGTAACTCAGGTTTTGCCTATAAATACAGCATGCGGGGCTTCAGAAAAGGAATCTTCATCCTACTTCTCTTCTTCCCTATTAAGGCTACTTTGTCATTGTTGCTTTAAAAACTTTGGATTGTAACTGTAATTGATTCTGGTATCAATAAAAATAAAATTTCTGAAGTGGACGTAAGCCTGCGTTAGCCAAACCACTATAAATCCTCTGTTATTACTGCTTTCTTTTTAACTTTAACTATTCTTCATATTTATACTCTCTACGTACATTCCGTCTGTGATCTATAACTGCAATTTGGTGCTTTCATCTGAATTTGGATGTTAGTGACCAATTTTGACGCTAACATGGACGAAGTGAAAATTGACGGTAAGCGTAAGGTTATAGTTTAACAAAAACCCAAGAACCAATGGAAAATTCTTTGTCTCTCCTACGTTGATCCGCAAAACTTTTCATGCGATTTTGAGCCTATCGAAGGTTGGTTTTCAAAGTGTGGAGAAGTTGATCATTTTCAAGGGCCCAATCTTCAATTTCTTTGCCATTCGCTTTGCCTATCATGTAATCAGAAATAATTGAAGGTGGGCGTCCATACACGACTTGAAACGGTGACATCCCAATGGAAGAATATTTACAAGTGTTATATCACCATTCCACCCGTGGTAAATACTCAGTCCACTTCGATCGGTAAATTTCTGTTATGGTCCTTAAATATGTTTCAAAAGGTTTTAAATTCCGGCCGGTATGTCGGAATACCGACGATTCTGTCCCGGTTTCGGCATGGACCGGAGCGGAATTTCATCAAAATCTCGTTGCAGGATTTAAAAGAAAAGAAAACTAAGAAAGAGAGTTTACAGTGTGAAATTAGTAAAAAAACGACATTAAATTTTAAAATTACCGTATTTTGGATTAACGATTTTGAGCTGTAGGTCGAAATTGAACCTAGATTATATTACTCTCTTCGTTGATTTCACACCCATCGGTATTTTGATTTTATTTCTTCCTTTGAAAACTGAAAGAATGACGAATTTAGTCATACTAAGGGACTGGAAGAATCTACAAAAGCAAAAGAAGGAAGAAACATTCTGTTCTTTTTCGATTTGAGGGGCATTTATTTGGGCTGGGTTGGGCCATTTAGATTAGAATTGATACAAAATAGTTTCTTTAAATAACTTACAGAAAATGATTATATAAGCAAACTTATTTAATGATTATAAATGAAGTTGGGTTAATAATTTAATATTTTAAGTTTTTCTGAATGTCACCTATATTTATTCACACACCTATATTTATTCACACGCTTAAATTGTTGTTAAATATAAAATGACACCGGAATTCATAAACCGGAATTATAGCGGAATTTCCGAAATTACCGAAACGGAACAGAAATTTTTAAATTTTGTGATGATCGGAACGGCAACGGAAAACAGAATTTCAAATCTTGGTTTTAGGACAACGTTTAACTACTTCCGTTTGCTCATCGGTTTGAAAGTGACAGGCACAACTCATTTTTTAATTCTGTTCCATTTAAACGGAACAATTCCTTCAAAAAACTGCTCGTAAACAACCGATCACGATCGGAGACAATTGTATGTGGAAAGTCATGTAAACAAACGTATCCGAGCACAGAATAGTGTGCCAATTGGGTGGCCAGTATAGATGTAGGTAGTGATATGAAGTGTGCATATTTGGAGAGGCGATCTACTCAAACACATGTTTATCTGAAGGAGGGGTAAATGAGTTATGAAGTCTATGAGATGTCTTCCCATATTTTTGCTTGGGGATTGCAAGAGGTTAAAGTAGGCCTTATTGTGGAGGTAACTCGTGTTTAGATTGAAGGCAAGTGATGCATTGCTGCATGAATGCACGCACAGTTGTAGGAAGACATGGCCAATAGAAGTTACTTGCAACACGAGGAATGGTGCCTTGGACATGCGAATGTCCATCAGATTTGGAAGCATTATGCTTGAATTATTGACTGCTGCAACTCCTTATCATTTGGAGTATAAAGAAGGTTATCCCAAATAACAACTCATTATGAATAGTGATCTTACCAGAACCTGAAGCTGCTGCCTGATGTATCCATTTCTGGGCTCGGTCATCACTTATCATGGTAGCACGGATTCGGTCTGCAAGTTGAAACTCAGGAGACGACAGTGCAGTCATTAATGCTTCAGAAGACTAAAGCGATAGCCCATCAGCGACGATGTTGTCGAAGCCTGGTTTGTAGACGATTGTAGATGATGGCAAAATCAAATCCCAATCATTTGGAGACACATTTTTGTTGTTTCGGAGTCTCTACTGTTTGGATAAGCATCTGACGTATGCTCCGGTGGTCAGTAATGATGGTGTAGCGGCGTCTTAGAAAGTAGCGGCACCATTTCTTGACTGCGGATGTGATGGCGATCATCTAACGGACATACATGGGGCGCATTGGCGAAGCGCAGGGAAGCGTTTGCTGAAGAAGGCGATGGGCTTGCGGTTTTGCGAGAGTACGGCTCCGATGGCTGCTTGTGAGGGCAGCGTTAAAATTGGGGATTGGTTGAGAGCAGTTTTGAGTTGGATGAATGCTAATTGGGCTTGTGTGGGTTAGTTGAACTGTTGCTCTTTCTTCAATAATTCGGTGATTGGGCTTGCATTTATGCCTAGTTTTTGGTGAAGCAGCGGTAATAGCCTATTAGGCCCTGAAATCCATGGATAGTTATAAGGGAGGTGAGGGTTGGCCCAGTGGTAATTGTTTCGATTTTAGTTGTATCCAGTTTAATTCCAAAACTGAAAATAGTATGTTCCAAGTAGAATAACTCTGTGAGGCCAAATACACACTTTGAAAAGTTAGCGTAAAAATGACGTTGGACTCAGATGCTTAAGGTGGTGTATAGGTGATTAAGATGCAAATCCCAAGAGCTATTACAAATAAGGATATCATCGAAAAATGCAAAAATGAATTAGTCGGGATAGAATCGAAAAATGTTATTCACGGTTTCTGCTTGTATTGCAGTGGAAGCATCTGTTAATCCAAATGGCAGTCTCAAAAATTCATAGTGACCATCATGTGTTCTAAAAGCAATTTTAGAAATGTCGAGGGACATACACGAATTTAGAAATAGCCACTACGGATATCCAATTCAGAAAAATAAATAGATCCATGAAGTTCATCTAGTAATTCGTCGGCAGTAGGAATTGGATATCGATCTTTAATTGTAATGGCATTATAGGCTAGATAGTCAGCGCAAAAAACGCCACGTTCCATCTTTATTTTTAACAAGGAGAACTAGAGAGGAAAATACAATAATTGATGGTTGGATCAATTTGGATTGGAGCATTTATTTTACTTGGTTTTCGATTTTATTTTTCTAAAAGTAGGGGTAACGGTACAGTTTGATGTTAATAGATTGTGACATGGGTTGGAGGTTGATATGGCGTTCGTGGTCATGATGGGAAGGAAGGCTTGTGGAGTTGGAAAATAAAGATGAAAATTGGGACGATGTTTGTTTGATTTGTGGGTGTATGGCTAAGTAAGCTTCTTGGGCCAGGAGATTTTGGCGTTTGGTGTCGTCTAAGTGGAGGAATAAGCAAATAGCTGAGGTGGTATTTAGTCTGATTTGAAGAAATTTGAGTTGGAATTTTTAGGTTATTCAAACCCGTTAAAGTAATGTATTTCTGGTTATATGAAAAAGACATGGAGAGTTTTTTGTGATCAACTTTAATCGGCCCCAGAGTTTCTAGCCATTGTACTGCCAACACTACTTCAATTCCAAAAAGATTAAGAAAATGAAAATCCACGATAAAAACATTACCATCGATTATCATTTCCACTTCCCCGAAAACTCCAAAACATCGCAATTTCTCCCCATTGTCGATCGTGGCCTAAAAAATTGTAAACTCATCGATTTATAGGTTGAGGAAGCGCCCGCAAGTGTATGTAATTGTGCGTGCTCCCTGTATCGACGAGAATAATGATCGACTAATCGTTGATGAGTGCTAAGCGAATTGATTTCGGATGGGTAGATTCAATAAGAGCTTGCAAGGAGATTTTGAGTTTAGATGCTTACAGTGATGCCTCGTTGTTTTGGAGCTGCTATGCTAGATCTAAAATGGGCCCACTTATGTCATCCGAAAGTAGAAGCAGGATTGGAGCTGGTTACCCTCATGTCCAGAAAAATATCTATCTACATAAGTGAAGTAAAGGCCTTGAGCTTGCCTTTTTCCATTTTCGATGTGGTGAGTTTTCTTATTGGGTAGTTGGTGTTTTTGGGTTGTGTAAGTAGTGGAATTGGTAGTAGTGAAAGGAGAGGGGGCTAGTTGGGTTGGGAATAGCACTTCGGCTAAGAAATTATTTGGTATAAATGATTTTTCTTTCAATTATTTTGGCGTAGTCAATGGCATCGACAAGTTTTTAAGGTCAAAGTATGGTTTCTTTGTTTCTTATATTGGTTTAAGACCATCCGCGGGTGCGGCGCAGTGGAAAGGTGGTTTGGTTTCCATTAAAAAGACTCAGGTTCGATTCCTGTCATGCGCTTCCATGTCCTATATAAATTTATTCAGAGGTACGATTGCTTAAGGTTTCAAATTGTGATTGGTAGTGGTCTACGGTTGATGATTGGCAGAGTTTGAATAGATTTGATTGTGGGATGAGGAACGAAGAAGGGCCAAATCATTGTTCAATGGAATGGGTTGGAGCTCTCCTTGAGGTGAGTAGATGGTTTCGGAACATCTGTTGAAAGTAAGTGAGGGCTTGTCCGGTCATATAGAAGCTTGCTAGATTTGTGAAACTGTTGGAATTCCTAAATGAATGAAAAGATACATAGTCCCACATCGTCAAATTTGCAAAGCTATTCCAATATATATGGCTTTGCAATGAAGGTGTTGGGGCCTAGGGGCACCCAATTTCGTTGTGAGGAGGGAGATCACGCATTTCCACCATACACGCGCGCGCCACCGCCGCCGTCCGACCGACCGGGCCGGGCCGGGTTCGAGTTTGGGTCTTATATGATCCTAATTTTACTGCAAAACTGGGCCGAGTTTTTTAACAGTTGCGGGCTATAGGAATAGACGCAACTGTTCAGAAGCGGACGCGAATAACTGAAGAGGCGCGACCCATGGGCGAACAGAAGCGGGTGCGACCCGTTAGAGGCTAGCGGGTTCGGCCCGACTGAATAGAAGCGGCCGAACATAAGCAGGCGCGATGCGAGCAGATGCAAGTACCAGATGGGTGTGACCCGTTAACGAACAATAGCGTTCAAAAGACAGCGGATGCGACCCATCAAGCGGACGCGACTGTTTGAAGGGATGCGGACATAATTATAAATAGAAGAGAATCCTGATCACATTCTCATTCTATTCCAGTTCTAATTTCTTCTACTTCTTCTCTTCTTCTCTGCTGCTCTAAATAATATATCACAGAGTTGACATACTCATTACAATCTCGTGCAAATTACGTATGTTGTATCTAGGGAGAATTTTGAATAAAAATTCTTAAGAAAATTGTTACGACAAGCCTCAGAAGAAAATTCCTACGTTAACTGGTCAGATTCTGCTCTATTCTTAATCTTTCCAGTTTCTACATTGTATTGGTTTTTAATAAAACTATAACGTAGTTGTTGTAATTATTTACAACGTAACTTATAGTTGCAAAATTATCTAAAACAGAATTCCAACGTAGTGGAAATCTAATTTATAAACTTGTGCAACGAGTTTATTGTAGCGTGCTATCTGTTTTAATATACTAGATCTATAACATCTTAAGAATTTTTATTGTTTTATGCTAAAACTGAGATGGCAACAGTAGAGCTCTCTACAAAGGCTACTACACACAACAGGCCCGATCCTTTTAAAGGAGATGGTGACGATTTTCTAACATGGCAGAATCAAATGTTATTTTATCTCACCACACTCGTTCTGCAACGATATCTCGAGGAGGAGGAACCGATTCCTGCAACATGCAAGGAATCCGATGTTGATATGTGGAAGCATTCCGATTTTCTATGTAGAAACTATATTCTGAACTGTCTCGACAAGGTGCTATACAAAGTATATCAGCCTCTAAAGACAGCAAAAGCACTCTGTGATGCACTTGCCACGAAGTATAAGACGCAGAATATCAGTCTTAAGAAATTCATTGTAGACAAATTCATGGACTACAAGATGGTTGACTCCAAACCGGTGACTGCTCAACTGCATGAACTGCAAATCATCATTCATGAACTCGAAGCGGAAGGTCATAACATTGGACAATCGTTTTTGGTTGAAGCCAACATGGAAAAACTGCCGCCGTCATGGAGAGATTACAGCAATTATCTAAAACATAAGAAGAAGAAAATCTCTTTACAGGATCTCATAGTCCGATTGAAAACTGAGGCAGATAACCGTGGAATTACAAAACAAAGCGATGAGACTTTTGTGGCTGAAGGTTCAAAGACCAAAAACAAAAAGAAGAATTTCCAGAAGAAAAGGAAAGCTCCAGACAACAAACCAAAAGACAACAAACCAACCAAAAGGTCAATGGTGAGTGTTGTGTTTGTGGAAAGGTTGGACATGCAGCTAGAGATTGCAGACTCAAAAAAGACCACAACAAAGAGGCAAATATAGTAGACAACATGGAAGTGGACAAATCCAACTTCTCGGCAGTTGTATGTGAATGCAATATGGTTCAGAATCCTAACCAATGGTGGGTAGACACAGGCGCTACTCGTCATGTCTGCTCTGACAAATCCATATTTTCTACATACCAGAAATTCGATCACGAAGAAAAACTCTATGTGGGTAATTCTGCAGTATCTATGATCGAAGGCAGTGGCATAGTAATCCTCAAGTTTACTTCTGGAAAAACTGTCAAGTTGAATGACGTGCTTCACGTTCCAGACATATGCAAGAATCTCATCTCTGGTGTAGTACTATCAAAGAAAAGATTCAGAATGGCGTTCGAGTCAGACTAGATGGTTCTGTCCAAAGGTGGAATGTATATCGGAAGGGGTTATTTATGTGATGGCATATTTAAGGCAAATGTAGTTGTTATCGGCAATAAAACTATGTATTCTAATTGTGCTATTAATAAAATTGAAGTTTCTTACTTGCTTGAGCACGAAATTTTACTATGGCATGATAGATTGTGACACATAAATTTTTGAAAAATGAAAATATTATCAAACTTGTGATTAATTCCGAAATTCCAAGTATATAAGAACTACAAATATGAGACATGTGTAGAAGCAAAAATGGTTAAAAAACCATTTCAATCTGTTGATAGAAGCACCGAACCACTAGGTTTGGTTCATACAGATTTATGTGATTTTAAATCATTACCTACAAAAGGTGGAAAAAAGTGCTTTATCACTTTTATTGATGACTATACGCGATATTCCTATGTATATCTTTTGAATAGTAAAGATGAAGCAATTACATCATTTATAAAGTATAAGGCTGAGGTAGAAAATTAGTTAAATAAAAAGATCAAGATATTGAGATCTGATCGAGATAGAGAATATGAATCACCATTTGAACAGTTCTGTGTCGAAAATGGTATAATTCATCAAACAACAGCTCCATATTCACCGCAACAAAATGGTGTAGCCGAAAGGAAGAATAGAACGTTAAAAGACATGATTAATGTCATGCTTTTAACTTCTGGTCTACCGACGAACTTGTGGAGGGAAGCCTTACATATGTCTAATCACATATTAAACAAAGTCCCTCACAATAAAACGGGAACAATTCCATATGAGGTATGGAATGGACACAAACCAAGTTTTAAATACCTCAAAGTGTGGGGGTGCTTGGCAAAAGTCCCAATTCTGCCTCCCAAGAAAGTCAAGCTTGGACCAAAAACAGTAGATTGTTACTACTTAGGGTCATCCCAAAATAGTAGCGCATACAGATTTTTGGTATTCAAGTCTGATATAGCTGATGTTCATGTAAATACAATCATGGAATCTAAAGATGCCTCATTCTTTGAAGACGTGTTTCCACACAAAAGGAATGAAGGGAATAATGTCCCTAGAATGACAAGAGAAGAATCAAGCAATTCACATGAAGATGAAACTCATCATGAGATTGATGAAGTTGAACCAAGAAGAAGCGTAAGGGCTAGGACTTCCAAGACATTTGGTTCGGATTTTTTCACATATGTGTTAGAACTCGAACCTCAAACATACAAGGAAGCAATATCATCTTCTGAATCTTCGTGTTGGAAAGAAGCAATCCAAAGTGAGATTGATTCAATTCTAAGTAGTAAAACTTGGGAAATTGTTGATGTTCCACCTGGAATAAAACCTATTGGCTGTAAATGGATTTTCAAGAAGAAATGAAAGCAGATGGCTCTATCGACAAGTATAAATCCAGATTAGTAGCCAAAGGATATCGTCAAAAAGAAGGAGTAGACTTCTTTGATACATATTCGCCAGTAACACGAATACCTCTATAAGAATGCTAATAGCTATTGCATCGATCTATAATCTAGAGATTCATCAAATGGATGTAAAAACAGCATTCTTAAATGGAAATCTCGATGAGGAGATCTACATGGAGCAACCTGAAGGTTTTATTTCCAAAGGAAATGAAAACAAAGTCTGTAGATTAGTAAAATCATTATACGGACTAAAACAAGCTCCAAAACAATGGCATGCATGATGAGAAATGATTTTCGTATATATGAATGCGATAAATGTGTTTATTATAAACAAATTGGACAATCATATGTGATGATTTGTTTATATGTAGACGATATGTTAATATTTGATTCAAATACTCAGGTAATAGAGACAATAAAGAAGATGTTAATTAGCAATTTCGATATGAAAGACTTAGGAGTTGCAGACGTTATTTTGGGAATTAAAATAATAAGAACACCTAATGGAATTGAATTATCTCAGTCACACTATGTAGACAAAGTAATTGAAAAATTCCAAGACTGTGGAATTAAAAGAGTGAGAACACCTTTTAATCCATCAGAAGTACTGCATAAAAACACTAATGAGAGTGTAATGCAACTGGAATACTCTCGTGTAATAGGATGTCTCATGTATCTCATGAATTTGCACAAGACTAGATATAGCTTATGCAGTAAGTCGACTGAGCCGGTATACAAGCAATCCAGGAAAGGAACACTGGAAAGCACTAATGAGAGTGCTTGGATATTTAAAAAATACCACAAATTATTCCCTACATTATGGAAAATATCCTGCCGTCTTAGAAGGATATAGTGATGCAAACTGGATTGCTGATTCAGAGGAATCAAAATCAACAAGTGGTTATGTATTTACCTTAGCAGGGGCAGCAGTGTCATGGAAATCTACTAAACAAACATGCATAGCTCGATCCAATATGGAATCGGAGTTCATCGCTTAAAGCATGCGAAGAAGCAGAATGGCTTCGCCATTTTTTAGAAGATATTCCATTTTGGCCTAACCTGTACCGCCCATATGCATACACTGTGATAACTAAGCTGTGCTAAGCAGAGCGCACAACTTTGTGTATAATGGAAAGTCACGACATATTCGTCAACGCCATAACGCAGTTAGGCAGTTACTTTCAAATGGAACTATATCCATAGATTATGTGAGAACAAATGATGATCTAGCAGATCCATGTACTAAAGGTTTATCAAGAGAGAAAATTGGCTGCGCATCGAGGGGAATGGGTTTAAAAGCCTAAACCATCAAGAGTTATCTTATACGGAAACCTATCCTAGCAACTGGAGATCCCACGGACTAGGATCAATAGGCAAACCAGTTCTGAGTAACTCAAGACGTAATGCATTTGCCTAGACAATAGTCCAACTCCATTCCTATGGTGACAATATAAATGCATGCCTACAGAATTATTTAGAGGTTAAAACTATGTTTTTTTAATGATGACCATATCTTGGAAGTGGGGTATATGTATGATACTCTTAATAGTTGCGATCACCTATGTTAGTGTGAGCTGGGTCGGCTCTATGAGAATATTAAAGGCTTATATTTTATAAAAACACTCGCAGAACCAAAAATTATTCAGGACCAAAATGAACACAACCAAGAGATTGGATGAGAAGGGAATAAATGCTTCGTAAAGCTTATTGTCTGGATATACAATAAAGGCCTAAACGGTTCAAGATGAAATAATTCACCGATTAGCCAAGTAGATATGATAAGTTTTAACTAGGGAAAGTTCAAAGTAAAATATCTACTTATCCACGATAAAGCATTATTCCATATGTACTCTGTGATATTTCGCTTTGTGTGGGAGATATGTATATTATCATTCATGTGGGGGATTGTTGGAATTCCTAAATGAATGAAAAGATACATAGTCCCACCTCGCCAAATTTGCAAAGCTATTCCATTATATATATGGCTTTGCAATGAAGGTGTTGGGGCCTAGAGGCATCCAAATGTATGCTTCGTTGTGAGGAGGGAGATTATGCATCTCCACCAAACACGCGCGCGCGCCGCCGCCGTCCTTCCGACCGACCGAACCGGGCCGGGCCGGGTCGGGCCGGGCCGGGTTTGGATTTGGGTCTAATATGATCCTAATTTTACTGCAAAACTGGGCCGGGTTTTTTAACAGTTGCAGGCTATACGAAAAGACGCAACTGTTCAGAAGCGGACGCGAATAACTAAAGAGGCGCGACCCATAGGCGAACAGAAGCGGGTGCGACTCGTTAGAGGCGAGCGGGTGCGGCCCGACTGAAGAGACGCTGCCGAACATAAGCAGGCGCGATGCGAGCAGATGCAAGTACCAGATGGGTGCGACCCGTTAGCGAACAACCGCGTTCAAAAGGCAGAGGGTGCGACCCGTCAAGTTGACGCGACTGTTTGAAAGGATGCGGACGAAATTATAAATAGAAGAGAATCCTGATCACATTCTCATTCTATTCCAGTTTTAATTTTTTCTGCTTCTTCTCTTCTTCTCTGCTGCTCTAAATAATATATCACAGAATTGACATACTCATTACAATCTCGTGCAGATTACGTCTGTTGTATCTTAAGAGAAGTTTGAATAAAAATTCTTAAGGAAATTGTTACGACAAGCCTTAGACGAAAATTTCTACGTTAACTGGTCAGATTCTGCTCTATTCTTAATCTTTTCTGTTTCTACATTGTATTGTTTTTTAATAAAACTACAATGTTGTTGTTGTAATTATTTACAACGTAACTTATAGTTGCAAAATTATCTAAAACAGAATTCTATCGTAGTGGAAATCTAATTTATAAACTTGTGCAACGAGTTTATTGTAGCGTGCTATCTGTTTTAGTATACTAGATATATAACATAAACTAAGTGAGGTCGCATTTTGGGGTTCGGGTGGGCACTAGGCTTTGTTGATGAGTATTGTGGAGAGGGGTTATCAGTAAAGGAGGTGGTCAGATAATTGTTGGGTGGTGGTGGTGGAGGAATTGTGGATGATGTGGTAGGGTTAGTTGAGGGCGATAGTGATAGGAAAGCAAGTTTTTGAGTGGTGTTTTGCATCATTTAGGTCATGGTATTTATGGATTTTTGGAATTCGATCATGAAAATTTGTTGGACGGTGAATTTTTTTTGAAGTGTGTTAAGGGAGGTGGTGTTTTGGGTGGTAGTTGATGAATTTGTGGGTTGTCTTCATCCAAGGCACGGTTGCGGGCGGTTTCAACCACAGTGGGGAGGGTGTGTATGAGGTTAAAGCACTAATCGATAAGGCCTTTGCTATGTACTTGCCGAAATTAAAGAAGAGAACAAGGAGATGAGAGGAGCAGGAGAAAGTTAGACATGAAGAAGAAGAAAATATTTCATAAACTGGTTGCATATTCATTCATTCATAGTAGTTTTTATACATATTTTTGTAATAACTGGTGACACATGAACCAATACAGAATAGATCTAGATTCTTTCCATACATTTATAGCTAAAATGAAAAGAAAAGTTTAGTTTTGCTTTTCATTTTTAATGCGGTCTGTGTACAATTATGTACAGCTATAACAACAGAAGAAGAAAGACCCTATGTAGCATTACTATTGTGCTATTGTTATTTCATTAATCTATGTAGCGAGCTGGCTCCATCTTTCACAAATCTCAGAAAGATGAACTGGCATGTTTTAATTATAACAAGTTGTAATGAAAATCTTAATCCAGTAGTCGTAGCACGAGGGCCAGTCCAAGGGGTGGTAGACTGATAAACAACCCTGGGGCACAATTTTCGAGAGGATATATTTGTCTTATACATTATTACGTGAACAAAAAAATTAAAAACCCGTTTAAGAAGAAAAAAATTCCATTCTAACCGAAGAGATTTGCTAAGGTAAGTCGCTCTAGAGCGACTATATTTCTAGTCGCATACATGGGGCATAAAACCCATCTGCAATAACCATGCACATTTTTATGTATGTGTTTTTTGAAGTAAAAAAGCACACGGTGCGGCGCAGTGAAAAGGAGGCTTGAGTTCATGTAAAAAGACTAAGGTTCGATTTCTACCATGCGCTTCTCTATCCTATCTAAATTTAACCGAGGGTATAGACACTTGGATCAGCGGATTTCAGATATGTTTGTACTATGATTGAAAGACAATATTTTGACATACTTCAATATGTTCGGATGATTTTTGGTCGTATACAAATAGTATTTGTACATATGCTAGCGATCTTAAATGCTTTAAAATGATTATTGAATGTATTCTAACATGTTTGGACGATTTTCAAACATGAAAAACATTGTTCGAATGTGTATAGACGATACTTAAACGTGTTGAAATTATATTTAAATGTATTTGAACGTATTTAGACAGTGTTTATAGTTATGAAAACGATATATCAAAGTATATGGATATGATAATCGAAAATATAAACGACAATAAAACATTATTGAATATGTTCAGACGATGTTTATATGTAACCGAATTATTTGACTTTACTCAAGCGTTTCTAAATAATAGTCGGTTGTATTTGAACAAAGTTCATATGTGCATGGACAGGTTCAGATGGTGTTTAAGCTCGCACGAACAATGATGATGCTCTGACATGTTCAAACAACATTAGAACGTGTACGGTTGTGTCCATACGATGCTTGTATGTAACTAGACATAATCGGATGATATTCGAGCATGTTCGAACATGTGCAGACGATGTGTAAACGTGTGTGACATGTTTAGACATGGACAAATGGTCTTCATATATGATGCATGCAAAGCAGTCGAAAGTGTAAGAGCGATCTGGAATGTGATATAAAAAAGTCTTTGAATGAATTAAAAGAATCTTTGAATTTACAACATGTTTTGACGATGTTCATGCCAAGCAATAGATTTACGGACATGTACAGACATGTTAAAAGGATATTTGAGCATATTCGAACGTGTTCACATGTCATTATAACACGTTAGTACATTTCCAAAATCAATGCGTACTATACATCGTCAAACATAATCTAATACATTCTAAGATCGTTTTATCATGTTCGAGATTGCTCATATACGTTCGAACACATTGCGTGCATCTAATTCGAAGACCCTATGAACATAGTTTGCACATATACGTTCGAACACTTTGCATGCGTCTAATTTGAATACCTTATCAACACAGTTTGTCCACATCCAAACATGTCCAAACACGTTCATGTTATCTACACATGTATGAATATAATCTAGAAAACATGCGGTCACTACATGTTTGAGCAACCTCCAAACATACTCGTGCACCATTCGATCGCTACCATCTACATATAAGCATCTTTTGGCACATCTGAACATTTTCGAATGTTGTGAGAATGTGTCGATGCATCATCCCAAAATCGTCCATACATGTTTAAACATCATTTGACAAGTTCTTGATAATGTTTTGAGACAGAGTACGTGAGATTTTCTAAGGGAGATGAAGAGGTATGATTGTTCAAAAAAATAGATTTTAATGGTCATATAGGTATGAAAAAATTGATAGGACATACAATTATAAAAGCAGCTAGAAGCACTTCCTTTAATGCCAATAGTAGCACATATTTATATATATTGGAATCACATAGGGGGATTTTTAAACAATTTATTCATCATTAGTTCTGGTAACTATTGACATATTAAAAAACTCTGTCAAAAAATATACCATAATCCTTCATTTTTTTTAAATATCGAGATATATGTTTATTTTAAATTTTTATAAATTTGTTAGAAAAAAGCGTAATCTAGTTAATAAGTTAATATTTTTAAATTTAATTAATTGTTGATATTATGGGATGATTTCACAGTTCAAATTTTACAATATAAAAATAGGCATAAATATGAACCTCACTGGAACAATTTTTAATAATTTGAACATTAAACATGGTTAGCAACGAATTATGTAGTAAAATGTATAAAAAGTTCATTCAATCTTTTTAAAGTTCGAGTATAGGTATTGTATGTGAACACAAATGTCAATGATATATAATAAAATAAATTTGCTCTGATGTTTATTTATGCACGTAATGACGTATAATGAGTGTGCCTGCATACTGGCAATATTTATTTTAAACAAACTTCAAACAAAAATGATCAAATTTATATGGTTACCAAGCAATTAATAAAAGATATCAATAGAGATTAATTGATATCAACTCTATTTAATTTCAATTTAAACTAATTAGAGAATTAGTTAAATTAATTATATGTAATTGAAATTAAATTTAGGTAAATAATCAATTATTCTATAATGCTAATGAATTAGAGAATTAATTTTTTTACCAATTATTTATTTTTAATTAACTTATTTTATTAGAAGTATTTAGAAACATTGTAGGTTTAACTCTATGAAAAAAATATGGTGTATATTGTTTCGTAAATTTAACAAATTGTAACACCCCCACCTTTATACCTATGCTATTCAAGCATATTACTGGGTAATAATGCCCGATAATATAGAGAATAAGGTGATATTGGCTCACATACATGAATATTCTCTTGGGCTAACACTGATACGTATTTCAAATACCATAAACAAATCAAATATACATATACGGTGTTGGCAAAGCAATAGACACGTATGACTGCAGGATAGAACAATATAGAATATAAAATAGATCATAAAGAACACAAAATCCTTAACACGTCGATATTATATAATATAAATATATACAGATCTGATGAGACATAAAATAGGTCAAATCTCTCATTATATCAAAACTATACGATGTATATGCAAGACAACACAATGTCATTCAATCATGAGGTAATATAATACACAATGATGCACAATAATATACCATCCTCCATCTCTGCTCAACAATCGATATACTGGTCATCTATCCCTGATCCTATAGAGTCTCGGATTGACCCAAGTATCATATAATTAACACATGGGTCAAACTACGTCTAAAATGTAGGTGTCAATATATTCGAACCATAACGTCACATTACAAAACTGTACACCAATCAGATCACTCATATATAAGTCAAGTCAAACTACATGCTGTGTACGTATAATGTCAAAATGGGTGAAAAAACTCATGCATCCAAATATCATTAATATAAATAATCACAACAATAATGGACACGCTTTCAGCAATGCCCCCGATTATCTCACTAATAATCGCAAAGTAGACATACCCGGGATCCATTATAATCATTACATATTAATATATATGCAAGAAATACAAATATGGCATAACCACGGTTGCTAAGGTCATCTCTCGAATAACCATAAAATATAGGAAAGGCTCTAACTCAATGCTCTCAGCATCTCTAGCTATCCTCGATAACAATATAAACAATGTGTATGAGGTTACTCAACTACAAGGACTCTCGGTCGAAAGAATAATCAAGGAGATCGATGATTACATAGTAATCATCTAGACATTAGCCTCAAAGTAATCACCTTGTTTGATCTACTGATTACATAACGATCATCTAGACAAGGACTCTCTTAGACCTCTAATGTTCTACTGAACTCTCAATATGGTATATAATCACCTTAGATTCTCAATCCAAATAGGCTCTCAGCAACATATACATCTATAGGCATCGGTCTTAATAAATGATCTAGATGGCTCTCAGCCACATCTATAACGATCTCATAAAGGTGAATAAGTAGTGTCTATATCAACAATAGCCAAATGGGATACTGACATCTCACATCCTGCTCCAGGAGCCTTCCTCGCACGCTCTCAATACTATTCCTGCAGTCCAGTTACCTCGATGGTCATCGTGACCTAATATCCATCTAGTTCAAGATAACGCTATGCAATGGTCACAACCCTGAAAGTGCCCCAATGGTAACTAACGCTGGCCTAAGTGACACATGGCAGTGGCTTTCAGGCATATACACAAAAGGATGTGTCAAAATCCAGGGAGAAACCCCACAATCAGGCCGTTGGGAAGGATATTAGACAATCGGGTTTACTCTCCACTATATAATGGAAGCATACACACAAAATAGACACACTTACAGCTCTCGGCCGACCATTCTCAGCACGCATCACTATAAATAATACCTCGTAGACATGACGCTGCCGAGTGACATCTATTTATAGAGAGTAATTGAACAAGCATCGGCTCGGCATCCTGTACCATTTAGTGTTACTCGAACATTTACTCAATGTTCGTAAACTACACTCGCCTATTATTCTATATAACAAGTCTAAAGAATAACCGAAAAAATATTACCGAAAGTCTCATACCAGACGATACTATAACTCAGTTTATTCTAATTCCTTGTTACACATAAATATATAGGAATCAGAGCATACAATTCTATTATTTATTGATTCATAAGGGGTTCAAAAATACATTTTCCCAAAATATTGAAAAATTTTCAAATATAAATTTTTTAACAAAAGACAATCAATTTATAAAATTTCCGTCCTTTTCTTAAAAATTTATTTTCTATCTCAATATAAATAATCGCAAATCTATTATTTAATGACAAGGAAAGCTATAAATTCCAATTCAATTTCAGTTCTCCTAAAACTCTTCCTAAAGATAATTCATACATTTTTAAATTTCTTCTTTAATAATTGAAAATAGTAATATTAAATAAGTTTTATAATTCAAAAAAATTTAGATAATAAATTTATGTAATTCAATTTTTCCAGTCAGGATTTCTATTTACAAACAATCTCCCAAAGCCATAAAATAAAATTCCATAAATGAAAATTTTCGTTCAATAAATAAATTGAGCTCATCGTACTATTGCTTCAAAATATCATTTACAACTTCCAAATTTATTACATTCAAATAAAATTAACAACTCGCTTTAAAATATGAAATTTAAATACTAATCCATAAAAATCATTTAAATCCCTTTATAATCATTGATAAATGAATACTAATATAAATTTTTGAAAATTTACTTATTTGATCAAATCCCTCAAATTATCACTTTCCAAATAATTTCTACTTATAGAATACTCAAACCAATTTACTTAAATAATTTTCCATCGCTGATAATATTTCCAACTTTTAAAAATCATTCCATAATTCACTGTTTATTTCCACAAATATTTTATTTCTTCGAAATTTTCCAATTTAGTTTATTCACCTTCCGATCGATTTCTATTGTGACCTCATCACAACTAAAGTCGATCTAAAATATGTAATCTTATCATATCAACGATCGTTCAAGAACATGCAATTCAATTTCATCCCATTTTAATCCATATCAATAAACATACATCACTAAACAATCAACGAATTATATAAACTAGTGTTTAGACCATATATGTGAGTTATCAATATATAACTAACCCAATCAATGACAATAATCCCAATCAACAATTCAATAACACAACACAATCATTCAATTGCGGTTAATCATAAAAGGTAACGTAATAGTCGATAGTTGTGAGTAAAATAATTTACTCACCTTATCGACATTTTCCCTAGTGCATATGCAAGCATCGCAGCCAATGCCAACAATCATGTCGCTCATGCGTCAACCTAACCACTACCAAACTGCTCGCTTAAACAGGCCAGAACCTCCATATAGCAAAGCTTCAACATGGACGTCCGTGCACAACCACGAACGTGAATCTCTAATCAACTTCCATTATCAGCATGTGCCACCCCTTCAAGCACGCCCCTTCCCTGACTTCAGCCTTAATCGCATGCCACTATGCCTCTTTCCCACATGCTCGACCATGTCAATCAACACTTCTCCGAGTTGAGCAAACTGAGGTTGCGGCTCTTAGTCATGGTTGTTTCTAGACGTCGTCGACGTCGCCACCAAACCCAGGCCACAATTTTTTTATTTTTTTATTTTTAGTTTGAAGTCCCAATATTTGATTACGGCTGGGGAGAATTGAGTCATGGTTGCATAGTGGATTTTGGTCTTTAGGATGTGAATTGGTGAGGTAGGTGGAATTTTCTGGATAAGGAGAGAAGGAAATAAGTTTTTAATGGGCTTGGGCCTTTAATTTATATTTGGCCCATTTGTTTTATTCCTCTCTTCACTTATCACTTCATTTAGTTTGTCATTAAATTATCAATCTAATTCAGTTTAATTTACACTTTACTCTACAAATATATTTTGACTACTGTCCAAATTCATTTAATCCAACATTTGTTTATTTTATTTTATTTTTGGCAAAGCCAGCGGGGTTGAATGGACCCCTGCTATTTTATTACGAAGAAATTAAGGTTATAAGCAGAAAACTACAAGTACAAAATAAAACGAAACTAACAACTGCCAAAACTAGAAACCCCAATTAATACAAGGTAATATTAATTAGGTCTCCAAATTTGACCATGCAAGTTTTTTGACGATCACCTCATCCAACTTATTCAAATTTATAGATAATCTAATAAAATACATCAAATTCTTTTCCTCCCAAACGATATATATGAATTTCTTGAGCACTTTAAGAAATAGGGATCCTTTTACAATCTCTAACAAGTTGCCTTAAAATATTTAACTGCTCTGACTGAGAATTCAGAAAAGGACGGTATAAGTTGAGATAACAAAGCAACCTTTTCCATATATAGAAAGTGCACGGGAAAGTGAAGAAAATATTATAGGTATTTTCAGGGGCAGCATTACATAAAATACAAGAACTGTTAATCAAACCCCTAAAGAGTAAATTGTTTTGGGCATGGATAGGATTGTTAATAACTTTCCTTTGAAGGATATTTTCCTTAGGGACAGAGCCAGAGTTCCATATTCTTAAGTGTCAAGAAAATGAAGTATTGGAGGAGAAACCAGAAATGGCTTTGTACATAGCAGCAATAGAGTGTGCCTTAATACACCATAAAGCATGCTCAAATATTGAAGGATATGCAATGTTTTCAATCCCTACCCATATTGATCTGACCAACGAGGGACTAGAATAAGGAAGCAAGGCATGATTACTGTGAAAATAGGTGGAGACTTTCGAAGAATGAGGAATACCGGTTATATGACTCAATTGTAATCCATCAAGGCAGACAAAATTTTGCCTTTAGCTGGCCATGGGTCATGCCAAAAGTAAATGAGATTTTTGTTTAAGCAAGTGCATTGGAAATGAGGAAGGAAAACAGATATCAACTTAAGAACACATCTCCATATCCAACTGCATTCAAGAGGTTCATTTATGGTTCAAAAACAAGAGTTTTTTTTTATAAATTGGCCTTTGACCAATCAGCCCATAAGTTTGTCTAACATTAAGCAATTTGTCAATAAGAGTTGAATAAGCTGCCATGTTCCAAATTTTAATATTAATAATACCAAGACCCAGCTGATCATAAGGACAAAGATTTTCTTAAAAGACATAGGGATTAACTGAAGAACAAGAGTTTCCACGCCATAAGAAGTGATTTAGAGCTGCATTAATCATGTTAATTGTTAGCGTCAAAATTGAACACTAACACCCAAGTCCAGATGAAAGCACCAAATCACAGTTATAGACCATAGATAGGGTATATGCAGAGAGTATAAATATGAAGAACAATAAAAATTAAAAATAAAGCAGTAATAATAGAGGATTTATAGTGGTCCGGCTGACTCTGGCCTGAGTCCACTCTAGAAATATTCTTTTTATTAATATGAAAAATCAATTACAGTTACAATCTAGAGTTTTTAAAACAGTAATGGCAGAGTAGCCTTAATGGAGAAGAAGAAGGAAAACCGAAAATGAAGATCCCTTTTTTGAAGCCCCACATGCTGTATTTATAGGCAAAACCTGAGTAATCGGGCTTCCTAAATGATCCGGGCCCATCAATACCATAGCCGATCCAAAACTCAACGCTACGAACGACCCCTAGTTCAGAATGCGCCGACCTGATATCCCCTGGGCATGACCCAAAGCAAGCCTACTCATGACTCGGAGTAAACTTGACCAGAACTCAAAGTAAGATGATGTCGATCCCATCCTTTGACATGTTGACCCATAGTTTGTTGCCGACCTACTTCCTTGTACCGATTCGGGGATATGCCAGTGCCGATCCGAAGCAAATAACTCACTCAATCATGCCGACCGACCCTGAAACCAAGTAGAGAACCCGAGTATATTCGAGTGTTGATCGAAGTTTATTGCTTACCGTACCGAAGCAGAAATGGATGCCGACCCAGAGTGCTTTTTCCATGCCGATCCCAGGCTTGCCAATCTAGAAATGAAAGGCGGACCCAAGCATGTTCGAGCATTGACCTGAGTATAATCCTGTGCCGACCCCATGCCATTCAACCATGCCGATCCACTCCATCATGACTGAACCACCTTCGTACCGACCCAAATCCTTCACAATACCGATCGAGTGGCTATGCCCGACCGACCCAAAGATGTTATCTCATCATAGCTGATCCTGAACGACCGACCCACATGATCGAACTCCAACGACCAAACGCTCATGACCGACCCAAAAATGACGATCCAGAAAACCACCGAGCCACATCTACTGACCCACTTAGGCCGAGCCACTTGTGACTTTCCACCCTTGACCGAGCCATACTAGCCTTCAATTCTTTCCTAACTCAATAACCGTTCAGGCCTGATCATATCTTCTGCAACTATAGTCTTGTAGTCGGATAACACTGTTGATTTTAGTTAAATCCGCATATCCATGGCCTTGCCAAAAGGCGAGCTAACATTTGCCCCCCAAAACATGCCTTCCTATTGGAAGGTGTGTTCTGAACAATCTCAAATTCGATATCCGAAGTCATTGTTCCATTCATTATCAAGCAATTCCATCCACATCCGATAGTCTACTTCACGACTGTTCCAAATTGTTATTCAATTTTGAATCCATCCTAAATCCATTAACCAAATCCACGATATCTCTGGATCATTTTATCCGAGTCCGGACCTCTCCGGGTCCAGTAATAAAATTGAGGACCTTACCGGGTCCAAATCCAAAGCCGGGACCTCACCGAGTCCCAAAATCCATATCCGGGACCTCGCTGGGTCCAGATCCAAAGCTGAAATCCGAATCCGATAGCTGAGTTCTCATCCATTTATATCCAATAACCAATAACCGAAGCCATGACCTCTCTGGGTCGATATCCAAATTTAGGACCGCTTCGGGTCCACGCCCAAATTGGTAGCTGCCATTATCCAAATCCGTAACCTCTCCGGGTTCTTGGTAAGCGTAATCCATGCTTGGTGACCTGTGTTAATCAATCCTTTGGTGTTCTTGGTTTAGTGTCCTCGAATGCTGTGTGATGCTATTGCTTAAGTCCTAAGCCGAATTCTTATCACTTTCGACCCTTGCCAAGCATAGTCCATGCTCGACGACCTTTTTGCCAAAAATCAGAAGAAAATCCAAGCAAAATCCAATCCAAAATCCAAATCAAACCAGATATCTATATCAAAAATCCAAACCAAAAGACAAATGTCCAAACCAAAATCCAAATCAGAAAACAAACAAAACAAGGAGTTCAAACCAAACTCCAAAACCAAATAAGAAAAAGCAAGTGTCCAAACCAAAACGAAAAAAAAAATTCACAAACCAAAGCATCATGGTTTATCATCATCTCAGAGTATGCCTAGAGGTTGTCTATGTCCCTGTACATGAGTAAGTGACTTAGCTGTCTGCCTAGAGTTTGATACTTATTTCAAACCATCACGATTAGTTGATGACCAATTGACCATCATTCCTGGGCCTTGTGCCATTATCATTCCAAGTCGGTGGTGGCCGCTCCTGTTCGACTGTTACATTTTAAGTTTCGACATATTGCACAACTGACCATTCTTTACATGCTCCTCGACTATATCCTTTAGATGCCTGCAACTGTTAGTATCATTCTCGTCCATATCATGAAAGAGACAGTGCCTTCCCGATGCTCTCTCGCATCCTAAGGGTTCCCTTCTTGTCGGCCTTCGATAAGGAAGGCGATCCTGAGTGTCCAAGTATATATGTTCCAATGTCTCACTCAGTCCTGTATAAGTGGAGAATTTTGGTTCTCCCCAGCGCTTCCTCTTCCCTTTATCCTTCTCTTTACCCGAGCTTTCACCGAACGGTTCTCTGTCCTTAACCATGTTTACCTCCTTTGACTTCATATCCAAACATGCATCCTCTTAATGAAGAAACCTCTCAGCTTCGTGAAAGAATTCCCCGAGATCCATTGGTGGGTCCTGTATCAATGATACTTTAAAATCTGAATAATCCCTGGCTCCTGATACCACCACCATTAGAATCATTGATAGATCCGACCGATCCACCGAAGCAACTCCTGCATTAAACCACGTTAAGAAAGTCCTTAGCGATTCATCTTCCCTTTGCTTAACCGACATCAGTGCCATCAAATTCTTTGGCCTTTTGATGTGAAATCGAAACTGTTTCAAAAACCTATCCATTAATTCTGTCTATGTTCCAATTAATCCATCTTCCAGCTGTCTGAATCACATAGCAGCTATATCGGTTATGTACAAGGGGAAACAACGGGCTATAACCTCCTTTTATGCCCCTAGCACTTCCCAGGTGTATTGTGTACCACATCAAGTGGTCAGTGGTATCCGTCTTACCGTTGTATACTTCCATGGTGGGTAGCTTGGAATTGATGGATTCCTAGCCATCCTGATGTTTCTAGTAAACGAAATCTTGTTTACTCCCTCCAAATCCTTGTTTTCCAGGCCTTCATGAATAGTTCGCTTGACAATGTCGGCTAATCCACTGTTATCTACCAAGGGTGGCCCCCATCCATATTTCCGAAATGCCCTCCAAGTCCACGAGGGAATTCTCATACATACTCCTCGTTCGTACTCCTGTATTCATGTTGGGGTCGGGCTACGCAGCGTCATCTAGTATCCCTCCATGGATTGGTCCATCATTACCTGGGGTGTGCCCCCGAGTCTAGGTCTATCCAGGTTGACAGTTGTTTGCTGATTAGGTGCTGCCTCCAACTGAACCACTCCATATGTTTGCCTATTGAGTCCTTCTGATCCAACTCCATGGATCTGAGCTCTTGTAGTTTCTATTTGTTTGAATTGTCTTAAAATATCTGCATCATTTTCTCTTGCCTTTTCATCAATTGCTCCTGCATGGAATTCATCATGACCTGCATCTCTTCCCTAGTGATGTAGATTGAGGCTTGATTAGCTACAGAGAAAGCCTCCTAACTTCCCTCCTGCCAACTCCTTTCCATCCTCTATCTCTTGATTGATTGCTTTGCCATAGTATCCAAATACCATTTTCTAGGCCTTTAAATCCAAGCTTTTGAATCCTTGGGTGAAAGCACCAAAATTAGTCACTAACACCCAAGTCCATATGAAAGCACCAAATCATAGTATAGTTCACAGATAGGGTATATGTAGAGAGTATAAATATGAAGAACGGTAAAAATAAAAAACAACGCAATAATAATATAGGATTTATAGTGGTTCGGCTGATTTTGGCCTACGTACACTTCAGAAATTTCATTTTTATTGATATGGAAATCAATTACTGTTACAATCTAGAGTTTTTAAAACAATAATGGCAGAGTAGCCTTAATAGAGAAGAAGAAGGGAAATGGAAAATGAAGATCCTTTTTCTGAAGCCTCACATGTTGTATTTATAGGAAAAACTCGAGTTACTGGACTTCTTGAATGATCCAAGCCCGTCATTACCATAGCCGATCCAAAACCCAACACTATGACTGACCCCGAGTTCAGAATATGCCGACCTGATATCCCATGGGCATGACTTGAAGTAGGCCTACTCATGACTCGGAGTAAACTAGACCAAAGCACGAAGAAAGATGATGCTGATCCTATCCTTTAACATGCTGACCCATAGTTCGTTGCCGACCTACTTCCCTATACCGATTCGAAGATATGCCAGTGCCAACCCGAGGCAAATAACTCACACTCAATCATGCCAAACGACCCTGAAACCAAGTTGACAACCCGAGTACATTCGAGTAATGATCGAAGTTTGCTGCTTACCGACCCGAAGCAGAAATGGATGTCGATCCAAAGTGCTCTTCCCATGCCGATCCCATGGCTTGCCGATCCAAAAATGAAAGGCCAACCCGAGCATGTTCGAGCATTGACCCAAATATAATCCTATGCCCACCCCGATCCACTCAACCATGTCGATCTGCTCCATCACGACCGAACCACCTTCCTACTGACCCAAAGCCTTCACAACACCAACTGAATAGCCATGACCATGGTTTTAAATCTCCTATATCTCGCCCGAGATCTCATTTTCACACTTAAACGAGACGAGACATCAAATCTCCTCCATATCACCCTCGACACTCATCTTGTCCGAGATATTCAAATCTCACCCGATATATGGATCAAAATCTCAATCCGAGATCTCACCCGAAGTTATACATTTTTCTTATTTTTCGTAATAATTTTTATTTTCATATTGATTCAAAAGAAACTACTCAATCCAATTATAATTTATCAACTTTTTGAACATATTCTTTACTTTTTATCTTAATGAGTCATAGCGAAAGGTTTCACTTCTTTATTACGTTCAAATAAAATGATATTATTCAATCGTTACCAAATCAATTAAGCTATTCAAGCTACTACTCTTCTAAAAATATTTCTTTTTCCATGTAAATCAAGTATGTTACCATTTTTATTTTTAATAAGAAAGTTATAATCGTTAAATAAATTTTTGACACATCAATTTTAAACACATAAGTACATCCGAGATATTCCCGAGATGCATTATAAGACCCGAGATGTCAATTCGAGATGTACACCCGATACGTACTCATCTCGTCCGAGATCTCTCCCGATACGAGATAACTTGTGTTAAAATTCCGAGACGAAACGTGACCGAAATCCGATATTTGAAACCTTGGCCATGACCAACCGACCCAAAGATGTTATCTCATCATAGCCGACCCTGAACGACCGACCTACATGGCCGAACTCCATTAATCAAACGCTCATGACCGGCCGAGAAATGACGGCCTAGAACACCATCATGCCACATTTATCGACCCACTCAGGCTGAGCCACTCATGACATTCCACCCTTGACTGAGCCATACTAGCCTTCAATTCTTTCCTAACTTGATACCTGTTCGGACCCGATCATATCTTCTGCAACTATCGTCTTATAGCCGGTAACACTATCGATTTTAGTTAAATCCTCATGTCCACGACCTTGCCAAAAGGTGGGCTAACATTAATAAATTTAATTGGGAGAATGAATATCCAGGCATAATGTAAACACATTAAGGTTGCTATGGATTTAATCACAACAAGTCTTCCAGCAATAGATAATTTTAAACTAGGCTAAGAGGTTAACCTAGCAATGATCTTATCATAACGAGGCAAGAATTGACTGGTGGAGATTCTAGAGGAAAGGAAGGTAGCTCCAAGGTAATTATCATTAAGAGGTAAGGTAGCAAGAGAAGATATCCTCAAAATATCATAGCTAACAAAATCAGAGACTCCAGCAGAGAGCATCCTAGACTTATTTTACTTATCGATTACCCTATAATACTGTAAAAATGATAAAAAAAATTCACGACATTGCCAAATAATTTAGGGTTTGGTTTGTGAATAAAATAAGGTCGTCAACAAACATTAAGCATGATATTCTATGAGACTTACGTATAGGGTTAATGTCTATTTCTCTTTGAATTATTTCCTTGTTGATCATGCAAGTGAGGAGCTCCATAATGGATGTGAAGATGTATGGAGATATAGGGTCTCCTTATCTAATTCCTTGAGTACCCCTAAAATATTCAAAAATGCCTACATTAATAGATAGGGAAAAAGGGACAGTGGAAATGGTAGTATATAACCATCCTAAAAAAAGGAAGTGAAAAATTCATGACATGAAGGATGTTTATTATGACATGAAGGATGTTTATTATGGAACTCCACTGAATGGTATCAGAGGCTTTTTGGATGTTAAGTTTCATAAGGCATTTGGGGGATATATTTTTCTTGTTGTAACCTCTCATTAATTCTTGACATAGATAGATCTTATCAGTAATGGATCTGGATGCGACAAAGGCGCTTTGGTCAGTTAAAATGATCGGAGCAAGTTCCATTCTACAAGCCATAATCTTAGAAATACCTTTATAGATAACATTACAACATGTTATAGGCCTGATCTGGGAAACATTTGAAGGCACTAGAACTTTAGGAACCAAAAAAGCTTAGTGGCATTAATACCGCTAGCATTCTATTACTTCTGGAAAAATTCCTATCAACTTTCATAACATCATTACCAATTATATCCAAGAGGTTTTTTAGAAGTGGGCATTAAACCTATCAAGGCCCAAAGAGCTAGAAGGGTTCAATGAAAAAATTGCTTGCTTTATTTCATGAGGGGTGACTTCAGAATAAGAGTTATCTTGGCGGTTTCATATATTTTTGGAAGATTTTTATGGCATAAGGAGGAAAAGGAAGCGTTGAAAAGGAGTTGATTGGCTAATATGCATTAGGTATATTCTAAAAAATCATGTTGAATAGCTTCAAGATTATTGCATAGACTATTGTGAATATCAATGATACTAGATATGTTGCTGCTGCTCTGTTTAATTTTGAGAAGCTTGTGAAAAGAAGAATTATTTTATCACTAAACACTGTTGGAATTCCTAGAGTAAATGAAATACACTTGTCCCACATCGCCAAATTTGCAAAGCCATTCCAATATATATATGGCTTTGTAATAAAGGTGTTGGGGGCCTGGGGCTCCCAAATGTATGCTTCGTTGTGAGGAGGGAGATCATGCATCTCCACCACACGTGCGCGCGCGCGCCGCCTTCCGTCCGACCGACCGAGCCGAACCAGGCTCGGGTACGGGTACGGGTCTAAAATGACTATTCTTTTTGCTAGGCCATCGTTTAACGGTTTTGGGCTTCGGCTGAAACTGGGCTGGGCCTATAATTTAAAAAGAAGCTGGCGGGTGAAGACGGACACGACTGTTCATAAAGCGGACGGCCGTTAGATGAGAACAGAAGCGGGTGCGAGAAGCAGACGCGGGAGAATGGATGCGGCATGAGCGGGTGCGACCCGATTGAAGTGGCGCGGGCAGGCGGGTGCGACTGTACGAAGTGGTACGGACGCAACTGTTTGAGTGAACGGGTGCAGACACGGCCGTTCGGAAGAGATACAGACCAACTATAAATAAGAAGGAAAACTGATCACTTTCCTCACTCATTTTTCAGAATCCTAATCTTCTTCTTCTCTTCTGCTACCATACTCTAAATCACAGAGTGATATACTCATTACAATCTCGAACAGACTACGTCTGTTGTATCTTGGGAGAATTTTGAAATAAAATTCTTAAAGAAATCGTTACGACGAGCCTCAGACATAATCCGGTTAGAATTCTAGTCTGATTGTATATTTATATACATTATTCTACATTATATCCGTTATTCTGGTTATACTATTTATTCAAAATAGTATAACGATGTTGTTGTAATTTATTTACAACGTAACTTATTGTTACAATTATCTAATACAGAATTCTAGCGTGGTGGAATTCTAATTGATAAACTTGTGCGACGAGTTTATTGTAGCGTGCTATCTGTCTTAGTACACTAGCCATATAACATCTTAAGAATTTTACTGTTTTATACTAAAACAAAGATGGCAACAGTTGACAACATAAAAATGGATAAGTCCACCTTTTTAGCGGTTATTTCTGAATGCAATTTGGTTCAGAACCCTAACCAATGGTGGGTTGACACAGGAGCTACTCGTCATGTTTGCTCTGAAAAATCCATGTTTTCAACATACCAGAAATTCGATCAGAAAGAAAGACTCTACATGGGTAATTCTGCAGTTTCCATGATCGAAGGCAGTGGCATAGTTATCCTCAAGTTCACTTCTGGAAAAACTGTCAAATTGAATGACGTGCTTCACGTTCCAGACATACGCAAGAATCTGATCTCCGGCTCAGTGCTATCAAAGAAAGGATTCAAAATTGTGTTCGAATCGGACAACATGGTTCTGTTCAAAGCTGGAATGTATATCGGAAGGGGTTATTTATGTGATGGCCTATTTAAGGCAAACGTAGCCGTTATCGGCAATAAATCTATGTATTCTGATTGTGCTATTAATAAAATTGAAGTTTCTTACTTGCTTGAGCACGAAATTTTACTATGGCACGATAGATTAGGACACATAAACTTCCGAAAAACGAAGAAATTATCAAACTTGGGATTAATTCCAAAATTCCAAGTAGATAAGAACTACAAATGTGAGACATGTGTAGAAGAAAAAATGGTCAAACAACCATTTAAATATGTTGACAGAAGCACCGAACCATTAGGTTTGGTACATACAGATTTATGTGATTTTAAATCACTACCTACAAGAGGTGGGAAAAAGTATTTCATTACTTTTATTGGCGATTATACGCGATATTGCTATGTATATCTTTTAAATAGTAAAGATGAAGCAATAACTGTTCGTCGACGGAATTCTATCGAGTTAGAAAACCGTCGAACGAATTTTGAAATAAAAATAACCGCAAGCGCACGGTGTACGAATGAAGCACGTGGCGAATACGGGTCGATCCACAGGGAATTGATGATTTTAAAATTCTATTCAATCAAACTATACCAAAGTCGAGAGTGAATAGCTAGAAATGTAAGAAACTAACAAAAACTAGCAAAAGAAAATGATAAAAATATGAGAGTTAAAAGAACAATTTAGAGATAAATCCACTCTCTAGATCATATAAATCAACAAAATGAAGTTATGATCTCTCTTTTCTTTTCATTAGTGTAATTAGTTGATGTGTTTATCATAAGTATGATATATTTGTGCTATTAATTAGCCTAATATAAACCATCAAACTATAATACAACCAATAATACACATTTATCTCTTATGAATATGACAACAAAGTTGAAATAAAAATCTATTTTAAGCATAGCCTATTAACTATTGTTTATAAATATAGGCTATCAAATTTCAATTTCAACATTCACTTCTTTGCCGTAATCATATTTAGATGAAGAGGCAATTTGTGTTATGTTTGTTTAAGCATAGCCTATTTGTTATGAACAACATAGACTATCAAATTCAAAGCTAAACAACATCATTAAACCACTTCAATCATTCTCATTAAGCACAAAAAGAGAGCATAAACATCAAATTAAATTGAAGCTACATGATTAGAGAGCTTCATTACCCCTAAATTGAAGGGGTTTAGCCTCTTATGTTTGTTATCATATGAAAAAATGTAGCTTGCAACATAAGAGAAAAAGAAAAGGAAAAGAGAGCAAAGTGAAATGGAAAACTATTCTAATTGCATAAAGGAAAATCTACACTACTTGCATAAAAGGAAATGAACATGTAATTAAAAAGAAACAATAATTAACATTGCATAAAAAAAAAGAATTACATAAGAGAAGAAATGGCTAAGTAGCCATGGAAAGAAAGAGAGATTTGATTTATTTTCTAAACTAAAACTAACTAACTAAGAGGAAGATGGCTACATGAAACATAAGGGGTATTTATACAAGTGTTAAAACCCTAATTCATTTTTTTGGAATGCCCAAAATGCCCCTTAGGAAGTGTGGAGGCCAAGTAATCATTCACATGTCTTAATCCCCCATTAAGTGTACATGAAGCCATTAACTCCAAAAGTATGTGCATTAACCTTTAATTTGTACATTAAGGTAGGTGGGTAGGTGCGGTCCTCCATGTTCTTCACTTTGAATTATTTCCATCTTCATTCCTTTGTATTCATTTTGTGCATGCATATTCCTTCATGAACCCACTTATAATTGAGTGTAATTTCCTACAAAATAATATAAAAATTTCCAATTAAATATTATCAAATTAATATATGCAGAAAAATGACCATTTTGCCCCTGGATGAAGATGAATATGTGACAATTTCAAATAATATGAATTTTGGTTTAAACAAGTTAAAATACCCAATATGATCATTTATTTAATTTAAAAAGAATAAGTATGGTGGTGAAACATATTTAATTATTTACTCATTAACAAACTTCATGTTTCCAAGGAACGATAAACATCAAAGTTTATCCCTACGTGAACATCTTTTAATCTAATTTTTTTTAAAGTCAATTTCAAATAGGAAATCAAAAGTTATGGTTATTTTAATAAAACATAAGATTGAAAAATAATTAAAAGCTTGCTTTTAAAAACTTCAAGATTACTTCACTTTTTTTTTGCCCAAAATTCTACATATGACGAGCTTCCTTGCATGTGTCCAAAACTAACCCCATAGGCTAGGTATTCCTTTAACACAAACAAAAATCCTATTAGTCGAAATTAAATATATTATATAAAATTAGACTTGGATAATAGCCTAGGTTAACTACATCATAGATCAGCCCCTGCTTACACTATTATCCATGCATACAATGCTCCTCCTTTGAACCAAATGTTTTCCAAAAACGTTCCTGCTCACAGCTCTTATCCTTCCTTTAGTGTACTCAATATTGAATTACATGAAACTATTTTAGACATACGGATGCCATACTATGTTCATTTTCTTTATGCGCAAGTGTAAAACATGCATGATTTGTGCATGCATGAGCATGACATAGAGAATCAATATGTCACGACCCGTCTTTTTTTAGCCCAGAAAGACACATCATGATATAAGAAAGAAAGGGATAGAAGAAGAAAAGATAGGAAAGAAGAAACTCAACAACATTAGATACTCACAGCGGAATGAATGAAATATAATATATCACATGAGATATTACATAGTATCATATACATCAGAGTTACACAACTTATCTCATATTAGACAGTTATAAACACCTGTCTATTATACAACTCAAGTACATCAAAGAGATATATACACAAACACTAGCACAGCGGAACCATAATATATCTACACGCTGAAGCCTCCTGCTCCAAATCTCTTCCAGATTCATCAAAGCTAACCTGAATCCCTTGGTTACTCATAAAAATTTGAGTACCCAAGAGTTTAATAAAATAAACACTTGGGCCAGACATGGGTCTGGTGTGAGTAAACGGGTTAAAGTTGCTTAACTTTGAAAACCTATGAAAACAAAAGGTATCTCGTAAGACTTTCCGCACATAAACACAGAAAAGTTTTTACCTTACGATTACCAAAACATTTGATAGGAAATCCAATGATATTATAATAGGGTCTAGAGGTTTCAAGTAAATAAGAAATAGCTGAAATTGTTACATGATTAAATTCCAGCATACTAGCCACAAATTGGGTTATACAATCAAACCGTAAAATGTACGTAAGAAGAATGAGTTTCCATCAATGGCAGGGCTACTGGGGTACCGCCCGTCACAGTACATGGCCTAGATCACCGTACCAAGGATCCACCCTAAATCCCCTGCAACACAAAGCCGGAACCATCCCTTACTGGATAGTCCTGAACAAGACAACCCCATGGTTGGCACGACCGACCACACACTAAGAAGAAATAAAAATGGATTTCTAGACAGGGGAAAATCTCGTCCTACTTGGGTGGTACCCACTAAGCCTTGCTGCACCTCCCCTGTTTTAGCCATTCCCGGTTGATAAGGCTTAAGGCTACGATTACCTTTATAGATCACATCTTAGAATGCTCATCATCCTCCAATGACGATGTTCTGAAAGCATTCAATCCATACAGTTCGCTCCAAGTTCGAACGAAACTGAAGGCACTATCTCGTTACACTCATTTTGGAATCACCCTCAGAGTTAACGACCATAGCCCTTGCACTCTGAATCTCCATCTCGAACCTGAAAGTACTATCTCCGTCAAACTCATCTTGGAATCACCCTCAGAGTTTTAATGACGAATAGTTCTTACACTTCGAGTCTTCACCTTGATCTTTACTTTTATTCACGACCTAACGTTTAATTTGGATCGATGTGGTTTTCGGATATCAAAATGTGAAAATCCGATCCCGGTCTCACCGAAATCCAAAACGCCATTTTAAAATCCAAGTTGTTTAAGGGTTTAAACATTTTTACTTATATTCAGAATTACATATACGGATAGATGATTCACATTATCACATATAGATAATTCATATCAACCAAACATCTCACAAAGCAGCACATATCACATTCCAGAGATATCACATCCAAATCATCCAGTATCATTCAATCATCCATAAGCAGGTTTGATTCACTCTTAATCAATTTAATTAATCTCTAATTAAATTAATTACTAACTTTTAATCACTTGGATTACCTTAATCTTGCTCACTTAACATGAATTAATTACAAATTAGTGAATTAATCATCTCTTAACTATCTACCCTTATTAATCTTCCTTGATTAATTATTCTTTAATTTAATTAAGTAACTAGCCTTTAATTAATTACACAAATTAATTTTCCTTAACCATTTACAGTAATTAATCTTTAATTACTTTCATTGATGAATTAACTATAATTAATTAATTACATTAACCATTAATTAATCACATTAGTTAATTATTCTATAATCACTTATATGATTAACTATCCTTCAATTAATCATATTAATTAACTTTTAATTACTTTCAATAATTGCAATAATTAATGATCCTCAAATTACTTCTTTAATTAATTATTCTTCTAATTAATCACATTTAATAATTAATCTTTAATTAATCACATTCATTAATCTATCATGATTAATCTCATTCAGTAACTAACTACCCATAATTAATTACATTACTTAATTAACTTCTAAATAAATTTTATTAATTAATTCTTTAATTAATTATATTAGGTAATTAACCCTTAATTACTTCCACTAAGTAATTATCCTTCTTATTAATTACACAAAGTAACTAAACCTAAATTACTTCCATTAATTAGTTATCCTTTAATTAATTACATCCAGTAGTTACCTATTAATTACTTCACTAAGTAATTACACTTTATAAACTACATTAAGTAATTATACTTAACCAACTCCACAAATGATTATCCTTAATTAATTAATCTAATTAATTATCTTAAATTAACTACATTAATTAATCATTTCGTAATCCCTAATTAATGATCTTTACATTGGCTACAATCATTAACTATCCACTAATTACTTATACCAAGTAATTATCCTTAATTACAATAAGTGATTAACCTTTAATTTATTTTACTAATTTATTACTTTTAATTAATCATAGCCTTAATTAAATAAAGATAAATTCTTTATTTTAATTTAAATACTTCATTGTATCATTAAACTTTATTTGAGAATCATTTTGGAATTAATTACATAATTAATTCTAATATAATTACTTTTAAACAAACAACTTGAAGAAAACATTTAACTTAAACATTAAATCTTTGAAAAACTAGATTTAAAACTTGTTTCAAACTTGTTAAATAGATTCACCTTTGAAATTAGGTTTACATTCTTTTGAAAATATATTACTAGCCTTTTTAAAAACTTATTTAAGATTTCTTTTCTTAAAAACTTGAATTAGTACATTTATTTGCCTGAAAAACAATTTACACAAAACATTTGAAATAATATCATTAATTTAAAGTTTAATACTCTTATATTTTAATTCAAACATCATCTTTTATTTTTGGAAACACTCATGAATTCAATTACATAATAAATCAAATTTTATAATTACTTTTTAAGACAAACAATTTTAACATTTTTATCCTTGAAAACATCTTAAATTTATATATATCTTTAAACTTGGCTAACATCCTTTTTTTGGAATTGATTCATCAAACTTTCCTTTGCTTTTGAACTACCCGAACTTGATTTTCTTTAAAATTTTGAAATCTTTACACAACCAAAATCAAACCCAGGCTAACAACACAACTCTCTCGTGCAAAACCCTCAAATCCCCGAGCCACTCGTATACCTTCACTTCTTCGAGTCAATCACACAAACGACTCGAGAAATACTCAATCTCCCCCGAAGCCTTCAATCATTCCAGAAACGATGTGCATGTGTGCATGGTGCACACCTCCCCTGCTCCCTCTGGCGAATTTTTCGACCATCGTCAGATCGATGGTGACCTCACCTAACCACTCGACCACTATGTTGATGAATACATCAGCGCAACGAAAACGAACCCAAATCTCCAAAGCCTGAAACAAACCCAAATTGGAAAACCTCACGTCGTCGACATTCTCGTCTACTGGAACCCACGACACTCCTTCCAGGGAACCACGTCACTACGCCCTGATCCCTTCCGACCTCATCACGGTAGCACATTTACCTCGAAAACCAACGTCTATCCAGATCGACGAAAATCTTACTTCGCCGTATTCTAACCACTACAACCACCTAAAAAATTTCTCACCAATTTTCCTATGATCGTCAATTCTCAAGCAACCTTTGACGACGATCACATCGTCTATCATCAAGGCGATCGGTGGAATTTGGCGGTAAATCATTATATAGTCAATTCGAATTTTCTCACTAAACACAGACTTAAAATCTCAAATTCCATATCTAAATTCATCATTTACAAACAAAAACCTGATTATGGACTCTAGTCATGAAATCAAGATGCTTGATTTTTCTGATTAAACAAGTTTTCACTGCAAATATATTATTATTATTATTATTATTTAATAAATACCCATCCATTATACTATAAATTATTTTTATAAATGATGTTTCCATGTTTTAAATGTTTGTTCATCAGAAATCAATGTCTAATATGATTTCAATTGGAAGATATAAATTTTTTTAGTTAGAGGTTGTGATCATAACATGAACAAGGGTATATACACACAGTCAAGCTCACACATAAACGAAGCAGTACAAAATATATTCCAGATAAAAGAAAAAACATGCAAACCATACTACAACATTTTATATACAGATTTATCACATGCATATACATAGATTAAAAACTGTTTTTAAAGAAAAGGTTTACTCACCAAAAATAAGAACAGAGGAGCAGGCTTTGATCTGAAAATTTGTTTCCTGAAGCTTGAATCTGTTCCTCAATGTTAAATTTTGATAGCGAATTAGCTAGCTTAATCATAGATTGAAGCTTTGAGACTGATGTTGTTTGAGATTGAAAGTTTACAGTTTGATTTCCCTTTGAATTTAGATTTCAGCTTTTCTTTTGTTTTTGAAAATGAAAGAAAATAGAACAAAAGGTTGAGAAGAATTTGAACTGAAACGAAAAGCCTGGTTCTTCAATTCAGTTTTTATGGATATATTTTAAATCAAATTTTTATTTAAAAGAACATACTTGCCGCTTGTTGTAATGCATGCCAAATTAATTACAAATGTAATTTACATGAGTTCATTTATTTACAAATGTCCCAACTTGTTTAAATATGCTTACAAATGTCCTAATATACTTTTATACTAATTTTCTTATGTTAGTATTAATAAGTTAATGCCTTTATTAATTTATGTTTGTTTATATATATTTAAAATACATTTATGCAAGTTAAAATTAGAAAGAAAGAATATTATAAATAAAAGAAATAACCCTTTAATTAAGTCTTATTTTAAATTTTTAAACTTAAGTTTTTATACTTAAATTGATACTATATATAAACTAAATTTATTTCAAGTATGAATTTTAAAGAAACAAACTAAACTCTTATTTAAACTAAAAATTTATCTTATATATTGAAAATATCTAATTAAATTTTTAAATAGCTTTTGTAAAGTTTTTATATTAAATTCAATCATAACTTCCAAATTTTCAAAAAATAAATAAATATATATATATATATATTAAAATTTGAAAGCACTTTTATTAAATTCAAACCAAAGCTTTCCTATTTTCAATATATACATATATATATACACATTTTAAATAGAAAAACATTTTTAATATTAGTTTTGAAAATTATTATATTAAATTTTAAAACAAAATTTTAAATCATAATATATGCACACATATATATATATATATTTATATATATATATTACAAATTGAAAACATATCTTTTATTAAATTTAAACCAGAGACCCCCTATCTACAATATATATATGTATACACACCAATATATATATATATATATATATTATAAATAGAAAACAATTTTAATAGCACTAAAAGATAAATTTATACCAATTTAAATATTAAAATAGATGATTATTAAACCAATTTAAATTCTTATTAACAAAGATTATTGAATAAATATTGCCTGAAATTCTAGGTCATCACATTCCTCCCCCTTAAAAGAATTTCGTCCCCGAAATTTTAAAGAAAATATAATTTAATAATCCAAAAAAGGTTTTAACTATAAATATCAAAGCATATATATTAGCTATACTAACAACCATAGCAACCAATTTATTCTAACCAACAAATCTAACTAACTATCCTGACACAAATCAAGATAGACCTTCCTATCACTATCTAGAGTTTCCCAGGTATAATCACTGGGATACTCGCTCTGCTGAACCTAAACAAACTACACTACTAGCTCAAGAGCTCCTTCTCAAAATGATCTACAATCAGAACATGATATTATACCATATACAAGTCCGACTTAACTTCCAAATCCTCCCAAACAGCTAGTTCCAAATCAGTGATAGATTATACATGTACTCCCTCAGATATACGTGAAATACATTGAATATCAATCATCCAAACTGGTAATTCAATTCCTGTAGACCAAAGAAATAATCTTCTCGAGAACACAGGAAGATCCAAAATACTTTGGAGCTAGCTTTCCGATCTTACCAAATTTTAACTGCTCCATAACCAGAGAAACCTTACCCAAAAACAAAGTCTTCAACTTCGAACTCCAAATTCATCAATCTTATCCACATAACTCCTTCTGACAATCCTGGGTGGCCTATCTTCTTCCTGATCAGCTCAACTTTTACTGATGCTTCTTGAAACAGACTGGACAAAAACAAACCAATTTCTAGATCCTACTCAACTAAATGGTCTTTTCAAGATTTACCATAAATCCAGACTCAAACTCTACTTCTCAAGCATCAATAGACTTCGACTTACTTCTCTTATCTGGAATAACCAAACAGGTGCACTCATAACCTTGCCTTCAAATCCTGAAAATTTCTATACACTTAGGAGATCCATATAAACTTCTGTAGAAACCTTTTAACCTAGGAAAACTGCAACTTCCGGTTGCTTCCACTCTAGAACAGCTGTTATCTCACTTCCGCTGCACAACTCTGATTCTGGAATAGATGAGAATGATGTTAATGAACGTGAGTACAAACTTATCCAACATATCTCGGAAACTCTGTCCATCAAATCTATTAAATTTTAGTGACTCATCTGACTCGGTCACACAACCTTACAGCAGAATCCAAACTTGAAAACTAGATCTGACCAATCCATTTTCAAAAATTCCTGAGCTGCTATACCAACTCTTCTCTCTCTAAGAACCATCCTACTACCAAGCTAAACACCGGTATCGCTTCTGGAACCAAATCAATATGGAACTCAAGCTCCAAATGTAGACAAACTTCTGACTTCTTCGATGACATCCAGAAATCCTCTAACTACTTCGATAGCTCCTACTTCCTCATGAGAAGCCTCATTCTCAAAAAAAAGATTACCCAAGATGAATTCCCAAATTAATCGCAAGTCACTTTTGCAATCCTATCTAGTTCGGATTCCAAAGAAACTGTTCCCTCTTCACCAATTAGAACAACCTTAAGCTTGACCAATCCATCCAAAACAAGGTAAATCCTTCAAGAATGCCTTACCATCTGAAAAACTGATGGCTCGCCTTCAAAACAAATATCTGCTCTATTGAGCTTCCAGAAGAAATAGACAAGCCTTCACCATCTGCCTGGACTGCTGATAGTAAAACCACAAAGATTTCTGAGCCATCGGAGAAACGGGGCAACTTTACTAGTGCTTCCAAACTCCACCTCGATGATACCACTTAGCCAGACGACCTTTCCAAAGCACATAAAACATCTCTAAGCTGCACTGCTACCACGACTAACCAAAGAATTCTTTATCCATAGGCTCCTCGAACCCCAAAGCCATCAACCAACTTCACAAAAGACCCTTCGAGATGGTCAGACATCCTCTAAAGAAACTCGAGCTCCAAACCAAACATCAACATCTCGCTCTCCTTAAGGGGGTAACAATAAGACCATGCCTTAGCGAGGCAACTTATAGATCTTAGTCTCATACTACAATAAATAAACCTCCTTCCTAGAGATCTAGATAAATCCTATCCAGTCGAGTCTTTCTTGTGGTAGGTAAAGACTATTCCCCGAATACTTCCTTAACTTTCTCCACGAGAAATCACCTTTAAAAACATCCGTGGATACTGCATCTCACTACGCAGCTGCTCCTTCCTGAAGTTGTCAAGATACCATCACTCGACTCTGCACATCCAACAGATCCAAACTCTTGAAAATCTGCTCACCCGAGTACAGCCAAACTTGCACTTCAAAGATGGACTCCGAACCTTAACATGTTTCCTTTAGAAATATGTGAAATCCTTACACAATGCTGCCAATCCTACTCGAGATGGTATAAGGTCTACAGTCTCGACGGATACACATCCAACCTCAACACTTTGACTTCTTTCATTGGTAGTCGTTCTACACACACCACTACCCTCAACCAGAGAACTTATTTTGGAAAACTCAAACAGGTAACCAACAAATTAGTACGCTCTCAAGAAAGAAATCACTCCAAAGCCTAGGTATTCACTCAACCTAGCGCTCTAATACCAAGTATCACGACCCGTCTTTTTTTAGCCCAGAAAGACACATCATGATATAAGAAAGAAAGGGATAGAAGAAGAAAAGATAGGAAAGAAGAAACTCAACAACATTAGATACTCAGAGTGGAACGAATGAAATACAATATATCACATAAGATATTACATAGTATCATATATATCAGAGTTACACAACTTATACATCTCATATTAGACAGTTATAAACACCTATCTATTATACAACTCAAGTACATCACAGAGATATAGACATAAACACTAGCACAGCGGAACCATAATATATCTACACGCTGAAGCCTCCTGCTCCAAATCTCCTCCAGAATTCGTCAAAGCTAACCTGAATCCCTTGGCTACTCATAAAAATTTGAGTACCCAAGAGTTTAATAAAATAAACAATTGGGTCAGACATGGGTCTGGTGTGAGTAAACAGGTTAAAGTTGTTTAACTTTGAAAACCTTTGAAAACAAAAGGTATCTCGTAACACTTCCCGCACATAAAACACGGAAAAGTTTTTACCTTACGATAACCAAAACATTTGATAGGAAATCCAGTGATATTAGGGTCTAGGGTTTTCAAGTAAGCTGAAATTGTTACATGATTAAATTACAGCATACTAGCCACAAAGTGGGTTATACAATCAAAACCGTAAAGGGCACGTAGGAAGAATGGGTTTCCATCAATGGCAGGGCTACTGGGGTACCGCCCGTCACAGTACGTGGCCTAGATCACCGTACCAAGGATCCACCCTAAATCCCCTGTAACACAAGGCTGGAACAATCCCTTACTGGATAATCCCGAAGAAGAAAACCCCGTGGTTGGTGCGACCAACCACACACTAAGCCGAAATAAAAAGGGACCTCTAGACAGGGGAAAATCTCATCCTACTTGGGTGCTATCCACTTAGCCTTGCTGCACCTCCGCTGTTTTAGACATTCCCGATTGATGAGGCTTGAGGCTACGATTAACTTTGTAGAACACATCTTAGAATGCTCATCGTCCTCCAATGACGATGTTCTGAAAGCATTCAATCCATACAAGTTTGTTCTGGTTCGAACGAAACCGAAGGCACTTTCTCGTTGCACTCATTTTGAAATCACCCGCAGAGTTAACGACCATATCCCTTGCACTCTGAATCTCCATCTCGAACATGAAAGTACTATCTCCGTCAAATTCATCTTGGAATCACCCTCAGTGACGAATAGTTCTTACACTTCGAGTCTTCACCTTAATCTTTACATAGATTCACGACCTAACGTTTAATTTGGATCGATGTGGTTTTCGGATATCCAAATTTGAAAATCCGATCCCGGTCTCATCGAATTCCAAAAACGCCGTTTTAAAGTCCAAGTTATTTAAGGGTTTAAACATTTTAACTTATATTCAGAATAACATATACAGATAGATGATTTACATTATCACAAATAGATAATTCATATCAACCAAACATCTCACAAAGCAGCACATATCACATTCCAAAGATATCACATCCCAATAATTACAATATCATTCAACCATCCATAAGCAGGTTTGATTCACTCTTAATCAATTTAATTAATCTCTAATTAAATTAATTACTAACTTTTAATCACTTGGATTACCTTAATCTTGCTTACTTAACATTAATTATTTACAAATTAATTAATTAACCATCTCTTAACTATCTAGCCTAATTAATCTTCCTTGATTAATTATTCTTTAATTACATTAAGTATTTAGCCTTTAATTAATTATACAAATTAATTTTCCTTAACCATTTACAGTAATTATCTTTAATTACTTTCATTAATTAATTAACTATAATTAATTACATTAACCATTAATTAATTACATTAACCATTAATTAATTACATTAATTAATTATTCTATAATCACTTATATTGATTAATTATCCTTTAATTAATCATATTAATTAACCTTTAATTACTTCCATTAATTACAATAATTAATGATCCTCTAATTACTTCTTTAATTTATTATTCTTCTAATTGATCACATTTAATAATTAATCTTTAATTAATCACATTCATTAATCAACCATGATTAATCACATTCAGTAATTAACTACCCATAATTAATTACATTACTTAATTAACTTCTAAATAAATTTTATTAATTAATTATTTAATTAATTATATTAAGCAATTAATCCTTAATTACTTCCACTAAGAAATTATCCTTCTTATTAATTACACAAAGTAGTTAAACCTAAATTACTTCCATTAATTAATTACCCTTCAATTAATTACATCCAGTAATTATCCATTAATTACTTCACTAAGTAATTACACTTTATAAATTACATTAAGTAATTATACTTAACAAACTCCACAAATGATTATCCTTAATTAATCAATCTAATTAATTATCTTAAATTAACCACATTAATTAATCATTTCATAATCTCTAGTTAATAATCTTTACATTGATTACAATCATTAACTATCCACTAATTACTTATACCAAGTAATTATCCTTAATTACAATAAGTGATTAACCTTTAATTTAATTTTACTAATTTATTACTTTAATTAATCACAACCTTAATTAAATAAAGATAAATTCTTTATTTTAATTTAAATACTTCATTATATCATTAAACTTTATTTGAGAATCATTTTGGAATTAATTACATAATTAATTCTAATATAATTACTTTTAAACAAACAACTTGAAGAAAACATTTAACTTAAATATTAAATCTTTGTAAAACTAGATTTAAAACTTGTTTCAAACTTATTAAATAGATTTACCTTTGAAACTAGGTTTACGTTCTTTTGAAAATATATTACTGGCCTTTTTAAAAAATTATTTAAGATTTTTTTCTTAAAAAGTTGAACTAGTACATTTGTTTGCCTAAAAAACAATTTACACAAAACATTTGAAATAATATCATTAATTTAAAGTTTAATAATCTTATATTTTAATTCAGACATCATCTTTTATTTTTGGAAACACTCATGAATTCTACTACATAATAAATCAAATTTTATAATTACTTTTTAAAACAAACAATTTTAACATTTTTATCCTTGAAAACATCTTAAATTTATATATATATATATATATATATAAACTTGGCTAACATCCTTTTTTTGGAATTGATTGATCAAACTTTCCTTTGCTTTTAAACTACCCGAACTTGATTTTCTTTAAAATTTCGAAATCTGTGCACAACAAAAATCAAACCCGGTCTAACAACACAACTCTCCCGTGAAAAACTCTCAAATCCCTGAGCCACTCGTATACCCTCACTTCTTCGAGCCAATCACACAAACGACTCGAGAAATACTCGATCACCCCCGAAGGCTTCAATCATTCCATAAACGATGTGCAAATGTGCACGGTGCACACCTCCCCTACCCCTTCTGGCCAATTTTCCGACCATCGTCAGATCGATGGCGACCTCACCTAACCACTCGACCACTTACGTCGATGAATACATCAGCGCAACGAAAACGAACCCAAACCTCTAAAGCCTAAAACACACCCAGATCGGAAAACCTCACGCTGCCGACGTTCTCGTCTACTGGAACCCACGGCACTCCTTCCAGAGCGGCACCACGTTACTACGCCATGACCCCCCTCCTCGCGATCCCTTCCGGCCTCATCATGGTAGCGCATTTACCTTGAAAACCAACTGCTATCCAGATCAAGGAAAACCCTACTTCGCCGTATTCTAAGATTCCTTGTTTCAAATGTTTATTCATCAGAAATCAATGTCTAATATGATTTCAATTGGAAGATATAAAAAAAATTTAGTTAGAGGCTGTGATCATAACAGGAACAAGGGTATATACACACAGTCAAGTTCACACATAAATGAAGCAGTTCGAAATATATTCCAGATAAAAGAAAAATCATGCAAACCATACTACAACATTTTATATACAGATTTATCACATGCATAAACATAGATTAAAAACTGTTTTTAAAGAAAAGGTTTACTCACCAAAAATAAGAACAGAGGAGCAGGCTTTGATTTGGAAATTTGTTCCTGAAGCTTGAATCTGTTCCTCAATGTTAAATTTTGATAGTGAATTAGCTAGCTTAATCACAGATTGAAGCTTTGATACTGATGTTGCTTGAGATTGAAAGTTTATAGTTTGATTTCCCTTTGAATTTAGATTTCAGTTTTTCTTTTTTTTTTCAAAATGAAAGAAAATAGAACAAAAGGTTGAGAAGAATTTGAACTGAAATGAAATGCCTGGTTCTTCAATTCAATTTTTATGAATATATTTTAATTCATTTTTTTTTAAAAGAACATACTTTCCACTTGTTTTAATGCATGCCATACTAATTACAAATGTAATTTGCATGAGTTCATTTATTTACAAATGTCCCAACTTGTTTAAATATGTTTACAAATGTCCTAATATACTTTTGTACTAATTTTTTATGTTTAGTATTAATAAGTTAATGCCTTTACTAATTTATGTTTGTTTATATATATATATATATATATATTTAAAATACATTTATGCAAGTTAAAATTAGAAAGAAAGAATATTAAAAATAAAAGAAATAACCCTTCAATTAAGTCTTATTTTAAAATTTTAAACTTAACTTTTTATACTTAAATTGATACTACATATAATATAAATTTATTTCAAGTATGAATTTAAAGAAAACAAATTAAACTCTTATTTAAAATGAAAATTTATCTTATATATTGAAAATATCTAATTAAATTTTTAAATATCTTTTGTAAAACTTTTATATTAAATTCAATCATAACTTCCAAATTTCAAAAAAAAAATTAAAATTTGAATGTACTTTTATTAAATTCAAACCAAAGCTTTCCTATTTTCAATATATACAAATATATATACATTTTAAATAGAAAACATTTTTAATATTAGTTTTGAAAATTATTATATTAAATTTTAAAACAAATTTTAAATCACAATATATGCATATATATATTACAAATTGAAAACATATCTTTTATTAAAATTTAAACCAAAATACCCCCTATCTACAATATATATATACAGCAATATATGTATATATATTATAAATAGAAAACAATTTTATTAGCTTTAAAAGATAAATTTATACCAATTTAAATATTAAAATAGAAGATTATTAAACCAATTTTAATTCTTCTTAACAAAGATTATTAAATAAATATTGCCCAAAATTCTGATTCATCACACAATAGAACATAAAAGAAAAGAAAAGGAGAGGGTATTTATGTAACTTTATCAATGGTTGAAACAATAGGCACAACGATGAATTCTATAGAAGCTAATCTTTTATTAGTTATAAAGATAATGATAATCTGAATTGTAATGGAGTCTTGTCTTTTACTTGCTCTACTATTTATTTCTGTGGGGTGGGTGAAATGTATGGACGTTTACTGAATTTTAGATTCAACCTTACGGTCATAATGTAGTAAATACTAAATGTAATGTGTTATATGTGTATATTTTCAAAATGGATCATTATGTTAATTATCATATCAACATAAACAAAGCAGCACAAATAAGCATTCTCCTGCTATTTGGAGTCCTGCGGTGAAAAGGATGAGACCAAGACTTCTTTGTGTTTCTCCTTAAGAAACACTTCTACAACGGCAACTCTAGGACTTAACGGTGTAAATTTTCTGCATAAGGCACTAATATGAATTGTTGCTTACAATGCTCTTGAACACAAACTTAGTGCAAGTTTCATGCATGAGATATTAACATGAATTGGTACTTACAATTCTCTTGAACAATAGCTCATTTTAATTCAGTATTCCCTGAACATTTTTTTCCATTATACTTTATTATAATTATACTTCCAAATATATAAATATTATTGTTATTGTTGTTGTTATTTTTTTTTAAAAAAGCAATCACTTGTTCAAAATATTCGAATAACATACTTATATCATTTTTCCCAAACATTGTTCTCTTCCAAAATATTGTTTTGCAATATTTCTCAAAGCATTTTTCAACCTTTTCAAAATCAAACATCACTCAAAATAAAATTTTCAAAACATTATATCGTGTCCAAATGTTCCATATGGGTGTTTAGGAATTCCTATCGATAACGTTAGCCAAACGCATTGACCAGAATTCTTAAAGCACTCAACGGATAAATTAACACTAAAACAATCCACTAAAACATTTCTTATCACTTTATAAAATTAATTTCATATGTTTACAAAATCATTTGCATGTTTGAATTGAAATATTTATTTTCAATATATATATATATATATATATATATATATATATATATATATCCAATTCGTCAATTGTTAACAACAATAAAAATTGCCACACATCATCCATAAAATCAACCAAACATCAATATAGCACTACACACATTTTCAAACAAACACCAATATAGCACTACACACATTTTCAAACAAACAAACAACCGGCTTCAGAAAAAAGCTATCTATCAATTTTCGCTGCGCAACTCTAATCAGTACTGGATTGTTTCATTCATATTCAAGCCACACAAAGGTCGATCATTCGTCATTTAAACCGACACTATTAGCCGGACTAATCGCTTTTACCTTCATAACCTTCATCAGCAATCATATATCTCATACAAAGACTTACACTTAGAAAAAGGTAGAAGAAATATATTATATGACAAGAAAAATATAAATAATTCCATAGATGATTACTTCGGTAATCATCATATATTTCTACTATCACTTAACTATAATAATAATTTACCACACACCCACGGGACTATAACAACCATGTTGTTAATTAAATAATTAATCAAGTTTAATCATGAATAATTAATATTACTTTATGGGTTGTGAAATTTAATTATTAAATCTAGTTTTGAGAATCGTTGATTTGATTTATTTTAGGAATAAGTTTTATTTATTAGAAAGGATTTAAACTTATATTCGAGATATTATTAAATCAATTAATTAAACTTGGCATTTAAGGTAAAATGTTAATATTGAGATCTATTTTTGAAATGAAAATTTAGAATCAATAGTTTATTTTATTTTATTAGAAATAATGAGAATAACTTTTATTTTCAAATTTTAAATTTCATTTTATAAAATATCTCAATATTAATAAAAATGAGAAATTTTAACTTATTGATTGGATTTAAAAAAAATTTAGAAATCGAAATATGTTAAATAAATTATTTTGTACTATGAAAATAATGTTTTATAATAAGTAAAAAAAGATATAAACACTATTTCTTTTATTGGGTTCACTCCATATCCGTTGGGTCCAACTAGATGTTGTTAGTAAGAAGAAATAAAAATCACATTTATTCTCTTTCTCACGTAATATCAGTTCTAAAAATATAAAATAAGAAAACCTCTTGTTCTCTAAACCCTAGTTCCATTCTCAAACCAATTCTTAGGCAAATCAAAGGACTTTTGTCTAATTTTTGTAGGAATAGAAACAAGGCAATCTTATTCAACTTCTAGTGTGTCTATCAACTATTATCTCAGTTTTTGATAATCCTCAATTTGCAATTTCTAAATATAACCTAGGAAGTTATCATAAGAGGTTAGCCTAAAAGGATTCAAGTTCTTAGATTCAATTAAAGTGCTTATAGGTGAGTTAAAAACTCACACAACTATCACTTAATTTATATTAAGTGCATGTGTTGTTTTGTAAGAATTATTGTCGGAAACTAATGTCGAAATGATCTCTATTTCTTGTGTTGTTTGCATTTTTGGATATGTAATTTTCTATTGGTTGAAAACCCTAAATGTTTGATCTCTTAATTTATCAAATTATAGTTGAAAAAGTGTTTGCATGACATCAAAATCAGTACATTTGAATCAAAAATCATCCATCGCTTGAAATTCACCACTGACAGACCATCAGGAAGCGACAAAAACTACCTAAGGCTTGACCTAGGCAATGCCACCGGTGGACCAATCACACGTGATTGATACACTGGTCACGACCTGGACAGAGCCCTAGTTTGTATCTGTTTGCCTCCCAATCGCCCTGTTCGACCATTTGTTCGCATGGTTGTTTCTTTGATTGTTATTTGCATTGTTATGTGTTGGTGGTTGCTATGATCCTATGATGTGTAGTAGTGTATTCTCTTGTGTTATGGACTTTGAATCACTTTGATTCAAAGGTTTGGAATGTTATAAACTTATATTTATCTATTTTGTTGATATAAATTATTTTATAGAAGGGAGTTTATTTTGAGTTTTCAAATATTTAAACTTGTTCCCAAATTAATCAAGTTCCTTTATAAATGATTTTTCACAATGTGACGACCCGGAATTTCTAGCAATTTAAATTTGAATAGTTAATTGATTTTTAAAATATTCAAAGGTTAATTTTAACTTGAATTCAAGATATCAATATTTACTTGATAATTAAATCGTTGAATTATATAGTTTAAATATTGAATTTAATAATTGAAATTGGGTAAGTGTTGAATCTGAGATTCTAAGCCAGTTTAAAAATAATTTGAAGGCTTATAAAATTTATAATGATAATACTGAACATAATAGAATGGTTGAAATTCAATTTAAAGGTAATTTGTTCAATTTTAAAAATATATCGTTTAAATTGAATTTAAAATAGCCTTCCGAGGCAAATCTCGGAATTCGACGAAACCAGTTCCATTGGATCCATAATAGTTAGTTATTATCGGATTTCAATTTTCGTAGCAATCGGAGTTGTCGTTTGACCCTGGCAACTCAAAACGCTTAGAACTATTTTAATCGATTTAATTTAAAATTGATCGTTTACTTCCGTAACTCGCGCATACAATCAAATTAGCCTCCGAAACACATTCCATCGTGTTCGGAATGCGGGTAAAACCTTATAAACGTCTGTCGGCGTGTCTGATTCGGGATTCGGAATTTCGCGTTATGCAACGAGATATTTTCAATATGAAATTATTTTATGGAAGCGTACTCCAGAAGCTAATTTCCCGAATCAATATTTTTTTCCGTCCTCTCTTCTTTCAACAGAGATGAACCGAGCCCCTCTTTCCTTCACGCCAAATACCAATTCGTTTTTATAAAAAAAATTGAAAATCATGGCCGAAGCCTTCATCTTAATATCAATAGAAATCGAAAGAAAAAAAACAAATTAAATCAAGGGCCGCTTCCCTCAGTTAAAATAATTTTGGCCGAAGCCCTTGCATTCACAGGGAAGTCGAAAAGGGGGGAGGCACGAAATTGATCGATCAATCGATCGCGCTCTTGAGTCGCACATGGAGGAAGAGGATCGGCGCTTCTGGGCCGAAGGACGTGACTCGATTTTGGGCGTCTCGGTACCGATGGAGTTTCACATGGCTTGCAAGCATCCAAGAGGAAGGTCGTCGACTTGAATCGCGACTCGATGCGGCATGTTCAGGGCGGTAGTCACCACTTTAAGGGGAGTGACGTGGTTTCGAGCTGCATGACATTCGAGTGCTGCTTCGTGAGAGGGGAGGATCGCAAGGGCACGAGACGCGCCTCGGCTAGGGCACGACTGCAATGGGTGGGTGGTGGACTCGCGACAGTTTGGAATCTGAAGGAAACAAGCCGGATGAGAATGGATTGCGTAAAACAAATCAAAGGTGAGTAAACCTCACGCTTCTGGATTTTTATTTAAATTTAAATGGCTAAACTTTAATGCTTGGTTGGATGGTTGAAATGAATTGATATGCGATATTATATAGTAATATCTAGTATATATTGGAATGATTGGTAGTTTGGGATGATTATTATTGGCAATTGGAATAATGAATGTTGTGAGATGTTTGAATATTTTGGTACCCTGAGTTATCGAAATATATAAATTGAATTTTTGAAAGAAATATAAGGTGTATTCTGAAAGTGAAATAATTATAGAATAAAAATAAGAATGAACTGGAAACAAATGAAAAATGATATTTTAAAACTGAAGTTAAAATTTGTAAAGTAGAGTTTTAAATCAAGTTCTAATCCAAGTTAAATTTAACAAATAAAGATTTAAAATATTAAGTGTTTTAATAACTAAAACTCAAAGTGCAATTGTAAACCGAATTGAATTTAAAAATAAATTTAGTTTTAAAATTCCTTTAAGCTTCCATTATAAAAGGAGTAATGAAATCAGATTAGAATAAATTGAAATGTAAATGAGAAATCATTCATTTATTTAATTAAAGAAGTAAATAAAGAGATTAGTTAAGAAAATAAATCAATGTAAGTGACTTATGAGAAGTTATTTAATATAAGCATTGAAGGATTAATGTAATTAATATTGTTAATTAATTTATGAAGCAATTAGGATTATGTATTGATTTGTGTTAAGGATAATTAATAATGTGAAATTAATTAAAGATAATTACTTGAATTTAATTCAAAAATAATTAATCCAGGGTGATTAATTATGATGAATAATGATGGATTGACTGATTACTTGATTTGGAATTAATTAATGTAAATGAAGGAATCTAAGTGATTGAGGTTTGAAATTCAATTAGAATCAATTGAATTGATTTGTATGATTAAGCTTTGCTTATGGATGATTGAATGGTATCGGATGTTTTGAATGAGTTAATATCTCTGATATGAAATGTTGTGTGTATTTCATTTGAATATCTTGGGTTAGGATAACATGAGTTTCGAAGAGACCGGGGTCGGGTATTAGGAAATACCCGAAACCACGTCGATTTTTTTTATAAATTGATTTTGTGAAATCAATAGGCTGGAATGAAATGATTTAAGTGAATTGGATTATTTTATCTAAGTTCGGTACTTGGAAATTTATATGTGAAATAAGCATCGTCTATAGCAAATTGTGAATTGGTTAAATTGATATAAGTTACCCCGGGTTTATATAAGTTGTTTGTTTTGGTATTCCATGTTAGTTGGGTTTTCTCACGCTGGTTTCCAGCCTGACCCGGGTGTTACTTTGGTGTAATGCTCGGGTTAGACCGAGTATTATAGATTTTTTCAGGTAGGTACGTTCTGGAGCTCAGGAAGCTGGATGGCAGGAGCGTATAGTATATTTCCGCTGTTATTATATTATTGTTAATCCGAGGTATGATAATTGTAAATATTCAGTGACTGTATAAAATATGAAACTCTGATGTATTAGCATGTATCGACAGATATAATATTCTCTTGTAGACTGATATTATTTATTATTATATTTTATCCGCTGCAAATGTGAGATGTTTGGTGTTTCTGTTCTTTTTCTTCTTCTATCTCTTTCTTCTTTTCATAACTATCTGAAAATTTCGGGTCGTTACATTTGGTATCAGAGCGAGGTTAAGCGAGAACCTTGGCTCTGGTGGGGATTACTCAATTAATAGAGTCTGTAGTGCTCTAGAATGAGTTAAGAATATATATATATATATATATATATATATATATATATATATATATGAGAGCGTACTTGTTATTTTCTTATATAAAGGTTTTAAATGATTTTATATAAAGTATATATTTTGATATATAAAGTAATATTTTCTTCTAATAAATATTTAGGTGATTGGTTGTTAATTATTGAAACTAAAATTAAGGAATAATATAATACAACCAAACAAAATTTAATAAAGATAAGTTTGAAATGGATTCAAACTGAAATTGAAGTCTTGAATTGGAATTAAATTAAGTAGAAATAGAAATACAACCAAATTAAAACTTATTTGATTGAAGATAAAATTCTAAATCTGGTCCCAGAATTTTTGAAAATTTTGTTTCAATGTAATGAAAATAATAAATAAGTATTATTTGGATAATTGGGACTTGTTGAAAACAATGGGTTGTTTGAAGTTTGATTTGAATTTAAAACCAACGGTGGTTTAAAGTTTTAAAACATGGCTGGGAGGGCCAAGAAATAAATAGGGGCATTTCACTAGAAGGACAAACTTTACAGTCCAATTAGTTTCTAGGACACACATCCATAGAAATTAATTTCAAGGCCATAGTCAGCACAATAATTACTTTTAAGGACAAAGTCAGTAGTCTAATTACTTTCAAGGACATAATTTCATAGGTTTGTAGGTCTTAGAAACTAATTATTTTGCGTTTTGTCCTTAAAAGTAATTATTTCAGTTGTGTGTCCTAGAAACTAATTGCACTTGCTAAAGAGGCCCTTGTGGCTAATTTCCACAAATAAATATGTATATATGTATAGATATACATGATATCAAGGATAATTTGAAATAAACTCTAAGAGGTTGAGTTTTGATTTTTTTCCCTGAAGTGTGATGTAAAAACCCAAAGTGATATAAGTTTTGAACTTATAAGAGGGAAAGAATTTTGAAGTTTGAAGCGGGAATTCGATTTGAGTAAGGTTAATTGGATTAAGTAAATTGGAATTTAACTTTGGGGAAGTTAAATAAGTGCAGAAAAGCAACTAGAATTGGAAATTTCAAGATGAAATTGGAATTTAACTTGGAAAGTTAAATGGTTTATTTGAATTGGGAATTTGTGTGATCTCAAACCGGGTTTGAGATTTAAAAATTTAAAATGGATGGACGTTTTAAAATAAATTGGATGATATCATCCTATTGTTAATAAAAATCATTAAATTGAGAATGGTATTGTATAAATAAAATAAATTTGAATAATTAAATTGTAAATTAAACTTGTTTAAGAACTGGCTTCAAACTGGAAGATAAAATTTAATAATAAATTAAAATTTCAAAATAAAATTGTATTGAACTCTTATTTGAACCTTGAAATATATAAATTAAGATAATTTAAAATGGAATTTTGAGAATTGAACTCAGAAATTAAATTGATTAAAAACCTTAAAATAAAAGTTAATTTGGTTTAAAAGGGTAAACCAACCTTTGAGAATTTAACTCGAATTTATATAATTCGAGATAGTTTAAATTCAAGGTTGAAATTGAATTTGGTTTGAATTAAGTGGATTGGTGATTGAAGATGTATAAATTTAAAATTTTAAATGGGAATTGAATTGGATTATATTGAAATGATTTGAGTTTGAAATGGGTTCAATTGATAATATTCAAATTGATTGGAATAATTTGAAATTGTAATTAAAATTGAACAAGATTAAAATTAAATGGAATTTGATTTAAATTGGGAAGAGAATCAAGATTGATTCGACTTGAATTGGGTTTAAATAAATTTTAATAGAAATTGAAGTTATTCAAGTTGGAATTGAGTCAATTAAATGGAAGTGGAAATTTGAGTTGAATTGTTGGGGAAGTGAACAGTTTGACTCTTGACTATTTTCAATATAAATTGTTTTAATATAAACTTATTTTTCTAAGCTATTAAATATATACAACCTTTCTTTTTAAAGCTAACTTATTTTATATTTGTTTTATCATTATTTTTGGAGCTATTTAATCATTTTTCAACTGTTTTCTAAACTATTAACTATTTTTCAACTATTTCGCAACTAATTTCTATTTTACAACTATTTGGCCATTATTTAAAAATTCCTGAAACTATTTAACTATTTTCAACTATTCTATAATTAGTTAACTATTTTACAGTTATTTTGCAAACTAATAATTATTTTTCAACTACTTATCAATTTTTAAATTTTCAAACTATTTTCTAAATATAAACTGGTCGGAGTTCAAACTGTTATTGATTTAAATACCCAACTGAGATAAGAATTGAAGTGATAATTCAATGAGAATTAAGGCAAATGTAAATAAGTGAAAGGGAATTAATGGGAATGTGAATAGAAAGGAAATTGATTTGGCTAATAATCAATGAAGTTAAATACGTAGGATGTGCGTATATTATTCTATTCGCATAGTGATTTGATCCAGATTCGAGCACAGAATTTTGCGATAGTTTATCGATCCGAGTAGGATTTTTCACTCGATTTTCGACGGTGAACCTGGATATGGAGTGTTGATTGGTTCTGGATATTCTCTATCATAGTTATGGCTATGCAAGCAGAATGACGGTTTCTGATCAAGAAACCAGATCAGTGTCCGCACTAGGAAGTCGGGTGGACGATACTAGTTCGGAAGTAAAATTATGTGATCGAGTGAGCGATCAGATCAGTATAGCGTACGAATGATAAGTGTACATCGTACGGATTTGAATTAAATTGATATTGGAAAGAGAAGTCAAATTTGAGTATTTGGTTTTGAATAAATGAAGCTATATATCTTTGTTATATGAGATAAAACCCCCCTTGATAAATTTATAGCCAGAAGAAGATATTTCTGAAAGTGTTTGAAGTATAAAAGGAATTTTATACAAGTTTGAAATGATCCAAAGTTTTAAAAATTATATATATCTGTTATATATATAAAGGATCTTATGAGGATTTTGGAAAAGGTTTTGAGAACCTTTGGATTTGGAAAGGCTTTTGATTTTTTGGTAAAATCAATATGAGGATTTTTTGGAAAAGCCATAGTTAAAATCAGTGTTTGCCATGCTAAAGTTTAAAATATTGAGAGTTTTTAAAATAGTGTTGTTGGTTGGAGGATAGTTGAACATAGGTGCATTACATTATCTTAATCTACATTGCAAAAAACACATTCTTTTAGTTTATAAGTAAAATAATTTCCTTTAAAAATTCTATTGTGTTTAGTTTTTTGTGGATGATTAGCCACATGCGCACTTTGATGTGGAGGTGTGTTAACTTTCCAAATTAATTCAAAAATGCTTTGTTTATCCTTTGAAAAGTTTAAAAACTTATAGACTGGGTTTGGAGAGTATATTTTGTTGTTTTCCCGACACTAAATTTTAGAGTCGCTCTCATTGTCTAAGCTACAATGTTTGAGCTTGATACATAGTGTTATGAATTAAGTCAAAGTAATACCATCAAGTGTATGGTTGAAGTTAAAGCTCCATGAGAATCGATTATATTGTCCAAAAACATCAAAAATTAAGGCATTTTAGAAGTTGCATGTATTAAAAAGATCGTTGAGCTCGATTCTTAGGGATATAGCTGAGAACCAACTATCATGCCAAAAGGAAGTGTTGTTGCCATAATGAACTATATTGCTAATACCAAGGTTAAATATACTGAAAAAAATTAAGATGGATTTCCAAAAGTGAGACATGTTGTTAGAATTAGAGAAAATATAATGAAGGTTGTAATTAATACTATAAAATTGATTTGAAATCAATTTGCTCAAATATGATTTTCATTATTGTTATTAAATTTTCAATGCCATTTTCTTAGTAAAGACACATTAAGATTACGAAGATCCATGATTTCCAAGCTTGTTCCTTTTTGGATTTGCACATCGTTTCCCAATTAACAAAGCAGTTAATACTACTACAGAAACTATCCCCACTTTATAGAAAATTTCTTCTAAATTTATCTATTGCCTATTTTTTAAAAAGCAATATGATGTCCAACAAGTTAGTAAAGCTTATGAAACATACATAATTAAGATAGTTAAATGTGATTCGTCAATCTTCTTTTTTTAAGCTTAGTTGGTATAATCATAAATCCTAAGTAATGATTGAGAATTTCATAGTTTTACAATTAAGAGTTTTTGCAACAAGATTTTTGACATTATCGAAATCATTTAATAGTAAAATCAAGCTCTAGTCGAAACTTACTTTAAGTCCCGATAGTATTCAAAACTATATAATTTAAATTTAAGCGCAGTAATATGACAAGCTAAATGTGAGGTTAAAAGAATAGTATCATCGATGAATTGGAAGATAGATGGTCCCTCGCTCGTGATATTATTGCCCACACTATAGAGAACCCAATTTCTAATGGATACTTTAATAATTTTAGTGAAGACATCCACATGTAAGTTGAATAGCAAGGGGGACAATGGATCATCTTGTCTAAGGCCATATTTAGATTAAATTTTATTACCTAGAATACTATTAACCATTATGTTAGCCTTTCACTTTTGAGCAATTTCACAATCCAATTTACCTATTTGAAACTAAAACCTGACTTACGGTAAATATTTTTAAAAAAAGGCCATTAGAGTCAAAAACTTTAGCAAAATCAAGTTTTAAGATGGCACAAGTGGCATTGTTTTTACAACAGCAGTTGATACATTTTTGAACCGCAACAACCCTATTCGTTATATTCCTACCTTGTATAAAAAATAGATTATGTAATGTCTATAAGAGCATTCATTTTAATACTTAATCTATTAGCTAGAACTTTTGATGTTCTTCTAACGGAATAATTTAATAACGAATAAGCATAAAGTCCCTAAGCTAAATTGCTTCCACTTTTTTTATGACAAAAATTACGTTTGCAAGTTAAATCTTCTTAATAAGTGACTGGATCTTGAATGAAACTCATATAATATTAGAAGTAGTGATGTCATGCGAAGAATGGAAATGAATGGATGTTAATTGCATAAAAGAGACAAGGTAAAAGAGTGAAGTTATTGAATAATGAGTCGATTTTGAATCTAAATAGTTTAGATTTAGTGATATGTAATAAGTGATGGTAGTTTATTGGAAAAGGAGATATATGCTTGATATTTCCATTCATTTGATTATTTTGGAAAAAAATAGGAAATTAATGAAGATATTTAATCTTTAATAATAGTTGTAATACCTTAGATGTCATACTTTTTTTAGTGTTAGTGTGAACAACCGAAAATTCCCCGCTAGAGATATTAATAAATCTTAATATCACTTAAAAATATGATACAACAATTAAATTTTCTTTACAAATTTAAAATGCCCCTCTACAAATATTACCAAATCTCAATATCACTTGAAAATAGGATCTAATAAATAAACTTTCTTTAAAATTTATTCTTTATTAATTAAAAATATAAATAAAAATTCAAACTAATTAAAAAATTAGATGTTGCAAATAGAAAAAGAAATTCAAACTAATTACACATAATGTCGATGTAAAAATATAGTTAAATATTTGTATAACTCATTTTCTCTCGAATTGTTAAAATGTACAATTCGTAAAAAAACAATTCACGTGTAGCACATTCCATCATTACTTGCGAAGCATGCTGTAACACTTATACATAACTGGAATGCAAGTTTTGTCTCTATTATTCATGGAAATAGTAACTTTTATCTTTAAGTAAATTATAGTTTTTGCAAGTTTTAGTTTTGTTACACTATAACTTCTACAAAGTACAATTTATGAATATTCGAGATGAAAGTTCCTTGGCTTGTAATTCCAAGACCCATTGTTTGGTTTTCAACAAGAGCTTAAGCACCGAACTCAGTATTCGAGAGCATGTACTCCAAGAGCATCAGTCAAAGCGTCGATCGAGATCATGATCATTGTCCAGCTAAGACAAGAAGCTTAGTTGAGGGCATCGGTTGCTTGAACCAAAATCATTTCAGCAAGGGTCAATAATCAAAGGCTCAGATAGCCCAAGCCGAGACCAATGGTTAGGATAAACGGAACATATCCAAGAAGCTATATATAAAAACATCATGTCAACAATCTGGGTTAAATTGCACTCAACTAGATGGAGACAAATATTCAAATTTAAGCTGCACATAGCAAGCCAGGTCATCAATCTAAGTAAAAGCACCTATACCAATGGAAGAACTTTAAATTTGCTATAAATAGAGGACCACCTGCTACAGTAAAAGGCTGGCACTAATAAAAGAACTAAAATAAAAACCATATTGTACTTTCCTACATTAGAGCTCTTTTTACAAACTCATTAATGGTGGAAATGTATAGACTCAATGTAATAAGCCTCTCGGTTAGATGAGAGTGACTAAATAAGGAAAGGATATGAACGTAGGAACTTTCAGTCCGAACCACTATAAACAACTTAGTGTTATTTACTTTCTGTATTTTACCTTCTCTGCATTGGCTATTGCAACTCTATGTTTCAACATCTTGTAACCTAAGCTTGATTGCATCACGTCTTGGTAATCTTATTGCTGGGTTCAATAGTCCAACCATCTTTTGGGTCTATACCTTCGAACCTCGGGGTGTTGGTGTGGACAAAATTTTGCACTGACATTTTGGCACTAGAAGAAGGGTTCCCCTCCACTCTCTTCCAATCCAGCAAATTCAGCAGTTGAAAACTCTCAATCAGGCATGAAGTCAAAAGTATCCTCCTGAAAGACCCTCACTCTCCTACCTAAGATGAAGGAACCTAAGAATTTTCTATGATTGATGGAAATACAGCAAACTAAGTAAATCAAACTATTGTTGAAGAAGTGCCTCTCTTGTCCTAACCAAACAAATGATGCTGAAATTCATTTCTGACATGGCATAATGGTTAGATAGTTATTAGACCGAAGTTAAAAGCACTTTTGCTGAATTAGAGAAGAAGGTTTGGGCAATACTTAAATAAGATGAGAATCCTTTGACCTTCGGACGAAACCTTAGAAAATTGCCAATGGCTAATGAAACATTAGAAGCTGAGTTCATGATGTCAAGGGAAGCGGCTAAGAAAGTCAAGACTCTGCAAAAGCAACAAGTGTTGGTCCTTCTGAGAGGCCCTTAACTCTAAGTCCTGAAAGGTTAAACTTCGAAGAAAGGCAGCAAAATAGGCCAAAAACTCAAAATGTTGAAGGCGAAACCCTAAGATTCGGTGGGGATCGAGGAATGGAAGCCTTATTAATAAAATTATCGGAGCAACTACATAAGCTACATGAGGATCAATCTAGCCTTAGTGTTGAGATAAAGCTCCAAAAGGTTCAGCCTTTCTCTCGAGAAATTATGAGAGCTCCTATGCCTTTAGGATTCAGGATCTCGAAATTTTCTTATAATGGATCGTCCGGTCCGGAGGACCATGTCGCTTTATATGAGGTCCAGATGTAAGCTATCTGGACTTCGAATGATTAATTGTAGAATATTTCCTACGAATTTTAGTGGGCTTGCCTTGAAATGGTTTCAAAGCGATCCACCGAATTCTATTAGCTCCTGGGAATAGTCGACTATAGAGTTCTTGACACAATTCTTCATCTCAAAAGATACCGGAACGGGATTGATTTTGCTCATCGAATTTTGACAAGGGAGAGAAGATTCACTAAAGGACTATTGTAAAAGGTTTAATGATGTATTTGCCCGGTGTAAGGGCATGACAGACGATACCATGCCAGTTGCTATCACCTCAGGGTTATGGAGGAATACCTGTTGTATGATGATCTACTAAGGCAAGAATGAAAGACCCTAAATGAGTTCTTTTTCCGAGCTCAATGGAAAATCCTAATTAAAGAATCTAAGGTAGTTGTTAGAAAGAACCCAAAATGGAATGGCGACAATAAAAAACTCACCCTGGCAAAAAGATTTAAGAGGGAATTTCAGGTGGCAGAAGACTATTCCTTAACTCATTTTTATGCTTAAGTCTATGCCATGACTCAAGACCGAATCCCGTACCCTCCAAGAAGAGGGAATGAGCTGGAAGTTAACCGATGAGGAAAGTATTACAACTACCATTAGCACAATGGCAATAATAATGAAGAGTGTCAGTTTTTGAAGTCTTTCATTAATAAGTTGGTTAGAGAAGGAAACCTAAACGAATTCCTAAAAGTGATGAAACTTAGGAAACCGCCACTCTAGCAGGAAATGAAAATGCACAGCCTTAGCCACTGGCTTCAAGATCTTTACCAACCCCTTGGAATTTTGTTGGCATCATCTTGGTAGGACCCCACATTGTTGGGGTATGTAATGACAGCTGATAGAGATATGGTAATGAAGCAAAAGATGGAAACACCTTGGTGCATGTGATGAAGAGGTTACTTGAAAGCACACTCAAGTCCAGCCAAGCTCCTATATATGGGTTCAACGATGATAGAGTCATTCCTCTCGAAGAATGCAATCTGATGGTCAAAGTTGGAAGTGACCCTCATTGTAAGATTTTCGAAACCACTTTTGTCATTATGGACGTCCCCTTGGTGTACAACTCCTTCTTTGGGAGGCCAGCTCTTGACACATTGATAGTTACGTATCTAATAAGCATTTACTTTTGAAATTTCCCACCGAGAAGGGTAAAGGGATTGTAAGGGGAGATCAGTGGATCTCAAGACAACTATATTATGCAAGCCTAAACATGATCAATAAAGGGAAAACAACTATATTATGCAAGCTTGAAAATTATCAATAAAGGGAAAACTTCATTTTATAAGAATAATATCAGAGTTAACTAACATACTACTCTCAAAATTAAGGAAACGATTAATACCATAAGTTCCAAATCTATAGGAAGCCATATGAAACCCTTAAGAATTCTCGCAAGGCAAGAAGATTCCGCTATCAAAGAATTTATTTACATATCAAGCTATCAAAGAGAATATAATAAGAAGAATAGGAGCAAAGTAGTAAGTCTTTTGGGAGAAAAATAAAGATTGATCACATTGTACAAGAAGTTTCGAGGGAGGAAGAAATTGAGCTCGATCTTGTTCCAAGACAAAAGGCTGAGATGGCTTTAGCAGCCAAGACACTAAAAGAAGTGTGCCTCGATGAAATTGACAAGTCTAAGATAGTTAAGATGGTAACTTATTTCCATCCTTCTGTTTGAGAAGAGCTAATTTCCTTCCTTAAGCATAATCAAGATGATTTGCTTAGACTCACGACGATATGTTAGGAATCGACCCCTTGGTCATTTTTCATTATTTAAATACAGATCCGAAGTTTACTCCCATAAGGAAAAAAAGGAGGCCTTAAGAAAAAGTTCAATATATGGCTCTACAAGAAGAAATCAAAAGGTTATTGAAGAACAATTTCATCCGAGATGTCTACTATCCCGATAGATTATTAATCTGGTATTAATAAAGAAGTCAAACGGGAAATGGAGGATTTGCATTGACTTTATGGATTTAAATAAAGCTTGCCTAAAGCATTGCTTCCCCATTTTTGGGAATCGATCAATTAATAGATGCTACTAGTAGGCATTAATTGCTTTTCGTTTATGGACGCCTATTACGGGTACAATCGAATTCTAATGTTTAAGCCTGATGAGGAGCATATAAGTTTTGTCGCCAACATGGGTTTTTTCTGCTATAAGGTAATACCCTTCCGTCTTAAAAATGCAGGGGAAATATATCAGAGGTTAGTAAATTGAATGTTTACCAAGCAAATAGGTCGAAATATGGTGGTGTATGTCGATGACATGTCAGTCAAATCTAAACAATCAAAAAGTCATGTTTCAGATCTAGCCCAGATGTTCAATGTTCTCCAAAAGTATCAGAAGAAGATAAACCCTTAGAAGTGTACCTTCGGTACACAATCCAGGAAATTCCTAGGTTTTATAGTAAGTGGTAGAGAGATAGAGATGAACCCAGATCAAATAAAAGCTATAACCGACATGAAGGCTCTAACTAATGAAGAGGAGTTAACGAGCTTGAATGGAAAGATCGTTGCTTTGAACAGGTTCATAAGTCAATCGCTCGACAAGTGTGTTCCCTTCTTCAACCACTTAAAAAAGCTTATTGCTTTCAAATGGACAGGCAAATGTCGGAAAGCATTCAAAGATCTGCAAAAGCTTCCAAGTTCTCCCTTGATGTTGTCTAAACTGATAGATGGGGAAACAATGTTCCTCTATTTGGCTGCCTCAGATCAGACCATAAGTTCGGCTTTAGTGAGAGATGATAATGGGATCCAGAGACCCGTATATTATGTAAGTAAAAGGTTAGGTCCAACCAAGAAGCACTACCTTGTAATTGAAAAGCTCGCCTACACGTTGATTTTCATAGCAAGAAAGCTTCGACCGTATTTCCATGCCAATCCTATAAAAGTCCTTACGTGTCAACCGGTTCGAAGAGTTTTTAGTAAACCAAATACTGCAGGGAGGTTAATCAAGTGGGATATAGAGCTTGGTGAGTATGAAATATTATATGAGCCAAGGACAGTAATCAAAGGCCAAGCACTAGCTGCCTTCATTACTGAATGCATTGGTTTCGAATCCGAAACTAAAAAATAAGACAACAAGAATAATCAACTCTCCTAGCAACTTTATGTTGACGGAGCATCAAATGATCAAGGGGTAGGTGCCAGCTATATCTTGGTAACTTCGGACAACCAATTTATTGTGCAATCAATTTCACCTTCTTAGAAACCAATAATGTAGCCGAATATGAATCCTTGATCTCTAGATTAAGAATCGAAGTTTCTATCAAGGTCTCTGAGATTTGGGTGTATAGCGACTCCTAAATAGTCATCAATCAAGTTCACAGTCGCTATCAAACCCGAGACCCTCTCTATGCTAGGCAGGTAAAGCATCTACTTGGAGCTTTTGAGAATTATCCATAGAAAGCATCTCTAGGGATCAAAATGCTAAGACTGGTGCCTTAGAAAAATATGCAAGCTCAATGGACGTAAGGGAGTTTTATTTTATCCTGGTCGAGATCCTAAAGAAACCTAGCATACACATACAAGTACCGAAGAAAGTGTTATTTATAACATAGCCTCAAGTTCCCCAAGGTAAATCCACAACACCAGTAATAACTGAGGAGAATTGGATGTCGCTATATATCCAATATCTGACTGAGAATATTCTACCTTCAGATGCTACCGAAGCAAAGCAGAATAAATATAATGCTCCAAAGTTTAGCATTATAGATGGAGTATTCTATAAGATGTGATTCTAAACTCCATACTCTCAATGTGTAATGACATCGAAAAGTCATCTATTGTTGAAAGAAGCCCATGATGGAATTTTTAGAGACCATTGTGGAAGCCTAAAATTGGCAAAGAAAATACTCAGGCAAGGCTTCTATTAGCCGACACTAAATCAAGACGTGTTAGACTATCGAAGAAAATGTGGCAAGTGTCAATTTTATCCAAAGTGCCAAGAGCTCCTCCCAACGAGCTCACTCTAATGATGAGTCCATGGCCCTTTGATATCTGGGGCATCGATCTTATTGGTCCCCTTCGAACTGCTAAAGGAGGGGCAAAATATATACCATAGAGGCAATGATTACTTTACAAAATGGGTCGAGGCCGAACCTTAGCTACCATTATCTCCAATCAACAATAAAGTTCATAACGAAGAAAATCGTATCTAGATTTGGTCTTCCTCGTGACATTATTAAGGATAATGGCGCTCACTTCGAGAGCCGAGAGTTCGTAGAGTACTATCGAGATTACAGAGTCATCAAGAGTTTTTCTTCGGTAGCCTATTCACAAGCAAATGAGGCCATAGAGGTAGCTTACAAAACTATCAAGGCTTGTTTGAAGAAAAGATTGAATAAGGAAAAAGTCAACTGGGCAGATGAATTGCCTTTCGTTTTGTGGGCTTATAGAACAAGCTCCAAGACCTTGAAAAGCCACATTCCTTTCTCTCTAGTTTACGGCTTTGAAGCTATGCTCCCAGTTGAGTTAGAAATTGCCTCCACTGAAGTTTTTATTATAACACATATAAGAATGTGGATCTCCAAGAGGAGTCCTTGGATTTATTGCCCGAGCTTCAAGACCAAGCCGCTTTGAGGATAATAGAATATATTCGAAAGATGACCTGATACTGCAACTGGAGAGTTCGAACTAGAAAGTTAGAGAAAGGAGACCTTGTCCTCCGAAAGATAATGCCAAACACAAAGGATTGATGATGGACCTTTTGGCCTGAATTGGGAAGGACCTCTAATAATTCATGACGTCATCCCTCTGGGAACATATAGATTAAAGAAGCCAGGTGGTAGTGTAATACCTCAGACTTGAAATGCTAAGCATCTGAAACGTTACCACAACACGATGCTGCTACCTGAATAAAAGCTTTATCAGAAGTTCGAGAGAATAACCAATCTCTTAGCCATGAATCAGGTATGCCGCATGAGACTCCAGTCATCTTATGTTTTAAGAATTTCAAACATTTCATCAAATGTTATAGTTGTGATTATTGCCGTAATCAAGTAATATCACGCAAATTTTTAAAAAGTGCATCAAAATATTTTAGCCATGATACTTCTTTGATCAAGTAGCATCATGTGAGTTTCAAAGCCATGCTTTCACCTTTGGCAAGTAAATGATTTAATCTCTCTGATATTACTTAGTTTTGCCTTCGGGCCATAACACTAGTTCCACCTCCAAGCAAAGTATCGGAGGTAATAATTTATAACTTCTAGCCATGACCTTATAGTGTCATGCAAGAAATAAAATCTTACCATTCTTTTTATTTCAAGCTAAGAAGCATAGTTGTTAGCCATGGTCAAGTAGTACCATACACAAGAATATGATTGGATAGATTACCAATGAGATTAAAATATTGGGTAGATTTCCAATAAGATTAGAATATTGGATGGATTCCCAATCAGATTAGAATATTTATTAGATTCCCAATGTGATTAGAATATTGGATAGATTCCTACTGAGATTAGAATATCAGGTAGATTCCCATAGAATATTAAGTAGATTCTCAATGAAGTTAGAATATTGAATAGATCCCCAATAATAGTGAGCCACGACTGATAGTGTCGTGCAAAGAATGAGTCATGGAAAAGATGACTGTGCCAAATGTACCTAGTGAGTCACCTCCAAAAGTATTATGCAAAGAGTAAGCCATGATTGAATGGTGCCATGCAAAGGGTGAGTTGCGGTCGAACGGTACCATGCATGGTATTGTATAGTGAGCCACAGCCGATTGTATTGTGCAAAGAGTGAGTCACAGAAGAGACAATCGTGCCGAACACACCTAGTGAGCCACATCTAGAGTATTCTGCAAAAGAGTGAGCCATGGCTGAATCGTGTCATGCAAAGAGTGAACCATGGTCGAATAGTATCACGCACAGTGCTATATAGTGAGCCACGTTCTTAAAATAATGTGCAAAAATAGGCATTATACCATGATTAATAGTTTTTAAATCTGATACCTATGTAACACTAGATTTAGAGGACTGAAGCATGGTATTGAAGTTTTTTCACCTTTAAGCACTAATTTCAGTTTCCAAAACCCTCTAGACAAGGTTAGATTTTAAATTATTTTCAAAACACTCTATATAAAGTTATATCTTTATAAATTATCTTAATGAAGCATTGCTTTCGAAATCTCTTAGAATGCTACGTTGCCCGAAAGCTCAGGATCAAGTTTATGATGGAAACGGAACAATCAAGCCATGTATTAAGCAAGATATGATGCTATTCTTTCCAAAGTCCATCTCATATCAACCATATAAGGTGAACTTTAGGGGGCATGTGTTACATCATAATTTCTATAGAGTACAAATTCTAAATTTTTGAGAGGAATGTTCCTTAGATTGTGATTCCCAGACCTATTGTTTTGTTACCAACAAGAGCTTAAGCATTGGAATCAGTATCCGAGAGCATGTAGTTCGAGAGCATGAGTCAAAGTGATGACCGAGATCAAGGTCATTATCCAGCTAAGACAGGAACTTTAGCGGAGGGTAGTAGTTGCCTGAACCAAAAGCATTTCAGCAAGTATCAACAATCAATGGCTTAGATTGCCCAGGCTGAGACCAACGGTCAGAATAAACGAAAGATATCCAAGAAGCTATATACAAAAGCATCACATCAATATTCCACGTCAAAATGCATTCAATCAGATGATGAAAAACGTTCAAATCTAAGCCGCACATAGCAAACTAGGTCATCAATCCAAGAGAAAGCACCTACACCAATGGAAGAACCTTAAATTTGCTATAAATAGAGGGATACTTGCTAAAGTAAAAAAGGATGGGAAAAACAAGAATTTAAATATAAAACTATACCGTACTTTCCAATATTAGAGCTCTCTTTACAAACTCATTAATGGAAGAAATGTATAGACTCAATGTAATTAGCCTCTCTACTTGGTAGGAGTGACTAAATAAGGAAGGACAGTGGACCTAGAGACTTTTAGCCTGAACAACTATAAAGTCTCAGTGTTATTTACTTTCTGTACTTTACCTTCTCTACATTGGCTATTGTGACTTTATGGTTCAATATCTCTTTGCCTTTGCTTAATTACATCACGTTTCAGTAATCTCTTTGCCGAGTTCAATATTCCAAGCAGCTTCTGGAGCTATACCTTCGAACCTTGGGATGTTGCTATAGACGAAATTTTGCGCTGACAAGTTTATAACAAAATATAACTTTGGCTACTTCTTGCATTTTACAAAATCATTATTTTGCTAGAAATCACTCATGCTTTCATTCCAATTCTTGCAGATTCTCTACATTTATAGTTTTCAACTTTATAAAACACTTTGTAATGCTTTTCAATATAGCCATCTATAATAATTAATTTTAACATTAATGCAGCAGCAACAACAATATATTCTAATAGTTCTTATCATCGATCGATTTTCCTTACACCATTGTTCTAATTGTTATCTTCAACAAAATTCATCCAAAGTACCGTGGTAAAAAATTGATGAGCGGAAGCGATATTAACTAGAATCTAGTATTGCCTATTTGAACACCAATGCAAACTCAAAATCAACTGCGATATCGCACAAAATCAAAAAATAGAACAAGAGAGACATTGAAGATTTAACATGGCTCGGGTTTTTATCCTACGTCCATGGAGATCCAATAACCATTTATTCCAATTACCAAATTCAGAGAGATTACATGTAAAATTTGATTACTTGGAGGCTCAAAACTAATGGCTATGGATGTTGCAGTCTCCATAGTTATTAATCCTTTGGGACCAAATACGGCGGTGTTAAATTCATTGATATACATAAAAACATGAATATGAAAAAAGTATAAAAGAACAAAAAAGATCACATTCCGTTTCAAAACATTTCCAATTCAATCCCACAATCGTCAACCACATTCGAAGAAATCCAACTTATAAATCATTCTCTATATTAGTTTGAAGTTACGGGTTGAAATTTGCGAACTGGCGCTACGCGATGACCTCTATTTTGACCAATTTTGTGAATTTCTTCGGAACATGTCCGAAACACTTGAAATTTATTTTAAACCATATTTAAACTATTTTAACTTATTTAAAACAATATTTTCATCATTTCAAACTCATTTTTGATTTCATTTCATATTATAATATCATATATTATTATAGTATCATTTTCAACTCTATTTAGACATTTTGAAATCATTAAGAGGTTAAATAATTTCCATACGCACATTTGTATGGATTTAATTCTCATTTAATTAACTATGCTTACTAACCATTTCCCTTATCATTTATCAAACCAAGTTATCAACTATTTCACAAACATATAATCAACCATAATATCAAGTTATCATCCAGTATCAACCAATATTCAATATATTAATTTTTCATTTAACATGTGTATTATCAACTTAAGTTTTATTAAAATAAAACTAAAATTTGAGTACTCATCGTTTTAGTTCCACTCTACTAATTTTTTTTTCTAGACTTTCCTTTTGATTCTGACAGCACCTCCTTCTCTTTTTCTTGCACCGGACCTCCTTGAACTTGCTCCTCCTTCTTGATGTGCTCGGCCTCCTTCTATTCCACCCCTTCCTCCATCATTTCTTCACTTCTTCGATGCTAAACCATGTTTTAATGATATTCTAAAGTCTTTGGCAAAGTTTGTTGGCTTTTGGAGTTGATTTGATATGATTTTAAGAAAAGTAAGTAAGGAAAGAGAAGAGAAGAAGCCATTAGAGAGTGGAAGAAAAGCTTGAAATAGGAAGAAGAAGTGAAAAAAAGTGAGAAAGTGGATGCTTATTTATAGAAAAAGTTTTGGATTAAAATAAACTTTGTAAAAAGACTTAAATACCCTTACTTACATTTTAAGTAACCTTATTTTTTTTCAACACTTAACATCACATTTCAAATCATCGTTTTATGTCATTTTCACTTATGTATTTAGTAAGGAATTTAATGACTATGTTTATTTGAATTGATGTTTACCTTTTGTTTCGAAATGACATGTTTGTCTTTTTGTGCTTACTTTTTCTTAATTATATTCTAGAATTTTCTAAGTATGTTTAGTAAAAGTAAACTTGATTAATGAATTAATTAATACTTATACTATTTGAATGTATGTTCACGTATAAGAAAATAAAGGTGCGGCAACGTTGCGACAACTTTTAATCGACAAAACATTGATTTTCGACAAAATGTTTTATGGTCACATTTTGATATTTTAGTTAAGCTACTTATTTATGTAAATCAAATTTAAAAATAAATTTGTATAATGATATTTAAAAAAATAAACACTTATAAATAAATTAAAATAATTTATTTAACCATTGAAACTTACTTTTCTGAAATCAGCATTTTGTCACTTTTGTCGATATAGGTAAATGTTACTATTTTTATGTATACTTCTCCTTCCAAATCCTATTTAATATTGTTTGAATCACTTAACCTTACCTATTTTATATTAAAAATCATTTTAAATGGTATATTTTAAGGTGGTCAAATTCTGGATCGTTACATCATGACTCATGCATGTCTTTGGAAGGTTTATTTTTCTAATGAGGTGCCTGAAAACCTCAACTCTCAAACAACTCAAAATAAACTAAGTACCTGAGAGTTTAAAGGGAAAACATAAACTTCAAGTCAGACATAAAGCCTGGTATGGGTACAAATCTACCATCTCAAATGATTTAGATATCTAGTGAGACCACGCTGCTTTGCAGAACGGGTTTTCCCCCCACTAGTAACCTAAAACCTTTATAAAAACATATATTGTGCCCCTGCATTCACAATGGTTAAGATAATTCAAAACAATATGATATTATGCGAAACAAGTAAATCAATTTTGAATTACCATCCCCATTCAATTTGATTATCTATCTCAATTATAGTTTATAGGATTACTATTAACTGAATAATTTTCATGGGCTGACTAATAACGGGTAAAATGCTTAAGGACACCCTACCCAATTACATAGTTTTCATGGAATAACTATGAATCTATTGGTAACTCCAATATCTATACTTTTATCCTAGTTTTCATGGGCTAACAAGGAATTGATTGGTAACTCCAATATTTTTTCTTCTTATCCTAGTTTTCATGAGCTGACTATGAACCTATTGACATCTGTCAATATCTTAATTCAGATATAGTTTTCATGGGTTCACAATAAACCTATTAGCCATGGCCAATATCAAATCATAGTTTTCATAGGCTGACTATGAACTTTTCTTTCTGACATCTTCAGTTATACATAGTTTTCATAGGCTTACTATGAACTTATTGGCTACTACAAATATCTTTTTCTATACACAGTTTTCATGGGCTTACGGAGAACCTATTGGCCACTGCCAATATATAAATTTAATATTTTAGCATCCTATATTCTGGACTTCCTGGCCTCTTGGATGTAATTCTACTCATTTAGGAGTTAATTTAATTTATATTTACTACCGGATCAACCTAGCTGGTTATTTTTCTCTTCCCCAAAGTACAATTATTGGTCCATTACAATGTGAATATATATATATATATATATATATGAAGAAGAAAACACAATAACTTGCTTAATCCCTTTAACCCTTTTATCGAAGAAAGCTTCTTCAGTAACTCTTTTTCAAAACACTTTATTTATTTATGCCATGGTTTTCTTTTAAAATGAGATTGTGTTACTTTTTTTGAAAACCAAGGCTTTCGAAACCTTCAAAACCTAGCTTTTGACGTCACCGGATAACCTCCCTTCGAAAGCATATAAATCTCTTTTCAAAACATTAGGCCCCTGCCTTTCAAAACACTTTAAAACTTCTCTTTCGAAACCTTTCAAATGTAATATATTATTACTTAATAACACTTGGATGCATAGCTTCAAAACTATTGCAAGTACTCCTTTTGAAACTTTTTAAAGTACCCCTTTCGAAACCTTTGGAAGTATCCCTTCCGAAACTATTGAAAGTCCCTCTATCGAAACCATTGGGTTTATACTTAAAAATTCATTTTGAGCCAAAGTGAATATATACGAAAGTAACTCTTTCATAACCATCCTTTATCATATGAAAATATTGGAGAAAACTTGATGGCATCGACACAATCCCTTTCAAAAGCTTCAAACCATTTAAACAATACACTGAAGGATAGCGTCGAAACCCCTTTTGAAGCAATTGATTTTGAAACCCTTGGCTTCTTTGCGAAAGCATTTAGGAAGTAAGTTAAAACATCTTTAAAACAAAACTACCCTTCAAAAGCATTGATGACTTCGGCACTCGAAAGGCAAAAGAACAGCAGCAGGGCTTCGACTAGGTCAGAACCTCTTCTTTTGAAAGCATTATTTTCATAAGTAAAGGAACTCATTCGAAAGCTTATTCTTTAGAACACAAGTAAGCAACCCCTTCGAAAGCCTATAGAAAACCTCTTTCGAAAACATATGCTTCGACTCCTTCGAAAGCTTTAATGAAACAAACGCAGATGTTTATCTTTTTAAAACAAACAAAAGTATAGACCCCCTCGGAAGAAATGCAATCGACACCAAGTCTTCCGTCTATCTTCAATCCACTACGTACCATGTAAGAGATAGCTTGTGTATTGGTTTCAGCTTTGTGGGGTTTCAACTTGATTGAAGGCAGAAGCTCTGAGTCGAAAGGTACTTCTATTAGAGGTGGAATCCTCTTTTCTGGGTAAACCTGATTTAATACCAATTGAAGAAAACACTTTCTAACTAACCTGCCATGTGTAAACTTTTGATTGGTTGTCTTAACTTTTCAAATTCTTTACCAAAATAATTGCTTCTTAATTTCAGATCTAAACCAAGGTCAATTTAGCAAATAAGCCATTCCATCAAACAAAATCAATATTGCAATAAGTCTTTTTTCTAAAATAATTTAATTGCATAGCAAATCACCTAGAAAAAATCCTCAAAAATTCCAGAAATTCGCTTTAATCATGTTATCTAACATATCAAAACTTCAGACCCAGATTCTCATTATAATTTCTGAAATAAATTTATAAACCCAAATAACCATATTTTCCTTTGAAAATTCACAGTAATCTTTCCATAACTTGAAAAATCATCAAAATTAAAACCCAACTCCAAAATCATGTTTTACATAAGATAAAAATTTTCCGTGGCATTTAAACATCAATATCAATCGATTTTGCCCTAAAACCGCGTATAATCTTATTTGAACACTCTTGTTTAAATCAAACAAATTGTAATTCAAGCATATCATCATCCAAATCATCATAGAAAAGAATTTAATCTTAAATCCAAAAAAAAATTCATAAACAAAATAAAGATGGTATGAATTATCTTTCACCTTGATTAAAGATAAGGAGATCGGATTGAGATTTATTCCCCGAGGTTTAATCCTCAGCTTCACTTTGATTTCTCTTCTCATTGATTATGGATGGCTCCTCTTCTTACGTTTGCACTTTGTTTTTGAATCATGAATGGGAAAAATGAAATGTGAATGGGGAATGAGAATATGTATAAGGGTAAAGGGGTTATGTGCGGATAATTTCCAATATATCCTTATGTAGATTAATTAACTTAAAAACCGTTCTTTAACCCATTTAATTAATTAATTGAGCACATCCTAATTAAACTTATTGAAATATCAATTCCCTCATCACTAAACATTTACACTATTCTATTTAATTTATCTATTTAAATCTTCTGAATAATGTTATAAAAATTAGGGGTTTTATAGGTTCCCCTCCGTAAAGAATTTCGTCCTTGAAATTCAGTAAGGACTAAGTACTAAACATAGCAATCATCTGTAACGACTCCTAATAACCATACTAATCTATATAAATCTAATATAGACATACCCTCAAAGCAAATCAAGATAAGTACCTCGAATCATATCCTTTGTCTTCCAAGTACAGTCCTTCTTGTTGTCGCTCCACTAAACTTTCACTAACTTGACTGTCGTGTTCCTCAATCTTTTCTCATCTCTTGCTACAACCCGAAATCTTTCCACCAACTTCCAAAGACGGGACACCTGAAATACATTATGGACACCTGAAATACATGAAAAACATTATAGACACCTGCTAAAGATAAGACACATGAAATACATTATGAACACCTGCCACACTACTCGACAACTCTACTCTATATGCAAGCTTTCCAATCCTCTCTGTAATCTGGAATGGACCAACAATCTCAGTGCCAGTTTTCCTTACTCTCCTAATCATACTACACCCTTCATCGATGATACCTTAATAAAACCCTATCCTGTTGAGAACTATAGGTCTTCACGCCTTTTATCTGCGTAACTTTTTTGCCTGAATTGAGCTTCCTTCATCCTTTCTCGAATCGACTCAATCTTCTCTAACACCTCCCTCACCAAATCTGGTCCTAAGACTAATCTTTCTCCAGTCTCCAACCAACATGCTGGTGATTTGCCTAGCCTTCCATACAAAGTTTCAAAAGGCGCCATTTCTAAACTATTATTATAGGAAAACTCAACCAAATGTAGGTGATTCTCCCAAGATCCACCAAAGTCTAATACATAAGCTCTCAATAAATCCTTGAGTACCTTATTGACTGTCCCTGTCTATCCATCTGTCTGAAGGTGATATGCAGTACCCATCTTGAGCTTAGTGCCTAACACATCCTGTAGAATCTTCCAGAATTCGCTAGTAAACAAAACATCTTTGCCTCTGACTATGCTATTAGGAACTCCATGTAGCCTAACTATGTTCTTCATGAACAACTTAGCTAAACAGATACCATCCTAGTTGACTTTAATGGAATCAAATGGTCACTCTTGGTCAATTTATCCACTATAACCCATATACTTTCATTTCCCAATTTGACCATGGCAACTAGTCTATAAAATCCATGGATATCGAATCCCATTTCTAAACTAGAATCTCTATAGTCTGAAGCAACCTACTCGGCCACTGATGTTCGGCTTCCACTTGTTGACGGTTTGCACACTGCCTAACCCACAAGCCAACATCCCTCTTCATAACTTCCCAATAGAAGCTCCCCTTCATATCTTGATATATCTTGGTTCTTCTAGGATGAATCGTAAACTTGGATCGATGACATTCTCTAAAAACTTTTTTCCTTAAGTTTTCAACATCTGAAACACTTAATCGTCCCTTCTTTCTCAACCATCCTCTCTGGTCAAGACAACAAATCTTTCAGATCATCGATCTAAGTTACAACCTCAAGCCTTCTTATATTCTTGGCTAACACTAGATCTTCCTTCTGCTTAGAAGCCATTCTCTCGATCAACACGAGTCGAACTTCTAAATAGGATGTCATGGCAGTATTCGGACTAGAACAGCAATCAAACTTAACTATACACTACAAGTAGTCAAAGCTTCTAAATCCTTCCACTCTACTAACATAGCCAACGCCACAATCTGATGTCTTCTGCTAAGAGCATTCGCTACTTATTACCTTTACTGTCTCATAAGTGGCCAAAAACTCCAGCCACCTCTACTGTCTCATATTCAACTCCTTCTGAGAGAATAAGTATCTTAAAGACTTATGATCTGTGTATATCTCAAATCTCTCCCCTAAGAGATAATGCCTCCAAATCTTCAACACGAAGTTACCACAGCCATCTCCAAATCATGAGTAGGATATCTCACTTCATGCAGTCCAAGCAGTCGTGAAGCACAGACAATCACTTTACCCTTCTACATCAACACAACACCCAATCTAGTTCCACATGCATTGGTATACACCACCAAATCTTGGTTTCCATTTGGAACTACTAACACCAGTACATTGGTCAATAAATGCATTAACTTAAGGAATGCTTCCTCATATTTGTCAAAACAAACAAACTTCACCCCCCTTCCTTGTTAGCTTAGTCAAAGGCACTCCTATCCGTGAGAAATCCTTGATAATTCTCCGGTAATAGCCAGCAAGTCCAAGAAATCTTCTAATCCCAGTCATCGTCTCTGGTCTCTTTCAATTATTAACTGCTTCGATCTTATTTGGATCGACTGACAAATCCTTCTTTGAAACCATGTGACTAAGAAACTTAACCTTTTTCTTTCAAAAATGACACTTCGAGAACTTAGCTTTTAGTTAATGCTTCCTCAGTGTCTTAAGCACAACTCTAAGATGATCTTCATGCTCTCTTTCATCTTTAGAGTATACCAAAATGTCATCTACAAACACTGTGGCGACCCGGAATTTTTCATGTTTGAAATTGGGATATTTAGTTGATTTTAAATATTCCTATAGTATATATTTTTAATAAAGTATTAAAGTAATTTTTAATTTAATGTTTTAAAGGATAATAGAAGTTTTAAAATTTAAATTTAACAGTGATTTGTTCAGTTTTGAAAATATATCGTTTAAATCGATATTTAAAAATAGCCTTCCAAGGCGCAGTTTCGGAATTCGACAAAACCAGTGCCATTGGATCCGTGATATTGAATTATTATCGGATTTCAATTTTCGTAGTGTTTGGAGTTGTTGTGTGAGCATACGATATACAAACGCGCTTAAATCTATATCGAAAATTCAATATAATAACTGGGTTCAAAAAGCTATCTTCTTCATACGATCGAATTGGGACTCGAAACCTTTTCCATTGCGTTTGAAATAGAGGTATAACCATATAAACGCCTAGTGGCACGCCTTGATAGGAGTTCGCAATTTTAAGCTACGTAAAACGAGACAATTTGAATTTAAATTAATATATATATATATATATTTATATACCGTCGTCTGCAGCGAAATTCCCTTCCCATCAGTCTATTTTCTTTCACCATCATGCCTTTTTCAAAACATTATTGCTTCCCTTCTTAAATACGCCAACATCTCATCTTTTCTTCTTAATAAGCAGAGCACGAAATTTCTTTCTCCTTCAAAGCAGCTCGAAGCCGAAGAAAAAATAAATAAATTATTATATACACGTTCCTCTTCACATCGACGTCTTCCTTTCCTAATCCAAATCATTTCCCCAATTCGAAATCAAAAAAAAGAGGCAGCGAGCATGAGGCCGTGGAGGGGAAGTGAAGCTCGAAATAGGTTGTAGATGTCGCGAGGCCATGGGATTGGGCGAAGTTCGATCTGGGATTGTCGCGTTCGGCTTTTTATTCGAGTCAATTTAGGGGAGAACGAGGCGACGAGGTGTTATCGATCGTTGGAAGAGGAAGATTCACGATGAAGTCGCGAATGAGTTAGGCTCGCGTGTGATGCTACCAGCGAGGAAGGGGGTTGCGAAGTTGAAGTTTCGAATGTCTGGAAGAGGCAACATCGAGCTCGAGCATGGCTTGTCGGCATCGCGTAAGCGAAGCTCACGCGCTTGCACTTGCGAGAAGTACGGGATGGCCATGACAGTTATGCATGGCGATCGGAGTGGAGGTGACTCCTGATGCTCGCGAGGCAGAGGCTAATAAGGTTATGAAGTAATCTTTAGCCTATATAATTATTGCATAATTAATTTTAAGAATAAAAAACGTGTTATCAGTAAAACAGAATATATATATAAGTCATTTTAAGTATAAATATTTTCAATTAAAGAAGAAAGAAAAAAAAATATACATATATAAATATTTTATCCTACTAGTTATTTCAAAAGAAATGGGTTTGATGATTAAACTATTTTAATTTACTTATTTAATTATTGGGTTACTAAAGATAATTTGTTAAAGAAATTTTGGTTTAAAAATTTAAAATTAAATTATAAGTTAAAATAAATAAGTAAATGTTAATTAATTATTGGATTAATTCAAGTACTAATAAAATCATCTAATGTGTGACAAGGTCAAAAACTGGGAAATCAAGGCAAGATTGAAGTGATTTCAAACCGAAGCAAAGGTGAGTTAATCTCACTCATCTGGTAATAATTTAAATTTTAAATGATTAAATATAAATAATTGGTTGAATGGTTGAATTGATTTGATGTGTTATAGTATATAATACATCTTGGAATGATTGATTTTCCGCATTATATAGCGGATGAGACCCTATGCGCCGCATAATAGCGGATGATATTATATTTAAAACCCATATACCACGATATTCCACCTCGAAGTGGAATTGGTATTTTATATTATGCTAACATCTATGGATGCAGGGAAACAGGTTGGAGGGATCCAACTGGATTCCTCAAAATTATTTATATTGTTTAATATTCTCTGGTTATGAATATTTGATATTCTGTGATGAATATTATTGATAATTTGAAATATTGAATGTTATGGTTTACTTGAATATGTTTCAGTACACTGAGTTATCAAAATATATAGAATTGGATTTTTGAAAAGAAAATAAAAAGAAGAGAATTTGTAAGTGAAATAATTATAGAGAATTTAAATAAATTAAGAATGAACTGGATAAGAATAATAGTGGTTTTAAAATTCTAATAAATAAATTCCGTATATGAAAAGGGAATTTTGAATAAACAGGAAGATAATTAATTTTAAACTTCAGTGTTATTGTTTAAAAGAATAAAGCATTTATTTTTAATTTAAGATTTAGACTATTGAAAAGAATAAAGAAGAAATTTGGAAAATCAGAAATTGGTATGTTTCAGTTAAAAGAATTAAAATCAAAACGAAAAAAAATAAAGACTATAATTAATGGATTTTGAAATGAATTGAGTAAGTGAAGAAATTTATTTCAAAATGGAGTAAATTGGAAATCAATTTGAAAATTTATTTAAGTGGTTGAAGTAAATTTATTTAAGTGGTTGAAGTTGGAACTTTAAAGGAGAAGTGGGACTTTGGAATTTATAAACTAGGTTTATAAAAGTAAAGTAATATACCAGTGGATATTTGGAGAAATAAATCCAAGATGGAAAGTTATTAAAGTAATGAGAAATTTTGTTTAAAAATAAATAGTGATTTATTTTTAAAAGATGTGAAAGAGAAGTATATTTCCCTGGATAGCCAAGTACATTTCATAGTAAATTTTTAAAAGTTTTAATGTCGTTTTAAAAAGCATGTTTTAGAAAATTTATTATTTCTAAAGATTTAAATTCTAAAGTAAGTATTTTCTTTTAATCTATTATAGCAGTATTATTTAAAGGAGACTTGGTATTTTGTTTAAAAAGAGAAAATCTAGTTTTATATTTTATAAGTAGCCTCATTTTACATATTCCTAATATATATATATATATATATATATTTAATAAAGTATTGAAATAGTTTTCAATCTAAATGTTAAAATATGTTTTATAATTAAGGGTTTTAAATTATTTTAAAAATCTAAAGTTTTGTGCTTGGTTGTTTTCAGTGGAAATAATTATTTGGAAATTTAATTCCTGAGAAAGGTGTGTTGAAAACTGTTTCCAAAAAGGGTCGAAAATGGAAATATATCTTGCGAAGATATTTTGAGGTTAATAAATAATTTTTGAAATTATTTATGGTTGATGGTTGTTTGTGAATGTTAATTGATAGTTAATCCGGTTTGTACGTTTTCGTGGAAAAACGAGTTTGGAGTCGAAGATGGAGCAATGAAGTGCAAGGGGTAGTCGCTCCTAATCCTGAGGATAATTCCAAAATGGATGTAGTAGAAGTAGTGCCTTCGGTTCCGTTCGAACCCGGGACGGACTTGTATGGATGAATGTTTTCAGAACATCATCAGGTGGACGATGAGCATTCTAAGTGAAACGTTCTATAAAGGTAACGCTTAGCCTCAAGCCTCATCAATCGGGAATGACTGAAAATCAGGGGTTATGCAGCAAGGCTAGGTGGGTAGCATCCATTTCAGGGTGAGGTCATCCCTGTCTAGATGTCCCTTTTATTTCGGCTTAGTGGTGCGGTTGCTGATAACAACCGTGGGGTGATCTTACTCGAGATTATCCAGTAAGGGGTAGTCCCGGCCTTGTGTTGTAGGGGATTGGGAGTAATCCTCGGTATGGTGATCTAGGCCACGTACTGTGACAGGTGGTAGCCCAGTGCCTAGTCTTTAGTTGGAAGTTAATTCTCCCTACGTGCCTTTTACGAGTTTTGTTTGTATTACCCACTTTGTGGCTAGTAGCTGGAATTTAATCATGTAATAAATTCGGCTATTTTATTAAGTATTTGTAAATAGAACCTATTATAATATCAGAGGATTTTAATAAAAAGTGTTTTAGCTATCGTAAGGTAAAAACCCGATGTGTTTATTTGTGGCGTGGACTTACAAGATGCTTTTATTTCCAAAGAATTTTTGAAACTTTAATAATCAAATTGAGTGTGATTTTCTCACGCTGGTATTCCAGACTGACTCGGGTATTATTTAACTATAATGCTCGGGTCAGACCGAGTATTATAGAATACATGATATGATGCTGTGGAGCTCATGAGACGAGCTGGATGGCGATACGTACTCCCGTACTTGTTTTAGATATTTCGCTATATTGATTAGCTGTGTATTCAGATTTTGAGGACAGGTTATGATTACTGTCCAGTTGTGTGATATGTATTCTGATGATGTGTGTGTATATATATATAAAACAAATATGTTTGTTTTTGTGTAAAGATCATTTATTATCTATTATATTTTATTCCGCTGCGATGGTTAGATTCTGATGTTGTTTTCTATTTTCTTCTTCTACCTCTTCTTCTTTAACCCAAATGGTTCGTATTTCCATTCATCTAGAGTTGATTGATGTAGAATAGTGTTGACTCAAGGGGTACGGATTTGTGAGTCATTACAATTGGTATCAGAGCTTAGGTTGGAGATAACCTTGGCTCTGGTGGGGACTACTCATTGAAAATAGAGTCTGTAGTACTCTAGAATGAGTTTGAGCATATTAATAGATATGAGCGCGTATTTGTTAGTGAATATAAATTGTTTTGAATATTGTGTTGGCTTATTGGTTGGGTGGAATATGAATTCTAATCGGGTAAGTTGGCTGCTACCCGAGAAGAGTTTATAAACACCTGACACGATAAATTGACACAATATTGTTTTAAAGGTGGGTGAATGAAATAATTTTACCCAAAACATACTTTGATATAAAAGAAAAGTTTTTGCAAACTATTTTGGCTAATATTTGGTTACTTGGATGTTAGGAACGATAATATTAAATTATTATCATTGTTGTGCGAAAATTTAACTAGAAATTGAAAATATAACCAAAGGTTAAGAAAATAAATTCATTTATAAATGTGAATTATAAACGTGATTTATAAATTGAAATATGATCAAATGGGAATTTGTATGAGCATAAATTATACAAATGAATTATAGTTAAAATTTGATTTAAATCAAAGTTGAGATATTAAAACCCCGGAGATTTTAGAAGTGTTTTTCGAAGTGTTTTGAAGATAAATAATAGGATTATTATTTTAAGAATATTTCTGAAAGGAAATTTGTTTCAAATAAATTTTGGGAAGGGATATAACATTGAGCTCACTTCAGTCGCTGGAAAATAACTTCGGTGATGACTACAGCATCATCATTATTCATTTTCGAGTTTCTAAGTGATGGATTGTTGCCAAATTGATTTCGAAGGACTTGTTTGTTTTTGAAATTTCAAAGGAAATTTGTTGGGAATTGTGACGGCCCGGAATTTCTAACAATTTAAATTGGAATATTTAATTGATTTTAAACATTTAAAAGTTAATTTTAATTTGAATTCAAGATATTAATATTTACTTGATAATTAATTTATTGAATTATATAAACTGAAAATTGGGTAAAATGTTGAAGCTGGAGTTTTAAGCTTGGTAAAAATAATTTGAAGGCTTGTAAAATTTATAATGATGATACTGAAGATAATAGAAGGGTTGGAATTTAATTTAAAGGTAATTTGTTTAGTTTTGAAATTATATCGTTTAAATTGAATTTAAGGCACAGTCTCGGAATTCGACGAAACCAGTTTCATTGGATCATAATAGCTAGTTATTATCGGATTTCAATTTTCGTAGCGATCGGAGTTGTTGTTTGACCCTAGCAGCTCAAAACGCTTAGAAACTATTATAATCGATTTAATTTAAAATTTATCGTTTACTTTCGTAACTCGTGCATACGACTAAATTAGCTTTCGAAACACGTTCCATCGTGTTCGGAATATGGGTAAAGCTTTATAATCGCCTCGCGGCATTCCCTAAGAGGAGTTCGAAATTTTAAGTAGCAAGCGATGATGCAGTTTGGAAGTTTTATATAAGATAATATAAAAAAATTAAAATAAATTAGTGAAGATATTTTTATCAACACAAGATATTTTTATAAGTTATCAATCGTACGCAGGAAGCCATTTCCAAGCTATATACATCTTCGTCTCCCTCAAGTTTTGGGACAAAAATCAAACGAAATAAAAAAAAAAAAAAAAAATCAACCTCCCTCCTCTTCGTTCACAACAAGATCAATTAGAAAGAAAAATTATTAACCTACTTCCCAAATTGATTTCGAACCCAGTGGCGGAGGCAATCGAGCATGCGAGGGGAGTGGGATTTTTGGTTCTCGGGTTCTTGCGATGATTTGGGATCAAGGCGGCGAGCTCGAGTTAGTCGCGCGCGTGTCAGGTCTTCAGAGCGGCAATTCGATCTGGGTAGGGAGCATGCGAGGGGAGTGAGATTTATCGAGAATGATTAATATTGTGGTTTAATTAATGTAATTAAATTTTATTAGGATAAATTAAAATATAATTAGAAATCCTTAATTTATGTAATTAAAGATGTAATCAAAGATTGATAAATTAAGATTAATTAATCCATAATAAGTGACTTATGAGAAATTAATTAATATGTAATTAAGGATAAATGAAATTAATATAGTTAATTAATTTATGAGGTAATTAAAGCTTTCTTATTGATTTTAGTTAAAAATAAGTAACATCGTGAAACAAATTAAAGTTAAATTCTTGAATATAATTGAAGGATAATTAATCCAGGGTGATTAATTAAAATGAAAATGAAAGGATGATGGATTAATTGATTTGAAATCAATTAATGTTTAATGGAGAAATCTAAGTGGATGAGGTTAGTAATTCAATCGGGATTAATTTAATTCAATTTGTATATGATTAAGCTTTGCTTATGGATGATTGGATGGTATTGGATGCTTTGAATGAGTTGATATCTCTGATATGAAATGTTGTGTATTTCATTTGGATAACTTGGGTTTGGATGACATGAGACTCGAAGAGGCCGGGATCGGGTATTGGAAAATACTCGGAACCACTTCGAATTCTTATAAATTGATATGTGAGATTAACAAGTTGGAACGAAACATTTTTAAGCGAATCAAACTATTTGATCGAAATGTTGGCAATTGGGAAATTTATGTGTGAAATAAATTATGTCTATGACATATTGTGGATTTGTAAAATTGGTTTGAGTTACCCCGGGTTCTATATAAGATGTGTGATTTGTATTCCATGTTAGATGGGTTTACTCACGCTGGTTTCTAGCTTGACCCGGGTGTTACTTTGGTGTAATGCTCGGGTCAGACCGAGTATTACAGATTTTCAGGTAGGTATGTTCTGGAGCTCAGGAGGCGAGCTGGATGGCAGGAGCGTATAGAATATTTCCACTGTATTTATATTATTGTTAATCCGAGACATGATGATTGTATATATTCTGTGACTGTATATATGTGAAACTCTGGGGTATATTAAATGTAATCGACTGATATAGTATTCTTTTGTAAACTGATATTATTTATTATTATATTTTATCCGCTGCGAATGTGAGTTGTTGTTGTTTCTGTTCTTCTTCTTCTTCTATCTCTTTCTTCTTTTTCATAACTATCTGGAATTTTCGGGTTTCGAAAATTTCGGGTTGTTACAATTGGTATCAGAGTTGAAGGTTAAGCAAGAACCTTGGCTCTGGTGGGGATTACTCATTGAATAGAGTCCGTAGTACTCTAGAATGAGTTGTGTGTCTATATATATAATATATAAGAGCGTACTTGTTATTTTCTTATATAAAGATTTTAAATGATTTTATATAAAAATATATTTAGATATATAAAGCAATATTTCCTTCTATTAAATATTAAGGAGATTGGTTGTTAAATTATTGGAATTAAATTAAGAAGTAATATAATACAACCAAATTGAAATCTTAAACCGGAGTAAGATTAAGTAGCAACAGAAATACAACCCAATTAAAATTAAACTAATCAAAAATGAAATTCTAGAATTATAAAAGAAAAGAAAAAATTGTTAAAAAATTTAAATGAACAAAGTCAATTTGGTTTAAAAAGATAAACTAACCTTTAAGAATTTAACTCGAATTTATATAATTCAAGATGGTTTAAATTTGAAAATTGGAATCGAATTAGTTCAAATTGAATTTGATTTGAATTAATTGGATTTATGATTGATGATGTAAAAGTTTATATATTTAAATTGAATTGATGAGAATGGAGATTGGGAATTGAACAATTTTGACTCTGGACTATTTTCAATATAAATTGTTTTAATATAAACTCATTTTTTCCAAGCTATTAAATACATACAACCTTTCCTTCTTAAAGCCAAATTATTTTATACTTGTTTTACAATTATTTTTGGAGCTATTTAACATTTTTTCAACTGTTTTCTAAACTAATTACTATTTTTCAACTATGTTACAAATTAATTATTAATTTACAACGATTTTGCAGTTATCTAGAATTTTCAAAACTATTTAACTATTTCTCAACTATTTTACAGTATTTTGCAAAATAATAATTATTTTTCAATTACTTATCTATTTTTAAAATTTTCAAGCTATTTTTCTAAAAGTAAACTGGACGGAGTTTAAACTGTTTATGATTAAATATCCAATTGGGATAAGAATTTAGGTGATAATCCAAATAGGGATTAAGGCAAATGTGAATAAGTGAGTGAAAATTTGAGGAAATGTGAAGGGAAAGGAAATTGATTTGGCTAATAATCAATGAAGTTAAATTCGTAGGATGTACGTATATTATTCTATCGCATAGTGATTTGATCAAGATTCGAGCATGGAATTTCGAGATAGTTTATCGATCGGAGTTGGGATTTTTCACTCGATTTTCGACGGCGAACCTGGATATGGATTGTTGATTGGTTCTGGATATTCTCTATCATAGTTATAGCTATGCAAGGAGAATGATGGTTTCTGATCAAGAAACCAGATCTGTGTCCGCACTAGGAAGCCGGGTGGACGATACTAGTTTGGAAGTGAAATTGTGTGATCGAGCGAGCGATCAGATTGGTATAGCGTACGGATGATAGATGTACATCGTACGGTTTTGAATGAAATTGATATTGGAAAGAGTAATCAAATTTGAATGTTTGATTTGAATAAACAAAGTTATATATCTTTGTTATATATAAGATGAAACTCCACTTGTTGAATCTATTGCTGGAAGAAAGGATTTTTTGAAAGTGTTTGAAGTATAAAAGGAATTTTATACAAGTTGAAATGATCCAAAGTTTTAAAAATTATATATATCTATATATATAAAGGATCTAATGAGGATTTTGGAAAAGGTTTTGGGAACCTTTGGATTTGGAAAGGCTTTTGATTTTTGGGTAAGATCAATATTGGAATTTGGAAAGCCTAGTTTGAGAATTATCGATTTTGGGATAATCGATTTTGTGAAAAGGAGCTTTGATGAAATTCATACTAGGTGTATGATTTGAAAGATACTATATGTATATAGTATAAAGTGTCTTGATGATGGCTTTGGAAAAAGGCGCTCCCTTGAAATGAACTTCTCAGGAGTGCCACTAGGTGGTGCTGCCTTGAGCCCCAGGGAGTGTTCTAAAGTTGATCCTGTGAGGAGTCCGGACAAAACTAGTTCCTGAGGTTTATTGGGTAGCGTAAGTCGAGGGCGTTGATGCCTACATGGGCATTTGGGTTATGCTGTGACGACAGTGTAACTCGATGTCACTGCGATCTACTGTGGGGACCATAGCGAAAATCGTGTGGAGGATGAGTGCCAACAGTCTACACTTGATTTTGCCGGGAAGGCAACGCAACATCGGTAGACTGCGATCTATGGTCGAGTGGAGTGGAGAAGTTTCATTCTTTTGGCAGCGAAATTCGAGGGCGCTGATGCCTACAGTTATATGGGTTTTTGCTCTGATAGCTACGTAATCCCAGTTGTAGCTGCGATCTGTAGTGGGTTCCATGGTGTAATCGAGGGGCGCGGAAGCCTACAGTTATCTATGGATTTTGTCGGGATGGCAACGTAACCATCGGGTTAACTGCGACTATGGATGGGGGTGATGATTTCCAGAGCATTATCACCAAACATATTTCCTCTATTTTCAAAAAAAACTGTTTTCGATATTTTCAATAAAATTATTTTTCAAGTATTTTCACTGGATGTTGAGGATGAGTCTACTAAGTACTTATGGATCTTTATTCCTATGACTGAATTTCTGTGACAACAAGGACAACTGGTTGATACATCGAGTTATAAGAAATATTTTATAAAAGCTATTTTGATAATATTATGTGAATTTAAAGGCATTTCTACAATTTTAAAATAAAAGAGTTCGAATTTTGGAAAATCAAGGGAAATCCAAACTGAAATTATAAAATTGAAACTCGGGAAAATTTAATGAAGTGACTCTTTTTAATTAAAAATCGAATATTAAATTAAAAGTGGAAGTAAGCTAATCAGCTAAATAAATTATTTAATAGTGTATGTTAATAAAATTTAACTCGGTTAAATAAAATGGATTGTAAGTTGATAATGGGTTTGGGAATGAATTCGAATTTTAAATAGAATTCGACTTAGATTCAATAATGAATTAAAAAAGAGGAGATGTTGTAACATAAAAATAAAATAGAGTTGGATTGGAAAATGTGATGGTTTGAATTACAAATAAAATTCAAGGGTGATTTGAATAATATTTAATGAAATTTGCAAGTGAATTGGATATAAGAGAAGTGATGTCATATGAAATGGAAGTGATTATAATAGAAATGGTTTGAGTTGCAAAACAAAACTCAAGTGAATAGAAATAGATTGAGAATGGCCTTGTATTAATAAAATAAATTCAAAAATGAATTAAGTAAATTAAAATTTTAAAATGTTAATTGAATTAAATAATAAATGGATGAAGTCTGACTGAATAAAAACTAAATCAAAGTTGTGATTGGAATTGGATTATTAGACTGAATTTAAGTTCGGTGGCATATTAATTGAAGTATAAATGAGTTAAGTATGTGCTTGGATATTATTTTGATAAATTGAGAAGGTGAATTTAAAATTAAAATTTAGAATGGATGGGCTCACTGAATTTAATGGAATTTGATTAAATGAGAATCAAATAGAAGTAAACTTAAGTTTGATGTTGGAATAAATTAAAGTAAATTAACCTAAGTTTAAAATTTATGGAAGCTCGGCTTCGAATAAAGGTGAAAGCCCATTAAATAAAAGCTTGGATTGAATTAATTTGGGAATGGCTAGAAGTATACAAGAATGGAATATGTCGAGCTAAATGAATGATTGGTGAATAAATTAGAAATGAAATGAAAATAGTTACAGAATGAGTTGAAATTAATTTAAAGTAGTTATAAACTAAATAAATGCTCTATTAAGCGAATATTGTCGAGTTGGTATAGAATGAATCATCGTATGACGTAAACAAAAATAATTAAATTTCTATGAGTTGATAGAGATTAAATAAAATCAATTTTGAATCATTTGAAGTGAATATGAGCTTGATTGGATTAAAAATAAATTGAATGTAAGCAGTTGAGTTGTAAACCAATAAAATTGAAATGGTATATGAATTGGTTGAAAACAATGGAATTAATTTTGAAAACATATAAATTGCTTTTGGAAGTTATTTAGAATGCATTTCTTTTAGAATTGATGTGTTATAGTTGTTTAAGTGAGAGAAATGTTATAAACTTCATATATATAGTGCTTATACGTTTAAATTGAGTAAGTACAGGTACCCGAAGGTCGTTTGGCTGGATTTGGTTGCACTAATTGCTAAAATAAATAAGCTGCTTGCTTAAAATGCTAAATAAAGGTACGGCTACGCAATAAAAATAGGAAATATGAACTGTTTTTGTTTTTTCCGACCGTGTGGGTCGATGTATACGTATTTATATCAATTGTCAAATTGCAAAAGCTCCTCCATACAAAGGAGACTCTGCCAAAATTTTCTAAAAATTTTGGGAGTTGGAAAAAATTTTGAAAGAAAAAATTCGTTGGCGACAAAACGATTACAAATTGGAAATTAAAATAAATCAGTAGATGAAACTAATATGAATCAGTTATAAATGGAAGATAAAATTTAATATTCAAAATTGAAAATAAATTGAATCCATATGAAAACGGGAAAAACTAATTTGAATAGAAGTGGGTATGAAACTTATGTAAGGAAATGTATACAATGATTTGAAAGATTACGATAGAATATTGTTGTTAAGTAAGATATGCAGGTATTAAAGGGGAAAGGAAAATTGATTGTGATTCCAAAGAAAAATTTGAATTGCCTGACTAAAAGGTATGTATTTAAATATTTGCATGGAACCGGATTGGGTTTTGATCTAACCACTTGGCTTTCTATTTTCTTTTCGGAATTTGGGAGCCCGTAGAGGCCTTTTGTAGTTGTACCGAGCTAGCCGCGCAAAGGAGACGCTGGCAAAAAAATTCGAAAATTTAGAGAGTTAGAAAAATTTTGAGAAAATTTGATAATTCAAAATTTGATTTTTAATTTAAACTTGAATAAGTGAAGTAAATTAATGTTGTTGGAAACTATAGAAGGTTTTGGAAAGTTAGTTGAGGTGATGGTGGAGATTTAATAAAAGATAATTGGTAGGATGTTGAGTTGTAGGTTTGGGAAAAGGGTAAATGGGTATTGGACCATTCTTCCTAATAGTAATTTCAGAGACGAAATTCTTTTAAGAGGGGAGGAATGTGACGACCCGGAATTTCTAATAATTTAAATTGGAATAATTAATTGATTTTAAACATTTAAAAGTTAATTTTAATTTGAATTCAAGATATTAATATTTACTTGATAATTAATTTATTGAATTATATAAACTGAAAATTGGGTAAAATGTTGAAGCTGGAGTTTTAAGCCTGGTAAAAATAATTTGAAGGCTTGTAAAATTTATAATGATGATACTGAAGATAATATAAGGGTTGGAATTTAATTTAAAGGTAATTTGTTCGGTTTTGAAATTATATCGTTTAAATTGAATTTAAAAATAGCCTTCCGAGGCACAGTCTCGAAATTCGACGAAACTATTTCATTAGATCTGTAATAGTTAGTTATTATCGGATTTCAATTTTCGTAGCGATCGGAGTTTTCGTTTGACCCTGGCAGCTCAAAACGCTTAGAAACTATTATAATCGATTTAATTTAAAATTGATCGTTTACTTCCGTAACTCGCGCATACGACTAAATTAGCTTCAAAAACACGTTCCATTGTGTTCGGAATACGGGTAAAGCTTTATAATCGCCTCGTGGCATTCCCTAAGAGGAGTTCGAAATTTTAAGTAGCAAGCGATGAGGCAGTTTGGAAGTTTTATATAAGATAAAAAAAAAATTAGTGAAGATATTTTTATCAACACAAGATATTTTTATAAGTCATCAATCGTACGCAGGAAGCCATTTCCAAGCTACATACGTCTTCGTCTCCCTCAAGCTTCGGGACAAAACTCAAACGAAATTAAAAAAAACTCAACCTCCCTCCTCTTCGTTCACAACAAGATCAAGTAGAAAGAAAAAATTATTAACCTAATTCCCAAATTTGATTTCGAACCTAGTGGTGTAGGCAATCGAGCATGCGAAGGGAGTGGGATTTTTGGTTCTCGGGTTCTTGCGATGATTTGGGATCGAGGCGGCGAGCTCGAGTTAGTCACGCGCGTGTCAGGTCTTCAGAGCGGCAATTCGATTTGGGTAGGGAGCATCGTGAGCGGGTCGCGATTGGGTGATGCTCGTTCGAGGCTCGAAGTCGCAACCACAAGCGGTTCAAGGTATCGCGACCTGGTAGATCATGGATTTGAGGATGCGCTTTTCGGGTACCGACTGTAGCGAGATGTCGCTCGCAATTGGGATTGTGGTCGGGACTTGGTATCGCGATCGGAGCAAATGTGTATGTTGGTGCCGTAGTTCAACGGTTAGGAGGTCGTTTTGGATGTACGTGGGAGATGGGCAGTGGCAGTGAGGTATAACTTTGATAATTTTAATCATCTCTGTGTTTAATTAGAAGGAAAAAATTATAAATCCATTTATAGTGAAATATATGTAAGGGCAATTTATATATATATTTATGAATACGATCTTTGAGTATAAAAGAATTTATAAAAGTTAGATTTTGAAATCTATAAATGATTTTTATAAATGGATAAGTAGTTTCAAGAGGAAAATTTTCTGGTTTGAAAATAAAATCATTAATCTAATTAATAAATGGAAATTTACCGTTCGCTTGTTTCAAATACTAATAAATTATATAATGTTATACAAGATCAAATCCTTGGAAACAAGTCAGTTTGGAATGAACTGCAAATAGCGAAATAAAAGGTGAGTAAATCTCACGATTCTGGGTTTTTATTTAAATTTAGATGGTTAAATTGAAATGATTGATTGAATGGTTGAATTGAATTGATATGCTATAGTGTATCGTAATGTCTAGATTATATTGGAATGATTGGTAGTTTGGAATGATTATTATTGGCAATTGGAATAATGAATGCTGTGAGTTGCCTGAATATTTCGGTACCCTGAGTTATCAAAATATATAAACTGGATTTTTGTAAGGAATATAAGGGTGAATTTTGAAAGTGAAATAATTGTAGAATAAAAAAATAGAATGAGTTGGAAAGAAATGAAAATGATATTTAGAAACTGAAGTTAAAATTGTAAAGTAGAGATGTAAAACGAGTTCTAAATCAAAGTTAAATCTAACAAATAAAGTTTTTAAATATTAAGTGTTTTAACAACTTGAATGTTTACGTGTAATTGTAAATTGACTTGAATTTAAAAATAAATTTGGCTTTAAATTCCTTTAAGCTTCTATTATAAAACGAGTAATTAATTTGTTTAATGAAGTAAACAAACAATAGTTAATTGCACGTTGAGATTTATCGAGAATGATTAATATTGTGGTTTAATTAATGTAATTAAATTTGATTAGGATAAATTAAAATATAATTGGAAATCCTTAATTTATGTAATTAAAGATGTAATCAAAGATTGATAAATTAAGATTAATTAATCCATAATAAGTGACTTATGAGAAATTAATTAATATAAGTAATTAAGGATAGATGAAATTAATATAGTTAATTAATTTATGAGGTAATTAAAGATTTCTTATTGATTTTGGTTAAAAATAATTAACATCGTGAAATGAATTAAAGTTAAATTCTTGAATATAATTGAAGGATAATTAATCCAGGGTGATTAATTAAGATGAAAATGAAAGGATGATGGATTAATTGATTTGAAATCAATTAATGTTTAATGAGAAATCTAAGTGGATGAGGTTAGCAATTCAATCAGGATTAATTTAATTCAATTTGTATATGATTAAGCTTTGCTTATGGATGATTGGATGGTATTGGATGCTTTGAATGAGTTGATATCTCTGATATGAAATGTTGTGTATTTCATTTGGATAACTTGGGTTTGGATGACATGAGACTCGAAGAGGCCGGGATCGGGTATTGGGAAATACCCGGAACCTTTTCGAATTCTTATAAATTGATATATGAGATAACAAGTTGGAATGAAACGTTTTTAAGTGAATCGGACTATTTGATCGAAATGTTGGCACTTAGGAAACTTATGTGTGAAATAAATTATGTCTATAACATATTGTGGATTTGCAAAATTGGTTTGAGTTACCCCGGGTTCTATATAAGATGTATGATTTGGATTCCATGTTAGATGGGTTTACTCACGCTGGTTTCCAGCCTGACCCGGGTGTTACTTTGGTGTAATGCTCGGGTCAGACCGAGTATTATAGATTTTCAGGTAGGTACGTTCTGGAGCTCAGGAGGCGAGTTGGATGGTAGGAGCGTATAGAATATTTCCGCTGTATTTATATTATTGTTAATCCGAGACATGATAATTGTATATATTCAGTGACTGTATATATGTGAAACTCTGATGTATATTAAATGTAATCGACTGATATAGTATTCTTTTGTAAACTGATATTATTTATTATTATATTTTATCCGCTGCGAATATGAGTTGTTGATGTTTCTTTCTTCTTCTTCTTCTATCTTTTTCTTCTTTTTCATAACTATCTGGAATTTTTGGGTTTCGAAAATTTCGGGTCGTTACAGGAACAAAAATCAGGATTGGTTTAAAATTTTGAGAAGTGTGATTTGGAGATAATAATGATTGCAAAATGATTAACCAAAAGCCGGATGTTTAAAAATCTTGATGAGATAGGTTATAAGCTTATAAATTGAGATGATTTTTAAATAAGGAAGAAAAATATGAGCTTTGAATGTTGGAATTAAAATTTAAAGTGAAAAGTTAAATAAATTCAATTTGGAGAAACAAAATTATGAAACGAGTGAACTTAAGCTAAGTTTAATGTTGAATTGAATTTGAATTAAACTGAAAATAAAATTTAGTTGTATTCGAATAAAATCAGAATGGAATTGAATTAAAATGAATTCAGGAAGTTACTGATAATATAGAATGGAATAAAATTCTTACTTAAATAAATAAGAGTAAATTGAATAAGTATTGAATTGGGGTAAATAAGCTCCGGAAGCTTATAAAAGAATTGAAAAGCATTGAAATAATATATATATATATATATATATATATTGAACTCAGGAAAAATTTAATGAAGTGATTTTTGTAATAAAATTAAATATTGATTTAAAAGTTGGATGTAAGCTAATTAGCTAAATAAATTATTTGATAGAATATGTTAATAAAATTTAACTCGGTTAAATGAAATGGGTTGTGAGTTAATATTGAAATTTGGAAATAAAGCTCAAGTTATAAATCAAATTCGACTTGAATCGTTAGTGAAGTAAATAAAATTGGAAATGGCCTTGTAATCAATTAAATGAATCGAATCTGGAAGTTTAGAATTTATACGAAACAGATAAACTAATCAAATAAATTTGTAGTTTGAAATGAGATTTGATTGAAATAGAATCAAGTTAAATTGAAAAGGAAAATTTATTTGTAAAATGAAAATGAGCTTAAGTATGAAATTTGAATAATTTGAAATAAATTTATTTAAATTTAAAAGTAGTGGAAGCTTGGCTTCGAGTAAGGGTAAAAGTCCATTAAATAAAAGTTTGGGTAAATTTAAATTGGGAAATGGTTATCAATATATAAGCATGGAATGGTTCAAGCTTAATAAAATGGTCTCAAATGAAATGAAGGCAAATATGGAATGAAACGTAAATGAATGGATCGTGAATAAAATTAAAAAGGAATAAAATTGAAATAGAATGTGTCGAGCTAAATAAAATGGTTGTAAATGAATTAAGATAGAAGGAATTAAATAATAAATTGAGTTGGAATTAATTTAAAATGATTATAAGCTTAAGTAATTGCTATTTGCATAAATAACATCAAATTTGCACAGAACATTTGTCATTCTATCGTAAACGAAAGTAAATGTATTAACAGAGGTGGATAGAATTGATTTTTAAATCAATTGGAATAATATAGGTTTGTTAAAAAATTAAAAATGAATTGAATGTAAGCAAGTGGGTTGTAAACCGTTCAAATTGAATGAAAATGGTATATGAATTAATTGAAAACAGTTGAATTAGCATTAAAACTATATAAATTGCTTACGGAAAGTGTTAAGTATGCATTGCTTTTAGAACTCATGTGTTTAACTATTGCAAATAAGTGAAATGTTGTTAAACTTCATATATATGGCACTTACATGTTTTAGTTGAGTAAGTACAGGTTCAGGGAAGTCGTTGGGCTGGATTTGATTTCGCAAAATGCTAATTAAATAAGCCGCTTGCTTAAAAATGCTAAATAAAGGTACGCCTACGCAATAAAAATAGGAAATATGAGTTGTTTTGTTTTTCCGACTGGGTGGGTCGATGTATATATATTTATATATTTTGTCAAATTGCAAAAGCTCCTCCGTACAAAGGAGACTCTTCCAAATAAATTCGAAAATTTTAGGAGCTAGAAAATTTCTGAAAATTTTGTTAGCGACAAAACGATTTCAAATTGGAAATTGAAATAAATTAGTGGATGAAACTAATTTAAAATAGTAATATGAATCAGTTATAAATGGAAGATAAAAATCAATATTCAAAGTTGAAGATAAACTAAATTCATATGGAAATGGGAAAACTAAATTGAATAGAAGTAGATATGAAAACTTCTGGAAGAAAGTGTATAAAATGATTTTAAAAGCTATGATTGGATAATATTGCTACGTAGGATATGCAGGTATTATAAAGGGAAAGGAAAATTGGTTTCAATTTTAGAAGATAAATTTGAATTGCTCGACTAAAAGGTATGTGTTTAAATTTTTGTATGAAATTTGATTGGGTTTTTGATCTAGCCACTTGGCCTTTTGTTTTCTTTTGGAATTTGGGAGCCCGTAGAGGCATTTTGTAGTTGTACCAATCTAGCCGCGTAAAGGAGATGCTGGCAAAAAAAATCGGAAATTAAGAGAGTTAGAAATTTTTTGAGAAAGTTTTGATAATTTAAATTTTGATTTAAACTTAAATTTGAATAAATGAAGTAAATAATGTTGTTGGAAACTATGGGAAAGTTTGGAAAGTTAGTAAGAATGATAATGGGTCTTTTATAAAAATATAATTCGTAAGATGTTGAATTATTTGGTTTTAGGGATAAGTAAACGGGTATTGGACCATTCTTCCTAACTAGTAATTTTGGGGACGAAATTTTTTTAAGGGGGAGGAATGTGACGACCCGGAATTTTTTATGTTTGAAATTGGGATATTTAGTTGATTTTAAATATTCCTATAGTATATATTTTTAATAAAGTATTAAAGTAATTTTTCATTTTAATGTTTTAAAGGATAATAGAAGTTTTAAAATTTAAATTTAACAATGATTTGTTCATTTTTGAAAATATATCGTTTAAATCGATATTTAAAAATAGCCTTCTGAGGCGCAGTCTCGGAATTCGACGAAACTAGTGCCATTGGATCTGTAATATTGAATTATTATCGGATTTCAATTTTCGTAGTGTTTGGAGTTATTGTGTGAGCATACGATATACAAACGCGCTTAAATCTATATCGAAAATTCAATATAATAACTGGGTTCAAAAAGCTATCTTAATCTCCATACGATCGAATTGGGGCTCGAAACCTTTTCCATTGCGTTTGAAATAGAGGTATAACCTTATAAACGCCTAGCGGCACACCCTGATAGGAGTTCGCAATTTTAAGCTACGTAAATCGAGACAATTTGAATTTAAATTAATATATAAATTTATATACCGTCGTCTGCAGCGAAATTCCCTTCCCATCAGTCTATTTTCTTTCACCATCACGCCTTTTTCAAAACACTATTGCTTCCCTTCTTCAATACGCCAACATCTCATCTTTTCTTCTTAATAAGCAGAGTGTGACATTCCTTTCTCCTTCAAAGCAGCTCGAAGCCGAAGAAATAAATTAATAAATTATTATATACACGTTCCTCTTCACATCGACGACTTCCTTTCCTAATCCAAATCGTTTCCCCAGTTCGAAATCAGAAAAAAAAGAGGCAGCGAGCACAAGGCTGTGGAGGGGAAGTGAAGCTCGAAATAGGTCGCAGATGTCGCGAGGCCATGGGATTGGGCGACGTTTCGCGTTCGGCTTTGGATTCGAGTCAATTTAGGGGAGAATGAGGCGACGAGGTGTTATCGATCGTTGGAAGGGGAAGATTCACGATGAAGTCGCGAATGAGTTAGGCTCGCATGTGACGCTACCAGCGAGGAAGGGGTTGCGAAGTCGAAGTTTCGAATGTCTGGAAGAGGTGGCATCAAGCTCGAGCATGGCTTGTCGGCATCGCGTAAGCGAAGCTCACGCGCGTGCACTCGCGAGAAGTAGGGGATGGCCATGACAGTTATGCGTGGCGATCGGAGGGGAGGTGACTCCTGATGCTCACGAGGCAGAGGCTGATAGGGTTATGAGGTAATCTTTAGCCTATACTATTATTGCATAATTAATTTTGAGAAGAAAAAAAATGTGTTATCAGTAAAACAGAATACATATATAAGTCATTTTAAGTATAAATGTTTTCAATTAAAGAAGAAGAAAAAAATATACATATATAAATATTTTATCCTACTAGTTATTTCAAAAGAAATGGGTTTGATGATTAAATATTTTAATTTACTTATTTAATTATTGGGTGACTAAAGATAATTTGTTAAAGAAATTTTGGTTTAAAAATTTAAAATTAAATTATAATTCAAAATAAATAAGTAAATGTTAATTAATTATTGGATTAATTCAAGTATTAATAAAATCATCTAATATGTGACAAGGTCAAAAACGGGGAAATCAAGGCAAGATTGAAGTGATTTTAAACCGAAGCAAAGGTGAGTTAATCTCACTCATCTGGCAATAATTTAAATTTTAAATGATTAAATTTAAATAATTGGTTGAATGGTTGAATTGATTTAATGTGCTATATTATAGTATATAATACATCTTGGAATGATTAGTTTTCCGCATTATATAGCGGATGAGACCTATGCGCCGCATAATAGCGGATGATATTATATTTAAAACCCATATACCATGATATTCCATCTCGAAGTGGAATTGGTATTTTATATTATGCAAACATTTGTGGATGTAAGGAAACAGGTTGGAGGGATCCAACTGGATTCCTCAAAATTATTTATATTATTTAATATTCTCTGCTATGAATATTTAATATTCTATGATGAATATTATTGATAATTTGAAATATTGAAGCTATGGTTTACTTGAATATATTTTAGTACACTAAGTTATCGAAATATATAGAATTGGATTTTTGAAAAGAAAATACAAAGAAGAGAATTTGTAAGTGAAATAATTATAGAGAATTTAAATAAATTAAGAATGAACTGGATAAGAATAATAGTGGTTTTAAAATTTTAATAAATAAATTCTGTATATGAAAAGGAAATTTAGAATAAACAGGAAGATAATGAATTTTAAACTTCAGTGTTATTATTTAAAAGAATAAAGCATATATTTTTAATTTAAGATTTAGATTATTGAAAAGAATAAAGAAGAAATTTGAAAAATCAGAAATTGGTATGTTTCAGTTAAAAGAATTAAAATCAAAACGAAAAAAATAATAAAGACTATAATTAATGGATTTTGAAATGAATTGAGTAAGTGAAGAAATTTATTTCAAAATGGAATAAATTGGAAATCAACTTGAAAATTTATTTAAGTGGTTGAAGTTGGATCTTTAAAAGAGAAGTGGGACTTTGGAATTTATACACTAGGTTTATAAAAGTAAAGTAATATATCGATGGATATTTGGAGAAATAAATCCACGATGGAAAGTTACTAAAGGAATGAGACATTTTGTCTAAAAATAAATAGTGATTTATTTTTAAAAGATGTGAAAGATAAGTATATTTCCCTGGATAGCCAACTACGTTTCAAAGAAAATGTTTAAAAGTTTTAATGTCGTTTTAAAAAAGCATGTTTTAGAAAATTTATTATTTCAACATTTAAATTCTAAAGTAAGTATTTTCTTTTAATCTATTATAGCAGTAATTATTTAAAGGAGACTTGGTATTTTGTTTAAAAAGAGAAAATCTAGTTTTATATTTTATAAGTAGCCTCATTTTAAATATTCCTAATATATATATATTTTTAATAAAGTATTGAAATAGTTTTCACTCTAAATGTTAAAATATATTTTATAATTAAGTGTTTTAAATTATTTTAAAAATCTAAAGTTTTGTGCTTGGTTGTTTTCAGTGGAAATAAATATTTGGAAATTTAATTCATGAGAAAGGTGTGTTGAAAACTGTTTTCAAAACGGGTCGAAAATGGAAATATATCTTACGAAGATATTTTGAGGTTAATAAATAATTTGGTGAAATTATTTATGGTTGATGGTTGTTTGTGAATGTTAATTGATAGTTAAATAACCGACTATCAATATTGGACAATGCGCTGATCGTTTCGAAGAGACCGGGATCGGGATTAATTTCTCGAAAACCACTTCAATCCAGTTTGTACGTTTTCATGGAAAAACGAGTTCGGAGTCGAAGATGGAGTAGTGAAGTGCAAGGGATAGTCACTACAAATCCTGAGGATAATTCCAAAATGGATGTAGTAGGGTAGTGCCTTCGGTTCCGTTCGAACCGGGACGGACTTGTATGGATGAATGTTTTCAGAACATCGTCAGGTGGACGATGAGCATTCTAAGTGGAACATTCTAAAAAGGTAACGCTTAGCCTCAAGCCTCATCAATCGGGAATGACTGAAAATCAGGGGTTATGCAGTAAGGCTAGGTGGGTAGCACCCATTTCAGGGTGAGGTCATCCCTGTCTAGATGTCCCTTTTATTTCGGCTTAGTGGTACGGTTGCTGATCACAACCGTGGGGTGATCTTACTCAGGATTATCCAGTAAGGGGTAGTCCCGGCCTTGTGTTGCAGGAGATTGGGAGTAATCCTCGGTACGGTAATCTAGGCCACGTACTGTGACAGGTGGTACCCCAATGCCTAGTCATTAGTTGGAAGTCCATTCTCCCTACGCACCTTTTACGAGTTTTGTTTATATTACCCACTTTGTGGCTAGTGGCTGGAATTTAATAATGTAACAATTTCGGCTATTTTATTAAGTATTTGTAAATAGACCCTATTATAATATCAGAGGATTTTAATAAAAAGTGTTTTAGCTATCGTAAGGTAAAAACCCGACATGTTTATTTGTGGCGTGGTCTTACGAGATGCCTTTATTTCCAAAGGATTTTTGAAACTTTAATAATCAAATTGAGTGTGATTTTCTCACGCTGGTATTCCAGACTGACTCGGGTATTATTTAACTGTAATGCTCGGGTCAGACCGAGTGTTATAGAATACAGGATATGATGCCGTGGAGCTCAAGAGACAAGCTGGATGGCGATACGTACTCGCGTACGTGTTTTAGATATTCTGCTGTGTTGATTAGCTCAGATTTTGAGGACAGGTTATTATTACTGTCCAGTTGTGTGATATGTATTCTGATGATGTATATGTGTATAAAACAAATATGTTTGTTTTTGTGTAAAGATCATTTATTATCTATTATATTTTATTCCGCTTCGATGGTTAGATTCTGATGTTGTTTTCTATTTTCTTCTTCTACCTCTTCTTCTTTAACCCAAATGGTTCGTATTTCCGTTCATCTTGAGTTGATTGATGTAGAATAGTGTTGACTCAAGGGGTACGGATTTGCGGGTCATTACAAACACCGACACGAATCTATCCAAATACTCACAGAAGACTCAGTTCATCAAATCCACAAAGAAAGCAAGTGCATTCGTCAATCCGAATGGCATCACTAACCATTCGTATGATCCATATCTAGTTCGAAATGCTGTCAAAGGAATACCGTCCTCTGCCACTCTTAACTGACCGAAACCTATCGCCAAATCCAACTCGAAAAACACTCCGGGTCCACACAACTGATTAAATAGATCATCAATTCTCGACATATTCTTGATCGTCCTCTCATTTAGCTTACGATAGTCGATACACATTTCCAACGACCCATCTGGTTTCTTCAAGAATGCCTCAGCCGCTCCCGAAGGCGAACTGCTTGGTCTAATAAGATTTCTTTCTTTTAGATCCACTAGCTGAACCTTCAATTCCTTCATCTCAGTTGGTGTTGTCCTGCTAGGTGGTCTGCTCATGGGTTCGGCTCTTGGCACAAGATCCATCCAAAACTCAACAACCCGTTTTGATGGTAGTCCTTTGAGTAGGCTCAAAGACATCTGCAAACTCTTTTGCTACCCGAACCAGACTTAGCTCTTTTTCCCATTCCATTGCACTTAAAAAAGCACAACTACACGGTCGGAATTCTCTATTGAGAATATAATTCGGTTATGACTATCAGGGTGTCTAAGTGATATCTCCCCATCTTGGAAAAATATCCTAGCCTCATACCTTCTCAACCAATCCATACCCAAAATGATTCTGAAATACGAAATCGAAAACATACAAACTGCATGCAAAATTATGACCTGAAAAATCAAGTTCTAACCGATCATGTCTCATCCCCAGAGTTGCATGCTCTTCTATTGGATTCGCAACCCTTAAGGAAACAAGGATGTGAGTTCTAAGTATAACCTATCAACCAAACAATAGGGTATAAATGAATGTGATGCAGCAGTATCAAATAGGATCCTAACTGGTGTACACTGAATCAAAAACATACCTCCCATCATAGTCTTCCCTTTATCAGCTGTAGTTGGCTTAGGAGGCGATCCAACAGCAAAAAATGTCCCTTGTCCTCCCTAAATGGTTCCGGACTTTAGTTCTTATAATGCCCAACTTGGTCGTAGTTAAAGCACTTCACATTCTTCTTATATGCAGCCTTCTTCCCCTTGAACTGATCGGCACTCATTAGCATAATGACCCTTCTTGTCACACTTGTAGCAAATTAAATCATCCATTTCTTTCTTGGCAGCATCTCCCTTATGGGCTCCCTTCTTCTTAAAGAAATTTCTTTTCTTCCCTTGAGAACCCTGAATTTCAACTGGCTTCTCTCTAGCACAAACAACAAGCATCTCCTCATGGTGAATAGCCATCTCTCCCCCCATATTATAAGGATCATGGATATATCTCAAAGTTGCTCTAGCAAGCACGGATCTCAATCCCCGAATTAACCTCTCATTTCCCTTGATGTTAGTGTCTGTAATAGCATACCCATATCGAGACAGCTCATCAAATCTAGTGGCATACTCGATAACCGACAACTTTTCGTGAACTAGATTCATAAACTTTCTCACCAATGCCGACTTAGCAACCTCAGATAAAAACCTCTATTCAAATCTCCTTCTGAATTCAGCCCACGTCAACTCTTCCTTCGAAACTCCGGCAGTAACAATATTCAATGAAGTGCTGACCCTTGTAACTGTCTAGAGGACAACATTCTTTTTTGCTCATCATTTAAACCCAAATCACCAAAGATACGTTCACAATGCAGCAGCCAATTCTCTACTTTTATGACATCCTCCATTCCCAAATATAGTTTTCCACCAAGACTGGTGTAGTCTCTACTCAACTTACCATAATTAATCCAATTGGAGCCATAGGATTAGCTCCTCCAACATTCTCAGCAACTCCAACAGCAGCTCCTGCTTGTATCACATTAACGAAGAACTGATATAACTCCTCCATTTCTACTAGTGGATTTCCAATACCCACATTGGCTATAGCAATTTGGTTATCATTAGCCTGTTGACCTTGGTTCCTCCTGGTATTAAGTTGAGCATTTTCATTAGTTGTGGTGCTTCCTTCATCGAGATTTCCTCTTCCATTTTTTGCTTCCATATCTTCTTTCTCGTAAATCTGCATACCAGCCTTAGTAAGATATAGAAGAACGGTCTAGGAGAGAGGGGAATACATACTTATATATATTGGTACGTTACTATAGCGTTATCCCAAATCCCGATCATATTTCTTATTCATTAGATTATGTTTCAAAAAGCTTTTAGGTTTAGCTTTTCTTTTATGTCTTCATAAACCTAAGCTCTGATACTGACTTGTAACATCCCCCTACTTAAAGGCCCAAAACTAATGGCAAATGTTGCAGTCATCCATAGTTATTAATCATAGGCGACCAAATACAGTGGTATTAGATCCATTGATACACAGAAATACATGAATATGGAAAAAAAATTAAAACATCAAACAAGATCACTTTCCATTTCAAAACATTTATAATTCATTACATAATCCCACAATCGTCAACCACGTTCATAGAAAATAGATTTATTACAATATACGCTAAGAACAACATATGAAGATGTATCCTTGGATGATCAGAGTATGTACAGTTTGACTTATAAATAGACAACGAAATCAAATAAAATAGAACTCCAGATATCTATCATGCCTTCGGCACGTCTCTGGAAGCTTTATTCATCTAATGAAGTACTAGAAAACCTCAACTCTCAAACAACTCAAAATCAATTGAGTACCCGAGTGTTTAAGGTAAAAACATAAGCTTCGAGTTAGACATAAAGCCTGTTATAAATAATAATCTACCATCTCAAACCATTTAGATATCTAGTGAGACCATGTCGTTTAGCGGAACGGGTTTTCCCTTCACTAGTATCCTTAAACATTTATAAAACCATATATTGTGCCTCTGCATCCACAATGGTTAAAACAATTCAAAACAATATGATATGATACTATGCAAGACAAGTAAATCAATTCTAGATTACCCATCTCCATTCGTTTTGACTATCTGTCTCAATTATCGTTTCTATGTTTACTATTAACCTAACAGTTTTCATGGACTGACTAATAACCGATAAAATATTTAAGGACTCCCAGTCCAATTACATAGTTTTCATGGGATTACTATGAACCTATTGGTAACTCTAATATATATACTCTTATCCTAGTTTTCATGGGATGACTAGGAACCTATTGGCAACTCCAATATCTTTTCTTCTTATCTTAGTTTTCACAGGCTGAGTAGGAACCTACTGACATCAGTCAATATCTTAATCCGAACATAGTTTTAATGGGTTCATTATAAACCTATTGGCCCCTGCCAATATCAAATCATAATTTTCATGGGCTGACTATGAACCAGTCTTTTTGACATCTTTAATTATACATAGTTTTCATGGGCTTGTTATGAACCTATCAGCACCTGCCAATATCTTTTCCTATACACGGTTTTCATAGGCTTACTGAGAACCTATTGGCCTATGCTAATATCTGCCTTTAATATTTTAGCATCCTATATTCTAGTCCTTCTGATCTCATGGATGCATTTCTACTCGTTCAAGAGTTAATTTAATTTATATTCACTACTGGGTTAACCTAGCTAGTTGTTCTGCCCTTTCCCAATATACAGTTATGGGTCCATTACAATGTGAATATATACATATATGAAGAAGCAAACATAATAACTTGCTTAATCCCTTTATTCCTTTTATCAAAGAAAATGTCTTTAAAAACTCCTTTTCAAAACACTTTATTTACTTATGCCGTGGTTTTCTTTTAAAATGAGATTGGTTACTTGTTTTGAAAACTATAACTTTCAAAACCTTCAAAACCTAACTTTCAACCTCATTGGATAACCTTCTTTGAAAGCTCATAAATCTCTTTTCAAATCATTAGGCCTCTGCCTTTCGAAACACTTTAAAACTTCTCTTTCAAAAAAATTCGAATGTAATAAAGTATTACTTAATAACACTTAGATGCATAGCTTCGAAACTATTGAAAGTACCTTTTTTGAAACTTTTGAAAGTACCCCTTTCAAAACCTTTAGAAGTATCCCCTCTGAAACCATTGAAAGTCGCTCTTTCAAAACAATTGGGTTTATACTTAAAATATCATTTTGGGTCAAAATGAATATATATGAAAGTATCTCTTTCGAAACCATCCTTTATCATATAAAAATATTGGGGAAAACATGATGATGTTGGCACTATCCCTTTCGAAAGCTTCAAATCATTTAAACAGAACACAGAAGGATAGTGTCGAAATCCCCTTCCGAAGCCATTGCCTTTAGAACCCTTGGCCCATTTTGAAAGCATTTAGGAAGTGGCTCAAAACATCTTTAAAAGAACTACCGTTTGAAAGCATTGATGACTTCAATACACTCGAAAGGTAAAAAAAGGGCAGCAAGGCTTCGATCAGGTCGGAACCCCTTCTTTTGAAAGCATTATTTTTATAAGAAAAGGAACCTATTCGAAAGCTTATTCTTTAAAACATAAGTTAATAACCCCTTCAAAAGACTTTAGAAAACTACTTTTGAAAACATATGCTTCGACTCCTTTAAGGGCTTTAATAAAATAAAGGCATGCGCTTCTCTTTTTAAAACAAACAAAGGTATTGACCCCCTTAGAAGCAATGCTTTCAACACCAAGCCTTCCGCCTTTCTCTAATACACTACATACCATTTAAGAGGTACTTTGTGTATTTATTTCGACTTAGTGGAGTTTCGACTTGATTGAAAGCGAAAGCACTAAGTCGAAAGGTGCTACTGTTAGAGGCGAAATCCACTTTTCTAGGGAAACTGATTTAATACAAATTAAAGCAAACACTTTCTAACTAACCTGCCATGTGTAAACTTAGGATTGGTTGCCTTTACTTTTCATTACCAAAATAACTACAGCTTAATTCTAATCTAAACCAAGGTTTATTTAGCAAAATTAGCCCTTCCATCAAAGAAAACCAATATCATAAATAAGTCCTTCTAAAATAATTTAATTTGCATAGAAAATCACTTGGGAAAAATCCCCAATTTTTTTGGAAATTCACTTTAATCATATTATCTAACATGTCAAAATTTTAGACTCAAATTCTCATTATAATTTCTGAAATAAATTTATTAACCCGATTGACCATATTTTCCTTTGAAAATTCATAGTAATATTTGCATAACTTGGAAAATTATTAAAATTAAAACTCAATACCAAAATCATGTTTTACATAATATAATTTTATTTTGTGGCATTTAAACATCAATATCAATCGGTTTTTGCCCTATAACCGCATATAATCTTATTTAAACATTCTTTTTTAAATTAAACAAATTGTAATTCAAGCATATCATCATCCAAATCATCATAAAAAAGAATTTAATCTTAAATTTGAAAAACCGATATTCATAAAACAAAATCGAGATGGTATGAATTATTATTCACCTTGATTAAGATAACAAGATTGAGATTGAGATTGAGATTTATTCCCCTAGCTTTAATCCTTAGCTTTACTTGATTTCTCTTCTCTTTAATTATGGTCAGCTCCTCTTCTTACGTTTGCATTTTGTTTTTGAATCGTGAATAGGAAAAATGAAACATGAATGGGGAACGAGAATATATATAAGGTTAAGGGGAAAATGTGTAGCTGATTCCCATTATACCTTTATTTAGATTAATTAACTTAAAAACCATTCTTTAACCCATTTAATTAATTAATTGAGCATGACCTTATTTATATTTATTCAAATCTCAATCCCTTTATCGTTTAACATTTAACTGATTCTATTTAATTTATCTAATTAAATCTCATGAATAATGTTATCTAAAATTAAGGGTGTTACATTACAAGCCTAATCAATGATTAGACATTTACAAGACGTGGAGACTCTCTCTAATCAAATATTCAATTGAGAATTTCAATTTAATGCACTCAAAATAGAAAATCCCGAATTTGATTTAGTTAGAGTTTCTATTAATCTAAATTATTGGTGATCTGATCACTTTGTTAGGAAGTTGAATAAGTAGCTAATATGTAGATGTTCTAATCAACCTAAACTATCCGATCACTTCAAAAGAATCTACATCATCAATAGAGAAGAAACGAGCACAAAAATAATGAAACCGCCCTTCAAAATTCGGATCAAAAAAACCCTAAAAAATCTCGTAGCAGCGATGAAACGACCCGTATTTTTAACGATTGGATATTTAAATAATTCATTTAAACATTACATTGTTGATTAATTTACGGTCCCAAAAATTTAATTTTTCACATACGATCGAATTAGAACTCGAGACCACTTTCGTTGAATTCGTATCGACGTTGCGAATTAATGAGTATAAGAATCGCTAGTTTATAGATCTGATGATCCATTGGCCGAAACGGTTTCAAAAAGCGTGAAATTACCATCCTAGAGTGCTGTCTGGGATAACGAAAAAAATTTATACCATTGGAAATGGAAAAATAAGACGATATATGTAGATGAGTTTCATTGCAATCGGGCGCATCGTTTGATCGTGCGAGCTTGATACGCACGATCGTTTATTTAGGACGTCAAATAAAATAATATTTGATAATCAAAACCCTCATTATCCATAATCTCAAATCATTATTATTCCATTGCTTTTGCTTGGAACAAGAAATAAATAAAGGTCATCGTCATATTTATTTTTAAAATTCAAAATCGATAATTCTCCTAACAAAAAATTAAGAAACCAATTTTATTGCACTTGTATCGCCAAAATCTCCAAGTCCGAATCCATTTCGTGGCATGCAATCGTGCTTGTCAAGATCGACATTTTTGAGGCCGATACTAGGATTTCACTTTGCGAACTATGGGGGAGGCATTAGGCTATAGGGATAGGACCATCGAGTTTCTCTTGGCTTTTAACATCTTGCCATGTAGATCATTGGAGCTCCGACTCCTTGAGGTAAAACATGACATCGCGTACAATAGGGCGACGTTCACAGGTGTATTCTAACATAGGCAATCGAGTTTGACATCTCTGGGTCCGAGGCGGAGAGATTTCGTAGTTGAGCTCGTTGGCGAAGATGATGCGCCATTTCATTAAGCAATTTGGAATAAATCGAGGAGAGAAGTATTTGGTAATGGATTTGGTGCAATGATACAAGAATGGGTGTGCTAATTGAGGAAGAAGAGCCATTAAGGTAATTAAGTAATTAAGATTTGTAATCAGTGAATTAACAATTTAAATTAATCTGTTAACTTATATATTGCATACAACGTCCATTTTAGACGTCATTTCTTGCAATGCGCTCATGATGGAGAGGTCTATGACTTAGCAATGGTTTAGATAGATTTAGTTGAGGTGAGTGATATTATCTCTCATCGTACTATGATTGTTAGTATAGTATTAAAACGATCTTTTAAAATGATTCCTAACTTTAAAATGTGATTTCTAAAATAGTTAAACTAATATATTATTTTATAAAAAGAATTAAAAGTGTTTTAGGATGATTTTAATTTGAATTTTTTTCCCTATTTACACACTATTTTGATGATACTGTTAGATTTAGGCTATTTTTGATATTAATCCCCCATTGGTTGCTTGAATGTATTGTATTGTGTTATTATAAATGTATGTAAGCTATTATAGGCATTTTTATGCTTACTGGTTGCATGTCTTCTTGTTTTTCAATTGGTTGAAAATGCCATTCGAAGGTGATACAGGATTAGAAAATATCTCATAATATAGGATTTCATGCACAGAGCTTCATGCGCGTCAATTGATATGAAGATGAAGGATGGACTTGGATTATGCTTTAGATTTCGAGATAGATGTCGAATGTTTTCATTTGGTTTGTACTTAACCATTTTTGGTTAGGTACACGACCAAAGTAGTTGTTGTTGACTATTGTACATTAGTCGATATCCACCATTATTGATGATGACCGATTTGGGTCAATTTTGACATGTACGATGGAGAGGCTTCGAGGAGCACGATGTGATGATTCTTTCGTTCATTCGACATTTGATTTTGGTGTTACTACTCGTCGACGAGTGATTCTAGAAGTAAAGTAAAGATGTGACGCTTCAGCATAATGACTCCATGATCGAATGATGATGATTCCATGATAGGAAGTGACGGCTTCAACGATGGCTAGCTATACTATGAGATGTAGAGTAGTTGACTACGAGTGATATTGAGGTGACTGTTGGAGAGAGATTACGGGACACATGATGACATTCTATGACTTATGATGGTTTTCTAGAGTAGTTTCCAACCACGACGACATCGGATGAGAGTATATTATCATTTATCCCACTGTGTGACATGTGGAGTCTTGACATTGATGTTTTATTATTATTAGAGACAGTTTATCGGTTGAGATTATTTATCAATTGTATAAACTCTATTGCTAGTGTACTCTGAATATGTGGTTCATGTAGTTATTACCGTTATCTCGCTTGCTTTATATATGTGATGACTATTGTATTTTACATGATGTGTTATAAGATATACGATAGGTTATGTGATTATGTGATGTTTTATTCCCTTTTCTTTTCTTCTATTCTCTCCTCTTCTTTTCCATTCCTCATCTTTATTTGTTTTTCTTTCTCGTGACAATTATCTGCATTGACCGGATACTTTAGCAGCGCAATATTCAATTATATAAGCATCGTAGGTGTAGGACGGTCGTCACATTTGGTGTTAGAGCTTAGGTTACGTGATCAACCCGAGTAGATACCATGATCCAATAAAGATAATGTAGGAGTTGTCACCTTAGACTAGATCGAGAGTATACTTATATACGGGAAAGTATGTACTTGTTATACATTTTAGTTTTCAAAATTATATAGTAGTATATATATAGTATATAAGCTGTATCGCACACATGAGTAGCATTAATGCAGTTTTTCTCTATGAAAGACTGGTCATTCTTATTTTTTATTAGGAGTGGTTTGGTGTACAAGAAATGCTGTTATTGACTCCATTTTCGGAGTTAGGAGTGGATATGATTGAGGACCGCTAACCTTGATTTACAGAATATGCTCGCAGAGATGGTGCAAACCATTTTCTAGAATTCCCAAGTTTCTCCAAATGATTATGGTGCTCGGGTGAAAATGCCTAGAGTTGACTTTTCTAAACTGTATAAAGACTACACGAGTCTAAGAGGCAGACTGTTCCTTGAAACAGAGTTGACTATTAAGGTGGAAGATGGGATGACATTTCGAAAGGTTCTTTAATGACATGGAGTTAGATGATGTAATGAGGTAGAAGTTGGCCTCTAGATGACTCCAAGGATGAATAATGATCTAGTGAAATTCCTTTATAGCTTCGATTTTCGAGGATCATTTTACTTGAGAATAGTTCATAATTCACATCAGAGAGAAATGTATCCCGACTTTTCAAAGGCCGGTGTTGTTTAGGAAATTTTCTAATTTGAAGTAAGGCCATATGTTTATATTGGAGTATATGACCGAATTCAATGTTCCATCGAAATACAATCTATCTCTTATTGATATTCCATGCGAAAAGGATAAATAATTCACATTAGGTTGAATGATCATCTTAGGAAGCGATTGATTGCTCATATTAATAAGAGCTTTGACAAGCCAATCGAAAAGGCTTTATGATGTGAGAGCATGTACCCAATGTGAAGAATTTTCCTGAACAAGCTGAGAAGCAATGGATAATGAAAGTATATGCATTGAATGCCATTCCAATTTCGTCGAGTGCTCCATCGACGAAAGAGAATGGAAATGGAATTACCATCTAAGATTTGCTTTCCATTTGTGGCGTTTCCATATGTATTTTATTTGACATCGAAGTTTCACATTCCTTCTTATCTAATGATTCATAGATAGATTAGAATCAAGACCCAAGATAGTTTACCGGCCTTTAAATTATGACGAACTTTGTTGAGGGCTCAGCCAGACTATACAAGTGTAACATTACATATTTTATCACCAGAAATTAGTACTATGGATGACTGTAGCATCCATATCGCTTATTTTTGGACCTCAACATGGAGAGTATTACAACATGGTTTGTCTACACTTAGCTTGTACATAGTTTGTCGAAACTTTATCTTATTGAGTCATGGAAGTTTGTCTACTTATCGTTTGTTATTGATGTATTTTAGGTTTAATTAGTTTCAATTTATAGTTTGGGAATTGACTGGCTGAAGGGGTACGGAATAGTGGTGGATTGCGAGAGGCCATTGTTGATGACAGGGCTGACAATGAGCGGAAGGTAGTGTGCGGCTTCCCACCCGATAATAAGGTGATGGTTAGCTTTTTATATTCGCTCTATATCCCACACAATGAGTTGTCATCTATGCATGTAGCTAGAGAGTGTTCGGGCACATCCGATGAGGTGATTGGATTACCACCATATAAGGATTGAGTTCTATATCAATCTGGTTATACGTGCTTGACCAATAGTTAGGCTTTTGAGGCAATCGATGCCCAAAGAGCAGAGGAGACTAAAGATGCGAGTGGATGACCTATTGATGTGAGTGTTCATTCATAGGAGCATATTCAAGGAGGGATGCACCTATACTGTCCGCCACTAGGGCGGATGGCACTTAGAGGATGTATATTGATTATCATGAGCTGAATGAGATAATGAACAAGTACCTACTTCCGCTTATTGATGGCTTGCTTAATTAGCTCTAAAGTGTGAAGGTGTTCTCTTAATTAGACTTCTGATGGGATTTCATCCACTGAGAGTAGCTTGAGAGTGTACGGAACACAATGTTTCGCAAGCTACTTTATTTTTTGATTGGTTTGTTATGCCATTCGGACTAACCGATGTGTTAGCATGCTTTGTTGATTTCTTAAACCTTGTTTCAAGGAATTACTTTAATAGGTTCATGCTTATGCTTGTTGATGATACTTCCGTCTACCCATGGATGAAAGAGAAGCATAAGACAAGACTGACGGTTTTGTTAGAGGTGTTAAGAAAACATCTACTGATGATGACATGTTCCTTAGATTGATGAGATGTTATATACTCTTTACCAAGGACTTCTCAAAGGTAGCACCACCATTAACCGATTTGACGAGAAGAATCAGACATTTATTTTGAGATGCGAGGTGCGGACATGCACTAGTGATTCCTATAGAGAGGTTAACGAGTGCACCAATGTTACTCGTTCCGAGTGAGAATAAGGAGTCGATAGTACACATGCTTATGGTACTTAACTAGGTAGGGTATTGATGCTAAAAGGTAAGGTTGTCGCATATGTTAGTCCATAATCGAAACTGCTTGGGTGGAAGTACCCGACTTGTGATTGGAGTTAACAACTATCGTATTTGCTTTGAGTGAAAGATATACCAGTCTGGAAGTGATATTCCTAGAATGGACATTGCTTGAGTTTATTGCTGGTTATGACTTTAGAAATCAATGTGAGCTAGTGCCAATGATGTTGGTCGGTTTGACTATCAGACCTAATTTGATTTAGCATATCGTCACTAGTCATAAGCATGAAGCTAGACTATCGGAGATCATGACTAAATTAAAGGAACGAGTAGTGTCTTTAGAGGTGATGCAGTACCGACCCGACTGAGATTGTTGGTTCCATAAAGAGGCGAGATTGTTTGTTATTGAGTAGTGGGAACTGATATCTAAAAGCTGCATCGATGGAATGCCAAGGACTATAAGTGAATATGATAGCATTTGAGTCGCAGTTGATAGTGTGACGAAAAATGCAAAATTTATATTCTTAAGTCTAGAAGAATGATATCCAAATTAATTATATGTAGAATGGATGGTGTGATTCCATTTTGTGCCAAGAGCATTGTAAGTGATTAAAACCCATTGCTTGCTATTGGTTTTTGGGAGAACTTATAAAAGGATGTTGGAAATTTAGCACCAAATTAACTGGATGATATCAAGATTGAACCAGGAAATCTAATACCTCGTCGGCCTATTCGTTTCAATAGACATGATACGAAATGAGTTAGGAGGAAGGCAGTGGAGTAGCAAAGGTTTAGTTGAGTGAAATCTAAGGAGATTCCAAATGAGAGATCAAAGAAAGCACGAGGACTACTTTTCCAGAGGTCTTCACTTGATGAGATTTCTATTTTTTCCAGCTTTTATATCGGATATCATTTTTTATGTTTTATACTAGATGTTTTAGTATCCTGCATGCTAGGATAGGCATGGATGTTACTTTTTGGTGTTTTATCTTATAGGTGTGTGTTTGATTATTAACAGTTGATAGATTACCTATGCTTATATGGTTACTAGGCATGCGGGATAGTTATGATTTGATATAGCATATTTATTTGAGACAATTTCCATATTTATGGTCTAGTATGCTTATTTACATTATGATGTTACTACTATATGTAATCTTCTTTTTTGAGTACATATACATGTACATGAAAGCAAGTGCTAGCTATTTGGACACTTACCTGCTTATATTTGCATTTAAATGATATGCTCTTGTTAAAAAAGAGGTATGTAACATCTAAAGTGTAGATTTGGTGATATATGTTTGGTTATACTCGAAAACAAGATGCCTTAGATATGAGATGCCTCAGATATAAGACGTGTGTTTGTTGTGTCAGGATTTTTCTAAGACCTACCCGTGCAAAGGAGGCGCTGCTAAAATTTTCCATGACATAAGCCAAAATTAAGAGAAAAGTCAATGTATAGGACGTTGGACGTTGTGGATAGTTGAAATAGTCGGTATATATGATATTTAGTTGACTTACCTTTCGATTAGTGAGTCGAAGCTTTTGTTTCTATTATCCGTTTCCTTGGAAATAAGTGCATAACTTAGACATTGGTTTAACCCCATTGACTTCGAATTTGATAGTGATTGTGCTTAGGGATGAGAATGATGGCTTTAGTTGATTTCGAGCCTATTCCCTTTGTCGTGTGCCTTCAATGATTGTTGTCGTGAGTTGATAAGTGACGATTTTTCTTGTATCATTGCTTATATGAGGGTGTTGGTCATGTTGCTTCGTCCTTAGGATTTCGAGAATGAAATCCTTTTAAGTAGGGAAAAATGTAACGACCCATATTTTTAACGATTGGATATTTAAATAATTTATTTAAACATTGGACTGTTAATTAATTGGCGGTCCTAAAAATATGATTTTTTGCGTACTATCGAATCAGGACTCGATACCCTTATCGCTTAGTTCGTATCGACGTTGTGAAATAAAATGAGTATAAGGATCGCTATGTTTGGAGATCAAACGATCTGATGACAGCAAAGGCCAAGAAAAGCACCAAATTATCATCATGGAGAGCTGTCTCGGATAGCGGTGAAATTTATACAATCTAAGTCGGAGAAATAAGGTGATATACATAGACGAGTTTCGTTGCGATCGGATGCACCATTTGATAGTGCGGGCTCGAAACACGATCATTTATTTGAGAATTCAAAATGTCAAATAAAATAATAATTAAAATCCAAACCCTCATTATCCGCATTCTCAAATCATTACCGTTTCGTTGCTTTTACCTGGAACAAGAAATGAATCAAGGCCGTCTTCATATTTATTTTCAAAATTCAAAATCGATCGATTCTCCCAACGAAAAATTCTAAAACCGGTTTCATTACACTCATATAAACCCGGATTTTTGGACAGCTATTAATTTGTAATTAACAGGATTAAATTTATTAAAACACTAATTTATTAATTGAATAAATAAACCTAATGATAAATATATATATCTGGATATGTATATAGATGAACTAGAACTATAATAAATGCTGAATTATAAATATCTGAATAAATATTCATTTAATAATCTCCTAATATAATTATTGAAATTTAATGATATTTGTTTAATGACCTTCTTTTATAATCATTCATTTTAGAAGAATTCATCTTTTATAAATAGATATACGCAAAACTTATCAAATAATAGCTATTTTATTTTCATACATACATTTATGGTTTATAAATGAAACTTGGATTTGAAAATTCAATATAATATCTTGAGAATAAATTTACAACTAGTATATATAAATATTTGGTTATTATTTGATATATAATTAGGTTTCATATATATATATATATATATAATTTGTAAGTAATAATTTATAAGTGAACAAATATATATATGAGAAAGTTGTATATAGAATTTGAATTAGAAGTTCAAAATAAAAATCTTAAAATGAAATTGGATTTAAATATATACATATATGAGAATGTGATAATTTTATTAATGTATAAATTAGTATCAAAATTATTTTCTTAAAGGTTATATAAGTACAAATAAAGGAGAAGTATAATATAACATATATATATATATATAAACATAAAACACAAATGATAAAATTTAGTTAATAGCTTAAGTCTAAATAGGATTTCACAAAGATTAATACCTTCTTTAAATACATGTACTAATTGTATATGTATAAAATTATATAAAATCATATTTAAACATTTGAAAGCATATAAATACATCTGTAAGCTAATTACACACAAATTACAAGTGGAGGCAAATTTGTAACATAATTAACAATTTGTTAATATGGTATAATCTGATGTTACAAGTGGCATACTTGTTCTCTTTCAAGATTTAATTATATGAAATAGAATGAACTAAGAAACCAGGCTTTACTTCTAAATTTCTTTTATATTCTCATAAACCTGTAAACTAAAAAGGAAATTTAGTCAAAAAGAAATATAAACCAGGGGAGATAAAATTGCAAATAGAATTTTCTTCATTTTCAAACTCAGATCTGGTCAAAAGCAAAGATCAAAATAAAATAAAAATAAAAGCAACAACCTGATTAAAGCCTAAAGCAAGAACCAAATTCAGTCTGAATCAATACCAGAAGGTATCAAAGCAAAGAAAGTATCAACAACAGATTCATTTGTTCCAAAGCAATTCTAGTTTTTCAAAATCTCAAGCAGCTTCCAATTTTTTCCAATTAAGCCTGCCTCTGCTTTAAACTGCGAGTAAACTACTATTTAAAATTTAATCTGTTTATTTATGTCGTTGCATGTAAAAATTCTGGAAAACTATGAAGGTAGTATGTTTTCATGTTTTTTAGTGATGATTATATATATGTGTGAATTTGGGAATGCATGCCTGTATATGTATATATACAGAGCCTGTTCCAGTTTGACAGTTTTAAACTGAATCCAAAAACCAAGTTCTTCTTTCCTGATCATTGTTGACACATAATGTTTAAAAGAAACCTGTTTGAATTGATGTAATACAAATTTTAAAAATATTTACAAGTGAGATTATTGAGCAACTTTTTTCAAACAGACGAAATTTCTGTGAAATATATTCTAAGGAGGAAAAATGATGATCTTAATTTTGTGATTTAATTCCATAATCAAATTTGTATGAGTAAATGATAAATTTTAATAGAAATTTCGAGATTTTTATGCCTGCAGTTTGAATGAAATCATGAGTTGACCAGAATTTAGGATTTGAGCTTATGTTGTTGGTCAGAGTGAGGTGGAGGGTCAACATCAGTATGGAAGGTGCAGGAAGATTGATGAGCCCAGCAAAATTTCTCGATGGATTTATCACCCACCGAGGTGTCGGCGAGGCTTCGATTTAGGGTTTTAGCATAGGGATTGGTCGAGAGGAAATTTTGGGATCGTGTGTCATCTGGGAAGCGTCGGAAGCGATCGCAGGTGAGGGAAATTGTAGCAGGGGGTCGTGGTGTTGCTCGGGCTTGATGGCGTGAATGACGGTGGTCAAAGTGGTCATAAGCAAGGCGAGTTGTCGAAGAAGATTGGTTCCAGGTTGGGTTTATTTAGCTCGAATTTGATTTCGAGTTCGAACCTTTGATCTTGTGGTCGGGATGGAAGGGGCTGGTCATCGAGGACTCATTGGAGATGGAAGTGGTGTAGAAGCATCAATGTCGACTTGTGCACGTGCACATGGATCTGTGGTTTCAGTCTTGATTGGGTAGAAGGGGTTAGTCATGAGGAAACTCGGGAAAAATTTAGTGATTGTCTTGAGGTGTTTTCGTGTACGTGTGAGGCTAAAATTTATGAGCAGTTTTACAAATATAAACAAAGTTTTTAAAATAAGAAAAAAAGAGAAGGGTAGGAAAACTCGGGTCATAGTTCGGGTAAAGCCTGGTGTGACTTGGGTAAGGATAGAATGTTGATTAAATTAACATAATTAAGTTCTTGATAATTCCTTAATCATGCTTTTTAAAGAAAAAGTGTGTTTATTTAAATGTTGATTTATTAAGTTGTACCTTTAATTTAACATAGTTAATTTTTTTAAAGTTTACTTAATTAAAGATGTAATTTAATTAAGAAGATTAAGTGTGTTTAAATCATTAATTAAACTTTAAGGTTTAGTTAAGTTATAGGTTAAGGATAAATTATTTCCAAAGTTATTAATAAGTGTAATGTTAATTAAGAAATCTATTTTAAGATAAAGGTTAATTTTTATAAAGGGTTTTGAGTGATTAAGATTAATGAATTAATTAAGCTATTAATTAAAAGATGATTAATTAAGGATTAATCACTTAATGTAAATTACTTTAGTTAAAAGATAATTGCTTAATGTCATTAATTAAGGCGGATAATTAATGGTTTATTACAAAGGTGATTTATTAAATGATGATTACTTAATGTGAGTAATTAAAAGATTAATTAATTTAATTATTAATTAAAGGTTAATTAATTGAGGATAATTAACCAATGGGATAATTACTTGATGGAAGTAATTAAAGGTAATTACTTAAGAGAAGTAATTAAGGATTAATTACTTAGTGTAATTAATTAAAGGATTGATCAATTATGGAAAATTAATTAAGGATTAGAAAATTGATGAGTGTGATTAATTAAAGGAAAATAAATCAATGTAAGTGATTATCGGATAATTAATTTGAGTAATTAATTAAGGATAAATGTAATTAATGTGATTGGGTGAAGGTTAATTAATTTGTGTTATTAATTAAAGGCTAATTACTTAATGTAATTAGAGAGGATAATTAAGGGATGATTAATTAATGGTTTATAATTAATTAATGTTAAGTAAGCAGGATTAAAAGTGATTAAAGTAATTAATTGGAAATTGTGTGACTAATTCATCTTGCTTATGAATGATTGGTTGTTATTTCTAATATGAAATGTTTTGTGATATGATATGTTTGGTTTGAACAATAATAATGTGGTTATCTATCGATGATGAATTACTGTGTAAAAGTGACATCCTAAATTTAAAATTGAATTGTATCCACTTGATAACTTGGGTTAAGATGATAAGGGATTCGAAGAGACTGGGGTCGGGTATCGAAAAATACCCAAAACTATTTCGATTTGTAATCTCAATAATTCTTTTGGTATTGGTTTTGGAATTAATAGGTTGGAATGAAATAAATGATGTAAACTTGGTCATTTAATCTGAGTAGTAATGCTTAGATATGATTATAAGATGTGAATTTGATTAGGGAAAGTTAAGAACACGTAATAAGGTACGAGTTACTCGGGTTTTAAATAAGTAAATTTGCATTGGTATTTTCATGTTAGATGGGTTCACCTACGTTGGTTTCCAACCTGACCCGGGTGTTACTTTGATGTAATGCTCGGGTCAGACTGAGTATTGTAGATTTTCAGGTGAGAACGTTTTGGAACTCGGGAGGCGAGCTGGATGGCAGGAACGTAGGGAGAGTATTCCGCTGTGATATATTGTAGTTTATTTAGGGCATGTTGATTTTAACTGTCCAATATTTGTGTAAATGTTGTAACTATGATATATTGATGTAAATTAACAGATACTGTACTTTTTGTATATCTTCTATTACTTATATTATATTTTGATCCGCTACGAATGTGAGAATCTGTGTTTCATTTTTTTTTCTTCTTCTATCTCTTTTCTTCTTTTCCTAACTATCTGGAATTTTTGGGATCGAAAATTCCGGGTCGTTACATTTGGTATCAGAGCGAGGTTAAGCGAGAATCTTGGCTCTGGTGGGTTTACTCATTAAGGATAGGATCAGTGGTACCCGAGAATGAGTTGAGTGTGTGTGTGTGTACAAACATATGTATATGAGAGCATACTTGTTATTTTCTTATATAAAGGTTTTAAAAATGAATGATTTTTATAAAAGCTTATATTTTATACATAAAGTAATAATTGATTGTTGTGTTTAATAATGGGATGTTGTTTTCTAGTAAACATTGATAAAGCAAAATGAAAAAGTCTATGGAAGCAACTTTTAGATGAGTTTAACTTATAAATTGAAGTGGGTTTTAAATTGTGAAGTTTAAAATCCTAAGTCTAGGAACATTTGAAATTGTTTTCAAAATGTTAAAGGAAATGATATTATTCAGACTATTTTGAATGTGATCTTATTTTAAAATAAGAAATGTTTGGAAAATTTTAAAGGAAAGTGTTTTGAATTTAAAACCAAAGGTGGTTTAAAAATTAAAGTAACTTGGTATGTAAAGGAAATAAATATGTATATTTGAAATAAACTTTAAGGTTGAGTTTTGAATTTTCCTTAGAGGTGATGTAAAATCCCAAAGTAAAATAAGTTTTTGAACTTTAAGTGATAGAAATTTGAAATTTGAAATGGAGAATTCAAATTTTGAATGAGATTAATGGGATTAAATTGAATTTAACTCAGAAGAAGTTATATAAGTTTGAATGAACAACCTGATTTGGAAATTTCAAGATGAAATTTAGATTTAACTTGGAAAGTTAAATGGTTAATTTGAATTGGGAGCTTCTGTGAACTCAAAATGGGTTTGAGATCTGGAAATTGAAAATGGATGAATGTTTTAAAATAAATTGGATGATATAACCCTATTGTTATTAATAATCTTTAAACTGTGAATTTGATTTGTTTAAATCAATGAAGAAATGGATTGTGGTAATATATCCATTATTGAGATAAAGGGAAAATTAAACTTTAAATTGGAATTAAGGACATGGAATCACTTTGAACTTAAGATTTGAATGTTAAGAATTGAACTTGTAAATTAAAATTGTTTAAGAATCGGTTTCAAAATTTGAAATTAAAATTGGGTAATAAATTGGATTTCAAAGATTAAATTGTTTAAAAAGGATTTATATTATTATTTGAACATTGAAATAAGTTAAGTAAAGATAATTCAAAATGGAATTTTAGAATTTGGACTCAGAATTAAATGTTTAAAGGGCTCTGAACTTTTACTTTGAAACTTGAGATAAGTAGTAAAAGTGATTTGAATAAATGTTAAAAATGTAGAACTCAAAATTTAATTGTGTAAGGACTTGGGTTGTTAAATTAAAATTAAATGTTAATTTGATTTAAGGGAATTAAGTCAACGTTTGGAAATTTAACTCGAATTTATATAATTCAAGATGATTTAAAAAGTGGAGATTGGAATTGGGATTAATTCAAACAGGAATTGAAATGATTTGAAATTGAAGTGGGTTCAATTGGAAATTAGTCCCAAATTGATTTGAATAATTTGGAATTGTGAATAAAGTTGAATAGGTTTAAAATTCAAATGGAATTTGATTTGAATTTGGAAAGAAATTGAGGTTAATTCAACTTGAATTGGGATTGAATCAATTTAATGGATGGAAAATTGATGGAAATGGAGATTGGGAAATAGAACAGTTTTGCTTTGGACTATTTAAAAATAAATTATTTTTATATAAGCTTTCTTAACCCAAGCTATTTACTATAAATCTTTATTTTTAAAAATCCAAACCATTTTACTTATTTCACAATTATTTTGGAACTAGTTAACAATTTCACGACTGTTTTATAAACTGATTTCTATTTTATAACTATCTTATAACTAATTACTATTTTACAACTATTTTACAATTATCTAACTACTTTACAATTATTTTATAACTACTTGACTATTTTACAGATATTTTACAAACTAATAATTATTTTGCAACTACTTAGTTATTTTAAACTTTTCAAGTTATTTTCTAAATTTAAGTTGGTCAGAGTGCAAACTATTTATGATTAAATACCCAATTGAGATAAGAATTGAGGTAATAATCCAAATGGGGATTGAGGCAATTGTGAATAAATGAATAGGTGGATAGAAATTAAAGTGAATGTGAATTGAAAAGGAGATTGATTCGGCTAATAATCAATAAAGATAAATACGTAGGGTGACGTATATTATTCTATCCGCATAGTGATTTGGTCCAGATTCGAGCACAGAATTTCGAGATAGTATATCGATCCGAGTTGGGATTTTTCACTCGATTTTCGACAGCGAACCTAGATATGGATTGTTGATTGGTTCTAGATATTCTCTATCATAGTTATGGATATGCAAGGAGAACGACGGTTTCTGATCAAGAAACCAGTTCTGAGTCCGCACTAGGAAGTCGGGTGGATGATACTAGTTTGGAAGAGAAATTGTGTGATCTAGTGAGCGATCAGATTGATATAGCATACGGCTGATATGCGTACATCGTACGGGTTTGAGTGAAATTGATATTGAAAATTTGTGGATAAGAACTGTAAAATGGTTTTTGAAATGAAAAGTATATTTTGTGAAATATATGATGAAATAAAAGTGGAAATTGGATATTTCTATGATTAAGATTCATTTTATAGAAAAGTAATATAGTTAATAACTTTATAAAAAGAGTAATCAAATTTGAATATTTGATTTGGAATAAACAAAGTTATATATCTTTGTTGTATAAAATAAGTCTCCCCTTGTTGAATCTATAGCCAGAAGAAAAGGGTTTTTGAACGTATTTAAAGTATAAAAAGGGAATTTATACAAGTTTGAAGCGATCCGAAGATTTTCAAAGTTATACACACACACACACACACACACACACACACACATGAAGGTTCTTATGAGAATGATTTTGAGGAAAGGTTTTTGGAACCTATGGATTTGGAAAGGCTTTTGATTTTTGGAGAAAAATCAATTTTGGAAATTTGAAAAGCCTAGTTGAGAATTATCGATTTTGGGATAATCGATTTTGAGAAAAGGAGATTTATATGGGATTCATACTAGGTGTATAATTTGGAAGATACTATATGTGTATAGTATACAGTTTTTTGAAAATGGCTCTGGAGAAAAAGGCGCTTCCTTGAAATGAACTTCTCAGGATTACCATAAGGTGGTACTGCCTTGAGCCTCAAAGGGGGCGGCTCTAAAGTGGATCCTGTGAGCAAGTCCGGACAAACTAAAGTTTCTGAGGATTATTGGGTAGTGTAAGTCGAGGGCGCTGATGCCTACAGAGGCATTTAGGTTATGCTATGACGACAGTGTAACTCGATGTCGCTGCAATCTACTATGGACCATAGCAGAAATCGTGTGGAGGTGAGTGTCAACAGTCTACATTTGATTTTGCCGAGAAGGAAACGCAACATCGGTAGGCTGCGATCTATGGTCGAGTGGAGTGGAGAAGTTCCATTTTTGGCAGCGAAATTCGAGGGCGCTGATGCCTACAGTTATATGGATTTTTTCTATAATAGCAATGTAACCCTAGATGTAGCTGCGATCTGTAGCGGGTTCCATGGCGTAATCGAGGGGCGCGGAGTGCCAACAGTTATCTATGGATTTTGCCGAGATGGCAACATAACCATCGGGTTAACTGTGACCATAGATGGGAGTGATGATTTCCAGAGCATTCTCACCATAGATGTTTTCTCTATTTTCAAAAATGTTTTCTATATTTTCAATAAATTATTTTTCAAGTATTTTCACTGGGTGTAGAAAACGGGTTTACCAAGTACTTATAGATTTTCAATCTTAAACCTGATCAACGTATGACCGAATTTCTATGAGAACGAAGATGGACTTGTGGAAACATCGAGTTATAAAAGTATTTTTATAAAACTATTTTGGTAATATTACATAGATTTTAAGGTGTTTTAATAAAGATCAAAGATTAATTTTTCTGATATTAAGCATTTTAATAAATTCTGGCGTCGTTCCTTTTCGAGGACGAAAAGATTCAAAGGGGGGAGGAATATGATAACCCAAATTTTTGGACAACTGTTAATTTATAATTAATAGGATTAAATTTATTAAAACACTAATTTATTAATTCAACAAATAAACCTGATGATAAATATATATATCTGGATATGTATATAGATGAATTAGAACTATAATAAATGTCGAATTATAAATATCTGAATAAATATTCATTTGATTATCTCCTGATATAATTAATGAAATTTAATTATATTTGTTTAATGATCTTCTTTTATAATCATTCATTTTAGCAGAATTCATCTTTTATAAATAGATATATGCAAAACTTATCATATGATAGCTATTTTATTTTCATACATACATTTATGGTTTGTAAATGAAACTTGGATTTGAAAATTCAAAATAATACCTTGAGAGTAAATTTACAACTTATATGGTTATTATTTGATATATAATTAGGTTTCATATATATATATATATATATATATTTGTAAATACTAATTTATAAGTGAACAAATATATATATGAGAAGGTTGTAAATAGAATTTGAATTAGAAGTTCAAAATAAAAATCTTAAAATCAAATTGGATTTAAATATATATATGTATATGTATGTATATATATATATATGAGAATGTGATAATTTATTAATGTATAAATTAGTATTAAAATTATTTTCTTAAAGGTTATATAAGTACAAATAAAGGAGAAGTGTAAATATAAATTTATAACATATATATATAAACATAAAACACTAATGATAAAATTTAGTTAATAGCTTAAGTCTAAATAGGATTTCACAAAAATTAATACTTTGTTTAAATACATGTACAAGTTGTATATGTATAAAAATTATATAAAATTATATTTAAATACTTGAAAGCATATAAATACATGTGTAAGCTAATTACACACAAATTACAAGTGAAGGCAAATTTGTAACATAATTAACAAGTGTTAACATGGTATAATCTGATCTTACAAGTGACATACTTGTTCTCTTTCAAGATTTAATTACATGAAATAGAATGAATTAAGAAACCAGGCTTTACTTCTAAATTTCTTCTATCTTCTCATAAACATGTAAACTGAAAAGGAAATTTAATCAAAAAGAAATACAAACCAGAGGGGAGAAAACTGCAAACAGAATTTTCTTCATTTTCAAACTCAGATCTAGTCAAAAGCAAATATCAAAACAAAATAAAAATAAAAATAAAAATAAAAATAAAAATAAAAGCAACAACCTGATCAAAATCTAAAGCAAGAACCAAATTCAATCTAAATCAAAACCAGAAGGTATCAAAGCAAAGCAAGTATTAACAGCAGTTTCATTTGTTCCAAAGCAATTCTAGTTTTTCAAAATCTCAAGCATCTTCCAGTTTTTTCCAGTTAAGCCTGCCTCTGTTTTAAACTGTGAGTAAACTACTATTTAAAATTTAATCTGTTTATTTATGTGGTTGCATGTAAAAATTCTGGAAAACTATGAAGGTAGTATGTTTTCATGCTTTTTTAGAGATGATTATATATATATGTGAATTCATAAATGCATGTCTGTATATGTATCTATACAGAGCCTGTTCCAGTTTGACAGTTTTAAACTGAATCCAAAAATCAAGTTCTTCTTCCCTGATCATTGTTGACACATAATGTTTAAAAGAAACCTGTTTGAATTGATGTAATACAAATTTTAAAAATGTTTACAAGTGAGATTATTGAGTAACTTTTTTCATACAGACGAAATTTCTGTGAAATCTATTCTATGGAGGAAAAATGATGATCTTAATTTTGTGATATAATTCCATAATCAGATTTGTATGAGTAAATGATAAATTTTAATAGAAATTTCGAGATTTTTAAGCCTGTAGTTTGAATGAAATCATGAGTTGACCGGAATTTAGGATTTGAGCTTATGCTGTTGGTCAGTGTGAAGTGGAGGGTCAACATCGGTATGGAAGGAAGTGGGAAGATTGACGAGCCTAGAAAAATTGCTCGATCGATTTATCACCCACCGAGGCGTCGGCGAGGCTTTGATTTAGGGTTTTAGCACAAGGATTGGTGGAGAGGAAATTTTGAGTTTATGTGTCGTCTGGGAAGCGTCCGAAGCGACGTAGGTGAGGGAAATTATAGCCGGGGGTCGTGGTGTTGCTCGAGCTTGGTGGCGTGAATGATGGTGGTCAAAGTGGTCATAAGTAAGGTGAGTTGTTGAAGAAGATTGGTTCCAGGTTGGGTTTATTTAGCTCGAATTTGGTTTCGAGTTCGAACCTTTGATCTTGTGGTCGAGATGGAAGGGGCTGGTCATCGAGGACTCATCGGCGATGGAAGTCATGGTCGGAGCATCAGCGTCGACCTGTGCACGTGCACATGGATCTGTGGTTTCAGTCTTGATTGGGTAGAAGGGGTTAGTCACGAGGAAACTCGGGAAAAATTTAGTGATTGTCTCGATGTGTTTTCATGTACGTGTGAGGTTATAATTTATAAGCAGTTTTACAAATATAAACAAAGTTTTTAAAATAAGAAAAAAAGAGAAGGATAGGAAAACTCGAGTCATAGTTCGGGTAAAGCCTGTTGTGACTCGGGTAAGGATAGAATGTTGATTAAATTAACATAATAATTCTTTAATCATTCTTTTTAAAGAAAAAGGGTGTTTATTTAAATGTTGATTTATTAAGTTATACGTTTAATTTAACTTAGTAATTTTTTTAAAAGTTTACTTAATTAAAGATGTAATTTAATTAAGAAGATTAAGTATGTTTAAATCATTAATTAAACTTTAAGGTTTAGTTAAGTTATGGGTTAAGGATAAATTATTTCCAAAGTTATTAATAAGTTTAATGTTAATTAAGAAATCTAATTTAAGATAAAGGTTAATTTTTATAAAGGGTTTTGAGTGATTAAGATTAATGAATTAATTAAGCTATTAATTAAAAGATGATTAATTATCACTTAATGTAAATTACTTTAGTGAAAAGATAATTGCTTAATGTCATTAATTAAGGTGGATAATTAATGGTTTATTACTAAAGGTGATTTATTAAATGATGATTACTTAATGTGAGTAAAGATTAATTAGTTTAATTAGTAATTAAAGGTTAATTAATTAGGATAATTAACCAATGGGATAATTACTTGATGGAAGTAATTAAAGGTAATTACTTAAGAGAAGTAAATAAGGATTAATTACTTAGTGTAACTAATTAAAGGATTGATCAATTAAGTAAAATTAATTAAGGATTAGATAATTAATGAGTGTGATTAATTAAAGGAAAATTAATCAATGTAAGTGATTATTGGATAATTAATTTGAGTAAATAATTAAGGATAAATGTAATTAATGTGATTGGGTGAAGGTTAATTAATTTGTATTATTAATTAAAGGCTAATTACTTAATTTAATTAGAGATGATAATTAAAGGATGATTAATTAATGGTTTATAATTAATTAATGTTAAGTAAGCAGGATTAAAAGTGATTAAAGTAATTAATTGGAAATGGTGTGACTAGTTCATCTTGCTTATGAATGATTGGTTGGTCTTTCTGATATGAAATGTTTTGTGAATGATATGTTTGGTTTGAACAGTAATAATGTGGTTATCTGTCGATGTTGAATTACTGTGTAAAAGTGACATCCTAAATTTAAAATTGAATTGTATCCACTTGATAACGTGGGTTAAGATGACAAGGGATTCGAAGAGACCGGGGTCGGATATCAGCAAAATACCAGAAACCACTTCGATTTGTAATCTGCAATAATTCTTTATGGTATTGATTTTGGAATTAATAGGCTAGAATGCAATAAATGATGTAAACTTGGTCATTTAATCTGAGTGGTAATGCTTAGATACGATTGTAAGATGTGAATTTGATTAAGGCAAGTTAAGAACTCGTAATAAGGTTCGAGTTACCTGGGTTTTAAATAAGTAAATTTGCATTAGTATTTTCATGTTAGATGGGTTTACTCACGCTGGTTTCTAGCCTGACCCGGGTGTTACTTTGATGTAATGCTCGGGTCAGACCGAGTATTACAGATTTTCAGGTAAGGACGTTCTGGAACTCAAGAAGCGAGCTAGATGGCAGAAACGTATGGAGAGTATTCCGTTGTGATATGTTGTACTTTATTTGGGGCATGTTGATTTTAACTGTCCAATATTTGTGTAAATGTTGTAACTCTGATATATTGACGTAAATTAACAGATACTGTTCCTTTTGTGTATCTGCTATTATTTAATATTATATTTTGATCCGCTGCGAATGTGAGATTCTATGTTTCATTTCTGTTTCTTCTTCTATCTTTTTTCTTCTTTTCCTAACTATCTGGAATTTTCGGGATCGAAAATTCCAGGTAGTTACATATCCACATGATCTTCAAGCCCAGATCCATTTCATGGCGTGCGATCATGCTTTTCAAGATCAATAGTTTTGAGTCCGATATTAGGGTTTCACTTTGCAAACTATGGAGGAATTATTAGGCGATGGGGACGGGACCATCGATTTTCTCTTGGAAATTAGCACCTTGCGATGTCGATCTTCGAAGCTCCAACTCCTTGTGGTAGAACGCGACATCACATTCAATGGGGCAAAGTGTACAAGTCGTGTTCTGATGTAGGCGATCAGGTTAACCATCCCCAGGTCCGAGGCGAAGAGATTTCATAGCTTAGTGCGTTGGCGAAGACGGCATGGCATTTTGTTAAGCGCTTCGAGAGAAATCGAGGAGAGAAGAATTCGGCAATGGGTTTGATGCAATGATGCATGTACGGATTTCCTAATTGGGGAAGAAGAGTCATTAAGGTAATTAAGTAGTTAATATTTGTAATTAGCGAATTAGCTACTTAAATTAGTCCGTTAACTTATATGTTGCATGTATTTTGCATACAAGGTCAGCTTTGGACACCATTTCATGCGTTGTGCTTCAGATTTGGTTGTGGTGAGTGATATTGTTTCTCACCATATTATGATTGTTAGTATAGTATTAAAACGACATTTTGAAATGATTCCCAACTTTAAAGTTCTAAAATATTTAAACCTATATATTATTTTATAAAAAAAATTAAAAGTATTTGAAAATGGTTTTAAAATAAATACCATATTTTTTTCCCATAGACGAATTATTTTGACCATATTGTTAGATTTAGGCTATTTTTGATATTAGTCTCCCATTGGTTGCTTGGATGTATAGTATCGTGTTATTGTAGATGTATGTAGACTATTATAACTATACATGTTGGTTACATGCTCGCTTGTTTATTATTTGGTTGAAAATGCCATTCGAAGGCAATAAAGGATTAGAAAATATCATATAGGATACAATTTCGCGCACAACGTTTCATGCACATCGATTGATCTGAAGATGAAGGATGGACATAGGGTTATACTTCATATTTCGGGATAGATGCCGGACGTTTTCATTTTCTATGTACTTAACCATTTTTGATTAACCATTTTGGTTAGGTACACGACCAAACTGTTCATTATCGACTACTCTGGAGTGTTCAATATCTACCACTATTGATGATGGCCGATTTGGGCCAATTTTGACATGTACGACGGAGAGGCTTCAAGGAGCACGATGTGATAATTCATTCATTCATTCGACATTTTATTTTGGTGTTGCTGCTCTTCGACGAGTGATTCTGACAGTGAATCGAAAACGCAATGCTTCGATGCGATGGCTCCATGATTCGACGATGATGATTCCATGATGGAAAGTGACAGAGTCAGTGATGAATAGATGTACTTCGAGATGTAGAGTAGTTGACTATGTGTCGTACCAAGGGGACTGTTTGGGAGAGGTTACGGAATATATGATGACACTCTATGACTTATGATGGTTATCTAGAGTAGTTTCTAATCGTGATGACTTTAGATGGGAGTTTTAAGAACAGTTTTGAGATAAGCTCTTATATGGATGACATGTGCAAAGGGATCATTGGTATTCGTAGGTTTCGATGTACTCATAAATCATGTATGTGAGGGCGCTCACTTGGGGTGGTGGTAGCCCTTGGATCGCATGATGTTTAGATCCTTTGTACCCTGGACTATAGTAGTGGTAGTCTAGTTCCTGGCCTACTGAGTGACGTGGATTCGAGTACCGAGGGACCGGGATGTTGAGCAGTCCTTGGCTGGTTGATGAGGTCATGCGAATATCATATATCTAACGCATCAAGGGAGTGAATGTGAGAATGAATGATGGATACCATGTTTTTTTGACTGTTTTTATCACCGTAGGGATGTCACACAGTGTAGATATTACCAATGATGATATCTAGAGACTCTTAGTACTTTAATGTACTATACACCCACGATGACTATGTGATATAGAGTAGCATATATCCAATGTTATGTGCTAACTCAATGGATGCAGAGACGTGTCAGGTATGATTCTACCTACCCTCTATTTCATATATGATACCGACTTTTATAGTATTTTGAGATTATTTATTGCTCACATGAGACTGTTGTTTGACTCGAGATTTTATGCTTTACTTCTTATTATCTTAGGCACTCTTAAATGAGTAGACTTGATAGCATGTGTAAACAGCACTTGTAGCTGTGCAGATGGACTAGCGGGAGGTGACGCTTTATCATACTTATATTTTGAGTTTACTATTGTATATTCCACTGTTTGACACCGTGGAGCCTTGACAATGTTGATTTACTATTATTAGAGACAGTTTATCAGTTGAGGTTATATATCAGCTGTATAAAATCTATTATTGTTTTGTATAACAATATGAGCATGTGTGCTTTGATTATGTTGTTCATGTAGTTATTACCTTCTTCCTTGTTTTATATACGTGATGACTATTACACTTTATCTGATGCGTTGTGCGATATACATAGATTATGTGATCGTGTGATGTTTTATTTTCTTCTCTTTTCTTCCATCATCTTTTCTTCTTTTCTATTCCTCATCTTTATTTATTTTTCTTTAGGTTAGGGGATAGGTCCGAGAGGAGAAGTTATAGACACATTGTCAAACCTTGTATCTGGAGTACTTCACTTAATTTCTTCTACAATCTTGGGCTTTAGGGGTATTTATCATGCGCTTCTTGGAGCTGAGACTTTTGAGGAATCCTTTCCATTCTTTGATAATGTATGGAAAGATAGAAATAAAATGACGACAATTTTGGGTATTCACTTAATTTTATTAGGTATAGGTTCTTTTCTTTTTCCCTTGTTAGTTGTCCTCTATTAATCGGATTCTCTGGTAGCACACTATTAGGTTATATGAGCATCAGAGGTGTAGGACGATCATCACAAGCGGCTCAAAAGTCTGACTTGAAGAGGTCAGACGTCTGAGTGATGAATCAGACGTCTCTATCAAACATCTTGAAACTCTTAGATTTAAACAAGTGCAGCAACTCAGACGTTTGGCTCCCATGTCTAAATGTCTGATCTATTGAAGGTTTCACTGCTTTGAAACTCACAGGCATTCAGATGTATGGCTTGGGTTCCCAGATGTCTAATTGCTTGTCAATAGCAATTCCAGCTTCTCTATTCCATTTTCTTTTGATCTATTCATCCAATTGACTTCTCGACTCTTCCAATCCAAAGCTCTTAACATCCTTAATCTGAAGCAGTCATAGACACATATTTGAATTGCATAATAACAACACTCCACCTCGATTCAAATATGTTAGCCTCGTCAACAATCAAAAAAATGATCATAAGGGTTGTTGGGTCTTATACTCCATGGTGCTCAAACAACTGAAATCAAACAGATCAAGTTAGGGAAATACTCAAACTTGTCCTTAGGAAGTGATTTGTGATCATATCTGAAGGATTATCCATAATACCCACCTTCACCAACTTGATCTTGCTTCGTTCTTCCTCAATCATAAGAAAGAATCCTTTGACATCAACGTGCTTCGTCCGATAACTATTAATTCTCTATAAGATGAATCGTGCTCTGACTGTTTGAAAATAACTCTACTGTTCATTACACCACAAAAAGATCATCAAAATAGCTGAAGTTAATACAATACTTTCTTATTCACTTTCATAATTAGTATCAACTCAACCTCGGTAGTCGACAAAGCTATTAAAGACTGCAGGTTTGATCTCTATGAAATCTAGCCTATGCCAGGTGTAAAAACATAGCCCGACACCGACTTTCGTCCATCTCTATCCCCAGCATAATTTTAATCACATTAACTTCTAAGAGAGATGTCGCCGTCTACTTCACCATATAACAAGCCAATTGGAGAAGCGCCATGAAGATATTCAAGTATCCACTTCACTGCTTGCTAATGCTTTTAGCCTAGGTTAGACATATATCAACTCACAACACCCACTGCATAGACCAAATATGGTCTCGTGCACACCATAGCATACATGAGACCACCAACAGCACTAAAATAAGGTATATCAATCATATACCTCTTGTCTTCATCCGATGAAGGGGATAAGTTTGTAAACAACTTAAAATGAGAGCCTAACAACCGTTTTAGCTTTCTCCGTACCAAATCGAGTGAGGACCTTCTCGATGTACTACACTTGAGTGAGTCTCAACTCTCTCCACCTTCTATCTTCAGATATCTCCATTCATAAAATTCTTTGTGCTTTTTCCAAATCCTTCATATCAAACTCCGTGCTGAGCTCCACTTTCAACTACATAATTTTGACCATACTCTGAGTGCAATCAACATATCATCAACGTATAACAAAAAATATATCGTATCTCCATCACACCTCTTTAAATAAACACACTGATCTTTGAAGCTTCTAGAATAACTATGTGAAAGCATAAACTTCTCAAATCTCTTATACCATAGTCTAGGAGACTGCTTCAGTCCATATAAAGATTTTTTAAGTTTACAAACATAATCTGGCCTTCTACTATCAATGAACCTCTCTGGCTAATGCAAATAAACCTCGCCGTCCATATCACCATGCAAGAATGCAGTTTTGACATCTAATTGCTCAAGGTCCATATCATAATGAGCAACTAATGTCAAAAGAATACGAATGGATGTATGTCTTACAACTGGAGCAAAGATATAATGATACTCCGCCCCTTTCTTCTAAATATACCCCTTTGTTACTAAGTTGCTTTATATTTGAAATCATCATTATTGCCGTATTTCACCCTATAAGTCAACTTACATCCGATTGCTCTCTTGTCGGTGGGAAGAGGCACCAAATCCCAAGTATGATTTTTATGTTATGATTCAATCTCATCTTCCATAGCAACTAACCAACTGGAACTGTCAACTGATGTAATGACTTTTCTATAATCACTAGGCTCATTATGGACAACGTTGAATGCATATGTTTCCATATCATCGAAGTCAATACCTTTAATGCTCAATCCAACAAACTCATCAAGCCACTTAGGCTTCCTTCTTTGTCTAACAGGCCTAGTCTCTGAATGAGCTCCACCATGAGTCTGATCCTCTTTACCGGCATCTTTACTATCCTCATCAACCACAGTGCCATCAGAAACAATATCTGTACCTTTATTGGAAAAAAAATCTGAAGATGACTTGCCTTGTGTCTGGTACTTTGGATCGTTCCTCACATTATCATCGAATGAGAAAGGATCCACCTTCAACATAGCATTCTCATCAAAAGTCACATGCCTACTGATAATGATCTTCTTACTAATATGACACCATAACCTATATCCCTTCACTCATCTTTTATAACCTAGAAAGATACACTTGCAAGCTCTAGGTTTTAGCTTCCCTCTACTATCATGTACATAAGCTGGATATTTGAAAACTTTGAGAAATGAATAGCTAGTAGGCTCGCATTTCCATACTTTTTTAGGGATCTTCGTATCTATGGTAGTAGAAGGTATGCGGTTAATGAGGAAAGTCGCCGTAAATAAAGCTTCTATCCAAAATCCCTTCTTTAATTTAGCAGTCAATCTAAGGCAACGAGTTCTCTCCAACAATGTCTGATTCATCCTTTTAGCAACTCCATTAGACTGAGGGCGCCACGTGCCTCTTAATGCATTCGGTCTCACAAAAATTGATTGATTCCTATGATACAAATTCACGTCATTATCCAAACGAAGAACTTTCAACTTCTTCCTTGACTGTTTCTCAACCATGGATTTCCATTTTCAAAACCTGGTAAAGATTTCACTCTTAGACTATATAAATTATACACAAATTTTATGAGAGAAATAAATGAAATGAAGTAGCTAGCTCCACCAAAGGATGGGAAAAAGGAGGGTCCTCAAATATCTGTATGAACATACTCTAAAATAGCTTTAGCTTTATGTTCATCAGTGCTAAAAGAAATTTTTGTCTACTTAACAAGAACACACTCTTCATAAAAGCTAAGCTTTGAATGCCGACCACCATCAATCAAACCTTGCTTTCTCAACTCATCCAAATAGCGTTTGCCAATATGACCCATCCATAGATACCACAATCTGGAGGAATTTGAATCGCAGAAGTAACAGAAGCAGATTCATCAACTACAGTAATGCCCTTCAATAAATAAAGATTTCATACCCTAACACCTTTCACAACAATCATGTAATCCTTCGATACCTTCATTTTCTCCCTCTCAACCATAGTCTTTAACCCAAGCCTACTCAAATCTCCAATAGAAATCAAGCTCCTTCTCAAATCAAGTACATGTCTAACATCAGTAATAGTACGAATAACACCATAAAACATTTTGAACTTCACATTACTAACACCAACCATATGGCAAGAAGCATCATTGCAATCAATCTCACGGAATGTAGAGAAACAGTTCCTATCAGGTGTCATATGATGGATCTGTCAGAATCAGTAAGCCATAAGTTGCTCTTTCTAGTAGAGCCAAAAGCTGTAAACACATCGGTATCATTCTTCTTATTTGATTTCTCTACAGTAGATCCTGAAGCTTGCTTTGGGTCTTTTCTTCGTCCTTCGAGCCTGTGACATTGAGCTATTAAGCGCACTGGTTTCTTACAATAATGGCAAGTCAATCCTTAGGCCCCCTAGACTGAGACCTTGAATTACCTCACCCTCCACCATTTTTTGATTTTCCTTGGCTTCTACCTTTGATTTGCCTTGGCTTGTACCCTCTGAACAGATAAGCTCTCTGTATCACTATCCAAACTAGTGCTCGCCAATCTACCTCTAAACACTTCATTAGCCTTTACGTTAGATAGGCTAATCTTACAACGATCATATGTCATGAAATTAACAAAAGTAGTATACTCCTTAAGCAAGGAACATAAGAGAGCCACTGCTTGAGCCTCATCAGCAATATCAACAAGAAAGGAACATAAGAGGGCCACTGCTTGAGCCTCATCAGTAATATCAACATTCGCTGCCTTCAAATTCATAATCAAAGTGGTCAAAGCATCTACATGTTCCGTAAGAACAGCTCCAAGTTTCATCTCAAACGAATAGAGTTGTTGCTTAAGAATAATCCAATTCGTGAGAGATTTATCTTGATATGTATCGGATAATACATTCCATAATTCTTTCATCGTCTTCTCTTGAGAGAATTCTATAAGAACTTCATCTAAAAGACTCAACTAGATTATTGTAAGAGCTTCATCTTCCATCTCTCCCAAAATAGTTGCCTCGGTGCCCTTCAATTTATCAGACCTAGAAATAATCTTTAAACTCTTCTTTTTCAACACTGCCTCCATCTTCATCTTTCAAGTTCCAAAATTGACATTAGACATAGTCATTAATACCCAAACAGAACAATAACATTAGATGCGATACCAATCTGCGGTGAAAAATTGATGAGCGGAAGCGATTTTAATCAAAATCTACCATTGCCTCTTTGAATACCAATGCAAACTCAAAATTAACTATGATATCACACAAAATCAAACAATTGAAATAAGAGAGATACAGAAGATTTAACGTGGTTTGAATTTGTACTCTACGTCCGCAGAGATCCAACAACCCTTTATTCCAATCACCAAATTCAAATAGATTACAAGCCTAATCAATGATTGAAAAGTTGAAAGATGTGAAGATTCTCTCTAATCAAACACTCAATTGAAGAATTTCAATTTAAAGCACTCAAAATAGAAAACCTTCAATTTGATTTAACTGAAGTTTCATTAATCTCGATTGTTGAAATCTGATTTCTCCATTAAAAAGATGAGTAAGAGGCTAATATGTAGATGCTTTAATCACTTTAGACCGTCCGATCACTTCAAAAGAATCTGCACCATCAATAGAGAAGTAACGCGCACCAAAATAACGAAACTTCCCTCCAAAATTCGAATCAGCAGAACCCTAAAAAAAATCTCGTAGCAACAACTCTGACATCTGACTTGAAGAGGTCAGATGCTTAAGTGATGAACCAGACATCTATGTCAAACTCACAGGCATTCAGACGTCTTCCTTGGGTTTCCAAATGTCTGGTTGCCTGCCACTGATAATTTCAGCTTCTCTATTCCATCTTCTTTTGATCTCTTCCTCTAATCGACTTCCCAACTCTTCCAGTCTGAAGGTTTAGACAACATCTTCAATCTGAAGCTCTCATAGGCACATATTTTGAATCACATAATAACAAATATTTATGTGTATCTACAGATGTTTTTGTTATAGCGTCATTGGTTTTCTTTGAATTATTCGTACTGCTAGGACTGTCAATTAGTATCCGAAAAATCCAAAATCTATTCATATCCATTTATGAATATGAAAAATTATTTGATATTCGAAAAATAGATACATGTACAACTGTTGCCATATCTTCATCCGTTCAGTTTTCATCAAGATTATAATTTTTTTTTTTTTTTTGTTTTGTTAATTTTAGTGCATAAAATGAATATATTTTACTATTTTATTTAGACTAAGAAAATTTAATATGTCTATAAAAATCAATAATTGTTGCTTAAAATTATTTTTCTTAGCTTATGCATTTTTTTAATACTTTTAGCGTTGAAATGAATTCATGATAAATTTAAATTCTCTATTTATTTGTTTAAGTTTATTAATTGTAAGTTTGTCGTAGAATATCTGATAAGGATCCAATATTCGTCTGCAGCCATCGATATGGATATCTAATTTTCAAAAATGATATGAAATAAAGATACTTATTGATGTATTGTTTAAGTTTTATATTTATAGATTGATGTTTCAAAATTTTGTGTGCACACAATTTAAGAAAGCACTAATGTGAACTCCTTTTTGGATATGGACGGTATGGACAGCTTACTCCGGCGCACCCAAAGATCAAACAATTGTCCACTGAGCTCATCACCTCAGAGGCTTGTTAGCCAAATCTAATTGGCAACATGCTGACAAACCACCGTATACTCTGCAACCGATAACATCATTTCAGTCTGTTCTGTCGATTATGGTTTTAGGCTCACGGATCAAACAAAGCACACAATCTAAATAATACAACCAAACCATACCGCTCTGATAACGGTTTCATGTGCAACCCACGAGTCGGAGAAGCTACATTTACGTCATTTCCTAAAAAACAGCATCAACTCGGCTTAATCTACAATGAGAAGCATACCCACCCTTAGAAACTAATATTGTGCTACTGCTAGCATATCAGAAACAAACAGCAAAAGAGGCAGCAAAAGTTCTTCGGATACTAAATTAGGTTCAGATGATCAAAATACATATCCATCACTACAGCACACAAAATAAAAGGAAAATAACAAAAGATATAGTAACATTTTCCACATCAAAAAACATCCAAATCATCGAGGAAAATAACAAAAGATATAGTAACATTTTCCACATCAAAAAACATCCAAATCCACGATGAGAACTCATCCAATTTTAGCCTTCGAGAAGTCCATCTCTGGATGCTGCAATAACATAAACATAAAATTAAAATATACGAACATGATGAATAGTGCATAAAACGGAAGATCAACAAAAGTGAAGAGAAAGCGACGCACTTCAGCCATAAACTTCTTAAGCAGTTCCTGTTTCTGCATCTCATCACTGGTTGGGAGACCCATCTGCTTCTGCCTCTGGTCAAACTGCAAATTCATTTACAAAGAAAAACACCATCACTGTAAATATACACGCACCATTTTACCAAAAGAATAAGAAAAAAGAATGGATCAGGAAAAGGAGCATTCAATTGACATGAATTAAACTTTACCATCATTTTTTCAACAGTTTGACGAGTCTCGGGGTCTAAATCAGTCAGCTTGCTGTTCTCAGGCTCGATTTTACGGGTATCAATTTCAGGGCCTCCTTTTACCAATGATTTCCACCATTCCATTTGATTTTGTTTTGTCAACAGAATGGATATGGCTTTCCCATCCTCTGCAAATACCAATAAATTAAGTACATGATTTAAAATTTGTACGGATATCACTCAAGGATAAACAGTGTTTATTTTGCACACAGACAACAAGTCGCATGCCCAAGTAAGGGGTATAACCATCGACGGACTGGTTTGAAAAAAAATTGTTCCATTTATAACGGCGAAAGCGTTATAAATATATAACCCTAACTCTCACACAGCCGCCGTTACAACGACGAAGTCTTTGCCATTATAAGTGGTAGTAGAATTGGTCCGTGCCTCGCACACGGGCTGTTTATATTATTGTAAACGGAAAGCGGGAGGCATTTTCGGAATTTCAAAACGACGCCAAGTAAATTAATTCAACGAATTTTCTTTATTAGTAGTAGAGATATATAACGGTGAAGGCTCACCGTTATAAAAAGCAGTTCATGTTCACTCAACTAGCCACGAAACTAGTTAAAGCCACACCGGGTAGCTTTGTGGCTAGTTTTGCAAATGAACAAACCATTGTTGGTTGTGCTCTAAGTCACAACATCACTCTCCCAAAAGATGTGATAGCTTTTAAAAAACAAGAAAATTAACTGCAAAAATTTTCAGATGTGTTTGTTACCCACCAATATTCCAGAAGCAATCATCTACTCTGACCGAGTTACACAGTTCCCCCTGAAATCATGACAAAATACATTTAGATTGTTCACTAAAAATTATGTTATTTTGTTAGTAATATTTTTTTTATGTCTGATGGATAAATATTTCAGATACTCACATCAATGATTGGAGGCTGGCCCTTGAGTCCAACTTTGAGATGATTTTTCTTCAATTCATATGCCACTGATCTTGATTTAATTCCTTGGGGGAAAGGAATATTGATAGTAACCTCTTGAAGTGTTTGAGTCCATGAACAATTTTCCATATCCAAACCATTCCCAGCATTTGGTTCTGTAAAATAATGATAACATACATTCTGATCATGCAAGCTATATAAAACTATCAGTTGTTAGATTATCACAAGCTTAAAACTGGGCATAATCCAAATATTTATGCATTGACAGCAACAAGAATACATATTCAACCAGTATATTTCATGGCGACCAGACAAGTCTGAAATGCAAAAACTCAGAAGGACAGTTTTAATTTTGTAACCAAGTTAACTAAATACTCTCGAAGATATATTACTTTTTTGACTGCATATATTATTTCGTTCACATATATTTTACATTGTCTTCATGTCCCAAAATCTGTCATCCACATTTAAATAACTTTTAAACCAACAAACAGATGTCTGATTAATTTATTTGTTGGAAGGACTTGAAGCATCCCCTTAATTTGGATAATTGATGGTTCAGCAATGTCACTAATTTACAACATATAAACATGTCGTTGTTATTATCTGCTCTTTGGTTTATGACCTACCAAAAATGTCTCAGCTATCAAATTCTTGCCAACTGATGATGTAGAATAAAAGTAGCATTAATTAACTCAGTGACAATGCGATATTTTTATTTCCTCTTAAGAGTACCATAAAAATGCAGTATAAAAATGCAGCATAAAAATGACATTATAAATCCTAGTGCGCCATCGTGCATAATTAGGGATGGTGCTGTTAATGTTTTTGTTGAAGATTAACACAATTAGAAGTATATTTTCTCTTGGAGGTGTGGGACTGAGTTTCATAGTATTCTCCATAGGTTCTAAACTAAGTTGGGCAGAGAGTGCAAACAATTTCTTTAAATGTACAATAAAATCCAAACAACAATGTTTTCCTAAAGCATATACAATATGCCAATGGAAGCATGATGTTAAATCATGAAAGTCGGACAACAGAAATGCATCCAGGATTTAAAATCTCCTAGAGCTATTATAATATTTTCTTTCTTCAACAAAAAGAAAATTGTAGAAAACACTTGAGCCTTTTTGCTCAATTTGAAAATATCTAGTTGTATAACCACAAATATTGAATATAAAGTAGAACGACAAGGTATCTGTACGTCAACAACCCCTTTATTTAGCTCATGCTCTTAAACCCTTAATTTCAACCAGAGGTTTGTATTTAAGCATTTGCATTTGCATTTGCTGTTTCTCCCCTGACATATCTTACCTTACCATTAATTAAATACAAACTTGTTAGAGACGTAAGATTGGGGGCCAAATTAAATTTAATGGAGATATTGATCCTAGGTACACACAATTGGAATGCTGTTTCAAATCTAATCTTCCCAGCCAGGATTCAATTGAGAAAAATTAAGTTTTAGACTTAGACAGAAACTCAAGCATTGAGATCGATTTCACAAATATAAAATTTTACTGTAAAACGTAAAATTTAGGCTTTTGCATACTTGAATATTAATTGATAACCTACATCAAGCAATACCATTAGCATATGAACATATATAATCATCAAAATATAAGTCCTTAAATCTATGATTCACAATTTAAATCTAATTTCACATGAAGTTCAAATACAATTTAATTCCCGATTTAAAAACCTTGCATTTTATACAATCCTTGTTATTAACAGCAAGGATTCGTTGGAACAGTAATGTCTGACTGGCAAAATTGTGTGAGTTAGCTATTTGCAGTACAGATTAAACTAGAAGGTTTAAACCATTGACAGTGTCAACTTAAACATCCAACAAAAGCGGGTTTTGTTTATTATTTTTAATTGGATCAAAGGAGTTCAGCAAATTCTGGTTAACCTAATTTCTAACTCTGAATTCGGAAAAGACTCCATATTATCCAACACCAGAACTAAAGTACATATGTAATTTCCCTAGGCGGATGACCGATTGATAGATGCACAACTTCAAAGTTAATAATTACAAATATTGAAAACTAAAAACTTACTTTTTCCGTTTGATTCATCCTCATCCATCTCCTTTTTTTCAACCTCCATCTTATCATCATTGACTTTTGATGTCTCCTCTTCCTTCTTAGCTCTCTTATTCATCTCTTCTGATTCTTTTTCTTTCCTCCTCTTCTCAGCCTCTTCTTTTTCACTCTTCTTTTTCGACAACTCTTCCTTCACAATTTGGATCACCTTACTCTTCGCCGCTTCTTCCTTGAACAGTCCGCACTTCTTCCTCAACAAATCGATTGCGGTTTCCAGAAAGACAAGTGGACCTTTCTTTTCAAGGATTGAGCTCATGCTTTCATCACTGTCAGATGCGGATGTTGATGAGGAGTTTTGGTTTGAATGTTGAGGTTCCTCTTCGAATTCGGAAATTATGGCCATTGCGATTAAGGATCAATGGGGCTGAAGTTAGTCTCCAAAGTTTCGGATTAATTGTGATTCAAAAGCTGTTTTAGGGTTTTATACAAATATCGATGGGCAACGTATTGGGGTTTTATTTGGGCTGGAAAGAATGCGCTAGAATGCTCCGGATTTCATTTGGGGTTATGAAGCGTTTCCGGATAATGGACTTTCATTTTGACTGTTCATAAACGTTTTTCAACCCCAAACCTATCTCAAATAGGAACCAGACTACTAATTTAAATTTGTGCTATTCAAACGGTTAATGCAAATAATTTTTAAGGTACGATTGAAAATGTGACTAACCCAAAGCTACCACTTGATCTAATCAATATACATATTTTATATCGAATTTTGCATTTAATTTTGAGGTTTACAAAGTGTTAATTTTATCCCGTTTACATGCAACTTTGTGCCTTTAAAATTTAAGTGGACGTTTACCATAATGTTACCTATTTTGACTTATAGTTTCTCATTGTCGTAAACATCGTAGATTCATGTTGGTAATCCATTTAACCTTTTAGATCCAATCACCTTAACATATATCATCTCATTGCGCTAGTCATTTATTTCCGTCCAGCTTTCTACTTTGCATCTAGTTTCTAGAAACGATTTTGTACAATGAAATTAACGTCCAATTTATCACATGTCAAACATGTAACTGCTGGAAATACCGATTTATTAGAGTTAAAGAAGAAGGTAGAAGATAGAAGAAAAATAAACAACATAGAATCTCACAACGCATCGAATAATATATAATACAACAATGATTTGTAAAAAAAAACGTCTTTATTCATATATATACAACATCAGAGTACACTAAACGTGCCTTAAATTATTGGATGGTTATAGAAACATGTCCTCACATTGACAAACATACACACTCTATAATACAACGAAAGTAAAAATATGTGAATATGTCTTACCCATCCAGCTTCTCTCCAGCTCCAAAGTATCTAGCCAAACCTAAAGAAAAAAACATGTTTGGTATGACCTGGGCATTACATGAAATAACGCTCGGGTCAGTCTGATAACCAGCGTAAGTAAAACTCGAAAACAAGTAATAATCAAACTGATTTCTACATTTGAAAACTTTTCAATCAAGGGGTATCTCGTAAGACTACACTGCACATTAAAATGGTTGAGTTTTTACCTCACGATAACCAAAATATTTTGCATCAAAATTCAGTAATATTATCATATTGTCTAAGTTCAAAGTAAATAGATAAAATAGTTGAAATGTTTGTATCTCACATTCCAATATACTAAGCTCTACAATCGAAAATGTAAGACACGTATTGGAGATTGGATCCCAAAATGACAAGGTAAGAGACTACCTTCCGATGATACACCTCTACAAAATGGACCGATGCTAACACAAAGTCGGCTGCCCCTTTTATATGGCAGATCGGATTACCTCACCCCCTTAACACCGAGGTCTTATACTACCACGGTGTTTGCACGCAAACCAACTCTAAAAGGTACATTTAGAATGGAGTGGCCGCTCCTCCTAATGGTAGCTAACCACATAGCTCTGCTACATGCCCTGTTTTTTTCAATTCCTCCAGGTTGTAAGGCTTGTTGCTACGCTTTACCTTTATGAACAGTAATCCATCTTGGAATGCTAACACTGTCCTCCAAGCGTCAATGCAATGCTAGCAATCATCCATACAAAGTTCGTTCTAGATCTGAACAAAACCGAAGGCACTGACTCTACTACATCCATTTTGGAATCAATCTCAGGATTATTAACATTAGCCCTTGCACTTCAAAGAGCACCATCTTCAATCCTCATTAAGATGTCTTCCACTCGAATGTACATGTTGGTTCGAAGTGGTTTTCAGGTATATAAATCCGATCTTGGTCTCTCCGTACTAACAACGGATAATTTCTGATTGACTCATTCCCGGTTCTTTTGGATGTAAGTCTTTGAGCCCTTGTCAGAAACTCAAATTTTACATTCATACTTCCTAAGTCAAATTAAGCCGAATTTGATAGTCGGTTATTTAACTATCAAATAACAACAACAAAACCTAAAGGTTTAATTACCCAAAGCAACCACTAAGCCTCAAAACCATTTTCATTTATAAATCTTCTTTCCCAAACATTTATCAATATTCATATACGTATCTCCTTTACATAAGTATATTCACAAAATATTTATAAGATTTCCCATTTCCAAATCTCTTAAAAGGACTTAGCTATATTATTTAAATCGGAGAGAATGATAACTCCAAGCACTATTCCTTCGGTGTTAATTGTGGAACAGATGTTCCATACCACCATTTTTAGATGGTCGACCTCGAGAAACCCAAACCTCAATTTCCTATTGTAATTATTTTTAGTTAATTCTTTTATAAATTTCTTTATCAATAAGATCCGCTTTGCTTTAAACCAAATCCGTTTACAAAATATTTAGTAACTTCCATACTCATTTATGAAACTCTTTATAATTATTCAAACTTGGTTATATAACAAACCTTATATAAAACTTCCCTTTATAGACATCCAAACCTATTTATAAAATCTTTTTATAAACATTCAAAACTATTTCCAAAACTCCTTTTATAAATACCCCAAAATTATTCATAAACTTCTTAATATAATGTTCAAAACAATTGTCAAATCATTCTTCAAATATCTTGTTCAAAATAGAATAACCTTGAAGACCATTTTAAAAGAAAATGAAATATTAACTTTCCAAAACAAAAAGGAGGTTTAATGACTACAATTGATCGTTAAATTTGAGCTTACTTATCTAAGTTTTATCATGGGTATTACCTAACATTAGATATGTAAGGGATTCACACATAACATACAATCAATTATAGATAGATGTCCAAGTTACAAATATGGATACATCCATTATCGATGAAAAATATACATATAGAAGCATATTCTGTATGCTTAAGTTACCATGACCCACTTATTGAAATTAACTTCCCTGTGTTTATCACGTTACCGATTTTCAACCTTTGTGCTAAACACAAGTCTACTTTCCATAAAACGTGTCAACGTTTTATAATTACTACTTTAAAATATTTGGCTACTTAATGGTCCAAATTAGAGATTCTTTGATTTGAAATCAGTTAACCTTAAAAAGTAAACTGATTTAAAAAATAACCGATTAAGTTTGAAAAATAATTTTGAAAAGATTAAAGCATATTTAATTAGCTTAAACCCTAATTATATCTCAATTAAATCAATAATAATTCATAATTAAAATTTAATTAACTTAATGAACTTGGCTAAGTCCTAATTAATTTCCTAGTGTATCTTAGTTAAGGTTTAAATAATTCATTAAACCCTGAATAATTAAAAATTAATTAAATAATCAATTAATTAAATAATAATTAATTAACTAATTAAATTAATTAAATAGTAATTAATCATTAAATTACTTCTTAACTTCATTAATCACTAATTAAAACTTTATTAATCACTAACTAGTCACTAATCTTCTTTATGGGTTACTTAACCCTTAATCACTTACTTAATTATCAATTAAGTGCTAATTACTTTTAATAAATTTATTAAATAAATAATTTATTAAATTATCTTAACTTAAATCTTTTTATATTATTAATTAAATTTGAAAAACTTTACAAAACCATTTCAAAAGAAATCGCTTTAAAACGAAAATCGATAATTTTGTCGAACTGCTCCAATAGCGACTATCGCTATGACCGCAGTTCGCTTAAACATACTTTAAGTGAACAAACTTACTTATTATTTCCTATTTCATGTTTAGAAACATAAATTTTAAAGATTTTGAGACTTAGAGACAAAGATAGAAGCCTTGAAACTATTTTCAAACTTTAAAACAAGAAAATATAGTTTTTGATTCGAATTGGATCTCATGTCCGTTGCAACACACAAAGTTGTAAATTTTGTTTCAACTCAATATACTTTGGTTCTTAGAATACAACCACACATCCATACTACCTTATTTTTAACTTCACAATGAAACACATATATAAACATAAGGCTGTAAGCTTACTAACTCGACAATATCACATTCAAATCTCAATTTCAACACCAAACGAAAACATCCATAAAATCAACATCGACCAACATAATAACCATTCAATTTTATCATCATATTATCACCACAATAACACATCATAATAAGGTCAAACCTTTCCAAAACAAAGTAATTTTACTCATTGAAAATCTTTGAAACCGGAAATGCCTTAGATGCACCAAAAATCATCTAAAAATATGTCATTTTCCACTTGATTTTTGGACATATTACTCTTGGATTTTGAAAAAGTGATCAAATGAAAAGTTCTAAAATTCTTTTCTCTAAAATTTAAGAAAAGAATCACTCAAATCAGATTGGTTTGAGGTAGATATTGTCAAAAGAATGAGAGCTATTTTCGGACCTAAATTTTTGAGTTTAAAACTACACTTCAAAGATATGAGATTTTTTTTAACAAACCTAAGCTTGAAATTAGAAAACGTGGTAAAAAATAAAGTTGTAACTACTGAAATTTTATATGATTTGAAAAAAGAAAATCTTTATTTGGTATAAAATAGAGGAAATTATGGACGAATAAAGTGGAGGAAAAATGGAGAAGAAAGAGTTTAAAAACAAGTTTGTATCTTTAAAACAATTTAAATCTTTTGATTATAAAAAAACTTAAAACTAACGTAAGAAGCCATTAAATTTTAGCGGAGGAAGTTAGAGAAGATGGAGACAAGAATGTAAATGAATTTGTGTGAGTATGGATATGTATTTATAGGCAAAGAATTAGAGAATTTACTAAATTACCCTTAGATTTAACTATACATAATATGCCATGATGTGTAAGGTCACATCGCATACCTACCCTCCCTCTCTTGTCACATCCCATGCCTTCCTCTTAGGCTTAGGCTCTAATAATTATGGTGATGGAATGGAAAAGACAAGAGGTAATGGGTATGTAGTTTGTGTATATATAAGTGTATATGTATATATATATATATATATATATATATGTTATTATTTTTAGAACAATGACTTGTCACATCACTCCTTAAACATGATTAACATAATATAATATATTATTAAGTATATTATTATATGGTTGATTATCTACTATATACGTATATATATAGTGCATAAAAAAGAATGACGTTCTCGACAACTTTCCGGTGTCGAAAAGTCGAAATTGCGAAAAACATTCTTCGGTCACATTTTCTATTTTTCTACGATCTATCTATTTTGATAAAGAAATTAACAACAATTTTACCATTATTATTAAATAATTAAAATAGGTTTATATGTAAATAGAAGCCTATTTATTTATTATTTAAACTTAACTTGAATTTTCGAAGAAATATATGAAACCGATGATATCAACTGTAGATGTTTTAAGTACATTTTATTTTCGAAAAAATAAAATAAAATATTTTATTTCATAATCTTATCTGAATACATATATTAGTGTATGTATCCAAATCCGTGCATGATCCTTATTGTTTAAAAGCGGTTTTATTGATAAAACGATTTCTGGCCGTCTTATCGAAATTTTACCTAGGATGATACCAATAAATTATCAATATTTTACCTCGGTAATTAGTCTGCAAATACTTTTCCCAAACAAAATAACTATTATTATTTACCACTTAGGGTGGATTATTTATTAGTTTTAAACCCATATCTAAATATTTTAAAAATAAATATAATTTATCTAAATGATAAATTTGCGGGTTGTTACATTCTTCCCCCATTAAAAAAAATTTCGCTCCCTAAATTATACCATAACCCTGTTCCCAGAAATACTTAAAACTATTCATCAAATCCATATGATGTTCATAGATCATTCCTATGTAAAAATTTGATTCGATGACTCACTTGAACATATAACTTTCCTTCCAAACTAGTATTGCTCACTCGACTTCCTAACGCGGACTTTGATCAGGCTTCTTAATTAGAAAGCTCTGTTCTCCTTGCATAGCCATAAAATATGATAGACAACCTCTGATTCCACATAATAACCCACATCAACGCTCGCTGTCAAAAATCGGGTGATAAATCCCTATCCGGAATGGTGTGAAACACCTCAAGTCATGTACTCGAATCTTGGATCGAGAACCATGTGAAAAGAAGAAATGATCTACGTACAACCTACGTGCTAATCCTATTGGTTCCTATTTTCCAAGATTATAATTACTCTTTTTAAAGAATCACCATTTTACTTAAGAACATTACTTAAGTTTATTAACATTCTATAACTCAAATTCATTTTAGTATGATACTCTTCTATATCCAAAATGGTATATACAACTTCAAATCTTAAATTGGTTTTACTTAACCTAGGATGTTCAACAAATTTAAAAATTTATTTATTAACCCACTCTTAATCAAGACATCTTTTTATTTGAAAACTCTATTCTTTTAAGAGATTTGAGAACACAATATCCATGTTTTATTTCTAAAATCTTTCGAAATGATACTTTATATTTAACCTTTATGAAAACATAATATATAGCCCGAGTAACTCTACAATTATATCAAGGAACCAGGCGCTTCCAATAGTATTATATCCCTTTTACTAAGTAGAGAAATGCTCAAGAGAAGTGTTTACCATCCGAACACATCTCTTACCCATTTTTAGTCATTTCCAAGACACTTGAACTAGTTAATCATAAAAATATTCCTTTCTTCACAAATTTCCTTTTGAAACAATACTATTTATAGATAAATAGTTCTTTAATAAAATCATCCACTAGCTTTGGATTCATTCGGATTCGAACTCATTTCGATTGTACAATGACAAAGAGGACAATTTACTAAGTGCACTACTATGTCTGCCTAAGAAAACATTCGATTGTCACTTAGAAGATTATTCTGATTATCACAGAACAGATCGAAACTCCTTCCTGAACTGTTCAAGCAAAACTTTACTTTCAAATCTATTTTAATATATATATATATATATATATATATATATCTTAAAATCTCTCTAAGTACAATTACTACAACTTTTCCAAAATCTTTATTAAAGGCACGGGATTTAATATTCTCATAATCCTTTTCATTTTTATAAGGTCATCTAAAGATTTTATTTTAACTAAACGCATTCTATTCTAAATCCAATTTTAACCTATGTCTCATCGACAACTATATAGACTTTTGAAAATCATTCCTTTATATATAAAATATATCCTAGGTAAAATTATTTCATTTACCAATTTTAAAATAGGATTATGTCAATTGGACTTGCTTAAATGTTTAGGAAGTACCTATCGATAACGTTGGCTAAATGCGTCTACTAGAATTCTCAGGCCGCTCTGTTGAATATGCTAGTATATGATTTTTGTTTGATGATAATAAACACATATATATATATTCATTTAAATGTATTTGTTAATTTACTATTTTATTTTTCACGTAATTAAATAAATATTTGCTGAATAAAATAAATAACAAAGGATTTAAATTCAAGCAGATATTTTATTACAATTTTGAATAGTACAAATTTGAGCTCTCACTATATATACACAAATTTCCATTACAATACAATTTCAAATTTTAATACAATTTTCACTATCATTTTGCACCTCACTGCATATCACTCATTCACTCATATTTATCTTCAACACTATTCCGTATTGAATCCGACATCTGAATTATCTGCAAAGCAAACACTGACGCGGTGAAATTGAAAAAGATATATTTGTGCAGTGTAAAATAAAATGTATATTTTGAAAATGTTATTGCCTTAGTTATTTGGGTTGTTCATCATCATATTTATTTTGAGTTCATCTTACAGAACAACTTGTGACATGCACAGTATATCACTGTACATGCCACAAGGTCGTGCACACCGATATACACTTGATAAAACTGCAGGGACAAGTGAACACAAGGTCAAACCCAATCAAAAGGTAGGTTCAAGTCAAGTGCAATAAAAATAAAGTCACAACATGAGCACAAGGTCAAACCCGAGCTATAAGCTGGATTCAACTCAGGTGAAATTCCAGAAATCAAGATGAAGTTCAAGTGAAAATAAAACGAAAAGTGACGTGCACAAGAAAGCAATGCAGCTGGCCAGATTGGAACCAGATACAAATGGTCAAGTGTAAGTTTCAATGACTGAAACAAGACTAGTAAATAGGGAATCGATCCATATAAAAACTCAGGTCAGTGCACATTAACTCAATGCAAACAAAGCAATATCAAGATAACAGTGGTGCACATGCATACATATATAGTTCAGAATAGCTCCAGACTCGACCAAAACAACAAATTAGTTCGGGTTCAACCAGCTACCAAGTGAACACATAACTCAATGCATGTATGTACACATGAATCAAATGCATAACACTGAACATTCCGACTCATGAAATCTACAGAACAATGCATATTGAAGCACACGACAGTAGACAGTGCAATGCAGACCACAAGACCAAGCCTTAAACAACATATGTAGTAACAACTAGATGAAGATTGAACCGTGATCAAGGAAAACAATGAACACGGTGACTTCAACTAAGTCACAATGAAGACAGTAGCTCGAATGAGCAAGTGCAGACTCAAACATCAATTGCACCAGGGCAGTGCACAAAAAGACAGTGAATGATGCTATACATATTGCATGTCAAACAATTTTCAAGGTAGCAGTTTCAAATCAAGTCAAAGCCAGAGCTACAAAATGTATGAACAGTTTGATAAGTCAAGGAAGAAATTCTCATATCGCAAAATTAAGGCGCCGAAGTCGTAGAGAAAAATTCAAATAGCCGATCATAGAAAATTGAATAATTCAAAGCCGTGGTGACCAAGGAATCAAACAAGCCAAAATCAGAGCCGTGATAATCAAAGCAAAGAAATATTCGAAATCGAACCAGTCAGGAACAATCACAAGCAACAAATCAAAATCGAACAGCTGAGTAGAAGATGAATTCAAACGTTTTATTCGAATGATAATATAGGGATTAAACCCTATAAATACTATTAACATCATCAGCATTAAAATCATCGTGTTCAAGCATATCAATGAAATAATACAGAAAATCACATACCAATTCATACCGAACTTGATGAATTTGAAGGAGCCTTGTGCAAATCAAAGAAACGAATAATCGACAAAGCAAGTAACGTGAAAACATCTGCTTGATCGATCAACTGTAATCGACGGCCTAAATTTTCCAAAAGCCCTAATTTTCTTGAAGAGGAATGAACGAAAAAGGAAGCAGCCATTTTGAAAAAAGAAAGAATACATGCCGATAATTAAAAAGGAGAAGGGGATATTGTTTTATCACTTTACTTATTTTGGGCCGGCATCATATAATTTATTTGGGCTTTATTTTTTTTTTAAATTAGGGTTTAATTGTTTAGTTGTTTTTATTCTGTATTTTTCTTTTAAACTTTTGTAAAGTCTAGTCATGTGACTAGGGGACGAACTACGGTGGAGTAGTTTGAGAATTCATAACTAAGTGGCTAAGTTGTGGCAGGATTTTGAGCGTAGAGTTAGGTTAGTCGATAGCGGTTGTCATGATTTTACGTGTGTAAGCGTTTGATTACTTAATTTCTAGTAGAAACCTTAGGGGCAGCACGTAGGTAGGGTTTTGCCGAAGCTGAGTAAATCTATGTTGTTCTATTTTTGCTTTTAATATTTTGTATTATCCATGCTGCTATTATTCTGCTATTATCTGTGTTGCAATTATTTTATATCTTTCACATTAAATTATTATAATTATTAGTATCACCCTATTCACCCCCCTCTAGGGTGAAATCAATCCTATAAGTGGTATCGGAGCAAGGAACATAAGTCAATTTTTGCTTTAAAAATTTTGATTTTTCAAAAATCAATTTTTGTTTTAAAAATTTAAATTTTTAAATGGCTACTTTTAATAATGCTTTTACTAAGGGTTAGTCCATAGTTAGACCATCAATGTTCAATGGTGAGTATGCTTACTAGAAAAATAGAATGAAATTTTTTCTAAAAACCATTGATGCTTAGAATATCGTTGAGTCAGGATATAAGACACAAACTATAGTGGTAGATAATCAAGAAATTGAAAAACCAATGGATCAATGGACAGATCTAGACAATAAATTACAAAATGCCAATGCTAAAGCTATGAATTCTATTATTTGTTCATTGGATCAAAATTGAATTTAATCATGTCTCATGTCGTCTTAATGCGCAGGAAATATGGCATACACTTTAAATGACTCATGAAGGAACATCACAAGTCAAAGAATCTCGCCTTGCCATGCTTAGTAGCGAATGCAAGAACTTCACAATGGCCAAGGATGAGAATGTCAAAGAGATATATGGATGACTTTCTAATCTCGTATACAAATCAAAAGCTCTCGAAAAAACATACACAGAACTAGAAATAGTTCAAAAAATCCTCAAAGTCCTTCTACGGAACTTTGAAGCAAAAGTTACCGTAATTCAAGAATCAAAAAATTTGAAACAAATCAAAGTTGAAGAACTCATCAGAAATCTCACCACTTATGAGCTAGAAATGAAGTTCAAGGAAGAATGTAAAGGAGGTGATACTTGAAAGAAATCAATAGCTCTTAAAGGAACAACAGAAAGTGATGATGATGATGGAACAGCTGAACTGGCGCTATTAGTAAAGAAATTCAAAACGTGGAATCAGAGATACGGAAATCCGGCTCTAAATCAATAATTGAAATGCGGAATAGTCAAAGCACCAGACAACCGAAAAGAGCAGGAGATCATTTGTCACAAGTGTAATAAACCCGGTCACATCAAGCCTAATTATCCTCAGAATCGACTCAGCCAAGAAAAGAAACAGAAAAGGAGAAGTTTTGAAGCCACTTGGGATGAAACTGATGAAGAAGGAAATTTGTGCCTTCAAGGAGAAACAACTAACAGTGGCGATGTGCCAAGCGAGGTATCAAAACTTACTCATTCAAAATTACTTATATATTTTCACGAAGTAAATGGCTGTTTCGAAAGACTTAGGGAGAAATACGCTAAAATTGAATTACAAAGAGATACTTTGATAGATTTAAATAGACAACTTGATCAATAGGTTAAAAACTATCTAACCAAGAGCACTAAGTGTGATAAGTGTCCATCATTTGAAGAAGAGATTATAAAATTAGAAATTAAAATTAAATCATTTGAAAATGAAATTCTAGTTTTGAAAGAGAGTGAAAACACGAGGAGAGAAAATTTTATAAAAAAGTGTACATAATCAGTGAATGAAAATGAATCTATCAAAACACAAGTCCAACAATTTTATCAACTTTAGGAAAATTTTCCAAAGGAGAAAGATAGTTAAATATGCTATTAGGGAATCAAATAGTCAATATGTTAGACAAGGACTTGGACATACTCGATCTGAACGTGTTGGTAGTGAAATAAATCAAGTCAATTCCAAGTGCACAATTTATGGAAAAACTGGACACAGTCATAATATTTGTTGGTATAGACCCAAACATGTGAAAACCATTCCAATTTGGTTCCCAAAGGCACAAATGTAAAATACCTTAAAGCAAAACAAATCTGGGTGCCAAAAGGAACAAATATAAATAGTCTTGGGTCTATATAAGCTTATTTTTCAAAATCTTTTGCCACTAACAACCATGGACCAATAAAAAAAATAGGTCACAAAAATCTTGTCTCATGTAAGTGTGGTGGTAGGCTAAGGAACAACAACAGTGTTACATGGATTCTGGCTGTTCCAGGCACACAACGGGCGAAAAATCAAAGTTCTTTAGCCTAGTACAAAGGTGGTAGAATCACAATGAGTAACAACGAAAAATTATCGTGAAGGTAAAATAGGTAATGGTATGTTCATCTTGAATAATTTACTAAATGTGAAAATCTACACCATAATCTGATTTAAATCGGTCGGCTATGTGATAATGAGTGTTGATTTTGATTCTGACTTTTTCAAAATTGTTGGCCAATTATATTTTTATGCCGAGAATACTATAAGTATATCTAGAATCTATGGACTAGTTCATATAGATTTGTTCGAATTAATGATGTTGTTTTATTGATTGATGATTATTCTAGAAACACGTGGATATATTTGCTTATCTTACTACTTCTGGATTCAACACCATGATCACTGTTTGTTTATTTTTTTACGGTTTCAATTCAAATTCAAAAGAATTTTATTTAAAAGTTGTAAAAAGAATTTTATGGAATTTGTTGCAACTTCATGATCTGGTCTATAACATCCAACTAATGATAACCTTGAGTCAAAAGGAAATTCGAATGCAGATTACACTGGTAATCTAGTTGATAGAAAAATTACTAATGGAAAGTGTTTTATGAAGAGACATTCATTAGTTGCATCACGTTTTCAAAGATCGTATCTGCATATTTTTCATTTTAATTGATTTTCAATTAGCAAACATTTTTCTTATAAAACCCCTTTTAGAAAATAGTTTTTTCATTGACCTTGTTTCAGATTAGTCATTTTAGAAAATTTGATTTTATAATTATTTTTTGATTTGATCTTAAATGACTACTTTGACTCCCTACTGATTATCAAAAAGATAAATAGTGATTGAAAAAGTGATGAGTGTTGATATTAATCATTTACTATAACTTGAGACAGTATTTTTAGTAAATTTCTTTAGAAATTTAAACAAGATTTATAATAACTTTTAATGGGTAAAAATTCCATGACCATCTCTATTTCTATCATATTTCTATCGACCATCACCCATTAAAATCCAATATAGTATGTCAATATGTGGTATTTTAAATGTAAAATTATTCGTTTTTATTTTATTTTATTTTTACTAATAGAAATATCCAAAGTATTCACTCTCATTTAAAAGTCCTCGAGGTTGTGCGTGTGTGAATTACATGGAATTATTGACTATGTGCTTTCATGCTCATTTAAAAGTCCTCACGGTTATGCATGTATGGAACATATACCAAAATTGATTATTAAATAGACAAGTTGATTCTAATCCCATTAAAAAGTCCTCACGGTTATGCGTGGTTAGAAGATGCTTGAAATTTATTTTTTATAAAAATTAAGAATACTACTAATCTCATTTAAAAGTCCTAACGGCTATGCATGGTCAATAGATATTCAAATTCGTGATATAAATATACCACAAATTGACACAGCTATATACTGACATCACCCTTATCACTCTAAAGTTGAATATGCATCAAACATAGTATTTATGATTTTTGTTTGATTTTTTATTGAAATTTAATATTTATACTCGATTGGGTAATTAATGTCTATTACTTTATCTCTATTTTTCAAACACTATTACTCTTTTGTTGATAACAAAAGGGGGGGTGAAAAGTTGAGATTTTGACGAATAAATGTCAAATATTTTATTATTTGCATTTAGGTTCATTTGCATATTTTTATTTATTTTCATGCATATATGAAGGGGAAGCTTTGTTGTAGGGTGGGAGCATTCAAATAGAGGGAGCAAATTGAATGATCAAATACATTTAATAAGCTCAAAATATTAAACATATATTTGTTATCATCAAAAGGGGGAGATCGTTGAATATGCTAGTATATGATTTTTGTTTGATGATAATAAACATACATATATATATATATTCATTTAAATGTATTTTTTAATTTACTATTTTATTTTTCACATAATTAAAATAACACAGAATTTAATTTCAAATAGATATTTGATTCAAACAAATATGTTATAACAATTTTGAATAGTACAAATTTGAGCTTTCAATATATATACACAAATTTCCATTACAATACAATTTCAAATTTTAACACAATTTTTCTCTATACATTTTCACCTCACTACATATCACTCATTCACTCGTATTTATCTTCAACTCTATTCCAAATTGAATCCAGCATCTGAATTATCTGCAAAACAAATACTGATGCAGTAAAATTGGAAAAGAAATATTTGTGCAATGTAAAATATAATGTGTATTTTGAAAGTGTTATTTGCCTCAGTTATTTGGGTTGTTCGTCATCATATTTATTTTGAATTCATCTTACATGAACAAATTGTGACATGCACAGTGTATCACTGTACATGCCATAAGACCGTGCACAACCGGTATATACTCGATAAAACTGCAGGGACATGTGTGCACATGGTCAAACCCAATCAAAAGCTAGGTTTAACTCAAGTGCAATAAAAATAAACTCACGACATGAGCATAAGGTCAAACCTGAGTTATAAGATGCATTCAACTCAGGTACAATTCCAAAAATCAAGATGAAGTTCAAGTGAAAACAAAATGAAAAGTGACGTGCATAAGAAAACAATGTAGCTGGTCAGATATGGAACTAGATACAACTAGTCAAGTACAAGTTTCAATGACTAAAACAAGACTAGTAAACAGGGAATCGATCCCTATAAAAACTCATGTCAGTGCACATCAACTCAATGCAAACAAAGCAATATCAAGATAACAGTGGTGCACATACATACATGTATAGTTCAGAACCGCTCTACACTCGACCAAAACGACAAATCAGTTCAGGTTCAACCAGCTACCAAGTGAACACATAACTCAATACATATATGTATATGTTAGCATATATGTACACATGAATTAAATGCACAACGCCAGACACTCAGACTTATGAAATCGACAGAATAATGCATATTGAAGCACATGGCAGTAGATAGTGCAATGAAGACCACAAGACCAAGCCTTAAACAACATATGCAGTGACAACTAGATGAAGATTGAACCGTGATCAAGGAAAACTATGAACATTGTGACTTCAACCAAGACACAATAAAGACAACAGCTCGAATGAGCAAGTGCAGACTCAAACATCAATTGCACCAGGGCGGTGCATAAAAAGATAGTGAATGATGATATACATGTTGCAGGTCAAACAATTTTCAAGGTAGCAGTTTCAAATCGAGTCAAAGCCAGAGCTACAAAATGTATAAACAGTTTGATAAGTCATGGTAGAAATTCTCATATCACAAAATCAAAGTGCCGAAGTCATATAGAAAAGTTCAAATGGCCAAGCATAGGAAATTGAATAATTCAAAGCCGTGGTGACCAAGGAATCGAACAAGATAAAATCAAAGCCGTGATAATCAAAGCAAAGAAATATTCGAAATTGAACCGGTCAAGAACAATCACAAGCAACAAATCAAAATGGAACGGCCGAGATAAAATTAGCAAATGAATTCAAAAGTTTTATTCAAACGATAATTTAGGGAATTAAACCCTATAAATACTATTGACATCATCGGCATTAAAATCATCGAGTTCAAGCATATCAATGAAATAATACAGAAAATCACATAACAATTTATACCGAATTCGACGAATTTGCAGGAGCCGTGTGCAAATCAAAGAAATGAACGATCGACAAAGCAAGCAACGTGAAAACATCTACTCGATCAGTGAACTGTAATCGACAGCCTAAAATTTCCAAAATCCCTAATCTTCTTGAAGAGGAACGAACGATAAAGGAAGCAGGCATTTTGAAAAAAGAAAGAATACAGGCCAATAATTAAAAAGGAGAAGGGGATATTGTTTTATCACTTTACTTATTTTTAGGCCGGAGTTTATAATTCCTTTGGGATTTAATTTTTTTAAAATTAGGGTTTTATTGTTTAGTTGTTTTTATTTTGTATTTCTCTTTTAAACTTTGTAAAGTTTAATCGTGTGACTAGGGGACAAACTACAGTGGTGTAGTTCGAGAATTCGCAACTCAATGACTGAGTTGTGGAAGGGTTTTGAGCATAGAGTTAGATTAGTCGATAGAGGATGTCGTGAGTTTACGTGTGTAAGCATTTGACTACTTAATTTCTAGTAGAAACCTTAGGGGCATCACGTAGGCAAGGTTTTGCCGAAGCTAGGTAAATTTGTGTTGTTCTATTTTTGCTTTTAATATTATGCTATTATCTATGCTGCTATTATTCTGTTATTATCTATGTTGCAATCATTTTATATACTTCCGTATTAAACTTTTATAATTATTAGTATCACCCTATTCACTCTCCCTCTAGGGTGAAATCGATCCTACACACTCAATAGGTCAAACAACACAATATAAAACATTTTTACCCACTAACAAATACGGACTCATATTTATAATACACTTAGTCTCATTCTAGGGTCTCAGTTACCCAATTCCAAATCAGTTACCCCACCAGGGGCAAGGTTCTCGCTTAACCTCAATCTGATACCAAATGTAACGAACCAGATTTTTGACCCACGAAAATTGACAATAATACATCCACTGTATCACATATTGAATATTTAAGTGCTGAAAATACCGATTTATTAGGGTTAAAGAAGAATGTAAAAGATAGAAGAAAACTAAACAACACAGAATCTGACAACTTAGCAAATAATATATAATACAACAATGATCTTTATAAAAAGGAAACATCTTAGTTCATAGATACAACATCAGAGTACACTAGACTTATCCTAAAATTTTGGACAGTTATAGAAACATGTCCTCACATTAAGAAACATACAGACTCTATAATACAACGGAAGTAAAAACACATGAATAGGTCTTGCCCATCCAGCTCCTCTCCAGCTCCAAAGTATCTAGCCAAACCTGGGAAAAACATGTTCGGTCTGACCCAAGCATTACATGGAATAATGCCTGGGTCAGTCGGGTAAACCAGCATGAGTAAAACTCGATAACAAGTAACAACCAAACTAATTTCTACATTTGAAAACATTTCAAATAAGAGGTATCTCATAAGAGCACACCGCACATAAAAATCGACGGGTTTTTACCTCACGATAACCAAAATATTTTATATCAAAATCCAGTGATATTATCAGTGTCTAGGATTAAACTAAATATATGAAATAGCTGAAATGTTTACATCTCACATTCCAGCATACTAGGTTCTACAATTGAAAACATAAGACACATATTGGAGATTGGATCTCAATAATGGCAAGGCAAGGGACTACCTTCCAATGATACACCTTTAGAAAATGCACTAATGCTAACACAAACGGCTTCCCCTTTAACATGGCAGACCAGATTACCTCATCCCCTTAACACCAAGGCCTTATACTACCACGGTGTTTGCACGCAAACCAACTATGAGAGGGACATTTAGAATGTGGTGACTTCACCTAATGGTAGCTAACCACATAGCTTTGCTACATGCCTTTTTTTTGGCCATCCCTCCCTGTTGTGAGGCTAGAGGTTATGCTTTACCTTTCTGAATAGCAATCCATCTTGGAATGCTAACACTTCCCTCCAAGCGTCAATGTAATGCCAGCATTCATCCATACAAGTTCGTTCTGGGTCTGAACGAAACTGAAGGCATTAACTCTACTACATCCATTTTGGAATCACTCTCAGGGTTAGTAGCAGTAGCCCTTGCACTTCAATCATCATCAAGTTGTCTTCAACCTGAAAGTACATGTTGGTTCGGAGTGGTTTTCATATATAAATCCGATCCTAGTCTCTCCATACCAACAACTGATAATTTTCGGTTGACTCATTCCCGGTTCTTCGAAAGTAAGTATTCGAGTCCTTGTCGGAAACTTGAATTTTACATTCATACTTCCTAAGTCAAACCCGTTTACAAAACTCATTTTCTTTAACCCAAACCTCAATTTCCTCGAGTTTTACATTCATACTTTCTAATTCCTTATCGGAAACCTCAACTTCCTATTGTAATTGTTTCCAATAAATTCTTTTATTAATTTCTTTATCCATGAAATCCTCTTTGCTTTAACCCAAACCCGTTTATAAAACATTCATCAACTTCCATACTCATTTATGAAAAACTTTATAATGATTTAAACCTGGTTTTATAACTTCTTTATAAACTTTTAAATCTTGTATAAAACTTCCATTTATAGACATCCAAACCCATTTATAAAATCATTTTATAAACATTAAAAACTATTTCTAAAACTCCTTTTATGAATACCCTAAAATTATTCATAAACTTCTTTATATAATATTCAAAACAATTGTCAAACCATTTTTCAAATATCTTGTTCAAAATAGAATAACCTTGAAGAAGATTTTAAAAGAAAATGAAATATTAACTTTCCAAAACCAAACAGAGGCTTAATGACTACAATGGATCATTAAATTTGGGTTTACTTATCCAAGTAATATCATGTGTGACGCCCCACCTCTATACCCACGCTAGCTAAGGACACTACAGGGTAATGCCGTCAACTAACACGGAGAATAAGGCTGGTTGGGAGCGACCATCTATAGCCTTGCTCTAACTATCCGTTAGTTAATTTCACACTCAAAGCAGTACAAAGTTTACCTCATCTCATTGGTAAACCAGACCAAAAGGTCAAAACAATCAATCGAATAGGTCTTATCTCACATCTATGACTATAATTATCTTTGGTTGTTAGGTATGAATTCCTAACGCTTATTCGTGTGCATTTGCTTTTGGTTTGGGTTGAATTGGTGAATATTCCAATTTTTAGTGTATAGAGGTGGGGCGTCACATCATGGTTATTACCTAACATCAGATATGTACGGGATTCACACATAACATACAATCAGTCATAGGTAGATGTCCAAGTTACAAATCTGGATATATCCATTATCTATGAAAAATTTACATATAGAAGCATATTTTATATCTTAAGTTACCATGACCCACTTATTGAAATTAACTTCCTTGTGTTTATCACGTTGCCAATATTCAACCTTTGTGCTAAACGTATGTCAACTTACTTACTATAAAATGTGTCAACGTTTTATAATCATTACTTTAATTCGTTTGGCCACTTAATGGTCTAGACGGGAGACCCTTTGACTTGAAATCAGTTAGCCTTAAAAAGGAAAACTGATTTAAAGCATAAACGATTAAGTTTGAAAAATAGTTTTGAAAAGATTAAATTATATTCGATTAGCTTAAGCCCTAATTATATCTTAATTAAATCAAGATTAATTCATAATTAAACTTTAATTAACTTAGTAAACTTGGTTAAGTCCTAATTAACTTCCTAATGTATCTTAGTTAAGGTTTAAACAATTCATTATAGTTAAACCCTAATTATTTAAAAATTAATTAAATAATCACTTATTTAAATAATTAATTAGTTAACTAATTAACTTTATTAAATTGTAATTAATCATTAAATTACTTCTTAACTTCATTAATCACTAATTAAAACTTCATTAATCACTAATTAGTCACTAATCTTCTTTGTGTTACTTAACCCTTAATCACTTACTTAATTATCAATTAAATACTAATTACTTTTAATAAATTTATTAAATAAATAAATTATTTAAACTTAACCCTTTTTATATTACTAATTGATTATGAAAAACTTGGCAAAACCATTTCAAAAGAAATCGCTTTAGAATGAAAATCGACAATTTATTGAACTACGTCCATAGCGGCTATCGCTATGACCGTAGTTCGCTTAAACATACTTTAAGCGAACACACTTGCTTATTATTTCCTATTTCATGTTTAGAAACATAAATTCTAAAGTTTTTTTAGATTTATAAACAAAGATAGTAAGTTTGAAACAATTTCCAAACTTTAAAACAAGAAAACTTAGTTTTTGATTCGAATCGGATCTCACGTCCGACGTAACACGCAAAGCTGTTAACTTTATTTCAACTTAACATACTTTGGTTCTTAGATCACAACCATACATTCATACTACCATACTTTTAACATCATAATGAACACATATATAAACCTAAGGTTGTAGGCTTACTAACTCGACAATATCACATTCAAATCTCAAATTCAACACCAAACGCAAACATCCATTAAATCATCATTGACTGAGATAATAACCATTCAATTTTCTTATCATGTTATCACCATAATAACGCATCATAATAAATCCAAAAACCTTTTCAAAACAAAGTAGTTTTACTCACCGGAAATCTTTGAAACCTAAAATGCCTTAGATGCACCAAAAATCATCCCAAAAATATGTCATCTTCCACTTGATTTTTGGACATATTACTCTCGGATTTTAAAAAAGTGATCAAAAGAATTTTTTTATAAAATTCTTTTCTCTATAATTTAAATAAAAGAATCACTCAAATTAGATTGGTTTGAGGTAGATATGGTCAAAAGAAGGGGAGCTATTTTCGGATCTGAATTTTTGAGTTTAAAAGTACACTGCAAAGAAATGAAATTTTGACAAACCTAAGCTTGAAATTATAAAAAGTGGTAAAAAAAGTTGTAACTATTGAAATTTTATTTGATTTGAAAAAAGAAAATCTTTATTTGGTGTAAAGTAGAGGCAGTTATTTTAACGACCTGTAATTTTCGATTATTAAAAATAGTTAATTTAACAAGGTTTTATGATTTAATGTTGGAAGAAATAAAAATTTGTGATTTAACAATAAGAATATAACTGGAATAAAATGTAATAGTATTAATTAAAGGTAATTTATAACTACTTTAAATGTAATTCCAATTAATTAAAATGATTAAAGAGTTATAATTGGTATAGAATGTAAATAAATCAATTGTAATAACATGTATTAATTGATAATTGGATTAAAGGAGTAATTGATAATTTAAAGGTTGTATTAATTAATAAAATAGTATGTAACAAATTGTAAATTGAATAAAATTAGTGTTTTGGTAGTGGTTACGACACTTCTCATGGATAATAAACTTATAAGATGCGATTAAAAGTTAATGGTGATAATTATTATATGTTACCTATTTATTTAGTCTGTTAAATTTAATTGGCGGTCAATTGCAATTAATTCACTTAATTAGCATAGTTAATGTAGATTAAATTGATAATCGTAGAATATTGATTCAATAAGATATAACCCAATATAAATGTCATTCATAATATGACAATTGATTTAATAAAAAGAATCGAAATCAAGTTTGATCAATTTATTGGAACTTAAGCTATAATAAATGGATTTATTGCAATTAAATGTAATTAAATACCACGTTAATGAAAAGGAAGATGATAATGGTAGAATATTAATATAATAAGATAAACGAATGTTAACTATAGCCTTGAGATGCCAATTGATTAAATAATAAGATGGAAAGGAGAATAAACGAATTTATTGGAATTAAAGTGATAATTACTATATTTATTTCAAATTGAAATTGGACATAGTAACTGATGTAATAATTAACACTAAAATTATATGTAGACTTTTTTTTAAATTATTATAAATGTGAGAGTAATCAAAAATGGTAAAATTTGTTAGTTTATAAATATTGAATTAAAAAGTGGTTTAATCAATTTGACAATAATTTATTTAACTTACGTGAAAGTAGCCATTTTGGCCACTGAATCGGATTTCGACGAAACTAGTTTCACCGGATCTGTAACAATGAATTGTTATACGTTTTCAATTTTCGTAGTGATCGGACTTATCGTTTGATCGTACGGGCTCGAAACGCGTAGAAATCAATTTAATTAAATTTAATTATAACCAATTTGAAATAAGCTGATTTTAAGCTAACTTCTTCATACGATGGAATTAGGACTTGAAACCTATTCCATTGAATTTAAAAATATCGAAAACATTTATTTTGATATATGGGATGACCCATTTCCGTTTCGAAAATGAAACGAGCTTTTTGGGTTGGTATTGTCAATCTGAACCTATTCGGGTGCTTCATTCTTTCTTATCAGGTCTCAATTATATAAATAGTTTATCTCTCAAACCCTGGCAGTCATTTTTCTCATTACTGTAGGTACAGTTTTATCTGTCTGCTCCTCTTTTTCAGTGGCAGAAGCAAAATCAATTTTGCAAACCCATAATTCAATTTTCAATTCAATTTCAAAATTAAACTCCTCCGAACTATATTATATACTGTTTTGAAGCTCTCGACGAGCATAATTCATTATAGCAATCTGTTTTTCAATCTGGTGCATCATCTGATCAGAAATCCTGGTTGAACTTCAGCTGTCCATATTGAGTTTTCTCGATCCAACGGTGGATCTTCGATGATATGGTGATCGAGGAGTGGCATCTGGAAGAGGAGGTTGTGCTGAGTCGATCCATAAGGCTCATTTGGGGTGAAATGCCATGAATCGCCTGAATTTGATGATTCTTTGACCGGAAATCACCTCGACCTGATGATATTTGGGCGGCGACGCGTGGCTGAGGTGGGGTGGCGTTTGGTCTACGCGGCAAGGCGGAGAGGCTGGTGAGGCCTGATCTGGAAACGACGACGTGTTTGGACAAAGGGCTAGAGCTGTTCGTGGTGACGCTACGTATTGAGCGTGCTGGTGAACGAGAGCTAGGGCATGAGAAGTGGCGGTGATGTATAAAGTAAGCGATTATTGTCCTGTTTTATTTTAATTTAATTTAAATTTCGAATTTTCTAACTAGCATATCTATTGATGTTATTGGTTGATTTGGATGTTTGATTGTTGATATTGGATGACTGGATGTTATATTTTCTATTGTTATAACACTACAAGTTCCCTATGGGTTGAAATGATACATACCCAAATGATCTATAGATTAGGGGAAAATCATTATGGGTTGAAATGATAGACTCGAGCGATTTTATGGATTTTATTTAATTCGGGATTACGGTTTGATATGATATATAACCGTAAAATTTTAAATTGCGGATTGAAATGACAAATATTCGTATCACTTGATCATAGGGTAGAAGATTATACACAAACACCGGATTGGTTAAATTAAATGATTTTGATTCTTTAAATTTTGAATTTAGTTAACTGGCATTTTGAAATAGAAATTTATTTATTCGATAATCCAAGTGTTAATGTTGAAATTGATTTAATGAATTGTATAAAGGATTTAAATTGGAATTTCAAGGTTGAAGTGTCAAGTATAAATGAATATATCGGAATTGAGTTATTGAAATGTTTAGATATAATTTTGAAATCTATTTTAAAATAATTAAACTATTTTAATTAAATTAATTATTTTAATCAATTTAAGCTATTTAATTTATTTTATCTACTATAACCTATTTAATCCAATTTAATCTATTTTACCTATTTTAAACTAATTAATTTTGTTTAATCTATTTTAAATCTATTTAATATAATTTAAATCTATTTAATATAATTTAAATCTATTTAATCTATTTTAAATTTTTTTAATCTATTTTAAATTTATCTAATCTATTAAAAAATTATTTAAGATAATTTAAAATCTATTTAATCTATTTTAAATCTATTTAAATCCTTTTAAATCTAATTAAATCAAATTTAAATCTATTTAAACTATTTTACTATCTTAAACTATTTTAATCTATTTTAAATTATTTTCAAACTATTAAAACTATTCACGACTATATAAACTATTTTCTAAAACTTCAGACTATGTAAAGTTGAAGTATTTATATTTAAATCCTTCATGATGATACAACCTTATTCCATGGAATTTGGAAATGATACCTTTTTGTGATCTACTATAATTGAGTAAACATGATGATATTGGAATGAGTATTTAATTAACCTATCTTACCGATAAATTCAAAAGAAAATGTGATTTTGAAAGTGAATATGATTTCAAAAGAAAATGTGATATTGAAAGTGAATATGATTTTGAAAGTGAATATGATTTTGAAAGCGAATATGATTTCGAAAGAGATATGGTTTAAAAATCGAATATGATTTTTCGATATGAATTATGAAATGGTATTGGAATGTAAAAGAACCATCCAGTGTGAAACAAGCGTTTGGTTTTTAAAGAGACCGGGATCGGATATTGTCATACTCTCTGCTAATACCGAAAACCACTTTAACAATTGTGCACGTGGTGGAGATTCCAGAAATGAAGTAGGATGGTTTGGCGAATGATTCTGTATAAGGTATTTACGTGACACTGACTACTATAAGTCAGCTTAGATGTGACTAAAACAGGAGCTATACTAGGCCAAGTGAGGTCGCACCTCCGATCGGGCACATTTCTTCGATATTATACTATTAATTTATGATTGATTTGGCGGCCACCCCTAGATTTTAATTATGGGAGCGTGTCTGAGGTGGGCGGTACTAGCTGTTATGCGTTACCACCAGTCCGAGAGTGCAATTGGTATATCTACCCTGGCATTGCCTCGAGTGCCGTGTTCACATGCCCTATCGCGCCTTCTACGAGTTTGTTTTGTACCGTACCTATTGGATGCCCTCTAGGTAAGCCTCACGGAGGAGCTTACGGTACTGTATAGACTATGTGAATATATAAAATGTGTTAAGGGGGTATGAGTAATGTCTTAACGCTATTTTAATACTTTACTGTAGACACTATTATAATAGCGTATTGTACTACATAGTAGATAGTTTAACGGACCCTTAGGAGATGGAAAGCCCGAACATCTCTTAAGTTATTGCACTGACGTTGACACTGGATAGGAGACATCAAACCCCGTAAACATCTCCGACACTGTTACACTCATGTTTAATTACTGCTGATTTAACTTACACAAGATCCTTTAGTTTTGACTCGAGTGTTTTTTCTTTTCAATTCGCTCGGATCAGCCTGAGCTTTTCAGTTATCGAAGATCGCTTTCTAGAGGACGAAGACAAAGATTTTGTGCTATTATTATTTACTATATTTATTCCACTGCATCATGTTGTTCCACTGCATTTATTTATTATTTATTCTTGATTTATGCAACTCTGATTTGTATTATAAAAGTTTAATCAATGTTATTTGTAAACAACTTCATGAATAGTTTATTCAATTATTATATTTTGTCATTCCGCTGCGAGATTCTATATTTTTTTTTCTTTCTATGCTTTTTCTTATTTACCCCATAAAATGTGCCCTTTGAATGATTTGAGTCTGATGTGTGTGGTTTATCGTCGATTTAAACCGTCCAAGAAGACCGGTCGTTACAGTTACGGCCAAATAAACTAGAGAAAAAAAATGGAGAAGAAAGAGTTTAAAAACAAGTTTGCATCTTTAAAACAATTTAAATCTTTTGATTTAAAAAAAAACTTAAAAATGACATAAGATGCCATGAAATTTTAGTGCAGGAAGTTAGAGAAGATGGAGATGAGTGTGCAAATGAATTTGTGTGAGTATGGACATGTGTTTATATGCAAAGATTAGAGAATTTACGAAATTACCCTTAGATTTAACTATACATAATATGTCATGACGTATAAGGTCACATTCCTACCTACCCTCCCTCTCTTGTCTCGTCCCCCTTACCTACCTCGTAGGCTTTGATGATTATGGTGATGGAAAGGAAAAGGCAAGAGGTAATGAGTATGTACTTTGTATATATATTAGTGTATGTTTATATATATGTTATTATTTTTAAAACAGTGGATTGTCACATCACTTTCTAAACATAATTAATATAATATAATATATTATTAAGTGTATTATTATATGGTTAATTATCTACTATATATGTACATATAGTGCATAAAGACGAACAACGTTCGTATCAACTTTCCGGCGTCGAAAAGTCAAAATTCACGAAAATGTTCGTCGATTGCATTTTCTGTTTTTCTACGAACTATCTATTTTGGTAAAAAAAATAAAAAACTATTTTATAATCATTATTAAATAATTAAAATAGGTTTATGTGTAAATAAAAACCTATTTATTTATTATTTAAACTTAACTTGAATTTCTGAAGAAATATAGGATGATATCAACTGTCGATGTCATAAGCACATTTTATTTCCAAAAAATATATATTTTATTTCATAATCTTGTTTGAATACATAAATTAGTGTATGTATCCAAATTCATGCATGATTCTTATTGTTTAAAAGCAGTTTTATTGATAAAACAATTTCTGGTTGCTTATCGATATTTTAACTAGGACGACATCTACAAATTATTAGTATTTTACCTCGATAATTTGTCCGTAAATATTTTTCCTAAACAAAATAGCTATTACTATTTACCATGGAAAACATGATTATTTCTTACTTTTAAACCCATATCTAATTATTTGAAAAATAAATATAATTTATCCAAGTGATAAATTTGTAGGTCGTTACATAGATAATTGATCGTTTACAGACCCTGTAAACTTACTACTATCGCCACCCGATTGTTTTAACCCTAAGCTCGAAACCCTACCTCAACTCTATGTCCAAGTTGAGAATTTCCCGAACTACGCTCCGTAATTTGATCCTAGTTAAAACTAGATCTTTATAAAATTTAAAAATAAAAAGAAAATTTAAACAAAAGAGAAACCCTAATATAATTTAACACAAATTCAATTCTCGGTCCAATAACAAAGTGGTATCTATTTTTCTTCTAGCCTATTATTTCTTCTTATGAGCAGATCCTTTTATTACTTCATTCTCAAATTAGGATTTCAATTTGAAGCCATCGCCTTTAACCGATTTATGGAACTCAGCGTCATCTCTCTATCGGCCGATAACTTTACTCGTGTGTTGATTTTTCTCCCTTGCTTGCTTTAATTGTCGAGCGATGTTTCACAATTTTGGTGGCTTCAACGGACAAGTATTGGTTGAAACTTTGGTATGAATTTTCTGATTTTGGCTTATTATCCTACTTTGAACCCGACCCCGTTATTTTCCCATGATGAGCTGGTTTTTACAGAGATCAATGCCTCTGATTCCATATATTTCGAATATATTTGCTTTAGTTTTCAGTTTGAATATTTTAACTCGGATTTGAATTTTAAGTGATATTGTTGTAAACTTGACCTTTTCATCTCTTCTTATGTATTTCAAATTTTTTGATTGTGGCTGAATATTTCAATATACGTGTATTCTCCTTGTTGTTTTTGACCATTATCAATCATACCTGAATTTGAATAATTTTGTTCTAGCCTGAATTTGTCAACTTGATCAATGCTCTGATATATGTTTTTCTTTTCTTGTACTCTGCTATATGGCCCGCGTTGCTCCTACTTGTTGTTGCACTTGTATATTTTTGTGTACTTATGCACATCCAATTTGTTGAGTCCGATGTACTTGCCATTGCTGTGCATTTGCCTTCTTCTTTGTATGTGCACTTGCACTTTTTAAACTGCTTTGTTTTTCTAGTTTCTAGCTTGTGTTGTGCATATTTCTGTGTGGCTATGTTGCACTACTGTGTACTCTGCCTATTATTGTACTTGAGTTTGCAGTGTATCCTTGTTGCTTGTTGTGTTTGTCTTTGCGCATTTTCTCTTGCTGCGGTTTTGTTTTATGATGCTTAATGTTGCACATATTTGTATCTCTTTGTGCTATTCGACATGCATTGTTTTCTTATTAACATGTTAGATTCTTCTGCATAGTGTGTGGTTTGATCTTCTATCCATTCAACAATGTTTTCCCGCATTGTTGGTTCATTAGATAAGGTGTCTATTGCTACTTCGAAGTCATCCGAGGCATCTCCTTCATAGTTGGTGTGCTTTTCCTTTAATGCAGCTGGATTTTCTACTGCTATTAAGTACTCAAAAGGATTGCTTATCATTCTGTCTGTTGCCGCTATATCTGATTGATCCTTGAGTGTACTTTGTTTTGTTGCATGTTACATGGATATCTTATACAATCTTCTCTTTTGCAACCCTATTTGCATGTAGCTTTTTCTTATGTTTATCGTGCTCTTAAATGTAACTTTTAGTTTGTTCAGTAAGATGAGCTTGCTATTGTGCTTGTGCCTTTCTTGTGCTGTGTACATGCCTTCTTGTTTTCACCTGCTCTAGACTTATGTGTGCTTACTCTGTGCACACTGTATTGCTGTTGTACATGCTTATTGCATGCCTTTGTGCACTTTGTTTTCCTTTGCCTTGTGCACCTTTTACCGGTTGGTTGCAGCACATGTGCTTGTTTGTTGTTATTTTTACTTTTGCACTTGTCTTGACTCATTGAGCTTGACCTTGTACTGCTTGTGTTAACCTATGCACTAATGCACTATGTTGAGCCTTTGGGCTTAACCTTACTGCACATGACTTGGTTGACCTTGCTTTTGTGTCCAAAATTGAGTTGATGCAAAATTGTTTCATGCATATGCTTGGCCTTATGACATATACAGTGATACATTGTGTATGTCGTTGGTTGCTCGTGTACACCATTGATATTTTTGGCATCTATTTCATAATATGAAAAGAACAAAATAATTAAACTGAGGCAATGTTGAGTTCAAAAATATTTATATTTTTGCAGTTTGAATTTTTTTTCTTTTTTCTTTTTACCACGTTGTTATTTTATAGAAAAAACAGGTGACTAGAGAAAAACAATTGGAGCAAGTAGATAAAAATCCAATTCGAGTGAGTGAGGTTAGGAGTGGTTGTTGTATTTGAAAGTATGTTGTATATGAGAGTGTAAATTATTGTTGTACATGAGGGTGTAAAATACTGTTGTATATAAATGTCGTATTTAAAATATTGAGGAAGCACTTGTAATCATGTACTATTAAATTGTATTGAAATAAAATATTCGTTGGAATAAAATTTCATTTGTGTAACGACCACCCTACACCTACGGTGCAAAATGGTAGTCAAAGGAAAGAAAATAAGATGAAATAGAAGAGAAAAGAATGGAAAAGAAAAAAGGAAGCATCAAATAACCAAATAACCTATCGCATATCTCACATCACATCAAAGTAAATTGTAACGACCTGGCATTTCGAACCGTTCAAATTGACAATCATCCACACATGTCCGACTTGAATTACTCAAAACAAAAGATTGTTAATTTATATTTGGAAAAACTTAGTATGTACAATAAATAAATCAACCGCAGAATCACAAACGTAGAGAAATACAACAATAACCAGCGGAATAGATAAATAGTAGTTCATGAAGCTACTATATAAACATCAGAGTCTAAAGCAAATACAACAGAAATTTCAAATACATAAATGTCTCATGTACATAAGCAAATGACAAGTCTGGACATAAACAACTAGAAATAACTAAAAAGTCGAGTAGATAAAGATCTCCAAGCAAAGCTCCAAGCTCCATAGGTGAGTCTCAAATGCGATGACACTTAGTTTGACCCGAGAATAAAGCAAAACACAAAACACTCGAGTCAAGATTAAGTTTCTTATAATAGTAAATCAACTCAAGTGAAATGTCCAAGTGAAATGAAAATAACTTAAAGGATTTTTGGGATTCCCATCCTTTAAGGATCCGTTAAACTAACTACATACATAGTATAATACACTACATAGATAATGTCTACAGTAAAGTAAAATATCAAAATTGTAAATCTATAACAAAATAGTATAAAAATTACAGACAAACCATACGGACTGAACGGACGTGAAATTGAAACACCATTTAAGTAAGAAAAATTGTGAAATAACCAAATCGGATGTAAAAATGGCCTAAAGAGGATTAATGGAAATAAATAGTATGTAAATCGTAAAGGTAAAATTAATTAATCTGGAAGTGATTTGGTAGACAAACCTTGTAAAGGCCTGGATATGTGTTTCATGCAGTTAAGACCAAAATATAGTTTTGGCTGTACGTACTAGGAGCGAGCAAGTAGGTTCGCAAGGATGTTTGTTACCTTTCATAGGTTGCTAGTATGTAGGATAGCTAGCATTCGTAATCGTTAGCTTCTTAAGGTAGATTGACGTGGATGGAACATGACAAGTGTGCTCCGACATAGACATCTTTAGGCAGATCGTTGGAGGATTTTGCGCAGCTGACCCAGCCGCGGGCACTCTTTCGGAGGACCGACATGTTGGATAAGGGAAAGTCCACGTTAGGGACCGATGAGACAGAAGGAGGAGTCCAGTTTGGTAGAGCCTGAGCGCAACTTCGGGGTCCTATGAGATTTTTTGAGTCGACGCCGGTTAGATATAAGAGGCATTTAGTCACACTGCAAGAGTGAGGAGCATGACTTTCACACTGTAGCACATGGATAAGTAAGGACAGCAGGTCCGATAGGCCGATTGACGTTTAGTATTACTGCATGGTTGACTTTCCTTGAGTGACCACAGACTTTGGCTTCTTAGGAACTATATTTTAGAAGGATTCACTGTATTATATTATTCACCCTCTGCGATATCCAAGGAAGACCTGGAATTAAACTGTTTTATTCTTTCTTCTTCATTTTATTTCTCATTCACCAAACTTTATGACCGATTCCTAATTTTTCTATTTTTCCCAAATCACTGGAGGGCAGGTCTAGGTTGTTGTTCTTTGAAGCTTGGAGGATCATTGGAGCAGTTGTTATCTTCAGCTTTTGTTTCTTTTGTTTCATGTACTTCATTTCTCTTTTCCATACTTTACTCTATATATGGGGATCTATATTATGAACTTTGTTATTTTATGTTTTGGAGGAGACAACTTGGTACTTTTGGTTTCAAAAATAAATATGGGATAACATCATTTTTGTTGAAGCTGTTTTGCTATTAATTTATAATTAGTGAAAGTTTTCTTCCGCTGTAATATTTTAATCATTTTATGATGTTGCCTTAGTCTGTCTGTTATGTTATAGATTTTTACTTCACCTAACCACCCGTTCTTCTAGTCATGTCCGATTTTCGGGGTGCCTAAAGGTGCGGGGTGTCATAGTTGGTATCAGAGCTAAGGTTTTGGTAATCCTAAAAATATTTTAAAAATATAAAGGTTTTTGAATAATTTTTAAAGGATATTCCAAATAATACTTTTAAAGTATACGTATTTATTTCGGAAATAAAAAAAAGAAATTTTAGAAATGGGTCCCTCATATCTCTTCCTCCATATCTATCGAACTACTTGTGGAGTACCTAATCCTATCTTTTTAATATCCACAAACAGAAATGTCTGAACCGCAAGATATCCCCGAAGTTCCAAGCCTTAATATGCCTGCTTGGTTTAGATATTATTTTTAGGCTACTACACGAGCAGAGCCACCAGCTAGGGATGCTGCTCCGACGGAAGGAGCTCCAGCTCGTCCGGCAATCATTTTTGATTTTCCCAAGTTATACAAGGACTACACTAGCTTAGGAGGCAAGTCGTTTCTAGGCACCGAGTCATATACTGAGGCGAGAGCTAGGATCCTTAGTTGTGAGCGGATATTCAGACTTATGGGCTCGAAGGCAGTTGGCATCATGGCATTGTAGGGAGAGGCTCTTTTATTGGTGGGAGATTGTGGAGAATGAGGCAGATAATTTGACTTAGGTGGATTTTCATACTAGGTTCGAGAGGAAATTCTTATCGCAGGCTGAAGAGGGAGTGCGGCTAGAGAAATTCATACAGCTCAAGCAAGGAGATATGGTAGTTAAGGGATATGTTAATTAATTCAATGAGCTTGCAAGATTTGGACTAAACCTGATCAATACTCCTCACTAGAAGGAGCCGAAGTTTGCTTAGGGTTTGAGTCAGGAAGTGAGGCATATTTCGATGGGAGCCACTTTTGAAGGATTGGTATAGATGGCTTTACTTGCTGATATTGAGAAGAAATGTGATGTGGTGCAGAAGAGATATGGGAAGAAGCAGTGGAAATGAAAGAGGAGAGGAGGAGGAGGGTCAGGTGGAAAAAGGAAGCTTCCAAGGAAGGACTGGAAGTGCAATACTTGTAGGAAACAAGGTCATCTTGCTAAGTATTATAGAGGGGCAGGAAAGCGACCGAGACTGAGATGCTATCTTTGCGATTAAGTGGGGCTATGAAGAAGGATTTTCCGCCAAAGCCCAATGATAGTTCACAGACACCTTCACAGCCTGCTGAGGCTTATGCTTTAGAGGAATCTCCTTCCTCTAATACTCGTCCGATTGTGGACAAGGGAAAGAAGGTGATCATTGGGGGTGTGTTATCTATCTCTGATTATCATATTCGTACCCTATTTGATTCTGGAGTTTCACACTCTTTTATATCTAGTACTCTTATAGAGAGTCTTGGTCTTGATGCTTGCTTAGTGATCGATCCAGTAGTAGTATCAAATCCCATAAGAGGATCGGCCAATTGTCCATGTTATATCGAGATTTGAAATTGTTTATTTTAAGGGTTGAGTTTGACTGTAGTGCCTTTGTATTGGGCTTTTCCGAGTTCAGGTTGATCTTGGTATGGATTGGCTATCCATGTATGGTGTTGTTCTTGATTGCGATAAGAGGGTAGTGAAGTTAGGCACTTGTAGTGGATGTGCCTTGGAGGTATCTTGTGATCCTAGAGGATCAGTCATGTTGAGCTACTTTTATTCTCTTGACTTATCACCCAATAGTTTGAGTTCGGTACCCATTGTTAGAGACTTTCCATATATGTTCGAGGAGGTTGTTGGCCTTCCACCTCGAAGAGAGATTGAGTTCAAGATTTATCTTGTCGATCATGCTATTCCAGTTGCTTTACCAGTGAGGCATATGACTCCTAAGGAACGTCGTGAGTTGAGCAAGCATATTAGAAAGCTTTTGGAGAAAGTCTTCATTCGTAGGAGCATTTCTGAGTGGGGTGAACCCATCGTCTTTGCCACTAAGGTAGATGACTCTCTCAGACTTTGCATGGATTATAGGGAGCTTAATAAGCCGATGAAGAAGAATCGTTATCCTCTTCCCGTATAGACGATCTCTTCGACCAGCTAGTAGGAGCAAGATATTTTCACAGCTCGATTTGGCCACCGGATTTCATCAGCTGCGTGTAGCGGAGGATAGCATTGAGAAGACTGTGTTTAGGACTCCGGATAGGTTATTTGAGTGGTTAGTCATGCCATTTGGGCTAACCAATGCTCCAGCATATTTTGTGGATCTGATGAGTTGTGTATTTCACGAATCATTGAACAACTTTGTGGTGGTGTTCGTCGACGATATTTTGGTTTATTCGCGAAGCAAGGAGGAGCATATTTATAACAGACCGTTTTTCCATACCCTTTGAATCGGCAATAAACCATACATGTCCAACTCAAATTGCATGAATAAGCGGATCATTAAGGGTAGAAACAAAATAAAGACAGAACAGAATCTCACATAAATGGAATAATATATATTATTTCAATAATAATCTTTATGATGGAAAATTTTAAAATACAATATCAGATCTAACCAAGATTCAGCCTGGACAGTTATAAACATCTGTCCTTAAAAATGCTGAAAATAGCAAAAAAATGCAATAGATGCAGCGGATAATAGAATACGTCCATATGATGATGAAGATCTCCAGTTCTCATCTGGAAACTCTAATCGCCTTTAACTAACCTAAAACTACTCGGATCTGACCCGAATATTAAAAATACCCCGATCAGGCTTGATAAACCATCATGAGATACTCGAAATTTTAAATGTATAGATCATGATGATGTTATCAAACCTTTGAAAAGAAGGGTATCTCATAAGACCACACCCACATATAAACATGGACGAGTTTTTATCTTATGATAACCAAAACACTTTTATACCAAAATTCACTTGATATTTTTTTAATGACAATATTTTGAAAACACTTTTCAAATAAAATTATTCAAATAAGGTATAAATACCCGGACTAAGTCTAAGGCAATATATTCGGGCTGGGTCAACGGAATATATGATACCAAAAGGGGTAGCCAAAATGTTTGCAAATCATTGCAGCTATTTTGGGAATACAATCAAAACCATAAATCTCATATTGGGATTGGACTTCCAACATGATAGGGAACTAGTGTCATTTTCTCCGATCCACGCATAACAAACATAGTTCCCGCGGTGCCTTAATCGCCTTTTTCAAGCTAGTCACTTGGAACTGTACTTGCTATACTACCACTGATAACCGGTAGTTCCCTGCTTTTCTCAAGCTAACCACTTTATCAAAATGGAGTAATAAATGCCTCGAGGGACGTTTTCCCCCAAAGGGCCTAAAGTATTGGATATCACCATACATACTCACTTATTCCAAATTTGTGCTATTAGACAACATAATATCCCATATCATCTTCCAAGATGTGAGGCTACGCTCAATTTCTTCAAAGCAACGCTTTTCATACAAAACCACGCTTTGATCATAACAGGTTCCACTTTGAATGCCACACGGACATTCCTTTGATCACTATTCGACTCCCACGAGGATACACCTCTAAGCTCGTATGTCTCAGAGAAGGGTGTTAAACTAAGAGAAGTTGCCTTCTCCGCCACCAAGCAGATGTACATTTGTAAAATTCAAACATTGTGTCTCAGAAATGCAATGTCAGACATTCGTCCATACAAGTTCGTTCTAGGACTGAAGAAAACCAAAGGCACTTTCCTCGGCCATTACTAGGTGAAAAGCCCTTGCATTCTGAAAAAATCTCCATAACGAGGAGACCACTTCTATAAATAACTCTATAATGGGAGCGACCTAGAGCATGTCAACAAGAAGTCCATGCTATGAAGATCCACTGTCTTCAATAGTCATCATCTTTAACATGTTATCACTTTTGAACGTATATATTGGTTCAAAATGGTTTTCGGATAGGAATCACCCAAATCCGACCTCAGTTCCTTCAAAACCAATCATCGCGTTAAAAGATGTTAATTTCATAAGTTGATATCAATCATCAATCAATTACTTCATCTTTTATTTAAATCAAATATCTTTCTTAGATATATTCTTTTCAAATTATTACATTTTCTTTTCAAATGTATATGGAATAATTAAGCCTCATTTATCAAATCATTTGGTTTATTTAAACCTTTTTAAATCCTGGAATAGTTCCAAATAGTTTTCTCTTTTACTTAGGAAAACCGTTTCAAATCATTCATTAAATCTTAATCAAAGATTTCTTATATTCAAGTTATAACTTTTAACTTAGGGAAGATATTACCAAATCATTTGCTAAATCTTAATTGAAGATTTCTTTCTTAACTTCAAATCATATTCTTGCAAATCAAAGATTTTCATAAAAGAACACTACTGCCACTTTAAATATGGTAAGTTTCACGTCGAGGGACTAGTGGCAAGTAATCCTACACTATGAAGATCTTTTCCATCAATGATCTTTGTCTTCAAAACGTTTTATTTTGAAAATTAGTTTGAAAGGGTTTTCGGATAGGAATCACCGAAATCTGATCCCCGTTCCTTCGTGCTAATCATCGATAAAAGACGTTAAGTTCATACGGGGTTAATTAGTTTGAAGTGGTTTTCGGATAGTAATCACCCAATTCCTATCTCGGTTTTTCGACTAGGAATCACCCAGATCCGATCCTGCTTCCTTTGTGCTAATCATAGATAAATAGATGTTAAGTGGTTAATTAACATTCTACGAATTTATTTCCTTTCTTATATTTTGGAAAAACTTAAATATGATCATTTAGAACATCCAAGCTTTTCTTTCGATCTATTCCACTCCTCGTCTAAAAGATAATGCAAAGGCCAAGAAAGTTTAGGGCACTGGTTGCTCCATTCCTAACCTTAATTACACACCTTGTTCTACCATTTTTCTCTTATAGGCGGGACAAATGTACTAGTCGTTTCTGCATACTCAGTTTGTCATTATATTCAATCTTCTTCACTTTTTGTTTAAGTGGTATAAACAATTCCTCTTAACCATTTATTCAAACTCTTATTAAAACTTTCAAATTATATTTAAACTACTTAATTATTATTTTAAAATCATTCAAAAAATATTTAGAAAATAATTGTTAAATTTAAAACTGCATTTCAATAGTTATTTAAAACTGCTATGAAAAGTGTTGCAAATGTGTTTTTAAAGCTATATTCTTCAAAATGACTTTTATATCATTTAAAAATCCATCTTTTCCACTTAAATACCTTTTAAAACATTTAAAACATTTTTATAATTTATTTCATATTTTTTCAAAATATTTAAAAATATCATTTATAAAGAAATCCCTTTTGGATTCCGAACTGCAAAACCACGATATTTTTAGAAAATTATTTTAGACATATTTCAAAATATACAAGATGAAGTATTGATTTTCTTTCTTTATTTATTTAGTCATATTTAAATGTTTAATTAAAACTCTTTTTAAAAGGTTTAAGCATTCCATATGCAACATTCCATTTTTAACAGGAAAGTGATTTCCTTTATGCTTATCGACGTGTGTTAATGTGACTTGGTAAAACAATTTAACAATCATATCAAACAATCAATACTTGATCATTACAGCATATATAAGTATCCATAGCAACCATAACACATCATCAAACATGTATACATATAAGTATGGATGTTAAATTGAGTTTCTCACCATAAACCAAAGCGATAAACTTCTTACCAACATTCTAATCAACCAACACTTCACTAGCTAATTCATACTCCATTGAACACTAACAAACAACACCTTCTTCCTTCCAATAGCTTAAACGAGGCTTGAGATGGAGGTTGGCTGAAAGGATAGAGAAGAAGCGGTAGATCTTTGAAGAACTTCCAAGATTTAGGTCTAAAAAATAGGTTATCTTGTATCTAATTTTACGCCCTCTAAATCTCAAAATTTAGAAAAGTTTTAACTAAAAAGTTGTTAAAAATTCCTTTCTCTTGAATTTAAGAAAATATAATCATTTGAATCCAAGATTTTTTTAAGGGAGATATGATAGAATGAAGAAGAGGTATTGTCGGATTGATAAAAATGAAGCCCAAAAATTCTCTTCAAAGAATTGAGTTTCAAGTATAGCAAACTTCAAAAATGGAAAAGCTGCTCAACAATAAAGTTGTAGCCACTGGAATTTCATATTATTTGAATAAAATAATTTCTTAATTTGGAACATCTATGATCAAGTTATGATCAAAACAAAATGGGTTATTCTCTTTCTTAAAAACTGGACCAGAGAATGCACTGGAAAGAAGTGGATTTTTCATGGTTAATTTTAGAATGAGACAAAGTTGTCAACATGAAAGTTGTAGCCACTAGAAAAATACATGATTTGAAAAAAATAATTTTATATTTTGATTCAGCTTTGAAAAAGTTATGGCCGAGAGAAGAAGAGGCAAAATATGAAGAAAACATGAGTTTGATTTGAACAGAATGAACATTGATTTCTTTTGATAGTTTTGTAAATATTTTGACATTATTTCTTTCTAGTATTTTTCTATGGCTTGGAAACCATTGAAGAGGAGAGAAAGAAATGAAGAAGATTTAGAAAAGAAGAAGAAGAAATGTGAATGAAAGTGAAGAAGGAGATGGGTATTTATAGAAAAAGAAAGAAGTGATAATTTGCCAAAATAATCTCTTACCAAATTACCAAACTAACCTTACTTCAACCAAAAGCAAACTCCACTTTTTCAACGCTTAATATCATCCTTTCTATTCTTACTTTGTGTCTTATTTACTTAAAGATTAAGTAAAGAAAACTATTTATTTTATTGAATTTTGATGTGATTTGGATTTGATGTTTACTTTTGACTTTTCTTAAACTTGCTTACTTTTCTTAATGATATTCTATAATTTTATAATCTTATTTAGTGAAAGTGAGCTTGATTAGTGAATTAATTAATACTTACACAATTTGAATATATATTCCTATATAAGAAAATAAAGGTGCAACAATGTTGTGACAACTTTTAATCGACAAAACGTGGATTTTCAACAAAATGTTTTACGGCCATATTTTGACTTTTTAGTTAAACTACTTATTTATTTGAACCAAATTTAAAAATAAATTTGTATAATGTTATTCAAGAATATAAACACCTATAAATAAATTAAAATAATTTATTTAACCATTGAGACATACTTTTCTGAAATCAGCATTTTGTCACTTTTGTCGATATAGGTAAATGTTACTATTTTTGTGTATACTTCTCTTTCCAAATCCTACCTAATACTATTTGAATCATATAACCTTGCTTATTTTATATTTAAAATCACATTAAAGAGTATATTTTAAAGTGGTCAAATTCTAGTTCGTTACAATATTTTTCACTTGGAGGAAATTTTTAGGACCCTACGAGCACATAAGTTAAAGATGAAGTTCTCCAAGTGCCACTTTTGAAGGGATGAGGTTCGTTTTAAGACACATCATTTCGAAGGATGGACTTCTAATAGATCTGACGAAAGTGGCAACAATGCAGGATTGGCAGACCTCTAAGAATGCCAGGGACATTAGGAGTCTCCTTGGTCTTGCGGGATACTAGGAAGTTCATTAAGGACTTTGCTAGGATATCAGCTCCACTTTCCTGCCTTACCAAGAAGAACTCGGCTTTTGTTTGGGATGCCAAGTGTGAGGATGCCCTTGGTCGATTGAAGGAAGCTTTGACTACCGAGCCCATATTGGTATTACCAGATGGAACCAAGCCTTTCTCAGTTTATACGGATGCTTGTGGTATGGAGCAAGGGGTAGTACTGATGCAAGAGGGTCGGGTAGTGTGCTATACGAGTAGATAGTTGAAAACGCATGAGAAGAACTACCCGACACATGATCTTGAGTTGGCAGCTATTGTTTTTTACTCTTAAGTCTTGGAGGCACTATCTCTTAGGAGAAAGATTTGAGCTTTTCACTGACCATAAGTATTTGAAGTATCTATTCTCTCAAAAAGACTTGAATTTGAGACAACAAAGATGGATGAAGTTTTTAGCCTCTTATGACTTTGAGATTTGCTATACCCCTGGCAAGGGTAATGTGGTGGCAGATGCATTGAGTAGACCCAATGTGGGTTTAAGTCCTCTAATTTTGGAATGGAAGCATTTAGATTACATTTCTACCTTTGATTTTAGATCTCCATCAGATTTAGCTTTGGGATTGTTAGCAACCCTCGACGTCCAGCCTACTTTGATGGAGCCGATTGGAGTAAGGCAAGGTGAGGACGAAGAGTTAAAGGACATTTTAGATAATATTGGAAGAGGAGAGTCACCACCTCGTCTTAGGCGTTATACCATGGACACTAGGGAATGGATTAGAAGGGATGGTATACTTTATGTTCCTCATAGTGAGGATTTAGTAGATGCGGTGTCGACCGAGTCACATCATTCTAACATAACAGTGCACCCCAGTGGTCATAAGATGTATCGAGATATAAAAAGGGTGTTCTATTGGTCCGGAATGAAGAAGAGGGTGGCAGAGTATGTATTGAAGTGCATCACTTGCCAAAGGGTAAAGGTGGAATAGAAGAAGCTCGAAGGACCGTTGCAGCCATTGGATGTTCGATTATGGAAATGGGAGAGCGTCTCTATGGACTTCATGGATGGATTACCAAGGTCACAGAGAGGGAACATTAGTATTTGGGTCATTGTGGATAGACTGACGAAGAGCTTATTTTATATCCATTAAGAATAATAGGACGGTAGCTTCTTTGGTGACTTTTTATGTAAGGAAGATAGTTAGGCTTCATGGAGTTCCCGCCAGCATTATGAACGACAGAGATCCATTATTCACCAGCTTGTTTTGGAGGAGTCTTCAGCAAGCCTTGGGAATGGAATTTAATCTGAGCATGGCATATCACACTCAGACATATGGACAGATTGAGAGGGTAAATAGGGTTTTGGAAGATTTGCTCAGATTGTGCATCATTGACTTCAGAGGCTTTTGGGAAGACCATCTACCTTGGTGAAGTTCATCTATAATAATAGTTATCAAGCAAGAATTGGGATGACACCGTTCGAGGTCCTCTTTGGCAGACCGTGTGGATCACCAATCTGTTGGTGGGATACCACCGATAGGATCTTGTTTGGACCAGACTTGGTGAGGGAAACTTGTGAGAAGGTGGATTTGATTCGCAAGAGTTTGAAGACTGCACAAGATAGACAAAAGTCATATGTTGATAGAAGACGTACAAATTTGGAGTTTACGGTTGAAGATATGGTTTTTGTCAAGGTTTCTTCTCTGAGAAATATTATGTGATTTTGCTCAGTGGGTAAGTTGGCACCGAGATTTGTAGAACCCTTTCCTATTACCGCATGGATTGGAAAAGTGGCATACAGAGTTGATCTTCCATATAAGTTTGCAGGAGTTCATGATGTTTTTCATGTTGCATATCTAAGGAAGTGCCTACATGATTTCGCAGTAGTAGTAGAACCCGATAAGCTAAGGGAAGTGGAGGTATAGCGCGAATCACTTGTGCGTCGTACACACCTGTATATTGAAACACGATGTTAAGCGATTATGCAACAAGGAAGTTTGTCTAGTGAAGGTCCAGTGGGGAGATAACCCCAAGGAGTGCACATGGGAATCCAAGGGGAGAATTCGAACTTTCTATCCTTTTCTATTTGAAGGCACACTTTAAATTTCCTATCTTTGATCTTTGATTTTTCGTTAATTAGGGACTTTTCGATAATCTTTAGGTGAAACCTATAGATGGTAGCTTGATTGTAAATATGTCATTAGGGCATGTTATGTTTGATGGATGAAAATTATTTCTTGTGGACGCCAATGTTTACAAATGGATGCATTGCATGCACTAGATACATTGTTATTAAGATAATCGGCCAACTAAGTACGCACACCTGCATATGCGTGCCTGCTATCTATTACATTTGCACATGGTTAAATATATATATGTTTATATAAATTGATGTTGCATATGGATGGTGCATTTGGTTGAATGGTTGAAACATACATATAGAATTGTCAATTATGCATACATTTGGTTGCATGGCATAAGCATACTTGCATTACAGGATGTGAACTGAATCAGCAGAACAACTATCATTTTGCATTAGGTAAGTTCATATGCATTTCACTTTGTATAAATCATAAACTACATTAGTTAAAAATAAGGATAATGGCAAAAATGGATGATGGATGAGTAGATGTTGGATGCTGGTTATTAATTACATTCTTCCATCTTTGGAGATTTCAGGGACGAAATCCTTTAAGGGGAGGAGAATGTAAAACCCCGATATTTTATTGAAAATATAATTAAAATGAAATTAAAAGCGCATTTGGTATAGTGGTAAAGGCGCATGTTGACTTCCTTAGTGACTAGGGATCAAGTCCCGTTGTCGTCCAAAATCAGGAGCGATGTTCTTTTAGCTGGTTCGTTTCCAGTGATTTTCCTACGTATTTTAGCATTGTTTCTGACATGTGGTGGCTTTCCATTCACTCCAGTGATGTAATATGATGAGATGGCTAAATTTTATTGGTTGAGTGATTAATATGGGCTAGAATGGATAACCATTAAGTGTATGAAAGAACCAGATTTAATCTAAAATAATCTAATGGATTATATTCACTCAAACAATCTATAAATAAACCATCTAACCTAAACCTAATCTCTTATTCAGCGGTCGCCATAATTCTATAGTAAAGTTAGTGTGCATTATTCTTCCTTCTTTTCTCTATCAAATAAACAAATCTCTACCAAATTAAATTATATATATATATATTCAAGCAATTTAAGGAATTTAGAAGAATCAAATGGAGAAAGATTAAAGGAAAGCTTTTTCAAATTTATAAAAGCTCAAGTGCCAGGTGAGTGAGAATTAATACTATTAGAAAAAAAAGTAGTTCAATTTCAGTTCTTTTTTGGCACGTTAATATGAATTAATTTCTGTTATTAATTGAGAATAGATGTGAATTAGTGCAACTTCTTCTTCTTCTTTCATTTCTCAAATCTAATTCATGTTTGGTTTAAAATATGAGACATATAAATTGTCTTTTCACATTTCATGTCGTAAATAAGATTGAAATTTATGTAAATTATTGTATCTTATCCTTCTACCACTTCTCAATTCTAATTCATGTTTGGATTGAAATTTGGAACAAAAAAATTGTTATTCATGTTTCATGGCATAAATAAGATTGGTTTACTTACATTGAATTAGAATTGTTATTCAATTTCTAATGGTAGAATATGTTAGTTGAATAAATTCAGAATATGTTACTTGAATAAAGTTATGGTTTTGATTGATATAATTACATAATTTTGAATATGGTTTTGGAACAAAATTGGGAAGTCTAATTGGCATAATTGTTTGTTTCATATGGGGCCTAAAAAATGTAAAAGTGGAATTTTGTGTTATTAAATGATTTATGGCTATTACATAAAAAAATTTGTATAGATTAAATCTCTAAAAGGAGAATGTAAATTAGGCTAGTGTAAATCTATAACAAAATGGTATAATAATTACAGACAAACCATACGGACTGAACGGAAGTGAAATTAAAACACAATTTATGTAAGAAAAAGGGAAATTGTGAAACAACCAAATCAGATGTACAAATGGCCTAAACCTGATTAATGGAAATAAATAATATGTAAACTGTAATGGTAAAATTAATTAATCTGGAAGCGATTTGGTAGGAAGGCCTTGTAAAGGTCTGGATAGATGTTTCATGCAGCTAAGACCAAAATATAGTTTTGGCTGTACGTACTAGGAGAGGGAAAGTAGGTTCGCAAGGATGTTTGTTACCTTTCATAGTTTGCTAGTACATAGAATAGATAGCATCCGCAATCATAGGCTTCTTTAGGAAGATTGGCGCGGATGGAACAGGACAAGTGTGCTCCGACGTAGGCTTCTTTAGAAAGATCGTTGGAGGATTTTGCACACCCGACCCAGCGTGGACGCTCTTTCAGAGGACTGACACTTTGGATAAGGGCAAGTCCATGTTGGTGAATGAGGAGACAGAGGATATGAGTCCAGCTTGGCGAAGCCTGAGCGCAACTTCAGGGTCCTGCGAGGTTGTTTAAGTCGACGCTAGTCAGACGTAAGAGGCATTTAGTCGCAGTGCACGATAAAGAGCATGACTTTCACGTTGTAGCACATGGATAGATAAGGACAGCAGGTCCAATAGACCAACTGACGTTTAGTATTACTGCATGGTTGATTTCCCTAGAGTGACCACGGATTGTGGCTTCTTAGGAACTATTTCTAAGAAGGATTCACTGCATTATATTATTCACCATCTGCGATATCCAGGGAATGTAACGACCTGGATTTTTTGTCGATTGATTTTAAACATTTAAATGGTTTAAATATTAAATTTGAAATTTATAATTTAGTTAGTAAGATTTTAAAACTAGATTTCCAAGCGATTTCGTAAATTTTGAAATCGTCGATTAAATCAGCTCCTTAAAAAAAGCAATCCGGGACTCAGTCTTGGAATTCTTCGAAGCCAGTTCCATTGGATCCATAATATTGAATTATTATCGGATTTCAAATTTCTTAGTGTTTAAAGTTATCGTTTGGTCCTACGGGATATAAACGCGATGAAATTTATATTGAAAATTCAATATAATAATTGGGTCCAAAAAAGCTATCTTCTCCATACGATCGAACTAGAACTCAAAACCTTTTCCATTACGTTCGGAATAAGGGTATAACATTATGAACGTCTAGCGGCACGCCTCGATACGGGTTCAGGATTTTAGGTTAACAAAATGGAGATATTTTGGAAATTTTTAATTTATAAATTAGCTAGTCAGCTACTTTTCCTTCCTATAAACACCACCTTCTTGTCATTTAATCACGTCCTTTTCCCCCTCAAACTAGTTCAATTCAAAGTCATTTACAAACCGCCATCTCTCTTCATAAATCATGTTGCCTTCTTCATTCAAATATAATTCGAAAAATAAAAATGGCATCTTTCCCTTCAGGTTCGAACACGAATCTCGTTTGAAAAGGAGAAAAAAATTACACGCGAGTGAATCGCGACTCTCGAGATGGACGAGGGAATTTGGAATCACTCAGTCGCAGGCAGCTCGAAAATGGACGAAGATGGAGCTAGAGGGTGGAGTCGAACAATCGTGGTAGGGTTGGTTGATGGCGACGCTTGTATGCACATGCGTAAGGAGGAGGTGTGGCATAGGAGCGATCGATAGTTAGTAGCTTGCCTAGGGTTTGGAAACGCTCGTGAGCATGCGAGTAAGGAGGTGGTCACTCGCTATGGTAGCGTTTCTAGCAATGGGTAAGCTGCAGTCTGGTCGAAGGGCAGTGGGCAAGCGATGGATGTGAGGTGGAATCGTGGTGGTTCGCTAGGAGATAGGCAGAGGTGGAGCAACTGATCAGAGAAAAACCATGACATGATTGGGGAGTCGCGATTTCATTTCTGTATGTTCGACAGTGATAACGGCGAGGCATTTCGATGGTGGGAAGTCACGTATTTCCTAGCAGTGCGTACTAAGGCTTAAGGCTTTGTGTGAACGAGATGCGAGAGATACGTGCTTTAACTAATTTAAATTTTAACAGTTAGTTATTTAAACTAAAATTTGAAAAAAAAATTGCTAGCTAATTAAATTTAATAAAAGTTCATGCAAGGTTAAATCGCATAAGATCGGCTATGTTGGAATTTTTCCAAAGTCAGCTGGAATTAAATTAGATCGATTAGCAAAATAAAAATCAAGGCAAGAAAATTCTCAATCATTTGGATTATCGGATGAATTTTGAAAGCAGATAAAATTAATTATTGGATTCCTGGTTGATTTAGAAATTATTATCTGATACATGAAATATTATATATATAAAATAGTATGTATATTAGTATGTGGAGTGATATTCCCGCATATTATAGCGGATGAGATCCTATGCGACCCGCATAATTGTGGATGACCCTATATACCCGATATCCTCCATGAAGTGGGATTGGTATTTTAATGTTTTATTAACATCTGTGGATGTAGGGAAACAGGTTGGAGGGATCTAACAGTATTCCTCGGATATATTGTTTATTTTTATATATAGTAATATATGATGTGTGTAGATAATCTGTTATCAATTATTGTTGAAATTTGAATTATTGGATGCTATTATAGCACCGGCCTGAATTTTAATATTTTAAAATACCATAAATATATTTTTAAAATTTAAGGAATTAAAGGGAATTTTTGATATAAAAATATTTATATTATAAATTGAATTATTTTTAAGAAAAGGGATTGGGGATAATATAGATTAATTTTGGATTGTACATAACTATTCGTGAATGGGTTTAAATAGAGACTTTAGAAATTAATTATATAAAGGAGTTTGTAAATGGTATTCTGAAATATGAAAAGGAGTTAAATCAATATTTTAAAATAGATTGGAGGTATAAATGAAATTGATATGAAATGAATTTATATAATGAGATTTTATAAATCAGATTTGTTTACAAAAAGGCAAAACCAAAGGGGCTATAAAATTTATAAACGATGTTTATAAATAAAGAAAATTTGATTTCAGATGATAGACTGGAAATATAAATTTGCAGGTGAATTTATACTAAAATAAGGAAATTGGGTGAAAAAATAGTAGATACTATTTTTGAAAAGTGACAAACGGTTAAGAAGATCCGAATGGAAGGATATGATGTAATTCAAGAAGAGTTTATAAATTAAATTGGTTATTGAGGTTTTGAAAATATATTTTTAATCCTAAGAAGTTAAGTCTATTTTTAAAAGGAAAATTTTATTTCTTTAAAACTATAAAAACTAAAACTAGTTGGCGTTGAAATACTTTGATAAGTGGATTTCCAAATATTAAGTATTTATTTAATAAATTCTAACTTTTAAAATCATCTTTGAAAAAATTATTGGTTTATCTAAAAATGAGCGATTGATGTTATAAAAGTGTTTTTAATATTTTAAATAATAACTTTAACATATTTTCAAAAATAGAATAAATTACTATTCTTTAAAAATACTCATTATATATATAGATCGTTTAAAATGATTGAAAATTTATCTATAAATTCTCTCGAGAGATGTAGACGGAGTTTATTTAAAGGATGAGATTATAAGAGAAATCATATAACTGAAATTCTAGAGACTTAGGAAAATTTCCAAAGGTTTAAATGCGATAGCTTCTAAAAGGATTCGAATTCATTAAAGAAGTATACATGGTTAGATGAGGATATAAGTATGTATAATTGGTTTGGAAATTGTAAGAGGAAACTTATTAATACTTTTGGAAATGCAGGAGATAAGCTAAGAAAATTCTTGGTTTTTGGTACTTGAGATGATTTGGAAAACAAAAACTTATAAATATTCTAAGTGTTGGATGATTTGAAAATATCCTGTTTAGATTTAAGTATTTGAAATTGTTTTCAAATATTGGAACATGGAAAGGGATTTAGATATGTTTATCTCAGTAAAGATATTTGAAATAAATGTTGAAGAATTATGAATAAGGCCTATTGTCTGCTTATGGATGTTTTATTGATAGTTAAATAACCAACTATCAATATTGGCCAATTTCGTTAATTGTTCAAAGAGACCGGGATTAGATTTAATTATCTGAAAACCACTTCGATCCAGTTTGAAAGTTACGAACGAATCCATAAAGATGAAGACGATGATTTGGTTTGTCCAGACCTAGGACAACTTGTATGGACGAATGCTATTAGAACATCGTCATTAGAGGACGATGAGCATTCTAAGAAGAATTGTTTCTTGAAAGGTAACGCTAAGACTCGAGCCTCATCAACCGGGAACGACTAAAACAGGGGAGATGCAGGAAGGCTAAGTGGGTCGCACCCAATTAGGGTATGCTATCACTTTTCTAGATATCCTCGAAAACCTGTATATTATGGATATGGTTGTGCATGAAAGAAGAAGCGCTCGATGGTAAGGGTGGGAAAACCCGGGGTGATAACATATTCGGTCTATCTAGGTTGGGGTAGACCGGTCTTGTGTAGCAGGGGATCCTAGTGTGGTCCTAGGTACATTGTTCTAGAGGTGTACCATAATGGGTGGTACCCCAATGACCCATTCATTCGATGGAATCCATTTTCCAATAAGCGCCGTATGGTTTTGATTGTGTCCAACTATGTTGAAACGTGAGATGCAAGCATTTCAGTTATCTTCTATTTACTTTCTATAGACACTATTATAATATTAGATGATTTTGATAAAATTCTTTTGGTTATCGTAAGGTAAAAATCCATCGTGTTTATATGTGACGTGGTCTTATGAGATACCTTTGTTTTCAAAGGATTTTGAGAAAAGTTAATAATTCAAATTGAGTGTGTTTTATCATGCTGGTTTTTAGACTGACTCGGGTGTTGTTTTATTATAATGCTCGGGTCAGACATAGTTTTATAGATTCAGTATAGGATACTATGGAGCTCAGAAGACGAGTTCGATGACAGAGACATATTCCCGTATTTGATTTATATATCCACCATGTACACTATGTATGTGAGGACAAGTTATTAAACTGTTCAGATTGATTGGTGTCTATTGTACTCTCATAATGGTATGTATAGTAAAAGTACAGTTCTTGTATTTAAAATCTGTTAGTATATATTATATTTGTTCCACTATGATTGTGAGATTTTATGTTGTTGTTCTATTTTCTTCTACCTTTTTTTCTTTACCCTAAAAATTCGTTTTTTTCGTTCAATTTGAGTTGAACTGATCAGAGTTATGGTCGACTCAAGAGTACGGAGATACGGGACTTTATAGAGAAGACCTAGAATTAAATGTTTTATTCTTTCCGCTTCATTTTATTTCTCATTCACTAGACTTTATGTCTGACTCATTCCTATTTTTCCTATTTTCCTCAAATCACAAGAGGGCAGGTCGAGGTTGCAGTTCTTTGCAGCTTGAAGGGTCATTGGAGCAGTTGTGTGACGGCCCAGAATTTTTGAGAATTTAAAATCGGAATATTTAATTGATTTTAAATATTCAATAGAGTAATTTTAACCTGAATTACGAATATCACAATTTCTTTGATAATTGAATTATTAAATTAAATAAGTGAAGTTGGGTAAATTGTTGAATCTGGAGTTTTAAGCCTATTAAAAATAAATTTGAAGACTTGAAAAATTTATATTGATAGTACTGAGAATAATAGGAGTTGTAAAATTGAAATTTAATTTAATTGGTCAAGCTTCTTGTATACGCCATCTCCTTTACTCATCACGTCACCTCCTTTCCTTCTTATCAGCTAACCCTAATTCATTTCCCAATTCGATAAAAAAAACAGAAGAGAAGAATCGAATAATGGCCGAACCAACGTTTCCCTCTTCAATTCGTTCAGAAAAAAAGAAAAAAAACAAATTTAATTAAAATTATTATAGGCCGAAGCCAACCTCTTCAAAGCAAAACCTTTCCCTTAATCAAAATCGAAACTGAATTCGACCTCGATAAAAAAAAAGGGCGTCGAGCTCGTTTGATTTCGCGCTCGAGCACATCGAAGGGAAGGGCGACCGGCGATCGCGTCTCGCGTGTGAGGGTTTCGTGAGCCAGTTTTCGTGCGGTGGTTCGAGTGATGTGTGCGATTTGTGGTCGCGACTCCACATGCGCGCAAGGCTTTCGTTCGTGTTAACGAGGGTGATTCGCAGCAGCTAGGCGAAGTCGAGGTGTTGACTTCGTGGTAGGGGTGCACTCGTGTGAAGCTGCCGATCGAGGAGGAGTATCGACAGCTTGTTTGGTGAGAATCTTCGTTCTGTCTTTATCTCTGCATTTCAATTTTTAGTCAAAGGTATTATTAGTTTTAATATATATATATATATATATATGTTTGTATTTAACCCAGTAATTGATGAATCTAACAGAAAAGGATATATTGTAGGTAAGGTTTAGGAAGTAGAAAACTTTAAAAATGGTAGCATAAATTATTTTTATAAGTGTATATATATAATTATAGTTCCAAAGATAAGATTTTGGGAAAATTATATAGGGATTTAAAAAAAAAAATTAGTTAAAATTAAACTATTAGGTTAAAAGAACATTTGTTGGCTTAGATTAAATGAATAAATAACAATAAATTGTTCGATCAATTCAAATATTAATAGGATTTGTAAATATTTAAAGTTATATAAGATTTCAAAGTAAAATTTTAATTGCATGTTGTTTTAAATTTTTTGGAGTTGATCAATAAGTGATAAATTAAATTATTTGGTTATTTTAATTACTAAGATAATTTATTAATGGAATTTAGTTAAAATCGATTTATTAGTTTAAAACCAAATGTTTAGTTTAAATTTAATTGTTGGCCAATTTAATTATTAAATAGTAAATCATTGGTTAATTAAATTTATAAAATAGAAATAAATGGTTCAAGTTATTTCAAAGTGATAATAAATCGTATGATTGTTATACAAGGTCAAAATCTGATAGAAGTAAACCGGGTTGGATCGGATTGCAAAACAAAAAAAATCAAAGGTGAGTTAATCTCACTCAGCTGAATTTAAATTTAAATTTAAATGATTTAATTTAATAATTGTTTGAATGGCTGAATTGATTGAGGTGGTATAGTATGATATATTTTGGAATTGGTATTTTATATTGTGCTAATGTCTGTGGATGCAGGGAAAACAGGTTGGAGGGATCCAACAGGACCCCTCAACATTTATTTAAATTATTTAATACCCTCTTTTGTGATTATTTGATATTCTATGATGAATTATATTGGAATATTGAATGCTATGGTTTGATTGGATATAATTGGGTATGATGAATTACCAATAATATATAAATTGGATTTTGAAAAGATAATAAAAGAAGAGAATTTGTAAGCAAAATAATTATAGAAAATTTGAATAAATTTAAGAATGAATCGGAAAAGAAATAAAGTGACTTTAAATTAAATAAATCTTGAGTATAGAAAGGAAATTTGATTAAACAGGAAGTTAACAAATTTTAATCTTCAGTGACATTATTTAAAGGAACAAAACATTTATTTAAAATTTAAGATTCAATTTATTGAAAAAAATAAAGAAGAAATTGGGAAAAAGCTGAAATTTGTATATGTCAGTTAAAGATTAAAAATCAAACAGAAATAATAATAATAAAGTCCATAACTAATGAATTTTGAAATGTACTGATAAGTAAAGAAATTTATTTCAAATGGAATAAAATTGGGAATAAATTTGGAAAATTGATTTAAGTGATTGAAATGGAAATTCTCCCTGGATAACAAGTACGTTTTCAAAGGAAATTTTTAAACATAAGTTAATAGTTTTAAAGTTGTTTTAAAAGCATGTTTCGAAAAATTTATTATTTCTAATATCTAAATTCTAAAGTAAGTATTTTCTCAAATCTATTATAGTAGTAATTACTTAAAAAGTGACTTAGTATATTGTTTTTTAAAAGTGAAAATCTAGTTTTATATTTTACTAAATAACCTTATTTTCAAATATTCATATAGTATGTATTTTTAACACATTATTGAAGTAGTTTAACTTAAATATTTTAAAGTATATTTTAAAAAGTAAAGTGTTTTAAATTATTTTAAAAATCTAGTTTTGTGCTTGGTGATTTCAGTAGAGATAGCAAATATTTGGGAAAGATTATTCTGAAAAGAAAGATGATTTTGAAAACTGTTTTTTTCCAAAGGGGTTTGAAAATGAAAATATATCATGTGAAGATATTTTGGAATAAATAAATAATTTGGAATAAATAAATAATTTGGAAAATTATTTATTGTTTGATGGTTGATTTTGAATATTAATTGATAGTTAAATCACCGACTATCAATATTGGACAAATGCGTTGATCGTTTCGAAGAGACCGGGATCGAGATTTATTTCTCGAAAACCACTTCGATCTGGTTTGTACGTTTCGTGGAAACGCGTTTGGATTCGAAGATGGAGCAGTGAAGTGCAAGGGCTAGTCGCTACTAATCCTGAGGATATTTCCAAAATGGATGTGGTTGGAGTAGTGCCTTCGGTTCTGTTCGAACCCGGGACAGACTTGTATGGATGAATGCTTTCGGAACATCGTCAGGTGGACGATGAGCATTCTAAGGATATGTTCTAAAAAGGTAACGCTTAGCCTCAAGCCTCGTCAACCGGGAATGACTGAAAATCAAGGGTTATGCAGCAAGGCTAAGGGGGTAGCACCCAAGCAGGGTGAGGTCATCCCTGCCTAGATGTCCCTTTTTATTTCGGCTTAGTGGGCGGTTGCTGATCCCAACCACGGGGTGATCTCACTCGGGATTATCCAGTAAGGGGTAGTCGCGGTCTTGTGTTGCAGGGGAGCGGGCGTACTCCTCGGTACTGTGATCTAGGCCACGTACTGTGCCAGGTGGTACCCCAGTGCCTAGTCATTAGTTTGAAATCCATTCTCCCTACGAGCCTTGTACGAGTTTTGTTTGTATTACTCACTCTGTGGCTAGTAGCTGGAATTTAATCATGTAACAATTTCGGTTATTTTGTAAGTATTTGTATATAGACCCTCTTATAATATCAGAGGATTTCTATAAAAATTGATTTAGCTTTCGTAAGGTAAAAACCGACATGTTTATTTGTAGAGTGGTCTTACGAGATGCTTTTATTTTCAAAGGATTTTTGAAACTTTAATAATCAATTGAGTGTGATTTTCTCACGCTGGTATTCCAGACTGACTAGAGTGTTATTTAACTGTAATGCTCGGGTCAGACCGAGTATTATAGGATACAGGATATGATGCTGTGGAGCTCAGGAGACGAGCTGGATGACGATACGTACTTCCGTACTTGTTTTATATATATTCCGCTGTGTATGGTAGCTGTGTATCCAGTTATATGTTATTGATGTTGAGCTCTGATTGATGTACTCTGATGATGTAATATATATAAACATATATATTTGATTTTGAGTAAAGATTATTTATTATCTATTATATTTTATTTCGCTGCGATGGTTAGATTCTGATGTTGTTTTTGTTCTTTCTGTTTTCTTCTTCTACCTCTTCTTCTTTAACCCAAATGGTTTGTATTTCTGTACAACTTGAGTTGATTCAGGTAGAATAGTGTTAATTCAAGGGGTACGGATTTGCGGGTCGTCACAGTTGGTACCAAAGCATAGGTTGGTGATAACCTTGGCTCTGGTGGGAATTACTCATTTAAATTAGAGTCCGTAGTAGTCTAAAATGAGTTTGAGTGTATTAATAGATATGAGCGCATATTTGTTAGTGAATATAAATTGTTTTAGTATTGTGTTGATTGGTTTATTGAGTGGCATATGAACCTTCGTCGGCACAGTCTGGACAACTGTATCGAAGGGGTTTCTAAACACTTGAATAGAACAATCGACACGGTATTGTTTTAAATGTGGGTGAATGAAATAATTTTACCTAAAAATATATTTTTATATAAAGAAAAGTTTTTGTAAACTAATTCAGCTAATATATGGTTGCTTGGATGTTAGAAATGATAATATTAAATTATTATTATCGTTATGTAAAAATTTAACTAGAAATTGAAAATATAACAAAGTTTAAAGGAATAAATTCATTATAAAATGAAATTTATAAATATGAATTGTAAATGTAATTTATCAATTGAAATATAATTAAATGATAATTTGTATGAGCATAAGCTATGCAAATGAATTATAGTTAAAATTGATTTAAGCACGATTTGGAAATTTAAATCCCGGAGATTTTGGAAGTGTTTGTCGAAGTGTTTTGAAGATAAATAATAGCATTATTGTTTTGGAGGTATTTCTGAAAGGAAATTTGTTTTAAATGGATTTTGAAAGTGATATAGCATTGAAATCACTTGGATCATTGAGAAATAATTCTGATGATGACGGCCGTATCATCAGTATTCATTTTTGAATTTCTAAGTAAAGGATTGCTGCCAAATTGATTTGTCTAGGAAAACCTGTTTGTTTTTGAAAATTTCAAAGGCAATTTGACGGAAATAAAAACCAGGATTGGTTTAAATTTTTGAGAAGTGTAATTTTGAGATGTTGGAGATTTCAAAATGATTTGAAACAAAAGCCGGGTGTTTGAAAATCCTGATGAGATAGTTGTAAGCTTATAAATTGAGATGATTTTTAAATCAGGAGGGAAACATAAGCTTTGAATGTTGGAAATTTAAATTTAAAGTGAAAGGTTAAAAATGAATTTATCTTGGATTGGGAAATAAAAATTGTCTGGATTGAAATTAAGTAAATAGGCTGAAAATAATATCCACTTGTATTCGAATTAAGTTGAAATCGAATTGAGTTAAATAAATCCGAGTTAAAATAAAATTGAATTGGAATAAGAATTCAACTGAATTAATGAATGGAATTAGATTCTTAACTGAATAAGTGGAAAATAAGTTGGATAAGAATTGGATTGAAATAAATAAGTCTGAATAACTTATAAAAGAATTAAAAATCCATGGAATAAAATATGCTTGGGTTATAAATAAGCATAAGGCTTGAGTTAAAAATTAAAGAAGAATATATTCAAGCCTAGAATGAATGGAAATGTGTGAAAATAATAAGTGGTGACTTCTAAAATTTCAAAAGTGGGATAGACAACCCAAAGTAAATATTTTTGATGAATTGGAAACTGAAACAAAAATCCAAACTTGAATTATAAAATAAATTGAACTAAGAAAATTAAATGAAGTTATATTTGGAATTAAAAATCAAGTATTGAACTATAAATAGGGGAGAACTAATTTGTTAATAAATTAGTTAATGAAATGTGCAAATGGAACCTATTGTAGTTAAATAAAGCTGAATTGTGAGTTAATAATGAAGTTTGAAAATAAAACTCAAGTTATAAATCAAATTCGACCTGGATCGATAGTGAAGTAAATGTAATTGAATTGTGGGTTAATAAATTGGATGGTAAATTGAAGTAAATGGTGGAATCAGAACTTGAGTTATTAATTAAAATTTGACTTGAAGTGTTAACAAATTAAATATAATTGGAAATGTATCGAATAAAAATGAAATTGGATTAAAATAGTAATGGTTTGTATTGCGAATAAAATCCAAATAAGTAGAAATAAATTGGAATTGGCCTTGTAATCAATTGAACAAGTTGAATCTGAAAGTTAAATTTTATAATAACTAATCAAAAGAAATTGTAGATTGAAATGAGATTTGATTGTGATAGAGTTAAGTTGAATAGGAAAGAGGAAAATTTACTTGTAAAATGAAAATGAGCTTAAGTATAAAATTTGAATAAATTGAAGTAAATTAACTTAAGCTGAATAGATGAAGGAGAGTTGAATTGAAATCAACTTAAACTAAGTTTAATAATATTGGATTGGTTTTAAATCAAGAAAAAAAAATCTAATTGAAATAACATTGGGTAAGTTATAGATAATATTTAATGGAATGAAAATTCTTAAATAAATAATTGAAAACCATTTAAATTGTTAAGGAATTGAAATAACTTAGAGACAATAAGGAAAATAGAATGTTTTCAAGTTAATAGAATGGTTTTAAATGAATGCGGATAAAAAATGAAACGCAAATGAATGGATCGTGAATAAAATTGAAATGATTATTGAATGAAATAGCCTGGATTGTTTTCGAGCTAAATAAAATAGTTTGGAATAAACAAATATGGAATAAATTGAGTAAAGTAACTCAAGCTTAGGTTGAATTAATTCGGGAATGGTTAGTAATATGCAAGCTTGGAATGTGACGAGCTAAATAAATGGTTATGAATAAATTTAAAAATGGAATAGAGTTGAAATCAATTTCAATTGGTTATAAAACATAAGTACTTATTTATTCACATAGATCTCGTCAAATTGCATAGAATAAATTGTCATTGGATGTAAATGGAAGTAATTAAAATTCTATGAATTGATAGGAGTAAGATAAATTTATTTTGAGATCAATTGAATTAAATATGAGTTTGTTTTGCTTAAAAATAAATTAATGTAAGTTTGTGAGTTGTTAACCATTCGGATTAAGTGAAACGATATGTGATTAGTTGTAAGCAATTAAAATTAATGTTGGAATATTTAAATTGCTTATAAAAAGTGTTTAATGTGCGTTTGTTTTAGAATTCATGTGTTGAACTATTGTAAATAAGTGAAATGTTGTTAAACTGCATATATTTGACACTTACATATTTAAATTGAGTAAGTACAGGTACCGGGAAGCCGCGTGGCTGGATTTTGGGCACGCTAACTGCTAAATAAATAGGCTGTTTGCCTAAAATGCTAAATAAGGTACGCCTACGCAATAAAAATAGAAAATATGAACTGTTTTTGGCTTTTTCAACCGGGTGGGTCGATGTATATATATTTATATCTTTTGTCAAATTGCAAAAGCTCCTCCGTACAAGGAAGACTCTGCCAAAAATTTTCAGAAATTTTGGGAGTTTGAATTTTTTTGTTAATGACAAAACGAATTTAAATTGGAAATTTAAATAAATTAGTAAATGAAACTAATTTAAAATAATGACATGAATTAGTTAATAATAAAAAATAAAAATAAAATTCAAATATTTAGAGTTGATGATAAATTGAATTCATATGAAAATGAAAGAATCGATTTGAATAGAAATAGATATAAACTAGAATGGTGAAGTGAAAATAAATAAAGGAGCATATGAAATGCATATACTAAACTTAAATAAGGAATGGTAAATTCTTAATTGGAAATTGAATAGTACAAATATAATCTAAGTTAATATTTGAATTAATAAATATTGACATTTATGAGGAATTCGATAAAATGTTTTTGGAATGTTGTGAATGGATATTAGTGCTAAGCAGGGTATGCAGGTAATATAAAGGGAAAAGAGAATTGATTTTGATTTCAGAAGATAAATTTGAATTGCTCGACAAAAAGGTATGTTTATAAATTTCGGTATGAAATTTGATTGGGTTTTTGGATCGAGCCACTTGGCCTTTTGTTTTCTTTTGGGATTTGGGAGCCCGTAGAGGCTTTTTGTAGTTGAACCGAGCTAGCCGCGCAAAGGAGACGCTGACAAAAGTTTTCGAAAATTTAGAGAATTAGAATTTTTTTTTGAGAAATTTTAAAAATTTTAAACTTGGTTTTGAATTATAATTTGAATAGTTGAATAATTAAAGTTGGTTGGGAACTAAGGAAAAGTTTGGGAAGTTAGTAAGAAAGATAACGGGCTTTTATAAGAAGGTCGTTAGTAAGATGTTGATTTGTTTGGTTTTGGAGAAAATAATAAACGGGTATTGGACCATTCTTCCTAACTAGTAATTTCGGGGACGAAATTCTTTAAAGGGGGGAGGAATGTGACGACCGGGAATTTTTGAGCATTTAAAATCAGAATATTTAATTGATTTTAAATATTCAATAGAGTACTTTTAACTTGAATTACGAATATCACAATTTATTTGATAATTGAATTATTAAATTAAATTAGTGAAGTTGGGTAAATTGTTGAATCTGGAGTTTTAAGCCTATTAAAAATAATTTGAAGACTTGAAAAATTTATATTGATAGTACTGAGAATAATAGGAGTTGTAAAATTGAAATTAATTTAATTGGTCAAGCTTCTTGTATACGCCATCTCCTTTACTCATTATGTCACCTCCTTTCCTTCTTATCAGCTAACCCTAATTCATTTCCCAATTCGATAAAGAAAAAAACAGAAGAGAAGAATTGAATAATGGCCGAACCAACGTTTCCCTCTTCAATTCGTTCAGAAAAAAAGAAAAAAAAACAAATTTAATTAAAATTATTATAGGCCGAAGCCAACCTCTTCAAAGCAAAACCTTTCCATTAATCAAAATCGAAATTGAATTCGACCTCGATAAAAAAAATGGCGTCGAGCTCGTTTCATTTCGCGCTCGAGGACATCGGAGGGAGGACGACCGACGATCGCGTCTCGCGTGTGAGGGTTTCGTGAGCCAGTTTTCGTGCGGTGGTTCGAGTGATGTGTGCGATTTGTGGTCGCGACTCAACACGTGCGCAAGGCATTCGTTCGTGTTAACGAGGGTGATTCGCGGCAGCTGGGCGAAGTCGAGGTGTTGATTTCATGGTAGGGGTGCACTCGTGTGAAGCTGCCGATCGAGGAGGAGTATCGACAGCTTGTTTGGTGAGAATCTTCGATCTGTCTTTATCTCTGCATTTTAATTTTTAGTCTAAGGTATTATGAGTTTTAAAAATATATATATATATATATATATACATATATATGTGTATGTATATATATACATATATATATGTATGTATGTAACTCAGTAATTGATGAATCTAACAGAAAAGGATATATTGTAGGTAAGGTTTAGGCAGTAGAAAATTTTAAAATGGTAGTATAATTTATTTTTATAAGTGTATATATATATATAGTTCCAAAGATAAGATTTTAGGAAAATTATATAGGGTTTAAAAAAAATTAGTTAAAATTAAACTATTAGTTTAAAAGAACATTTGTTAGTTTAGATTAAATGAATAAATAATAATAAATTGTTCGATCAATTCAAATATTAATAGGATTTGTAAATATTTAAAGTTTATATAAGATTTCAAAATAAAATTTTAATTGCATGTTGTTTTAAAATTTTTGGAGTTGGTGAATAAGTGATAAATTAAATTATTTGGTTATTTTAATTACTAAGATAATTTATTAATGGAATTTAGTTAAAATCAATTTATTAGTTTAAAACCAAATGTTTAGTTTAAATTTAATTGTTGGCCAATTTAATTATTAAATAGTAAATCATTGGTTAATTAAATTTATAAAATAGAAATAAATGGTTCAAGTTATTTCAAAGTGATAATAAATTGTATGATTATTATACAAGGTCAAAATTTGATAGAAGCAAGCCGGGTTGGATCGGATTGCAAAACAAAAAAAAATCAAAGGTGAGTTAATCTCACTCAGCTGAATTTAAATTTAAATGATTTAATTTAACAATTGTTTGAATGGCTGAATTGATTGAGGTGCTATAGTATGATATATTTTGGAATTGGTATTTTATATTGTGCTAATGTCTATGGATGCAGGGAAAACAGGTTGGAGGGATCCAACTGGACCCCTCAACATTTATTTAAATTATTTAATACCCTCTGTTGTGATTATTTGATACTCTATGATGAATTATATTGGAATATTGAATGCTATGGTTTGATTGGATATAATTGGGTATGATGAATTACCAAAAATATATAAATTGGATTTTGGAAAGATAATAAAAGAAGAGAATTTGTAAGCAAAATAATTATAGAAAATTTGAATAAATTTAAGAATGAATTGGAAAAGAAATAAAGTGACTTTAAATCAAATAAATCTTGAGTATAGAAAGGAAATTTGAATAAACAGGAAGTTAATAAATTTTAATCTTCAGTGATATTATTTAAAGGAACAAAACATTTATTTAAAATTTAAGATTCAATTTATTGAAAAGAACAAAGAAGAAATTGGGAAAAAGCTGAAATTTGTATATGTCAGTTAAAGATTTAAAATCAAACGGAAATAATAATAATAAAGTCCATAACTAATGAATTTTGAAACGTACTGATAATATTGGACAAATGCATTGATCGTTTCGAAGAGACCGGGATCGAGATTTATTTCTCGAAAACCACTTCGATCCGGTTTGTACGTTTCGTGGAAACGCGTTTGGATTCGAAGATGGAGCAGTGAAGTGCAAGGGCTAGTTGCTACTAATCCTGAGGATATATTCAAAATGGATGTAGTAGGAGTAGTGCCTTCGGTTCCGTTCGAACCCAGGACGGACTTGTATGGATGAATGCTTTCGGAACATCGTCTGGTGGACGATGAGCATTCTAAGGATATGTTCTAAAAAGGTAACGCTTAGCCTCAAGCCTCATCAACCGGGAATGACTGAAAATCAGGGGTTATGCAGCAAGGCTAGGTGGGTAGCACCCAAGTAGGGTGAGGCTATCCCTGCCTAGATGTCCCTTTTTATTTTGACTTAGTGGACGGTTGCTGATCCCAACCGCAGGGTGATCTCACTCGGGATTATCCAGTAAGGGGTAGTCCCGGTCTTATGTTGCAGGGGAGCGGGCGTACTCCTCGGTACTGTGATCTAGGCCGCGTACTGTGACAAGTGGTACCCCAGTGCCTAGTCATTAGTTGGAAATCCATTCTCCCTACGAGCCTTGTACGAGTTTTGTTTGTATTGCCCACTCTGTGGCTAGTTGCTGGAATTTAATCATGTAACAGTTTCGGCTATTTTATAAGTATTTGTATATAGACCCTATTATAATATCAGAGGATTTCTATAAAAATTGATTTAGCTATCGTAAGGTAAAAACCTGACATGTTTATTTGTGGCGTGGTCTTACGAGATGCTTTTATTTTCAAAGGATTTTTGAAACTTTAATAATCAATTGAGTGTGATTTTCTCATGCTGGTATTCCAGACTGACTCGGGTGTTATTTAACTGTAATGCTCGGGTCAGACCGAGTATTATAGGATACAGGATATGATGCTGTGGAGCTTAAGAGACGAGCTGGATGACGATACGTACTTCCGTACTTGTTTTATATATATTCCGCTGTGTAGGGTAGCTGTGTATCCAGTTGTATGTTATTGATATTGAGCTTTGATTGATATACTCTGATGATGTAATATATATAAACAGATATATTTGATTTTGAGTAAAGATTATTTATTATCTACTATATTTTATTCCGCTGCGATGATTAGATTCTGATGTTGTTGTTTTTTTCTATTTTCTTCTTCTACCTCTTCTTCTTTAACCCAATTGGTTCGTATTTCTGTACAACTTGAGTTGATTCAGGTATAATAGTGTTAACTCAAGGGGTACGGATTTGCGGGTCGTCACAAGTTGTTATCTTCAGCTTTTGTTTCTTTTGTTTTATGTACTTCATTTCTTTTTTCCGTACTTTACTCTATATATGGGGACCTATATTGTGAACTTTGTTATGTTTTGTGTTTTGGTGGAGACTACTGGGTATTTTTGTTTCAGAAATAAATTCGGGATAATGTTGTTTTTAATGAAGTTGTTTTACTATTAATTTATAAATAGTGGAAGTTTTCTTCCGCTGTAATATTTTAATCATTTTATGTTGTTGCCTTAGTCTCTATGCTATGTTATAGATTTTTATTTCACCCTACCACCCATGCTTCTAGTCATGTCCAATTTTCAAGGTGCCTAGAAGTGCTGGGTGTCACTGAACCAATGCTGCCAAATCAACAAATATAATAGAAAGGTAGGAATAACAACAATCACGATTTGATTTTTCTAGAAATAATGAAAGCAATGACTGTTTGTTTTTAATCGGTAGGCAAATGAAAGGTCACAGAGCACACTAGAACTCAAAATAAGTATCGATACAGCTAACCGTTTCACGGATTTCGTCGCATTTCGGACGCCGAATTGCACAAATGAATATACTGTGGAGATCAGTACGATGAGATGAACAAAACGATACACAAATATGAGCGATACGATCATTTTGTTAAAAGTCGATATTCACTGCCAAAACTACTGCTAAAAAGTCGAAAATAAAATAAATGGAGCTAGAGCAGTCCAAATTTGGCGAAATGAAATATGAAGTCTCACTCAGAAAATAGTATACATTTTAATTATGTAAACATATGCAGGTTTCAAAATATTTTATTTTCACCAAATTAACCGATTTAAATTGAAATCGAAAATTACACAATCTAACTAACTTTCATATTTCCCCGTGAAAATTTGCCACTTGCTATGCTTAAATAGACGCATACCAAATATCAAATTTTTATTGCAAAATTTAACTGTTTATTTTCAAGAATTTTTTTAGTTAATTACGTTATTTAAAATCGTTGAAATTTCCAGGTCGTTACACTCTCCCCCACTCAAAACTTTTCGTCCCCGAAAAGGAACGATATAGGTGGGTGGAAACAAACAAAAAGGAAGATAGATTTGTAGTACATAATTAATTCAAAACCATATAAATTTATTTTTGACATCTTATTACTTATATTTTATATTGTATACTATTCAATTACATTTTCACATTACATTCAAACTTTTTCCTAGGTAAGTTCTAGTAATGTTTCCATAGGTAATTGATCACTATACAAATTTAACTTTTATTTATAACATTTTTACTAAGCAAAATTTAGTTTTAAACAATTTATTACTTTAGTTATCTCTTGTATAGCCTTCAATTACATATTCACATTCATTCTAACTTTTTGAATATTTCACGTAAGTTATATATGTTTTAGAATGCATTTAAATATTATACAAATTAATTTTCCTTGTTCGAATGTTTCAAGTTGTTTCAATTTCATTTCTCATTTTAGATACTCCAATTATTCAACTCTGTTTCAGTAAATGGACACCATCACTTAGTATAAAACTTAAGAGTTAAATTTACTTAAGAGTTAAATTTTCTTAAGAGTTAAATTTCCAGCTTCGCTTCAAACCATTTTGAAATAAATATATACATATATATATTTTATACATCAAATCATACTCGAGCAATTCAAATCAAATTCATTTTCTCAAAACAAAAGTGTAGCAAAGCTACTAAGTGGTCTTCCCACTTTGAGACTCGAAAATGTACATCGATGATGCTGCGGCAATCATCGGAATTATTTTCCAGCGACATAAGAGGATAGTAATGACTTAGTTCTTTTAAAATTCTTTGGAAACAATTTCCATTTAAAAAAATACTTTCTAATAATATTTTTTTCAATACTTTAAAAACCAAATTTTGAAGAGCAACAAAAATTCATTTCTCAAATCCTTAATTTAAATTCATTTCATTTGTAAATCAGATTTACAAACCATGTTTATAAAATTTCAACTTCATACAACAATTGTTAATGATTTAGGAAAGTTGACAAAACAATAAATGAAGATATAGTATTATCATTTCTAACAACCAATTCATTTGACTCTCTAATTTTAGAAAATTATACTTATATATAAAATATAATCATACATAAAATATTTCATTTACTAATTTTGAAAACAATATTGTGTCAGTTTGCTCCGTTCAAGTGTTTTGGAATTCTTATCGATAGCGTTGGCCAGACGAATTGATTGGAACAAAAAATTCAAACTTAACAACTCAAACAACACAATGTAAAATGTTTTTATATTAATAACAAATACGCTCTTTCATAGGATGATTCACAAGGATACAGATTAAAATTTAGAGGGACCTTAATCAAAGAGAATTCTAACAACAAAAATAGCTCGAAAGGAAGATAAGATAATTAAATTAAAAAAGATGGAACATGGATAGATTTATATTAATCACGGCGACCTTAACCGGTTCCACCAAGACTAAGTAAAGATGAGAATATCATCAAAGGAAATGGAACAAACTTTGTGAGAACATCTTGGAAAAGCGATTCATGAGATCGACGAAGAAGGCAGGAGCATTGGTTAATCCAAAGTGCATGACTAACCATTAATAGAAACCATTCGTCTGGGAGGAAGGACAACAGGTCGAGCTCTAGGAATAATATCAATGCGGGATTCAATTTTCCGCTTGGAAGGAAGAGAAGTGACTTCACCTAAGACACCCGAAAATAGTTGGCCAATAGGGGTGGAGTCAAGATCACTAGGCTGAGAATCAAGTGAAAATATAAAATTGCCTGCATAATCCTGTGGCATTCGACATTCGATCACAAGAGAGTTACCCTGGTCATTTACTAGAGAAACGGTTCGGGCTTAGCAAGTGATAACAGCATCAAAATCGAGCATATAGAAATCTCCAATGAATCGATGCTTGTTATAAAGGAGTTTCACTCCTTTACAAATCATACTAAAGTTTGCGGGACCGTCGATGGGATTAGTCACACACAAGGATGAAGTTGCCAACTGAGTTTGCAAGATGTGCCCAAATTTATCATAGAGATCAATAGAAATGAAGCTATGGGATGCTCCAGTTAAGGAGAACACAAATAGGAAAGACAAGAATGGATTGCAGAACAAAGGGAAAAGTTCCAAAATTCAAAAGAAATCCTAATCTAGGAAGATCCTAATGAAGTATTTCATGCTCGAATGAAGATGATTCTGTAATTAATTTTTACTCATTCTAGGGTATCACTACCCTATCTTCAATGAGTTTTTACTCCATATATTAAGTTTTTCCTAAGCCAGAGCTCTTATACCAACTGTAAAGACCTGACATTTCGAACCATTCAAATCGACAATCATCCATTCATGTCCGACTTGAATTGCTCAAAACAACAGATTGTTAATTTGTATTTGGAAAAACATAGCATATATATTAAATAAATCAATCATGGAATTACAGACACAAAGAAATACAACAATAAGCAGCGGAGTAGATAAATAGTAGTTCATGAAGATACAATACAAACATCAGAGTCTAAAGCAAATACAATAGAAATCTCAAATACATAGATGCGTCGTATACATAAGAAAATCACAAGTCTCAATATAAACAACTGGAAATAACTGAAAAGATGAGTAGATAAAAATCTCCAAGCAAAGCTTCAAGCTCCAAGCTCCAAAGGTGAGTCTCAAATGTGGTGACACCCAGTCTGACCCAAGCGTAAAACAAAACACAAAACACTCGAGTCAGGATTAAGTTTCTTATACTAGTAATCAACTCAAGAGAAATCTCTAAGTGAAATGCAAATAACTTATAGGATGTTTGGGATTCCTATCCTTGAAGGATCCGTTAAACTCTCTACATACATAGTACAATACGCTACATAGATAATGTCTACAGTAATGTAAAATATCAAAATTGCATTAAGGCGTCACCCATATCCCCCTTCACACATTCTTATATATTCTCCTAGTCTATACTGATACTGTGAGCTCCACCAAACCAACGGGATACACATGGAGGATTCCATAGGTACGATATAATCTAAAGTTGTAGTGGACGCGATAAGGCATGTGACAAGGCACGCAAGGCAATTCCCAGGGTAGGATACTACCGTTTTTCGGATCCGGACTGGTGGTAATGCATAACAGCTACTACCGTCCACCTTGAGACGCACTCCCAAATCAAAGGTGCACCTAATCAAATCACAAAGTAATATAATGGCATCGAAAAAGCATGGTCGATCGAAGGTGCGACCTCACTTGGCCCGGTGTCACTCCTATAGTCACGTCAAGCTGACTCGCAGGAGTCAAGGTTGCATTCGTACCTCATATAGACGTCACCAAACCATCCTACTTCATTCTGGATTCTCACCATGTACACAATTGTTAAAATGGTTTTCGGTATTGGAAAAGAGTATGACAATATCTAATCCCGACCACTTTAACAACCAAACGCTTATTTTACACTGTGGTCATTTTCATTTTAGATAGTTCATACTTCATATCAAAATATCATATTCATTTTAAAAATTATATCACTTTCGAAATCATATTCACTTTCAAAATCATATCACTTTCGAAATCATATTCACTTCTAAAATTTTAACCACAAAATAGTTTAAACCATCATACCAAAATATTTGCATTTAAATCCATTAAATCTAAATCATAATGGTTCCAACATAAATAATTTAAATATTGAAATAGTTTATATCTATTGAAATATTTATAAATTAAAAATAGTTTATATTAAAGAAATAGGTTGTAGAATAAAAATAGTTTGTATAAAAATAGTTTAAACATGTATATTAAAAATTGTTTACAAGTTTAAAGTAATCTATATTAAAATAGTTTGTATGTTAAAAGCGTTTATACTGAAATATAGTTTTAAATTAAAATTGTTTCCTCCCATTTCATAAATCAATTCAAATCAGCTTTAGTTCCAAAATTCAATTTAAATCAATCTTAGTTCAAAATTTCCAATTTAAAAGGTTAAAGGTTCAATTCAAATTCTCATTAAAACCATTTCTAATATATATTGATTTCAAATCCAGGTTTGAATTACAAATTTATTCCACCTCCAATTTAATAGGTTTCACATTTTAAATATTCAAAAATAATTTACATTAATTTAACTTGATAAATTTCATTTATATCTAAAAATTCAATATTTAATTTTATTTAAATCTGAAAATATTCACTTAATTATTTTTAATTAAAAGTTTGAATAAAATCTCAAATTCAAATTCAAATCAAATTAAATATTCAACTTCAATTTATTAAATTTTGAAAATATCCATTTAATCACCTTTAATCAAAAGCATGTTATCAAGTTATAAAAATCATATCTTTAAAAATCTCAAATCAATTAGTATTCAAATCAATATTATTTAAATTCAATTCTGAAAAAATTAAATTACAAATCAACCTTGATTTATTTTTCCCACTTTTATCTAATAAAGGTTATTATAAAATCCATTTTAAAATATTAATATAAATTTTAAATAAACGTTTAAAACATATTATTTATATATTACTTAAATTAAATGCTTATTAAATTTTATTATATTAATTATTATTAAATTAAATCTTATTCTTATAAAATCTATTTTAAATACTATTTTATATATTTAAAAAATAGCAAAGTTACAAGTAAAATTTTATAACTTACATTTTAAAACTTAACTTATAAATTTAGAATTTCCAGAACATATAATTTTAAATATCGAAAATTTTCACATATATTAAAACTAAAATATCTTTATATTATATTTAAAATCAATATTTATTAAAATCCATATATTTCCTTTCAAAACTTTGAAAGTCATTTTTCACAAATAGACCAACGGTGTCCATATATAATTTTATATCCTATGGTCAAGTGATACGAATATCTATCAATAAATTTTACGAGTATATATCATTTCAACCCACAATCCCAAAATGCAAGTAAAATCGCTTCCGTTTATCATTTCAACCCATAACGATTTTCCCTCATCTAAAATACCGTTCGGGTATGTATCATTTCAACTTACAGGGAATTCTAAGCTAACAGGGAACTTGAAGTGTGAGAACAATAAAATAACGCAACATATCAATGTTGAGCATATATCATAACTAACAAATTAAAATATCATATATATATATATATATATATATATAACAATGTTATAGTGCCATATATTAATCATAGGTGAAAATTTAAGTAATAACATATCATATTCAACAATTTAATTAATAACAAATTAAATTTTAACAACACATTTAAATCATCATTTCATACTAAATTAATTTACTAAATATAAGAATGTTAATAGTGAGTGATCTCTCACTATTCGAGGTAGGGTAATTAGACAACACGACAAGCTATGAATCCGTACAACGAATTGTAAAGCACAACATGATGAACACGAATTCAACGAATAAAGCAAAGCTGGGGAACTCGAGATCGATGAAAACAAAATTTAAAAATATAAAATTTACTCATGTATTTAAAATAACCTTTATATAAATATTTAAAAATCAATATTCAATTTAAAAAATGTAGCAAAATTAAATCTCTATATATAACATTTTAAAGCCAATATTTAATTAAAATACATATTGAGATAAAAATCTTCATATTATATGTATTCAAATCAATATTTATTAAACACATATATAAAATCAAACTATCTATATATCATTATTTTCAAAATTAATACTTACAAATCAATATTTAATAAATCCCATATTTTACAAAATTCTTCATATAAATATTAAACATAATATCTATATATGTTTTTTCTAAATCATTACAAAAATCCATTTCAAATCATAAATTTAAAGTAAATAAACATATTATATATACATATAGTTTAAAATATTAACATTAACATAAACATAAACATATATTATATGAAACATATGTTATATGTTTAAACATTTCAAATATTAACATATTATATATATAAACAAAGAGGAGGCTGCATTCGGGTTGGACATGATGCTCGAGCTATGGTGTTAGCAGGTCTGGTCACGGGCTGACATAGCCGGAGCACTGGTGGAGGCTAGAGGAAGGTCCGGGCACGTCACAGGTAGGTGGGTGTGTGCGGATGGGTTGAGGGGCATGGATGCGGCTGAGGCGACTATTGGTGCAGAGGGTGTGTGGAACCGCTGCTTATTTGACGTTGTGGGGTGTCGAGCAAGGAGGAGAGAGGCAATACAGGCGGGTCATTCTATCTTGGATGGAGTTGCAGCTGCCAAGTGATAGGTGAGGCATTGTGAAGATTAGCTGAGAGGTTTAGGTTCAAGGATGTGGCGGCTATTGACTACGGTCATGGGGTTCTGGTGGTATAGTGGGTTCAAAGGCTGGCATGCTCGGCAGATTTGGTTGCAAGGAGGTGATGGACGAGGCGGATGGTCAGTGGGTGTGGTTAGTGGCTGGAAAAATGGATATTGGAGTGGGAGATCTGGTTGGTGAGGAGTTTGTGGGACCAGGTGACGTTTGGCGATAGGTTATCGTGGAGAGAGGCTTGCGTGATTGGGAGGCGAAAGGTAGTGAATCGGTTAGGTAGGCGTAAGGCTATGGTACAGGCGGGTTGAGGAGCTGGGTTGATGGGCGAGGCTTGGCTATACTGGAGGAAGGAGTTGGTGAGGTGGATGACGTTGGTGGCAAGGTTAGGTAGAAGGAGTATGGGTTTTTCCAAGCTTGGTGGGGAGAATATAGACAAACACGAGCAGGCTAAACAATGTAAATATATGAAAGCTTGAAAATCTGTTATATATTATTTTTATCAATTGACATAATAGAGCAGAAGAGGGGATAAGAAGCGAAAATGAACCAGTGCTATAAAATCAACGAATATAATGAAAAGGTAGGAATAACAATAGTCACGATTTAAATATTCTAGAAATAATAAAAGCAATGACTGTTTGTGTTCTTTGATGGAAATTCTATCGGTTTAGAAAACCATCAAATGAATTTGAAATAAAATTTACACTGCAAGTGCATGGCATACTATTGAAGTACGTGGCGAGTACAGGTCGATCAGCGGGGATTTGTTGATTTAAATTTCCTATTCAATCAAATTAACCAAAGTTGAAAAGATTGAAGCAAAAATGTAGAAAAACGACAATAAGAAAGTGATAAAAATATGAGAGTTAAATGACAATTTAGAGATAATTCCACTTTCTAGATCATATAATTCAACAAATTATGAAATTATGATCTCCCTTTTTTGGTCATAAGTGAATTTAAATGATGTGTTTATCATACGTATAGCCCATTTATGTTATTAGTTAGTTCAACATAAGCCATCAAACTATAACACAACCTTTAATATACCACTTTTAATTCTCATGAAATATGACAAAAGTTGAAAGCAAAATCTATTTTAAGTATGGTCTATTAACTATTAACTAGAAATATAGACCATCAAATTTTAATTTAACATTCACTTCATTACCATCATCATATGAAATGAAGAGGTAATTATTGTTTGCGATTGTTTAAGCATAGCTATTTGTTATGAACAACATAGACTATCAAATTCAACATAAAACAATAAATCACATCAATATTCATTCTTCCGTTAAGCACAAAAGAGAGCAAAAATCATCAAAATGTTGAAGCTACATAATTAGAGAGCTTCATTATCCCTAAATTGAAGGGTTTAGCCTCTTATTTGTGTTATTATATCAACACAAGTAGCATGCAACATGAAAGAAAAAGAAAATGAAAAAGGAAAAAGAGAGCAAAGTAAAGAAGAGCTATTCTACTTGCATAAAAAAAAATCTATACTACTAACAAGAAAAGAAAAGAACATGTAATTAAAAGGAAACCAAAATTAACATTGCGTAAAAAAGGGAAAAATACATAAGATAAAATGGCTAAGTAGCCATGAAAGAGAAAGAGAGCTTTTTTTATTTTTAATCTAAGCTAAAAACTTAGAGGAAGAGGAGGGTTACATGAAGATATGGGGTATTTATACAAGTTAGAAACCCTGATTCATTTTTTTGGAGAATGCCCAAAATACCCTTGAGGTGGTATGACTACCAAGTAATCATTAGCGTGTCTTAATCCCCCACATAAATGCGCATGAAGCTTTAATGGCATTTTAGCATTTGCATTAGCTCCTAATTGAAAATCAAGGTAAGTGGGTACGTGGGGTCCTCCATGTTCATGAGTTTGAATTATTTTCATCTTCATTTGCTTTGTTTTATTTTTTTTGCATGCATATCTTTATGAAACCACTTTTAATTTCCATCCTATTTTCCTACTAAATAATATAGAAATTCCCGATTAAATTTTCTCAAATTAATATTGTGAGAAATGCGGATTACAGATCCTAAAGCTAGAATTAACACTAGAGGGGGAGGGTGAATAGTGTTTTAAGGAATTACTAATTATTTTTGAATTTATATTAATTTGAACACAAATGTATGCAATATTTAGACACAGATATGATCACAGAAACAAATAAAGATGCAGAAATAAAATAAAAGCAATAAAGGAAAGAACACACTGGATTTTATACTGGTCCGAGTTACCCTACATCCAGTCCCGCAACACAAGTACGGATTTCCTTTCAAAATCAATTTTTACAATTACACCCTCGATTTCAAGGCCATGAGGTACACCACTCCAGATTCACAATCTTTTGGGTAGAGATACTTGATTTTACGGGCAACAAGTTCACCCAATTGATTTCCTAGGCTACAATTACACCTTTTCTTGCTTGATAGATTTCACAGGCTACAATCATACCTTTTCTCACTCAATTTATTACAAAGAAGCCTATAACTCCGAGTTGCACTGGGATCTTGTTGAGATAGTGACAAAGAATCAAAACAGAAATGATCTAGTTAGATTCAATGGTGATTTCGACAGAGTAATGGTAAAATTATATATAAAGAAATGTGGAAGAAGAAGAGGAGTGAAATCAGAAGAAAAAAAATATATAAATTCGTTTAAAACATCCCCTATTTATAGTAGAACAACAGCCATGTCCATTCGTGAAAGGATATGACGAATAGACACTTCCTTTGAAATTCAAAATTTTGAAATAAACTGCCACCTTGTCGACAAGCGTATATTGGGGTTGTCGACAGGCCTATGCAATTTTTGGTAATTTGTTTTTCTTTGAAAATAACTTTTACCTTGTATTAAAACTATTTTAAACTTTATAAAAATACTTAACTATAGTTAAAATACATAAATAAGTATAGAGAATAATATTTTGGTATATATAAAATTTTACTATAATTTTATATTTCAATCTAAGTATAAATATTAAAAGTTAAATATATCCAAAGATAGTTTAAAACCAAGGATTTTTTGATTTTGAAGATAAAGATTATTTTGAGGCTAAAAGTATTGCAAAACCAGGATAGATGTTTTTGATTCTTTTAAAAGAAAGATTTTGAAATCATTTTGAAAACAAGATATAATTTTGTAAAACATTTGAATAAAAGTTAGTGGATACAAAACAATGTTCCGCTAGATTTTTCGTAGGTTCCATCCTACTTAGGGTTCCATCCCTTTAACAGGATCGAAGTGGATTCCACTCCACGAATAAAATGGATTTTAAGATGCCAGTGCCTTTTTAGGAGTTTTAACAAAATTCCTAATTGAATTACTTATTATTGAAATCTTGAACTCTTGGTAATCTTGATACTCATGAGTCTTCAATCTTGATATCTTCGGTCTTGAATCTCTATACTGTACAGTCTTCATTCTTGGTACATGCATGGTTAAATCCTACATATACATATATATCTAAACTATAATGTTAGTATTTATATTTTATAATCTTATTCTAAGGTTGTTGTCATCAAAACCATCTTCTCAGGGACTAACAATCTCCCCCTTTTTGATGATGACAACCTTTGTTTATAAAATATTACTTCTATCCTAATAACTCCCCCTAAAACTAATAACTCCCCCTTAATCTATGCCTAACTATCCTGTTTTATACTTCTCCCTCTTTGTCATCAACAAAAACTAGCTTCAAACTATATAAATCCCTCTAAAACTAGTACTATATGACATGTGATTATGATGATAGTGCTATCATAAATAATCAACACTTAATTTTAAAACTAAAACTTAGTCCTTAATTACTAACTATCCTAACTAAGAATCCATATATGATAATACTTATAATAGTGATAATGTGAGAATTCACATATAAGAACACAAATCATTAATTAATTATATATTGTTATATTTATATTTGCGTAGAAAACATAAGTAAGATCATATAACGATAAGAAAGAGAGAAAAGAAACTATTGTGTATTTATACATATTATGTTTTGCACACCAATTATCAATCCACACCAAACCAAACCAAACCAAATCAAATAAATCCAAGAAATCAATTCAAATCAAACAAAGCAATCAAATAAAATCAAACATTACGAGGAACTTCCACCCATCATTCTTCTCCAATATAGGGTCTGCTTTAATGGCATCCCAATTTTCATTTTCATTGGTGAGAGAGACTAGAGGATATGCTTCATTATCATCTTTGTGTAGGGAGGAAATCATCCATCATATCGTATCGAAATGCTTTTCTTGCTCCTTGATCATCTGCATTTGACTCAACTCTAAGTGTCGTTGATTACGTAGAACGAAAGAAAGAATATTTTTGAAAGAGTTAGGGGTTTCTTCAAGATTCTCGGTCAAGCTATGAATTGGATTGGCCATATTTGAGTTTGTGAGAAGAAATAAGTAGATAAGAAATAATTTTAACTGATGAATTCTAGAAGAGATATGTATTTATAGGTGTTGAAATTCCTTTGAAATGAATAGACACAAGGTAGTTATTCAAATTTCAAATTTAAAGTGAAAAGTCATGTCTGAACAGTACTTGTCGACATGGTCTAGGGGGGCTGTCGACAGTGGTCAGTTAATTTTGATGACTAATTTTGATTTTGTGAATAATTGTGTGTGTATATATATATATTTATATAATATACTAACATTTATTATGGAGATACGATAAGCTGGATAACAGAAAAATAATTCAATTTCATTTCATAATAGAACGATATAATGATTAATCATTAAGAACTACACGAACATTCAAATCAAAACAATGATCTTTTGATTTTTAAGTAAGGTTTTGTTGGTTGGATTAGAGGGATAGTCAATACTTTCCAAGGATGTTTCACTTTCTTCTTCTTCTTCTTCTATTTCCATTTCATCCCCTTCTTCCTTTTCTTCTTCCTCTTCCATCTCTTCATGGGCCAAACGCTCTTCCTTTTCGGCAAGAGTTTCATATGGTTGAAAAACATATGTAATTTTCATAAGAGAAATGTTTGAGTGATTAAAAACTTTTCTTGAAATAAATTCTACTCCTTTGAAATCTACTCCCAAATAATTAAAAATTTGAGTGAGATAGATTCCATGATACAAAGTGTTTTCGCCCATTTCAAGATTTTTGGGACAAAATTCATCCAAAATAACTTGCGCCCAAATAATATCATAATTTCCAAAAATAGCAAAATGTGCTTTGCAAACTTTTGAAGTTGGATTGTTAAAACTCCCCGATCTTGAGGTCAAAATATGTTGTAAAAGAAGATTAACAATTCTAGCTTTTGGTCGAAAGTTTCGATTTATGAATTCAAAATTACCATTTCCTTCGAAAATATGATGAAATGTCTCATTATCATTTTCATCGACATTAAAACTAGAAAGATCCATTCCTGTGCTCTTGTAATTAAGAATGGTACCCAAAAGATAACAATTTAAGATGATTCTAGTGCCTTTGACACTACTCCAAATTTCACCATCATTTCCATTATAAAATCCACGGTTGATGTTTGCATAGAAAATTTTAACAAGATTTGGATAACAAACAAAATCATTTTGTGAAGCATCAATAAGACTAAGAACTTGGTTGTTTACAAAAACAGAATCAATTTCATAAGTAGAGAAATCTTAAAAAAAGCAAACTTTCCGGGATGGACTTTTCCATAGTTAGCATAGTTGATATATGCTTTTATAGCCTCCGGTTCATTAAAAAGTTGCTCTTTTATCTTTCTGGAAATTCTCATTGTTGAAGAGGGTCTTGAAGAAACCATTAGAGTAGAGAGTAGAAAGCTTGATATTTTGAAATAAGAGTTTGAATTTGAAACTGAAAGTTGTGATGTCCCGGAAATTTAGGCAATATTTATTTAATAATTTCCATTAATAATTATTTTAAAATGTGAAATGTTGATTTAATAATCTAATTCAAACAGAAATTATCTTTTGATATTCTTTTCAAAATTTATAATAATTGGGAATTTTATTCTTTTCAAAAGTTAAAAATATTTAAATGACAAAATTTTCTTTCTAAGCTTATTTAAAAAATATTTTATTTCTAACGTATATATGTGTATACATTGTAAATAGAGAAATTGATTTTAATTTTAATTTAATAAGAGTATTTTCAAATTTATATATATATATATATATGTGTGTGTGTATAGACTATGAATTGGTTTATTTGATTTAAAATTAGTATTGTAATCTTTTCAAAAGTATGTTTATAAATCTATCTTATATTTTCAGAAGAAATTAAAGTAAATATTTATTTTATTTATAAATATAATAGTTTAAATTTTATTTTATAATGAAAGTTTATTTTGTTTTATTTTAAAAATTGTTTTGAAATAGAATTAGTTCATACATATTAAAGTATGATATTTTGGTTTGAAAACTTTGGAATAAAATTGAATTCAATATTCTTTTTCTTTTTAAAATTTTCTCTTTTTAAAATTCAGTTTTAAAAATATTATTTTAAAAATATTCAAATAAACATTAAGTTATGTAATTTTATAAAAGAAGGTTTTATGTAAACATGTAAGGATAAATATTGATAAACATTTAAAAAACATTTTATATTAAATTATAAATTATTTAAGAAGAATTTAAAAACATTTATAAAATTAAGAAATCTATTTTTATGTTGAAAAGAACGTGTTGGTTCGGGTATTTGTGTTTGTGTCTCGAAGGAGATAGGGTTTTTACTCGAAGTAGTTATATGAGGTCTCGGGTAAGTGATGCTTCAGGTTTTTATAAACCTGACATAATGCAGTTTTTAGAATTTTAAATGAAATCAAAATTTTAAGACAGGATTTTGAACAGGGGTTTAAAATTCAAGTTTAAGTTTGATGAATTTTTTTGAATTCAAAGTTTTTAAAATGAAAATTTTAAATTTTAAGCAAGATTTAAACTGAGTTTTGAAATCAAGTCTAAATATAGTTTTCAGATTTACTTTGAATCTAGAATTTCAGATTTAGATCAGTTTTGTAAATTTTAAAATATGGAACAAGTTTAAATGTTTTAAAATGGATTTTAAAAATGAATTGTTTAAAATAAATGTTTTAAACTTGACAAAATTCTTTTCTTTAATAATTGATTAAAAAATTATGAAGTGTTTAACTTTAATTTGAAAAGTTAAAATAATCAATTTATTTTAAAAGCTTGATTTCTTTAATTAAGTAATTTTGTTTTAAACGTTTCTTATATAAGTAATGAATGTTTTCATTTTTATTTTAAGGATTTATAATTTATTTAAATTTGGATCATGTTTAAATAGTTAAACATTTTGAAATCTTAAATTTTAAAATGGTATTTGGATTTAATTTAGAAATGTATTATTTAAATACATTTTGAATGTTAATGAAATCATTAATAAGTAAATAAATTATGTTAGAATAATTAAGATAATAAAAGAATTTAATTAAGAAATTTACTTATTTATTTGATTTTAAATAATGGTTTAGATTAATTTTTAATTAGAGATGATTAATAAGGATTAATCTAAGATAAATTTCTTAAGTAAGTAATTAAAAGAAATGCTGTTAGTTAATAATGATAATTATATAAGGATTATTAAGTAATTAATTAATGTGATTAATTTTGATAATTAATTAGATTAATTAATTGAATAAAATCAATTGTAATTTGTTAAATATAATTACTTGATAAAAGTAACTAGGTGATTAATTACTTGTTGTAATTAATGTGATTTGTTTAAATTAGTTAATTTAGTTTAATTAATTTAAGAAAATCATTTGATGATTTAGTGAGAGTAATTACTTAATGTAATTAATGGAGCATTAATACTTAGGGAAGTAATAAATGATAATTACTGGAATGTAATTAGTGAAGATGATTTTTAATAAAGTAATTTAGGTAATTACTTTTATAATTAATCAAGGGATTAATTAATGAAGATAATTAATTATGGGATAATTAATTTGTTATGAGTAATTAAGGGCAGTTAATTACTGGATTGAATACTAATCAAGGGGGATTAATAATTGTATTTTTAAATCTTAGATTAGTTACTAAATGTAATTAATTTTAAATAAAGTAATTTATTTAAATACAAAGTAGAGATCATTAATTAATATAATTAATGATGTAATTAAGAATTGTTAAATTAAGGAATAATTAATAATTAAGTGATTAATTATTGTAATTAATGAAGGATAAATGTAATTAATTATAGTTAATTAAGTAATTAAATGTTAATTACTTATGATTAAGGTTAATTAATTTTTTGAAAATTAATTAAAGACTAATTACTTATTGTAATTAGTGAATGATTAATCAAAGGTGTTTAATCAAGATGAATACTTAAAGAATGATTAATTAACTAGGTTAATTAATTAATGGATATATAAGTAGGATTTATCGATGTGGTGATTAATTTAATTTATTTCAAATTGATTAGAATAGAAGTAATTAATTTAATTCATTTTAAATTAATTATAGATGGTGGTTAATAAATCTTTGCTTATGAATGATATTGATATTTCTTTGGATGGTTGTGATCGGTAATGAGATGAATTGTATCTATATGATATGGATGCTTAGTTAAAGTATGATAATATGGATTATCTGTTTGTGATGATTATCTGGTTGTGATGATTATCTGTTTGAGATGATGATACGGGTTATCCGTTTATGATGAGAATGTGATTATCTATTGTGATATGTAATTTATCTATCTGTGTGTAATAGATAATAATGAATTGAATTAATTGTTCAAATTAAATTCACTTGGACATTAAGATGGCGTTTGGATTTCGATGAGACCGGGATCAGATTTCCAAATTTGGAATTCCGAAAACCATATCGATCCAAATTAAACGTTAGGTTGTGAATCTCAAGCGAAGAGTAAAGACTCGAGGTGTAAGAACTATTCGTCAGTATAACTTTAAGGGTGATTCCGTGATGAGTTTGATGGAATAGTACTTTTAGGTTCGAGATGGTGATTCAGAGTGCAAGGGTTATCGTCGTTAACTCTGAGGGTGATTCCAAAATGAGTGTAACGAGATAATGCCTCGGTTTCGTTCGAACCCGGAACGAACTTGTATGGATTGAATGCTTTCAGAACATCGTCAGGTGGACGATGAGCATTCTAAGATTGATATGTCCTATAAAGGTAATCGTAGCCTCAAGCCTCATCAACCCGGAATGGCTAAAACAGGGGAGGTGCAGCAAGGCTAAGTGGGTCATGCCCAAGTAGGACGAGATTTACCCCTGTCTAGAGGTCCCTTTTTATTTCGGTTGTGTGGTAGTTGGCAACGGCTAAACTGCGGGGTGGTCTTGTTCGGGACTGTCCAGTAAGGGATGGTTCCGGTCTTGTGTTGCAGGAGAGCGGGCATACTCCTCGGTACGGTGATCTAGGCCACGTACTTTGACGGCGGTACCCCGGTAGCCCTGCCATTGATGGAATCCAAAATCCAATAAGTGTCTGTACGGTTTTGATTGTGCCCAACTATGTTGAAACGTGAGTTGTAAGCATTCCAGCTATTTCTGTATTTTATTTTGAAAAACCTAGACACTATTATAATATCACTGGATTTCCTATCAAATGTTTTGGTTAGCGTAAGATAAAAACTTTTCCATGTTTATGTGTGGAAAGTCTTACGTGATACCTTTTCTTTTCAAAAGATTTTCTAAAGTTAAGCAACTTTTAAACCCGTTTACTCACACCAGACCCATGTCTGACCCGAGTGTTTATTTTCTATTTTATTAAACTCTTGGGCACTCATATTACGTATGAGTAGTCAAGTGTTTCAGAATGGCTTTGACGAGTTCTGGAGGAGATATGGAGCAGGAGGCTTCAACACGTAGATATATATAGTGATTCCGCTGTGTTTGAGTTGTATCTATTTTCTTTGATGTACTTGAATTGTAATTGCTAGACAGATGTTTATAACTGTCTAGTTTGTGTTGTATTAGCTGTAAAACTCTGATGTATATGATACTATGTAATGTATTATGTGATATAATATAATTGATTCGTTTCCGCTGTGAGATTCTGATGTTGTCTGTCCCTTTCTTTTCTTTCTTTTCTCTTTTCTATCCCTTTCTTTCTTCTTAATGATGCGTCTTTCTATGGAATGAAACGAGGGTCGTTGCAAAAGTGAAAAGTTGTGATAAGATATAGTAAATAAATAGATTCTCAATGGACATATTCTCTGGTCAAAAGGTGACTTTTCAGAGTCTTGAATGAAGTGAAAAGATAGAGGGAAATTCAACATTTGAATTCAAATTTCGAATTTCAAATTTCTGTATCCTTGTGGACAACATGATCGGGACCTTATCGACAGGTATCTCTGAATTTTCATGATTTATTTCTCTTAAGTATTCTAATATTTATTTATTTATTATTATTTTTAATGTCTCTATATATATATATATATATCTGGAATATTACTAGAATTATAGTATATTCCATAAAATATTTTGATACTATTAAAATAATAATAATAATAAAATAATAGTAAAAAATAATAAAAATAAAAATTTTAAAATTAAAACAACACACCAATTCAAAATCAACCAATCAAGCATCCAATTCTAAGCATGCAATTTCAACCGATGTATTGTAAACGTGTACCTTTTTTTGAGTCCGTTTCTCTGAATTCGTCGGAGACGTGAACTGCCGCGAAACACATATTTAAATTATCTGTCTTCTGATCATCATCGCTTGAGGACGAGTCTAAGTCGTCTAGAGTAGCAGTAAATGCATGTTTTCGTTTCTTTGCGGAATCATTGTTTATAGGAAGATTTTGCCTATCTGGATGCGGACAGTCTCTTTTGATATGATCTGGTTTGTCACAGTTGAAACATTTGATATAGTTTGGCACACATTCCGATTTCCAGAGTTCTTATAGTTGTTTCTCTTGAGGTTATTCATCTTTCTGTATTTCAGGAATTTTCGAAAATTCTTGGTCATAAAGGCTATCTCTTCATCATTATCGCTGTTTGAGTCTAATCCATTGGGCAATGCATTGAATACCATTGATTTCTTTTCAAATGCTTTGCTTTCTCTACTCTCAATCATTTGGACTTCAAATGATATTATATTTCCAATTAATTCTTCTATCTTTAAGGTACTGATATCATTTGCCTGTTCGATCGCAAGTGTCTTTTGATCCCATTCTGAAGTAAGAGAATTTAAGATTTTTCCGACTTGATCTTCTTTTGAAAATTCCTTTCCCAAGGATATTAGAGAATGCACAATACTCTGAAATCTACTATAAATATCTGAAATAGACTCATTAGAATTCATTTTAAATAATTGAAACTGATTTGTAGCATGGAAATTTTGGTCTGTTTAACTTTGCTTGTTCCTTCGTGAGTAACTTGCAAAGTTTTCCAGATTTCATATCCAGACTTACAAACTGACACTCTATTAAATTCATTCCTATCAAGTGAACAAAACAAAATATTCATGGCTTTAGAGTTGTTTTATGCAACGGTCTTTTGCTCAGTAGTCCATTGTGCAAAATCAGTTGTGGGTTCAAAATATTCATTCTGTGTGATATTCCAAGTGCCTAGTCCTACAAATTGTAAACATATTTTCATCCTACATGCCCAATATGCATAGTTACTGCCGTTAAAAAGTGGTGGTCTGACAGTAGACTGACCTTCTACAAATGAACTAGTGACAGAGATAATAGAACCAGTGTTGGTAGTATTAACAGTACCAGTGTTGTAGCCATTTTGAAAATTTCAAAATTCAGATTATGAAACTTTTAAAAACCTTGCTCTGATACCAAATGTGAGAAATGCGGATTACGGATCTTAAGGCTAGAATTAACACTAGAGGGGAAGTGAATAGTGTTTTAAGGAATTACTAATTCTTTTTGAATTTATATTAATTTGAACAAAAATGTATGCTATATTCAAACACAGATATGATCACAAAAACAAACACAAATGCAGAAATAAAGTAAAAGCAATAAAGGAAAGAACACACTGGATTTTCTACTGGTTCTGAGTTACCCTACATCCAGTCTCGCAACACAAGTATGGATTTCCTTTCAAAATCAATTTTTACAATTACACCCTCGATTTCAAGGCCACGAGGTACACCACTCCAGATTCACAATCCTTTGCGTAGAGATACTTGATTTTACGGGCAAGTTCACCCAATTGATTTCCTAGGCTACAATTACACCTTTTCTCGCTTGATTGATTTCACAGGCTACAATCATACCTTTTCTCACTCAATTTATTACAAAGAAGCCTATAACTCTGAATTGCAATGGGATCTTGTTGAGATAGTGACAAAGAATCAAAACAGAAATGATCTAGTTAGATTCAATGGTGATTTCGGTAGAGTAATGGTAAAATTATATATAAAGAAATGTGGAAGAAGAGGAGTGAAATCAGAAGAATATATATATATATATATTCATTTAAAACATCCCTATTTATAGTAGAACAACAGCCATGTCCATTCGTGAAAGGATATGACGAATAGACACTTCCTTTGAAATTCAAATTTTTGAAATAAACTGCCACCTTGTCGACAAGAGTATATTGGGGTTGTCGACAGGCCTAAGAAATTTTTGGTAATTTGTTTTTCTTTGAAAATAACTTTTATCTTGAATTAAAACTATTTTAGACTTTATAAAAATACTTAACTATAGTTAAAATACATAAATAAGTATAGAGAATAATATTTTGGTACATATAAAATTTTACTATAATTTTATATTTCAATCTAAGTATAAATATTAAAAGTTAAATATATCAAAAGGTAGTTTAAAACCAAGGATACTTTGATTTTAAAGATAAAGATTATTTTGAGGCTAAAAGTATTTTAAAACGAGGATAGATGTTTTTGATTCTTTTAAAAGGAAGATTTTGAAATCATTTTGAAAACAAGATATAATTTTGTAAAACATTTGAATAAAAGTTAGTGCATACAAAACAATGTTCCACTAGATTTTTCGTAGGATCCATCCTACTTAGGTTTCCATCCCTTTAACAGGCTCGAAGTGGATTCCATTCCACGAATAAAATGGATTTTAAGATACAGTGCTTTTCTAGGAGTTTTAACAAAATTCCTAATTAAATTATTTATTATTGAAATCTTGAACTCTTCATGATCTTGATACTCATGAGTCTTCAATCTTGATATCTTCAGTCTTGAATCTCTATACTGTACAGTCTTCATTCTTGGTACCTGCATGGTTAAATCCTGCATATACATATATCTAAACTATAATGTTAGTATTTATATTTTATAATCTTATTCTAAGGTTATTGTCATCAAAACCATCTTCTCAGAGACTAACAAATATATGCATAAAAATGACCATTTTGCTTCTATATGAAGATGAATATGTGACGTTTTGAAAATAATTTTAATTTTGGTTTAAACAAGTTAAAATACCCAGCATGATCATTTATTTAATTTAAATAGATTAAACATGGTGGTAAAAATATGCAAATTTACATGCACATCTAATAACCCCACACTTATCTTTTTATTCGTCCTCGAACAAAGAAAAACTAAGATCAATCCGTTTTCGTAAGGAGCACGATTGCATTATGCGTATGCAATAAGCCGTTAAACCTCCGAGTATCCCCAGTAGGACGGGTGTTGTCTCATGAGGGTTTTCAACTGATACTACCATAAAATCCAAATGTTGGATGAATATGTTTACAAAATAAAAGATTTATTTATAAAGAGTTGAATGCGAGTTTTTGAAAATATTACAAATGAAGGATTTATATTTAAATTAACATGAATGTTAAATATAAGTTTTAGTTGAAAATTTAAGTCATTTACTCATCAAAATTTCCAACAAAAACGAAGTTATTATAACAAATAGACTATAGTTAACTCATCATTTCGGTTGATAGCAAAGTGTAACCATGAAATAGATCTTTAGTTGATTACCAAAGTTTTTCAAAGTGGAATTTTCATTTCTTTTCAATAACAAGTCAAATAAAATAAGTTAAAATAGGGTTTGGATTTCATTTGCTTACTCTCTCTATTTTTTTTTGAAAATTTTATTGATATTTACAATATTTACATATGCCTAACTCGGATATACTAAGGTCGGACATATTATCCATGCACTGCCTTGCAATCTTATGCGAGGGGAATACAGAGCGTGGTGAGTGAACACACGAGTGTGAACACCTATTGACTGTAGGTGTTATTAAAAAGAATTTTTATATATATCACCTAACTCAGATAAATTGAGGCCAGATATACCGATCATGCACTGCCTTTCAGGCTTACGTGAAAAGGGTACAGAGCATGGCAAGTGAACACACAAGAGTGAACACATGACCCTAAGTGCTAATAAAAATTACATACATACATACATACATACATACATACATACATACATACATATTGTTTTTTAAAAGAGAGTTTTGCAAAATCATCTTAGCACCATTTAACTTAGAAGAAAAAAATGTTATATCTTTACTTTAAATCAACCACTTTTTAAAACAAAGATTTTCAATTAGGATGTATTTCATTATTAACACGTATGAATCTTCCTATACACTAGTTAAACCATTGTTGTTTGTAATCAAACTTCATTTTTATTTTTGTTAAGACTAATAAATTTTCAAAAATTTCAATTCAATAAACCAAAACCATATATTTATCATATATTGTTTCTTTAAAAAGTAAATCAAAATGCTTATGCTTTAAAAAAAATCTTATTTTTTTGAAATTTTTCTGATTTTTTTTTGAATTTTGAAAGAAAAATCAAAAAGAAGATGGGACTCCCCCCACGTATGATTTTGACTGTATCCGCACAGTCAACCCAAGTGAAAGGAGAAAAATAAAAATAAAAATGGCCTTTATTTATATGAAAATGAATGGTATTTACACGAGATCAGAAAGTATATTGTAAAAAGGTAAATGAAACGGTCTTTTAAAGACCGATTCATTTGTCTCGTCAAATGCGAGACACAGCTTAAGCGTAGAAAACCAAACCGTAAAATATTTCAAATTGAATGTTGATTTGGAAAAAAATGTCGTTTTATTAAAAATCATACAAGTTGTTTTATTTTCGATGATTTTCGGGGTTGTTCACCAATATTAAATTAAAGCCTATCATTGAAAACTTCTTCTGAATCATCGATTTCAAAATCAAAATGGTGATTTAAATCTTCCCCTTTAGATTCGATAACTTGTTTTTGAAAATTCCAAAAAATTCATGTCCATTGAATTCGTCTTCCTTATTTATTTATCAACAACTTCACTGTATGTGTCAAGTTCAAAATCCAAAGTTGTTATGTTCAAATTTTCATGATCGGACAGAGGAAGATCGAGTTTTAAATCGAGTTTCACACCCTCAAAAGACTTGATATTCCACTCAATTGTTTTCAACAACTTCATTAAAATCATCATCATTATTTTCTTTTCAAAAATTGTTGTTTGAAAATCGTTGATTTGGGTAAAAGGTGGATTATCATTTGACTCGTTACACGTTGAGATTTGATTTTTCTTATCACCTTGTTCATATATGTTTCGAACAACAAATCCGTATATTCATCGTAAATTCCTTCCATTGGTTCAATAAAATCCATTTTATAGTTATTGACTTGAGAATTCTCGATTTGGATTTGTTGAGAACAAAAATTATCAATCACATTGTATTCGCGATTATTTCCATTGCTAAAATTATTTAAAAAGTGGATCACATTTTCATTTTGATTTTGAAATTCATTTTGGAGTTCAAAATTGAATTGGAATGGGTTATACTTGAAATCATTTGAATTTTGAATTGAACACAAATTTTGAAATCCTTGACTCGAGTTATTACATAAATATGAATTACATAAATCATTTATACTTTGATTTTGTTGTGTAGAGAGTTCAAGTAAAGATAACATGTTATTTTTAAGAGTTGAGGGTTGGACATCGTTTTGAAAATTTTATTGTTCAAAATTTAAATTGTTTGTAGAATAATTGTCCTTAAAATATCCATATGAATTTGAAGCGAAATTATATGGATTATAATGATTTTCACAACTATTGTAAAATTCATGTAATGGGGAAACTCGGACATTTTCAAGAATTTTTTTATAAAGTAAAAATATTTACAGATAGAATTTATTTTTCAAAATGGAAAACTGATTTTTTTCTTTTGTTTTTGAAAAGTTTATATATATATATATATATATATATATATTGGAGGATTTTTGATTTTCTAAAGAAAAACTTTTTTAGATTTTTGGAATTTTAATTTTGAAAATTTTCTAAAGAAAAGGAAAAAAATCTAAGTTAAGAAATATTTGCAATTTTTTTAGTTTTGGATTTCAAACTTTTTTTTAATATGTATGAACTAATGCAACTAAATGAATGTAAGGGTTTAATTATAAATTATTTATTCTAAGTTAATCCAAAATTGTGTAATCACACTTTATCTTTGATCAACAAGATAGTTCTCGACCAGGTAACGCACATGATTTATCACTGCACCACGAATCATCATAGCAATGTAACCGAAGGTTTAAATACCTTTAGAGAAACAATTCGGTATAATATTTATGAATCACCGTAATGTTTCTAATTGTGTTATTGCTCTGTCGTAGCCTATACAACGAGAATTTAAATTGTTCAAAGAAGACAAATTTTCAATATATAATTAAGAGCTATCATTATTATTAATCAAATTTCTAAAATGAAATGCAAAGTAGAAATTAAACATGTATTAACAATGCAACTACGAATGAAATTTGTTTTCGTTTTTTGTTACCGAATTTTTTTTTTGAATTTTTGAAATAAAAATGCAAACAAACAACAATGCAAGGCAAATAAAAACAATATATATGGGTAAACAACAAGCAGTTATTTTTTGGCAAGTAGAGCGAAGCAAGAAATTCCTCTCGATTTTCTGTTTTGGCAAGCTAAAGCTAAAAAAACAAGATGTATATACAGTTTTTTTAATATATCAAAGAAAAACTAAGATAAATGAAAAACAAAATGAATGAAATCAAGTGAAACCAAGCAAAACATATGAAATAAAAATCAGAAAAAAATAAAACTTGTATGTTTTTTATTGTAAAAAAAGAGAATTTACAAAAGAACAAAAGAAATTCGGCCGAAACAAATCTAACCGGCCCACACAAAATCAAGACCCGCACTAAATAAAAAAAATCGGATGCTCGAATTACACAATCCAATTCACTGACTCTCGCGATTAAGAAAAAGAAAATCAGATACAATTTCAACTCATGATTTGTTTTCGATTTTGGGGTTGCTCGACTGGATTGGGAAGTCGTGATTTCGGGGTTGGGCGAGGTGATGTAATTGAGGATGAGGCGTTTTGAGGCAGTAACCAGGTTGCAATTTTTAGGAGGATGAATCGAATAAGTAGAAGGTTATGCAATGGTAGGAGATATCAGGTGGATTTGGAGTTGTTGTTCAAGGTGGTTCGTGTGTTCGAATTGTATAGCGGTGTAGTGTGTTCGAGGTGTGTTGATGCAGCAAACGGAACAGTCGAGGTGAATGTAAGTTTGTTTGAAGGAAACTTTTTTTTTGTGGTAAGGCAAAGAGCAGTATCGAAGTTGTTATGACTATTGAAGCATGTAAATGTGTATGGGAGATGATCACTGGGTGATATAGGAAGGGTGGCAGAAGTGTCAGTGGCCTTTTTGACTGTAGCAGTTTTGGTTTGCAGTGTAGTTTAGACGAGTGACATTGAAATAAAATTTAAATGAGTTTTTAAATTACAGTTTCCAATAACTTGTTCGTCGACGGATATTCTATCGGTTTAGAACATCGTCGAACGAATTTGAAATAAAATTTATACCGCAAGCGCACGGCGTACTATTAAAGTACGAAGCGAGCACGGGTCGATCCGTAGGAAATTGTTGATTTAAATTTCCTATTCAATCAAATTAAAAAAGGTGAAAAGTGGGAAGCAAAAATGTAGAAAAATGACAAAAAGAAAATGATAAAAATATGAGAGTTAAATGAAAATTTAGAGATAATTCCACTCTCTAGATCGTATAATTCAACGAATTATGAAATTATGATCTCTTTTTGGTCATATGTGAATTTAAATGATGTATTTATCATATGTATGGCCCATTTATGCTATTAGTTAGCTCAAACTATGCCATCAAACTATAACACAATCTTTAAACCACTTTTAAATCTCATGAAATATGACAACAAAGTTGAAAGAAAAATCTATTTTAAGTACGGTCTATAAACTATTAATTAGAAATATAGAGCATCAAATTTTAATTTCAACATTCAATTCATTACCATCATCATACGTAAATGAAGAGGTAATTATTGTTTGTGATTGTTTAAGCATAGCCAATTATTTATTAGCAACATAGACTATCAAATTGAACATAAAACAATAAATCACATCAACATTCATTTTTCCATTAAGCACAAAAAGAGAGCAATAATCATCAAAATGTTGAAGCTACATAATTAGATAGTTTCATTACCTCTAAATTGAAGGGTTGAGCCTCTCATTTGTGTTATTATATCAGCACAAGTAGCACGCAACATGAAAGAAAAAGAAAATTAAAAAGAGAGCAAAATAAAAAAGAGCTATTCTACTTGCATGAAAAATAAATATGTACTACTAACAAGAAAGGAAAAGAACATGTAATTAAAAGGAAACCATAATTAACAATGCATAAAAAAGGAAAAATACATAAGATAAAAATGGCAAAGTAGCCATGAAAAGTGAAAGAGAGCTTTCTTTTATTTTTAATCTAAGCTAAAAACTAAGAGGAAGAGGACGGTTACATGAAGATATGGGGTATTTATACAAGTTAGAAACCCTAGTTCATTTTTTTAGAGAATGCCCAAAATACACTTGAGGTAGTGTGGCCACCAAGTAATCATTAGCATGTCTTAATCCTCTACTTAAATGTGCATAAAGCTTTAATGTCCTTTTAGCATGTGCATTAGCTCCAAATTGAAAATCAAGGTAAATGGGTAGGTGAAGTCCTCCATGTTCATGAATTTGAATTATTTCCATCTTCATTTGCTTTGTCTCCTTTTTGTGCATGCATATCTTCATGAAATCACTTGTAATTTCCATCCTATTTTCCTACAACATAATATAGAAATTCCCAATTAAATTTTCTCAAATTAATATATGCACAAAAATAACCATTTCCCCCCAATATGAAGATAAATATGTGACGTTTTGAAAATAATTTGAATTTTGGTTTAAACAAATTAAAATACCTAATATGATCATTTATTTAATTTAAATAGATTAAATATGGTGGTAAAAATATGCATATTTACGTGCACATCAGTTTATTTTGAATCGATAGACAAATGAGGTCATAGAGCACAATAGAACTCAAAATGAGTACCGATACGGCTAACTGTTTCGTGGATTTTGCCTCGTTTCGGATGCCGAATTATACAAATAAATATATTGCGGAGATCAACATGATGAGATGAATAGAATGATACATAGATATTAGCGATATAATCATCCTGTCAAAAGTCGATATTCGCTGCCAAAACTGTTGCTAAAACGCCGAAAATAAAATAAACAGAGCTAGAGCAGTCCAAATTTGGCGAAACGAAATATGACATCTCACTCGGAAAATAGTATACATTTTAATTATGTAAGGTTATTCCGGTTTTAAAATATTTTATTTTCATCAAATTAATTATTTTAAATTGAAATTGGAAAATTACACAACCTAACTAACTTTCATATTTCCCGATGAAAATTAGCCACTTGCTATGCTTAAATAGACGCATACCAAATATCAAATTTTCATTGCTAAATTTAATTATTTATTTTCAAGAATTTTTTTTAGTTAATTACGTTACTTAAAATCGTTAAAATTTCCAAGTCGTTACGTAATTATAACAATCAACACAGGTATAAAACATAGAGACTATACAAACAATGTGAAATAATCATCTGAATATAAGATCCATAAAGTAATACAACACCAACGGGAAAGTAAAATCAACCGATACACTATCTCATAATATTTAATCAACACTGTCAAGGCTCCACAGTGTCACACAACAAAAATATAATAACAAATGCACATATAAGTATAGATAACCGTCACCTACCGTCGGTCCACCCGTCGAACTCCATAATCATCCACCTGCTCTCAATCTACTCATTTAAGAGTACCCAATATAGAAGAAGCAAAGCATAAAACCTCGGGTTAAACAGTCTGGTATGAGCGATATCAAATCTCAAAATACTACAAAACTAAATAATATACGGAACAAAGGGTATATAAACCATACCTGACATGTCCCTGTAACCACAAAGTCAGCACATAAACATAAGTAATATGCTAATCTATAATATCGTAAAAAGGGTATACCATACTCAGTATCTGCAAGGGTGCCTAGTTATCCCACCATTAGTCCCTACCCCATACAGAGTAAACTTTAGGTATCTAGGTATCTCCATCCATACATACTCCATACAAAGTCAAGTCAGGGTATCTACGTATCCCTACCACAATACCTACCTAGTGTGACATCCCTAGGGTGATATGTGACTAGTGAGCAACCATAACAAACACAACATCCATCAAAAAATACTTACTGTCATCCAGTGTGCTAGAAATATGATGACTCATATGACCCTATGCAACTGTCAAGGACTAGTGGAAATCCCGGTTCTCTGTTGTGTTCCACCGAACTTCCAGGTTCAAAACCCCGCACGGTTGTCTCCTATAGTACTTCTAGACCGTCTAACACTAGACCCCCTCGGGGAGGTCCAAGGTACATGACCGTCACTACCAGCCCTCGGGTATCACCTGCATATAGTACCTTTGCATTGAATACGATGGAAAATAAGATGAGTCATCAATGATCCCTAGGCACAAACACATCCATCGAGCCCTACTCACTCGATACGGATTCAAACTCTATTGGTTCACTATAGTTTCTGGCACGAGCCCTAACAATCAATCCAGTCTACTATCCGCAACCTCACTCCAATCCGAGCTACCATCCTCAATCGTGCTCTCCGCCTAAGCTCTCGAATTGAAGAACCCTACTATCATGCCATCCAAAGCCCAAGATCTAGCATGATCCATACAGTCCTTATACTATCATCCAAGAGCCTACTCCATACATTATCGAGTCACTATCCGCAGTATTAGTCTACTGGGTCGAAGCACCACATCACTGCCTCATTATCAATATCACTAGGTCGGAGCACCACATCACTACCTCACCATCAATATCACTCGTCATAAGGTAATAACATCCGATCTTCAGACCGGTCGCACGAACAAACCATCATGTCATGCACCATGATATCTCATCAACATCAAAGCCACATATCGACCAAATCCCCAATCGACAACAGTGATGGACATCGACCACCCTACTATGTTCAATACCATCCACCTTGGTCATGTACTTAACCGAACGGTTAAGTACAGACCAAACAGAAACGTCCGACATCCACTCTGAACCCAGATCCGTCAGCATGTATCCCAAACCCTCTTCTACAGCTCATCTTGTTCATTAGATTTCCACATGTGCGGAAATCCAACGTACAAGATGCTACCTGAAATCAAATCACTGCTAATCGACGTTTTTAATCAAAACAGCCAAATAAGCCAAACATACATCCATACATCCAAACATCCATACATCCATCCAAAACAACATACATAAAACATAAACAATCCATCCATATTAATCAATGTTGGAAAATAAAATCAATAATAGATCTAATCTAGTAATTCACTAACTATGGCACAACGATGGAAAATATGTGATATTCTTTATAAATCAATTAAAAATAATTATATATTCTTTTATAAAAATATAGATGTTATATATATATATATATATATATATATAATATTACGTTTTAAAACCAAAAATCATTTGCAAGCATCAATATAACAATAAACAACCAATTAATAAAGTGAGAGACAATATCGCTCACCTTAGCCAAATATGTCCAAATTAGCGCTAAAATGCAGACCTCGCCAATACGGTCCCACTCAAGAAACCGCATCCAAAACGAACTTCATATTTAAATATATAACCAAATTCGGTATTAAATAAATCATTAATTAATTATTTAAAACGTTAATTACCTTACTTAAGTCGGTAATCTTTCTTCCACATCATATTCAATTGCATGTAGTTGAACACGAGCATCAACCGTGCTCGAAATCAAGGGATACAGAGCAATACTCGATGAAATTTCAATTCGTCCGCACCATCGTTCCTCTTATCACTCGCACATCTCGTCGATACCAAGGTAACCTACATTGATGCCCTGACTATGATCGTGACGTGTGTGACATGTTGCCCTATACTTCACGATGCGTTTTGACTCTCAAGTTCAGACGAGCTCAAATTCAGTGGAAAGATGCATCTCGACGAAAGAAATGTGATGATTACCTTCAATTCTTCGATCGCTGACATAATCACCGATGACATCGAACCTTAATATCGGCCATGAAATGTTGATCTCACCCAAGCATTGCATAATCCTAGATCCATAGTATAGAAATGAAGCGCCCTTCGATACGATCTCACCGAATCATATATGGTGATTTTTAGTAGAGTATCTTGGTCGATCTTGATTTTTGAATGGAGCAGCGATGATTTATTTTCTCAAGAATGCTACAGGGAAGAACATTGGAAACGAAATTTGGAGCGATGCTGGATATGGGTTTTAAATAATAATATTTAATTCCTTGTTTATTTGATTTCTCAAATAAACAGCCGTACGTTTCGAGTCTTTACGATCACACGACACGTTCGATCATCACGAAACTCGTCTGTATACATCATCTCATTTTTTTGGATCCAACGGAACTAATCGCGCCTCCATCTTAGATTGCACCCTGGAAGGCTAATTTCCTTTATTTTGAGATCGTTTCAACCATCGATCGTCTGACCTTCAAATATAGTGATCCTTATACTCATTTCAATTGGCAACATCAATCTGAACTCAAATGAAATAGTCTCTAGTGTTGATTCAGCCATATGTGAAAAGTCACATTTCTAGGCCTTTATTTAATTAATGATTAAATATTTAAGTAAACTATTCAAATATCCGATCGTTAAAGATATGGGTCGTTACATTCTCCATTCCTTAAAAAGATTTCGTACTCGAAATCACAAAACAAAGAGAAGTTCTCCTAATTAATCGGCCCTAAAAAATCTATCAGACTTTGGAAAATTTCGGCAGAACTTCATTTGGACGACTAAGTCCCAGAAACTCTACTACAACAAAGATATGTATACAACTCATACCTTTAACTATACTCGATCATCTACAGCAATCATCAAACAAGAATACTAAATAACAACCATCCCGCATGCCAAACAACCACACAACATAAACTATCATCTCAAATAATAACCATCAAATCAAACATGCATACATAAGGTCTTACATCCAAAAATAACATCCATGCCTATCCTAGCATATTGAATACCGGACCATATAGTATAAATATCCAATATGATGTCCATAATGAAAGTCGACGATAAAAATAAAATCACACCATCTAAAGAGCTCCAGACTAATGGTTCTCATGCTCCCCACAATCTACTTTTCCCTATCGTCTTTGCTTTCATTCCATTGAACCCCTAGTGCTCCACTATCCTCCTTCCAACCTGACTCGTATCACATCTATCGGTACAAATAGACTTGTGGGGTCTCTAAGTCTATGGTTCTATTTCGATATCATCTAATCCATTTAGTGCCAAATATCCAAACGCTTCTTGTAAATTCTTCCAAAACCCATTGTCTAACAACGGGTCTTAGCCACTTACAATGCTCTTGGCACATAATAGAATCACTCCAACCACCTCTTGAATAACACAACAAAAGTAGATGTCATACTACTGCACTTAAGGAATAAAAATCTTGCATCATCTTTTAACTAATCTAATGTGACTCAAATGTTATCTCTTTATCCTTAGTCATCGGCAATCCTTCTGCGGAGTCCTAAAGCATTTGTTCCCACTACACAAGAACAAACAATCTCTATGGAACCAATAGCCTCGGCTGGGTCCACACTACATTACCTCTACAGACACAGTACCTACCATGATCTCCACTAGTTTTGCCTATCGCCTCTGACTAGTATCGCTCTGCTAAATTAAAGTAGATCTGATGGTCAAACTAGCCATCACACCCTGCCAAAGATCATCGAGTTCTAGAGTCGTAACTAGTGACAAGCTCAGGCAATACCCAATCTAGTAATATTGCTCCTAAACTAGTACATCTCCCACTCGAATACCAACCACTACATTTCCCTTCAAATGTCTAAGAAATGTCAAAACCATAGGAGGCTAAGAACTCCAACCATTGCTACAGGCGAAGGAGGAGATCCTCTTAGAGAAGAGATGCTACAATGACATGGAAACACTGAACCACTCAAACTCCTCATCTAACAGACAGTGCCTTCATATTCCCAAAGCGAACTCTATAGCATCCAAATCCAAACAAGTTAGATATTACATCTCATATTCACTACTATACCTAGTTAAGTACCACAGGCAAGTGCGTGCTATCGTCTATTCATTCCCGCTTGGAATGAGTACCATCAATGTACTCGTCAACCTCTCGGTCAGACTCACTAACCCATATCTACACCTCATGTCTCAAACAAAAGTCTGATCCTCTCTTATATAATAGGTCAACGATACTGCTATCTTATGTTTACCCAGATTCTAGATAGCCGTAACTAAGGATCTACAGTGATGTCCTACTTTGAAACAACATGACCCAAGTATCTTATTCCCCTCTATTCGGAGTGATACCATCAAAATATCATCACTATTTGTGTATTACGAACCTCTTTCGTCCATGGGTAGACAAAAGTATCATCAAGGAACATAACCACAACCTACTCAAGAGACCACTCTAATCACGGTCAATGAGATCCACAACATATGTCGACACATTGGTTATCCCGAACGACAAAACCAACCTATAATCAAGGTAGTGTGTGAAACACTATAATTGAAACACTCACCAAATTACTCTCAGTTGGTGCAACCTCAACGTAGGGTCCAACTAAGGGAACATCCTCGTGCTATAGAGCTGACCGAACAAGTCATCAACAAATGGGAGAACGAACATGTTTGTCGTCTCATCCAGCTCATGACAATAAACAAAAAGCTCCAAAGTGCCATCTGCCCTACTGATGAAAACTATAGGTTCATCCTACCTAAAATGTACACCCATGGATGAACAATCACGTAATAGGTCATCCGCTCACACCACTAATCTCCTAAGCTCTTTGGACACCCTATTTATTAAAGGCATATATACTGGTCCAACTCCTTCGACCAGATCAAATCGGAACTCTATCTTTATATGTTGGTAATCTGGTCGCCACCTCGAGTATGTCCAGACACTCTCTATCTACATGCATATATGACATCCTATCATGTGGAATATCGAGCTAATATATAAGGCTCCTTTACTGGCAACAGATCACTACCATTCACTCCTCCACAACCCTGATCATCATCAATGGCCTCTTTCAGTCCACCGCTATACCATATCCCCTTCAGCCAGTCCATTCCTAAAATATAATACCTTAGAACCTCCATTCTATAGTTTCGATGACAACAACTATACAATCGTATATATTTCAAATATCTTTATGCAGGGATAATTCACTTCAAGCAAGAAGACGGTCCTTATTGGAAGATATAAGGCAAAGCACAAATGATAAGTTAGTAGTATGTATATATATGGTCGTAGAATGATTATGTAAAATCTCCTTAAGTATACATACACACACTCATGCACAGAACTTCATAATACACAGAAAAGGCTAGGATTAGACGTCTAGTTTGAGAAGCTAAACGTCAGAACCTGGTTACTGGAATTATTTTAATATACATAGAAAAAAACCCAAGGTCATACGTCTAACCTTTTACACCAGATATCTAACTCTTGGTTTGGGATTCTTAAAAAAAGGCAAAACTATTAAATCTGAAAATATGTAGAACAAGATTAAGTTTGAATCACTTATCTTCTCTATCTCTATATCTCATTTCTTAATTTTGCCTTCTTGCTTTCAAAGTATACAATAAAAATTACATTCATTTTGATCTAAACCCTTCTATATTCTTATGCACATAAACATGTACATTACTCAAGGAGATTATAGAAAGAATTTATACTTGTAGACAAAATCAGTGTTACTTAGAACATGTACTTGTTAAAGAAATACTCTTGCATCAAAAGCATATTCCTCCGGACGAAGCAAGGGCAATTGGTTAGTGAAATTATGAAGGGGAGCTTCAAGACTGGACGTAGGACGGAAGGTCCGAACTACTATAAAAATTCTGGTGCGATTACTTCTATTTTTATCTGCTTTACCATATTGTGTGATCCATAATATCATACACTTACTTGTCATACACTATATACGATCCATATAGACTTTCAATTGATATTAGAGCAAGGTTAGTTCAAATAACAGTAACACATATGTGAAACCTGTTAATATGGCAAGTATCTTTCAAGAAGGTCAATTAACTGCACGTCCTCCTATATTCACGGGATCTAACTACGCATATTGGTCAACACGTATGAGAATTTTTATGGAAGTAAATGGTTTAGAAATATGGTCAGCAACTCAAACTAAGTATGTAGCACCTGGAACAAATATTAGCACACGGATAGATGCACAAGAAACCGCTGCTTCTAATAATGCTAAAGCTATGAATGTACATTTTTGCTCCCTTGATAAAAATGAATTTTCACGTGTTATGTTATATATCACTACTTATGGTATATGGCGTACTTTACTAGTTACATATGAAGGTATAACTAAGGTCAAACAAAAAAATATCAATTTTACAAAATCAATTCTCATCTTTCAAAATGAAACAAAATGAGTCAATTGTTGACATGTACTCTATATTTTAAACTATACAACATGACCTTATGGCACTATGAGTCAAGATTACTGATTTTGATTTAGTATCTAGAATTCTCAACTCTTTAACAATTGAGTGGGAAAGAAAAGTATTAGCTACCGAAGAAGCTAATGATCTTTCTGAACTCAAAGTTGAAGAGTTGATTGAAAATTTAATGTCGTATGAAGCTAACTTGAAGGCCAGAAAGGAACAAAACCATGAAAAGAACATATCGTTTCAAGAAAGTAATGAAGATTCTGAATTTGATGAAGATGAAATTGTATTCATTGCCAAGAACTACAACAAATTTAAGATATTCAAGAAAATAACGAGATTCCAAAATGTTGGAAAATCAAACTCATCAAATCATATTTTGATCAAGTGCTTCGAATGTGATCAGTTCGGACACATGAAGAAGGATTGCCCAAAACTCAACAACGAGAAAAAGGAAATTAAATTTGAGAAATTTAAGAAAAAGAGAAAGTCATTCCAAGTCACATGGGATGACTCTGATTCTTCCTCTATATCCGACAGTGACAGTGAAAGTGGTATGGAGCGAGCAAATCTAAGTTTCATGGAAAATATTGATGAGGTACTTTCTGAACTATCCTATGATGAATCAACGAAAGTTAGCGTCGAGTTAGATGATAAGCATAGAGAATCAAAAAAACTATATAAAGAACACTTAGGAAAATTAAATAGATTAGAATTAGAAATTTGATTGTTAAAAGATGAAAAGACTATTTTAGAAGAAGAATTAGATGTTGTACAAAAAGACAATAAAGAATTGTTAACTAGAAATAGTCTTCTTTTATGAGAACTAGAAAATCTGAAAAATGATAAAGAAAAACTTGAAAAAGAGAAATTAATTTATTAAATAAAGTAGAACAAAAAATATAGAAATCGGTGAACTCTCAAACAAGTTAGATAAAATCACCAAAAATGTTACAAAATTTAACAAAGGAAAGCAAGACTTGGAGAATTTAATTAAAATTTCCAACCCATTCAAAAATCGAAATGGACTAGGATTTAAGGATAAGACAAAACCTACAAAATATAGTAAGATTTTAAATAAGATCAAAAACCTTCTCCCAAAAATGAGAAATTGATCTCAAATTCAAAAATGATTAAAATAATGGTTCCTAAAACAAATAATAACTCAATTAAATATATATATATATATATATATAATTATATAAAAAAAGTAGTTCATAATAATAATTATATTTCAAAAGAAACCAGACCATGATGGGTATGGTTTCCCTCATCTACTAAAACTTAGGACCCAAAAATAAAACGGGTACCAATTTAAACTTTCTTATTTTTGCAGGTACCCAAATACAAAAATAAAGAGAAATGGATATTAGATAGTGGATGCTCCAAGCACATGATGGGAAATGCTAACATGCTATCAAATATAAAGTACATTGATGGTGGCACTGTAACTTTTGGCGATAATTCAAAAGGGTTCGTTGTCGGCGTTGGAGAAGTCATCAATATCGGTATGTCTAACTCTCCTATTATTTCTAATGTTTTATTAGTAGAAAACCTAAAACATAATCTTCTTAGTATAAGTTAGTTGTGTGATAAAGGGTTCAAAATAAAATTTGAAAAAGGTAAATGTAAAATTCTCCATCAAAGCAAAAATCTACACTTCGAAGGATTTAGAAATCATAATATATACATATACATATACATATACATATATATATATATTTCTTAAATATGAACGTTAAAAACAATTCAGATTTATGTTTAGCCACAAATCATGATGATCCTTAGATTTTGCATAAACGTTTTTGTCATATAAATTTTAAATATATTAACAAAGTAGCAAAAAATGATCTAGTTAGAGGTCTTCCTAAAATTAACTTTAAAATTAAAAATTTATGTGATTCAGGTCAAACGGGAAGTTAAAGAAAAGTTCTTTCAAGTCTAAAAATAATATATCAACTAAGCAACCATTAGAATTGCTTCATTTATATTTATTTGGACCAATCCAAGTACGGTCAATAAATAATAACAAATATGTATTCGTAATTGTAGAAGAATTTTCAAGATATACTTGGACATTATTTTTAATACATAAAGTGACACTTTTGGAATGTTTAAAATCTTTGCAAAATGGATTACTAATTAATGGATTTAAAATTAAAAATATACGTAGTGATCATAGAGGAGAATTTGAAAATGAATTACTCACTGATTTTTGTAACAAAAAGGGAATTTGTCATAATTTTTTGTCTCCCCGAACACCACAACAAAATGGCGTAGTTGAACGTAAAAACAGAACTTTATAAGAATGTGCACAAACATTACTTAACAGTAGTGGTCTACCTAAATATTTTTGGGCTGAAACTATTGCCACTGCCTGCTATGTATTGAATCGCGTCACACTTCGACCTATGACTAAGAATACATCTTATGAAATGTGGTATGGGAAGAAACCAAAATTTTCGTATTTTAGAACTTTTGGGTCAAAATGTTTTATTTTATATACTAAAGATAATCTTGGAAAATTTGATCCTAAAGCAGACGAAGGAAACTTCATTGGTTATTCAGAATGCAGTAAATCTTACAGAATCTATAATAAACGACTAAATATTATAGAAGAAAGCTTACATGTGTTTTTTGATGAAAATTTCCAAAAAACTATTAAAGAAAATGAAGATGACATTTTAACTAAAATCAATCTGAAAATACAAGTAATGTGAATGATTCATCCTCCGATAATAATGAAAATGTTTTAAGACCGCCCACATGTATATTGAAAAATCATCCTTTGGATAATATAATTGGAGATTTAAATTCTTGAGTCACTAGAAATCAATCAAATCAAATGATTCACGTTGCTTTTATCTCAAATACAGATCCTAAAAATTATAAAGAAGCTTCCAAAGATGATTGTTGGATCTTAGCAATGCAAGAAGAATTAAATTAATTTGAACATAATAATATATGGGAACTCGTTCCTAAACCATCAGATCTATCTGTAATAGGAACAAAATGGGTTTTCAAAAACAAAGCAGATGAAAATGGAAATATTATTCGTAACAAAGCAAGATTAGTGGCTCGAGGTTATGATAAGAAGAGGGAATTGATTACGAAGAGGCGTTTGCTCCCATAGTTCGTCTCGAAGAAATTCGTACTCTACTTGCTTTTGTGTGTCATCACAATTTAAATTATTTCAAATGGATGTTAAAAGTGCTTTCTTGAGAGGTTTTAACAAAGAAAAAGTTTATGTAGAACAACCGTCGTTATTTATGCATGAAAAATATCCAGATCATATATTTAAACTTAAAAAGGCTTTACACGGTTTTAAACAAGCACCGCGTGCTTGGTACGATCGACTAAAAACACATCTACAAAATTATGGATTTCAAATAGGCAAAAAGACACTACATTATTTATAAAACATAAAAATAATGATATAAATATATGTTGATGACATCATATTTGGATTAACTAATGAAAGTTTGTGTAATGATTTTTCTGAAATAATGAAAAATGAACACACATGGGTGAATTAAATTTTTTCATTGGATTGCAAATAAAACAATTGGACAATGGCATTTTTATAAGTCAAGAAAAATATAGTAAAGATTTACTTAAATGCTTTGTAATACAGAACACATCTAGTAAACCAACTCCTATAAGCACAACCTTATATTTAGAAAAAGACGAAAATGGAAAAGTCCATGATCAAAAGTCATATCGTAGTATGATCGGCTTCTTATTATACATAAAAGCTAGTCGACCCCATATAATGATGATTGTTTGTTTGTGCGCTTGATTTCAAGCTCAACCTAAGGAATTACATCATCGATCGGTAAAGCAAATTTTGCATTACTTAACCAACACCAAAGATTACGACTTATTCTATCCCAAAGGTACTTCTTTCGAACTTGTATCATATAGTGTTGCAGACTTTGAAGGTTTTAAAACGGATAGAAAGAGCATAAGTGGAACCTGCCATTTTATCGGTCAATCTTTGGTTTCGTGGTTTAGCAAAATGAAAAATTGTGTTTCACTCTCGACGTATGAAGCAGAATATATCTTTGTTGCCTTAGTTGTGCTCAAGTAATCTATATGCAACAAATACTTAGATATTTTGGTAAAATAATTGAAAAATATCCGATATACTACAACAATACTAGTGCTTTCAATTTATCTAAAAATCCAGTTAACTATTCTTGAACTAAACATATAGACATACGACATCATTTTCTTCAAGATAATGTAGAAAAAGGAATTATCTCTCTTGAATTTATTAACATCGACAATCAAACTGCTGATATATTCACCAATCCATTAAATGAAAAATCATTTGTAAAAATTAGACGAGACTTAGGAATTTGCTCATATGATGAGTTAATAGACTAAACTAAACTATTTTAAAAGAAGATAAAATATAACTAACCATACGTTTTTCTTATTATAGGCTTTCTAAAAAAAATATTAATAGTTAACAAACCATATATTCTTTACCTTTTGATTGTTTTTTTCCGCCTCTCAATATTATTAATTGTGACGACCCACAAATCCGTACCCTTTGAATCGACAATAATCCACACATGTCCGACTCAAAAAGCAAAAACTGACGGAAAGTCGAGAGAAAGAAAAGAAGAGAGAAGAAGAGAAGAGAAGATAGAACCAAACAGAACAATACAGAATCTCACATCGCAGCAGAAAATATATAATATCATATCAGTGACCTTTACAAAACAGAAACTGTATATATATACATCAATCAGAGTTCAACAATCAATCAATAGTTATCAGCTTGAACAGTTATAATAACATGTCCTCACAAATGCTGATAATATACAACAACAAACAAAGCAGCGGATAATCAATAATCAAAACAGATACGCGTATACGAAATGAAGATCTCCAGCTCTCCTGCTAAAGCTCCAAAAGCATCAAATCTAGACCTGTAAATATACTCGGTCTGACCCGAGCATTGAAAGGGAAGAACGCCCGGATCAGTCTGGTAAACCAGCGTGAGGAACACACTCATCTGAATTATTAAATTACCAAACTTTTCCTTTATCAAAACAAAAGTATCTCATAAGACACGCCCACACATAAACACAGACATGTTTTTACCTTACGATAACTAAAACATTTCTTTCACAAATCCTCTTATATTATACTAGTGTCTAGTATATACAAATAATATTAATCATAGTCGAAACGGTTACCCATATAGCATTTCGAGGCTATTCATTACGCCTTTACAAACAAAATCGTAGCTCGTAGTGGTTTTTGGATTTCCATACAAATGACTTGGTGAAGGGACTACCTTCCGGAAGTACATCTCTAGAAGAATGTAGCGAGGATCATCACTAAGGATCCTCTACTAACACAAGACCGACCTATCTCTATAACTAGATGGTATCGAATATATCATCCTCTGGTCGTTACCGACACTTACCGAGGGCCCTCATAGCATACAAACCACAATAATCAGATACACGACGTCATAGCATATAAAGATATATCTAGAAGAGGATGATCATATCCTACTTGTGAATGACCCACTTAGCCTTGCTACATCTAACCCTGTTTTAGTAATTTTCGGTTGATGAGGCCTGACGAGGTAACGATTAACTTTCACAATCACAATCACTTTGAATGCCACACGGCCATTTCCGTTGACTACTAATTGCCTTCCACAAAAATACAACCCTTAAGCTCATACGTCCCAAGGAGGGTGTTAAGCTAAGAGAAGTTGCCTTCTCTGTCACCACTGATGCACGTTTGTAAGAACCAATGTATGTAATCTATAGAAATGCAATATCAGACAAACATCCATACAAGTTGTCCAGAAACAGGACAAACCGAATGTACTTTCCAACCATACCCTGCCGGGAAATCCCTAGGATTAGTAGCGAATAGTCCTTGCATTGGATGTTTCATAATGAAGAGACCACTGCTACTGGATGTATATTGGGATTTTAACCCCAAACGATCAACAAGCAGTCCCCCACTATGAAACTCCAGAATAACAATATCATCACAAAGCAACCTGCACAATCGTCGCATATACGTTGGTCCGAAGTGGTTTTCGGATAAACCGATCCCGGTCTCTTCGCACCAACAACGCAAAAGCGTTTCTCAACCTCACACAACAACTAAGTCTCATAGACTGATCACGTCTCCAACTTTCAACTTGCTATCCTTCAGGACAAGAAGGAAACTCGATAGATTGGAGAAATACTCCGCACTATACGAATCAACATCCTCAACACAAAGGATAATAAAGCCTGCACAGAAGGCTACGTACTAAGTGTACGACTAAATAGTTCCCACATCAAGTTGAGGAACTAAAGTTTTGGCCAATTTGATAGTCGGTTATTTAACATCAAAGCAAACAAACAAATATTTAGCACCATAACAATCACTAGGCCCTATTAATTAATCTTTTATTAATTAAACCACCCGATAAATATTCACTTCAAATTATCTCTCAAAAGATATGTTCTTCAAAACCATTTCAACATTGGAAAAAATTTCCAAATACTTATTTAATAATAAGTAATTCACAATTCAATTTATATTTTCAACACTTAGAAAATATTTCATATACTTAAATCAGGACTAAGTATATATTTTATTCTTTAAGGAAAACATTCTCTTTAAACACATTTATTTGGGTCAAAACAAATGTTGCGTAAAACATCGTTACGACAACCCAAAATCAATAGTATAGGGAATCGAAATTAAGATAGATATATGATTCCCAATACTATACAAAATATTTTCTTTCGAAAATCATTTACTATAACAACAGTGTTATAGTCCATCATTTCCTTATATCTCGAAAACGTCGATTTCAACAATGGTTGTTGAAATCTATGTTTCGATACTTAACACATTTTGAAACATCTTTAAACCATTTAACTCCATTTTAAAATATCACTTTCCAAAACATTTCTTTAATATATTATTCGTTGTCCAAAATCGTGATACCAAATCCAATACTACTACACATTTATTAAAAGATTGTCCACTGTCCAAAATCGTGGATATAATTCCCAACCAAATTCTTTATTATTACAACATTAATTTAAAGGATAACTCACTGTCAAAAATCGTGAATATAATTCCTTTAAATAAACTTCTATATTTACTTATCAAATTCAACTACTATTCACAATACTAGAAAGGCAATTTTCTCACGGTTATAAGCGTGACAAAACTAATTTGTTACGGTTATAACCGTGAAAATAGGTACCGTGGGCAAATTCAGTCACACTTTTGCTCACGGTTATAACCGTGATATATAGTAATTTCTCATGCTTATCACCTTTATAAATTTAGATATTATCACACTTACAACCATGACAGAACAGTATTTACTCAAGGTTATAATCGTTATAAAATGGTTATTACTAACGCTTATAACCGCGGGAAATTTAGATAGTATTACACTTATAACCATGAAAGAACAATATTTTCTAACATTTATAACCATTACCAAAAGGAAACTCTAACACTTATAATCATGACAAATGCAAATTTGGTTTTGTTGAACCATATCATGTAACAACAAACATCAAACAGATTTCATTTATGATATAAATTCAAATATATATTAATGACAAACATGTAGCCAAATTTCAAATCTGAAGCACCAAATTTCAAAACAAACATCATATATACTGAATACTTCATATCTTCTACAAAGTTCATGATAACTTTGAATTTTACTAGTACAAGACGTCGAAAAGCTTACAAGCAACGAATGCGACTTTTCGATCAAATTACAAAACCTTCTATCAACTAACTCAGCCAAATTTTACTCCCATCTAATTTTTTCTTTTCTTCTGCAGCTTCTACTAAAGCCTGCATATGTAGAAACAATGCTAAATTCATAAATCAAATAGAAGGAAAGCTTCATTGTACTAGAAAATAGAACTGCACCAAATCTAATAATAAATAAAAACCAAGCGCTTTTCTCAGTTCAAAATTGCGCTTTACAGCTCAGTTTATAAGCTAGGCTAAGCATTGTTTTTAACTAAGGTGCCGGAGGTGATGATAGTAAGTTTCGATTCAACGTCGACTGAAGAAATCTACCTGAATCGCCTAGTAAGCGAATTTAGGGTCCTGAAGGAGACTCTTTGAACCAGGATGCATTTCTTGCAATTTCAAGAGCTTCACTTCCCTTATATATTGAACTATTGCCTTGTAAACATATGGGATCAGTCCTTCCATTTTCTAGATATTAATTCAAAGGAGTGCAAAATGTTAAATTTAATTCAAGCTTTTGTTATGACTTGTGAGAAAAAATACGATGACTCTGTGTGTGTGTGTATATATATATATATAGTAGGAAGTTTGGATATATTTTTGAGTAAAATACTCAATACAACTAGTACTTAAAAATTATCATGGGCATAATTAAATATGGGTATGTATGATGAGGTTCAGTATAGGAAAATATTAAGCCAATCTACTTTTAGTTGGTAACATGTTAGATTAATTCAACAAGAAACCTTACCAACTATCATTATCATTCACGTACACATCTTACCAAATACATTTTCTACACTTTTCATCTTGATCACTTGCATTATTCAAAGAGTTGCCTTTAGTTATATTTTAACTAATAGCATAAAAATATAATAAAAATATTACTCTGGTTTTGTGCTTTAAGGTGAAGAGTGGCTATCAATGTATAATGCATCTCTCCATTACATATATTTGTCTTTGTTAATTATAACAGTATATTTCTTTTCTATGCGATGGTTAATTTTCTTTCATCATTGCATACAGTGCTGTGGAAGAATGAGATTTATATGAAAAGTACACATCTTTAAAAAAACAATTATTTTCATCTACGATAATTAGTTCAGTGGTTGTATATGAAATATAACTTATAATTTGGAAATCATAATTTATGTACCTCTCGTTTCCGTCAAACTAAATTGCATTATAGTTCTTTTACTGTATACTCAATAGAAATATTGACTTAGCAATATTATTTATAGAGTATGGTAACATATAAAACAAGTCAATACTTGTTACAAAATTGCATGTGCTTATTTCCTTAATATTGCAAGGTTAGCGCACGCAGTTGCACTGTGGTACTAATAGATTTTGTCTCAAGCCAGAAACTAGTTTATGTTGGTTAACAGTTTAGTAAGACATTGTACTACCTAATAGTTCATTACTGATTAGCGAAATAATTCAACTTATATATCACAGGAAGTAAAAATAGCTAGGGTAATTGCTCGAAGGTAAACAAGTTGACTATAGATTACCTTATCGGTAACTTTGCTCTTCACTTGATTTTCCAAAGCATCTGTCATAGACTATAGAGGGCCAAAAATATTTATGCCTCTGTTCAAAATATCCGAAGATGAATGGGGAATATAAAATCTAACCTTATCAAATTGGACAAGAACTTGATAACAAGATCTGGACTGAGGATGCCATTAGAAACCATCTCATCCGAAGTTTCTGTGAAGCACATGCCTGCAGTAGGTCTTCTGTATAGCTCAAAACTATCGCCTGCATTTACTTTTCAGTAAAGTTAACATCTGACGAATAAATATCAACAAGATTAACATATGATGAATAAAATTAAATAAAAGAACGAAAATTGAAAAACGAAGAAAAGTTATCAACATCGAAGTACCTAAAGGCATTTACTACAGAAACCAATTTAGACTATTAATACATCCAATATTATACAAATATGAACTTCCCAGTTCTGGAAAACAAAGATGACTTCATTTTATTGTCTAACACTTATGTTATAAGAGGACACCGTGATATCCAAAGATAACATTTGCTGTTACATATGAAATGTCAAGGAAAATGATACTAGTTCTGTGGAATGGAAGAATGAAATAGCGATTGCTATAGAAGGCATATATGACATTTGGTACAAGTAGTTTTTGCTTTTGTATTTGAGTTGAATATTTTACTACATTGCAAACTAAATCAATAGAAATACTAAAATTAACAGACAAAGGACTTGAGTTTTGTCTGGCATTCATGTGAACGGTAAATTATGTAGTTCTTTACAAATAAATCACTTTGCAATAATCATCCAAGATGCAATCAAACTTAAACATTATCTTCCTAGGTTTGGCATTACAGTTCAGATGCTTAGGTAAACTGACCAATAAATTACTAGTTTGTTTTAAACCAGTACCAGTACCAATAATGCCTTCTCCAGCATGTTGTTCTCCTCCTACAACCAGTTAGGCAATCACCAAACACCTATTTTATTGATGACCACAAGACCAACATCAAATGAATGAAAGTGGACAAAGATGATATGTGTGTGACTGTGTCTAAAAGAAATGAATGATTCTCCATCCAATAACACCTTACACTTGTACTATTATAAAAACTTCAGAAGCATCTATTGAATACAAAATATAGTACATTACAAAAAGAAAACATTCCGCATTAAAGGAATTGCAAAGTTTATGTATTGAAATAAAAAATAAGGTTATTTTATTAATAATAATTGCATAAAGTAGTACGTACAAAACTGCATAAAGTACTACATACATAATATTGGGAAGTTCGAACCTAAATACATGAAGCAGTAAAGAAACAAAAAACCAATTTTCACATATGCAAACAGAACAAATGAACACATGTTACGAAGCTAATATAATGTTTGCAGTGAAGATGAATGAATGGAATGTATTTAAATATCGTAATGATATTTTAGAGCACTTCAAACCTCATTCATGCGACGTTTGTCGTCATGCTTCTTGTTGTTAAACTCATAGTTTGTTGCGACATCTTCCACATTCTTGTAAAACAAAAACAAGATGTAATTTACATATGGCATAACTGTATATTGTGTGAAGATGTCTACTACAATTGGTAGTCAGCACAAAAGATATCAAACAAATGAGCAAGAGTAGTGTGTAACTGTAAATTTTGTATAGTTGATAGTTGCCTAAAAAGTTGGTAGTCGGTTAATAAACATACTTCAATGATAACTCCACTCGTCCACCCTTTCACCCTTACGTTACCGGAGTTTGAGTTTTATGTTTGCCATTGATATCACTACTGCTATCATCCTGGTAGCATGAGCATAGTTAGAACAAAAAATATTTGTTCTACGCATCAGTTAGTTAGGAAAATTGATCAGGAGCCTGTTCAATTGATCAGGAAAACAGCAAATCAGGCCATATTTTTGTATTCTTTCTGTTAAATATGTAGATACTGTATCTGATTGGCAGTATAATATTATTTATGTATTCTGTACAGTGTACGAAGCAAGGTAATTCATGTTGAAAAGAAAGAGAAAAGAGTTTCAGTAAGTAAAATCAATATAGCACAAAATGACATTCGTTAAACTAAACTGTGATGAATATTAAAAGACTAGCATGGTTGGAACACTACCCGACGACAGATGTTTGGTTTATGCTTTTGATTTAGGCTAAGGTTGCTCTTTTTCCCTTTGAATCTCTTGTCTGAAATGTTAAGAAATTGTCAGTAACTCAAATTCCATTCAATGATCCAACAAAAAGTAATAGGTATGGAGAGGTAGTCAAACAGTGACAAATACATGAATACGGTATAGAACATGAACATACTTGATTTAAGAACAAGAAACTCATAGGCTGTAGTTGCTAGCACTATTGCAGTTTTACCATTATTGCAGTTTTACCATTATTGCATTAAGTAGTACATCTTATTGGCTTTTTGATAAAATAGAAAGTAGGTCATTGGAAAATAAATTAGATTCACATCTTTATTGTTATTAGTCATTCATAAGGAATAAAATATATTGCCAAACAATTTATATTTATGTTAACTCACATAAACAAAAAATTTATGACAATGAAAGATCAATGTCAATTTCCGCTAACCAATTTTCTGTCCATATATCTCCAAGATTTCTTTATTACATCTCTCTAAATCTGCAAATTGTTGCACCGAAGGTCATTCGCTCCAAATCTACCTCCATACCCATTTTTTGTGAGGCTAGAAGCATTGGTTCTAATACCTAGACAAATAATCACATAGTTTCCAGGAGTCATCGCTAAAAATCATCTAGTACAACACGAGACTTTGCACTTCTTGTTTTTATTTATCCACTCTTTTCGTATAAATAAAATCCTTGTAATAATAAGGTAAAACAATTCACACTATTACCTATAAGCGGGAAATAAATTGTCTAATGTGATATTTTCTTTTCACTTCCAATTATTTTATTATCTATGCTTTTTCTAATATGAAAATATCCTTGTAATAATAAGTTAAAAAATATTCTTACTACTAAGTAAGTGAGGGAATTTTTTTTACCAAATATGCTAGATTGTTGTAGCAAAGGCCATTCGCAAAAATTTGTAATTGTACATTTTAAAACGATTTTAGAAGCCTTGGAATTGAAAACGGGATGAAGAATCACATGGTTTCCTCTGAAAAACAAATTTACTGCAAGTAAGCTAACAAAATGCGAAATGAAAGTAGCTCCAGCTTATCTTCTCTGACTAGGCAAGCAAAGCAATACAAAACAAAAAAATTCAATTTAAAAATCTATAGTGAAATAAAATCAAAAACAAAATTCTACAATATACAGTAAAATAAAAATCTATAGTAAAATAAAATTTGACCTTCAATTAGAACTGGAATTGAAAATCAAATCGAAAATAAAATTACAACTTTACAAATAGAAAAATGATAAAATACCTGAAGGATTGAAGATGCAATGATGGTTACCCTAGACAAGCTGATGACAAGTGGTTATAGGCGAAGGCGATTACTAATTTCGTATGGAAACCATACCAGCGGATCTTAGCTGACCAAATCAAAGTTCTTCAAGCGACGTCCAAGTTTATCACAAACTCTAGATCTTATGAATCACAAAATTGACAACAGATCGGGGTTGCAGACGTAAGATTCGAGGTAGTTTTGGCCGCTAAAGACTTAGGGCTCAGATTAGTGTAAAAGGCGGCAACCCTAGATTGAAACCAGGAAGGAGAAAGTATGAAAGCATTCAAGCGTTAGGATTACGATAAGTAAGAATATGGAAGAAATTGCAAGTCTGTCCATAATACTTTTGCTTAATTACAAAATGACTAAAATTTATAACGGTAATAACCGTTGTAATTAATTGCCACAGAAATACCCGTGACTAATTTGTCATGGTAATAACTGTTAAGAATTAAAGGAGGAAAAATGTGACAAAATGGCCTCTTTGGTGTAGTGTTTGGATTTATAAAACAATGTTTATAAATTCCATTTATAATATATAAAAACTCCAATTTACAAAATCACTTTATTAACCAAACTCATTTAATAACTCAATTACATGCTAAAAATCCAAATTATAAGTTAATAGCTTATAATTCATTTATTTACAAAATCCATTCATTTTATAACTTCACAAATTACATAAATCTTATTACTTATAAGATTCATTTGTAGCTCATTTTAACATTTACAAAACTTATCTATAATTCAATTACTTTGATTTATAAAATATCAATTTTATAAATCTTCTATATAAACCATTTAATATAATTCAAAAATCTCGATTTTAACTAAACTTATTCTTTAATAATTTCAAATAGTTATTAAAGCTTATATAACTCCAAAATCATATTTAAGTATTATTTTCCAAAAATCATAACTTTTATAACAATAAAAATTATAACTTTCATTTATTTAAAATAAATCAATTCCTTTAACACATTAAAATTAACAAAACATCGATCTCCAAAATCACTTTAAAAATCCTTTGTAATTTGGAAATCAACAATTAACATTTTTATTATCGAAAAATAGGCCCAATGCTGCAACAGAACTAAATACTACAATCACTGTATCCAAAACATCATATATCATATGATAACAGAATATATCACTGTACTTTAAATAAAATCAATACTGTTGAGGAATCCAGTTGGATCCCTCCAACCTATCACCTGCAACAAACATACATATTAGAATATGTGTGCAATGTCCGCTTCAAGGCAGACGCGCGTACAAAGGGTCATCCGCTCATACACGGGAACATATAGGGCCATCTGCTCCACTAGGCAGGTATATATCCAAATACCAATCAATAGATCATATATGATCCAAACAATCATCAGTCATCATAAATAATATTTATTCTCATTTATATAAAATATTAGTGAGTCAGAAAGAGTGAGTTGTACACACATTGCTTGCAATAGCGGTTTCAGCGTTTTATTTCGAATAAAATTAAACGCGCGTTTAATTTTACCAAAAATTCAGACTAGCTCCAATCAACTCCAAACCCGCTCCATCATGTAGTGTTCATCCATACGAACCCAACGCAATCCGTTTCGTACGAAAGGACCTCGTATGAAAAAGTTATAGTATTTTAAACATTATATGAATTTTATATAAATTAATTTCAATTTCTTTTATTTATTTTAAACTTACTTCAATTAAGGCTATAAATCTTGAAAGATAAAATCATGGCCATGCGTAATCTTCTTCCCCCTTACCAGTTTTTTTCACGCGTACGACAAACCCGACGATCCCCATCTTCTCACGGATTTTCGCGACTTCTCCTTTGATCTTGACGACGATCGAAGAACCCTACGTCGAAGCCGCCATCGCCTACCCCTAATGCACTGTGAACGGCCGAGCTCTACACCCCCCTTATCATGAAAAACGCTCATGGACATGATGCCCTTATGGCGAGATTCTCGTCAATCCGCTTCATCGTTTTCGATCATGACCATTGAATTGAAAGTTCTCGTCGTGCTCGATGCTTTTGCAGTTGGAAGTTTTTTGAAACAAGGCGTGGATTGGAAGAAATCGATGAGGGAAGACGATGATTTTTTAGCCATTGAAATGGAGGGTGGCGGCTAGCCCTAATGCTCTAGGGTTTTGATGTAAATGAAGAAAAATAGGTCCTTATATAGAAAATTCCAAAACACTATTCATCCAAAATTTTCCCGAGCTCCAAACGATGCGTGCCGCCTAGTGTTCATAATGTTTCACCCCTATTATGAACACAATGGAATATATATCGAAAGCCAATTCGATCGTATTTGGAAGATAAGTTTTCGAATCGACTATTTAAATTTAAAATTCACTTAAACCGATTTCTACGCGTTTTAGCTTGCCCCAGACAAACCGTAAATCCGATTGACACGAAATTCAAAATCTTACAATAATATAACATTACAGTTCCAATGAAATTTGTTTCGTCGAAATCTGAGACTGTTTGAAACATGGCTATTTTTACTCTTCGATTAAATATTAAAATATTCAATTTTTACAATTTAACTTTTAATTCGGTTTTAAAAGTTCTCTAGCATCATTCTCATTCAAATATGATTTAATTCAACTTTATGTTGATACGCTAAGATTTTGATCAATGACAATATGCTTCAACAAAAAGGAAGAGATATGTGCAAAGCTAAAGAAAGAACGATGAAGACCAAGAATAAACATAAGTATGATTTTTATATAGGTCTTAGTTTAGATTTATTGTTAAAATCTATCCTCAAGAGGCTTGCACAAACACTAGAACACATTTTATAAATTTCATTTTTTAATACACATTCACTGTGCACAGTTTAGTAGTTCAGTCGACTGAATAGGGATGACCAGTCGACTGAACCTCTTACACCTATACAACATGTACAGTTTCAGTTGACTGAAAAACCCTGTTCAGTCGACTGAATTTGTTCCTGAAAATTTTACTTCATATTTTCAGTTGACTGAATTCTCTGTTCAGTCGACTGAATTTGAACCTGCGAATTTTCTATGAATGGGCACCTTCTTCCTCCCAAGAGTTGCAACCATTCACCAATGAAAATGGAAGCATCTCTTGTCTGCACCTTTAGCCAACAGATGCACCTCCTCTACAAGTATAAATACATAATTTTAACATCTTCAATTCACCGAATTCTCTTGCTTTAATCTTACTATTTTCTTGAACATATTATCTAGAAATTCTCAAAGCAATCACAAATCTATTGCTTGAATCACTGCTTTGTTTTTAACATTCTTTTGATTCATAGCAATTCACATTTCCTAAATCTTCACAAACACATTGCATACTCTCGAGGATAAGATTATAGGAATATTGTACTACATTAGACTCATCAGTGTTGACAAGAACACAACAAGTCGAATATTGTTTTTAGTAATTGAGTTGAAGTCCTCTTTGCTAGTTGAGGCAAGAAATCTCGTTCGGTTGTTTGGGTAAGTTGTAAACCTATTCCTTCGGGTTAAGTGAGGGTTTTAGTTAGTGGAATTCCTAAGTGAAGCTTAGGGACTGGACGTAGGACTAGAGGTCCGAACCAGGATAATCCTGGTGTCTACCTTGCTTTTACTTACTTTATCTACCTAGACTATTCTGTTATTCCAAATTACACGATCCTTCCACATAGCCTCTTTCAATTGGTATCAGAGCAAGGTTGTCCTATAACCATAACACAGTTATTAGACATATTGATAATATGGAAAATAACGCAAGTACAAGCACAACATCTGCCTATAGTTTTACATTTGCGGAAGGACAATCTACCCAAAGACCTCCTCTATTCAATGGACTAAACTATAACTATTGGGCTACAAGGATGAGGATTTATATGCAAGCAACAAGTTTCGAAGCATGGAATGCTACTCAAGCAGAGTTTGTTATACCCACAACCGATTATCCTACATGGACACAAATTCAAAAGAATGAAGCTAGTGCAAATGCCAAAGCTATGAATATGCTATTTTGTGCCCTGGATAGAAATGAATTCAACCGTGTTAGCATATGTACTACTGCAAATCAAATTTGGAAAACACTTAAAGTCATACATGAAGGCACAAACTAGGTTAAACAAACAAAGATATCCAGGCTGAAGAATCAATTCCAAAACTTTAGAATGCGACAAAATGAATCCATCAATGACATGTACTCGAGATTTCAAGACATTCATCATGCTTTAATCGGACTAGGAGAAAAATACACCGATTTTGACATTGTGTCTAAAGTTCTAAATTCACTCACTGATGAATGGAAGAGAAAAGTACTAGCAATCGAGGAAGCAAATGATCTATCCACAATGAAACTAGAGGAATTGATTGGAAATCTTATGTCATATGAAGTAAATATGCAAGCTAAGAAAGATCAAGCTCAAAAATGAAAGAATGTAGTTTTTCATGAAGAAAAGGAAGAATCAGAGTCTGAAGATGAGGATTTAGCATTTATAGCCAAAAATTTCAAGAAATTCTTAAGATATAGAAAAGGAAATAAAAACAGATTCAATTAGAATTTCTTGAACAAACCTACATCCTCGAATATAGAATGTTTCAACTATCACAAGAAAGGTCACATGCACAAGGATTTCCCAGAGCAAAAGAAGGTGAATCAAAAAGCTCTCAACAACAAAAACAAGAGAGAGAAATTCAAAAAGAAGGCATTCTCTGTAACATGGGATGATTCAGATTCTTCTTCATCTAAAAGTGAAAACGATAGCGACAATGAACAAGCGAATGTATGCTTTATGGCTCAAGAATCTGAGGTTAGTAATTTAACTTTTGATGATTTAATTGAAGTAAACACTGAACTTTTGAACACAATAAAAACTCTTAAAAAAAACTCAAAGAAACTCGTGAAAATCAAAACAAAGCTGAATTTGAAAGGGATATATTTAAAGATGAAAAGAAAATTTTAGAAGAAGAACTTGAAAAAGTTCAAGAATCTCGTTCAAATTCGGAAACTCAATTATCACTTTTAAGTCAAGAAATTGAAACTAAAAGACAAAGAATGATATAATTGTTTCTGAAAACCATGAGTTAAAAACTAAAATTACACAAGTTGAGTTAGAAAATAATAGTCTTCAAGCTAGATTAGATAACATCACTAAAAATGTTTCTAACTTTAACAAAGGAAGAGAAAATTTATCCAAGATTTTAGAAAATTCTCAATCTTCTTCAAATAAACATGGATTAGGATATAAAAAGGAGTCAAAAATTCCTAAAAAGAAAAATACAAATTTTAAGAGGAATATTGATTCAAAACAACAAATGTTATTAAGAGAACCTATTAAAACAAAAGCAGAAACCAAGATAGTCAAAATTTGGGTTCCAAAGACTAACAATATTTTAATTAGGAATAAATATATTAAAAAATTTACGGATAGTGTTCATTATAATAAAAACTATATTAGGATACTAAACCAAATTGGGTTTGGCTTCCTAAGCTCTAACTTTTTAGGACCCTATTAAAAGGTGGGTACCAATAATTTTGTATTTATTTTCAGGTCCCACTTAAAAAGAAGAAATGGATACTAGACAATGGTTGCTCAAAACACATGACCGAAGACAAAGATATGCTTACAAACATCACATACTTTGATGGTGGCTCGGTTACCTTCGGAGACAATTCAAAAGGCTATATCATTGGCAAAGGAGATGTGAGCAATTACGGTACATCAAATTTACCTTTTATAACAAATGTTTCATTAGTTGAAAATCTAAAACATAATCTACTTAGCATAAGTCAACTTTGTGACAAAGGCTTTAAAATAACTTTTTCGGAAAATAAATGTAGTATTTTTGATCAAAACCAAAATCTTGTTTTTGAAGGAAAAAGAGATAGGAATATTTACGTTCTAAATATGAATATTAATCATAATACAAGTATGTGCTTACTAGCCAAAGATAATGATCCTTGGTTATGGCACAAAAGATTTTGTCGTATAAATTTTAAAACTATTAGAAAACTTTCCAAAAATGAATTAGTAAGAGGTTTACCCAAAATAAACTTTAAATAAAAAATCTTTGTGATGATTGTCAAAAAGGAAAATTAACGAAATCATCTTTCAAATCTAAGAAAAATATTTCGACTCTACAACCATTAGAATTACTACATATGGATTTATTTGGACCAACACAAGTTCAATCCATTAATCATAATCGATACGTGTTTGTAATAGTTGATGATTTCTCAAGGTATACATGGACTATTTTTATGAAAAATAAAAGTTATACTTTTGAGCATTTTAAAACATTTGTCAAAAGAATTCAAAACGCTAAAGATCTGAAGATTAAAAATATACGAAGTGACCATGGAGGCGAATTCGAAAATGAAGCTTTTGAAACTTTTTGTAAAAAGAAAGTAATAAATCATAATTTTTCATTTCCTAGAACTCCTCAACAAAATGGAGTTGTAGAAAGAAAGAATAAAACATTACAAGAATGCGTTAGGACATTTGATCCAAATGTTTTATTTTGATCAATGATAATATGCTTCAACAAAAAGGAAGAGATATGTGCAAAGCTAAAGAAAAAACGATGAAGACCAAGAATAAAAATAAGTTTGATTTTTATATAGGTCTTAGTTTAGATTTATTGTTAAAATCTATCCTCAAGAGGCTTGCACAAATACTAGAACACATTTTATAAATTTCATTTTTTTAATACACATTCACTGTGCACAGTTTAGTAGTTCAGTCGACTGAACAAGGATGACCAGTCGACTGAACCTGTTACACATATACAACATGTACAGTTTCAGTCGACTGAAAAACCCTGTTCTGTCGACTGAATTTGTTCCTGAAAATTTTACTTCATATTTTCAGCCGACTGAATTCTCTGTTCAGTCGACTGAATTTGAACCTGCGAATTTTCTATGAATGGACACCTTCTTCCTCCCAAGAGTTGCAACCATTCACCAATGGAAATGGAAGCATCTCTTGTCTGCACCCTTAGCCAACAAATGCACCTCCTCTACAAGTATAAATACATAATTTTAACATCTTCAATTCACCGAATTCTCTTGCTTTAATCTTACTATTTTCTTGAACATATTATCTAGAAATTCTCAAAGCAATCACAAATCTATTGCTTGAATCACTTCTTTGTTTTTAACATTCTTTTGATTCATAGCAATTCACATTTCCTAAATATGCACAAACACATTGCATACTCTCGAGGATAAGATTATAGGAATATTGTACTACATTAGACTCATCAGTGTTGACAAGAACACAACAAGTTGAATTTGTTTTTAGTAATTGAGTTTAAGTCCTATTCGGTAGTTGAGGCAAGAAATCCCGTTCGGTTGTTCGGGTAAGTTGTAAACCTATTCCTCTGGGTTAAGTGAGGTTTTTAGTTAGTGGAATTCCTAAGTGAAGCTTAGGGACTGGACGTAGGGCTAGAGGTCCAACCCGGTATAAAATCCTGGTGTCTACCTTGCTTTTACTTACTTTATCTACCTAGACTATTCCGTTATTGCATATTACATGATCCTACCGCATAGCCTCTTTTACTTTATACAACATTTTTATTCACAGTAAATCCAAATATCAATTATTTTCACAATTTCAAATATTAAATTAACAATTTAATTATCCAATTAAATCATAATATTCGAAATAAAATCAATTAAGCTTATAAATTTAACTTGTGCATATTTAAAATCAATTAAATATACGAATTTAAAATGACTAAAATTCTGGGTCGTTACATTCTCCCATACTTAAAATAATTTCGTCCTCGAAATTACCAAGTAAGAAAAAGATACAAAATCCATTTACTTTTCAAAATAATTCATTCAAACTTCTTACAAAAACTTTTCTAAGTTTTCAAATTCATTCATAGTTATCTTTTTCAAAAACAACTATACCATTCAACTTTTAACTCAAAATCAAAATTTTAGTTATCAAAAATATTTTCCAATTTTCTCAAAAAATTTCTAACGCCTTAAACTTTTTAAAAAAATTCGCCATAGTCTCCTGTGCGCGGTTCGATCCGAAAAGAAAATAACAATGTATATATCACAAATATACATCTCAACATTAAGGAAGAGGCATCCAGTAAGGTAAAAAGTGTAAAAGTACAATATGTAATCCAAGATATGTACCTTATATATTATTAGCGAGCATATACGGCTAATATAGCATGAAAGCGAGTTACAACAGCGAAGCAAGCACCATCCGCACCTACTAAACACTCAATCAACAAATGAGAAACATGTATATATGAACGTAATATCAATATAATACATATACCAACAACTATATATGTCAATATAGCAAATGCAACCACCACAACAAATCCAACCATCAACCAACTACCATCCAACTAACATCCATAACCAAATCAATAAACTTTCACTTCTCATTAATATTCAAAGAATTTGTTTTCAATTAAATCACATTTGATTCATTAACATTAGATTTCACTATTCATTCATTTATTCATTTTCAGTTAAATTACATTCACTAATTTACATTCAAGTTTGTTCACTTTCAATTCAAATTAAATAAAATTCAATTTTATTTAAATTCACTTAACTTCCATTTTGGATTCAATTATTTAGCTTTCAATTTCATTGATTCAACTCCATATGAATTTCTATATAATCAATTAACATCCATCTAACAATCAGTGCATATCCAACATTACCAAATTAATTTACTTTACATCCATTCAATTTGGTTCGACACTTTTAATTAGCTTTAAATGAATTTACACTTACATCCACTATTCCACATCAATTCATTTTCAATTAGATTGCTAATTCATCTAACCACTAAAGTTGAATTTCTTTATATAACTCAAGTTCATATTCATTTTATTTCACTTTGTTAATTTACTTCAATACCAAAATCAACTTTATTCAACATTACTTAAGTCATATTTCATTTCATCTCTAAAGTCATTTTATTTAGCTTAAGTCAAAATCATATCACCATTCAAATTCAAATTTTGTTTTGCATAACAAAATTGTTTAACCATTTTAACAATTGGTTTTACTTACATTTTCTCACTTTATAAGTTATGCAACATATTTATTCAACTTTCATAAACTTTTACCTAAATTTACTTCCATTCATAAAACTCATTTTTTAATTTCAATTCATGATTATACAATCATTTTACAACTTAGGTTTATTTAAACTTCCAAATTCATATTATAAACACTTACCACTTAAGTTTAATTTCATTTCAATAACTTATCTAATCTGGTTCAAATTATTTGACCTTCCTTAGTAAAATTTCAAATCGTATATTTAATTATACTAACTCAAATTTTATTTCAACTTTACCAAAGTAAATTCTTACTTCATATTATAAATCCAAAACTCATTTTACTTATATTTATCAATTTCAACTTGGATTTTAAACTCAAATCTGTTTATCATAATAAAATTTCAATTTCAATCTATTATTGGTAGCAAATCCATCACATAGAAACTTGAAATTGATACTGATGATGCTGCAGTCATCACCCTTATTATTTCCCAGCAACAGTAGTGAATTCAGTGCTTTATATTCTTTTATATTTACAAATCACATTTACAAATCTCTTGCTTATACAATTTCACTTGTTTTCTATTTATAATAATATAACCTCTTTAACTTTGAAAAACAACTTCCAAAATAAACGGAATTCAAATTTCACAAATTCTTAGTTAAATCCATTTTTTATTTCTAACTCATATTTATAAATATATTCATGTAGTTTCACTTTTTATATATAAAATTATTTCACAATTGTAAATCATATTAATTATAATTCCATACTTATAATTCTTCGCTTACACAATTTATTCTTTTACAATTGTTGTTTTTATTTACATTATTCAAACATATTTCATTGACTTATATATATTTACATTTGCAAACAACCAAAAATCAATTTATATACACTTTAATAATTCCTGAAAAATTATTTCTTTATATATAAAATATAATCGAGGTAAAATTATTTCATTTACCCAATTTAAAATAATACTATGTCGACTTGCCTCGTTTAAGTGTTTGGAAATCCCTATCGATAACATGGCGTCCCACATACCGACCATAATTCACAAACAACTCAACGGATAAGGAAAAACAATATAAAATATTTTTATATTCACTAACAAATACGCGCTCATATATATAATGCACTCAACTAGGGTGCTACTGCCCCTATCTATACTGAGTACACACTAAAGCTTAGGAATATACAAAATCTAAGCTCTGATACCAGCTGTGACGGGACGCAACCAGTGGGTAATACCCTACGTAGCTCATACTGATACCTCGCGCTTTGATTTAATGGCCAGCCTCTCGACTACAACCAACCCTTTCACTCTAGGGACATGCATGGGAAACAGTCATCCGTTCGCTACCTAACAAGTAGCGAGAACCCCCTATCAGGCTGAACATAATCAAGCAAAACCGATGAACGTAATCTATAGAAATGTAATGTCAGACAAACATTCATACAAGTTGTCCAGGAACAGAACAAATTGAAGGTACTTTCCTACCACATCCTGTAGGGAAATCCCTAGGATTAGTAGCGAATAGTCCTTACATTGGATATTTCCTAATGAAGAGACCATTGGTACTGGATGTATATTGGGATTTTAACCCCAAACGATCAACAAGCAGTCCCCCACTATGAAACTCCAGAATAACAATATCATCACAAAGCAACCTGCACAATCGTCACATATACGTTGGTCCGAAGTGGTTTTCGGATAAACCGATCTCGGTCTCTTCGCACCAACAACGCAAAAGCGTTTGTCAACCTCACACAACAACTAAGTCTCATAGACTTATCACGTCTCCAACTTTCAACTTGCTATCCTTCGGGCCAAGAAGGAAGCTCCATAGATTGGAGAAGCACTCCGCACTATACGAATCAACATCCTTAACACAAAGGATAATCAAGCCTACACAGAAGGCTACGTACTAAGTGTACGACTAAATAGTTCCCACATCAAGTCGAGGAACTAAAATTTTGGCCAATTTGATAGTTGGTTATTTAACTATCAAAGCAAACAAACAAATATCTAGCACCATAACAATCACTGGCCCTATTAATTAATCTTTTATTAATTAAACCACTTGCTAAATATTCACTTCAAATTATCTTTAAAAAGATATATTCTTCAAAACCATTCCAACATTGGAAAACATTTCCAAATAATTATTTAATAATAAGTAATTCACAATTCAATTTATTCTTCAACATTTAGAAAATATTTCATATACTTAAATCAAGATTAAGTATATATTTTATTCTTTAAGGAAAACATTCTCTTTAAACACATTTATTTAGGTCAAAACGGATGTTGTGTAAAACATCATTACAACAACCCAAAATCAATAGTATAAGGATTCGAAATTAAGATAGATATATAAATCCTAATACTATACAAAATATTTTCTTTCGAAAATCATTTACTTTAACAACAGTGTTATAGTCCATAATTTTCTTATATCTCGAAAATGTTGATTTCAACAATGGATGTTGAAATATATGGTTTCGATACTTAACACATTTTGAAACATCTTTAAACCATTTAACTCCATTTTAAAATGTCACTTTCCAAAATGTTTCTTTAATATATTATTCACTGTCCAAAATCATGAATATAAATCGTTTACCAAATCCAATACTTCTACACATTTATTAAAAGATTATGTACTGTCCAAAATCGTGGATATAATTCCCAACCAAATTCTTTATTATTACAGCATTTGATTTAAAGGGTAATTCACTGTCAAAAATCATGAATATAGTTCCTTTAAATAAACTTCTATATTTATTTTATCAAATTCGATTGCTTTTGGATTTATAAAACAATGTTTATAAACTCCATTTATAATATATAAAAACTCCAATTTATAAAATCACTTTATTAACCAAACTCATTTAATAACTCAATTACATGCCAAAAATCCAAATTATAAGTTAATAGCTTATAATTCATTTATTTACAAAATCCATTCATTTTATAACTTCAAAAATTATATAAATCTTATTACTTATAAGATTCATTTGTAGCTCATTTTAATATTTACAAAACTTATCTATAATTCAATTACTTTGATTTATAAAATATCAATTTTATAAATCTTCTATATAAACCATTTAATATAATTCAAAAATCTCAATTTTAACTAAACTTATTCTTTAATAATTTCAAATCGTTATTAAAGCTTATATAACTCCAAAATCATACTTAAGTATTATTTTTCAAAAATCATAACTTTTATAACAATAAAAATTATAACTTTCATTTATTTAAAATAAATCAATTCCCTTAACACTTTAAAATTAACTAACAAAACATCAATTTCCAAAATCACTTTAAAAATCCTTTTTAATTTGGAAATCATCACTTTAACATTTTTGTTTTCTAAAAATAGGCCCAATGCTGCAACAACACTAAATACAACAATCACGACATCCAAAACATCATATATCATATGATAACAGAATATATCACAATATCTATAAATAAAATCAATACTGCTGAGGAATCCAGTTGGATCCCTCCAACCTATCACCTGCAACAAATATATATATTGAAATATATGTACAATGTCCGCTTCAAGGCAGACACGCGTACAAAGGGTCACCCGCTCATACACGGGAACGTATAGGGTCATGTGCTCCACTATGCAAATATATATCCAAATACCAATCAATATATCATATATCATCCAAACAATCATCAATCATCATAAATAATATTTATTCTCACTTGTATAAAAATATCAGTGAGTCAGAAAGAGTGAGTTGTACTCACATTGCTTGCAATAGCTGTATCAGCATTTTATCCCGAATAAAATTAAAAGCGCGTTTAATTTTACCCAAAATTCACACTAGCTACAATCAACTCCAATCCAGCTCCATCCCGTAGTGTTCGTCCATACGAACCTAACGTAATTCGTTTCGTGCGAAACGGACCTTATATGAAAAAGTTATAGTATTTTAAACATTGTACGAATTTTATATAAATTAATTTCAATTTCTTTTATTTATTTTAAACCTACTTCAATCAAGGCCGTAGATTTTGAAATATGAAATCATGGCCGTGCGTGATCTTCTTTCCCCTCACCAGTTTTTTTCACGCACACGACAAACCTAACGAGCCCTATCTTCTCACTAATTTTCGCAACTTCTCCTTTGATCTTGACGACGATCGAAGAACCCCACGTCGAAGCCGCCATTGCCTACCCCCAGCGCCCGGTGACCGAACGATCTCGACACCCCCCATATCATGAAAAATGCTCAGGAACGTGATGCCCTTATGGTGAGATTCTCGTCAATCCGCTTCATCGTTTCTGATCATGACCGTTGAATTGAAAGTTCTCGTCGTGCTCGATGTTTTTGCAGTTGGAAGTCTTTTTGAAACAAGGCGTGGATTGGAAGAAATCGAGGAGGGAAGAGGACGATTTTCTAGCTACTGAAATGGAGGGTGGCGACTAGCCCTAATGCTATAGGGATTTGATGTAAATGAAGAAAAATAGGTCCTCATATAGAAAATTCCAAAACACTATTCATTCGAAATTTTCCGAACTCCAAACGATGCATGCCGCCTATCGTTTATAATGTTTTACTCCTATTCCGAATACAATGGAATATATATCAAAATCCAATTCAATCGTATTTGGAAGATAGGTTTTCGAATCGACTATTTAAATTTAAAATTCACTTAAACCGATTTCTACGCATTTTAGCTTGCCCCGGACAAACCGTAAATCCGATTGATACGAAATTTGAAATCTTACAATAATATAACATTACGGATCCAATGAAACTTATTTCGTCGAAACCCGAAACTGTTTGAAAAATGGCTATTTTTACTCGTCAATTAAATATTAAAATATTCAATTTTTACAATTTCACTTTTAATTCAGTTTTAAATGTTCTCTAACATCATTCTCATTCAAATATGATTTAATTCAACTTTATACAACATTTTTATTCACATTAAATCCAAATATCAATTATTTTCACAATTTAAAATATTAAATTAACAATTTAATTATCCAATTAAATCATAATATTCGAAATAAAATCTATTAAGCTTATAAATTTAACTTGTGCATATTTAAAATCAATTAAATATACAAATTTCAAATGACTGAAATTCTGGGTCGTTACATTAATGGTTACTCAGAAAAGCTAACAAACAAAAACTTTCTTTACCTTCCATTTTGTAAACCTTCTGAACACCACAAGTTGTTTTGTAAAAGCGAGTTCTTTTTAACCATATATTTAACAAACAAAACAAACTTTTGCTTAATAGAAAAGAAAAACAAACACACACACACACACACACACACATATTTGTGTATGTGTGAAATATTTTTATCACAGATAAATTTTTCAAGCATACTCTTTCATTCTCTAATAACTAAATAAATTTTCAATAATGTCGTTCGACCACAATTCAACCTACTTAGCTAATGATTTCTCGTCCCCTTCGTCTGGGAGTACGTATACCTCTCCTACCAAAACCATCTCCTTCCATAAACATTGTTCCTACTCCTACTCTTGTGTATCATACTGGCTATTCTCTGAATGGAAAAAAGCCGAATATGATATTAATCTTGAAAATGCCTCTCTTCATGAAAAAATTAACGAAGTCCATCATTATCAAAAAGAAATGATGGAGTTCAAAAAGAAAGGTATTATACACAACAAAATCAATGAGCTCATCTAAACTTTTTGGAGAAGTGTATCTTTGCGATATGTGGACATTCCCCTATGAAGTATTGTGTTCATATAGCCGTCCTCGAGCGATAGAAACTCCTCTACATGGTCATCGGGTAACTCCACGGAAACTATGAGGAGAAGGTACATCTGAAGCCCAATCTAGTCCCGTACCTCCTTTCTGGTCTCCGCTATGACCATTGAAATAATATACGAAGGTAGAACCGAATTCGTGGGTAAAGAAATAATACTTTAATGATAAATATATTTCTTATATATAATATTTTTGTTATAATAAGCTGAAAATATTCACGAATGTAATTTATATCTTGTTCTTAATAAAAAATAAAAAATAATAAAAAAATAATAATAATAAAATAAGAATAATAAGAATAACAATCATAAGTCATAAAGAAAAATCAAAATATCACTATTCTGCTGTAACACCAGAAGTTTGAGATATAGTGCCAGACGTTTGATTTTTGTTTTGGGTTATCAAAGAATTCAAAAACCAAACGTCTAACCTTATTATCTAGACGTCTGATCGTATCTTCGATTTATAGATCTGAACTGAAACAACTTAAATTCACCTACCCCTTCACACTTACCTTTACATTTTTACAAATTCTAAAAACCCTAAAATCGATTTTACTCCCATCTTCACTTAAAAATGGCTTCCAAAGGAAAGAAAACCGCCTCCAAGCACTGGAAGCAAGAGTAACTATCATCTTCACAACCTTGACTGGTCACCGACGATCACATACCAGAGTGGATCTACAATAGCCCCAGTAGTACAAAGAGATATGAGGTTCTGAAGATACAGTTTCATCTTGGTCCTTTTTATTTCCTACTTCAGTTTCCACTGTATCAAATCCATGATTTATGCGAAGAAGTCGGGATTGCTAATCTAATCGAGTCTACCCTTAATGACGTACCCATATATCAACTTGTAATCTATCTATTTTTTGCGAATTTGTGTAGTAATGATTTATGGAATCTAGAGAATGACGATGGTTGGCTTTGGACTAGTGTATATGGTCATGTCATTAAACTAACTTCGGGTTTACTTGGTCGCCTTTTAAATTGTTCTTATTCCGGAATTACTCTTGATGAATTACCAAAAATATATTTTAACCCCGGGATGAAGTCACTCATCAGATTTGGGAAGATCAAATGCCACAATGTTCTACCAAACATCTATGACCTTGCATAAGACAGTTAAATCGAACGCTCATCAATATTGTCATACCAAGGCTTGGAAGTCATTAACAAATCTATGAAACCGACCATAAAGCTATGTATGCTATTTTTGGTGGCATGCAAATAAATTGGGCTCAATTCATTTTTGATGAAATAATTTTTTTTTGGAATCACAAATGACCTACAATTATAAAACCTGCATATATAATGCATATTCTTAAAGCTCAAGGAGTACCCTCATATTTATCTGGTTTCGAAGAATTATCCATTATGGATAGTGGGACAACGTTCTTCAAACATATGCATTTACATGACGAGCCACAAAATTTCATTACGTTTGAATAATGTAAATTATTAAAAGAAACCGAGCATCTGATGCCACCACATCCACAACAAAAATCAACTTCTCAACAACCTCTAGAGTATCATTTTGACTCTGACATTTTGGAAGCAAGTACTGACACTAATCCAAATGAGTCATATTGAGATTTGTCTATTGGAATCAACACATACTTTCTCGCAATTAGATAATTTTACATAAGAAAGTAAGTCGTCTTGAACATTCCTTCGCCACTCGAATGACAAAAGTTGAACAAACTGTTGAGAATATGGTATCAACTTTAGGAAGATTTTGAGAAAACGCCGTGCGCGGTCTTCCTCTCGATCATCCTCATCTCCTTCTCCACCACCTTCTCATCTTCACTTCCAACACATGCAGTTGGAAATTCTACCCAGTTTTCAAAAAAAGAAATTATGTAGGAGGAGCCACATCACGGTGGAGATGATTATGGCAGCGATGACCTTTCTTAGTTTCTTTTGCTTTTTCATTTCTGTTTATTTAGTACTTAATGTTTAAAACGGTTGTTGGGTTGCAGTTTTGTGGACTATTGCTGGATTATTGTTTTGTGGGTTCAGTTATTTTCAATTGTATATAATCTCTTATCCTATTTGATAATGCCAAAGGGGGAGAAATTTGTATATAATCTTCATATTTACAGGGGGAGTTCATATATGCAGGGGGTGATCATAAATGCTTCAGCATAGGGAGTAAATTCAATTATTAATAAATTAATTACATTGTATTGTTATCATCATTTAAAAGGGGGAGAATGTTAGAACCTCCATTTTATTGTTTCGATGACAACAACTAATCATATATATGTTTCATAAATATCTTTATGCAGGGATAATTCACTTCAAGCAAGAAGACGATCTTGATAGGAAGACATAAGGCAAAGCACAAATGATAAGTTAGTATTATGTATATATATGGTCGTAGAATGATTATGTAAAAATCTCTTTGAGTATATACACACACACACTCATGCACATAACTTCATAATACATAAAAAAGGCCAGGATCAGATATCTGATTTGAGAAGCCAAATGTTTGAGCTTGGTTACTAGAATTTTTTTAATATGCATAGAAAAAACCCAAGGTCAAACATCCGACCTTTTACACCAGACGTATGAATCTTGGTTCAGATTTTTTTTAGAAAAGGAAAAACTATCAAATCTGAAAAGGTATTTCTATTTCTCTTCTCCAAATCTCTTTATACCTAAACAGAAGCAACTCTAGATCAAAAGAGAAATAGAAGCAACGATTTATCACAACTCTTTACAACTATAAATATATAGAAAATGATTAAGTTTGAATCACTTATCTTCTCTATCTCTAAATCTTAGTTCTTACTTTTCCTCCTTGCTTTCAAAGTATACAATCCAAATTATATTCATTTTGATCTAAACCCTTCTATATTCTCAAGCACATACACATGTACATTACTCAAGGAGATTATAGAAAGAAATTGTACTTGTAGACAAAATCAGTGTTACTTAGGACACACACTTATGAAAGAAATACTCTTGTATAAAATGCCTATTCCACTCGGCGTAGCGAGGACAATTGGTTATTGAAATTCCAAAGGGAAGCTTCGAGGCTAGACGTGGGACGGTAGGTCTGAACCAGTATGAAAATTCTAGTGTGATTACTTCTATTTTTAGTTGCTTTATCATATTGTGTGATACATACTATCATACACTTGTCATATACTATATACGATCCATACAGACTTTCAAATACCAATCCAACTAAACCTCAAACAATCAATGCCTAATAAAAAACAACCATGACTCAAAAAGGCAAGGTCTTGACAAACCACATATAGGTTGGTTGAGCCCCTAACTAGGTCTATCATGATCAAAGATAGGTAATTATCTTGAGTCTCTATCCCAACATCTAACCATCGAATCAAGATACAAAGGAATATGAAACCTCGATGTCAAATAAAACATGTATGGAACCAGTATATGTGGAAAGTAGATCTCAAAAAGTAGCGCCATTTCCCTTTTATTTCATCAATGGAGCAATCGATGAGACTGAAAAGGCAATCAATACATATGCTTCTCGATTTATCCATACACAACTGGTACCAGATAACTCTTCAATACCGGGTACTTCTCGATCATCCTCTCGAAGCCTTCGTCAATATGACGAATCAATATACCCCACAAGATAATCTCTCTACCCAATGCTAAACTTCAATCCTTTCTCTATGGAGCATCAACAGGAATAGACGGTAGCTTGATATCATATCTAATCCGACCATATACTCCAACATAGAATATTGTTGTACTTCAAATTGGCGAACTCTCTAACCATGCCCGACTTTAGAAAAGACGGGACAAATCTTTTTTGAAATAAACTGTGAAATAGTCCAAAGAAAATCGGTCCTCGGGAATTAGAGCTACAAATACACTCCGTTAGTTCATCGTCCATCCTTAGAGTCATCTGGAAGCTAACTTCTACCTCATGCATCATCTAACTCCAAGTCATCGAAGATCCTTATGCAAGCAACCAATCAAACTTGCCTCCTAATAACTGACTCTGTTCTAAGGAAAGGTCTGCATACTAGACTCTCATAGTCAATGTACAACTCGGCAAAGTCGACTCTTGCCAATTGCACTTGAGCAACATAACCATCTAGAACAAAATGGGCATCTAGAAAATGATTCGCACCAATTTTACGAACATATCCTCTCAATCAAGGAGAGCGGTCCTAATTATGCCCAATTTCAACTCTAAAGATAGAGTCAATAGCACCTTTTCTTTCATGCCAGATCATTTCTATCCAATAATAAGGATGATCCGTCTCTCATAATGAAAACCACATTAATATTGCTCATGTGTACACCCAACTCATATACTATATATACTATTATACAGTTTTGAAACCAAAACATATAACAAATACAAATTCATTCGTATATATACACTCTCTAGATCCAGTCTAAGGCAATAACTCCTACCATATCTCTACTGGATCACGGTATTAACTAAGATTAATCGGGTAACCTTTATGATACCAAATGTAATGACCGACCTAAACCTACGATGCATAACAGTAGTTAAAGGAAGGAATAAAAATAAGATGAAGAAATGAAGAGAAAAGAAGGAAAAGAAGAAAATGGAAGCATCAAATAACCAAATTACCTATCGCATATCTCACATCGCATCATAGTAAATATAAAAATCAACACAGGTATAAAAAAATAGAGATAGTAATAACGATGTGAAATAATCATCTGAATATAAGATCCATAGAGTTATACAATGGGAAAGTAACTCAACTAGTACACTGTCTCATAATAGCAAATCCACACTATCAAGGCTCTATGGTGTCACATGGCAGAAATATAATAACAAATGCACATATAAGTATAGATAACCATCATCTCCTGTTGGTCCACCTGTAGAACTCCATAACCATCCACCTGCTTTGGATTTACTAATTTAAGAGTACTCCAGATAATAAGAAGCAAAGTGTAAAACCTCGGGTGAGACAATAGTCTGATGTGAGCGATATCAAATCTCAAAATACTATAAAACTCGATAATATATAGAACATAGGGTATACAAACTATACCTGACCTGTCTTTGCGACCACAGAGTTAACAGATAAACATAAATAATATGCTACTCCATAATATCGTAAAAAGGGTATACCATACCCTGTATCTATAAGGGTGCCAAGGTATCTCCACCTATAGTCCCTACTCCATACAAAGTAAACTTCAGGTATCTAGGTATCTCAATCCATACCTACTCCACACTAAGTCAAGTCAGGGTATCTAGGTATCCTTACCATGATACCTACCTAGTGCGACATCCCTAGGGCAACAAGTGACTAGTGAGAAACCATAACAAACATATCATCTATCAAACAATTATAATTTCACCCAATGTGCCAGATATATGATGACTCATATGACCCTCTGCAACTGTCAAGGACTAGTGGAAATCCTGATTCTCTATTGTGTTCCACCATGCTATCAGATCCGAAACACCGCACGGTTGTCTCTCACAGTACCTCCATACCGTTTGACACTAGACCACCTTGGGGTTTCCCAGGGTACACGGCCTTCGCTACCAACCCTGGGGTATCACCGCATATAGTACCCCTGCTTTGAATAGGATAGAAAAAACTTTAAGTCAACAATGATCCCTAGGCTCAAACACATCTCTCAAGCGTTACTCAATCGATACAAATTCGAACCATACTGGTTCACTACAGTTTTTGGCATGAGCCCTAACACTCAACCTAGTCCATCGTCCGTAGCCTCACTCCGATCCGAGCTGCCATCCTCAATCCTGCTCTCCACCTGAGCTCTCGACCGAAGAACCCAATTATCTTGCCATCCGAAGCTTGAGATCCAACATGATCTATATAGTCCTGATACTATCATCCAGGAGCCTACTCCATACATCATCGAGTCACTATCCGCAGTATTAGTCTACCTGGTTGAAGCACCACATCAATTCCTCAACATCAATATCACCAGGTCAAAGCATCGCATCACTGCCTCACCGTCAATATCACTCATTGTAGGGTAATAACACCTAATCTCTAAACTGATCACAAGAACAAACCATCACATCGCGCACTATGATATCTCATCAATGTCCAAGCCACATATCGACCAAATTGCCGATTGACAACAATGTGGACATTGACCACTCTAATATGGTTAATACCATCCACCTTGGTCTTGCACTTAACTGATCGGTTAAGTACATACCAAACTGAAATGTCCAACATCCATTCTGAAATCTAGATCCATCGACACATATCACATACGCTCTTCTATAGCTCATCTCGTTTATTAGATTTCATATGTGCAGAACTCCAACATATAAGATGCTACCTGAAATCAAATCACCGCTAATTGGCGTTTCCAATTAAAACATCCAAATAAGCCAAACAAACATCCATACATCCAAACAACCATACATCCATCCAAAATAACATACATACAACATAAAAATCCATCCATATCAATAAATGTGGGAAAATAACATCAATAATAGATCTAATCTAATAATTCCCTAACTATGGCACGACGATGGAAAATATATGATATACTTTATAAATCATTTAAAAATAATTATATATATTCTTTTATAAAAATATAACTGCTATACATATAAACAATAATATCATGTTTTAAAACCAAAAATCATTTGTGGGTGTCAATATAACAATAAACAACAAATCATAGTAAAACTAGAGACAATATCACTCACCTTAGCCAAATCCATTCAAACTGGTTCCAAAACGTAGAACTCGCCGATACGATCCCAATGCGGGAAACCGCATCCAAAAAATGGCTTCATATACAAAAGTTATAGCCAAAATAAGATTTGGTATTAACTAAATCATCAATTAATTAGTTTAAATGTTGATACCTTACTTAAGTCGTTAATCATTCTTCCTCGTCATCTTCAATTGCCTATACATGAACATGAGTATCAACCGCCCATGAAATCAGGGGATACAGACCAATACTAGATGAAATTTCAATCCATCTACACCATCATTCCTCTCCTCACTCATTCGTCTCGCCTATACCAAGATCATCGATGTCGATGACCTAGCCATGATCTCGGCAGACCTACTGCCCTATGCTTCATGACACAATTTGACTCTCAAGATCAGACAAGCTCATATTCAGTTAAAAGATGCATCTCGACGAAAGAAACGTGATGATCACCTTTAATTATTCGATAGTCGCCACAATCGCCGATGACCTCGAACCTTTGTACCGGCTAGAAATGTCAATCTTACCCAAGCATCGCAAAATCCTATATCCATAGTATAGGATCGAAGCTCTCTTCTATACAATCTCAACGAATCAAAAATGGTGATTTTTAGTTGAGTGTCTTGGCCGATCTTGATTTTTGAATGGAGCGGCCATGATTTTCTTTCTCAGCAAAGCTACAGGGAAGAAAAATGGAAATGAAATTTTAGGGGGAGATGGATTAGGTTTTTAAATAATAACATTTTGATTCTTTGTTTATTTGATTTCTTAAATAAACGGTTGTACCTTTCGAGTCCGTACGATCACACGACGTGCCCGATCGTCACAAAACTTGTCTACGTACATCACCTTATTTTTTCGGATTCAATGGAACCAACCGCATCTCTAGTTAAAACTGCACCTTGAAAGGTTAAATTCGCATACTTTGATATTGTTTCGACCATCAGATCGTTCGATCTCCAAATATAGCGATCCTAATACTCATTTCAATTGGCAACATAATCTGAACTCAACGGAAGTGGTTTCAAACCCTAATTTGGCCGTGTGCAAAAAGTCACATTTTTGGGCCTTCATTTAATTAACAATTAAATATTTAAATAACCTATTTAAAAATCTGATCGTTAAAATATGGGTTGTTGCAATTTGTTTACTTTTATCTATGATTTTACAATAGTACATACCAAACACATTTAAAAACAAATATATGTTTATTATCATCAAACAAAAATCATAAACTGTTATATCCTATAGATTTTGTAGTAATAATGTTTACAATAATATCGAAATTAAAAATAATGACAATTTCGTTGTATAAAATTGAAACATAACAATTGGTAGGCTAATAAATGATAAAACACAGCTTAAAAAGATCTACTCTTGCTTATAATCATAAAGGAGAAAAGATATTGTGCTAACATGTTCAAATTTCTATTGTGATACACGATTCAACAACACAAATACTTACAAAATAAATTTTTGAAAATATTTAACTACATGGTTACAGTATTAGTAAGACTGTTCATCAAATAAGTAAACAACTAAATATACATATCCAAAAACTTGCTCATCTACAAATTTTCTATGGAGTTAGAAAATTGCAGATAAATTCCAAATTAAAATAACCATAAGCGCACGGCGTACAATTCTAGTACGTAGCGAGTACATATCGATCCGCAAGGAATTGTTGATTTTATATTTCTATTCAATCAAATTAACCAAAGATTTAGAGTGATTAGCTAAAAAAATGAGAAAAATGACAAAAGAGGATTGATAAAAATATGAGAGTGTTAAGACAATTTATAGGTAATTTTCACTCTATAGATCACATAGTTCAACAAATTATGAAATCATGATCTCTCTTTTTTGGTCATTAGTTAGTTTGATTGATGTGTTATGGCCTATTTATGCTATTAATTAGCTCAACGTAAGCCATCAAACTATAACGCACCTCTTAAACAACTTTTAACTCTCATGCAAAATTACAACAAGTTCAAAATGAAATTTATTTTAAGCATGTCCTGTTAACTATTGTTTAGAAATATAGGCCATCAAATTTTAATTTCAACATTCACTTTATTACCATCATCATATGTAGATGAAGTGGTAATTATTGTTTGTGATTGTTTAAGCATATCCTATTTGTTATGAACAACATAGACTATCAAATTCAACATAAAACAATAAATCACATCAACAGTCATTTAAGCATAAAAGAGATTAAAAGTATCACAATGTTGAAGCTACATGATTAGAGGCTTCATTACCCCAAAATTGAAGGGATTAGCCTCTCATTTGTGTTACCATATCAACATAAGTCGCATGCAACATGAATGAAAAAGAAGAGGAAAAGAGAGCTAATTAACAAGAAATAAAACTAATCTACTTGCACTAAAATCAAACTACACTAATAGCATGAAAGGAAATAAACAAGAAAAGAAAGAAGCAATGTATTAAAGTTTCATAAAAAAATTACATAAAAGGAATGGCTAAGTAGCCATAGAAAAAGAAAGAAGAGCTTTCATTTATTTTTGATCTAAACTAAGAGAAGAGGGCCTAAGAGAGACTAAAGAAGAAAAGGTTACATGAAACATAATAGGTATTTATACATGTATGAAACCCTAATTCATATTTTTGGGGAATGCCCAAATTGCCCTTGAGGTAGTGTAGCCACCAGGTAATCATTAACATGTCTTAATCCCCCACTTAAATGTACATGAAGCTTTAATGGTCTTTTAGCATATGCATTAGCTCCTAATTGAAAATCATGGCGAGTGGGTGAGGTCCTCCATGTTCATCACTTTGAATTATTTCCATCTTCATTCTTCTTTGTGCATGCGTATTCCTTCATGAAACCACTTGTAATTGAGTTTAAATTCCTACATAATAATATAGAAATTTTTAATTAAATTTTCTCAATTTAATATATGCACAAAAATGACCATTTTTCCCTTGGATGAAGATGAATATGTGACAATTTCAAATAATTTGAATTTTGGTTTAAACAAGTTAAAATACCCAATACGATAATTTATTTAATTTAAATAGATTAAATATGGTGGTAAAAATATGCACATTTACGTGCACATCAGATAGTGAAGTAGGAAGCAAAGTTATGTCACTTGAAGTTATTTGAATCATTCATTTCTATATGGATCATAAAAGCTCCTTACCAGCAAAAACTGAAAAGAAATACAAATGGCTTATTATACATCATTTTTACTTATCAGTTCTTTGACATATTTTAGTACTTCCAATGTTTAATATCTACATATGCATGTACATGGGTGACCTAAAAGTAACGATTTAACAACAAAAAATATTACTAGGTTGAATTTTTCTTTAACATACATATTTTAAGGAAATGACCATCCTAATAGTAGAAGTATGGGTTATATATGCAACTTAAAATTTGAATTATTTATTATAAAAAAATCATAACAAGATCGTGTGTTACATTTTAGTATGCTAGGAAGCGTCAATAAAAAAGGTATCATGTAGATCATGCTACAATTTAGTTAGAATAATAGAACAACATAGCTTCCTAAATATAATTTTCCATGAAAGTCATCTTCTCCAGCTGTCGAGTATGGAAAGAATAAATTGTTATATATTTTTCTAATTGAAAGAATAACTAATTTCAAAAAAATTCAATAATGAGAAGAGAAAATTATGTTCATCACATTTCCAAAAAAACATTGTAAATACAATAAACTTGTAAATAATTCATCAACTGAAATTGGTAAAATTTATCAAACTAATATCGCATATAAATATATAAACGTTTCCGAAATCTAATTTATTATCTAAAATCTCTCTATTATGCCGAAGGAGGCTGTTTGTGGTGGTAGTAGTGATGGTGGGGCGGTAATTGATGAGGTGTAGGAGGAAGTTGTTGGGAAGAAGGGGAAACTAATTGGAGAAAGCACTAAAGGAAAAGGATCTGGCCAATTGGGGGCTGCAATGGGGAATTTATGGAGCAACAAGCATACTTCTATTGGAAATTTTCTCTTGCAAGGGTCAACGGTTACAGAGTTGAAGAACAAATTTCAAGTTGCAAGCGATGCCAAAAAAGTTTCATATATCAATGCGATAAAAGGAGCTTTAGAACTAGGATGTAAGATTCAAGACATGGAGTTTATGAATCCAGTTAAACTAGATGAGAAGAGAAGGGGGAGGATTTCAAATGAAGGGTTTAGAGTGGTTGAGAATAGCTGGGAAAACCATAGTATGTTATATTTAGCCGGTCCTATATCGTATTACAAAGCTCTAGACGCCTATGCCAAAAGAATGTGGAAAATGAAGCTAGATTTTGCAACTCAAACTAGAGAATTTGTGATTAGATTTGGGTCTAAGAAGGACTGCAATAGCACCTTAGAAGGGGGACCATCATTTTTTGATAAATACTTAATTATTATGAAAAAAATAAATCTGGATATGAAATTTTATAGAGATCTGCACACTTCCATGCTAGTATAGGTTCAATTACCATGATTGAGCTTCCATTTGAGGGACTGAAGACTATTACTGTGTTTGTTAGCACCATAGGAGTGCCAATTAAACTAGATGATGCTACTATAAATAGAACAAGAATATCGTTTTCTCGTGTTTTAGTGGATGTAAATGGTGTGGTAGGTTTCCTAAACCTGCTAGAGGCGATAGGTAAAGATGAGGAGGTTTATAAATAAGAGGTGATATATGAAAATATGCCTCTAAGATGTTATAATTGTTGTTTTGGGAATTTCAAAAGATAATGCCCAACGGTAAATCTTGGCAATCTAAAAATGGAATTAGTAGGGAGCAAGTGATAGGCCAAGTAAAGGTTGATGTGGAAGAAGGAGATACTAAAAGGAAAACATAGTTATGTGTAACTAATAAGCAAAGTAAGGAGTTAGTGAAAATTGTAGACGAAGGAAACACAAAGGAGAAAGCAAACATGGAGGGTATGGTTAAAAATTTGGCTAGTATTAAGGAGAAGAACTTATAGAGGATTGAAATAGAGGAAGCGGATCTTGAAAAATCATTGAAAGAAGTAGAGAAATTAATAGGTCAACTAAATTTTGCAAAGGAAGCCATTCTGAAGGACATTATGAAGACCCAAGAAAGGAGTATAATGGTGAGGAGTATAGCAGAGAAAAGGAGAAAGAGGAATCAATGAGGGGTGTTGTAGAAAAAACAATAATAATTTGAGTAAAAAAGGGAAAGTAAAACTGAAAATTGTGGGGGATGAGACGTCCTCAGACATGCAAAAGGAGGGGGAACATTATGTGCAGCCGAACTGGTTCAAGTCACTTCAAACTTAAACATATCAAGGGAACCTAAGGAGGGATCTATCGAAACTACCCAAACCCACATAGCACACCATACTGACCCAGTTCAATAGTGTGAACAACACATTTCATCATCGGACTTCATCATGGCCAACATCTATGCAGTTAAAGTGCTTAGTGGTTCCATAGCGGTGGAGGTGCAAAAAGTTATAGCAAGGATATAACAAAAAATAGTGGAGGTGCAAAAAGCTTAATCAGATAAAACCAAGTATTTAAAGTTATATTCTCCTTTTAACACAATCATAAAGGAAATATAAATCTTGTTTAAACTTATACAACAAAGCCTACGGATATCATTGTTCATGCAGTCTAGATTTGGTGATTACAATAGAATTCTAACTTATTATTAAGCAATTTTGCCTTAGAATTAGGTCTTTACCCTAACATTTTTTTTTAAAACAATTAAATCAACCTTTTTATATTAATGTTGCTAAAGCGGATGCTAAAAAGCGTTGATCTTTTATGGGTAGCGGAAAATAACGGGGCTTAAAAAAGATCTATTATTCACTAGCACTATATTAATAAAGAGTAACAAAAAAAGAGCGCTACGTGCTATAGTGGGGATTTTGTAGGACTTTGGCGAGGCTTTAACTGCAATTGCCAACATTGAAACTATTTCTTTTATTTCTGTTTCTGATAACTGTATTAACTTAACCTCCCAAAATAATAAGTGTAATGAGCGTATTATGTCTATTTTGCAGGAAGATACAATCTCTAAATTAGGGATCAAAGAGGTACATGGCAAGAGTAGTTTATATGATCATTATTTAGGCAATGTTAACCCTACAAATGAGTCTAGGAGCCTCGTTAGTAAACCTAAAAAACATGACTCAACAAAAAAATGGCTATTCGTGAAAAAAATCATAAATGAGATAGGATACATTCAGAAAGCAAAGAGGATAATAAAAGTGCTACACACCAAAGAAGGGAGTCAAGGATCAAGAGCAAACAAAATAAATGACAATCATGTATTGGAACACAAAGGGTTTAAATAAACCAAGCAAATGGCTGGTTAATGATGTATCATGCTAGTGTAAGTGTAGAATTTAGATGTTGATAAACAAGGAAGTTTGAGAGTTTAGTATTATCACTATGAGCGATCAACTTATAACTTTGGAACCGAGGAATAAAGAGGGTGCAATTTGTGGTGTCACATTTTATGACAAAAGAATTTGATTATTTAAGGGAATCATTGTGGAAAAACTTAAAGGAATATGCTTTTATAATTTTTAGTCCATGGATGATTTTAGGGGATTTTAACTATATAAGAGAGTTTAGTGAGAAGTGAATGGATTGGGCCAGTCGAAAGCGGGTTACATAGATGAACTTCAAAAAATATTCCATTTTGATGTTAGTTGAGTCTATAAAGCATAAATGGATTTTAGATCTAATCTAAAATCTTTTAAATAAAATGTTCATTTTATTTAATATGTTTAAAAGGTTTATTTTTGCTTTTGCAAGTATTAGTTTACAAGCATATCATATATACTTCTTTATGTGAACTGCATGTGCTACAGATAAGAAGTATGCTTAACTAATGTGAACATACGCGGTGCTTAGATTACACCGCAACGAATCCACTTCCCCTTTACGTATGCCTTTGTTGTCCAAGGTTTTGAATTTATAATAGATGTGTAGAAGCATATATTTATATATAATATTGAAATCATTTTAGACAATTTTATATGTTTTGGAATCTAAAATTAACAACAAAGAATTTACTTTCAATTAAAGAAATGTTTGATATTAAATATTACACTGTTTCACAAGATTCATCCTATGAATTTGAACTAAAGCAATATATGTATGATTTCATATGTATAAATATTATAATTAATGTTTTGGATTCAAAAAAACTTATATATATAAACATTGTAATTTGTAATATATATATATATATATCTTAGAATTTAAATTTAAAAATTTAAATCATACTTTTTTATTTTATAAAGGAAATTAAAGTTTAGGATTTACAAAAAAATTAAATTTAGAAAAGAGACAAAAAAGAATTGCAGAAAAGTTCATTCATGAATTCTAGATCAATGCCTTGAATTTTTATGTAAATAATATTCGAAATTTTTATATTCCAAACATCATATGATATAATAAATTAATTTTTATGGTAAGATTAAATAGGTAAGAAATATAGCTTATTTATATCTGTGTATATAAAAATTAAAAGATAGATCTCAATCAAAATTAGCCTTTCTTTAACAAAATTTCTAAAATAAAAGAGAAGGAATTGAACAAATTAGACACATGTAAATCTATTATAAAAATATTCTAATCTTAACAAAGAGCACAACAACAAATTATCAGAAGAGACAAGAGATCAAAATCATATCAATTATGATGAACATATATTGAAAGTAGATAAAGAACAAAAATAGATCTGGCTTAAAACAACATAATATACATACTTTTAATTGAGATGGATAAATGGGGGTTTTAATTACATGTTGCAAAATAAACGACTAAACTAAAATGAATCATATAAAGTCCACGAATATGAATAATAGAAATACATAAACAGATTAAATCAAAGAATTACCTTGGAATTTTGCCAAAAGACACACCTTGAATGATAAATTGATGCTACTAGATTCTTGAACCGGCCTCTGGATTTTGCAAAGTTCAAGAGGTATAAACCACCTTTGATAAATTGATTTAATTTGCGTTTGTTTTGGGAATTTTTTTGGCTATGGAGACCATGAAAATTCAACCATTAAGGGAGAGAATGAGAGTAAAAAAAGATAATAAATTTTGTCAAGAAAAAGTCATAAGACTAAATGATAGAGAATATGTATTAAAGGAAACACTAAAAACTTTCAATTCCCCCTTTAAAAAACTTCCCTATTTAATTCTCAATTAAACCTCATCAAATATCCACCCTCCCTACCATGCATGGTCGGCTTTAGAAAGAGGTAGAATGGGCCTCAAAAATTTTCAAATACATTTAGCATTTCTTATATCTAATTTAAACACTAGTGATATCATATATCGGTATACATTTTATAACTTTATACACACAATATAAAATACTAATGGTATTAAAAAAATCAAATAAAATTTAATAACTAATATTTCCATAATAACAATTAATTTACTTATATGTATAATAATTGTAAATTAATTAAATCATGTGATTTATTTGCATTATTCATTATTTCAGTTGTGCGACTCAAAGATGTAAATTTAGTTAGCGATTAATATTAATTAATTCAAATATTAATGTTCAAACATTACCTTTCTAGTGGTGTGACATTTTGACTGAATTTATCGCTTACACATCATATCAAAAAAATTAAATTTTACTTATTGTATGCGGTAACCAGTATTTACACCAATTCTCTTCGTTAACACTATATCACATTAAGGCTTACAGAATTTGATTTTGATCAAAAATTCCAATATCTTCCAAATTCAACTTTGTAAGTCCAAACACAAAATCTTTTGTTCGATAATAACAATTATTATTAATTATACCGCTCTGACCAGAGACTTTGACATTGAATTGACTATATTTGACCGTTATACAACCCCATATAACCGAGGAGGCGAATTCTTTATTGAACAGTGTTTCATTTCAATGCTTAACTCAGACCCCAACTATATTCCTTAAACGAACATCACTTATAACGATGCATATTTTTTGGTCTTTAAATTTGAATATTTAATTTATTTAAATATTTCGATTTGAATTAAATTATAATATATATTTCAAACTAAGACCTAATTTTGATGACATGTTTTTAATTTAATTTATAAAAAAATTCCATAATTTTTAATTTGAAAAATAATTAAAATTTTGTTTGACACTTTTACGTTAAATGCTGGCATTTTCGAAATTACATAATAAATTATAACAATACGTATAGTGTGCATGGCTAAGTGCGTGTGAGTTGATGTGTATGAGTTGGAAATGTAGTCTTGACATGAAAAATAGAAGAAAAGAAGGATTTGTACAGGGGTATTCATGAGTTGTATGGGAAGAGGGGAAAAAAAGAGGAAAATAGTATGCATGCACATGGTAATAGCCGTGCATGGGAAGATGAGGGAGGCATCAGTGGGTGAGGAGGAATGAAAGAGAAAGGAGGGGGATAGTGTGAACGTGAGGGACAAGGAATGAAGTGCAGACAAGAAGAAGAATTGTAAAGAGGTAGGAGGAGAGTTGCTTTCATGAATGTATGGCTATTGTATGCACAGGCTATTCAAAGTGAAGAAAGGGAGTATGGGTTGTAAGTGATTAGGCCTTGGACCATTGAGTTTGGGTAAGGTTTAGTTTAATTAATTTAATTAAAGTATTTTAGTTAGTAAAATTGAAGTTAGTTGTTTAAAAATGTTTGATTTGGGAAGGTGAAGGCTATTGCTTGTGGTAAGTAATTAGGCTTTAGTTGTAACAACCCAAAATTCTGGTCATCTGACTTTAAAGGTTTAATTAATTTTAAATATTTAAACAATTGAATTTTAGGATTTAGTTACTTATAATTCAAATATAGGGAATGTTTAAATATTTGAATTGTGAATTGAATGTAAACGAATTATATAATATTATTAAGCTCATTTTTATTAATATATAATAGAGATGAATTCAATTTGTAAACTTATTTACAAATATAAATAGAACGGATAAATATAGAAATTCAAAATATAAAACGATATTTAAATCTGTGAAACTGTCATTCCGGGGAATAATTTCAGATTTAGACGAAACCAGTTTCATTGGATCCGTAATAATGAATTATAACATGTCGTCGGATTTCATGGCAACATGTGTATCGTTTGGTCATGTGAGTTCGAAACGCAATGAAATTAATATTAGAAATTTAATATAATAATTGGGTTTAAAAAGTTATCTTCTGTACATGATCGAATTAAAGCTCGAGACTAGTTTCATTGCATTCGGAATAGGAGTATAACATATGGACACCAGGCGGTATGTCTCAATAGAAGTTTGAAATTGTCGGATATTTTATAGCTTGATAGTTTTGCTTAAAATAACATATATATCAAATAGTTAGCCATGTTGCCTTACGTTTGCCCATGCTTCGCCCCGTTGAGACCATATCCATTTTCATCTTTAAAATACCATGTGTATTTGTCGAAGCCACTCGAGACGTTTTCAGGCCGAACTTCCGACTGGAGAATTGTAGAGCTCGACTTGACATGGGGGTTCAACGAAAGGATTAACATAATTTGCGCTGTAGTGGCCAAAATTGGCAACGTTCGTGTGACATTCCTTGTCGATTTTGGGTCGGCGGTGGCATTTGGGGACGCGCATGAGGGTGGCGCAGACGAGAGCAAGGAAGAAGCAAGGCTTGGGTGAGTTGCGGTGGCGGCATGACGACGGCAGTAGTGGAATTAGATGGTTGCTGTCGAGTTTCTAGGAACTTTCAAATGTTATAGGGAGGATTAGTTGTATGATGGTAATTAGTTAGTTTAATTATGTAACTAATGAACAACTAATTATGCTAATTTATCTCGTCCTTATAAAATCAATAATTATTTCATACGAGGTCGAAATTGAGCGTCGTTTGTTGTGTTGCACTTGTATGGACATTATCTTCGTTTTCGAGTTGAATTGAATGAGATTGAGCTTGTTGGAATTTATGCTAAAATCGAACGAACATTCGGTTTTAGCCCAAAAATCGAAATGTTTCGGCGAAAACGAAAATCAATGTGAGTTTACCTCACATAAATTTTATCATATCATATCTATGATGTTATAAATGTTTGTTGATTTTTTGGATGTTAGTTAAATTGTTTGATTGCTTGTTTGCTTGAATTTCTGCTGGAAAATGGATGACATATTGATTTGCCCATATGGTTATATATATGTTATCCATAATCACTGTTTTGTAGGGCAAATCTATAGAGAGACCCTGAGGGGTTTCTCGCCAATAATTATCTATTTACATCCTTATGTTATTATATTTATGGTTAATTAAAATATATCCCGATATTCCATTTAATTTGTTAAGTGTCGTTATAGCAATTTCGATATATCATCATTTATTAAATTTCATCCCAAAAACACTGTCATATGAACTTGAGCTTGTGTTTCCATTAAGTAGAATATTAAAATTCATTAACCATTTGATTAATGATAATTTAAAATAATTACTCATTTTAACTAATGAATTCTTCAGTTTAATTAATTATTTTGATTACTGATAATTTAATTAATAATCATTTTAATTAATGATGTTTAAATTTTATTAATCATTTTAAATAATGATATTTGAAAATTAATAATCACTTTAAATTAATGATATTTTAAATTAATAATCACTTTAAATTAATGATATTTGAAGTTAAATAATGTATTTGATTTATGAGATTTGAATTTAATTAATTCATTCTATTTAAATATGTTAAAATTTAATTAATCGTTTTAATTAATAGTTGTTTAAATTTAATCAATTGATTTCACTAGTAGGTTTTTGAAATTAGCTAACCATCTTAATTAATGATGTTTGAATTTAATCGAATCATTTTAATTAATGGTATTTGAATGTGATAAATCATTTTTATTAATGACAATTAATAGTGCTTAAATTTTATTAATCATTATAGTTAATAATGTTTGAGATTAATTATTCATTTTAATGAATGATTATTCAGATTTACTAAATCTTTAAACATATAATATTCAAGTTAATTAATTGATTTAACAAATGAATTTAAAGTAAATAACTGATTTGTTTTAAAAATTAATTTCTAATTTTATGAAAGCTTTTTGGAAATGATTAACTATTTTATATAAATATAAATGATTTGTTTATTAAAAGAAAATCTGGATACCTACTAAAGATCAAATAAAAATTTTGACAAGATAAGGGAAAATTTTGGGTAAGTTATAAACGAATTGGAACTCGATTCTTAGGATGTTCAGTTGGATAATCTTTTGGGTGTCGGTCTGATGTTGGTTACCTTCGAGGTCGAGCATTTGAAAAAAATAATTCCCTTAACGCTTTACAATCTGGAACTAATTCAAATGGGAAAGCAAGAGGTTAAGTGTAATGACCCATAATTTAACTACTTTGAATTTGAATAGCTAGTATGTTTTTAAATAATTAAATAGTAGATTTACATCTAGAATAAAAATTTGGATAAAACATCTCGAATGGATTTTTTTTAAAACTGATAATGTTAATTTGAAGATGGTTCAAGTTATAAGGTGGTTAGTGGTACCTATTTATTTAAGAATAAGTTTGCCTAATAAAACAGAATAGTATAATTACTTGCCTAATAAAACAAGAAAGAATTATTAACCCTGCCTAATAAAATAGCATAGTATAGTTACTTGCCTAATAAAACAAGAGAGAATATTAACCTTGCATAATAAAACAGAATAGTATAATATAGTATAATTGCATGCCTAATAAAACAGAAAAGTATAATTACTTGCCTAATGAAAAAAAATAGCATAACGATTATTGTATTCCATGCGAATGGTTGCCATTGGACCAAAATTTGTTCGAATCAGGTTCTGCCATGCGGATGGTTGCCATTGGACCAAAATCTGGTCGAATCATGTTGTGCCATAGTTGATAAGGAGGATTCCTATTGGACCAAAATGTGGTCGAATCAAATTAAGCCATCAAGATGTTTTCTATTGGACCAAAATGTGGTCGAATCAAATTAGGCCATCAAGATGTTTTCTATTGGACCAAAATGTGGTCGAATCAAATTAGGCCATAAGGCTAGTTTCTATTGGACCAAAATCTGGTCGAATCTGGTTAGGCTATAAGAAATGATAAAAGTACACTTCTCTTCACCTATAAATAGCCAAGTCCATATCTCATTTTAATTCTTTCACAAACTGAAGAAAAGAACTAAAATTCATTATCAAAGGTGAAGTATTCCAAGTCTCCATCAAAGCAAATATGACGTGAGTACATTCCTTGTTTTCCTAGTTAGTGAGTGTAACTTATTCTATGGTACATTCCATGTTTTCATAGTTTAGTGGGTGTAACTTATTCTATGAGTATATTCCTTTTTTTCATAGTTTAGTGGGTGTAACTTATTCTGTGAGTATATTCCTTGTTTTCATAGTTTAGTGAGTATATTCCTTGTTTCCATAGTTTAGTGACTATATTCCTTGTTTTCATAGTTTAGTGAGTATATTCCTTGCTTTCATAGTTTAGCGAGTATAACTTATTCTCTGAGTATATTCCTTGTTTTCATAGTTTAGTGGGTATAACTTATTTTATGAGTATAATTTACTTATTTTACAGTTAGTGTAATCTTAATTGCTTTCCTTTGACTCATTCACATTTTGACAAATGTTGTGTTAACTATTGATTGCAAATTGTTAATAATAATGAGTATGTTATTATTCTTGTTATTATTCTTGTTTGCTTGTTTGATTTGTGCTCGGCCAGTTTATGAGAAATAACTTTGACGTTTAGTTAAAGGAAACTTCCACCGCCTTTTAATTTAGGATTGACATTTAGTGACTTTTTGGTTAAAAGGAAATAACACCCCTTTTAGCTATCTCATTTAATTAAGAGGGAGCTTCACCCCTCTTGGTCGTATTATTCTTTAAAGATGATGGGTTTACGTTATGATTTGAATGGATGTTTTAAATCTTTGTTTAAAGTATTTTAAAGGAGTTTCAAAATTTATATAAATGATCTTTATAATTATAATGGAAAACATTCGCATTTCTTGTAGACAATTATTTTTGACCTATTTAAGTATGCTTTTGATATATGAAATCCTCTTAATTGTTTTTTTGAATATAATTATACCGATGGGATAAGTATATGGATATTTTCCAAGCGTTGAAAAGGTATAAGATTTAATTTCCATATACGATCGTTTTGTTATACCAGATAGTTGATATCTTGAATATCAATTTCGATACCCTTCTTCCTTTTATTTTTGTTTCGTCAATCTAAGACGATTTGTTGCTCATTTAGAGCATTGATATCCTTTATCAGAAATGACTAAATAATGAGCGAGTGGGGGCCAAGCTATGTAGGATTGCTCCTATTAGGGCATTTTCACATGTATTTTAGATTGGTTTCTATTGTATGCGCATGAAGATGTGAAATACTCGGATACGATGTGAAACACTCGGATACTCGGTAAGCTTGGCGGGGCCGGCTAGGAGGTTTCGAGAGCCATCGTAGTTCTTAAGTATATTTTCTAGAGCTATACTTTAGATAAGGGGGCGCACCCTCCTAGTCATTGTTGGAAAAATCCGCTTTCCTTATTTTGATTCAAATCTTTGGATTAATTCTTTCTTAATTGCATTGGGAAGCATCTTGCACTCTACATGATGTTTAATTATTTGTGTCCATTCTTTTGTACTTGGATGTTGTACTTGTGAGGAAAAAACCCATTCTGCATTTTTGTGACGTGGTCTCACTAGTTATTTTGTGTGTTCTATTTTTGGAGTGTACCCATACCAGACTTATTGTCTGACCCGCACTGTTTATTTTCCCTAAACTTTTGGGTACTCGTTTATATTTGAGTAGTTTGAAAATGACAGGTTTCTTGGGCTCTTCTGAAGATGGTGGACAAGCAGAAGGCTCCTTATCTATCTAGCTATTTATTTCTGCTGTTATGAGATATTGGCTCTATATATGTATATTTATAAGCAGGTTGCTATAACTGCCTAGACTGATAGTAGTACTTTTGCTGTAACTCTGGTAACTCCATGTTAGGGAGTAACCCTATGTACAATCTTATTTTTATGTTATATTTAACCGTTCCATTGTGAGATTATTGTTGTGTTCTTATATTTTAACCCATGACAACTCGTCTTTCAAATACTTGGGCAATGACACATGAATACTATTGATGTATTAAGTTTCGTTCTCAAGGGTTGGAAAGGTGGGTCATCGTAGTTGGTATCAGAGCTTTGGTTGAGCGAACACCTTAGCCTGATTAGGGTACAACTCATTAGACATAGGGTAAGTGATGCCCTAGAATAAGTTAATCTTGAGAGGGAGTATTTATAATTTTTATAACGATAATATTTATCCTCTAAAGTCTAGTTTTAGATCCTTTGGTGTTATTTCCTTAAACCATTTTAATCCTATTTTTGTACTCTAAAGATACTTGTTATTTGTTTAGATAATAGAAAATGAATATAAGAAGAGGAGGAAGGAGAGGGTCTGGAACTAGCACGGCTACCAATGGCAGGGTACCTAGAAATGCTACTATGTCATCTGTAGATCCGGTAGAGGAAATGTTAGTGCAAGTTCAGACCCCTAAGAACTTTGCAGCTTTGTGTAAGAATTTTACCACTTTGGGCGGGAAACCATTATATGGGACCGAAGACATTCTTGGAATGCAGATGTGGCTTTAAACTTATGAAAGAATATTTGGAGATCTTCGGTTGGAAGATGCGAAGAAATGACTATTTGCATCGCAACAACTTTAAAAGTTGGCGATGGATTGGTAGGATTAAGAAACAGCTAGTACTCTGAAGGGGGAGTTTTCCTAGGCCCAGTGTTCAAGGAAGTTTTCAAAGCACGGTTTATTCCAGAAGTCGGAAGAAATCAGTTATTTAGAAGTTTCATTGACTTAAAGCAGGGTGATATGACTGTGTCATAGTATGAGCATAAGTTCAATGCTTTGTCCCGTTTTGGACTTGGATTGATATACACACCGCTAAAAAACATGAAATGTTTGTGAATGGAATGCAACCAGAGTTCTACCGTGAAATGACCAATCATCTTATGTGTGACGACCCAGAAATTTTGAGTGTTTGAAAAGGAAATATTTAATTGATTTTAAATATTTGAAAGTTAATTTAACTTGAATTTCAAACAGCAGGATTTATTTGGAAATTAAATTATTAAGTTTAATTATTGAAGTTGGGTGAAAAGTTTAACCTTCGGTTTTAAGCTTGGTCAAGATAATTTGATGGCTTAGAAAATTCATATTGATAATACTGAAGATAATGGAAGCTTCAGAATTGAATTTGAAAATATTTTATTCAGTTTTGAATTTATATCGTCTAAATCGATATTTAAAAATAACCTTCCAAGGCACAGTCTCGGAATTTGACGAAATCAGTTCTATTGGATCCGTAATATTGTATAATTATCGGATTTCAATTTCCATGGAGTGATCGTTTGGCCGTACGGTCAGTAAACGTGCTGAAATTAAATCGAAAATTCGATATTTTAACTGGTCCAAAAAGCTATCTTATCCGTACGATCGAATTTGGCCTCGAAACCTATTCCAGTGCGTTCAGAATAGGGGTTTAACATTATAAACGCCTAACGGCACGTCTCGATTGGAGTTTGAAATTTTAGGCTTCGAATTAGAGACAATTTAAATTTGGATTTAAATTTTAAACATAAAAAAATATAATCAAAACCATATATCATGCTAAGACGCGTGGAGACAATTTTAGCTATGTGTTTCTTCTATTTTGATTAAATTCAACACGCGTTCGTTTTTTTAACGCAGACAATAAACAAACAAAGAAACTATTTTTTTCATTCAAAATCCCACAGCCCGAAAAAACAAATTCTTTTCTTTCTCCTCATAAATGAAACCAAAATTAGATCGAGCCAAAGAAAAAAAATAGCAGCGTTCGTTCGAAAAGGGGTGAAAGCTAGGGTTGCCTCGATTTTAATCGTGATGGCGATTGGGGTTACAGGAGCGCGCAAGTGAATCGCAAGCAGTCTAGGCTATCGTGGCAACAAATTGAGCTAGGGATTCATGTCGATCGAGGGTTTCGGGGCGAGGCAGCGTTGCATGTAGAGGGGCGGTGTGGCTGCGTCAGCGTCTTGTTTGAGGTCGTGGTGAGGCGCGGCGTCAAAGGGGGTCGTGGGCTAGGGTTCTGGCGACTGTGGTTCGCGTGCGGCAAGCGGTGGCATGGGTATGCTTCGGTGATGATGGAGCGTTATGGCTTTAGTTTCGAGCGAGGGCAGTTAAGGTATAGCAATAATTTCCCTTAATATAATTTAATTGAAATAAATATATATATATATATATATGAATAGTATAGCAGAAAATTATTTTATAGTGAGGTTATATATGAATAAATAGAATATACACATATTTTAATTTTAAAAAACAGTGTGTGTGTGTGTGTGTGTATATGTAAAGTAACTTTCTTAACTTATATAAATTATTTTTAAGCAGCCTGAAAGTGGAACTAAAATAAATATGCATGTACATTTTATTTTATTTGCTCGATTCCTTTTAAATAATGTATTTTAGTGATTAATTTATTTGATAGACCTATTTAGTTAAATTATTAGTTACTAAAAAGATTCATTATAGGAAAATTAGTTTTGAACTAAGTCATTAGCTAATTAAATTTAAAAATGGCAATTAATTTGTTTTATTTACCAATTTAAATTATTTTTAGATTTTTAAAAGAAAAATATTAGTTCAAATTTAAATTATTAGATTAAGAATAAATTAATAGTTTAAAACCCAAATTATTAGCTAAATTAAACGAATAAATAAAGATTAACTATTCGATTTATTCGAATATTTATAAAATCATATAATTGTTTTGCAAGGTCAAAACCGTGAAATAAGTCAGAATTGTATTGGATTGCAAATAAAAGGGGCAAAGGTGAGATCTTCTCACTCACTTGGTTGTTTATTGAATTTAAATAGTTAAATTTAAGTTTGGGATGTGTGTAGATGAATATGATAATTTATCTATTGATGATATTAGATATAATAGTGTGTGTGTGTATACATATAATTGGAGTGATTGATTTCCCGCATTATATAGCGGATGAGACCCTATGCGCCGCATAATAGCGGATGATTGTATAAAATCCCATATACTACGATATTCCACCGCGAAGTGGAATTGGTATTTAATTGTTGTGCTCACATCTATGGATGTAGAGAAACAGGTTGGAGGGATCCAAATGTATTCCTCAAATATTTGAATTTGTTTCAATGTTGTGCATTGATCTATTTATAATCTGTGTATGATTATATTTGTGATTGAAATCGTTGGAGGTTATGGTTTGGTCGAATATATTTTTGGTATCGTAGGATACCAGAAATATAAAAACTTGATTTTTTGAAATTAAAGTAGAAAATTTTAAGTAAATAAATTTTAGAAATTGGATAAATTTAAAAGAAGAAATTTGTAAGTATGAAGGTTGATTTTTGAAATCTTATCAAATTAATTCCAAAATATGGGAAAAGATTTTAATAAAAGGATTTGAGTAATATTATTCAAAAGTTGAAGAATTTATTTAAAAAACAGATTTTATATAGTTTGAAAGAGATAGAGGAATTTATTTTAAATAAATTTGGAAATCAATTTGGAATATGACTAGGTGTCTAAAAAAATAAATCTTTTGGAAATCGATTTGGAAATAAATTTGGTGTTTGGAAATAAAATTTGAAAATCAAACTGGAAATTGATTTGGTGTTTTGGAAATAAATTTAGAAATCCATTTGGAAATTGATTTGGTGTTTTAGAAATAAATTTATAAATCTTGGAAATTGATTTGGTGTTTCAGAAATAAATTTTAGAAATAAATTTGGAATTTGATTTGGTGTTGAAAGTGAATATTTGAAAATCGATTTTATAATCGTATATCAGTGGATATTTGAAAATTTTAAATTCACAGTGGGTATTTATAAAGGAAAGGGAAATTTGTTTTAAAAATTAATATTGGTTTATTTTTAAAGTGTGGAAAGAAATTTGCGGATTTGGAATGTGATTTGAAATAAATCAAGAAAGATTTTTTAACTGATTTAGAGGGACCATTTTGAAATGGAAAGAGAATTCTTCCCTGAAAGCTGAGTATATTTTCAAAATAGCTTTTGAAGTATAAATTAAAAGTTCTAGAAATTGATTTGAAATAATATTGTTGGAGAAATTATTTTTTGGAATTGTTTTTTAATCTTTAAAGTAAAGATTTGTTTAGTTAATTATAGAAATGATTATTTTAAAGATTTAACTGATATTTGATTTAGAAATTGGTTATTTAAATATTTATACTCTATCAACTAATTTTATTTTAAAATTAGTTTTGGACTTAAAGTTTATATGTGATATTAGTATAATAATTTCATAAGTAATATTTAAGTAAGTGTTTAAAATAGTTTTATTTAAGTAAGTGTTTAAAATAGTTTTATTTTAAATGTTTCCAAGTACAGTTTGGATAAGTGATTTAAACTATTTTAAAGTATTCGGACTTGGCATATTTTCAGTGGAAATAAATATTTGGAAATTTATTCCACGTGAGGAAAGTGATTTGAAATTTGTTTTCAAAGTGTTGAAGTATTAAATTTGTATCTTATAGAGATATGTCGAAAAATAATAATTGGGGGAAAATTATTCGAAATCTGGTGATTGTTGTGAATGTTGATTGATAGTTAAATAACCGACTATTAATGTTGGCCTTTAAACGGCGTTTGAATTTCGATGCGACCGGGGGTCGCATTCCAAATGGATATTCGAAAACCACATCGAATCTTTGTGATGGATCTTTTGTTTAAAAGATCGAAGTGGAATTTTGTTGTGATTTATTTGAAACTTGAATGTAACACTTATTTTTAAAATAAGCGCTCGTTATTCGGATTAGCCGGGAGAGGACTTTGTGTCATAATACTCATTCCGAATAATGATACGACGAAATGGGATTGCATTTGAAGATGGTGTTGAAGACCGAGTATTTTTTGAAAACGAAAGGATTACCTTCAAATGTCTCTGCACCGAGTTTCTCCAGTATAAAGATTATATCACCTTTGTGATGGGAAGTCCAGACGTGATTAGTGAATATCCGGATTGCAAGGGCTTCTTTGAAGTGCCTTGGGTTCCGTTCGATCCTGGAACGGACTTGTATGGATTTGTGTCTGACATTACACTTTGAGATATAAAGCTGGTTTCTATCAAATACATTTCTGTTGGTGGCGGAGAATTTATTCTCTTAGCTTAACACCCTTCTTTGAGACATACGAGCTCAAAGATTATGTAGTTGATGGTTAATTGTGATATACTCCCAATTTGGTAGTGTGGCATACGAAGTGCTGCTGATCATTTGTTGATCGAAGCATGGCTTTTGTGAAAAGCATAGCTTTGTGGACGAGACCTCGTCGGACCTCACACCCCGAACATGGACGAAATAGGAAGAATGTGGTGAGGTTATGAGGGTCGCGTCCTTTAGGGTAGCCATTTCCTTCTGGAAAAGGGTGGTGTCATGGTATGGAGCCTAGATACTTAACTTATGTGGTTGTTGCAAAATTTATTACTTTGTGGTTGTTTCTTTGTGATTGAGGATACTCGGATAAAGGTTGCTAACGACCGGGGGATGACATACTCGTGTAGTAGTAACCTAGTTACAAAGGTAACCCGGCCTTGTGTAGGCAGAGATCCGGTTAGGTTCTCCGGGCGCCCCTCCAAATGCGTACCCATGTGGCGATAGGAAGTTCCTTAGCCTGACCATTTGTTGAAAATCCAATCTCCAATACGCGCCTTGTATGGTTTTAGTTGTATAACCTGCCATTTACTTATGGTGGTCACCACGATTTAGATGGTAGCCATAGTAGGCATACAATAATTGTTGTATGCTAGCTAAGATTAATATCATACTTTCGAAAGGTTTTCTACACTATGCATTAATAATAATGTCAAAAGATTTTTGCGTATTAAGCATGTTTGACTATCATAAGGAGAAAACTCCTCCAATTCTGCGTTTGCATTGTGTGTGTGGCGGGAGGCCTTATGGTAGTTTCATTTTCCAAAAGCATAGAGGATTTACTTTTATTTTCTTTGTGAAAATAATTTCTTTTAAGATCTCACATCAGTCCCATGGCTAACCTAGAGTTTATTGTTCCCTTATTAAACTCTGGGTGCCCACAATTTTCCACACGGGCAGCCTAGAGTCAAGTTATCAGTTTTTCTGAAGCGAAGTCGGAAAAATATGTTGTGGAGATCTGGAGGCAAGCGGAATGGCGAGGCGTATCACTTACATATGTTATATTATTTTCCGCTGTTTGTTGTTGTAACACTATGATGATGTATGTATAAACTGATATAGTGCTTTTGTTTTAAAGATTATTCATTTATCTATTATATTTATCCCGCTGCGAAATGTGAGATTCTGTCATTGTTTCTGTTTTCTTCTTCCATCTGCTTCTTCTTTAACCCTAACGGTTCGGTTTTCCAGCATTCGATTGTGCGGAATTTGATACAGTGGACATATTAATGTCGACATCCAGGCGTCGAAAGCCTAGACCGTTACAATGTGGTATCAGAGCATTTGGTTAAGCGACAACCTTGGCTTTGGTAGGGAATACTCATTAGAAATAGAGTTAGTAGTACTTTAGAATGAGTTCGAGTTTATTAATAGATATGAGCGCGTATTTATTAGTGAATATAAAAAATTGTTTTATATTGTGTTGACTTATCGATTGAGTGTTTACAGATTCGGGTCAATATGTGGGACGCCATTTTATCGATAGTGGTTTCTAAACTCTTAAACAAGTTAAATCGACATAGTATTGTATTAAAATAGCTTAAAAAAATAAAAATTTTCCAAATTATTTTTGTATATAAAAGGAATAATCTTTGTAAATTATTTAGTATATGGCTGCTTGGTTGTTAGGAAATGATAATATTAAATTATTATCATTGATTATTGAATAAGAAATTGAAATCATAATCAAAAGTTAAGAAATAAAATCCATATACAAATGGGGTTTGTGAATGTAAATGTGATTTATAATTTGAAATAAAATTCCAGAGAAATATTCAAAAGAATTTGAAAGGATTTGAAAATTTTGGAATTTTGGTGAAAAGTTTAATCCCTTTGATTTGAAAATGATTTTCAAGGGTTTTTGAAAAAATGTTTTGAAGGGATAAAAGCACTAAACTCTTTTCGGTCGCTGGAAAATAATTCCAGTGATGATTGCGACATCATCATTGTTCATTTTCGAGTTTTCAAAAGAGGAATTGCTACCAAATTATTTTAAACGGAAGTTGTTTGGAAAACTGGGATTGGTTTTGAAAATTCAAAAGATAATTTGAATTGATTTAAAAAATGATTTTTGAAAGGTTGGAAAGACTCTAGAATTTTATTAAAATAGTTATGGAATAAAATTTAGTAAAGTGGAAAATAAAATTGTGAATGAATAAATAAATTTACGATTACAAGTAAATGAAAGTGAAATTGAATGTTGAAATTTATTTCGAATTTGTAAGTAAATAGAACTGGAATTGGAAATTGAATTTGATTTGTGATAAAAAAAAGCGAAGTAATATAATAAAATTAGTAAGTGAAACTAATTGAAGGAATAACCAAATAGATAAGGTTTGAAATGAATTGAATCCAATATTTATAAATGAAAGGTGAACTGAATTATATGTAATTGGAAATCTAGTTTAAATAAAAATATAGATAAAACCTAAGTGGTGAATTGAAAATTAAATATAGGAAGTATATGGAAAATTGCATTGAACTTAAGAAATAAATTGCAAAGCTCTTAAGCAAAACATGGTACTGAATAATGTACTAAGATTAAGCTGGAAATTGAAAAATGGTGAATGAAACTCAAAATTAATGTGAATAAAAGAAAATTGATACAGTTTATAATCAATAGAAATAAATATGTAGGATGTATGTATATTATTTTATTCGCATAGCGATTTGATCCAAAATTCGAGCACAGAATTTCGAGATAGTTATATCGATCCGAGTTGGGATTATTCACTCGATTTTCGACAACTAACCTGGATATGGACTTTTGGTTGATTCTGGAAATTCTCTATCATAGTTTATGGTTATGCAAGGAGAATGACGGTTTCTGATCAAGAAAGCAGAACTGAGTCCGCACTAGGAAGTCGGGTGGACGATACTAGTTCGAAAGCGAAATTGTGTGATCAAGTAAGCGATCGAATTTGATATTGCATACGAATGATATAAGTATATCGTACGGATTTTAATGAAATAACTATTGAAACTTTAGCAAAGAAAAGTACAAAATGGTTTTGAATGTTGTAATTGGATATTATTGTTAAGTAAGATATACAGGTGTTATAAAGGAAAAAGGGAATTGGATTTTGATTTCGAAGATAAATTTTGAATTGCTCGTCAAAAGGTATGTATTTAAATTTTAGTATGAAATTTGATTATTTTCGTGTCTAGCTGCTTGGCTTTTCGATTTCTTTTTAAATTTGGGGGCCCATGGTGGCATTTTGTAGTCGTACCGAGCTAGCCGCGCAAAGGAGACGCTGGCGAAATTTTTCGAAAATTTAGGAAGTTTGAAAATTTTTGAGAAATTTTGATAATTTAAAATTTTGAATTTAAATTTGAATTGTTGAGAACATAATATTGTTTGGAAACTATGAAAGAGTTTGGAAAGTTAATAAGAGGGCTAATATGTCTTCATTAAAAAGATTTGTTTTGACAAGTTGATAAAACTGTCTGGTTTTGGGAAAACGATAAACGGGTTAAGGGTCATTCTTCTTAACTAGTAATTTCGGAACGAAATTCTTTTAAGAAGGAAGAATGTGATGACCCCAAAATTTTGAACATTTGAAGAGAAGATATTTAATTGATTTTAAATATTTGAAAGTTAATTTAACTTGAATTTCAAATAGTAGGATATATTTGGCAATTAAATTATTAAATTTAATTATTGAAGTTGGGTAAAAAGTTTAATCTTCAGTTTTAAGCTTGTTCAAGATAATTTGATAGCTTAGAAAATTCATATTGATAATACTGAAGATAAGGAAAGCTTCAGAATTGAATTTGGAAATGTTTTATTCAATTTTGAATTTATATTGTTTAAATCGATATTTAAAAATATCTTCCGAGGCACAGTCTCATAATTTGGCGAAACCAGTTCCATTGGATTCGTAATATTGTATTATTATTGGATTTCAATTTTCAAAGTGTTTGGAGTGATCGATTGGCCGTACGGTCAATAAACGCGCTGAAACTAAATCGAAAATTCGATATTTTAACTGATCCAAAAAGTTGTCTTCTCCATACGATCGAATTTGCCCTCGAAACCTTTTCCAGTGCGTTCTGAATAGTGGTTTAACATTATAAAAGCCTAGCGGCATGCCTCGATTGGAGTTTGAAATTTTGGGCTTCGAATTAGAGACGATTTAAATTTGGATTTAAATTTTAAAAGTAAAGAAAATATAATCAAAACCATATATCATGCTCAGACATGTGGAGACAATTTTAGCTATTTATTTCTTTTATTCTGATTAAATTCAATACGCGTTCATTTTTTAACAATAAGCAAACAAAGACACTATTTATTTTCATTCAAAAGCCAAAAAAAACAAATTCTTTTCTTTCTCCTCATAAATGAAACCAAAATTAGATTGAGCCAAAGAAAACTTATAAAAAAAATGGCGGCGTTTTTTCTAAAAGGGGTGAAAGCTTTTGCTGCCTCAATTTTAATCATGATGGCGATTGGGGTTACAAGCGCACGCAAGTAAATCGCAAGTAGTCTAGGCTATCACGGCATCAAATCGAGCTAGGGATTCGTGTCGATCGAGGGTTTCGGGGAGAGACAGTGCCGCGCACAGAGGGGTGGCATGGCCGCGTCTGCATTCGTGTTCGAGGTCGTGGTGAGGTGTGGCATCCAAGGGGATCGCGGGCTAGGGTTCTGGAGACTGTGGTTCGCGTGCGGCAAGCGGTGGCATGGGTATGCTTCGGTGATGATGGAGCGATATGGCTTTAGTTTCGAGCAGGGGGTAGTTAAGGTATAGTAGTTAATTTCCCTTAATTTAATTTAATTGAAATAAATTTATATATGTATGAATAATATAGCAGAAAATTATTTTAAAGTGAGGTTATATATAAATAAACAGAATATACACATATTTTAATTTTAAAGAACAGTATATATATGTGTGTGTGTGTGTAAAGTAACTTTCTTAACTTATATAAATTATTTTTAAGCAGCCTGAAAGTGGAATTAAAATAAATATGCATGTACATTTTCTTTTATTTACTCGATTCATTTTAAATAATGTATTTTGGTGATCAATTTATTTAATAAACCTATTTAGTTAAATTCTTAGTTACTAAAAATATTTATTAAAGGAAAATATGTTTTGAACTAAGTCATTAGCTAATTAAATTTAAAAATGACAATTATTTTATTTTATTTACCAATTTAAATTGTTTCTAGATTTTTAAAAGAAAAATATTAGATCAAATTAAATTATAAGATTAAGAACAAATATTAGTTTAAAACCTGAATTATTAACTAAATTAAATGAATAGATAGAGATTAACTATTTGATTTATTCGAATATTAATAAAATCATATAATTGTTATGCAAGGTCAAAACCGTGAAATCAAGTCGTAATTGGATTGGACTGCAATTAAAAGGGGCAAAGGTGAGATCTTCTCACTCACTTGGTTGTTTATTGAATTTAAATAGTTAAATTTATATTAGGGACGTGTTTGGATGAATTTGATAATTTATCTATTGATGATATTAGATATAGTAGTGTGTATATATATATTTGGAGTGATTGATTTCCCGCATTATATAGCGGATAACACCCTATGCGCCGTATAATAGCGGATGATTTTATATAATCCCATATACCGCGATATTCCACCTCGAAGTGGAAGTGGTATTTAATTGTTGTGCTAACATCTATGAATGCAGGGAAATAGGTTGGAGGGATCCAACTGGATTTCTCAAATATTTGAATTTGTTTCAATGTTGTGTGTTGATCTATTTATAATCTGTGTATGCTTATATTTATGATTGAAATCATTGGAGGCTATGTTTTGGCCGAATATATTTTTGGTATCGTAGGATACCAGAAATATAAAAACTTGATTTTGGAAATTAAAGTAGAAAATTTTAATTAAATGAATTTTAGAAATTGGATAATTTTAAAAGAAGAAATTTAAAAGTATAAAGGTTGATTTTTGAAATCTTATCAAATTAATTCCAAAATATGGGAAAAGATTTTAATAAATGATTTCAAGTAATATTATTCAAAAGTTGACGAATTTATTTAAAATACGGAATTTAAATAGTTTGAAAGAGATACAGGTACTTACTTTAAAAGGAAATAAATTTGGAAATTGATTTGGTATTTAAAAAAAATAAATCTTTGGGAAATCGATTTGGAAATAAATTTGGTATTTGGAAATAAAATTTGGAAATCAAATTGGAAATTGATTTGATGTTTTGGAAATAAATTTAGAAATCCATTTGGAAATTGATTTGGTGTTTTGGAAGTAAATTTAGAAATCCATTCGGAAATTGATTTGGTGTTTTGGAAATAAATTTAGAAATCGATTTGGAAATTGATTTGCTGTTTTGGAAATAAATTTTAGAAATAAATTTGGAATTTTATTTGGTGTTGAAAGCGAATATTTGAAAATCGATTTTTAAAATCATATATCGGTGGATATTTGGAAAATTTAAATTCACAATGAGAATTTATAAAGGGAAGGGAAATTTGTTTTAAAAATAAATATTGGTTTATTTTAAAAGTGTGGAAAGAAATTTGCGGATTTGGAATGTGAATTGAAATAAATCAAGAAAGATTTGTTAATTGATTTAAAGGGACCATTTTGAAATGGAAAGAGAATTCTTCCCTGGAAAGCCGAGTATATTTTCAAAATAGCTTTTGAAGTATAAATTAAAAGTTCTAGAAATTGATTTGAAAGAATATTGTTGGAGAAATTATTCTTGGGAATTGTTTTTATCTTTAAAGTAAAGATTTATTTAGTTAAGTATAGAAATGATTATTTTAAAGATTTAATTGATATTTGATTTAGAAATTGGTTATTTAAATATTTATACTCTATCTACTAATTTTATTTTAAAAGGAAAAATATATGTAGATTTAGTACAATTGGCCTTTTCCCAAATTTTACTTTTTGCAATCCCGATGAATATAATTAATCTTATTTACTTAGGACTGATCCGCTATAATATAATCAATGACTTCTTATATAGCTAGAACGACCCTAACTCACTAGAGGCTCGGGAAAAAAAAGAGAAGATGGAAAATTCTAGTATACGAACTGATGGTAACAGCAGCGATTTCAATATAAGAGGAAGATCTAATGATTTTGATATAAATAAAAAATACAAAAATTTATGGGTTCAGTGCGAAAATTGTTATGGATTAAATTATTAAAAAAAAATTAGATCAAAAATGAATATTTATTTAAGTAAGTGTTTAAAATAGTTTTATTTTAAATGTTTCAAAGTATATTTTGGATATGTGATTTAACTTATTTTAAAGTATTCATACTCGGCATATTTTCAGTGGAAATAAATATTTTGAAATTTATTCCATGTGAGGAAAGTGATTTGAAATTTGTTTTCAAAGTGTTGAAGTGTTAAATTTGTATCTTGCGGAGGTATGTTGGAAAAAAAATTGAGGGAAAATTATTTAAAATCTGGTGATTGTTGTGAATGTTGATTGATGGTTAAATTACCAACTACCAATATTGGCCTTTAAACGGCATTTGAATTTCGATGCGACCGGGGTCGGATTGCAAATGGATATCCGAAAACCACATTGAATCTTTGTGATGGATCTTTTGTTTAAAAGATCAAAGTGGAAATTTTTGTGATTTGTTTAAAATCTGAATGTAACACTTATTTTAAAATAAGCACCCGTTATTCGGATTAGCCGGGAGAAGACTTTGTGTCATAAAACCCATTCCGATTAATGATACGACGAAATAGGATTGCATTTGAAGATGATGTTGAAGACCGGGTATTTTTGAAAACGAAAGGATTACCTGTCGAATATCTCTGCACCGAGTTGCTCTGGTATAGAGATTATATCATCCTTTGTGATGGGAAGTCCGGACGTGATTAGTGAATATCCAGATTACAAGGGCTTCTTTGAAGTGCCTTGGGTTCCGTTCGATCACGGAACGGACTTGTATGGATGTGTGTCTGACATTACACTTTAAGATATAAAGCTGGTTTCTATCAAATACATTTCTGTTGGTGACGGATAGTTTATTCTCTAAGCTTAACACCCTTCTCTGAGACGTACGAGCTCAGAGGTTATGTAGTCAATGGTTACTAGTGATATACTCCAAATTTGGTAGTGTGGCATACGAAGTGCTGCTGATCATTTGTTGATCGAAGCATGGCTTTTGTGAAAATCATAGCTTTGTAGACGTGACCTCATCGGACCTCACGTCGAAACAGGAAGAATGCGGCAAGGTTATGAGGGTCGCACCCTTTAGGGTATGCCATTTCCTTCTGAAAAAGGGTCGTATCATGGTATGGATCCCAGATACTTAACTTATGTGGTTGCTGCAAAATTTATTACTTTAGGGTTGTTGCTTTGTGGTTGAGGATCCTTAGATAAAGGTCGCTAACGATTGTTGGGATGGCATACTCGTGTAGTAGTTACCTAGTTATAGAGGCAACCCGGCCTTTTGTTGGCAGAGATCCGGTTAGGTTCTCGGGTCGTCCCTCCAGAGGTGTACCCATGTGGCAATCGGAAGTTCTTTAGCCTGACCATTTGTTGGAAATCCAATTTCCAATACGCGCCTTGTACGGTTTTAGTTATATAAGATGCCATTACTTATGGTGGTCGCCACTGTTTTGATGGTAGCTATAGTAGGCATACAATAATGGTTGCATGCTGGCTAAGATTATTATTATACTTTCGAAAGGTTTTCTGCACTATGCACTAATAATAATATCACAAGGTTTTCGCGTATCAAGCATGTTTGACTATCATAAGGAGAAATCTCCTTCAATTCTGCGTTTGCATTATGTGTGTGGCGGGTGGCCTTATGGTAGTTTAATTTCCAAAAGCATAGTGGATTTCTTTTTATTTTCTTTATGAAAATAACTATTTTTAAGATCTCACACCAGTCCCATGACTGACCTGGAGTTTATTGTTCCCTTTCTAAAATCAGGGTATACATAATTTTCCACACGGACAGCCTAAAGTCAGGTTATCAGTTATTTCAAAGCGAAGTCCGAAAAATATGCTATGGAAATCTGGAGGCAAGCTGAACGGCGAGGCATATCACTTATATATGTTATATTCTTTTCAGCTGGTTGTTGTTGTAACACTCTGATGATGTATGTATAAATGATATAGTGCTTTTGTTTTGAAGAATATTCATTTATCTATTATATTTGTTCTGCTGTGAAATGTGAGATTTTGTCATTGTTTCTATTTTCTTCTTCTATCTTCTTCTTCTTTAACCCTAACGTTTTGGTTTTTTGGCATTTAGTTGTGCGGCATTTTATATAATGGACATATTGATGTCGACATTAGGGCGTCGAAAGCCTAGACCTTTACATTATGGGTACGTTCACCAACATTATTAGCATGGCTTTGAGGTTTGAGGCTCTTGATATTAAGGAAGGAGTCTAGAAGGGTGTAGTACCAGCAATAAGTGCCAAGCCTTTATCAGTTATACCAGTTGAAAGAAAGCCAAACTTCAAGCATTAGTTTAAGGGAAAGAAGCAGGGTGCAAGGAAGAAACCCGAAGATGGCGCTTCAGCATAAAAGAAGCAGACCAACTTGGCCGGCATTCTTTAGTTCAAGTGAATTAAGATGGGCCACTTTGTAAATCATTGCTCAATTGCAACATGTTTTAATTGCGGCCAGCCATGACATACGAAGAATGAGTACCCTCTTCCTAAAAAGGGATCTCAAGGACAGACTTTTACCATCGAAGAGTTACCATCCACTTCTTCATATCATAAAGGGAAGCAAGTTTGCGAGGTACATTATCCATCTATGATATTCCTCTAATGGTGCTATTTGATACATGATCTTCCCATAGTTCTTTTTCTTATGATCTAATGGACAAACTAAACCTTAAATATGTAATCATAAGTAATCCTCTTTGTGTGTCAAACCCAATTGGAGGTCCGAAAAATCTTGACAATATGTGTCTAATTGTACCTATTTCTCGTCGAAATCATCTCTTTCCTTTTGAATTGTTTGTTCTTGGGTTTATGCTTTTGGAGTGTTGCTTGGAATGGATTGGTTATCTAAGTTTAAAGCTAGCTTGGATTGTGGTAGAAGGCTCGTTAGAGTTAGTGATGTAGGAGATGTTGGTGTTGATATTAGTTGTGAAGAGGCTAAGAAGTTAATAAGAAGTTTTCTCTATTCAATCGAAGTGGCTAAAGTGGAGCTAGGAGATGTGCCGGTTGTTCGAGATTTCACTGATATTTTTAATGAGTTGCACGGTTTACGTCCGCATTGTGAAGTCGAGTTCCTTTTAGGAACTAGACCTATTGCACAACCCTTACGAAGGATGGCTCCAAAATAGAAGAGGGAGTTAGAAAGGTAGACTTATGATTTGTTGCAAGAGGGCTTGATCCGACATAGCACCTCGAGTTGGGGATTGCCAATCGTCTTTGTTACAAAGGCAGACGGTTCTCTAAGATTTTGCGTAGACTATCAAGAGTTGAACAAAAGAACTACCAAGAATAAATATCCTTTGCCAAGGATCGATGATATGTTTGACCAACTCCACGGTGCCCAGATATTTTCCCAATTAGATCTTGCCACCGGTTTCCAACAATTGAGAGTGGTAGAGAAGAATGTTCCCTTTATAGCTTTTCAAACTCCTGAAAATTTCTACGAGTGGTAAGTTATGCCGTTTGGATTGACTAACACACCCACTTATTTTGTGGACTTAATGAATCGAGTATTTTGAGACATTCTTAATAAATTTGTTCTCATCTTTATTGATGACATTGTTATCTATTCTAAGACAAAGAAGGAACATAAATATCATCTCTGTGCCATACTCGATACCTTAAGAAGCCATGTGTTAAAGGCTAAGTTTTCCAAGTGTCATTTTTGGAAATCCGAAGTTAGGTTTCTAAGGCATGTTATTTCGAGTGAAGGCATATTGGCGGAACCAGCCAAAGTTGTGGTGGTTGAAGATTAGAAGGAGCCCGAAAGTGTGACGGAAGTTAGAAGTTTCTTGGGATTGGCTAGTTTTCAACGTAGGTTTATCAAGGACTTCTCGAAGATTGCTTCTCATTTCACGAAGTTAACAAAGAAAGATGTTAAGTTCATTTGGACTTCTAAGTGTGATCAAGCATTCAACGAATTGAAAGAGAAGTTGACTAGCACTCCTGTATTAACCATTCCAAATGGGAGAGAAGGTTTAACCATGTATAAAGATGCTTATGGAACAGGATTGGGAGAAGTTCTGATGCAACATGGGAAATATATTTCCTATGCGAGTCGATAGCTAAAGCCGCATGAGAAAAATTATGCTACACACGATTTAGACCTTTTAGCTGTTGTCTTCGCACTAAAGATGTGGAGGCATTATCTTTTGGGTGAAAGGTTCAAGTTATACATGGACCATAAATCCTTAAAATACCTTTTTACCAAGAAAGATTTGAATTTTAGGTAGTAGAGTTAGCTGGAGTTTCTCGCCTCTTATGATCTAGAGGTTCTTTATACCTCTGGAAAAGCAAATGTCGTTGCTGATGCATTGAGTAGGAATGTAGCAATGGTTGCAAATCTAGTAGTTAAGCCAGTATTGTTAGAGAGAATTGCATCTAGTTAAGAGGCAGATCCTATTTTAGCTCGACTTAAGAAGGATGTTGAAGAAGGTGTTGTTTCTAGCTTTGAGATTGATCTCCAGGGCCTATTGAAAATGAATGGGCATATTCGTGTTTAGATTTTAATGGACTTAGGCAAGAAGTGTTAGCCAAATGCCACCATTCAAAGTCATCTTTTCATCCAGGAGTGACCAAGATGTTCAAAGATATGAAGAGGGTATTCTGGTGAAAAGGGGTGAAGCGAGATATTTCAATCATTGTGAGTCGTTGTGCAAACTGCCAACAGATTAAGAGTGACTAGTAGAAGACAGTTGGATTTCTTCAGCCATTGAGATCCTAAAGTGGAAGCGGGAGCAGATCTCTATGGAATTTATTGATGGTCTTTCTAGGTCAAGAAGAGATAATGATGGCATTTGGGTTATAGTTGATCGACTAACCAAGAGTGCATATTTCGTTCCTGTTAAGCTGACTAGGACTGCTATGAGTCTGGCGAGTTTGTACGTGAAGGAGATTATGAGACTCCATGGGATTCCTCATAGTATTGTAAGTGATCAAGACCCGATATTCACCATTAGGTTCTGGGAGGGATTACAGAATGCTTTAAGGACTGAGCTAATTCTAAGTACAGCCTACCATCCTCAAACAGATGGGCAAACAGAGAGAATGAACTGGATCATGGAAGATTTATTGCGAGCATGCATTCTAGACTTCGAGGGTTCTTGGGAAGATCATTTACCCTTAGTCGAATTCACTTATAACGATAGCTATCAAGCAAGCATTGGTATAGCCCCTTCGAAGCTCTTTATGGTCGTCCATGTCGTTCTCCTTCGTGTTGGGTTGAATCTGGAGATAGACTTGTTCTTGGACCCGACAAAATTTTAGAAGCCAATGAGACGCTAGCTGATATTAGAAGAAAGATGAAGGAAGTGCAAGATCGGTAAAAGTGTTAAGCAGATCAAAGGCTTAGGGATCTAGAGTTCTTAGTCGGGGACTTGGTATTTCTAAAAGTCTCTCCTTTGAGAAGTGTCATGAGGTTTGGGAAGATAGGGAAGTTAGCCCCTCGATATATTAGCCCTTTTCCCTTATTGGACCGGATTGGTAAACTTGCATATAAAGTGGAGTTAGATCGAATATCAGATGTGCACAGCGTATTTGACGTATTTCATTTACGTAAGTATGTACACGACCCTTCGATGATAGTAGAACTGGGACAACAAGTTGATTTGGAGGTTTGACCTAACCTAACCATTCTTAGGCGGCATATTCTTAATGTCGCTCGAGACATAAAGCAATTAAGGAAGAAGGTTGTGAATCTTGTTAAGGTTCAATGGAGTGGAGATGTTAGAGATTGTACTTGGGAAACTGAGGACTATATTAGAGATTCTTATCCAGAGTTGATATAGTTGTTGTTTGTATTTTGTTTCTTTTTAGTGTACTCACCAGTTGTGTTGAGATCACTTTCTTGTATCTTTGTGTGATATATATAATATCATTTGGGTTTCTTTGAAATCTAGAGTTTATCTTGTTAATTTCAAGGATGAAATTTCCTTTAAGGAAGGAAGGATGTGACGACCCATAATTTAATCACTTTGAATTTGAATAGCTAGTATGTTTTTAAATGATTAAATAATAAATTTTATATCTAGAATAAAATTTTGGATAAAACGTCTCGAATGGATTTTTTTAAACTGTTGTAAAATGTTAGTTTAAAGATGGTTTGAGTTATAATGCGGTTAGTGGTACCAATTTATTTAAGAATAAGTTTTCCTAATAAAACAGAATAGTATAATTACTTGCCTAATAAAACAAGAAAGAATCATTAACCCTGCCTAATAAAATAGAATAGTATAATTACTTGCCTAATAAAACAAGAGAGAACTATTAACCTTGCCTAATAAAATAGAAAAGTATAATTACTTGCCTAATAAAATAGAACAGTATAATTACTTGCCTAATGAAACAAATAGCATAATGATTATTATATTCCATGCGAATGATTGCCGTTGGACCAAAATTTGATCGACTCAGGTTCTGCCATGCGGATGGTTGCCATAGGACCAAAATCTGGTCGAATCATGTTATGCCATAGTTGATAAGGAGGATTCCTGTTGGAAAAAATATGGTCGAATCAAATTAAGCCATCAAGATGTTTCCTATTGGACCAAAAGGTGGTCGAATAAAATTAGGCCATTAAGATGTTTTATATTGGACCAAAATGTGGTCGAATCAAATTAGGCCATAAGGCTAGTTTCTATTGGACCAAAATCTAGTTGAATCTGTTTAGGCTATAGGAAATGACTAAAGTACCCTTCTCTTCACCTATAAATAGCCAAGTCCATATCTCATTTTAATTCATTCACAACTAAATAAAATAACTAAATTCATTATCAAAGGTGAAGTATTCCAAGTCTCGATCAAAGCAAATATGACGTGAGTACATTCCTTGTTTTCATAGTTTAGTGGGTTAACTTTTTCCTGTGAGTACATTCCTTGTTTTCATAGTTTAGTGGGTGTAACTTATTCTGTGAGTATATTCCTTGTTTTCATAGTTAAGTGGGTGTAACTTATTCTGTGAGTATATTCCTTGTTTTCATAGTTTAGCGAGTATATTCCTTGTTTTCATAGTTTAGTGAGTATGTTCCTTGTTTTCATAGTTTAGCGAATATATTCCTTACTTTCATAGTTTAGCGAGTATAACCTATTCTATGAGTATATTCCTTGTTTTTATAGTTTAATGGGTATAACTTATTCTATGAGTATAATTTAATTATTTTACAGTTAGTGTAATCTTAATCTCTTTCCTTTGACTCATTCACATTTTAACAAATGTTGTGTTAACTATTGGTTGCAAATTGTTAATAATAATGAGTCTGTTATTATTCTTATTATTATTCTTGTTTGCTTGTTTGATTTGTGCTCGGCCAGTATATGAGCAATAACTTTGATGTTTAGTTATAGGGAACTTACACCACCTTTTAACATAGGATTGACATTTAGTGACTTTTTGGTTTAAAGGAAATAACACCCCTTTTAGCTATCTGATTTGATTAAGAGGGAGCTTCACCCCTCTTGGTCGTATTATTCTATAAAGATGATGGGTTTAAGTTATGATTGAAAGGGACAGCGGATTAAGGATCTTAAGGCTAATTGAACACTAGAGGAGGGGTGAATAGTGTTTTATGGATTATAAGACTAGTATGAACTAACTTAACAATTATGACACAAACAAATGCAGAAAGTAAATAAAAACAGTAAAAGGAAAGTGCACACTGGATTTTATATTGGTTCGGAGTTACCCTACATCCAGTCCTGTACCAAGGCAAACTACCTCATACGGATTTTTATTATACCAATGTCAAGATTACCTTGAGGTACCCTCCTGTCTCATAAGTCCGGTGAAAACTCTCTTGATTTACGAGCCACAAGATTACCCAATTGATTTCTAGGCACAACCACAACTTATATAGAGACTCGTTAAACATTTGATTACAAATTGATCCTATAACTCTGAATAGCACTTTGATCCTCGAGAGAGGGCAGAGAATCAAATATGAATGAGATTCTAATTTGATTCACTTAAGATTCAGCAAAATTTCGGTAGATCTTAAAATATAAAAAATATAGAATATGGATTTGTGGAGAAGAAGAAGTGAATAAAATATGAAATTAGTTGGTTAAAAAATTCGTTTGTGAAGGATATTCATAAAGCATCAACGGTCATAACCATTCGTGAAGAGATTTAAATGAATAGACACTTCTTTTAAAATTAAAAATTTTGAATTCAATGACCACCATGTCGACGCGGGGTATCCCATGATGTTGACATCCCTATGTTAAAAACAATGTAAAATTTGTTTTGAATATGGCATTGAAAGGAAAACAAGATAAAATGATTCTGAAGTCAAATAAACTAATTTTCCTATGTTTTAAAATAAAGAAGAGTAGAAAAATATATTTTTAGAATGTATGTGTGCATATTTATACATATAAATTTGACTTTAAATCTCAAATATATATGTTATAAAGAATATTTAAAAATCAGAAGATAGTTTTAAAATCAAATGAAGTTTAAAACAAGAGTTTATTTAAAAAAACAAAGAATATTTAAGGCTAAAACATCTTTTCGAAAATCATTTGGAAGGATAATTTTTAAGGCTAAAACATTTTGAAAAGCAGTTTTGAAAATCGTTTTACAAAACCATTTTGAAGTAGTTTTGCAAGCTTCTTCCTGCAACATATCTCGTCATATCAGGACTCAAGAACTTGTACAAAACTAGAATGTTCATGGGTTTGTAAGCCACTTGTCGTAGGTTTGTAAGCTACTTATCGTAGGTTTGTAAGCCACTAAGAAGGTAGAAATAGGTTCCATCCCAAATGAAATTAGGAATGAAGACGTCCACGATATTATGAAGTTTTAACAAAAAAACTAGACACATATCTTGAAATCTTGATCTTGATACTCATGAGTCTTCAAACTTGATTTCTTCATTCTCGATCTTTATACTGTACATTCTTCAAAAATCAGTACCTGCCTTATATATATCCTGCATAACAACATTCATATATATATATATATATATATATAGACAATAGTGCCAGTATATAAGTTATAATAAAATAAGTTACAAATGTTGTTGTCATCAAAACCACTCTCTCCAGTTCCTAACAATGATTTGAATGGAAGTTTTAAATCTTTGTTCAAAGTATTTTAAAGGAGCTTTAAAATTTATATAAATGATCTTTATAATTATAATGGAAAACATTTCATTTCTTGTAGACGATTATTTTTGACCCATTTAACTATGCTTTTGAAATATGAAATCCTCTTAATTGTTTTGTGAATATACTTATACCGATGGGATAAATATATGGATATTTTCCAAGCATTAAAAAGGTATAAGATTTAATTTCCATATACGATTGTTTTGTTATCTCCGATAGTTGATATCTTGACTATCAATTTTGATACCCTTCTTCCTTTTATTTTTGTTTTGTCGGTCTAGATCAATTTTTTCTCATTTAGAGCATTGATATCCTTTATCAAAAATGACTAAATAAAGAGCAAGTATGGGCCAAGCTATGTAGGGTTGCTCCCGTTAGGGTATTTTACATCTACTCTAGGTTGGTTTTGGTTGTATGCGCACAGAGATGTGAAATATTCGGACACCCGGTAAGGTTGGCAGAGTCTGGCTTAAAGGTTTTCGAGAGCCATGTAGTTCTCAAGTATATTTTCTAGAGGTATATTTTCGATAAGGAGGCCGAACCCTCCTAATCATTGTTGGAAAAATTCCCTTTCCTTATTTTTGATTCAAATCTTTGGATTGATTCTTTCTTAATTGCATTGGGAAGCGTCTTGCACTCTTCGTGATGTTTAATTATTTATGTCCATTCTTTTATACTTGGATGTTGTCCTTGTGAGGAAAAAACCCGTTCTGCATTTTTGCGACGTGGTCTAACTAGTTATTTTGTGTGTTCTATTTTTGGTGTTTATTCATACCAGACTTATTGTCTGATTCACATTGTTTGTTTTCCCTAAACTTTCGGGTACTCATTTATATTTTAGTAGTCTGAAAATGGCAGGTTTCTTTGGGCTCTTTTGAAGATGGTGGACTAGCAGGAGGCTTCTTATCTATTTAGCTATTTATTTCCGCTGTCATGAGATGTTGGTTCTATGTATGTATATTTATAGGCAGGTTTTTATAACTGCCTAGACCGATAGTAGTACTTTTGTTGTAACTCTGATAACTCCATGTTAGGGAGTAACCTTATGTACTGTCTTATTTTTATGTTATATTTATCCGTTCCGTTGTGAGATTATTGTTGTGTTCTTATATTTAACCCGTGACAACTCGTCTTTTAGATACTTGGGCAACGACACATGGATACTATGAATGTATTAAGTGTCGTTCTCAAGGGTCGGAAAGGTGGGTCGTCACAGTTAAGCAATTAGTTGAATGAGGCTTAACAATTCTATATACATTTGAGGTAGCAAATATTGTTTTAAAGTTTGTAAATAATCGTTGATAAATGAGAAAATACTTTAAAAGGGATTTTTTTATAAATAAAGCTAAGTGTAAATTGTTTTTGGGTTTATAATAAACAATGTTTTACCGACAATTTTTTTACCCTTGTTTTTATACACTTAGTGTTATCAATTTTGTCTTATAAAGGTGCATTTTGAAAGAGTAATTCTAAAAATGTTATATAATACTATAATATGGAGATCAAGCACAAGTTCAGTTCTTTTTGAAAAGAAAAAGTTTGATTCGTTAATGGAAATGAATCATTTCTATAAAGTGATTCACTTATATGGAAACGATTTATTTCTATAATTAGGACTAAACATCAAAGAAGTAAACTTATCACTATTTCAAAAGTTAAGAATAATCGTTGGATATGACTTTGAGGTAACACTTCTTCACTTGTCTAGTATTATTGTTAACCAAGAAATAGCAAAAGTTTGAATTCAATGAGTGGTGATAAGTATACAAGACTTAATTTTCATATGTGATCGTTTTATATCCTTAATTGTTGGTATCTCATCTATCAGTTACATTAGCTATTTATTATCGTCATTCTGAGACGATTGATTGCTCTATTGAGCATTGATATCCTTTGTTAGAAATGACTAAACCCAAAGCGGGAGTGTGGGCCAAGCTACATGGGGTGGCTCCCGTTAGGTTATTTTCACATCTCATCTAGTTTGGATTCAGTTGTGCACTTATATATGAAAATATTCGGGTTCTTGCCTAGGTTTGGCGAGGTCCGACTTGGAGGTTTTTGAGAGGTGTTACGGAGTATATAAGCTTCTTAGGAGTATAGCATTAGAGGTATACTCCAAGCGGTGCACCTTCCTAGTCATTTATTGGAAGTTTTCCTTTCCAAATTTGATTCGAATCCTTCAATCTATTTTTCTTTAAATTGCCACGAGTAAAGCCAAATCCTCTTCACGGCATTTGAGTATTGACTTAGTCCATTCTATCAAGTTGGACTGTTACCTTATTTTGTCCATTCCATCAAGCTGACTGTCACCTCATTCTATCCATTCTATCAAATTTGGCCAGTTATCTTATTTTATCTATTCTGTCTAGTTTTGATTTTGCTTGGATTATTTTCATTTTGCCAAGTTTTATTTTAATATTATATATGCTCATTCTTATTTGGATTTTCTCCCTGATGTTTATCTCCTCTCTTGCTTGTACAGATGTTATTTTTGTGAGGTAAAAACTCACTCCACGTCAGCGTTTCATAGAACTTTTATATGAATCTATTATTCGAGTTATCTCACACTGGTATTTCTAGATTGATTCGGGTATTATTTTATTATAATGATTAGGTCAGACCGAGTATTTTCCTAGGTTGGCTTTGGTGTTATGGAGATCTTGGAGGGGAGCTAGAGTGTAACTTTCCCTGATTTTTGCTAAGTCTAATGTGATAATTGAATTAATTTTTGAAATTAAATCTGTGAATTAAATAGAGTTTTTCTAAAATAAAAAATATATTGGTTGTTTATAGATATTAATTTTAAATTTAATTGAAAATTTATTTGAAATTTGAGAACAAAATATAAATTGTGTTTGAATTTTCAAAATTAATAAGATGTATGTTTATTTACTTTTAATTTGGAATTTGATTTAAAAATTGTATAAGTACAAAACAAAGCGTGATTTTGTAATTCAATAAATATCTTGAATTTAAATTTTCTATATATTTGAAACTAATAAAATTTTGTTTCTTAAATTTTGTAAATGTGCATTTTGATTTGAAAGATGTATAAGTATAAGTGATTGAAATTATCTTTTGAAAATAAATAAGAAAACATACATATGTAAAATTGGCTTATAAATTTATAAATTAAGATTAAGTAAGGTTTAAGTTATAAAATTATAAATTTACTTAGGTTAAGGGTTTAAACGCAATATTAAATCACATTGGACATTTGTAAAATAAGGAGATAAGTAGTTTTACAAGTGTTAGCTAATTGTACAAGTGGCAAGTCCTATTCTCTAAAATTTCTTAATAATGTGAATCAAAAGAAAGTAAAACCAAACCTGAAACAAAAAGAAAAACCAAAAGCCTGAAACCTGAATATATTTCAAAATTTGATCAAGGCAAACAAAAAGTAGTAGCTTAAATTCAGATGCATATCAATCAAGTCTAGATTCAAGTTTTCAATCTGAAAACAAAAAGAAATCAAAGCTAAGAAATGACAAAGAACATCTTCAACCTGAGCATGATTCAAATCTTAAGCAAGGCAGCTGATTCAACCAGATCAAAAGCCTGTAAACTCAAAGTAGAAACAGAAATGAAAATATGCAAAAAAAGAAAAACATCTTTAACCTGAAATTCAAAGCAAAACCAAATCTGGGAAGAAAACAACAAACCTGAAGCATTTATTCAACAAGCTAAGGATCGAATCCAAGTTCCAGTTTTCAGTTCAAAAAGTTGAGTTCTCTGTTTCAATACCTACAGGTGAGCAAACCAACCATTTAAGTTTGGATCTATGATTTATTTTGATGTGGTTGCTTATTGTTATTGAGATAAATGCCTGCATGTGTATATAGGTGTGTGTGTGTGGGGATTAAAATGTGTATGTACATGCATATATACCTCTTTTTATGTTTACAGACAAGAAACAGAAACTGAAATCATAATCTCATCCTATAATCATGAATAGGCTTAGGTATATAAATAGAAAATGATTGTAAGTGTATAATCTTATTTTTAAAATGATTTCGAAAATTTTATATTGATTAATCATTTCAGAATTAAAAATTTATAGTAATAATTTAAAATTTGTTCAAAGTGATGCATCTGGATTTCAAGTTTTAATTACATAAATGGGTTCATATTTCGAATTCATGATTTTTGATGATAAATTCATGATTTTTAAGTTGGAAAATCCCAAGCATTCGCGAGTTGAACAAAAAACTTGTTTTGGACAAATTTCGATGATCGGCGTGATAATGGTTGTTAAGTTTGGGCCTGTAGCTGATTGATGTGTCGTAGATCACTGGAAAAATGGTGGAAGGGTTTATAGGTGGCGGTGGCGACGACGTGACTCAATTTTAGGGCTTAGACCTAGGTTTTAGATAGGGTCGGAATGATAAACTGCGTCATCGTTAAGGGTTGTTGGGCAATTGCACCCAAGGGAACATGTGTTGGGGACTCAGGCGGAAGTCCTGATGAAGTGGCGAGGGTTCTGGTGATGGATGGCGTCATAGCGAGGCATTTCCAGGCAATTATTTTTTATTCCAGTTGGCTCAACCACGCTCGATTTTGATTTTGAGCTCGAACCCAGGTCTGGGTGGTCGGGGTTGATGGAGGAGGTCAACCATGATATGTGGGTGATCGCGACGTTGGTCGACGGCGACGCGATCGAGTGTACATGTGCACGTGCGTTGTACTGTGCATATTTGCCTGGGTTACTTGGTTGTTTGAAGTAGACGATGGCTACTCAGGCTCGTGTGCGTGCAGTAGAGCATTCGATTCGAAGCAGCTTTCGGGTGATAGGGGTTCGAGCTCGAGTTACAACTCGAGTAACTTCAATATTGGCTCGAGTGTGTTATTAAGTTGGAAGAACGAGAGTGTTCTGAATAGGGTTTTAAATATTTTTATCAAAACAAGTTTTTGGGAAAAAATATAAGGTGGCTGGGGAAAATCATGTAGTGAACTCGAAGCAGATGTTAGTTTGACTCGGGGAAATTTCGTGTGGGCTCGGGTTTTCTTTAAGGTTTCAAAAACAAAATAAAGTATTGAATTTTTAAAGGTAAAGTAAGTTTTTAAAAAATTAAACTCTAAAGTATATAAAAATAAATAAGTTTTAAAGTAAAATAAACCAAGTTTTTGAATTTAAATTATAAACAAGTTTGAGTCAAGTTTTTCAAAGATTTGATTTTAAATTAAAAACATGTTTAAAATTATTTTTGAGTTTTGAATAATTATTTTCTTAAGTATTTGAAAATAGAAATTGATCAAAGAAATTAAAAAAATTTAATCATCGTGATTAATTTCAGCTTAATCAAATAAATTAATGTAATTAATTACTTAATGAAAATAATTAAAGGGTTGATTACTTAAAGATTAATTTTTTTTAATTAAATATTAATTAAGGAATTAATTAATAATTAAAGTATTAAGTAAATAAAAGTGAATTAATTAATTTAAGTGATTAAAAGGGAATTAATTACTTAAAGATAATTACTTGATGAAAGTAATTGATGATAATTAAATAAATGACTAAGGGTTGATTAATCAAGTGATAAAAATAATAATAAATTAAAGAATAATTTGTTTATATGATTTGTTAATTAAGGTAATTAATTTGAGAATAATTAATTAATTAAAGGTTAATTAATTAAAGAATTTAATTAAAGGCCAATTAATAAATTAATAATTAAAGGTGGATTAATTTCTAATTTATTAAGGTAATTAATTAAAGTAAATTAATTGCTAGTTAATTTATGGTTAACGATGACTAAGCGATTAAGAATAATCACTTCTTATAATTAATTAAGGGTAATTAATTAATGTGATAAATTAACTAAAGGTTAATTAATTAATGAAGGTGATTAAGGGATGATTATTGATTAAGGGTTAATTAATTATTGAAATTAATTAAGAATAATTAATTACATGGTTTGTAATTAATTAACATTAATTAACCAAGATTAGTGACTAATCTAATTTAAATTAATCAGATAATTAACTGATATTACTTATGGATGTTTGGATTGGATGATTTAATTGTTTGATATTCTTGATATATGATGCTTTGCGTTATGAATTATCCTGATTTGCGCTGTGATCTGTGATACAATTTATTTATCTGTGATGTAATTTATTATCTACGATGAACTTATATTATTCATCCATGATCTGTAAATGAAGATAAGTGTTACAGATTATACCGCTTATCGATATTTCTGTGTTTGAATCTATAATGATTGATGTTGTTGCACTATTGTGTGTAAAACCCCTGGACCACACTTGTAACGACCCAGAATTTCTATTAATTAAAATTTGAATATTTAATTAAGTTTAAATATTAATAAGTGAAATTTATAAGTCGAATAAATTTTATTTCGAATATTGGATTTAATTGGACAATTAAATCGATATTTTAATATGGAAATTACAGAAATAATTGAATAATGGGTTTAATATGATTGAAAATGATTTGTAAAATTTTATTTTATCATATTGGAGTTAGAATGATGTTTTAGAACTTTTAAAATCGAATTAAAAGTTTATTTGTGAAAATTGAATATTTTAATATTTAATCGACTAGTGAAATTAGCCATTTTTCGAACAGTCTTAGAATTGGACGAAACTAGTTTCATCGGATCCGTAATGTTATATTATTGTATGGTCTCAAATTTCATGTAAATCGGATTTACCGTTTGTTCGGTGCAAGCTAAAACGCCTAGAAAATCGTTTAATCGATTTAATTTTAAATTGAACGTTTATTGCCATAATTCGCACAGATGACCAAATTAGCTCCCGAAACACATTCCATTGTGTTCGAAACGCGGGGTAAACCCTAGAAACGCCAGTCACCGCGCGAGATTTGGAGTTCGGAAAATTTTCGATGAATAGTAAATTGAAAATTTTTCTATAAAAGCCCTTGCTCTCTTCACTTTTGTAAAATAATAAAACCCTAGGGTTTAACACAGCCGCCGCCTCCTATATTACCAACGGCCGAAATCTTCTCCTCTTCCCCCTCAAATTTCTTCAAATCCATGCTTCGATTCGTAAAACTTTCTGAAGCAAACTTGTAGAGCTCGTCAAGAGCTAGACATCCAACAGTTAAGATCGAAAACAGAGTTGTGGATTGGTGGCAAATCGAGTTGGAAGTGGGGCTATTCATCATCAAATTTCGTGCTATAGAGGCAACCGAGCTTGGTGGCGCTTGGGGCTGTGGTGCACTAGAGTGGGGGGTTTTGAACGGTGCTGTCATGATGTGGTTTCGTCGACAAACGGGGGTGCGGCTATGGAAGTTACGATCGGAGGTTTTGGGTTCGAATTCGCGTAAGCGACCTGGGTAAGGGAGAAGAGAAAGAACGCATGAACGGCCAGATTTTTTCTCAAGAAAATTGTGCGGAGGAGATGGAGTGGAGGTTAAAATTAAAAAGAAATTGGAATTTATTTATTATGTTTATAATTCGTTCAAACTATAAAACATTGTAACTTGTTCATACGAGGTTGAAAAATTACGAAACAACTTGCGTTGGGTTCGTACTGACGAGCACTACAGTATGGAATTGGATTGGAAGCGATTGGAGTCGGTGAAAATTTTGGGTAAAATTAAACGTCCGTTTAATTTTATTCGAAATAAAAAGCTGAAAACGGAATTAAAATCAAGGTGAGAACTTCTCACTCAATCGAATAGTTTCGATTTTTAATTTTAAATAGTTATATTTAAAATTATTGAATGCATGTTTGAATGATGATTGTTATTTATTGATTGTTAAAATAGACATTATGCGCCGTTAGTAAGCGGATTTTATTTATTAAAAACATATACCGCGAATATTTCACAGTATAGTGAAATTGGTATTATTTATGTACTTGGAATTGATTTTCCCGCATTATATAGCGGATGAGACCCTATTGCGCCGCCTATTAAGCGGATTATATTTTATAAATCTCATATACCGCGATAATTCCGTACTGGAACGGAATTGGTATTGTGCTAATGTTTGTGGATGCAGGGAAACAGGTTGGAGGGATCCAACTGGATTCCTCAACTGTATTGATTTATTTACAGATATTTTGATATTTGTTGATTATCGTATCGATATATGATATTTGGATGTCGTGATTGACTATTTGGTGCTGCTGCATCATCTGGTCCATTTCTGAAGTTTTAAAATAATGATTTTTGGTTTTAAAAGGAATTTTAAAGTGGTTTTCAAAAGTATACGTTTTATTAAATTTTTAATTGTTAAAATAAATAAACGTTAAAATTTTATTTTCATAAAAGTTATGATTTTTGGAAAATAATGCTTAAGTATGATTTTGAAATATATAAGCTTTAGATAACTATTTTTAAGTTATTAAAAGAATAAATTGGTTTAAATTGGGATTTTTGAATTATTAAAATCGATGTATATAAAAGACTTATAAAATTGATATTTTATAAATTAAAAATATCGGAATATTAAAACGAGTTTTTACAAGTGTTAAAAATGAAATAAAAATGGATTTCATAAGTGAACGGAATTTATAGATTTATAAATTGTGAAGTTATAAAAATGAATAGATTTTGTAAAATAGAAGATTTATAAGTAATTATCTTATTCATCGGATTTTGGCATTTAAATGAGATATAAATGGAATTTGTTAATAATGAGATTTATAAATCGAAGCTTATAAATAGAAATGTAATTTATAAACATTGTTTATAAATTCGAAATCAATTTAATTTGACAAATTGAATATTGAAGTTTATTAAAGGAAATATATTCACGATTTGGACAGTGAATACATTATTGAATAAAATAGTCATGTTTGGGAAAAGGAATATTATAGAATGAAGTTAATTATTTTAAAGATGTTTTAAAATGTATTATGAATCGAAACCATGGATTTCAACATTTATTGTTGAAATAGACGTTTTCGAGAAAGAAGGAAATGGTGGACTATAACACTGTTGTTATAGTAAATGGTTTCCGAAAGGAAATGTTTTGTATAGTATTGGGATTTATATATCTATTTAAACTTTGAATCCCTATACTAGTGAATTTGGGTAGTCGTAACGATGTTTTACACAACGTTCGTTTTTGACCCAAATAAATGTGTTAAGAGAATGATTTCCTTAAGGAATGAAATATATACTAAATTTTGATTTAAGTATATCGAATATTTTCAAATGTTGAAAATAAATAGATTTGTGATGTACTTATTATTAAGTAAGTATGGAAATATTTTTTCAATGTGAAATGAACGTTTTAGAATTTATCCTTGTAAGATTAATTGAAAGTGAATATTGAAAATCGATTGAAAATCGTACATCATAGATATTTTGGGATTATAAATTCACTATGGAATTTATAAAAGAAAGGGGAATTAGTTTAAAAATAAACGTTGATTTATTTTTAATGTGTGGGAATAAATTTACGGATTTGGAACGTAAATATAAAGTAAATCGGTAAGGATTTATTTAAATTGGTTTAAATGAACCATTTTGAAATGAAAGTATTTCCGAGTAAGGAAAAGTGATTTGAAAAATTGTTTTCGAATGGTTGAAGTGTGGAAGTTTATATCTAGTAAAGATATTTTTGAGAAATAAATAATTTGAAAAATTATTGGAATCTGATGATGTTGAGCATCTTTATTGATAGTTAAATAATCTGACTATCAATATTTACCTTTAAATAGGTATTTGTTGTGATTGCTTGAATTTGAATGCCACACTTATTTTTAAAATAAGCGCTCACTATTCGGGTTTGCCGGGAAAGGACCTTGGGGTCGTATAACCCATTCCGAATATGTGATACGTCGTAATGGATTGCATTCGATGACCGGTGTTGAAGACCGGATATTTTTGAAAACGGAAGGATTACCGTTGAGTTACTCTGCATCGGCTGATCTCTGATATAGAGGTTTTATAACCCTTAGTGACGGAAAGTCCGGACGTGATTAGAAATTATCCGGAATGAAAGGACTTCTTTGTAAATGCCTTCGGTTCTATTCGAGCCCGGAACAGACTTGTATGGATTGTATGTTTGACATTACAAGTAGAGATATAAAGCTGATTTCTTTCAAATATATTTCTTGTAACAACCCGCATATTTATCGATTTTGTATTTAAATATTTTATTTAAATATTTTATCGTTAGTCGGATTTTAGTCCGAAAAGCTACTTTTTGCATACGATCGAATTAGGACTCGGGACCACTCCCATTGAGTTTAAAATGCCGTTTGCGACCTTTTTGAGTATAAGCTTCGATATGTTTGGAGAAAGTTGAATTTTGCTACTTTTCACTTTGGGTTTGGGTTTGGGTTCAGCCCTATGTTTAACTTATACTCAAAACTGAGCCATTCTTCTCCATTCACCCTCATTTTCTTCCTCTTTTCAGTTCTAAGGCAATAATGGTGGGAGAGATTGGAAATTAAAACTCCAAAGCCCTAGTTCCTCTTGCAACCTCAAATTCCTAGCTCCACATTCAAGAGAACCCATTGGTAAGCTTTCTCTTCTTCTTCTCCAACTTATTCTCTTACCAATTTCAGAAATTCCTAAACCTAATTTTGGGAATGTTCTTGTTTTGAGCATAGATTCAAGCTCATTTGGGTTGTGTTGAAGAGAGGTTGATTCTCCTTTTGCTTTCAAGCTTCTTCTTGTTTGATTTTGGTAAAAAGGTGAGATTTTTATCTCACATCTTTGTCTATAATTATCTTCGATTGTTAGGTATGAATTCCTAACGCTTATTCGTGTGTAATTGATTTTGGTTTGGATCGATTTCGTGTATATTCCAATTTTTGGTGATTTGTTCTAATTTATGAAAATCCTATTATGGATATTTGGGCATTGATAGATGAGGCGTATCGAAGAGCCGTTTAGGCTGGGTTGTCGTTCGACGTAATTCCTTAGTCATCGCCATTTGCTCGTTCGATCGATTTCGATATTCGTTTGGCCATTTTTGGCCTAGGTTCAGGGAATGCCCTGAACCCTTCATTCAGACGTTTGAAACGTGATATTCAGACGTATGAATATTGTCTAGGAAGTTTTCTATTCCCAGATTCAGACGTCTGAATATATGGTTTCAGACGTCTGAATTGGCTTATTTTCAAACAGAAAGAAAATAGGCTAAAATATGCCTATTTCAGACGTATGAAACATTTGGTTCAGACGTCTGAATCGTGTTCTGGAAATTTTTATATTTCCAGATTCAGACGTCTGAACCACTTGTTTCAGACGTCTGAAACTGTTGTGATTTTGCCTTCTTGCCTTTTTGTTTGAGAATTCCAATTTAAATCGATTCGTGATAATCCTATTTGTTGTTATCATTTATTTTGACTTTGATGACTCTTTTTATGGATTTTTGAATATCCATTTCAATGGATTCTTTATCGGTTTCTCTGGATTTTATTCACGTCTTCGAATGTGAATTTTAGTGATTGATTGTTCTTACAATCTTCTTTGTGATTTGTCACTTTAAAAATATAAAGGTTTTCTATACTAGTAGTAAATATCAAAACACTCTTTCCTCAAACGATTTTAATACTATTTTAATTACAAAGCTCGTTTCTAAAACCGTTTTCCAATCTATTAGTATATACAAACCTTTACCTCACTCGTATGAGAAATCTAATTAAACGGCTTAGTAAAACGAGTGGTATGAAACGCTTGCGTTTACTTCGTCGGTTAATTCTTAGACTTGTTCGATTGAACCTCTTGTGACAATTTTCTAGTGGAGATTTACAGTTTGTTCGTAAATATTTAAGTTAAGCAAGTGGTTATGGGACATAAAGCTAAACTCATATATTTACTTGCTTAGTGTAATCGACACTCCTCGTTGATCATGACGATCATCTTTGTGATTTAGACTAGCAATGTGTGATGTCTCTTTGTCTACGAGGGAGACTAAACCCCGTTTTGTGGAGTTTCGACTCAATTTGGTGGGGTAGCAACCCATGGTCTTCGGGCCGTTTGTGGAGCTTCGGCTCAATTTGTGATGGTTAGCAACCATGGAATTAGCATTCCGTTTGTGATACACGTGTTGGTGAGTTTTATGCTCCCGTTTGTGATAGGCCTCCCCCCTTTGTGATTTCTGGATTTCTTGAGATGATTTCTAGAATTTGTGTTTCACCAATTTTTGTGATTTCCATTGATAAGTTTTATCAATATTTGTGCATTGGTGAATTTGTGCGTCATTAACTTTTGTGATTTCTGGATTTCGCGTATTGAATTCTGGAATTTGTGTGTCATTGACTTTTGTGATTGGCATTGATATAATCGTCAATATTTGTGGTTTGATGAACGAAATAAGGAGTATGGCATTTCTTTGATTCTTGTGTAGATTTGGTGATATTGATTAATCTCTCGTTGATTTTCAATTACTTATATATATCACAGCTTGGAATTGTGATTATTATGTGTTTAGTCATATCTCTTATTCTATATCGTTTCATCTGATATCTATAGTTAGATTGATCCGTTTATTATTTTCTTATTAAATAATACTCGGGTCAGACCGAGATGTTACAGGTGCTTCTGCTTGACTTCTCTCTTGGGATTGATTTCTCTGACTTTTGGCTTACTACTTACATTAGTAGTTTATTTTGGTGTATACATTCGAGATATAGACTCCATAATGTATACTTATTCTTTTGTGTAGTTCATATAACTATCCTTTTGTGATATTGTGGATCTTTTTAGACCAATACTCTGATGTACACTTTTATGTGTAATATTCATATCTTATTCCGCCTTTGTGATATGAATTGTCTGTGACTGATTTATGTTATGTTTATTTCTATATTTGTTTCCAGAGATATTATAGCCACCGTGTGATATCTTTGAGTTTGTGTCGGCATGTCGGATTTCCACTTAAAAAGAATTGCATGTTATACTATCTGACATATCGATGCTCGCACAAAGCAATTACACGGATGGTCGCTCCTCAACAACCTTATTCTCCGTGCTAGTTGACAGCATTACTTCGTAGTGTTCTTGGCTAGCGTGGGTATAGAGGTGGGGCATCACAGCTTGGTATCAGAGCCAAACTTCAGAACAATATGGAATATTATAACAAGGATCATCGTCCTAAGTCTTTCTTAGGAGTCGTGCTTTAGGATTTTATTCGGATCTACGTACCGATTCATCCTATTTTCCTTATGATTCCTTGTTTATCTATCAAGATTGCTTGATATTCAATTTGGTGAATAACCTTTTTCTTCTTCTTCTTTCTTTCTAAAGGGAGAAAAATGTCTAGACCAGGCCCCCCAGAGCCGTACCGTCTAGCACTCCACCCCAAGATGGAGTTTTTATGACTGCTCAACAGCTTCTTGATTTAGTGACAAATGCTCAAGCAGCTGGAGCTAACCCGGAACCTACTCACCCAAAATCGGGATTTGCACGCTTGTGCAGCGATTACACTAATTTGGGTGGGGAGCCATTCAAAGGTTCCGAAACTATTATTGAAGTACAGGCTTGGCTAAGGTCATGCGATCGAATCTTTTCTCGCATGAATCTTATTGACCTTCACCGAGTTCAGGAGGCCTCTAGTATGCTCCGAGAAAGAGCATTGGACTGGTACGAACTTCTTATTTCTGAGATTAATGAAGCGGATCTCATCTGGGAGCAATTCCGAGAACGCTTCGAATTAAAATTCGTGCCAGAAGCTGAGAACGTGACGATGGCTCGTCGTTTCATTGACCTTGTTCAAGGCGATTCTTCCGTGACGGACTACGTTGCTTCTTTTGAATCACTTTCCAAATATGGGGCTGAATACATCAACACCCCCCTGAAGAAGAATCAGAGATTTGTTTATGGCTTAAACAAAAATCTCAAGAAGCCATTACTTCTAAAATTAGAAGTTTCTTTCGACCAACTCATTGATATCGCTCTTCGTCTTGAAGAGGCGGATAAGGAGAATGATGTTGAAGTGGTGGGTTCCAAACCAAACTTCAACAGCAAGAAGAGGCCCAGTAAATTCAAAGGCCCCTATCCTAATAAGAAAGGGAAGCAAGCAACCTCCGTGGCAAAGACTTCTTCCTTTGGCCGTGGGGAATGCTATAATTGTGGTTCGAAGGACCATTATGCGAACAAGTGCCCAAAGTCTCTCTCTTGACGCTACTGTAAAGTTCCCGGGCATGTTATATCTTCATGCCCCAAGCTTCAGGGAAAGAAGGAGGGAAAGCTTAATGTTGCTCAAGCCCCTGGCAACACATCTCGTGGCCAAGGTATTTCTCATTCTATTCTGGATGGAATTATTTTATTTCGTGATCATCCTATTCGAGTTCTTTTTGATACGGGTGCGTCCCATTCTTTTATATCAAAAGAACTTGTTGATACTTTTTCTTTGGATGTTTTGTGTTTAATGACTTCTTTGAGAATTGCGAATCCGGTTGGTGGATCCGCAACAATCAGTTTATTGTGTAAAGATGTCGAGCTTATTTTGTGTGATTTTTCTTTCCGAGCCGATTTGCATGTCATGCGTTATTTGGGCTTTGGAATGATTTTGGGAATGGATTGGCTTAACCGTTATGAAGCTCATATCCTATGTCCTGAGCGGACTATTCATCTTTGACATCCTCAATCTGTTAAGTAGATTTCTATTAATCTTCAAGATTCAGTTTCCAGCTTGGTCGCATCTTTATATTCTTTAAATCCTCGTGATGACGATGATGATGATGAGGGTGATATTATTTCTCTTATTCACGTCGTTCGTGAATTTTCCGACATATTCGAGCCCTTTTTAGGATTACCACCTAAGCGAGCAATTGAGTTCAGAATTAATCTTATTCCTGGAGCTCAACCTATCACTCGTCCTCCGTATCGTATGTCCAATAAAGAAAACGAGGAGATGCGTAAGCAATTATCCGAATTGGAGACGAAGCAATTTATTCGCTCTAGTTCTTCGCCTTGGGGAGCTTCAGCTATTTTTGTGAAGAAATCCGATGGAACACTTAGGCTTTGCGTTGACTACCGCAAGCTTAATGATCTTACTATCAAAAATAAATATCCTTTACCTCGGATTGATGATCTATTCGATCAACTTAGTGGTGCTAGAGTCTTTTCACAATTAGACTTAGCAACTGGATTTCATCAGCTTCGTATTGCAGAGGATAGTATTCCATTGACCTCGTTCCATACTCGTTATGGATCTTATGAATGGCTTGTCATGCCATTTGGTTTGACGAATGCTCCGGCGTATATCGTTGACCTTATGAATAGAGTTTTCAAAGACTTTCTCGATCGGTTTGTTCTCATCTTTATCGATGATATTCTTGTGTATTCTAAAACCGAGGAGGAGCATGAAAAGCATCTTCGGATTGTGTTGGAAACTCTTAGGAGTAATCAATTAAAGGCAAAATTTTCTAAATGCCACTTTTGGCAATCTCGTGTGAAGTTTCTCGGTCATATTATTTCCGAATCCGGAATTTCCGTGGATCCTTCAAAGATCGAAGCGATTCAAGATTGGAAAAGACCGGAGAGTGTGACAGAGATTCGTAGTTTTCTCGGATTGGCGGGCTATTACCGTCGTTTTATCAAAGACTTTTCTAAGATTGCCGTGCCTCTCACTAGCTTGACCAAGAAAGGCATTAAATACATTTGGTCGGACAAATGTGAAACTTCTTTTCATAAATTAAAAGAACTCCTTTCTGATGCTCTTATTCTTGTTATTCCCGAGGGGAATCAAGATTTCGTTGTTTATACCGATGCTAGTCGCGTTGGTTTGGGTGCCGTTCTTATGCAAAAAGAACGTGTTATTGCTTATGCTTCTAGGCAATTAAAGCCTGCTGAGACTAGATATGCCACTCATGATTTAGAGCTCGTGGCTATTGTTTTTGCTCTTCGGATTTGGCGTCATTATCTTTTAGGAGAGAAATTTGTTCTTTCTACCGATCATAAATCCTTGAAGTATTTATTCTCTCAAAAGGAACTTAATTTGCGTCAACAACGTTGGCTCGAGTTCCTTGTTCCTTATGATCTTGATATTCTTTATACACCCGGTAAGGGTAATCGTGTTGCCGATGCTCTTAGCCGTAAACAACAAGCTGTTGTTTCTATGATGATATCCGAATGGAACGATCTCGTGATCTTATCCACTTGTGAGATTCGAGACCGCGTATCTGATTTATGCTCATCATTTGTTTTATGTAGCCTTGAGGCTCGTCCTTCTCTCTTAGACCGCATTCTTGAAGCTCAAAGGCTAGATCCCGAATTGGCTCTTCTTGGCCAAAATATTAAGGATAAAATTGATATTGAAGGTTTGAAAGACTTTAATATCGATTCTCGTGGCGGCATTCAGAGATTTGGTAGACTTATCGTACCAAATATTAGTGATCTTCGTAAAGATATTTTAGAAGATTCACATCATTCTAAATTTACCATTCATCCCGGTAGTAGTAAAATGTACGCGGATATGAAGCGACTTTATTATTGGGAGGGAATGAAACTTGACATCGCTAACTTCGTTAAGCGTTGCATGACTTGCCAACTCGTTAAGGCCGAACATCAAAGGCCCGGTTGGTTATTGCAACCTTTAGAAATTCCAGTTTGGAAGCGGGACCAAATTTCGATGGATTTTATAGATGGCCTTCCCCGTTCTCGTTCGGGTCATGATAGCTTATGGGTAATTGTTGATAGGCTTACTAAATCTGTCCATTTTATTCCCGTTCGGTCTAGCCGAACCGTTCCTCTTTTGGCCAAGCTCTTTGTTAAAGAGATTGTTAAATTACATGGAGTTCCTACTTCTATAGTTAGTGATCGTGATCCATTGTTTACTAGTGGATTTTGGAAGAGTCTTCAAAAAGCTTTGGGAACGAAGCTCAATTTTAGCACCGCTTATCATCCTCAGTCCGATGGACAAACCGAGCGTGTGTATCAAACTCTTGAAAATCTTCTTCGTGCTTGTGTTCTTGATTTTGGTGGAAGTTGGGAAGATCATATTTCACTTGTTGAATTTTTCTATAATAATAGCTTCCAATCTAGTATTGGTATGACACCTTTTGAGGCACTCTACGGAAGGTCATGCCGATCTCCTTCTTGTTGGCTTGAGACCGGTGAGAGGCTGGTTTTAAGTCCAGATTTTATTCGTGATTCCACAGAAAAGATTGACCTTATTCGTCATAGGATGAAAGAAGCCCAGAGTAGACAAAAATCCTATGCCGATAACCGGAGAAGGAAATTAGAATTTTCTGAGGGAGATCTCGTGTTTGTTCGTGTTTCTCCTATGAAGGGTGTTGTGCGATTCAGTCGATCGGGAAAACTAGCGCCTCGATATATTGGGCCATTTCCTATCACCGAACGTATTGGTTCCATGGCTTATCACCTTTTATTACCGGCTCAATTTTCTGCTATCCATGACGTGTTTCACGTTTCTCAACTTCGGAAATGTCTTCGAGATTCCGATTCTATTCTTGAGCCCGGTGTTGTGGAAGAGATTGAAGTTTCGCCTAATTTAACTTATGAGAAACATCCTATTCGTATCATTGCTTCGGAAGTCAAACGACTTCGAAATAAAGATGTTTCGCTTGTTAAAGTTCAATGGTCTTCAAATCCTAAGGATTGTTCTTGGGAGTCTAGGGAATTCATCGAGCGATCACATCCGGACTTGCTTTCTCGTGCTCTTTAAGGTGAACCTTGTATTTCAAATTTCTTTTGTGTTGAATATGCTTTTATGGTTGTTACTTTATGTTCTCTTCTTAAATATTGCGAGGACGCAATTTCTTTAAGGAGGGGAGTCTGTAACAACCCGCATATTTATCGATTTTATATTTAAATATTTTATTCAAAAATTTTATCGTTAGTCGGATTTTAGTCCGAAAAGCTACTTTTTGCATACGGTCGAATTAGGACTCGGGACCACTCCCATTGAGTTTAAAATGCCGTTTGCGACCTTTTTGAGTATAAGCTTCGATATGTTTGGAGAAAGTTGAATTTTGCTACTTTTCACTTTGGGTTTGGGTTTGGGTTCAGCCCTATGTTTAACTTATACTCAAAAATGAGCCACTCTTCTCCATTCACCCTCATTTTCTTCCTCTTTTCAGTTCTAAGGCAATAATGGTGGGAGAGATTGGAAATTAAAACTCCAAAACCCTAGTTCCTCTTGCAACCTCAAATTCATAGCTCAAAATTCAAGAGAACCCATTGGTAAGCATTCTCTTCTTCTTCTTCAACTTATTCTCTTACCAATTTCAGAAATTCCTAAACCTAATTTGGGGAATGTTCTTGTTTTGAGCATAGATTCAAGCTCATTTGGGTTGTGTTGAAGAGAGGTTGATTCTCCTTTTTCTTTCAAGCTTCTTCTTGTTTGATTTTGGTAAAAAGGTGAGATTTTTATCTCACATCTTTGTCTATAATTATCTTCGATTGTTAGGTATGAATTCCTAACGCTTATTCGTGTGCAATTGATTTTGGTTTGGATCGATTTCGTGTATATTCCAATTTTTGGTGATTTGGTCTAATTTATGAAAATCCTATTATGGATATTTGGACATTGATAGTTGAGCCGTATCGAAGAGCCGTTTAGGCTGGGTTGTCGTTCGACGTAATTCCTTAGTCATCGCCATTTGCTCGTTCGATCGATTTCGATATTCGTTTGGCCATTTTTGGCCTAGGTTCAGGGAATGCCCTGAACCCTTCATTCAGACGTCTGAAACGTGATATTCAGACGTCTGAATATTGTCTGGGAAGTTTCCTATTCCCAGATTCAGACGTCTGAATATATGGTTTCAGACGTCTGAATTGGCTTATTTTCAAACAGAAAGAAAATAGGCTAAAATATGCCTATTTCAGACGTCTGAAACATTTGGTTCAGACGTCTGAATCGTGTTTTGGAAATTTTTATATTTCCAGATTCAGACGTCTGAACCACTTGTTTCAGACGTCTGAAACTGTTGTGATTTTGCCTTCTTGCCTTTTTGTTTGAGAATTCCAATTTAAATCGATTCGTGATAATCCTATTTGTTGTTATCATTTATTTTGACTTTGATGACTCTTTTTAGGGATTTTTGAATATCCATTTCAATGGATTCTTTATCGGTTTCTCTGGATTTTATTCACGTCTTCGAATGTGAATTTTAGTGATTGATTGTTCTTACAATCTTCTTTGTGATTTGTCACTTTAAAAATATAAAGGTTTTCTATACTAGTAGTAAATATCAAAACACTCTTTCCTCAAACGATTTTAATACTATTTTAATTACAAAGCTCGTTTCTAAAACAGTTTTCCAATCTATTAGTATATACAAACCTTTATCTCACTCGTATGAGAAATCTAATTAAACGGCTTAGTAAAACGAGTGGTATGAAACGCTTGCGTTTACTTCGTCGGTTAATTCTTGGACTTGTTCGATTGAACCTCTTGTGACAATCTTCTAGTGGAGATTTACAGTTTGTTTGTAAATATTTAAGTTAAGCAAGTGGTTATGGGACATAAAGCTAAACTCATATATTTACTAGCTTAGTGTAATCGACACTCCTCGTTGATCATGACGATCATCTTTGTGATTTAGACTAGCAATGTGCGATGTCTCTTTGTCTACGAGGGAGACTAAACCCCGTTTTGTGGAGTTTCGACTCAATTTGGTGGGGTAGCAACCCATGGTCTTCGGGCCGTTTGTGGAGCTTCGGCTCAATTTGTGATGGTTAACAACCATGGAATTAGCATTCCGTTTGTGATACACGTGTTGGTGAGTTTTATGCTCCCGTTTGTGATAGGCCTCCCCCCTTTGTGATTTTTGGATTTCCTGAGATGATTTCTAGAATTTGTGTTTCACCAATTTTTTTGATTTCCATTGATAAGTTTTATCAATATTTGTGCATTGGTGAATTTGTGCGTTATTGACTTTTGTGATTTCGCGTATTGAATTCTGGAATTTGTGTGTCATTGACTTTTGTGATTGACATTGATATAATCGTCAATATTTGTGGTTTGATGAACGAAATAAGGAGTATGGCATTTCTTTGATTCTTGTGTAGATTTGGTGATATTGATTAATCTCTCGTTGATTTTCAATTACTTATATATATCACATCTTGGAATTGTGATTATTATGTGTTTAGTCATATCTCTTATTCTATATCGTTTCATCTGATATCTATAGTTAGACTGATCCGTTTATTATTTTCTTATTAAATAATACTCGGATCAGACCGAGATGTTACAGGTGCTTCTGTTTGACTTCTCTCTTGGGATTGATTTCTCTGACTTTTGGCTTACTACTTAGATTAGTAGTTTATTTTGGTGTATACATTCGAGATATAGACTCCATAATGTATACTTATTCTTTTGTGTAGTTCATGTAACTATCCTTTTGTGATATTGTGGATCTTTTTAGACCACTACTCTGATGTACACTTTTATGTGTAATATTCATATCTTATTCCGCCTTTGTGGTATGAATTGTCTGTTACTGATTTATGTTATGTTTATTTCTATATTTGTTTCCGGAGATATTATAGCCACCGTGTGATATCTTTGAGTTTGTTTCGGCATGTCGGATTTCCACTTAAAAAGAATTGCATGTTATACTATTTGACATATCGATGCTCGCACAAAGCAATTACACGGATGGTCGCTCCTCAACAGCCTTATTCTCCGTGCTAGTTGACAGCATTACTTCGTAGTGTTTTTGGCAGCGTGGGTATAGAGGCGGGGCGTCACATTTCTGTTGGTGGCGGAGAATTTATTTTCTTAGCTTAACACCCTTCTCTGAGACGTACGAGCTCAAAGGTTATGTAGTTGAAGGTTATTAGTGATATACTCCCAATTTGGTAGTGTGACATGCTGAGTGTTGCTGTGAAATGATCATTTGTGATATGATCATTTGTTTGATCATTTATCTTTGTGATCATTGCTTTGATCATTTTTTGACCCAAAGCACAGCTTTTGTATAAAGCATGGCTTTGTGGACGAGACTTCGCGAACCTCACACCCCGGAAATGGTCAAAACAGGAAGGATGCAGCAAGGTTATTAGGGGGTAGCGCCCCTGTAGTGTATGTCATTCCTTCTGGATAGAGGTGGTATCATGGTATGGAGCCCAGATATTTAACCTATGTTGTTGCTGCAAATTTTGTGGTTGTTGGAAATCGAGGATCCTCGGATAGATCGGTTACGATCGAGGGATGACATATTCGTGTCAGTAGTTACCCAGTTAGGGGTAACCCGGCCTTGTGTTGGCAGAGATCCGGTTTGGTTCTCGGGATGTCATTCCAGAGGCGTTTCCATGTGGCAATGGGAAGTTCCTTGGTCTGACCATTTTTTGGAAATCCAAAGAAACAATACGAGACTTGTACGGTTTTAGTTGTAGAACCTGCCATTTACTTATGGCGGCGCCCCACTGTTTAGATGGTAGCTATAGTAGGCATACGATAATGGTCGTATGTTGGCTAAGATTTATATCTTTACTTTCGAAATGTTTTCTGCACTTTGCACTAGTAATAATATCAAATGTTTCTTTTTAATGCGTATCAAGCATCTTTGACTATCATAAGGAGAAATCTCCTCCGATTCTGCGTTTGCATTGTGTCTGTGTGCGGGAGGCCTTATGTAGTCTCGTTTTTAAAAAGCATTGCGAATTAACTTTAAAAATATTCCTCTATTTTGTTTTAAAGATAAACTGTTTTGAGTTCTCACACCAGTCACATGACTGACTCGAAGTTTATTGTTTTCCTTCCTAAACTCTGGGTGCCCACCAATTTCGACACGGGCAGTCAGGAGTAAGGTTTATCAGGATATTCTGGAATTCTGGAATTGCAGGAGGCAAGCTGGATGGCATGACGTATTACTAGTATATAGTATTTCTTTTCCGCTGTTTGTTGTTGTAAACTCTGATGATAAATGTAATGTAATGTGATGTAATTTAATAACGGATATAGTTCTTTTGTTTAAAGATTATTCATTTATTTATTATATGTTTTTCCGCTGCGATTGTGAGATTCTGATATTGTTCTGTTGTCTCTTTCTGTTCTGTTCTATTTTTCTCTCTCTTCTTCTATCTTTTCTTCTTCTTAAACCATAACGATTCGGTTTTTCGGCAATGAAAAATCGACGATCGTCACATTTGGTATCAGAGCATATGGTTAAGCGACAACCATGGCTCTGTTGGGTATAACTCATTAGAGATAGAGTCAGCAGTACTCTAGAATGAGTGTGAGTGTAATAATATATACGAATGCGTATTTGTTAGTGAATATAAATTGTTTTATATTGTGTTTGCTTATCCTTTGAGCTGTTTGTGAATTCTGGTCGGTGTGTGGGACGCCATATTATCGATAGGAATTTCTAAACACTTAAACGTGGCAAGTCGACATAGTATCGTTTTAAATAGGGTAAATGGAATAATTTTACCTCGATTATATTTTATATATAAAGGAATAATTTTTCGGAATTATTAAAGTGTATATGAATTGATTGTTGGTTGTTGAATAAGTTAAATAAAACAACAACTGTAAAAAAATGAATTGTATAAGCAAATAAATTATAAGTATGAAGTTATAATTAATGTGATTTACAATTGTGAAATAATCTTATATATATAAGAAGTGAAATCATATAAGTAAAAGGGTTTGTAAATGTGATTTATAATCTGAAAATAAAATTCCAGAGAAGTGTTTTGAAAGGATTTGATAATTTGGAAAATTGTTTTGGAGAAATTAAAGCTCTAAACTCTTTTCGGTCGCTGGAAAATAATCCTGATGATGATGGCCACATCATTAGAATTCATTTTCGGGTTTCCAAAAGAGAAATTACTGCCAAACTGTTTTAAATAAAAGTTGTTTGGAAAATTTTGAGTTTGGGTTTTGAAATTCAAAAGATAATTGAATTGATTTCAAAAAAAACTTTGTTGAAAGGTTGAAAAGACTCTGGAATCCTATTTAAAAAAAATATTTATAGGAATGATAAATGAGTTGATAACTTATACAATTTGAATTTTGGTAGAATAAATTTAATTTAAAGGATGGAGTTTAATTAAAGTAAGTATAAGTAAATCGATAAAAATCCAAGTTGTAAATTGATGAATTTAATTGAAATAAGTTTTGAACTTATGATATGAGTTAATAAATTTAGCTTTGGTAAAGGTTAAATAGAATTTACTTTAGAATTGAAATCTAAATTGGATTTATAAGTGGAATCTTAAGTTAAATTGAAACAAATGATGTTGGAATTGAATATAACTTAAGTGAAGTTGAATGAAGTTAATTTTGGTATCGAAGTAAATTAATAACTGAATTAATTAAATGAAGATATGAATGTGAACTTGAGTTATATAAATGAAATTCAACATTATATTGTTAAAAGAATTAGCAATTGAATTGATAAATGGATTGAATGTTAATCAATTAAATGTAAATAATTGATATGAAATAATGAATGTAAGTGTTAATTCATTAGAAGCTAATGTTATTAGAAATTGAATAAATTGAATGAAAGTCAATTTAATATGATCCAATTGGAATTAAATGTGTTGAACCAAATTGAATGTAAAGTGAATAAATTTGGTTGTATTGAATAAACATTGGTTGTTATTTGATTGTTGATTGATGTATATAAATTCATTAAGTGTTAATGAAATTGAATTAGCGAAATTAGAAGCTAAAGTAATTGAATTCAAATTGAAAGTAAATAAATTTGAATTGAATTGAATGTGAATTGGACTTAAATTAGTGAATGCAAACTAATTAAAATTGAATATAAATGAACGTTAGTAAATCCAATGTTAATGAATCAAATGTGATTTAAATTGGAAAACCAGTTCCTTGAATATTAATGAGAATATGAATGAATATTGAGGTGGTTGATGGTTGCATTTGTTGTTTAGTTGCATTTGCTATATTATGCCGTTGTTATTTTGATATATGTTGTATATTGATATTATTTTCATATATGCATGTTCTCATGTTGTTGTTGAGTGTTTAGTAGGTGCGGATTGCGTTTGCTTCGCATTTGGAGCTCGCTTTCGCGCTATATTAGCCGTATATGCTCGCTAATTAAAAATAAGGGACATATCTCGAATTAAATATCGTACTTTTACACTTTTTTACCTGCGGGATGCCTCATCACTTGATGAGAGGTATATTTGTGATATATATACTGTCATTTTTTTTCGGATCGAGCCGCGCAAAGGAGACTATGGTGAATTTTTCCGAAAATTTAAGGCGTTAGAAATTTTTTGAGAAATTTGGGAAATTTGTGAAAACTATAATTTTGGTTTTGGAATTGGAAATTAAATGATATAGTCGGTTTCGAAAAGATAACTAAGTATGATTTGAAAACTTAGTAAAGTATTGTAAGAAGTTTAACTATGGATTTTGGAAAGTTAATGAATTCTGTAACTTTTTCTTACTTGGTAATTTCGAGGACGAAATTCATTTAAGGGGGGAAGATTGTAACGACCCAGAATTTCTATTAATTAAAATTTGAATATTTAATTAATTTTAAATATTAATAAGTGAAATTTATAAGTCGAATAAATTTTATTTTGAATATTGGATTTAATTGGACAATTAAATCGATATTTTAATATGGAAATTACAGAAATAATTGAATAATGGGTTTAATACGATTGAAAATGATTTGTCAAATTTTATTTTATCATATTGGAGTTTTAGAATGATGTTTTAGAACTTTTAAAATCGAATTAAAAGTTTATTTGTGAAAATTGAATATTTTAATATTTAATCGACTAGTGAAATTAGCCATTTTTCGAACAGTCTCAGAATTGGACGAAACTAGTTTCATCGGATCCATAATGTTATATTATTGAATGGTTTCAAATTTCATGTAAATCGGATTTACCGTTTGTCCGGTGCAAGCTAAAACGCCTAGAAAATCGTTTAATCGGTTTAATTTTAAATTGAACGTTTATTGCCATAACTCACACAGATGACCAAATTAGCTCCCGAAACACGTTACATTATGTTCAGAACGTGGGGTAAACCCTAAAAACGCCAGTCACCGCGCGAGATTTGGAGTTCGGAAAATTTTCGATGAATAGTAAATTGGAAAATTTTCTATAAAAGCCCTTGCTCTCTTTACTTTTGCAAAATAATAAAACCCTAGGGTTTAACAGAGCCGCCGCCTCATATATTACCAACGGCCGAAATATTCTCCTCTTCCCCCTCAAATTTCTTCAAATCCATGCTTCGATTCGTAAAACTTTCTGAAGCAAACTTGTAGAGCTCGTCAAGAGCTAGACATCCAACGGTTAAGATCGAAAACAGAGTTGTGGATTGGTGGCAAATCGAGTTGGAAGTGCAGCCATTCATCATCAAATTTCACGCTATAGAGGCGATCGAGCTTGGTGGCTCTTGGGGCGGTGGTGCACTAGAGTGGGGGGTTTGGAACGGTGCTGTCGTGATGTGGTTTCGTCGACAAATGGGGGTGCGGCTATGGAAGTTACGATCGGCGGTTTTGGGTTCGAATTCGCGTACGCGACCTGGGTAAGGGAGAAGAGAAAGAACGCATGAACGGCCAGATTTTTTCTCAAGCAAATCGTGCGGCGGAGATGGAGTGGAGGTTAAAATTAAAAAGAAATTGGAATTTATTTATTATGTTTATAATTCGTTCAAACTATAAAACATTGTAACTTGTTCATACGAGGTTGAAAAATTACGAAACAACTTGCGTTGGGTTCGTACTGACGAGCACTACGCTATGGAATGGATTGGAAGCGATTGGAGTCGGTGAAAAGTTCGGGTAAAATTAAACGTCCGTTTAATTTTATTCGAAATAAAAAGCTGAAAACGAAATTAAAATCTAGGTGAGAACTTCTCACTCAATCGAATAGTTTCGATTTTTAATTTTAAATAGTTATATTTAAAATTCTTGAATGCATGTTTGAATGATGATTGTTATTTATTGATTGTTAAAATAGACATTATGCGCCGTTAGTAAGCGGACGTTATTTATTAAAAACATATACCGCGAATATTTCACAGTACAGTGAAATTGGTATTATTTATGTACTTGGAATTGATTTTCCCGCATTATATAGCGGATGAGACCCTGTTGCGCCGCCTATTAAGCGGATAATATTTTATAAATCCCATATACCGTGATAATTCCGTACTGGAACGGAATTGGTATTGTGCTAATGTTTGTGGATGCAGGGAAACAGGTTGGAGGGATCCAACTGGATTCCTCAACTGTATTGATTTATTTACAGATATTTTGATATTTGTTGATTATCATATCGATATATGATATTTGGATGTCGTGATTGACTATTTGGTGTTGCTGCATCATCAGATCCATTTCTGAAGTTTTAAAATAATGATTTTTGGTTTTAAAAGGAATTTTAAAGTGATTTTCAAAAGTATACGTTTTATTAAATTTTGAATTGTTAAAATAAATAAACGTTAAAATTTTATTTTCATAAAAGTTATGATTTTTGGAAAATAATGCTTAAGTATGATTTTGAAATATATAAGCTTTAAATAACGATTTTTAAGTTATTAAAAGAATAAATTGGTTTAAATTGGGATTTTTGAATTATTAAAAACGATGTATATAAAAGACTTATAAAATTGATATTTTATAAATTAAAAATATCGGAATATTAAAACGAGTTTTTACAAGTGTTAAAAACGAAATAAAAATGGATTTCATAAGTGAACGGAATTTATAGATTTATAAATTGTGAAGTTATAAAAATGAATAGATTTTGTAAAATAGAAGATTTATAAGTAATTATCTTATAAATCGGATTTTGGCATTTAAATGAGATATAAATGGAATTTGTTAATAATGAGATTTACAAATCGAAGCTTATAAATAGAAATGTAATTTATAAACATTGTTTATAAATTCGAAATCAATTTAATTTGACAAATTGAATATTGAAGTTTATTAAAGGAAATATATTCACGATTTTGGACAGTGAATACATTATTGAATAAAATAGTCATGTTTGGCAAAAGGAATATTATAGAATGAAGTTAATTATTTTAAAGATGTTTTAAAATGTATTATGAATTGAAACCATACATTTCAACATTTATTGTTGAAATAGACGTTTTCGAGAAAGAAGGAAATGGTGGACTATAACACTGTTGTTATAGTAAATGGTTTCCGAAGGGAAATGTTTTGTATAGTATTGGGATTTATATATCTATTTAAACTTTGAATCCCTATACTAGTGATTTCGGGTCGTCGTAATGATGTTTTACACAACATTTGTTTTTGACCCAAATAAATGTGTTAAGAGAATGATTTCCTTAAGGAATGAAATATATACTAAATTTTGATTTAAGTATATCGAATATTTTCAAATGTTGAAAATAAATAGATTTGTGATGTACTTATTATTAAATAAGTATGGAAATATTTTTCCAATGTGAAATGAACGTTTTAGAATTTATCCTTGTAAGATAAACTGAAAGTGAATATTGAAAATCGATTGAAAATCGTACATCATAGATATTTTGGGATTATAAATTCACTATGGAATTTATAAAAGAAAGGGGAATTAGTTTAAAAATAAACGTTGATTTGTTTTTAAAGTGTGGGAATAAATTTACGGATTTGGAATGTAAATATAAAGTAAATCGGTAAGGATTTATTTAAATTGGTTTAAATGAACCATTGAAATGAAAGTATTTCCGAGTAAGGAAAAGTGATTTGAAAAATTGTTTTCAAATGGTTGAAGTGTGGAAGTTTATATCTAGTAAATATATTTTTGAGAAATAAATAATTTGGAAAATTATTGGAATCTGATGATGTTAAGCATCTTTATTGATAGTTAAATAATCCGACTATCAATATTTACCTTTAAATAGGTATTTGTGGTGATTGCTTGAATTTGAATGCCACACTTATTTTTAAAATAAGCGCTCACTATTCGGGTTAGCCGGGAAAGGACCTTAGGGTCGTATAACCCATTCCGAATATGTGATACGTCGTAATGGATTGCATTCGATGACCGGTGTTGAAGACCGGATATTTTTGAAAATGGAAGGATTACCGTTGAGTTACTCTGCATCGGCTGATCTCCGATATAGAGGTTTTATCACCCTTAGTGACGGAAAGTCCGGACGTGATTAGAAATTATCCGGAATGCAAGGACTTCTTTGTAAGTGCCTTCGGTTCTGTTCGAGCCCGGAACAGACTTGTATGGATTGTATGTCTGACATTACAAGTTGAGATATAAAGCTGATTTCTTTCAAATATATTTCTGTTGGTGGCGGAGAATTTATTCTCTTAGCTTAACACCCTTCTTTGAGACGTACGAGCTTAGAGGTTATGTAGTTGAAGGTTATTAGTGATATACTCCCAATTTGGTAGTGTGACATGCTGAATGTTGCTGTGAAATGATCATTGGTTTGATCATTTGTGATATGATCATTTGTTTGATCGTTTATCTTTGTGATCATTACTTTGATCATTTGTTGACCCAAAGCACAGCTTTTGTATAAAGCGCGACTTTGTGGACGAGATTTCGTCGGACCTCACACCCCGGAAATGGTCAAAACAGGAAGGATGCAGCAAGGTTATTAGGGGGTAGCGCCCCTTTAGTGTATGTCATTCCTTCTGGATAGAGGTGGTATCATGGTATGGAGCCCAGATATTTAACCTATGTTGTTGCTGCAAATTTTGTGGTTGTTGGAAATCGAGGATCCTCTGATAGATCGGTTACGATCGGTGGATGACATATTCGTGTCAGTAGTTACCCAGTTAGGGGTAACCCGGCCTTGTGTTGGCAGAGATCCGGTTTGGTTCTCGGGACGTCATTCCAGAGGCGTTTCCATGTGGCAATGGGAAGTTCCTTGGCCTGACCATTTGTTGGAAATCCAAAGAAACAATACGAGACTTGTACGGTTTTAGTTGTAGAACCTGCCATTTACTTATGGCGGCGCCCCACTGTTTAGATGGTAGCTATAGTAGGTATACGATAATGGTCGTATGTTGGCTAAGATTTATATCTTTACTTTCGAAATGTTTTCTGCACTATGCACTAGTTATAATATAAAATGTTTCTTTTTAATGCATATCAAGCATCTTTGACTATCATAAGGAGAAATCTCCTCTGATTCTGCGTTTGCATTGTGTGTGTGTGCGGGAGGCCTTATGGTAGTCTCATTTTTAAAAAGCATTGCGAATTGACTTTAAAAATATTCCTCTATTTTGTTTCAAAGATAAACTGTTTTGAGTTCTCACACCAGTCACATGACTGACTCGGAGTTTATTGTTTTCCTTCCTAAACTCTGGGTGACCACCAATTTCCACACGGGCAGTCAGGAGTAAGGTTTATCAGGATATTCTGGAATTCAGGAGTTGCAGGAGGCAAGCTGGATGGCATGATGTATTACTAGTATATAGTATTTCTTTTCTGCTGTTTGTTGTTGTACACTCTGATGATAAATGTAATGTAATGTGATGTAATGTAATAACTGATATAGTTCTTTTGTTTAAAGATTATTCATTTATTTATTATATGTTGTTCCGCTGCGATTGTGAGATTCTGATATTGTTCTGTTGTCTCTTTCTGTTCTGTTCTATTTTTTTCTCTCTTCTTCTATCTTTTCTTCTTCTTAAACCATAACGATTCGGTTTTTCGGCAACGAAAAATCGACGATCGTCCCAACACTATACACACACAAATATGGATTTCACGAGGAAATCGGTTAAGTCACAGATATTTGAATGTAATATTTTGAAATGGTTTTAAAGTTTGAATTTTGAATCCAAATGATTTTGGAAATGAAATTGGATTAAATTTGAAAAGTATTCGAAAAGGAGTTTTGAAGATAAAAGTTATTTTAAATAACTTGATTTAGTTTAAAATTTGAAATATTTTGATTTGAGTTTGAATTCAATGTTTGAAATTGAATTAAATGATTTGGAAATTTTGGCTTAAAAAGATTATACAAGTTATAATGGTGTTTATATGGGTTTTTAATCATCAAAAAATATATTAGTTTGGGAATTTAAATTTAAACCCAAGTTTATTCTTGAATGGCTTTAACTCAGGTAAATGTAATCAATTTTTCTCAAAACGAAACTATTTGTTTCAATTAATAATAGCTTTCATATAAGGAAATGGTTTTAATTTGTGTTGAAAGATTTAAAATCAAATGGAAATAGTTTTAAAAACTGTTAACTAATCTTCGTGATAGATAGTCAAACCTTGATTTGAAATTGAAGAGCATTTAAATGGTGTATCTTTTATATAAAGGATTTGGAATGGAATTGTTTTGTGGAAATGAATTTTGAAAGCTATGAAATGAGTCTTTGATTTAAATACCGGATGAGTTAATCCAACTTGAAATAGAATTGTTTTGAAAGGCTATGAATAAATCTTTGTGAAAGATTGGTGAACCTTGTTTTAAAATTGAAAGGGGTTTTGAAAGTGAATCTTTTGTTTAAAAGATTAAAGTATGGAAATTGTTTAAACCATTGAAAGGTTTCTGGAAGTAAATCTTTTTGTTTAAAAGATTTGTAAATGGTAATTTGTTTAAACCATTTGAAAGAAAAGTTTTGGATTTTAAAATTGTGACTTAACTGAAATCCCAATATCCATATGCTTTTAAATTTTGCGCTCATTATTTGGTTTAGCCGGAAGAAGACCTTGTGTCATATAATCCATTCAGAATAATGATACAACGATATGGATAGCATTTGAAGACTGGTGGTGAAGACCAGATACTTTCAAAAGCGAAAGGATGACCTGTCGAATGTCTCTGCACCGACTGGCCCCAGTATAGAGATTTGAGGACCCATTGTGATGGGGAGTCCGAACGTGATTAGAAATTATCCGGATGGCAAGGGCTTCTTTGGAAGTGCCTTCGGTTCTATTCGCACCCAGGACAGACTTGTGTGGATGTGTGTCTGACATTACACTTTGAGATGTAAAACTGGTTTCTATCAAATACATTTCTGTTTGGTGGTGGAGATTTATTCTCTTAGCTTAACATCCTTCTTTGAGATGTATGAGCTCAGAGGTTATGTAGTCGATGGTTACTAGTGATACATTCCCAATTTGGTAATGTGGCATACGGAGTGCTGCTGATCATTTATTGATCGAAGCATGGATTTTGTGAAAAGCGTAGCTTTGTGGACGAGACTTCGTTGGACCTCACACCTCGGAATGGTCCAAATAGGAAGAATGCAGCAAGGTTATATGGGGTAGCGCCCCTTAGGGTATGTGCATTTCCTTCTAGATAGAAATGGTATCATGGTATGGATCCCATATACTTAACTTATGTGGATATCGCAAATATATATTACTTTGTGATTGTTGTTGTTGAGGATCATCGGATAAAGGTTGTTTACAACTGGAGGATGGCATACTCGTGTACCTATTTTTGCAGAGGTAACCCGGCCTTGTGTTGGCAGAGATCCGGTTAGGTTCTCGGGGCATCCATCCAGAGGCATACCCATGTGGAAATGGGAAGTTCCTTGGCCTGACCATTTGTTGGAAATCCAATTACCAATATGCGCCTTGTACGGTTTTAGTTGTAGAACCTGTCATCAAACATGGTAGCTATAGTAGGCATACTATTATGGTACGTATGCTGGCTAAGATTAATATTATACTTTTGAAATGTTTTCCACTATGCGCTAATAATAATATCAAGTGGTTTTCGCGTATCAAGCATATTTGACTATCATAAGGAGAAATCTCCCCCAAGTGTGCGGTTGCATGGTGTGTGTGTGCCGGGAGGCCTTATGGTAGTTTCATTTTCCAAAAAGCATTGCGGATTTCAAATTTAAATTTTTTTGTTTGTTTTAAAAAAAGATATAAAATGTTTTTTTTTGCTCATACCAGTTCCATGACATACCCGGAGTTTATTTTTCCCTTTCTAAACTCTGGGTGCCCACAATTTTCTACACGGACAGTCTAGAGTTGGGTTTTTCAGATAGTAGATATAGATATAGATTCGGCAGCTTTCGGCTTTCTCTCTGGTATTCTTTGAAGACTTTGGATATTGAAGTATTTGGTTAGGACGACGGACCTGACTTGCTTAGCTTGGTGCAACGTGATGGTGGTTCGAGCTAGTGGTTTGGAGTTTTGGCTTTGGAGCATTGGATTGGAGTTGCAGCTTGATAATAGAGTTATCTCTTTTTCTATTCATTTCCCGCTGTTGTTTATTGTCTCTGATATTCTTGTATCTTTGATATTAATATCATTCTTGTATCATTGGATATTGTATTCATTGGAGTTGTATATGATATTCATTCTTTTCTTCCGCTGTGTTGTTATGCTTGATGTGTTATATGCTCCGGCGAACCAAATTCGACATTTGGATCTGCGGCATTTGAATATGAGTGTCGTATTCGGTGCCGATTTTCGAAGGTCGAATCAGGGTCGCTACATTTGGTATCAGAGCTGAAGGTTGAAACTTTAGCTCAGGAGTATAACACATTAAGTAACTCATAAGAGATGGGGTGAAATATACCCTAGAATGAGTATATCTCTAAGATATCCGTTCGAATGCCTCAGTAAATTCTCTTACTATTCACTGATAGTAAGTATGAGTGCAAGAAGAGAACGAGATAGGGGACAGGGAAGTACCACTTCATATGGTCAATACCCTGTAACAACAATGGAAACAATCTTTTCCTATCAATCTCTTTTGTTCATCATCTCTTTTCAATTCTTTGATGATTCCTGGCAACTCCAGGAAGAAGCTTTGATATATTTGCATGGGACATAAACTTCAGATGGGTCAGAATTGTTTATTTGGATGAATTGTTGGCTTTGGTTGCTATGGTTGATAGATATATTTTGGTTGTTTAAAATAAAAGATTTGGATTGCATCCATATATCTGTTTATTCTGTTGGGTCCAGGTATATTCAACAAGTGGTTAGTTATCTTTTGAACTAATCAATACCCATGTATACTCGTAGATCTGATGACCCAAGTATCTTGATTTGTTCTTGTATCCATTATTGATATTCTGATTTGGGAAGCCAAATGCAGAATAGATATTCAGTTTGATCTGGTGATTCATCTCTCTATCTTTCTGTATTCTTTTGTTGTCTCCCTTACAAATTTCGAGGACGAAATTTTCCAAAGGGGGGAATCTTTAACATTCCCCGATTTTTGCCAAGTCTAATTTGATAATCGAATTAATTTTTGAAATTAAATTTGTGAATTAAATAGAGTTTTTCTAAAATAAAAACAAAATATTGGTTGTTTATAGAAACTAATTTTAAATTTAATTGAAAATTTGAGAATAAAATATAAATTGTGTTTGAATTTTCAAAATTAATAAGATGTATGTTTATTTACTTTTAATTTGGAATTTGATTTAAAAATTGTATAAGTACAAAAAAGCGTGATTTTGTAATTTAATAAATATCTTGAATTTAAAATTTCTATATATTTAAAACTAATAAAATCTTGTTTCTTAAATTATGTAAATGTGCATTTTGATTTGAAAGATGTATAAGTATAAGTAATTGAAATTATCTTTTGAAAATAAATAAGAAAACATACATATGTAAAATTGGCTTGTAAATTTATAAATTAAGATTAAGTAAGGTTTAAATTATAAAATTATAAATTTACTTAGGTTAAGGGTTTAAACACAATATTAAATCACATTGGACATTTGTAAAATAAGGAGATAGGTAGTATTACAAATGTTAGCTAATTGTACAAGTGGCAAGTCCTATTCTCTAAAATTTCTTAATAATGTGAATCAAAAGAAAGTAAATCCAGACCTGAAACAAAAAGAAAAATCAAAAGCCTGAAACCTGAATATATTTCAAAATTTGATCAAGGCAAACAACAAGTAGCAGCTTAAATTCAGATGCATATCAAGCAAGTCTAGATTCAAGTTTTCAATCTGAAAACAAAAAGAAATCAAAGCTAAGAAATGAAAAACAACATCTTCAACCTGAGAATGATTCAAATCTTAAGCAAGGCAGCTGATTCAACCAGATCAAATACCTGTAAACTCAAAGTAGAAACAGAAATGAAAATATGGAAGAAAAAAAAAATCTTTAACCTAAAATTCAAAGCAAAACCAAATCTGGGAAGAAAACAACAAACCTGAAGCATTTATCCAAGAAACTAAGGATCGAATCCAAGTTCCAGTTTTCAGTTCAAAAAGTTGAGTTCTCTGTTTCAATACCTACAGGTGAGCAAACTAACCATTAAAGTTTGGATCTATGATTTATTTTGATGTGGTTGCTTATTGTTATTGAGATAAATGCCTGCATGTGTATATAGGTGTGTGTGGGGGGGGGGGATTAAAATGTGTATGTACAGGCATATATACCTCTTTTTATGTTTACAAACAAGAAACAGAAACTAAAATCATAATCTCATCCTATAATCATGAATAGGCTTAGGTGTATAAATAGAAAATGATTGTAAGTGTATAAACTTATTTTTGAAATGATTTTGAAAATTTTATATTGATTAATCATTCCAGAATTAAAATTTTACAGTAATAATTTAATTTTTTTTCAAAGTGATTTATCTGGATTTCAAGTTTTAATTACATAAATGGGTTCATATTTCGAATTCATGATTTTTGATGATAAATTCACGATTTTTAAGTTGGAAAATCTCAAGCATTCGCGAGTTGAACAAAAAACTTGTTTTGGGCAAATTCCGATGATCGGCGTGATAATGGTTGGTTGAGTTTAGGCCTATAGCTGGTTGGTGTGTCGTAGATGACTGAAAAATGGTGGAAGGGTTTATAGGTGGCGGTGGCGACGACGTGACTCAATTTTAGGGCTTAAACCTAGGTTTTAGATAGGGTCGGAATTTGATAAACAGCGTCGTCGTTAAGGGTTGTTGGGCGATCGCACCCAGGGGAACAGGTGCTGGGGACTCAGGCGGAAGTCCTGATGAAGTGGCGAGGGTTCCGGTGATGGATGACGTCATTGCGAGGCGTTTCCAGGCAATTTTTTTTATTCCAGTTGGCTCAACCACTCTTGATTTTGATTTTGAGCTCGAACTCAGGTCTGGGTGGTCGGGGTTGATGGAGGAGGTCAACCATGATATGTGGGTGATCGCGATGTTGGTCGGCGACGACTCGATCAAGTGTACACGTGCACGTGCGTTGCACTGTGCATATTTGCCTGGGTTACTTGGTTGTTTGAAGAAGACGATGGCTACTCAGGCTCATGTGCGTGCAGTAGAGCGTTCGACTCGATGCAGCTTTCGGGTTATAGGGGTTCGAGCTCGAGTTACAACTCGAGTAACTTCAATATTGGCTCGAGTGTGTTACCAAATTGGAAGAACGGGAGTGTTTTGAATAGGGTTTTAAATATTTTTATCAAAACAAGTTTTTGGGGAAAAAAATATAAGGTGGCTAGGGAAAATCATGTAGTGGACTCGAAGCAGATGTTAGTTTGACTCGGGGAAATTTCGTGTGGGCTCGGGTTTTCTTTAAGGTTTCAAAAACAAAATAAAGTATTGAAGTTTTGAAGGTAAAGTAAGTTTTTAAAAAATTAAACTTTAAAGTATATAAAAATAAATAAGTTTTAAAGTAAAATAAACCAAGTTTTTGAATTTAAATTATAAACAAGTTTGAGTCAAGTTTTTCAAAGATTTGATTTTAAATTAAAAACATGTTTAAAATTGTTTTTGAGTTTTGAATAATTATTTTTCTTAAGTATTTTCAAATAGAAATTAATGAGAGAAATTAAAGAAAATTAATCATCGTGGTTAATTTCAGGTTAATCAAATAAATTAATGTAATTAATTACTTATTGAAAATAATTAAAGGGTTGATTACTTAAAGATTAATTTATTTTAATTAAAGATTAATTAAGGAATTAATTAATAATTAAAGTCTTGAGTAGATAAAAGTGAATTAATTAATTTAAGCGATTAAAGGGGAATTAATTACTTAAAGATAATTACTTAATGAAAGTAATTGATGATAATTAAATAAATGACTAAGCGTTGATTAATCAAGTGATAAAAATACTAATTATTTAAAGAATAATTAGTTTATGTGATTAGTTAATTAAGGTAATTAATTTGAGAATAATTAATTGAATAAAGGTTAATTAATTAAAGGATTTAATTAAAAGCCAATTAATAAATTAATAATTAAAGTGGATTAATTTCTAATTAATTAAGGTAATTAATTAAGGTATATTAATTACTAGTTAATTTATGATTAACGATGACTAAGTGATTAAGAATAATCACTTATTATAATTAATTAAGGGTATTTAATTAATGTGATAAATTAATTAAAGGTTAATTAATTAATCAATGAAGGTGATTAAGGGATGATTATTGATTAAGGGTTAATTAATTATTGAAATTAATTAAGAATAATTAATTAAATGGTTTGTAATTAATTAACATTAATTAACCAAGATTAGTGACTAATCTAATTTAAATTAATCAAATAATTGATTGATATTACTTATGGATGTTTGGATTGGATGATTTAATTGTTTGATATTCCTGATATATGATGCTTTGCGTTATGAATTATCCTGATTTGCGCTGTGATCTGTGATATAATTTATTTGTTTGTGATGTAATTTATTATCTACGATGAATCATCCATGATCTGTAAATGAAGATAAGCGTTATAGATTATACCGCTTATCGATATTTCTGTGTTTGAATCTGTAATGATTGATGTTGTTGCACTATTGTGTGTAAAACCCCTGGACCACACTATACACACACAAATATGGATTTCATGAGGAAATCGGTTAAGTCACAGATATCTGAATGTAATATTTTGAAATGGTTTTAAAGTTTGAATTTTGAATCCAAATGATTTTGGAAATGAAATTGGATTGAATTTGAAAAGTATCTAAAAAGGAGTTTTCAAGATAAAAGTTATTTTAAATAACTTGATTTAGTTTAAAATTTGAAATATTTTGATTTGAGTTTGAATTCAATATTTGAAATTGAATTCAATGATTTGGAAATATTGGCTTAAAAAGATTATACAAGTTATAAAGGTGTTTATATGGGTTTTTAACCATTAAAAAAAATATTGGTTTGGGAATTTAAATTTAAACCCAAGTTTATTCTTGAATGGCTTTAACTCAGGTAAATGTAATCAGTTTTTCCTAAAATGAAACTATCTGTTTCAATTAATAATAGCTTTCATATAAGGAAAGGGTTTTCAATTTGTGTTGAAAGATTTATCAAATGGAAATAGTTTTGAAAACTGTTAACTAATCTTTGTGAAAGATAGTCAAACCTTGATTTGAAATTGAAGAGCATTTAAATGGTGTATCTTTTATATAAAGGATTTGGAATGGAATTGTTTTGTGGAAATGATTTTTGAAAGCTATGAAATGAGTCTTTGATTAAATATCGGATGAGTTAATCCAACTTGAAATAGAATTGTTTTGAAAGGCTATGAATAAATCTTTGTGAAAGATTGGTGAACCTTGTTTTAAAATTGAAAGGGGTTTTGAAAGTGAATCTTTTGTTTAAAAGATTAAAGTGTGGAAATTGTTTAAACCATTGAAAGGTTTCTGAAGTAAATCTTTTTGTTTAAAAAATTTGTAAATGGTAATTTGTTTAAACCATTTGAAAGAAAAGTTTTGGATTTTAAAGTTGTGACTTAACTGAAATCCCAATTTCCATATGTTTTTAAATTTTGCGCTCTTTATTCGGTTTAGCCGGGAGAGGACCATGTGTCATATAACCCATTCTGAATAATGATACGATGATATGGATAGCATTTGAAGACCGGTGGTGAAGACCGGATACTTTCGAAAGCGAAAGGATGACCTGTCGAATGTCTCTCCACCGACTGGCCCCGGTATAGAGATTTGAGCACCCATTGTGATGGGGAGTCCGGACGTGATTAGAAATTATCCGGATTGCAAGGGCTTCTTTGGAAGTGCCTTCGGTTCTGTTCGAACCTGGGATAGACTTGTATGGATGTGTGTCTGACATTACACTTTAAGATGTAAAACTAGTTTCTATCAAATACATTTCTGTTTGGTGGCGGAGATTTATTCTCTTAGCTTAACACCCTTCTCTGAAACGTATGAGCTCAGAGGTTATGTAGTTGATGGTTACTAGTGATACATTCCCAATTTGGTAATGTTGCATACAAAGTGCTGCTGATCATTTATTGATCGAAGCAAGGCTTTTGTGAAAATCGTAGCATTGTGGACGAGACTTCGTCGGACCTCACACCCCGGAATGGCCGAATCAGGAAGAATGCAGCAAGGTTATAGGGGGTAGCGCCCCTTAGGGTATGTGAATTTTCTTCTGGATATAAGTGGTATCATGGTATGGAGCTCAGATACTTAACTTATGTGGATATCGCAAATATATATTACTTTGTGATTGTTGTTGTTGAGGATCCTCGGATAAAGGTTGTTTACAACGGGGGGATGGCATACTCGCGTCAGTAGTTACCTATTTTTGCAGAGGTAACCCGGCCTTGTGTTGGCAGAGATCCGGCTAGGTTCTCGGGGCGTCCATCCAGAGGCGTACCCATGTGGCAATGTGAAGTTTCTTGGCCTGACCATTTGTTGGAAATCCAATTACCAATATGCGCCTTGTACGGTTTTAGTTGTAGAACCTGCCATCTAACATGGTAGCTATAGTAGGCATACTATAATGGTACGTATGTTGGCTAAGATTAATATTATACTTTCGAAATGTTTTCCACTATGCACTAATAATAATATCAAATGGTTTTCGTGTATCAAGCATATTTGACTATCATAAGGAGAAATCTCCTCATAGTGTGTGATTGCATGGTGTGTGTGCCGGGAGGCCTTATGGTAGTTTCATTTTTCAAAAAGCATTGCGGATTTAAATTTAAATTCTTTTGTTTGTTTGAAAAAAGATAAAATGTTTTTTGTTTGCTCATACCAGTTCCATGACTGACTTGGAGTTTATTGTTCCCTTCCTAATCTTTGGGTGCCCACAAGTTTCCATACGGGCAGTCTAGAGTTGGGTTTTTCAGATAGTAGATACAGATATAGATTTGGTAGCTTTCGGCTTTCTCTTCGGAATTCTTTGAAGACTTTGGATATTGAAGTATTTGGTTGGGACGACGGACCTGACTTGCTTAGCTTCGTGCAACGTGATGGTGGTTCGAGCTAGTGGTTTGGAGTTTTGGCTTTGGAGCATTGGATTGGAGTTGCATTTTGATATTGGAGTTATCACTTTTTCTATTCATTTTCCGCTGTTGTTTATTGTCTATGATATTCTTGTATCTCTGATATTGATATCATTGTTGTATCATTGGATATTGTATTCATTGGAGTTGTATATGATATTTATTCTTTTCCTCCGCTGTGTTGCTATACTTGATGTGTTATAATCTCCGACGAACCAGATTCGACGTTTGGATCTGCGGCATTTGAATATGAGTGTCGTATTCGGTGCCGATTTTCGAAGGTCGAGTCAGGGTCGCTACATAGAGATTCACCATCATAGTGTTTTATTTTTCGATGTATTATATAATATCCTTATCAGCGTTTGTAAGGTCAGGATTTTATAACTGTCCAACTAATAAGGTTTGTTTTAACTCTGATATACTCTGTATTTATGGAGTGACAGTTTCTTCTGTCCTTGTTATATTATATGTTCTGCTGTGAGATTTTGTTTTTCTTTGTTCTATATTCTTTTCTTTTTATTTACCCGAGCCTTTTTGTCGATTGGATGCGTGACATTTGAACACACTGGTAGCGTTCGATGTCGACTTTCGAAGGTAAAAAAGGCAGGTCATACAAAGTGGTATCAGATCATGAGGTTAAGCGAGAACCTTGGCGTTGGTAGGGTTTGGCTCATTAGAGATAGAGTAAGTGACACCCTTGAATGAGTTTGAGAGTATTATATATATGAGAACGTATTTGTTAATGTTATAAAAACGTATTATGTTAATTGGCATACTGAGTTTTTACAAATTCTGGTCGAGAGTGGGACACCACGGTATCGGTAGGGTTTCTAAACACTTGACCAAGGGCAACAGACATGGTATTGGATTTTTGAAAATTTGGCAAATGAGATATTTTGCCTAGGATTATATTATATATATAGAGGAATAATTTTCAAGCTTTATATATTTTTAAAATGTGTTGGTTTAAATGTGATAATATTTATTTATTATCACTATTGTTTGTCGGTTATGCTTAATATAAATAAGAAAGCATTGACTATTGTTTATTAGTGATTAAATTGTGCTCAGTTTATTTAGGAGCGTTTATTGCTTTGATTTAAAATGAACCCTTTTTGGATTATTTTTCACAATTTGACTATAAGGCGTTCGAAGAATATGTTAAGTTAAGAATTCACCTTTTAATAACGGTGGGCTAAGGATTAAAATTTATTAAAAGGTTGTTAATATAATCTAAATAGCGGGATAAAATATTTATAGAATAATTATTTAAGATAGTTCTAAGGATTATTATAACATTAAATTATTTTTATATAAATTTAGTTTATAAGACATGTTTTAAAAGGGATTTATGAATCTAAATCCCGGAATTTATGAAAACAAATTCGAAAGAATTTTGAGAAATGAAATAATAGCTATTTTGGAAGTAATTGAAAAATAAAAATATTTTGGGAAGTAGAGTTTTAAATGGAATGCATTTTCTTTGGGATAATTAGGAAGAAATTATTTCGATTAGTTTTATGGTAATCTGGATTCCTCCAAATGACGATCAGATGTTCGCTTAAGAGAACATTGTGGAGTACTTAGTAAATTATTCTCTTTATCATTGTACGATTGAAATGAGTTCAAATCCAAATAAACCCAAAGTGTGTTTTAATAAATAAATCATTTAAAGTTATTTCATATAAAAATATATGTAGACTATTTTCAAAAATGAGTTTTTGAAATTAAAAACCAGATATTTAATTTTTGAGTTCCCTTAAAGGGAATTGATTTCAAAATAAAAGGTATTTCTAAGAAGAGATTATTTTAATAGATAAGATTTTCCCTTAGATAATATAGGGAAGAATTTAACACAGGTAAATTGGGTTAAACCAAATAAGAAGGTTTTGATAAAAATTGTTTTACTAAAACATATAGTTGTTTAAAAACATCAAAGTAGTGTAAACTATTTGTAGATTGGGTCAACCCATAAATATTATTCATTTTAACACTCTAAGTTAAAGAGGTTAATAAGTTGACTTGGTTTTAAGAAACCATAATTTAATTTGATGTCCACCTATATCTTTGAAAAAGTAAAATAAAATTTGTATGTACGCTTAGGATATGGAAGGGTATTATTCAAGTAAGTAAAGTGGAAATAAGGTATTATTTTATGTTTTATAAAGAAATGACTTTATAAAATATTTTTTAAACATGGGTGAGAATTTGTGAAATGATTCATAAATAAAATACTAAGTGAAAATATAAGCGATTTAAAAAAAATTAAGGTAGTTAAGAAACCAATAAATTTAGAATATAACTTCCCATTTTGTCTGAGTGAGTTTGGATATCTTTTAAGCAATGACCAAAGACTAATGAGCAAAATGATAGGCGTAGGTAATTATCAATAATTTTGGACAATCAAGAAAATTTTGAACCTAAGTTAAGATTTGTTTGTTATTCATTTGACATTTGAAACAATGTTAAGCGATAAGTTTTTTTTATGGAATTTGATTGAATGTTGATGATAGTTTATTCCTTCATGGAATTTGGTTGATTTGATTAGATCGATTTGATTTGATTAAGTTGAATTGATTGGTTATGTGATTATATAGACCATTGTTTATAAATTTTAAATTTATAAACAAATGATTTTGAACTGTTATTATTAGGACATAAATCTCGATGATTTTGAAAAAAGAGATTTTTGAAAATTTTGGAAAAGGAATGATATTTATTCGCTCTACTTGATGTTTTGGAGGAACGGGAATGCCACTAGACGCTCCATGTTGTTTTGATTCTAGTGTTTCATAGTACTTTATTAGGAGGAATTCCTTCCTTATCATTTTGATTTTTATCTTTAATTTTTCTCGTTTGAGAAATTTGAAAAATAAAATTTTGAATTGAAAAAAAAAACCGGGCATTTAAATCTAAAATTATCACTTGAAATAGTTCGATGCATAGCATCTACGATAGAATATTCTCTGTATTTTGTCGCATATGGTTGAGATATAGTTGTTGATTACATGTAGATTTATATCAAACTAGTTTTTGCATGTAGAGTTACATCATATTGCTTTTGTTAACCTGATTCTCTATTAGACAATGTAAGCATATGTATGCAAGAGATTGCTATTTGATTCTTGCGCATCTGCATTTGCATAGAGAGAATAAATTACTTGCCGAAATATAAATTAAACGCAAAAGGTACGTAATAAATTTATAAAATTTAAATTGGTTGGTGATTTTATACCTCGGATATGAGAATCTACTTAGCTTTAGTTTTTTTTTATTTGTTTTGAGCCCGGAGGGGCAATTTGTAGTTGTTCCGATCAAGCCGCATAAAGAAAATGCTGATGAAATTTTTTGAAAATTTAAGAGTTGGAATTTTTTTGAGAATTTTGGAAAATGCCTGAAAACTAAAATGGTGCGTTTGGCATACATCCCTGGTAAGGTTGGAAAATACACAAAACATCCCTCCATTTTTTCAATAAGTTTCTAGTCCCTATTTTCAAATTCACGCATGCATAAAGACCAAAATACCTTTTACATTTTTAACATTTTAAACGCGTATAACTTTTTGTAGAAACATCGGATCAGCATACCGTTTTCACCAAAAAATAAAAAAAATATGATCTTTAAAATGAGATCGATTGTTGATACCAAAAAAAAATCATATTTGCAATAAAGGTGCAATTATTCCATATATTTGCAAACAATTTTGCAAATTTTAAACATTTTCGATTTTTACTTTAAATCCGCAATTATTGCAGACATTTCTACAATTATATGAAATAATTACAAACATGTCTGCAATTATTACATATAGTTGCAGAAATATCTGCAACTATTTTACATAATTGCATACATTTCTGCAATTATATGATATAATTGCAAACATGTATGTAATTATTGCATACAGTTGAAACTATTGCATATAATTATAGATATTTCTGTAATTATATGGTATGTCTATAATTATTGTATACAGTTGCAACCATTACATATAATTGCAGACATTTCTGTAATTGTATGATATAATTGCAGACATGTTTGCAATTATTGCATACAGTTGCAACTATTGCATATAATTGCAGACATTTCTACAACTATATGGTATAATTGCAGACATGTCTGTAATTATTGCATACAATTGCAGAAATGTTTGCAACTATTGCATATAATTACAGATATTTTTGCAATTATATGGTGTAATTGCAAATATTTCTGCAATTATTGCATATAATTGTTGAAATGTCTGCAATCATACCATATAATTGTGAATAGCTTGTCCTACCGTTGTTTTTACATATGTACAATGCCACTTGTTAGAAAGATAATAAAATTATGATTTAATGATGAAAACGGTTTGTTAATCCATCGTTTCCAAAAGAAGTTATTGCGTTTTAAAGATTGATATTTAATGAGGTGCAAATTTTAATTATGGATGTGAGAATAACTTGCATATATATGAAGAATCAACATTGCTGTAATGGAGAATAGGGGTATTATAGGGACGAAAATGGTAGTATTTGAAAATAGGGATGTAATTTATATCTTTTTTATGATGAGGATATTTTGTGTATTAGGTTTGATTTTAGGGATGTATCCCTTATTTTCACAAACTAAAATTTGATTTTCTGAATTATTACGTGGAATGAATGAATGGAAAGGAATTAGTTATTATAGGTGGGTGAATTTAAAAGACTTGGAAATTTTGGAATCTACTCCAACCAATTGATTTTGAAAAGTTGATAAGTTTAATAACTTATTTTAATTAATAGCTTTAAACTTAAGGGTTTGGAAACATTTTCTTCCTTCGGAATTTCGGGGGATGAAATTCATTTAAGGGGGAGTATGTAACAACCCAAAATTCTGGTCATTTGATTTTAAATATTTAATTAATTTTAAATATTTAAATAATTGAATTTTGAAATTTAGTTACTTATAATTCAAATATAAGGAATGTTTAAATATTTGAATTGTGAATTGAATGTTAATTAAGTGGATTTAGTAATAATATTATTCTCATTTTAATTAATGAATAATAGAGATGAATTCAATTTGTAAATTTATATATAAATATAAATAAACCGGATAAATATCGAAAATTAAAATATAAAACGATATTTAAATATGTGAAATTGTCATTCAGGGGTACAGTCTCGAATTTTGACGAAACCAGCTTCATTAGATCCGTAATAATGAATTATAATATTCCATCGAATGTCATAGCAATCAGATGTATCGTATGGTCGTGTGAATATGAAATGCGATGAAATTAATACTGGAAATTTAATATAATAATTGGGTTTGAAAAGCTATCTTCTACATATGATTGAATTGGGGTTTGAGACTTGTTCCATTACGTTCGAAAAAGGGGTATAACATATAGAATGCTAGGCGGCACGTCTTGATAGGAATTTGAACTCGTCGTACGTTTTATAATTTGATAGTTTAAACTAAAATAACATATATATCAAATAGTTAGCCATGCTGCCTTCTTCTTGCCCATGCTTCCCATATTGAGACCATACCGATTTTCATCTTAAAAAAACCGCGTGCATTCAAAGACTAGTTCATTTTTCTTTTCGTTCATTTTCAAATTCAAATAAGAGAAGATCGAACGACCTTCATTCGTGGAAGCCACTCGAGGTGTTTTCAGGCTGATCTTCCAACTAGAGAACTGTAGAGCCCGACTTGACTTGAGGGTTCGACGGAGGGACCGCCGTATTTCATGCTGTGGTGGCCAAAATTAGGCCGCGTTCATGTGGCAATCCTTGTCAATTTTGGGTCGAAGGCGACGTTTGGGGCCGTGCGTGTAGGTGGCACAAGCGAGAGCGAGGGAGGAGCGTTGCTTGACTGGGTTGCGATGGCAGCATAACGACGACAACCATGGAATTGGATTGTCCAGGTCGAGTTTTTAGGAATGTTCAAATGTTAGAGGGAGGATTAGCTGTACGATGGTAATTACTTAGTTTAATTATGTAATTAATGAATAATTAATTATGTTAGTTTATCTTTTCCTTATAAAATCGATAAGTATTTCATACGAGGTCGAAATCGAGTGTCGTTTGTTGCATTGCACTCGTATGGACATTATCTTCGTTTTGGAGTTGGACTGAACGAGATTCGAGGTTGTTGGAATTTACGTTAAATTGAACTGCCGTTTGGTTTTAGCCAAAAAAGGGGAACGTTTCGATGAAAATGAAAATTAATGTAAGTTTAACTCACATTAGATTTTATCATATCATATCTATGATACCATAAACATTTATTGATTGTTTGGATGTTGGTTGCCTGTTTGGTTGAATTTCCACCTGGAAAATGGATTCCATATTGATTTGATTGTTATGAACCCATATGCTTACATATATGTTATCTATAACCATTGTTTTGTAGGGTAAATCTATAGAGAGACCCTGAGGGGTTTCTCATCAATAATTATTTATTTATATCCTTACGTTGTTATGTTGACAGTTAACTAAAATAAATCCTGATATTCCATTTAATCTGTTAAGTATATTTATAGCAATTTCGCTATATCGTCATTTATTAAATTTCATCCCCAAAAACCTTGTCCTATGAACTTGAGCTTGTGTTTCTGCTACCAAAATATTAAAATTCATTAATCATTTTGATTAATGATAATTTAAAATAATTAATCATTTTAACTAATGATTTCTTCAATTTAATTAACTATTTTGATTAATGATAATTTTAATTAATAATCATTCTAATTAATGATGTTTAAATTTTATTAATCATTTTAAGTAATGATATTTGAAATTAATAATCATTTTAAATTAATGATGTTTGAAATTAAATAATGTATTTGATTTATGAGATTTGAATTTAGTTAATTCATTTTAATTAATGATATTGAACTTTAATTAATTGTTTTAGTTAATAATTGGTTTAAATTTAATTAATTGATTTAAGTACTAGTGTTTGAAAATTAGTTAACTATCTTAATTAATGATGTTGAATTTAATTAAATCATTTTAATTAACGGAATTTGAAATGTAACAAATCATTTTTACTAATGATGATTAAAAGTGTTTAAGTTTTACTAATCATTTTAGTTAATAATGTTTGAGATTAGTTATTCATTTTAATTAATGATTATTCAGATTCAATAAATCTTGTAGCATATAACATTCAAGTTAATTAATTGATTTCATAAATGAGTTTAAAGCAAATTAACTGATTTGTTTCAAGAATAAATTACTGATTTAATGAAATTGTTTTGGTAATAATTAACTATTTTATATAAAGAAAAATGATTTGTTTATTGAAAGAAAATCCGAATACCTGTCAAAGATCACTTAAAAGTTTTGACAAGATGAAAGAAAATTTTGGGTAAGTTAAAAAGGAATTGAACTTGATTATTGGGATGTTAAGTTGGATATTTTTTTGGGTGTCAGTCTGATGTTGGTTTAGGCTTTTGGGGTCGAGCACCTAGGAAAACATAAATCTCTTAACGTTTTACAATCATGAACTAATTCTAATGGGAAAGCAAGAGGTTAAGCAATTAACTGAATGAGGCTTAACAACTCTATATACATTTGAAATAATAAATATTGTTTTAAAATTTATAAATAATGGCTTATAAATGAGAAAATCCTTTAAAAGGGATTATTTATAAATAAAGCTAAGTATAAATTGATTTTGGGTTTATAGTAAACAATGTTTTAACGATAATTTTTTTACCCTTGTTTTTAATACACTCAGTGTTATAAATTTCGTCATATAAAAGTACGTTTTGAAAGAGTAATTCTAAAAATGTTTTACCAATACTATAATATGGAAACCAAGCACAAGTTCAGTTCTTTTTAAAAAGAAAAAATTTGATTCGTTTATGAAATGAATTATTTCTATAAGGAGAATCACTTATATGGAAACGATTTATTTGTATAATTAGCACTAAACATCAAAGGTGAACATGTTGCTGTTTCAAAAGTTAAGAATAATCATTGTACATGACTTTGAGATAACACTACCTTGACTTGTTCGGTATCATTGTCAACTAAGAAATAGTAAAAGTTTGAATTCAATAAGCGGTGTTAAGCATACAAGTCTTAATTTTCATATACGATCGCTTTATATTCTAGATAGTTAGTATCTCAGCTATCAGTTACTTCAGCTACTTTATTATCACCATTCTAAGATGATTTTTTTCTCCCTTGAGCATTGATATCCTTGGTCGGAAATGACTAAACCAAAAGCATGAGAGGGGGCCAAGCTATGTGGTGTTGCTTCCATTAGGGTATTTTAACATCTCATTTAGTTTGGATTAGGTTGTGCACTTAGATGTGGAAATATTTGGATTCTCAGTAAGGTCCGTCGGGGTCTGGCTTGGAGGTTTCCAAAAAGTGTCACGAATTATATGAGCTTCTCATGAGCATATTACTAAAGGTATACTCCAAGGGGGGGTTACGCCTTCCTAGTCATTTGTTGGAAATTTTCCTTTTCTTATATGATTCGAATCCTTGAAGATGTTTATCTTTAAATTTCCACAAGCAGAGCCAACTCCTCTTCACAACATTTAGGTACTCATTTAGTCCATTCTATCAAGTTGGACTCTTACCTTATTCTTTCCATTGTATCAAGTTGGACTATTACCTTATTCTATCCATTCTATCTAGTTTGGACAGTTATCTTATTTTATCCATTCAGTTTGGTTTGAATTTTGTTAGGATTATTTTCATTCCGCCAGTCTTATTTTAATATTATATATGCTCATTCTTATTTAGATTTGTTTCGAGATGTTTATTCCTGCTCTTGCTTATATGGATGTTAATTTTTCGAGGTAAAAACCCGTTCTGCATTAGCGACGTGATCTCACAGAACTTTATATGATCCCCATTATTCGAGCATTCTCACACTGGTATTTCCAGACTGATTCAGGTGTTATTTTATTATAATGTTCGGGTCAAACCGATTATTTTTCCAAGTTATCTTTGGTGTTATGGAGATCGTGGAGGGGAGTTGGAGATTCACCCATCGTAGTGTTTTATTTTTCACTGTATTATATAATATCCCTATTAGCATTTGTAAGGTCATGATTTTATAACTGTCCAACTGATAAGGTTTGTTTTTAACTTTGATATACTCTGTATTTTTGGAGTGACAGTTTCTACTACCCTTATTATATTATATGTTGTCAATTCCACTGTGAGATTCTGTCTTTCTCCGTTCTCGGTTCTTTCCTTTTTATTTACCCTAATAATCCACCCTTTTGTCGATTGGATGCAGAATATTAGAACACAGTGGCAGTGTTCGGTGTCGACTTTCGATGGTCAAAAAGGCGGGCCATTACGTTAGTGCTTGGGTAGATAAGATTTTAAAATAGTTATATTAAATAAGTTAGTTAACTTAGAAAAGGAAATAGAGGGCAAGGTGCTCTACTATTGGGTTTAGGTAACTGGGCGCTTGGGCTTTGTTAGGTAGAAGTGATTAGGTAAGATATTAGTTTATAATTTAGTTAAGTTTATTTAGTTATTTTGATTTAAATGTTAAATAGCTTAACTTGAACTTGTTTACTTACCCCATACGAAGCTTGTTTAACACGCGGTCTCCGATGTCTAATTTTTATTAACTAGGAGAACACATTAGTTTAGTTAATTGACATAATTTGCTGAGTATAATTTATTAATAAATTTGTAATGTTTTAATTTAATTACGTTTAATGTAGTTAAATATTATATTTCGTTAGTATCATTCAATTAGCAGAATAATTGAATAGATTATTTTGGACAACTATTAAGTAGAATAAATTCCCATTCTACTGTTACATTAAATTATTGGTTATTGATGTGTTCATTATTTAGCATTATTTTTGGTTGATTTTATGGTTGTTTAAATTGCGCTCGACCAGTTTATGAGCATTGATTATTGCTCATTGATTGTGTAATGACCCAGATTTTTCGACGTTGATTTGGAATATTTAAATGGTTTTAAATATTGAATATGGATTATAGATTGATTTTGAATATGAAAATTTGGGTTTACTTATAAAATAAATTCAGAACTTAAATATAGCAGTTTATTGAATAATTTAGTTATTGAAGTTTATAATTGAATATTGGTTAAAATAGTGAATCTGTAGTTTTAAGCTTGATAAAAATAATTTAAAGTCTTATAAAATTTATATTAATAATACAGAAGACAATGAAACTTTAAAATTTTAATTTAAAAGTGGTTTGTTCAGTTTTACAAATATATCGTTTAAATTGACATTCAAAAATAGTCTCTCGAGGCACAGTCTCGAAGTTGACGAAACCAGTTCCATTGGATCCGTAATAGTGTATTATTATCGGATTTTAAATTTTGTAGTGTTTGAAGTTATCATTTGTCCGAACGAAATATAAACACGTTGAATTTTGGTATCGAATTCAATATAATACTTGGGTCACAAAAGCTATCTTCTCTATACGATCGAATTGGGACCCGAAACCTTTTCCATTGCGTTTGGAATAGGGATATAACAATATAAACGCCTAGCCGCATGTCTCGATAGGGGTTCGTAATTTGAGTCGTGTAATTCGAGACATTTTGAAAATTAATTCAATATATATTTTCGTCAACCCTTCAAATCTATCACTTTCTTTCCATCAGCCTCCTAGATTTAATCTGGACTATTCCAGCATGCCTCTTTCTTTTACCTTACTCACAAAGCTTGCCCTAATTAAAAATCGTTCTTTTCCCTTCAATGACTCGATAAAAAATCGAATTCAACCAACATGAACGAAACTCTTCACTTTGAAATAAAAAAATATTTATATAGATCATGGTTCGAAATCGCGATTGCCTGTGTCATGCGCCTTGGTAGAAGCGAGCTTGAGTCGCAATGACCTCAATTGCGCATGCATGCATATAGGGATGAGGCGGCTGCAAAGGGGAAGGAGGTGCGATGCACAACACCTGGTGGCGCGGTAGCTAGGATGGGTGATCTTGAATCGCGCGTGTACTCATCGATTTATCTTCCACCTGATGTAGAGCTAAGCAGGATAAGACACAAAAGCCGTTATTGAGAAGGCCCGGCTGTTGGAGCCTAATGTTGACAGTGACGTCAAAGAAAAGGGATTGGATCTCGACCATCTTTTGTTGTATTTGGACAAAGTCCTAATCGTGTCGATAGTTTGGACCGTAATATTGATGAAGAGAATGTCGAGCAAAGGATTTTTTATTTGGAAGGCATGAAGAAGCTGCTAAGGTATTACCTAGGAAAGCATAGTGGATGGCAAGGACTGGAGGTGATGGACAAGTACTATCTGGTGTTGAGGTAATTAGGATGAATTTTTAGATAATTAACATGCTAACTTATAAATTCAAGATAATTATCGATTAAATTATATTAATGATCATTTGTCCATTTTAAATTGTATGAGGCCAAAAATCATTTAAACAAGTCAAGTTGGCTCGTATAGGGAAAATCTATGTGAAAGATTGGTTTGGGATTTCTCGGAAGCCGTTGGAATTATAGGAAAATTAAATCTAGAAGTTCGGAGAAAAAATTAAATATCAAGGTGAGAATCTCTCACTCATTTGGATTGCCGTATTTAAATTTAGATGTTTGAATTTAAATTTAATTTATTGGATGCTTGATTGATTGATAAATTTATGATTATCCGTTGGATGGCTATATATATAGTAGTACATAGATTAGTATTTGAGTGATACTCCCGTACGTTATAGCGGATGACCCTATATAGCGCGATATCCCCCTCGAAGTGGTTGGAATTTTTATTGTTATTTGACGTCTGTGGATGTAGGGAAACAAGTTGGAGGGATCCAACTGGATTCCTTAAAAATATTTAGTGTTTTTATACATATAAAAATATATGATGTGAATGAATAATCCGCTGGATTATTGTGTGACGTAAATCTTTAAATGTTATAATGGCACGGAAATTAATTTTGGGTATATTAAATATCATAAATATTATTTTAAAATTTTGAGGAATTAAAAAGAGATTTTTAAGTTATAAATACACACACACACAATTACACACACACACACACACATATATATAGAAATTTGGGTATTTAAAAGAGACTGATTTGAATAAGCAAAAATAGATTTTGATCATACAAAATAATGCGGGAAAATATTTTAAATAGAGATTTAAAAATAAAATTATATAAAGAGATTTTTGAGATTGGATTTTAAAAATGATATTCGGGAAATATAAAAAGAAATTGAAATCGTTATTAAAAATAGTTTAGCAAAGATAAATGTTTCTTTTTAAAGGAATTGAATTTATAGAGATGAAATTTTATAAATGAGATTTATTTTAGTGAAACTCAAAGGAGTTATAAAAATTTATAAACGAAGTTAATAATGAAGGAAAGTGATATCAGAAGATAAAATTGGAATATAAGTTTACGGGAAGAATTTATGTTGGAATATGGAAATAGGGTGAGAAAAATAGTAGATACTATTTTTAAAATGAAGATGGTTAAGGAGACTGAAATTGAAGTGATGTGACGGAAATCAAGAGGGTTTTATAGATTTAAAAATTAGTTATTGGAATTTAAAAATATATTAATAAGTTAATTTTATTTTGAAATGAATTTTTATTTATTAAACTATGTAATTTTAAAGTTAGTTAGTATTGAAATATTTTAGAAGTGAATTTTCAGATACTTAATATTTATTTTAATAAAATCTTAAATTTTTAAACCTGCTTTGAAAGTGATGTTATAAAAATGTTTAATATTTTAATTAATTATTTGAATATGTCTTAAGGATAAATTATTTTCCTTTTAAATGCTTATTTTTATTTACATATGTATATATAGAGTTTTTGAAATGTTTTAAAATTTATTTATAAATCTTCTCGAGATTTGGAAAGGGTTATTTAATATATGGGACTTATAAGAGAATTATCCAAAAGTGGAACTGGGATGAAAAGTAAGAAAGCTACTGAAGTGGATAAATAAAAGTGAACTTCAAAATGAAAACGGAATTCATAAAGAAGTACAAAAGGGAAAATTGAGTTTATAAGCAGGTAAAATTGGCTTTGGAATTATTAAGGAAATTAGTTAAAGAATTCCGAAATTTACAGAATTTGTTATAAACTAGTCAAGGAGTTTACAAAAAAAATTGAAAATGATTTTGAGAAAATAATTAAGAAACAAAAGCGGCATTTCCTAAGTGTGGAATATAAAATGCAGTGGGGAAAATATTCTAAGTATTTGGAAGGGTAGGAAATGTTCCGTTGTAAATATAAAGATCTAAAAACTGTTTTCAAATGTTGAAGAACTGAAAGTAATATCTTATAAAGATATTTTGAAATAAATTTTGGGAAATTTATAATAAGACATGATGATTACTTTTGAATGTTTACTAATAGTTAAATAACCAACTATCAATTTTGGCCAATTTTTTTAATCGTTTCGAAGAGACCAGTATTAGATTTAATTATCCAAAAACTACTTCGATCCGGTTGAACGTAACGAATGAATACCGTGAAGATGATGAAGATGGTGATTCGGTTTTTCCACATCCAGGACAACTTGTATGGACGAATGCTATCAGAACATCGTCATTGGAGGACGATGAGCATTCTAAGTAAAATTTTGTTCTTGAAAGGTAATGCTTAGCCTCGAGCCTCATCAACCGGGAATGACTAAAATAGAGGAAATGCAGCAAGGCTAAGTAGGTCGCACCAAAGTAGGGTATGTTATCACCTTTCTAGATGTCCTCGAAAACCTTAATATTTTGGATATGGTTGTGCATGGAAGGAGCGCTCGGTGGTAAGGGTGGGAACACTCAAGGTGATAACATATTCTGTCTATTCAGGTTAGGGGTAGGCCAATCTTGTGTAGTAGGGCATACCGGCATGGTCCTCGGTATATTTTTCTAGTGGTGTACTATGGTGGACGGTACCCCAGTGGCCCAATCATTCGATGGAATCCATTCTCCAATGAGCGCCGTACGGTTTTGATTGTGCCCAACTATGCTGGAATGTGAGATGCAAGCATTTCTGCTATTTTCTATTTACTTTCTATAGACAATATTATAATATCAGATGATTTTGATAAAAATCGTTTTAGTTATCATGAGATAAAAACCCGTTGTGTTTATTTGTGACGTGATCATACGAGATACCTTTGTTTTCAAAGGATTTTGAAAAGTTAATAATTCAAATTGAGTGTGTTTTCTCATGCTGGTTTTTCAGACTGACTCGGGTGTTATTTTATTATAATGCTCGGATCAGACTAAGTATATAGATTCAGGTTAAGAATGTCATTGAGCTCAAGAGATGAGTCAGAGGAGTTCAGACGTATATCACGTACTTGGTTATATTTCGCGGTGTGAGGACAATTTATTAAACTGTCCAGATTGATGTATTAAATTGTTGTACTCTGATAGTGGTATGTATATTAACAGTGCAGTTCTTGTATTTAAATTCTGTTATTACACACACACACACACACACACACACATATATATTGTTCTACTATGATTGTGCGATTCTGTGTTGTTGTTTCTATTTTCCTTCTACCTTTTTTCTTCTCCACCACTAATGAACTGGTGTTTTCGGCACTCGACTGCTCGGCATTTTATACAGTGGACTTATTAATGTCGATTTTCGAGGGTTGAAAATCCTTGTCCGTTACAGATTGTTGAACTTTGGTTGCCCAATTTATGAGTAATTAATTTCCATTTGCGTGGATTAGGTGGAAAACAATTTTAGGCTAACACTTTGTGATCTATTTCACAATTTGACTATAAGGTGTTTAGCAATAATATTAGTTCACTTCAATTTAATGAATTGTTTTGAAAGTTGGTTTTCATAAATGGATTTATTTTGAAATCTTTCCTTTTAAAAAATAGAAATATTTGAAAATAAATATTTTTGAAGTGACTTTATATAAAGGAGATTTATATAGAAATGGTTTATAAAATGTGTTTTATAAATAAAGAGAATTTCGAGAACTTAAGAACCAGTGGTTTTTAAAACAACTTTTCAAATATTTTGGGAAAATAAACCATACTGCATTCGGAAGTACTTGTGACTATTAGTTCAAAATGATTTATCACTTCGAGAAATAAAATGATTTGTTATGTTACCGATGATTAGGGTAATCTATAACTAAAAAGTGGGCAAAGAGGGGTTATTTTAACCCACGGTATAGTTCGCTCTTAGATAAAGGGATGTATTGACTTTATGAAGGCTGGGACCCAGTTGTCTTGTTATGGGAGAAACCTCCTGATCCGATTGCATATATTTTAATATGTTTATATATTAATATTTTGGGAATTTTCAAATAAATATTTCCAAAGTGATTTGTTTTAAATCCAGAAGTAAGAATAATTTTATACAAATGCTATATATTATTATTTCAAAATGTATTTGAAATAAAACCGAGAATTTAGTTCAAAGAGATTATTTTTGAGTAAGTATTTTCGAGGAGATTATATTTTGAAAATAATGAAGTTAATTAGATTTGAGAAATCTACACGTAAAGATTAAGTCTAATTGGGTAGTTTAGGAATTACATATTTATTTATTGCATCGTAGGCTCCATGAGTCCTATTTGCGGTAGGAGAACTAAGTTGGCTTGATCGCACATCTAATTGGATACCCACTTAGATAGGGGTACGTTAGCAGTCATAAGTGGTAGTGATGCAGCCCCAAGAATAATATAACCCTTTTTTTGTCTATATGTTTATTGGTTGCTATTTGTCTTGCGTTGTTGTACCTTTCTTGCTTACTATTTTATTCCACATTTGATATGTTTATTGAGTTTGCAAGAATATAATATTATTGTCTTTCTTATCAGAAGAAGTGTGTAGTGGTAGTTAATTGTATATTGAATCTTATTTGTATTTAATCACACCTGTAGATTAAATGATTACTCTGATAAATTGTATAATTGCAATTGAATCCTATACGTTCAGTAATGTTGAATATTTGTCAAATAATATTGTGTATTAAGTTGGCAGTTTTCATTCGTAGTTTAAGAATGGATGGGTTTTCGACGATTTTGATTGGTCCAAAATCCAGGTTGTGACGATTGGTATTAGAGCTTAACTTAGGTGCCTATGTAAAATTTGCTTACGATTAGTAAATCAACCTAGAACATTTTAAAATGAAACTATCTTAATTTGATAAATAAAAATGGATAGGTAAGGCACTGTACCTCCAACTGGGTTATGGGCGGTAATATTTTTGGTGTGCTTAGCTTTTGTTAATTATTTGGTTTTCATTGTATTTTTCCATCTTTGGAATTTCGAGGACGAAATTCTTTTAATGCGGAAGAATGTAATGACCCGTAATTTCTGGTCTTCAAATTTGAATATTTAACTTACTCAAATATTTGGATGTGAATTAATTATAATAATATATATATTTCAAATTAAAACCTGAATTATGATGACGTATTTTTAATTTATTGAATTTTTCCATTATTTTTAATTTGAAAAATAATTAAATTTTTATTTGACACTTTTTACGCCAAAAGCTGACACTTTCGAAATTTAATAGAATAAGTTAATATGTCTATTTTATTGTTGTTTTGTGATTGTCTCACATTAATGAGCGTAATTATATTCTTCATAGTCCATATGTGTGATGCGGGATGGTGGGGTAGCGTAAATTCTAACTTTTCCAAAAAACTAAAGTTAATCATGCATGGAATCAAATGGAGCAGCACACATTTTTCAAAAACATGAAACAAAGTATTCACTCACGTACAATTGGTCATGTTTTCTTGTCCCCTGCATTTGCACCGAACTTGTCCCCTCTTGCTTTTCATTTGTAGCCCTTAAGCTTCTTAGCTTATATATATTATATATACACAAGCGCATTCTTCGTAGAGGAGACCTTTTTTTTTCACTTCATACTTCATGAAAACAAAAGACGCCATTCACTCACTTTTTCATTTTATTTTGTTTCAATATGCAAAGTATAAACTTAGCAACCCTCCATTTACAATTCACGTTATTCCTTTCCTTCTCTCTAAACCCACATGAACACTTCCTTTTCTTCTCTGGAAATATTCTAAGGAAGGAACACACATATGGGATGGTGGCTTTGCTTGCGTGAGAGAACAAGGCGAAGGATGGGGAGTGAGTGCAAGAGTGTGCATGTGTGGTTCATGTATAGTGTGCACGGCTGAGTGCATGTGAGTTGACGTGTGTTTGAGTTGGAAATGTACTGCTGGCATGAAAATAGAAAGGAAAGGAGATGTGTACAGAGTGCATGAGTTGTATGGGAAGAGAGGGAAAAAAGGAAAATAGTGTACGGGCGTAGGGTAATAGCCGTGCATGGGAAGACAGGGAGGCGATAGTGAGTTAGGAGGAATGGAAGATAATGGAAGGGGGTAGTGTGAACGCGAGGGAGAATGAATGAAGTGCAGGCAAGAAGAAGAAGAATTGTGAAGAGGAGGGAGGAGAGTTGCTTTCATGAGTGCGTGGCTATTATACACACAGGCTATTCAAAATGAAGAAGGGGAGTATGGGTTGTAAGTGATTGGGCCTTGGGCCATTGAGTTTGGGTAAGGATTAGTTTAATTAATTTAATTAAAGTATTTTAGTTAGTAAAATTGAAGTTAATCGTTTAAAAATGTTTGACTTGGGATGGTGAGGGCTGTTTCTTGCGGTAAGTAATTAGGCTTTAGTGCTTGGGTAGGTAAGATTTTATAATAGTTTAGTGATATTAAATAAGTTAGTTAACTTAGGAAATAAAAAAGCAAGGCTGCTTTACTATCGCATTTGGGTAACTGGGCGCTTGGGCTTTGTTGGGCAGTAGTGATTGGGTAAGATATTAGTTTATAATTTAGTTAAGTTTATTTTATTTATTTTGATTCTAGATGTTAAATAGCTTAACTTTGAACATGTTTAAGTGCCATATACGAAGTCTATTTAACCCAAGATCATTTTTATTAACCAGTAGAACACATTAGTTTATTTAATGGCACAATTTGTGAAGTATAATTTAGTGATAAATCTATACTATAATATTATTAGTGAGGTAGATTTCAAGAGCACACATGCCTCCTTTGTATTTTGGAAAATGAACAGTCACGTTTTTTATTTTTTTCTATTCCAAACTTTGAAGTGTGATAACTTTTTCTACATTAATTGGATTTAAGAATCGATTTCACTAATAAATCTCAAATTTAATATGTTTTCCAATGATATCCATTTTTGATAGCTAAAAATAAATTTTTTAAAATCATAGTTTTTCATATTATTCATATTATTAAAGTTATTAAATCTGTTTGAATTTATTTCTTTTAACTAATCTATGTCGTTGATTGTTTTGGAAATTTCCAACCACTGATTCTACTTTCACAAATTGCAATCAAGTCTGGTGAAATCCAACATTACCAAAATACAGCAACAGTGTTAGATAGAATTAGAAATGGAACCAGAAAGCTCAAAAGCATTAAATACAATTATATGATTCTTATTATATTGAATTTGCTTTGACTGTAAAAGAAATACAATGATATTCTTCACATTAAAATAAATATTATTGAATAATGGTTGTTAGTTCCAACACTTCAGACATAAAATATGTATGCTTTAGATTTAGCATATTTTTCACAAGAATCGTTCAATATAGAAATAAATCTCTTTATCATCTAATTTTATCATTCTACAATAATATGATGCTGCATAATGTGTTCCTAGACATAGTTAGTTATTGGATCATCATCAACACTTGCGTTTTCACGAATCATGTCAACGTTGCCTTTGGCATTTTTGGATCAATGGTCAAGTGTAAACCAAATGTTGTTACCTGCACTGCTCTTATAGAGAGTTATTAACGAAGCAGCAAATGGAATCAACAACATGAAATATTAAAGGAAATGATTGATAAAGGTATCTCACCAAATGAAGTTACATATAATCCAGCTGATGCATGGAGCAATAGCTGATGTACACAATAAATTTATATGTGTATAATTTATATGTGTATTGTGTGAAAATTTTATCTCTAAAATCATTTTTGTTCAATATTTTGCAATTGTTTATCAAGCACCAATACTATCTGCATTACTATTTTCAAAGATTTATACATAAGTTTTAGACAAAATGCAAACTTATTTGAAAATTGATAAAAAAAATCACTATTTCTTAATCAATGAACCATATAAATCATTTAAACATGTTATGATGATAAGAGGTTGAGTACGGTCCGTATGCGAAGCACGGCTTCGCACTAGTTAGATTTTTATTAACCAGTAGAACACATTAGTTTATTTAATGGCATAATTTTTGAAGCATAATTTAGTGATAAATTTGTAGTGATCTAATTTTATCACGTTTAACATAGTTAAATAATTATATTTCGTTAGTGTCATTCAATTAGCAGAATAAAACACCATTCTGCCATTATAAATTCAATAGATTATTTTAGATAGAGATCTATTAAGCAGAATAAATCTTCGTTCCGCTATTGTAACGTTTGCGATTTTTCGTTGCCGAAAAACCGAAAAGTTATGGTTAAAGAAGAAGAAATAGGCAGAAGGAGAGAGAAAAAGAGAGAACAGAACAGAAACAAACAACAGAACAATAGCAGAATCTCACAATCGCAGCGGAACAACATATAATAGATAAATGAATATCATTAAAACAAAGATCTATACATTTTATACATTACATCATTATCAGAGTTTTACAACAACAATAGACAACAGAGTCAATGCATCAATGGACAGTTATATAAACTTGTCCTCATACAGAATACACAGTGGAATAATACATAATATAATATCATATACAAGTGGTACGTCTCGATATGTAGCTCGCCTCCTGAGCTCCATAGCACTCCTAAATCCAGAATAACCTGATAGACCTTAACTCCGACTGCCCGTGTGGAAATTGGTGGGCACCCAGAGTTTAGGAAGGGAACAATAAACTCCAGGTCAGTCATGTGACTGGTGTGAGAACTCAAAACAGTTACTTATCTTTAAAACAAAGGATAGGATAATTTTTAAATAAATTCGCAATGCTTTTTAGAAAATGAGACCACCATAAGGCCTCCCGCACACACACACAATGCAAACGCAGAATCGGAGGAGATTTCTCCTTATGATAGTCAAAGATGCTTGATACGCATAAAATCAAATCATTTTTTTTGATATTATTATTAGTGCATAGTGTAGAAAACAATTTCGAAAGTAAAGATATAAATCTTAGCCAGCATAGGCATTCCGCACTTATGCCTACTATAGCTACTATGTTCAATAGCAGGTTACCGCCACATTCCATAGCAGGTAATACAACTAAAACTGTACAAGGATCGTACTGTTTCTTTGGATTTCCAACAAATGGTCAGGCCAAGAAACTTCCCATTGCCACATGGAAACGCCTCTGGAATGACGTCCCGAGAACCTAACCGGATCTCTGCCAACACAAGGCCGGGTTACCCCTAACTGGGTAACAACTGACACGAATATGTCATTCCCCGATCGTAACCGATCTATATCCGAGGATCCTCGATTTCCAACAACCACAAAGTAATAAATTTGCAGTAACCACATAGGTTAAGTATCTGGGCTCCATACCATGATACCACCTCTATCCAGAAGGAATGACATACACTAAAGGGGTGCTACCCCTAATAACCTTGCCGCATTCTTCCTGTTTTGACCATTTCCGGGGTGCGAGGCTCGATGAAGTCTCGTCCACAAAGCCACGCTTTATACAAAAGCAGTGCTTTGGGTCAACAAATGATCAAAGCAATGATCATCAAGATAGACGATCAAACAAATGATCCCATCACAAACGATCAACCAATGATCATTTCACAGCATCACTCAGCATGCCACATTACCAATTTGGGAATGTATCACTAGTGACCATCAACTATATAACCTCTGAGCTCGTACGTCTTAGAGAAGGGTGTTAAGCTAAGAGAATAAATCCTCCGCCACCAACAGAAATATATTTGATAGAAACCAGCTTTACATCTCAAATTGTAACGTCAGACATACAATCCATACAAGTCCGTTCCGGGATCGAACGGAACCGAAGGCACTTCCAAAGAAGCCCTTGCAATCCGGATATTCACTAATCACGTCCGGACATCCCGTCACTAAGGGTGATAAAACCTCTATATCGGAGATCAGCCGATGCAGAGTAACTCGACGGTAATCCATCCGTTTTCAAAAATATCCGGTCTTTAACACCGGTCTTCAATTGCAATTCATAACGACATATCACATATTCGGAGTGGGTTATACGACCCCATGGTCCTTTCCCGGTTAACCCGAATAGTGAGCGCTTATTTAAAAATAAGTGTGGCATCCAATTCAAACAATCACAACAAATACCTATTTAAAGGTAAATATTGATAGTCGGTTATGTAACTATCAATAAAGATGCGCAACATCACCAGATTCCAAATAATTTCTCAAATTATTTATTTTTCCAAAAATATCTTTACAAGATATAAAATTTTCCACACTTCAAAAATAAACAACGTTTATTTTGAAAACCAATTTTCCCTTTCCACTTATAAATTCCATAGTGAGTTTATATTTCAAATTATCTACCGATCTACACTTTTCAATAGTTTTCAAATATTCAATTCCAATTTATCTTTAAAAAGATAAATTCTTAAAAAAAACGTTCCATTTCATATTGGAAAAAACAATTCCATACTTATTTAAAAGTAAGTGATTCACACATATTATTTATTTTCACAATTTGAAAATATTCGGTATACTTAAACCATAGTTAAGTATATTTTTCATTCCTTAAGGAAAAACGTTCTTTTATTCACATTTACTTGGGTCAAAACGAATGTTGCGTAAAACATCGTTACGACGACCCAAAATCACTAGTATAGGGATTCGAAATTAAATAGATATATAAATCCCAATACTATACAAAAATATTTCCTTTCGGAAATCATTTACTATAACAACAGTGTTATAGTCCATTATTTCCTTATTTTCTCGAAAACGTCTATTTCAACAATGAATGTTGAAATCTACTTATTCATTTCCCTCTATTTCTCGAAAACGTCTATTTCAACAATGAATGTTGAAATCTATGTTTTCGATACTTGATGCATTTGAAAACATCTTTAAATCGTTTTAAATTCTATTTAAAACATCCTTTTCCCAAAAGATATCCATTTTATTTAACGATATATTCACTGTTCAAAAACGTGAATATAACCCCTTCAACAAATTCTATATTCAATTTATCAAATTCCATTTATTTCCGAATTTATAACAATGTTTATAAATTCCATCTCTATTTATAAACTTCAATTTACTAATCTCTTTTATTAAATCCAATTCAATTTATATAACCCAATTATAAACCAAAATCTATATTATAAGTTGAATACTTATAATATTATTTATTTACCAAATCGTTCTTTTAAACTTCACAAATTTTAAATCTTATTACTTATAAGATTCCTTTATATTTTATAACAATTTCAACTTATAAAATCTCCTTTATTTACAATTCCTATAAATATCCCATTTAAATGCCCAAACCCCAGTTTTATAAGTTAATTTCTTATAAATCATTTATTTTCGATATCTATTCTTTTTTATAACTTTCACAGTTTATAAATTTATAAACTTCAATGAAATTCATTTTTGTACATCAACTTAACACGTCATCAACTTGTTTTATAATTCCAATATTTTTAATTTATAAATATAAATTTTAAAATCTCTTATATAAACCGTTTATAATAGTTATTCAAAATCCAAATTTAATCCATTTCATAAATTATTAACCACTTATCTCAAAAACAACATTTTTGTTATATTTTGCAAAAATCTTAAATTCTATAACTTTAAAATTAAAATCTAGTTTATTTAAAGTGAGTCAGATCCGAAAATTTAATAAAACATATACTTTGATAAATCACTTTAAAATCCTTTTAAAATAAAAATTTGCTACTTTAAACTTTAAAAATGGATCCGATGATGCCACAGCATCAAATGGTCAATCACTGCACAGATATTATATATCGATATGATAATCACAATCATCACAATATCTATAATCAAATAAATATTTGTGAGGAATCCAGTTGGATCCCTCCAACCTGTTTCCCTGCATCCACAGACGTTAGCACAATACCAATTCCACTTCAAGGTGGAATATCGCGGTATATGGGATTTATAAAATATATATCCGCTTAATAGGCGGCGCAATAGGGTCTCATCCGCTATACAAGGCGGGAAATCAATTCCAATATATACATATGCCAATATATATATATTGCTATATATATAGTATATCCTACTATATCTACTATCACAATCAAACAGCAATCAATAATTGCAATCATCATTCAAAAATTTTAAATCTAACTATTTAAAATTTAAATCGATCTGTTCGATTGAGTGAGGAGTTCTCACCTTGATTTTATTTCCGTTTTCGGCGTTCGTTTCGAATAAAATTAAACGAACGTTTAATTTTACCCGAAATTCAAACGAGTTCCAATTGACTCCAATCCAGTTCCATCGCGTAGTACTCGACGATACGATTCCAACGCAATTTGATTTGTATTTTTTCGACCTCGTATGAAAGAGTTATCACAGTTTAAAGATCGTACAAATTATAAATATAATTAAATTACAATTTTCTCTTAATTTTTTAAACCTACACAATCACTACCGTAGATCTCAAGCTCTATACCCTTTGCGCGCACGTGGAAACCCCTCCCCCCTCTCCTTCGTTCGTTCGAACTGAGTAACCCATAGCCGCCGCTCCCTTTGCAAATTTTCGAGGCCAACTCCAAGCGTTTGAAGACGATCAAGAACCTCCATCACGTAGCCTATAACACAAGCTACCCATGGCCAAGAAGACGTCGAACGCGGTCGACCTGGTGGCTCTCAAAACGCGTGCGAACGCGCATACTTCACGTCCAATTTGCCGATGATCTATGCCATGATATCCAATCACCACCGTTGGATGTAGAGTACTCGGAGTGCTCTACGATTCTCTAGTTGAGGGTTTTTTGAAATTATTGAGTGGATGTAGAGAAAAATGGGGGAAAACGAAAGAACATTTCGGCCATTAAAGTTATAAGCGGCGGCTACTAAAGTGGATTAGGGTTTTGCTGAAGAAGACTTATATTTATAAACAATTATAATTATATTTTTTTTTAATATTAAATCCACCTCTAAACCATTTTCTCAAACGATCTCGAAATTTCGTGCGGTGACCAACGTTTCTAAGGTTTATCCCGCGTTTCGGACACAATGGAACAGGTTTCGGAAGCTAATTCGATCATCTGTGCGAGATACGGCTATAAACGATCAATTTAAAATTAAACCAATTAAACCGATTTAAATCAATTTCTAGGCGTTTCAGCTTGTACCGGACAAACGATAAATCCAATCGACTTGAAATTTGAAATCTTACAATAATATCACATTACGGATCCGATGAAACTGGTTTCGTCGAAATCCGAGACCGTTCAAAAATTGGCTATTTTTCAGTCGATAATTAAATATTCAATTTTCACAAATTAACTTTAAATTCAGTTTTAAAAGTTCTAAAACATTTCTATAACTTTAATATGATAAAATAAAATCTCCCAAATCATTTTCAATCATATTTAACCCAATATTAAATTATTTCTGGAATTTCACTATTAAATTATCGATTTAATTGTCAAATTAAATCTAAATATTCGATAAATAAATTGTCGACTTAAAAATTCCACTTATTGATATTCAAAATTAATTAAATATCCAAATTTAAATTATCAAAAATTCTGGGTCGTTACAGCTATTATGTTAAATTATTGGTTATTGATGTGTTTTCTATTTATTATTATTGTTTGATTGTTTAGTTGGTTAAAATTGCGCTTGACCAGTTTATGAGCATCAATTATTGCTCATTGATTATTGAACTTTTCTCGACCAGTTTATGAGCAATTAATTCCCATTTGCATGGATTAGGTAGAAAATTGTAGGCTAACACCTCGTGACTTATTTCACAATTTGACTAATGGTATTTTGCAATAGTATTAGTACACTTTAATTTAATGAATTTTTATGAAAGTTGGTTTTCATGAATGGATTTATTTTGAAGTGTTTTCCTTTAAAAGAAATAGAAATATTTGGAAATAAATATTTTGAAGTGATTTTATATAAAGGAGATTTATGTAGAAATGGTTTATAAAATATGTTTTATAAATAAAGCAAAATTTCGAGAACTTAAGAACTGGTGGTTTCTAAAATGGCTTTTCAGATATTTTTGAAAAATAAACCATACTGTATTTGAATGTATTTATGACTATTAGTTCAAAATGATTTATCACTCCGGGAAATAAAACGATTTTTTATGTTACCGATGATTCAGGTAACTCGTAACTAAAAAGTGGGAAAAGAGGGGTTATTTTAACCCATAGTATAGTCCTCTCTTAGATAGAGGGATGGACTAATTTATTGACTTTGTGAAGGCTGGGACCCAATTGCCTTGTTATTGGGAGAAACCTCCCGATCCGGCTGCATATATTTTAATATGTTTTTATAGTAATATTTTGGGACTTGCAAAAAAAAATTCAAAAGTGGTTCGTTTTAAATCTCGAATTAAGTATAATTTGATACAAAAGATATATATTATTATTTCAAAAAGGAATTTAAATAAAACCAAGAAGTTATTTAGAAGAGATTATTTTTGAATAAGTATTTTCAAAGAGATTATATCTTGAAAATAATAAAATTAATTAGATTTGAGAAATCTAAATGTAAAGATTACGTCCAAGTGGGTGGTTTGGGAATTGCATATTTATTTATTGTATCGTAGGCTCCATGAGTTCTATTTGCGGTAGAAGACTACGTTGGGTTGACCCTGTATTTAATTGGGTACCCAGTTAGATAGGAGTACGTAGGCAGTTGCAAATGGTAGTGATATAGCCCTAATAATAATATAACCCTTTTTTGTTTATCTGTTTATCGGTTGCTATTTATCTTGTGTTGTTGTATCTTTCCTGCTTACTATTTTATTCTACATTTGACATGTTTATTAAGTTTGCAGGAATATGATATTGTTGTCTTTCTCATTATAGTTGTGTAGCGACAGTTTAATTATATGTCGAATCTTTTTTGTATTTAAGCACATATGTAAATAAAATGACTACTTTGATAAATTGTATAATTGAAATTGTATTCTATACACTCAGTAATGTTGAATAATTATCAAATAATATGTGTATTAAATTGATAGTTTTCATTCATAGTTTAAGAACAAACGGATTTTTGATGATTTGGCTGGTCCGAAAATCCGGGTCGTCACAATGTCTAACGACCTAGAATTTCACCACTTTGATTTATGAACATTTAATTAATTTTCAGTATTTATATAATTGATTTTATAATGAAAATAAACTCTTTTAAATAGTGAATAATAATGGTGAAATAGTTTTTAAATTTGTTTACAAAAATAATTAGTTCAAAGAAAGATCGAAAATGTAAGCGGAACTTGCTTTCCGAATTTTCGACTTTTCGTCGGCTAAAAGTTATCGGAAACATAGTGAACTACTTAGAATAAGTACAAACATTTGTAAATAAATTTTTATATGTATATGTATGTGTATTAGTGTATGTATACATGTAATCATACCTAAGTATATAAAGCTTAAAATATAAATATAAATTTCACATCATTAAAAACATTTACAAATGGTACTCAAACATGTTTGCATGGAAATGAGAAGAGGAAACAATGGTGGGGGCATGAGTACATGATGTGGAGGAGGCTAGGTGAGGTGGCAAGAGGGTAGTGGAGGGTGAAGGACAAGGGCATCTAGGTAATTAACTTTTCTCTTGCTTATAAATAGCCCTTCATTTCTTTAAAAAATTCCGCCTTTTTATTTTATCATACCTTCCTCATCTCTTGTCCTAATGGAGAGATTATTTTTTGATACCTTAGAAAATTCCAATGGCTACAACTTTTATTTCTACCACTTCTTTAGATTTTGAGCTTAGCCATGTCAAATATCATTTCTTTGCATAGGTTTTCGGACCCATATTTTCAAGTGCGAAAATACTTCTTCTTCTTTTGACTATGTCTCCCTCAAAACAAAGCCAAATGGAGTGACACGACCCGCCCTTTCGACCATCCAAAATTGACATAAATACGTCCATCGTACATGCCGAATGATCGAGTGTCGAAAAGATAAATTGTTGAGGGGAAAAGAAAGTAGGTAGAAGAAAGAAGAACTAAACAAAAATAGAATCTCACAACGGATTGAATAATATATAATACCAATAGCTCTTTACACAAATCATAACTATAATATACATGTCTCACAACGGAGTACATAAATCAATAATTACCAGCATGGAGAGTTATAACAACCTTCCCTCACAATTGCTGGCAATTTCAACAAAACATTACAGCAGGATTAAAACAAGTACGAGAATATATCTCAGTCTCTAGCTCGTCTCATGAGCTCCATAGCATCCTAACCTAAACTTCTAATACTAGGTCTGAACCGAGTATTATAACATCTGAGTTAGTATGGAAAACCAACGTGAGAAAACACACTCAATTTGAATTATTAAAGTTTCAAAATCCTATGAAAATCAAAGGTATCTCGTAAGATCACGCCACACGTAAACTCGACGGGCTTTTACGGTAATCAAAATGTTTCATATAAAATCCTCTGATATTACAATAGTGTCTAAGTACAACTACTTATTCAAATAGCTGAAATGCTTGCATATCACATTTCAGCATAGTTGGGCACAATCAAAACCATATGACGCTTATTGGAGAATGGATTCCATCTGAATGACTAGGCACTGGGGTATCGTCTATCACAGTACACGTCTAGAACAGCGTACCGAGGACCACATCGGGATCCTCTGCTACACAAGACTGGACTATCCCTGACCTGGACAAACCGAATATGCTATCACCATGCGTGTTCCCATCCTTTCCCGAGCTCCTTCCATAATCATAGTAATAATATCCAATGGTATCTAGAAAGGTGATAGACATACCCTACTTAGATGCTACACACTTAGCCTTGCTGCATCTCCCCTGCTTTTCAGTCATCCCCGGTAGATGAGGCTAGAGGCTATGATCACCTTTCACGAATTTCACTTCGAATGCTCATTGCCCTCCAATGACAATATACTGATAGCATCCATCCATACAAGTCCATTCCCGGTCCGAACGGAACCGAAGACACTATTCCAACTACATCCATTTTGGAATTGCCCTCAGGATATGTAGCGATTAGCCCTTGCACTTCACAACTCCATGTTTGACTCCATGCTCTTGTTTCCACATCAAAAACGTACTCGTTGGATCAAAGTGGTTTTCGGATAACAAATCTAATCCGGTCTCTTTGAAACAACGTTCGATATTTTTTGGTAAACTCAACCCCGGTTCTTTAGAAAATAAACAGACGAAAATAAGATCGGAGATCACTTTCTATTATTAGTGGACGGATTTCCTTATAAACATCCTAGAAGAACGAACGAGTTTACACGTATAGTATAGCACCTCGAACGATAACTGTACCGTATAAATTCCCCAGCTCCTTCTAGATATTTCCAAAGTTATATTTAGGTCTAGATTCTGATAGTCGGTTGTTTAACTATCAAATAAACAATCAATTCAACCAAACACTTCATTTTCACTGAAAAAAACCAAGTCTTATTTAATTTAGATTTTAAATAAATTAAATCTCTTTATCCAAAAGTATGTGCTATTTTATCAAATTTAGTATATTCACAAATTATCCTTTTCAAATATATTTGAAAAAACTTTTTAAAATAACGTAGAAAGTACCATTGCGGTATCAAACAATGGATCATAGCTCAATTGTTAAGTCTCTATTGCAGAGAAATCCAAAATTTAACTGTAGGCACTTATTGTCTTCGATTTATGCTACGCGAGTATATCATTACTTCCCGAAAACTTATTTAATAATTATCTCAAATTAATGCTTATAAATTTCTAAAATAGAAGTTAAATCTAGGCAAATATACTTAAATAAAAGATTTTATACAAAGCCATGTTAATATTTAATAATTATCTTTTGAAACAAAAATGCTTACTAGTGCTTAAATAATAATAAATCTTTAATTCTCATTATAAAGTAACTAATTAATAATTAAATATGTTTTAAAAAATGTAGAATACCTGAATTACTAATTTCTACAATATTTTTAACACTTTTTAAAATCACCCAGTTAATAATTAAAAATCCTCTTTTTAAAACATGTCAATTCCTTGATTCCAATTCCACTTCATAAATTTGGAAATCTCCATTGAACTCCAGTTTAACCAATTTTATTCTTATTTCCTAAATCCACCTCTATCCTCCAAAAATATTTAAAACCTCGATTTTTAAAACCTTTTATATTTAACACAAGTACCATTTAAGGATTTATTATTTAAGAATCCTTTAATATACTTTTACTCCAAAAATCCATGTTTACAATTCTTTACCAATTTAAACCATATTTATATTGGTATTTAAAAACACCATAAATCCAAGTTAACTGCTATAACATCTAATCAATTCAAATCACACCATAACCCGTCATAGATTAGTCAGACAAAACATATATCACTATATATGAAACTAAATTCAACATTTTTGAGGAATCCACTTGGATCCCTTCGACCTGTTTCCCTGCATCCACAGATGTTAGCACAACATAAAAATACCAATGCCACTTCGAGGTGGAATATCGTGGTATATAGGGTTATTCGATATATATATATATATATATATATATATATATATATATATATATATATATATACAGGAATATCAATTACTCTAATTTATATATACTACTATATATAATATCCATTTCAACCAATAAAATTGCATCAACTCAACCAATCAATCATTTATTAATTTTAACTATTTAAAATTAAAGGCAGCAGTCCAAAATTAAGTGAGATTAACTCATCTTGAGTTTTCAATCGCCAAACGCTCCAATTTTAAATTAAACCGAACATGTTCGATTTAACATAAAATTTTCATTAGCTCCGATCGACCCCAAATCTAATCCACAGCATATTGCTCGTCGCTGCGATTCCGTCGCTGCTTATTTCCTCTTATTTCGACCTCGTATGCCACATATATGAATTTTTAAAGTTTACATGAGTTAATTTATAGTTAAATTTGCAAATTAATTTAATAATTACCCTTAAAACAAAATCAGCTGTTGATTTCAATTTCAAAAATTTGGGCCGCAATCTCTCCTTCTTCCCTCTCGTTCAGTCCAGCCCCTTCGCGAAAAAAGAAACCGAAATGCGCTCGAAAAATTCGAACGCCGCTCGCCCCAGAGACCACTAGAACTTGATCGAGCTCCACCGCGACGTAGCCTCCACTCCCATGCACATATAGCTGCCAATTGCACCCCTTAATCGCAGCCAATGCCTTGCAGTCTGCCGTCAAAGGACTATGAATGCAAGCTAATGCAGGCTTCCTCAGTGAACTAAAAACAATCTCGACAGTTGATATCGTTGAGCTCATCGAGCTCTACAATGTTACTTTAGAAGTCGGAGCCTAATTGTTGATGGATGGAGGGAAATCGAGGGTGGAAGCTTAGGTTCTTTTGGCCATTGAATTATAATATGGCAGCCGCATAAATAAAAACGAGGGTTTCACTATGCACAAGCATATATATACACATATACGAATTATTTTGATATTATTTTCACTTTTAACGTTCCTTTTCAAACGAACTCTAAATGAGATGTGCTTCCTGGCGTTTATAATGTTTTACCCCTATCCTAAACACAATGGAACATGTTTTGGGGCCTAATTCGATCATATTTGGAAGATTGCTTTTTGAATCGAATTTAAATATTAAATTTTTGATATTTATTTCAACGTGTTTCTATTCCATACGACCAAACGGTAACTCCAAACGCTACGAAATTTGAAGTCCGATAATAATAAACTATTACGAATGCAATAGAACTGATTTCGTCAAATTTCGAGACTGTGCCTCGAAAGGCTATTTTAGCCCGTCGATTTTATTGAGCGATTTTCAAAATCGTCGAAATAATTTATAATTTCAATTTTAAAAACTTACTATCTCCATTATAAATCACATAAATTTATATTCATATTATAAATCATTCTAACTCATTTTTAAACATGGTTCAATTATTTACACTATCACTATATATAAATTCCACTATTAAATTAATATATAAAAATCAAATTTTAAATCCCAAAGGTCCATATTAAAATTATAATTCAAATAGAATTTAAAAAAAATAAGAATCATTTTCCACTCCCATTTAACTCCGAATTCATTTTCCCTAATTTTAAACATTAATTTACTATTTACTAAACCCAATTAATCGCTACATTTGAAATGTTAAACTATTTCACTGGTTCTTCCATATTAAAAATCAAATTCAACATTTAAAAATAAATTAAATATTCAAAACTAAACGACCAAAATTTCGGGTCGTTACATTCCTCCCCCTTATAAAAATTTCGTCCTAGAAATTGTTAAGGTAGAAAAAATGCTCTCAAACCTTTTATCTTTTCTAAAACCCACTTAGTTAAAATCCTACATTCACTTCTTTAAACCCTTTTAGTTTTATCCAAACAATTTGTTTCCATTTATAACTTCAAAAGCCTTGATTTCAAATGCAATTCAAAAACCAACTTTTTCTAGTTAACAGAAATTTCCAAAACCTTTAAAAAAAATTCTAACACGCTAAATTTCCGAAATTTTTTGACAACGTCTCCTTTGTACGGAGAGCCTTTTACAATATCACAAGAGAGATAAATATATATACATTGACCCACACGGTCAGGAAAAATATATATTAATATATTATCATTTCTTTATTTTATTGCATAGGCGTACCTCATATTAGCGTTAGTTAGCGAGCATCTTATTTTAAATGCATTTATGTAACCTAAAAATCTATCCAACAGCTCCCTATACCTGTACTTACTCAAAATAAGCACATAAGTTTCATAAACATGAAACATTATAACACTTCATTTATTTAACTAGCTAAACTTAAAAATTTCATAACCCGAAAATGCCAAACATATATTCACAAGTAATTGTAAGGTTCCAATACTAATTTAATCCCTTTCCATGGATTCATATATCATTTATATTATTTCACTCAATTCAAAATGATTTACAGCCAAATTTATTGCATTCTGTTTATATTTACAACAACCAATTCATATCCATTTCTAATTGATTTCTATGTGCTTTGCTTGCATAATTTCACATTTATTCAATTTCAAATTGATCGACAATCAATTTATCCAATTTCCGTTTGATTCCCATTCGTGTTATCTACAAAACCATGTTTGCTTTATTTTACATTAAAAACATTCCAATCCATGCTAATTTTATTTATGTATCCATTTCATAAATAATCACTTAAGTTAAATTTCCATGGCAACCAAATTCCAATTCCTTTTTAAATTGACCTCATTCAATTTATTTACTTCCATTTACTTAGTATATCCAATTTATACTATCACTTGGGGATCATTTCATATAAAACGATTCTCGAAAAATTTATTATATCAAAACATGTTCCTGCACTTGCATTTCTATCAATTTTACTTCCAACTTATATTATATCTTGTCCATTCACTTTCATCTAATTCACATAGATTTATTCACTTCATTTTATAGTGAATTGCATTTCGTTTCATGCTAACTAATTTATAAACCACTTCACAAAATTATTTCTAAGGTATATTATAGGCATTTCATATCATTACTTAAGTTCATATTCAACTTTAAAACATAAATTCACACTCAACTTACCCAATCCATATTCCAAGATCATATTTAATTCATTTACTCTAAAATCGAATTCATTCCTTGGTTATCAATTACTTAACGTTTTAACTTGGTTATGTTTTCCCTCTTTTCTAGTTGAATAAGTTATACAACTTATTTATTCACAATTTTCCTAGATTTTCCACTTAAGTTTACTCACATTTTGTATTTATAACATATAATTATATAACCACTTCACGATTCATATTTACATTCAATTTACTCAATTCTAACTCACTCTCTATTTAATTCAAATTTTGCATTTCCATTGTTTTTCCATACTACTAAACCATTTTTATTTAGGTTTCTCAATCCATAAGTTCAAAAACTTATTTACTTAAAATCCCATTTCACTTACTTGAGTCCATTTACATTTTATAATCACAACTCTAGATTTTATATATATATATATATATATATATCACTTAATAGCTTAAGTGTATTCATTCCATTCAATAATTATAACTTATAGTTATATAATCATCTTACGTTTCAACTTTATATTCTATTCAATTCAATCCAAATCATATTTCAGCTTTATTTAACTTATCTTAAGTTAAATTCCAACATATCTTATTCACTTTAGCTTACTCAAGTTAAATTTTAATTCCAGGATTAAAATTTAAATTTTCTTTCTTATCTATATCCACTCTAATTTATAGGTTCAATAAATGATTTCCCGGCACTTTACAAATCTTTTAAATAGAAACCCCAGAATTTAATTACCTAGTTTTATTTGAAATCATAAATATACGTATATTCCCTTGGTATATCAAATCATACTCTTGAAATCTTGAAACCACGTGGTTCTTCCCAAAATAATTCCCCTTTGAAATTCCTAAAACAAAACATGTCTATCAAACAAGTCAAAGCAAATAATCTTAGTCAACCACCACGGTAGTAATCCATCACTTAGAAACTTAAAAATGAATACTGATGATGTGGCCATCATCACCAGGATTATTTTCCAATGACCAAAGTAAGCTTAGTGCTTCCTAAGTTCCAAAATTTGTTTTAAAACAATTTTTTATTTAGAGACATCTCAAAACAATACTCCATTATAATACCATCATTCTTCCCTTTCAAACACTTTGGAATACATTTTAAAAGTCTTTAAGATTTAAAAATTCCCAAACATTTAGTTCAAATTCATTTTAACCCATTTCTCAAAATTTCCGCGATTTAAATTCTGGTTTAAATCAAATTTTAGTTTTACTCCTTTGTATAAATCATTCTTATACAATTCCTATTTGGTTATATATATATATACAACCATTTCAAATTTTATTATCCATTTTGATTATAATTTTAACAACCAAACATTCCAATTATATATAGTACAATAATTTCAAAAATTGTTTCTTTTATATCAAAATATAGTTTTAGGTAAAATTAATTCATTTACCCACTTTAAAACAATACTATATCGGTTTACCTTGTTTAAGAGTTTAGAAACCCTTATCGATATGGTTGTACTTTCCGTACAGACCATAGTTCATAAACACTCAACCGATAAATTAACACAATATAAAAACATTTTATATTCACCAACAATTACGTGCTCATAGCTATTAATACACTCAATTCATTCTAGAGTACTTCTGGCTCTATCTCTAATGAGTAAATTCCCCCACCAAAGCCTAGGTATATCGCCAACATAAGCTCTGACACCAAAATGACATGACCCGCCCTTACGACCCTCAAAAATCGACATAAATACGTCCATCATGTTACATGCCAAACAATTGAGTGTCGGAAAGATAGAGTGTTGAGGGGAAGAGAAAGTAGGTAGAAGAAAGAAGAACTAAAAAAACAGAATCTCATAGCGGACTGAATAATATATAATATACATAGCTCTTTACACAAATAAAAACTGTAATATACATATCTTACATCGGAGTACATAAATCAATAATTACCAGCCTGGATAGTTATAACAACCCGCCCTCACAATTGCTGACAATTTCAACAAAACACGCGGCGGAAATAAAACAAGTACGAGAATACGTCTCGGTCTCCGGCTCATCTTTTGAGCTCCATAGCATCCTAACCTGAACCGGTAATACTCGGTCTGACCCGAGCATTATAATAAATAATACCCGAGTCAGTCTGGAAAACCAGCATGAGCAAACACACACAATTTGAATTATTAAAGTTTCAAAATCCTTTTAAAATCAAAGATATCTTGTAAGACCATGCCACACATAAATATGACGGGTTTTTACCTTACGATAACCATAACATTTCATATCAAATCCTCCGATATTATAATAGTGTCTAAGTAGAAATACTTATTCAAATAGCTGAAATGCTTGCATCTCACGTTTCAGCATAGTTGGGCACAATCAAAACCGTACGATGCTTATTGGAGAATGGATTCCATCTAAATAACTAGGCACTGGGGTATAGCCTGTCACGGTACATGTCCAGAACAACATACCGAGGACCACATCGGGATCCCCTGATAGACCAAATATTCTATCACCCCGGGTATTCCCACCCTTTTTCGAGCTTTTTCCATAATCGTAGTAATAATATCCGAGGGTATTTAGTAAGGTGATGGACATACCCTGCTTGGATGCTACCTACTTAACCTTGCTGCATCTCCCCTACTTTTCAGTCATTCCCGGTTGATGAGGCTAGAGGCTACGATTACCTTTAGGAATTTCACTTAGAATGCTCATTGTCCTCCAATGACAATGTATTGATAGCATTCATCCATACAAGTCTGTTCCCGGTTCGAATGGAACCGAAGGCACTATCCTACTACATCCATTTTGGAATGACCTTCAGGATTAGTAGCGATTAGCCCATGCACTTCTCTGCTCCATCTTCGATTCCATGCTCTTGTTCCATATCAAAAATGTACTCGTTGGATCGAAGTGGTTTTCGGATAACAAATCTGATCTCCGTCTCTTCGAAACAACGTTTGATATTTTTCCAGTAAACTCAACCTCGGTTCTTTAGGAAATAAACAGACGAAAATAAGATCGGAGATCACCTCCTAATCGTTAGTGGACGGATTTCATTATAAACATCCTAGAATAACGAACGAGTTTAAATGTATAGTATCGCACCTCAAACGGTAAGTGTACCATATATTCCCGTGCTCCTTCCAGATATTTCCAAAGTTATATTTAGGTCTAGATTTTGATAGTCGTTTATTGAACTATCAGATAAACAATCAACTCAACCTACCACTTCATTTTCACTTAAAAACACCAAGTCTTATTTAATTTAAATTTTAAATAAATTAACTCTCTTTATCCAAAATTATATGCTTATCTTACGTATTTAGTATACTCACAAATTATCCTTTTTAAAAATATTTGATAAACCTTTTTAAAATAATATGGAAAGTATCACTACAGCGTCGGACCATGGAACATAGCTCAATGGTTACGTCTCGATTCCAGAGAAATCTAAAACTTAATTGGAGACACTCACTGCCTTCGATTTACGCCATATAAGTATACCATTACTTCTCGAAAAATTATTTAATAATTATCCCAAATTAATGCTTATAAATTTCTAAAATAAATTTCCAAGTTAAATCTAGGAAAATATACTTAAATAGAAGTTTTTATACAAAGCCATATTAATATTTGATAATTATCATTTAAAACAAAAATGCTGACTGGTACTTAAATAATAATAAATCTTTAACACGCATTATAAAGTAACTAATTAATAATTAAATATGTTTTAAACAATTTAAAATACATAAATAACTAATTTCTAAAATATTTTTAACACTTTTTAAAATCACCCAGTTAATAAATAAATATCCTCTTTTTAAAACAAGCCAATTCCTCGATTCTGATTCCACTTCGTAAGTTTGGAAATTTCACTTGAACTCCAGTTTAGCCAATTTTATTCTTATTTCCTAAATTCATCTCTATCCTCCAAAAATATTTAAAACCTCGATTTTTAAAACCTTTTATATTTAACACAAGTACCATTTAAGGATTTATTATTTAAAAGTCCTTTTATATATTTTTATTCCAAAAATCCCTGTTTACAATTCTTTACCAATTTAAAATATATTTTTGTTGGCATTTAAAACATCAAAAATCCAGGTTTATTGTCATAACATCCAATCAATTCAAATCACACATAACCATTCACAGATTATTCAAACAAAACATATATCACTATATATGAAATTAAATTCAACATTTTTCGGGAATCCAGTTGGATCCCTCCAACCTGTTTCTCCATCCACAGATGTTAGCACAACATAAAAAGTCCAATTCAACTTTGAGGTGGAATATAACGACATATAGGGCCATCCGCTATTTTGCGGGGAGCATAGGGTCTCATCCAGTATATATATGCAGGAATATCAATCACTCCAATTTATATATACTACTATATAAAATATCACATTCAACTGACAAACTGCATCAGCTCAACCAATCAATCATTTATTAATTTTAACTATTTAAAATTAAAGCCAACGATCCAAAATTAAGTGAGATTAACTCACGTTGAGTTTTCAACCGCCAAATGCTCCAATTTTAAATTAAACCGAACATGTTCAATTTAAACTAAAATTTTCATTAGCTTCGATCGACTCCAAATCTACTCCACTGTGTAATGCTCGTCGCTGCGATTCCATCACCGCTTCTTTTGTCCGATTTCGACCTCTGCCACAGATACGAATTTTTAAAGTTTACATGAGGTAATTTATAGTTAAATTTACAAACTAATTTAATAATTTCCCTTAAAACAAAATCAGCCATTGATTTTAATTTAAAAAATCTAGGCTGTGATCTCTCCTTCTTCCCTCCCATTCACTCCAGCCCCTTCACGAACAAAGAAACCCAAACACGCTCGAAAAATTCGAACGCTTCTCACCCCAGAGACCATTAGAACTCGATCGAGCTCCACCGCAACGTAGCCTCCACTCCCACGTACATATAGTCATGGACCACACCCCTTAATCGCAGTCAGTGCCTCATAGTTAGCCGTCAAAGGATTCATGAACGCGAGCCAATCGTGGCTTCTTTGGTGAAGTAAAAACGATCTCGACCGTTGATATCGTAGAGCTCGTGGAGCTCTACAATATTGCTTTCGAAGTCGAAGCCTAATTGTTGATGGATGGAGAGAGATCGAGGGTGGAAGCTTGGGTACTTTCGGCCATTGAATTATATTGTGGCAGTCGCTTAAATAAAAACGAAGGTTTCACTATGTACAGGCATATATATACACGTATACAAATTATTTTAATATTATTTTCACTTTTAACGTACTTTTTCAAACGAATTCCAAATGAGACGTGCTGTCGGGCGTTTATAATGTGTTACCCCTATCCCGAACACAGTGGAACATGTTTTGGGGCCTAATTTGATCGTATGTGGAAGATAGCTTTTTGAATCAAATTTAAATATTAGATTTTCGATATTTATTTCAATGCGTTTCTATCCCTACGACCAAAAGGTATCTCCAAATGCTACGAAATTTAAAATCTAATAACAATAAACTACTACGGATCCAATGAAACTAGTTTTATCGAATTACAAGACTTTGCCCCGAAAGGCTATTTTAACTCGTCGGTTTTATCGAGCGATTTTAAAAATCGTCGAAATCATTTAAAATTTCAATTTTAAAAACTTACCAACTCTACAATAAATCACATTGAATTTATATTCATATTAGAAATCATTCTAACTTATTTTTAAACAAAGTTCTATTATTTACACTATCACTATATATTAATTCCACTATTAAATTAATATATAAAAATCAAAATTTAAATTTACAACTTTTAAATCCCATTCAAAAGTCCATATTAAAATTCTAGTCCAAATAGAATTCAAATAAATTTTAGAAATCATTTTCCACTCCCATTGAACTTCGAATTCACTTTTTCCCCGATTTCAAATATTAATTTACTATTTATCAAACCTAATTAATCGCTATATTTGAAATGTTAAACCATTTCACTGATTCTTTCATATTCAAAATCAATTAATATTCAAATTCAACGTTTAAAAATAAACTAAATGTTCAAAACTAAACGACCAAAATATCTGGTCATTACACTAAGTTAAATTTCTAGAAACGGTGGTGAAGAGAATTTACAAGAACTTTTTCATTGCCAACTTCTCCAAATTCCAATAGTAACATAGCAAAAAATCCAAGAGAAGATGGTAAAATTTTGAGTCCAATTTTGTGAATTCAACATTATCCGAAGTCCCTCCTGCTCTCCTAAACAAGCCCTCGCCTCACATATACATGTCATGCCGAGCCATACTCTATCATGGCCAAGCCATACTGTACCATGGCCTAGCCTATTCTCAAGTTTTAAGTCCAAAGATCAAATTTTGCATAGTTTTAAAGCTATTTCAAGTTTTCAAAACAGTTTTGCAAATTTTCGGTAAGCAAGCTTATAAATTAAAAAGATGTTGCCTTTGCATATATGATGGTTATGTGTTATTTATATATGGTGTTATTGTTTAGATTATGATATAGTTTGGATGTATATGTATGTGGTAGCCTGTGTTTTAATATTTGACTTGAATCGATCGATTAAAGTACTGTGTTTGGATTTAAAGTTGTGATCATTGTAATGCATTGTAATGATATAATTTAGTATACATAATCTTGGATATGTGATTAAATGGTTGGAAGTTAGAACTTGATATGTTGAAAGGGCTTGAGATCCATTTTGAAAATCAAATTGTTTACTAGTTCCGACTTAGTAAATGTTTTGTTTTATTTTATTTTAGTCTCTAATATTACTTAAAGTTTTTAAAACTCTTTTAAATTATATTTTAAAAGTAAGCAAAAGTTAAAATTTTAAATTTTTGGGTGGTAACTTAGAAAAATAATTCTAAGTTATTACATCCATAGCGATAGTCACAATGGATGCAGTTCGGGGAATTTAATGATTTTCAAGTTTTGAAAGTGCTTCTTTGAAATGTTTTTGAAAAACATTTTCAAACTAAATTAGTAAGTATATAAGTTAATTATTACTTAATTCAGTGTGTTTTGATAATTTAATTATTTATTAATTAAGAATAATTAATTATTAATTAATAATTATGTTAAGTAATTAGTAATTAATTAGTATTAATTAAGTTTACTAGAAATTAATTAAGGAAGTTTTAATTAATGATTAATAACGTTAAGATATAATTAAGTATTAATTTTTATTATTAATCAAGTTTAATTATTTTAATTAATTATTATTTCATTAGAGGTTAATTATTTAATTAATTATTATTTAATGGAGATTAATTATTTAAATAATTATTAATTAACTAGGACTTAACTAATATTAATTATGTAACAACCCTGTTTTAAAAGTTGTAATATTAAATTAATTTAATTAAAACAGATATGCTTGAATCCAATTTTGACAAATTTTATTTTAGAATCAAATTATTATTTAGTTAATCTATTAATAAAATTTAATTGGCTAATAAATTCCTTTTGAATAATATATTAAAATTCAAATGAAATGTTTTAGTGAATAAAAAATATTTTGAAGTATAAACAATTTTATATAACTGAAATAGTGGAAGAGAAATAAATTTACCTTTTCATTAATACAATGAATAGTGGGAGATAAATTCAACTGGATTAAGTTAATGAATAATTCAATAGAATTAAACGATATTTGATTGCATGAAATTGAGTAATCACCGAAATACGTATATTTCTTAAATGAAGTGTAATTCGGTTTAAATGGGAATATAATTATAAATAAATTTTAAAAGAATTACTTTTTAAAAAATGGTTGAATTAAATTAAAGAAAATCCCAAGCCCAAGTAAGTAAGTTAATACTTTATCTTTTATCAGCTGCATGCCTATCAGGTTCAAAAAAAAAGACAAAACCAAAATCACATTCTCTTCCCTATACTCAGAACCTTAAAGCCACTCTCTTATCCTTGAAATTTAGAAAACCTAATTCTAAAACTAGTTAAACCCTAAAATTTTCAATCGAGCCAAGAAGGCGTAGCCGCTAATCGACGATCGAAGCAAGCACCAGTGGCTCGCGGTGATGGGTCGGGCAGAAGTCGATAACGATACTGGAGGCTGTGCATGCCTGGACTGGTCGCGACGAGATTTATGGGGGCAGCGATCAAAGTATAGGGTGGCGCGAGGGGTTTCAAGAGCGATGGATGTGATGGTTAAGGCAATAGTAGTTGGCGATTACAGTATGAATTGGCGACAGGTAGTGGACGCTGATGCTCGAGGAGATAGAGGTTTTGACGATGTTCGGTGCGAACAATGAGGGAATAAGTGATGATGGCGGTGTGCTTGGGCAGATAGCAGTCGTCTGGATTGATGGTTGATTATGAAATGACATGTATATTGGAAACCATCAAAATACATTTGGATTTTGTAGTTAAATAATACAATGATTGTGAATTGTTGAAATGATCGGAGATGTCGAAAAGCGACCTGGATCGTAAAATAATTCCATATTATGGATAATATTTTTAGGGCGATGTTGGCTGCAGTAGTTACAATTTTGATGGGTTACAGGTTTAAATTATTTAAATCTTTTCAAAGAATTTTAAAAGTGAGATTTAATTTATTTTAATCCTTATTGGAAATTTAATTTATTGGATATAGTTAAATTATGCTATTTTTTGATTTCTGGTAGTAGTTAACTATTTTGAGTTGAAATTACTTTATATGTTAATTTAAAGAAATATATCTATTTGTAGATACAAAGCTTGTTTTAAAATGGATTTAAGTAAGATTTTTAATTTTACAATTAATTTATAATTTTAAAGTGTTTATGAAATAATATTATATATATATATATATATATATATGGAATATCAATTATTCAAGTACTGTTTTGATTCAAAGACCAAATAGAGAAATTTTATTTTAAAGCTTAAAACTTTGTAACTCTTTTCTTTATATATAAGAGTTACTGGATTTTAAAAGTGATTTCGAAAAAATTATAGCTTAGTGTATATATATAAACTGATTTAAACTCTTCTGATTAATTTATGGGTTAAAACAGGTAAGAAGTTCAAAAGTGAATTATAGATAAAATATGTTAGAAATCATTCTCTACATGATAAAATTATATTAATTACTTTCAACCTATGAACTACTGTTGGCTTTTGTTGTATTTCACTTTTGCCTATTTCTATGAAAGTTTGAATTGGATTTCCAATGAATTTCGTGATTTTCTATGAAACAAAGAACTTTAATAAACAATTGAATTGTCGGGTGGTATGAGAAATTTGTTCAATTCTTTCAATTATTATTATAACTTGATAAATAGGGTTTAAAGTGAAAATTAATAGCATTTAGTAAATATTTGAATTTACTATTTGGTATAGGACAGTTAGTTGAATTCTTGTGATTATTGGAATGATAGTAATTAACTTAGGGTTGTATTAACCTAGGTTGTTCGGTTTTTAGACCGATAGATCTCCGAGAGACCGTGATTGAATTTTCATCGACCTAAGAGTCGATTCATTTTTAAATTTGGGTTGGCAGACCTACTTCTTGTGGTTAGGTCTATTCTGGTATAACATAGTCATCCTTTTTGTTGTTTAGACAAATGTTATATTGCAGCCTTATAAGTTATTTCACAACTAGACAATGTTAACCTATTTATATTCGTTAGGTTAATTCACATAGTTTTGTCATAAACACGACTACCTACTTCTTATTATTAGGAGTCGGGGTTTTTACCTAATAGTCTATTTCTTTTCGTTAGACTATTGCGCTATATGGTGGGGTTTATTTATTTTAGTTAGACCTTATGTCGCATTGTATCATACTAATAGTTGAATACCATTATTATTTCACTATTGACGATTATTTCTTTAGAGTTGTTTAGTTTGGATATTCTATATCCTTTATGGCTCTGAGGAATTTTGAATTGGATCTCATCATATTTGAGATGAAAGTCTATTGAGACTTGATATGTATTTATGAAATGTTGATTTGTTATATATTCCTTATTTGAATATTTATTTTGGGTATGTTTTATTTTTGACATATTTAGTTATTGTTATGTCAAATTTTGAGATCTGTATTTATTGATTTGATATGCCATTTTGAATTTTTAGGTTTGAGGCATATTTTGAGATGACTTATTTTATATTTAAGTCGTTCATAGATTTATATAGTAAATTTAATTAATATGCACTATTATAATTGTTTGTTCGGCATATATTCTATAGCTTATTATTTTAAGTCATAAAGTTATGATATTAGTATCTCATATATTACTTAGATGTAGTCTGATTATTTTAATACTCAGATCAGGCCAAGACTTTATAGGTACATGGACCCATTGACTTTTGGATTTTGGGCTAGCATTGAAGTAGACAATTTCGATAGTTTCAGTTTACTTCATATTTGTTTATCTTGAGAGTTAGGAATTTATGTCATCTATATTATATAGTTGCGACTTTGTACCTAATACAAGATTTCGAATATGATGTATATATTTATGTGGGTCTAGTACTCATATTTTGTAGTCTCGCATTCTATTATGTATATAATGAAGTATATTATTCCGCTGTAATCTACGACTCTGATTTATCTATATTATATACTATTTTGAATTTTTTTTAATTATTGTGTTTATTACTTTATATTAACAATATATACATCTAAATTTCAGTTCAGATCCTCAAAAAGGTAAATAAGACATGTTAGTGTTGGTATAAAGATATTATTCACATTCGATCGCCCTAGCCAGCCGTATTCTTTGGATTAGCAGACGACATTACTTGCAATGTTCTTTGCTAAACTGGGCATAGCGGTGCGATCATTACATCCTGGTATTAGAGCTGTGCTTAGAACATTATGAATATAAATAATACAGAGTTGAGATCTAAACCTAGATGACATAGAGTCCCGTCCCTTGGGTGTGTAGTAGTTAATTAATTATTTAGGAATAGGAATATAAATGATTATTGTGAATAATCATGGGGACATTGAAAAGTTTTTCATAATACCATATATAACTTATTGTTATGAAAGTTTACTAAATATTGGAACTCACTTTTGTTAAAAGTGAAGTTTGAGATACAAATATAGAGTAGACCTTAAATGGATTGTTTTGAAATAGTAAATAATAGGTAAATATTAGGATTGAGTAGGAATCCCTAATTGAAAATTTGTAACATATTCGATGTCAATTAAAAGACTTTTGGTGAATGAAATATTAATTTATAGGCATACCAATTAAATAATAAGATACATTACAAAATCATTATTTATTAAGAATTGTATTATGTAAATCTCGAGATAGATTAAAAGAATATTAGTATAGATATACGTAAAATGTGAAACTCTTTTCTATTAAACAAACTTTATGGAATTAATTGAACTGTGATTTTGTAATGGTATTAAAATAATTTTTATATGCCATAAAATGTTTGGATTTATAAATTACTAAATGAATGGGATGAGGAGTACGAGCCTATGGCATATAAAACAAATAAACTTATTGATAATACTCGGCTAATTTAAAATGACAGAAGTATGATTTTGATAAATAAATAAGCAATGTGTTGTAGCTATTTGGATGATATGAATGTTTGCTCGGTGATTGATATGGTTTGGTTGTATATTTGAAAAAAAATGTTGTAAGTGAGATAATAAAAATAATTTGATGAGCTTTGTTTACAAAAAATAATAATAGTGAAATTATTTTTGAAACAAGATTTTTTATGGTATATGTGTTAATTTATCCGTTGAGTGTTTAAGAATTCTAGTCGATGCATTTGACCAACGTTATCGACAGGAATTCCTAAAGACTAGAACGAGACATTTCGACAAAATAGTTTGAAATAAATAAGTAATAAGTTTTGGAAAAAGGAAATTATATTTTGAAAATAATACAAGCATGGAAAAATAATAATAATAATAATAATAATAAATACAATGTTTAGTTTATGGTAAACAAGTTATGGGTGGGAAAATCCATTTGAAATCTTAAATTTTTGAATTTCTTATATATGATATTTCAAAAATATTAAGATTTAAAATCTTCAAAATATTTAGATTATTTTGAATTAAAAAGGAGAATTTTTATATTTAAATTTTTTGAAAAGAATTTTGATGAGCTTTATAACTCAAAAAGTCTTATAAAGAAATTATATATATATATATATATGTATAGGATGAAAATGTTTTGAGGTTATATTTAAATAGGAATGAAATACAATGAAAGATATTTAATTATAGAATAAAGGGCAAGTAGACGGGAAAAGAAATTTTATTTTTGACCATATAAATTTGCTAAAGTGAAAGTGTTGATTGATTTTTTTAAAAAATGTGTGCAAATGAGTATAACTTCCTTTTGTCTGTTTTTAGCAAGTACAATTATTCTACCAATGAGTATATGCTACTCACACACCTATGTCTTAATTACATGAACCTTGAAAATGTATGTATATGTTTGTGACTGCGTCTCCACCATTAGCGTGCATGCTAGCTTAGGAATATAAATACTTGTAATTGTGTGTCTGTGAATATGCGTATGAGATTTTTAGAGTTATATGTGATTATAGACATGAACCGCAACATGTGAGTGAGGAGTGAATGCGTGAGCATGTCCACGTATTGCCTATAGATGAGTTATGGACTTTAAGTTTCCTCCTTTTATTTTCATTTTATTTAGTCTGAACTTCTCTTTCACTATCCCTATAGCCATATATGCCCAAGTACATTTGTATGAGCAACTTTATGTTATACTGCGAATGGATTTTCATACAACCTTATGTGAATCTTGACTTAGACAAAAAAATTGTATATTTTTAGACTCAAGGACACGACCTTAGTATTTTAACCACAAGTACAAATATTTTCCTAAAAATTATTCATAAGGACAAATATTCTTCCAAAATTATTCATATGTACAAACATTCTTTCAAAACTGCTACCGAACTAAAAACTGTAACGACCCAAAAATTTTGTGATTTTATTTATTAAATTAATTGAAATTTTGTGAAATTTTAAACAACAAAATTTGAAAATAAAGATTTATTATTTGGAATACGTCTATTTTTTTGGCAAAGCCAGCCTGTTTTTATAGTGGACAGTCCACTTATATTAAAATTAAAGCAATTACAATACACAAAGCAACAAAGCAAATACAGTAACAACTAAACAACTAAGATAATTAACACAGCGACAACTCAGTTAACAATTTTGAAAAAAAGGGCGGTAATCGAATTAGAAGACATAAGGAATCGACGCGAATTCCTTTCATCCCAAATCACTGCAATAGTCCTCTTGAGAAATCGAAGCAAACGAGAGGTCGGATCAGATTTCCACCTGGTATGTTGAAAGATTCGAACCCATTCGCGAGAGTTATCTCTGGTTGGAGGTCGCTCATCAATATGTTGAAGAATTCTTTTCCACAGTTGATAGGAAAATAAGCAATTGAAAAACAAATGCCCCACATTTTCTGGAGCACGATTACATAAGATGCACACCGATTGATTGATGATTTGTCTCTTAACCAGATTGTCTTGAGTATGTATAGCATTCATTAAGCATTTCCAAAGAAGGAGGTTATGCTTGGGAGACGACCCGCTTTTCCAGATTCGAGCATGCCAAGGAAATGGATAAGAATGTTGCTCTTGAATTGTAGATTTGTAGACCACCGACGTGCTATGAAGTTTGCCATTCCAACTCAGTTGTTCCACAAGCTTGTATGAGGCCACAACAGAAGACCAGAGGTTGTTCAACTCTGGGGAACTTACATGAGGCAATATGAGCTCCTCACCAACAAAGAAAGTATTAGCATTAGCTTTTTGAGGTATACCAGAGTTAATTAAAAGATTGTAATCAATCAAATTGGCCAAGATCTACCTGGAGCACACCATGGAGAGTACCAGAAGGAGTTGTTAGTGCTACATTGCACTATAGGAAGGTAGTGATTCCTAAATTTCATAATTCTTTTCCAATAGTAACTAGCATCTTTATTAATCTCCGTAGTCCAGAAGTTCCCAGTTTTAAGGTTGTACAATTTATTCCACTTTTCCCATAATCCATTAGTATTTCCCAGTAATCTGTTAACTTGTTGAGATGCAGTGGCTATATTCCAATTTTTAAGATTAATGATGCCTAAACCCCCCCCCCCCATCAAAGGGGTATATAACCTTCTTATAAGCTATGGGAATTAGTTTGTTTGAATATATATTTCCATGCCATAGAAAGTGATTGAAAGCTCTATTTAACATGTTAATAAGTTTAACAGGGATGATAAAAAGTCTAAAGTAGTAAGCACACACAGATGTGGCAATGCTATTAAGGATAACAATTCTACCAGCTTGAGAGATCTTAGTTGCATTATAATTTTTAAGTCTAGTGGTTATTTTTTCAAATAAAGGCAGGCATTGAGCTTTAGTTATTCTAGACTTGCACATAGGGGCACCCAGGTACATGGCATTCTCATCCATGACCTGCAAGCCAGAAACCAAAAGAATGTTCTGGCTAATGGTATCAGTAGCCCCAGCAATCTGAATATGAGATTTGGATTTATTTATGTAAAGGCCGGTCATCTTCTTGAATTTTTGCAAAGTGGAGAAAACTGTGGTAATAGATTTATTGTTTGGTTTTGTAAATAGTAGAAGGTCATCAGCAAACATTAAAGTAGAGATTTGAAGTTTTTGACATTTAGGATGGACGTCTATATTTTTATTATTGCATTCAATATTAATGAGCTTAGTAAGCACTTCCATAACTATTATGAAAAGTGAAGAAGAGATAGGATCCCCTTGTCTAATTCCCTTATGAGTTTTGAAATATCCAAAGCATTCACCATTAAGAGATAAAGACACATGAACAGTTGAAATACAAGTGTATATCCAAGCTAAAAAAGGAAGAGGAAAATTCATCTTGGACATAATTGAAATGATAGCCTCCCATCTCACTGAATCATAAGCTTTATGTATATCCAGTTTCAAAAAGCATCTGGGAGAGTTATTTTTTCTATTGTAACCCTTTATGAGTTCTTGAGAAAGTAAAATATTATCAGTGATAGATCTTCCAGGAATGAAACCATTTTGATTAAGAGATATAACATCATTGAGGCATATTCTCATACGAGTTGAAATAATTTTAGCAATACATTTATATATGACATTGCAACAAGCAATGGGTTTGAATTCAGAGACAGTTTGAGGAAGATTAACTTTAGGGATAAGGGCAAGTTTAGTGTGATTAATACCATTCAGTAATGTGTTAGTTTTGAAAAAATGTTGAATAGCTTTACAAAAATCTTGATTAACTAAATACCAACATTTTTGGAAGAACATAGCTGAAAACCCATCTGGTCCAGGAGAACTAGAAGTTTTCATATTTAAAACAGTAGCATGAATTTCTTCAGGAGTAATGAGTTTAATTAAATTATTAGCTTTCTCATTGGAGATAGAATTTAAAGCCAAATCATTAAGGAGGTTAAGATTATCATCAGATTCAGGATGATCAAAAAGATGCTTATAGTAATTAAGAAAGGAGTTTTGTATTCCAGCATGAGTGTTGATTTCATAACCCTGCATATCCTTAATAGAAAGAATTAAGGCAGAAGTCCTTTTAATTTTTAAAGAATTATGAAAAGTTTTAGTATTTCTATCACCTTCAATATCCCATTTTTGTTTATTTTTATCACGAAGCATAAGAAGTTCATATTTGATAGCTAATTTCAATTTTTTGGTAAGATCATGCACATTTTCTGAAAGAGTTAAATTATTGGGGTCTGACTGCAACAAAATATGCATATTATTTAGTTCAGAGCTAATAGAGGCAGACCTTTTGTTACCAGAACCAAACTTATTTTTAGACCATTCCTTAATAGCTATTTTACAATCTTTAAGTTTGGATTGCAAGACATACATAGGATTGCCAAATTTGGGAGAGGCCCAAATAGGAGCAATCAATGGATAAAATTCTGGATCAGAAATCCAACTATTGAAAAAACTAAATGAGGAAGGACCTTTGACATTTGAAACCCTCCAATCCAATATAATTGGGCTATGATCAGAAAGAGAAGGGGTAGGGAAAAAGGATATAAGAAAAGGCCAAGCATTGAAAGCAGAGGAATTAAAGTAAGATCTGTCTAATTTACAAAAAGTTCTAGTACCTGATCTACTGCAATTATTCCATGTATAAAAAACACCTGATTTAGGTACTTCATGCAGCTGAGAATGAATGATGGCATTATTAAGAGGAGCAACATCACTCAGGGACAAAGGCAATCCTCCTATCTTATCAGCAGAGCTTTGCATGCAATTAAAATCACCTAAACAAATCCATGGACATGTTGAGTTCAGAGAAGGAAGTTTGTCAAGGAAATGCTGCCTATTATCTTTCCTGTTATCTGCATATACAAAGGTAATGTTAAATTTGATATTAGTAGCTAAATGATCAGTATAGCAGTGGATGTATTGTCTGTGAATATCTAATGCATTAATATTGCAGGCTCTTGAGTTCCACAAAACTAAAAGACGACCAAACGGGGCTGCAGCATGATTGTGAATAAATTCCCAATCTGGTGCAATGCGTTTAGCAAAAGTCTTAGTTTCCTCTTCAGAATATTTAGTTTCACTGATGCACATAATTCCCAGTTTATTGCCTTTAATGAGCTGTCTAATTTCATATATTTTGGCTTCATCATGCCCACCTCGAATATTCCAAAATCCAATATTATCTATCATCACTGTTTTTTTTTTTTGATTTTTTGGCAGATTGCCTTATCACTCTTTGATGTCCCTGTTTCTTAGCAGAGCCCTTCTTTTTTTTCCTTTTTAGAATTCGTAGAATTAATCTTGACCAATATTTGCTCCTGCTCATACTCATGTCCTCCATTTAAATCATCATCAGAACAAAAGTCAGTTTCTGAGGATTCAGAATCTGATATAGTGTTTGTAACATTTTCTGGAGTAAACAGAGGAATTTGTTGAGGAGGCTTCAAGTTTGCATAAGGACTAATAGAAGTAGTCTCATGCACTGGTACCTCCTTCTTATGGTATGTATTTTGATTAATTTCCTGTTGATGATTGTAATCACATTTCCCAAATGGATGCTGTTGCTTCTGAGTACTGATTAAATTAGTTGATTTGCCTATACACTGCTGTTGAACAGAATTACTAGTATCATCAAGCAAGTTTCCAATTGTCACCATATTCTCTTCTATATATTCTCCTTCTTCAACGTCAGATAGAATAGCAAAAGCATTATTTGTTTCAACTGGAATATGTGTAACCCCCTGTAACTGTATTTCATTTGGTCCTTCAGTTGAAATAGAATTTTTCTCCTTATTTAATTCTCTCTCTGCATTCATTTCATCTTTATTTGTTTCATCTACTTTGTGTTCCACTTGAGTAACTTTGGGTTTCCATTTCTGTTTTTTATTTTTCTTATTATCCACAATAGTTTTCCTGTAAACAGTAGGCTTGCTTTTAACTGTGGGAATAGATTGTTTAGCTAACTTACCTTTTTCGTTGCTAACTTTCTCTTCAACACTGTTTTTTTCTAGGTCACAGTTTTTTGTAGAATGACCAAAAGCTTTACAAGACGTACAAATCAGTGGCTTCCAAGAATATTCAATATACACTTTTTGACATGTATCCTCACCATCTCCAATCAGCAAAAATTCAGGTAGCTCTTTATCAGGTGATATTTCAATTAAGCATTTAGCATATTCTAATCTCTCACGTTTTTCTGTAGCTTCATTGAAACACACCAATTTCCCCAAATGACATGTTATCCAATTAATGCCAACAAGAGTCCAAGCTATATGGGGAATGTTATAAAGTTGAATTCATATTGGTACAGTTCTCACCAGAGATTGAACCGAACCAAACGCTGGCTTCCATGTTGTGATGAGGAACATTTGACCACGAATGAATGTAGGGTCTGAGCGAAGGACAATATGTTTGTCTTCATCACAACTAAACTTGAAGAAATAATTAGCTCCATCAGATTTGATGTCGTATGATCCTTTCAGCTTCCACGTTTTTTTAATATGGGATACCACTGCCATATAGTTGACTGGAACACCAAGGAAAAAACCCACAACATACCCTTCCCAGTATGACTTGTCTTCTGACACCAGAATTTCAGGGGGAGTGAGATAAGAACCTTGATAATCTAGATTGAACTCGGTCGGAGTATAAGACCTAGCATTTTTAGGCTTAGCAGCGAACAAAGATGACCACGAAGTCACAACTGAAGAAATAGAAGGAGGAGAACAATGGGGAGGCAGTTTAGAGGAGAGAGACGCCTGAAGAGACTGGTCCGGAGGGACAGAAGGGGGAGGAGGGGGAGGAATGATATCAGGAGGAGATCCAGACAGTGATGGAGGAGCAGGACGGGAAGAAGAAGAAGGAGAGGAAAAATCCGATATAGCCGTTAGAGACGCCATTTGCAAGCTTTAGTGAAATACGTCTATTTAAACATAGCAACTGGTAAATTTTCATCTAATAATATTGAAGTTTATTTTATTGTATAATTCTATTTCAATTTAAATCAGTCAATAATTGATGGTAATAAATTAATATCCAAAGCTGAAATATTTTTCTATAGAAAAATTCTAAATCCTCTTCTGACTGAGACAACATTTTTTGTTTTTCCAAATTCGGACTTCTATAGCTCCGTCGATCTTATTTTTCTGCATTTTAGCTGTATTTTCCGCTAGCTGAAATTCGAATTTTTATAATTCAATCATACCGCTAATATCTGTATACCGTTTTAATCGTCTCGTCGTGCTGATCACCCCAGTCTATTTATTTCTGTATTTTGAAACCCGGTATGGAACGACTAAGATAGAAATGAGCATCGTATTGGTACCCAAATTCTAACTTTTGGGTTATCAAAGTGCATTAGTGCATCACCTGATGAATTCAATCAGCCGTGGAAATCAAATAGACACTAGTCTTTCATATTCTCAAATTTATTATCTCCTGAAACTCTTTGAGCTTCGAAACTCCTTTTATATCTAATATCAACAGATTTCATTAGCCTGCTAGTGATTTTCTACTATAGCTAGACTATTTCTCTTCTCCATCTATCTTCCCTTCTCCTCTGTCCTATAATTGTTTCATCAAATAGATATATATATAATAAAATATAAATCAAAGTTTACCTGAATCTTATTACCTCCACTGAAATGCTTGACCTTCCCTGACATTCGCATTCTTCCACTTTTATTCTGAATTCATGCAAATGAAAAAAAATTATACTATACATTTGCATTCGAAGCCTAGCTTGGCCGTCGCTTATTTCTCACGTCTCCTTCTAAATTCGGCCTTTCCTCCAACCTGTGACACTACAAAACCCAACACATCTTGCTGACCTTCATTCCCTCTGCCTCGAACCCTTCCTTCTCCATGTTAGGTCAGCACCCAGCGGCCAGACCCAAACGCGACAGCCGCCAGTGGTTCCGAGTGCCAGACTCCAATGCGTCATACCACACAGCCGTCTTCTTCCCAGTCTCGCCACTCACCTCCGCAGTGCACGTAACCCACGGCTTCACCGTAAGCCTCCTCCGCCTTCTTGCTCCGGTCGAGTCACCCAATTCCGTCTCCCCTCCGACCATGCTCCTGTCGAGGTTGGTTTAATTATTATTTTTTACATATAATACATTATAAAGGAAGTATTTATTCTGTTAGTTATATTTCAACATATAGGTTTTTATATATAAAGATATAGATATAGATGACAGTACTGGTTCTTTTACTGTATACATATATTTTATAAGTGGTCTATGTTGGGTTTATAATAGCCGTACATATATAGTTCGTTGATCCCCTTGTCTATATATTTTTACAGTTATATAAGTATAGATATTTTACATACATGTTCTGTGTCCACTTTATTTTAAAAGTAGTGAAGAACTACATTTTACACTGTATGATATATGTTATGCGAGCCTATATATTGTACGTTTTAAAGCTATTGTGTATATCAGCAAGTGCATCATGTTGTTCTATGTTAAATATATAATATAATAAGTAAATAATATAAGTGTTCCATATAATTATATAACAGCAGTACTACATGGATAGGTATAGAGTCGCATTTTAAAGTCATATATATATATTGGTTCATTTAAAAGTAATTTCGCATATTTTGTAAAAGTGTATACAACAGCATCATTTCTTTTAGAAAAAAAAAGAATTTACTATATAGTGATGTTTAAAAATTCACCTTGGATATGAGATTTACAAATTTGGTTTACAGTTAGTTATAAATGTTCATTGTTAAAATATAATATAAGTTGGATAAGTTTTTGAAGTACAAAATATGTTGGTTGATTTATACCAGTCATTTTGTTTTAAAAGTTGTATTATACAAGAGATATATATATTAGTATATAAACTCATATTTGATAGGGGTACAAATACAAGTTAATAATGTAAGTTATATGTATTAAAATTTAAGCAAGTTTAAAAAAAATTGTTTCAAATATATAACAAGGATGTTAGTATTTGTATTTTAATGATAAATATGTGTGTGTGTGTGTGTGTGTATTTAATATATTTTGGATTTAGAATATTAATTTATATACAGTTATATATGGTTATATGTATATAAGCTCATTTATACCATTTATCAACATCGATCCAGTTCTAATTTGAATTCGTCTCTTCCTAGTTTTCGGCCTGTTCGTCGAACCCGTGTCCATCATGCTTTGCTTCGTAATTCATGCCTGGATTTCGTAACTCAATCCACTATCTATTCTCTGTAGCCTCGAAAGGAAAGCACTCACTCACGATTAACGTTCTTATATTTATTAAATTTGATTTCAATTGAAACGACAATTGAAATATGCTGCTAATTTGAACTGTTAAGTATTTTAATTATTATTAGATATGCTATTATCTGTATCTGTTCACTTGTGGGATATGACACCATATTCCGTTGTGTATATTTTATATTATATTATTATTGATGGTATATGTCTGTTATTATTATTTCCATATATGTTATCACTCTGCAAGTTCCCTATTAGTATAGAATTCACTATGGGTTGAAATGACATACCCGAACGGACATTAGAATAGGAGAAAATCATTGTAGGTTGAAATGATAAACCCAAGCGACTTTCACTTGAACTGAATTTGGGATTGTGGGTCGAAATGATATCTACCAGTATATATTTAAATTTCAGATTAAAATGATAAATATCCGCATCACTTGACCATAGGATAGAAAATTATACACAAACACCGTTAGTCCATATATAAATGTTTGGAAAGAAATATATGGTTTTAGTAAATATTGATTCTTAAGATATTATATATATATGGAAATTTTATATATATAGATTTAATAATAATATTTAATTTAAATTAAGATTGATCTAATACATATAATATGGTTGAGTATTTATGTAAATCTATATTTCAAACAGATTTTGTAAAAATTCGAATAAGTAAGGTTGGGAAGATAAATGTGGATTTATTTGAAATGGTATTTGATTAAGAATTTTATTTAATTAAATCGATTTAAAACTATTGAATGTGAAATTTAAATATATGATTTTATAACTGGATTTAGGTTAAGTGATTTAATTAATTTGTCCCGTTTAAATAAATTAAAGAAAATATTTAGTAAAATGTAATATAAGGTTACTTAAAATGATATTGGATTAAATGAGGGAATATTTCAAGATAAAATAAAAATAAAATTAAGCCAAATCTATATGGAATCGTAAAAATTAGTTTGAAATGTTGAATATTAAAACTTTGAAATGTACTAAAATTTAAATGGTTTGTTTTGTGATTCATATCTGTATTTGAAATCAATATAATTTGAATTGTTATTTAGAAACCGAATTGAATTAAAATGGATAAATCTAGATTGAATTAAACATTTAATTTGAAACTCGAGTTGATTTGAATCAATTTGTGAAATTGAGGGAATATATATATATATATATATATAATGGAAATGATATTTCAGTTTTGAAAAATAATTTTTTTTGAAAGGACTACAGTGTTATAACCCCGTTTGATGGTTAATAAAGTACACTTCTACATTGTAGATAGTTCCACGGATCCTTAGAGGATGGTTATCCCAAACATCCTTTAAGTTACTTGCATTTCAGTTGATATTTCACTTAAGTTAGATTTATTGATATAAGAATGTTAATCCTGACTCGAGTGTTTTGTGTTTTGCTTTACGCTCGGGTCAGACTGAGGGATACAACCATTGAGACTCACCTTTTGAGTTTGGAGCTTCATTTGGAGATCCAACTGGTGTTTCAGCCTTCATCTTTCCAGTTGATTGGTTCAGAGAAGTCATCTATTCGTATTGGAGACTTCACTGTATTTGAGATATTCTGTTGTATTTTATTTCTAACTCTGATGTTTATATAGTAGCTTCATGAACTACTATTTATCTATTCCGCTGCATTATTTTATATTACTTTATGTCTGTGATTCTGTGGTTGATTTATTTACGTGTATGCTGAGTTTTTCCAAAATTTAAATCAACAATCTGATATTTTAAACAATTCAAGTCTGTCGTGTGTGGATGCGAATGGTTGAAAATATCGGGTCGTTACAGTTGGTATCAGAGCTTTGGCTCTAGGCAAACTTAGTTCATATAGTTAATTTATTTATAGAGTCACTTCCATTCGAGCTTGAATTCCTTCCTCTTTGATTTGATTTTCCACTGGACTTTGGAACGTTCCCTGCGGTTTCAAAATCTATTATCTTCTCTCCCTATTCGTGTTTCTTGATTCTGGAGTATCCCATAACTCCACTTTGAATGATCTCTATAAGAATAGGAGATCCTGCCATTCTTTGAATGATTTATAAAGGGGTGAAACATTTTTACAATTGGCAGTGATTCACCGGAGATTTATGTATCCCTCGGTTTAGACGCTGCTATCTCATGTTATGCCAAATTTTATCTCAGGTGATCGAATGTCGATTTGCCTCAGAATTTTGCACCAATCTTATTTTGAAATCAAGGTTGACCGGTTAAGGTTGCCCGTGATTTATATAAGTATATCCATCTTCTATTTTGTAATTTAAGTATCTCATCTTTGTTTGAGCCTATCTTTGAATTAGAATTCTATTTGATTAGAGTTCCTTTAATTTGAAACTCTATCTTTGTTTTGAAATCCATTATTAAATCATCCTTTGAAAAATCGGGTTTGTTTGTATTTTCGAAATTGTTTTATATATCGAGATTTATTATTTTGACAAGTACGATTATATTTATATAAAAGTGAAAATGTTTTCGAAAGGATTATATACCTTCTAAAAAAAACTAGAATTTGAAATTTTGAAAGGATTTGAAATTTTGAAAACTTTATAAGAAATTTGATTTATATAAAAATGATTTATAACTGAAAGGGTTTTGAGTTTGAAACTCGAGAGATTGGACTCCGGTGTTTTGAAATTGGTTTTAAGATTTTGGAAAATATAAAATAATACGATTTAAAAGTATTCTCCGAATAAGAAATGTTTCAAGTGACTTCAAATGTGTTCCAATGATTTCGAAGAATTTTTAAAGAAGTTTTCAAGAAAATAGAAGTTCAGAACTCACTTGTGTCGTTGGAAAATAATTTCGGTGATGAGTGCATGCATCATCGACATTGATTTTTGAGTTTCAGAGTGGGGGAGATGCCACATTAGTAGCTTTGCTATGTGAGTGATTTTGGGAAACCGATTTTGATTTCAAATTTCGAAGTATGATTTGATATTCGAAAGATATATGCACAGATATTTGAAATGATTTGAAGTGAACCCGGCGTTCAGTCCTCGAGTTTCGGATTTGTGTGACCCTATCTTTTGAAATTGATTTACTGATTTGTTGTTGATTACCAACTATTGGATCGAAATTTGATTTTTCCAACTATTTTTAATGTTCGAACACTTCCAAATTCGAGGTTTAGTCTCCAAAGCTAAGCAATTTCGAAAAGTATAAATTATTCGATAAAGTGTATAAGTATAGTTTTGTACGTTTAAGTATGAAGTAATATGATTTAAATAAGTTTGAAACTGTTTTATTAAGAAAATGAATAAGACAATTTTGAATTATACTAATATGAAATTTAGTTTTGAAATATTTTGAATAAAATTTAGTTTAAATGTTGTTGACGTTGAATATCTTTTATAAAACTATATATATAGAATAATAATGAGCAAGAGGAAAATTGGATCTTTCAAATAGAAATAAATGGATTAAAGGTTTTAAAGGGATTAAACTTGGAAATCATTTTGGGTATAATTGATTTTGAGAAAAATATTTGGTTTCGAAAGTAGATTGGAATATATGATGATTTTGGAAATGAATTTGAATTTAGTTGATTTGGAAACTAGGAGCATTTTCTAAATCTATTATTTTGGGAGTTGTCGAACTTATATAAAATTGATTTGTATAAGTATGAAGTTAATTTGAAAACTATCGATTTGGAACGGTACTCAATTTGGAAAGAGAAATCTTGTATAATTGAAGTCTATATAAGTATGATTTGATATACTATTGATTTTGGAAAGTATTCGATTTGAAAATGGAATCTTATATAAAATGGGCTTTACATAAGTATGATATTTGAAAGTGATTTGAAAAGGTACTATATGATACATATTTTCGAAGTAAAGATATGGAAAGTTCCTTCTGCTTGATATCCGCTTTGTGGCCACATTGTGGATTCGTTCTATCGATATTATTCTCTCCGATTTTGGTTTTTCGGATGTGATACTCCAGTGTCCATCGAATTCCATGGCGATCTCCATGGTCTTACGAGCGCGACTGCATAGCGTAATTCGCCTGGCTGAGATGGCCTATGGGTATGGATGTTTCCTGGAGGATCCAGGCGTAACCACTGTGTATCCGCGATCTATATAGGTCGTTTTTAGTAGCGAAATCCGCAGGGCTGAGATAGCTTACGGATACGGATGTTTCCTGGGGGATCCAGGTGTAACCATTGTGTATCTACGGCCTACTAGTCGTCATGGCGTAATTCGTAAGGCTGAGATAGCTGATACGGATGTTTCCTGGGGGATCCAGGCGTAACCATTGTGTATCTACGATCCATGGTTAGACAATGATTTGGTTGGTTTGTTTGGATTGTACTTTCCATATCGGTTTTGAAGGTTTTTCAAGTATTTTTCACTGGATGTTGAAACAGGTCTACTAAATACTTGAAGAATTCTATCTTTGCGCCTGATCAACGCATAGCCAGAGCCTGCAAGAATGAAGATAAACTTGTTGAAACATCGAGTTACAAAAGTATTTTGAAATGGAAATTTGTTTCGATATAAAAGAATGTTATTATAAATGTATTATATAAAGATATTTTATTATAAAAGTATTTCCAACAATGAAATTTTGTATTGATATTTGAAATTAAAATTCTTATGGTTTGAATTAACTATTCGTACCCGATACTATTCTTTTGAATCTACCTTATCTGCTCAGCTTTATTTATTCACCTATATTCTGTTTCTGAATCTACATTCTTTTCCTTTTGAATATAGTGTTTAAAATATTGTTTATTTATATACTACATGGTTTAATAGGAATTTTTTAAATATTTTAGAAGTATTAATTAAATAAAAACATATTTAAAATAAATAATTATTGATTTATTACTAATATCTAAAAGGTATTTTAGATAAAATTAATGAATTAATGAATTATGAATTTAATGTTTCAATAACGTATAAATGGAAATATTTTGATTTGCAAAGTTTATAAATGACTATTTATGGACATAATAAACGGGTTTAACAAAATTATTGAATATTAATTAACTTAAAGTGAAACTTATACAATTTAAAAAAATTATTGTCTATCCTTGTCTTTCAATCTATTTTTCTTTCTGATTGTTCTATTCTCCTACCTCATTCCTTTTCGGGGATGAAAAGTTTTGAGTGGGGGAGAGCGTAACGACCCAAATTTTTTTTGACTTTATTTATTAAATTAATTGAAATTTTATGAAATTTTAAACAACAAAATTTGAAAATAAAGATTTATTATTTGGAATACGTCTATTTAAACATAGCAACTGGTAAATTTTCATCTAATAATATTGAAGTTTATTTTATTGTATAATTCTATTTCAATTTAAATTAGTTAATAATTGATGATAATAAATAAATTTTCAAACCTGAAATATTTTTCTATAGAAAAATTCTAAATCCTCTTCTGAGTGACTCATTTTTTGTTTTTCCAAATTAGGACTTCTATAGCTCCGTCATTCCTATTTTTCTACGTTTTAGCTGCATTTTCCGCTAGTTAAAATCGAATTTTTATAATTCAATCGTACCGCTAATAACTGTATACCATTTTGATTGTCTTGTCGTGCTGGTCACCCCGGTCTATTTATTTCTGTATTTTGGGACCCGGTACGCGACGACTACGATAGAAATGAGTATTCTATCGGTACCCAAATTCTAACTTTTGGGTTATCAAAGTGCATTGGTGCATCACCTGATGAATTCAATCAACCGTGGAAATCAAATAGACACTAGTCTTTCATATTCTCAAATTTATTATGTCCTGAAACTCTTGAGCTTCGAAATTCCTTTTATATATAATATCAACAGATTTCATTAGCCTGCTAGTGATTTTCTTCTGTAGCTAGACTATTTCTCTTCTCCAGCTATCTTCCCTTCTCCTCTGTCCTACAATTGTTTCATCAATATATATATATACATACATATATATATATATATAATATAAATCAGAGTTTACCTGAAGCTTGTTACCTCCATTAAAATGCTTGATCTTCCCTGACATTCGCATTCTTCCACTTTTATTTTGAATTCATGCAAATGAAAAACAAATATACTATACATTTGCATTCGAAGCCTAGCTTGGCCGTCGCCTATTTCTCACATCTCCTTCTAAATTCGGCCTTTCCTCCAACCTGTGACACTACAAAACCCAACACATCTTGCGACCATCATCCCTCTAACTCGAACCCTTCCTCCACCGTGTCAGGTCAGTACCCAACAGCCAGACCCAAACTCGACAGCCGCCAGTGGTTCCGAGCGCCAGACTCCAGCACGCCATACCACACAGCCGTCTTCTTCCCGGTCTCGCCACTCGCCTCCACAGTGCATGTAACCCACTGCTTCACCGCAATCCTCCTCCGCCTACCTGCTCCAGTCGAGCCACCTAATTCTGTCTCCCCTCCGACCATGCTTCTGTCGAGGTTGGTTTAATTTTTTTTATACGTATAATACATTATAATGGAAGTGTTTATTTTTTTAGTTATGTTTCAACATATAGATTTATATATAATAAAGATATAGATATAGATGACAGTACTGGTTCTTTTACTGTATATATATATATATATTATATATATATATATATTTTATAAGTGGTCTATGCTGGGTTTATAATAGCCGTATATATATAGTTCGTGGATCCCCTTGCCTACATATTTTTACAGTTATATAAGTATAGATCTTTTACATACATGTTCTGTGTCCACTTTATTTTAAAAGTAGCGAAGAACTACATTTTACACTGTATGATATATGTTACGCAAGCCTGTATATTGTACGTTTTAAAGCTATGTGTATATCAGCAAGTGCGTCATGTTGTTCTATGTTAAAGTATATAATATAATAAGTAAATAATATAAGTGTTCTATATAATTATATAACATCAGTACTACATGGATAGGTATAGAGTCGCATTTTTAAGTCACACACACACACACACACATATATATATATATATATATATATATTGGTTCATTTAAAGTAATTTCGCATATTTTGTAAAAGTGTATATAACAGCATCATTCCTTTTAGAAAAAAAGAATTTACTATATAGTGATGTTTAAAAATTCACCTTGGATATGAGATTTACAGATTTGGTTTATAGTTAGTTATAAATGTTCATTGTTAAAATATAATATAAGTTGGATAATTTTTTGAAGTACAATATATGTTGGTTGATTTTATACCAGACATTTTGTTTTAAAAGTTGTATTATACAAGAGCTATATATATTAGTATATAAACTCATATTTGATAGGGGTACAATATACAAGTTAATAATGTAAGTTATATGTATTAAAATTTAAGCAAGTTTATAAAAAAAATTGTTTCAAATATAAATGTTAAAGACATAACAAGGATGTAATTATTTGTATTTTAATGATAAATATATGTATGTATGTATATATTTAATTTAATATATTTTGGATTTAGAATATGAATTTACATACAGTTATATATGGTTATATGTACATAGGCTCACTTATACCATTTATCAACATTGATCCAGTTCTAATTTGAATTCGTCTCTTCCTAGTTTTCAGCCTGTTTGTCGAACCCGTGTCCATCATGCTTTGCTTCGTAATTCGTGCCTGGATTTCGTAACTCAATCCACTGTCTATTCTCCTCTGTGGCCTCGAAAGGTGAGCACTCACTCACGATTAACGTTCTTATATTTATTAAATTTGATTTCAATTGAAACAACAATTGAAATATGCTGCTAATTTGAACTGTTAAGTATTTCAATTATTGTTAGATATGCTATTATCTGTATCTGTTCACCTATGGAATATGACACCATATTCCGTTGTTTATATTTTATATTATATTGTTATTGATGATATATGCCTGTTGTTATTATTTCCATATCTGTTATCACTCTACAAGTTCCCTGTTAGTATAGAATTCACTATGCATTGAAATGATACATACCCGAACAGACATTAGAATATGAGAAAATCGCTATGGGTTGAGATGATAAACCCAAGCGATTTTCACTTGAATTGAATTTGGGATTGCGAGTTGAATGATATATACCCGTATATATTTAATTTTGGATTGAAACGATAAATATTTATATTACTTGACCAAAGGATATGAAATTATACACAAACACCGTTGGTCCATATATAAATGTTTGAAAAGAAATATATGATTTTAGTAAATATTGATTCTTAAGATATTATATGTAAATGGAAATTTTATATATATAGATTTGGTAATAATATTTAATTTAAATTAAGATTGATTTAATACATATAATATGGTTGAGTATTTATGTAAATCTATATTTCAAATAAATTTTGTAAAAATTTGAATAAGTAAGGTTGGGAAGGTAAATGTGGATTTATTTGAAATGGTATTTGATAAAGAATTTTATTTAATTAAATCGATTTGAAACTACTGAATGTGAAATTTAAAGGTATGATTTTATAACTGGATTTTGGGTTAAGTGATTTAATGAATTTGTCACGTTTAAATAAATTAAAGAAAATAGTAAAATGTAATATAAGGTTACTTACAATGATATTGGATTTAATGAGGAAATATTTCAAGATAAAATAAAAATAAAATTAAGCCAAATCTACATGGAATCGTAAAAATCAGTTTGAAATGTTGAATATTAAAACCTAGAAATGTACTGGAATATAAATGGTTTGTTTTGTGATTCATATCTGTATTTGAAATCGATATAATTTGAATTATTATTTAGAAACTGAATTGAATTAAAATGTATAAATCTAAATTGAATTAAAATTTTAATTTGAAACTCGAGTTGATTTGAATCAATTTGTGAAATTGAGGGAATATATATATATATTTAATGGAAATGATATTTCGGTTCTGAAAAATAAATTATTTTGAAAGGACCACGGTGTTATAACCACGTTTGGTGGTTAATAAAGTACACTTCTACATTGTAGATAGTTCCACGGATTCTTAGAGGATGGTTATCCCAAACATCCTTTAAGTTACTTGCATTTCCGTTGATATTTCACTTGAGTTAGATTTATTGATATAAGAATGTTAATCCTGCTCGGGTCAGACTAAGTGATACAACAATTGAGACCCACCTTTGGAGATTGGAGCTTTGTTTGGAGATCCAACTAGCGTTTCAGCCTTCAGCTTTCCAGTTGATTGGTTTAGAGAAGTCATGTGTTCGTACTGGAGACTTCACTGTATTTGAGATATTCTGTTGTATTTTATTTCTAACTCTGATGTTTATATAGTAGCTTCATGAACTACTATTTATCTATTCCGCTGCATTACTTTATATTACTCTGTATCTGTAATTCTGTGGTTGATTTATTTACTGTATATGCTGATTGGCAAAATTTAAATTAACAATATGATATTTTGAACAATTCAAGTCCGTCGTGTGTGGATGTGAATAGTTGAAAATATCGGATCGTTACAAAAACTGCTACCGATAGCTACAAACAGGTACCTAAAACTGCTATCAATAACTAAAAACTGATATCTAAAGAAAGTTGTCATTCAGGCTAAAATACCAAGGGTTTGTCCTTAAGGCTAAAACGCTGAGAAATTTTGTCCTTGACAATAATAATTTCTTGTTTATAATAAACAAATGAATGTTTTTATTTATATTTTATAATAGACTAACCTAAATATTAGTAAAGCATAATAATATTGGAGTGTATATGTATGCGTAAATTTTCATGTTTGAGTACATATCCCTATACTATTTATGTATGTATGTACATATTTAAAATCCAGTTAGATTAAATTGTACTTGACTTCTATTACACACACATGGCTGATGTGAATTACCATGAGCTTTTGACATTATTCATTTGCCCATCTTGTCTTCTAAACTTTCTGGTACCTTGTTGTCGCACTATCTATTGAGAGGCATTTCAAGTCTCAATTTTACATGTTAAATTATTATTTTTATTATAAACTTTCTGAAACAATATGTTTTCTACAAATGCTGGGTTCCAAATTTTCCTGAGAGCGAGTTACCTTTTGTGTGTTTGAATACATAATTTAAACATTTAAATATCTTTGGCCTGTGCAATTTTAACATCTCTGTTTTGTTCTGAAAGTTCATACATGTATGACCAGCATGTATATGCAACAGTATAAAGGTACAAGTTTTAATACTTCATTATCACATTCTTTGTATGTCATGATTTGGTTCCTATATACTTGTTCCTTGAGAATAGCAGTGCCTTGCTCTTGTTCATAGACTTATTAGTTCAATTATTTTACACTTCCCAAAACTGTTAAAGCATACTTCTAGATATGATTCGTTTAGTTTCTATTCCTTGTTTTAGTGATTGTTCAAATTTTGGAAATTTATAGTTAAGGTATATATTTATACATATATTATCTTAGTGTGATATATTTCTAACGCATAGTTGAAATCAAATGAGCATATGTATGTACTCTATTTCGTGCGCATGTACTTGAGGCTATTCCTTTATATTTTGTGCTTGGGCAATCGTTATTGCATTGTATTGGCTCTCTTGTTTGTGCGTATTAACACTTAAGTGTCTGCATATTTTCATTTTTTTAGATTTAGCTGAAGCTTACGTCATGAGTATATGACCTTGTGTTGTTATAACCTTCCTATGCTCTAATTTATTTAGTACCACCTACTTTTGTGCATTCACTTTTAATCTTGTCTCCTTCCCCCTAGTATAAATAAATATTTCGCCTGTTACGATATTTGCTTGGATAAATTTCTTTGCATACATGACTTGTCCTTATGGTGCATGCATATTTCAAAGCTATTTATTAGTACCATAACTCATCTTTGGAACACTTTTGAAAATTTTGTGATATTAACACGTTTTTATTAGCCCAAACATGAAATTGTTATGTATTCATATTCTCACGTTTATATAAAGTTGCTAATGTGTTTTGTTTGAGCAATTAGTAGGTGCGTAGAGACTTTGCTTCACTTTTGGATGCATGATTGCTCATTTTGATTGTATGTATATTAGCAAACACGACTTAAATGCTAAATAAAGTTATGCTTTTGGATTAAATACATAAACAATTAATATATATATATATATATATATATATATATATATATATATATAGTGTTTCCGACCATATGGTCGATGTATATCATATATATTATAATTGTAAAATTGCAAACGGTTCTCCGTACAAATGAGACTCCGTCCAAATTTTTCAGAATTTTTTACAGTTAGAAATTTTTTCAATGAATGTTTTTATGTAAAGAAACGGAAATTTATAAATGAATATATTTAAATTTATAACATGTGATAAGTTATTCAATATTAACCAATTAGAGAATTGAACGAGTTTCAACTTGATTATACAATAAATAAAAAAAATTAACGCTAGAATTTCATGTGACGTCTTCTGTAACAACCCGCATATTTAACGATTATATATTTAAATGTTTTATTTAAATATAGCGTCGTTAGTCGGATTTTTGGGTCCGAAATGTTACTTTTTGCAAACGGCCGAATTGGGGCTCAATACCACCTCCATTGAGTCCAAAATGACGTTTGCGATCTTTTTGAGTATAAGCTTTGATATGTTTGGAGTAAGTTAAATTTTGCTACCTTTTCTAATTGGGTTTTGGGTTTGGGTTCAGCCCATTTGCTAGTTTAATAACCTAACTCAGTCCCTCTCTACCCCATTCACTCATTTTCACTTCTAAACTCAAGCTAAAACTGAAAATGGGGGAAAGGAAGAGGAATTAGAAATTCCAAGCCCTAGTTTACTTTGCAAACTTGAATTCTTGCTCCAAAATCAAAGAGAAGCTATTGGTAAGCCTTCTCTTCATCTTCTCCAACTCTTGTCCTCTTCATTTCAGAAAGTTTCCTAAACCTAACTTAGGAAATACTTATTTTGATCTTAGATTGAAGCTTGTTGGGTTGAAGTAGAGATTGGTTGGTCTTCTCCTTGTGATTGAGCTTCTTCTTCTTAGTTTTGGGTTAAAGGTGAGATTTTTATCTCACATCTATGACTATAATTATCTTTGGTTGTTAGGTATGAATTCCTAACACTTATTCATGTGCATTTGCTTTTGGTTTGGGATGAATTGGTGATATTCCAATTTTTAGTGTTTTGGGTTCAAATATTTGAAATTCTAACTTTGATGTTTTGATCATGTTTTGGTGATGCATCGAGGAGCATATAGGGCCGGGTTGCCTATTGGCATAAACCCTTAGAGCCAATGTTCGTCCGGTTGCATTTTGGAAGAGTTTGCTCTTCATTTGAATAGGCTGAAAAACAGCCCAGGCATGGTTTAGTCGACTGAATTTTCTGTTCATTCGACTGAACTTGGAAACAGAAAGTTTCCAGGCAAGATTCAGTTGACCGAATTCTCTGTTCAGTCGACTGAACCTGGAAACAGAAAGTTTCCAGGCAGAATTTAGTCAACTGAAAATCTCTGTTTAGTCAACTGAATTTGCTGTTTAGTCAACTGAAAATCTCTGTTTAGTCAACTGAATTTGTTGTTTCAGCCCACTTTGCCTTTTGGGATTGAATTTCCAATTTGAATCGATTCGTGATGATCATATTTGTTGTTATCATTTATTTTGACTTTGATGATTCCTTTTAATTTTAATCAAAGGGTTTTTTATAAAATAATCTTTTAAATTGTATTAAAAGCTTGCTTCTCTAATTTATAAATTCTATTTAAAATACACGCACAATTTCACACTTCGAGCGAAGTGGAAAGGAGGTTAAATGGTTAAGTAAAACACGGACCATGAATCCGTGCGTTTATCTTTCCGATTAATCCCCGACCTATTTGATTGATTGTTTTGACATTTTGGTCTGGTTTACCAATGCGATGAGGTAAACTTTGTACTGCTTTGAGTGTGAAATTAACTAACGGATAGTAAACTGTTTAGTGCGAACGAGTGGTTATGGGACTCACATTACCACTTTTCGGATTCCTTTTCGAGAGTTGTGGCACATTCTGTCAGTTAGTGGTGTCCAGTACTGGGCCTTCAGACCTTCACCACTATGGTTTGTTGCCTTCGGGTGTGTTGCCTTCGGGTTTGCACCTTCAGGTTTGTTGCCTTCGGGTGTGTTGCCTTCGGGTGTGTTGCCTTCGGGTTTGCACCTTCAGGTTTGTTGCCTTCGGGTGTGTTGCCTTCGGGTTTGCACCTTCAGGTTTGTTGCCTTCGGGTATGTTGCCTTCGCGTTTGTACCTTCGGGTTTGTGGCTTCGGGTTTGTTGCCCTATTGTATCTCTTTCTGAGTTGGTCTTTATGAGCCGCTCGAGTGATATTTGGGTTTGGAGCCTTCGGGCTTATGGATCCTTGTTTATACAGTACTGAGCACGTGCAATTTTCTGATGTTTCATTGATATGTATATTTCCTAGGTATCGCCCTTTGGTGTTGGTCTTTTTGAGCTGCACGATATATAGTGATTACCTTGTGGAACTTGTGTTACCTTCATTGATATTTGTTGTTGCCTTTTTGGCTTGTTTTGGGATATTCATATCCTTTGTTTATTGTGTTGCCGATGATACGAGGCTTGTCTTGTTTTGATTCATCTTTTGTTAGATGATTGCTGTATCACTTTTAGAGATATTTGTTATACTTTGTGACCTTGCAGGTTATTGTTGTTCAGTTTATCTAACTGATTTGTTTAGCTAAATTGACCCGTGTATTTCATACTCGGGTCAGACCGAGTTGTTTCAGCTTAGGTGCTTTTGGACTTAGCCTATTTTGCTTCCGCATGAACTATTCAGCTTGCTCCATTTTGTTAAAGCTTTTTGTGTAGTCCTTTTTGTCGTAACTCTGATATGTATTCTTTTGACTCGTCTGTATATTGTGGTTTGCTATACCACTTGACATGTATTAGTTTGTATACTCTGTTATGTATGTGTATATGATGATCTACTGTTCTGTGATGTATAATACATTTGAGTTGTTATATTCTATTCTGATAGATTCTCCAACCACCTATGGTTTTGTTTTAAGTATTCATTGGGTATGTCGACCTGCTTGGTATGTCTATCGTCGATGTATTCAATAGATAGTTAGAGCAAGGCTATAGATGGTCGCTCCTAACCAGCCTTATTCTCCGTGTTAGTTGACGGCATTACCCTGTAGTGTCCTTGGCTAGCGTGGGTATAGAGGTGGGGCGTCACATCTTCCTATAAAAAATTGCGAGGATGCAATTTTAATAAGATGAGAGGTCTGTAACAACCCTATTCTAAAAGTTGTTTAATTCAATTAAAACAGAAGTGCTTGAATCCGATTTTGACAAAATTTTATCTTGGAATCAAATTATTATTCAATTAATCTATTTAATAAAATTTATTTGGTTAACAAATTCCTTTTAAATAATAAATTAGAATTCAAATGAAATGTTTTAATGAATATAAAATATTTTAAAGTACAAACAATTTATATAACTGAAATAGTGGTAGAGAAATAAATTTACCTTTTCACCAATACAATGAATAGTGGGAGATAAATTTAATTGGGTTAAGGTAATGAATAATTCAATAGAATTGAACGATATTGGATTGCATGAAATTAAGTAGTCATTGAAATGCATAAATTCCATAAATGAAGTGTAATTCAGTTTACATTGGAATATAATTATAAATAGATTTAAAAGAATTACTTTAAAAAAAATGGTTGAATTAAATTAAAGAAAAGCCCAAGCCCAAGTAAGTAAGTTAATACCTTATCTTTTATTAGCTACGTGCCTATCACGTAAAAAAAAACCAAAATCGCATTCGCTTCCTTATCCTCAGAATCTTGAAGCCGCTCTCTGATCCTCGAAATTTGAAAAACCTAATTCCAAAACCAATTAAACCCTAAACCTAATTTGCAATCGAGCCACGAAGGCGTAGCCACTAATCGACGATTGAAGCAACCACCAGCGGCACGTGATGATGGATAGGCAGAAGTCGATGATGATACTGGAGGCTATGTATGCCTGGACTGGTCGCGACGAGGTTTATGGGGGCGGCGATCGAAGTATAGGGTGGCGCGAGGTGTTTCAAGGGTGATGGACGTGATTGTTAAGGCAGTAGTAGTCGATGATTACAGTTTGAATTGGCGACATGCTGTGGACGATGATGCTCAAGAGGATAGAGTTTTTGACGATGTTAGGCGCGAACAATGATGGAATGAGCAATGATGGCGGTGTGCTTGGGTAGAGAGCAGTCATCTGGAAAATTCAGAATCGTTTGACATTTCGGTGAGTTATTTTTAACTCGTGAATTCTATTTCTAAATGTTAGAATTCCTTTTTCATGTTATGTTGAACTTTATAGAGATGCTTGTATGCTTATGATTGTTCCTTGACATGTTGAGTTATTTTATTTGACTCACACCCTATATCTAAATCAGTTATATTGTCGTTTGTATGCTTGGTTTTAGTTACGAATGTCGTAAATATTTAGTAATGATATAATGATAGGATTGAAATAAATAACAATCCAAAGTTTTTAATTAAATTGGTGTTTATATTGATTGAATTATGTGTTTAAAATATAAATTTTGAATAGATAGTTGAAATTGAACCAAATGGTTAAAATAAGATTATACGTTAAGATTTAATTTGTCAATGTAAGTTTGGATTGATGGTTGATTATGAACTGACATGTATATTGGAAACCATCAAAATACATTTTGATTTTGTAGTTAAATTATACGATGATTGTGCATTGTTGAAATGATCGGAGTTGTCGCAAAGCAACTCGGGTCGTTAAATAATTATGTATTATGGCATTATATTTTTAGGGCGATGTTGGCTAAAGTACTTACAATTTTGATGGGTTACTAGTTTAAATTATTTAAATCTTTTTCAAAGAATTTCAAAAGTGAGATTTAATTTATTTTGATCCTTATTGGAAATTTAATTTATTGGATATAGTTAAATTATACTATGTTTTATTTTTGGTAGTATTTAACTACTTTGAGTTGAAATTACTTTAAATGTTAATTTAAAGAAATATATCTATTTGTAGATATAAAGGTTGTTTTAAAATGGATTTAACTAAGATTTTTAAGTTTACAAATAATTTATAGTTTTAAATTGTTTATGAAGTAATATTATATATATATATATATATATATCCATATAGATTTGAAATATTAATTATTTAAGTGCTGTTTTGATTCAAAGACCAAATAGAGAAATTTTATTTTAAAACTTTGTAACTCTTTTCTTTATATATAAGAGTTATTGTATTTTAAAAGTGATTTGGAAAATTTAGCTTAGTGTATATATATATATATATATATATATATAAACCAATTTAAACTCTTCAAATTTATTTATGGTTAAAAAAGGTGAGAAGTTTAAAAGTGAATTATAGATAAAATATTTTAGAAATCATTCTATATATATGATAAAATTATATTAATTACTTTCAACCTATAAACTACTGTTGGCCTTTATTGTATTTCACTTTCGCCTATTTTTATGCAAGTTTGAATTGGACTACCGCTGAATTTCGTGATTTTCTATGAAACAAAGAATTTTAATAAATGATTGAATTGTCGGGTAGTATGAGACACTTTGTTCAATTCTTTCGATTATTATTATAATTTGTTAAATAGAGTTTAAAGTGGAAATTGCTGGCTTTTAGTGAATATTTGAATTTAGTATCTGGTATGGGATAATTAGTTAAATTCTTGTGATTACTGGAGTGACAGTAATTAACACTTAGGGTTGTATTATCTTAAGGTGTTCGGATTTCAGACCGATACATCTCTGAGAGACTATGATTGATTTTTCATCGACCTGAGAGTCAATTCATTTTTAGATTTGAATAGGCAGACCTATTTCTTGGGGTTAGGTCTGTTCTGGTATAACATAGTTGTCCTTTTTGTTGTTTAGACAAATGTTATATTGCAAGCCAATCGGTTTATTTCATAGCTGGACAATGTTATCCTATTTATATTCGTTAGGTAAATTAACATAGTTTTGTCATAAGCACGACTACCTATTTTTTATCGTTAGGAGTCGGGGTTTTTACCCGATAGCCTATTTTTTTCGTTAGACTATTACGCTATGTGGCGGGGTTTATTTATTTTAGTTAGACCTCGTGTCGCACTATATCATACTAATAGTTGACTACCATTATTATTTCACTATTGACGATTATTTCTTAAGAGATTTTTAGTATGGTTATTTTGTATCCTTTATAGCTCTAAGGAATTTTCAATTGGTTACCACCATATTGGAGATGATAGTCTATTGAGACTTGATATGTATTTATGAAATGGTAATTTGTTAAATATGCCATATTTGAATATTTGGGCATATTTTATTTTTGACTTATTTAGTTATTGTTAAGGCAAAATTTTGTGATCTGTGATTATTGGTTTGATATGCCGTTTTGAATTTTTGGGTTTGAGGCATATTTCGAGATGTCTTGTTTTAAACTTAAGTCATTAATAGATTTATGTAGTAAATTTAATTAATATGCATTATTATAATTGTTTGTTCGGCATATTTTCTATGGCTTATTATTTTAAGTCATAAAGTTATGATATTAGTGTCTCACATATTATTTAGATATAGTCTTACCGGTTTATTATTTTAATACTCGGGTCAGGCCGAGATTTTACATGTACATGGACCCATTGACCTTTAGATTTTGGGCTAGCATTGAAGTAAACTATTTCGATAGTTTCAGCTTACTTCATACTTGTACATATTGAGAGTTAGAAGTTTATGTCATCTATATTATATAGTAGTGACTTTGTGCTTGATATAAGATTTTGAATATGATGTATATATTTATGTGGATCTAGTACTCATATTTTCTTGACTCACGTTATGTTATGTATATAATGAAGTATATTATTCTGTTGTGATTTGTGACTCTGATTTTGATTTATCTATATTACATATTGTTTTGAAATTTTTTAATCGGTGTTATTACTTTATATTAACACTGTATACATCTAAATTTCAGTTCAGAGTCTCAAATAGGTAAATAAGATGTGTCAGTGTTGGTATATAGATATATTCACATTCGGTCGTCCTTAACCAGCCGTATTCTTGGATTAGCAGACGACATCATTTGTAATTTTCTTTGCTAAACTGGGCATAGCGGTGGTGTCGTTACAAACTAAGGTTTAATTATGATTAAATTTTGATTTATTAAGATTTATTTAAGCTTTAATTTGTAATTAAGCTTTAATTTATAATTTAAATTAAGGTTTAACTATTAAAAGTTATTTTAAACGTTATTGGTTATGTTTTAAATTGGCTTCCTTTTATAAGTGAATTAATTTTAAATCAAGGAATCGCTTATCCGTAACATTTAGAACCAACCAAATGTGAATGAGTTAAACTAAGTTGAATTGAATTGTGTGGACATCCATTTAGCAGAATAAAGCACCGTTCTGCTAAATTGTTAATTGTTTGATTATGTGAACATTCATTAACAGAATAAATCCTCATTATGTTATAAATTGATTGTTGATTGTTTGGACCCCCCAATAACAAATTAAATCCTCGGTCTGCTACAAATTGATTGTTTGATTGTTTTTAGACATTGTTAGCAGAAATAAATTCCTATTCTCTTATAATTGAGTGAATTGGACATCTATTAGCAGGACAAATCACCGTCCTGCTACTATATATCGGTATATGTCGGTTGAGTTGTAATTAACATGTTATTCTCTGATTGGATATGAATTGAATTTACATGCATGATGACCAATGTAAATAATTGTGAAGTGACTTAGAATTCAAATAGGAATTAAATTATAACTTAAATTAGTAGCATTGGGATTGCTAAGCCTTTTTCGAATTTATAATGTATAGTTTTGAATTAACTTCAATTCTTTAATCAATTTGGGTTTAAAAGTTTATAAGTGATTTTTCAAGTTATATAATTATTTTATAAAGGTATTTATAAATAATAACTTGTTTAAAAAAGGATTTTACAAAATAAGAGGGTTTATTTAAAGTGATTTACAAATGATATTTTATAAAGGAATGAAAAGAAGATATAAAAAAATTAAAATAGGAAAACGATTTATAAACCATTTTAGAGATTTGTAAAGAGGTTTTATAAATTAGCTCAGAGATATATAAAGAAGTTATAAATTTATTGGAAATTTATAAGTTATTTGGAATATGAAGTGGGCTTTTAAAAAAAACTTTTTATAAAGGATAAGTGGATTAATTTTATAGGAAGTAATGTTATGCAAGGGAAATTGTTTGGCCCTTTAATATGGAATTTGAGAAGAGGAAGTTTCCAAATTTTTTTTCAGTAAATACTTATACCGTTAAGATTAGTATAAATGTTTTCCATGTATAAAGAGATGTGAGGGATTTGATAATAATGTTTTTGTAAAGACCTTTTAATTAAGTTCTGTAAAGTGTTTTAATTATTGAAAGATTAATTAATGAAGGCTTATTGGATCCCGTATGGAACTTAATAAATGTTTGAATCATTATTTATTTGATAGCTAAATAAGCGGCTATAAATTCTGGACCAAGACGTAACTTGTGAAATATTTAGAAGAAACACATGAGTTATATGGCACAGTCATCCCCAATGATCCTGTACTATGCGTATAAATCTTGTTACATTCTTCTAAGACAAATGATAAGGAAAATTCATTCATTCAACGGTTAGGAGGTGAATACCATACTTATTTGTTTATCTGCTTATTTCCTAAAGAATTGGGGTTGAGTTTACCAAAAAGATCAAAAGTTGTTTCGAAGAGATCGGGAACGGATTTGCTTTGGCATATAGTACAACATGATAAGGGGTTATTGCTTTATGTTTAGTGGCGAGCAAGAGATTCTTACTCCTACATGTCCTCCGGGTTAGTTCAGTTGAGTGGCTGGCCGTAAAAGCAAATCGCGAGGTACTAATGTATGACATGGTGGTTGTATCCACTACCGTTAGGGTCGAAGACCCGGTCATTATATTTGATACCAAAGCGCAAGGTTAAGCGAGAACCTTGGCTTTAGTGGGGCAACTCATTAAAAGATAAGGTGATGGAATGCCTTGTTATGAGTTTGAGTATATATTATGTATGAGCGTGTATTTGTTGGTGATATAAAAATATTTTATATTATGTTGTTTGATCTGTTGAGTGACTTATGAGTTCTGGTCGACGCGCTTGATCAATGTTATTGAGAGGGATTCCTAAACACTTAAACAAAGTCAACCGACATAGTATTATTTTGAACTTAGGTAAATGAAATAATTTTACCAAGCCATATTTTATATAACGAATGATTTTTAAAATTAGTATAGTATGGCATAGTTATTTGAAGTGTAGGTTGTAAGGAGATAATAATATTTTATTATTATCATTTAGGGTTTGTTTAGTCATGCTCGTCCAGTTTGAGCATTGACTATTATTAGTGTGTATTGGTAGCTTCCCCTTTTAAGATATGTGTTGGTAGATAGAAATAGGGAAAAACATTGAAACAGACACCTTCTGACTATGAGGCGTTCGATGTTAATATTGGGGTAAAATTGATTTAGTGAAAGATGTTTATAAAAAAAAGAGTTAAGAATATTCTAAAATAAATATTTGAAAAATGGTTTTATAAAGGTTGATCTTATACAACGAATTTTTAAAATGTGTCTTTTTATTAAAAAGAATTTAAGTAGCAAACTTGAGGACTTAAATCTCAGGGCCTTTGAAAAGTAATAATAGTATTATTTGAAAGAAATTTCGGTTCAAGAATTTAATTTTTAGGAGTGAAATGTTAAGTAAGAAGTATTTTCTTTGGATTGGTTAGAGGAAATGAGTATTGACTTATTTTGTGATAATCAGAATAATCTTCTAAGTGATGATCAGATGTTTGCATAGGTGAATGTTATAGTGCAGTTAGTAAATTATTCTCTTTATCATTATACAATCGAAACAAGTTCAAACCCGAACGAACCGAAAGCAAGTGATAAATGTTTTGCTGGAAAATGTAAAGTATTGTTTCGAAAACAGGGTTTTGAAATAAAAGAAATATTTTTAAGTTAACTAGTTCAAGTAGCTCGAAAATAACTTTAAATTGGGAAAGGGATGTGTTCGGATGGTAAGCACTTCTCTTGAGTATTACCCTTCTTGATAAGGAAACATACGATACTGTTTTGTAGTACCTAGTTCCTCAATATCATTTTGGAATTCCTCGGGCTATATGTATGTATGTTCTATGGTTAAGATATAGAGTTCCATTTCAAATAGTTTTTGAAATAAAACCTGGATATTTGAATCTTGAGTTTTCTTAGGGAAATAAATTCAAAATGGAATAGTTAATTGAGATAGGGCTATATATGTAGGAAATGCAGATATCTTAAGGAAGAATTAACACTATAGGGGGTGTATAGTGTTTAATTAATTTGATGAATCTTTTTGAATTAAACTCAAACAGATGTTATTCACAAACATAGAGACACCAGACACGGATGTAAATAGTAAATAAAAGCAGTAAAGGAAAGAACACGCCGGAATTTTATACTGGTTCGGAGTTACCCTACATCCAGCCCCACACAATTTCTTGTGCAGATTTCTTTTCAAATATAATGTCGATATTACAACCTCAATTTCAAGGCCACGAGATACACCCTCCTGTCTCCGAGTTAAGGGTAAACTCTCTTGATTTAACCAGGCTACAAGGTCACCTAATTGATTTACTAGCTACAATCTCACCCAATTGATTTACGGGCCACAATCACACTGTTTCCAATCACATTTTGATAGAGAGAGTTTCAATACACTTTGATCTTTTGATCTTTGATTACAAATGATTCTATAACTCTGAATAGCACTAAGATCTTTGAGAGAGAGAGTGGCAAAGAATCAAACTAAAGACGATCGAGTTTGATTCACTTAGGATTTCAGCAGAATTTTTTTAAAGCATTTGAAATATAAGAGAATATTTGAGTGGAGAAGAAGGAGTGAAGAAATGAAGAAAAACTAACTTAAAATTCGTTGAAAACAACTAGTATTTATAGGAGAACAACGACCATTTCCATTCGCGAAAGGTTATGATAAATAGACACTTCTTTTGAAAATTTGAAATTCGAATCTACGGCTACCATGTCGTCATGGGGGGATGAGGGATGTCGACTTGCCTATGTTATTTTTGAAAATAAATTTTGCTTTAAAATGATTTCTATTCTAAAACTTGTCAAAACAATTTCTAAACTTTGTAAACTATTTTGAGTATACTTTATGATTATAAAAGCCTTTGGAAAGTAATCTTACGAAATATAAAATTAATAAAAACTAAATATATAAATATTTTAAGATTAAAGCTAAACACTAAAACTAGGAGATAGTTTTAAAACAAAAAATGATTTTAAAATTAATATGATTAAAATAGTTTTTGAATTAAGGCTAAAATATTTAAATTGAGAAAGATGTCTTTTTAAAAAGCTAGTTTTGAAAAAATCTAAAAGTAAGGCATTTTGAAAATTTCATGGACTCCAATCCACTAGAGAAGGTCGTGGGTTCCATCCCCCTAAAGTGGTTATGGGTTCCATCCCACTATTAAAGCGAGAAGGTGGATTTCATTCTACAATTAAAATCGAAATAAAGATTTTAGTGCTACTATGAAATTTTAACATAAATCTAGACTCTATTACTTATCTTGATATCTTGAACTCTTGAACTCTTGAACTCCTGATACTCATGATTCTTTGGTCTTGATTTATACAGTCATGAATTCTACAATCATGAATTCGTCAATCTTGAATCTCTATACTCAGTCTTGAATCTTTATACTGTATAGTCTTTATTCTCAGTACATGGATATATATATATATCCTGCATATACATATCTAGACAAGAATAATAACATTTATGTTTAAAACAAGTTCTAAGGTTGTTTTCATTAAAACCACATCTCGGGAACTAACAATCTCCCCATTTTTGACGATGACAACCTATGTTTATAAAATCTACTCCAACAAACGTCGATTCTACTCCGACTTCCCCTTATTCCAACAACTCCCCCTAATCTACAACTCCCTCTTAGTCTAAGCCTATCTAACGTATTTTATAATTCTCCCCTTTTGTCATTAACAAAAACTAATACTAAACTACATAACTCCCTCTTAAACTATGGAACTAAAAGCTAATAATGAGTATAATAAGTGAAACATAAATCAAATTTTATTATATATGATGTTACATTACATATATATATGAAACATAGACACAAATATATACAAGTATACAAAATAAAAAAACATTAATATAATAACAATCTAACGAGATCCTTGACAATTGGTGACTTGTGAATCGAATAATTAGGGTAATGGAGACAAAAAATTTCATGTTGTTTGACCACAATATCATTTTTGTCAAAATAGACTTCTCCAATGCAAATAACTTTATTGTCCTTATCCATTGGCGCTTCTTGCTCCTCCTCCTCTTCTTCTTCATCGTCCTCTAATGGATTATGAATATGTATGTTAGAGGAATCATCTTCAATCACAATAGGGTCTGCATTATTATCCATTAGAAATTTTTGCAAACTTCTAAGAATCTTTCCATGTTTCTCTTGTTCCTCTGCCATCTTTATTTGCATGACTTGTAATTCAGTCGGCATTTGCACAGAATCCTTCATAGTTTCCTCGATCTTCATTACTTGAGTCAATGTAGTATATTGAAATGGAACACAATTAGGAGAAGGGAATGAAAAGGTTGCATTTTGGTTTGTTTTAGAAGAGAAGGCCATTATTTTATATTTTCGAAACTTTATTAAAGAGAAAATGAAGTAAGAAGATAGAATAATTCAAAATGTTGTGATTATATAACCACCAATCTGATTTTAGAGTTAAAATCAAAATTTCAAATTTTACCATTGTATGTTGACATGGGGGGTAGGGACATGTCGACATCCCTTTTGAAAATTTTGACAATTTTGTTTTTCTTTATTTATTTAAATATATGTGTTACTATATCTATATTCTATATCTCAGTTATGGAACATATACCAAGTTCTCTTCTTAATTTAATAAAGGTTGATTGATTCAAGGGTTTGGTAAAGAATATCAACTATTTGATTCTCAGTGTTGATGAATTCAAGAAAAATAATCTCTTTACTAACATCATCTTTAAGAAAATGATGTCCGGTATCAATATGGTTTGTTCTAGCATGATGAGTAGGATTTTCAGATAAATTTATTGCACTTGTATTGTCACAATAAATTAGCGATTTTGAAATATTTGATACAAAATCCTTTAGGGTCTATTGCATATAGATAACTTGAGAATAAGCCAAAGCAGCAGAGTTATATTCTGCTTTAGTTGTTGATAGTGAGACAGTATTTTGATTTTTACTAAATTAGAAAACCAAAGAATGTCCTAAAAAGTGACAAGTTCCACTTGTACTTTTTCGATCTGATTGCATAGTCAGCATCACAATATGTGATTAAATCAAATGAATCATTTTTAGGGTAAAATAGGCTATAGTCTAAAGTGTGTTTGACATATCTTAGGATATGTTTAGCAGCTTTTGAATGGGTTTCTTTGGGTTGAGATTGGTATCTTTCACAGAGACAGACACTATGCATGATATCAGGCATACTCGTAGTTATATAGAGTAATGATCCAATCATTCCCCTGTATAGTTTTTTATCAACATATTTTGGCATGCCTTCTTTATTTAAGGCTTTATTGGTTGCCATAGGAGTGGGTTTTCCACTCGCTGTGGTCATACCAAACTTACTTACTAGATCCCTAGCATACTTTTATTGACTAATGAAAATACCACTATCTAATTATTTTATTTGCAATCCTAAAAGAAATTAAGTTCATCCATATGAATCATCTCAAACTCTTTTGACAAAAACTCTTTGTTTATTTCATTGTTTGTTGATCCAAAAATTATATCATCTACATGAATCTGTACTAATTAGATATCTTTTCGTTTCTTTTAATAAAAAGAGTATCATCTACTTTACAAATTTCAAAATTTGATTGTAATTGGTAAGATCTTAGTCTGTCATACCAAGCTCTAGGAGCTTGTTTCAGACTATATAAAGCTTTCTTTAATTTATTAACATGATTTGGAAACTTTTCCTCTTCAAAAAGTGGAGGTTGTTCAACATAAACATCCTCTTTAACAAAACCATTTAAAAAGGTACTTTTGACATCCATTTAAAATAATTTGAAATTGTTTTGGTTTGCGAAAGCAAGTAGAAATGTAATGGCTTCTAATCTTGCTACAGGTGCAAAGGTTTCATCATAGTCTATTCCTTCTTCTTGTCAATAAACTTGCACGACTAACAGAGCTTTATTTCTAATGACCTCACCTTGTTTATTCATTTTAATTTTATTAACCCATTTAGTTCATATTATAGTTTAATCCTTAGGTCTAGGAACAAGTTCCCATATATCATTTCTGGTGAATTGATTCAGTTCTTCGTGCATAGGAAGAATCCATGAATCATAAAATGATGCTTCCTTTGGTTTTTTGGGTTCAATAGTTGATAAAAAAAAAGCTAGATTACTTATCTTATTTAGTTGATTTCTAGTTCTAATAACAGATTCAATATTTCCTAGTATATTTTATGTAGAATGATCTTTTAAAAGTCCGATCCTTTTATTAGGATGAACAAGTTCATAATTTGTTTCATTTGATTAATTATTTGAAGTAAAGAAATCATCTTCATCATTTATTTGAACAAAATCTTTGAAATTTTCATCGAAAGATACATGCATTGTTTCTTCAGTGGTGTTAGTTTTTAAATTTAAAACTCTTTATGTTTTACTTCTATTAGAATATTCGATAAAGATTCCTTTGTTGGATTTAAGATCAAATTTATCCAAATTGTCCTTTGTGTTTAGAATAAAGCATTTACTTCCAAAAACTTAAATACGATACCTTTGGTTTCGTATTAAAAAGAATTTCATATGGTATTTTATTGGTTAGAGGTCTAATTAAAATCCTACGCAAAATGTAACAAGCATAGTTCTTGCATACTCTTGAATCATCCTATTTTTACGCTCGACCACTCCGTTTTGTTGTGGAGTTCTTGGAAAGGAAAAATTACGAGTCATTCCTTTTTGATTGCAGAAATTCTCAAATTTTTCATTTTCAAATTCTCCACCATGATCACTACGAATAGTTTTGATTTTTAAAGAAAGTTGATTTTGAATTCTTTTTGCAAAATTTTTAAATAAATCAAAAGCATCACTTTTATATTTTAGAAAAATTGTCCACGTAAATCTAAATAATCATTTACAATTAAAAAAACATATTTACTGTGATTTATTGATTGAATTTGAGATAGACCAAACAAATCTAAATGAAGTAACTCAAGAGGTTTTGAAGTTGAAATCATATCTTTCAATTTAAACGAACTCTTTCTAAGTTTTCCTAATTGAAAAGCATCACATATACTATCTACTTTAAAATCCATTTTAGAGAGACCTCTTACTAGCTCAAGTTTCAAAAGTCTGGATAAGAGTTTTAAATTCAAATGCCGAAAATTTTTATGCCAAATCCAAGGGTCACTTGTATTAGCCAAAAGATATAGGTTATCATTTAGGATTTTCATACTGAGAATATAAATATTTTTCTTTCTAGTTCCTTCAACGATAAGATTTGATTTATTATCTTTGATGTGACGCTTATACTTTTCAAATTTAATTTTTTGTAGCTTTTGTCACATAGTGACTTATGCTACGTAAGTTGTGTTTTAGATTCCTAACTAATAGAACATCCGAAATAGTAGGAGTTTTAGAGTTGTCGACATTGCCGATGTCAATCACATATCTTTTTGAATTGTCTTCAAAGTTGACCAGTCCTCCATCTTCATAAATTATGTCATTCAGTATCTCCGGATTACTAGTCATGTGTCTTGAACATCCACTATCAAGTACACGTTTGTTCTTCTTGACTTGCACCATTTGTCCATTGAATGTTGATTCTTCAAAAGCCATATAACACATCTGTTCTTGCACTACATACAAATTCAGTAGATAACTTGATTTTCTATATAACAATATGCATACTTATAAGACAATGATGATTTGGATAGTTTTGAACTAGTGTTAACAGAATATTCAAAAAAATTCATTTTAAACTTTTTACAAAATTCAGATTATGATAACTTTGAAAACCAATGCTCTGATACCAAATGTAGGAAATGTGGATTAAGGATCTTAAGGCAGAATTAACACTAGAGGAGGGGGTGGTGAATAATGTTTAAATAATTTTATGAATCTTTTTGAAATCTTTTCAAATTAAACTCAAACATACACTATTCACAAACACAAAGACAATCACAGAATCAGATATAGATGTAAATAATAAATAAAAGAAGTAAAGGACAGAACACACCGGAATTTTATACTGGTTTGGAGTTACCATACATACAGTCCCACATAATTTCTTATGCAGATTTCTTTTCAATATAATATCGATATTACAACTTCGATTTTAAGACCACGAGATACACCATCTTGTCTTCGAGTCTAGGACAAACTCTCTTAATTTAATCAGGCTACAGGGTCACCTAATTGATTAACGGGCTACAATCACACCTAATTGATTTATGGGCCACAATCACATTGTTTCCAATCACACTTTGATAGAGAGAGACTCGATACACTTCGATCTTTGGTTACCAATGATCCTATAACTCTGAATAGACTAAGATCTTTAAGAGAGAGTGGCAAGTTCATGTTTGGATGGTAACTTAGAAAATAATTCTAAGTTATTGCCTCCATAGCGATTGTCGCTATAGACGCAGTTTGAGGAAGTTAAAGATTTTCATGTTTTAAAAGTGTTTCTTTTAAATGTTTTTGGAAAACCATTTTCAAACTAAGTTAGTAAGCATGTAAGTTAATTATTAATTAATCAGTATGTTTTGATAATTAATTAATTAACTAAGAATTGTTAATTATTAATTAATTAGTATTAATTAAGTAAATTTAATTTAAATAAATTAAGGAATTTTAAATTAATGATTAATAAAGTTAAGAGATAATTGAGTATTAATTTTTATATTAATCAATTTTAATTATTTTAATTAATTATTATCTAATTAGAAGTTAATTATTTAATTAATTATTATCTAATTGTAGATTAATTATTTAATTATTTTTTAGTTAATTATGGTATAATCATTAATTAATTAGGACTTAATTAAGATTAATTAAGGTTTGATTATGATTTATTTTCGATTTATTAAGATTTGATTAAGCTTTAATTTTGTAATTAAGCTTTAATTTATAATTTAAATTAAGATTTAATCATTAAAAGGTATTTTAAACTTTATAGGTTATGTTTAAGTCGATTTTCTTTTATAGGTAAATTGATTTTAAATTAAGGGATCTCTTGTCCGTGATATTTAGAACCAAACGAATGTGAATAAGTTATACTAAGTTGAATTAAATCATGTGGACATCCATTTAGTGGAATATAGCGGCGTTCTACTAATTGTGAATTATTTGATTGTGTGGACATTCATTAAATAAATCCCCATTTTATTATAAATTAATTGTTTATTGTTTGGACCTTAAGTAGCAGATTAAATCCTTTGCCTACTACAAATTGATTGTTTGATTTGTTTAGACATTTGTTAATAGAAATAAATTCCTATTCTGCTATAATTGAGTGAACTATTTGGACATATATTAGTAGGAATCACCATACCATCCCATTACTATGTATTTGTATATTCTAGTTGAGTTGTAATTAACATGTTATTCCTTGATAGATATGAATTGAATTTACATAAATATTGACCTATGTAAATAATTGTGAAGTGACCTGGATTCAAATTGGAATTAAATGGTAACTTAATTTAGTACCATTAAGATTTCTAATCCCCTTTTTGAATTTATAAAGTATAGTTTTGAATTAACTTCAATTCTTTAATCAATTTGGAGTTAAAAGTTTATAAATAATTTTTCACGTTATATAATTATTTTATAAAGGTATTTATAAATAATAAATTGTTTAAAAGGGGTTTTACAAAATAAAAGGGTTTATCTAAAGTGATTTACAAATGGTATTTTGTTAATGATATTTTATAAAGGAATGAAAAGAAGATTTTTTTTAGAAAAAAGTTTGGAAAATAAGAAAAAGATTTATTAATCATTTTAGAGATTTATGAAGAGGTTTTATAAATTAGCTTGGAGATTTATAAAAGTAGTTATAAATTTTTTTTTGAAATTTATAAGTTATTTGAAATATGAAGTGGGCTTCTAGAAAAAAGGAACCTTTTATAAAGGATAAGTGGATTGATTTTATAGGAAGTAATGTTTTGAAAGGGCAATTGTTTGGCTTGGAATTTGAGAAAAGGAATTTTTCCAAATTGTTTTTGGTAAATACTTATACCGTTAACGTAAGTATAAATGTTTTCCAAGTATAAAGGGATATGAGGGGTCTAAGAATAGTGTTTTTGCAAAGACCTTTTAATCAAGATTTGTAAAGTGTTTTAATTAACGAAAGATTAAGTAATTAAGGCTTAGCGGCTCATATATGGAATGTAATCAATGTTTTAATGATTGTTTATTTGATAGTTAAATCACCGACTATCAAATGTGGACCAAGATGTAATTTTGGATATATCTAGGAGAAACACGTGATTTATACGGCATGGTCATCTCCATTGATGTTGTACTATGCGTATAACTATCATTTCATTCTTTTAGGGAAAATGATAAGAAAAATCCGTTAATTCAGTGGTTAGGAGGTGAACTTCACACTTAGTTGTTTGTTTGCTTGTTTCCTAGAGAATTAGGGTTGAGTTTACCAGAACTTTCGAAAGTCGTTTCGAAGAGACGGGGATCAGATATGTTATCCGAAAACCACTTCGATCCAATCGAAGCATTTCGAACTGAAAGCATCTTGAAGGATATGGAATCAAAGATGGAGTTCTGAAGTGCAAAGACTGCTTTCTATTAACCTTAGGAGGGATTCCCTAGAGTGGACGTAATAGAAGTAGTGTCTTCGGTTTCGTTCAATCCCAGAACGAACATTATGGATGAATGTTAGCATTGCATTGATGCCTAGAGGGCTTTTAACATTCCAAATGAGTGTTCTATTAAAATGGTAAAGACGTGACCTCACAAGCCTCACAACTCGAAGAAATGGAAAAAACAGGGCACGTAATAGAACCATGTGGTTAACTACCATTAGGAGCTATCGTCTTATTCTAGATTGTCCCTCTTAGGGTTGGTTTCCATGCAAGCACCAGGGTAGAAGAAGGCCTCGGTGTTAAAAAAGGGGTGAGGTAATCCAACTTGTCATGTTAAAGGGCAGACCAGTTCTGTAGAGCGGGGGTACAGGAAGTTCTTATCAGACCCTAGGTACATTTTCTAGGGGTGTATCATCGAAAGGTAGTCCCTTACCTTGCCATGGTATGGAATCAAATCTTCAAAATGAGCCATTATGATTTTGATTGTGCCTAACTATGTTGGAATGTGAGATGCAAGTATTTCAGCTATTTTATATATTACTTCAAATCCTTATACATTATTATAATATCACTGGATTTTATATAAAAATGTTTTTGGTTATCGTAAAGTAAAAACTTGTCAGTGTTTATGTGCGTCCTGGTCTTACAAGATACCCTTGATTCTAAAAGAGTTTTTAAAGTAATAATTCAATTATATTGAGTCTATACCTATGTATGACCCAGAGTTTTATTTTCTTTTCCTAAAACTCTTAGGTACTCCAATTTGTATGGGCGGCTAAGTGGTTCATGTTTCCATGAATGCATTTTGGAGGAGCTTGGAGCAAGAGGCTTCATTGATAGCTAGTTACTATTTTATTTCCACTGTACTATATGTATATTTTATCAGTTAGGTGGGGAAAGGTTGTTATAACTATCTTTAGGTAGATTTCGTATTAGTATGACTCTGATTTATCTTTTTGGAAATGACTATGTAAAATATTATCTTGATTAATATATGTTATTCTGTTGCGTTATGAGATTCTATGATTGTTCCAGTTTCTTCTTATCTTATATCTTCTTTCTTTCCCCTAATGACCTAACTTTTGAACACTTGTATGATCGGCACACAAATACTGTGGATGTATTAAGTGTCGTCCTTAGGTGTACGAAAGGTGGGTTGTCACATTTGGTATCAGAGCACTTTCCCCTAAGTGAACAATACATCCTCGGTATTATGAAATGTAATTGTAGCATGGTGTGGTATTATTTTGGAATTGGAGATTCCATGTGTGCATATTTACCCAATTTCATCAACCTAAGCTTTGATACCACGTGTAACGACCCGCCTTTTGGACCCTCAAAAGTTGGCAGTAGTACATCAATGGTATTCATAAGCTAAGCATTCGAGAGCCAGAAAAACCGAATGTTTTGGACAAAAGGAAATAAAAAGACAGAACAGAATCTCGTAGCATACGAGCAATCATAATATAACAATTATCTTTACAAAAGAAAAACCGAACTTTATTATACATATATCAATCAGAGTATACTTAACAAGTGATTTTCCTGGACAATTATAACAACCCGTCTTTACAATTACTGATCGATTTAAGCAATGCAGCAAAAAATAGAATATACGTGAATATGGCTTGGAGGCATCCACCTCGTCTGCTGAAGCTCCAAGCAAACTGAATTTTTAAATATGGTCGGTCTGACTTGAGTATTTTAAGAAAAATAACGCTCAGAATAACCGGCGTGAGAAACACACCTCAAATAGATTTTAATGTTATAAAACCTTTAAAAGAAGGATAACTCATAAAATTACGTCGCATATAAACACGGACGGGTTTTTACCTTACGATTACCAAAACATTTCTATTGAAAATCTAATGATATTATAATAATGTCTAGGGTTTAAACTAAATATTGAATTAGAATATAAATTGTTACATTATTAAATTCTAGCATAATAGGTAGAAAATCAAGTCTGCATGGTGCTTATTTGAGAATGGAAAACAATGGCAAGGTAAGGGACTACCTTCCGTACAATGCAACTCTAGATAAAATGTGCCTAGGGTCAGACCCTGAACTTGGTCCACCCCTACCAACATATAACCGGCCTACCACTGAACTTGAACAATACCAAATATGTCATCACTCCTGTTTTATTCCAAACTTAATCGAGATCCCTCATGCATATGTAAATCCATAATATAATGATCTAGAAAGGTGATGACACACCCTAATGGGAGCGACCCACATAGCCCTGCTGCATCTACCCTATTTTAGTTATTTCTAGGGTGTGAGGCTTGAGGCTATGGTTATCGTATATATAACAATTCCACTTGGAATGCTAACACTACACTCCAGGCGGAAATGTAATGCTATCATTCATCCATACAAGTTCATTCTAGGTCTGAACGAAACTGAAGGCATTACTTCTACTACATCCATTTTGTAATCACCCTCAAGATTAGTAGCAAGTAGCCCTTGCATTTCAAAAGCTCCGTCTTCGATCATCTTTAAAATATTTACCATTCGAATTTTTATGCCGGTTCGAAGTGGTTTTCGTATAAGATGTCTGATCTTGGTCTCTCCGAACGACAACGATAGTTTAAAACAGGCCAAGTTTGATAGTCGATTATTTAACAATCAAATAAACAACAATCCAATCAGGGATTTATTTCCATAAGGAAATCAACCTTGGTTAAGGACGCAAGCAACCACTAATTTCTTTAATTAATCCTTGCATTAATTAAAAATTACTTTTCAAATACTTGTATCACAATACTTTTATAAAGATATATTCCCATACTCTTCATACTCGTTTTTATACTTGGAAAAATATCCATATACTTATCTCAACATATTAGCATATTCAAAAAAACAATACAATTTCACTACTTAGGAAATGTATTTATAGAACTCTAAAATCATTTGTAAAACTCTTTTATATATCTCTAAAACAATTTCTAAACTCTTTTTATTACTTCTAAAACCATTGATAAAATTCCTTTTATAAATTTCTAAAACTATTTATAAAGCTCTTTTATAAATCCATAATCTATTTATAATCTTCTTTTATAAATGTATAAACCAATTTATAAAACTTATTCCTTTACAAAGTCTTTTATAAAGAACCTTTATAAAAATTCTTTAGAAAAATTTCTTTATAAATTTTTTCCCAGTAATCCCTTTATAAAATCTTTTATAAAGCCTTTATAAAAAATCCTTTATAAATCCATACTCCATTTCAATTATAACTATTTATTAAATGCAATTCCTTTATAAATCAAATTATTATTAATAAATACAATAAATTAATTAATTTTAAACATTATAAATACATAGTTATTATTTATAATTCAAAACATTATTAAATTGTAATAATTATTAGTAATAAAACAGTATAAATAAATAGAAATTATTAACTTCAAACCATATATATAAAATAATTAATAAATTAAAACATTATTAAATGAAAAGCAATAAATAATTTCGAACATATTATAATAAATTATCATTGACTTCCTAAACATTATTAATAAATAATAATTATCAGTTCCGAAACATAATTAATAAATAATAATATTTATCTCTAAACAATATTAATTATTTAAATAAATAAAGTTTAATAATATTAAAATATTGGTGAATAACCTTTAAACAATGTCAAATATAAATAAAAAACTTTTAACCCTTATTAAATAATTTAAACAAATTTAAGATATTTAATATTAAAACAATTATAAACCATTTTTAAATATATTAGAAAAGACAAATAAAAAGGTTGGAGTGAACAGAGAAGTTTCGAAACTCATTTAAAATAAAATATTTCGAAAAACCCAAAAGTAAAATTTAGAAATCATTATGTGAATCGAAATCATTTTTAAGCCCAATGACAATTAGTTGTATTTCGTACTAAATTGTGGCCAATAGCCACCAAGCACTTAACCAATGTTGTTGGTTTTTATCACTATACGGGTTCAGTTTTGAACATATAATAATGTCATATCTAATAGTGCTAAACAATCAAGATTTATGAAATCAACAATTTATATAACAGAGTTATAACTAAAATAGAATTAATTGTAATGTAAAGGTAAATTAAATCACTATGGTGAGAAATCTGGATTTCTCAACAAAATTCCTGTATTTCAATTAAATAACAATCGGTTGTAAAAGCGAATATCTAGTCAAATAGCCAATAACTCCAACCAAACATAATAGTAATTTTTTTTATACTATATAATATACTAATTTATCCAAAGAGGCGAGTTATACTCGTCTAAATTTCAATTGGCGCCTCAACGTTCCGGTTTGAACTAAAATCTAACGACATCCAATTTTAGTTCAAATTTCAACTTGCTCCAAATTCATCCAAACTAGTTCCATCGCGAAGCTATTGTCATAACAAGTGCAACATCTCGACTAGACCTCATATGGAAAAGTTATTCAAATTTTAAGTTATCGATTTAAATAATTTAATTAAATTGCTAATAACATCATTAACGATTTAATTACCTAGATTAACATTTAAACCATCTTCCACATTCTTTCTTTCCATATACACGCTGATACCATGACTCCATTTGCATGTCTCTACTCCTCCCTTATTCCCTCATCCTTCCATGAAAACGCTTGACTCATGATCCGTTAAACTCCTCTTTCGACGTGCTTCCAATCCCACCCAAAATTGAAATGCCCGACACGTCATTGTAAAACACAACCTACTTCCCTCCTGGTTGCACACATTGACGCATTTTCCATAGGAGAGTTCACACTGCAAGGCTCGACAGCTAGGTGCTCTTCGGCACGAGAATTGCAATTATAAGCTCCGTTTCATCCATAGTCCACCATACCGTAATAAAAATCAAACCCAAGCATCGATGTCCCCTACGTCGACCACCTAAGACATAATCAGACCCAATAAAAACAATATGAGATGGTAGAGCTTAACAACGCGATGTCAATGATTTTTTTTGAAATTATTCGTTAAGAAACGAATTTGATTTTTAATTTTAAAATATGCAGCCATTTTTCTTTTCTTGTTTTGATGAAAAGGAAGGTTACGAAGTGTAGACAAAAATGTATGTTACCTTGTACCAAACTGTCTTGAGTTATTATATATATTTTTAATTTTCTAATATCTCATCGCATAGATCTCCGTACGCGTATGAACCCAGAATGAAAAAACAAAAATATGGTTATGCTTAGAGCAGCAACACGACCCCAAAGAAATAATAATATATACTGCTTATTGAATTTTGTAAAATCACAAAAATACCGTCGTTTACCGAAAATCGTCAAATGACAATTCAAATATTTTCTAAATTAAAAATTATGGAAAAATCAAATAAAATAAATTAAAAATACATCAACGGAGTCCAGTCATAAAAAAAGAATAAATTTTATGATCATTCATTCAGATCATTTATTATTTAAAATGAATTTAAATAGGCTTTCTGTGACGGCCCTGACTCGAGCTTCGAAAATCGGCACCGAATACGACACTCGTATCCAAAGGCCGCAGATCCAAACGTCGAATCTGGTTTGCCGGAGCTTATAACACAATTAAGTATAACACAGTGGAAGAAAATGAATATTAATATATATAACATTGATACAATGACAGATACAACATCTGATATAATATGATACAACAGAATGATACAATAGATATCAATATTATTAGAGATACAAGAAACAGCGGAAAGAATATCTTCAATAGAATGCATCCCCAACCCAATGCTCCAATCCAAAGCTAGCTCGAACCACCATCACGTTTCACAAAGATAAGCAAGTCTCGTCCATGATCCAAAGACTGGACTAACTCCATATAATCTACTAAACCCGACTATCCGAAAAACCCAACTCTAGACTGCCCGTGTGGAAAAATTGTGGGCACCCAAAGTTTAGGAAAGGAACAATAAACTCCAGGTCAGTCATGAGACTGGTATGAGTAACAAAAACAGTTTATCTTTAAAACAAACAAAGAATTTAGATTGAAATCCGCAATGCTTTTTAGAAAATGAAACTACCATAAGGCCTCCCGGCACACACACAATGCAATCGCACACATGGGGGAGATTCTCCTTATGATAGTCAAACATGCTTACTATGCAAAAAAATTCTTTTATATTATTATTAGTGCATAGAGGAAAATATTTCGAAAGTATAATATTAATCTTAGCTAGCATAGGTACCATTATATTATGCCTGCTATAGCTACCTCCTGAGGAGGCAGGTTATACAACTGCAATCGTAAAGGGCTCGTATTGTTTTGTTTGGATTTCCAACAAATGGTCAGGCTAAGGAACTTCCTACTGTCAATGGGTACGCCTCTGGTGGGACGTTCCGAGAACTTAACCAGCTCTCTGCCAACACAAGGTCGGGTTACCTCTGTAACTAGGTAACTACTGCACGAGCATGCCACCCCCCGGTCCTTTGGGACCTTTATCCGAGGCACCTCTAAACCACAAAACAATAACCACACAGTAAATGAGATTGAAACCACCACATAGGTAAATATCTGGGCTTCATACCATGATACCACCCTTTACCAGAAGGGAATGACACACGCTAAAGGGCGCGACCCTCATAACCTTGCCGCATCTTTCCTGTTTCGACCATTTCTGGGGTGTGAGGTCCTGATGTAGTCTCGTCCACAAATATATGCTTTATACACAAGACATGATTTGATCACAAATGATCATCAACACATAGTAGCACTCAGCATGCCACACTACCAAGTTGGGAATATATCACTGATAACCTTCAACTACATAACCTCTGAGCTCGTACGTCTCAAAGAAGGGTGTTAAGCTAAGAGAATAAATTCTCCGCCACCAACAGATATGTATTTGAAAGAAATCAGTTTTATATCTTAAAGTGTAGTGTCAGACATACAACCATACAAGTCTGTTCCGGGTTCGAACAGAACCAAAGGCACTTTCGAAGAAGCCCTTGCAAATCCGGGTATTCATAATCCCGATCGGACTTCCCATCACTTAGGGAATATCCATACCGTAGCTACTCGGTGCAGAGACAATCGACAGGTTATCCTATCGTTCTCGAAGACACCCAGTCTTAACACCGGTCTTCAAATGCAATCCATAACGTCGTATCACTATTCAGAATGGGTTATATGACACAAGATCCTCTTCCGGCTAAACCGAATAATGAGCGCAATATTTAAAATATATGGATATGAGATTTCAGTTAAGTCACAACTTCAAAGTAAACCAAAACCTTTCTTCAAATGGTTTAAACAAATTACCATTTCAAATCTTTAAACAAAAAGATTTATTTCACAAAGTTCACCCAGTTTCACAAAGATCCATTCATAGATTTCCAAAACAATTTCCATTTCAATTGGATTAACTCATTAAATCTTTTAAAGATTTAACTTATAGATTTTAAACCGTTTCCATAACTTGGAAATCATTTTCATTTCAAACTAGAAATCCTTTTAACACAAATTGGAGGTTCATTTATTATGTGAAAGCTTTTATTATTTGAAAATGAATAGTTTCGTTTCAGAAAAATCCAATTATATTTGCACGAGTTACAGCCTTTGAATTTAAATTCAAATTCCCAAATCAATACATTTAAAATGGTTTAACCCATATATAACTTGTATAGCATCTTTAATCCCTAATTTCAAATAATAGGATTCAGTTTCAAATTTTGAATTTAAATTTATATCAAATTATTTAAACTTCAAGGCTTAATCAAATTATTCAAAAATAAATTTTATCTTTGAAATTCCTTTTCAAAAACTCTTTACTTTAATCCCAATCTATTTACAAAACTATTTGAATTCAAAAATTCAAAATTTAAAACTATTTCAAAAATCTGCGACTTAACCAATTTCCACGTGCAATCCATATTTGTGTGTGTATGGTGTAGTCCAGGGGTTTCACACAATAGTGCAACATCATCAATCATCATAGATAAAGTAAATTTATCAATCACGGAGATTCACTATTATGATTCGATGTGGGTTTTGGATAACCAACCGGAATCCGACTCCCTGTCGCATCAAGAAATTTAAATGTCGTTTTACGGGCAAATAAGGTTTTCACATACGCATAGAAACAAATCACAATTCAGCACAAAGCAATTCACATCACACAGTATCATAAGTACAAACAGAAATATCGATCCAGTACACAACATTTGATAATTAACTTAAATTAATCAAATTAAACTCAATTAATTTCAATGAGCAAATAATTTCTTAATTACTTTCATGAAGTAATTACACTTACACCATTTCATAATTGATTATCATTAATTTATTGATCTAATTAATTGTTAAAATTAATCATATTAATAAATTATTTAAATAATCTTAGTTAATGACTTTCATTAACTAATAACAATTCTTCAGTTACTTTGCTAAAGAAATTCCTTACATTAATCATTATTGATTAAAATTGATTAACCATTAATTAATCCTAATTGGTTAATTAATTAAGTGCTAACTGTAACATAATTAGTTCTTAATTAATTGATTGATTAATTACTAATCATTAATTAAAAATTCAAATCTTATTTAATTAATGATCCTTAGTTACCAATTAATTTATCCTAAATTTATTTGTCTCAAATCTTAATTAATTGATTTTAAACTTTTAATTATTAAATTAATTAATCCAAATCATTAATTATCCATTTTAATTAATTTAATAATTACAAATCATTAAATCTTCATTTATTTAAAGATAAAAACAATTTTCTTATTACCGATCAAATTATCATTAACAAGGTATATAAAAAAACAATTTACTTTTAATTTTTTTTTACTTTTAAATTTCATTTTAAATTTAAGATTTAAAATGAAAACAAATCAACTTTAACAAAGTTTAAAACAATTTCAAAACCCTTTTATTCCACAAGTTAAAGAATTATTTATCTTAATATAGAAGTTTAAAAGAGTTTAAAACCCAATTTCATTTTAAATTCAGATCAATTCAAAAATTCATTTTATCATTCAAACTGTTTAAAACAATTTAAATTTAAATTAAAAAAACTTCTTTTATTTCAAAACTAAGATTCAAATTTACATTTGAATCCAGATTTAAACCTTTGATTTTAAACTTCACATACAATTCAAACTTTACTTTAAAATTCAAACTACTTAAACATTTTTTTAAAATAGTTAAAACAAATTAAAATTTTTAAAATTTTATTTATATTTAAAACTGAGATTCAAAACTAACTTGAATCAGATTTAAATTTCAATTTAAAACTCTGCTTTTCATTTAAACTTAGTTTTTAAATTTTATTTTATAAAAATCTAAAACTGAGTAACAGGTTTCAGTAAAACCTGTAGCCAACAATTTACCCGAGGCAACACTCATCTGCTTCGAGTCCAATACCCTTCTTCCTCGAGCCAAACATTAAGATACTTCGAGTCAACACTTCATCAACTCGAAACAACCCAAAATCCAACCTCACCAGAATTTGCAGTGCACCGTGCACATGCACGGTGACGCTGGTCGTTCCTGGCCACCGTCGACGATCTCCCTACGTCGACTAGCATCCCCAAACACCAACTCAACATCAGATTCCTCCCAACTCAACTCGAAATTGAATTCGAGTTTAGAATCCAAACCTGGAACAGAAAAGCAACCCCCACCCCAAAACCTGTCAACGCTTCTTCCTCGTAGCTCCGACCACTTGAAGGTCTACAACTCCGGCTACGACTTCGACTACGACCAAGCTACCATTCCCCTGAAACTCGCAGCACTCAATCAATCACAGACAACGAACGAAAAAAATTTCTCACCCTCGAGAAAATTAGGTTTACGAACTAAAATTCATCACCGTCATTGCCATAGTGAACGTGAGTGTCTCCGAGCATTTTTTCCCACCATCGTCGTAGGCCCCTCCACCTCCACGTGAAGCCCCGGCCATCAACCACACTCTGATAAGTTGAAATTGATCAAAACCCAATTTTCGAACTAGAACGAACTGCTCCCAAATCCTTGATCTAAAAATTATAATTTTTCTTTAAAAATCATATTTTAGTATAAGAATTCAGTTTATAAACCTCAATTCGAGAATTAAAAGTTTTGAATTTTAACTTGTTTAAAGCTTTGCCCGGTTATGTTGATTTCCAGAGGTATTTACAAGTTATTTTCACTTGAATAAAATTTAAATCTTGAGTTTATGCTATATCAAACAATTTTTGTTTTAATACTGAGTCCAAACAACAAGTAGATCAAGAGCAAATGATTTTTGAATCAAAAATCTGATATCTTAAAATCCCAGAACAGAAAACAAGTATAAACAATATCCTGTACAACTATTTCCATCTTTCAAATACTCAAAGAATCCATATATCTATACAAACATACTTGTTCACGGATATAACTTGCAACAAATTTATACTTTTAAACTGTTTAAAGTGATGTTACTCACCTTGTTTTCAAATGAACATAACTTCATTTATGTTGAAACAGGCTTGAAACTGTTAGCTGAAGTCTCCTTTTTGATCTTTGGTTTGAATGAATTTGTATTGTTGTTCAAAGTTGAATTTTGTTTTAGGTTGAGATGAGATTTACTTTAGATTTTTTGCTTTGGATGGATGAACCGAAATGAGAAGATGATATATAGGAAAGAAGTTTTAAGGGTGATTATTTTGTTTGTACAATATCAGAGATTTACTTTCTTGTTTTATTGATTATGCAGATTTTCTTTCTACTTGGTGGCTGATATGATATGTTGTTATTTCGGCTGAAATAATAAAATGTGTGCTAAGATATTAATTGTTACTTGTCTTGTTTTATAAGCTTCATAGATATTTAGATTTTTTTTGTTTGTTGTTTATACTTATCCAATTTGTCCTTTTTGCTATGTGATATAATTGAATTCCATTTTAATATGTTGTTTAAATTTAGCTATGTGTTTACTTCATATTTTATAATTTATCATATATATATATTTGTTTCAATTTCTAGCTTAAATATTTATTTTTTTAACTTTAATACTTATTGTCTTATTTTACATTGCATTCATTCATTATTTTTACACAACTTTTAAAATCCATTTCATAAGATTAAATTCAAATATCTTTACATTATTTATAAACCCCAATTCAATTTCAATTCAAATACATTTCTCAATTAATTTATAATTTAACTAGAATCTTATATTAATTACCAATTAATTTCACCATTTTTATTCAAAATTAAATTAATTATCAATTGAAACTTAGAAAGAATCTGGGATCGTTACACTTTCAAGATCAATTTAATGTAATTAAATTCAAGATTCAATTATTTAAATAATTTCTGTATTTAAATCACTATTCTGATATTAGATTCACAATTCTCATATTTAAATATATTAAATAATTTAAAAGGAGTTAAATAAGTCCATTAAATCCATTTGATAAATATCCAACTAAAAATCTAAATATTCAAATCATTATTCGAATATTTATTTATAATTCAAAGATTTTAAACAATCTCTAATTTAATTCAAGTTTTAAAGCTTTTAAACCAATCTTCTAATAATTAAAATCAATTAAATATTCAAAATTTGATGACCAAAATTCTGGTTCATTATTTTTATAAATAATAATTAACTTTTAAATGGTAATTAACTTTAAAATAATAATAATTAGTTTTCATTATATTAATAAGTTTTAAACACCAATAATAATAATAAAATAATTTAATGACTTTAGAAGTTATTAGTAAAATAACTAATAAATCTTTAATTATTTTCCCTAATATAATTAGTTATCCAATATTATATCTTTATAGTAAAATAATTACTTATATTCGTTTAGTTATATCAAGTCACCATTTCTTCAATTAAAATTTCCAAGTTATAATTCTGGTATTTACATAAGCAATTATATATGTAAATTAAATCCATAATTAAGAATCAATTTTTAACACAACGGTTATCCAATATTAATCAACTTATACGTAAATAAGTGTTTATATTAATGGAATAGCAGAACAAGGTTTATTTCTGCTCAATAGATGTCTAAATCTAATCTATCTAGTTAATGGGAGCATAATGGTGATTTATTCTACTAAATAGGTGTCCAATTAATTTAATTATTAAATAACATTTAAACTCTTTATTAAATAATGATTAAATCTTTAATTAATAATTAAAAAATAATTAACTAATAAATTAATAACTAAATAATAATTAATCTTGAAATATTTAATTAAATAATAGTTATATTTTACATAGGTAATTAAACCATAAATAAATCTTTAATTAATCATTTATTAATAATTCCTACTTTTAAATAATAATTAAATATTAATTAATCTTAATTAATTAATTAATAACCCTTAATTAAAACTCAAATAATTAATTAAACCTTTATTTAAAATAGTTAAATCATAATGAATTTTAAATTAAATCTTAACTTAAATTTTACTTGATTAGACATTAATTGATAATTAAACCTTTCTTAAATAAATAAATAATTTAGTTAATCTTAGTTAAATAATAATTAATTTAGCGGCTGCCCCGTACACTTTCCCCTGACTAACATAGTATTGTTTTGAAATTGGATAAACGAAATAATTTTACCTAGGATATATTTTATATAAAGAATGATTTTCAAAATTAGTATAGTATGGTATAGTTGTTTGAAGTGTAGGTTGTTAGGAGATAATGGTATTTTACTAATATCATTTGTAGTTTTTTTAGTCGTCCTCGTCCAGTTTGAGCATTGACTATTACTAGTGTGTACAAGTAGCTTCCCTTTTTAAGATATGTGTTGGATAGATAGAAATTGGGAAAAACATTGAAATGCACACCTTGTGGATTAAGTTTCATAATTTGGCTATAAGGCTTTCGATGTTAATGTTGGGGTGAAAACTAATTTAATGAAAGATGTTTATATAAAAAGAAGAGTTATTATAATGGTTTGAAATAAATATATAAAAAATGGCTTTATAAAGGTTGATCGTATAAAACGAATTTTTAAGATATGTCTTTTGATTAAAAAGAATTTAAGTAGGAAACTTTAAGATTTAAATCCCGAGGCTTTTGAAAAGGATTTTTAAGGTTTTGAAAAGTAATAATATTATTATTTGAAAGAAATTTTGGTTCAGGAATTAAATTTTTGGGAGTGAAAATATTAAGTAAGAAGTATTTTCTTTGGACTGGTTAAGGGGAATGAGTCTCGACTTGTTTTGTGATAATCGAAATAATCTTCTAAGTGACGATCAAATGTTTTCCTAGATGAATGTTATGATGCACTTAGTAAATTATTCTCTTTGTCATTGTACAATCGAAACTAGTTCAAACCCAAACGAACCTAAAGCAAGTGGGTGATAAATGTTTTATTGGAAAATGTAAAGTATTGCTTCAAAAATGAGATTTTGAAATAAAATAAATATTTTTAAGTTAAATAGTTTGAGTGGCTCAAAAATAACTTAAAATCGGGGAAGTGATGTGTTCGGATGGTAAACACTTCTCTTGAGTATTACCCTTCTTGGTCAGGGAATGTACGATACTTTTTGGAAGTATCCAGTTCCTTAGTATCATGTTGGAGTTACTTGGGCTATATGTATATATTTTCTATGAGAAAAATATAGAGTTCCATTTGAAAAAGTTTTTGAAATAAAACCTGTGTATTTGAGTCTTGAGTTTTCTTAGATTAATAAATTCAAAATTGAATATTTGAATCAAATAGGGTTATATACTCTCGGGATATAGTGGAGTATTATACATGTTGAACCTAATTTAGTTTATGGAGATGTTATCATAAATATATTTAGTAGAACTAGGATTGTTGTTAGTTAGAACCAATTGAATAAGTGCGTAGGTTGGACGTGGAACATTTTTTCTTCTCCGTATAGTTTTGATCTATGATTTTGGTACATGGGTTTGAAGTGTTTACACCATTCCATATAAGGATCTATCACTCGATGTTTGACGATGAGTACTTGATGAGGGTTTTGGTATGGGACTAATGTTTTCTATCATAGTACATAGCTATGGAAGGAGAACAAAAGTTCCTAAGCAACGAGCCTGATCGGTGTCTGCACTAGAGAATCAGGAGAGTGAAACTAGTTCGGAAGTGAAGTTCTACATTCAAGTACAGATCAAATCGGATTTTGCATATGAATGATCTATATACATCATATGAACTGATGTATAATATTGAGTATTTTCTAGGATAGGTTGAGGTGTAATTTCAGAGTTAAAATTTTTTAAGGAGGGAGAGTGTATGTAACGACCTCAAATTTATCACTTTGATAAGTTATGTCTATTTTTAAAATATTCAAATATAAGCTTTTCAACATAGACTATGTTGCTTTGAATAATAAATAATGATGGTAATCTAATTTTGAATAAGCATTTACAAAAATATATACTTTGAAAAAATATCGATAAAATGACCGAAAACCGTTTTATCAATAAACAACTCTATAATTTCAAAAGTCTTGCATAGAGCTAGATACATACACTTATTTATATATTTAAAGAAGAATATGAAATAAAATTATTTATTTTATTGTTGAGAATAAAATGTATAAATGGCATAATCTATAATGACATCATATTTAACAAGAATATGAAATAAAATTATTTATTTTATTTTTGAGAATAATTTATGACATCGCCAATATTGACATCATAGTTAATAATTGATTTATGAATTTAAATTGAGATTTAATGATTTGATAAGTATTATCAATATTCAAATAATTGTTTTTAAAATGATAATAATTCATTTTAAATTAGTTATGAAGTGATAATAAATCATTTATGATAGTTTTATAAATATTTATATTCGATTTGAAATTATAAGGAAAATTGCATCGCTTTATCTATATAACAACACATTTTATAAATAATTGTTTAATATTAATTTATATGGTTTTTATAATTCAAATGACATCTTTTTAATTAATTAATAATGATGAGAAATTAGTTTTCAGTTTTTTTACATTTATATGTAAATTAATTTATAAGTGAAAATGTGATCGGGGATCAACTTTCTGATTTTCAACGATTTAACGAACGGAAGTTGTCAAAGTTGTTGCAACTTTGTTTATATGTCTTGTGCACATATATAACATACACATGCACCACCTGACATATACATGAACACATATATACATACAAATATACTTACCATTTACATTAGAATTCACATATAGTAAAAGTATAAAGATCTAAAATATTTTACATAAACTTCATCCATAAGCAAACCAAAGTCAAAATCAAACAACCACTTACTTACACACCATCACCACCACACACATGGAGGACGACATGAGAGGGAGGGAGCCATGTGCCTTGATGGTGATGGAGGGGGTGTAGGCAAGGGCATTTTAGTCCTTGTACATTTGGATATTTATTTCCAAAGTTTTCCGGTAAATACCCACTATTCTCTTCATAATTTTGCACACTATTCTATTTCATCTTCTACCTTATTCTCAAGCTTTTCAATGACTTTCTATCTTAAGGAAATTATATAGAAAAATATTGCAAAAAATAAATTAAATTTATACAAGTATATATACATAAGCAAGGCAGATCACTCCTTTCCTCCCTCAAAACCCACGGCCACCACCTTCTACCACCATGGTTGAGCCCACTTCCATTTGCAAGCATAAGGCAAGCCCATTCAAAGGTCCAAGGCTTGATTCCGTAGGCTTTGATTCGATCGTAGCGAAGCTATAACAAATTTTTGTGAAGTTAGAAACCAATGAAGGTGATAAACTATATATATATATATATATATATATATATAACGATGAAGTGATGTGATTTCTATGTATGTTTACTATGCTTTAATTATTAAGTATTGGTTGTTTTAGAATAGTGTTTAATTGTGTATATAAGTCACCTTAAATACACGTTGATATTAAACAAGGAAATCGCTTTTCGAATCAAGTTATAAAAGTGAAATGGTATCATTAAACCCCTTTGAAAAGATTTAAAATGGTTTATGATGTTTTATAAACACTAAAATCCAATTTGGTGAAGTTTTGACAAGTTACAAAAATTGCGTCAAAAATAGGTGCATCGCGTAAAGGCAGTTCGTGATTTTATGCTATAGAAAGTTAAATCCATTTACACAATGGATTCGGAGTCAGAATTTTTTATAGTAAGAATTTTCGAACTCTTATAATCGTAATTTTCAAAAAAAAGAAAAGATCGAGATTTCGATTCGTAACTTTTGAAATATGAGCAAATCAAGTTTTCAAAATAGTCGCATTTAGAAGTTCGAAAACCAAAGCGATAAATTCTTTAAAATTGATATTTTTAATTCTTTAAAAATATGAAATAAATTCTATAAATATTTTAAAATGTTTTAAATGAGATTTGAGTTATAAAAATAATCTTTAATTGAAAGAAAATTTGTTTAAATCAAATAAGCTTCCAGCACTATTTGCAGCACTTTTAGTAACTTTTGAAATATGACTTTTAACCTAAGTATTCTTTCCCAAATAATTTATAAATGTTTTCAAATAAATAATTCACTGTATAAAGATGATTTGAAGGTTTTATAATTCATTTTAAAACATTATTTGAAATGTTTAAATAAATGATTTAAATAAATATTGTTATAATTAAGTGATTAATCTTGGCTTTAAAAGCCGATGAGCAGCCTGGATTTTTCTATTCGTGAGATCCGAATGAGAGGTGCTTAAAGTAAGGAGATGTTTGGAAGCAACCAATTCCCTAGCTCACCTGGCCGCTTTCATGGGTGAGGAATAGATAAGGTAGACATGTCAGAAACGAGGCAAGTATAAAAGATTTAATTTTTCCAAATTTTATTCAACTTGAATTGTATAGAAATAATCTTCTTATAATTGGTATTAAAATTAGAGAAGGAGCCTATACTCTACATATGAATATAAAAGTTGATTTCACCACTATTTGATGGATGGTAAAGGTTGAATATGGGAATTGATGTTAAGTAGAATTAGTATAATTACTATAGATTCGTTTTACTTAAATACTAACTAATTTGGATTTACCATCTTAGATAATGTGATTTCAACCTATTAAAAAATATGTATTGGAAATAAGAAATCTTTTGTAGAGATTTAAATAAATGATATGGAATTATTTTAATTCCTATGGACCCTTTTACTTAAAATTAATTGTTTTGGGTTTATAGTAAACAATGTCTTAAATAACATTGTTTTTAGCCTGTTTAAAGCTTATGATTTGGGAAGCTTTGCTAAAATTTAAATAAATGATTTGGAGATATTTTCTAAGTAAAGGATGAAATGGTTTGTAATTATTCCAAGATTTAAAAGAGTGTTAATTAAATAAAGATTTGATAAATGAGGTTTAATGATTCTGTATATACTAGAAAGAAAGGTTTTAAAGATATATATCTCTAGAATATATTTTTTATAAAGAGAAAGTAATTAATCAAATGATAGACACATATTTGCTTAAGATATTTTTATCGATAATTGGTTCAAAGGAACTGGGTTCGGATTTACGTAATTCTTATTCGTAAACCACTGCGAACTAATTATGAGTTCGAAAGTGAAAATATGTTGAAGACAATGAAGTTAAAGGTCAGGATCTTCATAACGGAAGGACCGCTAGTCGATAATTTTGGAGTAGCTTCCGAGATAAATAAATAGAAGTGATCCCTTCATTCTAGGATCTTTGTATGCAAGGACTACTCGCTACTAATCCTAGGAGTAACTCCTGACAGGATGTTATAGGAGAGTGGCTGCGGTTTGTCCTTTTCCTAGACAACTTGTATTGACATATGTCTGACATTGAATTTCTAAGATCATAGTGCATTAACCTCTACAAACATACATCTGTGGTGGTGTAGAAGGTAGCCGCTCATATAATTAAAACCCTTCTTTGAGACATACGAGCTCAGAGATTGTACTTTTGTTGAAATCAATAGTGTGTTATTGGAAATGGCAATTTGGAATTTTAAGTGAAAATGTTCTAAGAAAGGTAAACGTTACCTCTAGCCTCACACGTGGGAATTATGAAACATGGGTTGCTTTAGGACTATGTGGTTCGCAACCAGTAGGATATGATATCGTATTTCTAGATTTATTTTGCACTTGCTATGACGTCGGGTAAAAAAAGTTGTGTATGGCATGAGAGCTCTTGGATAGGTCGGGAATGTTCGTGGTGATATCATATTCGGTGCTTTTCGTACCATCTCTTGGTTTCAGATAGGCCAGTCTTAATTCATAGAAGTTTCGAACATGTCGATCCTCGGTACTTTCCTCTAGAAATGTACCATATGGAAGGTGGTCACTTACCTCGCTATTAATTGGAAATCCAAATCTCCAATAAGTTCCTTCGACTTTAGTTGTAAACTTATCATGCTATCAAATTTAACCAATGTAAAAATTTCGACTATTAGAATATATGTTTATTTTGAAAGGTTTTCAAAGATGTCATTAAAAATAATATCACTGGATTCTACTTAAAATGAATTGGTTATCATAAGGTAAAAACCCGTTCCATATTTATATGAAGCGTGGTATTATGAAATACCCTTTGTTTTCAAATACTTATATTTAGAGTTTCTAGTACCAGTCCCATGGAAGACCCAGAGTTTATTTTCCTTTCACCCTAAACTCTAGGTGCCCTATTTTCCATGCAGCCTAGTAGTCAGTTTTTGTTCGGAGCATTTTGGAAGAACTCGGAGAATGGAGTTAGAAGATTTTTCTCAAGTTCGTCACAGTGCAACGACTCAGAATTTCACAGATTTAATTTATCAATGTTTAATTAATTTTAAATATTTAAACAAATGATTCTATAATGGAAATAAAACTCTTTTAAATAATGAATAATATTGGTGAAATAGTTTTTCAAATCTGTTTACAAAAATATATAGTTTGAATAAAGATCGAAAATGTGATCGAAATTCACTTTCGACTTTTCATCAGCTAAAAGTTATTGAAAACGTTGTGAACTCTTTAGCATAAGTATTCATATTTGTAAATAAGTTAGTATATGTATATATGTGTATATTAGTGTATGTATATATGTATTCACACCTAAGTATATAAAGTTTAAAAAGAAAATATAAATATCACATCATTAGAAACATTAAGTTTAAAGAGTACTTAAACATGTTTGCATGGAAATGAGAAGAGGGAAAAAGGATGTGGACATGAGTAAATAAGGTGGAGGAGGCTAGATGAGGTGGCAAGAGGGCAGTGGAGGGTAAAGGACAAGGACATTCAGGTAATTTACGTTTTCTCTTGCTTATAAATAGACCTTCACTTCTTCAAAATTTCCCACCTTTTTATTTTATTATATCTTCCTCATCTTTTATCCTAATGGAGAAATTCATTTTTTTTATACCATAGCAAATTTTAATGCTACAACTTTTATTTGTACCACTTCTTCAAAATTTGAGCTTAGCCATGTCAAAATATCATTTCTTTGCAGGGTGTTTTTGGACCCATATTTTCAAGTCTGAAAATACTTCTTCTTCTTTTGATCATATCTCCCTAAAAAAAAATCCAAATTGAGTAATTATTTTTTTAAAATTGTAGAGAAGATAATTTACAACTTTGATAACTTCTCAAATTTTGAGAGTAATATAGCCAAAAATCCAAGAGAAGATGACTAAATTTTGGGTCCAGTTTCAACAATATCCAACGTTCCTCTACCTCTCCAAAACAGGTCCTTACCTCACCTATACATGTCATGGCAGAGCCATAATCTACTGTAGCCAAGCCTATTTCCAAGTTTTAAGTCCAACGATTAAGTTTTTGATAGTTCTAAAGTTATTTCAAGTTTTCAAAAGGGTTTTGCAAATTTTTGGTGAGTAAACTTCTAAATTTTGGAAAGATGTTGCCTTTGCATAAATGATGGTTATATATTATTTATATATGATGTTAATGTTTAGATTATGATATGGTTTGGATGTATATGTATGCGGTAGCTTGTGTTTTAGCATTTGACTTGAACCGATAGATTAAAGTGATGTGTTTGGATTTAAAGTTGAGATCTTTGTGATGCATAGTAATGATATGATTTGGTATTCATAATCTTCAATATATGATTAAATGGTTTGGAAGTTAGAACTTCAGATGTTGAAAAGGACTTGAGATCCATTTTGAATATCAAATTATTTATAGTTTTGATTTAGTAAATTTTTTTGTTTTGTTTTATTTTAGTTTCTAACTTTAGTTAAAGTTTATAAACTCTTTTAAGTTATGTTTTAAAAGTAAACAAAAGTAGAAAGCTAATGTTTTGGATGGTAACTTAAAAAAGTAGTTCTAAGTTATTACATCGCTATGGATGCAGTTTGGTGAATTTAACGATTTTTAAGTTTTAAAAGTGTTTCTTTTAAATGTTGTTGGAAAAAAAAAATCATTTTTAAACTAATGAGTAAGCATATAAGTTAATTATTACTTAATTAAGTATGTTTCTATAATTAATTAATTTATTAATAAAGAATATTTATTTCTTAATTAATTAGTAATTACGTTAAGTAATTAGTAATTAATTGGTATAACTTAAGTAAGTTTATTATTAATTAATTAAGGAAGTTTTAATTAATGACTAATAAATTTAGAGATGATTAAGTATTAATTTTCTATTGATCAAGTTTAATTATTTTAATTAATTATTATTTAATTAAAGGTTAATTATTTAATTATCATTACTTAATTGGAGATTACTTATTCAACTAATTATTAATTAAACAGGGTATAATCATTAATTAATTAGGACATAACTAAGATTAATTAGGGTTTAATTATGATTTAATTCTGATTTATTTAGATTTTGTTAAGCTTTAATTTATAATTTAAATTAAGATTTAATTACTAAAAGTTATTTTAAACTTTATTGATTATGTTTTAAGTCGGTTTTCTTCTATAAGTGAATTGATTTTCATCAAGGGGTCTCTTATGCATCACATTTAGAATCAAACAAATGTGAATGAGTTATACTAAGTTAAATTGAATTGTGTGGACATCCATTTAGCAAAATAAAACACCGTTTTGCTAAATTGTAAATTATTTGATTGTATGGACATTCATTAATAGAATAAATCTCTGTTTTATATTTTAGTAACTTGGACTTTTACTTATATGATTGATTGCTATTGGTTGATTCCCTTATACACATGTGCTTGTTATGTAAATACTATGTTATAACTTGAAAAGTAAACCTAGTTAAATGAGAACTATTGTGGTCACTAAGCTTCTTACTGATTGTTAAGGTCAATCATACTTTTAATAATGGTTTCAAGTTAAGTAATGATTTTAGTAAAGGTGTTTTAAATAATTGTTTATTTATGAAAGGAACCTAATTGATTAAGTATATTGAAGAAATTTCATGTTAAATAAGGATAACTTATAAGAGAGTTTTTATAATTGATTTGGATATTTATAGAAGAAGTTTTATAAAGGGTTTTAATTTTTATAAAGAAATTCCTTAAAAGGATTTTGGAGATTTATAAAGAGTTATATAAATGGTTTCGATATTTATATAAGACTTTTGTACATTAACTTAGTGGTTTATAAAGAGTTTTGTAAGTAGGTTTGGAATTTGTCTAAAGGAGATTTCATAAACAAAAGAGATTTTGTTAAAAGTATTTATTGAAAGAAATTTATAAAAGAATTTGAGATTTGATTTCTTTTAATTGACCTTCTTAATTCCGGTGGTATGGACATTTGTTCCACACTTAACACCAAAGGAATATGTTTGAGGTTATCTTTATCTCCAATTTAAATTACATTTTGTTTTTATCATTTAATATGATTTTAGAGCAAGAAATATGTCACAAATGTTTTATGAATATACTTATGTTAATGAGATAAGTATAGGAATGTTTTGATAAACTTTTTGGATAGAGATTTAAAATAAATGAAAGATTTATTTTAGGGCTTAGTGATTGTTATGGATATTTAAATCCATGAATTTATTGTCATTTGTTTATTCGATGGTTAAATAATTGGCTATAAAATCTTGATTTGTTTTGATTTAGGAAGTATGAGTGTATATTGGAGTTGCCCGACTCAAATACTTGTATGCTTCCAGAAGAACCGAAAAAGAGTCAACCGAAAATTATCGTTGCTGGTTTGGAGAGATCGAGATTGGATTTGCTATCCGAAAATCAATATGAAGCAACAAATACGTTCACGTGGAAGACTTCTTGAAGATGATTAAAGAGGATGCTCGTTGATGAGCCTTTGGTTTCGTTCAGACCCAAAACGAAATTATATGGATGAATGCTAGCATTGCATTTCTACTTAGAGGGCAGTGTTAGCACTCCAAGATGGATTGCTAAATGTTAAGAGCATAGCCTCTCAAGCCTCACATCCCGGTAATGGTTAAAATAAGGTAGATGCAGGAAGGCCATGTGGGCGCACTCATTAGGGTATGATCATCCCAAGATATAGTGTCGATATCTCTATGTATGCTTCAGACCCATTTTTGGTTATTGATCGCAACCAAGGGGTGATCATATTCAGTACTACACAGTTAATTTCTGATATAAAGGTTATATATGTTGAAATAATACATCTTATTATATTCATGTGATATTCTGTTATGTCTTTAATTTTCTTTCTTACCCAAGATAATCTGCCTCTTTGACACTTGGATTTGCAATGCATGAATAGCGAGACTGTTTTGGTGTCGATTTCTAAAGATCGAGGAGTTGGGTTGCCTCATTTTTGTTTTCTTAAGCCCATAAAAACTTATTTTTTTCATAGTCAAAGCATAGACCTTGGATTGGGTCAATTTTTAGTGAAGTTCGGTGGAATTAGTGAGAGTTTGGATAGCTTAAAGAGAGTAAAGCTCACTACTTTTCATAAAGATTTTAACTTTAAACTTTTATGCTGCTTGGTTCTAAGTTAGATGCTTGTTTAGATGCATTTGATGATGGTTGTATGTGTAGGATCGATTTCACCCTAGAGGGGAGGTGAATAGGGTGATAGTGTAAATTATAAAAATTAATCGTGGAAGCTTATAAATTAATTTCAATTCAGATCACAGAATAGCAGCACAGATATCGCAGAATAACAGAAAAAATAGAACAACACAGAATTTACCCAGCTTCGGCAAAACCCTGCCTACGTGCTGCCCCCAAGGTTTCTACTAGAAATTAGATAGTCCCTCGCTTACACACGTAAACTCGCTATACCCGCTATTGACTAATCTAACTCTACGCTCAAAACCCTGACCACAACTCAACCACCGAGTTGCGAATTCCCAAACTACACACCGTAGTTTGTCCCCTAGTCACACGACTAGAAAATTAAAAACAGTTTAAAAGAAAAATACAATTTAAAAACAATTTGAAATGCAAAACCCTATTTAATAAAAACTAAGCCCAAATTAATAAAACAAAGGCCGGCCCCTTATTCACTTCTTCAACCCGTTCCTTTTATTTTTTCGTTCATGAAAAAATGGCCGCTCCTCAGATTTTAGGGCTTCGTCCCTTTGGTGCCGTGCTCTTAAATTAGGGTTTCAAATTGAAGTCGCTGCCTTTGTTGGTTGATTGCAATCACTGTTTCTCTGATTTGCTTCAATTGTTTGCGGCTTCTCCTCCTTGATCGAGTTCGATTGCTTCGGTATGTAATTTGTGCTTTTTGCTTTTTCTAATCTTTCGTACTTGAACTCGATGATTATTTTGCCAATGATGATTGGGCTTATAAAGGATTCGAAATCCTATTTTTGCGTTCGTTCTGATGATTTGAATTTGTCAAATTTTTTTATCTCTGCCGTATGATTATGCTTGAACGATTATGATCTCTCTGACTTTGTCACTTCGTATATATTTTGTGATGCTTGCTTCCCACGGTTTTGTTGACACGGTTTTGATTTTTGACTCGTTCAATATTGACTGTGACGATTTTTGGCTTTGCTATGCTTCCACGGCTTCGACATTTTGTAAATTTGCTTCGGCCACTGTCTGCATTCCTGTAGCTTTGTTCTAGTTATCTTGAGCATTTTTTGTATCCATTGCAGTTGCACTTCTAGTCTGCATTTCATATGCTCTGAGTTTCACTGCCTTCTGTCCATGTTGGTACTGGCTGTTGTTGCTGTGTTCCATGAACATGCTTCACTGTTTACTGCACTAACTCATGTATGCATTGTATATTACGGCGCTGACCATCTTTTTCTTTGATCTTTTGTTCATCATTGATTTCACTGCCACTTCGACCTTGACACTGAGTGTTTTCTTCGCGGCCATGAATTTGTTGCTGATACTTGTATACTGCTGTGTCCATTGGTATTCAGTACTGTGGCATTGCTGTTGTGGTATGTAGTTTTCAGTTGCATGTATATATGTATTTACTTTGAGCATTCATTCGAGTTGTATTCACATTTGTTGTTGTCAGTTTGCCTTGTATTACTAAGTTACATTGAGTAGCTATTGTCTGCACTTGCACACTTTTATCATTGATGCCTGGTCTTCCCCCTACTACAAGATTAGTCCATTGCCACACTGTCTTGGCAGCTGAAGCAAGAGCATGTGATACTTTTTCTGGCTTCAGTTGCTTCATTTGCATACTGCTACTTGTCTGTAGCCTTTGTTGAGTCTTTTTTCGTCTGCTCTGAACTTTGATCATGTTGCCTTCATGTTGTTGTTTGCTTCATGTACCTTACTGCTTTGAACTTCTGGTTGGTTTGGCCTGGACTTCACTTGACCATTGCTCCATGTATACTTGGTGCTTGATTTGGGTTCATACTTGTTCATGTGTACATCTGTGTGTCTTTTGCTCTGTTCTCACTAACCATGTGGTCTGGAATGATTTCGACATTGATTTTTGTGTTATTTGAAGTTACCACTTACCTGACCCTTCCATATGCTCTCTGATAATGTTGAACTTCACTGTTGCATTCCATTTGTGTTTGCTGTCAGTTGATGTTCTGTTGCACTTGTGTTCTGTGCATTCCTAGTTGCCTCTTTGATGATTCATTGGTGAATATGTTGAATTGAGCTCGACATTGTTGTTTACTTGTTTACTGTCTTGTTTATATTAGACTAGTCGACACTTGATTCTTGAGTTTTGGCCATTTGCACTTGTGTTGAATCCAGTTTCACAAACTCGGGTTTGACCTTGTGCTCGTGTCGTGATTTAATTTATGTCGCACCTGAGTTGAATCCTGTATTTGGGTTTGACCTGTGCTCACCTGTCCCTGTAGCATTATCAAGTGTATATATCGGCGTGCACAGCCTTGTGACATATACAGTAATACACTGTATGTCACAAGTTGTTCGTGTATGATGAATTCAAATTTAAATTATGACGAACAACCCAAATAACTGAGGCAAATATTATTTTCAAAAACCATATTTCATTTTATTTTGCAAAAATATTTCTTTTTCAATTTTACTGCGTTAGTTTATATTTTTGCAGATTGCCCAGATGCTGGATTCAAACTGGAATGTAGTTGAAGATAAAGATACGAGTGTGAGTGATATGTAGTGAGGTGATGATATGTAAAATAGTGATGTAATTAAATTTGTATCAAAGTTGTATAGTGAATAGTGAGAGCTTGAATTTGTATACTATTCAAAAATGTAATAAATATTTGTTTGAATAAAATATTCGTTTGAATTCAAATTTCGTGTTATTTATTTTATTCGGCAAATATTTATTTAATCTGTGAAAAATAAAATAGTATATTATCAAATACATTTAAACGAATGTATATATGTTTATTATCATCAAACAAAAATTATATAAGCGCATATTCAACAGTATGTGTATGCAAGTGTTTAGATGTGATATGTGTAAACTTGTAAAGTTATTAATAAAAGTTAGCAATTTAAGGTTAGTAAGAAGTTTCACGTTATGATCTTGGCTTATATTATGATGGCATGTTCTATATTTATGTTTGTAAACATATATACCAAGTTATAGGCTAATGTTAAGTTGGCATTTCGGTTGCTTGTATGTTGTGGCATTGAGATCCTTGGATTTAACTTGATTTCACTTAGATGTTTAATGAAGAGGTTTATAAAGTTTGTAACTTTATGTGTTTGGTTTCCAAAAACTTTATTTAAAGTTATAAAAGTAAGTTAAAAAGTAAAAATACAGAGTTTTGGAAATGAATTGGAGAATAAATCAAGTTTTGAAATATACAGGTCATATAGTGATAGTCGCTATAAATGTAGTTTGTAATAACCAACTATTTTTGATCTAAGAGTGTTCAACTTAAGAATCTTTTGGAAAGTGTTTTCAAACTTATATTAAGTATTTAAAATTAATATTTATTTATTTATTTATCTAATGATTTATTAAGTAAAGTAATTAGTACATAATCATTAGTTAATAAAAGTAATTAATACTTAAGTATTGATCAATTAAGTTAATTTTAATTAGTTGATTAACTAAAGTTAATTTTTTTAATTTAATTAGAGGTTAATTATTTATTTGTTTATAAAAGGGTTTAAATATTTAATCATTTACTAATTAAGTAAGATTAATTAAGGCTTGATTAAGATTAATTTAATTATTCATAAAGGTTTAAATTATTATTTAATAATTAATTAGATATTAATTTTGGTTTAGATATTTATTTAAAGATTAAATATTATTTAATTATTTGTATAAAGGATAATTATTATTTAATTATTGATTTAAAAGTTAATTATGGTTTGATATTAATTAAACATTTAATTATTATTAAATAAAGAGTTTACATCTTATTTAATTTTTAAATAAATGTTTTTAGGTTTTAAACCACTTTATTTTTAAAGATTGATTTTGTTTTAAATTAAATTTCTCTTAAAGAATGTTTTTAAATCCAAGGGATTTCTTTATCGATCACTTTAAGTAATTTTATTGAATATAAAACCCAGTACATTTATTTAGCAAAATAAATCTTCTTTTTGCTAATTAAGTTATATTTGACATCTGTTAGTAGAACCAAACATCATTCCGCTATTATGTTAACTTAAACATGTGTTTAGTAGAACACATCCTCATTTTTTATTATAGTAACTTGGACATCTTACTATATATTGATTTGTTTGTGGTTGACTGATTCCTTTTACATACTTGTTTGTTATGTAAAACCCCATGATATAACTTGGATAAGTTAATCTGGATTAAAATATAAACCATTATGGTCACTAAGCCTTTTTCTAATTCTTAAAGTTAAATATTTTATTTTATTTTTTAAAAAATGATTTAGAGTATATTACCATTTTAAATAAGACATCTAAAGGATGAATAAGTAGTGTTTTTATTAAAGGTGTTTTGAAGTGATTTAATACTTTTTAAAGGTTTGTTAGAAAGTCATATTTTTTGTTAATACAACTTAAAGGTAAATTTAATGAAGGATGTTTTGAATAATAACTTTTTTATTTAAAAGTTGTTTTAAACAATTGATTTTGTCAAAGAAACTTTATTGATTTAAGTTTATTAAAGAAGTTTTGTTTTAAAATAAAGAAAGTTTGTAAAAGAAGTTTTATAAAGGGTTTAGAATATTTATAAAGAAGTTTGATACAGGGTTTTGAATAATTATAAGAAGTTTATAAGTGATTATGGAGATTTATAAAAGTTATATAAATGATTTTTGATAATTACAAAATATTTTTATAATGGGTTTGGAATTTCAGTAAAGGTGATTTTCATAAATAAAGAGATTTATTAAAAGAATTTATCGAAGAAATGTATAAAAGAATTTAAAATTGGATTTCCTTTAATTGACCTTCTTAATTTTGATGGTATGGACATTCGCTTCACACTTAACACTAAAGGAATAGTGTTTGAGGTTATCTTTATCTCCAATTTAAATAACATTTGTTTGATCATTTTAATATGATTCTGTAATAAGAAATCCTTCACAAATGTTTAGGAATATACTTATGTCGATGAGATGAGTATATGAAAGTTTTGATAAACGTCTTGAAAAGAGATTTAATAAATGAAAGATTTTTTTTAAGGCTTAGTAGTTGCTATGGGTTATTAAATATATAAATTTATGTTGTTTGATTATTTGATAGTTAAATAACCGACTATTAAAATCTTGCCAGTTTATCTTAGGAAGTATGATTGTATACTCGAGTTCCTCGATGCGAACTCGAATACTTGTTACATACTTCCAAAAGAACATGGAATGAATCAACTAGAAATTATCATTTTTGGTTTGGAAAGACTGGGATCGGATATGTTATCTGAAAACCACTCCGAACTAACGTATGTGTTCGAGTGGAAGACATGTTGAAGATGATTAAAGATGATGCTCCTTGAAGATCCTTTGGTTTCATTCCAACCCAAAACGAACTTGTATGGATGAATGCTAGCATTGCATTTCTACGTGGAGGGCGGTGTTAGAATTCCTAGGTGGATTGCTGAATGTTAAAAGCGTAGCTTGTCAAACATCACATCCCAATAATGGTTAAAACAGAGTAGATGCGGTAGGGCAATGTGGGTCACACCCAACAGGGTGTGATCATCCTAAGATCCAGTATCGATAATTCTGTGTATGCTTCGGGACCCATTTTTGGTTGCTGATCACAACTAATGGGTGATCATATTCAATACTATCCAGTTCAGGGGTAGACTGGTCCTGTTTCGGTAGAGGTCGTCTCACTATACATTTTATCTAGAGGTGTACAGTTTTTCAAAAGGTAGTCCCTTACCTTGCCATTATTAGAAATCCATTCTCCAATAAGCGCCTTCAGTTCTTGATTGTATACCTATTATTGCTATCATGTACACACATCTTATTACTATTTTAAAACCCATAGACATTATTACAATATCACTGTATCTCATACATAAATGTTTTAGTTATCGTAAGGTAAAAACTCATCCGTGTTTATGTGCGGCGTGGTCTTATGAGATACCTTTGGTTTTGACAGTTTTTCTATAATAGTTAAACTTACACTTTACTCACGCCAGACGCATGTTTAAACCTAGATTTTTATTTTGTTTCCCTAAAACTCCCGCATGCTTAAATTTATTTGAGCAGCCAAGTAGGTAAGCTTTCCCACGGATGGATATTGGAGGAGCTTGGAGCAGGTGGTTTCATCGATAGCTAGTTATTTATCTTGTTTCCGCTATATCTTATATATCTTGTTTCAGTTAAATTAGGAAAGGAAGTTATAATTGTCCCATGGTATAATTTGTATTATTATAACTCTAATGTTTCATTTTGGAAATGATTATGTAAATTTTTATGTTAATTAATATATATTGTTTCGTTGTATTGTGAGATTCTGTGTTGTTTAGTTTCTTCTTGTGTTCTCTTATTTCTTTCACCCCTAATGACCTGTCTTTCATATGACTATATGTTCGACACATGAATATCGAGGATGTATTAAGTATCGTCTTTAGTAGTAAGAAAGGTAGATCATTACAGATGCCATGCCATGATTTAACTATAATCAAAGTAAAGTTTCTGTATTGAAGTTCTATAGTATTATTAAGTCGAGGGAACTGTGTAAAACCATCACTTTGAGATTATGTTTGACATCAGTTAAATTAACCAACAGAGAACACTCAAGCAAGTAATTCTAAAGGTATCCAATAACTATCAGTATGTAACCCCTTGGTGCCTTCAACAACCATGAGTAGTACACTACCCAACATTTGGAGAGTGTTACGTACTCTGGCATCAACAAATGAATCAATATTCTTTCTCGAAACATTTTGATATGGAATATTAAAACAAAGTGTTATTTATCAATAAGATAAAATTTCCTAATTACAATGCACTGTAATTAACATATCATTTAAGAATTTTCTGTTTAATGTACTTTAAATTAATTACTTAATTAATTATATCATAATATAACAAGTATACAATAAAAAGAAAACGCCTTTTATTTTGAACTAGATATTTTATCGAGTTAGATATATGTAACAGATTACTAGGTGCAGCTTAATAAAAGTTAGAAATTGATTTAGCCAAGATAAACTATAAGAAGTTGAACTTATAGCCGATAATATTTAACGAAGTCTACATAGACTTCATATTTTTAATTATTTAAATTTAACTGAGAAACGTGTTCACACCAATGAGTTAGCATAACCATGTTGTTGGTAAATTTACAAGTTTGACCAGTTAAAATTAATTTATAAATGTTATAAATTTAAACTGATAGAAATATTGTGTTCAATATTTATGGTATTTTAATTATTTATTTATAGCCCAAAATTTTTATTAAGAAATTGTATAAAAGTTATACGTTGATTTAGTTAAAGAACTTGCTTATGTAAATCAATTAAATAATCGTTATAGTTGTTAAATCAATTAGGCTCAAAAATTAGAAGCCAAAACACTAGGTGGGTGGCCATAGCATAGGAGAGAAGGGTGGAGATTTAGTCTTTAGATCTGGAGAGATGTAGGCTAACTATTTATGATCCAGCTGGCTATAAATAACCATCCTATTTATTCTCTTTTGACACTGAAACCCTTTACCCTAGCCTCCATTGCTAACTATTGGGGACAACTTATAGATAGAGTTGCATCCCATGGTCAAGGAGAAAGAAAATAGTTCGAATAAAGAAACGGTTAAAAACCCTGGTGTTCGATAATTAACAGGATTAGAAAAATGTAGTAATCCCTTTTAGTCATCTCATACAACATACATACACAGATATATATATATATATATATATGTATGTATGTATGTATGTATGTATGTATGTATGTATGTATGTATTTCTCCTCATTAAACATTTGGCTTAAAAAAATAAAATTAATTTTTAATAATTAATGATGTACAAAAATATTTATAATCTAATTCGGTTTATTTTCTATACAGAACAAAATATATTTATATATAATAAATTCTATTAATTTAAACCAAAACATTCAGTTTATAATCAAGAAAATAAAATTGTAATTATTGGTTTGAGATCTAAAAAATTAAATTTTTTGATTTATAATATATATATATGTGTGTGTATGCATGTGAATAATATTTTATAATAAAATTTACTTTATTGCTCAAGATGATCTGGAATTTAAAAAATAGATTTTGAAAAGTTTGAAATTATTTAAAATTTGAAATACATACAATAGCAGAACATATATAATATCAAAAGCATCATAACAATCAAACTATTATTAAAGGATTATACTATATAACATCAGGTGTGTATGTATTGATAAATAACTTTTTAATATTTTAAAATATAAAATACTTACAGGCATTGAATCTACCAAGGCATTTTTGCAAATATCTGCAAAAGTTAGTGAACCATATGCTAAAATCACAATAATTTCACCTTGATTCTAACCCAGTAAACCACGCGTAAAATGGAGGTCGTATGTTAAAATTATCGCAGTCAAAAGACCTAGGGTTTAAAGTGTGAATATTTAAAACACATCAACTATTTTGAAATTTTATCTTCTTCCCTATTCTCCCCCAAATTGCATTTGTCCATCACTTGACTTATTTTGACTATCGCTCAAGCCTATTTGTCCTCGCCCGTACCTACCCGATCATCACCACTATGAGCCCTACACCAAGCTATATCGACCAACACCCTCCATTTGGCCTCTGCTTGTTATCTACAACCCCCATAAACCACCATTTTTGATAATTAAGGACAATTTGTGGTTGATTCTAACCACAATTGAGATAGTTTGACCTTCGACCACCCTTAATATTTCAAGAAAATGCTTAGGTATATTGGATTTAAAGCAATTCCGATTCAATAAATATCCATTTCAATCGATGTATCTGAACCATAACATGTTACATATATCAAAATTTATTTCTTGAATATTCTGAATGTAGTGAACATACTAGAATTTCCAAAAGACAATCTGATCAAAAATTTCTTTTATCACTTATTTAAATTAAACAACTATTAATAATTACTTAATAATATATGTAAGGGTCATTAATTTCTTCTCTCCTAAAAAAATTATGCCTCGCAATCCACTGAAAATAACCATAAACCCAATCAATAAAGCATCATAATATATCACATGTTTAACTACAAAATATAAGGAAGTATATAATATAACAAACTAATTACTTCTAAAGCAGTATATGATAACAGCATAACACAATCAATTACGACACAATTAAACCCATTCGTAAGATGAATGCAATATTCTATACATACATATTACAGTAATGCACACAACTCCATAACCATGAAACCAAGACTATAACATGAAAAGAAAACACTCCATCAACAAAGAGTGAATCAACCTTAATCACGGATCAACTTTGCTCACAATTCATATCATGCATCTCAATTACCCAACCAAAATAGCCCATAATAAAGTTCACAACAAAATCCAGGTTAGTTCAACATGCATATATAAGTAAATACATATACCAAAAGTTAGTATAACTCATCATATAAAACAGACATACTAAAAAATGTCAAGGTGTTATCACCGCATTACCATACCAGAAGTTAAATATATGTACGAACCCTAATACTTCATGCACATCAACATATAATATATATACAAATCATGCCTACACTCTCATACCCCCCTATAAACAACAAGATATATTATCCAGCCAAGTACGGACACTATAGCAAGGCATACATCCATAATAAATCAAGATAAAACAATGAGCATCCAAGATCTACCAACTATCATCTATCTAGAAGTATCCAACGAGAGTACGCATGCCACCTATGTAGGTCAAGGATCCCTATATCCTATGAAGTAGCACAAGTTACCATATATAGGCCTTTGACCCTTATGTGTCCATATCAATGCCAATGGAAGTCTAGCCTCTCGAAACTACTCCATAAACTTCAACATAAAAAAGTTTTAACTCCCAACTACTAACTCGAACATCTCTGGTCTCAGAAATTCACTATGGATCGACTATGATCACCTATAACTATTACATGATTGCTACGTACTACATCGATCCATACCATTAAATCGTTAGCTTCAAACATCATAATAACATGCCTTTAATTATCAATAGAGGTTAGGTTAAGTATTCACTGCATAGGACTGACCTTTTTAGTAAGGTCATTTTCACAATTTTAGGTATAAAATTTGATCTAAACATATGCATAAACAAAAACATTACAATACTATGTAGTTTACATTCAAATGTTTTCTTTGTAAAATATATCTTATGGTATTACTCAACATAATACTTTTGGAAAAATATTTCCAAATAAGAATACCTTCAACAAATACCTTTCACAATTTTTTCACAAAATGTCTTCAAACTATAAAAAAATTCAATCGAAAATAATTTCTACCAAAATATCTCTTTTTCTCCAACTGGTCAAAACTAAGTATCCTTTCATAAAATGCTTTTAGATAATATATTTCACATTAATCATCCTTCTTATTAAAATATCTTTATACTAAATATATTTTATAACTCAAATACTTAATTTTTACTCCTAAAAATTTTCAGTAAATGGCTTTAAATCCAAAAATATACATTTCTTTTTCAATATAATACTTTTAAAGAAAAATAACGTATATATACATTTATTTTATATAGCTCTTCAACAAAATGCTTTTCACTTAAACACTCTATAAATTAAAAAATAGTCTTGTTTACTAAGGTTAGGGTTAAACTTCATAGCAAAAATTATGTGTGTATTATTTTAGTTACAACCAAAACTCAATCTCTCTAATAAGTATTCATCCTACCCCACTCCTACCGCACCTATTTTCCATACATAAGTAATTATAAGTAAACATCATCTTAGGGTGAGGTAAAAACGGTTACATTTACATCCTATATTGTTAGAACTAGCCCGATCTACAACGGGTAAACCGGGTGAATTTCAAAAAGACTCTTATTTGGATCATAAGGGGCCTACAAGTCTAATAGGTTGTACTAGATCTAAAATAGTTAATTTAATTAAAATCAAATTTTATTTAATTTTTAATTTAATTAATTGATGTGATCTAATTAATTTAATGTTATTTAGTTTTGAGCATACCGGTATATAGTCATGTGTATATGATGTGCACATGTAACATAGCAACGTGTATGTAGTTGATGTGTGTGTGTGTGTATCTGTGTGTATGTGGATGTTGAGATTTACATCTATAATGTATGCATCGGACATTTGTATATGCATTGCTTATCTCAAAACATTGTATGAATATACATAAAAATGTTTATGTATAATTTCCAAATTTATTTATGTATTAGATAAAACTAATTTTTAAATATATGATTAGATTTTGACCAAGTCGGTAAAATTAAAATTCAAGTTTTAATATATAAAGTATCTAATTTTGACTTGCTAAACTTCAACTTAAGGTCTTTAAAAATTGGTAAAAATATATTTTGGTTAATTAAAATAAACATGTTTATATTTTGTATAACATATATCATTGTCAAAATCAATTAATTTATTTATAAACTATTTTAAATGCATAAAATAATTCAACTATGTAATATTTAAGAAAATAAATATATATTCTTTTTATGTTTATTTATTTTTGGTAATATTTTTTTTATATCCGACACTATTTAATATTATTTTTAATAAATTAAATATTTAATCATCTATATAATGGGTTTATATATATATTAAAATTATTAAAATATAAATATCATAAAATCTTATTAATTTTCATCAAAAATATTTTTTTAAAACCTAAACACTCACACACACATATATATAATTTTGTAAAGAATTTTAAAAACATAATATATATATAAGAAGTAAATAACATTTTTAAATTATTAAAACAATTTTAGTATTTAGAATATTAGTATAAAATATATTATTTATGGCAAAAATGAAATACAATTTTCTTAAAAAAATTATATACCATCTATATCACAAACAAACATAGATCGATGCGATTTAATCATAGATAACAAAGGGAGACACAGATGCGCATACATAATCATTGTCTAATCTAATTATCACATGATGTATATGATATAAAATTTTGAGTGAATTACGCCTTAAGGAGGTTTCCTTTGAATGCACATCGATTAGTGGGTAGATTCAACTTGAATCGATCTCTATGTGTTGCTACAATCAAGTGTACTATTGAATTTACTATAATTTGATGTGACTCGACTCTTAAATTTGTTTGAAAATGGGGTGGAGGTGTTGAAGCCCGCAGCTAAAACAAGTAGGGAAGAAGTGAGTAGAAAATAGTGAGGGTATAAGTTTGTTTAAATAGAGAAAGGGAAGGGGACAAATTTTCCTCCTTTTACTCTTCCTCCGCTTACTAATTTAAGATTCAATCCAGAATTCAAAAGCATAACCACTCTTCCTTCCTATGCTATAGTCATCCATAAAATGTCTACATGGTCCATGAAAATTCCATATAATACATATGTCTATTTCCTTGCCTCATAACACAACCGAAGCAAATAGTATCTCAACTTAAAAACCAAAGCAATAGACTCTTACAAACTAATAAGTCATTTATTTGCTTCGGTTCTATTAACAAGTGAAGTAATAGACCGCTCTTTTGCTTTAGTTGTGTGAACAAGTGAAGTAATAGACCACTATTGTCAATTCTACATAAAATCTAAAATATACCCACTATTCAGTAAATTTCTAAGCCCACTTAGCCTCCCTTTACTATTATCATTCATTTCTTAAATGTAATTTTCCTAATAAGAAACCTTAAAATTAAAATCATCCACGATCACATCTCCAAACCTAAATCTATAGTTCCCCTTCTTCTTCCTCTTCGTATGGAAACTAGATCTGAACCTGAAAATTTTACCTTCGCTTCTCTTCCCTAATTCACATGATGCAACTTCTATAACTTCCTTCTCTTCTCTTTTATGGCACGGCTGAGTCCGTTCCTTGAGTCAACAGTTCTAGCCTCCCTTCTCCAACCCATTTTGCATCATCTTCTTTTAGTAGATCTCAAAATAGCCATGTTTAGCTTTCCTATTTGTTCTTTGACAACGCCTCTTTTCCTTCATTATCCATGACATTTTATAAGGAAAAGACTACTACTCTCCATCATGAAGATGCTACTACTCATTATGTTATTTCAATCGCTCCGGCTGATAGTGGAGGTGTAGCTACTTTAGATGCAACGGTCAATCATATGGATTAGACCTTGTCATCATTTCATCTTCATTTTCTGGTCTCATTGTTGATAAGGTAACCCATTTTGTACACTTTGATTGTGGTACAAATCTGGTAGCTATACATATGCTATTTTTTATTGCCTTAATTAAAATGGTGATAAATTTTGCTGTATTTTTAATGCCTTGATTAAAATGCTGGAATTAGTTATATCAATTAATTAACTATCATGACTGTATTATATATATTTTTCTTCTGAAGGGTACTTCTAGGCCCACTCATTATCATGTGTTGTCAAATGAGATTGGTTTTTCTCCAAATACACTTCAGAAGCTTGTGCATGAGACAAGTTAAAACTGAAAAAGAAGATGCTTAACATGAAATATAAGTTGGTTAAGGCATATAGAAGGGTGACTAGTGTGATCTTTGTAAGTGGGTTTGTCACAATGTTTATTTGTTCAATAATGGCGTTAATGATTGTTGTCCACCTGTTGCAGCGGCACTATCAGCTGTTGCAGCGATTCCTTTAGGGTCCATAGGCAAATGGGTTGATTCATTATGGAAGAACTATTCAAAATGTTGAAATAGCAAAGGAGTTTGATTAGCACAATGCAGATTGGTGCTTATGTTTTAATTAATGACCTTGATGGAATTAGAGTTCTTATTAATAGACTGAAGATACAAATCAATGCATTATTGCATAATGTTGATTTTAGAGTAACTGATGAAGACGCAATCAAGATTGGAATTGAGAAGATAAAGAATAAACTGGGAGAGTTTATGAATAGAGTTGAAGATTTAGGGAAGCCAGTGGATTGATGTAGTATTGATATACAAAGAGCAAGATTATTTTGTTGTAAAGGATTATAAGGCATATTGGTAATATATGGCAGAGTTTTAGGTGCGTTTTTATTAACGTTGGACTATAAGTTGTTTCCTTTGATTATTTTACAAATGAGGTGAAGTGATCTTACTATCATATGGATTTTGTTTCATGGAGACGTTTGTTATGATTTATATGTGTTATTTTTATGTCTTTGCTTAAATATATACTAACCATAATCTGTATCATATTTTGATGTATGCATTTATTGGTCTAACAGTTTGTATTTTGCTATTAATTTAACCGGTGTAGAAATGAATGATGATAACATAACCAAACTAATTAATCAGCTAACTGTAAAGAATAAAGAATGATAACCTATAACAACCTAGAGTTTTGAACACTTCGTACTAAATATCTAAATTATTTAAATATTTGAATCTTGTATTTAATGCTATAATAGAGATATTGTAACCTTATTAAACTCCTTTTAATTAATAAATAGTGATAAGAAACTTGTTTACAAATTTTTTACAAAAAATACTTTGAAGAAATGTCAATAATGTGACCGAAAATCGTTTTATCGATAAACATCTTTATTCTCTTTGAAGTTGTTCGAACTAGTTATGCTTTTCTAATATATTAATGTGTAATTTATTAGCAAATAAAAACATTTTCATGTTTGTTTAAATGTGAATAGTAACAAGAGATTAACAAATGGTTCAAGGAGAAGATATTCTGATGAATAGCGTTTTTGATATTTATTTGAAAATATTTTGTGAAAGGATGACGTGTAATGCAAGGCATGTGAGGTGAGGGGGGTAGACTTTGACCTCAAATAAGGGCTGATGTAACCCCTTGGATAAGTTTATATAAACAACGTAGTGCTTAGGAAATTAGTTGCAAATTCATTTACATAGAAAAGCTATACTCTTCATCATCTTCTCTTTACACATAAACTATCTCAGATCTCAAAGAAACATCACCAAACTTCGGCTATAGGCCTAAATCATCATAGAAAATATGAATGTCAAGTTTAAAGTGGGAGAAAGGAGGCATTAAAGGTGAACAATTTGAGGCCATGAACAATAATGGGGTGTAGGAGGTGGTCGAGCTTATTTTGGAAGCAAAGGTAGAAGCTTTAGGGTCTGGGTGATGATAGGAAGTGTTTCTATCTTCTTTGGTGTTTGTGCTTATGTTTGGATTGGTTTAGGGTGAGTAAATATCACCATTTGAATCTGTATGAAGTTTGAATATGCTTGCTTAAATTATAGTATATGTTTGATAATATATTGTTATATACTTATATGGTTCTTGCTTTGGAAAGCAAATGACATATGTAAAATGATACATTTGGATTGTATGAATTGTTATGACTTGTTGCATAGCCTTGACATGAAGCAAAGATGGTTTGGTTGGACTTTGACTGAATCGGACTGGAACACTTAAATGGTTTTATAGCAACTAGTCATTAAAAAAGCAATTAGAAATGCCTACTCGTGTTGGCATTTTCTATAACAATTTATAGAAAGATCCTTAGGGTTTTCTTGCCATGGTTGTGATGTATATTGAGTGTGTTGTTTACTATCAATCCATTGGACATTAAAAGGATTGTTAGCATATCGAAAAATGGTTAAACTTTTAGAATATAAAACTGCCCCAGGTCACTGTCCGTTACAACACTCAACGATAACATTTTATGACCGTTTAACTGTAAACACATTTAACAACATTCTGGAAATGCCATAGTTTCTGTTTTGAACTTTAATTGTCTAAAATGACTTTTAATTTAAGTATTTTCCTTAACCTCTTTACAAATATTTTCGAATTTATATTATAGTATTTTAAAAGTGGTATAGAATTTAAATGTACTTTTAATAACTAATTATGAATTATTAGAGTAGAAGGTTTATTTTAAATTAAAAAAGAACATACTTTTGAAGTTTTTAAATAAATTATAAAATAGTTATTTTTAAATAATATTTTAAATAAATGACTAAACTATAATTATATGTATTTTAAAGTATATTTTAGGTATATATAGTTTTTAGAAAATTAGCCGATTATTTTATTGACGTATTGAAAAGCTTATGTAATATAAATAACTTTTTATTGTTTCTATAGTTTTATTAAGTACCTTAGTTTATAAATAAATTAGTGTGTATACATATTTTTTTTTGGAAAAGTCAAGTTAAGTATTTTATAAAAGAATAAAAAAAGTTTTGAATTATAATAGTTATGTTATAATAGATGAATTTGTAAAGTTAATTAAAAGCATATAACTTTTTTAATAAGTGTATATGTACTTGGATCTTTAAAAAGAATGTTTTAAAGAAAATTATAAGTGAAATGATTTTGGGTTTGCAGTAGCAATGGTTTCAGTGACATATGATTTTAACCTATTTAATTATACTTTAGAAATGTGGAATCTTGTATAAGATTTGTGAATGTTCTTATACCATTTTGGATAAGAATATGAATACATTTCTAAGTATTGAAAAGAGTAGAAGTGAATAGCTAAATAGTAGTATATATGTATATATTTTTTGTAAAGACATTCTAAGTACACAAATACACACACACAAAAGTATTTACAAAGAAGTTTTAATTAATAAAAGAATTAATTCAATAAGAAAGGGATTAGAAGTCGTTTATGTGACTTAATCATGTTTTATGTGACTTAATCGTTTTGTGTGACTTAATCATGCTTTGTATGTTTACTTGTTTGTGGAAAGTATTTAGTCATGTACTTAGCACTAAAAGCCAACATAGTAGATTTATTCTATTTGTAAGAGTTAAGACTGAATTTCGAGTAGCGTTAGTGTTTTAACCTATTAGCTTCATTCTTGACCAAAGGATAGTATAAGTTGAGAAAGTCGAAAACGTGATGAGTATAAGAGACTTGATTCCATATACGATCGTTTTTATTTTGTACTTGATAGTCTATCAGTCGACTATCGTACTTGTCCAATTAACTAGAAATATATATAGCATCACGTATTGATATGGTTTGAGATCCCATGGGGAGGACTCATTCATAGGAATCGTCCCTTGCTTTAAGAAAGTATATATATGTGATCCCATGGGGAGAACTTCTATATATCGTTCATTTAATTCTCAAGGAACTAGAATTGAGTTAACCAAAAATTCATCAATTAAGTTTGGAAGAGACAAGGATCAGATAAGTGTATTACTTATCAAAAACCATTTTGAAACTAGAGAAACACCCCATATTTCTATAAAATTATTTAGAATAATTAATTGGGTAAATAAAATAAAATAATGTGGAGGTTAATGGGTTGAGACTTGATTAAATTAAGAGTATTCATGCAATGTTAATCATAAATGGAATAAAACAATTTGAACAATGTGTTAGGAAATAAGTAAGGGCAATATGGGAAATAGGAAGGGATTATCCCTAAACCCTTAAATATGAAATTCATGTTCATTTCATTTTTACTCTAACTAAAATTATACCAAGATCGGCCATCATTATTGTTCTCAAGAGAAGAAAACGCTAGGATTCAACTGAAGGAAGATAATCAACATCAAATCTCACACCTTATAACCTCAAAGCTAAGGTGAATAATTATTGCATCCCCTTTTCTTATGGTTTTCGATTTTTAGATTAGATCTAAAATGTTTTTACAAGTATATGCCATGTTTTTTATGATTAAAGTTATATATATGTTTGCTGATGAATTATATATGTTCATGTTAGTTTTGATGATATGTTTGACATGAAACCCTATTAGATGACTTTCAAATGCCTAAAAATTTAAATATAGGTCAGAAATGATATTTTAGAGATGAATTCAATTTTCATAATTTTTTGAGTTAATGTGGAATTTATATTAATTTTCTAGTGAAGAAAATGATTTATTGGGTTATAAATTATTTACGGCTAAAATAATGATTATTTGGGTTTGGAATTTTTATATGTTGGAAAGCATATTAAAATAGATTTTCTGGAATTTTCCTAGATTTTTTCTAAGTGATTTGATGAATATATAAAATTATTCAAAGTATGGGTTAGTTGAAGGGTTCTAAGTCCAAAGGTTGGTTGTTAAAGAGGTTGAAGTGTGTTTGTTTCACAAACTAAAGATAATCTGCTTTGTTTTTGAATAAGAGCTTTCAACTTGGTTGCTTTCGACCAGGTCAAATGTTTAAAATAAAGGTTTTAAACCTTTCGATACAGTCGAAAGGTTACTGCTATTTTATCACTATTTTATTTTGAAACCTTTCGAGATAGTTGAAAGGTTACTGTCGCTTTTATTTGTTTTGATTTGAAGCTTCCAACAAAGTCAAAAGGTTTATTTATTTCAAAAATAGCCACTTCTCCATGCTTTCAAAAGAGAGCTTTCGACTAAGTGATTTACCCTTGTGTTCTAATTGAAGTATGACCAAAGCTTTCGAAGCAGACCTTCCAATGAAGTCGAACTTTCGAAAGGTTGTTCATTGAATGGTTTCAAAGGTTGTTTATTGAATGGTTTCGAAAGGTTGTTCATTGAATGGTTTGGAAAGGTTGTTTATTGAATGGTTTCGAAAGGTTGTTTATTGAATGGTTTCGAAAGGTTTTAGTTCAATGACTTCGATAGGTTAGTTCAATGGATTCGAAAGGTTTGAGATGGAAGGTTTTCCAAGGTTTTTCTAAGGCAATGTTTTAAAGTAATTCTAAAGGAGGATGTTTAAAGTCTTATTGCTTTTGAAAGGTTTGTTTTTCAATAGCTTCGAAAGGTTTGATATCGGTTTTGAAAACGATGATTTCAAAAGTTTTGAAAGAGGTTCTTATAAGAGTCTAAATGTTTTCATCAACTAAGATTTGAGTAAAGAATATATATATATATATATATACACATACATACATATAACAAGGTGATATGATTTTGAGTAAAGCATATAGAATATATATTTTGCCTTGTTTTAGTTTGACTTAGAGGTTTTAAATCATTTTGAAAATTTTTTCAAGGAAAATTATAGGAGGGGATCCTTAAATGAAAATGACACGGATATTAAAATACCAGATGGGACTAGTATGGGGTTGCGCCCTATTCGTTAGATATTAGCCCTAGCTAATTGTTGTCCAAAATTCCAGTGTGTAGAGCTTGTATAGAATGTGCTAGTATATGATTTTTGTTTGATGTAATAAACATATATATTGATTTAAATGTCTTTGTTATTGTACTATTTTATTTTTCACATAATTAAGTAAATATTTGTGAATAAAATAAATAGCATGGAATTTAAATTCGGACAAATATTTTATTCAAACGAATATTTTATTACAATTTTGAATGGTACAAATTTGAGCTCTCACTATATATACACAATTTCAATTAATTATAATTATGATTACATCACAAATTTCAATTTACAATGTTGACCTCAATACATATCACTCAAACACTCATATTTATCTTCAATTCTGTTCCAGCTTGTATCCAGCATCTGAGCTATCTGCAAAATAAACACTGACGCGGTAAAATTGAAAAAGAAAATAATTTGCAGTGCAAATTAAAAGCATGTGTTTGAAAATTTTATTTGCCTCGGTTATTTGGGTTGTTCGTCATAATATTTATTTCGAATTAATCTTACACGAACAACTTGTGACATGCACAGTGTATCATTATACATATCACAAGGCCGTGCACACTGATATACACTTGCTTGTTTAAATCATAGGGATATGTAAGCACAAGGTCAAACCCAAGCCGAGTCTAGATTCAACACAAGTGCAATTCAAAATGCAAACAAAATTTAGTCCAGAGAGTACAAAAGACTCAAGGCGGTTCTCTAATCAATGTACACATGAAGTCTCGACCAAATCAACAAAACATGCTCAGGTTCAATAAATATGACAACTGCCTTAATTATATGTACAAAATGTGCAACATTTCAGTTACAACAAAGCAAAGAAGGCATGGCACCAAAAATGGATAAACGGAGGTGACTCAATGCATACAACATGAAATGGACTCAAGGAAGATGGATTCAGTTCATTTCAGTAAGTATAATGAAGGCATGGAGGCAAACAAGTATACATACGTGAAGATACCACAACCAAACCAGTCTCTAAAATCAAAACGACATGTGCAGTGCAAAGCAACATAATCAACTGGAAACAGTGAGGCAAAAACATAGCAGTAAACCAAACAAAGGAGCACTTGAAGCAAATGGCAGTGCATATGTAACCTGAACCAGAGACCAGAGAAATGCAGACATGAATAGACCACACAACATTGAAGACTTCACTCTCAAACAACTGAATACAACTCTGAAACGCAAGTATGAGAAAACAGGTTCAAACATGCTCAGAGGCACCAGAGGAGACATCAACATACAAAAAAAATCTAATATGAACGCAAAGCCACACAATCCACCGGATCAGCGAAGCAGTAAACAAAATGGCATATATATACATATGCATATGGATATGTACTCGAAACAACCAGACTACAATGTACCAGATCAATAAAACATCAACACAAAACAACACTGCACATGGAACCAACCAGATCAGAGGCTTTGAGTAAAATGAAGTGGTGATTAACTCAACATGTTGACAAACCACATGACAATGTAGACTTGAGTACACAACAAAGCTCTACACAAGTATAAGTCCTGTTACAACATGAACAAGCACTGAAGTGGATAAAGTACTTGGCAGTTCGAATAACAATTGCCAACAAAGTAAAGAGAAGCAATTTACATGAAGCTATGAGTCAATGAACGGAGTCAATATTAATCTCAAGTCAGCAAATTCAAATACCAGAGAAATAAACAAAGTCATAGCTGAAATATTATCACAACCTCAAATACCGAAGCAATAGGAACGGACCAAAGCAATTCATAAAAATTTGAATTACAATAACCAAGTCAAGGCCGAGATAAACAAATTCAACAAAAGTCACCACCGTGATGAACAAGCATCACAGATTCTAAAAACCAAACGCAAGCCGCAGTGACCGAGAGAAGTATAATAGAAAAATATATGAATTGAACCAGTCAGGATTAATCACATCTTCAATCAAAAATCAATGGCCAAGCATAATAACATGAAGAATTAAAACAAAATAAATACGAACGATAATTTATGGTTCGATCCCCATAAAAACCCAATCATCATTGGCAAACCAAATCATTCGAGTTTAAATAAATCAAAGGGCAAGCATCGTCTAGGAACTCGAATCAAGTCAAGTATAAGTATAAATCGAAAAAGGGGAAAATGTACCAATTCAAAGCACGAATCGATCTCGACTTTGCAGCCACAAGCAATTAAATATCACTGATAGAAGAAGCAACAAGGCAGAAACGAAAGCATTAAAGAACTCGAGCTTCCAATTTACAAGCGGCGTTGTCAATTTCAGAAAGCCCTAAATTTTCAAAGAGGAACATGGCCGAAGTTTACATAAGGGAGAAATTTTTATTTCTCAAATGATAGTGGGCAGGTCTAGTATATTTGGGTTTAATATATAAAGGGTTTTGTTTTTGTTATTGCTTTTATTTGTATTTTTTTTTTAAACTTTTGTAAAATTCTAGTCCCGTGACAAGGGACGAACTACGGTGGTGTAGTTCGAGAATTCGCAGCTCATGGGCTGAGTTGTGGTAGGGTTTTGAGCGTAGAATTAGGTTAGTCGATAGCATGTGTCGCAAGTTTACGTGTGTAAGCGTCTGACTACTTACTTTCTAGAAGAAACCTTAGGGGCAGCACGTACACCGGATTTTTCCGGAGCTGGGTAAATCTATGTTGTTCTATTTCTGCTTTTATTATTCTGCTATTATCTGTGCTACAATTATTTTATATATTTTCGCATTAATTTTTTATTATTAGTATTACCCTATTCACCCTCCCCACCTCTAGGGTGCAATCGATCCTACAGCTTGGTCGCAGGTAGACTAAAATTATGATTACACACTTAAAGGATTATATGTTGTATACAGATAGGTTATTGTGAGCCCAAAAACCATGAGGATTGGGATGACCGGGGAGATGATTAAGTTAGGGACAGACCGTCCAGAAGAGCAGTTTTTAATAGATAGTTAAGGACAGACCATCTAGAAGTGAAGTATTTAACAAATAGTTAAGGATACATAATTCAAAAATAGAATAGCTAACACGTGTTAGATTAATTTTGATTATATTGTCTGGTAGGCCTGAATCAGCCAAAGGATAAATGTTATCCAAACAAAACTAATGTGTTTGAATAGATAGTTCATTATTACCTGATGTTTATGTATATTTACATAATGATGCATTATAGTGTTTAATCAGTTTTGATGCAGGAAAAGGTTTCGTAAAGATATGTTTTAAAAGGATCTTAGTGAGGGAAAACCCATTCCGCTAAGCGGCATGATCTCACTTAACATATTTATTTCGGGATGTATGGTATTATTCATACCAGACTTTATGTCTGACTCGAAGTTTATGCTTTCCCCTTAAACTCTCGGGTGCTCAAAATTTATTTGAGTAGGCGAAGGGGTTAAGGTCTTTTCAGGTTTTAGAATGACGGAGAATAAGGCTATCGGAGGCTTGTAGGAGGCAAACAGATTGCTATTTAGGAGTTGCAGTTCTTGCTTTATGTTTTGATGTATTTCCGTTGTGTTATGTATTAAATCTGTTATGACTCTATGACTTTGATCATCCAACAAGGTATCTTCATATACCGCTCTTCCCATATTTGTAATAAGTATATTTTATTTGTGCTTAGGAACGACTTTGGGATTATGTGTTGGGAATGTGAAACATTTGGTTTTGAAATATAATGAAGTAAAATTTGTTTTGAAATCTATGTTTTGTTTCATATTCAAGTGCTTCTGGTATTCTTGATACCATTAACATAACAGTATTTAGTCGTCGAAAGCTAATACTATAGATGACTACAACATTTATAGCACTTAGTTTTAGGCCTCTAGATAGGGGATGTCACAGCTTGGTATCAGAGCATGGTTTATGAAATACTTTAACAAAAAATGGTTTTTAAAACATAACCCTTAGTAATTAGAGTTAAGATCGGGATATAGGATAACGCTATAGTAACGTACCTGTATTTACTATATATATAAGTATACACTATATCTCTAGCCTCCTATCTTAGTTAAGCTATTCATCTGTATCTTATGAGGTTTGAATATAGATATGGAAGGAAGAAGAGGCGGAGTTAATCTTGGAGGAGATAGCACCACCGTTGATGGAAATGCCCAATCAAATGCTAGGAGAGGTCCCGGTCAGGCTCAAGGTGAAACAATTGGTGCTGGGGTTCCCCAAGTAGACATGGGAGCCATTTATTCGTTCTTTTTAAACATGATGCAAGCTGGAATTGCAGCTAGAGTTGTCGGAGGAAATGCTGCTGGGGGTGGAGTTCAAGATGCTTCGATGGTCAACCAGTATGCTTACTTGAGCTGAGACTATATTATGCTTGGAGGGAAGCCGTTCACTGGAACTAAATATGCAACTGAGGTAGAAAGCTTGATGTTGCATTGCAAGAGGATTTTTGCTGACATAGGATTAAATAATGAGCAGAAGTGGAGACTAGCTTCGAGACAGCTTCAGGGAGCTGCCTTATTCTGGTGGAATACTGGCGTAGCTGGTGTTGGTGAAGAAACCATGACTTAGGCAGTGTTTAGGAGAAGGTTTCAAGAAAGGTTTATGTCGGTGAGGGCGCAGTCGACATGGGTTAGGAAATTTGCTGAAATGGAGCAACGAGAGATGTCTGTTCTAGAATATGCAAGAAAATTTAAAGAGTTGGCTTGGTACGGGTATGCTTTGGTTGATATGGTGATCAAAAGAAATGAAAAGTTTATAAGAGGCTTGAGGCCGGAGTTGATAAGTGCTGCCTTGCCGTAGTTAAGGGATACCAAGTGATGTAGTGGTAAAAATGGCATTGACCCATTAGCTTGTTTGAGAAAGAAATTGAAGGAGGTCCAGGTGGGACAAGGCCAGAAAAGAAAGTTTTTCCATAAGAAAAATGCTCAGAAGGGAGGAGCACAAAAGAAGGGAAAAGCTGAAGTGGTTTGTTATAAATGTGATAAGAAAGGACACTATGCTAATAAATGTCGTACTGGAAAAGAAAAGGAGAAAGGGACAGAAGCAGTGGGAACGAAGAACATCCGATGCTTTAATTGTGATCAGATCAGCCATTATAAGAACCAATGCAAGGAGCCTGCTAAAGAAGGTAAGGGGCAAGTTTATGCATTGTAGCCCACAACTTCAAAGCCAATTGTGTAGAAGAAAGGGAAAACTGTTCTGGGAGGCTCGCTATAGATTCACGGTATATCTGTTAGCGTTCTATTTAATACTGGTGCATCACATTCTTTTATTTATCGATGTTTAGCAGATAAGCTTAACATAGAGCACTCATACTTAGTTATTTTCTTAAGGGTTGTAAATCCGATAGGAGGGTATGCAACACTTGGGATGAGGTGTGATCATTTAGAGTTTGATTTGAAAGGTCATACTTTTGATTGTTACTTGCAAGTGTTTGATTTTGTGGAATTTGGTATTATCCTTGGAATGGATTGGTTAAGTAAATATGATGCTAAGATATTTGCCACGACAGGAAAATATCACTTAGTCATCCGAATTGTAGTGATCGGATAGTTTATACCGTAGGTAACCCTAGTTGCAAAGTAAATGCTTTACCGGGTATCATGGAGTTAGAGGATGAGTTGCATCGAGTCTTTGTGGTTAGAGAGTTTGCTGATGTGTTCGAGTCGTTAGTTGGATTACCACCGAAACGAGCCATTGAGTTTCGGATTGACTTGGTGCCTCGAGAAGAACCGGTGAGTAGGCCACCAAGCAAGATGATACCTACAGAGATAAGAGAGTTGAAGGTGCAGATAGTGAATTTGAAAAGCAAGAATTTTATTCGACTGAGTAGTTCATCATGGGGAGCTACTGTGGTGTTTGCTAAGAAGCCGAATGGATCGTTAAGGCTATGTATCGATTATCGTAAGTTGAATGGGAAGACAATAAAGAACCGATATCCATTACCGAGAATTGACGATTTATTCGAATAGTTAAATGGAGCTAAATTATTCTCTCAATTGGATTTAGCAACTGGATTTCATCATCCTAGAGTGGAAGAGGATAGTATTCTTTTGACGGCATTTAGGATAAGGTATGGATCGTATGAATGGTTAGTTATGCCATTCAGACTAACTAATGCACCGGCATTCTTGATGGATTTGATGAACCAAATTTTCCAAGAGCACATGTATAAATTTGTGTTGGTCCTTATAGATAATATTTAGATATACTCTAGGGATGAGAAGGAGCATGAAGTTCATCTTATAATTGTGTTTGTGACATTAAGGGAACATCAGCTGAAGGCTAAGTTTTCGAAGTGTCATTTTTGGTAGAAGGAAATGAAGTTCCTTCATCATGTAGTCTCATAGAATGGGATATCTGTAGATTTGACTAAGATCGAGGCGGTGAATAATTTGAAGAGACCAGGAAAGGTGACCGAGATAAAGAGTTTTCTTGGATCAGATGGATATAATCGAAGGTTTATAAAGTATTTTTTGCGAATAGCTGCACCAATGGCTAAGCTTATGCGAAAAGATGTGAAGCTTGTATGGACTGATAAATGTGAGGAAGCCTTCCACAGCTTGAAACACTTGTTGACCCATGCACCGATATTAGTGGTTCCGGAGGGGAATCAAGATTTGGTTGTTTATACTGATGCATGTGGAACAAGATTGGGAGTTGTGCTGATGTAAAGAGGTAAAGTGATTGGTTATGCTTCTAGACAGCTCAGGCCACATAAAGTGAGTTATCCTACGAATGATTTAGAGTTAGCTACCATTATATTTACTTTGAAGGTGTGGAAGCATTATCTTTTGGGATAGCGATTTGAACTTTATACAGATCATAAGTCGTTGAAATACTTGTTCTCTTGGAATGAGCGGAACATGAGATAGCAGAGATATTTGGATTTTATTGCTGCTTATGGTTTTGGAATTGAATGCACACCTGGGAAAGGAAATAAGGTAGCGGACGCACTTAGCAGAAAACATTAGAATGCAGTATTGGCTATGATTGCTGACTGGAAAGATTTAGAAGCATTATCAGCATATAGAGTGCAATTTAGATCCGAGGTAGGTTCTAGTGCGAGAAATGTTGTATTGCCCTGTTTAGAAGTTCGACCGATAATGGTTGAGAATGTAGCTTCTGAACAGGAGAAGGATCCAGTTTGGCTAAACGGATCAGAAGGTTAAGGAAAGGAACAGAGGGCGATGACTTAAAGGATTTCAGTCTTGACCAAAATGGATGGTTGAGAAAGAAAGGAAGGTTGTGTGTTCCAAATGTAGGAGACGCGAGGAAGGAAGTTTTGGATGAGTGCCATTTTGAAGTTTATATCCATCCAGAAGGAACGAAGATGTATCAGTATATGAAGAGAAGTTTGTTTAGGAAGGTATGAAATGAGACATTAGTGTATGTGTTAAGCAGTGCTTGAATTGCCAACGGGAAAAGGCTGAACACCAAAAGCCAAGTGCATCGCTTCAACCGTTGGAAGTTCCGTTGTGGAAGTGGGATTCTATCTCAATGGATTTCATTGATGGGTTGCCAAGATCTAGTAGAGGGAATGAAAGCATATCAGTCATAGTAGATAGACTAACAAAGAGTGCTCATTTCAATCCAGTAAAGTCAACCAGGACAACACCTATTTTGGCGAAGTTGTTTATGAAGAATGTTGTGACGCCCCACCTTTATACCCACGCTAGCCAAGGACACTACGGTGTAGTGCTGTCGACTAGCACGGAGAATAAGGCTATTGAGGAGCGACCATCCGTGTAATTGCCTTGTGCGAGCACCGATATGTCAGATAGTAAAAACATTGCATTCAATTTCAAAAGGGAAATCCGACATGCCAATGCAAACTCAAAGCTACTACACAGTGGCTATAATAGTCTAGGACAAAATATAAACTAATAACACAGATAATATAGATGCGGAACACAAATGAAACAGAAAGTCTCATATATATACATATAATAACTGATGTCAGTTACAATACATTTGACACGATACATGTGATACAACTACAACAATCGACTCAGGAAGTTATATATATACAAGTACATTATCGACTAATATACATGAATACATATCAATCTAAACTATGACTCAACAACTCCAAAAGATATGAAAAGTCTTCATAGCTCAAGCAGCATCCCAAAGCAGAATATCTACAACCTGAAAATACTCGGTCTGACCCGAGTATTAAATTCAAAAGAAAATAATACCCGGGTCAGTCTAATTCAAACTCAGTTATTAGTGCATAGAAGCAATAATAATTAAATAATGAATAGACGACAGTCACAATAAATTTACCAATCCGATTCTTAAATAAAGAAATCGGATAACGGTAAATATAACGCGAACCAATTCAAATAGTTGGAACGTCAATGAAAAGGTAAACACGGGTAGGGCTGCAGTATACACAAGCGTGTACTGCCACGCCACTACAACATATGGAATACGAAATAGATCCATAAATCAAAAGCAAAAGAAATAATAATAAAAGCAGTACCGTGTGGCTGCAGTTCACGCTTGCGTGCACTGCCTTGCCACGACAGTGATAATGTACCCAAAGAATGTCGTGTGGCTGCAGTTCACGCTTGCGTGCACTGCCTTGCCACAACAGTGACGATGTACCCAATGATCAACGAACCGAAATCAATGAAGGTTAAGATATCAAATACCATGGCCTCAGAGGTCAAGAAGGCAGACAAGGAGAATGTGCATGGCAACCAGCACACAACAAAATAGACATAGAAATGGCAACATGGAACTGCATGCTAACCAGGTTAATAAAGCACTGACATGGTGATCCAACACGACAAAATGCACCAACATGGCTACTATGTAGTGCAGCAGACACGCATGGCCATTACAAGAAACTCAAGACTGCAACATATAAAATAGATAGTCACAGTACATCTCAAAGACAGGTTCAAAAAGAAAAGAACCGACAACAAATACAATGCACCACCGAGACATAAATACAAGACCAACAATGCAACGGTATGCAATCTGTCTTGAAGAACATGTAATAAAAGGGGCAATCAAGTGATATGCAAATGAATGCATCAGTGAACTAACTCAATTGGACAGTCCCCAATATATGCAGTACAACGACTGCGACAAATCAAAGGAGTAAGGAATGAATGCCACGTCTCCAGGGAGCATAAGCAAGTTAAAGGGGCAGTAGAGAACTGCAAATACCAAGAAGATGGCAACACAACAAGTATGCAAACAGGTATGCAAACAGGTACAACGGCACTGCAAATTCAAGAAGGCAGCAAACTGAAGTCTAGAAGTAGTTCAAGTGCATAAACACATATGCAATGGTGACAAAATATAGTTGCAGCATATAAGTGGTGAAACAGGTTCAAGTAAGACAATATACAGCAACATGATCAAGTACATGAACCAAGCAGTCAAGCCATAGTTTGGCAAAATGCAACTGATGGTAAGTGAGTGATGGAAGTACAGTGGCAACACAATGTAGTGACAGCATACAATGGTGAAGTATGCAGTGGCAACACAATGCAGTGACAACATAAATTGGTGAAGTATGCAGTGGCAACAACTGTGCAGTGACAACATGAAATGGTGAAGTATGCAGTGGCAACACAATGCAGTGACAACATAAATTGGTGAAGTATGCAAATACAAAGGGATGAATGCATAAACAATGTACACATCAACTAGCACATATATATACAGTGCTAATAAATGAAACAACATGTATAAATATATGCAGTGACAATATACATGAAACAGCAGTAGCATGATCATAAGTATGCAAATGCAGATGCATAGTGCAGAGGATATGAAAGTATTCATGTTCTTATGCAACAAGACTCGAGTGCTACCAAAATTCATCAAGAAACAACAAGTCTACAGGTCAATGAAGAGTCAGGGCCGTGAGACCGAAGTCGAGGATGGAATTAAAATCGAGTGCCAAAGATGTCGACACCGAGATGACCAAGCAAAATCAAAACAAGCAGTGGGGATCAAGTAACAAATATACAAAATTGACAAAGTTAGAAATCATCATAACATCCAAGCAAAATCGTACAGCCGAGAGAAATTCAAGCAAACTAAATACACAAATAACTCGAGAAATGAATTAGATGTGAGGAATCTCACCTTTGCCACGAAATTGAGGACGAAGCCATGAAGTCGCCGCGAGCAAGGAGGAGGCTGTAGCGATCGCCACCCAATCCAAGCAACTAATGCCGGCGCTTCAAAATCCCTAGCTTCGAAAAGAAGATGGATGAAATTGGAGCACGATACCGCCGCCATTTTTGTTTTCTCGTTCGATTTAGGGCACGCGAATGAAAAATGAAAAGGGGAAGAGGGGAACGGGTTGAATGAAATAAAAGAGGAACGGCAATTTGCCCTTTGTAAATTTTTCACGGCTTCAAACGAAAATGTGGGTCGAGAATTTATTATTAAAGCCCGTCAACATTTTTAACAATTTATAAAAGAATTTAAAAATTAAAAATTCAAAAACTTCAAATGGAAATTTGTATCAATATTAATCGTTTAAATTGTCGATTATAATTCGACACGAATATCGGGTTGTTACAAATGTGGTTAGACTACACGGGATTCCTAGTAGTATTATCAGTGATAGAGATTCATTGTTTACTAGTGAGTTCTAGAAGAGTCTACAGGAAGCATTAGGAACCAAGCTTAATATGAGTACCGCTTACCATCCACAGACTGATGGGCAGATAGAAAGAGTTAACAAAGTCTTAGAGGATTTGTTTAGAGCTTATGTATTGGATTTCATGGGATCATGGGAAGACAATCTCCATTTAGTTGAGTTCTTGCATAAATAGTTATCAGCCTAGTATTGGGATGGCACCATTTGAAGCTTTGTATGGAAGACTATGCATATCTCTCATTTGTTGGTTGGAGACCGGGGATAGGTTGGTTCTTAGTCTGGATTTAGTGAAAGAAGTCGCAGAGAAGATTGAGTTGATCCAAGCTAGTATGAAAGAAGCTCGGTCTAGGCAGAAAAGTTATGCTGACAAAAGAAGGAAAGATTTGGAACTCTTAGTTGGATACTATGTGTTTATTAAGGTTTCACCAATGAAGGATGTGATTATATTTGGAAATTCAAGGAAGTTAGCACGTAGATTCGTTAGACCTTTCCGTATTATTGAGAGGATCGGGAAACCCGCTTATAGAGTTACCGAGAAGTCTGGTTGGAGTCCATGATGTATTCCATATTTCTCATCTTAGAAAATGTATTAGAGACCCAGACACTACTATAGCACCTACAGTATTAGAGGATTTAGTAGTAGAGCCAAACTTGACTATAGTTAGAAAGCCAATTCATATTGTGGCTAGAGATGAGAAGAAATTGAGAAACAAGACAGTCAAATTAGTAAAGGATAGTGGAGTGACGATGCTAGAGACTGTACTTGGAGACTGAAAGCAGGATTAGAGATGCTTATCCAGAGCTTCTTTATGGGGAGTTTTGGTTGTTTTGGTTGTGTACCTTATCATAATTTCGAGGATGAACTTCTTTATGGGGAGTCTATAACACCCTATATTTTTATAACATTATTTAAAATAATTAGTTGGGTAAATTAAAAAATAACGTGGGGATTAATGGGTTGAGACTTGATTAAATTAAGGGTAGTTGTGCCGCGTTAATTGTAAATCAAATAAAACAATTTGAACTAATGTGTTAGGAAAAAAGTAAGGGAAATATTGGAAATAGGAATGGCTTATACCCAAAACCCTTAGAAATGAAACTCACATTCATTTCATTTTTACTCAAACTACAAGTATGCCAAGGCTGGACATCATTCTTGTTCTCAAGAGAAGAAAATGCTAGGATTCAAGTGAAGAAGATAATCAACATAATCAACATCAGATCTCGCACCTTCTCAAAGCCAAGGTGAATAATTACTACATCCCATTTTCATACGGTTTTCGGTTTTTATATTAGATCCGAAATGTTTTTACAAGTATATGCCATGTTATGATGATTAAAGTTACATATATGCTTGTTGATGAATTATATACGTTCATGTTAGTTTTTATGATATGTTTGACATAAAAACCCTATTAGATGACATCCAAATGCCTTGAAAATTTCAATATAGGTCAGAAACAATATTTTAAAGAAGGGTTTCAATCTTCATAGTTTTTTGAGTTAATGTGGATTTTATATTAATTTTTAGTGAAGAAAATGATTTATTGAGTTATAAATTTTTTGCGACCAAAATAATGATTATTTGGGTTTGAAATATTTATATGTTGGAAAACATATTAAAATAGATTTTTTGGAATTTTTCCAGATTTTTCCCAAGTGATTTTTTGAATGTATAAAATTATTTAAGGTATGGGACTTAAATGTTTTATATATTTAATTAAGGAAAAAGGGAATTTTAATAAATAAAATGATTATTTAATTCTAAAATAGTAGCAGCACTTTTCTGAAAAATATTTGTTAACCAATGAGAATTTGACACACAAAGGCATGTTAGTTTAAAAGTTATCCTTTTTAAGTTAAAAACAAAGAAACCATACTTTTAGCGTGTTTCAGCCTTTTACGGCAATAAACCTTCCGACTCAGACCTTTCGACAAGGTTGAGAGGTTCATAGCTTTCGACAAGGTCAAAACAATGCATATGGTATCAAGTTACTTGGTATGTAATGAATTGGACAGAGTCGAAGGGTTCTAAGTTGAAAGGTTGGTTGCCAAAGAGGTTGTAGTGTATGTTTGTTTCATAAACCAAAGACAGCCTGCTTTGCTTTCGAATAAAAGCTTTCGACTTGGTTGCCTTCGACCAGGTCAAATGTTTAAACTAAAGTTTTAAACCTTTATACACAGTCGAAAGGTTACTGTTGTTTTATCACTATTTTGTTTGGAAACCTTTCGACACAGTCGAAAGGTTACTGCTGCTTTTATTTTGTTTTAATTTGAACCTTCCAACAAAGTCGAAAGGTTTACTTGTTTTACAATTTGCTGCTTCTCCATGCTTTCGAAAGAGAGCTTTAGACTTAGGTGATTTACCATGTTTTTAATTGAAGTATGACCAAAGCTTTTGAAGCAGACCTTCCAATGAAGTCGGAAGGTTGTTTATCGAATGGTTTCGAAAGGTTGTTTATTGAATGGTTTCGAAAGGTTGTTTATTGAATGGTTTCGAAATGTTTTAGTTCAATGACTTTGAAAGGTTTAGTTCAATGGATTTAAAAGGTTTGAGATAGATGGTTTTCCAAGGTTTTTCTAAGGCAATGTCTTAAAGTAATTCTAAAGGAGGATGTCCAAAGTCTTATTGCTTTCGAAATGTTTGATATCGATTTTGAAAAAGATGATTTCAAAAGTTTAGAAAGAGGTTCTTTCAAGTGTCTAAATGTTTTCATCAACTAAGATTTGGGTAAAGAAGATACATATATATATACATATATATATATATATATATATATATACACACACACATACACATAACTTGGTGATATGATTTTGAGTAAATCATATAGATTGTATATTTTTCCTTGTTTAAGTTTGATTTAAAGGTTTTAAATCGTTTTGAAAATGTTTTCAAGGAAAATTATGGGAGGGGATCCTTTAATGAAAATGACTTAGATATTTACCATATGGGACTAGTATGGGGTCGCACCTTAGACATTAGCATTAACCCCAGCTAATTGTTGTCCAAAATTCCAATGTGTAAGGCTTGGTCACAGGTAGACTAAAATTATGGTTACACACTAAAAGGCATATATGTTGTATACAGATAGGTTATTGGTGAGCTCAAAAAACCATTAGGATCGAGAAGATCTAGGAGATGATTAAGTTAGGGATGGACCGTTCAGAAGAGGAATATTTAACAGATAGTTAAGGACAGACCATTTAGAATTGAAGTATTGAACATATAGTTAAGGATAGATAATCCAAAAGAAGAATAGCTAACATATTTGAGATTAATTTTGATTATATTGTCTGGTAGGCTCGAGTCAGCCAACGGTTAAAAGTTATCCAAATAAAACTTATGTGTTTGAATAGATAGTTCATTATTATCTGATGTTTATGTATGTTTACATAATGATGCTTCACAGTGTTTAATCAGTTTTGGTTGCAGGAAAAGGTTTTGCAAAGATATGTTTTAAAAGGAGGTTAGTAAGGGGAAACCCGTTCTGCTAAGTGGTGTGGTATCACTTATCATTTTATTCTAGGATGTATAGTATTATTCATACCAGACTTTATGTCTGACTCGAAGTTTATTTTTTCTCATTAAACTTTCGGGTGCTCAAAATTACTTTGTGTAGGCTGAGGGTTTAAGGCCTTTTCAGGTTTTAGTAGGATGTTGAATAAGGCTACCAGAGGCTTACAGGAGGCAAACAGATAGCTATTTAAGAGTTGCAGTTCTTGCTTTATGTTTTGATGTATTTCCGTGTGTTATGTATTAAGTCTATTATGACTCTATGACTCTAATCATCCAAAGGGGTATCTTCATATACCGCTCTTAGCGTATTTGTAATAAGTATATTTTATCTATGCCTGGGAACGAGTTTGGGATTATGTGTTGTGAATGTGAAACATTTGTTTTTGAAATGTAATGCAGTAAAATTTGTTTTGAAATATGTGTTTTTTCATATTCAAGTGCTTCTAATATTATTGATGCCATTAACATAGCCGTATTTAGTCGTCGAAAGCTAATACTATAAATGACTACAACACCTGTAGCGCATAGTTTTGGGCCCCTAGATAGGGGATGTTACAACTAGTATACATGCCTATGTTTTGGAAGTAGTTGTGGAATGAAATGATATAAAGTTGAACTGTATATCTTAAGGTTAAGTCCAAGGGAGAGGTTAGCCTTACATTTTATAAGATGTTAGTGAGGATACTGTCTATCTTGAGGTTAATTCCAAGAAAGAGGACAGAGTTAGCATTCATCGGACGGCTTATGCTAGAATCCATGGAGAGATTCGTGAACTGTTCGAACTGCTGGAATCCATAGAGAAGTACGAGATTTTTTCGTGTGATCAAGACTTGTATGTTGAGATGTTAAACATGACTTCTCATCGAAAATGACTAAAGACATAGTAGAATGCATAACCTAGGGTTTAGCTAACCCAAAGGGATATATCAACTCCATATCTAGACATGCTTATCGATGTTCATGTAGGGGTTGATGATACTTGATTCTACTTGTTCATGCGTGGGCAATCGTTTTTAGCTTATAGTATATTTTATCCAGAGATATATGACGCTGGAAAGTAACTTCTAATCCTTGTGTGTGACGCCGACTTTATTTTACTGAGGGAACCTCCATAGAAAATCCATTACGCGAACATACCTTAGCGATTTTAGTTGTACTTCTAATATTGTTGTGTTGTGAGATGCAAGTAGCACAACTATTTTTTGATTTATATTCTTCACCCTAGACATTATTAATTATATCACCTTATGTACTTATTAGATGGGCTTGATTCTTTTGAGGGAAAACCGTTATGGCGATTCGAGCAGTCTCAAAAGTACTGTTATATTTTGGCTACATATTTCTTGAGTTTTCCGTACTAGAATTATGCATGACTCATGATTTTATATTTTCTTTATTTGCAACCATGCTCTTTGGAGTAGTCTAGGAAAGATAGGTTTTCGTTGATATTCTTTAGAGCTCGAGGAGAAGAGCTGGATGCATTCACCTATAGTATTTATTTATACGGCACTACTATTATTTATATATCAGCATTTGTGAGGGCAGACTGTTATAATTGTCCAGGCTGATGGTAGTGCTTAGGATTGTGACTCTAAAATGCTATTAATTTTAGTGTAGCACTTTCTACTATCTTTTGATATTAAATATTATCATTCTGCTATGAGATTCTAATATCATGTTCATTCTTCCTTGTTCCTTTTCTTCTTCGTTTTATTTTATCCTAACAATCTCTCTTGTTGGCACTTGGGTGCTCGGCACATGAATAGTGTGAATGTATTAGTGTCGACATTTGGGGGTCAGAAAGGCAGATTGTTACATTTGGTATCGAGGCTGAAGGTTAAGCGAGAACCTAGGCTTTAGTTATGTATAACTCATTATAGATAGGTTAAGTGATGCCCTAGAATGAGTTGAGTGCATTATACATATGAGCATATTTGTTTTGTTATAAGAAGTCACACCCATAATTTCAAAATGTTTTCAAAAGAGAAGTGATGCAAGCATCGAGCCAAAGAACTGCTCCCGGAAAAGGGACCGAAAGCAAAGTCTAGATAGTACTAAACCAAAATCTAATACTTTGGCAAAATATAAAGACTACGTCCTTCCATGAGCATCACTTCGACACTATGATACCGCACTAGTAACCCGAGATGCCTGTAAAATATAAGGACTAATCTGCAATCCTAACAATTACTTCGATAAGCAAAATTGCAGCATAGCCTTCAATTACCAAACACGAAAGTTGTGCTATGGATCCAAAAAAGTAGACCTTAATAAGTTGGAACTGTAGCATAATCATTAAATAACGACAAGATGTAAAGATTGTGTTGCGGCCATAAAAGTAACACTAATAATATAGAACCACGATACAAAACTTTAAGCAACTATACGAGGTAGGGATGCACTGTAATCTTATATTAACATTAAAAGTAATAAAGATGCGCCGTCATCTTGATTTAACATTGGAATGATAGAACAATGCCATAATTCCAAAGAAGATACTACCTACCAATACAAAGATTCAAAGGATGAGGCTACGAGGAAAACTGCTCTACAACAATAAGCCAAGGTACGATCCCAAATGGTAAGCAAAGAAGCTATGATCTTATGTTCAAAATCCTAAACATGGCTTAAACACAAGGGTGGACGCAAGGTCCTCTGTTGACAAAGACAACTTGGAATGGCATTAAGAGATATGACCTCCCATCAAAATGGTGGCGCGGTTTATTTACTAAGCCATAAAGTTCAGCCCCAATTTCCACTAACATTGTGCTTTGTTTCTATTTTTGATAGATAATGTAATACAACTTCAAAAATGTTGATGCGGTTCTAATGCTATATAACGTTATCCCCAGAATACGGTGGCCCATTGGCTTATTGCTTTATCAAACCATCAGGTCATAGTCTATTCAAAATTGGGATTTCCCGCTTCAATTTCAAGATTCCCACCCAAAGTCAAAATTTACCAATTCAATTTATAGTTTCTTACCGAGGACTATGTTGGCGATCCATGTATAATAAATAAGCAAGATGGATGACTAACGCATGGCATGACCCAAAGGTAGGAACCAAAAGAAGGGAAGAATGACGTTAACGATCCATATGAATCTCTATGTACTATAAATAAATAGAGTACTATAGCCGAAAGGGGAAGGGATTTTTGGACTTTACTCTATTTAAAAACATTGAAATAAAAAACTGTACTCTCTACTATTGTTTGTTGTACTAAGAAAAAAAGGAAGAAAATGACGTTTTCCTTTGAATGTAGGATTCATTAATATTTGAACCATGTAAATTCTCAGTATCATTTTATTACTTTCGTACGTTATTCTACTTTTTCTGTTTTTAGCGCTAAAGTAAGAATATAGTGTTTAACGAATTGGATAAGGATTTGTTATAAATTTTTGGATATTTCCCTCATAATTATATAAGAATTACTAAACGTAATTACTTTCTTTAAAGGTGATCTTAACATTACTTAATTTGCTGATTCCTAATCATGTAAGCATTTAGCGTCGTGATTACTTCAAAAAAACACTTGGGTGTCTTTGAGATGAGAAATCTCAATAATAGTTTGGCACTAAAAGGAGGGTCGATTTCCTTATCCAACAAAATTTACTCACTTCTCCTTTAGATAACACTACAACACCATGAATCTCACTTATTCCTACACTCCTCCAAACTAAGAACAACTTCACGTAGTCTTAAAAAAGCAATTCCTCACCCTCATAATCCAAACCGAGGCAGGTGGTCTACAGAGCCTACTCAGATCCTATCCTAATATCCTGGATGGATTGAATAGAGAGATCCTTGGCCTAATACCCTGCCCCTAAGCCGATCTCACCTCAACCTTCTGCAAGTCACAGCCATCATTCACCAATTGTACTGAAAATGCAGCGTGTGAGCGATACCAGCAATCTCAGAAGTGAGAACGGTGATGCTGGTCAAAAAACAAATATAAAACTCAAAGGAAAAATTTAAATCAATCCTTGTATCAAATTAAAGCCTGTGAACAATAATCTGTTATTACTGAAAAAGCAAGCACGAACTATGCCTGATGATAATGATGTTACTTGACTCTATAAAGATGGATCATCCCAAATAGATGCCAAGGAAGATAAGATCCGCAAATTGAAAGCTCGGATAAAGTAGATGGTAAGGCTTTGCCAACAAAATGCTAGAGGGGAAGTAAGGGAAGAGGGCTCTTCCCTAATAAGTGGAACTATTATAGAAGCTAATTTCCTCGATAACTTTAAAGCTTTGTTAATCGATTAATCCGATGGTACCACTAACCTAGATGACCATATTTGCACCCTTGAGTGCTATATAGACATTCTGAAGGTGGTGTGGATGACCAAATGCAAGCTCTTCCTAGTGTACATGGTTAGGGAAGCTTTCAGATGTTTCGGGAGGTATGGACCAGGAGAGGTTCGTTTTTGGCCAAATTAACTATAGATTTCTTAAGATAGTTCAACTTAGGAAGAGAGGCTTTCCTAGATGTGAATACCACGTCTTACATGAAGTAGGGTGAAAATGAAAGCTTACACAACTTTATTATACACTTTAAATCTGAGGCACTTCAAATTGGCGTGACTTGTGAGGAGGCGCTATTGATGGTAGTGTATGTTGGGATCAAAAGAAACACAGCTATATGGTATAAGAACAGCAGGAAGTCATGTCATAGCATAAAGGTTTTCCATGAAACGGTCGGTGCCTACATTAAAATGGAAGAAACCAGAGCCGCAAAATCACATTAACCCAAGAGAGCTTCTACTTCCCGTAATGAAAAGAAAAGGGGGAAGAAAGATGTCATCCACTTGCAAAGCGGTAGAGAGAATTTAACTTCACAACAAAGACTCCCCTCACCCATACACCTTGTTAGGTATACAGAATGACCAGAATTGAACTAGCATATAATGTCCCAAGGAAAGAAAGTGCAGCCTAATAGAGAGGAAGCATACTGCCACTTCCACATGGCTAATGGTCACCATACCGATAATTATAGAAACTTGAGGAATGAGATAGAGAGACTGATTTAGAAGTGATACTCAAGCAGCTATCAAAAGGTATACAATGGAGAGAGGATTGTGAATCTCTCAATATACCCGAATGAAGGCCTAACAGGAAACCCCTTCAATCTCATAGCCTAGATCCACAAAGGCCCACATTTTGTTGGAAAAGGCAAAAAAGCACCTGAACGATATGTATAGGAAGCCAGAGTGCAACAAAGAACCATATTCCATGTAAAACAAAAAACCCACCTAGGACATAGTCTTTACTGTTGTTGACACCGCTAGAGTTATTTTCTTGCATCAAGATCGTTAATAGTTACAATGTAGATCTCAAGCAGCACCATGGAGAAAATATTTGTAGATTCTGGGAGTTTTGTTAACGTCCTCTTCAAATCTGCGTTCAATAAGATGAAGCTTGTAGTAGAAATACTAAACTCGATCCCCGAACTAATTTATGGCTTCAATAATACTACAATGGTCCCTATTGGATTAGCAAGTCTTCTTGCTACCATTGGGACTGCTCCCCTTCACAAACAATTCTATGCAAGCTTCCTAATCATTGATCAATAGTCTTCGTATAATGCTTTTTTGGGAAGGCTTGCACTAATTGACATGGGGATATTAATTTGCCAAAAGGATTTGCTTACGAAATTTCATACCCCTAATTGAATAGGTTCGATTAGAGGAGAACAATTGTTGGCTAGGGAATTATATAATGTAAAACTCAATTCTACCAAAAATATTTTTCAAAACTATTCCATTGTCTATTCTAATGATTGTGATGATAATAATGAAAAAGAAGTCAAATTAGTTCTAGGAACAACATCAGTACAAAGTACAAAGATTGATGCTGAAGTAGGTCATTCTTCAACCACAATGTCGATAAAGAAGGAAAAGAGGAATATATGCACATGATTGGCACTGATGAGTATAACTCGGTCTATGAGCAATATTTTTTTGAAGAAGCTAAAAACAAGCACTCTCAGCCGCTTCCCAACCCAAAGAGAAAAAAGTAAGTGAGATAAATATGATATTGGGGGAAACAAGAAGAGAGTTGAAGCTATTAGATGATCTTGAAAATATACAGATAGGTCCAAAAGACCACCTGAAGGTTCTTATGATAGGAAAAAAACTCAGCATAGAATCCTGTACAGAACTGATATACTTCTTCAAGAAATCAACCGTAATTTTAATTAACATTATTCAGGAGATTTAACTAGATAAACCAAATCGAATAATTTAATGATTAGAGTGATAAGGGAACTGAGATTTGGAAATAAGTAAGTTCATCTTAACCAAATAAATAGGAATAGATAGAACTTGTAACCCCTAAACCATTATTCCATTCTATTTATGTTTTCATAAATCAAAACAATCAAAGAGCTCAAGCAAGGCCTGCCATTAACTACTATCTAAATCATGAAAATCAAGTAGAGATTCAAGAAGGAAAGCTATGAAAATTAAGTAATAATCAAAACTCAAAATCCATTACCCCAACAAGGTGAATAATAGCTCAAAACGTCTCATGTTTATTGTTTTGTGATTATATAGATTCGGGTTGAATTTGAAATCGATATATATTGATGATTTGATTACATGCCATGTTATTTTTGCCATGTTTGATAAATGACAAGTTATAGGAATATTTATGAACATGTTTATTTCGATTCTAAGATTTAAATCAAAGATATATTTCTCCAAATTTTATGGATTTTGAGTATGGCGTTTAAAAGATGAATTGGAGACGAGTTTTTATTTTCATAATTTCCTAAGCCTAAGGAATATTTTATGAATTTTTAAAGGTGGAAAACATGTTAATTCAGGTTTAATTTAATTAAGCCATTAAAATGAATTTTTGGCCAAAAAATCTTACATGATGAAAATAATACCATTTTGGGGTTTACATGAGTTTTTGATATTTTTCTCAAATATATTTGAAGAGATATGGATTAAATAAGAAAGATTAATGTTTAATGTTTAATTAGTTAATTATGTAAATTAACATTTAAATATATATATATATATATATATATATATATATATATATGGCTTTGGGAGATAATGTGCGGTAGCATGGCTAAAATTTAGTTTTAAAGCTTTTAGTAACTAATCACATACTAACATATAAAAGATATTTGTTGAAAGGAACGTGCTTTATTAGGAAAAAATTCAGTTGTAGTGATTATTACGATGATGCCACTTCCCTTTACGTTGGTGTCGCGCCTATCATGCCCTCGACGTCATCGAGAGGAAAGCATAAAGCACTACCTCGAAAGTGTGGAGTGGTTTCAAGCCCATAGAGGTTATGAAATAGCAGCAGTCCTATGCTGTCGACGAGGTCATACCACACTCATCTTTGTCAAATGTGCCTTGTTGCACTTATACGCTACTACATGTCCTAAAAACAAAAGAGAGAAGGGTCATCGTGCTTATCTACATTTAATAGCATCGACATGATTCATATCGCCTTATTTTTTATGGTGCTGCACTTGTTGCGTCGTCGCACTCATTATAGCATCGCATTACCACATCGATGTTAAACTAAGAGGTCATAGCGCATGTTTAATCACCAAAGTTATGAAGGCAGTGTCGCTGTAGTTAATGAAATTGATGTTAATGGAAAGAAGGGCAGTTAGCTTATGGAGCTCGACGTAATCATCATCGATGAGGCGTATGATGCCGCACATGTTGTTTTAAAGGCTTTTAAATAAAAGCAAAGAGGCTTAAGTAGCAACGTCGATATGAGATAATGTCGATGTTGATCAAACTAAAATGTTTTGAAAGCAATATACCTTGTACCATTTTCATACAAGTACATGGAAATATAAAAAAGGCTTTGCAAATGGCATTAGACTTTGAAAATACAAAAAGATGATTTCCTTATATTTAAATTATGGGTTAAGGGTATTAACCACACATTATTAAGAACATGGTTACGAGGACTTTGATTATGGATGTTTATGTTTGGGTTCACTGGATCAGTTATTATGTATGCTTTTGTTATCGTATTCACTTCATTTATGACCCATAACTGCATTTTGGGATGGTAAGGGCAGGATAAGTAGCTAGGTTGACACAATAGTGAATATATATTTACTTAACTCCTATGTGAGTAGATTTGCATCCAAGAGGTCAGATAGATCAAAACATAGGATGCCCAGAACTGATCAAAAGATTATTGAGTTAGACAGGTTCTTAGTAAGCCTGTGAAACTATATTATGAGAAATGTTATTGGCAGGGGCCAATAAGTTCTTAGTGATGCCATGAAAACCATGTCCAAAATATATTATTGATAAAGATCAATAAGTTCATAGTCATCTCATGAAAACTATGATTTGAAAATTGTTATTGGAGAATCCAATAGGTTCATAATGATCCCATGAAAACTATCATTGGATAAAGTTATTGGTAGAAACCAATAAGTTTTTAGTCATCCCATGAAAACTATAAAATCGGATGGATAGTCCGTAAGATTGAAACAGGTTATTAGTCAGCCCATGAAAACTAATAGGTTAATAGTGACCCTAGAAACTATAAACTGAGATAGAAAGTTAGATAAATTAGGATGAGAAATCCATGGCATATTACATTTTTGAATATCAACATATTATGTTATGTTTTAATCATTATGGATGCAGGTGCATGGTTTATGGTTATTGTATTATGTTTAAGATACTACTAAGGGAAAACCCATTCTGCTTAGTGTTATGGTCTCACTAGATATCTAGTTGGTCCGAGATCAGGTTATATTCACACAAGACTTTTTGTCTGACCTAAAGTTTTTGTCCTTCCCCTTAAACTTTCGGGTGCTCATTAGTAGATCGAGAGTAAGGACCTTTTAGGTTATCTCTAGACGAATAAGCTTCCAGAGACGTGTAGGAGGCAATCTAGCTAGTAGGAGATATATTTCTATTTTCGTTGTGTTTTGATTCTGCATTTGTGTCATAATGACAAGTTGTATTAAATGCCAGATATTTGACTATAATCATCCAAAAGGGCATCTACATATGTCGCTCTTGGAATATGTTGTGATAATTATATTTTCTCTAAATGTGATTTGCGAATTGGGATTATGCAATGAAATAGAAATCCTATTGTGAAATGAGATGAGAAAATTTATTATAAAAATTGTGAATTTCCATATTCATGTGTTTCTGGTATTATCAAAATGATTTACATATAAGCATTTTGTCACCGAAAATTAATAACGATGGATGACTACAACATCTGTAGCACTTAGTTTCGGGCCTCAAAATGGGGATGTTACAATTTGGTATTAGAGTGTTAGGTTTATGTAAACTTGAAGGAAGAAATTTAAACCTAAAAGATTTTGAAAACATAATCCAATAGGTCAGAAAATAAGATTGGGGATTTGGTTAATGCAATAATAACGTACTTGTATTTTACTATATATAGGTATGTAATCTCTACTCTTTTAGATGGTTCTTCTGTATCTTACTAAGGCTCGTATATAGAATTACGAGAAAGAAAGGTATGGAAGCAAGAAACGGAAGAGTGAGTCTAGGTGGAGGAAGCACCACAACCAACGAAATGCTTGACCCAATACCAGGAGAAACCAGGGTCGATAGGAAAATGCTATTCAAAACGCAAATGCCAACTAGGTGTTGAAACCGCACTAGTAGATATAGGGATGATGTATCAGTTCATCATTAACTTAATGCAAGCTGGAGCAGCTGCAAGAGTAGCTTGGAGGAAATGCTTGGAATATAGGAGGAGAAAATCCAATGGCGCCAGTTGGCAATAACTATGCCAAGCTGAGTCAGATTATACCAGTTTGGTTGGGAAGCCTTTTTTTGAGGACTGAAGATGCTGTAGAAGTGGAAAATTGGCTTTTGCATTGCGAGAGAATTTTTGCTGATCTTGGTTTGGATGATGAGAAAATGAGAAGATTAGCTTCGAGGTAATTACATGGTTCAGCATTGTTCGAGTGGAATCGAGTCACTGTAGGTCTACCTGAAGAGAAGTTGACTTGGGTAGAATTTCATAGGAGGTTCGAAGAAAAAAATTTGCCTGAGGTTGCCGAGTCGGCATCGCTAAGAAAGTTTACGGACTTGGAGCAAGGAGCAATGTGGTGATTGAGTATGCCACTAAGTTTGATGAGTTATACAAATATGGATATGCTACCATTGACACCGTCAATAAGAGGAATGAAAAGCCTATTCGAGGATTGAAGCCAGAGATTACTAGGGAAACCATGCAACATCTTCGAGAACAAAGCAACGTTGTAGTAGATATGGCAATTCGAAATGAAGAGTGCTTTCTACTTTTGGAAAAGAGAAGCAGGGTGAAATTCAGGATTCTCAAGTTAAAAAGAGAAAGTTCTTTAAGAAGAAAGGAGCACGGAAAGAAGGAGCATCCAAGAAAGGGATGGCTGATCTGGTTTTCTACAAGCGTGATAAGATGGACATTAGGCTCATGAGTGCCGGTCTGGCAAAGTGAAGAAAGTTGCTGATAAGAAATGAGTGAAATGCTTCAACTGTGACTAGATGGGGCACTGTAAGAATTTGTATCTAGAACTAGTCAAAGCGGATAAGGAAAATGTTTTTGCATTGGAACCAGTATCCTCTAGACCAATAGAAGTTGAGAAGGGAAAATCTATGATGGAAGGTGCACTTTTGATCCTTAGTATACTAGTTAGGATACTATTTGACACCGGTGCATTGCATTCATTTATATCTCGGTGTCTGGTAGATAAGTTATTCCTAGAACCATCATACCTTAATTCTTCCTTAAGGGTTGTGAATTCGATAAGAGGGTATGCAACTCTAGGGATGAGATATGACTAGTTAGAACTTGATTTTTCAGATCATAAGTTTGCATGCAGTTTGTATGTCCTTGATTTCATAGGCATCGGGATCATACTGGGTATAGATTTGTTAAATTGATATGATGCTGGGATATCGAGAATTCGGGTCCAGAAATTTGTGCTTTGCCGAATGCTATGGACGTAGAAGAAGTGTTGAATAGGGTTTTAGTAGTAAGAGAGTTTGCACATGTTTTTGAACCAGTTATAGGACTACCACCGAAGCAAGCTATAAAGTTTTGAATTGATCCTGTACCTAGAGTATAACTTATGAGTAGGCCACCTAGTAGGATGACACCTACCGATATGAAGGAGCTAAAGATGCAGTTGGTAGACTTAGAAGGAAAGAGTCTTATTAGACCAAGCAGTTCATTTTTGGAAGCGACCGTTGTATTCGTGAAGAAACCAGATAGATCGTTAAGGTTGTGTATCGTATCGTAATTTGAATGAGAAGACAATTAAGAAAAGGCATCCTTTGTTTAGAATCGACGACTTATTCGATCAATTAAGTCGATCCAGAGTGTTTTTCCAATTGGATTTGGCTACAGTGTTCCACCAGCTAAGGGTGACAGAGGACATTATTTCTTTGACGGCGTTTCGAACGAGATATGGTTCGTACAAGTGATTAGTAATGTCATTCAGGCTAATGAATGCACCAGCTTTCTTCGTAGATTTGATGAACCGAATTTTCTGAGAGCACTTGGATAAGTGTGTATTGGTGTTCGTAGATAACATTTTGATATATTATAAGGGTGAAAGATAGCATGAGGTTCTTCTTAGAATAATGTTAGAGACTCTGAGACAACATCAGCAGATAGGGAAGTTTTTGAAGCGTCATTCCTAAAAGAAAGAAGTAAAGTTTCTTGGTGCTTAGGAGAAGGTTTATCAGTTGTTCAAACTAAGATTGAAGCGGTTAATTATTGGAAGAGGCCCGAGACAGTGACTGAGATAAGAAGTTTTCTTAGATTTGTTGGATATTACCGGAGATTTATCAGGGATTTTTCATGGATAGCAGTATCTTTGACTAAGCTTACCAAGAAGAACGTGACGCTTGTTTAGTCCGATAGATGCGAGGAAGCATTCCTTAAGTTAAAGCATTTGTTGACCAATGCAATAGTGTTAGTAGTTCCATATGGGAATCAAGAATTAGTGGTGTATATAAATACAAGTGGAATTGGATTAGGAGCTGTGTTAATGCACAAAGGTAAAGTGATTGCCTATGCAATCTCGATAGCTCAGACCGCATGATGTAAGATATCCAACGCATAATTTAGAGTTGGTAGCGGTGATCTTTGCATTAAAAGTTTGGAAACATTATATTTTGGGAGAAAGATTTGAGTTGTACACCGATCATAAGTATTTAAAGTATTTATTATCTTAGAAGAAGTTGAATATGAGATAGCAGAGGTGGCTGGAGATTTTAGCAGCTTATGATTTCGATATACAGCATACACCGAGGAAAGTTAATAAAGTAGCAGATGCTCTTAGTAAAAAAACATTAGAATGTGGTGTTAGCTATTGGAAGAATGGAAGGATCTAGAGGCATTGGCTACTTGTAGTATGCAATTGAGATCGATTATTATTTCTAGTCAACGTACTGCCATGTTATCCTGCCTGTAAGTTCGATTGGTACTGATCGAAAGGATTGCTTCTAGGTGGAGAAAGGATCCAGTAGTACAGGCCGAGAAGATTAGAAAACTTGAGATTTGAACTTAGATTGATGATTTGAAAGATTTTGGTCTTAACTAGAAGGGACGGTTAGGAAAGAAGGGACAGTTGTGTGTTTCAAATGTTAGGATGCTAAAGGAAAGAAGTTCTTAGGGAATGTCATCGATCGAAGTTTACGATTCATCCTGGAGGAACCAAGATGTATCAGAATGTGAAGAGAAGTTTCTTCTGGGAAGGTATGAAGATTGATGTTTGGCTTATAGTAAAGCAATGTTCGAATTGTCAGCAAGTAAAAACCGAAAATCAGAAGCCGAGTGGGTTGCTTCAGCTTTAGATATACCAGTTTGGAAATTGGATTCGATACCCATGGACTTTATTGACGAGTTGAAAAGGTCAAGTCAAGAAAAGATAGTTTATGGGTCATAGTGGACAGATTAACCAAGAGCACCCATTTTATTCCCGTTAAGTCAATGAGGACGACACTTGTTTTGGCTAATTTATTTATGAAGAACATAGTTAGACTGTATGGGATTCTTAGTAGTATAGTCAGTGACAAAGATACATTATTAACTGGTGAGTTCTAGAAGAGTCTACAGGAAGTGTTAGGTACTAAGCTTAAAATGGGTACCACATATCACCCTCAGACAGATGGGCAAATAGAGAGAGTCAATAAGGTACTCGAGGATTTGTTGAAAGATTTTGTACTAGGCTTTGGTGGATCATGGGAACACAACCTACACTTGGTTAAGTAATAATAGTTATTAGACTAGCATGGAAATGGCGCCTTTCGAAGCTTTGTATGGAATGTCGTGCAAGTCACCAGCATGTTGGTTGGAAACTGTAGATAGGTTTGTCTTAGGTCCAGATCTAGTGAGAGAAGCAATAGAGAAATTTGAGTTAATCTGAGGCAGGATGAAAGAAGCGTAGTCTAGATAGAGGAGTTACACAGATAAGAGGCATAAAGGTCTAGAGTTCTCAGTTTAAACCTTATGTTTTCATTATAGTACCACCAATGAAGGGTGTGGTACATTTTGAAAAGTTTGGGAAACTGACACCGCGTTATGTTGGACCACTCCTAATTATAGAGATGATCGAAAAGCTTGCGTATCGAGTGGAGTTACCAAGTTTGGCGGGAGTCCACAGCATTTTTCTGTTTCTCATCTTCGAAAGCATATGCATGATGCAGAGACTACTATAACTTAGACTACGTTAAAATATTTATTTGTAAAACCGGATCTAACTTTTTTTAGGCAACTAGTTCGAGTTGTAGCGAGAGATGAGGAGAAGTTAAGTCAATTTGGTGAAAGTTCAGTGGAGCGACAGTGAGAAGCCTATACTTGGAAGACAAAGGACAGGATTAGATATACTTATCCTAATCTGTTATATGGATGTGTTCTATATTTGATATATATATATATATATATATATATATATATATATATATATATATTGATTGCTAGCTAGTCAAATAGACTAGTATTATTATTAGTTAATGTTACAGATGTTTGCAAATTTGATATGCATAGGATTAGTCCTTACTGAATTTCGAGGATGAAATTCTTTAAGGAGAGGAGCCTGTAACACCCCTATGTTTAATTAAAATTATTCAAGAGATTTAAATTAGACAAATTAAATAGAATAATATGATGATTAGAGTGATAAGGGAATTGAGATTTGAAAATAAATAAGGTCATGTCTTAACTAAATTAATCTGTTTTATAATTTAAACACATGTTTGTCTAGGGAAAGGGTAAAATAGGAATAGATAGAACTTATAACCCCTAAACCCTTCTTCCATTCTATTTATGTTTTCATAAATCAAAACAATCAAAGAGCTCAAGCAAGGCCGACCATTAACTACCATCTAAATCACGAAAATCAAGTAAGATTCAAGAAGGACAGCTACGAAAATTAAGCGATAATCAAAACTCAAAATTCATTACCCAAAAAAGGTGAATAATAGCTCAAACTGTCTTATGTTTATTGTCTTGTGATTATCTAGATTCGAGTTGAGTTTGATGCCAAGTATGTATTGATGATTTTATGATATGCCATGTATGTTTTTGCCATGTTTGATAAACGATAAGTTATAAGAATAATTATGAACATGATTATTTCAGTTTTAAGATTTAAATCGAAGATATATTTGTCCAAATGCTATGATTTTTGAATATGGTGTTTAAAAGATGAATATGGGATGGATTTTATTTTCATAATGTTTCTAAGCCTAAGGAATATTTTACAAATTTTTAAAGGTGGAAAACATGTTAATTCGGGTTTAATTTAATTAAGTCATTAAATAAAGATTTTTCAGCCCAAAAATCTTATGCGATGAAAAGAATACCATTTCGGGATTTACGTGAATTTTTGAGATTTATTCAAATATATTTGAAAAGATATGGATTAAATAAGAAAGATTAGTATTTAATTGGTTTAAATGGTTAAATTTGTAAGTTAACATTTAAACATATATTTTTGGCTTTGGGACCAATATGTGGCAGCATAGCTAAAATTTGGTTTTGAATCTTTTAGTAATCAATCACATACTAACATATAAAACTAATTTGTTATAAAAAAACATTCTTTATTAGGTAAAAATTCTATTGTAGTGATAATTATGATGATGTCACTTTCCTTTATGTTGATGTCGCGCCTATCATGCCTTCGATGTCTTTGAGAGGAAAGCACATGGCACTACTTCGAAAGTGCAAAGTGGTTTTAAGCACGCTGAGGTCATAAAATAGTGATAGCTCTATGGTGTCAACGAGGTCGTACCGCACTCATCTATGTCACGTGTGTCTTGTCATGCTTATACTCTGCCGCATGTCGTAAAAACAAAGGGGAGAAGGGTCATTGCGCTTATCCACATTCAATAGCATTGACGTGATTCATGCCACCAAATTTCTCGTAGTGCCGCACTTGTCGTGCCGTTGCACTTATCATAATGCCACATTACCACATCGCCGCTAAACTAAAGAGCCGACAAGGCCATAGTGCATGTTTAATCAACAAAGTAATGAAGGCCATGTTCCCAAAGTTAATGACATCGATGTTAATGGAAAGAAGGGCGGATAGCCTATGAAGCTCAATGTAATCATCATCGGCGAGGCATATGATGCCATACATTTGTTTCAAATGCTTTTAGCCTTAAGTAGCGACGATGATATGAGATGATGTCGACGTTGATCAAACTAAAATGTTTCGAAAGTAATAAACCTATACCATTTTCATACAAGTACATAGCAATATAAAAAGGGATTTACAAATGGTATTAGACTTTAAAAATACAAAGAGATGATTTCCTTGTTTAACTTATGGGTTAAGGGTATTAACCACATATCATTAAGAAAATGATTACAAGGATTTTAACTATGAACGTTTATGTTTTGGGTTCACCGGATCGGTTATTATATATGTTATTTTTATCGTATTCACTTCGTTTATGACCAATAACTGCATTTTGGGGTGTTAAAGGCAGGATAACCAGCTAGGTTAACACAATAGTGAAAATAAATTTACCTAACGGCTGTGTGAGTATATTTTCATCCAGGAGGTCAGGCACATCAAAATATAGGATGCCTAGAATTAATCAAAAGATCATTGAGTTAGACAGGTTCTTAGTTAGCCCATGAAACTATGTTATGAGAAATGTTCTTGGCAGGGGCCAATGTATTCTTAGTGATTCCATAAAAACTTTATCCAATTATAAATAGAGATCAATAGGTTCATAGTTAGCCTATGAACACTATGATTTGGAAGATGTTATTGGAGTATCTAATAGGTTCATATTGATTTCATGAAAACTACGATTGGATAAATTTATTAGAAGAAACTAATAGGTTTTTAACGATTCCATGAAATTATGAAATCAGACAGATGGTCTATAAGATTGGAATAGGTTATTAGTCGGCCCATGAAAACTAATAAGTTAATAGCGACTTTGGAAACTATAAACTGAGACAAAAAGTCAAATAAATTGGGATGGGAAATCCATGGCATATTGTAATTTTAAATACCATCATATTATATTATGTTTAGCCATTGTGGATGCATGTGCATAGTATATAGTTATTGTATTATGGTTAAGATACTAGTGTAGGGAAAACCCATTCTGTTTAGCGGCGTGGCCTCACTAGATATCTATTTGGTCCGAGATGGTAGGTTATTATTCACACCATACTTTTTGTCTGACCTGAAGTTTTTGTCTTTCGCGTTAAACTCTCGGGTGCTCATTTGAGTAGGTCGAGAGTAAGGGATTTTTAGGTTCTCTTTAGGTGAATAAGCTTCTAGAGATGTGTAGGAGGCCATCTAGCTAGTAGGAGCTATATTTCTATTTTCCACTGCGTTATGATTCTACTGTTGTAGTGTAATGACAAGTTGTGTTAAATGCCAAATATTTGACTCTGATCATCCAAAGGGGCATCTTCATATGTCACTCTTGGAATTTGTTGTGATGATTATATTTTTTCGGAACGTGATTTGCGAATTGGGATTTTGTCATGAAATTGAAATCTTGTTGTGAAATGAGATAAGAAAATTTATTTTAAAAATTATGTTGAATTTTCATGTCATATGTTTCTAATATTATCAAAATGATTTACATAGCCACATTTTGTCACTAGAAATTAATAACTATGAATGACTGCAACATCTTTAGTACTTTGTCTTGGACCTCAAAATGGGGATGTTACACTTTGGTATCAGAGCATAGATTTATGTAAACTTAAAGGAAGAAATTTAAATGTAAAAGATTTTGAAAACATGATTGAATCAATTAGAGAATAAGATTGGCGTTTGGGTTATCGCAAAACGTACTCATATTGTACTATACATAGGTACGTATTATGTTCTCTCTTAGACTGTTCTTCTTTATCTTACTAAGGCTCGTGTGAGAAATTATGAGAAAGAAAGGTATTGAAGCATGAAATGGAAAAGTGAATCTAGGTGGAGGAAGCACCACAACTAACGAAATGCTCGACCCAAAACTAGGAGAAACCAGGGTCGATAGGCAAATGCTAATCAAAATCCAAGTGCCAACGTAGGTGCTGGAACCCCACTAGTAGATATGGGGATAATGTATCAGTTCTTCGTTAACTTGATGCAAGCTAGAGCGGCTGCAGGAGCAGCTGGAGGAAATGCTGTAAATGCGGGAGGAGAAAATCCTATGGCACTAGTTGGCGATAACTATACCAACCTGAGTTGAGATTATACCAGTGTGGGTAGGAAGCTTTTTTTGGGGACCGAAGATGCTGCAGAAGTGGAAAATTGGCTTTTGCATTACAACTGAATTTTTGTTGATCTTGGTTTCAATGATGAGCAGAAGAGAAAATTAGCTTCGAGGAAATTGCAAGGTGAAACATTATTCTAGTGGAGTGGACTCACTGTAGGTGTTCCTGAGGAGGAGTTGGCTTGGACAAAATTTCATAGGAGGTTTGAAGAGAAATTTTTATCTGAGGTTTTCAAGTTGGCATTGCTAAGAAAGTTTATAGACTTAGAGCAAAGAGCAATGCCAGGGATTGATTATGCCACTAAGTTTGATGAGCTGTCCAGATAAGGATGTGCTACCATTGACACCGCCATTAAGAGGAATGAAAGGTTTATTTAGGTATTGAAGCTAGAGATTGCTAGGGCGACCATGCCACATCTTCAAGATGCAAATAATATTGTAGTGGAGATGGCAATCCGAAATGAAGAGATGCTTTCTACTTTTAGAAAAGATAAGCAGGGTGAAATTCAGGATTCTCAAGGTAAGAAGAGAAAGTTCTTCAAGAAGAAAGGAGTTCGGAAAGAAGAGCAGCCAAGAAAGGGAAGGCTGACTTGTTTTGATACAAATATGATAAGAAGGGACATTTTGCTCACAAGTGTCGTTTTGGCAAAGGGAAGAAAGTTGCTGATAAGAAAGGAGTGAAGTGCTTCAACTGTGACCAGATAGGGCACTTTAAGAATCAATGTCCAGAACTAGTCAGGGCTGACACGGGAAAAGTTTTTCTTTAGATCCAGTATCCTGTAGACCAACAGCAGCTTAAAAGTGAAAATCTATGATGGAAGGTGCATCTCTGATCCATACTATCCTAGTTAGGATATTATTTGATACTGGTACATCTCTTTCATATATATCTCAGTGTTTGGTAGATAATTATGCCTAGAACCACTATAACTTGTTACTTTCTTAAGTGTTATGAATCCAATAGGAGAGTATGCAACTCTGGGGACGAGATGTTACCAGTTAGAACTTGATTTGTTAGGTCATAAGTTTATATGCAGTTTATATGTCTTTGATTTCACAGGCTTCGGGATCACATTGGGCATGGATTTTTTAGATAGATATGATGCTAGGATATCTTGCCAAGATAGGGAAAAATCATTAAAACAACATAATAGTCATAACCTAATAGTATATTTAGTCGAGAATTCGAATTTAGAAATTCGTGTTTTGCTGAATGCTATGGACACGGAAGAAGAGTTGAATCGTGTTTTAGTAGCAAAAGAGTTTGTAGATGTTTTTAAGCCAATTATAGGATGTAACACTATGATAACCCGAATTTCTGGACATCTGTTAATTGGAAATTAACAGGATTAAAATGTTTAAAATACTTATTTGTTAATTGAACAAATGAAATTCTGATATATATATATATCTGGATATATAAATGAATTTAAAATTTTAACAAAAGTTGAATTATAAATATTTGAAAATAACAAAGATTGAATATATATATAAGCAGATTTTAAGTAGAGAAATTTTTATTTTTAAAACAAATTTAAGATGTGTTTGCTTTTTATTTTGAATTAGAATTGGAATTCTGGATTTAAATTGAAAATTTAAAAAAAAAGTATAATAAATACTTTAAACTATTTTTGATTCAAAATAGTATTTGTCTTATATTATTTTCTTTAAAGGAAACCTTCTTTAAATTAATTAAGAAAGTGATTGTTAATTGATAAAATAAATACAAAAGCTTTATAGACATTTTAAATAAATATATCATGCATAATTACAAAAGTAAGTTTAATAAATAAAATTTGAACAAAGAAAAGTTTGATTATTAAACACACTTAAGATATTATTAGTATAAAACTAAAATTTAACTATAATAAGATATATATATTAAAAAAAGTTTTGGAAATTAATTTGTTAATTACTTTGTTAATTACTAGTGTATTTGTATTAAGAAATGGATTTTAAAAACATTTATAAAATTTAGAAATTTATTTTAAATATTGTAATAGAATATGTGTAAGGTTATTATACATGAGGAAGCCACTTGAAAATCACTCTACTACTTAATGTAACAAGTGGCATTTGTGTTATTTATTTTTGAAAACATTTTATTCAAAAATAGGTTAAGTAGAAAACTTAGCAATTTATTTTAGTTCAACACATTATCTTCAAAAGAGAAAAACTGAAATCAGATTTAGGAGAGATTCAAAACCAAATACAACCCAAAATCTAGAATCAGTTCAACTTAAAATCTGCAAAACAAATTTCACTACAAATCTAAATCAGTTTCAACTTCAAAGAGAAGATCAACTCAAGTTCATCAGCATACAGTTTTAAAATCAAAACAGCTGTAAAAAAAAATTATCAACTACAACAGCAAGCAGGTTCAAACTCTAGATTCAAAATCCAGAGCAAAATCAGTTTCAGGGAAATGAAAATGCAACAGAGTGTTCTCTGCTTCTATAAATAGGTGAGTAAACAAGACAACATCTGGTTATTTTGGTATATATGATGACTTTAAGGATCAATGTTGTGGTAATAGATTGCATATGTGAATTTAACCCTTCATGTTATAAATATAAAGAAATATGTGTGTGCATGTATCTATACACTTCTGTTTCTAAATTACAGGTTAGAAATATAGTGAGAATTCAAACATTCCTTATTAAAATTGATTCCTATCTCCTTAAACACTCAACATTAGGCTTTGGATCCTGAAGATAAAATGTGAAGTATAGTATGATTTTGTTTTTAATAATAGTTTAAGAAAATTATATTTAATCATTAGAGAGTAAATATTTGGATTACAGTAAAAATCGAGTTTTGGAAAAAAAACAATACCAACATTTTTCCTTTTGAATTATATAGATTGAATCGTCTTAACGAATCATGAATTTTAGTAAAAATCTTATGATTTTTAATATTGTTGTGGTCGAGAATTTGTGAATTTCTTGGTTTGGGGTTTTTGGCGAATTGCCGTTGAACGGCATCGATTGAAAATTCGAGCTTTGGCTCGAAGGAGAATGGAGTAGTGTAGAATGAGAGAAAAATGTTGTTGGATTTTTCTTTTGGCCAAGCGATCGATTTTCGACGAACTAGGGTTTTTGGGTAAGGTTCCGTGGAGCGTAATGGCGGGGTATTTTCGATTAGATGAAAGCATAGAGTTCGACCGCGAGTGTTGGTATGGCTACAGGGGTCGTTGACGAGGCCATGGTCAGAAGGATGTAAATTCTAGTTGTCGTGATCGTCGTGGTGATCAGATTTGACCTTGGTGGTTGGGATCTATCATCATACGAAGGTTCAATTTCGAGTCAGGTTGAAATCTCGATATCTGGATCGTCGTGAGCTTTGTCAAGTTCGTTGTCAACTTACCGGAGACCAGAATAATGGCCGAAGGAGGGCGGCACTTCGGTACACGTGCACCGTGCACGTTTGCATATCTGATGTTGAAATTTTTTTAGGGAAGAAGCACGACACTCGGGTCGTGCTCGCGTGCTTTGCTGTGTCGACTCGAAGATATGATGGGGAGGCCTTGTTATTTGCTGATGTGAGTTACTCGAGTGCTGTCTCGAGTTTTCCTCGAGAATTCTTGGTTTGGTTCGGAAACATTCTTGTTTCCAGTTTGACAAGTCCAGGATTTTTAAACTTAATGGTCTCAAATTTTTTAAAGGCAAGTTTAAATAAAAGTTTTAACCTATATTTTTAAATGAATAAAATGTTTAGATTTAGAAAATAATGTTTAAATCAAATATAAGATTTTAAGTTTGGATTTTTATATTTAAGATTGTGTTTTAAAAAAAATACAGTTTTGATTTGTTAAAATATTACATTTTGTCTTATATATTTTAAATCATTGATTCCTAAATGATTTTATAACGGTATAATCAAGTAATTAATTAAGATGAAGAATTTATTAAGGTCATGATAAATTCAGAATAATTAACTGGTGGAATTAATTAAAAGCTAATCGCTAAATGAAAGGGATTTAGGATTAATTACCTGGTGAAATTAATATGAAAAATAATCACTTAGTAAAAGTAATTAATAATTAATTACGTAGTGAAATTAATTTAAAATGTACTTTAATTATGGAAAGATAATTAAGTGATGTAATTAACTAAGAGTAATAAATTACAAAATGAGATTAATCAAGGGTGATTAATAAATATAACTAATTAAGATTAGGCATAATTACTTAAGGTAATTATTGGGGTGTAATTCCTTAAGTGAAGTAATGAGTGGATAATTACTAGATGTAATTAATTAAAAGAAAATTACTTGATGGGAAGCAATTAAAGGGTAATTGCTTGATGGAAGGAATTGAGTGATAATTACTCAAAGTAATTAGAGGATTATTTAATAAATTAATCAAGGAGTTGGTTAAATTGATGGTGTAATTTAGAAAAGATAATTTCTAATTGTGATTATTCAAGGTTGTTTAATGAATGTAATTAAGTTAAAGGTTAACTATTAATGAATTTTAAGAATAATTAACTACAAAAGTAATTAGAGGATCATTAGTTAAGAGGAAGAGATCAATCTTGCTTATTAACGATTGAATGATGATGAGTGCTTTGGACTGGTTGATATCTTTGATATGAATTGCTTTGTGATATGATATTTTGGATGGATGGTGATAATGTGATTTTCTATCAATTATGAATTAAAGTGTAAAAATGTTATCTGGGATTTAAGTTGAATTGTATTTAATTGTATAACTTGGTTTTAGATGAAATTGGATTCGAAGAGACCGGAGTCGGGTATAGTGAATACCCGAAACCACTTCGATTCTATATAGATTTGATATGTGAAATAAATAGGCTGATATGAAATGATTTAAGTGAATTGGACCATTTAATCTAAGTTTTGGCACTTAGAAATTATTGTGTGAAATAGATGATGTCTATAACAACTTGTGAAGTTGAAATTGATATAAGTTACCCCGAGTTTTATATAGGTTGTATGCTTTTGTATTTCCATATTAGATGGGTTTACTCACGCTCGTTTCCAGCCTGACCCGGGTGTTACTTTGATGTAATGCTCGGGTCAGACCGAGTATTACAGATTTTCTGGTAGGCACGTTCTGGAGCTCAGGAGACGAGATGGATGGCAGGAACGTTTGGAGTATTTCCATTGTGTATTGTTGCATATCTGGGACATGTTGATTGTATATGTCCACTGATTGTATATATGTTGTAACTCTGATGTATTAAAATATAAATTTACAGATACATATCTCCTTTGTATAACTGTTATTATTATTTAATATTATAAGGGGATTTTAGGCCCAAGGAAAAAGTTAGAGAAAATTTTTGTTTCAGGGACAAGAAGTTTGTTTTTTAGGCTGAAGGACACTTTTTAGTGTAAATCACAGAATGATAGTTGTAACTATCATTTTCAGTTTACACTAAAAAGTGTCCTTCAGACTAAAAAGCAAACTTGTTGTCCCTGAGACTAATTTTTTTTGCAACTTCTTCCTTTTGCCTATTTACCTGATATTATAATTTATCCGCTGCGATTGTGAGATGTTGGTATTTCTGTTCTTCTTTTGTTCTATCTCTTTTCTTCTTTTCCCTAACTATCTGGAATTTTCGAGATCGAAAATTCCGGGTCGTTACAAACACCCCATATTTTTGGTAACATTATTCAGTATATTTAATTAGCTAAATAAAATAAAATAATTTATTGGTTAGGAGATTGAGATTTGATTTTATTAAGGGTAGTCATCCCTTTTAACCAATGAACTAAAAAAAGTCAAAAGTGAAATTGGGGTTGGGTAAAATGGGAAAGAGGTCATTCATATATCTATTCCCTTAGGTCGTGTATCTCTAAACGTTCATTTCATAATAAAAAATTAGACTATGGCCGACCACCATTAACCAGAGAAAGGGGAAGAAGATTAAGAAAAGCTAAGGAAGAAGCTAAGTCAAATAAAATCCATTCACATCTTAATCTCTTTAATCTCTAAAGATAAGGTGAATAATGTTTACATCTCAATTTTTTTTTGATTTTAAGATGAAATCCGAAATAATTTGCATTGATTTTCCATTTTTTGAATAATGGAATGATTATATATACATGTTGATGATTTATGTATGCTCATATTGATTTTATGATTTGTTTCAAGGTGAAAACCCTATTAAATGACATTCAATTTTCTTGCGAATTTTTATAAGACCAGAAATATTATTTTGGAGATGGGTTTCAATTTTTAGAATTTTCTGAATTTTTGTAGGATTTATATGAATTTTCTAGTAAAGAAAATGTTATTTTAGGTTAATAATTATTTATGGTTAAATAATAAAAGATTTGGATTCAAAAATTTTATATGTTGGAAGACATATAAAAGCTATTCTCCTGAATTTTTCTATATTTTTACCAAGTGTTTTAATGGATATATAAAATTATTTAAGGTAAGAGACTTAATTGTTTATATATTTTAAAAGGAGAAGGGGCTTTTTACAAATAATCCAAATAGTTAGTTCTGAAAATTGAAGCACTTTTTAGTGGTAAATAAAAGAGGAAACCAATCAAAATTTGACACGTAAAGCAGGTTAGGTGAAAAGAACTATTTTCTACAATGTTTTTCATTGTTTCGATGCTTTTGGCACCGATTCCACTTCCTTAGCTTCACTTTCGACATATTCAAAACTAATGCACATGGTATTAGGGAACTGGTGCATAGTTAATTGGATGTAGGCGGAAGGTATGGAGTCAAAACCAAGGGTTCCGAAGGGGTTAAGGCACCACTTTGAATTTAAATTAAAAATGCACCCGCTTGCTTTCAACCAAACGACTTTCGACTCAGTAGCTTCCGACTTGGTTAGCTTTCGACTAGGTCAAATGGATTTAAAGAAATGACTTCGATTGGTTTGCACCTTTATTTTTAACAACTGCTTTCGATTATAGAAACCTTTTGCTGCCGTCTTTTTACCTTTCAACCCAGATGGTTTCGAAGGGGTACTTTGTTTTCCAAAATTTGGCTACTTCTCCAATGCTTTCGAATTGATGGTTTCGGTATCATCAACATTATTTTGAGTAAAGTATATATAACAATGCAAAATAGCTTAGAGTAAAGCAAAGAATATATTTTCCTTGTATAAGTATGATTTAAAAGGTTAAACCATTTTGAAATGGTTTTTAAGGAAAAAGATGAAGGGTAGTTAACCCTAAGATAATGATTCAGACAGATAGTCCATTTTGATTCGGACAGGTAGTCCAGTTTGCGGACAGTTGGTCCAGTTTGCAGGCAGTCAACCTAGTTTTCGGACAGATAGTCCATTTGTTACTTGTGAATAGATAGTTCATTAGTTACATGATTATAGCTTAACGAACTTAGCTACTATTATCATAATTATATCAGTTTGATCAACCGGTTTGGTTGTAGAAAGGATTTGCAAAAAATATGTTTTAAAGAGGGTACTAGTAAGGGAAAACCCGTTCTGCTAAGCAGCATGGTCTCACTTAATATCAGTAAACCGAGATGTAACAATATTATTTACACCAGGCTTTATGTTTGACTCGAAGTTTTTGTTTTACCCTTAAACTCTCGGGTGCTCAAAATTGATTTGAGTAGGCTTTAGGTGTTAGAAATTTTAGCAAATAAAGCTTCCGGTGATGAGTAGGTGGCTGACGGATAGCTAATTAGGAGTTATAGTTTATTTTGCTTTGATTCCGCTGTGTATATTAAGTCAGATATGACTATATTGATTCTAATCAAGGCATCGTCATATGTTGCTCTTCGCATATTTCCTAATGATTATAATTAATCTTTACCCGAGAAATGATTATGGGATTACGCAATTTGAATATGAATTTGTTTTGAAATGTAATCAGTAAAATGTTGTTTTTAGAAATCTATTAATTTTTCATATTCAAATGCTTCTGATATTATGGATACCATTAGCATTATCTTACTTTATACCAGAAGTTAATACTATGGATGACTGTAGCATTTGTAGCGCTTAGCTTTTGGCCTCTAGATACGGTATGTTACAACTTGGTATCAAGAAAAAGTTTATGAAAAACTTTAAAATAAAAATGGTTTTTTTGAAAAAAATCCTAAGGAATTAGAGTAAGATCGAGGTATGGGATAACGCTATAGGAATGTACTTGTATTTGCTATACATAAGTATATGCTTTATCTCTAGTTTCCTATCTTTGTTAGGTTATTTTCTGTATCTCATGAGGTTTGAATACATATATGGAAGGTAGAAGACGAGAGTTAACTTAGGAGGGAAGGGCACCAATGGAATGCCAGACCTAGTATAAGGGGGACCTAAGGTCATGCACAACTAGAGAATGTAGGTGTTGGAGTCTCGCAAGTGGACATGGAAGCTATGTTCAGTTTTTTGTGAACATGATGCAAGCTAGAATTGCAGCTGGAGTGGTATGAGAAGATGCTTCAGGGGCAGGAGTTTCGGAAGTTCTAGTAATTAACCATTATGCTAAGCTAAGCGGAGATCACGCTAAGCTTGGAGGAAGCCATTTCTGGGAACAAAGGATGTTATAAGTTGAAAATTGGTTGCTGCATTGTGAGAGAATCTTTGCAGACTTGGGTCTTAATGATGAGTAGAAGAGGAGGCTTGCTTTGAGAAACCTCCAGGGAGCAGCTTTGTTTTGGTGGAACAGGGTGACAGCTGGTGTGGATGAGGAAACTTTGACATGGTCAGATTTCTAGGTAAGGTTCCAGGAGAGGTATATGTCTGCGATGTCACAATCTGCTCTGATTAGAAAGTTTGCTGAATTAGAGTAGGAAGAGATGTCTATTCTGGAGTATGCCAGAAGGTCCGAGAAGTAGGCCAGATATAGGTATGCTTCAGTGGATACAATAGTGAAGAGGAATGAGAAGTTTATCAGGGGGTTGAAGCCTGAATTAGCAAGGACTACATTACCTCATATTAGAGATCCTTCTGATTTTGTAGTGGAGGTGGCATTAAGGCATGAGAAGATTCTTGATTCTCTAGAGAAGAGTAAGGCTAAGAAGGTCAAGGTTGGGTAGAATCAGAAGTGGAAGTTCTTTCCTAAGAAAGGTGCTCAGAATGGTGGAGCAGCTAAGAAGGGGAAGTTTGAGATTGTCTGTTTTTAGTGCAACAAGAAGGGCCATTTTACTAATAAGTATCGTGCTGGAAAGGCAAAGGAAGTGGCTGGGAAGAGGAATGTCGGGTACTTCAACTATGACCAAATTGGACACTATAAAAACTAGTTCAAGGAGCCCGCTAAGGAAGGAAAGGGCAAGGTGTATGCATTGGAACCTGCTACTTCGAAGCCAACAACTCAAGAGAAAGGAAAGGCGGTTTTGGAAGGTACGCTACAGATTCATGATATGTCTGTTAGCGTTCTATTTGATAATGATGCATCACATTCTTTTATATCTAGATGTTTGATAGATAAGCTTAACCTAGAATCCAGATATTTAGTTACTTCCTTAGGAGTTGCTAATCCAATAGGAGGGTATGCAACTCTAGGGTTGAGATGTGACTAGTTAGAGTTTGACTTGTTAGTCATGCTTTTGTTTGCAGTTTTCATATGTTTAATTTTGTAGGGTTTTGGATTATTCTTGGATTGGATTGGTTAGGTGAGTACGATGCTGGAATATTTTGCCAGGATAGGAAAATATCGCTTAGGCACCCTAATTGTAGTGATCGGATAGTTTACATCATAGAAGGTTCTAACAATGAGGTAAATGCTTTATTGGGTATTATGGAATTAGAAGATGAGATGAATCGAGTTTTCGTGGTTAAAGAATTTTCGAATGTTTTTGAGCCCGTGGTTGGATTGCTGCCGAAATGAGCCATTGAGTTTCAGATAGATTTAGTTCCAGGAGCAGAACCAGTGAGTAGGCCACCGAGCAGGATGACCCCTATAGAGACGAGGGCGTTGAAGGTGTAGTTGGTGGATTTGGATGGTAAGGATTTTATCAGGCCGAGTAGTTCACCTTAGGGAGCAGCCGCAGTGTTTTCTACAAAAGCCGTATAGATCGTTGAGGCTATATATCGATTATCATAAGCTGAACGAGAGAAAGATAAAGAATCGATATCCATTGGCAAGGATTGACGATTTTCTTGACCGGTTGAGTGGAGCTAAAGTATTTTCGCAGTTGGATTTTGCGACAGGTTTCCATCGGCTAAGAGTAGCAGAGGATAGTATACCTTTGACGTAGTTTAGGACTAGACACGGTTGTATTAATGGTTAGTTATGCTATTCGGACTGACTAATGCGCTGGCTTTCTTTGTGGATTTGATGAACTTGGTTTTTCAAGAGCACTTGGATAGGTTCATACTATTTTTCATAGATGATATCTTGATATACTCTATGGATGAAAGAGAGAATGAAGTTCATCTTAGAGTGGCGCTTGAGACGCAGAGGCAGCATCAGCTGAAGGCGAAGCATTCAAAGTGTCATTTCTGGGTCATGTATTCACAAAGAAAGGTTTGTCAGTAGATCTGACTTAGATTGACGCAGTGAATAGTTGGAAGAGACGCAAGACAGTGATGGAGATTAAGAGTTTACTTGGGTTGGCTGATTATTATCGAAGATTCATTAAGGATTTTTCACGGATAGCAGCACTGATGACCAAGCTAACAAGGAAGGATGTGAAGTTTGTGTGGACCGGAAAATGTGAGGAAGCATTCTAAAGTTTGAAACACTTATTGACCCATGCACCTATGTTGGTTGTCCGAAAAAGGAAGCGGGATTTGGTGGTTTCTATAGATGCATGTGGAATGGGATTAGGAGCTGTGCTGATGCAGAGGGCTAAAGTGGTTGCCTATGCTTCTAGATAGCATAAAACGCATGAGGTCAAATATCCGACACATGATTTGGAATTTTCTATGCATTGAAGGTGTGGAGACATTACCTTTTGGGAGAGAGATTTGAGTTATATACAGATCATAAGTCGTTGAAGTATTTGTTCACTCAGAAGGAGCTGAACATGAGATGGTAGAGGTGGTTAGAGTTTATTGTCGCTTATGATTTTGGGATTGAGTACGCAGCAGGGAAAGGCAATAAGGTTGCAGATGCACTTGGCATGAAACATCAGAATACAGTGTTAGCGATGATTGCTGAGTGGAAAGATTTGGAAGCATTAGCAGATTGCAGAGTGCAGCGGAGATCTGAGGCTGGGTCTAGTAGAGATATAATTGTATTATCTTGTTTGGAAGTTCGACCAGTGATGATTGAAAGGATTGCTTCTAAGTAGGAGGATGATCCTGTGTTAGCTGAACGGATCCAAAATTTAAGAGATGTAACTGAGGCGATGACTTGAAAGATTTCAGTCTTGACCAGAATGGGAGATTGAGAAAGAAAAAAAGATTACGTATTCCAAGTGTAGGAAAAATAAGGAAAGAGGTTTTGGAGGAATGCCATCGTTCGAAGTTCTCTATTCATCCACGAGGTACTAAGATGTACTAGGATGTAAAGAGGAGATTCGTCTAGGAAGATATGAAGAAGGATATTGGCTTATGGGTAAAGCAGTGCCTGATTTGCCAATAGGCAAAGGCTGAACACCAAAAGCCAAGTGGCTTGCTTCAGCCATTAGATATTCAAGTATGGAAATGGGATTCTATTTCTTTGGATATTACTGACGGGTTTCCAAGGTCGAACAAGGGAAATGATAGTATATGGGTTATAATGGACAGACTGACCAAGAGTACCCATTTCATTCCAGTTAAGTCAACCAGAACGGCACTTTTTTTGGCAAAATTGTTTATGAAATATGTGGTTAGACTGCATGGAACTCCTGGTAGTATAGTAAGTGATAGAGATTCCTTATTCACTAGTGAATTCTAGAAGATTCTGCATGAAGTTTTGGGAACCAAGCTCAAGAGGAGTACCACTTCGCATCCGTAGACAGATGGGCAAATAGAGAGAGTTAACAAAATCTTGGAAGATTTATTACGAGCTTATGTTTTAGATTTCGGGGGACCATGGAAAGACCATCTGCATTTAGTCGAATTTTCGTACAAAAATAGTTATCAGGCTGGTATTGGTATGGCACCGTTTGAAGCTTTATATGTAAGGTCATGCAAATCTCACATATGTTGGTTAGAGACCTGGAATAGGTTGGTTCTTGGTCCAAATTTGGTTAGGGAAGCTACAGAAAAGATTGAGTTCATTCGGACTAGAATGAAGGAGGCACGGTCTAGGCAAAAGAGTTATGTAGATAAGATGTGGAAATATTTAGAATTCTTAGTTGGAGATCATGTTTTCGTCAATTCATCGATGAAGTGTGTGATCAGATTTGGAAGATCAGGAAAGTTGGCACCAAGATTCGTTTGACCTTTTCCTATTGTTGAGAGAATCGGGAACTCGCATATAGAGTTGAGTTACCGAGCAATATGGAAGGAGTCCACGATGTTTTCATGTTTCTCATCTCAAAAAGTGTGTTAGAGACCCGAGACTACTATTGCACCAACTATGCTAGATGACTTAGTAGTAGAACTGGATTTGACTATAGTGAGGAAGCCTATTTGTATAGTTGCGAGAGACGAGAAGAGGCTTAGGACAAAGACGGTCAGATTAGTCAAAGTCCAGTGGAGCAACGATGATCGGGACTGTACTTGGGAGATTGAGAGTAGGATTAGAAATACTTATCTTGAATTATTTTGATGGTATGTTTTATCTTCTTGTTTGATTTGTTGTGTACTTTATCGCAATTTCGAGGATGAAATTCATTAAGGAGGGGAGTTTGCAACATCCCATATTTTTGGTAACATTATTAGGATATTTAATTAGGTAAATTAAATAAAATAATGTGTTGATTAGGGGATTGAGATTTGATTTTATTAAAGGTAGCTGTGTCATTTAACCAATGAATTAAAAGAAGAGTTTAACATGAAATAGGGAAGGGGTAAAATGGGAAAGAGGCCATTTCTATATCTATTCCCTTAGGTCGTGTATCTCTACATGTTCATTTCATTTCTTAAAATTTTAAAATTAGCCCAACCACCATTAATAAGAGAAAGAGTAAGAAGATTAATAAAAGCTAAGGAAGAAGCTAAATCAAATCAAATCCATTCACATCTCAATCTCTTTAATCTCTAAAACTAAGGTGAATAATATTTACATCGTATATCTATTTTTCTGGTATTAAGATGAAATCCAAAATAATTTGCATTGATTTTCCATGTTTTTGAATGAGGGAATGATTATATATGCATATTGATGATTTATGTATGTTCATATTGATTTTATGATGTGTTTCATGGTGAAAACCCTATCAAACGACGTCCAAATGTCTTGTGAATTTTTATATAGACCAGAATAATTATTTTGGAGATGGATTTCAATTTTCATAATTTTCTACATTTTTATGGAATTAATATGAATTTTCTAGTAAAGAAAATGTTATTTTGTGTTAATAATTATTTATGGTTAAATAATAAAAGATTTGGGTCTGAAATTTTTATATGTTGAAAAACATATTAAAAGATATTTTTTGAAATATTTGTAGATTATTCTTAAGTGCTGTAATGGATATATAAAATTATTTAAGGTATGGGATTGACATGTTTTATATATTTTATTAAAAGGAGAAGGGGTTTTTTACAAATAATCCAAATAGTTTGCTCTGAAAATTGTAGCACTTTTAAGTGGTAAAGAAAAGAGCCAACCAATAAAAATTTGACAGGTAAAGCAAGTTAGGTGGAAAAAACTATTTGCTACATGTTTCACTATTTCGATGATTTCGGCACCAAGTTCCACCTCCTTAGCTTCGCTTCCAACACAGTCGAAACTAATGCACATGGTATCAACGAACTAGTACGTAGTGAATTGGATGTAGGCGGAAGGTATGGAGTCGAAACCAGGGGTTCCGAAGAGGTTGAGGAATTATTCTGCTTCTAAACTAAAAATGCGCCTACTTTCTTTCGACCAAATGGCTTTCGATTCAGTAGCTTCCGACTTGGTAGCTTTCGATTAGGTAAAATGGATTTAAAGAAATAGTTTCGATAGGGTTGCGCCTTTATTTTTAAACAACTGCTTTCGACTAAGTCAAAACCTTTTATTGCCGCCTTTTTACCTTTCGACCCAGATGGTTTCGAAGGGGTACTTTGTTTTCAAAAATTTGTCCACTTCTCCAATGCTTTCGAAGGGATGGTTTCAACAACATAACTTCTTTACTTAGGAAATGGTTTTGAAACAGTTTTGACTTAAATGTTTTGAAGACCTTTTTTCTATGATTGAAGTGCAACCTAAATGGTTTCGAAAGAGACAGTTTTTATGGTTTCGAAACAGATGCTTCCGACTTTAATGGGTTTCTAATCCTTTTTCTCAACTTGTAGGCATAATCCAAATGGTTTCAACCGAGACTATTTTCAAAGGTTTCAAAGGGGTGAATTTTTAAATAGTTTCAAATGGTTCCACATATTTTTAAATTTAACCTAAGTGCTTTCGAAAGGTTTAGGTTTAATGCTTTCAAAAGGTTTTAAAGAATGGTTTCGAAGGGGTGGTTCTCCAATGGTTTTGAAGAAGCCGAAAGGCACGATTTTTCGGGGTGTTTCAAAAGGATTAAAAGGAAATTTTTCCCATGTTTCGAAAGCAATATTTAAAGGTTCCAAAAGAAGGATGTCTAGGATTTTAAAGCTTGCAAGGGGAAGGTTTTTTTGCTTTCGAAAGGAATGATTTAAATGGTTTCTAAAGGAAAGATTTAGCCTAGGTTAAGTAAAGGGTTTTACTCGGTTTCGAAGGGGTTGCCTTTAAGGGTTTTGAAGCGTTGTTTAAAGGTTTTAAACAAAGGCTTAGAATGTATTTAATAGGCAATATAGCCTAAGTATTTTCAAGTTAAAAAGGGTTTCAACTTATTTTGAAACGATAGTTGATCCTTATTAAAATTCATTAACATTATTTTGAATAAAGTATATATTACGTGGCAAAATAGCTTAGAAGAAAGCTAAGAATATATTTTCCTTGTATAAGTATGATTTAAAGGTTATATCGCTTTGAAAAGGTTTTCAAGGAAAATGATGAAAGGTAGTTAACCCTAAGAAAATGATTAGGACAGGTAGTCCATTTTGATTCGGACAGTTAGTCCAGTTTGCGAACAGTTGGTCCAGTTTGCAGGCAATCGGTCCAGTTTTCGGACAGATAGTATATTTATTACTTGGGAACAGATAGTTCATTAGTTACCTGATTATAACTTAACGGACTTAGATATTATTACCATTATTATATCATTTTGATTAACCAGTTTGGTTGCAGGAAAGGATTTGCAAAGTATATGTTTTAAAGAGGATATTAGTGAGGGGAAACCCATTCCGCTAAGCAGCGTGGTCTCACTTAATATCAGTAAACTGAGATGTAATAGTATTATTCACACCAGGCTTTATATCTGGCTTGAATTTTTTGTTTTAAGGATTATGGTATTATGTAATTTGGATATGAATTTGTTTTGAAATGTAATCAATAAAATGTTCTTTTTAGAATTTGTGAATTTGTTTATATTCAAGTGCTTCTGATATTATGGATACCGTAAGCACCAAATTTGGTTAATAACACCCTTGAATAGAGTTACATAGAGAGATTGATGAAGAAAGTAACTTAAAACAGAGAAATAGCACAATCGAGTACTAAAACAATAACAAAAAAGAGAACACCGGATTTATAGTGGTTCAATGTAGTTGTCTATGTCCACTTTGAATAGGATCTTTATTGCTTTTTTCAATTGCTTGAATACAGACACAATCCATAAATAGACTGTTTGAATACAAGTTTTAAAAGAAAGAAAGTCAGTACATAAAATGGGAAAGTCTCCCCGGAGTTCCTGAAAAAATGTCCATTTAACTGGACCCCTGCCCCTCTATTTATAGATGAAGATAGGCTGGTTCCCCTATGCAGGCCCAAGACCAAGAGAGATTCTGCCTACAGCTGACAACTCACATGTACCGACCCAGGTATGCCAACCCGATAGCTGCCTAACCACTCTGACCAAACTATCACTGCCTGGCTGAAGTTTCCTTGTAGATGACTCAAAGCTACCTCTCAAGCCACTCGAAGCAAGTAGCGATGTGACTCGAAGCAAAGAAACACCGAACGCCACACTTTTTGTAGACTAGTTAGCCAGCTAACCTTATTGGGGTGCATCGTCCTTGGGATGCTGAACCGACGTGACCGAGCCCAAATCGCTGACCTACTAAAGGTCGATCCATCTGAAATAATCCCTCCGAGGCCGACCCACTAAGCATCGAGCCACATGAACCCATCCTTTTGAGGCCAATCCACCAAGTGCCGAGCCATACATGTATGTCGATCCACATTTACACCGAGCTACCTAGGCTAAACCACTACGTGCCAAACCATTCCTACCGAGCCACCTCTCCTTAAATATCTTAACCAACCCGCTTAGGCTGATCCAGCTAAGCCAACCATATATGACCGAACCATTTCAGCTTATTCTCTCCGATCGATCCAGGTAGGCCGAATGCCCATCTCCGAACCATCTAAGTCGACCCAATCTATAACCGACCTAGTTCTATCTACCTACCATGACCAATCCAATGCTCAATACCGAACCACATCCACAGGCAGGCTCAGTCAAGTTATATCGAGCCTCACACTTCTAGTCCTATAATGGCTTGAGTTCTCTGATCATAGCCTCTACAACTATCGCCTCGTAGCTAGGTTATGTAGCCGAGTAACATTTTCCCCTCAAAGTGCGTTGTGTGAATCAACATAACGCGCTTTGAATCAGCAGTCAGTCCTTACTTTCAGAAGCTAGCTCATTCAGAATGATAATTGACTGTCGTTTTTCATTGGCCTTTGACGAAGCTTCATGTCGCCTTAATGTACTAGCTCAATCTTCAAGAAGCTTTTAAAGCCTTGTTTTAAATTTTCAAAATCCGAACGTATACAATCTTTTGAAAGCTGAATCATGGTGAGTATTCCAAACCTATGCTTCTCCACCTATCAGATGAAATCCTTCTTTCCATTGCATTACCATCCTCGATTATCATCACATGCATATATATACACATTTTATTTTAGTATCATTTTCGTTTATTTATTATTTCATTTTATTATTTTATTATTTTTTATTTTTTTAAAACAAGGAACAAGTGAGGGATTGGCGCACGAAGGCATACCCACTCGATCGGGTTACCATAGATGGGTCGGCATGTCGACTTGTTGACTTCGCAAAACATGGTGACCGGGTCGTTAGAATAATACCGGTCCACCTTCAACTCTCCATATAAAATCCCACACCCTCTTTTCTTCTTCTCACACCAACTTCATAATTCATGTCTTCCGGTTCTGCTCAAAACCCAAGTCCCGTTTCTCCACCGAACTGCTATCCTTTTCCACTTAATCACCTTCCAAACGTGCTCCCCCATCATCCTTGACTCTAAGCCTAAAGAATCACTTGCCCCAGCTCCTAATTATCACATAGCTAAGGACCCATACTTTGCTTAAAACTATTAGGCCATGCCTTCTTGAACTCATACTAAGCTTGAATCGCGTATGCATACAGATCTTCATGATTAGTGGGAGAGGAGAGAAACGTGGCGAGTGAGTGTATAGGGAAAAGATAGTGGAGATCTTTTTGCCATGAATTTACACTAATTCAAAAGATTTTATGAAGGAAGGTCAGCTTGTTATAGTGTCAGAGGTATAAGTTTAATGCTTGGTATTCTAAACAAAGGAGAAGGGTCGGCAGGATTCTAGTGGAAGAGCAGATCGGTAGGATTCTAGCAGTTGAGTTAGTGGGTCAGTACTCTAAGAGGGAATGGTTCAATATATGCAGTGGTGAGGCCGGGTCGGTGATTTGAGAGAGAGTGGGTCGGTCGCTTTAAAAGGAAACGGTCGATCGTTTGAGATCAAAGGAGTGATCGGTATAGTCTGTTAAGTTTTTGGTTCGGTGTTCTGTAGGAGAGCGGATCGGTCATTTTAGTTTGGAGGGGTGATCGGGTAGGTTGCATGAGTTAAGCATAGGATCAGTACTAGGTGTTGGAGTAGGTCTAGGCAATTAGACCCATCTCAATCCGAACACCGCATATAGGCCCATGGACTTAATTCAGATTAACAACTCCACAGTTTAAATAATTTTAAACATGAACCTAACCCAATAAATACAGGCAATAGCCTTCATAGCATGTGATGCCAATGTCTGACCACAAGACTTCTACTACCAATCATAAGACAAACTTTGGTGACGGCTAGTATGATAGTTTCCAGAGATTACAAATAAAAACTCCATCGTGCTATATTACTCTTTAGAACTTTAATTAATCTATGCTCTCTGCTTGAATCGTCGCAATAGTTCACAGACAACATGGGGGAATACTTTGTTATTATATTTGATATCTATTATCTTTTAAATATAGTTTAAACAGGTATTTATTCACACCGATCATTCTTCGGTGATGTCCAAAAAATAAAGCTCCGCTACAGTTTCTGACAAGCCTGAGCCAAGTTCTCGATAGGAAGCAGTAGGAACTTCGAATCCATTGTCAACCTCCATACCTAGCATCCTGGATCTTCCTGTCGCGGTTATAGGCCCGACTCATGATGCTGTAGATAGGGCTGTCGTTCTGGATGATCTCATTGACTCTCAAGCCTCGAAAATCGATGAATCTTCTCTTCGTCGATTATGTTCTATCCATGGAATCCCCTTAGAGGACATTCTTGCTACGTCGGCACAAGATCGGCCTCATTTGCCCCCAGCCGGATATACTACATGTAACAAATTTATGTGCTGTGGTGGAAGTATGCCACCTTTCAATTCATTCATCCATGAAGTGTTGCAGTATATAGGGATTGATGCAGCATAACTACACCCAAATAGCCATGCATTTATTCACGGTGCATGCATTCTTTTCTTGAGCGTCTTATTCAGACCCCCAACTCTCGAGGATACTCGTTATATTTACGCTTCAAAAGATGTACCGACAGTCCATCTTTCGTATTCCTCTAGCCACACCCCAAATGCAAAATCCTGACAGTTGCGTAGAGTAAATTTTCTCAGTATAAACAAGAATAGTTCTACATACGCCGCCCTCCCGGTTTTGTGAGAAGATGGCTAGAAGGGAGTAAGTCTCATTTTTATACCAATATTTGTCTTAAGGCTTGAAGTGCATTCTTTCTGAACTTCTTTCAACTCTTATAGGCATCCGCCCATGACCTGAAGACGTTGGGTATTCTGAGGCCGTCGAGGCCATTCAAGCTATTCCCATGAGAGATCAGGACATTAAATCTATTGTTACCAATGAACTGCTCTTGATGTTCGGATTACTGGAGGAGGGCCGCCGAACTAGCCTTCCAATCGATGCCAGTATAATAAGAACAACGCGGGAATAAGCAAAGAGCAAGCTGGACCTTCAGTGCCCCTACTGAAGGACCCCCAGATACAGCAGAGGAAGGTGAAATTAAGGAAACCGAGGTGCCAAAAATGACTAACGAGGATATAAGTTCCAACCTAGCGCCAGTAGCTGATGCATCCTGCATCGACGAACCGCCTCCTCCTTCGAAGAGGAAAAAGAGTCTAGCTTACAAGCTGAAAAAGAAGACAATTGGTAGAACCTCAAACGTTACGATAACTCCGATCGAGAAGAAGTCATCTAGCCAAAATTTAGAGGGCTCATTAAAGGATCTATCTGACCTGACCATCCCTAATGATATACTAAATTACGGTTTCAATGACCCTGAGGCTATGGAATTTAATTTGCCAACGAGAAACGATGAAGGCATTCAGGCTCGTCATCAAGGAGAGAAAACTCCAATGAGTGAAGTGAAGAACACTGGTCCGTTGGGAGGATGCATTAGGACACACACAAACATTTACACACCACCACGCACTTGAATTCCACTCATCATGTGATTCCTACTAACTCGTCATTACTTAGCTTTGTGGGCAGGTGATATGGGGCGCGCATACGACATTGACCACCTTCACGGATCCTCCATCTTCTACCATTCTAGTCGAGACTCGGGATCAGGCAAACGACGAGACAGGAATGACAGCGGTGATAGAGATTATCGTCCTAGAGAGTCATCATATTCAAGAAGGAGAACTTACAGCCTTTCTTCATTTCCAAACAATCCTCCCCCTCACTCGAAGCATAGTAGGGAGAAGTTTTCTCTGAAGGGATAGTGGTGCGAAGTTCCTCATGACCAACCTTCTAACTCTTCGAGTACTAAGCAATCCCATGAGCCTTATGAGAAATATGTGCCTCTGGTCAGGCAGACTCCTCCAACATATGCACACGATCCATCGATGGCGGAAAAATTAGATGAGCTCAAGGCTACATTCCCAAAGATATGCTTTGATGGATTGAAATTTCTCCCTGCGATCCATCCTATCCCCGGACATGTCAAACAAAGCGCCATTGCCTACAACAACGATGTTTATGTTTAGCATGATGCGTTCGTACACTTGGTGGAGAAAGTATCAAAGGTTTCCATGGAACACCAACATGAGATTATTCGCCTCAAACTTAAAGCTATTCATGACAAAGACATTATTAAGGGTCAGGATGAAGAACTATCCTCATACAAATCTCAGCTCGAGACTGCTCAGAAAAATGTCAAGGAGACAGCTGAGGCAGTTAGTTACTTGGAGGCCACTCACAAGAAAAAATCGATGAGCCAATCCAACGTAGCGGCGCTCTAGCTTTGGAGAAAAACTCTATCCAAAAACAAAAAGAAATTCTCGCTCGACGGGTCAAAGTGCGAGAAGAGTCGCTCTTTAAAGAGAGAGAGAAGAGAAAATTGTAGCGCAGGAAAAATCGCAAAGATATTGCAATGAAATCGTCGAAACACGGCTTCTAAAGACAAAACTTGATGAAGATCTTTCTAGGGTTGAAGCTCTTAAAGAAGCAGCTCGTGAGAAGGTAAGAAGATGGCACTCATAGAGGTCGACTCTTATCTTGAGGCAGCTACTAAGGCCGTGAGAAGAAATCAAGTATTTATTCGATCCACTCATTGCCAAGTACAATGCACGAGTCCTCATGCACCGCGACCTATCTTTCTCAGGCGATGGTTATCTTAAATCACTAGCCAAAGCATGGGATACTTTAATAAAAATTAAAAGAGTGAAGCTAGGTGTTGAAGAAGTTTATGAAGAGGCTCTCGTGAGGGAAGTGCTCCAAGGAAATGAACCTTCAAACTTATCCGCGGCAAGAGCCCTCTTCGAAAAATATTTCCCATCGTCGAAGGGTAAGGACGATATCGCCGGCCCATCCGACAGTAAGTCTCCGGTTCCTCCTCCCGATCAATCGGCTGATAGCTCGTCACTTGGGCCTCCCAAGCAGCACCTCATCCATGACCCAAAAAAGCCCAGACTTGATGTTCACATTCTATCCCCAATTCTAGACGGTGATACTCCTAAGACATCTGAGAGTCAAATGGAAGCTGGTATGTGATCCTTCCTCCTAAAGTTCATCAAGTCGTCGCTTTTCGCGAATTACCGTCGCATCTTAACATTCACTTTTCATGAATTCATGCTAGTAACTCTGGGCCTGAACCGACTCTAAGGAGTGATGTTGCCATGGAGTGGGAAGAGAAAAAGACTAAGGAACCTCACACCGGGGATACCCTTGGTCTCGATGCTCAAGTGATCGGAGCGTTAGATGAGGATAAACTTGAAGATCCCTCATCTGTAGATGTACATGACGAGGTCGAAATCACGGGCACTTTCGAACAACATCAAAACTTAGTATAAAGGAGAAAATCGAGGCAGAGGAGAAAAGAAAAACCAAAGTCAAGATAGAATCTCAAGTGGTAGAAATCGACGACCCCTTAAATAGTCCCTTGAAGGTCATTCTCCCTGGTGGGACCACACCTTTGGAGGTTCCCCTTCCTTCCTCGGATACCACGCCGCTTGGAAGCAAGCAGTCCAGGAGAAAGTGCTCAGCTGAGAAGACTTCGGAGAAGCCGAAGAAGGAAAAAAATTGAAAAATTAGTTGTTGTTCGGTCGTGTCTCGCTTAGCTTAAATAAGCCAAAATCATGTAGTTGTTTCCTTTTTTATATTTAGTCATCGTAGATAGACTTTAGCTCCGAACTTCGGAGAAGTTGTAATCAAACTTATTTTTTGATTAGTAAATAAAATTTTGTTTTTTTGTATTCCCAGACTCTCATCACTAAGCTTATAATCTAATCTGCAATTGAAATTCAGAGTCTTGTGGGTCACATAAATTCATAAATTCCTGTTCGTTTTCATAGGGCATAGAGATTTTTGAATCATTTATACTCTAGTCCATGCTCCGGAGACTCAGAGATTTTTTGAAACGTTTATACTCTAGTCCACACTCCGGGGACTCAAAGTACTTTAGTCCGCACTCTAGGGACTTAGAGATTTTTGAATCATTTATACTCTAGTCCGCACTTCGAGGACTTAGAGTACTCTAGTCCACACTCCAAGGATTTAGAGATTTTTTGAATCATTTATAGTCTACTCCGTTCTCCGGGGACTCAGAGTACTCTAGTCCACACTCTGGGGACTTAGAGATTTTTTGAATCGTTTATACTCTAATCTGCACTTGGGGACTCAGAGTACTCTAGTACGTGCTTTGGGGACTTAGAGATATATTGAATCGTTTATACTGTAGTCCGCACTATGGGGACTCAAATTACTCTAGTCCGCACTCCGGGGACTTAGAGACTTTAAATTTTGTGTCTGTGTTCATACGCCAGACAGATTAATGCAATTTAATCTTGGCATGGAATTATAACATATGGAACATCAATAGTTCATAGAAAAACGGTTTCAAGCCTTTATTGATTGTAAAAAAACAGGGACAAATTGAATTGTCTTATTACATATCGAAAATAGAGAATCAAAAAACAAACACATACTGGAAACAATTGCTACTAAAATGCAAAAGAAATGGATTAAGTTTAATAATAGCGCAAATGCTCGCTATTCCATGCTCTGGATAATGTCACACCATCAACAATCGCTAGCTTGAAGGTTCCTTCTCCAAGCTTCCGCTCGATGACGTAGGGACCTTTCCATGTGGGTTCATATATGACGGATCGAAAAAACTCACTTCAAAACTAGGTCGCCCACATCGAAGGTTCTCGGTCGAACTTTTTCATTATAATATCGGGAGACTCGGTGCCGATGCGCAGCCGCACTTAAATCGGCTTCTTCACGTTTCTCGTTGAAAAAGTCCTACGATTCTAGTAAATGATCTTGATTCATCTGAGGATGATAATAATTCACCCGGTGAAAGGAACTTCAAGTTCCATGGGTATAATAGCCTCCGTGCTGTATGCCAAGGTGAATGGAGTGTGGCCAGTCGCAGACTTATGGGTGGTTCTTTAGGCGCAGAGTGCTGTTGGAAGCTTATCCACCTACTTGCCTCTAGCCTTCTCCAAACGTTTTTTCAATATGGACTTGATTATCTTATTTATGACCTCAACTTGACTATTCGCTTTAGGGTGAGCGATTGTTGCAAACCTTTTCACAATGCAATATTTTGGGCAAAACTCTTTGAATTCTTTGCTCTCAAATTGAGTTCCGCTGTCAGTAACGATAGTTCTTAGGAGGTCAAAGCGACATATAATGTTTTGCACAACAAAATTAATGACTTATTTGGTGGTGATCGTAGTTAATGGCTCCACTTATGCCCACTTGGTGAAGTAATCGACCGCGACAATTGCGTATTTTGCACCACCTTTGGAGATTGGCAAGGAGCCGACTATATCGATCCCTTATATTGCAAATGGCCACGGACTAACCATTTGCATGAGTTTCGTCGGCGGTGCTCTCGGGATCTTTGTGTGCTTTTGACATTTGTTGCATCTCCTTACATAGTCCGCGGCGTCTCAATTCATGGTTGGCCAATAGTATCCATAGCGAAGAATCTTTTTGGCTAGTGTTTGCCCCCAAGTATGGTCGCTACATTCTCCTTCATGAATTTCTCTTAAGATCCTCTTTATCTCATCGTGGGCGATGCACCTAAGTAAAAGAACTGAGAATCCCTTCTGATACATTATGCCATCTTGCATTATATACCGCAAGGCCTTGCGAATGACTTATCGTCTCTCGTTCTTTCTCTCGGGAAAGATTCCATGTAGCAGGTATTCTTTGAATGGGGACATCCACGACTCCCTTTCAGTTTGCATCCCTAACACAAGATCTACTTCCATTTTGTTTATACTCCAGGCATGTAAAGTTTCAACGAGAACCAAGCCCATCTGTTGTGCATCACCAGTACTTGCGAATTTTGCCAATGAATTGGCTTCCCCATTTTTTCCGTTAGGATTGTGCACAATATCGTAGTATTCAAAGTCTGCCAACAATTCTTGAGCCCGAACGAGGTATGGGGCAAGCCTTTCCCCCCTTGCCTGATAGTCTCCCCACATTTGGTACACCACTAAATGTGAGTCATAAAATATTTCAATCAGTTTCACTCCAAGTTCTTTGGTAAGTTTCAAGCCCGTAATCAATGGTTCAAACTCAGCCTCATTGTTCATAGCGAGGAAACCAAGTTTCAAAGCATAATAGATCGATCGGCTTTCGGAGGTTACAAGAATAACACCAGCCCCAGAACTATGGTCACTGGATGCTCCATCGGTATATAGCTTCCATCAAACAGCGATGGCATAGTTAAAATTTAGTTGTAAAGTTTTCCGTAACCAATCACATATTTACATATAAAAGAGATTCGTTGAAAAGAACATGCTTTATTAGGCAAAAGTTCAGTTGTGGTGATAATTACAATGCTTCCACTTTCCTTATGTTGATGCCATGCCTATCATGCCTTCGATGTCGTCAGGAGGAAAGCACAAAGCACTACTTCGAAAGCGTAGAGTGGTTTCAAGCTCGCCGAGGTCATAAAATAGCACTAGCTCTATGGTGTCGATGAGGTCATACCGCACTCATCCATGTCGCGTGTGCCCTGTCGTGCTTATACTCTACCGCATGTCTTAAAAGCAATGGGGAGAAGGGTCGTCGCATTTGTCAACATTCAATAGCGTCGACATGATTCATGTTGCCGCATATCTCGTTGTGTCGCAGTTGTCGTGTCGTCGCACTTATCATAACGTCGCATTACCATGTCACCGCTAAACTAAAGAGTCAACGAGGCCATACCACATGTTCAAAGTAACGAAGGCCTAGTCGCTAAAGTAATTGATGTCGATGTTAATGGAAAGAATAGTGGATAGCCTATAAAGCAAGATGTAATCACCATCGATGAGGCGTATGATGCTGCATATGTTGTTTTAAAGGCTTTTAAATAAAAGCACAGAGCCTTAAATAGCAATGTCGACATAAGATGATGTCAATGTTGGTCAAACTAAATTTTTTTGGAAGCAATAAACCTTATACCATTTTCATACAATTACATGGCAATATAAAAAGGGTTTTACAAGCGGAATTAGACTTTGAAAATATAAAGAGATGATTTCCTTATTTTGATTATTGGTTAAGGGTATTAACCATACATCGTTAAGAAAATGATTGCAAGGACTTTAATTATGGATGTTTATGTTTTGGGTTCACTAGATCAGTTATTATTTATGCTATTATTATCATATTCACTTCGTTTATGACCTATAACTACATTTTAGGGTGTTAAGAGCACGATAACCAGCTAGGGGTGACTCGATAGTGAATATAAATTTACCTAACTCCTATATGAGTAGATTTGCATCCAAGAGGTTGGGTAGACCAAAATATAGGATGCCTAAAGCTGATCAAAAGACTATTGAGCTAGACATGTTCTTAGTTAGGCCAAGAAAACTATGTTATGAGAAATGTTATTAGCAGGAGCCAATAAATTCTTTGTGATCCCATGAAAACTATGTCTGAAATATGTTATCGATAGAGATTTGTAGGTTCATAGTTAGCTCATGAAAACTATGATTGAAAGTTGTTATTGGAGAATCCAATAGGCTCATAGTGATCTCATGTAAACTATGATTGGATAAAGTTATAAGTAGAAATCAATTGGTTGTTAGTCATCCCATGAAAACTATAAAATCAGACAGATAGTCTGTAAGATTAGAACAGGTTATTAGTATGCCTTTGAAAATTAATAGGTAAATAATGACCCTAGAAACTACAAACTGAGACATATGGTCAGATAAATAGGGATGGAAAATCCAAGGCATGTTGAAGTTTTGAATATCACCATATTACGTTATGTTTTAATCATTGTGGATGTAGGTGCAAAGTATATGGTTATTGTATTATGGTTAAGATATTAGTGAGGAGAAAACCGTTCCACTTAGCGATGTGCTCTTACTCGATATTTGTTGGTCCTAGATGGTAGGTTATTATTCTCATCGTACTTTTTGTTTGACCCAAAGTGTTTGTATTTCCCCTTAAAATCATGGGTGCTCATTTGAATAAATCGAGAGTAGGGGTTTTTTAGGTTATATTTAAACAAATAAATTTCAGAGATGTGTAGGAGGCAATCTAGCTAGTAGGAGTCATGTATCTTTTTTCCACTATGTTCTGATTCTGCTTTTGTGTTGTAATGGTAAGTTGTATTAAATGCAAGATATTTGACTCTAATCATGCGAAGGGGCATATACATATGTCATTCTTGGAATATGTTGTAATAATATTATTTTCTCTAAATGTGGTTTGCGAATTGGGGTTATGCAATAAAATTGAAATCTTATTGTGAAATGAGATGAGAAAATTTATTTTAAAATTGTGTTGAATTTCCACGTTCATGTGTTTTTATATTATCAAAATGATTAACATAGTCACAGTTTGTCAACGGAAATTAAGAACAATGGATGACTGCAGCATCTGTAGCACTTATTTTCGGGCATCAAAATAGGAGATGTTACAAACTCAGCAGATGTTTTTTCTTAGGCACACTCAGACATGGTAGGTATGGACCTAGCTAATCGATCATGCACCCAACATCGATTCGAGTGCTCACCCAATTAGGCAAAAATGCAGGACTCTAGATTAAGAAAGGCATAATGCTTTGCATAAAGAGGTTAAGAAGCTGAAAGCAAATGGATTCCTCCAGGAAGTGTATTACTCAAAGTGGATTGCCAACCCTGTTCTTGTAAAGAAATCTAATGGAAAATGGAAAACTTGAGTGGACCACACCAACCTCAACAAGGCATCCCTAAAGGACAGCTTTCCTCTACATAGAATTAATTAACTAGTGGACACGAACCTATCACATTCATGAATGCATACTCAGGTTATAATCAAATAGCTATGTTTGAGCCAGATTATGAGCATACCAGTTTTGTGATGGATAAAGGCCTATACTGCTACAAGGTCATGTCGTTTGAACTCAAAAGTGTTGGAGCAACCTTCTAGGGGTTAGTAATACGATGTTCTCAAATCAGATTGATAAAAGCATTAAAACATATGTGGAAGACATGCTAGTCAAGTCAAAAGCAGCGTCAAGTCATCTGCAAGATTTGAAGGAAATGTTTGCGGTCCTAAGGCAATATACCATGATATTGAATCCCTTGAAATGTACTTTTTCCATTCGGTCAGGGAAACTCCTAAGCTACATAGTAAGTACTCACGGCATTGAAGCAAACCTATAGCAGATTTAGATAATAAGGAACATGGGAGTCCTAGAAAAATGAATAGATATCATAAGCCTAAATGGCAAGATAACCGTCCTAAGAAGATTCATTCCTAAAGCAACCGACAAGTGTATACCATTCTTTAACAAAGTGAAAGCAGGACTAAATTTCGAATGGAACGAGGAATGCAAGATCACATTCTAGAATATGGAGGACCATCTGATCAGTACCCTGCCCTATCAAAACCGATAACATGCAAGGACTTGTATGTGTATTTAGCTGTGACTGATAAAGCTGTTAGTGCTGTAGTGGTTTAAGAAGATGAAGGGACCAAGATGTCTATCTACTTCACAAGCAAGCACCTGTTAGAAGCAGAGGTCAACCACTCAGTCATTAAAAAGCTATCTTATAACCTGCTTCTCATAGCAAGGAAACTATGACTGTAAGCACATCCCATGAAGGTCCTCATAGCCAAATTGCTGAAGCAAATACTACAGAAACCAGAAACATCGGGTCGCTTGATAAAATGGGCGATGGAGCTCCATCGGTATGATATTTGCTACTGTCCAAGAAAAGCAATCAAATGGCAAGTATTAGAAGATTTCATCATAGAATGCATCCTACTTACTAATCCATAACCCGAGGAAGAAGCACCTAGTCCACGATTTTGATAATTATTTGGTGATGGAGCACATGGCAGGGATTAGAGATGTGCTAACTACTCCAGATGAGCAGAAACTAGATGAGGCAGTGCATCTCGGATTCAAAGCTACCAATAGTGTGGCAGAATATAAGGCTCTCCTCTCAGGGTTAAAAATGACTTAGGTAATGAAGGTAACACATAGTGATTCCCAATTTATAGTAAATCAAGTGTAGGGGTATTATCAAACAAAAGAGCCAACTCTAGTCAAATACGTGGAAACTATATGGAGCAGTAAGCTCCAGGCGGGAGTCTATTTGATTGAATATTTTTATTCCTTGTTTTATTTTCAGAAAATTGTTTTAATTGTTGATCTCTAGATATTGTTTAAATAAAGAATTAATCCATAAATGGTATTTAAAATTTTATTTATTCAAACTAATTCAAGACGGTTGAATTTATTTGCAAAGAAATTTATAAAGCTTGATTTTTGAAAACAAAGAAGTGCAAAAATTCTTAAAAGAGATTCTGATGGTTTAATAATCTGAAGTTCTTTTGCAAGTAGTTTACAAATCAATTTCAAAGGAGAAAAATCCAATTTTTTTCATTGTGTTTGTGTACTTGAGGTAAATAATGCATGTTTGATGATATTGGTTTATCGCTGATACTCAAATGAAAATGAAATGAAATTGCATTGTATAAACCTAGTTGTCATGAATGTATGTGTAAGGGATAATATAAATGAAATGTGTTAAGTATTATAGATAAAGTATTAATTGTTAGGAACTAAGATTTGGTTTTAATAACAATAATCTTTTTAACTTATCTTATTATAAAATATATACTAACATTGTTGTCTAGATAGATGTATATGCAGGATATATATATGTATGTATGTATGTATGTATGTATGTATGTATGTATGTATGTATGTATGTGTATGTATGTAGGTATTGATAATTGAAGAATGATCAGTATAAAGACTCTAGACTGAAGACTGAAGACTCTAGAGTATTGAGATCAAGATTTCAAAATACGTGTCTAGTGTTTGTTAAAACTTCATAATAGCATGGAAATCTTCATTCCGAATTTCGTTTGGGATGGAACCCATTTCTACCTTCTTAGTGGCTTACAAACCCACGACAAATAGCTTACAAACCTATGACAAGTGGCTTACAAACCCATGAACATCCTGGTTTTGTATAAGTTCTCGAGTCCTGATGTGATGAGATATTCTGCAGGAAGAAGCTTGCAAAACTACTTCAAAATGGTTTTTCAACATGATTTTCAAAACTGCTTTTCAAAATATTTTAGCCCTAAAATTATCTTTTCAAGTGATTTTTCAAAAAGATGTTTTAGCCTTAAAATATTATTTGTTTCTGTTTTAAAATAAACTCTTGTTTTAAACTTCATATTTAAAAACAAATTTTACTTTTTTTACATAGGGATGCCGACATCATGGGATACCCCATGTCGACATGGTGGCTGTTGAATTCAAAAGTTTCAATTGTCAAAAGACGTGTCTATTCGTTTAAATCTCTTCACGAATGGTTATGACTGTTGGTGCTTTATAAATAGGCTTCACAAATGAATTTTTTAATCATCTATTCTCATATTTTCTTCACTTCTTCTTCTCTACAAATCCATATTCTATAATTTCATATTTTTAAGATCTTGTCAAAATTCTGCCGAATTCCTAAGTAAATCAAATTAGAATCTCGTTCTTGTTTGATTCTCTTCCCTCTCTCGAAGATCAAAGTGCTATTTAAAGTTATAGGATCAATTTGTAATCAAAAGTTTATCGAATCTCTCTATAAGGCGTGGTTCTGCCTGGAAATCAATTGGGTAATCTGGTGGCCCATAAGTCAAGAGAGTTTACCCTGGACTCGTGAGACAGGAGGGCACCTCAAGGCCTTTATAAATTAAGGAATGTAATCTCGACATTGGTATAGTAAAAATCTGTATGAGGTGGTTTTCCTTGGTACAGGACTGGATGTAGGGTAACTCCGAACCAGTATAAAATCTGACGTATTCTTTCTCTTTACTTTTTTTTATTTACTTTCTACATTTGTGTTTGATTCTATAATTTTTCTGTGATTAAGTTTTGCATTTGTTTATATCATAATTTTAAGTTAGTTCATATAAGTCTTAGAATCCATTAAACACTACTCACCCACCCTCTAATGTTAAATTAACTTTAAGATCCTTAATCCGCACTCCCTTTCATTAATGAATACCATGCTATGCTTAGAACCATATGCACTTGATTTCTAATGTTACGAATTGCTTACTTGAATTACTTGGCTAATTAAAGCATTGAATTATTTAAATCTTATTGTCAAGTTAAATAAAGCCCATACATATTTATAATTATGGGGAGTAATGTTATTTTGGGAATAATGACATTAGGGAGGTTAAATTCTTTTGAATGATATGTGTAATTTTTTAACATTTAACAAGAACGGTATGAGTTGATGATTATTACATGTTGGTATCCATCATAGCGGATATATTTAGGATCACAACCTGAATTATGAGAAACTAGTCTGATGTCACTTATAGCCAAACGACCTATTGCATGGACATGTTTTGAAACTGGCATAGTGCAATGATAAGAATAACCACCATATGATGGAGACTGAAAGGTGACTACAATGCGACGAGGTTTTTATTGCCATATGAGAGAGATTATGCAACTAAGGGGTTGTGTGGTGTGCACCCACAACTAGTCGAGGGACAAATAGATGAAAAAGGCCATGATATCGGCTCGAGGTAGAAGTCTAGCAGAGGATGAATAAAGTTATGGGTACATTAATGGGTGAGTATGAAAAAGGACTTGCTTATAGCCAGTGAGCATGAAAAAAGACTCACTATTAACGAATAAGTATGAAAAAGGACTTATCACTTAATTGTCGACCTCCTAAAATGAATGTTTTTAATGTTATAATTGATTCATATATAATAGAAGAAATTATATTTGTGTGTGTGGGAATAAGATGTGATATACCAATTGATTAGAGTTGCAACTGTGAGTTACTTTGATTAGTGTCGTGGCATGTGTGTTGTCATTGTACTGATAAAAAATCTAAATGGGTTATCGTAGGATTTTGCATGATGTGAGTGACTGTTTGTTTACTTGATACATCACATCTAAACCTGACACCATAGTTTATTGTTTATGCTGCACTGTTACATGCACAGCTAATTTATAGCTTGACTTGAGATTTTGTTATGTTTGTGACATTACCTCGGGTCAAACTAAGGTGTTTTTGACAAGACGATTACATTAAATATTGTTCGGTTACGTTGCCTGATCAAATGATTTACGGCACTAGGATCGGTGTTTATTTTGTTACTAGCACTATTATTTTGAGTATGAAGGTTATTCCAGTAAGATTACAATTTGTTGTTCTATTCATATCACTTAGGGTAATGGATTTGCAAAAGTGAAGGTGGAGTTTGTGAATCTTGACTAGGGTCGATATCTGGAGTCGAGTGTAACATCCCCCACTTGGATGCCCAAAACTAATGGCTATGGATGCTGCAGTCATCCATAGATATTAATCCTTGGCGACCAAATACAGTAATGTTAGATTCATTGATATAACAAAAACACATAAATATAGAAAATTTTAAAATCATTAAACAACTTTAACATTCCATTTCAAAACATTTCGAATTCATTACATAATCCCATATTCGAGAACCACGTTCAAAGAAAATACAAATATTACAACATACGCCAAAACGACATACGAAGATGCCATCTTGGTTGATCAGGGTATATAACTAGGCAATTAAACAATTTTTTCCTTTACAACAAAATACAATGGAATCAAAATAGAAAAGAACTCTAAAAACTATTATGCCTCCTACACATCTCTAAACGCTTATTCATCTAAAGAAGTACGTGAAAACCTCAACTCTCAAACTACTCAAATTTAATTGAGCACCCGAGAATTTAAAGGAAAAACATAAACTTCGAGTCAGACATAAAGCCTAGTATGAATAATAATCTACCACCTTAAACCATTTAGATATCTTGTGAGACCATGCCGCCTAGCGGAATGGATTCTCCCCTCACTGATATCTTGTCCAAAACTTTATAACTGTGCTCTAGCATCCACAATAGTTAAAACATAACAATTCAAAATATTATGATGACATGTAAACAAGTAAATCAGTTCTGGATTTCTCATATCCATTCATTTTGACTATCTATCTCAGATATATTTTTTTAGGGTCACTATTAACCTAATAGTTTTCATGAACTGCTAATAACCCGTTTAATGTTTATAGACTCCCTATCCGGTTTTATAGTTTTCATGAGATCACCAAGAACCTATTGGCCTCTGCCAATAACTCCCTTATTCATGGGTTCACCCTAAACCTATTGTATCTCCAATTACTTCACTCATACCCTAGTTTTCATGGGTTGACTAGGAACCTATGGACTTCTGTCAATAACTAATCCGGGTATAGTTTTCATAGGTTCACTGCAAACCTATTGGCCACTGCCAATAACCTTTTTTAATCATAGTTTTAATGGGTTTAATATGAACCTATCAATCTGACAACTACTTTAATCAGTAATTTGGCATCCTATATTCTAGTCTATCTGACCTCCTGGATGCAATTTTACTCATTCAAGAGTTAACTCAATTTATATTCACTACTGGGTCAACCTAGCTGGTTATTCTGCCCTTTTTCCCAAAATACAATTATGAGTCCATATTTAAGAGTATATTTATATTAGAAGAAGAAAACATAATAATAACATAATAATACCAACACCCCGATTTAATATCCTTGAAATCATTTACATACGAAACATGGTTAATCCTTTTAACCTATTATTCTATCAAGGAAAGCTTCTTTAAAAACTTGATGGCTAAAACTATTTCAACACTCGTTTATTTTAGCGGTGGGTTTTTCGAAAATGAGATTGGGTTCTTTATTCAGAAAACTAAGGCTTTCAAAACCTTAAACCTTTTACATTCGAAACCATTGGATAACCTCCTTCGAAAGCATTTAAATCTTCTTTTCAAAACATTAAGCATATGCTTTTCAAAACACTTTAAAACATCTCTTTTGAAACCATCAAAATATACCTTTCAAAAGTGTTAAAGCATTACTTATTAACTCTTAGAAGCATAGCTTCGAAACGACTTGAAAGTAACCCTTTTGAAAGCATAGGATTTATCATCAAAAATATCTTTTGGGTCAAAGTGAATATATATGAAAGTACCCCTTTCGGGACCATTTGAAAGTATCCATTTCGAAACCTTTAATCTTCATATAAAATTGTTTGGGGAAAATTGATCGCTTTGGAACCATCCTTTCAAAAGCTCAAAATATTTGAGTAAAACATTTAAAGGATAGCTTTGAAACCTCTTTCGCGTCCATTTCGTTCGTAACCCTTGAATCCTTTCATAAGCTTTAGGAATTGGCTTAGTACAGGTTTAAAACAAAAGTTACCATTCAAATTGGTTGATAAATTCAATCCATTCGAAAGGCATAGGGACGGCAACAAAGTTTGAGACTGCCCTTTCAAAAATATCAGTTTAAAACATAGGGATTCACTCGAAAGCTACACTTAAACAAAAAGGTGGAAACTCCTTCAAAATCTATCTAGAAAACACTTCCAAAAGCATTTGTTTCGAATTCTTTAAAAGCTTTTAGTAAAAACAGGCAACCGCATTTCTTCAGAAAGCAAAGGATTCAACCCCTGATTTTCAGTCATTCCCATTTGATGAGGCTTAAGGCTAAGCGTTACCTTTATAGAACATATCCCTTAGAATGCCCATCGTCCACCTGACGATGTTTCGCAAGCATTCATCCATACAAGTTCGTCCTGGGTCCGAACGGAACCGAAGGCACTATTCCTACTACATCCATTTTGGAAATATCCTCAGGATTAGTAGCGACTAGCCCTTGCACTTCACTGCTCCCTCTTCGAATCCAAAATCGTTTCCACGAAACGTACAAACTGGATCGAAGTGATTTTCGAGAAATAAATCTCGATCCCGGTCTCTTCGAAACGATTAACGTTTTTGTCCAGTATTGATAGTCGGTGATTTAACTATCAATTAATATTCACAAACAACCATCCAACCAATAAATAATTTCCCAAATTATTTATTAACCTCAAATATCTTCACAAGATATATTTCTATTCTTAAAACCTTTTGAAAACAGTTTCAAAACCATCTTTCCTTTCAGAATAAACTTTCCCAATTATTTTCTATCTCTTTTGAAATCACCAAGCACAAAACTAGATTTTAAAATAATTTAAAACACTTTACTTTGAAATATACTTTAAAACATTTATTTTAGAACTACTTCAATGATTTGTTAAAAAAATACATAATATATGAATATTTAAAAATAAGGTTACTTAATAAAATATAAAATTAGATTTTCACTTTTAAAAACAAAATACTAAGTCACTCATTAAATAATTATTGCTATAATAGATTAAAAGGAAATACTTACTTTAGAATTTAAATATTTAGAAATAGTAAATTTTTCAAAACATACTTCTTAAAACAACTTTAAACTTTTAATTTATATTTAAAAATTTACTTTGAAAACGTACTTGGTTATTCAGAGAAATTTCCAATCTCAATCACTTAAATCAATTTTCCAAATTGATTCCCAATTTATTCCATTTGAAATAAATTTCTTTACTTATCAGTTCATTTCAAAATTCATTAATTATGGACTTTATTATTATTTTCGGTTTGATTTTTAAATCCTTTAGCTGAAATATACAAATTTTCAGGTTATTCCCAATTTCTTCTTTATTCTTCTTCAATAATTTAAATCCTAAATTTCAAATAAATGTTTTGTTCTTTTAAACAATAACATTGAAGTTTAAGTTTTGTTAACTTTCTGTTTATTTAAATTTTCCTTCCCATACTCAAGATTTATTTATTAAAATTTTAAAGTCACTTTATTTCCTTTCCAATTCATTCATAAATTTATTCAACTTTTCTATAATTATTTTACTTACAACTTCACTTCTTTTATTTTCATTCCCAAACTCAAATTATATATTTGGTAATTCATTATTGCCCGATTATAACAATCAAGCCATAGCATTCAATATTTCTACATAATTCATTGCAGAATATCAAATATTCCGAACAGAGAATATTAAATAATTAAATAAAGTTGAGGGGTCCAGTTGGATCCCTCCAACCTGTTTTCCCTACATCCACAGATGTTAGCACAATATAAAATGCAAATTCCAAATATATACCACACTACAGCACATAAATCAATTCAACCATTTCAAACAATTATTTAAATTTAATCATTTAAATTTAAATTTAACTGAGTGAGATTAACTCACCTTTTATTTCTACTTAGCAATCCATTCCAACCCATTTCATTCCAGCTTGTTTCTCAACTTTAGACCTTGTATAACATTATATAGTTTATTAACGCTTGAATTAATCCAATAATTTAAATTTAACTAATAATTTTTTTAAATTTTTTTTTCATTCTTTTAACCATCAAAAGAAGTAAATAAATTATTAAACTAGTTAGTCATTATAATACGTTATTTAAAAATAACTGGTAGATTTAAAAATGGGTATATCTATATTTATCTTATTTTGGAACTACATATATGCTTATACTTATAAAGTAACATGTATTGGTTTAAAATATAACTCTTACATAAACTCTTAAATATTTTATTTCAAAAATTCCTATTTTTTTTTCCTTTTTATTAAACCTAGTTATCAAAATAAATTGAATCTTATACCTTCCTAAAACTCCAGCTCGAAGACCATAAATCCACGACCTCGGCATGAACAGAATCCACTGTCGTTCCCTCAGCAACAGCCGCACTTCTCTGACTTGCCCTCGAGAACTACCCAACCCAACGATCGTTTCCCCATGCCCCTGCCCTTCCTCCACGCACGCAGAATCCAACACATCACCTCTTGCAGCCCTAGCCACGAACGTCGAACCCTTCCCAAATCGATACGATTCAATGATGGTGACGCGACTGCAGACGTCGCGAGTCCTCCCGCGAGCTTAACCCCCTTCGATTTCGAACCCAAATCCATCACGTTTCCCAATTTTGGTTTTTTTTTAAGAACCGAGTAAGCTTCGTTCGGCCATGTCTCGGTTGTGGAGGAACTGATTTTTTTTTAAACCAAGAATTGTTTATTTTTTTAGCAGAAGGATGAGAAGTATACCCTCTTATTCCTCTTTTCGTTCATTCCTTCTGAACGAAGCCATTATCATTTTTTTTTCAAAATGTTCGGCTGAAAAGAAAGAAGGGACAACGTGATTAGAAATAAAGTAAGGAGGCGTATACAAGAAGGCCCTAATTTTTTTTTTAAATTAAATTTCATTAGATTATTTATAAATTTAAATTTCCAACATGTTTATATTTCGTACACTAACTCCGAACAAAACGAAATTTGAAATCCGATAATAATTCAATATTACGGATCTAATGGAACTGGTTTCGTCGAGTTCCGAGACTGCGCCTCGGAAGGCTATTTTTTTTAAATTCAATTTAAACGATAAAAATTTTAAAACTGAACAAACCACTGTTAAATTCAATGTTACAACTTCTATTATCCTCAATGTTATCAATATAAATTTTATAAACCTTCAAATTATTTTTAACAGGCTTTAAAACTCTATATTCAACATTTTTCTCAACTTCACTTATTTAATTCAATAATTAAATTATCAAATAAATTGTGATATTCGTAATTCAAATTAAAATTATTCTATTGAATATTTAAAATCAATTAAATATTCCAATTTTAAATGCTCGAAAATTCCGGGCCGTCACATTCCTCCCCACTTAAAAGAATTTCGTCCCCGAAATTACTAGTTAGGAAGAATGACCCAATACCCGTTTACCTTTCCTCAAAACCAAACGGTTTCTAACAATTCAACATCTTACCAACTATTTTCTTATAAAAGACTCATTATTACTCTTATCAACTTTCCAAATTTTTCCAAAACCTTCTATAGTTTTCAAATAACTTACTTGTACTACTATTCAAATAATAATTCAAAACTAAATTTTGAATTATCAAAATTTTCTCAAAAATTTTCTAACTCCCTAAATTTTCGAAAAATTTCGCCAGCGTCTTCTTTGCGCGGCTAGCTTGGTTCAACTACAAAATGGCTCTACGGCCTCCCAATACCAAAAAGAAAACAAAAGGCCAAGTGGCTCAATCCAAATTCCCAATCAAATTCACACCAAATTTAATTACATACCTTTTTGTCGAGCATTTCAAATTTATCTTCTTGAAATCAAAAACCAATTCTCTTTTTCCTTTTATAATACCTGCATATCCTGCTTAGCACTAATATCCAATCACAACATTCCAAAAACATTTTATCGACTTCCTTACCAAATGTCAATATTCATCCAAATATCAACTTAGAATATATTTGCAATATTCAATTTCCAGTTAAGAATTGACCATTCCTTACTTAAGTTAACATAAGCATTTTATATGTTTCTTTATTTATTTCTGTCTTACCACTTCAGTTTATATCTATTTCTATTCAAATTGATTCTTTCATTACCATGTGAATTCAATTTATTTTTAACTCTGAATATTTAAATTTCATTTGTCATTTAAAACTAATTTATGTCATTATTTTAAATTTGTTTAATTTACTAACTTATTTTAGTTTCCAATTTGAATTTGTTTGTCGTTAACAAAAAATTTCAAAATTTTCAAAAAAAAATTCTAACTCCCAAAATTTCTGAATTTTTTTGGCAGAGTCTCCTTTGTACGGAGGAGCTTTTGCAATTTGACAAAAGATATAAATATATATACATCGACTCACACAGTCGGAAAAACCAAAAACAGTTCATATTTCCTATTTTTATTGCGTAGGCGTACCTTATTTAACATTTTAAGCAAACAGCTTATTAATTTAGCAGTTAGCGTTCCCAAAATCCAGCCACACGGCTTCCCGGTACCTGTACTTACTCAATTTAAACATGTGAGTGTCAAATATAAGAAGTTTATCACATTTCACTTACTTGCAACAGTTTAAACATATGGATTCTAAAAGAAATGCCCATTAAACACTTTTTTACAAGCAATCTAAATATTCCAACATTAATTTTAATTGCTTACAACCAATCACATATCGTTTCACTTAATCCGAATGGTTAACAACTCACAAACTTACATTTAATTTATTTTTAAGCGAACTAAACTCATATTCAATTCAATTGCTCTCAAAATCAATTTATTTTACTCTTATCACTACACAGAATTTTAATTACTTCCATTTACATCCAACGACAATTTATTCTATGTGATTTGACGAGATCTATGTGAATACATAAGTATTTATGTTTTATAACCAATTTAAATTGATTTCAACTCAATTTATACTTAATTCTATTCCATTTTTTTTTAAATTTATTCACAATTCATATATTCTCATTTTCATTGCATTTTAGATTTGGATCCATTCACTTGCATTTCATTTTATTAACCAAACTAGCTCATTCAAAACCATTAACAACTTAGGTTCATCTTCATTACCAATTAAATTTCCTTTTTATTTTAATTCATTCACAACCGATTATTTAGCTCGACACATTCCATTTTCATTTTATTCTCAACCCAATCATTAGCGTTTCATTTAAACTATTCTATTAAACTTGAAAACATTCAATTGTTAATATTGTCTTCAAGTTATTTCAATTCCTTAACATTTTAAATGGTTTACAATTATTTATTTAAGCATTTTCATTCCATTAAATATTATCGGCAACTCACCGAATTTTATTTCAATTAAAATTTATTTTACTTGATTTAAATCCAATTCACTATTATTAAACTAAATTTTAAGTCGAATTCAATTCAACTCATTTCCATCTTTTAGCTTAAGTTTATTCACTCCAATTTTATACTTAAGCCCATTTTATTTTCAAGTAAATCTTTTTTTTCTTCCCTTATTCAACTTAATTCTCTCCCATTTAAATCTCATTTTAAATTCGCAATTTTATTTGATTGGTTATTATCAAATTTAACTTTTCAGATTCAACTCATTCAATTGATTACATGACCATTTCCAATTTATTTCCACTTATTTGGATTTTATTCGCAATTCAAACCATCACTATTTTAATCCACTCTCATTTTTATTCTATACATTTCCAATTATATTTAATTTGTTACCACCTCAAGTTAAATTTAAATTAATAACTCAAGTTCTGAATCCACTATCCATTCTCAATTTACCACCCAATTTTATGAACTCACGGTTCAATGTCATTTACATTACCAACAATTTCAGTCGAATTTAATTTATCACTTGAGTTTTATTTCCAAACTTCATCATAAACTCACAATTCAACTCATATTTAACTACATTGGGTTCTCATTACATATTTCATTATCTAAATAGCTCTTCCCTTATTTATAATTCAATACTTGATTTTAAATCTCAAACTCTCTTCATTTAATTTCTTAAGTTCAAATTTATTTTATAATTCAAGTTTGGATTTTCTTTTCATTTTTCAATTCATCAAAATATGGATTTTGGGCTTTGTATTCCATTTTCAATTTAATAAGTGACAACTTATTGTTTTATACAATCACATTCATTCTAGGCTTAAATTTGTTCATCTTTTATTTTTAACTCAAGCCTTATGCTTATTTATAACCCAAGCATATTTTATTCTATGGATGTTTAATTCTTTTACAAGTCATTCTAATTTATTTATTTCAATCCAATCCTTAACCAATTTATTTCTTATCTAACTTATTTCTTACCCATTAAAATAAGAATCCAATTTCATTCAATAACTCGCTGAATTTTTACTTCAATTCAATTTTATTTAAGCTCAGATTTATTTAACTCAATTCGATTTCAACTTTATTCGAATCCAACTGGATATTATTTCTCAGCCTATCCCACTAATTTCAACCCAGTTAAATTTTTATTTCCTCAATCCAAGCTTATTTCATTTTTTTTTTAAACTTTTCACTGTCAATTTAAATTTCAACATTCAAAGCTTATATTTCCTTCCTGATTTAAAAATCATCTCAATTTATAAGCTGACAACTATCTCATCAGGATTTTTTTTTTAAACTCCGGGCTTTGGTTTCAAATCATTTTGAAATCTCCAACATCTCAAATCATATTTCTCAAATGTCATACTATTCCTGGTTTACCCCCAACAAATTTCCTCAAAAACAACTTGCTTTTCTAAACAAATCAATTTGGTAGCAATTCTTCACTTAGAAATTCGAAAATGAATACTGATGATGCGGCCGTCGTCATCAGAATTATTTTCCAATAATCCAAGTGATTTCAACGCTATATTACTTTCAAACTCCCTTTAAAACAAATTTCCTTTCAGAAATATCTCCAAAACAATAATGCTATTATTTATCTCCAAAACACCTCGATAAACATTTCCAAATCTTCAGGATTTTAAATTTCTAAAGCCTGCTTAAATCAATTTTAACTATAATTCATTTACATAGCTTATGCTCATTCAAATTCTCATTTGATTATATTTCAATTTATAATTTACATTTATAATTCATATTTATAAGTGTCATTTCATAATTGAATTTATCTCCTTAATCTTTGGTTGTATTTCAATTTCTAGTTAAATTTTCACTTAACAATGATAATATTTTAATATTATCATTTCTAATATCCAAGCAACCATGTGTTAGCTAAAATAGTTTACATAAACTTTCTTTATATTGAAAATATATTTTTGGGTAAAATTATTTCATTTACCCACATTTAAAACAATACCGTGTCGATTGTTCTATCTAAGTGTTTAGAAACCCCTTCGATACAGTTGTACAGTCCGTGCCGATGAAGGTTCATATACCACTCAATAAACCAATCAACACAATATTAAAACAATTTATATTCACTAACAAATACGCGCTCATATTTATTAATACGCTCAAACTCATTCTAGAGTACTTTGGGCTCTAATTTTAAATGAGTAATTCCCACCAGAGCCAAGGTTATCACCAACCTAGGCTCTGATACCAAGTGTAACAGCCCGCAAATCCGTACCCCTTGAGTCAATACTATTCTACAACAATCAACTCAAGTTGCACAGAAATACGAACCATTTGGGTTAAAGAAGAAGAGGTAGAAGAAGAAAATAGAAAACAACAACGGAATCTAACCATCACAGCGGAATAAAATATAATAGATAATAAATAATCTTTACTCAATTCAAATATATCTGTTCATATATTACAATCATCAGAGTACATCAATCACAGTTTAACAACAACATACAAATGGATACACAGCTACTCAACACAGCGGAATATATATATATAACAAGTACGAGGATACGTATCGTCATCCAGCTCGTCTCCTGAGCTCCACAGCGTCATATCATGTATCCTATAATATTCGGTCTGACCCGAGCATTACAGTTAAATAACACCCGAGTCGGTCTGGAATACCAGCGTGAGAAAATCACACTCAATTTATTATTAAAGTTTCAAAAATCCTTTGAAAACAAAAGCATCTCGTAAGACCACGCCACAAATAAACATGTCGGGGTTTTACCTTACGATAGCTAAAACAATTTTTATAGAAATCCTTTGATATTATAATAGGGTCTATATACAAATACTTATAAAATAGCCGAAATTGTTACATGATTAAATTCCAGCTACTAGCCACAGAGTGGGTAATACAAACAAAACTCGTACAAGGCTCGTAGGGAGAATGGATTTCCAACTAATGACTAGGCACTGGGGTACCACCTGTCACAGTATGGGGCCTAGATCATCGTACCGAGGAGTACACCCGCTCTCCTGCAACACAAGGCCGGGACTACCCCTTACTGGATAATCCCGAGTGAGATCACCCTGCGGTTGGGATCAGCAACCGCGCACTAAGCCAAAATAAAAGGGACACCTAGACTGGAATGACCTCACCCTGCTTGGGTGCTACCTACCTAGCCTTGCTGCATAACCCTTGATTTTCAGTCATTCCCATTTGATGAGGCTTAAGGCTAAGCGTTACCTTTATAGAACATATCCCTTAGAATGCCCATCGTCCACCTGACGATGTTTCGCAAGCATTCATCCATACAAGTCCGTCCCGGGTCCGAACGGAACCGAAGGCACTATTCCTACTACCTCCATTTTGGAAATATCCTCAGGATTAGTAGCGACTAGCCCTTACACTTCACTGCTCCCTCTTCGAATCCAAAATCGTTTCCACGAAACGTACAAACCGGATCGAAGTGGTTTTCGAGAAATAAATCTCAATCCCGGTCTCTTCGAAACGATCAACGTTTTTGTCCAGTATTGATAGTCGGTGATTTAACTATCAATTAATATTCACAAACAACCATCCAACCAATAAATAATTTCCCAAATTATTTATTAACCTCAAAATATCTTCACAAGATATATTTCTATTCTCAAAACCTTTTGAAAACAGTTTGAAAACCATCTTTCCTTTCAGAATAAACTTTCCCAATTATTTTCCATCTCTTTTGAAATCACCAAGCACAAAACTAGATTTTAAAATAATTTAAAACACTTTACTTTGAAATATACTTTAAAACATTTATTTTAGAACTACTTCAATGATTTGTTAAAAAAATACATAATATATGAATATTTGAAAATAAGGTTACTTAATAAAATATAAAATTAGATTTTCACTTTTAAAAATAAAATACTAAGTCACTCATTAAATAATTATTGTTATAATAGATTAAAAGGAAATACTTACTTTAGAATTTAAATATTTAGAAATAGTAAATTTTTCAAAACATACTTCTTAAAACAACTTTAAACTTTTAATTTATATTTAAAAATTTACTTTGAAAACGTACTTGGTTATTCAGAGAAATTTCCAATCTCAATCACTTAAATCAATTTTCCAAATTGATTCCCAATTTATTCCATTTGAAATAAATTTCTTTACTTATCAGTTCATTTCAAAATTCATTAATTATGGACTTTATTATTATTTTCAGTTTGATTTTTAAATCCTTTAGCTGAAATATACAAATTTTCAGGTTATTCCCAATTTCTTCTTTATTCTTCTTCAATAATTTAAATCCTAAATTTAAAATAAATGTTTTGTTCTTTTAAACAATATCATTGAAGTTTAAGTTTTGTTAACTTTCTGTTTATTTAAATTTTCCTTCCCATACTCAAGATTTATTTATTAAAATTTTAAAGTCACTTTATTTCCTTTCCGGTTCATTCATAAATATATTCAACTTTTCTATAATTATTTTACTTACAACTTCACTTCTTTTATTTTCATTCCCAGACTCAAATTATATATTTGGTAATTCATTATTGCCCGATTATAACAATCAAGCCATAACATTCAATATTTCTACATAATTCATTGCAGAATACAAATATTCCGAACAGAGAATATTAAATACTTAAATAAAGTTGAGGGGTCCAGTTGGATCCCTCCAACCTGTTTTCCCTGCATCCACAGATGTTAGCACAATATAAAATGCAAATTCCAAATATATACCACACTACAGCACATAAATCAATTCAACCATTTCAAACAATTATTTAAATTTAATCATTTAAATTTAAATTTAACTGAGTGAGATTAACTCACCTTTTATTTCTACTTAGCAATCCATTCCAACCCATTTCATTCCAGCTTGTTTCTCAACTTTAGACCTTGTATAACATTATATAGTTTATTAACGCTTGAATTAATCCAATAATTTAAATTTAACTAATAATTTTTTTAAATTTTTTTTTTCATTCTTTTAACCATCAAAAGAAGTAAATAAATTATTAAAGTAGTTAGTCATTATAATACGTTATTTAAAAATAACTGGTAGATTTAAAAATGGGTATATCTATATTTATCTTATTTTTGGAACTACACATATGCTTATACTTATAAAGTAACATGTATTGGTTTAAAATATAATTCTTACATAAACTCTTAAATATTTTATTTCAAAAATTCCTATTTTTTTTTCTTTTTATTAAACCTAGTTATCAAAATAAATTGAATCTTATACCTTCCTAAAACTCCAGCTCGAAGACCATAAATCCACGACCTCGGCATGAACAGAATCCACTGTCGTTCCCTCAGCAACAGCCGCACTTCTCTGACTTGCCCTCGAGAACTACCCAACCGAACGATCGTTTCCCCATGCCCCTGCCCTTCCTCCACGCGCGCAGAATCCAACACGTCACCTCTTGCAGCCCTAGCCACGAACGTCGAACCCTTCCCAAATCGATACGATTCAATGATAGTGACGCGACTGCAGACGTCACGAGTCCTCCCGCGACCTTAACCCCCTTCGATTTGGAACCCAGATCCATCATGTTTCCCAATTTTGGTTTTTTTTTTAAGAACCGAGTAAGCTTCGCTCGGCATGGCTCGGTTGTGAGGAGGAACTGATTTTTTTTTTAAACCGAGAATTGTTTTTTTTAGCAGAAGGATGAGAAGCATACCCTCTTATTCCTCTTTTCGTTCATTCCTTCTGAACGAAGCCATTATCATTTTTTTTTCAAAATGTTCGGCTGAAAAGAAAGAAGGGGCAACGTGATTAGAAATAAAGTAAGGAGGCGTATACAAGAAGGCCCTAATTTTTTTTTTAAAATTAAATTTCATTAGATTATTTATCAATTTAAATTTCCAGCACGTTTATATTTCGTACACTAACTCCGAACAAAACGAAATTTGAAATCCGATAATAATTCAATATTACGGATCCAATGGAACTGGTTTCGTCGAGTTCTGAGACTGCGCCTCGGAAGGCTATTTTTTTAAAATTCAATTTAAACGATATAAAATTTTAAAACTGAACAAACCACTGTTAAATTCAATGTTACAACTTCTATTATCCTCAATGTTATCAATATAAATTTTATAAACCTTCAAATTATTTTTAACAGGCTTTAAAACTTTATATTCAACATTTTTCTCAACTTCACTTATTTAATTCAATAATTAAATTATCAAATAAATTGTGATATTCGTAATTCAAATTAAAATTATTCTATTGAATATTTAAAATCAATTAAACATTCCAATTTTAAATGCTCGAAAATTCCGGGCCGTCACACCTCCATAAAGAATTTCATCCTCGAAATTCAGTAAGGACTAAATACTAAACATAGTCATCATCTGTAACCACTCCTAACAACCATATTAGAATACATGACTAGAAACTATCTATATAAAGCTAATATAGACATACCGTTAAAGCAGATCGGGAAAAGTTTCTCTCAGTCATTCTCGTTATTGCTCTACTAAACTTTCACCAACTTGACTGTCTTGTTCCTCAACCTTTTCTCATCTCTCGCTACAACCTAAAATGGTTGTCTAACAAAAGTCAAATTAGGCTTTACTATCAAATCTTCCAACCCTATCGGAGGAATAGTAGTCTTTGGATCATGCACATACTTGCTAAGATGAGACGCATGAAACACATCATGGACATTTGTCATATCGCCCAGAAACTCTATCTGTATGTGAGCTTTCTGATCCTCTCAATGACTTAGAATGGACCAACATACCGCGGTGCCAATTTCCCCGACTTTCCAAATTGTACCATACCCTTCATCGGTGATACTTTAATGAAACCTTATCTCCAGTTGAGAATTCTAGGTCTTTACGCCTCTTATCTACGTAAATCTTTTGTCTGGATTGAGTTTCCTTCATCCTTTCTCGGATCAATACAATCTTTTATGTCGCCTCTCTAACCAGATCTGGACCTAAGACTAATTTGTCTCTAGTCTCCGGCCAATATGCTGGTGATTTGCATGGCCTTCCATAAAGCTTCAAAAGGCACCATTCTTATACTAGGCTGATAACTATTATTATAGGAAAATTTGACCAAATGTGGGTGATTTTCCAAGATCCACCAAGGTCCAATACACAAGCTCTTAGTAAACCCTCGAGTACCTTATTGACTTTTCTATCTGCCCATCTGTCTGTGGGTGATATGCAATACTCATTTTAAGCTTGGTACGTAACACCTCCTATAGACTCTTCCAGAATTCACTAGTGAACAAATCATCTTTGTCATTGACTGTACTACTAGGAATTCCCTGTAGTCTAACTATGATCCATACACTTTCATTTCGCCTATTTGACCATGGCAACCTGTCTATAAAATCCATGGATATCGAATCCCATTTCTAAACTGGAATCTTCAAAGGTTGAAGCAAGCTCCGGCTTCTGATGGTCGTCTTTCACTTGTTGATGGTTTGAACACTGCCTAACCCACAAGCCAACATCCCTCTTCATACCTTGCCAATAGAAGCTCCTTTTCATATCTAATACATCTTGGTACCTCTAGGATGAATCGTAAATTTAGACCGATAACATTCTCCAAGAACTTCTTTCCTTAAGTCATCAACATTCAAAACACACAAACGTCCCTTCTTTCTCAACCACGTTCTCTGGTCAAGATTAAAATCCTTTAGATCATTGATCTTAGTTCAACCTCAAGCCTTCTAATCTTCTCAACTAATACTAGAGCCTTCTAATCTTCTTGGCTAATACTAGATCCTCTTTCTACTTAGAAGCAATTATTTCGATTAATACTGGTCGAACTTCTAAATAGGACAACATGGTAGTGCTCTGACAAGAACAAGCAGTCGATCTTAACTACACACTACAAGTAATCAAAGCTTCTAAATCTTTCCATTCTGCTAATAAAGCTAACACCACATTTTGATGTTTTCTGCTAAAAGCATGCTACCTTATTTCTTTTCCTAGGAGTATACTCTATGCCAAAATCATAAGCAGCTAAAAACTCCAGCCATCTCTACTGTCTCATATTCAACTCCTTCTGAGAGAATAAATACCTTAAGGACTTATGATCTGTGTATAGTCTCTCCCTGAAGAGATATTGTCTTCAAATCTTCGGTGCGAAGATCACCGCTGCCAACTTCAAATCATGAGTAGGATATCTTACTTCATGCGGTCTAAGCTATCATGAAGCATAGGCAATAACTTTACCCTTCTGCATAAACACAAATTCTAATCCAGTCCCGCATGCATCAGTGTACACCACCTACCCCCCTTGGTTTCTGTCTGGAACAACTAACAGCAGTGCGTTGGTTAATAACTGCTTTAATTTAAGGAATGCTTCATCACATTTGTCAGACTAGACGTACTTCACATCTTTTCTAGTTAACTTAGTCAAAGGTGCTGCTATCAGCGAGAAATCCTTGATGAATTTTCGATAATATCCAGCAAGTCTAAGAAAACTTCTAATCTCAGTCACCATTTCTGGTTTTTTCAATTATTAACAGCTTCAATCTTATATGGATCGATTGACAAGCCCTTCCCTAAAATCGTACGACCAAAAACTTAACCTCTTTCTTCCAAAAATGACACTAGGAAAACTTTGCTTTTAGCCGATGTTGCCTCAACGTATGAAGCACTACTATAAGATGATATTCATGCTTCCCTTCATTCTTAGAGTATAACTAAATATTATCTATAAATACCAACATGAACCTATCCAAGTACTCTTGGAAGACTTGGTTCATCAAATCCATGAAGAAAGTAGGTTCATTCGTTAACCCAAATGACATTACTAAACATTCATATGAACCATAACCTAGTTCGAATTGTTATCAATGGGATATTGTCCTCTGCCACTCTTTACTGATGCAAACCTGCCGCCAAGTCAAACTGGGAAAAAAATTTGGCTCCACAGAGCTGATCAAATAGTTCATCACTTCTTGGCAAAGGATATTTATTCCTTATCATCCTCTCATTCAACTTACGATAGTCAATGCACATCCTCAACGACCCATTCGGTTTCTTCATGAACACCGTGGCCAATCCCTAAAGCGAACTGCTTGGTCTATTAAAATTCCTTTCTTCTAGATCCACTAGCTACACCTTCAATTCCTTCATCTAGGTCGGTGTCATCCTGCTACGTAGTCTACTAATAGGATCAGCTTCTGGCATAGGATCTATTCAAAATTCAACAGCTCGTTTCGGTGGCAGTGTTGTAACCGGCTCAAAGACATCTACAAACTCTCTCGCTACACGAACTTGAATTAACTCTTCTCCTACTTCCATAGCACTTAACAAAGCACAAATACTCCAGTTAGAATTCTCCATTGAGAATATGATTCGGTTATGAATATCAGGGTGTCTTAGTGATATCTCCCAATCATGGCAAAATATCCTAGCCTCGTACTTACCCAACCAATTCATACCCAAAATGATTCCGAAAACTACAAAATCGAAAATATACAGACTACATGCAAACTTATGACCTAATAATTCTAGTTCTAACTGGTCACATCTCATCCCCAAAGTTGTAAATCCTCCTATCGGATTCCCAACCCTTAAGGAAGTAACAAGGTATGTGGGTTCTAAGCATAACCTATCAACCAAACACTGAGATATAAATGAATGTTATGCACCGGTATTAAATAGTACCCTAACTGGTACACTCTGAATCAAAAGCATACCTTCCATCACAGTCTTCCCTTTTTCAGCTGCAGTTGGCCCATATGATGGTTCAATAGCAAAAACTTTTCCTCACCTGCCAGGTTCTGGACATTGATTCTTATAATGCCCTGTAACACCCCGATATTTTAGGAAAGAATAATTAAAAAATAATTAAAATAGAAGAAGTTATTATTAAGAGAAAATTTAAAGGAAACATGTAAATTAAAGTACACCTCACGTTTTTACACTAATAAATTAATGGAAATATAATTAATGAACTTAGACAACTGTAAAAAATGGACATTTTGCTAATATTGGAATTTAGCCATGAAACTTGTACCATTGTGTTCTGGAAATTTTCTGATTGATTTTCATATATAATGTTTACCAAAAGGTGTTCAAACGAAGAAGTTATGACATTTGAAGTTTTGGCATCAGAAACAATTATACGTAAGAAATTGGTAACTCACATTAATTATAATTGATTGATTAATTGCTGATGTGTGTTAAATTACATATGTACACAGTCAGCAATGAGTCGGTAGAATTATTAAAAAGGGAAACATACCGTATACACAAAATTTGTAATTATTTCAATAGCTTAATCATTTATGCGCACAATTAAATGTTCGAATTTGATTAATGAAATTAATTAGAAACAAAAGTATTGTATTAATATATACACACACACACATGTATAAGGAGAAAAATGGTAAAAAGATTTATTGACAATAAATGCACATTATTAGTAATTAATGTATGTTACAATTGTAATTAACATGCGTTACAACATTTACTAATGTGCATTAATTGAAAATTAACGTAGATTGTAAACATGTAAGATGAGGAAACTAAATTTGTTAATAAAATATATTCTTGAAGTTTAAATCTTTAATGTTTATAAACAGAAGATTAAAATGGAGAATAAAAAGTTAATAAATAAATGTTGTAACGGACAAGAATCAATGAAGAATGGTTAAAATTAGTAAGCAATCAATTAAGAAAATTGACTATAAATGAATAAAATTAACCATTGGATTGACTAGTTTAAATTGTCTATGTATATATACATATATCCTAATTAATTGTACACATTCAAAACTAAATAAATGTGTAACATGCCCAATTGATGAATAGATAAGGATTAGGAATAAATTGATTGGCTGAATTAATGACATAATTGACATTAATGAGAATGTATAACAAACGAAATTATTATGGATGTAAATTTAGAAACTTAAGATGGACTGATTGTTAGCAAGTGCAAATATTTAAAATAAATATCTAATGAGATTTATAAAATGGAAAACAATTTGTAAAGTCAATTAAGAGGGAGAGTATAATCTAGTGACGTGGTTTTTGATTTCCTAGCGTTCCATTCGTCCAGCTTCATATATGATATGTTCTTCAACTCGATCTGGTCCTTCCATTCATGCATCCGATGACACCTATTCAGCCTATGACGTGGTTGCATCCTATTCAATGCCCAAATCCAACAGTCTGAGATCCACTTCTACTGTAACGACCCGTAATTTTTAATGGTTTTTTAACGTAATTAATTGAAATTTTGCTTGAAATTTAATAATTAAATTTTTCAATGAAATTTGATAATTTGAATACGTCTATTTAAACATAGCAAATGTTAAATTTTCCATCAGAAAATTTATATGTTGTTCTATTGTGTAATTTTCAATTTCATTTTAAATCAGTTGAAATTAGATGAAAATAGAAGGTTTTCAAAATTTAATTATTTTTACATAACAAAATTGTTTATTATTTTCTGAGTGACACGTCATATTTTTTTGTCGCTAAATTGGACTTCTCTTGCTTTATCTATCTTATTTTTGTCAAATTAGCAGTAGTTTGGCAGCGAAATATTGACTTTTTATAGGATGGTCGTATCATTGGTATCTGTGAACCGTGTTGTGTTCTGCGCATCATGCTGATCTCCACGGTATATTCATTTGTGTATTTTAAAGTCCGGCACGCGATAGAATCTATGAAAAAGGTAACCGTAACGATGTCCGTTTCGTGCCTTTTGAGCTTTCTGTGTCTTTTCTTTTGTTCATCTATTACAGTTAATAGCCACTAGCCGTAATGATTTCGAGAATTCATAGGCTGACTATTACCATTCCCTATATTCAATTTTATTTACCGGATCGTTTGATATATTCTCTGTCATTTTTCCTTCTTGTTGTTCTACTTATTCATTCGAGAAAATATACATAATAAAGCATATATAAGTTGTATTCTATTGTTTTTTGGCCTACTCGTGTTCTTTTTCATACCTTCCCTTCCATGGCCACAACTTGTTCACCCTCTAATGATAGGCAGTCAGTGCCGATTTTCCCTTCAACCTCCCGCCGAAACCCCATCACAACACCCGCTCTCTCCATTGTCGCTTGTACCAACCCTTGGCCTCAGCCTCTCCTATACCCTATAGCCGAAAGAAAACCCACTGACCTCACACTTCATCTCCTATGCATGGCAGCCTCCTTCCCAGTAGCTACCCCCATCTCCACCTGAATCTAACCGACCAAACCTCCGAAAGACCCCTGCCACACCCAGAACCGAGAAACCCGACCCATTCACTTCCCCACATGACCTTCTTTCCCCTTCCCTCCACCCTAACCGCAGCGCCACATCACCAGACCCAATAACCTCCGCCCTTTCACTAGCTCTGACCACACCCACCACAGCAACCCGCATCGAGCCCGCCTGCCTTCCCTCTGTCCACTTATATTTACTTGTTTTTTCTTTTACAATTCTTTATTCATACATATAATATACACTTTGAAAATATGTGTTTATAATATTATGTAATATGATTTATGGTGTTGTGCATGCATAGTTTGCTTTTGTTTGGCCGAGCTGTTCACCTTAGATTTGCTGGGAAGTGCTCATTCTTTCTTTTGAATCTGTTCTTTTTTTTGGAGATATAAAATATAACAATAGAATATATATTGTTTATACATATATATTTGGTTTTTTCAAATTATCTTCCTTTATAATATATATATTTATACAAGGTTGCGTGTATTGCCTATAGCCTCTCAATCCTTTTTATTTATATATAGGTATATATACATAACCTATTATTTATAGGTATATGTTAGTTGTATATAGTTATATATATAGTTATAGCATAGTAGTCTTGTTTTGCTGTGAAGAAAAAAAACAGTAATATAGATATACAAAGTTATATTTTGCACCAAGTATTTATTTTTCATTTCTGTCTTGTTTTATAATCAAACCTTTTATTTCATATAATATATTAGTTTATATAGTAGATCGGTTGTTTACAACGTATACATCAATGTATGTATATATGTATATATATATATATGGCCTGTTTGTTTGTTATGTGTAAGTTTATATTAGTTTTGTATACAATCTGTTCGCGTATATGTAAGTATAACTTGTTATATATGAGTTGTTAGTTTGTATATGAGTATATACATGAGTTTCATTATAAGGTAAGGGTCTTATTTTAACTTAGATTTTAAGTAGCATTGATCTGGAATATGTATATATATAGAGATTTATTCTATTTATGTTTAAATTAAATAATGATTTTGATATATATATATATATATATATATATATATGTATATGTATGTATGTATGTGTGTGTGTATGTATATGTATATTGTAACAACCCGCATATTTATCGATTTTAAATTTAAATATTTTATTTAAATATTTTATCGTTTGTCGGATTTTGGTCCGAAAAGCTACTTTTTGCATACGGTCGAATTGGGACTCGAGACCACCCCCATTGAGTTCAAAATGACGTTTGCGACCTTTTTGAGTATAAGCTTCGATATGTTTGGAGAAAGTTGAATTTTGCTACTTTTCACTTAGGGTTTTGGTTTGGGTTGAGCCCACTTATGTATTCAGTCCCAACCCCTCTCCTCTTCATTCACTTCTTTTCTATTTTCCTAACACTCAAGCTCAAGCAAAAAATGGAGGAAGAGAATGGGAAATAGAAATTCCTAAGCCCTAGCTTGCTTTGCAAATCCAACTTCTAGCTCCAAAATCTATGAGAACCCATTGGTAAGCTTCCTCTTCTTCTTCTCCACCACATTCTCTCTTTGATTTCAAGAAATTTCCTAAACCTAATTTAGGGAATGTTTCTCTTTTAAGCTTAGATTCAAGCTTGTTGAGTTGGAATTAAAGAGTGCTTGTTCTTGCCATTGCTTCATAGCATCTTCTTCATTGATTTAGGTTCAAAGGTGAGATTTTTAATCTCACATCTATGCTTATAATTCTCTTCTATTGTTAGGTATGAATTCCTAACACTTATTCATGTGCATTTGATTTTGATTTTTGATTGCTTTTGTGAATATTCCAATTTCTAGTGTTTTGAGTTCAATTCGTTAAAAATCCTAACTTGGATGTTTGAACATGTTTTTGGTGATGCATCGAGGAGCTTATAGGGCCGGGTAGTCGATTGGCATAATCTCTTAGCGCCGTTGCTCGAGAGAATGCAATTTGGTCAAGATTTAACCTCATTTGTAATAGGCAGAGAAGAGGCTGGAAACAGGTTCGGCCGACCGACCCCCCTGGTCCGGTCGACCGACCTTGACCTGCTAGTATAAGTGCCTCTGTTTCTGGTTCGGTCGACCGACCCCCTGGTTCGGTCGACCGACCTGATGCCCGAGAAGTTTTCAACCTATGGTTCGGTCGACCGACTCAGGGAGTCCGGTCGACCGACCTACTACTATTTGCCAGATTAGCCTATATTGCTAGTCCGTTTGAATATCCAACTTTAATCGATTCGTGTTGTCTCCTTTTTATTGTTGTCATTTATTATCGACTTTGATGACCTTTTCTTTGGGAATTTATATATATCCACTTTGATGGATTTGATATCGATTTCTTTGGATTTTATTCACGTCTTCGAATGTGAATTTTTATGCCCGATTGTTTCTACAATCACTTCTATGATTTGTCACTTTAAAATATAAAGGTTTTCTATACTAGTAGTAAATATCAAAACTCTTTCTTCAAATGATTTCAACACTATTTTATTACAAAGCTCGTTTTCTCAAACCGATTTCCAATCCATTAGTATATACAAACCTTTACCTCACTCGTATGAGAAATCTAATTAAACGACTTAGTAAAACAAGTGGTATGAAACGCTTGCGTTTACTTCGTCGGTTAATTCTTGGACTTGTTCGATTGAATCTCTTGTGACAATTTTCTAGTGGAGATCTACAATTTGTTCGTAAATATTTAAGTTAAGCTAGTGGTTATGGGACATGAAGCTAAGCTCATATATTTACTAGCTTATTGTAATTGACACTTCTCTTTGATCATGACGATCATCTTTGTGGTTTAGACTAGCAATATGCGATGTCTCTTTGTCTATGTGGAGGACTGTTCCTCATTTTTATTGAGTTTCGTCTCATTTCTCACATGGGTCGTACCTTTTTAGGTGCGTCAATGTTTTATTATGCATGGGGTGTACCTTTCTAGGTGCATCGATGTTTGTTTATACATGGGTCGTACCTTTCTAGGTGCGTCAATGTTTATTTATGCATGGGGTGTACCTTTCTAGGTGCATCGATGTTTATTTACTTTGTGGAGCAATCGGCTCAATAAGTCGGGACATGGGGCGTATCTTTCTAGGTGCGTCAATGTTCGTCTATGCATGGGGCGTGTCTTTCTAGGTGCGTCGATGTTCGACTTAGCATGGGGTGTATCTTTCTAGGTGCATCGGTGTTAGACATTACATGGGGTGTATCTTTCTAGGTGCATCGATGTTTATTTATGCATGGGGTGTACCTTTCTAGGTGCATCGATGTTTGTTTATACATGGGTCGTACCTTTCTAGGTGCGTCAATGTTTATTTATGCATGGGGTGTACCTTTCTAGGTGCATCGATGTTTATTTACTTCGTGGAGCAATCGGCTCAATAAGTCGGGACATGGGGCGTATCTTTCTAGGTGCATCGATGTTCGTCTATGCATGGGGCGTGTCTTTCTAGGTGCGTCGATGTTCGACTTAGCATGGGGTGTATCTTTCTAGGTGCATCGGTGTTAGACATTACATGGGGTGTATCTTTCTAGGTGCATCGATGTTTATTTATGCATGGGGTGTATCCTTCTAGGTGCATCGATGTTTATTTATGCATGGGGCGTATCTTTCTAGGTGCGTCGATGCTAGAGCATGGGGCATATCTTTCTAGGTGTGTCGATGTTCGACTGTACATGGGGCCTGTCTTTCTAGGTGCGTCGATGTCCAGTTTGTGGGATTGGCCATTCTTTTTATTGTGATTTGGTTCATCGGATGTCCCGCTGTACGACGTCGTTGTTCCCTTTGATTGTGATTTGGTTCATCGGATGTCCCGCTGTACGACGTCGTTGGTCCTTTTTATTGTGATTTCTGGATTTCGTGTGTTGATTTCTGGAATTTATGTTTCACCAACTTTTACGATGGGCATTGATATATATGTCATATATTGTGGCTTGGTGAATGAAATTAGGAGTATGACATTCCTTTTTATCTTGAGTAGATTATTGTGATATTGATTAATCTCTTGTTGATTTTCAATTACTTATTTATCACAGCTTGGCATTATGATTATTATATGTTTATGTCATACCTCTTATTATATATCACTTCATCTGATATTTATAGCTAGACTGATCCGTTTATTATTTTCTTATTAAATAATACTCGAGTCAGACCGAGATGTTACAGGTGCTTCTGCTTGACTTTACATCCGGGATTACCTCCTTGACTTTTGGTTAACTACTTTAGTTAGTAGTTTTTGTTGTATACATTTAAGATATAGACTTCTTGATGTATACATATTTTTGTCTAGCACTTGTATCTATTCTTTTTGATATTGTGGATCTTGTTTGACCACTACTCTGATGTACACTTTCATGTGTTATATTCATATCTATTTCCGCCTTTGTGATATGAATTGTCTGTGACTGATTTGTGTTATGTTTATTTCTATATTTGTTTCCAAAGATATTATAGCCACTGTGTAGTAGCTTTGAGTTTGTGTCGGCATGTCGGATTTCCACTTGAAAAGAATTGCATGCTATACTATCTGACATATCGATGCTCGCACAAAGCAATTACACGGATGGTCGCTCCTCAACAGCCTTATTCTCCGTGCTAGTCGACAACATTACTCCGTAGTTTTCTTGGCTAGCGTGGGTATAGAGGTGGGGCGTCACAACTTGGTATCAGAGCCAAACTTCGGAACAATATGGAATCTTATAACAAGGATCATCGTCCTAAGTCTTTCTTAGGAGTCGTGCTTTAGGATTTTATTCGAGTCTTCGTACCGATTCATCCTATTTTTCTTTATGATTCCTTGTTTTATCTATCAAGAATTGCTTGATATTTATCTTGAGAATAACTTTTTCCTCTTCTTTCTTTCTTTCTTAAAGAAGAGAAATGGTTAGACCTGGCCATCCCAGCGCCGGTCAATCTAGTGCTACTCCCCTGGATGGAGTATTCTTGTCTGCTCAACAACTTTTGGATCTTGCAAAGAATCAAGAGTTTATCTATGCTTTGAGTAAGAACCCCGAAATGGTTCTACCTTTGAAACTTGAAGTTTCTTTCAATCAGCTTGTGGATGTTACTCTTCTTCATGGAGAGGTTGGTAAAGGAAGTGTTTGTGATATTGGGACTTCCAAGAAGAGGCATATTAAGTTCAAGAGCCTTAATCCCAATAAGAGAGTGAAGCAAACTACTTTTGTAGTAAAGACTCCAATCCCTAGTCGTGGAGGATGCTACAATTGTAATTCTATGGAACACTATGCGAATATGTGTCCAAAACCCCATTCTTGTCGCTATTGCAAGAAACCAGGTCATCTTTTATCTGCGTGTCCCAAACTTTTGAACAAGGACATGAGAAAGCTAAATATTGTGCAAGCCCCTAGCAACTCTTCTCTTGGTCAAGGTACTTTTCATTCAATCCTTGATGGTTGTTTTAATTCGTGAGCTTTCTATTTGAGTTCTTTTTGATATGGGTTCCATCTCACTATTTATATCAAAAGAACTTGTCGATTATTTTTCTTTGAATATTTTGGGCTTGATGGCTTCTTTGAGGATTGTGAATCCGGATGGTAGATCCGCAACACTCAATTTTCTTTTTATTGATGTCGAAATTATTTTATGAGACTTTTCTTTCCGAGCCGATATTTTTACTTAGGCTTCGGAATTGATTTTTTTGAAAGGATCGGCTTAATCATTGTGAAACCCATATCCTATTTTTCGAGTGGACTATTCATCTTCGACATTTTCAATCTGTTAAGCAGATTTCTATTTTTTCCTTTATGATTTTGATTCCAACTTGATGGCATCATTTTATTCCTTAAGCCCACTTATAAGGAAAGTGTTATTTCTCTCATTCGTGTAGTTTGAGAAATTTTCCGGTATTTTTGAGTTTGTCTTAGGATTATCACCTAAGAAATCTTTTGTGTGGTGTTAAGGTCTTTTCAGTTTGACTTTACCACCGGTTTTCATTTGCTACGAGTTGCGGAAGTTAGCAGTCCACTTACCGCATTCCGCACTCGTTATGATTCTTATGAATGACTTATTATGTCATTCAAATTGTCCAGCTTATTTCATCCATTTTATAAATCGAATATTCTATGAATATTTCGATGAGACTATTCTTGTATTTACTGATTTTGGATGAAAATAGTAATTTAAAATTTTGCAAATCTTTTTCATAAGATTTATTTATAAGTAAAACTGGATTTTGTTCTTGAAACGAACAAAGAATATTCTTAAAACTTTTTAAGAGATTTATTTATCCTATAAAAGATGATTTTGTGATTGTATTGCCCGTTGAGTGCTTTAAGAATTTTGGTCGATGCGCTTGATCAACGTTATCGATAGGAATTTCCTAAACGCTTTGATGAGACAATCAGACACGATGTATTGACTTGTAAAACGTAAAAATTTTCTAGAAAGATAATTACATAAAGATAAGTGTAATTTTGAAAGTTTTAACTTTATGGGAAAGAAGATTATTTAAAAGAAATTCTTTCTTTTCGAAACTCTTATTCTTGTGATTCCTGAAGGGGAACCAAGACTTTGCTATTTGTACCGATACTAGTCATATTGGTTTGTATGCCGTTCTCTTGCAAAGGAGAACGTGCTATCACTTGTGCTTCTAAATCATTATAGCCTATCGAGACTAGATATACCACTCATGATCTAGTGCTCGCGGTTATTGTTCCTACTTTTAGAGTTTTGCATCATCATTTTTAGGGGAGGAATTTGTTCTCCATCTCGATCATAAATCCTTGGAATATTTATTTTTTCATAAGGAACTTCATGTTGACTCGAGTTCCTAGCATCTTATGATCTTGATATTCTTTTATTCCCGAGAAGGGAAATCGTGTTGCCAATGCGCTTTGTCGTAAGCAACAAGTGGTTGATTCTTTGACGTTGTCTGAATGGAATTATCTTTCCATCAAGTTCATCGGACGTTTTGATACACTTCGTTTTATTGAGTTCATCTCATTTCTTTTATGGACTAGCGTCCGATGTCCTTTTATTGTGTTCGGTTCATTGGACGTACCATTTTGTACTACGTCGGTGTTCTGAAATCATTCGGGCTTCGGATCATTGGACGTACCATTTTTGTACTGCGTCGGTGTTCCGAATTATTTGATTCATTGGATGTACCGTTTGTACTACATCAATGTCTTTCCTTTCGATTCATTGGATGTACCGTTTGTACTACATCAATGACTTTGCTGTTTGATTCATTGGATGTGCCGTTTGTACTACATCAATGTCTTTGCTTTTGATTCATTGGATGTACCGTTTGTACTACATCAGTGTCTTTGATTCATTGGATGTACCGTTTGTACTACATCAATGACTTTGTTGTTTGATTCATTGGATGTACCGTTTGTACTACATCAATGTCTTTGCTTTTGATTCATTGGATGTACCGTTTGTACTACATCAGTGTCTTTGATTCATTGGATGTACCGTTTGTACTACATCAATGACTTTGCTGTTTGATTCATTGGATGTACCGTTTGTACTACATCAATGTCTTCGCTTTTTGATTCATTGGATGTACCGTTTGCACTACATCAATGACTTGGCTTTTTGGTTCATTGGACGTACCATCTTTGTACTACGTCGGTGTTCCAAATTATTCGAGTTTCTAGTTTCCCGGGCGTACCGTATTTGTACTACGCCGTTGCACCGGCTCAACTTTCTGCTATTCTTGACGTTATTTCACGTCTTTTAACTATGGAAATGCTTTTATGTTTTCGGTTTTTATTCTTGAGCCCGGTGTTATTGAGGGATTGAAGTTTCACCAAATTTGACTTTTAAGCAACATTCTATTCGCATCATTGCTTTGGAGGTTGAGCGCCTTCGATTTAAAGATATTCTTTTTGATAAAAGTTCAATGGTTCTCAAATCCTAAGAATTGCTCATGTGAAATCTTGAGAATTCATCGAACGAAAACTTTCGGATTTACTCCTTCGTGCTCTTTATGGTGGACTTCTTGATTCAAATTTTCTTTTGTGTTAATATGCTTCCACGGTTGTTACTATATATTTCCTTCTTAATTATTGCGAGGACGCAATTTCTTTAAGGAGGGGAGTCTGTAACAAACCGCATATTTATTGATTTTATATTTAAATATTTTATCGTTTGTCGGATTTTGGTCCGAAAAGCTACCTTTTGCATACGGTCGAATTGGGACTCGAGACCACCCCCATTGAGTTCAAAATGACGTTTGCGACCTTTTTGAGTATAAGCTTCGATATGTTTGGAGAAAGTTGAATTTTGCTACTTTTCACTTAGGGTTTTGGTTTGGGCTGAGCCCACTTATGTATTCAGTCCCAACCCCTCTCCTCTTCATTCACTTCTTTTCTATTTTCCTAACACTCAAGCTCAAGCAAAAAATGGAGGAAGAGAATGGGAAATAGAAATTCCTAAGCCCTAGCTTGCTTTGCAAATCCAACTTCTAGCTCCAAAATCTATGAGAACCCATTGGTAAGCTTCCTCTTCTTCTTCTCCACCACATTCTCTCTTTGATTTCAGAAATTTCCTAAACCTAATTTAGGGAATGTTTCTCTTTTAAGCTTAGATTCAAGCTTGTTGAGTTGGAATTAAAGAGTGCTTGTTCTTGCCATTGCTTCATAGCATCTTCTTCATTGATTTAGGTTCAAAGGTGAGATTTTTAATCTCACATCTATGCTTATAATTCTCTTCTATTGTTAGGTATGAATTCCTAACACTTATTCATGTGCATTTGATTTTGATTTTTGATTGCTTTTGTGAATATTCCAATTTCTACTGTTTTGAGTTCAATTCGTTAAAAATCCTAACTTGGATGTTTGAACATGTTTTTGGTGATGCATCGAGAAGCTTATAGGGCCAGGTAGTCGATTGGCATAATCCCTTAGCGCCATTGCTCGAGAGAATGCAATTTGGTCAAGATTTAACCTCATTTGTAATAGGCAGGGAAGAGGCTGGAAACAGGTTCGGCCGACCGACCCCCCTGGTCCGGTCGACCGACCTCGACCTGCTAGTATAAGTGCCTCTGTTTCTGGTTCGGCCGACCGACACCCCTGGTTCGGTCGACCGACCTGATGCCCGAGAAGTTTTCAACCTATGGTTCGGTCGACCGACTCAGCGAGTCCGGTCGACCGACCTGCTACTATTTGCCAGATTAGCCTATATTGCTAAGCCGTTTGAATATCCAACTTTAATCGATTCGTGTTGTCTCCCTTTTATTGTTGTCATTTATTATCGACTTTGATGACCTTTTCTTTGGGAATTTTAGATATATCCACTTTGATGGATTTGATATCGATTTCTTTGGATTTTATTCACATCTTCGAATGTGAATTTTTATGCCCGATTGTTTCTACAATCACTTCTATGATTTGTCACTTTAAAATATAAAGGTTTTCTATACTAGTAGTAAATATCAAAACTCTTTCTTCAAATGATTTCAACACTATTTTATTACAAAGCTCGTTTTCTCAAACCAATTTCCGATCTATTAGTATATACAAACCTTTACCTCACTCGTATGAGAAATCTAATTAAACGACTTAGTAAAACAAGTGGTATGAAACGCTTGCGTTTACTTCGTCGGTTAATTCTTGGACTTGTTCGATTGAATCTCTTGTGACAATTTTCTAGTGGAGATCTACCATTTGTTCGTAAATATTTAAGTTAAGCTAGTGGTTATGGGACATGAAGCTAAGCTCATATATTTACTAGCTTATTGTAATTGACACTTCTCTTTGATCATGACGATCATCTTTGTGGTTTAGACTAGCAATATGTGATGTCTCTTTGTCTATGTGGAGGACTGTTCCTCATTTTTATTGAGTTTCGTCTCATTTCTCACATGGGTCGTACCTTTTTAGGTGCGTCAATGTTTTATTATGCATGGGGTGTACCTTTCTAGGTGCATCGATATTTGTTTATACATGGGTCGTACCTTTCTAGGTGCGTCAATGTTTATTTATGCATGGGGTGTACCTTTCTAGGTGCATCGATGTTTATTTACTTCGTAGAGCAATCGGCTCAATAAGTCGGGACATGGGGCGTATCTTTCTAGGTGCGTCGATGTTCGTCTATGCATGGGGCGTGTCTTTCTAGGTGTGTCGATGTTCGACTTAGCATGGGGTGTATCTTTCTAGGTGCATCGGTGTTAGACATTACATGGGGTGTATCTTTCTAGGTGCATCGATGTTTATTTATGCATGGGGTGTACCTTTCTAGGTGCATCGATGTTTGTTTATACATGGGTCGTACCTTTCTAGGTGCGTCAATGTTTATTTATGCATGGGGTGTACCTTTCTAGGTGCATCGATGTTTATTTACTTCGTGGAGCAATCGGCTCAATAAGTCGGGACATGAGGCGTATCTTTGTAGGTGCGTCGATGTTCGTCTATGCATGGGGCGTGTCTTTCTAGGTGCGTCGATGTTCGACTTAGCATGGGGTGTATCTTTCTAGGTGCATCGGTGTTAGACATTACATGGGGTGTATCTTTCTAGGTGCATCGATGTTTATTTATGCATGGGGTGTATCTTTCTAGGTGCATCGATGTTTATTTATGCATGGGGCGTATCTTTCTAGGTGCGTCGATGCTAAAGCATGGGGCATATCTTTCTAGGTGTGTCGATGTTCGACTGTACATGGGGCGTGTCTTTCTAGGTGCGTCGATGTCCAGTTTGTGGGATTGGCCATCCTTTTTATTGTGATTTGGTTCATCGAATGTCCCGCTGTACGACGTCGTTGTTCCCTTTGATTGTGATTTGGTTCATCGGATGTCCCGTTGTACGACGTCGTTGGTCCTTTTTATTGTGATTTCTGGATTTCGTGTGTTGATTTCTGGAATTTATGTTTCACCAACTTTTACGATGGGCATTGATATATATGTCATATATTGTGGCTTGGTGAATGAAATTAGGAGTATGACATTCCTTTTTATCTTGAGTAGATTATTGTGATATTGATTAATCTCTTGTTGATTTTCAATTACTTATTTATCACAGCTTGGCATTGTGATTATTATATGTTTATGTCATACCTCTTATTATATATCACTTCATCTGATATTTATAGCTAGACTGATCCGTTTATTATTTTCTTATTAAATAATACTCGGGTCAGACCGAGATGTTACAGGTGCTTCTGCTTGACTTTACATCCGGGATTACCTCCTTGACTTTTGGTTAACTACTTTAGTTAGTAGTTTTTGTTGTATACATTTAAGAAATAGACTTCTTGATGTATACATATTTTTGTCTAGCACTTGTATCTATTCTTTTTGATATTGTGGATCTTGTTTGACCACTACTCTGATGTACACTTTCATGTGTTATATTCATATCTATTTCCGCCTTTGTGATATGAATTGTTTGTGACTGATTTGTGTTATGTTTATTTCTATATTTGTTTTCGAAGATATTATAGCCACTGTGTAGTAGCTTTGAGTTTGTGTCGGCATGTCGGATTTCCACTTGAAAAGAATTGCATGCTATACTATCTGACATATCGATGCTCGCACAAAACAATTACACGGATGGTCGCTCCTCAACAGCCTTATTCTCCGTGCTAGTCGACAGCATTACTCCGTAGTGTTCTTGGCTAGCGTGGGTATAGAGGTGGGGCGTCACATATATGTATGTATATATTTATGTATATATATATATATATGTATGTATGTGTATGTATATGTATATGTATATGTATGTATATATTTATGTATGTATATATATATATATGTATGTATGTTAAATTTTATATTGATTTTTGAGAAATTATATAACGACATATGATACATTTCATTTTAGCTATATCAAGCTAATTTTAATTTGTTTCATCGATTCCTATTATCAGCTTTGTTCGTCGAATCCGTGTTCACCTTGCTTTGCTTTGAGATTTGTCAATTCGGGTTCGTGATTCAATTCATAGCTTGTCGCGTTGTCTATCTTCTCTATCCTCGAAAGGTGAGAAATCACTCAAGATTAACATTCTTATAGTTAGTAAATTTGATTTCACTTGAGACGACAATTGAAATATGCTGTTAAATTTGAATTGCTAGTTATTTAATTGTTAAATATGATATGACGTTGTCTGCAATGTTCACCTGTGATATATGACACCATATTCTGTTGTGTATATTTCATTTAATTTGTTACTGATGATATATGCCTTTTTTGTATGTTATATCATTATCATATTTGTTCTCACTTTGCAAGTTCCCTGTTAGTTTAGAAATCCCTATGAGTTGAAATGATACAAACCCGAGCGATATTATAAATTAGGGGAAGATCGTTATGGTTGAAATGATAAATCCAAGCGATTTTCATTGACTTTTGAAATTTGGGGATTGCGGGTTGAAATGATATATACCCATAGATATTTAAATTGCAGACTGAAGTAATAAATATCCGTTTCACTTGACCATATGATAGAAAATTATATACGGACACCGTTGGTCTATATTTTGATAATCATTTCCAAAGTTTTCAAAGGAAATATATGGTTTTTAATAAATATCAATTTTTAAAATATAATATATATATAAATGTTATTTTTATATATGTCTAAATTTTAGATTTTTGAAATTATATGTTTTGGAAATTTTAAATTTATAAGTTAGTTTTGAAAATAAAATTTTTAAGATTTTACTTATAATTTTATTATTTTAAAAAAGAAAATATACATAAAAATAGATTTAATATAAAATAAATTTAATAATAATATTTAATTTAAAAAAATTAATTTAGTTAGCATATAATATGTTACGTATTTATTTAAAATTTTATTTTTAAAAATAGATTTTGTAATAACATTAATAAATTAAGGTTGGGAAGCTTAATTGAAATTGATTTGAAATTTTATTTGTTTAAGAATTAAAATTAAATGAAATTGATTTGAAATTTATTGAATTTGAGATTTTAAAGGTATGAGTTTATAACCTGATTTCTGATTAAAGGTTATTAAATGAATATTTTTGAATTTAATTGAAATGAGATATTTAGTTTATTTAAATTTGTAATTTGAAATTTTATTTAAATGTTATTGGATTGATTAAGTGAATATTTCAAACTAAATAAGAGTAAAGTTGAATTTGACATATAAATGAAATTTATCAAATTGAGTTATTGTAAAATGTTTGAATACTCATCCAAACCTATTGAAACTGAAATGGTTTAATTTGTAGTCCAAATCCACATTTGAAATCGATATAAATTAAAAAAGGTTTATGAAGAATTTGAATTGAATTGTAATTGAGGAACTGAGATTAACTTAAATGAAATGTTGGAGTTTAAGTTGATTTGAAACGATTTGTGGAATTGAATGAAACAGTTCCAATTTGGAACTATTTCAGTATAATCTCTTTAGCTAAATATAAACTATTTTTAATTTACAACTATTTTAATATATAAATTATTTTAATATATAAACTATTTTAATTTATAACTATTTTAATACATATATATTTCAACATCTAAACTGTTTAAGTTAGAACTGTTATGATCTTAAAACTATTATGATTTCACAAATGTTATGATTTCAAAAGTGTTATAATTTCGAAAATGTTATAATTTTGAAATTATTACGATTCTTGAAATAAATATTATGTAAAGTGAATAATGATATTGAATTAATATGGTTTGAAATGAATTCTTGAAATAAATATTATGTAAAGTGAATAATGATATTGAATTAATATGGTTTGAAATGAATATAGTATTTTTGATATGAAGTATGAACTATTTGAAATAAAATGATCACGGTGTGAAAGAAGCGTTTGGTTGTTAAAGACACCGGGATCGGATATTGTCATACTCTCTGCCAACGTCAAAAACACTTTAACAACTGTGTACTTGGTGGAGATTCCAGAACGAAGTAGGATGGTTTGGCGACGATTCCATACCAGGTTTAGCGCAGCCCATACTCTCATGAGTCAGCTTGATGTGGCTAATACAGGAGCCACGTTGGGCCAAGTGAGGTCATTCCTCCTATTGGACACATTTCTTCGATTCCATTCTATTACTTTGTGATTTGATTGGGTGCACCTTTGATTTGAGAGTGTGTCTCGAGTTGGGAGGTAGTAGCTGCTATGCATTACCACCAGTTCGGATCCGCAAATGGTATATCTACCCTGGCATTGCATCGCGTGCCTTGTCACACGGTCTATCGCGCCTTCTACGAGTTTGGTTTGTGTCGTACCTATGGAGTGCTCTCTGATAGCCCCTTTGCGAGTGGAGTTTACAGTATCTGTATAGACTACGACATCATATAAAATGTGTTAAGGGGGATATGGGTAATGCCTTAACGCTATTTTAATACTTTACTTTACTGATAGACATATTATAATAGCGTATATTACTACATAATAGATAGTTTCACGGATTCTTAGTGGATGGAAATCCCAAACATCCTTTAAGTTACTTATATTTCAGTTGACATTTCACTTGAGTTAAATTTACTATATAAGAATGTTAATCCTAACTCGAGCGTTTTGTGTTTTGCATTATGCTCGGATCAGATTGAGTGTCACAACATTTGACACTCACCTTAGAGATTAGAGGTTTGCTTGAAGATATGTCTTATCGATTCAGCTTTTCCAGTTGTTTTGTGACGACCCTCCCTTCTCGACCCTCGGAAATCGACACAAAATACACCATAGAATAATATGCCAATGCTCGAGTGCCGAAAAAGACAGATTGTTGAAGGAAAAGAAAGAAGATAGAAGAAAGAAGGAACTAAATAATAATAGAATCTCACAATCGCAGTGGAATAGAATATAATACATAATATCAGATCTTTACACAAAATGAAAACTATACATGTTTTATATATTACATCATCAGAGTATTACAAACAAACAACAATTACCAACCTGACAATTTCAAATAATCATAGCAGCGGATATAAACAAATACGGTAATACGTCTCGGACTCCAGCTCCTCTCCTGAGCTCCACAGCATCCTTTCCTGTAATCGATAATACTCGGTCTGACCCGAGCATTATAATAAAATAACACCCGAGTCAGTCTAGAATACTAGCGTGAGAGAAATACACCCAAAATGATTATTAAAGTTTCAAAATCCTTTGAAATCAAGAGCATCTCGTAAGACCACGCCATAAATAAACATGTCGGGTTTTTACCTTAAGATTGCAAAAACATTTCTCATCAAAGTCCTCTGATATTATAATAGTGTCTATATACAAATACTTATTCAAATAGCTGAAATTGTTACATGATTAAATTACAGCATACTAGCCACAAAGTGGGTTATACAAAAAAACCCGTAAAAGGCACGTAGGGAGAATGGATTTCCAACTAATGACTAGGCACTGGGGTACCACCTGTTATAGTACGTGGCCTAGATCACCGTACCGAGGATCCCTCCCGATCTCCTGTAACACAAGACCGGGACTACCCCTTACTGGATAATCCCGAGTAAGATTACCCCATGGTTGGGGTGCTACCGACTTAGCCTAATGGGTGCTACCCACTTAGCCTTGCTACATATCCCCTGATTTTCAGTCATTCTCGGTTGATGAGGCTCGAGGCTAAGCATTACCTTTTTAGAACATATCACTTAGAATGCTCACCATCCACGTGACGATGTTCTGAAAGCATTCATCCATACAAGTCCGTCCTGGGCCCGAATGGAGCCGAAGGCACTACTCTTACTACATCCATTTTGGAATTACCCTCAGGATTAGTAGCGACTAGCCCTTGCACTTCACTACTCCATCTTCGATTCCAACTCTTGTTTTCCCCACGAAAACGTACAAACCGAATCAAAGTGGTTTTCGAGAAATTAATCCTGATCCCAGTCTCTTCGAAACGATCAACCATTGGCCAATATTGATAGTTGGTGATTTAACTATCAATTAACATTCACAAACAACCATCAAACATAAATAATCTCCCAAATTATTTATTAATCTCAAAATATCTTCGTCGGATATATTTCCACTTTCAACCCTTTTGAAAACAGTTTTCGAATCCACTCTCTTCTCATGGAATGAATTCCCAAATATTTATTTCCACTGAAATCACCAAGTATAGATACTTTAGATTTTGAAATAAATTAAAACACTTTATTATAAAATATACTTTAACATTTAAATTTTAAAATAATACTAAGTCACATTTAAATAATTACTACTAAAATAAATTTGAAAAATACTTACTTTAAAATTTAAACATTTTAAAAATAATAAATTTTCTAAAACATGCTTTTAAAACAACTTTAAAAATTTTGACTTATACTTAAAAATTTACTTTGAAAACGCACTTGGCTATCCAGGTAAATACACTTCCATTCCATAATAATCCAAGAATTACCAACAAACTATAATACATATATCAGATCTTTACACAAAATGGAAACTATATCTGTTTTATATATTACATCATCAAAGTATCACAAACAAACAACAATTACCAACCTGACAATTTCAAACAATCACAGCAGCGGATATAAACAATAAAGTAATACATCTCGGACTCCAGATCCTCTCCTGAGCTCCACAGCATCCTTTCCTGTAATCTATAATACTCGATCTGACTAGAGCATTATAATAAAATAACACCCGAGTCGGTTTGGAATACTAGCGTGAGAGAAATACACCCAAATTGATTATTAAAGTTTCAAAATCCTTTGAAATCAAGAGCATCTCGTAAGACCACGCCATAAATAAACATGTCGGGTTTTTACCTTAAGATTGCAAAAACATTTCTTATCAAAGTCCTCTGATATTATAATAGTGTCTATATACAAATACTTATTCAAATAGCTGAAATTATTACATGATTAAATTACAGCATACTAGCCACAAAGTGGGTTATACAAACAAAAACCGTAAAAGGCACGTAGGGAGAATGGATTTCCAACTAATGACTAGGCAGTGGGGTACCACTTGTCACAGTACGTGGCCTAGATCACCGTACCGAGGATCCCTCCTGATCCCCTGCAACACAAGACCGGGACTACCCCTTACTGGATAATCCCGAGTAAGATCACCCCATGGTTGGGATCAGCAACCGCACCGCTAAGCCGAATAAAAAGGGACATCTAGGCAGGGATGACCTCACCCTAATGGGTGCTACCCACTTAGCCTTGCTGCATATCCCCTGATTTTCAGTCATTCCCGGTTGATGAGGCTCGAGGCTAAGCGTTACCTTTTTAGAACATATCACTTAGAATGCTCACCGTCCACCTGACGATGTTCTGAAAGCATTCATCCATACAAGTCCGTCTCGAGTCCGAACGGGCCGAAGGCACTACTCCTACTACATCCATTTTGGAATTACCCTCAGGATTAGTAGCGACTAGCCCTTGCACTTCATTGATCCATCTTCGATTCCAACTCTTGTTTTCCCTACAAAAACGTACAAACCGAATTGAAGTGGTTTTCGAGAAATTAATCTTGATCCCGGTCTCTTCAAAAACGATCAACGCATTGGCCAATATTGATAGTCGGTGATTTAACTATCAATTAACATTTACAAAGAGCCATCAAACATAAATAATCTCCCAAATTATTTATTAATCTCAAAATATCTTCGCCGGATATATTTCCACTTTCGACCCTTTTGAAAACAGTTTTCAAATCCACTCTCTTCTCATGGAATAAATTCCCAAATATTTATTTCCACTGAAATCACCAAGTATAGATACTTTAGATTTTAAAATAATTTAAAACACTTTATTATAAAATATATTTTAACATTTAAATTTTTAAATAATTCCAAGTCACCTTTAAATAAGTACTATTAAAATAAATTTAAAAAATACTTACTTTAAAATTTAAACATTTTAAAAATAATAAATTTTCTAAAACATGCTTTTAAAACAACTTTAAAACGTTTGACTTATACTTAAAAATTTACTTGGAAAACACACTTGGCTATCCAGGTAAATACACTTCCATTCCATAATAATCCAAGAATTCCTTCTTATAAATCTTACTTGATTTATCTCAATTCAAATTTACGTTCAATCCCGTAAATTCCTTCCCACACTTTTAAAAATAAACACCTTCTTATTTTTAAACACATTTCCCATTTCCTGGAAAATCACTTCCAAAATATATGCTTAAAATATTTAAAATAAGGCTACTAGAAATTAATTAAATGAAAATAATACTTAAGAAAATATAAAGGAGTTTCTAAGTAATTTAAACCAAAATTATCTTTTAAAATAAAGTTATTAAATCAATTATTTTTATTAAAATTCCCTTTTGAAAACTTAATACTACTTTACCTTTAAAATAATTGAATACCATAATTACTTAAATAAATATTTACTTATACTTTAAAAAAATTAAAAATAATATTTTGTTCTGAAATATTCTGAAAACACATTTTAAAACTTCTAGGTTTTATTTTGAAAGCTTTTCTTTGAAATCATACTTAATTTTCCAAGGAAAATACATTTTCCATCTTTTTTTTTTTAAAATAATCTCATCTTTATTTTTAAAATAATTTATACCTTCTTATAGAATTTCCCACCGAAAATCTATGTTTCAAAATTTATCCACCGATAAATATTCCATTTTATTTATAATCCCAGTTTATAAATTTCCGCTTCTCATTTCCATTCCAATCACAGTTTCAAAAACACTTACAAATTCCACCCCAATTTTCCGAATTTAATTCCTTTAAATTCTTTACTTAAAATTCATTTTCATTTTCCTTTTAATATCAATTTATTTTATTTTCATTTATATTTTAAAATACCAGATTATACTTATACAATCATAACAGTGCACAGCTTAATTTCCAAATTAATCTGTCACAGTATATAAATGGAATACATCATCAATTATGAAAATAATTGATATATTGTGAGGAATCCAGTGGGATCCCTCAAACCTGTGTCCCTGCATCCACAGATGTTAGCACAACCAATAAATATCGATCCAATCTGATAATAATTATCACATTCAACCAATCAAGCAATCATTTAAATATTAACTATTTAAACTAACTAGCATTACAGATGTGAGTGAGATAAATCACCTTGAGTTTTCGACGAGCGTTCAAATTTTAAATTAAATCGAACGGCGTTTGATTTAACCTAAATTTTTACTTTCTCAGAATGATCCCAGATATGAACTGCAGCGTAGAGCTCCTCGCTGCGGTTCCAGCGCTGCCAATTTCGTCGAAATCCAACGATGCAAGCAAAAGATATGCAGTTTTAAAGATTTTAAATATAATTTAAACTAAATTCTTTTTTTTATATACCATACGCATCACAGCCGCACAAAAAAGGAATAGAGATCAAGGCCGCACGATCCATCTTCTTCCCCCATCACGTTCGCGTTCCAGGGTTAACAAAACCCGTCATCGGCCTCAAGGGTTGATTATCGTAGCCGCTACGACACATGAAAAATTGATCCACTGCCGTCATTCAGAAGCCCCATGCACCCTCTACCTACGGCCCCAACCATGCAACACTCGGTCAAACCATGCTCTCGAACGACGAGCTCGAACGCCGACCTTTTGAAGCCAAAATCCTCCCTCCATCGTTGATGATAGCTCGAATCACCCGTTGGATGCCTCGAGCTCGGAGAGCTCTACACTTTTACTGTTGGAAGTTTTTCGTAAAAATGTTTGGATTGAATGGAAATTGGAGGAGAAATGGGTAAAGTTTCGGACATTGAAAACAATAATGGCGACCGAGAAAAATAACTAGGGTTGCAGCCCTGAATGTGTTTATATATACATCAATAAATATTATTTTAATAATATTCTCAAATTTAACAACTTTTTACAAACAAACTCCAAACAACACATGCCGCCTGGCGTTTGTAATGTTTTACCCACATTCCAAACACAATGGAACGTGTTTCGGAGCCCAATTTGATTGTATGTGGAAGATAGCTTTTGAATCGAGTATAAATATTAAATTATCGATTTAAATTTCAAGCGTTTCTCACCCATACGAACAAATAGTAACTCCAAACGCTACGAAAATTGAAATCCGATAATAACTAATTATTACGGATCCAATGGAATTGGTTTCGTCGAATTCCGATACTGTGCCCCGGAAGGCTATTTTAATTCGTCGATAAATTCAAGCGATTTCCAAAATTGTCGAAATCACTTAAAATTTTACTTACTTAATTATAAATCATATAGAATTTACATTCACATTAGAAACCATTCTGATTCATTTCGAATCAAAATCTGATTATTTACATTATTTAAATATCAAATTTCATTATTAAAATAATATAAAATTTCAAATTTTAAACTTATCGACTTTTGATTCCATCCAAAAGTCCAACATCATTATTTAAATCCAAATAGACTTAAAATAAATTTTAGAAACTATTTTTATATCTATTTACACCCAGATTCACTAGTTATCCCAATTCCACATATTTAATTGTTATCATCCAATTTCAATTGAATTGCCATATTTGAAATTTTAACTAATTTTATTAATTTAACCAAAATATTTTTATTTCTAAATAAAATTATAATTCACATTCAACATTTAAAATGGATTAAATGTTCAAAATTTAACGATCAAAATTCCGGATCGTTACATTCATCCCCCCTTATAAAAGTTTCATCCCTGAAATTTGTTAAGGTAGGAAAATGCTTCCAAACTCATTTACTTACCCACACTTACTTAGTTAAAAACTCAAAATCATTTTACCAAAACCTTTAGCTTAAATTCCAAAACCATTTGCTTTATTTTTAACTCAAAACCCTGTTTTCAACCTAATTCAAAAATCACTTTTCTAGTTAACCCAAAATTTCCAAAAATTTTCTAACTCCCAAAATTTTTGACAGCGTTTCCTTTGTACGGAGAGCGTTTTACAATATCACAATAGACACAAATATATATACATCGACCCACCCGGTCGGAAAACAAAATAGTTCACAATATATATATATCATTTTCCAATTTTATTGCTTAGGCGTAGCTTAGATTAGCATTTTAAAAGCAAGCGGCTAAATAATATTGCATTTACACGCTCCAACTCTATCGATTGCCTTCCATACCTGTACTTACTCAAACATACATATCGGTTTTCAACAATATAAGATTTTTAACAACCTTCCATACATTTATCTTAGCTAAACACAACAATTACATAGCCCAACAACAAATTTCATAAACCTACAAGTACCATCTTTATAGCAATCACAAGTTTTCAATACCATTTAATTTTCCTAACAAATCTAAACTTCATTTTATTCCACTCGAATGATTTACAATCAAGTTTACTTTTTACAATTCATGTTTACTACAACCAATTCATTTTCTTTTCAATATGATTAACTTATGCTTTACTTACATCAATTTACTTCAATTCAATTCCAAATTGATTCACAATCAAATTTTTATTGTAAATTTGATATACTTGCATTTCTTTTATGATTCACTTGCATTTATATACAAAACCACTTAATTAGATTTCACTTAATCTAATTGATTCAAAAACCAGCTTAATTTGCTTCTTTAAATCAATTCAGTTCTGTTTACAACAAACAACCGATTTCCATGCAAATTTTAAAGTTATCCATGCAAGTAACCATCACTTAAGCTTATAACCATTTAAAATTAATTTCATCTCAATCTATATCAATTTTATTTCATTCGGAATTATTCATAACCCAAATAGTTTTTACTTCATCACAATTATTAAATCAAATCCCTATTCTCATTTCAAGTTCATCATCCAACTTAATTTATCTCAACTCTATTACATTCCATTTTTCTTACATCAAATTTTATTTTCATTTTAATTTGATTCTTATTCAATCAAATCCCCATCCATTACAAATTTTAATTCAATTAGTTTACTGACTTAATCCATATTGAATTTTAATTCACCTCCTTAATTCACTTCTGAATTTATTAATAACATAACCATTCCAATTATTCTAAACCAGAACTGGGTTTTATTTTGCCTTTCAAATTTTATAAGCTACCAAAATTTTATTCGTTCCAATACAAATTCATTTAATTTAGCTTACACTAAATTCATCCTCCACAATTCTTTTGGATTTGGTTGAGTGAGAATTTACTTCATTCAATATCATTTCAACTAAATTAAATTTTCTTTTCATTTAATCCTTTACCAATTTAATTCAAGTTCAACTAAATTTTATTTAGCCAACTTAAATTCATACCATTTCCTTTACTATTTTAAATAAGAATTTAATTCCATTCATTATTATTCATAATAAACTGAAGTTTGATTTTAATTCAATTCATATTCAACTCAATTCCTTTTTAATTTAAGTTAAATCCAATTCGATCCAATTTGATTTCTCCATTCAATTTCAATTTTTACTTTCTAATATATAAGTTTTAAAACTTATTTAGTAACCTAAGTCCATTCATCTTTTTATATTTCACTTTGCCTTATCTAACTCTAGATTTCATTTAGGATTTAAATTTTGAATTTCCCATAAAATTCCAACCATTTTATTTTGGTTTTACAATTTCATCTCCTACTCTTAAGTTCACCAACCTATTTACTTAAAAGCTTATATTGCTCATTTGAGTCCATTTTCATCTTGAAATCACAATTTCGAATTATATATATATATATATATATATATATATGTATGTATCGCTGAATTCTTAAGGATATAAATTTTCATTACACAAATTTTAATCCACAATTTCAGATTATAAGTATAACACTTAATAGCTTATGGGTACAAATACATTACGTAATTATAACTCACAATTACAAAGTCATTTTACATTTCAACTTTATCCACTTTAATTCAATCTCAATTTCAATTTTATTTAACTTATCTCCAATTAAATTCAAATATATTTTATTCACTTTCATTCACTCAAATTAAATTTTAATTCCAGGATTAAAATTTCATTTTCCCTTCTTCTTTAAATCAACTTCACTTAATAGGTTCAATAGTTGCTTTATCTTAACTTTTCACATTATTTAAATAGAGTTCCCAGAATTCAATTAACCGGTTTTATTTCAAAACCATGTTGAAATAATAATCAATACATACCCACTTGGTATATCAAATCAAATCTCCGGATTCCAAAACAATTTGTTTTTACCAAAACAAATTTCCTTTTTGAAATTTCTAAAACAACTTGTATAGCCAACAAGTCCAAACAAATATCATAACCAATCTCCACGGTAGCAATCCATCACTTTAGAAACTCGAAAATGAATATTGATGATGTGGCCATCATCATCAGGATCATTTTCCAGCGACTGAAGTGAGTTCAATGCTTCCTTACTACCACAAATTCCTTTCAAATCAATTTCCATTCAACAATATTTCCCAAAATAATACTCCATTATTGCCCTCTAATACTTTGGAAAACATTTTAAACATTTCCAAGATTTTAAATTCCCAAACTTTTGTTTTAAATACATTTAAAACACTTTTCAAAATTTTCGGGATTTAAATTCTGGTTTTGATCAAATTTTAGCTATACTCCATTTTATTTAAACCATACTTAGATAATTCTATTTGGTTATAAACCATTTCAAATTTTAGACTCTTATATTTGATTATAATATTAACAACCAAACATCCAATTATATAATAATTTCAAAAAATTATTCCTTTTATATCAAAATATAATTTTGGGTAAAATTATTTCATTTACCCACTTTAAAAACAAAACTATGTCGGTTTATCTTGTTTAAGAGTTTAGAAACCCCTATCGATATGGTTGTACTTCCTGTACCGACCAGAATTCATAAACACTCAATTGATAAGCCAACACATTATAAAAACAATTTTTATATTCACTAACAAGTACGCTCTCATATCTATTATCACACTCAACTCATTCTAGAATATTATTGACTCTATACTAATGAGTAATTTTCCCCACCAAAGCCTAGGTTATCGCTAACCTGAGCTCTGATACCACGTGTAACGATCCGCCCTTCTCGACCCTCGAAAATCGACACAAAATACACTACAGAATAATATGCCGACGCTCGAGTGCCGGAGAAGACAGATTGTTGACGGAATAGAAAGAAGATAGAAGAAAGAAGGAACTAAACAATAACTGAATTTTACAACCGCAGCGGAACAAAATATAATACATAATATCAGATCTTTACACAAAATGAAAACTATATCTGTTTTATATATTACATCATCAGAGTACAAAAACAAACAATAATTACCAACCTGAAAATTTAAAACAATCACAACAGCGGATATAAACAAATACGGTAATACATCTCGGACTCCAGCTCCTCTCCTGAGCTCCACAGCATCCTTTCCTGTAATCTATAATACTCGGTCTGACCCGAGCATTATAATAAAATAACACTCGAGTCAGTCTGGAATACCAGAATGAGAGAAATACACCCAAATTGATTATTAAAGTCTCAAAATCCTTTGAAATCAAGAGCATCTCGTAAGACCACGCCATAAATAAACATGTCGGGTTTTTACCTTACGATAGCCAAAACATTTCTTATCAAAGTCCTCTGATATTATAATAGTGTCTATATACAAATACTTATTCAAATAGCTGAAATTGTTACATGATTAAATTCCAGCATACTAGCCACAAAGTGGGTTATACAAACAAAAACCGTAAAAGGCGCGTAGGGAGAATGGATTCCCAACTAATGACTAGGCATTGGGGTACCACCTGTCACAGTACGTGGCCTAGATCACCGTACCGAGGATCCCTCCTGATCCCCTGCAATACAAGACCGAGACTACCCCATACTGGATAATCCCGAATAAGATCACCCCATGGTTGGGATCAGCAACCGCACCACTAAGCCGAATAAAAAGGGACATCTAGGTAGGGATGACCTCGCCCTAATGGGTGCTACCCACTTAGCCTTGCTGCATATCCCCTGATTTTCAGTCATTCTCGGTTGATGAGGCTCGAGGCTAAGCGTTACCTTTTTAGAACATATCACTTAGAATGCTCACCATACACCTGACGATGTTCTGAAAGCATTCATCCATACAAGTCCGTCCCGGGTCCGAACGGAGCCGAAGGCACTACTCCTACTACATCCATTTTAGAATTACCCTCAGGATTAGTAGCGACTAGCCCTTGCACTTCACTACTCCATCTTCGATTCCAACTCTTGTTTTCCCCACGAAAACGTACAAACCGAATCGAAGTGGTTTTCGAGAAATTAATCCTGATCCCGGTCTCTTCGAAACGATCAACGCATTGGCCAATATTGATAGTCGGTGATTTAACTATCAATTAACATTTACAAACAACCATCAAACATAAATAATCTCCCAAATTATTTATTAATCTCAAAATATCTTCGCCAGATATATTTCCACTTTCAACCCTTTTGAAAACAGTTTTCAAATCCACTCTCTTCTCATGGAATGAATTCCAAAATATTTATTTCCACTGAAATCACTAAGTATGGATACTTTAGATTTTAAATAATTTAAAACACTTTATTATAAAATATACTTTAACATTTAAATTTTAAAATAATACCAAGTCACCTTTAAATAATTACTACTAAAATATATTTGAAAAATACTTACTTTAAAATTTAAACATTTTAAAAATAACAAATTTTCTAAAACATGCTTTTAAAACTTTTGACTTATACTTAAAAAATTACTTTGAAAGCGCACTTGGCTATCCAGGTAAATACACTTCCATTCCATAATAATCCAAGAATTCATTTTTATAAATCTTGCTTGATTTATCTCAATTCAAATTTACGTTCAATCCCGTAAATTCCTTCAATTCCTTCCCACACTTTTAAAAATAAACACCTTTTTATTTTTAAACACATTTCCCATTTGCAGGAAAATCATTTCCAAAATATATGCTTAAAATATTTAAAATAAGGCTACTTGAAATTACTTAAACGAAAATGATACTTAAGAAAATATAGAGGAGTTTCTAAGTAATTTAAACCAAAATTATCATTTAAAATAAAGTTATAAATCAATTATTTATATTAAAATTCCCTTTTGAAAACTTAGTACTGCTTTACCATTAAAATAATTGAATACCATAATTACTTAAATAAATATTTACTTATACTTAAAAAAAAATATTTTTTCCTGAAATATTCTAAAAACACATTTTAAAACTTCTAGTTTATATTTTGAAAGCTTTTCTTTGAAATCATACTTAATTTTCCAGGGAAAATACACTTTCCATCTTTTTAGAAAAAATAATATCATCTTTATTTTTAAAACAATTTATACCTTCTTATAGAATTTCCCATCGGAAATCTATCTTTCAAAATTTATCCATCGATAAATATTCCATTTTATTTATAATCCATGTTTATAAATTTCCGTTTCTCATTTCCATTCCAATCACAGTTTCAAAAACACTTACAAATTGCACTCCAATTTTCTGAATTTAATTCCTTTAAATTCTTTACTTAAAATTCATTTTCCTTTTAATCTCAATTTATTTTATTTTCTTTTACATTTTAAAATACCAGATTATACTCATACAGTCATAACACTGCACCGCTTAATTTTCAAATTAATCTATCACAGTATATAAATGGAATACATCATCAATTATGAAAATAATTTCTTTATTGTGAGGAATCCAGTTGGATCCCTCCAACCTGTTTCCCTGCATCCATAGATGTTAGCACAACCAATAAATATCGATCCAATCTGATAATAATTATCACATTCAACCAATCAAGCAATCATTTAAATATTAACTATTTAAACTAATTAGCATTCCAGATGTGAGTGAGATAAACTCACCTTGAGTTTTCGACGAGCGTTCAAATTTAAAATTAAATCGAACGGCGTTCGATTTAACCTAAATTTTTACTTACTCAGAGTGATCCCAGATCTGCACTACAGCGTAGAGCTCCTCGCTACAGTTCCAGCGCCACCAATTTCGTCGAAATCCGACTAAGCAAGCAAAAGATGTTCAGTTTTAAAGATTTTAAATATAATTTAAACTAAATTCTTTTTTTTTATATATACCATATGCATCACAGCCGCACAAAACAAAAATCGAGATCAAGGCCACACGATCCCTCTTCTTCCCCATAACGTTCGCATTCCAGGGTTAACAAAACCCGTCATCGGCCTCAAGGGTTGATTATCGTAGCCGCCACGACACACGAAAAAACGATCCACTACCGGCATTCAGAAGCCCCATGCACCCTCTACCTACGGCCCCAACCATGCAACACTCGGTCAACCCATGCTCTCGTACGACGAGCTCGAATGCCGAACCTTTGAAGCCAAAATCCTCCCTTCATCGTTGATGATAGCTCGAATCACCCGTTGGATGCCTCGAGCTCGGAGAGCTCTACATTTTTACTATTGGAAGTTTTGCGTAAAAATATTTGGATTGAATGGAAATTGGAGGAGAAATGGGTGAAGTTTCGGCCACTGAAAACAATAATGGCGGCCAAGAAAAATAACTAGGGTTTTAGCCCTAAACGTGTTTATATATACATCAATAAATATTATTTTAATAATATTCTCAAATTTAACAATTTTTTACAAACAAACTCCAAACAACACATGCCGCCTGGCGTTTATAATGTTTTAGCCACATTACGAACATAATGGAACGTGTTTCGGAGCCCAATTTGATTGTATGTGGAAGATAGCTTTTGAATCGAGTTTAGATATTAAATTATCGATTTAAATTTCAACGCGTTTTTCACCCATACGAATAAACAGTAACTCCAAACGCTACGAAAGTTGAAATCCGATAATAACTAACTATTACGGATCCAATGGAAGTGGTTTCGTCGAATTCCGATACTGTGCCCCGGAAGGCTATTTTACTTCGTCGATAAATTCGAGCGATTTTCAAAATCGTCGAAATCACTTAAAATTTCACTTTTAAAATTTTACTAACTTAATTATAAATAATATAGAATTTACATTCACATTATAAGTCATTCTGATTCATTTCGTATCAAAATCTGATTATTTACATTATTTAAATATTAAAATTCATTATTAAAATAATATAAAATTCAAAATTTTAAACTTATTGACTTTTGATTTCATCCAAAAGTCCAATATCATTATTTAAATCCAAATAGACTTAAAATAAATTTTAGAAACTATTTTTATATCTATTTACACGCAGATTCACTAATTATCCCAATACCACATATTTAATTGTTATTATCCAATTTCAATTGAATTCCATATTTGAAATTTTAACTAATTTTATTAATTTAACCAAAATCTTTTTATTTCTAAATCAAATTATAATTCACATTCAACATTTAAAATGGATTAAATGTTCAAAATTTAATGACCAAAATTCCGGGTCGTTGCATGTTTTGTTCAGACTTGTCATCTATTTGTATTCGAAGCTACATTGTATCTGAGATATTCTGTTGCATTCCATTTCAAACTTTGTTGTTTATATAGTAGCTTCATGAACTGTTATTTATCTTTTCTGGTGCTTATTGTTGTAATACACTATGTCTATGATTCTGTGATTGATTATTTACTGTATATGCTGAGTTTTGCCAAATATAAATTAACAAACTATTGTTTTAGCAATTCGAGTCTTACATGTGCGGATGCGAATGGTTTGGAATACGGGTCGTTACATCTACCCCTATAAATACAACCCTGGGTCTAACGCTTTTTCTCATTCTAATATTTTCTCCATTGGGGTTTGCTTATTCAGGAAGGACCCTAAGCGAAATAATTTTCCAAGGAGGAAATCGCTTTAAATAAAAATGTTTAACAACCTCAAGTGGATCCGGGAAGGCCTAAAGGGAAGAGCTAAGGGCCAGAGGTAAATGATTGTAATTATTTTAAGACTTCTTTAAGTAATTTGAAATAATAGGGTTTTCGATAGTTGTAGTTTTACTTTGTTTTGGAATAACCTATTTAGCAGTTTTATTTACAGTTTTTAGAATTAGTTTCAGTCTATTTCTTTCTAGCTATTCTTTTCAATAAATTTTAGTTATTTCTATTAATTATTACTTTTCCATTTATTTAAAGTTTATTCACAGTATTTTAATCTGTTTACTGTTATTTATACATTATTTACATTTTCTTCATATGCCTTGATTTTTCTTCTATTTTCAGTTTTCATTTATTTCTCCTTCTTCGCGTATGGATTAGAATAAAATTAATACAAAATTGGATTAAATTATAAAAAACTAAAATAACGAAAGATAAGCTGTAAATTATAAAGACTGTAATAAAATGGAATTAAGACCAAAATTATGCCTAATTATGATATTAATTGAACTGAATTAAAGGGATTGGTCTATTTATAATTATAATATGTAAATTATGAAGACTGTAATATAAATAGAATTGGACTGAAATTATGCCTAATTATTAGAATGGACTAATTAATTGGCTTAGTTAATGTAAAATTATAACTAAAAGATGAAAGAAGCTTATTTTCACACTTAAACCTTGGGTATAGTAATAAGCATGATTATAACGTAGGTTATAATAAGAAAAAGAATAGAATGAGGCTTATTTTAAGATTTAGGATAAATTAATAAGCACATATAGTAGAGAAAGGTATAAAGGCTTATTTAAATAATTTACCTAAGTTAATAAGAAAAGATGAAAGTAGGACCTGTACCAAATAGCATTCCATATTAGACAAAACGGTGGTCCCACATTAGCTTGAAGTGAGATGAGGGCACACTTACGCTAAAAAGGTAGTACTTGGTCAATTAGAAGTCCAAATCATAGGGGATTTGGATAAGGTGCGCAACTAGATATTGTTTGGATGACGGGACAGTACCAACGGCATTTCCTCTATTTTCTATGGATACACGGTGATCTCGCATTAGCCTGAAGTGAGATGAGGGGCATGCTTATGCTATAGTTTGAGGTAATAAGGAGACCCAATAGGTGGAGAAAAAGGTAGCATGGGCATGGTGGCAGTTACGCGTGCGACTTTCGTTTGGGTGCTCAGTAATAGCTATGAGTTCCAAGCGCTCAGCATGAGTGTCTTTGGTAGACATCGTTGCCTTCTGGTAGGGAGCTATATATGTCATCTGATCCATAGTGGTTGCTTTGTACACCTTTCGTAGATGTCATTGGCTGCTGTATAGGGAGTTAAATAGCGGCTGGTTCGCAAAAAGGTCTATGGAGTAGCAGGCCGATCAAAAAGGATAGAATTAGGGTACATCCTAATTACAGGATTAGGAATTCATCCTATTCAAAGTAGAAATAAAAGACAAGTGCAAGCAATCAAAGTTAACCTATCTTATAAATTGAACAATATTTAATCGTGCTTATTTCCAGTTTATTTCTTTCCTACTTCCTTTATTATCCTTATTTATGCTAGAACCGCTATAGAGCCTATTAGTTTTATCTTACTTAAAGAGTCTAGTAATTACAATCATTCACCAGACTTTTAATCTGACCCACTCCTCTATTTTCCCCTTTTTCCCCCATAGGCAATCAGGGGCAAGGATAGTAGACCGTAGCTTCATGGAGACTTGTTGGAGATTCTATCATGTATTTATTTCCTTTAGTTCCAGTTTTTAGTACTTTTGTTGAGCTGGTATTTTGAGAGGGATGTATTGTGCTCTAATATTTATGAGACTGAGGTTTTATTTTTATAAGACAATTGTATTTGGTATTTGGAACATATGTGGTTTATCTGAAGTATTTATGAAGTATTAACTTTTAAAATCACTTATTGTTTTTAATTACTTTTGCTATGTTATTATTATCTATCTATTTTGTCTTGTGAATCTTAATCTCTATTAGTTTTCAGTTATACCTACAACGCACCACATCTTTTAGTGTGTCCTTTTGGGTATACTAAGGGGTGTGGTGTGTTACATTTGGTACAGAGCCTAAGGTTACACGATTCCTAAATTTTTTTTTTATAAAAAAAGTAAAGTATTTTTCAAAATAACTGGTTTTAATAGTATTTTTCAGAAAAGAAGCTCTTTAATTTAGAATTAGTTTTCAAATAATAAAGAGTTTTTTAAAAAAATCCCCTCAAAGTCCAGTTCAAACCCCTTTCAATTCCGAAATATCACACTCTTCCATCTCAAGATCTTTGGTAGGTTGTTTGCACTTAGACATCTCTTAAGTAGTAGACCCCCCTTGTTGTTTCAAACCCTATAGGAGGATCGACACACTTGTCTATCATTTGTAGGGGTTTGAAATTTTTTATATTAGGTGTAGAGTTTGATTGTGACACCTATGTACTGAGATTTTCGGGGTAAGCGATGGTTTTGGTGATGGATTGGTTATCCACTTATGGTGCGATATTAGACTAAGTGGAGGGAGTCATTAGATTAGGGACATGTAGCGGATGGACTTTCGAAGTTTCTTACGACCCGTAGGGGGTCAGTCATATTGAGCTTCCTTTACTCCCTTGATTCATCACTATGAGAGCTAGATTCTGTTCCAGTCGTTAAAGATTTCCCAAACATTTTGAGTAGGTTCTTTGTACACTTTGCATTCATCGGTTGAAGGGAAAATTCTTAAAGTGTCACTTTCGGAATAAGGAAGTTCGTTGGGGGCATAGAGAAGGTCAACTCATGGAAAGAGTTTGAGCAATGGTTTTGTACATTTAGGCTCGGATTGTGAAAACCCAAAGAGTGATAGGCTAAGGATTGGAGATGTACAATAGATGCAATTGATTAGAAAAAAAGGAAGCCCGTGTGTAGATAATTACAAATATTATAATTGTATTGCCTTGAGGTAGATATAAGCCTACAAGAGGAATAGGAACAAATGACTTTAGTAGGGAAATGGGATTTCCAAGGTTTAGGGAGGGTACTCCTAGTAAATAGGAAAATCCACTTTATGACTAGCTCAATAAAATAAAATTGTTAGAATTGAAATATTTTCTTTTGGAAAATAAATATGGGGTTTTTGTAAATTTTCATGAAATTTAAATTGGCTTTTATAGGAATTTTGTTAAAAGTAAGATTCTTTTTGAAGAATTATAGACTGATAGTTTTTTTAAATAAAAACAATGATTTAAAATATAAAAAACTAGAGTTTATTAAGTATCAAAAGATTAGGTTACAACATTATTGTTGTAATAGATGCTTTCATGGAAAATAAAGTGAGCATAGGCTATAATACTATTGTTATAGCAGGTGACTCCAAGAGGAAAATTTTTTTCATAGTATATGAGGTTTATTAATATTTATTTTTAATTAAATTCATACACTAGAATTTTTGGGTTATAGTAACGGTGTTTTATGCAACATCTGTTTTAAACCCACATAAAAATGAATTTTAAAAAGATAATTTCTAAGAGTAAAAATAAAAGTGATTTGTAAAATACACTTATTACAAGGAAATGTTTTTGGTTATGGATATATTAAAGCAGTTTTGGAGGTGAGTTTTTCTGAAAAGAAAAGAGTAAGTTAGATATTAGAAGATATCTATCATAAGAGAATGTAAATTTAATCTATTGGAATGAAAAAAAGTAATGGTATAATTTTCTATGAAACCAATGAAAATGTTTTGTGCAAGTCATAAGGAATACATGAAAGAGATGTACAAGGTATGAGAAGTAACATATGTTGTATAACCTATTTCGAAAAGCATAAAATAAGTTCCTTGTAGTTTCACCTAAACATGAAGTCCTCTTTTAAAAAGGTTTGTAGAAGATTTTAGCGTTGATAATTTCTCATAGGAGAAAGTAGTTCCAATACATTAAGATATGAGATTGTTAGGTATAATTAGAAGACGGTTTAAAAACATATAAGGATATTTTAAAGATATTCTAAAAGAAAATAGTTTGGTGAAAAAGTAAATAAGTGTTTGGAAAACTTAATAAAAGTAAAATTTGAAAATTCAAATTTTTATGGAAAACTAAAAAAGGTTTTTAAAAGAAAACGAGGAATAATCCCATTTTATAATGAATCAGAATTTCAGTCTTTTGAAATTCGGATATTTTATTGATTTAAATATCCACAGGTTAATTTTATATGTTGAATAACTTATATTTCAAATATAGTGATTTAATTGGATAATTAAATTGCTAATTTAATTTTTGAAATTGTGTAAATAATTCGAATTTGGATTTAATGTGAATACAATGATTTATAAAGCTGAATTAAATTTTATTTGAATTAGAATGATGTTAGAGAACTTTTAAAATCGAATTAAAAGTTAAATTCTAGAAATTGAATATTTTAATATTTAATTAACATGTAAAAATAGCCATTTTCAAAAAGTCTCGGATTTTGATGAAACCATTTCATTGGATCTGTAATTTTATATTATTGTAAGACTACAAATTTCGTGTCAATCGGACTTATGGCTTGTCCGGGGCAAGCTAAAACGCGTAGAAATCTGTTTAAGCGAAATTTAAATTTAAATAGTCGATTCGAAAACCTATCTTCCAAATACGATCGAATTAGCACTCGATATGTATTCCATTATGTTCCAAATAATGGTAAAACATTATAAACATCAGGCGGCACGCTTCGATTGGTGTTCGGAAAAATTTCGGGTGAATAGTGTCGCGAAATTTTATATAAAAGGATATCATTTTCTACTATTTGCACAAACCCTAGGGTTTCTTCACTCAGCCGCCACTAAACTTTCCAATGGCCTAAACTCGTTCTTCTTCCTCCTCGATTATCTCCATATCCGTTAACTTTCACGAAAAATCTTCAACTACAAAAATGTAGAGGGCATCGTGATCTTCAAATCCAACGGTCGTGATTTTAAATGGTGGCTCGACGTGGGGGCTAGGGGGTCGCGTTCATGTTGGCTTTGGGTTCGATTTTTGTGATTCATAGGGGGTCGAGCTTCAAGTGCCTATGGCCACGGATGCAGCTCTTGACGAACTTTCGTTTGTAGGTTGTTGATCCTCGTCAAATTGATCGATGGTGAAGTATAATTTAAAGAGGAGAGGGCGGCCATGGGCTCGGTTGCGTGGGTTTGAATGAAGGAGAAGGAAAGAAAACGGTCAGCCACGATTTAGTTTTGATGAACAAACGGCCACGATTGATTTACGTTAATTATATTCTTTTGTTAAGCTAATTATATTATATATATAATAATTAGTGTAATGTTTAAAACGTCATAACTTCTTCATACGAGGTCCGTTTCTGACGAAACAAGTTGTGTTTGGTCTGTATTGGAAAGAACTACATTTTATAGCTAGTTTGGAGTTGATTGGAGCTAGTGTAAATTTATGTAAAATTAAACGTATTCGGAATAAAACACTGCAACTGCTATTGAAATCAATGTGAGTACAACTCACTCTGTCTGACTCACCGATATTTTTATAAATGAGAATAAATATTATTTATGATGATTGACGATGTTTTGGATGATATATTATCTATATATCGATTGGTATTTGGATATATTCCTGCCTACTGGAGCAGATGAGACGCTATACGTTCCCGCGTACGAGCGAATGATCCTTTGTACGTGCGTTGCCTCGAAGCGAACATTGTACACATATTCTAATATATATATATATATATATATATATATTGCAGGTGACAGGTTGGAGGGATCCGACTGGATTCCTCACCAATATTGATTCTATTTACAAATATTGATATACATATATGTTGTTATCATGTGATATATGATGTTTTGGATGTTGTGATTGATGTATTTAGTGTTGCTGCAGCATTGGGCCAATTTTTGGAAATTTAAAAATCTTAAAGTGACGATTTCCAAATTTAAAATTATTTTCAAGTGATTTGAAAATATATAATTTTGAGTTGTTAAGTAAATGGATTATTTTAAATAAATAAATTTTATAAATTTTATGTTATAAAAATTATGATTTTTGTGAAATAGAATCAAAATGCGATTTTTGGAAATATGAAGTTATAAATGGATTTTATAAGTAAATAAGATTTACGAATTGTGAAGTTATAAAATGAATGAATTTGTAAATAAGAAAATTATAAGCAATTCACTTATAAATTGGATTTTTGGCATATAAATGAAATGAATGGAATTGGTTAACAAAGGAGATTTATAAATAAAAGTTTTATAAAATATAAATGTAATATTGTAGACATTGTTTTATAAATCTAAAATCAGTTGATTTTGTAAGTTAAATATATAAGCTTATTAAAGGAATTATATTCATGATTTTGGACAGTGGATTATTCTTTAATAAATGTATAGAAATATTAGAATTGGTAAATGGACTATATTCATGATTTTGGACAGCGAATAATATATTGAATAAAATGGATATTTTTGGAAAGTGATATTTTAAATAGAATTAAATGATTTGAAGGTGTTTTAAAATGTGTTAAGTATCGAACACACAGATTTCAACATTCATTGTTGAAATAGACATTTTCAAGAAACAAGGAAATGAGGGACTATAACACTGTTGTAATGGTAAATGATTTTCAAAAGAAATTTTTTTATATGGTATATGGGATTTATATATCTATCTTATTTTCGAATCCATATACTAGTGATTTTGGGTTGTCGTAACGATGTTTTACGCAACATTCGTTTTGATCCAAATAAATGTGTTTAAAGAGAATGTTTTCCTTAAAGAATAAAATATATCGTGATTTAAGTATATGTAATATTTTCCAAGTGTTAAAAATAAAGAGATTTGTGAATTACTTATTATTAAATAAGTATATGGAAAAGTTTTCTAATATAGAAGTGAAATGATTTGAGAATATATAATTTTAAAGATAATTTGAAGTGTATTTGGAAAATGATTTAATTAATAAAAGATTAATTAAAATGGCCTAGTGATTGCTTAAGGTGCCAAATATCTGTTTGTTTGCTTTGATAGTTAAATAATCGACTATCAAATTTGGCCGTTTTAGTTCCTCGACTTGATGTAGGAACTATTTAGTCGTACGCTTAGTACATAGCGTACTGTGTAGGCTTGATTGTCGTTTGTGTTAAGGATGTTGATTCGTGTAGGGCGAAGTATTACTCTAATCTATCGAGATTCCTTCTTGGCCCAAAGGATAGCAGGTTGAAAGTTGGAGACGTGATAAGTCTATGAGACTTAGTTTCTATGTGAGGTTGAGAAACGCTTTTTCGTTGTTAGTGCGAAGAGAGCGGGATCGATTTATCCAAAAACCACTTTGGACCAATGTATATGCGACGATTGTGCAGGTTGCTTGTGATGATAATGATATTCAGGATTTTCATAGAGGGGGACTGCTTGTTGATCGTTTGGGGTTAAAATCCCAATATACATATAGTAGCAGTGGTCTTTTCATTACGCAATATCCAATACAAGGACTATTCGCTACTAATCCATCCTAGGGATTTCCCGATAGGACGTGGTAGGAAAGTACCTTCGGTTTGTCCTATTCCTGGACAACTTGTATGGATGTTTGTCTGACAATTCATTTCTAAATATTACGTACATTGGTTTTTACAAACGTACATCAGTGGTGGCGGAGAAGGCAACTTCTCTTAGCTTAACTTCCTCCTTGAGACGTATGAGTTTAAGGGTTGTATTTTTGTGGAAGGCAATTAGTAATCAACGAAAATGGCCATATGGCATTCAAAGTGATGTGATATGTGAAAGGTAATTGTTACCTCAGGCCTCACCAACCAGAAATGACCAAAACAGGGTTAGATGCGGCAAGGCCAAGTGAGTCATTCCCAAGTAGGATATGACCATCCTCTTCTAGATATGTCTTTACACGCTATGACACTGTATATCTGATTATTGTGGTTTGTATGCTATGAGGGCCCTCAGAAAAGGTCGACAACGACCGAAGATGACATATTTGGTACCATCTAGTTATAGAGGTGGGTCGGTCTTATGTTGGTAGAGGGCAGATGTTCTGTGCCTCGGGACATCCATCTAGAGGTTTACCCATCAGAAGGTAGTCCCTTCACCTTGTCGTTTGTATGAAAATCCAAACTCCACTACGTACCTGCCATTTTATTTGTAGAGCCTAGTATGTTGGAATTTAATAATGGTAACAATTTTGGTTATTTTGAATATTATTGGTGCAACAAACACTATTATAATATAAGATGAATTTGATATGAAATGTTTTATTTATCGTAAGGTAAAAACATGTCGGTGTTTATGTGTGGGCGTGTCTTACGAGATACTTTTGTTTTGATAAAGGAAAATTTTGGTAATTTAATAAATCCATTTGAGTGTGTTTCTCACGCAGGTTTGCCAGACTGATCCGGGTGTCCTTCCCTTTCAATGCTCGGGTCGGACCAAGTATATTTACAAAATTCAGATTTGGTGTTTTTGGAGCTTCAACGGGAGAGCTGGAGATCTCCATTTTCTTATACACGTATCTGTTTTGATTATTGATTATCCACTATGCTTAGATGTTTATATTATCGGCATTTGTGAGGATGGGTTATTATAACTGTTCAGGCTGATGATTATTGATTGATTGTTGAACTCTAATTGATGTATGTACATATACAGTTTCTGTTTTGTAAAGATCATTGATATGATATTATGTGTTTTCCGCTGCGATGTGAGATACTATATTGTTCTATTTGGTTCTATCTTCTCACTTTCTTCTCTTCTCTTCTTCTCTCTTCTTTTCTTTCTCTTGACTTTCCGTCAGTCTGTGCTTTTTAGGTCGGCCATGTGGGGTTTATTGTCAATTCGAAGGGCACAGATTTGCCCTTTCGTCACACATTCCATTTTAAAACATGGATATGGAAAATTTTAAAATCATTAAACAACTTTCACATTCCATTTTAAAACATTTCAAATTCATTACATAATCCCATATTCGAGAACAACGTTCAGAGAAAATATAATTATTACAACATACGCCAAGAGCGACATATGAAGATGCACTCTTGGATGATTAGAGTATATAACTAGGCAATCAAACAACTTTTGCCTTTATAACAAAACATAGCGGAATCAAAATATAAAAGAACTCTAAATAGATATTATGCCTCATGCACATCTCTAGAAGCTTATTCGTCTAAAGAAGTACTTGAAAACATCAACTCTCAAACTACTCAAAGTTAATTGAGCATCCGAGAGTTTAAAGGGAAAACATAAACTTCGAGTCATACATAAATCCTGGTATGAATAAAAATCTACCACCTCAAACCATTTAGATATCTTATGAGACAACGCCGCTTAGTGGAATGAGTTTTCCCCTCACTAGTAACTTATCCAAACTTTATAAAAGCCATATATTGTGCTCCTACATCCATAATGGTTAAAACATAACAATTCAAAATATTATGATGATATTCATACAAGCAATCAATTCTGGATTTTCCATCCGCGTTAATTTTGACTATCTGCCTCAGTTATAGTTTCTAGGGTCACTATTAACCTAATAGTTTTCATGGGCTGACTAATAACCCGTTTAATGTTTATGGACTCCCTGTCCGATTTCATGGGATCACTAAGAACCTATAGGCCCCTGCCAATAACTCACTTATTCGTGGGTTCTTTCTAAACATATTGGTATTTCAAATAACTTCTCTCATATCCTAGTTTTCATAGGTTGACTAGGAACCTATTGACTTCTGTCAATAACTTAATCCGGATAGTTTTCATGGGTTCATTACAAACCTATTGGTTCTTGCCAATAACTCTTTCTAATCATAATTTTAATGGGTTTACTATGAACTTGTCTATTTGACAACTTCTTTGATTAGTATTTATGCAACCTATATTCTAGTCTATTTGACCTCCTGGATGCAATTCTACTCCTTCAGGAGTTAACTCAACTAATATTCACTACCGGGTCAACCAAGATGCTTATTCTACGCTTTTTCCAATAATACAGTTATGAGTCCATAATAAAGTGAATATGTATATTAGAAGAAACAAACATAATAGCATAATAATACTAACATATGTGGTTTAATATCCTTAAAGACATTAACATATGAAACATGGTTAATCCTTTTAACCTGTTATTCTATCAAGGAAAGCTTCTTCAAAATCTTGATAGCTAAAACCATTTCGAAACTCCTTTACTTTAGCCATGGGTTTTCATTTGAAAATGAGATTGGGTTCTTTATTTAGAAAACTAAGGCTTTTGAAACCTTAAACCTTTTACTTTCAAAACATTAGATAACCTCCTTCGAAAGCATTTAAGTCTTCTTTTCAAAACGCTAAGCATATGCTTTTCAAAACACTTTAAAACATCTCTTTCGAAACCATCAAACTATACCTTTCGAAAGTATTAAAGCATTACTTATTAACTCTTAGAAATATAGCTTCGAAACTACTTGAAAGTGCCCCTTTTGAAAGCATTAGGTTTGACTTCAAAAACAACTTTTTGGTCAAAGTGAATATATATGAAAGTACCCCTTTCAAGACTATTTGAAAGTATCTATTTCGAAACCTTTAATCTTCATATAAAATTGTTTGGGTAAAATTGATGGCTTCGGAACCATCCTTTCGAAAGCTCAAAATATTTGAGCAAAACATTTGAAGATAGCTTCGAAACCCCTTTCGAAGCCACTGCCTTTGAAACCCTAGAATCCTTTTATAAGCTTTAGGAAGTGGCTTAGTACAGGTTTAAAACAAAAGCTACCTTTTTGAATTAGTTGATGACTTTGATCCATTCGAAAGGCATGAGGATGGAAACAAAGTTTTGATTGGGTTGAGACTACCCGTTCGAAAGTACCAATTTATAACATAGGGACTCATTTGAAAGCTACACTTAAACAAAAAGGTGGCAACCCCTTTGAAAGTTATTTATAAAACCCTTTTGAAAGCATTTGTTACGACTCCTTCGTAAGCTTTTAGTAAAAACAGGCAACGTGTTTCTTTAGAAAGTAAAGCAAAGGTTTCGACCACATTGAAAGCAAGGGTTTTGACACCACGCCTGTAACAACCCGCATATTTATCGATTTTATATTTAAATATTTTATTTAAATATTTTATCGTTCGTCGGATTTTGGTCCGAAAAGCTACCTTTTGCAAACAGTCGAATTGGGACTCGAGACCACCCCCATTGAGTTCAAAATGACGTTTGCGACCTTTTTGAGTATAAACTTCGATATGTTTGGAGAAAGTTGATTTTTGCCACTTTTTCACTTAGGGCTTTGGTTTGGACTGAACCCATTAGCCACTTACTAACTCAGTCCCAATCCCCTTCTCCTCTTCATTACTTCATTCCAACTCCTAACTCTCTAGCAAAACTGAAAATGGAGGTGGAGAGTGGAAATTAAAACTCCAAGCACTAGCTTTCTTTGCAAATCCATCTCCTAGCTCCAAAGTTCAAGAGAACCCATTGGTAAGCTTCCTCTTCTTCTTCTCCAACTCATTCTCTCTTTGATTTCAGAAAATTCCTAAACCTAATTTAGGAAATGTTTCTCCTTTAAGCTTAGATTCAAGCTTCTAGTATTGAGATTGAAGAGGGATTGATCTTAGCTTGTTCTTAAAGCTTCTCATTCATTGTTTCTGGGTTCAAAGGTGAGATTTTTAATCTCACATCTAAGTCTATGAATTACCTTCGATTGTTAGGTATGAATTCCTAACACTTATTCATGTGCATTTGATTTTGATTTGGATTGCTTTTGTGAATATTCCAATTTTTGTTGTTTTGAGTTCAATTCGTTAAAAATCCTAACTTTGATGTTTGAACATGTTTTTGGTGATGCATCGAGGAGCATATAGGGCCGGGTAGTCGATTGGCATAAACCCTTAGCGTCGTTGCTCGTGCGAATGCAAATTGATCGAGTTTGCACCTCTTTTGAAATAGGGCAGGGGAGTGCTGGCAACAGGTTCGGCCGACCGAGCCCCTGGGCCGGTCGGCCGACCTGCTACCCAGGCACTTCCTGCCTCTGTTTGGAAGTGCCGGTTGCAGGCTTCGGCCGACCGAGCCCCTGGGCCGGTCGACCGACCTGGTGCCCCGAGCACTTCCAACCCCTGGTTCGGTCGACCGACCTGCTGCTATTTGCCAACTATGCCTATTTTTCCTGGTTGTCTGAATTTCCAACTTTAATCGATTTGTGTTATTTCCCTATCTGTTGTTATCATTTGTTATTGACTTTGATGACTTATTTTCTTCAGGAATTCTTGGAATATCCATTTCGATGGATTCAGTATCTATTTCTTTGGATTTTATTCACATTTTCGAATGTAAATCTTAGCGATTGATTGTTCCTACAATCTTCTTTGTGATTTGTCACTTTAAAAATATAAAGGTTTTCTATACTAGTAGTAAATATCAAAACTCTTTCTTCAAATGATTTCAACACTATTTTATTACAAAGCTCGTTTTCTTAAACCGTTTTCCAATCTATTAGTATATACAAGCCTTTACCTCACTCGTATGAGAACTCTAATTAAACGACTTAGTAAAACAAGTGGTATGAAACGCTTGCGTTTACTTCGTCGGTTAATTCTTGGACTTGTTCGATTGAATCTCTTGTGACAGTTTTCTAGTGGAGATCTACAATTTGTTCGTAAATATTTAAGTTAAGCTAGTGGTTATGGGACATGAAGCTAAGCTCATATATTTACTAGCTTACTGTAATTAACACTTCTCTTTGATCATGACGATCATTTTATGTTTTAGACTAGCCTGTGCGATGTCTTTGCTTTTGATACATTGGATGTACCGTTTGCACTACATCAATGTCTTTGCTTTTGATACATTGGATGTACCGTTTGCACTACATCAATGTCTTTGCTTTTGATACATTGGATGTACCGTTTGCACTACATCAATGTCTTTACTTTTGATTCATTGGATGTACCGTTTGCACTACATCAATGATATGCTTTTGATACATTGGATGTACCGTTTGCACTACATCAATGTCTTTGCTTTTGATTCATTGGATGTACCGTTTGCACTACATCAATGATATACTTTTGATACATTGGGTGTACCGTTTGCACTACATCAATGTCTTTTCTTTTGATTCATTGGATGTACCGTTTGCACTACATCAATGATATACTTTTGATACATTGGATGTACCGTTTGCACTACATCAATGTCTTTGCTTTTGATTCATTGGATGTACCGTTTGCACTACATCAATGATATACTTTTGATACATTGGATGTACCGTTTGCACTACATCAATGTCTTTGCTTTTGATTCATTGGATGTACCGTTTGCACTACATCAATGTCTTTGCTTTTGATACATTTGATGTACCGTTTGCACTACATCAATGTCTTTGCTTTTGATACATTGGATGTACCGTTTGCACTACATCAATGTCTTTGCTTTTGATTCATTGGATGTACCGTTTGCACTACATCAATGATATGCTTTTGATACATTGGATGTACCGTTTGCACTACGTCAATGTCTTTGCTTTTGATTCATTGGATGTACCATTTGCACTACATCAATGATATGCTTTTGATACATTGGATGTACTGTTTGCACTACATCAATGTCTTTGCTTTGTGATTCATTGGATGTACCATTTGCACTACATCAATGTCTTGGCCATCCTTTTCTTGTGATTTCTGGATTTCGTGTGTTGAATTCTGGAATTTATGTTTCACTAACTTTTATGATTGGCATTGATATATATGTCTTTTATTGTGGCTTGGTGAATGAAATTAGGAGTATGACATTCCTTTTTATCTTTGAGAAGATCTTTACGATATTGATTAATCTCTTATTGATTTTTCAATTACTTATATATCACAGCTTGGCATTGTGATTATTATACGTTTAGCCATATCTCTTATTCTATATCATGTTATCTGATATTTATAGCTAGACTGACCCGTTTATTATTTTCTTATTAAATAATACTCGGGTCAGACTGAGATTTCACAGGTGCTTCTGCTTGACTCCTTATCGGACCATCATCTGACTTTTGGATAACTACTTAGATTAGTAGTTTTTGTTGTATACATTTGAGATACAGACTCTATGATGTATACTTATTCTTTTGTCTAGCACTTGTATCTATTCTTTTTGATATTGTGGATCTTGTTTGACCACTACTCTGATGTACACTTTCATGTGTTATATTCATATCTATTTCCGCCTTTGTGATATGAATTATCTGTGACTGATTTGTGTTATGTTTATTTCTATATTTGTTTCCGAAGACCTTTATAGCCACTGTGTAGTAGCTTTGAGTTTGTGTCGGTATGTCGGATTTCCTCTTGAGATGAAAAGTTATATTTTTATCCGGCATATCGGTATTCGCACAAAGCAATTATACAGATGGTCGCTCCTCAACATCCTTATTCTCCGTGCTAGTCGACAGCATTACTCCGTAGTGTTCTTGGCTAGCGTGGGTATAGAGGTGGGGCGTCACAGCTTAGTATCAGAGCCAAACTTCGGAACAATATGGAATATTATAACAAGGATCATCGTCCTAAGTCTTTCTTAGGAGTCGTGCTTTAGGATTTAATTCGAGTCTTTGTACCGGTTCATCCTATTTTCTTTATGATTCCTTGTTTTATCTATCAAGATTGCTTGATATTCATTTTGAGAATAACTTTTTCCTCTTCTTTCTTTCTTTCTTAAAGAAGAGAAATGGTTAGACCAGACCGTCGCAGCGCCGGTCAATCTAGTGCTACTCCCCAAGATGGAGTTTTTATGAAGAAAAATCAGAGATTCGTCTATGGCTTGAATAAGAATCTTAAGAAGCCATTACTTTTGAAACTTGAGGTTTCATTTGATCAGCTTATTGATATCGCTCTTCGTCTTGAAGAGGTCGATAATGAAGGTGATGTTGAAGTTGTGTGTGCCCAACAGAACTTCGACAATAACTTGAAGAGGCCTATCAAATTCAACGGCCCTAATTCTAATAAGAAAGGGAAGCAACAAATTCCGGTAGCAAAGACTCCTACTTCTAGTCGTGGTCAATGCTACAATTGTGGCTCCACGGACCATTATGCAAGGGAGTGTCCGAAACCCCTCTTTTGTCGGTATTGCAAAGGTTCGGGCCATCTTTTATCTTCGTGTCCTAAGCTTCCAAGCAAGAGAGAAAGAAAGCTGCAAGCTCCTAGCAACTCTTCTCTTGGTCAAGGTATTTTTCACTCAATCCTTGATGGCATTGTTTTATTTCGTGATCTTCTTATTCGAGTTCTTTTTGATATGGGTTCCATCTCACTATTTTATATCAAAAGAACTTGTTGATTCTTTTTCTTTAAACATTTTGGGCTTGATGACTTCTTTGAGGATTGTGAATCTGGATGGTAGATCCGCAACACTCAATTTGCTTTTATTTGATGTCGAAAATTATTTTATGTTATTTTTCTTTCCGAGCTGATATTTTTACTTAGGCTCCGGAATTGATTTGTGCGATAGGATTGGCTTAATCATTAATGAAGCCTATATCCCATTTTCTCGAGAGGACTATTCATCTTCGACATTTTCAATCTGTTAAGCAGATTTCTATTTCTCCTTTGTGATTTTGATTCCAACTTGATGGGATCATTCTTGTATTTATTGGTTTTGGATGAAAATAGAAATTTAAAATTTTGTAAATCTTTTTCGTAAGATTTATTTATAAGTACAATGTGATTTGCTCTTAAACAAGCAAAGAATATTCTTAAAGGATTTTAAGAAACATGTTTATCCTATAGAATACGATTTTGTGATCGTATTGCCCATTTAGTGTTTTAAGAATTTTGGTCGATGCGCTTGATCAACGTTATCGATAAGAATCTCCTAAACGCTTTGATGAGACAATCAGACACGATATATTGACTTGTAAAATGTAAATTTTTCTAGAAATATTTTTACATTGAGATAATTGTGATTTTGAAAGTTTTAGCTTTTCGGGAAAGAAAATTATTTAAAAGAAGTTCTTGCTTTTCGATACTCTTATTCTTATGATTCCCGTGGGGAACCAAGACTTAATCTTTTGTACCGATACTAGTCGTATTGGTTTGGATGTCGTTCTCTTGCAAAGGAGAACGTGCTATCACTTGTGCTTCTAAATCATTATAGCTTATGGAGACTAGATACGCCACTCTTGATCTAGTGCTCGCGGCTATTGTTTTTACTTTTAAAATTTGGCATCACCATTTTTGGATGAGAAATTTGTTCTCCACCTCGATCATAGATCTTTGGAATATTTATTTTCTCATAAGGAACTTCATGTCGACTCGAGTTCCTAGCATCTTATGATCTTGATATTCTTTTATTCCCGAAAGGGGAAATCGTGTTGCCAATGCGTTTAGTCGTAAGCAACAAGTGGTTGATTCTTCGATGATGTCTGAAGGGAATTATCTTTTTATCAAGTTCATCAGACGTTTTGATGTACTTCGTTTTATTGAGTTTCATCTCGTTTCTTTTATTGACTCGCGTTTGATGTTCTTTTATGGTGTTCGGTTCATCGGATGTACTGTTATTATACTACATCGATGTTCCATCTTATCTGGATTCATTGGATGTACCGTTTGTACTACATCAATGTCTTTACTATTTGATTCATTGGATGTACCGTTTGTACTACATCAATGTCTTTGCTTTTGGATTCATTGGACGTACCGTTTTTGTACTACGTCGGTGTTCCGAAACTATTCGGGCTTTGGTTCATTGGGCGTACCGTTTTTGTACTACGCTGATGTCCCAAATTATTTGAGTTTCTAGTTTCTCGGGCGTACGGTTATTATACTACGTCGTTGCACCAGCTCAATTTTCTGCTATTCTTGACGTTCTCCACGTCTTTTATCTACGGAAATGCTTTTATGTTTCCGGTTTTTATTCTTGAGCCCGGTGATATTGTAGAAATTGAAGTTTCACCAGATTTGATTTTTGAACAACATTCCATTCGCATCATTGCTTCGGAGGTTGAGCGCCTTCGGAATAAAGATGTTCTTCTTGTGAGAGATCAATGGTTCTCAAATCCTAGGGATTGCTCTTGGGAATCCAGAGAGTTCATCAAGCGATCCCGTTCGTGCTAACTCTTTCGTGCTCTTTATAGAGAACTTCTTATTTCAATTTTCTTTTGTGTTGATATGCTTCCATGGTTGTTACTTCTTATTTTCCTCTTAAGTATTGCGAGGACGCAATTTCTTTAAGGAGGGGAGTCTGTAACAACCCGCATATTTATCGATTTTATATTTAAATATTTTATCATTCGTCGGATTTTGGTCCAAAAAGCTACCTTTTGCAAACAGTCGAATTGGGACTCGAGACCACCCCCATTGAGTTCAAAATGACGTTTGCGACCTTTTTGAGTATAAACTTCGATATGTTTGGAGAAAGTTGATTTTTGCCACTTTTTCACTTAGGGCTTTGGTTTGGACTGAACCCATTAGCCACTTACTAACTCAGTCCCAATCCCCCTCTACTCTTCATTACTTCATTCCAACTCCTAACTCTCTAGAAAAACTGAAAATGGAGGTGGAGAGTGGAAATTAAACTCCAAGCCCTAGCTTCCTTTACAAATCCATCTCCTAGCTCCAAAGTTCAAGAGAACCCATTTGCAAGCTTCCTCTTCTTCTTCTCCAACTCATTCTCTCTTTGATTTCAGAAAATTCCTAAACCTAATTTAGGAAATGTTTCTCCTTTAAGCTTAGATTCAAGCTTCTAGTATTGAGATTGAAGAGGGATTGATCTTAGCTTGTTCTTAAAGCTTCTCATTTATTGTTTTTGGGTTCAAAGGTGAGATTTTTAATCTCACATCTAAGTCTATGAATTACCTTCGATTGTTAGGTATGAATTCCTAACACTTATTCATGTGCATTTGATTTTGATTTGGATTGCTTTTGTGAATATTCCAATTTTTGTTGTTTTGAGTTCAATTCGTTAAAAATCCTAACTTTGATGTTTGAACATGTTTTTGGTGATGCATCGAGGAGCATATAGGGCCGGGTAGTCGATTGGCATAAACCCTTAGCGCCGTTGCTCGTGCGAATGCAAATTGATCGAGTTTGCACCTCTTTTGAAATAGGGCAGGGGAGTGCTGGCAACAGGTTCGGCCGACCGAGCCCCTGGGCCGGTCGACCGACCTGCTACCCAGGCACTTCCTGCCTCTGTTTGGAAGTGCCGGTTACAGGCTTCGGCCGACCGAGCCCCTGGGCCGGTCGACCGACCTGGTGCCCCGAGCACTTCCAACCCCTGGTTCGGTCGACCGACCTGCTGCTATTTGCCAACTATGCCTATTTTGCCTGGTTGTCTGAATTTCCAACTTTAATCGATTTGTGTTATTTCCCTATCTGTTGTTATCATTTGTTATTGACTTTGATGACTTATTTTCTTCGGGAATTCTTGTAATATCCATTTCGATGGATTCAGTATCGATTTCTTTGGATTTTATTCACGTTTTCGAATGTAAATCTTAGTGATTGATTATTCCTACAATCTTCTTTGTGATTTGTCACTTTAAAAATATAAAGGTTTTCTATACTAGTAGTAAATATCAAAACTCTTTCTTCAAATGATTTCAACACTATTTTATTACAAAGCTCGTTTTCTTAAATCGTTTTCCAATCTATTAGTATATACAAGTCTTTACCTCACTCGTATGAGAAATCTAATTAAACGACTTAGTAAAACAAGTGGTATGAAACGCTTGCGTTTACTTCGTCGGTTAATTCTTGGACTTGTTCGATTGAATCTCTTGTGACAGTTTTCTAGTGGAGATATACAATTTGTTCGTAAATATTTAGGTTAAGCTAGTGGTTATGGGACATGAAGCTAAGCTCATATATTTACTAGCTTACTGTAATTGACACTTCTCTTTGATCATGACGATCATTTTATGTTTTAGACTAGCCTGTGCGATGTCTTTGCTTTTGATACATTGGATGTACCGTTTGCACTACATCAATGTCTTTGCTTTTGATACATTGGATGTACCGTTTGCACTACATCAATGTCTTTGCTTTTGATACATTGGATGTACCGTTTGCACTACATCAATGTCTTTGCTTTTGATTCATTGGATGTACCGTTTGCACTACATCAATGATATGCTTTTGATACATTGGATGTACCGTTTGCACTACATCAATGTCTTTGCTTTTGATTCATTGGATGTACCGTTTGCACTACATCAATGATATACTTTTGATACATTGGATGTACCGTTTGCACTACATCAATGTCTTTGCTTTTGATTCATTGGATGTACCGTTTGCACTACATCAATGATATTCTTTTGATACATTGGATGTACCGTTTGCATTACATCAATGTCTTTGCTTTTGATTCATTGGATGTACCGTTTGCACTACATCAATGATATACTTTTGATACATTGGATGTACCGTTTGCACTACATCAATGTCTTTGCTTTTGATTCATTGGATGTACCGTTTGCACTACATCAATGATATACTTTTGATACATTGGATGTACCGTTTGCACTACATCAATGTCTTTGCTTTTGATACATTGGATGTACCGTTTGCACTACATCAATGTCTTTGCTTTTGATACATTGGATGTACCGTTTGCACTACATCAATGTCTTTGCTTTTGATTCATTGGATGTACCGTTTGCACTACATCAATGATATGCTTTTGATACATTGGATGTACCGTTTGCACTACGTCAATGTCTTTGCTTTTGATTCATTGGATGTACCGTTTGCACTACATCAATGATATGCTTTTGATAAATTGGATGTACCGTTTGCACTACATCAATGTCTTTGCTTTGTGATTCATTGGATGTACCGTTTGCACTACATCAATGTCTTGGCCATCCTTTTCTTGTGATTTCTGGATTTCGTGTGTTGAATTCTAGAATTTATATTTCACCAACTTTTATGATTGGCATTGATATATATGTCTTTTATTGTGGCTTGGTGAATGAAATTAGGAGTATGACATTCCTTTTTATCTTTGAGAAGATCTTTGCGATATTGATTAATCTCTTATTGATTTTTCAATTACTTATATATCACAGCTTGGCATTGTGATTATTATACGTTTAGCCATATCTCTTATTCTATATCATGTTATCTGATATTTATAGCTAGACTGATCCGTTTATTATTTTCTTATTAAATAATACTCGGGTCAGACTGAGATTTCACAGGTGCTTCTGCTTGACTCCTTATCGGACCATCATCTGACTTTTGGCTAACTACTTAGATTAGTAGTTTTTGTTGTATACATTTGAGATACAGACTCTATGATGTATACTTATTCTTTTGTCTAGCACTTGTATCTATTCTTTTTGATATTGTGGATCTTGTTTGACCACTACTCTGATGTACACTTTCATGTGTTATATTCATATCTATTTCCGCCTTTGTGATATGAATTATCTGTGACTGATTTGTGTTATGTTTATTTCCATATTTGTTTTCGAAGACCTTTATAGCCACTGTGTAGTAGCTTTGAATTTGTGTCGGTATGTCGGATTTCCTCTTGAGATGAAAAGTTATATTTTTATCCGGCATATCGGTACTCGCACAAAGCAATTATACAGATGGTCGCTCCTCAACAGCCTTATTCTCCGTGCTAGTCGACAGCATTACTCCGTAGTGTTCTTGGCTAGCGTGGGTATAGAGGTGGGGCGTCACAACGCCTTCCGCCTTTCTCCAATCCACTGTGTACCAATGTATTGACACCTTGCGTATTGGTTTCGGATTGGTAGGTTTCGACTTGGTCGAAGCGGAAGCATAGGATCGAAAGGTTATCTTCTGAAAGAGGTGGAACATATTTTATAAGTAAAGTTTGATTTAATGCCAATTAAGTTAATTACTTCATAACTAACATATTTATTTGTAAAACTTTAATTGGTTGTCATAAAACATTCAAATTCTTTCTAAAAATAACTACTGTATAATTTCAGATCTAAACAATGATTAGTTTAACAAATAAGCCCTTCCATTATGCAAAATAATTAAAATAATAAAGTCCACCTTCTAAAATAAATTTATTTCCATAGTTATTACATAGAAAAAATCTGCAAAAATTACAAAAATTCACCTTCAATATATTATCTAGCATAAAAAAATTCCAAACACAAATTCTCATGAAATAGCCGAAATTAATTTCTAAACCCAATTATTCATATTTTCCTTTGAAAATTCATAGTAAATCTTCCATAGCTTGAAAAATTATAAAACTTAAAACACATCTCCAAAATCATGTTTTACCTAACATGTAAATTCCTCATGGCATTCGAAATTCACTTCAAATGATTTTACCCTTAAACCTTGTTTAAACATATCAAGCAATCTTGTTTGAGTCAAGTATGTTATAAAAATCCAAGCATCTTATCATCAAAAATCATCATACTGGATTTAATCTTAAACCCAAAAATTCTTTAATCGTAGAAACAAAAATTGAGATGGTTTTTATTGTTGTTCACCTTGATTTCGATAAGGACTTTGAGATTTGATTGAAAATTAATTTCCCTTGCTGAGATCCTTAGCTTTAATTTGATTTCCTCCTCTTTACTCCAAATTAATGGTCGGCTTCTCTTTCTATTGTTTGCATTTTATTTTTTAGTAAACGAACATCAATGGATAGTAAATGAGAATATTAAAGGTATGGGATTATGGCGCGGCTTTTCATAATAAGCCCTTGCGTTAATTAATTTAACATATAAAACCATTTATAAGCCCATTTGTTTAATCAAGCTTGGCCTCTAGTTTATTTTCAAATCTCATTCCCCTTATCACTCTAAGCTTTATATTATTCTATTTAATTTATCTAATTAAATTTTCTGAATGTTGTTATAAAAAATTAGGGGTGTTACATGGTGTGACATTGTAACAACCTTGGTATTGGTGATTACCTGAAATATTAAATTATAATGAGAGTTATAGTTTAATATTAAGAATAAAGTAAAATGGAGAAGATAAATTGGGTAAAATTTGTTATTTTAAATAAACAATGTGATTGAGAATAAATATTTGGGCTTGAAATTTGATTGTTAGCAGATTTAGTTAAATAAGATGAAAATATTGAAATTTTGTTAATTTGAGTTAATAAATTAATCAAGAGATGTATTTCAACATTAAATTGCTGAAATAAATATAAATTGATGGAAATAAAGTTTTAAAAACTTTATTTTGAGAATTTAGAGTGAAAATAATCATTTGTAATTTATTTGGGTAAATGCAATAATATTGGGAATTAATGCCAATATTAACCATTTATTGATTTTAAAAGGGGGAAAATGAAGTAAATTTGAATTTTATTAATATAAAAGATGGAATATGGTTTAAAAATAGTATTTTGATGATAAAATAAAATTGGAATGATTTATTCTAATTTATTTGACAAAAAAGTAATTTTTGTACAAGTTATTGCATTAAAAATGGTGTTTATACTAAAATAGTGTAAATTATGTAATATTGTCAAAAATAGGGATTTATTGTTAAAAATAACTTTTCATAATTAAAACAAATTTTATTTTATTACAATAATAATTTTAATTCATAACAACTGGTTGTGTACTTTTAGCTTTAAAATGAAGAAAAGTGTACATTTAGTGATAAAAATAAGTTAAAATTTGAACATAGCCTTGCATTTTCTCTAAGTATTTTTATTCTTGGGCTTATTTGTGAAAGAATTTGATCCATTAGCCCTAACCTAGAAGCTTCTGGTGAGAAAACTAAGTTGTACGTAGTTTCCATTTGCTCTTTCTTCTCAAAATAACATTTACAGTAAAAAGAAAACAAAGGAAATCAATGGCCTCTTTCATCTAAATCCATTTCCTACCCAAATTGCTGCTAAAAATAGAGAAAATTCTTCAAATTAGAGATTATACAAGGTAATATCCATCAATACTACAAAAGGTTTCATCAAAAAATTCTTAGAACTTGATATAATTGTCTGCAACCAGTTTGTTTTGTACTACATGTTCTTGTTTCAGCATTCTGCATGTGTTTAGAGCCTCAAATCACCTCTAAAGATCACAACTTGCTATCCAATTCATTGCTAAATCATGAGGTGAGTGCAATCTCACAAATTTGCTAGCTGAAAATGATAATCTTTTGAGAAATTGGCAAAAATATAAGAAAATCATTACAGAAAAATTTGTTTGAGATTTAAGCTGAAACGAATTTTGCCATAACTTTTTCGCTTCTTATCCAAATTTAATAATATTAGATGTTATGGAAAGCTTAGACATAGAGCTACAAGTTTCATGTATTGAGTTGTCCAAAATTTTGATGTTTGCTTGATCAAAATCGTGCTTGTTTATTGCTGTCCCGAGAGCAAATCGACAGCAACAACAATCACAGGTCTGAGAATTGTTTGGCTCTTATCTAAATTTAATAATTTTAGGTTTTTTTGGAAAGCTTAGACATTGAGCTACAAGTCTCATGTTTTGAGTTTTTTTTATAATTTTGAAGTTATCTGGGTCAAAATCCAGTGTTTCTATTGCTATCCCGAGAGCAAAACTAACATTTGCCATGTGTTTGAATCTGAAACGGAATTAACCATAAATCTTTCATTTCTTAAACAAATTCAATAACATGTTTTGGAAAGCTTAGATCATGTGTTATAAGTTTTGTGTTTTAAATTTTCTGAAATTTTGAAGTTTGCTTTGTTGAAATTATGTTTGTATGTTGCTGTCCTGAGTGCAAGATGACAGCAATAACAATCATTGACCTTAGAATTGTATTAGCTCATTTTCGCTCTCATTATCACTCGGTTTTGACATTGTTTTTGAGATATTTTGAGAGATATGATGCCTATCAGTAGGCTATCTATATTTGGAGAATTTGAAATTCAAATTTGAATGGAGTTTGAATTGATTTTGGGTTAAATTTGAATTGAATTCGTATTGAATTCAAGTTACCGGTTTTGAGTCGAGAACGGTTTTCACTAAACCTTTTTTGAAATATATGGACATTTCAAATTATTATATAGTATTTTAAAATTATTTTTCTAAATAAAAATATATTTATTTCCTATAATAAAGAAATTTCAAATATTGGTTTTAATAATCGTTTTTGGAAAATCATTTTAAATTCATGTTTTCTCTAATAAAATTACTTATTTTTATGAATTTCGGACGTATGAGAAAGACAATTAAATAGTAAAGTAAAACATGTGGTATGGGACACATGGATTTGCTTTATCGCTTAATATCGGACTTATACGATCAAAACCCTTTCGATGAATTGTTTGAGATGATTAAGATGTTATTAAATTTTGGGTAGATTATATGGTCCGAGAACTCCAATTTAGGAGTATATACAATAAAGGACCATTTTTAGATGTATTTCTTAATCGCCAATGAAGGAGGCGAATTAAGAGCTAGAAATTCCTATCTGGAATTATGGTTATAAATAACCATTTAGATGTTATTTTTACTTGTCAATGAGATGAGGTAAGTTTCTTCATCATGATTTTATGATGTTGAGATGTATTATGATGGCTTTTACTTGTCGATGAGATGAGACAATTCACGATGCCACTAGCACTTGTCAATGAGATAAGACGAGTAGGATATTGTATTTACTCGCCAATGAGATGAGGCAGAATACATTTTCAAGATGTTTATGATGTCTTACTAGTGTGGCACCAACTAACGGCTAGTAAACCATTAGGTGCAAACGTATAGTATGGGACGTACGTTAATGCCTATTGGGTCCCTATTTGAGAAGTTGAGACATATTCACGATGTTTACTATAGACCACGAGTACTCAATTGGAGTCATCACGATGTAGTTGCGACTCTGATCATCACGATGTTATTAACTCAGTCTTTGTGACTGGGAGTCATTATGATATTATAGACTATAGTCATCACGATGTTCACGATATTATGATGTTACTTGACTTCAGTCATCACGATGTTTATGGTACCAAATATTAGTGCTAGACACAATGTAAGCACGTGCAATTTTCCATGAAGTTTTAGATGTTTTGATTTCACCTTTTTATGTGGATGTTTATTATAGCCTTGAGCAAGATAAAGGCTTACATATATTGATGGTTTTATGGTGATTTATAATATGATATTTTGAACTTTCATTGAGTTCTATTATGATGGATTTATGAGGTTTTAGACTATTTTATGATGATTATTTATATGGTTCAAATCCTTGCCTATTTCACTTATATAACTATAGAAGATGAACCATAGTTAGATAACCAATTGAATTCCCTTATGAAATCATGATGAACCCATAGATGTCTCACCTTAGAGATGATTTGATGATACTTATATCGTTCCGTTGGAAACAACAGAATGGTTCTCCCTTTCTTCCTATTACTTTACTGATGATAAGTTCTAGCTAGCCTAACCCATGTATTTATTACTCTGGTCAGATTGAGTTGTAGGTTAGGAAGTTAGACTCTTAGCTTGCTTACCTTTTGGACTCAATCTTTGGCTTTGGATACAGCATAGTTTTTGTGTAGTTGTCTTTCTGGTTGGAAACTATATGATGAATATATATTCTTTTATGGGGATGTTTGTATGTATATATTGTGGTTGAATACCACATGTGACGGATTGTATTATGTTTTATGTATGTGTATGTATATATTGTCTATGTTGCTGTTATGTGATTAGAGATTGTATAGTTATCATGTTTTATTTCTAAATCGATCTTGTAGCCACCATAGTAGTGTATTAGACAGGGATTAAGTATGTTGAATAATTGAGATGAAAAAAATGAGCACAAATACCGACATACTTAACTCTTATCTAATGCAAGACTATGATGGTCGCCCTTAACTAGCCCTATTTTCTGCCTTAGTAGACAAAATTACTCAGTAATTCTCTTTACTAATGTGGGCCTCGGGCTGGGGGCATCACAGACATAGATGTCTTAGATTTTAGGAAGTTTTGATTGTATATTGTATGACTTGTATATAGTAATATTTTTGTGACGTTCATGCATCAACACTTGTTCTTGTTTATATATGGTATCCTGTTATTCCATTGTGATGTTTATCAGATGTCATTCCTTATATATGTTCTAGTATGCGATTTGCTGAATTTTGGAATTATGTATGTTGCCTTGTCTCAAGGTAAGACACGTATTGTTTAGATGTTTTCAGGTATGGTAACGTGTCGATGTTGACCCAAAGTAGTATACATAAGAGATTTTCCCCACCGAGCCCTTTGATATGAGCTATCACTGGTAAACTCCCTTTGGTAGCTTGGTTATTAGAGATGCCTGTTATGACTCACTTCTTATTATGATTACGAAATAAGGCAGATGGATGTCATAAAAAGGTTTCTAAATGGAGATTTAGAAGTGACTATTTATATGTCATAGTTGGAGGGTTTCGAGGTTAGTGGGAGCAGCGACATGACATGTAGACTCTTAAGATCAATCTATGATCTTAAGCATATGTAATGACCCACCTTTTTGGACGGTTCAAATCGACAATAAACCACACATGTCAGACCTAAACCATTCAAAAGGGAGGATTGTTAATGGGGTAAATAAGAAAAAAAAAGAAAAAAAACACAGAATCTCGCAGCGGAACAACAAAATATAGTAATTAAATAAACAGTTCATGAAGTTGTTTTACAAATAATATTTGTTTACACTTTTATAATTCAAATCACAGTTATACATACATCAGAAATAAACAAACAATGCAGTGGAACGCAGAATGCAATGGAATAATAAGTAGCAATAATATACTGAATCTTCGTCTTCGTCCTCCAGAAAATAGTCTTCAATACACTAAAAAGCTTAGACTGACCCGAGCGTAATGAAAAGACAAAACACTCGAGTCAGAACTAAAATATCTTATGTAAGTCAGATCAAAATAAGTAAAATAGAAATATTAGTGCAATGGTTTCATAAATGTTATGGGATTTTCATCTCCTATCAAGTGTACAACGTGAATATAATTATTTAAAGGGTTTCAAATAACCGAAATATCAATCTTATTCATCTAATTAAAACAAATCCAAAGTTTGAATTAACTTAAACCCTTCAAATAATTCAATTCTAAATAAAAATCCAAATTCAAGAAATTATATGGGTATATATCATTTCAACCAGTATCAAAAATCAACATTTCCAAATCGATGAAAACCGCTCAGGTTTATCACTTCAACCCATAACGATTTTCCCGTAATCTATAAGATTGTTCGGGTATGTATCATTTCAACCAATAGGGATACAAAGATAAAGACATAAATAACATCCATTCGTCCAAAATTCCAACCAATAACACCATCAATCACCCAAATATCAACAATTGAACACACAACACAATCATCACTGGAATCAACCAATAGCTACAAACAATTTATTAGTTATCATTGATAGGTGTTTAACTGGAAATTTAAATTTAAATATTAAATTAAATGGTAATTAAATTCAATAAAAGTCAGGTTTAATTGGAACTACAATTTAAAATATACTAAACAGCAACTAATCAATTTCTAATCGCATCATAAATTCAATTTAACTAACATAAGAAAGTCTAGTAGTTGTAAGTGTCTGCTCACCTTTCGTGGCTACAAAGGTGATGATAAAAATGGAGCAACATGGATCACTATTGATAACTTTACAATCTATTTCGATTGATTGAAATTACATTAAATAGTTATCAATAGCATTCAAACAACATCACTGAATTCATATTCAATATCATCCAATTCTAATTGATCACATGTAATTTCAACATTCAATGTATTTCCTTATTTACAGTTTATAACCTGTTATAACTTTATAATCACTTCAATTTATTGGAATTACATTAAAATAGTTGGCAATTACCTTAAATTAACATTACTAACATTACATTCTACTTATTACTCTCATTATAAAATTACAACTTTAGTTTTCTTTCAATATTAAATTCTAAAATTTTATTTGATTAATATTTTTATTTATCAGAAAAATATGGTTCGTTACAGCATGCATCTAGAAGTTGGAATACATGTCTCAATAAGGTAATCAAATAGATTGGTTTTAGTCAAAACATAAAGCAAGCGTGCATATGTAGGAAAGAACATAATGGTGTTATACTATTCTTAGTTTTATATATACGTTGAAGATTTACTATCGATTAGCAACAATATATGTAGGTAGATCCAGAAGGTTAGTGGGATTGTTCCAATCAATGTACACAGATACAATACTAATATGATTCAGTATTAAAAATTTCAAGCACGGAAATGTTTTATTGTGGTATAGGACCGTCCTTTCTAAGAAGGATCCTTAATCTATGTATAAGGAAAGACAACGCATGAGTTGGATTCCTTATGATTTGGTAGTAGAATTCATCATGTACGTCATGCTATGTACTAGGTCGAATATTTCTTTTGTACTAGGCATAGTTAGCGATATCAGTCAAATCTGGGAGAAAATCATTGGGTGGTAGTTAATATCATCCTTAAGTATTTAAGAAATGCTAAGTATTTATTTCTAATATATGGGAACAATGAACTCGTTAAAAAAGTGTATTACTCAAGCTTTCAGAGTCATATCGACGATAGGGAATCAGTTTTAGATTTCATATTTATCCTTAACAGATGGTATGCTAGTTGGAAAAGTTCTATGTAAGAAGTTGTGATCGGTTCATCCATGGAGGATGAGTACATCATCTTGGACGATGCAAAAAGAAAGCAACATGAATGCGCAAATTCATTAGAGAGTTAGGTACAATTCCAAGCATTAAAAGTTAGATGCTATTTAATTGCAACAATAATGCGGCAATTCAGATTGCCAAGGAATCGTGAGCTCATATGAAGTCAAGACACATCCTCCATAAGTTTCATAAGATAAGATAATTTATCAATGATAGAGAGATCGTAATCAAAAGAGTAGATACGAAAGATACATCGTAGATCCATTTTTAAGGTGCTTTCTTGGTCTAATTTGGGTAGGCTGATCGAATGCATGGGGATAAAGCTCCCAATTGACCCTAAGTGCAAGTTGGAGATTGATAGAGTTAAGCATGTGCCTAGGACAATCATGTAAATAGTTATGTAACTTAACTCTGTAAATAATCTTGTTTGAATTAAGGTATGCTTTCAGTTTTATTTTCTTTTATATGTGTTGCTATAAAGAGATATAAACAATGAAATACATATATTAAACATATACAGATCAAAAATCTTTAGGAGAAGTATTTTATCTATTGCGTTTGTGAAAGTTTTCATGACCATGCATGTTGAACCGATATCTAAATACTTATTTAATAAAGTGGAAATTAGCTACGAGGGCCTCTTTAACAACTGCAATTAGTTTATAGGACACACAACTGAAATAATTACTTTTAAGGACAAAATGCAAAATAATTAGTTTTTAAGGTCTAAAAACATATGAAATTATGTCCTTGAAAGTAACTGGACTGCTGACTTTGTCCTTAAAAGTAATTATTCAGCTGACTTTGGCCTTGAAATTAATTTCTGTGGATGTATGTCCTAGAAACTAATTGGACTGCAAAGTTTGTCGTTCTGGTGAAATGCCCCTTTAATAAATGTTCCTGGTCAAGATGTATTGAAAAAAAGATTTCGATACATCTATTGAGACTAGTGTACATAACACTTTATATGATGGACATTGTATTACTCATGAACTTCAGGGCACTAAGGGGTTACATACTTGTGGTTGTTTAGAGCAATTAAAAAATGACTGAACGAGAGTCTTCCATAGGTTAATACAACTAAGTCAAAATAGAAGATCTCATGATAACGACTTATAATAGTCTTCAAACTTGAATGTAACTTCGATCTTAAGTACCTATGTTATATTTTGATCATGGTCTAACACATGGCATAGTAACTGATTTACGGCCATACTTGGGTACATATAGAACTACTTGAAGTGAAATGTTACTCAAGAGAGGGTTCATCTTCTTCGTTATAGAAGGTTAGTATCACCATAATTGGCAGTCAACGTAAAGTCAAAATCTCGCTGAACCAAAGAATTTAATATAGTCTACACCATTAACTACAAATATTAATAGACCTTAGAACAAACTCTAGATATTCAAGTGATATACATATGACAAAAAGAAAATGTGTGCTAAATATCATTATTAGGTGTAGCGTAGTAAAGATTAGAAATTGGATTTCCCCTAAATGATCTATAAATGATTGAACTATGCTCCATATTGTATTTCAGCAAAGTTTGTAATGCTTCAGTAGTTTAATTGTTTAAATATTGACCGAGAACCGAGCTCACATAAGAGAGTCAACGCAACCCAGTTAGTTCATTTCTAGCTTCGATCAATTTAAAATTAGTTTATAAATTAATAATAAAATAAATACAAATGTTGCATTAAATTTTTATAATATTTTAATCATTTATTTATAGCCTAAAAAATAAATTAAAACGATGTATAGAAGTTATACATTGATTTAATTAAAGAATAGGTTTTAAAAAATTGATTAAAAAATTGATTTAATCTTAAATCAATTTTGGCCCGAAGTTTGGAAGCCCAAACATGGGCAGGGGCACAACATAGGAGAAAACGATGGAGACCTATTGTTCATATCTAAAAAAAAGTGGCCAGATAATTGTGATCTAGTTGGCTATGAATAGCCACCCCATTTGTTCTCTCATGACAATGAAACAAACTCTAACCCTAGCCTTTTGTAACGACCTTAATTTTGACTAACATTATTTAGGATAGTTAGTTAGATAAATTAAATGAAATAATGTAAATGGTTAAGGGATTGAGATTTGTGTGATCATAGAGTAGCCGTGCCTAATTAATCTAAAGCCGAAGAGAAATAAAATGAAGCATGTAAAGGTAACAAGATAAGGGCAAAATAGGAATAGGTTATATTCTTATATCTTAAACCCTTATTCAAATTTCATTTACAACATTCATAAACAAAACTAAACCTAGAGTTTGGCCGACCACCATTAGGAGTAATCTAAAAGAACATAAGCAAGGATTCAAGTAGGAAGCTTAATCAAATCAATTCGAGAGAAAATCTCAACCTTCTTAACAATCAAGCTAAGGTGAATAATAGATTACATCTCATTTTTATTACTTTCGGTTTCTAGAAAAGATCCAAATTTATTTTACAAGAAAAATGCCATGTTTTGGTTATTTTAATGGTTATATATGCTTTTTGATGATTTATGATGTTTCATATTTATTTTATGATAAGATTTGATTTGAAAAACTATCAAATGACATCCAAATGGCTTGCGTTTTTATATAAGATCAGAAACATTATTTTAGAGACGGGTTTCAAGTTTCATAATTTTCTAAGTTGTTGTGGATTTATTATGAATTTTCTAATAAAGAAAATGGTTAAATTGGGTTTAAATTATTTGCGGCCATTATCTATTAGCCTTGGGTCAGAAATTAAAATATGTTAAAAAACATATTAAAAGTGATTTATTGGAATTCTTGGAAAACTTTCCAAAATATTTTATTCTAGATATAAAATTATTTAAGGTACGAGACTTAAATGTTTTATATGTTTAGAAAAAGGAGAAGGGGCAATTTGGTAAACGTTTTAAATTGTTAATTACTGAATTAGACATCATTTTTAGAAAAGATTTTGAAAAAGAATCGGCAACTAATAATACGTTGACAAATAAGATAAATTAGTTGGAATGGTATTACTTTAAAAGGTTAAAAATCAGTTTTGTAAAGGTTTATTGTTTCGCCACTTATAGCAGCCACCTTTCGACCCCATGCTACCGCCTCCAACCTAGTCGAAACCAATACACGTGGTATCAATGCCTTGATACGTAGTGGATTGGAGACAGGCAGAAGGTAAAGAGTCAAAATATGCTTTCGAAGGGGTAGAAGTAGTCTTTATAAACTCAGAACTATTTTGGTTACAAAATGAGGCTTTCGAAGGAAATAGCTTTCGACTTAGTCAAATATGCCTTTGTTTTAGGAACGGGCTTTCGAAAGAGGTTGTCACATTTTGTTTTTAAAATAAGCATTCGAAGGGGTCAAAACCTCTGTTGCCGCATTCAACCTTTCGAATCAATGCCTTCAAAGGGTTTTATTGCTTTAAACTTCGAAGCCGCCTCTCCATGCTTTCGAAAGGGTTGGTTATGAAACCATCCACTTTCTTTTAACTTAGGAATAATGTTTACGAAAGCAATGCTTTCTCCCTAGTTCTTTTAAGATCCTTAGATATACTAAAAGTTAAATCCAAAGGTTTCGAAAGGAATGATTTTAAATGGTTCTGAAGCTATATTCCACGAACTTTTACTTGGACCCAATGCTTTTGAAAGGTTTGTTTTAAGTAAAAGATTCAATGCTTTTTAAAGATATATAATGAAGGTTTCGAAGGGGAGATTCTCCAATATTTTCTAAAGGTTTACTTTTAGTATTTGAATGGAAGGTTTCCAATGCTTTCGAAAGGCAAGTTCAAAGTGGTTTGAAAAGAGGATGTCTAAGGTTTTATAAAGCTTTCGAAGGGTTTCCTTTAATGATTTTGAAAGGTCTATTTAAAGAGTTTTGAAATATATGTTTTGACTTTTCGGGCTAGTATTTTAAGGTAAAGTAGTTAATTTATTTTGAAAGGGGTACTTTCAATGGATTCGAAAGGGACTGTTTAAAGTTATTAAACAAGGGTTTTGAAGGTTTTTATCAACATTTTTTTTGTAAAGCATATCACGCCAAAGACATTTGATTAAAGCAAAAAGTATATTTTCCTTGTTTAAGTATGATTTGAAGGGTTAAATCAATTTGAAAGAAATGTTTTCAAGGAATATTTGATGGGGTAGTTAACCCTAAGTAAATGACTCATATATTAGAATACCATATGAGACTGGTTTAGGGCCGCGTCCTATACTTTAACTAATAGCAAATAGCTAATATAAGTCTAAAATTCTAGTGTGTAGGGCTTTGTCACAAGTAAGACTAAAATGATGTTACATACAAAAAGGAATATACAGAGAAGGATAGGTTATTGGTGAGCCCGCAAAACCATTAGGATCAGCTGACCATGGGAAAAGCAAGTTAAGGACGGACCGTCCAGAAGTGTATCTAACAGAGGTTAGATTAGTTATTTTGTCTGGGAGGCCCAAGTTAGCCAATGGTTAGTAGTTAGCCAAACTAATCTGCATTGTTCGAGCAGATAGTCCATTAATTACCCAATTTATGTGCGTATATGATATTGCTATTACTGCTTTAATTAGTTTGATTGCAGGATTCTGATTGCCAAAGATATGTTTTAAAAGGGATATTAGTGAGGGGAAACCCGTTCCGCTAAGCGGCGTAGTCTCACTTAATATCAATTAATCGAGATGTAATAGTATTATTCATACCAGGCTTTATGCCTGACTCAAAGGTTATGTTTTCCCCTTAAGAACTCTTGGGTGCTCAAAATTAATTTGAGTAGACTGAGAGTTAAGGTTTTTCAGGTCTAGTAGGTTGGATGAATAAGCTTCTGAAGACGTGCAGGAGGCAAAGTTAGGAGCTATTTAATTTTATTTCTACTATGATGTATTATGACTGATATGTTTATTTACTTTGATCATCCAATGAGGCATCTTCATATGTCGCTCCTGGCGTAATTTGTGATAATTATATTTGATCACATCCTAGGAAACGTTTGGGATTATGTATCTGAATATGAAATACTAATTTGAAATGTAATCAAAAAATTTGTTTTAAATCTGTGTTGATTTTTATTTCATATTTGTGTGCTTCTGATATAATGAATACCATTAATGTTACAGTATTTTGTCACCAGAAGTTAATAGTATGGATGACAGCATCACCTGTAGCGCTTCAAGATAGGGGATGTTACACCTCTATTGATGCATATTGGTGACACCTTGTATGTGAAGTTGCATCCTATGGTCAAGGAGAAAAAACAGGAAGTTCAGAGAAGGAAATGATTAACAACCAAGATGTTCGATAATCGATAGGATCAGAAAAATGTAACAATCCCTTTGTAATCATTATATATATAGTTTATATGCGTGCTCACCCCGTTAAACATTCGACCCAAAAAAGATAATTTTTCTAAAATTAAAATTAATTTTTAATAATTAAATAATGTACTATTAATATATATGTGTGTGTGTGTGTGTGTATGTGTGTGTATGCGTATAATCTAATTCAGTGTAAAAGAACCTTTTTGTAGATGTTTTTCATTTGAATTTACCTTTTGGTTTTCATATTTATAAAGTCAAATTTTATTATCGATTTTAGAAGTAAAATAATTATTCTTTTAGGATTTTATAATATATATATATATGTGTGTGTGTGTGTGTGCACATATAATATTTTATAAAAAAATTACTTTGTTGCTCACGACTTTTTGGAATAATTTTTTCATATTGAAATGGTTGAAATAATTTAAAATTTGAATTCGGAATATATAAGATCATCAAAATAAAATAATATATATGCAGCTTATGATAGATTTAATAAAACAATATTTTTCTGAATTTATTATGTACATATATATATCAAAAGAAAATTTATAATATATATATATATATACATTAAAATTAAATAATATTATGTATGTATGTATGTGTGTATATATATATATCATTCTTCATTTAATGACAAGGTAAATAAACTATTATTTTTTACATTAGTACAGATGTATATATATTATATGTGTATATGTATATGACATCACTATGATCTATGACATTAAAACTCATTTATTAACCATAAACCCCAATGGTTAATTATACACATATGACATATGTTTATCATATAGACCCTAGGTTAGATCATTATATCTACTATAGTTCTAATGTTTGTATTAAAAATACGAACATATTACAAAATAAAAATATATAATATAATATTAAATTAAATAATAACATATGTTATTATTAAATCAATATACGCACATTAATGATTAGTACAAATTAACTGAATTAAAATTGAACCAAAATCCCTTTGATATAGTATAAAAATATTTATTCATGTAAAATAGAATACGATCTTGTGCAAATTAATAAATATAATTTTCTTTTGAAATTTCCCCGTTTTACCTTATTTTCTACGCACTTAATCCAATAGTTTTAAGTATGCAGTTTATGGATTTCCAGAGAGCAAATCAAAATACAGATAGTATAGAAATTAAATGCTCGAAAGTAAAGAACGCACGGATTTATAGTATTTTAGTAGACGTATGCTTACCATCCAATATGAATCACCATTGATTTTCTGGTAGATTTTAAGTAAAATGTGGATATACAAAATATAATGATATATTGCTTGTAGAAATGTAAATTAACACTCCTTATTGATTAGATCTGTAGATATTTGTTAAGTCCGATAGTAACTGGTCCGATGGTATTTTCTCTCTAAGTTGTATGTTATTATTGTTCATTCTATGAGGTATTTATATGTATCAAGATTTATGATGATTGGCTCGGTAATCCCTCAAAAATAGGCACTTCCTTTGTTTGACCGGTTCGATTCAGTAGTGTTTTGGTTCAGTTAAAGATGGTTCGGCCCCATTTTCTATTCGGTAAAGAACCGCCGAACCGATTTTCCTTTTTGGTAGTTTATCATTATCGAACCATTTTTGAAATTTTCATAGCTAAACCATTTGCCATAGAACACTAACGAACCGTTTACTTAGCTCTCCAAAACATGCTTTTTATTCTGATTTTCTCTAAGCTATCTTTTGATCCTCTTGCCTATTTGCCTCGTCCTTGTGATCGAGTAATGGTGCTTCTAGCTATTTTTGTGCTCTTTAATATTTTTTTCATATCCATCGTGTTGTAGGTGAAAAAAACCACACCAATTTTCAATATCTTAATTTATTTACAATAAGCAATTCATAAACACTTAAGGTGTGTTCTTGAACGACACGAAAGTGCATACAAAAGTGGTACGAAAAAAGAGAACGGTTCACGAAAAGGGAATGCTTCTTCTATTATGAAAATGACATTCTAAAAGTGGCATCTTAATTGTTTTGTTATTAATAAAAAAAATTTGATGCTGTTGTATTTTGTTTTAATATTTTAACTAGTATAGTAAAATGAATTAACATTATTTATAAATTATAAAATGAAGGAGAAAAATGCAAAAAAGAACGATTTTTATTTCTTACTGGTAGTTCGAAATAAAAATAAAAATTTACGCATCACCCCTAAATCTCGCTACTAAATACAAAACTATTTGTTTGAGCATCACGGGCTTGTTCAATAGCAAACATGCAGCTCTATAGTCTAACTGACTATTGGCCAGAATATAAGCGATTTACCATTCTTCAGCTAGATCGTTCTCCTCTAGCACAACCAAACATCTCTCAATGGTCTGTATCATATTCGCGTCTTCCGTAAAAACTCCACTCGGCTGAGGTCTACTAACTGAGCGACGTTTGTGTATAGGAGTGCGAGGAGTGCGACAATTGATATCTACGGTATCGCCCCTTAGATTGTCAGCATACACCTGCGTGTCGAACGGGACATTGGATGGTGGAGCGTCTGAAATTGAAAACCTGTAGGCTGAAGTTCCAATGCAGCCTTCGAAGATCGCATCGAGTTCTCTAAATTTTGGAGGCAAGCCCACTTCGAATTTCATGTGCCTACTAGCCATCAAGTCCCACCACTCGCCAGTTCCTCCGACAGTGTCCCTCTCAATCCGTAGAAGGCTGTCTCAAAGGTACCAACCACTCTTGAGGTTGTCAAATTTGTTCTTCATTTGGCTATCGGTATATTTGACGCTCATCCGTTCGTTGAATATGACAACAATATCTTGATACTAATAGCCAATCCGACATTTCCTCTTCCAATCGATGATATGGTGGATGAAGCTGGAAGATTCATGGGCCGAAATTTTGTAAAAAGATGATTCAAAAAAATTCGAGAAATATAGAGGAGGTAGATAGTAACATGTAAAATCTGAATATGAAAGAATTTACCTTGAAAATTCAACGGATAATCGGCAAAAATTGATGGAATTTTCGAACTGGGGTTGTTTGTATGGATGGAGGGAAGATGATAAAATGTGAATTCATAGAGAAATAATATGATCGTTTGGAAAAGATGGCGACGTCAGACACGTCTGACGCGTTAAATGCCTATGACGTCAACCATTGGATTTTCAACACTCTACAAAAGAGTGGGCCACGTAGACGTAACATAAACTGGTAACAAAAGCCGGCGGAGGCAACCTTAATAATTTCCTTATGTGTTGTACTTTAGGTTCCCAGCGGTTCCGTTCTGAAATATAAGTTAGCTTAGGAAGAAAGGCACAGAGCATTGGATTCCGACTTATCTTCTATGTGTCCTTTAATACAGAGACCCATTGAAAAATAGAAACCGCAGTTTTCTCCGCAAAGTACACCTAACAATGTCCGTTCGCCTCCGAGTAGCCAGCGATTGCACCGGAGATTACCGATCGATTCAGGAGGCCATCAACGCGGTACCGTTCAGCAACCGGATCCGTACACTGATCCAGATTTCTCCCGGTATTTACAAGGAACCTGTTTACATTCCCAAAACCAAAAATTTTATCACTTTCGCTGGTTTGTCACCTGAAAGCACCGTTATTTCTTGGGATAATACTGCCACCAGGATTCAACACCACCAGGTATTACACGTTTATACTGGACTTTTCTGCGAAGATACAATTCAGAAGTTTAACTACTTGGTGTTTTAGTAATTTACTATACATAGCTGTGACTTTCAAGTTCTATGAAAGTCGATTCGTAACTGTATAGAATTTAACAGATATTGGTTGTAAGCTATTTCTGTTGGTTAATCTTGATAGGATGGTATTCTGTATCAACCAAATCTATTTGATAAGTTATTTGTAATGCAATCTTTTACAATTTCTAATACCACCATGCGGAATTTGGAAGTGTAAAACATGTTACCATCAGTACAACGTGATCTATGGTGCTAAAACATGCTGCCCTATTTATAATATAATCCATAAAACTTGTAGCTATGAGACATTTTTTCGAGTTTTTGATGTGAAGTAAACAATTTCGTATAGAACTGGATAGGGCTGTTATTTTGCCTCCTTGAATAGTACTGACAACACTATCGCTATGTATTCAAAACGCACAACATATAGTTTCGTATCATTTAGAATTGGTTATACTGATACGGTACCATATGGCAAACTACCTAAATTAGTTGGACCTGCTGTACAAGTATGGGTGCACGAAGTATCAAACAATATATCAATGCACTAGGGACAGATATTGCAATATATCAATGCACTAGGGACAGATATTGTTATAACCAACTACTTTTTGTTGCATTTCTTTTATTTCCTTCGGTTACAAATTGCTTGGATGAGGATCACTAGGAATTGCTAGCAACTGATTTCATGCCAGCTAGGAAATTCTTTGTTAGTGGCAGAGCAAATTGCTGTAAGCTTTGCTATATAATATAGCAATCCTATGTATGAATGGGAAGATGAATTTAGTCTTCTCCTTTCTCTATTGCTTATTCTTTTTCGTCTTCTTTGTTCATCTCTCCTCTTAATCTTCTTCTATCCATGTCAAATAAATAATATCATATCTCTACATTTGGTGCTTTCACTTTCGTCCTCTCCTCTCGCCATGGGTGAAACGCACGTTACAACAACTTTGCAACAACTCCCACCACCTCGCCATCCGCAACTCTCTTCTAGCGATTCAAAGCACCCTCCCTTTACAAAAACCATGCTACAATCCGACCATGACACCTTCACCGACATAAAATCAACCATCGTCTCTCAAGACACAACCTTACAAAACACTATAAAAACCCTTGTCGAATTATTTTTCGAAATATCTTCCTTTCAACCACCACCAACTCCAACACCGTTATATGTTGCTGCCACGAGCTCGACAACACCAGCTCCTTCTCTTCTCAGCGAAAGCACCAATTGTTAGGCTTTTTGTGTGAGTGCAAGAATTTTGCAAGTTTTAGAGGGAGGAAGGGAAGGAAGAAAGGAGGCAGAGAAGATGCAGAGAGATGGAAGAAGGAAATAAGGAGATTTGTACAGAAGTTTTGTATTCAATTCATCAAATTCTCATTCAGTGGATTCTTGTACATTTATATTTTAGCCATATATTCTAGAACCAGAATCCACATTTATATTTTAGCCATATATTCTAGAACCATCTATAGTTGCCACATAATCATTTGCAAATAAAGCATAACAGAATTTGTTATAATAAAGATAAATTGCATATGCATGAAAATGAAAACGGTTATTGCTGCTTCTAAAATGATTCTGAATCATTCATCAAGTCTTGCAAGCCTTTTTATGATGCATCTTGGCCTAGGAGCTGGTGCATGCATGGATTTCCATATCATTGCCGTATCATATACTCTTACGTCGCATAGCTGTAGATGGAACATAATCGATTATTCCATTGACTTTGGATATGATATATCAATTATTTTTCATTATATCTTGATTTAACAACATCTCGGCTCGTCTTTATGCAAAAGACATGCAACGATAGATGATATTCATCGTATAAAACCATTGAAATAATGTATCATGAGAAACATATGTATATAATGTTGTGTTTTGGATGGCAAATGACTCACAAAAAGAACATTTTATCCTTGAGATTTTCCTTTCATACCAAAGATCTAGCAATATCTCTCGATAGTCTACTTTAGGATATTATATATGAATGGAGTATAGTGGAAATTGTATTATAGTCAGATTCACATATAATTCCTTAAAATAATTTATCATCCTAAAGTAAACAATATTAGAATTTACAAGTATATAAATCTTTTCCCGTTTCAAATTTATTCCTAGGTTTTGATTGACCGTTTATTTCATTTACATGATTGATTATTGTGCATGTGGTGGTTTTAACTTTTAACCTACATTCCAAGTGGTGGTTTTTGGCCTATACAACATAACTTTGTTATTTTTTAAGCCATTTATTGAGTTGTTATCCAATGAACTATTCCTTTTAATTTACTACTATTGACCGTTACTGTTTATTAGCGTTCGATCAAATAATGAATGGACCAATGAAACATATATAATTAGATAACCAATCCATGTGAGTATAATTTACTACTATTGACCACTAATGTTTATTAAAGCCCTCGCCTAGGCACCAAAAAGCCCTAGACGCCAGCCTGCAACTTTTGTACCTTTCAAAGCATCGACGATATGTTAAGTGCTAAAAAAGCCCCAAAGGTGCCAAAATGCTTGAGTTTTGAAGCGCTAAAAAAGCACGTCTTATGCAGCATTATTGAAGAGATTTTTTTTTCAGTATTTGATCCAATATGGAACCTAATTACATTTCGAAAACCAACAACAAGCAAAAAAAGTGTTTATTCTTCTCGACTTTAATATTGAACAGCGAAAAACATCGCTCCTTCAATATCGAACAAAAAATACCCTAGTTTGAAATCGCTCCCACCGCCAGCCTATTCGTCGTTGCTGCCAGCATTACGCCACGCCTGCAATCCTATTCGCCGCTATTTTCCATCGTTAGCCTCCTGCCACCAGCTCTGATATATGGTTTTTTTGAGAAAAATGTGTGATCCTCTATAGTAGAGGAGAACATACATGTACATATATATACCACCGATAGTAAAGAAGCTGCCAACATGCCTGACAGGTAAAAAATCATAACATAGAAAATCAAAGACAACAACATCAGGCAACTTCTTAAACGAGCTCCACTGGAGACCAACAAGCGGTTCCACTGGAGAATGAACGCCTCACAGCTAGCACGGATGATCCAGAACTAAAATAAGAAATTTCTCCTAACAACAATCCTACAAACAACATCCTGTAATCCTAGCCACATAAATTCTGAACCCTGCGAATAACATTCTAGCACCATTTATAGCATAAACCTGCACTTGTAGATGAAACTAAACAAAAATATAAGAATAATACACACATATATATGTGTGTATAAGTAAAAATTATATACATATATATGCATTAATGACATCAAAGTAATAAAACTAGAGTTAAAACTAAAAGACAGCAAATAAACTATAATAAGAGTTATACTAACAAAAGGGTCAAATGCATTATGCAACATCTTAACTTACATATATGTTATGAGATAGTGATCACGAAATCAAGAGGCATAAATATTAATATTAAGCTTCTTTGATTAAAAGAACATTATGATGATCAACAAAAAATTTATTCGAATTTGGATAAATGCTAACGCTATAGTTATTAATATTAAAAATATTGTTTTTATGTTTAAATAATTCAATGTTTTTCCTAACCTATTAAGATATTCATTAAAATGATTATTTTTAGCCAATCTATATTTTGGATTTGAGATCCAGTTGAAACAAGATGATGTTATTGTTATTACCAATATATTAATATAACTATTTTTATTATTAAATAGACTATTTTTATTATTAAATAGCCTTTGGTTTCTCTCAAACCAAATATACCAACATATTATGGTGAGTAAAGTATGTAGTAAAAATATATTTCCCTTTTTAAACTTACATCTTACGTTATTCCAGTAAAAATCACAATCGGTAACTTTAGTTGTAAAAATAAAGTTAAAGATTTTAAAAGTATTATTAAGAATGTAGCAAGTATCCTTACAATCGTAATATATATGATTAATATTTTCGAAATACAAGTTACAAAAAGTACATTTATTATCAACTGACAAATTCTTTCTTTTTAAAAGTATATGTTTTAGTTGATAAAAATATGATTTATCATTTATATGTATTTAGTTGATTTATGTTTTAGTTGATTTATGACATTATGTATTTAACTAATTTTTAATCACAAATTCTTTACCTTATCATTTATAAAAATTGATTTATTTATATTACAATTTTAAACTAAACTATATAAATTATATTAAGCATTATTGTTGTTTATAGATTTAAATTGAATGACTTTTTGCATTCTTAGTTTGATTTATGATGATTGTATGATGTTTTATTTTCAATATTGTATTTATATGCAATTTTTTAAAACCAAAAATTGAGTTTTAGTGCACTTTTTAATTGCAGTTTTTGGTTGTGAAATAGAAAAAGTGATGCTCACTGCGTCCAAAAAAGCCCTAGCCGAGTGCTAGGCGAGGGCCTGAGGCTTTTTCGCCTTGACAACTATGTGAAGAGTAGGTTTTTTGCATTGACATAACTTACCAAACTTTTCTTTTATATATATATATATGTGTGTGTGTGTGTGTGTGTGTGTATTTCTTGGGTTATTAGTTTGTGAATATACATTAAAGGTTAATTTTACATACCCACGTTGACCTTGTTTAACATTAGGCTAACTATGTTGTATGCACCCCAACCCTACCACTTTAAGGGTGAAAGTTCTCATTTGATAAAAAATGAGTAATCAAATTGTGGAGTTTGAGAATTTATAAAACACATCCAAACTTGCAACAACACCCATTCAACATGTATGTTTATAACTCATTAATTATACACACCACGCTATTGCATATTCCATCTGGTTTTATTAAAGATAATGTTGAATATTAGATATGTAAAAGAACATATAGAGAACTTGAATGAAAATGTTGTTGGAATTATTACGAAGAGATGAGAAATTCTTCTGTTTACCATAGTTGAGGTAATTTTTTAATGTAATATAATAATATAAATGTGTACCTTGAAAACATAATCTCAACACAAATTCATTAAATTTAATCTATAAATGCAAAAACAAATTGAACGAAGGATAAGAGCTCTGAGTTTGAAAAATAATAATCAAAACATATCATTTCAGTATCTAATCAAAATCTCCAAATAGGCATAATAGTTGAATGAATAATATTATACCTCTTTATTATAGGTTATTGATAAATGTAAAATCAAAATAGATAAGGGGAAATTTGGACTGTACAAAGTATTTACAATTTGACATAGGGTGAAAAATCTCTGAAACAGTATTTGTATCATTTTTTTATGTTTAGAATAATCAAACTTTAAAGTATTAGAAGAATAACAACTAAGAAACAAGAGGATATATTCTTGAACCCAACCACATCTCAATCACTACAAGCTAGATCTTATTCTCAATGAAAATGCAACACATTAAATCAATTTGATCCAATGTCGGAAAGTTACGACACAAGATTTAGAATCAATACATAACTTTTTGATTTTTTTTAAGTCAAAGTAAAAAATATGTGGAGCAGTTCTGTTAGTAATTTGGGCTCAAGATTCAAGAATGATTTATGATTACAAATTGGCAATTACTAATTGAACACATGAGGCACATACGAAAAGTGAAGGTGATATTAAATACTTTAACAACCCATGTTTCGTTTATATCATTTGTCGCTATTATAATCATACCAAACAACTTCGTTGACATAGTTTCAATTTGACTGTATCATTATTTTACAGTGTTGATAGTATGTCTAGCAATGAAGTGGTGATGACGTGATCGAATGAGAAATTATGTACAAATCAATCAGTGATTAACAGATAAGTGCAGTAAAAAACTAGAAAGAATTAATTTGTTAATGTTAGCTAATTTATGAGATAATTAATTAAATTAATGAGCATGTAGTCATAAGGAATAATTTTCATAAGCAATGAGATGTTAATCTAGTAAAAGGTAGTGGGTAGGTTAGTAATCAAAATAAGACCCAATAATCCATGTAGACTAAGGCAACCTAGTCACATCTCATTCTCCGTCTTAATCCCAAGATAGATCTACCCCAAATGACATCCATAATTAATTTTCCATCGAATAATTTTTTTTTAAATTAATTAATGTAGAATAATTCGTGAAAGGTCAAAATTAAGTACTGTGCCCTCTCAATGATGCATTTCGATAGACTATTTAAAATCGAGGTGTATGAGTTTTATAGAGCAATGGTGCGAAGTGGAATTCGAATGGTGTTCATATTTGCACAAAACTGGTGCATATAATAGAAAACCGCGTAGCTTTTGTCTCAGTTTAATCCCATTTTTCAATCGTAGGTTCGTGACAACGATATATGATGTGGGTTGTGGCCAATTTGCACTTGGAGATACTTGTCGATTCAAAATGGTATAGGATGTAAATTATTATTCCTTTGTTATTATTATTTTTTAATTAATAATTTTTATCATATAACACTATAAATAAATAGCAATATAAACACAACTTTAAAGAGTTGAATCCTAATCATTCTTTATTGTTCATTCATAAAGTACGAATAATTCGAATTATAAATAAATAAAATTTCAGCACTCGATGATATATATGTGTGTGTGACTTCATCCTTATTAATATGTTTGAAGAATTCATGTTTAGTTTTCAGCTCCGCAATGGTATGTATTTTATTTTTTCTTCCTTCGTCTATCCGTCTTCAATTTTTTCTAATTTTTTGAAGTAATCTTTGAACGATTCTAGTAGAATCGATCTCTGTTGCAAGCAATAGGAAATAATGCAAGTTATTATGTTTTCTTCTATTTATTTAAATCGATCCGTAGAGCGTATTCGGAGGCTTAATGATGACAATTCAGATTTTTTTTTTATATAGGATGTGAGAAAATCCATTACGTAGCTCTCGATCACTGTTTCAAAAACAACCTTACTTAATCGTGTCTGATACTGAAATTGAAAAGTAAAAAAAAAACACTAACATTCATTCTTTTTTTTGCTTGCTATTGAATAATTTAAGTTTCATAACTTCCGTTACTATTAATAATTACAACTGGATAAAAAAAATTGAGACGTCTTTAAACTAAAGTTTTATATTTCCTTGTCTTGAGGCGCTCCTTGAAACGAGCATGGAGACTTGTTTTTTAAAACATTGATTAGTACTGAAAATGTTATACTTGCTAAACTTTAAATTAAAGTTTTGAATTCTTTTTTAGTTTTATCTAATATCTTAAATAAATAAATGTATCTAATTTCAATTGCTATTCTATCACTTATAAAGTATGAATTATTTGTGTAACTTTATGTTTATTGAGCTTTATGAGTAGAACAAGTAATTAAAGGGCGAAGATTGCACTTTTATGGTTTGGAAAATGAAAGAAATAAAATTGTTAACTTGCGATATTGCATAACTATTAGATACATGAATATTGAAATATGTACTTTTTGAATCAATATTCTCATAAGTAGAATATTAACTTTGAATTTGTTTGTAGATTTCTCTAATATTCTCATTAAACGCATACATTTTCAGTCGTCGCCCTCTACTCATAGAACATGAGGCATTTGTATAGCTATATGTTTTATTGAATTTATGAGCAGAAAAGGAAGTTAAAATGTGAAGATGGTCTCACACTTCTATGTTTTGAAAAAAATGAAAGAAATAATATTTAATTAGTTTAGAAACAAGACCTAATACCTAGCGTATGAACAAGTAGATGTAAAACCACAAGTAAAGTTTCATTGTACATCTTTAAATCAAATATTCAAGATTTTTTTCTCACTTATTATTTCGGTCCTTAAATTTAAACAAAAAAACATAGATAATTATAAGAAATATTTTGATTTTGCGTATCTGCAAATTTCTCAAAATCAAATTTATCTATTGAATATATAAAATGGAAAGTTGCAGTATGACTTACGTTGGGACGGGAGGTTGCCCACCACAAATTGCATTTAGTCTCATCATTAAATAACGTGGCAATATTATCTCGTGATCTCTTTGTCTATTTTAAAACTAGACGACTGTAAAAATAAACGAAAGGATAGTTTAAGTGGAGAGTAAAAAATTTGTGGGTACCATTTTTCTACTTATATCATGTACAAGCGAGCTGGTGCACTTTCTTGTCGTCTCAATTAATGCTTTGATATTATGGTTAGGAATCTCGTTTGATTGGAACGGGAACTTTTGGCTGTGGAACTGTGATTGTCGAGGGAGAAGATTTTATAGCTGAAAACATCACGTTTGAGAACTGCGCTCCTCAGGTATTTATGTGTATAAAACTAACATGGTCTGCGGTTGTCAGAATACTAACCTTGATATTCATTTTAATAGGGTTCAGGGCAAGCAGTAGCTCTTAGAGTGACAGCTGATCGATGTACATTTTATAATTGCAGATTCCTTGGATGGCAAGTAAGTAACTAGCTTTGCTACATTTTCTTACTAATTTTGCCATCTGTTCGAATATTAGTGTGCTGTTGTCAAAACTAGTAGCTAAAATTACATTTATTTACTTTAGAGTCTGCTGCCTTTATGCTATAATAATTTGACTCGACTTAGGCAAGTGATTTTGCTTATAGGAAGTAATTATCTTTGCTGCATTTTCTTACTAATTTTGCCATCTATTCGAATATTGGTGTGCTGTTGTCAAAACTAGTAGCTAAAATACATTCGTTGTCTTTAGAGTCTGCTGCTTTTATGCTATAATAATTTGACTCGACTTAGGCAAGTGATTTTGCTTATAGGAAGTCAAAAGGTTAAAATGGCAAACTTTTGACTTATATGTTAAAAAATTAAAAGTGAAACTGAGTTTTGAATTTAAAAATTCAAAAAGTGAGAATTTAAATTTGAAAATTCAATTTTTGAAAATTTTAGATTTGAAAATTCAAAGCCACAGAAATTGAAAATTCAAATTTTGATGATTAAAATTTGAAAATTTAGTTTTCGAATATAAAATTTCTAGTTTTAAGGGTTTTGAATTTAAAAAACTGAAAATACAAATTCTGGAAATTCAAAATTTTAATTTTGATGAGTCATTTTGAAATTTTATAAATTAGTAATTTTGAAATTCTAAATTTTTGCTTTTGAATTATAAATTTTGGAAATTTGATGATCAGACTTTGCAAATTTGAAAACGTAGAAATCACAAATTTTGAATTTGAAAAAATGGAATATAAACTTTGGAATCTTGAAAATAAAATTTTAAAATTCCAAAAATATTAATAATTCAAATTTTGAATTTTTATTTCATTAATTTAAAAATTCAAAATTTCAAAAATTTGAGTTTGAAAATTACAGAGATTCTGAAATTTTGATAAATTCAAATTTTGAAAAACTAGCAATGCAAAATCTGAAGTTTGAACTTTTAAAACGTTAAATTTTGAAAATTCAAATTTGGAAATTGAAAATTTTAATTTTAGTATTCAAATTGTAAAAAATAGATTTTTTTTATTTAAAGTTTTAATTTGAAATTTTGATAACTGAAATTTTGAATTTTGAAAATTTCAAAATTCGTATATTGAGAATCAAATTCTGAATTTTAAAAATTCAAAGTTTTCAATTTGGAATTTTAAAATTTGAGTTTCCAAATTTGAATTTGAAATTTCAGTTCCAATATTTAAAATTCAAATTTTAGTTTGAAACTAAAAATTTCTAATTCTGAAAATTTGATTTCAAAAGTTTGGGTTTTAAAATTTTGAACTAAAAACTTTTAGTTTTAAAATTTTGGTTTTCATATTTTAGTTATTTTTCTTCTAATTTTGTTGAATTTTTCTGTGGTTGAATCTGCTTTTATAGAGGTTAAAGAGCAAAAAAAATATTGCTTTTCAATTAAGTTAAAAAGTGACTTTAAAAAGTTGTTAAATTTTGTCCGTCCATGTAAACTTCTTGACTTTTGCTTTTAAACAGAAGAAAAACTTCTTATTTTAGTCTATCCAAAGGGCCCTTGAATTTTGAGACTGCAAATTGATAGTTATAGTCTATTGAGTCGATGACATTTTAGTACCTGAAGCTGAGCAAGATAATGCACTGTATCCGTGCTTGTCTTCTATGAGTTGATAATTACATTACATATTAGTATTACCATTGGATTTCACCCAGTTTGCTATTAATGAGATGTTTGATATCTAAATATTTTGGTTGAATGTTCTTGTAATTGATAAAAAGACTGGATTGAAGTACAAATTTCCTTGTTGATACTACTGGCAAATAATTATACTTTTCTTTGCTTGTATTTATGTTTTACTACTTTTGAAGTCCAATTCTGTCACAGGATACATTATATTTGCATTATGGTAAGCAATATATAAAAGATTGTTATATTGAAGGCAGCGTGGACTTCATATTTGGGAATTCTACAGCACTTTTAGAACATTGTCATATTCACTGTAAATCTCAAGGATTCATAACAGCTCAAAGCAGAAAATCTTCTCAAGAATCAACTGGATATGTGTTTCTGAGGTGTCTTTTAAATCTTGTCATTTTGCCTGCAAATATTTCATTTTTCACTTCAGTTTAGATTTTTTTTTTCCTTCTTTTATTCTTTCTGATGTTGCATCTCCCCAGCAGTGTAGATATCAGTAGTAACTGTACATGCAAGCAAAATCCAGCTGTGATTTTGTAAAAAAGTAGAATGCCGGGCACATGAACATGTGCTACTTGTCATTTTATTTTTGACTTGTCTACTCATATCCTTTGCTATATGTTATAAGTAAATTTACGATCAAGAAAAATCATCTTCTATTGTATAGAAATGCTGATAATCTAGGCATATATCATTTCATGTTCATCTGCATTCAATAGGAATATAAATGTAGTGTTGTATGCTAACTGATAGGCAAATGCAGATGCGTCATAACTGGAAATGGATCAACCTCATATATGCATCTTGGGCGACCATGGGGCCCTTTTGGAAGAGTTGTTTTTGCTTACACATGGATGGATGCATGCATTAAACCTGTTGGTTGGCATAACTGGGGCAAAACTGAAAACGAACGGAATGCTTGTTTCTATGAATACAGGTATTTTGTAAGTTTGATTTTTAAAGTTTCTTCTTCCTGCAGCTCTTTTAGTCACATAGGTTTCAAGTTACAAATGAGCTCTACTTAGAAGCTTTATGTTTTCACTTGATAGATACTGATTTATCCAACTCAAATATTCATTCTATTAAAGTTGTTTTGGACAACATACGTGTTGGTTGTCCTTTTATTCTGACTTACATGTGCTCATCATTTATTTTCTTCTTCGTATTAAACATGTGCTTAATGGCTGTGTGGTACCTTAAATCTTGCTGCTAAATCCCTGTCAAATAATAAATTAGTTTTTCTTAACTATAGATGCTTTGGCCCTGGAAGCTGCTCAACTAGTCGTGTAACATGGTGCAGAGAATTGATCGATGAAGAGGCTGAGCAATTTCTGTGTCACAATTTTATCGACCCTGATCCAGTTAAACCATGGCTTTTGCAAAGAATGGCAATCAAAATACCTGCTTCTGTTTAATATGATAAAGCAAAGACGTTATGTTAAAAGAGTACATAAATGTTCTATACTGCTATTTTGACCATTTCCATGGTTGATAACTGGTTTGAGTACCCTGTGTTTCATGGGTTTTGTTACAGTTGTAATGTATCTCTGGTGTTGCAAATAAAATAAATTATTGTACACTCAGTGTGATGGTCATAATGTATTGTGGTTCTGTCTATGAATACGATAGTAAAATAAAGTATGTTCCCATACACATAAAAGTAAGACTAATTTTTTTGTTCTATAACATGATTCAAGTCAAATTTTGTATCATTTCCACGGGCAACCACTTCCAATGATGCTTCTTTGGCCAAATTGAGTGCCTGGATCAAACTCAAAAGGCATGCTTCCGAATCTTCCGTCATAGATTTTGGCATCAGATTCTCCGCTACATCAGCAGGAGTAATTTTAACATCCTTCAACAAGCTTTCAATCTCTTCAAACAGCTTATGGTCTGAAACGCTGAGGTAATTCAAAGCCAAAAGCTTAAACGCTTCAAAACTACAATACGACATTTCGATATGCTTGTCCATTCTACCTCTCCTTATGAGCGCAGGATCCAGCTTTTCAATATGATTAGTGGTAAACACTATCAATCTTTCACCTGCAGAAGCAGACCAAAGACCATCTATGAAATTCAAAAGACCCGATAATGTAACTTTACTGGTGTCATCCCTCTCTTCCAACGAATTTTTTTCGCTTTCCTCTTCGTTTTTCTTCTCCTTCTTCCTTCTACCGCTTAACTCAAGCGAACAGTCGATGTCTTCAATAAGAATAATGGACTTGCTTGTGGTCTCGATGAGCAATCTTCTTAAATCGGTATTGGTTTTCACAGTCGTAAGTTCAAGGTCGTAAATATCATAGTCCATGTAATTAGCCATGGCAGCGACCATAGTGGATTTACCTGTGCCTGGAGGACCGTACAGAAGATAGCCACGTTTCCAGGCCTTGCCGATTTTTGCGTAGAAGTCCTTGCTTAAGCGAAATTTGTCGAGGTCGTCCATGATCTCTTTCTTCTTTTTGGACTCAATTGCTAAAGTGTGAAAAGAGGCAGGGTGGTCGAAGGGGACGTGGTTCCATATGGTTTTAAGGTAGGAGTAGGAATGGTTGTTTGGACTGTTGGTAAATAGCTTGCGCTGGCGGTTGCGTACTCTGACTTCTTTACCCTCGCTGATCACTTGCTTTAGGTAGTCAGTTAGGATGAGGTCCCGTTGACTTTTGTGGAATGTTAGGATGTATGACCTGAAGCGGGAAGTATAGAGTGAGTACTAGTGTGAAATGCAGAAGAAAGCCTATTAAGATATGACTCGAAGCCTGTTTGGCAACGACTTAAAAGTGGTCAAATCGACTTAGAAGTAACTTATTTCATTTATTTTTTATGTTTGCCCACTCCTATTAAGGAACTTGCAAAAATTACTTAGAAGATTGAAATATGAGAAGCAACTATTAGTTGCTTATGATTTATGATCTAATTTCATAAGTAATTTTGACCAAACAAATTACCAAAATGACATAATATCTTGTCCATTGCAAAATGTATCTTTTATGTACAAGTACATATCCATTTATGTAATTTGCCATAGATTTATTACTTATAAGTCACATTAACCAATGCCAAAATTAACTTAACCAACTTATAAGTCAAAATACATCCAAACACTTCTATTTATAAATTGTTATTTGAAGCTTACTATTCAAAATTACTTTTAAGGAGTTTCAAAATAAGTTGTTATCTAACGGGCCCTCAATCCATTTAACTAAAGTGATTCTAAGAAGACAAACCATTCTACTTGTGTTCTAACCAGCTAACATATGAGTAACCTGTTTATCCTTTCGTTCTATTTCAATATATTGATTTCCCTTTCATCAAAACCCTAAATTGATAGTTTTAAGTATAAATTAATTTTAGTTTAGTTTTGGATTTAATCCACTGACATACTTCAAACTATTGACAGAATTATTCAAAATAAGATACCAAGCTACTAGGTATCTGCATCCCCCCGTAAGGAAGGCTAACCGTCTTAAATCACTTGGCTACTACTAGCTCATTGTCTCACTTCTCACCTTCTTCGACACGATGACTAGCATCTTGATGTGGAAACCAATCTTTTTCTTTTTGTCTCAAGTTTACACTGATAAACCTAGGAAAATATGCACTACATCCCAACACATATTCCAAATTTATTAATTAAGTCACGTAGAAGAATTTCTTACCTTTTCATTAATTTTAGGTTTTTCTCTTCTCTCCTTAATATTTTTTTTGCAGTTTAACATTCAATATATTAAAAACATGGAGAATTAATTTAAAAAACAAAAATTTGTATATTTTCATCCTCAAGGACACGATCTCAATATTTTAGCCATAAGGACAAACATTCTCCTAAAAATTATTCATAAAGACAAACATTGTGACGCCCCACCTCTATGGTCACAATAACAAAGAGTATTAAAGAAAATACTGTCTGTTATCGCGAAGAATAAGGCTGGATAGGAGCGGCCATCCGTAGTTAGGCCTTACACTAGTATTGGTTATTTCGATAGGAGTGGTATATATTTTTAATTTTCATCTCTTATTTATTTACTCTCATCAACATACCCAATTCCAGTATAAAACGAACTACGATGGTTCATAATAGTTTAGAACAATAAATATAATAATAACACATAATATAAATGCGGAACACAGGTAATAAAAAGTCTTATATATATATATATATATATATATATATATATATAACTGGAATCAGTTACAATACATGTGATACAGTACATATGATACAACTACAACTGTCGACTCAGAAAGTTATATACACATGTACATTATCGTAAATAATATACATGAATATACAACATCCTATACTAAGACAACGACTACTCCAAAAAGTATGAAAAGACTTCATAGCTCTAGCAGCAACCCAAAGTAAGATATCAACGACCTGTAAATACTCGGTCTGACCAGTGTATTTTTTTTTTTTTGAATTTAATACTCGGGTCAGACCGAGTATTTACAGGTTGTTGATATCTTACTTTGGGTTGCTGCTAGAGCTATGAAGTCTTTTCATACTTTTTGGAGTAGTCGTTGTCTTAGTATAGGATGTTGTATATTCATGTATATTATTTACGATAATGTACTTGTGTATATAACTTCCTGAGTCGACAGTTGTAGTTGTATCATATGTACTGTATCACATGTATTGTAACTGATTCCAGTTATATATATATATATATATATATATATATATATATATATATATGAGACTTTTTATTACCTGTGTTCCGCATTTATATTATGTGTTATTATTATATTTATTGTCCTAAACTATTATGAACCAGCGTAGTTCGTTTTATACTGAAATTGGGTATGTTGATGGGAGTAAATAAGTAAGAGATGAAAATTAAAAATATATACCACTCCTATCGAAATAACCAATACTAGTGTAAGACCTAACTACGGATGGCCGCTCTTATCCAGCCTTATTCTTCGCGATAACAGACAGTATTTTCTTTAATACTATTTGTTATTGTGACCATAGAGGTGGGGCGTCACAAACATTCTTTCAAAATTATTCATAAGAACAAACATTCTTTCAAAACTGCCACCGAACTAAAAACTGATATCTAAAAACTACTACCGATAACTGCAAACTGATACCTAAAAACTGCTATCAATAACTAAAGATTGATGCCTACAGAAAGTTGTCCTTCGGGTTAAAATACCGAAGGTCTGTCCTTAAAGCTAAAACGCTGAGAATTTTGTCTTTGACAATAATTTCCTGTTAAAAATATCTACTATTATTCACAAGCTTCTCCTTGATTCCTTTACTATTTACATCAAATTCACGTAATTCTTTTCATTTCAACAATTGATATTCTATTACAAACTATATTTATCTAAGAATAAATAAATAAACAAATAACAATTTTATGGTATCTAATAAATATTAAATTTCAAATAACAAATTTAAGATTTCTATAAACAAATATTTATCTAAGGAAAAATAAATAAACCTTGAAATTTAAATTTACTAAACAAGTGCTACTAGTTATATTCATTTATTTACTTACCAATTGTAGAATTCTAAATACAACAAATTGCGTATATATCATATTTTTATTAACAAAGACGACGATATCCATTCTTATATAAATATATAAATTATATAGAAAAAAGAAAATAAATAAATAAAGAAAGAAGAAGAAATTGCATGTCCAATTCAAAAGTCACTTATTTCTACAATTCAACATAAAACAAATCATATATTTTTATGATATGCCTGAAATTTAAGCACTATATTTTATAACTTTACATCATGCAATGCACTACATGCAAGTGTTAATTGCGAAGTAAGTGGCACTTGTAAGATGCCTGGTTTGAACATATAACCACCGATTAGCAAACCATGCTACAAACTAATAGATAACTTGATTTTAATATTAATTTACAGAATTACTTGTTTGACCCGCTAATTCTACAACCGGCTCATACGGTAATACTCAACACCCTTGCTTTTTTACCTCCCACCTGATATCCAACCTCCGCTTCCCAGTCTGTATCTCCGTTATTGAAAATGCCGGTTGTTCTAGCATTTCCCTTAATTTAAAACACAAAATTTTGTGGGCCCATGAGAATATTGGTTGGACTAAAATACGAAAGTATTGGATCAAAATGAAATATAATATTTAAAAGATACAAAATTGAAATTTCGTGCAGTCCAGACTTTTTTCCCTCTTTATGATATAAATCTAATTTACCGTACAATTTTCAATCCATTTCGATTTTTTCTAATTACTTTTTAAGTAAACGAATACACTTTCTTGAATTTTTCTAAACTCTTTTCAGCTTTTTAAATGTAACTTTTGAGCAAATTTTATTCCAATTTTTGAGAAAGTATCTGAGTTTTTTTTAACAAAATTTGATATGTTTAACAAATTTAAACATTTTAAAAAGAACAAACTTATTATATTTGAACTTTTCTGAAAGTACTCAGGAAAATTAAAAAAAAAAAATTATTTTTTAAATATTTATTCTTTGTGATTTTTTTCCCAAACAAAATTCAACATGTTTGAATTACATATATTTGAAATTTATGCTCTAATTTGTTAAAATAACTATAAAAAAATGGTTTGGATTTGAGCGGATAAATAAGAAGACGTTTGAAAGAAATTTGAAGAGAGATTCTGGATTCGTCAGGGTTTCATTTTGCTTTACAAAAGCAGCCAGAAAACCCCCAAATTTCGTTAACCCACACTCAAAAACATTTTCAAGAAAAGACAAGAAATTAACCTGCGCTCCTCAGGGGCAGGAAAAAAAGGGTTGGTGGAGGGGCGAGAAGATGTTGAAGAGGAGCGCCACCAGAGCTTGACATCCTTATACTCATGGGCGATCTCTTCGTGATCGTCCATGCTCAGCACGAGATTCTCGCTGCCTTTGCCGAAATCGACCTTCAACTTGCTGGCCTTCTGAGAGCAGGAAGAGCTGAGGTACGACTCGACGGCGGTGTAGAGGTCGCTGCGCTTCAGCCTCTCGCCGCTGTACTCCGGTATCTTTATTTGGACGTAGGGGTAGATTCGGGAGAGTAATCTGGCGCCATATGTTCTGACGTAAGGTTCGAGGTGGAAAGGGAGGTATTTGCTGAGCACGGAATATAGGAACATCATGCTAGCTATTGCTGATCCAAACCCTGCCCATTTTTCCATTGCTGTCATTTTTTCTTTCCTTGTTTAATTTTGCGCAAGGAGATGAAATGGGTTTTTGTTTAATCCGTATTTATGCGTGGAATCACTGGGTAAATTCTTTATTTTTGGTACAATGTATATTATGATATTTGACTACGTACATTTTGTTTATTATCTGGATAAGCAAGACAGGATTAGGTACGAGTAAATGACAAAGCGAAAAGGAATAATTTTTTTTCCCCATAGAAGATGGAATTTTATCGAGCACTTATTTTATTTTGATATCTTCAAGGTTTGAATAACACCGTATACCGTATAAGTAATTGAGATGTTAAGAATAAATTCTTTTATCCCTACTTCTATCCACATCTCTATATTTTCTTTGCTCATTTATAGTTGTAATTATAACGGTTACTTAATTCATAGTTAGAGATGTACCTTGCTATCTTTCACTTTTTGTGTGAAAGCCATGAAAAATGCCGAGTATTTTAGCATCACAAAGAGCATGAGTATTTTCTTGTCAACCGTTTTTCTTTGATGAACGTTAAGATTTTTTTTTTTCAACAACAGCGAAAATCGAAAAATTAAGCGTTGGAGGATGTCGTTTGAAACCTAGCGTATCAACAATTGAAGTTCAATTGAATCCATGTATGCTTAGCACTAAATTCAATCAAAACATAGTATGTTTTGCATTAGGATTCGATCAATATATAACATGACATGCATTAGGAATAGATCAAAACCTAGTACGATTAGAAATCTAAAAAAAAATATAGTGTTGTGGGTATCAGAACCACATGGGATGAGGTAAATAAAGTAAACACTTGGACTAACTTGTAAATGAGTAAAAGAAAGAAAAATGCAAAATGGAGTAGATCGAGATGTGAAAGCAGATATATGGGTGAATAATCTTTTTAATAATTAGTGGCATGTTGATAAATTTAGCCACTCTTTGTTAATCATCGTTAATTTTCTTATATTATGTAGTTTGAAATAGGACTGCATGACAGATCAGATGCAATGGACTGACAATTGTAGGTTCTATTTTTATAATTGGATATTAAAATTTTAATATGCATTTGATCTGTTTGACCTATATATCTGATACGATCCATACTCTCTTGGTTTGGATTGAACCAAATATCGATTATTGTTTATGGTAAATTTCTCCAAATTGATACACACACACACAAATATATGTACACATATTCGTGTGTGTGAATTTTTTGTATGAGAATCGTTAATTATATGTAAGGTCTTATTTTATCAAATATATTATTTTATATTTTTTAGAAATATATGTTTACCGTCTTATAGTTTTAATGATTAATTTTCCTTGTCAAATTATATTTTATCGTGGATTCATAATATTATTATAAATATTTTTTGCATCAAATAGGAGGATGTCTGTTAATCAAAGTAATCAATGTCGAAATCATCAAAGAATATAATGTCCTATAAAATTATTATTTTTTCAAACTTTAGTCGAGTCAATTAGATGGAAAATGGTCACAAATTTTATTTTATCGACATTCAACTTAAAAATTATAGAATGATCTGTATATCCAGATAAAAAAACAAGCAACCCCTCAAGAATAAAAAAATATTGTATTAAAGTATTAAAATTAATAAGATTTTAAATAAAATAAAAGGTATGACATGTTAATTAATTAATCATAAGTATACGAAGATATGAAAAGTATGCCGAGTTCAAGGTTTAAAGAAATACAAATTAAACCTGAGGGCGAAATGAAAAATCATATACAAAAATTGGTTGCATTACAATTAATCAAATTTGTCGATTCTAAAATAAATGGTGGAAATCTTGTTTTTGTGAATTTAAAATAAGTTGGATCGGTTATTCAATCAGTTTTAACCAGAAGGATCCGCCCATCAATCCATCATAATTGAATTTTTATGACTTGAACTCGACCCAACTTTTCAACTAGACTGGTTTCGATCCATTTTCTTGGGTTGAATTGGATTCAATTCATTGGATAATCAATTAATCGATGTGCGCTTCTACTTTAAAAATTTTGGAAACATTCTCAATTCAGCCCATTTCTTTTCAAAAAGTAGCAAACTTAATCCATTTTTGAAACTAATTAATAACTTAAATCACTTAAATCTCTCAATCATCAATTCGTATATTCAAATCCCATAAGTAAAAATTTGTTAGAAAAACTATGTTACTACAAATGAAAATCAAACACTATATAAACAATTTTTTTATAAATAATGCTAGTGCGGTTTGATTTTATACATACACAAACTACAAAATTAACATGAGCTAACTAAAAGTGCTTTAAGTTCATGGTCGATCCAATGGGTTAGTTTGCTCTAATCTAATACTATATACATGAAAGTCAATTCTCAATCAATATTTTTCTTTTTCTTGTAATTAGAGAATTAAATACACATCTCTTATTGATTGAGTACATTTTAAATAGATCACAAGTTCAAATCCTGCTAACCATCGTTATACATAATATATCTCAAAATAACCTCACTTACCATAATTTAGTTTGAATGAAGTACCCATATTATAATCTGGTATTTTATCTAATATAATTTAGATTTACTTAGTTCATTTGAAAATATTAACTTTTTTCCCATTAAGTCTCTTTCTACGTATAAACTACTTTCAAAATTGAAGCTCTAATCATACAATCTTATACCCTGTAACTATTCTGAATAAGATGATCTTTGTTCAAATTTCATTGGTTCTAACTTTTGAAATATAAATTTTGTTGAAGAGTGCCATTTCCTAAACAATTATGATAACAGTAATAGGAATGAAAGAAAATCGACAGTATATTGACCAAGAATTATATATGTAATATTATTTGGTTTGAGAGCTATAATTTTAGCTATAAAAATGAAGAATCGATTATATTTCAGACTAATTTTCATTCTTTTTCGTATATCGTAGTAATAATTAACATGGATCGTATTTCTTACCATAAGAAAGGAACTAACTGTATCAATACTTTATTCCATTTGAGATCCTTTATTTATTAAGTATATTATTTGAGTTGTTTAAGAAAAAGGTACGTGTACAAAAATATGAGACTATTAACATTCACATAAAATATCCAAAAGAAGATCATTTTGGTAGTAAGTTCAAAGTACCATCATTATACCTAATACATCTCAAAATAACCTCACTTACCATAATTCGGTTAAAATGAAGTACTCAGGTTCGAATCTAGTATACCTCATTTTATCCAGTATAATTTAGAGTTACTTAGTTCATTTGAAAATATTAACCTTTTTCCTATTAACTCTCTTTCTACTTATAAACTACATTCAAAATCCAAGATCTAATCATACAATCTTATATTTTATAGCTATTTGAATAAGATGATCTTTGTTCGAATTTCATTGGTTCTAATTTTTGAAATATAAAGTTTATTGAAGAGTACCAATTTGAAATAATTATGATAACAATAACAAGAATGACAGAAAATCGATGGTATAATAACCAAGAATTCTACATGTATATTATTTGGTTTGAGAGCTATAATTTTAGCTATAAAAATGAAGAATCAATTATATTTTAGACTAATTTCATTATTTTTCACATGTCGTAGCAATGACTAACATAGATCAAAGTTTTATAGGAAAGAAATTAACTATATTAATACCTTTTTACATTTGGAATCCTTCATTTATGATTGAAGTATATTATTTTAAGTTGTTTAAGGTAAAGGTATATCTACAAAAATATATGAGACTATTAACATTCGCATAAAATATATAAAGGAAGATCATTTTGGCAGTGAAATTCAAAGTACCCACATATTATGATAAAATTTTAACATTATGTTACAAATCGAATACATTAAAATTATTTTGGCTTAAAAATTCAAAGTACATGAATATTCTGACAAAATTTAAAAACATTACTACAAATCGAATGCAATAAAATCATTTCAGTACCAAAATTTGAAGTACATGCACTTTAAGAAAAAAAATCAACATTGATAGCTAACCAAATCTTCACCAATAGTATAAATAATCCACTTTGACCCTCCAACACACACATCTTTTCTTGTCTTTTAAAAGAAAAATATTAAATAAAACCATCTTCTAGTATGGAAAGCTCCGACCTGGACTTTTTGATGATTTTAGCTTCGATTTTGATACCTCTTTCTTAGATACAAATGCCAGTCAAAAAACTTCTTTGATTATTACAACATACATGGTTTCAAATCAAACTCAGTCAACAAATGTTAACTCGAGTAATGAGTTTATGAGAACTCATTTCGATTTTAATTCTTCTAAGAACCAAATTTCTGAACTCATTTCATTCTCATATCCATTTAAAGAGATAAGAAACTTTGACCACCAACAAGGATTTTATGATCCTTTTTCAGGACTGTTGATTTGTACAACAATCAAAAGACCAATTAGATCGATATATTTCAACTTTCACTCTAAATCTAAATCAGTTTAGTAACAATGTTCAATTTTCAAAAAAACGCATCGATCCCTTTTCCGGTAATTTCAGTGTAAATAATCAACTACCTACTTACTCTAGTTCTTACGTTCAATACCTTAATGTCAATTCAATGAACAGATCATTAATGTTCAAAAGTCATTTGGCAAAAATAATTTTTCTAATTCCATTGGTCGAAATCTAACACTTTACCCTCTTAATATTGCTGCCACTTTTGTTATTCCAAGGGAGAACATGGAACCATATAATTTGATCCCTTTTTGTAATGAAAGGAAATTTGAGAGATTGTCGGAAAGGAGAATTCATAAAAGAATGAGAGATGATGATCAAGTAATGTACACATGTTCTAAATGTGGCGTTCAGTATCCAACTTCTCATGCTTTTGGTGGTCATATAGTCGCATTCTATGAATGTGAATAAGAATTCCAAGAAAAAAAAGAGAAGGAGAAAAAATTAAAGATCGAGGTTGAGTCTTCTTCTTATAGGAACAACATGATTGCATTGTAGGATGTTCCTAGTTTTAGTTACTCCATGTTTTATTACATTCTCCATGTGATGTAATAAATATTGTACTGCTAATAAATGGATCATTTCATGAATGTCCAACTGAGATTTAATAGTTTACCCTAAGTATGATAGAACTCTTTAAGAAGTTTCACTTGCCATTACTAGGCATTTATGATAAAAGATAGAGATCTCCTTTCCTGGTTGGAAAGTAGAAAAAGGATTTAGGCTTGTGTCTTAATCACTGGATTGCATAATCTGTTGGTCTTAATGAAATTATAGTATGTTTGCAATCCTTCATTTATGATTTAAGTATATTATTTTAGTTGTTTAAAACAAAGGTATATCTACAAAAATATATGGGATTGTCAACATTCACATGAAATATCTGAAGGAAATCGTTTTGGTAGTGAATTCAAAGTACATATTTATTATGATAAATTTTTAATATGATGTTGTAAACAGAATACATTAAGATTATTTGGCCTAAAAATTCAAAGTACAAAGCTTAGTTACTAAATAACCCTTTACAAATGAAAATCCATTTATTAGTTAACCTTTGCTATTTAATCAAAACATCACTATCAATTTTCAACACATTTTGACACTTCTTAAATGTATTTGTATACTTATCTCAACCGTATAAATATATTCACAAATCAATTTCAAAGGGTTTAAGACAAACGTTACTATGAAACTATCACTACAAACCCAAACCATTTTACTTATGATTATCTTTAAAATATTCTTTTCAAAGATCCATTTACATACATAAGTATAATCAAAATGGGTTAAAGGCAAATGTTACTAACACATTACTATAATAAAACCAAAACCATTTTATACTTATTATCTTCTTTAAACTCCCATTATTAAAGATATAAGTATTTTCCCAAGCTATATCCGAGGGTTTAAAAACAAACATTGCTAAAAAATTGTTTAAGACAAACCCCAAAGCCATTCACTAATCCATTATCTTTAAAAATTCTATTTTAAAGATCCAATTACTTTTCAAATGTATGTATATACGGATTAAAACAGATATTGCATAAACATCAATACTATAAACCGAAAATCACTTTTATACTTACTATTTACTTTAAAAGTTCCATTTAAAGTTCTAGGTATAGCTTTACTTATTAAACAAGGTAATATACCTTTTTAATCAATTCATAAAACAATCCATTAGAACATAAGGGTTATAATCCCAAAACTCCTTTTAAATCCTTTATAAATACCAAACTTCCCTTTTTAAAACTTCTATGCATATTAAAATACCTTTAAAAAAAAAGATATTTACATATACTAATTTATTTGTAAAACTAAGATATTTAATAAAACACTATAAACCACTTGTAAAATATTATAATATAAAATCCTTTTTAAAAACCTTTAACAAGTTTCTAAAACTATATGTATAATAAAAACATACTTTTAAATACTTATACTACATTTTAAACCATATACTTAAAGCACTATTTAAAAATGTTTAGTTTAAAACCATCGTTTATATTTTCAGAAATATATTTAAACCTTATTATTTTCCCATAATAAGTATGCTAACTGTACTTATTAATTAATAAGAAGAAGCATTAGGATGTCTTTCAAAGTTCACTTTAAAATCGCAGATCACAGGATTTCAAAGTGTATCCATCGCGACGTTTTCGCTTCTGCCATTTACAATTTCCATAAATGTTCAAACCAATTTCTTTTATGTCAAACACACTCAAATGTGATGTATACACACACACACACACACACATATATTTCCATAATTTACCTAATTTAACATTTGTTAAAATATCAGGTATTTCAAAGCATGTTTATAACGACTATATCGTTTCTAACATTCATAACATACTGCCAATATAATGACCAAGAATTTAACCACCTCAAAATATAACATTTAAATTGATTTTAAATATAAAATATATAAGGTTTTAGTATTTAAACAATATTAGAATGGATTTGGAAATAAACAATACATAAAAATAGCAACATTTGCTTATATCGACAAAAGCAACAAAATCCTGATTCAGAAAAGCAAGTTTAAATGGTTTAGTAAACTATTTTAATTTATTTATGAGTGTTTACATTTTTAAATAACATTACGAAAATTTATTTTTAAATTTCGTTTACATAAATAAATAGTTTAAATAAAACATCAAAATGTGACCGTAAAATATTTTGTCGAAAATCAACGTTTTGTTGATTAAAAGTTGTCGCAACGTCGTTGTACACTTATGTACATATTCTTATAAACATTATAACATATAGTAAGTAATTAAAAATTAATTAATCAAGTTTACTTTTGCAAATTAAGGTTTGAAAATTCTAGGAATATCATTAGCAAAAGTAAACTAATAATAAAGACAAAACATGTCATTTCAAAAGTAAACAAAATCATTATATTTTTTTACTTACTTCTTAAGTGAAAGTGACTTAAAGTTGTGATGTGAAACATAATGTTAAGGGTTGAAAAATAAGTGGTCACTTTATTTACAATTAAGAGTATTTTAGTCTTTTTATCAAATATTATTTTAATCCAAAAATTTTCTATAACAAAGCACCACTTTCTCTCATTTTTTCCACACAACTTCTTCTTTATTTTTCAAGATTTTCTTTCACTCTCTAATGGCTTCTCTTCTTAATAAATAATGCTAAAATATTTCAAAAATAATTACTAAACACCTTAAAAACCGTCCAAAAATCCCCCCACTCCTCCTCATTACCCATGGCCAACCTCCCTCTACCCTCTAGCCAAGCCAAACTCCCTCCTCCTCCTAGGCCGTGAGCACCTCCACCTCCCCTAAGTCCAAGTCGAGCCATCCAAGTCCAAGCGTGCAATGAATCATGCGCGAAAAACGTCGAGTAGCGGAGTTATAGCCAATTTTCCGTTCGAAAAACCAAACTAGGTGAGAACTCTAAATTATAGCTTTATTAGTAGTTATGATGGGTAAAAATAATGTTTGATTGCTAATAATGATGTTTGCTAAGTGTTTGAAAAAGAAAGTAGCAAATTTTGAAACATATGTGAAAAGTTATAACTGCTATGATATGAGATGCTATTGGATGTTGATTATCATTTAGATCTGTATGTGTTGATATTTGATTATGAATGTTGAAATAAGTCACATATACACGACATTATTTCACATGGAAACCACTTTTCAAAAGTCATAAAAAGTGATATGGAATCATTTAATATCTTTTAAAATGACTAAAAGTGATTTAGAAATCTTTTATAAACATATAAACTTGTTTTAACAATGTTTGAATGAAAAACATGAAATACATCAAAACTAGGCACGTCGCGCAACGATAGTTTGCGATTTCACGCCAAAAAGTTTAAATAAGTATACAAAATGAAATTCAGCTCGGAATTCTTCGAGATGAGAATTTTTCAAACTATTATATCTATATATTTCAAATAAATAAAGAAAATCAAGATTTCATTAAGTAGATTTAAAAATATGTCCAAAACAATTTTTCAAGAAAATCGCGCTTTTGCAGTAAAGTGACAAAAGTTAAAAATTGATATTTCAAATTTTTTAAAAATATAAAATAAGTTCTAAAAATCTTTTAAAATGTTTTAAAAGCGATTTAAGTTGAAAAGATGGTTTTCTAATAGATAGAAAAGTCGTTTTGAAGAATATAGCATTTAAAGCACTTTTTGTAACACTTTTTGCGACACCTTTTCGCAACGCTTTTCTATAAATTTTGAAATAAATGTTGAAATTTAAAAATTCTTTCCCAAATTGTCTGCAAACATTTTTAAGTAAATAATAAATCTTTTAAAAATGATTTGAACAATTTAAAATTATTTCAAAGGTGGTTAAACAAATAATTAAGTGATCTAAAAAGGGAAAATGAGTATGCGGAAACGACTAGTACATTTGTCCCGCCCGTTAGATCTAAAAGTGAAAACAAGGTGTGTAACTAAGGTTAGGGATGAAGCAATCAGTACTCTGAACTTACCTGGCCTCGGGGGTGGAATGGATCGAAGGGAAAACTCGGTTGCTCAACTTGGATTTTATAGAAATAATCTTTTTATACTCATTATTAAAATCCGAGGAGGGAACTCGTCCTATTTGTGGAATTTTAAAGGTGATCTCACCATTATTCCACCTATAATACTTTTTGAATACAGACGTTGATATTGAATAAAAGTAAAGTGATTTCTAGGATCCTATTTTCTCAAAAAGATACTCTTTAAAAAAATGATTTGGGAAATGTTCAAAAGAGAGGTTTTAATGATTCTGTATTTAAAGAAGAAGATTTTAAAGATATACATCTCTTGAAGATATTTTTGATAAATAGAAATGAATGTACCGAACAACAATCATCTAATTACATCATTTTTATCGATGATTGGATTTCGAAGGTATCGGGGTTGGGTTTGAGTAACTCCTATCCGAAGACCACTTCGAACCAGTTTACGCGTTTGAAGTAAAGACATGGATAAGATATTTGGGATTTTCGTAATGAAGAACTACATGCTGATCATTTGGGGATAAAATTCCAATATACATATAGTAGCGGTAGTTTCTTTGTTATGAAATATCCGATGCAAGGACTAATCGCTACTATTCCTAAGGTGAATTCCCTACAGGGTATGGTAGGAGAGTGCCTTCGGTTTGTTCTATTCCTGAAAAATTGTATGGACGAATGTCTGACGTTGCATTCCTAATTACATAAGTAATCTCTATGAATGTATCTTCTGTTTGGTGCCGCAGAAGGCAACTTCTCTTTGCTTAACACCCTTTCTTAAGACGTACAAGCTCAGGAGTTATACGTTTGTAGAAATCAGTTGTGTGCTAATGGAATGTCAATGTGGCATTCAAAGAGGAAATATGATGCGCTATGTGAAAGGTAATCGTTACCTCAGGCCTCGCACCCGGAAATGACCAAAACAAGGTTGGATGCGGTAAGGCAATATGGTTCGCAATCATTAGGGTATGATCATCCCCTTCTAGATATATTTCTAACCCCTATGATGTTTGGGTTTAAATTATTGTGGTGTATGCTAAGAGACATCTCAGATAGGTCGGTAACAACCGGGATGATGACATATTCGGTACTATCTAGGAAGAGATAGGTCGGTCTTGTGTTGGTAGAGGACCATCTGTTGGACCTCGATACATTCCTCTAGAAATGTACTGCCAGAAGGTAGTCCCTTCACCTGGTCATTTGTATGGAAACTCATTCTCAAATAAGTGCCTGCCATTTTGTTTGTAGAACCCTCATTTGTGGTTAGTATGCTGGAATTTAATAAGGTAACAATTTCGGCTAAGATTAATAAGTTTACTTGCAAACGTTTTCAAAAATATGTCATTAAAAATAATATCAAGTATTTTGACGTATAATGATTTGGTTATCATAAGTTAAAACCCATTCCACGTTTATGTATGACGTGTTCTTATGAGATACCCTTTTTTTCAAACAACGTATTTTGAGTTCTCATATCAGTCTCATGACTGACATGGAGTTTATTTTGTTTTCCCTTTAAACTTCGAGTCCCCTATTTTTCTAGGTAGCCATGTAGTCAGGATACCTTAGGAGCATTTCGGAGCATGTCGTGGAGCATTTTTAGAATTCTTTTAGAGCCATGAAGCTAAAGAACCTTATGTAGATATTGACCCATATTTCGATGTGTATGTATTTAGCATGTCCCATCATATGTAAGGATAGACAGTTATCCTAGCTGGATTGGTATTGAACTCTGATGAATCACTTGGAGTGATCACTTATCATATGTATAAATACAGTGTAGAATGCGATGTAAGAATTTGTGTTTCTATCTTTTATCTTTATTTCACCCCTGATAATCTGCCTCCTTGGCACTTAGATTTACGGCACGTGAATACCGTGGATGTATTAGTGTCGATTTCTGAGGGTCGAGGAGACGGATCGTCACAACCACTTTTTACAAAGCTCAATCAAACATGTAAACAAGTAGTCTGGGCTATGATACATGTTATAGATGATCAAATAGAGATTATTGTACTCAATAATAATGTTCTCACTTGTTTGATAAAACAAGAAGAGGTCCAAAAGTAATAACTTGCAATTTTCGTTACACAGTTTATATTTTCAATACAATAATAATTATATATATACAAAAATACATAATTAACTGATGAGTAAAACTCGCCCAAGCTCTAGTTAACACTTTCATGTTCCCGAATAGTCCAAAATCAACCGGCACTCGATTTTTTTACTAAAATCCCATAATCTCTAAACTTGACGAATCCAACTCCATTGCGTAGATAATCCCGATACAAATGCAACGACGAAGACAACAGCTCAATGGACCTTGTATGAACAAGATATGAATTTTATAAGTTAACGGATTATATAAATTAATTAATTAACTTTAACTAAACACTAACCACTTTTTATTTCCTTAATCCTTCCTCTCACATCTCCTTCATTCTCTGATCAAACTGCTGCTCCCCTACATTTATGCACGTCTGCTTTGTCATTGACACCATCAAGACGACCACCAAATGACAAACGACAACTTCCCGCAAACTTAGCTCCTCGGTCTCTACCTCCCCAACCCCTTCAATTTCCCTCTGATTGCCTCTACTCAAAAGCGACCCAAAGCCCCACTATCCACCTTGGAATGTCCCACTTCCAGTTATACCACCGATCATCCTAAAACCATCTCCAACGAACTTCGTTCGTCGCCATGATGTCAACTGTACTTTCGAATTCCACTCCGGCCCCCTCCTTAAAATCGTGTCTCCCTTACAGTAAATGACAATTAACATGTCACGATGACCAATCCCCTACCGCACCACCCAATTCTTTCATGTCCAACTCCCCTTCATCCTAGAAATCCAATGGCATCAACGCCATGGCCTAACTCCACTTCCATCGATGATAAGCTTGTACCCTAGGCACTGCCGTGCATATTAGACACCGACCACCATCACCACACCCAAATCGAGGCCGACTGCCCCGATGCCCTTCCCTAGACAAAGCTAATGGATCTACTCTCATCGAATTTCATCGAGTGAGGCTCTAGAACAATTCAAGATGTGTGGTGGCTGAAGCTTTGTTTACTAAATTGAAAAGAGGAGGGAGATAGAAAAAGTGATTAAGAAAATATCGTAGGTAAAGATATTTATAAACAGACTATATTATTATATTTTAATTCTCTAATTAATCGTCAATCAGTTGGAGCGATATTGAGTTTGTGAGTTTTTGGATATGATCTAAGAACATATACGAATGTATCATTCGACAAGCATCAAAATTGAACAATCATTTTAATAAGAATATAAAATACTTTGATTGTCACTCAAAATACAAAGGAAGCGTATGCTAATAAGAAAGAATTTTAAAAGGGTACATTGGTATTTCTAAACTATAAGTAAACAACACAATGCAAATTTTAATGACGTATGTCTTTTATAGTAAGTATAAAAGATATTGGCAATGTCCCAAATCGATATGCGAGGACACTTTATTAAAATGTTTAATACAGAACATATAAGATAGATTCCTTATGGATTGACAATAGGAATTAACATACATGTTATGTTAACTACGATATCATGATTTGTTCATGTATTTGACACACAAAGCAAATGTCAAATCCAAATTGATATCACTAAATGGTTATTCGAAGCATTCTCGTGTATTTATGAAATATTAGAGATTTGCTGACAGAAACAACAAACTCCTTATGAAGAAGTTTTCGAACTCAGATTTATTAAGTGATATTGCGTCTACTATGTCAATAATAAATTCAAGATAAATATTTAAATTGGAAATGTTCCAAATGAAACTACGACTGATTCAATGAAAAGGCTAAGTACATCGCCTTGGATAGCGCCGCAATAAAAATTGATGTGTGTGTGTGTGTGTATAAATGCACAAATTTATAAAAAAGTCGATGGTGATTCCAAATGTTGAAAATCACATGACATTGTTATATGATAACAATGTTACTATATAGTTCGCAACAGAACTTAGAGCTCACTGGAAGTCGAGAGGCATACTCTAAATTGTTCCATATGATAAAGGCAGTTTGTCAACGTCAGAGAGAGTTGATTGACATAGTAGATTATTAAAACATAATAGCATACCCATTCGCTGAGGGACTAACCCAATTGGTTTTGAGAAAACCAATTAGAGAAGTTGAAATAAGATTCCATAATTAACTCCAAGTGCAAGTGAGAGATTGACAAAGTTAGAGGTATGCCCTATGGGCAATTATGTAATTCGTTGCATATATCTAACTCGTTGAACAATCTTGTTCGAAATAAAGATGATTTCTTTCTATCATATACTTGATATAATGTGTTGTAGTAATTAATTAATTTAATTAAAAGTATACTTAATAGAAAATCCATAAATGGTATGTTTTATGATAATAATTACAAAGTGTTGTAACCGTGAGTAATCTATCACAATGAAAAAAATATACTATTTTAGATGTTCTTAGTCAAGATGCATCGAGATTGGACGTCGATTTATCTATCGAGACTAGAGTAAATAACGCTCTCCAAATGTTAGATAGTGTGTTATTCATGACTGCCGGGGGCACTTAGGGTTTACATATTGATAGCTATTGGATAACTATGAAACGACTCACTTGATAATTTTATATTGGTTAATATAACGTTCAGGAGAAAATATCGATGTGACTAATTTACATAGTTTTCCTGACTTGAGAATATTATCGATCTTCAATATGAAAGCTCTGGTTTGATTATAGCCAAATATCATGATACGACGTCCATTGAGAGACTATAATTGAGTCAAGTGGAAGTACTGGAAGTAAAGCATTGTTCATGTAAGGATTTATCTCGTCGGTTATATAGGGTTAGTATAATGATCAACGTAAGTCAACTCAAAGTAAAGTCTTTGGGTAGAGCACTTTATTATTATACTTGTTATTACTGAACCAAGGATTTTGCGTTTGGACTATAGAGTTGAATATGGACGATATTGGAATTTTGACCATCACCAAATTCCATAAGTCCAAAGTGATATAGTTTTGAAGAAAAGAATCGGTGTAAATAAATGTCACAGCCGGGCAACACTTAATATTATAAAATTGGATTTAATAAAATTAAGTAAAAAATAAATCAGACTAAAATGTCACATCACCTGCTAAGTGACGTGTGAAAATTAACATTCGAATAGTTCGATGTTAATCGTTGATCGAATTTGCACCCAACAAGTCACATAACCGGAATGATGAATTCTTTTTAGACCACACGATTTAATTAGTTTACGACTATTATAAATTAATTAATATTATGAATTTAAAAATTCAATATGATTCGAGGAATAGATATTACTGTATATATTTATAATAGTTATAAATATATCGACCAATATGCGATATCGACAAGCAGTTAAATTAGATTTATTTAATAATATTTATTTAGACTTAAATGGGCTGTTAGCCCATGATGTTAAGATGTTATTTCGGTAGCAACAAGGCTTGTAGGTGGTGGCTAGAAAATGCTAGAGGGGTTTTGAGATGGATGGTTGAGATTTTATGAGAAATGGTATGAGATGTGATCCATACTTCTCTCTATTTCTTCCACTATAAAAGGACCCCTGATCCTAATGCAAAAAGAACATTTGGCTATAATTTACCCATCGTTTTTGGCCAACCTCATCAATAAGGAGTTCTGCAAATTCATTTCAATTGATTCAAAAGGCGAAAATTATTGAATAGCTAAAGGTCCACGGTTCAAAGATTAGCAATTTGCCTAATCGAGAAGATTCCAATGAGGAAGAATTCATCATTACAAGGTATGCTCTAAGTTTTTGGTATTTGGTATGTATTTACTATACTATATGATTTATAATTTCTGGATAATACTATGTTATTCATACATACATATATCAATATCATTATTATATTGCTAGTTAGGTAAGATTCATATATGTATCATTAATGTTGTCACATATTATACTGGTTACACATTTGTTTTGATTTGTTAAAAAACATTTTTATGCATGGATATGAAGTGCATAGTCAAATAAATTTTATTTTAATTATTATCGTTTTATTAATTAATATATATGTACTAATATAATATATAATTTTAATTATATGACTTGTGTTTAATCATACCATGATGTTATTTTAATAGTTGAAATTATATTTATAAATACATATCTATATAGATTATATTTGGTGGCTGCAAATTAATTTTTAGTATTTATTTACTATTATTTAGTATTATTTAAATCAATATACTAATTAAATAAATCATGTAAAATAAAATATTGTTCTAAATTTAAACTTTAAATTTTACAAATTTTTTATCATCATATAAACTCTCAACCAAAAAATCAGGATATAAAAATCATTTTTTATATTTAAAAAAATAAATTTAATAAATGACCGAAATCAATTAATTAAATAAAAATATTATTTTGACCAAAAAAATTCTAGAAGAATTTTCTTGACTTTAAAGTCCCATTATAGATTTACCGAAAATTTGACATTCAAATAATACAACATGAAATTTTTTCTATTATTATTCTATTGTATTTCGAATAATTAATTAATATACATATATTTTTTAATGCAATAAAATATAAATAATTTTTTGTGCGCTATGCATTCAATCTGGAAAGGTTTAAAAAGTATATGTATTTTAAATACATAATTAACGTACTATACATATTTAGAGATTATAAATGTACTTATATTTATAAACATAATAATAATGATTTTATTACTGTAATTCATACATATATATGTATGTGTAAAAAGATTTTAATTTTTTTATATTATGCATATACACACACATACACACACACGTATGTGTGTTTATTTTACATCTAATGCAATAGTATATAGATATAACTCATTAATAATTTTACATATATATTGATTAAAACATTTTATCCAATCCTTTTTTCATGCCTTTTTTTCTTTTTAATGGTTGCTTCCTTTTATTTTCCCGCCCTTCATTCCTGCCTAGTTTTAAACCTCCTCCCGCCTTACGCCTTCTCCTCCACCACCTCCAACCCCACCCCCTCCTCTCCGTCACCTCCAACCCCACCCCCTCCCCCTCTTCGTCAAACCGTGGCCATAGATTTTTCTTCCTCTCTTCCTCCCCTTCTTCCCATCCCTAACCCTCATGTCCTCATTCCCACAACCCTGCCTGCCTCTTCCTCCCTTTTACCTTATTCCTCCTCTCTATCTTGTCCATGTTGGTCTCAACTATTTAAGAATAAACCTAAAAATGTAGAAAGATTTGTTCCAAAATCAATTGACCTCTCTTTTCATGGTTAGGCCTTAGTTCCTCCTTCTAATGTTTTGGTTGCTGGAAGAGAGGAATGGGTAGAGTATGTTCTTGGTTTCTTCTTGGATAAGCCTCTTTCCTACACAACTATTATGGAAAATCTAAAGAGAATATGGAGATTAAAGGGTTCTGTGAAAGTTAAATTTAATGGGTTTGTTTTCTTATTTCTATTTTCATGTGAAGCAGATAAGATCAAAATCCTAGAAGGAGATCCTATAATTATGAAGAATAAGATGTTCTTAATCAAAAATGGAATCCTGAAATAGGTAATGTATGTGGAAATATAACTTTATTCCCAATATGGGTTCAAATCTCTGATATTCCAATTTATGTTTGGTCTCACTTGGGGATTAATTGGCTGGCAAGCAGATTAATAGTACTTTTATGTATGGATCAATACACCAAAAAGATAGAGAGATTAGAGTATGCTAAGTTTTTGATTGAAATAACCCCTAATCAAGAGTTGGTGAACCGTTTCCCAGTTCAGTTGTTAGATGGTAAAGATCAGATGGTTTAAGTCAATATTTATGGTAACATGATATTTATATTGGCTATAAGAATTTTTGGCATAAAAACATTGACTGTGTTATTGAAATGGTAAAGAAAAAGGTAGAATGTGGAAAGACAAATGAGAAAGAAGTGAAGAACAAGCAAGTAAAAGGTGGGAAAGACGATAAAGTGGGATTTAATGTATCTAGAAAGAATAAATGGCATAAGATAATGAGAAATAAGAAGCAAAGTAAGAATGAGCCTGTAAAAGACAAAAATTATAAGGAGTATGTTATTCAAACTGTTATGTATGAAAAATAGGGTGTACGTAATAAGGTAGATGACACATGTGTTATACCTGATAATTTAGTTCGTGAGCAAATAACTAGGAGTAAAGCTGAAATTGTTCTGAAGAATATGTTTTATTCTTTATATTTTGATGTGAGTATATAGCAAAGTGTGAAGAAGGGAGACCTGAATGATGAGGCACTTAAAACTGGGGAAGTAAATGAAGTAATAAATATGGACCCTTTTATCAATGTGCATGTCTGCACAAGTGAATCTATGAGAATGCGTCTTCTGATATGTGAAGAGAAGTATAAAGAGATCTCAAATTCATCTAAAGCCGTTGATGATAAATCCGAGGCTCAACATATTTTGTTACTGCAGTACGGGCTTGGGCCTCTAACATTTCAAGCCCATCTTATTATTTCAGAAAGTTATATATATAATGTATCAGCGGTTGTAACGATTGTATTGTGATTCATTTTTCTATACAACAATCTCTGTACTATCTCAAATACATCAATAAAATCACTCTTCATCTTTTCATTAAAATTTCTTATATGGTATCAGAGCAGAAGTGCTTAACAACATTGAAAGATCCGACAGTAAGAGGAAAACTCATCTGAAAATCATCAGTAGGGGTTTATATCGTTCCTCTCATCAGATTATATCATCATCACCTGAGAGGAAGACTCAAGACAATCACCTCTGCCTCGCCAGTTCATTTTCTGGCTGCATAAAGGATTGCCATTGAGTCAAGAAGATCAGAAATCAAAATTCAAGAAGAAAACAGAATCAAGAAGAAATTCATCAAACACAAGAAATCAAGGAAAGTGCCTTCCTAAGAAAAGAAATCATCAGATCTGGTCATCATTTGAATCTCCTTTCTGGTTGCACTTACCTGAGAGGATCTTGATCAGAGTCTTGATTCTGCATCTTTGGATTAGACTTACAGTCTTCGGTTTTCTTTTGTTTTCTGATTGACACATCTATTCTGAGAAGCCGTCATCATCATGGGGGATGAAGCAAACTCTGCAGCACCCACAAACAGCAGTGATCTGTAACATACTGCATCGAATGTTAAGAAGTTGGTCAAAACCACAATTAGCCCACAAAGTCAGTTGGTTACTGTTCATCTCAGTGAAGATAACTATCTTCTATGGAGACTGCAAATTGAAACAGCTCTTCAGGGATATGGTCTTGAAGAATATATTCAAGAAACCATATCAGTACCACCAATGTTCGTGGCTGATCAACAAAACAAAATGATCAGTAATGAAGAATACATCGATCATCATAGACAAGACAGTTAATATGTTCTTGGCTATTGTCATCTATTAATGCAAATCTTCTTACTCATGTTATAGGATGCAAAACAACATATGAGATTTGGTCTACTATAGAAAGAGTGTTTAATTCTCAATCTGCAGCAAAGGTGCTGTTCTACAAAAGGCAACTCCACAATATCAAAAAGAAGAGTAACAACATGAGAGAATATATGTTCAAGATAAAATCAATTGTGATGCATTAGAAGCTGCAAATCAAAAAGTATCAGATTCAGAACAAATTATGACAATACTTAATGGTCTCAGTGATGAATATGAAGCAGTAGTAGCTGTCCTAACATCTCAGAGGAATTTTCCATCTATAGAAGATGTTCATTCCATTCTACTGTCACATGAAGCAAGAATCGACATCAAGAAACCTCAAGAATCTGACTCATCCATTAATCTTGCAGTAAATCATAGGGGAAAAGTTCAAAACAACAACAGAGGTGAACAATTTGTTCAAAGAGGTGGTTACTCTAACAGATCAAAGGGAAGAGGTCGATGGAATAATAATAACAGGCCAAAATGTCAGATATGTGAGAAACTTGGTCATACAGCAACAAAGTGTTATTTCAGGTTAAATCTCAACTATGTTCCAGGACAAAGTACACAAAGAAATGCAAATCACAGTGCAAATATGGCACATCTGCAACCTGAATCAGTCAACCAATCTGATGTAAAGAACTCACATACTGAAAGCATAAGATCAGATCATATCCAGGGTGAAGATTGGTATCCTGACTCAGGTGCAACTAATCACATCACAAATAATTTGAACAACTTAAATCTTGGAAGCAAGGAATACAAAGGTATGAATTCTATTCACATGGGTAATGGCAAATCTATTGCAATTACGCACACTGGTAAGTCATACATTATGGGAAGAAAGCAACTATACTTGAACAATTTACTAAGAGTCCCACACATTAAAAAAACTTACCGAGTGTGTCGCAATTTGCAAGAGACAATAATGTATATTTTGAATTTTACCCACACAACTGTGTAGTTAGGGACGTTCTAACTAGGGAAATACTTTTGCAGGGTAAACAATGTAAAGGTCTGTACAAGTTCAAAGTGGATAATTCAAGAAACTCAGTTACTAAAAGACAGTGGTGTAATAATTCTGAATACAAACAGCAAGAAATGAGTGAAATATTTGAGAAATGGCACTGTAAACTTGGGCATCCAAATGCCAATATTGTGAAGCATGTAATGAATAATAATAGTATTCCTTTTAATAACATATCATTACCATACATCTATACTTACTATCAAATGGGCAAGAGCCACAAACTACCTTTTTCAGATTCTGAAACCTGTTATAATAGTCCTCTTGAATTAGTAGCTACTGATCTGTGGGGATCTGCCCCAATTCATACTGATTATGGATATAAATATTATATATCTTTTGTTGATGCATTTTATAGATACATATGGATATATTTTTTGAAATCTAAAAGTGAAACTCATAATGCAGTCATGTAGTTTATAGCAAGCAGAGAATCAAACAAATTGCAGAGTTAAAAACATACAAACAGATGGTGGAACTGAATATATGCCACTAAAGGAGTACTTTCAAAAAAAAGGAATCAATCACAGAAGAACATGTTCATACACTTCAGAACAAAATGGGCTGGTAGAAAGAAGACACAGACAGATTGTTGAAACTGGGCTTACTCTTTTAGCTCAAGCATCCATGCCAAAGAAATTTTGGCCAGATGCTTTTAGTACAGCAATCTACTTAATTAACAGATTGCCATCAAAGGTTCTAAAATTAAAAAGTCCATTAGAAACTTTGACAAACATTATCCCAGATTATCATAGCTTTAAAGTATTTGGTTGTCTATGTTTTCCTTACACCAGACCCTATAACAATCATAAGTTAGATTTTAGATCATCTCCCTGCACCTTTATAGGTTATGCTAGCAACAAAAAGGGATATAAGTTTCTAGACAATAATGGTAGAATATTCATTTGTAGACTTGTGGTATTTAATGAAGCAGTATTTCCATTTAAAGATGTAAACACCAAGGTGAATAACAAAGTGCATAATGCAAAAGAATACATATCATCAGTATCTATTCCAGCTGTTGAGATAATTCAGGGTCAGACAAAGTCAGGTGAAGGGATTACTAATCATGAAAAAGTCTGCTCAGATTTTCAAAGAACAGACTCTAACTGTGAATCAGATTCAGCAAATGTTTAAACAAGTTCAATCAGTCTCTCAAATCAAAATTTTGAACAAAGAACTACTGAGCAACCAGCCCCAGATCACATTCAAAGTAATATGCAAGGCACAGAATCAAACTTGCAAGCTGAAAGTGAAAGGGATAGCCAACAGCAAGATGTTGGGAGATCAAGTCATCACATGATAACCAGATCCAAAAGTGGTATTTTTAAACCAAAAATTTATCATACTGTTTTAGATGCAGAGGAGCCAACCACATATGATCAAGCCATACAAAATGAAAACTGGAAAAATGCTATGAATGAGGAGTATCAAGCGCTAATGAAAAACAAGACATGGGATCTTGTTCTTAGGCCAAAGGATAAAAACATTATTGGGTGTAAATGGACCTACAAGTTAAATAAAAATGCTGATGGTACAATTTCTAAGTATAAGGCAAGATTAGTAGCTAAGGGCTATTCACAACAGTGTGGTTTTGATTTCACAGAAACATTTTCACCTGTAGTGAAGCCTGCTACTATGAGAATTGTCATTAGCATAGCCTTACACAGAAATTGGACCATTAGACAACTTGATGTAAATAATACTTTCTTGAACGGTATTTTGCAGGAGCAAGTATATATGGAGCAGCCCCAAGGTTTTAAGCATACTGGAAAAGAGAATTATGAGTACAAATCACACAAAGCAATTTATGGCTTGAAACAAGCTCCAAGAGTGTGGTTTGAGAAACTAAAAGAAACAATGATCAGACTTGGTTATCATTTAACCAAGTCTGACAATTCCCTCTTTACAAAATTCAGCAAAGACATAACAGTATTTGTATTGATATATGTTGATGACTTTATCATTACAGGTAACAATGAACAGGAAATTAATAATCTGATAAAGTATCTTAATATAGAGTTCAGCATTAAAGACCTTGGAAACTTAACTTACTTTCTGGGAATAGAGGTCAAAAGACTCACAAATGCAAAAATTCATCTAAGCCAAAGGAAATACATAACAGAGATTCTACATAAAGCAAGGATGCATGAAGCTAATTCAATCTCAACACCTATGATCAGCAACTTGCAACTATCAAAGTACAAAGGAGAGGCACTACTTAATGATAGACAATACAGAAGTATCGTTGGAGTACTTCAATATGTCACAATTACTAGACCAGATATTACATACAGTGTAAATAAAACAAGTCAGTTCATGCAAAATCCAACTGGTATTCACTGGAAAGCTATTAAAAGGATATTAAGATATCTCAAAGGAACACTTAATTTTGGATTAATGCTTGAGGAAAGCAATTCAATCAGCATAAATGGATATGCAGATGTTGACTGGGCCAATGACCCAGATGACAGAAAATCTACAACTGGGTACTGTATATATTTAGATAAAAATTTTATATCATGGTGTTCAAAAAAGCAACCAACTATCTCAAGATCAAGTACAGAAGCAGAATTTAGAAGTGTAGCAAATGCTACAGCAGAGGTTATGTGGATTGAATCATTAATTGAAGAGTTACAGATTAAAACAGAGAACAAGAAGACTATCTAGTGTGACAATCAAAGTGCAGTGCGTCTTACAGCCAACCCAATATTACACTCGAGAACAAAACATGTTGAACTAGATATTTATTTTGTTCGCGAGCAAGTAGCAAGAGGGAAATTACATGTAAATCACATACCTTCAACTTACCAGACAGCCAATATATTAACCAAGTCTCTGTCTAAAAGCAACTTCAATCGTTCCAGAGAAAGACTGAAGGTAAAAGGCATGGAAGACATCATCTCATCTTCCTAAGCATGCTTCGTCTCTGCCAACATCATTGAAGAACTCCTCTCAGTCAACATCATTGAAGAAGCAGTGCAGTCATGCGAAACTTTTGATTACTGCCTCTCCACTGATTGAAAGAGCAATTAATCCTCAAAGTTGTCAACTTTTATCCAAATCCTCTAATATCTGTAACTATTGTTGTGAAAATCGAATGCAAACTTTACTAAACTTCTAATCAATTGTCATCTTGTGATGACAATTGACTAGTTCTTTAGCCTGACCTCAGATCGTCTCAAGATCTTTCTGATTTTTTGTATTAGATCGCACAGATTCAAAATCGCAGCAAACCCTAGTCCCCTTTGGGTTTGAGGGTGCGTATGAGAATGTGTCTTCTGATATGTGAAGAGAAGTATAAAGAGATCTCAAATTCATCTAAAGCCGTTGATGATAAATCCAAGGCTCGGCATATTTTGTTACTGCAGTACGGGCTTGGGCCTATAACATTTCAAGCCCATCTTATTATTTCAGAAAGTTATATATATAATGTATCAGCAGTTGTAATGATTGTATTGTGATTCATTTTTCTATACAACAATCTCTATACTATCTCAAATACTTCAATAAAATCACTCTTCGTCTTTTCATTAAAATTTCTTATAGAATCCAATCCCCAACCAGCCTTTTCCACTTCCACTTTACAATATGACCAAAATCCTTTTATTTCAACCAGTAACTCTTGCCAAACCAACCTTGCATATTCCCTCACCCTCCTTTGCACATGCCATAACTCCACAACATGCATCCCCCCATGCATGCATTATCTATTGTATCAAGTACCCCTAAATCCATCTCTATTTCCTTGCCTTCCACACTAGTTTCACATAACCCAATTGATAATTCTATCCATCATGTGCATGATGGCACAATCCTAAATGTTCTCAATTCTTCCACGGTACTTCCCTACCGGTAAAATTCATCCTCCACCTTGTTGGAAGAACTTCTACTCTATATCCAAAATCAATCCTTCCCCCTCTTTTCTTAAATCTTCCAATCAGTCTCCCCAAGCTCCTAAAACTATCCCTAACAAGCAAGGCAATACATCCAAGATTAAGATGCAAAAGAAGGGCAAAAAAGTTGGCTTGGATGAAGCTAACATTCTCTCATCCAATTCAACAATGCCAGAATGTAGTAGTATAAGATCTCCTTCAACAAGGAGCAAGTAATTAAACTTTTCATCTGCCAACAATGTTTAATAAATGTTACACAATATTGTAGCATGGAATATAAGAGGAGGATATAAAGAAATAAAGCACAATCATATTAAGAAACTCATCAATACCCACAGTCTTCATCCCATTGCTATTCTTGAAACCAAGTTAAATCTCACTCTCACCCTTAAAACTACTACCTTCATTAACCCTCTCTAGAATTTAACGCATAACCTAGCTGAAGCCCCTTATGGTAGAATCATAATCCTTCATTATCCTCATATCTTCAATCTTTCTGTTATTCTTTCCAATAAATATTTCATTCACTATCATTTGCTCCACTGCCCTTTCTCCACCTCCATGTATCTTACTGTCATCTATGTTGACAATAGTTCTGCTACAAGGCAAACCCTTCATAATTACCTTCCACATTTTGCTTAGGAAAGTCGCCCTTGGATTGTTTTTGTTGATTTTAACTGCTTCCTGAACCTTGATGATAGAGTGGGAGGTACTCTAATAACCATAAAAGAAATAGTCCCTCTCAATAATTCTGTAATCTCCTTATCCTTGATTCAAATTCCTTTCCTAGGTTCTAGATTTTTCTGGAATAACAAAAGTAGAAGTGGAAATAGAACTTATAGCGAAATTGATAATGCTTTCTACAATCTTACTACCATAACTAAATGGCCTTTCATCACCTCTCTCCTTCCTGCTCCTATCATTTCTGACCATTCTCCACAAATCGTTTCAATGGGAATTGCAACCATTAAAAGGAAATCCTCTTTTAATTTTTTTTAGTATTTGGATACAGGATGCTAATTTTTTGTCTTTTGTCATAAATGCTTGGCATATTAATGTTTTTGGTAACCCTATGCTTATTTTTTAGCAGAAATTGAAGAATGTCAAATTAGTGCTCAAAAATTAAGCAAAGGGAAAATTTGGAAATGGAGCACTTTTATCCACTACCTTGAAGTCTAAATTTAAATCTGCCTAACAGAATCTCAATCAGAACCTTTCTAATTACAATGCTGCTATGATGGAGAGTGCACTTCATGATTAGTATATTAAATCCCTTTATACTGAAGCTGACATGAAAAAGAAAAAACTAAGGAACAACTAGGATGCTATGAGTGATAGAAACTCTAAATTCTTCCATTATTCCCTTAACCTAAAGCAGTCCAAAACTTATATACAGATCATTAAAGACCAATTTGGAAACCAGGCAGACTCTCCTCCTCAAATCCAAGAAGCTTTCACGCCCTATTTCAAGAGTCTTCTAAGTAACTCCTCGAACTTCTTCCCTGATTTAGATATTCTTTCTGACATTGACTTGCCTACTGTCTCTCTTGAACTTCAACCCTTGCTCTCTGCTGAGATAACCCTTGATGAAATTAAAGAAAGCACATTCAACATGAATAAACACTCCTATGGATGCCCAAATGGTACAATGCTGTGTTCTATACTGCATGTTGGGAGATTATTATAAAAGACCTCTGCAAAGCTGTGTCATTTTTTTTCAAGCTATGCAGAATGTACAATGATGTTAAGGCCACCACCCTAGCCCTTATTCCTGAGAATGAAAACCTAACGGATATTACTGAATTTAGGCTAATTGCCTGTTGCAACATTATCTATAAGTGAATTTCTAAAATCATTGCATCTAGACTCAAACTGGTTTTGCCCTCTCTAATCTCCAACAATCAGGCTGCTTTTCTTCTAGGGAGAGATATTCTTGATAATATTCTTATCACTTATGAGCTGCTCAAGGGATATGGAAATGCTGCCACCTCCCTAAGGTCCATGTTCAAGCTGGATATTATGAAAGCTTATGATTCTATTCAGTGGACCTCTATTGTTAGAGTGATGGCCAAGATGAGATCTTCAAAACAATTTGTTGCTTCGATATATGCATGCATATTCACTGACCCCTTTTCTGTTAATTACAATGGCACATCTGTATAGTATTTTGGTAGTAAGCAGGGAATAAGTTAGGGGGACCCAATGTCATCTAACATTTTTATTTTGATTATGGATTCTAACTAGGATGATAAATCAGTATATTCAAGGCGAACTATATGTGCTTTACCAATAATGCAAGGAACCATTGATAGCAGCTCTTATGTTTACTGAGGATGTCATCTTATTCACCAAGCCCTCAATTCCAGCTATTCAGTGCATTCTGGATGCGTTACATGAATTCCATTTGTTCTTTGGTCTATGTGTGAACCCTCATACATCAAGCATTTTGATGGCAGGAGTGAATGATTCTCTAGATAGCACCATTTATACATTACCAAGTCTCCAACCTTTGTCTAACTCTTCTACTTACCTGGGTATTCCAACTGCCTCCTCCAAAATAACATACTCTCAACGCGCTCCTCCTTTTAGATGATTTTGGCAGTGAAATTCAAAGTACACGCTTATTATGATAAAATTTAATATGATTTTACGAATATAATACATTAAGATCATTTTGGCTTAATAATTGAAAGCACATGAATATTCTAACAAAATTTAAAAACATTACTACAAACAGAATATAATAATCATTTTGGTACCCAAATTTGTAGTACATGCATTTTATGAAAAAAAAATCAATGTCGATAGATAACCAAATCTTCACCAATAGTATAAATAACCTACTTTGACTTGCCACTGCAGACTTCTCTTCTTGTCTTTCAAAGGATTTTTTTTTTAAATAAAACCACCTTCTAGTATAGAAAGCTTCGGTCTAGACCATTTAGATGATTTTAGCTTTAATTTCGATAACTCTTTCTTAGACACAAACGTTAGTAAGAAAATTTCTCCAACCATTACAACTAACATGGTTTCAAATCAAACTTGGTTACCAAATGTTAACTCAAGCAATGAGTTTATGGGAACTCATTTTGATTCTAATTCTTCTAGGAACCAAATTTATGAACTCATTTCGTTCCTATATCCATGTGAAGAGATAAGAAACTTCAACCGGCAACAGGGATTTTATGATCCTTTTTTAGGACATATTGATTTATGCAATGATCAAAAGACCAACGTGTTGCTGTGTTTTAAACTTTCACTCCAAATCTCAATCAAGTTGGTAACAATGTTTAATTTTCAAAAAATTCCTATTAATCCTTGTTCCAGCAACTTTAATGTAAATGGTCCACTAAATACCTACTCCAATGGTTGTATAAAAAACCTTTAAATTTCAACAAAAGAAAATGACGATTCAACGAGCAGATCATTAATGTTTAAAAATCATCTAGCTAAAATCATTTTTCTAATTCCATTGGTCAGAATTTAACACTTTACCCTCTTAATAATGCCGCAACTTCTATTATTCCACTGGAGAACACAACACCAAGTAATTAAGGTCTTTTGGTAATGGAGGGGCATTCGAGAGATTGTTGGAAGAGTGAACTCATAAACGAACGAGAGATTATGATCAAGTAACGTGCACATGTTCTAAATACTGCATTCAATATCCGACTCCTCAAGCTTTGGGTGGTCACATAAAATCACATTCTATTGATGTGAATAAGCATTCCAAGAAAGGAAAAAAGAAGGAGAAAAAAATTAAAGATTAGGGTTGAGTCTTCTTCTTAGAGGAACAACATGATTGCATTGTAGGGTATCACTGGTTTGAGCTACTTCATTTTTTATTACTTTCTCTATGTGATGTAATAAACATTGTCTTGCTTATAAACATATCATTTCATGAATGCCCAACTGAGATTTAATAGTTTACCCAAAGTATGATAGAACTTCAGTTGCCATTATTATAAAATGTTAAATATAGAAAGAATTAATCTACACATTCTATGGGCAGAGATCTCTTTTCCTTCCTAGAATGTAGAAAAAGGACTTAGGCTTTTGTCTTAATCATTAGATTTCATAATCCAGTGGTCCTAATAATATTAAAGTATATGTGTAATATTCTTATTTTACATGGATTTAATAATAGAATTATATTATAGACCGTTAGATTTATAATTCCATGGTCATTATAATTGGGAAACTTCTTTGCTAATTTTTTAAAGTTATAAATGAGATCCATATCTCATTTTGTATTTGTTTACGTTTATAGTGCTTTCATGTTCTCGTCTAATTTTCTTTGAACCATCGTTAAAAATTTCAGTTAACTCCCCACCCCTACACACACACACACATATAACAAATAAGTAAATACATGCACACACTCATAGAAATTTAAGTTGTTTTTTTGTACATATTTAAATTCAAACATAAATTAAATTAGTTACTTTGTTAAGATAAATTAGTTATATATGAAAGTTACCATATATTATTTGGATCTTAATATTTATTGGGCGAATTAACGAGCAGTAAATTATGTTTATTTTTTTAAAAAGAAAATAGAGAAAATATTAGTCAAAGTACAATGTCAGACGTCTAGGCATCAAAGTCAATAATACCTATGTCATGTGACATTCCTATCATAAAAGTGCAAACATAGCAACCATCAAATAATCCTCACATCACTAGGTCAAGTGCGTTGGATATATGACAACTTATATGACCACGTTAATGGCCAGAGACTACTCAACATCTTGGTTTATTAATGCTTGACTTCATGCCACTTCATAAAACCAGGAACTAGATTGAACATAAAAAAGTCCTAGTTATAAAAAATCACATTAATGATCTATGATCGACATCAGAAATCAGGTGAGTGTCCTCACATATTCCATCTTTAAAAGCACACTCGAAACCATAGAGTTATAAACAATTCCTTTACACACATCTTTATAATAGAATACATCAATGTTCTATTTCATATATCTCCATAGTAGAACACATCAATGTTTCACCCACAAGTTCCCATTAATGAACTTGTCCTTATGGAACATCAGAATAACTCCCATCATTGGGTCGTTTAAGTCTATAGCATCTCTAGACATCCATCATAAGTCATAGAATCATCATCACTAAGTCCCAAAGTCTCCTTACCAAATGCTTAGGTAAGTCCCGAAGTCTCCAAGTAAACGCATTCTTCCATCTCTTCGCTTGCAAAACGCTTATCGTAGGGTCATAATTCCTAAACCAAGCATCAGACAAACATTTGAACAGTCACAGTAGGATCCCCTAAGTTCCCCATTCAAAACCCTAAAGTTTGTCATCCTGAATAGGGGTTGGCATTGATCACTCTAGCCAAATACTTAGCCAAATTGGCTAAGTACTAGCATCGATCAAAAACTGTTCATCCATGTCCTTTGTCGGAAGTAAGTCATGCATCATTCCATAGCCAGCTAAAGGTACTTGCATACTAAGCCCGAAGCCTCAAAATCAGCCATCTTTAAATTGTTTAGGGTAGCCCAAATTGCTCAGCATTTGCAAGCTCAAAGCTCCTAAATCCATGACTCAAAGTCAAGCTCCGAAATTCCTAAAGTCCAGTGCTACATCCTCCAAAGCTTCCTATCACCGACAGGCCCGGCCTTAGGGCAAGGCGACCAAGACATTGGCCTAGGTCAACAACCATGATCGGGGCAACAAAAGATTTCTTCCCGTAATAAATTTTAGGGTTTCGTTCTTGTCACCCGCAGTCCTATGCCTCCATCACCGACCACATTATCTTTTTCTAATGTCGTTACCTTCCACCTTACCGCCAGATCATCTAGCTTCAATAGCACCATCTTCTTTTTAATCAATTTATAATTGCTGATGATTTGAGTGGCTAAGTAAACTCCTAAAAAATTATGAATTAGTTTATGTGAATTAAGATCTTCAATCATGTTATATGATTTCCTTTCTGTTGTTTTTCAGTGCAACTACATGACCAAACAAATCCATTATCAATTAATATGGGAATTACCAAATAAATTTGAATAAAATGAACTTTTTAGTTAATCTTTGCAAGTGTCCTTACATTAATTTCAATATATCTATATTTGGTACTGCATTGAACCCATGAATTTGACTTTAATGTCAGCATTTGCAATATATTTGATAATGTGTTGAACTCACATTCATGTGAAGAAAACCATCCTTATTTACATAATGGACAAACACTAGAACTATTTTTTGTACTGGAGTTAGAGTAAGTAAGAATACATCATTTGCAGTTGTTTAGATTTGATGTGCATTTGAAAATATTCTACTGCTAAGTTAATTGAAGCAATTTTCAATTCATATAATGATCCCATTGTGTATTTCATAATTTTAACTGTGAATTATGAACTAAAAAGTTGCAAATTTCTGACTAATACTATAAACTACTAGATTCTAGAAAATAAGTCAAATCACTTAAAATAAACAAGCAAGTCAATTTCATTGTACAAAAATATCAATCTCATTAGACAATTGGAATTGTAAATTTTGGTAGAGTTAGGTATCTTCAATTTATATTATTTTTTAAAATAAATTATCATATATGAAAATATTTTTTACAAATTTTAAAATAATATAAATTAAACAGTTTAAAACTATATTGTAAATAATATAAATAGTATAAATTAAATAGTTTACAAAGTTTAGTAGAGTTAGGTATCTTTAAAGAAACAAGCAAGCCAATTCCAAATAATATAAATAATATGGTTTACACAGTTGAATGTCAATTTTAAACTGAGTTGGAATTGTAAATTATCATATGAACATTAATTAGCAATGTCAATTGTAACGACCCAGAATTTCTGTCATTTGAAACTCGTATATTTAATTGATTTTAAATATTAACAAGTAAAATTTGTAAGTCGAATAAATTATATTTCGAATATCTGTATTTAATTGGGTAACTAAATCGATAATTTAATATTTGAAATTACAGAAATAATTGAAAATTTGGTTTAATGTGATTAAAATTGATTTGTAAAGTTGTATTAAATCGTTTTGGAGTTAGAATGATATTATAGAACTTTTAAAATTGAATTAAAAGTTAATTTGTGGAGATTGAATATTTTAATATTTAATTGACGAGTAAAAATAATCATCTTTCAAAAAGTCTCGGATTTCGACGAAACAAGTTTCATTGGATCTGTAATGTTATATTATTGTAAGATTTCAAATTTCGTGTCAATCAAATTTACGGTTTGTCTGGGGCAAGCTAAAACGCGTAGAAATCGGTTTAAGTGAATTTTAAATTTAAAATAGTCGATTTGAAAACCTATCTTCCAAATACGATCGAATAGGCTCCCGATATATATTCCATTGCAATCGGAATGGGGGTAAAATATTATAAATTGCAGGCGGCACGCTTCGTTTGGAGTTCGGAAATTTTCCGGATGAATAGTGCACGGAAATTTTCTATAAAAGGACATTCATTTTTCACATTTGCAAACAAACCTAGGGTTTCAAGCTTCAGCCGTCACCCATATTCAATGGCCAAAATGTTCACTTCTTCTCCTCCTAATCTCTTCCAATCCATTCACGAAAATCTTTCAACTATAAAAACGTAGAGCTTCATGAGATCTTCGAATCTATACGGTGATGATGGGATTTCGAGTGTTGTACGGGGAGATATCTGCTCGCGTTCGACCTTGGTTGCGCACGTATTTTCACATGACAGGGGGTCGAGCTCGACATGCTCTTGGCGGAAGGTGGATTCGACGATGCTCTTCGTCGTGGAGTTGGCCGATCATCTTCAAACGTGGCGAGGTAGGCTCGATAATTGATGAGAAGATGGCGGCAATGGGTTTTAACGTGCGCGACTTTTGCCTAAGGAAGAAGAAAAATGCGTGCGACCCTGATTCTAGGATATTGAAATGCACGGCCGAGATCAAAGATTATAAAAATAATAATAAAATTTGTAAATTAATATATATAAAAATTCGTGAATGTTTAAAACACTATAACTTTTTGATACGAGGTCCGTTTTCGACGAAACGAATTGCGTTGGGTTCGTGTTCGCGAATACTATGCGATGGAGCTAGATTATGATGAATTGGAGCCAATGTGAATTTTGGGTAAAATTAAACGCACGTTTAATTTTATTCGGAATAAAACGCTGAAATCTCTATTGGAAGCAAGTTGAGAATTTCTCACTCAATCGAATTGTGTTTCGATTTAAATTTTAAATAGTTAAATTTAAAATTGCTTGATTGTGTGATTGAATGATGATTGCTATTTGTTGTATTGAAATAGACCCTATACGCCGCATATTAAGCGGATGTTATTATATTAAACACATATACCGCGATATTCCACCTTGAAGTGGAATTGGTATTATATATGTACTTGGAGTTGATTTTCCGCATTATATAGCGGACGAGATCCTATTGCGCCGCATAATAGCGGATGATATTTTATATAAACCGATGTACCGCGATATCCCGTCTTGAAATGGGATTGGTATTATGCTAACATCTGTGGATGCAGGGAAACAGGTTGGAGGGATCCAACTGGATTCCTCAAATAATTGAATTTGTTTCAATATTGCGTGTTGATTATTTATAATCTTTGTGTGATTATCTTTGTGATTGAAATCGTTGAAGGCTAAAATTTAGCCGAATATAATTTTGGTGTCGTTGGATACCGAAAATAAATAAAATTTGATTTTTGAAAATTCAAGTTGAAAGTTTTTATTAAAATTTATTTTTGAGAATTGGATAAATTTCAAAGAAGGAATTCTAAAATAATAAAGTTTTATTCTTAATCTTATTGAATAAAATTTCAAAATATGGGAAAAACCTTAAACAAATCAATTTCGAGTAATATGATTCAAAGGTTGAAGAATTTATTCAAAATACGGATTCTAAAGAGTTTGAAAAATAATAGATTTGGTTTTCTTTAAAAGGAATTTTTCTAAAGGAAATAAAATTTGAAAATCCATTTGGAAATTTAGTAGGTGTTTTGAAAAGAATTTGGAATCAATTTGAAAATTGATTTGGGCTTTAGTAGAAATTGGTTACATTCTGGTACTGCCGGATTTTCAGATATTATTCGAGTTACACACTGATGCTTCTAAGGTTGGGATTGGTGGAGTATTGAGTCAGAATGGAAGACCAGTTGCTTATTTCAGTGAGAAATTGTCTGGAGCCAAGTTGAGATATAACACTTATGATGTGGAGTTTTACGCGATTGTTCAAGCTGTGAAACACTGGAGACATTATCTATTTCAGAAGGAGTTTGTTCTTTATACGGATCACGAAGCTTTGAAGCATTTGCAAGGGCAGGACAAAATTTCAGCTAGGCACGCTTCATGGGTCACGTATCTACAGCAGTTTACTTTTGTTGTAAAGCACAAATCAGGAGTGACGAATCGTGTAGATGATGCTTTGAGTAGGAGGAATCATTTGTTGACGACAATGGAGGTTGAAGTGACAGGATTTGAACTATTGCCAGAGTTGTTTGAAGAAGATCCTTACTTTGCGAAGTTTGTTGAGAAAGTCAAGGATGGGAGTACTGATGAGTTTATGTTGATTGATGGATTCTTATTCAAGGGGAATCGATTATGCGTACCAGATGGCAGCTTGAGAATGAAGATTATCAAGGAGCTGCATGAAGAAGGACATGTAGGACGAGATCGCACATTGCAGCTGATTTCTCAGTCTTATTTTTGGCCGTCAATGAGAAAAGAAGTAGAGAGATTTGTGGAGAGATGTCATGTTTGTCAAGTTTCGAAAGGGACAACTACAAATGCGGGTTTGTATATGCCTTTACCTGTTCCGACAAAACCATGGGTAGATGTAAGCATGGATTTCGTGTTGGGCTTACCGTGGACTCAACGGGGAAATGACTCTATATATGTTGTGGTGGACCGTTTCTCGAAGATGGTACATTTTGTTGCTTGTAAGAAGGCGGCGGATGCAGTCCATGTGGCACAGTTGTTCTTCAGAGAGATCTATCGCTTGTATGGTTTACCAAAATCTATAGTTTCAGACAGGGATACCAGATTTCTGAGTCATTTTTGGCTGAGTTTGTGGAAGATGGTGGGAACAAAGCTGAATTTCAATAGTGCTTATCATCCGCAGTCGGATGGACAGACCGAGATTGTGAACAGATCATTGGGAAATTTATGCGGTGTCTTGTGAAGGATAATCTGAAGAGTTGGGATTCAAAGTTATGTCAAGCGGAATTTTCTCATAATCATGCTATCAACCGTAGTACGGGTTTCAGTCCATTTCAGATTGTATATTCAATCTTGCCAAAGGGGCCGTTGGATTTAACGATAGTGCCACAACCGAAGGGGACAGTTAAGCGAGCTGCTGATTTCGTTAATGGTTGACAGAATGCCATAGAATCGTTCAGGAACGATTGGAGAAGACGAATGAGAGGTATAAACGATCTGCGGATCTGAAGCGAAGAAGTATTGAATTTAATGAAGGAGATTTAGTATATGCTGTACTAACGAAGGATCGTTTTCCAGTGGGAGCATACAATAAACTTAAAGCTCGAAAGATTGGTCCTGTAAAGATTGTGAAACGGATCAATGAAAATGCTTATAGGTTGACGCTGCCGGAGGATGTGTACACTTCTGACGTGTTTAATGTTAAGCATCTTATACCTCATTATGGAGATGAACAATCTAATATGAAAAAACTTTTAAATTCGAGGACGAATTTTTCTCAACCAGGGGAGGATGATGCAGCCCAACCTGATGGTACCTTAGGTCGCGAGCGACCTAGCGAACTCATAAGTCGCGTGCGACCTAACGGGTTACAGGATAGTGAGATAGGAGGAAACGATGATGCAGCGCGCACTGAAAAGAATCGAGAAACCCTAAGTCGCAAGGAAGCAGCTACTCCAAAAACCCTTAGGTCGTACAACGACCTAACCTTCCACCATAGGTCGCGAGCTCTAGAATCTTTATGTCCTGATTCTTAGGCCGCGAAGAAGCTTAAGCCGCTGAAGATTTTTTATGCCGCTTTCACCTTAAATCGTTGACAAGATATGCCGCATTCTGGTAGGTCGGTCAAGCCAATATGTTGAAGAGATTCCTAAGCCGCAGTACTTGGGTCGCGTGAAGTGTTTCTTTGTTGAGTCGCAAGGTCGTTTGTTGTTAGATCGCGCATGATGAGATTTTCTTAACTCGTGTTATCTGTTGCTGTGTTGTATATATTGGGTCGTATGTATATACATTGAGTCGCATTGTTGTATTTGCTTTATGTTAGGTCGGATATGTGTTGTATTGCGTTTTGTTGTTAAGTCGCGTGCTTCTGTATTAGGTCGTAGGTCGCGTGGTGTTAGGTCGTGAACGACCTAGTGTGAGTTGTAACCCTATAAATAGGGATGTGTTGGGTTATTTGTTGGGGGTTGAATTTTGAATAAAAATTTGGTTTGTGCTTTGTGCCTCCATTGAAATTGGTAGTTGAGTGTTAACTCCTATCTCCACCTTCGGCATTCGAGTGCGCTCGAATCAACGATTATTGAAGCCAATTCACGGAATCAAGTGCGCTTGATCAACGTTCGAAGAATTGTAGATCTTCTTTCACGGTATCGTGCGCGATCAACGTATTGAAGATTGCTAGAATCCGGTATCTTCATGATCAACGGATTTGGGTATTTGGGTATTCTTAAATCCATCGATTTATCATCGATTCACCGATCATTTCCGCTAATCGTATGAGATCATGAACGGATTCGATTTACATCATCGAATTTGCTTCCTACGCTGCATCAAACTGACACATAAATAATTTTACAAACAAATTTGGTGTTGATAAAATTGGATTTTCAATCAAGAGTATGTAAATATCCTCCTAGGTAGACAAATAAATTGTACACAAATACTACACTCGTATTTTGTTTTACAATAGACATATAATTTATAATAATGATAATGATAATAATAATAATAGGATCGCACTCAAGTTTGAAGCTAATTAAGTAGTCAAAACTGAACTCGTAACAGCACCAACAACGTGACTTCGGGCCGTGCTTGGGCCAAGCACGGGAAAAAACTCCAAAGCCATGCGTATTAAACGTTCCGTTTAGAGTCATGTGTGGGTGTTTCGGTGCATATGCTTAGCGTATCTAAAAGGCTACGAAGTTCTTGATTTAAGTGAAAAGCGACAACATAAGCAAGACTCTTGACTTCAGAATTTTGTACGACTTACGTGACAGAGCCACTTGATGGGGAAAGGCAAATTGACAAATGAAGAACACACGCATGTTCTGTTGCTTATGTTTTCTTGTGTTCACATTCCACATATAGTACAACAGTTTTACTTGGAGGAAAAGTTCAATTCGTAAAGGACTGACTATTGAGGTTACTTTGTCACGATGGACTTCGGGTATTTTGGCAATCTTACCTTTCATTCTCAATGAGAATGGAATGTAGTGATTTTAACTAACCACTAAATCTATACTTTGCTTTTATGTTTAAATATACCGTTGCAGTGCAATTATTTATTGCTCCCAACTTTCAATATATGTTGTTTCACATCAACACGTAACTGTAAATTTGCTATGATGCAACTATATATATATATATAACTTACTAAAAAAAAAAATAGTTCCAAGGAAACAGGTAAGTCCAAGGACGGGGGCTCTTGCAATGATTAAACATGTAATCAAAATGTACATGGTGTTCAGAAATTGTTTGGCAAGTAGGAGTCATTGTTAGGGAGGGACGTGGTTGTGGAGACCGCATGGCTTGGGAGCCCCCATTAAGGTTACTACGGGCAATGAAATGCTGACGACGATGGTGAACGATAATTTTGGTTGATGGTGGGTTCGAGTTTTGTCATTCGGTGTATTGGATATTTATACCAAATCATACTAGAGAACATAATACTAATTGACAAGTGATTGGTCATTAACAACATTACATAAAATTCAAGTTTTATTTATATATTTTTATCAATTGATAGCCATCAGCATCAACCATTGAATTTTGCTTAGCATAAATTTTGATCTTTTTTTTTTTTTTTTTTGTTAATTGTAAGTTGTATTTTTTATTTTATTAACATTAACTTGTATTGGTTTTATTGTAGTTAATTAGCATAACGATCTTATGTAATCAGTTAAATTTCATGTATTTATGTTATTTACAGTATCATTGTGTTCACCGAAAAACCGAATGTAAGTTTTTGTGTTTAGACACTACAATATCGTACCATTTTAGTTTTACAACAGCTTTTATGTAGGTAAACAATTGGTTTTAAATAGTATTAGCAAAAAATTTGCTCTAACACTCGCCAAATGATTGATCCATGAATATTATGATTGCAAATCGTCATATCCGATCAACGGTATATCAATACAGGCTATGGCCACTAGCTCATGTGGTAAAATATATAGAATGTAGTTCTAAAGGTCTTGAGTTTGAATTCTGGAGATACCAAAATGAATACTCTAGTTAAATTGAGTATCACTCTTGTTATAAAAAAGGTAAGTCAATAAAGAACACGTAAAAATATAAAGAAGAAAAGAGGAAAATTAAGATAGAAGAGACTTATAGTGGTTTGGGTATGTCTACGTCCATTATAATATTATTTTATTGTTGATTACAAAATAGCTTCAGAAGAAACAGAAATTGCAATCTTGAAATCTGAATAGAAATTGTAATGGAAGCACTTTCCATAACATGTGTCAGATCAATGTCTAAAAGTCTCATATTCTACTGCATGTAGACTCGTATTTATAGTTGGAATTGACCGTGATTGGGCTTTTGAGTAGTCAAATCACGTTGCAAGCCCATTATAACTCGTCATAGATCAAGATCCAACAAAATATGGGAGAAACGGAGCCAAAATCACAAAGATGATGGTTGGTACAATAACACTGGAAAATTGATTTTTACCTGTTTTCAAAATATTTTGTCTTCCACATATGGTAATCCTTCTTTGATGCTTCATAGCTTGACTTTCCATGTGTTCAATGGTGGCAAAATGATGACAATTGATGGATCAATACCGATCCATAGATTTAGCCATTTTCCCTCATTTTTCTTCTAGTAACACTTCATCCGTGCTTGTTTTCTTAGTCTAGCATCCATTCCTTTATCATTTCATAGTCTAGTTTCATCAAATTATCCCTTGTAAAAAATGTTAGGTAACACTTCCCACTAAAGTACGCTCTGGGAATATAAAGCATTGTTTGATCGAAGGCAAATGACCCAATCCTAATTTGCACATATGCTTCTGTTACTCAGATTGCTTATGGAACGTCATGTTTTCAAAACAATTCATTCCACATGGCCATTAAGCAATGTCTTTTCGGTAAATTTAATCTCGAAGTTCTGCAGTCTTGAAAGCTTATTCGTTTTAGTCGTCACTAAGAATTACTCTGGTTAAGGGTCAATGGATGCATCAGTTCATTTCTAATTTTTTGTTTTGTTTTTCTAAATGACACTTATGGATCTACGTCGATTCATTTATGGATTGGTGTCGATCAATCTTCTTATAAGTGGTTCTCAATGCTTCAAAAAAAGACACTTTCTTTATTCTAGCTATCATTTTTCCTTCAACACACCTACCTAGAGCTTCTCCAGCAATTTCAGTTTAATTCCTTTCTTAAGCAACTGCCAAAATCTTCCTTGTTCACTCGAACAAGGTATTGCCTTGCCATTCTCCATGAAGCATGCAGCCCTTTGGCTGAGTTGCGCCTATTGCTAACTGAAAAACGAGGCAAGTATAAAATATTTAAATTCTCAAATTTAATTTAATACAACTTAGATTGTATAAAGGTAATCTTCTTACACTTGGTATTAAATTCAAAGGAGATAACCTTTACTATCAGTGTGAATTTAAAAAGGTGATTTCACCGTTATTTGACGGATAGTAAATGTTGAATAAGGAAATTGATGTTGGGTAGAATTAGTATAATTTCTATCGACCCTTTTTTAACTCAAAAAGGTTTTGCAATACGACTTACGAAAATGATTTGGCTTTTCCAAAATTAATGAGAGGTTTAATGATTTCGTATATACGGGAAAGAAATGTTTTAAGGATATATATCTTTAGAAGATATTTTTGACAAAAAGAAAGTAATTATCAAATGGCAAACACCTATACCCAACATCTTTTTATTGATGATTAGTTCAAAAGAACCTTGGTCGAATTTGAGTGATTCTTATCCGAAAACCACTTTGAACCAATTACGTATTCGAAGTAAAGATATGGAATGATAGTAAATAGAATGAAATGCTGCTTGTCACTGACCCTCGGGGGAAATTTTCCATATCATATATGTGGCAATAGTATCTTCATTTGATTTTCGGTGCAAGCGTTGCTTGCTACTAATCCTAGGGATGATTCCCAACATGATATGGTAGGAGGTTCCTTTAGTTTGCCATGTTCTTGAACAACTTTATGGACAAATGTCTAGCGTAGCATTTCTAATCACATTGATTATCTCTACAAATGTATCATCTGTTTGGTAGCGAGATGGCAACTTCTATTAGCTTAACACATTTTCTTGAGACATATGAGCTCAGAAGTAATACGTCTATAGAAATCAGTTGTGTGATCATGGAATGACAGTGTGGCATTCAAAGTAGAATGTGTTATATGAAAGATAACCGTCACCTCGGGCCTCATTGCCTGAAAATGGCTTAAACAGGGCACGCCACGAGGCTATGTGGTTTACAACCATTAGGGTCATCACTTTTCTAGATTACTCTATATATGTTGAGTACGTTGTGTATTCTTAGAGAGCTCTCGGATAGGTTGGTTACGATCGGGGTGCTGTCATATTCGGTTCTATCCGCCACCAAGTTGGGTCTGCGGGTAAGCCGGTCTTGCGAGGTGCAAAGGCTTCAATAGTTGTTGATCCTCCGTATGTCCCTCTAGAGTTGTACTTTACGGAAGGTAGTTTCCTACCTGTCATTGAATGAAAATCCATTCTCCAATAAGTGCCTTCAGATTTGATTGTAGAACATACTTTGCAGATAGTATGCTGGAATTTAATCAATGTAACAATTTTCCTAAAATTCATTAGTTTATTTGAAAAGTGTTGCGAGTAGCTTATTGCAAGTGTTCATTAGTTGCAAATGTTCATTAGTGTATTTCTTTTCAGGTTATATTTGTTTTTTTTTCATACTTTAATTCTCTGGTTAGTTTTTCGTTTGGGCTTTAGTCTGTTGGGCTGTCCACAGCTCATACACACACACACACACACACATCTTTGTATCGTTTGTGATTTTGAGAGATCGAATGAATAAAAGTTTTTTCCCTCTTAATTTGTAACATGGTATCGGAGCAGCTCGATCCAAAATAATTCCTCGTTTATTCTCCCTCCTATTTCCTGATCGATTCTCAACATGTTGGAAGGTAAGTCGATCATGGATGTAATGCCTGTAATGTCGAAAATTACTGAGCATAAATTGGGGGAATCAAATTATTTTGATTGGAGCAAGACTATTCGACTCTACCTTCGAAGTATTGATAAGGATGATCATCTTTCGAAAGATCCACCTGCAGAAGATTCAGATGTTAAAGAGGATCAGGTATGGCTTAGGGATGATGCTAGGCTATTTCTTTAAATTAGGAATACTATTGACAATAGTATTATTAGTTTGATTAATCATTGTGAGTTTGTGAAAGAGCTGATGGATTATTTGGAATTTCTGTATTCTGGAAAAGGAAATCTAAGCAGAATGTATGATATATGTAAGTCATTTTATAGAGTAGAGAAACAGGATCGGATATTAATGAATTATTTCATGAATTTCAAAAAAATTTATGAAGAATTTAATCTGCTATTGCCTATAAGTTCGGATGTGAAAATTCAACAACAACAACAACGGGAGCAGATGGCTATTATGAGTTTTCTTGGAGGCCTTCCATCTGAATTTGAATCAGCTAAAGCACAAGTATTGTCTGGATCTGATGTTAAATCTTTACAAGAAGTATTTAGTCAAATTTTGAGATCTGATAGTTCAAGTAATCAAAACCCTACTGCATCTAACAATAGTGCTCTAATTAGTCAAAGAAATTCTGGAGGAATGTTTAGATCTGAAAATAGAGTTATGAACTCTTCAAACTCATGCTCTTATTGCAAAAAGACTGGACATACATATCAAAATTGCTGGAAATTTGCTAAACAAAGACAAAATAATGGAAATAGTGGATCATATAATAATAAACGGAAAAGTTCACCAAATCGGACTGCAAATGTTGTAAAGAAGACTGAAGATGGTTCTGTGTTAGTCAATGCAGAGGAATATGTGAAGTTCACTGAATACAAAGAAGGGCTGAAGAATGCATCAAATTCTGTATCAATAGTGGCTAGATCCAACAGGTGGATAATTGATTCAGGGGCAACATATCACATGACAGGTAACTCACATTTATTCACTGAATTTCAAGAGAATAAATTTGCTCAATATATTACATTAGCTGATGGCTCAGTAGCAAACACAAATGGATCTGGGATTGTTAGTCTCACTTCACAATTGTCATTAACCTCAGTCTTACATACTCCAAAGCTAGCTTTTAATCTTTTATCAGTTAGTCAGCTAACCAGAAAGATGAATTGTTGCATATCCTTTTACCCCAATTATTGTGTATTCCAGGAATTAAAGAACATGAGGATTATTGGTAAAGGTTATGAGAAAAATGGATTATATGTGCTGGAGGAGGATCAATCTATTGTTGTAGCCTGTATAAGTAAAGATGAAGCACTCAAGGTTCATTGTCAATTGGGTCATCCATCTTTACTTAATTTCAAAAATTATGTCCTGAATATAATTCTCTACAAGTTCTAAATTGTGAGTCATGTCAATATGCTAAAAATCATAGGTTGTCTTCAAATCCAAGAATAAATAGAAGAAGCAATTCTATATTTGAGCTTGTTCATTCTGATATATGGGGACCATCTGCTTTCATTTCTAAGCCTGGTTTTAGATACTTTGTCACGTTTGTGGATGATTATACATGCACAACATGGTTATTTCTTATGAAGAGTAGATCTGAATTATATTCTATTTTCTGTAAATTTTATGCTGAAATTGAAAATCAATTTAATACTGTGATTAAAACTCTGAGGAGTGATAATGCTAAGGAGTATACATCTGAATTATTATAGAAGTTTATGCGTGGTAAAGGTATAATCCATGAGACTTCATGTATAGATACTGCTTCTCAAAATGGTATTGCAGAACGTAAGAATAGGCACTTACTAGAAACAACAAGAGCTTTAATGTTCCAAACGAATATGCCAAAATATTTTTGGGCTGATGCTGTGTCAACTGCTTATTTCCTCATAAATAGAATGCCATCATCAGTGCTAAATGGTGAGATACCGTATAAACTCTTGTTTCCAGATAAATTGTTGTACCCAATTAAACCTAGATTATTTGGATGTACTTGTCTTGCTAGAGATGTCAGGCCAAATTTGTCCAAACTTGATCCTAAGTCTGTTAAGTGTATATTTGTGAGATATTCACGTGTTCAAAAGGGCTATAGATGTTATTGTCCAAGTCTTGGAAAGTATATTGTGTCTGTTGATGTAACATTTCATGAAGACATACCTTACTTCCAAGCTTCGCAAAATTTATCAGAAAATACTCGGCAGGAGAATGATGAAGTCGATGATTTTCTTATATACACTTTGAATGATAATACACAAGAAGAAGCAACTGTTGCTCAATCAGAAATTCCAGTCCATGAACCAATTCCTACTATTGATCCAGAACGAAATCTCCCTATTGCTTTGAGGAAAGGTAGGAGACAATGTACATATCCTATATTATCATATGTGGCATATGATCATTTACCATCTCAAACATGTTTACTTCTCAAATCTCTTGATAGTGTGACTACACCAAAGAATATCACTGAAGCTTTATCTGATATTAAATGGTATGATGCTATGGTAGAAGAGATGAATGTTTTGAAAGCAAACAAAACATGGGATTTGGTTAAATTACCTCAAGATAAGAAAGCTATTGGGTGTAAATGGGTTTATTCAGTTAAGGTCAATCCAGATGGAACTATTGCAAGGTATAAAGCCAGACTTGTGGCAAAGGGTTATGCACAAATATATGGGGTAGATTACTTGGAAACATTTTCTCCAGTGGCTAAGCTAACTTCAATTAGAATACTCATTTCTCTGGCAACTGTGTACAACTGGAGACTGCATCAATTAGATATTAAAAATGCTTTCTTACATGGTGACTTACAAGAAGAAATGTACATGTTTCAACCTCCTGGATTCAAGGTTAAAGCTGAAGATGAGTTGGTGTGTAAGCTGAACAAGACCTTGTATGGACCAAAACAAAGTCCAAGGGCATGGTTTGGAAAATTTAGCAATGTTGTGGAGTCATTTGGTATTATCAAGAGCAAGTTTGACCATTCAGTATTCTATAAGAAATCTGGTGCAGCTATCATTTTTTTGGTTATTTATGTTGATGATATTGTTATTACAGGAAGTGATGAAGCAGGAATCATCTCCCGAAAACAGTTTATTCATAAGCATTTTCATACTAAAGAATTAGGAGAATTGAGGTATTTTCTGGGTGTTGAGGTTATCAAAAATAAGGAAGGAATATTTTTATCTCAAAGAAAGTATATTTTGGATCTATTAAATGAGACTGGAAAACTTGGAGTGAAGCCATGCAAAGTTCCAATGATACCAAGTATTGATCTGTCAGTGGAAGGAGAAGTGTTCAATGAGCCTGAAAGATATAGAAGGTTAGTTGGAAAGTTAAACTATCTCTCTGTAACCAGACCTGATATGGCTTATGCTGTTAGCATAGTGAGTCAGTATATGAATGCACCAACTGTGCATCAATGGAAAGCTATTGAACAAATATTAGGGTATTTAAAAGGAACTGTTGGATATGGTCTTATGTATTTGAATCATGGTCATACAGAGATAGAGTGTTTCTCTGATGCAGACTGGGCTGGTTCTAGAGTGGACAGGAAATCTACAACAGGTTATTGTGTATTTGTAGGAGGGAATCTAATATCATGGAAGAGTAAGAAACAAAATGTTGTGGCTCGATCAAGTGCAGAGTCTGAATACAGGGCTATGGCAAAAGCGGTATGTGAAATTATGTGGGTAGATCACTTAATGTATGAAATTGGTTTTGAAGTTCAGAAGCCAATCACTTTAGGTTGTGACAATCAAGCTGCTGTTTATATTGCCTCGAATCCAGTTTTTCACGAGAGAACTAAACATATTGAAGTGGATTGCCACTTTGTTCGAGAGAAGATGCAGCAAGGTTTGGTGTGTGCTAAGTATATTGGAACAAAGGAGAAAACTGCTGATGTGTTTACTAAGGCAATTGATGGAAAGAAAATGGAGTATTTGAGAAGTAAGTTGTGCATGGTGAATTTACATGCACCAACTTGAGGGGGAGTGTTGCGAGTAGCTTATTGCAGGTGTTCATTAGTTGCAAATGTTCATTAGTGTATTTCTTTTCAGGTTGTATTTTTTTTTCATACTTTAATTCTCTGGTTGGTTTTTCGTTTGGGCTTTAGTCTGTTGGGCTGTCCACAGCTCATATATATATATATACATCTTTGTATCGTTTGTGATTTTAAGAGATCGAATAAATACAAGTTTTTTCCCTCTTAATTTGTAACAAAACGTATTTTCAAAAGAATGTCATTACAAATAATATTACTAGATTTTGCATAGTAAAGATTTTGGTTACTATAAGGTAAAGACTCGTTTTGTGTTTATGTGCGACATGGTCTTATGAGATACCCTTGTTTTCAGATATCCATATTTTGAGTTTCTCACATCAGTCCCATGACCGACCTATAGTTTATTTTTCTTTCCTTAAACTCTGAATGCCTTATTTTTTTTGAGTAGTATAATAGTTATATTTAGTTAGAATAAATCTGGAAGAGCTTGGAGCTTGAAGTTAGAAGATTCTTTAATAGACTGTTATTTCTTTTCACCACACTTGTGTTCTATTGTATTCTACATTTGTAAATATAGATAGTTATAACTGTCTGTGTTTAACTTTGATAAACGTATTTGAAATTTCCATTGTAAAGATATATATATATATATATATATATATATATAAATAATATATGTTATTCCATTCGTGTAAGATTCTGTTCTGTCTTTATTTTCTTTTACTCCGTAATAATCTACCTCTTCGGCACTTAGATTTGCGGCACATGAATACCAAGGATGTGTTAGTATCGATTTCTAAGGGCCGAGGAGGCAGGTCATCACATTTGGTATCAGAGCTTAGGTTGAGTAAATACTTGAGCTTGATAGAGGTAAATTCTCATCAGAGATAAGGTTTGTAATACCCTAGGATGAGTTACTCATTAGAGCTAGGGTTAGTAATACCCCAGAATGAGTTGAATGTATTATATACGAGCACGTATTTTTTAATTATATATATATATATATATAAATTCTTTTTTTTTAAATTATGGTAAATGAAATAATTTTACCTAGGATTACATTTCGAATAAAGAAGGACATCTCTAAAAAGTTTAGTATTGAATGATTAAAATCAAGTTAGAGTATAAACATCGTATGTCTACAATTTAACAGTTTAAAAATAAGGTGTTTGTAATAACACTAAAAGGATTAATAAAGAATGAAAAATCGAAGAGTCGAGGAATATACAGAAGGACGGAATTTTTGATAAAGAGTTTCAAAAAAATTGAGATAGTATATTTGGAACGTATTTTTTGACAAAGGATTTTAAAAGGATTTTGAAGGAGATAAAACATTTTGATAGAAATCTCAATTTTTTTAAAGATTAGTTTAGGGAAATATAACATGAAGTGTTTGGAAAATCCTTTTCCTTGAAAAGGTTGTACTTAAGGTCGATATATATTAGGACATGCCTAAATAAATACGATAATTATGACTTGACATTAGAATGAGTTAAAATAAGTAAAATGCTTAATGCCTATATTTAAGCGGATGCATTTACATTTTTAGAAACCATATGGAAGAAAGCATTCCAAGAGTGAGTCATCACGAGCAAATTAGGGCGAAAAGAATAATCTCATTTTCCTCTCAAGCGATGAGGAAAAACCATTAAAGCAGTCACCGAGCAACGTTTGGCCTCGGATTGATGGGGGTGTATCCGTACACCAAATGGGATGAAGATAGGCACCCAACAACGGAAATGCTCATACACCTAATACTCCAGAAATGATCATTATATCTATTAATGATAGGTCTGGGTGAGCCTCGGAAGGAATATGCGTAACAAATCCAGCCAGTTCTGAATTGGAACCCTTAGTAGAATTAGAGCCCATGGAGGATGAATATGTATCCATGGAGCACCCGGAAACCATATTATCAGACCCTAATGGCGCAGACAGCAATGTGATTTGGGAAATAGAAGGAGAACTGCCGAGAAGAATCATCCATTTCTTACAATCAACTGGGATGAAATGGTAGAAGGTGATGAGGAAATATGTAAGGAAGAAACTAAAGTGTTTCAAAACCTATGGGAGGTTAAGATGCAAGGACTCGAAGAAATAAAAAAAGGTGAAGTAATGCATGAAGTGACTGTTGGTCTCGGTCACATTCCATGTAACCAGCCATGGCTACCTTATGTTGAAGGAGTGATGTAGCAATTAGAGGATGGAAATGATGCGGATGACAAGCAGGAGAGTGACAAAGAAGAGATTAGAGAAGATTTTGAATATTGGTGTTCCCCATCGACCTTCGATTCAAAAGAATGAGGAAGATGGTGAATATGATGTTTGAAGGAAGTTTCTATCTATCTGTTTAGTATATCTATATATAGCTTATGTACGATTTGAGATAAGATGTTGTGTTGGTTGGTGATGTATAATATTAGTGTTATGTATCCTACTATGTACCTACATAGGAGTTGTATGCTTTAGGAATGGCCGGTGTCAAATTTGGGACGTTGATATAAATTATGAAGTGTATAATATAAACATGCTATTTCGTTTTCAACTTCGTTCATTGCTATTACATAAATCTCTTAAATGAATCAATAAGAATTCTTGATTTAAGAAGTGGAAAATCTTCTTTTGAAATCAAAATGGAATTTTACTAAACATTTTGAAAAAGATATGTTTATATATATACAGGTAAAGGAAGTTTTGAGTAATAAAGAGGTATTAATTAAATAAGTTTTGACTAATAAAGAAGTTTTATTAAATACAAAGGTATTGCAATTAATATTGATTTAAAAGAAGTAAAAGATAATATAAGAGGTTTATCATAATAAAGGGTAAGTTATTTTTTGCGCCAAAATTGGTCACAAACACTCAATTGTCGAGAAAGCACCCGTTTACAATCACAGATTACAGGTAGCAAATGTGTAGAGAATATAAATATGAAGAACACTCAGGAAATTAAAAGGAATGCAATAAAGACACAAGGTTTATAGTGGTTCGGCTAACTCCAGCCTACGCCCAGTTTAAAGAGTTGGTATTTTATTGATAATCACTTGCTGGTTACAGGAGCATAATTGCTAATAATCGAGTTACAATGGAGTTTGGCAGAGTAGCAGCATAGAAGAACCAGAAGATCCCTTTTCTGAAGCTCTTGGACTGTTGTTTATAGGCGTATGCTGCAATCTCGCTCAATTCTCGAAAGACCTCTTCTTGCACATGCGTAGACCCACGCGATCGTTGTCATGTGGTTTGCACTCGGTCCATGACCGATAAGAACCAATTTCATATCGATTAGTATTTGTCCTAATCGAGTCAAAATTTAACATTAACAATCTTTAGCTTGTACGTAAGCTCCTGTGAAAATTTCATAGCATTTGAACTTGTAGATCGTGAGTTATGATCAATGCAAGTTCTAGTTTTATGTAGGCTGTTTGGTTCGTATCGATCCCCTTCATATAGATCTGTTCATATCGATCCAGACGTGTGCCTACAAGTTGACGTGACACTAACTCTTCGGACCGATCCACTTTTCATATCAAGTGACTAAGTCTTCCATTGGAGTGTATCTTGTTCGCATCGATCACCTCTGCCTTTGTTTGTATCGATTGCTTTTGCCTTGTTCTTATCGACCGTCGTTGCACTGTTTGTATCGATCGGTTGTATCTCACTTCGTATCGATCTTCTCCGTCCTACTTCGTATCGATGAAAGAGAGTCCGCTTCATATCGACCATCTGATTGATCGAAACGAAGTACATTACTGTGGGCTACTTCGCATCGATAGGAAGGGATGGGTTTCGTATCGATCATCTGGGTGATCGATATGAAACATGTATTAACATGGATCGATACGAAATGTATATTGATAAGAAGTGAATAGTCCTAGTCGATTTGAAATGTGCATATGTCTGATGGATACAAAACGAACGAGTGCGAACCTGAAGGATGCGAACAACATGGATACGAAATCGGTGAGGGCCTAGGTTGCTGATTGATTCTAGGCCACGACTCGAAGTAATCATCTTCTCGGCCCGAAGTAGAGCTTCCAACTACTTGAAGAAGATGCTGCAATGACTCGAAGTTACCTACGAGTGTGCTAGCATATCGAATACCCGAAGTAGATCCTTCCCTAACTCGAAGCAAACTGCGTGGGAACTCGAAGTAAACAGGGAAATGACTCAGAGCAGATTCCAAACAACCTGAAACAACTCGATCTTTGTCGAAACCATATTTTAGACATCATGCACTGTTTGTTCATCGACTATGCTATGTTTTGGCTTCGTTATCATGCTTGTTACCTGTGAAATCCAACTTTGATCTTTGTGCAGTTGATTGGTTTAAATCCGCCTGTATGTGGCTTTGCCCAAAGGCGGGTTAACACTTATCTTTTAACTTGAACGATTTCTTGGAAATATTGTTATATATATATATCGGTATTTACATAAAGAGTGTGGATAATTTCGTCATCCAATTCAAATCTAAGATTTGAGTGAAAAACTTTGAGGTGTTTACATTGATCCGAAAAATGATTTATCACTCGATTCTTGATGATGAATATTGATGAGGATTTTTGGTTAGGTACTTGTGTTTTCTATCATAGCTGAGAGCTATGTAAAGGAAATGAAGGTTTTTGATCGGGAAGCTTGATCTGAGTCTGCACTATAGGATCGGGGCATCAATACTAGTACGAAAGTAAAGTTGTGGATTTAAATAGTAGATCGAATCAAATATTGCGTATGGATGATCTATATACATCGTACGATATAAGTTTAAAAATAAATATTTGAGCACACGCTTTTGGGATTTGCGGTGAAATTTTGAGGACGAAATTCTCTTAAATGTGGAAGTATGAAACAACCCGCAAATTTATCACTTTGATAAATAATGTTTATTTTTCACTACAAATATAAGCTTTTTTAAAGCATAGATTATGATGTTTTGAATAATAAATAAAAATAATAATCTTATTTTAGATAAGTATTTTCAAAATACATACTTCGAGAAAATATCGACAAAATGTTCGAAAACCGTTTATCGATAAACAGCTCTGCGATTATGAGAGAGCTGGATACATGCACTTAATTTTATATTCAAGCAATAATATGAAATAAAATTATTTATTTTATTTTTAGGAACAAAAAGTATTTGTGACATCATCAAGAATTGCATTATATTTAATAATTGATTTATGAATTTAAATCGATATTTAATCATTTAATAATTATTGTAATTATTTCAAATAATTGTTCTATAATGATAATAATTCAATTTAATTTGTTATGAAGTGATAATAAATCATTTATAATAGTTTTATAATTATATAAACTTGATTTGAAAATATAAGAAAATTCGTACTTTATCGATATAACAACACTTTTTATAAACAATTATTTAATATTAATTTATATGGTTTTATAAATTAATGTGATCATTTAATTAGTTAAAAATTATAAGAAATGATTTTTCAAATTTTATATACATTTATATGTAAATTAATTTATAAGTGAAAATATGACTGGGAACCGGCTTCTCGATTTTCATTGGTTTAAAGTTGGTGCAATGTTGTTTATTCTTTTGTGCACATACATGTATATATAAACACACATGTGACATGCACACATGAACATATATAAACATACAAATGTACATGCACAAATATAAGTATACTTATACAAAAGAGAATATGTAAGATATTTTACTTTTCTTATCATTTAAGCAACCCAAAAGCATCCATCAACTCACCTTGCACCATATCACCTCAAGCACATGGGGAGGAGGACATAGCCGTGTGTCCTTGGAGGGGATGGGAGGATGTGGGAAAGGGTGTTTTAGTCCATAAACTTTTGTATATTTATTTTTAAAGTTTTCCTATAAATACCCACCCCTTTCTTCATAAATTCCTAACACTTATTCTCCGTCTTCTTTTCCACTTTCAAGCTATTTTCTTGGCTTCTTATCTTAGCAAAATTATGGAGAAAATTATTCCAAAAAGAAATTAAATTAGTATTATATATATTAGCAAATCCACTCAAATCCACTTCAAATCAACTTCTTCCCTCCACTATAACCTACAGCCACCACATCTATTCACCAAAGCCTGTCCCATTCCCCTCCTCCAACCTAGGCCATGAGTACCAACACTAGGCTGGGCCACTTCAAGGGTCTAAAGCCTAGTTTTGTGGAGTTTAATTTCGAGATAGTGGAGGTGTAGCCGTTTTAAAATTACTTTGAGTGAAAACATAGGTGAGAAACTCTATTATATATATATATAGTATGATGACGTGCTACGATTATTACGTTTGATCATCGAATCTGGGTATTGATTATATGTTTATTTTGATGTTGAAATGATTCACGTTTAATACACATCGAATATCACAAAGGAAATCACTTTCCTTTAATAAATGAAATGGTTTGTATGAGATCATTAAAACTCTTGAAAATGGTTTATAAATGTTTTTTAAACACTAAAATATAGTTTGGTGATGTTTTGACAAGTTATGAAAATTGTGTCAAAATAGGCGTGTCGCATAACGGTAGTTCACGATTTCAGACTGTAGAAAGTTAAATCCATTTATACGATGGATTTTGGAGTTAGAATTCTTTGTAATAAGAATTCTTCAAGTTCTTATAGTCATAGTTTTAAAAATAAAGAAAAGGATCGAGATTTTTTTTATTACAGTTTGAAATATGAGCAAATCAAGTTTTTAAAATAGCCACGCTCATGCTTTGGCAGTTCAGAAACCAAAACGATAAATTCTTTAAGGTGGATATTTTTAATTCTTTGAAAATATGGAGTAAATTCATATTTTAAAATGTTTTAAAAGCGAATTGAGTTATGAAAATAGATTTCTAAATGATCGAAAAGTTGTTTTGATCAAATAAGCCTTAAAAACATTATTTGCAGCACTTATAATAACTTTTGAGATATGGCTTTAAACTTAAATATTATTTCCCAAATATTTTATAAATGTTTTCAAATAAATAAATAAGTGTTTTTAAAGATGATTTGAGGGTTTTATAATTTATTTTAAAAAGTGTAAATAAATGACGTAAAAAAAAGCTGTTATAATCAAGTGATATAATCTCAGCTCTAAAAGCAGATAAGTAGACTGGATTATTTTACTCCTAAGATCTGGATGTGAGGTACTTAAACTAATGAGATGTTTAGGAGAAAGTAGTCCCCTAGCTTACCTGGCCTCCTTCTTGAGCGAGGAATAAATAAGGTCGAAATGCCGGAAACGAAGCAAGTATAAAAGATTTAATTTTTAGAATTTAATTTAATACAACTTAGATTGTATAGAGATAATCTTCTTACACTTGGTATTAAATTTCAAGAAGACAACCTATACTATCCGTGTGAATTTAAAAGGTGATTTCATCATTATTCAATGGATTGTAAAAGTTGAATACAGGAATTGATGTTGAGTAGAATTAGTATAATTTATATCAACCCTTTTTAACTCAAAAAGGTTTTGCAATATGATTTATGAAAACGATTTTGCATTTTCAAAGTTAAGGAGAGGTATAACAATTCTGTAAATACTAAAAAGAAATGTTTTAAAGATATATATCTCTAGAAGATATTTTTGATAAAAAGGAAGATTAATCAAATGATAAGCACCTAAATACCTAACATCTTTTTATCGATGATTGGTTTGAAGGAACCGGGTCAGATTTGAGTGATTCTTATCCCAAAACCACATTGACCCAATTTACATATTCGAAGTAAAGACATGAAATGATAGTAAATGCAATGAAGGGCTGCTTATGACTGACCCTCAGGGAAATTTCCTATATCGTATATATATGGCAGCAGTATCTTCATTTGATCTTCGATGCAAGGGCCGCTCACTACTAATCCTAAGGATGATTTCCAATAGGATGTGTTAGGAGAGTTCCTTCGGTTTATCCTATTCTTAGACAACTTGTATGGACGAATGTACGATATTTCATTTCTATTCACATTGGTTGATCTCTATAAATGTATCTTCTATTTAGTGGTGCAGAATGCAACTTCTCTTACCTTAACGCCCTTTTCTAAGACATACGAGTTCAGGAGTTATATGTTTGCAAAAATCAGTTATGTGATCATGGAATGGAAGTGTGGCATTTAAAGTAGAAAATGTTATATGAAAGGTAATGGTTACCTTGGACCTTATCACCTAGAAGTGGCTTAAACAGGGCATGCCGTGAGGCTATGTGGCTCACAACCGTTAGGATATGGTCATCACCTCTCTAGATTACTCTATATATGTCGAGTACGTTGTGTATGCTAAGAGAGATCTAGAATAGGTCGGTTAGGGCGGGGGTGATGTCATATTCGGTTCTATCTTCCACCAAGTTTGGTCTGTGGGTTGGCCGGTCTTGTTAGGTGCAGATGTTTTAAAACTTATTGATCCTCGATACATCCCTCTAGAAGTGTACTGTATGGAAGGCAGTTCCTCACCTATCATTGTATAGGAATCCATTCTCCAATAAGTGCCTTCGGATTTGATTTTAGAACCAACTTTGTAACTAGTATGCTGGAATTTAAACACCGTAACAATTTCAGATAAGATTCATAAGTTTATTTAAAAAGTATTTTCAAAAGAATGTCATTAAAAATAATATAACCAAATTTTTGCTATTATAAGGTAAAAACCCATTTCATGTTTATATGCAACGCGGTCTTATGAGATACTCTTGTTTTCAAATATCCGTATTTTGAGTTTCTCACACTAGTCCCATGACTGATCGATGTTTATTTTCCTTTTCTTAAACTCTGGGTGCCCTATTTTTTGGGCAGCTTAGCAGTTGGGTTTAGTTAGAAGAAATATGGAAAAGCTTGGAGCTAGGAGTTAGAAGGTTCTTCACTAGACTATTACTCTTTTTCACCACACTTATCTACTATTGTATTCCACATTTGTATGGATAGATATTAATAACTGTCCATTTTTAGCTTTGATAAATGTATTTAAAATTTCTGCTATAAAGATATGTATATTGAAATAATATATGGTATTCCATTGGTGTAAGGTTCTGTTCTATATTTCTTCTTCTTTTATGCCATGATAATCTACCTCTCTGGCACTTGGATTTGTGGCACATGAATACCAATGATGTATTAGTCGATTTTTGAGGGTCGAAGAGGTGGGTTGTTACACCTTATGTATTGCGAACCGAAAGCTGTATTTTAATGCACGATAGCCTATGTGATTGGAATTCGATAACCACATATTTTTAGCATTATAGCCATGTATTTTAAAAATTAGAATGATTGTTATGAAGACTCAATATAGAGGCTCGATATCCTATTTTAGCGCATTAATGTTGTATGCTTATGAATTAAATAGTTTTATTTAGTGGCTTGATAAGCCATATGTTTTAGAAGTTCAGTAACCTCATTTTACATCGAATGATTAAAAGAAGCTAATTAAAGATAATAATATTTTGGCATGAGATTTTGGTTAAGTAGAGGGGCTATATTTTTCTTTTTTTAAATAATGATTTATAGGGATTAATCACTTGTAAAGATAAATGTTTTCAAGGAAACAAAATGTTGTTTTAGCCCAAGTTTTATATGAATTTTCCAAAGGAAACTATTACTTCAGATTAATTAATTTTATGATGCCTACGACTATTAATTGAACATGTTTTGATGATTGATGTTACATGTTCTTGTTATTACTTGATCAGTTAAATTTGCATATTTATCGTTGTCATACTCACATGATGATCCAACATTACATCATAGGGATGTAAGGGAAGTAACAGTTAGGTTGACCTAATAGTGAGTATGGTTGGAGTAAACTCTTGATTGAGCAGAATTGCATCTATGAAATCAAATAGATAAAATTTGTGTTAGGATGCCTCGAACTGAACAAAAGAATGCTTGTTAACTCCTAACCATATGTGGAGATAGGTTATTGGTTAACCTACGAAAACTAATAGGTTTATAGTAATCCTAGGAAAACTGTGATACGTGCGATGGAAAGTCCATATGATTCTTGATAGGATCATAGTAACCTTAGGGAAATAATGATATGTGTGATGGATAATCCACATGACCTGAGACAAATAGTCCATTTAATTTGAGATAGATAGTCCATATCATAGATATGGGTTGTCCACATGAGTTGAGATAGATAGTCTATTTAATTTTAGGTAGATAGTCCGTAGACCAGGATCAAATAGTCCATTTTATGAAATTGGTTAAATTATGGGAAGGCATAACCGTAAGAAGATAGATTAGTCGGACTTAACCATATTGCATGCCTGCATATGATTATATTATGATGTTTTAACCAATGTGGTTGCAAGTGCATGATTTATGATTGACATATTTGGATAAGGTACTAGTAAGAGGAAAACCCATTCCACTCAGTGGTATGGTCTCACTAGATATTCTTTTTGATTCGAGATGGCATATTATTATTCACACCAGACTATTTGTCAAAACCAAAGTTTTGTTTTTCCCTTAAAATCTTAGGTACTTCTTTGAGTGGGTCGGAAAAAGGGAGTTTCGAGTTAGACGAATAAGCTTTTGGAGACATATAGAAGGCAAGCTAGATAATAATAGAAATTTATTTCCATTATGTTACTTATAGTCTTTGCTTTGTTAAATGGATGTAATGATATGGTTGATAATTGTCAATAGTTAAGCTTTGATCACCTAAAGGGGCATCTTCGTATGTCTCCCTTGGAATATAATTGTATTTATTATATTTTCTCTGAACGCGGAATTGATGGGATTATGTAATGAAATAGGTTTTGAAAATTTTTATATTCTTATGCTCCTGATGTTATGGATACAATTAACGTATCTCATTTTGTCGCCAGAAATTAATACTGTTGATGACCACAGCATCCGCCATGCTTAGTTTCGGGCCTCAAAATTGAGGATGTTACAACTTCGTACCAGAGTGTACGTTTATGTAAAAACTTAAAAGAATTTTTATAACTTAAAATATTTTGAAAACATAATCCAAAAGAATCATAAAATAAGATTGGGTTATGGGATAATGTTATAGAAATGTACTTGTATTTGCTATATATATATACTTTATCTCTATTATCCCTTCTCTCTTAGACCATTCTTCTGTATCTTATTAAGGCTTGTATGCAGATTACGAGAAACCAAGATATGGAAGCAGGAAATGGAAAAGTGAATCTATGTGGAGTAAGCACCATAATTAATAGAAATGTTTGCTCTATACTAGAAGGAACCTGGGTCGAGAAGAAAATGCTAATCTAAATGCAAATGCTATCGTGAGTATTGGAACCCCACATGTAGATATAGGAACTATGTAACAGTTCTTAGTGAATATGATGCAAGTTGGAGCTGCTGCTGGTTTGGATGGTGGAAATGTTGCTAACGCGAAAGGAGCTAATCCCAAGGTACCGGTTAGCCATAACTATGTTAGTTGAGCCGTGATTATATCAGCCATAGAGGAAAGCTTTTTCTAGGAATGGAGAATGCTCTTAAAGTTGAGAATTGATTATTGGACTATGAAAGGATCTTTGCTGACTTAGGCTTGAACGATGAGCAGAAGAGGAGGTTGGCATTGAGGAAACTGCAAGGAGCCACCTTATATAGATGGAACAGTGTGATGGTAGGAATACTAGAGGAGAATTTGACTTGGGCTAAGTTTAGAAGGATTTTTTAGGGAAGGTTTTTGTCCGAGATAGCTATGTCAACTTTGCTCAAGAAGTTTATCAAATTGGAGTTGGGAGAGATGTTGGTACTGGAGTATGCAACTAAGTTTGATGAGTTAGCCAGATATGGACATGCTACCATAGACACTGTAATCAAATGGAATGAGAAGTTCAATCATGATTGAAGCCAGAAATTAAAAAGGCCACAATGTCGCATCTTAGCGATCCATGTAATGTAGTTGTAGAGACGACCATATGGAACGAAGAAATGCTTTCGACATTTGGAAAGGACAAGCCTGTGGAGACTCATGTTTCTCAGGGCAAGAAAAGATAGTTCTTCAAAAATAAGGAAGCTTGGAAGGATGGACCTGCCAAGAAAGGCAAAAATTGATATTGTTTGCTATAAGTGTGATAAGAAATGACACTTTGCTAATGAGCGTCGATTTGGTGATGGAAAGACGGTTGTGGAAAAGAAGGATGTGAAGTGTTTTATCTACAACCAGGTGATGCATTACAAGAATAAATGTCCAGAAGTGGTCAAGGCTGATAAAGGGAAGGTTTTTTCTCTTGAGCCATCAGTTTATACACCAACCGTAAAGGAGGAGAAAAAGTCTATCATGGTAGATACATTTTTGATTCATGGCATGCCTATTAAAGTATTATTTGATACTGGCATATCACATTCTTTTATCTTGCATTGTTTGATAGATAAGCTAGATCTGGCACCATCATACCTAATTACTTCCTTAAGGATAGCGAATTGGATAGGAGATAATGCAACTCTTGGGATGAGATGTGACCATTTTGAATTTGAGTTGTTAGGTCGTGCTTGTATCTACAGCTTGAATATGTTTGATTTTGTGGGTTTTGGGATTATTTTAGGTATGGATTGGTTAAGCATATACGATCTTAGGATATTTTTCCAATGTAGGAAGATGTCATTAAGGCACCCTAATAGACGTGATCGAATTATGTACTTAGTAGAAAATTCGAGTTTCAATGCACATGCTTTATTAGGTGCAATGGAAGTAAAGGATGAAGTGAATCGGGTTTTATCTATAAGAGAGTTTGCAAATGTCTTTGAGCCTGTTGCAGGACTACCATTGAAATGAGCTATTGAGGTTCGAATAAGTCTTGTACCTGGAACTGAATCGATAAGTAGACCGCCTAGCAGAATGACACCTATTGAGATGAAGGAGTTAAAGGTGCAGCTGGTTAACTTAGAAGGCAAAAATTTCATTAGACTAAGTAGTTCTCCTTGAGGAGCGGCCACGGTGTTCTTGAAGAAACTAGATGGGTCATTGAGAATGTGTACTGATTACCGTAAGTTTAATAAGAAGATGGTAAAGATCGACATCCTTTGCCGAGAATAAATAATTTGTTTGATCAGTTGAGTGGAGCCAAACTATTTTCCCAATTGGAACAGGCGATAAGGTTCCATAAATTGAGAATGGCAGTGGAAAATATTTGTAACGACCCGTAAATTTAACCGGTTTCAATAACGTTACTAACTGAAATTTGTGAAATTGTAAATGATTAAATTTTGAAATATAAATTTGATATTTGGAATACGTCCAGTTAAACATAGCAGCCGGTAAATTTTCGTCCAAAAATATGAAAGTTTATTTCGTGCGTAAGTTTACTTTAATTTAATCAGTTAAAAAGCGATGAAAATAAAACGTTTTCGAAACCTAAATATTTTTACATAGAAAAATTCTAAATCATCTTCTAAGCAAGATGTCAGTTTGTCGTTTTTCCAAATTCGGACATCTTTACCTCCGTCGATCTTATTTTTCTGAGTTTTTCATGCATTTTCCGCTTGTAGAAAATTCAAATTTTTATAATTAAATCGTACCACTAATATCTATATACCATTTTGATCGTCTCGTCAAGCTGGTCCCTACGTTATATTCGATTCTGTGTTTTGACTTCTGGTACGTGGCGAAATCGGTAAAAAGGTTAACCACACCGGTACGTCTTACCTTTTACTCTTCTCTGGTTGAATTTAAACGGTTACTAACTTTTAGCACTCCAAGTAGTAGCCGTGATTTTTATTATTTCTACTTTTCAATGCAATCTTTGCGTTGGAAAATAAAGAAACCAATTAACATTTCATTTTCAATACTTCTTCATTCTCCTCTGTTTGCTTGGAAACCCAAATGTGCCTTCACAAGACCATTCTCTACTCCCCTGTATTTATATTCCCACTGCTTCTCTTCATTTCTTTTTTTATTTTACTAGCACATTCAAGATTCCTCTTCCCATATATCTCTTTTCTTCCACCATTCTTTCTCTACAGCAACCCATGTCATTCACATGAAAAATATGCATAGCAGTCTGTTCCTCCCTCCACATCGCTTGAATCCAGCTGGCCCTACATCAAACCCCAGACCCTCCACGTCACCCCTCCGAGCAGCCATGACCTAGCACAACAAGCACCATAGCCGCCCCGATCCAAACCGTGCTCCTCCCCTCTTTTAGCGACCAAACAACACTCCTTCCCATCTTGCCGAGCGCTGCCTCCGACCTACGCCTTCCACACATCCTCTTTTCCCCGTCAAACCATTGGCCTTCCCACGCACCATGACTGCCGAGTGAAACATCACCCGAAACAACCGTTGCCTACTCCACATTTTCACCCAGTCACACATCCACGTCACCCGAGCTCTGCAAAAGCCACCGAGCTTCCCTCCTCGAACCGATCTTGCTCGCCACGCACTACCACTTCAATCCGAGATCCTTAACCCACCACTCACGCATACCTTCATCTCCGCCTTCAACACCACCGACTCCCTCCTCGTCTCCTTCTATTATCATATGCATGTAAAATAAAGGGTTAATTTTTACATATAAAGCTTGTGCATCAGTTTTTGTAATATAAAAGTTTATTGTATATGTATAGTTCCATTCCTAGTTTAATAAACTGTTAGTTATGACTTATGAATATGTTTTGATTTTAAAGGTTATATTTGCAGATCCAGGTTTTTGTATGTTTTTTTTTTAAAAAAAAACTTCAGCTTTATAACGCACGGTCTCTTTTGTTTATGCGTGCATGCGTACGTATTTTGGGTCTAAGTTGATATATATGAGCTACATGCAAACTTTATAAGTTATATGCTTATACTGTTTATAATTTGTAAAGTACATAAGTAAGTAAGTTTATAATCATATGAAAGTTTTGTACGAGATATGTCAGTATATAAAGTGGTTTGCATGCATATATTCTATCTTATAACAATATTGTATTGAATGTTAATATAACAGCATAAAAGCTTTATATGGGGTCTGATCAAGTTATTGATTTGCAGGCTAGTTATAGGGTAGTGTAGGGAGTATTGTCATTCACCTGCATACGCATGCTAGTATCTGCAGTAATAAAATTATTGATAAGTATAATATAATATTAATGAGATGTACCTTCTTTTATAACTATGTTATATTACTAGTTATACTTATATACCATATAAGTTAAGAATATATGTGTACATCCTGTGTATACCATAAGTTCAATCTGTTAGCTGAGTGTGTTGTTTTTTTCCCCGCATATGTTTGGTTTTAAAATTTATGTGTTTTAAACTTATATATTTATAGGTACACTGCATACATTTGTTTACATGTACAGATATCGCCTGCATATATATTTTAACGTATTAGCATATAAAAGACATATGTTTATATATACGTATAAATATTAATTTGGTTGCTCACTTAAATTTCTGCATTGATGATCTTCACTTTAATTTCCAATAGCTTGTATAATTCATATAGTTTTAGTTCAAAATATGGTTATATATATATTTAAGTCTGCTTAAGATTTTGGTTCGAGACATAATGGTTTTGCATATTTTACTTTAGTCTAATTTATATATTCAATTCATTTATAAATATAATTTATAATTTATGGCGTTGTCGATTTTATGTATTACAAGCCCTGCTATGTGTATATATATTGGTATGCGTTTGTTAAAGTATGTATTTAGTTTTAAGATTTTGTTATATGATAATATATTAAGTTGTATATATATGCTACAGCGTATTGTGCGTATATCTTTTTTATTAAATCCTAGCTGATTGTATATTTATATAAATATTTTGTTTTATAAATGTTGATTTTAAACTTGTTTTATATAATATAAGTTGTGCAATGAAAGGTTATACTAGTTGTAATCTGGATTTATAATTTGGATTTATAATTTTATAACAGTGTATATACGTTGATATTAATATATGTGTTTTATTTGAATAATAGAATTTGAAATACACATACATTCAATATAAACATATTTGAATTTAAAATAAAATTTATATTCATATATAAGTTATATATGAATTCACTGATACAAATTTTATCTGCATCAATCCTGTTCTAATTTGATTTATCCTATTTCGTATCTATCAGTTTGACCGTCAAATTCGTGCCAATCTAGCTTTATTTGGAATTCGTGCTTGGATATTTCAGTGTCCGTATCAGTGTGCGTATCTGTGTCATCGCCTGTTTCTCTCTAGCCTCGAAAGGTGAGCAATCACTCACGATTAATATTCTTATATTTATTAAATTTGATTTCAATTGAAACGACAATTGAAATATGCTGTTGCTAGTTATTTACACCGTTAAATATATGTATTACCTGTATCAATTCACCTGTGACACTGACACCATTATCTGTTATGTATGCAAAATAATCTAGTTTGGTTGATAATTTGATTGATTGTGTGATGTTGACATTGAACGTAAAACTGTTAATGTTGTAAGTGATAAATAACTTGAAATTGAAATTGTCGTTGGATAGTTAGGTTTGATATATGGGTTAAGTTTGATTGGTGACATTTGCATAATATGACCCCTTAAATGTTTAAATGAATCGACATGTAGAAATATGGTAAATCGCACTTTGAACTATTTAAATGTATGTTGTCTAAATCGATGTAGTTGAAATTGAATAATGAATGACAAGTAAAGAACCGTATAAATAATATTGTAATAATCTTTAATCTACATAAAGTGATAATGTAGATTCTAGAAATAATTATATTAATTTGCACAAATAACAATGCGAATTAATACGATTATTTCGGGATTATTTGAATTAATTTATTGGATTGTTATTGATTGTTGTTATTGCTTGTTTATTTACTTTGACACCATCCCTGTTATCACACTGCAAGTTTCCTTTGCTATGCTTTGATTTTTGAATTGAAATGGAATCGGGTTGAAATGATAAATACCCAAATGAACTTGACTTAGGATAGAGAATTAAATAAACCCGATTGGTCAATAATTTGATTTGAAATAAAATTAAGATCTTATTTTAATAATAAGGTTTTGAAATAAAAATTGGAACGTAAATTTTGATAAAAGGAAAATGTTAGCATTGAAATTTGAAACAAGATATTAATGTAATAAATGATGAAAGGACGTTGTTTTGAAGAAAATTATTTGACAATAAAATTTGGAATTATTCATTGAATTAAGTTTGAAATGATTTAATAATTAAGGTTGAATTTATAATTAAGTTTGAAATGATTTAATAATTAAGTTTGAATTTATAATCAAGTTTGAAATTATTAAGTTTTGAAATTATTAATAATTAAGACTGAAATTATTTAATAATTGAATAAGATTGGATTATTTGATAATTAAATAATTTTTTTTTTGAATTCTTTGATAAGAGAAATTGAACTTTTGAATAAGTGAATTTGAACTTTGTTAATAAATGAAATTGGTTTCTTTGTTTGGAAAATTATTTAAGTAAGTTAATAAGTGGAATTGAACTTCTTGAATATGTGAAATTTAGTTCTTTATTAATTAATTTTTGAAATCTGAAACTAAGTAAATAAATAATTGAAGTTGAATTTCTTTAACAAGAAATAAATTGAGATTTATTGAAATTAATGTAAGACTTGGAATTTAAGAATTTGATTTGACGAATCTAATTTAATTAAATTTGTAAGTTGATATAATGAAGTTGAACCTAAGTAATTGATTTAATGAATTGGAAATTAAATGGAAACTGTTTGAATAATAAATAAACTTAACGAATATTGAATGAAATCGATTAATGAATTGAAATTGATTTTGAATGTTAAATTAAATTAATTCAAATGATTTCAGAATGAAACTTATATATACGAACTTGAATTAATATTTGACTTGTTTAAATAAAATTGAAATTGAATTGTAAGACTTTGAAATGGAAATTTGGAAAGCTGAACGTAAATTTTGGAAATTGATTTAGAAAGACAAATGAAATGTTGGTTTACGAATTGAATTTGAAATTGAAATTGATTTGGTTTTGAAATTTATTAAATGACCAATCAGTGTAATAATTACGAAAGTTATTAAAGAAACCGGAATCGGTTATGGATATACTCTCTATCTAAACCGAAAACCACTTTAATAACTATACGCGGAGTGTGATCCAGAATGAAGTGGTTGGAATGATGTACGTGATGACTGAAGAAAGAGAACGATAATGGATAGCCTTGACACTTGTGTCAAATTGGAAATGACTAAAAACAGGAGCCGTGCCGGGCCAAATGGGGTTAGCCAACTCGAGCGGACACACTTCTTCGTAACTACTACTCATTACTTGTGATTGATTGGTGCACCCTCGTACTGTCAGGAGTGTTGTTTTGCGGTGTTGCGATCGCTGCGGCGATGCGTTCTCACCAGTCCAGATCAGGAGAACGGTAGTTTCACTACCTTGGGTATTGCCTCATGTGCCTTGTCATACTTGTATCCCGATATACGCGACCACTACGAATTTGTTTTGTGTTATACCTATGGAGTACTCCCTGATATCACACCAGTTTACGATGGAATTTACAGTGCTGTATAGACTATGATGCTTATAAAATGTGTTAAGGGGGATAATGGTAACGCCTTAACACTATTTTGATACTTTATATTACTGATAGACATTATCTATTTAGCGTACACTACTACATAGTAGATAGTTTAACGGATCCTTAGAGGATGGTGATTCCAACATCCTTTGAGTTACTTGTATTTCGGTTGTTATTTCACTTGAGTTGGATTTATTGATATGAGAATATTAATCCTGACTCGAGTGTTTTGTGTTTTTCTTTACGCTCGGGTCAGACTGAGTGTACCAGTATTCGAGACTCACCTTTGGAGTTGGAGCTTTGCTTGAAGATCCAGCCATCTATTCTACTTCCAGTATTCGATGATTCCAGTGGTATTCTAATTTGTACCTGATGTATTATATTACTCTTCTGTTGTAAACTCTGATGTATCTTATATATTTATATAGTAGCTTCATGAACTACTATCTCTTTTACTTCCGCTGCATATTATTACTCTGTGTCTGTGATTCTGTGATTATTTATTTACTGTATATCTGAGTTTTGCCAAATTGAAATTAACAATTCGATATTTTGAATTATTCAAGTTCGACATGTACTGATGCGAATGGTCCAAAATAGCGGGTCGTTACAGTTGGTATCAGAGCTTTTGGTAGCTCTAGGCAAAACTCAGCATATAGGGTAAATGTATTTACAGAATCACTCTCATTCGAGTTTCAATCTCTTTCTTTTGACTCAATTCCTTTGAATTTTGGAACGTTCCCTCGGTTCCGAAATTCGTTCTTGTCCCTCACTATTCGTCTTCTTTAATTCCGGAGTATCCCATAACTCCACTTCGAACGATCTTTATAATGAATCGGCGGTCTCGTCAATCTTTAAATGATTTGTAAAGGGGTGAAACTCCTTTATAATAGGCATTGATTTACCGGAGATTTTCGTATTCTCGGTTTGCGATGCTAGCTATCTCCTGCTATACCTGAATTCGATTTATCGAGATCAAATGTTGATTTACCTCAAAATTCATCATCGATCTTATTTTTGAAGTCACGGTCGACCCAGTTAAGGTTGCCCGTGAATTAAATAAACTTATCCATCTCTCGATTCTGTTAATTGAATTATCCTATTCTCTGTTTCGAACTTATTATCGAATCAAAATTCTCTTTGATTTGATTTCCATCAAATTTGAATCTCTGTCCTTGCTTTGAAAAATCCATTCATGTATCGTTGAGCGGAGAAGTGTATTTGCAAATTAATATTTAAAATGTTTTATATATTGTGTTGTTTGAGTCGTTGATGTTGATTTGGGTTTCTGATCGATTCGTCTGATCAACGTTATCGATAGGATTTCCAAAACGCTTGAACGGAGCAAACTGACACAATATTGTTTTCAAATTTAGTAAATAAAATAATTTTGAACGATTATATTATAAATAAGTAAAAAAAAATTTCTGAAATTAAATTGTTAATGAATTTATTGTCAGAAATGATAATATTTGATTTTCATTTATTATTTTGTAAATCATCGACTATTGAATAATATAAAATAAATGAATTTATGAAACTCAGTAAGATTTGATTTGGAATTTAAATAGATTTAAACTAAAGTTTGAGAAATTTAATTTCCGGTAATTCCGAACTGGGGTTTTAAAGTTAAAATGTATATTATTTAGAATATTTTCGAATAGAAATGGTTTCCAAAGAATTGTAAATGATCAAATCAGTGCTCTTCTCTTTGTCGCTGGAAAATAATTTCGGTGATGACGGCCGTATCATCGACGTTCATTTTCGAGTTTCAAAGTGGATAGACTATTCTGTAGTTTTGCTACGGTTTGTTTTGAAAAATAAATTGATTTGAATTTCTAAACATGACTTGATTTGTAATATATATTGTAGATTTTAAATTTGATTTGATATATTATGAATATATATATATATATATATATATATATATATTATCTCTAAGTCGTTTGAATCTAATCGGAAATTAATTCTTAAAAATTTGTTAGAGGATGATTTTCAATTTTAAATGAAGCCAAATTCTTTTTATATAAATATTTAACTTGAAATAACTGAATTGTAAAATTTTCATTTGTATAATACTCAATTGCATTATATATAACTTACCTTAATTTTCAAAAGTTAACTATGTAATTGAATATTATATTGTATAAAATGATATCAAAGGAATTTTTTTTAAAATAAATTGGAGTAGTTATAATAAATGTAAATATACTTAATATGTATGTGATAGGATATATTTAGTAGAATAAATTTAATAATAATTTGGAATAAAGTAGAATTAAATTTGTCGAATAATATATGATTATTATAAATGACTTCAAATTTATGATCTTTGAAATTGTTAATTTAAGAAAATTGGATAATATACAATGTAAATTGTCTTTACAAATAAATGTGAGTGCGTATAATGAATGTTATTCACTTAAATTTTAGTTATAAATTGTTTATGGAGATAAAGAGAATAATAAGTTAAATAAATAATAGGGGTGATTAATAGAAGAAAATTTGTTTTGAAAGTAAATAAACTGAAGTTAAATCAATTAAATTAGATATCTTGAATTAACTGAATTTAAATTGAATTTCATTTGAAAGAAATCTTTTGTACCTAACATTAATAAATGTGAAATCAAATCAATTTAATGAAAATCTTGAATTTAAAAACAAATTGTTGAAAATAAATTTAGTTAAATTGAAATTTATATGGTTTAAATTATTTGTTTATTAGGAAATTCAAGTCTATTTTTCTTTTGATTGTTTCTATTCTCCTACTTCCTTCCTTTTCGAGGACGAAAAGTTTTGAGTGAGAGAGAGTGTAACGACCCGTAAATTTAACCGATTTTAATAACGTTACTAACTGAAATTTGTGAAATTTTAAACGATTAAATTTTGAAATATAAATTTGATATTTGGAATACGTCCAGTTAAACATAGCAACTGGTAAATTTTCGTCCAAAAATATGAAAGTTTATTTCGTGCGTAAGTTTACTTCAATTTAATCAGTTAAAAAGCGATGAAAATAAAACGTTTTCGAAACCTAAATATTTTTACATAGAAAAATTCTAAACCATCTTCTGAGCAGGATGTCAGTTTGTCGTTTTTCCAAATTCGGACATCTTTACCTCCGTCGATCTTATTTTTCTGAGTTTTTCATGCATTTTCCGCTTGTAGAAAATTCGAATTTTTATAATTAAATCGTACCACCAATATCTCTAACCAGTATGTTGGCTAGAGATCGAAGACAGACTTATTCTTGGTCTAGATATGGTAAGAGAAACTGTAAAAAAGATTAAGTTGAACCGAGAAAGGACGATGAAAGTTCAATCTAGGTAGAAATGTTGTGCATATAAGAGGAATAAATATTTAGAGTTCTCAGTTGAGACTATGTTTTTGCTATAGTATCACTGATGAAGGTTGTGGTACGATTCAGAAAGTCAAGGAAATTGGCACCGAGAAATGTTGGTCTACTTCCTATTATAGAGAGTATTGGAAACTGACTTATCAGATAAAGTAACCGAATAGTATGGTAGGGTCCATAACATTTTTCATGTTTCTCGTCTTAGAAAGTGTGTTCATGATCCAAAGACTGCTATAGCTGTAACGACCCGTAATTTCGATAATTTAAAAATGTTAATTTAATCAGAAATTGTGGATAAATAGTGGAAGATATAAAAAAAATTGTAATTTATTTAGCGAAATAATTACTAAAGTGAAACGCAACAATGTTATTTATAGTTAATCATTTACAACTTGAATGGAATTCCAATTAGTTGAAATAAGGTAAATATTGAATTAACCAAGGAAATAATACTGTAATTAATAATAATCGAACGAAACTTGTTTTATAAAACTACTGGTAACATTGGTTATTGGTTGTAAGTAATAACTTAAATAAAATTGAAAGTGAATAGTAACAATTCTTATAAGTTACCTATCATGTAGTCAATTTAATTTAATTGGAAATTAGTTGCGATTATAATGAAACTAAATATTTAAATATTACGTTAATGGAAATAAAGATGAAATTTGAGAATATAATGTAATAGATCATGGACCCAATGTTAATTTCATCCATTTGACCATAACAAATTGAATAATAAGAATGCAAAGTAAACTCAATGGAATTTTTGAAAATATAATTTATAATTTCTGAATTTAATGAAATTGAAATTTAACGCTGAAATTGATGATTGAATCAACACTAAAGTGACATCTAAATTTGCTAAATTAATGTAAATGATTGAGAAACTTAAAAATGATAAAAAATGTCAATTATAGAACTGAAACTGAAAATTTGATTTAATTAATTAATTTTTAATTTATTTAATTAATGTAAAAATAGCCATTTTGGCCACTGACTCGGATTTCGACGAAACCAGTTTCTTGGATCCATAACGGTGAATTATTGTAGGATGTCAAGTTTCATAGCAATCGGACTTGTTGTTTGATCGTACGGGCTCAAAAAGCCTTGAAATCGATTGAATTGAAATCAATTTTAAATAACTTGATTTTAGCATAACTTCTTCATACAATAGAATTTGAACTTGAAACTTATTCCATTGTGTTTCAAATATTTGAAAACATCTATTTTGATATATGGGTTGACCCAATTTTGTTTCGGAGTCAGAACGGGCTTTTCGGGCCATCCATCGTTCCACAGTCCAAACTAATCGTACTCATTCCTCTATTTCTCAGCTCTACCTATATATACCTTGCTATAAACCCTAGCCTATTTCTTATTCCTTATTTCTATACGTACAATTCCAGTTGCTCCTCTTCATTTCCAACGACAGACAAAACAAAAATTTTCAATTGCAATTTCAAATCAAATTCAAAACCAAAATTTCAAACTCCTCAAACACTATAAAATTTTATATCAATCTGAAGCTCTCGAAGAGCGTAATCTTCTGGTCTGATTCGTTTTTCAAATTGGTACACCATTTGTCCAAAATTCATGAATCAATTCTAGCCGTTCATATTGGATTCTGGACGATCCAACGACGGATCTGCAACCGATCGATGTTCGAGGGGCAGTATTGGGGAGCTAGTGATAGGCAGGCCTCAGATCTAGTATCCATTCACCTAAATGTTGATGGAGTTCGCCAGAATCGGGAGTCAAAGGCGGCGGCGGCGAGTGGAGTAGGAGCGACCGGAGTAGGTGCGACGAAAGGCTTAGAGGCGGCTCGACGTTGCCATGACGTTCGCGAGGTCAGATTGAAGCATTGGTGCGTGGATGGTCGGCGTTTGGCCGAAGTAGGCGGCGGCCTATAGCTGTTATTCGCGTGCGTACGTGAGTTGATGGTAGGGTTTGCATTCCAGAGCTCTATGTGGCATGTGAGTATTCTTTTTATTTTTGTTTTCCAAGTGTTCAAACTAAATAACTTTTACATACGAGGTCCAATTCACGCGCCGTTTTCTCCACTAGGTTCGTTTTGAAATTCCGGACATTTGGATGCTGGTTTGGATGAATTCTGAGACTGTTCAAATTTTGGATTTAAATTGGATTTAAATTCAATTTAAATTCAAAAGGTGAGTGTTTTAACCCACTCACAACTTCTTAAATTTCTTATGTTTGTTAAATTGATTTTTGATGTGATTGGAAATTTATTTACGGCTGCTTGGCATATTTTGAATCATTATCTCAGTTTATTTGAATTTATTTGGATAAAATAGTTATTTAATTTATTATTGAATATAAACTGCCAGTAAATACCTGTAATTTATTATCTGTTCTATATTGATGTTACTGATTGAATTTGATGATGATTGTGATAAATGGTTGATGATTGATATTGGATGAATGGATGTTGTATTTATGTTGTTATAAACTACAAGTTGTTATGGATTTTATTTCATTCGGGATTGCGATTTGAAATGATATATAATCATATTTATATTTTAAATTGTGGGTGATCGAAATGATAAATATCCTTATCACTTGACCATAGGATAGAAAATTATATACAGACACCGTGGTCTATATATAAAAATATTTTGAAATGAATTTCTATGGTTTTGTAAAGAAATATATGGTTTTGTATCAATATTGAGTTAGATACTATATAAATGTTATTTTATTATTGATTTTTAGCTATGTATAAATTTGTTTTGAAATATAAAATAAGTTAAATAATAAAGTTTGATTGTTTTATATAATATGGTTAAGTATCTGTTTAAATTATATTGTATATGGAGTTTATAATCACTTAAAAAATTAGGTTGGAAGATAAATATGAAATTGATTTGAATTAAAATTATTTAATAATTATACTCGAATAAATTAATTCGAAATTTAAATAGAATTGAGATTTCAAAGGGTATGATTTTTATAACTTGATTTTGGTTTAGAGTGATTTAAATGAATATATCAAGTTAAATAAATTGAAGGAATATCCAGTTACTTGAAGTTGAAAAGTTTTACTTAAATGATATTGGATTTATTGTGTAAACATTTCAAATCTAAATAATAGTAATTAAATTTGATATATATGGAATTATCAAAGAATTAATTTTGAAATGGTGGAATATTTAAAGATTTGAAATATATGGAAATTGAAATGTTGATTTAGGGGTTCAAATCTGTATTTGGAATTGATTTGTGAAATTGAAGAAGCTATTTTATTATATAAAGTAATTTAATATTTAAGCCATTTAAGTGGTGTAGTTATGTTTTAAAGTTTTACGTTTTGAAAGGTTTTATTTCAAGCATTTGGTTTCGAAAGCGTAATTGGTATATCTACACTGGCATTGCCTAGTTGTGTCGTGTCTCCTACCCTAGCGTGCCTTGTACGAGTTTGGTTTTCTCCCGTAGCCCGTGGAGTATTTAGGGTAGTCTCTTGTAACAACCCTTTATTTTCTAATTATTTTAATTACATATTTTAATTTTATCTTTTATTATGAAAGTAAATAAAATTTTAAGAACACTGCTTTTTGTTTCGTTGAAATCTGATTTATAATGTGAAAGTTATGCCTTTTAACTATTGTGTGAAATTGCTGTATTTAGCAATATTATTTATTTTAAATTATATAAATAATATTTTATTGGTCTTGTAATGTTCTAATTTATATTTATATGGGTAAAATAACATGTATTTCATATATTTTGGTTTTAAAACATTTTTGAAAATGTAATTGACATTTTCCAATGTCAGTTGTATTGTTGTAAATTTTAATTCCTAGTTTCAATTGATTAAAGTAATTCTTTATATCTCTTAATATTTTTCTTAAGAACTTATTTTATTCAAATTCCCACTTTATTATGTTCCACATTTATTTATTTATTTGACTTTTTATTTGTTTTAAAGTGAAATAGATATTTTTCTAGAGGTAGTGGTAACTTATTTGAAATTTTCATGTCCTGTTTGCCATTTTAAAACAATTTCTTTAGTTCTTTTTCTATTTTTCTCCAATTTAATTATTTATTTCATTTTAGAAATGATAAATAAATTATTATTTTTCAAATTTTTGCTTTATAATATTTTTAAATTGAAGTGGATATTTTTCCAAGGCTAGTGATGATTTATTTGTAATTTTTGAACACTGTTTGGATTTTCAAGCAATTTCTTTTATTCTTTTTCTATTTTCTTTAAATTTTATTATTTATTTTCATATTATTTCACTTTTTTTTGGTTTTTAAACGTATTTACTGAAATTATAATTTGTTTCATTTGAATTTAAGGAATGGAAAATTGAAGAGACCAGATTCTTCCTTTTCCTATGGCTTTTCATTTCTAGACTTTTCAATTTCATAACTCTTCATTTTATTTTATTTTGGCCGTGCAAATTTTTGTGTTTAGCTATGAGTTTCATTACTTCTCACTCACAAAAAAATATCATCCTCATCTTTCATTCACGGCTAGACAAAAATATTGGTAATAGCATCATCTTTTTATTCTTTTCTTCCCATTTTTATAAGATTTTGCCTTGTTTTCTCATGTATGTTGATCGTCCTCTCCTCCATAGCCACAGCCACCACCTCCTACACCCCTTCCCTATCATCATCACCAGCTAACCTTTTGGTCTTGACCAAGGCCGAGCCCACCATGGTGATCAAACCCCTCAAAAATGCAACCTAAAGCTAAAAACCATGCTAGTTTGACCACTTTGGCCTCATCTACATCAACCACTGTCATGATCACCACCTAGGCCGCCTCCACCACCTCTGATCTGACCACCACACACCCCTTCAGCCACTATCTAGTCATGGTGCATCCCAGGCCGAGCCCACTCACCCATGGCCGAACCACTTTGATGAAGCAAAACCACTATATTGCTAACCCCTTCACCTTCTCATGTTATAAATTCCTCTCCATGTTCATGCCTTAAACCCAAGCCATGCTAGCCCAAACCTGAGCCATGTCTTGACCAAAACCTGACCATATGCATCCCTAAGCCATGCCAAAGAATTGAGAAAACAAGGCAAAAGACTTTGTGTTCAAATCACTTTTCATTTAAAAGTTACATCATTTCAAAGTATATTGAATTTATGGTTTGTTTTGATTTTGTTTGGGTTGTAACACAAGATCTGTAACATTGGATCTCGCCTTCCACTCGAGTCCATAGTCTTATCTTTTTGCTCTTGATTCCGTTGTGTCAGTTATGTTGCAATCTCCAGCATTTAGAGGCGAGTAAATCTCACACGATATTTTATACTTATGCAATTGTGAAGCGACAACAACTGAATGTGTAGAACTATATATGATGTTATAACTGCCTGTGATTATTTATATATGATGTTAAACCTATTAATTTACATGTCATCTCATCTGTTACCATTATATGTTGTTAACTGTTCATTTATACCTATTTATCACACTGCAAGTTCCCTGTAGATTAGGTTCACTATGGGTTGAAATGATACATACCCAAATGGACTTAAGAATAGGAAAAAATCGTTATGGGCTGAAATGATAGACCTGAATGATTTTTATTTATTTATTTTAACTTGAGAATGCGGGTTTGAAATGATAGAACCAGGATTTTTCTTTGTAAACAGCGGATTGAAATGATATATATCCGTATCACTTGACCTAAGTTAGAAAATTAAATACAGGCCCGTGGGTATTTTTATAAAGTATTTTGAATATTTTTGAATATTCTTAAAGTGTAAATTTATGAAAATTTGATTTAAATTGGATTTTTAATGTTTAAATAAGAAATTTTGATTTTTCTATATGTTAAAAATGTTGAATAATTAAATGATTAAATTGAATTTTTGAAATATAACTTAAATCTGGAAAATTGGACTTTGGCTTTTAAAATGACATTTAAGTTATATAAATAAAATTTAAAGTGGTTTAAAATGTAAATTTATGAAAATTTGATTTAAACAGATTTTAAAGTGTTTTAAATAAAGGATTTATGATTTTTTTCTATAAGTGGAAATGTTAAATAAATAAATGGTTAAATTGAATTTTGGTAATATAACTCAAGTTTGGAAATTTGGAAAATTTTGGTTTTATAATGGTATTTAAGTTATATAGATAATATGAAAATTTAATTTAATTTGAAAAATGGTAAATATGATAATTTGATTTAAATTTTAATTTAAGTGATTTATTAAAGTATCATTGATTTTTCTATGAATTTAAATGGTTAAATAAATGAATGCTCAAATGTGTAATTTTAAAATACAACTTGACTTGGAAATGTGAAATTTGGTTTAATTAAAGGTTTTAGTTAAATGAAATCAATTGGAAATTTAGTTTAATTTGTGAAATGGAAATTTAAAAATGTAAATGTTCATAAACTGCATATGTGCAGGAAAGGAAATTATACACTTGAATTTTTAAGTAAATTTATTGAAAATTTTGATTTATTTATAAGAAATTTATTTTATAAAAATCAAACGTTAAAGGTATGTTAATAAACATTTTTGAATGTTAAATATGATTTTTTATAATGTTTAAAGGGTTTAAATTGAAGTTTATTATTTGCTGGAAATACACTAAAATCTGGAAAATACTTTTACTAGCATTCAGAAATGCTATGGTTTCTGTATATGAACTAAAAACCTAATAAAAAGGCTATTACAGCAGTTCTGAAATGCTGTAGTTGCTAAAGTAAACTAAAAGGCTAAAAACTTAATAAAGGCCTATTACAGCAGTTCTGTAAATGCCGTAATGGTTCTGCTGCCTTTGCTGAAATTAATAAAAACCTTTAATTTGAAACCTGAGCTATTACAACATTTCTGGAAATGCTGTCTTTGCTGTTTTAAACAAAAATATTCAACTAAAATGAGGTTTGACAACAGTTTTAAATGATGTCTTTGCTGAATTAAAATGTTTTCAAGTATAACTTATAACAGCTTTTTCTAAACGCTACGTAAGGTTGAAATTTTCCATGTTTATGGTTTTTAACTAAGTAAATGAGCTCAGAATGGTTTGAAACTTTGAGAATTGAATACTTAATTTGAAAGTATAATAACTCCACTTTTAAATCGTTTAAATGAATTAATTTGATGGAATATAAATCATTTTAAAAGGGGATTTGAAAGGATAATAAATGAACGTTATCTTGAATTTAGAAGGTATTCAAAGTTGAATATTTGGATTTGAACTTATATAATGATTTGAAAATGAAGTTCTGAAAGATATGATATTTTGATATTAAATTTATTTGGAAATGAAGCTTTGAAAGGATATGATATTTTAATGTATTAAAATGATTTGAAAGGAAGTTTTGAAAGGATACGATAATTTAATATATTGAAATGGTTAGAAATGACTTGATATTTATTTTGATAAATATTTGAATTTAAAGGATAAGATATTTTGATATATTGAAATGATTTGGAAATGTTTTAATCTTTATTTGATAAAGGTTTGGATTTGAAATGATATTTTATTTTGAAGTATAAAATATTATTTATAAAGTTATAACCGCGGGTTATAATGACGATTGGTTGGCAAAGAGACCGGGATCGGATATGGGCATACTCTCTGTCGATACCGAAAACCACTTTGACAATCTTGTACGCGGTGGAGATTCCAGAATGAAGTACAATGATAGCGACGTTCTCAAGGTATATTACGTGGACCCAACTCCCGTAAGTTGGCATAAGGTGGCTAAAACAGGAGCGATCTAGGGCCAAAAGGGGTAGCTCCTCTGGTCGGACACATTTCTTCGATACCATTCTATTACTTTTTTGATTGTTTAGGCGCCCCTCGTGTTCCAAGGTGGGCGTATGTGGCTGCTGTGTTACTACCAGCCCGAGTGTCGTAATTGGTGTATCTACCCTGGCATTGCCTTGTATGTCATATCGCCTACCCTATCGAGCCTTTACTACGAGTTTGGTTTTCTCCCGTAGCCCATGCGTATCTTCTCGTAGTCTCCCGATTAGGAGATATACAGATATTGGATGGACTACTGGGACTATTATGTGTTAAGGTGGAAAATGTAAAGCCTTAATGCTATCAGTAAGTTTATTTTACTATTAGACATTATTATAATAGCGCAATATTACTGCATAGTAAATAGTTTGATGGATGCTTAGAGGACTGGCTGTCCCAAGCATTCTTTAAGTTACTTGTACATTTACTACAGTTCACTTGAGTTGGTTTACATCGTATGAGTATGTATGTCCTGACTTGAGTGTTTGAATTTTTAATTTACGCTCGGGTCAGCCTGAGTATTCACAGATTGTGATTCCACTTTTTTGAGAATTGGAATCGCTGGAGATTATCTGCTTGTCTAGTTTTATCTATTTCACTTCCAGTTATCCTGTTGGTTCCAGTATTGTATTCATTTTGTACTTGGTTATCACCTTGAGGCTTCTTTTGTACTTTATTTCTTATGTTGTATCTTAAGTAACTCTGATATATTTACATAGGAGCTTCATAAACTACTATTTCTTTTACTTCCGCTCCAGTATTATTACTCTGTGTTTGTAATCCATGATTTTTATTTACTGTATATTCTGAGATTTGCCAAATTTTACTTACAATGCGGTATTTTGAGCAATTCAAGTCCGACATGTGCGGATGCGAATGGTTGAAAATATTGAGTTGTTACATTTGGTATCAGAGCTTTGGCTTTGAGGCAAAACTTAGAATATAAGGTAAATTATTTACAGAATCACTTTCGTTCGAGTTTGAATCTTTCCTCTTTGATTCGAGTTTCCTTTGAATTTTGGAACGTTCCCTATAGTTCCAAAATCATTCATGTCCCTCACTATTCATCTTTTTTGATTATGGAGTATCTCATAACTCCGCTTCGAACGATCTTTTTAGTGAATTGGGGGTCTCGCCAATATCCTAATGATTTGTAAAGGGGTGAAACTCCTTTACAATTAGCATTGATTCACCAGAGATTTATATCTATCTTTGGTTTAGATGCTAATATCTTTTGTTATTTCAAACTCTATCTCTTGAGATTGAATGTAGATTTACCCTAGAAAAATCCACATCGATCTTATTCTTTAAGTCACGGTTGACCCGGTTAAGGTTGCCCGCGGTTTACTTAAGCTTACCCATCTCCATACTCTGTTATTTAATCATCTTGTCTTTTGTTTCCAATCTATTCTTCCAAACATTTTGAATTGTACTTGTAAATCTATGTTTTGTTTTATATATTGTGTTGTTTGAGTTGTTGATGTTAATTTGGGTTTCCGATCGATTCGTCTGATAAACGCTATCGATAGGATTTCTAAAACACTTTGATAGAACAAACTGACACAATATTATTTTAAAATTTGGTTAATGAAATAAATTTTGATATAAAAGTAAATTTATGGAACTTAATAAATTGATTTAAATTGATTATTTGAAATGATAATACTTGATTTATCATTTATTGTTCTATAAATGAATTTATAAATAGTTGTTAATAAATTGATTTGGGAACTGAAATGAATTTAAAACAAGAAATTTGAGAATTTAATTTCCGATGGTTTTAAACCTTGTGTTTAATTTTTAAAGTATATTAACTAAAGCATTTTCGAATAACAACATGTTATCAAAGAATTTTAAAGTTTAAAAATCAGTGCTCTTCTCTTTGTCGCTAGAAAATAATTTCGGTGATGACTACAACATCATCGACATTCATTTTCGAGTTTCGAGGTGAAGAGACCGCTCTATAGTCTTGCTACAGCTTTGTTTTGGGAAATTAAATTGATTTTAATGTCTAAAATATGACTTGATTTATAATATATATAGATATATGATTTAAATTTGATTTGATAAATTATGTACATACATTTATTTATCTCTAAATGATTTGAAGAAATTGAAAATTTAATTCTTAAAATTTATTTTAAAGAATAATTTCAATTATAAAAAGAAAATAAAATTTTTGGATGAATATTTAAGCATGAAATGATTTAATTGGAAAGTTTTATTTGTATAATACAATTGCATTCAAATATAACTTACCTTAATTTCAGATGTTAACAATGTAATTGGAAAATATACAATATAAAAAGATTTTATAAATAAAATTTGAGTGGTTATAATAAATGTTATACACTTAAATTTTAGTTATAAAACGATTAACAGAGGTAAATATAATAAAGAGTAATTGAATAACTTACAATAAAATAATGTTAAAAGAACTAAGAAAAAAATAAAGCAGTATAATATGTGTAAGCATATTTAACATAAGTGATAAATATACTGAGAGGAATACATTTAATTTTAATTAGGAATAAAGAAGAATTAAATTTACTAAGTACATTATGAGTATAATAAATGATTATTTTTTAAACCCACGGTTTTAAAATTGTTAATTTAAGATGATTGGATGGTAAGATAATGAAATTTGAGATAGTTGAGATTTATTTAACTTGTGTAAAAATTTATTTTCTATTTAAGTTGAAATTTTCATGGTTTCAAATTTATTTCCTTATTTTGCTTTTTAAACTATTTTTGGTTGTCCTTATTATCCTTATCTTGCTACAGATAGGTATATGCATCTTTCTATAATCTTTCTGTTTAGAAATCTTTCTATAATCTTTGATAATCTTTAGTACTCATTTTTGAATCCACCTTTTTCGTGCTTGTGTTCTTGATTCTGGACGATCTTGGAAAGATCATCTCCACCTTGTTTAACTTACCTATAACAACAGTTATCAAGTATAATCTCAATCTTCTTGTCATCTTGTCTTAATTTTATTTCACTCTATCTTTTTCTATGCTTTCCCGTACCTCATTCCTTTTCGGGGAGGAAAAGTTTTGAGTGGGGGAGAGTATAACAACCCTGTATTTTCTGATTATTTTAATTGTATATTTTAATTATTTTAATTGAATTTTTAGATTAAAAACTTTATATTTATTTATTAAATAAAATAATTTTGTTATTTTAAATATAAATTTTGATTTTGATATGAATTAGAATTCCAAACATGATTAAATAGAATATTTTACAAAAAGAATGTATTTTGGTCAATATGGTCAACTTTAACTTTTAAATTTAAAATTTTAAAGTTTGAAAATTTGAATTTTATCTTTTATTGTGAAAGCAAATAAAATTTTAAGAACACTGCTTTTTGTTTCGTTGAAATCTGATTTATAATGTGAAAGTTATGCCTTTTTAACTATTGTGTGAAATTGCTGTATTTAGCAAAATTGTTTATTTTAAATTATATAAATAATTTTTTATTGGTCTTGTAATGTTCTTGTAGCGATCCTGACTCGACCTTCGAAAATCGGCACCGAATAGGACACTCGTATTCAAATGTCGTAGATCCAAACATCGAATCTAGTGCGCCGGAGCTTATAACACCATTAAGTACAACACAGCAGAAGAAAAAGAATATCAATATATAACATTGATACAATGACAGATACAATATCTGATATAATATGATACAACAGAATGTTACCACGAATATAGACACTATCAGGGATATGATATAGAAAATAGCAGCGGAAAGAAAATAGATAACACCAGCAACGGAGTAATAATTCCAAAGGAATGCATCCCCAAATCCAATGCTCCAATCCAAAGCTAACTCGAACCAACATCACGCTTCACAACAATAAACAAGTGCAATCGCGATCTAAAGACTGGACTAACGCCAGATAATCTACTAAACCTGACGATCTAAAAAACTCAACTCTAGACTGCCCGTGTGGAAAAAATTGTGGGAACCCAGAGTTTAGGAAAGGAACAGTAAACTCCGAGTCAGTCATGAGACTGATGTGAGTAAAAAAAATAGTTTGGTCTTTTAAAACAAACAATAAAGGAATTTAAATAAATTCGCAATGCTTTTTGGAAAATGAAACTACCATAAGGCCTCCCACCGCAACACCATGCAAACGCAGAATTGGAGGAGATTTCTCCTTATGATAGTCAAACATGCTTGGTACGAGAAAATTCCTTTGATATTATTATTATAAGTGCACTGTGCAGAAAACATTTCGAAAGTATAATATTAATCTTAGCCAGCATAGACATTCTGAACTATGCCTACTATAACTACCATCTAAACAGTGGTGACCACCATAAGTAAATGGCATGTTCTACAACTAAAACCGTACAAGGCATGTATTGGATGAATAGATTTCCAACAAATGATCGGGCTAAGGAACTTCCCAATGTCCATGGGAACGCCTCTGGCGGGACGTCCCGAGAACTTAACCCACTCTCTGCCAACACAAGGCCGGGTTACCTTTGAAACTAGGTAACTACTTCTCGAGCATGCCACCCCTCGGTCCCAAGGACCTTTATCTGAGGCGCCTCTAAACCCCAAAGCAACAACCACATAGAAAATGAGATTGAAGCCCACCACATAGGTAAATATCTGGGCTCTATACCATGATACCGCCCTTTACCAGAAGGGAATGACATACCCTAAAGGGCGCGACCGTCATAACCTTGCCGCATCTTTCCTATTTCGACCATTTTTGGGTTGTGAGGTCCCGATGCAGTCTCGTCCACAAAGCTACGCTTTATACAAAAGCCATGCTTTGATCACAATTGACTAGCAGATGATCATCAACACACAACAGCACTCAGCATGCCACACTACCAAATTGGGAATATATCACTGATACCTTCAACTACATAACCTCTGAGCTCGTACGTCTCAGATAAGGGTGTTAAGCTAAGAGAATGAATTCTCCGCCACCAACACATATGTATTTGAAAGAAATCTGTTTTATATCTCAAAGTGTAGTGTCAGACATACAACCATACAAGTTTGTCCCGGGTTGAAACACTTGCAAATCCGGGCGTTCACAATCCCGATCGGGCGTCCCATCACTTAGGGAACTCTATACCGGAGCAACTCAGTGCAGAGTCAATCGATAGGTTATCCCATCGTTCTCGCAAAACACCTGGTCTTCAACACCGGTCTTCAAATGCAATCCATAACGTCGTATCATTATTCGGAATGGGTTATATGACACAAGGTCCTCTCCCAGCTAAACCGAATAATGAGCGCAATATTTAAAATATATAGATATAAGATTTCAGTTAAGTCACAACTTATAAAATCCGAAACCTTTCTTCAAATGGTTACACAAATTGCCATTTCAAATCCTTAAACAAAAAAATTTGTTTCACAAAGTTCATCCAGTTTCACAAAGATCCATTTACGGGTTTCAAAACAATTCCCATTTCAATTAGGAATAACTCATCCAATCTTTAAGTTAAGATTTAACTAATAGCTTTCAAACCGTTTTCATAACTTGGAAATCACTTTCATTTCCAAACTAGAAATCCTTTTAACACAATTTGGAAGTTCATTTCTTATATGAAAGCTTTTACTATTTGAAAACAAATAGTTTTCATTTCAGAAAAATCCAATTTTATTTGCATGAGTTAAAGCCTTTGAATTTAAATTCAAATTCCCAAATCAATACATTTGAAATGGTTTAACCCATATATAACTTGTATAAAATCTTTAGTCCCTAGATTCAAATCATAGAATTCAGTTTCAAATATTGAATTCAAATTTGAATCAAATTATTCAAATTTCAAAACTTTATCAAGTTATTCGAAAATAAATTTTATCCTGAAATCTCGTTTCAAAAGCTTTTCCCATTTAACCCGATTCTACTTCCAAACCATTTGAATTTAAAATTCAAATTTAAAACTATTTTAAAAATCCGTGACTTAACCGACTTCCACGCGACATCCATATTTGTGTGTGTATAGTGTATTCCAGGGGTTTAACACAATAGTGCAACAACATCATCATCACAGAGCAAAACAAAGAAATATAGTTGATAAGCGGTATAAACTATAACGCTTATCATTTATTCACAGATCACAAATGTATCACAAATAAATAAATAAATTACACACAGTTTAATCCACAAACAAAATATCACAGATCAGATAGGACAATCAATTCAATACAATCATTCATAAGCAAGATCAAGCATTCAATAATCGTTTATAAGCAGGATTAATTAATTGTTTAATCCTAATTAATTCAATTTATTTCCAATTAAATGAATTACTTATGAATTAATTATCCAATCCCGATTTATTAATTTCAAATCATTTGATATAAATTAATTTATCAAACACTTTAATAAATTATTCTTAGTTAATAAATTATTCTTAGTTAATAAATTATTCTTAGTTGATCACATTAATTAAATTAACCTTTAAATCAATTATACAATTAATTAACCCCTTAATTAATTATTTTAAGAAATTAAACCTTTAATTACTTACCATAAAGTAATTACCATTAATTAATTATTTGAATAATCTTAGTTAATGACCGTCATTAACTAATAACAATTCTTTAGTTACTTCCTAAAGTAATTTATTCCCATGAACCATTATTAATTATAAATTAATTAATTTTTTTATTGATTATCCACTCTAATCTAGGATTCTTAATTTAAATTTAATTGTTTCTTAATTTGTTAGCTTAAACTTTAATTAATAAATTTAAGCTTATAATCACTAATTTAATTAATACAAATCATTAATGATTCATTCTAATTAACTTCAAAATTAATGGATTACAAATCATCCAATCTTTATTTACTTAAAAGTAAAACTCATATTTATTAATGATTTGATTAACACTTACAAATATATTGAAAACAACTTACTTCTAAATTTACTTTTAATTTCATTTCAAATGTTCAAGTTTTAAAAACGAATACCAGTTGATCTTAAATCAATTTTAAAACTAACTTTTAAAACCTTTAAAGTACAAGTCAAAGTAATACTTTTGTTATGAAGAAATTCAAAAGAGTTAAAATCAAATTCCCCTTAAGTTCACATATTTAAGTATACTTAAACCTTTTGAATTTATTTAAACATTTAAATTTTGTAAAACTTATTTTATTTCAAAATCTTTATTTCAAATTTTGGACTTAAGTCCAGGTTTTAAATTTAATTTAACTTTGTTTAAATTCTTCATTTACATTTCAGATCCCATTTTTCTTTTTAATTCAAATTCTTTTTAATCGTTTACATACTTTAAAGTTATATGAATAAGTTTTAATTTTAAAAACTTTATTTATCCCTAACTTAAGTTTGAAACTAAACTGGAGTTTAAAATTAAACTTTGATTTAAACTCATTTTACACCTGGCTTTAAAATTTAAACTTTAGTTTTAAATTAGCAAAACAAAACAGGTTCTGTTTATAAGCCTGGACAAAACATTGACCCGAGCCACCACTATCTTTACTTCGAGTCCAACATTAAACTACATCGAGCCCAACATCAATTTTTCTCGAGAATTACTCGATCTCTTCCCTGCTCGACTCAAATTCACCCAGAACCAAGAAGTGCATCGTGCACGTGCACGGTGGCTTCTGGCCGCCTCCGACCATCTTCGATGGTCGTTCCACATCGGGGATCGGCTTCACACCAGACTGCGGTCGTCAGTTCGCCACCATCAACTCGGAATTGAATTCGAGTTCAAGCTAAAACCTGGTACATCACTGGCTTCGCCATTAAACCTGGAAACCATCGTCGTTCCCGACACCCTGACTATCAGAACTCCTGAAATTTTGGCCATCAATTCGTCAACTCTCCCCCTATCACCGCCTAAAACCACGAAGCACTTGATCGCACGTAGATGACGAACGAAACAAAAGACACAGCCTCGACAAAAATTAGGTTTACGAGCTTCTCGAGTTCGCCGCCGTAACCACGATCAACTACACCCCATCACCATATTTTTCCCCGAATTCTCGTACGTCCCTCTATCACCAGTCAAAATTCCGACCTCAACACATCAGAGAATCACCAGTAATCACCAAATCAATGAAATTCGAACAAACCCAAACTGCGCTTCCTTCTTAACTCTAAAAATTTTGATTCAAGTTTTAGAAAACATGTTATAGTATATGAATTCAAGTTACCAACCTGAATTTATAAATTAAGAAATTTGAAATTTGACTAATTTAAGGTTTTACTTGGATTATCTTGATTTCCAGAGATAATACCAGGTTGTTTTCAACTTAAATAAAATTTAAAAACTTAGTTCATAATCAGGCAATCAACCTTTGTTTATATTTTAGGTTCTAATAGTGATTAGATCAAGAGATTGGGATTTATTTTATAAATCTGGGTTTGGGAAAACAAGAACAGAAGTAACTCAATTTATATAGGCATACATATATCTAAACTTTTTCATACATACATAGGAAATTAATTCTATATTCACATCTACACATTTTCAGATAGACATAAGCAACAAATTCAGATATTCAAGTTTTTAGAAGGGTGATGCTACTCACATTTTTTTTCCCAGAATGAAAAGAGCTTCATTGTTGAACCATGTTTTGAAACTTGCCAGCTGAGGTTTCTTGACTTCTCTGGTTTGAGTTGAAGTGTTGTTTAAAGTTGAATTTGTGTTTAAGTTGTAAATAATATTACTTTAGATTGTCTCAGCTTGAAATGAAGAAGCCGAGGTGAAGTTGATATATATATAAAAGAAGATTATAGGTTGATGTAATTTCCTTGGTAATTATATTGTTTGTACCATAGGGTAACATAATATTTGTATTGTACAATATAAACCAGAGATTTTCTTAATATGGTGGCGAAGATGATGTGTTATTTCGGCTGAGATGATAAAATGTATGCTGAGATATTAATTATTACTTGTCTTGTTTTATAAGCTTCATAGATATTTAGATTTTCTCTGTTTCTTGTTTATACTTATCCAACTTGTCTTTTTTCTCTATTACATACTTAAATGTACTTTTGTTTTGTAATACTTCATATATATGTTTACTTTATATTTGAGCATATATCTCTTTGTTGGCCTTTATCTTTTTGCTTTGTATTGTTACACTTTTTCATATTTATATTTTATACTGTAAATAAAGTTCTATTTTAATATGTTGTTTAAATTTAGCTACGTGTTTACTTTATATTCAAATTTATCTTATATATTATTCATTTTCTATTTCCAGCTTAAATATTTATTTTAACTTTAATACTTATTGTCTTTTATTGCTCTCTCTCTATATATATTTTATTATTTTTTGTATATTATTTTTTTGTATTATTACATATTTTTATTTAAATTTTAGAGAAACTCAAATCAATTACCATTAATTTCACAATTTTTCATTCAAAATTAAATTAATTGGCAATTTTAACTCAGCAAAATCCAGGATCGTTACAGATTCCCCCCCTTAAAGAAATTTCATCCCCGAAATTTGCAGGCACGAAAGAAAAACAATGAAGATAGATACACAAAGACAGAGAAATGGTTTTCCAGGTCAAACTGGATATCTATTCTGTATTTGGCATACCAAATCAGAATATCGACAATATACATGAGAACAAACTCATACAATTTTTTTCACAAGATACTCGAGTCATCAAATCTACGAAATATGTCAGGCACCGGTTAGTTCAAAGGGATAACTAACTATTCATAAAATATATCGGACCCTAGAGAATAGACAGATAGATTCAATCTCTACAATTTCTCAAACACTAGATAGGGATTCCAAATCAAGTCGGAATACCCCAACGTATATACCAACTTGTCCCTCTTCGGACTTCGATTTACACAAGAAATTACAATAGAATTTCAAATTTTGTTTCAACTTATATCGTTTTATCAATTCAATTCAAATTTAGCTTCATATTTTATTAATCAATTTAGCTTAATTTAAAATTTCCAGTTTATTTAAAATTTCAATTTTTAATCCGTTGAAGTTTAAATCGAAAAACTGATAAGAAACCAATGAAGATACGAAGTAAGGACTTCCTACAATGATTCGTAGGGCCACCATTGCACTGAAATTTCTCCTTGCAGCTGCCAAAAAACAAATCAAAAGAATTTGGAATCGAATCAAAGATGATTGATAGAGAAAATTGTTTCCGCTATGGCAGGGTAATGACCATTCGTGCTGGTATTCCCCTATCCCCTATCTCGTCCTCTTCTTGCACTCATACTTACTATCAGTGGATAGCAAGAGAATTTACTGAAGCATACGAATGGATATCTTAGTGATTACTTATTCTAGGTTATACTTCACCCTATCTCTAATGAGCTACTTAATGTGTTATACTCCTGTGCTAAAGTTTTAACCCTCAGCTCTGATACCAAATGTAGCGATCCTGACTCGACCTTCGAAAATCGGCACCGAATATGACATTCATATTCAAATGTCGCAGATCCAAACGTCGAATTTGGTGCGTCGGAGCTTATAACACCATTAAGTACAACGCAGCGGAAGAAAAAGAATATCAATATATAACATTGATACAATGACAAATACAATTTGATATAATATGATACATGATACAACGAATATCGACACTATCAGAGATATGATACAGAATATAGCAACGGAAAGAAAATAGATAACACCAGCAACTTAATAATAATTCCAAAGGAATGCATCCCCAAATCCAATGCTCCAATCCAAAGCTAACTCGAACCAACATCACGCTTCACAACGATAAGCAAGTGCACTCGTTATCCAAAGACTGGACTAATGCCAGATAATCTACTAAACCCGACGATCTGAAAAACTCAACTCTAGACTGCCCTTGTGGAAAAAATTGTGGGCACCCAGAGTTTAGGAAAGGAACAATAAACTCCGAGTCAGTCATGGGACTGGTGTGAGTAACAAAAACAGTTTGGTCTTTTAAAACAAATAATAAAGGAATTTAAATAAATTCGCAATGCTTTTTGGAAAATGAAACTACCATAAGGCCTCCCACCACACACACACCATGCAAACGCAGAATTGGAGGAGATTTCTCCTTATGATAGTCAAACATGTTTAGTACGAGAAAATTCCTTTGATATTATTATTATAAGTGCACATTGCAGAAAACATTTTGAAAGTATAATATTAATCTTAACCAGCATAGACATTCCGAACTATGCCTACTATAGCTACCATCTAAATAGTGGTGACCACCATAAGTAAATGGTAGGTTCTACAGCTAAAACTGTACAAGGTACGTATTGGATGAATGGATTTCCAACAAATGATGGGGCTAAGGAACTTCCCACTGTCCATGGGAATACCTCTGGCGGGATGCCTCGAGAACTTAACCAGCTCTCTGCCAACACAAGGCCAGGTTACCTCTATAACTAGGTAACTACTTCTCGAGCATGCCGCCCCCCGGTCCTTTGGGACCTTTATCCGAGGCACCTCTAAACCACAAAGCAACAACCACACAGAAAATGAGATTGAAGCCCACCACATAGGTAAATATCTGGCTCTATACCATGATACTACCCTTTACTAGAAGGGAACGACACACCCTAAAGGGCGCGACCCTCATAACCTTGCCGCATCTTTCCTGTTTCGACTATTTTGAGTTGTGAGGTCCTGATGCATTCTCGTCCACAAAGCTATGCTTTATACAAAAGTCATGCTTTGATCACAAATGATCAACAGATGATCATCAACACATAGCAGCACTCAGCATGCCACACTACCAAATTGGGAATATATCACCGATAACCTTCAACTACATAACCTCTGAGCTCGTACGTCTCAGAGAAGGGTATTAAGCTAAGAGAATGAATTCACCGCCACCAACAGATATGTATTTGAAAGAAATCTATTTTATATCTCAAAGTGTAGTGTCAGACATACAACCATACAAGTCTGTCCCGGGTTTGAATAGAACCGAAGGCACTTCCGAAGCAGCCTTTGCAAATCCGGGTATTCACAATCCCGATCGGACTACCCATCACTTAGGGAGAACTCTATACCGGAGCAACTCAGTGTAGAGTCAATCGATAGGTTATCCCATCGTTCTCGCAAAACACCCGGTCTTCAACACTGGTCTTCAAATGCAATCCATAACGTCGTATCATTATTCGAAATGGGTTATATGACACAAGGTCCTCTCCCGGCTAAACCGAATAATGAGCGCAATATTTAAAATATATGGTTATAGGATTTCAGTTAAGTCACAACTTATAAAATCCAAAACCTTTCTTCAAATGGTTAAACAAATTACCATTTCAAATCCTTAAACAAAAAGATTTGTTTCACAAAGTTCACCCAGTTTCACAAAGATCCATTTACGGGTTTCAAAACAATTCCCATTTCAATTAGGAATAACTCATCCAATCTTTAAGTTAAGATTTAACTTATATCTTTCAAACCGTTTTCATAACTTGGAAATCACTTTCATTTCCAAACTAGAAATCCTTTTAACACAATTTGGAAGTTCATTTCTTATGTGAAAGCTTTTACTATTTGAAAACAAATAGATTTCATTTCAGAAAAATCCAATTTTATTTGCACGAGTTAAAGCCTTTGAATTTAAATTCAAATTCCCAAATCAATACATTTGAAATGGTTTAACCCATATATAACTTGTATAACATCTTTAGTCCCTAGATTCAAATCATAGAATTCAGTTTCAAATTTGAATCAAATTATTTAAATTTCAAAACTTTATCAAATTATTCAAAAATAAATTTTATCTTGAAATTTCATTTCAAAAGCTTTTCCCATTTAACCCGATTCTATTTCGAAACCATTTGAATTTAAAATTCAAATTTAAAACTATTTTAAAAATCTGCGACTTAACCGATTTCCACGTGACATCCATATTTGTGTGTGTATAGTGTAGTCCAGGGGTTTAACACGATAGTGCAACAACATCATCATCACATATCAAAACATAAAAATATAGTTGATAAGCGGTATAAACTATAACGCTTATTGTTCATTCACAGATCACAAATGTATCACAAATAAATGAATAAATTACACACAGCTCAATCCACAAACAAAATATCATAGATCAGATAGGACAATCAATTCAATACAATCATTCATAAGTAAGGTCATGCATTCAATAATCATTTATAAGCAGGATTAATTAATTGTTTAATCCTAATTAATTCAATTTGTTTCCAATTAAATGAATTACTTATGAATTAATTATCCAATCCCGATTTATTAATCACAAATCATTTGATATAAATTAATTTATCAAACACTTTAATTAATTATTCTTAGTTAATATTTATTCTTAGTAAATCACATTAATTAAATTAACCTTTAAACCAATTATTCAATTAATTAACTCCTTAATTAATTATTTTAAGAAATTAAACCTTAATTACTTACCATAAAGTAATTACACTTACTCAATCTCATAAATGATTAACATTAAATTAATTAATCTAATTAATTATTAAAATTAGTCACATTAATTAATTTTTTAAATAATCTTAGTTAATGACCGTCATTAACTAATAACAATTCTTTAATTACTTCCTAAAGTAATTTATTCCCATGAATCATTATTAATTATAAATTAATTAATTTTTTATTAAATATCCACTCTAATCTAGGATTTTTAATTTAAATTTAATTATTTCTTAATTTGTTAGCTTAAACCTTAATTAATAAATTTAAGCTTATAATCACTAATTTAATTAATACAAATCATTAATAAATCATTCTAATTAACTTCAAAATTAATGAATTACAAATCATCCAATCTTTATTTACTCAAAAGTAAAACTCGTATTTATTAATTATTTGATTAACACTCACAAATATATTGAAAACAACTTACTTCTAAATTTACTTTTAATTTCGTTTCAAATTTTCAAGTTTTAAAAATGAATACCAATTGATCTTTAAATCAATTTTAAAACTAACTTTTAAAACCTTTAAATTACAAGTCAAAGTAATGCTTTCGTTATGAAGAAATTTAAAAGAGTTAAAATCAAATTCCCCTTAAGTTCACATATTAAAGCATACTTAAACCTTTTGAATTTATTTAAACATTTAAATTTATAAAACTTATTTTATTTCAAAATATTGATTTCAAATTTTAGAATTAAGTCCAGGTTTCAAAATTAATTTAACTTTGTTTAAATTCTTCATTTACATTTCAGATCCCATTTTTCTTTTTAATTCAAGTTCTTTTTAATCCATTACATACTTTAAAGTTATATGAACAAGTTTAATTTTAAAAACTTTATTTATCCCTAACTTAAGTTTCAAACTAAACTGGAGTTTAAAATTAAACTTTGATTTTAAACTCATTTTAGACCTGGCTTTAAAATTTAAACTTTAGTTTTAAATTAGCAAAACATAACAGGTTCTGTTAATAAGCCTGGACGAAACATTGACCCGACCCACCACTATCTTTACTTCGAGTCCAACATTAAACTACATCGAGCCCAACATCAATTTTTCTCGAGAATTATTCGAGCTCTATCCTGCTCGACTCAAATTCACCCAGAACCAAGAAGTGCACCGTGCACGTGCACGGTGGCTTCTGGCCGCCTCCGACCATCTCCGATGGTCGTCCCACATCGGAGATCGCTTCACATCAGACTTCGGTCGTCAGTTCGCCTCCATCAACTCGGAATTGAATTCGAGTTCAAGCTAAAACCTGGTACATCACTGGCTTTGCTATTAAACCCGGAAACCATCGTCGTTCTCGACACCTCGACCATTAGAAATCCTGAAATTCCGGCCATCACTTCGTCAACTCTCCCCCTATCACCGCCTAAAACCACAAAGCACTCAATCGCACGTAGATGACGAACGAAACAAAAGACACAGCCTCGAAAAAAATTAGGTTTACGAGCTTCTCGAGTTCGCCACCGCGACCACGATCAACTATACCCCATCACCATATTTTTCCCCGAATTCCCGTACGTCCCTCTATCACCAGCCAAAACTCCGACCTCAACACATCAGAGAATCACCAGTAATCACCAAATCAATGAAATTCGAACAAACCCAAACTGCACTTCCTTCTTAACTCTAAAAATTTTGATTCAAGTTTTAGAAATCATGTTATAGTATACAATTCAAGTTATCAACCTGAATTTGTAAATTAAGAAATTTGAAATTTGACTAATTTAAGGTTTTGTTCAGATTATCTTGATTTCCAGAGATAATACCATGTTGTTTTTAACTTAAATAAATTTTAAAATTTTAGTTCATAATGTGGCAAACAACCTTTGTTTATATTTTAAGTTCTAATAGTGATTAGATCAAGAGATTGGGATTTATTTGATAAATATGGCTTTGGGAAAAACAAGAACAGAAGTAACTCAATTTATAAAAGCATACATATGTCTAAACATTTTCATACATACATAGGTAATTAGTTCTATATTCACACCTACACATTTTCAGATATACATAAGCAACAAATTCAGATATTCAAGTTTTTAGAAGGGTGATGTTACTCACAATTTTTTCCCCAGATTGAACAGAGCTTCATTGTTGAACCAGGTTTTGAAACTTGCTAGCTGAAGTTTCTTGACTTCTCTTGTTTGAGTTAAAGTGTTGTTTAAAGTTGAATTTATGTTTAAGTTGTAAATGATATTACTTTAGATTGTCTCAGCTTGAAATGAAGATGCTGAGGTGAAGTTGATATATATAAAAGAAGATTACAGGTTGATGTAATTTCCTTTGAACAGGGTAATTATTTTGTTTGTACCATAGGGTAACATAATATTTGTATTGTACAATATAAACCAGAGATTTTCTTAATATGGTGGCTAAGCTTATGTGTTATTTCGGCTGAGATGATAAAATGTATGCTGAGATATTAATTGTTACTTGTCTTATTTTATAAGCTTCATAGATATTTAGACTTTCTTTGTTTCTTGTTTATACTTATCCAACTTGTCTTTTTTTCTCTCTTACATACTTGAATGTACTTTTGTTTTGTAATACTTCATATATATGTTTACTTTATATTTGAGCATATATCTCTTTGCTGGCCTTTACCTTTTTACTTTGTAATGTTACACTTTTTCATATTTATACTTTATACTATAAATAATTTTCTATTTTAATATGTTTTTTAAATTTAGCTATGTGTTTACTTTATATTTAAATTTATCTTATATATTATTCATTTCCTATTTCCAGCTTAAATATTTATTTTAACTTTAATACTTATTGTCTTGTATTGCTATATATATATTTATTTAATTATTTTTTGTAGTATATTTTATTTGTATTATTACATATTTTCATTTAAATTTTAGAGAAACTCAAATCAATTACCAATTAATTTCATAATTTTTCATTCAAAATTAAATTAATTAGCAATTTAAGCTCGGCAAAAATCCGGGATCGTTACAGTTCTAATTTATATTTATATGGGTAAAATAACATGTATTGTATATGTTTTGGTTTTAAAACATTTGAAAATGTAATTGACATTTTCCAATGTCAGTTGTATTCAATTGTAAATTTTAATTCCAAGTTTCAATTAATTAAAGTAATTCTTTATTTATCTTTATATTTTTCTTAAGAACTTATTTATTCTCATTCTCACTTTATTATGTTCCTCATTTATTTATTTATTTGACTTTTTATTTGTTTTAAAGTGAAATATAATTTTTTTTAGAGGTAGTGGTAATTTATTTGAAATTTTCATGTCCTGTTTGCCATTTTTAAACAATTTCTTTAGTTCTTTTTCTATTTTTCTCCAGTTTAATTATTTATTTCATTTTAGAAAAGAAAAATAAATTATTTTATTTCAAATTTTTTGTTTATAATATTTTTAAAATGAAGTGGATATTTTTCCAAGGCTAGTGATGATTTATTTGTAATTTTTGAACACTGTTTTGGATTTTTAAGCAATTTCTTTTATTCTTTTTTTATTTTCTTTAAATTTTATTATTTATTTTCATATTATTGCACTTTTTTTTGGTTTTCAAATGTATTTACTGAAATTATATTATGTTTCATTTGAATTTAAGAAATTCAAAATTGAAGAGACAACATTCTTCCTTTTCCTATGGCTTTTCATTTCTAGACTTTTCAATTTCATAACTCTTCAGTTAATTTTCTTTTGGACGTGTAAATTTCTATGTTTAGCCGTGAGTTTCATTACTTCTCACGCCTAAAAAAATATCATCCTCGTCTTTCATTCATGGCTAGAGAAAAATATTGGTAATGGCATCATCTTTTTATTCTTTTCTTCTCATTTTTATAAGATTTTGACTTGTTTTCTCATGTATGTTGATCGGCCTCTCCTCCATAGCCATAGCCACCACCTAAACACCTCTTTATTGTCATCATCACCAGCTACCCTTCTGGTCTTGACCAAGGCCGAGCCCACCATGGTGATCAAACCCCTCAAAAATGCAACCTAAAGCTAAAAACCAAGCTAGTTTGACCACTTTGGCCTCATCTACTTCAACCACCACCTTAACCACCACCTAAGATGCCTCCACCACCTCTGACCTGACCGCCACACACCCCTTCAGCTACTATCCAGTCATGGTGCACCTCAGGCCGAGCCCACATACCCATGGCCGGACCACTTTGATGAAGCAAAACCACTATATTGCATAGCCCCTTCACCTTTTCATGTTATAAACTCCTCTTCATGTTCATGCCTTAAACCCAAGCCATGCTAGCCCAAAACCGAGCCACGTCTTGACCAAAACTTGACCATATGCATCCCTAAGCCGTGTCAAAGAGTTGAAAAAACAAGGCAAAAGACTTTGTGTTCAAATCACTTTTCATTAAAAGTTACATCATTTCAAAGCATATTGAATTTACGGTTTGTTTTGATTTTGTTTAGGTTGTAACACAAGATCCGTAACATTGGATCTCGCTTTCCACTCGAGTCCGTAGTCTTGTCTTTTTGCTCTTCATTCCGTTGTGTCAGTTGTATTGCAATCTCCAGCACTTAGAGATGAGTAAATCTCATACGACATTTTATACTTATGTAATTGTAAAGCGACAACAACTGAATGTGTAGAATTATATATGATGTTATAACTACCTGTGATTATTTATATATGATGTTAAACCTATTACTTTACATGCCATCTCATCTTTTACTATTATATGATGTTAACTGTTCATTTATAGCTGTTTATCACACTGCAAGTTTCCTGTAGATTAGGTTCACTATGGGTTGAAATGATACATACCCGAACGGACTTTAGAATGGGGAAAAATCATTATGGGCTGAAATGATAGGCCTGAACGATTTTTATTTATTTATTTTAACTTAGGATTGCGGGTTTGAAATGATAGAACCCGGATTTTTCTTTATAAACTGCGGATTGAAATGATATATATCCGTATTATTTGACCTAGGTTAGAAAACTATATACATGCCCATGGGCATTTTATAAAGTATTTTGAATATTTTAAATATTCTTAAAAGTGTAAATTTATGAAAATTTGATTTAAATTGAATTTTTAATGTTTAAACAAGAAATTTTGATTTTTCTATATGTTAAAAATATTGAATAATTAAATGATTAAATTGAGTTTTTGAAATATAACTTAAATATGGAAATTTGGACTTTGGCTTTTAAAATAATAAAATTTTAAGTGGTTTAAAATGTAAATTTATGATAATTTGATTTAAATAGATTTTAAAGTGTTTTAAATAAAGGATTTATGATTTTTTTTCTTCTATAAGTGGAAATGTTAAATAAATAAAAGGTTAAATTGAATTTTGGAAATATAACTTAAGTTTGGAAATTTGGAAAATTTTGGTTTTAAAATGGTATTTAAGTTATACAGATAATATGGAAATTTAATTTAATTTGGAAAATGGTAAATATGGTAATTTGATTTAAGTTTGAATTTAAGTAATTTATTAAAGTATTATTGATTTTTCTATGAATTTAAATGGTTAAATGAATGAATGCTTAAATGTGTAATTTTAAAATACAACTTAACTTGGAAATGTGAAATTTGGTTTAATTAAAGGTTTTAGTTAAATGAAATCAATTGGAAATTTATTTTAATTTGTGAAATGGAAATTTAAAAATGTAAGTGTTAACAAATGGCATATGTGAAGTAAAGGAAATTATACACTTGAATTTGTTAAGTAAATTTATTGAAAATTTTGATTTATTTATAAGAAATTTATTTTATAAAAATCATACGTTAAAGGTATGTTAATAAACATTTTTGAATGTTAAAATATGATTTTTTTTTATAATGTTTAAAGGGTTTAAATTGAAGTTTATTATTTGCTGGAAATACACTAAAATCTGAAAAATGCTTTTAATAGCATTCAGAAATGCTATGGTTTCCGTAAATGAACTAAAAACCTAATAAAAAGGCTATTACAACAGTTCTAAAATGCTGTAGTTGCTGAAGTAAACTAAAAGGCTAAAAACTTAATAAAGGCCTATTACAGCAGTTCTGTAAATGCCGTAGTGGTTCTGCTATCTTTGCCGAAATTAATAAAAACCTTTAATTTGAAACCAACTATTACAGCATTTCTGGAAATGCTTTCTTTGCTGTTTTAAACGAAAAATTCAACTAAAATGAAATTTAACAGCCGTATTAAATGCTGTCTTTACGGAATTAAAATGTTTTCAAGTATAACTTATAACAGCTTTTTCTAAATGCTATGTAAGGCTGAAATTTTCAATGTTTATGGTTTTTAACTAAGTAAATGAGCTCAGAATGGTTTGAAACTTTGGGAATTGAATACTTAATTTGAAAGTATAATAACTCCACTTTTAAATGGTTTAAATGAATTAATTTGATGGAATATAAATCATTTTAAAAGGGGATCTGAAAAGGTAATAAATGAATGTTACCTTGAATTTAGAAGGTATTCAAAGTTGAATATTTGGATTTGAACTTATATAATGATTTGAAAATGAAGTTCTGAAAGATATGACATTTTGATATTGAATTGATTTGGAAATGAAGCTTTGAAAGGATAAGATATTTTAATATATTAAAATAATTTGAAAGGAAGTTTTGAAAGGATATGATAATTTAATATATTGAAATGGTTAGAAATGACTTGATATTTATTTTGATAAATATTTGAATTTGAAGGATATGATATTTTGATATATTGAAATGATTTGGAAAGATTTAATCTTTATTTTGATAAAGGTTTGGATTTGAAATGATATTTTATTTTGAAGTATAAAATATTATTTTTAAAGTTATAACCACGGGATATAATAACGATTGGTTGGCAAAGAGACCGGGATCGGATATGGGCATACTCTTTGTCGATACTGAAAACCACTTTGACAACCATGTACGCGGTGGAGATTCCAGAATGAAGTAGGATGGTGACGACGTTCTTGAGGTATATTACGTTGACCCAACTCCCGTGAGTTGGCATAAGGTGGCTAAAACAGGAGCGATCTCGGGCCAAAAGGGGTAGCTCCTTTGGTCGGACACATTTTTTTGATACTATTCTATTGCTTTTCTGATTGTTTGGGCGCCCCTCCGATTTTGGGAATGTGTTTCGAGGTGGGCGTATGTGGCTGCTGCGTTACCACTAACTCGAGTGTCGTAATTGGTATATCTACCCTGGCATTGCCTTATGTGCCGTGTCACCTACCCTATCGAGCCTTTAATACGAGTTTGGTTTTCTCCCGTAGCCCATGCGTATCTTCTCGTAGTCTCCCGATCAGGAGATATGTAGATATTAGATGGCCTACTAGGACTATTATGTGTTAAGGTGGAAAATGTAAAGCCTTAATGCTATTTAAAAAGTAAGTTTACTGTACTATTGGACAATATTATAATAGCGCAATATTACTACATAGTAAATAGTTTGACGGATCCTTAGAGGATGGGTGGTCTCAAGCATCCTTTAAGTTACTTGTACCTTTACTACAGTTCACTTGATTTGGTTTACATTGTATAGGTATGTATGTCCTGACCGAGTGTTTGTATTTTTTATTTACGCTCGGGTCAGCCTGAGTATTCACAGATTAGGATTCCACTTTCTGGAGATTTGGAATCGCTGGAGATTATCTGCTTGTCTAGTTTTATCTATTTCACTTCCAGTTATCCTGTTGATTCCAGTATTGTATTCATTTTGTACTTGGTTATCATCTTGAGACTTCTTTTGTACTTTATTTCTTCTATTGTATCTTATGTAACTCTGATATATTTGCATAGCAGCTTCATGAACTACTATTTCTTTTACTTCCGCTGCACTATTATTACTCCGTGTTTATGATCTGTGATTTTCATTTACTGTATATTTTGAGTTCGCCAAATTTTATTTACAACGCGGTATTTCGATAAATTCAAGTCTGACGTGTGTGGATGCGAATGGTTGAAAATATCGAGTTGTTACATCTCCCGATCTGGAGATGCGCTGATACTGGATGGACTACTGGGACTATTATTGTGTTAAGGGGAGATTGCGTAACTCTTAGCTATTTAAAAGTAAGTTTATTTTACTATAGACATTATTATAATAGCGAAATATTACTACATAGTAAATAGTTTTACAGATCCTTAGGAGATGTGAATCCCGAGCATCTCCTAAGTTACTGCACTCATGTTTAACACTGTATAGGAGATGTCAAATCCCGTAAACATCTCTGGTGCCGTTACACTCATATTTATTTCTGTTGATTTAACTCACTTAAGATCTTTTAGTTTTGACTCGAGTGTTTTGTCTTTTCAATTCGCTCGGGTCAGTTTGAGCATTTCAGGATTCGAAGACTTTATTTATGGAGGATGAAGACGAAGATTGTATTACTATTATTTATTATATTATTCCACTACATTCATACTGTTCTGCTGCATTATTTATTATTCTCTGGTATATGTAACTCTGATATATGTTGTATAAGTGAAATCAAATGTTTTGTAAAACAGCTTCATGAACTGTTTATTTGATTATTATATTTTTATCGTTCCGCTGTAAGATTCTGTTTTGTTTGTTTCTTTCTCTGCTTTTTCTTATTCACCTCAATAACAATCCGCCCTTTTGTATGGTTTGAGTCCGACGTGTGTGTTTTATCATCGATTTAAAGCATAGGAAAAGGCAGAACGTTACAATAGCCTTGACTGCATTGAAAGAATTAGCAGTAGAACCGGATATGACTTTTGTTAGACAATGAGTTCGTGTTGTAGTAAAAGATGAAAAGAAGTTAAGTAATAAGACGGTCAAGTTTTTGAAAGTTTAATGGAGTGGCAATGAGAAGGATTGTACTTGGAAAATAGAGGACATGATTAGAGATACTCATCCTATGTTGTTTTGATGATATGATAAACTTCTTTGCTGGTTAGATATGCTACTATTGTTGTTATGTGTTGTCATACATGTTTTCATAATTGGTATACTTGTTATTTTTCTTACCCTAATTTTAAGGTCAAAATTCTTTAATAAGGGGAGCCTATAACACCCCAAATTTTGTTAATATTATTCAAGAGATTTAATTAAATAAATCAAATAGAATAATATGATGTATAGGGATAAAGAGAATGAGATTTGATAATTAGTTAGGTCGGCCTTAATTAACTAATTAATAACATTGATTCAAACATAGAACATAAGGGAAGTAATGAGAGTGGCAAATTGGGAATAGTTCCTTATTTTAGTCCTAAAACCCTTCCTACCTCGTTCATTTAACATTTTTCGTTCTAAATCAAAACAAAGCTAAAACCAAGACCGGCCATAGCTAAGAGAAAGATGGGTAGAAAGTAAAGGAATTTAAGGGAAAAGCTTAGGGAAAATAATCAACAACAAATCTCAATCTCTCTTATCGATAATCAGGTGAATAATAGTATTGATCTCATTTATTTATGTTTGATTTCGGGTCTAGGATGATTTCCAAATTGTTTGGTGATAATATGTCATGTTACGATTGATTATATCATAGCTTGGTTGAATGATGATTTATTGGAATTATTATGAAATTATTCTTATGCGTTTTAAAAGGTTAAAGCCTAACTTTTGATCTCCATTTGATTTGAAATATTAATATGTTGTGTAAAACTTTATTTTGGAGATGATTTTTTAATTTTGTATTTCCAGGTTTATTTGAATATTTTATGAATTTCCTAAGATGGAAAAGGAGTTTATTTTAGGCCTTAATTGTTAAAAATAATTAAATAAGTATTTTGGTCCTGAAATTTTTATATGTAAAAGAAGATGGGAATTCCCTTTTTTGGTGATTTTTGCAGATTTTTCCATATGGTTATGATTTTCTATGAATTATTTATGATAGAAAGGCTGTTAATTAATATTAATCAATAATGTTAATTATAAAACAAGGGTTTAGAAATTATTTTGGAAAGGTAAAACATGATCTTCTAATAAATTCCTGAAAAGAATATGAAAAACATTTAATCATATTTTTACAAAGGCAAAGAGTTGGTGGAAAGAATTAGCTTTAAAAAGAAATAAATTTGTTTTATAATTATTTATAAAAATGCCATTGTGGGTATTCAGCACCCCCATCTCTTTGTTATTCCACATCTATAAAGGTTAATACATGAAACATCTATTTGATAGATAAATGATGTTGTGACGTTTCGGATTTTGCCCGCTCGAAAATCGACATCCATACTTCAAATCGTATTCGAATGCCATAGATTCGACCGTTCAAATCCGATTCGCCGGAGCTTATAACAACATTAAGTAAATAACACAGCGGAATAAAAGAATAATACATTGATATACAGCTTTGATACAATATCTGATACAACAGATGATCCAATAGATATCAATATACATCAGAGATATGATACAATAAAATAGCAGCGGAAAAGAAAAATAGATAACATCTAGCAGCGGAACAATAACTCTAAGATAGTCTTCAAAAGAGAATTCCGAGAACTGCAACTCCATTTCCAAGAATCAATCCAGCAATAGCTCGAACCCCCAATAACGATGCACCAAGCACAACAAGACTGGTGTGGTCCAAAGACTGAGCTAACTCTAGATAATCAACTAAACCTGACTATCTGAAAAACCCAACTCTAGACTGCTCGTGTAGAAAATAATGAGCACCCAGAGTTTAGGAAAGAAACAATAAACTCCGGATCAGTCGTGGGACTGGTGAGAGCAACGAAAACAGTTTATCTTTTAAAACATTCAACAAAAGATTTTCAAAGTCAATTCGCAATGCTTTTTAAAAATGAGACTACCATAAGGCCTCCCGCACACACACACAATGCAAACGCAGAATCAGAGGAGATTTCTCCTTATGATAGTCAAAGATGCTTGATACGCATTAAAAAGAAACATTTGATATTATTATTAGTTCATAGTGTAGAAAACATTTCAAAAGTAGAATATAAATCTTAGCCAGCATAGGCATTCCGCACTTATGCCTACTATAGCTACCATCCAAATAGTGGGGCGCCACCATAAGTGAATGATAGGTTCTACAACTAAAACCGTACAAGTCTCGTATTATTTCTTTGGATTTCCAACAAATGGTCAGGCCAAGGAACTTCCCATTGCCACATGGAAACGCCTCTGGCGGGACGTCCCGAGAACTTAACCAGCTCTCTGCCAACATAAGGCCGGGTTACCTTTATCACTAGGTAACTACTACACGAATATGTCATCCCCCGGTCCTTTGGGACCTTTATCCGAGAGCTCTCTAATCAACATCACACCATAATAAATAAAGTGTTCAACATGAGTAAGTATCTGGGCTCCATACCATGATACCACCCTTTTCCAGAAGGAAATGCACATACCCTAAAGGGAGTTACCCCTCATAACCTTGCCGCATCTTTCCTGTTTTGACCATTCCGGGGTGTGAGGCTCGACGAAGTCTCATCCACAAAGCCACGCTTTATACAAAAGCTGTGCTTTGGGTCAACAAATGATCATAGAAATGATCACAAAGATAAACGATCAAACAAATGATCCTATCACAAATGATCAACACAATGATCATTTCACAGCAACACTCAGCATGTCACATCACTAAATTGGGAATATATCGCCGATAACCATCAACTACATAACCTCTGAACTCGTACGTCTCAGAGAAGGGTGTTAAGCTAAGAGAATAAATTCTCCGCCACCAATAGAAATATATTTGAAAGAAATCAGCTTTATATTTCAATTTGTAATGTCAGACATACTATCCATACAAGTCTGTTCCGGGCTCGAACAGAACCGAAGGCACTTCCAAAGAAGTCCTTGCAATCCGGATATTCACAACCCCGATCGGATTTCCCATCACTTAGGGAGTCTCTATACCGGCGCGACTCCGTGCAAAAACAATCGATAGGTCATCCTATCGCTTTCGCAAATACCCGGTCTTCATCACCGGTCTTCAAATGCTATCCATAACGTCAAATCACATATTCGGAATGGGTTATACGACACAAAGGTCCTTTCCCGGTTAAACCGAATAGTGAGCGAAAATATTTAAAACATATGGATATGGGATTTCAATTAAGTCACAACTTAATAATTCAAACTTTCTTTCAAATGGTTTAAATCAATTACCATTTCAAATCTTTTAAACAAAAGATTTATTTCATAAAGTTCACCTAGTTTCACAAAGATTCATTCCTGTTTTTCAAAACAATTCCATTTCAATTGGATTTAATTCATTAAATCTTTAAATCAAGATTTAACTTATATCTTTCAAAACGTTCCCAAATATTCATTTTCAAAACTCATTTCTAAATATTTATCCATAACTTGGAAACCTATTTCAGTTTAAACTTGAAATCCCTTTTTATATAATTTGAAATTCGTTTCTCCTATGAAAGCCTTTTTATCATTTAGAAACAACAGTCTTATTTCGAAAAACCCAATTTCATTTATACAAGTTACAATCTTTGGGTTAATTCAATTTTCAAAAATAATACTTTAAAAATGGTTTAACTCATAATGACTAGTATAACATCGTTAATCCCTAGTTTCAAATTACAGAATTTAATTTCAATATTGAATTCAAATTTAAATCAAAGTATATAAATTTTAAAACTTAATCAAGTAATTTAAAAATAAATTTTATCTTGGAATTCCATTCCAAAAGCTTTTCACATTTATTCTAATTCCATTTCCAAAACATTTGAATTTAAAAATTCAAATACAAAACTATTTTCAAAAATCTGTGACTTAATCGATTTCCTCGTGAAATCCATAATTTTGTGTGTATGGTGTGGTCCAGGGGTTTTACGCAATAGTGCACAATCATTCAGTCATCATAGATTAGAACACAGAAATATAGTTGATAAGCGATATAAACATAACGCTTATTGCTCATTCACAGATTCACAGATAATATACAAATGTAAATAAATATACACAGCTCAATATACAGTACAAAATATCTCAAATCAGATAGGACAATCAATTCAAGGCATTTCATACCATATAATCATTTATAAGTATTAAGGTCAATCATTCAATAAACATTTATAAGTAGGATTAATTAATCGTTTAATCCTAATTAATTCAATTTATTCCCAAGTAAATTTATTTCTTATGAATTTATTATCAAATTCTGATTTATTAATTACAAATCATTTGATATAAATTAATTTATCAAACACTTTAATTAATTTAATCAATCATATTAATTAAATGAACTTTTGAACCAATTATATAATTAATTAACTTCTTAATTAATTATTTCAAGAAATTTACTCATTAATTACTTACCATAAAGTAATTATAGTTACACAATTTTAAAAATGATTACCATTAATTAATTGAATCTAATTAATTGTTAAATTTAATCACATTAATTAATTATTTAAATAATCTTAGTTAATGACCCTTATTAACTATTAACAATTCTTTTTAATTACCATTCTGAAGAAATAAATCTTAGATAAATTGTTATTAGTTAAAATCAATTTATCTTTTATAATCCATTGGTTTATCTCTAATTATGAATTAACCTAAATTATTAATTTATAAATTAAATAAATAAGTCAATCCTTTTAAATTCACTTATTAAAAGAATGTTTAATCATTTAACTTATCTAACATTAAATTTATAAAACTCATTTTATTTCCAAAATCTTAACTTAAGATTTAAACTCAAGTCCAGGTTTAAAGATGTTGACTTTAACTTTGTTTAGAACTTCCTTTACAATTTCAAATACCATTTTCTAAATTCAATTTCCCTTTGAATACACTCCATTGTCTAACTACTTTTAATTAATACTACAATTTGAAAATAAATAAAGTTTCCAAACTAATCTGAGTTTATATTTAAACTTCTATTTTCAAAACTTGTTTAAGCTTGTTTTAGAATTTGATTTTTAAAATCCAGAAAACAGAACAGGTCTGTTATAAAACCTGGCCAAACATCGACCCGAGCCCCTTATCATTTTGCTTCGAGTCCAACACGTCAAAACCTCGAGCAAACCACCTACCTACTTCGAGTCAACCCACCCATCAACTCAAAAACAACGAAATCCACTTCACCAAAATTTTCAGTGTACTGTGCACATGCACGATAACCTTGGTCGATTCCGATCATCGACGATGATCTCCCCACATCGACTAGCATCTCCAAGCACCAACTCGATCATCAGATCGCCTCCACATCAACTTGAATTCGAATTCGAGTCAAAACCCAAAACCTGGAAACAATGTCACGAAACCTGGAAACATGTTCAGATTTTGACATCAAACCTGGCAACGCCACGTCCTCGCCGCCTCGTCCACCGGAGCACCAGCACCACCGGCCAACACTTCGTCATCGACCCTACCACCATCTCCCAAAGGCGCATAACAGTCGATCATCCCTAGACGATGAATGAAGCGAAAACCCAACCTTCAGTAAAACTAGGTTTAGAAATTTAAATCCTTGATTCCAAATTCCTCAATGTATAAATCATTGATGCAATATTTTTCCAAGTATTATTGATCGATCACCTTACCATAGAAACACCCCCGACCTTCCCGAGATCATAGATCATGAGCTATAACCCAAAAACCCAATTCTGCTTGTCACAGCAATGTACAACTAAAGTTTCATTTAAAAATCCAAATTTCAGTTTCAAAAATCTTGTTTTGATTTTGGCTTTTGCTTTAGAACCCTGAATCTATGAATTTTGACAATTTAATTTTGATTGTTTTCAACACTTACTGCCTGTTTAGGTTTAACAAAGCCTAACCAAATATGTTTTAATCTAAACCTATTTTTAAATTTAAATCTAAAGGATAACAGATCCATTTTTTTTCCATACTTAAGATTTAATACATAATGGTCCTAGAGAATTTGATTTATAAACAAAGCTTATATCTGTAAGTTAACAACAGATAGGGTTCTAAACTTCAACATCAGGCATATCAAGATTTCTGCACACATACATCCATTCATACATTAACAAATAAATCATAAGCAACATGTATACATAACAACATCAAGTTATAAATCTTTATTCTGTTTAAAAAGTTTGTTACTCACCTTTATGTTGAAGACAGAGGGCAGAGAACAAAAAGAACAGAGCATATTTTGAAAGCTGCTTTATTTTTGTTGAAATCTTTCACTTGATTCTCTAGCTCAAGTTGATTGTATTATTTAAGTTGAGATTTGTTTATGTTTGAAATGGTGTTTACTTCAGACCTTTTAGCTTGAAGGAGATGAACTGATGAGGGTGATTGATATATATAAAAGAAGTTGATATATATGGGTTTACTGTAAGTATTATTTGTACAGGGATAGCATGTTCTTTTTGTACAAAGTGATGTTTATTTGTTTATTCAATAGGGTATGGCTGAGATGTTTGTATCATGGGCTGAGATGACATTAGTTTGTACAAATGTTTCTATTTTGCTTACAGCCTCCTATTCTCTTGTTTACAGCCTACAGACTTGTCCTTTATTTCTCATTTGCAAGCTACACTTACATATTTCGATGGCTAAAGTGATGCTGCATTTTTACTTGCCTGGTTGCTTTCATACTTTTTCTTTTGTTTGTTCATGCTTATGTATATTATTATTATCTTCATGTTTTGTAATATGAATGACATTAAATGTTATTATTTTTGTTCAATGTGTTTAATTTATATTTTATAATTCATCTTGTATGGATTTATTTACACTTCTAACTTAAATATTTCATTGACTTGTATGTCTTGTTATACATAGATTTATATTTTATAAATATACTTTGTTTGTAGTTCATATTTCCTATATATTAAATTCAAATTTACTTAAACATTTATTTCTTATTTTATTTCAAATCCAATATATACAATATATTCACATATATACATATTTACAAATTCATATGACTTAATATATATTTTTTCTATTTGAATCAGGGAAACTCGCTGCCGTTTATAATCAATTTTACAATTTTAATTCAAAAATTCATTTAAATTCTCAATTTAAAATTAATTAAAATTCGGGATCGTTACAGATTTCCCACCTTAAAAAGAATTTCGTCCTCGAAATTCGCACGCACGAAAATAACAGAGATAGATACACAAAGATAGAGAAACATCTTTTCAGATCAAACTGGATATCAATTCTGCATTTGGCTTACCAAATCAGAATATTAACAATAGATACAAGAAATTACGATAGAATTTCAATTTTTTGGTTTTAAACTAAATCATTTTATCGATACTATTTAAATTTATCCTCATATTTCATTAATCAATTTAACTCAATTAAAAATTTCTAATTCCTTTAAAATTTCCAATTTTAAATTTCAAATTCATTAAGGTTTAAATCGAAAAGCCGATAAGAAATCGATGAAGTACGAAGTAAAAATTTCCTACAACGACTTGTAGGCCACAATCGTATCGAAACTTCTTTCTGGAGCTGTCACGAAGCAATCAAAAGAAATTTGAAAACGAATCAAAAAGTGATTGAGAAGAAAGTTGTTTCCACTGTTGTTACAGAGTATTGACCAATTATAGTCGTATTTCCCTGTCCCCTATCTCGTCCTCTTGTTGCACTCATACTCACTATCAGTGGATAGTAAGAGAATTTACTGAGGCATTCAAATGGATATCTTAGGGAAACACTCATTCTAGGGATACTTCACCCTATCTCTAATGAGCTACTTAATGTGTTATACTCCTGAGCTAAAGTTTAACCTTAGCTCTAATACCAAATGTGACGTTTCGGATTTTGCCCGCTCGAAAATCGACATCCATACTTCAAATCGTATTCGAATGCCATAGATTCGACCGTTCAAATCCGATTCGCCGGAGCTTATAACAACATTAAGTAAATAACACAGCGGAATAAAAGAATAATACATTGATATACAGCTTTGATACAATATCTGATACAACAGATGATCCAATAGATATCAATATACATCAGAGATATGATACAATAAAATAGCAGCGGAAAAGAAAAATAGATAACATCTAGCAGCGGAACAATAACTCTAAGATAGTCTTCAAAAGAGAATTCCGAGAACTGCAACTCCATTTCCAAGAATCAATCCAGCAATAGCTCGAACCCCCAATAACGATGCACCAAGCACAACAAGACTGGTGTGGTCCAAAGACTGAGCTAACTCTAGATAATCAACTAAACCTGACTATCTGAAAAACCCAACTCTAGACTGCTCGTGTAGAAAATAATGAGCACCCAGAGTTTAGGAAAGAAACAATAAACTCCGGATCAGTCGTGGGACTGGTGTGAGCAACGAAAACAGTTTATCTTTTAAAACATTCAACAAAAGATTTTCAAAGTCAATTCGCAATGCTTTTTAAAAATGAGACTACCATAAGGCCTCCCGCACACACACACAATGCAAACGCAGAATCGGAGGAGATTTCTCCTTATGATAGTCAAAGATGCTTGATACGTATTAAAAAGAAACATTTGATATTATTATTAGTGCATAGTGTAGAAAACATTTCGAAAGTAGAATATAAATCTTAGCCAGCATAGGCATTCCGCACTTATGCCTACTATAGCTACCATCCAAACAGTGGGGCGCCACCATAAGTGAATGATAGGTTCTACAACTAAAACCGTACAAGTCTCGTATTGTTTCTTTGGATTTCCAACAAATGGTCAGGCCAAGGAACTTCCCATTGCCACATGGAAACACCTCTGGCGGGACGTCCCGAGAACTCAACCAGCTCTCTGCCAACACAAGGCCGAGTTACCTTTATCACTAGGTAACTACTACACGAATATGTCATCCCCCGGTCCTTTGGGACCTTTATCCGAGAGCTCTCTAATCAACATCACACCATAATAAATAAAGTGTCAACATGAGTAAGTATCTGGGCTCCATACTATGATACCACCCTTTTCCAGAAGGAAATGCACATACCCTAAAGGGAGCTACCCCTCATAACCTTGCCGCATCTTTCCTGTTTTGACCATTCCGGGGTGTGAGGCTCGACGAAGTATCGGCCACAAAGCCACGCTTTATACAAAAGCTGTGCTTTAGGTCAACAAATGATCATAGAAATGATCACAAAGATAAACGATCAAACAAATGATCCTATCACAAATGATCAACACAATGATCATTTCACAGCAACACTCAGCATGTCACATCACCAAATTGGGAATATATCGCTGATAACCATCAACTACATAACCTCTGAACTCGTACGTCTCAGAGAAGGGTGTTAAGCTAAGAGAATAAATTCTCCGCCACCAACAGAAATATATTTGAAAGAAATCAGCTTTATATCTCAATTTGTAATGTCAGACATACTATCGATACAAGTCTGTTCCGGGCACGAACAGAACCGAAGGCACTTCCAAAGAAGTCCTTGCAATCCGGATATTCACAATCCCGATCGGATTTCCCATCACTTAGGGAGTCTCTATACCGGCGCGACTCCGTGCAGAAACAATCGATAGGTCATCCTATCGCTTTCGCAAATACCCGGTCTTCATCACCGGTCTTCAAATGCTATCCATAACGTCAAATCACATATTCGGAATGGGTTATACGACACAAAGGTCCTTTCCCGGTTAAACCGAATAGTGAGCGAAAATATTTAAAACATATGGATATGGGATTTCAATTAAGTCACAACTTAATAATTCAAACTTTCTTTCAAATGGTTTAAATCAATTACCATTTCAAATCTTTTAAACAAAAGATTTATTTCATCAAGTTCACCTAGTTTCACAAAGATTCATTCCTGTTTTTCAAAACAATTCCATTTCAATTGGATTTAATTCATTAAATCTTTAATTCAAGATTTAACTTATATCTTTCAAATCGTTCCCAAATATTCATTTTCAAAACTCATTTCTAAATATTTATCCATAACTTGGAAACCTATTTCAGTTTAAACTTGAAATCCCTTTTTATATAATTTGAAATTCGTTTCTCCTATGAAAGCCTTTTTATCATTTAGAAACAACAGTCTTATTTCGAAAAACCCGATTTCATTTATACAAGTTACAATCTTTGGGTTAATTCAATTTTCAAAAATAATACTTTAAAAATTGTTTAACTCATAATGACTAGTATAACATCGTTAATCCCTAGTTTCAAATTACAGAATTTAATTTCAATATTGAATTCAAATTTAAATCAAAGTATTTAAATTTTAAAACTTAATCAAGTAATTTAATAATAAATTTTATCTTGGAATTCCATTCCAAAAGCTTTTCACATTTATTCTGATTCCATTTCCAAAACATTTGAATTTAAAAATTCAAACACAAAACTATTTTCAAAAAACTGTGACTTAATCGATTTCCTCGTGAAATCCATAATTTTGTGTGTATGGTGTGGTCCAAGGGTTTTACGCAATAGTGCACAATCATTCAGTCATCATAGATTAAAACACAGAAATATAGTTGATAAGCGATATAAACATAACGCTTATTGCTCATTCACAGATTCACAGATAATATACAAATGTAAATAAATATACACAGCTCAATCTACAGAACAAAATATCTCAAATCAGATAGGACAATCAATTCAAGGCATTTCATACCATATAATCATTTATAAGTATTAAGGTCAATCATTCAATAAACATTTATAAGTAGGATTAATTAATCGTTTAATCCTAATTAATTCAATTTATTCCCAAGTAAATTTATTTCTTATGAATTTATTATCAAATTCTGATTTATTAATTACAAATCATTTGATATAAATTAATTTATCAAACACTTTAATTAATTTAATCAATCATATTAATTAAATTAACTTTTGAACCAATTATATAATTAATTAACTTCTTAATTAATTATTTCAAGAAATTTACTCTTTAATTACTTACCATAAAGTAATTACACTTACACAATTTTAAAAATGATTACCATTAATTAATTGATCTAATTAATTGTTGAATTTAATCACATTAATTAATTATTTAAATAATCTTAGTTAATGACCCTTATTAACTATTAACAATTCTTTTTAATTACCATTCTGAAGAAATAAATCTTAGATAAATTATTATTAGTTAAAATCAATTTATCTTTAATAATCCATTGGTTTATCTCTAATTATGAATTAACCTAAATTATTAATTTATAAATTAAATAAATAAGTCATTCCTTTTAAATTCACTTATTAAAATAATTTTTAATCATTTAACTTATCTAACATTAAATTTATAAAACTCATTTTATTTCCAAAATCTTAACTTCAGATTTAAACTCAAGTCCAGGTTTAAAGATGTTGACTTTAAACTTTGTTTAGAACTTCCTTTACAATTTCAAATACCATTTTCTAAATTCAATTTCCCTTTGAATACACTCCATTGTCTAACTACTTTCAATTAATATTACAATTTGAAAATAAATAAAGTTTCCAAACTAATCTGAGTTTATATTTAAACTTCTATTTTTAAAACTTGTTTAAGCTTGTTTTAGAATTTGATTTTTAAAATCCAGAAAACAGAACAGGTCTGTTATAAAACCTGGACAAACATCGACCCGAGACCCTTATCATTTTGCTTCGAGTCCAACACGTCAAAACCTCGAGCAAACCACCTACCTACTTCGAGTCAACCCACCCATCAACTCAAAAACAACGAAATCCACTTCACCAAATTTTCAGTGTACTGTGCACATGCACAATAACCTTGGGCGATTCCCATCATCGACGATGATCTCCCCACATCGACTAGCATCTCCAAGCACCAATTCGATCATCAGATCGCCTCCACATCAACTCGAATTCGAATTCGAGTCAAAACCCAAAACCTGGAAACAATGTCACGAAACCTGGAAACACGTTCAGGTTTTGACATCAAACCTGGCAACGCCACGTCCTCGCCGCCTCGTCCACCGGAGCACCAGCACCACCGGCCAACACTTCGTCATCGACCCTACCACTATCTCCCAAAGGCGCATAACAGTCGATCATCCCTAGACGATGAATGAAGCGAAAACCCAACCTTCAGTAAAACTAGGTTTAGAAATTTAAATCCTTGATTCCAAATTCCTCAATGTATAAATCATTGATACAATATTTTTCCAAGTATTATTGATCGATCACCTTACCATAGAAACACCCCCGACCTTCCCGAGATCATAGATCATGAGCTATAACCCAAAAACCCAATTCTGCTTATCACAGCAATGTACAACTAAAGTTTCATTTAAAAATCCAAATTTCAGTTTCAAAAATCTTGTTTTGATTTTGGCTTTTGCTTCAGAACCCTGAATCTATGAATTTTGACAATTTAATTTTGATTGTTTTCAACACTTACTACCTGTTTAGGTTTAACAGAGCCTAACCAAATATGTTTTAATCTAAACCTATTTTTAAATTTAAATCTAAAGGATAACAGATCCATTTTTTTTTCCATACTTAAGATTTAATACATAATGGTCCTAGAGAATTTGATTTATAAACAAAGCTTATATCTATAAGTTAACAACAGATAGGGTTCTAAACTTCAACATCAGGCATATCAAGATTTCTGCACACATACATCCATTCATACATTAACAAATAAATCATAAGCAACATGTATACATAACAACATCAAGTTATAAATCTTTATTCTGTTTAAAAAGTTTGTTACTCACCTTTATGTTGAAGACAGAGGGCAGAGAACAAAAAGAACAGAGCATATTTTGAAAGCTGCTTTATTTTTGTTGAAATCTTTCACTTGATTCTCTGGCTCGAGTTGATTGTATTATTTAAGTTGAGATTTATTTATGTTTGAAATGGTGTTTACTTCAAACCTTTTAGCTTGAAGGAGATGAACTGATGAGGGTGATTGATATATATAAAAGAAGTTGATATATATGGGTTTACTGTAAGTATTATTTGTACAGGGATAGCATGTTCTTTTTGTACAAAGTGATGTTTATTTGTTTATTCAATAGGGTATGGCTGAGATGTTTGTATCATGGGCTGAGATGACATTAGTTTGTACAAATGTTTCTATTTTGCTTACAGCCTCCTATTCTCTTGTTTACAGCCTACAGACTTGTCCTTTATTTCTCATTTGCAAGCTACACTTACATATTTCGATGGCTAAAGTGATGCTGCATTTTTACTTGCCTGGTTGCTTTCATACTTTTTCTTTTGTTTGTTAATGCTTATGTATATTATTATTATCTTCTTGTTTTGTAATATGAATGACATTAAATGTTATTATTTTTGTTCAATGTGTTTAATTTATATTTTATAATTCATCTTGTATGGATTTATTTACACTTCTAACTTAAATATTTCATTGACTTGTATGTCTTGTTATACATAGATTTATATTTTGTAAATATACTTTGTTTGTAGTTCATATTTCCTATATATTAAATTCAAATTTACTTAGACATTTATTTCTTATTTTATTTCAAATCCAATATATACAATATATTCACATATATACATATTTACAAATTCATATGACTTAATATATATATTTTCTATTTGAATCAGGGAAACTCGCTGCCGTTTATAATCAATTTTACAATTTTAATTCAAAAATTCATTTAAATTCTCAATTTAAAATTAATTAAAATTCGAGATCGTTACAGATGTATTGAGTTTATAGATTCGGCATCAATATAGAGTGATACATGCGATATGTGCTTAGTAGATATATGAAGACTATGTTATTATAGAAGTTCGGTATCAATCGCTGTAGGGGCTTGTTATCTCAAGGTTATAAAGGCTCGGCACCCTAGGGTTTTGAGTTACATTATTCTTTTAAATGTTCAGGACCATCTTTCTTTTAAGGATTCGGTTCCCTCAAGATTTTATAGATTCGGCATCCTAAGTTTTTAAGGGCCTGATACCGTCTAGTTTTTAGAGGATCGATATCCGCTTACTGTTTTAAATCCGACAACCCTTGTCATAAATTTATTCTCCATCTATGTTTTTGCGAATTAATGCTGTATGTTTATAAATTCTACGCCTATGATTTATAGGGATGGCCTTATGTTTTTCAAACCGAAAGCTATGTTTTAAAGCCATGATAGCCTATGTAATTAGAAACTTGATAACCACATATTTTTGACAATAGAGCCATATGTTTCATAACTCAGAATGATTGTTATAGAGATTTAATATAGAGGCTTGATATCCTATTCAAGTGGCTAAGATGTCGTATGTTTGTAAATTAAATAGTTATATTTAGTAGCTTGATAAGCCATATGTTTTAGAGGCTCGACAACCTCATTTTGGTACTGAATGATTAAAAGAAGCTAATTAAAGACGTTAATATTTTGGCATGAGATTTTGGTTTAATGGTCTATGTTTTCCTTGTTTTAGAGAATAATTTATAGGGATTAATCATTTTTAAAGATAAATGTTTTCAAGGAAATGAAATGGTGTTTTAGCCCAAGTTTTATATGAATTTGCCAAAGGAAATTATTACTTAAAATTAAGTAATGCCTAAGACTGTTAATTGAACATGTTTTGATGATTGATGTTACATGTTCTTATTATTATTTGATCATTTAAATTTGCATATTTATCATTGTCATACTCATATCATTATTGACCTAACATTATATCATGGGGATGTAAGGGGCGAAAATTACCAGTTAGGTTGACCCAATAGTGAGTGTGGTCAGATTAAACTCCTAAGTGAGTAGAATTACATCCAGGAGATCGGATCGATCAAAATTGTGTTAGGATGCCTCGAACTGATCAAAAGGATACATGTTTACACCTAAAAATATGTGGAGATAGGTTACTGGTTAACCTATGTAAACCAATAGCATAGTAATATTAGGAAATGTATGATATTGCGATGGATAGTTCACATGATATATGAGACTGTAATCCACATGAAACTTGATAGGTTGATATTAACCCTAGGAAAACTATGGTATGTGTGATGGATAGTCTAAATAACCTAAGATAGATAGTCAATCTAATCTAAGACAGATAGTCCGTATAAAATGTGAGATGAGTAGTCCACATGAGTTAAGACGAATATTCTATTTAATTTGAGACAGAAAGTCCAGAGACCAGCGATAGATAGTCCACTTTAAGAAATTGGGTAAATTATGGTAGGGCGTAACCTTAAGAAGACAGGTTAATCAAACTTACCAACATTGCATGCCTACATATGATTATATTATGATGTTCTAACCAACATGGTTATAGGTGCATGATTTATGATTGACATATTTGTATAAGATATTAGTGAGGGAAAAACTCATTCCTCAATGATGTGGTCTCACTAAATGTCTATTTTGATTCGAGATGGCATATTATTACTCACACCGGACTTTTTATCTGATCCGAAGTTTTTATTTTCCCCCAAAACTCTTGGTAACTCATTTGAGTAGCTCAAAAGTAGGGAATTTTATGTTAGACAAATAAGCTTTTGGAGACAGCAGGAGGCAAGCTAGCTAATACTAGAAGTTTAATCTTTTTGTGTTTTTTATAGTCTTTGCTTTGTTAAATGAATGTAATGAGAAGATTTATAACTGTCGGATGGTTAGAATCTAATCATCTAATGGGGCATTTTCATATGTCTCTCTTGGAATATAATTGTATTTATTATATTTTCTCTGGACGTGCAATTGATGGGATTATTTAATGATGGCTTTGAAAATTTTCATATTCTCGTGCTCATGATGTTATAGATTTAATTAATGGATCTTACTTTGTCACTAGAAATCAATAATTATGGATGATTGCAGCAACCGTAGCGCTTAGTTTCAGACATTAAAGTTGGGGATGTTACAGCGATGGAGGAGGTTTTAGATAAAAGCAATGGTGGACTCAAGTTTCTTGAGCAAAGGTGAGTCGGTTGGGAGGCTTGATAGAAGGTGAGGCTGCAAGATGGAGAGCAATATTTTAAATGTTATTTTGTGGCTGTAGGTTGCTTTTTAGAGGTAGGAGTCGAGTTTTGCATATTGGTGTGGGATGCAAAGCTTGCATTAAGTGGAGTTCACTGGTGGTATCGTTGGTTAATTTATTGGAATGGAGGAGGAGCTTTGTGGTGCATGCAGGGGATTAGGGTGGGTAGTTTCTATGCATATACAGTGACACACATTTGAGGTAGAAGAGCATTAGAGGGGGAATTTGTTTGAATAAGGAATTATTTAATTTATTAGCTAATTTATTGAATATTTTTAATTCAAAATCTTATAGAAATCATATCCTTTACGTACGTGGTCCAATCGAGACGTCTTTTCCATTGCATTCTCGATGGGATTTTCCACGACTTGGGTTGGTTTGGGCTTGGGTAAATTTAATCACTAGTTGATTTGTATACTGTTGTGATATAATGTTAGTTGTGCAAAATATAAATTTAAAATAGATAATAATGCAAGTTATTATTTTTGGACCCCTCCTTGCTTTTAAAAGCAAGTGAAAACATTGTATGTAGTATAATCTTTCTTATAACCCTCTAAAACATGTATCATTGCCCTGACTTGTTTATATGTTGATAAAGTTGTTGTTCGATAAAGTTGGAAATTGTGTGTGAATAGTTGAAGCGAAAAGGTTGCTATAAACGCACTTTGAAATCCCCTGTATTTAACATATGTTAAATTGGTTCAAATGTGAATATATTATGAGATATACATTTGGTTATTCTTTACACCCGTTTATGTGTGTTTGAAGTAGAGGAATTGATTTGGAAATTTAAAGAAATTGTGAAATGATGTTGCATAAGTTTATATAGCGAAAAAGGTCGCTATGGATGCACTTTAAAAATTCTATTTTAATAAAGTATAAAATGGTTGGATACTTTAAATATTTTTTAAAAATTGTTTAAGGAGTTTGTAAATGGTATTAAAGTATTTTGAAAGTAAATTTGATGTTTGAATATGATTTTATAATCATTTATGTATGGTTTAAGTAAGGATTTTAAATTATAAAACTTGTTTTATGGTTTTTAAATAAATGATAAAATATACATTTTAAGTAATATTTTGGGTAAGTGTTTTAAGCCATATTATAAGTATTTTAAAGAGGGTTTTGGAATTATAGCACATATGTTATAATGAATGGTTGTGCAAAAATTATTAAAAAGGTATATCACCTTGTTTAAAAAGTGAAGATGTACTCAGATCTTTAAATGGTTATGTTTCAATGTTAATGACAAGTATAAAAGTGATTTTGGGTTTACAGTAATCATATTTAAGAAAAAGTTATTTTTAACCCATTTAATTATACTTTCTAAAAGTTATATAATCTTTAAAAGAGAGTCTAAAGACAATTTTTAAGTGTAAAGTGTTTTAGGTTTGTACTAAACGGTGTTTATGTAACTTTTGGTTTTAAACCCTTAAAATTTATTTTAATATGGAAAAATATAGTTAAATGATTTTCGAAAATACTTAGATCTTTAATAATGGAATTTTAAATATAATAACAATTATGGAATCTTAAAATAGAAAATTATAAGTTTTAAAGTATAAAAGGGAGAAGTAGTTTATAGTAAGAATGTTTGAGTGACATTTGTTTTTAACCTTTTTGATGGTGTTTTAAGCAAGTAAAACTTGTTATTGATTTGTGAATATACTTATTCCGTTAAGATACATAAATGAACACTTTTTGAGGTATTGAAAGAGTACAAATGAATGATCAGCACCGTTGCCTCAGTGATTTGGCGCTTCGATTTTTGTGCGGGAGGCTATAGGTTCAAAACTAGTGTAGCATGATTTAGACATATATTGAAATGTAGTATGTTGTTTGCTACCTAAGAATTGTAGTGCTAATATTACTACCATCTAAGTGCCCAATTTCAAAAAAAAAAATGAACCGGGAATTATAGATGACTTGCATATACCTCTGTAAAGATATTTTAAATACACACACAAGTAGAAAAAGGAGTGTTTTAAGTAATAAAGGATTAATTAATTAAAAAGGCATTCAAAATCATTCATATGACTTAATCATACTTGTGTGTTTCGATCATGCTTTATGTGTTACTTGCTTATCAAAAGTATACGGGAGTTAGTTTCTCTTTTGCGATCATTCTCATTATTGTCGAAATTGACAAAAATATAACTCCGTAAATATCCAGAAGAAACACTAGAATTATACGATACAATTATCTTTAGTAATGCTATAATCGTACAATTTTTTTATTTTCTAAGACAAATGATAAGTGAACCCGACCCCATCCGGTTAAGAGGTAATCTCTACTCTTATGTCTGGTCTGTTTATTTTCAAAAGAACCAAAATTGAGTTTACCAAAATTTGATCAATTGGATTTTGAAGCGTCCGGTAAGAAGAGGAGTGTACTTATATGAGATGACTTGAACCATAACCACTCCAAAACCATATACGGTTTGACGACCCGCCCTTTCGACCCACAAAAATCAACATAAATACGCTTATTGTATGACAAGCCGAACAATCGAGTGCTAGAAATACAAATTGTTGAGGGAAAAGAAAAGTAGGTAGAAGAAAGAAGAAACCATAAAAAATAGAATCTCACAGCAAACTGAATAACATATAATATAAATAGTTCTTACAAAAATCAAAACTGCAATATGCATATCTCACATCAGAGTACACAAATCAATAATTACCAGCCTGGACAGTTATAACAACCTGCCCTCACAATTTCTGGTAATTTCAAAAAAACATTGCAGTAGAATAAAACAAGTACAAGAATACGTCTCGATCTCCAGCTCATCTCTTGAGCTCCATAACATCCTAACCCGAACCTGTGATACTCGGTCTGACCCGAGCATTATAATAAATAACACTCGAGTCAATCTGAAAAACCAGCATAAGAAACACACTCAATTTGAATTATTAAAGTTATCAAAATCCTTTGAAAATTCAAGGTATCTCGTAAGACCACGCCACACATAAACACGATGGGTTTTACCTTACGATAACCAAAACAATTCATATCAAAATCATCTGATATTGTAATAGTGTCTGTAACGACCCGTATTTTACGTGTCGATAAATCGTAGAATTTACAAGTCGTTAGTGTTGTTTGTGTTATCTCTAGCCTGAGTCGGTTAGGAAGTTACCTCGTGATTGAGTAAGCAAGGCTTTGAGTCGTTAACGGGTCATGGGAGTTTGAGTCTTGAGTCGTAGACGACTCATAGGGGACCGACTCAAGGAATTTAGGCGACTCATAGGGTGGCCGACTCATAGAGGTAGCGGCTTAAGGTATGGCCGAGTCATGGGAGTAGCCGACTCATAACATGACCGACTCAAGGAGTGAATGGGTCATAGGAGTGTTTGATTCAGGAGCTAACGACCTAAAAGGTTGCCGAGTTAAGGTTTGGGCCGACTCAGTGGTAAACGACTTATAGGATAGTAAGTTGAGGCGTATGGTCGAAGTCATAGGTCGTAAGGTGTTTTGAGTCGTGTATGCTATGAGTCGTAAGTCGTTAGGTAGCTGGGGCGATGAGTCGCATACTAGTTAGGTCGTTGAACGACTCATGGTAAGTCGCTGAGTCGTATGAACGACTTAGGGATAGGTTGTGGCTTCGTTGAGTCGGTAGAGGCTTAGGTCGGCTAGGGGTTAGGTCGGCCATAAGAGTGAGTTGTTGGGTCGGAGTCTCTGTTGAGTGGTGAGTCGGCATTATAGCTGAGTCGTGTGTGTATTGTTGAGTCGGCTATTGATGATGAGTCGGGGACGACTCAAGGGGTGGGTCGGCAACGACCTAAGGGGCGACGACTCATAGTGGTTTCAGCCTATAAATAGAGGGGTTTGGCTCACTTTTTGGCACCGGTTTTTGAAGCGACGAAGTGCTGCCATTTTGAGAGCTCGACTACAACATTTCTTCGTCTTCTTTTCTTCATTTCAATCTAGTTCTAACATCCATCCAAGATCGAAGATCGAGATCAAAGATTCAAGGGCCAAAGTTGAAGATCTTCATCCAACGAAGCTAGATTTCATCGATTGAAGTGAGATTTCGCCGGATCAAGCCTTGATCTTTGCTGTCCAGATCTGAAGTGTTTAGTTTTTGAGGTGTTTGAGTGATTTGGTGAGTGGTAGTTATCTCTCACGCGGACCCAAAGGAGTATATTGGATTGGTGGTTTGTTGGAGTGTTGTAGATAGTGATTTTGTGCATTTTCCTTAGATCCAAGTGTAGATTCATTGTTTGTGAAGATGCTTACTTATGCATGTTCATTTATCAAGTATTAGAGACAAAACCCATGTTTTATATTTGATAGATCTATGCTAAAAACCTATGATTCTGCATGTTAGACTTATGCTCATTTATTTACGAAATTGCCATTATAGTTGATATTGCTCATTAGATCTTGTTTGAATGCTTGAATGTTTGGATGTATGATTGATTAGATTGTTTCAAGTTAGCAAATTGTTGATTTGGAACAAGATGGTTGGAGATGATTCAAAAGCTAAGTGGAAAGGCTCTTGAATGGTAAAAGCTGCCGGTGACATATGAAGCGGATGTGGAAGCTCATATGGATGGATTCGATGATGATGGTCTTTGCTATGATGTGATGAGACAAGGCATGAGATCGTGATGGAACTTTGCTATGATGCGATGAAGCAAAGTGTGATGTTGAGATGGGACAGGTTATGATGACGTTCCAAGCACGTGCTGCGACGACGTGCAAAGTTATGTTGATCACTCGGTGATGCGATCCGGGTTGGTGATAATGGTTAGCTTGAGAGGTGCTTGAGCTATTATGGAAATAGTCGTCGAGGAGGATGACTAGGAGGCTGAGATCTTATCGTTGTTGAAGGTTCTAGCATGCTCAAAGCAAGAGTACGTTGGAACGGGCTGCGACGACGTTCCAAGCACGGGCTGCGACGACGTGCTAGTACTCTGGGTAGTTGCGAAAATTCCTAGGCACGGGCTGCGACGACGTGCGGAGTTATGTCTAGAACCAAGGTTACCATTAGCCCTTGACAGGTGGTCATTCAATTAACGGTGAAATCATGGCAAAGGTAACAGTGATAGCCAGAGTCATGGATGTTTGGTTGTATTATCATTCGGTCTCAAGAGCGGTATTTTCCGGGTGCTTATCTGATCTTGGTTTAGGCCTTGGGGGTTTGTATTTGGAAAGCATCGCCCTTGACTCGAGTGATTACTGCTTTACTTTAATTATCTGCTATATTATGCTTGCTTTTCCTTAGTGTGTGTCTGGGGGCTATCACTGTAGGAAGAGGTGGAGTGGGATGGTTTGGTTCCTATTCCTTTTATTCCTTATGCTCTTTTGGTATGCTTGATAGTTGATTTACTACTCACTAAGACTTTGTCTGACTCAAGGTTTTATGTCTCCTCTTATTACCTTGGGCTGTTCATCCATGTTGGGATGAGCAGACTAGGTAGCAGGTGACAGGTGCTGTTCTTAGAGATCTACGCTGAGAATGACGAAGACGAGCAGGAGGCTTTGCATATTAGTTTTCTTACTATATGTACTGGGTGTTCCGCTGTTGTATCTGATTGAGTGTTATGTAGTGAGGCTTGGATGTATGGATGATTCATATGTTTGTATAAAACTACTATGATGCTTATATGATGATTTTCTGCTATGGAGCTTCGCTATATATTTCTCTATTGTATTTTACCCATGCGCTGTGAGATGTACGATAGAGTTGCTGTTTTATTTTATCCTGACTACTGTCCATGGCTGCCTGGCACGCCCTTCAGCGCTCTTTTCTCTTGTTTTGGTGCGGGAGTCATGGGTGGTCGTCACATTTTGGTATCAGAGCTTTGGTTAATCGATTTTAGCCAACGCTCGCTGACGTAGTACGTATGAGAGACGTAATTGTATTTTGATGGGTGATTACTATATATAATATAGTAGTTTAGAAGGATTTGAACTCCTTATGCAGTTGTTTCTTAAGGTGTTCTAATCATTCTTATTACAGATATTAAGGATGAGTCGAAGAGGGAGACCAGCTGCAAGGGAAGGCCGTGCTACTGAAGGGGATGTTGATTATGGAACTATGTTCGAAGCGATGATGACTTCGATCATGAGAAGGATACCAGCTTCAGGATCATCAGTGGATGTGGGAGTTCAAGTCCAAGCTCCAAGACCGGTGGATTTTGCTAAGCTTTGCAAGGATTATACTTCTCTTGGAGGAAAAGCTTTCTTGGGGACAGAGTCGACTATTGAAGTGCAGAGATGGATTGATGCTTGTCGAAGGATCTTTGGTGACTTAGGGATTGAGGATGCAACCAAGAGAAAGCTTGCATCGAGACAGCTTCAGGGAAGAGCTGCTGATTGGTGAAATTCTATCACCATCGATACACCAGAAGAAGAGATTACTTGGGAGCAATTCCAAGTTAGATTTGAAGCTAAGTTCATCTCTACGGCTCAGAAGTCTGTTTTGTTCAAGAGGTTTGTAGAGCTCAAGCAAGGTGGGAGACCAGTTCTTGAGTATATTTCCGAGTTCGAAGCCTTGTCCAAGTATGCCAGATCGTATATTGATTCTCCCTACCAGAAGAACGAGAAGTTTGTGACCGGTTTGGATGCTTATCTTGGGAGGCAGTTAGTAGATCATTTGGACGATCCATTTGAGAAGCTTGTGGAGAAAGCCCTTAGGCATGAGAGTCTGTTTCCTAAGGAAAGTTCTGTTGTGGCTGTAACCAGGGAAGGATCTAGACCACAGCAGAGTGGCAACAAGAAGAGGAAGCAGCAGCAACAGAGGGGTAGGGATGGCCAGAAGAAGCCGAAGGGCGAAGTGACTTGTTATAATTGCCAGCAGAAGGGCCATCTCTCCAAGGATTGTAGGAATCCAAAGGCGCCGGCGAAATGCCACAACTGTGATAAACCAGGGCATTTCAGGAAGGACTGTCCAGAACCGAGGAAGGACAGGCAGGTTGTGCAAGCTTATGCTTTGGGAGCTGTGCCGTCATCTTCAAAAGCTCCTACTGCTGAAGAGAAGGGGAAGAGTGTGGTGGTTCAAGGTACTCTTTCTATTTGTGGTGTTCCAGTTAGAGTGTTGTTTGATACTGGAGCGTCGCATTCTTTTGTTTGTAATGATTTGGTAGACCGGTTAGGTTTGAGACCAGATATTGTTGATAGACCATTGGTTGTGACTAATCCAGTTGGGGGTTCGTCATTGTTTGTGTATGATATGCCGTGGTCTAGTTGTGTCGAGTCATGATTGCTCGTTTGTTTGTGATTGCTTTGTTCTGAACTTTGCGGGGTTCGGAATTATTTTGGGTATGGACTGGCTTAGGAAGTATGCGGCTAGGATTGATTGTGAGGGGCTGGAGGTGACAGTCGGGAATGTGGAAGGGCGAAAGGTTGTGATACGATGTAAGCATGAGGAAGGCGTCTTCATGAGCTTCATGTATTCGCTGGTTGTTCCACGGGATGGACTGTCATCAGTGCCTATTGTGAATGGATTCGAGGATGTCTTTGACGAAGTCAAAGGGTTGCCGCCGCATAGGGAGATCGAGTTTCGTATCGATCTAGTTGAGGGAGCCAGACCTGTTTTGATGCCTCTTAGGCGGATGGCGCCTAGGGAGCAGCTAGAGTTGAGGGTGCAGGTTGATGACCTTTTGCAGAAAGGATTCATTCGGAGAAGTGTGTCCGAATGGGGTGCACCAGTTGTGTTCGCAACCAAAGCGGATGGATCGTTGAGGTTGTGTGTGGATTATCGTGAGCTAAATAAGTTGACTAAGAAGAACAAGTATCCATTGCCGAGGATAGATGACTTGTTTGATCAGCTTCACGAGGCTAAGGTGTTTTCTCAGATGGATTTGGCAACGGGATTTCACCAGTTGAGAGTGGCGAAGGATAGTGTGCCAAAGACTGCTTTCAGGACACCATCCGGTTTTTATGAGTGGCTAGTAATGCCGTTTGGATTGACTAACGCACCAGCATATTTTGTGGATCTTATGAATAGAGTGTTCGGAGATCAGTTGAATAAGTTCGTGCTTGTGTTCGTGGATGATATTCTGATTTATTCCAGAACTGAGGAAGAGCACAAGACACACTTGAGGATTGTTTTGGGGATCTTACGGAAACATCAGCTGAAGGCTAAGTTTTCGAAGTGTCACTTCTGGAAGAGTGAAGTGAGGTTCTTAGGCCATGTTATCTCGGGAAATGGAATAGCGGTTGATCCCGCTAAGGTGGCAGCAATCCAGGATTGGGTTAGACCTAAGAATGCATCTGATGTAAGAAGTTTTCTTGGATTAGCAGGATATTATCGTCGGTTTATTAAAGACTTTTCCAAGATAGCTGCACCGTTGACAGGATTGACGAAAAAGAACCAAGTGTTCAGATGGGATGATAAGTGTGAGCAAGCTTTCGTAATCCTGAAAGAGCGACTGACGAGTGCTCCTGTTTTGACTATTCCTAGTGGGAATGATGAGATGGTGGTTTACACCGACGCATGTGGCACTGGACTTGGAGCAGTGCTAATGCAAAAGGATAAAGTTGTTGCGTATGCTAGTCGACAACTGAAGCCGCATGAAAGAAATTATCCGACTCATGATTTAGAGTTAGCAGCGATTGTGTTTGCTTTGAAGATATGGAGACATTACCTATTGGGAGTTCGATTTGAGTTGTTTACGGATCATAAGTCGTTGAAGTATCTGTTCTCCCAAAAGGATTTGAATCTTCGACAGCAAAGATGGCTAGAGTTCCTAGCATCATATGATTTTGGTATAGCCTATACTCCGGGAAAAGGAAACGCAGTGGCAGATGCGTTAAGTCGAAGACATGCAGGATTGGGAGCCATGTTTTCGGAGTGGAAGAGTCTCGAGTATTTGGCTGAGTTTGACTTCAGGCCTAGATGTGAATTGGAACCTGAGGTGTTGGCAAACTTATCGATAAGACCTACTCTTGTGGAAAGGATTGGCGAGAGCCAAAAGCAAGACGATAAGCTTGTCAGGATTATCCGTGGTTTGGAATCTAGATTGGAACCAGAGAAGGATAAAGGATTTGAGATCGATCGAGAGGGTCGGCTTCGAAAGCAAGGACGATCCCGATATAGATGGATTGAGAGATGAAGTTCTAAGGGAAAGTCATCACTCGAAGTTGACGATTCATCCAGGTGGAAAATAAGATGTATCGGGATATGAAGAGAACTTACTACTGGGAAGGCATGAAGAAGGATGTTGGAAATTTTATTTCCAAGTGTATGAACTGCCAGTTGGTGAAAGCTGAGCAGAAGAAGCCCAGTGGATTACTTCAGCCGTTAGAGGTTCCTACATGGAAGTGGGAGCAAGTGTCGATGGATTTTATCGATGGTCTACCTAGAACCAGGGCAGGGAATGAAGGGATTTGGGTCATAGTAGATCGTTTGACAAAGAGTGCAAGGTTCATTCCTGTTCGATCAACTAGGACTGCATCGAAGTTGGCTGAATTGTATGTTAAGTGGATAGTTCGATTCCATGGTATTCCGAAGAGTATAGTGAGCGATCGAGACCCTTTGTTCACTAGTGGATTTTGGAAGAGCTTCCAGGAAGTTTTGGGAACCAAGTTATGTTTGAGTACAGCTTATCACCCTCAAACAAATGGTCAGACTGAGAGAGTCAACCGAGTTTTGGAAGATCTCTTGAGAGCATGTGTCTTGGACTTCGGAGGATCATGGGAAGATCATCTTCATTTGGTGGAATTTGCATATAATAACAGTTATCAGTCGAGTATTGGAATGGCGCCATATGAGGCATTATATGGAAGACCGTGTAACTCTCCGACATGTTGGTTGGAAACTGGAGAAAAGCTGATACTTGGGCCAGAGATGATTCGACAGACTTCGGATTGTATAGAGATCATTCGGCAACGAATGAAAGCAGCCCAAGATCGTCAGAAGAGTTATGCCGATAATCGTCGAAAGGATTTGGAATTCGACGTAGGTGATATGGTTTTTGTGAAGATTTCTCCTTTGAAGAGTGTTATTAGATTCGGGAAGAAAGGGAAATTGACTCCGAGATTTGTGGGACCATTCCGGATTATCGAGCGAATTGGAAAGCTCGCTTATAGATTGGAGTTACCAGAAAAGATGGCGGGTGTGCACAATGTTTTTCATGTATCTTATCTACGGAAGTATGTGCATGACCCAACTACGGTGGTTTCTGCTGATAGCTGTGAAGACTTGGAGGTTGATCCAGTGTTTAGAAGACCTCGTAAGCCGCTTCGTATTGTTGAAACCGATACGAAACAGCTTAGGAGGAAGACGATTACGTTGCTCAAGATACAATGGGGTGATGATGTTAACGACTGTACGTGGGAGGAGGAAGAGAGGATGAAGGCAGCTCATCCAGAACTCTTCGAGGTATGGCCCTAAAGTGTCGTGACATCTCATGAATTTGTAGCTTGTTCTAAGTCTTAGAATTCTGCATGCTAGGCTAGAATTGGATGCATGGTTTGTTGATTGCTGTGGATGATAGGCATGCGGGATAATTTTGATTGCTGTTGATTGCTTGGAATTTCGGGGGCGAAATTCCTAAGGGGGAGAGAATGTAACGACCCGTATTTTACGTGTCGATAAATCGTAGAATTTACAAGTCGTTAGTGTTGTTTGTGTTATCTCTAGCCTGAGTCGGTTAGGAAGTTACCTCGTGATTGAGTAAGCAAGGCTTTGAGTCGTTAACGGGTCATGGGAGTTTGAGTCTTGAGTCGTAGACGACTCATAGGGGACCGACTCAAGGAATTTAGGCGACTCATAGGGTGGCCGACTCATAGAGGTAGCGGCTTAAGGTATGGCCGAGTCATGGGAGTAGCCGACTCATAACATGACCGACTCAAGGAGTGAATGGGTCATAGGAGTGTTTGATTCAGGAGCTAACGACCTAAAAGGTTGCCGAGTTAAGGTTTGGGCCGACTCAGTGGTAAACGACTTATAGGATAGTAAGTTGAGGCGTATGGTCGAAGTCATAGGTCGTAAGGTGTTTTGAGTCAAGTATGCTATGAGTCGTAAGTCGTTAGGTAGCTGGGGCGATGAGTCGCATACTAGTTAGGTCGTTGAACGACTCATGGTAAGTCGCTGAGTCGTATGAACGACTTAGGGATAGGTTGTGGCTTCGTTGAGTCGGTAGAGGCTTAGGTCGGCTAGGGGTTAGGTCGGCCATAAGAGTGAGTTGTTGGGTCGGAGTCTCTGTTGAGTCGTGAGTCGGCATTATAGCTGAGTCGTGTGTGTATTGTTGAGTCGGCTATTGATGATGAGTCGGGGACGACTCAAGGGGTGGGTCGGCAACGACCTAAGGGGCGACGACTCATAGTGGTTTCAGCCTATAAATAGAGGGGTTTGGCTCACTTTTTGGCACCGGTTTTTGAAGCGATGAAGTGCTGCCATTTTGAGAGCTCGACTACAACATTTCTTCGTCTTCTTTTCTTCATTTCAATCTAGTTCTAACATCCATCCAAGATCGAAGATCGAGATCAAAGATTCAAGGGCCAAAGTTGAAGATCTTCATCCAACGAAGCTAGATTTCATCGATTGAAGTGAGATTTCGCCGGATCAAGCCTTGATCTTCGCTGTCCAGATCTGAAGTGTTTAGTTTTTGAGGTGTTTGAGTGATTTGGTGAGTGGTAGTTATCTCTCACGCGGACCCAAAGGAGTATATTGGATTGGTGGTTTGTTGGAGTGTTGTAGATAGTGATTTTGTGCATTTTCCTTAGATCCAAGTGTAGATTCATTGTTTGTGAAGATGCTTACTTATGCATGTTCATTTATCAAGTATTAGAGACAAAACCCATGTTTTATATTTGATAGATCTATGCTAAAAACCTATGATTCTGCATGTTAGACTTATGCTCATTTATTTACGAAATTGCCATTATAGTTGATATTGCTCATTAGATCTTGTTTGAATGCTTGAATGTTTGGATGTATGATTGATTAGATTGTTTAAAGTTAGCAAATGGTTGATTTGGAACAAGATGGTTGGAGATGATTCAAAAGCTAAGTGGAAAGGCTCTTGAATGGTAAAAGCTGCCGGTGACATATGAAGCGGATGTGGAAGCTCATATGGATGGATTCGATGATGATGGTCTTTGCTATGATGTGATGAGACAAGGCATGAGATCGTGATGGAACTTTGCTATGATGCGATGAAGCAAAGTGTGATGTTGAGATGGGACAGGTTATGATGACGTTCCAAGCACGTGCTGCGACGACGTGCAAAGTTATGTTGATCACTCGGTGATGCGATCCGGGTTGGTGATAATGGTTAGCTTGAGAGGTGCTTGAGCTATTATGGAAATAGTCGTCGAGGAGGATGACTAGGAGGCTGAGATCTTATCGTTGTTGAAGGTTCTAGCATGCTCAAAGCAAGAGTACGTTGGAACGGGCTGCGACGACGTTCCAAGCACGGGCTGCGACGACGTGCTAGTACTCTGGGTAGTTGCGAAAATTCCTAGGCACGGGCTGCGACGACGTGCGGAGTTATGTCTAGAACCAGGGTTACCATTAGCCCTTGACAGGTGGTCATTCAATTAACGGTGAAATCATGGCAAAGGTAACAGTGATAGCCAGAGTCATGGATGTTTGGTTGTATTATCATTCGGTCTCAAGAGCGGTATTTTCCGGGTGCTTATCTGATCTTGGTTTAGGCCTTGGGGGTTTGTATTTGGAAAGCATCGCCCTTGACTCGAGTGATTACTGCTTTACTTTAATTATCTGCTATATTATGCTTGCTTTTCCTTAGTGTGTGTCTGGGGGCTATCACTGTAGGAAGAGGTGGAGTGGGATGGTTTGGTTCCTATTCCTTTTATTCCTTATGCTCTTTTGGTATGCTTGATAGTTGATTTACTACTCACTAAGACTTTGTCTGACTCAAGGTTTTATGTCTCCTCTTATTACCTTGGGCTGTTCATCCATGTTGGGATGAGCAGACTAGGTAGCAGGTGACAGGTGCTGTTCTTAGAGATCTACGCTGAGAATGACGAAGACGAGCAGGAGGCTTTGCATATTAGTTTTCTTACTATATGTACTGGGTGTTCCGCTGTTGTATCTGATTGAGTGTTATGTAGTGAGGCTTGGATGTATGGATGATTCATACGTTTGTATAAAACTACTATGATGCTTATATGATGATTTTCTGCTATGGAGCTTCACTATATATTTCTCTATTGTATTTTACCCATGCGCTGTGAGATGTACGATAGAGTTGCTGTTTTATTTTATCCTGACTACTGTCCATGGCTGCCTGGCACGCCCTTCAGCGCTCTTTTCTCTTGTTTTGGTGCGGGAGTCATGGGCGGTCGTCACAGTGTCTATGTATGGATACTTATTCAAATGGCTAAAATACTTGCATCTCACATTTCAGCAAAGTTGGGCGCAATCAAAACCGTACGACGCTTATTGGAGAATGGGTTCCATACGAATCTCTAGGTACTTGGATATCACCTGTCACAGTACACGTCTAGAAACAGTGTACCGAGGACCATGCCAGGATCCCCTGCTATACAGGACCAAACTTTCCCTAACCTGGATAAACCGAATATGCTATCACCCTGGGTGTTCCCACCCTTTTCCGAGCTCCTTCCATGAATCGTAGTAATAATATCCGAGTGTATCTAGAAAGGTGATAAGCATACCCTAATTGGGTGCTACCCACTATGCCTTGCTACATCTCCCCTGCTTTTCAGTCATTCCCAGTTGATGAGGCTAGTGGCTACATTATCTTTTAAGGAATTTTCACATTGAATGCTCATTGTCCTCCAATGACAGTGTACTGATAGCATTCATCTATACAAGTCCATTTTAGGTCGGAATGGAACCGAAGGCACTATTCCTACTACATCCATTTTGGAATTACCCACAGGATTAGTAGAGATTAGCCCTTGCACTTCACTGCTCCATCTTCGGCTCCATGCTCTTGTCTTCATATCGAAAATGTACTCGTTGGGTCGAAGTGGGTTTCGGATAATTTGTCCGATCCCGATCTCTTCGAAACAACGTTCGATATTTCCGATAAACTCAACCCTAGTTCTTTTGGAAATAAACTGACGAAGATAAGATCGGAGACCACCTCCTAACCATTAGTGGATGGATTTCTTTGTCATTGTCCTTGAAGAACGAAACGAGTTTACACATACAATATAACATCTCAAACGGTAACTGTGTTATATAATTCCCGTGATTCTTCTAGATATTTCCAAAGTTATATTTAGGTCCAGGTTTGATAGTCGGTTATTTAACTATCAAATAACAATCATACAACCAAATATTCCATTTCCACCGAAAAACTCCAAATCTTGTTTAATTTAAATTTTAAATAAATTAAATCCCTTTACTCAAAAGTATGTACTTATATATCGAATTTAGTATGTTCACAAATTATCCTTTTCAAAAATATTTGAAAACCCTTTTAAAATAATATGGAAAGTACCACCGCTGTATCAAACCATGGATTCACATCTCAATATGTCTCTATCTTAGAGAAATCCAAGACTTAACTGCAGGCACTCACTGCCCCCAATTTCGCCATGTGAATATACCATTACTCACCGAAAACTTTATTTAATAATTATCTCAAAATAATGCTTATAAGTTTCTAAAATAAATTTCCAAGTTTAATCTAGGCAAATATACTTAAATAAAAGTTATTATACAAAGCCATATTAATATTTAATAATTTATCTTTTAAAACAACAATGCCGTCTAATTCTTAAATAATAAATAATAAATTCTTAACAATCATTATAAGGTAACTAAATTATTAATTAAATATGCTTTAAAAAATTTAAAATAATCAAATAACTAGTTTCCAGAATATTTGTAACATTTTAAAAGTTACCTAGTTAATAACTGAAAAAATCCTCTTTTTATAACAAGCCCAATTCCTTGATTTTTATTTCATTTCGTAAAATTTGAAAATCTTGAGTTCCAGCATGAACCATTTTATCCATATTTCAAATATCACTTCTATCCTTCCAATCTATTAAAATGTCAATTCTTAAACCTTTTTATTTAAACAGGTACCACTTAAGAATTTATTATTTAAAAACCCTTTATATATTATATTCCAAAATCCATGTTTATAATATCCCCAAATAGTTAAATACGATACCAAAACCATTTATTTTATCCAATTAATTTATCCAAAACTCTACATAAATATTTTACTTCAAAATCCCTATTTACAATCCTTTACCAATTTGAACCATATTTTATTGGTATTTAAAAAAAATACCAAAACCTAGGCCAAAACTGTCATAACATCCAATCAATTAAATCACACAATAGCCTGTCACGGATTATTCCAACAAAACATATATCACCGTATATGAGATTAAAAGTCAACATTTTAAGGAATCCAGCTGGATCCCTATAACTTGTTTTCCTGCATCCAAAGAAGTTAATACAACCTAAAAATACCAATTCCGCTTCGAGGTGGAATATCGCGGTATATAGTGTCATCCGCTATTATATGGGGCGCATAGGGTCTCATCAATTATATATATGTGGGAATATCCATCACTCCAATATGTATATACTACTGTATATACATATCACATTCAACTGATAAAAATGTATCAATTCGATCAATCAATCATTAATTAATTTTCAATATTTCAAATTAATACCAGCAGTCCAAAATTGAGTGAGATTAACCCACCTTGAGTTTTTAATTTTTGCCAACGTTCAAATTTTAAATTAAATCGAACATGTTCGATTTAACATAAAATTTTAACTTACTCCAATTGTCTCCAGATCTTTTTGGGAGCGTAGTGGTTGTCACCATGATTCTATCACCGCTTGTTTCGTCCGATTCTGACAATGTATGTACAAGATACACATTTTTAATCATTCAGGATTTAATATATAATTAAATTTGCAAATTTTCTTTTTCATATTAAACCTCCATCAAATTTCAACCGTTCGATCTATCACCAACGCATACTGGCTACATGTGTTTCCTTCTCATCCACGGACGTTTCTAGGTTAAGCATCGTGCTCGAAACCCACCCATTGCCATACAAAGCTCGATCGCCGCTCCTCATCATTGCCCTATAAGTTGACCGGAGACAAACATCGCGTACCTCCAACCACCACGCACCAACGCCTTGAACGGCACCGAGCTTGGATGCCCCTCTGCCATGCGAAACTCCATGAAACACACGACCTATTTCATTGATTTGCCGCTACGTTGATGAACTTCAAATAATCACAGCCGCATGGATTTGATGAGCTCGTGAAGCTCTATGATTTCTTAGGTGGAAGGTTTGGATAACATAGCTTGGATCGTGAGAATTGAGGAAGAAAGCATGAAATTTTTCAACCATTGGTTTGCAAAGGGGCGGCGGCTGCATTATGAACTAGGGTTTTATTGTGTCAACACATATATATACGTGCGTATATTATTTAATTATTATTTTTCATAATTTACATACTTTTTCAGATGAACTCCAAACGAAGCATGCTGCCAGACGTTTATAATGTTTTACCCCTATTCCGAACATAATGGAACATGTTTCGAGGCCTAATTCGATCGTTTGTGGAAGATAGCTTTTCGAATCAAATTAACATATTCAATTTTTGATATAAAATCCAACATGTTTCTATTCCGCACGACCAAACGGTAACTCCAAACGCTATGAAATTTGAAATTCGATAATAATACACTATTACGGACCCAATGGAACTAGTTTCGTTGAATTTTGAGACTATGCCCCGGAAGGCTATTTTAACTCGTTGATTAAATGGAGCGATTTTCAAAATCAACGGAATCGGTTGAATTTTAAATTTTAAAAACTTACTAACTCCTTTATAAATCAAGTAGAATTTGTATCCATATTAGATATCACTTCAGTTTATATTAAATCAAAATTCAATTATTTACACTATTACCATATATATTAATTCCACTATTAAATTAATATATAAATTTCAAACTTCAAATTTATCGAGTTTTAATTCCATTCAAAAGTCTATTACCATCACTCTAATTCAAATAGAGTTTAAAAAAACTTAGAAATCATTCCAATTCACATCTAACTTCAGATTCTCATATTTACCCAATTTCAAATATTAAATTACCATTTACTGAGTCCGTTAATCGCTATATTTGAGATTTTAAACTATTTCACTGATTCTTCCATATTGAAAATTAGTTAATAATTCATGTTTAACATTTAAAATAAATTAAATGTTCAAAACTAAACAACCAAAATTTTGGGTCGTTACATACGGGTTCTATGCTTTGGAAGAGGTTCGTGATTGGTTTGAGACGTTGGAATCTATGTGGAGATTCGAGATCCGATTGAGATGCTCAAACACATGTTGCTGTTAATGATCTATTTAGGATGTAGGAATCCATGTGTGATTCGAAGATCTATTGAGATATGGGAATCCATGTGTGGTTCCAAAATCTGTTTCAATTGGGAACTCGTGTATCGAGATTTGTGTAAGTTGTGACTCATGTGCTGGAATGCCGGACGTAGCCTCACTAGCTGATATGACTAAAAACAGAGATAGGATGCATAGACCCGGGGTTTAGCTAATCCAAGGGTGCAATCGACTCTACCTTAGAGTTACCTATAGTTACGCATGCGTGAGTGGTGCACTTGGCTTCATGTTTTGCAACAAGTTATATATTTCCTATATACATCTATTAGGAATGTATGATGCTTCGAAAGGATATCTCTATGTAGGAGGACCGTTATCAAAGTATTGAGGGCACCTCCGTGGAACCCTAAACAATTAACGAATGCACCTTGACAGTTTTGATTGTATACTTATTATAGGTTTAGTGCATAGTCACATGCATCACAGCTACTTGATTGTTTATATTTTACACCCTAGACATTACTATAATATCACTAGATTTTTTAATAAAAATGCTTTGTTTATCGTAAGGTAAAAACATGTCCGTGTTTATTTATGGAATGGCCTTACGAGATACCTTTATTTTTGAAGGGTTTTATAAATATAAAAATCCATAAGATTTGAGTTTCTCATGCTGGTTTGTCTAACTGATCCATGTGTTATTTTCTTATAATGTTCGGGTCATCCCTTGAGTATATTTCCAGATTTAGCTAGATGCTTTGGAGCTTATGGAGATAAGCTGGATACCTCCAAACCTATTCATGTCTTTATTTTTCGCTGCATTTCTATATTATATCTATCAGTATTTGCAAAGATAAGATGTTATAACCTTCCAGGTGATGATAGTTAGCTTACTCTAATCATTGTGTGTATATTAGAGTTCTATTTTTGATAAAGATCTTTTGATATATTGTATATTATCATTCTAAGTGTGAGATTCTAATATTATGTTCTTTTTTCTTGTTCCGTTTCTTTTTTATTTTTCTTTTAAACTGACGTCTGTCTTTCTAGCACTTGAATGTTCGACACGTGAATACCGCATATATATTAAGGTCAACATTCGTGGGTCAAAAAGGCCGTTCGTTGCATTTTCTATCGAAGTTGAAGGTTAAACAAGAACCTTAGCTTTGATGAAATATAACTCATTAAGAGATAGGGTAATGTAATGCCTTATTATGAGTTGAGCGTATAATATATACAAGAGAACGTATTTGTTATTGTTATAAAAAAAATGTTTCATATTGTATGGATTGTTCTGTTGAGTGGTTTATGGATTCTGTTCAATCCTTGTTGCTAACATTATTAATAGGGATCTCTAAACATTTGAACAAGACAAACAAACACAATATTATGTTGAAATTGGTAAATGAGATAATTTCACCTAGGATTATATTTATATAAAAGAATAATTTAAAAAATTGATATAGTTATTTATAATGTGTATGTTTGTCCAAAATGACAATATTCGATTATTGTCATTTATTGTTTGATTAGTTGTGCTCAACCAGTTTATGAGCAGTTTTACCTTTTCACTGCATGGATTGGGTAAATAGTAATCGTGGTAGCATTAAAACGAACACTTTGTGAATTAAGTATCATATATTGTGTAATAATCCATAATCTAATCACTTTGAACCGAAATACTTAATATATTTTAATTGGTTAAATAATGGATTTTATAATTAAAATAAAATTTGGATAAAACGTCTTGAATGGATATTTAAAACGGGCGTAAAATGCTAGTTTAAAGATGGTTTCGGTTACGAGGTGGTTAGGGTTACCGATTTATTTAAGAATAAGAAGACTATTATTTTCTTTGCCTAATGAAATAAGTAAGAATGATTACTTCCTAGGAATTAAGAAAAGAATGCGCGTAATAAAACAAGAAAGATTTATTAATCTTGGCCAATAAATCGAAATAGTTGACCAGCCTAATAAAACAATATTATAAAACAAAATAGCATAATGATTCTCATTAACTTATAAGAAGAAAAATTGAACCTTTCTACTCTTTGATTGGACCACACCTTTATGCTTATCCAAAAAATATTTTATTTAAGCGTATAAGAAGAAAAATAGAATTTTTATACTTTGGACTATACCTTTATAGTATCCATATAATGTTAAATTTAAAATTATAAGAAGAAACTCGAATCTTTCTACTCTCTGATTGGACAACACCATTATACTTATCTATATAATATTATACTTGAACTTATCAGAAGAAAAGTTGAATCTTTCTACTCTCTGATTGGACCACATCTCTATACTTATTCATATAATAATTACATTTTACATAACCTATAAGCTTCCTTCTTTCACTGGACCAAAATCTGGTCGAATCAGATTAGATATAGGAAGTTGGGTTGTTACTAAATTACCCTTCTCTTCATCTATAAATACCTAAGTCCATAACTCATTTTCATTCATTCACAAACTAAAGAAAGATACCAAATTTCATCTACATTATCAAAGGCTATGTATTCCAAGTCTCCAGCAAAGAAAACCCGAAATGAGTGTAATCCTAGTCTCTTTCCTTTGATTAGTTCACATTTAAATAAATGATTCTAAGTGAATATATCTTACTATGTCATTACTTTAAAAAGTGAATGTTTTGATGTTGTAAATATAATTGCACATGTTGTGTATGATCATATAGCGATGTATATGTGTAGTATTAATGTTGTTTGGTTTGTATTCGACTCGTGAATGTTGTATATGCATTAGTGTCGATTTTTGAGGGTAGAAAAAGCTAGTCATTACAACCTAGCTTTATTTCAACAGAGGAATAGTACCAGTTTAAAATCAATACATGGTTGTAAGAGTATAAGATTTAATTTCCATAAACGATCGCTTTTATTATCTCCGATAGTAGGTATCGTAACTATCGATTTTGATATACTTCTTTTTTTGTTTCATCAATCTAAGACGATTTGTTGCTCATTTGGACTATTGAAATCCTTTATTAGAACTGACTAAATAAAGAGCGAGTGGAGGCCAAGCTATGTTGGGTTCCTCCCATTAGGGTGTTGTCACACCTACTCTAGATTGGTTTCGGTTATATATGCACAGAGATGTGAAATACTTAGATAATCGGTAAGGTTGGCGAGGTCTGGCTTAGATGTTTCTAAGAGCCATCGTAATTCTCAGGTATTTCTCTAAAGGTATATTTTCGATAAGGGAGGCGCATCCTTCTAGTCATTGTTGGAAAATTTCCTTTTTGTTATTTTTGATTCAAACCTTTGGATTGATTCTTTCTTATTTTCCTTAGGAAGCGTATTGCTCTCTTTATAATGTTTAATTATTATTTTTATGCTTGGATGTTTAAGAGTGGAAGACATGTTTCGTGTTTTGGGGCATGGTCTCACAAATTGTTTTGTGTATTCCATTTTTTTGGAGTTTACTCATGCCATATTTATCGTCTCACCTAGATTATCTGTTTTTTCAAAACTCTCGGGTACTCGTTTATATTTGAGTAGTCCGAAATAATAGTTTCTTTGGGTACTTTTGAAGATGGTGGATGAGCTGTAGGCTCCTTATGTACCTAGCTATCTATTTTTGCTTTTATGCGATGTTGCTTCTACGTAAGTATATTTTATATCAGCAAATTAAAGGTAGGTTGTTATAACTACCTAGGCTGATAGTAGTACTTTTGTTGTAACTCTAGTAACTCCATGTTAGGGAGTAACCTTATGTACCATCTTGTTGTTATATTATATTTAACCGTTTCATTATGAGATTTTTGTTCTGTTCTTTTATATTACCCCATGATAACTCATCTTTCAAATGCTTGGTCAACGGTACATGAATACTGTGAACATATTAAGTGTTGTTCCCAAGGGTCAGAAAGGTGGGTCATCACAGTTGGTATCGGAGATTCCGTTGAGCAAACATCTTAGTCAGATTGGGGTGCAACTTATTAGAGATAGGATAAGTGATGCCCTAGAATAAGTTAATCTTGAGAGAGCATATTTGTTATTTTTATATTATTAATATCTATGCCTCTAAAGTCTCATTTTAGATCCTTTGGTGTTATTTCCTTAAAACATTTATTCCTATTTTTGTATTCTAAAGATACCTATTATTTATTCAGGTAATAGAATATGAATACAAGAAGGGGATGAAGGAAAGGACCTAGAACTGGTCCGGCTACCTAAGGCTGGCACCTAGAAATGCTACTATGGTAGTTGTAGATCCAATAAGGGAGGTGGTGGAGCAAGTTCAGCCCCATATGAACTTTGCGGCTTTGTATAAGAATTTTTATCACTTTGGGCGAGAAACTGTTCTCTGGGACTGAAGATATTCCAGAAGTGCAGATGTGCCTCCGATTTTGAAAAGAATATTTGCTGATATTCGGTTGGAGGATATGGAGAAATGAATTTTGGCATCGCGACAACTTCAAAAGTCGGCGACGGATTGGTGGGATTCGGTGACACCTAATTCTCCAAAGGAGGAGTTTTCTTAGGCCCAGTTTAAGGAATTTTTTGAAGCATAACTTATTCTAGAAGTAGGGAGAGCTTAATTGTTTAGAATTTTCATTGACTTAAAGTCGGTGCTATGCCGATGTCGCGGTATGTGCCTAAGTTTAATGCTTTGTCCCATTTTGAACTTGGATTGATAAATACACCGCTTAAGAAAAATGAAATATTTGTGAATGGGATGCGACACCAGAGTTCCATCGTGAAATGACCAATCATCTTATGGGCACATTCACCAACATTCTCAATATGGCTTTGAGATTTGAGGCTCTTGATGTCAAGGATGTAGTCAGAAGGGTATAGTACCAGCAGTAAGGGCCAAGCCTTTATCAGTTATACCATTTGAAGGCAAGCTAAACTTCAAGCATAACTTTAAGGGAAAGAAGCAGTGGGCAAGGATGAAACCTAAAAACGGGGATCCATAACGGAAGAAGCAGACCAACTCGACCAACATTCATTCTTTGAAGTGGAATTAGGGCAAAAGAAGTATGAACCTCTTGACCAGTGGAAGTATGCTTTGAAGTAGGATCGAAAGGTGGAAAGCGGTAGTCAAACTTTGATTTTTTCGATGGCTCATTCCTTTCCTCATGAGACCGTCTTTTTTATATCCGCCTCTAAGAAAACGAGCCTTATCTCTCTCCTCTTGGCAGCAAATGTCGACCTCGAGCTCTTTCCTACGCCTATACTCGTCTTTCGTTCCACGGACTTGGTGGCGGTTGAAGGAGTGCTTCGGGTACCGTTGAAAGTTGATATAATCTTTGAAGTCATCGTAGAAGCCTCTCCCTCTTGTCATACTTAGAATCTTGGCGTCTACTAGTTTCCAGGGCATTGTACTTATCACTTGTGTCAGAGGAAGGCAAATTTGGAAGGAGGGTACTCACCCTTGGAGTCTCGTCGCAAGATTTTGAGTCATCGCCTTTGGATTCTGATGAAAAGTATAACTGGCAGTAGTCTCGCCACTGCTACTTTCAAACTCCCCTTCCTCTTCCTCAGAGTCCACCGTTGCTTTGCTTTCTCTATGTATGGGCTCCTCTTCCATTGTCTCCTGGATTGGAGACATTTTGGCCGAACCACTTAGGCCAGCCGTAGTGGTTTCTTCCCCTTCACGGGCCTCATCATATGGTCTTTTAGACATGCCAATGATTTCCCAACCTTCAATAAAATTGTGTGAAGAAGAAGAGGGTCTTGCATGAACTCTGGCTCGACTAAGAGAAGGAGCTTCACTCTGAACAACGGACCTGCCTGGAGCCTACAGTCCGTATTGGGCAAGTTTTCATCAGTCTGCAAGACTTTAACACACCGCACCTCAGCATCGATAACCTTTAAGATTCGAAAAATCACGTTAAGAATAGTATCTCTGTTCGGCTTTGGAATAACTGCAAAGGACACGCGATCAGTTAGAAACTCTAGTACAGCACTTCAAAGTCTGACAAATGGAAGAGAAAAGCTTACCCCATGTTGTCCATCGATGATTGAACCTCTCGAGGCATCTAACAAAGAAGTACTATGTCATAAAATGTGATAGATTGCTTTGCAATCGCAAGAAGATCTTTGGTTCTGCTCGGCATTGAATTATGATCAAAGAAGGGCAGTCATCTCTCCTTTTGAACACCAGAAAATACCATAACTTATCGAAATTTGGAGCACGACCGAACATTCGCATGAAGAGGACATGCAAGTAAGTAAGGATAGAGTAACCATTGGGATGAAGCTAGAATGGGGGCAATTCCCGAGTTTGAGAGCATTTTGCGTAGGAAATCGTTGAAGGGAGGCACAGCTCCGTTTAAACACATGTATCTATGGCAAGCGGTGTACCCAGGGGAAGCATGTAAGCAAACTCGTCATTCGCAGCCAAACACATATCTTCTTCGGGAATTCCATGGTGCATGCATATATTGTAAAGAGCCCTGACAAAAAGCACTGATGATGCTCTTTCAGGAGGATTAAGCAGGACTCAAAAGTTAGGAGGCGTGCTGTCCATGATGGGCTCAACCGGAAATAATTGACCATACTCGGCCTACAAGGTAGATGACAATTCAGCTTCAGAGAGCACCGTGCTTCACCTGCTTGACTTACGACGTGTAGAAGGCTGCTTGATTCTATATAACAAAAAACCACATCCAAAAATGGTCAGGTGACTCTATCCCAAATTTATAAATTTCCCCAATCACACTTGAATTTCAAAAAACAGTAATTTATAACCGATGCATCGGATTTCGAGTGCGAACTAGGGCAAGTGTGTGAGTGTGGTGTGCTATCTATATGGGATAAACTTAGGCCTCAGAACACTACAAATGCTTCATCCCGTGTAGATAGTTCACTCATAGTAAGAGAAGAAAAGAACTTCCCGTGTCAGCTCGTTTTTTCATTTTATATATCTTATGCACTTATCCATTATTGATCAATGATCGATAACGGATCCATTATCCGAAGCGACATAGAAAACTCTTCTCATTACAGAAGCATCAAGTATGGAATAACCAAGCAAGGTAAGCCCAAGTTATATGGAAAATGAAGGTCGACTGGTAATACGTCGTGCAAGTAGCATCCACGAAACCGAAGACAAGTCAATTCTGGTCTAATGGACGAAGATAGCAAAACGTGTCAAGTATTGGGCCAAAGCCAGAATGTCGTTCCAAGAGATAAATGAACACTCAATTTACTATCTTCCTCCATTATAATGCAATCAGCTCGAAGTTCTTGTAATCAACGTCGCAGGTGGACACTAGTCATCAAATCATCGCACAAACGCAGTGATTAATCAACCCGCTAAGTAAACCCACCTGAAAATGGGCTGAAAGGCACAAGAGGAATCACAAATCAAACTCATCGAGCTATGGATTAGATCGTTGGCGAGCTAATAATAGGTCGGGTACAGTTCAACAAGCGGGCTAGAGCTTGGGTTCGAATGAAATGAAGAAATGGCTAGGGTTTCATGAGAATCGATGGACGCTGGGATGGATCAACGAAGAGCAGGTTCAATCAAAGCAGAGAAGCAGGTCGAGCTGATGTTTGATTGCCTGGGTCGAATCATAAGAGAGGCTAGTCGCATGGAGGAATGAAATAGTTCGGGTTGAATAAGCAATCTAGGTCGGCTGGAGGAATATAAGTAGGAAAATTGAAGAGCCAAAATTTTTGCTAAGTGATAGGGTCACTTAGAACCTGACCCATCATGGGTCGTAAGCGACCAGACCTAACATTCCAGCAAAAATTCCCTATGAAGTTAGGTCACTATCAACTCATCCTACATGGATCGGTAGCGACCCTCTAAAAAAATGTAATAATAAATAAATAAATACATACATACATACATACATACATACATATATATATATATATTCCAAAGAATAGAGAGGGCTTTATCTATTCATCTCGAACTCAATCAAGTACAACCGTTTGTCATTCCAAAGCATGCCGGAAAACTACGAGAGAAAATGTGATATATTGTGACAACTAATAGTAGTCAGAACCAAGGAAAAACAACCGATGACATTGGGATAACATATTCATAGAGCTCTAATGCAATCACTTGAAAATCTACAAATGAATATTGAAAACAATAACTTTCAGAGAACGCCTTGTTTACAACAAAGGCGTACTCTAGGGGAAAAATATTGTTCGAATTTTTAACTTCGTAAAAAACGATAGAGAATAGAGCAGACTTGCAAGAACATGATGGTTCAGGACTTAACCAGAAGAACAAGACAAGGGATCAACAAAGGCTAAGCAATATGACTAGGACAACGACTGAGAGCCGAGAGATCAGTATTCATATAATCCAACCAGTAGCTGAACGTAAGCACCTAGTGAATTGCTGTCAAAATGGAAGAGCAATGATAAGAGACATAGGAACATTGGGTCTAGACTCTAGAAAAATCCTAAGTGCATAGGTCATCAGCGACTCGTGCCTCTACTCAAACCATCAATCGAACAAGATATGGAACACTGTTAAGAAGGGGCAGGATTTGGTCCACAAAAAAAACCAAGTCTATGGGTCACTGGCGACCAATGGGTCACCAATGACATACCTGCGAACTGATGAAGACGGGCCTAGCCCAGAAGTTAGGTATGTAATTGGATAATATACCATATAATATGATGTTAAAGGAATTTATAAATAAACTTAAGTAGTTATGATAAGAGTAAATATACTTAATATACGCGATAGGATATATTAAGTGGAATAAATTTAATAATAATTTGGGATAAAGAGGAAAATGAGGGAACTTTGCTCCTAGGTTTGTTGGTCCTTTTCGTATCTCAGAGAGGATTGGTTCTTTAGCTTATCGTCTGGATTTGCCTGAGAAGTTTTCTAGAATGCATAATGTATTCTATGTTTCGCATCTTCGTCAATTCTGCATGATCCATCTTTGATTGTTCAGCCTTCTGCTCTCAATAGTTTGCATATTGAGCTTAATCTTACTATCGAGAGGAAGCCACTTCGTATTATCGATAGAGGTACGAAGCAGATGAGAAGGAAATCTATCAACCTAGTCAAAGTGCAGTGGAGCACGGATGATCGGGATTGTACCTGAGAGACGGAGGAGAGCATGCATGCTTCGAATCCGGAATTATTTATTTCATGTACTATTTGCTTTTCTATCTTATCTTTCCTTCTATTCGTGTCTCGTTCCTTTTTAAGAATGAAAAGTTTTGAGTGGGGAAGAGTGTAACAACCCATAAATTTTAATAAATATTTTTAATTCAATTTATTTGAAATTTTGATTTTTTAATCATTTAAAATATGGAATTTTGGAATTTTCCCATGAATTCCTGGATTTTGTTTACAATTATTTTTCCAAATAAAATAAAATAATGGTTTTCTAAAAATTTATATTTTGATCAACTGTGGTCAAACTTTGACTCTCGGTTGAAAATTTTCTGTTTGAATTTTAAATTTCCAATCTTTTTCTTTGAAGCTGAATGTGATTCTGATATTCGTTCTGCTTTTTGTTTCGTTAAATTCTATTTTATACTTTTTAAATCTAATAAAATTTAGCGTTTTACACGCGATTATTTTTCGTATTGGATTTGTTATTTTCTATTTTCTATTTGTGGTTTCGGCTTTGATCTTTTTATTTGATTTTTGGGCTTGTTTTGCAAATGGGCTTGGCAAATGGGCTTAGGAAATTTCAAGAGACATAAGTTTCTTTTCTTTAATATGAAGAGGAGCTTTTCCATATCCCTGGCTGTACAAAGCATCTTAAAAACTTCTCATATCCTTCTTATTTCACATTCAAAACTTCTCATCTTCTTCTCATTTCATTTCCTGAAGAAAAACTTTTACAGTAAGCATTTCATCCTTCTTCACCTTTTTCATTTTTCTTTTTCTTTTTCTTTTATTTATCAAGCAAGTTCGGCCTCCACCATCACCATGCTTCTTGCCGACCTCATCTCCTCCACACCATCACCACCTATGACCGGCCATCTCCACCACTTCATCTCCACCATAACCAGGCCGTGACCACCATAGATCTAAACCCCATCTCCAATTGCCTTGAAAACCCTAGCTGAGCCATCATATTATCCACTTCCTTATTCCCCTAGCCTCGGCCAACACCTACACCTCCTCTTTTTCCTTACCTTGACCATCCCTTCTCTAGCCCGTACCACTCTTGATGATGACCTGACCTAATCCAATACCATGAACCCAGGCCGAGCAATGCAAACCCAATGGCTGAGCCATATTTGCCTTAGGGCTGAACCTAAAGCTCACATACTTTTTCCTCTTTGACTTCCTAATTCCTTTTGCCCTACCATCACTTCATTTCAATCCATAGCCGTGCCTCATTTCTGGTTATAGCCGTGCATAGGTGCTCCTAAACCATGATGGCCGAGCATGACTTGATGATAGTCAAGTCCATTTATGTTATGGCCGAGCCTACTTGAATGGGTTAACCAATTTTACTTCATTTTGTTTTGTTTAATTCATATTTAATGTGTTGAATTTTATAGTTACGTATGTTCATATTTATTTGTTTACAAGATTTGAATCTTGGCTCTCCATCCACTCGAATTTAATTCGTGCTTGTCGTGCATTTCAAAGTTTGGTTGTGTGTCTCGAAGTTTCATCTCTAGCTTTAGAAGGTGAGTTATCACTCTCGACATTCGTACTTATATAGTTGTGAAACAATGACATGTGAATTGTAGTAATTGATATGCTATGTTGATAGTAGTTCACAGATGCCTGTGATATGATATTTCATGATGTTATAACCTGATTATATATTTGCTACATCACCTGATATGATTTGCTATGTCATACAGTTTACTTTATTTTCTGCTCTCATACTGCAAGTTCCCTGTTAGTATAGAATCAATATGGGTTGAAATGATACATATACGAACAAACTTTAGAATAAGAAAAATTGTTATGAGTTGAAATGATAGGCTCAAGCGATTTTTATTTTATTGGACTTGGAATTGCGTGTTTGAAATGATAGAACCTGGAATTTTATAAATTACGGATTGAAATGATACATATAGTTATCACTTGACCTGGTTAGAAAATATTATACAGACCCATGGTTAATTTTTAAATTATTAAGTACTTTGAACTTATAAATATATGAAATTTTAATTTAAAATTTGATTTAATAATTTTTAAATATAATTCTACATTGGAATTTTATAAGTAAATAATCGGTTTAAAACTAAACTAAAGATTTTATCTATGATAAATAACCTAATAATTTAAATTTGATTTAATATGGAATTTTAATTTTAACCTAATAATAGTGATAGATTTTATTTTATGAAATGGATATGTTTTGTATAAATAATAATAATGATTTAAATTGAAGAAATGATGTTTAAAAGGTTATAGTAGAATTGGTAGCATTTCCAAAATGATATGTTATTTAGTGTGACGCCCCACCTCTATACCCACGCTAGCCAAGAACACTACTGTGAATGCCGTCGACTAGCACGGAGAATAAGGCCGTTGAGGAGCGACCATCTGTATAATTGCTTTGTGCGAGTACCGATATGCCAGATAAAAATATAACTTTTCATCTCAAGAGGAAATCCGACATACCGACACAAACTCAAAGCTACTACACAGTGGCTATAATATCTTCGGAAACAAATATAGAAATAAACATAACATAAATCAGTCACAGACAATTCATATCACAAAGGCGGAAATAGATATGAATACTACACATGAAAGTGTACATCAGAGTAGTGGTCTAAAAAGATCCACAATAATACAAAAGAATAGCAACACGTGCTATACAAAAGAATACATCTATGAGTCTAAACCTTTAGTGTATACAACAAAATAAACTACTAATCTAAGTAGTTTTCCAAAAGTCAGAGGGATCAATCCCAAGAGAGAAGCCAAGCAGAAGCACCTGAAACATCTCGGTCTGACCCGAGTATTATTTAATAGGAAAATAATAAACGGATCAGTCTAGCTATAAATATCAGATGAAGTGATATATAATAAGAGATATGACATAAACATATAATAATCACAATGCCAAGCTGTGATAAAATAGTAATTGAAAAATCAACAAGAGATTAATCAATATCACAATAATCTACTCAAGATAAAAAGGAATGTCATACTCCTAATTTCATTCACCAAGCCACAATATATGACACATATATCAATGCCCATCGTAAAAGTTGGTGAAACATAAATTCCAGAATTCAACACACGAAATCCAGAAATCACAATAAAAAGGAACAACGACGTCGTACAGCGGGACATCCGATGAACCAAATCACAATAAAAAGGATGGCCAATCCCCAAAAGAAACTGGACATCGACACACCTAAAAAGACATGCCCCACGAACAGTCGAACATCGACGCACCTAGAAAGATACGTCCCATGCTCTAGCATCGACGCACCTAGAAAGATACGCCCCATGCACACATAAATAAACATCGATGCACCTAAAAAGATACACCCCATGCTCTAGCATCGACGCACCTAGAAAGATACGCCCCATGCACAAATAAATAAACATCGATGCACCTAGAAAGATACACCCCATGTAATGTCTAACATCGATGCACCTAGAAAGATACATCCCATGCTAAGTCGAACATCGACGCAACTAGAAAGATACGCCCCATGCATAGACGAACATTGACGCACCTAAAAAGATACGCCCCATGTCCCGACTTATTGAGCCAATTGCTCCACGAAGTAAACAAACATCGATGCACCTAGAAAGGTACACCCCATGCATAATAAAACATTGACGCACCTAGAAAGGTACGACCCATGTATAAAATGAGACGAAACTCAATAAAATGAGGAACAGTCCTCCACATAGACAAAGAGACATCGCACATTGCTAGTCTAAACCACAAAGATGATCGTCATGATCAAAGAGAAGTGTCAATTACAATAAGCTAGTAAATATATGAGCTTAGCTTCATGTCCCATAACCACTAGCTTAACTTAAATATTTACGAACAAATTGTAGATCTCCACTAGAAAATTGTCACAAGAGATTCAATCGAACAAGTCCAAGAATTAACCGACAAAGTAAACGCAAGCGTTTCATACCACTTGTTTTACTAAGCCGTTTAATTAGATTTCTCATACGAGTGAGGTAAAGGTTTGTATATACTAATAGATTGGAAAACGGTTTTATAAACGAATTTGGTATTAAAATAGTATTGAAATCGTTTGAGGAAAGAGTTTTGATATTTACTACTAATATAGAAAACCTTTATATTTTTAAAGTGACAAAGCACAAGGGGGGTTGTAGAAACAATCAATCACAAAGATCACATTCGAAGATGTGAATAAAATCCAATGAAATCGATAAAGGATCCATCGAAGTGGATATATCTAAAATTCCAAAGAAAATAAGTCATCAAAGATGATAATAAATGATGAAAATAAATAGGATCATCACGAATCGATTTAAATTGGAAATTAAATCCAAAAAGGCAAATTGGACTCAAACAGCAGGTTCAGTCGACTGAACAGAGATTTTCAGTCGACTGACCCTGTACCTGGAAATTTTCCAGGTTCAGGAAACTTTCTGTTTCCAGTTTCAGTCGACTGTGCAGAGTTTTTCAGTCGACTGAAACTTGCCTGGAAACTCTCGGGTTTCAGGTTCAGTCGACTGAACAGAGTTTTTCAGTCGACTGAATCATGCCTGGGCTGTTTTTCAACCTTATTCAAATGAAGAGCAAACTCTTCCAAATTGCAACCGGACGGACATTGGCTCTAAGGGTTTATGCCAATCGGCAACCCGACCCTATATGCTCCTCGGTGCATCACCAAAAACATGATCAAACATCCATAAAAGGATTTCACACTAATTTGACTTAAAAACCCAAAAATTGGAGTATTCACAAAATCAATCCAAAACAAGAGCAAATGCACATGAAGAAGTGTTAGGAATTCATACCCAACAACCAAAGATAGTTATAGACATAGACGTGAGATAAAAATCTCACCTTTGCACTAAAATTTATGAAGATGAAGCTTGAAAGCAAAAGGGGAATCAACCACTCTTCAAATCCAACTCTAGAAGCTTGAATCTAAGCTTAAAAGAGAAACATTCCCAAAATTAGGTTTAGGAAATTTATGAAATTGAATGGAGAAAGAGTTGGAGAAGAAGAAGGAGATGCTTACCAAGGGGTTCTTCTTGAGTTTGGAGTAAGGAGATGATTTGCTAAGGAAGTTAGGGCTTGGAGTTTTAATTCTTTTTCCTCTCCACCATTTTCAGTTGGAGCTTGAGTTTGAGGAGTTGGAATGAAGTAATGAGGAGGAAAGGGGGATTGGGACTGAATACATAAGCGGTTAATTGGCTCAGCCCAAACCAAAACCCTAAGCAAAAAGTAGCAAAATTCAACTTTCTCCAAACATATCGAAGCTTATACTCAAAAAGGTCGCAAACGGCATTTTGAACTCAATGGAGGTGGTCTCAAGTCCTAATTCGACCGTATGCAAAAAGTAGCTTTTCGGACTAAAATCCGACTAACGATAAAATATTTAAATAAAATATTTAAATATAAAATCGATAAATATGCGGGTTGTTACAGACTCCCCTCCTTAAAGAAATTGCGTCCTCGCAATAAGCAAGAAGGAAATAACACTTTCCTTATAAGTGGGCTTAAGGAATAAAATGATGCCATCAAGTTGGAATCAAAATCACAAAGGAAAAATAGAAATCTGCTTAACAGATTAAAAATGTCGAAGATGAGTAATCCACTCGAAAAATAGGATATGGGCTTCACAATGATTAAGCCAATCCTTACAGAAAGGTCAATTCCAAAGCCAAAGCAAAAATATCGGCTCGAAAAGAAAAGTCACATAAAACAATCTCGACATCTAAACAAAAGCAAATTGAGTGTTGCGGATCTACCATCCGGATTCACAATGATCAATGAAGTCAATAAGCCCAAAATATTCAAAGAAAAAGAATTGACAAGTTCTTTTGATATAAAAATAATGAGATGAAACCCATATCAAAAAGAACTCAAATAGAAAGTTCGCGAATTAAAACAATGCCATCGAGGATTGAATGAAAATACCTTGACCAAAAGTTGCAGCTTTCCTTCTCACTTGCTTGGAAGCTTAGGACACGAAGATAAAAGATGACCCGAACCTTTGCAATAGCGACAAAAGAGGGGCCTCGGACACTCCCTTGCATAGTGGTTCGTGGAACCACAATTGTAGCATTGACCACGACTAGAGGTAGGAGTCTTTGCTACCGGAATTTCTTGCCTCCCTTTCTTGTAGGGAATGGGGCCTTTGAATTTGATAGGCCTCTTCGAGTTATTGTTGAAGTTCTGTTGGGCACGCACAACTTCAACATCACCTTCATTATCGGCCTCTTCAAGACGAAGAGCGATATCTATAAGCTGATCAAATGAAACCTCAAGTTTCAGGAGTAATGGCTTCTTAAGATTCTTATTCAAGCCATAGACAAACCTCTGATTTTTCTCCATCGGGGTATTAATATACTCAACCCCGTATTTAGAAAGAGATTCAAAAGATGCGACATAATCTGTCACAGAGGATTGACCTTGAACAAGGTCTATAAAACGCCGTGCTAAAGTTACCTTTTCAGCCTCCGGCACAAATTTCAATTCGAATCTTCCCCGGAATTGCTCCCAAGTAAGATCCGCCTCAACGATTTCAGAAATTAAAAGCTCATACCAATCCAATGCTCTTTCTTGGAGCATGCTAGAAGCTACTTGGACTCGATGAAGGTCAATAAGGTTCATGCGAGAAAAGATGCGATCGCATGATTTGAGCCAAGCTTGAATTTCTATAACACTCTCGGATCCCGTGAATGGCCTTCCACCCAAATCAGTGTAGTCTCTGCACAAGCGTGCAAAACTGGATCTAGGATGAGTAGGCTCCTGATTGGGACCCGCTGTTTGAGCGTTCTTGACAAGATCTAAAAGCTGTTGGGCAGACATAAAAACTCCATCCTGGGGAGTAGCACTAGATTGACCGACGCTGGAACGGCCTGGTCTAACCATTTCTCTTCTTTAAGAAAGAAAGAAAGAAGAGGAAAAAGTTATTCTCAAAATAAATATCAAGCAATCTTGATAGATAAAACAAGGAATCATAAGAAAATAGGATAGAATGGTACGAAGACCCGAATAAAATCCTAAAGAACAACTCCTAAGATGGACTTAGGACGATGATCCATGTTAAATTATTCTACATTGTTCCGAAGTTTGGCTCCGATACCAAGCTGTGACGCCCCACCTCTATACCCACGCTAGCCAAGAACACTACTGTGAATGCTGTCGACTAGCACGGAGAATAAGGCTGTTGAGGAGCGACCATCTGTATAATTGCTTTGTGCGAGTACCGATATGCCAGATAAAAATATAACTTTTCATCTCAAGAGGAAATCCGACATACCGACACAAACTCAAAGCTACTACACAGTGGCTATAATATCTTCGGAAACAAATATAGAAATAAACATAACATAAATCAGTCACAGACAATTCATATCACAAAGGCGGAAATAGATATGAATACTACACATGAAAGTGTACATCAGAGCAGTGGTCTAAAAAGATCCACAATAATACAAAAGAATAGCAACACGTGCTATACAAAAGAATACATCTATGAGTCTAAACCTCAAGTGTATACAACAAAATAAACTACTAATCTAAGTAGTTTTCCTAAAGTCAGAGGGATCAATCCCAAGAGAGAAGCCAAGCAGAAGCACCTGAAACATCTCGGTCTGACCCGAGTATTATTTAATAAGAAAATAATAAACGGATCAGTCTAGCTATAAATATCAGATGAAGTGATATATAATAAGAGATATGACATAAACATATAATAATCACAATGCCAAGCTGTGATAAAATAGTAATTGAAAAATCAACAAGAGATTAATCAATATCACAATAATCTACTCAAGATAAAAAGGAATGTCATACTCCTAATTTCATTCACCAAGCCACAATATATGACACATATATCAATGCCCATCGTAAAAGTTGGTGAAACATAAATTTCAGAATTCAACACACGAAATCCAGAAATCACAATAAAAAGGAACAACGACGTCGTACAGCGGGACATCCGATGAACCAAATCACAATAAAAAGGATGGCCAATCCCCAAAAGAAACTGGACATCGACACACCTAAAAAGACATGCCCCACGAACAGTCGAACATCGACGCACCTAGAAAGATACGTCCCATGCTCTAGCATCGACGCACCTAGAAAGATACGCCCCATGCACACATAAATAAACATCGATGCACCTAAAAAGATACACCCCATGCTCTAGCATCGACGCACCTAGAAAGATACGCCCCATGCACAAATAAATAAACATCGATGCACCTAGAAAGATACACCCCATGTAATGTCTAACATCGATGCACCTAGAAAGATACATCCCATGCTAAGTCGAACATCGACACACCTAGAAAGATACGCCCCATGCATAGACGAACATTGACGCACCTAAAAAGATACGCCCCATGTCCCGACTTATTGAGCCAATTGCTCCACGAAGTAAACAAACATCGATGCACCTAGAAAGGTACACCCCATGCATAATAAAACATTGACGCACCTAGAAAGGTACGACCCATGTATAAAATGAGACGAAACTCAATAAAATGAGGAACAGTCCTCCACATAGACAAAGAGACATCGCACATTGCTAGTCTAAACCACAAAGATGATCGTCATGATCAAAGAGAAGTGTCAATTACAATAAGCTAGTAAATATATGAGCTTAGCTTCATGTCCCATAACCACTAGTTTAACTTAAATATTTACGAACAAATTGTAGATCTCCACTAGAAAATTGTCACAAGAGATTCAATCGAACAAGTCCAAGAATTAACCGACAAAGTAAACGCAAGCGTTTCATACCACTTGTTTTACTAAGCCGTTTAATTAGATTTCTCATACGAGTGAGGTAAAGGTTTGTATATACTAATAGATTGGAAAACGGTTTTATAAACGAATTTGGTATTAAAATAGTATTGAAATCGTTTGAGGAAAGAGTTTTGATATTTACTACTAGTATAGAAAACCTTTATATTTTTAAAGTGACAAAGCACAAGGGGGATTGTAGAAACAATCAATCACAAAGATCACATTCGAAGATGTGAATAAAATCCAATGAAATCGATAAAGGATCCATCGAAGTGGATATATCTAAAATTCCCAAAGAAAATAAGTCATCAAAGATGATAATAAATGATGAAAATAAATAGGATCGCCACGAATCGATTTAAATTGGAAATTAAATCCAAACAGGCAAATTGGACTCAAACAGCAGGTTCAGTCGACTGAACAGAGATTTTCAGTCGACTGACCCTGTACCTGGAAATTTTCCAGGTTCAGGAAACTTTCTGTTTCCAGTTTCAGTCGACTGTGCAGAGTTTTTCAGTCGACTGAATCTTGCCTGGAAACTCTCGGGTTTCAGGTTCAGTCGACTGAACAGAGTTTTTCAGTCGACTGAATCATGCCTGGGCTGTTTTTCAACCTTATTCAAATGAAGAGCAAACTCTTCCAAATTGCAACCGGACGGACATTGGCTCTAAGGGTTTATGCCAATCGGCAACCCGACCCTATATGCTCCTCGGTGCATCACCAAAAACATGATCAAACATCCATAAAAGGATTTCACACTAATTTGACTTAAAAACCCAAAAATTGGAGTATTCACAAAATCAATCCAAAACAAGAGCAAATGCACATGAAGAAGTGTTAGGAATTCATACCCAACAACCAAAGATAGTTATAGACATAGACGTGAGATAAAAATCTCACCTTTGCACTAAAATTTATGAAGATGAAGCTTGAAAGCAAAAGGGGAATCAACCACTCTTCAAATCCAACTCTAGAAGCTTGAATCTAAGCTTAAAAGAGAAACATTCCCAAAATTAGGTTTAGGAAATTTATGAAATTGAATGGAGAAAGAGTTGGAGAAGAAGAAGGAGATGCTTACCAAGGGGTTCTTCTTGAGTTTGGAGTAAGGAGATGATTTGCTAAGGAAGTTAGGGCTTGGAGTTTTAATTCTTTTTCCTCTCCACCATTTTCAGTTGGAGCTTGAGTTTGAGGAGTTGGAATGAAGTAATGAGGAGGAAAGGGGGATTGGGACTGAATACATAAGCGGTTAATTGGCTCAGCCCAAACCAAAACCCTAAGCAAAAAGTAGCAAAATTCAACTTTCTCCAAACATATCGAAGCTTATACTCAAAAACGTCGCAAACGGCATTTTGAACTCAATGGAGGTGGTCTCGAGTCCTAATTCGACCGTATGCAAAAAGTAGCTTTTCGGACTAAAATCCGACTAACGATAAAATATTTAAATAAAATATTTAAATATAAAATCGATAAATATGCGGGTTGTTACATTCTTAAAATATTATACTACTTTAGGTAGTGTTTTGAAAATGTTGTATTTCTTAAAGATAACATTTTTGAAATACTATTATATAAAAGTCATATTTTTTCAAGTGTTATGATTTCCAAATTATTAGATTTTGAAATGCTATAACTAAGTATATGGATTTGGAAATATTACCAATTTTTGGAATAAATATTATTTTTGAAAGAGTAATAGCATTTGATTTTGAATGGTTTTAGAATAGATATGTTTTGAAAAAAATAACTGTGTTTTATAATAACGTTTGGTTATTAAAGAGACCGGGATTGGAAGTTGTCATACTCTCTGCGAACTCCGAAAACCACTTTAACAACCGTGTACGCAGTGGAGATTGCAGAATGAAGTAGGATGGTGGCGACATTCTATTGAGGTATATAGGTGGATTCGACCCCCGTGAGTTGGTATAAGGTGGCTAAAATAGGAGCAATCGACGGGCTAATGAGGTAGCTTCTTTGATTGGACACACTTCTACGTATGCCATTCTATTACTTTGTGATTGATTTGTGCGCACCTTTGATTTTGGAAGTGTGGCTCGAGGTGGGCAGTTGCAGCGGCTATGCGTTACCACCGGTCCGGAAGTGCAATTGGTATATCTACCATGACATTTTCTAGTTGTGTCATGTCACCTACCTTTGCGTGCCTTGTACGATTTTGTTTTGTACCATACCTATGGTGTGCCCTTTGACGACGCCCAGTACAGGAGAGATTACGGTACTGTATAAACTGTGGGAATATATAAAATGTGTTAAGGTGGAAAATGTAAAGCCTTAAAGCTATTTTTAGAAATATTATACTTTACCTTTAGACATTATTATAATAGCGTATATTACTACATAGTAGATAGTTTAACGGATCTTTAAAGGATGGGCGGTCCCAAGCATCCTTTAAGTTATTTGTGCATTTCTATTACAGTTCACTTGAGTTGGTTTACATTGTATAAGTATGTATGTCCTGACTCGAGTGTTTTGTGTTTTTGCTTTACGCTCGGGTCAGCCTGAGTATCAGCTTTGGATTTCATCTCCTAGAGCTAGAGGATTTGCTGGAGATTATCTATCTATCTACTCGTCATCTATTTCTACTCAGTATTTCTATTCAGCTTATGTATTAGTGGACATTTATGTATTGGGAATTCTATTGTATTTACTTTTAGACTCTGGTATTTTGTTCTTGTTCTGGGGCTGTGTTTGTAGTAGCTTCATGAACTACTATTATTATTTTTATTTTCACTGTTAGTTATTCTGATTTATCTGTGTCTGTGGTCCTGTGATTGGTTTTATTTGCTCCAAATTATATTACAATCTATTATTTTGAATTATTCAAGTCTAACATGTGTGGTTCATTGTCGATTTGAATGGTCCAAAATAGTGGGTCATTACATTTGGTATCAGATCTTTGGTTTTAGGCAAACCTTAGCCAACGGAGCAAAAAATCATAGAGATAGGGTAGAAATACCCTATAATGAGTGAAATCAATCTTAGAATCATTTCTTTGTGAGAGAACATATTTTAAAATATAAAATGATTTTCAAACGGTTTTTAAAAAAGGATTTTTAAAAGATTATTTTGATATAAATCTTTCTTGTTTTGAAATCAAATGTTTCTCAATTTCATTCCTTTCCTTATCCACCTTGTTAATTAAATTCCTTGATTAGGATTTCCATTCCGGTTGAATCTTGTCTTTTGTTTCTTAATTACCATTTTCCTACTCCGCAGAAGGGCAAGCCTTCTGGTATCTTTGTCGTTACCTCTGCTTCTCCGCCTGCTCCACCTGTACCTGCTCCTGCTCCTAGTGATACCCAAGGTACTCTCCAGGGCACCTTTTCTCGGTTTAATTTCCCTGTTCATGTTTTATTTAATACTGGAGCTTCCTATTCTTTTATTTCTGCGGATCTTTGTGATAAATTTGAGCATCTTCTTTTCCGCGAGATTGCTTCTGAACCTTTGTATGTTTCAAATCCTATTGGTGGTCCTGCGAACCTTAGTAGAATTTGTAGAAGGGTGAAGCTCTTCTATTTCGGTTATCGGTTTTCTGGTGATTTCTATGTTCTAAGTTTTGATGCTTTTGATCTATTGCTTGGAGGTGATTGGCTGAAGAGGCATGAAGCCGTTATCTCTTGTAAAACCCGAACTGTTTCTTTTGTTGGTAATAAAGGTGATTCTTTGGTGATTTAGTGTTGCATGCCTCAGGATTATGCCAACAGTTTTATTTGTTCTCTTGACTCTTCTCCGGATGATCTTGATTCTACCCCTGTGGTCAAACTATATCCCGATGTATTTGTTGAAGTCACATCTTAACCTCCTAAGAGGGAAATTGATTTCCATATTGATCTTATTCCTGGGTCTCAACCTGTAGTTCTTGCTCCTAGAAGAATGGCACCTTGTGAGAAGGCTGAGTCGAGGAAGAAAATTGAGGACTTGTTCTCCAAAGGTCTGAACAGACCTAGCCATTCCGAATAGGGAACAGCGGTGGTTTTCGTCACCAAGTCGGATGGTTCTTTGAGGATGTTTGTTGATTATAGGGAGGTGAACAAGCTCAGTATAAGGAATAGATATCCTATGCCTTGCATCAATGATATGCTCGATCAATTCCATGGAGCTACCGTTTTCTCTCAACTTGATCTTGCCACAGGTTTTCACCAGCTCAGAGTTGTTGAGGAAAGCATTCCTAAGTCTGCTTTCTGTACTGAGAATGGTTTCTATGAATGGTTAGTTATGCCTTTTGGTTTGACTAATGCCCCAGCTTTCTTTGTTGATTTGATGAATCGTGTTTTTTGTGATGTGCTTAACAAGTTTGTTCTAGTCTTTGTTGATGATATCCTTGTCTTCTCCAAGTCAAGGGATGAGCATGAGTCGCATTTGAAATTTTTTTGGAGACTCTTAGAAATCGTTAGTTGAAGGCTAAATTCCCCGAATACCATTTCTAGAAGGATGAAGTCCGATTTATCGGGCATATTGTTTCTAGTAATGGAGTTTCTGTTGATCCAGTTGAATCGCTACGATCGATGTAAGTCTTCCTTCTCTTCTCTCATTGTGGATAGATTGACCAAGTCAGCTTATTTCATTCCGGTCAAGTCTACTTGTTTTGTTTCTTGTTTGGCGGAGATCTATACGAGGGAGATTTTTTGTCTTCGTGGAGATCCTATCTTTACCAGTCAATTTTGGAAAGCTTTTCAAGAACTTTTAGGTACTCATCTGAATCTGAGCACTTCTTACCCTCCACAGATCGATGGTCAAACGGAAAGGGAGAACCAGATTCTTGAGGATCTTCTTCGTGCCTGTGTCCTTGGTTATGGAGGATCTAGGGAAGATCATCTCTATCTCATTGAATTCACCTATAACAATAGTTATCAGGTGTAATTTCAACCTTCTATTTTAATCATGTCATAATCCTTTATCTTTCTCATTTTATCTTTGAATCTCCCAAATTTGAAATTCTATCCATATTTTGAAATCCATTCTACAGTCATCGAGCGAGGGAATGTACTTGTATTAATATTGAATGTTTATATGTTGTGTTGTTTGAGTTGTTGATGTTGATTTTGGTATTAGATCGATTCATCTGATCAACGCTATCGATAGGATTTCCAAAACACTTGAACAGAGCAAATCGACACAATATCGTTTCAAATTTGGTAAATAAAATAAATTTGCATGATTATTATATATATAAGTAAATTTTCTAAAAGATAATTGTTAAATGAATTGGTTAACAAAATGATAGCATTTAATTTTCATTATTGTTTTGTAAACCAATGACTATTGCCTCATAAAATAAATAAATGGAATTATAAAAAATTATAAATTTGTTTGGAATTTTATGCATAGTTTATAAACTGATTTGGAATTTAAATGAATTTAAATTATGGATTTGAGAATTTAATTCAGGTGATTCCAAACTTTGGTTTTAATGTTTAAAATGTATGTCATTTAAAGGTATGTTTGAATATAAATTTTACAATGTTTAAATCTATGCTCTTCTCTTATGTCGTTGGGAAATAATTTCGATGATGGTGCTCGCATCATTAACATTCATTTTCGAGTTTTGAAGTAAAGAGGCCAATTCATAGCTTTGCTACACTTTTGTTTGAAAGAAAAAAATTGATTTAAATTTCTTAAGTATGGCTTGATTTAATATATAAATACATGCTTTTAGATTTGATTTGATTCAATATATAGCATATATATAATCTCTTAATGGTTTGAGGTAAATCAGAGATTTTAAATTCTTAAATTTATGATTCAGGGATGATATCAATTATAAACTGAAAAAAAATTGGATAAATAATTGAACTTGAAATAAATGAATTGGAAAATTTTATTTATAATACTAAATTGCATTCCAATATAACTTATCTAATTATCCAGAAGTTAGGTATGTAATTGGATAATATACCATATAAAATGATGTTAAAAGAATTTATAAATAAACTTGAGTAGTTATGATAAGAGTAAATATACTTAATATATGCGATAGGATATATTAAGTGGAATAAATTTAATAATAATTTGGGATAAAGAGGAAAATGAGGGAAGCTTGCTCCTAGGTTTGTTTGTCCTTTCCGTATTTCAGAGAGGATTGGTTCTTTAGCTTATCGTCCGGATTTGCATGAGAAGTTTTCTAGAATGCATAATGTATTCCATATTTCGCATCTTCATCGATATCTGCATGTTCCATCTTTGATTGTTCAGCCATCTGCTCCCGAGAGTTTGGATATTGAGCCTAATCTTACTGTCGAGAGGAAGCCACTTCGTATTATTAATAGAGGCATGAAGTAGCTAAGAAAGAAATCTATCAACCTGGTCAAAGTACATTGGAGTACGGATGACCGAGATTGTACCTGGGAGATGCAGGAGAGCATGCATGCTTCGAATCCAGAATTATTTATTTCAGGTACTATTTTCTTTTCTATCTTATCTTTCCTTCTTTTCGTGTCTCGTTCCTTTTCAAGAATGAAAAGTTTTGAGTGGGGGAGAGTGTAACAACCCATAAATTTAAATAAATATTTTTAATTCAATTTATTTGAAACTTTGATTTTTAAATCATTTAAAATTTTGAATTTTGGAATTTTCCAATGAATTCTTGGATTTTGTTCATTATAATTTTTTCCAAATAAAATAAAATAATGATTTTGTAAAAACTTTATATTTTGGTCAACTGTGGTCAAACTTTGACTCCCAGTTGAAATTTTTAAATTTGAGTTTTAAATTTTCAATCTTTTTCTTTGAAGCTGAATTTGATTCCGATATTCGTTCTGCTTTTCGTTTCGTCAAATTCTGTTTTATACTTTTTAAATCTGATAAAATTCAGCATTTTACACGCGATCATTTTCCATATTTTATTTGTTATTTTCTATTTGTGGTTTGGGCTTTGATCATTTTATTTGATTTTTAGGCTTGTTTTGCAAGAGGGCTTGGCTAATGGGCTTAGGAAATTTCAAGAGACCTAGGTTTCTTTTCTTTAATATGAAAAGGTGCTTTTCCATATCCCTAGCCGTACAAAGCATCTCAAAAACTTCTCATCTCCTTCTTATTTCACATTCAAAGCTTCTCATCTCCATCTCCTTCTCATTTCATTTCCTGATCAAAAACTTTTACAGTAAGAATTTCATCCTTCTTCACCTTTTTCATTTTTCTTTCTCTTTTATTTCTCAAGCAAGTTCAGCCTACACCATCACCATGCTCCTTGCCGACCTCATCTCCTCCACTCCACCACCACGTATGACCGGCCATCTCCACCACTTCATCTCCACCATAACCAGGCCGTGACCACCATAGATCCAAACCCCATCTTCAATTTCCTTGAAAACCTTAGCCGAGCCATCATATTATCCACTTCCTTATTCCCCTAGCCTCGGCCAACACCTACACCTCCTCTTTTGTCTTGCCGTGACCATCCCATCTCCAGTCCATACCACTCTTGATGATGACCTGACCTGATCCAATACCATGAACCCAGGCCGAGCCGTGCAAACCGAATGGCGAGCCATATTTTCCTTAGGGCCGAACCCAAAGCTCACATACCTTTGCCTCTTTGACTTCGTAATGCCTTTTGCCCTACCATCACTTCATTTCAGTCCATAGCCGTGCCCGTGCATAGGTGCTCCTAAACCATGATGGCCGAGCATGACTTGGTGATAGTCAAGTCCATTTGTGTTGTGGCCGAGCCTACTTGAATGGGTAAACCAATTTTACTTCGTTTTGTTTTCTTTAATTCATATTTGATGTGTTGAATTTTATACTTATGTATGTCTATATTTATTTGTTTACAAGGTTTGAATCTTAGCTCTCCATCCACTCGAATCTAATTCATGGTTGTTTTGCTTTTCGAAGTTCGGTTGTGTGTCTCGAAGTGTCATATCTAGCCTTAGAAGGTGAGTTATCACTCTCGACATTCGTACTTATATAGTTGTGAAACAATGACATGTGAATTGTGGTAATTGATATGCTATGTTGTTAGTAGTTCATACATGCCTGTGACATGATATTTCATGATGTTATAACCTGATTATATATTTGCTACATCACCTGATATGATATGTTATATTATACTGTTTACTTTATTTTCTACTCTCACGCTGCAAGTTCCCTGTTAGTATAGAATCACTATGGGTTGAAATGATTCATACTCAAACGGACTTTAGAATAGGGGAAAATCGTTATGAGTTGAAATGATAGGCTCAAGCGATTTTTATTTTATTTGACTTGGGATTGTGGGTTTGAAATGATAGAACCCGGAATTTTATAAATTGCGGATTTAAATGATACATATCTGTATCACTTGACATTGATTAGAAAATATTATACAGACCCATGGTTAATTTTTTAATTATTAAGTATTTTGAACTTATAAATATATTGAATTTTAATTTAAAATTTGGTTCAATGATTTTTAAATATAATGATATATTTGAATTTTATAAGTAAATAATTGGTTTAAAACTAAATTAAAGATTTTATCTATGATAAATAACTTAATAATTTAAATTTGATTTAATATGGAATTTTAATTTTAACCTAATAATAGTGATAGATTTTATTTTGTGAAATGGATATGTTTTGTATAAATAATAATTTTGATTTAAATTGAAAAAATGACGTTTAAAAGGTTATAGTAGAATTAGTAGCATTTCCAAAATGCTATGTTATTTAGGTTACATTGTTAAAATGTTATACTACTTTAGGTAATGTTTTAAAAATGCTGCTTCTTAAAGATAACATTTTTGAAATGCTACTATATAAAGGTCACATTTTTCAAGTGTTATGATTTCCAAATTATTACATTTTGAAATGCTATAACTAAGCATATGGATTTTGAAATATTACCAATTTTTGGAATGGATATTATTTTGAAAAGAGTAACAACATTTGATTTTAAATGGTTTTGGAATAGATATGTTTTGAAATAAATAATCATGTATTATAATAACGTTTGGTTGTTAAAGAGACCGGGATCGAAAGTTGTCGTGCTCTCTGCCAACTTCGAAAACCACTTTAACAACCGTGTACGCGGTGGAGATTCCAAAATGAAGTAGGATGGCGGCGACGTTCTATTAAGGTATATACATGGACCCGACTTCCATGAGTTGGCATAAGTGGCTAAAACAGGAGCAATCGATGGGCTAATGAGGTAGCACCTTTGATCAGACACACTTTTTCATATGCCATTCTATTACTTTATGATTGATTGGTGCACAACTTTGAGTTTGGGAGTGTGGCTCGAGGTGGGCAGTAGTTGTGGCTATGCATTACCATCGATCCGGAAGTGCAATTGGTATAAGTACCATGGCATTGCCTAGTTGTGCCATGTCACCTACCCTAGCATGCCTTATACGACTTTGTTTTGTACCATACCTATGGAGTGTCCTTTGACGACGCCCAATACGAGGGAGATTACGGTACTGTATAGACTATGGGAATATATAAAATGTGTTAAGGTTGAAATTGTAAATCCTGAATGCTATTATTAAAATATTATACTTTACCTTTAGAAATTATTATAATTGCGTATACTACTACATATTAGATAGTTTAACAAATCCTTAAAGGATGGGCGGTCCCAAGCATCCTTTAAGTTACTTGTGCATTTCTATTATAGTTTACTTGAGTTGGTTTATATTGTATAAGTATGTATGTCCTGACTCGAGTGTTTTATGTTTTTGCTTTACGCTCAAGTCAGCCTGAGTATCAGCTATGGATTTCATCTTCTGGAGCCAGAGGATTTGCTGGAGATTATCTATCTATCTAGTTGACATCTATTTCTATTAAGTATTTCTATTCAGCTTATGTATTAGTGGACATTTATGTATTGGGAATTCTATTGTATTTACTTTCAGACTCTGGTATTTTATTCTTATTCTAAGACTGTGTTTGTAGTAGCTTCATGAACTACTATGGTTATTTTTATTTCCGCTGCTAGTTATTCTGATTTATCTGTGTCTGTGATTCTGTGATTGGTTTTATTAGCTCAAAATTATGTCACAATCTATTATTTTGAATTATTCAAGTCCGACATGTGTGGTTCATTGTCGATTTGAGTGGTCCTAAATAGTGGGTCGTTACCGAAGCCCTACTAGAATTATTCTTCACTCTCTACCTCCGCACAACTATCTCCATAGGAATACACTATGATTCTCAAGTGGATTCCAAATCTGGAGATTCAATCTAGCTAGAAAATAATCAAATCTTCGTAATCAAAGAACTCTTGTAACAGAAATCAGTCTATAGTAAATTGTAAAGTGGATGTAGGATTCATTAATAACCGAACCACTGTAAAAATTCTCCGACTTCTTTCATTTACTGTTCTTTCTTTATATCTGTGATCTTTGATATTGCTCTGTCAAGACAGGGCTGGTGCTTTCAAATTCAAACTAGGGAGTTGGTCCATTTTTTGGATCAACACAGACCTATCATACAATCCCTATGAAGGATGGCTTGGAAAGAGAAGAGGGAATTAGAAGAAAAAATTATGAATTATTGTAGGACTTGATCCGAAGTAGTGCCTCAAGTTGGGGATCGTCGGTCATTTTTGTTGCGCAGGTGGACGATTCTCTAAGGCTATGCGTAGACTACTGACAGTTAAACTAAAGGACTATCAAGAATAAATATCCTTTTCCAAGGATCAACGATATGTTTGACCAACACCACGACGCTCGGATATTTTCTTAATTAGATATTGCTATCAGTTTCCACCAATTAAGGTTCGCAGAGGAGAGTTCCCATAAAAGTTTTTGGACTATCAAACATCTCTACGAGTGGTTAGTTATGTCGTTTGAGCTGACTACTGCACCTTCTTATTTTGTGGATTAAACGAATCGAGTATTTTAAGATATTCTTAATAAATTTATGCTCGTCTTTGTTGGTGACATTCTTATACATTTAAAGATAGGGAGGAGCACAAATATCATCTCTATGTCTTACTCGATACCATAATAAGCCATGTGAGTAAGTTTTTTAGGTGTCATTTCTAGGAATCAGAAGTTAGGTTTTTGGGGAATGTTGTTTCGAGGGAAGGCATATCAGTGGACCCAGCTAAAGTTGTTGCGCTTCGAAACTGAAAGAAACATGAATGTGTGATGGAAGTTAGAAGTTTCTTGGAATTGGCAGGTTGTTTCCGCATGTTTATCAAGGACTTCTCGAAGATTGCTTCTCATCTGACGAGGGTAACAAAGAAAGATGTTAAGTTTGTTTAGATTCTAAGTGTGACCAAGCATTCAATGATTTGTAGTGCTCCTGTTATGACCATTCCAAATAGGAATGAAGGTTTAATCATGTATACGGATGCTTGTGGAACTGGATTGGGAGCAGTTCTGATGCAGTATGGGAAAGTTATTGCATATGCGAGTCAATAGCTAAAGCCACATGAGAAAAATTATGCTACGCACGATTTGATGCCTTTGGTTGTTGTCTTCGCACTAAAGATGTGAAAGCATTATCTTTCGGGTGAAAGTTTCAAGTTGTACACAGACCACAAATCCTTAAAGTACCTATTTACTTGGAAAGATTTGAATTTGAAGTAGTAGAGATAGTTGGAGTTTCTCGCTTCTTATGATCTAGAGATTCTTTATACCTTTGGGAAAGCAAATGTTTTTGGTGATGCGCTAGGTAGGAATGTCGCAATGGTTGCAAACCTAGAAGTTAAGCTAGTATTATTAGAGAGGATTGCATCAAGTCAAGAGGTAGATCTTATTTTGGCTTTACTTTAGCAGGATGCTAAAGAAAGTATTGTTTCTAGCTTCAAGGTTGATCCCTGGGGAATATTGAAAATGAATGGGCATATTTGTGTTTCGGATTTCGATGGACTTGTGCAAGAACTGTTAACAAAATGCCACCACTCAATGTTTTTTTTTCATCCAGGAGCGACCAATATGTTCGAGGTTATGAAGAAGGTATTCTGACAGAAGGGATGAAGTGAGATATTTCAATCTATGTGAGTCGTCATGCAAACTGCCAGTAGATTAAGAGTGGCCAAAAGAAGACAACTGCACTGGTTCAGCCACTTGAGATCCCAAAGTGGAAGTAGGAGCAGATGTGACGACCTACCTTTTTGGACGGTTTAAATTGACAATAACCAACACATGTCTAACTCAAACCATTCAAAGTGAAGGATTGTCAATGGGATAAATAAGAAAATAAGAGAAAAGAAGGGAAAACAAAAAATAGAATCTCGCAGCAGAATTGAAAAAAAAATGATAATCAAACAAAAAGTTCACGAAGCTCTTTCACAATGTACATCGATTACACAAATTTTACACAAAATCAGAGTACAAACAACAACATACCAATAATGATGCAGTGGAATAATACTAATAGTATAATACCAAACTCCATCTTCATCCTCCAGAAATAATGTCTTCGACACCGAGAAGCTCAGGCTGACCCAAGCATAATGAAAAGACAAAACACTCGAATCGGAACTAAAAGTTCTTATATAAGTTAAATCAACAGCAAACAAATATAAGTGTAATAGCTTCAGATATGCTTATGGGATTTCACATCTCCTATCCAATGTATAACGTATATGCAATAACTTAAGAGACGTTACGTGATTTTCCATCTCTTAAGGATTCATTAAACTATTTATATGTAGTAAAATACGCTATATATATGTAGTGTCTATCAGTAATGTAAAGTATTAAAATAGCGTTAAGGCGTTACCATTATCCCCCTTAACACATTTTTATATAAGCACATAGTCTATACAATACTATAAACTCCACCGTAAACTGGTGGGCTACCAGAGAGCACTTCACAGGTACAACGCAAAAGAAAAGTCATAGTGGGCATGATCAGGATAATTTGACAAGGCAGACGAGGTTATACCTACAGTAGGATTCTACCGGATTAGGGAACAAGGCTGGTGGTTACAGCATAGCTGTAGCTACCGCCCACCTCGAACAACACTCGCGTAATCAAGGGTGGCTACCAATCAATCACAAAGTTAGAGATATGGTATCGAAGAAGTATATCCAATCGGAGGAGCGACCTCACTTAGCTTAGTTATGGCTCCTCTTTTAGTCATTTTAATTATGACTCAAAAGTCAAGCCTATCCATCATCGTTCTCTTTTTTCAAATTTAGCAAATTCCTCCAATTCAAAGACTTTATTCTGGATAACATCCATCGCATATGCAGTTGTTAAAGTGGTTCCAATATTGATAGAGAGTATGCCAATAAGGGGACTTGGTCTCTTTAAGAACCAAACGTCATTTTTCACATCGGTTGGTTCTTTTACATTTCGAAATCGATTCATATTTGATGTCAAAAATATCTTATTCAATTCAAAATATCCTTTGTTTCAAAACCATCATATTTACTCAAAATATGTCATTTATGTCATTTCAAATTCCAATGTAGGCTATAACCACATTCACATTTAAATCCACGACTTAAATATAAACATTCCAGCTTTGCATAGTTTGAAATTTTTAGAAAACGGTTTTAATAGTTATAAATAATTTAAAATAGTTTATATAGTTTAGAGATTTAAAACAGTTTAATATAAAATGGATTGAGTACTGAAATTGTTTTATATAGTGAAATAGTTTGGAAAATCAAAATAATTTGAGTACTAAAAATAATAGATTTTAAAAAGTTCATATTAAAATAATTTATTTTGAAATAGTATCATATCAAACTGTTTCTTTCCATTTCAATAATCTGGACCCATGTCCAAATTTCTAATCAACAAAACTCAATTTCTAATCTTTCAAATCAATTTACTTCAATTTTCAAAACATTCACTTTAACTTCAAATTCGATTCAACAATTCGATTCAGTGATTTAAATTTCAATCCAATTACCATTCCAATTAATATCAATTTCATGTCCAAATTTAATTTACTGAATATAATCACTTAAATAAAATTAAACTTCATCGTTCAGTTTAAAGTTCAAACTTTAAAATCAATCAATTTTCAAAATTAAAGTCATGTATCGATTTATAACTTCACATTTCAAATTCAGTTCTTTAAAACAATTTCTTTAAACAACTTCAATTTCAACATTTCAAAGCTTAATTTGGAAATAATTCAATTCATAAAAATGCACAATTTATTTTCTTTAATATCATTTAATCAAAATCCAAAAATCAAAATTTAAAAACCATTTAATTTAACCAATCCAGTATCCATATCTAATTTTCTACCCTATGGCCAAGTGAATAGTTATTTCAATTTTAATTATAGGGATAGATATATATCAATTTCAATCCAAATCAAGTGTTATAGGTATATATCAATTCAACCTATTTCTTAATGAGGCATTTTACTAGAAGGACAAACTTTGCAGTTCAATTAGTTTCTAGGACACACATACACAAAAATTAATCTCAAGGCCAAAGTCAACAGAATAATTACTTTTAAGGACAAAGTCAGCCGTCCAATTACTTTCAAGGACATAATTTCATAGGTTTTTGGGCCTTAAAAACCAATTATTTTGCAATTTGCCTTAAAAGTAATTATTTCAGTTGTGTGTCCTAGAAACTAAATGCACTTGCTAAAGAGGCCCTTGTGGCTAATTTCCACTTTCTTAATTTATTAGAAATAAGTCAAATAACTGTTTACATGATTTCACTTAATATATAGAGCGATAATACATATATATAAGAATAAATAAACATCCAATCGTCCAAAATGTCAACAAATAGACATCCATCACAATCAACTTCCAAATTAGTCAATAAATCACAGTAATTAACTGGTTATCAATATCAGGTATTTAACTATCAAGTTAATCTCAATATTAATTTAAATGGCAATTTAATTCAATAAAATTCAAATTAAATCTAAACGACAATTTAAATTACTAAACAATAATCAATAAAAATTCTTATCATATCCTAAATTTAATTCAACTAACATAAGATGGTTTTGTATTGCATGAGTGGTTTAAATCACCCGTTTGATTAATAGCCGATTATCGAAACAGAATCGCAGAATCTCAACAGTCTCCAACTACAACCAAATCAATTTCATGTTGTCCAGAATTTAAATATGAATTCAATAGAAGAAATCGAGCTTGAATCGTAGTTTATATGCAAAAGATATTCATGTTATAAGAAATTTTATTAAAATAATAATTGGTGCACGTTTAATATAAAAAAACAAAGTTTTATGCTTACATTTTTCTCAAGATGAGGCTTCAAGCAAAGATGGAAGAACAAACTAAGATAAGGGTAGGACGTGTGGTAAAAATGAAAGAAAAAAATGAAATTCGTGTTTCATGAGAGAGCTTTTGAATTTGCAAAAATGAGAGCTTTTGAATTTTCTCACATTAAAATAATTTGAGGAAAGAAAGATTTGAAATGGAGATCTAAACATAGGAAATGAGATAGCGATAAAAAAATGAAGGAGTAGGTTTAAAACGTGAACAATTTTATGATAAGCATATACCTTCAGTAAAGAACAATTTGAACTAAACAAATATGAGGTGCCAGGATAAACAAAACGCAAATGAAGAAATAAAATTGCAGGTTATTTAATAATAAGGAAATGTACATGGAGGGACAAAAATGAATGTTACGTTTTGTTTTGGAAGCTTCAGGCATTAATAATGCATAAGAAAATTTACGTATTAATGGGAAAGTTTGCCAACAAAAGGAAAATGAAATTTTACAAATTTAATTTTCTTTTAACAACACACAATAAATAATATTATACTTACCTTAAAAATGAAAACATTCAATTTGGTTTTCCTAAAATGATCTTATATGTCCATTAGAATGCCCTTTCTATTTGACACAAAACGTGCCTTTCTTTTATTAAATCTATTAATTGCAATCAACGTTTTCTTCCCTTTTAATCAAAATATTTCAATTGCACTAATTGCAGCTAATTACAATGTTAAATGTCAAAATAGAAAAACTAAAATGGAAGAAATACAAAACAATTGTTTCCTTTAGTCATTTAGCATGTTTATAAATTTATTGTTTATACACTAGTGTAATAAATAACTTACTTAAATAAATGATTCTCCTATTCTTATAATCAATCTGTATGCTAAGACACAGTTCGATCGGACATATATTTTTCCCCTTTAAATCAATCATTCTATTCTTTATTTTAATTAAATTTAACTTACATTCACAAATCAAACATTCATTTTATTTAATAAAAATATTCTTTTTACTAAATCAAACTTTCCTTATATTTTCACAAAACATAAGCTACGTTTAATTACACTTATAAATTTACAATTTAGTATCATCTCTCCTATTAATTGAAATTATTCAATTACATTAACAGTTGATTGCAAAGATGGATTTTCAAAATGGAGTAAATAAATGTAATGAGAAATAGAGCAATTATTTCCCATCTAATAGTAATTTGAACATATTTGTACACTATTGGTACAAACAGGAATTACACATTTCTTACTAAATAATAGTTTCTCATCTCTGCAATCAATCTTTCACCTAACAACCATTCCAAATAAATAAAAATAGGATTTCTTCTTTAATGAAGAAACATTTATTATTCCAATCAATTTTTTTTTTTAAACATTAACTTGACTGTTATCAATAGCAATAATACAAACAATTACATCAACAGAGACAACTTTACAGATAAAATAAAACAAACAATAGTCACTACAAGTCAAATAGCAGTTAACTCAAATGGACCTGAAATGAAAGCAAGCTAAGGCAAAAGTACCAGATTATCCAGAAGCTCCCATGGCAGCAATAATTGATACCATCTCACTTTAAATTGTCAACAGTCTTCAAAAATCTGAGTATATTACCATGAATCTGATTATACAGCTGAGAAGAATTCTTGATTCCTATACCAAATATTCTATTATTCCTCTCTTGCCAAACCTCATAAATCAATCTCTTAAGTAACTTTAACAAAAGCCTAGTTTCGTGAGACTTCCATCTAGTTGCTTTGAAAATATTAAACCACTCAATAGAACTTACAGGCGAAGGCTTATAAAATCCACCATTAGATAACAGCCTATACCAAATTTGAAATACAAATGGACACTCAAAAAATAAATGAGTATTGCATTCTGTTCCAGATTTACAAAAAACACATAAATCCTCTGAAATAATACCTATTCTACAAAGTTTATCCTTGGTATTTAAAGCATTAGCCATCACTTTCCATAGCAACAAATTTTCTTTTGCACTACAACCTGTCTTCCAAATTCTAGTGTACCAGGGAAACTGTGAACTATTTTCACAGAGAGACTTGTAAACAAGCTTAATAGAATGATTAATCTTCTTCCCAGACCAGATTAGAGCATTGTCAGAATTGATAATAGGGTTATTAGAAATGAGATTCCATAAATTCCTTAGATGAAATGAGCTGGAATATGGTAAAACTATACAGTCATCATGAACAAATTCATCAACTTTAGCCTCTTCTGAAATTCCAGAATTTCTTCTCAAGTTATAATAAACAATAGAACTTAAGATTAATCCCTGTTTAGCCCACGGAGAATGCCAGAAGGACAATCCTTTAATCAGTACATAATTGCATTGTATAAAAGGTATAAATGATTCTCTAAGCTTAAGAATACACCTCCAACTCCAACTACAGCTTTTTGGTATTGGCATAGTCCAGAAATTTCTCTTACCAATAAGATTGTGATTAACCCATTGAGACCATAGATTCTTATCAGTTGTAAAAATCTTATTGAAATACACTGAAATTGAAGCTTTATTCCATTGATAAATATTTGTTATTCCAAGACCTCCATGCTTTTTAGCATCAAACAGTTTATAGAAAGATATAGGAATAAGTTTTCTTGAAAAAGGATCACCATGCCATAGGAATTTATTAAGTGCACTAGATATCATATTAATCAGCTTAATTGGAAGAATATAATGCCTAGTCCAATAAGTTGTCATGGCCACAGCAATTGATTGAATAATAGTTAATCTACCAGCTTGTGATAGTTTATCAGTTGGCCATATCAGAAGCTTTTCAATAATCTTTTCAAAAAGAGGCATACAATTTTGCTTGGTAATTCTAGAGCTGATCAAAGGAAAACCCAAATAGAAAGAATTTTTAGATAATTCTTGAAGACCCGAGAATTTGATGATATCATTTTTTTCCAAAGAATTCAAACCAGCAACCAAAATATTAGATTTAGATAGATTTATCTAAAGACCAGTGATGGAATAGAAGAGTTGCAGAGAAGAAATAATGCACTGAATATTATTATAAGTAGGCTTTGTAAAAATGACCAAATCATCAGCAAAAAGAAGATGAGTGATTAAAGGTTTCTTACATTTGGGATGAAGCTGAATGGCTTTTTTAACAACAAGATCCTTCAGAATAGAATTAAGAAGCTCCATAACAATTATGAACAAGTAAGCTGAAATAGGATCACCTTGCCTAACACCTTGTACACCTTTAAAATATCCATACAAACCACCCTCCCTCGAAATAGAATACATAGGTGATGATATACATGTATAAATCCAAGCTAAAAATGGTTTTGGAAAATTCATTTTAGACATAACAGCTAAAATAGAATTCCAATCAATAGAGTCAAATGCCTTCTTAATATCCAACTTTAACATGCATCTTGGTGAAATGTATTTCCTCCCATAACCAAACAATAATTCTTGAGTCAAAAGAATGTTATCACTAATTGATCTGCCATTTATATATGCAGCTTGATTATTGGAGATAATGAATGGCAAGACTATTTGTACTCTATTAGCTAAAATCTTTGAGATGATCTTATAGATGATATTACAACACGAGATTGGCCTAAAATCAGCAACTGAAGTTGGATTCACAATCTTAGGAATTAATGAAATAGCAGTAGCAGATAGACCAACAGGAAGCTTATTGTGAAGAAAAAAGAATTGAATTGCTTTAACAATATCAATACCAATAACATTCCAACTCTGCTGTATGAAATGTGCATTATAACCGTCTGGGCCTCCACAACTATTACTATCCAAACTAAACACAGCAGTTCTGATTTCATCAGCAGTTATTTCACAAATCAGAGAATTTGATTGGGAGTTAGACAAAGTAGGAAGTGAAATATTAAAGAGAGGTTTAATATCAGGAATGAAGGAAATGGATGGAGCCAAGATAGATGTAAAATATTGAACAAAGGCCTCATTAATACCATCAAAAGAATTCACCAAAATCCCATTCATATCCTTAATCTGAAAAATGCAATCTCGATTTCTTTTAACTTTAAGGAAGTTATGGAAATATTTAGTATTCCTATCTGCCTCTTTCTCCATTTTCAAATGAATTTTCTGTTTGAGTGAAGACACTTCCCTTTCAATAACTTGTTCGAGATCATTCTTAATTGCAATTCAACATGTTTTAAGAAAGAATCAAAAGGCCTAGCACACAAGACTTCCTGTATCTTAACAAGCTCATTTCTAATCCGAGTAGAAAGTTTAGATTCATTACCAAAATTAGCTGCAGACCAAACCTTTAGGTGAAATTTAAGCACTTTAATCTTGAGAATAATATTTTCTAGAGGGTCCTTTCCAAATTGCATATTCCAAACCTGTTTCAGAATAACATGAAATTCCACCTGCTTTGTCCAAAAATTAAAAAATTTAAAAGAGCGTTTCCCTCCACAAAACTGATCAACTCCCCAATGAAAAATTAATGGACAATGATCAGAGAGTGATGGCTAAAGAATTTGATAAAATGATTTTGGCCAAGAATGAAGAAATGGAAGATTTATAAAAATATGATCAAGTTTACAAAGAGTTGCATTACCATTCCTATTACAGTTAGACCAAGTAAAATTTGATCCAAAGAATTTAACAGGAATTAGATTAGATTGATATATAGCACTATTAAAAGGAGAAATATCCTTAAGAGATAAAGGACAACCACCATATTTCTGATTACATGCAAACATACAATTAAAATCACCACCTATGAGCCAAGGAATAGAGAGAGAATTTAAAGATGGAAGTTTATCCAAAAAGACCTGTCTCAAAGATAAAGAATTATGAGCATAAACTGAAGTTAGAAGGAAATTCAAATTTGAGGGTGAATGAATACAATTATAGTCAATGTATTGATCAGAGGCACTAATTCTGGAAAGCTTGAAAAAAGAAGGGTTCCATAAAGTTAACAGTCTACCATAATTAGATTCAACAAAGTTATGATCATATAACCAAGAGGGAGATATCATGCGAGTAGCCTTGAAAGTAGATTAATTTCATATAGACAGTTATTGAAAATTTACATATAGACAGTTATTAATTTCATTCAAACCAATGTCATTAAAATAAACAATAACATATCTTATCATCCTTAGCTTATTGCAAACATGTTTCATTAATAGAAATTTTAATTAAGCTCATAATTTGTATTATAATTTAATTTGTATCAATAAAATCTTAATTTTTTATTCCAACAAATTTATTCAAAAGAGCTTATTTAATTGAATATTTTTAATATGAAAATATGGGTCGTTACAATCTCCCCCACTCAACATCCCCAAAAAGGAACAAGAACGAATCAAGAGGTTTGATATATTTTTATTCAAAATAATCAATTTATAAAAATTTTAGTTTACATTGTTAAGTTTAGTAAAAATTTGTAAATAACCCAACTTCCATCAAAAAAATTCTATGTCTTAAATTTACGAAAAATTTCGGCAGAGCCTCCTTTGCGCGGATAGGTCCGAAAAGATAATATATCAATAAATTATATATATATATATATCATATTTAAATAATAAAACATCCCAAACCGTGGGAAAAACAATAAAATTTCGTTTCCAAACCATAATTTGAAAACGTACCTATTTGTAGGGTAAACAAACTTTATTTATGAAATCAAAAGCAAATGCTATTGCTTCCATAAGCCTATATTTTACTTACATAGTCAAAAGAGTTGAAATTATGTAAAAAAAATATTTATTTTGTTTTTTCAAATATAGCACAAGAAACATACAATATCTAATAATCATATGCAAACAAAAGCAGTACAACCATTATATGCAACAAAGGAATCAATCATACATCCATAGCAACCAAAAACTAATGGTTTGTTTAGATTTAGAAACTTTTCATCATACAAGGGTAATAAATAAACTACCAAGTGTATCTTATGCTCAACAGCCTTAGACAATTACTATATATTATTCATATAACCATAAACAATTTGAAGTATCATCTCCTAAACTTCCCATAAGCCAAACAACATTGAATTTTTAATATTATTTAAGATTATTCTATTGGTTTCTTTTCACGTTTTTTACTTTCCATTTATATTCATTCATCCATACAATTTCATTTTTTTCATTCATTTACTTACATAATTTTTTTTCCGTTCAAGTATTGAAATCATCAACGAATCCATTATTAAAGTATTACATCCATTTCATTGCGATTTAATTCACAATTATTGTTAGTTTGATTTCAATTTAATATTAATATTCATTTGTGAATCATTTCAACTTAAGTTTCTTAACTTTTTAATTTACATTCATTTCTTCACATACAGTATCACTTAATAATAAACTTATTTGTGGCTCATTTTAGCATTTCTTAGATAATATTCACTTCCTACCATTCAATCTAATTATAAATCACTTCAAAACATAAACATAAGTTTATAATATTCTTGTAACATCTTAATTCTTTTTTTTATAAACATATGTTCATTTTGAAGCATTTTTTTGTTAAGATTTTACTTGTATAATATTCTATTACATATTCATATTAACATTTCAACTTTTAAACCTTTCCGGTAAGTTGTATATCTATTTTTAGAATGTAATTGAGTGTTATACAAATTATCTTATTCATTTTAGTTAGCAAAAATGTTCAATAGTTTACACCTTTTAATTTTCATTATCTTTTAATTTACAAGTGACAAATCTCCAATTTCTTTACAATTTCATTAATTATATAGCTTTTAATTTCTTATTTCTCATTTTAAAAGTTTCCAACCATTAAAATAGTTAAGATTTCATTTCATACGATTTGAAATCCCTAATTTATAGAAACTTAAGAACTGAATACCAGGTTCTATTTAAAATCATCTTTAAATAATATATACATTTTTGTATCTTATATATATATCGAACCATATTTAGAAATTTTAGAATTAAAAATTATTTCACCAAAACAATTGTGTAGCAAAGCTACTATAGTGGTGTTTCCATTTTGAAACTCGAAAATAAACGTTGATGATGCTGCACAGTCATCATCGAAATTATTTTCCAACGACAGAAGATAGAAGTACAGAACTTGCTTCTTTTTTAAAATTCATAAAAATATTTCTTTCAAATCCCATTGAAAATATTTCTATCCGAAAATACTTCCAAATAATACTACTATTATATTCCTAAATCTTTGAAAACCAATTTCAAAACTCCAAAACTTAAGTTTAAAAATTCCAATTCATATTCATTTTATTTGTAAAATTTCACTTCCTAACAAACAAACATATCACATACAACTATATCCATTTATAGAAATTATTCTTTTGTATACAAAATATAATACTAGGTAAAATTATTTCATTTACCTATTTTTAAACAATATTGTGTTGATTTACCCTGTTCAAGTGTTTTTTCATTTACGCTAACAAATACACTCTCTCATATATACACACTAGGTAAAATTCTACACACTAGGTGAAATTACCCTGTTCAAGCGTCGATTTACCTATAGTACTTGGTAAAATTATTTCATTTACACTATCAAATACACTCTCTCATATATACAAATTCAAACTCTTCTCTAATGAGTTAAACCCCAAGCAGGCTAAGGTATCTATAAACCTAAGCTCTGATACCAACTTTGATGACCCACCTCTTTGGACGGTTTAAATCGACAATAAGCCACACTTGTCCAACTCAAACCATTCAAAGGTGAGGATTGTCAATGGGATAAATAAGAAAATAAGAGAAAAGAAGGCATAGAATCTCACAACGGAATTGAAAAATATAATAATCAAATAAACAGTTCATGAAGCAATTTTACAATATACATTTGATTACACAAATTTTACACAAAAATAAAGTACAAACAACAACATACCAATAATGATGCAGTAGAATAATACTAATAATATAATACTAATTCCATCTCCATCGTCCAGAAATAATGTCTTAAACATTGAAAAGCTTAGGCTGACCCGAGCGTAACAAAGGACAAAACACTCCAGAACTGAAAGTTCTTATATAAGTTAAATCAACAACAGACGGATACGAGTGTAATAGCTTTAGAGATATTTACAGGATTTCACATCTCCAATCCAATAACTTAAGAGATGTTACGGGATTTTTCGTCTCCCGAAGATCTGTTAAACTATCTATAGGTAGTAAAATACGCTATTTATATGTAGTTTCTATCAGTAATGTAAAATATTAAAGTAGCGCTAAGGCGTTACCATTATACCTCTTAACACATTTTTAAATAAGTATCGTAGTCTATATAGGACCATAAACTCCACTATAAATTGGTGGGCTATCAGGGAGCACTCCATAGGTACAACGTAAAACAAAAGTCATAGTGGGTGCGACCAGGATGATATGACAAGGCGCACAAGGCAATACCTACGGTAGTACCGGATTGCGAAACTAGGCTGGTGGTAACACATAGCCGCAGCTACCGCCCACCTCGAACAACACTTCCATAATGAATGGTGGCTACCAATCAATCAAAAAGTAAGAGATATTGTAATGACCTGCTATTTTGAACCATTCAAATCGACAATCATCTACACATGTCAGACTTGTATTGCTCAGAAGAACAGATTGTCATTTTATATTTGGCAGAACTAAGCATATACAGTGAATAAATCAATCACAGAATCATAGACACGGAGTAATATAACAACAAGCAGTGGAATAGATAAATAGTAGTTCATGAAGCTACTACAACATCAGAGTCTAAAACAAGATACAACAGAATCTCAGATACAAAGTAGTCTCGAATACATAATCAGATGACAAGTTTGAACACAAACAACTGAAAACAAGTAAAATAACTGAAATTTAATTAGGTAAAAGATCTTCAAGTAAAGCTCCAAAGGTGACTCTCAAATGTCATGACACTCAATCTAACCCGAGCGTAAAGCAAAACACAAAACACTCGAGTCAGGATTAACATTCTTATGCAAGTAAATCAACTCAAGTGAAATGCAAATAACTTAAAAGGATGTTTGGGATTCCCATCCTTTAAGGATCCGTTAAACTATCTACATACATAGTATAATACACTGCATAGATAATGTCTATAGTAAAGAAAACTATTAAAATAGCGTCAAGGCATTACCCATATCCCCTATAACACATTTTTATACAAATGTCATAGTCTATATAGTACTGTAAACTCCGCCAAACTGGTGGGCTATCAGGGATCACCGCATAGGTACGACACAAACCAAAATCGTAGTAGGTGCGATAAGGCATGTGGCAAGGAACACCAAGCAATACCTAGGGTAGGATTCTACCATTTTCCAGAATGGGGCAGGTGGTAACACATAGTAGCTACTACCGCCCACCTCGAGACACACTCCCAAAATCAAAGGTGCATCCAATCAAATCACAAAGTAATAGAATGGTATCGAAGAAGCATGCTCATCGGAGGTGCGACCTCACTTGGTCCAAGTATAGCTCCTATTTTAGCCACATCAAGCTGACTCGCGGGAGTCAGGACTGCGTTCATACCTCATACAGAAGTTCGCCAAACCATCGTATTTCGTTCTGGCAGCTCCACCATGTACATAGTTGTTAAAGTGGTTTTCGGTATTGGCAGAGTATGGCAATATCCGATCCCGGACTCTTTAACAACCAAATGCTTATTTCACACCGTGGTCATTTTATTTCAAACTGTTCATACTTCATATCAAAATATCATATTTATTTCAAAATCATATCACTTTCGAGATCATTATTCAATTTTTGAAATCGTATTTATTTTCTAAATCATTATTCACTTTAAATTATAATTCGCTTTAAATTATAATTCACTCCCAAATCAGAACCACAAAATAGGTTAAATCATCATATCAAAATATTTGCATTTAAATCCATCAAATCTAAATTATAACAGCTCCAACTTAAACAATTTAATATTGAAAATAATTTATATATATTGAAATGGTTATAATATACACACACACACACACACACACACACACACATATATATATATATTAAAATATTTTATAGATTAAAAGATTTTATACCAAAAATAGTTTCAAATTAAAATTGTATCTTCCAATTTCAAAAATCCATTCAAATCAACTTTTGTTCAAAAATTCAATCTAAATCAATCTCAGTTCAACTATTTCAACTAAAACAAATTAGGGGTTCAATTCAAATTCTCATTAAAACCATTTTTAATTTATATCAAATTTAAAATCCAGGTTTGAACTACAAATTTAAAACACTTCCAATTCAATAAGTTTCAAAGTTTAAATATTCAAACGTTTACAGTAACTTAATTTGATAAATTTCATTTAGGGGCATTTCACCATAAAGACAAACTTTGCAGTCCAATTAGTTTCCAGGACACACATTCAAAGAAATTACTTTCAAGGTCAAAGTCAGCAGAATAATTACTTTCAAGGACAAAGTCAACAGTTCAATTATTTTCAAGGACATAATTTCACAAGTTTTTAGACCCTAGGAGCTAATTATTTTGTGTTTTGTCCTTGAAAGTAATTATTTCGGTTGTGTATCCTAGAAACAAATTCCACTTGCTAAAGAGACCCTTGTGGCTAATTTCCACTTTCATGTATTTTTCAAAATTCAACTTTAATTTAAATTTAAATTTGAAAATATTCACTTAATAATTTTTAATAACATTTAAATATCTCAAATTACAGATTTAAATCAATATTAAATATTCAATTTAAATTTTATTTAGATTTAAATATATTCATTCAATCGTCTTAAATCAAAATCAAGTTATCAAGTTATAAAAACATACATTTAAAATCACAAAATCAATAATTTCCAAATCAATTCTTATTTATATTCAATTATTAACCAATTTAAATATCAAGTCAACTTATATTTATCTTTCCAACCTTTGTTATTAAAGTTATTAACAAAATTTATCTAAAAATATTAATATAAATTTTATATAAATATTTAAACATATTATATATATACTGATTAAATTAAATTGTATTAAATTAAATTATATTAAAATTTTATTAAATTAAATCATATTACTAATCTATTTTAAATCTCATTTTATATATTTTTAAAATAATAAAATATAACTAAAATTTTATAATTTACATTTTGAAACTTAACTTATAATTTTAAAATTTCCAAAATATATAATTTTAAGAATCTAAATTTTACACACATAATAAAATTAAAATATCCATATGTTATATTTTAGAATCAATATTTTAAAATCAATATTTATTAACCCATATATATTTTCTTTTCAAAATTTTGGAAATCATTTAAAAATAAAGTAACGATATCCGTATATAATTTTCTACCCTATGGTCAAGTAGTTTGGATATTTATCATTTCAATCCACAATAATTTTAAATTTACGGGTATATATTATTTCATCCCGTATCCCAAATTTTCAAAAATCAATAAAATCGCTTGGGTTTATCATTTCAACCCATAACGATTTTCCCTACTCTATAAAATCATTTGGGCATGTATCATTTCAACCCATAGGGATTTCCTAAACTAATAGGGAACCTGCGGTGTGATTGAAAACAGATAATTAATAGCATAGCATATAAGGAACTTGCAACTGCGAATCATAAATTAACATATTATACATGTCAATGTAACTGTCATGCAAAGCAACATATCATCATGTATATCACACACGCACACACACACACACACACACACACACACACACACATATATATATATATATATCAAAGTGAGCATCGTATAAAATCATATATATTTTAACTGAACTAAATCCTAGCTGTAATAAACATTTCAATGGTCAATTCAAGTGATGCTATTTACTTAAACATAAAATTGTTTATCATGAGTGATTGCTCACATTTCGAGGCTGGAGAAATTTCACAATGAAATGAGCTACAAATCCAAGCTCAAATTCAAAATCAAAGCACGATGGATTTGAATCGATGAAAACAAAATATATAATTTTAAAATCTAAAATTTACTCATATATTTAAAATAAAATCTTCATATTATATTTTTAGAAAAATAAATATTAATTAGAACACATATTTTTAAAAAATATCTATATAATATATTTTTAAAAAATCAAAATTAAATAAAACATACATATATCGTTTCAATTTTTTAAATATATATATATATATTTAAACATAACATATATATTAAAGTCATTACAAAAATCTATATTAAAATATTAACATAAATTTAAATAAATACATTAAACATATTGTATATATACCTTTGATTATATAAACATATTATATATAAACCATTATCAAACGTATTATACAAAAAAATTGTGGTGGAGTGCTAGACAGTTGACGTGGGTTGGCATGGAGAGTGAAGGATGACACGATAGGCTGGTGAGGGTTCTCTTGGTTTTAGGGTGGTAGAGCGAGGGAGTGGAGGCAGTCGGTAAGCTTTAGGTGGAGGGAAGAGTGTTGATGATGGATTAGGAGGTATGGTGCTATATCGTATGGGTTGTTTGCTTCGACGAGGAGAAGGACAACTGGTGTTGCAGCTATGGGTGATTGGTCGGCAAAGAAAGAAGAACTTCGGAGATTGTAGGAGGCAAGGCAGGGGAAGGTTTCTACTTTGGAGAGATATAGGGTAATGGGTTTTGCGAGTTAGTGTACGGGTCCAGGTGGGTGCCTGCTGTCGAGTGGAGATTGTGGCATTATGTGGAGCAGACATGGAGGGGATGACTGCTACAATGGTGGGGAAGGAAGTGAGGTGGCGGGTTTGGGATGGGAATGTTGGCATGACGTTCGAGTGGTGGGGGAAACTCGGATGATATTGGAGGTGAAGGAACGAGTAGCTGTTGGCAAAACATAAAGCGCGAATACCAATGTCAACATATAATAATATATATAAAGCATGAATACGGACGAGGATAAAACTTTATATATAAAGCCAAGGCTAGCTTCAGGTTATATAATAGCTTGCATGATATTATATATATGTATATATGTATGTATGTACATATATTTTGAAACGGAATGGCAGAACAAACCACAGGAAGGAGAGAGGGTTAAAAGTCACACAACAAATATATAATGAAATGGTGGAATAGAGAAGGTCATATGTTGAATTTTAGAAATATAAATGCTAGTGGCTACTGATTTTCTGTCGTTTGACAATGACTGGACACGTAATATTTTAGAAACTCAAAATGGATACCAGTACTGTAACGACCCGAAAATTTAAAAGGCTTTAATAACGTAATTAATTGGAATTTTCTTGAAAATAAACAATTAAAATTTAGCAATGAAAATTTGATATTTGGGTTATTGCTATTTAAACGTAGCAAGTGTCAGATTTTCGTCAGATAATATAAAAGTTAGTTTTATTGTGTAATTTTCATTTCAATTTAAAATAAGTTAATTTGATGAAAATAAAGTGTTTTCGATATTTGATTATTTTTATATAATAAAAATGCAAACCATTTTTTGAGTGAGACGTCATATTTCATTTCACCAAATTTGGACGGCTATAGCTCTGTTTATCTTATTTTCGACGTTTTAATAGTAGTTTTGGCAGTGAATATCGAGTTTTGATAGGAGCGTCGTATCATTTATATCTGTGTACCATTTTGTTCGTCTCATCATGCTGGTCTCTTGACTATAATCATTTGTGCATTTCGTTGTCCGGTATACGGCTAAATCTACGAAATAGATAGCCATATCAGTACCCTTTTTATTTTTGTTGCCCTGTGTCCATTCAGTTGTCCTCCATGGGAAATCAAATAGCCACTAGCATTTATATTTCCCTGAAATCAATATCTGACCTTTGTTATTCCCACTATTTGATTTATATATTGGTTGTTCATTTTCTATCTGGCACTTCCTTTCCTCTTCATTCTAGCATACCAACAAAATATAATATAAAGTTGCACGCATATTTTTTTTCTAAAACCTGCTCAACATCTTGTATAATATGAATCATCTTTTACCCATATTTCCTTCGAACATCATCACGCGGTTGCCTCCAACCTAGATCCGCGTTCATCCTAGTCCACCAATAACCCACCTCCAACCTCCCCTATATATACATCACGGCTGCCGCGAGCAGCCACTACTCCTCCACCTTCGTTTGTCACAACAACTGCATCTACCTTTTTCTCCCCTTGCTTCCACACGGGCAGCTATCCTTCTTCCCATGACCAACCACTTAAACCAGAAACACCTGACCGCCCTCGCCTGTTGCACCTTCTCGACCATTCGCAGCCTCTTTCGTCCTCACGCTTTCCCCCTCTGGCAGCACCATCAACGCCATCAAATCTCCGACCCTCCGACTAGATCCTTGTTTCTCCTATTTCCTTTTGTGGAAACCTCACCAAAGCAGCTTGGCCACTTGTACAACCACCAAACCCTCCATCATTCTCCCACAACAGCAGCTCCACCACCAACCAGCCAGCCTCCACTCCCCTCACCTGACCATCGCCGCTCACCCTCCATCACCTGGCAACCTTGCCCGAACCAAATGCCCAGCCACCATTCTTGCCGAGCAACTCCCACTTCCTCCATTCCAGAAGTAGCTCCTTCCTTCGGCTCTACCTTTTAGCTAGCTTCTTTCTTGTATGTATACATACATATATATATATATGTATGTATATGTATATGTATATGTATATGTATATGTATATGTATATGTATATGTATATGTATATGTATATGTATATATATATATCTTAGTTTATATATCTAGCCTATCTAGTTATATATATAAGTTTATATATAAAAGTTGTATGACCTGTTAGCATAAAATATAGGTTTATACAAGTTTTTCTATATTTGTTCTTATATTTAAATTTTTTATAATAACTTTATATATATATGTGTATATATATATATATGACAATATACATTGTCAGGGTAAAATTTGAATATAATATATATAAGTAGGTTGATTTTGAATAAGTATATATATATGTATTGATTTTAAAATAAAAGATATATATATTTTAAATATATGTGTTAAATTTAATAATGATTTTAAAATATATATACAGATTTTGATTTTGACATATGTATATATGTTATATTTATTTACATATTTATCTATGCTACTAATAATAAGAGCTCGTTAAACTATAATCAACCGTGTCTTTTCAAACTTCCTAAAATACCCTTTTCGCCTAATTACGCATTTTATTTCATTTCACCCGAGCCTATAAAATTCCAATCATCGCCAAATCAAACATCATTGTCGATGATCCATGCCAATCATCCACCATCACAACTGATAACCAAAGTGATACCAAACATTACACTCATTACATCGAATTTCAGTTTACAATCGAATAATTTCGTGGACTAGGGTTAGCTTTCTGTGTTGCGGAGATTCTTCATCTTCGCCCATCTCCTCGATTGGTGCTTCAATATCATACTTTGAGCAAAGTTATGGTAATGTTAGCTATAATCATTTATGTTGTTATGCCAAGTAATTTTAGCTTCCTCTACTATCAATTGGTGCTTATCGCCTAGATTTTATCAAGTCCTCCACATTTTTTAGGCATTCCTTTGATTTCAACTTAGGAATTTCGATAATGTTAGGAATTTTGACTTTTGTGCCTCCTCCTCTTATATTAATTCATTATCCTATATTCAATAGCTTTCAAATTTTGGGAATTTGATTTAGTAGGATTTGGAAATTTGATTCGTTGGTACTTTGACTTAATTATAAACCGTTTGAGGCACTGCTGGCCAATGTCCGAGGCATTAAGGATTCATTTCCTATGTCTTAGAAGCAGATCCCTTTGTTTTTGTTTGAAATAATTATGTCCACAACAGAAATAGTTATAAGATAGTCATAATTTCATTTGCATTGAGGAAGATAATGTATCCATTGGGATTATATCTTCATCCATATTTACAATTGCAAAAATTGTAGAATTTCTAATTTGATTTTCTTTCAGATCCAACAGTTACAGTATTTAGTTACTAAACATATAAAATGTTTACTTCCTGTTAAAAAAATCCATAGTCAAACTCTCTAGGGATGTTACTATTAGTTTCACTTTTAATCAAGTCAACAATGCAATCTACTTAGTTATAGAACTGGTTACTGCAATATTTTTTTACTCTATAGGATAAATAATGTATTACAGTTGTTACTTTAGCCGTTAATATATCATCTGAATGTTTGGAATCTACATCTTCAATTGTACTGGTGTTAATAATAAAAATGCAACCATAGATTGCTATAATCAGAATAAACCATACTAGAACATAAAAGAGAAGTATCCTTGCACTAGCTACTATATAAACACAAAAATTATGGCAATAAAACCCCTAAAAACCATATTTCTCAATAAAAGAAATTCTTTCAAAATATTGCAGCCTTGGATCCATTATTTCTTACAGATAATTGCCAATATTGAACATCATTTTTGACATTTACACAATAAAATGAACAGTTTTTAAGTGCAAAATTTGAACTCACATAGAGACACCTTCAGTTAAAATAGCCAGTTAACTGACCATATATCTGCATATATGAAAAAATGCCTTACTTGCATAGATTGCTATCATGGATCAAATTGTTCAAAGGGTGTAGGTACAAAACCGCTGACCATGTACCATACCATCACTAAAGTCTGGTGTGGATCTTCATAAATATTGGTCATTTTTTATTGACTCGAATGTTTTCATTACGACAAGGAAAATTATTTGAACAAAAACTTATTACAAATATTTACTACCTTTGATCATGTTTTATCTTAGTAATTTTGTACTGATACGATTTCAGATCACGACAGTTCAAATTCGTTAACATAAAAAGTGCACTGCCTTTATCTAAATCATGCTAATTTAATCTTAAACAAAAGAAAGTTTTACACAGGCGCAGCTCAAAATTGCATCGGTTTAAATTGCTAAACTTAGAAAATTGCATTAACTTTGAAATTTATGTTAACTCTGAAACTTAAATTTTTGCTTGCTTCCACTGCAAGCGCTTCTACACTTCTTTTATTTATTTTTTCAAACGAATATCGCCTGTGAATTTACTTAGAAGCTTCTTATTTTATTTGGTACACTTAATTGTTACCATATCGATAAATTTAAACAGAAATTTGCTATATTTTTCTCCATCATTATTTACTTTACTAGCCTATGAAGTTTAGCAGAGATGCTAATTCTTTTATCTTACATATATTTGTATATTTTTCCTCTTATGACTAAATTGCATTTATTCTACTGCCTTCCTATTTAAGGAAGTTAAAACATTATTTAGGTTTCACATTTTACATGTACAACCTTTTATTTGTAATTTAGATAGTGCAAATACTCAAGTTTGTATGCACATTTGACTACTTTAAGTGATTACTTTTGTAAAGAAAATGTGTACTTGGTTTCATGCTTTTAGAACTTATCATAAATTGGACTATTTATGCTCATAGTCAGTCGGTCTCATTTTTATAGATGAAATAACAGGTTTTATTTTCTAGGTTCAGAGATCAAATCTCCCTTAGTGCTATTAAAAACAATATAGTTGTTTTTTGTGTAATATTTAGCTATCGCGACCAACATTTAACATTCATCTTCTACAAATGTTAGCTTGCGGTATTATCGACTCTTTTGTTCATTGCGGCAATCAACTTAGCTATAAGACACCCCCTTATGTAGATAAATTTGCTTATACGGGAGGATTTTTAATAGGATTTATGCACAAAACCAAATAAAACCACTATAAAAAACTCATAACATTGCCGAAAATTGTGAATAGTCCTTAATCCATAATGCCATCAGCAGGCTTTATTATTCTTTAGTGGAAACAACTTAACTTCCCATTTCAGACATTTGTATGTTTATGTTAGCTTGCTTTTGAATAATATATTAATTAGGTTTATTAGTGTCATATCTTTGTGAACTATAATGCATATGTTTATTTTATCATCTCTCATATTTAGAAATTTTAAGTACTTTGCTTTTTGAATTCGTTCAACCTTAGTTATGTTAACTTTTAACTCTGAATTACAATTGTGACATATTCCTTTTGTAAAAAAATTACGAATATTGGTATGCTACTTTTAATCATGTAATGTACTACTGTTTGATTTAAATGCATTTTTTATTTTTTGGATTTATTAAATGCTCTAAATTATTGTAAACATTTTGCCTATTTTGGTTAACTAATGGATTTAACTTTAGCCTGAGTATTTGGTTTTTGACTAAACATTAGAAATTTCACCAAACTAAGATGTGACAAAATTACCGTTAGTTTCATAAATTTTCTTTTAAATTTTAAGTTATAAATTATGTCATAAATTTTTTTGTTATGTATTTGCATATTTTATGAAAATATTAGTACCTGAGTAATTTAAATGTAAAGCATGGGTTTAGGCAATAAAAATAAGAAAGTGACTAAAGTATTAATTGAAACAATAAAATATTTAGGCAACGAAAAAGTGACTGATATATGGGTCAATAATAGTAAATACATTAATCACAAGTAGATTAAAATTAAAGAAAGAAAACAAAGTGCATATATTGAAATTAAAAACATTTAAGGTCGGCTGTTTGGATTTGATGCCATTTTGCCAACCTGTTTGTCACTGTACGCTTATTCGGTAGAAGCCTTTACTCATGATAACTATGATGAAGTATATTAAAGCATACCCAGATTAAGAATGTGCAGTCTTTTATTTTGTCCAAAAGGATAAAATGATTGACTACCAATGTTTTTAAGAAAGACAACATAATCTTAGGTAATATTTACCTCTCTTTTTGACACAAGCTATTAATTCAATTGTTGGAATAACTTACAGTATAGGAGGGAACGAGAAAGATGATAGAAATTTTAAACAATTTTCATCTGTGGAAATTTAGCGAACAAATTATTTGATGCTACTAATTACTAATATTTAATCAATTTTTGGGTAGTGTTGCTTTTTTTATTGTTTAAATGTAAAATATATCTAATGTATATGTTAGGCAAAGCAGTCTAAGGAGATGGAGAAAGTGTTGACGAGGCTATGGTTGGACATTTCCATACATTTGTTTTGACCCCGGTGGTTGGTTAGATGATTACCAAACTGAGTAATAATGATCACTTTTGTTATGTATAAATAGTTGGATATATGAAAATGAGCAGCAGTGGAACGTAAAATGTTTAAATGTGAAGGTTGGAATAATTGAACTCGATTGTCTTTACGAGGGTGCATTGGTTTTTTTTTAGATAATATTAGTACTATGTTAGGTGTATATGTACCAGAAGAATCAACATTTTTATGGAATGGAAAATGTTTAATGATTTTTAAGCCGTCGTATTGACTCTATATGGAGTGAGCTTATCAATTTTTGGTTACCATGAGAACATGTATAATGTTCAACATCGATTAGTAAATTATTTTGATTGATAATTTCGGTGTAGCGCATATATTGCATAATTCATTATATAATATTATTAGTTTCATAAGGAAATTCTTAACCAAGTGATCCATACATGATTGTTTCTGTATACGCATAACAGTTCAACAACTTGGACAAATAACCATATCTAACTAGGTAATTATTACTCGGCTTATGTGGACATTATTTTTTGGATAGCACATACACACACACACATACATGTGTGCGTTCTCATCATTCATCACATTTATACAGAATAAACACATAAAAATGTTTACAAACAAATAAAACATCAGCTTTGTACTATTTGTCAACTATTCGTTATTTGGACGCCTTAATGAACAATGGACATATTTAACCACATAATATATCCTTTATTTGTTATTAACATGCCACATAAAACATCCAAGTACCTGCCATGAATACAAAATATTTAATTGTTAGTAATCATTGGATCAATAACTGTTCACCATCAGTAAACATATAAATAACTTATATATATGTATATGTATGTTTGCATGAATACAAAATATTTAATTGTTAGTAATCATCAAAACAATAACTGTTCGCCATCAGTAAGCGTACTAATATCTTATATATATATATATATAAGAGTGTGTGTGTGTGTGTATGTATGTATATGTATATATGTATATATTTGTATATATCTATATATGTATGCGTCTGTATGCAAACGTAAAGATACATGTACACAAGCTGATATATATATATATATATATATATTATCCTATTATTTATGTGACAAGTTATACGCCATAAAACTTCACACCCATGCAATGCACGAGCTTCATACTATCTAGATAAAGGTAATGCCGAAACACAATATATGAGAGCTTGCATTCATTTTGAACAGCGTTGCAATTCCATTTGCTTGAGGAAGAATTAGCCTGGCAAAAAAAATTCAACTTCCTAACTGTATGCAAATTATGATATCATAGGTTAAAGCACAAACTTATTTGATTCAAACTTTGAATTTTTTTAACCATCTAATGTGCAATGTTTTCAGAATCACAAATTTAACAAAAATATTAACGAGTATATTCAACAAAATGTGAATTTTAAAAAAGAATACAACGTAAATGATATATGAGAGACTACTGACCATGGAGCACTAAAAAGGACGGAGCAGGTGATCTGGCAACAAGACATTGTGATTAGATGCATGCCCACCTGGGCATGCATATATACTATATATATATATATATTATAAAGATTTTATTTTTAAATACATGTTTTAAATTTTATACTTTAAAATATATAGATATATATTTGTTACGTTGACCTCTAATCCATCTTGACTTATTTTCTCAATATCGATTTGTCGTAGTAATTCCTATCTTGTCACTGTCTCGCTAGTTCGTGTCCATATCCGTGTGCGTGTCCATGTCATCTTCTTGTTTCTCTAAGCTCGAAAGGTGAGTGATCACTCACGATTAACATTCTTGTATTTAGTAAATCTAATTCACATGAAATGATGATTGAAATATGCTGCTGTCAAATTTGAATTGTTAAGTTATTTAATTATGAAATATGATATGCCATTGTCTGCAATTTTTTACCTATGACATATGCCACCATAACATGTTGTATATATATTATTTTTAACTTCGTTAATTATGATTATATATGCCTGTCATTGATATGTATGTTATTTGGTTATTATTTATTTGTTTCTCACTCTGCAAGTTCCCTATTAGTTAGAAATCCCTATGGTTTGAAATGATACATACCCAAACGATCTTATGGATTAGGGGAAACCGTCATGGGTTGAAATTATAAACCCAAGCGATTTTATTGGATTAGAAATTTTAGGATTGCGGGTAGAAATGATATATACGCGTAAGTTTTAATTATTGCGGATCGAAACGATAAATATCTGTACCACTTGACCATAGGATAGAAAACTATATATGGACATTATTGGTCTATTCTTGAAATGATTTTAAAGATTTAGAAATATGGATTTTAATAAATACCGTTTTTTAAATTATAATATAAATATTTTATTTTAAAAATATATGTAAATATTGATTTTTAAATTATATGTTTGAAAATTTTAAATTTTAAGTTAAGTTTTGGAAAATATAAAATTTTAGATTTTACTTATGATTTTATTATTTTTAGACATATAAAATAAAAATTTATATAATATGATTAGTAAAACAAGATTTAATTTAATAATAATTAATATAATAAATATAAATAATAATTTAATTTAACTAATATATATATAATTTATGTTTTATTTATTTATTACAATTTATATTAATATTTTAAAAAAAAATTTGTAATAATTTATGTAAATATAATATGTTTAAAATATTTATTTTTAATTTATATTAACAATTTAAGATTGATTTTGGGATAACTTTAATAAATAGAGGTTGGAAGCATAAATTAAAATTGACTTATAATTTAATTTGTTAAGAATTGAATTTAAATAAGAAGTGATTTGTATTTAATTTATTGCGAATTGAATTTAAATAAGAATTGATTTGTAATTTAATTTGTTAAGAATTGAATTTAAATAGGAATTGATTCGGACTTATTGATTTGAGACTTTAAAGATATTATTTTTATAAAGTAATAACTTGATTTGATTAAAGGTGATTAGAAGAATAATTTCAAATTTAAATAAAATTGAAATTGAACTTGACTGTTTTATTTTGATTTAAATTTGAATTTGAGATTTTATTTAAATGTTTGTAAAAGGTGATTAATAGAATTTTTCAAAATTAAATAAAATGGAGTTAGATATTTTAATTTTGAATTAACATTTGTAATCTGGGATTCTTTTTAGATGGTTATTAAAGTTGATTTGGGGGATATTTCAATTTAAAATAAAAATAAGGTTGAATTTTTTTGATACAAATGAAATTTATCAAATTGAATTAATGTAAATAGTTTGAATATTAAAACTTTGAAACCTACTGAATTAGAAGTGGTTTAAATTTGAAATCGATATCAATTAAAATGATTTTATTGAGCGTTTGAATTGAATTGTAATTGATAAATTGAGATTGATTTATATTGAAATTTTGGAATTAAAGTTTATTTGAATTAGTTTTTGGAATTGGACGAAATAATTCTAATTTGAAACTACTTTTAATTATAAACTATTTTTATTAGTTAAACTATTTTAATAAATAAACTATTTTAAATCTATAACCCATTTTAAATATAAAATATGTTAAATTATAATTATTTTATTACATATAAACCTTTTTAAATTGTTTAAGTTGGACCATTTGATTTAGATTACATGGATCTAAATGCGAATATGATTTCAAATGTGATATGATTTTTAAATGAATATGATATTTTTGATATGAAGTATAAACTGTTCAAAATTGAAAATGACCATGGTGTGAAATAAGCATTTGGTTGTTGAAGAGACCGGGATCAGATAATGTCATACTCTTTATTAATACCAAAACCACTTTAACAACCGTGTATGTGGTGGAGATTCCACAACAAAGTAAGATGGTTCAGCGACGACTCTGTATGAGGTATTAACGCAGCCCTGACTCCACGAATCAGCTTGATGTGGCTAAAACAGGAGCCATGTTGGGCAAAGTGAGGTCGCTCCTCCTATCAGGTGCATTTCTTCGATACCATTCTATTTCTATGTGATTTGATTGGGTGCATCTTTGATTTGGGAGTGTGTATCGAGGTGGGCGGCAGTAGCTGCTATGCCTTACCACCAATCCAGGAGTGCAAATGGAATTTCTACCATAGAATTACCTCGCGTGCCATGTCACATACCTTATCACGCCTTCTACAAGTTTGGTTTGTGTCATACCTATGGAGTGCTCCCTGATAGCCTACCGGTTTGGTGGAATTTACATTACTGTATAGACTATGTCATTATATAAAATGTGTTAAGGGGAATATCGGTTACACACCAACGATATTTTAATAGTTTACTTTACTATAGGCATTATCTATGTAGCTTATTGTACTACATATGTAGATTGTTTAACGGATCCTTAGAGGATGGGAATCCAAAACATCCTTTAAGTTATTTTGTATTTCAGCTGACATTTCACTTGAGTGGATTTACTAGTATAAGAATGTTAATTCTGGCCTAGTGTTTTGTGTTTTGCTTTATGCTTGGGTCAGACTGAGTGTCACAGCATTAATGAATCACCTTTGGAGTTTGGAGCTTCGCATGGAGATCCATCTATATCTATTCAACTTTCAGTTATCCGGTTGTCTCTAGTTGTGTAACGACCCAATTTTTCGACTTTTGAAATTCGACATCAATACGTCCACTCTATCAAATGCCGAACGGTCGAATGCCGGAAAACTGAACCGTTAGGTTTTAAGAAGAAGAAAATAGAAGAAGAAATAGAAACAATATCAAAATCTCACATTTCGTAGCAGAACAATATATAATAGATAAATGAATAAGTTTTAAAACAAATAATTATATCTATTATTACAATTCATCATCAGAGTTTACAACAACACAATACAACACTAGAAGTCATTCTAACTTGCTCACATGAAACTGAACTTGCACCAATCCATACGCAACGGATAATACGTAGAATAAGAGATACGCTTCGCCATCCAGCTTGCCTCCAGATCTCCACAGCATATTTTTCTGACTTCGCTCCAGAACAGCTAATAATCTGACTCTAGGATGTCCATGTGGAAAATTATAGGCACCGAGAGTTTAGAAAGGGAACAATAAACTCCAGGTCAGTCATGGGACTGGTGTGAGATCTTAAAAAAGTTATTTCACAAAGAAAGGAAAATAAATCCGCTATGCTTTTGGAAATGAAACTACCATAAGGCCTCCCGCCACACACAATGTAAACACAGAATTGGAGGAGATTTCTCCTTATGATAGTCAAACATACTTGATACGCAAAATCTTTTTAATTTTATCATTAGTGCATAGTGTGGAAAACATTTTGAAAGTATAATATAAATCTTAGCCAGCATACATATTTTGTAGTATGCCTACTATAGCTATCATGTTCAATAGCAGGTTACCGCCACATTCCATGGCAGTTTATACAACTACAACTGTACATGACGCGTATTGTTTGTTTGGATTTCCAATAAATGGTCAAGCTAAGGAACTTCCTATGCCACATGGGTACACCTCTGGAGGGACGCTCCAAGAACTTAACCGTCTCTGTACCAACACAAGGCCGATTACCTCACGCTGTAATGAAGATGTAACTAGGTAACCACAGGAGTATGCCATCCCTGGTCGTTACCAACCTTTATCCGAGGATCCTCAACACCAACAATCACAAAATAATAAATTTGCAGTAACCACATAAGTTAAGTATCTGAGCTTCATACCATGATACCACCTTTTTTTAGAAGGAAATGGACACACCCTGAGGGCGCTACCCCCAAATCACCTTGCCGCATCCTTCCTGTTTCGACCATTTTCGGGTTGTGAGGTCCGACGATGTCTCGTCCACAAAATTACGCTTTTCACAAAAGCCATGCTTCGATCGAAAAATGACCAGCAACATTTAGCATGCCACATTACCAAGATGGGAATATATCACTAGTAACCATCAACTGCATAACCTCCGAGCTCGTGCATCTTAGAGAATGGTGTTAAGCTAAGAGAATAAATTCTCCGCCACCAGCAGAAATGTATTTGATAGAAACCAGCTTCACATCTCAAAGTATAACGTCAGACACACATCCATACAAGTCTGTTTCCGGTTCGAACGGAACTGAAGGCACTTCCAAAGAAGCCCTTGAAATTCGGATATTCACTAATCACGTCCGAACTACCCATCACAAAGGGTGATAAAATCTCTATACTAGAGAAACTCAGTGCAGAGACATTCGACAGGTAATCCTTTCGCTTTCGAAAATACCCGGCCTTACACACCATCTTTAAATGCAATCCCATTTCGTCATATCGTTGTTTGGAATGGGTTTTATGACACAAAGTCCTCTCCCGACTTAACCGAACAATGAGCGATTATTTTTAAAAATTAGTGTTACACTTAGATTTTAAATAAATCACAACAAATTTCCACTTTGATCTTTTTAACAAAAGATCCATCACAAAGATTCGATATATTTTTCGGATAACCGTTTGGAGTCCGATCCTCGGTCAGATCGAAATTGAAATGCCATTTAAATGCCAATATTGATAGTCGGTTATTTAACTATCAATCAATATTCACACTAATCATCGGATTTTAAATAATTTTTCCTTAATTATTTGTTTTCAAAGTATCTTCGCAAGATATATTTTCACGTTTCAACCATTTGAAAACAAATTTCAAATCACTTTCCTTACGCGGAATAAATTTCCAAATATTTATTTCCACTAAAAATTTGCCAAGTCCGAATACTTTAAAATAATTTAAATCACTTATCCAAAAATATATACCAGGAAACATTTAGAACAAAAATTATTTTGAAACACTTTATTTAAATATTTGTTATGAAAATATTATACTAATATCTCATATAAACTTCAAGCCTAAACTAATTTTCAAAATAAAATAAAATTATTTGATAGAGTATAACTATTTGAATAACCATTTTCTAAATCAAATATCAATTTAAAACTTTAAATAATCACTTCTATAATTAATTAAATAAATCTTTACTTTAAAGATTTTCCAAATAACTTAAGAAAATAATTTCTCCAAAACATTCTTTTAAAACCAACTCTAGAACTTTTAATTTATATTTAAAAGCTACCTTGAAAACATACTCGGCTTTCCAGGGAAAATACACTTTCCATTTCAAAATGGTCCATTTAAATCAATTAATAAATCCTTCTCAATTTATTTTAATTTACATTCCAATTCCGTAAATTTGTTTATGTACTTTTAAAAATAAACCAATATTTATTTTTAAAACAAATTTCCCTTTCCTTTATAGATTCCCATTGTGAATTTAAATTTCCAAATAACCACTGATATACGATTTTAAAAATCGATTTCCAAATATTCACCTTCAAACTCCTAATCAATTTTCAAATTGATTTCCAAATTTATTTTCAAACACCAAATCAAATCCCAAATTGATTTCCAAATTGATTTCAAACGCCAAATCAAATTCCAAATTTATTTCTAAACTTGTTTCTTTTAAAGTAAATTCCTTTATTTTTTATAACCGATTTAATACCCGAATTTTAAAAATTTCTTCAACTACTAAACAATATTACTTAAAATCCCTTTATTAAAATCTTTTCCCATATTTTGGAATTAATCCAATAGAATTACAAAAATCAATCTTTATTCTTTTAAATTTATTCAATTATCTAAAATGAATTTACTTAAGATTTTCTACTTTAATTTCCAAAAATCCAATTTTATATTTCTGGTATACTACGATGCCAAAAACATATTCGGTTAAACTATAGCCTTCAATAAATTTCAACTACGAATATAATCATTCACACCAACCTAATCATTCACAGTTTTCAAATCACAACATATACAAATAAACTCAACAAAGTGAGGACTCTAGTTGGATCCCTCCAACCTGCTTCCCTGCATCCACAGATGTTAGCACAACAATTAAATACCAATTCCACTTCGAGGTGGAATATCGCGGTATATGGGATTATATTATATCATCCGCTATATAATGCCGGAAATCAATCACTCCAATATATATATAGACACACACTATCAAATCCAAACAATCAATTAATAATTAACTATTCAATTGAGTGAGAAAATCTCGTCTTTTCCCTTTTATTTTGCAATCCATTTCCATGTCAGCTTGTTTTCTTCACAGTTCTTAGCCTTGTATAAACATTTGATGATTTAATTAATATTTGAATCAATCGAACAATTAAATTTTCATTTGACAAATTTAATTAACTAATGCTTTTAAATTTTAACTAATCTATTTATCAATTTCCTATTAGATAAATTATCTTTAGTAACTAAAATAAATTAAATGGATTTATTTAAATAAGTTAATCCACCTAATACATTTTTTTTAAAATAAACTAGTAAGTTAAAAATGTATATACGTATATATATTTTGTAACGACCCAGAATTTTATTAATAAAAAATTGAATATTTAATTAATTTTAAATATTAATAAGTAAATTTATAAGTCGAATAAATTTTATTTCGAATAATTTGATTTAATCGGATAATTAAATCGATAATTTAATATGTTAAATTATAGAAATAATGGAAAATTGGGTTAAATATGATTGAAAATGATTTGTAAAATTTTATTTTATCATGTTGGAGTTAGAAAGATATTTTAGAACTTTTAAAATCGAATTAAAAGTTAATTTGTGAAAATTGAATATTTTAATATTTAATCGACTAGTGAAAATAGTCAATTTTTGAACAGTCTCAGAATTGAACGAAACCAGTTCCATTGGATCCGTAATAGTTAGTTATTACCGGATTTCAATTTTCGTAGCAATCGGAGTTGTCGTTTGATCGTGGCAGCTCGAAACGCATCGAATTATTTTTAATATTAATTTGGCGAGTTAAAATAGCCATTTTTCAAAAAGTCTCGGATTTCGACGAAACCAGTTTCATCGGATCCGTAATGCAATATTATTGTAAGGTTTCAAATTTCAAGTCAATTGGATTTACCGTTTGTCCGGTACAAATTAAAACGCCTAGAAAATCGTTTAAATCGGTTTAATTCAAATTGAACGTTTATTGCCATAACTCGCACAGATGTCCGAATTAGCTTTCGAAACTTATTCCATTGTGTCCGGAACGTGGGATAAACCTTAGGAACGTTAGTTTCGACGCGTGAATCGGAGTTCGGAATTTCCGGATGAATAGTGTTCGTTTTTTTCTCTATAAATAGCTCATAATTCTCAAAAAAAAAAAAGAACCTAAACCTAAAAATTGAAGCCGCCAGTTCAAGCTTCAATGGCCAGTATTTCTCCTCCTTCTTCCTCAATTAACTCGAAATCCATTGATTAATTCCAAAATTGTTCAACTACAATGTTGAAGAGGGCAACACGAACTACAAGATCAACGGTCACGATCGAGATTGGAGCTACGAATCAACGGATACTTGCGTTCAAAGGCCATAGGGTCGGCCTCGAACTGCATGCTATAGGGACAACCGAGCTCTGAGATTTTTGGGCCGAGCATAGCTCTCGCATGGGCGCACGTGTTGATGCTAGTTGATCGAGTTGTAATGCGTCGAGGAGGCTTGGAAATCAAAACCTAAATTGGAGCTCTATGGGTTTATATGCGTTTTGATTACCTGTAGAAGCAACGTGATGATGGAAGGAGTTGGGGTCGGCTATGATTTGCAGGGAGATGAAATGGAGGGCTGTGATGGGCTAGGTTTAAAAATAGTTAAGTTATATTGTAAATTGTTTATAAAAAATTTGTGTAATGTTCAAATATTCATATCTTTTTCATACGAGGTCGAAAACGCGCGAAACCAGTTGCGTTGGAATCGTATGGACGAGCACTACGCGATGGAATTAGATTGGAGTCGTTTGGAGTTAGTGAGAATTTCGGGTAAAATTAAACGTCCGTTTAATTTTATTCGAAATAAATCGCTAAAACGAAATTGAAATCCAGGTGAGAACTTCTCACTCAATCGAATCAGTTTCGATTTTATTTTAAATAGTTAGATTTAAAATATTTGAATGCATGTTTGAATGATGATTGTTATCTAATGATTGTTAAAATAGACATTATGCGCCGTTAGTAAGCGGATGTTATTTATTAAAAACATATACCGCGAATATTTCATAAACAGTGAAATTGGTATTATATATAATAGCAATATATATATATATATATTGGCATATGTATATATTGGAGTTATTGATTTCCCGCATTTGTTTAGCGGATGAGACCCTATTGCGCCGTTATTAAGCGGATAATATTTTAAATCCCATATACCGCGATAATTTCGTACTGGAGCGAAATTGGTATTGTGCTAATGTTTGTGGATGCAGGAAAATAGGTTGGAGGGATCCAACTGGATTCCTCAACAGTATTTATTTGATTTCAGATATTTTGATATTTGATGGATTATCATATCGATATATGATATCGTTGTTGTCGTGATTGACTATTTGGTGTGTAGCATCATTGGACCCAGATTTTGGGATTTTAAAATGATTTTAAAGTGATTTTTGAAAGTATATGTTTATAAAATATTTTTTGGAATTGATTTATTTTAAATAAATAAACGTTATAATTTTAATGTTATAAAAATTATGATTTTTGAGAAATATAGTTAAAAGTTGATTTTTGAAAATATGGGGTTAATGATTTTATAAAATAGTAAAATCGGGATTTTTGAAATTATTGTGAAAAGTTAAATATAGGATTTATGAAATTTAATTATTTTATAAATCAGAAGGATGAAATTATAAAGGAGATTAAAGACGTTTTAAAAGAATAATATAAATTGAATTATATTAAGAGATTTATAAATGGATATTTATAAATTGAAATATTGAAATTATAAAACGAGTTTTTATAAGTGTTTGAATGAAGTGAAAATGGATTTCATAAGTGAATGGAATTTATAAAATTATAAATGGTGAAGTTATAAATGAAATTTATAAACAGTAAGATTTATAAATTTTGTGAACTTATTTGAAGAATAGATTTGGTTAAATAAATGAATCTTATAAGTTATGAGATTTATGATTTGGAAAGTCTTTAAAAGAACGATTTTGTAAAATAATCGTTTTATAAGTATTTCACTTATGATATGAACTTTTGTTTTATAATTGAGGTATAAATTGAACAGGTTAATAAAGGAATTTATAAACATTGTTTTATAAATTCGTAAACGACTTATCTTGGTAAGTAAATTGCTGAAACCTATTAATGGAGTTATATTCACATTTTTGACTGTGAATAATCCTTTAAAATAAAATGTATAAAAGGATGAAAATTGTTAACGTAGTTTATTCACGTTTTTGAATAGTGAATAATATGTTAAAGAAAATTGTTTTGAATGAGATGTTTAAATTGAATTAAAACGATCTAACGATGTTTTAAATATGTTAAGATTCGAAACCATAGATTTCAACATTCATTGTTGAAATAGACGTTTTCGAGAAATAAAAGGAAATAGTGGACTATAACACTGTTGTTATAGTAAATGATTTCCGAAAGGAAATGTTTTGTATAGTATTGGGATTTATATATCTATTTTAATTTCGAATCCCTATACTAGTGATTTTGGGTTGTCGTAACGATGTTTTACGCAACATTCGTTTTGGCCCAAATAAATATGTTTAAGTGAATGATTTCCTTAAAGAATGAAATATATACTTAATTTCGATTGAAGTATATTGAATATTTTCTAAGTGTTGAAAATAAATAAAATTTGTGAATTACTTGTGAATAAGTAAGTATGGAAATGTTTTCCAATATAAAGTGAATATTTTGAGAATTTATCTTTTTGAAGATAAATTGAAATGAATAATTGAAGTCATATATTCATGAATATTTTAGAATGAAAATTCACTATAGAATTTATGAATAAAAAGGGAAGTTGTTTAAAAATAAATAGTGATTTATTTTTGAAGTGTGAAATCATATATCTAGTAAAGATATTTTTGGAAAATAAATAATTTGAAAAATTATTTGGAATCTGGTGATGTTGTGCATATCCATTGATAGTTCAATAACCGACTATCAATATTTCCCTTTGAATGGGTAATTGATATGATTTGTTTGAATTTGAATGCCACACTTATTTTTGAATAAGCGCTCACTATTCGGGTTAACCGAGAAAGGACCATGGGGTCGTATAACCCATTCCGAATATGTGATACGTCGTTATGAATTGCATTTGAAGGTCGGTGTTGAAGACCCGGTATTTGCGAGAGCGATAGGATGACCTGTCGATTGACTCTGCACCGAGTTGCTCCGGTATTGAGTTCTCCATATGTGATGGTGAATCCGATCAGGATTGTGAATATCCGGATTGCAAGGACTTCTTTGTAAGTGCCTTCGGTTTTGTTCGAGCCCGGAACAGACTTGTATGGATTGTATGTCTGACGTTACAAATTGAGATATAAAGCAGATTTCTTTCAAATATATTTCTGTTGGTGGCGGAGAATTTATTCTTTTAGCTTAACACCCTTCTCTGAGACGTACGAGCTCAGAGGTTATGTAGTTGAAGGTTATCAGCGATATATTCCCAATTTGGTAATGTGACATGCTGAGTGTTGCTGTAAATGATCATTGTGTTGATTATTTGTGATAGGATCATTTATTTGATCGTCTATCCTGGTGATCATTTCTATGATCATTTGTTGACCCAAAGCATGGCTTTGTATAAAGTATGTTTTTGTGGACGTGACTTCGTCGAGCCTCACACCCCGTGAATGGTCAAAACAGGAAAGATGCGGCAAGGTTATGAGGGGTAGCGCCCTTTAGGGTATGTGCATTTCCTTCTGGAAAAGGGTAGTGTCATGGTACGGAGCCCAGATACTTACTCATGTTGAAAACACTTTATGATTGTGTGAATTGATTATGAGCGCTCGGTGAAAGGTCCCAAAGGACCGGGGGATGGCATACTCGTGTAGTAGTTACCTAGTGATAAAGGTAACCCGGCCTTGTGTTGGCAGAGAGCTGGTTAAGTTCTCGGGGATGTCCATCCAGAGGCATTCTCATGTGGCAATGAGAAGTTCCTTGGCCTGATCATTCGTTGGAAATCCAAAGAAACAATACGATCTTGTACGGTATTAGTTGTAGAACCTATCATTCACTTATGGTGGCGCCCCACTGTTTGGATGGTAGCTATAGTAGGCATAGTTCGGAATGTCTATGCTGGCTAAGATTTATATTCTACTTTCGAAATAATTTTTTTTCTTCTACACTATGCACTAGTAATAATATCAAATGTTATTTTAAATGCGTATCAAGCATCTTTGACTATCATAAGGAGAAATCTCCTCCGATTCTGCGTTTGCATTGTGTGTGTGTGCAGGAGGCCTTATGGTAGTCTCATTTTTAAAAGCATTGCGAATTGACTTTAAAAATATTCCTCTATTTTGATTTTAAAGATAAATAAACTGTTTTGAGTTCTCACACCAGTTACATGACTGACTCGGAGTTTATTGTTTTCCTTCCTAAACTCTGGGTGCCCACCAATTTCCACACGGGCAGTCAAGAGTAAGGTTTATCAGGATATTCAGGATATTTGGAGTTGCTGGAGGCAAGATGGATGGCATGGCGTATTACTAGTATATAGTATTTCTTTTTCCGCTACACTATTTGTTGTTGTATGTTGTTGTACACTCTGATGATATGATGTAATGTAATGTATGAAATGTAATAACTGATATAGTTCTTTGTTTAAAGATTATTCATTTATGTATTATATGTTGTTCCGCTGCGAATTGTGAGATTCTGATATTGTTCAGTTGTTTTCTGTTCCGTTCTATTTTCTATTTTCTTTCCTCTCTATTTTCTTATCTTTCCTCTCTTCTTCTGCCTCGTTTTCTTTTTCTTAAACATTGATAATTCGTATTTCTGTTCATCTTGAATTAATCTACGGAGATTAGTGTATATTCAAGGAGTACGGATTTGCGGGTCGTCACATATTTTCTTTTAAAACTATATATATATATATGTATGTATGTATATGTATATAAAAACAATCTATTTAGATCTCATAAACTCTAATTCGTATATACTCTCAGATTTTAACTAAAATATAAAATAATTTCTGTTTGAAATATGTGTATATATTTATAAAATAACCTATATTACCATTCAAAAATCCTTATATAAATATATTTTTCTACGTATATCTAAATTGAAAAACTACGAGATCTCACTGTATAAAATTTCTTCGTATATATGTATATATATCTCCAGATTTAAATTAAATTTGGAATTATCAAAAATTTAAAAACTGCCGTACCTCGTAGAAACAGATGAACCCAGGCTCCTAACCCTCGAACGCGAGCCCAACCCTCACCATCGCTACATGAACTCGTCGACTACAACGTCGCCTCCGCTAGCTCGAACTACCAATTATCACCATGCGAGCCTCGTGACTCCATTCACAGGCCTCTCTTCCTTCACGCGCCGTCGAACCCCCTGACTTCCTTAACGAATGCGGCCGTACCAATAACCTCGCGATCAAAATCCCAAAATACGACTGCAAATCAGATCGAATTGTTCACCAGCCTAGCCCATGACTTTGATTCGTTCAAATTTTTGATTTTGTTCGAGATAGAAAGGACGAATAAATTTGGCTGCGAATTCGAAAAGAAGCTTGATTTTGATCGACTTTGGGTTTGAAGGTTTACTGCTTATTATTTCAAACAGCATAAAAAGAAAAGGGATGAGGAAGAAAATTGAAGACGCGATTCATTTAGGTATAATTTCTTTCGGTCTGCCATTAAATTTTAGAGCATCTACTTTTTTTGTCTTGAACGAGACTTCGTTTTCTTTATTATATTTTTATACACAATTTTTAACTTCTTTCTTCCACGCGTGCGGAATTATACAGAGAAAAGGGAACACGTGTTTAAAAAGGCATATGCATGTTGAGAAGCAGAATAAAGGCTTGCACAATTATTATTTATATTTAAATTTCAAATTCAAATTTAAATCAACTCAACAAATGCAACTCAAAACTTGATCTCCAATTGAGGCATGCCGCTAGGCGTTCATAAGGTTATACCCCTATTCCGAACGTAATGGAAAAGGTTTCGAGTCCAAATTTAATCGTATAGAGAAGGTAGCTTTTTAGGCCAGTTATTTATTTTAAATTATGATATAAATTTCAGCGCGTTTGCTTATCGTACGATCACATGACAACTCCAAATGCTATGGAAATTAAAATCTGATAATTATACAATATTACGGATCCAACAAACTGGTTTCGCTGAATTCTGAGACTGTGCCTCGGAAGGCTATTTTTAAATACCGGTTTAGACGATATAAATTCAAAACTGAACAAACATTTTCAAATTCAATTCTGAAGCTTCCATTATCTTCAATATTATCAATATAGATTTTTCAAGCCTTTGAAATATTTTTAATCATCTTAAAAATCAAGTTTCAATATTTTTACCCAACTTCAATAAATTAATTCAATAATTTAATTGCGAAATTCATAGTTATATTTGAAATTCAATTTACAATAACTTCCAAAATATTTAAAATCAATTAAATATCTCAATTTCAAATGTTCAAAAATTCTGGGTCGTTGCATTCTTCCCCCCTCAAAAGAATTTCGTCCCGTACAAGTTAAGAAGAATAATCCTTAACCTGTTTAACATTTTTCGCAAAACCAAACAGTTTTATTAACTTATCAAAACAAATCTTTTTATTAAAGACTCATTATCACTTCAACTAACTTTCCAACATCTTTCATAGTTTCCAAACAATATTGTTTTCTTAACAATTCAAACTTAAATTCAAATTTAAATTCAAATCTTAAATTATCAAAATTTTCTCAAAATTTTTCTACCTCCCAAAATTTTCGCCAGCTTTTCCTTTACGCGGGTAGCTTGGTCGACTACAAAATGGCACCATGGACCTCCAGATTCAAAAAGAAAATAAAATGCCAAGTGGCTAGACAAGAAAATCATCAAATTTCATATATAAATTTAAATACATACCTCTCTGTCGAACAATTTTAAATTTATCTTCCGAAATGAAAAATCCCTTTTCCTTTTCCTTTATAACACATATATACCCTACTTAGCAATAATGTCCAATCATAGCTTTCAAAATCATTTTATACATTTCTTTACAAAAATTTCAATAGTTATTTCATTCAAATCTGTATGATGCACTTATATCATTCGTACGCAATGTCAAATTCGATCGCTCACTTGATCACATAATTTCACTTCCGAACTAGTATCATCCACCCGACTTCCTAGTGTGGACTCAAATTTGGTTTCTTGATCAAAGACCGTCATTCTCGTTGCATAGCTGTAAACTATGATAGAAAATTTCCAGAATCGACCAAAAATCCATATACAGGCTCGCCATTAAACATCGAGTGTAAAATTCCAACTCGGATCGATATAACTATCTCGAAATTATGTGCTCGAATTTTGGATCAAATCGTTATGCAAATAAAGTAATATATATACATCCTACGTATTTATCAACTTATTATTAGCTTTATCAATTTTCTTTTCCTTTATTCACATTGATTTTCATTCACTTATTCGCAATTACCATTTCACAACTTCCAGTTTAATCTTCGTTCACTTGTTAATTTAGAATATACTTTTTCAATTCCAGATTTTAATTAAGAATTTCACCATTTATTTCTTAAATTCCATATAAATATTCTGTATATTTCTTAAATTTATTCTCAATTCACCACTTTGGTTTATATCTACTTATATTAAACTGGATTTCCAATTCCATATGAATTCAATTCATTTCAAACCATATTTAATTTGTCATTCCTTCAATTAGTTTCACTTACTAGTTTTATTTCAATACTTTGTTTCATTTAGTCCAATCTTTGACAAATTTTCCATTTTACTTTTTTTATCACAAATCAAATTCAATTTCCAATATCCATCTTGAATTTCAACATAATTCAATTATCTTCCAATTAAATTCAAAATTTAAGCCTTGATAAGTTTTCCAGCTTATTTACATTCAAGCAAATCTACAAATTTAATAAATTATCAAATCTCTTATGATTCCATAAGTATTTTAAATAGGATTCCAGAGTCTGTCCAACATTTCAAAAATCATTTTGAAATCAATTCAAATTATCCTTTGAATTTCTAAACTAAACCCAGCTTTGCAAACAACTTCAATTTAAAACTATTTAACAGCAATTTCTCTCTTGGAAACTCGAAAATGAACATCGATGATGTCGCGATCATCATCGGAATTATTTTCCAACGACCGAAAAGAGTTTAGTGCATTCATCCCTTCAAAAATATTTTTTTAAATATTTTTAAAATCCACATTCCATCAGATTTCAAATCCAATTCAAAAATATGTCCCAAAATAATATTACTATTATTTTCCAAACCGTTGAAAATCATTTTCAAACTCAAAAGGGATTTAAACTTTTCACCAAAATTTCAAATTTCAAATCTCTTCAATCCACTCTCAAATATTTCTTTGGAATTCTATTTCAAATTATAAATCACATTTGCCATTTACATTTACAAATCCCATTTGTATATGAATTCATTTCTCAGCTGTTGGTTATCATTTCAATTTCTTATTTAATTTCACAATTAAATGATAATAATTTAATATTGTCACTTCTTAACAATCAAGCAACCATATACTATAATAATTTACGAAAAATGATTTCTTTCACAAAAATAGTTTGGGTAAAATTATCTCATTTACACTATTTTAAAACAATACTGTGTCGGTTTATCTTGTTTAAGAGTTTAGAAACACCTACCGATACAGTTGCCCAAACTGCACCGACTAGAATCTATAAACAATCAACCGATAAGTCAACACAATATAAAACAATTTTATATTCACTAACAAATACGCTCTCATATCTGATAATACACTCAAACTCATTCTAGAGTACTACTGACTCTATCGCTAATGAGTAATTTCCATGCCAGAGCTAAGCTTGTCGCTTAACCAAATGCTCTGACACCACTCTGTAACGACTCGATTTTTTGACTTTCGAAAGTCGACATCAATACGTCCACTGTTTCAAATGTCGAACAGTTGAATACCGGGAAACCAAACCGTTAGGGTTTAAGAAGAAGAAGATAGAAGAAGAAACAGAAACAGTATCAGAATCTCACATTTCGCAGCAGAACAATATATAATAGATAAATGAATAATCTTTAAAACAAAAAACTATATCTATTATTACAATTCATCATCAGAGTTTATAACAAAGCAATACAACATTGGCAGTCATTATAACTTTCTCACATGAAACTGAACTTGCACCAACCCATACGCAACGGACAATACATAGAATAAGTGATACGCTTCGCCATCCAGTTTGCCTCGAGATCTCCGCAGCATATTTTCTTGACTTCGCTCTAAAACCACTAATAACCTGACTCTAGGCTGCACCCAGAGTTTAGAAAGGGAACAATAAACTCCAGGTCGGTCATGGGACTGGTGTGAGATCTTAAAATAGTTATTTTCACAAAGAAAGGAAAAGAAATCCACTATGCTTTTGGAAAATGAAACTACCATAAGGTTTCCCGCCACACACACAATGCAAACGCGGAATTGGAGAAGATTTCTCCTTATGATAGTCAAACATGCTTGATACGCAAAATCTTTTTAATATTATCATTAGTTTATAGTGTGGAAAACATTTCAAAAGTAAAATATAAATCTTAGCCAGCATACACATTTCGTAGTATGCCTACTATAGCTACCATGTTCAATAGCAGGTTACCGCCACATTCCATGGCAGGTTATACAACTAAAACCGTACAGGACGCGTATTGGTTCTTTGGATTTCTAACAAATAGGCAGGCTAAGGAACTTCCTATGCCACATGGGCACACCTCTGGAGGGACACCTCGAGAACTTAACCAGCTCTCTGCCAACACAAGGCCGGTTATCTCACGCTGTAATGAAGCTGTAACTAGGTAACCACACAAGTATGCCATCCTCAGTCATTACCGACCGTTATCCGAGATCCTCAACACCAACAACCATAAAGTAATAAATTTGTAGCAACCGCATAAGTTAAGTATCTGGGTTCCATACCATGATACCGCCTTTTTCCAGAAGGTAATGGACATACCGTGAGGGCGCTACCCTTAAAATAACCTTGTTGCATCCTTCCTGTTTCGACAATTTTCGGGTTGTGAGGTCCGACGAGGCCTCGTCCATAAAGCTACTTTTTTCACGAAAGCCATGCTTCGATCAACAAATGATCAGTAACACTTAGAATACCACATTACCAAATTGGGAATATATCACTAGTAACCATCAACTACATAACCTCTGAGCTCGTACGTCCCAGAGAAGGATGTTAAGCTAAGAGAATAAATTTTCCGCCACCAACAGAAATGTATTTGATAGAAACTAGCTTTAAATCTTAAAGTGTAACATTAGACACACATCCATATAAGTCCGTTTCGGGTTCGAACGGAACCTAAGGAACTTCCAAAGAAGCCTTTGCAATCTGGATATCAATAATCACGTCCGGATTCCCATCACAAAGGGTGATAAAATCTCTATACCGGAGCAACTCAGTGCAGAGACATTCGACAAGTAATCCTTTCATTTCCGAAAATACCTGGTCTTCAACACCAGCTTCAAATGCAATCCCATTTTGTTGTATCATTATTCAGAATGGGTTTTATGACACAAAGTCCTCTCCCAGCTTAACCGAATAATGACTGCTTATTTTTAAAAATAAGTGTTACATTCAGATTTCAAGTAAATCATAACAAATTTCCACTTTGATCTTTTTAATAAAAGATCCATCACAAAGATTAGATATGGTTTTCGGATAACCGTTTGGAATCCGACCCTCGGTCGCATCGAAATTCAAATGCCATTTAAAGACCAATGTTAATAGCCGGTTATTTAACTATCAATCAATATTCATAACAATCATCGGATTTTAATTAATTTTCCCCCAATTATTTATTTTTCGAAATATCTTCGCAAGATATATTTTCACACTTCAACCATTTGAAAACAAATTTCAAATCACTTTCCTTACGTGGAATAAAATTCCAAATATTTATTTCAGTCGAAAATTTTCTGAGTTCGAATACTTTAAAATAATTTAAATCACTTATCCAAAAATATATACTTGGAAACATTTAGAACAAAAACTATTTTGAAACACTTTATTTAAATATTTGTTATGTAAATATTATACTAATATCTCATATAAACTTCAAGCCCAAACTAATTTTCAAAATAAAATAAAATTATTTGATAGAGTATAACTATTTAAATAATCATTTTCTAAATCAAATATCAATTTAAAACTTTAAATAATCACTTCTACAATTAATTAAATGAATCTTTACTTTAAATATTTTCAAAATAACCTATGAAAATAATTTCTCCAAAACATTCTTTTAAAACCAACTCTAGAACTTTTAATTTATATTTGAAAGCTACTTTGAAAACATACTCGGCTTTCTAGGGAAAATACACTTTCCATTTCAAAATGGCCCATTTTAATCAATTAATAAATCCTTATCGATTGATTTTAATTTACATTCCAATTCCATAAATTTCTTTCCATACTTTTGAAAATAAACCAATATTTATTTTTAAAACAAATTTCCCTTTCCTGTGTAAATTCCCATTGTGAATTTAAATTTTCAAATATCCACTAATATACGATTTTAAAGATCGATTTCCAAATATTCACTTTCAAACACCAAATCAATTGTCAAATTGATTTCCAAATTTATTTTCAAACACCAAATCAAATCCCAAATTGATTTCTAAATTTATTTCAAACACCAAATCAAATTCCAAATTGATTTCTAAATTTGTTTCTTTTAAAATAAATTCCTTTATTTTTTCCAAACTATTTAAAATTCGAATTTTAAATAATTTCTTCAACTATTAAACAGTATTACTTAAAATCCCTTCAATGAAATCTTTTCCCATATTTTGGAATTACCGATAGAATTACAGAAATCAATCTTTATTCTTTTAAAATTCCTTATTTTAAATTTATTCAATTATCTAAAATGAATTTACTTAACATTTTCTACTTTAATTTCCAAAAATCCAATTTTATATTTCTGGTATCCTACGATACCAAAAACATATTTGGCTAAACTATAACCTTCAATAAATTTCAACTACCAATATAATCATTCACACCAACATAATCATTTATAGAATATCAAATCACAACATATACAAATAAACTCAACAAAGTGAGGAATCTAGTTGGATCCCTCCAACCTGATTTCCTACATCCACAGATGGTTGCACAACAATTAAATGCCAATTCCACTTCGAGGTGGAATATCGCGGTATATGGGATTATATAATATCATCCGCTATTATGCGGCGCATAGGGTCTCATCCGCTATATAATGCGGGAAATCAATCACTCCAATACACACACACACACACACACACACACACACACACACACTACTATATATACTATCAAATCCAAACAATCAATTAATTATTAACTATTCAATTGAGTGAGAAGATCTCACCTTTGCCCTTTTATTTTGCAGTCCATTTCCATTTCAGCTTGTTTTCTTCACAGTTCTTAACCTTGTATAAACATTTGAATCAATCGAACAATTAAATTTTCATTTGATAAATTTAATTAACTAACGCTTTTAAATTTGAACTAATCTATTTATTAATTTCCTATTAGATAAATTATCCTTAGTAACTAAAATAAATTAAGTGAAGTTATTTAAATAAGTTAATCAACCCAATATTTTTTTTTTAAAAATAAACTAGTAAGTTAAAAATGTATATACGTGTATTTATTTTCTTTTAAAACTGCATATATATAGTTATAAAAATAATATATTTATGAGACGACCAGACTTTTCCACCATAGAAAAGTCGTATCATCTTTAAGAAAGAAAGGATAGAAAAGAGAAAAGAAAGAAGAGAAAGAAGAAACAACATCAGAATCTAAAAAGCGGAATGAATAAATTATTTTAATAACATAAATATTACATAGTTTACAACCATTATCAGAGTTACATAGATTACACATCACAAACTAAACAGTTATAAATACCTGTCTAGTTATACAACTCAATACAATACAAGAGAACTACTCAGAGAAACCAACACAGCGGAAAACTATATATCTACACGAAGAAGCCTCATACTCAATTGCTCCTCCACAAATCGTCAAAGCTAACCTGAATCCCTTGGCTACTCATAAAAATTTGAGTACCCAAGAGTTTAAGAAAACAGAAGATAAACTCCTGGTCAGACATGGGTCTGGTGTGAGTAACAGGTTAAGGTTGCTTTACTTTTAAAACCTTTTGAAAAGAAAGGTATCACGTAAGACTTTCCACACATAAACATGGAAAAGATTCTACCTTACGCTAAGCAAAACATTTGATAGGAAATCCGATGATATTATAATAGGTCTAGGGTTTTCAAATAAATAAGAAATAGCCGAAATTGTTACATGATTAAATTCTAGGTACTAGCCACAAAAGTGGGTAATACAATCAAAACTGTTGGCACTTATTGGATTTTGGATTCCATACAATGGCAGGTCTACTGGGGTACCGCCCCTCACAGTACGTGGCCTAGATCACCATGTCGAGGAGTAAGCCCGCTCCCCTGCAACACATTTCCGAATAAGACAACACCGAGGTTGTAGCTAGCAACCGCCCACACAGCCGAATAAAAAGGGACCTCTAGACAGGGGAAAATCTCGTCCTACTTGGGCATGACCCACTTAACCTTGCTGCACCTCCCCTGTTTTAGCCATTCCCGGTTGATGAGGCTTGAGGCTACGATTACCTTTAGTGAACACATCACTTAGAATGCTCATCTCCACCTGACGATGTTCTGAAAGCATTCAATCCATACAAGTTCGTTCCGGGTTCGAACGAAACCGAAGGCATTATCTCGTTACACTCATTTTGGAATCACCCTCAGAGTTAACAACAATAACCCTTTCACTCTGAATCTTCATCTCGAATCTGAAAGTACTACTCCATCAAACTCATCTCGGAATCACCCTCAGAGTTATATCGACGAATAGTCCTTACACCTCGAGTCTTCACTCTTCACATAAGATTCACGACCTATCGTTAATTTGGATCGATGTGGTTTTCGGATATCCGAATATGGAAACCCGATCCCGGTCTCATCGAAATCCAAAGCGTGTCTTTTAGGTCCAAGTTGTTTAGAGTATAAAACAATTCAATTATCTATGTACGCACAGATAGATAACTCGCAAATCACAATTGATAATCAACATTATCAAATAAACAGGTAATCCACATCATCATCACATTAGATAATCTATATTACCATCACAATGCAACCAAGCATTCATACCACACAACATTACTTATCTCATTTCTGAGATCACAACCATTCAAGGTAAATCAATATCACCTATTCATACATAAGAAAAGATTTACTCATACATCATCTATAATTAATTTAAAATGAATTAAATTAACTATCTCTATCTCTAATTAATTTAAAATGAATTAAATTAATTACTTCATCTTTAATTAATTTAAAATAAATTAAATTAATTACTTCATCTATATAAATCTTGCTTACTCAACCATTTAATTGATTACAATCAATTAATTATTCTTTCATTATTAATCACCTTAATTAATCACCCTTGATTAATTACCCTTAATTACATTCATGTAATTTATCCTTAATTAATTTCACAAATTAATTATTCTCAACCAAAATAGTAATTAACCTTTAATTACTTCAATTAATTAATTAATTATAATTAACTACCTTAATCCTTAATTAATTACATTAATTAATTACCTTTAATTACTAATCATTGATTAATTAACCATAATTAATCAACTTAGTTACATCATTAATTGTATTAATTAATGATCCTTAATTATATTTAATTAATTATCCGCTTAAATCAATTACCTTAAGTAATTAACTCATAATTGTTAATCCCCTCTAATTAACCGTATTCAGTAATTAACTAACTTAATTACTTCTTAAAACAAATTAATTATTCCTTGACTGATTTCTTAATTAATCCCTTGATTAATTTCTAAGTAATTATACTCCAAATTACTTCATTCTTAAACATCTTTAATTAATTACAACCTGTAATTATCAATCAATTACTTCACTAAGTAATTTCCAATCCATTAATTACATTAAGTAATTATCTTTAAAACCTCAAGTGTTTAAAATTAATTAAACTTAATTAATTAAATTAAACAATCACATTTAACACAACTAATTATCTTAAGTAATTAATTTCTTAATTACTTCATTAAGTAATTATACTCAACAATTCACAAATGATTATTATTAAATTAATTAATCTAATTAATTATAAAAATTAACCATATTAATTAATTATTAAATAATCCTGTTAATGACCTTCATTAACCATTCTCTAATTATTTCCATTAAGTAATTAACCTAAATTAATCACAAATTAAATTTTCTTTAATTATCCATAAATTAAAGTCTAATTATTTAATTAATTAACCTTGATTAAAACTTAGTTACTTAATTAATAATTCTTTAATCATTAGTTAATAATCTAATTAATGATCTTAATTATAAGTTGGTTTATCCTTAATCAATATTTATTAATTCCAGATCATTAATTAATTAAATTAATTAACCATTCCTTAATTACTCCATTAATTAAATTAATTTCAAAACATTAATCTTAATTAATTTTAAGATAAAACATTTCTAAATTATGTTTAAAAACAAATTTATTTGAAACAAATTACTCTTGAAATTACTTTTAAATTTCATTTAAAATTTCAATAACTTCAATTTACATTTTGTTTAAATCTTTCAAATTTAAATCTTCTTTAAATTTCAAAAACCGAGGTTCATATTTAACTTTTTATTTCCAGATTTAAAATCTAAATTTAAACTTGCTCATATTTTTTAAAAACTTCATTTTCTAAAAAGTTCAAACTACTTTACAAAAATAAAGTAATTAAATAAGTTCAAATTTTAAAACTTTTATTTTTATTTAAACTAAGGTTTTAAATTAAACCTGGATTCTAAAATTTAAACTTAAATCTAAAACCAGGTTTAAAATTTTCTTAACATTAAAAATCTTTAGATTTTAAAATTTAAAACTACTTACCATTATAAAGTAGTTTAACATTCAAGTTTAAACTATATTATTTATTTATTTTTTTAAAACTGAGATTTAGAATTTAAACTTGGATTCTAAAAATTCAAACTGGAATTTAAAACTTGGTTTAAACTTTTCCTTACATCAAAGCTTCAGTTTTTCAAAAAAAAATTAAAACAGAAACACAGGTTTCTGTAAAACCTGAAGTATACAGAACAACCCGAGAACATTACAAAATTTCTTCAAGACAAAATCCATTTTCCCCGAGTCAATTACCCAAAGACTTCGAGCAATCTCAAGAATTTCCCCGCTACCAAAACTTACCCAACTTCATTAGTAAATTCATCACCGTGCATATGCACGGCGACCCCAGCCACCTCTGATCGTTGCCGATGATCTCAACAACCCAGAAGATGACACAGCAACCCACCGCAATCATCAATTCGAGCTACCACCCCTGAAATCAAAATCGAACACCCACTTACAAACCTGGAAACAGGAAAACAGGTTTCCCTTCAAACCTGTCAACGGCCAACCCTCGCCGCTCCGACCACCTGAGGGTCAACCACTCCGCCCTCGAACGCATCCACGACCAATCTAACACTTCCTAAAACATCTTAACACTCGATCACTCCTACATACCCAAATGATCGATTCAAAAGTCACAGTGAAAAACTAGGGTTTAAAAATGAATTCCAAAACTGCACCTTACACAATGATAACCATCGTCATCCCTGATTTTTCCAACCTTCCCCTAACCCTCCTCCATCACCTAAAAGAACCCCTAGCTTCCTCAAGTCAAAGTTCACCAGGATTTGCTAAAAATTCATTTTTAGTTCAATATCTAACTGCAACTTTAACTATACTCTAAAAATTCTAAATTTTGATTTAAAAATTATGTTTCAGTTAATACTTTAGATTTATGATAAAATCTTATTTCCAGAGGCAACAAACTCTTATTTCCAGAGGCAACAAACTCTGTATAGTTTGATTTTATTTTATTTTATTCTAATCTATGATAAGCAAACATCTTTGGTTTAAAAATTCAGATACTATCACAAATTAAATCAAGTGTAGGGGATTTTTAAATGGAAAGATGGATCTGGGAACAAAGCAGAGCACATAATAGCATGCATACACAAACATATTTACATCAGATTTTTATAAATACACAAACAATACTTATTTATATCAAAACATTTTAGCATGCAACCTAATTAAAATTTAAGATTTTAAAGTTACTCAATGTTTTTTTAAAGAAGCAGAGCCTCTGATGATATGTTTTTTTGAATTTGCAGCAGACTAATTATCTTCCCTTTTTCACTTTAAAAACTTGTTTGCATGTTGTTGGTTTTGAATAGGCTTCACTTTGAAGATATGCAGATTAAAATGCAGGTTTCCTTATGCTTGATCTAAAAAACTACTTTTTGATTGCAGGTGGCATGCAGAATCCATCATTTCCAGATTTTATAAAAAAGAATGCAGGACTTTTTGAATATGAGGAATTTGTGAAGGTTTGTGCAGGGTTTTATTTTGTATTGAACATGGTTTGTTTATAGATTGCAGAAAAATGGTGCAAAAGCTTTTGATATGAGCAGATTCTGAAAATGACAAGTGAACATGATTTTCCAGATCTAAGAAAAATACAGATTTTCTTTTTGAAGGTGATTACTGACTTTAAAAAATGAAGAGTTTTGATTATTGATATGAAGATGTTTAAATCTGGGTTTTCATGTTCAGATTTGTGAAAAAAAAACAAGTTACAAATTTCTTTGATTAGGAAAATGAAGAAAAAGAAAGATAGGAATGAAAAATGTTCTTATATAGGTTATTTTTCAGATTTTATTAAATAAAAGAAAATACAAAACAAAATGACACTTGTACAATTTTCAACATTTGTCAACTTAAATGTTTAATCTTTTAACATTTGTTTAATTAGGCTTTAAGGGATCAACACTTGTCCCTTTAAATTGATTAGTATTTAATTCATGAGTTAATATATATATGTCTAATCAATTTGTTAGTTAATATTAAATATGTATATAAATTTATAAAAGAAATAAAAACAAACTATACTTATAAATAAAGCTTATGCATATAAAAATTAAAACAAATAAAAATATATACTTTGGAATTTAAATTCAAATCAAATTCAAAATCTAATATTTAAAAATCAAGTTATGAATACAAATTAAACTTTGAAATAACAATAGCTATTTTTATTCAAAATTTATTTGTAAAAACAATACACTATTGATATTATTTTTAGAAATGACTCATTATTAAAATAAAAGAAATTATATCCTTATTAATAAATTACCTATTTTATTAAGCTATAAACCTTTTTGTTAATTCATTTTAAATTTAAAACTCAAGCCCAATTATTTTAAACATCTAAATATTTTTCTTAACAATTAAAAAATCATATTTTTATTTATTAAATAGCTTTGAAAATTTAATATTAAATTAAATCAAAATTTCCAATTTATTAATGTATATATATTAGAATTTTAAATCATGATTCATTAATTAAATTTAAACCAAGATTTATTTATTTAATAATTTTGAAAAGCTAATATTAAATAAAAACTAATTTTCAAAATTACTACAAATAATAAGAATTAGAAAAATATGTTTTATTTATTAAATTTAAAACCATGCTAATCTATTTACAATATGAGCTATATATTTATATTATAAATAGAAACCAATTTATTATTTTTAAAAGATAAAATAACCAATTGAATATTTATCAAAGAAGAATTATTAAATCAATCTGAATTATTATTAACAAAAATATCAATATCAATTTAATTTTAATACAGATTATTAAATTGATATTGTTAAAAATTTCGGGATGTTACATTCCTCCCCCTTAAAAGAATTTCATCCTCGAAATTTAAAACAAAGGTAATTTAATAATCTCATTAAAGATTTAATTTTAAAACACAAGCATACATCAAACATATGCTAACAACCATAGCAGCCAATTCAACGAATCAAACAAATCTAATTATCCAGACAAAATTCTGGATAGAATTTCCTCGAGTTTCCCCAAGTGTATATACCAGAATACTCGCTCTAGAGAATCCAAATAATAAAAACTACTAAACCATAGAGCTCCTATTCAACTATATCTATAACACTAGACAAGATATCGGACTACAAACGAGTCTGACTCAACAACCTAAACTCCAAAACTGCCGGTTCCACAACCAGAGATAGATCATACACGTACTCCCTCAGAGGTACGTGAAACTCAACGAATTCCAGTTATCCAAACTGGCAATTCAATCCGGTAGATCAATCACTTATTCTCACAAGAACACAGAAAAGATCCAAAACACTTAAGAGCTAGCCTTTCAGCCTTACCCAATCTTATAGCTCCCTTCCGATCGGAGAAAACTTATCCAAATCAAATCTCCGACTTCAGAATCCAAATTCCTCCGTCTCAAATCCACAAAACTCTCCAGACGATCCCGGTTGCCTACTATCTTACTGATCAGCTCAACCTTCGCTGATGCCTCTAGAAATAAACAAAACCAATCAACTCAACAAAATGATCTCCTCAAGATCAAACCTACTCCTTAAACATCAAAAGACAAACTCAATTCTTCTATCCGGAAAAGAAAAACAGATGCACTTCCAAACTGCTTCCGCTGCACAACTCTGATCCGAAGCAGAAGAAAATGCCAAAGAAGAACACGAGCACAAACTGGACAACATACCCCAGAAAATATGGTTCATCGGATCCATAAGAAAACTCAAAAATTTCTCCAAAACCTGAGCTACTACACCAACTCAAACTCTTGGAACCATTCTTCCACAAAGCTGAACCACCGATACCACTCCTGGAATCCTAGACAATAAGAAAACTCAATCTCCAGATGCGAATAAAACTCTGACTTCTCTGAAGACGTCAGGAAAAAATCCGAAAACCCAAGAGAATACTCAAACAATCGCAAGTCACTTTTGCGATCAGCCCAAACCAAATCCAAGGAAAACTGTTCTCCCTTTACCAAATAGAACAGCTTACTCTTAACTGGCCAATCCATCGAAGAAACGGGTCTACTCTGCTGCTACTAAACTCTAGTTCAGAAAAACTGCTAAGCCAGAAGATCTCCTACCAACACACAGAACACCCGAGCAGCACTGTTGACACAAATGCCAAAGATCTCCTAATCCCAAAGCTCTTCGAGAAACTCGGATCTCAAATCAACAGAAAAACCATGTTGAACATAGCCACAACATCGAGGCAGACTCACTTCCTTAAACTTGTTCCAAATAAAACATCTTCGAGAACATCCATAGTCGCTGCATCTCATCATTTAGCTACTACTTCCTGAGGTATCAAAATACCATTACTCACTTCTACTCAACCGACAGATCCAAACTTTACTCATCCAACTTCAAAAATAAACTTTGAACCTTAACAGGTTACCTTCAGAGATCGATGAAATCCTTCATCACTACAAAGCTCACTCGAGACGGTATTAGGTCTACAGTCTCGACAAATACACTTCCAACCTCAAACATTCAAACTCCAACCAATGATAGTCGTGTTACGTGCACCACTATCCCTTCCATCTTTATAACTTATATTGGAAAACCCGAACAGGTAACCCAACAGATAGGTGTGTGTGTGTGTATATATATATATATAAATATAAATTACAAGTACGCTCTCTCAAGAAAGACACCACCCTAGAGCCTAGGTATTCACTCAACCTAAGCTCTGATACCAAATGAGACGACCAGACTTTTCCACCACAGAAAAGTCGTATCATCTTTAATAAAGAAAGAAAGGGATAGAAAAGAGAAGAGAAAGAAGAAACAACACCAGAATCTAAACAGCGGAACGAATAAATTATATTAATAACATAAATATTACATAGTTTACAACCATTATCAGAGTTGCACAGATTACACATCACATACTAGAAAGTTTTAAATGCCTGTCTAGTTATACAACTCAACACAACACAAGAGAACTACTCAGAGAAACCAACATAGCAGAAAACTATATATCTACACGCAGAAACCTCCTACTCCATTGCTCCTCCACAAATCGTCAAAGCTAACCTGAATCGCTTGGCTACTCGTAAAAATTTGAGTACACAAGAGTTTAAGAAAACAGAAGATAAACTTCGGATCAGACATGGGTCTGGTGTGAGTAACAGATTAAGGTTGCTTAACTTTTAAAACCTTTTGAAAAGAAAGGTATCACGTAAGACTTTCCACACATAAACATGGAAAAGATTCTACCTTACGCTAAGCAAAACATTTGATAGGAAATCCGATGATATTATAATAGGTCTAGGGTTTTCAAATAAACAAGAAATAGCCGAAATTGTTACATGATTAAATTCCAGCTACTAGCCACAAAAGTGGATGATACAATCAAAACCGTTGGCACTTATTGGATTTTGGATTCCATACAATGACAGGGCTACTGGTGTACCGCCCGTCACAGTACGTGGCCTAGATCACCGTACCGAGGAGTACGCCCGCTCCCATTCAACACAAGGCCGGAACCATTCCTTACTGAACAGTTCCGAACAAGACAACCCCGTGGTTGTAGCTAGCAACCGCCCACACAGCCGAATAAAAAGGGGCCTCTAAACAGGGGAAAATCTCGTCCTACTTGGGCATGACCCACTTAACCTTGCTGCACCTCCCCTGTTTTAGCCATTCCCGGTTGATGAGGCTTGAGGCTACGATTACCTTTAGTGAACACATCACTTAGAATGCTCATCGTCCACCTGACAATGTTCTGAAAGCATTAAATTCATACAAGTTCGTTCCGGGTTCGAACGAAACCGAAGGCATTATCTCGTTACACTCATTTTGGAATCACCCTCAGAGTTAATGACAATAACCCTTTCACTCTGAATCTTCATGTCGAATCTGAAAGTACTACTCCGTCAAACTCATCTCGGAATCACCCTTAGAGTTATACTGACGAATAGTCCTTACACCTCGAGTCTTCACTCTTCACATAAGATTCACGACCTATCGTTAATTTGGATCGATGTGGTTTTCAGATATCCAAATATGGAAACCCGATCCCGGTCTCATCGAAATCCAAAGCGTGTCTTTTAGGTCCAAGTTGTTTAGGGTATAAAACAATTCAATTATCTATGTACGCACAGATAGATAACTCACAAATCACAATTGATAATCAACATTATCAAATAAACAGGTAATCCACATCATCATCACATTAGATAATCTATATTATCATCACAATGCAACCAAGCATTCGTACCACACAACATTACTTATCTCCTTTATGAGGTCACAACCATTCAAGGTAAATCAATATCACCTATTCATATATAAGCAAATATTTACTCATACATCATCTATAATTAATTTAAAATGAATTAAATTAACTATCTCTATCTCTAATTAATTTAAAATGAATTAAATTAATTACTTCATCTTTAATTAATTTAAAATTAATTAAATTAATTACTTCATCTATATAAATCTTGCTTACTCAACCATTTAATTGGTTACAATCAATTAATTAATCATTCATTATTAATCACCCTTGATTAATTACCTTTAATTACATTCATGTAATTTATCCTTAATTAATTTCACAAATTAATTATTCTCAACCAAAACAGTAATTAACCTTTAATTACTTCAATTAATTAATTAACTATAATTAGTTACCTTAATCCTTAATTAATTACATTAATTAATTACCATTAATTACTTATCATTGATTAATTAACCATAATTAATCAACTTTAATTACATCATTAATTGTATTAATTAATGATCCTTAATTATATTTAATTAATTATCCTCTTAAATTAATTACCTTAAGTAATTAACTCACAATTATTAATCCCCTCTGATTAACCATATTCAGTAATTAACTAACTTGATTATTTCTATAAAAAATTAATTATTCCTTGATTAATTTCTTAATTAATCCCTTGATTAATTTCTAAGTAATTATACTCCAAATTACTTCATTCTTAAACATCTTCAATTAATTACAACCTGTAATTATCAATCAATTACTTCACTAAGTAATTTCCAATACATTAATTACATTAAGTAATTATCTTTAAAACCTCAAGTGTTTAAAATTAATTAAACTTAATTAATTAAATTAAACAATCACATTTAACACAATTAATTATCTTAAGTAATTAATTTCTTAATTACTTCATTAAGTAATTATACTCAACAATTCACAAATGATTATTATTAACTTAATTAATCTAATTAATTATAAAAATTAACCATATTAATTAATTATTAAATAATCCTGGTTAGTGACCTTCATTAACCATTCTCTAATTATTTCCACTAAGTAACTAACTTAGATTAATCACAAATTAAATTATCTTTAATTATCCATAAATTAAAGTCTAATTATTTAATTAATTAACCTTGATTAAAACTTAATTACTTAATTAATAATTATTTAATCATTAGTTAATAATCTAATTAATGATCTTAATTATAAATTGATTTATCCTTAATCAATATTTATTAATTCCAAATCATTAATTAATTAAATTAATTAACCATTCCTTAATTACTCTATTAATTAAATTAATTTCAAAACATTAATCTTAATTAATTTTAGGATAAAACATTTCTAAATTATGTTTAAAAACAGATTTATTTGAAACAAATTACTTTTGAAATTACTTTTAAATTTCATTTCAAAATTTGAATAACTTCAATTTACATTTTATTTAAATCTTTCAAATTTAAATCTTCTTTAAATTTCAAAAACCGAGGTTCATATTTAACTTTTTATTTCCAGATTTAAAATCTAAATTTAAACTTGCTCATATTTTTAAAAACTTCATTTTCTAAAAAGTTCAAACTACTTTACAAAAATAAAGTAATTAAATAAGTTCAAATTTTAAACTTTTATTTATATATAAACTGAGGAATTTGTGAAGGTTTGTGCAAGGTTTTATTTTGTATTGAACATGATTTATTTATAGATTGCAGAAAAATGGTGCAGAGGCTTTTGATATGAGGAGATTCTGAAAATGGCAAGTGAACATGATTTTCCAGATCTAAGAAAAATGCAGATTTTCTTTTTGAAGGTGATTACTGACTTTAGAAAATGAAGAGTTTTGATTATTGATATGAAGATGTTTAAATCAGGGTTTTCATGTTCAGATTTGTGAAAAAAAACATGTTACAAATTTCTTTGATTAGGAAAATGAAGAAAAAGAAAGATAGGAATGAAAAATGTTCTATATAGGTTATTTTTCAGATTTTATTAAATAAAAGAAAATACAAAACAAAATGACACTTGTACAATTTTCAACATTTGTCAACTTAAATATTTAATCTTTTAACATTTGTTTAATTAGGCTTTAAGAAATCAACACTTGTCCCTTTAAAGTAAATAGTATTTAATTCATGAGTTAATATATATATATATATGTCTAATTAATTTGTTAGGTAATATTAAATATGTATATAAATTTATAAAGAGAAATAAAAACAAACTATACTTATAAATAAAGCTTATGCATATAAAAATTAAATCAAATAAAAATATATACTTTGGAATTTAAATTCAAATCAAATTCAAAATCTAATATTTAAAAATCAAGTTATGAATACAAATTAAACTTTGAAATAATAATAGCTATATTTATTCAAAATTTATTTGTAAAAACAATACACTATTGATATTATTTTTTAGAAATGACTCATTATTAAAATAAAAGAAATTATATCCTTATTAATAAATTACCTATTTTATTAAGCTATAAACCTTTTTGTTAATTCATGTTAAATTTAAAACTCAAGCCAAATTATTTTAAACATCTAAATATTTTTCTTAACAATTTAAAAAATCATATATTTATTTATTAAATAGCTTTAAAAACTTAATATCAAATTAAATCAAAATTTCCAATTTATTAATGTATATATATATATTAGAATTTTAAATCATGATTCATTAATTAAATTTAAACCAAGATTTATGTATTTAATAACTTTGAAAAGCTAATATTAAATAAAAACTAATTTTCCAAATTAATAATAAGAATTAGAAAAATATGTTTTATTTATTAAATTTAAAACCATGCTAATTTATTTACAATATGACTATATATTTATATTATAAATAGAAACCAATTTATTATTTTTAAAAGATAAAACAACCAATTGAATATTTATCAAAGAAGAATTACTAAATAAATCTGAATTATTATCAACAAAAATATCAATATCAATTAAATTTTAATACAGATTATTAAATTGATATTGTTCAAAATTCCGGGATGTTACAATTTTGATCGCACAAACTCTAATTTTATATACTCTCATATTTTTGCTAAAATATTAAATAATTTCTGTTTTGAAATATGTGTATATATTTATAAAATAACCTATACTACCATTCAAAAATCTTTATGTAAATATATTTTTCTTCATATATCTAAATTGAAAAACTGCAATTAAATCTCACTGTATAAAATTTCTTTATATATATATATCTTCAGATTTAAATTAAATTTGAAATTATCAATAATTTAAAAACTGTTGTACCTCGCAGAAATAAACGAACACAGGCTCCTAACCCTCGAACGCGAGCCCAGCCCTTCGGCGATTGATAAAAATGTAAAATCTGATCAACTAGCAATTCCTAACAAATTCCAAGCTTAAAAATCATGGTATCCATATCAAAATTTATGATTTTCCTATACGAATGAGATTATGAAATCCAAATAAGAATTTATGAATATCGAATTTCTGACTTATATGTGATTTCCACTGTTCTTTATCTTTTCAAAATATTTACTATATATTTTCACTTGTAATTGTTTTTAAAAATAATGTTACATCATTATACACATTTCATCTTCAGAGATCATAACCTAAAATTGAATATAAGAAGAGAAATTGATTTTTATTTGCATGTGTCTAGACCTCTGAATAAACAGAGACTTATATATATGTATATTTTTAAATAGACGAGCGTAGATTTTTTTTTTCACATTTATATTCATCAATCATATAAATCCATCCACGCAAACATTTATTCACACATCACTACAAGATTTTTATCAGCTTAACTTTTAAAGGGTGGAGTTTACTCACCTCAGAAATGAAAACAGAGACCAGGTCTTATGAAATGCTCTGGAATTGATTGTTTATGAGCTGAAGTGAAGCTTTGATCTTTGCTTTAAAGCTGAAACTTGAAGTTGTATTTGATCTGATGTTGCTCAGGTTGAACTTGAAATCTGCTTTTATTTCCAGGTTGGATTTTTCTTCTGGTTTGTTTTAATTTTCCAGGTTTGATTGTTTGATTTTCAGTTTTCTTTTTTGTTATTTTTAGTTTAGAGAAGAATGAGTTAAAAACAGGAGATTTAGAAATGAAGAAAGAATAAATCCTGGTTACTTTCTCTAATTCATAATATTTCATATAATTCTAATTCAAATTGAAGAGATAAATGCCACTTGTTAAATTATGTTTACACTTGTAAATTAAATAAATACTTGTTCAAATTCATGTTATCATACTTACACTTGTTAAATCCAATTAATTTTATGTTTAAATCCTTTTCTTTTATTTATTTATTTAGTTCTAAACCCTTACTTTATTTAATTTATGAAACATGTTTTATGTTTTTATTAATTAAGTATTATGAGATAGATTTATTATATATACAAATTATATTTATTTTAAAAGCGACGTTCTTTTTGTAAATCTTATTTATTTCCAAAAAAATATATGTATATTTTAGAACTTTTTATTCACTCTTGTCATATTTTATATTTATACAACTTAATAAGAAAATGATTTTAAATCCAAATTATAAATAATCACATATGTATACATATATATGTTAGTTCCTTGGAAACATAAAGTTAATAAATCCAACTTTATTTCTAAAATATTTATTCTTGAATTTCGAAAACCAAAATTCTATTTATATCCATATACATTTACTTTTATATCTATTTATATAACCTTAAGAAAAAATGATTTAAAAACTAATTATATATTAATAAGTAATTACATTTATTTTGTATATAAAAATTTAACTTAAATTATCCTTTTGAAAATTGTTATATAAATTTCAAATCATAACTTCCAAATTTAAATTTCTATTTAAAATACATATATTTAATTATTTCTGGAAAATTTCTAATTAATTCATAATAATTTATATTAATTACCAATTTAATTTTTGACTCAAAACCGGGATCATTACAGATTCCCCCCCTTAAGAAAATTTCATCCCTGAAATTTGCTAGATAGGGAGACAATAGAAAAACAGATGAACACACATAAAAGAAATAGCTTTCCAAATAAGAAAACACTTCACGAAAAATACTCGAGTCATCAAATCTACGAAAATGCAAGGGCATATGTTAGTTCGAAGGGATAACTAACCAGTCGTAGAATATATCGGAACCCCAAAGAATAGACAAGCGTATACAATTTAATAATTTTTCATATTTAATTAACCAATTTTTTTCAAACGAATTTCAAATTCATTAAAGTTTAAAAACGAGAAGCTGATAAGGAACCGATAAAGAGAATACGAAATAGGAACTTATCTACACGATTCGCCGGGTCGCCTTCACACCAAAGCTTCTTCCCGGAGCTGCCACGAAGCAATCAAAGAATTGATGATCAAAGAGATTTTATAGAGAAAAGATTGTTTCCTTTATTGTTGCAGGTATTGACCATTGTAGTGGTACTCCCCTGTCCCCTATCTCGTCCTCTTCTTGCACTCATATTCACTATCAGTGGATAGTAAGAGAATTTACTGAGGCATATGGATGGGTATCTTAGGGATACACTCATTCTAGGGTATTTGTAACCCTATCTCTAATGAGTTACCTAATGTGACGACCCGTAATTTTAAGCATTTAAAATAGGAATATTTAATTTATTTTAAATATTTAATAGTTAACGTTTAACTTGAAGTTCAAATATCACCATTATTTGGGATTTTATTTATTGGATTTAATTATCGGAAGCTGGGTAAAATGTTGAATCTGAAGTTTTAAGCCTGTTAAAAATAATTTGAAGGCTTGTGAAATTTATATTGATAGTGCTGAGAATAATGAAAGTTTTAAAATTGAATTTAACACTGATTTGATCAGTTTGAAATTTTATCGTTTAAATTGAATTTAAAAATGGCCTTCCGAGGCACAGTCTCGGAATTCGACGAAACCAGTTCCATTGGGTCCGTAATATTGAATTATTATCGGATTTCAAATTTCATTTTGATCGGAGTTGTTGTGTGAGCACACGATAAGTAAACACGTGGAAAACTAAATAAAACTTTAATTGATCAACCAGTTGAAATAATTTCACATCGTCGTTTTTCTTTCACCTCAAAGGCACCGTAGCAGCCAAGATGGCACACCGACTTTCTTTCATCTCCGTGTTCCCTCTTTTAATAACATCACGCAACTTTTTCTAATCACGCTGCCTCCTTTCATATCTTGTCTTCTTTCCATTTTAATGGCCGAGCCTAGGGAAATCTCGTTCAACATTCAATTCGCGAGTCATCTTCCCTTCGTTCCTAAATTCGAAGTTCAAAAAAAAAAAAGAATAATAAAAGGCGGAACGAAATTGCAATCAGCTTCATTTCCTTCTTCCATCCCCATCCTTTGTTTAAGTTCGAATCAGAAACCGAGCTCTTCAAAATCTCAGAGAAAACAAAATTTGAATTCATTTCTCTGCCTTCGCTCGAAAGCAAATTTATTTAAATCGAAAGCCGAATAATTGCTCGAACTTAAATTTGCGAGTTTCCTTTTTCATGCCGCGATTCGAAATTTGCAACCGCGTGTTTCCTCTTCGTCTCCCCTTTCCTCAACCTAGAATCGAAGATGGTTCGATTCAGAGAAAGATGGAGGAGTCCATGTCGTCGTCGTCGCGAAGTACGAGTGTGGCCGTGAGTCAGGGCTCGAGTGGGAGGCATTCGATTGAGGTTAGGGTTTAATTGCAAAAACGCGTCGACTTGTCTCCGCCGTCGCTTCCAGGTTGGCCTTGGATGGGAAGGTTGGTAGATTTGGATCTGAGATTTTGAGTTTGAATTGGGTTTGTGATCGTAGAGGGTCAGCAATCTTTCAATGGAGGTCGGCTATGTTCGTGGGGTGGCCAGTGCACGTTTGGAGCTTGCTGTTGCAATTGAGCAGTAAGGTATTGTTTTATAAATTCAAAGTAAATTTTAAAATATTTCAGGAATAAAACTATTTCTGTTTTAAAATATATACATGAAAGAGATTTTTATTTGGAATTGAATGAATATATGTTTATGCAGAAATACATATACAGATTGAATTTTGAATAAAAGTAAATAATATATATATATATATATAGACATATATATACATTTTTTTAACTTTCTAGTTATTTTAAATAATGAATTATGGGTAGATCTGTAGTTTAATTCTAAAGGAAATGAACTTGTTTAAAAATATATATGTGATTTTAAAATGTTATAGAATTTTATAAAAATAGATTTAAAATCTGTATGGGTTATGCTATCATTATTTTTGTAATTTCAAAAAGAGGAATTAAAGAAATTTGTAAAATTTAATTATTAGTTGATTTATTTATTTAATGGTAATAAATTGTTGATAAGTTAAAATATTAATAAATACACATATATACCTCTTTCCATTTACTACTGAAATTTTTAAATAATGAATTATGGAAATTAATTTGTTCTTAGTCACTTAAAGAAAATTTATAAAAGGAAATTAGTTATAAATTAATAGATGATAATAGGCTAATCGATTGGTTCAAATGTTAATAAAATCATCTAATATCTGTACAAAGGTCTCAAATCGAGAAAATCGAGTCAAGGAGGAAGTGGATTGCAAATATAAAGCAAAGGTGAGTTAATCTCACTCAGTTAATTTAAATTTAAATTTAAATGATTAAATTTAAATAATTGTTTGAGTGGTTGAATTGATTGATGTGCTATAGTATGGTATATTTTGGAATTGGCATATTATATTGTGCTAACATCTGTCGATGCAGGGAAAACAGGTTGGAGGGATCCAACTTGATCCCTCAACATTTATTATTCAATAATCTCTGTTGCGATTACTGGGTATTCTATGATGAATATATTGGAATATTGAATGTTATGAATTGATTGGATATATTTAGGTATAATGAATTACCAAACATATATAAATTGGATTTTGGAAAGAAAATAAAGGAAGTAAATTTGTAAACGAAATAATCTTAGAAAATTTAATAAATTAAGAATGAATTGAAAAAGGAATGGAAGTATGTTAAATACTAATGAATAACTTCGAGTTTGAAAAGAAAAGTATTTGAATAAACAGTAATTAATGAATTGTAAAATTTTGTGATACTAATTTAAAGGAATAAAGAATTATTTTAAAATTTAAAGTTTTAAATTTATATAAAAGGATTAAGAAGTAATTTGAGAAATCTAAAATTGGAATTTTCAGTTAAAAGTATTTTAAATCATAATTAGGGAATAAAATCTGAAAGTAAAGGATTTTGGAATAAATGAAGTAAATTGGAAATCAAGTTGGAAATTGATTTAAGTGTTTGAAATTGGATATTTGGAAGAATAAATTCAAGGTGGGAATTTATTAAAGGAATGAGAAAAATTATTTAAAAATAAATAGTGATTTATTTTTAAAGGTTGTGAAGAGAAGTATATTTCCCTGGATAACCAAGTACGTTTTCAAAGTAAATTTTAAAATATAAGATAAAAGTTTAATGTTGTTTTTAAAAAAACATGTTTTAGAAAATTTGTTATTTCTGAATGTTTAATATTCTAAAGTAAATATTTTTCAAATCTATTACTGTAATAATTATTTAAAAGTGACTTGGTATTTTGTTTTTTAAAGGTAAAAATCTAGTTTTATATTTTATTAAGTAACCTTATTCTCAAATATTCATATATTTTTAACAAATTATTGAAGTAGTTTTAACATAAATTTTTTAAAGTATATTTTAAAGGTAAAGTATTTTAAATTATTTTAGAAAAAAATATAGTTTTGTGCTTGGTGATTTCAATGGAGATAGAAAATATTTGGGAAAGCTTATTCTGGGAAAGAAAGATGTTTTGAAACTGTTTTCAAAGGGTTTTGAGAATAGAAATATATCTTGTGAAGATATTTTTGAGGTTAATAAATAATTTGGAAAATTATTTATTGTTTGATGGTTATTTATGAATATTAATTGATAGTTAAATCACCGACTATCAATATTGGCTAAATGCGTTGATCGTTTCGAAGAGACCGGGATCGAGATTTATTTCTCGAAAACCACTTCGATCCAGTTTGTACGTTTCGTGGAAAACGATTTTGGATTCGAAGATGGACCAGTGAAGTGCAAGGGCTAGTCGCTACTAATCCTGAGGATATTTCCAAAATGGATGTAGTAGGAATAGTGCCTTCAGTTCCGTTTGGACCTGGGACGGACTTGTATGCACGAATGCTTTCGGCACATCGTTAGGTGGACGATGGGCATTCTAAGGGATATGTTCTGTAAAGGTAACGTTTAGCCTCAAGCCTCATCAAATGGGAATGACTAAAAATCAGGGGTTATGCAGCAAGGGTAGGTGGGTAGCACCCAAGTAGGGTGAGGTCATCCCTGTCTAGATGTCCCTTTTATTTTAGCTTACTGGGCGGTTGCTGATCCCAACCGCGGGGTGATCTCACTCGGGATTATCCAGTAAGAGGTAGTCCTAGTCTTGTGTTGCAGGGGAGCGGGCGTACTCCTCGGTACTATGATCTAGGCCACGTACTGTGACAGGTGGTACCCCAGTGCCTAGTCATTAGTTGGAAATCCAATCTCCCTACGTGCCTTGTACGAGTTTTGTTTGTATTACCCACTCTGCGGCTAGTAGCTGGAATTTAATAATGTAACAATTTCGGCTATTTTATAAGTATTTGTATATAGACCCTATTATAATATCAGAGGATTTTTGTAAAAATTGTTTTAGCTATCGTAAGGTAAAAACCCGACATGTTTATTTGTGGCATGGTCTTACGAGATGCTTTTGTTTTCAAAGGATTTTTGAGACTTTAACAATAAATTGAGTGTGATTTTCTCATGCTGGTATTCCAGACTGACTCGGGTGTAATTTAACTGTAATGCCCGGGTCAGACCGAGTATTATAGGATACAGGATTGGATGCTGTGGAGCTCAGGAGTCAAGCTGGATGACGATGCATATTTCGTACTTGTTTATATATATATATATATATATATATATTCCGCTGTGTTGAGTTGTTGTGTATCCATTTGTATGATATTGATGTTGAGCTGTGATTGATGTACTCTGATGACGTAATGTATAAATAGATATATTTGATTTTTGAGTAAAGATCATTATTATCTATTATATTTTATTCCGCTACGATGGTTAGATTCTGATGTTGATTTCTATTTTCTTCTTCTACCTCTCCTTCTTTAACCCAAATGGTTCGTAATTCTGTGCAACTTGAGTTGATTTATGTAAAATAGTGTTGACTTAAGGGGTACGGATTTGCGGGTCGTTACAGTTGGTATCAGAGCTTAGTTTGGTGATAACCTTGGCTTTGGTGGGAATTACTCATTGAAATAGAGTCAATAGTAACTCTAGACTGAGTTTGAGTGTATTAATAGATATGAGCGCGTATTTGTTAGTGAGTATAAAATGGTTTTATATTGTGTTGATTGGTTTATTGAGTAGTTTATGGATTCTGGTCAATACGAGTAATTAACGTCATTGATAGGGATCTCTAAACACCGGAATAGAACAATTCGACACGGTATTGTTTTAAAGTAGGGTAAATGAAATAATTTTACCCAAATTATTTTTGTATATAAAAAAAAGATATAAATTTTTGTAAAGTATTATAGTATTTGGATGCTTGATTGTTAAGGAATGATAATATTAAATTATTAACACTATTGTGTAGAAATTGAATAAGAAATTGAAAACTTATAACCAAAGTTGAAGGATAAATTTATATAACAAAATGGAATTTGAAATATGGATTATAAATGTAATTTATAAACTGAAATGAACTTCATATACAAATAAGATTTGTAAGTGTAAACTGTAAAGGTGATTATAATTTTGGAATAGAATTCCAGAGAAACAATTGAAGTTGAAATGAGATAAAATTCCAGAGAATGTTTGAATATAGATATAAAGGAATTTCAATTTGGAATTTTGGGAAAATTTTAAATTCCTTTGAGTTTGAAAACGGTTTCAAAAAGGCTTGGAGGAATAATAGTAATATTTTGGAAATATTTTTTTATGTTGAATTTGAAATCTTGTGAGATTTGGAAATTGAAAATATTTGAAATGTTGTTAAAGAGATAAAAGCATTAAACTCTTTCGGTCACTGGAAAATAATTCCGATGATGATCGCGACATCATCGGTGTTCGTTTTCGAGTTTCCAAGAGAGGAATTGCTACCTAAATATTTTAAATTGGAATTGTTGCGAACTGGGTTTGGTTTTGAAATTCAAAGGGATAATTGAATGTGCCAAAGAATTTTGGATGTAGTTGATTTCAAAAGTGATTTGTGAAATTTTGGGAAATTGTTTAAACTCTGGAATTTTATTTTAAAAGTTTATTGAGTAATAAAATTATATTGGCTAAAAAAAATGTATAATTCCGAGTTAAAAGTAAAACGTGAATGTATTTAGTTGTCCATTGATGAAAAATAAATAAGTTTGTGACTTATAAAATTTAGAAGTGACATAAATAAGCCAAAATAAAACTGATTATAATATTGGGAAGTGAATGGAAAATTCAAAACTTAACTTATAAAATAAATTGACCTCCAGTAAAATAGTTAAAGTGGTTTTGAGATAAAAATAAAATATTGGGAATAAACCTTGAATAAAAAAATTAATAATTAATTGGTAATGAAATATGAAGATGGAACTTGAATCGGCTAAATGAAAGTCGAATACTAATTTAATGTGGCAAATGTTTAGTTTGCAAATAAATCAGGGAATGAGTATTCGATGTAACGAATATGAAATGTTCCAAGATAAATAAATGGATTCAAATAAAACGAATGAGAATATAAGAAATGGAGTGTAAGGCATTTAAATGGAACGAAATAAGAATGAATTAAGTGAAATGGTGGGTGAATGGGTTGATAATTTATAAATTGTGAATATGTTAGAATAAAATGGAATTCAATGTTTAAATTGATTCAGCAATAAAACAATTAAAGAGAGAAAAAGAAAAATATATATTAAATTTAGGATGGAATTGAAAATTCCGATGAGGTGAGTATAGAATCATAACTTGAATGGGATTGGGAAAAAGTAATAAGTGTATGACTTATAAAAGTCTACAAGAAAAGTAATAAGCTGAGTAAATTTGTTGGGTGTTCTGGAAATGAAATAAAAATCCAAACCTAAGAGATAAAGAAGATTGGATAATAATAGTAATGGTGTGAAGTGTAAATAAAACTAAAATGAGTAGTTATAAATTGGAAATGGCCTTGTATTAATAAAATTTGAATTAGTCTTGTTATTGGTGAATAAGTTTAGAAATAAATTGAGAAGGTAAATTAAAATTTAAAATGGATAAAGAGAATGGACAAAATGAATTAGATGGAATTTGATGAGAATCAAATAAAATGGAAATGAACTTAAGTTATGAAATTGAAATGATTTGAAGTAAATTAATTTAAGTTTGAATTTATAGAAGCTTGGCTTCGGATGTAAATGAGATCCATTAAATAAAAATTTGAGTTCAATTACTTAGGAAGGGGTTATTAATATGCAAGCAAGAAAGGTGGTCGAGCCAAAATAAAATGGTTTCCAATGAAAATTATGCAAATATACAATTGAAATAGGTGTTGAAACCATATAAATTGCTTATGAAATGTTTTTTGGGTATATTGCTTATGTTATACATGTGTTTAGTTATTATAATTAAGTGAAATGTTAATAAGCTTTGTATATTTGTCACTTACATGTTTAAATTGAGTAAGTACAGGTTTTTGGAAGCTGTTGACTGGTTTTCCCCGCGCTAACAGCTAAAATAAATAAGCCGTTTGCTTAAAATGCTAAATAAGGTACGCCTACGCAATACAAATAGGAAATATGAACTGTTTTTTTGTTTTCCGACCGTGTGGGTCGATGTATATATATTTATATCTCTTGTCAAATTGCAAAAGCTCCTCCGTACAAAGGAGACTCTGCCAAAAAATTTCGGAAATTTTGGGAGTTAGAAATTTTTTGAATCTTTTGAAAATTTTCACTAATGACAAATGAATTAAAATTTGTAAGCAAATAGAATTGAAACTGAATATTGAAATCTAATTTAAATTGTATATGTAAAGTAAGATGAACTGAAGATATTGTTCAAAGAGATTGAAGACAACTTTTATTTGAGATGTAAAAAGAAATAAAAAAAATTTAGTAAGTGGAATTAATTTAAGGAATGATTTATCGAATATTGTTTGAAATGAGATGAATTGAACTCAATATTTTGAATTGGAAGGTGGATTAAACTCAAGTAAAATTGAAAATGAAATTTGGATAAAATTATTGAGGTTTGAAATTAATTCACAAATTGAAGCAAATTGAATTTATTTGGAATTGGAATACAAAAAGATTAAAAGTGGAAGTTGTGGCAAGGGAAAGTGTGGATAAGTGAATAACAATCAAAATAAATGGGAATAAAAAGGAAATTGATGTAGTTGATAATCAATTGGAGCAAATACGTAGGATGTACGTATATTATTTTATTCGCATAGCTATTTGATCCAGATTCGGGCATAGAATTTTGAGATAGTTATATCGGTCCGAGTTAGAATTTTTCACTCGATTTTCGAAGGCGAACCCTGTATATGGATTTTGATTGATTCTGAAAATTCTCTATCATAGTTATGACTGTGCAAGGAGAATGATGGTTTCTAATAAGGAAACCAGATCCGAGTCCGCACTAGGAAGTCGGGTGGACGATACTAGTTCGGAAGTGAAATTGTGTGATCGAGTGAGCGATCGGATTTGATATTGCGTACGGATGATATATGTGTAGCGTACGGGCTTAAGTAAAACAAATAGTGGAAATGTGTAAAAGAAGTCAATAAAATGTTTTTGAATGTTGTGATTGGATATTATTGCTAAACAGGATATGCATGTATGAAAAGGGGAAAGGAAAATTGGATTTGATTTCAGATATTAAATTAGAATTGCCCGACTATAAAGGTATGTGTTTAAAATTCTATATGGAATTTGATTTGGTTTTTGATCTAGCCACTTGGCTTTTTGTTTTCTTTTGAGATTTGAGAGCCCGTAGAGGCCTTTTGTAGTTGTACCGAGCTAGCCGCGCAAAGGAGACGCTGACGAGTTAGAAAATTTTTGTGAAATTTTGAAAATTTAAATTTGGTTTTAAATTAAAACTTGAATAATTGAGCAAATAGTATTTTTTGCAAATTATGGGGAAGTTTGGGTAGTTGGTAAAAATGATATTGGTCTTCTATAAAAGATAGTTCGTAGAATGTTAGGTTGTTTGGTTTTGGGGATAAGTAAACGGGTATTAGACCATTCTTCCTAACTAGTATTTTCGGGGACGAAATTCTTTTAAGGGTCGAGAAATGTGACGACCCGGAATTTTTGAGCATTTAAAATAGGAATATTTAATTTATTTTAAATATTTAAAAGTTAACGTTTAACTTGAAGTTCAAATATCACCATTATTTGGGATTTTATTTATTGAAAGCTGGGTAAAATGTTGAATCTGAAGTTTTAAACCTGTTAAAAATAATTTGAAGGCTTGTGAAATTTATATTGATAGTGATGAGAATAATGAAAGTTTTAAAATTGAATTTAACACTGATTTGATCAGTTTGAAATTTTATCATTTAAATTGAATTTAAAAATAGATTTCCGAGGTACAGTCTCGGAATTCGACGAAAGCAGTTCCATTGGGTCCGTAATATTGAATTATTATCGGATTTCAAATTTCGTTTTGATCGAAGTTGTTATGTGAGCACACGATAAGTAAATGCATGGAAAACTAAATAAAACTTCAATTGATCAAGCAGTTGAAATAATTTCACATCGTCGTTTTTCTTTCACCTCAAAGGCACTGTAGCAGCCAAGACAGCACGGCGACTTTCTTTCATCTCCATGTTCCCTCTTTTAATAACATCATGCAACTTTTTCTAATCACGCTGCCTCCTTTCATATCTTGTCTTCTTTCCATTTTAATGGTCGAGCCCATGGAAATCTCGTTCAACATTAAATTCACGAGTCATCTTCCCTTCGTTCCTAAATTCGAAGTTCAAAAAAAAAGAATAATAAATGGCGAAACGAAATTGAAATCGCCTTCATTTCCTTCTTCCCTCCCCATCCTTTGTTTAAGTTCGAATCAGAAACCGAGCTCTTCAAAATCTCAGAGAAAACAAAATTTGAATTCATTTCTCTCTGCCTTCGCTCGAAAGCAAATTTATTTAAATCGAACTGCCGAATAATTGCTCGAACTTAAATTTGCGAGTTTCCTTTTTCATGTCGCGATTCGAAAATTGCAACCGCGTGTTTCCTCTTCGTCTCCCCTGTCCTCAACCTATAATCGAAGATGGTTCGATTCAGAGAAAGAAGGAGGTGACAGTGTCATCGTCGTTGCAAAGTACGAGTGTGGCCGTGAGTCAAGGCTCGAGTGGGAGGCATTCGATTGAGGTTAGGGTTTAGATGCAAAAACGCGTCGACTTGTCTCCACCGTCGCTTCCAGGTTGGCCTTGGATGGGAAGGTTGGTAGATCTGGATCTGAGATTTTGAGTTTGAATTGGGTTTGTGATCGTAGAGGGTCGACAATCTTTCAATGAAGGTCGGCGATGTTCGCGGGGTGGCAAGTGCACATTTGGAGCTTGCTGTTGCAATTGAGCAGTAAGGTATTGTTTTATAAATTCAAAGTAAATTTTAAAATATTTCAGGAATAAAACTATTTCTGTTTTAAAATATATACATGAAAGAGATTTTTATTTGGAATTGAATGAATATATGTTTATGCAGAAATACATATACAGATAGAATTTTGAATAAAAGTAAATAATAATAATATAGAAATATATACATTTTTTTAACTTGCTAGTTATTTTAAATAATGAATTATGGTAGATCCGTAGTTTAATTCTAAAGGAAATGAACTTGTTCAAAAATATATATATGATTTTAAAATGTTATAGAATTTTATAAAAATAGATTTCAAATCTGTATGGGTTATGTTATCATTATTTTTGTAATTTCAAAAAGGGGAATTAAAGAAATTTGTAAAATTTAATTATTAGTTGATTTATTTATTTAATGGTAATAAATTGTTGATAAGTTAAAATATTAATAAATACACACATATATACCTATTTCCATTTACTAGTGAAATTTTTAAATAATGAATTATGGAAATTAATTTGTTCTTAGTCATTTAAAGAAAATTTATAAAAGGAAATTAGTTAAAATTAAATTAATAGATGATAATAGGCTGATTGATTTATTCAAATGTTAATAAAATCATCTAATATCTGTACAAGGTCTCAAATCGAGAAAACCGAGTCAACAAGGAAGTGGATTGCAAATATAAAGCAAATGTGAGTTAATCTCACTCAGTTAATTTAAATGATTAAATTTAAATAATTGTTTGAGTGGATGAGTTGATTGATGTGCTATAGTACGGTATATTTTGGAATTGGTATATTATATTGTGCTAATATCTGTGGATGCAGGGAAAACAGTTTGGAGGATCCAACTGGATCCCTCAACATTTATTATTTAATATTCTCTGTTGCGATTACTGGATATTCTATGATGAATATATTGGAATATTGAATGTTATGATTTGATTGGATATATTTAGGTATAATGAATTGCCGAAAATATATAAATTAGATTTTGAAAAGAAAATAAAGGAAGTAAATTTGTAAACGAAATAATCTTAGAAAATTTTATAAATTAAGAATGAATTGAAAAAGGAATGGAAGTATGTTAATTACTAATAAATAACTTCGAGTTTGAAAAGAAAACTATTTGAATAAACAGTAATTAATGAATTGTAAAATTTTGTGATACTAATTTAAAGGAATAAAGAATTATTTTAAAATTTAAAGTTTTAAATTTATTTAAAAGGATTAAGAAGTAATTTGAGAAATCTAAAATTGAAATTTTCAGTTAAAAGTATTTTAAATCATAATTAGGGAATAAAATCTGAAAGTAAAGGATTTTGGAATAAATGAAGTAAATTGGAAATCAAGTTGGAAATTGATTTAAGTTTTTGAAATTGGATATTTGGAAGAATAAATTCAAGGTGGGAATTTATTAAAGGAATGAGAAAAATTGTACAAAAATAAATAGTGATTTATTTTTAAAGGTTGTGAAGAGAAGTATATTTCCCTGGATAACCAAGTACGTTTTCAAAGTAAATTTTAAAATATAAGATAAAAGTTTTATGTTGTTTTTAAAAAAAACATGTTTTAGAAAATTTATTATTTCTGAATGTTTAATATTCTAAAATAAATATTTTTCAAATCTATTACTATAATAATTATTTAAAAGATACTTGGTATTTTGTTTTTTAAAGGTAAAAATCTAGTTTTATATTTTATTAAGTAACCTTATTTTCAAATATTAATATAGTATGTATTTTTAACAAATTATTGAAGTAGTTTTAACATAAATGTTTTAAAGTATATTTTAAAGGTAAAGTGCTTTAAATTATTTTAGAAAAAAATCTAGTTTTGTGCTTGGTGATTTCAATGGAGATAGAAAATATTTGAGAAAGCTTATTCTGGGAAAGAAAGATGTTTTGAAACTGTTTTCAAAGGGTTTTGAGAATAGAAATATATCTTGTGAATATATTTTTGAGGTTAATAAATAATTTGGAAAATTATTTATTGTTTGATGGTTATTTGTGAATATTAATTGATAGTTAAATCACCGACTATCAATATTGGCCAAATGTGTTGATCGTGTCGAAGAGACTATGTAACAACCCTAGATTTTGACTATATATTTAAATTTGACTTTATTTCATTTTGAAATTAATTTAAATTTGTTTTATTTTTGTGATATTATTTCTAAACATTTTTAAAATGATAATGTAATTTTTCCAAAATTTACTGTATTTATTTCCTATTTTTAAAGGTTGTTTTCTAATTTTCTGCCATTTCTTCATTTTAAATTTCTTTATTTTATTTTAAATTTGTTTTATTTGTGAAATTTCATCTCTAAATATTTTTAAAATAATAATATAATTTTTTCAAAATTTACCGTGCTGATTTCCTATTTTTAAGGGCTGTTTTCCCATTTTTTGCTATTTTCTGCATTAAAAATTATATTTAAATTAAATTTTAAATATTTATTTTGTGAATAAAATTTTGTTTTATGTTATTATTTATGTTTAAAAATACTTTACAAGCTCATATTAATTTTCTACAAATTATTTCATTTAATTTCAAATTTTCTAGTCTAGTTCACTGTTTTAACTATTTTTCCTTAATTTTAATCTATATAATTGATAAATGGTATATATATTTTTATATTTTTTTAAAAGTTCGAAATTTTATCTGATAATATTGTTATTTCAGAATATATAAACTTTTATAAATAATTATAGGTAAATTGAAAGGGTTTGTGACCTTTTATTTCTAATGGCTTTTGATTTTCCTGCCTTTTCACATTTTTAACTTGCTTTTGCCATCAATTAGCCATAATAACTCACATACTTCAGCTTCCTACCTCCATTATTCATTCACGTACATCATTTCTCATCTCATTAAAAAATATTTCGGCCATCACTTGTTGATAAGTTGGTAAAATTCTATTTTTCTTTTATCTCCTTTTGTTCACTTATGCTGATTTTTCGTTTGATTTGCACTTGATCTTCTTTATCATAGGATCGGCCATGCCCCTCTCCAGCCCCTGCCACCACCACCACCACCTGAGCACGCCACCAGCACCACCTCCTCACTGACCATCCCCGTCCGTACCACCCTAGGTCGTAGTTCCTTCACCAAGTTCACCAAAATCCAACATCTTGACCTAGCCAAGCACAAGCCTTCACATCCACCACTTCCACCACCCATGGCCGCCACCTACATGACCACCACCACCTCCAGCACCTACAGCACCCTCTTCCACGTCACCACAGTGGACCCCACTCCTCTGGCCATGACCACAGCAGCCTTGGCCGAGCTTTGTTTGCTTGAAACTTGTGATGTTGTTAGTAGTTACGCCTTGTTGTGTTGTTGTTCCATCTCCATAACTTTTGCCATCAACAAACTCATGTTAGGCCGACCTTAGCAACCCGGACCTGACCCAAAACCATTGCCTTAGACCTGTACTCCACCTCTGGTCGAGCCTATGGGATGTCGGAAGCAAGTGCAAAGCATTTCAGCTTTGTTTTATGAAGTTATTTCTAGCATAGTTTATCGTATTTTGGTCTGAAACCTTATAATTGTTATATTGTTTGTTTGATTGGTATTCAATAGAATTAATCCTTGGCTCCTCCATTCGTATCTGTATCGTGCTTTTGTTCTTGTGTAGATCCCGTTTGTGCAATTCGTCGTTGTGTCATCAGCTCAAAACAGTGAGTTATTCTCACCAGACAGTTTTATACTTATATGAACAGTAAATTGATCACTTGTGAATATGTAAACTGCATCACCATATTATTATTTGCTATGTCACTATTATATGACGTTCACCCATGCTTAAACACCTAGTATGACATTTGTTACTGTTATATTATGTTGTTCTGTTATTTTTATCCGTTTATCACACTGCAAGTTCCCTTTAGATTAGAATCACTATGGGTTGAAATGATACATACCCGAACGGACTTTAGAATAAGGGAAAATCATTATGGGCTGAATGATAGGCCTGAATGATTTTCAAATTTATTTCATTTACTTGGGACTACGGGTTTGAACTGATAAAACCCAGATTTTTCTTTGTAAATTACGGGTTGAAATGATATATTACCCGTATCACTTTTCCTAGTGTAGAAAATTATATACAGACCCGTAGTTAATATATTTTTCTAAAAGTTTTAAAATTATTTTAGAAATGTAAATATTAAAATATTTTGATTTAAACCTAATTAAAAATGATTTTTGGTAAAATATTATTGATTTTCTGAATAATTACAAGTGAAATAAATTAACGAAAAGGTTAGAAAATTTTGAATGTAAGCTATTTTGGGAAATTTGATTTAATTATAATTTGAAATTAAATAGAATATAAAAGCATGATAAATTTATGATAATTTGAATTTAAAGGAATTTAAAGTGATTTTATATCATATTAATGATTTTAATAAAGTTGAAATCTGAAATAAATGAATATTTAATTTGAAATTTTGAATTATAACTAAAATTGGAAATTTTTGGAATTGACTTAAAAGTGAATTTTTAATTAAGTAAATAAAAATATAAACTAAGTTAGATTTGAGAATTTGAACTTAAGTGTTAGGTTGAAATTTAAATGTAATGAATTTAAAATTGGACACTGCAATTTTATAAGTGAATTAGTGTTAAATATGAATTTTTAAATGGAAATTTAACTTTATGAAATCATGAAATTAAAGAAAATTAAATGATGGTTATAAAAGTAAAATTATGTGATTTTATAAGTTAAAAGTGAATTATAGAAAATATAATTGTTGGGAAATTTTATTGAAATTTGAAGTTAATTAACTGCATTTTTAAATGCTATCATATCTAATATAAATGAAAATACAGCATTTGTAAATGTTGTAGTTGATAAGTGAACTAAATAGCTAATTGAATTAAAGGCTATTATAGCATTTTATAAATGCTATAATTGTTGGATTAAACTAAATTTTTCTTTGGAACTAATGTAACACTATTACAACATTTTAAACGCTGTCTTTTGTTAAATTTAACTGTTTTGAATATAACTTTCTGTAGCAATTTCCAAATGCTGCGAAAGTTGAATTTTCACTGTTTTGATAAAATTAAGTGAATGAATGAACTTTGAAAGTGAAAATTTTGGAAGTTTAATGATTTAATTATTAAATGTAATAACTTCACTTTTAAAGGATTTAAATGAAATAATTTGTTGGAATTGAACTATTTTGAAATGTGAATTGAAATGGTATTTTTAAATTGAATAAAATAAATATGTTTTCAAATGAAATAATAAGTTGATATTTTGAAATGGATCTGAAATGATATTGGATTTTGAGAAATAAATACCATTTTTGAAATTATAACTACGGGTTATAATAACGATTGGTTGTTAAAGAGACCGGGATCGGATATGGACATACTCTCTGTCGATACCGAAAACCACTTTAACAACTGTGTGCGCGGTGGAGATTCCAGAATGAAGTAGGATGGTGACGACGTTCCTAAGGTACATTTCGTGAACCTAACTCCCGTGAGTTAGCATAAGGTGGCTAAAACAGGAGCGATCTCGGGCCAAAGGAGGTAGCACCTCTGGCTGAACACACTTTTTCAATACCAATCTATTACTGTTGTGATCGATTGGGTGCACCCCTTGATTTTTGGAGTGTTGTTCGGGGCGGGCGTATGTGGCTGCTGCGTTACCACCAGCCCGTGTGCGTAATTGGTATATCTACCCTGGCATTGCCTTGTGTGCCGTGTCACCTACCATACCGAGCCTTTACTATGAGTTTGTCTTTCTCCCGTAGCCCGTGTGGTATCCTCTGACAGTCACCCGGAGTGGAGATGGCATGATATTGGATGGACTACTGGGACTATTATGTGTGAAGGGTGATATGGGTAGCCCGAAACGCTATTTAAAAGTATGTTTATTTTACTGTAGACATTAGTATAATAGCGAAATATTACTATATAGTAAATAGTTTAACAGATTCTTAGAGGATGGGAGGTCCCAGGCATCCTTTAAGTTACTTGTATCTTTATTACAGTTCACTTGAGTTGGTTTACATTATATAAGTATATATTGTCCTGACTCGAGTGTTTTGTGTTTTGCTTTACGCTTGGGTCAGCCTGAGTTTTCACAGCTTTGGATTCTCTTCCTAGAGCTGGTCTTTCACTAGAGTTTCTGCTTATCTACATATATTTCTATTGATGTTTCAGCTGTATTAGTTTATCTCATGTATTAGTGAACTTTTATGTATTTGGGATTTCTATTCTGTTGTTTTTCAGACTATATTATGTATTTGGTTTGAGACTCTGTTATAGTAGCTTCATGAACTACTATGTTATTTTATATTCCGTTGCGAGTTATTCTTTTTGTTTTGTGTCTGTGATTCTGTATATTTGATTTCATTTGCTCCAAATTTATTTACAATCTGTTATTTCGCATCATTCAAGTCTGACATGTGTGGATTATTGTCGATTTGAATGGTACGAAATTGGGGGTTGTTACAGACTAGGATCGAGATTTATTTCTCGAAAACCACTTCGATCCGGTTTGTACGTTTCGTGGAAAATGATTTTGGATTTGAAGATGGAGCAGTGAAGTGCAAGGGCTAGTCGTTACTAGTCCTGAGGATATTTCCAAAATGGATGTAGTAGGAATAGTGCCTTCGGTTCCGTTCGGACCCGGGACGGACTTGTATGGACGAATGCTTTCGGGACATCGTCAGGTGGACGATGAGCAATCTAAGGGATATGTTCTGAAAAGGTAACGCTTAGCCTCAAGCCTCATCAAATGGGAATGACTGAAAATCAGGGGTTATGCAGCAAGGGTAGGTGGGTAGCACCCAAGCAGGGTGAGGTCATCCCTGTCTAGATGTCCCTTTTATTTCGGCTTAGTGGGCGGTTGCTGATCCCAACCGCGGGTTGATCTCACTCGGGATTATCCAGTAAGCGGTAGTCCCGTTCTTGTATTGCAGGGGAGCGGGCGTACTCCTCGGTACTGTGATCTAGGCCACGTACTGTGACAGGTGGTACCCCAGTGCCTAGTCATTAGTTGGAAATCCAATCTCCCAACGAGCCTTGTATGAGTTTTGTTTGTATTACCCACTCTGTGGCTAGTAGCTGGAATTTAATAATGTAACAATTTCGGCTATTTTATAAGTATTTGTATATAGACCCTATTATAATATCATAGGATTTTTATAAAAATTGTTTTAGCTATCGTAAGGTAAAAACCCGACATGTTTATTTGTGGCGTGGTCTTACGAGTTGCTTTTGTTTTCAAAGGATTTTTGAGACTTTAACAATAAATTGAGTGTGATTTTCTCACGCTGGTATTCTAGACTGACTCGTGTGTTATTTAACTTTAATGCTCGGGTCAGACCGTGTATTATAGGATTCAGGATTGGATGCTGTGGAGCTCAGGAGTCGAGCTGGATGACGATGCGTATTTCGTACTTTTTTATATACATATATATTCCGCTGTGTTGAGTTGTTGTGTATCCATTTGTACGATATTGATATTGAGCTGTGATTGATGTTCTCTGTTGATGTAATGTATAAACAGATATATTTGATTTTTGAGTAAAGATCATTATTATCTATTATATTTTATTCCACTGCGATGGTTAGATTCTGATGTTGATTTCTATTTTCTTCTTCTACCTCTTCTTCTTTGACGCAAATGGTTCGTATTTCTGTGCAACTTGAGTTGATTTATGTAAAATAGTGTTGACTTAAGGGGTACAGATTTGCGGCTCGTTACACCTAATGTGTAATAGTCCTGAGCTAAAGTTCTTATTCAAACTTCGGCTCTGATACAAAAATGTCACGACCCAAAATTCCGCATTTGAAAATCGATATCGATACTTTATCTGTATCCGAATGTTGCAGATTCAAACGTTGAAATTCGATTCGCGCCGGAGCTTATAACACAATAGGTACAACAACACAGCAGAAGAAAACTAATATATCATTGATACAACACCATGAATACAACATTCTGATACAATGAATATCACATAATCAGAGATACACACCAGTGGAAAAGATAATAACGGAGGAGATAACTCCAACATGATCTTCAAAAGAGAATGAATCCACAAACTGCAACTCTAATGCCAAAGCTCAAAAGACTCTAATCCAAGAAGCTCGAACCACCATCAAGTTGTAATGAAGCAAACTAGGTAACTCAGTCAGCAATGCGATCGCCAAGATCCAAAGGCTGAAGCTATTGACTCTACACCAACATTTGATTATCTGAAAAACCCAACTCTAGGTTGCCCGTGTGGAAAATTGTGGGCACCCAGAGTTTAGAAAAGGAACAGTAAACTCCAGGTCAGTCATGGGACTGGTGTGAGCAAACGAAAACAATTTTATTTAAATAAAAACAAACAAAAGAATTTAAAAATAAATCCGCAATGCGTTTTGGAAAATGAAACTACCACAAGGCCTCCCGCCACACGCACAATGCAAACGCACAATTGGAGGAGATTTCTCCTCATGATAGTCAAACATGCTTGATACGTAACATACTTTTGATACTATTATTAGTGCATAGTGCAGAAAATATTTCTAAAGTATAATATTAATCTTAACCAGCATACCACCATTATGGTATACCTACTATAGCTACCATGTTCAATAGCAGGTTACCGCCACATTCCATGGCAAGTTAAACAACTAAAACCATCAAGGGCGCGTATTGTTTCTTTGGATTTCCAATAAATGGTCAGGCTAAGGAACTGCCTGGGCCACATGGGTGCGCCTCTGGAGGGACACCCCGAGAACTTAACCAGCTCTCTGCCAACACAAGGTCGGGTTACCTCTGTAACTAGGTAACTATTACACGAGTATAACATTCCCCGGTCTTTACCGACCTTTATCCGAGCGCTCAACACCAACAACCACAAAGTAATAAATTTGCAGCAACAATATAGGTTAAATATTTAGGCTCCATATGATACCACCTTTTTCCAAAAGAAAATGGACATACCCTAAAGGGCGGGACCCTCATCTCCTTGCAGCATCCTTCTTGTTTCGACCATTTCCAGGTTGTGAGGTCCGACGAGGTCACGTCCACGAAGCTACGCTTTTCACAAAAGCCATGCTTTGATCAACAAATGATCAGCAGCACTTTTTATGCCACATTACCAAATTGGGAATATATCACTAGTAAATATCAACTACATAACCTCTGAGCTCGTACATCTCCGAGAAGGGTATTAAGCTACAGGAATAAATTCTCCACCACCAAACAGAAATGTATTTGATAGAAACTAGCTTTACACCTCAAAGTGTAATGTCAGACATACAACCATACAAGTATGATTCGGGTTTGAACAGAACCGAAGGCACTTCAAAGAAGCCCTTGCAATTCGAGTATTCACAATCCCTATTGGACTGTCCATCACATATGGCGATCTCTATACCGTAGCTACTCAGTGCAGAGTCATTCGTCGGGTAATCCTTTCGTTTTCGAAAATACCCGGTTTCACCATCAGTCTTCAAATGCTATCCATTTCGTCATATCATTATTCGGAATGGGTTATATGACATAAAGTCCTCTCCCAACTAAACCAAATAATGAGCGCAAATTTTTAAAACATATGGATATATGGATTATAGTTAAGTCACACTTTTAGCCCAAAATCTTTTCTTCAAATGGTTTAAACAAATTACCAATTTCAAATCTTTTTAGACAATAGATTCACCCTTTAAAATCACTTTCAATTTGAAACAAAGTTCACCATTTTTCACAAAGATTCATTTATCGCTTTCAAAACTATTTCAATTCCAAATATTTTATACAAAAGATACACCTTTAAGATCCTCTTCAATTTGAAAACAAAGTTCACTAGTCTTTAACAAAGATTCATTCATAGCTTTCAAAATGATTTTCATCTCAAACTTGAAATCCTTTCAACACAAATTGGAATTCCTTTCTTTGTATGAAAGCTGTTACTATTTGGAAAACAAGGGTTTTCATTTCGTAAAATCCGATAATATGCACAAGTTATATTCTTTAAAGTATAAACTTGGGTTAAATTTAAATTCCTAAAATAATATTTTTAAAATACTTCAGAAATGGTTTAAAATCCATACATATATTATGTAACTTGTATAACCTTTCTAAACCATAATTTCCAAAATTATAACATATATTCATAGAACTCAACCTCAAATCTTGAATTCAAATTCAAATCAAACTATAAAACTTTAACAAGTTATTCAAAATAATCTCCATCTTAGAAACTCCTCTTTAAAAGCTTTCATATTTAAACCCAGTTACATTTTCAAACCATTTTGGATTCAAAATTCAACTTTACAACCATTTCATTATTTTGGATAAAATAATATTAAATTCAAATATCTGTGACTTAACCGAATCCTCGTGAAATCCATATTTGTGTGTATAGTGTAGTCCAGGGGTTTTACACAATAGTGCAACATCATCAATCATTACAGATTCAAGCACAGCAATATCGATAATCGGTATGACCTTATAACACTTATCTTTCATTCACAGAGTTACAGATATATATGTAAATGCATCATAGATAAATAAGTTACACACGCAGCTCAATTCAAACAATTTACATCACAGAATATCACACATAAGGGATATCAAACAATTCAAACATTCAATATAATCTAGACATCCATAAGTAATATCAATTAATTATCTGATTAATTGAAATCAGATTAATTACTTATGAATAAATTACTGATCCTGGTTAATTAATATTAATTAATTACAAACATAATCATTTATCAATTAACCTTTAACCTTTAATTATTAATTGAGCAACATTAATTAATAAATCAATTAACCTTCAATTATTAAATAATTAACCTTTAATTATTTAATTATTCTTTAATTAGTTATCCTTAATTAATTACATTAATTAATTAACCCTTAATTAATTAACATTTAATTTATTATCGTTATTTAATTATAATAAGTGTTATCCCTAATCACTTATATTAATAAATCACAAATCAATTTTAATCACTTGATTAATGAACTTTAATAATTAATTAATTACTTAATAAAGTAATTATCTTTAAGTAATTAATTACCTTTAATTAATTATCATTAATTAAACGTAATTAATTAATTATCCTTAAATGTAATTACATACAATAATTATCCCTTAATTACTCATAATAATTAATTAGCCTTAAATTAATTTCACAAAATAAATAGCTTCAATTTAACTACACAAAGTAATGATTCATTAATTAACTTTAAAAACATTTAATCTTTAACCTTAAATCTTTGAAACAAAATTATTATCAATCCATAAATTAACTTAGATTTTTAAGTTAATTAACAACTAAAAACATTTTTATCTTTTTGATTTACTTTTTAATTACAACATTAAGTTTATTTAAAAATAAACTTAAGACTTTATTTAAAATAAAGAGTAAAACAGTTGAACTTAATTTAATTTTAAAAAATAATTATTTTTAAAACTAATTAACCAAAACTAGTTTTAAACACTTATACAATATAACGGATCCAACGGAACTGGCTTTGTCGAATCCGAGACTGTGCCTCAGAAGGCTATTTTTAAATACCGGTTTGAACGATATAAATTCAAAACTGAACAAAACATTTCCAAACTCAATTCTGAAGCTTCCATTATCTTCAGTATTATCAATATAGATCTTTCAAGCCTTTGAAAAATTTTAATCAGCTTAAAAATCAAGATTCAATATTTTTACCCAACTTTAATAAATTAAATTCAATAATTTAATTGTCAAATTCATCGTTATATTTGAAATTCAAGTTAAAATAACTTCCAAATATTAAAAATCAATTAAATATCTCAATTTCAAATGTTCAAAATTCTGGGTCGTCACAAGTTGTTTATATTCATATTTTGTCATTTGACTATGTATTGAGACTTCTATGTATTCGAGATTTCTGTTGTATTTTGTTTTTATCTCTGATGTTTTGAAGTAGCTTCATGAACTACTATTTATCTATTCCACTGCTTATTATTATATTACTCTATGTTTGTGATTCTATGATTGACTTATTTACTGTAGATGTTGAGTTTTGCCAAACATAGAATAATAATCTGATATTTTGAGCAATTCAAGTCTGACATGTATGGACGCTAATGGTTCGAAATAATGGGTCGTTACAGTTGGTGTAAGAGCCCTGACTTAGGCAAAGCTTGGCATATGGAGTCAAAAATTCATTAGAGATAGAGTAGTAATACCTTAGAATGAGTTGAATTAATTATGGAATCATATTCGTTTGAGCTCGAATTCTTAGTTAGGATCCTCTTTGGTTTGGATTTCTTTTAAATTTTGGAACGTTCCTTTTGTTCTGAAATATATCCTTATCTTTTCATGTTCGTGTTCTTCTTGATACTGGAGCATCCCACAGCTATATTTCTATTGATTCTTGAAATAAATTTAAGCTCATCTTGCCACCTTGATTAGCAACTTCATCCGAATGTGTGCCTGATCCTATCGGCGGTCCCGCCAATCTCACTATGATTTGTAAAGGGGTGAAACTCCTTTACAACAGGTGTCGATCCACTAGAGATATCTACATCCTCAGTTTTGATGCTATTATCGCTTGCTAAACCCGAACCATTTCCCTAGTAGACGATCCGCGTAATTCTCTCATTGTCAAATGTCAACTGCATCAGGATTATGCATGCAGTTTTATCTTTTAGCTTGATTCTCTGCTTTGTGATCTTGTCCCCACCCCGATAGTCGGGGATTATTCTGATGTTTTGATGAAGTCACTTCTCTTTCCTAAGCGAGAAATTGAATTCCACGTCGATCTTATTCCTAGAGCTCGACCTATTGTCCTTCCTTTCGGACTAATGGTTTCAATGAATGGTCAGTCATGCCCTTTTAATTAACCAACGCTCTTGCCTTTTTCATCGATCTCATGAGTCTTGTTTCCCGTGATGTCTCAACAAGTTTGTCCCCACTTTCGTTGATAATATTTTTGTCTTTTATGAGTCTCAGTTGATCTAGTTAAGGTCACCGTGATTAATATCAGCCTTATCTTTCCTCATTTGTAATTTAATTATCTTTTCTCCTTTCGAGCCTATCTTCATAGTTAGAATTCTCATTGTTTAGGGTCCCTCTGAACCCTTGTTTTAAAATCCATCCTTGAATCATTCTATAATGGAACGTATTTGTAATTGATATTAAAAATGTTTTATATTATGGTGTTTGAGTTGTTAAGTTTGAATTTTGGGTTTCAATCGATTCATCTGGCCAACGCTATCGATAGAAATTCTAAAACATTTGAACATAGCAAACTGACACAATATTGTTTTCAAAATTGGTAAATGAAATAGTCTTATGTATGATTATATTTTATATATAAAGGCATAATTTTCTAAAATTAGATGGTTAAATGGATTGGTTGTTAGAAATGATAATACTAGATTTTCATTTATTGTTTGTCAATAATTCTAACCATTAACTATTGTTGTATAATTTTAAAACATGATTTACAAATTTGATTTGGAAATAAATGAATTTAAATTATGCATTCGACAATTAAATTTTCGGTGCTTTTCAAAGTCGGTTTTCAAAGTTTTGAAAATATATTATTTGAAAGCATTTTCAAATGAAAATTATTTCCCAAAGAATTTAAAGAAGTAAGTTAGTACTCTCCTCTTATGTCGCTAGAAAATAATTTCGGTGATCACTGTAGAATCATCGACATTAATTTTCGAGTCTCAAAGTGGGAAGACCACTTAGTAGCTTTGTTATAAATTTTTTTTTGGAAAATTTATTTGATTTGGATTTCTTGAGTATGATTTGATGTGTGTGTGTGTATTTCAAAATGATTTGGGAAGAAACCAAAAATTTAACTCTTAAATTCTATGCTAAGAAAAGGTTTTAATTATTGAAATAAGCAAAATTTTAAATAATTTAAGTGTTTAAAATAAGAAATGAAATTTTAAATAGTTGAACTTGAAAAAATTTATTTGTATTGCATTCTATAATACATATGACTTACCTGAACTATTCAAAAGGTTAAAATGTTTATGTGAATGAAATAAAAAATAAAAAAATAAAAAAATAAAATTAGTAAAATAAAATTAATAAAATAAAATTAATGAATAAATGAATTTTATATGGTTTTAAATTAATTGTTGTATCCGATACTATATATTTCAAATCTATCTTTCTTTTTTGTTGTTTCTATTGTCCTATCTCGTTCCTTTTCGGTGAAGAAAAGTTTTGAGTGGTAAAGAGTGCAACGATCTAGAAATTTTAAAGGTTTTAATAACGAAATTAACCGGAATTTTCTTGAAAACAATTAAAGTTTAGCAATGAAAATTTGATATTTGGGTTACGTCTATTTAAACGTAGCAAGTGTCAGATTTTCGTCAGATAATATGAAAGTTAGTTCCGTTGTGTAATTTTCAGTTTAAAATAAGTTAATTTGATGAAAATAAAATGTTTCGAAATCTGAATATTTGTATATAATAAACTTGTAAACCATTTTCTAAGTGAGACGTCATATTTTGTTTCGTCAAATTTGGACTGCTATAGCTCCATTTATCTTATTTTCGCCGAATTAACAGTGGTTTTGGCAGTGAATATCGAGTTTTGATAGGAGGGTCGTATCACTTATATCTATGTACCATTCTGTTCGTCTCATCGTGCTGATCTCCACAGTATATTCATTTGTGTATTTCATTGTCCGGTTCACGGTGAAATCTACGAAACAGGTAGCCATATCAGTACCTTTTTTTATTTTTGTATCCCTGTGTCCATTCAGTTGTCCTCCGTGGGAAATCAAATAGCCAGTAGCATTTATATTTCTTTGAAATAATTCTCGACCTTTGTTGTTCCCATTATTTGATTTATATATTGGTTGTTCATTTTGTATCTGGCCCACCCTTTCCACTTCATTCTGGCATAATAATAAAATATAATATAAAGCTGCACATATTATTTTTTCCTAAAACCTGCTCAACATCTTGTATAATATGAATCATCTTCTACCCATATTTCCTTCGAACATCATCATGCGGTTGCTGCTTACCCAGATCCACGTACATCCTCATCCACAAATAACCCACCTCCAACCTCCGCCATATATACATTACGGTAGCCATGAGCAGCCCCTACTCCTCCACCTTCATTTGCCACAACAGCCGTATCCACCTTTTCTCCCCTTGATTCCACACGCGCAACTATCCTTCTTTCCATGGGCTTCCATTTATACCCGAAACACCTGACCACCCTAGCATGTCACGCCCCATCCATTAGCCGAGGCCTCTCCCTTCCTCACACTTTCTTCCTCAAGAAGCACCATCAATGCCATCAAATCTCCGACCCTCCGACCACATCCCTGCTTATCCTATTTCCTTTTGCCGTAACCTCTCCTCAACGAAGCAGCTTGGTCACTTATACAACCACTAAACCTGCCACCATTCTCCCACAACAGCAGCTTCGCTGCCAACCAGCCAGCCTCCACTCCCTTACCTGACCATCACCACTCACTCTCCATCACCAGGCAACCTTGCCTGAACTAAACGCCTCACCACCATTCTTGCCAAGCAACTCCCACTCTCCTCTAATCCAGGAGCATCCCCTCCCTTCGCCTCTACCTTGCAACTACTTCTTTCTTGTATGTATATATATAAGTATATATGTATATATTAGTTTATATATCTAATCAGTCTAGTTATACAAGTTGTTCAATATTTGTTCTTATATTTAAAATTTGTTATAATAAAATTATATATATAGCAATATAGACATATACATTGTCAGGGTAAATTTTGAATATGATATATATAAGTATGTTGATTTTAAACAAGTATATTTACATTTGTATTGATTTTAAAATATATGGTATATATATTTTAAATATATTTGTTAAATTTAGTAATGATATATATATATATATATATATATATATATATATATTGATTTTAGTATACATATATTATATTGATTTACAAATATATATATATATATATATATATATATATATATATATATATATTATAAAGATTTTATTTTAAATACGTGTTTCAAATTTTAGACTTTAAAATATATAGCTATATTTTTTTTTCATCGATCTCTAGTCCATCTTGACTTACTTTCTCAATATCGATTTGTCGCAGCAATTCCTAGCTTGTCGCTATCCTGCTAGTTCGCGTCCGTATCCATATGCGTGCCTGTGTCATCGTCTTGTTTTCTAACTTTGAAAGGTGAGCGATCACTCACGATGAACATTTTTTATCTAGTAAATCTAATTCACATGAAATGACGATTGAAATATGCTGTCAAATTTGAATTGTTAAGTTATTTAATTGTTAAATATGATATGTCATTATCTGTAATTGTTTACCTATGACATATGACACCATAACATGTTGTACATATATTGTATTTAAATTTGTTAATTATGATTATATATGCTTGTCATTGATAAGTATGTCATATTGTTACTATTTATTTGTTTCTCGCTCTATAAGTTTCCTATTAGTTAGAAATCCCTATGGGTTGAAATGATACATACCCGAACGATCTTATAGATTAGGGAAAATCGTTATGGGTTAAAATAATAAACCCAAGCGATTTTATTTGATTTGAAATTTCGGGATTGCGGGTTGAAATGATATATAACCATAAATTTTAATTATTACGAATTGAAATAATAAATATCCATATCACTTAACCATAGGATAGAACACTATATATGGACATCGTTGGTCTATTCTTGAAATGATTTCAAAGATTTGGAAATATGGATTTTAATAAATATTGATTTTCAAATTATAATATAAAGATTTTATTTTAAAAATATGTGTAAATATTGATTTTTAAATTATACGTTTGAAAATTTTAAATTTATAAGTTAAGTATCGAAAAATATGAAATTTTAAATTTTACTTATAATTTTATTATTTCATAATAAAACAGAAAACTTAGAAAACCCGAATAAATTTTAATTTTATCCTAATGGCAATGCCTTGCCATTGGTTTATAATGAGTATACCTATCGATTGGCAAGTGCTACATGAGATGTTATATATATGGTTTTCTCATTTATGGTTTTGTGAACTCTTATTGAGTTCCTTGAGTTATGATTTTTGATGATTCCCAAGTCTCTGTATTCACTCTTGAATATAGATATGTTGATGATATATTTAGAATTCCTGTCATTGTGACTATGTTGATTTCTGGTAGATTCATTAGCCACCTATAGTTTTGCATTAAGTATTTATCATATATGTCGATCCACTTGAGTTGGAAAAAAATGGTAGGGTAATTATCGACGTATTCAATAGATATTTAAAACAAGGCTATAGATGGTCGCTCTGATACCAAGCTATGACGCCCCACCCCGATACCGACATTAGCAGACAGTATTACCCAGAAATATTTTTTGTTAATGTGGGTCTCAGGGTGGGGCATCATAGCTTTTTAAATATATAAAATATAGATTTTTACAAAATATTTTGTAAAATAAGAGTTAATTTAATAATAATTAATATAATAAATTTTAATAAGAATTTGATTTAACTAATATATATACATATATTATGTATTAAATATTTATTTACAATTTATATTAATATTTTAAAATAGATTTTGTAATAATTTATATAGATATAATATGTTTAAAATGTTTATTTAAAATTTATATTAATAATTTAAGATTGATTTTGGAATAACTTTAACAAATAAAGGTTGGAAGGATAAATTAAAATTGACTTGTAATTTAATTTGTTAAGAATTGAATTTAAACAAGAAGTGATCTGTAATTTAATTTATTAAGAATTGATTTGTAATTTAATTTGTTAAGAATTGAATTTAAATAGAAATTGATTTGGACTTATTGATATGAGATTTTAAAGATATGACTTTTATAAAGTAATAACTTGATTTGATTAAAGGCAATTAGACGAATAAGTTCAGATTTAAATAAAATTAAAATTAAATATTTAATTTTGATTAAATTTGAATTTGAGATTTTATTTAAATGATTATAAAAGGTGATTAAGTGGATATTTCAGAATTAAATAAAATGGAGTTAGATATTTTAATTTTGATTTAACATTTGTAATTCGGGATTCTATTTAAATAGTTATTAAAGATCATTTAGTGGATATTTCAAATTTAAATAAAAATTAAGGTTGAATTTTGTAATATAATGAAATTTATCATATTTAGTTATTGTAAATATTTTGAATATTTAAAATTTAAAACCTATTGAATTGGAAGTGGTTTAAATTTGAAATCAATATCAATTAAAATGATTTTATTGAGCATTTGAATTGAATTGTAATTGATAAACTGAGATTGATTTAAATTGAAATTTTGGAATTGTTTAAGTTGGACTGTTTGATTTAGATTAAACGGATTTAAATGCGAATATTTTGATATGATTTCGAAAGTGATATGATTTTGAATGTGATATGATTTTTTAAATGAATATGATATTTTGATATAAAGTATAAAACGTTTGAAAAATAAAATGACCACGGTGTGAAACAAGCATTTGGTTGTTAAAGAGATCGAGATTGGATATTTCCGTACCCTCTACCAATAACGAAAACCACTTTAACAACTGTATACGTGGTGAAGATTCCAGAATGAAGTAGGATGGTCTGACGACAATTTTGTATGAGGTATTAACGCAGCCCTGACTCCACGAGTCACTTGATGTGGCTAAAATAGGAGCCATGTCGGGCCAAGTGAGGTCGCTCCTCCTGTCGGACACATTTCTTCGATACCATTCTATTACTTTGTGATTTGATTGCATGCATCTTTGATTTTAGAGTGTGTCTCGAGGTGGGCGGTAGTAGTTGCTATGCGTTATCACCAGTCCGGGAGTGCAAACGATATTTCTACCCTGGCATTGCCTCACATGCCTTGTCACATCCCTTATCGTACCTTCAACGAGTTTGGTTTATGTCATACCTATGGAGTGCTCCCTGATAGCCCAATGGTACGGTGGAGTTTACAATACTGTATAGACTACGACATTATATAAAATGTGTTAAGAGGGATATGAGTAACGCCTTAACGCTATTTTAATTGTTTACTATACTATAGACATTATCTATGTAGCGTATTGTACTATGTATATTGATAGTTTAACGAATCCTAAGAGGATGGAAATTCCAAACATCCTTTAAGTTACTTTGTATTTCAGTTGACATTTCACTTTAGTTGAATTACTAGTATAAGAATGTTAATCCTGACATGAGTGTTTTGTGTTTTGCTTTATGCTCAGGTCAGACTGGGTGTCACACATTTGAGACTCATATTTGGAGTTTGGAGATTCCCTTGGAGATCCATTGATATCTATTCAGCTTTCAGTTATCTGGTCGTATCTATTCCGCTGCTTATTGTTATACTACTCTATATGTGTGATTCTGTGGTTGATTTATTTATTGTATATGCTGATTTTTGCCAAACATAAATTAACAATATGACATTTTGAGCAATTCAAGTTCGACATGTGTGGATGCGAATGGTTCAAAACAGCGGGTCATTACAGCTACGGCTAATTGTTTCTCAGATCTCTCCACATATCGAACGTCGAAATACACAAATGAATATATTATGGAGATCAGCACAATGAGACAAACGAAATGGTACACAGATATGAGCGATACGATCATCCAATCAAAAGTCGATATTCGCTGCCAAAATTGCTGCTAGAATGCCAAAAATAAGATAAACAAAACTAGAACAGTCCAAATTTGGCGAAAAGAAATATGAAGTCTCACTCAGAAAATGATAAAAGGTTTTACTATGCAAAAATATTTCAGATTTCAAAATATTTTATTTTCATCAATTTATCTGATTTTAAATTTTAGATTGAAATTACACAATGGAACAAACTTTTATAGTTTCCAATGAAAATTTAACATTTGCTATGTTTAAATAGACACATACCAAATATCAAATTTTCATTACAAAAATTTTAATTGTTTAAATTTCAATAAAAATTTAGTTAATTACATTAACAAAATCGTTAAAATTTCTAGGTCGTTACACTCTCCCCCACTGAAAACTTTTCGTCCCCGAAAAGGAAAAGATAGGAGAATAGAAGCAACAGATAGGAAAGATAGATTCGAAATATAGACTACCATATACAAAAATTGATGCAAAACCATATAAATTTCATTTTGGACATCTTATTACTTACATTTATGTTGCATATTATTCAATTACTTATTCTCATTGCATTCAAACTTTTTTCCAGGTAAGTTTTATTAATGTTTCTGAATGTAATAAAGCACTATACAAATTTACCTTCTTTTTTTGGCAACATTTATATTAAGCAAAATTTAGTTTGAACATTTTTATTACTTAAGTTTTCTCTTGCATGACCTTCAATTACATATACACATTAACATTTTAAATTTTTGAATATTTCAGGTAAGTTATTTATGTTTTAGAATGCAATTGAATATTATGCAAAAAAAAAAAAAAAATCCAAGTTCAACTGTTTCAAGCTGTTTCAATTTCATTTCTCATTTCAAATATTCCAGTCATTCAGAGATTTTACTTCATTTACCATCACTTAACATAAAATTAAGAATTAAATTTCCGGGTTTCACTTCAAACCATTTTGAAATATATACATATATATAATTTATACATCATATCATATTTAAGAAGTTCAAGCCAAATCCATTTTCCAAAAGAAAAGTGTAGCAAAGCTAGTAAGTGGCCTTTCCACTTTGAGACTCAAAAATGAATGTCGATGATGTTGCTGTTGAGTCACAAGTTTTATGAAGGTTTTGATTTCTGACAAATAAATAAAGGCGATCGACAAAACAAGGTCATTATGGCTATAAAGAGCTACATATGGTACTCTAGATTGTAGGTTGATTATTTGATATTATAATAGTGATAAACTTGTTAAAATCTATCCTCAAATAATCATGCATTTCAAGGAAATCAATATATATACGACTAAATTGTAGTTGCACATTCAGTGTGCAACTTTACAGGGACCGGTCGACCGGTCATAATATATGCGGTCGACCGTTCCTGCATAATTTGCACACTGAACGTGCACACATGCACATAACGTATATATATTTGAATTCCTGTCTACTGGTCACTTTTTAACCTGTCAACCGTTTTTAAACAGAAAGCAATTTTTCCAAAAGACACTTCTTTTCTCCAAAGGTTGCATCTCTTACCTTTCATCAAAGATCGTATCTCTTAATGGCAACTGCTCACAAAGAGTTACAACCATTCTTCTCTATATAAACTCATCTAAATCGTTGATTAAAACAACATGATTGTATATGCTTTTTACTCTAATCTCTGATCTTACTTTCTACATACTCCTGCATTCTAAAAGCTCTCAATTATTTTAATTGCTTATTGAATCATTGAAATTATTTCATATCTTTTGATTCAATAAGTAATATACTTTCCTTAATCTTCACAAAACATCATTCGTATATTTTGAGGATAAGATTATAGGAAATTTGTACTACAAGTGACAAAACTGTGTTATCAAGAACACATACCGTCGACAAACAATTATATTCATTGTTGTTGAAGTCCTCTGTGTTGTAAGAGGCAAGTGTTGAAGTCCTCGGTGTTGTAAGAGGCAAGTGTTGAAGTCCTCAGTGTATTAGAGGCGTGAAATCCCGTTAGTTTGCTCGGGTATTGTAAACCTGTTCTCCGGGTGAAGCGAGGTAGTTAATAGTGAAAATCCAGATAGAAGTCTGGGACTGGACGTAGGACGGTGCTCCGAACCAGTATAAAAATCTCTGGCGTGATTTTTCTATTTTTATTTTTACTTTGCTACTATCATCTATTTTCCGCATTTATATTATAGTCCATATTACACGATCCGTGTGTACTATATTAGCACGTGCATTCGTATACACACCGAACTTTCAGTTGCAGTCATCATCAAAATTATTTTCCAGCGACAAAAGAGGAGAGTACCAACTTACTTCTTTTTAAATTTCTTTGTAAACAATTTCCATTCGAAAATACTTTCAAATAATATATTTTCAAAACTTAAAACCAAAATTTGAGAAGTACCGAAAATTTAATTGTCAAATCCTAATTTAAATTCATTTCTGTTCATTTGCAAATCAAATTTGTAAACACATTTTTTTAAATTGTATCTCCTTATAACATAAAATAGTTAATGTTTTAGAAATGTTGATAAAATAATAAATGATAATCTAGTGTTACCATTTCTAACAACCAATTCATTTAACTATCCAATTTCAGAAAATTATACCTTTATATAAAAATATAATCATACATAAAATTATTTCATCTATCAATTTTGAAAACCTTATTGTGTCAGTTTGCTCTATTTAATTGTTTTGGAATTCCTATCGATAGTGTTGGCCAGATGAATCGATGGAAACCCAAAATTCAAACTTAACAACTCAAACAACACACTATAAAAAAAATTATATTAATTACAAATACGCTCCCTCATAGGATGATTCAAGAATGGATTTTAGAACAAGGATAAAGATTCAAATTTAGAGGGACTATATTCAAAGTGAATTCTAACTATGAAGATAGGTTCAAAAGGAAGATATGATAATTAAATTACAAAAGAGGAAAGATGGATAAACTTATATTAATCATGGTGACCTTAACCGGGTCAATCGAGACTTTGAAAAACGAGAATATCGTTAATGAGAACCAGGGTGAACTTTTTGAGAACATCGTAGAAACACGATTCATGAGGTCGATGAAGAGGGAAGGAGCATTGGTTAATCTAAAGTAGCATGACTAACCATTAATTTGAAACCATTCGTCTAGGAGTAAGAACATCAGGTCGAGCTCCAGGAATAACATCAATGTGGAATTCAATTTTCCGCTCGGGAGGAAGAGCAGATTTAACTTATAACAATCAAGTACAGATCAAGCCAGAAGACTTAAGATTAACATAAAATCAAAGATGGATTCAAGATCAAAATAAACCAAGTAAAGATCCAATTCAGTTTCAAATCAAGATCCAGTAGCAGATCAAATTCAAACAAATTTCCAAGCTTTTAAATTTCCAAACCTCCTCTGTTATTAAGAAACAGGTGAGTGATCCTAAACTTGAATCTGGTTTAACTCATTTTGTTTTGTGGAAATTATGTAAAGTTGATGTGAAAAATGTTAGTGATGATAAAAATAAGCATGCATGTCTATGTTTATACATACATATGACTTGATATTGTCTGTGCATATACATTCACTCTATTGTGTTTGACAGGCTTGAAATATTATTCTAAAAAATTTCATATCTACCAACTTATACAGATTCGTGCTAGAATTTATGAAGAAAATATGGTTGAAACAACATAACATCAATGGAAAATAATAAATTTAAGATTTATATTGTGAATTTATTTCAAAAATAGGAAATAACAGTCAAAAATTAAAATAGGTCCAAAATCATATATCTAAATTTCAATTTCCATATATATGAATGGATACGAATTTTAAAGAAATGAATTTTGATACAAAAATCAGGATTTTTAACTTTGAAAATCATGAGAATTCTCATAATGATCAGAATCGGAAAATTGGTCAATTTGTGGTGACCACGGTGGTTAGGTGTCTCGGGATTGAGGTCAGTGGATGCACGAATGGTGGCGAGCACAAGAAAATTGCTCGATGATTTTACTGATGTCCATGGTGATTATGTGAAGGCAAATTAGGATTTTGGGGGATTCGTCTTTGTGGTGTCTGTTTCAAGCGAGCGGCGGCGAATAAGGCGATCGAACGAGGCCGCAATGGTTCAGGAAGGAAGCTCGAGGAGTAGTGGCATACGGTGGGGTGGCGTCATCTCTGGTCAACGAAGGAAAGCGTATGATGAGCTTTGGTGGAGCCTGTAAGGTTGCGTGACTATCTGTCAATTTGAGTCACCAGGTCGAATCTCGATTGGGGAAGGGAGAGGCTATGGGGGTGTTGCAGCGGGGCAAGGGGATTAAGGCAGACTTGCGAGCATCGTTAGTTGGTGGTTCGGCGATGGAGGAGCTGTGTGCACGTGCAGACGATCCTTGGTTGTATCTATTTTCAGCTGGTTCCAGATAGAAGAAGATTTAGGGATGAAGTGAAGAAGTTTCTTCGGGTCTATCTCGAGTCGTACTCGAGTTTTATCGAGGGGGTGGTGTTTTGACTTGCTGAAAGTTGGCATCGGGAAGTTGAGGTCGTAACTCGAGATGTGGCTTGGGTAGTTCTGCCGTAGACTCGAGTTTTGTATGTTATCCGTGTTTTTAGTAATGCATGAGTTAGGTTGTTTTTCAAAACGAAGGTAGAAATAGTGGTTAAACATATTTCAAGATTCAAGATTTTGAGTAAAATATTAAGATTTATTTTTGATGAAATTTTATATAAAGGCATGTACCTGATTTTTAAAGCAAAGTAACTTTGATTAAATCAATTTTTCAAAAAGAGCATTAATAAAGTTTTAAAGTAAAGTAATTGTTTAAACAAGTTTCAAGTTTTAAATGAAAAAAATTGAATAATTATGTACAATTTTTGGGAATTGAATTAAGTTGTGGAAAAGGAAGAGTAATTAAACTTTAGGTAAATAAAGAGTATTTTCAAATAATTTTGTTCCCAAGCATCCACTTTAAGGAAATATACATGTTAAGAATCTAATTAAGATAAATGGTTTATCTTAATAAAATTTAAATCTTATTAATAAAAGTAATTAAGGTATAATTACTTAATTAATTAAAGATAATTAATTAATGTAATTGGTTAAAAACAATTAATTAGATTAATGAATTAAGGTAATCACTTGATGCAATTATTACTTAATGTAAATCAGTGATAAATGAAGCTGAATGTAATTAAATAAAGGGGTAATTACTGAAGGAAGTGATTAGAGGATAATTACTTAATAAAGGTAATTGAGGATTAACTACTTAGTGTAATTAGTTTAAGTATGGATTAATTAAGAATAATTACTGTGAATGGTTAAGGATAATTTGTGAAATTAATTAAGGCTAGTTACTTAATGTAATTATAGTATAATTAGTCAAGGTAGATTAATTAAGATGGATAATTAAACGATGATTAATTAAATTGGGTTGTAAATGATGTTAAGTACTGGTAATCTAAGTGATTAAAGATTAGTAATTAATTTAATTAGAGATAAATTAAATTAATTTTGGAAGCGATCAATCTTGCTTATGAAAAATTGAATGATGATAAGTGCCTTAAATTGGTTGAAATCCTCGATATGAATTGTTTTGTGATATGATATGTTCGAGTGGACAGTGATAATGGGGTTATCTAATAATGATGGATTGCCGGGTAAAAGTGACATCATGTATTTAAAGTTGAATTGTATTTAACTGAATAACTTGGGTTAAGATGACATAAGATTCGAAAAGACCAGAGTCAAGTATCAGTAAATACCCAGAACCACTTCGATTTGTAGTCTACAAAATTCTTTATAAATTGGATATGTGGTATTAAACAGGCTGGAATGGAATGAATTGTGCAATATGGATATTTAACCCGAAACTTTTGTGTGATAAGTGTTGATTATGAGAACTCGTAAAGGATACGAGTTACCCTGATATTCACATATAGTATAGGTTGGTATTTTATTATATGGGTTTACTCACGTTGGTTTCCAACTTGACCCGGGTGTTACTTTGATGTAATGCTCAGGTCAGACCGAGTATTATAGATTTTCATGTAAGGACGTTCTAGAGCTCAGATAGCTAGCTGGACGGCACGAACGTATGGAGTGTAACCCACTGAGTATTATTGACTTGTATCTGGAATATTTTGCTTAACTGTCCAGTGTTTGTAAATGTTTATAACTCTGATGTATAAATGTAAATTGACCGATACAGTTTTCCTTTGTATAACTGCTATTTTATTTTGATATTATATTTTGATCCGCTACGAATGTGAGATTTTGTGTTTCATTTCTTCTTTCTCTTTTCTTCTTTTCCTAACTATTCGGAATATTCGAGATTGAAAATTCCAGGTCGTTACACCATCCTTTAAGGATCCGTTAACTATCTACATACATAGTACAATATGTTGTATATATAATGTCTATAGTAAAGTAGCTATTAAATAGCATTAAAGCGTTACCCATATCACCCTAACACATTTTTATATAAATATCATAGTCTATATAGTACTGTAAACTCCACTAAATCGGTGGGCTATCAGGGAGCATTCCATAGGTACGACACAAACCAAAATCATAGTGGTCACGATAAGGCATGTGACAAGGCATGCGAGGCAATACCTAGGGTAAGATTCTACCATTTTGCAGAACTAGGCTGGTGGTAATGCATAGAAGCTACTACTGCCTACTTCGAGACACACTTCCAAAACCAAAGATGCACCCAATCAAATCACAAAGTAATAGAATGGTATTGAAGAAGCATGCTCGATCGGAGGTGCGACATTACTTGTCCTAGGAATAGCTCCTGTTTTTGCCACATCAAGCGGACTTGCGGGAGTTGGGGCTACATTCATACCTCATACAGACGTTCGCCAAACCATCCTACTTCATTCTGTAATCTCCACCACGTACACAGTTGTTAAAGTGGTTTTTGGTACTGGTAGAGAGTATGCAATATCCGATCCTGGTCTCTTTAACAATCAAACGCTTATTTCACACCGTGGTCATTTTATTTCAAACAGTTCGTACTTCATATAAAAATATCATATTTATTTCAAAATCATATCACTTTCCAAATCATTATTCATTTTTGTAATCATATTTATTTTCTAAATCATTATTCACTTTAAATTATAATTCGCTTTAAATTATAATTCACTTCCAAAATCATAATTACAAAATAGGTTAAACCATCATATCAAAATATTCACAATTATATCGATTAAATCTAAATTATAACAGTTCCAACTTAACAGTTTAAATATTGAAAATAGTTTATATATATTGAAATAATTATAAATTAAAAATAGTTTTTATATATATATTAAAATAGTTTATACATTAAAAGAGTTTATGCCGAAAATAGTTTCAAATTAAAATTATTTCTTCCAATTTCACAAAGCATTCAAATCAACTTTAGTTTAAAACTTCAATCTAAATCAATCTCGGTTAAACAATTTCAACTAAAACAAATTAAGGGTTCAATTCGAATTCTCATTAAAACCATTTTTAATTTATATCAAATTTCAAATCCAAGTTTGAATTAAAAATTTAAAACACTTCCAATTCAATAGGTTTCAAAGTTTAAATATTCAAACATTTACAATAATTCAATTTGATAAATTTTATTTATATCCCAAAATTTAACATTAATTTAAATTTAAAATTGAAAATATTCACTTACTAATTTTTAATAACATTTAAATAAAATCTCAAATTACAAATTTAAACCAATATTATTTATTCAATTTAAATTTTATTTAAATTAAAAAATATTCATTCAATCCTCTTAAATCAAAATCAAGTTATCAAGTTATGAAAACATACCTTTAAAATCTCAAAATCAATAAGTTCCAAATCAATTCTTATTTATATTCAATTATTAACCAATTTAAATTTTAAGTCAACTTATATTTATCTTTCCAACCTCTATTATTAAAGTTATTACAAAAATTTATTTCAAATATTAATATAAATTTTAAATAAATATTTAAACATGTTATATGTATACTAATTAAATTATATTAAATTTTTATTAAATTAAATCTATTTTAAATCTTAATTTATATATTTTAAAAGTAATAAAATATAAGTAAAATTTTATAATTTATATTTTAAAACTTAACTTATAATTTTAAAGTTTCTTAAATAAAAAATTTTAAAAATCTAAATTTTAAAAACATATTAAAATTAAAATATCCATATATTATATTTAAAAATCTATATTCAAAAATCAACATTTATTAAATCACATATATTTTCTTTTCAAAATTTTGGAAATCATTTAAAAATAGACCAACGGTGTCCGTATACGATTTTCTATACTATGGTCAAGTGATGTGGATATTTATCATTTCAATATGTAATAAGTTTAAATTTATGGGTATATTCATTTCCACCCGTAATCCCAAATTTTTAAAAGTCAATAAAATCACTTGGGTTTATCATTTCAACCCTTAACGATTTTCACTATTCTATAAAATCATTGGGTATGCATCATTTCAACCTATAATAATTTCCTAAACTAACAAGGAACTTGCAGTGTGATTGAAATAAGATAATTAATAGCATAGCGTATAAGGAACTTGCAATTGTGAATCACAAATTAACATATCATACATGTCAATATAAGTGTCATACAAAGCAACATATCATCATGTATATCACATCATATATATATATCAAAGTGAGCATCGTACAAAATCATGTATATATTACCTGAAAAAAAATTCTGGCTATAACAAACATTTCAATGGTCAATTCAAGTGATGTTATTTACTTAAGCGTAAAATTGTAAATTGTGAGTGATTGCTCACCTTTCGAGGCTAGGGAAATTTGACAAATGAATTGAGCTACGAATCCAACCACAAATTCCAAAGCAAAGCACGATGGACTTGAATCGATGAAAACAAAATATATAATTTTTAAAATCTAAAATTTAGTCATATATTGAAAATAAAATCTTCATATTATATTTTTTAAAAAATAAATATTAACTAGAAGATATTTAAAATAAAATATCTATATATTTCATTTTACAAAAAATCAATATTAAATTAAACCTATATATGTCTTTTCAATTTTTTTAATATATATATATATATATATATATATATATAATTTTTAAACATAACATATATATTAAAGTTATTACAAAAATCTATATTAAAATATTAATGTAAATTTAAGTAAGTTCATTAAACATATTGTATATATACCTTTGATTATGTAAACATATTATATATAAACCATTATTAAACATATTATACAAAAAAAATCATGGTGGAGTGCTGGACAGTTGACGTGGGTTAGTATGGAGAGTGAAGGATGACACGGCAGGCTGGTGAGGGTTCTCTGGGTTTTAAGGTGGCGGAGCAAGGAAGTGCAGGTGGTCAGTAAACTTCAAGTGGTGGGTGGAGTGTTGATGATGAATTAGGAGGTGGTGGTGCTATGTCGTATGGGTTGTTTACTTCAGCGAGGAGAAGGATGGCAGATGGTTGGGGCTATGGGTGATTGGTCGGTAAAGGAAGAAGAATGTCAGAGATTGCAGGAGGCGAGGCAGAGGAGGGTTTCTAGGAGGGCTTCTGTTTTAGAGAGATATAGGGTGATGGGTTTGGTGAGTTGGTGTACGGGTCCAGGTGGAAGCCTGCTGTTGGGTGGAGATTGCGGCGTTGCGTGGAGAAGACACGTTGAGGGGATGGCCGCTGCAGTAGTAGGTAAGGAAGTGAGGTAGTGGGTGTGGGATGGGAATGTTGGCATGGCGTTTGACTGGTGGAGGAAACTCGGATGATGGAGGTGAAGGAACGAGCAGCTTCCGACAAAACAAAAAGCACGAATACCAATGTCTACAGATAATAATATATATAAAGCACGGATACTAGCAAAGATAAAGCTTTAAATATAAAGCTAAGGCTAGGTCTAGGTTATATAACAGCTTGCGTAATTTTATATATATATTGAAATGGAATGGAAGAACGAACATATATATATATATATATATATATATTGAAATGGAATGGCAGAACGAACAAAAGGAAGGAGAGAGAGTGAAAGACCACACAACAAATATATATTGAAATGGTGGAACAGAGAAGGTCATATGTGGAATTTCAGAAATATAAATGCTAGTGGCTATTGATTTTCAGCCGTTTGACAATGAATGGACACAGAATATTCTAGAGACTCAAAATGGGTACCGATACGGTTAATCATTTCATAGATTTCACCGTGTACTGGACGTTGAAATACACAAATGAATATACTACGGAGATCGGCACAACGAGACGAACAGAATGGTACACAGATATGAGTGATACGGTCATCTGATCAAAAGTCGATATTCACTGTTAAAATTACTGCTAAAACGCCGAAAATAAGATAAACGGAGCTCGATCAATCAAAATTTGGCGAAACGAAATACGACGTCTCGCTCAAAAAATGATAAACATTTTTATTATGCAAAAATATTTTAGATTTCAAAATGTTTTATTTTCATCAATTTAGCCGATTTTAAATTTTAAATTGAAATTACACAATAGAACAAACTTTCATATTTTCCATGAAAATCTAATACTTGCTATGTTCAAATAGACGCATACAAAATATCAAATTTTCATTGCAAAAATTTAATTGTTTAAATTTCAAAAAAAACTTAGTTAATTACGTTATAAAAATCACTGAAATTTCTAGGTCATTACAGATATGGTATCGAAGAAGTATGTCCAATCGGACGAGCAACCTCACTTGGCCTGGTTATGGCCCATGTTTTAGTCATTTTAATTATGACTCAAAAGTTAAGGCTATCCATCATCGTTCTCTTTCTTTAAATCAAGCAAATGCTTCCGAATCAACCACTTCATTATGGATAATATCCACCGCGTACACAGTTGTTAAAGTGGTTGTTAAAGTGGTTTCAATATTGATATAGGGTATGCCAATAAGAGGACCCGATCACTTTAACAACCAAATGTGATTTTTCACATCAGTTGGTTCTTTTACATTTCTAAATTGATTCATATTTGATATAAAAATATCTTATTCAATTCAAAATATCCTTTATTTCAAAACCATCATATTTACTCAAAATATATCATTTCACTGGAAAATATGATTTCAAATTCCAACGTAGGTTATAACCTCATTTAACCACATTTGCATTTAAATCGACGACTTAAATATAAACATTCCAACTTTGCATAGTTTGAAATTTTTAGAAAATAGTTTGAATATATATAAATAGTTTAGAATAGGTTTTATAGTTTAGAGATTTAAAATAGTTTATATAGCTTAGAGATTTAAAGCAGTTTAATATAAAATTGTTTGAGTATTTAAATGCTTTTATATAGTGAAATGGTTAGGAAAATTTAAGAATTTGAGTATTAAAAATAATAGATTTTAAAAAAATTATATTAAAATAATTTATTTTAAAATAGTATCAAATCAAACTGTTTCTTACCATTTCAACAATCTTGACCCATATCCAAATTTCAACTCAACAAACTCAATTTCTGATCTTTCATTTCAGTTTACTTCAATTTGTGAAATATTCATTTTAACTTCAAATTCAATTCAACAATTCAATTCAATGATTTAAATTTCAATCCAATTCTTAATATAAACCATTCGAATTAATATCAATTTCATGTCTAATTTCAATTTACTGATTTAAATAATTTAAATCAAATTAAACTTCATCGTTCAGTTTAAAGTTCAAACTTTAAAATGATTCAATTTTCAAAATTAAAGTCATGTATCGATTTGTTACTTCACATTTCCAATTCAGTTCTTTAAAACAATTTATTTTAACCAATTTCTATTTCAACATTTGAAAGCTTAATTCGGAAATGACTCAATTCGTAAAAATCCACAATTTATTTCCTTTAAAGTAATATAATTAATCAAAATTCAAAAATCAAGATTTTAAAACCATTTAATTTAACCAATTCGGTGTCCGTATGTAATTTTCTACCCTATGGCCAAGTGAGTAGTTACTTCAATTTTTATTATATGGATGATTATATATCATTTCAATCCAAGTGTTATGGTATATATCATTTCAACCTGTTTCTTAATTTATTCGAAATAATTCAAATAACAGTTTATATGTTGTCACTTAATATACAGAGTGATAATAGGGATAGATAAGAATAAATAAACACTAATCATCCATAATGTCAACAAATAGACATCCATCACAATCAACATCCATATTTATCAATAAATCACAATAATTAATTGGTTATCAATATCAGGTATTTAACTTTCAATTTAATTTCAATATTAATTTAAATGGCAATTTAGTTCAATAAAATTCAAATTAAATTTAAACGACAATTTAAATTACCAAACAACAATCAATAAATTCTTATCACAACATGAATTTAATTTAACCAACATAAGAAGGTTTAGTATTGCGTGAGTGGTTTAAATTACTCATCTTTTATTAATAGCCGATTAAAAATCCAAACAGAACCACAAAATCCCAACAGTCTCCAAATTCAACCAAATCAATTTCATATTGCCCGAAATTTAAATATGAATCTAACAGAAAAAATAGCACGTAATCGTAGTTCATATGTAAAAGATATTCATGTTATAAGAAATATTATTAAAATAATAATTGGTACACGTTTAATATAAAAAATAGATAAATTTTAATACTTAAGTTTTTCTCAAGATGAGGCTTCAGGCAAAATATGGAAGAACAAACTAAGACAAGGGTAGGACGTGTAGGAAAATGAAAAAAAATGAAACTCGTGTTTCATAAGGGAAAGCTTTTGAATTTGAAAAAAATGAGAGCTGTTGAAATTTCTCACATTAAAATGATTTAAGAAAAGAAAGATTTGAAATGGAGATCTAAACGTAGGAAATGAGATGGTGAAAAAAAACGGAAGGGACAAGTTTAAAACGAGAACAATTTAATGATAAGAATATACCTTCAGCAAAGAACAAGTGAACTAAATGAATATGAGGTATCAGGAGAAACAAAACGCAAATGAGAAAATAAAATTTCAGGTTATTTATTAATAAGGAAATGAAGGTGGAGGGATAGAAATGAATGTTACGTTTTGTTTTGAAAGCTTCATCCATTAATAATGCTTAAGGAAATGTGCCATAGGAATGGAAAAGTTTGCTGACCAAGGGAAAATGAAATTTTGTACACATTTAATTTTTTTATAAACATACAATAAATAATATTAAACTTACTTTAAAAATGAAATGTTCAATTTGGTTTTCCCAAAATGATCTTATATTTCCATTAAATGTCCTTTTTATTTAACACAAAATGTGCATTTCTTTTATTAAATCTATTAATTGCAATCAACATTTTAATTGAAATATTTCAATTGCATTAATTGCAATTAATTACAAAGTTAAATTTCAAAACAAAAAAACTAAAATGGAAGAAATACAAAACAATTGTTTAGTTTAGTCATTTAAACACGTTTATAAATTTATTATTTATACACCAGTGTAATAAATAACTTACTTAAATAAATAATTCTCCTATTCTTTAATCAATCTACATGTTAAAACACAGTTTAAATAGACATATATTTTTTCCTTTAACTCAATCATTCTATTCTTTATTTTAATGAAATTAAACTTACATTCACAAATCAAACATTAATTTTATTTAATAAAAATATTCTTTTCATTAAATCAAACTTTCTTTATATTTTCATAAAACATAAGCTACATTTAACTATACTTATAAATTTACAATTTAGTGTCCTCTCTCTTATTAATTGAAATTATTCAATTACTTTATCAATTGATTTCAAAGATTAATTACAAAAAATCGACTAAATAAATGTAATAAGAAATGGAACAATAATTATTTTCCATCTAATAGTAATTTAAACATATTTATACACTATTGGATACAAACAGGAATATACATTTCTTACTAAATAATAGTTTAATAAACATAGGATTTCTTCTTTAATAAAGAAACATTTATTATTCCAATCAATTAGAAATTTACATACAGACATTTATTAATTTCATTCAAACCAATGTCATTAAGACAAACACTAACATATAATATCATCCTTACCTTATTGCAAACATATCTCATTAATAGAAATTTTAACTAATATTATGACTTGTATTATAATTCAATTTGTATCGGTAAAATCTTAATTTTTTTATTCCTAACAAATTTATTCAAAAAGTCTTATTTAATTGAAGATTTTAAAATATAAAAAATATGGGTTGTTGCAGCAAATCTCTATGGACTTCATTAATCGGCTTCCTAGGTCAAGAAAAGTTAACAAAGGCATTTAGGTTATAGTCAATCAACTGACCAGGAGTACCCATTTCATTCCTATTAAGCCGACTAGGATTGCAGCAATTTTGGCGAGTTTATATGTGAAGGAGATTCCGAGACTCCATGGGATTCCTTGTAGTATTAAGTGACCGAGACCCAATATTCACTAATAGGTTATGGAAGGGATGCAGATTGATTTAGGGACCAAGGTAAGTTTGAGTACAGCTTACCATCCCCAAAATAAATGAGCAGATGGAGAGAGTAAATCAGATCTTGGAGGATTTATTGCGAGCTTGCATTTTTGACTTTGGGGGTTCTTGGGAAGATCATCTACCCTTTGTTAAATTCATTTACAATAAAAGCTATCAGCCAAGCATTGGTATGGCCCTTTTTGAAGCTTTTTATGAACTCCACATTGTTCTTCTCCATGTTTGGTTGAATCTGGAGATAGACTTGTTCTTGGATGCGACATAATCTTAGAAGCCAATGAGAAGGTAGTTGATTGTAGAAGAAAGATGAAGGAAGTGAAATATCAGCAAAAGCATTATGCAGATCGAAGGTGCAGGGATCTACAGTTCTCGATCAGGGACTTGGTATTTGTAAAAGTTTCCCCTTGAAGTGCTGTGAGATTTGGGAAGATAGGAAAGTTAGCCCGTCGATATATTGGCCCTTTTCCCATATTGGACTGGATTGGACCAGTTGCATATAAAGCAGAGTTACAAAATGGACTATCAGAAATGCATAATGTATTTCACATATCTCATTTATGTAAGTATGTACATAACCCTTCGATGATAGTAGAGCCGAGACAATAAGCTGATTGAAGGTTCATCCCAACCTAAACATTCTTAGGTGGCCTATTCGTATTGTCGCTCATGATATAAAGTAATTTAGGACGAAGGTTGTGAACCTTGTTTAGGTTCAGTGGAGTGGGGATTTTAAAGATTGTACTTGGGAAACCGATGACTATATTAGGAATTCTTATCTCGAGTTGATGTAGTTATTGTTTGCATTTTGTTATTTCTTTTTAGCGCACTCACCTATTATGGGGAGGTCACTCTCCTTGTATCTATGGTATATTTGATATCATTCGGGCTTCTTTGATATCTTGAATTTATGTGATTATTTCGAGGATGAAATTTCCTATCGGAAGAGGAGGATGCAACAACCCGTAATTTAATCAGTTTGAAACTAAATATTTAATATATTTTTAAATCAGTAAATAATGGATTTTATAACTAAAATAAAATTTGGATAAAAGTCTCAAATGAACTTTTAAAATGGATATAAAATGTTAGTTTAAAGACTGTTCAAGTTATAAGGCAGTTACGGTTACCGATTTATTTAACGATGAGAAAATTATTATTTTCTTTGCCTAATGAATCGAATGAGAATAATTACTTCTTAGGAATTAAAAAAAGAGTTTTCCTAAAAAAAATAAGAAAGAATTATTAACCTTACCTAATAAAATAGCATAGTATAACGCATCCTAATAAAACAATAGTATAAGACAAAATAGCATAATGATTCTCATTAAACTTATAAGAAGAAAAATTGAATCTTTCTACCCTCTTAATGGACCACACCTTTATATTTATCTATATAATATTATACTTAAATTTATAAGAAAAAAAGTTGAATCTTCCTACTCTCTGATTGGATCACACCTTTATACTTATCCATATAATAATTATATTTTACTTAACCCATAAGCTTCCTTTTTCTATTGGACCATATCCTGGTAGAATCTTATTAGGCCTAGAAAGTTAGGTCATTACTAAATTACCCTTATTTTTACTTATAGAAACACATGTCCATGTCTCATCTTCATTCATTAACAAACTTAAGAAAGAAACCAAATTTCACCTTCATTATCAAAGGCTAGGTATTTCAAGTCTGCGGCAAAGAAAATAGGAAATGAGTGTAATCTTAATCTCATTCCTTTGGTTAGTTTACATTTCAATAAATAATTCTAAGTGAATATATCTTACTATGCCATAGCATTAAAAAAGTGAACTTTTTGATGTTGTAAATATTAGTGCATATGTTATATACGATCATATAGTGGTGTGTGTATATAGTATTGAATTTCATTTGAGCTTGGCACATGAATGCCATATATTTATCGGTGTCAACTTTAATGGTTAAAAAGGCTGGCCATTACAACCTGGCTTCATTTTTAACTAAGGAATAGTACAAGTTTGAAATCGATGAGTGGTGATGAGGGTATAGGATCTAATTTCCATATATAATCATTTTAGTTATCCTCGATAGTTAATATCTTGACAATCGACTTCGATACCCTTCTTTCTTGGGTCAATCTAAGCCTATTTTGTTGCTTGTTTGGAGTATTGATATCCTTTATCAGAAATAACTAAATAAAGAGTGAGTGGGGGTCAAGCTATGTGGGGTTACTTCCATTAGGATATTGTTACAACTACCCTAGATTTGTTTCGGTTGTATGCGCATGGAGATGTGGAATACTTAGATACTCCATAAGATAGAGGGGTCTGCGATAGAGGTTTCTAAGACCATTGTAACTCTCAAGTATATGCTCTAAAGGTATATTTTCGGTAAGAGGGATGCACCCTCCTAGTCATTGTTAGAAAAATTCATTTTCCTTGTTTTTGATTCAAACCATTGGATTGATTCTTTCTTATTTCCATTAGGAAGCATCATGCACTCTTTGCGATGTTTAATTATTTTTGTCTGTTCTTTTATGTTTGGATGTTCTTGTGAGGGGAAAACATGTTTCGTGTTTTGCAATGTGATCTTACATTATTTTGTGTGTTCCATTTTTTTGGAGTTTACTTATAACAGACTTATTGTCTGACTCAAGTTGCTTGTTTTCCCCAAACCCTAGGTATTCATTTATATTTGAGTAGTCCAGGGTTGAAAGATTTATTTGGGCTTTTTTGAAGATGGTGGATGAGCAGTAGTCTCCTTATCTATCTAGATATCTATTTTCGCTGTTATGTGATGTTGGTTCTATGTATATATATTTCGTATATGCAAGTGGACAAGCAGGCTGTTAGAAGTGCCTAGGCTGATAGTAGTACTTTTGTTGTAACTTTGATAACTCCTTACTGGGGAGTAACCTTATGCGTTATCTTATTGTTAAATTATATTTAACTATTTTGTTGTAAGATTTCTGTTATGTTCTTTTATTTTACTTTAGGACAACTCATCTTTCGGATGCTTGGGCAATGACTCATAAATATCATGGACATACTAAGTATCGTTTGTAGGGGTTAGAAAGGTGGGTCATCATAGTTTAACCATAAGGTGTTCAGTAATAATCTTGGGTTAAAATTCAATTTTAATAAAATTGTTTATTTTAATCTAAATGAAGATACACGTTTATGAAACGATTTAGGTAAGAAAGTGACCTTATATAAGTATGATTTATAAAATATGGTTATAAATAAAAAGGATATAAACTAAGAATTTGAGAACTTAAATCCTGCTGTTTTTCTTCGATTTTGGAAAATAATAGTTGTATTATTTGAAAGTAAGTGTTTAGGAAATTGTTTTACAAAATTTAGATCATGGTACTTGGTAATATGTATGAAGTATTTGATAACGCTTTGAAAATGTTTTTTGGTTAAGTCAGATAGGTATGATTTGGATGTACCAAACTCACTTCTATCACTAGAAAATAATTCTGGTAATGACTGCAGCATCGTTGGTATTTATTTTCGAGTTTCAAATTAGGGAATACTACCATAGTAGTTTTGTTTCATGGTTGTTTAGCAAGACAGATACTGTTTTAAAATCCTGAAAATATGATTTGATATACAAATTTTTAAGTGTACATTATTTCAAAATGATTGAAATAAACACCGGGGTTCAGTTCTTAAGTTTTTAGTTAAGTTATATTATGGATACATGTATCTTATGCATTAGGGTAGTTTGATTGTGCATCTTGTATGGTCTATTGATTATTAGTTTTCCATAATTGAATAAAAAAGAATTTTCAACGATTTTGGACAGTCGAAAACTTCTGAATTGATATAAGAATTTAAAATAAGTGTTTTTGTGAATATATAAGAAGTTGAGTTTTTGTAACTCTTAAATTAAAAGATAGTAGAATTTAAATCAGTTTTAAATTGATTAAATATCCATATTAAGTAAAATGAATAAGATTGTGTTGTATATACTTGTAGGATGTAGTGGAGTGATATATGATTATGAACTTAGTTTTGAAAATGTTAATAAATATGAGTTGTGTTTTGTACGATGTTTTAAAATGGAATTGTTTTTTCAAGAAATTTTTTAAAAGTAAAGTAGTGACTTTCAAAATCTAATTATAATCTTAGGTAATGTTTTATAAATGAAGATAAGTCTTTATAAAATGTTTGTAGACTTGGAGTAATATGTTATGAAATGACTCAGAAATGAATTCTAGCATTAAATGAAATACTATGAATGTGGAAGAATATGGTTTAAAATAAAAGAAATTGGTGTACTTAAGAAACCAATTAAATAGACTACTAAGTTGTATATAGATCATTTATTCGCATGACAATTCTTGATCTAGGTTTTGAGTACATGATTTCAAGGCGATTCATTAATTGGAGTAAGGATTTTTGACCCGATTCTTAATGGCAAGCACTTGATACAGATTCTTGATATGATCCAGAAGTTTTCTATCATAGTATATAGCTATGTAAGAAAAAAAGAGGTTTCTAATCAAGGAAGCTAATCGAAGTACGCACTAGAGAGCTCAAGTGAGATATACTAGTTCGGAAATGAAATTTATGTGGTCGAGTGAGTGATCAGATTAAAGATTGTGTACAGATGGTCCATGTGCACCATACAAGCTTTAATAATGTTTGTACGCCATGTTTTGTTGGCTTGTGGAGATTTTAGGGATGGCTTTTCAACTTGTTCTAAGGTAGCATGAGTAATCGACTAAGTAATACCTTGAGGTTATTGAGCATAAGGTAATGATCAGTGGATTATTTGTCATCCTTGTATAATGAGAGGTTTCTGAACCTAGGCAAACAGTGAGCTTTGTTTACTAGCAAGACTGTAATACTATTAAGTTTTCAATGTGATTGTTTCTTTGGTTGCCAGTGATTGCAACACCATTAGGTATTTGACGCAGCGGATAATTCAAACAAAACTTCGATCGATGAAATGTAGCAATCGGTGAGTTGAAGATACCAAAATGCCCAAGTTCGTTGATCCAAAGATACCGAACTCTAGCTATCTCAAACACGTTGATAGCGCACTATACCGTGTTCAAAGATCTACGATTCTTCGCACGTTGATCTAGCGCACTAGATTCCGTGAATCGGCTTCAACAAACGTGGATTCGAGCGCACTCGAATGACGTAAGTGGAGATAGGAGATTACACTCAACTACCAATTGGTATGAAAGCACAAAGCTAACAAAAGAGAAATTTTATTCAAAATCAACAACCCAAAAATTACAACACACGCGTATTTATAGGAGTTACAATCCAGTCCTTAAGTCGTATATGACCTATGACCTCCTTAGGTCGTTGCCGACCTATCAACAGTACACACGACTCATCATTTAAGTCGCACACGACTTAGTACATTACACACTTACAAGCAACATATCTCACGACCTATACTAAGTCGTTGCCGACTTATCAGATCACAGTTACATCACCTGTTCACAATTACAGACGACTCATCATAAGACGACTTAAGAAATAACGACCTAAAGACAGTACATGTTCAACGACTTAAGACAATACGACTCATATTTCTGCTACAGACGACTTACGACCTAAGTAAGGTCGTTAACGACCTAAGACAATAGCATAGCTTGCTTCTGGAAAAGTTAGATCGAGAAAGAGTTAGGTCGCCAAGTTTTTAGGTCGTGACTCGCTAGCTCGTCTCCCTTCACCACGTTAGGTCGTATACGACCTAATACGCCTTCATTAACTCGCAGCTTCTCCTCCTTAGGTCGGGGCCGACCTAAAATATGTTCTGGTTCCTTTAACCCGTTGTCTCTTATCTCGTTAAGTCGTAAACGACCTAGAGTGTCCCAGTTAGGTCGTGGGCAGTGCTCCTTAGGTCGGCAACGACTTAAAACTTCCCAACGAACTATCTCTGATACTTCTCCCACATGACCTAGAACGAAGTTAGCTCGTGGCCGATTCACAATACCTTCAATAGGTCGTCGCTCCTCTTCACGTGTTCCGTTAGGTCGTAGGTTACTGCTGTTAGGTCGTGAACGACCTAAATTTTCTCTCTTAGGTCGTGAACGACCTAGGACTTGTGAATTTCTCGAATTTTCAGATTGCTCTGCATCATCCTCCCATGGTTGAGAAAAATTCGACCTCGAATTTGTGCATTCTTTTTCATCTGATTGTTTATCCCCGTAATAAGGAACAAGATGTTTAACATTGAACACGTCAGACGTGTAAACCTCTTCTGGCAGCTTCAACTTATAAGCATTCTCATTGATCCGTTTCACAACTTCTACAGGTCCAATTTTCCTGGCTTTCAACTTATTATAAGTGCCCACTGGAAAACGATCCTTCGTTAACACAGCATACACCAAATCGCCTTCGTTAAATTCAACATTTCGTCGCTTCAAATCTGCAGTCTTCTTATATTTCTCATTCGACTTTTCCAATCGTTCCTGAACGATTTTATGACATTCAGTCAGCTCATCAACAAATTCAACAGCCCGTTTAATTGTTCCCTTCGACTGTGGTACTACTGCCAAATCTAACGGTCCCCTGGGTAAAATTGAATAAACAATCTGAAATGGACTGAATCCTGTGCTACGATTCACTGCATGATTATGTGCAAACTCGGCTTGGCATAACTTCATGTCCCAACTTCTCAAATTATCCTGTACAAGACATCGCAACAAATTTCCCAAAGACCTGTTAACAACTTCCGTCTGTCCATCAGTTTGCGGATGATAAGCACTGCTAAATTTCAGTTTCGTTCCCACCATCTTCCACAAACTCAACCAAAAGTGACTCAGAAAACGAGTATCTCGATCAGAAACAATAGATTCTGGTAAACCATGAAGTCGATAGATCTCCTTGAAAAATAATTGCGCCACTCGAACCGCGTCCGCTGTCTTTTTGCAAGCAACAAAATGTGCCATCTTTGAAAACCTGTCCACCACAACAAATATCGAATCATTTCCCCTTTGAGTTCTCGGCAAACCCAAAACGAAATCCATGCTGATATCAACCCATGGCTTAGATGGTACTGGTAACGGCATATACAACCCTGCATTCGTTGCTGTCCCTTTTGAAACTTGGCAAATATGACATCGCTCCACGAATCTTTCAACCTCTTTCCTCATCGACGGCCAAAAGTAAGACTGCGAAATCAACTGTAAAGTACGATCACGGCCAACATGTCCTTCCTCGTGCAATTCCTTCACAATCTTCATCCTCAAACTACAGTCCGGAATACATAAACGATTTCCTTTAAACAGAAAACCATCAACTAACATGAATTCATCGGTACTCCCATCCTTCACTTTTTCAACATATTTCACAAAGTAAGGATCTTCTTCAATCATCTCTGGCAACATTTCAAACCCCGTCACTTCCACCTTCATTGTCGTCAGTAAATGACTCCTCCTACTTAAAGCATCAGCTACCCGATTTGTCACCCCTGATTTGTGTTTAACGACAAAAGTAAACTGCTGTAAATAAGCAATCCATGATGCATGTCTTGCTGAAATCTTATCCTGCCCCTGTAAATGCTTCAAAGCTTCATGATCAGTGTAAAGAACAAATTCCTTCTGAAATAGATAATGTCTCCAATGCTTAACAGCTTGTACAACAGCATAAAATTCAACATCATATGTACTGTATCTCATCTTTGCCCCTGACAACTTCTCACTGAAATATGCAATAGGTCTTCCACCTTGACTCAACACTCCTCCAATTCCAACCTTTGATGCATCAGTGTGTAGCTCAAACAACAACTGAAAATTAGGTAAAACAAGAATTGGTGCTGTTGTCAACAGTTCCTTGATCTTTTCAAAAGCAACTCCCGCTTCCTCTGACCATGCAAACTGTTTCCCTTTCATGCAATCAGTAACTGGAGCCATCACGCTACTGAAGTGTGGAATGAACCTTCGGTAGAATGATGCCAATCCATGAAAACTTCTAACTTCAGTGATAGTTCTCGGCTGTGGCCAATTTCTAATAGCTTCAACTTTACTCTGGTCAACTTGAATACCTTCCCCTGAAACAACATACCCAAGAAATAAAACAGTATGCGTCATAAACACACATTTCTTTGTAGCAGCATAAAATTGTTCTTCACGCAGAATAATCAACACTTCCCTCAAATGTAGAAAATGCTCCTCCATACTTCTGCTGTAAATCAGAATATCATCGAAATAAACCACAACGAACTTCCCAATGAATGGTCTAAAGATTTGATTCATCATCCGCATGAATGTACTAGGTGCATTCGACAAACCAAATGGCATAACCAACCATTCGTATAACCCCTCTCTCGTCTTGAAAGCTGTCTTCCATTCGTCTCCAGGTCTGATTCGAATTTGATGATAACCACTCTTCAAATCAATCTTCGAAAATATAGTTGCCCCACTCAACTGATCCAGTAAGTCATCCAACCTTGGCATAGGAAATCTATAACGAACAGTAATCTTGTTCAAAGCTCGACTGTCAGTACACATCCTCCAAGTTCCGTCCTTCTTTGGTACTAACAATGCTGGCACGGCACAAGGACTCAAGCTTTCCTGAACACGTCCCTGTTCCAACAACTCTTCCACCTGCCTTCGTAACTCCTCATGTTCCTTCGGACTCATTCGGTAATGTGGTCGATGTGGTAACACTGCTCCCGGAACAAGATCAATTTGATGTTGAATGTCTCTAAGTGGCGGTAACTCCTTAGGCAACTCCTCTGGAAAGACATCTTCAAACTCTTCCAAAACAGGCTTCACTTCTTCAGGAATCTCAACTTCTTCGCTACTCTCTCTCCCAATCAACAAAAACACTTCCGGTTCTTCCTCCACTTCTTTAACAAACTCCTTCAAAGTCAACAGAGTTTTTAATTCTTCAATCTCTTCTAGCTTGCTCTCCTTCTGCTGTTGCTTCTTAGGAACCAAAGTGATTTTAGTACCCTCGAACATGAAACTGTAACTGTTGGCACGACCGTCATGCTGAACTGCTCTATCAAACTGCCATGGTCTGCCCAACAATAAGTGACAAACATCCATATCTACGACATCACACAAAATCTCATCCTTGTACTTCTTCCCAATCGAAAAATTCACACAAGCTCTTCGACATACTTTCACTTCACCTCCCTTCCTTAACCATGCTAGCTTGTACGGTTTCGGATGTTTCTCGGTCTTCAAGTTCAACTTTCTAACTGCCTCTGAAGAAATAATATTATCACAACTTCCCGCATCAATAACGAACTTGCAGACTTTCCCCAGAATAGTGCATGTCGATTGAAAAATATTGCTTCTCAGCCAACTACATTCCTCCTCTTGCTTTGGTGTCAAACAACTTCTCCTCAACATAAGATTACATCCTTCATCACCCGACACTTCTTCTTCCTCCTCAACATAAGGTACATTTGAATACTCTGCCTCCTCACCATCATCTGCCTCAACCTCTGCAACCATGGTTCTCTTCTTCGGCTTCGGACATTCGTTGCTTTTGTGACCCAACTCCTGACAATTATAACATTTGAAAACACTACTAGCCTTCGCCTTCTCAACCTCCTTCACAACTGGTTTTGAAACAGGTTTAGGAACATTAGAACTTCCACCAACACCCCTTGCTTGATTATTGGAATTAGTAAACACACCACCTCCACGCCTTCCTTGTTTCTCCCAAGCTAACGCTTTCTGATGTGCCTCTGCAACGGATCTAGGATCAAACATATTAACCATATCCTGGATCTGCATTCTCAAACCCCCAATGAATCTAGCAGTTAGCTGTTCTTCTGTTTCCATGATATCATTCCTGGCGATGAGTTGGTAAAATTCATCAGCATAATCACTAACAGATTTTGTCCCTTGCCTCAGATTCTGCAACCTCTGGTACATAAGTGACTGGTAGTTGTAAGGTAAGAAAGTAGATCTCATCAACTTTTTCATCTTCTCCCAAGATTCTATCTTTGACTTCCCCATTCGTTCTCGAGTAAGTTTAGTTTGCTGCCACCATGCCAATGCTCTTCCCCTCAGCCTTGTAGCAACTAACTTCACCCTTCTATTCTCCGGCACCTCCTTGAAATCAAAGATTTCCTCCACATTAGACAACCAATCTAAAAACTCCTCAGCAACCATCCCGCCTTTAAACTCCGGAATCTCCATCTTCATACCCGATTCCCATCGTCTATCATCTTCAACATTTCGATAAGAATTCCGAACTTGGTCTCGATCTCGATAATGAATACTTGCTCTATCACCTTCTTCAACAAAATCAAAAGTACGCCTACATCGATCTCGACCAATGTCATCCCTTCGTTCATGCATGCTTCTTTGACTATGTCTCTCCTCATCTCTATATGCTTCATGGTCAAATTCACGTTGACTCCTTCTCTCTTCATGTACATAGTCATGATGATCTCTTCGTGATGAAATTGATGTTTCTCTTCTATCTCTACATGAATGTGGTGATACCCTCCTCGCTTCCGTAACCGATGGCGAAACTCGGTTTCCTCCATGGTTCGAGTTTGGTGATCTCCTCCTTTGATTCAAATCATTCATCAATCTCTCCAATTTTCCAATGCCTTCATCGAATTTATCATTAATACGTTGTTCCATAAGTTCAGCTTCTTCTCTACGATACAAAGCTTCAACGTTTTGATGTCGGTTAGCTCTCCTTGGTGGCATGGTTGTAAACTTCACAAGACTTCAAAAATTCAATCACAAAACTTCAAGACTTCCAACACAACAAGTCACAGTTCAATATGACTCGGCTCCTATGTCTCGGCAAAGCTTTATAAGACTCACACTTAGCTCGGCAAAGAATGTTTACTTCACAAAGTTCGGCCTTAGCTCGGCTATGCTTGACTCGGCTACAAGTTGACTCGGCAAGACTTGCTCCAAACACTCCTTGGCTCGGCTCAAAGTATACACGGCCTCACCTTCAAATCTTCCAAAAATTGGCGCGCAAACACCAATTTTAAAATCAAACAAAGTTCCACTCCTCGATCCAAAATGCAATGGATCAAACACTCCAACTCTGTTGCAACTTCAATATGAACACGATGAACAACTTCCAACTTCAAAAACTTCAAAAACTTCAAAAACTTCAAAACTTGGCTCCAAGAATCAAACTTAGCTATGATTGGCTAAGTATGGCTCCGATACCAATAATGACGCAGCGGATAATTCAAACAAAACTTCGATCGATGAAATGTAGCAATCGGTGAGTTGAAGATACCAAAATGCCCAAGTTCGTTGATCCAAAGATACCGAACTCTAGCTATCTCAAACACGTTGATAGCGCACTATACCGTGTTCAAAGATCTACGATTCTTCGCACGTTGATCTAGCGCACTAGATTCCGTGAATCGGCTTCAACAAACGTGGATTCGAGCGCACTCGAATGACGTAAGTGGAGATAGGAGATTACACTCAACTACCAATTGGTATGAAAGCACAAAGCTAACAAAAGAGAAATTTTATTCAAAATCAACAACCCAAAAATTACAACACACGCGTATTTATAGGAGTTACAATCCAGTCCTTAAGTCGTATATGACCTATGACCTCCTTAGGTCGTTGCCGACCTATCAACAGTACACACGACTCATCATTTAAGTCGCACACGACTTAGTACATTACACACTTACAAGCAACATATCTCACGACCTATACTAAGTCGTTGCCGACTTATCAGATCACAGTTACATCACCTGTTCACAATTACAGACGACTCATCATAAGACGACTTAAGAAATAACGACCTAAAGACAGTACATGTTCAACGACTTAAGACAATACGACTCATATTTCTGCTACAGACGACTTACGACCTAAGTAAGGTCGTTAACGACCTAAGACAATAGCATAGCTTGCTTCTGGAAAAGTTAGATCGAGAAAGAGTTAGGTCGCCAAGTTTTTAGGTCGTGACTCGCTAGCTCGTCTCCCTTCACCACGTTAGGTCGTATACGACCTAATACGCCTTCATTAACTCGCAGCTTCTCCTCCTTAGGTCGGGGCCGACCTAAAATATGTTCTGGTTCCTTTAACCCGTTGTCTCTTATCTCGTTAAGTCGTAAACGACCTAGAGTGTCCCAGTTAGGTCGTGGGCAGTGCTCCTTAGGTCGGCAACGACTTAAAACTTCCCAACGAACTATCTCTGATACTTCTCCCACATGACCTAGAACGAAGTTAGCTCGTGGCCGATTCACAATACCTTCAATAGGTCGTCGCTCCTCTTCACGTGTTCCGTTAGGTCGTAGGTTACTGCTGTTAGGTCGTGAACGACCTAAATTTTCTCTCTTAGGTCGTGAACGACCTAGGACTTGTGAATTTCTCGAATTTTCAGATTGCTCTGCATCAGTATTAAAGTGTAATTGTTGTTTTGTTGCTTGTGTCGGTTTTTTGAGGATGAAATTGTAAAGACCCGACTTCCTATGCCCAGGAAGACGTATCGTTCTTGAAGAAAGAAAGGGATGAGAAAATAGAAAAGATAGAGAAGAAAGAACAACAACATCAGAATCTCACAGCGGAACGAATAAATTATAATAATCACTTAAGTATCTACATAATATACAACATCAATCAGAGTTATACAGATAATACATCACATACTAGACAGTTATAAACGCCTGTCTAGTTATACAACTCAATACACAAAACAATTCAAACAAAATGACTCGGAGATACCAACACAGCGGATCTATATATATAACTACAACGCTGAAGCCTCCTGCTCCATTGCTCCTCCAGAATTCGTCCAAGCTAACCTGAATCGCTTGGCTACCCGTAAAAATTTGGGTACCTGAGAGTTTATGAAAAACAAAAATAAACTCCGGGTCAGACATGGGTCTGGTATGAGTAACAGGTTAAAATTGTTTAACTTTGAAAATCTTTTGAAAATAAAAGGTATCACGTAAGACTCCCCACACATAAACATGGGTAAGTTTTTACCTTACGCTAACCAAAACATTTGATAGGAAATTCTGTGATATTATAATAGGTCTAGGGTTTTCAAGTAAATAGAAAATAGCCGAAATTGTTACATGATTAAATTCCAGCTACTAGCCACAAAAGTGGGTAATACAATCAAAACCGTTGGCACTTATTGGATTGTGGATTCCATACAATGGCAGGGCTACTGGGGTACCGCCCGTCACAGTACGTGGCCTAGATCAACGTACCGAGGATTACTCCTGACCCCCTGCAACACAAGGCCGGAACCATTCCTTACTGAACAGTCCCGTACAAGATAACCTCGCAGTTGGTGTACATCCAACCGCCCACACAGCCGAATAAAAAGGGACATCTAGACAGGGGAAAATCTTGTCCTACTTGGGCATGACCCACCTTACCTTGCTGCACCACCCCTGTTTTAGCCATTCCCGGTTGATGAGGCTTGAGGCTGCGATTACCTTTATAGAAAACATTTCTTAGAATGCTCATCGCCCACCTGACGATGTGTTGAAAGCATTCAATCCATACAAGTTCGTTCCGGGTTCGAACGTAACCGAAGGCATTATCTCGTTACACTCATTTTGGAATCACCCTCAGAGTTAACGACGACAACCCTTGCACTTTGAATCTTCATCTTCACTTCAGATTTACGACCTATCGTTAATTTGGAATCGATGTGGTTTTCGGATGTTCCTAATGTTGAAATCCGATCCCGGTCTCATCGAAATCCAAAACGTGTCTTTTAAGGCCAAGTTGTCTATTTAGTCTTAACAGTTTAATTCAAAATCGTCAATAGATAATTCATAATATCACAGTAGATAATCATATCATCATCATAAACAGATAATCAAAATTATCAACCCAATCAGATAATAATATACTATCATACTTAAACAAACATCCAAGTCACATAGATATTATTCATCTCATATCTGAGTTCACAATCATCAAATGAAATATTAATTTCATTCATCCATAAGCAATGATTTATAATCATATCATTTGTAGTTAATTTAAAATGAATTAAATTAACTACTTCTATCTCCAATTAATTTAAAGTAAATTAAATTAATTACTTCATCTATAAATCCTGCTTATACAACCATTAATCAATTATAAATTAAATAAATTAATTACTCTCTAGATATGCATTTTGATTAAACACCTTTTGACGCAGCGGATTAATCAAACAAAACTTCGATCGATGAAATGTAGCAATCGGTGAGTTGAAGATACCAAAATGCCCAAGTTCGTTGATCCAAAGATACCGAACTCTAGCTATCTCAAACACGTTGATAGCGCACTATACCGTGTTTAAAGATCTACGATTCTTCGCACGTTGATCTAGCGCACTAGATTCCGTGAATCGGCTTCTACGATCGTTGAATCGAGCGCACTCGATTAACCGAAAGAGGAGATAGGAGATTACACTCAACTACCAATTGGTATGAAAGCACAAAGCTAACAAAAGAGAAATTTTATTCAAAATCAACAAACACAAAAATGTACAACACACACGTATTTATAGGAGTTACAACCCAACACCACATGCAACACCCAACTCCTAGGTCGGCACCGACTCAACATACACGACTCATCTCGGCCGACTCATCATAAGTCGTTACCGACTCGCGACTCAACCCTTTTTAACAAAACACTAGGAAAACGACTTACGCAAGGTCGTCACCGACCTACCATTCATTCACAGCCGCTTCATCCGACTTAACTACAACCGACCTAATACAGTACATGCAAACGACTCATTAGGTCGCTAGCCGACTCAACATCATGCGACTTAACAAGCCTTCCAATACAACTCCTCCGACTCAAGAAATATGACGACTCACGACTCATACAAGACCGACTCATATAGTATATACATGACTCATCACAACACGACCGACTCAATTGTATGCCGACTCAACTCCTTGCCGCCTTAACTCCCTCCGACTCAAAGCCTTCACCTGCTGGGTTTTCCTTTCCTTCGTGTTAAGTCGTAGACGTCTTAGGGTTTTAAGCCGTAGCCGACTTAATTCCTTAGCTCGCAGATAACTAAACACGGCTGCTTTAACTCGTAGCTCCTCTTCCTTAGGTCGTAACTCGTTATTCCTGACCCTGTTAACTCGGAAACGATTTAGGGCTTCTTCATTAGCTCGTGAACAACCTTTGTTAAGTCGTGAGTGACTTATGCTTCTCAAACGACTTAAAGTCACTTCATTAATTCGTGAATGGTTTAACTTCTGGACTTCTATAGGTCGTGCTACATCATCCTCCCCTGGTTGAGAAAAATTCGACCTCGAATTTGTAAATTCTCCCTCAACAATCTCACCCCCATGATATGGAATTAAATGTTTGACGTTAAAAACATCAGAAGTATAAACACCATCTGGTAACTTTAATCGATAAGCATTCTCATTGATTTTCTTCAAAACTTCAACTGGACCAATTTTTCGCGCCTTCAACTTGTTATAAGCACCCACCGGAAAACGATCCTTTGTTAATATAGCATAAACCAAATCACCCTCTTTAAATTCAATATTTCGACGTTTCAAATCTGCAGACTTCTTATACTTCTCATTCGATTTCTCCAATCGTTCCTGAACGACTTTATGACATTCAGTCAGCTCATCAACAAAATCAGCAGCTCGTTTAACTGTTCTCTTTGACTGTGGTACAACTGCTAAATCCAACGGTCCCCTGGGTAAATTTGAATAAACAATCTAAAACGGACTGAATCCTGTGCTTCGATTTACTGCATGATTATGAGCAAATTCTGCCTGGCATAGCTTCATGTCCCAACTTCTCAAATTATCTTGTACAAGACAACGCAACAAATTTCCCAATGACCTGTTAACAACTTCTGTCTGCCCATCAGTTTGTGGATGATAAGCACTGCTAAATTTCAGTTTCGTTCCCACCATCTTCCACAAACTCAACCAAAAGTGACTCAGAAAACGAGTATCTCGATCAGAAACAATAGATTCTGGTAAACCATGAAGTCGATAAATCTCCTTGAAAAATAACTACGCCACTCGAACTGCATCTGCTGTCTTCTTGCAAGCAACAAAATGTGCCATCTTTGAAAACCTGTCCACCACAACAAATATCGAATCATTTCCCCTTTGAGTTCTCGGCAAACCCAAAACGAAATCCATGCTAATATCAACCCATGGCTTAGATGGTACTGGTAACGGCATATACAACCCTGCATTCGTTGCTGTCCCCTTTGAAACCTGGCAAATATGACATCGCTCCACAAACCTTTCAACCTCTTTCCTCATCGACGGCCAAAAATAAGACTGTGAAATCAACTGCAAAGTACGATCACGGCCCACATGTCCTTCCTCATGCAATTCCTTCACAATTTTCATCCTCAAACTACAATCCGGAATACATAAACGATTTCCTTTAAACAGAAAACCATCAACTAACATGAATTCATCGGTACTTCCATCCTTCACTTTCTCAACATATTTCTCAAAGTAAGGATCTCCTTCAATCATCTCAGGCAACATTTCAAACCCCGTCACTTCAATCTTCATTGTCGTTAGTAAATGACTCCTCCTACTCAAAGCATCAGCTACCCGATTTGTCACCCCTGATTTGTGCTTAACGACAAAAGTAAACTGCTGTAAATAAGCAATCCATGATGCATGTCTTGCTGAAATCTTATCCTGCCCCTGTAAATGCTTCAAAGCTTCATGATCAGTGTAAAGAACAAATTCCTTCTGAAATAGATAATGTCTCCAATGCTTAACAGCTTGTACAACAGCATAAAATTCAACATCATATGTACTGTATCTCATCTTTGCCCCTGATAACTTTTCACTGAAATATGCAATAGGTCTTCCCTGCTGACTCAACACTCCTCCAATCCCAACCTTTGATGCATCAGTATGTAGTTCAAACAATAACTGAAAATTAGGTAGAACAAGAATTGGTGCAGACGTCAACAATTCCTTGATCTTCTCAAAGGCAACCCCCGCTTCTTCTGACCATACAAATTGTTTACCCTTCATGCAATCAGTCACTGGAGCCATCACGCTACTGAAGTGTGGAATGAATCTTCGGTAGAATGACGCTAGCCCATGAAAACTTCTCACTTCTGTAATTGTCTTTGGCTGCGGCCAATTCCTGACTGCTTCAACTTTACTCTGGTCAACTTGAATACCTTCTCCTGAAACAACATAACCCAGAAATAAAACACTGTGTGTCATAAACACGCACTTCTTTGCAGCAGCATAAAATTGTTCCTCACGAAGAATAATCAATACTTCCCTCAAATGTTGAACATGCTCTTCCGTATTCCTGCTGTATATCAGAATATCATCGAAATAAACCACGACGAACTTCCCAATGAATGGCCTAAAAATTTGATTCATCACCCGCATGAATGTACTAGGTGCATTTGACAATCCAAATGGCATAACCAACCATTCGTACAACCCCTCTCTAGTTTTGAAAGCTGTCTTCCACTCATCTCCTGGTCTGATTCGAATTTGATGATAACCACTCTTCAAATCAATCTTCGAGAATATAGTTGCCCCACTCAACTGATCCAACAAATCATCCAACCTTGGCATAGGAAATCTGTAACGAACAGTGATCTTATTCAAAGCTCTACTATCAGTGCACATTCTCCAAGTTCCGTCCTTCTTTGGTACTAACAATGCAGGCACAGCACACGGACTCAAACTTTCCTGAATACGACCCTGCTCAAGTAACTCTTCCACCTGCCTTCGTAACTCCTCATGTTCCTTCGGACTCATTCTGTAATGTGGTCGGTGTGGTAATACTGCTCCTGGAACAAGATCAATCTGATGTTGAATGTCTCTAAGTGGCGGTAACTCCTTTGGTAACTCATCTGGAAAGACATCTTCAAACTCTTTCAAAACTGGCTTTGCTTCTTCGGGAATTTCAACTTCTTCACTATTTTCTCTCCCAATCAACAAAAATACTTCAGTCTCTTCCTCCACTTCCTTGACAAACTCCTTCAAAGTCAACAGAGTTTTCAATTCTTCAATCTCTTCTAGCTTGCTCTCCTTTTGTTGTTGCTTCTTAGGAACCAAAGTGATTTTAGTACCCTCGAACATGAAACTGTAACTATTGGCACGACCGTCATGCTGAACTGCTCTATCAAACTGCCATGGCCTGCCCAATAACAGATGACACACGTCCATGTCTACAACATCACACCAAATTTCATCTTTGTACTTCTTCCCAATAGAAAAATTAACACAAGCCCTTCGACACACCTTCACTTCACCACCCTTCCTTAACCATGCTAGTTTGTACGGTTTAGGATGCTTCTCAGTCTTCAAGTTCAATTTCCTCACTGCTTCTGTAGAAATAATATTATCACAACTTCCCGCATCAATAACGAACTTGCAAACTTTCCCCAGAATAGTGCATGTCGACTGAAAAATATTGCTTCTCAACCAACTACAATCCTCCTCTTGCTTTGGTGTAAGACATGACCTCCTCATCATAAGATTACAACCTTCATCTCCAAACAATTCTTCTTCCTCCTCAACATAAGGTACATTTGAATACTCTGCCTCCTCACCATCATCTGCTTCAACCTCTGCAACCATGGTTCTCTTCTTCGGCTTTGGACATTCGTTGCTTTTGTGACCCAACTCTTGGCAATTATAACATTTGAAAACAGTACTAGCCTTTGCTTTCTCAGCCTCCTTCACCACTGGCTTACTGACAGGCTTAGGAACATTAGAACTACCACTGGCCCCCTTCACCGGATTATTAGAATTAGTAAACACACCACCTCCACGCCTTCCTTGTTTCTCCCAAGCTAACGCTTTCTGATGTGCTTCTGCAACTGATCTAGGATCAAACATATTAACCATATCCTGGATCTGCATTCTCAATCCCCCAATGAATCTAGCAGTTAGCTGTTCTTCTGTCTCCATGATATCATTTCTGGCAATGAGTTGGTAAAATTCATCAGCATAATCATTAACAGATTTCGTCCCCTGCCTCAGATTCTGCAACCTTTGGTACATAAGTGATTGATAGTTGTAAGGTAAGAAAGTAGATCTCATCAATTTCTTCATTTTCTCCCATGATTCTATCTTTGACTTCCCCATCCGTTCTCGAGTAAGTTTAGTTTGCTGCCACCATGCCAACGCTCTCCCCCTCAGCCTTGTAGCAACTAACTTTACCCTTCGATTCTCCGGCACCTCCTTGAAATCAAAGATTTCCTCCACATTAGATAACCAATCTAAAAACTCCTCAGCAACCATCCCGCCTTTAAACTCCGGAATCTCCATTTTCATACCCGACTCCCAACGACGATCATCCTCAACATTCCGATAAGAATTCCGAACTTGGTCTCGATCTCGATAATGAATACTAGCTCTATCACCTTCTTCAACAAAATCAAAAGTACGCCTACATCGATCTCGACCAATTTCATCCCTTCTCTCTTGCATGCTTCTTTGACTATGTCTCTCTTCATCTCTATATGCTTCATGGTCAAATTCACGTTGACTCCTTCTCTCTTCATGTGCATAGTCATGATGATCTCTTCGTGATGAAATTGATGTTTCTCTTCTATCTCTACAAGAATGTGGCGATACCCTCCTCGCTTCCGTAACCGATGGCGAAACTCGGTTTCCTCCATGGTTCGAGTTTGGTGATCTCCTCCTTTGATTCAAATCATTCATCAATCTCTCCAATTTACCAATGCCTTCATCAAATTTTTCATTAATACGTTGTTCCATAAGCTCGGCTTCTTCTCTACGATACAAAGCTTCAACGTTTTGATGTCGGTTAGCTCTCCTTGGTGGCATGGTTGAAAGCTTCACAAACTTCAACAAATTGAACACAATACTTCAAAATTTCACACAATAAAGTAATCTAGGCTCAACCTCAGATCGGCAATAGATGTTCACGGCTCACACTAACTCGGTTCAAGTTAGGTCGGCTCTACCTTGACTCGCTATGACTTGTCTCGGTACAACTTGTCTTGGCCACCTACTACAAACACTTCAATGCAATCAACAAGGCACGGCTACTCCCAAGTATACACGGCCTTCTTCAAATTCAAACTCCTTGGCGCGCAAAAACTCCAAGTCAAAATCCAAACAAAGTCCAACTCCTCGATCCAAAATGAAATGGTTCAAACACTCTTAACTTGATGCAACTTCAATATGAACGCGATGAACTCCTTCAACTTCAAAAAAAACTTGGTTCCAAGAATCAAACTTAGCTATGATTGGCTAAGTATGGCTCTGATACCAATAATGACGCAGCGGATTAATCAAACAAAACTTCGATCGATGAAATGTAGCAATCGGTGAGTTGAAGATACCAAAATGCCCAAGTTCGTTGATCCAAAGATACCGAACTCTAGCTATCTCAAACACGTTGATAGCGCACTATACCGTGTTTAAAGATCTATGATTCTTCGCACGTTGATCTAGCGCACTAGATTCCGTGAATCGGCTTCTACGATCGTTGAATCGAGCGCACTCGATTAACCGAAAGAGGAGATAGGAGATTACACTCAACTACCAATTGGTATGAAAGCACAAAGCTAACAAAAGAGAAATTTTATTCAAAATCAACAAACACAAAAATGTACAACACACACGTATTTATAGGAGTTACAACCCAACACCACATGCAACACCCAACTCCTAGGTCGGCACCGACTCAACATACACGACTCATCTCGGCCGACTCATCATAAGTCGTTACCGACTCGCGACTCAACCCTTTTTAACAAAACACTAGGCAAACGACTTACGCAAGGTCGTCACCGACCTACCATTCATTCACAGCCGCTTCATCCGACTTAACTACAACCGACCCAATACAGTACATGCAAACGACTCATTAGGTCGCTAGCCGACTCAACATCATGCGACTTAACAAGCCTGCCAATACAACTCCTCCGACTCAAGAAATATGACGACTCACGACTCATACAAGACCGACTCATATAGTATATACATGACTCATCACAACACGACCGACTCAATTGTATGCCGACTCAACTCCTTGCCGCCTTAACTCCCTCCGACTCAAAGCCTTCACCTGCTGGGTTTTCCTTTCCTTCGTGTTAAGTCGTAGACGTCTTAGGGTTTTAAGCCGTAGCCGACTTAATTCCTTAGCTCGCAGATAACTCAACACGGCTGCTTTAACTCGTAGCTCCTCTTCCTTAGGTCGTAACTCGTTATTCCTGACCCTGTTAACTCGGAAACGATTTAGGGCTTCTTCATTAGCTCGTGAACAACCTTTGTTAAGTCGTGAGTGACTTATGCTTCTCAAACGACTTAAAGTCACTTCATTAATTCGTGAATGGTTTAACTTCTGGACTTCTATAGGTCGTGCTACATCACCTTTGATTAATCATTTCTAATTACAATAAGTAATTAGTCTTTAATTAATTTCACAAATTAATTATTCTACATCATCCATAGTAATTAGCATTTAATTACCCTTTTAATTGATTTAAATATAAATAATCATATTTATTGTTAATTAATTATATTTATTAATCACCACATTATTAATTATTCTTAATTAACCAATTCTTAATTGTCTCTTTAATTATTAATTAATGATCTTCAATTTAGATTTAAATTAAATTACTTTATTTAAATCAATTACATTAAGCAATTAATCCTTAATTAAACATAATTATTAATCATCCTTGATTAATATCAATCAGTAATTAACTATCCTTAATTACATATTAATAAATCAATTATTCCATAATTAATTATCTCCATTAATTAATCCCTTGATTAATTACAAAAGTAATTACCCACATTACTTTATTACAAATCATCCTTTACTAATTACATTCCAGTAATTATCCCTTATTCCTAAGTAATTATGATCCATTAATTACATTAAGTAATCCCACTTATCCATTTATCAAATGATTATCTTAAATTAATTAAACTAAATTAATTAACTTAAATTAATCACTTATCTCAATTAATTACAAAAAGTAATTAATCCCTTAATTACTTTCATTAAGTAATTACTTAAACCATTTAAAAATTTATTATCTTAATTAATTAATCTAATTAATGATTAAGAACTAATCACATTAATTAATTACTTAATAATTCTTAGTTAATTATTTTCATTGACTAACAATATTTCTTAAATTACTTTCCTAAGAAATTATCTTAGATTTAATCATTATCAATTATTCTGGATTATAAATTAATCCAAATTATTATTAAATAAATCATTCTTTAATTACCTTATTAATTAAATCATTCCATTTCCTTAATTATCTCCAAAATAATTCATTTCTTTAATTAATGATTTCATTAATATCAAGGTGCATTTAAAACATTTCACTTAAATTCAAATTCCATTTTGAAATTAAGATTTAAAATGTTTAACCATTTTAAACATTTATTTGAAAACAAATTCACTTTTAAAAATCTACTTTAAAACATTTAAACTTATTCACATTTACATTAATAAAACTGATTTAAGTTCAAGGTTTGAAACTTGATTTAAATCTTGCTTTAAATTAAAATTTCATTTTAAAACTTTGGATTCAAAAGTTCATTGAATCTAAACTTAAACTTTGAATTTAAAAACCCCTGTTTTACATTCTATTTTAAATTTACATTTCACTTAAATTTCAAAAACTCATCACTGTCAGGTTATAAGCCTGAAGCCAAACAGACCCGAGACCACACTGCTAGCACTTCGAGTTAGAACCCTAAACACTTCGAGTAAAATACTCGAATTTCTCGAGTAAAACTCGAGTTCCATTTCCTGCTCAACTCCAACAGTTCACCAGAAAAATAAATGCACGGTGCATATGCACCGTGACTCTGGCAACGTCCAGACGTCATCGCCACCTTCATCATGTCGCCGTCCATCCCCATATGCGATTTCGACCCCCAGAAATCACGCAGTCGCTCGAAATCAAAATCGAGTTCCTAATCAAAAACCTGGAACTCGAACACTGAAACAATGCCCCATACCTGTCAACACGCCTCGTCACTTCATCTCCGACCATCAGAGCACCAACGAATCCGGCCAAACCTTCGCCTACATCCCCTCTTCCAATACCCAAAACCCAGTTGAACTCGATCGTCTCTGTGATCCGTGGTGATCGATTATTTATGCACAGTAAAAATTAGGTATAGGAAATTAAATTGTCAACCGCTGCCACCACCGTACTCAGGCCATCCACCAGTCATTTCTCCTCCACTCACCAATCATTCCTCCACCTCCAGGAAGAACCCCAACATTCCAGATCCACTAGATCATCGGAGCAACCCCAAAAACAAAAGACAGTGCAACTCAAAACCGCACCCTCAACCCTTAACATAAAAATGAAATTTTGCTTTCTAAAATCGTTATTAAGTATAAAGATTCAATTCATGTTACTGAATTTTTAAATTAGAAAATTTGAACTTTCCACAAATTAGAACCTCCCTGTCCCCTTTAGTTTCCAAAACAAAATTAAAGTTATTTTTAACTTTATAATCAAGCAAGCATATCTTGTTTAGATCCTAGGTCATCACAACAAGTAAATCAAGCAATGTTAAGTTTTAAATCACCTGAGTTTGAATTCTAAATACAGGGATGCATTACAGGATTATATACATGTAATTATCCTATTTCACAAACACACAGAATTTGAACCATATATAAACATAAAAACATTGTTACCCTTATACTTAAATCTAGCAACCAGATACTTAAGTATTTTAAAAGAAGTTACTCACAGATAAATTAAACTTCAGGGAGAAATATGCACGGAACAACTATACTTAATTTTTTTTTTAGATTGTGATGTTACTCACTGAAAATTCAATATGCAGTAATTCCAACTCACCAATGCCCGGATAAAGAAATAAATAAATATTCACACGAATATGTTAAGCATTCAAATATTGACATACAATAAGTTTAGAACTTAAGTTATTTAAAAACAATGTTACTCACCATTGCATTTGGAAGGGACAGAGCATTCTTGTTTTGAAACAGCTAATACTTTAAAACTGGAACTGCTGTAAAATATTTTTGCTTTGATCTTTCTGTTAAATTTATCTTGTTTGCATTGATGTATTTTTGTTATACAAAGCTTCAGCTATATAAAAAAAATGTTTGCTATGCTATGCTATGTTGAACGAACTGAATAAGAAAGCATGTATAAAAAGAAGCTTATAGGGGAAGGTGGCATCTGAGACAACAATTTCTTTGCAGGTACAAGAATTTGTTTCATCAGGCAAGATATTTGTATTAGGAGCTGAAATACAACTCGAAATGACTAATGTTAGCAGCTAAGAATCTGTGCCATTAATGCTAATGTACTTTGTGTCTCAAATTACCAAATTTTATGCTAAGATATTTTATTATGTTTGCATACTTGTCTCATTTTTACTATTCTTGCCTGCATCTTAATTTGTAAGCTACCTGCATAATCTTTTTTTTTTTTTTTAGCTTTGCACTTCTCTGCTCTAACCTGCAAAATGAAATTTTATTTACTTTGCTTGTATTAGCTTGCTCTACAAACTATCTTACATGTTAATTTTTGTCTACTCTTTAGCTTGCATATCTAATTTACAGTCATGATTACTTGCCTGCATACTTTATTTACAAGCTACTTCCATATGCTTGTTTTATTTCTTTTACCAGCTCATATATTTGCTTTGTCTTGTAACTTGATATTTGTAATATATTTATTTTCTTTTATTTTGTTTCTCTAACCTGCATATGTTTAGATATCTTATGTACTTTTACTTTGTTTTGTCTCATAACTTTGCTTTATTTTTACTACTTGCCTGGGTAATGTTTTTACTTATGTCCAAATATATATATAGTTGTTTTAGTCTTTACTATGAATTTAGTCTAAGTATTTAGTTCTATTTTCTAACATGTGTGTTTACTTTTATTTTTCTTATATTTTTTTAAACATAGACTAACAAATATTTGATTACCTATTATTATTTTATTTTATACTTATATTAATATTAATAAATGTTTATTTTAATTTGAACATTTTGAAACCTTTATTTTTAATTTCCAAATCATAACTTTCATTCAAACACTCATATATAATTAAAGTTGAAATAACAATTTTATTTAAAATCCATTTGTAAAGATTTGCATTATTAATAGAGCTCATTATTAAGTCAAAATGATTTATAAAAGAATTTATCACTTTGTTAATAAACTACTTATTTTTATCAAGCTAAATTTAAAACAAATTAAACAACCCTTTTGCTAAATTAAATGTAAGCTAAAATTATTTTAAACAAACTAAACTTAAATCTTGAGTAATTTAAAATCATATGATCATTTATTAAATAGCTTAATATCAAATTTCTAAATTATCAAAAATATTAGAATTAGAAACATGTCTATTTATTAAATTTAAAACAAAGATGATCCATTTACAATATGTACAAATATATACATTATAAATAGAAGGCAATTTGATTAACTTTTAAAAGATAAATTATCAGTTAAATATTCATTTAAAAGAAGATTATTGAATCAATTCATATATTATTAACAAATATTATCAAATCAATTTAATTTTTAATGTAGATTATTAAATTGATATTGTCCCAAATTTCCGGAATATCACATTATTCCCCCTTAAAAGAATTTCGTCCCCGAAATTTAAAACAAAGGTAATTTAATAATCCAATTAAAAAATTTAAATTTTGAAACACAAGCATATATCAACCATAAACTAATAATCATAGTAACCAATTCATCCAAACAAACAAATCTAACTATCCAGACAAAATTCTACATAGAATTTTCTCAAGTTTCCCCAAGTATAAATACCGGGATACTCGCTCTACAGAATCCAAACAACCAATACTACTACTAAACTACAGAGTTCCCACTCATCTAGATCTACAGAACAAATCAAAATATCAGACCAAACTCAAGTCTGACCCAATAACCGAAATTCCCTGAACTGCAGACTCTAAAATCAAAGATAGATCTTACACGTACTCCCTCAGAGATACGTGAAACACTCCGAATTCCAGTTATCCAAACTGACAATCCAATTCTGAAACCAAACACTTATCCAAAATCAAATCTCCGATTACGGACTCCAAATTTCTTCGTCTCTTATCCACAAACTCTTCGGACGATCCTGGGCTTCCTTCATCTTTCCTGATCAGCTCAACCCTTGCTGATGTCCTTATAAACAAACTGAACCAAAGACAATCCAACAAATTGATCTTTCCAAGATTAACCAAAACTCAGAATACAACTCTATTCCAAAATCAGAAAACAGAACTCACATCTCTCGTCCGGAGAGATAAAACAGGTGCACTCCAATCTAGTCTCAGATCCTGAAAAATTTCCTGTAGAACTCTCTAATCCAAACACTGCAATTCCCAGTCACTTCCACTTTAAACCATTTGTCACCATGCTTCCACTGCGCAACTCTGGCCGAACAGATGAAAATGCTGATGATGATCTCAAGCACAGACTGGTCAACACATTCCGAAAATAAAACTCAGAAGTTCCTCCAAAATTCTGAGCTGCTTCACCAAACTCAATTCCCAGATGTTAACAAAACTCTAACTTCCTGAAGACATCTAGAAAAATTTCTGAAACCCCAAAAGAACACCCAAACCATCGCAAGCCACTTTTGCGATCGATACAGCCAAATTCCAAAGATACTGCTCTCTTTTTACAAATCAGAACAGCTTACACTTATGTGGCCAATCCATCGAAGAAACGGGTCTACATAATTACTTCTGAATTCCATTCCAGAAAAACTGCTAAGCCAGAAGATCTCTTGCCAACACCGAAAACATCCCAAGCTGCATTGCTGCCACAGATGCTAAGATTTCCTATCCAACGCTCTTCGAGAAACTCGGACCTCAAAACAAACAAAACATCCAGCTGAACATAGCCACAACACCGAAGCAGTCATTCTTCCTTACTTGTTCCAAAGAAAAATCTTCGGAGACATCCATAGTCACTGTGTCTCATCACACAGCTACTACACCTTGATGTATCAAAATATCTTGACTTACTTCTGTCCACCCGACAGATGCAAACTCTAGCTCAACCAAACTCTAACACTTCAAAGATGAACTCCAAATCTTAACAAATTTCCTTCAGAGATCAATTAAATCCTTACACCGTCCAAAATTTACTCGAGACAGTATTAGGCCTACAGTCTCGACAATTACACTTCCAACCATTGATAGTTGTGTTACACACACCACTACCTATCTACCTTTATAGCTCATTGGAGAACCTGAACAGGTAACCCAATAATAGGTAGAAATAAATATATACATACATATCAAAATTACAAATACGCTCTCTCAAGAAGAAAACACTCAAGAGCCTAGGTATTCACTCAACCTAGCACTCTGATACCACCTGTAACGACCCGACTTCCTACGCCCAGGAAGACGTATCGTTCTTGAAGAAAGAAAGGGATGAGAAAATAGAAAAGATAGAGAAGAAATAACAACAACATCAGAATCTCACGGCGGAACGAATAAATTATAATAATCACTTAAGTATTTACATAATATACAACATCAATCAGAGTTATACAGATAATACATCACATACTAGACAGTTATAAACACCTGTCTAGTTATACAACTCAATACACAAAACAATTCAAACAAAACGACTCAGAGATACCAACAAAGCGGATCTATATATATAACTACAACGCTGAAGCCTCCTGCTCCATTGCTCCTCCAGAATTCGTCAAAGCTAACCTGAATCCCTTGGCTACCCGTAAAAATTTGGGTACCCGAGAGTTTATGAAAAACAAAAATAAACTCCGGGTCAGACATGGGTCTGGTATGAGTAACAGGTTAAAATTGTTTAACTTTGAAAATCTTTTGAAAATAAAAGGTATCACGTAAGACTCCCCACACATAAACATGGGTAAGTTTTTACCTTACGCTAACCAAAACATTTGATAGAAAATTCTGTGATATTATAATAGGTCTAGGGTTTTCAAGTAAATAGAAAATAGCAAAAATTGTTACATGATTAAATTCGAGCTACTCGCCACAAAAGTGGGTAATACAATCAAAACCGTTGGCACTTATTGGATTGTGGATTCCATACAATGGCAGGGCTACTGGGGTACCGTCCGTCACAGTACGTGGCCTAGATCAACGTACCGAGGATCACTTCCGACCCCCTGCAACACAAGGCCGAAACCATTCCTTACTGAACAGTCCCGAACAAGATAACCCCGCAGTTGGTGTACATCCAACCGCCCACACAGCCGAATAAAAAGGGACATCTAGACAGGGGAAAATCGTGTCCTGCTTGGGCATGACCCACCTAACCTTGCTGCACCTCCCCTGTTTTAGCCATTCCCGGTTGATGAGGCTTGAGGCTGGGATTACCTTTATAGAAAACATTTCTTAGAATGCTCATCGCCCACCTGACGATGTGTTGAAAGCATTCAATCATACAAGTTCGTTCCGGGTTCGAACGAAACCGAAGGCATTATCTCGTTACACTCATTTTAGAATCACCCTTAGAGTTAACGACGACAGCCCTTGGACTTTGAATCTTCATCTTCACTTCAGATTTACGACCTATCGTTAATTTGGAATCGATGTGGTTTTCGGATGTTCCTAATGTGGAAACCCGATCCCGGTCTCATCGAAATCCAAAACGTGTGTTTTAAGGCCAAGTTGTCTATTTAGTCTTAACAGTTTAATTCAAAATCGTCAATAGATAATTCATAATATCACAGTAGATAATCATATCATCATCATAAACAGATAATCAAAATTATCAACCCAATCAGATAATGATATACTATCATACTTAAACAAACATCCAAGTCACATAGATATTATTCATCTCATATCTGAGTTCACAATCATCAAATGAAATATTAATTTCATTCATCCATAAGCAATGATTTATAATCATATCATTTTTAATTAATTTAAAATGAATTAAATTAACTACTTCTATCTCCAATTAATTTAAAGTAAATTAAATTAATTACTTCATCTATAAATCCTGCTTATACAACCATTAATCAATTATAAATTAAATAAATTGATTACTCTCTAGATATGCATCTTGATTAAACACCTTTGATTAATCATTTCTAATTACAATAAGTAATTAGTCTTTAATTAATTTCACAAATTAATTATTCTACATCATCCATAGTAATTAGCATTTAATTACCCTTTTAATTGATTTAAATATAAATAATCATATTTATTGTTAATTAATTATATTTATTAATCACCACATTATTAATTATTCTTAATTAACCAATTCTTAATTGTCTCTTTAATTATTAAGTAATGATCTTTAATTTAGATTTAAATTAAATTACTTTATTTAAATCAATTACATTAAGCAATTAATCCTTAATTAAACATAATTATTAATCATCCTTGATTAATATCAATCAGTAATTAACTATCCTTAATTACATATTAATAAATTAATTATTCCATAATTAATTATCTCCATTAATTAATCCCTTGATTAATTACAAAAGTAATTACCCACATTACTTTATTACAAATCATCCTTTGCTAATTACATTCCAGTAATTATCCCTTATTCCTAAGTAATTATGATCCATTAATTACATTAAGTAATCCCACTTATCCATTTATCAAATGATTATCTTAAATTAATTAAACTAAATTAATTAACTTAAATTAATCACTTATCTCAATTAATTACAAAAAGTAATTAATCCCTTAATTACTTTCATTAAGTAATTACTTAAACTAGTTAAAAATTTATTATCTTAATTAATTAATCTAATTAATGATTAAGAACTAATCACATTAATTAATTACTTAATAATTCTTAGTTAATTATTTTCATTGACTAACAATATTTCTTAAATTACTTTCCTAATAAATTATCTTAGATTTAATCATTATCAATTATTCTGGATTATAAATTAATCCAAATTATTATTAAATAAATCATTCTTTAATTACCTTATTAATTAAATCAAACCATTTCCTTAATTATCTCCAAAATAATTCATTTCTTTAATTAATGATTTCATTACTATCAAAGTGCATTTAAAACATTTCATTTAAATTCAAATTCCATTTTGAAATTAAGATTTAAAATGTTTAACCATTTTAAACATTTATTTGAAAACAAATTCACTTTTAAAAATCTACGTTAAAACATTTAAACTTATTCACATTTACATTAATAAAACTGATTTAAGTTCAAGGTTTGAAACTTGATTTAAATCTTGCTTTAAATTAAATTTTCATTTTAAAACTTTGGATTCAAAAGTTCATTGAATCTAAACTTAAACTTTGAATTTCAAAACCCCTGTTTTACATTCTATTTTAAATTTACATTTCACTTAAATTTCAAAAACTCATCACTGTCAGGTTATAAGCCTGAAGCCAAACAGACCCGAGACCACACTGCTAGCACTTCGAGTTAGAACCCTAAACGCTTCGAGTAAAATACTCGAATTTCTCGAGTAAAACTCGAGTTCCATTTCCTGCTCAACTCCAACAGTTCACCTGTAACGACCCGTATTTTATGGATGTTAGATCGTGTGGGAAAATTAACTCGTGTAGAGATTAACTCGTGGGGGAAAGCTTGAGTCGGTATTCATGAGTCGTAGATGACCTAAGCTTATACGAGTTAAGGAATAGGTTGTTAGCAAGTTAGTAATTGGAATAGGTTAATATATTGCGACCTAAGGTAACTAACGAGTTAAGGGTTTGGAGATAGGTCGTATGAAGATAGGTCGGTGATACGACTTAAGGTGGTAGATGAGTTAGTGTTTAGGTTGAGTGGAGCGACCTATGGAAGTAGCGACCTAAGGAAATCCCTGTGTAGTTAGGTTGGTTGGGCGACCTAAGGGGTGAGCGACCTAAGATAGAGGGGCGACTCAAGATAGTACGACCTAGTAGATAACAGGTTAGAGCGACTTAAGTATTCGAGCGACCTAGTAGAATGGGCGACCTATAGGGATGGGAGACCTAAAGGTTAGTGGCTTAAGTCGGTAGGACGAGTTAAGGATAGGTCGCGTGTGTTAGGTCGGCTGTGTTTTAGGTCGTGTGGCCTGGGTGTGATTCTGTGTATAGTTAGGTCGTTAGACGACTTATAGATGTTAAGTTGTTAAGTCGCGTAGGAGCTAGGGTCGGTAGGTCGTTGACTTGGGATTTGTTAGGTCGACTGTTGTGTTGAGTCGGCAAGGAGTTGAGTCGGCTATAGTATAAGTCGTTGAGACCCTGTGTTAGGATTAGGTCGTGAGTCGCATGTAGGCCGAGTCGTGTGGAGTTGCTAAATCGTTGAGTCGGCTATCATGTTAAGTCGTAGAGTGATGAGTCGTACGACCTTGTGTCTTAGTGTGTTGAGTCGTAAGTCGTTATAAGGCAGTGTTTTTTAAGTCACGTGCATACTGTGGGCCTTAGGTCGTAATATAGTTAGGTCGTAGCATGTTAGGTCGGCAACGACCTAAAACCGAGCTACGAGTTACGACCTAAGGGGGCGACTAGCCTATAAATAGTGGAGTTTTGCTCACTTTTTGGCACCGGTTTTTGAAGCGACGAAGTGCTGCCATTTTGAGAGCTCGACTACAACATTTCTTCACTTCTTTTCTCCCCTTTGATCGAGTGCTAACATCCATCCAAGATCGAAGATCAAGATTGAAGATTGAAGAGCCAAAGTTGAAGATCTTCATCCTACAAAGCTAGATTTCATCGTTTGAAGCGAGGTTTTGCCGGATCAAGCTTGGGTATTTGCTGTCCAGATCTGAAGTGGGTTTCTTTTGAGGTGTTTAGGTGTTTTGGTGAGTGGTAGTTATCTCTCACGCGGACCCAAAGGAATATATTGGATTGGTGGCTTGTTTGAGTGTTAAAGTTAGAGATTTCATGCATTTTTCTTAGTTCCAAGACTAGATTCATTACTTTTGAAGATGTTTACCTAAGCAAGTTCAATTAACAAGTTATAGAGACAAAACCCATGTTTTATATTTGATAGAACTATGCTAAAATCCATGATTTCATATATGTTAGACTTATGCTCATTTATTTACGAAATTGCCATTATAGTTGATATTGCTTGATTAGATCTCGTTTGAATGCTTGATTGTTTGGATGTATGATTGATTTGATTGTCTTGAGTTAGCTTGTAGTTGATTTGGGACAAGATGGTTGAAGATGATTCAAAAGCTAAGTGGAAAGGCTCTTGAATGGTGAAAGCTGCTGTGGCATATGAAGCGGATGATGAAGCTCATATGGATGGGTTCGAGGACTTTGCTATAGTTAGAGGAAGCGAAGTATGATGACGAAATGGACTTTGCCATGATATGTTGAGGAGAAGTATGATGATGAGATGGACTTTGCTAAGATACGTTGGAGCAAAGCATGATGTGGAAGCCTTGGTTTAATCCAGACGGGATCATCCCAAGCATGTTGATTACTCGATGATGCGGTTCGAGTTGGTGGATAATGGTGGCTCGAGAGGTGCTTGAGCTATAATGGGAATAGTCGTCGAGGAGGATGACTAGAAGGCTGAGATCTTATCGTTATTGAAGGTTCTAGCAAGCTCAAAGCAAGAGTACGTTGGGTAGATCCGTTATACCCAGGCGCGGGTCATGATGACGTGCTAGTACTCTGGGTAGATTCGTTATACCTAGGCACGGGTCACGATGACGTGCGGAGTTATGTCTAGAACCGGGGTTGCCATTAGCCCTTGACGGATGGTTGAAAGATGTGTTGGTCATTCAATTAACGATAAAATCAAGGCAATGATAACAGTGATAGCCAGAGTCATGGATGTTGGTTGTATCATCATTTGGTCTCAAGAGCGGTGTTTTCTGGGTGCTTATCTGATCTTGGTTTAGGCCTTGGGGGTTTGTACTTGGAAAACATCGACCTTGACTCGAGTGATTATTGCTTTACTTTAATTATCTGCTTTGCTATGCTTGCTTCTCCTTAGTGTGTGTCTGGGGGCTATCACTGTAGAAAGAGGTGGAGTGGGATGATTTGGGTTCCTATTCCTTTTATCCCTTATGCACTTTTGGTATGTTTGATAGTTGATTTACTGCTCACTAAGACTTTGTCTGACTCAAGGTTTTATGTCTCCTCTTATTACCTTGGGCTGTTCATCCATGTTTGGGATGGGCAGACTAGGTGACAGGTGGCAGGTGCTGATCTTAGTGGCTTACGCTGATGGTGACGAAGACGAGCAGGAGGCTTTGCATATTATTCTCATATTCTATGTAATGGATATTCCGCTGTTTGTTGATTAATCTGAGTGCTATGTAGTGAGGTTTCTTGTATTCTTGATTCAGACTATGTATGAAGCTATTATGATTAGATGATGATATTCTGTTCTAGGGGAGCTTCACTATATTATATTTCTCTATTGTATTTTATCCATGCGCTGTGAGTTTTATGATAGAGTCTGTGATGTTTATTTTACCCTTGACGGTCACTCATGGCTGCCTGGCATACTTTCAGCGCACCATTCCCTTGTTTCCGTGCGGGAGTCATGGGCGGTCGTCACATCACTAGAAAAATAAATGCACGGTGCATATGCACCGTGACTCTGGCAACGTCCAGACGTCATCGCCACCTTCATCATGTCGCCGTCCATCCCCATATGCGATCTCGACCCCCAGAAATCACGCAGTCGCTCGAAATCAAAATCGAGTTCCTAATCCAAAACCTGGAACTCGAACACTGAAACAATGCCCCATACCTGTCAACACGCCTCGTCACTTCATCTCCGACCATCAGCGCACCAACGAATCCGGCCAAACCTTCGCCTACATCCCCTCTTCCAATACCCAAAACCCAGTTGAACTCGATCGTCTCTGTGATCCGTGGTGATCGACTATTTATGCACAGTAAAAATTAGGTATAGGAAATTAAATTGTCAACCGCTGCCACCACCGTACTCAGGCCATCCACCAGTCATTTCTCCTCCACTCACCAATCATTCCTTCACCTCCAGGAAGAACCCCAACATTCCAGATCCACTAGATCATCGGAGCAACCCCAAAAACAAAAGACAGTGCAACTCAAAACCGCACCCTCAACCCTTAACATAAAAATGAAATTTTGCTTTCTAAAATCATTATTAAGTATAAAGATTCAATTCATGTTACTGAATTGTTAAATTAGCAAATTTGAATTTTCCACAAATTAAAACCTCCTGTCCCCTTTAGTTTCCAGAACAAAATTAAAGTTATTTTTAACTTTATTAAATTTTAAATCTTAACTTTATAATCAAGCAAACATATCTTGTTTAGATCCTAGGTCATCACAACAAGTAAATCAAGCAATGTTAAGTTTTAAATCACCTGAGTTTGAATTCTAAATACAGGGATGCATTACAGGATTATATACATGTAATTATCCTATTTCACAAACACACAGAATTTGAACCATATATAAACATAAAAACATTGTTACCCTTATACTTAAATCTAGCAACCAGATACTTAAGTATTTTAAAAGAAGTTACTCACAGATAAATTAAACTTCAGGGAGAAATATGCACAGAACAACTATACTTAATTTTTTTTTTTTAAATTGTGATGTTACTCACTGAAAATTCAATATGCAGTAATTCCAACTCACCAATGCCCAGATAAAGAAATAAATAAATATTCACACAAATATGTTAAGCATTCAAATATTGACATACAATAAGTTTAGAACTTAAGTTATTTAAAAACAATGTTACTCACCATTGCATTTCGAAGGGACAGAGCATTCTTGTTTTGAAACAGCTAATACTTTAAAACTGGAACTGCTGTAAAATATTTTTGCTTTGATCTTTCTATTAAATTTATTTTGTTTGCATTGATGTATTTTTGTTATACAAAGCTTCAGCTATATAAAAAAAAAATGTTTGCTATGCTATGCTATGTTGAATGAACTGAATAAGAAAGCATGTATAAAAAGAAGCTTATAGGGGAAGGTGGCATCTGAGACAACAATTTCTTTGCAGGTACAAGAATTTGTTTTATCAGGCAAGATATTTGTATTAGGAGCTGAAATACAACTCGAAATGACTAATGTTAGCAGCTAAGAATTTGTGCCATTAATGCTAATGTACTTTGTGTCTCAAATTACCAAATTTTATGCTAAGATATTTTATTATGTTTGCATACTTGTCTCATTTTTACTATTCTTGCCTGCATCTTAATTTGTAAGCTACCTGCATAATCTTTTTTTTTTTAGCTTTGCACTTCTCTGCTCTAACCTGCAAAATGAAATTTTATTTACTTTGCTTGTATTAGCTTGCTCTACAAACTATCTTACATGTTAATTTTTGTCTACTCTTTAGCTTGCATATCTAATTTACATTCATGATTACTTGCCTGCATACTTTATTTACAAGCTACTTGCATATGTTTGTTTTATTTCTTTTACCAGCTCATATATTTGCTTTGTCTTGTAACTTGATATTTGTAATATATTTATTTTCTTTTATTTTGTTTCTCTAACCTGCATATGTTTAGATATCTTATGTACTTTTACTTTGTTTTGTCTCATAACTTTGCTTTACTTTTGCTACTTGCCTGGGTAATGTTTTTACTTATGTACAAATATATATATAGTTGTTTTAGTCTTTACTATGAATTTAGTCTAAGTATTTAGTTCTATTTTCTAACATGTGTGTTTACTTTTATTTTTCTTATATTTTTTTAAACATAGACTAACAAATATTTGATTACCTATTATTATTTTATTTTATACTTGTATTAATATTAATAAATGTTTATTTTAATTTGAACATTTTGAAACCTTTACTTTTAATTTCCAAATCATAACTTTCATTCAAACACTCATATATAATTAAAGTTGAAATAACAATTTTATTTAAAATCCATTTGTAAAGATTTGCATTATTAATAGAGCTCATTATTAAGTCAAAATGATTTATAAAAGAATTTATCTCTTTATTAATAAACTACTTATTTTTATCAAGCTAAATTTAAAACAAATTAAACAACCCTTTTGCTAAATTTAAATGTAAGCTAAAATTATTTTAAACAAACTAAACTTAAATCTTGAGTAATTTAAAATCATATGATCATTTATTAAATAGCTTAATATCAAATTTCTAAATTATCAAAAATATTAGAATTAGAAACATGTCTATTTATTAAATTTAAAACAATGATTATCCATTTACAATATGTATAGATATATACATTTTAAATAGAAGGCAATTTGATTAACTTTTAAAAGATAAATTATCAGTTAAATATTCATTTAAAAGAAGATTATTAAATCAATTCATATATTATTAACAAATATTATCAAATCAATTTAATTTTTAATGTAGATTATTAAATTGATATTGTCCCAAATTTCCGGAATATCACAGAAATGATCTAAAGGGAAAGAATGTAACAACCCATAATTTTTAACATTTAGAAAGGGAATATTTGGTTTATTTAAATATTTCAAATTTTATTAGAATATAATAAATAATAAGAAAATCAATTGTAATAAAAATAACTTGATTTTAATGATGCATTTTTAAATGAATTTACAGCATTTTTCGATAATTTTTAATTGGAAAATATTTAATTATCGTTTAACACATTTTGCGGAAAACGTTGGTATTTTTGAGAAATACATAGAATAAGTCAACCCATGTATTTTGTGTTGTTTTATGCTTTTGTTTCATTGATGTGTATGATTGTATTTTTATTTCTGTCGCTCGTGGTTTTACGTGAATGTGATATTATGTAACAGAGTACCCAAAACAAATTTACATTATAAATATAACCCCTTGTCATAAGCTTCCTCTATACACTTCTCTTTCTCTCTCTCTTTTATTTCCTTTGCTTGCACAAAGAAATATACAGCTGCATCATAAACTTAATTATCCTAGAGTTCCAGACCACGAAAACTATGATGACCGCCTTATACCAACGGCACTAATAATTTCTATATAGTGTGCTGTAGCCATGCATGGTCAATATAGAATGATCATCCGGGTTAAAAATAAAACAAGTACAACATATAACCTGTCGTAAATCTCAAGTGTACAGAAAACATAGAATATCACATATATAACAAAATAGACAGTAATAACAATGTGAACTAATCATCAGAGTATAAGGTCCATGGAGTTATACATCAATAGTCGTAGATTGTATATAAACAGAATCAACTCAAATAACTGTCTCAACAAAAATGAAATAAGCGAGCACTACCACAGCCCTATAGTGCTGCCCAACAGAAATCATAGAAATCCATATATGTATATAGTACGAGATAGCTCCATCAAGCTCATCCTCCACACAACTATAGCATCACTTAGACCTGCTATCTAGTCTGCTCATTTAAGAGTACCCATGATAATAAGAAGAAAACCATAAAATTTTGGTTCAGACAACAGTCTGGTGTGAGCGGAGGTAAATATAGTAAGGAATAGAGGTACACAAATTATAACTAACCTGTCTATGCAACCTAAGAGTTAGCACATAACAATATAATATGCTGCTCTATAATGCCATAAAGGTACTAAGAATGGAAGGGTGGATGTCCAAATATCCCTATCTCTAGTACCTACGCCCAAATCCATGAGTGATAGCCCACTAAGAAAGCAACCAAAGCAACCATAGCATCCATCAAGAAATAGTCACTATCACTCATCCTTATGCCCTGAATATATAATAAGCCATATGTCTCCCATCTCAGGGACTAATGAAAATCTCGGTTCTCATTGTACTTTCGTATCATGTAGCCTAAAGCTTGATACATGTCTCGTAGCCCAAAGCTGGACACTAGACCCAAAGCCACTGGTCTAGGGTATACATGTCCTTTTCTTGACCCATGTGTGTCCCCACTTACAATACCAATGCTTCAAGTAACACGGAAAACACTCTGAGAATCAACAATTCCTTAGCTATATATCTCCAAGCTCTCGTTTTCTCAATTTATATCTAAGCCATTCTTTTACTCAATCCAGTTTCCATTATCCAAGAACCCCCTACATTCCCCATCCTATGATTCTCTTATTTATCGAGTCGCTGTCTTCATCATCTACTCCACCACGAGCCAAAAACTGAAAATACATAGCTTTCATCATAATTTTACGTCACATCCAACCTAATGTGAATGACCCAACACCTCCAGCATGATGTACAAAACTTCCACTCCATCCCTTGGAATACCTATCCCACCACGATGCATAAAAATAACTCGATACCTTGTAAAAATGATTCAGCATCGAGTCATGCATATACCTAGCTAGGTTTTGCTAAACTTTCCTTCTTGCTTCTAGTACTTTATTCCCATATGTTTTAGACCTAGACCCATCAAAACTACTCTACCCCTAATTCAAAGCACATAACTCCAAGTCATAGGTACAACTCGGCATAATATCCAACCCTTAACCAGTCTCCTACATCATGCTATCTACCACCTCCAGTAGCTAGGCTCTAGAGACCCATGACAACCATCAACCCATATACCCTTCAAAATGACTCGGGTGTGACTCATTTTACAAACTTCTCCCACGCTCCGGAGTCTCTCTACCAAGTTTTGTCCAATTTTGACCATCTTTGCCTCCAATTTGCGAAATTCTCCAACCTGTATTCCTAAACATCCAAAACACTAACAAACCACATCAAAGCACAACATACAAACATGAAATAACATGCAATTACATCCATTCAACCAAGCCATACATAAAATAATAGCAATCAAACAAATTCTAATCCAGGTCTAATAATCATGAACATGTGAATATGAACAAGGTGGATTTCAAAGCCATTTCTACAAATCATATTATAATTTATCAACATGTGATTAAAGTTAGAAAAGGATTTTGATAGTTAAAAATTATATTAGAACCTATAATTCTACCATATAAACATGCATAGGATAGCGAGAATGCATAAACCACCACCAATTTCCAAATTCAACCAAGTTGAGTCTCGATCCAATGTGAGCAGCAATGAAAAATAACTCGAATCAACCAAAATGATGATTCTATCTTCTAATCAATGATTAATTCACTAATCTTCAATTTGTTTTGATCTTGAGAGTAATTTTTATGATTTTGGATGAATCCAGGGTTAATGGGGGTTTATATTATATGTGGCAAACGAAAAAGCTTTTAATTTGAATCCTACAGCTCCTATATATAGTAAACCCAAATTAGACTAATAAGCACACTTACGAGATTAATTGATTACATGCTAATTACGGCCAACAACTATCTAAATTTAAAAACAGGCACAACTTTCTAACCATAAGTTCTTTTTCTATTATGACTACTCTATGGAATGGAAAACCATCATCCCGAAGTAGTGAAATTAGTTTGAGATCTTAATTCGATACATATCAAAAGTTATAGCCCAAAAAATATCTCCAAGGTCAAAATTATTACATGGAAATTTCAAAAAAATCCTAGGTGAGTCATATCCCAAAATTATAGAATCATACAACCTCATATGAATAAAACTAAAATATTTTACGATCCTTCGAAACGTAAAATGCAGGTCATTACATTCTCCCTTCTTTGGAATTTTAGCCATGAAATCCCTAAACAAGCCAAAATATAAGCAAGCATAGTTATCCCACATGCCTACCAACTATAAGCAATAATCAAACATCTCAAAGAGGCAACCATGTAATCAATAGTATAAGTGAACTTACCATAGCATGCAGAATACTAGCCTATCTAATATAATATGGTGAAAGTAGATAAGATATTTGATGGATCTTACCATTCAAAGAGCTCCAGACATCTCGTCCTCATGCTCTCCTACAGTTTCCCATGTACAATTGTCACCACTTTCGCTTTATTGTACTTTCACTAGCTTTACCGAGTTTCTCTTAAGTCGTTTTGTATCATACCGAAAAATACGAAGTGGGCTACGAGATATAGAAACTTCTGGTTCTACCTCAACATATTCTAGTTAATTTGGTATAATCATCATGCTTGAGTCATGCACAAACTTTAGATAAGAGACATAAAAAACGTTGTGCAAGCCCACCATTTTCTGAGGTAAGTCGAGCCTATATGCTAGCTTTCCAATCCTTTAAACTATCAAAAAAAGACCTACAAATCTCAGTGCCAGCTTCCCCTTTCTATTGAACCAAACTACATCATTCAGAGGAGAAACCTTCATAATTACCACATCTCCAATAGAAAACCCTAAATATCTTCATCTCCCATAAACTAGTTTTCTATCAATCCTGAGCATTTTTTATTTGTTGTCGAATGATCTCAGCCTTTTTTGAAGTCTCTCTAATCATATTTAGCCCAATTATCGGTTTCGCACCCGCTTTCCACCAACACGAATGAGCGTTATACGATTAGCCATATAATGCTTCATAAGGAGCTATACGGATACTCGATTGATAAATATTGTTGACTGAAAACTCCACCAAATGTTGATGTCCATCCCATGATCCTCCGAAATCTATAATACATGATAACAAGTGATCATCCAACATACGATTTACTCTTTCGTTCTAGCTATCCATTTGCGGTGATAAGTTGTACTAAGATGCAACTCGATCCCTAACGCCTCATGTAAGTTCTTCCAAAGCCCATTGGTGAACAATGGGTTTTAGTCGCGCATAATGCTCTTTAGTATACTTGAAATTGTACTACCACTTTACATACAACTCGGCCAGCTTGCATCCGTTCTACTTGACTTGATGGGTATAATTCTTACACTCTTGTTTAATCATCCACTGTGATCCAAATGCCATTGTACCCTACTCGAGTCCTCAATGATCCATCACTAAAATACATCGATATTTTCTCCTATTTCCACTCACGAATACCTAGCAGTTGCAACAATCCACTAAGTCTCTTCTGCTCTGCCTTTACCAACTGGTAGTTCATACACTTCGAGATGAATGTCATAACATCCCACTCCATACCTTCCCAATAATAAGTTTTCTTCATAGTTCAGTACATCTTATTACCCTCATGATGAATAGTCTACTTAGAATGATGACACTCCCGTAATACTTCATCTCTTAATTTATCAACATCGGGAACAAATAATCTTCCATCCTTACAAAGACAACCTTCTCGGTCGAGTTCATGTTGCTTCATATCTTTAGACTCTACTCCTTCTATCCTTGTTATGATCTCTGCTAGCCTAGCATCACGCTTATGATTAGCACCGATCCTTTCAATTAGAGTAGGTCTAATCGACAAACTTGCCAACACTCTGGTTCTTGCTCACAATGGGGCATGAAATCATATCTAGCAATGTACTCAATCTACTTCCATTCCAAGAACATTGCTCTAAAACTACCATGTCTTTTATTCAATGCATCGATGCTGCATTTCCATAACCTGGTGTGCAGGAAATACTGAAATCATAGGAGGCTAAGAACTCCAACCACTATTTGTTGACAAAGGTTGACATCTTTCTGAAAGAATAGTTACTTCAAAGATTTGTGGCATGGAAATAACTCAAACTTTCTCTTAGCGGGTTATACATCCACATCTTCAAAGAAAAACTATCACCGCCAATTCCAAATCATGAGTTGGACAATTTCTTTCATGCGGTTTTAGTTGTCGACTAGCATATGCAACAAATTTTCCCGTTTGCATCAATACTGCACCCAATCTAGTAAATAGGCATATGTATATACTATTAACTCCTTATTACCACTTGGAATGGTAAATACCGGTGCACTCGTCAACCTCTCCTTCAGAATCACAAACGCATGCTCACACTTTGTGTAACAACCCAGAATTTCAGTTTTTTGAATTTGTGATATTTAATTGATTTTAAATATTGAAAAGTTAATTTTTAAGTTAAATAACTTGAATTTCAAATATAAGGGTTATTTGAATATTTAGAATTGTTTGAATAATCAAATCTTGAATTTAATATGAATAAAAATGATTTGAAAGTTGAATTAAATTATAATTGAATAAGAATAAGATAGTAAACTTTTAAATTTGAATTAAAAGTGAATAAAATGGTTTTAAAAATAATTCGTTTTAACTAACATATGAAAATAGCTTTTTGGGACACTGTCTCGGATTTTGACGGAACCAATTCCATTAGATATGTAATAATGAATTATAGTATGTCGTCGAATTTCATGGCGATTGGACGTGTTGTTTGGTCATGCGAGCTCGAAATGCATAGAAATTAACTATATGAATTTAAATTAATATAATTTGAGTTTGAAAAGCTAACTTCTATATAGGATGGAATTGGCTCCTGATACTAGTTCCATTATGTTCGCAATAAGGGTATTACATATAGAATGCCACATGACACACTTTGTTTGGAGTTTGAAAATTTAACATGTAAATAATGCCGTCAAAATTTTCTATAAAAGGGCTTGGAAACTTTTACTTACAAAAGCTAAACCTTAATAGAGGCCAGCCGCCATTTAAAATAAACTTCATCTAATCGCTACCGATGATCGAAGCCACCACGGGTCGATCTTGGCATCGACCAAAACTAGAAAAACATAGAGCTCAACTAGGGGAAGCTATTCAACGGTTGTGATCGAGTTTAGTGGAATGGATCAGCGATAATTCCTCTCCGACAACGTGGTAGTTTAGGTGGTTTTGTTGGTGACAGAGATAGTCGGGGGGGTCGGCTATGTTGGCCATCAACACAGGATGAAGGAAAGGTGATTTAAATGTTTCAAAACTTGGTTAATTTTAATTTAAATAATCTCAACGTTCATTAATTCATATCTAACTCATACGAGGACCAAATTGAACGTGATAAGTTGCATTGTGATCATATTAGCAAATACTAAGATATGGAGTTGGGTTGGATGGATTTGGAGCTGGTAAAAATTTTGGTTAAAATTGAATGGTTGTTCATTTTTAATTCAAACCGGAGCGCTTTGGCAATTACTTGAATTCAAACTCACCACTCTGGCCCACTTATATTTATATAAGTGCGGATATTTTATTTACGTTATTGTTGCTTGTTTGGATTATTAATTGTATTTATCAACTGGTTTGGATATACTTCCGCCCATGGAGCGGATGAAACATCATACGTTCCTATGTATGAGCGGATGACCCTTTTTATGCGATTCCACCTTGAAGCGGTTGATTCATATTTTATGATTATATACTATATGCAATGCAGGGAAATAAGTTGGAGGGATCCAACGGGATTCCACATATTGTTGATTTTACTTTTCATATATGTGTTATATGATTCGTTTGAAATTATATTGTGAATGGTTGAAGGATATAGTCGTTATACACGTGCTTTGAAATCCCTGAAATTAAACACGAATTTAAATTGGATAAACTGGGGTATATATATTAAATATATATTGGGCTATTTACACATATTTTAGCATGTTGGACATAAATGGATAACTTAGAAAGTTATTACCATTAGATAACCAGTAGTGATGGAAAATTTTGGTTTAATAAAGTAAAAATGGTTTTTACTTCATATATATCCTTTCAAAATATTTTTAAAAAGTTTTGTAAATATTTATTTAAATAAATTATTTAAGAAGTTTTGAAGTTTAAAAATGTTTTATAATTATTTCTGAATTTCAAAAGTAAATGGGTTTTCATATTGAATATGTTTTATGGATTTTAAATAAGTAATTTTAGGAGATATTCAATATAGATGTTTTAAATAATAATATAATAGTTTCTAAAGTATTTTAGATATATATATACAGTTTTTAATCAACAAGTTCAATATTTTATTTGAAGTAAATAGAAGTTTTTTTTATTATATTATCTTTTAAAATCATTTCTAATATTAAATATTTTACCTTATAAATAAATTAGTGTATGTATATCAAAACATTATTTTAAGTAGTTTCAACTATTAGTAAGTATTTTAAAGTATTTATACATATATATATACACAAGTTTTGAGTATTAAATTGAATGTTCCATCAATATAATAAAAAGGGGATTTGGGTTCTAACACTTAAGTTAAATAAATGGTTTAGGAAAGATTTAACAAAGTATAACATCTAAATTTACAAATGTTAGATATGCTTGATCTTTAAATAAATGTTTTGAAGATTAACTATAAGGATAAGTAATGGTTTTTGGGTTGATGTAAATGATGTTGTAATAATACTTGTTTTCAACCCTTATTGTTAATTATATTTGGGGATATAATTAGATATTTATTAATGTATATTTAGTAGAAAAATACAAGTAAACGGTTTTGGGTTTGTTATGACAATTATTTTTACCAACACTTGTCTTTAAACCTTTAAAAGGGGAGTTTTAAAGATAATTATTAAATGGAATGGTTTGGATTTGTAGTAAACAATATTTTAGCAACATTTGTCTTTCAACCCTAAAATTATAATTTGGAAGAAACATTATAAAAATATTTAGATATTTAATACTGAATTTTAAAGACAATAACAAGCATAGTAATCTTTTATAAAAAGACAGAATATGTTGTATGTTCAATTTGTAAAAGAATTGATGTTTATTATAATAATGTTTTGGTGGTGGTAATTATTTAAATCTCTTCGATTATATTTTAAAGTAAATAGAACTTATTAAGTAATTTGTGAATATACTTATACCTTTGGAATAAGTATATGAATACTTTTAAAGTATTTAAGATGCCGAACGTAGCCTAGACATCCGGAAATGACTAAAGATGGAGTAGGACACATGATCTTGGGGTTTAGCTTACCCATAAGGAGTACATCAACTTCATTTATAGAGTATGCTTTATCGATATGTTATGCACGGGGAGTTGATGCTACTTGGTACACATTGTTCATGAGAGTGTGCAGATGATGGCTCATTTGTGTTTACCTTATGGTATATTTTATCTTGAGATATACAGTACTCGAAGGTATTTTCTGGCCCTTGTCATAGGAGATCGATCTCCTTGAGGAGGTCTCCATGGAAAATCCATTTACATGAACGTACCTTAGCGGTTTTGTTTGTATACCTAAATATGCTGTCAAATGTAAACAATATAACCCACAGCTATGATTTATATATTGTAAACACCTTAGACATTATTATAATATCACAGGATTTTATATATAAATGTTTTGGTTCTCATAAGGTAAAAACCCATTCGTTTTAACATGTGGTGTGGTCTTATGGGATACCTTTGTTTTGAAAGGTTTTTATAACTTCAAATTTTAGCTGAGAGGAGTTTTCTCACGCTGCTTTACCAGACTGATCCTGGTGTTCTTCTATTTCAATACTTGGGTTAGACCGAGTATAATTGCATATGCAGATTTGGTGCTTTGAAGGTTTAGCAGGCAAGCTGGTAGAATTCATGACGTATTCTCATATTTGTTTATTTTTCTGCTGCATTGTTGCTGAAATTATCAGCATTTGTGAGAATAGGTTATTATAACTATGCAGACTGATGATAGGTTAGTTTTTCTCTGATTGTTGTATGTAAATTAAAATGTTCTTTTTGTAAAAGTATCGTTCTGATATTATATGTTATTATTCCACTGTGAGATTCTAATATTGTGTTCTCTTTTTTATTGTTCTTTTCCTTTTCTTGCTTTTATTTACCTTAAAGTTCTGTCTTTTCGGCACTTGGACGCTCGATTGAATACCATGGATATATTAGTGTCGACAATTGAGGGTCGAAAGGGAAAACGTTACACTTTACATCCCATACAAAAGCTTGATTATTCTTCATCAAATTGGTTAACGGTGTCGCTACCTTCGAGAAGTCCTTGATAAAGCATCTATCGTACCCTGCGTATAGTAGGAAACTCCTTAATCTATATCATTCTTGGGCTAATTCCAATCTTGGACCGCTTCCACCTTCGTAGGATCCACTATTATACCTTGTCTAAAAACGACGTGACCGAAGAATCGCACTTCTTCTCTCCAAAAGTGATACTTAGAGAACTTTGCTCTCAACTTGTGCTTCCTCATATCTCTAGCACAATCCTCAAGTGTCTGTTGTGCTCTTCCCTAGTTTTGCAATAGATCAGAATATCATCCACGAACACAAGCATGAACTTGTTCAACTGATCTTTAAAAACCCGATTTATGAGATCTATAAAGCATGCCAGAGCATTGGTCAACCGAACGACACCAACAACCACTCATAAAAATCTGATAGATTATGAAGCATAGTAATAGGCACACTATCCTTTGCTGCTCTCAACTAGTGAAATCCCATTGTTAAATCCATATAAGAGAACACCTTTGCACCATGAAGCTGATTGAACAAGTCATCACTACGTCGGAGTTGATACTTGTTCTTCTTCATTACATTGTTCAACTCGCGATAATCTACACACAATCTCAAAGAGCCATTCACCTTAGCCATGAATACTACAGGTGCACCCCACTTGAATATGCTCCTTCAAATGAACCATCTCATTTAATAGGTCGTACATTCGCATCTCTAATTCCTTCTTCTCTATAGGTGTCATATGCCTCAAAGGCATAATTGTAGGCCTAGCTTCCTTCACTAGTTCCATCTGAAACTCAACCTCTTTATGGGTGGTAATCCAGTCACTTCCTTGAAGGCATCAGGATACTCTCTATCGATAGCCGTTGGTGACAACCCCTCCTATGGAATCTCTAGGGAATATAGAAAGCTAACCATCACCCCATCCTAGTAGGCAGCTAATCCCTATCGTTCACCCTTTCACATCTCCGATCGTTACCAATAGCTTCTCACAATCCTTTATTACCGCATACTTCCTAAGGCAGACTATTCCCAAGATAATCCCAAACCTAAGAAAATTCAATACAAAGATATTACTAAGAAAAGAGCATCAATGACTCGATAATACTAGGCTATGACAAATAATGCAAAGGCTAGTATATCCTTCAAGAAGGTTCATCACAATCAGGGGTCGATCTACTATCTAAGGGTTCAATCCCAACCTATTTACTAGTCATAACATATGAATGAATGCGACGCCCAAGTATGAAAAAACTCGAATATGAACATAACCAATAGAAAGAATATCTTGAATGATGACTCTCTTTCCCTTCTCCTTCAACGTGGGAGCATTCGACAAAGACGGGACTACATCCAAAGCATATGCTTTCACAGCCTGGCGATCCTTCATCGATTATGGGCAATCCTTCTTCAAATGCCCTTGCTTATCTCAACCGTAGCACTTTCTCTTGTCGCTCACTTTGCAGTCTTTAATCAGGCGACCCTTCTCTTTGCATCCATACCAAGTAGGTTCCCATTTACCCTTTTTTAATCATTCTTTCCTTAAGACGGTTCCTTTTTCCGCTCCATTTCTTCTTGCGTCCACCACCTTGCTACTGTTTTAACTCTTCCTTGTTAGTGGAAACAACCATAGCTATCCCAGCCTTCAGATATAGATTCTCATGAAGAAGTGCTTTCTCAATAAGCTTCTTAAACGGCTCATCAATATTGTCTACCAATTTCTCCCCAAGATAGTCATCTAAACCAATGATGAACTTCTCATTCTTCCTCAACGGAGTGTCAATGAATGACATCCCATATTTTGAAAAAAGCATCAAATTACGAAATATACTCAGAAACTGACATCTCTTCCTGCTTAAGATAGCTAACTTCCTAAATGGCACCGACTTCTGAGCAGCTAGAGTAAACTTCTCTTCAAACCTTGCTTTGAACTAGTCCTAAGTAAACTAATCTTCTGGGGTAGCAATGGTAATAGCGTATTAGCGTTTCACTAGTTCATGGCCCGCTTCTGAAACTGTCTAGAAGCCAACTATCACTTCATGGCATCACCCACCTCTATATCACTGAAGATGTTCTCACAAGTATCAGTCTAATCATGCACTTCTATGGTCGGCTCCGTTCCATAAAATGGTTTTCCTCATAGAGTATTATAATCTTTGCTCAACTTGGCGAAATCGTCTCTAAGAACATGCATTGGAGCACCTCTAGCCATGCCAGGAGCACTCCTCATCATATTCACCATCAGAGCATAAACATAGCTTGGAAATTAGACGTAGCAGCTTGTGATCCTCCTACTTCTTCAACTCCTAAAACAGAATTTCTCATAGTATTCCTTGTACGCTGGGTCATTCTTATCTATAACAAGAACGATGGGTCTCCCATAAAGAAAACTGTGTCTATGGTGCTTATGTGCATGCGACTTATACTATATACTATATTACCATATAGTTTTGAAAATTAAAACAGATAACAAGTACGAACTCTCTCGTATATGTACACTCTAGATCCAGTCTAAGGCAATAACACCATCCTTATCTCTACTGGATTGCGATGTTAACTCGGTTTAATCATGTAACTTAAGCTTTGACACCAAATGTGATGACTGTCCTATACCATCAGCACAAATATTTTTATATAGTGTGTTGTAGCCAACTCGTTCAATATTGGACGATCACCAGGGTTGAAAATAAAACAAATACAGCATATAATATGTCATATATCTCATAGCACATGGAAAATATGTAATATCGTAGATATAACAAAAGAAACAGTAATAACAACGTGAAATAATCATCAGAGTATAAGATCTGTAAAGTTATACATCAATAATCATAGAGTATACACAGCAAAATCAACTCAAATAACTGTCTCAACAAAAAGGAAACAAGTGAGCACTAGCAAGTCTCTAAATTGTTGGCCAACGGAAAGCATAGAAATCTATATATGTTTATAATACGAGATAGCCCCATCCATGCGTCCCCTACATAGCTGACCTGTTATCTAGTCTACTCATTTAAGATTACCCAAGATAATAAGAAGCAAAGCATAAAGCCTTTGGTCAAACAATAGTCTGCTGTGAGCGGTAAATGAATCTCAAAATACTATACAAGTAAATATAGTAAGGAACAAAGGTACGCAAATCATACATGACATATCCCTGCAACCAAAGAGTTAGTGTATAACAACATAATATGCTACTCTACAATATAATAAAGGTACTATACAGAATAGAATGGAAAATGTCCAAATATCCCTATCTCGCAAATGTCCAAATATCTCTATCTCCAGTACTTACTTCCAATGATATCCACGAGTGATAGCCCACTAAAAAAGAAACCAAAGCAACCATAGCATCCATCAAGCAATACTCACTATCACTCATCCCTATGCCCTGAACATACGATAACTCATACAAATCCCATGCCAAGGACTAATGAAAACCCTGGTTTCATTGTACTCCTGTATCACGCAGCCTAAAGCTTGATACATTTCATGTAGCCTAAAGCTGGACACTACCAAATCCACTAGTCCAGGGTATAAAGGTCCCTCACTTGACCCATGGGCATCCCCACTTACAATACCCTTCGGGAATAACAGAAAACACTCTGAGTATCAATGATTTCTTAGCACCTATACCTCTAAGCTCTCCTTTGCTCGATTAAGATCCGAGCACTTCCCTTACTCAATCCAGTTTTCATTATTCATGAACCCCCCATGTTCCCCATCATATGGCTCTCTCCTTTATTGAGCTGCTATCTTTGATACCTACTTCCCCCACAAGTCACAAACCAAAGAAACATAGTTTTCATTATGCTATTACATCGCCATCTAACCTGACATGAAAAAGCGAAAAACTCTATCATGATCTATAGAGCTTCCACTCCATCCCATGGAAAACTCATCCCACTACCATGCATATAAATAACTCGGTACCAGGTCAAAATTACTCGACAGCGAGTCATATACTTTGCTAATTTTTGCTATGTCTTCCTTTTTTCTTCTGGTACTTTATTACAAGGTGGTTTGGACCCCAAAACGTCCATCAAACAGCTCGACCCCTAATCCAAAGCACACAACTCCAAGTTCTAGAAAAAACTCGGCATAACATCCAACGCTTAACCAATTTCCTGCATCTTGCCATGGACCACATTTAATGGCCATGTTCTACAAAGTCATGCCAACTTAATGATGACCTGTTTTACTACCAAAGACGACATTTAAAACATCCTCGGTATTCGTGTGCTGATCATTTAGTCGTCTAAAAAATAGATCATTAAAGGTGAAATAAAGAAAGATGGAACAAGCTCACAACGGAAAGGAAAAATATATATTACTCAACAAAATATTACGAAGTCATTTCGAAATGTTACATTAGAGTCATACTAATACAAATTCTACTTAGGACAATTATAATAGCCTATCCCCACCTAATGGATACAATTACATATAATATAGTGGAAATAAGAAAAATAACTAACTATCAATGAAGCCACCTGCTCCAAGCTCCTCTAAGGTGAATCTGTGGAAAACCTGAACGATTAGCTGCCCATTCAAATATGAGCATCCAAGAGTTTAGAAAAAAATAAACTTCGACCCAGACATAGGTCTGGTATGAGTAAAGCATAAGTCTTTAACTTTATAAGAACCTCTAAATCAAAGGCATCTCTTAAGACCACACCTCACACAAACACGCATAGGTTTTTATCTAATGATAAACAAAGCATTTTCTATAGAAAATCTAGTGATATTATAATGTCTACGGTTTTCAAGTAAATAATTAACAAAGCCGAAAGTGTTACGTTGATTAAATTCCAGCATAATCAGTATACAACTAAAACCGTAAAGGCTCATATTAGAGAATGGATTCCATACTATGATATAGTAAGGAACTATCTTCATATGGTACTTCTCTACATAAAATGAACCGGGGTCTGACAAGAACATCTTGTACCCCTGCCACACAAGACTGACCTACCACTTGACTAACGGTACCGAATATGATAGACCAACTTGGGGCCCCAAATCATACATGAGTAGATAGTAATGATCTAGATTTTAGGATGACCATACCCTGATAGAGCGACCCATATGGCCATGCTGCATGCCCAATTTTTGTCATTTCTCAATTGATGAGGATTGATGCTACATTTTACCTTTATATAGCACTTTCTACTTGGAATGCTACCACTTCCCTCCAGACAACAATGCAATGCCAGCGTTCATCCATACAAGTTGTCTAATAGATGGGAAAACTAAAGGCAATACTTCTACTACATCCATTTTGGAATCACACTCAGGATTAGCAGCAAGCAGCCCTTGCACTTCAAAGAGCTCCGTCTTCAATTTCATCATTTTTAAGATGTCTTCACTTCGAAATACTTGAGTTGGATAGAAGTGGTTTTCGGATAACATATCTGATCCTGGTCTCTTCAAAACAACATTCGATAGTTCCCGGTTTACTCAACCTTGGCTCTTTAGGAAATAAATAGTCAAAGATAGGAGCGGCTCCTAACCGCTAGTGGAAAGATTTCCTTATCATTTGTCCTAGAAGAACGAAATAAGATTTATATGCAAAGTCCAACATAATCGGAGATGACTGTGCCATATAACTTACATGTTTCTCCTAGATATTTTCAAAGTTACGTTTTGGGTCCAAATCCGATAGTCGGTTATTCGACTATTGAGTAAAAAAAATAAAAACCAATTCTATTTGAGATTTATTTATTCATAGCAACCACTAAGCCTCAAAACAAATCTTTATTTAATAAATTTCTTTTCAAGACGTTTGTCTATAACATTCATATACTTATCCCCTCATATAAGTATATTTCGAAAACATTTCTGATTAACTTCTTACTTCCAAATCATGTTAAAAAGTATTAAAAATGTTATTTAAATTGGAGGTAGGACCAACCCTAAACACAATTCCCTCGATGTTAAGTATGGAACAGATGTTCCATACCACTATTATTAAAAGATTAGTTTAGAGAAACTAAAGTCTCAAATTCTTTTTATACTTCTTTAGATACATCCTTCTTAATCAATTCTATTTCATTTATGAAATCTCTTTTACTCGAAACCTATATCCATTTCACAATGCTTTCGAAACTCCCAAATACATTTATAAAACCCTTTTATAAATATCCAAAATCATTTATATAAATTGCTTTTATAATATCCAAATTTTTATATAAATTTCTTATAAATGTCCAAACTTTTTTAAATTCTCCCTTTACGAATATCCAATTCATTTTCCAAAGCTTCTTTTATAAATTCCCAAATCGTTTATAAAACTTTTTTATAAATTTTCCTGTTTAAACAACTTCTTAAATAACTTTAAATCATTTTTGCTTCCTTTACTAAGCAAATCCATTTTATAAATCTTCCTTCTAAAAAATTCTTTTATAACATCGAAAACCATTCCATTAGTTAAAAACAACTTTAGTAAAACCATTTTTCAAATCATTATTTAAATACCCTTTTCAATTTGAAATTACTTTGAAACCATTTCAAAAAGAAAATGAAATATTTATCTTTACATAATCAAGCGGAGGCTTAAGACTACAATGATGCTTTTAATTTCGGTTTACTTATCCAGTCTAACATGGCATCATATAACAATAGGTATATAAGGGATCAACTCATAACAATCAATCAACTTAAGTAAATGTCCAAGTTAATTATAATAGCAGATTGGTGTTATTTTCTACCAAAAGATGTAATTTAATTTTCCTAATCATATGAGGTTACATAAGAGTAAGCGATATAGAAATCCCTTGATTTAAAACAATTTGAAAAGAAAACAGTTTAAAACAAAATTGATTACTCAAACTCAAAGCGATTTGAGAATAAATTAAAACCCTTGTAAATGAGAATCAAATCCTTTTAAATAGTAATTAACTCTAATTATAGGTAATTAAACCTTAATCAAACCTTATTAAAATATAATTAAACTTTAGTCAAGGATTAATTAAATAAAACTCCTTTTTAAAGCAACAATTATTTCATAATTATCTTAAATAAATAATTAAATAATAATTAATTAATACTTAAATAATAGTTAAATAAAAATAAACTTTAATTAAGTAAAAAATCATGATTAACTTAATTGATTAACATTTAAGCATAAAAACCATTATTAACATATGATTAAGTACTACTTACCTTTATTGATAAATTAATCAATTAAATAATCATTGAATAAATATATAATAAAGTAATGAATAATTGTTCTCTAATTACTTAATTAAAGTTACAAAACATTTTATAAAAGATTTCTAAGTGAAAACAAGTTTAGAATAGTTAGATTTTTCGAATTGCGTGTATAACGGCTATCGCTATACGGACACGTGATTTCGAAACATGAAATTTTGATTTTCTAAATTTTATAACTTCAAATTTTAAACTCTTATCGTCTTTAAAACATGAAAATAAACTTTGAAAACAAAAACCAAAGTTTTAAACCTGAAAACATTTTGCTTTCAAATAAAAATCAAACTTTCGACAAAAAACGGATTTCTACGTTGCTTTTGTTTAACGAATCGCTATCTTCATGTCAAGAGCCCACATGCAACAAATATAATATTCCAACAAATATCAAATCATAATATTATAGCACCATCATAAATAAAGTATTACTTCACGATACTAACAAGTTATAATCTTTATTGCCTACTTAAACTTCGACATAAGCAATCAAAACCAAATCAACATATATGCACGCATATACAACATATGATATTACTACATACTTAACCAACATTTTAACTCATAAATTTTAAAACTTTAAATAGTTAGTAACTTGAGTTTTAAAACATGAACTTTACTTACTAAACTTTCAAAAAATTAAGACAAACTTCTACCGAACTTGAATATACTCCTAACATACCACCTTAACTTGAAAATATAACTTGTGTGGCCTTGGATGGACTAGTTTGGCTTAGCCTTGACTAGTGTTGGGCTCGGCATACTTGGATTTGGTCGTATATGGGGTTTGTTTTGGAGGGTAGTAGTAGTATAAGTGTAGCAGAGTGCCTTAAGCCAAATTTAAAGTTTGTACACAAGTTTTTAACTTAGGAATTTTTGTTCGAAAGCCATGGAAATAAGAGTAGTAGAAAAAAGGAAATGAAGAAATGAGAGTGTAAAGTGAATGACATGGGAAGGTTGAGGTATTTATAAGCATAGAAAACTAGAAATTACTAAATTATCCTTTATATAAAATAATATATATAAATGCCATGCACATGACAACCACCATACCTCCCTCCCATCACCTGTACATGTTACCTCCCCCTCTAAGGCCATATTTTAGGGTACTTAAGGTGTGGCATAGGATTGCATATATATGAATGTGTTTTTATGTATATATATGCCTTTTTATACATAATTTGCCACATCCAATCTTAGGTATAAAAATATATAAGTTAATATACATAAGTATGCTTAATTAATAGTAATCCTATCATATATAAATGTGTGCATGTTGCACCTAGTGTGCACAATGCTCCCGATGACTTTCGGGTGTCGAAAAGTCGAAAATTCGAAAAACATTCTTCGGTCACATTTTCTATTTTTATTCAAACTTTCTATTTTGCTCAAAAAATTTAAAATTATTTATCATCATTATTAAAAATTAAAATAGGTTTATTTTCTAATAAAATCCATTTGTTGATTATATATAATATATTTAAATAGCCTATTTCAAAGTGGCAAAATCCTGGATCGTTACAGATCCATTTTACCATCATTTTCTATTATTTAAAAGAGATATATTTTAATTATAAACCTATTTAATATATAAATTTATTAAATATTATTAAATTAAGGATGTGAAATTTTGAGTTGTTACACTCTTCCCCCTTAAAAGAATTTCATCCTCGAAATTGTACCAAAACCTTAGTTCCTTGAAGTACTTAAACTATTCATCAATCCGTATGATGTACGTAGATCAGTCCTATGTAAAATCTAATTTGGATCATTCACTCAAACTCGTAAATTCATTTTCGAACTAGTATCGCTCATCTGACTTCCTAGCGTGGACTTTGATCAGACCTCTTAATTAAAACCTCTGTTCTCCTTGCATAGCTCTAAACTATGATAGGTAACCTTTGGTTCCACGTAAGAACCATCACCAATGCTCGTCACCAGAAATCGAGTGATAAATCCTTATTCCAAATGGTGTAAAACACCTCTAATCATATACTCGAATCTAGGATCGAGAAATATGTGAACAAGGAAAATGATCTTCATACAATCTACGTACTGATCGACTGTCTAACTACTTTTTACCCTCCTACCATGCTTCATAATAACCAATTTTTTAAAAATTTATCAACTTATATAATACTCATCTACATCCTAAGAGTATATTCAAACATCTGATTTTTAATTCTATTTACTTCTAACTATTAGATGTAGGCCAACAATAATTTAGGTTTTGAAACTAAGTCGACCAAATCGACCACTTTACACTAATTAGTTTGGTAAGTAGATAAGTAGAGTAGGATGCTGGTATCCAAACTCCATCCTAGATTCTATTTTTTTCTTAGACACTAATAAGGTAAAAATGTTTATTAGCCAGCCTAATAACATCAAATAATTCTTCACATCCTAAATGTTAAAATCAAAAGATACAGTTTAAATAAACAAAGTTTATTAAACCTCCTTATTGAATTTAGCTTAATTAAAACTTCATTTATTAATCCACATTCAAGATACCTTTTTATTATGAAAAACCTTCCTTTTAAGAGATCCAAGAAAACAATACCTGGGTTTTATTTCAAAACCATTTTAAAAGCATACATATAGCTCAAGTAACTCAAAAATAATGTCAAGGAACTGGTTATACCAAATAGTATCATATATCCCTTTACTGAGAGGGGTAATACCCAAGAGAAGTATTTTCCATCTAAACACATCTCTAAACCATTTTTACTCATTTTCGAGACACTCAAAATAGTTGGTAAAAATATTTCTTATTTTCCAAATTTCTTCTTGAAACAATACTATTTATAGACAAATAGTTTTTATCAAAATCATCCACTTGCTTTGCTACATTTGGATTTTAGCTTGTCTCGATTCTACAATGAAGAAGAAAATAATTTACTAAGTGTACCATCAAATCTGCTTAAGAAAACATTCGATTGTCACTTAGAAGATTATTCTAATCATCACAAAACAGATCAAGACTTATTCTCGAATGGTCCAAATAAAACCTTACTCTGAAACTTTATTTCAAATATTTATATCTTTAAGAAAGATTAGTGCTATTTTCCAGAATCATTTGGAATTTATCAAAACCAACAGGATTTAACATTCTAAAACCCCTTTTTGATTTTGAAAACACATTTAATAGTTTTGATTTGTATAATTATCTCTCTTAATTCGTCTTGTAAAATTATCTAAAGATTTTCTTTCAATAAACACCTTTATTAAAGTTATTTTTTACCCTACATATCGTTGAATGCCTTATAGTCAAATTGTAAAATTTAATTCACAAGATGTTTAATTCAATGTTCCTATAAATTCTATCTACCGAACTCATGATGCAAAAAGGAAATCAACTATTAAATCTGATAATAGTCAATGTTCAAAACTAGTCGAGCATGACTAGTTGAACCTAAATGCTAATAATTTAAATATTATTAACTCCTAACCCACTCTCCTCATAAATAACCACAAAGATTTTTGAACATCATCCTTTTTTGTATATTGAAAATATATTCCTAGGTAAAATTAATTCATTAACCAAATTTAAAATAATATTTTGTAAATTGAACTTGTTCAAGTGTTTAGGAAATCTCTATCGATAACTTCGATCAGGCGCATGACTTAAATTCTTAAGCCACTCAACAGGTTAAATAACACGATATATAACATTTTTATTAATTAAAAAAGCACGTTCATATATATATATATTACAACCAGACTCATTCTTGGGCACTACTGACCTTATCTATAACGAGTTTACCCCACTAAAGCCTAAGTGTTTGCTCAACCAAAGCTTCGATACCAAATGAAATGTACTACCAAAGACGACACTTAATACATCCTCGGTATTTGTGTGTCGATAATTTATTCATCCGAAATACAGGTCATTAGGGGTGAAAGAAAGAAAGATAGAACGAAAGAAACTAAACAACGTAGAATCTCACAACGCAATGTAACGATATATATTACTTAACCTAATACATTACAAAGTCATTTCAAAATGTTACATCAGAGTCATACTAATAAAAATTATACCTAAGATACTTATAACAGCCTGTCCCTACCTAACCGATACAATATACATACAATACAGCGAAACGGGAAAAATAACTAGCTATCAATGAAGCTACCTACTCCAAGCTCCTTCAAGATGAATATGCAGAAAACCTGAGCTACTTGACTTCCATTAAAATTTAGGCACCCAAGAGTTTAGAAAGAGGAAATAAACTCAGGGTCAGACATGAGTTTGATGTGAGTAAATCATAAGTCTTTAACTCTATAAAAACCTTAAAATCAAAGGCATCTCGGAAAAACACGCCGCACATAAACAGGATGGGTTTTTACCTTTAACCAAAACATTTTCTATAGAAAATCCAGTTATATTATCACATTGTCTAGGTTTTTTAGGCAAATAATTAACATAACTGAAATTGTTACATTAATTAAATTCTAGCACAATAGGTATATAACTAAACCGTAAAGGCTCGTGTTGGAGAATGAATTCCATACTATGACAAGGTAAGGAACTACCTTCCGATGGTACATCTCTAGATAAAAAGCACCGGGGTCTAACAAGAACATCTTGTTCCCCTACCACACAATACTGGCCTACCAATTGACTTGTAGTATCGAATATAATCAACCGCTTTGGCCTGTGAAGCATACATGAGTAGATAGTAATTGAGCTATATTTCGGGATGACCATTCCCTGATAAGAGCGACCCACATGGCCCTGCTGCATTCCCCATTTTTTTCATTTCCCAGTTAATAAGGCTTGAGGCTACATTTTACCTTTGTATAGCACTTCCCACTTGGAATGCTAACACTACCCTCCAGGCATAATGAAATACCAGCATTCATCCATAAAAGTTTTCCAGGAGATGGACAAACAAAAGGCACTACTTCTACTACATACATTCTGGAATTACCCTTAGGATTAACATCAAGCAACCCTTGCATTTCAAAGAGCTCCATCTTTAATTTTATCATCTTAAAGATGTCTTTACTTTGATACGCTTGAGTTGGATGTAATGGTTTTCGGATAACATATCAAATCTCGGTCTCTTCAAAAAAACATTCGATACTTTTTGGTAAATTCAACCCCGGCTCTTTAGGAAATAAAGAGCTAAAGATAAGAATAGAGATTACCTCCTAACCGTTAGTGGATGGATTTCCTTGTCATTTGTCCTAGGAGAATGAAATGAAATGAGTTTATATGCACAATATAACATCGTCGAGGATGACTGTGCCATATAACTTACTTGTTTCTCCTAGATATTTCCAAAGTTATGTTTTGAACCCAAATTCGATATTCGGTTTTTTAACAATTGGGAAAACAAAAAACAATCAGTTCTGTAACAACCCTTATTTTGTGATTATTTTAATTGTATATTTTGATTATTTTATTTGAATTTTAGATTTAAAAAAAAAACTTTATTTTATTTATTAAATAGATAAATTTCGTTAGTTTAAAATATAAATTTTGATTTTTGTGTGAATTATAATTTCAAACATGAATAAATAGAATATTTTCCAGAAATGTGGATTTTGGTCAATATGGTCAAATTTTGACTTTTAAATTTAAAATTTAACATTTTGAATTTTTGAATTTTATCTTTTATAATGAAAGTAAATAAAATTTCAATATATTGCTTTTAGTTCCGTTGAAATCCGATTAATATTGTGAAAGTTATCATTTTACAATATTGTGTAAATTGTTTTATTTAACAAATTGTTTATTTTAATTTATATAAATAATATTTTATTGTCATATTCATGTTCTAATTTATGTATATATGTGTAACATGACATGTTATGTGTTGATTTTATTTTTAGAAGCATTTTTAAAAGCATAGTTATAATTTTCAAATGTGGATTGTATTTTGTTTACAATTTTAAATTCTAGTTTCAATATAATAACCATTTTCTTTATTTACTTTTATTTTTCTTAAGAATAATTATTTATTTTATTTTTCACTTTATTTTTTTTTCATTTTATTTTTATTTACTGATTTATTTTTGTTTATTTTGATTTAAAAGAAATAAGAAATACAAAGGGTCAAAAATCTTTCATTTTTCTAATGACTTTTCATGTACTTGTCCTTTCATTTGCTATTGCCTCTTCATTTCTATCTTCTAGCCGTCCACTTCTTTTGTATCACCATGTATCTCTTCTCATTTTCACGTGAGAAACATTTTTTTTACCATCACAAAACCTCACGGCCAAAGAAGAAAATGCTAACGGCTTCATTTTTTCTCATTTCCTTCTTCTTTTTCTAGTGATTTGCCTTTGCTTCTTCTTGCTTTGTTCGGCCTCTAGTCCACCACCATCACCACCGACCACCACTTCATCATCTATAGCAGCACCACCCCCTTTCCTCTGACTAAGACCAGGGCCGTGCCTCCCTATGATGAAAAACACCTCAAATTTGCAAATACTCCACAAAATTTGCTAGCCGAGCTCATGTTTCACCACACACCTTGATATATCACTTCAGCCACCCCCTTAGCCACCACCACACCACCTCTGAACATCACTTCAGCCAACTCCATATCTGATCTGACATGTACTAGCCTGGGCCGAGCCCAATTGACCCATAGGCCGAACCAAATGTTGCATCCAAACTTGCCCTTTTACCTTGTCCCTTTATATTCTGCATGTTGCAACTTCTACCATCTTCTCCACTTCTAGCCGTGAGTTATGATGCCAAACCCGAGCTATATCATCATCATGGCCGACCAAAAGAACCTCTAGACCAAGCACTAGTGTGGTTGAAGCAAGGTCAAATCATTTTTTTCCTTTCTAATTTCTATTTTCAATTTGTTTCTATGTATTTTGTGTTATATTGTTTTGTCTTCTTTGGGTGTTGTTTACAAGATCATATCTTGGCTCTCTCTCCATTCACTTGAATCAAGTCGTGCCGTATCATGCCATATCGTGCTTTCTAGAATCTATTCTGTGTGTTTTGATTTGCTAACTCCAGCGTAAAAAGGTGAGTATTCACACATGACATTCATACTTATATAACTGTGAATTGATAGCAAGTGAATGTGTAGAATCTTATATCATGTTATGCCTTCCTGTGATATGAATCATATGATGTTAACCTTGTTTATAAACCTGTCGTATCATTTGTTGCTGCCATCTGTTATTATATTGTTTATTTATTTCTGTTTCTCACACTGCAAGTAACCTGTGGAATAGAATCACTATAGGTTGAAATGATACATACCCGAATGGACTGTAGAATAATGAAAAATCGTTATGGGCTGAAATGATAGGCCTAAAAGATTTTTATTTTATTTTATTTAACGTGGGATTACTGGTTTGAAATGATAGAACCTGGATTTTCTTTGTAAATTTACGGATTGAAATGATATATTATCCGTATCACATGACCTAGATTAGAAAATATTATACAGACCCATGATTACTATATATATTTTTCTAGAAAATTTTAAAGTATTTTCAAAATTATATATTATAATATTTTGATTTAAATTGAAAAAAATGGGTTTTATAAAGTATTAATGATTTTTCTACAAGTTAATATGTTAAATAAATGAATGGTTAAGTTGAAATTTGAAATATAACTTTAATATTGAAATTTAAGATTTTGTTTAAAAATGGAGTTTAAGTTAAGTAAATAAAATAAAATATGATAATTTGATTTAAATTTGAATTTAAAATGACTTAATAAAGTGTTATTGATTTTTTTTATAAATTAAAATGGTTAAATAATGAATATTTAAAAATGTAATTTGAAATATATCTTGACTTGGAAATGTGAATTTGGTTTAAAATAAACGTTAACTTAAGAAAATAAAATGGAAATTATGTTTATATTTTCAAATGGTAATTAAAACTTAATTATTAAGTTAATTTTTAAAATACAAAGAATGGAAAATTCGTATGCTTGAATTTAGTAAGTGAATTATTTAAAAATTTGATTTTATGTATAAATTTTACTTTATAAAAATCATAAATTAAAGGGTATTTTAAGTGACCATTTTAAAGTGGAAAAATATGAAATTTTATAAGTTAAATGGTTAAAATTGGAATTTTATTATTACTGAAATTGTATTGAAAAGCTGGAAATTGAATTAACAGCATTCAGAAATGCTATCATTTCTGAAGTTAACTTAAAATCTGTTGTAAAGGATATTACAGCACTTTGTAAGTGTTGTGTTGATGCAAGTGAACTAAAAGGCTAAAACTAACTAAGGGCTATTGCAGCACTTGGTAAGTGCTGTAGTACCATAACTAAAACTTAAATCAGAAATTAATAAAAGGGCTATTGTAGCACTTGATAAATACTGCAGTTGGCTGAAATGAGATTTTTGACTATAACTGAACTATTACAGCAATTTTTAAGTGTTGTCTTTGCTAGATTGAATTGTTTTCGAATGTAACTTACTGTAGCATTTTCTAAGTGCTGCGAAAGTTGAAATTCCACTGTTTTAATGCATTTAAGTGAATAAATGAACTATGAAAAGGTTAAAATTTTGGGAATTTAATATTTTTTTTGAAGGTATAATGACTCCACCTTTTTATGGTTTAAATGAATGATTTTAATTCAAAATTATAAACCTTTTTGGAATTTTAACCACGGCTACACTTTTTTGTATGCCTTGTGATTTTTTTTATGTACACCTTAAATTTGAAAGCGTGACAAGAGGTGAGCGATTGCTGCAGCTCTGCGCTACCCTAGCCACATTAATACCGTTATTTTCATAGTTTACTTTAATCCAGACATTTCTATGATGGCGTTTATTACTGTTTAATTGATAGTTTACCGATCCTTGGAGGATGGGCGATCCCAAGCATCATTTAAGTTATTGTGCATTACTACCACAGTTCGCTTGAGTTGGTTTTACATTATACAAATATGTATGTCCTGACTCGAGTGTTTTTTGTTTTACTTTACGCTCGGATCAGCCTGAGTATTCACAGCTTTGGATTTCTCTTTCTGGAGCTAGGAATCGCTGGAGATTCTGCTTATTTAGTTATTTATCTATTTCTGTGTCAATTCATCTATTTCATCTCTTGTATTAGTGAACATATATGTATTTGGGACTTCTATTGTGTTTGTTTTCATATTGATATTTTGTTTTGAGACTTTGTTATAGTAGCTTCACGAACTACTATGGTATTTTATTTCTGCTGCGAGTTATTCTGATATTTCTATGTCCGTGATTGGTTTTATTTGCTCCTAATTTTATTACAATACGATATTTTAAGAAATTCAAGTCTGACATGTGTGGATGCGAATGGTTGAAAATATCGGGATGTTACAGTTGTTATCAGAGCTTTGGTTTTTGGCAAACCTTAGCCTGCGGAGCAAAAACTCATTAGAGATAGGGTAGAAATACCCTAGAATGAGTGAAATCAATCTCGGAATCATTTCTTTGTGAGAGAACGTATTTTTGAAGTATAAAATGATTTTCAAATGATTTTAAAGGATTTTCAAAGATTATATTGGTATAAATTTCTCTTATTTTGAAATTAAGATTTTCTAAACTTCATCCCTTCGGTATCAAGCTTGTTAGTAATCTCTTGGTTAGGATTTTTATCGATTAGGATTCCTTGAACTTTGGAATGCTCCTACTTATTCTAAAATCCATTCTTGTCTCCCTTATTTGTATTCCTTTGATTTTGGTGCATTCCATAACTCCACTTTGAATGACCTCTATAAAGATCGGTGATTCCACAAATCTTTGAATGATTTGTAAAGGAGTGAAACTCCCTTACAATTGGCATTGATTTAGTCACGGTTGACCGGTTAGGATTGCCCACGATTTATACAGGCTTATCCATCTTCTATCAGGTAATTAAATTATCTCATCTTCACTCGAGCTTATCTTCGAATTAGAATTTTTTTTTTAATTAAAATTCCTCTAAATCTGAATCTCTGTTTGTTTTGAAATCCATCCTTGAATCATCCCTTGGAAAATTTGTGTTTGGTTGTATTTCTAAATTGTGCATACATTGAAACTATTAGTTTGATAAGGATGACCACATTTTATATATATAAGTGAAATGTTTTCGATAAGGATTATATACCTTTTAAAAACGAGAATTTGAAGTTTCGAAAGGATTTGAAATTTTGAAAATTTATAAGAAATTTGATTTATATAAAATGATTTATGCTTGGAGGGTATTGAATTTGAATTTCGAGGAATCGAACTCTGGTGTTTTGAAATCGGTTTTAAGATTTTGGAAAATATATAATAATAATAAGATTTAAAGATATTTTTCGAATACGAAATATTTCAAATGTATTCGAATGAATTCCAACGATTTCAAAGAGATTTCAAAGAAGTTTCAAGAAAATAGAAGTCTAGAACTCACTTGTGTCGTTGGAAAATAATTTCGGTGATGAGTGCACGTATCATCGACATTGATTTTCGAGTTTCGAAGTGGGGGAGAGGCCACTCTAGTAGCTTTGCTATGCGAGTGATGTCGAAAAATTAATCTTGATATCAAAATTTCGAAGGATGATTTGATTTTCTAAAGATATATGTATATATATATATATATTTGAAATGATTTAAAGTAAGCCAGTGTTCAGTCCTCGAGTTTCAGATTTGTTTTGGTATAACCTTATCTATTGGAATTAATTTACTGATTTGTTGCTGATTTCCAACTCTTGGATTGAAAATTTTGGTTTCTTCGACTATTTTTAAAGTACGAGCACTTCCAAGTCAAGGTTAATTTAATTTAGTTTTGTATGTTTTAATATAATTTAAATAAGTTTGAAACTATTTTGTTAAGTTAATGAATGAAATTATTTTGAACTATACTAATATAAAATTTAGTTTTGAAACGTTTTGAATAAAATTTAGTTTTCAAAATATTTTGAATAAAATTTAGTTTAAATGTTTTAACTTAATAACATCTTTTATAAAACTATATATATATAATAATAATAATTTTCAAAGGTAAAGAAGATCTTCAAATAAAAAAAATATAATAAATAAAAAGGATTTAAAGGAAGGGTTATAGAATTGGTAATCATTTTGGAGATAAGTGATTCTTGAGGAAAAGATTTGGTTTCGAAAATAGATTGAAATTTAAACCCAGTATTTACATGATGACTTTAGAAATGGATTTTTTTGACATAAATTTTGTTGATTTGAAAATTCGGCTCATTTTCTAAATCTATTATTTTAAGAAACTTTGAAACTGAACATATATAATTTGGAAGAAATGATTTGGCGAAATCATATATGATTTTTGAAACTGAAACGTTATTGAAAGGAATTGAAATTGAGAACCTTGTTTTACTAAATATTTTGATATAGGAGTTACCGAACTTATATAAAATTGATTAGTACAAGTATGAAGTGACTTGAAAACTATTGATTTTGAAAGGTGCTCAATTTTTAAAGTGAAATCTTATATAATCGAAGTCTATATAAGTGTGATTTGATATACCATTGATTTAGAAAGCATTCAAATTGAAAATAAAATCTTATATATGATGGACTTTGTATAAGTATGAAAATTGAAAGTGGTTTGAAAGGTACTATATGATACATATTTTCAAAGTAAAGATATGGAAAGTACCTTCTGTTTGATATCCGCTTTGTGGCCACATTGTGGATTCATTCTATCAATATTATTCTTTCTGATTTGGGTTTTTCGGATATGATACTCGAGTGTCCATTGAATTACATGGCGTTCTCCATGGTCTTACGAGTTCGACTGCATAGCGTAATTCGCCTAGCTGAGATGGTTTACGGGCACGGATGTTTCCTGGGGATCCAGGCATAACCATTGTGTATCTGCGATCTATGTAGGTCATTTTTAGCAGCAAAATCCACAGGTTGAGATAGCTTACATGTACGGATGTTTTCTGGGAGATCCAGGTGTAAACATTGTGTATCTACGGTCTACTAGTCATCATGGCGTAATTCGCAGGGCTGAGATAGCTTACGGATGCGGATGTTTCCTGGGGGATCCAGGCATAACCATTGTGTAACTGCGATCCATGGTTAGACAATGATTTGGTTGATTTGGTTGATTTGTTTGGATTGTACTTTCCATATCTGTTTTTAAAAGTTTTCCAGTACTTTCACTAGATGTTGCAACAAGCCTATTAAGTACCTAAAGAATTCTAGCTTTGCGTCTGATCAATGCATGGCCAGAGTCTGCAGAAACGAGAGTAAACTTGTTAAGACATCGAGTTATAAAAGTATTTCGATGAAGTATTATATAAAGGATATTTTGATCATTTATTTTTCCTTTCTAAATAATTTAAAACGTTTTAAATATTGTTTACTTCAAACTAACAAATTTGAATCAAATGACTATTCATCATATTATATAATGTTTAAAACGTTATATATATATATATATATATATATATATATAGTGGTTTTAAAATAATGGTTCATCCTTGTCTTTCAACCTATTTTCCCTTCTAGCTATTCCTACCTTCTTCCTCTTCGAGGGTCCTTTCCGCTTTGTGGAAAGAGTTGGTTCTTAGCCCATCGTTTGGATTTGCCTGAGAAGCTTTCTGAAGTGCATGATGTATTCCACGTCTCGCACCTTTGCTAGTATCTTCATGACCCATCTCTTATTGTTCAAGCTTCTGCTCTTGATAGTTGGATATTGATCCTAATCTGACTGTCGAGAAGAAGCCACTTCGTAATGTCGACAGAGGTACGAAGCAACTGAGAAGGAAATATGTTAGTATGATCAAAGTACAGTGGAGTACTGATGATCGGGATTGTACCTTTGATTATTGTACCTTTTATGTTGTTCTTATTACTCCCTATTCTATTACAGGATTGGGAAATTCCTAAGACTCCTTCTGAGATTCGTAGTTTTATGAGCTTTGTCGGTCATTACCAGAGATTCATTGAGAATTTTTCCCGGATTGCTGCACCTCTCACTGCTTAGTTTATCTGGGTTATTGTGGATAGACTGACCAAGTCCGCTCATTTCATTCCGGTCAAGTCTACCCATTCTGCTTCTAGCTTGTCTGAGATCTACACGAGTGAGATTGTTCGTCTCCATGGCGTTCCTCTCAGTATTATTTGGGATCGTGATCCTATCTTTACCAGTCAGTTTTGGAAAGCTTTTCAGAAATCTTTGGGCACTCATCTAAATCTGAGCACTACTTACAATCCACAGACCGACCGTCAAGCGGAAGGAGTGAATCAGATTTCTCGAGGATCTTCTTTGTGTTTGTGATCATCTCCATCTTGTCGAACTTAGCTATAACAATAGTTATCAAGTTTAAATTTCAATCTTCTTGTCATCTTGTCTTAATCCTATTTCATTCTACCTTTTTCTATGTTTTTCCGTACCTCATTCCTTTTCGAGGACGAAAAGTTTTGAGTGGAGGAGAGTGTAACAACCCTGTATTTTGTGATTATTTTAATTGTATATTTTGATTATTTTATTTGAATTTCTGATTTTCTAAAAAACTTTATTTTATTTATTAAATAGATAAATTTTGTTATTTTAAATATAAATTTTGATTTTTATGTGAATTATAATTTCAAACACGAATAAATAGAATATTTTCCAGAAATATGGATTTTGGTCAATATGGTCAAACTTTGACTTTTAAATTTAAAATTTAAATACTTGAATTTTTGAATTTTATCTTTTATAATGAAAACAAATAAAATTTCAAGTATATTTCTTTTCATTTCCTTGAAATCCGATTAATATTGTGAAAGTTATGCTTTTTACAATATTGTGTGCAAATTATTTTATTTAACAAAATAGTTTATTTTAATATATATAAATAATATTTTGTTGTCATATTCATGTTCTAATTTGTGTATATATGTGTAAAATGACATGTTATGTATTGATTTTATTTTTAAAAGCATTTTTAAAATATAATTATAATTTTCAATTGTCGATTGTATTTTGTTTACAATTTTAAATTCTAGTTTCAATATAATAACTATTTTCTTTATTTACTTTTATTTTTCTTAAGAATAATTATTTATTTTCTTTTTCACTTTATTTTGTTTTCATTTTATTTTTATTTACTAATTTATTTTTGTTTATTTTGATTTAAAAGAAATAAGAAATACAAAGGGTCAAAAACCTTTCATTTTCTAATGACTTTTCATGTACTTGCCCTTTCATTTGCTATTGCCTCTTCATTTCTATCTTTTGGTCGTCCACTTCTTTTGTATCGCCGTGTATCTCTTCTCATTTTCACGTGAGAAACATTTTTTTCCCATCACCAAAAATCACGGCAAGAAGAAAATGCTAATGGCTTTATTTTTTTTCTCATTTTCTTCTTCTTTTTCTAGTGATTTGCCTTTGCTTCTTCTTGCTTTGTTTGGCCTCTACTCCACCGCCATCACACCGAACACCACTTTATCATCTACAGCAGCACCACTCCCTTTCCTCTGAGAAAGACCAGAGCCATGCCTCCCTATGATGAAAAACCCCTCAAATTTGCAAACACTCCACAAAATTTGCTAGCGGAGCTCAAGTTTCACCAAACACCTTCGTATATCACTTCGACCACCCCCTTAGCCACCACCACACCACCTCTGACCAGACTTGTACTAGCCTGGGCCGAGCCCAATTGACCCATAACCCGAGCCAAAATGTTTCATCCAAGCTTGCCTTTTTACCTTCTCCCTTTATATTCTACATGTTGCAACTTCTACCATCTTCTCCACTTCTAGCCGTGAGTTATGATGCCAAACCCAAGCTATATCATCATCATGGCCGAGCAAAAGATCCCCTAGATCACGAACTAGTGTGGTTGAAGTAGGGTCAAATCATATCTGTCCTTCGTAATTTCTATTTTTAATTTGTTTCTATGTATTTTGTGTTAAGTATATCAATGTATTATATTGTTTTGTCTTGTTTGGGTGTTGTTTACAAGATCATATCTTGGCTCTCTCCCCATTCTCTTGAATCAAGTCATGCTGTGTCGTATCGTATCGTGCTTTCTGGAATCTATTCTGTGTGTTTTGATTTGCTAACTCCAACATAAAAAGGTGAGTGTTCACACTTGACATTCATACTTATATAACTGTGAATTGATAGCGAGTGAATGTGTAGAATATTATAACATGTTATGCCTGCATGTGATATGAATCATATGATGTTAACCTTGTTTATAAACCTATCATATCATCTGTTACTGCCATATGTTGCTATACTATTTATTTATATCTGTTTCTCACACTGCAAGTAACCTGTGGAATAGAATCACTATAGGTTGAAATGATACATACCCGAATGGACTTTAGAATTAGGAAAAATAATTATGGACTGAAATGATAGGCCTGGATGATTTTTATTTGATTTTATTTAACTTGGGATTGTGGGTTTGAAATGATAGAACTAGGATTTTCTTTGTAAATTACGGATTGAAATGATATATTATCCGTATCACTTGACCTAGGTTAGAAAATATTATACAGACCCGTGGTTATTATATATATTTTTGTAGAAATTTTTCAAGTATTTTTAAAACTGTATATTATAATATTTTGATTTAAATTGAAAATAATGATTTTTATAAAGTATTAATGATTTTTCTACAAGTTAATATGTTAAAGAAATGGATGATTAAGTTAAAATTTGAAATGTAATTTTAATATTGAAATTTGAGATTTTGTTTAAGAATGGAGTTTAAGTTAAGTAAATAAAATAAAATATGATAATTTGATTTAAATTTGAATTTAAAATGACTTAATAAAGTGTCATTGATTTTTCTATGAAATTAAAATGGTTAAATAAATGAATACTTAAAAATGTAGTTTGAAATATAACTTGACTTTAGAATGTGAATTTGGTTTAAAATAAAAGTTAACTTAAGAAAATAAAATGGAAATTAAGTTTATATATTTTGAAATGGTAATTAAAACTTAATTATTAAGTTAATTTTTAAAAATGCAAAGAATGGAAAATTTGTATGTTTGAATTTATAAGTGAATTATCTAAAAATTTGATTTTTATGTATAAATTTTACTTTATAAAAATCGCAAAGTAAGGGTATTTTAAATGACCATTTTAAAGTGGAAAAATATGAAATTTTATAAGTTAAATGGTTTAAATTGGAATTTTATTATTGCTGAAATTGTATTGAAAAGCTGGAAATTGAATTAACAGCATTCAGAAATGCTATCATTTCTGAAGTTAATTTAAAATCTGTTGTAAAGGATATTACAGCACTTTGTAAGTGCTGTAGTTGATGCAAGTGAACTAAAAGGCTAAAATTAACTAAGGGCTATTGCAGCACTTGGTAAGTGCTGTAGTAGCAGAACTAAAACTCAAATCTGAAATTAATAAAAGGGCTATTGTAGCACTTGATAAATGCTGCAGTTGGCTGAAATGAGATTTTCGAATATAATTGAACTATCACAGCAATTTTTAAGTGTTGTCTTTGCTGAATTGAATTGTTTTCGAATGTAACTTACCGTAGCATTTTCTAAGTGCAGCGAAAGCTAAAATTCCACTGTTTTAATGTATTTAAGTGAATAAATGAACTATGAAAATGTTAAAATTTTGGGAATTTAATATTTGATTTGAAGGTATAACGACTCCACCTTTTTATGGTTTAAATGAATGATTTTTATTCGGAATGATAAACCTTTTTGGAATTTTAACCACGGGTACACTTCTCTGTATGCCTTGTGATTTTTTTGATGTACACCTTAAATTTGAAAGTGTGACTAGAGGTGAGCTATTACTGCAGCTCTGCGCTACCCTAGCCACATTAATACTGTTATTTGCATAGTTTACTTTAACATAGACATTTCTATGATAGCATTTATTACTATTTAATTGATAGTTTAACTGATCCTTGGAAGATGGTCGATCCCAAGCATCCTTTAAGTTATTGTGCATTACTACTACATTTCACTTGAGTTGGTTTACATTATATAAGTATGTATGTCCTGACTCGAGTGTTTTGTGTTTTACTTTACGCTCAGGTCAGCCTAAGTATTCATAGCTTTGGATTTCTCTTTTTGGAGCTAGGAATCGCTGGAGATTCTGCTTATTTAGTTATTCATCTATTTTTGTGTTAGTTTATCTATTTCAGCTCTTGTATTAGTGAACATATATGTATTTGGGATTTCTATTATGTTTGTTTTCAGACTAATATTATGTATTTTGTTTTGAGACTTTGTTATAATAGCTTCATGAACTACTATGGTATTTTATTTCCGCTGTGAGTTATTCTGATATTTCTGTGGATGTGATTCTGTGATTGGTTTTATTTGCTCCAAATTTTATTACAATACGATATTTTGAGAAATTCAAGTCCGACATGTGTGGATGCAAATGGTTGAAAATATCGGGTTGTTACAAATTCCATTTGAGATTTATTTATCCATAGCAACCACTAAGCCTCAAAATAAAACTTTATTAAATAAATCTTTATTTAATAAATCTCTTTACGTTTGTCTATAATATTCATATACTTATCCCCCTGACATAAGTATCTTCAGAAAACATTTGCGAATAACTTCTTACTTCCAAATCATGTTAAAACGGATAAAATAAATGTTGTTTAAATTATTAGTAAGGACGACCTTAAACACTATTCCCTCAGTGTGAAGTGCGGAACATATGTTCCATACCACCATTTTTAAAAGGTCAGTTTAGGGAAACTCAGATCTCAAATTCTTCTTATACTTCTTTCAAAAAAATCTTTATTAATCAAATCTATTTCATTCATGAAATATCTTTTACTTGAAATCCATAACCATTTCAAAATTCTTTTCAAACTCCAAAATTCATTTATAAAACCCTTTTATAAATATTCAAAATAATTTATATAAATTGCTTTATAAATATCCAAACTTTTTATTTAAATTTCTTATAAATATCTAGACCTTTTTATAAAGTAGCTTTATGTATATCTAAATCATTTTCTAGAACTTCTTTTATAAATTTTCAAATCATTTATAAAACTTCTTTTTAAACCTTTCATGTTTAAACAACTTCTTAAATAACCTAAAACCGATTTATCTTCCTTTAAAAAGCAAATCCATTTTATAAGTCTTCCTTATTTATGAAATCTACTTTGCTTAAAAACTCAAATCCATTTACCTAAACCAATTTATAAATTTCTACATTCCTTTACAAAACACTTTATAAAAACTACTTTTTATAACATGGAAAACCAAAACCATTTGTCAAATCATTCTTTAAATATCTTGTTCAAATTGAAATAACTTTGAAACTATTTCGAAAATAAAATGAAATATTTATCTTTACAAAATCAAATAGAGGCTTAATGAGCACAATGATGTTTTTAAGTTGGATTTACTATCCAGTCTAATATGGCATAACATAAAAATAGGTATATAAGGGATCAACACATAACAATCAGTCAACTTAAGCAAATGTCCAAGTTAATTGTAATAGCAGAATGGTATATTGTCCTGCTAATAGGTGTTAATTAGTTTTCCCAATCATATGCAGTTACTTAAGAGTAAATGACACAGAAATCCTTTGATTTAAAATAATTTGAAAAGTAAACAGTTCAAAACAAAACCGATTACTTAAACTCCAAGCGATTCTAATATAAATTAAAACCCTTGGAAATGAGAATCAAATCCTTGTAAATAGTAATTAAACTCTAATTAGAGGTAATTAAACCTTATTAAAACATAATTAGACTTTAATCAAGGATTAAATAAATAAAACCCCATTTTAAAGTAATAATTAATCAATAACTATCTTAAATAAATAATTAAATAATAATTAATTAATCCTTAATTAATAATTGAATAATAATTAAATTTAATTAAGTAGAAATTGATGATTACTTAATTGATTGACATTAAAGTATAAAAACCATTATTAACAAATGATTAAGTACCAATTACCTTTATTAACAAATTAATCAATAAATTATTAAACAAATAAATAATTAAAGAATTATTCTCTAATTACTTAATTAAAGTTAGAAAACATTTCAAAAAATATTGTTATGTGAAAACATGATTAGATTAGAAAGATAGTCAGATTCTCCGAACTGCGAGTATAGCGACTATCGCTATACGGGCCCGTAATTCCAAAACTTGAAATTTTGATTTTCTAACTTTTAAAGCTTCAACTATTGAACTCTTGTCTTCTTTAAGCATGAAAATAAACTTTTGAAAACCAAAATTGAAGCTTTAAACTTGAAAACATTTCGCTTTGAAACAAAAATCAAACTATCGACAAAAAAGGATTTCTATATCGCTTTCGGTTAGTGAATCACTATCTTCATGACATGTGCCCACGTACAATAAATATAACATTCCAATATAGTATCATATCATAACATTATAGCACCATCATAAATGAAGTATTATACTAACTGACTTTTTCCATTATTCAAGGTATAATCTTTATCGCCTACTTAAACTTCGGCATAAGCAATCAATACCAAATCAACATATATGCATGCATACACAATATATGATATTATTACATACTTGAGCAACATTTTAACTCATAAATTTTACAACTTCAAAAGGTTAGCAACTTGAGTTTTGAAACATGAACTTTACTCACCAAACTTCAACTAAATCAAGGCAAACATCTATCGAACTTAAATGTGTTTCTAGCAAACCATCTTAACTTCAAAATATTACTTTGTGTGGCCTTGGATGGACAAGTTTGGCTTGGCCTTGGCTAGTTTTGGGCTCGATCTACTCGGGTTTGGGGGTATATGGGTTTGTTTTGGAGGGTAGTGGTAGTATAAGTGTAGCGAATAAGCTTGTTTTTAAAGTGCATATACAAAATTTTAATTTAAGATTTTTTATGTGGAAGCCGTATATATAAGAGTACGCAAGAAGAGTGTTAGGAAAATGGAAATGAAGAAATGAGAGTGTAAAGTTAGAAATGAGAAGGTTGAGGTATTTATGAGCATAGAAAACTGGAAATTACTAAAATATCCTTTGTATAACGTAATATATACACATTTCATGCACATGACAACCCCCATACTACTCTCCCATTACTTATACACGTTACCCCCCATGCCATATTGTAGAATACTTGAGGTATGGCATAAGATTGCATATATATAATTGTGTTTATATGTATATGTGTATATATACCTTTTATAACATAATTTGTCATATCCAAGCTTTGGTATAAATATATATAAGTTAGTACACATAAGTATGCTTAACAAATACTAAACCTAACATAAATAAACGTGTGCATGTTGCACCAAGTGTGCATAATGTTCCCGACGATTTTCAGGTTTCGAAAAGTCAAAATTTCGGCAAACGTTCTTTAGTCATAATTTCTATTTTTATTTGATCTATCTATTTTGGTAAATAAATTTTGAAAACTATTTTAACATTATTATTAAATAATTAAAATAGGTTTATTTTCTAATATAATCCATTTATTGATTATATAAAATAACTTAATTAGCCTATTTTAAAGTAGAAAAATCCTAAGTTGTTACAAATCTATTTTCCCATTATTTGTTATATTTAAAAGAGCTATATTCTAATTATAAAACATATTATTTTAATATTTAAAATTTATTAAATATTCACAAATTAAGTTGGTGAAATTTCGGGTCGTTACACCAGCCACCAACCCATCTAGCCCCTCAAAATATCTCGACACCGGATCTTCCACTCGACCCAGACTCAAACTCAGTTAACTACTAGGCGTGACTCATTTTGCAAGCTTTGCCCATGCTTCACAGTCTCTCCTCCAAGTTTCATCCAATTCTGACCATTTTTGCCTCCAATTTGCCAAATTCTCTAACTTATCTTCCTAAACATCCAAACTCTAACAAACCACATCCCAGCACAACATACAAACATGGAATAACATGCTTATATCCATTCAAACAAGCCATAAATATAATTATAGTAGTCAAACATATTATGTCACGATCCAAATTTCAGTGCTCGAAAATCGACATCTGTATTCCACTTGTACCTGAATGCCGCATATTCAACCGTTGAAATTCGACTCGTGCTGGATCTTATAACACATTAAGTACAACACAGCGGAAGAAATGAATAGTATATATATCATATACAACATTGATACAATATCTGATACAACTGAATGATACAATGAATATCAATATACATCAAAGATATGATACAAGAAAATAGCAGCGGAAAGAAAAGATAACACCAGCAGTGGAACAATATTTCCAATATGGTCTTCAAGAGAGAAAGAGAGATAGAATCCAGAACTGTAACTCCAACTCTAAAGCACCAATCCAAAAGTAGCTCGAACTCCCTATCAAGATGAAGTGAAGCAACTCGATCCAACTCTATTTGATTATCTAAAAAACCTAACTCTAGACTGCCCATGTAGAAAATTATGGGCACCTAGAGTTTAGGAAGGGAACAATAAACTCCAGGTCAGTCGTGGGACTAGTATGAGCAAACAAAAACAGTTTATCTTTAAAACGAACAACCAAAAGAATTTTAAATTTAAATCCGCAATGTTTTTTAGAAAATAAGACTACCATAAGGCCTCGCGCCACACACACAATGCAAAAGCAGAATTGGAGGAGATTTCTTCTTATGGTAGTCAAATATGCTTGATATGCGAAACCATTTTGATATTATTATTAGTGCATAGTGCAGAAATAATTTCGAAAGTATAATATTAATCTTAGCCAGCATACAACCATTATTGTATGCCTACTATAGCTACCATATTCAATAGCAGGTTACCGCCACATTTCATGGAAGGTTATACAACTAAAACCGTACAGGGCGCGTATTGTTTTGTTTCGATTTCCAACAAATGGTCAGGCTAAGGAACTTCCTACTGTTACATGGGTACGCCTCTGGAGGGACGTCCCGAGAACCTACCCGGCTCTCTACCAACACAAGGCTGGGTTATCTCTATAACTAGGTAACTACTACTCGAGCATGCCATCCCTCGATCGTTCACAACCTTTATCTGAGGTACCTCTAATCCAACAACCAAAAAACAATAACAAAGTAATAGATATGCAGTGACCACATGAGTTAAGTATCTAGGCTTCATACCATGATACCACCCTTTTCTAGAAGGGAATGACACACCCTAAAGAGAGCGACCCTCATAACCTTGCCGCATCTTTCCTGTTTCGACCATTTCCGGGGTGTGAGGTCCTGATGCAATCTCACCCACAAAGCTACGCTTTATACAAAATCCATGCTTTGATCAACAAATGATACACAGCAGCACTCAGCATGTCACACTACCAAATTAGGAGTATATCACTGATAACTATCAACTACATAACCTCTGAGCTCGTACGTCTCAGAGAAGGGTGTTAAGCTAAGAGAATAAATTCTCCGCCACTAATCAGAAATGTATTTGATAGAGATCAGTTTTATATCTCAAAGTGTAGTGCCAGACATATAACCATACAAGTCTGTTCCGGGTTTGAACAGAACCGAAGGCACTTCCGAAGAAGCCCTGCAAATCCGAGCATCCACAATTCCGATCGTACTCCCCATCACATATGGAGAACTCTATACCGGAGCAACTTAGTGCAGAGTCTTTCAAAAGGTTATCCTACCGTTCTCGAAGACACCCGGTCTTCACCACCGGTCTTCAAATGCTATCGTCGTATCACTATTCGGAATGGGTTATATGGCACAAGGTCCTCTCCCGGCTAAACCGAATAATGAGCGCAATTGTAACTCCCCACTCCGAGAGCCTCATTAACAAAGAGTATTGTATGGATAATACTGTCTGCTAATGTGGACAATAGAGTATAATGGAAGCGACCATGTGTAATCTTACTTTAACTATCTACTGAACACATCGAAAAATGGAATTTATTTTTTTCCGCATGTGGTTCGACATATTCAATAAATACTTAAAGAAAAAACTACAATGGCAAAAAGATCTATCGGAACAAAACATAATAGCAGAATGAACATCATCACAGAACAGCATCAGATAATAAGCAAATAGTCTCAGCACAATACAACATCAAGTACAGATCCAAATATAAAAGTGGGTACAAAGCCACTACTCACACATTCGTGAGTCAAATGAATATACACAAGATAGTCATAATATCATAGTATCATAAAGGATGGATAACAAGTAAAGCTATCTATAGTATAGCGGACATATCCAAAGCGGAAGCACTGAAGCAAGATAAGTCCAAAACGATCTAACCTGAAACAACTCGGTCTGACCCGAGCATAAAATACTCGGGTCAGGCTAGCTAAACAAATCAGTTAGTTAAACTTAACAATAATCACGATAAGATAATGAGGCAACATATAACATAATAATCTCCAAAAGAGAAACATATATCTTGGTAATAAAGACCAAAATCTCTCACATAGAAAAGAAACAAACATCTAAGTAGAGATGTATAACAAGCCTCATATCATCGGCATAACGTAAGCACAAATGTCAAAACAAAAACCTCTAAGTAGAGATGTCAAAGACAATACATCTAAGTAGAGATGTATAACAGGCCATCTAAGTAGAGATGCCAACAACGATACATCTATGTAGAGATGTATAACGGCCATCTAAGTAGAGATGCCAAAACGATACCTCTAAGGGAGACAGTCCAAAGACACTATCCCAAAGGTAATAAAAGGAATGTGTCACGAACTTTTAGCAAGGAACCCGTAAAGTGTTAACGTGAGTCCCATATCCCACGTTCGTCCCAAACGGTTTACTAACCAATCGTAAGCTTCCACACTGAAAGCAGTACAAAGTTCACCTCATGTAATCGGTAAGCTAGGCCGAAAGGCCAAAACGATCAATCGAATAGGTCGGGGATTAACCGGAAAGGAAATACACATGGTTTCATAGGCCGGAGTTTTTCCCAACTGTTTAAGCACCTTTCCACATCGCTCGAAGTGCTAAAGTATTAGTGTGGGATTTTGTTATGGAAAATAATTACGCAAAACGGATTTATAATTGGTTTGAAATCACTTTAAAACGGCCCTTGAAAACTCTCATATTATGGAGTAATTAATTTAATAATTAAAAATAATATTATATAATAATTTCGAAAGCCATTTCAGAGTGAAAAATCCTTTTAAAACCTTTTTATAAGGCCCGTGTATGAAATCCAGAGACAAATCTCAACGAAATCGACAAAACCAGAAAATCACTGAAAATATTCTAGGTGTTGGAAAATAGTCCAAAACTGACGCGAACCCAAATTCAGAAAGTTATTCGGACCAGCAAACCGAATCTGAATGGCATGAAAATTGGTAGGAACGTATTCCGACATTCCTACTTCAGAACGCAAAAAGAATTACTCGATTCCGACTTGAAACGAAGTCGCAACGACGCTCCAAATTCGGACATGGAAACAGTGAATACACTGTTTCAGGCTAAGATCCGGGTACCTCTTCGACAGCAATTTCGAAGAGTCAAATGAATTCGGATACTAATCAAACTTTCTAGAGATGGAGTTCGGAACTCCAGTTTTCCAACGAGTCCAAAACCGTTGGATTCCGACGACGGATGTGACCGTGGCGGTGTCACAAAATTTTAGTTTCAAAACTGAAAACAGAAAAAAAAAATGCTCAGAAACCAACAGTAAAACTGCATTCAGGTCCATTTTTGAGCCCGGATTTCACCATTCAAATGATCACCGAATGCTACGAAATTTGAAGGGTTTATAGATGGCAATACTAACTATCACTAGGAAGTGATTTGGCATGTTTTCATCAGATATTGAAAGAGATATTCATGGTCAAAGTTGCAGCATAAATCAGTTTTAGAATTTTGCAAAACATAGAGAAATGAGCTAATTAATTCAATTTTTCTTGCTCAAATGATTTAGTAATGACCATTAACAATTATCAAATCATACCGTAGATATATATCTAGCCATAGCATGAAAATAATGAGGATATAGCTAGCATTTCCTCACAACCAATATAGCAAGCAACTTGTGTGCAATGTCCAAATGGAAGGAATGATAATCAACAAGCTTTGATATTTATGCAACACAACAAATCAAGTGTTACTAAGCTAATTCCAGAATTAGGAGATGCTTATACATAGATTAGGAGAGGGTTTACCTAGTATTCCTCTCAAGCAAAAGAACAAACACCTATATAGCACTAACCAAAGCTAAGACATGATGATCAAGGAGCTAGAAAAATACCAAAACACATAAAACCAAGAGTTACAACATGATTTCCAGAAATTAAAGAGAGTTAGAAACGGATTACAAGAGGGTTTTTGCATTACCTTCCCTTACTTTAACTAGCTTAAGCCAATATAAGAGAGGATGGATCTTTCCTAAGCATGGAGGCCATTTTTAGGTTTAGGGTTTTAGGAATTTTTTTTGATTAGGGTTGGAATGAATGAGGGTTAAGAGTTTGAGATGAGTTATAGAATGGTAAGTGGGTTTGGGTTAGGCTAATGGACCCCTTAAGAGAGAGTGGCTCTAAACATGTGTAAAAATTGTTTAAGTGTTAACATAGCCATGAAAATCCATACTTAACCAAATCCCCTTCTTAAATTTCCCATTAACTTTTAATTGTTCCAAAATAATACTTCGCCTCATTTTAAAAAAACCCATTTATTTAAAATGTTCATATTTTTAAATAAATTATCCTTATCCCAAAAATCCATTTGCTCCATTTAAATAAAATCCTAAATTTTTTTTTAGGTGATGCAAATCCTAGGTTGTTACAAACTCCCCCTTTAAGAAAATTGCGTCCCCGCAATCCCTTAAGTTGGACGTCGTCTATAGCGTCTAATCCACAAAAGAAATGATAGAAGATCAAATAGAGATTCTCACCCGTACTAGAAGATGGAGAAAGCCAGGATAAGAACGCTCGATAAATTCTCTGGTCTCCCAAGTGCAGTCCTTAGGATTCGGTGACCATTGAATTTTCACAAGCTGAACCTCTTTGTTGCGAAGGCGTCTGACCTTCGAATCAAGAACACAAAGGGGTTGCTGCTCCAATGATAAATCAGGTGAGATCTCTAAATCAGGACGATATGTGGCTCAATAATAGAATCAGGATCGCGCACACACTTGCGAAGCTGAGACGCATGGAATACGTCATGCATTCCAGAAAAGTGAGCAGGTAGAGCCACACGATAAGAAACGGGGCCGATGCGTTCCGTGATAGGAAATGGTCCAATATAGCGAGGAGCCAATTTCCCTGTAGAGCTGAAACACACAACCCCCTTCATGGAAGAAATCCGAATGAAGACAAAATCACCAATGGAGAACTCAAGAGGCTTCCTACGGTTGTCCGCGTAGGATTTCTGGCGGTCCTGTGCCTCTCTCATTCTCTGACGGATAAGAACAATCTTCGCAGAAGATTCGCGAACTGAATCTGGACCAAGAATGAGCTTCTCGCCAGATTCTAACCAACAAGCAGGAGAGCGACATGGCCTTCCGTATAGAGCCTCGAAAGGTGCCATGTCAATACTAGACTTATAGCTGTTGTTGTAGTAGAACTCTACGAGAGGTAAGTGATCCTCCCAACTACCCCCGAAATCCAGAATACAACAGCGCAAAAGATCCTCCAAAATACGATTCACCCTCTAAGTCTGACCGTCAGTCTGAGGGTGATAAGCAGTAGAGAGATTCAGCTTTGTGCCCAAAGCTGACTATAGGCACTTCCAGAAGTGACTAGTGAAAATGGTGTCTCGATCACATACGATAGAGCTAGGAATGCCATGAAGTCGTACGACTTCCTTCACATAGAGCTTGGCCAACTGAGGTGCAGTCCGAGTGGACTTAATCAGAATGAAATGAGCCGATTTGGTCAAGCGATCAGCAATAACCCAGATAGAAGTATGGCCTGACCTCGATCGAGGCAGACCGTCAATGAAATCCATGGATTTCTGATCCTATTTCCATAATGGAATCTCTAGAGGCTGAAGAAGACCAGATGGACGCTGATGCTCGACCTTGATCTGTTGACAAGTCATGCAACCGCTCACATAACTTGCAACATCTCTCTTCAAACCCTCCCAATAATATAGTCGGCACATATCGGCATACATCTTACTCGAACCGGGATGTATAGTGTACTTAGTGCGATGACACTTGTCCAGAATGTCACGCCTAAGTGATAAATCAGATGGTACAACAATACAGTTCTTCCTACGAAGACACCGATGAAAATCAAGAGAATAATCCAGCAATTTCTCATCACTGGACCCCGACTCGAGAAGATGAATAAGATGTAATAAGTCTGGATCCTGCAGCTGAGCATGGACAATGTGGTCCAATAAGATAGGACGAGCTTCCAAGCTGAATAATAAGACTGGGGAATCAGAAGATGGAGCTCAATCTCTAATATCACACAAAGATAGGGTCTCAAGAATATCCCACTCGGCAATCATCATAAAAACTACCGCCGAGTGCTTGCGACTGAGCGCATCTACAACTCGATTACCCTTGCCAGGGGTATACTGAGTATCTAAATCATATGAGGCGAGAAACTTAAGCCATCGCTGCTGCCTTATATTGAGATCCCTCTGACTGAATAGATACTTCAGCGACTTGTGATCGGTGTAAAGAATGAAGCGTTCGCCTAATAGAAAGTGACGCCACGTCTTTAAGGAAAAGACGATAGCTGCTAACTCAATATCATGAGTAGGAAAGCGAACCTCATTCGGACGTAGTTGCCTGGAAGCATAAGCAACTACCCGATCCTTCTGCATAAGCACGGCACCGAGCCCGCTACCACAAGCATCGGTGTATTCAACAAGATCATGGTTACTCCCTAGAACCACCATAATAGGAGCATGAGTGAGAAGTTCCTTCAGTCGCTGAAAGGAAGCTTCACACTTATCAGACCAAATAAAGCGAACACCCTTACGAGTCAACGTCGTAAGGGGAAGTGCAACTCGAGAGAAATTCTTGATAAACCGACGGTAATAACCCGCCAGACCAAGGAAGCTATGAATATCATGAACGTTCTCGGGCTGCTTCCAATTCTGAATAGCTTCGATCTTGGCAGGATTGACAGAAATACCCTCAGATGATACAATATGGCCCAAGAACTTGACCTTGCTCTCCCAAAAATGGCACTTGGAGAGCTTGGCCTTAAGCTAATGCTGACAAAGAGTATCCAAGACGATCGCAAATGATGAGCATGCTCTGCCTCGGATCTAGAATAAATAAGAATATCGTCGATGAAAACCAGAACGAATCTATCGATGTATTCCCGGAATACTCGATTCATAAGATCGACGAAGAAAGCCAGTGCGTTCGTCAAGCCGAATGGCATAACCAACCACTCAAAAGAACCATAACGAGTGCGAAAAGCGGTAAGAGAAATGCTATCTTCCACAACTCGGAGCTGATGAAATCCGGTGGCAAGGTCGAGCTGGGAAAAGACCTTCGCACCGCTCAACTGATCAAACATATTGTCTATCCATGGCAATGGATAACGATTTCTGATGGTCAACTCATTAAGCTTGCGATAGTCAATGCAAAGCCTAAGAGAGCCATCGGGCTTCTTAACGAAGACCACAGCAGCACCACATGGCGAAGAACTGGACCGAATGAACTGCTTCGCCTCAAGCTCTACTAACTGCTTCCTGAGTTCCTCATTCTTTTTAGTAGACATCCTCGTGGGAGGATGCCCAACTGGGTGGGAGCCTGTAATGAGATCGATGCGGAGCTCAATGGTCCACTTTGGCGGCAGGCCTGATACTGGCTCGAATATATCGGGAAAATCCCGAACAACAGGAATACGAGATATGTCCACATCCTCATCTCGTGAATCAAGAGCAAATAAAGTAATATCAGAAATCCCAACATCCTGAAGAGCAATAGCTAATGGAGCGGACGAGTCAGGATGACAAAGAAATAATATCCGCTCCGAACAAATGATTTTGGCGTCGTACTGAGCGAGCCAATCCATGCCAGGAATCATGTCAAAGCCCAAATACTCCATAACATGCAGATTCACACAGATAGAAAATCCACAAAGATCAATATCTATATCCTCACAAAGAAGGCTAAGGGTCGTGGATCCGCCGATGGGATTCACAATCCTTAGTGAAGAAACCAAACAAGTAACATCCAAAGATAAAGTATCAACTAGTTCCTTTGATACGAATGAGTGAGAGGCGCCCGTATCAAAGAGAACTCTACAAGATCTACCATGAAATAAAATAGAACCTTCGAGAACGGAAGGATGCGTACCTCGAGGTTGAGCTGAAGATGTAGGAGCCTTGGCAGCATTAAGCATGCCAGATCTAGGAGGTGCAGTAGGACAAGTGGAATTAAGATGACCCTCCTTCTTACAAAAGCGGCAGTAAAGAGGCTTGGGACACTTTTTAAACATATGATCGGTAGATCCACAGTTGAAACACTTTCGAATGGAAGGTGTCCACTAAGCTGGGCAATAGACTGAGGCTGAGTCTGAGAAGTAGAGCTGCCTGTCTTCTTCTTCTTATGCCAAGACTTGGACTTCTGAAATGGGCCCCACTTCTGATTGGGATTTTTGGAACCCTCACCATCTCCATCACTGTCTCTCTCATGCTCAACCGCTTCAAGGTGAAGCGTTGCATCAACTAGCCCATCAAAAGGGAGCTTAAGCTGGAGCATAAGCTGTTTCTTCAAATATTTCTTCAGGCCTTCTACAAACTTGAGATTCTTCTTATAAGGAGAGCTAATGAACTCGAGGCCATACTTGGACAGGGCCTCGAAAGATGATGAATAGTCAGCAACAGAGGTCTTCCCTTTCTTAAGGTCAATAAAGCGGCGTGCAAGGGCTATTTTCTCGGACTCGGGGACAAACTTGAGCAAGAAGCGCTCTTGGAACCGGTCCCAAGTGAGTGAGGCCTCGTCGGTCTCGGAGACAAGCAGCTCGTACCAATCCAAGGCACGACCCTCAAGATGACTAGAAGCAACAAGAACTCTGTCGTGGTCGGGGATAGCCATGCGAGTAAAATTACGATCGCAAACTCTGATCCAAGCCTGGACCTCCAGAATAGTCTCGGAGCCACTGAACGGCTTCCCTCCGAGATGAATAAAGTCGCTGCATAGACGCGCAAAAGCAGACTTGCGCGGTGCATCAGAAACTGGTGTAGGAGACTGAGAGTGCGACTGAGAGTTACGAACCAGCTCCATGATCTGGTCCGTGGTCATGTATACGCCCTCTGGGTGAGGGTTGCTGGACTATCCAGCATCAGCAGGACGGAGGTTCCTACCTCTCTCAACCATACTGAAAGATAAGATAAGATAAGATACGAGTTAAGCATGATTCAAAGATAGATATTTCAAATGGAATACTACGGAATATAAATGTATTCCTAAACATATTCCTAACTTATCTATCCAATGTCATGAGGAAAGGGCATTGTAATATTTGAATCATACTAAGATGTATTGTACTAAGTGTTACTGTTCTGTGTTTATTATACTTAGTTCTGAACCAAGCTCCGATACCAAGCTGTAACGCCCTACTCCAAGAGCCTCATTAACAAAGAGTATTATATGGATAATACCGTCTGCTAATGTGGACAATAGAGTATAATGGAAGCGACCATGTGTAATCTTACTTTAACTATCTACTGAACACGTCGAAAAATGGGATCTATTTTTTTTTGCATGTGGTTCGACATATTCAATAAATACCTAAAGAAAAAACTAAAATGGCTAAAAGATCTATCATAACAAAACATAATAGCAGAATGAACATCATCACAGAACAGCATCAGATAATAAGCAAATAGTCTCAGCACAATACAACATCAAGTACAGATCCAAATATAAAAGTGGGTACAAAGCCACTACTCACACATTCGTGAGTCAAATGAATATGCACAAGATAATCACAATATCAGAGTATCATAAAGGATGGATAACAAGTAAAGCTATCTATAGTATAGCGGATATATCCAAAGCGGAAGCACTGAAGCAAGATAAGTCCAAAACGACCTAACCTGAAACAACTCGGTCTGACCCGAGCATAAAATACTCGGGTCAAGCTAGCTAAACAAATCAGTTAGATAAACTTAACAATAATCACGATAAGATAATGAGGCAACATATAACATAATAATCTCCAAAAGAGAAACATATATCTTGGTAATAAAGACCAAAATCTCTCACATAGAGAAGAAACAAACAACTAAGTAGAGATGTATAACAAGCCTCATATCATCGGCATAACGTAAGCACAAATGTCAAAACAAAAACATCTAAGTAGAGATGTCAAAGACAATACATCTAAGTAGAGATGTACAACAGGCCATCTAAGTAGAGATGCCAACAACGATACATCTATGTAGAGATGTATGATGGCCATCTAAGTAGAGATGCCAAAACGATACCTCTAAGGGAGACAGTCCAAAGACACTATCCCAAAGGTAATAAAAGGAATGTGTCATGAACATTTAGCAAGGAACCCGTAAAGTGTTAACGTGAGTCCCATACTTCACGTTCGTCCTAAACGGTTTACTAACCAATCGTAAGCTTCCACACTGAAAGCAGTACAAAGTTCACCTCAGGTCATCGGTAAGCTAGGCCGAAAGGCCAAAACGATCAATCGAATAGGTCGGGGATTAACCGGAAAGGAAATACACATGGTTTCATAGGTCGGAGTTTTTTCCAACCGTTTAAGCACCTTTCCACATCGCTCGAAGTGCTAAAGTATTAGTGTGGGATTTTATTATAGAAAATAATTACGGAAAACGGATTTATAATTGGTTTGAAATCACTTTAAAACGGCCCTAGAAAACTCTCATATTATGGAGTAATTAATTTAATAATTAAAAATAATATTATATAATAATTTTGAAAGCCATTTCATAATGAAAAATACTTTTAAAACCTTTTTATAAGGCCCATGTACGAAATCCAGAGACAAATCTCAACGAAATCGACAAAACCAGAAAATCACTGAAAATATTCTAGATGTTGGAAAATAGTCCAAAACTGACGCGAACCCAAATTCGGAAAGTTATTCGGACCAGCAAACCGAATCTGAATGGCATGAAAATTGGTAGGAACGTAGTCCGACATTCCTACTTCAGAACGCAGAAAGAATTACTCGATTCCGACTTGAAACGAAGTCGCAGCGACGATCCAAAGTCGGACACGGAAACAGTGAATACACTGTTTCAGGCTGAGATCCGGGTCCCTCTTCGACAGCAATTTCGAAGAGTCAAATGAACTCGGATACTAATCAAACTTTCTAGAGATGGAGTTCGGAACTCCTTTTTTCCAACGAGTCCAAAAACGTTGGATTCTGACCATGGATGTGACCGTGGCGATGTCACAAATTTTCAGTTTCAAAACTGAAAACAGAAGAAAAAAATGCTCAGAAACCAGCAGTAAAACTGCATTCAGGTCCGTTTTTGAGCCCGGATTTCACCATTCAAATAATCACCGAATGCTACGAAATTTGAAGGGGTTATAGATGGCAATACTAGCTATCACTAGGAAGTGATTTGGCATGTTTTTATCAGATATTGAAAGAGATATTCATGGTCAAAGTTGCAGCATAAATTAGTTTTAGAATTTTGCAAAACATAGAGAAATGAGCTAATTAATTCAATTTTTCTTGCTCAAATGATTTAGTAATGACCATTAACAATTATCAAATCATACCATAGATATATATCTAGCCATAGCATGAAAATGATGAGGATATAGCTAGCATTACCTCACAACCAATATAGCAAGCAACTTGTGTGCAATGTCCAAATGGAAGGAATGATAATCAACAAGCTTTGATATTTATGCAACACAACAAATCAAGTGTTACTAGGCTAATTCCAGAATTAAGAGATACTTATACATAGATTAGTAGAGGGTTTACCTAGTATTCCTCTCAAGCAAAAGAACAAACACCTATATGGCACTAACCAAAGCTAAGAGATGATGATTAAAGAGCTAGAAAAATACCAAAACACATAAAACCAAGAGTTACAACATGATTTTCAGAAATTAAAGAGAGTTAGAAACGGATTACAAGAGGGTTTTTGCATTACCTTCCCTTACTTTAACTAGCTTAAGCCAATATAAGAGAGGATGGAGCTTTCCTAAGCATGGAGGCCATTTTTAGGTTTAGGGTTTTAGGAAATTTTTTGATTAGGGTTGGAATGAATGAGGGTTAAGAGTTTGAGATGATTTATAGAATGGTAAGTGGGTTTGGGTTAGGCTAATGGACCCCTTAAGAGAGAGTGGCTCTAAACATGTATAAAAATTGTTTAAGTGTTAACATAGCCATGAAAACCCATACTTAACCAAATCCCCTTCTTAAATTTCCCATTAACTTTTAATTGTTCCAAAATAATACTTCGCCTCATTTAAAAAAAAACCCATTTATTTAAAATGTCCATATTTTTAAATAAATTATCCTTATCCCAAAAATCCATTTGCTCCATTTAAATAAAATACTAAATTTTTTTTTTGGTAATGCAAATCCTAGGTTGTTACAGCAATATTTAAAAACATATGGATATTAGGATCTCAGTTAAGTTACAACTTTTAAAAACCCGAAACCTTTCTTCAAATGGTTTAAACAAATTACCATTTTAAATCTTTAAACAAAAAGATTCGTTTCACAAAGTTCACCCAGTTTCACAAAGATCCATTCATAGATTTTCAAAACAACTTCCATTTCAATTAGGATTAACTCATCCAATCTTTAAATCAAAGATTTAACTTATAGCTTTCAAACCGTTTCCAATGATTCATTCGTAACTTGGAAAACCATTTTCATTTTAGACTTGAAATCCCTTTAACATAGATTGGAAGTTCATTTCTTATATGAAAGCTTTTATTATTTGAAAACAAATAGTTTTCGTTTCGAAAAAATCCGATTTAATTTATACAAGTTAAAATCTTTGGGCTAAATTCAAAGTCCCAAAACGATACTTTAAAAATGGGTTAAAACACATACAAACTTGTATACCTTTTTAAATCATAAATAGAATTCAATTTACAATTTTGAATTCAAATTTAAATCAAATTTCAAAACTAAATCAAGTTGTTCAAAAATAACTTTTATCTTTGAAATTCCTTTTCAAAAGCTTTTTACTTTAAACCCAATCCATTTCCAAAACCATTTGGATTCAAAAATTCAATTTTAAAACCATTTCAAAAATCTGTGACTTAACCAACCTCCATGTGCAATCCATATTTATGTGTGTATTAGTGTGGTCTAGGAGTTTTACGCAATCGAAGTGCAAAATCATCAATCAGCACAGATTTAAATACAACAATATATTTGATAAGCGGTATAAACTATAACGTTTATCTTTATTCACATATCACAGATAAATAACATAGTTACATCGCAGATAAATAAATTACATTCATTACAGATAATAAGTTACATGTCACAGCTTAATCATATCGCGGAACATCATATATCAGGGATATCACAAAATTCAAAGCATTCAATTCAATCCATACATCCATAAGTAAGATCAGTTAATTGTCTGATTAATTCAGATCAGATTTGATTACTTATGAATCACTAATCCTGGTTAATTAACATTAATAAATTACAAATCATTTTGATTAATTATTCTTTAGTCATTTATTAATTAACCATTAATAATAAATTAATTAACCTTTAATTATAATTAAACAACCTTTAATTATTAAATAATTAACCTTTAATTATTTAATTCACCATTTAATTAATTTTCCTTAATTAATTAGTTAATCCTTAATTAATTAATTACCATTAATTTAATTATCCTTAATTAATTACGATAAGTGACTATTCCTAATCTTAAATCAATGTTACTCACTTGATTAATCCACCTTTGATCATTAATTAATTACTCTTAATTAAGTAATTATCTTTAATTAATTACAATAATTAATTAATTAATCCTTATTTAATAATCATTTAATTACTTCGTTAAACAGTTATCATTTAATTAATCATATAATTAAATTAACCACCTTGACAAATTATCCGTTTAATTAATCATTCTTCAATACATTAAGTAATTATCATTAAGTCGCCTTTGAAAAACATTTAGAAATTTACTTATTTTATAATTACCCTTAAACAAACAATTTCAAATTTTAGATTTAAAGATCATTCAAAATTTAACTTTAACAAAATTTAAAACTATTTTAAAACCTTTTTTTAAATCAAATGTAAAAAAAGGCTAATTTATTAAAGAAATTTATAAGATTCAAAAACCAAATTATTTAAACTTCAAAATCTTGTTTTTATTTTTAAAACTTTATTTATTTTCAAAACTAAGGTACAAAATTTATTTTAAACCCAACTTAACATCTTGATCTTCCATTTTAAACATGATCATTACTTCACGAGTCATGTTTTTTTACCTTTTGTTCCTGCAATTTGGTATCTGCTTTCATTAAATTTAAAACTTAAATCTGGAACCCAATTCCTACAGAACAAACCCGAGCCTAAATTGCTTAAATCCCGAGCACCACTCGAGTCATTTCTTTCTTGGAACCCCTGACATCCTTTTGTTCGTTTTTTTATTTTAATTTTAAAAGAAAACTGTTAAAACGTTAAAACCCGGTATCAATCCATACGAACATGAGAATTGCTTCGAGTTGAAATGACATTTTCCCGAGTAGTCCTTCGAGCCTCCCTCCTCCTTCTTCTTTCTCTGTTCTTCGAGATCCAAGGGTGCACGTATATGTGCACAGATGATCGGAGTTTCTCTGATCATTGCCACGAGCATCTACGCATCGCCCATCTCCCCCTAAAATGATAAGACCACTCAGATTCGACAGGAATCGAAATCGAGCTATTCACACTCACAGGAACTAAATCCTGATCAACTAAATGGCCTCGTCGAAGACAATTCTGACCATCCGTGATCACGCCGTCACGTCCAAAGCAGCACCATACCTTCACGCTTCTAATCCCTCTGGTCCCTTTTGACTCGATGCAACATTGATGGTGATCCATTCTCGAATTCAACAGCCACTCAAACCTAAACTTAAACCCTACTAAGCCACCGTGTCGCCACCCAAATGATCGGAAAACTCTCCGGTCATTTTTCCCAAACTTGGCAACCACCAAAGCACCTTCAGCCCAAAGCTCAAACCTTAATTCATCGTTGATCACTAGAAAATGAGCGAAATGCGTAAATCGTTCAAGTACCAATATCTCTTTCGATCCCAAACAAAAATTTATGATTTAACATTTAAATTCATGATTTGAAATAGTGATTCAGAGTATATAAGTTGATCATAGAATTTCGATGCTTGAATTTCAACGTGTTATAAATTTCTACTGTTCTTCTTGCTTTTCAGATTATATATGAACAATATTATATGCATAACTATTTTAAATTAAAGATCTTTCTATTTTAAACAATATCTGTTTGATCAGTAAAGTCTATAAGGAATTAGAAGATGAATTCTTTGTTTTTAAAAGGTTTGGAAGCCTATTTAACAACAACAGAAAGCATCTTCGTCCAGATAGCAAACATATATTTGTATAATATACACAGACATGCAATAATACATTATCATTTAAGCCCATTTCAGATCATGCTTCAAAGGTCATTCAGATGTATCAAGTTTAATAATTTAAAGAGGAGAGTTTGCTCACTTGTAATTGGAACAGAGAGAACAGAGAAGTTTCTTTGAACTGGAAATAGTTTCTTGATTGATCTGCTACTTTTGCTTCGTGTTGTTTCCGAGTTAATTAGTATGCTTGGTTTAATTTTTGTTTTGATCATCATTTCCTGAATTGATCATTCCAGGTTTTGAAATTTGCTTGAATCTAGATTTTGATTTGCTCACGGCTTTAATTTTTGAATCTACTTTGCTTGCCCTTTATTTGTTCTTGAAAACTGGTAACTAGTTTGAACCTAATCTATTTGTTTTCAGGTTGAAGCTGTTCCAGGTTTCCATTTCCAGGTTTGAAATGAACCTAAAACTGAGTTTTCTTTGATACCTTGCCTTTGATCTTGAATTTACTTTTTTGAATTTACTGTATGCTTTAGATTGGTTTCTCAGATTATCATTTAATCTCAGGCATTTTGATTCAGTCTTTTTCACATGAAAGAAAATAGGCCTGGTTTTCTTTTTCAATATTTATTTACATTTTTAAAATTTTAAAGAATAGGATTGCCACTTGTTGTTTTTATGTTAACATTTATAAAAGCATGACATTATCAATTTACAAATGTCACTTTGGATTAAATTATGTTCAAATCCTCATCTTCATTAATTTAAAAATTATGTTCAAACCTTTTAATTTAAGTATCTATGTTTTACATTTGTCAAAACTAGTATTTTTATGTTAAAGACCTTAACCAAATTTCTATTTATCAATTTGTTTTAAATCCCTACTTCATATTTAATTTATGAAACATGTTTTTATGTTTTATACATTAATTATGTATTATTTATAACCATACAAATTAAATAAGAAAAAAATGGTTTGAAAATAAATTATACATCACTAATAAACATTTATAAGTTAATAATTAAATTTTTATTTTCAATACATTTATATTTTAAACTTAAGATATTAAACTTATTGATAAATACATATTTTAAAATTTTCATTTTAAACTTAAGTAATCATACTTATTATATTTTAGTTTCAAATATAAATTTTTCTTTAAGTCCAACTAAATTTCAATATATTAACGTTTGAATTCCAAGCTCAAAATTTCTCTCTAAAAATACATATCATTATTTACTCTGGAAATTTCCCAATTAATTCATTATTAAATCCAAAATCCAAAATTTTACCAAAAAATTTCATAATTAAATTTCAAAAATTAAATTAATTTCCAAATTAAACTCGGTTAAAATTTAGGAATGTTACAGATTCCCCCCTTAAGAAAATTTCGTCCTCGAAATTTGCCAGGGAGACAATAAAGAAAAGATGAAAGATACAGAAATATCTTTTTAGATCAAACTGAATATCTATTCTGCATTTAGCTTACCAAATCAGAATATCAACAATAGATATGAGAACAAACTCATTTAATATAATACAAGATACTCGGGTCACCAGATCTACGAAATAAATAGGGCACTGGTTAGTCCGAAGGGATAACTAGCCGTTCGTAGAATATATCGAGACCCAAACAATACAAACAATGGATTTAATCTTCCACATTTCTCAAACACTAGATATGGATTCCAACTTAGGTCGGAACACCCCAAAGTATATACCAACTTATCCCTCTTTGGACTTCGATCTACACAAGAAATTACAATAGAATTTCCAATTTGGTTTTAATCGAAATCATTTTATCAATACAAATCTTCATATTCAACTTCATATTTAATTTACCAATTTATTTCAATTTAAATTTTCAAATTTATCAAAGTTAAAAACGAAAAGCTGATAGAAAACCAACAGAGAGAATACGAAATAGAAACTTATCTATAAGGATTCGTAGGGACACCACCACACCGAAGCTGCTTCTTGCAGCTGCCACGAAGCAATCAAACAATTTGAATCTAGATCAAAGGAGATTGAGAAGAAAGTTGTTTCCACTATCGTAGGGTATTGACCATTTGTAGTGGTACTACTCTGTCCCCTATCTCGTCCTCTTCTTGCACTCATACTTACTATCAGTGAATAGTAAGAGAATTTACTAAGGCACACGAATGGATATCTTAGGGATATACTCATTCTAGGGTATACTTCACCCTATCTCTAATGAGTTACCTAATGTTTTATACTCATGAACTAAATTTTCAACCTTCAGCTCCGATACCAAATTGTCACGGTCTAAGCCTTCGGCCATCCGACAGTGGGTAACCCCCCACCGTGGCATGACACCGGTACCCTTCCCTTGCTTTTACGGCCAGCCTTTCGACTGTCATGCCTTACGGCTAACCAACCCCTCGCAGAGGACGTGTAGGGGTAAGAGTCTCATACTCGCCACCAAACGAAAAACGAGAACCCCCCATCACGTTTCACAAAGATAAGCAAGGTCAGTCGTGGGACTGTTATGAGCAAACAAAAACAGTTTATCTTTATAACGAACAACCAAAAGAGTTTTAAATTTAAATCTGCAATGCTTTTTAGAAAATGAGACTACCAGAAGGTCTCCCGCCACACACACAATGCAAACGCAAAATTGGAGGAGATTTCTCCTTATGATAGTCAAAAATGCTTGATACGTGAAACCATTTTGATATTATTATTAGTGCATAGTGCAGAAATAATTTCAAAAGTATAATGTTAATCTTAGCCAGCATACAACCATTATTGTATGCCTACTATAGCTACCATGTTCAATAGCAGGTTACCGCCACATTCCATGGCAGGTTATACAACTAAAACCGTACAAGGTGCGTACTGTTTTGTTTGGATTTCCAACAAATGGTCAGGCTAAGGAACTTCCTACTATCACATGGGTACGCCTCTGGAGGGACGTCCCGAGAACCTACCCGACTCTCTGCCAACATAAGGCCGGGTTACCTCTGTAACTACGTAACTACTACTCGAGCATGCCATCCCCCAGTCGTTTGCGACCTTTATCTGAGGTACCTCTAATCCAACAACCACAAAGCAATAACAAAGTAATAGATTTGAAGTGATCACATGAGTTAAGTATCTGGGCTCCATACCATGATACCATCCTTTTCCAGAAGGGAATGACACACCCTAAAGGGAGCGACCCTCATAACCTTGCCGCATCTTTCCTATTTCGACCATTTCTGAGGTGTGAGGTCTTGATGCAGTTTCGTCCACAAAGCTACACTTTATACAAAAGCCATGCTTTGATTAAAAAATAATACACAGCAGCACTCAGCATGTCACACTACCAAATTGGGAGTATATCACTGATAACTATCAACTACATAACCTCTGAGCTCCTAAGTCTCAGAGAAGGGTGTCAAGCTAAGAGAATAAATTCTACGCCACCAATCAGAAATGTATTTGATAGAGATCAGTTTTATATCTCAAAGTGTAGTGTCATACATATAACCATACAAGTCTGTTCCGGGTTCGAACAGAACCGAAGGCACTTCCGAAGAAGCCCTTGCAAATCTGACATCCACAATTCTGATCGGACTCCCCATCACATATAGAAAACTCTATACCGGAGCAACTCAATGCAGAGTCATTCGATAGGTTATCCTATCGTTCTCGAAGACACTCGGTCTTCACCACTGGTCTTCAAATGATATCGTCGTATCACTTTCGGAATGGGTTCTATGACACAAGGTCCTCTCCCGGCTAAACCGAATAGTGAGCACAATATTTAAAAACATATGGATATTGGGATCTTGGTTAAGTCACAACTTTTAAAAACCTGAAACCTTTCTTCAAATGGTTTAAACAAAGTACCATTTCAAATCTTTAAACAAAAAGATTCGTTTCACAAAGTTCATCCAGTTTCACAAAGATCCATTCATAGATTTTCAAAACAATTTCCATTTCAATTAGGATTAACTCATCCAATCTTTAAATCAAAGATTTAACTTATAGCTTTCAAACCGTTTCCAAAGATTCATTCATAACTTGGAAAACCATTTTCATTTTAGACTTGAAATCCCTTTACCACAGATTGGGAATTCATTTCTTATATGAAAGCTTTTATTATTTGAAAACAAATAGTTTTCGTTTCGGAAAAATCCGATTTCATTTATACAAGTTAAAATCTTTGGGTTAAATTCAAAGTCCCAAAATGGTACTTTAAAAATGGGTTAAAACCCATATAAACTTGTATAACCATTTTAAATCATAAATAAAAATTCAATTTTGAATTTTGATTCAAATTTAAATCAAATTTCAAAACTAAGTCAAGTTGTTTAAAAATAACTTTTATCTTTGAAATTCCTTTTCAAAAGTTTTTTTACTTTAAACCCAATCCATTTTCAAAACCATTTGGATTCAAAAATTTAATTAAAACCGTTTCAAAAATATGTGACTTAACCAATCTCCACGTGCAATACATATTTGTGTGTGTATAAGTGTGGTCTAGGAGTTTTACACAATAAAAGTGCAACATCATCAATCAGCACAGATTCAAATACAACAATATATTTCATAAGCGGTATAAACTATAACGCTTATCTTTATTCACATATCACAAATAAATAACATAGGTACATCGCAGATAAATAAATTACATTCATCACAGATAATAAGTTACAATTCACAGCTTAATCATATCACGGAACATCATACATCAGGGATATCACACAATTCAAAGCATCCAATTCAATCCATACATTCATAAGTAAGATCAGTTAATTGTCTGATTAATTCAAATCAGATTTGATTACTTATGGATCACTAATCTTGGTTAATTAACATTAATAAATTACAAATCATTTTGATTAATTATTCTTTAGTCATTTATTAACTAACCATTAATAATAAATTAATTAACCTTTAATTATAATTAATCAACCTTTAATTATTAAGTAATTAACCTTTAATTATTTAATTCACCATTTAATTAATTATTTTTAAATAATTAGTTAACCCTTAATTAATTAATTACCATTAATTTAATTATCCTTAATTAATTACGGTAAGTGACTATTCCTAATCTTAAATCAATGTTACTCACTTGATTAATCCACCTTTGATCATTAATTAATTAGTCTTAATTAAGTAATTATCTTTAATTAATTACAATAATTAATTAATTAATCCTTATTTAATAATCATTTAATTACTTCGTTAAACAATTATCATTTAATTAATCATATAATTAAATTAACCACCTTGACAAATTATCCGTTTAATTAACCATTCCTCAATACATTAAGTAATTAATCATTAAGTCACCTTTGAAAAACATTTAGAAATTTATTTATTTTATAATTACCTTTAAACAAACAATTTCAAATTTTAGATTTAAAGATCATTCAAAATTTAGAACTATTTAAAAACCTTTTTTTAATCAAATGTAAAAAAAGGCTAATCTATTAAAGAAATTTATAAGATTCAAAAAGCAAATTATTTAAACTTCAAAATCTTGTTTTTATTTTTAAAACTTTATTTATTTTCAAAACTAAGGTACAAAATTTATTTTGAACCCAACTTAACATCTTGATCTTCCATTTTAAACATGATTATTACTTCACGAGTCACGTGTTATTAACCTTTTGTTCTTGCAATTTGGTATCTGCTTTCATTAAATTTAAAACTTAAATCAAGAACCCAATACCTACATAATAAACCTGAGCCTAAATTACTTAAATCCCGAGCACCACTTGAGTCATTTCTTTCGTGGAACCACTGACATCCTTTTGTTTGTTTATTTATTTATTTTAATTTTAAAAGAAAACTGTTAAAACGTCAAAACCCAGTATCAATCCAAATGAACACGAGAATCGCTTCGAGTTGAAATGACATTTTCCCGAGTATTCCTTCGAGTCTCCCTCCTCCTTCTTCTTTCTTTGTTCTTCCAGACCTAGGGGTGCACGTATACGTGCACATATGATCGGAGTTTCTCAGATCATTGCCACGAGCATCTACGCATCACCCATCTCCCCCTAAAATGATAAGACCACTCAGATTCGACGAATTCGACAGGAATCGAAATCGAGCTATTCACACTCACAGGAACTAAATCCTGATCGACTAAATGGCCTCGCCGAAGATGATTCTGACCATCCGTGATCACGCCGTCACGTCCAAAGCAGCACCGTACCTTCACGCTTCTAATCCTTCTGGTCCCTTTCGACTCGATGCAACATTGATGGTGATCCATTCTCGAATTCAACAGCCACCCAAACCTAAACTTAAACCCTACTAAGCCACTGTGTCGCCATCTAGATGATTGAAAAACTCTCCGGTCATTTTTTCTAAACTTGGCAACCACCAAAGCACCTTCATCCTAAAGCTCGAACCTTAATTCGTTGTTGATCACTAGAAAACGAGCAAAATGCGTAAATCGTTCAACTACCAATATCTCTTTCGATCCCAAACAAAAATTTATGATTTAACTTTTAAAATTCATGATTTTAAATAGTGATTTAGATTATATAAGTTGATCATAGAATTTTGATGCTTGAATTTCAACATGTTATAAATTTCTACTTTTCTTCTTGCTTTTTAGATTATTTATGAACAATATTATACCCATAACTATTTTTAAATTAAAGATCTTTCTAATTTAAACATATCTGTTTGATCAGTAAAGTCTATAAGGAATTAGAAGATGAGATCTTTGTTTTTAAAAGGTTTGGAAACCTGTTTAACAAGAACAGAAAGCATCTTCGTCCAGATATGCACACATACATTTGTATAATATACACAGACATGCAAGAATACATGATCAGTTAAGCCCATTTCAGATCATGATTCAAAGATCATTCAGATGTATCAAGTTTAATAATTTAAAGAGGAGAATTTGCTCACCTGTACTTGGAACAGAGAGGAACAGAGAAGTTTCTTTGAACTGGAAATGGTTTCTTGTTTGATCTGCTACTTTTGCTTTGTGTTGTTACTGAGTTGATTAGTATGCTTGCTTTAATTTTTGTTTTGATCATCATTTCCTGAGTTAATCATTACAGGTTTTGAAATTTTCTTGAATCTATATTTTGATTTGCTCACGGCTTTTAATTTTTGAATCTACTTTGCTTGCCCTTTACTTGTTCTTGAAAACTGGTAACTAGTTTGAACCTGATCTGCTTGTTTTCAGGTTGAAGTTGTTCCAGGTTTCCATTTCCAGGTTTGAGATGATCCTGAATCTGATTTTGCTTCGATATCTTGCTTTTGATCTTGAATTTACTTTTTTGAATTTACCGTATGCTTTAGATTGGTTTCTCAGATTATCATTTAATCTCAGGCATTTTGATTCAGTTTTTTCACATGAAGGAAAACAGGCCTGGTTTTCTTTTTTCAATATTTATTTACATTATTAAAATTTTAAAGAATAGGATTGCCACTTGTTGTTTTGATGTTAACACTTGTAAAAGCATGACATTATCAATTTACAAATGTCACTTTGGACTAAATTATGTTTAAATCCTCATCTTCATTTAATTTAAAAATTATGTTCAAACCTTTTAATTTAAGTATTTATGTTTTACATTTGTCAAAACTAGTATTTTTATGTTAAAGACCTTAACCAAATTTCTATTTATCAATTTGTTTTAAATCCCTACTTCATATTTAATTTATGAAACATGTTCTTATGTTTTATACACTAATTATGTATTATTTATACTCATACAAATTAAAGAAGAAAAAATGGTTTGAAATTCAATTATACATTACTAATAAACATTTATAAGTTAATAATCCAAATTTATTTTCAATACATTTATATTTTAAGCTTAAGATATTAAACTTATTAATAAATACATATTTTAAAATTTTCATTTTAAACTTAAGTAATCATACTTATTATATTTTAGTTTCAAATATAAAATTTTCTTTAAGTCCAATTAAATTTCAATATATTAACGTTTGAATTCCAAACTCAAAATTTATATTTAAAAATACATATCATTACTTACTCTGGATTTCCCTATTAATTCATCATTAAATCAAAAATCCAAAATCAATTACCAAAAAATTTCATAATTAAATTTCAAATTAATTGCCAAATTAAACTCGGCTAAAATTCAGGAATGTTACATATTCTAATCCAAATCTAAGCAATCAGTGAACATATTAATATGAATAAGGGGGATTTTAAAGCCATTTCTTCAAATCATTTAGAAATTTAAAATTTTGGTCATAAACATATGTAAACATGTGATAACGTTAGAAATGGATTTTTAACAGTCAAAAATTATGTAAAGACCTATAATTCTACCATATAAACATGGATAGGATAGTAAGAAGGCATAAACCACTCATCAATTGCCAAATTCAACTAATATGAGTCTCGATCCAAAGTGGAAAGCAATGACAAGTAATTTGAATCTGCCGAAGTGATGATCTCTATCTTCTAATCAATGATCATTCACTAATCTTCAATTTGGTTTGATCTAGAGATCAATTTGAGTGATTTTGAATGAATCTAGGGTTAATAGTGGTTTAGATATAATTTGGAAAAGAGAAAAAAACTTTTAACTTGACTCATACAGCCCCTATTTATAGTAGGCTTACTTATGGGCTAATTAATTATACATTAATTATTGCTAACAACTATCTAAACTTAAAATAGCATAACTTCTTAATTATAAGTCCTTTATTCTATTAATTATGAATAATCTATGGAATAAGAAACCATCATCCATAAGCAATGAAACAGGTTTGAGACCGTAATTCAACTCTAACCAAAATTTCTTACCTAAACAAAATTTCTTGGATCCAAATTGTTGTATATAAATTCAGGAAAAATCATGGCTGCGTAAAATATCCTTAAGAATCATATCCAAAAATTATAGAACCATTTGACCTTATATGAATAAAATAAAAATATTCTACGATCCTGTACTACATAAAATATAGGTCGTTAAAAAACGAACTGCGTTATGTCCATTACGCTTATGTGGAAGAGAGCTACGTATTGGTGTCTACAATGTTAGGTACAGTGTCGATTGGAAAGGAGCAACATTATAGGCTAAAACTAGGTTTGCAATTATTAGAGATGGAGGAGATATTAAGCAAAGGTGATGGTGGATTCGAGTTACTCAAGCAAAGTTCAGTCGGTTGGGAAGCTCTATTGGAGTAGGGACTGTAAGATGGAGAGAGAGACATTTTGATTATCAATTTGTGGCTGCAGGTCACTTTTTAGAGGACGGAGCATGCTTGTCATGTTGGTGTGGGATGTGAAGCTTGCACGAAGTGGAGTTCATCGGAGGTATCATTGGTTGATTTTGTGGATTAGAGGAGGAGCTTGGTGGTGCATGCATGGGCTTGGGTTGGGTAATTTCTGTGTGTGTACAATGATACACGTTTGGGAAAGGAGAGGATTAATGGGGGAAAATGAGGTATTAGTAAATTTTTTAGCTAATTTATTTATAATTTTAACTCAAAATCTTATAAAAATCATATCTTTTGCATACAAGATCTGATCGAGACACCGTCTTCGTTGTTGCGTCTATTGTGGGATTTTTTTATAACTTAGGTTAGTTTGGGCTTAGGTGAGATTTCTTACCAATTTATTTGTATATTATTGTAATATAATGTTTTTTGTGCAAAATATAAATTTAAAATAGATAATAATGCAAGTTATTATTTTTGGACCCTTCCTCGCTTCTGAAAGCAAGTGAAAACATTATATGTAGTATAATCTTCTTTATAACCCTCTTAAAAATGTGTCATGGCCCAGACTTGTTTATATTGTTGATAATGTTGTTGTTTGATAAAGCTGAAAATTGTGTGTGAATGGTTGAAGCAAAATTGTTGCTATAAGCGCACTTTGAAATCCTCTGTATTTAACATATATTAAGCTGGTTCAAATGTGAATTTATTATGAAAATATATATTTGGTTATTCTTTACACCTGTTTGGGTGTGTTTGACCTAATGGAACTTGTTTGGAAGTTTTCAGAAATTGTGAAACGATGCTGCATAAGTTCATATAACGAAAAGGTTGCTATAAATGCACTTTGAAAGTTTTGTTTTAATAAAGTATAAAAAGGTTGGATACTTTACACATTTTTCTAAAATCTTTAAAGGAGTTTGTAAATGGTATTAAAGTATTTTGAAAGGAAGTTTGAAGTTTGAATATGATTTTATAATCACTTATGAATGGTTGAATATGGTTTTTTAATTATATAATTTGTTTTATGGTTTTTTAAATAAATTATAAAATAGATATTTTAAGTAATATATTAAGTAAGTGTTTTAAAACATATTATAAGTATTATAAAGAGGTTTTTAGGACCATAGCACCTATTATATAATGATGGTTGTATAAAAATAATTAAAAAAGTATATCACCTTGTTTATAAATGAAGATATACTCAAATCTTTAAATGGATGTGTTTCAAAGTTAATGACGAGTACAAAAGTGATTTTGGATTTATAGTAATGATGTTTAAGCAATAAATTTTTTAAAACGATTTAATTTTACTTTTGAAAAGTAAAACAATCTTTAAAAGAGAGTTTAAAGAAAATGATTAAGTGTGAAGTGTTTTAGGCTTGTAGTGAACAGTGTTTTTGTAACTTTTGTTTTTAAACCTTTGAACTTTATTTTAAGGGGAAAAATATAGTTAATTTTGGAAAATAATTAGATCTTTAATAATGAAATTTTAAAAATAATAACAAGTATTGAATCTTTGAAAAAAATAGAAAAGTATAAGTTTTAAATATAAAAGAAAAAAGGGTTTACAGTAGCAATATTTAAGTGACATTTGTTTTTAACTTCTATTATGGAGTTTTAAGTAAGTAAAACTTGTTATTGATTTATGAATATACTTATACTATTGAGATAAGTATATGAATAATTTTTTTAATACCAAAAGAGTATAAATGAATAGGGAATTATAGAATGCTTGTACATACCCGTGTAAAGATATTTAAAATATAAATACACACACATGTAGAAAGAGGGATAATTCAACTAATAAAGGATTAGTTAATTAAAAAAGGGATTCGAAGTAGTTTATATGACTTAATCGTGCTTGTGTATGTCGATCATTCTTTATGTGTTACTTTCTTACGGAAAGAATACGGGACATAGTTTCCCTTATGCGAGCATTATCATTACCGTTGAAATTGAACAAAGTATAACTCTGGAAAAATCTAAAAGAAACATGGTAATTGTATGGTACAGTTGTCTTCGGTGATGCTATACTGTACGTATAAACTTTTTTTTTCTATTCTAGGACAAAATGATAAGAAAATTCGACCTCGTCCAGTTAGGAGGTGATCTCCACTCTTATGTATTGTTTATTTATTTGCAAAAGAAATGGAGTTGAGTTTACCAGAAGTCGATCGATTGGTTTTTAGGACACCTGATAAGAGGGGAAGTGTACTTATATGAGATGACTCGAAATTGTAACCACTCCAAAACCATATACGGGTTATATGCATTGAAGATATTCAAGATTGGTTTGAGATGGTGGAATCTATATGGAGATCGAGATCTAGTTGAGATGCTCTAGCCCATATAGTTGTTATTGATCTATTCAAGAAGTGGTAATCCATGTATGATTCTCGAGATCTGTTGAGATCAGAATCTGTATGTAGTTCCAAAATCTATTTGAGTTGGTAACCCATGTATCTAGATCCATTCGAGTTGTGACACATGTGCTAGAATGTCGGACATAGCTTCACTAATGGATAACAAAATATAGGATGCATAGACCAGGGTTTAGCTAACCTAAGGATATAGTCGACTCTACCTTAGAGTTACCTACAGTTATGCATGTGTGAGTGGTGCACAAGGCTTCATGTGTTGCAGCCAACTATGTATTTCTATATACATTAGCTAGGGATGTATGATGCTTCGTAAGGATATCTCAAATCTTTTGTATGAGAACCATTCTCGAAGTACTAAGGCACCTCAATGGAATCCTACACAATTAGTGAATGCGCCTTTGTGGTTTTGATTGTATACTTATTATTGTTGTGGTGTACACTCACATGCATCATAGCTACTTGATTATTAATATTTGACATCCATGACATTATTATAATATCGCTGGATTTTCCAATAGAAATGGTTTGGTACCATATGGTAAAAATCCATTCGTGTTTATTTGCAGCGTGGTCTTACAAGATACCTTTATTTTGAAGGGTCTTATAAATATAAAATCCATATGATTTGAGTTTCTCACAGTTGTTTTCCTGAATGATCCAGATGTTATGTTCTTATAATGCTTAAGTCAGCCCTGAGTATCTTTCTAGATTTAGCGGGACGCTTCGAAGCTTCAAGTGACAAGCTAGGTATCTTTAAGACCTATTTAAGTATTTACTTTATGCTGCATTTCTTATATTGTATCCATCAGCATTTGTGAGGATGGATTGTTATAATTTTCCTGGCTGATGATAGGTTAGTATACTCTGATCGTTATATGTGTATTAAAGTTTTAATTTTGGTAAAGATTTTTTGAGATATTATCGTTCGCATGTGAGATTCTGATATTGTGCTCTTCATTCTTGTTTTGTTTCTTTTTCCTTTTTCTTTTACCCTAATGTTCTGTCTTTCCAGCACTTGAGTGTTCGACGCATAAATACCATAAAGGTATTAGTGTCGACATTCAGGGGTTAAAAATGTCGTTTGTTACAAGTAAATTACACATTTTATACATAAAAGTAGTTTATGTCAATTGCCTTTCATTATATATTATGTCTTTTCTTTTACTTAGTCGCTCATCGCCATGTATGCATACGATAGGCCATCTACTCGAAGTAAACAATAATTACATACATGACAGTCCCTTATTATACTAGGATACTTCCCCTGCTAGTATCCTAACCTAGCACATCGTCAGGATCCATCACCAATGCAGTATCACGTCCTCGTCCTCGTCCTCGTCCTCGTCCTCGGGCATACCAAGGAAGTCCCATGGTGCATAATAACGATGTCACAATAGTCTATCCATATTCTATTTGTATTTGAAAGACCTCCATAAAGCGTTATCTAACCTTTCCTTATAACAAACAAATTAATAACTGTGGCTATGCACGACCCAAACATGATCTACACTAGTAGAAGGTGCAGCCCATTTAGGCGTAATCCTCATCTTCCCGCCGATCTTTTAGGACCAATGACATTCTTGTCCTATGAAACAACTCCTACTCCTACATACGGTACCAATCTCACAGTCATACCATCGAGCTTTGCGTAGCATCCTATTTATATTGCCTAATGCAATCTAGAAAATACCCATTTGTTACTTAATATCCTCTAAAAGGTTGAAGTTGGCTCTACTTGTCTTTTAACACTTCGACCAAGGCAAACTCTCCCACTTGGTATTCCTTTCTTCTATACGTGAATTATAATTTCACGGGTCCTACAGTAGGATATGTCCCACATCGGTATAATGTGTAAGCAACCATTGGTGGCCCCTTGTGGTGGGATGACTTCCGTTGTGTAATATTACTAACCTCGCATCCCAACCCATTTTAATAACTATGTCATTCTTATTTAATCTAAGTTATTAGCTAACTTTAATAATCCACACCCAACATAAACACACACACACACACACATACACACAAACACACACACATATAAACACATACACACATACATATATTCATACTTATATAATTTATTGCACCTACAATGTTCAACTAATAATAAAATTCCTTTACTTTTTCATGCATATTTCAATAAAATCAATTTTATGGTTATTTACCGCTTACCCTTAACTTAAAAGATTTAAATATTTTTTTTACCATCAACTTCCACTTATTATCTATGATGACCTGACTTTTTGACCTTGAATGTCGATAGGAAATACATCCATGGTATTCATGTACCATGCACTTAAGTGCTGGAATGATAGATAGTTAGGGCAAAAGAAAAGAAAACAAATAGAACAAGAAAGAAGAAACCCAACTTCATAATCTCATAGCGAAACAATAATATATAATATCAATAGAACGGTGCAAAAGGTTTCTTCAAATATAGAAATTTTAGAGTTCTGACAGTCCAGGCAGTTATAACCTGTCTTAACAATGCTAGTATATACATAGTTACATACATAATACAATGCAATAAAATAGAAGTAGATATATAATGGAAGCCTCAAGCTCGTCTTCTAAACTGAAGCATCTAAAGTAAAACCTGCTTTACTCAGCGAACTCGAAAGAGTACATGAGAAATTTAGGAGAAAAAAAACCATGTCCCAAACATAACTCTGGTATGTGAAAACTCAAGATACATGTAATATGTAACGGTAATTATTGAGACCGTATGGGTTCCCATAACGGTTTCCCCTTGAAAGCAATCGACCATTCATTAAACTAATATAGTTATATAATAGATAATATCGAGGGCATAGAATATAAGTCAGATCAAATAGCTGTGATACTTACGTTTATCACACCACACAATATTGAAGGTATAATCAAAACTGCTAAGGTACGTTCACATATTGATTTTTCATGAAGATCATTTCAGTCATGCCGAATCTATCTCCTGGACAACGGCTAAAAATACCTTCGAGCATTGTATATCTCTGGATAAGGTACACCTCTAGGTAAGCATAGCCAGTCCATGCCCTAACACGTGATCCCATATATCATCAACTCTCGGAACCAACGTTGATAAGCATATTCTAGATTTAGAGTTGATATATCCTATCGCGGGTTAGCTAAACCCCAGGTTATGAGGCCATCTCTATTTTTGGTCATTTCCAATGTCGAGGTAACAATCGACATCTTTCACATGAGTCTTCATCACTGGAATAAAACACGAATCCCTCTATGTATTCCCACATAAGTCGTTTGACGAATGCTAACACCTACCTCTACCTTGGACTTAACCTGAGGATAGACGGTTTAAATCTACAAAATTCCCCTTCACGACTGTTGTAACGACCTAGGCTTTCGGACTTGTCAAAATCATCGAAAACCCGTCTGGTTTAAACTACATATGAAAACTACCGATTTAATATCTAATACCGTTTGATAAATATTTAACACTATTAAATGTGTAAGATACAAATTCAGTTCGTACAACTTATCAGAGGAACTTTATTAATTTTACAAGGCATGTTTAATATATACCAAACAATAACGTCTAAAAATTTACCGCTCTGCACTCTGAGAGAAGCAGCAATGTGCTTACCTACGAACTTGATAAACATGTCAATGCAGAATAAAATAATAAGCAAGAAATATGCATGAAAATCAGACAATAACAATCAATAATAGATAAATAAGAAATGGTTATATTATTTTTGAGGCTGCATCACTACCACTTGTGACTGCCTATGTATACTTATCCAATTGGGTACCCAATTAGATACAGGGTCAAGCCAATGTAGTTCTCCTACCAAAAATAGAATTCATGGAGCCTAAGATGCAACAAACAAATATGCAATTCTCTAATTACATAATTTGGCTTAATCTTCATGTGTAGATTTTTCAAATTTAATTAACTTGGTTATAATAAAAAACCCTTTGAAAAGAAAAGTATCTCATAAGACCATGTCGCACATAAACATGAATGGATTTTTTCCTTATGATAACTTAAAGCGGTTTTATCAAATTCTTTGATATAATAATAGTGTTTAGATGTAAATACGTATTAATCATAACTGAAATTGTTACTATATTAAATTTCGGACCTAATCATTTATGGTTCAACAAATAAAATTGAAGGCGCCTATTGGAGATTGGATTTACAATTGAATAGCAAGGTAAGGGACTACCTCCCATATAGTGCATTTTATAGGTATGCACCTAAGGCCCCTATTTTGGTGCTCATGCAAACTAAGACTGGCCTATGCAAAATATAATGTAGGAATAACACCGAGTATTACATCACCCAGCCATTACCGACCTGTCCAAGACATCTCATGTTATAGCTGTTAGAAATTTTTATATTTATAAGGTGATTTCATAGCCTGATGGTAGCGAGCCATTTAGCCTTAAAGCATCCCCTTTTTTACTATTCCTAGGTTTGAGGCTTTGAGGTAACGATTACCTTTTATATAGCACATATTTCACTTTGAATGCAACTTTGCCATTTCCTAATCACATAACTGATTTCTATAAATGTCTAACTCCTGAGCTAATACGTCAAAGGAAATGATGTTAAGCTAAGAGAAATTTCTTTTCTGCTACCAAATAGATGATACATTCGTAGAAATCAATCAATGTGAACTAGAAATGCAACCTCAGACAATAGTCCATATAAGTTATTCAGAAACAGGACAAACCAAAGCATCTCCTATCACATCCTGTCAGGCATTAAACCTAGGATCAGTAGCAAGTTAGTTCTTGCATATGAAGATTTCAGAACGAAGGAATCACTTCTATTTATTTATTTATTTCAAGGGCCATTCCAAAATTATCATCAAGTAGTTCTTCCATTATGAAGATCCTTGCCTTCAAAATCAAGGTCTTCAATATATCTTCTTTACTTTCGAATACATAAATTGGTTTGAAGTGGTTTTCTGATAAGGATTACCCAAATCCAATCGCGGTTCCTTCAAATCAATTATCGATAAAAAGATGTTTTATAAGTAGGGGGTTATCATTTGACTTATTCTTTTCTTTTTATCAAAAAATATCATCAAGAGATGTATATATCTTTAAAACATTCGTAATGGTTATACGGAATAATTTTGAGAGAAATGTATGATCCTCTAGAATAGAGGAGAGCACACATGGTATATACGGAATAATTAAACCCTTCTTCTTAGTTTCTTTGGTTTAATTATACCCTTTTTAAATTTTGGAATAATTTCAAATCATTTTACTTAAATCTTAACAAAAGTTTCTTATTTTTGAAAAGATAACTTTTTAAGTTGCAACCATGTTATCTAAGATGGTAAATCCAATTTGTTTTTAAATTTGGAAAATTTAATCTTTTATGGTTAACTCGTTTCCGACATTTCGATCTTATCTATCCCTCGTTTGGGAGGGAGGGAAAGGGCAGGTGAGCCAGTACATGGGTTGCTTTTGAACTTCTTCTTAGTTTAAGAATCTCACCTTGATCTCACGAATAGCAAAATCAGACGTACTTGCCAGCTTATTATAGCTCATGCTAAAACTTTTGCTTATAATAGCTTTTCTTCAATTAATTTATTTAAAATCTTTTAAATAAATTATAAAGCCTTTAAATAATTTTTAGAGCACTTAACTATTTATTTAAAAACAATTATAAAAGAATTAGGAAAGAATTGTTAAGTTTAAAACCATATATTAATTGTTATTGTAAACCATTGCAAATAGTGATGTGAATAGTGTTTTTAAAATTATATTGATCAAAATGACTTTTCTATTATTTAAAAATATATTAATATAATTCCAGTCTCTTTTAAAACATTTTAAAAGATTTATAAAGATTTTTATATATTTTTAAAACATCTAAAAATACATATTTAAAGAAATTCCTTTTTGGATTCCAAACTGCAAAAACGCGATTATTTTGAAAACTTGTTTTACTAGTATTTCAAAATCTACTTATCAAAATCTTGATCGTTTTCCTCTCTTTGACAAATATGGATATAATATTTCAGAAAATTCTTATCACAAAGAATTCCGAGCTATATTCTGCTTTATACACTCATTTAAATTTTACAGCATGAAATCGCGAATTACTGTTACTCGACGCAGCTGCTTTTGACTTTTTTTTCATTTCTTATTCGAACTTCACCAAATTTATTTCTAGTGTTTATAAAACATATTAAATCATTTTAAACTATTTTAAAGAAGTTTAACATTTTATATATATATACCATTTCATTAGTAAAAGGAAAGTGATTTCCTTTGTGATTTTCAACGTGTATAACGTAACTTGTTAATGAAATCAAAAAATCATACTAAGCTACCATACCTGATTAATAATCATCACAATCAAGCATAGAAAACAATATTAATCATCCAATACATGAACACACACCCAGATATATGTGTGTGTGTGTGTGTGTGTGTATATATATATAATAGTATAAATGGAGTTATCTACCCATTTCGAAGTCCAATTCTTCCTACCAATATTCAAACAAATCAACACTTCACAAAACATCTCCTAAACACCCAAAGCTCGTAGCCATGCATCCTTCGACTTGCTAATCATGCTTCCCATGTTGATTTAGGCTTAATACTAGAGTTTAGAAGATGTTAGAGATGATTTGGTTAACTTTTGAAAAAGTTAGAGAGTAATCAATGTATTAGTGCTTAAGCACTTCCACCATTTCAAACCCTTCTACTTTTTCTCAATTTTTAAAAAAGAAGGGAGGCTTCTTTGGAAGCTAGTAGATAGCACAAGAAAGCTTAAGAATAAAGAAGAAGAAGAATGAATGTGTATAATAAGTGAGAAGGTGGGGTGGTATTTATAGGAAAAAAGTAAAAATATCTTCAAAGTAAAATTACCAACATAAACCCCACCTTCCCTAGAAATGACTCCCCCTCCACCTATGGTGGCGCACGGCAGCCCCCTATATGGTGATGAGGTGTAGGTGATGGTGGAGGTGGGGATGTGATGTGGGGTAAGATTGATTTGATGTTTGCATTTTAAAGTAATAATTAATTTAGATATTTATTGTATTAATTTATGTAAATATATTTTTTACTTTTCTATTTTTACTAGTTGTATATTTATATGTTAACATATGTCTGCGCATGTTATATATGTGTTCCAGTTATATAAACAATGTTGTACAGCTTATATACGTTGAATCATTACGAATCATGATTTCGATTTCTAGTCACAATTTCATTTCTTAGTTTATATGTATGTATGTATGTATGTACATATCTGTATGTATGTATTTGTAAACAAAGTTTGAAACTAACTTATTATTATTATTGATTGATTAATGATCCTATTCTAATTATAAAACCATATAAATCAATATTGAACAACAAAAAGCAATTCTATATCGATAAACCGATATCGATTTTCCTCATATTTTCAAATTAATGATATATCTTTATAAAACTATTATAATTAACTTATTATCACTTTAAAACTATTTAAAATGAATTACTATCATTTTAAAACTATTATTTAAATAATTATTATTATTTATTATCACTCAAAACATGATTATTTGTATTATCAACCTTTTATTTGAATATTTAAAAATAAATATAATTTATCAAAGTGATAAATTTGTGAGTCATTATAGACTCCCATCCTTAAAAGAATTTTACAGTAGAACAAAACCCATAGGTGTTTACCCAAAATATTTATTTTTAAACTAACACGCATACGATGTTTATAAATCATTCGCATGCCATATTTCATTCGATATACTATTCAAATTTACAACTTATGCTTCCAAATTAGTATCCATCTGCCAATTCTCTAGTGCGGACTCTGATCAGCCTCTTTGATCATAAAACTTCATTTTCTTTACGTAGCTCTCAACTATGATAGGAAACATAAGTACCTAATCATAAATCCTCATCAATGTTCGTCCTCAAGAACCGAATGATAAATTCTTTTTTATATTGGTGTAAAAATGTCAAAGTTCCATACTCGAATCTTAGATTAAAACTGTGTGACGAAATGATCTACGTACAACATACGTACTTATTAACATCCCAAAATCTTTGTGAAAACTTTTCGTTTATTAAGTTTCACTCAAAAGTCTACCGCGTTATAAAATCTTCTTTATAACACTTATTACTTTTTTTGTAAATATATCCATTTATTTATAAAACTTTATTTATAAATATATCACTTTGAAATGTTTATTTGTAAAATATTTCTATCTCTTTTCCAAAAGAAACAATTTAAAAGGTAATTTGTCTTCTATTTTCAAATTTTACGATAAAATTTTCTTATTATAACGTACCCATTTTCTAATCTTTATATCAAAAATTTACCCATTAATTAATGATTCAAAATAATCCTTTTAACTTTAGAAAATTTTATAGATCGAGTAACACCAAAATAATACCAAGGAACTATGTACTACCAATAGTTCCACATATTCCCTTAAGAAGAAAGGTAGTATTTAAGTTTGTCATCCGAACACAACTTCTACCCATTTTTAGTTACTTTCGAGCCACTTGAACTAGTTAATCCTTTGATTCTTTTCAAAAATACAAGGAGTTAGATTTTCAAAAAATTACTTTTTAAAACACGTTTTATAAATCCAATTTATTTAATTACTTATATAAAACAAATTCACAAATTTATTTATCTTAAATGAATTCCTTAAACCAATATTATTTATCTAGCACCACATAGTCAAATTGTGAAAGTAAACTCACGAGGTGCTCGTAATTTATTAAATAAAAGTGAATTAATATTATCCTTATATATCTTATAGTCCAATCGTGAATTTAAATCCAAAGAGTTTAGCCTACAATTGCTTTCTACTCAACCCATGCTAAAGGAAATTAGTTGCTTATCAACTGGTTAAGCAAAAATCAAACAACTAAACAATCAATAAAAGCTAAGTACACCAAAAATAATTATATCATACATAACCCCAGTCGGAGGTACGGTGTCTTATTCTTTTCATCTTATTTACCAAATTAAGGTAGTATTTTAAAATTCCTAGGTTGATTTACTAATCTGGAATTGTAACGACCCAGGCTTCTGGACTTGTCAAAATAGCCGAAAACCCATCTGATTTAAACTACAAATGAAAACTACTGATTTAATACCTAATATCGTTTGATAAATATTTAACATTGCTAAATGTATAGGATACAAATTCAGTTTATACAACTTATTAGAGGAATTTCATTAATTCTACAAGGTGTGTTTAATACATACCAAATATCAATGTCTACAAATTTACCGCTGCGCACTCTGATGAGAGAGGCATCAATGTCCATACTTGTGAACTCAATAAACATGTCAATGTGGACTAAAATAATAAGCAGGAAAGGTACGTAAACATTTGAAAAATAACAACCAATAGAAAATAAAAATGAAAAGGTTGTATTATTTTTAGGGTCGCATCGCTATCACTTATGACTACCTATATACCCCTATCTATTTGGGTACCCAATTAAGTACAGGATTTTAATGACCTGGCATTTCAAACCATTCAAATCGACAATCATACACTCATGTCAGACTCGAATTGCTCAGAACAACAGATTGTTAATTTATATTTTGCAAAACTTAGCATATAGAGTAAATAAATCAATCATAGAATCACAGGCACAGAGCATTAAAACAATTAGCAAAATAAAGTAGATAAATAATAGTTCATGAAGCTACTATAGAACATCATAGTTAAAACAAAATACAACAGAAAGTCAAATACATAGTAGTCTGTAATCATAAATAAGTGACAGGTCTGAATAAAAATAACTGGAAATAACTGCAAGCTGAATAGATACAAGATAGATCTTCAAGCAAAGCACCAAAGCCGAGTCACAAATGCTGTGACAATCAGTCTAACTCGAGCATAAAGTAAAACAAAAAACACTCGAGTCAGGATTAACATTCTTATACCAGTAAATCAACTCAAGTAAAATGTTAACTAAAATACGATATAACTTAAAGGACGTTTGGGATCCCCATCCTCTAAGGATCCGTTAAACTATCAACATACGTAGTACAATACGCTACATATATAATGTCTACAGCAAAGTAAACTATTAAAATAGCATTAAAGCATTACTCATATCCACCTTAACACATTTTATATATTCCCATAGTCTATACAGATATTGTAAGCCCCACCAAACTGATGGGATACTCAAGAAGCACACCACAGGTTCGGCACAAAACAAACTCGTTGAGGGCGCGATAAGGCAAGTGACAACACGCCAGGGTAAGATTCTACCGTTTGCACTTCCGGGACTGGTGGTAACGCATATCAGCTACTATCTCCCACCTCGAGACATACTCCCATAATCATAGGTGCACCCAGTTGAATCACAAAGTAAAATAATGGTATCGAAGAAGCATGCTCGATCGAAGGTGTGACCTCACTTAGCCCGGTATAGCTTCTGTTTTAGCCATATCAAGCTGACTTGCAGGAGTCAGGGCTGGGTTAATACCTCATATAGAATCGTTCGCCAAACCATCCTACTTCGTTCTGAAATCTACACCACGTACACAATTGTTAAAGTGGTTTTCAGTATTGGCAGATAGTATGACAATATCCGATCCCAGTCTCTTTAACAACCAAATGCTTATTTCATACCGTGGTCGTTTTATATTTCAAACAGTTCATACATCATACCAAAATATCATAATCATTTCCAAATCATACCACTTCTGAAATAATGTTCGCTTTCGAAATCATATCACTTTCAAAATCATATTCACTTTAAAAATCGTAACCATACAAATAGTTTAAACCATCGTATCCAAATATTCGCAATTAAATCCATTAAATCTAAATCATAACTGTTCCAACTTAAACAGTTCAAATATTGAAAAGAGTTTATGTATATTGAAATAGCTATAAATTAAATAAAATTTATATATTTAAAATAGGTTATAGATTTAAAATAGTTTATTTATAAAAATAGTTTATATATTAAAATAGTTTATAATTAGTCTTCAAATTTCATAAATCAATTCAAATCAACTTAAGTTCTAAAATTCAATTTAAATCAATCTCTGTTCCACAATTCGATCAAAAGGTTCCATTTGAATCTTCATTTAACCATTTCTAATTTATATCGATTTTAAATCCAGGTTTAAATTACAAATTTATACGACCTTAAATTTAATAGGTTTCATAGTCTAAATATTCAAACAATTTACAATAACTCAGTTTGATAAATTTCGTTTATATTTCAAAATTCAACTTTAATTTTATTTAAATTTGAAATTTTCACTTAAAATTTTACAATATTAAATAAATTCTCAAATTAAAAATTTAAATCAAAATTAAATATTCAATTACTATTTTATTTAAGTTCGAAACATTCATCAAATCACCTTTAGTTAAATTAAGTTATAAAATCCTACCTTCTGAAATCTCAAAATCAATAAGTTTCCAATCAATTCTAATTTATATTAAATTTCCCAAACAAATTAAATTACAAATTAACTTAATTTATCTTCCAACCTTTATTTTATTAAAGTTATTATAAAAATTTATTTTAAAATATTAATAAAATTTTAAATAAATACTTAAACATATTATATATTACTAATTAAATTAAATTTTATCAAATCAAATCATATTATTAAATTTATTTTATATTAATCTTAGTTTATATATTTAAAAATAATAAATTATAAGTAAAATCTTAAAATTTATATTTTTTAAAACTAACTTATAAATTTAAAATTTCTAAATATATATTTTTAAAATCTAAATTTTCCATATATATAAAATAAATTTACATATTATATTTTAAAAATCAATATTTATTAAACCCATATGTTTCCTTTCAAAACCTTAGAAATCATTTTTCAAAAATAGACATATGTTGTCCGTATATAATTTTCCATCCTATGGTCAAGTGATACGGATATTTATCATTTCAGTCCACAATTATTTAAATTTACGGGTTTACATCATTTCAAACCCACAATTCCAAAATTCAAATTCAATGAAAATCGCTTGGATTTATCATTCAACCCATAACGATTTTCCCATAATCTACAAAATCGTTCGGGTATGTATCATTTCAACCCATAGGGAATTTCTAAACTAATAGCGAACTTGTAGGTGAGAACAATATGAGATTAATATAACATATCAATAACAGGCATGTATCATCAGTAACAACTTTAAATATAATATATACAACAGGTTATGGTGTCATATGTCATTGGTAAACAATTGCAGATAATGGCATATCATATTTAAGAATTAAATAACTTAACAATTGAAATTTAACAGCATATTTTAATCATCATTTCATGTGAATTAAATTTACTAAATATAAAAATGCTAACCGTGAGTGATCATTCACCTTTCGAGGCTAGAGAAATAACAAGAACAAGATGTGATGAATCCAAGCACAAATTCTAAAGCACGGCATAAAGAACATGAAGTCTACGGACAAAGTAAAGTTAGATTAGAATTCAAAAATCGAGGAAAACAAAATCTAAAATCTTTAAAATCTAAAATTTGCTAATATAAGATTTTTTATATTATATATTTTCTTTTAAAATCAATATCCAATCTGAAGCTCATATCCAAATAAATTCTATATATTATACGTATATGTACATGTATATGTATATGTATATGTATATGTATATGCATATGTATATGTATATGTATATGTATATGTATGTATTTTAAAATCAACTTTTTAATTCAAAACCCATATAATATATATATATATATTCATTTCAAAATAACAACATAACATATCATATATATATACACACACACACATTTCAAAATACTAACATACCACATTACATATATACTTCAAAGTACTAACATAAACCATGTGTATTTTAAACTCATTTTATCTAAAATAAATACACGCATATATTTCTACATAGCATATTTATACCTTAAACATTCAAATTGAAATACATTAAACATTACCAATATATGAGTACACATATGTAAAGAGCTTGAATCTCAAACGCAATATATAGGAAGCCTATAATATATATTTATATATATACACACACACATATACATACACGACAAGCTTCAACTTGATCTCACCCTCAATAAATAAGCACGGCTGAGAGGAAGAGAACAGGTTGATGGAGTGGTGACTGTCAGGGAGGATGCAAGCTAGGTTGTGGCTGGAGTGAAAAAGGCGGGTGTATGGCTACGACTGCTCACGTGGAGGTGGTGTTGAAGGCAAGGGCTTAGATTTTCTAGTGGCAGACATTGGAGTGTTGTGTGTTCAAGGTGGTGGTGTGCTTTGTGGGCGGAGGCAAGGAAAACGGAGGCTGGAGCGTTGGTCATGGGCAAGGTCAGAGGTCGGAGGTTCGAAGTCTGGCCGTGCGGCGAAGGGTAAGGAAATGCGGATGATATGGAGGCTGCTGGGAATGGGACGGAAGGCTTTGGGTTTTGGGAAAGCAAGCTGGAGGTCGAGCTGCTATCATTGGGTAGTGAGCTATCAAGGTGGCGTAGGGAAGTCAGTGGGCATTCGGTTGTGGGTCTGTTGGACGTGGAGTGTGTTAAAAGGAGTAAATGTGGTGCATTCTATGTGTGGTCGAGGCGAAGGTCAACGACAGGGATGAGTGAACGAGGTCTAGTCGGAAATGAGGGTAGGATTTTGTTGACATGGCGGAGTTTGGTGCACACTAAAGGGGAAGATGGCTAATGGCGAGGCATATGAAAAAGGGAGGGAAAGGCGGCTGATGGAATTAATGAGCAGTTTGTGGCTTCCAGTAGAAAGTAAGATGGCAAAGAAAATGAGCATCCATTAAAATATGTGCTTTCGTATATTATTATTAAATATATATATATATCAAACGTGAAAAGAGTAGGGAAAGGAAGAATACGAAATGAATGAACCAAAGTATATAAATTAGAATGTGGAATGGTAATAGTCACTAGTTGAATTCAAGGTATAATAAATGTAAGTGGCTATTCAATTTCTCATGTTGGATACACGAAAGGACAAAGGAACAGCAAAGATTCAAAAACGGGTACCGATATGGCTGATCGTTTCACGGTTTTCGCCGCGTGCCGGACACTAAAACACACGAATGAATATACCACGGAGGTCAGCACGACGAGATGAATAGAATGGTACATAGATATTAGCGATATGACCATCCTATCAAAAGTCGATATTTCGCTGCTAGATGCTGCAATTTCACCGAAAATAAGATAAACGGGTCTAGATAAGTCCAAATTTGATGAAAGAATTATGACATCACACCTAGAAGATGATTACATTTTTCTTATATAAAAATATTTAAATTTCGAAAATATTTTATTTCCATCAATTTAACTGATTTAAATTGAAATTGAAAATTTCACAACAAAACTAACTTTTATATTTACCAATGAAAATTTGTCATTGCTATGTTTAAATAGATACATGCTAAATATCTTATTTTCATTGGAAAATTCAATCGTTTTATTTTCAAGAAAAATTTATTTATTTACGTTATTAGAAACCATTAAAATTTCTAGCTCGTTATAAGGATCAAGCCAACATAGTTCTCCTACCACAAATAGGACTCATGGAGCCTACGATGCAACAAACAAATACGAAATTCTGTAATTACATACTTAGGTTTAATCTTCAAGTTTAGAAGTTTCAATAACTTTGTTACATTCAAAAACCCTTTGAGAAGAAAAGTATCTCATAAGCATGGATGGTTATTCAACTCATGATAACTTAAAACATCTTTTAATCAAATTCTTTGATATTATAATACTGTTTAGATATAAATACATATTAATCATAGTCGGAATTGCTACCGTACTAAATATTGGACGTAATCATTTAAGGATATAAAAAATAATCGAAGGCGTTTATTGGAGATTGGATTTCCAACAAAATAGCAAGTTGAGGGAGTACCTCCCATGCTGTGCATTTCTATAGGAATGCACCCAAGGCCTCTATGTTGGTCCTCATGCGAATTAAGGCCGACCCATCAAAAAATATAATGTACAAATAGCACCGAATATTACATCCCCTGGCCATTACCGACCTATCTGAGACTTTTCATAGCACACACTATATAATTTAATCCTAATGCCATAGCGGGTGGAAAATTTTAGATCTAGATGGTGATTTCATACCCTTATGGCAGCGAGCCACTTAGCCTTAAAGCATCCTCTGTTTTGCTATTCCTGGATGTGAGGTTTTGAGGTAAAGATTACCTTCATATTGCACATATTTCACTTTTAATGCACTTTGCCATTTCCTAATCACATAATTGATTTCTATAAACGTATAACTCTTGAGGTAGTACATCCGAGGAAAAGAGTATTAAGCTAAAAGAAGTTTCCTTCTCCGCCACTAAGTAGATGATACGTTCATATAGATCAATCACTATGATCTAGAAATGTAAGGCCAGACATTCTTTCATACAATTTGTCCACGAACGATAAAATCGAAGGCACTTTCCTACCACATCCTATCGGGTATTACCCTTAGGAGTTAGATGTAACGACCCATAAAATTTTAACGATTTTATAACATAATTAATTAAAATTTTGCCTGAAATTTTATTTTAAAATTTAACAATGATAATTTGGTATTTGGAATGCATCTATATAAGTATAGAAAATGGTAGATTTTCATTGGAAAATATGAAAATAAGTTATGTTGTGTAATTTCAATTTAAATTGGTTAAAATTGATATAAATAATTTTTTTCGAAATCTAAATATTCTTACATAATAAAATTATTTATCATTTTCTGAGTGAGGCATCATTTTTTTCATCAAATTTGACTGCTATAGCTCCACTTATGTTATTTCTGGCGTTTAGCAGCATTTTGGGTACCGAATATCAACTTTTGATAGGATGGTTATATCATTGATAACTGTGTACCGTTCTATTCGCCTCATCGTCGTGATCTGTTGGGAACTGAGATGTTGGTTTTGATGACAACAACCTTTTTAACTTATCTTATTGTAAAATACATAATAACAATTTTGTCTAGATAGATATGTATATGCAGGATATATAGATATATATACATGTATTGATCACTGAAGACTGATCAATATAAAGACTCAAGACTCAAGATTGAAGACTCTAGAGTATCAAGATCAAGATTTCAAGATATGTGTCTAGTTTTTGTTAAAATTTCATAATAGCACGGAAATCTTCATTTTGAATCTCATTTGGGATGGAACCCATTTCTACCTTCTTAGTGGCTTACAAACCCATGACAAGTAGCTTACAAACCCACGAAAATCCTGGTTTTGTACAAGTTCTCGAGTCCTGATGTGATGAGATATCCTGTAGGAAGAAGCTTTTCAGAATGATTTTCAAAACTGCTTTTCAAAATATTTTAGTCTTAAAATTATCTTTTCAAATGTTTTTCAAAAAGATGTTTTAGCCTTAAAATATTATTTGTTTTTGTTTTAAAATAAGCTCTTGTTTTAAACTTCATTTTTAAAACAAACTTTTCATTGTTTTTTAACTAGGGATGTCGACATCATGCGATACCCTGTGTCGACATGGTTTTTTTTAACAAGGGGTGTCGACATCATGGGATACCCCATGTCGACATGGTGGCCATTGAATTCAAAAGTTTCAATTTTCAAAAGAATTGTCTATTCGTTTAAATCTCTTCACGAATGGTTATGACCGTCGGTGCTTTATAAACAACCTTCACAAATGAATTTTTAAATAAATAATTTCTTATTTTTCTTCACTCCTTCTTCTCCACAAATCCATATTCTATCATTTTCATATTTGTAAGATCATGTCGAAATTCTGCCGAATTCTTAAGCGAATCAAATTAGAATCTCATTCTTGTTTGATTCTCTATCCTCTCTCGAAGATCAAAGTGCTATTCAGAGTTATAGGATCAATTTGTAATAAAAAGTTCATCGAGTCTCTCTATAAGGTGTGGTTGTGCTTGGAAATCAATTGGGTGATCATGAGTCCGTAAATCAAGAGAGTTTGCCCTGAAATCGTGAGACGGAAGGGTACCTCAAGGCCTTTAGAAATTGAGGATTATAATCTCGTCATTGGTATAATAAAAATCTATATGTGGTAGTTTGCCTTGGTACAAGACTGGATGTAGGGTAACTCCGAACCAGTATAAAAATCGGTATGTTCTTTCCTTTTACTTTTTTTTATTTACTTTCTACATCTGTGCTTGATTTTGTGATTGTTCCATGATTAAGTTCTGCATTTGTGTGTGTCATAATTTTTAAATTAGTCCGTATTAGTCTTAGAATCCATTAAATACTATTCACCCCTTATAGTGTTAAATTAGCCTTAAGATCCTTAATCCGCTGACCCTTTTCAATTGGTATTGGAGAAAGGGTTTTATAGTTTTCATAATCTAAAACTTGAAAATTGTTTTAATGACTACCAACACTGGTAATGTCAACTCTGGCACTGGTTCAGTTATCCCTAACACTAGTTCATTTTTAGAAGGTCGGTCTATCGTCAAACCACCATTTTTCAATGGCAGTAATTATGCATATTGGGCTTGTAGAATGAAAACTTATTTACAACCAGTAGGATTAGACATTTGAAATATCACACAAACTCAATATGTTGAACCAATTACCAATTTTTTCCAGTGGACTGCTGAGCAAAAGGGTGTTGCACAAAATAACTCATAGGCCATGAATATATTATTTTGTTCATTAGATAGGAATGAATTTAATAGAGTGTCTACTTGTAAGTCTGCATTTGAAATCTGGAAAACTTTGCAAGTTACTCATGAAGGAACAAGCAAAGTTAAATAGACTAAAATTTCCATATTTACTAATCAGTTTCAATTGTTCAAAATGCATGCAAACGAGTCTATTTTCTACATTTATTGTCGATTTCAAGATATTGTTCATTCACTAATTGCACTGGGAAAAACTTTTCGGAGGAAGATCAAGTCAGAAAAATTCTAAATTCACTCACTCCAGAATGTGATCAAAAAACAATTGCAACTGAAGAAGCAAATGATATCAGTCTAATGAAAATAGAAGAATTGATTGGGAACCTAATGTCTTATGAAGTTCAACTGCAAGAAAGAAGAGAAAACAAGACTATAGAAAAGAAGTCATTAGCATTCACTGCAACAACTGAAGATTCGAAACTAGACAGTGATGAGGATATTGCTTTCGTAACAAGAAACTTTCGAAAATTCCTAAAATATAGAAAAATGAATAATTACAAAAGAATTGATCAAAGGAATTTCAAAAATAATATGAAGAACATCAATAACGATAGATGCTACAATTGCAATAAAGTCGGGCATCATAGGAAAGATTGTCCGTATCCAGATAAATAGTTGTTCCCTCCAAATAATGATTCGTCAAGAAAAGAAAGAAAACATACATAACAACTCTTGATGACTCAGACTCATCATCAAGTGGTGATGAAAAGAAGACGGATAATTCAAATCTGTGTTTCGCTGCTATTCATGAATCAGATGATGATGGGAGTATGGATCTAAAAATAGACATGCATTTACATTATTTTTAATTTTTCTTGTTTGAATGGATGCTTGTTTGTTTGCTTGATTCTTCTAAATTCATTGAACTTTTAAATTCAAATTTATCCCTTGAAAATTGAATTTTAAATTCAAAAATAATATTATTTTAGTAATATTTTATTAACATTTAAGTATTATTATATTTAATGTTATCGCAGGAATTATAAAATTAGACTATTGGATATAATATGTACATTTATTAGAAATTAGGAATAGGAACTTGTCCTTTGATCCAGTAGGCACATGTCGACATACTAGGATACCCCATATTTGTATGCCCCTCAGGATTTGATTTCAAAATTTGAATTCAAACTTTTTAATTTTCCTCCACCTTTTCACCAACTTCAATGCTTTGGAAAGATGCCTCTTGACCAGAGAACATGTGTAACAGCCCGATATTTTCAACCATTCGCATCCGCACATGTCGGACTTGAATTGCTCAAAATACCGCGTTGTAAATAAAATTTGGCAAATCTCAGAATATACAGTAAATAATTAATCACAGACACAGAGTAAATAATAATGCAGCGGAAGTAAAAGAAATAGTAGTTCATGAAGCTACTATATATATAAGATACATCAAAGTTAAACAAGATACAACAAAAAGTAACAAGATACATCAGGTACAAATCAGAATACATCACTGAAATCACTGGATACAGAAAGCAAAATGGATGGCTGGATCTTCAAGGAAAGCTCCAACTCCGAAGGTGAATCTTGAATGCTAACTCACTCAATCTGACTCGAGCGTAAAGCAAAATACAAAACACTCGAGTCAGGACATAAATACTTATGAACTGTAAATAAACTCAAGTGAACAGTAACAAAAATGCGTCAGTAACTTAAAGGATGCTTGGGATCGCCCATCCTTTAAGGATCCGTTAAACTATTTACTATGTAGTAATATTGCGCTACTATAATAATGTCTACAGTAAAATAAACATACTTTTAAATAGCGTTCCGGGCTACCCATATCACCCTTCACACATAATAGTCCCAGTAGTCCATCCAATATCATGCCATCTCCACTCCGGGTGACTGTCAGAGGATACCACACGGGCTACGGGAGAAAAACAAACTCGTAGTAAAGGCTCGGTATGGTAGATGACATGGCACATAAGGCAATGACAGGGTAGATATACCAATTACGCACACGGGCTGGTGGTAACGCAGCAGCCACATACGCCCACCTCGGAACACACTTCCATATCAAAATCGGAGGATGGCCATCTAATCAATCACCAGTAAGAGTATAGTATCGAAGGAATGTGTCCGATAGGAGGAATGACCTCACTTGGCCCGAGATCGCTCCTGTTTTAGCCACCTTATGCCAACTCACGGGAGTTGGGTCCACGTAATATACCTCAAGAACGTCGCCACCATCCTACTTCATTCTGGAATCTCCACCGCGTACACGGTTGTTAAAGTGGTTTTCGGAGTTGGCAGAGAGTATGACAACTTCCGGTCCCGGTCTCTTTAACAACCAAACGTTATTATAACGCCGTGGTCATTTCAAAATAGTTTATACTTTAAAAAGATCAAATCATTTCATTTCAAACTATATTTCTTTCAAAATAGTTTATACTTCGAAACCAAAACCATTTTTATTTCAAAACTATTTATTCAATCAAAATAGTTTATACTTCAAAACCAAAAACATTTCAAACATATATTCATTTCAAAGTCATAATATTTTCATAGTATAACTCTTTCGAAACCAAAAATACTTGAAACAATTACACTTTGAAAATCATAACATTTCAAAATCATACATTTGAAATCATCGGATATTCATTTAATTATTTACATTTTACAATTCATTCAATTAATCCCAAATTTTCAATTTTCAACTTAATTCAATTCAAACCATCAGTTTCAATTAAATTTCCCAATAACCATTTCAAATCATATCATTTTCAAATATAGATTTGATCCACAAATTAAACTATTCAATTTTTAATAAATTTCAAAGCTTTAATATCCCGCATTTCAAAACTAAATTTTATAATTTCATATATCTCAAATCTAGTTTCATTATTACTTAGTTTTGAAATATTCATTTCATAAATCCAATACTATTGAAATAAACTCAATTTACAATTAAACTAAATATCCTTTCATACCAATATAAACTTCAAATATTCATTTATCAAAAGTACATATCATTCTAATTCATATTCTTTATCAAAATAAAGATCAAATCATTTCCAAACCTTATTATCAAATCATTATTTGAATTCAAATTCAAATACTCAAATCTAAATATCATTTTTAAATCAAATAAGTCATTCATTTGTTATTTCAAGTATCATTACAAAATACATTAAAAATTCCATTCAAAATTCATTTATCTCATTACATTTCATTCCATTTAACACATAACCAAGTAAACCTTACTTAAATTCAAATTCAAATTTAAATTCCTTAAAATTCAAATTTAAATATTAAAATATATTCAAAACTTCTTAAATTTCACAATTAACCAATTTCCAAAATTTAAATCATTTAACACTTTAAAATATAACTCAAACAGTGTTAAAACTATAACATTTCAAACATTGTCAAATTATAGCAACGACGGCATTTATAAAGTGCTATCGTAACTTATAGCTTCCAAAAATGGTTTAGTTCAAGAATAACGGCATTTATAAAATGTCGTAATAGATATTTAGTTATTTCAAACATTGTTAGATTCAAAAAAATAGCATTTAAAAATGCTGTCAAAAGACTACAACATTTTGAAAATGCTATGAATTCCAGATTTCATTTTTGCTTTTCAAAAAAATAATAAAACTCCAAATTTTATTATAACTTAAAAATCATATTTCTAGACTTCAAAATTTCACATTTAAAATCATTTTAACATATGATTTAACACAACAAAATTTTTAAGATCAAATATTCAATTTTGCAAACTCCATTCATTTATTAAGTCAAAATTCACTGTTTATTAATTTATAAATTTAATAAACTTAAAATTTTACTTCAAATATCATTTCAAAACTTTAAATTTAATTTCCATTATTTATTGACATCTTAAAATAAAATTTAAAGTCAAACGTCACATTTACTCCAAATTTACATACTTGAATTCACTTAAATTCACAATTTCAAGATTTAATATTTAACTTTCTTAAAACCATAATATATATATTTTAAATCAAAATTTCATACTTTTGAAAATACATATTTAAAAAAATCATTTTAAAATATACCACGGGGTCTGTATATAATTTTCTAACCTAGGTCAAGTGATACGTATATATATCATTTCAATCCGCAGTTTACAAAGAAAACCCGGGTTCTATCATTTCAAACCCGCAATCCCAAGTCAAATAAAATACAATAAAAATCGCTCAGGCCTATCATTTCAGCCCATAACGATTTTTTCCTTTTCTAAAGTCCGTTCGGGTATGTATCATTTCAACCCATAGTGATTCTATTCTAACAGGGAACTTGCAGTGTGAATATATGCATAAACAATATAAACAATGTCAATGTCGCAATATAATGTCATATATCATATGTCAGGTGATAATTAATAGTTTTAACATGGTAATAACATGGCATAACATATCATATGATCATCATTAACTTGCATAAACATTTATATTACTAAACACTTGTCATCAATTCACTATTTCATAAGTATAAATGTCAGAGTGAGAAAGACTCACCTTTTCAGGCTGAAGACCACTACGGCACACAAAACGATTCCAAGGGAACGACAAGCACGATATAGCACGACTAGTGATTCAATTGAGTGAAGAGAGCCAAGATGACCATCTTGTAACAATCCAATAGACACAAACAATATTACATATGAATTACTTAACACAAAACAACATTGAAATAAACGGAAATACAAAGCAACAAAGATAAGAATGATTAGACCTTGCTTTAATCATTCAAGAGCTCGACCAAGGGGCTCTTTTGCTCGGCCATAGCTGATGATATAGGCTCTGGTTTGGATCAGGTATGGCATCAAAAATGCATGTTAAAATGGAGATGAAATAGTTGATGATGGGTAGGAGTTGCAACATGGGAAAAATAAAGGGACAAGGCAAAGAGGAGTAGAGTTCTGGGCTCAACAAGGCTCGGCCTTGGATCAAGTGGGGCTCGGCCCTACATGCTTCAGGTCTAGTCATTGCTGGAGTGATGTTTATAGGTCAGGTCAGTAGGTGGTGGTGGAGATAGGGGGTGGCCAAGGCAACTATGAAGGTGATAGTGGAGTTATGCTCGGCTAGGCAAGGTTTCAAGGGGTTAGGTGCAAAGTATTGTGGTGTTTGGTCCACTTGAAGGTCATTGCTTGAGGTGGTGGTCAGAATAGGAGGTGGTGGTTGCTGTGGCTGGTGATGGTGGAGAGGATGGTGGTGATGATGGGTGGTAGGGCCGAGCAAACAAGGTGGAAGAGGAAGGCAAAAACTTAGAAAAATAATGAAAAGAGAAAGGAGATGAAGCCATTATTTTTTTCTTTTTTTTTCTTCATGAAGCCATGAGTTTTAGGGGGAAGATGAGAAAGAGTTTTCACGTGAAAAGGAAAATGGAATGTCAGCTGAAGAGTGGAGTTAAGGCAGCCAATTGAAGAGATGTTGGTTGAGAAATGAAAAGACAGAATACAAAAAGGCTTGAGCAAATAAAGAGTCACAAACCTTTCAAATTTCCACCATTTCTTTTTAAATTTTAAATACATGTAAAATATATATAAATACAGATAAAAACACGAAAATATAGTAAGTAAATAAATAAATATTAATTAAATATAATTAAATTAAGAAAATAGCAAAGAAAATGTAAACTAGGCTTGAAAATTTGAAAATAAATGAAATGAACTTTGGAAAAATTGTATGTACATGAAAAGTATTTATAAATAAAGATAAAGACATAAAAATAAAATGCATACATAAAAATGAATAAATAAATTTTAATTAAACATAATTTAAATGAAGAAAATAGCAGAAAAATGGAAACTAACCTTTAAAAATAGAAAATAAATTCAATGAGCTTTGGAAAAATTCAAACATCACTTTAAAAATATTTAAAAGGTAAAAATATATGTAACATAACATATAATACAATTTATAATAAGATATGACAATTAAAAAGATTATTTATATAATTTAAAATAAACAATATTGTTAAATAAAATAATTTACACCCAATTTTGTAAAAAGCATAACTTTCCCAATATTATTCGGATTTCAACGAAACGAAAAGCAGTGTTATTGAAATTTTATTTACTTTCATAATAAAAGATAAAATTCAAATTTTCAAACTTTTAAAATTTAAATTTAAAAGTCAACGTTTGACCAAATTGGCCAAAATTCACATTTTCTGGAAATATTCAATTTATGCATGTTTGAAATTCTAATCCATATCAAAATCAACATTTATATTTAAAATAACAAAATATATTCATTTTAATAAATAAAATAAAGTATTTAAATTAGGAATTTAAATTAACATAATTAAAATATATAATTGCACTGATCAGAAAATACAGGGTTGTTACAACATGTCTATAGAATCTCTATATATCTCACTCTCTTTATCATCACCTTTCACTTTTATTTCAAATTTATCTTCATTATCTTCAACTTCTCACAAACTTCTTCAATGGTCTCTTCAAGCACTCTTAACACTATTAGGCTTCCAAAATCTGTCAAGAACTTTCTTTTTAATGACCTGGAAGCTATCAAAGCTTACATCGACTATGTAAACTTTGGTAAAATTTATACGGGAAAATTTGCTATTTTTGAAGATTTTCCTTCTTATGAAATTGAAAATCTTCTTCAACAATGTTATATTCTTAATTTTGTAGATAACAAACAAAATGATTTTGTATGTTATCCAAATATTGTTAAGATGTTTTATGCGAATTTGAATCGTGGTTTTTATAATGGGGAAGAAGGACAAATTTGGAGTAGTGTTAAAGAAACACAAATTGTTTTGGACTGTGAAATTTTGGAAAATGTTTTGGGACGCAAGTATACCGGAACGAATCTCTTGGAATTTCAAATCAATGAAAATGATATAGAGACATTTCATCACATCTTTAAAGGGAATGACAATTTTGAATTCAAAAATCGTTATTTTCGTCCAAAAGCAAGAATTGTTAATCTTCTTATCCAACACACTCTTATACCAAGATCGAAAAATTACAACAACCCGACTTTGAAAGTTTGAAAAGCTCTTTTTGCAATTTTTGGAAATTATGATATTAATTGGACTCAAGCTATTTTGGATGAGCTAAGGCCTAATAATTTTACTATGGGTGAAAACACATTATATCATGTAATTTATCTCTCTTGGATTTTTAGTTCCTTTGGAGTTGATTTCAAAAGTGAAGAATATATAACTAGAAAAGTGTTTAACCATGGAAACATTCCACTTATGTAAATTCCATTAGTGTTTCAGTCATATGAAAAGCTTAAGGAAAAGGAAGAAAGACTTGCCCACGAAGAGATGGAAGAAATGGAGGAGGAAGAAGAAGAGGAAGAAGAAGGAATGGAAATGAAGAGGAGGAAGAGGAAGATCAAGAAACGTCCTTAGAAAGTATTGAATATCCTATTAATCCCGCTAATCCATCCAACAAGACCATTCTCAATAATCAAGGAATTATAGTGGAAAATCAAAAGACACTAAAAGATCAATGAGTAAGAAAATAGGTAAGATTTCCACTAAAATCGACAAGTTCTGCAGGAAAATTAGTAGAAAGCTTGGACTATCATCTTCTTCATCTTCATCTAACTAGTTTTAGTTCATGTTATTTAAGTTCTATCTTTGTATTTTCTTTATTTTAGTTAATATTATATTATCTTATGTAATGTTGACTAGAATTATTAATGAAATCTTTCATTTCTGTTGTTCAACTTCACTTGTCTCTGTAATTGCTTGTTTTTATATTATAAAAATTTTAGTTTAATAGATTTATTCATATTATTCAAAACAAAGCAAAATGTCACTTTAGGCAGAGACATGTCGACATACACCATCCCCCCATGTCGACATACAACGGGTAGAAAATACTTACGCTTTTAAATTTTAATTTCATGTAACTAACATGGTCTATTCATTTCAAATGACTTTATACCCCTATTTATATTTGTTTCATCCAGAAGAAATTATCAAACTTTATCTCTAATCACTTCCTTTCATAGTTCTTCCTATTTCTTGAATTATGGCTTCTCCGATTAAGAATCTAAGTGATAATCTTGAAGAGACTCTCACTTCCTTCAAGAATATTATTACGTTCATACTTGGTAATAAGTACCACATAAAATTGAGTCAAACACAGATGATCAAAGAGCAAGAGACATTTCGACACCCTGCGTTGGATGATCTTGGCCCTTAACAAGGATGATCTCGAAGGAAATCCACCAGTCACTCTACAAAGATAAAGAAGAATGGGATGCCATCAAAGCAGACCCTATCTTTGGAGAAGATGGATGGGTGGAAGTACCAAGGAATGTCTAGTCATTCTTTATGTTATTTGTTTGATTTAATTGGTGTGTTTTAAACTTGATTGACTTAACTTATTTGGTAAGGTTTGTGTATATGTTTGGATTGAATAATTACTGTAAATATGATTGGCTAATGATTGATTTACCTTTTGGATTACACTTATGATCACATTTCATACTTATGATCACACTTAGCACTTATTACACTTATATATGGATTACTCTATTTTATGGTTGATTATCTTATATCAAGTTCGGGAATTTATTAGTTAGAAATTTTTGTTGATGACAAAGGGGGAGAAGTTATACAATAGTAGTTGGCTTGGAGTAAGGGGGGTTATGGAGCAAGGGGGAGTTATGATAGGAGTTATGGTATGATAAGTATATTTTATAAGTATAGATTGTCTTTATCAAAATAGGGGGAGATTGTTAGGAACTGAGATGTTGGTTTTGATGACAACAACCTTTTTAACTTATCTTATTATAAAATATATACTAACACTGTTGTCTAGATAGATATGTATATGCAGGATATATAGATATACATACATACATACATATATATAGGTATTGATTACTGAAGACTGATCTGTATAAAGACTCAAGACTCAAGATTGAAGACTCTAGTGTATCAAGATCAAGATTTCAAGATATGTATCTAGTTTTTGTTAAAACTTCATAATAGCACGGAAATCTTTATTCCGAATTTCATTTGAGATAGAATCCATTTCTATCTTCTTAGTGGCTTACAAACCCATGACAAGTAGCTTACAAACCTATGACAAGTGGCTTACAAACCCACGAACATCTTGGTTTTGTACAAGTTCTCGAGTCCTAATGTGATGAGATATTCTGCAGGAAGAAGCTTGCAAAGCTACTTCAAAATGGTTTTTCAAAATGATTTTTAAAACTTCTTTTCAAAATAAACCCAAGCGATTTTCATTAATTTTCAATTTTTTTGGGATTGCGGGTTGAAATGATATATACCTGTAGATATAAAATTGCGGATTGAAATGATAAATATCCGTATCACTTGACCATAGGGTAGAAAATTATATACGGACACTGTTGGTCTATATTTTGAAAATGATTTCCAAAATTGAAAGGAAATATATGGGTTTTAATAAATATTGATTTTTAGAATATAATATGTGTAAATGTTATTTTTATATACAAGAAATGAGTCACAGGTCCCTATTTTTGATGCTGTTATAAGAAAAATCCATGTATATATAAGTATGTAAATTTAGTCCCTATTTTTTGAAAAATAGAAAATGCAAGGTGCTTTGCACTTTTCTGACAGAAAATGCAAGCTAACTTGCAACTTTTATCGGAAAAGCGCAAGCTAGTTTGCGCTTTTTTATTTTGAAATTTTTAAAAAATTTTGAAATTTTCAAAAAATTTAAATTTTTGAAAAGCGCAAGTTAACTTGCACTTTTATAAGAAAAGCGCAAGATAGTTTGCACTTTCTGATTTACAAAAAACAGGGACTTAATTTACATACTTATTATCACAGGGACTTTTCTTACAACAACATCGAAAATAGGGACCTTCGATGTAAAGCCCCTTTTATATATGTCAAAATTTTGTTTTCTAAAATTATATGTTTTGAAAATTTAAATTTATAGGTTAGTTTTTGAAAATACAATTTTTAGGATTTTACTTATAATTTTATTATTTTAAAAATATATATAAAAATAGATTTAGTATAAAATAAATTTGATAATAAGGTTTAATTTAATAAAATTTAATTTAATTAGTATATAATATGTTTAGGTATTTGTTTAAAATTATATTTTAAAAATAGATTTTGTAATAACTATAATAAATTAAGGTTGGGAAGATAAATTGAAATTGATTTGAAATGGTCTTTGGTTGAGAATTGTACTTAAATAAAATGTACGTGAAACTTATTGAATTTGAAATTTTAAAGATATGATTTTATAACTTGATTTTTGATTTAAGGTTATTAAATGAATATTTTCAAATTTAATTAAATTGAGATGAGATATTTAGTTTTATTTAAATTTGTAATTTGATATTTTATTTAAATGATCATTGGATTGATTACGCGAATATTTCAAAACTAAATAATAGTAAAGTTAAATGTTGAAAATAACAGAAACTTATGTTGAAATGTTTGAATAAACTTTGGACCTTATCAGAATTTAATAGATAGTTCATACCTGGATCTGAAATTGACAGTTTGAATTGAACCTTTAAACTTTTAAATTGAAAGTGTTGAATAGGGATTGATTTAAATTGAATTTTGGAATTTAAGCTGATTTCAATCGATTCGTGAAATTGGAGGAAACTATTTTTTTTATATAAAGTATTTTTAATATATATATATACACTATTTTAATATATAAATTATTTTAATATATAAACTATTTTAATTTATAACTACTTTAATATATATACAATTTTCAATATCTAAATTGTTTAAGTCAAAAGTGTTATGATTTCAAAAGGGTTATGATTTCCAAAGTGTAATGATTTCAAAAGTGTTTTGATTTCGAAAGGGTTATAGTTTTAAAAGTGTTACGATTCTGGCAATAAATATTATTTAAAGTGAATAATAATATCGAATTGACATGGTTTCGAAATGAATATGATATTTTGGGATGAAGTATGAACTATTCGAAATGAAATGACCAACTGTGTGAAATAGGCATTTGGTTGTTAAAAAGACCGGGACCGGATATTGTCATACTCTCTGCCAATACCGAAAACCACTTAACAACTGTGTACTTGGTGGAGATTCTAGAACGAAGTAGGATGGCTTTGTGACGATTCTGTATGTGGCATTTATGTAGCCCTAACTCATGCGAGTCAGCATGAAATGGCTAAAACAGGAGCCAAGACGGGCCAAGTGAGGTCATTCCCCCGATCAGACGCATTTCTTTGATACCATTCTATTGCCTTGTGATTTGAATGAGTGCACCTTTGATTTGGGAGTGTGTCTCGAGATAGGTGGTAATAGCTGCTATGCGTTACCACCAGTCCGGATCCACAAACGATATATCTACCCTAGCATTGCCTTACATGCCTTGTCACATGCCCTATCGTGCCTTCTACGAGTTTGTTTTGTACCGTACCTATGTGGTGTCCTCTAGGTAAACCACTGGTTTGGTGGAGCGTATGACATTGTATAGACTATGGGAATATATAAAATGTGTTAAGGGGGATATGGGTAATTCCTTAACGCTATTTTAATAGTTTACTTTATTATAGACATATTATAATAGCGTATATTACTACATAGTAGACAGTTCCACGGATCCTTAGAGGATGGAAATCCCAAAAATCCTTTAAGTTACTTGTTTTTCAATTGATATGTCACTTGAGTTGAATTTACTATATAAGAATGTTAATCCTGACCCGAGTGTTTTGCGTTTGGCTTTATACTCGGGTCAGACTGAGTGACACAGCATTTGAGACTCACCTTTGGAGTTCAGAGCTTCGCTTGGAGGTCCATCTATCAATCCAGCTTTTAGTTATTTCAGTTTATTCCAGTCCTTTATGTTCAAACTCGTCAGTTGCTTATGTCTTAGAGATTCCTTTTTATTTGAGATTTCTATTGTATTCTATTATAAACTCTAATGTTTATATAGTAGCTTCATGTACTACTATATATCTATTCTACTGCTTATTGTTATATTACTCTGCGTCTGTGATTCTATGATTGATTTATTTACTGTATAAGCTAAGTTTTGCCAAATATAAATTAACAATCTGTTGTTTTGAGCAATTCAAGTTTGACATGTGCGGATGCGAATGGTTCGAAATAGCAGGTCGTTACATTAGTCCTTGCATACAAAGATTACGGAATGAAGGGACCACTACTATTTATTTATTTCGGGGGCAATTCCAGTATTATCAACAAGCAGTACTTCCATTATGAAGATCCTTGCCTTAAAAATCAAGATCTTCAATATATCTTAATTATATTCCAATACGTAAATTGGTTTGAAGTGTTTTTTGATAGGGATTCCCCATATCCGATCCCGATTCATTTGAATTAATTATCGATAAAAAGATGTTTTATAAGTTGGTGTTTATCAATAGGTTTATTCATTTCTTTTTATCGAAAAATATCTTCAAGATATATATATATATATATATATATATATATATATATATATATATATATATATATATATTTAAAACATTCTTGTTGGTATATACAGAATCATTAAAACCCTCTTTTTTAGATTATTCAGTTTAATTAAACCCATTTTAAAAGTTGGAATATTTTCAAATTATTTTGCTTAAATATTAACAAAGATTTCTTATTTTCAAAACATAATGTTTTAATAAGTTCCAACCATGATATCTAAGATGGCAAATCCAATTTGTTTTTAAGTTTGGAAAATTTAATCTTTTATACGTAACTCGTTTCTAACATTTCGACCTTATCCATCCCTCGCTTAGGGAAGGACAGGTGAGCCAGGGCACTAATTGCTCATGAACATCTCCTTTGTTTAAGCACCTCACTCATATTTCACGAATAGAAAACTTAGGTGTACTCCTCGGCTTATTAGAGCCATGATTAAAAAGTTGCTTATAATAGCTTTTCTAGAATTCATTTATTTAAACTCTTTTAAATAAATTATAAAACCTTTATTTTTAAAACAATTAATTATTTATTTAAAAACATTTATAAAATATTTGGGAAAGAATCGTCAAGTTTAACACCATATTTTAATTGTTATTGAAACCGCTACAAACAGTGTTGTGAATAGTGTTTTTAAAGTTATATTGATCAAAAAGACTTTTCTATTATTTGAAAATATATATATATATATATATAACCCAAATCTCTTATAACACATTTTAAAAGACTTATATGGATTTTTCCATATTTTTAGAACATTTAAAATATTAAATTGAAAGAAATCCCTTTTTGAATTTTGAACTGGAAAACCGCGATTATTTTGAAAGCTTGTTTTACTTATATTCCAAAATATACTTATTGAAATGTTGATCGTTTTCTTTTTTTGAAAACTATAGATATAATAGTTCATAAAATTCTTATCACAAAAAATTCTGAGTTATATTCCACTTTATATACTCATTTAAATTTTACTGCTTGAAACCACAAAATATTAATACGCGACGTGCCTAGATTTGACTTGTTTTTCATTTCTTATTCAAACTTCACCAAATTTGTTTCTAGTATTTATAAAAATTATTAAATCATTTTCAAGAGGTTTAACATTTTATTAATAAAAGGAAAGTGATTTTCTTTGTGATTTTCGATGTGTATTTAACATAACATGTTAACAAAATCAAACAATCATATCAAACCACGAAACATAATTAATAATCATCACAACCAAGCGCAGCAAACAATATTATATCATCTAATATGTAACATCCCATATCTTGTGGCCCGAAGCTAAGCGCTACCAATGATGTAGTCATCTGTAGTATTAACTTTTGGTGACAAAATACGATAATGTTAATGATATCCATAGTATCAGAAGCATATGAATATGAAATAAAATAAAGACAGAATTAAACCATCTTTTCTTATTACATTTTAAATCCATATTTCATGCTTAGATATGTAATCCCAAAACGATTCCTAGGTTCCGATCAATTATAATTATTACAATTTACGCCAAGAACGACCTATGAAGATGCCCCTTGGATGATCTAAGTACTCAATAAATACATCAGTCTTAATACATCATAACAAAAATAAGAATAATTACTCCTAAATAGCTAACTTTTGCCTCCTGCTCGTATTTCGAAGCTTATTCATCCACCTACTAAACTTGTAAAACCTTAACTCTCAATCTACTCAAATTAATTTTTGGACCAGAGAGTTTAAGGGGAAAACATAAACTTTGAGTCAGCCATAAAGGATGGTGTAAATAATACTATTACATTTCAGTTTACTGATATTAAGTGAGACCATGTCGATTAGCAAAACAGGTTTTCCCTCACTAATATCTCTTTTAAAACATGTCTTTTGCAGATCAGAATTGTGCAATCAAACTGATTAAAGTAATACTAGCAAAAACATATATATACATAAATTAGGTAATCAATGGACTATCTATCTGAACAACGTAGTTTTGTTTGGCTAACTACTAACAATTGGCTGACTCGGCCTACCAAACAAAATAAATAATCTAACTTCTTTCTGACACACTCGTGGATGGTCTGCCCTTAACTTACTTTTCTAGGGTCAACCAATCCTATTGGTTTTGTGGGCTCAAAAATAACTTATCTTTCTCTATATATTCCTTTTTGTGTGTAACATCATTATGGTCTTACCTGTGACGAAGCCCTAGAATTTTGGACTTATATTAGCTAGGGGCTATTAGCTAAAGTATAGGGCGTGACCCTATACCAGTCTTATCTAGTATTCTAATATCTGAGTCATTTACTTAGGGTTAACTACCCCATCAAATTTTCCTTAAAAACATTTCTTTCAAATTGATTTAACCCTTTAAATCATACTTAAACAAGGAAAATATACATTTTTCTTTATGCAAATATCCTTGCCATGATATATGCTTTACACAAAGCAATGTTGATGAAAGCCTAAATCAACAGGGTTATCCATCCCTTTAAAACTAGTTAAAGCCCTTCTTTAACTTAGAAAATATTAAGTTTTAAATCCAAGATATCTACTGTGAAACCCTTGTTTAAAACTTTAAACGGTCCCTTTCGAATCCATTGAAAATATCCCTTCGAAAGCTTTATAAAACCTTGGACATCCTCTTTTTAAAATACTTTAAATTTGCCTTTCGAATGCATTGGAAACCTTCCATTTAAAGAGTCAAGTAAACCTTTCATAAACATTGGGGTACCTTCCCTTCAAAACCTACATTGTATGTATGTATGTATGTACGTACGTACGTACGTACGTACGTACGTATGTATGTATGTATGTATGTACGTCCTTTACTTAAAAAAAGCTTTCAAAAGCAGTGGGTCCAAGTAAAAGTTTGTGGAACATAGCTTCGAAACCATATAAAACCATTCCTTTCGAAACCTTTAGGTTTATCTTTTAATAGAATAAAGAGTCTTAAAAAATTAAGGCAAAAGCACTGCTTTCGAAAGCATTATTCCTAAGTAAAAAAAGTGGGTGGTTTCGAAAACAACCCTTTCGAAAGCATTGGTTCGAAAGGATGGATGCGACAGCAGGGGTGTGACCCCGTTGAAAGTTTATTTTAAAAAAAAGGAGGCAACACATTCGATGCACTTTCCTTATATAAACAGAAAGTCGAAAGCTCCAACCCCTTCTCCTTTTCTAAACATTTAAGTCCCATACCTTAAATAATTTTATATCTTTGATAAAATACATAGAAAAATTCTCAAAAAATTTCCTATAAATCACTTTTAATATGTTTTCTAACATAATTAAATTTCTGATCCAAAGCTAACATATAATGTTGAAAATAATTTAAACCCAATTCAATTATTATTTTTACTAGAAAATTCATAATATATCCACAACAACTTAGAAAATTATGAAACTTGAAGCTCATCTCTAAAATAATGTTTCTGACTTTATATAAAAAAAAGCAAGCCATTTGGATGTCATTTAATAGGTTTTTCCAATAAAATCTTATCATAAAATCTATATGAAACAACCTAAGTCATCAATAAGCATATATATCCATTTAAACAATCAAAGCATGGCTTTTTTATTGCAAAATAAATTTGGATCTCATCTAAAAAATGAGAACAATAAAAATGAGATGTAATCTATTATTCACCTTAGCTTGTTGTTAAGGAGGTTGATATTTTCTATTGAATTGAACTAATTAAGTTTCCTACTTGAATTCTTGCTTATCTTCCCCTTATTTTCGTCTAATGGTGGCCGGTCAAGCTCTAGGTTTGGTTTTTCGTTTGTAAATATTGTAAATGAAATTGAAATAAGGGTTTAGCTATAAGAATATAACCTATTCCTATTTTTCCCTAAAGTTATTACCTTTACTTACTTCATTTTAAATTTCCATTTGTTTATTCATTACTTAAGGTACGACTACCTTATAATTGTACAAATCTTAATCTCTTAACCACTTACATTATTTCATTTAATTTATCTAATTAAACGTCCTAAATAATGTTAGTCAAAATTAAGGTCGTTATAGACTCCCCTCCGTAAAGAATTTCGTCCTCGAAATTACGATAAGGCACTCATAAAATTAATCATAAAGGTAAAACGTATCATGAACTAAGTGAGGATAAGCATCTCTAATCTTGCTCTCAGTTTCCCAAGTACAGTATCTCTCGTCATTATTCCATTGGACTTTGACTAATATGACTATCTTATTCCTTAGTCTCTTCTTATCCCTCACGACTATACAAACTGGTTTTCTAACTATAGTCAAATTCGGTTCCACTACTAAGTCGTCTAACACGATCAATGCAATAGTATTTTCTGGATCTCGAATACACTTCCTTAGACGAGAGACATGAAAAACATCGTGGACTCCTACCAAACTATTTGGTAACTCTATTATATATGCGAGTTTCACAATCCTTTCTATAATAGGAAATGGTCCAACAAATCTCGACGCTAATTTTCCTGATTTCCCAAATCAAATTATACCTTTCATTGGTGATACCTTGACGAAAACATGATCTCCAACTGAGAACTCCAAGTCATTCCGTCTTCTATTAGCATAGCTCTTCTGCCTAGACCGAGCTTCCTTCATTCTGGCTCGAAAGAACTAAATGTTTTCATAGCTTCTCTAACCAAATATGGACCAAGAATAGACCTATCCTTGGTCTCTAACCAACAAACAGAATATTTTCATGGCCTTCCATACAAAGCTTAAAATCGTGTCATCCCTATACTAGCTTGATAGCTATTGTTATATGGAAACTCGACTAAGTGTAGATGGTCTTCCCGTGATCTCCCAAAATCTAGTACACAAACTCATCACAAATCTTCTAAGACTTTGTTAACTCTTTCCATTTTCCCATCTGTCCGCAAAGGGTAAGTGGTACTTATCTTGAGCTTGATACCCGAAGTCTCCTGTATGCTCTTCTAGAACTTGCTAGTGAATAAAGAATCTCTATCACTTACTATACTACTAGGGATTCCATGTAGTCTAATTATATTCTTCATGAATAAATGAGCTAAAACAAATGCCATCCTGGTTGACTTAACTGGAATGAAATGGGAAATTCTGGTCAATCTCTCCATTATAAACCATATGCATTCATTTCCTCTATTTGATCTTGGTCCACCATCTGCAAAATCAATTGGGATAGAATGCCATTTCCATACTCGAACATCTAAAGGCTGAAGTAACCCACTTGGTTTCTGATGTTCAGCTTTTATTTATTGACAGCTCAAACACTGCTTCACCCATAAGCCAACATCCCTCTTCATGCCTTCCCAGAAGAAACTTATTTTCATGTCCTGATATGTCTTAGTTCCTCTGGGATGAAAGGTGAACTTTGAATGATGGCATTCTCCAAGGACTTCCTTCCTAATGTTTCCCACATTCGAAACACGCACTTCCTTTCTTCCTTAACCACCTATTTTGGTCAAGAGTGAAATCTTTGAAGTCATCGCTCTTTGTTCCATCCTTAACTTTCTGATCCGTTCAAATAATAGTGGATCCACCTTCTGCTTAAAAGCAATCTTCTCAATCATCGCTGCTCGAACTTTTAAACATCACAACAGAGTGCTTTCCTTACTCGATTTAGCTTCAGATCTCCATTGTATTCTGCATGTAGTCAATGCTTCTAGATCTTTCCACTCGGCTATCATTACCAATATTGCATTCTGAAGTTTTTTTCTAAGTGCATCTACAACCTTGTTGTTTTTTGCTGGTGTGTACTCAATACCAAAGTCATAAGCGGCTAAAAACTCTAACCATCTTTGTTTCTCATATTCAACTCCTTCTGAGAGAATAAATATCTCGGTGACTGATGATTCATATACAACTCGAATCTCTCTCCCAGAAGATAATGTCTCCATACCTTCGATATGAAAATTATCCTACCTAATTCCAAATCGTGAGTATCATATCTAACCTCACACGGTCTGAGCCGTCAAGAAGCATAGGCAATCATTTACCTCTTTGCATTAACACAACTTCTAATTTTATTCCACATGCATCCATGTACACCATTCAATCTTGATTACCCTCTGGAACAACTAGCATAGGTGCATTTGTCAATAAGTGTTTCATCTTTTGAAATGCCTTCTCACAATTATCAGTCCAAAAAAACTTCACAACTTTTCGGATTAACTTAGACATCGGTGCCCCTATCCGCAAAAAATCCTTAATGAATCTCCGATAGTAACCAGCTAACCCAAGAAAACTCCTTATCTCAATCATTATCTCGGGTCTCTTCCAATTATTCACTGCCTCGATCTTAGCCCGATCTATAAACAACCTTTTTTCTGAGACAACATGACCAAGAAACTTCTCTTCTTTCTTCCAGAAATGACACTTCGAAAATGTCACTTTCAGTTGATGTTGCCTCAACTTCTCAAGCACCAATCTAAGACGAACTTCATGCTCTCTTTCATCTCTAGATTATATTAAAATGACATCTATGAATACCAATACGAACCTCTCTAAGTGCTCTCTGAAAACTCGGTTCATTAAGTCTAAAAAGAATGCTAGCGCACTAGTTAGTCTGGACGGCATTACTAACCATTTGTACGATCCATATCTTTTTATAAACTTCGTCAAAGGAATACTATCCTCGGCTACTCTAAGTTGATGGAACCCGGTTGCGAAATCTAACTAGGAAAATACTTTGACTCCACTCAACTGGTTGAACAAATCGTCAATTCTAGGTAACTGATATCGATTCTTTTTCGTCTTCTCATTCAACTTATACATAACCTTAACGATCTATTCGGTTCCCCTGCAAATACTACGGCTGCTTCCCAAGGCAAACTGCTTGGTCTGATAAAGTTCTTATTTTCCAAATCCACCAACTGCACCTTTAGCTCTCTCGTCTCAGTATGTTTCATTTTGCTTGGAGGTCTACTCGCTGGTTCTTCTTCTGGTACTAAATCTATCTGAAACTCAATAGCTTGTTTCGACGGCAGCCCTACTACGAGTTCAAAGACATCTGCGACTTCTCTAACAACAAAAAATCGATTGAACTTGTCTTCTACCTCCGCAACACCTAACAAAGCATTAATCTCAAAATTAGGGTTTTCAATGGAGTATACAATCTGATCATTACAGTCAGGGTGTCTAGGTGGTATTTTTCTATCATGCGAAAATATCATAGCATTGTATTTACTTAAACAATCCATACCCAAAATAATTCTGAACCCTACGAAATCAAACACATGAAAATTGCAAAAAAAAGAATGACCTAACAATTCAAACTCTAGGCGGTCACATCTCATCCCAAGAGTCGCATAACCCTCATATCGAATTCGCAACCCTTAATGAAGTAACTAGGTATGAGGGTTCTAGGTTAAGCTTATCTACCAAACAATGAGATATAAAATTATGCAATGCACCCGTATCAAATAGCACTCTAACGGATACACCATGAATCAAAAGCGTACCTTCTAACATAGATTTTCCTTTTTCCTCTGCTGTTGGTCTCGAGGTAGCTAGCTCCAATGCAAACACTTTCTCTTTTGCATCCTTGGCAGGCTCCTTGCACTGGTTCTTATAATGTCCAATTTGATCGCAGTTGAAACATCTCACTCCTTTCTTGTCAACAGCTTTCTTCCTTTTGCATGTCCGACACTCATGAACATAGTGTCCCTTCTTATCACACTTGTAACAGATAACTTTCATCTTCTCCTTCCTGGTAGCTCCACTCTTCTGAGTTCCCTTCTTATGGAAATTTTTTATCTTTTGGTTCTGCCCTCCTTGAGCTCCCCTGCTTTGTTTACCTCAAGATAAGGAAGCATTTTTTCCCTGCCTTAAAGCCATCCCAACAACTACATCGCACAGATCTCTAATATGCGATAACGTGGCCTTAGCAAGCTCATGCTTCAACCTGTGAATAAACTTCTCATTCCTTTTGATAACAGTATCAACTGTAGCATATCTATATCTTGATAGCTCCTCAAACCTGGTTGCATACTCAAGCACAATCATGTCTCCCTGCTCTAACTCAGCAAACATCTATGGTCGAGTTGACTTCACAATCTTCGGCATAAACCTCTCCTCAAACCTTCTTCTGAACTCCGCCCAAGTCATAGTCTCCTCATTTACTCCAACAATAACATTGTTCCACCAATACAGTGCTAATCCTTGTAACTACCAAGAAGCAAGCCTCCTTTTCTGTTCATCATTAAGCCCCAAATCAGTAAAAATCCTCTCACAATGAAGTAACCTGCTCTCCGCTTCAATTGTGTCCTTATTCCGATAAACGGTGTTCCTCCTAGCCTGGCATAATCTCTACTCAACATAGCATAATTATTGACCATTGGGGATCCTTGATTTCCTCCTTCAGCATTTCCTATAGCTAAACCCACTACAACTCCAGCCTGCATCATGTTAATGAAGAAATGACACATAGCTCCCATATCAACTTGCGGCTTTCCAACACCCACGTTAGCAGCTTGTGCCTGACCTGGATGCCTCTTAGTGTTTGGTCTGGCATTTCTATTGGATGTAATGCTTCCCCCACCAATGTCAACTCTTCCACTTCTAGCATCCATATGTCACGTCCGTATAAAATTTGCATTCAAGTCTTTGTAAGATACAGAAAGCTTAAAAGAGATGGATGAACAGAGACAAAGCATATACTTATATAAAGCAAATACAAGTACGTTACAATTGTGTTATCCCATACCCTAATCTTTTCTCTAATTCCTTAGGATTATGTTTTCAAAATCATTTTATGTTCGAAATTCCTTTTAAGTTTTTCATAAACTTATGCTATGATACCAAGTTGTAAGATCCTCTATCTTGAGGCCTGAAGCTAAGCGCTACGGATGTTGTATTCGTCTATTTTATTAACTTCCAATGACAAAATATGGTAATGTTAATGGTATCCATAATATCAGAAGCACATGAATATGAAATAAAATCAACACGGAATTAAAACATCTTTTTTGATTACATTTCAAAACCATATTTCATGTTCCGATACATAATCCCAAAACGATTCATAAGTTTCGACCAATTATAATTATTACAATTTATGCTAAGAGCAATAGATGAAGATGCCCCCTTAGATGATCTGAGTACTCAATAAACACGTCAGTCTTAGTACATCATAATGGAAATAAAACTAATTACACCTAAGTAGCTAACTTTTGTCTCCTACTCGTCTCTGGAAGCTTATTCGTCTACCTGCTAAACTTGTAAAACCTTAACTCTCAATCTACTCAAACTAATTTTTGAGCACCTGAGAGTTTAAGGGGAATACATAAACTTCGAATCAGACATAAGTTCTAATGTGAATATACTAATACATCTTAGTTTACAGATATTAAGTGAGACCACACCGCTTAGTGGAACCAGTTTCACCTCACTAATATCTCTTTTAAAACATGTCTTTTGCAAATTAGAATCATGCAATCTAATTGATTAAAGCAATAATAACAATATCATATACATACATAAATCAGGTAATCAATGGACTATCTGTTCGAACAATTTGATTTTATTTGACTAACTACTAACCATTGGCCGACTCGGCCTAGCAGACAAATTAAATAATCCAACTTCTGTAAGACACACACTCGGATGGTCTGCCCTTAACTTATTTCTCCTAGGGTGAACTGGTCCTAACAGTTTTATGGGCTCACCAATTAACATATATTTCTCTGTATATTCCTTTTTTGTGTGTAACATCATTTATTCTTACCTGTGACAAAGCGCTACACACTGGAATTTTGGACTTATATTAGCTCGGGGATATTAGTTAAAGTAAAGGGCACGACCTTATACCAATCCCATCTGGTATTTTTATATCTAAGTTATTTGATTAGGGTTAACTACCCCATAAATTAACATTTTTTTCAAATTGATTTAACCCTTTAAATCATAGTTAAACAAGGAAATTTTAGTTTTTGCTTTACTTAAATTTTATTGCCATGATATATGCTTTACATAAAACAATGTTAATGAAAACCTAAATCCATAGGGTTATCTATCCCTTTAAAACAAGTTAAAGCTCTTTTTTAACTTAGACTATATTAGGTTTTAATCCAAGATATCTCCTTCGAAACCATTTTTTAAAACTTTAAACGGTTCCTTTCGAATCCATTGAAAATATCCCTTCGAAAGCTTTATAAAACTTTAGACATCCTTTTTTCAAAATGCAAAGCATTAAAGTCCTTACTTAAAACAAACCTTTCGAAAGCATTGGGTCCAAGTAAATGTTTGTGGAACATAGCTTCGAAACAAATGTTTGGGGTTATCTTTTAATAAAACATAGGATTTTAAAGAACTAAGGAGAAAGCATTGCCTTTGAAAGCATTGTTCCTAAGTAAAAGAAAGTGGGTGGTTTCGAAACCAACCCTTTTGAAAGCATTGGTTCGAAGGCTTAAATGCGACAACAGGTGTTTCGACCCCTTCGAAAGCTAGTTTTAAAAACAAAAAGGCGACAATCCTTTCGAAAGCCCTTTCATTATATAAACAGAAGCAAGTTGATTAAGTAGAAAACTCCAACCCCTTCTCCTTTTCTAAACATATAAAATATTCAAGTCCATACCTAAAATAATTTTATTTAATAAAATACTTAGGAAAATTCTCATAAATCACTTTTAATATATTTTTTAACATATTTAAATTTCTGACCCAAAGCTAACATATAATAGCCGAAAATAATTTGAACCCAATTTAACCATTCTCTTTACTTGATACGCTCAAGCTTTTCTAAGAGAGACGAGCCCCTTAACCGAGTTAGAGGTTCTTTGCATTCAACATCCTTATACCATCCGTGTTTTAATGCTCTATATGGATGAGCAGCATTTAAAAACCTTCTATACTTTGGGTAGATGATCTTACCGATGTGCTCTGATTGGGTCTGGTAGCACAAATAGGACATGGCTTATAACCATGCATCACATAACCAGATAAGTTACCAAATGCTGGAAAATCATGGATTCCCCATAGTAATATTGCTTTCATATTGAAAATTTCTTGCTCGTCTATATCAAAAATAGATGCTCTTTCGACCAAAGATCCTTCAATTCATCTATAAGAGGTTCCAAGTATACATCAACGTCTTGACTTGGTGCTCTTGGTCTGGAATTAATACACTCAACATTTGATATTGTGATTACATAAATAATGAAGGGGGTTGGTTATAAGGTATTATATAAACCGGCCAATAACTATAACTATTGGAGAGAACTTCACTTGGATTAAACCCATTAGTAGCAATACCAAGCCAAACATTGCATCCTTCACTACCAAATTATAGCCACCGACTTTTCACTGATCTCCATTCAGCTGAATCTATAGGATGTCACATGGAATTCTACGAGGGCGTAGATTTCTTGAGCCATTGCATTTTACAAGCTATCCATGGTATAGTATAAAATCTAGTTAATCTTGGAATTATAGGAGAGTGTCTTAAAAAAATTATTTCTTCCTTCATTAATTTGACCTCTCCTAACACTGTTTTTTTAGTTTTATATCTTGTTGTATGACATTGAGGACATTCTTTCACATCAAATTTGTCTTTACAAAATAATATGTAATCATTTTCACATGCATGTATGTAATTCACCTCCACTCCCAAATCCTTTAACATTTTCTTCATCGTGGGATACTTGTCAGGTATATTTTTTTTTTTTTTGGAAGTCAACGTTTTAATCGATTAATAACTCTCGATCATACTATTTCCTGACGAATTAAATCTTTTTAAGGGTTATGAAGCTCAATAATTGCATCTAATGTTGTAAGCACGTCTTCGCAAGAAGAATAAAGTTTCTCATTTGCTTTGTTTATATATTCTTGGTTCTTTTCTCCATGGAAAGAATAAGAATTACCTATATTTGTCTGCCGAGCATCCTCTTCACCGCTAGCTTGTGGCATATTATGCACTTCAAAAGCATCGTTTATGAGATTTCTAAGAGCTCCCCCAACACAATAGTCGGTTTGAATTTGATCTTGAATATGAGACTCCGGAATAATATTTTATGTATGATTCACCACCGTGTTATTATTCATCTCTTTATGGAAAAACCACATATTATACGTTTTAACCATACCATGACTAATCAAGTGTTTCTCAACATTTGCAAGTGAGAGCTTTTTAGATTTTTTTGCACTTAGTACAAGGGAAAGTGCACTCTTAGTATCCGGAGATAAGTGATTCTTCACAAAACTCATGAAATCTCGAACGCCTTACTTATATTCTTTAGTATTTATGTATGAACTTTTAATCCACTTTCTTAAACTTAAATTAGACATAAAGAGAAAGTATTACTTTTTGGCCTATTAAAGAAAAATATTTTTCATAATTAAAACGATTTAAGCATAAACAAATGTAAAATGTACACATGCATAGGAGTGGAAGTAGGGTGGGTTGGGGTGAGTTTTCCATGCCCCAAATCCACCCTAATTTTTTTTATCCATGCCCCATATCTGACCCATAGACCCGGTACGGGTCTTATTTTCTAACCCGACTCATGGTCACATGGATTTGCTTTTTTTCATTTGGTGACTGGAAACATAATGCATGTACTAAAAATATAACACATATGGATATACATCGGTGAGATAAATCCATGTGCCATGTGAACGCATCTGCCAGATATTGACTGTGAAGGCACACAGATGCGAATCCATTCAGCAAATGATAATTAAAATTGCACTTAAAAAGAACATATTATACATGAGTAATCCATACAAAGGACATTGTAAACAATCAATTATCAAAACATATAACATAATAGAAACACACTTACACTACATAGTACATACTATTGTCTTCAATTTCAGTACAACGCTCATCCGCGGAAACTAGCAACTTAACACGGTAGTTGAACATGTACACTGCAAAAAATGGTTCAGCAAAATATTAAATTTCTTTTTTTCAACAAAACTACATATTTTTAAGTCTAAACTGCACGTTCACAACCATCAAATATGCAGTTAAATAAAAAATATTATTTATGCTTCTTCACTTTGATGCCATTAATTTGGTAAATACCGGGGAAAAACCAAATGATACGTTGGATGATATGATCAGGAAATGTGAGTCACTGACCACATCTAGAATCATTGTGAACTACAGTGTATGCCTATGTATGAAAAGGTAACCTAAAAGCTATGCACTTGGAAAAATCAGCTAACAAGTCGGATGACTAACAATTATCAACTCCACAACAACAACAACAACAACAACAACAACAACAACAGTGCCTAATTACTGGACAATGCACTACATTCTACCAGCTAAACTACTCCACTAGTAAACAATAACACATAAGCCACTTTTAGAAAATTCAAACAACTTTTGATCATGAGTTATTGTTTCACAAAACTGTGAATATACATGTAACAATTCCCCAGCTGAAACTTATAAGTGTTACAAATAAATGCCCCTGCCCCTAAAGCATGGGCATTTATTTTCATCGTATTCGCAAGATGATCTATGCTTTTTTCCTTGTATTTATATTCACAAAACTACGAGGTTGCATTTTTTCGAAAGATACATATCACCTCTTTTAATTATATTAAACATATTAATTGCAACTCTATTTTAGTTCCTTCCAATTATAGTTCATTTCAAAAAGTAAGAATTTTTCCCCAAATTCATGCTACATCTGATCCAAGGTACTAATTTAATATCTAATATTCCAATTTCATTTAAAAGGTATCTTACCATATGAATTTTAAACTAACTAGAAGTCATATTTTTAAACATTTGTACCATCTAATGCACTTTGAACCATAAGGACTATAATTTGGCTGTCAAACATTATAGTTTATTTAATTATGTAGGCAAGCTTTGTAAGTTTCCACATCTTTATCTTTTTGTGCAAAAATAAGGCTTGCGGAAAGACGATATTGTAAATATTTCATTACATTGACATACTTAAAGAAAATATACATGACTTTAATACTTCCAATTAAAAAAATTGCGAATATTTGACTGCTAATTGCATAAATTGTTATCCGACGGTGGGAAATTTTATATCTTTAGCATTTTAATCTAATCTAAAATCCGTTGAAGGATATTATGAAATGTTTATGATCTTTATTGCAAAGCCATTGACTTTACGATTGGTAGGATAGTTTCCATTTCTCTTTGATGCTAAAATAAAGGAATTGGAATTTTTGTAAATGCTCTGCATGCTCTTACAAAAATAATATTCTGCCTGTTAGATTAGAATGATGTTGTAATTATGCATATTTTTCTTTATTTTTTGAAATTAATTCCAAAAGTTGAATGATTTATCTTTCACATATTGGAAATATATTTCAAATGGAAAACATGCTTTAAATGCATTAAATGCCAAACTATTATTCCATTTCCATTTCATTAATTAATTTTTATTTTTACATGCCAACTCAATGAACTCACCTTTACACTATTGCTCCCAGAAGTTGATCTTTCAAACTACTATTTAAACCCAAAACGGTAAGAATCCAGAATCAAAATAGTAAGAAATATACTGCCCTTTGAATTTTTACCCATTTTCTGATTTTGGTATTTAAGTAGGCTATTTATTTCTAAATTTATAAAATAGAAGTTTGAAGTGAACGATTTAATTTTCTAATTGGAAAATGTTATTTACTATTATAAGATAACATAAAACATTTGTAAGAATCAAAGATGTTGAATCCAGTTTAATCAGTTTTAAATCTAGCGGCTGCTACTCCAAGTAAAACATAGATACCAAAATTGTAGTAGGGTAGCAGACAAAGAATACAAATTTCCAAAAATTTTGATGAATAGAAAAGAAAAACCTGATTGGATTAGTATATGAGTGATAAATCTTAGATTCCAATATCCGTCTGTTAATTTGTCGAAGACTCACAACCAATAATCCCAAATTGCAGTCTCCAAGGTAGATAGTTCTCTATGAAATCAGTAAAAAAAGAATTAATAAACTCAACAATTGTGAATTTCAAGGATAAAAGATGTTTACATCAAATTGAGGAGAGAATACAGTATATTAATTATGAACTATACATGTAGATTAAGACATATACAATTACATGTAACCAATTTTAATTTATTATGTAATTTAAATTACAATCGATATTTAAAAAAATAGACATATGTGTCTTTATAGAAACAACATATTTTGTGATGATGGGTGAAGTCGAAGTAGATAGTTCTCTATGAAATCAACAGAAAAAAGAATTAATAAACTCAACAATTTAGAATTTCAGGGATAAAAGATGTTTACATCAAATTGAGGAGAGAATACAGTATACTAACTATGGCCTATACATGAACCTATATATGCAGATTAAGACATATACCTTTGCTTCTGAAGGTACACCAATCTTAGCTACAACTTCTAATGTGGTTTTTTGAGCAGATTAATCAACTCCTTGGCATACATACCATAATTCATTACTTGATAGAAAAGTGTAGAAAACTTCATGTATTGAACTATTGAGAAATTGATTACATAGTAAAGAGAGTATATGTCTAAGGCGCACATCTTCAATAGACATACATACACTGAACATTAAAAATGATGAAGGTAGAAAAAATACACAGCATCCTTACTCTTGGTTTGACATTTATTTTATAGTTCGTGTTAGCAAACAAATAGTGATCAGTACACATTTTGGTTTTTATAAAAATAATGAAATAATTTTTATTTTTTGGGACTAAGTTTAACAAACTCATAAACAAATTTACCCTTTGTTTATTTTGAGAAACATTTAGTTTGCTGTCATATGTACTACACATTGGTAAGTAACTGATTTTTCTATAGCCATTGCATAGTTAAGTAAATTAGGGGAAAAAATTGAGTATGCTTGTGCCCGTAAGGAACCACAATGAAAAACTAACATACTCACAGTGGTAAATGCAACATATAGGTTATGTACCAAAATTATTAAAATCTGAAAAAAAATCACAGTAGGCTTACAATTTGTGTCAACATGAAAATTTTTATTTTTGTTATTTTGTTTCCAGTATACAACCATGTGTTTTCTTATCATTTCAGTATGAACAAGACTAATGAATTAACATTATATACTTACGTACGAAAAAATCAACGTAATAATAGGTAATTTACACAACAAAATTGAAAATTGGGTGCTTTCGGTTAAGCTCAATTAAAATTACATATCTACAATATCTAATTCATCGATAAAAATAATAAAAATCAGAAGACAATAGTTATTGATTAAGGTTATAAAAGTACCTACAAGTTCGGGCTACGATATGCTGAGGAGCCTTCGCTTTAAGAAACCCTTATTTGAATTCCTAATCCCTAGATCCTAATTTTCAGCGAGAAGAAGATGCGTGGAAGTGAAAAAAAAATGCATAAACCCTTCTAATCGTAAATTTCAATTTTTTGCGGCCAAAAGAGAAAAGAAGTGTTAGGACTAGGTTAAAACACAACATAAACACCTATTTACCATTATTTCCACACTACTTCCTTCTAATTCCAACTATACCAGGTTTTCTAATGGTGGTAAGCGTTGGGATTAAAATAGAGAAATAAAAATTGAAATTTTTATTTTTGGCAGCCTTATTTGTTTAGCAATGGGCAAAAAGTGTTATTATATGCCAACGGGAATAAGTGTGAGCAACTAAAAAAATTATAAATGTTGGAAAATCATTTTTTTGGTGTGGTGATATCCAAAATAAAATAAATTATTAATTTGATGGTTGACTTCTAGTGCGTATTAACAAAGTTGCAACATATTTATGGCTGTTCATTCATATATTAATGGTGGTTCATTCATGTACCTTGATTTAAATACAATAATACTAGAGAATATAATGGTCAGGGTCAGGAAACAATACAATACAAGAATGAAGACATATGTTAAAGTTTTCCCTGGGTACTAAATTTTAAAGAATAGCCATAAATCAAACGACAGACATATTGGTGTAATACTTCAATATATGCTCACATAAATCAAAAGAGGGTCATAAATCAAATGACACATGGTACTTAGTATATAATTCCCTTGCTCATTTGAAACAAAGGAATCGACAAATAATGCAAGAGCAATAGATTTCCTACCTTTCAAAGAGAATACAAAAGTGAAGCTCTACTACTAGTATAAATTGCATATTATAATCAAAACACTTACATATGTTTCTACGGCACATGGTAGTAGTTCTCTAGATTTTCTTTTATGCCTCACCTTCCAAACCAACGGCTGCGAAATATATTTTTTTTGGATTTACTAAGGCCTACAAGAAAGAACAAAGATCAAAGGCCTATAAGAATTTATTTATTTTGGATTTTCTTTTATGTAGTGTGTTTTAGACACCGAATTTGCATAGCAAATAAAGTATAAGTCATCTTAAGGACAATTCTTATATCTTCAATGGTGAAGCAAGTACCACAACCTATATTTTTACAATCACATGATACTAATATTGGATAACCGATGACTTCAAACGAGTGATTGTAGTATCACTATAAAAAAAGTAATTGTATAATCACTTCTCACTTCTTGTTACTCTTTACTTATGCCTAAGAATTACTAATCAATTTGAGACTGGCTAATACAGGTTACCATATAACATGTTTTCCAATGCACAAGGCAGAGTGTGATTATTCAAGATTTAACCTTTCTTGGTTTGAAAATTACTTTTAACCAGAGCAAAACACTTCACATAAAAGCATGATAGTTCTGGTATACAAATAGGGCATGCATTACAAACTTAGTAGTTATTGTTGTATAATTTAATGTTGAACCATGCAGTAAACAAACAATGGATACATCACCTACTAGTGGTTGCAGAGCTGATTTTGAGTGCATTTCTATATCAGCAGATTTCAAACTCGACTGCAACGTATTTCATGTTCGTGTTTAGTCAGTTAATGCATAATTTAAGATCAAGCCTAGGTTTTCTTTCACGTAGCCTTCAAATTAAGTGAACGCCTATTGTTGTCTAGAAACTATTAATTAATTACTATGACCACTTTAAGTATTGGGTATTACATACTGGACATCATTCGCGATATTGATTTCTAATGACTTAGCATCCTAAGAAAATGCTTGAGAATATGATAGCTATGGAGATGTGTGCCCATTTACCAACTATTTACCATAATCCATGTTTATTAAAGCTTGAAATTTCAAAAATAAGGTAACCATAGTTAGATTTATACTGTTTTTGTTATATGCAAATTAACTTAGCTGACATCTACAAAGGATTTGTCCTAACAAAGATATGAAACAATGTAGTTACTATTCAAAATTGTTGCGTTTTCAACAAAAATATAAAACAGTTTCATCAAATTTACCACGTAAAAATGACAGTAACATGTTAATACTTGGATTCTTTTTTTTTTTTTTTTTGGCAAGGCTACTTGGATTCTTTTTACCAACATGGAAGTTTGTTTTTCTAGGGAGTAATAATTATTATATATTATACTATTGAAGAGAACATGAAATGATAGGTAGTTTGACAAAAATGTTAACGAAAGTAATATTTTATTTAACCAATAAAAATATATATCATTTAAATGAAAAGTAATATATTTTTCTTATAATAATGAGTTCTTTTATTATTTTTCCTGAGATCAAAATGCTATAATGATAAATTACATTTTCTTTATAGTAATAAAATTTATATTTTTATTATAATAATTGATATGAAGTTTGTTTAGGAATAACTATTTGTTTTTTTAAATGAAAACTTTGATTAATTCAAGATTGAAGCTATTCTCATTCACTCTGGTTATATTTTCTTTAGATACGACAAATTTGATTCTTTGTTACTTAGCTCTGTATATAGCAATATATTAGGATCGACACGAATTGTTGACGATTTCCATAGTTCTTTGTTACTTAGCTCTGTATATAGGAATATATTAGGACCAATACAAATTGTTGACGATTTCCATGCTTCTTCGTCTCTTATGTTTTATGAGAGCATGATATTGTTGATTTCACTAAGATTATCTATTACTTTCCTATAAAACTAGCAACTTGCAAGCATTATAATGGGAAAGAAAACTTAAACATGCCTCACTCTGTAACAAACATAGAGCACTGAATCTCAATATTTACAACATATACATACAAACTGAAATTCTTTTCTTCCAAAATCAGAGTAATTTCCAACATGTATGTGCTTTTACCAATACTTTACAATAGGTCCATGGAAAAAACATGTCTCCTTAAATTTCCTATTAATAAAGATTTTTTATACAATATTAATGCGCTAGTAAATACTCAAACTAAAATTGTTTGCATCTTGCTAGAAATAGAAACTGATGATTGAATTTGACCTACCAAATTTAGACCAATTAACAAAATAACCTAACAGATGTAACCTAAACACCCAAATCACATGGCTTTAACTTAGTAACAAAACAAATAAAATTAATCAATTATAAAATCAAACATTTTTTTAACTACGGTATTTTGCAAAACTAGGCATCCTACTACCGCATGAATTCCACACATAAACACAAATGCCCAACTTAACAACACGCATATTATTTGCATTCTAAGTAACAAAATTCAACCAAATCATCTTGCAAAGCTATGGCAACCAATACCTTACAAGGCGATTTTTTTGTTCGACAGTTTGGGTTGGCTATTAATAATATTGGGTATCAAAGCATCCTTAAAGTCAAAACTAATGCTAAATTTTTTCAACTAAATGTATATTCACAATGCCTTACTGCATATGAATTTATAAATTCATATCTAAAATAAATGATTTTCTAAAATATAGATAAAGGATCATCAGCTCACGTTAGACAGGTTAAATAGATGGTGAAATATGGATATAAACAAAACTAAAATGTAAAAGAAAAGGTTACGAGTTTGATGCAATAAATGAGCATGTATGGAATATAAAGTTAAATGGTCTTTGGACATTTAGAATTTTATAGCTGAGTTATGAATTAAAACAAAGCATGTGAAAATGAGTCCAAGGTAGAAATAATAGGATATGCACTACAGATGATGGGCTAGTAAAACAAGATGTGATTTCTAGGACTCATTTACAAATTCCAGAATTCACTTTGTTGGTCTATATGTCTTCTGAATTTGCACAAACCTTGTTAGTCTTTATGCTAAAAGGAAGGTTGCAAACTAAGGCTGCGTTTGTTTCTGGAAAAAAACTGCTGACCGCTTAAAAGTTTCAGTGATCAGACCAATTCTACACGTTTGCTTTGACAGAGTAAACAGCTCCTAACCCTACTATTCAGCAATATCAATCAGCTACAATCACTGGCTGATTCATTTCAGATTTTTTTACGCTTATAACATTCCTGCCACTCCTTTCTGTTTTCATCACAGAAATTTGCTTGTTCTATGAAATTTGACGGCTGCTCCTCCACCTTGTGTCTCTCTCCTTAATTTCTTTAACCAGTTTCAGTAAGTTTTCTAGCATATCAGATATGATTACCATTTTTCTGAATTACAGCTGTTCCAAGCATGTAAATCTGCGTTACTGGCTGCTGATCCCTGCTTGCAATACTTTATGCAGTGATTACCATTTTTGTTATACAGTGTAACAGGCCTACTGCATGCAATACTTTATGCGCAGTGATTACCATTTTTTTGTCAATGCTTCGGTTGTAGTGATTTTATATACTTGGTATTTGACAATCTTTTACTTTATCTAATTTTGGATTACAAGTCTCCCACCTGAAGTAGTGAAGTACTTTACGGATCCAAATGCTGTGGAACCACCTGACATGCAACTTTTGGTTCTTATGTTGAATCTGCTTTACCACTTGCATATGGCGTTCTGGGTGTTCAACTAATCCATGTAATACAAGTTTTTAATATTCACGTTTTATTTTTATCAAATGGGATATTTTACAAATGTTTTGAACTATGATTTTCATTTGCCAGCAACCTTTTATAAATGCATATTAAAGTGGTAGCAGATTGACACTTAAGCAGAACTATTTTAGGACTCGGATTGAATCGGATATTTTGTAGTGAATTGTTACCCGTTCCGCAGACTAATATATTTAGTACGATAACTAAAGTGTGTTATGATTTATTTAGCTGTCTATTTTAATTTTGGACCTGAATATGTTCACGTGACCTCGCGCAGATGATTAAATTAAATTTTTTTAATACATTGTTCATATATGTATTTGTTCTAATTTATTTTTATAGCATTTCAGATCTTAATATGCAGGAAATTGGACATTCTTTAGCTGCATTTCCAAGAAAAGTAGAGCTGGGTATACCTTTCTTCATTCCTAATATAACACTTGGAAGTTTTGGTGCAATTACGCAGGTGAGCATGTTCAATGCATCCATCATGGCTCATCCTAGCTATGCTGGCACTTGACATAAGTTACAATTAAATATAACATTTGTTGTTGTTATTGTCATATAAAAATTGGATTCTACTGATATATATTTTTCTTTTTCAAATATGATGCACTTTGCCAATGATATACGCACACAGTTTCCCAACATGTTAGTGCATTCTAATGAGAAGCAAAATGTCATGGCATTTCTGTAAAAGGAAGCACTTCCTTTGTTCCATCTATTTTGTTGTTCTACTTTTGTGCATGATATTCAAGAAACACCACTTCCAAAAAATATCAACCACAGATTTTTTTCACACTTTCAAATTAATTTCAACAACAATACTTCTAAAGTTTATTTATTTTGGAACAAAAAATAAAACTGTAAAACGTCACATATTCCCAGCTACTTAGCTTTGCTTCGTATGTCCTCTACAGATAAAGAAATTTACATGCTTCTAGGTCATTGTTTTAGTTATGAAACAGAGAATGGTATGGACATCACACTTGCTTTTTAAGTATTTGGGCCAAAATGTATATGTATTAGTAAATGTTTAATGCCATATGTTAAGCTTGATTTGTTGTAAATGGATAGGATTTACATGTTAATTTACATAAAAAAAATTAGTCGGCTAGTTTTGTCCTATCTACTTCAGTTGTGCTATTGTGTGTCAATGATTTTGCATGTAGTAGTTAACAGTTATGGCATCAAAGAGAAAAGCAAATTCAAAAAGCTATGACAACCATGGAGATAATGAGAATTGCGAAGATAGAGCTGCTTTCACAAAGGATCCTGAAATGAAAAAAGACTTCCTTGAGTTGTGTTTTAGGGAAGTTGAGCGTCAAGGGTACAGAGGAATGTCTCTTACGAAAGATTCGTGGACAAGGTTAGAGACAGAGTTTAATGCAAAATGAAAAGTGAATTTTGCCCACAAAATATTTAGAAATCGCTATGACTATTTACGAAGAGATTACGATGCGTGGGTGAAAATTACTGGACTCTCTGGGCATGGATTCTGTGCAGCCACCAACTCCGTACACTTGCCACCTGAAAAGTGGAAAGACGTTATTCAGGCAAGCTAATCAACTGTACTAGTATAATGTAATAATTTGCAGTATATAAAGTAATGTATTATAGTTGCATTATTATTATAACCGTAAATGTTCAACATGAACAGCAAAATCCAAGAGCGGCGAAGTTTCGAAATAGTTCTCTCAAATATCCTGAACTAATGAAAGGCGTGTTTGAAAAAACGCTAGCGAAAGGTTCATATGCTTGGTCGTCTTCATCGTTAATCCCACGTCCTACAACTGATACTGAAAATGAGGATGATCCTTTTGGGACTGAAGAGGATGTAAATGCAGAAAATGTTGAGCTGAATGGAAATATGAATGATGACTACTTTGAGGGGATAAGAGTTACTGAAGATATCGGAAGTACCACCTGTGAAGCAGATATTAATCGCACTAGACAGTCGAAGGCAACACCCCGTCGCTCAAGTAAAAAAAATCAAAAAGGTGTAGGTGGTGAAACACTAGAAAATCAAATAGAGGGATTAGTTGGCATCTTGAAGCAGCAAATTGACGAAGAGAAGGCTAGTAAAGGACCTTCGTATGCCGATATTATGGTTCCCCTAAGAGAAATGAAAAGTTTGGGTATGATATCACCGGATGAATATAGACAAGCAAAAGTGTTGTTTTGTGACAAGGCAGAACTAAAAATTGCGTTCATGGATGAACGTACCATTGAAGAGAAAGGAGAGTTTTTGAATTATGTTCTATATCAGTAATTGTCTAGTGTTTTTTTTTGGTAATAAACTGTATGCCGAGTCAATAATTTATTGTACTGCTATCCGTACTAGTTTGCTATATCTATTTCAATTTACAGTTACATGTACGCGTGATTATGATGGATTGTTTTTTTTTTCAGCATGACACTGAAGCTTTGGTTATTGGTTAGATGGATCACTCTCTTAATATTACTGAAAATAAAAAACCATGGAACAATGCGGCAAAAAGTTTTGACCTCGTCTCTTTCGGGAAAACAGTACATGAAGGAGTTGTTGGAGGGACCTTCCACCATCATATGCGATGAATTTCGAATGGATAAACAATCTTTTAAAAATCTATGTCGTTACTTTCGACAGCAGAGTTGGCTTTCTAATAGCAAACACCTTGACGTCGAAGAAAAAATGGCAATGTTTTTATCCACTGTAAGTCATAACAACCGAAACCGTATAATAAGGTACATATTTCAACACTCTGGTCAAACGGTTCATAAATACTTTCATGAAGTATTGAACGCGATGATGAATTTTGCTCGAGAAATGATTGTTCCTCCAGATTTTACCAAACCCACTGAAAATATTTGATCACATGTTGATCTACGAGAAGACGCGTTTAAGGGTGCGGTTGGAGCATTAGACGGTACGTTAATAGATGCAAACATTCCAATTGATGAGCAAGTACCATTCAGAGGACGAGGTCAGGGAAATTGCTATCAAAATGTATTGGCCATATGCGACTTTGACATGAAATTTATTTATGTGATGGCTGGCTGGGAAGGAATAGCGCATGACTCAAGGGTCCTAAGTGAAACATTGCATGATCCTGCAAACAATTTTCCTATACCACCACCGAGTAAGTATATTATGATAATTAACTAACATCGTGAATGAAAACTATTATTTACATTTCATTATGCTGTTGTAGGCATGTATTACCTTTGTGATGCGGCATATATTAACACAAGAGGCTTCTTATCTCCATATCGCAACACCCGCTATTGGCTGAAAGCCTATAGAGGTAATAGTGCTACAACTAGAAAGGAACGATTTAATCATGCTCATGCAAAACTAAGAAATGTTATTGAGAGAAGCTTTGGTGTGTTAAAAAAGAGGTTTCCCATTCTAGATAAAATGCCTCCTTACAAGTTTTCTGTGCAAAGAGATATAGTAATTGCATGTAAGGCTATACATAATTTTTTACGTCGTGTTGCTCTTCATGATGAGTTATTTGAGCAAGCTGAACAAGGTGAGGAGGATGGGAACGATACTATTGAAACATCTAGCATGGCAGACGATGCAGAACCACCGCAAGTTCCACTACGTCACAGTGATATATTTTCAGCGCAATCACAAGTGTTCATGGATAACATGCGTGATCAAATTTCTTATTGCTTGTAATCAGTTAATAATGGAAATTTTTTGTTATGTACGTTTTTTTTGGATTATGATGGACGTATATCTGTATGCTTTTCATCGGTAATTTATCGTGTGTTGTTTTGGAGTTGATACAAAGTTTTTACATTAGAAGTTCTTAATAAAAAAGTTGCAGAAGTAAAAACAAACAGCATTCCAACATTCAGCATTCAGCATTCAGCACTCAGCACTCAGCACTCAGCATTCAGCATTCAGCAGAAAAAAACAAACGCACCCTAAATCCAAACAAATACAACCTAGGCATCAGATTATAAAGAAAGACAAAATTGGAAATCAATACATGATGCCCCTATATAAATCTAAGAAGGCATTATTTTATCAAGTTAACATACTATCTTCAAACATGAAAGTTAAGTAACCGAACTATATTTACACACCATCAAAGTGTACGTTAATGAACTTACAACAAATAGGTGAGTACATACACGACCAATTAATAAAAAAGTAGGATTTAAAAATATCTCAACCTGAATTGACTGTAAACTTCAAGACTTGCAAGCCAAAGAACAACCTGATTGACAATACCAAGGGTTAAAAATGACAGATTTTTTTTCTTTATCGTACAAAAAACTGGAGATTGAACTCATAACAGCATCAATTATTCGAAGGAGAGATCGAAATTTTGAAGGGAGATCGAAATTTTGGTGGGTAGATCGAAAATTTAGAGGGTTTGTTCTAATAATGACTGAATTGGAAAGCATTGTTAGGGCTATGCATAGGTATAATACTAATTTACTATTTTGCCCTCATACATGCCAATTGAATTCAATTGAACCTGGGCTTCCAACGCCAACAAGTGTTAGGATATTTAAAATTGCAAATGTTTATTTTTTTTTTATTTTTTTTTGAATAACCTAGATAACCAAGCTTCCCTTGTAAACTCTAGAGAAGTATGTGCTTGCAAATGTTTATTTTTAGTCACACATTTGTTGGATTGTGACACTATTTTAGTGAAACTAAAATGCAATGCAAGTTAGCGTTGTCAAATTAAAAAAGAAATGTTGCCAAATGACCATTTTGGTGTAGTGATATCAACTTCGTATACACTGGCTCCACCCTCCTTAAACTGCTCTATAACCCGAGGGAAAGATCCCAGAATGTGTTGGTAGATTGCGGGGCTGCTTCGATGGCTCGCTAGCACAGAAATGGAAGGCTCTGTAAGCGCTTCAGCGGCCGCAGTCATAGCGGCATCAGCAGCTTCTCTCTACCTCTCGATTCGAAAAATCTCCTAGCCCTCCAGCAACACCTTCTTTGATTATCCATTAAGGTGGTCATTTTCTAACTCTCGTTCAGTATAGATGTCACCATTGTCACGAAAGCGAAAAAAGATTTCTTCCTAGACTACAACGAGGGTGTGGGGAAATTTCGAGCCTAAGTAATTAAGGCTTCCCTGATGCAGTAGAGAATAGACTTAAAAATTCAAGATGGTCTCGTCCATCTTTTCCATCTTCCTTTCAAAAGAATTTTGGAGTTCCAGATAATCTGCCGTAATTACGGCCTTCTCAACTTCAACGTGAGAATTATCGACACTAAGCTACACGACTTGATCCTACAACCGGTCAATTGTCTCAGGCTGGCCAAAGATGGTCTTATTGTGACCCTCAACGATAAGGTCGTGATCAGAGATAGTTTTTGAGCCTCAATCATTGCACTATGAGCAGCCACCTCCTCTTTTAATTTAGCCTCCTCGGCATGAGCCTTCTTTATTTCATCCCTATTGACGATCTCAATTCTCTCATGGGCCTCTTTCACTTCTTTAAGCAAGTCGGCATTCCTTTTGCTTTCTCGCAGCGCCAATTATTTCTCCTCCTCCAACTGTTTAATCCTAGCATCGCATTCCGTCAATGCACTTTCAAAATCATCCTTCTCTGACTCAAAAGTGAGGATTTCTAGGTAGTTGTTGTGATTGGTATCCGTCGGTTGCTTACATAATTTTTCCTACCCTTTGGCCTGTTCTAAATTGTTTTGGATAGCCTGAAGTTGTGGCATGTAAGAATCTCTACGGACAAGACGGAGATCACAATCAAACTTCACCCTCCTTAGAAACCACACGCGAAGCACCACCTCAAGCTTAGGAAGACCGGACGGAAGAAAGTAGGCGGGTCTCCGGTGGGGACATAAGGCACCGGGGGCAAGAATAACAGAAGATAGTGGAATGTAAATTGAAAGCGGAATAGGGACAGAAGTAACTGGGACTTCTTGACCCATTGAGGAGGCGTTGAAGCAAAATCTTGTTGTTCTGAAGAATGGGAACGGTGATCAAATTTTGACCTCTCCGATGGCTCCATCCTTTCACCAAAGTCCTCCTTTTCTCATACTCTCCTTTGTATGACCGGCTCTATTCTCTCTCATCTCGGCGATGAGTTTCAACCCCTAAATCTTTCCTTCTACTATACTCTTCCTCTGTCTCTCAGGGCTGGTGATGGCTGGAAGAATGCTTAGAACAGCACTGGGAGTCGGTGAATTCCTCAAAGTCATCATAAAGGCCACGTCCTCTCATCATACCTAACACGAAGCGTAAATAAAAGGTTTTAGAAATAGAAAATAGACATGGAAAGTGTGTGTACAAGTGAGTGCGACCCTACTGAAGCGTGTGATGTGGTTGGGAGGAGAGCCTAAAATGACATTACAAGCCAAATCTGGCAAGCGCCGCGAAAGGGATCAGACTAACTTCGGATGCGACACGGCTCAAATGAGGAGGCACCTCCTCAAATTTGAAATCTTCCCCCATAAGCACATCAAAATGGATGTAAACATCGCTCAAGTCTCCAAACTCCACACCAACATCTTTGCTCATAGAGTCCTGACGTCCCCTGATTCCTGGGGCATTGTCTCTATCACTTGTGTCTGGAGGGGATAAGCTTGGAATTATGGGGCTAATCCTTGGAGTCTCATCGAATGATTTAGAATCCTTATCATCGGATTCTGCGTAGAAGTCATCGCCAGAAGTGGACTCATCGCTACTACTCCCGATCTCCTCCTTCTTTTTTCCTAAGTCCACCGTAGCTTTGCTTTCCCTCTATTTGAACTCTTCTTCACCTTCTTCTGAAATGAAAGGCATTCTGGCCGGGCGACTAACTCCGGTCGTAGCTACATCTCTTCCATCACGAGCTTCTTCGTTTAATTCTTCGGATAAGCCCTCTCTCTCTTGAGAATCGCTTTCTTCAGAACCGTGAGAAGAGAAAGTGGATCGTGTGCGAAACCTAGATCGAGAAGGAGATGGAGCTTCAACAGGAACGACGGACCTCCCTGGATGTAATAACATATATCGAAGTAAGTTCTCATCAGTCAACAAGACTTTAACGGACCTTTCCTCAGCATCAATAGCCTTCAGGGTTCGAAACACTTCATCAAGAGACAAGTCTATGTTCGGCCTCAAGATAACTGCAAGAATTGTTCAACTTGTTAGAAGCCCAACAACGATATGTTGGAACTCAATAAATAGGGAAAAGAACTTACCCTCCATCATCCATAGATGGTTAAACCCCTCGGGCATCTAACAAAAAAAATATTGGGTCTTAAACTGGGATAGGTTGCTCTACAGTCGCAATACGATTTTTCAATTCCTTTGGCTTCGATTACAACTAAAGATGGATATGCATCCCTTCTCTTGAATGAAAGAAAGTACTGCAACTCGTCGAAGCACGGAGCGTGATTGAATGTGCGCATGAAAAGGACGTGCAAACAAGTAAAGATGGCATAGGCGTTAGAATGAATCTAGAATGGGGCAATGCTTAAATTCAAAAGGGTCTCGTGCAAAAAGTCATTAAAAGGGAGCACAGCTTCATTCAAATACATATACAGATGACAAGCGATATTACTCGGAGGAGGCATGTGAGCAAACTCGTTCTTCTCTGGAAGGCATATGTCCTCCTCTAGTATGTCGTGCTGCACGCAGATACTGTGCAGAACCTCAGCGGATACCATGGAAGAAGCTCTCTCTGGTGGGTTGAAAAGATCACCAAAATTGAGAGGATTTCGATCCAAGACCGGATCTACTGGGACCAACTGGCCATATTCAACCTGTGAGGTAGAAAGGAGAATGGGCGATGGACGATGACTCGGCTTCTAAAAGTACTTAGCTTTCTTCGCTTGACTTACGGCGCGAAGATAGATGCTTCATTCTAAAACAATAGAACTCGCATCAAAAGCGGTCAGGTGATTCTATTTTAACTAATCATTTTGACTACAACACATGAATTTCGGAGGTACATTAATTCGTGCCGATACAACAGATTTCAAGTATGTATCATGTGGATAGTTCGCTCGCAGTGGAAAAGGACTTCCCATATCATTTCCATTTGTTTTTACTTCATCTGCACTTACCCATTATCGATCAATGATCGATAACGGATTTGTTGTCCAAAGCGACACAGAAGATTCTTTTCATTACAGGAACACGGAGCATGCAAAAAAGCAAGTAAAATAAATCCTAATTCTTCAGAAGAGCTAGGACCAATTCGCGATGTGTGATGCAATATCAGCTATGGAACCTGGCACAAGTCAATTTTGGCTTAATGGACGAAGATAGAAAAACGTGTCAAGCATCGGGACAGGGCCCGAATGTTGTTCCATGAGAAACTCAAGACTCGATTTACTCTCTTCCTTTATTAAGCCGCAATCAACTTAAACTCCTCATGACAAGCATCATAAACGCACGCTCGCCACCCACCCTGGATTAACGACCTAAACACAAAAATTAGTAGAAGCTTTGGGATTGAGAAACTATAATGAATCACTGGTGACCTAGTGGTAGGCCGGAGGCGATCCAAAGCGCAAGAAAAACTAGAGTTTTAGTCGAAGGTTGCCAGAGAAGGTAGTGGCGATGCTCCAGTGGTGGCGATGTAGAGGGAATCATGGCGAAATGCTTGGGCAAGGTCGGATCTTAGGAGGTGATGGATCGGTCAATGGATTGAAGGCTAGAATCGTTGCAAGTGTCAGATCGCATGAAGAAAAGCTCGAGTCGTAGAGAAAGTGACGATATAGGTCAGCTCAACTGCATAGATGGGAAACAGAAAACATGAAAAATATACTGAGTACTTGGGTCGTTAGCGATCCACCAGGTATGGATCGCCGGCAATCCATCAACTATGGATTGCTAATGATCCATCAACTACGGATCGCTAGCGATCCATAGAATTACCCATCTCCGACTTCAAACCTGCATCACGACATCTACCTACTATTTCAAGGTATACCAAGAAGCTATGTAGAGAAATTTGATCCGTTATGACAAGCAGTAGGGGTCGATACCAAAACTAAGTTATCGGTAGCGTGACCTAGCTCATGTCTACAAAGCTCTAACATGATTACTTGAATTCTACAAACAGAAACTAAAAGCTATAACTTCCAAAACACGCCTTCTTTCGAATGAAGACATACTCTGGGAGCAAATGTTATCTGAGTTTTTAACCCATCAGGATTCAAGAAAAAATGGAACGAATTGGTGGTGTTAGAATGGCTCATAACTTAACCAAAAGAGGCTAAAGCAACGACTGAGTTTGACTAAACCAAGAGACCAGCGTCTGTCTAGTCCAATCAGCAGCTAAATACAATTACTAGTAAATCGTTATCAAAACAAAGCAATGTGCAACGAGACTACACAAACAACGTCGACACAAGGCAATGAAAGCATTCCAGACATCGAAGTCCAGAAATAGTCTAAGTGCATTAATCGCTAGTGATCCATACTCTATGGATCGCTAGCGATCATATAACATCATTGGGTCGCTATGGCACGCAGGAGCAAAGAAGGCTTAGAGAAAATGTGTAAAATATGTTAAGTGTATGGATTGCTAGCAATCCATACACCATAGATTACCAACGATCCATACTTGATCATGGAATCTTGGTGAGCTAATTGGGCGAAGAAGAAAAAAAATGTGCTAAGTAATTGGCTCGCACACAAGCAAAATCTATGGATCGCTAGTGATCCATGTTTTTGGCTTGGGTCATGAGCTAAGCTTCGTTGCATCTTCCTATGTCCATCTATAAGCAGTCAGTGAACAGGCCTGGCCCCGAAGCTCTCTGATCTCTATAAATACCACCCTACCTGCAACATAAAGGGGATCTTCTCCAGACTAATTGTTGAAGCTCTGTTGGAAACTTTCTTCACTCTTCACCTCCCTCACAACAAACTCCAAAGGAATTCACTGTGATTCTCCAGTGGATTCTAACCTTGGAAATTCAATTTAGCTAAGGACAATCAAAAGCCTTGTAATCAAACACTTCTTGTAACAACAATCAGTCTAAAATAGAAATTATAAAGTGGATGTAGGCTTTATTAACAGCCGAACCACTATAAAAACCTTCTTGTCTTCTTTCTTTTACTGCTCTTTTCTATACCTATTATCTATATTATTGCTATATGAGAATAGGGTTGGTGCTTTCACACTCAACCAGGGTGTTGATCCATTCTTGGATTAGCATTAGTGTTCACATGTCACATAGCAGGTGGTGTGACATTTTGGCCAAATTTATTGCTTACCTAGTTTTGGTAAAATCCAATTTTAGTTAATAAGCGTTATTCGGTTGTGACATTTATCTACACTAGTTCTCTTCATCAAAATTATATCACTTTGGACTTATGGAATTTGGTAACGGTCAAAATTCCAATATCCTCCATATTTAATTCTATGGTACAAACATAATGTTCTTGTTCTAATAATAACAACTATTATTAACCGAAATGCTCTAGCTAGAGACTCTAACATTGAGTTAACTTGAGTTGACCGTGATAATAACCCCATATAACCGAGGTGACGAATCCTCTCTTGAATAGTGCTTAGGCACCAATACTTCCACTTGACCCAACTATAATCACTCAATGGTATGCATGCCATGATTTGATTGTAATCAAAGCGGAGATTTCATATTGAAGATTCACAGTATCCTCAATTTGAAAGAATTGTGTAAATTAGTCACGTCGATATTTTCAGTTTGACCCTAGTTATGTTAACCAATAAAAAACTATCGAATGAGTCGTTCCATGGTTAGCCAAAAACTATCAGTACGTAACCTCTAGGTCCCCCGAGCATTCATAAGTAATACACTGCCCAACGTTTGGAGAGCGTTACGTACTCTAGTCTCAACGTATACATTCATATCTAATCTCGATGCATCTTGACTAGGAACATTTAAAGTTGTATATTTATTTTTATTATGATAAATTACTCAAGGTTAAAACACTTTGTAACTATTATTACAAAGCATATCATTTAGAGATTTTGTATTAAATATACCTTTAATTAAATTAATTAAATAATACAAACATATTATAAAAAGTACATAATAGAAAAAAATACCATTGATTTGGAACAAGAATGCATATTGAGTTAGATATATGTATTAAATTACATAATTGCATTAGGGCATACCCCTAACTCTATCAGATATAAGAGTTTTTCTTATAAGGCCATGACATGGAATGCAGTGAGATGTAGGACAATATATTAATAGAGTGTTTTAGATTATGACTAAGTTATAGGGAAACAAGGTCAGTCAAAAGCACATAGAAGTATGCCCAGCTCGTTTGGCTACTAGTAGTGTGACTTTGGGGCAGATGTGAGACATCTCCTAACAAGTAACCATGAATTACATGAGGTTAATCCCAATTCCATAAGGTAAATCAGCCTAGTAAATTTGGCTACCAGTAGCTACGAATAGTTGGGCTAATTTGAGATGTCACGTATAACAATCCCCACCTTAGTGGGCCTAAATTTTGACAAAAATCGAAACCCAAGTCCCTCAAAGCACGATTCATTGGAATACCTACAAATAAGTATGAGCACTATGGAGATTGGTAGAAATCCAAACTCATAGGAAATAATAATAGGATAAAAATACTGATTATGACTGCTACCTTAGAATTAATGGTATTCTTTGGATAGCAGATTGCTACATCAGTATCGAGCATAAGAGAAAAGAAGACTTCTCTAACTAAACACATCCAGCTCTAATGACATGTTCCTCTAAATCTATCCTATGGGTTGTAATGAGGAGGGGATCAGAACAACATTCTGGAGAATAGAAAATATATAAACTGTTCAAAACATAAATTTTTACCGATCAGATTTCATTTAGTTATTATGCCTATTAAGGCTAGTAACCTTGCTTTGCACATGCGATTACTAACCTACCCATTACCAAGCTATGAAATACTAACAAAGCCTTATCAACCATCCAATACTTCCAAGTCCATTAGCCACTTAATATTTTGAAATATGAAGCGAACTTCTACTACCCCACATAACGCTTTTAAGGAGAAATAGGTAGAATTTTCCATTTAAGACCTCAATCGAGGAAGACTCCATTATTTAAGACATATTCCTACGGTGGACTTCTAGCGTCATATTGTTGGTCTATTGGTCCTAAAACAGAGACCTTTGACCATTATATATGGCCTTATAATTTATAATAACCAACCACTAGCGCATCTATCGTTATTAAAGTCTTAGCAAAGTAAGAGACTCTACCTAAGCTACTTAATACCTTACTAATAAGGACTAGGTAGGCCTCTGACCATTTAACAACTATTTATAGGTAGGACTTTGCCATTTAGTATCTACTCCCAAGGCGGACTCTTCGTTGGTACTATCTAGCTGATATTTCTTGGAAATCTCATTGGGCAACTTAATACTTCCTCTATAGGAAAGAGGCAGATCTTACAGTCGCTTCTCAAACTTGAAGCAAACCTCTCCCAAGATATCCAATATCACTCTTATACATATGGAATCTCATTACATTACTTCTTTTGGTAGGAAGGCGGGTCCTAAGATAGCCACTTAATATCTTAACACTGAAGTAAACCATTTTAGAGATATTTGACATCGCTTCTAATTCCTAATTTGGACCATTTAATACTTTCCAATTAAGGAAGAAAGTCCAATCTCTCACGTCATCATGGGTATTAGGATTAGTAATATCTCACATTGGTGGTAAGTGCACCCAACTATTGGTAGCCTTTAAGTGAAGGGAGGTCGTCCATTGAGTGACACTACTGACCTTGCATCACTAACTTACTAAGTCTAATTAACCATCCTAAGTCTTTACTTATACTATCTTAGGTTGATATTGAACTTAGCTTACTAATTCCCTTTTTATTTAAGGCAATAAGATTTACCTTAAATGTTACCTACCCATAAAATCTCCTTTTTAATGCCCATAAATGTCGATTTGTCCATAAAATCCTAATGGACATTTCCTAAGACATGTATGATTATTAATTTCAAATTTGTAATCTTTTATATCTATTTCATTTTTATCTATCTCATTAATCCATTTGTCTCTTTTAATTTTAATTTTTATATAATACTATCCACCATATCTCATTAATTGCCCATTAATTTAGGTTACAACCTTTCATTTCATATTAACTAATTAATAGGAATTCCTAATATGTTTCCCGTTAATATGAAGTACTACCTTTTCTAATTCTAACTATTCGCTTCCCTAAATATAACAATAAATAATGATCGTTATGCATAAATAACGCATGAGTAAACGCTATTTTTTGTTGTTAATGCAATATATATAAACTGCCTAATAAAACTACTTATTCATAACCAAATAAATTCTAGTCATAAATATCTAACTAGAATATGTTTTCCATATTTAATTTGTTGGAATTTAAATTCCTTAGAAAGATTTTTCGCTATGACTTCCATAAATTGGATTAACACAAAAAAGAAATATTAACTCCGTTTGAAATTACAATGGATGGAAAAGTATTCCTTATTAAATCAAACGTTGCCCTTATGAATGAAAAGTGGAAAAAGTCAACAAATTTATAAAAATCAAACGGATATTCTCCCCACAGATTAAACTGTAGAAAATCTACAACATAGTACAAATTATGCAATAATCCAAAAATACTATTTTACACCCAAGTACAGATCTGGAATAAAATATACAACATTCAAATTCTAAAATCTTTGGGGCTGATTTCTCGATTTAGGTGTAAACATATTTCAAATTAGATCCAAACAAGAATATATGGGAAATAGTTTTCAACACTAATATAAGCCTACAATTCACAAATAAAATTTATTTAGGCATAAAAATCAAACGTATGACAATAGAATAGATTCAAAATCATAAACAATATCTAAATTTTCCACTTGCTTTTAAAAGCGATACAAATCTCTACATCTGAAGTTGAACATTTGATTCATCTCCTGATCATTTTTAATCGAAAAAATATGTATAAAAAGGGTATATACATACATTAGAATTACAGATCTAAGAAGAGATTTGGGATTGGAAGAGAAAATAGAGATGCAAATATACAAATATATATAAATTACCTTAAATACGCATCAAATTCATTCTCTTCTCTTCTCCTTTTTATTTGATTTCCATTCTTCTCCGATTTTTACAAATATAGATATAATTATCATATTTTTATAATTCAGAAAGAAAGTGAATAAGATAAAATGGTAGAGGTTCATTGCTCTATCCAAAAATATGAGGTGAGAAGGAAGGGTTGGGCCTATATTTATAGGCTCTAGAATCAACTAGAACTGTTAGACCAAAATATAATAGATCCGAGCTGTTGGGCCAGGGAAAACCTTAGCACTGACTTAAGCGCGATCGGCCACCACCTCATGGCGGTCGACCGCCTTAAGTCGACCGCTGCATCAAGCGAATCGATCTGTGGACCCCATTCAATTAATTAAGAACATTAATTTCTTAAATGGATTATTTTCGTTTCGAATTCGTTTTTCATCCTTAACTTCTTTGTTTGGACTCCGATCGCAAAACTCCAAATATGAAAATTGCTCAGGGTTTTACCACGAATGCAATGGTGAAAGTTTTGTGGTTACATTCCATAATTTGTACAAATTCTATTTTTGGAGCCTAATTAATTAATTAATTAACTAACTAATTAAATAACTAATGCCAATTTATGGGGTATTACTTTCCTCCCCCCTTAAAAAGAATTTTGTCCCCCAAATTTCACCAATGATTAAGTCATGGTTTTGGCTCCTAATTATACTAAACCATACAACCAATGAGTGTACAACCAATTTTGCAACCAAATGTGCACTTGCGCATAGTGTATTATTACATCACTACATAGAAAATATGTATGCAGGATGATTCTAAATCGGATCCCCCTATATGAATGCAATTCTACAAAAACATTTTGGAAAAAAATGATGCAGACAACCTATATGCATTGGCAATTCAATATGTACGCAGCTTTTGAAAAATATTTTCAACCAAAACCACTATACTCCTACGAATAGAAGTATGAAGCGACCAATTTTTCATCCAATTCCCACCTTCCAAAAATCTAATGGATCGAAAAATTGCTTGCTAAACTTTACTCCTATGGCGAAAAAGGAATTTAAGTAGAGAATTCAATATTTTTACCACTCTATAATCTTCCTATTCCCAAAGTACAATGGAAATTTCCTCGCTGCCTCAGATTTACTTCAAATTTCCACACACAAAATGCATAAAGAGGCTTATTTTCAGGCTTTAAAACAGGATTGAGTCTAAATATGAATTCCCACGTGTCATCAACAAGGTATGAAAATAGAAATTTCAAAGCTAAAACAGCTTTTTCTTGTTATAGCATGCATTTATCGCATCGTCAATCCTAATGCACCGCTAAATCCACAAATCGTAACTCTATTTGCCTTCCCTATGCTTAACATGTGGCCTTCAAAATCAAATATTTTCATAAAAATCATTCTCATTTTTCACATTTGTCAGTCATTTGAAAATAAAATCCTAAAATATTTAGACGTACATTTTCCCTTGAAACCAAATTTTTGAAAAAAAATTCTAGAAATTATTTAAGAGCCAAAAATATCTAAAAGCTAAAACCTTTTTTTCCAAAAGAGTAGCTTATCAATATATTTCATTTTCAAAAATGTTGATAAATTAAGCCACAATTTTAGCGTAGTCATAAATTGGTTATGCGCTAAATGCATAAACCAAATTCTAAAATTCTACAACTAACATTACCCATAAAACTTGACATTTTATTTAAAAATGTCAACATGCCCAATTACCTAAAAATTCTAACTTAAGGGACATGAGCAATGGCCTATGATACCAAAACAACTTTATCATGTCTTTCGTTAAAAATTTCCAACTATTCTAAACTTCCATTTTTATATTGCATTTACTGTAGTTAAGTGTCTTTTATGAGATTTTCATATTTATACTGCTTCTTCACTAAGCATATATAAGAGCGGTTTACATGTCCAGAAATAATAACATAGTAAATACGTCAGAACTCATAATATCAGTCGTGCCTTTCAAGAGAGACAACTAATAGTTCCAACTCAAACAACCTAAAAAAAGAACAAATGCTGGAAGGGAAAAGACAACAACACCATAAATCCTAAAATAATGTCTACAGACTACGATGCCTTGCTCCACAGTTGGAGCTCGATCCATTGTTGCGACCCTTGAATGGTCAAAGCATAGAGGCTATACACCTAATCTCATGTCGTTGGCGCTGTTGGTGTTGCTGACGGCTTTGGAATTACCATCTTTTTAAGAAAGGATCTAAAGATGGCAGAAGGAACCTTCTACCAAACTACCTCTAAACAAAGGTTCGCCCATCTTGCCTAAAGACAAGAGTGGATAGGTGAAAATATGGAAAGTGACTCTGAGTGCTAATCCCTTATCAACAAATTGCACCATAAGGGTGCAAGTTCAATTGGCGGTGATGCCGCTAATACTAGCATAGTTGGTCTTCCACACATTGGGATAAATCCCGTCGTAACTTCCTATTTAAGGGACGATGTTGTGCTGAATAATACACATAACCAGATGGGCAATTGGACATAGATTATCCATATTCTAATCATCGACATCTTGAGAAAAGATACATTGTTAAATCTTTGAGTATGTCACTTCGAAATCATCCAAATCCACCTCCTTCGCGGAGCCTCCAAAATCTCAATGAGATCATTGTTAATCAGCTCAATCAAGACACCCTTCACCTCTGAATGAATCAAACTATTGCCTCCATCAAAATTCTACGCCAATAGAACATCGAAAAGGTAGATGCAACATAGGTAACATTCTAGCTCAAAGGTCTCGAATCAGAGATCGATGCAAATCCTACCACGACGATAGCTCTTCCAGCCCAAAAGCGATGAAACCTTCTGCTCATTTCGGTCAACCAAGTGGCCTCTTGAAGGCTGAGACCATAATGGTGCGAGGAAAAACAAGCAGTTCGGGAAGGTGTATTGGGCTAAGAAGTGGTCGGAGGAAGGATTTAGATCTAGAGTGGTGGTGGGGTAAGATCAACCGTACAAAACTAGCATAGGGAGGAGGCAAGGCTGCTACTCCTAAGGAAAAACGCATCACCTAGGGGTGGAATGAAAGAGAGAGGCTGATACTTAGAGAAGGAGAAAGATGGAGGTTAGATTTGGCTTATCGAGAAAGAAGGAACGAAAGAAGGCTATTGGAAGAATTTGGATGCAACTTTTGTAGTCTTGTTTTAGGTTCAAGTTGTGCCAAAACTCGTTAACTAGTAGACCACTCGAGGTTTACCGCTAGGTGGTCAATCATTAGACACGCTTTGGGTGTTAATTTAACTTAGACCCAATTGGGGTCGAATTAAATAACAAAAACCATTTCACATCGTCTCCTTCAATTCAACATGATCCGAAAAATTCCTTTCCTCATCATCACGGTGTCAAAGCCTACTATCTAGCCCCGAACCATACTCCAGCAATTCACAGTAGTCTCAACAAAACTGCTACAGCCAACAACGGAAATATTTCTTCCAATAGCCGGTGGTACGACAACATTTCAAACTACGTATCGTAGTAAAATTGAATGTCATTCTTATTTTTTTATACCTCAAAGAAAGAATATTTTAAAAACCTCGATTTTTTAAACCGAAAAATCACTGAGCTAAATATATGCTTCTTTATGCTTATTTCTAAATAATATAAACTATTTCATACCAAAAATTCCCTTAAAAATAAAACTTATATCAATATATATAAATATTTCAGGGTTTCCACAAACCTTTTTTTAAACACAAAATTTCCAAATTGGAAAAATATTTCCCTGCCAAAAATAAAAAATCAAGCCTTTACTAATATATGAATATTTAAGGATTTCAAAAATCGATCTTTTATAAACTAAAAATTTCTTAACATGACCAATGTATTAGTATATGCATTTGTTGAAAACTAAAAATTTCAAAGTTTTCCCAAAACAAAATTTCCAAAATAAATTCTCGAGAAAAGAAATCCTTTGAAATCTATTTTTTTCCAAATTCTAAGACATTTCCAAAATATCATTTATAAAAATTCACTCATAGGTGTAGACTAAGGAATTGACATTAATTATTTAGATGAAAATCTAGTTTGCCATCAAAGAGGCGATTAATGAATGCACGCTAACAAAAATTTGCCTATGGACAATTGCAACATACAGACTCTAATTTCCTGCCCATCTGGAACAAATGTGCATCTCAGACTGTAATTCATCATCAAAATCCAAAATCACAAAGTTGCTAGAATCTCAACCATCAGTCGAACACGTCCAATCTTTGGGATTCTTCCATATGTTATACTCATGTTATCTATCAACAATGCATTACGCATCGCTAGCACTCTATTGGGTACTTTAGAGTCGACGTGAAAATCTTAACTCTAAGATATTTTCAACCCGTAGTTGCTTTTCCCATTCCTTTAGAGTTGAATTACAACTACTTTGATAGTCCGAATTCTTAGAATCTAATGTAAAAATATAACAATACTAGATAGGAAAGTACGAACATGTTCTCTTAATATATCCTATTCCCTCTGATATACTAACCCTAGGCTCTGATACCAAATGCAACAACACGTGCCTTAATGTGCCTTAATTTCTACAAAAATCAAAAACCAAGTCCATCAAAGCACATATCATTGGATTTGGTATATACAAATAAGAATGAGCATTGTTAGTGATCGATAGAAATCTAAACTCATAGCGGAAACAGTAATAGGGTAAGAATACTGACTGTGACTACTACCTTGGAATTAATGGTCTTCCTTAGATTGCAGATTGTCACATCAACATCGAGAATAAGGGAAAAGAAGACTTCTCCAATAACGAAACACATCCGGCTCCAATGACCTATTCCTCTAAATCTGTCACATAGGGTTGGAAAAATGTTCTAGTGATTGGAAAATCGACAAACTATCCATAACATAAATTTATACCAATTAGTTTCCGTTTAATTATTATGTCTAATAAGATTATAAATTCTAATATAACCTTGCATTACATACAAAATTACTTACATACCCATTCCCAAGGTATGAAATACCGATAAAGCCTTATCAACCACCTAATACTTCCAAGTGCATAAGTCACTTAGTACTTCTAAATATGAAGTGAGCTTCTACTATTGCCATATAATGCTTTTAAAATAGAAATAGGTAGACTTTTCCATTTAAGAACTTAATTGAGTTAGGCTCATCATTTAAGTCCTATTCCAAAGGTGGACTTCTAGCGTCTACATTATTGGTCTATCGATCTTAACTATAGGGATCTTTGACCACTATATACGGCCTTATAATTTATAACAGGCATACTAATAGCGCATATATCGTTGCTAAAGTCTTAACAATGTGAGAGACTATACCCAAGCCATTTAATACTTCATTAATAAGTACTAGGCAAGCCTTTGACCATTTAACACCTATTTATAGGCGGGCCTTTTCCATTTAATACCCAACCCTAAGGCAGGATCCTTATTGGTACTATCTTGCTGACATTGCTTGGAAATCTCATTAGGCTGCTTAATACTTCTTTTATAAGAAAGAGGCGGACCTTACTGTTGATTAATACCTCAAAGCTTAACTGAACCTTTCTTGAGATATCCAGTATCACTCTTGTAAATATGGAATCTTATTAGATTACTTCTTTCGATAGGGAGGCGGGCCCTAATATAGCCACTTAATACCTCAACACCGAAGTAAACCTTTTTTAGAGATATCCCTCGTTGCTGCTAGTTCCAAATTTGGACCATTTAATACTTTCTAATTAAGAAAGTAAGTCCAATCTCTCATTTTGTCGTGGGCCCTAGAATTAGTGATATCTCACATCAGTAATAAGTGCACCCGACTGTTGGTGGCCTCAAAATGAAGGGCAGTCCTCCATTGAATGACACTACTGCCCTCACATCACTAACCTACTAAGTCCAATTAACCATCCTATATCTTTACTTATACTATATTAGGTTGACATTGAACTTAGCTTACTAATTCCCTTTTTATTTAAGGTAATAAGTTTTACCTTAAATACTTATCTACCCATAAATACCCTTTTTAATGTTGATAAATGTTAATTTTTCCATGAAATCCTAATGGACATTCCCTAAGACATTTATGTATGATTACTAATCTCAAAGTAGTAACTTTTTTTTACATCTATTCGATATATCAATCTCATTAATCCATTTGTCTCTATTAACTATAACCTTTAATTTAATACTATCCATTATTTCTCATGCATTGCCCTTAATTCAAGTTATGATCTTTCATTTCCTATTAATTAATTAATAGGAATTCCTGATTTATTTCCCACTAATATGAATTACTACCTTTCTAATCGTGACTATTCGCTTCCTTAATATGATAATAACTAATGAACATTACGCATAAATAATGGATGAATAAACGATGTTCTTCTTTATTAATGCAATAAATAAAATTTGTAAAAATCTATAAAAATTTATAGATTTGGAATAATCGAACGGATGTTCTTCCCACAAATTAAGATGTGGAAAATCTACAACATAGTATAAATTGGGCAATAATCCAAAAATTCTATTTTATACCCAAGTACTGATCTGGAATAAAAATATACAACATTCAAATTCTAAAATCTTTGAGACTGATTTCCAGATCTAGGCATAAACATATTTCACATTAGATCCAAAAAAAGAATTTGTAGGTAGTTGTTTTCTACACTAATTTAAGCCTACAATTCAAAACTAAAATTGATTTACGCATAAAAATCAAATGTCTGCCAATGGAATAGATTTAAAATCATAAACAATATATAAAATTCCCACTTACCTTTTTAAAGTGATCCAAGTCTCCAGATCTAAAGTAGAACCTTTGATTCATCTCCTAATCCTTTTTAATGCAAAAAATATTTATAAAATGGGTATATACATATATTCGAATTACATATTTGAGAAGAAATTTGGGATTTGAAGAAAAAATAGATACAAATATATATATATATATATATCCTCAAATACACATATTGTCGATTCTCTTCTCTTCAACTTTTTATTTGATAGTATTCGCTCAACCATAAGTTCTGATACCAAATGAGACTACCCACCTCCTCAATCCCTAGAAATAGACACTAATACATCCTCGGTATTCACATGATGCAAATTCAAGTGCTGTAGAGGTTGATTATAATGAGGTAAAAGAAAATAGAGATAGAAGACAAACAATAATAGAATCTCACACCATATTAAACAACTTGTAATCATGTAGAGAGTGCATATAATCACTCTCAAAATGAGATATCAGGGTCATATCAAATACTAACCCAACTAGGATAGTTATAATGGCCTATCAAGATAGGTGCTGGTAGATATTTATACATGATACAGACAAAGCGAAAAGTGATGGCTAATTTCAACAAAAAGATCCAAAATGTCCATGCTCTATGCTCCATTCCAAAATGCTCCAAATAAGCTAGCTACTTAGCTTCCTAAAAAAATAGGGCAACCGGAGCTTAAGGGAAAAGAAAAATAAACTACGGATCAGTGATGAGACTGGTGTGAAAAACTCTAAATACAGATATTTGAAAACAAAGGGTATCTCATAAGACCGCGTCGCACATAAACATGAAACGGGTGTTTACCTTATAATAACCAAAACATTTTCTATGCAAAATATGGGGATATTATTTTTTTGTGACATTTATTTGCACTTTTCAAATAAACTTATGAATCTTAGCCGAAATTGTTACATTGGTTAAATTTTATGGAATAATTGGTTTATAACTAAGTCCGAAGGCACTTATTGGAAAATGGATTTCCATACAATGGCAGGCAAGGGACTGCCTTCTATATAATACATCTCTAAAGGAATGTACCGAGGATACACAAACAATCCTCCACATCTAACAAGACCAGTCTATCCCTATTTGGCACTCAGACATGGCCTGGATAGAAACCGAATATGTCATCACTGCCGTTGTAACTGACCTATCCGAGATCCCATAGCATACGCCGCATACTCAACATATAGAAAGTAATATAGAAAGGTAGTGATCATATCGTAATGGTTGCGAACCACATAGCCTTACGACATACCTTGTTTAAGCCATTACCGGATAATGAGGCCCGAGGTAGTGATTACTTTCATATAACACATTCCACTTTAAATTCTGCATTGCCATTCCATGATCGCAGAACTGATTTCTACAAATGTACAACTCCTGAGCTCGTATGTCTCAATAAAAGGTGTTAAGCCAAGAGAAGTTGCCTTCTTTACCATCAAATAGATGATACGTTCATTGAGATCAATCAATGTTATTAGAAATGCTATTTCCGACATTCGTCCATACAAGTTATCCTGGAACTGGACAAACCAAAAGCAATCTCCTCCCACATCTTGTTGGGGATTACCCTAGAATTAGTAGCGAGAAGTCCTTTCATTGAAGATCTCAAATGAAGAACTACTGTCATATAAATATGATATGGGAAATTTCCCCCGAGGGTCTGTGACAAGTGGCCCTACATTTCCATCTTCCAAATCATATCATCCCATGTCTTTTATTTTCGAGCATATAAATTGGTACGAAGTGGTCTTCGGATAGGAATCACCTAAGTTCGACCTCGGTTCCTTCGAAACACTCATCGATAAAAGAAATCTTATGTAAATAGGGAATTATTCTTTTGATTCAACACTTCCTTTTTAAAAATATCTTTAAGAGGTATATAACTCTAAAACATTTCTTTCCGGTATATACAGAATCATTAAAGCTCTCTTTGGAAAATTATTTATTCAAATCTTAACAAGGATTTCTTAATTCAAAATCAAAATTTCAATTGAGTTAAAACCATGTTATCTACGATGTTAATCCAAAACTAGTAAATATTAAGTGAGCAGAATCTATAAAAATCACCTAATTCTACTCAATATCAACTCCCGTATTCAATAAGTACTATGGACAAAATAATGATGAAATCGCCTTTTAAATTCCATGAATAGTACGAGTTCCCTCTTCAGAATTAACACCAAGCATAAGAAGACTATCTCCATAAAATCCAAGTTATTTATATTTGGAAAATTGTATCCTTTATATTTTAGGAATTTTCAATCCGAGTAAATCAAATTTACTATTCCCTCCCTTGGCCGGTCTGAATAACCAGGAAGAGCAGGAAACTAATTTTTCAAAATCAAGCCTAGGCACTATCTCTCTGTCACCCATAAAGTGGTTAAGTTATTTGGTCAACTCTAAATCTTTTAACATACTTAATCAGCTGTTAATTATTTATTTAACCACTTTGAAATAATTTATAAATCCTTCAAATCAACTTTAAAATACTTTATTATTCATTTAAAAACATTTACAAAAGATTTAGAAAAGAATTGTTGCGTTTACAATTATATTTCAAAAGTTATAGAAAAGGGTTGCAAATAGTGCTTTTTAAGGTGTATTGATCAAAACGACTTTTCTATTATTTAGAAATTCATTTTTATAACTCAAATCAAGTTTAGAATATTCTAAAATATTTTTATAATTTATTTCATAATTTTAAATAATTTTGAAATATCATTTTTAAAGAAATTCTTTTATGGGTTCCGAACTGCAAAACCGCGATTATTTCGAAAACTTGTTTTATTCATATTTCAAACTTTACTTATCGAAATATCGTTTTTATTATTGTTTTTGAAATATGTGGATATAATAGTTTAGAAAATTCTTATCTCAAAAAATTCCAAGCTTTATTCGATTCTATAAATTCGTTTAACTTTTATGGCGCGAAATCACGAACTACCATTACGCGACGCAACTATCTTTGACCCAATTTTCAACATTTATTTAAACTTTACACAAACACTTTTAAATATTTATAAAACATTTCTTTAACATATTAAATTATTTTCAAGATGTTTAAACATTCCATGTTCGCCATTTAATTCAATAAAGGAAAGTTGATTTTCTTTGTGCTTATCGACGTGTAATAACATGACTTATATATACATTCAATAATCATATTAAACATCCATGTTATCATATTCAAACATGATAAACAACCATCATTAACAATTATATCCAAACATATATATCATCCAATAATATATATATAACTATAATTTAGGAGTTTCTCACTTTGGTTTTGATCGGAAAAACGGTTATAGCTTTGCTACTCGGAAATTAAAGCTCACGATCCTTGCACTATTTCTTTTTGGTGGATCGGCTTAGCCTTGGGATGGCTGGAGGAGCTCACGATCTTGGGTAGGAGAAGAGGAGGGCTCGCCCTTTCATGCAGGAAGTGGAGGCCGTGGATGGTAGAGAGGAAAAGTGGAGAGTTGGAATACTTTGAGGTGCTTAATTATATATATGTATATATTATAATTTAAATTTACTTTAAGAAATATTTTGACATTATTTCTTTTAGGTTGGAAGGCATGAAAAGAAGAGAGAAAGCTTGGGAAATTGAAGGATAATGAGGAAATGAGAGGGAAGAGGGTTGGTATTTATAGGGGAGCATATGCATTCATCATACCTCACCCCCACATGCACCACTATCATCACCTCCCCCTTTTTTATGCATGGCCCAACTCCTCTCCATCATAGAAAAGGCCACGTGCTTGTACTTTGATGGTTATTGTTGACTTTGGGTTAGCTTAAGAATTTAAGGAAAGGAAAATAATATCTTGCATAATATATATATATGTGTGTGTGTGTGTGTGTGTGTGTGTGTGTGTAACAACCCGCATATTTATCGATTGTATATTTAAATATTTCATCGTTCGTCGGATTTTAGTCCGAGAATCTACTTTTAGCAAACAGTCGAATTGGGACTTGAGACCCCTTCCATTGAGTTCAAAATGACGTTTGCGACCTTTTTGAGTATAAACTTCGATATGTTTGGAGATAGTAGAATTTTGCTACTTTTCACTTAGGGCTTTGGGTTTGAGTTTCAGCCCATTAACCCCAACATAACACCCCAACTCCACTCCACTTCTCTTCATTCACTTTCATTTCCTAATTCTTTCAAGCTTTAGATAAAAATGGGGGAAGAGAAAAAGAATTAGAAATTCCTAAGCCCTAGTTTCATTTGCAAATCCAAGTTCTAGCTCCAAACTCTAAGAGAAGCATTGGTAAGTATCATCCCCATCTTTTCCAACTCATTCTCTCTTTGATTTCAGAAAATTCCTAAATCTAATTTGGGAAATGTTTCTCTTTTAAGCTTAGATTCAAGCTTCTTGTCCATAGATTGAAGTGTGTTTGATCTTCCCTTGTCTTCAAGCTTCTCATTCATTGTTTTTGGGTTCAAAGGTGAGATTTTTATCTCACGTCTATGTCTATAACTATCTTTGATTGTCAGGTATAAATTCCTAACACTTAGTCACGTGTATTTGATTTTGATTTGGATTGGTTTTGTGAATATTCCAATTTATAGTGTTTTGAGTTCAAATCTTAAAAATTCGTAGCTTTGTTGTTTGAACATGTTTTTGGAGATGCATCGAAGAGCCTATAGGGCTGGGTTGTCGATTGGCGTAAACCCTTAGTGCCCGTTGCTCGTCCGATTGCAATTTGAAAGAGTTGCTCTTCGTTTTAATAGGCTGAAAAACAGCCCCAGCGCCAGTCAGTCGACTGACCCTCTGCAGTCAGTCGACTGGCTGTATAAAATTGGCACTTCTGAGGCTGTGCAGAAACAGAGAGTCTCTGTTTTCTGCAATCAGTCGACTGGCCCTTTGTGGTCAGTCGATTGACTGCAGGAAATGAAATTTTCATGTTTCTGTTCCAGTCGACTGATTACAGAGGACCATTCGACTGACCTGCTCCTATTTGCCAATTATGCCTATTTTTGTCTATTTCTCTTGTGTTTCCAAATTTAATCGGTTCGGGTTTATTCCCACTTGTTGTATCAATTGTTATTCGACTTTGATGACTTCTATTTTTGGATTTTTGGGAATATCCACTTTGATGGATTTGATATCAATTTCTTTGGAATTAATTCACGTCCTCGTATGTGAATTTTAATGATTGATTGTTTCTACAATCATTTTTGTGCTTTGTCACTTTAAAAATATAAAGGTTTCAATAATAGTAGTAAAGATCAAAACTCTTTTATCAAAACGATTTCAACTCTATTTTGAATATCAAGTTTGTTTATAAAACCGTTTTCCAATCTACTAGTATATACAAACCTTTACCTCACCCGTATGAGAAATCTAATTAAACGACTTAGTAAAACAAGTGGTATGAAACGCTTGCGTTTACTTCGTCGGTTAATTCTTAGAATTGTTCGATTGAATCTCTTGTGACAATTTTCTAGTGGAGATCTACAATTTGTTCGCAAATATTTAAGTTAAGCTAGTGGTTATGGGACATGATGCTAAACTCATTTATTTACTAGCTTGTTGTAATTGACACTTCTGGATGATCGATGATGATCATTTTATGGTTTAGACTAGCAATGTGTGATGTCTCGTTGCCCATGTGGAGGACTGTACTTCATTTTATTGAGCTTCGTCTCATTTCTCGCATGGGTCATACCTGTTTAGGTGCGTCGATGTTTATTTACGCATGGGTCGTACCTATTTAGGTGCGTCGATGTTTGTTTACTCCGTGGAGCAATCGGCTCAATAAGTCGGGGCATGGGGTGTATCATTCTAGTTGCGTCGATGTTCGTCTATGCATGGGTCGTATCTTTCTAGGTGCGTCTAGGTCCTTGACTTTGCATGGGGTGTATCTTTCTGGGTGCATCGATGTTAGACATTACACGGGGAGTATCTTTCTAGATACGTCGATGTTGATTTATGCATGGGGCGTATCTTTCTAGGTACGTCGATGCTTATTTATGCATAGGGCGTATCTTTCTAGGTGCATCGATGCTAGACATTACATGGAGCGTATCTATTTAGGTGCGTCGATGTTTGTCTTTGCATGGGTCGTACTTTCTTGGTGCGTCGATGTTTGACTATGTATAGGGCGTCTCTATTTAGGTGCGTCGATGTTCGGTCTATGGAATAGCGTTCCGTTTGGGATTGGCCGTCCTTTTCTTGTGATTTCTGGATTTCTAATTGATGATTTCTGGAATTTATGTTTCACCAACTTTTACAATTGGCATTGATATGTATGTCATTTTATTGTGGCTTTGTGAATGAAATAAAGAATATAACATTCTTTTGATGCTATGAGATTCTTGAGATATTGTATGACTTTTGTGGATTTTCTAATGTATACTTGTCGTAGTATGACATTTTTGGTTATCATACGTCTTTTTATTATATCTCTTCTTGTATCTCATTTTATCTGATAATTATAGCTAGATTGATCCGTTTATTATTTTCTTATTAAATAATACTCGGGTCAGACTGAGATATTACAGGTGCTTCCTCTTGTCTTCCTATCTGGAACCATCATCTGATTTTTGGTTAACTACTTAGCTTGTAGTTTTTATTGTATACATTTGAGATAAAGACTCCTTGATGTATACATATTATTTTGTCTAGCACTTGTATCTATTCTTTTGTGATATTGTGGATCTTATTAGACCACTACTCTGATGTACACTCTCATGTGTAGTATTCATATCTGTTTCCTCCTTTGTGATATGAATTATCTGTGACTGATTTGTGTTATGTTTATTTCTATATTTGTTTCCGAAGGTTATATAACCACTGTGTAGTAGCTTTGAGTTTGTATCAGTATGTCGGATTTCCTATTGAGATGAAATGCATGTTATACTATCTGACATATCGGTGCTCGCACAAAGAAATTACATAGGTGGTCGCTCCTCAACAGCCTTATTCTCCGCGCTAGTTGACGGCATTACCTCGTAGTGTCCTTGTCTAGTGTGGGTATAGAGGTGGGGCGTCACAGCTTGGTATCGGAGCCAAACTTCGGAACAATGTTGAATAATCTAGCAAGGATCATGTTCTAAGTCTTTCTTAGGAGTTGTACCTTAGGATTTATTCGAGTCTTCGTACCATCTAATCCTATTTTCTTTAATGATTCTTTGTTTTATCAATCAAGTTTGATTGAAATTCATTTTGTGAATAACTTTTTCTTCTTCTTCTTCTTCTTTCTTTATTTCTTTCTCAAAGAAGAAGAAATGGTTGGATCTGGCAGTCCTAGCGCTGGTCAATCCAGTAGCCCTTCTCTGGATGGCGCATTCATGTCTGCCTAACAACTTTTGGATCTTGTAAAGAATCAAAGGTTTATCTGTGCTTTGGGTAAGAACCCCGAAAAGATTTTACCTTTGAAACTTGAAGTTCCTTTCAATCAGCTTGTGAATATCACTCTTCGATATGAAGAGGTTGGTAAAGGAAGTGTTAGTGCTATTGGGATTTCCAAGAAGAGGCATATTAAGTTCAAAAACCCTAATCCCAATAAGAAAGTGAAGCCAACTACTTTGGTAGCAAAGACTCCAATCCCTAATCGTGGAGGATGCTACAATTGTAATTCTAAGGAACACTATGCAAATATGTGTCTGAAACCCCATTCCTGTCGCTATTGCAAAAAAACCGGGTCATCTTTTATCTACATGTCCCAAACTTTTGAACAAGGACATGAGAAAGCTAAATATTGTGCAAGCCCCTAGCAACTCTTCTCTTAGTCAACGTAGCCATTCTATCCTTGATGACATTTGTTTTATGATTTTCCTTTTCGAGTTCTTTTTGATATGGGTTTCATCTCACTATTTTATATCAAAAGAACTAGTTGATTCCCTTTCTTTAAACATTTTTGGGCTTGTTGACTCCTTTGACAATGGAGAATCCTGTTGGTGGATCCGCAATACTCAGTAGGTTTCTTGTATTGATATCGAAATTATTTTATGTGATTTTTCTTTTCGGGCCGATTTTTACTTACGCTTCAGGAATTGACTTTTGTACGGATTGGCCTAATTATTATAAAGCCATATCCTATGTCCCGAGTGGACTATTCATCTTCGACATTTTTAATCTGTTAAGCAGATTTCTATTTTTCTTTGTGATTTTGATTCCAATTTGATGGCATCATTTTATTCTTTAAGCCCTCATCATGAGAAAAGTGTTATTTCTCTCATTCATGTAGTTTGAGATTTTTTCGGTATTTTTGGAGTTTGTCTTAGGAATATCTCCTAGCAATCTTTTGAGAGGTGTTAGGGTCTTTTTAGTTCGACCTTGCCACCGATTTTTATTTGCTACGAGTTGCGGAAGTTAGCATTCCACTTACCGCATTCCACACTCGTTATGATTCTTATGAATGACTTATTATGTCATTCGGTTTGCCCATCTTGTTTCATCCATTTTATGAATCGAGTATTTTACAAATATCTCGATGACTCCATTCTTGTATTTATTGATTTTGGATGAAAATAGAAATTTAAAATTTTGCAAATCTTTTTCATAAGATTTATTTATAAGTACAATTGGATTTTGATCTTAAACGAGAAAAGAATATTCTCAAAACTTGTAAGAGATATTTTCATCATATAGAAGATGATTTTGTGATTGTATTGCCCGTTGAGTGCTTTAAGAATTCTGGTCGATGCGCGATCAACGTTATCAATAGGAATCTCCTAAACGCTTTTATGAGACAGTCAAACACGATATATTGACTTGTAAAAATGTAAATTTTTCTAGAAAGATAATTGTGATTTTGAAAGTTTTAGCTTTACGGGAAAGTAGATTATTTAAAAGAACTCTTTTTCGATACTCTTATTCTTGTGATTCCTGAGGGGAACCAAGACTTTATTGTTTATACCGATGCTTATCGTATTGGTTTGAATGTCGTTCTCTTGCAAAAGAGAACGTGCTATCATTTATGTTTCTAAATCATTAAAGCCTATCGAGACTAGATATGCCATTCAAGATCTAATGCTCGCGGCTATTGATTTCACTTTTAGAATTTGGCATCATCATTTTTCGATGAGAAATTTGTTCTCTGCCCGATCATAAATCTTTGGAATATTTATTTTCTCATAAGGAATTTAATTTGCATCAACCCCGTTGGCTAGAGTTCCTTACATCTTATGATCTTAATATTCTTTGTATACTCCCGGAAGGGAAATCATGTTGCCAATGCCCTTAGCCGTAAGCAACAAGTGGTTGTCTTTTTGATGATGTCCGAATGGAATGATCTTTTACCAAGTTCATTGGACGTTTCGATATACTTTGTTTTGTTGAGCTTCGTCTCATTTCTTTTATGGACTAGCGCCCGATGTTCTTTTATGGTGTTCGGTTCGTCGGATGTACCGTTATTGTACTACATCGATGTTCCATCTTATCTGGATCAATGGATGTACCGTTATTATACTACATCGTTGATCCGGTTTATCGGTTCATTGGACGTACCGTTTTTGTACTACGTCGGTGTTCCGAAATTATTCGAGCTTTAGTTTCTCAGGCGTACCATTATTGTACTACGTTATTGCAACAGTTAAATCTTCTGCTATTCATGATGTTTTCCACGTCTTTTATCTTCCGAAATGCCTTAGGGATTCTGATTTTTATTCTTGAGCCTGGCATTATTGAAGAAATGGAAGTTTCGCCTATTTGACTTTTGAGCAACATTTTATTCGCATCATTTCTTCGGAGGTTGAGAGCCTTCGAAATAAAAATGTACTTCTTGTGAAAGTTCAATGGTTCTCAAATCTCGAGGATAGCTCTTGGGAATCCATAGAATTCAACGAGCGAACACGTTCGGACTTACTCTTTCGTGCTCCTTGTGGTGAACTTCTTATTTCAAATTTTATTTTGTGTTGATATGCTTTTATGGTTGTTACTATTTATTTTCTTCTTAAATATTGCGAGGACGCAATTTCTTTAAGGAGGGGAGTCTGTAACAACCCGCATATTTATCGATTGTATATTTAAATATTTCATCGTTCGTCGGATTTTAGTCCGAAAATCTACTTTTAGCAAACAGTCAAATTGGGACTCGAGACCCCTTCCATTGAGATCAAAATGACGTTTGCGACCTTTTTGAGTATAAACTTCGATATGTTTGGAGATAGTAGAATTTTGCTACTTTTCACTTAGGGCTTTGTGTTTGAGTTTCATCCCATTAACCCCAACATAACACCCTAACTCCACTCCACTTCTCTTCATTCACTTTTATTTCCTAATACCTTCAAGCTTTAGATAAAAATGGGGGAAAATAAAAAGAATTAGAAATTCCTAAGCCCTAGTTTCATTTGCAAATCCAAGTTCTAGCTCCAAACTCTAAGAGAAGCATTGGTAAGTATCATCCCCTTCTTCTCCAATTCATTCTCTCTTTGATTTCAGAAAATTCCTAAACCTAATTTGGGGAATGCTTCTCTTTTAAGCTTAGATTCAAGCTTTTTGTCCATAGATTGAAGTGTGTTTGATCTTCCCTTGTCTTCAAGCTTCTCATTCATTGTTTTTGTGTTCAAATGTGAGATTTTTATCTCACATCTATGTCTATAACTATCTTTGATTGTTAGTTATGAATTCCTAACACTTATTCATGTGTATTTGATTTTGATTTGGATTGGTTTTGTGAATATTCCAATTTTTAGTGTTTTGAGTTCAAATCTTCAAAAATCGTAGCTTTGTTGTTTGAACATGTTTTTGGAGATGCATCGAAGAGCCTATAGGGCTGGGTTGTCGATTGGCATAAACCCTTAGTGCCCGTTGCTCGTCCGATTACAATTTGAAAGAGTTGCTCTTCATTTTAATAGGCTGAAAAACAGCCCCAGTGCCAGTCAGTCGACTGACCCTCTGCGGTCAGTCGACTGGCTGTATAAATTTGGCACTTCTGGGGCTGTGCAGAAACAGAGAGTCTCTGTTTTCTATAATCAGTCGACTGGTTCTTTGTGGTCAGTCGACTGACTGCAGGAAATGAAATTTTCATGTTCTGTTCCAGTCGACTGATTACAGAGGACCAGTCGACTGACCTGCTCCTATTGGCCTATTATGCCTATTTTTGTCTATTTCTCTTGTGTTTCCAAATTTAACCGATTCGAATTTATTCCCACTTGTTGTATCAATTGTTATTCGACTTTGATGACTTCTATTTTTGGATTTTTGGGAATATCCATTTTGATGGATTTGATATCGATTTCTTTGGAATTAATTCACTTCTTCGTATGTGAATTTTAGTGATGGATTGTTTCTACAATCATTTTTGTGCTTTGTCACTTTAAAAATATAAAGGATTCAACACTAGTAGTAAATATCAAAACTCTTTTATCAAAACGATTTCAACTCTATTTTAAATATCAAGCTTGTTTATAAAACCGTTTTCCAATCTACTAGTATATACAAACATTTACCTCACTCGTATGAGAAATATAATTAAACGGCTTAGTAAAACAAGTGGTATGAAACACTTGCGTTTACTTCGTCGGTTAATTCTTAGACTTGTTTGATTGAATCTCTTGTGACAATTTTCTAGTGGAGATCTACAATTTGTTCGCAAATATTTAAGTTAAGCTAGTGGTTATGGGACATGATGCTAAACTCATTTATTTACTAGCTTGTTGTAATTGACACTTCTGGATGATCGATGATGATCATTTTATGGTTTAGACTAGCAATGTGTGATGTCTCGTTGTCCATGTGGAGGATTGTACTTCATTTTATTGAGCTTCGTCTCATTTCTCGCATGGGTCATACCTGTTTAGGTGCGTCGATGTTTATTTACACATGGGTCGTACCTATTTAGGTGCGTCGATGTTTGTTTACTTCGTGGAGTAATCGGCTCAATAAGTCGGGGCATGGGGTGTATCTTTCTAGGTGTGTCGATGTTCGTCTATGCATGAGTCGTATCTTTCTAGGTGCGTCTAGGTCCTCGACTTTGCATGGGGTGTATCTTTCTGGGTGCATCGGTGTTAGACATTACACAGGGCGTATCTTTCTAGATACGTCGATGTTGATTTATGCATGGGGCATATCTTTCTAGGTACGTCGATGCTTATTTATGCATAGGGCGTATCTTTCTAGGTGCATCGATGCTAGACATTACATGGGGCGTATCTATTTAGGTGCATCGATGTTTGTCTTTGCATGGGTCGTACCTTTCTAGGTGCGTCGATGTTTGACTGTGCATGGGGCATCTCTATTTAGGTGCATCGATGTTCGGTCTATGGAATAGCGTTCCGTTTGGGATTGGCCATCCTTTTCTTGTGATTTCTGGATTTCTAATTGATGATTTCTGGAATTTATGTTTCACCAACTTTTACAATTGGCATTGATATGTATGTCATTTTATTGTGGCTTGGTGAATGAAATAAAGATTATGACATTCTTTTGATGCTATGAGATTCTTGAGATATTGTATGACTTTTGTGGATTTTCTAATGTATACTTGTCGTAGTATGACATTTTTGGTTATCATACGTCTTTTTATTATATCTCTTCTTATATCTCATTTTATCTGATAATTATAGCTAGACTGATCCGTTTATTATTTTCTTATTAAATAATACTCGGGTCAGACTGAGATATTACAGGTGCTTCTTCTTGTCTTCCTATCTGGAACCATCGTCTGACTTTCGTTAACTACTTAGCTTGTAGTTTTTGTTATATACATTTGAGATAAAGACTCCTTGATGTATACATATTCTTTTTTCTAGCACTTGTATCTATTCTTTTGTGATATTGTGGATTTTATTAGACCGCTACTCTGATGTACACTTTCATGTGTAGTATTCATATTTGTTTCCGCCTTTGTGATATGAATTATCCGTGATTGATTTGTGTTATGTTTATTTCTATATTTGTTTCTGAAGGTTATATAGCCACTGTGTAGTAGCTTTGAGTTTGTATCGACATGTCGGATTTCCTCTTGAGATGAAATGCATGTTATACTACCTGACATATCGGTGCTCGCCCAAAGAAATTACATGGATGGTCGCTCCTCAACAGCCTTATTCTCCGTGCTAGTTGATGGCATTACCTCGTAGTGTCCTTCTCTAGTGTGGGTATAGAGGTGGAATGTCATAATATATATATATATATATATATATATATATATATATATATATATAGACACACACACACAGATATATATATATATATATATATATATATATATGAGTGCTTATATGAATGATCATGTGCATATGAATATGTCTTCATGTATGTACATGTATATGTGCTTATGTATATCACATATCTCTACAACGTTGCACAAGTTCTACATGTTGAATCTTTATGAATCATGATTTCAATTCCCGGTCATATGTTCACATTTTAGTTAATATACATACATACATATATATATATATATATAAAGTTTGAAAATAAATTTCTAATCATTATTAATTAACTAAAATGATCAAATTTGAATTATAAAGCCATATAAATTAATAATAATAATTTTTTCAAAAATTTTTGTTATACCTATGAAGCGATATCAATTTTTCCTTATATTTTCAAATCATATATATATATATAACTATTACAATTTATTCCTTATCACTTTATACTACGTAAAATTGATAATAAACATTTAAAACCCTCATTCAAGTTATTGTAATAATTATTACATCATTAAATATCAATTATTAACTATATTGACCATCTTAATGATGTCATAATTTTTCAAAATAAATAAAATATTTTATTTCATGTTTGAGTTTAAAATCAAAATTAAGTGTAGTATCCAGACCGGTGCACGATGTAGGATAGTCGAAGAACTGTTCATTTAATCGATATTTTCCAAAGGATATATTTTCTTTTATATATATTTCTTTAAAATATGATTACCAGTATTATTTATTATCATTATTTACATTTGAAAATCTTATTTTTGAATATTTTAAAAAAAATCTAAAGTAATGAATTTACGGTTCATTATAGTAAAATTCTTCTAGCTTCAAATTCAGCGAATCTAATTAGCAACGATATGAGTCTAACGCAAAAGGTCGCGTCTAAATCTGACCTCATATGAGCTAGATGTTGAATTTATAAGATTCAAGATTAATTATTTTAAATAATTAACTAATTAAATATTAATTACCCTTAAACATATTTAATTCCTCCTTTCCAAATTTGAAAACACAGCCACCTGTACATGGATGTCGTGCACAAACCCATGCCTCAACACCTTCTCTCCTCCTTATGCAACTTTACCCTCAACGGAATTGTTTGCCACCTCCTCCGTTCAACTCCATGTTACAAATGCAACATAATTATGTGACGATCCGCCTTTCTCTCCACAGAAAGACGCATCATCAATAAAAAGAAAGAGGTAGAAATAGAATAGATAGAAGAAAAGAACTCAACAATATCAGAATCTCACAGTGGAATGAAACAAAATATAATATATAACATAACTGTTGAATAGTCATTTACATCAGAGTTATACAGATACAACAACACAAAATAGACAGTTATAAAAGTCTGTCTATACTACAACTCAAATACAACACATACATCATAGGGATACATCACAGCGGAAACACAATATAACTACAAACGCAGAAGCCTCCTGCTCCATATCTCCTCCAGCATTCGTCAAAGCAGATCTGAATCCCTTGGCTACTCGTAAAAATTTGAGTACCCAAGAATTTAAGAAAAACAGAATAAACTCCGGGTCAGACATGGGTCTGGTGTGAGTAAACGGGTTAAAGTTGCTTAACTTTTAAAAACCTTTGAAAACAAAAGGCATCACGTAAGACTCCCCACACATAAACATGGGTAAGTTTTTACCTTACGCTAACCAAAACATTTGATAGGAAATCTAGTGATATTATAATAGTGTCTAGGGTTTTCAAGTAAATAGAAAATAGCCAAAATTGTTACATCTATTAAATTCCAGCTACTTGTCACAAAAGTGGGTAATACAATCAAAACCGTAAGGGCACGTAGAAAGAATGGGTTTCCATCAATGGCAGGGCTACTGGGGTTCCGCCCGTCATAGTACATGGCCTAGATCACCGTATCGAGGATCCACCCTAAATCCCCTGCAACACAAAGCCAGAACCATTCCTTACTGAACGGTCCCGAACAAGACAACCTCGGCGATTCTAGCTAGCAACCGCCCACACAGCTGAATAAAAAGGGACATCTAGACAGGGGTAAATCTCGTCCTACTTGGGCATGACCCACTTAGACTTGCTGCATCTCCCCTGTTTTAGCCATTCTCGATTGATGAGGCTTGAGGCTATGATTACCTTTATAGAACACATCTATCTTAGAATGCTCATCGTCCACCTGACGATGTTCTGAAAGCATTCAATCCATACAAGTTCGTTCCGGGTTCGAACGAAATCGAAGGCATTATTTCGTTACACTCATTTTGGAATCACCCTCAATGTTAACGACAATAACCCTTGCACTCGGAAAACTCCATCTCGAACCTGAAAGTACTATCTACGTTATACTCGTATTAGAATCACCCTCAGAGTTTTTAACGACATATAGTTCTTACACTTCGAGTCTTCAACTCGATCTTCACTTGAATTCACGACATAACGTTTAACTTGGATCGATGTGGTTTTCGGATAATCAAATTTGACACCCGATCCCGGTCTCATTGAACCAAACGTGTTTAAAGGTTTAAACAATTCAATTCAATTCAATTCAATGCTTTGAATTCACACAGCATTAACATAGATAAATATCCTACATTTATCATAAATATATCCAATATAGAATGTCACAACATATCATCAATAGATATCATCCAATTCCGACTTTGAACAAACAATCATCCATAAGCATTATCAATTCATATCATAATTAATTTAGTTACTTAAATTAAATTAATCCCTTAAGAATTAATCACTTAATCTTGCTTATACAATCATTAATTAATTACTAATCTTAATTAATTAATCACTCCTTGATTAACTTAATTAATTAATCACTCCTTGATTAACTTAATTAATCAATTAATTAATCCCTAATCCCAGATAAATTATTCTTTAATTATCAATTAATAAACCTTAATTATTAATTAATCTCCTTTAATACAAAGTAATTAATCCTTAATTACTTTCATAATCAATTAATTAACCTTTAATTAACTGATTAATTATCCATCAACTATCGATTAATAACCTTAATTATTAATCAATATTTCTTAATACAAATTAATTAATCCATAATTACTTTTTATAATTAATTAATTAACCATTAATTAACTAATTAATTATCTCTTAATTATTAATTAATAAACCTAGTTATTAATTATTAATTAACAACTTAATTACAAATTAATTACTCCTTAATCACCAGTTAATTAATCTTTAATTAATCCTTAATTAATTGTTAATATATCCTAAATTAATAGTTAATCAATCCTTAATTATCATTTGATAAATCCTTAATCACATTTGATTAATCAAGTAATTTCCACTTAACAACTTCTTAATTAATCCTTAATTATAGATTAATTATCCTTTAATTATTAATTAATAATACTTAATTTATTTATTAATAAAACTTAACCACAAGTTAAGCACTTCTTAATTACTAGTTAAGTAACCTTTAATTACATAATTAACAACTCATTAATTACTTAGTTAATAAATCTTAATTACTAGATTAATTAAGTCTTAATTACACTTAATTACTTGATTTATTAAGCTCTGATCATTAATTAATAATCTAGTTAATGATTTTTTAATTACAATTTAATTAATCTTGAATTAATTAATCTTTAATCCTTAATCATTCTTTAAATTAACTTAATCAAAATTAAGATATTAAAACCTTAATTAAGACAAAACATTATCTTATAAATGCTTTAATTTCCCTTAACATATTTACATCATTTATCTTATAACTATCTTTACTTAATTAAATTATTAATTAAGTTTTTAGAATAAAACAATCATTTAACTTGATAAATTAAAGTTATCAAAACACAACTTTAAATAACTTAAAATATTTATCAATTTATAGTTTTAAAAACTAGTTTCAATTTGAATTTAAAACTTGTCTTTTTATATAAACTATTAAAATTATTTTCATAACGCAACTTAAAATCACTTTAAAATTTCTTAACAAAGTTTAAATTTAACATACTTCAAAACTTCATAATCAAAACTTTTAAGAAAACATTTATTAAACATCAAGTAATTTATATAAGAGTTTTAAACCAATTAAAAAAAATTAAATTGCAAAAACCAAGTTTTAAAACTTTCAAAATCTTAAAAACAGTTTAAAGCTTCTGCTTCGGGTCGAACCCGAAGCTTACTCGGGTCAAACCCGAGTTTCACTTCTTCTCCTTTTTCTTTTTAAACTTTGATTAAATTTAAGTTTCAAATTCTACAGGAACACTTTCAACATACTCGAGAACGAACTCGAGCTTCCCACCCCAACACTCGAACATGACATCGAGCAATCTCACGAGCCAAAAATACTGACACCCAAAACGACTCCGTGCACATGCACACCGCCGTTTTTTGTCTCCGACCATCGTCAGTGCCTCCGGCACGTCACTCATCAACACTACAACACAAAACGACCACCCAAATGCTCGCACGTGCCTCGAATTGAAATCGAGCAACTCTGATGGTCCTGAACCCAGAACAACCTTCAGCAAATTTGCTTCGTCCTCAACACTCCGACCACCAGAGGTCAGACCCTTTTGGCCACACCCTGCTGAACCCCTATGCTACCCATCCCCTGAGTTTCACCACTCTCGATCACCCTGAGACAAAGCACGGACCACAAACTTAAGCTCCAACTAAAACTAGGGTTTAAAACAAATTTCGACCACCGCCAACGCCACAGCCCTCTGTAGCCTCAACCACCATTTTTTCCTGAACCCCGATTACCACCTCCACCTCCAGTAGTATTCCCGACCACCCCAAATGTTCCAACCTCCAGAAATCACCCAAAACCCAGTTTCCAGAAAACCCCAAAATTCTCATTCATTCCAACATTAGAAATTTTGATTTTTGTTTTAAAAATCATAAATTCCAATGATGATTCGAGATATATACATGAATCAATATAATACCATATTTAAATTATTACATTATTCAAGTTCCCACTGCATTTTCTTGTTTACAGGAAATTTTCCAACTTAACTCACTTAAACATATTTTCATAATCTAGATAGAATTTAAACTTGACTAATTTGTCTGAAAATCCAAAGATGCAAAGTGTTTAGATGGGATGTTTTTAAATTTTTATTTGTTTTTCAAACCTTTGTAATCAGGTATGAACAGAGAAGCACCAATTTCAGGCATGCAGATTCAAATACATCCATCTCTACAGTTTTTATACTACAATCTACACATGCAGGCATTATTGTCAATCCTTGCTTTCATATTTTTACAATTTGAATCTTGTTGATTTAAACAAATTTTGTTTAAACATCTCAACATAAAACCAACCAGAGAAGTAACTAACTAATTTTGAATTTATTTTACACCTTGTAGTTCAAAACAGAAAGAAACTGACATGCACACACATTAACACATTCATCTATATATATGCAGTAATACCACAAACAATCATCATTATCGCAGCAATTATTTAAGCAACAATATTAACCTACTTAAGATTTAAATTTAGATGTTTACTCACCTTTTTTAAAAAACAGAGCTTGAAACTGGAATGGAAAAACTGAAGCCCCCTTTTGGAAATTTAAAAACTGTTGTTGCTTGATTCCTGAAAGCTTTGATTTCTGATACTTGTCTTTGCTTTAAGACTTTGATAATTTGTTGGGTTGCCAGGTTGTATTTACACTTCAAACTTGATTCACAGGCTTGCAATTTTGAAAAAACTACAGGCTTTTGATTAATGCTTGATAAAAGAGGTTATCGGGTTTCAAAATCTGATGTTTTGATTTGCTGTTGAGATGATTACATGCTTGATAAAAAGCATTGCATGGTTTGGCTTTTGAGGATTTTGGGTTGAAGATTGACTACAACTTGTTTTTGAGGAGATCAGTATTTGAAAAAAAAATGCTACAGGCCTTTGGAAAAAAATTTGGTTTGAAGAATTAAACAAGTTGTGTTGAGGAAATTTACAGATTTTGGTTTTTCAGTTTGAACTTTTGTAAAAAAAATGTTTTCAGTTTGATTTTGAGAAATTAAATACAAGAGTGGTCATTAATTTCTGAATGCAAAGAATAAGAATAAAGAAGGAAATGGGAGTTTATATGATAAAATTTATGGTTTATTAAAGAAAAAGAAAATTAGAAAAAGACACTTGTATTCAATGAGTTTTAGAAATGAACACATGTCATTCCTTATTTTTAAATGATTTTAAAAACCATTTATTATTAAATTTCCTAATATGTATATGCTTTTATAAACTTATAAATCCTTTTTCTTATTTTATAAAAATAAAACTTTTAAAAGAAAATCACATAAAAACTAATTAGATTCTTAATAAAATCATATAAAATTATTTGATTCATTTTAAATGCTAATTTAAATACTTTTGCATTTATTTACTACTAAATAAATATTTTCCAAATTTATATAAATAAAATCCTTTTGTTTTAAATTAATATAAAACAAATCTTATTTTTAAAATAAAAACTTTATTCACATATTCATTTATATCCAAAATTATTCCAAGATATAAATTCTTTTTACATTACAAATTTCAATTCAAATTTCAAATTTTTAATCCAAATTCAATTTAAACTTCAATTTAAGATCAAATCAAATATATTTATATTAAATTAAACAAACACATTATTAAATTTAGTAATATTAAATTCAAATTTTAAAGTTAACTTTTAAATAAGTATATATTTAAACAACACTTATTAAATTAAAATGTTAAGCCTATCAAAATAAAATTTATAAGATAACACAAATTAAATAATTATTCCATTTAAAATCAATTTATCTCTAAATTTAAAATCATCACATAAATTTTATTTTGGTTATTTATATTTGAAGATAACAATTTTATCAATTTTAAATAATTTAATTAAGGGATTATCACCTTTTAAATTCCCCGAAATTCCGGGATATTACATTCCTCCCCCCTTAAAAGAATTTCGTCCTCGAAATTTAAAATAAAGATAATCCAAAATCTTTTATTTCATTTTAACCATTCAAGCATTCCTATTAACCATTCACTATCAACAACAATCCATTCAGACAAACAATTTATTTAAACAAACAATTCATTCAATCAAACAATCCTAGCTATCCGGACATAGATCCAGATAAGTCTTCCTAAAACTATTCAGAGTTTCCCAAGACAAACTATGAAATCCTAACTCCACAACAAAAGATAGATCGTTCACGTATTTCCTCAGATGAGGTACGTGAAAAACAATGTGAATTCCAGCCATCCAAACTGGCAATTCAATCCTGAAGACTACGACATTAATCTTCTCCTGATAAGCTCCACCATCGCAGATACCTCATAGACCAAAACTGGACCAAGAACCAGACGATCTCCCGACTCTTCCTAATAGAATGGAAATCTACACGGTCTTCTAAACAAGGCTTCACAGGATGCTAGATACTCACCCAATAACTATACGAGAATTCCAATAAATGCAGATGGTCCTTCCAACATCCACCAAAATCCAAAACACAAGCTCTCTCAAATCTCTAAGATTTGGTTCAGCCTTTCCGTTGGTCTGGGAATGATAGGCATAGGCTGTATCCAAATTAAATCTTGAATCCCAAGCTGATCTGTAAAGCCTCCCAAACTAGCTGGAGAAGATAAGATCACTATTGCTAACAATGCTGGCTGAAACATCTAGCAGTCAGACAAACTCTCAAGAAAACTCAGCCAAAGATGCTACAGAACGGATTGCCTTAACCAAAATAAGATGGATGTTCTTGGTCAATTGGTCTACAATCACATATATTCCTTTAATTCCCACTTTGGTCTTTGGCAAACCGTCGATGAAATCCAAAGTAGTCACTTCCCACTGTAACTTTCAAAAGTTGCAACAAACCGGCGGTCTTCTGCTGATCACCAACATCTGCTAACAGATCGCACATCCAAAGATGAAAGCAGCTACATCCTACTTCGTGCTTGGCCACTAGAAAACTCTCTTCATATCCATATATCTCTGAACACCTTGGGTTGGACACAACCTGGAGCAATGACTTCCTGCCAAAACTTCTTGCTTCAAAATCCAAGAATTCGAAACACAAACCCTTCCGATGATCCTCAATGTTCCCTTGACCATACATCTCAAAACTGGAACACTGACCATCATTGACTCTCTTTATCCATCTCAGACACACACAAACGTCCGAGCAGATCTCAAACTTATTCTTGCCATCAGAGATAGCTAGAACAGGCACACTAGTCAGCCTTGCCTTCAAATCCAAGAAAATCTCTTCACACTCAGGTCCACTTATACTTCCTGTAGAACTCTGCCAAACCAGAAAACTTGGGTTGCTTCTACTCCTGAATAGTAGCTATCCAGGCTGGATCTACAGAAACACCATCGCTAAAAACAAAATGCTTGCCCAAAACCTCTAACACTAACTCCAAATGTCGCTAGCTCTCCTCTTCGGACTTGGAGTAGACAAGAAAAACATTGATGAACACAAGAACAACTTATACCACACATCCCAAAAACTTTATTCATCAAATCCACATAGGATCTCAAAAGACTTATCCGTCTAGGCCATAAGACAACAGCTGAAATCCAACTGGGTAAAACTAGGCTAATCCATAGGCACTACTTCCGAAACTAGAACGATCCAAATCTCTATCTCCCGATGAGGAAAATCTCCGCTCCCTTAGAATATTCGTAAAATAACTGACCACCTCGATGGACTCTACACCTTCTGGAGATGCCTTACTCCATGCAGAAGATGACTCAAAAGAACTCTGGCATCATCGCAAGTCACTTTTGCGATTCTTCCTAACTCAGCCACCAAAGATACAATAATCCTTGCTTCTCACATCAACAGCCCAATACCATCCAACCAATCCAAATCCCAAATAAGATCAAAACCCTTTAGATAAATAAAAGTTCTCTAGAAAAATTATGGGGGAGATAAGAAAATCTTAAGCCTCTACAGATCTGAACTATCTTTGTTACTCCATCTATAGGGTTAGATACAAAGGTAGGAGGGTCAATTAAACAAAGAGAGAGATAAAACTCTTCTAGAACTCATGTTGGAAATACGAACAGATAACCAACAAATTTATATAGGTATATAGTTATATAAAAATTACAAATACACGCTCTCAAGATAGACTCCAGATCCTAGGTATTATCTCAACCTACACTCTGATACCAAGTGTGACGACCAGCCTTTCTCTCCACGGAAAGACGCATCATCAATAAGAAAGAAGAGGTAGAAATAGAATAGATAGAAGAAAAGAACTCAACAATATCAGAATCTCACAGCGGAACGAAACAAAATATAATATATAACACAGCTATTACATAGTCATTTACATCAGAGTTATATAGATACAACAACACAAGATAGACAGTTATAAAAGTCTGTCTATACTACAACTCAAATACAACACATACATCATAGGGATACATCACAGCAGAAACACAATATAACTACAAACGCTGAAGCCTCCTGCTCCATATCTCCTCCGGTATTCGTCAAAGCAGACCTGAATCCCTTGGCTACTCGTAAAAATTTGAGTACCCAAGAGTTTAAGAAAAACAGAATAAACTCCAGGTCAGACATGGGTCTGGTGTGAGTAAACAGGATAAAGTTGCTTAACTTTTAAAAACCTTTAAAAACAAAAGGTATCACGTAAGACTCCCCACACAAAAACATCGGTAAGTTTTTACCTTGCGCTAACCAAAACATTTGATAGGAAATCCAGTGATATTATAATAGTGTCTAGGGTTTTCAAGTAAATGGAAAATAGCCGAAATTGTTACATCTATTAAATTCCAGCTACTAGCCACAAAAGTGGGTAATACAATCAAAACCGTAAGGACGCGTAGGAAGAATGGGTTTCCATCAATGGCAGGGCTACTGGGGTACCGCCCGTCACAGTACGTGGCCTAGATCACCGTACCGAGGATCCACCCTAAATCCCCTACAACACAAAGCCGGAACCATTCCTTACTGAACAGTCCCAAACAAGACAACCTCGACTATTCTAGCTAGCAACCGCCCACACAGCCGAATAAAAAGGGACATCTAGACAGGGGTAAATCTCGTCCTTCTTGGGCATGACCCACTTAGCCTTGCTGCACCTCCCCTGTTTTAGCCATTCCTGGTTGATGAGGCTTGAGGCTATGATTACCTTTATAGAACACATCTATCTTAGAATGCTCATCGTCCACCTGACGATGTTCTGAAAGCATTCAATCCATACAAGTTCGTTCCGGGTTCGAACGAAACCGAAGGCATTATTTCGTTACACTCATTTTGGAATCACCCTCAGAGTTAACGACAATAACCCTTGCACTCTGAAAACTCCATCTCGAACCTGAAAGTACTATCTACGTTATACTCGTACTGGAATCACCCTTAGAGTTTTTAACGACAGATAGTTCTTACTCTTCGAGTCTTCAACTCGATCTTCACTTGAATTCACGACCTAACATTTAACTTGGATCGATGTGGTTTTCGGATAATCAAATTTGATACCTGATCCCGGTCTCATTGAACTAAACGTGTCTTAAAGGCCAAGTAGTTTAAAGGTTTAAACAATTCAATTCAATTCAATAAAATTCAATGCTTTGAATTCACACAACATTAACACATATAAATATCCTACATTTATCATAAATATATCCAATATAGAATGTCACAACATATCATCAATAGATATCATCTAATTCAGACATTCAACAAACAATCATCCATAAGCATTATCAATTCATATCATAATTAATTTAATTACTTAAATTAAATTAATCCCTTAAGAATTAATCACTTAATCTTGCTTATACAATCATTAATTAATTACTAATCTTAATTAATTAATCACTCCTTGATTAATTTAATTAATCAACTAATTAATCCCTAATCCCATATAAATTATTCTTTAATTATCAATTAATAATCCTTAATTATTAATTAATCTCCTTTACTACAAAGTAATTAATCCTTAATTACTTTCATAATCAATTAATTAACCTTTAATTAACTGATTAATTATCCATCAATTATCGATTAATAACCTTAATTATTAATCAATATTTCTTAATACAAATTTATTAATCCATAATTACTTTTTATAATTAATTAATTAACCATTAATTAACTAATTAATTATCTCTTAATTATTAATTAATAAACCTAATTATTAATTATTAATTAACAACTTAATTACAGATTAATTACTCCTTAATCACCAGTTAATTAATCTTTAATTAATCCTTAATTAACTGTTAACCTATCCTTAATTAACAGTTAATCAATCCTTAATTACCATTTGATAAATCCTTAATCACATTTGATTAATCAAGTAAATACCTCTTAACAACTTCTTAATTAATCCCTAATTACGGTTTAACTATCCTTTAATTATTAATTAATAATACTTAATTTATTTATTAATAAAACTTAACCACAAGTTAAGCACTTTTAATTACTAGTTAAGTAACCTTTAATTACTTAATTAACAACTCATTAGTTACTTAGTTAATAAATCTTAATTACTAGATTAATTAAGTCTTAATTACACTTAATTAGTTGATTTATTAAGCTCTGATCATTAATTAATAATCTAGTTAATGATCTTTTAATTACAATTTAATTAATCTTGAATTAATCAATCTTTAATCCTTAGTCATTTATTAATCAAGTAAATTATTTTTCCTTAATTAATTTCTTAACCAATCCTTTATAATTAACTAATTAATTAAACTTAATTTCTTTAAATTAACTTAATCAGAATTAAGATATTAAAACCTTAATTAAGATAAAACATTATCTTATAAATGCTTTAATTTCCCTTAACATATTTACATCATTTATCTTATAACTATCTTTACTTAATTAAATTATTAATTAAGATTTTAGAATAAAACAATCATTTAACTTGATAAATTAAAGTTATCAAAACACAACTTTAAATAACTTAAAATATTTATCAATTTATAGTTTTAAAAACTAGTTTTAATTTGAATTTAAAACTTGTCTTTTATATAAACTATTAAAATTACTTTCATAACCCAACTTAAAATCACTTTAAAATTTCTTAACAAAGTTTAAATTTAACAAACTTCAAAACTTCTTAATTAAAACTTTTAAGAAAACATTTATTAAACATCAAGTAATTTATATAAGAGTTTTAAACCAATTAAAAAAATTTAAATTGCAAAAACCAAGTTTTAAAACTTTCAAAATCTTAAAAACAGTTTAAAGCTTCTGCTTTGGGTCGAACCCGAAGCTTACTCGGGTCAAACCCGAGTTTCACTTCTTCTCCTTTTTTTTAAAAAAAAACTTTGATTAAATTTAAGTTTCAAATTCTACAGGAACACTTCCAACATACTCGAGAACGAACTCGAGCTTCCCACCCCAACACTCGAACATGACATCGAGCAATCTCACGAGCCAAGAATACTGACACCCAAAACGACTCCGTGCACATGCACACCGCCGTTTGTTGTCTCGGACCATCGTCATTGCCTTCGGTACGTCACTCATCAACACTACAACACAAAACGACCACCCAAATGCTCGCACGCGCCTCGAATTGATATCGAGCATCTCTGATGGACCTGAACCCAAAACAACCTTCAGCAAATTTGCTTCATCCTCAACACCCCGACCACCAGAGTTCAGACCCTTCTGGCCACACCCTGCTGAACCCCTATGCTACCCATCCCCTGTGTTTCGCCATGCTCGATCACCCGGAGACAAAGCACGGACCACAAACTTAAGCTCCAACTAAAACTAGGGTTTAAAACAAATTCCGACCACCGCCAACGCCACAGCCCTCTATAGCCTCAACCACCATTTTTGCCTGGACCCCCATTACCACCTCCACCTCCAGTAGTATTCCCGACCACCCCAAATGTTCCAACCTTCAGAAATCACCCGAAACCCAATTTCCTGAAAACCCCAAAACTCTCATTCATTCCAACATTAAAAATTTTGATTTTTGTTTTAAAAATCATAAATTCCAATGATGAATCGAGATATATACATGAATCAACATAACACCACATTTAATTTATTACATTGTTCAAGTTCCCACTGCATTTTCTTGTTTACAGGAAATTTTCCAACTTAAATCACTTAAACATATTTTCATAATCTAGATAGAATTTAAATTTGACTAATTTGTTTGAAAATCCGAAGCTGCAAAGTGTTTAGATGGGATGTTTTTAATTTTTTTTCTTTTCAAACCTCTGTAATCAGGTATGAACAGAGAAGCACCAATTTCAAGCATGCAGATTCAAGTACATCCATCTCTACAGTTTTTATACTACTATCAACACATGCAGGCATCATTATCAATCCTTGCTTTCACATTTTTACAATTTAAATCTTGTTGATTTAAACAAATTTTGTTTAAACATCTCAACATAAAACCAACCAGAGAAGTAACTAACTGATTTTGAATTTATTTTACACCCTGTAGTTCAAAACAGAAAGAAACTGACATGCACACACATTAACACATTCATCTATATATATGCAGTAATACCACAAATAATCATCATTTTCACAGCAATTATTTAAGCAACAATATTAACCTACTTAAGATTTAAATTTAGATGTTTACTCACCTTTATAAAAAAAAAGAGTTTGAAATTGGAATGGAAAAACTGAAGCCCCCTTTTGGAAATTTGAAAACTGTTGTTGCTTAATTCCTGAAAGCTTTGATTTCTGATACTTGTCTTTGCTTTAAGACTTTGATAATTTGTTAGGTTGCCAGGTTGTATTTACACTTGAAACTTGATCCACAGGCTTGCAGTTTTGAAAAAACTATAGGCTTTTGATTAATGCTTGATAAAAGAGGTTACTGGGTTTCAAAATCTGATGTTTTGATTTGCTGTTGAGATGATTACAGGCTTGATAAAAAGTATTATAGGGTTTGGCTTTTGAGGATTTTGGGTTGAAGATTGGCTACAACTTGTTTTTGAGGAGATCAATATTTGAAAAAAAATGCTATAGGCCTTTGGAAAAAATTTTGGTTTGAAGAGTTAAAGAAGTTGTCTTGAGGAAATTTACAGATTTTGGTTTTTCAGTTTGAACTTTCGTAAAAAAAAAAAAATTCAGTTTGATTTTGAGAAATTGAATACAAGAGTGGCCATTAATTTCTGAATTCAAAGAATAAGAATGAAGAAGGAAATGGGAGTTTATATGATAAAATTTATGGTTTATTAAAGAAAAAGAAAACTAGAAAAAGACACTTGTTCAAAATTTGTTTACATTTGTCACAAATCATTGCTTAATTTATAACATATGTATTCAATGAGTTTTTGAAATGAACACATGTCATTCCTTATTTTTAAATTATTTTTAAATGATTTTAAAAACCTTTATTATTAAATTTCCTAATATGTATATGCTTTTATAAACTTATAAATCCTTTTACTTATTTTATAAAAATAAAACTTTTAAAAGAAAATCACATAAAAACTAATTAGATTCTTAATTAAATCATATAAAATTATTTGATTCATTTTAAATGCTAATTTAAATACTTTTGCATTTATTTACTATTAAATAAATATTTTCCAAATTTATATAAATAAAATCCTTTTGTTTTAAATTAATATAAAACAACTCTAAAAACTTTATTCACATATTCATTTATATCCAAAACTATTCCAAGATATAAATTATTTTTAAATTACAAATTTTAATTCAAAATTTAAATTTTAAATCCAAATTCAATTTAAACTTCAATTTAAGATCAAATCAAATATATTTATATTAAATTAAACAAACACTTTATTAAATTTAGAAATATTAAATTCAAATTTTAAAGTTAACTTTTAAATAAATATATATTTAAACAACACTTATTAAATTGAAATGTTAAGCCTGTCAAAATCAAATTTATAAAATAACACAAATTAAATAATTATTCCATTTAAAATCAATTTATCTTTAAATTTAAAAATATCACATAAATTTTATTTCGGTTATTTATATTTGAAGATAACAATTTTATCATTTTTAAATAATTTAATTAAGGGATTATCTCCTTTTAAATTCCCTGAAATTCCGGGATATTATAAATTATCACAACAACATGAAGCTCACCATTACCTCTCTCATCGCAATATTGAACTAGAGGCTACCACTCCAAAAATGACGCGCCGATACTCGACTACACCACTTCAAACTCTACCCACAATTGCTCCACATGACGAGAAACGCCACATAACAAACCACAAAACACATCACCTATCACCGCTCGAATCAATGGTAATTTGAAACCCTAGCTCGGTGCCTATTTATGACCAAATTGTCAAACGTCACTGCAACCTCCAAAATCCTATTGATGTGTAGATCTATTCAATACGGTTCCAAAGATCATATTTTGTAATTTTCATGGAGTATTTTATTTTGTTTTGATTTTTGAAGGTGAAAACTTGATTTTTACATTTAATGTAAGAATAAAAATGAAAGAGTGGGAAAAAGAAAAGCAAATGGTAAGAGTGAGAAAAGTTTGATGTTTCGAATAAGCTAAGTATTGAGTTTGCTTTATTATGCAATTTCCAGCGCGTTGCAACAAAGAATTTCATTCAAGTAAGAAGCACGAATGACAAAATAAAAATACTATCGCACACAAAAGCACGATAAGATCCCAAAAATAATAATTTATACTGGTTAGTTTATTCTAAAAATTATAATAATACCAACGTTTGTAGGAAAATCGTCAAACGATAATTTAAATATTTTCCAAATTATAAATTACGAAAAAATCAAATAAATTCATTTAAAAATATGTTAATAAAACCCAAGTCATTTTATTAACAACTGATTTCCTTATTATTTATTTGAAATGTTTATTACTGTAAATAAATTTACGAAATGAGTTCACCATTATTATTCATTAATTAGAAGGAGTTCAATAAGATTATTAAATCCGTTAGATTAATAATTAATTCACAATTCAAATTTATAAATAATACCTATATTTGAATATAAGTTATTTATATTTTGAAAACCAATTATTTAAATATTCAAAATTAATTAAATATTCAAAAATCAAAACGATAAAATTCATGGATGTTACAATTTCCACGCTTGGAATTGTAACCATTCTCTCTAAAACAGACCTAAATTCCTGCCCAGAAAGACCGATCGAAACTCAGACTCATTCCAAAGCTGGCTGTTGGTTGGTATAAAAAATAATACAGAACTATATATACACACATCCAGAACTCATAATGGAAGGATAAATATAATAAAAGAAACAGTACCCATTTCATTTAAAGTTCAAATGTCATAAAATCCATAACATAATACCAATAATAACCGTCACATATCCATAGTAGAACAATACCAAAACATAACAATTTTTTGATGGGTACATCAGAAAGTAACATGAACAAATAAATAGATAACTACCACAAGTTTCCTCCCCGCATCCATTTCAACATCGCATTTCCTAACCTGTGTTGTAATGAGGAGTGAGTCAGAACAACATATGTCTGGGTAATAAAAATCTCAAATCTTATTATAATAGTACGTGGACACTATAGTTTAAGTAAGAATGTGTCTAGCATATATGATCATATTATAAATTTTCAACCGTAAGCCTTAAGGCTTTCCCAATCCAACCCAATAATCCATATTTATCATCAATAATGTTAGAACAATGTAAAAGGTAGTACCCAAGTGTAACGACCCAGAATTTCTGTCATTTGAAATTCGTATATTTAATTGATTTTAAATATTAACAAGTAAAATTTTTAAGTCGAATAAATTTTATTTCGAATATCTAGATTTAATTGGATAATTAAATCGATAATTTAATATTTGATATTACAGAAATAATTGGAAATTGGGTTTAATCTGATTAAAATTGATATGTAAAGTAGTATTAAATCATATTAGAGTTAGAATGATATTATAGAACTTTTAAAATTGAATTAAAAGTTAATTTGTAGAAATTGAATATTTTAATATTAAATGACGAGTAAAAATAGTCATTTTTCAAACAGTCTTGGATTTCGACAAAACTAGTTTCATCGGATCCGTAATGTTAAATTATTGTAGGATTTCAAATTTCGTGTCAATCGGATTTACGGTTTGTCCGGGGCAAGCTAAAACGCGTAGAAATCGGTTTAAATGAATTTTAAATTTAAATAGTCGATTTGAAAACCTATCTTCCAAATACGATCGAATTGCCTCCCGATATATATTCCATTGCGTTCGAAATAGGGGTAAAACATTATAAACGCCAGGCAGCACGCTTCGTTTGGAGTTCGGAAAAATTTCGGGTGAATAGTGCACGGAAATTTTCTATAAAAGGACATTTTATTTTTCACATTTGCAAACCAATCTAGGGTTTCTAACCTAGCCTCCAGTTTTACAATCAATGGCTAAAATTTTCAAATTTTCTTCCTTGATTCTCTTCCAATCCGTAGACAATTACGCAAATTCTTCAACTACACTCCTGTAGAACATCGAGAGAACTATACATTCAACGGTTATGATCAAAAATCTCGTGGTGGATAGACGGCAATTTTGGTTTGAAGACGTCAAGTTCGTTCAGGTTTTCAAGGAGGAGGGGGGCCGAGCTTGGCCAAATCACGGCCGAGAGTTGGGGGAAGAATGTGCTTTCGCCTGGTGGTTGTTGATAGGCTTCGAAGTGGTGGAGTAAGTGGCGTTAATTAGGGTTTGTAGGCAGCCATATGGGTTCTTCGAACGTGAAGTAACCTGGGGGGAAGAAGATGATGGCAACGACTTGGATCTGCAGTATCAAAAACGTGCGGCCCTGATTGATTTCATGGTTTAATAATAAAATAAAATGCTAAATTATATTATTTAAATTCGTATAATGTTTAAAAGTGTATAACTTTATCATACGAGATCCGTTTCGCATGAAATAGATTGCGTTGTAATTGTATTGACGAATACTACGCGATGGAGCTATTTGGAGTCGATTGGAGCTAGTGATAATTTAGGATAAAATTAAATGCGTGTTCAATTTTATTCGAAATAAAACACTGCAACTGTTATTGAAAGCAAGACGAGAACTTCTCACTCAATCGAATTTGTTTCGATTTAAATTTTAAATAGTTAGATTTAAAATTGCTAGATTGTGTTGATTTTAAGCTCGGATGATAAATTGCCATCCGTTGTATTGAAATAGACCCTATACGCCGCATATTAAGCGGAGGTTACTATATTAAACACATATACCGCAATATTCCACCTTGAAGTGGAATTGGTATTATATATGTACTTGGAGTTGATTTCCCGCATTATATAGCGGATGAGACCCTATTGCGCCGCATAATAGCGGATAATATTTTATATAAATCCATGTACCGCGATATTCCGTCTTGAAATGGGATTGGTATTGTGCTAACATTTGTGGATGCAGGGAAACAGGTTGGAGGGATCCAACTGGATTCCTCAAATAATTGAATTTATTTCAATGTTGTGTGTTGATTATTTATAATCTCTGTGTGATTATCTTTGTGATTGAAATCATTGAAGGCTAAAATTTAGCCGAATATAATTTTGGAATCGTCAGATACCGGAAATAAATAAATATAGATTTTGAAAAATTCAGGTTGAAAGTTTATATTAAAAATTATGATGTTTTGAGAAATATAGTTGAAAGATGGTTTTTGGAAATATGAAGTTGATTTTTTTTATAAAATAATTTAAATGATGATTTTTGAATTTATTTTTAAAAAGCTTTATATATAAGATTTATAAAATTGGATTTTTATAAATCAAAATGTTGAAATTATAAAGGAGTTTTAAAGCTGTTTTTAAAATGTATTAAGTATCAAAACCATAGATTTCAACATTCATTGTTGAAATAGACGTTTCGAGAATTAAAAAGGGAATGGTGGACTATAATACTGTTGTTATAGTAAATGATTTTCGAAAGGAAATGTTTTATATAGTATTGGGATTTATATATCTATCTTAATTTCGAATCCCTATACTAGTGATTTTGGGTTGTCGTAACGATGTTTTATGCAACATTCGTTTTGACTCAAATAAATGTGTTTAAGAGAATGTTTTCCTTAAAGAATAAAATATATACTTAATTGTGATTTAAGTATATTGAATATTTTTCAAATGTTGAAAATAAATAGATTTGTGAGTTACTTATTATTAAATAAGTATGGAAATGTTTTCCAATATGAAGTGAAATGTTTTGAGATTATATCTTTTAAAGATAAGTTGAAAGTGAATATTTGAAATTGATTTGAAAATCGTATACCAGTGGATACTTGGAAATTTAAATTCAGCATGGAATTTATAAAGGAAAGGGAAATTTGTTTAAAAATAAACATTGATTTTTTTTGAAGTGTGGAAATAAATTTCCGGATTTGGAACGTAAATTAAAATAAATCGGTAGGGATTTATTTAATTGGTTTAAATGAACCATTTTGAAATGAAAGTGTATTCTCCCTGGAAAGCCGAATAAAATTTCTGAATAGCTTTGAAAGACATATATATATATAAATAAATAAATATATATATATATATATATATAATTCTAGAATTGGTTTTGAAAAGGATACTTTGGAGAAATTAACTTCTTAAATTGTTTTAAATCCTTTAAGTAAAGATTTATTAAGTTGATACAGAAATGATTATTTCTAAGATTTAATCAATAATTATTTTAGAAAATAGTTATTTAAATAGTTATACTCTATCTACTAATTTTATTTTGAAAATTAGTTTGGACTTAAGTTATATGTAATATTGGTATAATATTTTTATAACTAATATTTTAAGTAAAGTGTTTAAAGGAAAATAATTTATTTCAAAGTGTTTTCCCGATATATTTTGAATAAGTGTTATGAATTATTTTTAAAGTATTTGAACTCGATAGATTTCCAGTAAAAAAGAATAAATATTTGGAAATGTTTCCGCGTAAGGAAAAATGATTTGAATTTTTTTTTCAAAAGTTGTAAAGGTGAAAAGTGATTTGAAATTTGTTTTCAAATGGTTGAAGTGTGGAAAAATATATCTTGTAAAGATATTTTTGGAAAATAAATAATTTGGGAAATTATTTGGAATCTGGTGATGTTGTGCATATCTATTGATAGTTAAATAACCGACTATCAATATTTACCTTTAAATGGGTATTTGTTGTGATTTGCTTGAATTGAATGCTACACTTATTTTAAAATAAGCGCTCATTATTTGGTTTGGCCGGAAGAGGACCTTTGGGTCATGAATCCCATTCCGAATCGTGATCCGTCGAAATGGATAACATTTGAAGACCGGTGTTGAAGACCGGATATCCGAAAACGGAAGGATTATCGTCGAATGTCTCTGCATCGACTGATCTCCGATATAGAGATTTTATCACCCTTTGTGATGGAAATCCGGACGTGATTAGTGAATATCCGGATTGCAAGGGATTCTTTGGAAGTGCCTTCGGTTCCGTTCGATCCCGGAACGGAATTGTATGGATGTGTGACATTACACTTTGAGATGTAAAGCTAGTTTCTATCAAATACATTTCTGTTGGTGGCGGAGAATTTATTCTTTTAGGTTAACACCCTTCTCTGAGATGTATGAGCTCAGAGGTTATGTAGTTGATGGTTACTAGTGACACATTCCCAATTTGGTAATGTGGCATACGAAGTGCTGCTGATCATTTGTTGATCAAAGCATAGCTTTTGTAAAAAGCGTAGCTTTATGGACGAGACTTCGTCGGACCTCACACCCCGGTAATGGTCAAAATAGGAAAGATGCAGCAAGGTTATAGGGAGTAGCGCCCCTTAGGGTATGTGCATTTCCTTCTGGATAGAAGTGGTATCATGGTATGGAGCCCAGTTACTTAACTTACGTGGATGTCGCAAATATATATGACTTTGTGATTGTTTTTGGTTGAGAATCCTCGGATAAAGGTTGTTTACAACCAGGGGATGACATACTCGTGTCAGTAGTTACCTACTTTTGCAGAGGTAACCCGGCCTTGTGTTGGTAGAGATCCGGTTAGGTTCTCGGGGCGTCCTTCCAGAAGCGTACTCATGTGGCAATGGGAAGTTCCTTGGCCTAACCATTTGTTGGAAATCCAAACTCCAATACGCACCTTCTACAGTTTTAATTATAGAACCTGCCATTTACTTATGGTGGTCACCACTGTTTAGATGGCAGCTATAGTAGGCATAGTTGGGAATGTCTATGTTGGCTAAGATTTATATCATACTTTCGAAATGTTTTCCTACATTTTGCACTTACAATAATAATATCAAAGAAATTTACGTATCAAGCATGTTTGACTATCATAAGGAGAAATCTCCTCCGATTCTGCGTTTGCATTGTGTGTGTGTGCGGGAGGCCTTATGGTAGTTACATTTTCGAAAAGCATTGCGGATCTATTTTAAAATATTTCTTTGTTTGTTTTAAAGATATAACTGTTTTATGCTCTCACATCAGTCCCATGACTGATCTGGAGTTTATTGTTCCTTTTCTAAACTCTGGGTGCCCACCAATTTCCACACGGGCAGTATAGAGTCAGGTTATCAGGTCATTCTAGAATTCAGGAGATGCTGTGGAGATCAGGAGCAAGCTGGATGGCGAAGCGTATCACTTGTATATGATATTATCTTTTTCGCTGTGTATTCAGTTGTGAGGACATGTTTATATAACCGTCCATTATTGTGTTGTGTTGTATATTGACTTTGATGATGTAATGTATAAAATGTACAGTATTTTTGATTTAACGATTACTCATTTATCTATTATATGTTGTTCCACTGCGATTGTGAGATTCTGATATTGTTCTGTTGCTTCTTTCTTACTTCTTCTATCTTTTTCTTCATCTTAAACCCTATGGGTTCAGTTTTCCGGCATTAGATTGTTGGGCAGTTGATACAGTGGACGTATTAATGTCGATTTTCAAAAGTCGAAAAATCGGGTCTTTACAAAGTGGTATCAAAGCATTTGGTTAAGCGACAACCTTGGCTCTGTTGGATGTTACTCATTAGAGACAGAGTCAGCAGTACTCTAGAATGAGTGTGAGTGTAATAATAGATATGAGCACGTATTTGTTAGTGAATATAAAAATTGTTTTATATTTTGTTGATTGGTTTGTTAAGTGGTATATGGATTCTGGTCAATACGAGTAATTAACGTTATTGATAGGGATCTCTAAACACTTGTGCAGAACAGATTCGACACGATATCATTTTAAAATAGGGTAAATGAAATAATTTTACCTAAATTATTTTCGTATATAAAAGAATTTTTTTTTCTGTGAATTATTATAATATATGATTGCTTGGTTGCTAGAAAGTGATGATATTAAATTATTATCATTAATGTTGAAAAAGAAATTGAAATCGTAACTCCAAAGTTAAGAAATAAATTCACATACAAATAGAATTGGAGAATATAAATTGTAAACGTGATTTGTAATTTGAAATAAAAATTCCAGAGGAATATTTGGAAATGTTTTGAAAGGGTTTGCAATTTGGAAAAGATTAAATTCCTTTTTGACTTTGAAAATGGTTTTCAAGGGTTTGGAAAATGTTTTCGAGGGATAAAAGCTCTAAACTCTTTCGGTCGCTGGAAAATAATTTCGGTGATGACTGCAGCATCATCGGTGTTCATTTTCGGGTTTTCAAAAGAGGGATTGCTGCCAAGTTGTTTTAAATGGAAGTTGTTTGGAAAATTTGGGTTTGAGTTTTGAAATTCAATGGATAATTTGAATTGGTTCCAAAAATGGTTTTGAAATGTTGGAAAGACTCTGGAATCTGATAAAAATAGTTATGGAATAAAATTTATTAAGTTGAAAATAAATTTTGGGTAGAAACAAGTGAATTGAATTGCGTTTGGGAACGAACAAAAGAATAAAAATTGAAATTGAAAACTGAATATCGAAAACCAATTTGAATTGTGCGAGATGGAATGAGTTAGATGTAATGAATTAGTAAAAGAAACTAATTTAAAATAACAAGATGAATAAGTTGTGAATGAAAAATAATTGATAAAATTCAATATTCAAAAGGTAAATTGAATCCAAATAGAATTGAAATGGTAAATTGAATTCAAATGAAATTGATAATGTGAGATTGAATGAAAATGGATACTATGGTTAGCAGGATATACAGGTGGATTAAAGGAAATTGGGATTTTGATTTCGAAGATAAAAAAATTGAATTGCTCGACAAAAGGTATGTATTTGAATTTCAGTATGAAATTTGATGAATTTCATGTCCAACCACTTGGCTTTTTCTTTTCTTTTTGAAATCTGGGGGCCGTGGTGCCATTATTTTAGTCGTATCAAGCTAGCCGCGCAAAGGAGATGCCGGCGAAATTTTTCGAAAATTTAAGGCGTTAGAATATTTTTGAGAAAATTGAAATTTTTTGAAAACTATAACTTTGATTTTGGAGTGAAAAGTTAAACGATATAGTTGATTTTGAAAAGATAACTAAGTGTGATTTGAAAACTTAGTAAGTTATTGGAAAAGTTAAAATGTTTAAATGAATTTGAGTTTGAATTTGAACAAATGGTTTTGAAAAGTTAATGGATTTCAAGACTTTTTCTTACTTGGAAATTTCGAGGACGAAATTCTTTTAAGGGGGGAAGTTTGTAACGACCCAGAATTCCTGTCATTTGAAATTCGTATATTTAATTGATTTTAAATATTAACAAATAAAATTTGTAAGTCGAATAAATTTTATTTCGAATATCTAGATTTAATTGGATAATTAAATCGATAATTTAATATTTGAAATTACAAAAATAATTGGAAATTGGGTTTAATGTGATTAAAATTGATTTGTAAAGTAGTATTAAATCATATTGGAGTTAGAATGATATTATAGAACTTTTAAAATTGAATTAAAAGTTAATTTGTAGAAATTGAATATTTTAATATTTAATTGACGAGTAAAAATAGTCATTTTTCAAACAGTTTTCGATTTCGACGAAACTAGTTTCATCGGATCTGTCATGTTAAATTATTATAAGATTTCAAATTTTGTGTCAATCGGATTTACGGTTTGTCCGGAGCAAGCTAAAACGCGTAGAAATCGGTTTAAGTGAATTTTAAATTTAAATAGTCGATTTGTAAACCTATCTTCCAAATACGATCGAATTGGCTCCCGATATATATTCCATTGCGTTCGGAATAGGGGTAAAACATTATAAATGCCAGGCGGCACGCTTCGTTTGGAGTTCAAAAAAATTTCAGGTGAATAGTGCATGGAAATTTTCTATAAAAGGACATTCATTTTTCACATTTACAAACCAATCTAGGGTTTCTAACCTAGCCGCCAGTTTTACAATCAATGGCCGAAATTTTCAAATTTTCTTCCTCGATTCTCTTCCAATCCGTAGACAATTACACAAATTCTTCAACTACAATCTTGTAGAACATCGAGAGAACTATACGTTCAACGGTTATGATCGAAAATCTCGTGGTGGATAGACGGCAATTTTGGTTTGAAGATGTCAAGTTCGCTCATGTTTTCAAGGATAAAGTAGGGTCGAGCTTGGCCAAATCACGGCCGAGAGTTGGGGGAAGCATGTGCTATCGTCTGGTGGTTGTTGATCGGCTTCGAAGTGGTGGAGTAAGTGGCGTTAATTAGGGTTTGTAGGCGGCCATATGGGTTCTTCGAACGTGAAGTAACCTGGGGAGAAGAAGATGATGGCAACAGCTTGGATCTGCAGTATCAAAAACGTGCGGCCCTGATTGATTTCAAGGTTTAATAAGAAAATAAAATGTTAAATTATATTATTTAAATTCGTATAATGTTTAAAAGTGTATAACTTTGTCATACGAGGTCCGTTTTGCACGAAACACATTGCGTTGGAATCGTATTGACGAATACTACGCGATGGAGCTGGTTTAGAGTCGATTTGAGCTAGTGATAATTGGGTAAAATTAAATGCATGTTTAATTTTATTCGAAATAAAACTCTGCAACTGTTATTGAAAGCAAGGTGAGAACTTCTCACTCAATCGAATTTGTTTCGATTTAAATTTTAAATAGTTAGATTTAAAATTGCTAGATTGTGTCGATTTTATGCTTGGATGATAAATTGCTATCTGTTGTATTGAAATAGACCCTATACGCCGCATATTAAGCGGAGGTTATTATATTAAACACATATACCGAGATATTCTACCTTGAAGTGGAATTGGTATTATATATGTACCTCGAGTTGATTTCCCGCATTATATAGCGGATGAGATCCTATTGCGCTGCATAATAGCGGACAATATTTTATATAAACCCATGTACCACGATATTCTGTTTTGAAATGCGATTGGTATTGTGCAAACATCTGTGGATGCAGGGAAACAGGTTAGAGGGATCCAACTGGAATCCTCAAATAATTGAATTTGTTTCAATGTTGTGTGTTGATTATTTATAATCTCTGTGTGATTTTCTTTGTGATTGAAATCGTTGAGGGCTAAAATTTAGCCGAATATAATTTTGGTATCGTTAGATACCGGAAATAAATAAATATTGATTTTGAAAAATTCAGGTTGAAATTTATATTTAAAATTATGATGTTTTGAGAAATATAATTGAAAGATGATTTTTGGAAATATGAAGTTGATTTTTTTTATAAAATAATTTAAATGGTGATTTTTGAATTTATTTTTTAAAAGCTTTATATATAAGATTTATAAAATTGGATTTTTATAAATCAAAATGAATAAATTATAAAGGAGTTTTAAAGATGTTTTTAAAATGTATTAAGTATCGAAACCATAGATTTCAACATTCATTGTTGAAATAGACGTTTTCGAGAATTAAAAAGGGAATGGTGGGCTATAACACTGTTGTTATAGTAAATGATTTTCGAAAGGAAATGTTTTATATAGTATTGGGATTTATATATCTATCTTAATTTCGAATCCCTATACTAGTGATTTTGGGTTGCCGTAACGATGTTTTACGTAACATTAGTTTTGACTCAAATAAATGTGTTTAGGAGAATGTTTTCCTTAAAGAATAAAATATATACTTAATTGTGATTTAAGTATATTGAATATTTTCCAAATGTTGAAAATAAATAGATTTGTGAATTACTTATTATTAAATAAGTATGGAATGTTTTCCAATATGAAGTGAAATGTTTTGAGATTATATCTTTTAAAGATAAATTGAAAGTGAATATTTTAAATCGATATGAAAATCTTATACCAGTGTATATTTGAAAATTTAAATTCACCATGGAATTTATAAAGGAAAGGGAAATTTGTTTAAAAATAAACGTTGATTTACTTTTGAAGTGTGGAAATAAATTTACGGATTTGGAACGTAAATTAAAATAAATCGGTAAGGATTTATTTAATTGGTTTAAATGAACCATTTTGAAATGAAAGTGTATTCTCCCTGGAAAGCTGAATAGAATTTCTGAATAGCTTTGACAGATACATACATACATACATACATATATATATATATATATATATGCATATATATAATTCTAGAATTGGTTTTGAAAAGGATACTTTGGAGAAATTAACTTCTTAAATTATTTTAAATCCTTTAAGTAAAGATTTATTAAGTTGATATAGAAATGATTATTTCTAAGATTTAATCAATAATTGTTTTAGAAAATAGTTATTTAAATAGTTATACTCTATCTACTAATTTTATTTTGAAAAGTAGTTTGGACTTAAGTTATATGTAATATTGGTATAATATTTTTATAACTAATATTTTAAGTAAAGTGTTTAAAGGAAAATAGTTTATTTCAAAGTGTTTTCCCGATATATTTTGGATAAGTGTTATGAATTATTTTTAAAGTATTTGAACTCGGCAGATTTCCAGTGAAAAAGAATAAATATTTGGAAATGTTTCCGCGTAAGGAAAAATGATTTGAATTTTTTTTCAAAAGCTGTAAAGGTGAAAAGTGATTTGAAATTTGTTTTCAAATGGTTGAAGTGTGGAAAAATATATCTTGTAAAGATATTTTTGGAAAATAAATAATTTGGGAAATTATTTCGAATCTGGTGATGTTGTGCATATCTATTGATAGTTAAATAACCAACTATCAATATTTACCTTTAAATGGTTATTTGTTGCGATTTGCTTGAATTGAATGCTACACTTATTTTAAAATCAGCGCTCGTTATTCGGTTTAGCTGGGAGAGGACCTTTGGGTCATGAATCCCATTCCGAATCGTGATACGTCGAAATGGAAAGCATTTGAAGACCGGTGTTGAAGACCAGATATTTTCGAAAATGGAAGGATTACCGTCGAATGTCTCTACATCGGCTGATCTCCAATATAGAGATTTTATCACCCTTTGTGATGGAAATCCGGACGTGATTAGTGAATATCCGGATTGCAAGGGCTTCTTTGGAAGTGCCTTCGGTTCCGTTCAATCCTGGAACGGACTTGTATGGATGTGTGTGTGACGTTACACTTTGAGATGTAAAGCTGGTTTCTATCGAATACATTTCTGTTGGTGGCGGAGAATTTATTCTTTTAGCTTAACACCCTTCTCTGAGACGTATGAGCTTAGAGGTTATGTAGTTGATGATTACTAGTGATACATTCCCAATTTGGTAATGTGGCATATGAAGTGCCGCTGATCATTTGTTGATCAAAGCGTAGCTTTGTGGACGAGACTTCGTCGGAGCTCACACCCCGGTAATGGTCAAAACAAGAAAGATGCAGCAAGGTTATAGGGAGTAGAGCACCTTAGGGTATGTGCATTTCCTTCTGGATAGAAGTGGTATCATGGTATGGAGCCCAGATACTTAACTTATGTGGATGTCGCAAATATATACGACTTTGTGATTGTTGTTGGATGAGGATCCTCGGATAAAGGTTGTTTACAACCGGGGGATGACATACTCGTGTCAGTAGTTACCTACTTTTGCAGACGTAACCCGGCCTTGTGTTGGCAGAGATCCGGTTAGGTTCTCGGGGCGTCCTTCCAGAGGTGTACCCATGTGGCAATGGGAAGTTCCTTGGCCTGACCATTTGTTGGAAATCCAAACTCCAATACGCACCTTGTACGGTTTTAGTTGTAGAACCTGCCATTTACTTATGGTGGTCACCATTGTTTAGATGGTAGCTATAGTAGGCATAGTTCGGAATGTCTATGTTGGCTAAGATTTATATCATACTTTCAAAATGTTTTCCTACACTTTGCACTTACAATAATAATATCAAAGAAATTTGCTTATCAAGCATGTTTGACTATCATAAGGAGAAATCTCCTCCGATTCTGCGTTTACATTGTGTGTGTGTGCGGGAGGCCTTATGGTAGTTACATTTTCGAAAAGCATTGCGGATCTATTTTAAAATATTTCTTTGTTTATTTTAAAGATATAACTGTTTTAAGTTCTCACACTAGTCCCATGACTGACCTGGAGTTTATTGTTCCTTTCGTAAACTCTTGGTTGCCACCAATTTCCACACGGGCGGTCTAGAGTCAGGTTATCAGGTCATTCTGGAATTCAGGAGATGATGTGGAGATCAGGAGCAAGCTGGATGGCGAAGCATATCACTTGTATATGATGTTATCTTTTCCGCTATGTATTCAGTTGTGAGGACAGGTTTATATAACTGTCCATTATTGTGTTGTGTTGTATATTGACTCTGATGATGTAATGTTTAAAATGTACAGTTCTTTTGATTTAAAGATTATTCATTTATCTATTATATGTTGTTCCGCTGCGATTGTGAGATTCTGATGTTGTTTTGTTGCTTCTTTCTTACTTCTTCTATCTTTTTCTTCTTCTTAAACCCTAAGGGTTCGGTTTTCCGGCATTCGATTGTTCGGCAGTTGATACAGTGGACGTATTAATGTCGATTTTCGAAAGTCGAAAAATCGGGTCTTTACACAAGCCACTTAATATATACCTTTTTAATGGAAATTAGGTAGACTCCGACCACATACTACCTTATTTATGGCAGACGCTATCATTTACTACCTATCCCAAGGCGGACTCCTCTCCGGTACTATCTAGCTGACATTGCACGGAATCCCATCAAACCAGTCACTACTTCAACCCTGAAGTGGACCCTCCTTGAGATATCCTCTATCGTGCCCACCCATTAATCCCGACCATTTAATGCTTCATATAGGGAAGAGGTGGGCCCTCTATCAGCTACTTACTACCTTAAATCCTCGAAATAGGTCTATTATGACCATAACCCAACCGTGATGTAACATCCTATAACTTGGCGTTAGTTATTTAATTAGTTAGTTAGTTAGTTAATAAGGCTCCAAAAATAGAATTTGTGCAAATGGTGGAATTTGATCACAAAACTTGCACAATTGCGTTCATGGTGAATATATGAGCAACTTTCATATTTAGAGTTTTGCGATCGAAGTTTAGACGAAGAAGTTATGGACAAAAAACGAATTCAGAAAAGAAATGATTCATTTAAGAAATAAACAGTTTTAATTAATTGAATGGAGTCCACAGGTTGACCCGCTTAGCGTAGCGGTTGACCTAGGGTAGTTGACCCCCATGAAGGGGTGGTCGTCCGCTCTTAAGGCAAGGTCTAGGGTTTGTCCTGGTCTTGTTGGGGCTAACTCGTTAAAGATAGGGTTAGTAATGCCGTAGAATGAGTTTAGTCTAAGTGGGTGCATATTTGAAAATTTTATCTGAAAAATTATATTAAAATTTTATGCCAGTTCCCTAAGATATCTCATCCATATATTCTAAAGATATTTCCATACTATATGCAGATAGTAGTAGATCAGTGGAAGAAGAAGACAAGGTAGGGGAAGAGGAGGTAGCCGTACCACAAACACAAATGGCCAAACTCCAGCCGCCGTAATAATCGAAGAAGTAATCATTCAAATGCAACCCCGAATCAACTTTACAATCTTATGCAAGACCTATACCAGTTTGAGGGGTAAACCAATTAAGGGAACATAATCCATTATAGAAGTTCAAGCTTGGATCTGCTCTTGTGAAAGAATTTTTAAGAGGTCAACTGTTGGAGATGAGCAGAAAAGATTACTAGGTTCTTGGCAACTAGAGGATAAGGCTCTTGCCTGGTGGGAGTACATTGCTATGAACGAATCGAAGGACAATTATTCTTAGGCATGATTCAAGGAGGTCTTGGAAGAGCAGTATATGTTAGTAGCTAGAAAATCACGCCATTACAGGAGCTTCATGGATTTAAAACAAGGAGAGATGTCGATAGAAGAATATGCTACAAATTCAATGAATTGCACAATTTAGGCCAGGTTCGATAGAGACTCCTCTAAAGAAGAATGAAATGTTTATCTCTAGAATGAAGAAACAATATTAAAATAGGATGATGGTGCTTGTTAAGGGGACTTTTGTAGATTTGGCAGACATGGGTTTCGTTACAAAACTCTAGACAAGAAAAGTCCACCAACAACTCAAAGCAGGAGCAACAATAATTGGAAGAAGATGAAATTTAACCATCAAGGGAAGAAACCAGGGCTAACATGCCAGAAGGAGATCGTTTGAAAGATGTAATATGTTATAATTGCCAGTAGAGGGGTCACCACTCTACCACCTGCGAAAACCCTAAAACATAGAAGGGAACCTACTACAATTGCCACAAACTAGGGCATTGATAATGGAACGCCCATTAATAAAGAAAGGAGAACAAGCTAGAGTTTTTGCCATCAAGAACGAACCCTCAACATCGGCCGATTCAAAGGGAAAGGGAGTTATGAATGGTAAAATTGATGTTAATGAAATATTAATTAGAGTATTATTTGATACTTGAGCTTCTCACGGCTTTATTTCTAAGAAATTAGTTGATAAACTTGAACTTGAACCAAAAATATTAGATATTCCCATATGTGTGTCTAATCTAATAGGGAGCACGATTAATCTCGTTATGATTTTAAAGAAGTCCAAGTTACCTATCTATCCTAAATTTTTCCAGATGATCTAATAGTTCTCGACTTTAATGGATTTGAAATTTTGCTCGACATGGATTCGTTGTCAAAATATAAAGATATTCTTAGTGCTACTGCAAAATAGAAGAGGTGGACATTTTATGATAAAGTGTGAAAACCTTAGTCCAATAAAGGAAAGTTGTCTATATGCGCTCAATTTATTCCGAATTTTTTTATTAAGAAATACCATTGTTAAGGAATTTTCTGTTGTTTTTGAAGAAGTAAAAAGTCCACCGCCCTATCGAGAAATTGAGTTCCGCATAGATTTATTCCCCAATCGAGGCCAGTTGTTCACTCCATTTGAAAAATGGCTTTGAAAAAGAAGGAGGACCTAAGAAGACAAATTGATGAGTTATTAAAGAAAGGACTGATAAGACCATATTTCTCAAGTTAGGGAGCAGTAGTGGTCTTTGTTGAAAAGTCTAATGGCTCGCTAAGGTTGTATATGGACTATAGAGATCTAAACAAACAAACGCTAAAAAAAATGTCCTCTACCTCGCATAGATGATATGTTTGACCAATTACACGGGGCTCGAGTATTCTCGAAAATGGACCTAGCTATAGGATTCCATCAGCTAAGGATATAAGAAGATTGCATTTCTTTTACCGCAATCAGAAGCTCGAATGAATTCTACGAATCTAGTTATGCCCTATGGGATAACCAATGCTCCCGCCTATTTCATAGACCTAATGAATAAGGTATTTAGAGAAGTACTCAACGAATTCATATTAGTCTTTGTCGATGACATTCTGATATATTCTAAGACCGAGGAAGAACGCGAAGGGCATCTTAAAATTGAATTAGAATATTAAGGAGAAATGTGCTGAATGCAAAATTTTCAAAATGCCACTTCTGAGAAAAATTGGTAAGATTCCTTGGACATATTGTATCAGGGAAGAATTTCAGTTGATCCAGCAAAGATTGCAGTTATTCTAGATTGGAAACAACCACAAACTCCTAAGGATATTCATAGTTTCTTAAGTTTGGGAGGATATTATAGGAGATTCATTCAGGTTTTGTCCAAAATTTCCTCTCACTTAACAAAGCTGACTATGAAAGAGGTAAAGTTTGAGTGGACGTAGAAATGTGAAGAAGCATTTCAAGAACTCAAGAAAAGGTTAACTACTGCTCCTGTGTTAACAATAGCGGATGAAAGCGAAGGATTAACCATATATACGGATGCTTATAGGGGAGGAGTAGGTGCTTTTCTAATATAGCACAAAAAGGTCATCGCTTATGCAAGCAGATAATTGAAGGTCCATGAAAGGAATTATGTAGCACACGACTTGGAGCCATTTTGCATTGTGTTCGCGTTAAAAATGTGGAGACATTATCTACTAGATAAGATTCATTATAGTTTATTTTAAATAAACTTTAATTGACCCTAGTAAATAATATTCCTTCTTTAAATAGGTGAAAAGTATGAGCTCTCACAAACCACAAATCTTTGAAATATCTTTTCACTCAGAAGGACTTGAATATGAGACAACAACATTGGTTGGAATTCCTCACATCATATGATTTGGATATTCTATATACACCAGGAAAAACCAATCTTGTGGCAAATGCTCCAATTAGAAAGCAGACCATTATAGCTTATTTAGTGATGCATCCAGCATTGATTTTTCATATAAAGAAGAATCAGCTCAAGCATTCGATCATTGCAAGAATAGCCAGGGAAGTAGAGAAGAATGTAACACCAAGAAGATGGGAAGGATTCAAAGTGGATGAGTAGGGAATCTTAAGACTGAATGAAGGATACGTGTCTCCAATGTTGATGGGCTTAGACAGGAAGTTTTAATTGAATGTCACAACTGTTCACTCTCAATACATCCCAGAATTACAAAAATGTATAAAGACATGAAAAAGACTTTCTGGTAGGGAGATATTAAGAGAGACATTTCCATCCACGTGAGTAGATGTGAAAATTGTCAACAGATCAAGAGTAATCAACAAAAGACTAATGGACTACTCCAACCTCTTGAAATTCCAACTTGGAAATGGGACTAAATATCAATGGATTTCATTGATGGTTTACCTTGATCAAGAAAGGGAAATAAAGGCATTTGGGCTATCATAGATCGGTTAACCAAAAGAGAACACTTTATCCTAGTAAAGCCAACACGAACTGCTGCAAGTCTCGTAGAAACAAATATAAGGGAAATTGTTCGATCGCATGGTGTCCCTAATAGCATAGTCAGCGATCGAGACCCAATATTTATCAGTAAGTTATGGGAGGCATTGCAGACAGCTTTGGGAATGAAGCTAAACATTAGCACCGCATATCACCCCAAGGCCGATGGGCAAACTTAAAGGGTAAATTGAGTGTTGGAAGATCTTCTAAGGGCTTGTATCTTAGATTTTGAAGGTTCATGGGAAAACTACCTTCATCTGATAGAATTTTTTTATAACAACACTTATAAAGCTAGTATTGGCATGGCCCCATACGAAGCTTTGTATGGTCATCCATGTAGATCCCCGGTATGTTGGATTGAGACTGGAGATCGGTTGGTACTAGGTCCTGACATAATAAGATAAGCTTTAGAAAAGGATGACATGATCAAAAAGAAGATAAGAGAAGCCTAAAGCAGGCAAAAGAGTTACGCAGATAGGAGGCACAGAAATTTGGAATTCTTGTTGGGAGATTATGTGTTCTTAAAAGTTTCCCTAATGAGAGGAGTAGTAAGACTTGGTCGGGTAGGGAAGTTAGCATCTCAATTTATGGGACCTTTTCCCATTATTAAGTAGATTGGCTCGTTCGCTTATCGTGTGAAATTGCCCGAATGGTTGTCTGGAGTTCACAATGTCTTTCATATATCTTACCTACGAAAATATGTGCATGACCCAGAACAGATTATAGAAACAGCTACCTAAGAAGATGGAAGTTGAACCTAATTTGGCAGTTATTAAACGACCAATACAAATCATAGATTGCGATGAAATGATATTGAGAAGGAAGGTTATAAGATTAGTAAAGATCCAGTGGAGTGGTGATGCAGTGGATTGCACATGGGAAACGAAAGACAGGATGAAGAAAGCATATCCTGAGTTTAGGATCGATACATAGTTTGTATTGTATCAATATAGTGTAATCACTGACCTGTGGTGTAATCACTTGCCATATCTTATATATATTTCACCTTGTTATATATATATATATATATTGTTATCTTCTTCTTATTCTTAATTTCGAGGACAAAATTCTTTTAAGGGATGAAGTATGTAACGACCCATAAATACATCACTTCGGAAAAGTTTCAAAATATTAAAAAATAAGATTTTTAAACATAAATAATGATAATTAATAATAGCGGTAAACTTATTTTACAGAAATATATACAAAAAATATGGCCTTTGGAAAATATCGATAAAATGACCAAAAATCATTTTATCAATGAACAGTTCTTCAACTATCTAACAGCACGCACAGGTCTGGATACATACACTTATTTTTGATTTTGAACCCAACTATGAAATAAAATAATTTATTTATTTTGAAAAACTATGACATTGTCAGATGGTCATTTTAGTTAATAATTGATTTAATTAATATTTAATAATGTAATAATTATTATAATTATTTTAATAAGGGTTTTAAATGATTATAATTCATTTTAAATAGTTATAAAGTGATAACGAATCAATTATAATAGTTTTATAAATATATATGTTTGATATAAAAATATAATGAAAATTAATATCGTTTCATTGGGATAATAACAATTATTGAAAAATTGTTATTATTGATTTATGTGGATTCATAATTAAAATTTGATCATTTTCATTAATTAATAAGTATCAGAAATTTATTTTCAAACTTTTTTTTACTAACATATGCATATTAACTAAAATGTGAAAATATGATCGGGAATCGAAACCGAGATTCATGATGATTCGGCATATAGAAGTTATGTAACGTTGTGGAGATATGAGACATACATATGGACATATACATGTACGTACATGAAGACATATTCACATGCACGTGATTATTCATATATGCACACATACACATATGTGTATGTGTGTGTGTGTGTGTATAATATCCAAGAAATTTTTCCCTTTCCCTTAATTCTTAAGCTAACCCAAAGTCAACACTAACCATCAAACTAGAATCACATGTCCTTTTCCATGATGGAGTGTACTTGGCTCGTGCATAATAAGGAGGGAGGTGATGATGGCGGTGCATGTGGGGGTGAGGTATGATAAGGCATATGCTAGATATTTTTTTCCACTTCCTCCTCTATAAATACCACCCCTCTTCACTCTCATTTCCTCACTTCCTCTCCTTCCATTTCCTAAGCTTTCCGTCTTCTTTACATGTCTTCCAACCTAAAAGAAATAATGCCAAAATATTTCTCAAAATAAATTTAAATTATAATATATACGTATATATACTAAAGCACCTCAATCTATTCCAAAACTCCATTTTTCCTCTCTACCATCCACCGTCTCCACTTCCTCCATCAAAGGCTAAGCCCTTCTCTTCTCCTACCCTAGGTCGTGAGCTCCTCTAGCCATCCTAAAGCTAGACCGAGCCACCTAGAAGAAATAGTGCAAGGGATCGTGAGCTTTAATTTTCGAGTAGCAAAGCTATAACCGCTTTTTCAATCAAAACAAAAGTAAGAAACTCTTAAAGTATAGTTGTATATATTATTGAATGATATATATATTTGGATATGATTGTTAATGATGGTTGTCATCATGTTTGAATATGATAATATGGATGTTTAATATGGTTGTTGAATATATATACAAGTCACGTTAATACATGTCGATAAGCGTAAAAGAAATCCTTTTCCTTTATTGAATGAAATGGTATATATGGAATGTTTAAACCACTTAAAAATGGTTTAATAATGTTTATAAATTTTTATAAACATTTAAAAGTGTTTTGACAAATTTTAAATGAAAATTGAAAATTGAGTCAAAAATAGGCATGTCGTGTAACGGTAATTCACGATTTCATGTCGTTAAACTCAAATGAATATATAAAATCGAACATAGCTCAAAATTCTTCAAGATAAGAATTTTTCAAACTATTATATCCATATCTTTCAATCAAAGAAAGAAATTTGAGATTTTGATAAGTAGATTTTGAAATATGAATAACCAAGTTTTCGAAATAATCGCGGTTTTACGGTTCGGAACCTACAAAAGGGTTTCTTTAAAAACGATATTTCAAAATTGTTTAAAAATATTAATAAATTCCAGAAATATTTTAAAACTTTTTAAAAGTGATTTAACTTATTAAAATGAATTTCCAAATGAGGGAAAAGTTAATTTGATCAATACAACCTAAAAGGCTCATTCGTAGCACTTTTCTAACTTTCGAAATATAGATCTAAACACAAATTCTTTTCCAAATCTTTTGCAAATGTTTCTAAATGAAAAATAAATTATTTTAAAGGTGATTTTATGGGTTTATAAATTATTTCAGCGCGGTTAAATAAATAATCAAAAGTTAATTGAGTATGTTAAAAGATTTAGAGTCGATCAAATAACCTGACCTCTTATGGGTGACAGTGAGAAAGTGTCTAGGCTTGAGTTTGAAAAACCAGTTTCCATCTCTCTTTGGCTATCCGAATTGGCCCAATGGAGAGAATAGTAAATTTTATTTACTTGGATTAAAATTTCCCAAAATATAACGGATATAATTTTCCAATTATAAATAACTTGGATTTTATGGAGATAATCTTCTTATAATTAGCGTTAAATTCCGAAGAGGGAACTCATACTATTCGTGGAATTTAAAAGGTGATTTCTCCCTTTTTCTGCACATAGTACTTATTGAATACATGAACTGATATTGAGTAAAATTAGATGATACCTATAGATTTTTCTCATTTAATATTTACTGATTTTGGATTAGCATCCTAGATAACATGGTTTTAACTCAATCAAAATTTTGATTTAGAATTAAGAAATCTTTATTAAGATTTAAACAAATGATTTTCAAAGAGAGTTTTAATACTTCCATATATACTGAAAATAAATGTTTTAAAGATATATATTTCTTGAAGATATTTTTTTTAAAATGAAGTAATAAATCAAAACAATAATTCCCTATTTACTTAACATTTCTTCTATCGATGATTGGTTCGAAGGAACCAGGTTCAGATTTAAGTAATTCCTATTTGAATGCAACTTCAAACCAATTTATGTGTTCAAAAATAAAACATATGGCATGATATAATTGGGAAGATGGAATGTAGGGCTTCTTGTCACTGACCCTCTGGGGGATTTTCCATATCATATTTATGTGATAGTAGTTCTTTATTTGACATCTTCAATGCAAGGACTATTCGCTACTAATCCTAGGAGTAGTCCTCGATAGAATGCGGTAGGAGAGTGCCTTCGTTTTGTCCTGTTGCTGGACAACTTTTATGGATGAATGTCCAACATTGCATTTCTAATTATATTACTTATCATCTATTTGGTGGTGGAGAAGGCAAATTTTCTTGGATTAACACCCTATCTTGAGACATATAAGCTCATGAATTATACGTTTGTAGAAATCAGTTGTGTGACCATGGAATGGCAATATGGCATTCAAAGTGGGATGTGCTATGTGAAAGGTAATCGCTACCTTGGGCCTCATCACTCGGTAATGGCTTAAACAGGGTATGCCATAAGGCTATGTGGTTCGCAACATTAGGGTATGATCATCACCTCTCTATTTTACTCTCTATATGTCGAGTATGTGGTGTATGCTATGGGATCTTGGATAGGCCAGTTACGACCGAGGTGATGACATATTCAGTTTCTATCCAAGTCATGTCTGAGTTCCAAATAGGCATAGATTGTCTTTCCAGAAGCAGAGTATTATTTATGTATCATTGGTATATTCCTTTAGAGATGTACTATCCGTTCTCCAATATGTGCCTTCGAACTTAGTTGTAAACCTATTATACCATCAAATTTAACCAATGTAAAAATTTCGACTTATATTCATAAGTTTATTTGAAAAGTATTTTCAAAAGAATGTCATTAAAAATAATATCCTCAAATTTTGCATAGAAAATGTTTTGGTCATCATAAGTTAGAACATGTTCCATGTTTATATGCGGTGTGGTCTTATGAGATGCCTTTGGTTTTCAAATATTCATATTTTGAGTTTCTCACACCCGTCCTATGACTGATTTGGAGTTCATTTTCATTTTCCCTTGAACTCTGGATGCCTTATTTTTATAGACATCCAAGTAGCTAGCTTATTTGGAGCATTTTGGAATGGTGCATGGAGCATTTTGGATCTTTTTGTTGAAATTATCCATCACTTTCCACTTTGTATGTATTATGTATAAATATCTACCAGCACCTGTAAGGATAGGCCATTATAACTATCCCAGTTGGGTTAGTACTTACTATGACTCTGATATCTCATTTAAATAGTGATTGTATGTACTATCTATATGATTACAAGTTGTTAAATATGATGTGAGATTCTACTATTGCTTTATCTTCTATCTTTATTTTCTTTTACCCCATGATAATCCGCCTTTAGGTTGCTTAGATTTGTGGCGCGTGAACACTAAGGATGTATTAGTGTCTATTTATAGAGATTGAGGAGGTGGTTAGTCTCATTGAAGCTAAAATTGAACGTCATTTAATTTTAGATCAAGCCAAAACGCGAAAGCTTTAGTTGGAATTTCAGTGAGTTCACTCACTTTTAAATAAACTACATGATATCTGTGTTGTTATGGATTGTTATTAAATGCTTGGATGATAGTTCATGGTTAAATGAAGTATGAATCAATGATAAAATAGTGGCAATTTAATTTAATTACGTTTAAAAAGCGAAATTAGTTATACTTCGTTATGGTTTCTATTTGGTAGAATCAAACACCATTCTGATATAGTAAATTGAATAGATTACTTTAGACATTTATTGAGTAAAATAAATCACCGTTCTATGCTTGCAAAGTAAAAAAGATTACCTTTTGAATTTAATTAATATGTAGATTAATTAATAAATGATACGTTAGATATTGATTGCTGATTGTCGATAATAATATGTTTGTTATTAATATTTGATCATTTGTTTGGATCTAAATTCCTGCTTGATAATAGATGGCATAAATAACCATTGTATTATAGGGGACAAAGAGAAGAAGTCGAAGTGTTTTCATAGCAAATAGGTCGCTACGGAACACTCTGAAGTGGATATGTATAGGATTTACAAGGACTTTTTTAGAGAGACCCAAAGGGGTTTCTCGTCATTATTAATTTACTACTATATGCATTTTACTTGTTTTCTTATGTTGTTTATATTAATGTTTATTGAAATATTTGTGACCTACTGTTTGATTTGTGTAAGTGTCATTATAGCAATTTTCGTTATACCATCACTTATGAAATGTCATCTCCTAATACCTTTATTTGTATTTAACTTATGCTTGTATTTTTACATAATAACTGTTTGGTTGCATTTTTACGTTTTGAAGGTTGTTTAAAACTATATTTTTAAGTATTTTTAGAATTTTGAAAATAAAGGTTAAGTATTGATTAAAATTTATAAAATTTGATTTATTATATTTTAGGAAAATTAATGTTTTTATTTATTTATAAATGATTATAAATTAGATTTATTATCTTTTGAGATAATTAATGTTGTTTAAATATATAAAGGGATTATAACTTGAGTTATATACTTTTGGGATAATTAATGTGGTTTCAGATTTAAAAACGATAATTTATAAATGTGGAAATCTTTAAAAAGGAACGTATAAAAACGAAACTAAGGTAAGTTGTTTTGGGTTTATAGTAAACAATGTTTTCTATGACATTCATTTTAACCCTTCTTTTTAATACACTTAGCAATATAATTTTCCCTTTTAAAAGAATACTTTTAAAGAGTGTTGTTTTACATTTTACAAATATTTATGATGTGAAAATCAAGCATAAGTAAGAATCAAATGTTTCAAAAGCTCGGCTCGTTTATTGGTAACAAGTTTATGCGATCTAATTTCCATATACAATCATTCGTTTACATTGATAGTTGATTTCTTAACTATTGGCTTAAATATCATTCTTTATGCTTCATCAATTTAAGACGATTTGTTGCTTATTTTGAGTATGGAATCCAATAACGTGGATAACTAAAACTAAAGGATGAGTGGGAGCCAAGCAGTAATGAACCATCTTTCTTACTCCAAAAGACTTATCATTAAGGGTGGAAGAAAAAGAAAGATAAGAAGAAAACTAAACAATCACAGAATCTTACAATGGAATGAAACAACATATATTAATCAACATGAGATTTTACATAAAAACTGCCATAATAGTACAGGGTCATAATAGTACAAGTTCCAAACTAGGACAATTATAACTACCTATCCTTACATCACTAATACAAAATACATACATATACACATAGCAGAATAAGATAGTAGCTAGCTAACGTTGAAGTCACCTGCTCCAGCTCCTCCAAAATGCAATCGTTAGAAACCTAGATTACTTGGCGACTCATAAAAATCTGAGTACCCAAGAATTTTAGGAAAGAAAATAAATTTCTGGGTCAGTCATGGGTCCGGTATAAGTAAACTCAAACCACTAAATTATTACTTTCAAAAAAACACGTTTAAAATCAAGGGTATCTCTTAAGACCATGCCGCACATAAACATGGACGGGGTTTTACCTTACGATAACCAAAAAACCTTATATAAAAAGCTAGTGATATTATGATAATGTCTAGGGTTTTCAAGTAAAATACAACATAGTTGAAATGCTTGCATCTCACATTTCAACATATTTGGGTGAACTAAATCCATATGGTACTTATTGGAGAATGGATTCCATATATGACCAGGTAAGGAACTACCTTCCAAAAGGTGCAACTCTAGATAAAATACACTTGGGGCCTGACAGGAACATCTTGTACCCCTACTAAATAGATTCGGCCTACCACTTGACTAGTAGAACCAAATACATCACCACCACAGTTGGGATCAACCACCACAGTTGGGATCAGCAACCCTACCAGAGTATACAAAATAGGTCAAATATCGATTCTAGATATGATGATGACATATCCTAATGAGGGTGACCCACATAACCCTGCTTCATACCCAATTTTGGTCATTTCCAATTGATGAGGCCTAAGCCTACGCTTACCTTTACTATAGCACTACCACTTGGAATGCTAATATTGCTTTTCAGACATTGACACAATGTCAGCACTTATCCATACAAGTTGTTCAGGAGATGAATGAATTAAAGGTGCTACTTCCTCTCCGCATAACCATTTGATAATGCTAAAGGATCAAGTTTTTCTAGTGGACAACTCCACTATCAGGGTGTAAAGATTTACATATGGAAATATATTCCATATGCTTAAATTATTGTAATGACCCGCTATTTTGAACCATTCAAATCGACAATCATCCACACATGTCAGACTTCAATTGTTCAAAAAACAGATTGTTAATTTATATTTAGCAAAACTTAGCATAGACGGTAAATAAATTAATCACAGAATCACATACATGGAATAATATAACAATGGGCAACGGAATAGATAAATAGTTTTTCATGAAGCTACTACAGAACATTAGAGTCTAATACAATAGAAATCTAATACGTAGAAGTCTAAATACAAAGAAAATGATAAGTCTGAACATAAACTGGAAATAACTGAAATAACTAAAAGCTGAATAGATAAAAAACAGATCTTCAAGCAAAGCTCCATGCTCCAAAGCTGAGTCTTAAATGATGTGACACTCAGTTTAACCCGAGCATAAAGCAAAACACAGAAAACTTGAGTCAGGATTAACATTCTTATGCCAGTAAATAAACTCAAGTGAAATACAATAGAAATTGAAAGATGTTGGGATCCCATTCTTTATGGATCCGTTAAAATATTTGCATACATAGTACAATACGCTACATAGATAATATCTATAGTAGAGTAAAATATTAAAATAGCGTTAAGGTGTTACCCGTATCTCCCTTAACACGTTTTTATATAAATGTCGTAGTCTATACAATATTGCAAACTCCACCAAACCGGTGGGCTATCAGGGAGCACTTCATAGGTACGACACAAACCAAACTCGTACTACGTGATAAGGCATGTGACAAGGCACGTGAGGCAAAGTCCAGGGTAGGATACTACCATTTTGCAGATCCAGACTACTGGTAACACATAGCAGCTAGTATCGCCCACCTTAAGACGCACTCTCAAAATCAAAGGTGCACCCAATCAAATCATAAAGTAATAGAATGGTATCAAAGAAGTATGCTCGATCGGAGGTTCGACCTCACTTGTCGCGGCATGGCTCCTGATTTAGTCACTTCAAGCTGACTTGAGGGAGTCAGGGTTGCGATCATACCTCATATAGACATCGCCAACCATTCTACTTCGTTTTGGGTTCTCCACCATGTACACAGTTGTTAAAGTTGTTTTCGGTATTGGTAGAGAGTATGATAATATCTAATCCTGGTCTCTTTAACAACCAAACGCTTATTTCACACCGTGGTCATTTTTCATTTCAAACAGTTCATACTTCATATCAAAATATCATATTCATTTCAAAAATCATATCACTTTCGAAATCATATTCACTTTCGAAATCATATTACTTTCGAAATCATATTTCACTTTAAATCATATTTATTTCCAAAGTCATAGCCACAAAATAGGTTAAGCCATCATATCAAAGTATTTGCATTTAAATCCATTAAATCTAAATCATTGCAATTCTAACTTAAATGGTTTGAATATTGAAAGTAGTTTATATATTAGAATAGCTATACATTAAAATAGTTTATATTAAAAATAGTTTATAGATTAAAATAGTTTATACATTAAAAATAGTTTATATTTTAAAATATATATCGAAAATAGTTTCAAATTAGAATTGTTTCTTCCAATTCCATAAATCAATTCAAATCAACTTTATTTCCAAAATTCAATTTAAATCAATCTCAGTTCGACAATTTCAATTGAAAAGGTTAAAGGTTCAATTCAAATTCTTACTAAAACCATTTTTAATTTATATAGCCACTTCCAATTCAATAGGTTTTCAAGTTTAAGTATTTAAACAATTTTCAATAACTCAATCTAAAATTTTCATTTATCTTTCAAATTCAACTTTCATTTTATTTAAATTTGAAAATATTCACTTAATTACTTTTAATGACATTTAAATAAAATCTCAAATTACAAATTTAAATAAAATCAACGATTAAATATCTAACTTTAATTATATTTAATTCTAAAATATTCATCTAATCACTTTATATAAACATTTAAATAAAATTTCTAATTATAAATTTAAATCAAATGTAATATATTTAAATTTATAAATATTCATTTAATAGCCATTAATTAAAACCCACCTATTAAGTTATAAAAGTCATATCTTTAAAATCTCAAAATTAATAAGTTTCAATTTTTATCTAAATACAATTCTTAAACAAATAAAATTTCAAGTCTAATTTAACTTATCTTTCCAATCTTTATTTACTTAAGTTATTACAAAATTTAATTTAAAAAAATATTAATATAAATTGTAAATAAATATTTAAAACATATTATATATATTAGTAAAATTAAATTCTTAAATTTTATTATATTAATTACTATAAAATTAAATCTTATTTCACTAAATATATTTTATAAAATCTTATTTTACATATATATAAAATAATAAAATTATAAGTAAAATCTAAAATTTATGTTTTTCAAAACTTAACTTATAAAATTTTCAAACATATAATTTAAAGTTCTAAATTTTACACATATATTAAAGCAAAATCTTTATAATATATTCAAAAATCAATATTTCATAAAAGCCCATGTATTTCCTTCCAAAACTTTGGAATTCCTTTTCAAAAATAGGCCAACAGTGTCCGTATATAATTTTCTATTATATGGTCAAGTGATACGGACATTTATCATTTCAATTTACAATAATTTAAATTTACGGGTATATATCATTTCAACCCACAATCCTAAAATTCAAAATTAATAAAATCGCTGGGGTTTATCATTTCAACCCATAATGATTTTCTCTAATCTATAAGATCGTTCGGGTATGTATCATTTCAACCCATAGGGATTTCCTAAACTAACAAGGAACTTGCAGTGATTGAAAACAAATAAATAACATAAAATGGCATAACATAACGATGACAAGCATATGTAATAATTAACAGTTTAAATATAATATATACCACATGTTGTGGTTATCATATGTGAATTATCGTAGAGTAACAAATTTAAATAATAACATGTCATATTCGACAATTAAATAATAAACTATTCAAATTTAACAGCATATTTCAGTTGTCATTTCATTTAAATATAATTTTACTAGCATATGAATGTCAATCATGAGTGATCGCTCACCTTTCGTGGCTATGGAAACAATGATGGCGAAGAAGGTGACACGGACACGCACGCTTCAAAATAACACTCAGAAATCGCTGCGACACCTTACGGATAGCGGCAAACAAAGGAAAGCTAAGCGAACTGGATGGAAACAATACACACACACACACACACACCCTTTTTCTCTTTTTTTATATATAAAAAAGGAGGAGGCTGTAGTGCTCGGTTGGAGGGTGAAGTCGAGCACAGCTCTAGGAAGGCCTGGCACTGCACGGCAGCGGCGAGGGAAGGTTCTCGGCTGGTCTGGTCGTGTTGGGTTGGAGGCGGCACAAGGTGGATCCGGTGGTGAGGCGCAAGGTTGGAAGAGAGAGGGGAATACTAAAGGCGGTCAGTTGGTGTCGGATGATTGCGTGTCATTTGGAGGTGGTGAGGGTTTCCAGGGCACGGCAGGGACTGCATCAAAGGGGAAACACGGCGCAGAAGAGGATTTTTGGGTTGGCCGGTGCAGTGGTGGAAAGATGCTGCTCGGTGGTGATTTAGGTAAATGCCAGAGGAGAGAAGGTAGTCGGCAATGGAGATGGGCGGAAAGTGTCGGGTTTTTGTGGGATGGTGGCTGCTTGGCTGTAGGCGGGCTGTTGCTCATGGGCGAAGGGTTATGTTCGAAGGCGTAAGCTGATGTGCTGCGTGATTGATGGGCGGCATGCGGTGCGAGGCTGCTAGCATGGATTTGAGGGGGGTTGTGAGGCGCTGATGCGTTTGGGTTGGCCGAAGAGGGTTCGAGCGTTAAGTGGGTTATCGATTGTGGGTTGTTGAGTGTGTGGAAGGTGGAGGGTGGAGAGGGGCGGAGGAAGTAGGTGGAAGGTAGAGTTGGTTGTGCAAGCAGCAGCGAAGGCCGGTTTCGATGGTGAACAATCGGGCTTTGGGATGCAAATCGGGGAGAGACGAGCAAAGTGGGAGTGGAGAACGAATAGTTTCCAGATTATAAAATATATAAGCTAGCTTCAGATTATATATATAAGCTTTGAATATTATTTTTTAAAAGTAAGAACAGAGAGAAGAGAGTATACGAAAGAGAAAAATGAACCACTGCTAGAACAAAACAACTAATAAATTAAAAAGGTAATAATAACAACAGTCGAGACCATTGAATTCAGAGAATATTAATAACTAGTGGCCATTTATTATATCACGGCTGGAAGATTGAAATGACATAAAAACCCAAAGGCCCAAACGCAGAACTGATACAGCTAATCATTTCGCATATTTCGCTATGCACCGGACGCCGAAATGCACAAATGAATATACTGCGGAGATCAGCATGACGAAACGAACAAAATGGTACACAGATATGAGTGATACGAATATCCAATCAAAACTCAATTTTTCGCTGCCAAACTGCTACGAAATCGTTGAAAATAAGATAAACGGGGCTAGAGCAGTCCAAATTTGGCGAAACGAAATATGTCATCTCACTCAGAAAATGATTTACGTTTTCTTATATAATAATATTTATATTTCTAAAATATTTTGTTTCCATCAAATTGCAACTAATTTTAAATTTATAATTGAAATTTCACAACAAAACAAACTTAAATATTTTTTGTTGAAACTCTTAGACTTACTATGTTTAAATAGACGTATTCCAAATATCAAATTTTCATTGCTAAATTTAATTATTTAATTTTCATGAAAATTTTTGTTAATTTCGTTGCTAAAAATCGTTAAAATTTCTAAGTCATTACACTCTCCCCCACTCAAGAATTTTCATCCTTGAAAAGGAACGAGATAGGAGAATAGAAACAACAGAAAGGAAAGATAGGTTCAAAATACATAGTACCAAATACAACAACTAATTCAAAATCATATAAATTTCATATTTGGACATCTTATTACTTACATTTATATTGTATACTATTCAATTACATATTCTCATTACATTCAAACTTTTTCCAGGTAAGTTTTATTAATGTTTCTGAGTGTAATTGAGCACTGTATAAATTTACCTCTTAGTTACAACATTTCTATTAAGCAAAAATTCAGTTTGAACGTTTTTATTACTTAAGTTGTAACAACCTGCATAATTTATGATTATATATTTAAATATTTTATTTAAATATAACATCGTTGATCGGATCAAAGTCCGAAATGCAACTTTTTGCAGTCGAATTAGGACTCAAGACCACTTTCATTGAGTTCAAAATGGTGTTTGCGACCTTTTTGAGTGTAAACATCGATATGTTTGGAGTTGATTAGAATTTTGGTATTTTCATTTGGGCTTTGGGGTTTGGGTTTCAGCCGACTAACCTAACAAAGAACCCAACTCCTTTAGCAAATACCCTAACTCGTCTACTCTTCGTTCATTCTACTACTCACTTCCTAACACTCTAGCTAAAGAGAAAAAATAGGGGGAAAGATGGGAAATTAAAATTCCTAAACCCTATTTTGTTAGGAAATTCAAATTCAAATCCAAAATCAAAGAGAAGCTTAGGTAAGCATCCTCTTCGTCTTCTCCACCTCAATTCCTCTTCAATTTTTAGAAATTTCCTATAACCTAACTTAGAAAAATTTGTTTATCATCTTAGAGTGGAACTTCTAGAGTTGAAGTTGAAGAGCGGTTGATCTTTCCTTTGATTTAAAGCTTCTCACTTGTTTTTGGGTTTAAAGGTGAGTTCTTAAACTCACATCTATGTCTATACCTTTGATAGTTATTAGGTATGAATTCCTAACATCTATTTCTTGTTCATTTGCTTTTGAATTGAATTGGTTTAGTGAATTTTCCAATTTTTGGTATTTTAAAGTCAAAATCTATGAAAAATCCTACATTGGATGTGTCGACATGTTGTTTGGAGTGTATTGAAGAGCCTATAGGGCTGGGTTATCGCTTGGCATAAATCCCTAGCCATCATCGATCATTTGATCGCTTCCGATATGATTTGGCCATTATTGGCCTAGGCAAAAAATTGCCCTGAGCTTCAGCTCAGACGTCTGGCGATAAGCTTAGACGTCTGGAGCTACCGAATAAAAATTCCAGTCTTTCAGCTTAGACGTCTGAGGTTATATCCCAGACTCTGGGCGATCTAGAAGAAAATTTCCAGTCTTCCAAATCAGACGTCTAGGATAACCACCAGACGTCTGGAGCTGTTAAATGCAGCCTATTTGCCTATTTTATGTAGGTTTCCATCTTATATCGATTTTTGATTGGTCCGATTAGTTGTTGTCACTTCGTGTCAACTTTGATGACTCCTTTTCGTGATTTTTAGGAATATCCATTTGATGGATTTGGAATTGATTTTCATGGTTTTAATTCATGTCATCGAATGTGAATTTTTGGTGATTGATTGCTTTTACAATCATTTTAGTGATTTGTCACTTTAAAATACAAAGGTTTCTATACTACTAGTAAATACTCAAACTCTTTCATCTTTAATACAAAACTCGTTTTTAAAACCGTTTTCCAATCTATTAGTATATACAAACCTTTACCTCATTCATATGAGAAATCTAATTAAACGATTTAGCTAAACAAGTCGTATGAAATACTTGCATTTACTTCGTCGGTTAATTCTTGGACTCGTTCGATTGAACTCTTATGACAATTTTTGAGTGGAAATCTACAATTTGTTCGTAAATATTAAAGTTAAGCCAGTGGTTATAGGATATGAAGGTAAACTCATTTATTTACTAGCTTAGCATAATTTACACTTCTTATTGATCAATGGTGATCATTTTATAGTTTAGACTAGCGGTATGCGATGTCTCTTTGTCCACGTAGGGGACTGTACCTCGTTTTATGAAGCTTCATTTCACTTTTATGGGCTAGCGACACATGGTCTTTTGACCATTTTGTAGAGTTCGGTTCATCGGGCGCACCGTTATACTACTTCGTTGTTCCGGCTTATCAGGATCATCGGGCGTACCGTTGAACTACTTCGTTGTTCTGGTTTATTTGAGTTTCAAGTTCCTTGAGTATACCGTTGTACTACGGTGTTGCACCAGCTCGATGGTTAGCAACCATGGAATAGCGTTCCGTTTGTGATATACGTGTTGGTGAGCTTACGTGCTCCGTCTATGATAGGCCTCCCCCTTTATGATTTTTGGATTTGTAATTATTGATTTCTGGAATTTGTGTTTCACCAATATTTGTGATTTGTATTGGTAAGCTTTATCAATATTTGTGGTTTGATGAATAATCTAAAGAATATGATATTCTTTTTGGGTGTTTGAGATAATTTGAGATATAGTATGATTTTCATTATTATCATATATTTTTGTCATATCTCTTATCTTATCTCATTTTGTATGATATTTATAGCTAGACCGATCCATTTATTATTTTTCTTCTTAAATAATACTCGGGTCAGACCAAGGTGTTGCAGATGCTTCTACTTGACTTCTTAGCAGAGACTAATTTCTGACTTTTGGCTAACTACTTAGCTTAGTAGTTTATTTTATTTTTTAGACATTTGAGATAGAGACTCCTTAATGTATACGTATTTTTTGTTTAGCACTTGTATCTATTCTTTTGTGATGTAGTGGATATTGTATGACCACTATTTTGATGTACGCTTCTATGTGTTATATTCATATCTTTTTCTGCCTTAGTGATATGAATACCAGCAACTGATTTGTGTTATGATTAAATTATATTTGTTTCCGAAGACCACATGGCCACTATGTAGTAGCTTTGAGTTTGTATTTGATATGTCAGATTTTCATACTATCTGACATATGGTTACTCGCACAAAGCAATTACACAGATGGTCGTTCCTTAACAGCCTTATTCTTCATGCTAGTCGACGGCATTACTCCGTAGTGTCCTTGGCTAGTGTGAGTATAGAGGTAGGGTGTCATAGCATGGCATCAGAGCCATACTTCGAAACAATGTAGAATAATCTAGCAAGGATCATTGTCCTAGGTCTCTCTTAGGAATCGTGCCTTAGGATAAATTCGAGTCTTCGTATCGTTCTATCATATTTTCTTTTATGATGCCTTATTTTATCAATCAAGTTTGTTTGATATTCATTCAGAGAACAGCTTTTTCCTCTTCTTTCTTTCTTTCTTAAAGAAGAGAAATGGTTAGACATGGTCGTCCCAGCATCGATCAATCCAGGGCTACTCCTCAAGATGGCGTATTTATGTCTTCCCAACAGCTTTTAGATCTTGTAAAGAATGCTCAAGCTATCAGACCCATTCCAGAGCGTAATCATCCTAAATCTGGGTTTGCACGCTTGTGTAGTGATTATACCAATTTGGGTGGAAGGCCATTCAAGGGTTCTGAAACCGTTATAGAAGTCCAAGCTTGGCTTAGAACATGTGATCGCATCTTTTCCCGCATGACTCTTGTAGATCTACATCAATTCCAAGTGGCTTCTAGCATGCTCCATGAAAGCATTAGATTGGTATCAGCTTTTGATCTCAGAAATTAGTGAAGCAGATCTTACTTGGGAGCAATTCCGGAAAAGGTTCGAGTTAAAGTTTGTGCTAGAGGCTGAAAAAGTATCTTTAGCCCAACGCTTTATTGACCTTTTTCAAGGTGAATCTTCTATGACAGATTATGTTTCATCTTTTGAATCCCTCTCTAAATATGGGGTCGAGTATGTTAATAACCGATTGAAGAAAAATCCGAGATTTGTTTATGGATTGAATAAGAATCTCAAAAAGCCTATACTTCTGAAACTAGAAGTTTCTTTCGATCAGCTTGTAGATATCTCTCTTCGACTTGAAGAGGCCAATAAAGAAAGAGATGTTGAAGTTATGGGTGCTGAACATAACTTCAACATCAACAAGAAGAGGCATATCAAGTTCAAGCCTAATCCCAACAAGAAAGGGAAGCAAGCAACTTCGGTAGATAAGACTCCTACCTCTAGTCGTGGACAATGCTCTAATTATGGTTCTAAGGACCATTATGCTAATAGGTGTCCGAAACCCTTTTTTGTCGTTATTGCAAAAGTTCAGGTCATCTTATATCTTCATATCCCATACTTCAAAGTAGGAAGGAGGGAAAGCTAAATGTTATGCAATTCCCTAGTAACACTTCTCTTGGTCGAGGTATTTCTCATTTTATCCTTGATGGCATTATTATGTTTCGTGGTCATCCTATTCGAGTTCTTTTTGATACGGGTGCATCGCTCTCTTTTATAGCAAAAGAACTTGTTGGTACTTTGTCTTTAAATGCTATGGGATTGATGACATCACTGAGAATTGCTAATCCAGTTGGTGGATCCGCAACACTCAGTTTATTTTGTAAAGATGTCGAGATTATTTTATGTGATTATGCTTTTCGAGCCGATTTGCATGTTATGCGTTACCTTGGTTTCGTAATGATTTTGGGAATGGATTGGCTTAATCATTATGAAGCCCACATCCTTTGTCCGGAAAGGACTATTCATCTCCGACATCCTCAATCTGTAAAGCAGATTTCTATTGTTCTTAAAGATTCAGATTCCAATTCAGTGGCACCTTATATTCTCTAAATCCCCATGATGACGATAATGATGAAGAGGAAGAAATCATTTCCCTCATTCGCATTAGTGTGAATTTCTCGACATATTTGAGCCCGTTTTAGGATTATCATCTAAGTGAGCAATAGAGTTCAGAATTAATCTAATCCATGGAGCTCTACCTATTACTCGTCCTCCTTATCGTATGTCCAATAAGGAAAATGAGGAGATGCGTAAACAGTTACCCGAATTGGAAGCAAAACGGTTTATTCATCCTATTTCCTCTCCATGGGGAGCTTCAGTTATCTTTGTGAAGAAATCTGATGGTATACTTAGGCTTTGCATTGCAAGCTTAATGATCTCACCATCAGGAATAAATATCCCTTACCTTGGAGTGATGATCTATTTGATCAACTTTATCGTGCCAGGGTCTTTTCACAGTTAGACTTAGCAACCGGTTTTCATCAGCTTCGTACTGCAGAGGATAGCATTTCTTTGACATCGTTCCGTACTAGTTATGGATCTTATAAATGGCTTGTTATGTCATTTGGTTTAATGAACGCTCCAGCTTATTTCATTGACCTTATGAATCGAGTTTTCAAAGACTTCCTCGATCGATTTGTTCTCATCTTTATCGATGATATTCTTGTTTATTCTAAAACCGAGGAAGAGCATGAAAAATGTCTTCGTATTGTGTTGGAAACTCTTAGGAGAAATCAAGTGAAAGAAAAATTTTCTAAGTGCCACTTTTGGGAATCCCATGTGAAATTTTTGGGACATATTATTTCTAAATCCGAAATTTCCATGGATCCTTTAAAGATTGAAGCGATTCAAAATTGGAAGAAACCGAAGAGTGTGACGGAAATTCGTAGCTTTCTTGGATTGGCGGGCTATTACCGTCGGTTCATAAAAGACTTTTCTAAAATTTTCGAACCTCTTACTAGTTTGACAAAGAATGGAGTTAAGTACATTTGATCAGACAAATGTGAAGCAGCTTTTCAGAAATTAAAAGACTCCTTTCTGATGCTCTTATTCTTGTGATTCCCGAAGGGAACCAAGACTTGATTGTTTATACCGATGCTAGTCGTATTGGTTTGGGCGCCATTCTCATGCAAAGGGAACGTGTTAGCGCTTATGCTTCTAGGCAATTAAAGCATGCCAAGACTAGATATGCCACTCATGATTCAGAGCTCGCGGCTATTATTTTTGGCCTTAGAATTTGGCGTCATTATCTTTTGGGGGAGCAATTTATTCTCTACACCGATCATAAATCTTTGAAGTATTTGTTTTCTCAAAAGGAACTTAATTTGCGTCAACAGCATTGGCTCGAATTCCTTGCATCTTATGATCTATATATTATTTATACTCCTGGAAAGGGGAATCGTGTTGCCGATGCCCTTAGCCGATAGCAACAAGCGGTACTTTCCATGATGATATCCGAAAGGAATGATCTCGAGACTTTATCCACTGGTGAGATTCGAGATCGTGAATCCGATTCATGTTCATCTCTTGTTTTGTGTAACCTTAAGGCTCATCCTTATCTTTTGGACCACATTCTTGAAGCTCAAAGGCATGGTCCCGAATTGGCTCTTCTTAGCTAAAGTTGTAGGGATAAAATTTATGTTGATGGTTTGAAAGGCTTTGAAATCAATGCTCGTGGCGGCATTCAAAAATTTGGTAGATTTATTGTTCCAAATATTAGTAATCTTCGTAAAACATTTTAGAAGATTCTCATCATTCTAAATTTACCATTCATCCCAGAAGTAGTAAAATGTACGCAGACATGAAGTAACTTTACTATTGGGATGGAATGAAATCTGATATTGCTAACTTTATTAAACATTGCATGACTTGCCAACTTGTAAAGGCCGAACATCAAAGGCTTGGTGGGTTATTGCAACCTTTGGACATTCCAATTTGAAAGTGGGATCAAATTTCCATGGACTTTATTGATGGTCTTCCCCGTTCTTGTTTGGGTCATGATAGTTTATGGGTGATTGTAGACAGACTTACAAAATCTGCCCATTTTATACCCGTTCGGTCTAAACGGACCGTATCTCTTTTGGACAAACTCTATGTTAACGAAATTTCTAAATTGCATGGAGTTCCTACTTCTATTATTAGTGATCATGATCCATTATTTACTAGTGGATTTTGAAAAGGTCTTCAAAAAGTTTTGGGAACGAAGCTTAATCTTAGCACCACTTATCATCCTCGGTCCAATGGATAAATCGAGCATGTGAATAAAACTCTTGAAGATCTTCTTCGTTCATGTATTCTTGATTTTGGTGCAAGTTGGGAAGATCATATTTATCTTGTTGAGTTTTCTTATAATAATAGCTTCCAATCTAGTATTGGTATGGCACCTTTCAAGGCACTCTACGGAAGGCCATGATGATCTCCTTCGTGTTGGCTTGAAGCCGGCGAGAAGCTAGTTTTAGGCCCAGATTTTATTCGTGATTCCATAGAAAAGATTGACCTTATTCGTCATAGGATGAAAGAAGCTCAAAGTAGACAAAAATCCTATGCTGAAACCGAAGAAGGAATTTGGAATTTTCAGTGGGAGATTTGGTGTTCATTCATGTTTCACCTATGATGGGTGTTGTGCATTTCAGTCGATCGGGAAAATTAGCACCTCGATATATTGGTCCATTTTCCATCACCGAACACATTGCTTTTGTGGCTTATCACCTTTTGTTACCGGCTCAATTTTCTGCTATTCATGACGTATTCGACGTTTCTCAACTATGGAAATGCCTTAGAGATTCCAATTATGTTCTTGAGCATGGTGTTACTGAAGAAATTGAAGTTTCACCTATTTTGACTTATGAGCAACATCCTATTCGCATCATTGCTATGAAGGTTAAATACCTTCGTAATAAAGATGTTTCGCTTGTGAAAGTTCAATGGTCTCTAAATCCTAAGGATTGTTCTTGGGAATCTTGAGAATTCATCGAGCGATCACACCTGGACTTACTCTCTCGTGCTCTTTAAAGGTGAATATCTCGCTTCAAAATCTTCTTTTGTGTTATTATGCCTTAGATTGGTTGTTACTCTTTATTTTCTCCTTAAGTATTGCGAGGACGCAATTTCTTTAAGGAGGGGAGTTTGTAATAACCCGCATATTTTACGATTAGGTATTTAAATATTCTGTTTAAATATAGCATCGTTAATCGGATTAAAGTCCAAAATGCTACTTTTTGTAAACAGTCGAATTAGGACCCGTGACCACTTTCATTGAGTTCAAAATGATGTTTGTGACCTTTTCGAGTATAAACATTGATATGTTTGGAGTTGATTAGAATTTTGGTATTTTCATTTGGGCTTTGGGGTTTGGGTTTCAGTCCACTAACCTAACAAAGAACCGAACTCCTTTGCCAAATACCCTAACTCCTCTGCTCTCATTCATTCTACTCCTCACTTCCTAACACTCTAGTTAAAGAGAAAAAATAGGGGAAAAGATGGGAAATTAAAATTCCTAAACCCTAGTTTTGTTTGGAAATTCAAATTCAGGTCCAAAATTAAAAAGAAGCTTAGGTAAGCATCCTCTTCATCTTCTCCACCTCAATTCCTCTTCAATTTTCAAAAATCTCCTATAACCTAACTTAGGATATTTGCTTATGATATTAGATTGGAGCTTCTAAAATTGAAGTTGAAGAGTGGTTGATCTTTCCTTTGATTTAAAGCTTCTCACTTGTTGTTTTTGGGTTTAAAGGTGAGTTCTTGAACTCACATCTATGTCTATGCCTTTGATAGTCGTTAGGTATGAATTCATAACATCTATTTCATGTTCATTTACTTTTGAATTGAATTGGTTTAGTGAATTTTCCAATTTCTGGTATTTTGAAGTCAAAATCTATGAAAAATCCTACATTGGATGTTTTGACATGTTGTTTGGAATGCATTGAAGAGCCTATAGGGCTGGGTTGTCGCTTGACATAAATCTCTAGCCATCGTCGCTTATTTGATCGCTTCCGATATGATTTGGCCATTATTGGCCTGGGAAAAATATTGCTCTGAGCTTCAGCTCAGACGTCTGGTGATGAGCTCAAACGTTTGGAGCTACGGAATAAAAATTCTAGTCTTTTAGCTCAGACATCTGAGCTTATATCCCAAACGTCTGGGCAGTCTGGACGAAAATTTCCAGTCTTCCAGATCAGACGTCTAGGATAACCACCAAACGTATGGAGCTGTTAAATGTAGCATATTTACCTATTTTATGTGGGTTTTCATCTTATATCGATTTTTGGTTGATCCGGTTAGTTGTTGTCACTTCATATCGACTTTGATGACTGCTTTTCGGTATTTTTAGGAATATCCATTTGATTTATTTGGAATCGATCTTCATGATTTTAATTCACGTCGTCAAATGTGAATTTTTGATGAATGATTGTTTTTACAATCATTTCTTTGATTTGTCACATTAAAATACAAAGGTTTCTATACTAGTAGTAAATACTCAAACTCTTTCACAAAAACGATTTCAACACTATCTTTAATACAAAACTCGATTTTAATACCTTTTTCCAATCTATTAGTATAAACAAACCTTTAACTAATTCGTATGAGAAATCTAATTAAACAACTTAGCAAAACAAGTGGTATGGAACGCTTGCGTTTACTTCGTCGGATAATTCTTGGACTCGTGCGATTGAATGCTTGTGACAATTTTCGACTGAAAATCTACAATTTGTTCGTAAATATTTAAGTTAAGCCAGTGGTTATTGAACATGAAGCTAAACTCATTTATTTACTAGCTTAGCGTAATTTACACTTCTTGTTGATCAATGGTGATCATTTTATGGTTTAGACCAGCGGTACGCGATGTCTCTTTGTCCACGTAGGGGACTATACCTCGTTTTATGGAGCTTCATCTCACTTTTATGAGCTAGCGACCCATGGTCTTTTGATCGTTTTGTGGAGTTCGGTTCATCGAGCGTACCGTTATACTACGTCATTGTTCCGACTTATCAAGATCATCGGACGTACCATTATACTACTTCGTTGTTCCAGTTTATTTGAGTTTCAAGTTCCTCGGGCATACCGTTGTACTACGTCGTTGCACCAGCTCGATGATTAGTGACTATGGAACAGCGTTCCATTTTGTGCTCCCATTTATGATAGGCCTCCCGCTTTATGATTTTTGGATTTCTAATTGTTGATTTCTAGAATTTGTGTTTCACCAATATTTGTGATTTGTATTGATAAGCTTTATCGATATTTGTGGTTCGGTAAATAATCTAAAGAATATGATATTCTTTTTGGATGTTTGAGAAAATTTGAGATATAGTATGATTTTCATTATTATCATATATTTTTGTCATATCACTTATCCTATCTCATTTTATATGATATTTATAGCTAGACTGATCTGTTTATCATTTTTCTTCTTAAATAATACTCGGGTCAGACCGAGATGTTGTAGGTGCTTCTACTTGACTTCTTAGCAGAGACTAGCTTCTGACTTTTGGCTCACTACTTAGCTTAGTAGTTTATTTTATTTTTTATACATTTGAGATAGAGACTCCTTGATGTATACATATTCTTTTGTTTAGCACTTGTATCTATTCTTTTGTGATGTAGTGGATCTTGTATGACCACTACTTTGATGTACACTTCTATGTGTTATATTCATATCTATTTCTGCCGTAGTGTTATGAATATCTATAACTGATTTGTGTTATGCTTATTTTATTTTTGTTTCCGAAGACCACATTGCCACTGTGTAGTAGCTTTGAATTTGTATTCGATATGTCAGATTTTCATACTATCTGACATATGGGTACTCGCACAAAGCAATTACACAGATGGTTGCTCCTCAACAGCCTTATTCTTCGTGCTAGTCGACGGCAGTACTCCGTAGTGTCCTTGGCTAGTGTGATATAGAGGCGGGGCGTCACATAAGTATATTCTTGTATAACCTTCAATTACATATTCACATTTCATTTTAACTTTTTGAATATTACAGGTAAGTTATATATGTTTTAGAACGCGATTGGGTATTATACAAATAAATTTTATCCTAATTCAACTGTTTCAAGTTGTTTCAATTTCATTTCTCAATTTAGGCAATCCAATTATTCAAACAGCTTTATTTCAATAGTTGAAAGCCATCTCTTATATAAAACTTAAGAGTTAAATTTCCAGTTTCACTTCAAACCATTTTGAAATATATATATATACATACATTTTATAGATAAGATCATACTCAAGAAATTCAAATCAAATCCTTTTTCCAAAACAAAAGTGTAGCAAAGCTACCGAGTGGTCTCCCCACTTTGAGACTTGAAAATGAATGCCGATGATGTTGTAGTCATCATCGAAATTATTTTCTAGTGACATAAGAGGGGAGTGCCGACTTGCTTATTTTAAAAAAATTTGAAAACAATTTCCATTCGAAAATACTTTCAAATAATATATATTTTCAAAACTTTGCAAACCAAATTTTGAAAAGCACCGAAAATTTAATTCTCAAATCCATAATTTAAATTCGTTTCATTTGCAAATTAGACTTATAAACCATATTTATAAAATTTCATCTCCTTAATATACAACAATAGTTAATGGTTTAGGAATGTTGACAAGTCGATTAAATGATAATCTAGTATTATCATTTCTAACGACCAATTCATATAACTATCTAATTTCATAAAATCCTACCTTTATATATAAAATATAATCATACATAAAACTATTCATTTACCAATTTCGAAAACAATATCGTGTCAGTTTGCTTTGTTCAAGTGTTTTGAAATTCCTAACGATAGCGTTTGCTAGACGAATCGATCGAAACCAAAAATTCAAACTTAACAACTCAAACAACAAAATATAAAATATTTTTATATCAGTTTCAAATACACTACCTCACAAGATGATTCTAGAAGGATTTTAGAACAAAGACAGAAATTCACATTTAGAGGGATAAGAGAATTCTAACTAGAAGATAGGCTCGAAAGGAAGATAAGATAATTAAATTACAAAACAGGAAACATGGATAGACTTACATTAATCGCAGTGACCTTAACTAGGTCAACCGAGACTCTATTTCAGAAATAATGTGCCTAAGAAATCAGACTTCATCCCTCCAGAAATAACATTTAGAAAATTTGAAAACTGATGACTCCTAAGAGTTTCCAGCACATAGCCCAAATGAGATTCAAGCTCTTTCTTGGACATAGAAAAGTCGAGAATATCATTAACGAAAAACCAGGACAAACTTGTTGAGAACATAGCGGAAAACGTGATTCATAAGATTGATGAAGAAGGCAGGAGCATTAGGTAGTCCAAAAGGCATGACAAACCATTCATAGAAACCATTATCTAGGAGCAAGGACAACAGGTCGAGCCTTGGGAATAAGATTGATGCGGAATTCAATTTCCCACTTAGGAGGAAGAGAAATGACTTCACCAAAAAATCCGAAAAGAGTTGGACATCAGGGGTGGAGTCAAGATCACTATGCTGATCATCAAGCGATAAGATAAAATTGCCTACATAATCCTGAGGCAATCTACATTTGATCACAAGAGAATTACCCTGGTCGTCTACTGAAGAAACAGTTCGAGCTTTGCATGAGATAACAGCATCAAAACCAAGGACGTATAAATCTCCGGTAAATTGACGCTTGTTGTAAAGGAGTTTCATTCCTTTAAAAATTATATTAAGGTTGGAGGAACCGTCGATGGGATTAGTCACACATAAGGATGAAGTTGAAAATTGAGGTTGCAAGATGTGCCCAAATTTATTATAGAGATCAACATAATTAGAACTATGGGATGCTCCGGTATTAAGAGGAAAATGAATAGGATAAGATATGAATGGATTTTAGAACAAAGGGAAAGTTCCAAAATTCAAAAGAAATCCACATCAAAGAGGATCCTAATAATGGATTTTAAGCTCGAACGAAGATGATTCTATGATTAATTTTACTCATTCTGGGATATTACCGTCTTATCTCATTAAGCTTTGATACCACATGTAATTCGCTATTTCGAACAATTTAAATTGACAATCATCCACACGTGTCAGACTTGAATTGTTCAAAATAAAAAATTGTTAATTTATATTTGGAAAAACTTAGCATATACAGTAAATAAATCAATCACAGAATCATAGACACAGAGTATTATAACAATGAGCAGTGGAATAGAAAAATAATAGTTTATGAAGCTACTACAGATCATTGAAGTCTAATACAATAGAAATATAATACATAGAATCTCAATACAAAGAAAATGACAAGTCTGAACATAAACTGGAAATAATGGAAATAACTTAAGGTTGAATAGATAAAAAAAAATAGTTCTTCGAGCAAAGCACCAAGCTCCAAAGATGAGTCTCGAATGCTGTGACACTCAGTCTGACCCGAGCATAAAGCAAAACACAAAACACTCAAGTTGGGATTGGCATTCTTATGCTAGTAAATAAACTGAAGTGAAATGTCCAAGTGAAATGCAATATAACTTAAAAGATGTTGGGATTCCATCCTGTAAGGATCCATTAAACTATTTACAAACATAGTACAATATGCTACATAGATAATGTCTATGTAAAGTAAAATATTAATATAGCGTTAACGCATTATCCATATCACCCTTAACACATTTTTATATAAATGTCGTAGTCTATATAGTACTGTAAACTCCACCAAATCGGTGGGCTATCAGAGAGCACTTCATAGATAGGACACAAACCAAACTCATAGTGGGCGCGATAAGGCATGTGACAAGGCACGTGAGGCAATGCCCAGGGTAGGATACTACCGTTTTGTAGATTTGGACTAATGGTAATGCATAGCAGCTACTACCGCCCATCTCGAGACACACTTCCATAATAAAGGTGCACCAAATCAAATCACAAAGTAATAGAATGGTATTAAAGAAGCATTGCTCGATCGGAGGTGTGACCTCACTTAGCCTGGCATCAAGCTGACTCGAGGGAGTCAGGGCTGCATTCATACCTCACACAGACGTCGCCAACCATCCTACTTCAATCTGGATTCTCCACCCCGTATATAGTTGTTAAAGAGGTATTCGGTATTGGTAGAGAGTACGAAAATATCCGATCTCGGTCTCTTTAACAACCAAACGCTTATTTCACACCACGGTCATTATTCATTTCAAATAGTTCATACTTCATATCAACATATCATATTCATTTTAAAAATCTAATCGTCCGAAATCATATTCACTTTTGAAATCATATTACTTTCAAAATCATATTTTACTTTAAATCATGTTCATTTCCTAAGTCATAACCACAAAATAGGTTAAGCCATCATATCAAAGTATATGCGTTTAAATTCATTAAATCTAAATCATAAGTGTTCCAACTTAAATGGTTTGAATATTGAAAGTAGTTTATATTCTGAAATAGCTATACATTAAAATAGTTTATATTAAAAATAAATTATAGATTAAAATAGTTTATACATTAAATATAGCCCTTCCAATTCAATTGGTTTCCAAATATAAATATTCAAACAATTTTCAATAACTCAATTTGAAAATTTCACTTGTCTTTCAAAATTCAACTTTAATTTTATTTAAATTTAAAAATATTCATTTGATCACTTTTAATAACATTTAAATAAAATCTCAGATTACAAATTTAAATAAAATCAATGATTAAATATCTAATTTTAACTATATTTAATTCTAAAATATTCGCTTAATCACTTTTTATAAGTATTTAAATAAAATTTCAAATTATAAATTTAAATAAAAATTAAATATTCGGTTTTATTTAAATTTAAAAATATTCATTCAATCGCCATTAGTTAAAACCTAGTTATCAAGCTCTAAAAATCATATCTTTAAAATCTCATTAATAAGTTTCAAATCAAATTTTTATCTAGATACAATTCTTAGACAAATAAAATTTCGAGTCTACTTTAACTTATCTTTCCAACCTTAAATCTATTTTAAAAAGTATTAATATAAATTGTAAATAAATATTTAAAAAATATTATATATATTAGTTAAACTAAATTCTTATTAAATTTTATTATCTTAATTACTATTAAATTGAATCTTATTTCAGTAAATATATTGTATAAAATTTTATTTTATATATATATTTAAAAGTAATTAAATTACAAGTAAAATCTAAAATTTATGTTTTTTCAAACTTAACCTATAAATTTAAAATTTCCAAACAGATAATTTAAAGATCTAAATTTTACACACATATTAAAATAAAATCTTTATATTATATTCAAAAATCAATTTTTAATAAAACCCATGTATTTCCTTCCAAAACTTTGGAAATCCTTTCGAAAAATAGACTAACGGTGTCCGTATATAATTTTATATCCTACGGTCAAGTGATACGGATATTTATCATTTCAATCTACAATAATTTAAATTTATAGGTATATATCATTTCAACCCGCAATCCTAAAATTCAAAATTAATAAAATCTCTTGGGTTTATCATTTCAACCCATAACGATTTTCTCTAATCTATAAGATCGTTCGGGTACGTATCATTTCAACCCATAGGGATTTCCTAAACTAATAGGGAACTTGCTGTGATTGAAAACATATAAATAACATAAAATGGCATAACATATCGATGACAAGCATATATAATAATTAACAGTTTAAATATAATATATACAACATGTTATGGTTATCATATGTCAATTATCATAGATTTAAAAATTTAAATAATAACATATCATATTCAACAATTAAATAATTAACTATTGAAATTTAATAGTATATTTCAATTGTCATTTCACGTGAATATAAATTTACTAGCATATGAATGTCAATTGTGAGTGATCACTGACGTGACTATGGAAACAACGATGGCGAAGAAGGTGACATGGACATGCACACGGATACGCACGCTCCAAAATAACATTTAGAAATCGCTGCGACACCTTCCGGACAACGACGAACAAAGCAAAGCTAAGCGAAGTGGATGGAAACAATACACACACACACACACATACATATACATACACACACACACACACACACACCCTTTTTCTCTTTTTTTATATAACAAAGGAGGAGGCTGTAGTGCTCGGTTGAAGGGTGAAGTCGAGCATATCTCTGGGAAGGCCTGGCACTTTACGGTAGAGGCGAGGGAAGGTTCTCGGCTGGTCTGGTCGTGTTGGATTGGAGGCGGCACAAGGTGAATTCGGTGGTGGGCGCAACATCCGAAGAGAGAGGGGAGAACTGGAGGCTATCAGCTGGTGTTGGATGGCTGCGTGTCATTTGGAGGTGGTAACGGTTTCCAGCATAGGGGCTGCTTTGGAGGCGAAACACGATGCAGAAGAGGGGTTTTGGGTCGGCCAGTGCAGTGGCGGAAAGGTGCTGCTCAGTGGAGATTTAGGTGAAGGTCGAAGGAGAGAAGGTTGTCAGCAATGGAGATGGGCAGAAAGTGTTGGGTTTTTGTGGGATGGTGGCTGCTTGGCTAAGGGAGGGCTGTTGTGCATGGGTGAACGGTTGTGGTCGGAGGCGTGAACTGATGTGCAACGTGATTGATAGGCGACAAGCGGTGCAAGGCTGCTAGCGTGGACTGGAGGAGGTTGTGAGGCGCTGATGCATTTGGGTTGGCCGAAGAGGGTTCGTGTGTCAGGTAGGTTATCGGTTGTGGGCTATTGAGTGTATGGATGGTGGAGGGTGGAGAGGGGCGGAGGAAGTAGGTGGAAGGTGGAGTCGGCTGTGCAAGCGGCGGTGTTGGCCGAGTTTGGAAGGGTGGATGATTAGGTTTTGGGTTGCAAATCAGGGAGAGGACGAGCAAAGTGGGAGTGGAGAATGAACAGTTTCCGGATTATAAAATATATAAGCAAGCTTTAGATTATATATAAAAGCTTTGTAATATTTTTTTTTTCAAAGTACGAACAAAGAGAAGAGAGTATACGGAAGAGAAAAATGAACCACAGCTAAAATAAATCAACCAATAAATTGAAAAGGTAAGAATAACAATAGTCAGGACCATTGAATTCAAAGAATATTAATAATTAGTGGCCATTCATTATCTCACAGCTGGAGGATTGAAAGGACACAAAAACCCAAAAGGCCCAAATGTGGAACCGATACGACTAATCGTTTTGCAGATTTCACTGCGTACTAGACGCCGAAATGCACAAATGAATATACTGTGGAGATCTGTATGACGAGATGAACAGAATGGTACACATATATGAGTGATACGACTATCCAATCAAAACTTGATTTTTCACTACCAAACTGCTGCTAAATTGCCGAAAATAAAATAAATAGGGCCAGTGAAGTCCGAATTTGACGAAACGAAATATAACATCTCCCTTAGAAAATGGTTTACATTTTTCTTATATAAAAATATTCAAATTTCTAAATTATTTTGTTTCCATTAAATTTCAACTGATTTTAAATTTAAAATTGAAATTTTACATTAAAACAAACTTATATATTTTCTGCTGAAAATCCGACACTTGCTATGCTTAAATAGACATATTCCAACTATCAAATTTTGATTGCTATATTTAATTGTCTACTTTTCATGAAAAATTTAGTTAATTATGTTATTAAAAATCGTTAAAATTTCCGGGTCGTTACAATTATCATGACCGCTTATCAAAATTAACTCTCATGTATTCATCATGCTTCCTAAATGTGGTATTTATGATAAGTACATGTCGACTTACTTCCAATAAAACATGTCAATGTTTTATTATAACTATTTTAATTTGTTCGACTACTTAATGACATGGACAAGAGATCCATTGATTTAAAAATAATTCACTAAAAAAAGAAAGTTGATTTAAAATAAAGAACTGTTGGAGATTTTAAATAACTTAAAATAATAAATAAATCATCATTAAATAATAAATTAAATCTTAATTATCCTTTAATTAATCATACTTAAATCAAAATTCAAACCTTAATTAATCTTAGCTAAGTCTTAATTAATTACTAATAATTATCCTTATTTGGTTAAAAATTAATTAAATAATTAAAATCTAGTAAAAAAATAATTAAACCCTAATTAGTTAAAAATGAATAAATAATTAAACTTTATTTAATAAATATTTACTTTAAATTAAACCATAATTAGTTAATAATTAAGTAAATAAATAACTTTTAATTAAATAATAATTAGTTAAATAATTAAATACTAATTAAATAACTAATTTAAAAATAATTAACTTGATTAAATAAAATAATTAAAATAATTACCTCTTAACTTAATTATTCAATAATTAAAAGTTTCTTAATTGACTACAAATGGTTAACTTAATTAATTAATTCTTAAACCCTAATTACTTAACTTAATTACTTAAATTAATTAATAATTATTTTTAATAAATTAATTATTAAACTCATTAATTAAGATTTAATCAAGTTTTATAATCTCTAGTTAATTTGAAATGGTTTTCAAAACAATATTAAAAGAAAGCTTAAAACCTGAAAATCATATATTTTCGAACTACATCCATAGCGACTATCGCTATGGATGTCGTAACTTAGAATTACTTTTCTAAGTTACCATCCAAACTTAAACTTCCACTTATACTTTCCTCTTAAAATAATTTAAAAGAGCTTTTAAACAAAACTTTTCTAGGTTAGAAAGCAAAGAAAACATTTACTAAAACAGAACCAGTAAACGATTTGTTTGTTAAAAAGGATCCCAAGTCCTTTTCAAAAGTCATATATCTAACTTCCAAACCGTTCAACATATATCCAAGATTATGAATGCTAATTTATACCATGACCATACCTCACAAGATTACATTTTGCAAACCATATAAATCAAAGATCACAACTTTATAACCAATACATCACTTTAATCCATCGTTTCAAGTCCAAAGCTAAAACTCAAGCCATCATATACATATATAGCCAAACCATACCATAATCGAAACACATAAATAACATTTACACAACTATATAACCACTATAAAAGTTTAGACATCATATTTCCCAAAATTTTAGAGTTCACTCCTCGAAATCTGACTAGACTAAAGTATATTCTCCTCGAACTTAAGAATAACCCAGGCCTTTGTATTTTCTTGGAAAAGTGAAGTCTTTAAGTGGCCTAAACTTGCACAAAGGGTTCGACCTTAAGCATATAAGGTATGGCCTTGAGGTTATAAGGATAATATGTTCTTGAACTTTGAAGATGAAGTGAAGAGATGGATAAAGAAGTATTTTTTTGCAAGCTTTTGAAATTGATTTGGAATGGAGATTTAAGTTTTTAAGACTTTGGAAACAGGTCAGGAAGCCATAAGAGTTCTCTAAACATTAGGAAATAAGAGAACAGAATGATAAAAAAGAAATTAAATTAAGAAAATTCCCTTTTATAATATGTTAATAAGTGAAATTACAGAAATGCCCTTAGTATTATACCCCCTCTCTTCTTTTTCCACCTCACCCGTTCGTTTTTCCATACAAATCCACCCCTCCTTAGCCACCATACCATCTTGTTAAAATGAACATAATCATGGTCCTTTTGTACTAAATGTTGGAGCAAAAATCTTATACAATTTATATTTATATATATTTTACAAATAAAATCTTATCTTATACACGCATATGTACATACTGAAGTGTACATGCATATTCACATGTACATTTTCATGTCTAAGGTGATTCATAATGTTTGCATATGTACACATTTTTGGATTACAAAATTTCTAATAACTTTTAGTCGACGATAAATCGAAAATTCGAAAAACGACTTCCGATCACATTTTCAATCTTTCTTCGAACTAATTATTTTTGTAAACGAAACTTAAAAATGGTTTCACTATCATTTGTTATTATTTGAAAGGAGTTTATTTTAGTTATAAAATCCATTAATTAATTACTAGAATTATGTTTAAATACCCATACTTTAAGTGATCAAAATTCTAGTTAGTTACATTCTTCTTCCCTTAAAAGAATTTCATCCACGAAATTAGCACACAAGAAGATAAATCAAATACTTGAAAAGTTATATATTCACAGCATAAAACATATAATAGACATGCACTAAGCAATCATAGCAAACAATGTATAAACCACACGTACAACAAACAACAACTAACTATCCTAACATTAACTCAGGATAGGCTTCCTTTATTCAGGTCATAGTCTCCCAAATGCAGTCTCTAGTATCCTCACTCCATTGAATTTTAACCAAGCATGCCACTTTATTGCAAAGCCTCTTCTCATCCTAATCTACAATATGAATTGGATATCTAACCATTATCAAAGTCAGTTCTATTTCCAAATCCTCTTGAACTGACGGCTCCAAGATCAATGATGGATCATGAACATATTTCCTCAAATGAGGCACGTTATAATCACCTGCCAATCACTCCGGCAACTCAACCTTATAAGCAAGAGACCCAATCATTTCAAGAATATGGAAAGGTCCAATATACCTTGGAGCTAACTTTCTAGCTTTCCCAAATTTGGCAAAATCTTAACGAACACAATGTCTCCAACGTCAAATTCTAAATCTCTTCGCCTCCTATCAGCATAACTCTTCTGATGATCTTGGGCTTCCTTCATCCTTTTCTTGATCACCGTAAATTTCTCTATCACCTCTTTAATCATATCTGGCCCGAGCACTAGACGATATCCAGATCTTACCCAACAGGCTGGTGATTTGCAAGGTCTTCCATATGGTGCTTTATATGGTGCCATACCAATGCTTGCTTAGAAGCTATTGTTGTAGGAGAACTCAACTAAATGCAAATGATCCTTATATGATCCACCAAAGTCAAGAATACATGCTATCAAGAGATCCTCTAGAATCTGGTTTACTTGCTCTGTCGGTCTGTCTGTTTAAGGATGGTGTGTTGTGCTTAAACTCAACTTTGTTTCCAATGCAACTTGCAAAGCTTCCCAGAACTGACTTGTTAAGATAGCATCTTGATCGCTTACTATACTTATTGAGACTCCATGTAGGCGAACTATCTTCCTTATATAAATCTTTGCTAGTGAAGCTGTAGTTCAAGCTAGCTTGACATGACTAAAATGAGCACTCTTAGTTAACTGGTCCACAAAAACCCATACTCCTTCATTTCCTTTTATGATTCTTGGTAAACAATTGACGAAATCCATTGATATCATCTCTCATTTCCAATCTGGGATTTCCAAAGGTTAAAGTAATCCAGCAGTTTTCTGATGGTCCCCTTTGATTTGCTGACAGCTCGCACATCTGCTTACAAAGATAGAGATATCCTTCTTCATTCCTGGCCACTAGAATACTCTTTTCATATCCTTGTATATCTTATGAACTTTGGGATGTATACTCAACTTAGATTTTTGGCACTCTAAGAAAACTTCTTATCTCAATCCACCCACATCTAGAACACACAATCATCTATTTATCCTTAAAGATCCTCAACCATCTATCTGAAAATACGAACATCGACCCTTCTTGACTCCGTGAATTAATTATTCTATAATTTTATCCTTCCTTCAATTGCTGACAATCCTTTCCTAAAGAATCAAGGTACCTCTAAAAGAGCCAAGACTGCATTCCTATTTAAAGCGTTTGCCACCACATTAGCATTCCCTGACGTATAAAGAATATCCAAGTCATAGGACGCCAGAAACTCTAATCATCTCTGTTGTCTTAGGTTTGGATCCTTCTTAGAAAAAAGATACTTCAGGGATTTATGATATTTGTAGAGCTCGAATATTTCACCTAAATATAGAAAGAAAACTTATTCCTAAAATCTCTAAAGATTAGAAAGAAACTAAGAGGAATAGAAGGATCCATACCCAGTAACTAATGTATCCACACTTTCAATGCAACAACAACATCCAGTAACTCCAGGTCATATGTGGCATAGTTCTTCTCATGAGGCTTCAATTGTCTGCTTGCATATGCAATCACTCTACCATGCTACATCAAAACAGTGCCTAGTCCTATTCCACAAGCATTTGTGTAAACCGTGAACCCATTATTTCCATCTGGAACAACTAAAACTAGTGAACCGGTCAATTTCTTCTTCAATTCAAAAAATGCTTCTTCACACTTTGGAGTCCATATAAACTTCTCCCCTTTTTTAGTCAACTTTGTCAAATATGAGGAAATCTTAGAATAATCCTGAATGAACCACCTGTAGTATCCAGCCAAACCTAAAAAACTGCAAATGTCGGTAGGAGTCCACGCTCGTTTCCATTCCTTAATAGCTCCCACTTTTACTGGTCCAACTAAAATTCCCTCCCTTAACATAATATGCCCCAAGAATCTCACCTCTGATTGCCAAAAATGGCACTTAGAAAACTTCACCCTCAGGACATGTCTCCTTAATATGTCTAACACTACTTCCAAATGATGTTCATGCTACTTCTCTATTTTGGAGTAGATAAGAAAGTCATCGATAAATACTAGAACGATCTTATTAAGAACATCTCTAAAAACACGATTCATGAGGTCTAGAAAATATGTTAGTGCATTGGTTAGCTTGAAAGGCATAACCAACCACTTAAAGAAATAGTCAGGGCCCTTAAACATAGATAAGGCTATATTATCTTGAGCAACCCTCAACCGATGAAATCCAGAAGCTAGATCCATTTGAGAAAAATACCATAGCTCCATGAAGTTGGTCAAGAAGATCATCGATGTGGGGTAAGGGATACTTATTCCTAATTGTCAACTTATTCACCTGCCTATAATCCACACATAACCTTATAGATCCATCAAACCTAGTCAAAAACACCACAGCAGATTCCCAACTCGAATGTCAAGGTCTAATTAATCCTCTCCTTAGCAGGTCCTAGGTTTGACTTACCAACTCCTCTCTCTCTCTCTCTCTCTCTCTCTCTCTCTCTCTCTCTCTCTCTCGGAGCCATCCTTCACTTAGGTTGAACCACAAACCTTGCACCAGGGACTAAATCAATGTGGAACTCTATCTCCCGGTGTGGCAATAAACTTTTAACATCGTCGAATACATCGGAAAAATTATTAACAAATTTAATAAACTCTAAACTTTCTTAGGATGCTTCCAGGGCATACAAGAAACTGCACATATGAATATCGGGATCCTTACATGATACCTTAGCCTTTCTTCCTATACCAGACACTAAAGAATGGTTCTTTTATTACATTCTAAAATAGCTCCATATTTTGATAACCAATCTGTACCAAGAATAATTTCAAATCCTTTAAAGTCTATGACATATGGATCGCAAGAAAACCGATGAGAAAGGTAGGAAATTGGCACATTCTTACAAATCATTTTCAAATGGGTTACCCTGCCGTTGAGGTTAAATACAAACGTAGGGTTTCCTACAATACTAAGAATAAGATGAAATTTATCTACTGATTCTAAAGAGATAAAAGTTAGAGAGGCACCGATTGTGAGAAATGCGGATTACGGATCTTAAGGCTAAAATTAACACTAGAGGGGGGGTGAATAGTGTTAATAAAGAATTACTAAATCTTTTTATATTTCTGTTAATTTAGACACAAAAGTATGCAACATACAGACAAAGATATGATCACAGAAACAATCACAGATGCATAAATAAAATAAAAGCAGTAAAGGAAAGAACACACCGGATTTTATACTGGTTCGGAGTTACCCTACATCCAGTCCCGCAACACAAGTAAAGATTTCCTTTCAAAAACAATTGTACAATTACACCCTCGGTTTCAAGGCTACGAGGTACACCCTCTAGAATTTCGATCCTTTGGGTAGAGATACTTAATTTCATGGCCACAAGTTTATCCAATTGATTTACCAAGGCTACAATCACACCTTTTCCCTTTTGATTGATTTCCAAGGCTACAATCACACCTTTTCTCGTTTAATAGATTACAAAGAAGTCTATAACTCTGAATAGCACTGAGAATCTTGTAGAAATAGTGATAGAGAATCAAACTAGAAGTAATCGAGTATGATTCAATGTTGATTTCGACAGAGTAATGATAAGAATATATATTAAGAAATGAGGAAGAAGAAGAGGAGTGAAAACCATAAAATTATGATTGAAAATTCGTTGAAACTGACCCCTATTTATAGAAGAACAACAGCCATGACCATTCATGAAGAGTTATGGCGAATAAACACTTCTTTTGAAATTTCAATTTTTGAATCAAATTGTCACCATGTCGACATGGTCATGATAGGCATGTCGACATCCCAAAGGATTTTTTGGTGTTTTTGATTTTCTTTGAAAATAACCTTTATCTTATATAAAAAATATTTTAAACTTTATAAATATACTTGACTATAGTTAAAATTCATAAGTAAGTATAAAGAATAATATATATAGATTTTAACTATAATTTTATATTTAAATCTAAGTATAAATATTTAAAAGTTAATATATTATTTAAAAAGATAGTTTAAAATCAGGAGTAATTTGACTTTGAAAATAAAGATGTTTTTTAGGCTAAAATTATTTAAAATCAGGATTGAGGGTTTTGAATCTTTTAAAAGGAAAGTTTTGAAAACATTTTGAAAACAGGATATAATTTTAAAAAATCATTTTGAATAAAAGTTAGCGGATACAAAACAATGTTCCACTAGATTTTTCATAGGTTCCATCGTACTTAGGGTTCCATCCCTTTAACGGGCTCGAAGTGGATTCCATTCCACGAATAAATTGGATTTTAAGATGCCAGTGCTTTTCTACGAGTTTTAACAAAAATTCCTAATAATAATAATAATAAATACTTATCCTTGAAAGCTTGAACTCTGATAGTCTCGATACTCATGAGTCTTCTATCTTGATATTTTATCTTGATATCTTGAATCTCTATACTGTACGGTCTTCATTCTTAGTACCTGCATGGTTAAATCCTGCATATACAAATATATCTAAACTTATAATGTTAGTATTTATATTTTATAATCTATTCTAATGTTGTTGTCATCAAAACCATCATCTCAAGGACTAACAATCTCCCCCTTTTTGATGATGAAAACCTTTGTTTATAAAATATTATTTCTATCCTAATAACTCCCCCTAAAACTAACAACTCCCCCTTAATCTATACCTAACTATCCTATTTTATATTTCTCCCCCTTTGTCATCAACAAAAACTTACTCCCCCTCATTCTTGGACTTCAGTACCTGCATTAATAAACTATACGACGGAATATATAGAGTAGGAAATAATTATACTTCTAAGCATGATAGCTAATTTAAAGATTATATACATTTCAATGTATATATATGTCTTACACACCAATCTTCAAATCAATAAGAAACCAATCCACACAAAGTATCAATTCAAACCAAATCAATTCAAACAAATCGAACAAAGTAAATAAAAAAAATCAAATGTTACATGGAACTTCCACCCATCCTTCTTCTCCAAAGATTGGGTCTGCCTTAATAGCATTCCAATTATCATTGTCATTGGTGAGAGAGACAGGAGGATGTGCTTCTTTATCATCCTTGTGCATAGAGGTGATCATCCATCGTATCGCATCGAAGTGCCTTTCTTGTTCCTTTATCATCTACATTTGACTTAATTCTAAATGACGCTAGTTTCGTAGAATAAATGAGAGAATATTCTTGAACGAATTAAGAGTTTCTTCAAGATTTTCGGATAAATTGTGAATAGGATTAGCCATAGTTGAATTTGTGAAAGAAATGGAGGATATAGATGATAAGAAATAAATTTCAGTGAAGAATTCTGGAAGAAACAGGTATATATAGTTGTAGAAATTCGTTTGAATTGAATAGACATGTGGTAGTTATTCAAATTTCAAATTCAAAATCAATTGCCATTTCTGACCAGTACATGTCGACATGGTCATATAGGGGATGTCGACATGGGTTAGTGAAATGTTATGACTAATTTGATTTTGTGAATAATTGTGTGTATATATATATATAATATACTAACATTTATTCTAGAGATAAGATAAGGTAGATAACAGAAAGGAAATTTCATTTCATTGCATACTAATGATAATAGAATGATTAAGCACACAACAAAGTACATGAACATTCGAAATAAAGCAAACTAAAACAAATACAACAAGATACGAAAAGATAAAACTAGTTAGAGGATGAAGAGGATGAAGATGATGAAGATAGTCCAAGTTTCTTGCTGACTTTGGAAAAGAACTTGTTTATCTTCGAAGAAATGTTATCCAACTTTTTACTAACGGATCGTTTTAGAATCCGTTGATTCTCCATAATTATCTTTTGGTTTTTGAGAAGGGTTTTGTTGGATGGATTGGAATGATATTCAATGCTTTCCAAAGACGTTTCACCTTCTTCTTCTTCTTCAATTTCCATTTCATCCCCCTTTCTTCTTCAACTTCCTCTTCTTCCATTTCCTCATGAGCCAAACGCTCTTCCTTTTCGGTAAGTGTCTCATAAGGTTGAAAAACAAATGGACTTTTCATAAGCGAAATGTTGGAATGATTGAAAAATTTTCTAGAAACAAATTCTTCGCCTTTGAAATCCACTCCAAAATAGTTAAAAATCCGAGTGAGTTAAATTCCATGGTATAAAGTATTCTCACCCATTTCAAAATTTTTAGGACGAAGTTCATCCAAAATAACTTGCGCCCAATTTATGTCATAGTTTTCGAAAATAGCAAAAAGTGCTTTGCAAACTTTTGAAGTAGGATTGTTAAAATTTCCCGATCTTAGGGTCAAAGTATGTTGCAAAAGAATATTAACAATTCTTGCTTTTATCATCAGATGTTTATTATCATCAGATGTTTTGTCTCCGCTATTTGGTGTGAGAGGAACGCTCGTATATTTGAAAACAAATTTAAGAACAGAAGGGAGTTGATCGCTGTGATAAACGGAGCTTTTAAGAAGCGTGCGAGATGGCTACAATCAGTTGGACATATTGGATTTACGGTGCATTAATTAGTCTGGTATTTGGGCTATACGGGCCTAAATCCTATTTTAATTACTGTTTTACTGTTATTGCAGTTTTCGGTTGTTATATTTTTGTTGTTTCGTTCTTTCGATACCTCTGTATGTAATTACTTTTTATTTTTTAATATGATCTGGTAGAGCCCAGTATAGAATACTCGTTTTCCTTTAAAAAAAACAATTCTTGCTTTTGGTCGAAAATTTCTATTTTTAAAATCAAAATCATCATCTCTTTCGAAAATGTGATGAAATGTCTCACGATCATGTTCATCGATTTTAAAGTTAGAAAGATCCATTCCCGAACTCTTGCAATTGAGAATGGTACCCAAATGATCACAATTCAAAACAATTTGAGTGCCTTTGACACTACTCCAAATTTCATCTTCGTTTCCAACATAAAATCCGCGATTTAAATTTGCATAGAAAATTTTGACAAGATTAGGATAGCAAACAAAATCATTTTGAGAAGCATCAATAAGACTAAGAACACCATTGTTTGCAAAAAGAGAATCAATTTCATAAGAAGAAAAATCTTGAAAAATAGCAAATTTTCCGGGATGGATTTTGGCATAGTTAGCATAATTGATGTATGCTTTAATTGCCTCCGGATCATTGAATAATTGCTCTTTGATTTTTCTGGAAATTCTCATGGTTGAGGGGTTGCTTGAAGAAGCCATTAGAGAAGAGAGTGGAGAGCTTGAAGTTATGAAGAGAGAGTTCGAATTTGAAAATGAAGGTGAAAAGATATGATAAAAGATAGTGAATAAATAGATTCTTAAAGGACTTATTCTCTGGTCAAAAGGTATCTTTTCAAAGCATTGAATGAAGTGAAAAGGTGGAGGAAAATTCAAACATTTGAATTCAAATTTTGAAATTCAAATTCAGGTAGCCATGTCGACATCATGGTAGGGACCATGTCGACATGTGCTTTTGGATTTTGATGAATTGATTTTTCCTAAGATCTCTAATATATATATTATTATTATTACTGTCTATTATATATTTCTGAAATATTATTATACTTATAATATATTTCATAAAGTATTAAAAATAATATAAAAATAATAAAAAATAAATTTTAAAATTCAAACAACATACCAATTCAAAATCAATCAATCAAACAATCAAGCAACTAATCTTAAGCAAGCAATTTCAACTAATTGTATTGTAAACATGTACCTTTTTCTGAGTCCATTTCTCTGAATTCGTCGGAGTCGTGAACAGACGTGTAACACAAATTCGAATCATCCGTCTTCTGATCATCATCACTTGAGGATGAGTCTGATTCATCTAGAGTAGCAATAAATGCACGCTTCCGTTTCTTTGCTGGTTCATTGTTCATAGGAGGATTCTGCCTTTCTGGATACGGACAGTCTCTTTTGAAGTGGCCTGGTTTATCACAGTTGTAACACCTGTCATTATTTGGCACTATATTCTGATTTCCAGAATTCTTATAGTTGTTTCTCTTGAGATTATTCATCTTTCTGTATTTCAGGAATCTCTTAAAATTTCTGGTCAAAAAGGTTATCTCTTCATCATTATCGCTATTTGAGTCTGATCCATCGGTTAATGCATTGAATGCCATTGATTTCTTTTCAAATGCTTTACTTTCTTTTCTCCCGATCATTTGAACTTCATACGACATTATATTTCCAATTAATTCTTCTATCTTCAAAATACTGTTGTCATTTGCCTCTTCGATCACAAGTGTCTTTTGATCCCATTCTGGAGTTAGAGAATTTAAAAAATTTCTGACTTGATCTTCTTTAGAAAATTCATTTCCCAAAGATATTAGAGAATGCACAATATCCTGAAATCAACTATACATATCTGAAATAGACTCATTAGCATTCATTTTAAATAATTGAAACTGATTTGTGAGCATGGAAATTTTAGTCTGTTTAACTTTGCTTGTTCCTTCGTGAGTAACTTGCAAAGTTTTCCAGATTTCATATGCAGACTTACAAACTGACACTCTATTGAATTCATTTCTATCTAGTGAATAAAACAGAATATTCATTGCCTTATAATTATTTTGTGCAACAATCTTTTTCTCAGCATTCCACTGTGAAAAATCAATTGTGGGTTCAGAATATTCAGTTTGTGTGATATTCCAAGTGTCTAATCCTATAGATTGTAAATATATTTTCATCCTACATGCCTAATATGCATAGTTACTGCCATTAAAAAGTGGTGGTCCGACAGTAGACTGACCCTCTACAAATGAACTAGTGAAAGGGATACTAGTGTTACTAACAGTGCCAGTGTTGGTAACCATTTTGAAAACTTTTCAAAAATCAGATTATGAAACTTTGAAAACCTTGCTCTGATACCAATTGTGAGAAATGCAGATTACGGATCTTAAGGCTAAGATTAACACTAGAGGGGGGTGAATAGTGTTAATAAAGAATTACTAAATCTTTTTGTATTTCTGTTAATTTACACACAAAAGTATGCAATATACAGACACAGATATGATCACAGAAACAATCACAGATGCATAAATAAAATAAAAGCAGTAAAGGAAAGAACACACCGGATTTTATACTGGTTCGGAGTTACCCTACATCCAGTCTCGCAACACAAGTACGGATTTCCTTTCAAAAGAAATTGTATAATTACACCCTTATTTTCAAGGCTACGAGGTACACCCTCCAGAATTTAGGTCCTCTGGGTAGAGATACTCGATTTCCAGGCCACAAGTTTACCCAATTGATTTACCAAGGCTACAATCACACCCTTTCCCTTTTGATTGATTTCCAAGGCTACAATCACACCTTTTCTCGCTTAATAGATTACAAAGAAGTCTATAACTGTGAATAGCACTAAGAATCTTGTAGAAATAGTGATAGAGAATCAAACTAGAAGTAATCGAGTATGATTCAATGTTGATTTCGGCAGAGTAATGATAAGAATATGTATTAAGAAATGAGGAAGAAGAAGAGGAGTGAAAACCAGAAAATTGTAATTGAAAATTCATTGAAACTGACCCGTATTTATAGAAGAACAACAGCCATGACCATTCATGAAGAGTTATGGCGAATAGACACTTCTTTTGAAATTTGAATTTTTGAATCAGACTGTCACCATGTCGACATGGTCATGCTAGGCATGTTGACATCCCAAAGGATTTTTTATCGTTTTTGATTTTCTTTGAAAATAACCTTTATCTTATATAAAAACTATTTTAAACTTTATAAGTATACTTGACTATAGTTAAAATTATAAAGTAAGTATAAAGAATAATATATATAGATTTTAACTATAATTTTATATTTAAATCTAAGTATAAATATTTAAAAGTTAAATATATTATTTAAAAAATAGTTTAAAATCAGGAGTAATTTGACTTTGAAAATAAAGATGTTTTTGAGGCTAAAATTATTTAAAATTAGGATCGAGGGTTTTGAATCTTTTAAAAGGAAAGTTTTGAAAACATTTTGAAAACAGGATATTATTTTGAAAAATCATTTTGAATAAAAGTTAGCGGATACAACATAATGTTCCACTAGATTTTTCGTAGGTTCCATCCTACTTAGGGTTCCATCCCTTTAACGGCCTCGAAGTGGATTCCATTCCACGAATAAATTGGATTTTAGGATGCCAGTGTTTTTCTACGAGTTTTAACAAAAATTCCTAATAATAATAAAAAATACTTATCCTTGAAATCTTGAACTCTTGATAGTCTCAATACCGATGAGTCTTCTACCTTGATATTTTATCTTGATATCTTGAATCTCTATACTGTACAGTCTTCATTCTTAGTACCTGCATGGTTAAATCCTACATATACATATATATCTAAACTTATAATGTTAGTATTTATATTTTATAATCTATTATAAGGTTGTTGTCATCAAAACCATCATCTCACGGACGAACACCAATATCAATCAGTATGGTACCTTCAAGGATGCCTTTCCTTTTCACATCCGTTGAAGTCGATAGTTCATTCTTAATGGCGTACCACTTGGGCTGCTGCACCTTTTTCATGAGTGGGCAGTCCTTTACCATGTGGCTAGATTGAGGACAATTAAAACAGTGAGTCTTTTGGACCATTGGAAAGATGGGTCCACTTTTATTTTGTTGTTGAACTCTAGAATTCTTGCAAAACTTTGCGATGTGGCCCTTCTGCTGACAATTTTGGTAAACAAAATCCTTAAAACGAATCCATTGAGTCTCACTGCCCGGCTTTCCCTTTCCTCGATTCCTCTAATTAGGATTAAACTTTCTTTTGTTAGAATTGTTGTTATTCACATTTCCAGTAGGTGCTACTGGAATAGGCTTCTTCTTTTTCAAGGCCTCGTACCTCAGAGCCATATCCACTAAATCAACAAAAGAACCTTTGATATGAACAGTCATCTTCTTGTGGAAACTTTCCCTCATTCCCATAACGAACATCACGTATTTCTTTAACGGGGTGTTGATCAATTCTGGTCCGAAATAAGATAGCTTGTTGAACTTCATCTTATATTCTACTACATACAATCCCCTTACTTCAAGTATATGAAGTTCTTGTACATCCTAATCTTTCCATTTGTAGGTACACTATAAGAAAATTTTGTTTCCTTAGTACTAGTACATAGCGTTTTTGAAATGGTTGCCATGAAATGGTAAACTTACGCTAAATTTTATTAGCTTGCATGCTGTGTAAAATAAAGGCGGTAAATTTATCTTCCTTTCCTCCTTTTCTACGAACTCCTCTTAACAAAGACTTCTCCCAATTTTGATTCCTCATCCAAATCAATTTGCTTCCTCTGAAAAATAATCTTTCCATCCTTGTTGTAGTCGTCGGTGTTGTAATCTCGTTCCCCTATTCTTGTCCACGTTGTAGTAGTCCAGCTCTCCCGTTTGCCCTCGTTCTCTTCCCCGTTGAAGTCGAGCTTTCGTTAGCCCTAGTTTGAGCTGTAGTCAGTGGATGCAAATTGGTAGCAATCAACGCCATTTGTCCTCGAAGTTTTAGAGTAAGTTACAACTGTTTGGATTTTTCCTTTATTTTTATTTTTAGATTAAGTTTCGAACATTTGAGTTAGTATGCCTATCTAAGCATTTTAGGGTTGCATTGATATGCTTATCTAAGCATATATGGATTTGAGTTAGTGTGTGTATTATTTGTGGGTCTGCTGTTAGGGTGATGATACTCATTTAGGTGGTGACCTTGACAAGACAATTTGTTTGTTGTTCGTGTTATAACTGGGTGTATATTACAAAAACTATGTGCTAAGATAGTTTTTTTATCCTAAATTGGTTATAGAAGGTTAAATTACATAAACTTTTGTATTCAGGGTGATGTTACTTGCCATGTCATCAGGGTTTGTTGCCTTTTGTTAAAACAGTACACCATTTTCGCTGATTGCTTTTTTCCTAAGATATTTACTTTGGTTTATGTAGTTCATAATTTTGTTGACAATTTAGTTCCTTTATATTTCTTTGAATATAGTTCTCAGTGAGAAGAATTCTTACCACTTTTGCAACATCCAACTGAAGTGAAAACTTTTCAACCATCACAAATTTCTAGGAATATTTAACTTTATTGTGGTGAAAACGAGGCCAAATTGTCATTTGAATTTAGCAAAATGCCAATTATTTTTCAAGTTATTAACCTGGAGAAAACTAATTTAGTTCAAGAAATCAAATAATATTTCCTAACTGCCTGCTACGAACTAGAAGTTAGTAGGATCAAAGAGGGATAATGAAGAACTTTCTAAGATTTCAAACTTGTTCCTAAAATTCTTAGGCTCGTTTTGGTTTGAAAATGAGCTTTTTATTTAGCGTTTTCAACATGTATTTTGGAATGCAAGGTAGAGGAGAGAGAATTTGAAAATAGTAATTTGAAAAATGATTTCAATATATAAAATTGAAAATGATTCGTTTCTTTTTTCCATCACAAGAGAAATTCAAAAATCTTTCATCTTTCTTCTCTTTTACTCTTTTGATATAATAATAATGAATTTTGCATCTACTGATTTTTTTCTCACTTAAATTGAAACTTAAAAAAACAAAATACTTATTTTCGAGACAACAAACCTAAGTATTGATATGATTTGATATTTTTTACACTTTCATATTGACAATGTTTCAGTCATGATTTGTGTGTGTTCTTATTTAATCTTATAAATGCTTAATCTTGTTTGCAACTATAAACTATAATATATGATTGTCGTTTTGTTTAGTTAAAGCAATTTGAACACTTGTTTTAAATTATACACCAGTTCAAGATAAAATGGAAACTAATTTTAATTAATGCGACTCAAAGTATTTCAGTACAAACAAAATTTTGAATAAAGTGCAAAACAAATTTTGAATGAAATGTAGATTAATTTATGTAACGAACCGATTTTTCGACGCCCAAAAAATCGAACCATTAGGGTTAAAAGAAGAAGAAGGTAGAAGAAGAAATAGAAACAATATCAGAATCTTACCAACGCAACAGAATAAAATATAATAGATAATAACTGATCTTCACGCAAAAGAAACTATATTTGTTTATACACACAACATTAGAATACAACATCAGAGTTCAACAACACTTATAACACACAACTGGACAATTATATTAACTTGTCCTCACCAAACCGACAATACAACTTACAACACAACGGAATTATACATCAAGTAAGTATGCTACGTCTCGCCATCTAACTCGTCCCCTGAGCTCCACAGCATCATTTCCTGTATCTATAATACTCGGTTTGACCTGAGCATTATAGTTAAATAACACCCGAGTTGGTCTAAAAAACCAACATGATAAAATACACTCAATTGGATTATTAAAGTTTTCAAAATCCTTTGAAATCAAACGTATCTCATAAAACCATGCCATAAACAAACATGCGGGGTTTTTACCTTACGATAACCAAAACATTTCTCATAAAATCCTCTGATATTATAATAGTGTCTATATACAAATACTTATTCAAATAGCCGAAATTATTACATTATTAAATTCTAGCTACTAGCCACAAAGTGGGTTGTATAAAACAAAAACCGTAAAGGCACGTAGGGAGAATGGATTTCCATCAATGGTAGGGCAACTAGGGTACCGCACGTCACAGTACATGATCTAGATCACCGTACCTAAGATCCACGCTGATCCACTACATCACAAGACCGGAGCTACCCCTTACTGAATAGTCCGAATATTTCACCCCACGGTTGGGATCAGCAACCGCCACACAGCCGAAATAGAAAAGGGACATTTAGACAGGAGTGACCTTACCCTAATTAGTTGCTAGCCACCTGGCCTTGTGTGCACCTCCCCTGTTTTAGCCATTCCTGGTCGATGAGGCTCGAGGCTATACGTTACCTTTTTAGCACACATTCACTTAGAATGCTCATTGTCCTCCTGACGATGTTCTGAAAGCATTCGTCCATACAAGTCTGTTCCAGGTTCGAACGGAACCGAAGGCACTATTCCTACTACATTCATTTCGAAATCACCCTCAGGATTAGTAGTGATTAGCCCTTGCACTTCACTGCTCCATCTTCGAATTCAAGCCCTTGTCTTCCATACAAAAACGTTCAGACTGGATTAAAGTGGTTTTCGGGAAACTAATCCTGATCCCGGTCTCTTCCAAACGATCAACGCATTGGCCAATATTCATAGTCGGTTATTTAACTATCAAATAACATTCACAATCAACCATCAGATTTAAATAAATTTTCAAATTATTTATTACTCAAAATATCTTCGCAATATATCTTCTACACTTCAATCTTCTGAAAACCAGTTTCAAATCTCTTTTCATTCGCAGAATAAATTCCCAAAATTGTTTATTTCCCCATTGAAAATTACCAAGTCCAAATACGTTAGATTTTAAAATAATTTAAATCAATTTATTCTAAAATATAATTTAAATTGTTTAAATTAAAAACTATTTAAATACTTTATTCAAAAATATATACTTTAAAACTATTATATAAAATATAAAACAAATTTTTAAATAAAAGTTAAGCCAAACTAAATTTTAAAATAAGAGTTATGAAAGTCTATAAAAGTTTTTAAATAAAACTTTGACCAAACTATCTTTAAATAAGACTATTTTATAAAATATAAATATTAAGAATTATCTTTAAAATCATAATACTTGTCAAACCTTTCAAATAATTACTACCATAATTAATTTAAATAAATGTTTACTTTTTAAAATTTAAACAACTTGAAAATAATTTCTTAAAAACATTCCTTTAAATAACTTTAATTTTTTTTAACTTACACTTAAAAACTACTTTGAAAACATAGTTGGCTTTCCAGGGAAAATATACTTCATATTCCACAATAGTCCATTTAATCAGTTAAAAAATTCTTTCTTGATTTTTCCCAATTTACATTCCCAAATCCGTGAAATTTTCCTTCCCGTGCTTTTTTTAAAATAAACCACCATTTATTTTTAAAAATAAATTACCCATTCTTTTATAAATTCTCATCGTGAATTTATACTTCCAAATATCCACTGATATCTTTTTCTCATTTTATAAACCCAGTTTATAAATTCCATTGTCTCGTTCTCTTTAAAACATAGTTTCAAACACCAAATCGATTTCCAGAATTTACTCCATTTTTTTTTAAAATAGATTCCTTTACTTACTCAATTTTATTTTAAAACCCATTAATTTTAGATTTAACTTCTTTATTATTTGAAATCTCATTTAAACTAAAAATACCAATTTCATATTTATTTTAAAATTCTTCTTTTATTTCTTCCTAAATAATTTAAATCCTAAATTTAAAAATAAATTTTTATTTCTTTAAATCATATCACTTAAAATTAAAAATTCATTTATTGCCATTTATTCAAAAAAAAATCTCCTTTACCCTACTTGGACTTTTATTTATTAGGATTTTAAAATCAACTTCTATTTTTTTCCAATTCATTCTTTAGTTTATCCAAACCATCGATAATTATTTTACTTAAAAAAATTCTCTCTTTTATTCTCCTTCAAAAATACCATCTATATATTTTTGATAACTCAGTATACCCAAATATATTCAACCAAACCGTAACATCCAATACTGCAATTACCAATATAATTTATCACAGATATATCAAATAAACCATATCACAGAATATTAAACAATCCAAATAATTTTGAGCAATCCAATTGGATCCCTCCAACCAGTTTTCCTGCATCCACAGATGTTAGCATAATATAATAATACCAATTCAACTACGAGGTGGAATATCGCGGTATATAGGTTATATCATCTTATCCGCTATTATGTGGCGCATAGGGTCTTATCCGCTATATAACGCGGGAAATCAATCACTCCAATATATACTATATATACTACTATATATATATATTATCACATCCAGACAATTCAAGCAATCAACCAATAATTTAAACTTAACTATTTAAACTTAAACAGTTATCCAAATGAGTGAGATTAACTCACCTTTGTTTTATTTTCAATCAAATCCAATCCTGACTTGTTCTCTTCACAGTATTAGACCTTGTACAACGTTACATGATTTATTAATATCTGAGATAATCAGACAATTCATTACCATCTAATAATTTAATTAACTATTGTTTTAAATTTTAAACTAGTAATTTCCTTTAATAAATTATTTTAGTACCAAAATAATTAAATAAGTTAATTAAAATAGTTTAATTATCGAACCCATATATATATCTTATAAAATAACCCATATAGATAAAAATATAATTTATATAAACTCAATATTAAAAATCCCTATATCTTTATTTTTATATAAACTTCCCGTATTTAAAATTCCTGCCCTTTTCAAAACCTTACCTATAAATATATATTTATATCTACATTGTACTTTTCCTTACTGTAGCATATATATGTAATTTATAATAGGATAAAATAAAAATACCTTACTGCTTTCAAATTTTAAACAACTGTTTATAGCTAGCCGTAAATTTATGATATGCGAAGTAATAACCAAAAATCAATCCACAAGTTTAAGTTCAAGTAATAATGAATTTAATATGTTTTAAAAATTTAAATCACCTTATTCGCACAGGAAACCCAAATCGTGAGCTTTTGCTCAGTATCCAAAAATCGCGATCCAACTCGAGAAGACACCAAACCCTACTCTGACCACGAGAACATATCCATTGTTGCCTTCGAGCCTCAAGCTGCCGCCGCCGCCACATCTGATGCGATATTCTCCTTTAATCATGAATCGGCCTAACGAATCATCGCGCACATGCCTCTAATCTTCATCTTCGATGCACTATGCTCGAGTACCCGCCATTCTTCAACCCTATGCGACAACGGATTCGCAACATCCCAAGGCAGCGAAGTTGCTAGCGAGTAGAGCCTGCTCACGAGCCCTTCCCAAAATACAATTTGAACGAAAATCGATTTCGTTCCTTAATATTCGAATTCGCGAATTGATGAACTGGAAGGAGATTTTAGTTTTATTTTTGAAAAGGGGAAATCTGGGTTTGACTCGATTTTAAAGAGGAAGAGAAGAGGATCCTACTGCCATTTAAAATTTTGAATTCCGTCTACGAAAAATGAAGTGAAGAGAAGAATAAAAATTATTTTTCTTTAATTGCTCGGTTATCTTTCTTTTTTAATTTTTAGATGCATGATAAAAAGAAGCACAAATGTTGAAAAGGAAACCACGTGTTTGCTGCCTTGAAAATATTAGCCAGGTTAAATCAATATATCTATACAAATATTAATTCAAATTTAAATTCAAATTTAAATCGTCTCGATTATCGCAACTCACAATCTCGATCTTCTATCGAGGCGTGTCTCTAGGCGTTTATAATGTTATACCCCTACTCCGAACGCAATGGAAAAGGTTTCGCGTCCAAATTTCGATCGTATGGAGAATACAGCTTTTTGAACCCAGTTATTATATTAAATTTCTGATATAATTTCAGCGCGTTTATCTACTGTACGATCACACGACAACTCCGAATGCTACGAAATTGAAATCCGATAATAATACAATATTACGGATCCAATGGAAGAGTTTCGTCGGATTCCGAGATTGTGCCTCGGAAGGCTATTTTTAAATGTCGATTTAAACGATATAATTTCAAAACTTAACAATACACTTCCAAATTCAAGTTTTAGAACTTCTATTATCTCCAGTATTATAAATATAAATTTTCTAAGCCTTTGAAATATGTTCAGCTAGCTAAAAACCAAAGATTCAACATTTTAACCAATATTCAATTATTAAATTAAATAATTTGATTGCCAAATAAATATTGATATTTGAAATTCAAGTTAAATTACCTTTCAAATGTTAAAAATAAATTAAATATGTCAATTTCAAATATCCAAAAAATTTGGGTCGTTACATTCCTCCCCCCTTAAAAGAATTTCGTCTTCGAAATTACTAGTTAAGAGGAATGGTCCATAATCCGTTAATTATTAATCCCACAACCAAATAGTTTTTAACACAACCCAAACAATCTCTTCAATAAAGACACAATCACCCTTACTAACTTTCCAAACTTCTTCCATAGTTCCCACCAATAACGCTTACTCAACCATTCAAATTTAAATTTATATCCAAAATTTTAAATTACCGGAATTTTTCTTTAAATTTTTTCTAACACTCCCAATTTTTGAAATTTTTTGCCGACATCTCCTTTGTGCGGCGAGCTCGATACAACTACAAAATGCCTCTATGAGCCTCCAGATTTCAAAAGAAAACAAAAGGCCATATGGCTAGACCAGAAAATCATCAAATCTCATACAGAAATTTAAATACATACTTTTGGCGAGCAAATTTCAATTTATCTTCAAAAATTCAATTCCCTTTTGCTTTTTAAAACACCTGTATACTATTTAGCAATAATATCCAATTACAGCATCCAAAAACCATTTTATATTTTTTTTACAATAGCTTCAGTATCTATTTCATTCAAGCCCATACGATGTATATACACCATCCTTACGCAATATCAAATTCGATTGCTCGCTCGATCATACAATTTCACTTCCGAACTAGTATCGTCCACCCGACTTCCTAGTGCGGACTCAGATTTGGTTTCTTGATCGGAAACCGTCATTCTCCTTATATAGCCATAACTATGATAGAGAATTTTTAGAATCAATCAAAATCCATATCCAGGGTTTGCGGTCGAAAATCGAGTGAAAAATCCTAACTCGGATCGGTATAACTACCTTGAAATTCTATGCTCGAATCTGGATCAAATCGCTATGCGAATAAATAATATACGTACATCTTACATATTTATATCCATTGGTTATTAACTATATCAATTCTCTTTTTATTCACTTATTTTTGGTTTCAATTCTCTTATCCATAATTATCTCATTTCACAACTTTACTTAGCCTCCATTCCAATATTATTTAGTATCAAATTTACTTAAGAATTTCACCATTCATTTCTTAAGTTCAATATAAATATTTTACACACTTAAATATTTATTTTCACTTCCCCACTTAAACTTTATATCTATTTTCATTTAATTCCATTTGAATTCAATCTATCTTCTAATTCAATTATTTGAATCTATTTATCTCATCTCAAGCCATATTTAATTATCCATTTATTCAAATTAATTTCACTTACTAATTTATTTTAAGTCTTAATGGACTTTATTTCCAAACCCTTATTATTCTTAGTCTTCTACAAATTAATCTTTCAACTTCACTTTATTTTACTTCGCTCAATTTAAATTAAATACCATTCCAATATTCAATTCCAGTTCATTTACCTACCCACTTAATCAATTTGTTTACTTACTAATTTTTTTATTCTAAATCTTTAGTCTTATTTAGTCCAAATCAACAATATTTTCCATTTTATTTTATTTAACACCATTCAAATTTAATTCCAATATCCAGTTTCAATTTCATTTACTTACAAATATAAATTTATTTGTTCATTCATAAATTTATTTCCAACTAATAACTTTTTATTTAAGTAACCATTTCATTTAATCTCCTTACACTTTTCTTTAAATTCACTTTTACTTAACTATATTTATTTACACTCCAATTCAATTTTAAATTTAAACTTCTATAAGTTTTTCAAGTTTAATTACATTTGCTAACTTCTTTTGTTTTACTTCATTTAATTAGCTTACCTTCCCCCTTATCTGGGTTTCACACTTACTTTTATTTAACCTTTTTCAAGTTGAATCATATTTTCCCAATTCCAAATTCCTATAGGTTGTCAAACTTATTTTATTCCATAAACATCTTAATTAAGATTTCAGAGTTTAAACAATTTCTCATATTTCAAAATCACCTTTGAAATCAACTACCTAAAATCCTTCAGTATATCCAATTATTCATTTGCCTTCCAAAATAAAACCAATTTTAGCAAACAACCAACTCAAAATATTTGGGTAGCAATCCCTCTCTTGGAAATTCGAAAATGAACATCGATGATGCTGCAGTCATCACCGAAATTATTTTCCAACGACCGAAAGAGTTTAGTGCTTTTACCTCTTTAAAACATTCTCCCAAATATTTTTAAATTCAAGATCTCACCAGATTTCAAATCCAATTCAAAATATTTCACAAATACTATCACCATTATTCCAAAACCTTTGAAAATCATTTCCAAATTCAAAAGGAATTTAAATTTCCCAATTCTCAAAAGTTCTAATCCTTCTTAATCCCTATTCAACAATTACTCTGGCATTTTTATTTCATTTTCAATTATAAATCACATTTATAATTCACATTTACAAATCCCATTTTGTTATATAAATTTATTCCTCAACCTTTGGTTATAATTTTAATCCTTTATTCAACTTTCACTTAACAATGATAATAATTTAATATTATCATCTCCTAACAATCAAGCAATCATATATAACTATAATAATTTACGGAAAATTATTTCTTTTATATACAAAAATAATTTGGCTAAAATTATTTCATTTACCCTATTTAAAATAATACTGTGTCGGTTTATCTTGTTTAAGAGTTTAGAAACTCCTGTCGATGACATGGCGTCCCACATATCGACCAGAATTCATAAACACTCAACCGGTAAGTCAACACGGTATAAAAACAATTTTTTTATTCACTAACATATACGTGCTCATACCTATTAATACATTCTAACTCATTCTTAGAGTATTACTAGCTCTATTTAATGAGTAATCCCCACCAGAGCCAAGGTTCTTGCTTAACCTTCCGCTTTGATACCAAGTTTAAGACCCGATTTTTCGACACCCGAAATATCGAAGCATTAGGGTTAAAAGAAGAGGAAGAAGATAGAAGAAGAAATAGAAACAATATCAGAATCTTACCAAGGCAACAGAATAAAATATAATAGATAATAACCGATCTTTACACAAAAGAAACTATATCTATTTATACATACAACATCAGAATACAACATCAGAGTTCAACAACACCTATAACACATAACTGGACAGATATATCAACTTGTCCTCACCAAACCGACAATACATCTTACAACACAACGGAATTATACATCAAGTAGGTATACTACGTCTCGCCATCCAGCTCGTCTCCTAAGCTCCACAGCATCCTTTCCTGTATCTTTAATACTCGGTCTGACCCGAGCATTATTGTAACGACCCAGAACTTTGAACAATTTAAATTTGAAAATATTTAATTAATTTTAAATATTTGAATGATGGTTTGGATTGAATTTTCAATATAACTTTGAAAATGGCGATTAAATTATAGAATTTAATCTATTGAAAGTTGAATAAAAATTTGAATCTTAGATTTTAAGCTGATTTAAAATATTTCAAAGGCTTGTAAAATTTATATTGATAATATTGAAGATAATAGAAGCTTCAGAATTGAATTTGAAAGTGAATTGTTCAGTTTTGGAATTATATCGTTTAAATCGATATTTAAAAATAGTCATTTTTCATACAGTCTCAGAATTCGACGAAACCAGTTCCATTGGGTCCGTAATATTAAATTATTGTCGGATTTCAAATTTCGTATTTTTTGGAGTTGTTATGTGAGCACATGGTGAGTAAACGCATTGGAATTCGAATCAAATTCAATTTGAATTTAAATATTTAAATTGTCAATATCAGCCGTTGTCATTTCAAAGCCACCCTACTCTCTCCTTAAAATCACGTCGTTCTTATTTTATAACGACCAATAGTCCTTCCCTCAGCCAGAAATTACGCCTAAAATCACGCTTTCTTCCCCTCCTTCCTCATAAAATACGAAGCCCTTCTACTCAGAAAGAGAAAAACAATAATGGCCGCACCTTCAAGCTGAGAAAATGTCTCGTTCCCCCTTTCCAAAAACAACTAAAAATCGAGACAAATTGAAAACAGAACGATGGCCGCCTTTTTTATCCCCTCCTCCCCTAAAATTCAATTCGTAACTCCTCTTTTCTCTTCTTTCAAAATCCACGAATTCGAAAGGAAAAAAAAAGTTTGATTTTTGAAACTTATAAATTAGTTTAAAATAAAATTTTGAGTTAATTAAATTAAATTAAATTTATAAAATAGGAAATCAACTTGTTTAATTATTTCTTTTACTAAAAATAATTTATTAAGATAACTTATGTGGTTAATAAGTTTATTTAAATTGTTTAGTTACCAAATTAAAATTTTAAAGGGAAATTAGTTAAAATATAATTTTTGGTAAGAAAAAGAAATTTAATAATTAGTTGGATAAATTTAATTATAAGATAAGATTAATTTAATTTATTAAAGGAAGATTAGTTTTGAATTGAAATTTTTGTTAAATCAAATTTTTCACAAGGAAATTGTTAGTCAAAATAAAATCGCGGGTTAATAAAATTATCAAGTGAAATTTTATAGTTCAATTTATTCGAATATTATTGAATCGTATAATATTTATATAAGGTAAAAATGGTGAAGGAAATCGAGTCAAGATGGAAATGGATTGCAAAATAATAGCTAAGGTGAGAACTTCTCACTCAAAAAGGGTTATATAAATTTTAAATAGTTATATTTAAAATTTGCTGATTGATTAATTGTTTGCTTGATTGTGATAGTAGATATAGTAGGATATACTACATATAGCAATATATATATATATATATATATATATATATATATATTGACATATGTATACATTGCAGATGATTGATTTCCCGCATTGTATAGCGGATGAGACCCTATTGCGCCGCCTATTAAGCGGATAATATTTTAAAAATCCCATATACCGCGATATTCCACCTTGAAGTGGAATTGGTATTGTGCTAACATCTGTGGATGCAGGAAAACAGGTTAGAGGGATCCAACTGGATTCCTCACAAATATTTATATGATTATAGATATTGTGTGATTATTGATTATCATATTGATATATGATATTTGTGCCATGATTGACTATTAGATGCTGTTGCATCATCGGATCCATTTTTAAAAAAGTATTTTTAACGATTTTGAATTATAAAGGATTTGAAATTGATTTTTCCAAAGTATATGTTTTTATTGAAATTTTGAGTTGATTCATTTTTAATTAAATTAAAATTTTAATTTTTAAAATTATAGAATTTAAGATTTTTGTGAAGTATAACCAAAGGTAGTTTTTAAAAATAAATAGATTTATATAATAATTTAAAAATTGGATTTCTGAATTATTATAAAGGATGAATATAAAAGATTTTATAAATTGATATTTATAAATAAAAATATTGGAAGTATAAACGAGTTTATTATGTGTTAAAATGAAGTATAAAATGGATCATTGAAAATTATAGATTTGTAAATTGTGAAAGTTATAAAATGAATAGATATTGAAAATAAAAGATTCATGAGTCATTAACTTATAAAATGGATTTGGGCAATTAAATGAGATATTTGTAGAAATTGTAAATAAAGGAATTTTTTTTATACGTTGAAATTGTCATGGAATATAAAAGAATCTTATAAGCAATAAGATTTGGAATTTGTGAAGCTTAAAAAGAACGATTTGGTAAATGAATGAATGAATTATAAGTAATCAACTTATAATATGAACCTTTGGTATGAAATTGAGTTATATAATTTGAATTGGATTGATAAAGGAAATTTATAAATCAAAGTTTGTAAATAGGAATAGAATTTATAAACATTGTTTATAAATTCGTAATCAATCGAATTTGATCAATTGAATATAAAAGTTTATTAAAGGAGTTATATTCACGTTTTTGAACAGTGAATATATCGTTAAATAAAAGGGATATCTTTTGGGAAAAGGATGTTTTAAATAGAATTTAAACGATTTAAAGATGTTTTAAAATGCATCAAGTATCGAAAACATAGATTTCAACATTCATTGTTGAAATAGGCGTTTTCGAGAAATAGAAGGAAAGGAAGTCGTAGATTTCAACATTCATTGTTGAAATAGACATTTTCAAGGAAAAGAAGGAAATGGTGGACTATAACACTGTTGTTATAGTAAATGATTTCCGAAAGGAAATACTTTGTATAGTATTGGGATTTATATATCTATTTTAAATTTTGAATCCCTATACTAGTGATTTTGGGTCGTCGTAACGATGTTTTACGCAACATTCGTTTTGACCCAAGTAAATGTGAATAAAAGAACGTTTTTCCTTAAGGAATGAAAAATATACTTAACTATGGTTTAAGTATACCGAATATTTTCAAATTGTGAAAATAAATATTATTTGTGAATCACTTACTTTTAAATAAGTATGGAATTGCTTTTCCAATATGAAATGGAACGTTTTTGAGAATTTATCTTTTTGAAGATAAATTGGAATTGAATATTTGAATCTATTGAAAACTGTAGATCAGTAGATATTTTGAAATATAAATTCACTATGGAATTTATAAATGGAAAGGGAAAATTGTTTTCAAAATAAACGTTGTTTATTTTTGAAGTGTGGAAAATTATATATCTTGTAAAGATATTTTGGGAAATTAAATAATTTGAGAAATAATTTGGAATCTGGTGATGTTGCGCATCTTTATTGATAGTTAAATAACGGACTATCAATATTTACCTTTAAATAAGTATTTGTTGTGATTGCTTGAATTTGGATGCCACACTTATTTTTAAATAAGCACTCACTATTCGGGTTAGCCGGGAAAGGACCATGGGGTCGTATAACCCATTCCGAATAGTGATACGTCGTTATGAATTGCATTTGAAGACCGGTGTTGAAGACCGGATAATTGTGAAAACGGAAGAATTACCGTCGAGTTACTCTGCATCGGCTGATCTCCAGTACAGAGGTTTTATCACCCTTAGTGACGGGAAGTCCGGACGTGATTAATGAATATCCAGATTGCAAGGACTTCTTTGTAAGTGCCTTCGGTTCTGTTCGAGCCCGGAACAGACTTGTATGGATTGTATGTCTGACGTTACAATTTGAGATGTAAAGCTGGTTTCTATCAAATATACTTCTGTTGGTGGCGGAGAATTTATTCTCTTAGCTTAACACCCTTCTCTGAGACGTACGAGCTCAGAGGTTATATAGTTGATGGTTACTAGTGATACATTCCCGAATTGGTAATGTGGCATACTGAGTGATGCTGTGAAATGATCATTGGTTGATCGTTTGTGATAGGATCATTTGTTTGATCGTCTATCTTGATGATCATTGCTTTGATCATTTGTTGACCCAAAGCACTGCTTTTGTAAAGCGTGGCTTTGTGGACGAGACTTCATCGAGCCTCATACCCCGGAAATGGTCAAAACAGGAAAGATGTGGCAAGGTTATTAGGGGGTAGCGCCCCTTTAGTGTATGTCATTCCTTCTGGATAGAGGTGGTATCATGGTATGGAGCCCAGATACTTAACCTATGTGGTTACTGCAAATTTATTACTTTGTGGTTGTTGGAAATCGGGGATCCTCGGATATAGATCGGTTACGATCGGGGAATGACATATTCGTGTCAGTTGTTGCCCAGTTAGGGGTAACCCGGCCTTGTGTTGGCAGAGATCCGGTTAGGTTCTCGGGACGTCATTCTAGAGGCGTTTCCATGTGGCAATGGGAAGTTCCTTGGCCTGACCATTTGTTGGAAATCCAAAGAAAAAATACGCGCCTTGTACGGTATTAGTTGTAGAACCTGCCATTTAATATGGTAGCTATAGCGGGCATAATATAATGGTACCTATGCTGGCTAAGATTTATATTCTACTTTCGAAAATGTTTTCTACACTATGCACTAATAATAATATCAAAAATGATTTGATTTTGCGTAGTAAGCATCTTTGACTATCATAAGGAGAAACCTCCTCCAAGTCTGCGTTTGCATTGTGTGTGTGGCGGGAGACCTTATGGTAGTTTCATTTTCTAAAAAGCATTGCGAATTTATTTAAAAATTATCCTATTCTTTGTTTTAAAGATAAATAACTGTTTTAGTTCTCACACCAGTCACATGACTGACCTGGAGTTTATTGTTCCCTTCCTAAACTCTGGGTGCCCACCAATTTCTACACGGGCAGTCTAGAGTTAGGTTATCAGGTCATTCTGGATTCAGGTGTTGCTACAGATATCTGGAGGCGAGCTGGATGGCGTAGCATATTATCTATTGTATATAGTATTTCTTTTCCGCTGTTTGTTGTTGTACACTCTGATAATGAATGTAATGTGATGTAATGTATAAAATGTATAGTTCTTTTGTTTTAATGATTATTCATTTATCTATTATATGTTGTTCCGCTGCGATTGTGAGATTCTGCTTTTGTTCTGTTGTTCTTTCCTGTTCTGTTTTCTTACTTTTCTCTTCTTCTACCTCTTTCTTCTTTCTTAAACCCTCATGGTTCGATTTTCCGGCCTTCGATTAGGCGGCATTTGATACAGTGGGCGTATTAATGTCGATTTTCGAAAGTCGAAGAATCGGGTCCTGACAGCGTGGTATCAGAGCATATGGCTAAGCGACAACCATGGTTCTGTTGGGTGTTACTCATTAGAGATAGAGTTAGTAGTACTCTAGAATGAGTTTGAGTGTAATAATAGATATGAGTGCGTATTTGTTAGTGAATATAAAATTGTTTTATATTGTGATGATTGGTTTGTTGAGTGGTATATGAACCTTCGTCGGCGCAGCCTCGAAACTGAATCGAAGGGGTTTCTAAACACTTGAATAGAACAATTCGACACAATATTGTTTTAAAATTGGGTAAATGAAATAATTTTACCTTGACTATATTTTATATATAAAAGAATAATTTTTCAGAAATTAGTAAAGTGTATATAAATTGATTGTTAGGTTGTTTGCATAAATTAAATCAAAACAACAATGGTAAAGGAAATGAATAGTATAAACAAATGAATTATAAGTATGAAATTATAATTAAAATGGTTTACAATTGTGAAATAATCTTGTATATGGAAGTGAAACTAAATGAAAAGATTTGTAAAGGTGATTTATAAATAAAAAGAAAGATTTTAACTTGGAAAAGTTGAAACAAATGTGAATAAGCACAATAAAATTTAACTATAGGAAGTTAAATAAATAGAATTGGATTTCTAAGTGGAAACTTAAGTTAAGTTAAACAGATGATGTTTGAAAGAGAATATAACTTAAGTGAAGTTGAATGAAATTGATTTTGGTATCGAAGTAAAATAATCAAGTGAATTAAATGATGTGAACTTGAGTTATATAAATGAGATTTAACTTGAAATGTTAAATGAATTAACAATTGAATTGATAAGAAAAATTGAATGTAAATCAATTAAATGTAAAATTTTGAATAAATTGGAAGTTGAATAAATTGAATGGAAGTCAATTTAATATTTAACCAAATTGAATATCATAAAGAGTAAATGAATTTGGTTGTGTGGTGTATACATTGGTTGTTAGTTTGATTGTTAGTTGATTATATAAAATTCATTAAGTGATAATGAAATTGAATTAGCGAAGTTGAAAGTTATGAAATTAAATTCAAATTGGAAGTAAATGAATTTGAATAGAACTGATTTGGATTGAATTCAAGTAAAATTAACTTGATAATTTATTTATTTGTGAAATAATTTCAAATGGAATGAATATGAATATGGAATGTAAATAAAATTGAATTCAAATGAAATTTGAAATGCAAAATTGATTGAAATATAAAATTGAATGAGAATAAATATGTAACTTCAATAGTGAAGTAAAAAAATGGTATAAGAAGTATATATTGAATATTTTGAAATGGAATGTGCAAAATGGTTTGAATGTTGGAATTGGATACTACTACTAGCAGGTTATACATGTATATTAAAAGAAATGGGAATGGGATTTTGATTTCAAAGATAAAATTGAATTGCTCGACAAAAAGGTGCGTATTTGAATTTCAGTATGAATTTGATGATTTTCTTCTCCAGCCACTTGGCTTTCTCTTTTCTTTTTGATTCTGAGGGGCCGTGGTGCCATTTTGTAGTCGTACCGATCGAGTCGCGCAAAGGAGACGCTGGCGAAATTTTTCGAAAATTTAGAGTGTTAGAAAATTTTTGAGAAAATTTTGAAGTTTGAAATTTGAATTTAAATTTAAATTTGAATTTTGAAGTAAACAATATTGTTGAAACTTATAACTTAAGTTGGAAAGCTAGTTGAAATGATAATGAATCTTTAATAAAAAGATTTGTGTTAGAAAGTTGATAAAACTATTTGGATTGTGAAAAAAAGTAGACGAGTTAAGGACCATTTCTTCCTAACTTGTAATTTCGAGGACGAAATTCTTTTAAGGGGGGAAGATTGTAACGACCCAGAACTTTGAACAATTTAAATTTGAAAATATTTAATTAATTTTAAATATTTGAATGATGGTTTGGATTGAATTTTCAATATAAATTTGAAAATGGCGATTAAATTATAGAATTTAATCTATTGAAAGTTGAATAAAAATTTGAATCTTAGATTTTAAGCTGATTTAAAATATTTCAAAGGCTTGTAAAATTTATATTGATAATATTGAAGATAATAGAAGCTTCAGAATTGAATTTGAAAGTGAATTGTTCAGTTTTGGAATTATATCGTTTAAATCGATATTTAAAAATAGTCATTTTTCATACAGTCTCAGAATTCGACGAAACCAGTTCCATTGGGTCCGTAATATTAAATTATTGTCGGATTTTAAATTTCGTATTTTTCGGAGTGGTTATGTGAGTACACGGTGAGTAAACGCATTGGAATTTGAATCAAATTCAATTTGAATTTAAATATTTAAATTGTCAATATCAGCCGTTGTCATTTCAAAGCCACCCTACTCTCTGCTTAAAATCACGTCGTTCTTATTTTATAACGACCAATAGTCCTTCCCTCAGCCCGAAATTACGCCTAAAATCACGCTTTCTTCCCCTCCTTCCTCATAAAATACGAAGCCCTTCTACTCAGAAAGAGAAAAACAATAATGGCCGCACCTTCAAGCTGAGAAAATGTCTCGTTCCCCCTTTCCAAAAACAACTAAAAATCGAGACAAATTGAAAACAGAACGATGGCCGCCTTTTTTATCCCCTCCTCCCCTAAAATTCAATTCGTAACTCATCTTTTCTCTTCTTTCAAAATCCACGAATTCGAAAGGAAAAAAAAAATTGTCGCAATGTTCGAAGTGGCTCGCGTACGGGAGGAGGCGGCGAATCAAGTTGCGCGAGGCGTTTGGGTTAGGAGCTCGCGATGTCTGGAAGGGCACGGCATCGCGATGGTGGAGGCAAGGCAGGCGACGTGGGTGGTGGTCGCTATCTGGAAATGGTGGTGAGTATCGCGGCCGTAGGCGGTGGCGCTCGCGCGTAAGGGGGTTCGCGACGAGCTTCGCGAGCTCGAAGGCGGCGGCGGCGTTGTCAGGTGGGAGGCTCGCGCGCGTATGGGGGGGTTGCGTCAGGATTTGGCGAGCTCGATGATGGCTGGGCTGTGAGGTATATGTTACTGTCGTTTTAAATTAATTAAACCAAGCTATGTTTGTATTCATTTATAATTAAATGAAAATATTTTTTTTCAGTAAGGAATAGGTAAAATTAAATTGAGTGTAAACGGGTAAATATATATATATATATATATATATATATATATATATATATAGTGAAGTATGTATACACATATGCAGATTCCAGAAGAAAAAAAAAGTTTGATTTTTGAAAACTTATAAATTAGTTTAAAATAAAATTTTGAGTTAATTAAATTAAATTTATAAAATAGGAAATCAACTTGTTTAATTATTTCTTTTACTAAACATAATTTATTAAGATAACTTATGTGGTTAATAAGTTTATTTAAATTGTTTAGTTACCAAATTAAAATTTTAAGGGGAAATTAGTTAAAATATAATTTTTCGTAAGAAAAAGAAATTTAATAATTAGTTGGATAAATTTTATTATAAGATAAGATTAATTTAATTTATTAAAGGAAGATTAGTTTTGAATTGAAATTTTTGTTAAATCAAATTTTTCACAAGGAAATTGTTAGTCAAAATAAAATCGCGGGTTAATAAAATTATCAAGTGAAATTTTATAGTTCAATTTATTCGAATATTAATGAATCGTATAATATTTATACAAGGTAAAAATGGTGAAGGAAATCGAGTCAAGATGGAAATGGATTGCAAAATAATAGCTAAGGTGAGAACTTCTCACTCAAAAAGGGTTATTTAAATTTTAAATAGTTATATTTAAAATTTGCTGATTGATTGATTGTTTGCTTGATTGTGATAGTAGATATAGTAGGATATACTATATATAGCAATATATATATATTGGCATATGTATATATTGTAGTTGATTGATTTCCCGCATTGTAGAGCGGATGAGACTCTATTACGCCGCCTATTAAGCGAATAATATTTTAAAAATTCCATATACCGCGATATTCCACCTTGAAGTGGAATTGGTATTGTGCTAACATCTGTGGATGCAGGGAAACAGGTTGGAGGGATCCAACTGGATTCCTCACAAATATTTATATGATTATAGATATTGTGTGAATATTGATTATCATATTGATATATGATATTTGTGCCATGATTGACTATTAGATGCTGTTGCATCATCGGATCCATTTTTAAAAAAGTATTTTTAACGATTTTGAATTATAAAGGATTTGAAATTGATTTTTCCAAAGTATATGTTTTTATTGAAATTTTGAGTTGATTCATTTTTAATTAAATTAAAATTTTAATTTTTAAAATTATAGAATTTAAGATTTTTGTGAAGTACAACCAAAGGTAGTTTTTAAAAATAAATAGATTTATATAATAATTTAAAAATTGGATTTCTGAATTATTATAAAGGATGAATATAAAAGATTTTATAAATTGATATTTATAAATAAAAATATTGGAAGTATAAACGAGTTTATTATGTGTTAAAATGAAGTATAAAATGGATCATTGAAAATTATAGATTTGTAAATTGTGAAAGTTATAAAATGAATAGATATTGAAAATAAAAGATTCATGAGTCATTAACTTATAAAATGGATTTTGGGCAATTAAATGAGATATTTATAGAAATTGTAAATAAAGGAATTTTTTTTTATACGTTGAAATTGTCATGGAATATAAAAGAATCTTATAAGCAATAAGATTTGGAATTTGTGAAGTTTAAAAAGAACGATTTGGTAAATGAATGAATGAATTATAAGTAATCAACTTATAATATGAACCTTTGGTATGAAATTGAGTTATATAATTTGAATTGGATTGATAAAGGAAATTTATAAATCAAAGTTTGTAAATAGGAATAGAATTTATAAACATTGTTTATAAATTCGTAATCAATCGAATTTGATTAATTGAATATAAAAGTTTATTAAAGGAGTTATATTCACGTTTTTGAACAGTGAATATATCGTTAAATAAAAGGGTTATCTTTTGGGAAAAGGATGTTTTAAATAGAATTTAAACGATTTAAAGATGTTTTAAAATGCATCAAGTATCGAAAAAATAGATTTCAACATTCATTGTTGAAATAGGCGTTTTCGAGAAATAGAAGGAAAGGAAGTCGTAGATTTCAACATTCATTGTTGAAATAGACGTTTTCAAGGAAAAGAAGGAAATGGTGGACTATAACACTGTTGTTATAGTAAATGATTTCCGAAAGGAAATACTTTGTATAGTATTGGGATTTATATATCTATTTTAAATTTTGAATCCCTATACTAGTGATTTTGGGTCGTCGTAACGATGTTTTACGCAACATTCGTTTTGTGACGACCCGGCTTTCTATGCCCAGAAAACCGCTTCATCTTAAAGAAAGAAAGGGATGAGAAAATAGAAAAGATAGAGAAGAAAGAACAACAACATCAGAATCTCACAGCGGAACGAATAAATTATAATAATCACATAAGTATTTACATGATATACATCATCAATCAGAGTTATACAGACAATACATCATATACTAGACAGTTATAAACTCCTGTCTAGTTAATACAACTCAATATAACACAAGCAAATAACTCCAAGATACCAACACAGCGGAACTATAAGTATATCTACAACGCTGAAGCCTCCTGCTCCATTGCTCCTCCAGTATTCGTCAAAGCTAACCTGAATCCCTTGGCTACCCGTAAAAATTTGGGTACCCGAGAGTTTATGAAAAACAGAAAATAAACTCCGGGTCAGACATGGGTCTGGTATGAGTAACAGATTAAAGTTGCTTAACTTTGAAAAATCCTTTTTGAAACAAAAGGTATCACGTAAGACTTCCCACACATAAACATGGAAAAGTTTTTACCTTACGCTAACCAAAACATTTGATAGGAAATTCTATGATATTATAATAGGTCTAGGGTTTTCAAGTAAATAGAAAATAGCCGAAATTGTTACATTCATTAAATTCCAGCTACTAGCCACAAAAGTGGGTAATACAATCAAAACCGTTGGCACTTATTGGATTGTGGATTCCATACAATGGCAGGGCTACTGGGGTACCGCCCGTCACAGTACGGGGCCTAGATCACCGTACCGAGGATTACTCCCTTCATCCCCTGCAACACAAGGTCGGAACCATTCCTTACTGAACAGTCCCGAACAAGATAAGCCCGCAGATAGCCGTCGCTACTGCCCACTAAGCCGAAATAAAAAGGGACATCTAGACAGGGGAATATCCTTGTCCTGCTTGGGCATGACCCACCTAGCCTTGCTGCATCTCCCCTGTTTTAGCCATTCCCGGTTGATGAGGCCTGAGGCTACGATTACCTTTTTAGAATATATTTCTTAGAATGCTCATCGCCCGCCTGACGATGTGTTGAAAGCATTCAATCCATACAAGTTCGTTCCGGGTTCGAACGAAACCGAAGGCATTATCTCGTTACACTCATTTTGGAATCACCCTCAGAGTTAACGACGGTAACCCTTGTATTCTGGAACTTCATCTTCACTTCAGATTCACGACCTATCGTTAATTTGGAAACGATGTGGTTTTCGGATGTTCCTAATGCGGAAAACCCGATCCCGGTCTCATCGAAATCCAAAACGTGTCTTTTAAGGCCAAGTTGTCTATTTAGTCTTATCAGTTTAATTCAATATCATCAATATACACATATACGGATAATTCATAATATCACAATAGATAATCACATCATCATAAACAGATCATCAAAACAGATAATTAAATATCATCATACTTAAACCAAGCATCCATATCACATAGATATTATTCAAGTCAGATCTGAATGCACAACCATCAAATAAAATATCACTATCATTCATCCATAAGCAATGATTTATAATCATACCATTCCGTAATTAATTTAAAATGAATTAAATTAACTACTTCTATCTCTAATTAATGTAAAGTAAATTAAATTAATCACTTCATCTATAAATCCTGCTTATAACATCATAAATTAATTTTAAATCAACTTAATTAATCAATGTTTAGATATTTATCTTGATTAACTTCTTCGATTAATCACCTTCTAATTACAGTAAGTAATTAGTCTTTAATTAATTTTACAAATTAATTATCCTAAATCATTTATAGCAATTAACATTTAATTACTTTATTTATAATTAATTACAATTAATTACGTTTTCTTTAATTAACCACTACATTATTAATTATTTCATAATTAAACTATTCTTAATTTCATTATTAATTACTTTAATTAATGATCTCTAATTTATATTCAAATTAAATTACTTTGTTTAATTTAATTACATTAAGAGATTAATCTTTAATTAAACACAATTATTAATCACCTTGATTAATATCAACCAGTAATTAACTACTCTTAATTACTTATTTCCAAATTAATTATCCCATAATTAATTATCTCCCTTTAATTAATCCTTTGATTAATTATAAAAGTAATTATCCCAATTACTTTATTAATACATTAATTTCACTAATTACATTCAGTAATTATATTAATTACTTCCTCAAGTAATTATGCTCCATTGAACACACTAAGTGATTACACATATCAAATGATTTCTTAAATTAATTAAACTAAATTAATTAACTTAAATAAATCATTTTATCAAATTAATTACAATAAGTAATTAATTTCTTAATTTCTTTTTATAAAGTAATTACATTTAATAGATTATCTAATTAATCTGATTAATTATATTAATTAATGATATACATTAATTAATTATCTTTAGTTAATTATCTTCATTAACTAATAACATTTCTTTAATTACTTCCTTAATTAATTTATAACTCTAAATCATTAATTTCAGATTAATTAAATAAGTCAGTCTTTAATTAACTTACTAATTAAATCACTTCAGGGTCTTAATTATCTATGAATAATCAATTTCTTTATAAATGATTTATTATTAAAGTACATTAGAACATTACATTTCAATTTTAAATTCAAATTTCATTTTGAAATTTAAGATTCAAAATGATTATTATTAAAACATTAACTAAATTTAAAATCAATTTATAATCTTTTAAATAAATGAAAATAACATTTGTTATTTTCATATGAAACTTATACAAGATAAGCTTTTAAATATCTTAACTTTAGTTAAGAATTAGCTTTTAGATTACATTGTATTTTAACTTGTAATTCTTAAAAACTGATTTACCTTTGATTTAAAAACATTGATTTAAACTTCCCTTCAACAACTTGGTTTAAAAACATGATTTTTCAAATCCAAATTTATTTTTAAATTCTTAAGATTTCAATAATTATTCAAAACTAAATTTTACTGTAAGATTTAAAACAGTATTTAAATCATATATTCCAGGTTTTAGTTTTTGTCAAGTTTTAAAACTTAAACCCAATTTAAATCTTGTAACTTTTAGTCATTTCAAAAATGAATTCAAAAATACAAAATTTGAATACAAACTTCAATTTGGATTTAATTTCACTTGCATCCCACATCACACTGATTTAACTTTTAGTTATGATTAGCTTGCCATTTGATTTGCTTTCAAATTAAGTTAATTTTAAAGTTACAGGCAGTTTTGTAATACCTGTAACATATAAAACCAACCCGAGACCAAAGTAATATTACTTCGGGTCAAATGTGCCTTTGCTTCGAGTCACGTACATGTGTGACTCGAGTACTTCCCCAGCCCCAAAAAGGAACTACACCACCACAATTGCCAACCCATCACTGGGCACGGTGCACGTGCACCGTGGCTCCAGTCAACTCCGGCCACCCAAGTATGCTCCACCACGCCACTGACTACCACCAGTCTCCACCACGACCCCCAAATCCATCACCACAACTTCAAAATCCAAAAGAGCAAGACACAAAACCTGGAAATAACACAACACTGCACACCCAAACCTGTCATCACTTCCCTCTGCCAACCCCGACCACCAGATGGTCCATAACTCCGGCCATGTACTCGCCTTCGACCCATCTACCACTCCACAAAGTTTCGTGCAGCTCGATGCACCGTAGATGCCACAGTGATCAAAAATTCGATCACTTCACAAACTAGGGTTATAAACATCAACCCACTGCCACCCACGCCACCGTGTTCAGACCCTCCACCGAGCAATTTTCCCCACACCCTGGTAAGCTCCTCCACCTTCTCACCAAACCCGGCCTCCTCCAGTCACCGAGATCACCAAGAATCACTCAAAAACAAATTTTTGAACAAAAGTAAACTGCACCTAAAATACTTGACTAGAAAACATGATATTCATTTTAAAAATCATATTATGGTATGTGTATCTGATTTATAACTTTGAATTCATGAATTAAATTCATTGAGTTTTAACTAAATTTTAGTTTCCTACTGCAGTTTGATATTTACCTGTAACCAATACTACTGTTTGCACTTAAACAGATTATAAAGCTCAAATATCTATTAATACCAGTACTTTATGCCAACTTATATCTTGTTAAGGCTTTAATTAAGAACAAAGATGAAGTTTTGTTGAGGATTCTTAAACCTGAAACTAAACAGAGAGAACCCAGAGATACATAATATAGTACTCATACTTATCACATAGCAATGCAACTAAGTTTCAGAGAAGAATTTGCAACAGACAAAACATGCTTCAATCATTTAAATTTTTGATGTTGCTATCCTTTAAACAGAGGTGGTTATAGGATGTCAAACACATAAACATGTAAACACCGAAAAATCATCAAGATATATACTCATCAGACCAAAGTTTAGCAACAAATATATATACTTAAGTATTTAAAATGGAAGGTGTTACTCACCTGAAATGAAAACAGAGCCTTCTATTGGAAACTGTCTTGAATTTTTTAAAATCTGAAATTGCTTTTACTTTTTAAACTTGCAATCCTTAGAAATGCTGGGATGTTGAAATGTTTGAATGCTGAAGAGCTTGGAAGTTTGAATGCATGCAGATGATCTTTAGTTTGAAGAAGAATACACATGCTACTTTTTTTTTATTTGAAAATGATTTCCAGTCTTGCTTAAAAAAAAATGGGTTTCAGGCATTTGTTTTGATGAACGAACAAAACAAGTAGAAGATATATGAAAGAGTGTTTGCTGGAGAGGTGTATTAGCTAGTACAAAATATATTTGTTCAGAGATATTTCTTTTATTTAGGAGGCTGAAAAGATTTGAACAATATCACGAATTGACCAAGAGTTGTGGTGAGAATTTGAACATTAAATGTTAATGTACTCTATGTTTCCTAATTAGCTAACTTAATCATTTCCTATGTAGATATTTTACTTAGCTTTCTACCATGCTTTGCTTTAGCTTGCATAACAAACTATCCTATATACTGATCATACATAAAGATATTTTACTTAACTTTGTTTTGCCTTCTTTATTTACAGACAGCAAAGTCATAATTTGTCTTTACAGATTGCATACATATTTGCTTACCTGAATATTAAACCTTACATCATATAAAACTTACTTGTCTAGCTTGCTTTTATACCTATGTACCTGTACATTTTCTTTTCTTTACATTTGTTCTTACCTTTATATTTATTTTACTTTTAGGTTACTTTATTTTAAACTTAAATAATTAAATACTTATGTTGAGATTTACAAAGTATTATTTTATTTAACATTTTTGAAAGACTTAATTTTAAATTTACAAATCGTAGCTTCTTTCAAAAATATACACATATTAAAATATCAACTTCTATTTATATTATAAAACCCATTTTCAAAGATATTACAATATTGATATAGTTTAAATAAAAATTATTATTGAATAATTTATAAAAGAACTATTCTCTATAATACAAGTCACTTATTTTATCAAGCTATAAAACAAAACAAAACTTTTTATTTAAATTTTAAACTCTAAGCTAAATTTTATTTCTAAACAATTTAAATTTATCTTGAGTATTCTTCAGATCATATTATTATTTATTCAATATTAAATTAAATCAATTTCTAATTTACCAAAAATATTAGAATTCGAAATCATGTCTTCATGTTATTAACTTAAAACAAAGGTTATCTATTTACAATATATACAGATATATATATATATATATATATTATAAATAGAAAACAATTTAATTGGCTTTTAAAAGATAAATTATTAGTTAATTATTTGTTTAAAAGAAGATTATTAAATCAATTCAAATTATTATTAACAAATATTATCAAATCAATTTAATTTTCAATGCAGATTATTAAATTGATATTGTCCAAATTTCCGGGATGTCACACGTTTTGACCCAAGTAAATGTGAATAAAAGAACGTTTTTCCTTAAGGAATGAAAAATATACTTAACTATGGTTTAAGTATACCGAATATTTTCAAATTGTGAAAATAAATAATATTTGTGAATCACTTACTTTTAAATAAGTATGGAATTGCTTTTCCAATATGAAATGGAACGTTTTTGAGAATTTATCTTTTTGAAGATAAATTGGAATTGAATTTTGAAATCTATTGAAAACTGTAGATCAGTAGATATTTTGAAATATAAATTCACTATGGAATTTATAAATGGAAAGGGAAAATTGTTTTCAAAATAAACGTTGTTTATTTTTGAAGTGTGGAAAATTATATATCTTGTAAAGATATTTTGGGAAATTAAATAATTTGAGAAATAATTTGGAATCTGGTGATGTTGCGCATCTTTATTGATAGTTAAATAACGGACTATCAATATTTACCTTTAAATAAGTATTTGTTGTGATTGCTTGAATTTGGATGCCACACTTATTTTTAAATAAGCGCTCACTATTCGGGTTAGCCGGGAAAGGACCATGGGGTCATATAACCCATTCCGAATAGTGATACGTCGTTACGAATTGCATTTGAAGACCGGTGTTGAAGACCGGATAATTGTGAAAACGGAAGGATTACCGTCGAGTTACTCTGCATCGGCTGATCTCCAGTACAGAGGTTTTATCACCCTTAGTGGCAGGAAGTCCGGACGTGATTAATGAATATCCAGATTGCAAGGACTTCTTTGTAAGTGCCTTCGGTTCTGTTCGAGCCCGGAACAGACTTGTATGGATTGTATGTCTGACGTTACAATTTGAGATGTAAAGCTGGTTTCTATCAAATATACTTCTGTTGGTGGCGGAGAATTTATTCTCTTAGCTTAACACCCTTCTCTGAGACGTACGAGCTCAGAGGTTATATAGTTGATGGTTACTAGTGATACATTCCCGAATTGGTAATGTGGCATACTGAGTGATGCTGTGAAATGATCATTGGTTGATCGTTTGTGATAGGATCATTTGTTTGATCGTCTATCTTGATGATCATTGCTTTGATCATTTGTTGACCCAAAGCACTGCTTTTGTAAAGCGTGGCTTTGTGGACGAGACTTCATCGAGCCTCACACCCCGGAAATGGTCAAAACAGGAAAGATGCGGCAAGGTTATTAGGGGGTAGCGCCCCTTTAGTGTATGTCATTCCTTCTGGATAGAGGTGGTATCATGGTATGGAGCCCAGATACTTAACCTATGTGGTTACTGCAAATTTATTACTTTGTGGTTGTTGGAAATCGGGGATCCTCGGATATAGATCGGTTACGATCGGGGAATGACATATTCGTGTCAGTTGTTGCCCAGTTAGGGGTAACCCGGCCTTGTGTTGGCAGAGATTCGGTTAGGTTCTCGGGACGCCATTCTAGAGGCGTTTCCATGTGGCAATGGGAAGTTCCTTGGCCTGACCATTTGTTGGAAATCCAAAGAAAAAATACGCGCCTTGTACGGTATTAGTTGTAGAACCTGCCATTTAATATGGTAGCTATAGCGGGCATAATATAATGGTACCTATGCTGGCTAAGATTTATATTCTACTTTCGAAAATGTTTTCTACACTATGCACTAATAATAATATCAAAAATGATTTGATTTTGCGTAGTAAGCATCTTTGACTATCATAAGGAGAAACCTCCTCCAAGTCTGCGTTTGCATTGTGTGTGTGGCGGGAGACCTTATGGTAGTTTCATTTTCTAAAAAGCATTGCGAATTTATTTAAAAATTATCCTATTCTTTGTTTTAAAGATAAATAACTGTTTTAGTTCTCACACCAGTCACATGACTGACCTGGAGTTTATTGTTTCCTTCCTAAACTCTGGGTGCCCACCAATTTCTACACGGGCAGTCTAGAGTTAGGTTATCAGGTCATTCTGGATTCAGGTGTTGCTACAGATATCTGGAGGCGAGCTGGATGGCGTAGCATATTATCTATTGTATATAGTATTTCTTTTCCGTTGTTTGTTGTTGTACACTCTGATAATGAATGTAATGTGATGTAATGTATAAAATGTATAGTTCTTTTGTTTTAATGATTATTCATTTATCTATTATATGTTGTTCCGCTGCGATTTTGAGATTCTGCTTTTGTTCTGTTGTTCTTTCCTGTTCTGTTTTCTTACTTTTCTCTTCTTCTACCTCTTTCTTCTTTCTTAAACCCTCATGGTTCGATTTTTCGGCCTTCGATTAGGCGGCATTTGATACAGTGGGCGTATTAATGTCGATTTTCGAAAGTCGAAGAATCGGGTCCTGACAATTATAGTTAAATAACACCCGAGTCAGTCTGGTAAACAAGCGTGAGAAAATACACTCAATTGGATTATTAAAGTTTTCAAAATCCTTTGAAATCAAAGGTATCTCGTAAGACCACGCCACAATTTAACATGCCAGGTTTTTACCTTACGATAACCAAAACATCTCTTATAAAATCCTCTGATATTATAATAGTGTCTATATACAACTACTTACTCAAATAGCCGAAATTGTTACATTATTAAATTCCAGCTACTAGCAACAAAGTGGGTTCTACAAAACAAAAATCGTAAAGGCACGTAGGGAGAAGGGATTTCCATCAATGGTAGGGATACTGGGGTACCGCCCATCACAGTATGTGGTCTAGATCACCGTAACAAGGATCCACCCTAATCCCTTACATCACAAGACTGGAACTACCCCTTACTGGATAGTCCGAATAAGTTCACTCCGTTGTTGGGATCAGCAACCGCCACACAGCTGAAATAAAAAGGGACATCTAGATAGGGGTGAGCTTACCCTAATTGGTTGCTAGCTACTTGTCCTTGTGCGCACCTCCCCTATTTTAGCCATTCTCGATTGATGAGGCTCGAGGCTATGCATTACCTTTTTAACACACATTCACTTAGAATGCACATCGTCCTCCTGACGATGTTCTAAAAGCATTCGTCCATACAAGTCCGTTCTGGGTTCGAACGGAACCGAAGGCACTATTCCTACTACATCCATGTCAGAATCACCCTCAGGATTAGTAGCGATTAGCCCTTGCACTTCACTGCTCCATCTTCGACTTCAAGCTCTTGTATTCCTCACGAAAACGTTCAAACGGGATCGAAGTGATTTTCGAGAAATTAATCCCGATCCCGGTCTCTTTGAAACGATCAACGCATTGGCCAATATTGATAGTCGGTTATTTAACTATCAAATAACATTCACAATCAACCATCAGATTTAAATAATTTTCCAAATTATTTATTACTCAAAATATCTTTGTAAGAAATCTTCTACACTTTAATCTTTTGAAAATCAGTTTCAAATCCCTTTTCACTCGCGGAATAAATTCCTAAAATTGTTTATTTCCCTATTGAAAATTACCAAGTCCAAATACTTTAGATTTTAAAATAATTTAAATCACTTTATTATAAAATATACTTTAAAATATTTAAATTAAAAACTATTTAAATACTTTATTTAAAAATATATAATTTAAACTATTATATAAAATATAAAACAAAATTTTAAAATAAAAGTTAAGCCGAACTAAATTTTAAAATAAGAGTTACGAAAGTCTATACAAGTTTTTAAATAATACTTTAACCAAACTATCTTTAAATAAAACTATTTTATAAAATATAAATATTAATAATTATCTTTAAAATCATAATACTAGTCAAACCTTTCAAATAATTACTACCATAATTAATTTAAATAAATGTTTACTTTTTAAAATTTAAACAACTTAAATAATAATTTCTTAAAAACATTCCTTTAAACAACTTTAAAACTTTTTAACTTATACTTAAAAACTACTTTGAAAGCAAACTTGGCTTTCCAAGGAAAATACACTTCCTATTCCAAAATAGTCCATTGAATCAGTTAATAAATCCTTCTTGATTTATCCCAATTTACATTCTTAAATCCGCGAAATTTTCTTTCCCACACTTTTTTTTAAAATAAGCCACCATTTATTTTTAAAAACAAATTACCCATCCCTTTATAAATTCCCATCGTGAATTTATACTTCCAAATATCCACTGACATTTTTTTCCCGTTTTATAAACCAAGTTTATAAATTCCATAGTCTCGTTCTCTTTAAAACACAGTTTCAAACACCAAATCAATTCCCAAATCGATTTCCAGTATTTACTCCATTTTAAAAAAAATGGATTTCTTTACTTACTCAATTTTATTTTAAAACCCATTAATTTCATATTTAACTTCTTTATTATTTAAAATCTCGTTTAAACTGAAAATACCAATTTCATATTTATTTTAAAATTATTCTTTTATTTCTTCATAAATCTTAAATTTAAAAATAAATCTTTTATTCCTTTAAATCATAGCACTTAAAATTAAAAATTCTTTTATTGCCATTTATTAAAAAAAATCTCCTTTACCATCTTGGACTTTTATTTATTAGGATTTTAAAATCAACTTCTATTTTTTTTCCAATTCATTCTTTAGTTTATCCAAATTCTCGATAATTATTTTACTTAAAAAAAATTCTCTCTTTTATTTTCCTTCAAAAATCCCATCTATATACTTTTGATAAATCAGTATACCCAAATATATTCAATCAAACCATAGCATCCAATATTTCAATTACCAATATAATTTATCACAGATATATCAAATAAACCATATCATAGAATATTAAACAATCTAAATAATTTTGAGGAATACAGTTGGATCCCTCCAACCTGTTTCCCACGTCCACAGATGTTATCACAATATAATAATACCAATTCCACTTCGTGGTGGAATATCGTGGTATATGGGTCATATCATCTCATCCGCTATTATGCGTCACATATGGTCTCATCCACTATATAATACAGGAAATCAATCACTCCAATATATACTATATATACTACTATATATATTATCACATCTAGAAAATTCAAGTAATCAACCAATAATTTAAACTTAACTATTTAAACTTAAATGGTTATCCAAATGAGTGAGATTAACTCACCTTTGTTTTATTTGCAATCCAATCCAATCCAATCCAATCCCGACTTGTTCTCTTCACAGTATTAGGCCTTGTACAACATTACATGATTTATTAATGTTTGAGATAATTAGACAATTCATTACCATTTAATAATTTCATTAACTATTGTTTTAAATCTTAAACTAATAATTTCCTTTAATAAATTATTTTAGTACCAAAATAATTAAATAAGTTAATTAAAACAGTTTAATCTCCAAACCCATATATATATATATATATACACTTATAAAATAATCCATATAGTTAAAAATCTACTTTTTTAAAAATCTAACTTATATAAACTCAATATTAAAAGTCCCTATATCTCTATTTTTATATAAACTTCTCGTATTTAAAATTCCTGCCCTTTTCCAAACCTTATGTATAAATATATATTTATATCTACATTTTACTTTTCCTTACTATAGCATACATATGTAATTTAATAAGGTATAATAGGATAAAATAAAAATAAAAATACCTTACTGCTTTTAGAATTTTAAACAACTGTTTATAGCTTGCTATAAATTTCTAATAAGCGAAGTAATAACCAAAAATCAATCCACAAGTTTAAATTCAAGTAATAATGAATTTAAGATGTTTTAAAAACTTAAATCATCTTATTCCCACAGGAAACCCAAATCGCGAGTTTTTGCTCGATATCCAAAAATGGCAACCCAACTCGGGAAGACACCAAACCCTGCTCTGACCATGAGAACCTACCCATTGTCGCCGTCGAGCCTCAAGCTGCTGTCGCTACAACTGACGTGATATTCTCCTTTAATCATGAACTGGCCTAACGAATCATCGCGCGCGCGCCTTTAATTTTCGTCTTCAATTCACCATGCTCGAGTACCCGCCATTCTTCGATCCTATGCGACAACGGATTCGCAACATCCTAAGGCAGCGGAGTTGCTGTCGAGCAGAGTTTGCTTGCGAGCCCTTCCCAAAATACAATTTGAACGAAAATCGATTTCATTCCTTAATGTTTGAATTCGCAAATTGACGAACTAGAAGGAGATTTTAATTTTATTTTTGAAAAGGGAAACCTGGGTTTGACTCGATTTTAAAGAGGAAGAGAAGAGGATCCTTCGGCCATTTAAAATTTTGAATTCTATTTAGGAAAGATGAAGTAAAGAGATGAACAAAAATTATTTTTCTTTAATTGCTCGGCTATCTTTTTTTAGACGCGTGTTAAAAAGAAGGACAGATGTTGAAAAGGCAACCACGTGTTTGCGGTCTTGATAATATTAGCCAGATTAAATCAATATACCTATAAAAATATTAATTAAATTTTAAATTCAAATTTAAATCATCTCGATTATCGCAACTCACAATCTCGATCTCCTATCGAGACGTGCTGCTAGGCGTTTATAATGTTATATCCCTATTCCGAACACAATGGAAAAGGTTTCGAGTCCAAATTTGATCGTATGGAGAAGATGGCTTTTTGAACCCAGTTATTATATTAAATTTCCAATATTATTTCAGTGCGTTTATCTACCATACGATTACACGATAATGTCGAATGCTACGAAAATTGAAATGCGATAATAATACAATATTATGGATCCAGTGGAACTGATTTCGTCGAATTCCATGACTATGCCTCAGAAGGCTATTTTTAAATGTTGATTTAAACGATATAATTTCAAAACTTAACAAAACACTTCCAAATTCAAGTTTAAAACTTCTATTATATCCAGTACTATAAATATAAATTTTTCAAGCCTTTGAAATATTTTTAGCTAGCTAAAAACCCAAGATTCAACATTTTAACCAATATTCAATTATTAAATTAAATAATTTGATTGCCAAATAAATAGTGATATTTGAAATTCAAGTTAAATTACCTTTCAAATATTAAAAATAAATTAAATATTTCAATTTCAAATATCCAGAAAATTTGGGTCATCGCAATTTAACTACATGGCTTTGTTAAGCTTGATCACTTTGGAAGTATTCAGTGATCCGTTGATTGACATAGTTTATTTTTTTATTCAAGAAAATGAATAGAAGAACCCATTACAGTTAAACATTCCAAAATGCAGCCAATGGTAGTAATTATGTAATGACATGTAGATTTTTAATAATTAAAATTGTAATTTAATAAGATTTTTGTAATTTAATCTAGTAAGAAATAAAAACTTTATAATTTAATATGGAAATGAACGCTAAAACGAAATATAACAATGCTAATTAATACTAATTATTAATAATTTGAATAAAATTCTAATAAATGAAGCAGTGAAAGTGTTATACCTGGATATAAATTGAATATGAGAAAATAAAAATGAGTATTGAATTAACCAATGAATGTACACATTGATAACAGTAATTGAATGTAAAGTAAGGAAATATGTTAATGCAAGTTAATAATTAATGAACTCGAATGAACATTCCTGTGAAGACCCGCAAATCCGTACTCCTTGAATATACACTAATCTCCATTGATTAATTCAAGATGAACAGAAATACGAATACTCAATGATTAAGAAAAAGAAAAAGAGAGAAGAAGAGAGAAAAGGAGAGAGAACAGATAGGGAGGAAAGAGAAAAGATAATAGAAAATAGAACGGAACAGAAAACAACAGAACAATAACAGAATCTCACAATTCGCAGCGGAACAACATATAATAATAAATGAATAATCTTTAAACAAAGAACTATATTAGTTATTACATCACATTACATTACATCATATCATCAGAGTGTACAACATCAAACAACAACAAACAATGCAGCGGAAAAAGAAATACTATATACTAGTAATACGTCATGCCATCCATCTTGCCTCCAGCAACTCCAGAATATCCAGAATATCCTGATAAACCTAACTCTTGACTGCCCGTGTGGAAATTGGTGGGCACCCAGAGTTTAGGAAGGAAAACAATAAACTCCAAGTCAGTCATGTGACTGGTGTGAGAACTCAAAACAGTTTATTTATCTTTAAAATCAAAAATAGAGGAATATTTTTAAAGTCAATTCGCAATGCTTTTAAAAATGAGACTACCATAAGACCTCCTGCCACACACACAATGCAAACGCAGACTTGGAGGAGATTTCTCCTTATGATAGTCAAAGATGCTTGATACGCATTTAAAAAGAACATTTCATATTATTATTAGTGCATAGTGTAGAAGACATTTCCAAAGTAGAGTATAAATCTTAGCCAGCATAGGTACCATTATAGTATGCTTACTATAGCTACCATATTAAATGGCAGGTTCTACAACTAAAACCGTACAAGTCTCGTATTGTTTCTTTGGATTTCCAACGAATGGTCAGGCCAAGGAACTTCCCATTGCCACATGAGAATGCCTCTGGATGGACATCCCCGAGAACCAAACCGGATCTCTGCCAACACAAGGCCGGGTTACCCCTAACTGAGTAACAACTGACCGAATATGCCATCCCCCGGTCCTTTGGGACCTTTCAACCGAGCGCTCGCAATCAATTCACACAATCATAAAGTGTTTTCAACATGAGTAAGTATCTGGGCTCCATACCATGATACCACCCTTTTCCAGAAGGAAATGCACACATCCTAAAGGGCACCACCCCTCATAACCTTGCCGCATCTTTCCTGTTTTGACCATTCATGGGGTGTGAGGCTCGACGAAGTCACGTTCACAAAAACATACTTTATACAAAAGCCATGCTTTGGGTCAACAAATGATCATAGAAATGATCACAAAGATAGACGATCAAATAAACGATCCTATCACAAATAATCAACACAATGATCATTTACAGCAACACTCAGCATGTCACATTACCAAATTGGGAATATATCGCTGATAACCTTCAACTACATAACCTCTGAGCTCGTACGTCTCAGAGAAGGGTGTTAAGCTAAAAGAATAAATTCTCCGCCACCAACAGAAATATATTTGAATGAAATCGGCTTTATATCTCAATTTGTAACGTCAGACATACAATCCATACAAATCTGTTCTGGGTTCGAACAGAACCGAAGGCACTTCTTACGAAGCCCTTGCAATCCGGGTATTTACAATCCCGATCGAATTTCCCATCACTTAGGGAATCTCTATACCAGGAGCTACCCAGTGCAGAGACAATCGATAGGTCATCCTATCGCTTTCGCAAATACTCGGTCTTCAACACCGGTCATCAAATGCAATTCATAACGACGTATCACATATTCGGAATGGGTTATACGACCCCATGGTCTTTTCCCGGTTAACCCGAATAGTGAGCGCTTATTCAAAAATAAGTGTGGCATTCCAATTCAAACAAATCACATCAAATACCCATTCAAAGGGAAATATTGATAGTCGGTTATTGAACTATCAATGGATATGCACACATCACCAGTTTCCAAATAATTTTCCAAATTATTTATTTTCCAAAATATCTTTACAAGATATATATTTTCAACACTTCAAAAATAAATCAATATTTATTTTTAAACAAATTCCACTTTCTTTTATAAATTCAATAGTGAATTTACATTCCAAAATATTCATGAATATACGACTTCAATTCGATTTCTAATATTCATTTTCAATTTATCTTCAAAAAGATAAATTCAAAATATTCACTTTATATTGGAAAACAATTCCATACTTATTTAATAAGTAATTCACAAATCTTTTATTTTCAACACTTGGAAAATATTCAATATACTTCAATCGAAATTAAGTATATATTTCATTCTTTAAGGAAATCGTTCTCTTAAACATATTTATTTGGGCCAAAATGAATGTTGCGTAAAACATCGTTACGACAACCCAAAATCACTAGTATAGGGATTCGAAATTAAAATAGATATATAAATCCCAATACTATACAAAACATTTCCTTTCGGAAATCATTTACTATAACAACAGTGTTATAGTCCATCATTTCCTTCTATTTCTCGAAAACGTCTATTTCAACAATAAATGTTGAAATCTATGGTTTCGAATCTCAACACATTTTAAAACATCGTTAACTTGTTTTAATTCTGTTTAAAATATCACATCCTAAACATTTTCTTTAACATATTATTCACTATTCAAAAACGTGAATATAATCCAATTAACAATTTCATCATTTCTATTCATTTTATTTTAAAGTATTATTCACAGTCAAAAACGTGAATATAACTCCATTAATAGGTTTCAACAATTTTCTTATCAAAATAAGTCGTTTGCGAATTTATAAAACAACGTTTATAAATTCCATTTCTATTTACTTTATAACTACTTCCTTTATAAATTCCTTTATTAACCTATTCGATTTATAACTCAATTATAAAACAAAAGTTCACATTATAAGTTAAACACTTATAAAACGATTATTTTACAAAATCGTTCTTTTAACTTCCCAAATTATAAATCTTATAACTTATAAGATTGTTTATTTATCCAAAATTCGTTCTTTCAATAACTTTATAAATTTTGTAAACCTACTGTTTATAAAATTCCATTTATAACTTCACTGTTTAAAATTCTATAAATTCCATTCAATTATGAAATTCATTTTCACTTCATTCAAACACTTATAAAAACTCGTTTTATAATGTCCATATTTCAATTTATAAATATCCATTTATAAATCTCTTAATATAAATCAATTTATATTATTCTTTAAAACGTCTTTAATCTCCTTTATTATTTCACCATTTTGATTCGTAAAATAATCAAATTTTTATAAATCCTTTAAAAAATCAATTTATAATCAATTCAAAAATTCCGATTTAACTATTTTATAAAATCGTTAGCATCATATACTCAAAAATCAATCTTTAACTATATTTCTCAAAAATCATAAATTTTTTTTTTTATAACATTAAAAATTATAACGTTTATTTATTTAAAATGGATCAATTCCAAAAATATTTTATAAACGTATACTTTCAAAAATCACTTTGAAATCATTTTAAAATCCCAAAAATTGGTCCAATGATGCTACATACCAAATAGTCAATCACGACAACAACGATATCATATATCGATATGATAGTCCATCAAATATCAAAATATCTGAAATCAAATAAAAACTGTCGAGGAATCCAGTTGGATCCCTCCAACCTGTTTTCCTGCATCCACAAACATTAGCACAATACCAATTTCGCTCCAGTACGAAATTATCGCCGTATATGGGATTTAAAATATTATCCGCTTAATAGACGGAGCAATAGGGTCTCATCCGCTATAAAAAAAATGCGGGGAATCAACAACTGCAATATATACATATGCCAATATATATATATTGCTATTATATATAATACCAATTTCACTGTTTATGAAATATTCGCGGTATATGTTTTTAATAAATAACATCCGCTTACTAACGGCGTATAAGGTCTATTTTAACAATCAATAGATATCAATCAACATTCAAACATGCATTCAAGTATTTTAAATCTAACTATTTAAAATAAAATCGAAACTGATTCGATTGAGTGAGAAGTTCTCACCTTGATTTCAATTTCGTTTTAGCGATTTATTTCGAATAAAATTAAACGGACGTTTAATTTTACCCGAAATTCTCACTAACTCCAAACGACTCCAATCCAATTTCATCGCGTAGTGCTCGTCCATACGATTCCAACGCAACTGGTTTCGCGCGTTTTCGACCTCGTATGAAAAAGTTATGGCAGTTTAAAGTTTAAACGATTTCATAATTAACTAATTTACAATTTCTTTTATAATTTATAACCTTCATCAATCCTAGCCACACGATCACACCCCTGCAAATCACGGCCCTCAACTTCATCTCCTTCCTCATACGCAACATCTCCAGTAACCTTCACGCACAAACCGAACCCATATTTCGATTCTAGGGTTTAAATTTTCACCATTTATACTCGATGAAACTTCATCACGTCGCCACCACGTCGAAGCTCGTCACGAGCTCTATCTTCGGCCATAAGCATGAGAAGCTCGGCTGCCCCATGAGCCTAGAAAGGCGTGCGCAAGCCCTAGGGAACGCGGGCAATTTTTCTCACAAATTACAACTCCATTCGCGATCTCCACCGTACACATCGTAGATCTCACTACCCTCTACCACTTTCATGTTGGAAGATTGTTGAATTAATGCTTGGATTTGAAGATTTGGAGGGATGAAGATGGACAATTTTCGGCCTTTGGTCTGTTGGTGGCAGCTGCATATACTTAGGGTTTACCCTGCGTTCCGGACACAATGGAACAGGTTTCGAAAGCTAATTCAGACATCTGTGCGAGTTATGGCAATAAACGTTCAATTTAAATTAAACCGATTTAAACGATTTTCTAGGCGTTTTAATTTGTACCGGACAAACGGTAAATCCAATTGACACGAAATTTGAAACCTTACAATAATATCACATTACGGATCCGATGAAACTAGTTTCGTCGAAATCCGAGACTTTTGAAAAATGGCTATTTTAACTCGCCAAATTAAAATTAAAAATAAATCGATGCGTTTCGAGCTGCCACGATCAAACGATAGCTCCGATTGACACGAAAATTGAAATCCGATAATAATTAACTATTACGGATCCAATGGAACTGGTTTCGTTCAATTCTGAGACTGTTCAAAAATTGACTATTATCACTAGTCGATTTAAATATTAAAATATTCAATTTTCACAAATAAACTTCTAATTCAATTTTAAAAGTTCTAAAATATCATTCTAACTTCCATATGATAAAATAAAATTTTACAAATCATTTTCAATCATATTTAACCCAATTTTCAATTATTTCCATAATTTAACATATTAAATTATTGATTTAATTATTCAATTCAATCCAATTATTCAAAATAAAATTTATTCGACTTATAAATTCACTTATTAATATTTAAAATTAATTAAATATTCAAATTTTAATTACTAAAAATCCTGGGTCGTTACAATTCCTATTTAATAAAATAATTTAAATGTTATGACTTAGTTATAAATGGAATATAATAAAAACAAATGCAATTATTGTATAAATGTGTGAAATAATACGATAGATGGTAATTGTTTGTGGAGAATAAACATACAAGTACTATAAAGAGTATAATGGTGACAAATGGTTGTCGTTACCAATAATTTACCAATTTAAAAATAAAAGTAATTAAATGTTACTTTAATGATAATTAATATAATAACGGAAAGGGTGAATGTAAATTGAATAGAAATGTAAATTTATTTATAAAGCAGTAATTGATGTAATAAGAAGCATGAAACCAAGTAAATAAATTTATTAAGAATATTTAATCGTAATTAATGTATATATTTGGCAAAGATATAATAAATGAAAATAGGATAGTTAATAACAAAGGAGTTAGAAATTTGAATATATTAATGTAACATTAATACAAATGTAAGATGTAAATAGGCGTATATTAGTGTAATGGGAAGTGTAATACAGTGTTTAGGAGTTGTTAAATTAGAGTATATTAAGAAATAGAAATTGAATTTGGAATCAATTGCAATAAATCTAAATAAATATTACGTTAATGTTAATTAATGTATTATTTGAAAATAATGTTAACGGTATTCATAATAGAACAAGTTGTTGAATTAAAGGAATGAAAATAAAGATTTATTAGTGTAAAACTTAATAAATGGATAAATTAAAATGAAAGGTCGGGTGAAATATTGAAAATTGTTATAATTGGTTATGAGATTGAAATGTAAGAAACGAATGTAAATACTTAATTAGCTAATGGAATAATATTAATATAGTTAATGGTAATTAAATAAAAGCAGAAGTATTTAAGAATTATAACTATGGGATGACAATTTAGTGAATAACAGGATTTAAAAACCAAATAAATGAATTTCTTGGGGATTTAAGTTTTATTTACTGGATAAATTGAAATTAAATATTGTAAATTAGGAATTATTCAATGATAAATTGATGTAGAATTTTTTTTAAAGGATTCTAAATTTACCAAGTAATCCAAACTGATAAAATTTGTAAATAATTAAAGTTGAATTGTAAAATTGATTTAATTAACTTATTATTTATTTAATTAACTAGAAAATAGTCATTTTGGCCACTGACTCGGATTTCAACGAAATCAGTTTCATCGGATCTGTAACGGTGAATTATTGTAGGATTTCAAGTTTCATAGCGATCGGACTTGTTGTTTGATCGTACGGACTCGAAATGCCTTGAAATCAATGAAATTGAAATCAATTTGAAAAAAATTGATTTTAGCATATCTTCTTCATACGATGGAATCTGGCCTTGAAACCTGTTCCATCGCGTTTAAAATATATCTATTTTAATATATGGGTTGACCCAATTTCATCCGGAGTCAGAACGGGCTTTTCGGGACATTCTATCGTTTAATGCATATATCCAATCGATCCGGTCCATTCTAATTTCAGCTTGCATATATATATATACATACATACATACATACATACATATATATATATATATCTTGTTATAAACCCTAATTCATTTCTTATTCCTCATTTCTGTACGTTCAATTCTATTAGCTCCTCTTTCCAATGGCTGCAAACCCTAATTCCCAAATACAATTCCAAATCAAATCCCAAACCAAAAATTCAAGCTTTTCAAACTATATCATAATTTATATCGTCGGAAAGTTCTCAACGAGCGCGTCTCAGATCTGCAATTCGTTTTTGCATTTGAATCACCAATTGTACAGAAATTAGAAGGTTATTCTCGGCCGTTCAATCGAGCACGATCACCCACGACCTATCGTCGATTCGGTTGTACCAGTGTGAAGAGAGTTTAACGCGTAGTTCATCGGTGAAATTCGTATGGAAAATCGACGGTGGGATTGGCGGCTATAATTTGGATCAGGGTTTAACAAACAGTGGCTGTCGATTCTCTTTGGGCACCGATGGCCAGCGGCATGCATCGAGAGGTGGAGATGGGGTGGAGCGTCGCCCGGGTTTGGGACGCACGTAGCTAGAGGCGGCGTAGGTTGTGCGACGTGGCAGCGATTTGGTGGTGGCTCAGTTCGTTTCGAACGCGTGCGTGCATGAGATTTGGGTAGGCCTGTCTGGTTCTCGCGTGAACACGGCAGTGACATGGCCTGGGTAATATTTATCTTCTGTAATTTAATTTAAATTTAATTTTGAAACGTTCTGACTCACGTAACTTTTACATACAAACTCGGATTTGGACGGGGTTTTCTCCGCTAGGTTCGTATTGGAATTCCAGACATTTTGGCGTACGTTTGGACGAATTCTGAGACCATACAAATTTTGGGTTTAAATTGGATTTTAATTCAATTTAAATTCAAAAGGTGAATTTTAAACCCACTCACAACTTCTAAAATTTTTTATGTGTGTTAAATTAATTTCTGATGTGGTTTAAAATTTATTTATTGCTGTTTGGTATATTTTTATCATTGTTCCAGTTAAATTGAATTTATTGAATTAAATTGTTATTCAATTTATTATTACATATAAACTGCCAGTTAAATTAATTTATTATTCAATATAAACTGCCAGTAATTACCTGTTTTTATTATCTGTTCTATATTAATATTATTGTTTGAATTAGATGATGATTGTTATAAAGGTGATGATTAATATTGGATGAATGTATGTTATATTATCTATTTTTATAAACTGCAAGTTGTTATGCATTTTATTTCATTCGGGATTGCGGTTTGAAATGATATATAACCGTATTTTTATTTTAAATTACGGATTGAAATGATAAATATCTGTATCACTTGACCATAGGATAGTAAATTATATACAGACACCGTCGGTCTATATATAAATATTTTGAAATGATTTCTATGGTTTTGGATAGAGACATACGGTTTAATAAATATTGATTTTTGATATTATATAAATATTACTTTATATATAGTTAAATTCTTGAATTTAAGCTGTGTATAAATTTGTTAATAAAAACAAGAATAATAATAGAGTTTGTTTTATTAAAGATAATATGGTTAAGTATTTAAATCATATTTTAATATAGAGATTATAATGATTTAAAAAAAATTAATTAAGGTTGGAAGATTAATATGAAATTGATTTGAAAAAATTTATTTAAGAATTATATGCGAATAAATTGGATTTGAGCTTTTAATAAAATTGAGATTTTAATGGGTATGATTTTTATAACTTGATTTTGGTTTAGAGTGATTTAAATGAATATAAGGTTGATTTAAATGAATATATCAAGTTAAATAAGTTGAAAGAATATCTAGTTAATAAAAGTTTAAAAGTTTTACTTAAATTATATTGGATTTATTTAGTTAACATTTCAAATCTAAATAATAGTAATTAAATTTGATATATATGGAATTATCAAAAAAATTAGTTTTGAAATGGTGGAATATTTAAAGCTTTGAAATATATGAAAATTGAAACGGTTTATTTGGGGGTTCAAATCTGTATTTGGAATTGATTTGTGAAATTAAAGAAGTATTTTATTTTGTAAAGTAATTTAATATATGAACCATTTAAGTATTGAAAGTAATGTTTGAAAGTTATGGGTTTCAAGGTATTATGATTAGAAAGTGCTATAATTTTGGAAAAAGGATATATTTAAAATAAAAATGATATTATCTTGATTTGGGTTTTATAAAAATGATATCATATTGATTTGGTTTTTAAAGAGGAAATGATATCATATTTATACGTTTTTGAAAGGGATATTATATTCTGGTTTTGAAATATAAATTATTTTGAAATGACCGCGGTGTTAAAATAACGTTTAGTTGTTAAAGAGACCGGCATCGGAAGTTGTCATACTCTCTGCCAAATCAAAAAACCAATTTAACAACCGTGTACGTGGTGGAGATTCTAGAATGAAGTACGATGGTGGCGACGTTCCTTTGAGTTATATACGTGGACCCGACTTCCGTGTGTTGGCATAAGGTGGCTAAAACAGGAGCGGTTGACGGGCTAATGAGGTAGCTTCTTTGATCGGACACATCCCTTCGATATTATACTCCGACTTTTGGATTGATTCAGTGGCCACTTTTGATTTTTTGATTCGGGGGTGTGTATCGAGGTGGGTGGTAGTTGCGCGCTACGCGTTACCCCCAGCCCGGAAGCATAATTGGTATATCTACCCTAGCATTGCCTAGTTGTGCCGTGTCACCTACCCTAGCGTGCCTTGTACAAGTTTGGTTTTCTCTCGTAGCCTGTGGAGTATTTAGGCTAGTTTTCCGATCTGGAGATGCGCTGATACCGGATGGACTACTGGGACTATTACATGTTTAGGGCTATATGGGTAACCTCTTAATGCTATTAAAAAGTAAGTTTATTTTACTGTAGACATTATTATAATAGCGAAATATTACTACATAGTAAATAGTTTAACGGATCCTTAGGAGATGTGAATCTCGAGCATCTCTTAAGTTACTGCACTCACGTTAGACATAGGATAGGAGATGTCAAATCCCGTAAAGATCTCTAACGCCGTTCCACTCATATTATTTACCGTTGATTTAACTTACATAAGATCTTTTAGTTCTGACTCTACTGTTTTGTCTTTTTAATTCGCTTGGATCAGCCTGAGCATTTCAGGAGTTGGAAGACCGTATTCTGGAGGATGAAGACTTATTATTATTTATTATAGTATTCCACTATGTTCATATTGTTCCGCTGCATTATTTTTCATTCTCTGGTATATGTAGTATCGTATAAGTATAATCGAATATTTTGTAAAACAGCTTCATGAACTGTTTATATGATTATTATATTTTATAGTTCCGCTGCAAGATTCTGTTTTGTTCTTTTTCTTCCTCTGTTTTTTCTTATTTACCCCATAACAATCCACCCTTCTGTATGGTTTAAGTCTGATGTTGTGGCTTATCGTCGATTTAAAGCGTATAAAAAGACAGGATGTTACATCTGGTATCAGAGCTTTGGTTTAAAGATAAACCTTAGGTTTGTGGGGTCTGACTCTTTACTAATAGGGTAGCAATACCCTATGATGAGTCGCTGAGCGTATTTGTCAGTGTTATAAAAAGGTTTTGATATTGTGTTAATTTGTTCCGTTTTGTATTTATAAATTCTGGTTGGTGCATGAGACGCTATGACATCAATAGGGATTTCTAAACACTTAATAGGACAAACCGACACAGTATTTGTTTTAAATGTAGGTGAATGAAATAATTTTGCCTGTTATATTTTCTATATATAAAATAAAATTTTATAAATGGTATATATATTTGGTTGTAAAATATTGGTTGTTAGGTAGAGAAATTTACAAATATTGATTGGAAACAATATTTGAAGAAAGTGAAAAAAAATGGAATAAGTTGAAAATTTAGAATCTAAGTTCCGAGGTTTTGAAAATTTCTTTTAAATGATTTTTAAATATAATAATGATATTATTAGAAGTATTTTTTGATATAAATATTTCAATATAAGTTGTACTCTCCTTTGTGTCGTTGGAAAATAACTTCACTGATGAGTGCACGCGTCATCGACATTTATTTTTGAGTTTTTAAGTGGGAAGACCACTGTAGTAGTTTTACTATGAATTTATTTTGATAAACAAATATAAATTTTTAATTGTTTTAAATATAATTGGATATATAAATACGTTTATCTATTATTTTAAAATGATTTGAGATTTAACCCGATATTTAGTTCTTAAGTTTCCATTAATTAATAGTTTCAATTATTGTAGTGAATTGGAACGTAAGTAATTAATACTTGAAACCTCTAAAGGAAATAAGAGGTTTAATGCTAAGTATAACTAGAATTAAAAAGAAAGTTGAAATTGTTACCTGTGAAACAAAGAATAATAATGTTGAACATTTAGTTAATTAAAAGAAATAAAATAAACTTGTGTAACTTTCTATTACATCCTTAAAAGCATATATATAACTTACCAACTATAAAAAATTAAAATGTTAAAAGAAAATGTAATGGATATTATACAAGCAATAAACTTGAGGTAATGGAAGTATGTAATGAAATTCCTTTATAAATAAGAATTTGATGTTGTAATTGTTGTTAACGTAAGTTGTAACTGAAATGTTATTGGAATAAAAGTAAAAGGAAAAAGAATTGTAAATATAAGATTTTATATTTAAGTAAATAAATTAATGTGCAAAGAAATTGAATTAAACATTAATACTATAAATAAATGAAATTGAATAATTGCAAGTAAATTAAAAGGATAAATCATTATATGAAAGAAAAGAAATTAAACAACAAATATTAAGAAATAACTTAATTTATTGTTTGGATTTGTTGTTTGTTTTGGTTAATGGTTGTTTGGGTAAGGATACTTTAAATTTATCTGGATGTATGAATAATCTATTTAGCTTCATCTAAGACTGTTGAGTAAATGATGCACTTAGTAGTTTATTTTCATTCTATACAATTTAAAGTCTTTGAACCCGAACAACTATTTGTTTTGTTTGATATGGATGGGTAATTGAATTGTGTTGATTTTGTATGATGGTTGTATGCCTTGTTGCAAGTGATGGTTGTTTGTATTGATTTATTGGTTTATGGTTGAAGCAACTTTAAACATTTCATTTTTATATAATCATTAACTCCTTTTGGATTATACAAGAGAAATACAGGTTATGGAAGCAATTGCTACTGCTTTTGGTTTCATAATTAAGCGTAATTGCCCGACCAATAGGTACATTTACGGATTATGGTTTTATAGCGTTATTATATTGTTTTTTCCTATGTTGGGATATATTATTTTGAAAATTATATGTTGTATATTGTTATATTTGGTATTATACTTTCTCCCGAGCCTTTCCGTACAAAGGAGACTCTGCCGAAATTTTCCAAAAATTTTGGACTTAGAAATTTTTTGAAAATGTTTTCAAACTTTATTAATTTAAGTATAAAAAGGTTTAATGGTTATGAATTGGTATATTTATTTAAAGTAATTAATTTTGTAAATTTAATTGTTTATAAAGTTAATATTTTGATAAGGTGTATTGTTTATTTAATTCTTTCTTTTTCCCTTCTGTTCCTTTTCGGGGATGAAAAGTTTTGAGTGGAGGAGAGTGTAACGATCCATAAATTTTTAATAATTAAAATTGTAATTTAATAAGATTTTTGTAATTTAATCTAATAAGAAATAAAAAAATTATAATTTAATATGGAAATGAACGTTAAAATGAAATATAGCAACGCTAATTAATAATAATTATTAGTAATTTGAATAAAATTCTAATAAATGAAGTAGTGAAAGTGTTATACTTAGATATAAATTGAATATGAGAAAATAAAAGTAAATATTGAATTAATTAATGAATATACACATTGATAACAGTAATTGAATGTAAATCAAGGAAATATGTTAATGCAAGTTAATAATTAATGAACTTGAATGAACATTCCAATTTAATAAAATAATTTAAATGTTATGACTTAGTTATAAATGGAATATAGTAAAAACAAATGCAATTATTGTATTAATGTATGAAATAATATGATAGATGGTAATTGTTTGTGGAGAATAAACATACAAGTACTATAAAGGGTATATTGGTGACAAATGGTTGTCGTTACCAGTAATTTACCAATTTAAAAATAAAAGTAATTAAATGTTACTTTAATGACAATTAATATAATAACGGAAAGAGTGAATGTAAATTGAATAGAAACGTAAATTTATTTATAAGGCAGTAATTGATGTAATAAAAGGCATGAAACCAAGTAAATAAATTTATTGAGAATATTTAATCGTAATTAATGTATATATTTGGCAAAGGTATAATAAATGGAAATATGATAGTTAATAACAAAGGAGTTAGAAATTTGAATATATTAATGTAACATTAATACAAATGTAAGATGTAAATAGGCATATATTAGTGTAATGGGAAGTGTAATACAGTGAGTATATTAAGAAATAGAAATTGAATTTGGAATCAATTGCAATAAATCTAAATAAATATTACGTTAATGTTAATTAAGTTAATATTTGAAACTAAGGTTAACGGTATTCATAATAGAACAAGTTGTTGAATTAAAGGAATGAAAATAAAGATTTATTAATGTAAAACTTAATAAATGGATAAGTTGAAATGAAAGATCAGGTGAAATATTGAAAATTGTTATAATTGGTTATGAGACTGAAATGTAAGAAACAAATGTAAATACTTAATTAGCTAATGGAATAATAATAATATAGTTAATGGTAATTAAATAAAAGCAGAAGTGTTTAAGAATTGTAACTATGAGATGACAATTTAGTGAATAACAGGATTTAAAAACCAAATAAATGAATTCCTTGGGGATTAAGTTTTAATTGCTGGATAAATTGAAATTAAAAACTGTAAATTGGGAATTATTCAATGATAAATTGATGTAGAAATTTGTTTAAAGGATTCTAAATTTACCAAGTAATCCAAAATGATAAATTTTGTAAATAATTAAAGTTTAATTGTAAAATTGATTTAATTAACTTATTATTGATTTATTTAATTAACTAGAAATAGCCATTTTGGCCACTGACTCGGATTTCGACGAAACTAGTTTCATCGGATCGACAAAGGTGAATTATTATAGTATTTCAAGTTTCGTAGCGATCGGACTTATTGTTTGATCGTACGGACTCGAAATGCCTTGAAATCAATGAAATTGAAATTAATTGAAATCAATTTGAAAAAAATGATTTTAGCATAACTTCTTCATACGATGGAATTTGGACTTGAAACCTGTTCCATCGCGTTTAAAATATTTAAAAACATCTATTTTGATACATGGGTTGACCCAATTTCGTTCCAGAGTCAGAATGGGCTTTGCGGGCCATTTTATCGTTCAACGCATATATCCAATCGATCTGGTCCATTCTAATTTTAGCTTGCCTATATATATCCTGTTATAAACCCTAATTCATTTCTTATTCATCATTTCTGTATGTTCAGTTCTATTAGCTCCTCTTTTCAATGGCTGCAAACCCTAATTCCCAAATACAATTCCAAATCAAATCCAAAGCCAAAAATTCAAGCTTTTCAAACTATATCATATTTTATATCATCGAAAAGCTCTCGACGAGCGCATTTCGGATCTGCAATTCATTTTTGCATTTGAATCACCAACTGTCCAGAAATTAGAAGGTTATTCTCGACCGCTCAATCGAGCACGATCACCCATGACCGATCGTTGATTCGGTTGTACCAGTGTGAAGAAAGTCTAATGCGTAGTTCATCGGTGAAATTCGTATGGAAAATCGACGATGGGATTGGCGGCTATAATTTGGATTAGGGTTTAACAAACGGCGGCTGCCGATTCTCTTTGGGCACCGATGGCCAGCTGCGTGCATCGCGAGGAGGAGATGGGGTGGAGCGTTGTCAGGGTTTGGGACGCATGTAGCTGGAGGCGGCGTAGGTTGCGCGATGTGGCAGCGATTTGGTGGCGGCCCAGTTCATTTCGAACGCATGCGTGCGTGAGATTTGGGTTGGCCTATAGGGTTCTCGCGTGAACACGGCAGTGACGTGGCCTAGGTAATATTTGTCTTTCTATAATTTAATTTAAATTTAATTTTGAAACGTTCTGACCCACGTAACTTTTACATACAAACTCGAATTTGGGCGTGATTTTCTCGCTAGGTTCGTATTGGAATTCCAGACATTATGGAGCTGGTTTGGACGAATTCTGAGACCGCAGATTTTGGGTTTAAATTAGATTTTAATTCAATTTAAATTCAAAAGGAGAGTGTTTTAACCCACTCACAACTTCTAAAATTTCTTATGTGTGTTAAATTAATTTCTGATGCGATTTAAAATTTATTTATTGTTGTTTGGTATATTTTTATCATCATTCCGGTTAAATTGAATTTATTGAATTAAATTGTTATTCAATTTATTATTGCATATAAACTGCCAGTTAAATTAATTTATTATTGAATATAAACTGCCAGTAATTACCTGTTATTCATTATCTGTTCTATATTAATGTTATTGTTTGAATTGGATGATGATCGTTAAAAAGGGTTGATGATTGATATTGGATAAATGGATGTTGTATTATATATTATTATAAACCGCAAGTTGTTATGCATTTTATTTCATTCGGGATTACGGATTGAAATGATTTATAGCCTTATTTCTATTTTAAATTACGGATTGAAATGATAAATATACGTATCACTTAACCATAGGATAGAAAATTATATACAGACACCGTTAGTCTATATATAAATATTTTGAAATGATTTCTATGGTTTTGGATAGAGATATACAGTTTAATAAATATTGATTTTTGATATTATACAAATATTATATATAGTTAAATACTTGAATTTAAGCTGTGTATAAATTTGTTAATAAAAACAAGAATAATAATAGAGTTGATTAGATTAAAGTTAATATGGTTAAGTATTTAAATCATATTAATATAGAGGTCATAATGATTTAAAAAAAATTAATTAAGGTTGGAAGATCAATATGAAATTGATTTGAAAAATTTTATTTAAGAATTAATAAAATTGAGATTTTAACGGGTATAATTTTTATAACTTGATTTTGGTTTAGAGTGATTTAATTGAATACCAGGTTGATTTAAATGAATATATCAAGTTAAATAAGTTGAAAGAATATCCAATTAATTGAAGTTTAAAAGTTTTACTTAAATTATATTGGATTTATTTAGTTAACATTTCAAATCTAAATAATAGTAATTAAATTTGATATATATAGAATTATCAAAAAAAAATTAGTTTTGAAATGGTGGAATATTTAAAGCTTTGAAATATATGGAAATTGAAATGGTTTAATTGGGGGTTCAAATCTGTATTTGGAATTGATTTGTGAAATTAAAGAAGCTATTTTATTTTATAAAGTAATTTAATATTTGAACCATTTAAGTATTTGAAGTTATGTTTCAAAGTTACGGGTTTCAAGGTGTTATGATTAGAAAGTGCTATAATTTTGGAAAAAGGATATATTTGAAATAAAAATGATATTATCTTGATTTCGGTTTTCTAAAAATGATATCATATTGATTTGGTTTTTAAAGCGGAAATGATATTGTATTTATATGGTTTTGAAAGGGATATTATATTCTGGTTTTGAAATATAAATTATTTTGAAATGACCGTGGTGTTATAATAAAGTTTGGATGTTAAAGAGACCAGGATCGGAAGTTGTCATTCTTTCTGCCAACTTCGAAAACCATTTTAACAACCATGTACGCGGTGGAGATTCCAGAATGAAGTAGGATGGTGGCGACGTTCCTTTGAGGTATATACGTGGACCCGACTCTCGTGAGTTGGTATAAGGTGGCTAAAATAGGAGCGGTTGACGGGCTAATGAGGTAGCTCCTTTGATCGTACACTTCCCTTCGATATTATACTATGACTTTTGGATTGATTCGGTGGCCACTTTTGATTTTTTGATTTGGGGGTGTGGCTCGAGATGGGTGGTAGCTGTGCGCTATGCGTTACCACCGGCCCAGAAGCGTAATTGGTATATCTACCCTGGAATTGGCTAGTTGTGTCGTGTCACCTACCCTAGCGCGCCTTGTACGAGTTTGGTTTTATCCCGTAGCCCGTGGAGTATTTAGGGTAGTCTCCCGATCTGGAGATGCGCTGATACTGGATGGACTACTGGGACTATTACGTGTTAAGGGCTATATGGGTAACCCCTTAATGCTAGTAAAAAGTTAGTTTATTTTACTATAGACAATATTATAATAGCAAAATATTACTACATAGTAAATAGTTTAATGGATCCTTAGGAGATGTGAATCCCGAGCATCTCTTAATTTACTGCACTCACGTTAGACACTGATAGGAGATGTCAAATCCCGTAAAGATCTCTGACGCCGTTCCACTCATATTATTTACCGTTGATTTAACTTACATAAGATCTTTTAGTTCTGACTCGAGTGTTTTCTCTTTTCAATTCGCTTGGGTCAGCCTGAGCATTTCAGGATTTGGAAGACCGTATTATAGAGGACGCAGACGAAGATTTATTATTATTTATTGTAGTATTCCACTACATTCATATTGTTCTGCTGCATTATTTGTCATTCTCTGGCATGTGTAACTCTGATAAGTATTGTATAAGTATAATCGAATATTTTGTAAAACAGCTTCATGAACTGTTTATTTGATTATTATATTTTATCGTTCCGCTGCAAGATTATGTTTTGTTCTTTTTCTTCCTCTGATTTTTCTTATTTACCCCATAACAATCCGCTCTTCTGTATGGTTTATGTCTGACGTGTGTGGTTTATCGTCGATTTAAAGCGTATAAAAAGGCAGGATGTTGCAAATTAAAAGTATCATTCAGACTCTTATTGAAAGCGACTAGGCTTAGTAAATCGCTTTGACTACGATGCAACCATAGTTTGATACATTGCAAACAAAATTTAGTACATTGCAACTCAATTTTGACTACAGAATAAGTTAATTTAGTAAGTTAGTTTTGTATATAATGATTGCAAGTTAGTTCTAAAAAAAATATTTGTTAATTTTTTATACGGGAAATTTTAATGTGTCGTTGGGCGTATGTTAACAACGGTTGAAATAGCAAATAACAAAAGATAAAATGTGGTAAAATACCTCTTAGATCGTCTGAATTCTACTTTTCTTTTTGTTTTTTCTCTCTCTGGATCATTTTTAACTTGTTTCAATGGGCACATGTCAACAAACCATTTTTACATAAATCAATTTACCACAACGCAAACCAATTATGAATGTAGTGCAAGTGAATTTGATTAAGTAACGAATTGTACAAATCTAATCCAGCGGAAAATATGTAAGGATGATATACTAAAGCAGGCATATCCATTACAAGAGAGAATATAAATGTTGTATGTGCTTATGATAACCATTTCTATGTAGCTGAAAATAGGTTGAGGCCCTCATCTGCAAAATCAATATATGAAAGTATCAAAATCATTCTTTTGTGAAATCCAACGTGTATATTTCAAATTCACTAGCTAGTAACTGCTACCTATATGTTGACGTTAGATATGGAAAATAACATGTCCATTGAGGTTATGGAGAAGATAATGTTACCTTATTACTTCTCATAAGTAGTAAAAAAAATTATGGATGATAATCACTATGACCATAATGTCTGTATCAAAAAAAGTCAAAATCTATCTTTCAGATTTTATATTAGCGACATTATTTGAAGATATTTTCAAGTTCTTATTTTTGTTCGTAGTCATTTATCTTTGTAGAATGATAGATTTATTATACTCTGGTATGGGTAGGTTTCGATTAGTATATATGCGATATATAAGGAAAACATTAGAGTTTATTGTATTATTTTAGTTTAATTAATAGATTATATAGAAATTTAGTTGCGATAAGAAATAATATCCAACATAACTAAAAATATATCTTAAAGACGGATGCTTACAACCTAAATGTGGTAAAATAACTAAATGACCAATGCTCTATCCATTGTAGAATGCTTCTACAAATTGTCCATGTATATATTTGATTGTCCTCATTATAATATAAATCAAAATGAAAAACTATTTCATTTAAAAAATACCATGCATGCACAAGAAAAAGCTAGAACTCTTCTAAGATATGATCTTGTTCAGCACTCTTATATTATTTTATCAAGATTATTGGACAACGATATTAGAAAATGTGGTTATTGATAGAGGAAGCCTTCTTCTCTCCCTAGTTAAAAATCACGTAGAATTTAACAATAAATTTGAATCATTATTTCAGCCCGGAATTCAAATCTGAAACCAAATATTCAAATTTAGACTAAAAAGTAGGACTGAGAATAAGTTATGTATGCATTGTTTTTAATATGAATTAATCAAATGTTACTGCATAGTTACAAAGTTCTTCCTAGACAAATATGATAATGTAAATGAAATGAAGACAATGTAGTGAGGACGAGATAGCCCAACATGAAATGCAATGTTACACTTAACCTTTTCAATTTAGGTGTAATTAATATAAGTCATTTTATTTTTCTTCCTATAGCCTTCATCGGATCCTACAAATAAAGACTTATGTGAATTAGTTCAACAACGTTAGAACTAGATCATATCAATTTTTATGTGAAGAGTATTTGTTATAATTCTGTCAGTTGGTAATCATTCAATTCATCGGATCCTATAAATAATTCTGTCAGTTGGTAAATTTGAGGTAAGTGATCTTAATGAATTTAGTTTGCTTAATCCCCTAAATTTTTTCCTACTTGGATTTCTAGAACATAAGAATATACTTATAATTATCAATTCAATTTTAAATATATGATTAAAATTCAATATTGAGCATGTGAATTTTTATTTAATTGAACAATATATATATGAAGTAGCTATTCTGTTTGAATTCAGATCCATTTGGATAATATTTAGTTGAAGATTACATGATATAATATCTGTACAAATAATATTTAGTTATATATGATATTAGAATGTGAGTTTCTATTTGAATAATATTTAGTTATATAAGTTATTAGATATAAGATCTGTTTGAACATGGTTACTAAAGCATGATTATTAAAATTGTTTAAACAATGCAATGTCCGTATTTTGCGTACATATATCAAAATAAGCTGAAATATATAACAGATTACATAACTGAACTATATATCAGTTCACATAAATGTATAGTGTTGATAAATATATACTTACTTGCATATATGTTTCACCTATAAGTTATAAAAACGCGCAGTTCTAATAAGTGTATACTTATTTGCTTTTATATTATCACCCATAAGTCATAAGTCTCTATGAATGTGCATTCTAACCTACCTTAGTTCAGTTCTAATGGTTAGCGAAGCATGTTTAAATTATTGTGTAACTTAGTTCAGTTTTAATGCTTAGCTTAGTTTAGTTTTATCGTTTCTAAAACATTTTCATGAAGGCATTATGTATTGCAGCAAAATAGCAGTGCTAGATAAACTTGGTATTGATTATTGTTAGATTTAATAAACTCACTAATTCTGGTCAATGAATAGGAAAAGCGTGTTCTTAAGAATTTGAGGATCAAGACAGCCCCAATTAACCTAAAGTTCAAAATTGTTGGTTTTAAGTTGATCATCTTGCAACAAACAACCGTGAGATTTCCTATTTTTTACCTTTTTTCCATACATTTCATCGCTTGGATTTTGTTGCATAATTTGATGAATCGGAGATACTTCTTTTTGTATATATTTAACACATCTTGATCGCTATTGCGAATCAAATTTGCAAATTGAGGAGCAACATATTCCCAGCCTTAAAATTATGATTGTAATATATTTCTAGCCTTAACATATTTCAACAGTGAACTTCACTGTAAACTTCCCTACTTAAAATCTTCCTTATAACTAACTGTAAGGGAAAAAGTAAGCAACGGACGACTTCTAAAGGAAGAAGTCCATAGTGAGATTTAGTCCAAGTGCTCATTTACCTTTTATTTTAGTTTTGACAGTAGAATTCCTGTATGTAAAAATGTCAAAAGAAATCAAAGCTAATATTTGTTAATGATATTGTAATTTAGTTATCAACTTTTAGAACTTTATTTCTAAAGATAAAAAAGGCATGGTAAGAGAGCTCGAAATTTGAATTACGAAAGCAATGGGTCTGAAGAAAAAAAAACGTGAGATGCAAATAAGGAGATTCCATATATTTGAAGTATTCATTGTTTCTACCTGAAACCATGAATGAATTTTTAGGTCAAGTAGGCTTATTGTTCAATACAAATATTGTTATAACTAAAACAGATAATCATACATTCCGTCTGTGTGATAATTCCAAAAAAATTGCCATCGCCTTTTTCAGCTATGCAAAAAACAGCCTACATTTTATTTCATCTAACAAAAACCTCAAGTGAATTTCATTCGCATAATATAAGTTTATAAAGAAACAGCTTATATCAAAAAAATTTGCAGAAATACATCAATACAAGTTTAACGTTCAAAAATCAGATCCAACATCAGAACAAACAGATACTTGCTTCATCAACATACTTTTTTAATTCAAAATTGTTTTATTTGTGTGAAATCATTTCACAAGTAGAAGTGACTATCGTGCTTTATTTTTAATTGTCTCTCTTTGCTTTAAGAAGCAGCGGTCATGATGAAGTACTTACTTCGTTCGAAGCATCCGCCATTCTTAGGCCATCACCGACTCACGACTCATCCACTCAACACCGACTCACGACTCATCCACCCATCACCACGACTCATGACTCATCCACCCATCACCACGACTCACGACTCATCCCCAAATCCCCTCACGCGGCGTCGTCACTCGCGAAACCCCACATCGATTCCAACTGGCGAGCGACTTATCTAGGTCGCGAATCAGTTTCCCCACTTCACCACGACCTATCGTACGTCGCGAACGAGTTACGACTCATCTAGGTCGTAGCAAAAACAAGAACCCTAAGTCGCGTATGAGATCCTCAATAAGTCGCGAACGACTTTCTTTCTTCATTTGCGAACGAGCTACCGGAGAAGGCTTAAGTCACGCACGAAGTTCTCCATAAGTCGTGAACGATTTATTGAGATCCATGAGTCGCGAACGACTTATTTCTTGAGTCGCGAAGTGGTGCCGCTGCTATTCTAAGTCGCTGCCATTTTCTTAAGTCGCGAAGAAGCCTAAGTCGCTGCCGAGTTTATTAAGTCGTTGCCGGGCTATCTTAAGTCGCGTGAAGCAGATTTTAGGTCGTTACTTTCTTATGTTTGTCCATTCGTGTACTATTGTATTGTAATTTTTTTTTAAGTCGTGTATTGAGTTGTAAGCCTATAAATAGGCAAGTCGTGTCATTTGTAAAGGTTGTTGAAAATTGAATAAAATTTTGCTTATGAAGCTTTGTGCCTCCATTAAATCGGTAGTCGAGTGTTAACTCCTATCTCCACTTACGTAATTCGAGTGCGCTCGAATTAGCATTTGTTGAAGCCGATTCGTGGTATCTTGTACGCAAGATCAACGTTGAAGAATCGTAGATCTCTTTTCGCGGAATCGTGCGCGATCAACGTGATAGAGATAACTAGAATTCGGTATCTTTGGATCAACGAATTCGGGCATTACAGGATTATCAATTCACCGCTTGCTACTTTCATGCATTTCATTTGTTTTCGAATATCCGCCGCGTCAGTTTGGTATCAAAGCTAGATTGCAAGGAGTTTGCATCATTTGGAGAATTGGGTTTCGAGAAGTTGAAGTTTGGTGATCGTATTTGCAATTGTTGAGAAGTTTAGTGATCATCGTGTTCATCGTGAAGTTGCAACAAGTTGGGAGTTTCAATCCATCTCACTTTGGATCAAAGTTCGGAAAGTGTTGAAAAAATTATTTTTTTGAGATTGTTTAAAGCTCAACCATGCCTCCGAGACGAGCACAACGTCATCGAAATATCAATGCTTTGTATGGAAAAGAAGAGGCTGATGAAATGGAGCAACGAATCAACGAGAGTTTCACTGAGAAGTTGAATGAAGGAATTGGTCGATTAGAGAGAATGATGCTTGAAATGAATCAAAGTAGAAGAAGAGTTTCACCTGAATCGAACCATGGGGGAAGTAGAGCTTCGATACATTCAGATCGAGAGAGAAGAGAAGATCAAGATCATAGAAGTGTTGACAATCGTGATAGAAATGTTGATCGAAGGAGTGGTAGTAAAGATGTTGGAGGTCGTGATCGACATCGATATACTTCAAATTTTGATGAGGAGTTTGATGGTGATAGGGGAAGTGTTCATTACCGAGATAGAGAACCAACACGACGTCAGTATCGAGATGTAGCGAATGATCGTCGATGGGAATCGGGAATGAAGATGGAAATTCCATAGTTCAAGGGTGGAATGGTTGCAGAAGAATTATTGGACTGGTTGTCTAATGTTGAGGAGATCTTTGATTTCAAGGAGGTTCCGAAAGATCGTCGAGTGAAGTTGGTTGCTACTAGGTTGAGGGGAAGAGCTATGGCATGGTGGCAGCAAACCAAACTTACACGAGAATGGATGGGGAAGTCGAAGATTGTTAATTGGGAAAAAATGAAGAAATTGATGAAAGCTACATTATTACCTTACAATTATCAATCACTCATGTATCAGAGGCTGCAGAACTTGAGACAAGGAACGAAGACTGTTAATGATTATGCTGACGAGTTTTATCAACTAATTGCTCGAAATGACATCATGGAGACAGAAGAACTGTTAACGGAGAGATTTGTTGGAGGTTTGCGAATGCAGATCCAAGATATGGTTAATATGTTCGATCCACGATCTGTGGCGGAAGCGCACCAAAAGGCGTTGGCTTGGGAGAAGCAGGGAAGGCATGGAGGTGGTGTGTTTACTAATTCTAACAATCAAGTGAAGGGTGTTGGCGGAAGTTCTAATGCTCCTAAAGCTGTTACAAAACCAGTTGTGAAGGAGGGTGAGAAGGCGAAGGTTAGCAATGGGTTCAAATGTTACAATTGCCAGGAGATAGGTCATAAAAGCAACGAGTGTCCGAAGCCGAAGAAGAGAACGATGATAGCTGAAGTTGAAAGTGAGGATGCTGTTGAAGGTGAAGATAGTCCAGTTGAGGAGAATGAACAGGATATCGCGTCGGGAGATGAAGGATGTAATCTAATGATGAGAAGGTCTTGTTTAACACCGAAACAAGAGGATGAGGCTAGTTGGTTGAGGAGCAACATTTTTCAGTCTACATACACTATTCTGAGAAAAGTTTGTAAATTTGTGATTGATGCAAGAAGTTGTGACAATATTATTTCTACAGAAGCGGTGAGAAAATTGAAGTTGAAAACGGAAAAACATCCAAATCCTTATAAATTAGCGTGGCTGAGAAAAGGAGGAGAGGTGAAGGTGGATAAGCGAGTTCGAGTTCCATTTTCTATTGGGAAGAAATATAAAGACGAAATCTGGTATGATGTAGTTGAGATGGATGTTTGTCATTTGCTTTTGGGAAGACCGTAGCAGTATGATCGAGTAGTGCAGCATGACGGTCGAACCAATAGCTATAGTTTTATGTTTGAAGGCGTTAAGATTATTTTAGTTCCAAAGAAGAGACAGCAGGGAGAGAGTAAATCTGAGGAGATTGAAGAGCTGAAAACTTTGTTAACTTTGAAGGAGTTTGTTAAGGAAGTTGAAGAGGAGCCCGAAGTCTTTGTGTTAATTGGACGAGATTGTAGTGAAGAGGTTGAAATCCCAGAAGAAGCGAAGCCAGTTTTGAAAGAATTTGAGGATGTATTTCCAGAAGAGTTGCCCAAGGAGTTACCGCCACTGAGAGACATTCAACATCAAATCGATCTTGTTCCGGGAGCAGTATTACCGCATAGACCACATTATCGAATGAGTCCGAAGGAACATGAAGAGTTGAGGAGGCATGTGAAAGAGTTACTTGAGCAGGGACGTGTGCAGGAAAGTTTGAGTCCATGTGATGTGCCAGCTTTGTTGGTACCGAAGAAGGACGGGACGTGGAGGATGTGCACTGACAGACGAGCATTGAATAAGATTACTGTGAGATATAGATTTCCATGCCGAGGTTGGATGACTTGCTAAATTAGTTGAGTGGGGCGACTATTTTTTCGAAGATTGATTTGAAGAGCGGATATCATCAAATTCGTATTAGACCAGGTGATGAGTGGAAGACTGCTTTTAAAACCAGGGAGGGTTTATACGAATGGTTGGTTATGCCATTTGGTTTATCAAACGCGCCTAGTACGTTCATGCGGGTGATGAATCAAATCTTTAGACCATTCATTGGGAAATTCGTGGTGGTGTATTTTGATGATATTCTGATATACAGCAGGAGTACGGAGGAGCATGTTCAACATTTTAGGGAAGTGTTGATTATTCTTCGTGGGGAACAATTTTATGCTGCTACGAAGAAATGCGTATTTATGACGTACAGTGTTTTATTTCTAGGTTATGTTGTTTCAGGAGAAGGTATTCAAGTTGATCAGAGTAAAGTTGAGGCAGTCAGAAATTGGCCACAGCCCAAGACAATAACAGAAGTTCATAGTTTTCATGGGTTGGCTTCATTCTACTGAAGATTTATTCCACACTTCAGTAGCGTGATGGCGCCTGTTACCGATTGCATGAAGGGTAAACAATTTTCGTGGTCATAGGAAGCCGGGAATGCTTTTGGAAGGATCAAGGAATTGTTGACGTCTGCACCAATTCTAGTTTTACCAGACTTTCAGTTATTGTTTGAGCTACATACTGATGCATCAAAGGTTGGAATTGGGGGAGTGTTGAGTCAGAGGGGACGTCCTATTGCGTATTTCAGTGAAAAGTTATCAGGGGCAAAGATGAGATATAGTACATATGATGTGGAATTCTATGTTGTTGTACAAGCCGTTAAGCATTGGAGACACTATATATTTCAGAAAGAATTTGTTCTATATACTGATCATGAAGCGTTGAAACATTTACAAGGACAAGACAAGATTTCAGCGAGACATGCATCATGGATTGCCTATTTGCAGCAGTTTACTTACGTTGTGAAACACAAATCAGGGGTGACAAATCGTGTAGCGGATGCTTTGAGCAGGAGGAATCACTTGTTGACAACGCTGAAGGTTGAAGTGTCAGGATTCGAATTATTGCCAGAGTTGTTTGAGGAGGATCCTTACTTTGCAAAGTTTGTTGAGAAAGTTAAGGATGGGAGTACTGATGAGTTTGTGTTGGTGGATGGTTTTCTGTTTAAAGGGAATCGTTTATGCGTACCAGATTGCAGTTTGAGAATGAAGATTATCAAAGAGTTACATGAAGAAGGCCATGTAGGCAGAGATCGTACATTGCAGTTGATTTCTCAGTCTTATTTTTGGCTATCAATGAGGAAAGAGGTAGAGAGATTTGTGGAGAGATGTCATATCTGCCAGGTTTCGAAAGGAACTGCGACCAATGCTGGGTTGTATATGCCGTTGCCTGTACCAGCTAAACCATGGGTTGATGTGAGTATGGACTTTGTGTTGGGATTGCCGAGAACGCAGCGTGGCAATGATTCTATATATGTGGTGGTTGACAGATTTTCAAAAATGGCACATTTTATTGCTTGTAAGAAGACGGCGGATGCTGTTCGTCTTGCTCAGTTGTTCTTTAAAGAAATCTATCGTTTACATGGGTTGCCGGAGTCTATTGTTTCAGACAGGGATACCAGATTTTTGAGTCAATTTTGGCTAAGTTTATGGAAGATGGTGGGAACGAAGTTGAACTTTAGCAGCGCTTATCATCCGCAGACAGATGGACAGACCGAAGTTGTTAACAGATCGCTGGGGAATTTATTGCGATGTCTTGTGAAGGACAATCTGAAGAGTTGGGACATGAAGTTATGCCAGGCAGAGTTTGCTCATAATCATGCAGTAAATCGTAGTACGGGTTTCAGTCCATTTCAGATTGTATATTCAAGCTTACCAAAGGGACCATTGGATTTAACAACAGTACCATATCAGAAAGGAGTTGTTAAACGGGCTAGTAACTTGGTGAATGAGTTACAGGAATGCCACAAAGTTGTACAGGAACGATTACTTAAATCAAATGAGAAGTATAAACAAATGGTGGATAAGAAACGAAGAAGAGTTGTTTTCAAAGAGGGTGATCTTGTTTACGCGATATTGACGAAAGATCGTTTTCCAGTTGGAATTTATAACAAGTTGAAAGCACGAAAGATTGGTCCGGTAGAAATCTTGAAAAGGATCAATGATAATGCGTATCAGTTAAGATTGCCGGAAAATATTCACACTTCTGATGTTTTCAATATCAAACATTTAATTTCGTATTGTGGGGAGGATTTCATCAAAAATGACGAGAGTGTGAATTCGAGGACGAATTCTTTCCAACAAGGGGAGGATGATGAAGTACTTACTTCGTTCGAAGCATCGGCCATCCTTAGGCCATCACCGACTGACGACTCATCCAATCAACACCGACTCACGACTCATCCACCCATCACCACGACTCACGACTCATCCCCAAATCCCCTCACGCGGCCTCGTCACTCGTGAAACCCCACATCGATTTCAACTGGCGAGCGACTTATCTAGGTCGCGAATCAGTTTCCCCACTTCACCACGACCTATCGTATGTCGCGAACGAGTTACGACTCATCTAGGTCGCAGCAAAAACAAGAACCCTAAGTCGCGTACGAGATCCTCAATAAGTCGCGAACGACTTTCTTTCTTCATTTGCGAACGAGCTACCGGAGAAGGCTTAAGTCGCGCACGAAGTTCTCCATAAGTCGCGAACGATTTATTGAGATCCATGAGTCGCGAACGACTTATTTCTTGAGTCGCGAAGTGGTGCCGCTGCTATTCTAAGTCGCTGCCATTTTCTTAAGTCGCGAACAAGCCTAAGTCGCTGCCGAGTTTATTAAGTCATTGCCGGGCTATCTTAAGTCGCGTGAAGCAGATTTTAGGTCGTTACTTTCTTATGTTTGTCCAGTCGTGTACTATTGTGTTGTAATTTTTTTTTTAAGTCGTGTATTGAGTTGTAAGCCTATAAATAGGCAAGTCGTGTCATTTGTAAAGGTTGTTGAAAATTGAATAAAATTTTGCTTATGAAGCTTTGTGCCTCCATTAAATCGGTAGTCGAGTGTTAACTCCTATCTCCACTTACGTAATTCGAGTGCGCTCGAATTAGCATTTGTTGAAGCCGATTCACGGTATCTTGTGCGCAAGATCAACGTTGAAGAATCGTAGATCTCTTTTCGCGGAATCGTGCGCGATCAACGTGATAGAGATAGCTAGAATTCGGTATCTTCGGATCAACGAATTCAGGCATTATAGGATTATTAATTCACCGCTTGCTACTTTCATCCATTTCATTTGTTTTCGAATATCCGCTACGTCAGGTCAATTCACAAAATTTAAACACACCGAGTTTTCATTTATTTTATGATTTGGGAGGTTGAACGGGTATAAAAACCTTCTTCCCTAACGTGCAGTAATTTCTGAAGGAATAAATGAAATAAGCCATTTCTTATTTATGTTTTGATGGTCTCTTGGCACAACTGGAGTCAGTGTATGTTGATTTTTGAAACATGCGATAAACCAATATGCGGGCTATTGTGTGAGGATTGGACCATTATCAACCACAAACATGTTCATTTTTTTGTCTCTTAAAAAAGCTCTGCAACTAGAATTCATTTTATTCTGATTTGATGATGTCATGACAAACATAAAATCTTTCTACTAATAATTTATTATAATATGTAGGCATTTTTAGTGGGGTTAACAAGTCTAAGAGGATGCACAGGAACATGCACCTGCCTCTGCATGTACAATTGAGTACATGAGTTTAAATCTTCTACATTTTAGTTATACCTAATCAAAACCCCATAGGACCACAGCACAGCGCACAATACGATTACCCATTTTCCAAGTCACGTAAATAATTTTTCTAAATTAATAATAATTTTAAAGTTAGGATGCATTTTATCTCAATAGTGTTGCAGCATTGCATTAGTTTATACTGATTCAGGCAAACATTTAATGCGCCTCACGAAGGCAGCTGCTCGCATGCTCTCCAGTACATAAATGCAACAACTTCCCTACTGCACTGATACTCTGTCATGGTCAGCATATTGTTTATTCTATTAGTTTACTTTTAAGCAGCGGTCATGCTTTCTGCCTGTATGTTACAGGTCCAACACTAAATTGATTTTTTATGTCTTGATGGTCTCTTGGCATAACTAGAGTCGGTGTATGTTGATTTTACCCAGTGGTCGTGTTTTGGCAATGCAAATTGGATCTTGATATTTAGCTTAAAAATAAGCAACATAAACAACAAAACACACATATATATAGACTTCGCCTTAACTGTGACAGGATTAGCTTTATTTTTATACCAGAGGTAGTATCAAATTCAATAAATTGAGAATTAGCTACTTAAACGTTACAGTCTTTTTACGCCTAATTAAGTACATATAACTAATGAACTTTTACTTTGTAGGTGGATAGATATATTTGATGGAAAAAAGTAGCAACCTACCACAACAAGTCATGGGTTTACTTTTGATGTTAAATACATTTTGATTTGTATGTTGTTATGTATTACTACTTTTAGTCACTAGCCGCGGCTTGTTCTACATTATGGACTTATATGAATTAATTTATGTTTTATTATGTGGTGTTGCATTTTGATCAAAAGATATGATTAATATAATATGTTGATTATAAAGTGTGCGATTAGTATAAATATATGTTCATTTCGAAATATGTGTGTTTATATAAACTGTGTTACATATAAATTGTGCCCGCACGTTGATGGGAACCGTGCAAAATACAAAAGCGTTTTGCAAAATGTTGTTAAAGGTTTCTACAGCATTTATTCAACATTATTGGATCAGTTCAACAGCGTTTAGAAATCACTTTGAAACCTTTAACAACGTTCAAAAAATGAATATTCATCGTGGCAATAACTGGAAAGGCTATAATAAGAAATCATAGCTACGAAAGTCAACGCTATCAAAAGTTAATACATCTTAATATAATCACTATGGAATATATTTCTTAGCAAAGATGAAATGCTATGGGAAGAAATTTTGCTCATCAACAAAATGTTGTAAAATGTACTGATGACAACCAATAAACGTTGTAAATATATTGATTCTACAGTGTAACGACCCAGGATTTTAATTTATTAAAATTTGAATATTTAATTAATTTTAAATATTAATAAGTGAAATTTATAAGTCGAATAAATTTTATTTCGAATTATTGGATTTAACTGAATAATTAAATCAATAATTTAATATGTTAAATTATGGATATAATTAAAAATCGAGTTAAATATGATTGAAAATGATTTGTAAAATTTTATTTTATCATATTGGAGTTAGATCGATATTTTAGAACTTTTAAAATCGAATTAAAAGTTAATTTGTGAAAATTGAATATTTTAATATTTAATCGACTAGTGAAAATAGTCAATTTTTGAACAGTCTCAGAATTGGACGAGACTAGTTCCATTGGATCCGTAATAGTTAGTTATTACCGGATTTCAATTTTCGTAGCAATCAGAGTTATCGTTTGATCGTGGCAGCTCGAAACGCATCGAACTATTTTTAATAATAATTTGGCGAGTTAAAATAGTCATTTTTCAAAAGTCTCGGATTTCGACGAAACCAGTTTCATCGGATCCGTAATGTGATATTATTGTAAGGTTTCAAATTTCGTGTCAATCGGATTTACCATTTGTCCGGTACAAATTAAAACGCCTAGAAAATCATTTAAATCGGTTAAATTTAAATCAAACTTTTATTGACATATCTCGCACAGATGACCGAATTAGCTTCCGAACCCTGTTCCATTTTGTCCGAAACGCTGGGTAAACCCTAGAAACGCTAGTTACGGCGCGTAAATCGGAGTTTGGAAATCCGGAATGAATAGTGTCGTTCGATTCTCTATAAATAGCCTTCATTCACAAATAAAAAATAAAATAAAAAATAAAACCCTAATCCTATACGCAACCGCCACCCCTAAACCTATGGCCGAAAATGATTCTTGTTTCTCCCTCGTTTTCTTCAAATCCAAGCCTCGTTTCAAGAATCCTTCAACACGAAACTTGTAGAGCTCGTCGAGAGCAACATTATCAACGGTTGTGATCTAAATCGATGCGGTGGATCGTCAGGAAATCAAGCTCAAAGGCCATACGGTCGGCCTCGAAATACGCGCCAAGATGGAGACCGAGTTCGACCAGGCTCCAGCCGAGTGTCGTGCTCGAGATGCTCTTCAACGTGGTGGTTCCTGATCGCATTGGAAGTTGTTGTGGTGGGCGTCAAATCTAACCCTAATTTGTATAAATGGGTTCCTTGGTGCGGCTATTGTCTGTAGGAATAACGTGAGGGAGATGGAGATGCAACGTGCGGCCTGATGCAAAGGAATGGAGATCTAACGGTAGTGAATTGATTTTGGGTCTAAATAAAGAAAATTATGTTGTAATTTATAAATATAAATCGTGTAAACTTTGAAATTGCATATCTTTTGCATACGAGGTCGAAAACGCGCGAAACCAGTCGCGTTGGAATCGTATGGACGAGCACTACGCGATGGAGTTGGATTGGAGTCGTTTGGAGTTAGTGAGAATTTTGGGTAAAATTAAACGTCCGTTTAATTTTATTCGAAATAAATCGCTAAAACGAAATTGAAATCATGGTGAGAACTTCTCACTCAATCGAATCAGTTTCGATTTTATTTTAAATAATTAGATTTAAAATATTTGAATGCATGTTTGAATGATGATTGTTATCTATTGATTGTTAAAATAGACATTATGCGCCGTTAGTAAGCGGATGTTATTTATTAAAAACATATACCGCGAATATTTCATAAACAGTGAAATTGGTATTATATATAATAGCAATATATATATATATTGGCATATGTATATATTGGAGTTATTGATTTCCCGCATTTGTATAGCGGATGAGACCTTATTGCGCCGTCTATTAAGCGGATAATATTTTAAATCCCATATACCGCGATAATTCCGTACTGGAGCGGAATTGGTATCGTGCTAATGTTTGTGGATGCAGGAAAACAGGTTGGAGGGATCCAACTGGATTCCTCAACAGTATTTATTTGATTTCAGATATTTTGATATTTGATGGATTATCATATCGATATATGATATCGTTGTTGTCGTGATTGACTATTTGGTATGTAGCATCATTGGACCAAATTTTGGAATTTTAAAATGATTTTTGAAAGTATACGTTTATAAAATATTTTTGGAATTGATTTATTTTAAATAAATAAACGTTATAAATTTTAATGTTATAAAAATTATGATTTTTGAGAAATATAGTTAAAGGTTGACTTTTGAAAATATGAGGCTAATGATTTTATAAAATAGTTAAATTGGGATTTTTGAATTTATTATGAAAAGTTGAAATATAGGATTTATAAAATTTGATTATTTTATAAATCAAAGAGAATGGTGAAATTATAAAGGACTTTAAAGACGTTTTGAAATAATAATATAAATTGATTTATATAAAAGATTTATAAATTGATAATTTGTAAATTTAAATATTTGAATTATAAAACGAGTTTTTATAAGTGTTAGAATGAATTGTGAATGAATTTCATAAATGAATGAAATTTATAGAATCATAAACGGTGAAGTTATAAATGGAATTTTATAAGCAGTAGGTTTATAAAATTTATAAAGTTATTAAAGGAATAGATTTGGGTAAATAAATGAATCTTATAAGTTATAAGATTTATAATTTGGGAAGTTAAAGGAACAATTTTTGCAAAGAAATAAATTATAAGTGTTTAACTTATAATATGAACTTTTGTTATATAATTGAGATATGAATTGAGATAGGTTAATAAAGGAATTTATAAAAGAAAGTTGTTATAAAATAAATAGAAATAGAATTTATAAACATTGTTTTATAAATCCACAAACGACTTATTTTGATAAGTAAATTGTTGTAACTTATTAATGAAGTTATATTCACGTTTTAGACAGTGAATAATCCTTTGAAATAAAATGAATAGAAAGGATGAAATTGGTTAACAAGGTATATTCACGTTTTTGAATAGTGAATAATATGTTAAAGAAGATGTTTAGGATGTGGTATTTTAAACAGAATTAAAAAGATCTAACGATGTTTTAAGATATGTTAAGATTCGAAACCATAGATTTCAACATTCATTGTTGAAATAGACGTTTTCGAGAAATAAAAGGAAATAGTGGACTATAACACTGTTGTTATAGTAAATGATTCCCGAAAGGAAATGTTTTGCATAGTATTGGGATTTATATATCTATTTTAATTTCGAATCCCTATACTAGTGATTTTGGGTTGTTGTAACGATGTTTTACGTAGCATTCGTTTTGGCCCAAATAAATATGTTTAAGAGAATGATTTCCTTAAAGAATGAAAAATATGCTTAATTTCGATTTAAGTATATTGAATATTTTCCAAAGGTTGAAAATAAATAAAATTTGTGAATTACTTATGAATAAATAAGTATGGAAATGTTTTTCCAATGAGAAATGAAACGTTTAGAGAATTTATCTTTTTGAAGATAAATTGAAAATGAATAATTGAAATCGTATATTCATACATATTGTGAAATATAAATTCACTAAGGAATTTATAAAAGAAAAATGGAATTTGTTTAAAAATAAATATTGATTTATTTTTGAGGTATTGAAATTATATATCTTGTAAAGATATTTTTGGAAAATAAATAATTTGGAAAATTATTTGGAATCTGGTGATGTTGTGCATATCCATTGATAGTTCAATAACCGACTATCAATATTTACCTTTGAAAGGTATTTGTTGTGATTTGTTGAATTTGAATGCTACACTTATTTTTAAATTATTGCGCTCGTTATTCGGATTACCCATCTCGAATAGTGATACGACGTAGTGGATAGCATTGAAGATCGGTGTTGAAGACCCGGTATTTGCGAGAGCGATAGGATGACCTGTCGATTGACTCTGCACCGAGTAGCTATGGTATTGAGTTCTCCATATGTGATGGGAAATCCGATCAGGATTGTGGATATCCGGATTGCAAGGACTTCTTTGTAAGTGCCTTCGGTTCTGTTCGAGCCCGAAACAGACTTGTATGGATTGTATGTCTGACATTACAAATTGAGATGTAAAGCCGATTTCTTTCAAATATATTTCTGTTGGTGGTGGAGAATTTATTCTTTTAGCTTAACACCCTTCTCTGAGACGTACGAGCTCAGAGGTTATGTAGTTGAATGTTATCAGCGATATATTCCCAATTTGGTAATGTGACATGCTGAGTGTTGCTGTGAAATGATCATTGTGTTGATTATTTGTGATAGGATCATTTATTTGATCGTCTATCCTGGTGATAATTTCTATGATCATTTGTTGACCCATAGCATGGCTTTTGTATAAAGTATGTTTTTGTGGACGTGACTTCGTCGAGCCTCACACCTCGGGAATGGTCAAAACAGGAAAGATGCAGCAAGGTTATGAGGGGTAGCGCCCTTTAGGGTATGTGCATTTCCTTCTGTAAAAGGGTGGTATCATGGTATGGAGCCCAGATACTTACTCATGTTGAAAACACTTTATGATTATGAGAATTGATTACGAGCGCTCGGTGAAAGGTCCCAAAGGACCGGGGGATGGCATATTCGGTCAGTTGTTACTCAGTTAGGGGTAACCCGGCCTTGTGTTGGCAGAGATCCGGTTTGGTTCTCGGGGATGTCCTTCCAGAGGCATTCTCATGTGGCAATGGGAAGTTCCTTGGCCTGATCATTCGTTGGAAATCCAATTCCCAATACGAAATCTTGTACGGTATTAGTTGTAGAACCTGCCATTTACTTATGGTGGTCACCACCGTTTAGATGGTAGCTATAGTAGGCATACGATAATGGTCGTATGTTGGCTAAGATTTATATTCTACTTTCGAAATGAATTTTTCCTACACTATGCACTAGTAATAATATCAAATGTTCTTTTAAATGCGTATCAAGCATCTTTGTCTATCATAAGGAGAAATCTCCTCCGATTCTGCGTTTGCATTGTGTGTGTGTGCGGGAGGCCTTATGGTAGTCTCATTTTTAAAAGCATTGCGAATTGACTTTAAAAATATTCCTCTATTTTGATTTTTAAAGATAAATAAACTGTTTTGAGTTCTCACACCAGTCACATGACTGACTCGGAGTTTATTGTTTTCCTTCCTAAACTCTGGGTGCCCACCAATTTCCACACGGGCAGTCAAGAGACAGGTATATCAGGATATTCTGGATATCCAGGAGTTGCTGGAGGCAAGCTGGATGACATGGCGTATTACTAGTATATAGTATTTCTTTTTCCGCTGCACTATTTGATGTTGTTTGTTGTTGTACACTCTGATGATATGATGTAATGTAATGTATAAAATGTAATAACTGATATAGTTCTTTATTTAAAGATTATTCATTTATTATTATATGTTGTTCCGCTGCGAATTGTGAGATTCTGTTATTGTTTTCTTTCTGTTCCGTTCTATTTTCTATTTTCTTTCCTCTCTATTTTCTATCCTTTTCTCTCCTCTTCTCTCTCTTTCTTTTTCTTAAAACCCTAAGTGTTCGGTTTTTCGGCATTCGATTTCTCGGCAGTCGATAAAGTGAGTATCGATGTTGAATTTTCGAAAGTCGAAAATTTCCGGGACGTTACATTTGGTATCAGAGCATATGGTTAAGCGACAACCATGGTTCTGTTGGGTATTACTCATTAGAGATAGAGTCAGTAGTACTCTAGAATGAGTTAGAGTGTAATAATAACTATGAGAGCGTATTTGTTAGTGAATATAAAATTGTTTTATATTGTGATGATTGGTTTGTTGAGTGGCATATGAACTTTCGTCAGCGCGGTCTGCAAAACTATGCCGAAGGGGTTTCTAAACACTTGCACAGAACAATTCGGCATAATATTGTTTTAAATTGGGTAAATGAAATAATTTTACCTTGATTATATTTTGTATATGAAGAAATAATTTTTCAGAATTATTAAAGTGAATATAAGTTGATTGTTTAGTTGTTTGAATAATCAAAATTAAAGAATAATTGTATAAGCAAAATAATTATAAGAATTGAATTATAATTAAAGTGATTTACAATTGTGAAATAAACTTATATATATAAGAAGTGAGACTATATGAATATATTTATGAATATGAGTTATAAATAAAAAAGAATTTAAAGTTAAATGGAAATTTACTTTAAAAATGAAAATATAACTTAAGAAATGTTGAATGAAGTTGATTTTGGTATCAAAGTAAATTAATAAAGTGAAGTGATAAATGTGAACTTGAGTTATGAAATGAAATTCAACTTTTGTAATTGAATTGAATTAATGGATTGAATGTAAATCAATTAAATGTAAATTAAGTTGATATGAAATAATGAATGTAAGTGTTAATTCATTAAATTCTAATGTTACTGGAAAGTTGAATAGTTGAATGAAAATCAATTTAATTAAACCAAATTGAATGAATATAAGCAAAGGAATTTGGTTGTAATTGATATACATTGGTTGTTATATGATTGTTAGTTGATTGTATATAATTCATTAAGTGTTAATGAAATTGAATTAATGGAATTGGAAGCTAAAGTAATTGAAATTCAATTGGAAGTTAAATGAATCTTAAATGGAATTGAATTTGATTTGGAAGTGAACCAACTTGAATATGGATTAGTGAATATAAACTAATTGAAAATGAATGTTAGTAAAAACATCCACTGTTAATGAATCAAATATGATTAAATTGAAAACCCATTTCATTGAATATTAATGAGAATATGAATGAATATTTATTGGTTATGAGTTAGTTGAATTGGATGTTAGTTGGTTGATGGTTGAATTTATTGCTTTTACTACATTTGCTATGTTGGCATGTATAGTTATTATGTTGCTATATGTGGTATATTGATACTATTTTCATATATGCATGTTTCTCATGTTGTTTGTTGAGTGTTTAGTAGGTGCGGATCGCGTTTGCTTCGCATTTGGAGCTCGCTTTCGCGTTATATTAGCCGTATATGCTCGCTAATAAAATATAAGGTACATATCTCGGATTAAATATCGTACTTTTATACTTTTTCCCTGCGGGATGCCTCATTACTTGATGAGATGTATATTTGTGATATATATACTATCATTTTTTTTGGATCGAGCCGCGCAAAGGAGACTATGGCGAATTTTTTCGAAAATTTAAGGCGTTAGAAAAAATTTGAGAAAATTGGAAAATTTTGAAAACTATAACTTTGATTTGAAATTGAAAGTTAAACAATAGTAATTGTTTTTGAAAAGATAACTAAGTATGATTTGAAAACTTAGTAAAGTATTATAAGAAGTTTAACTATGAATTTTGGAAAGTTAATGGATTCTGTAATTTTTCTTACTTGATAATTTCGAGGACGAAATTCTTTTAATGGGGGAAGATTGTAACGACCCAGGATTTTAATTTATTAAAATTTGAATATTTAATTAATTTTAAATATTAATAAGTGAAATTTATAAGTCGAATAAATTTTATTTCGAATTATTGGATTTAATTGAATAATTAAATCAATAATTTAATATGTTAAATTATGGATATAATTAAAAATCGAGTTAAATATGATTGAAAATGATTTGTAAAATTTTATTTTATCATATTGGAGTTAGAACGATATTTTAGAACTTTTAAAATCGAATTAAAAGTTAATTTGTGAAAATTGAATATTTTAATATTTAATCGACTAGTGAAAATAGTCAATTTTTGAACAGTCTCAGAATTGGACGAGACCAATTCCATTGGATCCGTAATAGTTAGTTATTACCGGATTTCAATTCTCGTAGCAATCGGAGTTATCGTTTGATCGTGGCAGCTCGAAACGCATCGAACTATTTTTAATAATAATTTGGCGAGTTAAAATAGCCATTTTTCAAAAAGTCTCGGATTTCGATGAAACCAGTTTCATCGGATCCGTAATGTGATATTATTGTAATGTTTCAAATTTCGTGTCAATCGGATTTACCGTTTGTCCGGTACAAATTAAAACGCCTAGAAAATCGTTTAAATCGGTTAAATTTAAATCAAACGTTTATTGCCATATCTCGCACAGGTGACCGAATTAGCTTCCGAAACCTGTTCCATTGTGTCCGAAACGCGGGGTAAACCCTAGAAACGCTGGTTACGGCACGTAAATCGGAGTTTGGAAATCCGGAATGAATAGTGTCGTTCGATTCTCTATAAATAGCCTTCATTCACAAATAAAAATAAAATAAAAAATAAAACCCTAATCCTATACGCAGCCGCCACCCTTAAACCTATGGCCGAAAATGATTCTTGTTTCTCCCTCGTTTTCTTCAAATCCAAGCCTCGTTTCAAGAATCCTTCAACACGAAACTTGTAGAGCTCGTCGAGAGCAACATTATCAACGGTTGTGATCTAAATCGATGCGGTGGATCGTCAGGAAATCAAGCTCAAAGGCCATACGGTCGGCCTTGAAATACGCGCCAAGATGGAGGCCGAGTTCGACCAGGCTCCAGCCGAGTGTCGTGCTCGAGATGCTCTTCAACGTGGTGGTTCCTGATCGCGTTGGAAGTTGTTGTGGTGGGCGTCAAATCTAACCCTAATTTGTATAAATGGGTTCCTTGGTGCGGCTATTGTCTGTAGGAATAACGTGAGGGAGATGGAGATGCAACGTGCGGCCTGATGCAAAGGAATGGAGATCTAACGGTAGTGAATTGATTTTGGGTTTAAATAAAGAAAATTATGTTGTAATTTATAAATATAAATCGTGTAAACTTTGAAATTGCATATCTTTTTCATACGAGGTCGAAAACGCGCGAAACCAGTCGCGTTGGAATCGTATGGACGAGCACTACGCGATGGAGTTGGATTGGAGTCGTTTGGAGTTAGTGAGAATTTTGGGTAAAATTAAACGTCCGTTTAATTTTATTCGAAATAAATCGCTAAAACGAAATTGAAATCAAGGTGAGAACTTCTCACTCAATCGAATTAGTTTCGATTTTATTTTAAATAATTAGATTTAAAATATTTGAATGCATGTTTGAATGATGATTGTTATCTATTGATTGTTAAAATAGACATTATGCGCCGTTAGTAAGCGGATGTTATTTATTAAAAACATATACCGCGAATATTTCATAAACAGTGAAATTGGTATTATATATAATAGCAATATATATATATTGGCATATGTATATATTGGAGTTATTGATTTCCCGCATTTGTATAGCGGATGAGACCTTATTGCACCGTCTATTAAGCGGATAATATTTTAAATCCCATATACCGCGATAATTCCGTACTGGAGCGGAATTGGTATTGTGCTAATGTTTGTGGATGCAGGAAAACAGGTTGGAGAGATCCAACTGGATTCCTCAACAATATTTATTTGATTTCAGATATTTTGATATTTGATGGATTATCATATCGATATATGATATCGTTGTTGTCGTGATTGACTATTTGGTATGTAGCATCATTGGACCAAATTTTGGAATTTTAAAATGATTTTTAAAGTGATTTTTGAAAGTATACGTTTATAAAATATTTTTGAAATTGATTTATTTTAAATAAATAAACGTTATAAATTTTAATGTTATAAAAATTATGATTTTTGAGAAATATAGTTAAAGGTTGATTTTTGAAAATATGAGGCTAATGATTTTATAAAATAGTTAAATTGGGATTTTTGAATTTATTATGAAAAGTTGAAATATAGGATTTATAAAATTTCATTATTTTATAAATCAAAGAGAATGGTGAAATTATAAAGGACTTTAAAGACGTTTTGAAATAATAATATAAATTGATTTATATAAAAGATTTCTAAATTGATAATTTGTAAATTTAAATATTTGAATTATAAAACGAGTTTTTATAAGTGTTAGAATGAATTGTGAATGAATTTCATAAATGAATGAAATTTATAGAATCATAAACGGTGAAGTTATAAATGGAATTTTATAAGCAGTAGGTTTATAAAATTTATAAAGTTATTAAAGGAATAGATTTGGGTAAATAAATGAATCTTATAAGTTATAAGATTTATAATTTGGGAAGTTAAAGGAACGATTTTTGCAAAGAAATAAATTATAAGTGTTTAACTTATAATATGAACTTTTGTTATATAATTGAGATATGAATTGAGATAGGTTAATAAAGGAATTTATAAAAGAAAGTTGTTATAAAATAAATAGAAATAGAATTTATAAACGTTGTTTTATAAATCCACAAACGACTTATTTTGATAAGTAAATTGTTGTAACTTATTAATGAAGTTATATTCACGTTTTAGACAGTGAATAATCCTTTGAAATAAAATGAATAGAAAGGATGAAATTGTTTAACAAGGTATATTCACGTTTTTGAATAGTGAATAATATGTTAAAGAAGATGTTTAGGATGTGGTATTTTAAACAGAATTAAAACGATCTAACGATGTTTTAAGATATGTTAAGATTCGAAACCATAGATTTCAACATTCATTGTTGAAATAGACGTTTTCGAGAAATAAAAGGAAATAGTGGACTATAACACTGTTGTTATAGTAAATGATTCCTGAAAGGAAATGTTTTGCATAGTATTGGGATTTATATATCTATTTTAATTCGAATCCCTATACTAGTGATTTTGGGTTGTCGTAACGATGTTTTACGTAACATTCGTTTTGGCCCAAATAAATATGTTTAAGAGAATGATTTCCTTAAAGAATGAAAAATATGCTTAATTTCGATTTAAGTATATTGAATATTTTCCAAAGGTTGAAAATAAATAAAATTTGTGAATTACTTATGAACAAATAAGTATGGAAATGTTTTTCCAATGAGAAATGAAACGTTTAGAGAATTTATCTTTTTGAAGATAAATTGAAAATGAATAATTGAAATCGTATATTCATAGATATTGTGAAATATAAATTCACTAAGGAATTTATAAAAGAAAAGTGGAATTTGTTTAAAAATAAATATTGATTTATTTTTGAGGTATTGAAATTATATATCTTGTAAAGATATTTTTGGGAAATAAATAATTTGGAATATTATTTGGAATCTGGTGATGTTGTGCATATCCATTGATAGTTCAATAACCGACTATTAATATTTACCTTTGAAAGGTATTTGTTGTGATTTGTTGAATTTGAATGCTACACTTATTTTTAAATTATTGCGCTCGTTATTCGGATTACCCATTCCGAATAGTGATACGACGTAATGGATAGCATTGAAGATCGGTGTTGAAGACCCGGTATTTGCGAGAGCGATAGGATGACCTGTCGATTGACTCTGCACTGAGTAGCTACGGTATTGAGTTCTCCATATGTGATGGGAAATCCGATCAGGATTGTGGATATCCGGATTGCAAGGACTTCTTTGTAAGTGCCTTCGGTTCTGTTCGAGCCCGGAATAGACTTGTATGGATTGTATGTCTGACATTACAAATTGAGATGTAAAGCCGATTTCTTTCAAATATATTTCTGTTGGTGGCGGAGAATTTATTCTTTAGCTTAACACCCTTCTCTGAGACGTACGAGCTCAGAGGTTATGTAGTTGAATGTTATCAGCGATATATTCCCAATTTGGTAATGTGACATGCTGAGTGTTGCTGTGAAATGATCATTGTGTTGATTATTTGTGATAGGATCATTTATTTGATCGTCTATCCCGGTGATCATTTCTATGATCATTTGTTGACCCAAAGCATGGCTTTTGTATAAAGTATGTTTTTGTGGACGTGACTTCGTCGAGCCTCACACCTCGGGAATGGTCAAAACATGAAAGATGCAGCAAGGTTATGAGGGGTAGCGCCCTTTAGGGTATGTGCATTTCCTTCTGGAAAAGGGTGGTATCATGGTGTGGAGCCCAGATACTTACTCATGTTGAAAACACTTTATGATTGTGTGAATTGATTACGAGCGCTCGGTGAAAGGTCCCAAAGGACCGAGGGATGGCATATTCGGTCAGTTGTTACTCAGTTAGGGGTAACCCGGCCTTGTGTTGGCAGAGATCCGGTTTGGTTCTCGGGGATGTCCTTTCAGAGGCATTCTCATGTGGCAATGGAAAGTTCCTTGGCCTGATCATTCGTTGGAAATCCAATTCCCAATACGAAACCTTGTACGGTATTAGTTGTAGAACCTTCCATATACTTATGGTGGTCACCAATGTTTAGATTGTAGCTATAGTAGGCATACGATAATGGTCGTATCTTGGCTAAGATTTATATTCTACTTTCGAAATGAATTTTTCCTACACTATGCACTAGTAATAATATCAAATGTTCTTTTAAATGCGTATCAAGCATCTTTGACTATCATAAGGAGAAATCTCCTTCGATTCTGCGTTTGCATTGTGTGTGTGTGCGGGTGGCCTTATGGCAGTCTCATTTTTAAAAGCATTGCGAATTGACTTTAAAAATATTCCTCTATTTTGATTTTTAAAGATAAATAAACTGTTTTGAGTTCTCACACCAGTCACATGACTGACTCGGAGTTTATTGTTTTTCTTCCTAAACTCTGGGTGCCCACCAATTTCCACACGGGCAGTCAAGAGACAGGTTTATCAGGATATTCTGGATATCCAGGAGTTGCTGGAGGCAAGCTGGATGACATGGCGTATTACTAGTATATAGTATTTCTTTTTCCGCTGCACTATTTGATGTTGTTTGTTGTTGTACACTCTGATGATATGATGTAATGTAATGTATAAAATGTAATAACTGATATAGTTCTTTGTTTAAAGATTATTCATTTATTATTATATGTTGTTCCGCTGCGAATTGTGAGATTCTGTTATTGTTTTCTTTCTGTTCCGTTCTATTTTCTATTTTCTTTCATCTCTATTTTCTATCTTTTTCTCTCCTCTTCTCTCTCTTTCTTTTTCTTAAAACCCTAAGTGTTCGGTTTTTCGGCATTCGATTTCTCGGCAGTCGATAAAGTGAGTATCGATGTTGAATTTTCGAAAGTCGAAAATTTCCAGGACGTTACATACAGCGTTTTTGGTATTGCTATGGTAGATGTCTAGTCTATAATGGCATGTTAATATATAACGTAGTTAAAAACGCTGTTAAAACTTTTTAGCGCTTTTAAAACGCTGTTATAGGTGCATTTTGATGTAGTGGTGGGAACTGATCCTCAAATAGTTCTTTAAATCAAGCCCACGCAAACACTTCTTCTAGAACATTTGTAGTAAGGGTGTCCTACCAAGCTGTGCCCCATCTTACAGTTGACATGCTGCTAAGAACCTTTTCTATTCATTCAATAAACCAAGATCTTCAAAAATCTTTTTGCAAGATCGCAACCAAGCTTGCACTTTCATGATAGATTTAGTTGCTTTAAATGGTTTCCCTCATAAATTGGTGTAATCCTTGCATAAGGTTGCGAAATTCACATTTGGCTGCTCTGGTATTGCCTCTTTGACAATCCGAACTCTTACAGGATTTGGGGTTCAACTATTTATAGTCGTAATGCTACCAGCTCTCTAACTCATCTGCCTCTATTACTTATGTCTTACTACCTGAACATAGTAAGATAATTCTTAGAATACTTGGACGAGATAAATCTTAAAGGAATGACACCAACCAAACTAATCAAAGCTGATCTTACTATCCGGAATATATATAGAGGTATATGAATAAAAATTACAAATACGCTCTCTCGAAGTTGACCCCGTCCCAAAGCCAAGGTATTCGCTCAACCAATACTCTAATACCGAATGTAACGAATTGCCTTCCTTACTCTGAAAGATGAGTCATTAAGGGCGGAAGAAAATGAAAGATAAGTAGAAAACTAAACAATAATAGAATCTCGCAATGGAAAGAAACAACATATATTAATCAACATAAGATTTTACATAGATATTTCCATAATAGTACATTGGAGGTATAATGGTATTAGTTCCATACTGGGACAGTTATACCTACCTATCTTTAAATTACTAATACAAATACTTACATACACACAGTGGAATAAGATATTAGCTAGCTAACATTGAATCCAACTGCTCCAGCTCCTCCAAAATGCAATCTGAAAAACCTGGATCACTTAGCTACTCATAAAAATATGAGTACTCAAGAGTTTTAAGGAAAGAAAATAAAACCCTAAATCAAATATGGGTCTGGTATGAGTAAACTCAAACACTACAAGGAACGGAAGGCATAGCAACGGCAAATAGCCGTTGGCGGCCGTTGCTAGCCGTTGCTATTAAGCTCGTTGCTACTTGTTCCAGCAACGGCAATAGCAACGGCTCCGTTACCAATTTAGCAATGAGTAGCGACGACCAGTTGTCCACGTGGCAACAGTTAGTTACAATCCTGGTCGTCACGTGGCGTCGCGAGCCGTTGCAAGCCTGGAACCAGATAGTCGTTGCTAGCCGTTGCCAGCCGTTGCTAGCCTGAGCCAGATAGCCGTTGCTAGCCATTGATAACCTGAAACTTTTTTGTTTTCCAGCAGCCAGCTTTCACTCTTCCAACATCTGTCGTCGTAAACCATTCCACATCACAATAATCACTTCCAATCCATCATATACATTCCATTCCAACCATCATATAACCAAATACATCGCAAATAATCAAATAAAACACATATATATCAATAATCATGAAACTATATAATCAACTAACACAAATACATACATCTCAAATCCATCACACATAATATCCATCACCAACACCATAGTTACACAAAACACCAAACAAACTACCGAGTCCATCAACCAACATAAGTACACACCAACATAAGTACATAAGTCCAACAAATATCCATTAAAACCACAATCTTGCCCCCAAAAAATAACCATCAACAAAACATACCTACTCATCATCATCATCAGCATCATCATCACCACCACCACAGGACCCTGGCATGGTCCCATGCTCTGAAACGAATGCGGAAATGCGCTCATCTATCTGCTGAGACAAGAAGCTCTGTCGCCAATCATTTATCTCGCCCAGCTGTCGTTGCATCTGGGCTATCTCCTCATCGGCCATAGATTTCTTGTAAGCCCTCTGGAAGTTAAGAGCCTGTAAAACGATCAAACAAACTAGTTCTAATTCACGCTCGCAATGGCTATATTAAATAAGTTATTAAAACGGTTTACCTCCTGATTGCCGTATCCATAACGCCTATTGCGAGAAGGCGGATCAATAATTCTATCCCATATTTGATTGGACTCTTGAAGCGTAATATCCTCCCGTCCAGTCCTTTGCGCCATCGCTGCCCACTCCGCTTCATATCTACCCTGCAATTACGAATACAAATTTGACTCAATATATAGCTATACAATTTACTTATACACTACTAAAGGAATGTGAAACGTTGTCATTGCGAATAAACATATTTACCATAACAGATTCAGCCTTCGCATCTATCCACTCATAGGTGACATTCCCATCATCATCGGTCTGCTCCACCGCATGAGTGACTCTAAAAACCTCGGCCATTGTAGGCTCCTGTCTGATTATTTGATTTAGCGAATCTAATAAATTCATGTACACCGTTACAGAAATGTTCCTTTATTGATCCTTTCATACCAGTTCGGACTTCATACATCCAACTACGATCGAGAAAATAATCGAACATTTTTCCTGATTTGATAAAATATGTTAGAAGATTCAAGTAAACACTTCACTTCATATTACAGTATTTTACGATTGATTTATAATTTGTCATTAAATCAACTATTTAACAATTGAAAAACATTTTATAATTCATTGACGGCTGGTCATCCTACTTCCCATTACAAACACAATATCGTAATTACATTTTATAAATCATTTCAGGTTAAACGATTCAACAAAATTTCGGCAGCACTTCCCTTTATTCCCTGTATCGTACACAAAATGCGTGTACACAGGGAACAAAAAGGAAGTGCCACCAAAATTTTATAAACCGTTTAAACTGAAATGATTTATAAAATGTGTTTACTTTATTGTGTTTATAACTTGTCCAAATACTAGGACAAATCCAACAAATATTGTATCAGATGAATATAGATGTCCGTTCTTGGAAAAAATGAATATCCATATAACGATCATATACAACACTTGTCAGACGGGGCCAAAATATCTCTAAGAGATTTACATAAATAAAACATATTTTCTAATTATTCTTCTAACAACTACAAAATATTTTATAATTAATTAATTCATTATATTTATTAACTAAATTTTAAAACGTGTTTTAACTTTCACTGAATAATTAGCTCATTGTTATTACGCTCATTTCAAAATTTTATAATTCATTCAACGAATTATATTTATTTTAAACTACGATAACACTTATAATTAGCGCTTCTGAATTAAATTATCGTTAACTGTACTAATCTATCAAGATTTGTATTAATTACTATACAATTAACTTTGGCGTAAACTATACACATTATTTTAAATAAAAACAAATATTGTCATAAACTTAAATATCAACAAGCATGTTCATCAATAATATACACTAATTTTAAAATCAAACCACGAATCAAAATCAACTAATACAAATATTACCATAACTAATACGCATTAATCATCATTTTCAACATAATCATAAACTAATTTAACTTCCACCTAACTTAAAACACTATAATCATCACCCAATATCACTATGCTCAACTAATACAATTATTTTCGAAATTAGGGTTTTCCAATTAATCCTAAATTAAACCTAAATCAAAGCCAAATCAAGCTTAGAAGAAATACCAGCGAGTTTTAGAGGTGTTTGAGCGACGTGGAGGCAACGAGCGACGGCTGGAGTTGGAGAGGCGGCGGATTGTGACGCGGAGGAGGGTTTTGGGAGAAGTTGGTTTTGGTAGGAAATGAGAATCTATTCGCGGGTTGCAGGTTATAATCGCGATATGCAACGGCTAGCAACGGCTAGCAACGGCAGCATTTTTTAGCCGTTGCCAGCCGTTGCAACGATCCGATACAAAATGAGGCCTTTTCTTGTAGTGAAACAACTGAATTGTTACTTTTAAAAAAACACTTTTAAAATCAAGGGTATCTCGTAAGACCACATCGCACATAAACACGGACATGTTTTTACCTTATGATAACCAAAACTCTTTATATAGAAATTCAGTGATTTTATGATAATGCCTAGGGTTTTCAAGTAAAATAGAACATAGCTGAAATGCTTGCATCTCATATTTCAACATATTTGGGTACAACTAAATTCGTACTATTGGAGAATGGATCCTATACATGACCCGGTAAGGAACTACCTTCTGAAAGGTGCACCTCTAGATAAAATACACCTGGGGTCTAACAAGAATATCATGTATAACTTGCTACACAAAACTGGCCTACCACTTGATTAGTATTATCGAATACATCACCACCACGGTTGGGATCGGCAACCATACCGGAGCAAACAAAATGGGTCAAATATCGATTTTAGATATGGTGGTGACGTATCCTGATGGAGCGACCCACATAGCCAGTTGCATACCCATTTTTGGTTGATGAGTCCTAAGGCTATGTTTACCTTTACTATAGTACTACCACTTAGAATGCTAGCATTGCCTTCCAGATATGAACACAATGTCAACACTCATCCATACAAGTCATTCAAGAGATGAACGAATCGGAGGAATTGCTTCCACTACACCCATTTTGAAATCACCCTCAAGGTAAGTAGTAAATAGCCCTTGCATTTTAAAGTCTTTAGACCTTGCCTTCATTATTTCCAATTTAAATTCTTACGTTCGCTCGAAGTGATTTTTGGATAACAACTGCTATTCGATCTCGATGTCTCTGAACCAGCATTCGATAATGATAAAGGGTCAAGTTTTTATAGTAAACAACTCCACTATTAGGGTGTAAAACTTACATATGGAAATATATTCCATATGCTTAAATTATCATGACCCGCATATCAAATTTAACTCCCATGTATTCATTACGCTTTCAAAATGCGGCATTTGTGATACTTCCAATAGAACATGTCAACGTTTTATTCTAACTATTTTAATTTGTTCGACTACTTGATGACATAGACAAGAGATCCTTTGTTTAAAAATAATTCACTAAAAGAAGAAAGCCGATTTAAAATTAAGAATCGTTAGGGTTTAAAATAACTTAAAATAATAAATAAATCGACATTAAATCATAAATTAAAGCTTAATTAACCTTTAATTAATCATACTTAAATCAAAATTCAAACCTTAATTAACCTTAGCTAAGTCTTAATTAATTACTAATAATTATCCTTAATTAAATAAAAATTAATTAAATAATTAAACTCTAGTAAAATATTAATTAAACACTAATTAGTTAAAATAAATAAATAAATAAATAAATAAACTTTATTTAAAAAATATTTATTTTAAATTAAACCATAATTAATTAATAATTAAGTAAATAAATAACTCTTAATTAAATAACAATTTGTTAATAATTACATACTAATTAAATAACTAATTTAAAAATAATTAACTTGATTAAATAAAATAATTAAAATAATTACATCTTAACTTAATTAATCATTAATCGAAACTTTCTTAATTAATTACAAATGATTAGCTTAATTAATTAATTCTTAAACCCTAATTACTTAACTTAACTACGTAATTAATTAATAATTATTTTTACTAAATTAATTAATTATTAAACTTATTAATTAAGATAATTAAGTTTTATAATCTCTAATTAAGTTGAAATGGTTTTCAAAACAATTTTAAAAGAAAGCTTAAAAACTTAAAAATCGTAATTTTCGAACTGCATTCATAGCGACTATCACTATGGATGCCATAACTTAGGATTACTTTTCTAAGTTACCATCCAAAACTTAAACTTCCACTTATACTTTTCTTTTAAAATAATTTTAAAGAGTTTTTATACAAGATATTTCTAGGTCAGAAACCAAAGAAAATATGTGCTAAAATCGAAACTAGTAAATAGTTTGATTTTTAATAACGATCCTAAGTCCTTTTCAACATGTCACATATGTAACTTCAAAACCATTCAATATATACACAAGATTATGAATATTAATTTTTACCATCACCATATATCACAAGATTACATCTTGCAAAGCATACACATCAAAGATCACAAGTTTATAATCATTACATCAATTTAAGTCATCGTTTCAAGTCCAAAGATAAAACTCAAGACATCACATACATAAATGGCCACCATGATTCAAAAATATAAACAACATTTACACAACAATATAACCACCTTTAAAGTAAAGGCATCATCTTTCCTAAAAGTTTAGAGTTTACTCACTGAAATCCGATTAGACTAAAGTATTTTCTCCTCAAACTTGAGAATGACCTAGGCCTTTGCATTTTCTTGGAAAAGTGAAGTCTTTAAGTTGTTGAAACTTGCACAAAGGGTTCTACCTTAAGCATATAAGGTACATCCTTGAGGTTATAAGGAGTGTGTGCTTGAACTTTGAAGATGAAGTGGAGAGATGGGTAAAGCAGTGTTTTTTTGCAATCTTTCGAAATTGATTTTGAAATGGAGGTCTAAGTTTTTAAGTCTTTGGAAATAGGGTAGGAAGCCATGAAAGTTTGCTCAGCTTCAGGAAATAAGAGAAAGGAATGAGAAAAATGAAATTAAATTAAGAAAAATCCCTTTTATAATATGTTATTAAGTGAAATTATGGAAATTCCTTTAGTACTATACCCCCTCTCTTCTTTTGCCATCTCACCCCCTCCTTTTTCCATGCAAATTCTGCCCCCTCCTTAGCCACCATCCCATCTTGTCAAAACAAACATAATCATGGTCCTTTTGTACTAAATGTTGGAGTAAGAATCTTATACAATATATATTTATATATATTACAAATAAAATCTTATCTTATACATGCATATTTATGTACTCAAGTGTACATGCATATTAGGTAACTACAAATAATTCTAATGATAAGCTAGAAACTAGTACATCTATTCATACTATCGAAACTAAGAAAACACCTAATATGTCACTGCTAGTTACAGATGCTTTGATAAGTAGCAATGCCTCTTCGAGTGAGAAAGAAGCAATGCTAATTCAACAAGAAGTAAGGACAACCCGCCTCATGTATGATAGAACCCGAACCAATGCATGTAGTAAGGACTCCCCATTCGAGTGGTAATTCTGGACCTGCCACGGATGCTCTTGCTAGTTTACCAAGCGATTGTAACACCCCTAATTTTTATTAAATTATTTAGGAGATTTAATTAGAATAAATTAAATAGCATAATGTAGATAAAAAGATTGAGATTGGTAAAAGAATATAGGTGGCCATGCCTAATTAAATTGAATGAACTTATAAATGGTTAAGTGCTAACTAATTAAACATAAGGGCATTAGGATAAATAGCTATCCATATTTGTCACCCTTATACTAGTATCAGCCATACACATTCATTTTTATCACGATCAAAATTATAACCATAGGAAGAAAGGAGCTGGCCATTAAGGAGGTATCAAAGAAGAGAAACTCAAAGTAAAGCTTAGGATTCAAGCTAGAAGAAATCAATCTCAATCCATCTTCATTTTTCTTATCCAATCTAAGGTGAAGAATAATCATTACATCTCTATTTTTGTTTTGTAACCATATGGTATTGGAATTAAGGGATAAATTCATTTTATGATATATTGAATGATAATATGCTTGATTTATGATTTATTTGGTTTAAACATGATGGTTTAGAAGGAGATATGCACGGTTTTAGGGTAAAACTGAGATTTAACGATCTTTAAATGCCATGAAAAAATTACATATTATGGAAAACATAGTTTTAGAGTTATTTTTAAATTTTCATAATTTTCCAAGCCGTGGAGAATTAATTATAAATTTTCAAAAGGAAAATATGGTTGTTTAGGTTTATAAATTTATTTAGGAAAATATATTGAGTATGGGGGTATGAAATTTTGATATGTTAGATAACATGAATAAAGTGAATTTCTTGAATTTTTGGGGATTTTTAGTAAGTGATTTAGTATGGAAATTAAATTATTTTCAAAGGAGGACCTAAATAATTTAATTGTTTTGTTAATAGAAAGGGCTTAATTGCTAAAAGTTATTATGTTTTTAGATATGAGAAAATGTGGAAAATATTATCTAAATTATTTGACAATTTATGTTATCAAATGTTTGCAGGTAGGAAAGTTTGTTACAAAAATTACTTGATTTAGTCAAAACAGCCTTTCTCTCAGAAAAAGGGGTTCCCCTTCTTAAGAAGGACCCTTCGACTCAGACCTTCCACCTCCAACTTAGTCGAAACCTTCTAGGTCGAAATCAGTAAACCAATACATATGGTATCATTTAGATGGTACATAGTGGATTGGAGAAAGGTAGAAGATAGGGTGTCGAAAGGTAGCTTTTGAAGGGGTTGGTTCCTTAGTTTTATTTGGTTTTGATAGAAAAGAACTTGCCTGTTTATAAAGAGGTTTAGGCATAGTCGAAACCTATGGTTGTTAAAGGTTTATCAAAAGAAGCTTTCGAAAGGGATATGCCACCTTTGTTTAAAGAAGTAGATTCCGAAGGAGTTACTTAGGTTTCGTATAAAGATTTCGGAAGGGGCAGTTTCGACCAAGTCGAAATCCTTCTCAAAATTTATTATTCCACAAAAAATTAGTTTAAATAGAATAATTAGTTAATTAAATTTATTTAATGGTAATTGATCATTCGATTAGTTCAAATATTTATAAAACCATACAATGTTGTACAAGGTTTAAAACTGTAAAGAAAACAAGCCGGAATGGAAGTGGATTGCAAACAAATAAAGGTGACTTAATCTCACTTATTTTGATTACTGGTTAATTTAAATAGTAAATTTTAAATTATTGGTTGAATGATTGAATTGTCTGGATGTGATATTATATATAGTAGTACATACATATTAGAGTGTTTGATTTCCCGTATTATATAGCGGATGAGACCATATGCGCCCCGCATAATAGAAGATGAACCTTTATAACGTGATATCCCCCTCGAAGTGGGATTGATATTTTATATTTTGCTAACATATGTGGATGCAGGGAAATAGGTTGGACGGATCCAACTGGATTCCTCAAATTATTGAAATTTGTTTCCATAATCTATGATATGACTGATTGATTATTTGTGACTAATTTATCGGGATTTTGAAATATTGCATGCTATGGGTTGACGGAATATATTTTGGGTATATTGAGATACCAAGAATATAAAGAATGGATTTTTGAAGGCACTAAAAAGTGAATTTTTGAGTAAAATAAGTTAGCTAATTTGGATAAATTGAAGAATGAAATTAGAAAGGAATAAAATTTGATTTTTAAATTCTTACAAATAAATTCTGAGTATAGGAAAAGAGATTTTTGAATAAATGGAAATAAATAAATTTTAAGGGCTTAAGTGGTATTGTTTAAAAATCAAAGAATTTATTTTTAAATTCAGGATTTAAATGGTTTGGGAAGGAGTAAAAGAAGAATTTTGAAAAAGTATGAAATTTGTATTTTCAGTTTAAATAAGATTTTAAATATATACTAAAGGAGTAAAATCTGAAATTTATGGGCTTTGAAATAAAATGAGTAAGTAAAGGAATTTATTTTAAAATGGAGTAAATTTTGAAAATCGATTTGAAAATTGATTAAGTGAACTGTGATTTAAATGGAGGATGACACTATGGAATTTATAAATTGGGTTTATAAAGTGAAATAAGATACCAGTGGATATTTGGAAGTATAAATTCACGGTGGGAATTTATAAAGTAATGGGTAATTTGTTTAAAACATAATAATAGTGGTTTTACTTATAAAGGTGTGGGAAAGAAATTTACGGGTTGAGATGTAAATTAAATCGGGATAAATCGAGAAGGACTTATTGACTGATTAAATGGACTATTTTGGAATGGAAAGTGTATTTTCCCGAAGAGTCAAGTATGTTTTCATAGCATAATTTTAAGTGTAAGCTAGAGGTTTTAAAGTGGTTTTAAAAGAATATTTTTGGAAGAAATTATTATTTAGTGGTTTTAAAATTTTTAAGAGTAAATATTTATTAAGTTAATTGTATAAGTAAATTATTTTTAAGGTTTAACTAGTATTATGATTTACAAGATAATTATTTAATATTTATTCCTTATAGAATAACTTTTATTTTAAAAATTAGCTTTGGCTTAAGTTTTACATGATAAATTATTATAAAATTTCATAACTAGTATTTTAAATAAAGTGTTTTAAAATACATATTTTTGGATAAAGTGATTTAAATTATTTTAAAATCTTAAGTATTAAGACTTGGTGATTTTCAGTGGAAATAAAACAATTGGGTGGAAATTTATTCCGCGAGAGGAAAGTGATTTGAAAACTATTTTCAAAAGGTTGAAGTGTAGAAAAATATCTTGCAAAGATATTTTGAAATAAAAAATTTGGGAAATTATTAAGGTCTGATGGTTATTTGTGGATGTTATTTGATAGTTAAATAACCAACTATCAATATTGGCCAATGCGCTGATCATTTCGAAGAGACCGGATCGGGTTTGCTTCATTACAGCATGATCGGGGGTTCTCGCTTCGTGTTTGATGGCGATCAAGAGACTCTTACCCTTACATGTCCCTACCAGAGTTTGTTGCGAATCGAGAGGCTGGCCGTAAAAGCAAATTCATGGTACCAGTGCATGCCACGGTGGGGCTGGGATGGTTGAAAAGCCTACCGGTCGCCACTGGCGTGGCCTATTACACCTGGTATCAGAGCTGAAGGTTAAGTGAGAACCTTGGCTCTGTAGGGATAACACATTAGAATAGGGTCTGTAATACTCTAGAATGAGTTTGAGTGTATTAATAGATATGAGCGCGTATTAGTTATTGAATATAAAATTTGTTTTATATTGTGTTGACTTATCGGTTGAGTGTTTATAAATTCTGGTTGATACAGTCTGGATAACTATATCAATAGGGATTTCTAAACTCTTAAACTAGGCAAACGGACGTAGTATTGATTTGAAATAGGGTAAATAAGATAATTTTGTCCAAAATTATTATTGTATATAAAATAAATAATTTTTCTAAATTATCATAAGAATATATGGTTGCTTGGTTGTTAGGAAGTGATACTATTAAAATTATTATCATGATTAAGTGAAAATTGAACAAGAATTGAAATTATAACCAAAGGAATAATATATATAACAGAATGAGATTTGTAAATGTGAATTATAAATATGATTTATAATTGAAATGAGATAAAATTCTAAAGTAATGATCGAATACAGATTGGAAGGGTATGAAATTTTGAAATTTTGGAAGTTAAATTCCTTTGAGTTTGAAAATGATTTTCAAAGGTTTTGGAGGAATAATGGTGATATTATTTCAGAAATATTTTTGAATTGGGAATGAAATCTGGTGGGATTTGGAATCAAAAGTATTTGAAAATGTTTAAAAAGAAGTAAAAGCACTGAACTCACTTCGGTCGCTGGAAAATAATTTCGGTGATGACTGTAGCATCATCGATGTTCATTTTCGAGTTTCCAAGAGAGGAATTGCTACCAAAATGTTTTAAATTGGAGTTGTTGCAACAAACTGGGTTTGGTTTCAAATTCAAAAAATGTAGATTAATTTAGATATATATGTTTTCAAAATTCATTTTGAATGTCTAAGTAATGGTTTAAACTCTGGAAGTTTAACTAAAAATGTTTATGAATTATAAACAGGTTTTGAAACTTTTAAAGTATAGAAATTTGCAAGGCAATGGAATTAACTTGAAAAAAGTTAATAAAAGTAAATTTTGAGGAGATGTATCTAAGTAAGTTAAATAAAATGGACATTGAAGTAAAAATTTATAGGTTTGGAAATAAACTTTTATTTGAAATTCGAAATTAAATTTGGAAATGAAGTGATTAATTAAATTAGTGAGTTGAACAACATTGAAATTGATTTGTGAAGGAACAAATAAATTTACATTTGTGAGCAAATGAATTGAAAATTGAATATTGGAATTAATTTCAAATATGTTGAGTAAAGTGTAATTGAAAATTTTAGTTGAGCGGACTAAAAGAGCAAAGTTCTAAGAATTAAAATTTATTGGAATTTGTAATAAATTAGTAAATGGGACTAGCTTAAAATAATGATATGGATCAGATATGAATGGAAGATAGTTGATAGGATTCAATATTTAAAAGTGGAAGGTAAATTGAATTCAAAATGGAATTGGAAATTTAAGTGAAATAAAATAGAGATAAGTAGTAAAGTGCGAAATAAAAATAGGAAGTATGTAAAATATTTATATTGAAATTAAGAAATGGATGATGAAATTCTTAAATTAAATTTTGTATTGAGAATATAATGGGTATTTGGATGAAGATCAAGTAAAATGTGAAATGTGATATTTGTGAATACGTGAATGGAATTCAATATATATATGAATAAAATAATTGATATAGCTAATATCAATTAGGGAAAAATACGTGGGATGTACGTATATTATTTTATTCGCATAACGATTTGATCCAGATTCGAGCACAGAATTTTGAGGTAGTTATACCGATCCGAGTTGGAATTTTTCACTCGATTTTCAACGGCGAACCCTGGATATGGATTTTTGCTTGATTTTAGAAGTTCTCTATCATAGTGTATGACTATGTAAGGAAGATGACGGTTTCTGATCAAGAAACCAGATCTGAGTCCGCACTAGAGAGTCGGGTGGACGTACTAGTTCGAAAGTGAAATTGTGTGATCGAGCGAGCGATAGGATTTGGTATTGCGTATCGATGATATATGGACATCATACAGACTTGAATGGAATAAATGTTAAAATTTTGGTAAAGAAGTGAATAGAATGATTTTTGAATTCTGTGATTGGATATTATTGCTAAGTAAGATATACAGGTATTTAAAAGGAAAGGAAATTGGTATCTTTAATTTCAGAAGATAAATATGAATTGCCGGAAAAAGGTATATATTAAAATTTTCGAATGAAATTTGATGGGTTTCTGATCTTGCCACTTGGCATTTTGTTTTCTTTTGAAATTTGGAGGCCCATAGACGCATTTTCTAGTCTTGTCGATCTAGCCACGCAAAGGAGACGCTGTCAAAAAATTTCGAAAATTTAGAGAGCTAGAAAATTTTTGAGATAATTTTGATAATTTAAAATTTGATTTTGAATTTTAATTTGAATGGTTGAGTAAGGAATGTTATTTGGAAACTATGGAAGAGTTTGGAAAATTAGTAAGGGTGATAATGTGACTTTAACAAAGATTGTTTTGGGGAGTCGTCGGAAAACTGTTAGTTTTGGGAAGTTGTTAAAAACTATTTGAATTGGGGAAATAGTTAACGGGTTATGCATCATTCTTCTTAACTAGCAATTTCCGGGATGAAATTCTTTTACGAGGGGGGGGGAGGAGGATGTCACGATCCGGAATTTTGGAAATTTGAAATTAGAATATTTAATTGATTTTAAATATTAAAAGTAAATTTTGAACGTGAATTTCAAATATCACGGGTTATTGGATAATTTAAATATTGAATTTGATAATTGGAAATTGGGTAAAATAGGAAATCTGAAATTTCAAGCTTGTAAAAAATATTTTGAAGGCTTATAAAAGTTATATTGATAATACAGACGATAATAGAGTTTTGAATTTGAGTTTGAAAGTGTTTTGTTCAATTTTAAAAATATATCATTTAAATCGATATTTAAAAATAGCCTGCCGAAGGACAGTCTCGGATTTCGACGAAACCAGTTCTGTTGGATCTATAATATTGTATTATTATCGGGTTTCAAGTTTTGCAATGTTGGGAATTGTCGTGTGGTCGTATGGTATGTAAACATGCTGAAATTATTATCGAAAATCCAATATAATAACTAAGCCCAAAAGGCTGTCTTCTCCATATGATCGAATTAGGACTCGAAACATTTCTCATTGCGTTTGTAAAAGGGGTATAACATTATGAATGCCTAGCGGCACACCTCAATAGGATGTCGAGATTTTGAGTTATGAAAATCAAGACGGTTTAAATATAATATATCTGTTTTTTTTCTCCTTCAATTCTTTGTAGACATCCACATTTGTCCACCTGACAACCCGTGTCTCCTACCTTTACAAATCATGTGCAGATGTCTCTCTTCGTTTTAAAAAAAATAGAATAGATAGTTGTTCGAAATTTATAATGGCCGAGCAGTTCGATATAAAAAAAATGGGAGGTCATCGTTGTTTTCTTCCCGAATCTTGTTCCATCCCTTCAAATTAAAATCAAATCGTATCCAAAATAAAATGGCAGATCAAAATCAAATCGTTTTGAAAAAAATCGAACGAAAAAAAATAATGAGGAAAATCTATATCGTTAAAAATGGAATCGCCTCTTCTCAAAATCGAGATTTTTGAACCAACTCACCCTTTTCTATATTTATTCAAATCGTATTCCTCAATTAGATTTGATTCTCGACGTAAATAAAAGAATGTTGAAATTCACGACCCTTGAAGTGATATCGAGAGTCACCTATGTGTGATTTGGCAGGCTCGACAGTCGCGAGCATCAAGAGAATCACTACCGATTTCGTATCTCTATTTTCTCTTGTTCGAGTTCGTGTTGAAGCAGAGCAATATAAGGAAGAGAGGAGCGAGGGCCACACTGTTTCAGCCAAGGCTAGGGAGGGGATTGGTATAGCGGCGTGGGAATTTGGTGATTTTTTCGAGCATCTGGTTGCATGAGGCAGTGGTGACCAGGGGGTTTGTGGGTCGCGAACAGGGAGGGGACGGCAGATTTAGGGGAAGTAGTAATGTTCAGATGACGGTCGGGTGTTTTGTTTTGGGTATGGGTTTCTTTTCTGAAAGTGTTAACTATTTGATTTTGTCCATATGAAATGTATATAGACAGCTGAGATTTTAATATACAGTAGAATATAAAGCCATTTATTTATTTTTATTTAAAGATTCTTATATATATATATATATATATATATATATGTATACAGCAAAACAGAAAATAGTTTTTATATATAAGATTTAGAAAGTAGAAATTTTAAATGGTAATATAGGTTATTTTATAAGTACATATGTGTATGTAATTTCAAAAGAAAAATGAAATCAATAAATATACATAAAAATATTTTGATTTACTAATTTATTTTAAAATAATTTATTAAGGTGATTTATTTGTAAGTTAATCTATTTAATTTATTATTATACGAAAAATTAGTTTAAATAGAATAGTTAGTTAATTAAATTTATTTAATAGTAATTGATCATTCGATTAGTTCAAATATTTATAAGACCATAAAATGTTGTACAAGGTCCAAAACTATGAAGAAAACAAGCCGGAATGGAAATGGATTGCAAACAAAAACAGAGGGGAGTTAATCTCACTCATTTGGATTACCGATTACCGGTTAATTTAAATAGTAAAATTTAAATTATTGGTTGAATGATTGAATTGTCTGGATGTGATATTATATATAGTAGTATATGTATTGGAGTGTTTGATTTCCCGCATTATATAGCGGATGAGACCTATGCTCCCCGCATAATAGCAGATGACCCTTTATACCGCGATATTCCCCTCGAAGTGGGATTGGTATTTTATATTGTGCTAAAATCCGTGGATGCAGGGAAACAGGTTGGAGGGATCCAACTAGATTTCTCAAATTATTGAAATTTGTTTTCATAATCTGTGTTATGACTGATTGATTATCTGTAATTGATTTATCGGGATTTTGAAATATTATATGATGTGGGTTGACGGAATATATTTTGGGTATATTGGGATATCAAGGATATAAAGAATGGATTTTTGAAGGAACTAAAAAGAGAATTTTTAAGTAAAATAAGTTAGCTAATTTGGATAAATTTAAGAATGAAATCGGGAAAGAATAAAAGTTGATGTTTAAATTCTAATAAATAAATTCCGAGTATGGGAAAAGTGAATTTTGAATAAATGGAAATAAATGAATTTAAGGGCTTAAGTGGTATTGTTTAAAAATTAAAGAATTTATTTTTAAATTCAGGATTTGAATGGTTTGGAAAGGAATAAAAGAAGAATTTTGAAAAAGTATAAAATTGGTATTTTCAGTTTAAATAAGATTTTAAATCATAATAAAGGAGTGAAATCTGAAATTTACAGGTTTTGAAATAAAATTGAGTAAGTAAAGGAATTTATTTTAAAATGGAGTAAATTTTGGAAATCGATTTGCACATTGATTAAGTGTTTGACACTGTGATTTAAAAGGAGGATGAGACTATGGAATTTATAAACTGGATTTATAAAGTGAAATAAGATATCAGTGGATATATGGAAGTATAAATTCACGATGGGAATTTATAAAGGAAAGGGTAATTTGTTTAAAAAAAAATAGTGGTTTTATTTATAAAGGTGTGGGAAAGAAATTTACGGGTTGAGACGTAAATTAAATTGGGATAAATCGAGAAAGATTTATTGACTGATTAAGTGAACTATTTTGGAATGGAAAGTGTATTTTCCTGAAAAGTCAAGTATGTTTTCAAAGTAGATTTTTAAGTATAAGCTAGAGGTTTTAAAGTGGTATTAAAATAATGTTTTTGGAAGAAATTATTATTTAGTGGTTTTAAAATTTTTAAGAGTAAATATTTATTAAGTTATTATATAAGTAAATTGTTTTAAGGTTTAACTAGTATTATGATTTAAAAGATAATTATTTAACATTTATACCTTATAGAATAACTTTCATTTTAAAAATTAGTTTTGGCTTAAGTTTTGCATGATAAATTATTATAAAATTTCATAGCTAGTATTTTAAATAAAGTGTTTTAAGTAGTTCTATTTTAAAGTGCTTTAAGTAGTTCTATTTTAAAGTGATTTAAACTACATACTTTTGGATAAAGTGATTTAAATTATTTTAAAATCTAAAGTATTAAGACTTGGTGACTATTAGTGGAAATAAAACAATTGGGTGAAAATTTATTCCGCGAGAGGAAAGTGATTTGAAAACTATTTTCATAAGTTTGAAGTGTAGAAAAATATCTTGCAAAGATATTTTGAAATAAATAGTTTGGAAAATTATTAAGGCCTGATGGTTGTTTTTGGATGTTATATCAATATTGGCCAATACGCTGATCGTTTCGAAGAGACCGAAATTAGGATTAATTTTCCAAAAACCACGATCCAGTTTGAACATTTTCGTGAGGAAGAAAAGAGCTCGGAGTCAAAGATGGAGCAGTGAAGTGCAAGGGCTAATCGCCACTAATCTTGAAGGTGATTCCAAAATGGATGTAGTAGCAGTAGTGCCTTTGGTTCCGTTCGGACGGAATGAACTTGTATGGACGAATGCTATCAGAACATCGTCAGGGGGACGATGAGCATTCTAAGTGTATGTGTGCTAAAAAGGTAACGCATAGCCTTGGGCCTCATCAACCGGGAATGGCTAAAACAGGGAAGGTGCAGCAAGTCTAAGTGGCTAGCAACCAATTAGGGTAAGGTCATCCCTATCTAGATGTCCCTTTTATTCGGCTCTGTGGGCAGTTGCTGATCCCAACCGCGGTGTGATCTTATTCGGGCTATCCAGTAAGGGGTAGCTCCAGTCTTGTGTTGTAGGGGATCAGGGTGGATCCTCGATACATTGATCTAGACTAGGTATTGTGACGGACGGTACCCCAGTAGCCCTGCCATTGTATGGAATCCAATCTTCAATAAGTGCATGTATGGTTTTGATTATGCCCAACTAATGCTGAAACGTGAGATGCACGCATTTCAGCTAGATTCTATTTTACCTTCTATGGACATTATTATAATATCAAACGGATTTGATAAAAATGTTTTGGTTATTGTAAGGTGAAAACCCGGCGTGTTTATTTGTGGTGTGGTCTTACGAGATACCTTTGTTTTCAAAGGATTTTCGAAAACTTTAATAATCCAATTGAGTGTGTTTGCTCACGCTGGTTTTCCATACTGACTCGGGTGTTATTTCACAATAATGCTCGGCTCAGACCAAGTATTATAGCGTACAGATTCTGGATGGACTGCTATGGAGCTCAGGAGACGAGCTGGATGGCGAGACGTATTACGTACTTGATCTTTTATTTAGTGTAAGCTGTATAGTCAGCTTTTGTAGGTACAAGTTAATATAACTATCCAGTGTTTTTCTATTGATGGTGTTGTACTCTGATGAAGTGATGTATAAAACCGACATAGTTCTTTTTGTATAAAGATCAGTTATTATCTATTATATATTATTCCGCTACGATTGTGACATTCTGATGTTGTTTTCTATTTCCTCCTCTACCTATTTCTTCTCTAACCTAATGGTTCGTATTTCCGTCCACTTTGAGTTGAACTGTTGGAGAATATTGTTGGCTCAAAAGGTTACGGATTTGCGAGCTGATACAAATTCAACATTTTAAAAGCTTGGATTTAAAATAATTTAGTTCATATAAATCAAATTTTATTTCAAAATATCATTTAATTGGAATCAAGAATTTAAGGATTTAAAATTCATTTAATTTAACCAATCCGGTGTCCGTACAAAATTTGTTACCCTATGGTCAAGTGATATGGATATATATCATTTCAATTCGCAACAAATTTAAATTTATGGGTATATATCATTTCAACCCGCAATCCCGAACCAAAATTAAAAGTCCATAAAATCGCTCGAGTTTATGATTTCAACCCATAATCATTTTTTCATATTCTATAGGATCGTTCGGGTATGTATTTATTTCAACACATAGTGATTTTCATATCAATAACTAAGGGAACTTGCAGTGTGGCAACAATATATAAAATAACCATAACATCAAATTGCCTAAAATGTCAACAATTAAACATCCATCACAAATCAACCAATCAATCACAACAATTAACTGGTTATCACTATCAAGTATTCAACTAACAATTTAAATTCAGTACGAATTAAATGGTAGTTAAATTCAATATAAATTCAAATTAAATTTAAACGACAATTTAAATACCAAATAGGAACCAATAAATTTCTAATCACATCATAAATCTAATTTAACTAACATAAGATGTTTAATAGTTGTGAGTGGGTAATATCACTCACCTTTGATTTATCGACAATTAAAATTTCAAATTAGGCCCAAAAATCTAACAGTCTCAGAATCCAACCAAACTAGTTCCATAATGTGTGGAATTTCGATACGTCGCGCGTGAATCCGAGCTCCTATGTAAAATTTATATAAGTTAGAATGTTGAAAATTAAAATTTATAACAATTAATTAATTAATAAAACGAGAACACATCACCTCCTCCTACAGTCGTTCATGCATACCTCAGCAACCCTAGCCGCCGATCTTCACTTCGATTTTTCCACGGCCACACGGATGCTTTCCATCAATTCAGAGAGCATCATTGCGATGCTCGCCCAAGGTCAACCCTACCAAAGGGTCGCGACTACCTCCGGCGTGCTATGCCCGTCGCGCCACTGCCATCGTATCTTGAATTTTTTAGCGATCTCTACTGCTATTCTGACCACAACGAACTCATGGCTGCACAATACTCGACGACCACTACAAGCCTATACCCTCTGATCATCCTATAGTCGAAGATCCGCCATTGGATCGAAAACCCTAGAAATGGACGGTCGAGATTCTTCATCAATTTCCAGCCAAATGGTATTCGATTGCAAAAATGAACAGTGGCAGTAGAATGCGCTCGTCGACCAATATATAATATGACTAATTTGGAGAGTTTTAATTTTGAAATTGATTTTTTGAAATTAAAATTAGGTATGATGTTCTGTCGTTTGAGAAGGAGGAAGTACATGTACGTACAGAAATAATGAAATGAGAAACGGCTAGGGTTTATAGCAGCCTATATATAGGCAGGACTGAGGTAGAAATATTGGACCGGATCGATTTGGATCGAAACAACAACAACAACCCGAAAAGTCCGTTTCGTTCCTGAAATGAACATGGGTCATCCAATATATCAAAATATAGGTTTTCAATATTCTTAAACCCAATGGAACTATTTTCAGGCTCTAATTCCAATGTATATAGAAGTTAGGTTTTAAAATTAGCTTATTTTAAATTGAATTCATTAAATTGATTTTTATGCGTTTCGAGCCCGCACGATTAAACGGCAAGTCTGATCGCTGCGAAACTTGAAATCTTACAATAATTCACTATTACGGATCCGAGAAACTGGTTTCGTCAAAATGGCTATTTTACACATTAATTAAATAAATTTTTATTAAATTGGTTTAATCAATTTTTAATTCAAATTTAATAATTTACAATTTTTATCCTTTCTGATTACACAGAAATTTATAATCTTTTACAATAAATTTTCCATATTAATTTCAATATTTAAATATTGCACTAATTCCACATTCAATTATAACGGTAATAAATTCATTATTATAATTTTTAAATTTCAATAAATTCATTTATTTTGATTTACATCTTATTATTCAATCATCCAATAGCAAAATGAATTCATTTGGCACGGTTCACTTTTTATTACATTCTTGTTCTACCATTATCATCTTAGCTCATATTAATGCAATATATGATTACGTTTCATTTTATTAATTTACAAATTAATTTTCAATGGTTTAAATAATAAAACGATAAATAAGCAATTATTACTTTTACGTAATTTAATCACATTTATAAGTCTATTGTTTACAACAAGATTATAAATTTACGTACAAATAGTTGATTTCACATTATATACTAAAACCAATTAAATAAAATAACATCCAATTTCATTATTAACACAACATTGAATTTATTCCTTATTTACAATTATCACAACATTAACTTTACAATTAATTCAATTGATTGAAATTACAATAAAATAATTGTCAATAACATTCAAACAACATTATGAATCATAGTTAAATTGTTTTCTTATTAATAAATCATAAATTTTATTTCTTACAACATTAAATTTCAAAATCTTATTTAATTTAATATTTTAATTATCGAAAATTACGGGTCATTACAAGCTTATAGTTCTTAGTGATCCCATGAAAACTATGAATAGGACAGGGTGTCCATGAATTACAAAAAGGTTATTCGTAAACCCATGAAAACTAGCATGTTAATAGTGAACTTAAAAACTATAATTATGACAGGATGTCATTAAACTGGTGATGGGAAATCCAAAATATTTGCATGTATGCATAGCATCATAATATTTTAAAATGCATGTTTTTAACCATTGTGGATGCAGGAGCACAGTATATGGTTTTATAAATGTTTTAGGATACTAATAAGGGGAAAACCCATTCCGCTAAGTGGTGTGGTCGCACTAGATATCTACAAGGATTGAGATGTTAGATTATTATTCATACCGGGCTTTATGTCTGACTCAAAGTTTTTGTTTTCCCCTTAAACTCTTGGGTACTAGACTGATTTTGAGTAGTTTGAGATTTGAGGTTTTCATGTTCTCTTCTTAAACGAATAAAGCTTCCAGAGGCATGCATGATGCAAATTTATTTGCCTTATTATATACTTTGATCAACCAAAGGGGTATTGTAACAACCCGCATATTTATCGATTTTATATTTTAATATTTTATTTAAATATTTTATCGTTAGTCGGATTTTAGTCCGAAAAGCTACTTTTAGCATACGGTCGAATTAGGACTCGAGACCACCCCCATTGAGTTCAAAATGCCGTTAGCGACCTTTTTGAGTATAAGCTTCGATATATTTGGAGAAAGTTGAATTTTGCTACTTTTTGCTTTGGGCTTTGGTTTGGGCTGAACCCACTTACTAACTCAGTCCCAACCCACTCCAACTCTTCATTTCTTCATTTCTAATTCCTAACTCTTCAAGCTTTCAACAATGGTGGAAGAGAAAAAGAATTAAAACTCCAAGCCCTAGCTTCCTTTGCAAATCCATCTCCTAGCTCCAAAGTTCAAGAGAACCCATTGGTAAGCTTCCTCTTCTTCTTCTCCAACTCATTCTCTCTTTGATTTCAGAAATTTCCTAAACCTAATTTAGGAAATATTTCTCTTTTAAGCTTAGATTCAAGCTTGTTGAGTTGGAATTGAAGAGTGCTTGTTCTTGCCATTGCTTCATAGCATCTTCTTCATTCGTTTGGGTTCAAAGGTGAGATTTTTAATCTCACATCTATGCTTATAATTCTCTTCTATTGTTAGGTATGAATTCCTAACACTTATTCATGTGCATTTGAGTTTGATTTGGATTGTTCTTGTGAATATTCCAATTTTTAGTTTTTTGAGTTCAATTCGTTAAAAATCCTAACTTTGATGTTTGAACATGTTTTGAGTGACGGATCGAGGAGCTTATAGGGCCGGGTAGTCGATTGGCATAATCCCTTAGCACCGTTGCTCGTGCGAATGCAATTTTGGTCAAGATTGAACCTCATTTGTAATAGGCATGGATGAAGCTGGAAACAGGTTCGGCCGACCGACCCCTCTGGTCCGGTCGACCGACCTGCTTCTAAGTGCATAAGCACTTTCTGTTTTAGGGTTCGGTCGACCGACTCAGGGAGCCCAGTCGACTGACCTGCTGTCCTGAGAGGTTTCCAGCCTTTGGTTCGGTCGACCGACTCAGGGAGTCCGGTCGACCGACCTGATGATTTTTGCCAGATTAGCCTATTTTGCTAATCCGTTTGAATATCCAACTTTAATCGATTCGTGTCGTCTCCCTTTTGTTGTTGTCATTTATTATCAACTTTGATGACCTTTTCTTTGGGAATTTTAGATATATCCACTTTGATGGATTTTATATCGATTTCTTTGGATTTTATTCACGTCTTCGAATGTGAACCTTAGTGATTGATTGTTCCTACAATCTTCTTTGTGATTTGTCACTTTAAAAATATAAAGGTTTTCTATACTAGTAGTAAATATCAAAACTCTTTCCTCAAACGATTTCAACACTATTTTAATACCAAATTCGTTTATAAAACCGTTTTCCAATCTATTAGTATATACAAACCTTTACCTCACTCGTATGAGAAATCTAATTAAACGACTTAGTAAAACAAGTGGTATGAAACGCTTGCGTTTACTTCGTCGGTTAATTTTTGGACTTGTTCGATTGAACCACTTGTGACATTTTCTAGAAGAGATCTACAATTTGTTCGTAAGTATTTAAGTTAAGCTAGTGGTTATGGGACATGAAGCTAAGCTCATATATTTACTAGCTTATTGTAATTGACACTTCTCGTTGATCATGACGATCATCTTTATGGTTTAGACTAGCAATGTGCGATGTCTCTTTGTTTATGTGGAGGACTGTTCCTCATTTTATTGAGCTTCGTCTCACTTCTCACATGGGTCGTACCTTTTTAGGTGCGTCAATATTTTATTATGCATGGGGTGTACCTTTCTAGGTGCATCGATGTTTGTTTATACATGGGTCGTACCTTTTTAGGTGCGTCAATGTTTTATTTATGCATGGGGTGTACCTTTCTAGGTGCATCGATGTTTATTTACTTCGTGGAGCAATCGGCTCAATAAGTCGGGACATGGGGCGTATCTTTCTAGGTGCGTCGATGTTCGTCTATGCATGGGGAGTATCTTTCTGGGTGCGTCGATGTTCGACTTAGCATGGGGTGTATCTTTCTAGGTGCATCGATGTTAGACATTACATGGGGTGTATCTTTCTAGGTGCATCGATGTTTATTTAATTGTGCATGGGGCGTATCTTTCTAGGTGCGTCGATGCTAGAGCATGGGGCGTATCTTTCTTGGTGCGTAGATGCTAGAGCATGGGGCGTATCTTTCTAGGTGCGTCGATGTTCGACTGTTCATGGGGCATGTCTTTTTAGGTGTGCCGGTGTCCAGTTTTTTTTTGGGGATTGGCCATCCTTTTTATTGTGATTTGGTTCATCGGATGTCCCGCTGTACGACGTCGTTGTTCCTTTTTATTGTGATTTCTGGATTTCGTGTGTTGATTTCTGGAATTTATGTTTCACCAACTTTTACGATGGGCATTGATATATATGTCATTTATTGTGGCTTGGTGAATGAAATCAGGAGTATGACATTCCTTTTTATCTTGAGTAGATTATTGTGATATTGATTAATCTCTTGTTGATTTTCAATTACTTATTTATCACAGCTTGGCATTGTGATTATTATATGTTTATGTCATATCTCCTATTCTATATCATTTCTTCTGATATTTATAGCTAGACTGATCCGTTTATTATTTTCTTCTTATGAAATTATACTCGGGTCAGACCGAGATGTTACAGGTGCTTCTGCTTGACTTCTCATCCAGGATCATTACTCTGACTTTTGGCAAACTACTTAGATTAGTAGTTTTTGTGTTGTATACATTTGAGATACAGACTCTATGATGTATACTTATTCTTTTGTCTAGCACTTGTATCTATTCCTTTGTATTATTGTGGATCCTTTTGACCACTACTCTGATGTACACTTTCATGTGTAATATTCATATCTATTTCCGCCTTTGTGATATGAATTGTCTGTGACTGATTTGTGTTATGTTTATTTCTATATTTGTTTTCGAAGATTTTATATAGCCACTGTGTGATAGCTTTGAATTTGTATCTGTATGTCAGATTTCCTCTTGAGATGAAAACTTATATTATTACTATCTGACATATCGGTACTCGCACAAAGCAATTATACAGATGGTCGCTCCTCAACAGGCTTATTCTCCGTGCTAGTCAACAGCATTACTCCGTAGTGTTCTTGTCTAGCGTGGGTATAGAGGTGGGGCATCACAGCTTGGTATCAGAGCCAAACTTCGGAACAATATAGAATAATTTAGCAAGGATCATGTCCTAAGTCTTTCTTAGGAGTTGTGCTTTAGGATTTTATTCGGGTCTTCGTACCGATTCATCCTATTTTCTTCATGATTCCTTGTTTTATCTATTAAGATTGCTTGATATTCATTTGTGAATAACCTTTTTCCTCTTCTTTCTTTCTTTCTTAAGGAAGAGAAATGGTTAGACCAAGCCGTCCCAGCGCCGGTCAATCTAGTGCTACTCCCCAGGATTTAGTATTTATGTCTGTCCAGCAGCTTCTAGATCTTGTTAAGAACGCTCAAGCAGCCGGACCCAGTCCAGAGCCTACTCATCCTAGATCCGGTTTTGCACACTTGTGCAGAGACTACGCCGATTTGGGTGGAAGGCCATTCAAGGGATCCGAGAGTGTTATAGAAATTCAAGCTTGGATCAAATCATGCGATCGCATCTTTTCTCGCATGAACCTTATTGATCTACATCGAGTCCAAGTGGCTTCTAGCATGCTCCAAGAAAGAGCGTTAGATTGGTATGAGCTCCTAATTTCTGAAATCGTTGAAGCAGATCTCACTTGGGAGCGATTCCGGGAAAGATTCGAATCGAAATTTGTGCCGGAGGCAGAAAAAGTAACTTTGGCCCGGCGTTTTATTGACCTTGTTCAAGGTGAATCTTCTGTGACAGACTATGTCGCATCTTTCGAATCTCTTTCCAAATACGGGGTGAATACATTAACACCCCAATGAAGAAAAATCAGAGATTCGTCTATGGCTTGAATAAGAATCTTAAGAAGCCATTACTTCTGAAACTTGAAGTTTCATTTGATCAGCTTGTTGATATCGCTCTTCGTCTTGAAGAGGCCGATAATGAAGGTGATGTTGAAGTTGTGCGTGCCCAACAGAACTTCAACAGCAACATGAAGAGGCCTATTAAATTCAAAGGCCCCATTCCCAACAAGAAAGGGAGGCAAGAAACCCTGGTAGCAAAAGCACCTACCTCTAGTCGTGGACAATGCTACAATTGTGGTTCCACGAACCACTATGCAGGGAAGTGTCCGAGACCCCTCTTTTGTCGCTATTGCAAAAATTCGGGTCACCATATTACTGTATGTCCCGTACTTCAAAATAAGAAGGAGGGAGAGCTCAATGTGGTGCAAGCTCCTGGTAACACTTCTCGTGCTCAAGGTATTTCTCATTTGATCCTTGATTACATTTATTTTGTGATCTTCTTACTCGAGTTCTTTTTGATATGGGTTCCATCTCACCATTTTATATCAAAAGAACTTGTCGATTCTTTTTCTTTGAAAATATTTTGGACTTGATGACTTCTTTGAGGATTGTGAATCCGGATGGTAGATCCGCAACACTCAATTTGCTTTTTATTGATGTCAAAATAATTTTATGAGACTTTTCTTTCCGAGCTGATATTTTTACTTAGGCTTCGGAATTGATTTTTGTAAGCATCGGCTTAATCATTATGAAGCCCATATCCTATTTTTCGAGTGGACTATTCATCTTCGACATTTTCAATCTGTTAAGCAGATTTCTATTTTTCCTTTATGATTTTGATTCCAACTTGATGGCATCATTTTATTCCTTGAGCCCACTTATAAGGAAAGTGTTATTTCTCTCATTCATGTAGTTTGAGAAATTTTCCGGTATTTTTGAGTTTGTCTTAGAATTATCGCCTAAGAAATCTTTTGTGTGGTGTTAAGGTCTTTTCAGTTTGACCTTGCCACCGGTTTTCGTTTTCTACGAGTTGCGGAAATTAGCATTCCACTTACCGCATTCCGCACTCGTTATGATTCTTGTGAATGACTTATTATGTCATTCAGTTTGTCCAGCCTATTTCATCCATTTTATAGATTGAATATTCTATGAATATCTCGATGACTCCATTCTTGTACTTATTGATTTTGGATGAAAATAGCAATTTAAAATTTTTGCAAATCTTTTTCATAAGATTTATTTATAAGTAAAACTTGATTTTGTTCTTGAAACGAACAAAGAATATTCTTAAAACTTTTTAAGAGATTTATTTATCCTATAAAAAAATGATTTTGTGATTGTATTGCCTGTTGAGTGCTTTAAGAATTTTGGTCGATGCGCTTGATCAACGTTGTCGATAGGAATTTCCTAAACGCTTTGATGAGACAATCAGACACAGTATATTAACTTGAAAATAGTAAAATTTTCTAGAATGATTATTACATAATGATAAATGTAATTTTGAAAGTTTTAACTTTTCAGGAAAGAAGATTATTTAAAAGAAATTCTTTCTTTTCGATACTCTTATTCTTGTGATTCCTGAAGGGGAACCAAGACTTTGCTATTTGTACCGATACTAGTCGTATTGGTTTGGATGTCATTCTCTTGCAAAGGAGAACGTGCTATCACTTGTGCTTCTAAATCATTATAGCTTATCGAGACTAGATATGCCACTCATGATCTAGTGCTCGCGGTTATTGTTTCTACTTCTAGAGTTTTGCATCATCATTTTTAGGGGAGGAATTTGTTCTCCATCTCGATCATAAATCCTTGGAATATTTATTTTCTCATAAGGAACTTTATGTCAACTCGAGTTCCTGGTATCTTATGATCTTGATATTCTTTTTATTCCTGAAAGGGAAATCGTGTTGCCAATGCGCTTTGTCGTAAGCTACAAGTGGTTGATTCTTCGATGTTGTATGAATGGAATTATCTTTTCATCAAGTTCATCGGACGTTTTGGTACACTTCGTTTTATTGAGTTTTATCTCATTCCTTTTATGGACTAGTGTCCGGTGTTCTTTTATGGTGTTCGGTTCATCGGATGTACTGTTATTATACTACATCGATGTTCCGTCTCATTTGGATCAATGGATGTACCATTATTATACTACATCGTTGTTCTGGTTTATCGGTTCATTGGACGTACCGTTTCTGTACAACGCCGTTGCACTGGCTCAATTTTCTGCTATTCTTGACGTTTTCCACGTCTTTTATCTACGGGAATGCCTTAGGGATTTCGGATTTCATTCTTGAGCCCGGTAATATTGTGGAAATTGAAGTTTCACCAGACTTCTTGCTAACTCTTTCGTGCACTTTATGGTGAACTTCCTATTTCAAAATTTCTTTTGTGTTGATATGCTTCCATGGTTGTTACTTCTTATTTTCCTCTTAAGTATTGCGAGGACGCAATTTCTTTAAGGAGGGGAGTCTGTAACAACCCGCATATTTATCGATTTTATATTTAAATATTTTATTTAAATATTTTATCGTTAGTCGGATTTTAGTCCGAAAAGCTACTTTTAGCATATGGTCGAATTAGGACTCGAGACCACCCCCATTGAGTTCAAAATACCGTTTGCGACCTTTTTAAGTATAAGCTTCGATATATTTGGAGAAAGTTGAATTTTGCTACCTTTTGCTTTGGGCTGAACCCACTTACTAACTCAGTCCCAACCCACTCCAACTCTTCATTTCTTCATTTCTAATTCCTAACTCTTCAAGCTTTCAACAATGGTGGAAGAGAAAAAGAATTAAAACTCCAAGCCCTAGCTTCCTTTGCAAATCCATCTCCTAGCTCCAAAGTTCAAGAGAACCCATTGGTAAGCTTCCTCTTCTTCTTCTCCAACTCATTCTCTCTTTGATTTCAGAAATTTCCTAAACCTAATTTAGGGAATGTTTCTCTTTTAAGCTTAGATTCAAGCTTGTTGAGTTGGAATTGAAGAGTGCTTGTTCTTTCCATTGCTTCATAGCATCTTCTTCATTCGTTTGGGTTCAAAGGTGAGATTTTTAATCTCACATCTATGCTTATAATTCTCTTCTATTGTTAGGTATGAATTCCTAACACTTATTCATGTGCATTTGAGTTTGATTTGGATTGCTCTTGTGAATATTCCAATTTTTAGTGTTTTGAGTTCAATTCGTTAAAAATCCTAACTTTGATGTTTGAACATGTTTTGAGTGACGCATCGAGGAGCTTATAGGGCCGGGTAGTCGATTGGCATAATCCCTTAGCGCCGTTGCTCGTGCGAATGCAATTGGTCAAGATTGAACCTCATTTGTAATAGGCATGGATGAAGCTGGAAACAGGTTTGGCCGACCGACCCCTCTGGTCCGCTCGACCGACTTGCTTCCAAGTGCATAAGCACTTTCTGTTTTAGGGTTCGGTCGACCGACTCAAGGAGCCCAGTCGACTGACCTGCTGTCCCGAGAGGTTTCCAGCCTTTGGTTCGATCGACCGACTCAGGGAGTCCGGTCGACCGACCTGATGATTTTTGCCAGATTAGCCTATTTTGCTAATCCGTTTGAATATCCAACTTTAATCGATTCGTGTCGTCTCCCTTTTGTTGTTGTCATTTATTATCGACTTTGATGACCTTTTCTTTGGGAATTTTAGATATATCCACTTTGATGGATTTTATATCGATTTCTTTGGATTTTATTCACGTCTTCGAATGTAAATCTTAGTGAATGATTGTTCCTACAATCTTCTTTGTGATTTGTCACTTTAAAAATATAAAGGTTTTCTATACTAGTAGTAAATATCAAAACTCTTTCCTCAAACGATTTCAACACTATTTTAATACCAAATTCGTTTATAAAACCGTTTTCCAATCTATTAGTATATACAAACCTTTACCTCACTCGTATGAGAAATCTAATTAAACGACTTAGTAAAACAAGTGGTATGAAACGCTTGCATTTACTTCGTCGGTTAATTCTTGGACTTGTTCGATTGAACCACTTGTGACATTTTCTAGTGGAGATCTACAATTTGTTCGTAAATATTTAAGTTAAGCTAGTGGTTATGGGACATGAAGCTAAGCTCATATATTTACTAGCTTATTGTAATTGACGCTTCTCGTTGATCATGACGATCATCTTTGTGGTTTAGACTAGCAATGTGCGATGTCTCTTTGTTTATGTGGAGGACTGTTCCTCATTTTATTGAGCTTCGTCTCACTTCTCACATGGGTCGTACCTTTTTAGGTGCGTCAATGTTTTATTATGCATGGGGTGTACCTTTCTAGGTGCATCGATGTTTGTTTATACATGGGTCGTACCTTTTTAGGTGCGTCAATGTTTTATTTATGCATGGGGTGTACCTTTCTAGGTGCATCGATGTTTATTTACTTCGTGGAGCAATCGGCTCAATAAGTTGGGACATGGGGCGTATCTTTCTCGGTGCGTCGATGTTCGTCTATGCATGGGGTGTATCTTTCTAGGTGCGTCGATGTTCGACTTAGCATGGGGTGTATCTTTCTAGGTGCATCGATGTTAGACATTACATGGGGTGTATCTTTCTAGGTGCATCGATGTTTATTTATTTGTGCATGGGGCGTATCTTTCTAGGTGCGTCGATGCTAGAGCACGGGGTGTATCTTTCTAGGTGCATCGATGTTTATTTAATTGTGCATGGGGCGTATCTTTCTAGGTGCGTCGATGCTAGAGCATGGGGCGTATCTTTCTAGGTGCGTCGATGTTCGACTGTTCATGGGGCATGTCTTTTTAGGTGTGTCGATGTCCAGTTTTTTTTTGGGGATTGGCCATCCTTTTTATTGTGATTTGGTTCATCGGATGTCCCGTTGTACGACGTTGTTGTTCCTTTTTATTGTGATTTCTGGATTTCGTGTGTTGATTTCTGGAATTTATGTTTCACCAACTTTTACGATGGGCATTGATATATATGTCATTTATTGTGGCTTGGTGAATGAAATCAGGAGTATGACATTCCTTTTTATCTTGAGTAGATTATTGTGATATTGATTAATCTCTTGTTGATTTTCAATTTCTTATTTATCACAGCTTGGCATTGTGATTATTATATGTTTATGTCATATCTCCTATTCTATATCATTTCTTCTGATATTTATAGCTAGACTGATCCGTTTATTATTTTCTTCTTATGAAATAATACTCGGGTCAGACCGAGATGTTACAGGTGCTTCTGCTTGACTTCTCATCCAGGATCATTACTCTGACTTTTGGCAAACTACTTAGATTAGTAGTTTTTGTGTTGTATACATTTGAGATACAGACTCTATGATGTATACTTATTCTTTTGTCTAGCACTTGTATCTATTCCTTTGTATTATTGTGGATCCTTTTGACCACTACTCTGATGCACACTTTCATGTGTAATATTCATATCTATTTCCGCCTTTGTGATATGAATTGTCTGTGACTGATTTGTGTTATGTTTATTTCTATATTTGTTTCTGAAGATTTTATATAGCCACTGTGTGATAGCTTTGAGTTTGTATCTGTATGTCAGATTTCCTCTTGAGATGAAAACTTATATTATTACTATATGACATATCGGTACTCGCACAAAGCAATTATACAGACGGTCGCTCCTCAACAGCCTTATTCTCCGTGCTAGTCGACAGAATTACTCCGTAGTGTTCTTGTCTAGCGTGGGTATAGAGGTGGGGCGTCACAGGTATCTTCATATGTCGCTTTTGGCGTATGTGTAATAGTTACATTTTGCTGAACATGGTTAGCGTTTTTGGGATTATGTAATGAACATGAAATGTTTTGAATGGAATATGAAAGCTTGTTTTTGAATTGTTAAATTTTTTCCTTATTCTTGAGATCTGTGTATAAATTATCTAGCACCGTCGTATTTGGTCGTTGAGGATTAATAAATATGGATGACTATAGCATTCGTAGCCGTTAGTTTTGGGTCTCCATGTAAGGGGATGTTACAGTGATGTCATACCTACGACACTTCTTAGCTTGGGCGAGGGTAGTATATGCTGCAATTCTTCTTGAATAGACCTGATTCTCCCATTGAGAGTTTCTTTAAAAGTCTTACCTAAACTCTTCTGACTGAATATGATAAAGCCTAAAAAACAACGAGCTACTACCATTTCTTCATTATAGACTGAGATCTTCTTCGGACTTAATGCATAAATGGATGGAATAGCAGTAAATAGCATTTTCTATCGTGCATATTTGTTGAACTCAATCTCATTGGTTTCTAAGTTTTATCTATCTTCTTTGTAAGGGAACAGGTAGTTCATCTGTGTAGGATAGGATGCGCCAGTATATTAATTGGTGGCGACCAAGTCAAAAAAGCATGAGGAACTTCGTATTTTGTAACTCTTCTTTAGTTCTCATTAACCTTGAATATAATTTATAGATTCGACAGTAATAGTACCTTAGACTTGAAAAGTTATAATGAAAATGGCTTATCCAAAAGCGGATTTCATAGCTGCCACGGTTGGAACTAATGAAGCAAATGATTGACCCATCATATCATCCGAAGAAATAGCCTAAGCAAGCTAATTGTTACCAAAAGCCAAAAAAAGCTAATGAAACTAATGGTTTTTACTAAAGCATATCCGCGATTTCATCACCTTACCTAATAGTTTAGTTGAATTAACTTAGCTGAATTCCCTAGCAGATTACTTCCCAAAAAGACTATTCTTGGGATCCTTCGATTTCTTTTAAGATTCTGGTGGTTCAGGAGCTTTTTCATTAGATTTTATAAGGGGTAGGCGCGAATTTCATGGCAATCAAGCTCGATATTGAGCATGCCTCTTACATGTTGAGGATATTTCATTGAAGAGGGCGGAATTCCAAGCCAGCATCCAGGAAATGTGAGAATGAAGCTTTGAGCTAAAATAGATAGCAGATTTGTGCAGATTCACTCCTAGATTGCTCAGAACTCCAAGATGCTCTTGAAAGCTTCACAATCCTCTACTCCAGCTTAATTAGCAGCCATCGACGAAAAGAAGGTGAGTGGTAGGGTAAGAGAGAAGAGAAGGCTTGTAACAATATAAGGAAGCTTCCATCTTCCATCTATTAAGTTCGGTTCAAGGTGCGTAGGGATTTATGAGGAGACTAAATAGGGAGATAAGGGACATACCTTCCTTAAATCCATAGCCGATTCCGATTGAAAGCATCTAGAAGGGCTTCTATTAACAAGGACTGAGAAGGAAGGAGGATCCATTATATCGCAATCTTTATCCACTACATTTCCATGTCCAATGTGATTTATAAATGTGTGCTTGTATACACAAAAGTGTTACAACATTTTCAAAAACTTTTAGTCGATGAAAAATAAAAAATTCAGAAAATGACTTGCGATCACATTTTCAATCTTTCTTTGAACTAACTATTTTTGTAAATGAAATTTAAAAATGACTTTTAAAAGGAATTTATTTTAGTTATAAATTCCAATAATAAATTATTAGAATTATATTTAAAAATACATACTTTAAGTGATCAAAATTCAGGGTCATTATACAGGCCATGTAGGTCGCACCCATTAGGGTATATTCACATTTATCTAGAGATTTGTTGGTAGCATGCATGCAGTTATGTGAGTATATTCGAATGCCCGCATCAAGTGTTACGGCGTTTGGCTTGGAAGTTCCCGAAAGTGTTGCATATTTTACTTGGGCTCCCAAGTGTATTTTATCTAGAGGTATACTTTTGGTGCAGGGTGCACCCGTTCCTAGTCATGTTGGATAAATTCATTCACCTTGTAACCATTCGAATTTTGGAATTAATCTTTTCTTCATTTGTATTACGTCAATTCAAGACGATTTGTTGCTCATTTTGAGTGTTGATATCCTTTACCTGAAATGACTAAAACCAAAGTGTGAGTGGACGCAAAGCTATGTAGGTTTACTTAAAATAGGATATCTTCACATCGACTCTAGATTGGATTCAGTTGTATGCGTGGGCGTATGCAAAATACTTATACTCGATAAGGTTGGCGGGGTCCAGCATGTACATTTTCCCAGAACCATCGTAGTTCTCAAGTATATTTCTAGAAGTATACTTTTAGTAAAGAGGCGCACCCTCCTAGTCATTATTAGAAAATTTCTCTTTCTTTATTTGATTCAAATCTTGAATTATTTTATTATTTTCATCGAGAAGTGTTCGGTGCTCTTCTCGATGTTTAATTATTTGTGTGTATTATTTATGTTTGGATTTTGATCTTGTTCATACCTATTCTTTCAAGTTGGGTTTTGTTCTAATTTGTTTCCATTCTTTCATCTATGGATGTTGTTCTTATAAGTTAAAAATGTGTTCCTTGTTTAGCAGGATGATCTCTCAAAATTATAATATGTTCATCATATTGCTTGAGTTTTCTCACATTGGTTTTCTAAACTGACCCGAGTGTTGTTTTAATATAATGCTTGGATTAGGCCAAGTATTTTCCAAGTTGATATTGGTGTTATGGAGCTCTTAGAGAAGAGCTGGATGTCGCCTACCATATATTTTATTTTTCATTGTATTATATTGTAAACCTATCAGCAATTGTAAGGTCCAAAAATTATAACTGTTCAGCTAGTGAGACTTGTTTTTAACTCCGATATACCTTGTATCTTGGAGTAATAGTTTATACTGTCGTTGTTATATTATATTTCATCATTTCCGCTATGAGATTATATTTCTCCTATTGTTCATTTTATTTTACCTTAACAATTTTCCTTTTTGATGATTGGATGTTCGGCATTTGAATACCATTGATGTATCGAATGTCGACTTTTGATGATCGAAAAGTTGGGTTGTTGCATTTGGCATCAGGGCTTAAGTTCAAGTAAGAACGTTGGCTTTGGTGGGGTAAAACTCATAAGAGATAGGGTAAGTTACACCCTAGAATAAGTTGAGAGCATTATATATATGAGAGCGTATTTGTTATTTCTATAAAAACTTATGTTAATTGGTCTATTCAGTGGTTTATGAATTATGGTCGAGACGTGGGATGACAAGGTGTCGATAGGGATTTTTAAACACTCGAACAAGGCAAATAGGCACAATATTGATTTTTTAATGAAATATTTTACCTAGGATTGTACATTTTATATATTTAAAGAAATAATTTTCAAATTTATATAGTGTTTATTTGATGATGATAATATTTTTTATTATCATTATTGTTTGATTTGTCATGCTCGGATAGATTAGGAGCATTGACTATTGTTTGTTGATTGTTATTTTACGCTCGATTGGTTTATGAGCGTTTATTATTTGATAACTGTAAGTACATTACAAACGAACCCCTTGTGAATTAGGTTTCACAATTTGACTAAAAGGTGTTCGGAGAAATTATTAAGTTATAAGTCATATTTTAATGATGTTGAGTTGAAAGTAAACTTTTAATAAAAGTTTTTTAATGTAATTTAAATGGAAATATAAGACGTTAGAGGATAAATATTTGAGAAAATTTTAATATAATAAAGGGGAGGTTATCATAAATAATATGATTTTAAAAGTATATTTTACACGAGTATGTTATATGAAATAATTTATGTGACTTAGTCATTTAACATTTTAAATAATACTAAGTGTTCGTTTATTCTCTATTTAACATTTTAAATAATGTTAAGTATTCGTTTATTCTCTTATGAAATTTTATTTGATAGATAGTGTGATTTTATAAACTACGGTTTATAAAGTTGTTGTTTATTAGGACATAAATCTCAGTGCTTTTGAAATAGTGATTTTGAAAGGATTTGTGAAACAAATATAACAAAATTATTTTGAAAACTTTGGTAAAATATCATTATTTCAGGATATTTTAAAGCGTTATTTGCGAACTGGTTTTTCAAATATTTTTGTTATGACTAAAGTTGGGCAATTGAGAGTTTTTCGATTTGGAAGACTCGCCAGGTGTATTTGTTTACTCTAATTGTTGTCTTAGGAGGAACTGAAATACCATGTGATGCTCTATATTATTTTTATGTTAGAGTTATACCATACTTTGGTAGGAGGAGCCAACTCCTTGTCATATTTGATTTTGGTTTCGATGTATTCCTTTCTGGAGAAATTTGAAAAAACTTTTAAACATAAAACCTAGGCATTTAGTTTTAAATTTATCTTTTGAAAAAATTAGATGCACAGTATTTATTTCAGAGTACTCTCTGTACTTTTATTGCATATGGTTATCATATTGCTTTTGGTTGTATGTGGCTTTATATTAACACTATATTTACCTCATTATTATAAGTTGAATCATACTGACTTGTTGCATATAGTTGTTATATTGTTTATATTTCTAGTGTATTGCTCTTTTTCAGCAGATTATCTTTTGAATTGTGTAAGTACAAGATAGGATTAGAGATGCAAGAGATTGATAGTTGATTTCTTGCGCACTTGCATTCGCATCGAGATAATAAGTTGCTTGTAAAAATAAAAATCAAACGCAAAAGAGGTGTGTAGTAGATTTAGGGATTAGTATTTTAATTGAAGATTTTATGCCCTAGATATGGAAGGCCACTTAGCCTTTGTTTCTTTGTTGATTTGAGCCAGTTGCGGTGAGTTATAGTTTTTTCGAATCAGCCGCACAAAGGAGGACTGGCGAAATTTTACATAACATTTGGGATTTACTTAATAAATTTTCAAATTCTTAAGGGTTTGGAGACATTTTCTTCCTTTGGGAATTCGATGACGAAATTCTTTTAAGAGGGGAGAATGTAACATCCAGGAATTTAATGGTTGTGATTTTTGAATATTTAATTAATTTTAAATATTTAAATAATCTTTTTTATATAAATAACTTATATTTAAAAATAAGAAATATTTATATATTTGAATTATGAATTTATTATTCATTTATTGGATTTAATAACCTTATTTAACTCTTTTGAATTAATAAATAATGATGGTAAACTCATTTTGTAAACTTATTTATAGCACTAAATAGTTCGAAAAAATAACAAGGAAATTGGTTGTTAATAAAACAACATGGGTTTTATTGATGTATTTTTAAACGAATTTACTTGATTTTTTCATAATTTTTAATTTGAAAAATATTTAAATTATTCTTGTTGGTTTTCCAGCAAAGGTTGGTATTTTATAGTTTTTCGAAATAAACTAACCAGTTACATTATTATTGTTTTTGAATCGTTTCACATTTCTGTGTGCGACCGTATTTTTGTTTTGTTGTCCACGGTTTGTACTCGAACGAAATTATGTGTAGCGACATGTTGGAAATTGCATAATAAAGCAAATCAATACTTAGCTTATTCAACACATCAAACATTTCTCAATCTTAATATTTACTTTTCTTTTTCCCTCTCTTTCATTTTTATTCCTACAGTAAAAGAAATAATCAAGTTTTGACCATCAAAAATTAAAACCAAACATAGTACTCCATGAAAGATTACAAAACAAGAACCTTTGGAACTATATTGAAGAGATCTACACATCCATAGGCATTTTAGGGGTTGCGGTGATGTTTGGCAATTTGGTCGTGAATAGGCAATGAGCTAGGGTTTTGTGTTGTCGTTGATACGGGCAGAGATAGGTGACGTTGTTTATTGCATGGGGTTTCTCATCGTGAGGAGCAACTGGGGGTGGAGTTTGGAGTGGCGCGGTCGAGTATTGGTGGTCACATCATTTTTGGAGTAGTGGCTTGGAGTTCCAAGTCACAACGAGAGAGGTGATGCCGAGCTCCATGTTGTCGTGACCATCGTGTAGAACTTGTGACATGGAGTTGAGCGGAGGTGGCGGTACCCGATTCCGTTGAGTGTAGAGAGAGAGAAGGTATTGAGGGACGGGTTATTGCATGAAATTTATGTACAAGTGGCTATGTTTTTAAATTTTAGGAGGTGGATTTAAAACATGTTTAAAGGTAATCGATATTTAATCGGTTAATTTATTGATTTAACTAATCTTGAATCTAATAAATTCAATATCTATCTCATACGAGATCGAATTTGGATACAGTATTTTGCGTTGGACTCGTATCGTCGTTATCTACATTTTGGAATTGATGTCATTGAATTTGGAGCTAGAATAATTTGATTTAACCAAACTAGAATGCAAAAGAGTCAATTCGAATTTCGGTGAGTTCACTCACATTTAAATAAACTATATGATACTTGTGTTGTAATGGATTATTATTGAATGTTTGGATTGTAGTTGATAGTTTAATGAAGTATAAATCAATAATAAATTTAATGATTTAATTTAACTACATTTAACATAGCTAAATTGGTTATACTTTGTTATGGTATCTATTTATCATAATTAAACGCCGTTCTGCTATAATTATATTGAATAGATTACTTTAGACGTCTACCGAGTAGAATAAATCATCATTCTGTGCTTGCAAGGTAAAAAAAATATATTTTGAAGTTAATTAATATGTGGATTAATTAATAAATGATACATTAGCTATTGATTGCTAATTGTTGGTAATTATTTGTTTGTTATTATTGTATAATCGTTTGTTTGAATCTGAATTCCTGCTTGTTAGCGGATGGCATAAATAACCATTTATTGCAAGGGACAAAAAAAAGATATTGGAGTGTTTTCGTAGCATATAGGTCACTATAGGATACTTCTAAGTGCATATATATATATATATATATATATGAGATTTAGAGGGACTTTTGTAGAGAGATCCAAAGAGATTTCTCATCGTTATTAATTTATTGTTATATGCATTTTACTTAAATTCTTATGTTGCTTATATTGATGTTTGGTTAAAATATTTGTGACCTACTATTTGATTTTTGTAAGTGTCGTTATAATGATTTTCGCTATACCATCACTTATGAAATATCGTATACTTAAACCTTTATGCATGTTGAACTTGTGCTTGTATTTTTACAGAACAAATAGTTAGTCGAGTTTTTGCACTTTGAAAGTTGTTTAAAACTATATTTTAAAATATCTTAAAAACTTTGAACATAAAGGTTAAGTATTGATTGAAATTCATAAAAGATGTAATAAACTTGATTTATTAACTTTCGAGATAATTAACGTTTTTTTTTAATTTATAAATGATTATAAATTAGATTTATTATCTTTTTGGATAATTAATGTTGTTTAAATATATAAAAAGATTATAACTTGATTTATTGTGTTTTGGGATAATTAATTTGGTTTTAGATTCATAAACGATAGTTTATAAATAAGGAAATATTTAAAAAAAAGGAATGTTTAAAAATAAAGCTAAGTGTAAATTGTCTTAGGGTTTGTAATAAAAAATGTCTTCGATGACATTCATTTACGACCCTCTTTTTTAATACACTTAGAAATGTAATTTGTCATTTTAAAGAATATTTTTAAAGAGTTTTATAGTGTTTAACAAATATTTGCGATGTGAAAATCAAGCATAAGTAAGAATAAAATGTTTTAAAAGTTCGATTCATTTATTGGTGACAAGCGTATGCGATCTAACTTCCATATACAATCATTCATTTACTTTAGATAGTTTATTTCTTAACTATCGATTTTAATATCATTCTTTGTGCTTCGTCAATCTAAGATGACTTGTCGCTCATTTTGAGCATTGCCATCCAAAATCATGGATAACTGAAACCAAAGTGCGAGTATGAGCCAAGCCATATGCGTTGCACCCATTAGGGTATATTCACATTTATCTAGATATTTTTTGGTAGCATGCATGAGGTGGTGTGAGTATATTTAGATGCCTGCATTAAGTCATACGAGGTCTAGCTTGGAAGTTCCTGAGAGTGTTGCAAGTTTGGCGTAGGCTTTCAAGTGTATTTTACCTAGAGGTATACTTTTGTTGTAGGGAGCGCAGCCTTCTAGTCATGTTGGATAAATTCATTCACCTTGTTTCGATTCAAACCTTGGAATTAATCTTTTCTTCTTTTGTGTTTCAAGACTATTTGTTGCTTATTTTAAGCGCTAGTATCCTTCGTTAGAAATGACTAAAACCAAAGAGCGAGTAGACGTCAAGCTATGTGAGTTTACTTCCATTAGGGTATCTTCATATCTACTCTAGTTTAGATTCGATTGTATGCACGCGGAGATGTGAAATACTTGGATATTCAGTAAGGTTGGTGGGTCCGGCTTGTATGTTTTTCGAGAGCCATTGCGGTTCTCAACTATATTTCTAGATGTATACTTTCAATAAAGGGGTGCACTGTTCTAGTCATTGTTGGAAAATTTTCTTATCTTATTTGATTCAAATCTTTGAAATGTTTTCTTAATTTCAAGAAGTGCTAATGCTCTTCTCGATGTTTAATTATTTGTGTCCATCATTTGAGTTTGGATTTTGATCTTGTTTATACCCATACTTTCAAGTTGGGTTCTGATTTGTTTAAACTCTTTCATCTATAAATGTCATTCTTGTGAGGTAAACTCGTTCTGTGTTTATCAGGATGATCTCTCAGACTTATCATATGTTCATCATATTACTTAAGTTTTCGGACGTTGGTTTTCCAGACTGACCTGGGTGTTATTTTTATTATAATGCTTGGGTCAGACCGAGTAGTTTTCAAGTTGATATTGGTGTTATGGAGCTCTTGGAGAAGAGATGGATGTTCACCTTCCGTAATATTTTATTTATCGCTGTCTGTATTGTATACCTATCAGCAATTGTAAGGTCAGAAAATTATAACTGTCCTGCTGGTGAGGTTTTTTAACTCTGATGTACCTTGTATCTTGGAATGATAGTTTATATTGTCTTTGTTATATTATATTTTATTCTTTCCGCTGTGAGATTCTATTTCTCCTATTGTTTGTTTTTTTGCCCTAATAGTCTACCAATCCTAGGACTGGATATTCAGCATTTGAATACCATTGATGTATTGAATGTCGACTTTCGATGGTTGAAAAGTTGGGTTGTTGCATTTGGTATCAGAGCTAAAGGTCAAGTATGAGCGTTGGCTTTGTTGGGGTAAACTCAATAGATATAGGGTAAGTTACACTCTAGAATAAGTTGAGAGTATTATATATATGAGAGCGTATCTATTAGTTCTATAAAAACATATTGTATTAATTGGTCTATTGAGTGGTTTATGAATTCTGGTCGAAATTTGGGATCACATGATGTTGATTGGGGTTCCTAAACACTCGAACAAGGAAAACGGACGCGACATTGATTTTTTGAAAATTAATGAAATATTTTATGCAACAACTCTGGTTTTGGTGATTACCTGTAAATATTAAATTATAATGGTAGTTATAATTTAATATTGTGAATTAAAATAAATTGGAGATTCAAATTGTTTGCTTACAATAAACGATTGATTTTGGAAATGAAATGTGAAAATAAAGTTTTGGAAACTTCGTTTTGTTTATTTGTGAGATAAATGAGTGAAATATGATTTTTATTTAGAGATAATGCAATCATTATTATAGTTATTGCCAAACGCTTATTTTAATAATTTTTAAAGGAAGTATTCGATTTTTACAATGTGTTTATTTTAAATAAAAAGGTGAAATTTGGTTTAAAAATAAGTTTTGGTTATAAAATTGAGTTTGAAATGGTTTTTTATATTTTATTACACAAGAAAATAATTTTTGTGCAAATTTTGAAGTTAAAAATGAGGATTTATGCATTTATTTGTGTACAATTGGTTATTTATGTAAGATAAGAGTTTTTAATAATAAAAATATTTTTCATACTAAAATTATCTTTTATATGATTTAAAATATTTTATTTAACTTGTAGATATATTTTCATAATTTATTTGTGTTAAAAACTTGAAGATGATGTGTAGTTATATTTTTCACATAGTGTATTTGTGAACAATCTGTTTAAATGTGTGAATTAATTCTCTTAGGCTAAGTATTCTCTTTTGTTTGGGTCCAAAGCCCATTAATTTGCAAATCAAAAGATGGGAAAAGAGTTATCTTTCTATACGTACATTCTATTTCCTCTTCTCCAATAAATAAACAAAAAGAAAAAGAAATCATCTCCACCATTTTCAAAACCAAGCTCAAACTTCATCTTTCTTCAATTCAAATTGCTATTTATATCAAACCTAAAGAGAAATCAAAAGGTAATCCATTCCAAAACCTAACTGTTTCATCAAGATTTGAGTTTATGATTTGGGTTCTCCGTTAACAGTAATTTTCTTCCTTGCATGCATGTCTTTCATTTTTATAGGTTCTTGAAGCAAAATCTTGCACAAAGCTTGCTTCTTTCAGTACAAATCCGAATTTTTATTCTTCATTTGTAAGGTGAGTAACTGCTCACAAATGCTAGCTGAAGCAAATCTTCAAAAGCCAAAAATCTATGCAAAAATATCTTCAATATATTGATTTTCTGTTGATGTTTTTGTTTCTCTGAAAACTATGTTTGGGTGTCACTTTACATATCATTTTCTCTCAATTTCGACAACATAATGCAACCTGATTTTCTTCTGTTGATAGTTTATGTGTTGTAGTATATGCCTAAAAAAATTCATGGCAAAACTCTTTTGTTTGATACCTGAAAACTTGCTGCAAAATTAATACGAAGCCTTGAAATCACCCATATATATTTCTGTTTTCTGAGTTGCTGCAAATATGGCCTAGATCCATTTTTGAGGCATCATCTCTTTCATTTCTTGGCGGAATTCATCGATTGTTCTTATTTGAAACCTAGTTTTCTACTATATTCATACCATTTTTTCAGTTCAATCAGAGGTTGTTTGGTCATCTATTTCATGCCTGTAAGTTGAATCCGAGATGGTTTACTCCTGGGCATATTTCCATTTTCTGAGTTGCTGCAGACATGGCCTAAGTCCATGTTTGAGACGGCGTATCTTGTTCATTTCATGTCAGAATTCATTTGTTCCTTTTTTATTTAAAAGTTGAATTTTTTTTACTATATTGATAACAATTTTCAGTTCAATCAGAGGTCGTTTGGTCACCTTTCTCATGTCTGTAAGTTGAACCCGGGAGGGTTTTCAAATCTGGATAGAATTCAACATGGCATGAGTCCATGTTTGGAATTCCATATCTTTACCATTTTATGTCAGAATTCAGTGAATCTTTTTTCAGTTCATAGATAAATTGTTCTACTTTGTTTGTATCGCATTTTAGACCATTCTAAGGTAATTAAGCCATTCAAATTATGCCTGAAAGTTGGACCTAGAGAAGATTTCAGATCTGGGTATTGCTTTTGGCCTGTGCATTTTTGTGTTCCGCCTTGTTTTCTAATCCTTTTTTGACTTCTGCATGTGTATTTTTGAATTATTTTGAAGGTCATGAAGCCTATCAATAGGAAAGTCAGAATTTTGGGGATTTGTGGTTCAAAACGAATCGTTTTTGAGATGTCTTCGAATGTCAGTTTTGGTGTTTTTCGATGATTTTTCTTTGATTCGTGCAAAGGTTTTCCTAGATAATTTTGAAATGATTTTTAAAATAAATTGGCTTTTGAAACAATTATTGTATAATATTTCTAAATTATTTTCAAGCTATAAAATCAATATATTCTCTATAATAAGGGAATTTTCAAAGATTGTTTTCAAAAACGATTACGAAAAATTATGTTAAAAGCTTATTTTCTCAAATAAATTATTTTATATAAAAAATACATGTTTTTGCACTATTCGAGCGAATGAGAAGGAGAATTAAACTGTTTGGTAAATCATGTGGTATGGGACACGTACGTTTATCTTATCGATTAATTCCTGACTTGTCCGTTTGATCGTTTGACCTTCGGGTCGTCTTTGCCGATGAGGTGAGGCAAACATTTTACTGCTTTCTAGTATGGCATTTAGTAGTGGTTAGTAAACCATTTAGTGCGAACATGTGGCATGGGACGCATGTTAACACTTTTTGGGTTTCTATTTTAGAGTTTGTGACACATTTGTCTTCGAGACGTATTTTCCAGTACTGGACCGTCGGGTCATTTGTCCTTTGGATGTTTGTCATTGCGACGTATTTGTCCTTTGGGTTTTTTATCATTGCGACGTATTTGTCCTTCATGATGTTTGTCATTGCGACATGTTTGTCCTTCCAAATGTTTGACTTTGATATGTGGCGCCTTATTCCGAGAGAACGGTAGTTGGCAGGCTTCGACCATAAACACTTGCTATATATTTAAGATGATTTCTTTATGAATTTCCAGGTGTATCGCCTTTTTACATACTTGGTCATTTGAGACATCCGAGACATTATATATGGAGATTATATCTTTGGAAACTTGAACTTCTTATCGAGTTCTATATTTGACATTTTGAGTTTGCCAACACTTGGCATTTATTTGAGATTTATACTCTTCTTTTTGGAGATATATAAGATTGCCATTTTTGGCGTATTTTATGTTTGAGACTTCTCTATTATGAGAATATATTTGGGTTTTCCATTCTGGAAAGTTTGAGTTTTGTGATTTCTCCTATTTAGGAGTTATGGTATCTCTAAACCATTGTTACCCGGTTGTTTGACCCGTAACGAGGGGTTCGGCATACAGGTCTTACTCGGCACAAAGAGGCCTCACTTGGCATAGATGCCTCGTTCGGCATACAGGTCTCGCTCGACACAATGCCTCGTTCGGCATAGAGGCCTTTCTCGACATAGATTCCTCGCTCGGCATACAGGCGTCGCTTGGCATAAACGCCTCGCTCGGCATAGAGGCCTCGCTCGGCATTTGAATGTTGTTCGACAAGGATATCTCGTTCGGCCTAGGTACTACTCGGCATTGCTTCATCGCTCAGCATTCTTGAGTCATTACTCATTCGCTTGGCATTCTCTAGTTCGGCATCTACTGTTTGGAAACTTTCTTTGACAATGTCGTTTATCAAAAATTACTCAGCGAGGTCATTCGACAACTGCCGTTCGGCATGCCTGGCTCGGTGTGCAGAATTCATCTATTGTGGGCTGAGGTAATTTGTTCCTAGGCCCGTGAGAGAAGTCTAGATTATCTTCGCCTATAAATAGAAGGGCAGGGACATGGTGAAAGGGACCTTTTTTCGAGAACACTGGGGAGACTCTGTCGCTTTTAAGACTTATTCTTTTTCATTTAGCATTTGCATTCGAGTAGTTGGTGTACGGATTGTATCTGTATTCAATTGTTTAGAAAAGCCATAAAGATTAAAGTCAAAGTGAACGTAGGCAGTTACGCCGCACCACTATAAATCTGGTGTTCTAGTTTTGTTATTAATTCCGCATATATTCCTATATTTTAATTTTTTATCTTCATTAATCTCTCTACACAAACCTTTCTTTGGGTGTTATGACCAATTCTGGTGCTAACATTTTGGTGCTTTCACTGAGAGCCGCATTCTCAGGTTATTAGGATCTACTTTGTAGCTACTGGATTGAAGAAATTACCCGAAGGAGATCCAAGTCATTCACAAGAAGCCCATTGATTCTACTTAGAGTTCTTACCAATAACTCTACAATGGGAAGACCTTGTACCAGATCAGCCTCGCATAACGCAGATGTCAACAAGACTGCTAGCGTCCAACAAGCAGGACCAAGCAACCATCAAGTTAATCCGGGCGCAGGGACTTCGCCGCCCAAAGCCAGATGGAAGGTGTCACTAGAACGGAGTTCAACAACCTTATGAGAACTCATGGAAAGCATAAGAACTTAGAGAATAGATTCAGGCTAACACCAACCTTATGATTCAGCTTACTCAACAATAGCATCAAAATGCTGGAGGTATCCCTGCTCCTTACTCCTCAGCAGATAGCTAGACTTCATCCAATGAACCTCCCAAACGTAGACGTCGCAAAACTGAAACAACACAAGTAGGTGCCATAGATCGATCAACTAGGGATGGTCCAGGTTCCCTACCTGGAGCTATGGCACCTCACTTACATCATGGTAATCATACCCAGGCTGGAGCAGGAAACTTAGGATCTGGAGCGCGAGTGGAAGTTGCATGCCTGGCTCACCAAGGCCCTAATGAAGCTGGTCCCCAAGATACACATTTGGTTGATCGCCAACAGATGATACATCAACCCGAACGATATCGTAGAACAGATTCCAACCTTCCATCTTCCATACAAATCCCAGACTTATCGGCTATGGTCAGACAGCTAATGAGAGAAAATCAAGGCTTGACTAATGACGATTGGGGGATATCCAGGAGCCATACTCCATTCATAGATATTATTCTACAGGCCGAATACCCCAAAAATTTTAACATGCCAACCATCCCGGCCTACGAAGGGAAGACTGATCTCCGACAGTATGTGATGAGATATGAATGGATGATGGATTCAGCTAGGGAAAATGATGCAACTAAGTGTAGATGCTTCCCAATAACTTTATCCGGAATTGCGACCATGTGGTTCACTCGACTTCCTCCACGGTTTATATCCAGCTTCGATGAATTGGCAAAAAAATTTGTAGAATAGTTCAGGATACATGCCACTCAGCCTAAGGACGTGATGTCCCTATCCAATGTAATCCAAGCTCCAGGGAGTCGTTAAAGGAGTACTTACAGAGATTTCATGTTGCAGCTACTAAAGTTAGCAACCCAAATGACTACGCAATTCTGATGTCTGTGATGCGAGGAGTGGATCCGGATTCGAAGTTTGGAGATTAGTTGGCAGGAAAGCCTTCGACTATGCTAGAGCGTTTTTATTCGAAGGTTCATCAATTCATAAGAAGAGAGGAAGCCAGGTAGACAAGGCGAGATAAGGCACCAGGGCCGGGTCAGGAGACTGTGAAAAGCAACATTGCTATAAAACAATTCGGTGAGAACTCAAGGAAGGTTCAGGTCAATGTCCAGAATAAGCCCGGGCAATCTAAAGGGTCTGGAGGAGGAAATCCTAGAAAGAAAATAGAAGCAGGAAAATGGAAGCTAATGATTCCAACCTACAACGAATACACTCCTCTGAATGCATCTCTAGAAAATATTTACCTATCAACCTGTAATACTTTCCAATCACTACAACAAAAAGACCCTTTAATGGCGTTTAAAAAACGTTATAAAAGGCTTTTATAGCGTTTTTATAAACGCTGTAAATCAACATGTTGTTATAAATCAAGAACCTATTATTGCAACTGAAAAAATGCTATAAAAAACATGTTTTTTATAGCGTTTTGAACATGCTGTAAAAAGTCTTATTAATGACATTCCTAACACGCTATAAAAGGCTTTTACAGCGTTTTTATAAACGATGTAAATCAACATGTTGTAATAAATCAATGATATATTATCGCAAACAGAAGAAACGCTATAAAAACATGTTTTTTATAGCACTTTAAACACGCTATAAAAAGTCTTATTAATGGCGTTCTTAACAACGTTTTAAAAATCATTTTTGTAGCACGTCCATATCCATTACCACGTTATAATCGACAAATTTACATAAAAACAATGTACCATTACACACAATCATATAGATCACATTAAACTAAAAATAACTAACCATTCAACATTCACATAGAACAATACACAATATATCGTAATATTTAATGAACAATACATTAGAAGTGCAAAAAATACAAGTGATAAAAAGATCGTACTACACATGACGATTAAATATGCAAACCAAAAAAGTTGTTGCTTCAAAAGAACTTCAAATCGCTAATATACAACAGCATGTTGTCGTTTGTATGCACCATAGATGGGTAATTACCTATGAAAAAAAATTCAACAATTAGCAATTATAACTATACATATATATGTGTGTGTGTGTGACTTAATTATATAAATTTAATTAACACTTGATTAATTTATATGAAAATTGATTAACTTAGTTAATTTTTATAAAATTAAATTGATTTATATAAACTTTATTCAATTTTATAAAATTTAGTTTATTTATATAATCATATGGAAATGATATTAATAACATATGGAATTTCCTGAAATGGATGTAAATTTTGTTCAAAATACTTTATTCAATGATTGCATGTGTATCGTTGTAAACTTATTATTTTTTATAAAACTTAATTAAATTTTATGAACTTATTAAATTTTATAAAAAACTGTTGGCTTATTTGATTATTATAAAATTTAATTAACTTAGTTACTTATTTTAAACTTAGTTAATTTTTTGTTGTTGTTGTTGTTATATTATTAATATTATTATTTTATTTTATTACTATTATTATATTATATTATTCTTCTTCTTCTTCTAAATTTAGTTAATTTTTATAAACTTAATTAGTTTTTGTAAAACTTAGTTAACTTAGTTAATTTTTATAAAACTTAATCAATTTTTATAACAATTTAACAAAGATTTCAAAATAGAGAACATGATTTTTATAAAACTAACTTTTATAAAACTTAATTAAATTTTATGAACTTATTTAATTTAAAAAAACAGTTAGCTTATTTAATTATTATAAAACTTAATTAACTTAGTTAATTTATTATTATTATTACTATTATATTATTATTCTTCTTTTAAATTTAGTTAATTTTTATTAACTTGATTAATTTTTATAAAGCTTTGTCAATTTTTATGACAATATAACAAAGATTCCAAAATAAAGAACATGATTTTTATAAAACTAAATTAATTTTCATAAACTTTAGTTAATTTAACTAGAAAAATTCAAATTTTGTTGATTGTTATAAAACTCAATTAACTTAGTTAATTTTTATATAACTTAGTTAAGTTTGTATAAAACTTGATAACATAGTTAACTTTTTAATAAATTAGTTAATTTTAATAAAGTAAGTGAATTCTTTTAATTTTAATTATTTTTTATATAACTTAGTTATCTTAGTTAAATTTTTATACTTAGTTAATTTTTGTATTTATTTAAATTTTATTAATATTTAGATATTAATTTAATTTTACGAAACTTAGTTAATTTTTAGAAAATTATTTAATTTTTATAAAACTTGATTTAACTTAGTTAATTCTTATAAACATTGTTCATTTTATAAACTTATCGGATTTCATGAAATTTCGACAGCACCTCCTTTGCGCGGTTAGTACTTTTCCGCACAACCCAATTCAATATACATTTACACGTTCAAAACAAGATCGGATTTATATCATATATAACAAAATATACTTCATAATAACGTACACATTCAAATGTATAAAAACATACCTTTTATTAGCAACTTTAGCTAGCAATCTTCCATATAGCAAAGGAATATTTTGTGTACCTATATAGCAAAGTAAAGTGAATTTATTATGCAATCCGTTCTTTGAAAATTAATTATGATATAAATATAATAGCTGTATTATACACTCCATATTCCCGGCTCTACAATAAATCGATTGAAGATGTTTTTTATGCAAACATGTGTTTTTCTAGAAAGTGTAACACTTATAATATAATAACATATAACATACATGAGTATATTTGTAGAAACTGTAACATTCTTCCTTGAGTACACAGAGAGACCTGGAGAGGTTTCTAAGGTCCCATAACCTGCACATTGTGTCATGGTTTTCTATAGCTAGTGTGTGGCCTTCTCACGAAGCCATACTGATGAGGACAGGTAACCTAAATTCCCCTTTTGGCTACTTATAGTTTGAAATTTTTCAATGAAACACTAGTTGTTAATTCCATTATATAATAGAATTAACAATGATACAGGTTGTTAATATGTTCCAGATAGTGCATCAGTTAATAATCAATCTGGGCTGCCAACGAGTAACAACAACAACGATTTTTTCCTCTGCACTGACTGATGTTCCCTACCATGAATAAGAAATAACAAGGTGTTTAGTAAATGTGATGCAACTTGAAATATGTTAAGTTGTTAACCTGTGCTGATTGATGTACGGTGACAACTTACACTTACAGACCAAGAATATGAAAGTTGATTCAATAAGGTGAAGCTATTGGCATCATATATCCTAACGCAATAAATAATTTTCAATTTTTAGGAATTTTATTGACTCCTTACTTGGATTTTCCACTTAATACCGGGCAAATTTGTAACGAATAAGGGAAAGAAAGAAAAAAATGTGAAGCACAAGCCGATAAGTCAACCTCTTACAAAGCCAATCAAAGTTTGAATCTTCAAGAATCCCATTTCCAAATCATGTTGAGGTCTCTCCTAATAAAGCACAAAATAAATAAATAAAATGGTAAACAGCGAGCAAGAAGACATGCATAAATGCCCTTATTTTATGTAGTTTCAATTTTCGTTGGACAGAAAATGTAGTGTGGGACTTTATGAAGTTAATCAGTGCCTTAAAAAATCCACAAAAAGAAACTCATCCAATAATATAGCATATTACAATTACATGACTTCCTTTATATCAAATGGTATGAACAGAAGGGATGGTCGAAACTGTGTCAGAAAATACCAGTACAATCACAGTCACTGCAACCATGGTTCAACAGTGTAATTAGTAGCATAATATACATAATTCTACATTTGTCTGAAAACAATGGTCCTAATTTAAAAGCTCTGAACTTAACCATGTGTATACATGACTATAATGGAATACCGGTAATCCAAAATCATCTTAAAATATTCATGACAATATAATACAGGTAGGTTGCAACCCATATGTACATGAACATAAATATTAATCATGTATTGTAGATTGATCGTTAAGGTGTAGATTATATAATAAAATTATTATGTGCTGAGACTAAACGAGGCCCTACAGCCGAAGCAAGGGACAATTCATAAGAATTTACGGTCAAATGTGTGTTTGAAAGATTTTATTTTTGTCCAACAATTAAATGCATAGAAAAATACTATCAATCATTGAAGAAATGATTTTGCATAATCAAACATCAGAGCTATTATATAAGTTTTATGATCACTAGAGATATAACTTTAAGATAATAACAGTACCATGTCTATCTATCATCTTCCCATCCTTTTCTACATCTCTACTACCAGCTGAACCTAATGAAGTGATGAAAGGTTATCCAAACATACTTTTTTTTCTTTATACCGTAGTTTGTATCTATAAAACTGCACTCATGTGACACCATAGCAAAAATAAAAACTTACATTTTGAAATTTATGATTTTTATGCTCGTTGTATGTTTTGTAAATAAGAAGAAAAGCGAAACTGATGGAGAAAATGTTGTATGGTTTGCACATTTTATTAAGTCTAACTAGGTACTCTTATATTTCTGTATATGCTATAACGAGTGATAATAGTTAAAAAGAGGAGAAATAAAGGTATGGCCTTGGTGACTGGCAGTCTGTCATTATACACAAGTACTTTCCTAAGTTCAAGCAAATATTAGAATTCGGCTATTTAGTTAGATTAAGGTGAATATTATAAACATGTTCCTAAATTATATTAAAATTTTAAGCATAACATTTATATGTATCATTTAGAGTCGCATAACAAATAAATTTTATACTAGCAAGAAAATATGAGTTATGCCAGTGGTAAAGAATTAAAAAAGTGTTAAAACTTAGAAACTTTTACAGTCCATACAGAAGTAACTATAAATTAAAACAAGCATGTTTCTTACACCTAGCCACAATTAATTTTATTTTATCTCTAATTCTCTTCCATATTTTCTCCCTCTCGAACCAAAATACAAAAGAACATGCATGTTACTTTATAAGTTTATAAATAGTCAGACAACTAAAGTTGATATTCTATGCAAATAACTCCTTTTGTTACTAGTAGGGTTAAAAAATATATTTAGCATTTTTCTATATAAAGAATCCAAATTTATGTAAAAATAAATAAATAAATAATACTAACGAATACTAAAATAGTTGAAAAGACCAATCTTTTACACATAGTTAAGAAGATTAAATTGGTTTATATGTTAACTAGAAAATTAAAAATAACCACAAAAATTGTGGCTGAGTTTTTTATCCTTGCATGGAATTACAAATACACTTAATACTTTCAAGTTTGTGGTTATATAGTTCGTTTGCTGATTGTCTATTAGTTTTCAATTTTAGTAGAACAATCAAATATGAATTCAGTCAAAATATGGGAACAAGAGATAAGATCATGGAGCATCATGAAAGTCTGTGCGAATTCTATTTCTCCCCACACCAGTTTGTGCTTCTTGTGTGCCAAACATTTTAGTAAGGTCATTAGTACCAAGTGTTTTCTTTGCAAATAATCTTTTGTGATCATTAAATGTTTTAAAAATGTAATAAACAGTGAAAGTTTTAACATAATAAAAATGCTTAACATTTAATAGTTTCAATTAACCACAAAACACGTACTTTAATAAACAATTAAGCACGTTTTATTAGAATAAAGAATGCATGCCCTAAGACAGTGTGGACCACAACTTACATTCTCACTTTCATCAGAAAAATAAAATCAACAGGCAGCTAAGTTCAATTCTAAGACACATTTGCATGCCGAAATATACAACCAAAGATAGATGAGAGAAATGACTAAATTTATCAACATATTATATAAGCATTTTTGATGTATTGGATCCGTTGAATAATATTTCAATTCAATTTATTCACAGTTGGAAGTACTAGCTTTCAATTAATTTAATGAATGTGGTAGTATAAAATATTCCATAATTCAAAGCGCTTATTATTTTCTTCAACATACAACAATCAGAAGCTTGAAATGTATCTTGTTTTCTAAATATTTACTGATACATGTACTGATTGCACTGTAGTTATATATAGCTACATTTGGACTAACACATAACTTATCGTAGGCTTTAAAAGCAACGTTTACTTTGACTTTCAGTCAAAATTAAACTAAATCCCAAAATTTCTGATATCCCATTAAGAAATAATAATATATTAACATACCTATGTTCTTCCTCTGTCCATGGAATCCCTTTTCTCCTCTCCTGCTCAGCTTTCGAACATCCATTCCCACTATTTCCATTCCTGCCATTATTTTGCATCTCCGAATACGGTAAATTTTCATTTTTATCCTTCTCCTTTACCTCCTCTCCCACATAATTCGGAATCGGAATCCTACCATCCTCAATCGCATCCAAATCCTCTAACAGCACCTCGTAATGCAGCTTCACCTCCGCCGCGCTCTTCGTTGCGACTCTGCTGGCGATCTCGCTGTAGTAGAAATCGTCGTTTTCGTCTCCATTGTTGAACTCGAGCTCCGCAATAGCGTATTCACCAGATTAGATCTTTTCATGATATAATAAAGAATTAAATTAGAGTTTTCGAAGCATGGAAAATTAGGGTTTTCGGCATATATCGAACCAAATTGATTAAACCACACAACCATATTAGGGTTTTCATAGCATGGAAAATCAGAAGGTTGAGAGAAGTCGAAGAAGGAGTCTGGGTGAATAATTAAAATGAGAGGGAACGAAATGTTTTGCCGCTCAACCTTTTGATTTTTATTTTATTTTGTTCACAGAGCTTAGTAACAGCGTGTATACGGTAGACACGGCGTATTTACAGAACTAGATAGTGAAAAAGACTGCACATTCTTCCAAACGCTCTCTTGCCTTGCTGTCAATGATATATTTTCTTGTAGTGAATGCAGAAAGCCACGTCCAAAGGAGTCAATAGAGGAACAAAAGTGGACTGGGAAGTATTGCCGCTTCTATAAGACTTACGGGCACAATACAGAGGAATGTAGACACCTCCACAATGCCATAGAAAAGCTGATTGGACAGAAAAAGTTGCAGGAGTTTATCAAGAACCCATAGGAAGGTAGACAAGGAACATCAGACCCCGGACACAGGAAAGCTCCACGCCATCCAAAGGTACCTGATCGAACTGTAGGTAGACTAGTCATAAACACGATAGTCGGTGGACCTCACCCTGCGGATATGAATTGGCAGGAAATGGAATGGTATGCTAACTCCCTAAGGTATGCAGATTTTGAGTATTGTTCAAATACGGAGGACGGGTCCCCAGCTAAGCAGCAGCGAACAATGACGGGACGATATAGTTTTCAAGAGCAGAGATGCTGATCTGGTGGAAGTTCCTACCGCTGACCCGACGGTCATCTCCGCGACAATCGGGCTAGCATTTATGAAAATAATTTTGATTGATTGTGAAAGTTCTGTTAACATCATCTTCAAGAAAGCATATGACCAGATGAAGATGGAAACGAAGGATTTAAAACCATCTAAAGCTCGTATCCATGGCTTTAATGGTACAGCAACCGATGCAGTGGTATATGTTGAATTGCCAGTTGAACTTAGGCATGGAGAACGTAGAAGAGTGTGAATCTTGCCTTTCATCATTTTGGATGTCGATTCTTCGTACAATGTGTTTCTGGGTCAACCGGCCCTGGCAGTGTTCCGGGTAGTTTTGGCCCCTTGGTGTTTAACTTTGAAATATCTGATAGACAAAGGAGTTGGTGTTGTGCATGGTGATCAGGAAACTGGTTGGGCATGTTATGTGGTTGATCTAAGAGAGGCCCAGTGGAGAGAGAAAGGAAAGGTTGCGAACAGCTCCGTCCACAACCGGATCACTAAAAATTGACAAGTAGTGCCCGAGCCCTGGCTCGAGCAACACGATCGGATCTTTAGACATAGATCCGAGAGATAATGATGAGGAACCCAGGGAAGAAAAAGCAGCACCGGCTGAGCTGACGATTGACATTCTAGTCAACCTAGATGACCCATCGCGAGTACTTAAGATTAGATCACAAATCAACCCCTCGATGGCCGAGGATCTCACTGATTTCCTCCAAGCAAATCTGGATGTTTTCTCTTAGACACATTCTGATATGTGCGGGATTTCTCTCGCTATTGCGAGTCATATGTTGAACATAGACCCGAGGTACGTACTGGTAAAGTAGAAAAGGAGAGGCATGGACTCGAAGAGGTTCTCTACTCTTAGAGAGGAGGTGGACAAACTCAAAGCCAATGGGTTCGTCCGCGACGCCCTTTACCCTAAATGGGTGTCTAACCCCATGCTAGTGAGAAAAGAAAACGGGAAATGGAGAACCTACTTAGATTACTCTGATCTGAACAAAGCATGCTCTGAGGATAGTTTTCCTTTACCCAAGGTTGACCAACTGGTCGACTCAACAGCAGAACACGAGTTACTGTCATTTATGGATGCGTACTCAGGATATAATCAAATCTCGATGCACATTTCAGACCAATAACACACCAGATTTGTCACAGACATTGGGCTATATTGCAATGTAGTGATGCCTTTCGGGTTGAAAAATGCGAGAGTGACTTATCAGCATCTGGTGAATCGAATGTTTAAAGACCATATAGGTAGAACAATGGAAGTCTATGTGGATGACATGCTCGTGAAGTCACGGCAGTCAAATGACCACATTCGAGACTTAGCGGAAATATTTGATATACTCAAATATTATGGAATGAAAATCAATCCTTTGAAGTGTTCCTTTGGCGTTGCGTCAGGGAAGTTTTTGGGTTTCATTGTTTATGCATGGGGAATTGAAGCTAACCCGAAAAAGATTCAAGTTATTCGGGGCATACAAGTGCCCAAAACTATAAAGCAAGTACAAAGCTTGAACAGCAAAAGCAGCCGAGTCGATTCATATCCAGAGCCACAGATAAGTGTATTCCCTTCTTTGATGTAACAAAGAAAGGAAAGAGAAATTTCGAATGGACATCCAACTGCGAGGACGCATTCCGAGCTTTGGTAAGGCATTGAAGAAAGTCCCCCGATGCTGTCGAAGCCTATAGACCATGATGTATTATATGTGTACTTGGTCATATCCCAGTATGCTATTAGAACGGCTTTGATTCGCAAAGAGGACCGAGTCCAAAAGCTGGTTTACTATGTCAGTAAATGTTTAAAGAGGGCAGAAAGAAATTATCCTAAGGTTAAGAAACTGGCCTACTGCTTGGTGATTGCATCACACAAGCTTCGTCCATACTTTCAGGCACACTCGATCAGTATTTATACCAATAAACCCTTGCGTCGGGTTCTCCAACGACCAGAAACCTTTGGAAGAATGTTAAAATGGAATATTGAGTTAAGTCAGTTCGATATTACCCACCTATCATAAAGGGCCATACAAGGGCGAGCGCTATCAAACTTCATCGCTGAATTCACCGTATCAGACAAACCAAACAGTCACGATGCCATTCCCCCCATTCGATGGAAACTGTACACTGATGGGGCATCTAACGACCGTTGCTCTGGGGCTAGTATAATTCTTGTAACTCTCGAATGTGAGGATAGTTATTTTCAACTCCCGAAAGTCGACATCAATACGTCCACTGTATCAACTGCCGAGCAATCGAATGCCCGAAACCGAACCCTTAGGTTTAAGAAGAAGAAAAGGATAGAAGAAGAAAGAAAGAAAAGCAACAGAAACAATATCAGAATCTCACAATCGCAGCGGAACAACATATAATAGATAAATGAATAATCTTTAAATCAAAAGAACTGTATCAGTTATTACATTACATCACATTATCATTACATTATCGGAGTGTACAACAACAAACAGCGGAAAAAGAAATACTATATACTAGTTGATATGCCATGCCATCCAGCTTGCTCCTTGAGCTCCACAGCATCTCCTGAATTCCAGAATGACATGATAACCTGACTCTAGATTGCCCGTGTAGAAATTGGTGGGCACCCAGAGTTTAAGAAGGAAACAATAAACTCCAGGTCAGTCATGGGACAGGTGTGAGAACTTAAAACAGTTTATCTTTAAAAAAACAAACAAGGAATATTTTTAAAATAGATTCGCAATGCTTTCGGAAAATGAAACTACCATAAGGCCTCCCGCACGCACACACAATGCAAACGCAGAATCGAAGGAGATTTCTCCTTATGATAGTCAAACATGCTTGATACAAGAAATTTTCTAAGATATTGTTATTATAAGTGCAAAGTATAGGAAAACATTTTGAAAGTATAATATAAATCTTAGCCAACATAGACATTTTGAATTATGCCTACTATAGCTACCATCTAAACAGTGGTGACCACCATAAGTAAATGGCAGGTAAAACAACTAAAACCGTACAAGGTACGTATTGGAGTTTGGATTTCCAACAAATGGTCAGGCCAAGGAACTTTCCATTGCCACATGGAGACGCCTCTGGAGAGACGCCCCGAGAACCTAACCGGATCTCTGCCAACACAAGGCCGGGTTACCTCTGCAAAAGTAGGACTGACACGAGTATGCCATCCCCCGGTTGTAAACAACCTTTATCTGAGGATCCTCAACCAACATCAATCACAAAGTCATATATATTTGCGACATTCACATAAGTAAGTATCTGGGCTCCATACCATGATACCACTTCTATCTAGAAGGAAATGACATACCCTAAGGGGTGCTACTCCCTAGAACCTTGCTGCATCTTTCCTGTTTCAAACATTACCGGGGTGTGAGGTCCGACGAAGTCTCGTCCATAAAGCTACGCTTTTCACAAAAGCTATGCTTTGATCAACAAATGCTCAGCCGCACTTCGTATGCCACATTACCAAATTGGGAATATATCACTAGTAACCATCCACTACATAACCTCTGAGCTCGTACGTCTCAGAGAAGGGTGTTAAGCTAAGAGAATAAATTCTCCGCCACCAACAGAAATATATTTGATAGAAACCAACTTTACATATCAAATTGTAACATCAGACACACATCCATACAAGTCCGTTCCGGGATTGAACGGAACCGAAGGCACTTCCAAAGAAGCCCTTGCAATTCGGATATTCACTAATCACGACCGGAATTCCCATCACAAAGGGTGATAAAATCTCTATATCAGAGATCAGCAGATGCAGAGTCATTCGACGGTAATCCTTCCGTTTTCAAAAATGTCCGGTCTTCAACACCGGTATTCAAATGCTATCCATTACGACATATCGCTATTCGGAATGGGATTTATGACACAAAGGTCCTCTCCCGGCTAAACCGAATATCGAGCACTTATTTTAAAATAAGTGTAGCATTCGAATTCAAGCAAATCACAACAAATACCCATTTAAAGGTAAATATTGATAGTCGGTTATTTAACTGTCAATTGATATGCCTGACATCACCAAATTCCAAATAATTTCCCAAATTATTTATTTTCCAAAAATATCTTTATAAGATATATTTTCCCACGCTTCAACCATTTGAAAACAAATTTCAATCACTTTTCACCCTTTACAACTTTTGAAAACAAATTTCAAATCATTTTCCTTACGCGGAAACATTTCCAAATATTTATTCATTTTCACTTCAAAATGGTTCATTTAACCCAATCAAATAAATCCTTACCGATTTACTTTAAATTTATGTTCCAAATCCGTAAATTTATTTCCACACTTCAAAAATAAATCAATGTTTATTTTTAAATAAATTTCCCTTTCCTTTATAAATTCCATGGTGAATTCACATTTCCAAAATATCTATTAATATACGATTATCAAATCGATTTCAAATATTCACTTTCAGTTTATCTTTAAAAGATATAATCTAAAAACATTTCACTTCATATTGGAAAAACATTTCCATACTTATTTAATAATAAGTAATTCACAAATCTATTTATTTTCAACATTTGGAAAATATTCAATATACTTAAATCACAATTAAGTATATAATTTATTCTTTAAGGAAAACATTCTCTTAAACAAATTCATTTGAGTCAAAACGAATGTTGCGTAAAACATCGTTACGACAACCCAACATCACTAGTATAGGGATTCAAAATTAAGATAGATATATAAATCCCAATACTATATAAAACATTTCCTTTCGAAAATCATTACTATAACAACAGTGTTATAGTCCACCATTTCCTTTTATTTCTCAAAACGTCTATTTCGAAAATGAATATTGAAATTTATGGTTTTGATACTTAGTACATTTTTAAAACGTCTTTAAATCGTTTTAATTCTATTTAAAATATCACTTCCCTAAAACTTTTCTTTAATATATTATTCACTGTCCAAAATCGTGAATATACTTCGTTAACCAAATTCAACGTTTCTACACATTTTATTTATAGGATTATCCACTGTCCAAAATCGTGGATATATCTCCTTTAGTAAGCTATAATAATTAACTTATCAAAATAAGTCGTTTTTCGGATTATAAAACAATGTTTATAAATTCCATTGATATTTTATAACAACTTCAACTTATAAAATCACTTTATTAACAAATTCTATCCATATCCCATTTACACGCCAAAATCCAAATTATAAGCAAATTACTTATAATTCTTTATTTACAAATTCATTCATTTTATAACTTCACAAATCGTAGATTCTATTCTTTTATAAAATCCATTTATAACATTATTTTAAAACATTTTCAACACTCCTTTAAAATTTCATCACTTGATTTATAAAAATAAATCCAATTTTTATAAATTATATATATATATATATTAAGCTTTTATAATAAATTCAAAAATCTCCATGTAAACTATTTTATAAAATCATTAACTCCATATTTAAAAAATCACATTTCAACTATATTTCTCAAAATCATAATTTTTATAACATTAAAATTATAACGTTTATTTATTTAAAATGAATCAATTCCAAAATTCGATAAAACGTATACTTTCAAAAATCACTTTAAAAACCCTTTAAAAATTTGGAAATCATCACTTTAACACTTTTAATTTTCCAAAATAGGCCCAATGCTGAAACAGCACTAAATATAACAATCATGGCATCCAAAACATCATATATCATATGATAACAGAATATATCACAAATATCTGTAAATAAATCCATATTGTTGAGGAATCCATTTGGATCCCTCCAACCTGTTTCCCTACATCCATAGATGTTAGCATAATACCAATCCCGTTTCAAGACGAAATATCGCGGTATATTGGTTTATAAAAATATCATCCGCTATTATGCGGCGCAATAGGGTCTCATCCGCTATATAATGCGAGAAATCAACTCCAAGTACATATATAATACCAATTCCACTTCAAGGTGGAATATCGTGGTATATGTTTTTAATAAATAACATCCGCTAAACATACGGCGTATAGGGTCTATTTCAATACAACAGATAGCAATTTATCATTCAATCACACAATCAAGCAATTTTAAATCTAACTATTCAAAATTTAAATCGAAACAATTTCGATTAAGTGAGAAGTTCTCACCTTGTTTCCAATAACAGTTGCAGTGTGTGCGAACGCGCTGCCTTCCAGCTCGATTTCCAGCTACATCCTTGCTCGAAAATTCATCATCACTGTATAAATCTGACGATCTCACTTGGCTCTTCAATGTTGTAGTTGGAAGTTTTTCTTAATTGTTCACGAATTGGAAGCAATTGAGGGAAGAAGGTGACAATATTTCGGCCATTCGAAATTATTAATGGCGGCTAGGGTTTACTGATTAGGGTTTGTTGCAAATGAAGATAATAACGTCCTTATGTAGAAAATTGCCCAAAAACACTATTCATCCGAGATTTTTCGAACTCCAAACAAAGCGTGTCGGCTGACGTTTTTAGGGTTTAACCCGCGTTCCGGACACAATGGAATAGGTATCGAGAGCCAATTCGATCATATGTGCGAGTTACGGAAACAAACGATCTAATTTAAATGAAATCGATTAAACTAATTTCTATGCGTTTTGGCTTGCCCCGGACAAACCGTAAATCAAATTGACACGAAATTTGAAATCTTATAATAATATAACATTACGGATCCGATGAAACTAGTTTCGTCGAAATCCGAGACTGTTTGAAAAATGGCTATTTTAACTCGTCAATTAAATATTAAAATATTCAATTTCTAAAATTTAACTTTAAATTCGATTTTAAAAATTCTATAATATCATTCTAACTCCAATATGATTTAATACAACTTTACCAATCAATTTTAATCACATTAAACCAAATTACCAATTATTTCTGTAATTTCGTATATTAATTTATCGATTTAATTATCCAATTAAATCTAGATATTCGAAATAAAATTTATTCGACTTACAAATTTTACTTGTTAGTATTTAAAATCAATTAAATATACGAATTTCAAATGACAGAAATTCTGGGTCGTTACAAACTTCCCACCTTCAAAGAATTTCGTCCTCGAAATTAGCAAGTAAGAAAAAGTTACAGAAACCATTAACTTTTCAAAACAAATTATTCAAATTAAATTTCAAATTCATTTGAGTGTTTAACTTTCCCAAAATGCATAGTTAAACTTCTTACAATAACTTCGCTAATTTTTCAAATCATACTTAGTTATCCTTTCAAAATCAACTATATCGTTTAACTTTTCATTCCAAAATCAAAGTTATAGTTTTCCAAAATTTTCCAATTTTCTCAAAAATATTCTAACGCCTTAATTTTTTTTTAAAAATCGCCATAGTCTCCTTTGAGCGGCTCGATCCGAAAAAAATGGCACTATATATCACAAATATACATCTCATCGAAGTAATGAGGCATCCCGTAGGGAAAAAAGTGTAAAAGTACGATATATAATCCGAGATATGTACCTTATATATTATTAGCGAGCATATACAACTAATATAGCATGAAAGAGAGCTCCAAAAGCAAAGCAAGCGCAATCCACACCTACTAAACACTCAACAACAATGAGAAACATGTATATAGAAAATAATATCAATATACAACATATATCACTACAACAACTACATATGCCAATGTAGCAAATGCAACAAAAGCAACAAATCCAACCATCAACCAACTATCATCCAACTACATCTAATATCTATCCAATCAATCAATAACCAAATCAATATAAATTCACTTCTCATTATATTTAATGAATTGGTTTTTCATTTAATCACATTTGATTCATTAACATTGGACTTTACTAATCTTCATTTTCAATTAGTTTATATTCACTAATTTACATTCAAATCAAATTTCATAGCTTCCAATTTTATCAACTACTTTAGCTTTCAACTTCATTAATTCAGCTTCATATGGATTTTTTTATTCAATCCACTGGCAATCATCTAACAAACAATGTATATCCAACATTACCTAATTTCTTTACTTTGCTTACATTCATTTAATTTGGTTCATCACTTTTAATTCCAATTGGTTGATATTAAATCGACTTCCATTCAATTGTTCAATTTCCAATTTACTATGGTAGCAAATCCATCACACAGAAACTCGAAAATGATACTGATGATGCTACAGTCATCACCCTTATTATTTCCCAGCAATAGTAGTGAATTCAGTGCTTAATATTCTCTTAAAAAAATTCCTTTTATTCATAAATCACATTTATAAATCTTTTACTTATATAATTTCACTATTTTCTCTTTACTTATATAAGATCATTTCACAATTGTAAATCATATTAATTATAATTTCATACTTATAATTCTTCGCTTATACAATTTATTCTTTCACAATTGTTTTTATTTAGATTATTCAAACATCCTTTAATTAGCTTATATATATTCTTACATTTTCAACGACCAAACAATCAATTTATATACACTTTAATCATCTATGAAAAATTATTTACTTTATATGTAAAATATAATCAAGGTAAAATTATTTCATTTACCCAATTTAAAATGATGCTATGTCGGCTTGCCTCGTATAAGAGTTTAGAAATCCCTGTCGATAATATGGCATCCCACATAACGGATAAGCAAACACAATATAAAACAATTTCGTATTCACTAACAAATACGCGCTCGTATCTATTATTACACTAACACTCATTCTAGAGTACTACTAACTCTATCTCTAATGAGTAATTCCCAACAGAGCCAAAGTTGTCGCTTAACCAAAAGCTCTGATACCAAATGTGAGGATAGCGATTTTCGACTCCCGAAAGTCGACATCAATACGTCCACTGTATCAACTGCCGAGCAATCGAATGGCGGAAACCGAACCCTTAGGGTTTAAGAAGAAGAAAAGGATAGAAGAAGAAAGAAAGAAAAGCAACAGAAACAATATCATAATCTCATAATCGCAGCGGAACAACATATAATAGATAAATGAATAATCTTTAAATCAAAAGAACTGTATCAGTTGTTACATTACATCACATTATCATTACATAATCAGAGTGTACAACAACAAACAGCGGAAAAAGAAATATTATATACTAGTTGATACGCCATGCCATCCAGCTTGCTCCTTGAGCTCCACAGCATCCCCTGGATTCTAGAATGACCTGATAACCTGATTCTAGGCTGCCCATGTAGAAATTGGTGGGCACCCAGAGTTTAGGAAGGAAATAATAAACTCCAGGTCAGTCATGGGACTGGTGTGAGAACTTAAAACAGTTTATCTTTAAAAAAACAAACAAGAAATATTTTTAAAATAGATTCGCAATGCTTTTGGAAAATGAAACTACCATAAGGCCTCCCACACACACACACAATGCAAATGCAGAATCGGAGGAGATTTCTCCTTATGATAGTCAAACATGCTTGATACGAGAAATTTTCTTTGATATTATTATTATAAGTGCAAAGTGTAGGAAAATATTTCGAAAGTATAATATAAATCTTAGCCAACATAGACATTTCGAACTATGCCTACTATAGCTACCATCTAAACAGTGGTGACCACCATAAGCAAATGGCAGGTAAGACAACTAAAACCGTACAAGGTACGTATTAGAGTTTGGATTTCCAACAAATGGTCAAGCCAAGGAACTTTCCATTGCCACATGGAAACGCCTCTGGAGAGACGCCCCGAGACCCTAACCGGGTCTCTGCCAACACAAGGCCGGGTTACCTCTGCAAAAGTAGGTAACAACTGACATGAGTATTCCATCCCCCGGTTGTAACAACCTTTATCTGAGGATCCTCAACCAACATCAATCACAAAGTCATATATATTTGCGACATTCACATAAGTAAGTATCTGGGCTCCATACCATGATACCACTTCTATCCAGAAGGAAATGACATACCCTAAGGGGTGCTACTCCCTTGAACCTTGCAGCATCTTTCCTGTTTTAACCATTACCGGGGTGTGAGGTCCGACGAAGTCTCGTCCACAAAGCTACGCTTTTCACAAAAGCTATGCTTTGATCAACAAATGCTCAGCAGCACTTCGTATGCCACATTACCAAATTGGGAATATATCACTAGTAACCATCAACTACATAACCTCTGAGCTCGTACGTCTCAGAGAAGGGTGTTAAGCTAAGAGAATAAATTCTCCACCACCAACAGAAATATATTTGATAGAAACCAGCTTTACATCTCAAATTGTAACGTCAGATACACATCCATACAAGTCCGTTCCGGGATTGAACGGAACCGAAGGCACTTCCAAAGAAGCCCTTGCAATCTGGATATTCAGTAATCATGACCGGAATTCCCATCACAAAGGATGATAAAATCTCTATATCGAAGATCAGCCGATGCAGAGTCATTCGACGGTAATCCTTCCATTTTCAAAAATATCCGGTCTTCAACACCGGTCTTCAAATGCTATCCATTACGGCATATCGCTATTCGAAATGGGATTTATGACGGCTAAACCGAATAACGAGCGCTTATTTTAAAATAAGTGTAGTATTCAAATTCAAGCAAATCACAACAAATACCCATTTAAAGGTAAATATTGATAGTCGGTTATTTAACTATCAATTGATATGCATAACATCACCAAATTCCAAATAATTTCCCAAATTATTTATTTTCCAAAAATATCTTTACAAGATATATTTTCCTACGCTTCAACCATTTGAACACAAATTTCAAATCACTTTTCACCCTTTGCAACTTTTGAAAACAAATTTCAAATCATTTTCCTTACGCGGAAACATTTCCAAATATTTATTCATTTTCACTTCAAAATGGTTCATTTAACCCAATCAAATAAATCCTTACCGATTTACTTTAAATTTACATTCCAAATCCGTAAATTTATTCCACGCTTCAAAAATAAATCAATGTTTATTTTTAAATAAATTTCCCTTACCTTTATAAATTCCATGGTGAATTTCCAAAATATCTATTAATATACGATTCTCAAATCGATTTTAAATATTCACTTTCAATTTATCTTTAAAAGATATAATCTCAAAACATTTCACTTCATATTGGAAAAACATTTCCATACTTATTTAATAATAAGTAATTCACAAATCTATTTATTTTCAACATTTGAAAAATATTCAATACACTTAAATCACAATTAACTATATAATTTATTCTTTAAGGAAAACATTCTCTTAAACACATTCATTTGAGTCAAAACGAATGTTGCGTAAAACATCGTTATGACAACCCAACATCACTAGTATAGGGATTCGAAATTAAGATAGATATATAAATCCCAATACTATATAAAACATTTCCTTTCGAAAATCATTTACTATAACAACAGTGTTATAGTCCATCATTTCCTTTTATTTCTCGAAACGTCTATTTCAAAAATGAATGTTGAAATCTATGGTTTTGATACTTAATACATTTTTAAAACATCTTTAAATCGTTTTAATTTTATTTAAAATATCACTTCCCTAAAACTTTTCTTTAATATATTATTCACTGTCCAAAATCGTGAATATACTTCGTTAACCAAATTCAACGTTTCTACACATTTTATTTAAAGGATTATCCACTGTCCAAAATCGTGGATATATATCCTTTAGTAAGCTATAATAATTAACTTATCAAAATAAGTCGTTTTTCGGATTATAAAACAATGTTTATAAATTCCATTGATATTTTATAACAACTTCAACTTATAAAATCACTTTATTAACAAATTCTATCCATATCCCATTTACACGCCAAAATCCAAATTATGAGCAAATTACTTATAATTCTTTATTTACAAATTCATTCATTTTATAACTTCACAAATCGTAGATTCTATTCTTTTATAAAATCCATTTATAACATTATTTTAAAACATTTTCAAAACTCCTTTAAAATTTCATCACTTGATTTATAAAAATAAATCCAATTTTTATAAATTATATATTTATAAAGCTTTTATAATAAATTCAAAAATCTCAATGTAAACTACTTTATAAAATCATTAACTCCATATTTCAAAAATCACATTTCAACTATATTTCTCAAAATCATAATTTTTATAACATTAAAATTATAGCGTTTATTTATTTAAATTGAATCAATTTCAAAATTCAATAAAACGTATACTTTCAAAAATCACTTTAAAAACCCTTTTAAAATTTGGAAATCATCACTTTAACACTTTTAATTTTCCAAAATAGGCCCAATGCTGAAACAGCACTAAATATAACAATCACGGCATCCAAAACATCATATATCATATGATAACAGAATATATCACAAATATCTGTAAATAAATCCATACTGTTGAGGAATCCATTTGGATCCCTCCAACCTGTTTCCCTGCATCCACAGATGTTAGCACAATACCAATCCCATTTCAAGACGGAATATCGCGGTATATGGGTTTATAAAAATATTAACCGCTATTATACGGCGCAATAGGATGTCATCCGTTATATAATGCGAGAAATCAACTCCAAGTACATATATAATACCAATTCCACTTCAAGGTGGAATATCGCGGTATATTTTTAATAAATAACGTCCACTTAATATACGGCGTATAGGGTCTATTTCAATACAACAGATAGCAATTTATCATTTAATCACACAATCAAGCAATTTTAAATCTAACTATTTAAAATTTAAATCGAAACAATTTCGATTGAGTGAGAAGTTCTCACCTTGTTTCCAATAACAGTTGCAGTGTTTTATTTCGAATAAAATTAAACGCGTGTTTAATTTTACCCAAAATTTACACTAGCTCCAATCAACTCCAATCCAGCTCCATCACATAGTGTTCGTCAATACGAAGCCAACACAATTCGTTTGTCCAAAACGGACCTCGTATGAAAGAGTTACGGCATTTTAAAGTTCGTACGATTTATAAATAAAATTATATTTACAATTTTCTTTTTATTTTTAAACCTCTTTCAATCTGGACCGTGCATTTCCTTGATGAAATCAGGGCCGCATGCCCACTTTTCTTCTCCCCTAGTAAATTCACGCGCAACCGAACCCCACGCACGCCACTATCCATGAATTATCGCGCGACCCACGCTCGACTTCGCGCCGATCGAGTACCACCACTCGAAACGCCAACGCGAGCTCCACCGTCGCTGACGAGAACAGCAAGCTCAGCCTCCATCTCGTGTGGAAAAACGCATGTGAACGCGCTGCCTTCCAGCTCGATTTCCCGCTACATCCTTGGTCGAAAATTCATCATCACCGTATAGATCTGAAGATCTCACTTGGCTCTTCAATGTTGTAGTTGGAAGTTTTTCTTAATTGTTCACGGATTAGAATCAATTGAGGGAAGAAGGTGACAATATTTCAGCCGTTCGAAATTATTAATGGTGGCTAGGGTTTACTAATTAAGGCTTGTTGCAAATGAAGATAATAACGTCCTTATATAGAAAATTGCCCAAAACACTATTCATCCGAGATTTTCCGAACTCCAAACGAAGCGTGCCGGCTGACATTTCTAGGATTTAACCCGCGTTACGGACACAATGGAATAGGTATTGAGAGCCAATTCGATCATACGTGCGAGTTACGGAAACAAACGATCAAATTTAAATTAAGTTGATTAAACTAATTTCTATGCGTTTTGGCTTGTCCCGGACAAACCGTAAATCAAATTGACACAAAATTTGAAATCTTACAATAATATAACATTACGGATCCGATGAAACTGGTTTCGTCGAAATCCGAGACTATTTGAAAAATGGCTATTTTAACTCGTCAATTAAATATTAAAATATTCAATTTCTAAAATTTAACTTTTAATTCGATTTTAAAAGTTCTATAATATCATTCTAACTCCAATATGATTTAATACAATTTTACCAATCAATTTTAATCACATTAATCCAAATTTCCAATTATTTCTGTAATTTCATATATTAATTTATCGATTTAATTATCCAATTAAATCTAGATATTCGAAATAAAATTTATTCGACTTACAAATTTTACTTGTTAATATTTAAAATCAATTAAATATATGAATTTCAAATGACAGAAATTCTGGGTCGTTACACCGAAAGCCGATCAATTTGTTATGCATTGAAGCTCAATTTCCCAGCTACAAATAACGAAGCCGAGTATGAAGCATTGATTGCCGGCTTGAAATTTATCAGGGAACTGAGAGCAAAATCGGTTGAAATCTTTTATGACTCACAATTAGTGGTGTACCGGGTGCGGGGGATTATCAAGAAAAGGGACAGAGGCTTACCCCATACCTTGCTCGGGTTCAAGAGCTGTTAGCAGATCTAGAATATTATGATATTTTGCATGTCCCGCATGAACAATACAGAGAAGCCGATTCGTTGGCCAAATTTCCAAGTACTGGCAATACATAGCAAATGGGATGTTCCCGTCGAAACCTTGCATGCTCCGAGTACAAATGTGATGTAGATAGATTTCGTATTAGAAACAGAAATCGAGAAGGAATTATGGATGACCCCATTCAGGCAATACATGCTATACGGGGTCTTGCTCGAAAGAAAGAGGGAAAGATGACAAATCATTATAAAGCTTCGCGATATGTAATGCAGGACGGAATAATGTATCGAAAGGGATTCTCGGCCCCCTTACTCCGGTGCATTGCCCATAATGAGATAAAACGAGTCCTGAAGGAAGTCCATGAAGGAGAATGTGATGACCATACTGAAGGGTAGACGTTAGCAAATAAGATCCTCCGCTATGGATACTATTGGCCAACTGTAAATTGGGATGCTACAGACTACGTAAGGAGATGTGACAAATGCCAGAAGTATACCAAAATCTCGAGAGCATCGCCGACGGAACTCACACAAATGGTTAGTCCCTGGCCATTTGCAATATGGAGGATCGATATTATCGGTTCTTTACCTATATCCAAAGGTGGTGCAAAATACGCAATAGTTGCAGTCGATTATTTTATCAAGTGGGCAGAAGCAGAGCCCTTAGCCATGATCACTACCAAGAAGGTCATTAATTTCGTTGTACGAAACATTATATGCCGTTTTGGCCTCCCGTGGACTATCATTACAGACAACGGAACTCAGTTCAAAAGTAGGGAGTTCAAAGAATTTTTTCAAAAGTATGGCATTGAAAAAGGTTTGCAAGAGTTGCTCATCCAAAAGACAATGGACAAGTAGAAGCCGTGAACAAAATAATCAAGTGCATATTGAAAAAACGTTTGGAAAAGGCTAGAGACAAGTGGATGGATGAACTTCCAACAGCACTTTGGGATTACAGAACCACCCACAAGTCCGCGACTAGCCACACTCCATTCACATTAGCATATGGCACTGAAGATATTATACCCGTGGAACTTGAAGTTCCTTCACATCGGGTAACTCATTATGACCCTAAGATGAATCAGGATCTTTTACTAGAATCGCTGGACTTCGTTGATGAAAAAGTGAGGAAGATGATTTAAGGGCGATTGCATATAGGCACCTAGTCGCTCGATATTATAATGAAAAAGTCCGACTGAGAATCTTTGATGTGGACGATCTCATTTTGAAACGAGTTTTCCCGGTCCCGTCGCATATGAATCCCACATGGGAAGGTCCATACGTCATTGAACAGAGGCTTAGAGAGGGAACTTTCAAGCTAGCAACCGTTGATGGCATGACACTCCCCCGAGCATGGAAAAGCAAGAATCTGCGGCATTATTATACTTAGTCTATTTCTTTCGTATTTTAGTTGCAAGTGTTTCCATTATATTTTTATTTCGTTGATTCTTAGTTTTTGGCATGTAAGAAGACAATTTAGTTTGTTTTTATTAATAAATGCTTGAAGCCATCTTTTTCATGAATTATTAATATTTCCGTGTGTGATAATTCTATGGCAAAAAACCAAAGTTACATTATTCTGTCGGGCATATGAACGCGCACAATTCCAAAAAATCTCCATCTCCCTAGAGTGCGGAATAGAGTATTCTGAGTCCCCGGAGTGCGGACTAGAGTATAAATGACTTAAAATCTCCAAGTCCCTAGAGTGTGGATTGGAGTACTCTGAGTCCCTAGAGTGTGGACTGGAGTATAAATGACTTAAAATCTCCAAGTCCCCAGAGTGCGGACTGGAGTACTCTGAGTCCCCGAAGTACGGACTAGAGTATAAACGACTTAAAATCTCCAAGTCCTCAGAGTGCGGACTAGAGTACTCTGAGCCCTCGCAGTGCGGACTAGAATATAAACGACTTAAAATCTCCAAGTCCCCAGAGTATGGATTGGAGTACTCTGAGCCCCCAGAGTGCTGACTAGAGTATAAATGACTTAAAATCTCCAAGTTCCTTAAGTGCGAACTGGAGTACTCTGAGTCCCCGGAGTGCGGACTAGAATATAAACAACTTAAATCTCCAAGTCCCCAGAGTGCGGACTGGAGTACTCTGAGTCTCCGGAGTGCAGACTAGAGTATAAATGACTCAAAATCTCCAAGTCCTCAGAGTGCAGACTGGAGTACTCTAAGTCCCCGAAGTGCGGACTAGAGTATAAACGACTTAAAATCTCCAAGTCCCTAGAGTGCAGACTGGAGTACTCTGAGTCCCCAAAGTGCGGACTAGATTATAAATGACTTAAAATCTCCAAGTCCCGAGAGTGCGGACTAGAGTACTCTGAGTCCCCGTAGTGCGAACTAGAGTATAAATGACTTAAAATTTCTAAGTCTCCAGAATACGGACTGGAGTACTCTGAGTCCCCAAAGTGCGGACTAGAGTATAAACGACTAGAGAAATATCCAAGTCCCCAGAATGTGGACTGGAGTACTCTGAGTCCTCGGAGTGTGGACTAAAAACATTCTAAGTATCCTAAGCATGAAATAGAGGATCTACAATTCCAAAAAATCTCTGAGTCATATGGAAGCGAACTAGGGTTTATATAACTCACAAGATTTTGGATTTCGACCACAGTTATACAGTAAGATAAACAACAAAAGTCATTTGAAAGACAAAGAAACGAAGTTTTATTTATCAATCCAAAATGAGGTTCTGCTACAATCCCTCCAAAACTCGGAGTCAAAAGTCTATTTACATTGGCTATGAAAATAAATAGAAATAGTTACATAATCTAGGCTAACTCTCGTTGAATGAGAGTGACAACTACTTCTCTGGTTACTTTTCCTTCCTCGTTTTCTTAGGTGACTACTCCCCAACACGTTTTCGCTTGGACGCTTTGCTTGTTGGGGAAGTAACATTCGAGGAAGGAAGAGGAACTTCTAGTGGCATGGACCCACCAGGGAGACTGACCTTCAAAGGCCTGTTCAAAGGGTCATCTAGTTCCAGTATTTGTGGCTCGACCTTGATCTCAACTTTCTTCTTTTTCTCTTCCGCAAGTTGCTCCTTCATGCTCACTTTTGAAGTATGTCCGGAGGCGCCTGTAATCTCAAATTCGTAACTTTCTTCAATGAGTGGCGAATTTTCAGACTTGTCCTCGTCAAGCACCTCAATCACTTGAGCATCAGGACCAGGAATCTCTCCCTTTTGAATGGCCTCACCCGTCTTCTCCTTCTTCTCCGTGGCGTCATCGCTTCTTGGAGTTGGCTCAGGATCAAAACGACCTACACGAAATCATAAGAAGTGAACGTTAGAATACATTGACTACTCGCCAAAAACGACTGCCCATCGAAATTTAAGAAGAAAAGTTATGTACCGGTTTCTAGCTAGCTCTCAACCGTCCGGGGAGTGTCACCCTTTGGAATAGGAGATAGAACATGAATATCAAGGCCAGGTGTGACGCCCCACCTCTATACCCACGCTAGCCAAGGACACTACAGGGTAATGCCGTCAACTAACACGGAGAATAAGGCTGGTTAGGAGCGACTATCTATAGCCTTGCTCTAACTATCTATTTAATACATCGACGATAAACATACCAAGCAAGTCAACTTACCCAATGAATACTTAAAACAAAACCATAGGTGGTTGAAGGATCTATCAGAACGGAATATAACAACTCAAATGTAATATACATCACAGAACAGTAGATTATCATATACACATATACAGATACATAACAGAGTTTACAAAATAATACAAGTCAAGTGGTATAGCAAACCACAATATACAGACGAGCCAAAAGAATACATATATCAGAGTTACAAATAAAAGGACTACAAAAAAAGCTTTACCAAAAAGGAACAAGCTGAATAGTCCATGCGGAAGCAAAATAGGCTAAGTCCAAAAGCACCTAACCTGAAACATCTCGGTCTGACCCGAGTATAAAATACATGGGTCAGTCTAGCTAAACAAATCAGTTAGATAAACCGAACAACAATAAACCTGCAAGGTTACAAGGCATAACGAATATCTCTAAAAGAGATAACACAATCATCTATCAAAAGATGAATCATATAATAACAAGCCTCGTATCATCCGCAACTCATAGAAACAAAGGATAAGAATATCCCAAAACAAGCCAAAAGGCAAATGACAAATACCCATAAGGTATACAAGTTCCACAAGGTAAACGCTACGCATCATGCGGCTCAAAAAGACCAACACCGAAGGGCGATACCTAGGGAATATACATATGAATGAAACATCAGAAATTTGCTCGAGCTCAGTGCTGTACAAACAAGGATCCTGAGCCCAAAGACTCCAAACCCAATATCACCCATGCGGCTCATAACGACCAACATCGGAAGCGATACAATAGGGCAACCCAATATCACCCATGTGGCTCATAACGACCAACATCGGAAGCGATACTATAGGGCAACAAAGCCGAAGGCACAAACCAGAAGGTACAAACCCGAAGGCAACATACCCGAAGGCAACATACCCGAAGGAACAAACCGTAGTGGTGAAGGTCAAAGACCCAGTACTGGACACCACTAACTGGCGGAATGTGTCATAACTCTCAAAAAGGAATCCGAAAAGTGGTAGCGTGAGTCCCATAACCACTCGTTCGCACTAAACGGTTTACTATCTATTAGTCAATTTCACACTCAAAGCAGTACAAAGTTCACCTCATATCATCGGTAAACCAAACCCGAAGGTCAAAACGTTCAATTGAATAGGTCGGGGATTAATCGGAAAGATAAACGCACAGATTCATGGTTCGTGTTTTGCCCAACCGTTTAATCACCCTTCCACTTCGCTCGAAGTGCGAAATTGTGTGTGCTTTAAATAGAATTTATAAATTGGAGAAGCGAGCTTTTAATACGATTTGAAGAAATCATTTATAAAAACCCGTGAATAAAGTCAAAAAGGAATCATCAAGGTCAAATATGCATAAACGACTAATTGGAATCAATATGTATCGATTAAATTTGGAAAACTAAACGAACAAGGCAAGTTGGCAAAAAAATAGCATATTCAGACGTCTGAATCTGGAATTCAATTTCTTTTTCAAAAAAGGATTCAGGAGTCTGAACCCAAATTTTCAGACGTTTGAAGTAGGCAATATTTGGCCTATTTCCTTTCTGGTTGAAATTTAGCCAATTCAGACGTCTGCAATATAATTTCAGACGTCTGAATCTGGGGATGAAAATGTTCCCCAGAACAAAATTCAGACGTCTGAAATAAGGGTTTCAGACGTCTGAAACTTAATGTTCAGGAATTTCCTGAACCTAGGCCATTATGGCCAAACAAATCGAAAGCAATCGGATGCGTGTCGATTATGGGCTTACGTCAAACGACTACCCAACCTTAACAACACACCCAAACACTCCGAACAACATAAAACATCAACCATATAAGGTTTTACATAGATTTGGCTTCAAAAATCATAATTTGGCAATTTCACCAAAGCAAACCAAATTGAAAGCAAAAGCATATGAACAGGTGTTAGGAATTCATACCTAACATCAATGATATCAAAAGAAGTAGATGTGAGTTCAAAACTCACCTTTAACCCAAAAACAAAGAAGAAGGAGTTCAATTTGCAAGGAGAAGACCAACAAATCTCCACTTCTACTCAACTAGCTTCAATCTAAGAATAAAACAAGTATTTTCCTAAGTTAGGTTTAGGAAATTTCTGAGATTGAAGAGAGAAAGAGATAGAGAAGATGAAGAAGAGCTTACCAATAGATTCACTTTGATTTTGGAGCAAGAATCAAGTTTGCAAGAGAAGAAACTAGGGCTTGCAATTTCTATTTCCTTTCCCTTCCACCATTTTTAGTTTTTCTTAAGCTTAAGAAATGAAATAAGGTGAATGGATGAAGAGTAATGAGCTAGAGGGTTAAGAGGAGATTAGGGCTGAACCCAAACTCAAGCCCAATAGAGAAAGAGTCAAAATTTCACAAACTCCAAACATATCAAAGCTTATACTCAAAAAGATCGCAAACGCCATTTTGGAAACAATGGAAATGGTTTCGAGTTCCAATTCGGCCATTTGCAAAAAGTAACATTTCAGACCAAAAATCCGACTAACGACACTATATTTAAATAAAATATTTAAATATAAAATTGTTAAATATGCGGGTTGTTACAGATCTCCCCTCCTTACAAAATTGCGTCCCGCAATTCCTAGAGACGATATTTGTAACAACTACATATATACAACATTCAAAAGAAAAGGAAATAAGCTTGAGATGAAAAGATAAACTCACCATTTCCAAGCAAAGATAGAAAACCCGGATAGGATAGATCAATAAACTCTCTGGTTTCCCAAGTACAGTCATTGGGGTTAGCGGACCATTGAACTTTAATGAGCGGCACGTGCTTGTTCCGAAGGTGTCGCACCTCCATGTTAAGTACGCGAATAAGTTGGTGTACAATAGATAAGTCCGGTGAGACCTCAAGCTCAAGCAAATCAGGAGAATCAATAACAGAATCCGATTCCCGAAGACACTTCCGAAGTTGCGAGACGTGAAACACGTCATGAATGCCAGATAAATGAGTAGGAAGTGAAACTCTATAAGCCACAGGGCCAATACGTTCAGTAATAGAAAATGGTCCTATATAGCGAGGAGCCAATTTTCCAGTCGCACTGAAACGCATAACCCCTTTCAAAGGAGAAACACGAATAAAAACAAGATCACCAATCGAGAACTCAAGAGGCTTCCTACGGTTGTCAGCGTAGGATTTCTGGCGACTCTGTGCCTCTTTCATTCTCAACCGGATGAGATCAATCTTCTCAGAAGAATCACGAATAAAATCTGGACCAAGAATAAGCTTCTCTCCAGATTCCAACCAACAAGAAGGTGATCGACATGGCCTTCCGTATAAGGCTTCGAAAGGAGCCATACCGATACTAGACTGAAAACTGTTGTTGTAGGAGAACTCTACAAGAGGTAGGTGATCCTCCCAACAACCACCGAAATCAAAAATACAAATACGGAGAAGATCTTCCAAGATACGATTCACCCGTTCAGTCTGTCCGTCAGACTGCGGATGATAATCTGTACTAAAATTAAGCTTTGTTCCCAAAGCTTGCGGAAGACTCTGCCAAAAATGACTCGTGAATAAAGGATCACGGTCACTCACAATAGAACTAGGAACACCGTGAAGTCTCACGATTTCCTTGACATACAACTTAGCCAAATGCGAAGCAGTCCTATTAGACTTAATAGGGATAAAATGAGCAGATTTGGTGAGGCGATCAACAATAACCCAAATGCTAGAATGGCCCGATCTCGAACGAGGTAGGCCGTCAATGAAATCCATAGAAATCTGATCCCATTTCCACAATGGAATCTCTGGAGGCTGAAGAAGACCCAAAGGACACTGATGTTCGGCCTTAAAATGTTGACAAGTTATGCAATTACTCACATAACTCGCCACATCGTGCTTTATGCCTTCCCAATAATAAAGACGACGCATATCGGCATACATCTTACTACTACCAGGATGAATGGTATACTTAGAATGGTGACAATCATCAAGAATGTCATGCCTAAGTGCAAAATCAGAAGGCACAAAAAGACGGTTCTTCTTGCGAAGACACCCATGAGAATCAATGCTGAAATCCCGCAACGCCTCATCACAGGATCCAGACTCACAAAGATGAATAAGATGCAACAAATCAGGATCACGCCGTTGAGCATTGGCAATACGATCCAACAAAATAGGTCGAGCTCCCAAACTAAATAATAGAATAGGAGTATCAGAAGATGAACCTCGATCACGAATTTCACAAAAAGATAGAGTCTCAAGAATATCCCATTCGGCAAGCATCATAGAAATAACAGCCGAATGTTTGCGACTAAGCGCATCAGCAACATGATTACCCTTCCCAGGGGTATACCGGATATCAAAGTCATAGGAGGCAAGAAACTCGAGCCAACGTTGTTGTCTCATATTGAGTTCCTTCTGAGTGAACAAATACTTCAAGGATTTATGATCGGTATAAAGAATGAAGCGCTCGTCCAATAAGTAGTGTCGCCAAATCTTCAAGGCAAAGATAATGGCGGCTAACTCAAGATCATGAGTGGCATAGCGAACTTCATTCAAACGCAGTTGCCTAGAAGCATAAACAACTACCCGATCCTTCTGCATAAGAACAGCACCGAGACCACTACCACAAGCATTGGTGTAGACAACAAGATCATGATTCCCCTCGGGAACCACAAGAATAGGAGCATTAGTGAGAAGTTCCTTCAATGTCTGAAAGGAAACTTCACACTTGTCGGACCAATCAAAATGAATGCCTTTCCGAGTAAGGCAAGTGAGAGGAAGCACAACACGAGAAAAATCCTTAATGAACTGACGGTAATAACCCGCCAATCCAAGGAAACTACGAATCTCATGCACATTCTTAGGCCTCTTCCAATTCTGGATGGCCTCGATCTTTGAGGGATCGACAGAAATGCCATCGAAAGATACAACATGGCCTAAGAACTTAACCCTATTCTCCCAAAAATGGAACTTGGAGAATTTGGCTCTAAGCTGATGATGACGGAGAGTACTCAAGACAATTCTCAAGTGATTAGCATGCTCGGCTTCAGACTTAGAGTAAATAAGGATATCATCAATGAAGACAAGGACGAACTTATCGAGATATTCTCGGAATACTCGATTCATGAGATCAACAAAGAAAGTAGGAGCGTTCGTCAAACCAAACGGCATAACGAGACACTCAAAAGAACCATAACGAGTGCGGAAAGCGGTAAGAGGTATGCTATCCTCCGCGACTCGTAACTGATGAAAACCTGTGGCAAGGTCAAGCTGAGAAAAGACCTTAGCACCACTCAATAGATCGAACATATCATCGATCCTAGGCAATGGATATCTATTCCAGATGGTTAACTCATTATTTTGCGATAGTCTATGCAAAGCCTAAGAGTTCCATCAGACTTCTTCACGAAGACGATCGCGGACCCCACGGAGAAAAACTGGACTGAATCAACTGCTTGGACTCAATCTCTAAAAGCTGCTTCTTGAGTTCCTCATTTTCCTATGTAGACATTCTCATGGGAGGACGACTAACTGGCTGCGCGCCTGGAATGAGATAAATGCGGAACTCAATTGGCCGCTTAGGTGAAAAACCCGAGACAGACTCAAAAACATCAGAAAAGTCACAAGCAATAGGAATATGAGATATATCATCATCATCTCGCGAATCAAGAGAATATAAAGCCATTTCGGAATTATCCACATCCCGAAGAATAAGAGATAGCTGAGTAGGCGAATCCGGATGTCGAAGATATATAATTCTCTTCGAACAAACAATCCTGGCATCATATCTTACTAGCCAGTCCATACCCAAAATCAAATCAAATCCCAGACAAGAAATAACGCGCAGACTCGCACGAAAAGAAAAGCCACATAAAACAATCTCAACATCATCACAAAGCAAGCTGAGGGTCGTGGATCCCCCAATAGGATTTGCAATCCTTAAAGAAGTAACCAAACAAGAAACATCCAAAGATAAATCATCAACGAGCTTTTTCGATATGAAAGAATGTGAAGCACCCGTATCGAAAAGAACTTGTATACTACGATCACGAAATAAAATAGAACCTTCCAAAATAGATGGAGATATACCTTTGGGCTGAGAAGGGCCTTCAGAAGCCTTGGCAGCATAAAGCTTGCTAGACTTGGCACCAGCCGGAACAGTAGGGCAAGCTGAAACATGGTGACCTTCCTTCTTGCGATAGCGGCAGAAGAGAGGCTTAGGACAAGCTCGAATAATATGATCAGGTGAACCACAATTGAAACACTTCCAAATGAAAGGTGTTCCAACAGACTGAGGTTGAGAACTAGAACCACCAGTCTTCTTCTTCTTAGAAGGTAAAGACCTGGACTTCTGAAATGGAAATCGCCTCTTGTTGGGGTTCTTGGAAACCTCAACATCAACATCACTATCACACTCCTTCTCGACGGTCTCGAGATGAAGCGCAGAATCAACTAACTCCTCAAAAGAAAGCTTAAGCTGGAGCAACAAGGACTTCTTAAGATATTTCTTAAGACCAGAAACAAACTTCAAATGCTTCTTATAAGAAATGCTAATGAATTCAAGACCATACTTAGATAAGGCCTCGAATGATGCAACATACTCAGAAACAGAAGATTTCCCTTGCTTCAACTCAAGGAAGCGACGGGTCAATAAAACTTTTTCAGATTCAGGAACGAACTTGAGTTCAAATCGCTCCCGAAACTGAGTCCAAGAAAGAGTAGACTCATCAATTTCGGCTACAAGAAGCTCATACCAATCAAGAGCACGCTCTTGTAATAAGCTAGAAGTTACAAGAACTCTATCATGGTCAGAAAGATCCATACAAGAGAAGATACGCTCGCACGTGCGAAACCAAGCTTGGACTTCAAGAACGGACTCGGAGCCCTTAAACGGATTTCCTCCAAGATGAGCAAAATCACTGCACTGGCGTGCAAAGGCAGACTTGCGAGGTGGAGACACTCGAGGAGGAACTGGAGGCTGAGTGCTCCTAAACAATTCCGAAAACTGATCGGCAGACATATAAACGCCATCCGGATGTGAGCCACTAGATCGCCCAGCATCCGAACGTCGTCCCCTGCCTCTTCCAGCCATAGGCTGAAAGCAAGATAAGAACAAGATTAATCACAAGGTAGATAATTCAATACGGAATACTACGGAATAAAGTGCATTCCTAGACGTATTTCCCATTTCTATCTAACCTTTGATAGCAGATGGAATAGAAGGGCACGATGATTCAAAGATTTGTATCACTTACACACTTTGATCTACCGTAATATGTGCATCTATTCTGTGTTTATCATATTTTGTTCTGAACTCAGCTCTGATACCATGCTATGACGCCCCACCTCTATACCCACGCTAGACAAGGACACTACAGGGTAATGCCGTCAACTAACACGGAGAATAAGGCTGGTTAGGAGCGACCATCTATAGCCTTGCTCTAACTATCTATTGAATACATCGACGATAAACATACCAAGCAAGTCAACATACCCAATGAATACTTAAAAAAAACCATAGGTAGTTGAAGGATCTATCAGAATAGAATATAACAACTCAAATGTAATATACATCAAAGAACAGTAGATTATCATATACACATATACAGACACATAACAGAGTTTACAAAATAATACATGTCAAGTGTTATAGCAAACCACAATATACAGACGATCCAAAAGAATACATATATCAGAGTTACAAATAAAAGGACTACACAAAAAGCTTTAACAAAAAGGAACAAGCTGAATATTCCATGCGGAAGCAAAATAGGCTAAGTCCAAAAGCACCTAACCTGAAACATCTCGGTCTGACCCGAGTATAAAATACACGGGTCAGTCTAGCTAAACAAATCAGTTAGATAAACTGAACAACAATAAACCTGCAAGGTTACAAGGCATAACGAATATCTCTAAAGGAGATAACACAATCATCTATCAAAAGATGAAACATATAATAACAAGCCTCGTATCATCGGCAACTCATAGAAACAAAGGATAAGAATATCCCAAAACAAGCCAAAAGGCAAATGACAAATACCCATAAGGTATACAAGTTCCACAAGGTAAACGCTATGCATCATGCAGCTCAAAAAGACCAACACCGAAGGGCGATACCTAAGGAATATACATATGAATGAAACATCAGAAAATTTGCTCGAGCTCAGTACTGTACAAACAAGGATCCATGAGCCCGAAGACTCCAAACCCAATATCACTCATGCGGCTCATAACGACCAACATCGAAAGCGATACAATAGGGCAACCCAATATCACCCATGTGCCTCATAACGACCAACATCGAAGGCGATACTATAGGGCAACAAACCCGAAGGCACAAACCCGAAGGTACAAACCCGAAGGCAACATACCCGAAGGCAACAAACCGTAGTGGTGAAGGTCAAAGACCCAATGCTGGACACCACTAACTGGCGGAATGTGTCATAACTCTCAAAAAGGAATCCGAAAAGTGGTAACGTGAGTCCCATAACCACTCGTTCACACTAAACGGTTTACTATCCGTTAGTTAATTTCACACTCAAAGCAGTACAAAGTTCACCTCATGTCATCGGTAAACCAAACCCGAAGGTCAAAACGATCAATTGAATAGGTCGGGGATTAATCGGAATGATAAACGCACAGATTCATGGTCCGTGTTTTGCCCAACCGTTTAATCACCCTTCCACTTCGCTCGAAGTGCGAAATTATGTGTGCTTTAAATAGAATTTATAAATTGGAGAAGCGAGCTTTTAATACGATTTGAAGAAATCATTTATAAAAACCCGTGAATAAAGTCAAAAAGGAATCATCAAGGTCAAATGTGCATAAACAACTAATTGGAATCAATATGTATCGATTGAATGTGAAAAACAAACGAACAAGGTAAGTTGGCAAAAAAACAGCATATTCAGACGTCTGAAAGAAGAGATTTAGACGTCTGAATCTGGAATTCAATTTCTTTTTCAAAAGAGGATTCAGACGTCTGAACCCAAATTTTCAGACGTCTGAACCCAAATTTTCAGACGTCTGAACCCAAATTTTCAGACATCTGAAATAGGCAATATTTGGCATATTTCCTTTCTGGTTGAAATTTAGCCAATTCAGACGTCTGGAATATAATTTCAGACGTCTGAATCTAGGGATGAAAATGTTCCCAAGAACAATATTCAGACGTTTGAAATAAGGGTTTCAGACGTCTAAAACTTAATGTTCAGGCATTTCCTGAATCTAGGCCATTATGGCCAAACAAATTGAAAGCAATCGGATGCGTGTCGATTATGGGCTTACGTCAAACGACTACCCAACCTTAACGACACACCCAAACACTCCGAACAACATAAAAAATCAACCATATAAGGTTTTACATAGATTTGGCTTCAAAAATCATAATTTGGCAATTTCACCAAAGCAAACCAAATTGAAAGCAAAAGCATATGAACAGGTGTTAGGAATTCATATCTAACATCAATGATATCAAAAGAAGTAGATGTGAGTTCAAAACTCACCTTTAACCCAAAAACAAAGAAGAAGGAGTTCAATTTGCAAGGAGAAGACCAACAAATCTCCACTTCTACTCAACTAGCTTCAATCTAAGAATAAAACAAATATTTTCCTAAGTTAGGTTTAGGAAATTTCTGAGATTGAAGAGAGAAAGAGATAGAGAAGATGAAGAAGAGCTTACCAATGGATTCACTTTGATTTTGGAGCAAGAATCAAGTTTGCAAGAGAAGAAACTAGGGCTTGCAATTTCTATTTCCTTTCCCTTCCACCATTTTCAGTTTTTCTTAAGCTTAAGAAATGAAATAAGGTGAATGGATGAAGATTAATGAGCTAGAGGGTTAAGAGGAGATTGGGGCTGAACCCAAACTCAAGCCCAATAGAAAAAGAGTCAAAATTTCACAAACTCCAAACATATCAAAGCTTATACTCAAAAAGATCGCAAACGCCATTTTGGAAACAATGGAAATGGTTTCGAGTTCCAATTCGGCAATTTGCAAAAAGTAACATTTCGGACCAAAAATCCGACTAACGACACTATATTTAAATAAAATATTTAAATATAAAATCGTTAAATATGCGGGTTGTTACACCAGGATCTTTTAGGTCGTAGACAATGTGCTGCTTGAAGGGATCAAGTGCTGGGCGACCAGTCGGTTGAGTAGGGGGAGGAGCTAGAGACTCGGTTCCAGACGAACCGGCAAGGTCTTTCTTTTCTTTTGACAAGGAGGAATCTTTGCTATCTAGAGCCTTCGCTGCAGACAAGTCCAAAGATGCATTCCCCCGGAGAAACTCCTTTACTAAAGCTTCATCGTCAACCTCTTCAGTGCCCGACTCAAAAATTTTGATCTTTATCAAAGCCTCCCATGCTTCGGCCAAAGATTCGAGGTAACCCTCACTGCGAAATGTAAGGTCACGATGCATGAGAACTCGAGCGTTATACACGGCTATAAGCAGATCAAACGTGCACTTGATTTCCTCCCTTTCAGCCTCAGTAGCCGCCTCAAGGTGAGAATCAATCTTCAAGGATGTTATTCTTTTTCCTCTTCATGGGATACATCCTTCAACGTCTCAACTTTGGAGAGTTCGTCGTCGAGCTTTGTCTTGAGGAGTCGCGTAGCAACAATCGCATCGCAATATCATTGCGACTCCTCCTGAGCATCAATCTTTTCCGAAGTTGCTCTTCCAACTCTTTGACTCGCTGAACGAACGCATCCTTCTCCTTATGAATGGAGTCTTTCTCTAAAGCCAAGGCGCCACAGCGTTGAACCGCTTCGTTGATCTCTTTCTTATGTGTGGCCTCCAGATGATTAACTGCTTCAGTTGTGTCTTTAGCATTTCTCTGAGCAGTTTCAAGCTGAGACTTGTATGAGAGAAGCTCTTCATCCTGGGCTTTAGTGATGTCTTTGTCATGAACAGCTTCGAGTTTCAGATGATCAATTTCATGCCGGCGTTCGATGGAAACTTCTGACACTTTCTCTGCCAAATGAACAAATGCGTCGTGTTGAACGTAGACATCATTGTTGCAAGCTATGGAACTCTGTTTGACGTGCCCCGGAATGTGATGAATCGCTGGAAAGAATTTCAAACCATTGTAGCATATTTTTGGGAACATGGTCTTAAGCTCGGTTAATCTTTCCGCAACCAACGGGTCATGTGCGGAAGCAGAAGGAATCTATCTAGGACTGCGGGTTTTTTGTGAAGTTCTCAGGATTGCCTGGTGCTGGAGGAACCCAAGTGTTGGTCGTGGGGAGTATCGGACTGGGACCCCTTATAACCAGATTTCTCCCTGCCTTGCTCTGGGAGAGAGGGAGGATCATGATGGTATGAAGACTGATGGTAAGTTTTCCTTCAAGATGATGAGTCTCGGGAGCGATAATCCCTATCACTGTAGTCATCTCTATCCCAGCATTTTCCAAAGCCCCAATCCCAGCCAGAATGATGAAAAATAGATAACCCACAAAGGCGGTCAATTCCGTGGGAGCATCACATATCGCCTGCACAGAAATTAAGTAAACATGAGTTAGCCAGAATCACATGATGGATGAAGTTTAAGTGCAAGGTGAAGTGTAAGTGTCAATGTGTGTGTCCTAATGTTTCCCCATAATGGACCAGTTTCTTTGGCTTTACTTATCATAGTTTTTTCTCCGTGATCATGGGCTTAAACGCCTTCATTGCTCGTGGGCGAATGAAGTTTTAGGGCTTCTGGATCGTCGAAGCCATAGTTGAGCAAGTCGTCAGGAATAGTGAGGTCATATATGCCTTTCAGTGGACCCTCTAAGTGTTGTGGAGACGGCTCTCTTTCCGTTGGAGTGATCGTGACCTTTGAGGTTCCGCCTATAGTCCTTTTCCTCAATTTGTAAGCCAGTTTCTTTTTTCCCTTCGAAGGGAGAGGAGTTACGTCAATGCCATGTGCCCTAACCACTGGTTCCAGAGCAGGACTTACGTTTTCACCCAGTGTTATTGACACCTTGGTTTCTCTAATCTTGCCTTCCTCGAGTGTGTCGGGGGCACCACGTATTGAAGGCCCGGCTTGTCTTTTTCCTTTGTCTAAGGCAGACCCAGTTATAGTGACGTCGTGAGGAAGACTTATTCGGCGACCTTCCACCAACAGCCCAAATTTGGAGAGCGGTTCGTTGGTAATGATGGATCTGATATCTCACTCTTCCGCAAGAATAGCTCGAATATCTTCAACAGCCTCAAAGTACCCGTAGCCTTTGGGACGTAGGCCGATACCTGTAAAGGTAGAGAAAGGGTTTAGAAAGGTTGCACTTTCCGCCAAATACAAGTACTAATCCAGAAAATAAACTTACTCCCATCCAGCCATTTCTTTGCAAAGTCGGGGGGGACAGCGCATGTAGTACCATTCCTGCTTATACTGGGCGAATTTTCTCCACGCTCCTGTCAGGATTTGGCACTTGTTATGCGACTCAAGGAATACGAAAGATGGGCTGTCGAACCGCCTCTTGAAACGATAAATGTAACAGATGTCGCCGGGAGTGGAGAGCCTGAATAAAATGCTCATAAAAAGAATACACGTTCCATATACGAACGTGTGACTGTTAGGATGTAACTGTGATGGAGTGATCTCAATATACTGTAACAGATCGCGGAGGAAGGAGTTGAATGGTGGCACGCTACCAACCCAACACATAAATTTGTTGCAGGCCATATATCCGGCTGGGGGCAAGTGAGGACGATCTTGTCCTGATGGAACCAGTACATCGTCAAAAGGAATTCCATGGATTGAGCATAGTCGACAAAGAGCGCTCTCATTGATTCTCGAAGCTTGAGAATCAACCGGATTGTCTAAGATGATAACTGCGTCTAGGGATCAGGAGCCAAGTAAATAGATGCAATCGTTGGACTAGGGATATTCTGTACAGGAGTTGTCGATGGATTTGAAGTTCCCACTACTTTTTGTTCAAAACTTGGCTCAGGTTTGTCTGAGACTGTAGCAGAGCTCGACTTTCTTGACATCTTTAATGAGCGTCGAAGATTGGATAAACACCTGTTTGAACTATACTTGAAAGACAATCAATATTAGATGTAACGACGAAGGTGCTCCCTCCGCTTGGTGTGTGGACTAGTGCAATCATTCGAGTGTAAATTTAAAACAATTAAAAGTCACAGAGCTGATAAAGTAAAAGTTAAGCATTGAACTGTCATCTTCGAAGACCGTCATCGCTGACCGTCTCCGAGAGCCTGCCCTGTGACGGTTTTAGTTTTGAACTCGGACATTGGCATTATATGTTGAAGGTTATTATTTGTTTTAATCGAGTTAAACTCAGGATTATAGTTGTTGAAACTAGGAAGCTATCAATCCGAATTAGTTTGATATGCTTGTTTTCTTAAGTTCTTGTACTTGTTTGTTGTCATATAATTAGGTATGGGGGTTTAGTTGTATCTTTTGAGTGTTGCTCGGCATTGACCCTTCAAGTCAACAACGACAATCAAAATTATCCCAATTTGAACACAACACATGCTGACTAACTCGCTCAACCCCGACACACTTCTCTCCAACACTCCCACTTCACCGTTCGGCATGCGGGAGTCATACCAAGCCGCATCTGCTCGGCACACCGAACCAGACTCACACTTCTATCCTACACTCTCCTTCATGCAAGATGATACCAAGCCATAGCCAAATGTTCTCCTCTAACTCACTCCTTTTAGTAACCTAAACACCCATCTAAGTGGTTTGCTGAACGTCACTCCCACTCGTACACCACACTCGACCAACACCTCCTAATCTCGCTAATTCCTATTGAGTCAACCATACTTCCTCTTCCCTCACTCGAAAACTCAACGGGAACCTACGTCCTAAAAGCCTTCGGTATCCTCTTCCTTCCTCCTCTCCATCTAACCCTAAGGCATGTTTAAACCTCAAATTCACCCTCCTCACCTAGATGACTTCTGCCATCCGTAGTTTGAAAGAAAGTCATAAATTTAAATCTTGTACGAAAACCTTAATTGGGAGAGTAGATCAAGTGAAGGGTTCATACCTAAGAGAATGGGTCAAAGCTTAGTGAAAAGCTTGATTTGGAATTTAAATTCGTTCAGGTTCGTTATTGGGAGAGGTTGTGAGGCAAACGAACTAGACTCGGGAAGAAAGAGGAAGATTGAGGTGTTAGCGGGAGGTTGAAAGAAGGCAAGTTAGAAAGCTCTATGGAATGGAAGGAGAAGTAAAGAGAAGAAAAGGAGAAGTGCTGGCTTATATAAGAAAGAGGGGAGGTGAACAGGCATCAACCAATGGAACCAGTTAGATGCCTCGATGGTCTGGTAAGCAGTCGCACCGAGCGGCACAAGACTTGCCGAACAAGTGGTTCGGCATCCACATGTCGAACGGCTTATTGTTTATGTGTAGAAGAAAGGAAAGGAAGGAATAGCCTCAGGGCTACAGTGCTCCGACCTTCATTGAGCACATTCAACTTCCAGTAGCAGGAATTGGATATTGGCTCAAAGCGTGTCATGTTGCCTCACACGACACACTTTGGGCGGCAAGTGTTACCCGGTTGTTTGACCCAGTAACGAGAGGCTCGGCATACAGGTCTCGCTCGTCACAAATTCCTCACTCGACACAGAGGCCTCGCTCGGCATAGATGGCTCATTCAACATACAGGTCTCACTCGGCACAAATTCCTCGCTGGCATAGAGGCCTTGCTCGACATAGATTCCTCGCTCGGCATACAGGCGTCGCTCGGCATAAACGCCTCGCTCGGCATAGAAGCCTCGCTCGGCATTCGAATGTTGTTCGGCAGAGATATCTCGTTCAGCCTAGGTAACGTTCGGCATTACTTCATCGCTTGGCATTGTTGAGTCATTACTCAATCGCCCGGCATTCTTTGGTTTGGCATCTACCGTTCAGCAACTTTCTTTGACAATGTCGTTTATCAAAGATTACTCAGCAAGGTCGTTCGGCAACTGCCGTTCGGCATGCCTGGCCCAGTTAGTAGAAGTCATCTACTAGGGGCCGAGGTACTTCATTCCTGGGCCCGTGAGGGAAGTCCATCCTATATTCGCCTATAAATAGAAGGGCAAGGGCACAGTGAAGGGGACCTTTTTTTGAGGACACTAGGGAGACTCTACCGCTTTCAAGACTCATTCTTTTTCAGTTAGCATTTGCATTCGAGTAGTTGGTGTACGGATTACATTTGTATTCAATTGTTTAGAAAAGTAATAAAGATTAAACTCAAAGTAGACGTAGGCAATTATGCCGAACCACTATAAATATGGTGTTCTAGTTTTGCTATTAATTCTGCATATATTCTTATATTTTAATTTTTTATCTTCATTAATCTTTCTACACAAACCTTTCTTTAGGTGTTAGTGACCAATTTTGGTGCTAACAACCATTATAGTTGTTTTAGGTTATGCCGATGATATGAGGCATGCTTATGCTTGATGTTGAGTTATCGCTTTTGAGACTATATGTGCTTAGTGACATTTCAGCACTTGAAGTAACCACATGTACTTAGAATTATTTATCCTCATTTGAGAAGAATTATCACCCTTAACCTCATGTATCATATTATCATTTACCCTACTAAACTGATTGTTTTAGCTAGACTGACCCGTGCAATTTATACTCGGGTCCGACCGAGTTGTTTTAGGTTAGATACCTGCTTATGGGCTTAGCTTGTCTTTGGTGCTTCCGCTTGGATATTTGTTTAACACCTTTTTTTGTTGTCCTTTTTGATTGACTCTGATATATGTATATTTTTTGGGTACATTGTATATATTTTGGTCTTCGTACCACTATGATGTATCATTTTGTATCAAACTAGGGATGTATCTATATATATGTGTATATATGATGTTTGTTGTTCTGTGATGTGACATACATTTTAGTTGTTATATTTTGTTCTAGTATATTCGATAGCAATCTATAGTTTTGTATTAAGCATTTATTGAATATGTCAATCCACTTGAGAAAGAGGAAAAAATTTAGAGCATTAATCGATTTATTTAGTAGATGTTAAGACAAGGTTATAGATGGTCGTTCCTAACCAGCCCTGTAATAACCCGCATATTTTACGATTATATATTTAAATGTTTTATTTAAATATAGCATCGTTAGATGAATTTAAAGTCTAAAAATTAACTTTTTGGAAAAAGTCGAATCTAGACTTGAGACCACTTCCATTGAGTTTAAAATGATGTTTACAACTTGTTTAAGTATAAACATCGATATGTTTGGAGTTGATTAGGATTTTGGTATTTTCATTTGGGCTTTGGATTGCGTTCTATCCCATTAACCCAATAAGCTAACCCAAACCCTTCTACCAAATACCCTAACTCCTCTCCCCTTCATTCATTCTACTCATAATAATTCCTAACACTAAAGCTAAATGAAAAAAACGGGAAAGAGAGGAGATTATGAATTCCTAAGCCCTTGTTTTCTTAGGAAATTCAAATTCAAGTTCCAAAATCAAGGAGAAACTTAGGTAAGCATCCTCTTCATCTTCTCCATCTCAACCCCTCTTCAATTCTTGATTTTTCCTATAACCTAACTTAGGAAATTTTTGCAAGTGATAATAGATTGATTTTAGAGGTGTAGTGATGAGAAATTGATTTTGTTTTAGAGCTTCTCAATTGTTATTTTTGAGTTTAAAGGTGAGTTCTTGAATTCACATATATGTCTATAAATTTTATTATTGTTAGGTATGAATCCCTAACATCTATTTCATGTTCAGTTGCTTTTGATTTGAATCGGTTTGGTAAAATTTTCAATTTTTGGTGTTTTGAAGTCAAAATCTTTAAAGATCCTATCTTAGATGTTTGGACATGTTATTTGGGGTGTATCGAAGTGCCTATAGTGCTGGGTTGTCGCATGGCATAAATCCCTATCCTTTGATTGATTTGGCCATCATTGGCCTAGGCAAATTCTGCCCAGGCCCAGGTAACCAGACATCTGGTTGAAAATTCTAGACGTCTGGTAGGGGCTTCTGGAAGAATGATAAAAACGGCAAAAAAATAATAAAAATGGTTGAGCCAAGAACCAAACATTTGGTTATAACGTACAAGACATCTGGGAGGTTTTAGAAAAAAAGAGAAAAGAGAGAGAAAATATAAACTTCCAGAACCCTGGGTCAGACGTCTGGCCAAACCAACCAGGCGTCTGGTCCTATAAAATTTGCCTATTTGCCTATTTTTGAGTGGATTTTTGATTTTTATCGATTCAGTTAGTTGTTGTCATTAATTATCGACCTTGATGACTTCTTTTCTGGATTTTTGGGAATATCCATTTGATGGATTTGATATCGACTTTCAAGGTTTTAATTCACATCGTCGTATGTGGATTTTTGGTGATAGATTGTTTTTACAATCATTTCTGTGATTTGTCACATTTAAAATGCAAAGGATTCTATAGTAATAGTAAATACTCCAACTCTTTCACAAAATTGACTTCAACATTAATTTTAATACTAACCTCATTTTTAAAACCGTTTTCCACTCTACTAGTATATACAAACCTCTACCTCATTCGTATGAGAAATCAAATTAAACGGCTTAGCAAAACAAGTGGTATGAAACGCTTGCGTTTACTTCGTCAGTTAATTCTTGGACTTGTTCGATTGGAATCTCGTGGCAATTTTCGATTGGAAATCTACTATCTGTTCTTAAATATTTAAGTTAAGCCAGTGGTTATGGGACATGAAGCCTAACTCATTTATTTACTAGCTTAGTGTAATTTACATTTATCGATCAGTGATGATCATTTTGTGATTTAGACTAGCGATGTGTGATGTCTCTTTGTCTGTGTCGAGGACTAAACCCTGTTTGTGGAGCTTTGGTTCAAATTGGTGGGGTAGCGACCCATGGTCTTTGGGCCGTTTATGGAGCTTTGGCTCAAATTGATGGTTAGCGACCATGAAATAGCATTCCGTTTGTGATACACATGTTGGTGAGTTTTCATGCTCCCGTTTGTGAGGCCTCCCCCATTGTGTTTTCTGGATTTCTAATTATCAATTTATGGAATTTGTGTTTCATCGATTTTTGTGATTTGCATTGATATGTTTTGTCAATATTTAAGGTTTGGTGAAAAAGCTAAAGAATATGATATTCTTTTTGGGTATTTGAGGAGATTTGAGATATTGTACGGTTTTATTGTTATCAAATATATACTTGTCACGGTATGACATTATTGTTATCGTATATTTTTGTCATATCTCTTATCCTTTATCATCTTATATGATATTTATAGCTAGACTAATCCATTTATTATTTTACTTCTTATTATTTTTCTTCTTAAATAATACTCGGGTCAGACCGAGGTGTTTCAGGCGCTTCCACTTGACTTCTTAGCAGGGACTAGCTTCTGACTTTTGGCTAACTACTTTAGCTTAGTAGTTTTTGCTTTTATACATTCGAGATAGAGACTCATCGATGTATACTTATTCTTTTGTGATATAGTGGGTCTTGTATGACCACTAATTTGATGTACACTTCTATGTGATATATTCGTATCTATTTTCGCCTTAGTGATATGAATATATGTGACTGATTTGTGTTATGCTTATTTTATATATTTTTTTCTGAAGAACACATAGCCACTGTGTAGTAGTTTTGAGTTTGTATTTGATATGTCAGATTTCCTCTTGAAATGAAATGCATGTCATGCTATCTAACATATCGATACTCGCACAAAGCAATTACACAAATGGTCGCACCTCAACAGCCTTATTCTTCAGGCTAGCCGACGGCGTTACCCCGTAGTGTCCTTGGCTAGTGTGAGTATAAATGTGGGGCGTCACAAGCCCTATTCTCCACATTAGCAGATAGTATTACATGGTAATACTCTTTGTTAATGTGGGTCTCGCGGTGGGGCGTCATAGCTTGGTATCAGAGATGAGTTCAGAACAAAATATGATAAACACAAAACAGAAACATATATTATGGTACATCCAAGTATAATACAAGTGTTACTAATCCCTTAAACATCATGTCCTTGACCTTTTTCGTGTCCTTTGGGGTAGATAAGTTGGGAATGCATCTAGGAATGCAACTTTAATTCCATAGTATTTCATAATTAAATTATTAATATCTACCATGTGCATAATCTTTATCTTATCTTAACCTTCAGCTAATGGCTGAAAGAGGCAGAGGGAGTTGCTCGGATGCTGGGCAATCCAGCAGCTCGCATTCGGATGGCATATACATGTTTGCCAATAAGTTTTTGGAGTGGTTTAGGAGCACTCAGCCTCCAACTCCTACTTGTAGGACCGATTTCACCCTAGAGGGGGGTGAATAGGGTGATACTGTAAATTATAAAAATTTAACGCGGAAATATACAAAATAATCGCAGCACCGATATAGCAGAATAATAGCAGCACAGATAATAGCAGAATAATAAAAAGCAGAAATAGAATAATACAGATTTACCCAGCTTCGGCAAAACCCTGCCTACATGATGCCCCCAAAGTTTCTACTAGAAATTAAGTAGTCAGACTCTTACACATGTAAACTCGTGACACCTACTATCGACTAACCTAACTCTACGCTCAAAACCCTACCACAACTCGGCCACTGAGTTGCGAATTCTCGAACTATACCCCCGTAGTTCGTCCCCTCGTCACATGACTAGAACATACAAAATTTTAAAAGTAAAATACAAATCAAAAACAATTAAAAAAAATCAAAAACCTAATTTTAAATATTAATCCCAACAAAAAATGCTGGCCTAAATATGTTAGGAGATAAAAATTATCCCCATTTTCTTTTATACTATTGGCCATGTCTTTCTTTGTCAAAATAGCTGCTTCCTTTTTTCGTTCGTTCTCAATTAAGGCTTGATGATAATTTGATGACTTCGCTTGAATGCTGGTCGATTACAGTGGCTACTGCTTTGATTTGTTTCGACAATCGACTCGCTATCTCCGATTTACTTTTAGCTACTTCATGGTCGAGTTCAACTTGAATTGGTATGTGATTTCCTTTTTGCTTTCCTGGTTAATTTGATTGAACTCGATGCCTTACTACCTATGATGTTAATGGGTTCTATAGGGTTGAAATCCCTAAATTTCCGTTCGAATATATTTTGTTCGGATTCTTCACTTGCTACACTTTGGCCACTGATGTTCAATTGATTTCTTGTGATTGATCATGACCTTTTCAATACGTATATTTTTAAGTTATACTTGCTTGGTCACTATGGCTCTGACTTTCGTATGGGAAATCTAAACTTTGAATTTTGATTTCATTCTTTATGTTGTTTACTTTGGGCCACTTTGCATTGATTTTTACTATGACTTTGCACTTTGATTTGTTCATTCGAACTTGTATTTGAAGATAATTCTTACAACTTTGCTGACTGACTTGTTGCTGGTAGCCGGACTTGTTTCACTTGATATCTATATCATCATATATGTACATATATACGTATGTATGTGTGTATGTATGTGTGTTTTGAATTTCACTGCACTTGTATTAGTCCGTTTTCGTGTTGCTTTGATCTATTTGTAATTTGCTTTGGGTTGATTGCTGCTTGGTTGCACTGTTCGTTTACCTGGCATCATCCTTTGCAGTGTTTTGTAATCTGCTTATGCACTTTGTTGCATACACGTTGACTTTGCATATATACTTTGTTGTATTGAACTGTTGAGTTGTATGCATGCATATAAGTTTGGTCTACATGTTGTTTTGTCCAGTTGAGTCTGTATGCATATCTTGATCCATGGTTTGCTTTGAGTTTGGAGCTTGTGAGTTGCATCCTTGGTTTGCATTGAGTACATGTCTACATGCTTCATTGCATCCCACATTATTATTGCATGTATATGTGTATGTTAGCTTGCATTTGGAACTGCTGCAGTCATGCCTCTGTTTTCATGTGATGTCTTCTAGCCAGTTCATTGCATGAGTTCATTCTTGCACTGTTGTTGGCGCACTTGATATCTTCACCTGCATATTGGTTTGTGTTGTAACTTGCATCTATTTGCATGGGTTTCATTGGATACATATCTGGTCATTCATATATAAGTCTGGTTGAAGCATTTTACTGTTTGAACTTGTACTCGGCCATTTGGTTGAGACTTCATGAGTCTGAACTGTGTCTATTTATTTTGGAGACTGATCTGTACTGCTCTGTCCACTGCCATGTTAATGTTGCACTTGATTTTCTGACTTTCTTGCATCTGTAGTGGTATTGAGTACATTTGTGTTATACTGATTTGGTCTTCATGTTGTGCACTTTTGTTTCACTGGCTTGTGTTTTAGTTCATCGATGATTTTGAAATTTGCAGTCTAGAATTTTCACTTTATTGATTTGGGTTGCTGATGTCTGCATGCATACTCGAATCTAGTTGAAATATTTAGCCTCTGTTGTTGTTGGCTTCATGTGTACACTTTCATCTGGATTTGTTTTTCGTATTGCACCTGAGTTGAATCCAGCTTATAGCCCGGTTTTGACCTAATGCTTATGTCATGACTTTATTTTTATTGCACTTAAGTTGAATCTAGCTTTTGATTGGGTTAGATCTTGTGCTCACCTGTCCCTGCAGTTTTGTCAAGTGTATATATGTGTGCACGGTCTTGTAGCATGTACAGTAATACACTATGCATGTCATAAGTTGTTCGTGTATGATGAGTTCAAAATAAATGATGACGAACAACCCAAATAACCGAGGCAAATAATATTTTTAAAATACACATTTTATTTTACACTGTAAAAATATTTCTTTTTCAATTTTACTGTGTCAGTATGCATTCTGCAGATAACTCAGATGCTGGATTTAATCTGAAATAGAGTTAAAGATAAATACGAGTGAATGAGCGATATGCAGTGAGCACAGTTGTATAAGTTGAAATGTATTGTAATTGAAATTTTGTATATATAGTGAGAGTACAAATTTGTACTATTCAAAATTGTAATAAATTTTTTGTTTAAATAAAATATCAGTTTGAATTTAAATTCTGTGTTATTTATTTTATTAAGCAAATATTTATTTCATTATGTGAAAAATAAAATAGTGCAATAACAAATGCATTTAAATGAATATATATATATATATATATATATATGTTTATTATCATCAAACAAAAATCATATACTAACATATTCAACAATCTCCACTTTTGATGATAACAAACATATATTTAAAATTTTGAATTTATTAAATGTATTTGATAAACACTATTTGCTCCACATATTTGAATCCTCCCTCTTTACAATAAAGCTCTCCCTCATTGATAAACTTTGTTTGCTCCTCCTATTTAAATGATCCCTCTCTACAACAAAGCCTCCCTTCATATATGCATGAAAATAAATAAAAATGTGCAAATGAACTTGCAAGTAGAAAATACAAAAAATATTGGACCTTGTTTATCAAAATCTTAATTTTTCTCTCCCCCTTTTGTTATCAGCAGAAGAATAATAGTGGTAGAGAAATAGAGATAAAGTGATAGACATTAATACAATATTAAACCCAATCGAGTATAAATATTAAATTTAAATAAAAAGTCAAACAAAAATCATAAATACTTTGTTAGATGCATATTCCACTTTAGAATCATAAGGACGATGTTATCATATAAAACCATATGGTTGTGTCTATTTGGGGTAAATTTATATCTCGAATTTGAATATCTACTAACCATGCATAACCATTAGGACTTTTAAATGAGATTAGAGTATTCCTAATTTTTTTTAAAATGAATTGAAGTATCTTCTAACCACGCATAACCGAGAGGACTTTTAAATGGGACTAGAATCAACTTCTCTATTTAATTAATCAATTTTGATATGTGTTCCATACATGCATTACCGTGAGGACTTTTAAATGAGCATAAAAGCTCATAATCAAAAATTCCAAGTAATTCACCCATGCATAACCGTGAGGACTTTTAAATGAGAGTGAATACTTTGGATGTTTTTATTTATAAAAATATAATAAATTGAAAGTGAATAATTTCCAGTTTCAAGAACCACATATTGACAGACTATATTGGATTTTGATGAATGACGGTCGATAGAAATATAATAGAAATAGAAACGGTCATGGAATTTTTACCAACAATTTTTTTTTATAACTCTTGTTTAAATTTCTAGAGGACTTTTAAATGAGAGTGAATACTTTGGATGTTTTTATTTCTAAAAATATAATAAACTGAAAGTGAATAATTTCCAGTTTAAAAAACCACATATTGACATACTATATTGGATTTTGATGAGTGATGGTCGATAGAAATATGATAAAAATAGAAATGGTCATGGAATTTTCACCAACAATTTTTTTTTATAACTCTTGTTTAAATTTCTAAAGAAATTTACTGATTATACTGTCTCAAGTTATAATATATGATTAATATCAACACTCATCACTTTTTCAATCACTATTTATCTTTTCGATAATCAGTAAGGAGTCATATTAGTTATTGTAGTTATTTAAGATCAAATCCAAAAAAATTATCAAATTTTCTAAAAATGACTCATCTGAAACAAGGTCGACAAAACGATTTTCTGGAAGGGGTTTTAAAAGTGTCTGCTTATTGAAAATCATTTGAAAAATATGCAGATATTTTCTTTGAAAATGATGCAACTACTGAAAGTCTCTACATAAATCACGTTCCACTAGTAATTTTTCTATCAACTAGATTACCAGTATTATCTACATCTGAATATCCCTTTGACTCAAGATTATCATTAGATTGATACCATAGACCAGGCTGTGATGTGTGCAACAAAATATCTTAGAATCATTTTTAACAGCTTTTAAATAAAATTGAATTGAAGCCGTGCAAATAAACAATAGTGAACATGGTATCAGATCCAGAATAAGCAAATATATCCACGTATATCAAGAGTAATCATCAATCAATAAAACACCATCATTAAACCAAACAAATCTATACGAATTATTTCAAGGATTGTAGTGTTCTTGGCATAAAAAGATAATTGGCCAACAATTTTTGTAAGTCAGAACCATAATCAACATTCATTATCACATAACTGGATGATTTAAATAGGATTTTGGTGCAGGTTTTCACATTTAATAAATCGTTCAAAATGTACCGTTACCTTTTTTACCTTCACGATAATTTTTCGTTGTAGCCCATTGTGATTCTGCCACCTTTATACTAGGCTAAGGAACTTTGACTTGTCACCCGTCGTGTGCCTGAAACAGCTAAAATCCAGGTAACGCTGTTGTTGTTCTTTAGCTTGCCACCACACCTATACGAGAAAATATTTTTGTGACATATTTACTTTTATAGGTCCATGGTTGTTAGTGGCAAATAATTTTGAAAAATATGTTTGTGGAGATCCAAAACTATTTATATTTGTTCCTTTTGGCACCCAGATTTGTTTAACTTTAAGGGAATTTACATTTATGCCTTTGGGAAGCCAAATTGGCATGGTTTTCACGTATTTGGGCCTATACCAACAATTTTTTGATTGTGTCCAATTTTTCAACAAATTGTGGACTTAGATTTGACTTGATTACTTTTGCTTCTAACAATTTCAGTTCGATTATATCTAAGTCCTTGTCTCTTTGTATTAGCAGTTTGTTTTCCTATTAGCATATTTAGCGATTTTTCTCCTCTGGAGAATTTTCCTAAAGTCGTTGATAGTTGTTGGACTTGTGTGTTTTGAGTGATTCATTTTCATTTAATAATTGAGTGCACTTTTAATAGAATTTTCTCTTCTAGTGTTTTCACTCTCTTTCAAAATCAAATTTTTATTTTCAAGCGATTTAATTTTAATTTCTGATATTTTAATTTTCTTCTTCGAATAATGGACACTTATCACACTTAGGACTTTTGCTTTGATAGTTTTTAACCAATTGATCAAGCTGTTTATTTAAATCTATCAAAGTATCTCTTTCTAATTCAATTTTATCGTATTTCTCCCTAAGTCTTTCAAAACAGCCATTTACTTCATGGAAATATATAAGTAATTCTTTGTGAGTGAGTTTTGATACCTCACTTGGCTTATCATCATCGCTATCGATTATACCAACTCGAAGGCACGGATCTGCTTTTTCACTCTCACTACTAGTGCTTTTACAATCATCACTTTTATTCCACAAAGCTGTAAACTTCTTCTTTTCGATTTCTTTTCTCCGCCGAGTCGATTTTGGGGACAATTGGACTTGATACGACCGGGTTTATCGCACTTGTGACATATGATTTCCTACTCTTCTGAATTATCTAGTGCTTTGACTATTCTACTTTTCAATTTTTGATTTAGAGCTGGATTTCCATATTTGCGGTTCCACTTTTTGAATCCCTTCATTAGTAGTGCCAGCACAGCTGCTCCATCATCTTCATCATCACTTTTCTTTGTTCCTTTAAGAGCTATTGATTTCTTTCGAGTGTCGTTTCCTTCTCGTTCTTCCTTGAATTTCATTTCTAGCTCAAAAGTGGTGAGATTTCCAATGAATTCTTCAACTTTAACTTGTTTCAAATCTTTTGATTCTTGAATGGTAGTATTTTTACTTCAAAATTCCATGGTAGGACTCTGAGGATATTTTGGACTATTTCTAACTCTATGAATGATTTTCTGAGAGCTATTGATTTGTATGTGAGATTGGAAAGTCATCCATACATCTCTTTGAAATTTTCATCCTTGGCCATTGTAAAGTTCTCGTATTCGGTACTAAGTATGGCAAGGCGAGATTCTTTGACTTGAGATGTTGCTTCGTGAGTCACTTCAAGTGTGTGCCATATTTCCTGCACAGTTAGATAATGTGAGACACGATTAAATTCAATTTGATCTAATGAACAAATAATAGAATTCATAGCTTTAGCATTAGCATTCTGTAATATTTCCTAGATTTGTCCATTGATCCATCGGTTTATCTATTTTCTGATTATCTACAACTATAGTTGGTGTCCTATATCATGTCTCTATAATATTCCAAGCATCAATGATTTTTAGAAAAAATTTCATTCTATATTTCCAGTAAGCGTATGCACCATTGAACATTTGGAGCTCTAACTATGGACATACCCTCAGAAAAAACATTATTAAAAGAAGCCATTTAAAAAAATTAAAACAACAATTTGTTTTTGAAAAATAAAAATTTTAAAATCAAAAATAGGCTTTTGTTCCTAGCTCTAATACCACTTGTAGGATCGATTTCACCCTAGAGGGGAGTGAATAGGGTGATACTATAAATTATAAAAATTTAATGCGGAAATATATAAATTAATCACAGCACTGATATAGCAGAATAATAGCAGCACAGATAATAGAGGAATAATAAAAAATAGAAATAGAACAACACAGATTTACCCAGCGTTGGCAAAACCCTGCCTACGTGCTGCCTCCAAGGTTTCTACTAGAAAATAAGTAGTTAGATGCTTATGCACGTAAACTCACGACACCCGCTATTGACCAACCCAACTCTACGCTCAAAACACTGCCACAACTCAGCCACTGAGTTGTGAATTCTCAAACTACACCACCGTAATTCGTCCCATAGTCACACGACTATAATTTACAAAAGTTTAAAAGTAAAATACAAATTAAAAACAATTAACAACTCAAAAATCTAATTTTAAATATTGAGCCCAACAAAAAATGCCAGCCCAAATATGTTAGGTGATAAAAATTATCCCCTTTTATACTATAGGTCGTGTCTTTCTTTGTTAAAATAGCTGCTTCCTTTTTTCGTTCGTTTCTCAATTAGGGCTTCGTGATAATTTGAAGTCGCCGCTTGAATGTTGGTCGATTACTGTGGTTGCTTCTTTGATTTGCTTCGACAATCGACTCGTTATCTCCGATTTGCTTTTGCCTACTTTAGGATCGAGTATGACTTGAATTGGTATGTGATTTCCTTTTTTGCTTTCCTGGCTAATTTAATTGAACTCGATGCCTTACTGCCTATGATGTTAACGGGTTTTATTGGGTTGGAATCCCTTAATTTCTGTTCGAATATATTTTGTTTGGATTCTTCACTTGTTATGCTTTGGCTATTGATTTTCAATTGATTGCTTGTGATTGATCATGACCTTTCCAATACGTATATTTTTAAGTTAAACTTGCTTAGTCACCATGGCTCTAACTTTCGTATGTGATAATTTGGACTTTGGATTTTGATTTTGTTCTTTATGTTGTTGACTTCGGTCACTTTGAATTGATTTCTACTGTGAATTTGCACTTTGATTTGTTCAATTCGAACTTGTTATTTGAAGATAATTCTTACGACTTTACCGACTGACTAGTTGCTAGTTGCCGGACTTGTTTCACTTGATATCTGTATCATCATATATGTACATATATACATATGTATGTGTGTATGTATATGTTTGTTGAATTTCACTGCACTTGTGTTAGTCCATTTCCATGTTGCTTTGATCTATTTTGCATTTATTTTGGGTTGATTGCTGCTTCGTTGCATTGTCCCTTTACCTGGCATCATCCTTTGTAGTGTTTTGTAATCTGCTTATTCACTCTATTGCATACATGTTGACTTTGCATGTATATTTTGTTGTATTGAACTGTTGAGTTGTATGCATGCATATAAGTTTGGTCTACATGTTGTTTTGTTTAGTTGGGTCTGTATGCATATTTCGATCCACGGTTTGCTTTGAGTTTGGAGCTTGTGAGTGGCATCCTTGGTTTGCATTGAGTACATGTCTACATGCTTCACTGCATCCCACATTATTACTGCATGTATATGTGTATGTTAGCTTGCATTGTGAACTGCTGCAGTCATGCCTCTATTTTCCTGGGATGTCTTCGAGCCAGTTCATTGTATGAGTTCATTCTTGCACTATTGTTGATGCACTTGATATCTTCACTTGCATATTGATTTGTGTTGTAACTTGCATCTGTTTGCATGGGTTTCATTTGATAAATATCTGGTCATTCATATATAAGTCTGGTTGAAGCATTTTACTATTTGAACTTGTACTCGACCATTTGGTTGAGAGTTCATGAGTCTGCACTATGTCCATTTATTTTGGAGACCGGTCTATACTGCTCTATCCACTACCGTGTTAATGTTGCACTTGATATTCTGACTTGCATGCATCTGTAGTTGTATCGAGTATGTTTGCGTTGTACTGATTTGTTTCTCATGTATAGTTGCCATGCACTTTTGTTCACTGGCTTATGTTTTAGTTCATTGATGATTTTGGAATTTACAGTCTAGAGTTTTCACTTTATTGATTTGGGTTGCTGATGTCTTCATGTGTACTCGAGTGTGGTTGAAATGTCTAGCCTCTGTAGTTGTTGTTGGCTTCATGTGTACACTTTCATTTGGATTTGTTTGTCATATTGCACCTGAGTTGAATCCAGCTTATAGCCCGGTTTTGTCCTTGTGCTTATGTCGTGACTTTATTTTTATTGCACTTGAGTTGAACCTAGCTTTTGATTGGGTTTGACCTTGTGCTCACCTGTCCTTGTAGTTTTATCAAGTGTAGATGTGCACGGCCTTGTGGCATGTATAGTAATACACTATGCATGTCACAAGCTGTTCGTGTATGATGAGTTCAAATAAACGATGACGAACAACCCAAATAAATGAGGCAACTAATATTTTCAAAATACACATTTTATTTTACACTACAAAAATATTTCTTTTTCAATTTTACTATGTCAGTGTGCATTTTGCAAATAACTCGGATGTTGGATTCAATCTAGAATAGAGTTGAAGATAAATACGAGCGAATGAGCGATATGTAGTAAGGACAGTTGTATAAATTGAAATGTATTGTAATTGAAATTTTGTATATATAGTGAGAGCACAAATTTGTACTATTCAAAATTGTAATAAAATATTTGTTTGAATAAAATATCTGTGTGAATTTAAATTTTGTGTTATTTATTTTATTCAGCAAATATTTATTTTATTATGTGAAAAATAAAATAATACAATAAAAAATACATTTAGATGAATATATTTTTATATATTTATTATCATTAAAAAAAATCATATACTAGCATATTCAACACTACTCTAGCATCTCCTCTACGCAAGTCTGCCTTCGCGCGCATGTTAGCAATTTCTCTCATCTCGGAGGCAAGCCATTCAAAGGCTCCGAGTCTGTATTAGTGGTCCAATCTTGGAGTTGCACGTGCAAGCACATCTTCTCTCACATGGATCTTTCTAACCACCATAGAGTTCTTGTAGCATCGAGTATGTTGTAAGAGTGTGCTTTCGACTGGTACGAGCTCCTCATTGCTGAGCTTGATGAGTCCACTTTCACCTGGACACTGTTTAGGGAACAATTCGAGCTTAAGTTCGTTCTCGAATCAGAGAAAGCTTTATTAGCATGTCGCTTCCTTGAACTAAAGCAAGGGGAGTCTTTCGTTTCTGACTATGTATCTTCATTCGAGCCCTTATCCAAGTATGGTCTCGAATATATCAGTACCTCTCATAAGAAGAATTTGAAGTTTGTATCTAGTTTGAAGAAATATTTGAAGAAGTCTTTAATGCACCAACTCAAGTTGCCTTTCAAGGAGTTAGTTGACTCAACGCTTCACCTCTAAGTCGTCGAGAAAGAGAGGGATAGTAGTGATGAGATTGAGGTTCATAAGAACCCTAATAAGAAGAGGCTCCCTTTTCAAAAGTCGAAGTCCTTTCCTCACAAGAAGAAGAAGAAGTCTGTTGGTTCTGGTTCTGTTTCTCAACCTCGTGGAGCACTTCCTACTTAGAAGGGGTGTTTCAATTGCGGCTCCTCTAATCATATGATTCAAGACTATCTTAAGCCTCTGTTTTGCCTCTATTGCAAGAAGGAAGGTCATCGTGTTTCCACTTGTTGTATTGCTCCGTGTAATGCCAAATATGGCAAGCTGAATGTAGTGGATGCTTCTGGAGGGTCTTCTGATCGCAGAGATACATCTTCTTCTATCCTTGAAGGTTCTTTGTTGTTTCATGACCGATCTATTCGAGTCCTCTTCGATCCGTGTGCATCGCATTCATTTGTATCGAAGGAGCTCGTCGATGCTATTCCTTTGGATGTTTCTTGTTTGGTTGATTCATTAAGGATTGCAAATCCTGTTGGGGGATCCACAACCCTTATCATGCTTTATGAGGATGTTGAGATTGTTTTGTGTGGCTTTTCTTTCAGTGCGAATCTGCACATTATTTCTTTTCTGGGTTTTGATATGATTTTGGGTATGGACTGGCTAGTGCGATACGATGCCAAGATTATTTGTTTTGAGAGAGTTTTATATCTTCGACATCCAGATTCGTCTACTCAGCTATCACTCGTTCTTCGGAAGGTCGATGATTCTGAAGCATCTTTATTTTATCTCGGCTCACGAGGTGATGATGGTATATCTCGTATTCTGGTTGTTTGTGACTTGTTTGATTTGTTTGAGCCTATTTCGAGTTTGCCACCCAAGTGGGCTATCGAGTTCCATATTGACCTCATTCCAAGTGCGCAGCCAGTTAGTCGTCTTCCCACGAGGATGCCTACAAAGGAAAATGAGGAACTCAAGAACCAATTGTTGGAGCTTGCAGCCAAGCAGTTTATCCAGTCTAGTTCTTCATCGTGGGGTGCCGCGGTCGTCTTCGTGAAGAAGTCTAATGGCACTCTTAGGCTTTGCATCGATTATCGTAAGCTTAATGAGGTAAGCATCAAGAATAAGTATATGTTGCGTAGGATCGACGATGTGTTTGGTCAATTGAGTGGTGCTAAGGTCTTTTCTCAACTCGAGCTTGCCATTGGTTTTCATTAGCTACGAGTTGCATAGGACAGCATTCCTCTCACAGCTTTCCGCACTCATTATGGTTCTTTTGAGTGGCTTGTTATGCCGTTCGGTTTGACGAACACTCCTACTTTCTTTTTCGATCTTCTGAATCGAGTATTCCGGGAATATCTCACTAAGTTCGTCCTTGTGTTTATTGATGACATCCTTGTCTACTCTAAGTCTGAAGCCGATCATGCTCACCATGTGAGAATTTTTTTGAGTAACCTTCGTCAAAATCAACTCAAAGATAAATTCTGCAAGTGCGACTTTTAGGAGAATAAGGTGAAGTTCGTAGGCCACGCCGTTTCTTCTGAGGGCATTTTGGTCGATCCATCGAAGATTGAAGCCATCTAGAATTGAAAGAGGCCTGAGAATGTTACTGAGATTCGTAGCTTCCTTGGATTGGCGGGTTACTACCATCGATTCATTTAGGATTTTTCTCGCATCGTGCCTCCTCTAACTAGCCTTATTAAGAAAGGCGTACAATTTATATGGTCTGATAAGTGTGAAGATTCTTTACAGCAGTTGAAGGAGCTTCTCACTAATGCTCCTATTCTAGTGGTTCCTGAAGGGAATCATGATCTTATTTTATACACTGATGCTAGTAGATGTGGCCTCGGTGATGTGCTTATGCAGAAGGATTGGGTAATTGCTTATGCTTCTAGGCAACTGTGACCGAATGAAGTACGCTATGCTACTCATGACCTCGAGTTAGCCACCATAGTCTTCGCCTTGAAGATTTGGCGACATTATCTTTTAGGCGAGTTCTTCATTCTCTATACCGATCACAAATCTTTGAAGTATCTGTTCGCCCAGAAAGAGCTCAATATGCGACAACACGTTGGCTCGTGTTTCTTGCCTCTTACGACTTTGATATCCAGCACACTCTTGGAAAAGGAAACGAGTCGCTGATGCTTAGTCGCAAACACTCGGTCGTTGGTTCTATGATGCTAGCCAAGTGGGATGTCTTAGAGACCTTATCTTTTTGTAATATTAGTGATCATGCTCCATCTTTTGATTCTCTTATTTTATTATTCAGTTCGGATGCTTGACCCAGCTTATTGGATCGTATTACCAATGCTCAATGGCAAGATCCAGATCTTGCGCATCTCATTCAGAATTGTGAGTCTGAATCCTATGATGAGGAGTTAAGGCATTTTAGGATTGATTCTCATGGGTGTCTTCGTAAGAAGAATGTTTAGTCATGCCTTCTGATTCTGGACTTAGGCGGGACATTCTAGATGATTGTCACCATTCTAAGTATACCATTCATCCTGGCACTAGTAAGATGTATGCCGGCATGAGACTTCTTTATTATTAGGAAGGCATGAAACGTGATGTGGAAAGTTATGTGACTAATTTCATGACTTGTCAACTCATCAAAGCCGAGCATCAGCACCCTTCTGATCTCCTTCAGCCTCTCGAGGTCCCGTTATGGAAATGGGATCGGATTTCCATGGATTTCATTGATGGCCGGCCTCATTAGAGATCGAGCCATTGCAGTATTTAGGTTATTGTTGATCGCCTTACTAAGTCAGCTCACTTCATTCCTATTAAGTCTAATAGGACCGCTTCTCATCTAACCAAGCTTTAGATTAAGGAAATCATGAGACTTCACGGTATTCCTAGTTCAATTGTTTGTGACCGCGATTCACTTTTCGCCAGAAATATCGACTTTTCGCGAGTCATTTCTGGCAGAGTCTTCAGCAACCTTTGGGAACATAGCTTAATTTCAACATAGCATATCATCCGCAGTCTGATGGATAGAGTGAACGAATGAATCGTACTCTTGAGGATCTTCTTCATGCTTGCATTTTGTATTTTGGTGGTAGTTAGGAGGACCGCTTACCGCTTGTAGAGTTCTCCTACAATAACAACTTTCAATCTAGTATCGATATGGCTCCTTTCGAAGTCTTATACGGAAGGCCATGTCGATCACCTTCTTGTTGGTTGGAATCCGAGGAGAAGCTTATTTTAGGCCCCGATTCTATTGATGAATCTTCTGAGAATATTATTTTTATCCGTCAGAGAATGAAAAGGCACAGAGCCATCAGAAATCTTACGCAGGAAAATGTAGGAAGCTTCCTAAGTTCTCTATTGGTGATCTTGTGGATATCCATGTATCTCCTTTGAAGGGGGGTTTTCATTTCAGTAAGACTGTAAAATTGGCTCCTTGCTTTATAGGACTATTTCCTATTACTGCACGTATTGGCCCTATAGCTTATAGAGTTCCACTTCCAGCTCATCTATCTAGCATTCATGACGTGTTTCACGTCTCTCAGCTTTGGAAGTGTCTTCGAGAGTCGAGTTCTATTATCGATTCTCTTGATTTGCAAGAGCTTGAGATCTCACCGGATCTATCTATTGTGTAGCAGCCTATTCGCATACTTGCTTCGGAGGTGAAACGCCTTCAAACAAGGATGTGACACTCGTTAAAGTTCAATGGTATACAAATCTCAATGACTGCACTTGGGAAACCAGAGAGTATATCGAGCGATCCTACCCTGGTTTTCTTTCTTCTCATAGCGATGGTGAGAACATTTTTAACTCAAGCTTGTCTCTTTCTTTTGATTGATGAAATAATTCTGTTGAATACAAACTCTTCTCTAGAAATTGTGAGTGCACAATTTTTATAAGGGAGGAGTTGGTAACAACCCTGGTTTTGGTGATTACCTGTAAATATTAAATTATAACGCTAGTTATAATTTAATATTGTGAATTAAAATAAATTGGAGATTTAAATTGTTTACTTGGAATAAACAATGGATATTGGAAACGAAATGTGAAAATAAAGTTTTGGAAACTTTATTTTGTTTATTTGTGAGATAAGTGAGTGAAATATGACTTTTATTTAGATATAATGCAATAATTCTTGTAATAATTGTCAAACGCTTTTTTAATAATTTTAAAGGAAGTATTTGATTTTTACAATGTGTTTATTTTAAATAAAAAGGTGAAATTTGGGTTAAAAGTAAGTTTGGTTATAAAATTGTGTTTGAAATGGTTTGTTATATTTTATTACACAAGAAAATAGTTTTTATGTAAATTTTGAAGGTTAAAATGAGGATTTATGCATTTATTTGTGTAAAATTGGTTATTTATGTAACATTCCTGGAATTTAGCTAAGATTAATTTGATAAGTAATTTAATCTTTGGGATTAAAATTTGAAATAATTGGTAATTAATATAAAATTTTGAATTAAATTATGAGATTAAGTGGTAAATTAATTTGAGTTTCTCCAAAAATAATTAAAATATGTGTTTTATAAATAGACCGTGAAAATAGAATTTTGGATTGAAATTCAAAAATAAGCATTTTATAAGGTTGTGTAATTATTTGAATTTTCCAAATTAATAAGTCATATGTTTATATGTGTATATAAATGGCTTTTTAAATTGAATTTGGAATTTGAAATTCAAGAATGAATATTTTAAAAATAAATGGGATTTGAAAATACTATGTTTAAAGTTAATAGAATTTGTTTTCTAATTGTAATATGATCATTTAGAGATTATATTTTGAAATTAATATAATAATTTTCTAAAGGTTAAATTTGAAGATTTTCTTTTTAAAAAAATAAAGTTTGTATGTAAATAGATAATCCATATAAACAATAGAAACATATATATGAAAACATATGTGTTGTAATAACTATATGAATATAAATGTAAATATAATAACAAGTGGGTTTAAAACAAAATTTACAAAATAAATTGCATTAAGGGTTTAAACATAAGAATACAAACTTGTAACACTTGTACATAAAATGTTAGCATGAATAACACTTGTTAAGTAATTGTGTTATGAAATAAACAAGTGGAAAACAAAAAAAAAACATATGAAATATATGAAAAGAAAGAAAAACAAACATTATCTCAAACTCAGGAAAACATTAAAACCTGATTAAAAAAATTAAAAATCAAGCAAAGTTCAAGATCGAGTTCAAATACAAAGGAAATCAGGTCGAGCTTCAACTTGAAGCCTGTGGATTATCTCAAAAACAAAGTCAGTAAAACACATCAAAGCCTTGAAATCAAAATCTAGATCAGGCAAAGCAACTTCAACCTGGAGCAATCGATATCAAAACAAGTTGCAATTCATGGTCTCAAATCAATTTGCTAGCTCAAATGCTCAAAGCCTGGAAACTCAACTAATCAAAGATCTGAAGCAAACTAGAGGCAGATCTAAGTAACCTATCTTTAGATTTTCTACCTGAATTCAATCTGGAAACAAAGATTTCAATGCAAAACAATATAAAGATCAGAGCATCAAAATTCAGTGGTAAACAGGAATCAAAAAAAATCAGATCAGAAAGCAACTTCAACAAAATCTGTTTTAACCTCAAGCAAAAAAAAAATCTGGAAATCAAAGTCTGGGTTTAAAATGCAACCTAGAAACAAAGTAAGAGCAAGTTCAAAAGGCAACCCAAACTAATTATCAAGTTCCTGTTCTCTGCTTCATACTTCCAAGTCTTTGTTGCTCTGTTCCAAACTTCAAGGTGAGCAAACCCTTAAACCTCCAAATACTTGATGTTGTTTGTATGTATGATAATGTGCATGCATGTTTGTGTGTATACTTGTTTATATTTGCTTGTGCATGTCTGGAATAGGAGATAATACTTCTGTTCTTAGTTCCAGGTTTCAAAAAGAAAAAAAACAATCTGAAATTAAATCCTCTTCATATAATTCTTGATAGGATTGAAAATCTAAACAAAACATGTTGTAGAATCAAGATTAAAAATAATCTTAAGTTGAAACTAAAAATAGTTTTGTCTGCGTAATGATAACAGTGGATTTTAAATGCATGTTAAAATTCGAGTATCAAAGTTTATTGATTCACTTATATCACCAAGTTCGATTTGGAAAACCATGATTTTTAAAGCAAAATTCAAGATTTTTAGATTTATATATAATGGGAAATTTTGAGATAAACGAAAAATATGTTTTGATCAAATTATGGCGAAGCGAGTATTAATGGTGGTCGGGATTTGGTCAGGAGAAGGTTTGGTGGAGGTGAAGCTCGGGAAAAATGCGTGGTGAACTTCTCGATCACCATGGTACAGTGTAGAAGGTGTTGTAGGGTTTTTGGGTTTGTTCTAGACATTGGGGTTTAGGTGGAAGTTTCTTCGACGATGTTGAATCGGTCAACGTGGGAGCTGTGGGAAAAGGAGGAGGTGAGCGAGGAAAAGGTCGGGGCGGAGTTGTGGGTTCTCTGGTGGCCTAGTTTGACGGCGGCGTGGTGATTTATGGGTCGGGGTTGAGCTCCAGTTTTGGTCGAAGTGGCTCGTTTCCACTTTCTTGTGAGTTCGTCGGAGATGAGGAGTCAGAGGGTTGACTGGGTCATCAGCAACTTCTTGAAGGTAGGGGCCGTGGTCGGAGGCGATTGGACAGGTTGTACACGTGCACGTATCCCTATGGTGTATGCGTCGTTATGATCAGTGAGCTCGGGGAGGAAGAAGGAGCTGGATCGAAGTCATGCTCGCGAAATCATGGTGTTGGCTCGAAGTGAGCATCGGGTTGGTGCGTAAATATGTTAACAAATTTTAAAAGGTTTAAATTAAAAAAAAAACAACTGCAGAAGAGAGGGAAGTGACTCGGGGGTAAACACAGGTCTGATTAATATTTGCTCGAGTTTTCTTTTGGTGCAGTAATAATTCATTTTCCAGATTTTGTATGGAGATTGGAAAAGTTTTTAAATCAAGTTTTCAATAGCATAATAAAAAATGTTAAAACAAGTTCAAAGCCAAATGGAAATTTATCAGTTTTCATAAATATGAGTTAACTAAGTTTTAAAAGTAAAATTTATTTAAAACAAATTTTAAACAAAATTTAAAGGTTTAAAATTATAGTTAAATGGTAGTTAAAGGTTTTGAAATAAAATATTTTAAAATTAGTTAAGTTTAAATTGTTTTAAACTTATATTTTAAAAGAGTTTATTTTAAATGAAACTTAACAATGTAATTAAGGAGTTAATCAAATATTTTTAATTATTAACTTAAAGGTTAAGTTAATTTATATTGTCAATGATAATTAACTAATTAATTATCAAATAAAAAGGTTAATTAATTTATAATTAAGGATTAATTAATTAAAGTAATTAATTTAGGATTGATTAATTAATTAATTAGAGGATAATTAAATAATTTAAGGTTAATTATTTAAATGATAAAAGGTTGATTTATTGATAAATCAAGGTTGATTAATTGTTGATTAAAGGTTAATTAATAAAGGTGATTAAGGAATGATAATTAATTAAGGAGTAATTAATTAATTGAATTAATAATAATAATTAATTAGATGGTAATTAATTAAAGGTTCATTAATTAATTAAGAGCAAATAATTAGGGGTTAATTATTTAATGATTAGGGATTGATTAATTATTAATTAAAGTTGATTTATTTATAAATAAGGGTTAATTAATTATGTAATTAACTTAAAAGTTAATTTAACTAATGCGATTAATTAAGGACTGATTAATTAATTAAAGGTAATTAATTAAGATAGATAATTAACGATTAATTTATTAATTAATTAATATTAAATGATTTGTAATTAATGAATTAGGATTAAGTAATTAATTCATGAGTAATTAATTTAATTGAAAATTAAATTGAATTAATTTAGGATTAAACAATTAATTGATCCTGTTTATAAATGATTATTGAATGCTTGGATTGCGTATGAATGTGTGTATTGTGTGAAATGCCTTGAATTGATTGTTATCTCTGGACTGTATGTAACGACCCTGGATTTTGGCCCTATATATTTTAATAAATATTTAAATCAATTTAAATAAAATGTATACTTATTCATTTGAAACGGATGTGATTTTGAAATAATTTCCATTGTTTATATAACTGGTATTTTTAAAAGGAAGTTGATTTGGAAGTTTAATAAATTATCTCAATAATATTCATAATAAAATTTGTCTTTGATGATTGAATTAAAATATCTTACTTTGTTTACATTTGGTAAGTACTCTTATGAATGATAATGTTTGAAATAGAATTAAAGTATAAATGTGAAATATAAGTCAAACTTATGCATATAATTTAAATAAAATACAAGTGGAGATAAATATAAATAAGTATAAATGTAAATAAATCATATTATGCATAATTTAAATATTTATAGTTAAATACAAATAAAATAAATATAAAGAATGAGTAAACTCACGAATCTAATTTAAATATGGACAGTTCAATTATAAATATAGAATATTAAGTATAACTCATGAATATAACTAAATTAAAAACAAAGTATAGAGTAGAATATATATATATATAATAAAATAACACAAATAGAATTAAAATAGGTAAACAAGCGTACAACCTGAACTTTTAATTTGAGAGCGTAAGATAAAATAAGCATAACGTATAAAATAATAAAAACAAATTAACTTCTTATACACATGAATATATACCTGCAAATGTTATGCACAAAAAAAAAAAAAATTATCCACTTACAAGACTCAGGATATAAGTAAATCTGATAAACATGTAAACTGGAAACTAGTAACAGGACAAATATTTATAATAGATCAAGTGTTGTTGTAAATGCAAACTAGAAGCTGTTAAAACAAATACTTTTAAACAAATGTCTTCTTAAGCAAATCTTTTTGCAAATGTGAAAAAGAGAAACACAGGTCTTATACCTGCAAGTATACTTACATACAAAATTCTTTTACATAGCAAAACATGATAACTATGTACACATTTTAATAATTATGCAAACTAATTACGGTACAAAGCAAATATGAACAAATGAATAGCTCCTTGTACAAGCTATGCTGGCCTGCAAAATGATGAGGAACAAATCAATATCCTTATGCATAGTAAAAAACAATAGTATATGAATATTATGTACAGCTGAAGATAATGACTATGTAAACCTATTTGGTAAGCAAAACATTTAATGCTAATATCTCAGCCTACATTTTGTCAAGTCAAGATATTTATAAACCTGTTCAATTAAGAAACTTCTGTCCAGTTGAAGCCTTCCCAGCCTGTTCTTTACTTATATGTATCTATCATGCTACTGCAAGTTCGTGAAACAAAAAAGAAAAAAAATGAAACCAGAAGAAGCTAAAACAAGAAAGACGTATCATCAATAAGAAAGAAAGGGATAGAAATAGAAAAGAAAGAGAAAGAAAGAACAATAATCACGGAATCTCGCAGCGGAAGCGTGGAGGAGGAAGTCGAACGTTGGTCAGTGGTGATTCCTCGAGTCGAGCACGAGTTTACGGGTTGGGGGCTTCGGGTTTGAGGTTGAGTTCGAACATGGTTGAGCCTGATGCTTTGATGTCATCTTATTAAAACTTAAACTAATTACAAAAAAAAAGGTAAAGGAAGAAGACGATGTTCAGGGCAGGACACGGGAAAGGCAGTGGAATTCGATGAAGTACCCGAGTGAACTCAAGGGGGAATCTCGGGTTAGTAGTTTCAACTACAGTATTTTATAAAATATGGAAGCTAAGTAAACCACTCTCAAACAAATCTTAAGAATTGTATAACTTAATAGAATTTTAACAGTTTTAAGTTAAAACTTAAATACAAGGTTTAGTTATTTAGTTAGTACTTAACAAATGTGATTAACACTTGATTATTATTCTTAATTAAGAAATTGATTTAAGTTAAGAATAAAGTTAATCAATATTTAAGAATTCAGACTTTAAGAAAATTCTTTCAAATGTTAATTAAGATCAATTGTAATTTACTAACAATTTTAGAAGTAATTAAGAATGATTAGATATTTATAAACCTATTCAATTAAGAAACTTCTGTCCAATTGAAGCCTTCCCATCCTGTTCTTTACTTATATGTATCTATCATGCTACTGCAAGTTCGTGAAACAAAAAAGAAAAAAAAATGAAACCAGAAGAAGCTAAAACAAGAAAAAGAGAAAACATATTCAAATCAAAAAGGAAAAAGGAAGATTCATGAATAGCTCAGGTTGTTCCATCTGCAGTTTTCAAGATATCAAAAGGGTTTCCTATTCAACAATTATTTGAGGTGAGTAAACATCAATTTTAAGTTTGATTTTAATTAAAATTAGTAAAGATAATTCATTATTTATGTGGTATTGTATCTTTTGGACTGGAATATAATTCTGTGTGTATTATATGATGCTCTGTACTTATCTGTGTGTTACAGTTTGTACATTCTCATCAAGCTCAAATTATTCTCATCTAATTATGTAAAGCTTAGAGTTTTTGTTTTTACAAACAAGATGTTTAAAACCCAAACCAAGATTTTTTTAAATTTGTTTAAGCATGTTGCAAGAACAGTAAACCTGAAACCATGATTACAGGAAATGAAATAAAAATATGATAAGTTCAACTGATGAAATAAGTTAATTCATGTTTATAATTTGAAATATTACTGGAATTCATGATTTTTGAAACAAAAATGAAGACTTTTACTTAAGTATTTCACGAGCAGTTCGATGTTGAATGAAAATTGAAATTTTATCAAATTCACGAATTTGATCCAATATAAAATGCTGAAATTCATACTGAAGCAAGTGAAAGGGTTAGTGATCTTAGGAAAAATATTCAATGATTTTTCCATTGCATAGAAATTGAATACGAGGTCAACATAGGGTTTACTGCGTGTTTTTGTACCTGGCAGTGAAATGAGGGAATTGACCTGTACACGTGATCGAGTGATTCATGGCTCGGGTGGAAGGTTTCTGGTGACGTTGACAAGGTGTGGTCGAGTTGGCATCGCCTCTGGTGAACCGTGTGTGGGTGGCGTGACGTTTTGTTTCAGTGTGGTCGACCGTTCTTTCATTCGAACTGCATAATTTCGAATTCGAATCTTGTTGGGTAAATCGACCTTTGCTTTCTTGTGTTGGTGTAATTTGGGACTTGCTCGAAGTCTTGGAGGATCACCGGAGCCACGAGCGGCGTTGTACACGTGCACGACATGGCGGCGTATCAGTGTTTGAGTGGGGGGGCGCTGTCTCGAGTTATGCTCGAGAATTTTGGTTGGATGCTTCGGGTTTCTGTCAAGTTCGAGTGCAAGAATCCTCTGTAGTTTTTAACTCGTACTGATGTTTAACGTATAAACTTAAAATAAAAAAAATAAAAAGAAGATGAAGTCGCGTTACTGGGTTGGGGACTCGGGTGAAGGAGCAAACAACTCGAAGCAACGCTGAGTTTTGCTGGGGAGTTCTCGGGTTCTTTGCTTAATGAAATATATAAAATTGTTAATAAATAAAGGGTCCAGCAAATCATCATAGTGATTGGAATACAGGTTTAAAAATTTTAAGTTAAACTTAATTCAAGCATTAATTATCCTAGTAAGGTTTAACAATAGTTTAACTCGTGATTAATTATTTTAAAGTAACTAATTTCTTTTGTTAAAGCTTAACCTTGTTTTGAGAATCTTGTTAATATTTTTAATAAGTAGCAAAGTAAGTAAATAACAAATAATGTTTCGGTTAGTAATCTAGTTGAAAACAAATTTTAAGAAGACTTAAATGTTAATTATGTGAATGATCAATATTAATTGATTGGATTCAGAAGTAATTAAGAGTAATTACTTTGTAATTATAATTAGTAGTGTATTATAAGAAATAAGTGAAATTGTAATTAACCACTTAATTAATTAATGAACGAGTAACAGTTAATTAATCAAGTGATTTAACTAAGAATTAAGAAATGATTAATGAAGCAATTAGCAATAAATAAACAGGTAATTAAATTCTATTTAGGTCGAAGAATAGTTATTGAGAAATAATTGCTGAAGTAATTAAAGTTAGATAACTTGATTAAGAAAGTAATTAGTTAAATAATGTGAATTAAGTAATTAAGCAATTTAGATATAAATATTAATTAAGAAATGATTTGTTGATTAAATAATTTGAAGGAAAATAAGTGGTTAAACAGGGTTAAGAGATTAATTCTCAAGTAGTTAAATTAATCACAGTAAGAACTTAAGATGATTGCTTATGGATGTTGTATGTATTGTATATTTGCTTGTGATGTTTATTGATGATATTCTGTGATGCTCACTGATATGCTGTAATATATCCATGGCAATTGTGTATGATTTATCTGTGGTAAATGTTATATGAATTTAATCATTGAATTAAACTGTTAAGCTAATTAGACAGCTTGGCCTTTAAAATGGCGATTGGATTTCGATGAGACCGGGATCGGGTATCCAATTGATATTCCGAAAACCACATCGATCCAAATTAAACGATAAGTCGTGAATTCTCAAGTGAAGATTGAGATGGTGCTTTCAGAATGCAAGGGTTATCGTCGTTGACTCTGAGGGTGATTCCAAAATGAGTGTAACGAGATAATGCCTTCGGTTTTGTTCGAACCCGGAACGAACTTGTATGGATTGAATGCTTTCAGCACATCGTCAGACAGACGATGAGCATTCTAAGAAATATGTCCTGTAAAGGTAATCGCAGCCTCAAGCCTCATCAACCGGGAATGGCTAAAACAGGGGAGGTGCAGCAAGGTTAGGTGGGTCATGCCCAAGCAGGACGAGATATACCCCTGTCTAGATGTCCCTTTATTTCGGCTGTGTGGGCGGTTGGATATGCGCACCAACTGTGGGGTTATCTTGTTCGGGACTGTTCAGTAAGGAATGGTTCCGGCCTTGTGTTGCAAGGGAGTTAGGGTGGCTCCTCGGTACAGTGATCTAGACCACGTAAAGTGACGGGCGGTACCCCAGTATCCCTGCCATTGTATGGGATCCAATTTCCAATAAGCGCCGTACGTTTTGATTGTGCCCAACTACGTTGGAATGTGAGATGTAAGCATTTCAGCTATTTCTGTATTTTACTTGAAAACCCTAGACACTATTATAATATCACTGGATTTCCTGTAAAATGTTTTGGTTAGCGTAAGGTAAAAACTTACCCGTATTTATTTGTGGGGAGTCTTACGTGATACCTTTGTTTTAAAAGGTTTTCAAAATTAAACAATTTAAACCGTTTACTCATACCAGACCCATGTCTGACCCGGAGGTTATATTTTGTTTTTCATAAACTCTTGGGTACTCAAATTTTTACGAGTAGCCAAGTGATAGGTTTGGATATTGATTCTGGAGGAGCTTGGAGCAGGAGTTTCCAGACGTATGTAGATATCTATCTAGTTCCGCTATGTTAGTTGATGTATACTGTATCTCTGATGTATATAGTGACAGATGTATGTATGATTGTCATGTGTATTGATTTTGTATGACTTTGATATATGAAATCTATGTAATAGTTATGTGATATATTATATTTTGTTCCGTTCCGCTGTGAGATTCTGATGTTTTGTTTCTTTCTTTTCTATTCTTTTCTATTTCTATCCCTTTCTTTCTTAATGATGATGCGTCTTTCTGGTAGTGAGAAGGGCAGGTCATCACACTTGGTATCAGAGCGCTAGGTTGAGTGAATACCTAGGCTCTTGAGTGATTTCTTTCTTGAGAGAGCGTATTTGTAGTTTTGATATATATATATATATATATATATATATATATATATATTTCTACCTATTTATTTGGTTACCTGTTCGGGTTTTCCAATATAAGTTATAAAGATAGATAAGATAAAGGTGTGTGAAACACGACTACCGATGGTTGGAATCTTGAATATTTGTAGTTGGAAGTTTATCTGTCGAGACTGTAGACCTATTACCGTCTCGAGTGAGCTTTGGGTGATGTGAGGATTTCATTGTTGGAATGTAATTTTGGATGAGCTTGAGTTTGGATCTATCGGATGGACAGGAGAAAGTCATGATATCTTGATATCTCAGGGTGTAGTAGATGCGTAATAAGACTCAGTGAGTTTGGATGTCTCCGAAGATGTTTCTTTGGAACAAGTTAAGGAAGTATGTCCGTTTCGGAATTGTGACTAAGTTCAGTAGGGTAATTTTGTTTGGTTGAGGCACGAGTTTCTCGAAGAGCTTTAAATGGAAGTCTTTGGTCATTGAGGTTAACCCTATAGCTGGAAGTGTTCTGTGTGCTGTCAAGAAGGTTATTGATTAGCAGTTTTCTTGAGGTGATTTCGGAAGTAGCAGAGTGGATTCAGTTCTTCGAGGGATTCATTACCGAACAGTATATGACTGTTCTGGACTATGAAAGGAGAACAAACTTATTTGGGCAGAATTACCAGAGTGTTGTGTGACAATTCTGGAATTCATTTGTGTAATCTTTTACATGGATTTGAGACTTTTCAAGAGAGGATTTAAGTTATTGATGTGAACCAAGTTTTTCCTGATGTATTCGAGAAGTTAATTGTTTGTCTTCCCATCGAGAGATAGAGTTTCGTGTTGATTTGATTCCAGGGTAGTGCTGGTGATTCAGCCTAGTTGGAGGATGGTTCCGAGAAAGGAAGAAGAGTTAGTTGAGCAAATTCAGTATCTTCTGGGAAGGAGTTGATCAAATCTAGTTTTGTTTTTCTTGTTAGGTTCTGTGACGGTGTTGTCGCTAAATCGGAAGGATCGATAAGAGTATGAATAAGTTTGTATTGGTATACTCTAAGTTTGAAGAAGAGCTCAAGAAACATTAGAAGATAGTGTTGGAGACACTGAGGAGGCATGTTTTGAAGGCGAGTACTTTAAGTGCCATTTTTGGAAATCGGAAGTTATTTTTGAGGCACATTATTTTGGGTGAAGATATCTCTGTAGACCCAGCGAAGGGAGAATCTATTCTAAGGATGGAAGGCGAGGCTAACCAGTGCTCCAGTGATTGTTATTCCGGAAGAAAAGGGCAGCTTTGGAATTTATATGAATGCTTGTATAATTGATTTGGGAGGCAGTGTTGATGCAGAGTGGAGAGTAACTGCGTACGCGTGTCAGCAATTAAAGCAACATGAAGGGAACTACGCTACGCAAGACCTTGAGTCGTTAGCCATGGTGTTTGTTTTTGAAGATTTGGGGCACTATCTGTTGGGAGGGAATTTGAGGTATTCGCGGATCACAAACCATTGAAATATCTTTTTCTCTAAGGGAATGTTAATCTGAGGCAGCAGTGATGAGTCGAGTTTCTAAACTCATGTGATATAGGTATTCTGTATACCCAGGATAAGCGGATGTTGTGATTGATGCTCTTAGTAGGAATGAAGTTTTGTTCTTTTGGAATTTATTCCTTCTCTCCAGGGTAGAATCATAACTAAGCAAAGGGAAGATAGATCTTTTGAGGAATTGATTCTTAAACTAAGGATGGAAGGTGTTCAGATTTTAAGGTAAATGATCAAGGTGCTTAAAGGATTAGTGGCCGTTTGTGTTCTTGATATGGATGAATTGAGGCAATAAGTTTAGCTAAATGAAATCACTCCAAACTGAATATTCACCCGGAATCTTTAAGATGTATAAAGATATGAGGAGAATTTTTAGAGACCGAGCATGAAGAGGGTTGTAGCTGCTTTCGTTTATAGTTGTACTTTCTATCAGCAAGCTAAGGTGATTATTAGAAGTTGTCCAAGATTATTGCAATCTTTAGAAATCTCAGATGGAAGTGGGGATGATTTCGATGGCTTTCATCGATGGTTTGCCAAGAACCAAGAAGGGAAATGATGGAATATGGATTATTGTGGATCGATTAACTAAGAACGCTCATTCTATACTAGTTAGGTAACTCGGACTATAGTTTCAGGCCAAAAAATTTCTTGAGGAAAATAGTAAAATTGTTTGGTGTTCCTGTTAGCATAATAAGTGATCGTGACATTATTTTTCACCAACAAATTTCTGGGAGATTTTGCAATTGATTTTAGGATCGAGTTTGAAATTTACTATAGCCTATTATCCTCGGACGGACAGAGAGACTGAACCGTATTCTTGAGGATATGAGGCAAGCTTGAGTTTTGGATTTTGGTGAGTTGTGGAAGACTATCTTGTGTTTGGACCAAAGTTTTGTTTTGTGAAATTTCTGATAAGATTAGGCTTATCAAAGGAAAAGATGAGAGCTTCTCAAGACCCTCAGAAGAAGTACGCAAATAAGAAGGAAACAATTGGAATTTGAGTTTGGTAATTTGTTTTTGGCCAAAGTTTCCCGATTAAAAGGAACTATTAGATTCGAAAGGCGGGAAAACTTGACTCGGGATATATTGGACTATTTCGGATATTGACAAAAATTGAAACTGTAGCTTGCAGAGTCGAATTGACAGAACAGATGTCTGGAATTCATAGTGTATTCTGTGTAACCCATCTAAGAAATTTGTTCTTGATCCAGTAATAGTTGTAGAATCAATAGTACAGGAAGACTTGAAAGATGAACCGAATGTGACTGTGGATAGAGATTTAGTTCGGATTGTTAGTTAAGGTGAGAGGCAACTCAGGAGTATAGTAGCGTAGCTTATCATAGTATAGTGGAGCGAGGATTCCGGAGATTTCACCTGGAAACTCTGTATAGTTTAAGAAAGCTTATCTGGATTTGTGTCCGGGTAGCTAGCGATGTTAGTTAGGATAGATTGTTGGTTGTTTGTTAATATATGAGTGATATATATGTTTGAATGGTTGATATGACAACTTTTAAATTATCTTTATTTTAAATTTCGGGGACGAAAATCTTTTAAGGGGGGAGGAATGTAACGACCCTGGATTTTGGCCCTATATATTTTAATAAATATTTAAATCAATTTAAATAAAATGTATACTTATTCATATGAAACGGATGTGATTTTGAAATAATTGCCATTGTTTATATAACTGGTATTTTTAAAAGGAAGTTGATTTGGAAGTTTAATAAATTATCTCAATAATATTCATAATAAAATTTGTCTTTGATGATTAAATTAAAATATCTTACTTTGTTTATATTTAGTAAGTACTCTTATGAATGATAATGTTTGAAATAGAATTAAAGTATAAATGTGAAATATAAGTCAAACTTATGCATATAATATAAATAAAATACAAGTGGAGATAAATATAAATAAGTATAAATGTAAATAAATCATATTATACATAATTTAAATATTTATAGTTAAATACAAATAAAATAAATATAAAGAATGAGTAAACTCACGAATCTAATTTAAATATGGACAGTTAAATTATAACTATAGAATATTAAGTATAACTCATGAATATAACAAAATTAAGAACAAAGTATAGAGTAGAAATAAAAAAAATAAAAATAAAAAATAAAAAATATATATAAAATAAAATAACACAAATAGAATTAAAATAGATAAACAAGCATACAACCTGAACTTTTAATTTGAGAGCGTAAGATAAAATAAGCATAACGTATAAAATAATAAAAACAAATTAACTTCTTATACACATGAATATATACCTGCAAATGTTATGCACAAACAAAAAAAAAACAACTTATCCACTTACAAGACTCATGATATAAGTAAATCTGATAAACTGGAAACTAGTACCAGGACAAATATTTATAATAGATCAAGTGTTGTTGTAAATGCAAACTAGAAGCTGTTAAAACAAATACTTCTAAACAAATGTCTTCTTAAGCAAATCTTTTTGCAAATGTGAAAAAGAGAAACACAGGTCTTATACCTGCAAGTATACTTACATACAAAATTCTTTTACATAGAAAAACATGATAACTATGTACACATTTTAATAATTATGCAAACTAATTAAGGTACAAAGCAAATATGAACAAATGAATAGCTTATTGTACAAGCTATGCTGGCCTACAAAATGATGAGGAACAAATCAATATCCTTATGCATAGTACAAATCAATAGTATACGAATATTATGTATAGCTGAAGATAATGACTATGTAAACCTATTTGGTAAGCAAAACATTTAATGCTAATATCTCAGCCTACATTTTGTTAAGTCAAGATATTTATAAACCTGTTCAATTAAGAAACTTCTGTCCAGTTGAAGCCTTCCCATCTTGTTCTTTACTTATACGTATCTATCATGCTACTGCAAGTTCGTGAAACAAAAAAGAAAAAAAAATGAAACCAGAAGAAGCTAAAACAAGAAAAAGAGAAAACATATTCAAATCAAAAAGGAAAAAGGCAGATACATGAATAGCTCAGGTTGTTCCATCTGCAGTTTTCAAGATATCAAAAGGGTTTCCTATTCAACAATTATTTGAGGTGAGTAAACATCAATTTTAAGTTTGAGTTTAATTAAAATTAGTAATCATAATTCATTATTTATGTGGTATTGTATCTTTTGGACTGGAATATAATTCTGTGTGTATTATATGATGCTCTGTACTTATCTGTGTGTTACAGTTTGTACATTCTCATCAAACTCAAATTATTCTCATCTAATTATGTAAAGCTTAGATTTTTTGTTTTTACAAACAAGATGTTTAAAACCCAAACCAAGATTTTTTTAAATTTGTTTAAGCATGTTGCAAGAACAGTAAACCTGAAACCATGATTACAGGAAATGAAATAAAAATATGATAAGTTCAACTAATGAAATAAGTTAATTCATGTTTATAATTTGAAATATTACTGGAATTCATGATTTTTGAAACAAAAACGAAGTCTTTTACTTAAGTATTTCACGAGCAGTTCGATGTTGAATGAAAATTGAAATTTTATCAAATTCACGAATTTGATCCAATATAAAACGCTGAAATTCATACTGATGCAAGTGCAAGGGTTAGTGATCTTAGGAAAAATATTCAATGATTTTTCCATTGCATAGAAATTGAATACGAGGTCAACATAGGGTTTACTGCGTGTTTTTGTACCTGGCAGTGAAATGAGGGAATTGACCTGTACACATGATCGAGTGATTCATGGCTCGGGTGGAAGGCTTTTGGTGACGTTGACAAGGTGTGGTCGAGTTGGCATCGCCTCTGGTGAACCGTGTGTGGGTGGCGTGACGTTTTGTTTCAGTGTGGTCGACCGTTCTTTCATTCGAACTGCATAATTTCAAATTCGAATCTTGTTGGGTAAATCGACCTTTGCTTTCTTGTGTTGGTGTAATTTGGGACTTGCTCGAAGTCTTGGAGGATCACCGGAGCCACGAGCCGCATTGTACACGTGCACGACACGGCGGCGTATCAGTGTTTGAGTGGGGGGCGCTGTCTCGAGTTATGCTCGAGAATTTTGGTTGGATGCTTCGGGTTTCTGTCAAGTTCGAGTGCGAGAATCCTCTGTAGTTTTTAACTCGTACTGATGTTTAAAGTATAAACTTAAAAAAAAGAAAAAGAAGATGAAGTCGCGTTACTGGGTTGGGGACTCGGGTGAAGGAGCGAACAACTCGAAGCAACGTTGAGTTTTGCTGGGGAGTTCTCGGGTTCTTTGCTTAATGAAATATATAAAATTGTTAATGAATAAAGGGTCCAGCAAATCATCATAGTGATTGGAATACAGGTTTAAAATTTTTAAGTTAAACTTAATTCAAGCATTAATTATCCTAGTAAGGTTTAACAATAGTTTAACTCGTGATTAATTATTTTAAAGTAACTAATTTCTTTTGTTAAAGCTTAACCTTGTTTTGAAAATCTTGTTAATATTTTTAATAAGTAGCAAAGTAAATAAATAACAAATAATGTTTCGGTTAGTAATCTAGTTGACTTAAATGTTAATTATGTGAATGATCAATATTAATTGATTGGATTCAGAAGTAATTAAGAGTAATTACTTTGTAATTATAATTAGTAGTGTATTATAAGAAATAAGTGAAATTGTAATTAACCACTTAATTAATTAATGAACGAGTAATAGTTAATTAATCAAGTGATTTAACTAAGAATTAAGAAATGATTAATGAAGCAATTAGCAATAAATAAACAGGTAACTAAATTCTATTTAGGTCGAAGAATAGTTGTTGAGAAATAATTGCTGAAGTAATTAAAGTTAGATAACTTGATTAAGAAAGTAATTAGTTAAATAATGTGAATTAAGTAATCAAGCAATTTAGATATAAATATTAATTAAGAAATGATTTGTTGATTAAATAATTTGAAGGAAAATAAGTGGTTAAACAGGGTTAAGAGATTAATTCTCAAGTAATTAAATTCATCACAGTAAGAACTTAAGATGATTGCTTATGGATGTTGTATGTATTGTATATTTGCTTGTGATGTTTATTAATGATATTCTGTGATGCTCACTGATATGCTGTAATATATCCATGGCAATTGTGTATGATTTATCTGTGGTAAATGTTATATGAATTTAATCATTGAATTAAACTGTTAAGCTAATTAGACAACTTGGCCTTTAAATGGCGTTTGGATTTCGATGAGACCGGGATCGGGTATCCAATTGATTTTCCGAAAACCACATCGATCCAAATTAAATGATAGGTCGTGAATTCTCAAGTGAAGATTGAGATGGTGCTTTCAGAATGCAAGGGTTATCGTCATTGACTCTGAAGGTGATTCCAAAATGAGTGTAACGAGATAATGCCTTCGGTTTCGTTCGAACCCGGAACGAACTTGTATTGATTGAATGCTTTCAGCACATCGTCAGGCAGACGATGAGCATTCTAAGAAATATGTCCTGTAAAGGTAATCGCAGCCTCAAGCCTCATCAACCGGGAATGGCTAAAATAGGGGAGGTGCAGCAAGGTTATGTGGGTCATGCCCAAGCAGGACGAGATATACCCCTGTCTAGATGTCCCTTTATTTCGGCTGTGTGGACGGTTGAATATGCGCACCAACTGCGGGGTTATCTTGTTCGGGACTGTTCAGTAAGGAATGGTTTCGGCCTTGTGTTGCAGGGGAGTTAGGTGGCTCCTCGGTATAGTGATCTAGACTACGTACTGTGACGGGCGGTACCCCAGTAGCCCTGCCATTGTATGGGATCCAATTTCCAATAAGCGCCGTACGTTTTGATTGTGCCCAACTACGTTGGAATGTGAGATGTAAGCATTTCAACTATTTCTGTATTTTACTTGAAAACCCTAGACACTATTATAATATCACTGGATTTTCTATAAAATGTTTTGGTTAGCGTAAGGTAAAAACTTACCCGTATTTATTTGTGGGGAGTCTTACGTGATACCTTTGTTTTAAAAGGTTTTCAAAATTAAACAATTTAAACCGTTTACTCGTACCAGACCCATGTCTGACCCGGAGTTTATATTTTGTTTTTCATAAACTCTTGGGTACTCAAATTTTTACGAGTAGCCAAGTGATAGGTTTGGATTTTGATTCTGGAGGAGCTTGGAGCAGGAGTTTCCAGACGTATGTAGATATCTATCTAGTTCCGCTGTGTTAGTTGATGTATACTGTATCTCTGATGTATATAGTGACAGATGTATGTATGATTGTCATGTGTATTGATATTGTATAACTCTGATATATGAAATCTATGTAATAGTTATGTGATATATTATATTTTGTTCCGTTCCGCTGTGAGATTCTGATGTTTTGTTTCTTTCTTTTCTATTCTTTTCTATTTCTATCCCTTTCTTTCTTAATGATGATGCGTCTTTCTGGTAGTGAGAAGGGCGGGTCATCACACTGTAATATTCTGTTTTGTGAATTGAGCTGTGTGTAATTTATTTATTTATTCATTTTATCTATGATATATTTATCCGTGAATCTGTGAATAAAGATAAGCGTTATAGATTATACCGCTTATCGATATTGATGTGATTAATTCTGTGATGATTGATGTCGTTGCACTATTGTGTAAAACCCCTGGACTACACCTTACACACGCAAACATGGATTGCATGAGGAAATCGGTTAAGTCATAGATTTTAGAAACTAATTCTAAATTGAAATTTGAATTCAAATAGTTTTGGAAATGGATTTGGGTTAAATATATAAAGCTTTTGAAAAAGGGTTTCAAAGATAAAAAAGTTATTTTGAATAACTTAATAAAGTTTTGAATTTTAAATAGTTTGATTTGAATTTGAATTCATGATTTAAAATTGAATTCTATGTTTGGGAATTATGGTTTAAAAAGGTTGTACAAGTTATAAATGTGTTTATATATGGGTTTTAAAACATTTTAAAAGCATTGTTTTGAGAATTTGAATTTAACCTAAGTTTTATACTTAAGGGGTTTTAACTTGTACAAATATAATTGGATTTTTCCGAAACGAAAACTATTTGTTTTCAAATAATAACAGCTTTCACATAAGGAAAGGATTTCCAATTTATGTTGAAAAGTTTCAAGTTTGAATTGAAATTGTGAATTGTTGTGAAAGCTATTAAATCTTTGATTTAAAGATTGAATGAGTTTATCCAAATTGAAATGGAAATTGTTTTGAAAAGCTGTGAATGAATCTTTATGAAATCTGGATGAACTTTGTGAAGTAAATCTTTTTGTTTAAAGATTTGAAAATGGTAATTTGTTTAAACCATTTGAAAGAAAGGTTTTGGATTTTAAGTTATGACTTAACTGAAATCCCATATCCATATGTTTTAAAATATTATGCTCATTATTCGATTTAGCGGGGGGAGGACCTTGTGTCATTAACCCATTCCGAATAATGATACGATGATATGGATAGCATTCGAAGACCGGTGGTGAAGATCGAATATTTTTGAAAATGAAAGGTTAAATCGTCGATTGTCTATGCACCGGCTGATCCACGGTATAGAGATCTCCATATCTGATGGGAAGTCCAGACGTGATTAGGAATTATCCGGATTTGCAAGGGCTTCTTCGGAAGTGCATTCGGTTCTGTTTGAATCCGGAACAGACTTGTATGGATGTGTGTCTGACATTACACTTTGAGATGTAAAGCTGGTTTCTATCAAATACATTTCTGTTTGGTAGCCGTGATTTATTCTCTTAGCTTAACACCCTTCTCTGAGACGTACGAGCTCAGAGTTTATGTAGTTGATGGTTACTAGTGACACATTCCCAATTGGGTAATGTGGCATACGAAGTGCTACTAATCATTTGTTGATCAAAGCATGACTCTGTGAAAAAGTATAGCTTTGTGGACAAGACCTCATCGAGCCTCACAACCCGGTAATGGTCGAAACAGGAAAGATGCGGCAACGTTTCAAGGGTAGCGCCCCTAGGGTATGTCCATTCCTTTTGGAAAAGGGTGGTATTATGGTATGGAGCCCAGATACTCACTCATGTGGACACTGTATATTTATTACTGTATGATGGTGTTGGTGTAGAGGATCCTCGGATAATGGTCGCAAACGACCGGGGGTGGCATATCTTAGGTTTTACCCCCAGGAAGGGGGTAGACCGGCCTTGTGTTGGCAGAGAGCTGGGTAGGTTCTCGGGGCGTCTCTCCAGAGACGTTCCCATGTGGCAATAGGAAGTTCCTTAGCCTGACCATTTGTTGAAAAATCCAATCTCCAATACGCACCTTGTACGGTTTTAGTTGTATAACCTGCCACCTACTTATGGTGGCGCCCCATTGTTTGGATGGTAGCTATAGTAGGCATAGTTCGAAATGTCTATGCTGGCTAAGATTAATATTATACTTGCAAATATTTTTCCACTATGCACTAATAATAATATCAAAATGGTTTTTGCGTATCAAGCATTTTTGACAATCATAAGGAGAAATCTCCTCCAATTCGGCGTTTGCATGGTGTGTGTGGCGGAAGGCCTTATGGTAGTTTCATTTTCCAAAAAAGCATTGCGGATTTCAAATTCTAAAATCTTTTGTTTGTTTAAAAGATAAAATGTTTTTGTTTTCTCATATCAGTCTCATGACTGACCCGGAGTTTATTGTTCCCTTCCTAAACTCTGGGTGCCCACAATTTTCCACACGGGCAGTATAGAGTTGGGTTTTTCAGATAGTCGAATAGTAGGAATTGATTCAATAGCCTTCGAAGCCCTTTGGATTTGTGGATCGCATTTGCTACACTTCAGCATTCACGGCTGACCTTGCTTATCTTTGTGCAACCTTGATGGGGTTCGAGCTAGTGGTTTGGAGTTTTGGCTTTGGAGCATTGGATTGGAGTTGCAGTTTGGCATTGGAGTTATCTCTTTTGCTATTTGTTTTCCGCTGTTGTTTATTGTCTCTGCTATTCTTGTATCATATTGATATCATTGTTGTATATCATGGGATATTGTATTCATTTGAGTTGTATATGATATTCATTTCTTTTTCTTCCGCTGTGTTGTTGTACTTAATGTGTTATAAGCTCTGGCATGAGTCAAATTTCAACGGTTGAATCTGTGGCATTCAAGTACAAGTGAAGTACGGGTGTCGATTTTCGAACGCTGAAATTTGGACCATGACAATTCATGTAAGATAAGAGCTTTTAATAATAAAAATATTTTTAAAACTAAAATTATCTTTTTATATGATGTAAAATATTTTATTTAACTTGTAGATATATTTTCATAATTTATTTATGTTAAAAACTTGAAGAAAATGTGTAGTTATATTTTTCACATAGTGTATTTGTGCATATTTTATTTAAGTGTGTGAATTAATTATCTTAGGCTAAGTATTTTCTTTTGTTTGGGTCCAAAGCCCATTAATTTCCAAACCAAAAGACGGGAAATAATAGTCTTCTTGTACTACACTCTGTTTCCTCTTCTCTAGAAAATAAACAGAAAGAAAAAGAAACCATTTCCTCCATTTTTTAATCTAAGCTCAAACTCCATCTTCCTTCAATTCAAGTTGCTATTTTTATCAAATCAAAAGAGAAATCAAAAGGTAATCCATTCCAAAACCTAACTATTTCATCAAAATCTGAGTTTGTGATTTGGGTTCTCTGTTAACAGTAATTTTCTTCCTTGCATACCTCTGTCTTTCATTTTTACAGGTTCTTGAAGCAAAATCTTGCACAAAGCTTGCTTCTTTCAGCACAAATCCAGATTTTTACTCTTCACTTGCAAGGTCAGTTAACTGCTCACAAATGCTAGCTGAAACAAAGCTTTAAATGCCAAAAATCTATGCAGAAATAGATTCAATATGTTGATTTTCTGTTGATGATTTTGTTTCTGTGAAAACTGTGCTTGGGTGTCACTTTGCATGCCATTTTCTCTCAATTCCGACAATAAAATGCTGTAGGATTTTCTTATGGTTATAGTTCATGTGTTGTAATATAGCCTCCAAAATTTCATAGCAAAGTTATTTTGTTTGATCCCTGAAAAATTTGCTGCAAAATCAATACAAAGCTTGGAACTCACTTGTACATATTTCTATTTTCTGAGTTCCTGCAAACATGGCCTGGGTCCATGTTTGAGACAGCATGTATCTTTTATTTCTTGTCAGAATTCATCGATTCTTTTTTTATTTGAAAGCTAAAGTTTTATACTATGTGCATATCGATATTCAGTTTAATCAAAGGTCGTTTGGTTCTTCGTTTCATGCATGTAACTTGAACTCAGATGGTTTTCAAACCTGAGCATATTTCCGTTCTCTGAGCTGCTGTAAACATGACCAGAGTCCATGTTTGAGACAGCGTATCCTTTTCATTTCATGTCGGAATTAATTGATTCTTTTTTTATTTAAAAGTTGAAGTTTTCTACTATATGCATTTTAATTTTCAGTTCAATCAGAGGTCGTTTGGTTATCCGTCTCATGTTTGTAAGTTGAACCGAGAAGGTTTTCAGACTTGGGCAGAATTCAACATGGCCTGAGTCCATGTTTAGAATTCCATATCTTTACCATTTTTACGTCGAAATTTAGTAAATATTTTTCTAGTTCATAGACAAATTGTTCTACTTTATGTGTATCAAATTTCAGACCATTTCGAGGTCATTAAGCAATTCAAATTACGTCTGAAAGTTGAATCCGGAGAAGATTTCAGATCTAGGTATTGTTTTTGGCCTGTGCATTTTTGTGTTCTGCCTTGTTTTCTAATCCATTTTTCGACTTCTGCATCTTTTTTTTGTGAAATTTCTGAACTGTTCTGAAGGCCATGAAGCCTATCAATAGGTGAGCTAGAATTTTGGTGAATTAGTGATTCAAAATGAATCGATTTTTGAGATGTCTTTGAATGTCGGTTTTGGTGTTTTTCGATGATTTTTCATTGATTTCGAGCATGGGTTTTTCTAAATAATGTTGAAATGATTTTTAAAGTAAATTGGCTTTTGAAATAATTATTATAAAATATTTTTAAATTATTCAAGCTATAAAATCTATATATGCTCTATAATAAGGGAATTTTCAAAGATTGTGTTCAAAACGATTTCGAAAAATTGTTCTAAAAGCTTGTTTTCTCAAATAAATTATTTTATATATAAAATACAGGTTTTTGCATTGTTCGGGTGAATGAGAAGTGGAATTAAATGGTTGATAAAACACATGGTATGGGACACATGCATTTATCTTATCTTTTAATTTTTGACTTGTCTGTTTGATCGTTTTGACCTATAGGTCGTGTTTGCCGATGAGATGAGGTAAAATTTTACTGCTTTCTAGTATGGCATTTACTAGCGGTTAGTAAATTGTTTAGTGCGAATATGTGGTATGGGATGCACGTTAACACTTTTCAGGTTCCTATTTAAGAGTGTGACACATTTGTCTTCGATACGTATTTGCCAGTACTGGACCTTGGGTCATTTTTCCTTCGAGATGTTTGTCATTGCGACGTATTTGTCCTTCCGGACGTTTGTCTTCAAGACGTGGCACCTTATTTTGAGAGAACGGTACTTCGTAGGCTTCGGCCATAAGCATGTATTATATCTTTGAGTTGATTTCATTGATTTCTTTGTAGTTTTTCAAGTGTATTCCCTTTTACATACTTGGCCATTTGAGCCATCCGAGACATTATATATAGCAAGTACATCTTTAGAAACTTGAACTCTTATCGAGTTTTATATTTGAGATTTTCAGTTTGCCAACACTTAGGGTTTATTTAAGATATATAATCTCCTTTTTGGAGATATATGCGATTGCCATTTTTGGCATATTTTATGTTTGAGACTTCTCTATTATGAGAATATAATCGGGTTTGTCATTTTGGCAAGTTTGAGTTTTGAGATTTCTCCTATTTAGGAGTTATGGTTTCTCTAAACCATTATAGTTTTTTTGGGTTATGCCGATGATATGAGGCATGCTTATGCTTGATGTTGAGTTCTCTTTCAAGACTATATTTGCTTAGTGACATTTCATCACTTGAAGTAACCACATGTACTTAGAATTATTTCTTATCATTTGAGAAGAATTATCACCCTTAACCTCATGTATCATATTATCATTTATTCTACTAAATTTATAGTTTTAGCTAGACTGACCCATGCTTATACTCGGGTTAGACCGAGTTATTTCAAGCTAGATACCTGCTTTTGGGCTTAACTTGTCTTTAGTGCTTCCGCTTGGATATCTATTTAAAACCTTTTGTTGTTGTCCTTTTTGATTGACTATAATATATGTATATTGTTTTGGCTCGTTGTATATAGTGTGGTCTTCGCACCACTATGATGTATCATTTTGTATTATACTGGGGATGTATCTATATATACATATATGTATATATATATCTGTTCTTTTCTATTCTATGATGTGATTTACATTTTAGTTGCTGCATTTGTTCTGATAGATCTGATAGCCACCTATAGTTTTGTATTAAGCATTTATTGAATACGTCGATCCACTTGAAATAGAGAGAAAATTTAGAGCATTAATCGACGTATTTAGTAGATGTTTAAGACAAGGCTATAGATGGTTGCTCCTAACCAGCCCTATTCTTCGCATTAGCAGACAGTATTACCTAGTAATACTCATTGTTAATATGGGTCTCGGGGTTGGGCGTCAGATTTTACCTAGGATTGTACATTTTATATATATAAAGAAATAATTTTCAAATATATATATAGATATTTATCGTATTTGTTTGATAATAATAATATTTCTTCATTATCATTATTGTTTGATTTGTCATGCTCGGATAGTTTAGAAGCATTGAGTATTGTTTGTTGATTGTTAATTTACACTCGATTGGTTTATTAATGTCTATTGTTTGATAATTATGAGTACATTACAAACGAACCCCTTGTGAACAGGTTCACAATTTGACTAAAAGGTGTTCATAGAAATTATCAAGTTAAAAGTCATAATTTAGTGATGTTAGCTATAGGTAAGCTTTTAATAAAAGTTGTTTAATATGATCTAAATGGAAATAAAAGGATAGAGGATAAATATTTGAGAAAAGTTTATTGTAATAAAGGGAAGCCATCACAAATTGAGGAGTGTACCTCAAGGCTTTTATAAATCGAGGATTGTAATCTTGACACTGGTTTAATAAAAATCTGTATGAGGTGGTTTGCCTTGGTATAAGACTGGACGTAGGGTAACTCCGAAACAGTATAAAATCCGGTGTGTTCTTTTCTTTTACAGCTTTTTATTTACTTTCTGCATCTGTATTTGATTTTGTGATTAAGTTCTGCATTTGTTTGTGTCATAGTTTCAGTTTAGTTCATGTAAATCTTAGAATTCATTAAACACTATTCACCCCCCTCCTCCAGTGTTATTAGCCTTAAGATCCTTAATCTGCTGTCCCTTTCAACATACACATATTTATCCCATTTACACACCAGGTCGTACTTTCAATTTTAAACCATTCTTGGTTTTTAATTCAAAACAATTTCCCTTAAAATTTTCAAAACAACTCTTGTTTTAAAACAAGATTTCTATATTCAAAAATATTCTGAATAATATTACTTATTATTTCCTTAATCACTTTGAAACAATTCCAAGTTTCCTTGGGTCTAGATTTCAAATTTTACAATTTAAATCCATTTCAATTTATAGGTCATACTTATATAGATTTTTACTTCTTTAAAACATTTCACTCTTGTTTTATTTATTGTTTATTCTGTAATAAACATTCTCTATTTAGACACAACACTCAATTTTAAATGATAATAACCAGTATTATCATATCCAGAACCCAACACACTATATATTACATAATAATTTTCTGAAAATACAATCAGGGTAACTTATTTTGTTTCAAAACACCTTGGAATAACATTTCTGTAAATTTTAGAATTTTAAATTCAAGTTTGACTCCATTTCTAACTTAACTTATTTGTATAGTTAATCTTATTCAAATTTCTATTTGGTTATATGTATTTTACCACTTAAATCTTATAGTCTAATTTAATTTTAATAACAACAACCAATTCACTTAATCCACTGTAATAATTAAAAAAATTATTTCTTTATATATCAAAATATAATCTTATATAAAAATCATTTTTAAAACCGTTTTTAAAATCATTATATAAGAAAATAACAAATACGCCCTCATATATACTCTCAACTCATTGTAGGGGACTACTGACCCTAACTCTAATGAGTAATCCCCACCAGAGCCAAGGTTCTCGCTTAACCTTCAGCTCTGATACCACGTGTAACAGCCCGAAAGATTTTTGACCCAAAAATCGACATTAATATGTTCACTGTATAGAGTGCCGAACAATCGAGTGCCGGAAATCTCAGACTGTAAGGGTTAAGAAGAAAAAGAGATAGAAGAAGAAACAGAAACAACAACACATAATCTCACAATCGCAGCGAAACAAAATATAACATACAACAACATCATTTTATACAAAGAAAGCTGTAACTGTCAATATATATACAAGATATCAAAGTACAACAAATTCGGACATTTATAATAACTTGTCCTCTACTACTGTCCATACAGTCCATAATACATAGCAGAATCTAATCAATAAGTCTCTGCCATCCAGCTCGTCTCCTGAGCTCCAAACATCCTAACTTGAAATTTTGTAATACGCGGCCTGACCCAAGCATTACAATAAAGTAACACCCGAATCAGGCTGGAAACCAGCATGAGTAAACCAACTCAATGTGAAATACTTAAGTTATACAAACTTTTGAAAACCAAAGATAACTCGTACAATACGACGAGTTTTTACCCGATTATAACCCGACACCTTTGTGGAAATCCATTGATTTTATAATGATGTCCAAATACAGCTAATAATCTAGTTTACTTAATTTATCCAATTCCAGCCTATTAGATTTGATGATCAAACCTGCAAAGATTTGTAGTGATTATTAAATCGAAGTGGTTCCGGATAACGCTGATATCCGATCCCGGTCTCTTTGAAACCAATTGATAAATTTAAGAGGTATATGCTTGAAGTAGCCAAATTTATTATTTAGGGTAACAATGTTCAAATATGGCAATTTATTTCAACCGTTTATTTCAAAATAAAACATATCATCATTTTAATCTAATATTTTTAACTTGCCTAGAGGTCACGAACGGAATAATTGAATTAAATTTTCAATAGAATTAAACCATGATATTGATCATTAACCAAATTAACGATCTATAATAATATCAAACAATCTCACGCCCGGATTTAAAAACTTTGATTTTCTGAAATCCATTTACGTTTGAATCCAAATTAATTAAAATAAAAACGATTTATCCTTAGTTAATTAAAACTTAACACTTATTCAATATTCAATTTGTTAATTTGTATCAATCTTAAAATCCAATTAATAATATAATAACTTGCCCACTTAATTATAAAATACCATTGAACTTTAACCCACAGATTTAATTTATCAATAGATTTTGGGTGAAAGAAAATATAACTATCTTATAAATATATATTTACAACTGCTTATTTTTCTCTTCTTTTCCCTTTTCTCTTTCCTTCCTTTTACTTCTATTTCTCCTTTTCCTTTCCCTTTTTTTCTCGTTTCTAGTTCTTTACCATTCATCCTTTTTTTCCCTTATTTGCTTTCCTTACTTTATCCTTTCTTCCTTTTTATTCTTTTCCCCTAATTCCTTTCCTTCTGGCCCGCTTCCTTTCTTTGGCCCAAACTCTTTTTCTCTTTCCTTTACTTCTCTTTATTTTCCTGCTATCACACCTTTCAACCTTCCCTGTTTTACACCTGCACGAAGCTCGCCATGCACGTGCACACGACGTTGAAAACTCGCCGACCATCTCCGATTCCTTTCCCCAGTCGCCTCCAACCCGCGCGACTTCTCTGGTCACCCAGTTTCCCTTCAAAAGCCCACAAGCGAAATCGAAAAAATCACCACCACCAGTAAAACAACCAGCTCCCTTTTCCACCTCATACCCCCATTTCCGACCACCGGAGTCCACCTCATTTCACCAGAGGCTTCGCCACACCTTAATCCTTCCTTCCCTCCCCGTACCGCAGCCCTAGATTCCAACCGCCTCACCACCATTTCCTCAAACTCGACCACGACTAGAACCCACCCTTAAACCCTACCCTGACCCCGACCTACCACCACGCCGCAAATTAAAACCCCTCGCAATTTTCCATGGCCTTCCCACTACCCTATCCTCCTCCACGTCAAACCACGGGTCACGCAATCGGCCACGATGATTTTATTTGCCCACTCAACCAAAACCATTCGTCTCAGCCTTCCTCACTGAATACCTAGCTAAAAATCATCAAACCACTCTTAAAATTCATTGTTTTCAATTACAAACCAAGTCATGTAGTCCAAAGATTTAATTATGATACTAAACTTTTTGCCATCTAAAAGCTATCTACTGAAGTTTGTATTTTCTACTCCTTCACCTTATAATATCGCCGACAACAAATTTTAAAGCAACCCATATTCAAAAACAAACACATTTCCTTTTGAAATCAGGAGCTAAAACAATTTTGTTAGGGAGCTAGAGATTTTTAAAGTTGGAATACCTTGACTGTTTTCAAAAAAAACAACAGAGGTGATATAAAAATTCTTTGAGTCGTTGGTTGTTCAAGCATTTCTGGATATATGTATATATATAAGACCTAGTTACTTATTTACACATAAACCTTCACATAATAAAAAGTTCATTCAATTTCCAGGTATGCAGATGCATACATAGTTTTTCAGTAAAAAGATAAAGTTTTACTCATAATCTTTGCTGAGTTGAACTGCTGCATTTTATTTGTTTTGATCTTCCTCCTAGCAAAAATTCTACTATCTTGATTCTTATTTCGGTTTTTTTTCTTTTTCTTTGGTAGTTCGAATGAAAAAATGAAACAAAGGCAAGGTTATTTATAGAGGGAAGAGTAGGCTGAACTTGTTTACAGACTTTTATATTTTTCTCCTATGTTTTCATTTTCTTGTTTGCTGCATCCTTTCTTTTCTTACTTTTGATATGAGACTTGACTTGATTTAAAGGGAATAAAATTTCATTGTTTATTTGATAATTGAAAGAGAAATTTGATATAATGTATGCTTGAGATGATATGCCTTTAATGTTATGTCCCCTAAGTTGATTACATGTGCTTATCAACATAGTCTTGCCTTGTTTTATCTTATATATGTATATATTGATTCATATACTTAACCTGTTCCCCTTGTATACATCCATACACACTTCACATATATACCTATATATATTTGTCATCGATATGTTTACACTTATTTATATTTACACGCTCATTCACGTATTTCCTATTTAATATGAACATATATACATATACTATACTCCATTGTCTTAAAATTTGTCATTTATGAAGCTTATATCTTTATGTATATATATACTTACTTACATATTCAATATTTTACAACATGTATATTTACCTCTTCGCCATTTCACATAACATATATACATACACATATACTTGTTAATTTTTTTCATTATATATACATTTCCCTATATTCAAACTTTCATACATGTTACTTGTACGCTTATATATTTATATATATTCACAAACTTGTATATATTTATATTTACAAATATATGGGTATTCTACCTTGGATTTCAATGGTGGAGTTTATATATTATTTATTTTCTTTCTATTGGATTTATCATATTCAGAGATTTACAGGTCAATTTTATTATAGTTTTTAAATCAATTTATATATACTCGGATATTTTAATGATCATAAATTTATTCGTTCGATGTATAAAATCAATAATTCAATAATAAAACCATTTAATCACCTAATATTTGATGGTCAAAAATTCGGGTCGTTACAATCTCTTAAATTATTGCACTCACGTTAGTCACTGGATAGGAGATGTCAAACCCCATAAACATCTCTGACGCCATTACACTCATATTTATTTACTGTTGATTTAACTTATACAAGACCTTTTAGTTCTGAATCAAGTGTTTTGTCTTTCAATTCGCTTGGGTCAGTCTGATCTTTTCATATCGAAGACTGCTTTTGGAGGACGAAGACAAAGATTTGTATACTGGTATTATTTATTTTATCTATTCCACTACATCATGTTGTTCCGCTGCATTATTTATTTATTACTATTGCATGTACCCTGATTCGGTAGCGTAACTGTGTAATCAAATGTTATTTGTAAAACAGTTTCATGAACTGTTTATTTGATTATTATATTTTGTCATTCCACTATAAGATTCTGTGTTTGTTTTTCTTTCTTTCCCTGCTTTTCTTATTTACCACATAACAACCATTCCTTTTGAATGGTTTGAGTCTGACGTGTGGAGTTTATCGTCGATTTAAAACCGTCCAAAAAGGTGGGTCATTACAGAAGGCATTGAGGCATAGGTTTGTGCATGACATTCATATACGTGTGATTGTGTTTTATAAATTTGGGAAGGAGGATTTAAAATAATTTTAAGGGTAATTGATATTTAAACAGTTAATTAATTAATTTAATTAATCTTCAATCCTATAAATTCAATATCTATCTTATGCAAGATCGGATTCGGATGCTGTCTTTTGTGTTGGACTCGTATCGTCATTATCTACTTGTTGGAATTAGATTCGTTCAATTTGAAGCTAGTAGAATTTTGAACTAAAGCGAATGTCGTTCGAGTTTAGATCAAACTAGAACGTGAAAGCATCAACTGGAATTTCGGTGAGTTTACTCACATTTCAATAACCATATGATATCTGTGTTCTTATAAATTATTATTGAATGCTTGGATGATAGTTGATACTTAAATGAAGTATAAATTAATGATAAAATTATGGTGATTTAATTTAATTATGCTTAACGTAGCTAAATTAGTTATACTTCGTTGTGGTATCTATTTAGCAGAATCAAACACCGTTCTGCTATAAGTAAATTGAATAGATTATTTTGGACATCTATCGAGTAGAATAAATCACAGTTCTGTGCTTGAAAAGTAAAAAGGTTATCTTTTGAAGTTAATTAATATGTGGATTAATTAATAAATGATACATTGGTTATTGATTGCTAATTGTCGATAATAATATATTTGTTATTATTGTTTGATCGTTTGTTTGGATCTGAATTCCCGATAGCGGATGACATAAATAACCATTGTGTTGTAGGGGACAAAAATAAAAAGTCGGAGTATTTTCGTAGCAAATAAGTCGCCAAGGGATACTTCAAAGTGCATATATGTGTGTGCATATATATATATATATATATATATATATATATAAACATGTATGTATATATGTATGTATGTATGTATGTGTAATGACCCGCTTTTTTGTACGCTTTAAATCGACGATAAACCACCCACGTCTGACTCAAACCATACAAAAGGGCGAATTGTTATTGGGATACATAAGAAAAGGGGAGAAACAAAGACAACAAACAGAATCTCACAGCGGAATGACAAAATATAATAATCAAATACAGTTCATGAAGCTGTTTTACAAAATATTTGATTATACTTTATAGCACAGAATCAGAGTTACACATACCAAAAATAATAAATGATAATGCAGCGGAACAATATGATGCAGTGGTTATACTAAATAATAATAATAAAATCTTCATCTTCATCCTCCAGAAATAAAATCTTCAAATCCTAAAATGCTCAGGCTGACCCGAGCGAATTGAAGAGACAAAACACTCGAGTCGGAACTAAAAGATATTACGTAAGTTAAATCAACAGTAAACAATATGAGTGGAACGGCGTCAGAGATGTTTACGGGATTTGACATCTCCTATCTAGTATCTAACGTGAGTGTAGTAACTTGAGAGATGCTTGGGATTCACATCTCCTAAGGATCCATTAAACTATTTACTATGTAGTAATATACACTATTATAATAATGTCTATAGTAAAATAAACTTACTTTTAAATAGCATTAAGGCTTTACATTTTCCACCTTAACACATAATAGTCCCAGTAGTCATCTAGTATCAGTGCATCTCCAGCTATGGAGACTACCCTAAATACTCCACAGGCTACGAGAGAAATCCAAACTCATACAAGGCGTGATAGGTAGGTGACACAACACAACTAGGAAATACCAGGGTAGATATACCAATTACGCTTCTAGACTGGTGGTAACACGTAGCAGCTACTACCGCCCACCTCGAGCCACACCCCAAAATCAAAAGGGCCCAAGTCAATCACAAAGTAATAGAATAGTATCAAAGGAGTGTGCCCGATAAAAGGTGCTACCTTCTTAGCCCATCGATCGCTCCTGTTTTAGCCACCTTATGCCAACTCACGGGAGTCGGGTCCACGTATATACCTCCAAAGAATGCTGCCACCATCCTACTTCATTCTGAAATCTCCACCGCATACACGGTTCTTAAAGTGGTTTTCGAAGTTGGCAGAGAGTATGACAACTTCCGATCTCGGTCTCTTCAACAACCAAACGTTATTATAACACCGCGATCATTTCAAAGTAATTTATAATTTAAACCAAAATATCATATCCATTTCAAAATCATATAATTACGATATAATTTTCATTTCAAAAACCAAACCAATATGATATCATTTTTTATTAAACCCCAAATCAATATAATATCATTTTTTATTTCAAATATCCTTTCCAAAAATCATAGCACTTTCAACGTTATAACACTTCGAAATCAAAACGCTTGAAATATAACACTTTCAACTCATAATACTTTGAAACTCATAACTTTGAAACATAACTTCCACCACTTAAATGGTTTAAATATTAAAATACTTTAGATAATAGACTAGCTTCTTCAATCTCAAAAATTAATTCCAAAACAACTCGAAGTTCTAAATTTTAAATTTAACCAAATCCCAAATCATAAATTTCAATTCGGCTCGGTTTCCAAATAAACCATTTCAAATTATATTGATTTCAAAGCCGATTTGATCCACAAAATAAACTATTTCAAATTTAGTATATTTCAAGCTTTAAGTATTCAACAATTTCAAAACTAAGTTTGATAATTTCATATATATATCAAATTCAATTTTCTATTATTTAGTTTCGAAACATTTACTTAATAAATCCATTATCATTTAAATAAAACCCAAATTACAAATAAGTAAATGTTTCCTTCAATTTATTTATATTTGAAATATTAATTTAATTCACCTTAAACCATAACACGCTATAAAAATCTTATCTTCTAAAATTTCAAATTTAATAAATTTCAAATTTAATAAATTTCATATCAAGCTTATTTGAATTTAATTCTTAAATAAATTCAATTTCAAATAAATCTCCAATTTATCTTCCAACCTTAATTTTATTTAAATCATTATAAACTCTTTATTAAAATAAAATTTAAATACTTAACCATATTATCTTCAATAAATCAAACTTATTATTAAGCTTATTCTAAATTAAAACAAATTATACATAGCTTAAAATCGAGGATAAATAACATTTATATATAATATCTAAAATCAATATTTATCTAAAACCATATAATTCTTTACAAAACCATAGAAATCATTTCAAAATATTTTTATATATAGCCATGGTGTCTATATATAATTTTCTATCCTATGGTCAAGTGATACAGATATTTATCATTTCAATCCGTAGTTTAAATTATAAATACGGTTATATATCATTTCAAATCACAATCTCGAATGAAATAAAAATCCATAACAATTTGCAGTTTATAACAATATAAAATACAACATCCATTCATCCAATATCAATTATCAAACATTTATCACAATCATCATCCAATTCACTCAATAACATTAATATAGAACAGTTAATAAATAACAGGTATTTACTGGCAGTTTATATTCAATAATAAATTAAATAACTATTTAATCCAAATAAATCCAATAAACTGAGATGATGATTCAAAATATGCCAAACAGTCATAAATAAATTTCTAATCACATCATAAATCAATTTAATAAACATAAGAAATTTTAGAAGTTGTGAGTGGGTTAAAACACTCACCCTTTGAATTTAAATTGAATTTAAATCCAATTTAAACCCAAAATTTGAATAGTCTTCACATTCGTCCAAACCAGCTCCAAAATGTCCCGAATTTCAATACGATCCTAGCGGAGAAAACCGCACGTAATTTCGACCTCGTATGTGAAAGCTATGTCGATTAGAATGTTTGAATTTGAAATAAAATAAAATAAAATAAAATAAAATAAAAATCCACCCAAAAGAAAGCTGTCATGTCACCGTGCTATACGCGATACCCTACCTTCGTTCTCACACGCGATGAACAGGAACCCACGCACGCAAAACCCTATCGGCCTCGAACTGCACGCGACCGCCGCCATAACTTCGACGCCGCAACTCACCTCCGGCCTTGCGCCACCTCTGCACGACCTCCCTACCACGCCGACGTCGCTCGACACCAGAAAGGACGGCCGCCGCCACCATAATTCGAACCCTAGTCCGAATTTTATCGCCAAATCCAGTCGTTGATTCGACACATAAACCACATAGATGAAGTCCCTTTGGTCCACTCTACAATACCCACAATTTGATTCGAAGATCAGACAAGATTGGTCGAGGCGCGATGAACGGCCGTGAACAGTTCATCGATTTCCGGCCACACCAAAACCCAGATTGAAAAACGAATCATATATTTGATTTATTCTCGTCGAGAGCTTCAAATCCATATATAATTCGATATAGTTTGTGGAGCTAATTTCTAAAGTTGTATTTTGAATTGAAATTGGATTGGGAAGATTAAGGTTTTCAGCCATTGAGGAAGAGGAGCAACAGAAGTTTCTATACGTACAGAAATGAGAAATAGAAAGGCAGCTAGGGTTTATAACTGAATATATATAGGTAGGGTTGAAAATAGAAAGAACAGATCAGATTTGATTGAACGATATCATCCCAAAAGCCCGTTCTGACTCCGAAACGAAATTAGATCAACCCATATATCAAAATAGATATCTTTTAATATTTTAAACGCAATGGAATAGATTTTAAGTCCAAATTCCGTCGTATGAATAAGTTATGCTAAAATCAAGTTATTTCAAATTGATTTCAATTGATTTCAATTTCATTGATTTCTAGGCGTTTCGAGCCCGTACGATCAAACGACATGTCCGATCACTATGAAACTTGACATCCTACAATAATTTACTATTACGGATCCGATAAAACTGGTTTCGTCGAAATCCGAGTTAGTGGCAAAAATGGCTATTTTCCAGTTAATTAAATATTAAATTAATTAATCACTTCTTCAATCCAAATTTAATTATTTACCATTTCTATCATTTCTAATTACAAACAAACTTCTAACTCATTAACCAAAATTTCCATATCAATCAAAAATAAACTTCTAATTCATTAACCAAAATTTCCATATCAATCAAATAAGGATTTACTGCAAAATGTATAGTGTTTACCTTCAATTTAAGTAAATTCAAATAAATTATATTTTTAATTTCAATTAAATTAATACAATTTGTATTCAATCTTTTTATCCAATCAATCATCATCTTATGGTTAAATTTAACATTAGTATATATCCAATTACCCTAATATTTTTACAATCATCAACTAAATTCATATTAACGTAGTTTTTAATTACCTTTAATTGCAATGGATTTAGATCTAATTCAATAAATTAAATAAATGGGTAAACAATTAATAATTATCATAATTTTCCTAATTTAATCCCATTCATACTTTATTATCAACCAACGATTATTATAATTACTTAGCTAGCATTGATTCTATCAAATTTCAATTTATTACGTATTTCAATCAATTATAACCTTACAGTTTTTTTCAATTAATTGGAATTGCACCAAATTAGTTATTTATCAACTTGCGTTAACATTATTACCTTAATTTACATTCAGTTACTATTAATCAATATATTATTTCACTAGTAAATTCAATACTTACTTTTATTACTTATTTTCAATTTTATAACCAAGTGCAACAATTTACACTATTACATTATTGGGATTTCACTCCAATTGTGAATAGTTAATTTTAATTACCATTGCTACATTTCATTTTAGCATTCATTTCAATATTAACTTATAAAGTTTTTATTTCTTTACAAATTAAATTACAAAATCTTGTTAAAATAACAAATCTTATTATCGAAAATTTACGGGTCGTTACAGTATGTATGTATGTACACATATATACATATATGTACATATATATATATATGAGATTTACAGAGACTTTTGTAGAGAGACCCAAAGAGGTGTCTTGTCATTATTAATTTACTGTTATATTCATTTTTATTATATTCTTATGTTGCTTATATTGATGTTTAGTTGAAATATTTGTGACCTACTATTTAATTTGTGTAAATGTCATTATAGTGATTTTCGTTATACCATTACTTATGAAATATCATCTCGTTAAACCCTTATGTGTATTGAACTTGTACTTATATTTTTACAAAATAAATATTTGGTCGCGTTTTTGCACTTTGAAAGTTGTTTAAAACTATATTCAAATATTTTGAGAATTTTGAGAATAAAGGTCAAGTATTGATTAAAATTTATAAAAGAAGTTATAAATTTGATTTATTATCTTTTTAGATAAGTAACGTTGTTTTAAATTTATAAATGATTGTAAATTAGATTTATCATCGTTCAAGATAATTAATGTTGTTTAAATATATAAAAAGATTGTAACTTGATTTACTGTCTTTTGGAATACTTAATGTGGTTTTAGATTTATAAATGATAGTTTATAAATATTGAGATCTTTAAAAAGGAATGTTTAAAAACAAAGCTAAGTGTAAATTGTCTTAGAGTTTATAGTAAACAAAGCCTTTGATGACATTCGTTTTTGACCCACCTTTTTAATACACTTATAAATATAATTTTCTTTTTTAAAGGAATAATTTTAAATAGTGTTTTATAATGTTTTAGAAATATTTATGATGTAAAAATCAAGCACAACTAAGAATCAAATGTTTTAAAAGTTTGATTCATTTATTGGTGACAAGCGTATGCGATCTAATTTCCTTATACAATTATTTGTTTACTTTTGATAATTAATTTCTTTAGGATCAATTTTAGTATCATTCTTTGTGCTTCGTCAACCTAAGACGATTTGCCGCTCATTTTGAGCATTGGCATCCAATACCATGGATAACTAAAATCAAAGAGCGAGTAAGAGCCAAGCTATATGGGTCGCATCCATTAGGTTATATTCACATTTATCTAGAGATTTGTTGGTAGCATTCATGCGGTGATGTGAGTATATTCGGATGCCTGCATTAAGTAGTATGGGTTCCGGCTTAGAAGTTCCCGAAAGTGTTGCATGTTTGGTGTGGGCTCTTAAGTGTATTTTATTTAGAGGTATACTTTCGGTGTAAGGGTCGCACCATCCTAGGCATGATGGATAAATTCATTCACCTTGTTTCAATTCAAGCCTTGGAATTAGTCTTTTCTTCTTTTGTGTTTCGTCAATTCAAAACGATTTGTTGCTCATTTTTGAGCGCTGATATTCTTTGTCGGAAATGACTAAAATTATAAGCACGAGCGGACGTAAAGCTATGTGGGTTTACTTCCATTAAGGTATCTTCACATTGACTCTAGATTGGATTATGTTGTATGCGTGTGAAGGTATGAAATACTTGTATATTCTGGCGGGGTCCGGCTTGTACATTTTATAAGAGTCATCATAGTTCTCAAGTATATTTCAAGAGGTATACTTTCAATAAGGGGGCGCACCCTCCTAGCCATTATTTTGTATCCATTGTTTAAGTTTGGATTTTAATCTTGTTTATACATATTCTTTCAAGTTGGGTTTGGTTCTTATTTGTTTCCATTCTTTCATCTATGAATGTTGTTTTAATGAGGTAAAAATATGCTCCATGTTTAGCGTCATGGTCTCTTAGAATTATTATATGTTCATCATATTACTTGAGTTTTCTCACATTGGTTTCCAGACTGACCTGGTTGTTATTTTATTATAATGCTCAGGTCGAGCTGAGTATTTTCCAAGTTGGCATTGGTGTTATGGAGCTATTGGAGAACAGCTGGGTGTTCATCTACCATGGTATTTTATTTTCTGTTGTATTATATTGTATACTCTCTACAATTGTAAGGTCGGGAAATTATAGTAGTCCAGCTGATAAAGTTTGTTTTTAACTCTTATGTATCTTGTGTCTTGGAGTGACAGTTTTAATGTCTTTATTATATTATATGTTATCGTTTCCACTACAGGATTCTATTTCCCCTGTTTTTTCTTTTATTTTATCCTAACAATCTGTCTTATCCGACGATTGGATATTCGGTATTTAAGTATCGTGGATGTATTTAGTGTCGACTTTCGATGGTTGAAAAAGTGGGTCGTTACAGAAACATTCCAACATAGTCTGAAGTTGTCCTTTCTTATAAGGACTCTCCTCATACCGATGAGGAGAAAAAGCGTATGAAGAAGATCCCCTATGCTTCACCCATAGGATCCATAATGTATGTTATGCTATATACTAGACTGGATGTGGCATATGCATTAGGATGCGTAAGCTGATACCAATCTAATCCTGGAGAGAAACATTGGATGGCCGTAATATATACTTAAGTATTTGAGAAATACTAAGGACTTATCCCTCGTATACAAGAATGGAGACCTCCTTATAAAGAATTATATTGATTCTAAATTTTAACGTGATATAGATGATAATAAGTCAGTATCGGGCCATGTCTTTACATTTGACGGCGGAGCCGTTAATTAGAAAAGTTTCCAGCAAGAAACAGTTGCTGATTCCACGATGGAGGTCTAGTACATCGCCTTTAATGAAGGCGCAAAAGAGGCAGTTTTGATGTGCAAGTTTTTGACTGAGCTCTGAGTGATTTTCGATACCGAGAATCATATAGCATTCTTCTGTGACAACAACGCAGTGATACAGATCGTAAAGAAGCCGAGAGTACATAAGAAGTTATGGTACATTGTAACGACCCGCCGTTCTGACCGCCCCCAGTCGGTAATTAAACCAACTTGAGACGTTCAAAATGACGGATTGTTAGTCAGTTTATCGAGTTTAAACAGAATCAGCCACAGAATCACAGAATAATCATAATATTTTACATAAATAAATTTTTATACATATATCAGAGTTTGTACAATGCATTAAATTTTTATACAGCGGAATATTTCTTTTAATTACAAAAATTCTTTGAAAAGCTAAAGTGAAGCAATTTCCCCAACTCTCTCTAACTTCGCGGCCTGAAAATCTTCAAGCTGTAAAAATACTCGGTCTGACCCGAGCATTAATTGCAAAACGCAAAAAACACTCGAGTCAGGATTAATCTTTATTCAAGTAATTAATTTGCAATGAACTGAAATAAATGGTAACAACCCAAAATACAGTGTATCAAAAATCAGCCTGAATATAACTAAGCATTAAGGCCAAGCACAGATGAACAAACAGGGTCCCAAAATGAATGGACAACAATTCATGGATTTATAAGTGCAACTGAACAAATGAAACAGGGACAGTGAATGATTCAACATAAACAACATCGAAGTGCAACAGAGCTTACGGCAACAACTACAAGTTCAATATAACAAGCTACAACTGATGACCAACAAAGGGATGCAGACCAAACTACAGTGCAACCGAGAAGCATACAACTATGTGTACACAAATGATCAGTGAGATAACCCAGATACAACAATGCAATCAACACAGCAGCTCAAAGACAGAGTATATGCAAACGCATCAAACTCAGGTGGACAACATATCAAAATTTTGGAAATACAAAGTATTCAAATGAACACAGTAAGCTACATGATGATCAAACAAAGGGATGCAGACCAATATACAGTGCAACAAAATGAAGTAGTGGAGATGTACACTGAGCAGTGTATATTGATCAACAAAGTGTGGATAAAGAGACCAGACCCAAATGTTCATGAAATGAAACACTCAATGGTGAAGCAACTCGAATGAACACAGCATCTACAAGTTACAAAAACTCAAGTGAAGCAAGTACAGTGTGACAGTGAATGGGAAAACGTGTGAACATAGCAACTGCCACAAGTAATGCAACAGTGACCAACTTAAATGACAGCAATGCACAAATGCAAAGTGGAGTAAATGTCAACATGAAATGATCAAGGGTCAAAATAGAGACAAAGCCATGAGACTCAACATGTACATGTACTGATCAGTGAACCCAAAGCTAACAGAGCCAACACAAATGAGCAAGTGAACTAGTCAACATGCATATATCTCAAAAACAAAGGGACTGCACTATTTTCAAAATGAGACAACAATTTCAAAACTCAAGTGAACATGCAAGAGCATTTTTTTCAACAGCAAGCATATATTCATACTCTACCAGTAATAAACTTGTAAATTGCTTTGATTAATTTCTGAGATGAAATACAAATTTAAACAACAAATTTTCAACTTAATTACTAACATATTTCAGGAACAAGGAGGGTAAAAGAATTTTCTGTTTGCTTAATTACTAACAATTACTAACTTAATTGCTTTGATTATTTTCAAATTTTGGTCTAAACTTAACAAACATATTCTGTTTAAGAAACATAGCCAAACAAGGATCAAACCAAAAGAAAATGAATTTTCTTTCTCTACCTGTACTCTGCACATTTTCAAAACAGAGAGACATTTTGATATTTCATTCACATGCAAGCAGCAGATTTTAAACAAGTATACTTAGTTCAACAACATGCAAACATATTTATCATCGAGCTTCAAGTCATGCAACCAGATTCTAGTGAAAACAAGTTAGACTTTACTCACAGTATTATAATTTTTCTTGAAACTATATATCATAACTGAGGTGGCATATATATACATATACATAAGCATGCATCCATCACATTCATTCTTATACTCACAGTAAAATTTCAGACTTGTTTTAAATTGATGCAGAGACCTAGTGCAAGTTCAAAGGAACAAATTTTTCAACTTGTTTTCAATTTGTCTCAGAAGGAATAAAGAAGAGCAAGATTGGGATGGATGTGATATGCTTTTAAATCTTGTAAATAAAAACTACATGAAATTTTAGTTCACAGTTTCCAGATTAAAATTTAAAACTAAATTTAAAAAGAAGTAGCAAAGCATATTCAGATATGTTCCATTTATATTTGCATATTTAAAACATGTGTGCCAAAATTTCTTACATGCAACCAATTGCCACTGCACTTATTAAATACATTCAACATCAAACAATATTTCAGAACCAAAGTCAGATTGTTTACTCACTGAGGGATGAAGACAGGAAACAGAGGTATTTCAGATGGAAAACAAACATACAGAAGCAATTTCACAGCCATGCACACATATAATACTTACATCATGTATTTACTTATAATAACATGCAATGCTTATTCATCTCAACATAAAATCATGCAACCAAAATTTTAGATTTAAAAGCTTAAGTTAAGAACATCAACAATTACTGATACTAACAGTGTATACATACTTATATAAGTACATAGTAATTTCCAGAAACTCATATACATACAAACAAATTACTTCAATATTATCTTGCATCTGTTCTTATTAGTTTAAATTCAAAATATCAGAGCAAATGATAAAGAATAACAACCAACAACCAACATGCAGTGACTTATCTTGTTCAAATCAGTTTAAAAAGCAAGGTCTGATTGCATCTGTCCTTATCAGTTCAAAACCAAATAAATAGCATCTGTTTCTCATCAGTTTAAAACAAAATTATAGTATCTGTTCTCATCAGTTTAAATCGAATTATCAGAGCAATTGATAGCAAATATCACCCAAAACATAGCATGCAACCAAGCATTCAATTCAAACAAATATAAAAACTTGAATTAAAACCAATCGTGAGCAAAGAACTCACCTTTCACCGAATCGAAATGGCCGAAGAGTAATGAGCCAAGTTGAACGAAGATTGAAGCGGAGATTGGAGCCCCACATCAGATCGCAAGCCCTAGCTGAGATCGAACGAGAAACAACGAAGCCGCCATTATATTTTTTTCGTTTATATTTTTTTTCTCGTATGAACTGATGAAGGAAGGAGGTAGGGTTTTCGAATGAATATAAAAGAGGGGAGACGTGATTTTGCAGAGGAGATCGTGTTTTTGGGGCGTGATGAAAGGCGTGTATTTGGCTGACAGGGGTAAGGTAATGTACTCTTTATATTTTATGTTTATTTATATATATATTATTTTTTTCTTATTTCTTTATTTTAAATCCAATTTGTTTTGTATAAATTATTTTCTTTTACTTTGTTTTTGTTTAATTTTTGTTGTTAAAACTTTAACTAAGTGTATTTATTTATTTATTTTGTATGATTAAAATTTTATTCCATTTTATTGAAGTTAAGAAAAATGTTATTAACTAACCATCAATTTATTAACTTACATAAATAAAAATTCGTAAATCCAAACTATTTTTTCTAAGTCTTTAGTTCGAATTTAAAATACAAATTCAATATTCAATTTCAGCTTCAAAGTTAAATTCAAATTTTATTCAACTTTAAATAAATTAAATTCCAAAATTTAATCGCCAATTTATACTGAAAATTTGAAATTCAAGTCAATCATCATTCGAATATTTAAAATTAATTAAATATTTTCATTTTTAAATTGTTCAAAATTCTGGGTTGTTACATACATTCTTCGAAAGTTCCACCTGATTAGAGAATTCATTAAGAAGAAAGAAGTCGTGATTCAAAGGGTAGATACCAAGGAAAATATAGCAGATCCATTCACAAAGGATCTAGCTCAGTTTGCTCTAAGAAACTAGTTAAAGGGATGAGATTGAGATTCCATATGTAGACGGTATTGGAATTTTAACCATTACCAAACTTCATAAGTCCAAAGTGGTATAGTCCCGATGAAGAAAATTGGTGTAAACAAAAGTCACAATTTAGTAACGCTTAACAATGTGAAATTGGATTTTACCGAAACCAAGTAAGCGATAAATTTGGCCAAATGTTGCCACCTGTTAAGTGCGTATGAATATTTTCAAATAGTTTGATATTAATTGCTGACCAAATTTACACCTGACGAGTCACACAACCGAAGTGATGAATTCTCTTTTAAACATAGGATTTAATTAGTTTATGATTGTTATAGATTAATTAAATTGATTAGTTTGCAAATATCAGTTATAAAAATTTGATTATGATTTAAGGAATAAATATTATTAAATATATTTATAATAATTATAAATATATCAACCGATATATGGTATCGATAAGTGATTAAATAGATTTAATTAAATAATATTTTCTTTAAGCATAAATAGGATTTTGGCTCATCACGGTGGGTGAGAATTACGACTGAAATATGGACATAAGGGCCGGCTCAAATTAGGTTAGAGATATTAGACTTTGGATGGTTTAGATTAAGGTTGAACTAGTCTGAGATGAGATCTACCATTTTCTCTCATCTGTCCACTATTTAAACATCCCTAACACTAATTTCAAATGATCATTGGCTGCCACTCCTTCCTCCCATTTCTGGCCAAAACATTCCATAGTTGCTCCATCATATCAAGCTCAAATCAACTCAAAGTTGATCCTATTCGATAATCAAAGATCAACAGTTCAATAGCAATTTGCCGAATCGAAAAGGTTTTAAAAGAGAGAAATTTCATCCTTTCAAGGTGTGCCTAAAGGCTTTGGTTGTTAGATATGATTTTCATTGAACTATAGTTTATAATTTCTAAATAATATTTTATTATGTATATATTATTATTGTAGTATTAGTTAGGTGACGATTCTGATATGTATTATTACTATCACATGTTAGTATGATTATATGTATGTATATACTTATAAATTTAAAAAGTTAATGTTTTTATACAAATCAGATCTGTATGGCCACCTACTATATATATACATATTAATTATTATTATATTACATTATATATATAATTTAATTATACATATATGGTTTAAATTTAATTTCATTACCATATTATGGTTAAAATTATCATATAATTTTAAATATATTACTTTATAGCAATAGTAATTTTCCAGTGCAAGAAATTAATTTTTATAATTATTTAATATTATTGAAATTAGTATATTAATTAAATAAATTATATAAAATGAATTATGTTATGAAAATTATTTTTTATATTTTATAAGATCAATTTATCATAAGACAGGCTCTCTGCTAAAAAAAGTTTTGCTATTCCTAAAAGTTAGTATTATAATTGGCCGAAAATCAATAAATTAATTAAAAATAAAATCCGACCAAAAGATATGAGGAAAAATTTTCAAACTTTAAAATATCTTTTGTGATTCACTAGAAATTTAAAATTGAAAATTGGTTTCAAGAATACTTTATTATTAATATTTTATGTAACTTCGAATGAATGCTCAATTAAAATATATTTAAAACAATAATAAAAATAATATTTTGTGTTGTACACACGATCTGGAATTTAAAAAATTAATTTTTTTCTTTTTATTAAATATTACACACATATACACACATATATTATATAAAAATATACTTAAAAATATATTTGTAATAAAATAAAAATAAAATATTATTTTATCATTATAAATATATTAATTCATATATTTTTTCGAGTTTTAATAAAACTTATTATTTAATATTTATATAACTTATTTACATTTAAATAGATATATGTAATATTATGCATATATAAACATATATATGTACATATATATTATTTACAGTATTATATTACATATAATATTTATATATAAGTAATGGTTTATATACATACATATATTTGGACAGCATACATTTATATAGCGGACGAGCCAACGTGTCCGTTGCGACGTAAATCCCAATGTGTATGCACAGACATGTTATATCTTGCACAGATTGAAACGTTTACACATGCGTGAACACATACATACGTACGTATACATACATACATAAACGCATATGTATATATGTGTGTGCGTGTGTTTTTATTGATATATAAATTAAATAAACAAGAAAATGGGTAGTATTTTGTATAGCGTAAAACTGAATATATTGTTTGTTATAACTAGCGTTTTGTGTAATGTAAAAGTTGAATATAATGTCAATTATATCAAGCATTTGTCCTTCAGGTTAAAAATAAAGCTTGATATCCTTCAGTCTAAATATTTTTTCAAAATTTTTCCTTTTCCCAAATTCCTCTTAAATAAACTATATAATTTATAAATTTAAATAAAATAAAATATTTTTTTATAATAATATTTAAAAAAAATCTAAATAAGTTAAACTTTATAGTCCCAACCTAGATCTAATGTGGAATTTTTTTTCTCAACCCCACTCATAACTTCTGCTGCAGGGTGATGCAGTAACGACAATATTCAGTTTTACCCTATATGGAATGCAAGTTATAATTAGCATTGTCAAACTTGTTGTCCTTGAGCATAGTTTTTTTTGGTTCAAAATTTGTCCGTACCTATTTTCCTATAAACATAAACTAAATAAATGGTAAGATTTATAAATTATAAAAAGGATGCGTTTAGCATATATCCCTAGTAAGGTTTTAAAATACAAAATACATTCCTCCGTTTTTTAAATAAGTTTTCGGTCATGTTTCAAATGCACGTACCACAAAGACCTAATACCTTTTATGTTTTTAGCATTTCAAACACGTATAACTTTCTGTAGAAATATCGGATTAGCATACCCTTTTCACCAAAAACAAATTATGATCTTTAAAATGATCCATTGTTGATACCAAAAAATCATATTTGCAGTAAAAATGCAATTATTCCATATATTTACAGTCAATTCTACAAATTTTAAATATCTTTGATTTTTCTTTAAATCCGCAACTATTGCATATGGTATAATTGCAGACATGTCTGCAATTATTGCATACAGTTGCAACTATTGCATATAATTACAGACAGTTCTGCAATTATATGGAATAATTGCAGTCTGCAATTATTGCATACAGTTGCAACTATTGCATATAATTACAGACATTTCTGCAATTACTACATACATTTGCAATTATTGCAATAGGTGCAGACATTTTTACAATTATATATAATTGTAGACATGTTTGCAATTATTGCATACAGTTACAACTGTTGCATATAATTGCAGACATTTCTGCAATTGTATGATATAATTGCAGACGTTTCTGCAATTATTGCATATAATTGCTGAATTATCTGCAATCATACCATATAATTGTAAGAATTTGAAAAACATCAATTTAAATTTATTTACATAAGCATAATGTCACTCGTTAGAAAGGTAATAAAATTTATGATTTAATGATGAAAACGATTTGTTAATTTATCCTTGTACAAGAAGCTGTTGAGTTTTAAAGATTCATAATCAAAGAGCATCAAATTTTAACTACGCACCTCAGAATAAGGGATGATTTCACTTATAAAGTGTAACCTTAGCTGCACTTGTATAAAAGTAAAGTTATTCCCTAAATCTCACAAGATCGTCAGCGCTTAACATCTCATCTCTATCGCTATCCCTCGATCACCCAAGCGACATAAAAAAGAAAACCCTAACCCCAATTCTGTTTACCACTATCACCCGCCCTCGCATTCGTTAAAAAAACTCTAACCCTGAGTACTCCGCGCTCACAATTGCTTTTACGGTTAGCCGCTCTCTCAGATGCTTCAATTTTTACTCTTGTACGGAATTTGTTGGCATATGGATTTCTGATATGGGCTTTTTTAAAATCGATCTTAGTTCTTGTTCAATCATAGAATGACTTTAGGTCAATGCGGTTTTTGATTTGTTTTTTCGCAAAATAACAACAACAATAATAAAACAATCCGTGAGAAGACTTAATTTCTCAAATAACGGGTACATAACTAATTGATGGTTTGGGAGGATAGTGTCTGTGGTAATAAATGGTATGAGAGGGTATCTGTGCTATTAACATTAACCTTGTTTAGGGAAAAATTGATAGTCCAATGATGAATATTAGTCTGTAAGAATTTAATCCAAAATTTTTGTTTATAAATTAATCGCTTAACACCAACAACAGTCTCAAAAAGGTTTTCCAAGATGATTGTTTCATGCATGCTAGTATACCCAGTGTGCATAAAGTGATTTTGCTAAAGAATGCTTTTACTATGTAACCATGCAACCTAGCTTAATTTCAAACAGTATTAAAACGATAGCGTAAACTTTGGCAGCTGATATATTTCTTGTCAGAAACTCATATTTTACACTATATGTTTCTCCTAATAGCCTGATCTATGGATGACATATTACTTCTCTGTTCAAAATAACTTCCAAAGGTGTGTGTTTCTCTGTTCTAAACAACTTCAAAAAACGTGTATATAGACTTTTTCTTTATCAATATTCGCATCATCGTCACAAATTTAGTTGGAATATAAAGTGCTGGTTTTGTGAAGCATGCATGCAATCTTGTTTATATATTTGTGCTATGGTCTATAGGTGTGTATCTTTTTTACGCATTCATCACTGAATTTTCAAATGTTGTCTGTGGAAACTAGACTCAAACGCACACATGCTTTTTGTTGGAATATACATAGGACACTATTAAAGGGACTCCAAATTTGGATGATTGGAGTCGTTTTTTCATTTTTCAAAAATGGGAATATATATATATGCACTTATACCTTTTGTTAGGATATGCACTATACCTTAGTTAACATTGGATAATTAGCCAACGTGTAGGGTATTGGGCTTTAGCTGATTATTTTTTCAAAGTACCACTTATAGTAGTGATAGTGACATATCGACTGATTGTTGTCGGCAATATCGCTATGATATATATAGTGCGGTATATGAGATAAATATGCTAAATATAGACCATTATTATTCTTCTTGAAAATAAAAGAGATGTAACATAACACCTGTTATTCTTACTATTTGTCTGTATTATATCATAGTAAATGATAATGAATTAATTAATGGACCCATCATAAATAGCATTTTTGTTGTTGAAATAGTATCCTCTTTTACTGTTCTTTCTTCTTCAGTATGCGGTTAATATTTTACTTACTGAAAACCAATGCTCTTTAAATCTCAATTGCTTTCTATATATTAATGACCCATCATAAATAGCATTTTTTGTTGTTGAAATATTATCCTCTTTCACTGTTCTTTCTTCTCCAGTATGCGGTTAATATTTTACTTAACGAAAACCACAGCTTTTTAAATCTCAATTGCTTTCTATATGTTAATGTCTGAAATATTTCTTTTTCTTTCTTTATTATTTGTAATTGGTTTTATCTCGCTATACAGATACTATTACTGTCTACTAGCCCCAGTAAATTATAGGAGAATGCTAGAGTTTGAAAGAAAAAAACAACAAAATCATTATTCCCAAATAAGTTGGGGTCGGCTAGAGATGGAACCTAAAACTAAATGACAAAAGTAATTTAAATGTTATAATAATAACAATAACAATAGCAATAATAAAATAAAATCAAACATAATATATATATATATATATATATATATATATATATATATATAACTATAGGAACCTTTTCGTTGATATGCATCGATATATTTTTGTGTTTTATTATTATCAGTTGTTCTTGCATATTAAATTGCCTAATCTGTATAATACCATTATACCTATCGACTATTTATTTAAAAATATGTTGTTTTAGGTAATATGAATTAATGTAACTGGTTTATTTTACTCTACCACATTAAATCATTTTTTTTATATAAAATTATTGTTGATATTGTTGCGGATATCAAATCTATTGTATTGCACGTTATATATAAAGATAAAATCCCGTATATATGTATGTATCATTTTATGTGTTACATTACCCGGTCCTAAGACAAAGGGAATAAAAAAACCATTTATATTAATAATAAGGAAGTTTGGTTTTTTTGAATAACGTATATCATTAATGGATCAACATATGGCTTATATCAGTGCTATAACATGCTTGATATTTTACTAGTATTATCTCCGATAATCTTTAATACCACATATCAGTACTTAATCAATATGTAATGTATACCGATATTAATTACTTAGATTTAGTCCAAACTCTTTGATTAACAATTTTATATTTCGATCGAATACCATCGATTGACAAATATGTTGCTAATTCGTATAGAAATATTGCTTCATGGCACAATCCAATGATTTGGTCACTTTCTTTCAAGGATGTTTATGTTTCACAAATCACACAAGATTAAAAAACGTTTTTTTAGGGATACAATGGAGATTATCGGTGCAAATTGTGATTATTCGCACAGATCTGAAGAACACTTGAATTATATTGATGATGTTTTACTTATTTTGGAATTCGAAGGGGAAAAATGAAGTGAATTTTTATTTGCACGATTTATATTGAAAAAATGAGTGACCGTTGGCGGTGATTGTTGAAATAGACATGCATCTCTTGATCCTTATTGATATGTATGTTGCGACGTTTGAATTTAAATTCAAAGAAAACAAGATGTACCATGGGGTGCTACCTCTCATAGTTATTAATGGCGCACTGAGTAAAATGGTGCAAATTCTCTCCGAAGTCTTAGCGCACGGTGCGGCAAATGGCGTGACCCTTTTTAATTTACTGTGCACGTTTAGATTTTTATAAATTTAATATATATATATATATAGCAATAAATTTAAAGTTCAATATTTTTGCTAAATATACCCAACAAAGATTTTTTTAGGATTCTACAAAAAAATCATCAAATATAATATTAGAAACATAGAATTTCATGGATAATGGTTTTCTAAAGCCAAAATTCAATATAATTATGCATATTACAGATAAAATAGAAATCAATATGATTCAGCAATTATATTTTCAAATCAATGTTTCATCGTCAAATTCATAAGTTTCAACATTTTCCTCGTCCATCTCATTTAAATTTATTTCTTCTTTGTGAAGATGTAAAGAAACTGAAGTGGGTACTGAAAAACCTCTTGATATAGATATTCTTTTACTTGGATATCTAGCTTCCTCTAGAAACAACACCCGAAGTTAAGTCATCATCATCGAATACAAGCTTATCTTCAGCATTGGATGCATCATCCATATTTCTCATTAATCATTCGTTACAATCATCAATATCCTTCAAGGATATTGGATCAATGGTGTCATGGATGTTGTATTGTACCTTTTTTTAATGCTCCATAATATGATGAATACTAATTTTTATACAGATTGGATAATAATAAAAAAAACAATAATATAATCAAAAGGCGTGTCATTTTGTGTCGTGCGTCGTTTTTGCGTCGTGCGCCATTTGCTATGCATTTTCATGTGCGCTGCGCCACAAGGAAGAACGACACAAACGCCGCGTCGCACCATGCGCCATGACGTGCGGCTTGATGCTCCTTTCATAGCTATGCAGAACCTTTGGACCACCGCAACTTGACTGGCCAGATTGATCGCCATCAACATGTTGTTACCCCCACACGTCCATTTAGGGAATGGCGGAGGGTTGTCACCCTTTGAACCTTCCTCCATAGCGTCGAACATGGTAGAAGGATTTATATGAAAACACTTCCAACATCTTTCTATACCACAATTTTTATTCTTCAATTCTTACATCTTTATCATCAAGCATCTACTACATGCAATTTGGATCAAGATCAAGACCAAAGAGAACATGATTCCTACACAGAAAAGTCCATAGCCATGTCTAAACAATCTTGAATATTCAGAAAGCACTGATCCAATTTTATGAAATAATTTGTTACATTTATAATCTTTGTATACTTTGGTATATCATGCAACTAAACTACAAAATGATCTAAAAATGATAGTTTGGTATTTTGTAGGAATATGCACCTGTTACCCTGCCTTTTGCCAAGGTTACCATGGTTTGGCAAAACAGATTTCGTGATCATCAAGGTAGAAAGCCCGAAGAGATGATTATCAGGATTGGAGATCAATTATGAGCAATGTTGTGGATGATAGTTAAGCGGATTCAGACGAATGACATCTCAGAATTGGTTGTATGAATTGGCACTTCCCCTAGGCAAGTGATCAGATCAGATCACTATGGATACAGACACTCAACTCAGCATATCAAATCATCAAAGATCGATCGGTTACTCTTCAAAACACTTAGAGAATTATGCAAACAACTTAGAAAATAGAAAGAGGATGTTATGGGGACTCTGATGATCGATCGTCGGGACCCACTCCTTCGACTCTGATCCCTCTTATAGGGATCGACGCCGATCCTCCAAAATGGACCCAATGCGGCCTATTTTCGGGGAACGGGGTAAGCCTGGTCTAGAGGTTCTGCGTGTGGATTTTCAGCTGGGTATTTGTCCGTCTTCCTCTATAAATACAGCGGGCATGACACTCATTTGAAGATCTTCTTCTCTCTTGGTTACACTGCCATTTTTATCACTCGGATTCAAATCATTGTAACTGTTATCAACAGTATAAATAAAAGGAAAATCTTTGGAATGGACGTAGGTCGAAGTCAGCCGAACCATTATAAAACCTATTGTGTTCATTTCTTACTGTCTAATTTTTTGTTTTTCATAATTTATTCTCTACTTCACTTTGCTTGGAATTAGTTATTAGATATGTGGTGCTTTCACATAGTTTGGGTATTGGCGGTCATTTTTGACGTCTACATTTTGGTGCTTTCACTAAGAAGACTTACACCCACGGATTTAGTAGCTAGGATCTTGGATTTGGAAGCTTGAATACTTGGAACTAGGAAGCAATGGCTAGCCAATCAGTAAAGAGACCATTGGCAGATAGGAGTCACTATAGAGGGAGTCGGGAGGCATCATCAAGAGCTGGAGCTAATCAATCCTCTATTTACATCAATCGGAACGAGATGGATACTATAATGGAGGCGATGTAGAAGTGGATGATGAGGAAACCGAGTGGAGGTGATGTAGAATTTCCTAAGGCAAATCGGACAGGCTAGAGCAGGAGCTACTGGCAAATCTGGATCAAGGAGTTGGAGTAACAAGAGTTGCAGAAAATCAAAATCACGAGTATGGAAACGGAGCTAGCACGCTTGAGAACAGAATGGAGCAGCCAGGGGCGAACCCCGGGTAAGCAGAGGGGATTGACACTGATCCTCTAGGCATAGAGGGCACACCCCCGGGTAAGGCTGGATCAGATGTCAGTAGACTAGTGGTCGGTGTTGTGCATTTTGATACGGATCGGAATGTGGATGCACGTCTGGAGGAGTACGCTTCGGAATACCCTCGTGGAGTTGGGGGCAGGCTGGTAATATGGATTGGAGGCCACCAATAATGAGAATAAAAGGATGACTGAGCTGAACGACGGATAATGTGAGCGGATTGTCCAACATGAGTATATCCGGCATATGGAAGTGCTGAGGCATCGAAGGAAGTCATGGCAAGGTGTTTTCCACTTTATTGACGGAGTTACCTGCGCTCTGGTTTAGGCAGTTGGAGAATGGTTCTATCAGAACATGGAACGAGTTGGTAGATCGATTCATGAGGCAGTTTAGGGTCCACATTTCGAGACCCAAGAGCGTAATAACATTGGCAACACTAAAGCAAATGATAAGAGCGTCGAGGCCGAAGAAAGAAAGTCAGTAGTACAAAATTGATCGTGTTATGTCCATGACCAGAGAGTTGAGGACCGAAGCGCAAGAAATGAGTCGCTTTGTCGGAGAGCTACAGTATCGACTTACTTATCGTTGTTCCCCCTTCACCAAGAGTGATTGGATGGGTCCAACAAGGGTCCGGAGAGAACATGATCGGCCTAGGAAGGCCAGACATCGCGTTATGTTCAAGAACACTGAACCGGAGTGCGGGAAGTGATACCGCTTCGTCGGAGAGTGATAGAATCGGTTTACTTTTCATTGTTCCCTTTCCCTGAAGAGTGACAGCATGAGGTTCGACAAGAACTCGAAGAGGCTATGATCGATCCAGAAGGATCAAGACATCACTATATGCCCTAAAAGGGTCGGAGTGCAGAGAGGGAGTCCCTTCATCGGAGAGTGACATGATCGACTCACTCGTCGTTAAACTCGTCGTTAAGTCCCCTCGTCGGAGAGCAGGTGGATCGGGTTTAGTAAGGGTCCGGTGAGACCATCGATCGGTCTGGAGAGACCATGAACTTGGATAACAATCCGGATAGATCGTTGATTGACATACTAACTTTTACGATTTCAAACGGTTATGGATTCAGATATTTGATCTAGAGAGGTCACGGATTCAGACAACGATCCAGTGAGATCGATGATTTGGCTAACGATCCGGAGAGATCGAAGATTTGTATAACGATTCGGTGAGATCGAGGCTTTGGATTTGGCAAACGATCTAGTGAGATCATGGATTCGTTTACTGGCTTTGGATGGATGTGGCTGCATCTAAGGATTTGGAGTGGTTTTGGAATTGGCTACCAACTCGGAACGGTCACAGATTTCACTAACAATCCAGAGAGATTGAGGATTCGCATGCAGATAAAAAATCCCGAGCGAACACGGGATGACTTATGACAATTCGGTTTGACAAAGGAATGGATTTTGGATTGGAATATTCGGTTGTCGTTGGATTTTGGACTTCGGACTTCGGACTTATGGCAATTCAAAACACTCCTTCCTATCGCAAGATATGTTTTTAGAGAAAATGTTATCCCGCCTTTGGCAAGGCCGTGATATCATAGATTTGGTAAAATAGATATCGTGATAATCAAGACAGGAAGCCGAAGAGATGATTATTAGGATCAAAAATCGGTAATAAGCAAGGCTATGGATGATAGTCAAACAGATTCAGACAAATGATATCTCAGAATCGGTTAAGTATGGATTGACACTTCCCCTGGGGAGGGGATCAGATCGAACCATTATGGATATGGATATGGATACTCAACTCAGCAGATCAACTCATCAAAAATCGATCGGCTACTTGAGAAAACACTTAGGGAACTACGGAAACAACTCAAGAAACAGGAAGGTGTCATGGAGGACTCCATGACCGATCTTCGGGGCCCACTATTAGGGGATCGACACTGATCCTCCAAAGTGGGCCTAATGCGGCCCATTTCGGGGAGTGGGGTCGGCTTGGTTTGGAGGTTCTGTGCGTGGATTTTCAGCTGGATATTTCTCCGTCTTCCTTATAAATACATCGGGCATGACACTCATTTGGGGATCTTCTTCTCTCTTGGCTATACTTCGCCTTTTATTATTCGGATTCAAACCATTGTAACTGTAATCAGCAGTATAAATAAAAGGAAAATATTTGAAGTGGACGAAGGTCGGAGTCCGTCGAACCACTATAAAACCTCTTGTGTTCATTTTTTACCGTTTAATTTTCGTTCTTCATATTTTATTCTCTACTTCACTTTGTTTGGAATTGGTTACTGGATTTGTTGTGCTTTCACATTGTTTGGATGTTGGCGGTCATTTTTTAAGTCAGCAGCACCGTAAACAGAGTAGCAAAAATAAAAACATGAAACATTTTCAGCCGATTAACCATGGATTTGAACCTTGCACTCGGTAACAACTATTGCTTTTCTAAGATTTATCGGTATGTGTTAGAAATTTCAAATCACAATCATATTTTTCTAATCAAAGTATTTTTGGTCGAACTCTCAAATCACAACACTAAGAATAAATTTAAAGAATGAGTCAGTTTTCCTGTTATATGTTCAAAACATGACCAAGATATTTGTTAACATCTAATTGACATATAAGGATTATATACCAATGCTATTACCTAAGCTAACTAAATGCTTGGAGTAGTAACAATGACAATGCATGATGTTTGAACCAAAAATGTCACAAACACCCAAGAGATTGGGTGGAGAATAAAAAGTGAAGAAAAATAAATGAAAAATGAGTGAGAAATAGAACACAAGATTTATAATGGTTTGGCGTATTCCGGCCTACGTCCGCTTGAAGTTTCCTTTTATTATACCGCTGTTTTTCAAGTACAGTTCTTACGGATCGGTATAAATCCGTAAGATTGTTAAAGAATGCTAGAAAGTTGGCAAGCAAGAAAAAATCCTTCAAAATGAGCATCTGGCCTCCTATTTATAGTTATAAGAAACCTAAAATCCCACTCACATGATCTTCACCTAATTCTTCATGCCAAGACCAATTCCTTTTGAGAAAACCACGGCCACCTCATCATTATTCGTGGATCGGTACCGATCCATGGGCTTGGATCGGTACCGATCCATAATATGGTCATATGAGTTGTTTTGAACTCTTTATGTTGGTTTGATATGTGGTTAACTTCGTGATTTCAAACTTGTTTGCATCATTATTATCTTGTTTTTGAGTCTAAATGATAGATCTATGGATGAAGTTGCTGATTTCTAGAGTTCAGGTAAATCGATCATCGTTGCGTGCGAAAGATCATAGGAGGCCAGAAATGGGTGGTAGACAGTATGATTTTGGAATGTAGGAAGTTAGAGGTGGAGTTGGTGAAAAGTTGTGGATCGGTACCGATCCACCACTTGGTGATATTTTGGATTTTGGATTTTTGGAATGGACTCATACTTGCTTTGTGATCTTGGTTGTACTTGAGTTTTGGGCTTCACGGTCATCTCTTTGGGCTTTCTGTCTTGATAACTTTGAAATTTGACTTGTCAAGTTTGTCTGCATACTGTCTGGTTAAAAGACGGGGTAACAAGCACTCCCTGCGAATATAATGTGTGTTTTGCTCAAGAACAAATGTTGAAGTCGATGGGATATTAGTAGTTAAATTTTTTGGTTATCAGCCAATCAAGTTGTGAATCATCATGTTCTTTTAGGTTCTCTCGTCAATCACGGATCGTTCCAAACCTGTTGCAACCTAAGACTCTAGACTCTGCCTAAGTGTGGTTTATATATCGCATCACACATATGTAAATGTCCCGTGTTCATCCGGGATTTATTAGTTCTGTTCTAATTACAAGGCGTTCAAATCCTTTTATTAATTTTGTATTTGTTCTAAGGTTTGACCTTTCTGCATCATTTAACATTCAACTTAATGTGCGATCTCTCCAGATCGTTTATCAATTATGTGGCCGTTCATGATCGATAATCAAATCCATGGTCTCGTCAGAATCTTGTTGATCCCAATCCGCTCCTGCTCTGACGAAACGACTCAATGACAAAAAACTCATCCGCTCACGCTCCGGTGAGGTGACTTACTTCCAGCACTTCGGTCCCTGCTTTTTGGCCGGGACTTAAAGTGATCAACATCGTACAAATCCATCCGTACGCTCTCAAGCGAGGGGATTTGCACAGTGCACTCCGGCCTGGACAGAACTTTAAAGCGATCAATATCAATCATCACATTCAACATGATTTTTCGAAAATTCAAAATTCAAATCAAAGCAAATAGCAGAAATCTTAAGCGTTCATCATAAACATTCGATTCAGAACGTGCCTAGAGACCAATCTAGGTCTCGCAGATGTGTAAGTGGTACGAGTTTATTGCCATCTTAAGTAGTTATCTCAGGCATCCAACTTAGAGCATGCTTAGGGATCGTTCGACATCCCTGCATGTGTAAATGACCTGAGATTATCATTGTCTTTATTGCTTAATACGAAAAGCAAAATGCAAGATAAGAAACGAAAAAATGAAGTACGAGAATCGAATTCGACTTCCGTCCATCCCTATCATGCGATGGCCATCTTCGACCTTGATTCAAGGCCGTTTTCATTCGTTGCAGATGATGATTGTTCTTGTTCCACCATTACAGCTCGGTTTCTCACATATTGCTGCAATATGTTGTTTTGACATGTAACTTGATCAGATCGCGTAGGTGTCTGCAGTTATTTGTGTTATGCCCAACCAGTTCATTGAATATGTAATATTTTTCAGACGTCCTTTCACGGTCTATGGTCTCTCTCCTTGCTAGTTTTCGATAGGGGATTCGTCCCCTAGTATCCAGGTAAATCAGCTGTGGAATCTCGTTCAAATCTGTATAAAAAGATAATTTTGATTCTCTTCTTTACTACTTTGGTCCTTCAAAGTCATCATCCATCTTCCGTTTTCCTTTATCTTTGCCGGATCCTACTCCGAACAGTCTTCCATCATTCACATCATTAATTTCTTCCTCTTCAACTTCAGCGTCCTCCTGATGCAGATGCCTTTCAGCTTCATGATAAAATTTTGCGAGGTCCATCGATGGATCTTGCTCCAAAGCAACCTTAAAATCTGTCTTACTAGCCACTTCAGAAACTACCGCCATCAAAACTAGTGATGCATTCGGTCTATCTACCGTGGCAACAACCGCATTAAATCTCGTCAAAAAACTTATGAGGGACTCTCCAACCCTCTGCTTCATATTCGACAATGTCATTACGTTCTTGGGTCGTGAGATATGGACCCGAAACTTTCTCATAAATCTATCTACTAGCTCGGTCCACGTGCTTATGGAACTGTTTTCCAGTTACCTAAACCATAATGCTGCCAAATTTGTCTACAAATAAACGAATTTTTGTTCGACGTCTCCGAGCTATATATCCGCATCTAACTTTGGTCATTGAATCAAATGAAACTTTACCGTATATGAGAATTTCATCTCGTACGGCTGAAACAGAAACACACAAATACCAATTTTGACGTATATGCAATAGAAAATTCAAAACTTCTTAGCTGCTCGATGCAATTTGTGCCAAAGCTATGGTATTTATCAGTCGCAATCAGATTACGCACTAACGAAGATCTTTATACCGGAGCTCTTTAATCTAATCAATGGAAGAGTTTGAAAAGTAGTCAATACTTTATGGTTGAGAGTCAATTATTCTGGTATCAAATATCTTACAAATCAATTCGTCTCACGACTATCAAGTTGAGTTCGAACCTCTTATTCCTGACTGTATACTTCACTACCAATTCAATTCTAGTAGAAATAAAACTTCGAACCCTCTGATTCTATAAGTGATTCACCTCATGTTCGATAGAAATGGTCATTCTCTCTGTAAAAACCAATTAGTATACCGGTATAGTCTTCCAGGTACCCGTGGTTATTAGGATTTAATATAAGAAGAAATAAAATTGAGAAACCCGCGAATATTGGCAAAACTACAAGTATTGTTAACCAAGGGAAATAACTCGTGATAAAGACAAGATGCGTTTTGATCAAAAAGCCCGTGCTCAAGAAAATATATTCATCGGTCACATATGAGTTACTGGACATGCGAGTTTGATATATCTCATTTGATATCTTCGTATCCGAGAATCAAAAAATTTCACTCCACATTCTTCACAAAATTTCGGGTCCTCTATTTTCGCTCCGATCATTCGATAATTTCTACAAGCACAAATTCCACTTTTTACGGGTCCATAAATTCTTTCACAAAACAATCCATCTTGGTTTATTGGTTCCATGCCCAACAAAATGAGAGTTTAGACTCCTGGGAAGCACCGTCCCATTATTTCTTCAGATACATACAACACCTACATGTGTCGGATGTACATCATCAAATGAACTGTTGGATCCGTCTTTCCGTCATACGTTTCCAACGTAGGTAACTTGAAATCATGTGGACTTCTTGCGTACCGAATGTTTGGAGTGAATGGACTCATATTCACGTCTTTAAGGCTCTGGTTGAGCAATCCACCTGTTATTGTTCGTCTTACAATCTCGGTAAGTCTGTCATCGCCATTCAAAGGAATTCTCAAATTAGCATTCTCATCTTGCCGCCTGACTCTGCGGGGGAATTTTGACACGTACTCCTCCGACTGTACTTTCATTTTGTGATCCACGTTCAAACTCCCAACATCATTTCCAGGATGGACATCATTTCTTTCTAAGCCAGCACGACCCATGCCCTCGAGTCCACGTGGATTGGTACCGATCTGTACCTGTGGATCGATACCAATCCGTGCAATTTGCTCGGGGTTCACTCCGGCTTGCTCTACTGTGGTTCTTGGTGTTTGCGCTTCGACTTCCGGTCTTTGGTTTTGATTTGCAGCGACTCCGACTGTTCCTGCTTGTTCCATTCTCCTGAAGAAATTCTTCATCATCTCTTCTTGGCCAGCAATAATCCTTTCTTGCAATCCATTCATCATAGTCTCTATCTCATTCTTGTTTATATGGATGGATAGGGGGTTAGCTCTTGAAGGCGCCTCTTGGATGCCTCCTTATTGGTTTCCTCCACTAATGGCCTTCCTCGCTGATTGTCTTGTTATTTTGAATCTTTCTAAGTCTCAAACCAATGAATTTCAGCGTTTCTCAGTGAAAACATCAAAATGTTTAACTAAAAAAGACGGACACATAATAGATTGAGTAGAGAATAAAAAGTGAAGAAAATGAGTGAGAAATAGAACACGCAAGATTTCTAGTGGTTCGACATATTTCAACCTACGTCCAATTCAAGTTTTCTTTTATTATAATGTTGTTTTTCAAGAACAGTTCTTATGGATTGGTATAAATTCATGAGATTACTAGAGAATGTTAGAAAGTTGACAAGCAAGAAAAAGATCCTTCAAAATGAGCCATTGGCCTCCTACTTATAGCTGTAGGAAGCCTAAAATTTCGCTCTCATGATCTCCACCTAGTTCTTCATGTCAAGACCCAATCCCTCTGAAGAAAACCATGACCACCTCATCATTATTCGTGGATCGAACCGATCCAAGGGCTTGAATTGGTACCCATCCATAAGATGGTCATATGGGTTGTTTTGAACTCTTCGTGTTGGTTCGATTCGTGGTTAACTTCATGATTCGAAATTTGTTTACACCATCATTAGCTTGTTTCTGAGTCTAAATGGTGGATCTATGGATGAATGAAGATGCCAATTTCTAAAGTTTAAGGAGATCGATCATTGGTGTATGCGAACAATCATAGGAGTGGATTGTAGGCAGTATGACTTTGGAATGTAGGAAGTTGGAGATGAAGTTGGTGAAAAATTGTGGATCGGTACCGATCCAAGTGGTTGGATCGGTACCGATCCACTACTTGATTGATTTTTGGGATGGACTCGTACTTGCTTTGTGATCTTGGTTGTACTTGTATCTCCGGACTTTCTGCCTTGATAACTTTGAAATTTGACTTGTCAAGTTTGTATATTGTTTGGTCAAAAGGCGGGATAGCACCTGATAATACAAAAAATGCATTAACGCGCTTTGTTATAAAATAACAAATAGTGATAACTTTAAGCTCAATCGCCAAAATTTGCAATCGTCATCGACGGTATTGTCATATACCTTATCATGTTTGAATTTCACATTGAAATCTTTATGATTAATAAGATGATAGGATTTTTTTTTAATGTTCTTGATAAGTTTGTTATTTTGATTCAGTCGAACTAATGGCAACTTCGATTTCAAATGTTTTACTTGTACAGAACTAGATTATAAATGTTTTTCCATTTCACATTTTAATTTATTTGAATTATTTCACTATCACAAACAAACTACATTGAATTATATTACTATAACTCATTTGGAAAGTGTTTGTAACAAGTGAATTGTAGAAATATATTTTGAATTATATTACCATCACAAATAAACTACGTTGAATTATATCACAAACAAACTACATTTGAACTAGAGAATTATATTGCTGTAGTAAGTGAATTTTATTTTGAAATACATTCTAAATTTTAATATAAATCCTTACTTTGTATATGCCATGTTGTACAATTAAGTCATTATAAGAGTTACGTACCCCTATAATTAGTAGTATAATGTACTCTATTTTATACTATTACGATTAAAGTTCGCCATCCATTAAAAATGTAATTTATCATAAATTTACAACTCTGTTAAGTTTCATGTGAATTATGAATATCCACGCTAAATAAGTAGTGTTTACTCTTAAATGATATGGTCAATCTCACTTTTTTACAATACCACGTCAATAATGAAAACGCTTGTGTCATACGTTAAGAACTGAAGAGCAGAAACTATATGGATTGGGTATTATCTAAAATGTCCCAAACCTGACCCAAACGGAAGATTTTTTGAAACTTACAAAGGTTCAAGTTCGTGTTAATTGGACCTGGCTCAGATATCAGTACAAATAGGCATTTATCGGATAAGTTTTGTGAAGAAAATTATATTTAATTTAACCAACAAACACATATGTGGGCTAATATCTGAATCTCGACTGATAAAGTTGAACTTGAACCTTTGAAAGTCTGAAGAACTAGATATTTTGGACATGTTCGAGCAGTTTTGGAGAATACTCGTACGATCTATAGATGTCCTTTTCAGTTCTCAACGTACGAAAAGAGTCCGTATATAATTTTTGTGATCGTCTCTAGCAACGTTTTCATATATCTAATTTCAGATTTGAATTTCTTCTTTAACAAATGTGTTGATGGATTTATGAGATGGTGGTTGTGTTTTTTTCCTTACAATCTCAATTAATTTGTTGTGTCTTGTTCATTATAGATTTAATATGTTTTTTGATGTCAGAAGTTTTTCTAATAATGAACTAAATTATAACATTGTTTCATCATTTTGAATTTTTGGTGCATTTTAATTATATTTTTCTATATATAAATCATGTTGGATTATGTTACTATAGCACATTTAGATCATTCGCTGCTGAATTCATTTTGTGTGTGGTTTTGTGTCAATCATCTTGTTTTTATTCTTTATATGCAAATCTGATATTGAAACATGTTTTGGATTTTGATACATATCTTTATTTTATTCGAATATATGTAGTACAATTAACTCAACAAAGCTTTACCCATAACATTGACAATGTAAAAAGATCAAATTGTCTTAATACTATTTAACATGAGCAGACATTTTTTACATAGAATATGTCAGAGTAATTTTACTGCAATATTAAGCAATATAAATTTACCAAAAGTTGCTTTGTTTGATTAATGGTGAGTTTTTGTTATTTTATGAAAATCAAGTACTTTTGTACTACCAATTACTGTAAGGCATTATATTTTTTTACTAAAGAGCCATCACAAAAATGTTAAATTGCTATTTATAGCATGGCTTACTTATGGCCCACAATTCAGGATAGAAAACTATGGAAATTGAGAATACATGTGGCCGATCCCAATCATTTGGGAATAATATTATGACGACGATGACATAACCTCAACATCCAATGCCAGTGCATTTTTTAGTGTTAATGAGCTCTAGTCTTTACTTTCGGGTTGAATGTATAATTTGCTGAGTGTTGGTGTTTTGAAAATAAACCAAGAAAACCGACGATCTCTTAGGTTATTGCAATATATATTTTATTATTATTACGATCCTGATTAAGGCTTCAATAAAATATTTGGCAGTAACTTCTATTATGTCATTTTGTGTAGTTGATGATGTGTGAAGGTATGCAGAGATTTTAAATAATAGTAATATAAATAGTTTGATAAAACTGGATTAGTGTTTTTTGGATATTTAAGGTCATCGAGGAAGGGTCTAGGGTTTAATGTGTAGATATAACAATTGCTTTGGTGGGAAAAATTGACCTTGGTATGAGGTACATGTAGTGAGTGCTTAATGATAATGATGTAAGCAATGAAGATTGTGGTAGCATACAAATATTTGCCCAGTGACAACCATTTAATCAAGTTGTAAGCAAGAGAATCAATTCAAAAAGGTCAGTAAGGCGTAAAGACTTGCACCTTGAGCTTCTTCACACCTTGCGTCTAGGCGTATCTCTCTCTGTGAAACTGCAAATATTCATGTGTCATGCATATTCGCTAATTTTACTATGGCTAATAAAGTTTAATGGTTTTTTTGCTCATTTATATATATCTCCTCAAGCAGTTCTAGACTTCAAGCCTAGAAATATGGTACAATGATGAATGAATAAAATTCTAGATCAATATTTAGTAACATTATAAACGAATATAAACTGCATATTGTTATAACAGATTAATTCCATTTCAGACGGAAAATATAAATTTATAAAAAATATAGAATAAAAACAAAATTTAATAAATCGGAAATAAAATAGAACAGATCATTCCTTCAATCAATTTCAACCGACCTTTATTCTTCTTTTTTTTCACTCAAACATTTGAATGACAAGGGAAAACAGATTTGCTCTAACCGTGATATTCCTAGGCAGAAAAAAACAAAAGATATTTTAGATGAGAACAACAAAAAAATTAGTAGAGAATAAAAAGGGAAAAATTAGGAAAGTGCTAACACGATGATATTATTCTTAAAGCTAAAATTGCACCTCTTCCGCTTTTTCAAAAAAAAAAAAAAAACACACACACACACAAGTTTTGTGCACCTACAATGGCACTTGAGGCTCTGGAGGTAAAGAAGCACCAAGTCTGCATCTTGAGCTTGTTTCAGCGTAAGCATGGGCCTTAACAATCTTAATCATAAATTATTGCGTTTGGACAATATTGATTATCTTAACAAAAGCGAATGCCGGAATTCATAATAACTATTGCATGACATATTTAGTAACTGAACACTTGGCTTACTAGTACTAGTGTAGTTGTATAGAGAACCCTCAACTGGTGTTTGGAATATGTGAAAACCGACCACTTAGCTTACTGATATTATGGAGAAATATAGTTATTTTTCTCAAAGTCTTTCCTTTTTTATCCCGAATCTCATGCTTCAATGGTTTTCATCAACAACATGCGAGTATTCTATAAGATCATCTAGTATCAATCAAGTTCTAAGTTTTAAAACCTGAGAGCGTAGACAATGTGTTTTTGTATTTGTTATGCGAGACACAACCTATCAATTGATACTTGAAAAATTCAAGATCCGTTTGCAATTCTCCAATATTGAAAAATGGATGCAGATATAACCATAGTTATTAACAGTGCAAAAAGATGCAAACGGTCCTGAAACCTTTGCGCATGATGTGGCAAACGATGCAATTTTTTTATTACTGCGTATTTGTTAAAATAATTATAAACTTATTATACATTGTAATTAATTGGACTAACCTAATGTAATTATATTTCTTTCCTATAGATATCCAAAAAAGAAAAAGAAAAACATTTTATAAAGTCATGAACATAAAATATCATTCGGTTGTATTGTATTGTATTGTAAATGTTTAATCATTTCGCTTAGAAGTTAAATTTCGAGTTAAAACTTACAAGTATGATTTCGCAATTAAATTTCAAGCATAAGCATAAACTGAATTTTGTATGTTTTAAGTGGAAAAAGGAGGTGTTACATTTTGTTGAATGCTTTGTGGTGTTTTGATATATTTATTTTGTTGTGTTATTGAAATATATTTATTTTATATTTGAATTTTTACCATTTAATATAATTGATCACATCATATATATAGATATACATAGTACATTCAAACATCAATATTAGTTTGTGTATACATGATTATATTACAACTTGTTTTGAAAGCATTACATAAAGAATTAGTTTTTTAATATCGATAATCACATATGTTTGTTTTCAGACAAAGAGACGGCGGGGAAAAAAATAATCTTTCATAACTTAAGTAGGAACAAATTAATTTGTAAACACACATTTAATGTATACAAATTTTTATGCATTTTCGGATCATGGAAAATGTATTTAAAAAAATTCAAAATCAAAGCTATTATAAAGAAAGTGGAAAAAATTAAAAGGCTCGTCTTTTGAGTCGTCCTCCATGTAGGTCTTGTGTGCCATGTGTATCATTTGATGCACATTTTTATTTGCACCGTGCCATTGGGCAAAACGATGCAGCCGTAGTGTCTTGGTCGCACCTTGCATCATGACATGTTTTCACAATATGGATATGGCATTAACCATATCTGGAAAGTAACCGTTTGTCTTTTGTCATGTTTGTATTTTGTGTTTTGTATTTTGTGTGTTTTAGTATATGAATGGTCGATATTTATTTTATCAAGATACAATTTATATTATGCGTACATAATGAATATTCGTCGCTCACAATTATTTTTAGCATCATTTTTTTTATTTGTTGTAATATTATAAGCATTAATACAGAAACGGTTTCATGTTGAACCAAAATTTTCTATATATGCTTTTAGTTTGATTAACTGTAAGAGGATGGATGAAAACTCATTATCTATGGATTTGGATATCCGTATATGATTTGAGATATATATACAGATATGACATTATCTTCGTTCGATCGGTTATAGACTTTGGCGTAAGCTTCAAACATTGGAACGTAAGTTGTTTGGATAAACATTGAGGCGTAATTTAATATTGCTTATTCTTATTATTAAGTTTTGATTAAGAAATAGAAGTTAACAATTAACAGTATAAAATTGTAAATAAACAACAATACAAACACCTAACTATATGTATGTATGTATTACTGATTCACTTCCAGTTCTTTCCTTTTATAAAAGTATAAATAAACAAATAAAACCGTAAATAAACAGACAGAAGGATAAGCACTTTATACATAAACATACATGTGTGTCTGTGCGGGGGCGCGCATGCGTGCACATGTGTGTATTCATTAGTTTTTTAAGATACTGTTATGCGTGCTTAATGTGGAAGCTTATTGGAACTTTTGTATGTGTATCTTTGGAATGTTATTTGCAGCTATGTATGACAATATGGATAATCATGGTGGGGCCCAGAGAGCCCCAATGAATCCTCAGCAAATTCCATTTGGAAATTCATTATATGGAGCTGGGTCTGGACTCATCCGAGGTGGCTTGGGTGCCTATGGAGAGAGATTTTTAGGTTCAAGCTCCGAGTTTATGCAGAGCAATGTACAGATTTCGCCAGACTTATACACAATCATTTACATTTATACCAAAAAGGGGAAAAACGAAGTCATTGACTTCTTTCTGTTTTTTATCAATGTAAACAGATAAGTAGATGGTTCTCCAACCCTCAGTATTACTTTCAAGTGAATGACCAGTATGTGAGGAACAAGTTGAAAGTTGTTTTGTTTCCCTTTTTACACAGAGTTGGTTATTCTGACTTTCACTCTTCTTTCTTTTACTTCTAAAGAATTAAGTTACTGTAAAATGATTTCATTCCTGCTTCTATTTTACATAGGGGCATTGGACAAGGATCACTGAACCGGTTGGTGGCAGGCTTTCTTACAAACCTCCAATTTTTGACATCAATGCCCCAGATCTTTACATACCTCTCATGGCTTTTGGGACGTACGTCATTCTTGCTGGTTTTTTATTTGGCCTTAATGGGAAGTAAGTTTTCTGTTTAACAGTATCAATGTACCACGCTATATTTGTGTATATCTGCATATGAATGACCATTTAGGCGTCCGAGTGAATATTGAATAACATACTGGTTGGTTCATAAGATTTGTGTATATCTGCGTGCGAAGTGTTTTGTATGAACTAAAATTGATTTTAATATGTAAACCAACATGTATAACCAATTATATAACCATTAATAAAGCAATTAACAAAATTCTTTTTACAGATTTAGCCCAGAGGCACTAAGCATTCAGTTCACGAGAGGCTTGTTTGGATGGTTTATCCAAGTAATGCTTCTGAAAGGAATGCTATTCTCATTAGGAGGTGGCGAAGCTCCATTACTGGACATTGTGGCATATGGTGGATATGCATTTGCTGGGATTTCACTGGGTGTGATGGCTAGACTGTGCTGGACTTATTCTTACTACTTCGCAATGTTTTGGATGAGCATTTGCATGGGTATGTTTCTGGTGAAGACAATGAAGAGGGTGATTTTTACAGAAATGAGGAGTTATGAAAAGCATCCAAGCAGACAGAACTATTTGTTGCTCTTTTTGGCTATTGCTCAGCTTCCTATCTTCTTTTATCTTGGAAATCTCGGTGTCTGATATACTTGAAGTTCTATCCCGTTAAGTTATTAGTTTCATTTGTTGTCAATGACCGATATTGATTGGTTTACGAAGTATGTATTGCTCGATTTATCAACAAGAAACTACAGTTGTATGCTTTTCAACCTTTTGGAAATGAAAGGTTTTTTTTGGGTTTTGGAGGGGGTATGTCGAACTGTCAGCAAAAATACTTGAATTTGCAATAAAAAGGGCCCGTATTTTTTATTTTTTTGGTCATTTGTTTGCTTTACAGCCTCAAATTTGACTAACATTGACAAGAACATTAAAACTGTGTGAAACGTTTACTTTGAGAAGTTATCCTTCATGCACTTCGGTTAAGTTGATCCATATTGTCTAAGATGCAGGTGTTCCCTGCTTTTTCGATTCACCAATTCCATAAGTGAAATAGTAAGAGTATCGATCCAGCGCATACAATACAAGGTTCTAGTTTCAAGTAAGTACTCAGCTGAAAGCACTGTGTTAATAACAAAAGAGTAAGCTGTTGCTTATATAGAGAGTTTATCAGCAGTGATCCTCCTTGCCAAGAGAAATTATCCATATTGCAGGTCTATTGCGTTCCCACAAGAGATAGATATAGGCAAATAAAATGGTAGAAGACTTGTACGCTTTCTAAATCAAAAATATTAGTAGTTATCAGCAATCACATGTCAAGTTTATTGTTTCCTTGAGGATCGCCTAATACAGTGATTCAATACTGTAAAAAAGACGAAAGAGAAGAAAAGAAAACTACATTCATGATTTGGTACAAGTAGGCAAACAAGAAATATACAAATGAAATAAAATGTCATCTACATTGCTGAGGTTGTAACATATGCAAAAAGATACCACCAGCGACTGAAACATTCAGAGATTCAAACATCCCTTCCATTGGAATGCTTACAAGCTCACATGATTGCCTTGTTTCAGTAGAAAGACCATTTCCTTCACTACCCAAAACCAAGCATAGAGGACTAGTTGCTAACGAATCTGCAAACTCTCGAGTTAGTGTAATGGGCTGCTTTTGGGATGCATCATCACTGTTATTACTATTTCCAGGATGACCAGCTAATATTCTCATCTGAAATTTGGCCCTCAGTTCATCTAAATGAGACCAATTTCCTGAAATTAAAGGAAGTTGAAAAGAAGCTCCTCGTGATGCTCGAAGAGCTTTTTCATTAAATGGATCGCAGCAGCCAGGGAGTAAGAACACTCCATCCTGCAATAAGCTGTGTATGAGTTCTACACTTATATTAACTGTAGTACATCAACTTGTGGGTCGAGATATCTCAATTACTCTGAATTTGAAAGAAAATCAATAGATGTCCGTTTAAGTCAAACTCCACAAACTCGACTCCAACACACACACACACACACACAAATACTGTATTGCTTGAGCTTTGCGTAGAGTATGCTTTATTGTATGCAAGCTAGCGCATATAAACCCAATTTCCATGAAAACACATAATGAGGTTGGTGCAAGAAACAAAGGGATCAAATGAATAGTAATAAGAAGAAAATTTTACCCATTTGAACGCCATAGCCGATCTCAATAATGTGCCAAGGTTACCAGGGTCCTGTCATAAAGTAAAAGCATTATGACAGAAGGGGAGCTAAAAAGGTTATATTCCATTTAAACATATTTTATTCAGTTATTAAAATCACTAGCATCATAATTGCATTGATACACTTATGCGATGAAAATACAAAAATGCTTTCATATTGATAATAATTGGGTTTCACACAGATACGCATGCATCCTAGATGGACTCTGTGAATGAGCTAATATAACTTATAAATTGATTGACAATCTTGTAAGCAACACTGTGGCAGATGAGTAAAGTGTTTCTGCGGAGTTGGGGACATGGTGCAAAGACCATTAAACTATATATGAGAATGCAATAGGCAGCTGCAATGTAGTAGAGATTAAAAATAATATTATTTTTGTTAAAAGATGAAAGCTGTTTACAGAATAAACACACAGTTGTGTACACTCATGTGGTGAAATAAGTGTGATATAACGATTTGATGTGTAGGGTACAGGGTGTCTGCAGTAAACAAGTGCTGGCTCGGAAAAGGAATGATGCACTTCTATGTCACATATTTTTATCAACACAAAGAAACAAAAAATAGTGTGATCAGTGAGAGGAAATGCTGCGAAAATGATTTGATGAACTAAAAGATACACAACAATGACTTATAATTTGAGATAAAACTACCATGAAATTGTGCAAGGGGATAGATGAATACCCCAAGGGCAAAAGAAGAGCAAATCTACATCAATTGTTGATCTGTAATATCTAAGAGATTACATTTAGGCGAGGCAAAATCAAACCATTGATTCATACAAAGCTAGAACACCTATCATGAACATGTACATGTACTGGTAGATATACTGCATAATTGTAGTCAATGTTTTATTATTTAATAAAGAGCTGTGCCGAATACTGCTTGCCCAGTGGTAAGACGTGTAGATCCAGAGGTTTTGCGTTTGTATCCTCTGGACATCACAAACTTTTATTTTCAATTTTTTTTAACAAAAAGATGCATTCTGGACGGCGGTTCATTAGTAATAAGACAGATAACATGGTTCCAGATTCTAATGCAAGGGCATGGTCAATTTTATACTCCATAGAATCTCTTCGTTGCCAATGCTATTTTTTCATACATATTACTGAGCATCATTACCTGTGCAAAATGTGCATTGATGCAATGTGATAAAAACAAAAATATACGAAAAGTTTTTGGATAGGCTGTCTTCATAATCTGCAAAAACGGAGAAGCTCAAAGCATATACGACGGTTGAAATTTCACAAACAATCTTGTATCCTTTGGGACTCATTAATATCCTGAGCATGATGAAGAATGAAGATAGTATACCAAATTTTATTCATAGCCAATAAAATTACAAATAACATAACAGACAAGCTCATGTAGAATCTCTTTTCATAGGAAAACAATCTGTATTACTAAGCTGAACTGCAAAAGAAAGTCGGCTTTAATTATCTTTATAGTCACCTAACTGGAAACTATTCTAACTTCTTTGGGAACATAAGAAGAGGCATTAAAAAAGGCGATATAAGATAAGCCTAAACCACTGCAAAAAGCAATCAGCAAATGTAGCTGGAGCAGTAGTCAATAATTTTTTTTGATCATACCTGAATTCCGTCGAGCACTAATATTCTGCGAGGAGGCACAAAGAAACAGCAATTGGCTTCTTCGACTTGACTTACATCCATATCATAGAAGCTCTTAGGAAATCTCATAACAGCTATTCCTTCTGTGGAGTCTATAGATTGCACACCAGAAAGTTTCTTCATTACATTAGGACTAACATGCATAATTGAAGTACAGAAATCATCCAATTCTCTAGGACTCCCTACCCCATCTAGTAAAAGCAAACATTCGACTATTGAAGGTTCATTATTATGCAACTCTTGATATTTGCATATCTCCCTGCATGCACAATATAACTTCAACGTTTGTAGTAATATAACACATATTAAGTAGGAAAGATGTATCTATTTCAGATTGATATACGTCTCAAATGCATTTACAATGTCCATCATGAAATTCTCTTTCAGCCGTCAGAGAGCAAGCTAAAAGTATTTACCAGAAAGTAAACTAACTATGTATAAGAGGAAAAGGTCCTTTTAGTAACCATGCATGGTGAGAAATTTCTTTAAAAATATAGTGGATGTTGAATTCGTTTGATGCACTGTAGGATCAAGTGTTACACAATCAACAGCCTTCAACAGGGCTCTTTATATAACTGTAAGTAGAATTACAAAGGTAGAGGCTTGAAGGGTAATACCTAGAAGTGATAGCATAAGTAGAATTCCAAAAATACACGGATAGGCCTAAGTCATATGGCATATTCTTAAGAGGAATATGCATACAGCCTCTACAATATACCGAACTTGATCGGATTGTTCCAGTCTAATTGGATCTCGTAATAAGGAAAGCAGAAAAACATTAACTTGACGACATAGCATGAATACATGGTATATAATTTATTTGAAGGAAATCTGCCAAACAGATGTTGCCTGGAAGACGATAAACTTATACCGGCCTAGCTTCTAGGTTGTCCACCTCCCCCACCTCCCCCCCCCCCCCCCACACACACAAAAAAAAAAAAATCTTACATACAAATATTTCACCAACCTCATACATATATCAGATTAAGCGGGGATATAGAAGTCTTAATCTCACTTCCAATAGGTTTTAGCTTCCTCTTACAGCTTTTAATAATTCGAGCATGAAATGCTTTTGATAGCCACAAGAATTTACTCGTATGCTTTGGTTGGCCAAGGCATTATTAGACAGTGAAGAGTTCAGAGACAAGAAAATAGAAGGTTTGTAGCACAACTCGTTCAGCTTTGTATTGGCCTTGGAACATATCAAAGACTCGTATGTTCTAAAATGTGAAAGCTAAAAAACATTGGCAAGTATATTAAAAAAAACATTAACTAAGTTGGTTCGGTTTCATGTTGTATAAGTGAATAGAAATGTCACTTCAAGGCACGATTTGATCGTTTCCTTTCAATAATGTTTTCAACTCCCCAAATCATATGGAGTAGAACGAGAACCCTCCTTCAGAACACAATGGAGGTTATCTACAATGGAGATTATCTGTCAAGTGTCAAGTTGTGATTACTTGCAGAGAACAGAAAAACACTCAAGTTATACTGATGATGCTTTTAAGAATTTGGAATCCGAAAATAAGAATACAGTGAGTATTTTCCAGCGAGACGATGTGGCTTATAAAGCAGAGAGAGTGACTGTGACTGTCCGCGGTGTCTGTTGAAAATAGATGGAAACCTCTTTGCCTCGATGGGAATGACCTATGGTGTTTGAATTCAAATTCAAAAGATAGACACCGTATTCCGGAGGGAAACTATCCCATGGACCTCTGCAACTTGACTAGCTAGGACAACCGCCATCAACGTGGGTGTTGCCTCCAGGGGTTTGCCACCCCCTCTGCAGTGACAAACATGATAGAAAGAGGTTTATGAAAAAACTTTCAACATTTCGTAACTCATATATCTAGAATTATTTGCATGTGTTACATTCATCCATTTCCTCCCCGGACTCATCTTTAGTAAAGGTTATATATATTCATTTCTGACGTAAGAAAGCTATTGTTCTTCGCATCATTGTGCTAGAACAAAAATTTGATTGGTTATGCTTGTTCAAACACTATGTTTTTAACATCCATATGAACATGAAGCAATCTATGAACTTTTGAAAAATTATGCATAACCCGGGGACAGTGCTTTCCCTAATTAGCAACTAGAAATGGAAGCAATATAATTTGTTGTTCATCCAGTACCTTTGTAACCTTTTTTAGGTTACTTGTAAAGTAAATCTGATTAAGATTAACGTCGTGTATAGGAATTTCATCATTTAGTCTAGTTCATACAAGCAAAACGATTTGCCATGTAAAGAACGCAACTTATCAAATTCAGGAAAAGTGACATACAATATGGGAGTGATTCCAACAACAACAGCGGTCCCACAACTGCGGCGGTACGACGAACTCTGGCGAAGCTTAACACAGTGTTTCACGAATGGATTTGATGTGCTCGTGATTTTCTTCTCAGTATCAATATTCTCATTTTTACTTCTTGTAGAAACTTGCAATGACTCCACGTGCCTGGATGAGAAATTACTACTGACGGCGGAACCGTGAAGAAGAGGATGGTGGAATTTTGACGACAATATCATCATTTCTCAGTTCTCTTTTCCGACTTGATTACTAGTGAAAAGCCCATTTGTTTGTTTGTTTGTTTCTATTGGGCTGATAACCTAAAACAAATGCATTTCAAGAGTGTTTGTAAATAGATACTTTAGGGTCTTGTAAATGAAATTTAAGAAGCGAAATCCATTAACACCCCACTGTTTACTATAAAAAAAATTCAACCGCCGCACGCGGTTCCTTCGTAACCCCAATTTGTTTCTATCATGTACTTTTCAGAATTTCACTTTGCCTTCTTCTGTTTCCATAAGATGCGTTGTACTTTTTTCATCAGTTGAGTTGTAATTTACTCAAACACAACATTTATTATGAGCACTTACTATGATATTTTAAAAGCTCGAATAAATGATCTTAGAAGGTATGTCTAACATGTCATATCTCAACCATTTGAGATGGAGATCGTTACAATTTTACTTTATCCCTGAGGCACATTTTATTTATACACCACAAAATTATTTTACATATATCAAATTAATTATCAAAATCGTATGCACCATATTTTACTTGTTGTACACCATTCATATTACAACATTGCCCTCGCTTTTGATTAAAGACGCTAAAATCATCTCTCTCTGTCTTCATCAATCAAACCCATAAACTATAAATTCTCTAAATTTAATTTTGCAAATTTCAAATTTTAGCCATTGAACAACTAGCTAGTGAAAACGAGTTCTCAATCATCCCACCAGTTAATATGGCTCGTTTGATATTGACTACAATTTCTGAATTTAGGTACAAATATGATTCAAAATTTTAGGATTATTATCTTAATATCATTTTAAGGAGAGTTGAATTTGATTATGAAATCAAAACTACATATATAATTCATGTATAAGTTTTGCATTTAAACTTGTAGTTTGAACAATAAGTTTAAACTTTGAACTAAAAATCTAATGCTAAGCTGAGATAAAATTCTGATTTTTAATGAAGATAAGTCATGGTTAGATTCTAACTTTGACTTGGAAATTTTAATTTTGAGTTTAAACCGTAAAAGTTTAAAATTGTAAATGCCAGTATTGAATATGATTTGAATGAAATAATTTTGAATTAAAAATCGTTAAAATAAAAATTCAAAAAAATAACTATTGAAATATAAGGGTGTTTTGTCCTAAATTTTATCAAAAAGTTAACCGTGTATGTAAAGTAATCTGTGGTGTATGAACAGAACAACCTACTTTGAATTCCTTTTAACTTTATTCTTTAATTAGTACATTTCAAAAAAGTTAATAAATTTAGAAAAGGAAATCTCTAAAACTCAAACCATTCAAAATGGCAGATTGTTATGAGATAAATAAGAAAAAAAATAGAGAAATAAAGAAAACAAATACAAAATCTCGCAGCGGATTGATAAAATATAATAATCAAATAAACACTTCATGAAGCTGTTTACAAATAACACTGATTAAACTTTTATAATACATATCAGAGTTACATAAAACAAGAATAAATAATAACTAAATGCAGCGGAACAACATAATGCAGTGGAATAAATATAGTAAATAATAGTACAAAACCTTCGTCTTCGTCCTGCAGAAAGCAGTCTTCGATAAATTGAAAAGCTCAGGCTGACCCGAGCGGATTAAAAAGACAAAACACTCAAATCAAAAATAAAAGATCTTATGAAAGTTAAATCAACAGTGAATAAATATGCGTGTAACGGCGTTGGAGATGTTTACGGGGTTTGGCATCTCCTATCCAGTGTCAACGTGAGTGCGATAACTTAAGAGATGTTCCGAATTCACATCTCCTAAGGATCCGTTAAACTATCTGCATACATAGTACAATACGCTATTATAATAGTGTCTACAGTAAAGTATTAAAATAGCGTTAAGACGTTATCATATCCCCCTTAACACATTTTATATAAATCTATAGACTATACAGATACTATAAACTCCACCCACATGTGGGCTATCAGGGAGCACTCCATACGTACGACACAAAAACAAACTTGTAGAAGGCGTGATAGAGCATGTGAACACGGCACTCGAGGAAATGTCAGGGTAGATATATGAATTGCGGATCCAGACTGGTGGTAACATATAACAACTAGTACTGCCCACCTCGGAACACACTCCCCTAATCAAAATCAAGGGGTGTCCACCAAATCAACGCAAAGTCATAATATGGTATCGATGAAATGTGCCCGATCAGAGGTGCGACCTCACTTGGTCCTGTGTGATTTCTGTTTTAGTCACATCTAAGTTGACTCACGGGAGTCAGGGTCGTGTAAATATCTCATACAGAATCGTTCATCAAACCATCCAACTTCATTTCTGAAATCTCCACCACATACACGGTTGTTAAAGTGGTTTTCAGTATTGGCAAAGAGTATGACAATATCCAATCCCGGTGTCTTTAACAACCAAATGCTTATTTCACATCGGATGGTTCTTTTACATTTCCAAAACCATTTCATAACTGATATCAAAATATCATATTCAATTTAAACTATATCACTTTCGAAATCATATTCACTTTTAAAACTATATAAAAAATATAGGTTAAATACTCTTTTCAAGATCATCATATTTACTCAAATATATCGATTCACTAGAAAATATCATTTCAATTCCCAACTTAGGTTATAACTTCATTTAACCAGATTTGCCTTTAAATCAAGGATTTAAATATAAACACTTCGACTTTTGCCCAATCTGAAATTTAGAAATAGCTTAGATAGTTTAAATTAGTTTTAAAATAGTTAAATAGTTTAAATTAGATTTTAAATGGTTAAAATACTTTAAATATAGTTTAGTTGGTTTTAATAGTTGAAAATAAATTAAAATAGTTTATAATATTAAAAATAGTTTAAATACTTTAAAATACTTTAAATTGGTTTCAAATACTTCAAAATGGTTTAAGATACTTTAAATTAGTTTAAAATACTTTAAATAATTTAAATGGTTTAAATATAGGTTAAAATAGTTTAAAATATGTTAAAATAGTTTAAAATAGTTTAATAGTTGAAAATCTTAGAAATCAGGGTTTTTAAAATAATAAATTTTTAAGCAGTTTATATTGAAATAATTGAATTTAAATTAATATCAACATTAAGCCATTTCTTTTATTTCAACACATCTGTACCATGTCCATTTTTTTTCTTTTTAAATCAACTAACTAAAATTGGTTTAAAATTCAAGTTCTCATTTCACCCTTTAATTAATATCAATTTCAATTCCATGTTTGAATTATCAATTTAAACCACTTTAGATTAAATAGATTTCCAAGTTGTATTCAAATAATTTCAATAACTCAATTCCGATAAATTTCATTTACAAAAATCCAACTTTGAAACTTCCATTTAATTCTTTAAATAATTCATTAAATAAATTCCATTTCAATATTTCAAATTTGGAATTTCAAAAATAATCCAGTTTATATAAATCGAATTTTATTTCAAATTATAATTAACTGAATTCAAAATTTAAGAATTAAAATCGTTTAATTTAACAAATCTGATGTCCTTATATAATTTTCTACCCTATGGTCAAGTGATACGGATATTTATCATTTCAATCCGCAAATATTTAAATTTATGGAAATATATCATTTCAACTAGCAATCCCGAATTGAATAAAATCCATAAATCCGCCCGAGTCTATCATTTCAATCCATAACGATTTTTTCCTAATCTCTAGATCGTTCGGGCATGTATCATTTCAACCTATAGGGAACTTGCAGTGCTATAACAATATAAAAATACAACATCCAGTCATCCAATATCAACAATCAAATATCTGTCAATTTCATTATCCAAGTTAACCAATAAACATCAATAGATAATTGATTATTATTAACAGGTATTAAATTAACAATTAAATTCAATATTAAATTAAACGATGATTAAATGTAATAAAAGTCAAATTTAACTAGAATGATAGTTTAAACGTGCCAACCATCAATCAATTAACTTCTAATCACATCATAAATTTAAATTAACGAACATAAGACAATTTAGTAGTTGTGAGTGGGTTAAAACACTCACCTTTGGTTTTATCCCATAAAAATCCAAACAGAAGTGCAAAATCTCAACAGTCTTCAAATTCAACTAAATCAATTTCATGTTGTCCGGAATTTAAATATGAATCAAAAAGAAGAAATCGCGCGTGAATCAAAGTTTATATGCAAAAGATATTCATGTTATAAGAAATATTAATAAAATAATAATTAGTACGCATTAAAAAAATAAACAAATTTTAATACTTACGTATTTCCCAAGACGAGACTTAAGGAAAAGATTGAAGAACAAGATGAGGACAAGATTTGTACGAAAAATGAAGAAAAATCATGTTTAAGATAAGAAAGCTTTTGGATTTGCAAGAATAAGAGCTTTTGAATATGAGAGGCGTCAGGAGAAACAAAACGCAAATGAAGAAATAAGCTGTAGGTTATTTATAATTAGAAAATGAAGGTGGAGGGACAAAAATAAATGTCACATTTTATTTTGAAAGCTCCAGGCATTAATAATGCATAAGAAAATGTACGTAGGAATGGAAAAGTTTGCAAACTAAAGGAAGGTAAAAAAAATATTTACGTGAAACTAAGGTGGCGAGAATTAAATACAACCTAAAAGTCTAGGCTCATGTACTAAATAGAAAGAGAAATGAATGGATCAAGTATTAATAGTAAGGTAACTATTTTAAAACGTTCATGTAACAATTAATAACAAAAGAAATTAAAGGACCGTTTACAATGCACAACCTTTGAAATTCAATTTTTTTGAAACGTAACCAAACTAACTTATTAACTCAAATAATATTCAACTTTGTACGCATTTAGGTTTTTATCTACGCATAATAAAAAAATTTATACTTACCGTAAAAATGAAAACGTTCAATTTGTTTTCCCAAAATGATCTTTTATTTTCATTAAAACACCATTTTGTTTAACACAAAACGTGCAGTTCTTTTATTAAATCTATTAATTGCAATCAACATTTTCTTTCCTTTTAATTGAAATATTTGAATTACATTAGTTGCATTTACTTAAAAAGTTGAATTTCAACACAGACAACTAAATGAATGAAAAATAGAACAATTATTTATTTAAACACGTTTATAAATTTGTTGTCTACACACAAGAGTAATAAATAATTTACTAAAATAGATTATTTTCCTATTTTTCTAATCAATCCGTAAGCTAAAACACAGTTAAAATAAACATATATTTTTTCATTTAGAACCAATCATTCTATTTTTTATTTTAATGAAATTAAACCCACATTCATAATTCATTTTATTTGATGTAAATTTTCTTTTCATTTAATCAAACTTTCCTAATACTTTAACAAAACATAAGCTACTTTTATTACATATATTAATTTACAATTTAGTATTCTCTCTCCTATTAATTGAAAATTTTCAATTACATTAATTTCAATTGATTAAGTTTCAGAATGGACTAAATGAATGTAATGAGAAGTAGAACAATCGTTTCCTATCTAATAGTAATTTAAACATATTTAAACATTATCGGATACAAACAATAATTATACATTTTTACTAAATAATAGTTTCTCGTCTCTACAATCAATTTTTCAGCTACCAAACATTTCAAATAAATAAACATATGTTTACTCCTTTACTAAATTTATTCATTTTTATACTTTTATTTTGATTTCCATCCCACTATTAAATCAACCAATACCTTATGAAATTATTAACATTAGTTTCTATCTTGGTATCTTCATTTTCTACAATTGACGTCTTTTCTTACATTAACCACAATATTTAATTACATTTAGTTCCATTTAATTATATTCTAATTTTAATAAATTGATTTAATAAGATTTCAATCTTTTTACTCAATCAATCATTACTTTATGGACATAGTTAACATTGGTTTACATCTTATAGCATTAATATTCTACAATTATCATCTTTTACCATATTAGTTGCAATATTTCAATTATATTGAATTTTTGTTAGTTTTCACATTAATTATAATTTAAAGTCTCACTAAATTCATTTATCTCAGTTTCACTCTTATTAATAAATCAATTATTGCCTTATGAATATAATTAACATTTCTCTACATTTAATTACATTCACATTTTCAGTTATCGTCTTAACTCATATTAACGTAATACGTAATTATATTTAATTGTAATTGATTTTCAATTTAACTCAACAGATTAAATACATTGCTAACAAATAACAATTATTCCTTTTTTAAATTTAATCACATTTATATGTTTGTTATCTACAGACAAATGTTATACTTATTTACACGACCTTAATTTTATTCAATTACAATTTATTACTTGCTATTTCATTAATTAATACAACATTTAAATTATCAGTTACACTTTTAATCCAATATCAATCAATACACACATTATTACAATTAATTTGCAATGTATAACCAATTACAACCTTTTAATCATTTCAATTAATCGGAGTTTCATTTAAAGCAGTTATCAATTACCTTAAATTAATACGATTACATTTCAATTAATTACGGATCGTTACAAATTCCTTTAATCGTCGTATCGAAAGATTAAAGTTTTTGTAAACGAGTGTTTGTTAAACTAGATTTACATTCAGTCCTAATGGACATAGCAATAGGTTCTTACCATTTCATTAAATGCATGACACCAGAATTTAATTAATTCCGAGTGCATGACACAATAGGTTTAATAAAATTCCTTGCTACAGGAAAAAAACGTGAACTCAAGTAAAAACGCTAATAAAAAAACGATAAGTTGATTATTTGAGAAAAAGGTTAAAAATTATCGTTCAACATCACCATCATATTTCTTCTTCTTCGATAAACGACCGTGTTTCTCTTTTACTTTCTATAAAAAAAATGAAAAAATTACATCTGAATCAATTTGTTTATCAAAGGTAAATTTGTAATAGGACGTTTATTATATCAAGTATAGTGTGGAAGGAAGTTAATGAGGGTTTAATAACCATAGCCGTTTAAGGATTTCCATTCATCTAATATAATGCTAATTTTTAGTCATTCATTTATACAAAAAGGGTATTCGGAGCAACTTGATTTTACTTTCTTCAAGTAAAGAAAGTAACTTTCAAATTACTTTTAGGAAATTATTTAAGAAGGAATCAGTTTGATTAAGCGGAATGCGAAATAGCAGACAAATTATTAAAAATGATTAAACTCATAGGCAAATTCTATTTCAACCCGAGTATTTACTTAGTATCCCCTAAACATTAAAAAAAAATCTGTAAACCCAAAAGATAACTTAGTAGCCCCCTACAATTTTCAGAACTACCCTTCCCATCATGCAAAACGTGAAAAATTGAATTTTTTTCTTCACTAATTTAGAAACTAGGGTTATAATTTTTTATTCACTGATTTAGAAACTTAGTAGTGAAAAAATAATTTTTTTTCTTAGTAAAGTCTGTATGCCCAAAAAATAATTTTGCAGTGAAAAATTGCATACTGATTTAAAAATTCAATTTATATTTTCTTCAGAACTACAATTAAAGAAGTCTATAAACCCAAAAATAACTTAGTAGTGAAAATTTGAATTTTTTTCTTCACCGATTTAGAAAAGGGTTTTGAAGATGTGGTGGTTTAGATGGTAAGAAACTGATGTAAGAAGATAATGGAACTGAGAAGAAAGAAAGCATGCAACTTTCAAAGGGTATTTTAGTCTTCAAATTTTATTTATTTTAGGGGGCTACTAAGTAATTATCTATGTTGAAGTAGAATTTCCCGAACTCATAGTGCGAGAAATATTGACCATGTACTTATTTTATTATACAAATTTATAACCCACATTTCCACAAGTATCTTCTTCATTCTCTCTCTCTTCATGTCAAAAAGTATTTCATAACTATGCAAATATCCAAATATCCAAATTTCCCACTTATACTCCACAATCGTTGTTTGATACTCCATTACCGTTGAAAATTTCAGTTGGTCATCTCAGTTCTCAACCTCCATTCATTTCTTACTCAAAACTATAATTTCCTTTAAACTCTTAATTCCTCTAATTTGTATTCTTTATCTTTTATAATGTTTAGAACGAAGAATGTTGATATTGTTGGATCTTGCCCATCCGGTAGTGGGTGAAATGGATAAATTTCCGTCTTTTTTCTATTTGAATCATAATGAACCAATATAAACTATTAGTTAGTGAGAGTTAGGGGTATGCCCTATGAGCAATTATGTAATTTGTTATATATATCTAACTCTATAATCTATCTTGTTCATAATTAAGGTATTTGACTTTTATTATATATTTTGTTACATTAAGTAGTTAATTCAAAGTATATAAATATGAAAATTCTTAAATAAAATATTATGCGATTGTAATTGCAAATAGTTACAACTGCCAGTAATTAATCATAATGTAAAATAAATTTTGTTTTAAATCATGATGGTCAAGATATTTCGAGGAAGGATATCTATCCATCCTTTGAGATCAAAGTATGTAATGCTCCTCAGTTGTTGGGCAATGTATTACTCATGGCTGTTGGAAGCACCAAAGGGTTAGATAGTTGTAGTTATTGCATAACCATGGAATAACCCGTCTAAGAGTTCTGGTTGGTTGATAAGAAATAGGTCAAATAGGAATCTCAATGTAACGATTTTAAATAGTTCTCTCCACTTGAGAATACCATGAAACTTTATATGTTGATACTTCACTTTGATTACAATTTATTCATGGCATGGAGACCGTTGAGTAACTATAGTTGGGTCTGAGTAGAAGCATAGGAAGTGAAACACTATTTAATAGATAAATTATCTCCTTAGTTGTATGAGGTCAGTAACATGACCAATTGCAGTTAACTTAAAGTCAAAATGTCTGGCCAGAGTTGAACGATTAATAACAATTGTTATTATTAAATCAAGAAAGTTTTTTATGGACTAAATGTGGATAACACTAGAATTTTGACCAATAGCAATTTCCCTATATTATAAGTGATATAGTGTTCACAAAAAGAAAGTATGCAAATATTGATTACTTAAAGGGTACCATCTAAAAACATGTAAAATTGGATTTTATTGACGAGATCTGTAAACGATAAGTTCAGTCAACCCATCACACTACAAGCTATGACATATGAATATTAATATTTGAATTATTTGAATATTAATCACTGCATGAATTCACACTTGTTGGTCGTACAACTGAATCTATCCAGTCTCTAAAACACCACCCGATTTAATCCGTTTATAGTATTGTAAATTAATTATATTAATTATGAGTCTATTTAGTATTGGGGTGTATTTAGTAAATGGAGTAGCTCCTAAAAATGTTCTAGTTGCTATTAGTGATGATTGGGTGCGTATATAAGAGACAACGTACCAATATATGATATTGATGTACGTTTAATTTGAATTCAAATAGAATTGATTACATGGGTTTTGAATGTTATTTGGTCCATTAAGGACCATGTCAGGGCAACCCATAAGGGGGTAAAGAAGGGGTCTTGGAGTTAAGGTTGGCAACACAAAATAGTGGAAGATTTTTTCCACTAGTTCCTCTATATAAATGGCTAGAACCTCAACTTTCTACCTTTTGCTCCTCTTTTCTTTATTGTTAGCCGACCCTAGCTCAACTAAATTTATCTTACCGAACCCAATTTCCACTATCCCAAATACATATAACATAATTCAAATAGTGAATGGTGATACGATGAAGGTAGCGGTTGGGATCAAAGAGATCTATGAGCCTATTTGGATCGACGCGCGTGTGTCAAGAAACATCTTCATTAATATGATTTAAGTTACATATATTACTGCTATATGCTCTTTATAACTACACACACATATATCATTTTTATGTTTTAATTTATATTTCATTTCACTAATTTTAAATAATTAATCAACTACATCGACTCATTTTAACACATTGATACAAATACTATATTTGTAATAATTAGTTTCGACCATATAGTTATTTTTAAAAAATATATGATATTATTTTGAATCTAGAACAAATTTTTAATAATTTTAATTTATTGTTTATTAATTAATACCATTTTCTAATTATTGAATTTAAAATAATATATGGAATATTTCTAATTTAAAATTGCTCTCAGCTATTTTATAAAAATAAATAAATTTTTAGGCTAACATATGTATACATACATATATATTATAATATAATTAAGAGGATAATTTTATTTTAATGTTAATATATATAAATTAAATATATATATTTATTAAAATTGCTTTCGGCTTTTATAAAATGAAATAAAATAAATATACATAATTATGGCCAAACGTATATTATATTTATATTATAATGTTTATATATACTCAAAATATTTTAAATACATACATACATACATACATACATATACATGTGTGTGTGAGTACATATATAATTAAATAAACTAAAAATCATTTTTGGCCATATTATATTTAATTAATATATATTTTACAAAACTATTAGATATGTAAAATTTTGATTTAATATCTTCGATCTATATTTGAATTTTAAATATATGTTTAACGAATCAAACTTAAATATTTTATTTAAAAATTTAGATTTAAAATTCTTGACTTAGTTAATTATATGTGATATTCTATAAAATTGTATTGATACCTTTTCAAACATAAATTTTGAAATATTATATATATATATATATATATATATATATATATATTTCACAATTTAATTATGGCAATTAATATACACAGACACACATATATAAATGTATGTATAAATATGCGCTAAGTATATAGTTTTGCTCATGCACGTTATATGACTGTACGTTATCTATTGTTTCTTCTAAGAGAGTAGCTTTCATCCAAGTCATAATACTACCATTACCAAACGATACTGCATGTAAGCATGAAGTGAACAGCAAATTTACTCTGAAGTACATTTTAAAATGTATTTAACAACTGTTTCTCTTTAATACTAATGTGCTTTGTATGCCTAAATATAAGCCTAATAGACATACTTTTGTTTAAAAAAATAAAAATAGTTTTAGTCCTAATGTAGTGTGGTATTTTTATAAAAGTATAAATATTTGTAGTATATGCATATGATCATTTTTTTTAAGTCACACTAATAAGTAATAATATACTGCAACATTAGTTCTTGAATTGATAGATAGAATTTACAGTATTTCGAGTATTGATTATTTCTTTCATATTTTATAATTTTTCTTTGTTTCCTTTTGTTAAATAATACATTTCCTTCTTGGTTAAAAAAAAATTTGTCTCAAATTTCAACTTCACACTTGAGTTGTTTGGTTATAAAATATTTTATTTATTTATCAGTGTTGTCTACGATATTGTTTGGTTTGTAATATAGTAGCATTTTTGTCATCTTATTTTGGTAGTAATACACAAATGATTTTTTTCCATCTTCTTTGCTGCTACTGTAAACATTACATCCACCTTCTACTTTGTTCTAAAAAATATCTTTTAGCCGTTGACTGAGTTTAAGCACTCGTGGATCCTCACAAAATCAAGTGTTCAATTGGCAATGAATATAACAATAGTATCATCTCAACTCAGTATTTTTTTTATATATTTATCAATAGTTGGAATAAAAACACAAATTTTGGCCCGATGGTGAAGTTTCGAAAATACTCTTATATATATATTTCTTTATTAATAGTCGTAATACATTTGGTGTCATACTCTTTTAGTGTCAACGTGGAATACCAATATGTCTCTCTATAGATATTATCAAAATTTAATATCATTTAAAAATAGGATCTGAAAATTAAGCTTTCTTTACAAATTCATATTTTCCTCTACAAATATTTACCAAGTCTTCATATCACTTAAAATTAAGATCTAACAATTAAACCACTTTACAAATTTGTTTTTTATAAATTAATAATGTAAATAAAATTTTAAACTAACAAAAAAATTAGATATTGCAACTTAGAAATAAAAATACCAATTAATTACAATGATTCAGTTCAAAAATATGGCTAAATATTTATGAAAAACATTTTCTTTTAAATGTTTTTTAAAGATACAATTTGTACAAAAACAATTTAGGTGCCTTCATCACCCACAAAGCGCATGCCATAACGCTCGTAAATAATAAAGAAAATGATTTACATGTATTAGAATTTTATGTTATATTACTAATGGAGGAGTATGCACAAATTACAATTTTTATGATGCCTGATCTAACTCGGTTCAACAACAACAAAAGCACACTTAATAGTGCATATAAAGGCATATATGCCATTGCTAGATTGCATTTTCTCTTCTTCTAGATGTTTATTTTGTGTATATTAGATTACCATGGCTTTTGATATCTTATTTAATAGCACATTTGCAATTAAAAGGAAGTAATATATATTTTGATTCCTCCTTTAAAATTTCATTTATACTTTCCTTTTTTAGGTGAATAACATACAATGTGCATTTTAAAGTGCTAGCTTCCATTTATTAAAGGGCCAGTTAATGTGAAGGTTTATGTTAACAAAATGCATTGATAATCATGCATTTCATGTGTCTTTTTATTATTTACATTAAGCATTTACCATATATTACATGATTTCAGATATATGGATAATATAATAAAAGTGGAACTAGAAGAAACACAAATATGTTTTTGGAATAAATACATACATATGCTATGTATACCGTGATTTCACATGTGGACACTTGAATCATGAAGATATTTTATAAGAAATACATTATTCCTTAAAAATTGGTATCACTCAAAATATATTATGAATATGATTCTGTAATATAGTTTTCATTTATCATTTATATGTTGATAGATTACTTACATTTGCACTAACTATTGAACAAGCTCAAACTAGAGCTGTTATGTATAGTACTATTAATATATTGCCTAGACAAGGTAAGGTATATGCATATATTTGTTAAGTAAACTCAAGGTACATGCATTATACTTAGGTCGTCGAAAAATGATAGGCAAGAGTGAATAATCTCCTTTGATCTGTTGAGAAAACACAAGGTATTGGTCGAGATTAGGGCTAAGATCATGGTTATGGGTTATGTATGATAAAGCCGACAAAGCATTATTCATCGCTTGCATGCTTATGATTTGTTAATCAAATTTAAGGTGAAAAATTAGAGGAAAGTTGTACCAAACACTCACTAGAGAAATCATAAGATTTCTATATTTCTCTAAGGGTTTTGATATAGTGAGAGCCTAATTAGAAAAAGGAAATGACTGTATTTAACCATTCTAATATTGGAGGAACATATGCTATACAAAGTTAAAATAATATACTTCGATAAACTTGTGCAACTAATATAATTGGTAAAATGTTTATCAATTAAATATACAAATGAATTGAATTAAGATGAACAAAGAAATTAAAATATACTTGCTAATAAATCTTTGGCATGTCGTCACTTCAAGACCTATACAAGAGCCAAATTATAAAACTACTATATATATTTGCACCTTGGTCACTTAAGTATTTATTTTTCTGAGACAGCGTATTGTCTTCGATGAGTTTTAAACTCTAAAGTGGTACAATATATGGATACTTAATCCATATTGTGTCACATAAAAAAGTTGTATGGTGAATAGTCACATTCATAGCATACAAAATTTTGATGAAATTGGTTCATTCAAAATGATCAAGTAAATCATAGTGCAAGATCGTGTATTCAATATGATTGATTACAATATGGATCTTGTTATGTTAGATGTTGCACTAGACCAAGAGCTATTGTAACGACCTGGTATTTCAAACCATTCAAATCGACAATCATCCACACATGTTAGGCTTGAATTACTCAAAACAACAGATTATTAATTTATATTTGGCAAAACTTAGCATATACAGTAAATAAATCAATCACAGAATCACATACACAGAGTATTATAATAATAAGCAGCGGAGTAGATAAATAGTAGTTCATGAAGCTATTATAGAACAACAGAGTTTAAAAAAATAGAAAATCTCAAATACAGAGTAGTCTCAAATACATAAGCAAATGATAAGACTGAATCATAAACAACTAGAAATAACTACAAAGCTGAATAGACAAAGATAGATCTCCAAGCAAAACTCCAAGCTCTAAAGGCGAGTCTCAAATACCGTGACACTCAGTTTGACCCGAGCATAAAGCAAAACACAAAATACTCGAGTCATGATTAACATTCTTACACCATTAAATCAACTCAAGTGAAACGTCAAGTGAAATGCAAATAACTTAAAGGATATTTATGCATATCCTCTAAGGATCTGTTAAACTATCTACACACATAGTACGATACGCTACATAGATAATGTCTACAGTAAAGTAAAATATTAAAATAACATTAAGGCGTTACCCATACTTCCCCTTAACACATTTTTTTATATTCCCGTAGTTTATACAGATGCTGTAAGCTGCACCAAACCAGTGGTTTACTTAAGGAGCACTCCATAGGTATGGTACAAACCAAACTCGTAGAGGACGCGATAAGGCATGTGATAAGGCATGCGAGGCAATGCCTAAGGTGTGATTCTACCATTTTGCAGAACCGGACTGGTGGTAACGCATCGCAACTACTACCGTCCACCTCAAGATACACTCCAAAATCAAAGGTGCACCCAATCAAATCACAAAGTAATAGAATGGTATCAAAGAAGCATGCTAGATTGGAGGTGCGACCTCACTTGGCCCAGGTATAGCTCATGTTTTAGCCACATCAAGCTGACTCGTAGGAGTCAGGGCTGCGTTAATGCCTCATACAGAGTCATCGCCAAACCATCCCATCGTTCTGGAATCTTCACCACGTACACAGTTGTTATAGTGGTTTTCGATATTGGTAGAGAATATGACAATATCTGATCTCGGTCTCTTTAACAACCAAATGCTTATTTCCTACCGTGGTCATTTTATAAAATCACTTTTATAATAATTTCAAATAGTTCATACTTCATATCAAAATATCATATTCATTTCAAATTTTATCGCTTTCAAAATCATATCACTTCAAAATCATAACCACAAAATGGGTTAACCATTATATCAAAATATTCGCGTTTATATCCGTTAAATCTTAAATCATAACAGTTCCAAGTTAACTAGTTTAAATATTGAAAATAGTGTATATATTGAAATAGTTATAAATTAAAATAGTTTACATTTAAAAATAGATTATATATTAAAATAGTTTATATATTAAAGGAGTTTATATCGAAGTAGTTTCAAACTAGAATTATTTCTTTCACTTCCACAAATCAATTCACATCAATTCAAAAATTCAATTTAAATCAATCTCAGTTCAACAATTTCAATTTGAAAGGTTAAGAGTTTGATTCAAATTCTTATTTAAACCATTTTTTATTTATATCGACTTCAAATCCAGGTTTGGATTACAAATTTAAACTACTTCCAATTTCAATAAATTTCAAAGTTTAGATATTCAAATATTTACAATAACCCAATTTAATAAATTTCACTTATATTTCAAAATTCAACTTTAATTTTATGTAATTTGAAAATATTCACTTAATCATTTTTATTTAAAATTTACAAAAATAATGTCATATTCAAATTCAAATCAAATTAAACATTCAATTTAAATTTTATTTAAATTTGAAAATATTCACTTTTATAAATGTTTAAATAAAGTTTCAAATTACAAATTTAAATCAAAATTTAATATCTAACTTCAATTAAAATTAATTTCGAAAATACCCACTTAATTACTTTTATAAACATTATGATAAATCTTAAATTACAAATTAAGTCAGAATTAAATATTAAATATCTAACTTTATTTAAATTTGAAATATTCATTTAATCACTTTTAATTAAATCGAGCTATAAAATCATACCTTTCAAAATCTCAAAATCAATAAGTTTCCAATCAATTCTAATTTATATTCAATTCTCAAACCAATTAAATGAATTTCAGTTTATCTTTCTAACCTTAATTTATTAAAGTTATTACCAAATCCATTTTCAAAATATTAGTATAAATTTGAATAAATATTTAAACATATTATATATATTATATTTAAAAATAAATTTTTATTAAATTAAATTAAATCTTTTTATTAAATCTATGTAAATCATATTTTATGTATTAAAAACAATAAAATATAAGTAAAATATTAAAATTTACATTTTCACAACTTAACTTATAATTTTAAAATATCCAAAACATATAATTCAAAATCTAAATTTTACACATATGAAAATAAAAAAATCTTTATATTATATTTAAAATCAAAACAAATCATTTTTCAAAAATAAACCAACGGTGTCCGTATATAATTTTCTATCATATGGTCAAGTGATATAGATATTTATCATTTTAATCCACAATAATCTAATATTTATCATTTCAACCAGCAATCCCGAAATTCGGAATTAATAAAATCTCTTAGGTTGATCATTTCAACCCATAACGATTTTTTCTAATCGATAATATCGTTCAGGTATGTATCATTTCAACCTATACGGATTTCACAATCACAGATCACAGATAACAAGTATGTAGAGAATTATAAATGAAGAACACTTAGAAAATTGAGAAAAAGGCAGTAAAGAACATAAAGTTTATAGTGGTTCAGTAATCCGGCCTATATCCATATTGAAGTTGATGATTTTATTGATCTTTTCTTGCTGACTACCATGAGTTACAACTGGTTGCAATAGCAAATTTTGAGTACAATGATGATTCCGACAGAGTCTAGACACAGAAGAATCCCAAAAGTCCCTTTTCTATAGACCCTGGGATGTTATTTATAGGCGTAGGATGCAAATATCTCGCTCAGATACAGGAGACCTCTTCTGGCACGTAAGTGGGCCCACGCGATCGATCCTAAGTTATTTCGACTCGATCCGTGATCGAGACAAATGAATTTCATATCGATCAAGATTTTAATCCAATCGAGTCGAAATTTGGCATGAACATTCCTTAGGTCGTACATACACTCCGACGAAAATTTCATAGCATTTGGACTTATAGATTGTGAGTTATGATCGATGCAAGTTTGGATTTTATGTTGGCTATCTCATTCGAATCGATCCCTTCATATCGATCAATTCGAGTTGATACTGAGCATGTGCCTGCAAGTTGTCGTGGCGCTTGATTTTAGGATCGATCTGAAGATCATGCCGAATCGACCGAGTCTCCCCTATGCACGTGCCTTGTTCGAATCGATCTTACTTGTTCTTGTTCGAATCGATTGAAGCTACTTTGTTCATATCGAGTGTCGTGGCTTTGTTCGTATCGATCTAAGTTGAACCATTTATATCGATTATGTAGCCATGTTCTTATTGATCGAAGTTGTTCCAACTTGATGGATACAAACAACGGATAATGTGATGGATACGAAGAGATGGACGTGTGTGGGTTGATGGATATTAACAACCGGTAATTTGATGGATATGAATAAGGCCTTGCTGGATCGATATGAACACGATGGATACGAGGCGATGTCACTCTGACCGATACGAACTTGACGGATGCGAGCAGCGCGGTCGTGGATGGATTCGAACAGATGGAATCGATCATGGCTTTTTGATGGATACGAACGGCTTGTTTACTTGAGTTGCATTGATCGAATATCGAGCATACAAACTTCGATTGACTTGAAATTTGGAACGTTGGCTTTTATGGCTTTGCTCGTCTCGCATGTCAATTGTAGCTTGATCTGGACTTGGATAAAAATTTACCGACATCCGTAACAGATACATAACTGGCAATCGAGAAGAAATGTCTTTGGTTGCCAATCAATATTTTGGTGTCAGGTCCTTGCTAAAAGGCGGGATAACACTTGCCCCCCAAAATATGCCTTGCGGTAGGAAAATGTGTTTTATAATGCCATAAGCTGGACGTTCATATCCTGTTGATGACCTATAAAAGAGATTGATAGTCTTACCTGATTTTGAATGATGATCATTTGAGATCGCATGTCATTTGAGGTAGTACCGTTCAAGGTCGGATGCTGTTCACGGCGAATGGTGACCGTTCGCGGTCGTGGTGCCGTTCGAGGTGATTTGTGATCGTTCGTGATAAGGTGCCGTTCGCGGTGAATTGTGATTATTCGCAGTCGAATGCCGTTCAAGGCGAGTTGTAACTGTTCGAGGTCAGATCCGTTCGAGGCAAATTGTGACCATTTGAGGTCGGGTGTCGTTCGAGGCGAGTGGTGACCGTTCGCGGTCGGATCCGTTCGAGGCGAATTATGACCGTTCAAGGTCGGGTGTCGTTCGAGGCGAGTTGTGACCGTTCGCGGCCGGGTGCCGTTCGGCGAATTGTGTGTGTGCCCGTGGGGACTTAGTATCGTTAATGTCAGATTTCTTGTTCAAGTGAATTTCTGAACTGTTTATATGGCGGTTTATCGCCATCTCAGAGCATTCCTAAGGACCGTTCGCGATCCCGTACATGTGTAAGTGACTTGGCCATTATAGAATCAATTAAACCAACTTTACATTCAGATGAGTCTCTCAACAGAAATGTCCAACAAAATCAAGTCCAAACATAAAAAATGGAAAACGAAAGCAAAACAGAGACGTCAAAGTGCAAACACCCACACTGACGCGATTGATCGCCGTATCAGAGCATGCTTGAGGATCACTCGTAATCATGTACATGTGTAAATGACTTAACCGCATTGGTGTGGAGTTTGTCACTTATTCGTCCTTATTCTGGTCAGTTAATGACAAGCTAATGCCTCGATCCGGGGCCACCTTCATTTGATGTAGGGGTGGTTGCTCTCGCTCCCCTATTATTGCTCGCCTTCTCACATATTGCGATAGGAGACTATTTCTGATATGCCCCTCAACCTCATCCTTCAGGTGCCTGCAATCATTCGTGCTATGACCGTCCAGCTCGTGGAATAAGCAATACTTGTCTAATCTTCTTCCATTGCTGGTCGGATCCCTCCTCATCGGCTTTCGATAAGGAATCCGCCTCCTTGTATCCTGGTAAATCTGTTCCAAAGTTTCATTCAATTCTGAATAGGAGGTGAATCTCGGTTCCTTTCATGGTCGCTTTGGTCCATCGTCATTATCATCGGCCTTCTGTTTCCCTTTATCACTTCCTGAATCTTTTTCGGGAGGTTTTCCGCCCTTGACTGCATAAACATCGACTCTTTCTCCTTCCTCTCTCTCAGCATTTACATCCTCTAGTCATAAAAATCCTACAGCCTCATGATAAAATTCTCCTAGATCCATAGGGGGATCCCTTGTAAATGAATTCTTGAATTCCGTGCCATTAGCTATGCCAGATACAGCTGCCATCAAAACCATGAATGGATCTAGTTGATCCACTGATGCTGTCGCTGCATTGAATCGCATCAGAAAGCTCCTCAATGATTCCCCAGTTCTTTGCTTTAATATGCCAAACTCATCACATTCTTGGGTCTCGAAATGTGAACTTTGAATTGCCTCTTAAACTTCTCAATCAAATCGGTCCATGTTCCAATGGAGCCGCTCTCCAGTTGTATAAACCACAGCGCTGCAATGTCTGTCAAATACAATGGGAAGAACTGGGCCATGACCTCCTCCGATGCCCCCAACACCTCCATATGCCTCATATATCTTGTCAGATAAACGCCAGGGTCTATCCTTCCATCATATGTCTCCATTGTTGGTAGCTTGAATTCGGGTGGATTCCTCGCCTGCCTAATAGCGGGAGTAAAGGGACTCCTGTTAACATCTTCCAAATCTCTATTCACCAGTCCACCTCTCATGGACCGTCTGACCATCTCTGCAAATCCATCATTATCGCCAAGCCGTAGTCCTTGTCCGTTGCCTCCGGTCTGCCCCCGAGTTCATGTGGGAATCCTGGAATCTGCTCTTTTGGACGGGCGTCCATTCCTCTATCAATGCCGTGTTGAACAGCCCCCACTTGGTATCCTGCCAGAGGTTAGATCAACACGCTCCTGGGGAGTGCCCCTAGCTCTAAGGTCATTCCTGATGGTCTCGCTCTATTTTGACTTCTGATTGCTCCATGCTCCTGACTCCTATCTCTAGCATCTCCTATGGCTGCGTTAGCTTGATTCTGCACTCTAGTTTGTCCACTTTGTCAAAGAAAATCCTGCATCATCTCTTCTTGTCTTTTCAGAAGCTCTTCATGCATAGCTCCCATCATCTCCATCTCATCTCTGGTGATGAAGGCTGAGGCCTGATTTCCTCCCGAGGTAGCATCTGACTCTCTTCATGTTGACTCCGTTTAGTCCTCTGTCTTCTTGCCGATTGCCTTGCCATTGCTTCCCAGATCCAAGTCTTCAAGCTTTCAAATCTAAAATCCAAGCTTTAGAATCCCTGAGTTCAGCCTTCTCAATGAAAGCACCAAAATGTTTGCACCAAATTTGGTCACAAACACCCAGTTGTCGATGAAAACACTAGTTCACAATCACAGATCATAGATAACAAGTATGTAGAGAATTAAAAATGAAGAACACTCAGAAAATTAAGAAAAAGGCAGTAAAAAACGTAGAGTTTATAGTGGTTCGGCAATCCGTCCTACATCCACTTTGAAGTTGATGATTTTATTGATCTTTTCTCGCTGACTAACACGAGTTACAACTGATTACAGTAGCAAATTTCGAGTACAATGATGATTCCAGTAGAGTCTGGACGCAAAAGAATCCCAAAAGTCCCTTTTTTAGATCTTGGGATGCTATTATAAGCGTAGGATGCAAATATCTCGCTCAGATCTCGATAGACTTCTTCTAGCACGTGAGTGGGCCCACGCGATCGATCATAGGTGATTTCAACTCAATCCGTGATCGATACAGATGAATTTCGTATCGATCAATATTTGATCCAATCGAGTCAAAATTTGGCATGAACATTCCTTTGGTCGTATGTAAGCTCCTATGAAAATTTCATAGCATTTGGACTTGTAGATTGTGAGTTATGATTGATGCAAGTTTGGGTTTTATGCCGGCTATCTCATTCAAATCGATCCCTATGTATCGATCAGTTCGAGCTGATATTGAGCACGTGCCTGCAAGTTGTCGTGGCACTTGATTTGAGGATCGATCCAAAGATCAAGCCGATTCGACTGAGTCTCCTCTATGCATGTGCCTTATTCGAATCGATCTTACTTGTTCGAATCGATCGAAGCTACTCTGTTTGTATCGAGTGCCGTGGCTTTGTTCGTATCGATCTAAATCGAACCATTCGTATCGATTGTGTAGCCGTGTTCGTATTGATCAAAGTCGTTCCAACTTGATGGATACGAACAACGGATCATGTAACAAATACGAATAGATGGATGTGCGTAGATTAATGGATACGAACAGCCGGTAATTTGATGGATATGAATAAGGCCTCGCTGGATCGATACGAACATGATGGTTACGAGGCGATGTCACTCTGATCGATACGAACATAATGGATGCAAACAGCACGGTCATGGATGGATTCGAAAAGATCGACTCGATCATGGCTTTTTGATGGATACAAATGGCTTGTTTACTTGAGTTTCATTGATCATTTCTCGAGCATATGAACTCCATTTGACTTAAAATTTGGAACGTTGGCTTTATAGCTTTGCTCATCTCGTCATATCAATTGTAGTTTGATCCGAACGCGGATAAATTTTTACCGACATCCATAACCGACCAGTACATAACTAGCAATCGAGAAGAACCGTCTTTGGTTTTCAGTCAATCTTTTGCTGTCACATCCTTGCCAAAAGACGGGATAAGAATATATAATAGGTTATGGTGTCATATGTCAATTAATATAGATAAACAATTGCAGATAATAGTATAGCATATTTAACAATTTAACAATTCAAACTTAACAACATATATCAATCGTCATTTCAGGTGAAATAAATTTACTAAACATATTTCAATCGTCATATCCTGAGTGATCACGCACTTTTTGAGGCTAGAAAAACATGAGAACAAGAAGAAAACGGACACAGATAAGCACGGATACACACACGAAGGAAAACAAAAATTGCTGCGACAAATTCTAGATAGCAACGAGCTAGATGACAAGAATACAAATGGAAACATATATATAAGAAATATATGTATACAAAGTTTTGTTGAAGAAAACAAATGTATATATAAATTTTGGTTGAAGAAAAAAAATGTGTGTGTGTGTGTGTGTATATGCAATATATATATAACTCTTCCTTTTTTTCAAATAACGGTACCATACTTAAAACACAATTTAAAATTTTTCCAAACCACTTGAATTCTTATAAAAATATTAATAAAAAATTATAAAACAAAGAATTATAAACTTATTTAAAGCAATTGGAAAGTGGAAAACAAAAATAAAAGTAGGCAGTAGGTGATGAGTGGAGGGTTATGGAGCAAACTGCGACATGGGGAGAGGATGATTCACGGAGCAAGGAGTTTGATAGGTGGGCTTGGAGGATGGTCGGCTGTGGATGGTGTAGGTGCAACCGGTGAAAGCTTTGATTATGGGTCCAGGTTGGAGCAAATTTCTCAGGCAATAATGTATACGAACAATGTATATACACATTTTTTTATACTTAGCTGCTTGGGTGTAGGCGCAAGGGGTTGCTGGAGTGAAAAGCTAGGAGATGGGTTTGGTTGAACAACAGTACTGTGTTGGTGGAAAGGTGGGTAGATAACTACGACAATAGGTGGAGCAATGTAACGTTTCGAGATTTTCGACTTTCAAAAATCGACATTAATACGTCCACTGTATCAACTGTCGAGCAATCGAATGCCGGAAAACCGAACCATGAGGGTGAAAAAGAAGAGGTAGAAGAAAAAGATAGAAGAAATAAGGAAACAGAACAGAAACAATGTCAGAATCTCACATATCGCAGCGGAACAACATATAATAGATAAATGAGTATCTTTAAAAAAACAAAGGACCATCTCAGTTATTACATTACATCATATCATCAGAGTGCACAACAACAATATATAACACAACTAAACAATGGACAGTTATACAAACATGTCCTTACAAGTGAAATTTACAGCGGAAAAGATAATATCATATACAAGTGGTACTTCTCGCATCCAGATCGCCACTTGAGCTCCATAGCACTTCTGAATCCAGAATGACCTGATAACCTGACTCTAGACTGCCCGTGTGGAAAATTATGGGCACCCAGAGTTTACGAAGGGAAACAATAAACTCCAGGTCAGTCATGAGACTGGTGTGAGAACTTAAAACAGTTATTTAACCTTTAAAATAACAACAACAATAGAAGTGGAAAATATCCGCAATGCTTTTGAAAAATGAAACTACCATAAGGCCTCCCCGCGCACACACACAATGCAAACGCAGAATTGGAGGAGATTTCTCCTTATGATAGTCAAAGATGCTTACTACGCAAAAAAATCATTTGATTTTTATTATTATTAGTGCATAGTGTAGAAAACATTTCGAAAATAGAATATAAATCTTAGCCAACATAGACATTTCGAAGTATGCCTACTATAGCTACCATCCAAACAGTGGTGACCACCATAAGTGAATGGCAGGTTATACAACTATAACCGTACAAGGCTCGTATTGATGAATGGATTTCCAACAAAAGGTCAGGCTAAGGAACTTCCTACTGCCAATGGTATCACCTCTGGCGGGACGTCCCGAGAACCTAACGTTACGGTTAGATCTCTGCCAACACAAGGCCGGGCTACCACTGTAACTAGGTAACTACTACACGAATATGCCATCCCCCGGTCCCTTTGGACCTTTATCCGAGCACTCGATAACCAACATCACACAGTAATAAATATAGTGTGTCAACATGAGTAAGTATCTGGGCTCCATACCATGATACCACCCTTTTCAGAAGGAAATGACATACCCTAAAGGGCGCGACCTTCGTAACCTTGCCGCATATTCCTGTTTTGACGATTTCCGGGGTGTGAGGTCTGACGAAGTCTCGTCCACAAAGCTACGCTTTTTCCCAAAGCCACGCTTTGATCAACAAATGATCAATAAATAATCATCACACAGCAACACTCAGCATGCCACATTACCAAATTGGGAATATATCGCTGATAACCTTCAACTACATAACCTCTAAGGGTGTTAAGCTAAGAGAATAAATTCTCCGCCACCAACAGAAATGTATTTGAAAGAAATCTGCTTTATATCTCAAAATGTAATGTCAGACACGTAACCATACAAGTCTGTTCCGGGTTCGAACAGAACCGAAGGCACTTCCAAAGAAGCCCTTGCAATCCGGGTATTCATAATCCCGATCGAATTTCCCATCACAAAGGAAATCTCCATACCGTAGCTAACGGTGCAGAGATAATCGATAGGTCATCCTATCGTTTTCACAAATACCCGGTCTTCAATGCTATCCATTATGTGGTATCACTATTCGGAATGGGTAATCCGAATAACAAGCGCAATAATTTAAAAATAAGGGTAGCATTCAATTTCAACCAATTCACAAATAGCCATTCTAGGGTCAATATTGATAGTCGGTTATTTAACTATCAATCAATATTCACAACCTGACCCGATTTCAAATAATTTCCCAAACTATTTATTTCCAAAAATATCTTTACAAGAAATATATATCCCATACTTCAACCATTTGAAAACCAATTTCAAATCAATTTACACCCTTATAACTTCCATTTCAAAAATGGTTCATTTAAACCAATCAAATAAATCCTTACCGATTTATTAAATTTACGTTCCAAATTCGTAAATTTATTTCCACTTCAAAATAAATCAATGTTTATTTTTAAACAAATTTCCCTCTCTTTTATAAATTCCATAGTGAATTTACTTTTCCAAAATATCTATGAATATACGATTTCCAAATCGATTTCTAGTATTCATTTTTAATTTATCTTTAAAAGATAAAATCTCAAATATTCACTTCATATTAGAAAAATATTTCCATACTTATTTAATAATAAGTAATTCACCAATCTATTTATTTTCGACAGTTTGAAAATATTCAATATACTTAAATCTAAATTAAGTATATATTTTATTCTTTAAGGAAAACGTTCACTTAAACATATTTATTTGGGTCAAAACGAATGTTACGTAAAACATCGTTACGACAACCCAAAATCACTAGTATAGGGATTTGAAATTAAGATATATATATATAAATCCCAATACCACACAAAACTTTTCCCTTCGGTAATCATTTACTATAACAACAGTGTTATAGTCCACCATTTCATTCTATTTCTCGAAAACGTCTATTTCAACAATAAATGTTGAAATCTACTGTTTCGATACTTGATGCATTTTAAAACATCTTTAAGTCGTTTTAATTCTATTTAAAAATATCGCTTTTCCAAAATATTTCTTTAATATATTATTTACCGTCCAAAATCGTGAATATACTTCATTTAATAAGTTATAATAATTGAACTTATTAAAATAAGTCGATCTCGGATTTATAAAGAACGTTTATAAATTCCATTTATATTTTATAATAACTACAACTTATAAAATCACTTTATTAACAAATTCTATCCATATTCCATTTACACGCAAAAATCCAATTTATAAGTTAATTACTTATAAATATTTTATTTTACAAAATCTATTCATTTTATAACTTCACAACTTATAAATATATAGATTTCATTCACTTATAAAATCCATTTATACTTCATTTTAACACTTATAAAAACTCGTTTTATAACTCCAACATTTTAATTTATAAATATCAATTTTATTAATCTTTTATATAAATTATTTATAATAATTCAAAAATTCCAATTTAAACCATTTTATAAATTAATCAACTACTTATTTCAAAAATCACATTTTAGTTATATTTCACAAAAATCATAATTTTTATAACATATAAATTACAACGTTTATTCATTTAAAATGAATCAATTTCAAAATTAAATTTCATCATGAATTCTCAACTTAAATTTTCAAAAAAATCAAATTTTATTTATTTTCGGCATCAAACGATACTAAAAATTTATTCGGCTAAATTTTAGCCTTCAACGTTTTCAATCACAAATAAATCACGTAGATTATAAATAGATCAACACACAATATTGAAACCAATTCAATCATTTGAGGAATCCAGTTGGATCCCTCCAACTTGTTTCCCTGCATCCAAAGATATTAGCACAATACCAATTCCGCTTCGAGACGGAATATCGCAGTATGTGGGATTTATAAAATACTATTCGCTATTATGCGGCGCAATAGGGTCTCATTCGCTATATAATGCGGAAAATCAACTCCAAGTACATATATAATACCAATTCCAATCAGGATGGAATTATCGCGGTATATGTTTTTAATAAATAACACCCGCTTAATATACGACGCATATGGTCTATTTAACACAATAGATAACAATTTATCATCCAATCACACAATCAAGCAATTTTAAATCTAACTATTTAAAATTTAAATCGAAACAATTCGATTGAGTGAGAAGTTCTCACCTTGAGTTTCCGATAATAGTTGTAGCGTTTTATTTCGAATAAAATTAAATGTGCGTTTAATTTTACCCGAAATTTTCACTAGCTCCAAACGACTCCAAACCAGTTCCATAGCGTAGTGCTCGACAAAACGAACTCAACGCAATTCGTTTCGTCACAATCTGACCTCGTATCAAAGAGATATCGATTTTTAAAGTTTACACAATTTATATAATATAAATTTTACAATTTTCATTTCATTTTTTTAACCTAAAAACCATCCGGGCCGTCCAATATCCATCAAGAAACATCTGGCTGCACTTCTTTTTCTCCCTCCCCCCACATTTTTCTTCCAGGTAAAAGCCATGACCAAGAAACCCAATACTCACGTGAAAACCTCGATGCCGCACGCCACCAACTCCACTTCTACCCTGATCAACTACCCCCAAAATGCTCATCCACTCGAGCATCACCCACGATCGGAGCTAGGTGTAGCTCGGTCGAGCATTGGTCTCCAAAATTGTTATTGAACTCGCTGCCTTTATGTCGAAATTCACGCTACAATACAACTCCATTTCAGATCGTGACCGTTGGATTCGTAGAGCTTGAGATGCTCTATGACATTGCAGTTGAGGGTTTTTGATAATAGTTTACGGATTGGAAGAAAATTGGGAGAGAAAGAGGCAATTTTCTGGCCATTAAAATCAAAAAGTGGCGGCTGACCTAATAGCTTTAGGGTTTTAGCAAATAGAAGAAGATGGGTTCCTTTATAGAAATTTCAACGAAAAACACTATTCACCCGATTTTCCGAACTCCAAATCTCGCGCGGTGACTGGCGTTTCTAAGGTTTACCCCGCATTCCAGACACGATGGAATAGGTTTCGGGAGCCAATTCGATCATCTGTGCGAGTTACGGCAATAAACGATCAATTTTAAATTAAACCGATTAAACGAATTTTCTATGCGTTTTGGCTTGCCCCGGACAAACGATAAATCCAATTGACACGAAATTTGAAACCACGCAATAATATAATATTACGGATCCGATGAAACTGGTTTCGTCGAAATCCGAGACTGTTTGAAAAATGGCTATTTTAACTCGTCAATTAAATATTAAAATATTCAATTTTCACAAATTAACTTTAAATTAAATTTTAAAAGTTCTATAACCTCATTCTAATTCCAATATGATATAATAAAATTTTACAAATCATTTTTAATCATATTAAACCCAATTTTCAATTATTTCTGTAATTCTAAGTATTAAATTATCGATTTAATTATGCAATTAAATGCTTATATTCGAAATAAAATTTATTCGACTTATAAAATTATCTTTTAATTGTTCAAAAATCAATTAAATATACGAATTTTAATTGACAGAAATTCTGGGTCGTTACAAACTTCCCCCCTTAAAAGAATTTTGTCCTCGAAATTGCCAAGTAAGAAAGAGTTTTGAAATCCATTAACTTTTCAAAACAAACCGTTCAAGTTTGATTTACAAATCTCTTAAGTGTTTAAATTTCTCAAAATTCATAGTTAAACTTCATACAATAACTTTACTAAGTTTTCAAATCATACTTAGTTTTCAAAATTTCCAATTTTCTCAAAAATATTCTAACGCCTTTAATTTTCGAAAAATTTCGCCATAACCTCCTTTGTGCAGCTGGCTCGGTACGACTACAAAAATGGCACCATGGCCCCCAGATTCCAAAAAGAAAAGAAAAGGCCAAGCGGCTGGAGAAGGAAATCATCAAATCTCATACTGAAATTCAAATACATACCTTTTCTTTCGAGCAATTCAATTTTTATCTTTGAAATCAAAATTCCAATTCTATTTCCTTTAATACACCTGTATATCCTGCTAGCCATAATATCCAATTACAATATTCAAAAATCATTTTGCACAATTCAAATTGGTTTCCCATTTATGCATGTTTGATTTGTTAACATTAAAGTTTACTAACATTCATTCATTCGATTTCAGTTAGTTTACATTCACTAATTTACATTCATATTAGTTCACTTTCAATTCAAATCAAATCCAGTTCATATTCATTTATTTCCAATTTGGATTCAATTACTTTAGCTTCAAATTTCACTAATTCAATTTCATCAACACTTAATGAATTTACATACAACCAATTAGCAAACCAAATAATAACCAATGTATATTCAACACAACCGAATTTATTCACTTTGTTTAACTTCTATTTGGTTTAACACATTTAATTAGCTTTAATGAATTAACACTTACGTCCGCTATTTCATATCAATTTATTTACATTCAATTGATTTACATTCAATTGATTTACATTCAATTTATTTGTTACTAACCAAATTTATTTTTAACTTAATAAATTTTCTTTAAGTAATCATTTCACTTAGCCTCCTTAGACCTTTCTTTAAATTCACTTTATTGAATTGATTCACTTATATATACTTTAATTTAACTCCATCCTTTAAGTTAAATTTATTCTATTAAAACTCAAATGGTGTAAGTTATCAACTCATTTATCATTCCCACAAAATTTTTAAATAGGATTCCATAGTCTTTCCAACCTTTCAAAACCATTTTTGAAACCAATTCAATTATCCTGTGAATTTCAAAACCCAAACCCAAATTTTCCAAACAATTTTCATTTAAAACAATTTGGCAGCAATCCCTCTTTTGGAAACCCGAAAATGAACACCAATGATGTCGCGATCATCATAGGAATTATTTTCCAGCGACCGAAAAGAGTTTAGAGCTTTCATCTCTCCAAAACAATTTTCCAAAATGTCAAATCCTTTCAAAATACTTCTCTGGAATTTTATTTTCAGATTATAAATCACATTTATAAACCTTTTTCTTATATAATTTCACTTATTATATATAAGATTATTCCACAATTGTAAATCATTTTAATTATAATTCCACACTTATAATCCATTTGTTTATACAATTATTCTTTAAAAATTGTTGTTTTTATTCAACAATCAAACAATCAATTCATATACACTTTAATAATTCTGAAAAATTATTTCCTTTATATACAAAATATAATTGAGGTAAAATTATTTCATTTACCCAGTTTAAAACAATGTCGTGCCGAATTGTTCTGAATAAGTGTTTAGAGATCCCTATCGATAGAGTTGTACAGACTATACCGACCAGAATCCATATACCACTCAATAAACCAATCATCACAACATAAAACAATTTTATTTTCACTAACAAATACGCGCTCATAACTATTATTACACTCAAACTCATTCTAGAGCACTACTGACTCTATCTCTAATGAGTAACACCCAACAGAGCCAAGGTTGTCACTTAACCATATGCTCTGATACCAAATGTAACGTTTCGAGATTTTCGACTTCCGAAAATCGACATTAATACGTCCATTGTATCAACTGCCGAGCAATCGAATGCCGAAAAACTGAACCATGAGGGTTAAAAAGAAGAGGTAGAAGAAAAAGATAGAAGAAATAAGGAAAAAGAACAGAAACAATGTCAGAATCTCACACATCGCAGCGGAACAACATATAATAGATAAATGAATATCTTTAAAAAAACAAATGACCATCTCAGTTATTACATTACATCATATCATCAGAGAGTACAACAACAATATATAACACAACTAAACAATGGACAATTATACAAACATGTCCTTACAAGTGAAATTTACAACGGAAAAGATAATATCATATACAAGTGGTACGTCTCGCATCCAGCTCGCCACTTGAGCTCTATAGCACTTCTGAATCCAGAATGACCTGATAACCCGATTCTAGACTGCCCGTGTGGAAAATTATAGGCACCCAGAGTTTACGAAGGGAAACAATAAACTCCAGGTCAGTCATGGGACTGGTGTGAGAACTTAAAACAGTTATTTAACCTTTAAAATAACAACAACAATAGAAGTGGAAAATATCCGCAATGCTTTTGGAAAATGAAACTACCATAAGGCCTCCCCGCGCGCACACACAATGCAAACACAGAATTGGAGGAGATTTCTCCTTATGATAGTCAAAGATGCTTACTACGGAAAAAAATCATTTGATTTTTATTATTATTAGTGCATAGTGTAGAAAACATTTCGAAAATAGAATATAAATCTTAGCCAACATAGACATTTCGAAGTATGCCTACTATAGCTACCATCCAAACAGTGGTGACCACCATAAGTGAATGGCAGGTTATACAACTATAACCGTACAAGGCTCGTATTGATGAATGGATTTCCAACAAAAGGTCAGGCTAAGGAACTTCCTACTGCCAATGGTATCACCTCTGGCGGGACGTCCCGAGAACCTAACGTTACGGTTAGATCTCTGCCAACACAAGGCCGGGCTACCACTGTAACTAGGTAACTACTACACGAATATGCCATCCCCCGGTCCCTTTGGACCTTTATCCGAGCGCTCGATAACCAACATCACACAGTAATAAATATAGTGTGTCAACATGAGTAAGAATCTGGGCTCCATACCATGATACCACCCTTTCCAGAAGGAAATGACATACCCTAAAGGGCGCGACCCACATAACCTTGCCGCATATTCCTGTTTTGACCATCTCCGGGGTGTGAGGTCTGACGAAGTCTCGTCCACAAAGCCACGCTTTTTCACAAAGCCACGCTTTGATCAACAAATGATCAATAAATAATCATCACACAGCAACACTCAGCATGCCACATTACCAAATTGGGAATATATCGCTGATAACCTTCAACTACATAACCTCTAAGGGTGTTAAGCTAAGAGAATAAATTCTCCGCCACAAACGGAAATGTATTTGAAAGAAATCTGCTTTATATCTCAAAATGTAATGTCAGACACGTAACCATACAAGTCTGTTCCGGGTTCGAACAGAACCGAAGGCACTTCCAAAGAAGCCCTTGCAATCCGGGTATTCACAATCCCGATCGAATTTCCCATCACAAAGGAAATCTCCATACCGTAGCTAACGGTGCAGAGACAATCGATAGGTCATCCTATCGTTTTCACAAATACCCGATCTTCACCACCGGTCTTCAATGCTATCCATTACGTGGTATCACTATTCGGAATGGGTAATCCGAATAACGAGCGCAATAATTTAAAAATAAGGGTAGCATTCAATTTTAACCAATTCACAACAAATAGCCATTCTAGGGTCAATATTGATAGTCGGTTATTTAACTATCAATCAATATTCACAACCTAACCCGATTTCAAATAATTTCCCAAACTATTTATTTCTAAAAATATCTTTACAAGACCATTTGAAAACCAATTTCAAATCAATTTACACCCTTATAACTTCCATTTCAAAAATGGTTCATTTAAACCAATCAAATAAATCCTTACCGATTTATTAAATTTACGTTCCAAATTCGTAAATTTATTTCCACCTCAAAATAAATCAATGTTTATTTTTAAACAAATTTCCATTTCTTTTATAAATTCCATAGTGAATTTACTTTTCCAAAATATCTATGAATATACGATTTCCAAATCGATTTCTAGTATTCATTTTTAATTTATCTTTAAAAGATAAAATCTCAAACATTCACTTCATATTAGAAAAACATTTCCATACTTATTAATAATAAGTAATTCACCAATCTATTTATTTTCGACATTTTGAAAATATTCAATATACTTAAATCTAAATTAAGTATATATTTTATTCTTTAAGGAAAACGTTCACTTAAACATATTTATTTGGGTCAAAACGAATGTTACGTAAAACATTGTTACGACAACCCAAAATCACTAGTATAGGGATTCAAAATTAAGATATATATATAAATCCCAATACCACACAAAACTTTTCCTTTCGGAAATCATTTACTATAACAACAGTGTTATAGTCCACCATTTCCTTCTATTTCTTGAAAATGTCTATTTCAATAATAAATGTTGAAATCTATGGTTTCGATACTTAATGCATTTTAAAACATCTTTAAGTCGTTTTAATTCTATTTAAAAAAATATCGCTTTTCCAAAATATTTCTTTAATATATTATTTAACATCCAAAATCGTGAATATACTTCATTTAATAAGTTATAATAATTAAACTTATTAAAATAAGTCGATCTCGGATTTATAAACAACGTTTATAAATTCCATTTATATTTTATAACAACTTCAACTTATAAAATCACTTTATTAACAAATTCTATCCATATTCCATTTACACGCAAAAATCCAATTTGTAAGTTAATTACTTATAAATATTTTATTTTGCAAAATCTATTCATTTTATAACTTCACAACTTATAAATATATAGATTTCATTCACTTATAAAATCCATTTATACTTCATTTTAACACTTATAAAAACTCGTTTTATAACTCCAACATTTAATTTATAAATATCAATTTTATAAATCTTTTATATAAATTATTTATAATAATTCAAAAATCCCAATTTAAACCATTTTATAAATTAATCAACTACTTATTTCAAAAATCACATTTCGGTTATATTTCACAAAAATAATAATTTTTATAACATATAAATTACAATGTTTATTCATTTAAAATGAATCAATTTCAAAATTAAATTTCATCATGAATTCTCAACTTAAATTTTCAAAAAAAATCAAATTTTATTTATTTTCGGCATCTAACGATACCAAAAATTTATTCGGCTAAACTTTAGCCTTCAACGTTTTCAATCACAAAGATAATCACGCAGATTATAAATAGATCAACACACAATATTGAAACCAATTCAATCATTTGAGGAATCCAGTTGGATCTCTCCAACCTGTTTCCTTGCATCCAAAGATGTTAGCACAATACCAATTCCGCTTTGAGACGGAATATCGTAGTATGTGGGATATATAAAATACTATTCTCTATTATGCAGCGCAATAGGGTCTCATCCGCTATATAATGCGGGAAATCAACTCCAAGTACATATATAATACCAATTCCAATCAAGATGGAATTATCGCGGTATATGTTTTTAATAAATAACATCCGCTTAATATACGGCGCATAGGGTCTATTTAACACAATAGATAACAATTTATCATCCAATCACACGATCAAGCAATTTTAAAACTAGCTATTTAAAATTTAAATCGAAACAATTTGATTGAGTGAGAAGTTCTCATCTTGAGTTTTCGATAATAGTTGTAGCGTTTTATTTCGAATAAAAGTAAACGTGCTTTTAATTTTACCCGAAATTTTCACTAGGTCCAAACGATTCCAAACCAGTTCCATAGCGTAGTGCTCGACAAAACGAACTCAACGCAATTCGTTTCGTCACAATCCGACCTCGTATCAAAGAGTTATCGATTTTTAAAGTTTACACAATTTATATAATATAAATTTTACAATTTTTATTTCATTTTTTTAACCTAAAAACCATCCGGGCCGTCCAATATCCATCAAGCAACATCTGGCCGCACTTCTTTTTCTCCCTCCCCCCACGTTTTTCTTCCAGGTAAAAGCCGTGACCAAGAAACCCAATACTCACGTGAAAACCTCGATGCCGCACGCCACCAACTCCACTTCTACCTCGATCAACTACCCCTAAAATGCTTGTCCACTCGAGCTTCACCCACTACCGAAGCTAGGTGGAGCTCGGTCAAGCATTGGTCTCCAAAATCGTGATTGAACTCGCTGCCTTTATGTCGAAATTCAAGCTACAAGACAACTCCATTTCAGATCGTGACCGTTGGATTCGTAGAGCTTGAGATGCTCTACGACGTTGCAGTTGAGGATTTTTGATAATAGCTTACGGATTGGAAGAAAATTGAGAGAGAAAGAGGCGATTTTCTGGCCATTAAAATCAAAAAGTGGTGGCTGACCTAATAGCTTTAGGGTTTTAGCAAATAGAAGAAGATGGGTTCCTTTTATAGAAATTTCAACGAAAAACACTATTCACCCGATTTTACGAACTCCAAATCTCGCGCGGTGACTTGCATTTCTAAGGTTTACCCCGCGTTCCGGACACGATGGAATAGGTTTCGGGAGCCAATTCGATCATCTGTGCGAGTTATGGCAATAAACGATCGATTTTAAATTAGACCGATTAAACGAATTTTCTAAGCGTTTTGGCTTGCCCCGGACAAACGATAAATCTGATTGACACGAAATTTGAAACCACACAATAATATGATATTACGGATTCGATGAAACTGGTTTCCTTGAAATTCGAGACTGTTTGAAAAATGGCTATATTAACTCGTCTATTCAATTTTCACAAATTAACTTTAAATTAAATTTTAAAAGTTCTATAACCTCATTCTAACTCCAATATGATATAATAAAATTTTACAAATCATTTTTAATCATATTAAACCCAATTTTCCAAGTATTAAATTATCGATTTAATTGTGCAATTAAATCCTTATATTCGAAATAAATTTTATTCGACTTAACAAATTATCTTTTAATTGTTCAAAAATCAATTAAATATACGAATTTTAATTGACAGAAATTCTGGGTCGTTACAACAATCGTCAAGGAATAAGGTAGGTCGAGGAATAAGGACTCGACGGTGAAGGTGGGTGTGTCTCGCGGTGCTGCGTGATGGAGTTCATAGATGTAGGGGAAAAATGAGCGGCGGGTGGAAGGATATGGTCTGGGCGATGGCGGAGCTTAGTGGAAAAAAGTGGATGCGGGCTGCTGTTCGTTTTTAGTTAGAAGCGGTGGGCTGGGAAAGGAAACACCGCATGGGTTGAACTAGTGGAGAGCAAGACTTGGCTATGGGAATCTCAAGAAAAAGGTGGATGTGGAGTTTTTTGTGGTGGTGCCATAATCGACCGGAGATGAGTCGAACTGTGCTTGGGGTTAAGCTCGGGTGGAAAGGCCTAAAACTTGGGAACGAAGAAGGTCCTCTCAAGCAAAAAAAATTAAAACAACAGAATGAATATATATAACTTATATTATAAATTTCTTAAAGCAAATCTTGATTTTTTTCTACCTTTTCTCCAAGGCACCGAACGCAACAGCAAGGAGAAAGAAAGGAAAGAGGACGAGCAGGTTTCTAGGCCTTAGATCCGTATTTTCTTTGATAATTTTTTTCTTCAAAAGTAAGAATAGAACGCAAACAGAAAGGAAGAGAAGAAAAATGGAGACGAAAGAACCAGATATAAATTTCGATAATGGGAATAACAAAGGTCAGATATTGATTTCTTAAAATATTAAAGGCAAGCGGCTGTCTAATTTCAACAGGCAGACAAATGAAAGGCCACAGGGAAAAATCAAAAGGTCCAAAAGGGGCATTGATACAACTAACCGTTTCGCAAATTTCATCGTGTACCGAACGTTTAAATGTATGAATGAATATATTATGGAGATCAGCTCCACAAGATGAACAGAATGGTATACGGACATCAGCAATACGACATCAGCAATACGACCAAGCTGTCAAAACTCGATATCCGCTGCCGAAAATGCTACTAAAACGCCAAAAATAGGATAAATGGAGCTATATCTATCCAAATTTAGCGAAATAAAATATGATGTCTCACTCAAAAAATGATTTACTTTTTCATTATATAAAAATATTCAGGTTTCAAAAATATTTGATTTCCGTCAATTTAGGTGAATTTAAATTGAAATTGAAAATTACATAAGAGAACTAACTTCAATATTCTCTAATGAAAATCTAGTTAATTACGTTATGAAAATCCTTAAAATTTTCGGGTCGTTACAATTATAATATGGGCTAGTAATTCGATCATTGAAATATCATTTTGATTAATTTACCTAAGGTGCAACTTATTCGAGATCCTTAAATGTAAAGATGTCCGAATGCACTTTTGTAAAGAGTTCGGTTAAGTCTTGTATTAAGAGTTTCCTTTTATATGTTTCGACCATTTTGAAAGGAAAGCAAATGTCTAAGAGTTTGATGTAACATAAGCACAGTTGGGATGGAGAGAGTGAATGGTCACTTCTACTTCATGAAAAGACATTGGAAAAAGGAATAGTATAAATAACAGTAGATACCTAATAAGGAATGAGAAACGTGGTTTCTATTTCAAAAGTATTTTCATATAGAAAATTGTCTTCTATGAAAGTTAAATTTTTAAGTTTAAAATATTTGATACGAATCTCTTGACTATAAACTAATTATAGTGGGTGAAATAAAATCCCAGAATAAATAGTTGAATGGAGCTTTATATTTTGCATTTTGTTATTGTAATGGCATAAATAGTGGAAGCTACCACTTGACACTTATTAGTGGATACATTAAGTTATCAAAAATTATCTTTGTAAGTATACCAAGTATTATTTGTGAAATAATAACTAGTGTAGGCATTGACTAAATAGGTATGGTTTTATTTTAATATGAATACTCATTATAAGATAAATCTACAATAATTCTATTTTTTAATAACAAAAGCGATGCATTAGCTATAGAAAATACAAAAGTATCTAAAAAAAATTATAGTTATTTTTTTGGAATTATGGACTAAACCGTGTCATCGATAAACAATTTTTAATCATATGATTATGAATCATCGGTACTAGTGAATTGTATCTCAAATGATTATGGGCAAAGCACCCACTCAGTGGGAGTGACAAAAGAGTTAATGGACTTTTCAGATTTATATTTATAAATATATGCAGTCCAAGTTACAATGATACCAAAACACATATCCACTTTCTTTGAAAATTCACTAGTGAATTATTATAGACATGAACAAGTGTATTTGATACACAAGAAATATGTCTATTATAAGTTTATATAATATAACTGAAGTAGAAAACATAACATGCAAAGGAAATGAGGAAATTTGATTTGATCGAATATGTGAGTATATTGGAAAAGAGTTCCAAACATACCCAAAAAGAACAAGATTCATTCTCAAATGTCACTTCTCTTTATGATACATAATGATATAGCGGTAAGGAGTAACCAGACTTTGTTGGACAAAGTACGATTGATATGAGTGAAGTTGTGTTAACTTCTTTCTAGAAGAATGTGCACTTGACAGTATGTACATACGTTAAATTTAATTTCATTCAAAGCATAATTTATGAGATGAATTGATAAGAAACTCGACCTTAAATAGTTTAAGATGCATAGTTATCATATTTATGTTATGAACTTAAGTTTAATAAACTCAAAATCGAATCAATATTACGAAAGCATAATGGCAGCTCATAAAATATTTATGAATGTCGATCCCATCACATCGAGAAATAATTGTTGTTTCAAGAAACACCACCTCCATGACGAAGGAATTTCCTTTGGAAATTAGTGGTAGTACAATGTACTTGGATATGATCCAAATATTCAAGCATAGAAATTGATTGCAGAAGATAATATAATTAACCAAGCTTAAAATGGACAAACACATTAGAATGTCTAATAATAATTTTTTCAATTAAACAGAAACTATGATTTTCTATTCAATATCGAGAAAGAGAACTGTCAGTTATAATAATTTCCTCAGTTACCAATATACCATAAGAGTATAGACTTTGTCATATGGCATAATGCTTTATACCGAAATGGATTTCAAGTCCATTATCAAAATACGATATTGATAGTTGTACCCAAAAGGACATGATTCATTAGTAGCAATTGTATCCTCAAAATGATCGATACAGTTGGAATTATATAAAGCAATGATGATAAAAATGACTTCATTGATCTAAAATATTGAAATAAGTAAAGTAATTTTGCTAGCCAATATAGTTAAGTCCATTCATATTCTACATGCAATTATCCCAAATTTGATTCTATGTTTTGGTATATTAACGTTGAAAAGGAATTTCTAAATATTGGTATAGAGGAAATTGTTTGCATATAGTGACTAAAATGTCTCAAAGTCAGTGGGAGCAATAAAATGATTTATATATTTTAGATAAGATCCAAGAGCGCATACAAAATGGTGTCCGATAAGCATTAGAGTTGAATATGTATTTTGGTAGAAATATCAAATAGTTTGATTCAATCAAATGTAGAGGTAGCATGTCTCTATAAGAAAGAATATTAAAAGTTACCAAAATATTTCTAAAACTATAATAAACAACATACCATTGGTTATTAACAGAGTATCCGTGTCAAAATCATTTTTACTTTGGTTGTCTAATTCTTGATATAGGATTTGAAAATGATGTTCTTTATAATCAGCATAAAAGGATGTGATATACATAAACACTGTATTAAAATATTTAATGTAAATCATATGAGATGGATTCTTTATGCATTGTCAATAGGAGTTATCATATATGTTTTGTTGTCTAATATATCATATTTTGCTTACGTACTTGGTATATTTAGCGAATGTCAAATCCGAACTAAGACTGCTGAATGGTAGTAAGGAGTATTCTTAGTATTTAATAATGCTAGTGAATTGCTTATAGAAACGACGAACTTTTTATGAAGGAATGCACTGACTCGAACTTCATAATGATATCAAATATAGTATGTTAATCATAAATTCATGTTCAACCTTAGTTAAGGAGTTTTAAGTTAAATATGTTTGAAACAAGAGGTTGTGGTTTTTCAACTAGAAGGCTAATTACATCGTCTTCAATAACACTGCAACAAAAGCCATGTATATATAATGCACAAATTTTGTAACCGAGCTAAGGGTGATTGCAAATGTTAAGAATCTCGTATCATGGTTTATGATAATATACCATGATATAGATTGCGAAAGAACCTAGAGATGACTATAAGTAAAAAAACATACTCCAAAAGTTCCACATGATAAATGTAGTTTATCAAAAGCGGAGAAATGTTGACTGATAGGGTAGATAATTAAAACAATAAAATGTACTCATTCACGAAGAGACTAGTTTGATCAGTTTCCAAAAAACTGATCGATGAACTGGGATTAAGAATTCATAATTGGCCCCAAGTGCAAGTGTGAGATTGAGAGAGTTAGAAGTACTCTCCTAGTGGAAAATATGTAACTTGTTATTGTTAACTGGGTTTTTAACCCAACAGAATTTAAACGAAGTTAACACATTCAAATTAAGCCAAAATGACTTGAAACTTGGCCCGAAGGTCTAAAAGTGCAAGACAAAGAAACATAAGAATTTTGGTCCAGAATTATGCTAATTATCCGGATAGACACCAAACTGATCCAATTGGATCGGTACCGATCCGAAATGTTGGCTCATGGTTCCTTCTAACAACTTGCACTGCACTCCTAAGCCTCTAATAGGCTCACCTATCAAGTTTGGTGATATTCCAAGCAACCTAGTTTAAGAAGTGAAGACTCATTCAAATACCCATCCGCTTTTGAACCTGAGCAACTTAAAATGGACCTACGGAACTCATACGGGATCGTATTGACTAGAAATTTGGAGGGGACATCTTGAAGACATAAAACAAGCCTCACACCAAAAATGAAGCCATTTTTCCAAGCCAATTTGGAACAACACCAGTCCAAAATCATCGGATCTTCTGACGCACTAGAGTTGGCCCCACTACCGGTGATCCATAATGTAAGTCCCACACATCCTTTAGAAGCTACATGCAATGTTTCGTCTGATTACGATAAGCATTGAGCATGTTATGGATGGATCTTCTCCAAATTAAGCTAGTTTGACGAATCGGATCCAACCCACTTAGGATGTGCCCCACTTCACGAGATTTGATTTGAAGGCTCTTCTACTCATGTGCATTGCATGTATGATGTTTTGTGTCATTTGGTTAAGTATGGAGTGAGTTTGGCTGGATCTCCTACGACTTAGAAGAAGATTCAAAAATAAGCAAAGGGTTTGGATCATCGCCGATCCAACTTAATAGGATCATCATCAATCCAAATAATTATCTCAAATCCTTATGAGATTCGATTTGGAGGCTCTGCTACTCATGAAAATTGCATATATGAAGTTTCGTATCATTTTGTTAAGTATTGAGTGAGTTATGGATGGATCTTCTATGAAGGGATGGATTGGATGGTCTATGAAGATGGATGATCAAACTAACTCCAACGACTTAATATTTGGACAAGGCTGTAAAATCCACCACTTGGAGGCCGAAAACTAATGGTTATGGATGGTGCAGTCATCCATAGTTATTAATCCTCGACGGCCAAAATAAGGTAATGTTAGATACTTTGATATTGCAGAAACACATGGATATGGTAAATTTTAAATCATTAAACAACTTTCACATTCCATTTCAAATTATTTCAAATTCATTACCTCAAAATGTAACGCCCACACCGAGACCCACCTTAGTAAAGAGAATTAACAAGTAATTCCGTCCACTAAAGAGGAGAATAGGGCTGGTTAAGGGCGACCATCTATAATTTTGTCCTAAACATCTACTGAATACGTCGATAAATGCAATATAATTTTTATTTTCAACTCAAGTGGATCGACATACCCAGTAAATGCTTAATCCAAAACTATAGGTAGCTAACGGATCTATCATAATAAAATACGATAACTGAATGTAAATCACATCACAGAACAATAACCAACATCATTTATATATCCTACATTAGTGAACCACATTCAGAGGAATTATAATTTTACATCGTATGCCAAGAGCAACATCTGAAGATGCCGCCTTGGATGTTCAGAGTATACATATATCTAAGTAGTTAAACATCTTTGCCTTTACAACAAAACACAAAGGAATCAAAATAGAAAAGAACTCATATTAGCTAGCTTGCCTTATGCACGTCTTCGGAAGCTTATTCGTCTAAGAAGAACCTGAAAGCCTCAACTCTCAAACTACTCGAAGTTAATTGAGAATCCGAGAGTTTAAGGAAAAAACATAAACTTCGAGTCAAACATAAAGCCTGGTATGAATAATAAACTACCATCTCAAACCATTTAAATATCTAGTGAGACCACGCCACTTTGGAACAGGTTTTCCCCTCACTAAAATCTGATCCAGAATTTATAATAACCATATAATGTGCTCCTGCATCCACAATGGTTAAAATGTAGCAATTAAAAATATTATGATGATATGCAAACAAGTAAATTATTCTCGATTTCCCATCACCATTCATTTTGACTATCTGTCTCAGTATAGTTTCTAGGGTCACTATTAACCTATTAGTTTTCATGGGCTGACTAATAACCTGTTTAAAGCTTATGTACTATCTGTCAGATTTCATAGTTTTCATGGGATCACTAAGAACCTATTGGCCCCTGCCAATAACTTCATTATTCTCCCTAAACGTATTGGTATCTCCAATAACTTCTCTCATATCATAGTTTTCATGGGTTGACTAGGAATCTATTGACTTCTGTCAATAACTTTATCCAGATATAGTTTTCATGGGATCACTACGAACCTATTATCCCCTGCCAATAACTCTTACGGAATATAGTTTTCATGAGTTTACTATGAACCTATCTAAACTGATAACCTCTTAATTAGTCTTTGGGCATCCTATATTCTGGTCTACCTGACCTCTTGGAAGCAACCCGATTCATTTAGGAGTTAACTTAATTTATATTCACTGCTTGGTCAACCTAGCTGGTTATTCTGCCTTTACTCCCTAAAATACAGTTATGGGTCCATTACATAGTGAACATATTTATAGAAGAAGCATATACAAAAATAATACCAATATCGTCAGTTTAATACTCTTGAAATCATTTCTCCTCGAAATTTGGTTAGTCCTTTTAACCCACTATTTTATTAAGGCAAGCTTCTTCAAAAACTCTAAATTTAAAAGCATTTTAAAGCTCTTTTATAGTGCCATGGGTTTTTCCTTTAAAAGACCAGATTGGGTTCTTTGTTTTGGAAACTAAGGCTTTCGAAACTTTAGATCTTTACTTTCGAAACCATTAAAAGTCTATCTTTTGAAAGCTTTCAATTCTTCTATTCCAAAAAACACTCAAACATATGACTTTCGAAACACTTAATCTTTTTCGAAAGCATCAAAACCTTCCTTTCGAAAATATTGAAGTATATCTTTCCAACACATAGAAGCATAGTTTCGAAACCATTTGAAAGCACCTCTTTCGAAACCATTGGGTTTATACTTAAAATAACTTTTAGGTCAAAGTGAATATAAATGAAACTACTCCTTTCGAAACCTTAACCTTTAAGTAAAAGTGATTTGGGAAAACTGATGGCTTCGGAACCATCCTTTTGAAAGCTTTAATCATTTATGTAAAACATTTGGAAGGATAGCTTCAAAACCCCTTTCAAAGCCATTCCCTTTGAAACCTTTAGTATAAGTGGCTACTGAGCTCTTTCGAAAGTATTGAGAAGCAGCTTGTTCGATTTGTAAAAAAACAGGCCTTTCGAAAGCATTGAAACTTCAACTTATTCGATAGGTATGAAGGCAGCAGCAAGGTTTCGACTTGGTTTAAAACTACCCTTTCGAAAGCTATTCTTTAAAACATAACCTAAGGAACCTCATTCGAAAGCTACCCTTTTGAAACAAGAAAGCATCAACCCTTTCGAAAGCTATATAAAAGATCCTTTCAAAATCTTTCTTTAAAAACAAGGCAAGCGACACCTCTTTTGAAAGCAAAACAAAAGACTTTTGAAAGCTATTTAAATTGGACTTGACCCCTTCAAAAGCATGGTTTGACTCCATACCTTTCTCCTTTCTCCAATCCACTACGTACCAAAGCCTTGATACCTTGAGTGTTGGCTTCGACTTAGTTGAGGCAGGAGTACAAGTTCGAAAGGTAGCTACTGGAATTGGCGAAACAATAAATATGCGAAACTATTTTTATTGCCTTTTAAGTAATACTTTCAACTAACTTGCCTATTTGTAAAAATATAATTGATTACCATAAACTTTACAAAAATATTTTCCTAAAAGATTTCCGAATTCATTTCAGATTTATTAAAAACAATTAGCAGACAAGCCTTTCCATTAAGCAAAACAACTAAGACATTTAACTCCTCCAACTAAATTAATTTAATTTCCATAGTAAATTACTTAGGAAAAATCCCAAAAAATTCTGAAAAATCATTTCTAATATGTTATCAAACATATAGAAATTTTAGACCCAAATTCTTTGTATAACAGCTGAAATAAATTTTTAAACCTAATTATATATTTCTTCCTTTAAAAATTCATAATTTTTTTACATAGCTTGAAAAATTATAAAAATTAAAAATCATCTCCATAATAATATTTTACATAACGCATTAATTCCTCATGGCATTCGAAACACAATAAACATGATTTTAGACTTAAAATCGAGATAAACATTCATAAATCATACTTATTTGAATCAAACATACCATAAAATCCAAGCATATCAACATTAAAATCATCATAAAGAAATTAAACATAAAATTGAATCAAAAGCTCTATAAAAACGAAAATAGAGATGGTTTTGATTATTATTCACCTTGCTTAGGACAAGGAACTTAAGGTTTTATCTTACATAATTCCCCTTGCTTGATTCCTTAGCTTTTAGTTGATTTTTCTCCTTTTCTTCCCCTAGGTTATGGCCGACTTGCTCATCGATTTACATTTCAGAATAACGAATTATGAACGTGTAGAGTGAAAAATTGTAACATGGGTTTAGCGGTTATGGGATTATGGTGGCGGCTAATCCCCATATTGCCTTTGCTTTATTTTTCATATTAATTAATACATGAAACAATGCACAAACCCATTCTTTGTATTTAATTAAGTACGACCTCTAATTAAGTTTTCAATTCTCAATCCCCTTATCCTATAATATTTACATTATTCTATTAATTTATCTAATTAAATCTCCTGAATAATGTTATTAAAAATTAGGGGTGTTACGGGCCTCCCTCCTTAAAGAATTTCGTATTTGAAATTCTTTATGGATTAAATATTAAACATAGCAACCATCTGTAACAGTTCCTAACTACCATACTAGCCTATCTGAGTAGAACTATCTATATAAAGCAAATATAGAATGTACTCTCATAGCAAAAGTATTTCTAATCATCTCTTCTATCTCCCAAGTACAGTCCTTCCCGTTGTCACTCCACTGAACTTTCAACAACTCGATTGTCTTGTTTCTTAACCTTTTCTCATTTCTCGCTACAAGACGAAATAGTTGTCCAGTAAAAGTCAAATTCGATTCTACCATCAAAATTTCCAACTCTATCGAAGGAATACTAGTCTCTGGATCATGCACATACTTGTAAAGATAAGACACATGGAATACTTTATGGATACCTGACATACTGTTCGGTAACTCTACTCTGTATGCGATCTTTCCGTTCCACTCTATAATTGGAAATGGACCAACATATCTGGGTGCCAATTTCCCTGACTTTTCGAATCGCACCACACCCTTCATCGGGGATACTTTAATTAAAACCTATCTCAAACTGATAATTCTAGGTCTTTACGCTTCTTATCTGTGTAACTCTTCTGTCTGGACTGAACTTCCTTTATCCTTTCTCAGATCAACTCAATCTTCTCTGTCCCTCTCTAACCAGATCCGGACCCAAGACTAATTTGTCTCCAATTTCCAACCAACATGCTGATGATTTGCATGACCTTTCATATAAAGCTTCAAAAGGTGCCTTTCCTATACTAGTCTGATAACTATTATTATAGGAAAACTCCACTAAGTGTAGGTTATCTTTCCAAGATCCACCAAATTTTGATACACAAGCTCTTAGTAAATCCTCGAGCACCTTATTGACTCTCTCTGCCTGCCCATCCGTCTGGGAGTGATATACATTACTCATCTTGAGCTTGGTACCTAACACATTCTACAGACTCTTCCAGAATTCACTAGTAAACAAAGCATCTCTATCACTGACTATAATACTAAGGATTCCATGCAGTCTCACTATATTCTTCATGAACAACTTGGCTAAAACGGGTGCCACCCTAATTGACTGAACTGGAATAAAATGGGCACTCTTGGTCAATCTGTCCACTATGACCCATATATTTTCATTTCCTCTATTCTACCTTGGCAACCCATCTATTAAATCCATGGATATCGAATCCCATTTTCAAACTTGTATCTCCAAAGGTTGAAGCAACCCACTCGGCTTCTGATGTTCGTCATCAATTGTTGAAAGTTTACACACTGCCTAACCCACAAGCCAACATCCTTCTTCATACCTTCCCAGTAGAAGCTCCTCTTGATATCTAGATACATCTTGGTTCCTCCAGGATGAATGGTAAATTTGGGCCAATGGCATTTCTTAAGAACTTCTTTTCTTTAGTCCTCAATATTTGGAACACACAACCATCCCTTCTTTCTCAACCATCCCCTATGGTCATGACTAAAATCCTTAGATCATCGATCTCCAGCCCAACCTCAAGCCTTCTAATCTTCTCAGCCAAATAATAGTCCCTCTTTTTGCTTAGAAGCAACCTTTTCAATCAATATTGGTCGAACCTCCAAACAAGACATCATTGTGGTACTGACTAGAACTAGCAGTTGATCTTAACTACACACTACAAGTTGTCAAAGCTTCTAAATCTTTCCATTCTACCAACATAATGTTGGAACTTATGTTTTGATTAATGATAAGAAATTCAACCGACATGAAGATTCATGAATCTACGACAAAGAACTATGAAGATCGGACTTAACAATATAAAGTGTGTATATATATATATATATGTTGTTTAGAGTCAAAGTCCAGTTTTAGCTATGTTAAAATCTATCCTCAAGTAGTTCACAACCACACATATTAAAATGACGACACTCATTTTTTAACCAGTGGCCTATAGAAACCGAAGAAGCTCAGGTCAGTGGACTGAAACACTTCCATTAGTTGACCGAACCTATGCATATGCACATATAATTTTAACCGTAGGTCATTCGACTAAATATTCAACATTAGTCGACTAAACATCAAATTCAGTCAGTTAAACTGAATATTTAATTGACTTAATTTTGCCTATTTTGAACTAAAAAATTTCTGTTTCATTTCAATCGGCTAACTAATAATATTCAGTCGACTGAATATGATCTTACTATCGATTTTTCGAATTTCCTAAAGAGACATCTCTCTTCAACGAAGAGGAATCTCTTCCAGGAAGAGGCGCAACGATTTCTTTTCAACAAAACTTTTAACCAGGAGTTGCAACTCTATAATCTCTATATATACATACTCAATTCAAGATTAAATTAACAATTCTAATTCTAATTTCATCCTTTCTTGAATTCTAAGTTTCTTGCTTTGTTCCTTGAATATTTGAGCAGTCACGTATTTATTTCTCTAATTCTAAAGCAATCTAATCTTCTTTATCTTCACGTACACACTAATATACATATTTTACTTGAGGAAAAGATTATAGGAAGGGTGTACTTCATTTGAAATACATGTTATAACAAGTGCATGCAAAGTCAAGAAAAAATTTCACTTGTATCAAAGTCCTATATCCTGTTCGGTTTCTCAAGCGGTGTAAACCTATTGCTCTGGGTTAATTGAGGGTTGCTAGTTTAAATCTAGAAAGAGTTTGCGACTAGACGTAGAACATGAGTTCGAACCAGTATAAAAATCCCCGGTGTCATCTTCATTACTGCTCTTTACTTTTATATTTTTATTCCGCACATATATATAGTATTAGCTTATATTCCATATTACTCGATCCTATATCATAGTCACTTTCATTTGGTATCAAAGCCCGGGATTCTAGAGATCGCTAGATGTCCTAGAACGAATGACCATAAAGAGATCTAGTCAAGGCAATAGGAATAGGAAGAGTAATAAGGAAGAATCAAAGGAGAAAATGAACAAATGCTTCATGGCTAAATTCAGATCATAATCGTTATGCTTAGATTCTTTATATAAAGATCTTTTGTTAGCACATGATGAATTATTGAAAGATTGTAAAACTTTGAATAAAGTTAATAGTATTGCTTTAGCTAAGTTAAAAGATCATGAGCAAGAAATTTCCAATTTAAGAGAGGAAAATAAATTTTTGGTAAAACATACTAAATGTTTTGAAAATACCGTAGAAGAACTTGTTTTACAAAAAGATTTCCTATAAAAAGAAAATAAGCAGTTAGAAGATAAAAACAATGATTTTTTTTGGAGGAAATCAATGTTTTGCAAAATAAAAATACCTTTTTGAAAAATTCTTTAAATAATTCTAGCTCTTTGATTTTATCTCTTGAAAAATAGAATGAATCTTTAATTAAAAAGAATTTAGAATTATCTAAAGAATGCGAGATTTTAAAAGATAATAGTAATATTTTGTAAAAAGAAGTTTATAATTCTTTAGCAAATTTAGAAAGATTAAATTAAAAAAATCATTGATATTAACAAAGGTAAAGATATCTTATCTTCCTTAGTTACAAATACGAAAGCTTACAATGATAAAAGCAGTTTGGGCTATAAACAAGCTAAAAGTAAAAATAGTACAAGATATGCATTCTTGTATACTGATTTTAGTGCTAGTACTAGTAAACAAGATAGTTTTATAAGCAGTTACAGTCATAATAGTACTTGGTTTAGAAATGATGGAAATTATTTTTCACCAAGCTAATGACTAATACTATTAAGATATGAATTCCAGCTAATGCGATTCATAGCTACTATTATAAGAATGTGATTTGTAACGAAAACTATATCTATGATGGTTCAACCATACACAAATAGTATGGTTTCCTAAAAGTTAGGAAATTATAAGAAACCTTGGTATCGTATGTTTTAAATGTTAATTTTTTTCTTCTGATAGCTTAGATTATAAGTAGCAGTTATTTTTAAAAATGTTTCATTATTTTTTTCTTTTAGAGGGTACAACCACACCTATTTGGGTAAGGTTTTCATACTATGATTAATCCTTGGACCCTAACATAGTAAAGTGGTACCAAAATGATTATTATTTATTGCAGGTACTTAGAAAAACAAAAGAAAAATGATAGATTTTGGAATTTTAAAGGATGTTCCATATATTTAATAGAATTATGTCGTCATATAAACTTTCCTTTGTGTCAATAATAAAGGGGGAGAAAGATATTGCTCTAACACTGTTTGCAGCAGGAATAAAAGCACAGATTCGGGGGGAGAAACTGAAAGATAAGGCTAGCATATATTTAGAGGCAAATATAGAGCAATATTGTCAAGATTCATTCATATCACAAATGGAGTTGTCATCATAAAAGGGGGGGAGAATTTTGGATCTTATGTTTAGATTACCGATAAGAAATTCAACTAACATGAAGATTCATGAATCTACGACAAAGAACTACAAAGATCGGACTCAACAATATAAAGTATGGTTCATATATTATGTTGTTTAGAGCCAAATTCCAGTTTTAGCTATGTTAAAATCTATCCTCAAGTAGTTCGCAAACACACACATTAAAACGACGACAATCATTTTTTAACCAATGGCCTACAGAAACTGAAGATGCTCAGGTCAGTCGACTGAAACACACCCCTCAGTCCACTAAACCTCTACATATGCACAAATAATTTTAACTATAGGCCAGCCGATTAAATATTCACTATTAGCCGACTAAACATCAAATTCAGTCGACTAAACTGAATACCCAGTCGACTGAATTATGCCTATTTTGAACAAAAATATTTCTGCTTTGTTTTAGTTGACTAACTAGTAATATTCAGTCGACTAAATATGTTCAAACTATCAATTTTTCGAATTTCCTGAAGAAACATCTCTCTTTAGCAAATTGGAATCTCTTCCATGAAGAGCTGCAATGATTTCTTTTCAACGGAACTTTTAACCAAGAGTTGCAACTGTATAATCTCTATATATACATGCTCAATTTAAGATTAAATTAATAATACTAATTCCATTTTCATGCTTTCTTGTTTTCTAAGTTTCTTGCTTTATTGCTTGAATATTTGAGCAATCACGTATTTATTTCTCTAATTCTAAAGCAATCTAATCTTCCTTATCTTCACGTACACACTAATATACATATTTTATTTGAGGAAAAGATTATAGGAAAGGTGTACTTCATTTGAAAAATCCATGTTATAAAAAGAGCATGTAAAGTCAAGAAAACATTTCACTTGTCACGAAGTCCTATTCGGTTACTTAGGTGGAAAAATCCTGTTCGGTTGCTCAGCTGGTCAAAATCCTGTTCGATTGCTCAGGCGGTGTAAATCTATTACTCCGGGTTAAGTGAGGATTGCTAATTTAAATCCAGAAAGAGTCTGGGATTGGACATAGAATGAGAGGTCGAACTAGTATAAAAATCTCTAGTGTCATCTTCATTACTGCTCTTTACTTTTATGTTTTTATACCATACATATATATAGTATTAACTTGTATTCCATATTACTCGATCCTGTATCAAAGTCACTTTCATAGCTAACACCACATTCTAATGTCTTTTGCTAAGAGCATCCGCTAACTTATTTCCTTTTCCAGAAGTATACTCTATACCAAAATCATAATTAGCCAAAAACTCTAGCCGCCTTTGTTGTCTCATATTCAACTTCTTCTGGGAGAATAAATACCTTAAGGACTTATGATCTGTGTATAGCTCAAATCTCTCCTCTAAGAGATATTGTCTCCATATCTACAACGCGAAGATCACTGCCAACTCCAAATCATGAGTAGGATATATCATTTTATGCGGTCTAAGCTGTCATAAAGTGTAGGAGATAACTTTACCCTTCGGTATCAACATAGCTCCTAATCTAGTCCCACATGCATCGGTATCCACCACCAACCCTTGATTCCCGTCTAGAACTACTAACACATGCGCGTTGGTCAACAAATGCTTTAACTTAAGGAATGCTTCCTCATATTTGTCGGACCAAACAAACTTCACGTCCTTCTTGGTTAACTAGTCAAAGCCACTGCTATCCGCAAGAAATCCTTAATGAATCTCTAGTAATAGCCAGCAAGTCCGAGAAAACTTCTAATCACAGTCACCGTTCCTGCTCTCTTCCAGTTATTAACAACTTTGATCTTACCTGGATCGACTGACAAACCCTTCTTTGAAACCACATGACCAAGAAACTTAACCTCTTTCTTTCAAAATAACACTTGGAAAACTTCGCTTTCAGCTGATGCTGCATCAGCGTCTCAAGCACTACTCTAAAATGATCTTTATGCTCTCTTTCATCCTTAGAGTATACTAAAATGTCATCCATAAACACCAATATGAACCTATCCAAGTACTCCCAAAAAAATGGATCATCAGAGGCACGAAGAAAGCATGTGCATTCGTTAATCCAAATGGCATTACTAACCACTTATACGAACCAAACCTAGTTCGAAATGCTGTTAACAGAATACTATCCTCTACCACTCTTAATGATGGAAACATGTCGCCTAGTCTAACTGGAAAAATACTCTGGCTCCACATAATTGAGCAAATAGATCATGAATTCTTGGCAAAGGGTAATTATTGTTAATCGTCTTCTCGTTCAACTTACGATGGTCGATACACATCCTCAACGACCCATTCGGTTTCTTCACGAGTACCACGACTGCACCCCAAGGCGAACTGCTTGGTCAAATAATATTTCTGCCTTCCAAATCCACTAGCTGCACCTTCAATTCTTTTGTCTCGGTTGGTGTCATCATGCTAGGTGGTCTACTCATAGGTTTTGCTCCTGGGACATGATCTATCCGAAACTATATGGCTCGTTTCGGTGGTAATCCTATAACCGGCTCAAAAACATCTGCCAATTCTCTTGCTACCTCAACCTGACTTAACTCTTCTTCTACTTCCATAGCACCCAATAGAGTAAAGCATACCGGTCAGAATCCTCCACCGGGAATATAATTCAGTTATGAGTATTAGGGTGTCACAACGATATTTCCCTACCTTGGAAAAATATCCTAGCATCATATCTACCAATCAATTCATACCAAAATTGTATTCTAAAATCTACGAAATCAAAAACATACATACTGCATGCAAACTTTTGACCAAACAAATCAAGTTCTAATTGGTCACATCCATTTCTAGAGTTACATACCTTCTTATCGGATTTGCAACCCTTAAGGAAGCAACAAGGTATGTGGGTTCTAAATATAACCTATTAACCAATCATTGAGATATAAATGAATGCGATGCACTGGTATCAAATAGTACCCTAGCTGGTGTACTTCGAATCAAAAGCGTACCTTCCATCATGGTCTTTTATTTCTCAGTAACAGTTGGCCTAGCAGACAATGGTCCAACAATAAAGACTTTTCCCTTATCCGCCCTGACTGGTTCTGGACACTGATTATTATAATGCCCCCACCTGGTCGCAGTTAAAGCACTTCACACCCTTCTTGTCAGTGGCCTTCTTCCCCTTGCCGATTCTACATTCACGAGCATAATGACCTTTCTTATCGCACTTAAAGCAAACCAGATTAGCCTTTGTCTTCTTGGCAGCTTCTCCTTTCTAGGTTCCCATCTTCTTAAAGAACTTCCTCTTTTTTCCAAGAGAACTCTGGGTTTCAACCTGCTTCTCCTTCCCATAAGTAGCAAGCGCCTCCTCATATCGGATTGCCATTGCCATTGCAACAACAACATTACATGGATCATGAAGATGTGGCAAGGTCGCACTGGCAATCTTGGGTCTCAATCCCCAAATAAACTTCTTATTTCTCTTGATAACGGTGTCAATAGTGGCGTACCCATACCTGGATAACTCATCAAACTTTGCAGCATACTCAATCGCCGACATCTCACCTTGCACCAAATCTATGAACTTCCTCAAGAATGCAGACTTAGAAACTTTAGAAAAAACCCTTTCTCAAATATCCTACGGAATTCCACCCAAGTCAACTCTTCCTCTGGAACTCCAACAGTGACACTGTTCCGCTAATAAAGTGCTGCTCCCTGCAGCTGCATAGAGTTTGGTCTCTTCTTCTGCTTATCATTTAATCCCAAGTCAGCGATGATTCTCTCACAATGCAAAAGCCAATTTTCGATGTAGCATCCTCCATTCCCAGAAACGGTTTTTCACCAAGACTGGTATAATCTTTGCTCAACTTGGCATAGTTGTTTCCAATTAGAGCCACAGGATTAGCTCCTCTAATATTCCCAGCCACTCCTGCAGCTGCACCAGCTTGCATCAGATTGACAAAGCACTGATACATCTTCCCCATATCTACTGGCAGATTTTCAGCACCTACGTCAACATTTGCATTTTGATTTGCATTTTCTTGTCGACCCGAGTTCCTCTTGGTTTTAGGTCGGACATTTCCATTTGTTGTGATGCTTCTACCACCGAGATTTCCTCCTCCGTTGCCTGCCTCCATATCTTCCTTTCTCGTAAATCTGCATATGAGCCTTAGTAAGATACAGAAGAACGGTCTAAGAGAGAGAGAGGAATACATACTTATATATATATATATATATCAAATACAAGTACATTACAATAGTGTAAACTCAAACCTTGATCTTATTTTATGACTCAATGGATTATGTTTTGAAAATCTTCTAATTTTAAATTTTTTAAGTTTTCATAAACCTGTGCTCTGATACCAACTTGTAACATCCCCCACTTAGAGGCCTAAAAATAATGGCTACGGATGATGCAGTCATCCATAGTTATCAATCCTCGGCGACCAAATACGCCAATGTTAGATACATTGATATTACAGAAACACATGGATATGGTAAATTTTAAAATCATTAAACAACTTTCACATTCCATTTCAAATTATTTCAAATTCATTACATAATCCCACATTCTTGAACCATGTTCAGAGAAATTATAATTAATACATTTTATGCCAAGAGCAACATACGAAGATACCCTCTTGGATGATCAGAGTGTGTGTGTGTGTGTATATATATATATCTAGGCAGTTAAACTTCTTTTCCTTTACAATAAAACACAACAGAATCAAAATAGAAAAGAACTCCTATTAGATAGCTTGCTTTTTGCACGTCTTGGGAAGCTTATTCGCCTAAGAAGAACCTAAAAGCCTTAACTCTCAAACTACTCAAAGTTAATTGAGCACCTGACAATTTAAGAGGAAAACATAAACCCCGGTATAAATAATAAACTACCATCTCAAATCATTCAGATATCTAGTGAGACCACACTGCTTAGCAGAACGGGTTTTCCCCTCACTAGTATCTGATCCAAAATTTATAATGACCATATGCTATGCTCTTGCATCCACAATGGTTAAAACATAGCAATTTAAAATAATATTGTGATGATATGCAAACAAGTAAATTATTCTGGATTTTCCATCCCCATTCATTTTGATCATCGGTCTCAATATAGTTTCTAGGGTCACTATTAATCTATTAGTTTTCATGGGCTGACTAATAATCTATTTAAAGCTTATGGACTATCTATCCAGTTTCATAATTTTCATGGGATCACTAAGAACCTATTTGCCCTTGCCAGTAACTTCAATATTTCATGGGTTCTCCTTGAACCTATTCGTGTCTCTAATAACTTCTCTCATATCATAGTTTTCATAGGTTGAATAGGAAACTATTAACTTCTATTAATAACTTTATCTAGATATAGTTTTCATAAGATCACTGCGAACCTATTAGCTCATGTCAATAACTCTTACTAAACATAGTTTTCCTGGGTTTACTATGAATCTGTTTAAACTGACAACCTCTTAATTAGTCTTTGGGCATCCTATATTCTGGTCTACTTGACCTTCTAGATGTAACCTTATTCATTTAGGAGTTAACTTAATTTATATTACTTTCTGGGTCAACCTGGCTGGTTATTCTGCCCTTACTCCCTAAAATACTATTATGGGTTCACTACATAGTGAACATATTTGTAGAAGAGGCATATACAAAAATAATACCAACATCTTTGGTTTAATACCCTTGAAATCATTTCTCCCTGTAATTTGGTTAGTCCCTTTAACCCATTATTTTATTAAGGCAAGCTTCTTCAAAAACCCTAAATTTAAAAGCATTTTAAAGCTCTTTTATTGTGCATTGGTTTTTCCTTTTAAAGATGAGATTGTGTTCTTTGTTTTGAAAACTAAGGCTTTCGAAACCTTAGACCTTTACTTTCATAACCATTAAAATCCATCTTTCGAAAGCTTTCAATTTTTCTATTCAATACACTCAAACATATGACTTTCGAAACACTTAATCTCTTTTGAAAGCATCAAAATCTTCCTTTCAAAAATATTGAAGTATATCTTTCTAATAATAGAAGCATAGCTTCGAAACCATTTGAGAGTACCTCTTTCGGAACCATTGGGTTTGTCCTTAAAATAACTTTTGGGTCAAAGTGAATATAAACGGAAGTACCCCTTTCGAAACCATAACCTTTAAGTAAAAGTGATTAGGGAAAACCGATGGCTTCAGAACCATCCTTTCGAAAGCTTTAATCATTTATGTAAAATATTTGGAAGGATAACTTCAAAACCCATTTTAAAGCCATTGCCTTCGAAACCTTTAGTATAAGTGGCTAATGGATTTCTTTCAAAAGCATTGAGAAGCAGCTTGTTAAATTTGTAAAACAAAAACTAGCATTTCAAAAACATTGAAACTTCAACCTATTCGAAAGGCATGAAGACGGCAATAAGGTTTCAACTTGGTTTAATACTACCCTTTCGAAAGCTATTCTTTAAAACATAACCTAAAGCAACTCATTTGGAAGCTACCCTTTTGAAACAAGAAGGTGGAAACCCCTTCAAAAGCTATATAAAGGACTCTTTCGAAAGCATTCATTAGAAACAAGGCAAGCAGCTTCTCTTTTGAAAGCAAAATAGAAGACCTTCGAAGGCTATTTAAATTGGTCTTGTCCCCTTCGAAAGCATGGTTTTGACTCCATACCTTTTGCCTTTCTCCAACCCGCTACGTACCAAAGCTTCGATACCCTGTGTATTGGTTTCGACTTAGTTGAAGTGGAAGTATAGGTTCGAAAGGTAGCTACTGGAAATGGAAAAACAATAAACTTATGCAAAACTGTTTTTGTTGCCTTTTTAAGTAATATTTTCAACTAACTTGCCTATTTGTAAAAATATAATTGGTCGCCATAAAATTTACAAAAATCTTTTCCTAAAAGGCTGCCGAATTCAATTCAGATTTAATAAAAATAATTAGCAAAGAAGCCTTTCCCTTAAGCAAAGCAATTAAGACATCTAAGTTCTTCAACTAAATTAATTTAATTTCCATAGTAAATTACTTAGGAAAAATTCTAAAAATTCTAAAAATTCACATTTAATATGTCATCTAACATATAGAAATTTCAAACCCAATTTCTTTTGTATAATAGTTGAAACAAATTTTTAAACCCAATTATTTATTTCTTCCTTCAAAAATTCATAATAAATTTTCCATAGCTTGGAAAATTATGAAAATTAAAACTCATCTCCAAAATAATATTTTACATAACATATAAATTCCTCATGGCATTCGAAATGCTATCAACATGATTTTAGACTTAAAATTGAGATAAACGTTTATAAATCATACTTGTCTGAATGAAACATTTCATGAAATCCAAGCATATCATCATTAAAAATCATCATAATGGTTTTAAACATAAAACCCAAAATTAAAAGCTCTTTAAATATGAAAATAGAGATGTTTTTTTTATTATTACTCGCCTTGCTTAGGATAAAGAACTTGAGGTTTGATCTTGCTTAATTCCCCTTGCTTGATTCCTTAGATTTTAATTAATTGTCCTCGTTTTCTTCCCCCAGGTTATGGCCGGCTTGCTCTTTGGTTTATGTTTTAGAATAATGAATTATGAACGTGTAGAGTGAAAAATAGGAACATAGGTTTAGGGGTTATGGGGTTATGAGGGCAACACGGGAGTCAACCTGGAAATCAACATCAATGATGTGATCATTATTGGAGCTGGCACTGAAAGGGCCAACAATGGACTAACCGTTGAAACTCTAAGAATTGGTACTACGGGAGTTAATCTGAATAGTAAAGTGCAACCGACAGAGAAATATGTGCCAGGGCTACCCTAGAGGAGTGGAGGATAGAATAAGACTAGGAGAGTAGGGCAGTACACTAGTGTGCAGCTAGAGGAGTATGCGTGGGATTTCCCTTACCAAGGTGGGGGGCAGAACATTGCTTTCAGATGAAGACCTTTATTGGATGGTGAAAATCGAATTACTGAATTAGTAAGAAGGCTGGTTAGAGGAGGACCCACAGATTAGGGTTTGGAAGATATGAATAGAAACCCGTTTACTGCTAATATCTAAAATGCAAGAAATCCTCCTAATTGCAAGCTTCCCACGCTGGAAATGTACGATGAAAAGACCGATCCAATGACTCATCTGATGAGATATATCCAACATATGGAGGTGTTGGGTGCTTTTGAGGAAGTAACGGGGCGGTGCTTCTCATTATACTTAACAGGTTTGGTGGCGATGTGGTTTAGACAGTTGGAGAATGGGTCGATTAGCACATGGACCGAGTTAGTGGGCAAATTTTTAAGATAATTTTGAGTTCACATATCACGACTGAAGAATGTGATAACGTTGGAAAATGTGAAGCAAAGGCCTGGCAAGACCTTGAGAAGTTATTTAACAAGATTCAATGCAGCAGTGGCTGCGATCGATAGGCCGATCCATCAGTGATTTTGATGGCGGCAGTGTTTGGAGTCGCTAGCAAGACCGACTTCAGGGCTACACTTAAGAGGGATCAACTAATGGATCTTGCTGATTTTTACTATGAAGCCGAGAGATATTTACGTCAGGGGGATGCTGACAATAAAGATAAAGACATCAAAATTTATGATGTGGATGACAAAGGATCCTTTGGAAAAGGATTTGGAAATGACAAAGGGAAAAGAGAAGCTAACAGTGAGTCTAAACAACCGAAATGACAAAGGAGAGATTCTAAAACTCTAGAAAAGATATACCTAAAAAAAATGGAGCAAATTCCCTATTGGAAGCCTCTGGGAAGAGTGCCAATCGATTGAAAGAAAGGATTTAGAAAATTTTGTATCTTCCATGAGCTGGGCGGACATGAAAGGAATGAGTGTCGACACCTTCATGATCTGATAGAAAAAATGATTTGAAACAACCAGCTGCAGCGGTACGTGACAAACAGAGCTGCGATAGCATAGCTAGAGCAGCCACCATCCTTAGCAGATGCTTTAAGGAATGCCTAGGGATCTAGGCCAAGATAGATAATCCCATAACTCGGATGAATGGGAAGTCAGATCCGGCAATTACTATTTGCTTTAGTATCTTTTTTGCACTTTGGTTTTCATACATTAGCGGTAAAAACAACAATGATCCCAAACCGCTTAGAGGTGCGCTAAACCTAGATTGGTTCCTAGTTGCGCTCCTAGTCGGATATCCGGGATGATTGCTTAAGATAATAATCTTAGACCGCATGGACATGCACATAACCTAGATTGATCCCTTGTCATGCTCTAAGTCCGATATCTAAGATAAACATTCAGGATTTCCACTTATTTAATATTTTCTTATTTGATTTGATTTGAAATTTAAAATTTTAAAATCCATATTTAATGTGACGACTGATTTTAAATGCCATAGAGTCACGATTGGAGATACTGGACCGGAGTACAAGGTGCAAGTCCCCTTGTCGAAGAGCGAATGGATGAACTTGTATGATATCTGTAACGACCTGGAATTTTCGATCCCAAAAACTCCAGATAGTTAGGGAAAGAAGAAAGAGAGAAGAAGAAGAAGGAAACACAACAATGATTCTCACATTCGCAGTTGATGAAAATATAATATCAAATAATAACAGTTTACAAAAGAATTCTATATCTGTCAAATACATTTATAATACATCAGAGTTACACATTTATATACAGACACTGATATACACAATCATAATGTCTCAGATATAAAACAATACAATACAGGGGAGACACTCCTTACGTTCTTGCCATCCAGCTCGCCTCCTGAGCTCCAGAACGTCCTTACCTGAAAATCTATAATACTCTGTTTGACCCGAGCATTACATCAAAGTAACACCCGGGTCAGGCTGGAAACCAGCGTGAGTAAACTCATCTAACATGGAATACAAAGCATACAACTTATATAAAACCCGGGGTAACTCATATCGATTTACAAATTCACAATTTGTTATAGACGTCACTTATTTTACACATCAATTTCTACATACCAAAACTTAGATTAAATAGTCCAATTCATATACCAGGGATAACAAATAATCTAAGGCATCTAAATATCATTCAATCATCCATAAGCAAGATAAATTAGTCATACCATTCCTAAATAATTTAATTAACTACCACTGAAATAAATTAATTACTTATTACTTATAAATCTTGCTTATTTAACATTAGTTAATTATATTCAATTAATTAATCATCCCTTAATTATTCGTCTTGATTAATCATCCTTTAATTACAATATATACTTAACTCTTAATAAATTAATTAATCTTCATCATCACATCTAATAATCCCTTAATTACTCTTATAAAGTAATTAACAATAATTTATTTATCCTTAGTTAATTTTCAAATTAATTATTCTATAATTGATTAATTATCCTTTCATTAATCACACTCAATAACAATTATCCCTTGATTAGTTTCCTTAATCAATAAATCCTTAGTTAATTACTATATGTAATAAATCCTTAATTATTTCCACTAAGTAATTTTCCTTCAATTACTTTATCAAGTAAGTATCTCATTTGTTAATTATCTTTAATTAATTAACTTTAATCATTAATCAATTCAACCTTTATTTACAAATTAAATTAATTAATCCTTAACAAATTTATCTGTTAATTACTTACATTGAGTATTAATCATTTAAGTAATTACTTACGTATTCCCAAACATCTTATGTTAATTAATAACCTTTAATTTCATATATTAAGAAATTAACCTTATGACGTAAGATCGTATTTAATTGTAGATAAACATCTATTTCAATTTATTACTAATTCATCATTTAAACCTTATTCAAATGATATGCTTGAACTTAATTTTATACGAAGTCACTTGAGTCTCTTTTGGTTAATTAAGGTTAATACATAAATTTTAAGCACTTCCTAAAATATTAGGAAATATTTAGGAGTTTATAAACTGGATCAAAACTTTATTTGAAAACGTTTACTGGAAATTTATTTTATAATTTATCTTGACTTAAAAGTTTGATCATTACTCATATCAAAAACTTGTTAAATCTCCTTCTACATAGAAACACACACAACTTATTAAATCCATGTTATATAAACTAGTAGTATATACATTACATAAATTTTCTCTGTCACATGGGTCTGCATTTACTTCCCTAGTTCTAGCAAACACGTCACACTTTTATTTACTTCCTTATTCTTGCAAACACCACACATTTTTTAACACTTACTAAATACATCAACAGAGGCTACAGTTTCTCATCACTCACGCACTCTATCCAAGACAGGCCAAACATGCATGCTAGCTGACATACTCCCATCAAGGCATAGTTTGTTTGCATATATATATATATATATATATATATATATATATATATATATATATATATATATATCATGTGGTTGTTGTTAATAAAACTTGAATAAAGTTAAAACAATTTAAAAACTATTAGTCCCTACAATTACCATATGAACATCTATAGGCGAATACAAGTATATCCTGCTTTTAAACTTCAGACACAAATTAAGATTCTCTGCAAAATTTATAGTCATTCATATGTGCCCAGATACGAATTGTCAGACTATAGCATATAAAAGCAAACATGGACAGTATGTTCCTTTATGCACTTAAAAATGTAAAGTATCGAAACTACAAAGCAACTTACATACATCTTCATTTTAGATTATAATTTTTAGAAAGTTAGCATATCAGCTATCAACTAAATCAACTAATCAAGCTTCAAATCTAAACAAAGGTATTCCGGTATATACATATGCAACTGTTGATGAACAAATGGATTTATTGGGTTCACACCAAGTATTCCTTTCTATATTATTTCCAGTTGATAGGCAAAACACACCAAGAATATGACTTCAATCTTAACAGAAACATCTTCACAGACAGAGAAGTAAAGCATGGAACTATAGCAATCACTAATGCAAAATTTTAAACCGGTTTGTTTCTTTTTCCAATAGTTCACCCAGCGATGAACCGATGTAGCTTCATCGGTCGACCATTGTTTATAATATCTGGAGCAGACATTCCAGATCAGCCTCCGCCAGCCACTGCTTGGATTTCCAGCGTGGCTACCCACCTTTTTTTGTTTTGCACTGTTGACAAAGTATAAATGCATACAAGTCATGTTTTAACTAGATACTTTGTGTTACACAAAGGTTTTAGGAAATAAAATCAACAGGACTTAATCTCAGGCTTGGCTTCTAACAATACGAATTTCAAACTCAGCAACCATCGAGAATTTATCAAAACTATGTTGCTGTTAAATAGATGAAAATGCATAAAATTTTAGCGATTTCGCGTGAGTGTTACTCACCTAAATCGTTGCTGCAGAGATCGAAGCTAAAACCAAATCTTCGATCACCATGCTGCCATGCCTATCTGTCACGACTACCCTTACAGCGGCGCTGCTCCACAATGCGACGATCGATCGCATGAGCTAGGTCGCGGCCTCCAAAGCTCGGTCGTCTACGCAAACGTCGCATCGCGCTCAGAATTCACAAGTTAATGATTTGGGGATTAGGGATTTTTGATTGAGATAATTTGAAGCTATAAATTTTTTTATTTTATAAACTGATCTGCTAGAATAAGATCTGAAATTTGATGTAGTAGATAGATTGAAGAATGAAGAAAAAGAAAGGATGGATCGAGATAAGACTCTATAGCCTATTACCCTATTGTTATTAATATATATTAATATATCGAATCAAGAGAAACCAATGACACCTGTAAGTTGCATCTCACCATTTGTTTGCATTTATAAACATCATGTTTTGATATGGTTATATATATATTTTATCTATAATTTTAAATGTTTTCATAAACTTTTATATTAAATTTCTATTTAGTAATTACTCTCCTTAGGTTATATAAATAAAATATTTAAAACAAATTATGTTCTAATAAAATTATAAGTATATATATATTATATCTTATTTATTTTAAGATATTTTATTCTTTGAATTCCCAATTCAAGTTCAAATTATAATTTAATTTCTACTCATATATATATTCATATAACAACAATTCTCATTTGTTTTAAAAGATAATTTGTCAATTCTAAGTAATTATAATATGAGATTATCTCATAAATATTTATCCAAATATAAATAGTTATGATCAGATTTATTTGCTCAATCTATAAATCAACATTTCTGTTTATTGACCCAACTAATTATCAATATCCGATATTCAAAAATCCAGGTTATCACATTCCTTCCCCCTTTGAATCTTTTCGTCCTCAAAGAGGAACGAAGCCAGAATTTATTAAAATGCTTATTATCAGAAAAATTATCTTTGATTATTTTTAAAACACTTTAAAAATCTATATAATATTACTAAAATAGTTTTTTTATATAAGTGCTTTTATAACTCGATGTTTCGATAAGTCCATCCTTGTTCTCACAGAAATTGGTCATACGTCGATCAGGCGTAGGCTGAAAATCTTCAAGTACTTGGTAAACCCGTTTTCAACACCCAGTGAAACTATCTTGGAAAATAATTTTATTTGAAAATATACAAAACAGTTTTGAAATTAGCTAAAATATCTTTGGTGAGAATGCTCTGGAAATCATTACCCCCATCCATGGTCGCAGTTACATTCCAGAGTTACGTTGCCATCGCAGCAAAAGTCCATGTACCTAAAGGCACTCCGCGCCCCTCGATTACGCCATGGAACCCACAACAGATCGCAGTTACATTCCAGGGTTACGTTTTCATAGCAGCAAAAGTCCATGTAACTGTAGGCATCAGCGCCTCGATTTTCGCTGTCGAAATGAAACTTCTCCACTCCTACATAGGTCGCAGTCTACCGATGTAAAATCAAACGCAGACTATTGGCTCTCAGCGGCACACACGACTTTCGCTATGTTACCATAGGTCACAGTCTACCGATATAAAATCAAACGCAGACTGTTGGCTCTCAGCGACACACATGACTTTCGTTATGGTCTGCAGTAGATCGCAGTGACATAGAGTTACACTGTCGTCATAGCATAACCCAAATGCCTCTGTAGGCATCAGCGCCCCTTGACTTTCGCTACACACTACTCATAATCCTCAGGAACTAGTTTTGTACGGACTCCTCACAGGATCAACTTTAGAACTCCCCCTTAGGGTTCAAGGCAGCACCACCGGGTGGCACTCCTGAGAAGTTCATTTCAAGGGAACGCCTTTTTCCCCAGAGCCATTATCAAAACACTTTATACTATACACATATAGTATCTTTCAAATCATACACCTAGTATGATCTCATACAAAGCTCCTTTACACAAAATAGATTATCCCAAAATCGATAATTCTCAAACTAGGCTTTCCAAATTCCAATATTGATTTTACCCAAAAATCAAAAGCCTTTCCAAATCCAAAGGTTCCCAAAACCTTTTTCCAAAATTCTCATAAGATCCTTTATATATATATATATATATATATATATATATATATATTTTCTTTAAAAACTTTGGATCATTTTAATCTTGTATAAAACTTCTTTTATACTTCAAATACTTCAAAATTCTTTTCTTCCGGCAATAGATTCAACAAGGGAAGTTTTATTTCATATAATAAAGATATATAACTTTGTTTATTCAAAATTAATTATTCAAATTTGATTACTCACTTTTTCTTTTTTTTATACAGTTGTTTCCATCTTACTTATCATCATAAAAATATCCAATTTTCACTTTTATCCATTGTATATTTCACAAAATATACTTTCATTTCAAAAGAAATCATTTCACATTTCTTATTCACAAATTTCAATATCAATTTCATTCAAATCCGTACGATGTACACATATCATCAGTACGCCATACCAATCCGATCGCTCACTCGATCCAACAATTTCACTTCCGAACTAGCATCGTCCACCCGACTTCCTAGTGCGGACACAGATCTGGTTTCTTGATCAGAAACCGTCATTCTCCTTCCATATCCATAACTATGATAGAGAACATCCAAAACCAATCAAAAATCCATATCCAGGTTCGCCATCGGAAATTGAGTGAAAAATCCCAACTCGTATCGATATAACTATCTCGAAATTCTGTGCTCGAATCTAGATCATATCACTATGCGAATAGAATAATATACGTACATCCTACGTATTTAACTTCATTGATTATTAACTAAATCAATTTCTCTTTCTATTCACATTTCTTTAATTTCATTCACTTATTTACATTTGCCTTAATCCCCATTTGGATTATCACCTCTATTCTTATCTCAATTAGGTATTCAATCATAAACAGTTTAAACTCTGTCCAGCTTAAATTTAAAAATAGCTTGAAAAGTTTAAAAATAGATAAGTAATTGAAAAATAGTAATTAAGTTACAAAACAGTTGAAAAATTGTTAAATAGTTCCAAAAATAATTGTAAACAAGTATAAGATAGTTTTAGGTTTTAAAAAAAAGTTGTATATAGTAAATAGTCTGGAACAATAGATTTATATTAAAACAATTTATTTGAAAATAGTCCAGAGCCAAACTGTTCAATTCCTAATCTCCACTCCCATCAATTCAATTTAAATTTCCACTTCCATTTAAATTAACTCAATTCCAATTCAAATTGATCCCAATTCCAATCAATTGCCAATTTCCAATTAACTTTCAATTTCAATTTAAATTAAGTTAACTTCCATTCTCATCCCAAAATTCAAATCAACTTCCTATTTGAATTTGAACTCATTTAACTTCAATTTCTTTTCATATTATCCAATTCAAATTTCCATTTGAATTTTTTTTAACTTATCCATCTTCAATCATAATTCTAATTAATTCAAGTCAAATTCAATTTAAACTAGTTCAATCCAAATTTCAAATTTAAACCATCCCGAATTATATAAATTCGAGTTATATTTCGAATGTTGATTTAATCCTTTAAATCAAATCAACTTATATCTTTAAACCATTTAATTTTGAATCCAAATTCCATTTTTAACCTATTTCAAAGTTCAAATAATAATTCAAATCCTTTTTAAACAACTAAATCTTTGAAATTCAACTTATCACCAAATTTAAATTTTGAAACCAAACCATTGAAGTTTTATCTTAAACATTCAAATCTTAAATCCAAAATGATTCCATTTTATCTTGGTAATGGACATATTACCACACCCCATTTCCTTATTCATTTAAACAAATCCAATTTTCATCTTAAAGATTATTAATAACAACGGGATGGTATTATTCAAATTGTTTAAAACATCCATCCATTTCCAACTTCTAGATCTCAAACCCATTTGAGATCACCCAAATTCCCATTTCAAATTAACCATTTAACTTCCCAAGTTAAACCCCAATTTCATGTTGAAATTTCTAATTCAGGTTGCTTATTAAATTATTTAACTTTCCCAAAGTTGAATTCAATTTACTTAATCCGGTCAATTAACACAATTTGAATTCCCATTCAAATTTTAAACTTCGGATTAATAATCTTATAAGTACAAAGACTTATCACCTTGGATATCACATCTCATTCCAAATTTAAAACTCAACATTTAGAGTTTATTTCAAACCATCTTTGATATTGTGTATATTCCTCATATATACATATTATTTCCTTTACATACGAGGTCATCCTTCAATTTTAAACCACTTTTGGTTTTTAGTTCAAATCAAATTTTCAAACAACCCATTGTTTGCAACAAGTCTCTTTTATTCAAATAATACTTATTTATTATTTCTTTTAGCACTTTGAAATAATTTTCAAATTTCTGGACCTAGATTTAAAATTTCACAATTTAGGTTCATCTTCAATTCCAATTTAAAGTCATACTTATCCAAATGTTCTACTTCCTTAAAACATTTCATTTTACTTACTCATTAACACACATTTCATTATTAAACACAACAATCATTTATGATAATAACCAAGATTATTGCAACTGGAATCCAATTCATTATTATTTTATTCTGAAACTCTTCTTCCAATTCAAGATTTCAATTTCAGTTTGAATCCATTTCAAACTTATCTTTATTTAATTTCAGTTTGGTTGTATTATATTACTTCTTAATTAAATTCCAATAATTTAACAACCAATCACCTTAATATTTATTAGAAGGAAATATTGCTTTATATATTAAAATATATTCTTATATAAAATCATTTAAAATCTTTATATAAGCAAATAACAAGTACGCTCTCATATATATACACTCAGCTCATTCTAGGGTACCATTGACCCTATCCTCAATGAGTAATCCCACCAGAGCCAAGATTCTCGCTTAACCTTCGGATCTGATACCAACTGTAACGACCCGGAATTTTCGATCCCAAAAACTCCAGATAGTTAGGGAAAGAAGAAAGAGAAAGAAGAAGAAGAAGAAAATACAACAATGGTTCTCACATTCGCATCAGATGAAAATATAATATCAAATAATAACAGTTTACAAAGAATTCTATATCTGTCAAATACATTTATAATACATTAGAGTTACACATTTATATACAGACACTGGATATACATAATCATCATGTCTCAGATATACAACAATATAATACAGCAGAAACACTCCTTACGTTCTTGCCATCCAGCTCGCCTCTTGAGCTCCAGAACGTCCTTACCTGAAAATCTGTAATACTCGGTTTGACCCGAGCATTACATCAAAGTAACACCCGGGTCAGGCTGGAAACCAGCGTGAGTAAACTCATCTAACGAGGAATACAAAGCATACAACTTATATAAAACTCGAGGTAACTCGTATCGATTTACAAATTCACAATTTGTTATAGACGTCACGTATTTTACACATCAATTTCTACGTACCAAAACTTAGATTAAATAGTCCAATTCACATACCAGGGATAACAAATAATCTAAGGCATCTAAATATCATTCAATCATCCATAAGCAAGATAAATTAGTCATACCATTCCTAAATAATTTAATGAACTACCACTGAAATAAATTAATTACTTATTACTTATAAATCTTGCTTATTTAACATTAATTGATTATATTCAATTAATTAATCATCCCTTAATTATTCATCTTGATTAATCATCCTTTAATTACAATAAATACTTAACTCTTATTAAATTAATTAATCTTCACCATCAAATCAAATAATCCCTTAATTACTCTTATAAAGTAATTAACAATAATTTATTTATCCTTAATTAATTTTCAAATTAATTATTCTATAATTGATTAATTATCCTTTCATTAATCACACTCATTAACAACCATCCCTTGATTAGTTTCCTTAATCAATAATTCCTTAGTTAATTACTATATGTAATAAATTTTTAATTACTTCCATTAAGTAATTTTCCTTCAATTACTTTATCAAGTAATTATCTCATTTGCTAATTATCCTTAATTAATTAACTTTAATCATTAATCAATTCAACCTTTAATTACAAATTAAATTAATTAATCCTTAACAAATTTATCTGTTAATTACTTACATTGAGTATTAATCATTTAAGTAATTACTTACGTATTCCCAAACGTCTTATGTTAATTAATAATCTTTATTTTCCTATATTAAGAAATTAACCTTAAATGACTTAAGACCGTATTTAATTGTAGATAAACATCTATTTCAATTTATTACTAATTCATCTTTTAAACCTTATTCAAATGATACGCTTGAACTTAATTTTATACGAAGTCACTTGAGTCCCTTTTGGTTAACTAAGGTTAATACATAAATTTTAAGCACTTCCTAAAATATTAGGAAATATTTGGGAGTTTATAAACTGGACCAATATTTTATTTGAAAACATTTACTAGAAATTTATTTTATAATTTGTCTTGCCTTAAAAGTTTGATCATTACTCTTATCAAAAACTTGTTAAATCTCCTTCTACATAGAAACACACACAACTAATTAAATCCATCTTATATAAACTAGTAGTATATACATTACATAAATTTTCTCTGTCACATGGGTCTGCATTTACTTTCCAAGTTCTTGCAAACACGTCACACTTTTCTTTACTTCCTTATTCTTGCAAACACAGCACACATTTTTTTTTACACTTACTAAATACATCAACAGAGGCTACAGTTTCTCATCATTCGCACACTATCCAAGACAGTGCCAAACATGCATGCTAGCTGACATACTCCCATCAAGGCACAGTTTGTTTGCATATATATATATATATATATATATATATATATCTTAGGTGGCTGTTGTTAATAAAACTTGAATAAAGTTAAAACAATTTAAAAACTGTTAGTCCCTACAATTACCATATCAACATCTATAGGCGAATACAAGTACATCCTGCTTTTAAACTTCAGACACAAATTAAGATTCTCTTCAAAATTTATAATCATTCATATGTGCCCAGATACGAATGGTCAGACTATAGCATATAAAAGCAAACATGTACAATATGTTCCTTTTTGCACTTAAAAATGTAAAGTATCGAAACTACAAAGCAACTTACATGCATCTTCATTTCAGATTATAATTTTTAGAAAGTTAGCATATCAGCTATCAACTAAATCAACCAATCAAGCTTCAAATCTAAACAAAGGTATTCTGGTATATACATATGCAAGTGTTCATGAACAAATGGATTTATTGGGTTCACACCAAGTATTCCTTTCTATATTATTTCCAGTTGATAGGCAAAACACACCAAGAACATGACTTCAATCTTAACAGAAACATCTTCACAGACAGAGACTTAAAGCATGGAACTATAGCAATCACCAATGCAAAATTTTAAACCAGTTTGTTTCTTTTTCCAATAGTTCGCCCACCGATGAACCGATGTAGCTTCATCGGTCGATCAGTGTTTATAATATTTGGAGCAGACATTCCAGATCAGCCTCCGCCAGCCACTGCTTGGATTTCCAGTGTGGCTACCCACCTTTTTTTGTTTTGCACAGTTGACAAAGTATAAATGCATACAAGTCATGTTTTAACTAGATACTTTGTGTTACACAAAGGTTTTAGGAAATAAAATCAACAAGACTTAATCTCAGGCTCGGCTTTTAACAATACGAATTTCAAACTCAGCAACCATCGAGAATTTATCAAGACTATGTTGCTGTTAAATAGACGAAAATGCACAAAATTTTAGCGATTTTGCGTGAGTGCTACTCACCTAAATCGTTACTGCAGAGATCAAAGTCAAAATCAAATCTTCGTCACCACGCTGCCATGCCCATCTGTCACGACTACCCTTACAGCGGCGCTGCTCTACAATGCGACGATCGATCACATGAGCCAGGTCGCGGCCTCCAAAGCTCGGTCATCTGCACAAACGTCTCATCGCGCTCAGGATTCACAAGTTAATGATTTGGGGATTAGGGATTTTTGATTGAGATAATTTGAAGCTATAAATTTTTTTATTTTATAAACTGATCTGCTAGAATAAGATCTGAAATTTGATGTAGTAGATAGATTGAAGAATGAAGAAAAAGAAAGGATGGATCGAGATAAGAGTCTATAGCCTATTACCCTATTGTTATTAATATATATTAATATATCGAATCAAGAGAAACCAATGACCCCTGTAAGTTGCATCTCACCATTTGTTTACATTTATAAACATCATGTTTTGATATGGTTATATATATACTTTATCTATAATTTTAAATGTTTTCATAAACTTTTATATTAAATTTCTATTTAGTAATTACTCTCCTTAGTTTATATAAATAAAATATTTAAACAAATTATGTTCTAATAAAATCATAAATGTGTGTATATATATATTATATCCTATTTATTTTAAGATATTTTATTCTTTGAATTCCTAATTCAAGTTCAAATTCTAATTTAATTTCTACTCATATATATATTCATATAACAACACATTCACATTTGTTTTAAAAGATAATTTGTCAATTCTAAGTAATTATAATAGGAGATTATCTCATAAATATTTATCCAAATATAAATAGTTATGATCAGATTTATTTGCTCAATCTATAAATCAACATTTCTGTTTGTTGACCCAACTGATTATCAATATCCGATATTCAAAAATCCAGGTTATCACAATGTCGAACGTCATAGAGTCCCTACCGTAGAGACGGGACCAGATTGTAAGAAGTTTGAGCGGATAGGCTTATTTAATCGCCCTTAACTTAATAAGCAAATGATCTGGAGAGATCATTCCCATGAACTGAAACAACAAACGATCCTGAGAGATCGTCCCCTAAACTAACATTAAATGATCTGAAGAGATCACGCATTAAACTTAAACGGTCCAAAGAGATCGAAGTTTAAAACAGATTTGATTTTGCAAAAAGGATTTGAATGCCTTATAAATAGAATAAAATGGATAAATCCTAGATGAACACAGGATGATTTTGATATATGATGTAATATGATATGATTTTGATCTTTGAATAAATCTAAGTGGTAATGATGTAAATCTCAGACGAACACGGGATGACTAGAGATGCATAATGTAATTAGAGACATGTGATGTAACAAATTTGAATGAAACTGGAATGATTGTGATGTATAGATTACATTTAGATAGAGTCCAGAGTCTTAGGCTATAACAGATTTGGAATGACTTGTGATTGATGAAAGAATCTAAAGGAATTGGATGATTCACCAAGGATAAACAGCTGGAAAGCTCAACAATCGAAGACTCATAACAGAAAGTTTTTTTTGGAGCAAAGCTTACCTTTCATTCAAAAGATGAACTTTGGGGGGGGGGGGGGGTGGGGGCAAGTGTTAACGGGGTTTTTAACCCAACAGAATTCAAAAGGAGTTAAAACATTTAGATTAAGTCAGAATGACTCAAAGCTTGACCTGACGACCTAAAAGTGCAACACAAAGAAACATAAGAAGTTTGGCCTAGAATAAAGCTAACTATTCGGATTGATTTCGATCTGATCCAATTGGATCGGTACTGATATGAAATGTTGACTCATGGTTCCTTCTAACCACTTGCATTGCATTCCTACTAAGTTCACCTATCAAGTTTGGTAATAGTCCAAGCAACCTAGTTCAAGAAGTGAAGGCCCATTCAAATACCTACCCACTTTTGACCTGGAGCAACTTAAAATGGACTTACAGAAATCTTACGGACTTGTATTGACTTGAAATTTGGAAGGGACACCTAAAAGATATAAAATAAGGCTCACAAAAAAATGAAGCCACTTTGCCAAGCCAGTTTTGATTGGCACCGATCCAAACTCATCGGATCGTCTGATTCATGTAGATTAGGCTCCACCACCTATGATCCATAATGCAGGTCCCACACATTCTCTAGAAGCTACCTACAAAGTTTTGTCTGATTCTGATAAGTACTGAGCGAGTTATGGATGGATCTCCTCCAAATTGAGCTAGTTTGACGGATCAGGCCCGACCCACCTAGGTTAGGCCCCACCTTATGAGATCCGATTTGAAGGATCTCCTACTCATCTGAATTGCATGTATGAAGTTTTGTGTCATTTGGTTAAGCATTGAGTCATTTATGGCTAGATCTCCTACGACCCAGAAGAAGATACAAAAATAAGCAAAGGGTTTGGATCACCGCCGATCCGACTCAATTGGATCATCGCCCATCCAAATACTTAGCTCAGATCCTCATAAGATCCGATTTGGAGTCTATTTTACTCATGTACATTGCATGTATGAAGTTTTGTATTATCTGGTTAAGTATTGAGTGAGTTATGTATGGACCTTCTACGAAGGGATGGATTGGATGATCTATGAAGATGAACGATCAAACTAACTCCGAACGACTTGATATTCGAACAAGGCACTCAATTATGGGATAGGAACAGAACCAAATTAAGAAGACTCAAAAATTGCACAAGTTTTTGGATTGGTACCGATGCGATCCAATCGGATCAGTAACGATTCGAAAAGTTAGCTCTTAAACCACCAAACTTCTAGAACGACCTCTGCATGATGACTATAGGCTTTTGGTAAAGTGGCACTGGCCCAAATGCTCTCTAACCCCTACAAATACTATCCTATCCACAATAGTAGAGGTGATCTAATTTCTGCAAAAGCACTGCCATTATTTCTTTACTCTTCTTCTTTCACATAACAACCATTAAGGGACAATTGAGATTCTTATTTTGTCTCTAACAATGGTGGCTTGATCTAATTTAGGACAAGAGAATTATATTGTAATCTAAATTTTTTTTTAATAGAAGTTGATCAACAAAAAAATATATAAAGTGGACGTAGGCTTCATTAACAGCCGAACCACTATAAAAATCTCTTGTCTCTTTACCTTTTCTACTATTTACTATTGCATTTTCTATTTCATTTTCCTTGATAAACAGGGTTGGTGCTTTCACACTCAAACAAGGATGTTAATCCGTTTTTTGGGTTAACAGGTACATATATTTAGCTTTGAAATCAATCTTGTTCATAATTAAGTTGTCAATTTCTATTATACACTTTGTTATATGGAGATATAATAAATTTATCTATAAATTTAAAGTATACAAACAAAAGATATCTTTCAATAAAATTTAATGTCATTATAGTTGTAGATAGTTGCAATCACGAATAATTAATCACAATATAAAGTAACATTTTGAATTAAATATTCTCAGTCAAAGTTTTTCATGAAAGGATGCCGATTCATCCATTGAGACTTTGTACGTAATGCTCTTCAAATGTTGGGTAATGTATTACTCATGGATGATAGGGGCACCAAAGAGGTTACATACTTGTAGTTATTGGATAACTATGGAATGACCCATCCAAGGGTTTTCTGTTAGTTGATGGCGACTAGGTCAAATGAGAAATTTCAATGTAACGATGATACACAGTTCTCTCAACTTGAGAATAATATAGGACTACGTGAACACTCCACTTTGATAGGTGTTAAATCATGGAATGATGACCATCTAGCAACTATAATTGGATCCGAGTAAAAGCATAAGAAATGAAGTACATTAGAGAATTAGTCTCCTTAGTTATGTGAGGTCACTATCATAGTCAACTTAGTCAACTGAAAGTCAAAATCTCTTGCTAGAGTAGAATGGTTAATAATAAATGTTATTATTAAACCAAGGACTTTATTTTGGATTGATCAAGTTAAATATGAATAAAATTGGAATTTTGACCAATATCAAATTTCATGTATCTTAAAGTGATATAGTGTCGATAAAGAGAATGTGTGTAGATAATCGTTATTAAAAGGGTTTAGCTTAAGAATATGTAAAATTGGATTTTACCGATGAGATCTATAAGCGATGAGTTCGGCCAAATTGTCACATCACTAACTAACATGATGTATGAACATTAATATTTGAATTGTTCGAATATTAGTTGCTAAATGAGTTAACGCCTATGAGGTGCACAACTGAATCTATTCAGTTTTTGAAACACCACCTAATTTCGTTAGTTTATAATAGTTATAAATTAATTAAGCTAATTAATATTTAGATAAATATTAGTTATGAGCATATTTAGTATTTGGGTTGTATTTAGTGAATAGTTAACTCCTAGAAATATTCTGGATACTATTAGTATTAATTGGATGCATATATAAATATTATATGTGTGTGTATAAATTTTCGATATCAATATACATTTAAATTGAATTTAGATAGAATTGATTACAACATGGGTTTTGAATGTTATTTGGCCCACTAAGGAAAGGTGGTAAAAACGGATCTTGGGGTTGGACTTAGCAAGAGAAAATAGTGGAATATTTTCTTCCATTGGTTCCTCTATATAAGCGACTCAAGCCTACACTTTCTTTTCTACTTTTTGCTCCTTTTCCCTTCATTCTTATTCGGTCCTAGCATAGCCAAACTTATCGTAGCTGAACTCCATTTCCACCATCCTAAATACATAACACCTAATTTTAAGTAATGATGCCTCGAAGGTTGCAAATTCTAGTGGAGATCTAGGAGAGCTAGGAGCTTTTTTGGATCAACGTGTGTTTATCAAGCAACACCTTTTTTAGGTATGATTTAACTTACATATATTACTATTATGTGCTCTTTATTACAATATATATATCATTTCCATGCTTTAGTTTATATTTAATTTCAATAATTTAAATAAATATTTAAGTGCATTTATTTATTTTACAAATAACATATTTATAATATTTAGTTTCAACCATATAATTATTTTCAAATATGTAAAAAAATTCTAAATCAAAAATGTATTTTTTTAATAATTTAGAATTACTATTTATTAGTTAGTATCATTTTCGGTTTATATTATATATTAATTTAAAACTGAAAATAATATATAAAACATTTCTAAACTATAATTGCTTTCTGCCGTTTAAAAATAAATTTGGCTGATATATATATATATATATATATATATATATTATAATATAAATAAAGTGATAATTTTAAATTAAATGTGTGTGTATTTGTTAAGATTGCTTAAGGCTTTTATGAAATGAAATCAAACAAATATATATTTATTGCCAAAAGTATTATATATTATTCATACATAATTTTATAAAATTTATCTATACTAAAAATATTATATATATATATATGTGTGTGTGTGTGTGTGTGTGTGTGTGTGTATGATTAAATTAATTAAAAATCATTCTCAACCACATTATATTTAAATTAATATACCTGTTTTATAAAAATATTACTTAGTCAAATATAAGATATTTTGCAATTTGTGATTAATATCTTAGATCCAGATTTGAATTTTAAATATATATTCACCAAATCAAAACTAGATAATTTATTTAAAAATTCAAATTTGAAATTCTTGACTTTGTCCATTATATGTGATATTTTACAAAATTATATTTATTTTTTGTTAAACATAAATTTTGAAATAAATTATTTGTATATATTTAATATTTAACAGTTTAACTATAGCAATCAAATCTTAGTATACACACACAAACAGACACACATCTACATACATATACATGTGTATGTATATCTATATGTATATGTGTGTGTGTGTGCGCATGACCATGCTTTTGTTTGTTATTATATGCATTACATATATATGTTATAACACATATGTATGAATATATATAAGATATATTCATATTTATACACATGTAGTATTTAGTTAATATTGATAAATTAAATGAAAAATAAAATAATTAAAGAAAATATGATTTTATTAAACAACTAGATTGGATCTAATGTTAACTAGTTGATCTTGTAGGTCCACTAAGATCTAATTAGGGATTTTTTTTGAAATCTACTCAATTCACCCATTACGAACAGAGCCAGCTCCAATAATTAGCATTAGATCCAATCTACGTTATAAAATTTATTAAAATTCTTATGAGTAAGTAAAACATACTAGTTTGAATTAAAATTCAATGTTTGGGATTTTCCAAATTCAAATCCAATTTTGACCAACTCAAAATATTTTTATACTTAAAATTAAAATCAAATTGACTATTTCAAAATGTTTTGAAATTTAAAATATCAAAACAGATATCTAAATGTTGACTAATTCAAATATATTAATTTTAATATATATTAATATTAATTTTGGCTTAAAAAAATAAAGATAATATATGTATATATACATATATTATAAATATAATTTTATATAGAGTAAATAATATATTTATTAATAAATAATCAAATTAGTTTTGGAATAATTTCTTCTTTTTTGTTTCAAAACCATGAGAAAAATAGATTTTAAATACAACGAAAACATATAATATATAAATTTATATTATCTTAGCCAAAAATTAATAAAAATATAAATTTAATTTACAAACTATTTATATAAGAAAATATTTGGTTGAATATTAACATTATACACATTTATTTTATTCATTTGCAATATTGATATTAATATGTTATAATTTAAAATAAATCAAAATAATTATATATTAATTTCTAAATCATTAAATAAAATTATATGTATGTATGTATAAACTTAGCGACAACATATATGTATATATATATATATATGGTGTAGGGGACATATAAATTATAAATAAAAATTATATTTATAAAATTGATCGATCCCCTTTATTCGTAACACTTTGATCTTAAATAACTCATAGAACTTTTGATTTAGCACCTGAACGAGCAACCAAACTGGTGTACCACCTTTTAAAACATGTATTTAGATGTTTGGAATAATGGGGAGTTTGGCCTTGAGATGATGGGGTTACTAACGATGAGATGGCAGCTGGGGTTCAAGAGGAAAAGATCTTGGTATGGGTTGTTATTTATAAAGAGAGAGAAAAATAAATATCGAACACCTTTTACTCAATATCCTATAACATTTCAAACTAGATACAAGACTCTTTCTCTCTTCTAGGCCGGCCATACCACGTCCAAACATAGGTCAAAAAATTCTTCTAGCCCGTTTGGTAATTGTTTATATTTAAAACTTATTTAAATATGCATCGATATCATATGTATGTACATATGCACATATAACATTTTTATATACATCCAAACAATTACTAACGGCATGCAGAAAATTTCTAGGAGTCGTCCTATTTACTAAAACCACCCTAGAGATCAAATACGTTAATAATTAATATTTTCTAATTATTAGTTAATTTAATTAATTTATAGCACTTTATAGACTAATTAAACGGTGTAGTATTTCGAAGAATCTACAGATGCGGTTGTGTGATTCACAAGTATGAATTCAATCAGCGACTAATATTGAAGAAGTCAAATATTAACATTCCAACGTCATCTTTGTTGATGGTGTGACAGTTTGGCTGAATTCAATGCTTGTAGACCTTTTCGGTAAAATCAAAATTTAGAACACCTTAAGCGGTATTGTTAAGGGATGATATAATACACACACATTCTTTTCATCAATGCTAAGTCACTTTAGGATATATAGAGTTTGGTATTGGTTAAAACTCCAATAATATCATTTAACTATTCAGTATATTTACGAAGTAATTGTTCAATTATAACATTTTTTGAGAGAAATGCGTGATCCTCTAAAAGTAGAGGAGAGCGCACATGTACGTATATATCATCAAAAACAAAGGAGCTGCCAACATGTCTGGCAGGTGACGAAACATAATACAGAGAAAAACTAAGAAAATAAACTCAGGTAACTTCTTAAATGAGCTCCGGCAAGGCCACCACCCATTACACCACAATATCGAACTCCGGCAAGGCCATTGCCCGATATGAAGTGTTAAAAGTACCCAAAAAAATTCCATGATGCAACCAAATGCACGAGAGAGATCACCAAGCAGCTGCACCAAAGAATGAACGCCTAGCTGCAAATGTTGATGATCCAGAAAGAACGCCTTACTGCAAACACGGATGATCCAGAATGAACGTCTAACTGCAAACGTGGATAATCCAGGATGAACACCTCACTTCAAATGCGGATGATCCGAAACGAATGCCTTACTCCAAACGTGGATGATCCAGAAAGAACATCTTATTGAAATCCTGGTGACAGAAACCTAGAGACCCTACAAATAGAATTCTAGCACTATTTTGGCCTAAACCAATATCTGTATATGGAACTACACAAAAAATAAGAATAATACACATATATGTATATAAAAAAAAATTTATGCACACATATATATGTATTAATGAATAAAAGTACTAAAACTAAAGAAAAAAATCATAAAATAGCAAACAAAATAAAATAAGAGATAGACAAAACAGGAACAAAACTCGTTAAGCAACAACTAAACTGACTCAAAAATATATAAATATATGTATTAACATTATGCTCCTTTGATCAAAAAAACATTTTGATAATCAGTAAAATCATCATTCAAATTCGAATAAATGCTAATGCTGTAATTATTAATGTTAAAAATATTATTTTTTTGCTTAAATAACACAATGCTTTTTCTAACACTATTAAGGTATTCTTTAAAAACTTTATTTTTAGCCAATCTATATTTTGGATTTGAGATTCAATTGAAACAATATGATGCTATCATAAATATCGATTAATTAATATAACCATTATTATTATTAAATAGCCTCTGGCTTCACTCAAACCAAATACACCAATATATTATAATGAATAAAGTATTTGATAAAAATCTGCAGTCTTTTTAAACTTAAATCTTAAGTTATTCCAGTAAAAATCACAATCAGTAACTTTTGTTGTAAGAATAAAGTTAAAGATTTTAAGAGTATTATTAAGAATGTTGCAAGTATCCATACAATCATAATATAAATGATTAATATCTTCAAAATGCAACTTACAAAAAGTACATATACTATTAATTTGCAAATTTGTCCTTTTAAAAGTTCAATAATATTCAGCTTCTCGTGCACGATTAACCGCCCATGAATCTTAGCTTTTGTTGGAGCATTATTTTTCCAAATAAGATTAAAAGTATTATTAGTAATGCTCGAGATATTAAGAAATTTATACAAAGAATATGTAGTGAATTTCTTACCATTATCCCACTCCCAGTTAATAATATCATTTTCGTTACCAATATTATATAAATTCAATCTTGCACATAATAAAGAAAATTTCCTAAGAGTTGTACCTTCTAAGATTCTATTAAAACTAAAGTTCCAAGGGGGGTCATTGTCCAAAGCAAAAACATCTTTAACTAAAGCATTTCTAAAGCTACAAATTTCAAAAAGCTCTTTAACTTCAACCTTAAGAGGAATGACAGATAACCAACTATCATGCCAAAAAGAAGTAATATTTCCAGAATGAACAATCTATTAGTACCAAGATTGAATATCTTATGACATTTTACAATAGATTTCCAAAAATTAGACAATTGATTGTTAATAGAAAGTGTAATATGGTATAAATTATTACTATCATTATAACAATGTTTAGCTATAATTTCTTTCCAACTAGAATTATCATTTATATCCTTAAATTTCCATAACCACTTCCATAATAAAGGAAAATTCATATTACGTAAATTAGTAACACCTAATCCTCCTTCCTTTTTCGATTTACAAACAGTTTTCCAATTAACTAAACATTTTAAACTACTGTTAGGATTATCGCCACTATATAAGAAATCCCTTCTAATTTTATCAATTTTGTTAATCACCCAATCTGGGAAAAGATGCATAGACATCCAATAAATCAGAAGAGTAGATAAAACATAATTAATGAGGACTATTCTATGCGCTCTCGATAAAAACCTACCATTCCAATTAGAAATTTTATTTTTAATTTTATCTATAATAATTAAACAATCATCATGCTTAAGTTTAGATGGCCTAATCAAAAATCCAAGATAATCAAAAAGCAAATTCGTAGTTTTACAATTTAGCGTATTAGCGATTAAACCTTCAACCTTATCAACATCATTTATTATTAAAACCAAACTTTTATCGAAATTTATTTTTATCCCAAAAAGAAGTTCAAAGCTATATAAAATAAATTTAAGGGTAATGACATGATTAGGCAAATGAGAAGTAAATAATAAGATATCATACGTAAATTAAAGAACAGAGAAACCATTGCGTGAGATTTCACTACCAACACACCCTAAAGAACCATCTCCAATCGCTTCTCTAATCTCTAATAATCATAGCTAAAACGTCTGCAACTAAGTTAAACAAGAGAGGCGATAAAGAATTACCCTGCCTTGAGCCATGTTTTGACTGAATTTTATTTCCTAAATTCCTTTAACCATAATACTAGAATTACCAATTTTAAGCAAAGTCATAATCTAACCAATCCATTTGTGACTAAACCTCTAATCAGTAACATATCAATTAGAAAATCTCAATCAACCGAGTCGAAAGCTTTTGCAAAGTCCATTTTCAGAAGTGCACATGTAATGTTATTTTTATAACAGTGATTAATGTACTCTTGAACAACAGCTGCTCCATCGGTGATATTTCTACCCTTAATGAAAGCGGTTTGTGAGCAATCAATAAGATCATTCATTCTTATACTCAGTCTATTAGCTAAAACTTTTGAAATAATTTTCACATAACAATTAATTAAAGAAATTGGTCTAAAATCTTTTAAATTATTAGCATCGATTTTTTATGTAATAGAATGGTGTTTGCAAAATTAAATCTTCCTAATTGAAGCTTCCCATTATACAAATCATTAAACATGCTAATTAAGTCAAAATTTAAAACATCCCATCGGGACTTGGAGCTTTATCACTAGGCATGTCATTAATAGCCTTCAAAATCTCCTCTTCAGTAAAATGATTATCAAAGTCGGAATGGTTAATTCTAGAATAAATAGGATAAAGATCATTACATCTGAATAAATAGGATAAAGATCATTACATCTAACATTAATTCTATGTTTATTCTTATTGCCAAAAATATCCCTATAGTAATCAGTATTGGCCTTTCCTTCGGTCAACCAATTCAATATTATGTACAAAAATAGAATTAATTGTATTGCTACATTTTCTACCATTATCCATATTATGAAAAATATTTGTATTATTATCACCTTCATTAATCCATTGAATTCTAGATCTTTATTTTCTCATAACCTCTTCTTATAGCTCTTCTTTTAAATTCGTGAGAACATTATGCTCTCCAAGATTAAGATGCCTAGTTTCTTCTATCTTGTTAATTTTAAGTATTTCAGAAAGTAAAATTTCTATTTTAATTTTGATACTACCAAAAACATTCTTACTCTAATTTTTAAGAAAATTACTAAGACTCCTAAGTTTTAAAGCAAATTATTTTGCAGAATTATCTGAATTTTTGATATTATAAAAATTCATTGATATCCATTTACTGTTAATCAGATTAGAGAAATTAGATTCTAATAACCACATTTTTTCAAATTTAAAAGCTTTATTAACAAATTTATGATGATCACACATTAGAATGATAGGGCAATGATCATAAGAGGTATATGGCAAGCCAGGGACTCTACAAATGAAACGACCCTGACTCGACCTTTGAAAATCGACACCGAATATATCATCCGTATTCAAATGCCGCAGATCAAACGTCGAATCTGGTTCGCCGGAGCTTATAACACATTAAGTGCAATAACACAGCGGAAGAAAAGGAACAATATCATTGATATACAACAGTGAATTACAATAATGATACAATCGAATATCAAATACAATCAGAGATACAAGGCAGCGGAAAATAACATAAGTAGATGGTCTAGACTTTACAACCATCGACAGCGGAAAGTTAATTCCAATAGGATTCCAAGTTAGAAAGCGAGAATCCAATATCTAGCGACTCCGTTGCCAAAGCTCTAAAGCTAGAAAGACCCTAATCCAAAAGCAGTTATACCCAAACCATAAGCTCAAACCCCCATCACGGTGACTTAAGCAAGGTCAGCCATGAATGCTGAAGTGAAGCAAATGCGATCCACAAATCCAAAGGCTTCGAAGGCTGTCGAATCTACACCTACTATTTGATTATCTGAAAAACCCAACTCTAGATTGTCTGTGTGGAAAATTATGGGCACTCAGAGTTTATGAAGGGAACAATAAACTCCGGGTTAGTCATGAGACTGGTATGAGCAAACAAAAATAGTTTATCTTTAAAATAAACAACAAATGAATGTAAAATTGAAAACCACAATGCTTTTTGGAATATGAAACTACCATAAGGCCTCGCGCCGCACACACCATGCAAACGCAGAATTGGAGGAGATTTCTCCTTATGATAGTCAAACATGCTTGATACACGAAAACTATTTGATATTATTATTAGTGCATAGTGGAAAATATTTGCAAGTATAATATTAATCTTAGCCAGCATATGTACCATTATAGTATGCCTACTATAGCTACCATGTTAAATGGCAGGTTCTACAACTAAAATCGTACAAGGCGCGTATTGGTGATTGGATTTCCAACAAATTGTCAGGCTAAGAAACTTCCTATTGCCACATGGGTACGCCTCTGGAGGGACGCCCCGAGAACCTACCTGGCTCTCCGCCAACACAAGGCCGGTTTACCCCCTTCTCGGGAGTAACACCTAAGATATGCCATCCCGGTCGTTTGCGACCTTTATCCGAGAGCTCTCAACCACAAAGCAACATCACACAGTAATAAATTTACAGTGTCCACATGATTTAAGTATCTAGGCTCCATACCATGATACCACCCTTTTCCAGAAGAAATGGACATACCCTAGGGGCGCGAACCCTGCAGCCTTACTGCATCTTTCCTATTTCGACCATTTCTGAGGTGTGAGGTCCTGATGCAGTCTCGTCCACAAAGCTATGCTTTTCATAAAGTCATGCTTTGATCAACAAATGATCAGCATCACTTCGTATGCCACATTACCAAATTGGGAATGCATCACTAGTAACCATCAACTACATAACCTCTGAGCTCGTACGTCTCAAAGAAGGGTGTTAAGCTAAGAGAATAAATCTCCGCCACCAAACATAAATGTATTTGATAGAAACCAGCTTTACATCTCAAAGTGTAACGTCAGACACACATCCATACAAGTCTGTTCCGGGTTCGAACAGAACCAAAGGCACTTCTGAAGAAGCCCTTGCAATTCGGGTATTCACAATCCCGATCAGACTCCCCATCACATATGGAGATCTCTATACCATAGCTACTCAGTGCAGAGTCATTCGACGAGTTATCCTTTCGTTCTCGAAAATACCCGGTCTTCACCATCGGTCTTCAATTGCTATACATAACATTGTATCACTATTCGGAATAGGTTATCTGACACAAGGTCATCTCCCGGCTAAACCGAATAATGAGATTAATATTTAAAAACATATGGATATTGGGATTTCAGTTAAGTCACAACTTATTACCCAAACAAATGGTTTGAACAAATTACCATTTTAAATCTTTTTAAACAAAAGATTCACTTCACAAAGTTCACCATTCTTTCACAAAGGTTCATTCACAGATTTCAAAACCATTTCCATTTCAAATTGGATTACTCATCCAATCTTTAAATCAAAAATTTAATTCATAGCTTTCAAAATAATTTCCAAAGATTCACTCATAACTTGGAAAACCATTTTCATTTCAAACTTGAAATCCCTTTAACACAAATTGGAATTTCTCTCCTTATATGAAAGCTTTTATTATTTGAAAACAAACAGTTTTCGTTTCAGAAAATCCGATTTTATTTGTACAAGTTAAAGTCCTTGGGTTAGATTCAAATTCCCAAAACAATATATTTTTAAATGGTTTAAAACCCATATAAACACATTTATAACTTGTATAACCTTTTAAACCATAATTTCCAAACACAGAATTCAATTTCAAATCTTGAATTTAAATTCAAATCAAACTATTTAAATTTCAAAACTTTATCAAGTTATTCAAAATAATTTTTAAAATCCCTTTTCCAAAAGCTTTTTATAATTAACCCAATTCCATTTCCAAAAAACCATTTGAATTCACAATACAACTTTAAAACCATTTCAAAAATCTGTGACTTAACCAATTGCCTCGTGCAATCCATATTTGTGTGTGTATGGTGTAGTCCAGGGGTTTGTACAATAGTGCAACATCATCAATTATCATAGATTCAAGCATATCAGTGTCGATAAGCGGTATATTCTTATAACGCTTATCTATATACACAGAATCACAGATAGATGATATAAATTCATTACAGAATAAATTACAGCTTGAATTAAAACAATTCATAACACAAAGCATCACACAGTAGAGATATCAAACAATTCACAGCATTCAATAGAATACAGTCATCCATAAGTAAGGCTAATTGATCATCTGATTAATTGAAATCAGATTAATCACCAACCCTGGTTGATTAACATTAGTTAATTACAATTTATGTTAATAAATTATTCCTTAATTATTTATTAATTAACCTATATTAATGAATTAATCAACCTTTAATTATTAAAGAATTACCCTTAATTAATTATCCTTATTAATTACAATAGGTGATTATCCCTAATTACTTTATTAACTTTAATCATAAATTAATTACTTTTAACTAAATAATAATTTTTAAGTAATTAATTACCTCTAATTACTCATATTAATTATCTTCTAACTACATTTAATAATTAATCTCTAACTTAATTACATTTATTAATCAACCTAGATTAATCACAATCAATAATTAACTTCCCTTAATTACTTCATCAATTAAACCAACTCCTTGATTAATTATATTAATTAATCCTTTAATTACACCGAGTAATTATCACTTAATTACTTCTACTAAGTAATTATCCTTTAATTATTATCCATAAGTAATTCCTTAATTAATTACATCTAGTAACTATCCATTACTTCACTAAGTAATTATACCTCATTAATTACATCAAGTAATTATACTTAACCCATCATCAAATGATTACCTTAAATTAATTAAAATTAATTAATTAACTAAAATTAACCACATCAACTTAATTAATTACACTAAGTAATTAATTTCATTTAGTTACTTTATCAAGCAATCATCCTTAATAATTCTTCTTAACATTAAGTAATTAACCTCTAATTACTTATTGCTTAATTATTTCCTAATTGATTAACCTAGATTAATCAATCCTCAATTCAGTAATTAATTACGCTTAGTCAATTACACAAACTAATTTATCTTAACTTGATTACTTAAATTAAACATCTTAATTAATTTAAGTAATTATACCTTAATTACCTTTGTTAATAAAACAAGATTTAAGATAACCCAAACATTACATTAACTCTTGTCTAAAATTAAATTTAAATTTAAAAGCTTGAGTTTGGTTTACACAAAATCATCATCTTTAATTTATTCAAATTAAATACCTTTACTTTAATCCCATTTCAATTTCATCAATAACACTTTATTTGAAAATATTTTGAGATTTATTACATAAATTAACTAAAGCAATATTTATAACCCGAACTATTTTTAAATAAAAGTTTAAACTTTGAAAATTCATACTTTAAAACTAAAATTATTTTTAAACATCATACTCTAAATCAAACATTTCATACATTATAAAACTAGTTAAAAACTTGGTTTAAAATTTAACTTGCTTTCAAAATTTGAAATTCATTTTTATTATTTAAAACTGGACAGAACTAAAACTCTAGAAATAAACTTTCTCGAGCCATCACAGGCGCTACCAAACCTCAACAACTTCGAGTTGCATACGAGAAAAGCACGAAGAAACCCCGACCAACATTCTCTTCCACAAATCCAAAATCCAGATGCACGGGACGAATGCCGTTCACATGCACACAGGACCTGAGCGTTAGCGACCATCACCGCGACGCTCCACAAGTCGTTCCTGACCTTGCCGACTCCCACGACCCCCTAGATTGACGCAATCACCATCGATTCGAGAAAGAGCTTCAGCACTTCAACAGATAATAAATATTCGATCGAAGAAACCTCCCGCTGACGGCGAACCCCATCACCAAAGGACCTGCCGCCTTGGCCATAGACGCGCCTCGAACCACTGAAACTTTTCCCCCACAAGTGATTTGTTCCGATGCTTCGTAGTCGCTGCGATCACTACGAAAACAACTCAGTCAAAAACTGAACTTCGAACCCTACTTCGCCAATCCCCGATCACCACGGCCATCATTAACCCCTTCCACCATTTTTCCAATGTTCCTTAACACCATGGCCACCTCTATGCTAAACCATGATCTCCCCACAACGTCAATTGACCGAAAACCCAAATTCGAGCACTTCTCAAATTCACTTCATATACTAAATTAAAAATCACAAGTTTTACTTTAAAATTCATGATTCACTCACACGAATCAAGTTCTATAATCCAGAGATGAAATTATTGACATTGAATTTTAACTAAATTTTGATTTTACTATAAATCTTAAATTTTATAGAATATCTATTAAATATAAACACTAAAATTTATTTTTAAAAACAAGATTACTTTGTTACAGTCAATTTCTTTTCAATGATCAAAAGCTAATAATGATTAATTGGGGTGATATGAATTTTTTTGTAGTTGGTCTTGCCAGAGATTTGACAGAAACATGAATACATACATGCTATCCAAAATATCATAATTCAAACCAGATTTAAACTGAATCATCCATGCCAAAAAATTTCACCACAGAATTAACACATATATCAAAGTATAACACAGATTTAAGCTTTTATTAGGATAGTTTGCTCACCTGGAGCAGAGAAGCAGAGAACATAGCAAAGCTTGGAAATTTGATTTGATCTGACACTATTGAAACTGAAACTTGAATTAGTTTAGTTGAATCTGATCTTGTTTAAGCTGATCATTTCAGATTTGAAGCTTCAGGTTGAACAGAAGCTTGTTGTTTTGATTTGCTTTCTGGTTTTACTTTGATTTTCGGGTTTTGATAGCTTCCAGGTTACATTCGAAAATAGATTTTGCTTTTGATTTTCCAACTTAAATTTGGAACTTAATTTTCAGCTTGAAATTTTTGATTGCTTTTGATTTTCTTTTCAGATTTGAGATGTTATAAATATTTTTTTACTGGCTTTGTTTTGTTTTCAGGTTTAAGAAGAAAAAAAATTACTGAGAAAAGTTTGGTTTCTTTCTTTTGTTTACATTCTTAAATTTAAAGAAATTTTTTTGTTTTTGTTTTTGCCACTTGTTATTCATGTTAACACTTGTTAATCTCAAATTATATAAATCTGACACTTGTTAGCATATAGGCATTTTATGTTTTTATCCTTGTTTAAAATTAATTTACACTTTGTTCAAATACTTACTTTATTATAAATTACTTAATTTACATACATATGCATTATATCTTGTTTACACTCGATAGAAATAAATGCATTTCCATATATATAAGTTTTGGAATTTAATTTTAAACAACTTTTGAAATTTATTTATATCCAACTCAAATTATAATTCCCAAATTACAATAAAGAATTAGAAAACATACTTTTTACGTGTTACCCCTTTATCTTATTAACTTGTTAATTACCTATATTTTCAAACTATATTTATATAACTGTATTATCTTAAAGAAAAAGAATATTAAATTTATTTCAAACTATTATACTTTTAAATAAATATATATATATATATATATATATATATATATATATATTTGTATATAGTTTTAAATCCAATTTATTTTCAACATATTTATTTTTAAATTCCAAATAAAAATTCTTATTCACAATTTAAATCAATTCCTTTATTTATAATCTTTTGATATATATTTATTTAATTTTTTCAAATTAATCCACAATTAAATTTATAATTAAAGTATTATTTAAAATATTTTTCTAGATTTCTAATTAGAAATTCTGTTTAAATTAAAACTCCATTTATTCACATATATAAATAAACACATATCTTTATTTAATTAATCTTTAATCTTTTATTAATTGAAAATGTAATACATTCAAATCCAATATTTTTAATTTCAATTCCTAGATTCAATTTTAAAATAAATTTATAAATATAAATAAATAACAAAACATATCCTTATTAATTTGGAAAATTTTGAATTAATTCACCATTAAATTCCCAGTTTAACATTAATTACCAAATTAAATTTAACTAAAAATCGGGATCGTTACAACAAATAGGAAAATTATCTTCAATTTCGTCATTGACGAAAAATCTATCAAGAAGAGCCATAGAAGGGATTCTCAAGTATTACTCCAAGTGAATTCTCTGTTAGTTAGTGGCAATTCAATCAAATTAGCATCAAAAACAAATTTGTTAAATTCTTTCATAGAAGGGATATCACCGTCCCTGGGTGAACGTTCCCCTAAAAAACGCGTAAAATTGAAGTCACCACCCATAATCCATGAACCAGGAGCGTATGATCTAAATACCAGACATTCATTCCATAGAACTCGATGACTAATTTTAGAGTTTGATCCATAAAAATTATAAATATTTAATAAAGATTTATCTCTAAGGTTAATAAGAATAATATGTAAAGAGTGTTGCTTAGTAATAACATTTATTAACCATTTTACTCTAATCAGAGATTTTTAATTTGAGTTGATTGTAATTCATCGTGATACTTACCTCATTAAACTAAGGAGACAAATTATATACTGAGTAGTGTTTCACTTCCTACGCTTCAACTTAGATCCAACTATAGTTGCTTGAAGATCATTATGCCATGAATCAACTATAATCAAGGTGGAGTATCAACATTGAAGTTCCATGGTATTCTCAATTTCATAGAACTGCGTAAGATTGTCACACAGATACTTCCTAATGACTAGTTGTTATCAACCAATAAGGAAAATCTTGGGTATGTTATTCTGTAGTTATCTAATCACCGCAAGTATAACTGTTCGATGCTTCAAACAACCATGAGTAATGCATCATCCAACATTTGAGAGTGTTATGTACTCTGATCTCAAACGACCTTTCTCGATAAACACCTTGACCATGAATGTTTAACAAAAAATATATTTTATGTTATGATTAATTACTCATGATTGCAACTATTTGCAGCAACAATCACATAACTATAGGATCGATTTCACCCCAGAGAGGAGGTGAGTAGTGTGATGCTAATAATAATAAAAATTTAATGATAAAACATATAAAATAATTGCAGCACTGATAATAGCAGAATAATAGCAGCACAGATAATAGCAGAATATTAAAAGCAGAAATAGAACAACACTGATTTACCCAGCTTCGGCAAAATCCTGCCTACGTGCTGCCCCCAAGATTCCTACTAGAAATTAAGTAGTCAGACGCTTACACACATAAACTTGCGACACCCTCTATTGACTAACCTAACTCTATGCTCAAAACCCTTCCACAACTCAGCCATTGAGTTGCGAATTCTCGAACTACACCACTGTAGTTCGTCCTTTAGTCACACGACTAGAATTTTATAAAAGTTTGAAAATAAATTACAAATAAAAACAACTAAAATCATAAAACTCTAGTTTAAAAAATATAAGCCCAAAAGAAATTAAAGATGCCAACCCAAAAAATAAGTAAAGTGATAAAAGAGTGTTCGCCTTCTCTTTTTTATTATCGGCCCGTATGCTTTGCATTGTGAATAATGTCTGCCTCTTTGTTCATTCGTTCCTCTTTAAGAAAATTAGGGCTTCGCGATAACTGAGGCTGTCGCTTGAAAATTGATGTTTGAATTAAATTTAACTCTGCCTCTGGTTCCTTCATCAAACGTTTCGTGGCTAAGATTTTCTAAATAGTTTTGCTCTAATTATACTTGTGGCTACTCCCATGATTGAGTGCGAATCAATGAATATGGTATGCAAATTATGTCATTTAAATGCTATGTTGTTTTTCTTTGATTCGAACTTGATTCGAGTTTTTGATTTGTGATTTAAATTGAAACTTGCCTCTATGATTTTTCTTAAACTCGAATACATTAAATGCTGATGATGTTAATGGTTTAAATAGGATTCAAAATCTTATGATCTCGTTCGTATGTATTTTATTTGATTTCTTCAATTGATATGCTTGGCCATTCGATTTACGAATGACTAGTGATGACATTGACTTGTTCAATTCGTATATTTTCCTGATGTCCTTGCTTGATTACCTTGGCTCGCTTGATTTTTTGATTTTGGGTTCATACGTATTATCATCTGGCTTTGGATTTGGTTCCTTTCTTTATGTGGTTGACTTCGACCATTTGAAATGATTTTGAGATAATATATTGTTGAGCCTTTGATTTGTTATCATGTTATTACTTGTGAGTTCCATTCTTTGCTGGTAGCATTCAAATTTGAGATAATATTTTGCCTTATTGAAAAACACTTCGACTTGTTCAATTTCTTTTTGCTCTGATTGAAAAAGTGTGACCCACAACTTTGATTCTCTATATTTCTTGACTAATGTATGAACTGCTACTTAAGGATGCCTTGATTTTCTGACTTGCTTATTGCATTACTCTATGTATATGTGTGTATATTGTGACTCATGCTGCACTGACTCGTACCGGTTCAACCTACTACTATTTTGATTTTTATCAATACACGTAGAATTTCACATATATGTTACTACTACTTTGTCACACACGACTTCACTCAATTCATATTATCAAGGTCGAAATTTAAGCAGCCTTGTCCCTTTGTAGTCTGGTACAGGTTGCATCCCTTCCATGTGTTTATTTGTGTGTGCACTTGGTTCCCATATCCACTTAGTTGCATTGCATTTGAACTTATGTACATGTGCACTGATGTATGTTGATAAATTGACCTGCTTGTTTGAAGTCTGGTCTCATGATCATGTCAGTTTTGTATTGAATGTTGTTGCCTTTGGTCATTGCATTCATGTTGCAGGATCTAGTTGCATTTTGACCTATTCATTTGGGCTCATATATGTGTATACAAATATATGTGCATATATGTATATATGATTATGTGGTCTTTTCCTTTATGCCATGTCACTAGCCTGAACACTTATGTACCTTTCTCTGCTGCCTTCTTTCTTGTGTCTGGCCTTGGCCATTTGATTCATGTGCATAGCATATATATGTATACATGTGTGTATGCATGTGTGTGTGAATATATGTATGTATGTTTGGGTCCATGTAGTTTGTTTGAAGTTGAAGCCTTACTTGCATATTGAACTGCATATTTGATTGTTGTGCACTATGTGTGTGTGTATTAGCTTGTGCAGTTTCTTCCAATCTTTGTTGTTTTTGAATTCACGCCTGAATGTGTTTAAAACTCTTTGCACATTTCCTTGGTGTTGATGCCTGTTATATGTTCGATGCTTTATGTATACATTTGTTTGTGTGTTCATAGCTTTATACTCTGACCATTGTTCCATTTGTAGTTTGGTCTTTTGTACATTTGAAGTGCATATGTGCTGGTGAGGTTTGCACTGGTTTGATTCAAGTTCCACTGAATTGTCTTTTTGAGCTGGTCCATTGAGCTAGCTGCACCCTTGCTCGAAATTATTTTACCGGGTTCATGAATATATTACAGTCTTCATTCATACTGTATTATTCACTGTCCTGGTCTTGTTCATTTATCTGGTCTTCATTATTGAATTTTCATATTGCTTTGACTCCATTGTCGAGTCTGTTCTCATGTGTACACATTTGTGCACTTGTTAGCATGGTCTGGTTTTGGATTCTTGTTGCATGAGAACTTGTACTTGACAATTTTGTGATGCTTTTGTATTTCACCTGAGTTGAATCCAACCTCGGCTCGGGTTTGACCTTGTGCTCAAATGTCTCTGCAGTTTTATCAGGTGTATATCGGTGTGCACGGCCATGTGGCATGTACAACGATACACTGTGCATGTCACAAGCTGTTCGTATATGATGAGTTTAGAATAAATATGACAACGAACAACCTAAATAACTGAGGCAAATAATATTTTCAAAAACACATTTTATTTTACATTGCAAAAATATTTCTTTTTCAATTTTACCGCGTCATGGTTTATTTTGCAGATAACTCAGATGCTGAATTCAGGCTGGAGCAGAGTCGACGATAAAATATGAGTGAATGAGTGATATGTAGTGAGGTGCTAATGTAAATGATAACTGTATAGTGAAAAATTGTGTTGTAATTTGCAATGTTGTATATATAGTGAGAGCTCAAATTTTGTACTATTCAGAAATCGTAATAAAATATTTGTTTAAATAAAATATCCGTTTGAATTTAAATGTTGTGTTATTTATTTTATTCAACAAATATTTATTTAATTACGTGAAAATAAAACAGTACAGTAACAAATACATTAAAATGAATACATATATGTTCATTATCATCAAACAAAAATCATATACTAGCATATTCAATAATAACATTTCACTTAAGGATTTTCTTTATAACGACTCATAAATTCAACATTGTTAATATTAAATTAATTAAAATGAATTTCAAATTAAAACGTGATTTTTTGATATTTTATTTATAATCGTTGTGTAAGACTTTCCAAGATGATCAATGTCGACTATAAATTTCTATATACGGAGTTAAAAATTAAAAGATATTGACTTTATAAGTCTAAAAATTTGCACCTCCAATGAATGATTTTCAATGTTCTGGTTTTGTAAACAAAATATGCTTAGTGCGGTTGGTTAGGAGAGTAGACTTCATTTGAGAGGTCAAGGGTTAAATATTGGTTAACAACACAGTTTTTCTAAAAAAAACAAAAATATACATATCGATGGAATTAAATTAAAGTATATACACGAGAGATAGGAAGAAAAAGTATATTAAAAATGTACAATCAGAATACACACACATATACATGTAAATATATTTGTATAAGGATGTGTATGTGTGTATGTGGTTAATATAATGTAAAAATATATAGATATGATACCTATTTAAAAATTTGAAATATATAAATTATGGATATATTAATTACGTATGTATGTATATACATAATATAACTAATGCATTCAGTGTACCTTGATTATTGAATTTGTTTGTATAAATTATTTGTGTATTATTTTCATGTATTCTTGGAAACTAATTATGAAAATTAACAATTACTGGTGCATTGATTGACATAGAGATAAATTAACCCATTTATTTTAGGTGACTAATTCCTGTAGATATTGGGAACCAATCTTCTTCATTTAGAACGTAATTTTCTAATAGATTTAAAAACATATTCAGTTATTAGTCTCTTTAATACGTTTAAATTTCCACTTACCCAAGGGCTGAACGAAATTGAACTTTTGAGACCACAACCTATATTCACCTCTCACTCTCTACCATTTTCTCCTTGTATATTCACTATTATTTCATATCTCTTAGATTCTTGGAGGAAAGTCCTAATTTATTCTTAACCTCCTCTTGTTATATTCTTATAAAAACTAAAATATTAGATTTAGAAATAAAAAGTATTATTCAATCTGTAATGATCTGGAATTTTAATCAATTGATTTTGGAATACTTAGTTGGTTTTAAATATTGAAAAAAAGTTAATTTTATAAGTTGAATAACTTGAATTTCAAATATAGCAATTTTTATGATAATTGAATTGTTAAATTTAATATTTGGAATTGTTATTATAAATAAATCTTGAATTTAGTATGAATGAAAAAGATTTCAAGACTTTATTCAAAATTTTATTTGAATAAGAATGAAGATATTAAACTTTTGATTTGAAATAAAAGTAACTAAACTAGTTTTAATGATAATTGTTTTAATTAACGTGATAAAAATAGACAACTGTGGCACTGTCTAGGAATTGGACGAAACCAGTTCTATTAGAACCGTAACAGTGAATTATAGTATGCCGTCAAATTTTATGGCAACTGGACGTATCATTTGGTCGTGCAAGCTCGAAACGCTTAGGATGTAATTAAAGATATTTAAATTAATATAATTTGGTTTTGGAAGTTAACTTCTGTATACAATGGAATTTGGTTCCGATATATATTCCATTGTGTTCGGAATAAGGATATTACATATAAAATGTAAAGCGGTATGCCTTATTTGGAGTTCGAAAATTTAACGAACGAATAGTGCTTTGAAAATTTTCTATATAAGGCCATCATATTCCTTCATTTGCAAACCCTAATTTTCTAAACCAGTCGCGATTCCTAATTAGCTTCATCCAATGGCTCAAATTGAATAGCGACCTAGAAGTCATATCGGCCAAAAGAATATAAATGAAAGTTAGAGAGCTCGTCACCTTGAACTCAATCATGGTCGTGGGTCATCAAATTTATGTTGATGACAGTGATAATTCACCATGAACAACATGAGTTTATTGGTGATATTCTGGCAATCGATGATGAACTAGTCGATGGGAACACTGGCAATGGAGAGATTTTGGCGTGGGTGAACTAGGGTGATGGCATAGTAGCAGGCGAGTCCATAGGAAAGCGGCGGCGAGCGTAGGAAGTTCGACGTGTTTTGGCGCACGGAAGGGAGATGCGAATGAAGGGATCAGGGCAGAAACATGATTGACGTGGGTAATGAACCCACTAATGACTTATAATTAAATATTTATAATTATATTATTTAAATTGTAGATCTTATAAATGCTATAACTAATTCATACAAGGTCGGAATTAGCGCGACGAGTTGTGTTACAATCGTATCAATGAAGTCTTCGTCATGACGTTGGATTAGATGGATTTAGTGCTAGTAGCAATTTGGGTTAAAGAACGCCTGTTTGATTTTAATTCAAAATGGAGCATTTTGGCGATTACTGGAATCAAAGTGAGTTAGTTAACCTCTCTGACAACTTATATTTCAATATAAGTGTGGACAATTAATTTATTGATTTTTTGTTGACTGCTTGGATGATTTACTATTTTATTTGTTGGTTTGGATATATTCCCGCCCTAAAGTGGACAAAACTTTATTATGTTCCAGCGTAAGAGCGGTTTACCCTTTATATACGATCCCGTTTCGAAGCGATTGATTTATATTTTATGATTATATACTGTATGTGATGCAGGGAACATGTTGGAGGGATCCAACTTGATTCCTCGTACTGCTGATTTATTTTTCATATATTTTGATATATGATGTGTTGGATGCCATATTTGATGATATTGATAATTTATCCCTGTTTAGCGCTCTTCTAGCATTTAGCCATATTGTAGTGTATTGAAATACTATAAAGTGAAGATTTAAATTTTTAAAAGGATTTTAAGTGATTTTGAAAATTATATGTTTTAATAATTATTCTCAAAATTTATTAAAAGAGGGAATTTTTTGAAATAAAAAGGAATGATTTTTAGATATTATAAATTAATAGTTTTACGAAATATATAAATAGATGTTTTTAAACTGTAAAATAAAGATTTTAAAACCCTTAAAACAAATCCGTCTTTTATAATTAATGGGTACAATTTCAGAATGAAGACAGAAATATTTTGGTATAAATAGTTATTAACCATTTTATATAAAGTGTTGTGCGTGTATATATACATATATTAAGATTTATTTAGAAACGTAGAAGTTTATACACGTGATAATTAAAAAAGTGACATTTTATAAATAAAGTGAAGATTTGTAAAATCATATTTTTATTAATAAAAGCATAGATTTATAAATGGTGTTCATAAATAAATGGAAACTTTATCATTGGATAAATTGGGAAATAAATCACAACCGTGGATTTAAAATAAAATGTAGAATATCGTTTAGAAAAATAGTTGATTCTATTTTATAAATTTAAAGTGGGGATAGATTTGGAGACGTTAAACAATATGTTTTACAATAGAAATAGATTTATAAATACAGTTTTACAAATATGAAAATGATTATGTTGAAATTTAAGTATAGATTTTTATCAAGAAAGTATATTTATGTTTAAAAAGTTGATTATTTATATTAATATTTTTATAAAGTTGTTTTATCAATATTTTAATATTTTGAAAAGTTAATTATTTAAATCATTAATATGGTATGAAATTAATTAAAACTATTTATCAATAAAGTTTTGAAAATTAATTATTATTATTTATTATAATGTTGAAGATAAATTATTATTGTTTTATTAAGAATGTTTAGAATTTATTAATTATTATTTTTAAGATGTTTTGAAGTTAATTATTATTTATTTATAGTGTTTATTATTATACAATAGTGTTCTAAAGTAAATGATTACAATTTTTTTATAAATGTTTTCAGGATTTATAAATATGCTTTACAAAAAGATGTGGGTTTTATAAGAGGAATTTTATAACATGGTTTGGAAAACTTAAAGGAAGATTAGTTAAAGGGTAAAAAAGTAGTTTAAAAATGGTCTTAGATATTTATAAAAGAGTTTTAGAAATGGGTTTATAATCTATAAAAGTAGTTTATAAATCGTTTTATAGATATATAAAGGATTTATAAATAATTATAGGAATGTATAAAAGGAAGTTTTGTAAATAATTTCAGAGATTAATGAATGGGGTTATAAACCGGTTTAAATATTTGTAAAGAAATTTAAATTGTTCTAGAATTTTATGAAGGGAAAAACTTCCTTTGTAACGACCTGTAATTTCGCTACTTCGCAAATGAGAGATTTCGTTCGTTTTAAATTTAAAAAGGAGTTTAAATCCTAAATTAAAATGTTATATACAATAAAGAAATTGTTTATTCTTATAGATAATAAATTAAAAATTATAAATTTGGATTTTTGAACAAATCGACAAAAGTTAAGTTTTGTTAATAATAAATAAAGGCTTAAATAAATGAATTTAAATATTTATTTAAAAAGGTAAATTTTGTTTAAAACATCTAATAAAGATAGTAAAAGTAAATTTATATATTTAAAAGTATGTTAATAATCGTTTTACAAAAATAACCAAAATTTGTCGCATTTTGTCAGTTTTACATACACTGTAAAATTAGAGATAATTTTAAAATATAAAGAAACTTGTTTTAATGTATTTAAAGAAGTCAAAAGTTCATTTTAAAGTATGGTTTACTTCAATACATAGCTTAATAAAAAGGTTAAATTTTAACTGTAAAATTTGTCGCCAAAAACGCCGTTTTTAACCAAAACAAGTTGTCGACGACATGTTGTTGCAATTTGATACATTTTCTAACTTATAAATACAAGTTTACAAACTATTTAAACACTTTACATTTAGCATTAAAAGACAAAAGGATTTTACTTTTGAAAAGTTTAAATAAATGTATAAAAAGTGAAAAGTATGATTTGACATATTTAAATTAATTAAAGCTTCTATAAAACAACATCATTACCTTACTTCTCATCTAATTAATGAGATGTTAAGCTTATGCATAAAAAGAAGCAAATGGAAAAGTAAAAAGAAAGCTAACTTAAGGAATTAATGACACATACATCCATGCATTTAATGCAAATCAAATCAATACAAAGTCTTCTCTTTAAAATGCAAAAATTAAGAAAGTAATCATTTCTATCTTTAACATCACCATTAATGCTTAAGTCACATCACTTATGGAAAAGGAGCAAATGTTATTTTAACATTTTAAAGTGTAAGAAAAAGAGGTAAACATCATTTTGTAAGTACAAATTCAAATCAAACCATTTCTTCTCCATTAAGCAAAAGTCAAATCAAGGGTAGAAAGGTAAATTAAAAAGTCAAAAAGTAGAGAAGGGTAATTTAGTCATTTGCCATCCAAAGCTCAAGTATAAATATGCATCCATACCTTTCATTTTTCACACTTCATTTTCTACCTTCTTCTTCATTTTCTCCTTCCTCTTCACCTCCATTTCCAGGGCTTCCCACCTTCATTTTTCTTCTACCTCTAAGTCATTCACCTTCTACCACTTATACTCCTCCTCCAAAATACCAAAACCCTCTCCAACCTCGGCCAAAATCACCCTACACACCACAAACCCGAGCCACCCTAGCCAAACCGGGCCCCTACACTCCAAACCCTAGCACCACACACCAAAAACCCGACCCATACACTCCTGCACCTCCTACACGCCATACCCAAGGCCACACCCTCCTCCACACCAAGGCCGTACTCCCTCTCTTCCATATAAAAAAGCAAAAGAAAAGAAAAGAAAAAGAGAAGAAAAGGAAAAGAAAAGCGTTCGGAAAGGAAACGAAAAAGGCGAGACGTTGGAAATAGCATGTTAGCGAGAGACGGAAATCTTACGTTAAAGTTGGATGAAGTGGATATGAAGGTGAGAAATTCTCACCGCTTTTGAATTATATTGATTATCATGCTTAATTATTGTGTTAGATAATCACTATTTGATGATATGGATGTTTGATTTATTGTTTGAATATGTTGGGTAATCCATAGTAATGTTATGACATTTACCATATTGAATATGTTAGTGTTATATGATTGTTGTATGGTTGTGATGATAATTTGGACATCAAATTTCTATTAATTATGTAATCTCTTTGTTTAATAAGACCCTATTTTAGTAATATGAGATATTATGGAAAAATAAGTCTCTTTTTATTTAGAAGTGAAATTAAAGTTAAAATGAAAGGGAATTTGAAATTTGAAGTAAAATGGATTTGAAAAGGGTTGTTAATTAGGCATTGCAATTGAGATGAATAGTGAAATTGAAATGTATTTTAAAAAAGTAAAGTTTTGTTTGAGATTGAATTGAAGTTTAAATTGAAATCAGATTTGAAATCTAAGTTTTAAATGTGTTTAATTCAAGACTAGAATTGAAATTGAATTGAAATTTAAAATTTAATATTAAAATAATGGGAATATAATAATATTATAATGTGGTAATAGTGAAAATATATTTCGAATACTTTAAAAAGTGAAATTATTGATTTAAAATGATTTGTAATGATTTTATAAGTGTTGAAATCCAATTTGAATAGATTATTTCAAATATTGAAAAATAAGTTAAAACTAGACGCGTCGCGCAACGGTAGTTCGCGATTTCGCGCCAAAAAGTTCAAATGAATGTATAGAGTGAAATATAGCTCGGAATTCTTCCTGATAAGAAAATTCTGGACTATTATATCCATATCTTCTAAACGAAGAAAGAAAATCAAAGTTTTGATAAGTAGATTTTGAAATAAGTCCAAATCAATTTTGTAGAAAAATCGCGCTAGTGCAGTTTAGTAACCATAATAGGAAATCAGTTTAAATGAACATTTTTAATTATGAAAAAATATGAAATAATTTGATAAATCTATTTAAATGATTTAAAAGAAATTTGGATTGGAAAATATGAATTTTCAAATATTTAAAAGTTGTTTAAATTCAAATAAGCTTATATGGCACTTTCCGTAGCACTTTTCTGCTGCGAATTTTATAACTTTTGGAATATGAGTTAAATGTAACGACGTTTTCCAGAATAAATTGTGAATGTTTTAAAAATGATAATTAAGCGTTTTGAAAGATAATTTGGGATATTTATAAGCAATTCCAAAATAAAGTTGAAAATCTGAGTATGCGGAAACGACTAGTACATTTGTCCCGCCTGTGAGATCTGGAAAGATAAAACAAGGTGTTTAACTAAGGTTAGGGATGGAGCAACCAGTGCCCTGAACTTACCTGGCCTATGTTTTCTTTTCCTGGCGAGGGGTGGAACAGATCGAAAGGAAAGCCCAGATGCTCTTAAATAAAAAGACTGTATTAAGTTTTTGAATTAAAAGAAGATTGGTATTATCCAAATGTTAAGCAATCTCCTAAATGAATGATTTCTATGATCCTATGTACTCAAAAATATTTTTATTAAGATTGATTTAGGGTTTATCGTAAACGATGTCTTAAATAACATTGTTTTTGACCCACCTAAATGTAAAGAAATTTGGATCAAGAATTAAGTATGGAAATCTGAGATATTTTCCAAAGTAAAAGAATGAATTATTTAGAATTATCCTAAGTTAAAAGAAAGAGATTTCGAAATCATCTGAAAAGAATTAAAGTGAAAAGAGACTTAATAAATCCTATATACTCATATTCACTTTCTATCGATAATTGGATTTCGAAGGAACCGGGGTCGGATTTGGGTAATTCCTATCCGAAAACCACTTCGAACCAATGTATACGTTCGAACATGAAGACATGTTGAAGATGATTGAAGACCGTGGATCTTTATAGCATTAAAATTGCTTATTGAACATGCTCCGGGTAGCTCCCAATTATAGAGTTATTTATAGCAGTGGTCTCCTCGTGATGGAGACTTTTCGGATTGCAAGGACTACTTGCTATTAGTGGTAATAGGAGAGTGCCTTCGGTTTGTCTTGTTCCTGGACAACTTGTATGGACGTTTGTCTAACATTGCATTTCTAACGATTACGTACATTGATTTCTACAAACGTACATCAGTGGTGGTGGAGAAGGCAACTTCTCTTAGCTTAACACCCTCATTGAGACGTACGAGCTCAAGGGTTGTATTTTTGTGGAAGTCAATTAGTAGTTAAACAGAAATGGCAATGTGGCATTCAAAGATGTGATATGTGCTAAAGGTAATCGTTGCCTCAAGCTCCATCAAACCGAAAATGACCGAAACAGGATTAGATGCGGCAAGGCTAAGTGGGTCATTCCCAATTAGGGTATGATCATCCTCTTCTAGATATATTTATTCCCTCTATGACATTCGGGATGTTAATTTATGTGGTGTATGGAAAGAGAGCTCTGGAATAAAGGTCGGTAACGACCGGGGGATGACATATTCGGTGCTATCTAGTTACAGAGGTAGGCCGGTCTTATATTGGTAGAGGGTAGATGTTCTGTGCCTCGGGACATCCATCTAGAGGTGTACCCATTTCGGAAGGTAGATCCTGCGCCTGGTCATTTGTATGAAAATCCATTCTCCAATAAGAACCTACGGACTTGATTGTAAACCTATTATGCTGGAATTTAATCAATATAACAATTTCGGCTAAGATTAATAAGTTTATTTACAAATGTTTTCAAAGAGATGTCACTAGAAATAATATCAAATGTTTTGATATAAAAGTGTTTTAGTTATCATAAGGTAAAAACCCGTCCATGTTTATGTGTGGGCGTGGTCTTATGAGATACTCTTTATTTCAAAGGATTTTATCCAAAAGCTGATATATGATACTGTCATTTATTATCGAGTTTTTATCACGCTAGTTTATCAAGCCTGATCCGGGTATTTTCAATACTCGGGTCAGATCCGAGTAGTTTCAGGATAGTCGAAGACGGTTGGAGTTTCCAGAGGAGAGCTGGAGATATTCATCGACGTATGAGCATATTCTATTATCCGCTTTGTTATTGAGGTTCGTACATGATAGGGGGTTCTCGCTTCTTGTTAGGTAGCAAATAGATGACTCTTACTCCTATATGTCCCTGAGATCGAGTATCGAAGGGTTGGTTTACAGTCAGAGGCTGGCCGTAAAAGCAAAGCGTGAGGTACCAGTGTAAGCTACGGCGGAAAGTGGCCGTTGTCGATGTTTGAAAAACCTAGATCTTTACATTTGGTATCAGAGCTGAAGGTTAAGCGAGAACCTTGGCTCTGTTATGTATAAAGTCTCATCAGAGATAGGATTAGTAATATCCTAGGATGAGTGACTCATTAGAGATGGGGTTAGCAACACCCTAAAATGAGTTACGAGAGTATTACATATACAAGCGTGTATTTGTTAATTTTATAAAAAATATTTTGTTTTAAAGAAATTGGTAGATGAAATAATTTTACCTTGGGTTTATATTATAAATATCAAAGGGGATATTATTATTTTTGGATTAGAAACTAATGATTGTTTGTAATTTAGCTTAGTAAAACTTAAATATGAATATCTTGTGATTAGAATTGCACAATTTTACTATAAGATATTCCATCTAGAATCAACATGTTGAAAGCTAGAATTTAGAACTTTAATCATATACCCTTAGGTATTGATACTAAGAAATAATAATGATCAAGTGATTATCATAATGGATGAGTTTAAAAAGCTAAGTACAAATATCTTGTGAAGTAAAATTCACAATTTGATTATAAGATATTTGATGATATACTGAAGCTAGAAGTGTAACTGGAGAAAGTAAAGAAAAAAATGCATACTTAGAAAAAAAATTATTATCAGTAAGATAGAAAAAGATAAACTTAAATTAAGACTTTTTACTGAATATAATATAAAAAGATAAGTTGTATAACTTATAAAGGAGTTAAGTTAATTTCAAATTTAGACACTTTGATTAGGTTAAAAGTCAAAGTAAAATTTAGGAATAAGAGATGTAAGAAAAATCATCCTAATATAAAAACTTTGAATTAGTGATACATTTAGGGTAACATTTGTAATTCAAAACGAAGTAAGATTAGAATTGGATATTTTTGAATAATATGGTTAGTAGTTTGATTGTTGGATGAAAATGTTTAAGTAACAAATACCATGTGAATTAAGCTTCACAATTTGACAATAAAGTATTTGATGGATTTAAGGTTAAGAAATTTGATTTAGAAAATGGATAGGTAAATAAGTTAAGTAGTTAATCATAGAATCAGTGAGAAAAAGGTGTACACTTAGTAAAGTTGTCTTATTAATATATGGATTGGATATATAATATTAGCTAAATGGAAACCTTAGGTAAAGAAAACTAAGGATTGAGTTTTATAACATATAAATTTGAGATAATAATAGAATTCCACATTTTTTAAACACCTTATTTGAAGTAATGATGGTTTGAAGATTAATGATATGTATATACACTCTTAGGAAGTAAAGATATATTATACAAGTTTAAGTCATATTTGTATGCTTAAGTAATAATATATTTAGGAGAAAGCAATGACTGTGAAATAAACTTGGATTAATAGAAGTTTTGAAAAAATGTGTTAGGTAAAGATGAATGTGAATAAGTACATAAGTTAAATGTAGATCATTTTGGCACATAAATTTTGATCTAAGTTTTGAGTACAGAACTTTGAGGTGTTTACACCAATCCGAAAAAGGATTTATCACTCGATTCTTGACGGCGAACATTGATGGGAGTTTATGATTGTGTACACGAGCTCTCTATCATAGTTGAGAGATATGCAAGAAAAGCAAGGGTTTGTTATCAAAAAGTCCGATCAAAGTCCGCACTAGAAAATCGGAGGATCGATACTAGTTCGGAGGTAAAGTTGTGGATTTGAATAATAGATTGAATCAAAGATCACATATAGTATGATGTTTTGGTCTGTCTACTTAGTAGTTAGATAGTTATCTTAATAGTAGGCACTAAGATATAGTGGTTGGACTTATGTTTTGATATGTGTGAATTTATATAGACCTCGGATATAGTACATGCTCAGGACAGAGGATGAGTTATGTGGATGTATTCATTTATGTTGATATAGTATCAGTGGGGTTGTTTTTGGATGTATAGTCTTGTTTGGTTGTTGTATATTCTATCTTAAGTGTGCATTATGCACTAGGATGAGTAGGATAAAAGTTTGACTTGATGTATATATAACCGTAAGTACGTGATAGATACTCAGGTTAATGTGGGGAATCTTTGTATGCATATTTGGCATCATTTGTTTTAGTGTTATTATGATATCGACCTTCTTCTTTTCTATCATCAGTAGAAATAAGTCAAATTACTTGAGAATATGAGAATGAGATAGATTCCTTTATCTAACTTTTATTTGGATGACGAAATGCTTTTAAGTAGGGGAGAATGTAACGACCCGTAATTTCGCTACTTCAGATTTCATTCATTTTAAATTTAAAAACGAGTTTAAATCACAAATAAAAATGTTATATATAATAAAGAAATTATTTATTCTTATAGATAATAAATTAAAAAGTATAAATTTGGATTTTTGAACAAATAGACAAAAGTTAAGTTTTGTTAATAATAAATAAAGGCTTAAATAAATGAATTTAAATATTTATTTAAAAAGGTAAATCTTATTTAAAACATCTAATAAAGATAATAAAAGTAAATTTATATATTTAAAAGTATGTTAATAATCGTTTTATAAAAATAACCAAAATTTGGCGTATTTTGTCAGTTTTACATACACTGTAAATTAGAGATTTTGATATTAATTAAAGATAATTTTAAAATATAAAGAAACTTGTTTTAATTTATTTAAAGAAGTAAAAAGTTCATTTTAAAGTTTGGTTTACTTCAATACATAGCTTAATTAAAACGTCAAATTTTGACCGTAAAATTTGTCATCAAAAACGCCGTTTTTAACCAAAACAAGTTGTCGACATGTTGTTGCAACTTGATACATTTTTTAATTTATAAATACAAGTTTACAAACTATTTAAACACTTTACATGTAGCACTAAAAGGCAAAAGGAGCTTACTTTTGAAAAGTTTAAATAAATGTATAAAAAATGAAAAATATGATTTGACATATTTAAAAATAATTAAAGCTTTTATAAAACAACATCATTACCTTACTTCTCATCTCATTAATGAGATGCTATGCTTATGCATAGAAAAGGAGCAAATGGAAAAGTGAAAACAAAGCTAACTTAAGGAATTAATGACATATACATCCATGCATTTAATGCAAATCAAATCAATACAAAGTCTTCTCTTTAAAATGCAAAATTTAACAAAAGTAATCATTTCTATCTTTAACATCACCATTAATGCTTAAGTCACATCACTTATGTAAAAGGAGCTAATGTTATTTTAACATTTTAAAGTGTAAGAAAAAGAGATAAATATCATTTCTTAAGTACAAATTCAAATCAAACCATTTCTTCTCCATTAAGAAAAGTCAAATCAAGAGTAGAAAGGTAAATTAAAATGTTAAAAAGTAAAGAAGGGTATTTTAGTCATTTGCCATCCAAAGCTCAAATATAAATATGCATCCATACCTTTCATTTTTCACACTTCATTCTCTACCTTCTTCTTCATTTTCTCCTTCCTCTTTACCTCCATTTCCATGGCTTCCCACCTCCATTTTCCTTCTACCACTTATACTCCTCCTCCAAAATACCAAAACCCTCTCCACCCTCGGCCAAAATCACCCTACACACCACAAACCTGAGCCACCCTAGCCAAGCCGAGCCGCTACACTCCAAACCCGAGCACCACACACCAAAAACTTGACCCATACACTCCTACACCTCCTACACGCCATACCCAAGGCCACACCCTCCTCCACACCAAGGCCATATTCCCTCTCTTCCATATAACAAAAAGAAAAGAAAGGAAAAAAAAAGAGAAGAAAAGGAAAAGAAAAGGAAAACAAAAGCGTTCGGAAAGGAAACGGCAAAAAGCGAGACGTTGGAAATAGCACGTTAGCGAGAGACGGAAATCTTACGTTAAAGTTGGACGGAGTGGATATGAAGGTAAGAAATTCTCACTGCTTTTTGAATTATATTGATTATCATCCTTAATTGTTATGTTAAATAATCACTATTTGATGATATGAATGTTTGATTGATTGTTTGAATATGTTGGATAATCCGTAGTAATGTTATGACATTTACCGTATTGAATATGTTAGTGTTATATGATAGTTGTGATGATAATTTGGACATTAAATTTCTATTAATTAAGTAATCCCTTTATTTAATAAGACCCTATTTTAGTAATATGAGATATTGTGGAAAAATAAGTCTCTTTACATTTAGAAGTGAAATTAAAGTTAAAATGAAAGAGAATTTGAAATTCGAAGTAAAACGGATTTGAAAAGGGTAGCTAATTAGGAATTGAAATTGAGATGAATAGTGAAATTGAAACAGATTTTGAAAAAGTAAAGTTTAGTTTGAGATTGAATTGAAGTTTAAATTGAAATTAGATTTGAAATATAAGTTTTAAATATGTTTAATTCAATATTAGAATTGAAATTTAAAATTTAATATTAAAATAATAGGAATATAATAATATTATAATGTGGTAATAGTGAAAATATATTTTAAATACTTTAAAAAGTGAAATTATAGATTCAAAATGATTTGTAATGATTTTATAAGTGTTGAAATCCAATTTGAATAGATTATTTCAAATATTGAAAAATAAGTTAAAACTAGACGCGTCGCGCAACGGTAGTTCGCGATTTCGCGCCAAAAAGTTCAAATGAGTGTATAGAGTGAAATATTGTTCGGAATTCTTCAAGATAAGAAAATTCCGGACTATTATATCCAATCTTCTAAACGAATAAAGAAAATCAAAGTTTTGATAAGTAGATTTTGACATAAGTCCAAATCAATTTTCCAGAAAAATCGCGCTAGTGCAGTTTAGTGACCATAACAGGAAATCTGTTTAAATGAACATTTTTAATTATGGAAAAATATGAAATAAATTTGATAAATCTATTTAAATGATTTAAAAGAGATTTGGATTGGAAAATATGAATTTTCAAATATTTCAAAGTTGTTTAAATTCAAATAAGCTAAAATGGCACTTTTCATAGCACTTTTCTGCTGCGAATTCTATAACTTTTGGAATATGAGTTAAATGTTACGACGTTTTGCAGAATAAACTGTGAATGTTTTAAAAAGGATAATTAAGCATTTTGAAAGATAATTTGGGATATTTATACAATTCCAAAATAAAGTTGAAAATCTGAGTATGCGGAAACGACTAGTACATTTGTCACATCTGTGAGATCTGAGAAGATAAAACAAGGTGTTTAACTAAGGTTAGGGATGAAGCAACCAGTGCCCTGAACTTACCTGGCCTATGATTTGTTTTCTAAGGCGAGGGATGGAACAGATCGAAAGAAAAGCCCGGATGCTCTTAAATAAAAAGACTGTATTAAGTTTTTGAATTATAAGAAGATTGGTATTATCCAAATGTTAAGCAATCTCCTAAATGAATGATTTCTATGATCCTATTTACTCAAAAATGTTTTTGTTAAGATTGATTTAGGATTTATCGTAAACGATGTCTTAAATAACATTGTTTTTGACCCGCCTAAAAATAAAAAAAAATTGGATCAAGAATTAAGTAAGGAAATCTGAGATATTTACCAAAGTAAAAGAATGGATTACTTAGAATTATCCTAAGTTAAAAGAAAGAGATTTAGAAATCATCCAAAAAGAATTAAAGTGAAAAGAGACTTAATAAATCCTATATACTCATATTCACGTTTTATCGGTAATTGGATTTCGAAGGAACCGGAGTCGGATTTGGGTAATTCCTATCCGAAAACCACTTCGAACCAATGTATACGTTCGAACGTGAAGACATATTGAAGATGATTGCGTTGAATATGCACTTATAAAATTTATGTTTGAACTCAAATTCTGTGTAATTTATTTTATTCAACAAATATTTATTTAATCTATGAAAAATAAAATAGTACATTAACAAATACATTTACATGAATATATATATATGTTTATTATCATCAAACAAAAATCTTATAAGTGCATATTCAATAATCTCCCCCTTTTGATGATAACAAACATATATTTAAGATTTTGACTGTGTTAAATGTATTTGATCAATGATATTCTAATTGCTCCACTTTTAGAATGATGGAAATGATGTTCTCATATAAAATCATACAGATTGAAGACCGTGGATCTTTATAGCGTGAAGACTGCTTGTTGAACATGCTCTGGGTAGCTCCCAATTATAGAGTTATTTATAGCAGTGGTCTCCTTGTGATGGAGATTTTTCGGATTGTAAGGACTACTCGCTACTAGTGGTAGTAGGAGAGTGCCTTTGGTTTGTCCTGTTCCTGGACAACTTGTATGGACGTTTGTCTGACATTGCGTTTCTAACGATTACATACATTGGTTTCTACAAACGTACTCAGTGGTGGCGGAGAAGGCAACTTCTCTTAGCTTAACACCCTCCTTGAGACGTATGAGCTCAAGGGTTGTATTTTTGTGGAAGGCAATTAGTAGTTAAATGGAAATGGCAATGTGGCATTCAAAGATGTGATATGTGCTATGTGAAAAGGTAATCGTTGCCTCAAGCCTCATTAAACCGGAAATGACCAAAACAGGATTAGATGCAGCAAGGCTAAGTGGGTCATTCCCAATTAGGTATGATCATCCCCTTCTAGATATATTTCTTCCCGCTATGACGTTCGGGAAGTTAATTTATGTGGTGTATGGAAAGAGAGCTCTCGAATAAAGGTCGGTAAAGACTGGGGGATGACATATTCGGTACTATCTAGTTGCAGAGGTAGGCCGATCTTGTGTTGGTAGAGGGCAGATGTTTTGTGCCTCCGGACATCCATCTAGAGGTGTACCCATTTCGGAAGGTAGATTCTGCACCTGGCCATTTATATGGAAATCCATTCTCCACTAAGAACCTACGGACTTGATTGTAAACCTATTATGCTGGAATTTAATCAATGCAACAATTTCAGATAAGATTAATAAGTTTATTTGCAAATGTTTTCAAAGAGATGTCATTAGAAATAATATCAAATGTTTTGATATAAAAGTATTTTAGTTATCATAAGGTAAAAACCCATCCATGTTTATGTGTGAGCGTGGTCTTATGAAATACTCTTTATTTCAAAGGATTTCATCCAAAAGCTGATATATGACACTGTCATTTATTATTGAGTTTTTTCTCACGCTGGTTTATCAAGCCTGATCCGGGTATTTTCAATACTCGGGTCAGATCCAAGTAGTTTCAGGATAGTCGAAGACGGTTGGAGTTTGCAGAGGAGAGATGGAGATATTCATCGGCGTATGAGCATATTCTATTATCCGCCGTACTTAGTCTATTTTGTTTGATGTTTGTCAGCAATTGTAAGGGCAGATTTTATAACTGTCCAAGCTGAATTTAGGTTAGACTCTGATATATGTATTTAAAAGTTTTCCGCTGTAAAAATATTTGTTCAATATTATATGTTATTGCATTCGTGAGAGATTCTGTTCTGTCTACTTTTCTTTATCACCCTTAAAGATCTGTCTTTTCGTGCAATTTGAGTTAGATATGTGTGGTTTATTGTCGATTCAAAGGGTACGGGAAAATGAGAGTTTACATCCTCCGTTCCATGAATACACTTATACCATTGAGTTAGGTATGTAGATTTTTCCAATTATCGAAAATATAAGGGTTTATGGGTATATCTTCATAAAGATGTTTTGAGATGAATATTTGGAAAGCGATTCTAATTAATGAAAAGATCAATTAAAAAGGACTTAGTGTTGTTTGGTGCCTAACTAGTGTTACTTCCTTTTGGAAATTTGATCTCTAGTTGGATTGTTGTTTATTTGATGGTTAAATAACCGACCATAAAATGATGGCTAGTTTTAAATTATCGTTGTCCGTTCGAAGTGATCGGGATCAGATATGTTATCTGAAAACCACTTCGAACCGACATAAGCATTTCGAATTGAAATATCTTGAAGGTAATCGAAATAATTTTTTTGAAGAATAAGGCTATTTGCTACTAGTCTCGGGGATGATTCCAAAATGGATGTAGTAGAAGAAGTGCCTTCGGTTTCATTCAGTCAAAGAACGAACTTGTATGGATGACTGCTAGCATTGCATTGTTGCGTGGAGGGCAGTGTTAGCTTTCCAAGTGGGAAGTGATTTATAAAGGAAAAACGTCGCCTCAAGTCTCATCAATTTGAAAATGACAAAAATCGGTCATGCAGCATGTCCAAGTGGGTCGCTCCCATCAGGGTAAGGTCATTCCCAATCTAGATCGATAATGATCTACTCATGTATGGGCATATTAACGGAAGGGATGATCATATTCGGTACTACTAGTCAAGTGGTTGACCAGTCCCGTATGGAAGTTCTTGTCAAACCCCGGTACATTTTATCTAAAGATGTACCATCGGAATATAGTTCCTTACCTTATCATATATGGAATCCATTCTCCAATACGAGCGTGAGATGCAAGCATTTTAGCTATTTTATACATTCACTTTGAATTCCTAGGCATTATTATAATATAATTGGATTTTCTATAGAGAATTTTTTAGTTATCGTAAGGTAAAAACCCATTTTGCGTTTATGTGCGGCGTGGTCTTACAAGATACTTTTTATATCAAAGGTTTTAATAATCCAACTTGATGTGTTTTCTGATGCTAGTTTACTAGATTGACTCGAGTGTTATTTTATTATAATGCTCAGGTCAGACCAAGCATATTTACATATTGCTTTGGATGCATTGGAGCTCAGGAGACGAGCTGGAGGTCTTCATGACGTATTTCCATATTTGTTTATTTTTCCACTACATTGTTATTGAAATTATCAGTATTGTGAGGAAGGTTGTTATAACTGTTCCGGCTGATGATTGGTTATTTGTGTATTCTGATTGAGGTACGTATATAACAGTTTCTCTTTTGTAAAGATTATTAATATTATATTATATATTGTTCCGCTACGATTGTGAGATTCTGTGTTGCTTTATGTTCCTTTTCTCTTCGTCTTCTTTTCTCTTCTTCTTTCTTATTTCTTTCCCATAACTATCTGTCTTTCCATTCAATTTGGTTTGGACATGTGTGGTTTATTGTCAGCTTGAATTATGCATATTTGTGGGTTGTTACAGCTGGCATCAGAGCGCAAGGTTAAGCGAGAAACATTGCTTTAGTGGGCCAACTCATTAAGAGATAAGGTAGAGGAATGCTTTATTATGAGTTTGAGTGTATTATATATGATAATGTATTTGTTAGTGATATGAAAATGTTATATATTGTGTTAATTTATCTGTTGAGTGTCTTATGAATTCTAGTCGGTACATGGGACGCCTCGATATCGATAGAGGTTTCTAAACATTTAAACAAGGCAAATTGACACAGTATTATTTTGAGAATTGATAAATGAAATAGTTTTACCTAAATTATATTTTATATATAAAATAATAATTTTGTAGAAATTATTATAGTTATATGTAGTATGCTTGGTTGTTTTTGAATGATAATATTTGATTATTATCATTTGTTGTTTTTTGTTCTAATGAAAGTTGTTGTTATTATAATCTAAACAAAGATAAACATTTATAAAATGAGTTATATAAGAAAGTAAATTAATAAATATGAATTATAGATTATTTATTTTGATTAATATAATCAACATTTGTGAAATGATATTTCATAAGAAGTGAGATTACATTATGATTTATAATTGTGATTTATAAATGAAAAGGAAACGAAATTGTCTAAGTATATTTATAATATGATTTGTAAATAAATATAGACTTAAGACACGAAATTTAAGAATTTAAATTCCGTTGATTTAGAAATTGTTTTTCAAAGGTTTCAGAAAGATAAATAATAGTACTATTTTGAAAATATTTTGGTTAGAAATATTTCAAAATAGGATCTAAAAAAATAGAAAGCACTGAATTCACTTCAGTCGTCGAAAAATAATTCTGGTGATGGATGTAGCATCATCGACGTTCATTTCTGACTTTTTAAGTGACGGATTGCTACCATTGAAGTTGTGTTTTTCTTAAACATGTTTTGATTTTAAAATCCAAGTATAATTTGATAAATATGAGAAAATACGTTTTATAACCAATAAATTATTGAGAATTAGTAAGTTATACAAAAAATTTAAGATTGTTGAATGTAAACATTAAGAAAAGTAAATCTGAAATTGAATTATGAAATGGAATTTAGCTTATGTTAAATAAAATGGATTTCGGAAAGAAATTTAACTTAAGCAAAGTTAAATGAAATTGGAATTTATTTGTAATGTGCTAAATGAAATGAATTAATGGATTGAATATGTTTTTAAATGTTGTTTGATAGAATTGAATATGAACTTAAGTTGTAATGTGAAAATAAAAATTAGTGGTGTTGTACAAAATGTTTATAATAAAACTTAAGTAATTGTTGTATGGAAAGACTCATAAATAATATTAGTATTGAAGAAATATACTAAGTGATAATGAAATAAAATTTAACTTAGGAAAAGTTAAAATGTAACGATTTTATGAAATAGTCCATAAACGAATTTAGTATGCAATGAAATGTTGTTCAATATAAATTGAATGTAAAGTGAATATAAATAAAGTGAATTTTAATAATTGAATGTAAATGAAATTGAATGTAAATCAATATAATTGGAATAAGTCAAGTGTAAATTAATTTAATGTAAATAAATTAAAAACGAACCAACAGAATGAGGATAAAAGAATCAGAATAAAAAGGAATGAGATATAATAAGAAACCAATTGAAATAACACCTGAGTCAGTTTGGAAAAATAGCGTGAGAAAACATACCTAATTGGACTTTTAAGTTATAAAAACTTTCAAAAATCAAAAGTATATCGTAAGACCACACCGCTTATATACGCGGACGGGTTTTTATCTTATGATGACCAAAACATTTCATATCAAATCCTCTGATATTATAATAATGTATAATATAAAAATGCTTATTAATCATAGCCAAAATTGTTACATTAATTAAATTTCAGCATACTAGGTTCTACAACCAAAACTAGTGGCTCGTATTGGAGAACGGATTCCAACTATGAAAGGGTAATGGTCTACCCATCGAATCCGTACACCTCTGAATAAAATACACGGGAGGCTACAACATGTTGCACCTTTGCTACTCAGGACCAACACTACCCCCTGCTCGAGTAGCACCGAATATGATCACCCCTCGGTTGCAGTTAACAACCACACAATGCGATCCCAAGCATACATGAATACCGCTTTAGACTTGGGATGATCATACCCTACTTGGTTGCGACTCACTTAACCCTGCCGCATGTCCTTGCTTTATTCATTTCCTAGGTGTGAGGCTCGAAGTATCCATGCTCATACCATTTATATAGCACTTGCTACTTTAAATGCTAACACTACCCTCCAGGCAACAATGCAATATCAACATTCATCCAAACAAGTTCGTTCAAGGACTGAATGAAATCATTGAGAGTCTTGTTGTAACAACCACCTTTTTGGATGGTTTAAATCGACAATAAACCATACATGTCAGACTCAAACCATTTAAAAGGAAGGATTGTTATGGGGAAAATAAGAAAAGAAGAGAAAGAAATAAAACAAACACAGGATCTCATAGCCGAATGACAAAATATAATAATCAAATAACAGTTCATGAAGTTGTTTACAAATAACATTTGATTACACCTTTACAATACAGATCAGAGTTACACACAATAGGAATAAATAAATAAATGCAACGGAACAACATGATGCAGTGGTATAAATATAATAAATAATAATAGTACAAAATCTTCGTCTTCGTTCTCCAGAAAAGCAGTCTTCAATACACTGAAAAGCTCAAACTGACCCGAGCGTAATGAAAAGACAAAGCACTTGAGTCAGAACAAAAAGATCTTATGTAAGTTAAATCAACAGTAAATAAATATGAGTGTAATGGCGTCGAAGATGTTTACGGAATTTGACATCTCTTATATAGTGTCTAACGTGGGTGCAATAACTTAAGAGATGTTCGAGATTCCTTCTCCTAAGGATCCGTTAAACTATCTACATAGTTTAATACATAATTACAATTGTGTCTATAGTAAAGTAAAATATTAAAATAGCGTTAAAGCGTTATTCAATCCCCCTTAACACATATTATATATTCTCGTAGTCTATACAGTACCATAATTCCTCGGTAAACTGAAGGGCTATCAGAGGGCACTCCATAGGTACGGTACAAACCAAACTCGTAATGGGCGCGATAAGGCATGTGACAAGGCTCGCGAGGCAATGCCTAGGGTAGGATACTATCGTTTTGCAGATCTGGACTGGTGGTAATGGATAGTAGCTACTACTTCCCACATTAGAACGCAGTCCCAAAATCAAATTGAGGGTGGCCACCAAATCAATCATAAAGTCATAATATGGTATCGAAGAAGCATGTCTGATCGAAGGTGCGACCTAACTTAACCTGGTGTACCTCCTGTTTTAGTCACATCAAGCTGACTCGTGGGAGTCTGGGTTGCGTTAATACCTTATACATAATCGTTCACCACCATTCTACTTCATTCTGGAATCTCCACCACGTATACAGTTGTTAAATTGGTTTTCAGTATTAGCAGAGAGTATGAAAATATCCGATCTTGGTCTCTTTAACAACCAAATGCTTATTTCACACCAGATGGTTCATTTATATTTCCAAAATCAATTCATAATTGATATCAAAATATCGTATTCTCAAAATCACTTTTGAAATCATACCACATTTGGAAACATATTACTTTCAAAATCATACTTCCAAAATAGGTTAAACCCTTATTTTAAAATCATCATATTTACTCAGAATATGTTATTTCACTAGAAAATATCATTACAAATCCCAACTTAGATCATAACATCATTTAACTATATTCGCTTTTAAATCAAGGATTTAAATATAACCAATTCGACCTTACACTGTTTGCAATTTGAAATATAGTTTAGATAGTCATACATAGTTTAAAATAGTTAAAATAATTTAACGCAGTTTAAAACAGTTACAATAGTTTAAAATAGATAAAATAGTTTAAATAGTTTAAATTTGAGTAAAATAGTTTAAAGTAGATTAGGATAGTTTATACACTTTAAAATAGATTAAATTAGATTAAAATAGTTTTAAATAGGTTAAAGTAGTTTAAAATAGATTAAATTGGTTTAAATGGTTTAAAATAGTTAAAGATTGGTTTAATATAGTGTAATAGTGTAACATAAAATGTTTTAAACAATATATATTAAAATAATTAATTTGAAAGAAATCTCAAATTTAACTATTTCTTCCATTTCAACAAATCTGGACCATATCCAGCTTTCAAACTAACAAACTCAATTTTTCTCTTTCAATTTGGATTCTCAATAAAAACCTTTCAAATCTATACTGATTTCAAATCCATGTTTGAACTATAAATTAAACTATTTCAAATTTAGTAGATTTCAAAGTTCAAATATTCAAACATTTGAATAACGCCATATCAATAAATTTCATCTGTATTTCAAGATTCAACTTTGAAATTTCAATTCAAATTTCTTTAAACAATTTATTTGGACCAGTTTCAACTTCAACATTTAAAGCTTGGATTTTCGAAAATAATTTAGTTTACATAAATCAAGTTCTATTTCAAAATACCATTTAACTGAATTCAAAATTTAAGGATTTAAAAATCATTTAATTTAACCAATTCGGTTTCTGTATATAAGTTTCTACCCTTTGGTCAAATGATACGGATGTATATCATTTCAACCCGCAATAAATTTAAATTTACGGTATATATCATTTCAACCGGCAATCCCAAAATAAATTCAAAATCCATAAAATCGCTCGGGTTTATCATTTCGACCCATAATGATTTTTCCCTAATCTACAAATCATTCGGGTATGTATCATTTTAACCTATAGTGATTTTTCCTAACAATAAACTAAGGGAACTTGCAGTGTTATAACAATATATAAATATAACATCCAGTCATCCAATATCAACAATTAACCATCCATCACAATCATTATTCAAACCAACCAATAAACAATAACAAGTGACTGGTTATTGATAACAGGTTTTAACTGGCAATTTAAAATTTAATATTAAACTAATGGCGATTAAATTTAATAACAGTCAGATTTAACTGGAATGACAATTTAAATATACCAAAAATCATCCAATCAATTTCTAATCACATCATAAATTCAATGTAACTAACATAAGAAAATTTAGTAGTTGTGAGTGGATTAAAACACTCACCTTTGATTTCAAATCGATTTAAAATCCAAACAAAGGACCAAATTTGAACAATCTCAGAATTTGTCCAAACTGGTTCCATAATGTCCAAAATTTCGATACGATCACAATGGAGAAACCTACACGTAAATTCGACCTCATATGCAAGAGTTATATAACTTAAAACGTTTAAAATTAAATTGAAATAAAAACAAAAAAAGAAATATGTGTACCCTTCCATGTCATCTCGGGTTCGTGCATAAAACCCTACCCTTTATAGAGTCGCGATCGAACCCTCCTTCAGCCGCCAATTTTGATGCAAAATAGCCGCTGCCACATCAACCCATCCTCCGATCTGAAGTCGCCACTCGACCAACTCCCCCTAGGCGCCCCTAGTGGTTCACGCGTAGCCACCACATATCCAAAGCCACCTCTGCCACCGTTGAGGTTCTCAGGTTAACCATGGCGATCCAAGCACCATCTAGCCCAAAGGAACGTATGGGTTGCCATGCCTCTACGCCCTCTACAATATGACACCCTTCGATCGTCGCCAGGATGACGATCCACCGTCTAATTCAACAACCACATATGAACGGCCAAGGTTAATCCATCAAATTCTAGACACATGGAGACCCAAATCTAAAAACGAATTGCTGATCTAGATTGCGCTCTTCAAGAGCTTTCCAATGATATATAATATGACATGGTTTGAGGATTTTTAATTTTTCGATTTGATTTTGATTTGCAAATGAATCTAGGAATTTGGATTTCTGCCATTTGAGAAGGAGGAACAAACATATTGAATTGTACGTGCTGTGATAAGAAATAGAAAGGCTGCTAAGGTCTAAAAGAATCTATTTATAAAGGTAAGGTCCGATAAGAAAGAATGATCATATCGAATCGGATAGAAATGACAATAATGACTCGAAAATCCCATTCCGTTTCTAAAACTAAAATAGGTCATCCCATGTATCAAAATAGATGTTTTTTATATTTTTAAATTCAATAGAACGAGCTTCAAGCCCTATTTCCATTATATGAAGAAGTTAGCTTTTAAAATTAGCTTACTTCAAATTGAATTTATTAAACTGATTTCTACGTGTTTCGAGCCCGCACGATCAAACGACAAGTCTGATCGCTATGAAACTTCAAATTCTACAACAATTCACCATTATGGATCCTATGAAACTAGTTTAGTCGAAATCCGAGACCGTGGTCAAAATGGCTATTTTCACATTAATTAAATAAACTGTTATTAAATTAATTAAATCATCTTTTAAATTTTAAATTTAATAGTTAACAATTTTTTTCCGTTCTTGATTACATGTAAAGTTAAATCATTTAAAACAATTCCCATGTCCAATTCAATATGAAATATTGCATAAATTACAACGTTCAGTTACCATTGTAATAAAAATCCAATTAATTATATTTTAATTTCAAACAAATTCTGTTATTTTGATTTGTATCTTATTATACGCTCAACTATCATATTACAGATATAATTAACATTAGTTTATCTTTTACGTTGATATTCTACAATTATCATCTTTTATCATATTAACTGCAATATTTCAATTATACTAAATTTTTATCAATTTCCAAATTAATTTACTGATTAGATAACAAAATGAAAATTGAAGCAATCATCATTCATTAATAATTCAAACACATTTCTAAGGTTATTGTTTCTAAATGAAAGCTACTAAATTTATGTACTAGTTATTTTATTTCCATATTCTGATTAATAACATATAATTACAACATTTAAATCCAAAATTCAATTTATTTCCTTATTTATACCATTTAAATACAACATTTGGTTTAATTCCATACACATTGAAATAATTGTAATTTAATTTAGTTAGAAATCGTAAATAAGGAATTAAACCAAATGTTGTATTTAAATGGTAAAATTGTACTTAATTAGTTGAAATTGGTTAATATAGAATGATTAATCGGTATGTGAATTTATTAGTTTGGTTGGTAAACAATAAACTTAGAATTTGAAATTGTACATTATAACAATTGTTTAATTATCATTCCACTATTTAATCCGTTGAAATTAAATTGGAAATCAGTTGCAATTAATCTGCTTAAATATTGCAGTAAGTGCGCATGAAGATGATAATTGTAGAATATTAACGTAATAAGATGTCAACCAATGTTAATTATATCCATAGAGTGATGATTGATTGAATAATAATACATAAATAAAATTAAATGAATTTATTTGAATCCAAATTAGAATTAAAGAATTTATTACAATTGAAATTGAACACTGTAATTAGTGCAATATTTAACGTTGGATTTGACATAGAAATTTATTTTAAAAGACTATAAAATACTAGGTAATCAAAAGTGATAAAAATAGCTAGTTATAAATTTGAATTTGGAAGTGATTAATTTAATTTAATAATAATTCAAGTTTCATAGCGATCAGACTTATGGTTTGATCATGCGGGCTCGAAACGCGTAGAAATCAATTTAATGAATTCAATTTGAATAAGCTGATTTTAAAAGGTAACTTCTGTATAAAATGTAATTTGGATTTTAAACCTATTCCATTGAATTTTAAAATATCGAAAACATCTATTGTGATATATAGGTTGACCTACTTTCATTTCGGAAGCGGAACAGGCTTTTCGGGTCATTATTTTCGTTTCGAACCAATTCGATATGTTATTCATTCTTATCGGGCCTTGTCTATATAAATAGTTTTCCAAACCCTAGCAGTCTTTCTATTTCTTATTCCTGTATGTACAAATATGTTTGTCAATTTCTATCTCCTCTGTCCAATGGAAGAACCTATCTTCAATTCCAAAAATCCTAGTTTAGTTTCAAATTCAAATCCAAAATTAAACTACTCAAAGCTATAACATATTATATATCGTTAGAAAGCTCTCGACAAGCGTAATCTAATACATTAATTCGTTTTCCAATTTGATGCACCTTTCGGCGAAAAACGTCAATCTTTCTCAGTCGTCCGTAGTGGGGTTTGTCATATCAACGGCGGATCATCGATTTCACGACGATCAGGAGGCATGGGCTTATAGATGTCATCGAGCTGAGTGCATCCATGGATTTCATTATCGGCAGAGGTGCTTGGATTGGCCAAACTTAGCACAAGAAGGGGGAGCTCATCATGGCGGTGCGGCGACCATGGCGCACCGGAGATGGTCGCGACCCTCTGATAGGGTCGGCCTTAGACAAGCATCACGGTGACGTTCTTTGATCTGGTGGAAATCGTGTGTGGCGGTGGTGAAATCGAGGGATTTAGGCGGAGATTGTGCATATTGAACAGGAGCATGCTCTAGGGTTTGAACGATGAGAGGTGAAGTGTAATAATTATTATTTTATTTGTTTTATATTATATATCATACAACTTCTGATTAGCATAACTTTTGCATACGAGGTCGGCGGTTTTCTCCATTGTGATTGTATCAAAATTTCAAAAATTATGGAACTAGTCTGGTTAAATTCTAGGACACTTGAATTTAAGATTATTGCGGATTGAAATGATATATATCCGTATCACTTGACCATAGGGTAGAAAATTATATATGAACACCGGATTGGTTAAATTAAATGATTTTAAAACATTAAATTTTTGAATTCAGTTAAATGATATTATGAAATAGAAATTTGATTCATACTAACTCGGTTATTTTCGAAAATCCAAGCTTTAAATGTTGAATTTGGAATTGGTTAAAATGAATTGTTTAAAGAATTTAAATAGAAATTTTAAAGTTGTATTTGAAGTATAAATGAAATATATCAAAATTGAGTTATTGAAATATTTCAATATTTAAACTTTGAAATCTGATAAATTTAAAATAGTTTAAATTTATAGTTCAAACATGGATTTGAAGTTGATAAAGATTAAATGATTTTATTGAGAATCTGAATTGTAAGATAAAAATTGAGTTTGTTGATTTGAAAGCTGGATATGGTCTAGATTTGTTGAAAAGGAAGAAATAGTTTAATTTGATATTGCTTTCAAATTAATTATTATTTTATAAACTATTTAAAAAAATATCATCTCATGTTCAGATTTATTTAGATTATCAAACCATTTTATATTAAACTATTAAACCATATTAAACCTGTTTTTAACTGTTTTAAACCATTTATAACTATTTTAATCTATTTTAAGCTATTTAATCTATTTTAAACTAATTTAATCTAGGTTAATCTATTTTAAACTATTTTAAACTATTTTAATCTAATTTAATCTACTACAAACTATTTAAACTATTTTAATCTAATTTAATCTATTTTAAACTATTTTAATCTATTTTAAATAATTTAAACTATTTAAACTATTTTAAAGTATTAAAACTATTTTGAAACTAATTAAACTCTTTATGATATCTAAAATATTTTCTAAAATTCGAACTGTGCAAAGCTGAATTGGTTATATTTAAATCCTAGATTTTGAAGCGAATATGATTAAATGATTTTATAACCTATGTGAAATTGGAAATGATATTTCTAGTGAATGACATATTTTGATTAAATATGATGATTTTGAAATGAGGGTTTAATCTATTTTGAAATATGATTTGAAAGTGAATGTGATTTTGAAAGTGATATGCATTTATGAATATGATTTTTTGATATCAATATGAAATGGTTTTGGAAACGTAAAAGAACCATCCGGTGTGAAATAAGCGTTTGGTTGTTAAAGAAACCGGGATCGGATATTGTCATACTCTATGCCAATACCCAAAACCACTTTAACAACCGTGTACATGGTGGTGATTTCAAAATGAAGTAGAATGGTTTGGAAACTGATACTGTATAAGGTATTTATGTAGCCCTAACTCACTCGATTTAGCCTGGTGTGGCTAAAACAGGAGCTATAGCAGGCCAAGTGAAGTCGTTCCTCCTATCGAGCACAATTCTTCGATACCATATTATGAATTTCTGATTGATTTGGTGGCCACCCCTCGATTTGATTATGGGAATGTGTTTCGAGGTGGGTGGTAGTAGCTTCTATGCGTTACCACTAGTCCGAAAGTGCAAATGGTAGAATCCTGCCCTAGCATTGTCTCGTGTGCCTTGTCACATGCCTTATCGCGCACAGAACGAGTTTGGTTTGTGTCGTACCTATGGAGTGCTCCCTGATAACCCACCAGTTTACGGTGGAGTTTACAGTACTGTATAAACTACGACATTCATATAAAATGTGTTAAGGGAGATATGGGTAATGCCTTAACGCTATTTTAATATATAATAGCGTATTGTACTATGTATGTAGATAGTTTAACGGATCCTTAGGAGATGGAATCCCGAACATCTCTTCAGTTATTGCACACACGTTAGACGTTAGATAGGAGGTGTAAAATCCCGTAAACATCTTCGACACCGTTACACTCATATTTATTTACTATTGATTTAACTTACATAAGATCTTTTAATTCTGACTCGAGTGATTTGTCTTTTCAATTCGCTCGGGTCAGTCCGTGCTTTTCAGTGTATTGAAGACCATTTTATCCTTGGAGGACGAAGACGGAGATTTGTGTGTTATTTATTGTATTTATACCACTACATCACGTTGTTTCGCTGCATTATTTATTTATTCCTGATGTATGTGCTCTGATCTATATTATAAAAGCGAATCAAATGTTATTGTAAAACAACTTCACGAACTATTTATTTGATTATTATATTTTGTCATTCTACTGTGATTTTATGTGTTTTGTTTTTATATCTTTTTCTTATTTTTCTTATTTACCCCATAACAATCCTCCTTTTTGAATGGTTTGAGTTTGACATTTATGGTTTATTATCGATTTAAACTGTCTAAAAAGATGGGTCGTTACATTTTGTATCAGAGCTTTGGTTTAGCGATAACCTTAGCTTTGTGGGGTTTGACTCGTTAGAGATAGTGTAGTAATACCCAAGAATGAGTTGTTTGAGCGTATACATATGAGAGAGTGTATTTGTTAGTATTGTAAATGTTTTCATATTGTGTTAATTTATTTTGTTGAGTGCTTATAAATTCTAGTTGGTACATAGGACGCTATGGCATCGACTACGGATTTCTAAACAATTAATAGGGTAGACCGACACAATACTGGTTTTGAAATATTGGCAAATGAAATAATTTTACCTAGTATTATATTTTGTATATAAAAAATAACTTTTATAAATGATATGGTTGAATGTGATATGTTTGTTTTTTTGGCAGTGAAATTCTATAAATACTGATTGTAAAATAGGATTTACAAATAAAGTGAACAAATATGAATTAGAAATTTAAGGACTTAATTTTCGGGTTTCAAAATTTGTTTTTAAAAGATTTTGGAATATAATATTAGTATTATTTGGAAGTATTTTCAGATATAAATATTTCAATGCGATTTGAAAGAAATGTTCTAAAAGGATTTTTAAAGGAAATAAGTTCTGTACTCCCTTCTCTATCGTTGGAAAATAATTTTGGTGATGAGTGTATGCATCATCGACGTTCATTTTCGAGTTTTAAATGGAAAGACCGTTGTTGTAGTTTTACTGCACATTTGTCGGATCAGAGAATCTTAATTTTATACCTTCTGGATATGATTTGATATATATAAAGGATATGAGTGTGTGTGTGGATATTATATTAAAACGATTTGAAAGGAAACCCGGTATGTAGTTTTTAAGTTTTTGAAATTAGAAATTTTAATTATTATAATGAATGAAATCTTGACTATATTAATAATTGGAAACTTCTAAAATAGAAAATAAGAAATTAAATGCTGAGTGATTAATGGAATATATATATATATATATATATATATATATATATAAGAATTTTAAATTTTGTAACTGGTAAATATGAAAGTTTAGAAGATGTAATTATTGAACATTCTGTTAACTAAAATGAATAAGATATATGTAACATTTAATTTTATTCTAAAAGACATATATATAACTTACCAATTTTTTTTAAAAGTTGTGATGTTAAATAGGAATATATAATGGAATATTATACAAGTAAAACTTAAGTAATGAAAGTGTTCAATGGAATTATGTTTATAAATGAAGAATTAAAATGTATACGAATATTATAAACTTAAGTAAAAGGTTGAAGTTATTTATTTTAAAATGTGTAGTAAAAGTGAATACTATATTAAGTAAATGATTATAACTTCAGAAAATGTAAGACCATTCAGAAATAGATTTCATATCCAATAATACCATATATGAAAGAAATAAACATGAAGAAAAAGAGAGTTAAAAATATAAGTATGAGTTGATTCACAAATAAATATTGATATTAAAAGGAAATCAAAGTGAATAATAACTGTGAATTAAATTTTGCAAAGAGACTTATATAATATCTTAAGAATTGATTTAGGGATGATCTAAATAAGTGAATGGAAATAATTTATGTAACTAAATGAACGGTAAGGAAGATATTATACGAATGAATGAAAAAAAAGTAAACAATGATGTGAAAGGAAATGAACAAGAATAAATTTAAATAATATTTGGAATTATTGTTTGTTTTGGCTCATGGGATGTTTGGGAAGGGATACTTCTAGTTGTTTGAGGTAGTATGAATAATCTATTAAGTAATTATATTAGGATGTTGAGCGTAGCATACACTTGATAGTTTATTTATCGCACTTGTACAATGAAAAGTTTCTGAACTAAACAAACCCATTAGTTTTGTTGTTATGGATATGTGGTTGATTTCTTTGTTGCATACGATGGTTGTGTTGTTTTGTTTGCATATGATTATTTTATATTGTTATTTTGTTGTGCTATTAATTGAAACTACTTAAATATTACTCTTTTTACATAATTGTTGCCTTATTTGGATAATATAAGTGAAATACATGTTTATGGAAGCAATAACTACTGCTTTGGTTTCATAAATAAGCGTTGTTTGCCCGACAAATAGGTACGTTTTCGGATTACAGTTTTATATTGTTTTCCCATGGTTTGGGATATTTTATTTTGAAATATGATATATATGGTTATTATTGATATTATTATTTCTCCTGGACTTCTCCATACAAAAGATACTCTGCCGAATTTTTTTTCGTGAATTTGGGAGTTAGAAAAATTTGTGATAGTGAAATATTTTTAAACTTTTATTAAACTTGAATATGAAGATTTATGGTATATTTTATTTAAAATACTTAATTATGTAAATTAATTGTTTATAAATTTAATATTTTAAATAAAATATATTAATTTCTTCAATTCCTTCTTTGACCTTTTCAAGGATGAAAAATTTTGAGTGGGGGAGAGTGTAATGACCCATTTTTTTCAATAATTAAAATATAAAATTTAATAAGATTTTGGAATTTAATATTGTGTGAAAACAAAAATTTATGGTTTATTAATGAGAAACAATTATAATGAAATTTAATAATGTTAATTTAAGGTAACTGATAACTATTTTAATGTAATTCTAAGTAACTGAACTAATTATAAAGTCAATTTAGTTGGAAATCATAAATAAGGAATTAAACCAAATGTTGTATTTAACTGGTAAAATTGTACGTAATTAATTGGAATTGGTTAATATAGAATGATTAATCAGTATGTGAATTTATTAGCATGGTTTATAAAAAAATAAACATAGAAATGCATTTGAAATTGTAAGTTGTAACAATTGTTAAATTATCATTCCACTATTTAATCCGTTAAAATTAAATTCAAAATCAACTGCAATTAATATTCTTAAATATTGCAGTTAATATGGATTAAGATGATAATTCTAAAGTATTAACGTAATAAGATGTAAACCAATGTTAATTATATCCATAAGGTGATGATTGATTGAATAATAAGACACAAATCAAAACAAATGAATTTATTTGAATCCAAATTATAATTGATGAATTTATTGCAAAGTGTAATTAGTGCAATATTTAAGATTGGATTTGGCATAGAAATTTATTTTGAAAGACTATAAAGTACTAGGTAATCAAAAGTGATAAAAATAGTTAGTTATAAAATTTGAATTTGAAAGTGATTAATTTAATTTAATAATAATTTACTAATTAACGTGAAAATAGCCATTTTGGCTACTGTCTTGGATTCCGACAAAACTAGTTTTATTAGATTCGTAATAGTGAATTATTGTAGGATTTCAAGTTTCGTAGCGATCAGATATGTCGTTTGATCGCACGGACTTGAAACGCATAGAAATCAATTTAATGAATTCAATTTGATTAAGCTGATTTTAAAAGCTGACTTTTGTATACAATGGAATTTGGATTTGAAACTTGTTCTATTGAATTTAAAAATATCGAAAACATCTATTTTGATATATGGGATGATCTACTTTGATTTCGGAAACGGAACGGGCTTTTCGGATCGTTATTATCGTTTCGAACCAATTCGATATGTTATTCATTTTTATTGGGCCTTGTTTATATAAATAGTTTTCCAAACCCTAGCAGCCTTTCTATTTCTTATTCCTATACATACATATCTATTTGTCTATTCCTATCTCATCTGTCCAATGGCAATAACCCATCTTTGATTCCAAAAACCCTAATTCAATTTTAAATTCAAATCGAAAATCAAACTCCTCAAAACTGTCATATTATATATCGTTGGAAATCTCTCTACAGTCCTAATTTACTGCAGCAATTCGTTTTCCAATTGGACGCACCGTTTGGCCAAAAATCGTCAATCCTTCTCTGCCGTCCGTAGTGGGGTTTGTCGTTTCAACGGCGGATAGCCAACTCCACGATGATCAGGTAGCATTGGCTTGTAGATGTCGTCGAGCTGAGTACATCCATAGGTTTCATTATCATCTGAGGTGCTTGGATTGGCCAAAGAAGGGGTGAGTTCATCACGGCTGTGCGACGACCATGGCGCCAAGGAGATGGTCGTGATCCTCTGGTCGGGTCGGCCTTGGACGAGCATCACGATGATGCTCTCTGATCTGGTGGAAATCATGTGTGGCGGTGGTGAAATCGAGGGATTTGGGCGGCGATTGTGCATGTTGAAGTCGAGCATGCTCTAGGGTTTGAACGATGAAAAGTGACGTGTAATAATTATTATTTTATTTGTTTTATAGTATACACAGTACAACTTCTAATTAGCATAACTTTTGTATACGAGGTCGGATTTACGTGCGGTTTTCTCCGTTGTGATCATATCAGAATTTCAAAAATTATGGAACTAGTTTGGTCAAATCTAAGACAGATAAATTTTGGGCCTTTATATGGACTTCAAATCGATTTGAAATGAAAGGTGAGCGTTTTAACGCATTCACGACCATTAAGTATCTTATGTTAGTTAAATTAAATTTATGATGTAATTAGAAGTTGATTCGTTGATGTTTGGTATATTTAAATTGTCATTTCAGTTAAATCCGACTTTTATTGAATTTAATCGCCATTTGATTTAATATTGAATTTTAACTTGCCAGTTAATACCGGTTGATGATAACCAGTTAATTGATGTTATTTATTAGTTGATTTGAATGATGATTGTGATGGATGTTTGTTGTCGATATTTCATATGATTGGATGTATGTTTAAATTATACGTCGTTATCGCACTGCAAGTTCCCTTAGTTATTGTTAGGAAAATCACTATGGGTTGCAATGACACATACCCAAATGATCTATAGATTTGGAAAAAATCATTATGGCTTGAAATGATAGACTCGAGCGAGTTTATGGATTTTGAAATTTAAATCGGGATTCCGGGTTGAAATGATATATACCTGCAAATTTAAGATTATTTCGAGTTGAAATGATATATATTCGTATAACTTGACAATATGAGAGAAAATTATATACGGATACCGGATTGGTTAAATTAAATTATTTTAAAACCTTAAATTTTTGAATCCAGTTAAATGATATTTTGAAATAAAAATTTGATTTATATAAACTAAATTATTTTCGAAAATCTAAGTTTAAATGTAGAATTTGGAATTGGTTTAAATGAATTGTTTAAAGAATTTAAATTGAAATTTTAAAGTTGGATTTGAAGTATAAATGTAATTTATCGAAATTAAGTTATTGCAATATTTGAATATTTAAACTTTGAAGTCTAATAAATTTTAAATTGTTTAAATTTATAGTTCGAACATGGATTTAAAGTCAATATAGATTAAATATCGAGAATCTGAATTATAAGATAAAAATTGAGTTTGTTAATTTGAAAGCCGGACATAGTCCAGATTTGTTGAAAAGGAAGAAATAGTTTAATTTGATATTGCTTTCAAATTAATTATTTTATTATAAACTGTTTAAAAATATATCATTTTACATTTAGATTTATTTAGATTTTCAAACCATTTTATATTAAAATATTAAACTATATTAAACCTATTTTAAACCATTTAAAACTATTTTAATCTATTTTAAGCTACTTAATCTATTTTAGTCTATTTTAAGCTATTTAAACTAATTTAATCTAAGTTAATCTATTTTAAACTATCTAAAACTATTTCAATCGAGTTTAATCCATTTTAATCTATTATAAACTATTTAAACTATTTTAATGTATTTTAAACTATTTAAACTATTTAAACAATTTTAATATATTTTAATCCATTTTAAACTATTTAAACCATTTAAATTATTTTAAATTATTTTAAACTATTTTGAAACTACTTAAACTCTTTATGAATATCTAAACTATTTTCTAAAATTCAAACGATGCAAAGCTGAATTAGTTATATTTAAACCTTGGATTTTAAAGCGAACATGGTTAAATGATGTTATTACCTACGTGAAGTTGGAAATGATATTTTCTAGTGAATGACATATTTTGATTAAATATGACGATTTTAAAATGAGGGTTTAACTTATTTTGAAATATGATTTCGAAAGTGAATACGATTTCAAATGTGATATGATTTTTGAGAATATGATATTTTGATATCAATATGAAATGGTTTTGGAAATGTAAAAGAATCATCCGGTGTGAAATAAGCATTTGGTTGTTAAAGAGACCGGGATCGGATATAGTCACACTCTCTACCAATATCGAAAACCACTCTAGCAACCATGTATGTGATGGAGATTCCAGAATGAAGTAAGATGGTTTGGCGAAAGATTCTATATGAGGTATATACGTAGCCTTGACTCCCTCGAGTCAGCTTGATGTGGCTAAAACATGAGCTATACCGGGCCAAGTGAAGTCGCCCCTCCTATCGGGCAAATTTCTTCAGTACCATATTATGACTTTGTGATTGATTTGGTGGCCACCCCTCGATTTGATTATGGGAGTGTGTTCCAAGGTGGGCGGTAGTAGCTGCTATGCGTTACCACTAGTGCAGGAGTGCAAGCAGTAGAATTCTACCCTGGCATTGCCTCGTGTGCCTTGTCACATGCCTTATCTTACCCATTACGAGTTTGGATTGTATCGTACCTATGGAGTGCTTCCTGATAGCCCACCAGATTACAGTATTATATAGACTACGACACTTGTATAAAACGTGTTAAGAGGGATATGAGTAGTGCCTTAACACCATTTTAATACTTTACTACAGAGATATTATAATAGCATATTGTACTATGTATGTAAACAGTTTAATAGATCCTTAGGAGATGGAATCCCGAACATCTCTTAAGTTATTACACGCATCTCTTAAGTAAAAACCATTTTTGTCCTTAGAGGACGAGGACAGAGTTTGTATGCTATTTATTATATTTGTACCATTGCATCATGTTATTCAACTGCATTATTTATTTATTCCTGATGTATGTACTCTGATCAGTGTTGTCAAACTGAATCAAATGTTATTGTAAAACATCTTTATGAATTGTTTATTTGATTATTATATTTTGTCATTCTGCAGTGAGATTCTGTGTTTTGTTTTTCTTTCTTCCCCTTCTTTTTCATTTACACCATAACAATCCTCTCTTTTCAATGGTTTGAGATTGACATGTGTGGTTTATTGTCGATTTGAACCGTCTAAAAAGGTGGGGCGTTATACACACACACAGCAACAATCCATATTTCTCAATACTTAGAAAAATATCCATACACTTATCTCAACTGTATAGGTATATTCACTAACATTTGAGAAAATTTCCCTTTTTTGTTCAATTCTAAAATCATTCATAACACTATCATAAACCTACAAACCATTTACAAAACTCCTTTATAAATCTATAATTCCACTTCTAAAATTCTTTTATAAATATCCAAGATCATTTATAAAACTATTTTATCTTTTAACCAATCTTTCTTTACGTTTTCCAAGCATATTGTAAGATTCCTCTTATAATCCACATCTGTTTATAAAACCCTATTTATAAATCCCAAAAACATTTAAAATATAATGTTTAATTATTTACGTAAAACACTATCATAGTAACATTTATAATAAATATTAACTTTAAAAGTTTTTAAAATAGTAATTAATAAATTCCAAATATCCTAAATAGAACAATAATAATTTATCTTGAACTTTTTTATAAATGCTAATAATTAATCTCCAAAACTTTATTTATAGATAATTATACTTTATTTCAAACCATACAAATAATTTGACAATTTACCCTTCAAAATATTTAAAATATTTATAAATCATTTTTAAAACAACATTAATATAAATTAACAACGTTTAAAACATAACTATATTTCCATGATAAAATCCATACTTAATTTCTGCATGACCATCTTTATATTTGTAAACTATATTTATAAATCTCTTCTACTTTATGAAACTTCCTTTCATAAAATCCTTTTATTTGTGAACCCCATTTATAACTCTATTTCCTTCATGAATCTCACTTATTTACAAAGTTCCATTCAGAACATAATTTTAACCATTTTTATTTTTACCTTGCTCCCATAGGTATAAATTTCTTTTATAAATTTCCTTTAATTTATAAAATATCGTTTAATAACTCCATTGTCCAAATTAGAATCAACTATTTCTAAAGTATCATTCCACATCTTAAAATAAATCCATTGTTTGATTTATTTATCCAATCTATTAAATGATAATAGTTTCCTTTTTAATTTATAAAACTCTATTTATAAATCTATCCCTTTTAAATAAAATACGATTTTACAAATCTTCACTTCATTCGAAAAATATATTTTTTATAAATTTAGCACATTTATAAATTTAACCTTTATAGATAATCTTTAATATATGTTCATATATTATTACTTTAACTAAAATGGTTAATGAATTTTTATCAAAATATTTCTATTTTCTTTAAGCCTGTATCCATTATTATAAAGTATGGATTTTTCTTTAGATTAAAAATCTTTATTTCACAATTCGAAAATCTCCATTCGAAATATTTTATAAAACTATTAAATTATATAGTCCAAAAACCATACCTTTAATTTTAAAATAAATTACTTCTCCAAATAATTCAAGAATAATTAATTTAAACATATATAATTTCCAAAATAACCTTGAAATCCCTTTCCAAAATCAACCACTATTTTATAGTATTTCAAAATACCAAAATATAAGGCCCAGTGCTACCTACGCACTAATTAAGTAAAATCATGCCTATGTGATCAATATGGCATTCAACAAGTCATATACCACTATATATGAAAATAAAATCAGAAGTGTGAGGAATCCTGTTAGATCCCTCCAACCTATCATCCTGGATCACATATAGTATATAATCATAAAAATATAAATCAACTGTTTCGAGGTAGGATTCGTATACAAAGGGTCATCCACTCTTAAATGGAAACGTAATTGGGTCTCATCCTCTCTAATAGGTGGAAATATATTCAATCCAACTAATAATAATTAGCAAATTATCTAAGCAATCGATAATTATCAATAATAAATATCCAACATCCAATAGATTACTTCTACTGGCTATATAAGTTTTCTAATTAACCAAAAAGGCGAGATTAATTCACAATGATTTTTAGTCGTCAAAATGTCTAGATTTGGACTAAATAGAATGGATGTTCAATTTAATCAAAAATTCCTACTAGCTCTGAATTCGTCAAATCCAACTCCATAGCGCAGACTTTGTCGATATGATCGCAATGCAACTCGTCGCATTCAATTTGGACCTTACATGAGTTTAATACAAATAAATGAACTTCTGAAATAATTTAAAAATTTAATTTGCTTATTATTATGGCAGTTAACATAATACCCTCATCCCAAATTCAAAATCACGACTTTGCTTCAGGCCCGCAACTTGACCTTGTTATCAATTTGCCGCGCCGCCATCCTTGCTTCTACCATCGCCACGACCTCATTAGAGACATCCCAATCCACTACGTCTTGGGCACTACCGCCACGACCTCATGACACGTCGTCGCTTTCCAGCAAATCCTCCAAAACCTCTATGCATTCGAACCGTCGTGGCTACCCACCTCGATCACCTTAGCTTAATTCACTACTATAGATCGACTTGCCTGGTCACCCCGCATAACTTTGCAGTTGAACACATTGATTGAAACGGCGTTGATCAACGAAGGCAATCTCGACCGTTAGATTTGCTCATTTTGAAATTTGAAAAAATGCGACCTCTTCCTTTTTCTTGGTAAAGACGCGAAGATATATGAATAAAGGGAAGGGTATGGGCATGCGTACCAGGTATGGCTAAAGAAAGTGTGGGTATGGCCTAAAGCATGGTTAACAATATTATATTATAAAATGTCCCTCTTTTTAAACGTCCGAAATTCACGAACCCCAAACAAGGCATGTCGCCTAGCGTTCTATATGTTATACCCATATTTCAAACCCAATGGAATATATATCAAAGTCAATTCCATCACATAAAAAAGTTAACTTTTCAAAATTAAATTATTTTAAATAAAAAATTCCATTAATAACTTTCTACGCTTTTCTAACTCGCACGACCAAACGATTCGTCCAATCGCCATGAAATTTGACGGCGTACTATAATTCACTATTATGGATCCAATGGAATCAGTTTCATCAAAATATGAGACAGTGCCCCAAAAGGCTGTTTACACGTTATTTAAAATGAGTAATTTCCAATTCCTGTTTAATTACTTTTAAATCAAATTTAAAAGCTCACTATCTTCATTCTAGTTCAAATAGAAATTAATTCAACTTTTGAAATCGTTTCCATTTAAATTAAATTCAAGATTTAATTATTTAAATAATTTCAAATATTAAATTTAACAACTTAACTATCAAATAAATCGCTATATTTGGAATTCAAGTTATTGACTTATAAACATAAATTTTTAATATATAAAATCAATTCAATATTCAAAATTTAAATGAATGAAATTCTGGGACGTTACAGATCTCGACATGGGCAAGCTAGGGTGATGGCATGGTAGCAGGCGAGTCCATGTGGAAGCGGAGGCGGGCGTGGGAAGTCGGCATGTTTTGGTGCACAGAAGGTGCGACGACCCAGAATTTTGGACATTTGAAATTGAAATATTTAATTGATTTTTAAATATTTTGGAGTTGATTCAAACTTGAATTTCAATTATAGCTAAGAATATAGCAATTAAAGTATTGAATTTAATTTATTTAAGTTGGGTAAATATTGAATCTTGATTTTTAAGCTGATTTAAAATGTTCCAAAGGCTTGAAAAATCTATATTGATAATACTAAAGATAATGGAAGCTTCAGAATTGATTTGGAAATGCTTTGATTAGTTTTGAATTTACATCGTTTAAATTAATGTTTAAAAATAGCCTTCCGAGGCACAGTCTCGGACTTCGACGAAACCAGTTCCATTGGATCCGTAATATTGTATTATTATCGAATTTCAATTTTCGTAGTGTTTGGAGTTGTCGTGTGACCGTACGATCAATAAACGCGTTGAAATTTAAATCGAAAATTCGACATTATAACTGGCTTCAAAAAGCTATCTACTTCATACGATCAAATTAGGACTCGAAACCTTTTTCATTGCGTTCGGAATAGGGGTATAACATTAAAAATGTCTGGCGGCACGCCTCGATAGTAGTTTGGAATTGTAAGTTTCATTTATCGAGACGATTTGAATTTAATTAATATATATATATTTAGATATTTTAGTCAGCAGTGAGATTTTTTTCCATCAGCCACTCTATTCCTGTGCAAGCCGGCCTACTCACGTACTCCTTGTCTTCCTCTCAGAAGCCAAAATCAAATCAAAGTCGACAATCTTTCGCTCGAATTCGAAATCATGTCGTCTCCACCAAAACCGAAATCAAAAGAAGAAAAAAATGGCGGACGAAACAAAGGAAAATCGATCGCGTCTCTCCTCCTCATAGCTTTATCCTATAAGAAAATTAATCTACGGGTTCTCAATGTGATTTTGGAAGCAATTTTCGAAGTCGAATCATCTCGCAATCGAAGATTCGTCCCAAGCTGTCACGAGGAAGCAAGCGCAGGAGGATTTAGGTGCTATGGTAGATGCCGGTGTTCAAAGTAACTCGACGATCTGAGCAAAGTCGGCGCGGGTTAAGGAGGAAGTCACGGCGTCGTGAGGTGATGCTCATGAGTCGACTGAGAGGTGGTGTCGTGATGTTCTTTTCTTCCTGCTGTCTAATAGAAATCAATCTCGATCCGAATCGATCAAATCAAGGCTGCGGCGACGCATCTGGTGGCTGCGCGCACACTAGCACATGTGAGGAAGGGCGGCGGCGAATATTGGGGCTCGAGCCTGCGTGAAGGTAGAACTGAAGCTCGGAAAAAAAGGAGGGGCTTGTTTTGGGAGGAATTGAGGTCGTGTGGATAGTCGGAGTCGACCTCGAAACTGCTGAAGGCTATAATTTAGCCGAATGTATTTTTGGTATCGTAGGATACCAGAAATAAATAAAATTTGATTTTTTTTGAAATTTAGTAGGAAATTTATAGTAAATTAATTTTAGAAAATTGAATAAATTTAAAAGAAGGAATTTATTTCAAAAGATAATAAATTTGGTGTTGAAATAAATTTATAAATCAATTTTGGAAATTGATTTGGTATTTGAAAATAAATTAGGAAATCAATTTAGAATTTAATTCGGTGCTGAAAATGAATATTTGGAAATCGATTTGAAAATCGTATATCAATGGATATTTGAAAATTTGAAAATTCACAATGGGAATTTATAAAGGAAAGGGAAATTTGTTTTAAAAATAAACATTTCGTTATTTTTTAATAGTGTGGAAAAGAATTTACGGATTTGGAATGTAAATTTAAAATACATACAGAAGGATTTATTAATTGATTAAAAATGATCCATTTTGAAAAGGAAGGTGTATTTTCCCTCAAAAGCCGAGTATGTTTGTAAAATAGCTTTTGAAATATAAATTAAAAGTTCTAGGGTTGGTTTTAAAAGAATATTTTGGAGAAATTAGTTTCTTAAGTTATTTTTGTAAATCTTTAAAGCAAAGATTTATTTAATTAATTATGGAAGTAATGAGTAAAGATTTAACTGATATTAGTTTTAGAAATTGAATATTTAAATAGTTATATCCTATCTACTAATTTTATTTTTAAAAAAATTGTTTGGACTTGAATTTTTATATGAGACATTAGTATAATATTTTCATAACTAATATTTAAGCAAGTGTTTCAAAATAGTTTTATTTTAAATATTCCTAAGTATATTTTGGATAAGTATTTTAAATTATTTTAAAATATTTGAACTCGACAGATTTTCAGTGGAAATAAATAAATATTTGGAAATGTTTTCCGCGCAAGGAAAAATGGTTTGAAATTTGTTTCAAGGTATTGAAATGTGGAAAAGTGATTTGAAATTTGTTTTCCAAGGATTGAAATGTGGAAATTGATTTAAAAATTGTTTTCAAAAGGTTGAAATATGAAAATATACCTTGTGAAGATATGTCGAAAATAAATAATTGAGAGAAAAATTATTTAAATCCTAGGGATTTTTATGAATGTTGATTGATAGTTAAATAACCGACTATCAATATTGGCCTTTAAATGGCATTTGAATTTCGATGCGACCAGGGGTTGGATTTCAAGTGGATATCCGAAAACCACATCGAACCATTGTGATTGTAATGGATCTTTTATTCAAAAGATCAAAGTGGAAATTTGTTGTGATTTGTTTGCAATCTGACCGAACACTTATTTTTAAGAATAAGCGCTCGTTATTCGGATTAGCCGGGAGAGGACCTTGTGTCATAAAACTCATTCCAAATAATGATACGACGAATTGGGGTTGCATTTGAAGATGGTGTTGAAGACCGGATATTTTCGAAAACGAAAGGATTACCTTTCGAATGTCTCTGCACCGGGTTGCTCCGATATAGAAATTTTATCACCCTTTGTGATAGGGATTCCGGACGTGATTAATGAATATTCGGATTTGCAAGGGCTTCTTTGAAGTGCCTTCGGTTCCGTTCAATCCTGGAATGGACTTGTATAGATGTGTGTCTAACGTTACACTTTGAGATATAAAGCTGGTTTCTATCAAATACATTTCTGTTGGTGGCAGAGAATTTATTCTCTTAGCTTAACACCCTTCTCTGAGACGTACGAGCTTAGAGGTTATGTAGTTGATGGTTATTAGTGATACATTCCCAAATTGGTAACGTGGCATACGAAGTGTTGCTGATCATTTGTTGATCAAAGCATGATTTTGTGTAAAGTGTAGCTTTGTGGACGAGACCTCGTCGAGCCTTACAAATCGGTAATAGTCGAAACAGGAAAGGTGCGACAAGGTTTCAGGGGTAGCTCCCCTAGGGTATGTCCATTCCTTCTGGAAAAGGGTGGTATCAGGTATGGAGCCCTAATATTTAACCTATGTGGTTACTGCAAATACTTTTCTTTGTGGTTGTTGGTGTAGAGGATCCTCGGATAAAGGTCGCAAACGATCGGGAGTGGCATATCTTAGGTTTTACTCCTCGGGAAGGGCGTAATCGGCCTTGTGTTGGCAGAGAGCACGGTAGGTTTTCGGGGCATCCCTCCAGAGGCATACCCATGTGGCAGTAGGAAGTTCCTTAGCCTGACCATTTGTTGGAAATCCAAAGAAACAGTACGCGCCCTGTACGGTTTTTGTTGTATAACTTGCCATGGAATGTGACGGTAACCTGCTATTGAACATGGTAGTTATAGTAGGAATAAGTGCGAAATGCCTATGCTGGCTAAGATTAATATTATACTTTCAAAATATTTTCCACACTATGCACTAATAATAATAATATCAAAAGATTTTGCGTATTAAGCATGTTTGACTATCATAAGGAGAAATCTCCTCCAATTCCACGTTTGCATTGTGTGTGTGGCGGGAGGCCTTATGGTAGTTTCATTTTCCAAAAGTATAGTGGATTTATTTTCCTTTCTTTGTGAAAAATAACTATTTTTAAGATCTCACACCAGTCCAATGACTGATCTGGAGTTTATTGTTCCCTTTCTAGAGCGAAGTCGAAAAAGAGATGTTGTGGAGATCTGAAGGCAAGCTTGATGGCAAAGCGTATCATTTATACTATGTAGCGTCCATTGCGTCTGGGTTAGTGAAAGTCAAATTTTATTGTACACAAGTTACTATAACCGCTAGTGTTTGTATTGTGTCATTGTAAACTCTGATAATGTGATGTATAAATTGATATAGTGTTTTTATTTTAAAGATATTCATTTATCTATTATATTTGTTCCGCTGCGATATGTGAGATTCTGTTATTGTTTTTTTTTCCTTCTTCTTCTACCTCTTTCTTCTTTAAACCCAAAGACTCGTACATTTGTTCCACTTTAGGCTGAATTATTGTGGAATTTCGCCAGCTCAAAAGGGGTACGGATTTGCGGGCCTTTACAAGTGGTATCAGAGCATTTGGTTAAGCGACAACCTTGGCTCTGTTGGGTGTTACTCATTTAGAGACAAAGTCAGTAGTACTCTAGAATGAGTTTGAGTGTAATAATAGATATGAGCGTGTATTTGTTAGTGAATATACAAAATTATTTTATATTATGATGATTGGTTTGTTGAGTGGTATATGGATTCTGGTCGATATAGTCTGTACAACTCTATCGATAGGAATCTCTAAACACTTGTACAGAACAATTCGATACGATATTATTTTAAAATATGGTAAATGAAATAATTTTACCCAAATTATTTTTGTATATAAAGAAAAATGATTTCCATAAATTATATAGTATATGGTTGCTTGTTTGTTAGAAATTGATAATATTAATTTATTATCATTGATTATTGAATAAGAAGTTGAAATCATAACTTAAAGTTAAGAAATAAAATCACATACAAATGGAATTTGAGAATATAAATTGTAAATGTGATTTGTAATTTGAAATGAAATTTCAGAGAAATGTTTTGAAAAGAATTGAAAGGGTTTGAATTTTTTTGGAGATTTGGAAAGTTTAAATCGCTTTTGGTTTGAAAATGATTTTCAAAGGTTTTGGAAAAGTGTTTTGAAGGGATGAAAGCTCTAAACTCTTTTCGGTCGTTGGAAAATAACTTCGGTGATGACTGCAGCATCATCGATATTCATTTTCGGGTTTCCAGAAGAGGAATTGCTACCAAATTATTTTATATGGAAGTTGTTTGCAAACTGGGTTTGGTTTTGGGAATTCAAAAGATAATTTGAATTGATTTCAAAAATGATGTTGGAAGGTTGAAAAGACTTTGGAATTTTATTAAAACTAGATATATATGGAATAAAAATCTATTAAGGTGGAAAATAAAATTGTGAATGAATGAATGAATTTACAATTGAACTTAAATGAAAATGAAATTGAATGTTGAAATTCATTTCGAATTTGTAAGTAAATAGAACTGGAATTGAAATTGAATTTGATTTGTAAAGCAAAGTATTAAAATAAAATTAGTAAGCTAAATTAATTGAAGAAATGACAAATTAATATGGTTCGAAATGAATTGAATTCAATAATTATAAATGAAAGGTAAAATTAAATTCATATGGAATTTGAAATCCAGTTTAAATACAAGTGGTTGTAAATCAAAATGGTGAATTGAAATTGAATTGTGTTTGGGAATGAACAAAAGAGTAAGATTGAATGAAAATGGATATATAACTTTAATAGTGAAGTAAAAATGGTATATGAAGTAAGTATTCAAACTTTTGTAAAGAAATGTGAAAAAATGATTTTTGAACATTGAAATTGGACATTATGGATATTAGGATATACAGGTGTGTTAAAGACAAAGGAATTTGGATTTGATTTTCGAAGATAAATTTTGAATTGCTCGACAAATGGTATGTATTTAAATTTCTATATGAAATTTGATGATTTCTTGTCTAGCCACTTGGCGTTTTGTTTTCTTTTTGAAATCTAGGGGCCGTGTTGCCATTTTTGTAGTCGTACCGAGCTAGCCGTGCAAAGGAGCCGCTGGCGAAATTTTTCGAAAATTTAGAGAGTTAGAAAATTTTTGAGAAAATTTAAAATTTTGAAATTTGAATTTAAATTGTTAAAGAAAACAATGTTGTATGGAACTTATAATTGAAGTTGGGAAGTTAGTTGAATTAATGATGGGTCTTAAATAAAAAGATTTGTTTTGATAAGATGACAAAACTATTTGGTTTTGGGATAATAGTTAATGGGTTGAGGATCATTCTTCTTAACTAGTAATTTCGGGACGAAATTCTTTTAAGGGGGGGAAGGATGTGATGACTCAGAATTAGACATTTGAAATTGAAATATTTAATTGATTTTTAAATGTTTGGGAGTTGATTCAAACTTGAATTTCAATTATAGCTAAGAATTTAGCTATTAAAATATAGAACTTAATTTATTTAAGTTGGGTAAAATATTGAATCTTGATTTTTAAGTTGATTTAAAATGTTCCAAAGGCTTGAAAAATCTATGTTGATAATACTGAAGATAATGGAAGCTTCAGAATTGAATTTGGAAATGCTTTGATCAGTTTTGAATTTATATCGTTTAAATTGATATTTAAAAATAGCCTTCTGAGGCACAGTCTCGAACTTCGACGAAACCAGTTCCGTTGGATCCATAATATTGTGACCGTACGATCAATAAACGCGTTGAAATTTAAATGGAAAATTCGACATTATAACTGGCTTCAAAAAGCTATCTTCTCCATACGATCAAATTAGGATTCGAAACATTTTCATTGCATTCGGAATAGGTGTATAACATTATAAACGCCTGTCGGCACGCCTCGATAGGAGTTCGAAATTATAAGTTGCATTTATCGAGACGATTTGAAATTAATTAATATATATATTTAGATATATTAGTCAGCGGTGAGATTTCTTTCCATCAACCACTCTATTCCGGAGCAAGCCGACCTACTCACGTACTCCTTGTCTTTCCCTCAGAAGCCAAAACCAAATCAAAGTCGACAATCTTTCGCTCGAATTCGAAATCATGTCGTCTCCATCTATTTAGTTCCCTCGTCCCTCAATACATCAAAACCGAAATCAAAAGAAAAAAATAATGCTGGACGAAACAAAGGAAAATCGATCGTGTCTCTCCTCCTCATAACTCTATCCTATAAGAAAATTAATCTACGGGTTCTCGACGTGATTTTGGAAGCAATTTTCGAAGTCGAATCATCTCGCGATCGAAGACTCGTCGCAAGCTATCACGAGGAAGCAAGTGCAGGAGGATTTAGGTGTTATGGTAGATACCGGTGTTCAAAGTAACTCGACGATCTGCACGAAGTCGGCGCGTGTTAAGGAGGAAGCCGCGGCATCGTGAGGTGATGCTCACGAGTCGACTGAGAGGTGGTGTCGCGATGTCCTTTTCTTCCTGCTGTCTGATAGAAATCAATCTCGATCGGAATCGATCAAATCGAAGCGGCGACGACGCATCTGGTGGCTGCACGCACACTCGCGCATGTGAGGAAGGGCAGCGGATAATATTGGGGCTCGAACCTGCGTGAAGGTAGAATTGGAGCTCGAAAAAAAAGGAGGGTTTGTTCTTGGAGGAATTGAGGTCACGTGGATGGTCGGAGTCGACCTCGACTCGACTGTGAGGTATATGTACAATTTATGTTTTCAATTTAATATCAGCTTATGTAAAAAAAAATATGCAGTTTTCAATTTTATCTGCATTTTTTCAATTACTAATTATTTGAAATAATGTAATATGGGATAAATCTGTTAATAAACTTATTTAATTATTTTAATCGATAAGAATATTTTATAAAATAAATGTTGGACTAAATTTAGTTTTAAATTTAATTTTAGTTAAATAAATTTATTAAAAGAAATCGGTTTAAAATAAAATCATTGGATAATTAAAATTACCAAACACAATAAAAAAATTGGTTATTCGATTATTTCAGATATTAATGAATTATATAATTGTTTATACAAGGTCTAATACAATGAAGAAAACAATCTGGAATGAAAATGGATTGCATGCAAAGGCAAAGGTGAGATCTTCTCACTCAATCAGATTTTTCTGATTTAATTTTAAGTAGTTAAATTTAAAATTGTTGATTGTGTGCTTGAATGATGGATGTTATTATTTGTTTTGAAATAGACTCTATGCACCTATAATAGCGGATGATATTTTATAAATCTCATATAACGCGATATTCCACCTTGAAGTGGAATTGGTATTTAATTGTTGTGCTAACGTCTGTGGATGCAGGGAAACAGGTTGGAGGGATCCAACTGGATTCCTCAAATAATTGAATTTATTTCAACATTGTGTGTTGATTATTTATAATCTGTGTGTGACTATTTGTGATTGAAACCTTTGAAGGCTATAATTTTGCCAAATGTATTTTTGGTATCGTAGGATACCAGAAATAAATAAAATTTGATTTTTTTGAAATTTGGTAGAAAATTTATAGCAAATTAATTTTAGAAAATTGAATAAATTTAAAAGAAGGAATTTGTTTCAAAAGATAATAAATTTGGTGTTGAAATCAATTTAGAAATCAGTTTTGGAAATTGATTTGGTATTTGAAAATAAATTAGGAAATCAATTTATAATTTAATTCGGTGCTGAAAATGAATATTTGGAAATCGATTTGAAAATCGTATATCAATGGATATTTGAAAATTTAAAAATTCACGATGGGAATTTATAAAGGAAAGGGAAATTTGTTTTAAAAATAAACATTTGGTTATTTTTTAAAAGTGTGGAAAGGAATTTACGGATTTGGAATGTAAATTTAAGATAAATTCAGAAGGATTTATTAATTGATTAAAAATGATCCATTTTGAAAAGGAATGTGTATTTTCCCTGAAAAGCCGAGTATGTTTGTAAAATAGCTTTTGAAATATAAATTAAAAGTTCTAGGGTTGGTTTTAAAAGAATATTTTGGAGAAATTAGTTTCTTAAGTTATTTTTGTAAATCTTTAAAGTAAAGATTTATTTAATTAATTATGGAAGGAACAAGTGAAGATTTAATTATTATTGGTTTTATAAATTGGATATTTAAATAGTTATATCCTATCTACTAATTTTACTTTTAAAAAAATTGTTTGGACTTGAATTTTTATATGAGACATTAGTATAATATTTTCATAACTAATATTTAAGCAAGTGTTTCAAAATAGTTTTATTTTAAATATTCCTAAGTATATTTTGGATAAGTATTTTAAATTATTTTAAAATATTTGAACTCGGCAGATTTTCAGTGGAAATAAACAAATATTTGGAAATGTTTTCAGTGGAATCATAGTGAGTTAAATCACCTCTCTGGCCACATATATTTCTATATAAGTGTGGATAGTTTATTTATTGATTTTTTGTCGACTGCTTCGATGATTTACTAACTTATTTGTTTGTTTGGATATATTCCTGCCCCTGCAGCGGATGGGACCCTATTACGTTCTCATGTAAGTGCAGATGACCATTTCTGTATGATTCCACCTCGAAGCGTTTGATTTATAATTTATGATTATATAATGTATGTGATGAAGGGAATAGGTTGGAGGGATCCAACTTGATTCCTCACATTGTCGACTTATTTTTCATATATTATATATATGGTGTGTTGGATGCCATATTTGATGACATGGATGATTTATCCTTATTTAGCGCTATAGTAGCACTAAGCCATATTTTTAGTATTTTGAAATACTATAAAGTGAAGATTAAGTTTTTAAAAGGACTTTAAGTGATTTTGAAAATTATATGTTTTAATAATTATCCTTGAAATTTATTAATAATAGGAAAAAAAATTAAATAACAAGCTATGTTTTTTAAATATTATAAATTAATAGTTTTATGAAATATATTAAATAGAGATTTTTGAACTGTAAAATAAAGATTTTTAAAATCTTAATATAATTCTTTCTTTTATAATAAAGGAAAATGATTTTAAAAAGAAGACAGAAATATTTTGGTATAAATATTTATTAGTCATTTTATATAAAGCGATGTATGTGAATACATATATTAAGATTGATTTATAAGTATGGAAGTTTATAAATGTGATATATAAAAGTGGCATTTTACAAACAAAGTGAAGATTTGTAAAATCATATTTCTATTAATAAAAGCACAGATTTATAAACGGTATTTATAAATAATGGGAAATTTTATCTTTGGATAAATTGGGAAATAAATTACAATTGTGGATTTATAATAAGGTGTGGGATGTCGTTTAGGAAAATATTTAATTAGATTTTGGAAATTGAAAGTGAGGATATATTTGGAGATGTTAAACAATATGTTATAAAATATAAAGAGATTTATAAATACAATTTTATAAATATGAAAATGATTATGTTGAAATTTAAGTATGGATTTTTATCAAGGAAGTATATTTATGTTTTAAAAGTTGTTTATTTATATTAATATTGTTTTAAAGTTGTTTTATCAATATTTTAATATTCTGAAAAGTTAATTATTTAAATTATTAATATGGCTTGAAATTAATTATAATTATTTATCAACAAAGTTTTAGAAATTAATTTTTATTATTTACAATAATATTGAAGATAAATTGATATTGTTTTGTTAAGAATGTTTTGAAATTATTAGGTATTGTTTTAAGATGTTTTGAAGTCAATTATTATTTATATATAGTGTTTATTATTATACAATAGTGTTTTAAAGTAAATGATTAGAATTGTTTATAAATGTTTTCGAGATTTATTAATAGATTTTTATAAACAGATGTGGGTTTCATAAGAGGAATCTTATAACATGGTTTGGAAAACTTAAAGGAAGATTAATTAAAGGGTAAAAAGATTTTTATACATGGTTTTAGATATTTATAGAAGAGTTTTAGAAATAGGTTTATAGATTTATAAAAGAAGTTAATAAATGGTTTTATGGATTTATAAAGGGTTTATGAATGATTTTAGGAATGTATAAAAGGGAGTTTTATAAATAATTTCAGAGTTAATGAATAGGGTTATAAACAGGTTTAGAGATTTGTAAAGGGATTTATAGATTGTTGCAGAATTTTATGAAAGGGAAATCTTCCTCCGTTCTGTGAATACACTTATACCGTTAAGATAGGTATATAGATTTGTTCTAGTTTCGAAAATATAAGGGTTTATGGATATATGTTCATAAAGATGTTTTGAGATGAATATTTGGAAAGTGATTTTAATTAATGAAAAGATTAATTAAAAAGGGCTTACTGTTGTATGGTGCCAAACCAGTGCTACTTCCTTTTGAAAATTTGATCTCTGGTTGGATAATTTATTTATTTGATAGTTAAATAACCGACAATCAAAAGATGGCTAGTTTTAAATTATCGATGTCTATTCGAAGAGATCGGGATCAGATATGTTATCCGAAAACCACTTCGAACCGTCATAAGCGTTTCGAATTAGAATATCTTGAAGATAATCGAAATGGAGTTTTTGAAGAGCAAGGGCTACCTGCTAATAGTCCTGAGGATGATTCCAAAATGGATGTAGTAGGAGTGGTGCCTTCGATGTCGTTCAGTTTTAGAACGAACTTGTATGGATGAATGATGGTATTGCATTGTTGCCTGGAGGGCAGTGTTAGCATTCCAAGTGGGAAGTGTCATATAAAAGTAAAATGTAGTCTCAAGCCTCATCAATTGAAAAATGACAAAAATCGAGCATGCAGTAGGGCCTGGTGGTCGCTCCCAATAGGGTATGGTCATCCAAATCTAGATCGGTTACTGCCTACTCATGTATGCTTGGGGGACATTAACGAAAGCAGTGATCATATTCGGTACTACTAGTCAAGTGGTAGGCCAGTCTTGTGTGCAGGGGTACATGATGTTCTTGTCAGACCCTGGTACATGTCATCTAGAGAAGTATCATCGAAAGGTAGTTCCCTACCTTGTCATAGTGTGGAACCTTTTCTCCCATACAAACTTTATGGACTTAGTTATGCCCAACTATGCTGAAACGCGAAGCGCAAGCATTTCAACTATTTTATACATTTATTTTGAATTCCTAGGCATTATTATAATATCTGTAACGATTCAGAATTTTAGTCATTTGAATTTGGAATATTCGATTATTCTTAAATATTGGAAAATTATTTTGATAAGTCAAATAGTAATAAGAAATTCTGTTGGATAAGTCAAATAGTGATAAGAAATTAAGTCAAATATTGGAAAATTATTTGAACTCGGCCTGTGTAGTTTTCAATGCAGCCTGTCCCAAGCCAGGATAAAGGAGGAGGGTTGTGATAGGCTTGGCGAGACAACGTAAAAACTATAGCCTCTCTTATGGAAATGGAACCTAATTATATTTCGATAGGATAAAGGAGCCAAGATTAGTCGAACAAAATGGTATAAGCTCAAAGGAGACGCTTCACGGGTGTTTAAGGATAGAGTGATGGGAGTAGGGTCATGGAATCTGGAAGGAGAAGCAAATCACATGTGGGATAAGATGGCAACGCGCGTTCGGAAAGTGGCTACCGAGTTGTTTGGGGGTAACGAAAGGAAAAAAACGCGAACCTAAAGATTCATGGTGCTGGAACAGTGAGGTACAAAAGGATATCAAAGAGAAGAAGGAATGCTACAAGTTCTTGCATCATCATAGGTGCGAGGACAACACGCAAAGGTACAAAGTGACAAAGAAGAACGCAAAGAGAGCGGAGAGTGAAGCAAGAGGTTGGACGTATGAAGACTTGTATCATAAGCTAAGTACGAAGGAGGGTGAAAAAGACGTCTATAGGACAGCTAAGCTCCGTGAAAGGAAGACAAGAGACTTCAATCAAATTAAATGCATCAAAGATGATAATAATAGACTTTTGGTGAAGGACGATGAGATAAAAAAATAGATGGAGAGATTACTTCAACAATCTATTTAATGAAGAAGGTGATAACACTACGATCGAGATAGACGACTCTTTTGATGACACCAGTAGGCATTTTGTTCGTGGAATTCAAGAATCCGAGGTAAAGGGGGCACTAAAATGGATGAAAGTGGGCAAGGCATTGGGGCCTGATGACATCCCCATTGAAGTGTGCAGATGCCTTGGGGATGTGGGGACAGCCTGGCTGACTAAGTCGTTCAATAATATTTTCAAATCAAACAAGATGCCAGATGAGTGGAGGAGAAGCATTTTAGTTCCAATTTTAAAGAATAAAGGAGATATTCAAAGTTGCACAAACTACAGAGGAATTAAACTTATGAGTCATACAATGAAGCTCTGGGAGAGAGTCATCGAACATCGATTAAAAAGAATGACAGGCGTATTAAAAAACCAATTTGGTTTCATGCTTGGAAGGTCGACCGCGGAGGCTATTTTCTTGATAAGACAACTTATGAAGAGGTTTAAGGAGCAAAAGTAAGGATTTACACATGGTTTTTATCATTTTGGAGAAAGTTTATGACAAAGTACCATGAAAGGTGACGTGGTGAGCTCTGGAAAAGAAGAGAGTCCCAACAAATTATATTACCCTTATCAAGGATATGTACAATGATGTTGTGACTAGTGTCAGAGCATGCGATGGCGTAACTAGTGACTTTCCCATTAACATAGGATTATATCAAGGGTTAGCTTTGAGCCCCTACATTTTTACCATAGTGATGGATGAAGTTACGAAGGGTATACAAGGAGAGATTCCTTGGTATATTCTATTTGCTGATGATGTTGTGCTAATTGATGATAATAGGATTGTGGCTGATAGACAACTAGAGCTATGAAGACAGACTTTAGAATATAAGGGATTTAGGCTTAGTAGAACTAAAATAGAGTATATGAAGTGCGAGTTCAGCGGTGTCAGGTCAGAGAATGGTGTAACATCCCGAAAATTTTGAATTTAAAATTTAGTAATATATTTGAAACTTTTTGAAATTTAAATTGAAAAGTTATAAAGAAATAAAATATGAACAAAGTTTAGTGTTTTTAGTTAAAACTTTTAATAGAATTAAAACAAATATTGTAATAAAATCACATAGTTATTTAATGTTAATAACTAAAACCACTTTTCTTTTTAACAAAGCAAAATAAGAAATTGTGACAAAGTAAAATAATAAATTGTGGTAGATGAGCTTTTAATAGAAATAAAATTGTTAAAATAAGTTATGATAAATTTATAAAAAAATTTAAATCACATAATTATAATCTAACATCTAAACAAATAAACAAATAATTAAACAAATAAACAAATAATGTAACATCTAAACAAATAGACAAATAAACATGTTACTAAATCAAATCAGGTAAGTGTAAGAAATTAAAACAAAACATAACATGCTGAAATTAGCAAAGTAACTACAAACAACAACTAACAAAAGAATATGAAGGAATATAAAACTGTAAAAGGAAAACAAATAATAATAAAACAAAACACTTTCATTTTAGCAAAGTCAACAAACAAGTTGCATAGGAAGTGAACAAACAAAAAAATAAAAGTATATAAACTATACATATAAAAAGGAAATCAAAACATAACATGCTGAAATTATGCAAAGTAACATGCTTCATTTAATGCTTGTATTAAATGCTATTTACTCCTTTGCATGTACAAAAGCATTTCAGCCGAGATTGGGTTTGTTAGTCAACAAACAAAGATATAGAAAAATGTACTTATAAAATATAATTGAACCATAACATGCTGCAAATAGAAAAAGGGGAAACCTAAACATTCCATTTCCATACTTTCATTAAATGCCATCACCTTTAGCAAAGAAACATAACTGCATTAAATACAAGCCTACATCAGCAACTTTAAAGCATGGGTTTATTCATCTTGTACTTGCCTATACTTTAGCTTGCATACAACCTTTTATATATACGTGCAACTTAGTATAGTTTGTTCAAAGGCAAACCCTAACAAGATCAGAACATAAAAAGAAAAGAAGAGAAGAATCAAAAAGAAAAAAAAAACTGCAGATTTCAAAACAAAACAAAAGTATCCTCTGTTTTCAAATATTTCCAGGTGAGTACACATCTGTTTCTTTTTCAAAGTCTAAAACTTGTGTATTGCTTTACAATGATATATGCTTGCTGAATAATTTGAAATAAAAACAACTCTCTGTGAATATCCAATTGCAGACCTTGTTTTGTTTTTTTTGTTTTTCCTAGTTTCAGAGTGAAATAGACTATATAAAACTCAATCCATCTGCATCCAATTACCATTAGGCTTAAATTCTTAAACAAACCTGGTTGTTAAAACATAGAACAAGAGCTAAAGCTTGGTTTTAAAGAGGTTGGTGAAATATTACAGTAAGAAACATTGTTTTACAGAGCAAAATGATACAAAGTGCCAAATTCAAATGTCACGAAACCTTGATTCACTTATATAACTTGAATCCACACTGCAAGAAATGATTTTCAAAACGAAAATGAAGATTTTTAGATTCGTATTTAAGGGACAGTTTGAATATGAACAAAAATAGCAATTTGATCATTATCTGGTGATAGAATCGAAATTTGTATGCTAAGATTTTGGTTAAAGCAAGATTGATCATCGTTGAGTTCGGGAAAAATGTTGAAATTTTTTTCTATTGCATAAATTTTGAATTCGAATCTAAACTAGGGTTTAAGAACTGTTTCCAGTTCACGTTGTAAATGGGATCGCCGCTCCACCTATGGGTGATCGGAATTCACGTCTCCGGTGCCAGTCGAGGCGTCACATCTCGATGAAGCTTCAGTAAGATTTTTGTGGCTTATGATGGCCATACGTGGGAAGACGAGATGATTTAGTGGTGGTGTGCCGTTGGGTTTGTTTGATTGAACCACCTGAAGTTGAACCACGGTGGTATCAAAACTTCTGGGTGGTCGGCTAGGTTGAGATAGTCGTCATCGACTTGCTGATGGTCGCGAGGAAGGTCGGAGCGTCACCGTTCAGGCGTACACGTATACGCGTATCATCGCGTATCTGAACAATTGTGGGTTGTGGAAGAAGAAGTGGCATGGAGGAAGACTCGAAGTATTTCTCGGGGGAACTGGGGTTAGACTCGAAGGATGACTCGCGTCGTTTTAGTGGAATGTCGAGTAGGTTTCTGGACTTAGAAAAAATAAAGGAAAATATTTTCCCTCGGGTTAAATTTCTGAGTAACCCGAAGCAAAGGCAAGTATTTCTCGGGGGTGACTCGGAGTAGTTACAGGAGCCACTCAAAAACAGTTTGTATTTTGAAGTTTTTCTACTTTTCAACAATTTTAAATAAGACCCAAGTTTTAAAATAAGGAGATGATTTAAGTTTTAAATAATTAAAGTTTAAATAAAGGATTTTCAAAATGATTAAGTTTTAAATTTATTTAATCCAGATACATTATTTTACAAAATTGTTTAATAAATAAATAATGTAGTTTAAAAAGATAATTAAGGTAAATAATTGTTATTAATCAATGATTTTGAAAAGAAATTAAGAATGATTTACAAACTTGTAATTAAATTGATTTATAAACAATTAAGTGTTTAAATAAATTTGTATGTAAGAATTTGTAAATTTTGAAACAATAAATTGAGTAATCAAAATTTAGTTTATTTATCCAAATTATTATCATTAAATTAAATTAATTTAGTGGTAAATTTATTTAAATCATATTGGAAAGTAATTAACTATTGTTGTTAACTTATATTGATATCTCTGTTCTATTTGTAATTCTGTATGATGTAATTGCCATGTTATTGCACTGTGATTATGATTTGTTCTGTATTGATGTGAAAACCTTGTTGCCCGTAAAACGGCATTTAAACTTCGATGCGACAGGGAATCGGATTTCAGTTGGTTATCCGAAACCCACATCGAATCTGTGAATATTTGTGAATGACATCCACATGTTTTAAAATTTGACACTCACTATTCGAATTAGCCGGGAAAGGACCTTTGTTTCATATAACCCATTTCGAATATGTGATTCGACGTTATGGATAGCAATTGAAGACCGGTGTTGAAGACCGGGTATTTGCGAGAGCGATAGGATGATCTGTCGATTGACTCTGCACCGAGTTGCTTCGGTATAGAGTTCTCCATATGTGATGGGGAATCCGATCAGGATTGTGGATATCCGGATTGCAAGGACTTCTTTGGAAGTGCCTTCAGTTCTGTTCGAGCCCGGAACAGACTTGTATGGATAGTATGTCTGACATTACAAATTGAGATATAAAGCCGATTTCTTTTAAATATATTTCTGTTGGTGGCGGAGAATTTATTCTCTTAGCTTAACACCCTTCTCTGAGACGTACGAGCTCAGAGGTTATATAGTTGAAGGTTATCAGCAATATATTCCCAATTTGGTAATGTGACATGCTGAGTGTTGCTGTGAAATGATCATTGTGTTGATCATTTGTGATAGGATCATTTGTTTGATCGTCTATCTTGGTGATCATTTCTATGATCATTTGTTGACCCAAAGCACAACTTTTGTATAAAGCGTGTTTTTGTGGACGAGACTTCGTCGGACCTCACACCCCGAAATGGTCAAAACAGGAAAGATGCAGCAAGGTTATTGGGGGTAGCACCCCTTAGGGTATGTGCATTTCCTTCTGGATAGAAGTGGTATCATGGTATGGAGCCCAGATACTTAACTTATGTTGATATCGCAGATATATATATATGATTTTGTGATTTGTTGCTGGGGCCCCGGTTAAAGGTTGGTTACGACCGGGAGTTGGCATACTCGTGTCAGTAGTTACCCAGTTAGGGGTAACCCGGCCTTGTGTTGGTAGAGATCCGGTTTGGTTCTCGGGGACGTCCTTTCAGAGGCGTTATCATGTGGCAATGGGAAGTTCCTTGGCCTGACCATTTGTTGGAAATCCAAAGAAACAATACGAAACCTTGTACGGTTTTAGTTGTATAACCTGTCATGCAGCGTGGCGGTAACCTGCCACAAAACATGGTAGCTACAGTAGGCATACGATAATGGTCGTATGTTAGCTAAGATTAATATTCTATTTTCGAAATGATTTACTTCACTATGCACTAGTATAATATCAAAGAAATTCTTTTCCTCGTACCAAGCATATTTAACTATCATAAGAAGAAATCTCCTCCAATTCTGCGTTTGCATTGTGTGTGTGGCGGGAGGTCTTATGGTAGTTCCATTTTTAAAAGCATTCCGCAAATTCTTTTATAAATCTTGTTTTTATTTAAATGCAACTGTTTTTGTTTACTCATACCAGTCCCATGACTGATCCGGAGTTTATTATTTTCTTTCCTAAACTCTGGGTGCCCATTATTTCCACACGGACAGCCTAGTAGCAGGTTTCTATATTTTGGAGTAGCAGTATTTTGGAGCTCTCATCTTGGAGCTATCTTAGGAGCTTTTGGAGATTACAGGTGTTAGCTTTTGGGAGTTCGTAATCATCTCTCTCATTTGAGAACTTTTGGATATATGTTCACTGTTGTATTATCATGATGTTGTATTTGGAGCTGTAGTGTATGTATTATGTACTCTATTCAGTATGGATATTATGTTGATGTTGTAACTGTGATGATATTTATGATATTGATTCTGTTCCGTTGTTTTATATTCATCTAATTGTTGTTATAAGCTCCGGCGATGCGAATTTGATGTTGTTTATCGAACATCGAGTTTGGGTCGTCACAAGTGGTATCAGAGCTGTTGGTTGAGTAAGAACTTTAGCTACGGAGTATAACACATTAGATGGCTCATTAGAGATAGGGTGAAGTATACCCTAGAATGAGTATAACCAAGACTGAAACTTTAAAATTTTCTTAGTCTGTTTCTCTTTACTGCTGATATTCCTTAAGATATTTCGTCTGTATATCTGAATCAATTTTCTTACTAATCTCAGGTAGTGAAAATGAGTGGACGCAGAGGAAGAGCTAGGGGTCAAGGCAATGCTGCAGCACCAAATCAAATTCCCCCAGCCGCAGAAGCAGTAATAGAAATTCAGCAGCAGCCGGACTTGGCTGATTTATATAAGAAGTTCGAAAAGCTTGGTGGCAAACCGTTTATTGGCAAAGAGTCAATTATTGAAGCTCAAGCTTGGGTAAGATCGTGTGAAAAGATTTTTAAAGGGCTAAAACTGCAGGATGAGCAGAAAAGACTTATAGCTTCTTGGCAACTCCAAGGAGAAGCTTCAGCTTGGTGGGAAACCATCATTATAGATGAACCCGAGGAAGAATTTACTTGGGATCGTTTTAAGGAAGTATTTGAGAAACGTTACATGCCATCGGCGGGAGTTTCCAAAATGTATCAGGAATTTCTGGATTTGAAGCAAGGAAGTTTGTCGTTTGAAGAATATTTGAATAAATTCAGCGAACTATCTCGGTTTGGCCCGGAATTGCTAAACACACCTCTTAAGAAAAACGAAAGGTTTATCCGGGGAATGAACCAGAAATATCATGGAAGAATGACGGGTCATGTTAAAGAATCTTTTTCAGATTTGGTAGATATGGGGTACAGGTACGCTACTCTTGATATGCAAGAAGCAACTGTCGAGAAAGGTAATTCAGGTAGTCAAAATTACAAAAAGCGGAAATTCAGAGGCAAGAAACCTTGGCAAGGCAATGAGAAGAAGAGGAGCATTCAAGAAAGCGCAACAGAAAATGTCACTTGTTACAACTGCAAAGAGAAGGGCCACTATTCAAATGACTGCCCAAAACCGAAGAAGCCAGCTAAAGAATGCTACAATTGTCATAAACCGGGACATTTAGTTAAAGATTTCCCAGTGATGAAGCCAGCGCAGGTGGCAAAGGTTTACGCAATTAAGAAGGATCCCTCAACTTCTAAAGCTGATAAAGGGAAAAGTGTTTTGGAAGGTAACCTTACTATTAATAATAGAACTGTTAGAGTTTTATTTGATACAGGAGCTTCACATAGCTTTATCTCCCAACAAACCGTAAATGAATTAGGACTTGAAACTAAATTTGCTAACGATCTTATTTGCGTGAAAAATCCGGTTGGAGGTCCCGCAAATCTCTGTTCATATTGTAAGAGAGTTCCTATTTCATATGCTAGCTATAAATTTCCTATCAACCTTTTTGTCCTCGAATTTAATGAATTTGAAATCTTACTCGGTATGAACTGGTTATCGAGATACGAAGCTATATTGGAGTGTAGTAATCGGACAGTTTAAATCAAAACAAGCCTTGGAAATTTTATTGAAATCTCTTGTGAGGATCCAAGTCCAAGGAGAGATAGATTGATGCATACTTTGGGAAATCTTGAACCTACTTTGCAGTCTATACCTGTTGTTCGGGATTTTTCCGACGTATTTGAAGAAGTGAAATCTTTACCTCCTCATCGAGAAATAGAATTCCGAATTGATCTTGTACCTAATACTCGTCATGTTGTTCACGCAAGTTGCAGGATGGCACCCAGGGAAAAGATTGAATTGGTTCATCAAACTGATGAGCTACTAGCAAAAGGATTAATTCGACCCAGTGTTTCTGAATGGGGCTCAGCCGTCGTATTTGTTGCTAAATCAGACGGATCTTTGAGATTGTGTGTAGATTACCGCGATCTAAATAAACAAACTCTCAAAAATAAATTTCCACTGCCCAGAATTGATGATTTATTTGATCAGTTGCACAGCGCTCGTTTCTTTTCAAAGATGGATCTAGCCCAAGGATTCCATCAACTACGAATCGCCGAAGATTGTGTCCATTTGACTGCTTTCAGAGGTCCTAATATGTTCTATGAATGGTTAGTTATGCCTTTCGGTCTAACCAATGCTCCAGCATACTTCGTAGATCTTATGACTCGTGTGTTTCGGGAAGTTTTGAATAAATTTGTGCTTGTATTCATTGATGACATTTTGATCTATTCTAAGACTAAAGAAGAGCATGCCGAACATCTTAAAATCGTATTGGAAATATTGAGGAGAAATGTTCTATTTGCAAAATTTTCCAAATGCCACTTCTGGGTCAATGAAGTCAAATTCCTTGGCCATATTGTTAATGAAGAAGGAATTTCAGTAGATCCTAGCAAAATTTCCGCTATTCTTGATTGGAAACAACCCACTACTCCAAGAGAAGTTCGAAGCTTTTTGGGTTTAGCAGGCTATTACCGGAAATTCGTTCAAGATTTTTCTAAGTTGGCTAGTCCGCTGACTAAGTTAACAATGAAAAATGCAAAGTTCATTTGGACTCCAGAATGTAAAGAAGTTTTTCAAGAGTTGAAAGAGAGATTGACCACTGCTCCTGTTCTCACTATTGTTAATGGGAACCAAGGCTTATCTGTCTATACTGATGCATATGGTGAAGGGGTAGGTGCAGTATTAATGCAAAATGGAAAGGTGGTTGCCTACGCGAGTAGACAATTACGTCCGCATGAGAAAAACTACCCGACGCACGATTTGGAACTTTTGGCTGTTGTTTTCGCTTTGAAAATATGGCGACATTATCTTCTGGGTAAGAATCTTTTCAGCTTTCCTAACAATTTATGAACTAGCTTAACTAAAGAAATATACCTAATGAACTCTCTTTGTTTTAGGTGAAAAATTCGAATTATTCACCGACCATAAATCCTTGAAATATCTTTTCATCCAGAAGGATCTGAATCTGCGACAACAACGTTGGTTGGAATATCTGGCATCATATGACCTAGATATCCAATATACTCCAGGAAAAGCCAATGTGGTTGCGGATGCTTTAAGCAGAAGACATGCTGTTCTCGCATATCTTGTTATCACTCCTACTCTCCTTGAGAAGATCGCGAGCAAACAAACCGAAGACAAGTTTCTTCGAGAAATGCGTAGAAGAATAGATCGGGGAGAGGATACTACTTTTGAAATAGATAATAGAGAAGTTATAAGATTAAAAGGCAGGATTTGTGTCCCTGACATTCCAGAACTGAAACGTGAAGTATTGGATGAATGCCACAAGTCCAAATTCAACATCCATCCAGGAGTCAACAAAATGTATCGAGATGTTAAAAGAACATTCTGGTGGAAGACAATGAAGAGAGACATATCTATTTATGTGAGTCGCTGTGCTACTTGTCAGCAAATCAAGAGCGACCAAAAGAAAGTGGCCGGTTTACTTCAACCTTTGGAAGTACCGAAATGGAAGTGGGATCAGGTATCGATGGATTTCATTGATGGATTGCCTCGTACCAAGAAAGGCAATGAAGCGATTTGGGTTATTATGGATCGTCTAACCAAAAATGCTCATTTCATTCCAGTTAAATCTACTCGGACTGCAGCAAGCTTGGCAGGTATATATATAAAGGAAATTGTTCGCCTCCATGGTATTCCCACCAGTATAGTGAGTGATCGTGACCCGATCTTCACCAGTAGATTTTGGGAAGCATTCCAGCACTGCTTATCACCCACAATCTGATGGGCAGACTGAAAGGGTCAATCGAATTTTAGAAGACCTACTGCGTGCTTGTGTTCATGATTTTGGTGGTTCTTGGGAGGACCATTTGCATCTGGTTGAATTCTCTTATAATAACAGTTATCAGGCCAGTTTAGAAATGGCTCCTTTCGAAGCTTTATATGGTCGTCCGTGTCGATCACCTACATGCTGGATCGAATCAGGTGATAGACTTGTTCTTGGACCGGATATGATAAAAGAAGCCACTTAGAAGGTAGACTTTATTCGAAAGAAGTTATTAACTGCCCAAAGCCGTCAGAAGAGCTACTATGACTGTCGAAGGAGAAATTTAGAATTTCAAGTTGGAGATTCTGTATTTCTGAAAGTATCTCCGATGCGGGGTGTATTGAGATTCGGGAAAACTGGAAAGTTGGCACCGCGTTATATTGGTCCTTTTCCTATTCTGGAAAGGATTGGTTCTCTAGCATATAAAGTGCAGTTACCCGCTGGTTATCTGGCGTACATGATGTGTTCCATATTTCTAATCTTCGGAAATATGTGCACGATCCAGATGATTTTATTGAAGAAGCCGCTCAGCAGGATCTTGAAATCACTCCCAACTTGGCAGTTAGAAGGGAACCGATAAAAATTGTAGATCGTGATGAGAAGCGATTAAGAAACAAGATTGTGAAACTGGTCAAAGTTAAATGGAGTGGAGATCCAAAGGACTGTACTTGGGAGACCGAAGATAATATGAAGAAATCATATCCCAAATGCAGAATTGACATCTCGACTTAAAACTGTAAGTCATTTCCTTATTTATAAATTCGTCTATTCTTTGTTTTTGTTTCTCTCTCTTTCAATTTCGAGGACGAAATTTTCTTAAGGAGGGGATATTGTAACATCCCGAAAATTTTGAATTTAAAATTTAGTAATATATTTGAAACTTTTTGAAATTTAAATTGAAAAGTTATAAATAAATAAAATATGAACAAAGTTTAGTGTTTTTAGTTAAAACTTTTAATAGAATTAAAACAAATATTGTAATAAAATCACATAGTTATTTAATGTTAATAACTAAAACCACTTTTCTTTTTAACAAAGTAAAATAAGAAATTGTGACAAAGCAAAATAATAAATTGTGGTAGATGAGCTTTTAATAGAAATAAAATTGTTAAAATAAGTTATGATAAATTTGTAAAAAAAATTAAATCACATAATTATAATCTAACATCTAAACAAATAAACAAATAATTAAACAAATAAACAAATAATGTAACATCTAAACAAATAAACAAATAAACATGTTACTAAATCAAATCAGGTAAGTGTAAGAAATTAAAACAAAACATAACATGCTGAAATTAGCAAAGTAACTACAAACAACAACTAACAAAAGAATATGAAGGAATATAAAACTGTAAAAGGAAAAAAAAAACACTTCATTTTAGCAAAGTCAACAAACAATTGCATAGGAAGTGAACAAATAAAAAAATAAAGTATATAAACTATACATATAAAAAGGAAATCAAAACATAACATGCTGAAATTATGCAAAGTAACATGCTTCATTTAATGCTTGTATTAAATGCTATTTACTCCTTTGCATGTACAAAAGCATTTCAGCCGAGATTGGGTTTGTTAGTCAACAAACAAAGATATAGAAAAATGTACTTATAAAATATAATTGAACCATAACATGCTGCAAATAGAAAAGGGGGAAACCTGAACATTCCATTTCCATAGTTTCATTAAATGCCATCACCTTTAGCAAAGAAACATAACTGCATTAAATACAAGCCTACATCAGCAACTTTAAAGCATGGGTTTATTCATCTTGTACTTGCCTATACTTTAGCTTGCATACAACCTTTTATATATACGTGCAACTTAGTATAGTTTGTTCAAAGGCAAACCCTAACAAGATCAGAACATAAAAAGAAAAGAAGAGAAGAATCAAAAAGAAAAAAAAACTGCAGATTTCAAAACAAAACAAAAGTATCCTCTGTTTTCAAATATTTCCAGGTGAGTACACATCTGTTTCTTTTTCAAAGTCTAAAACTTGTGTATTGCTTTACAATGATATATGCTTGCTGAATAATTTTGAAATAAAAACAACTCTCTGTGAATATCCATAGGATTGCAGACCTTGTTTTGTTTTTTTTGTTTTTCCTGGTTTCAGAGTGAAATAGACTATATAAAACTCAATACATCTGCATCCAATTACCATTAGGCTTAAATTCTTAAACAAACCTGGTTGTTAAAACATAGAACAAGAGCTAAAGCTTGGTTTTAAAGAGGTTGGTGAAATATTACAGTAAGAAACATTGTTTTACAGAGCAAAATGATACAAAGTGCCAAATTCAAATGTCACGAAACCTTGATTCACTTATATAACTTGAATCCACACTGCAAGAAATGATTTTCAAAACGAAAATGAAGATTTTTAGATTTGTATTTAAGAGACAGTTTGAATATGAACAAAAATAGCAATTTGATCATTATCTGGTGATAGAATCGAAATTATATGCTAAGATTTTGGTTAAAGCAAGATTGATCATCGTTGAGTTCGGGAAAAATGTTGAAATTTTATTCTATTGCATAAATTTTGAATTCGAATCTAAACTAGGGTTTAAGAACTGTTTCCAGTTCGCGTTGTAAATGGGATCGCCGCTCCACCTATGGGTGATCGGAATTCACGTCTCCGGTGCCAGTCGAGGCGTCACATCTCGATGAAGCTTCAGTAAGATTTTTGTGGCTTCTGATGGCCATACGTGGGAAGACGAGATGATTTAGTGGTGGTGTGCCATTGGGTTTGTTCGATTGAACCACCTGAAGTTGAACCATGGTGGTATCAAAACTTCTGGGTGGTCGGCTAGGTTGAGATAGTCGTCATCGACTTGCTGATGGTCGCGAGGAAGGTCGGAGCGTCACCGTTCAGGCGTACACGTATACGCGTATCATCGCGTATCTGAACAATTGTGGGTTGTGGAAGAAGAAGTGGCATGGAGGAAGACTCGAAGTATTTCTCGGGGGAACTGGGGTTAGACTCGAAGGATGACTCGCGTCGTTTTAGTGGAATGTCGAGTAGGTTTCTGGACTTAGAAAAAATAAAGGAAAATATTTTCCCTCGGGTTAAATTTCTGAGTAACCCGAAGCAAAGGCAAGTATTTCTCGGGGGTGACTCGGAGTAGTTACAGGAGCCACTCAAAAACAGTTTGTATTTTGAAGTTTTTCTACTTTTCAACAATTTTAAATAAAACCCAAGTTTTAAAATAAGGAGATGATTTAAGTTTTAAATAATTAAAGTTTAAATAAAGGATTTTCAAAATGATTAAGTTTTAAATTTATTTAATCCAGATACATTATTTTACAAAATTGTTTAATAAATAAATAATGTAGTTTAAAAAGATAATTAAGGTAAATAATTGTTATTAATCAATGATTTTGAAAAGAAATTAAGAATGATTTACAAACTTGTAATTAAATTGATTTATAAACAATTAAGTGTTTAAATAAATTTGTAAGTAAGAATTTGTAAATTTTGAAACAATAAATTGAGTAATCAAAATTTAGTTTATTTATCCAAATTCTTATCATTAAATTAAATTAATTTAGTGGTAAATTTATTTAAATCACATTGGAAAGTAATTAACTATTGTTGTTAACTTATATTGATATCTCTGTTCTGTTTGTAATTCTGTATGATGTAATTGCCATGTTATTGCACTGTGATTATGATTTGTTCTGTATTGATGTGAAAACCTTGTTGCCCATAAAACGACATTTAAACTTCGATGCGACAGGGAATCGGATTTCAGTTGGTTATCCGAAACCCACATCGAATCTGTGAATATTTGTGAATGACATCCACATGTTTTAAAATTTGACACTCACTATTCGAATTAACCGGGAAAGGACCTTTGTGTCATATAACCCATTTCGAATATGTGATTCGACGTTATGGATAGCAATTGAAGACCGGTGTTGAAGACCGGGTATTTGTGAGAGCGATAGGATGATCTGTCGATTGCCTCTGCACCGAGTTGCTCCGGTATAGAGTTCTCCATATGTGATGGGGAATCCGATCAGGATTGTGGATATCCGGATTGCAAGGACTTCTTTGGAAGTGCCTTCAGTTCTGTTCGAGCCCGGAACAGACTTGTATGGATAGTATGTCTGACATTACAAATTGAGATATAAAGCCGATTTCTTTTAAATATATTTCTGTTGGTGGCGGAGAATTTATTCTCTTAGCTTAACACCCTTCTCTAAGACGTACGAGCTCAGAGGTTATATAGTTGAAGGTTATCAGCAATATATTCCCAATTTGGTAATGTGACATGCTGAGTGTTGCTGTGAAATGATCATTGTGTTGATCATTTGTGATAGGATCATTTGTTTGATCGTCTATCTTGGTGATCATTTCTATGATCATTTGTTGACCCAAAGCACAGATTTTGTATAAAGCGTGTTTTTGTGGACGAGACTTCGTCGGACCTCACACCCCGAAATGGTCAAAACAGGAAAGATGCAGCAAGGTTATTGGGGGTAGCACCCCTTAGGGTATGTGCATTTCCTTATGGATAGAAGTGGTATCATGGTATGGAGCCCAGATACTTAACTTATGTTGATACCTCAGATATATATATATATATATATATATATATATATATATATATATATGATTTTGTGATTTGTTGCTGGGGCCCCGGTTAAAGGTTGGTTACGACCGGGAGATGGCATACTCGTGTTAGTAGTTACCCAGTTAGGGGTAACCCGGCCTTGTGTTGGTAGAGATCCGGTTTGGTTCTCGGGGACGTCCTTCCAGAGGCGTTCTCATGTGGCAATGGGAAGTTCCTTGGCCTGACCATTTGTTGGAAATCCAAAGAAACAATACGAAACCTTGTACGGTTTTAGTTGTATAACCTGTCATGCAGCGTGGCGGTAACCTGCCACAAAACATGGTAGCTATAGTAGGCATACGATAATGGTTGTATGTTGGCTAAGATTAATATTCTATTTTCGAAATGATTTACTTCACTATGCACTAGTATAATATCAAAGAAATTCTTTTCCTCGTACCAAGCATATTTAACTATCATAAGAAGAAATCTCCTCCAATTCTGCGTTTGCATTGTGTGTGTGGCGGGAGGTCTTATGGTAGTTCCATTTTTAAAAGCATTCCGCAAATTCTTTTATAAATCTTGTTTTTATTTAAATGCAACTGTTTTTGTTTACTCATACCAGTCCCATGACTGATCCGGATTTTATTATTTTCTTTCCTAAACTCTGGGTGCCCATTATTTCCACACGGGCAGCCTAGTAGCAGGTTTCTATATTTTGGAGTAGCAGTATTTTGGAGCTCTCATCTTGGAGCTATCTTAGGAGCTTTTGGAGATTACAGGTGTTAGCTTTTGGGAGTTCGTAATCATCTCTCTCATTTGAGAACTTTTGGATATATGTTCACTGTTGTATTATCATGATGTTGTATTTGGAGTTGTAGTGTATGTATTATGTACTCTGTTGCAGTATGGATATTATGTTGATGTTGTAACTGTGATGATATTTATGATATTGATTCTGTTCCGTTGTTTTATATTCATCTAACTGTTGTTATAAGCTCCGGCGATGCGAATTTGATGTTGTTTATCGAACATCGAGTTTGGGTCGTCACAAATGGAGATGTCATTCTTGCCGGACAAATAGTTCCTAAGGAGGAATCCTTTCAATATTTGGGATCAATGTTGCAGTGTAATGGTGAGATTGATGAAGATGTTAGTTTTTGTATTCGAGCGGGATGGATGAAGTGGCGACATACTTCTGGCATTCTCTATGATAAGAAAGTACCATAGAAGCTTAAAGGAAATTTCTATAGAACGACAATTAGGCCTGCGATGTTGTATGGTGCAGAATGTTAGCCTACTAAAAACCAACACGTCTAGAAGATAAACGTAGCAGAGATGCGTATGCTACGATGGAGTTCCAGCCATAGAAGAAGAGACCGAATTAGAAATGATGATATATGTGGAAAACTTGGAGTAGCACCAATTGAGGAGAAGCTAATTCAACATCGCTTAAGATGGTTTGGACATCTCCAACGAAGACCGCCTGAGGCACCTGTGCGCGTTGGAACTATAGGCCGCGTCATTTGCTCAAAGAGAGGTAGAGGTCGACTAAGACTGACATGGGAGGATGTAGTTAAAAGGGACATGAAGGGTTGGAATATATCCGAAGAGCTGGTAACGGATAGGAGTGCATGGAAGTTAGCGATCCGCGTAGCAGAACCATGAGCTATGAATTTTTTAAGTTTTAGATTATAGGATTATGGAAAAAGAACCTAAGACGTAGCGTTTGATCTTTGATCAATATTACTATCAACACCATTATTACTATTTGTACTGTTATCATCATTTATTATCATTTATTTATTATTATTATTATTATTATTATTATTATTATTATTATTTTACATTTGTATTTCTATTTTTATTTTTACTTAGTCACTATTATTACTAATTCACTTATTTGACTTTATTTTATTACTGCCATTGTTATTATTATTACAACCTTTAAATTACTTTTGTCACTTAGTTTCGGGTTCCATCTCTAGCCGACCCCAACTTGTTTGGGGAAAAATGGCTTTGTTGTTGTTTTGTATTAGAAAATTATTTTAATTTGGATAAAAATGATTTCCATGCTTATTTAAAATTCTGTTGGATAAGAATAATAATAAGAAACTTTTGATGTAAATTTAAAAGTGGTTAATTTAGTTCTATAATAACTCATTTTATTTAACGAGTGAAAATAGCCTTCCGGGGCACTGTCTCGAATTTCGACGAAACCAGTGTCATTGGATCCGTAATAGTGGGTTATTGTATGATAACGAATTTCATGATGATTAGACGTATCGTTTGGTCATGCGAGATCGAAACATGTATAAATTAATATCGAAAATTTAATATATTAACCGGTTTAAAAAGCTACCTTCTACATATTATCGAATTACGTCTTGAAACAAGTTCCGTTATGTTCAAAATATGGCTATAACATATAGAATGCCTGGCGGCACGTCTCAATAGGAGTTCAAAATTTTTGAACGTTTTGAAATTCGATATTTTTAAATTATATATATATATATGTATGTATGTATGTATATACATATATATACGCAAGTATGTATGTATGTATATGTAAATATATATCATTACATAAACCTGACCTTGCCCACACCCTCACCTCTGCATGTTCTAGACCACACCCACCCATGTACTGAAGCCCATACTCCATGTTCCTCCTCTTTATATCTCCATACCACTGAACAACAACCAAAAGAAAGAAAATGGCAAAATTCTCAATCCAAGCAACATTCAAAAATTCATAGCTTGCAATATATTCTTCTAAAAATTCTAAAACAAATATATTTGGATTCCCTTTGAATAGATCTTCATTATGATGCACATTTGGGGGTATATGGCTATGATAAGTGATGCTTGAACAATGTCCAATGAGAAGCTCAAAACTAGGGCTTTGATTTTCTTGAATTTGAAGGCGAATTGGTGATGGTGGAGTTCGAATTCGAGTTCGTTTAGTGAAATAGCACCTCGGCGCAAAGTTTCATGGTGTCCGATCAAAGATCAAGAAATCGACATGGCATTGGTAACGTTTGGACCCATGTGTCTAGATTGTCAGGGGGCGGTCGGGCAAGTCGTGATGGCGAGGATTGGGATGCTCTTATATAGAGAAACGTGATGGCGGAGTCGGTTGGTTGAAAATTCGAGTGGATTGCCATATCAGTAGGAGGGCATGCTTGATTTTGGCCTATGCATGTACAAAAGGGTGTCTGTGGAGAGGAAGAAGATAGGTTGAGAGGGTAGGATGGTAATTATGTTAATTATGTAATTGGTTATTACATTTTAAATTTAATATCGATGACTTAAAATTTGTATAACTCCTTCATACGAGGTCGGATTCGGATGCCGTCTGTTGCGTTGTGCTCTTATGGACGTTAGTTTCGCAATGGAACTGGTTTGGATGAATTTGGAGATAACTGAAATTTGGATAAAAATCGAACGTCGTTCGATTTTAGTTCCAAAACTAAACGTCTCGATGACAACAGAAAAATTTTGGTGAGTTAAACTCACCATTTTGATTAACTAGTATGACATATAGTTGATAAAAATTGTTGAATGCTTATTAGGATGAATTACTATATTTATTAGTTGGGTTGGATATATTTCCGCCCCTAGGGCGGATGTGACCATATTACGTTCCCGTGTAAGAGCGGATGACCGTTTGTATACAAATCCCGCCTCAAAGTGGTTGATTTATGTTTTATGATTGTATAACGTTTGTGATGTAGAGGATACAGGTTGGAGGGATCCAACGGGATTCCTTGCTACTGTTGAATTGTTTCGATGATATTCCTTTTATACGGATTATTGAATAATGAACCTGATTGTGGACACTATGGTTATAACATTGTTCTATCTCCAAAAACAAAAACCTATTGATTATAGAAAGTCAATATCAATATTGTTTAAGCGTTTGGCAGCTATTGGCCTGAAATTAGTATTTTGAAGTACTATAAACTACTAATTGAATTGAAATTGGGTTTAAGACAGAAAATGAATTTAAATTCGAAAATGGGTTTCGGAAATATATTGTTTTTAAAAAAGATGATTTATTTACATTTAATATTATTTTAAAGTTCATTAACTATAGTAATATTTTAAGCTTATTTACTTATATTCATATTGTTTTAAAGTTATTAAATTATATTAATATTGTTTTAAAAGTATTTAATTATAGTAATATTATTTATGGTTATTTAATTATAGTAATATTATTTTAAGGTTATTTAATTATATTAATATTGTTTTAAGGTTAATTAATTATAGTAATATTATTTTAAGGTTATTTAATCATATTAACATTGTTTTCAAGTTAATTAATTATAGTAATATTATTTTAAGGTTATTTAGTTATATTAATATTGCTTTAAAGTTATTAAATTATATTAATATTGTGTTAAAAGTATTTAATTACAGTAAAATTATTATAAGGTTATTTAATTATATTAATATTGTTTAAAGTTAATTAATTATAATAATCTAATTTTAAGGTTAATTATAAAAATATTGTTTTAAGGTTATTTAATTATAGTAATATTATTTTAAGGCTATTTAATTATAATTATAGTAATATTATTTTAAGGTCATTTAATTATAGGGGGAGTTAATTTAAAGGATAAAAATTTGTATATTTTTAGCCTTAAGAACACGACCTCAATATTTTAACCACAAGGACAAACATTCTTCTAAAAATTATTCATATGGACAAACATTCTTTCAAAATTATTCATAAGGACAAACATTCTTCCAAAACTGCTACCGAAAAAAAACTGATATCTAAAAACTGCTACCGATAACTACAAACTAATACCTTAAAAATGTTATCAATAACTAAAAACTGATACATAAAGAAAGTTGTCCTTCAGGCTAAAATACTGAAGGTCTGTCCTTGAGGCTAAAACATTGAGAAATTTTATGCTTGACAATAATTTCATGTTTAATTATATTATTATTGTTTTAAAGTTATTTTTTTATTGTAATATGGTCTTAAAGAATTTATCAAAATGTGAAAAGTTTTATTATTTCAAGAATAATTTTGGTTTGAAATTAATAAAAAGGATTATTAATAAGGTTTTGAAAATAAATTATTATTATTTATAACAATGGTAAATATTATTTATTATTGTTTCTTAAACAATATTTAAATTATTAAATATCATTTTTAAAATGTTTTAAAAATAATAATTTTCATTTATTTTTGATGTTTTTATTAATGTTTATTATTATATAATGGTGTTTTGAAGTAAAATATTTTTAATTATTTAGAAGTGTTTTCGAGACCCAATAATAGAGTTTAAGGACTTGGATTTTATAAAGGAGCGTATAAAATGGTTTGGAGACATAACGAAGATTATTTGCAAGGTGAAGAGTTTTATATACGCACTTAAGGAATGGGTTTATAAATTTATAAAAGAAGTTTTATAAATGGGATAGATATTTATAAAGGATTTATAAATGAGTTTTAGAAATGTACAAAAGGAATTTATAAGCGATTGTAATGTATAAAAGAAGTTTTATAATGGTTCTAGAAGTTTTATAAAATGGTTTATAAATCATTTAGAGAATTATAAGGAGTTTATGAATGATTTTTGAATTAAATAAAAAGGAATCTTTCTCAGTTTGTAAATATACTTATACCGTTGAGATAAGTATATGGATATTTTCTAAGTATTGAAAATATAGGAATCAGTGGATATATCTTTGTAAATGTATTCTTATACAAGTAATTTACAAATGGTTTATTTATGAAAGATTTATAAAAGGAGGCTAGTGATTGCTTATGATGAACCAATGTTGGTTTTTCCCTATGGAATAAATCCTTGATTTGAATGTATGTTTGTTGATAGTTAAATAACCGATTATCAAAAATGGACTCAAACATAACTTTGGAAATATCTAGGAGAAACACGTGAGTTATATGGCACAGTCATATCTGATAAATGATGTGCTATGCGTATAAATCTCTTTTGGTTCTCCTAGGACAATGATAAAGAAATCCATCCAATAATGGTTTGGAGGTGATCCCCAATCTTATCTTTAACTGTTTATTTCCTAAAGAACAAGGATTGAGTTTACTGGAATTATCGAATGTTGTTTCAAAGAGACAAGGATCAGGTATGTTATCCAAAAACCACGTAGATCAAATGAATGCGTTTTGAAGTGAATACATCATGAAGATGAAGGAATTGGAGATGGAGCTCTCAAGTGTTTCGTTCAGTCCCAGAACGAACTTGTATGGATGAATGATGGTATTATATTGTTTCTTGGAAGGCAGTATTAGCATTCCAAGTGGGAAGTGCTATATAAAAGGTAGAACGTAGCCTCAAGCCTCATCAAGAATGACTAAAAAGGGAAGATGCAGTAGGGCTAAGTGGGTAGCTCCTTAATAGGGTACGACCACCCCTATCTAGAGTCGTTATTATCTCTCATTGTATGATTCGGGGCCCATTAACGGAGGGGTGATCATATCCGGTACTATCCAGTAAAGAGTAGGTCGGTCTTATGTTGGCAGGGGTCGATAGGTTTGACCTCGGTGTTATTTAATCTAGAGACGCACCGTGACTGGCGGTACCACGGTAACCCAGTCATTGTATGGAATCTAGTCTCCAATAAGCATTGTATGGACATAGTTGCGCCCAACTATGCTGAAACGTGAGATGTAAGCATTTCAGCTATATTCATAATTTACCTTTATCACTAGATATTATTATAAAATAAATGGATTTTATATTGTAAATTTTTTGGTTATCGTAAGGTAAATATCGTCCATGTTAATGTATGGCGTGGTCTTACAAGATACTTTTTGATTTCAAAGATTTTTATATAACTTTAAAATCCAGTTGGGTATGCTTTTCATACGCTGGTTTTCCAGACAGACTCGTGTGTTATTTTATTATAATGCTCGAGTCAAACCAAGCATGTTACAGATTAGTTTGAATGCTTTGGAGCTTCAGGAGATGAGTTTGAGGCCCAGAGATGTATTAACGTTGATGGTTATTTTTCCGCTGTACTCACTAATGGTATTTATCAGCAATTGTAAGGACAGGCTGATATAACTGTCCAAGATGAAATATGTTAGTATACTCTGATTGATGTCTATAGATACATATATCAAAGTTTGTTTTGTGTAAAGGTTTGTTAAATATTATAAATTATTCATTCCGCTATAAGATTTTGTGATATTAAGTTTTCTTCTTCCTTCTTTCTTTTCTCTAACAATCGAGTTTTCCCAGCATTCGATTGCTCGGCACGCAATACAGTGGATGTATTAATATCGATTTTTCGAGAGTTGGAAAATCTCGGTCGTTACAATATCACTGGATTTTCTATACAAAATGTTTTCGTCATCATAAGGTAAATATCCGTCCGTGTTTATGTGCGGCATGTTATTACGAGATATTTTTGATTTCAAAGGTTTTTATAACTTTAAAAATCCAACTTGGTGTGTTTTCTCACACTGGTTAACCAAACTGACTCGGGTGTTATTTTATTATAATGCTCGGGTTAGACCGAGCATATTTATAGAATTTATTGGATGCATTGGAGCTAAGGAGACAAGCTGGAGGTCTTCATGACTCATTCCTGTATTTGTTTATTTTTCCACTGCAATGTTGTTGAAATTATCAGTATTGTCTGGCAGGTTGTTATCATTGTCCAGGCGGATGATTGGTTATTTGTGTACCTTTATTGAAGTGTATATATAAGAGTTTCCCTTTGTAAAGATCACTGATATTATATTATATATTATTCAACTACGATTGTGAGACTCTGTGTTGTTTTCAGTTCCTTTTCTCTTCTTCTTTCTTCTTTCTTTCCCATAACTATTCATTTTTTCATTTATTTTGGATTAGACATGTATGGTTTATTGTCATCTTGAATTGTGCGGACTTGGGGGTTGTTACACAATCAAAGGTAAAGAGGCTAGGAATTCATTCAATAACATATGCACTTGGATTTTTGGAAGCTAATTGGGTGAGATGAAGGGAAAACGCTATTCCTTATTAACTGGAAACAGTTATGTGTTGATCTTCATCTAAGGTGAATGCTTATATATGATTTATTGGATACTTTGATTTATATTTAAATAATAGATATTTATTGTTTTAAATAAAGATTTTTTGATATGAATGATGATTTAAAATACATAAAACTACATAAAATTTGTTATTCGATATTGTTGGACTTAAGATCAGCATTGTTCAATCAATATTTTTTTGGGTTTACATATGCTTTTGGGTGGAGCATGAGCTATACATAAAAAAGGGTTATTCCATAAACAAGAGATTTATTTTATAAACAATGTTTTAGAAGTTATGTGTATGATATTTTTTGTTGAATGATGTTCTCATTGATTTAAATTTGATGTTTTATTGCCAAATCTTGTTTAAAAATATTAAATAGATATTCATCGATGAAAAACTAGTTCCTTCAACACAAATTAATGTGATGCACCCATATCAAAGAGTACTCTAGTAGGAGAATCTCTGAATAAGATAGTACCTTCAAGGACGACTGTTACGAACTGCCTTTCTTACTCCGAAAGATGAGCCATTAAGAGTAAAAGAAAAGGAAAGATAAGATAGAAGAGAAGAAACTAACGATGCAGAATCTCACAAAGCAATGTAACAATATATATTACTCAACATAATATATTACAAAGTTATTTCAAAAATAGTACATCAGAGTCATTCTAATACATGTTTTAGCCCAGGATAGTTATAATAGCCTGTCCCTATCTTACGGATACAGTATAAATATAATACATAGGAAACAAGGTAATAACCAGCTATCGATGAAGCCATCTGCTCCAAACTCCTCCAAGATGAATCTGCGGAGAACACGAACTACTTGGCTGCCAATTCAAATTTGAGTGCCCTAATGTTTAGGAAAAGGGAAAATAAACTCTGGGTCAAATGGTCCTAGCGTGAGCAAGGAAAACATTTTAACTTTATAAAAATCTTTAAATCAAAGGCATCTCGTAAGACCACATCGTATATAAATACGACATGTTTTTACTTTACGATAACCAAAATATTTTCTATAGAAAATCCATTGATATTATAACAATGTATAGGGGTCAAAGTAACATATGAATATAGATGAAATGCTTGTATCCTACATTTCAACATAGTCGAACACAACTAAGTCTGTACGATGATTATTGGAGAACGGATTCGATATAATGACTGGATTACTAGGGTACCGCCCGTCACGGTGAATCTTTAGAAAAAATAACACCGAGGACCTTGTCAGGATCCCCTACCAACACAAAACCGGCCTACCACTTGATTAGTAGAACCAAATATGATCACCCCTTGGTTAATGCCCCTGAAGCATACAAATGAGAGATAATATCGACTCTAGATAGGGATGATCATACCCTAATAGGAGCGACCCACTTAGTTCAGTTGCATCTCCCTTGTTTTAGTCATTTCCGGTTGATGAGGCTTGAGGCTATGTTTTACCATTATAAAGCACATCCCACTTGAAATACTACATTGCCTTCTAGTCGACAACACAATGTCAGCATTCATCCATACAAGTCTCTTAGGAGTAAATAAATCAAAGGCACTAATTCTACTACATCCATTTTAGTATCACCCTCGAGATTAGTAACATGTAACCCTTGCACTTCAAAGAGCTCCATCTTCAATTCCATCATCTTCAAGATGTCTTCACTTAAAAACTCTTAAGTTGGATCGAAGTGTTTTTCGGATAACATATCTGAACCCGGTCTCTTCGAAACAACAATCGATAGTTTTCAATAAACTCAACCCCAGTTCTTTTGGAAATAAATAATCAAAGTTAAGAGCTTAGATCACCTCCTAACCATTGGTGGACGTATTTCCTTATCATTTATCCCACGAAAACAAAACAAGATTTATACGCACAGTACAACATCATCGGAGATGACTTTGTCATATAACTCACGTGTTTCTCTTAGATATTTTCAAAGTTACGTTTTAGGTCCATATTTGATATATCAAATAAAAAAACAACAACCAATTACATTTGAGATTTATTAATCCATAGCAAACACTAAACCTTAAATAAATCTTTATTTAATAAATCTCTTTTCAAAACGTTTGCCTAAAACAATCGTATACTATATCTTCGACATAAGTATATCCACAATACATTTGCGAATAACTTCTTACTTCCAGTTCATGTTAAAAGGATTAAATAAATGTCGTTTAAATTGGAGGTAAGGACAACCCTAACACTATCCCCTCGGTGTCAAGTGTGGAATGGACGTTCCATACCACCATTTTTAAAAGGTCGGTTTAGCGAAACCCAGATCTCAAATTCTTTTTATATTTCTTTCGATAAATCATTTTTAATCAAATCTATTTCATCCATGAAATCTCTTTTAGTTGAATCCAAATCCATTTAAATGCACTTTCTAACTTCCCAGATTCATTTATAAAATCCATTTATAAATATTCAAAATCATTTATAATAATGCTTTTATAAATATCCAAACTTTATATATAAATTTCTTATAAATATCCAAATCTTTTTATAAACTCCCTTTATGAATATCCAAGTCATTTCCTAAAACTTCTTTTGTAAATACCCCAAATCATTTGTAAAACTTTTTTATAACCCTTTCCTGCTTAAACAACTTCTTAAATAACCTTAAATCAAATATGCTTTCTTTAATAAGAAAATCCATTTTATAAATCTCCGTTATTTATGAAATCTTCTTTGCTTAAAAACTCATATCCATTTACCCAAAACACCTTATAAATTCCATACTCCTTTATAAACTCTATAAAACTTCTTTTTATAAACATACAAATCATTAAGAAAACTCTCTGTAAATTTCTTTTTATAACATTGAAAACCATTCCAATTAGTTAAAATATCTTTAATAGAACTATTTTCCAACTCATCCTTTAAATATCTTTTTCAAATACAATAACTTTGAAACCATTTCAAAAAGATAATGAAATATCTATCCTTACAAAATTCAAACAGAGGCTTAATGGCCAAAATTGTGCTTTCAATTTGATTTTACTTATCCAATTTAACACGACATCACATAACAACAGGTATATAAGGGATCAAAACATAACAATCAATCAACTTAAGTAAATGTCCAAGTTAAGTGTAATAGCAAAATTGTGTTTTGTTCTGCTAATATATATCATCTAGTTTTTCTAATCATATGGGTTTACTTAAGAGTAAGTGACATAGAAATTCTTTGATTTTAAATAAATTTGAAAAGAAAACAATTTAAAACAAAACTGATTACTTAAACTCAAATCAATTTTTACCCTAGTAAATGAGAATCAAATCCTTGTTATTTAGTAAAAACTCTAATCAAAGGTGATTAAACCTTATTAAAACATAATTAACTTTAACCAAAAATTAATTAAATAAAACCCCTTTTAAAAATAATAATTAATTAATAATTAGCATAAATAAATAATTAAATTATAATTAATTAATCCTTTATTAATAATTAAATAATAATTAACTTCAAATAAGTAACAAATCATGATTAACTTAATTAATTAACATTTAAGTTTTAAAAACTCATTATTAACAAATGATTAAGTACTAACTACCTTTATTAGTTAATTAATCAATTAAATAATCATTATATAAATAATAATTGTTCTCTGATTACTAAAATAAAGTTAGGAAACATTTCTAAAATGATTTCTAAGTGAAAAATAGTTTAGATTAGAAAAATAGTTAGATTTTCCGAACAACGTGTATAACGACTATTGCTATACGAACCTGTAATTTTCAAAACTTGAAATTTTGGTTTTCTGTCTATTAAAACTTCAGCTTTGAACTCTTGCCTTCTTTATAAACATTGAAATAAACTTTTCAAACTGAAATCAAATATTTAAAGTTGAAACCCTTTAATTTGAAACAAAAACAACTTTTCGATAAAAAGAGGGATTTCTAAGTCGCTTTTGGTTAGCGAATTGCTATCTTCATGTCATGAACCTACATACAACATTCAATCACAATTAAACATCGTAATATTTTATTGCAATCGTAAGCAAGAATATTACTTCAAAATTACTAACCAACTTTTTCCAATATTCAAGTATAATCTTTATCGCCTACTCAAACTTCGGCATAAGCAATCAACACCAAATCAACATATATGCATGCATACACAACATATAATATTCCTACATACTTAAGCAACATCTTATCTCAGAAATTTTACAACTTTAAAAAGTTAGTAACTTGAGTTTTAAAAACACAAACTTTACTCATCAAACTTTTGCTAAATTAAAATAAACTTGTTCTCGACCTAGCTCACTTGCTCCTGGCTCAACAAAGTGAAAATGTGGGCACTTGGAAGGCTAAATAGGCTCAACCTAGTGAAAAATAGGCATGACCATGACTAGAACAAGGCTCGGCCTTGGTGGTTTTGAGGTGTAGAAGCTTGTTTTGTGAGGAGAAGAGTTTAAGAATTGAAGCAAAGTGATTTAAGCTATGTTTTGAAATGTTTTTACTAACTTATTCTCTTAGGAATTTAGTGAGGAGGCCATGAGAGTATGGAGGAGCTTAGGAAGACGTGAAGAAAATGAAGAATGGAAATATAAAGTGGAATTTAGTGAGAGGAAGGGTGTATATATTGGCTTATGAATTTTATTAAAGTACATAAAGTGGTAGGAATTAAATATACACACATGCATGCACCCCATATCTCCCATTTTCCTTACTTGTACACATTACCCCTTTCATGCCTTGAATCATACTAGAGCTTCCATGTGTGCGTACTAAAGATATGGAGATGTTTTATGTATATATAGGTATATATATACCTTTTATAACATAATTTGCCACATCCATGCTTAGGTATATATGTATATACAAGTTAATATACATAAGTATGCTTAATATACTAAAACTAACATATATAAATGTGTGCATATTGCACCAAGTGTGCACAGTGTTCTCGACGACTTTCGGGTGTCGAAAAGTCGAAATTTCGGAAAACTTTCTTTGGGCACATTTTATATTTTTATTTGAACTATCTATATTGGTAAAAAAATTGAAAACTTATTTATTTATCATTATTAAATAATTAAAATAGGTTTATTTTCAAATAAAAATCCATTTATTGATTTATAAAATATATTTAAATAGTGTATTTCAAAGTGGCAAAATCCTAGGTCATTACAAAACTATTTTGCCATCATTTGCTATTATTTTAATATTTAAAATTTATTAAATATTTGCAAATTAAGGCGATAAAATTCAGAGTCATTGCAATGGCTAAAGCTTTCACTTCGGTCTGATATAGTCCACTCTTTTCCTCTATATCATTTAACTTGCCACCCTTCTTTGGGCATAAATAGCTAAGATGTCCAACCTCTCAACATAAATTGTACTTCTACTAAGAAACTGGAGGATGTGGCCTGCTACACTCTCCAGAATAATAACCTCTCATGTAGTTGACGCATTTTACTAGCTCCTTAACTTGCCTCTTGAATTTTGAGTCTTTGTCTTAACTAGCCTCTTCTAAAGTCTTACGTAACGGAATTTCCACTTCTGACCAAAAATTATCACCACTCTCTGTATATACCTCCTCCAACCACAAAATATTATCCATACGCTTCTTAAAAGTGGTCTCCAACCATGGAAGCAAAGCCTTCCTTGTTGCCTTAGTCAAGCCATACACAAACTACTTGTTCTTCTTGAGAGGTTGATATCTATTCCATACGTAGAAAGAGCCTCAAAGGAAGCTACATACTCCGCCAATGATGTTTACTCTTGCTTCAAGTCAATAAATTTCCTAGATATGGATGCTTTCTCTGCCTCAGGTATGAATTCCTACCCAAACTAAGCTTAAACCGATCCCAAGTTAGTTCAACCTCATCTCTATTAGCCACAAGTAACTCATACCAATCAAGAGCCCTCTCTTGTAATTAATTTTATGCAATCTACATCCTTTAATGATCAGTGAACCCATGCGAGTAAAGATGCGCCTGCATGTCTAAACCACGTTTAAACTCCAATTACTCCTTCGATGCCTTTGGATGACTTCCCAACTAGACAGCATAATCACTACACAACCGAGAAAAATCAAAGCATGGAGTGGATGGGTTAGGAATTATGGAAGCACTGGATGTCTGAATGCTCTGCATAAGCTCCATCAACTAATTAGCGGACGTGAAAACACCCTTATTACCAAAACCACTAGACCGTCTGGCATTAGCTTAGGTAAATCAACCACTAGTAATTTTCATTTCCTAATTTTAGTGAGATTCACATTAGAATAAACAAGAGTGATATATTTATATTTTCAAACATATAAATAACAAGTAGACCCCCAGATAACTACTTTGGTAATCATCATGTACTCCTAGTATATACTTAGGGAATCTACCCAACACCCAAGGGATAGGGACACCTAAGTCAACGAAGGCATTTGTGTCTCTTATATCATGTATGATAGAGTTAGGTGTATGCCTTAATTTGTTAAATATATCAAACTCGATAACTAATCTTGTTCGAGGTAAAAGATATTTCTTTCTATTATATATTTATTATATTGTTATATGATTAATTAAGCAATTAATTTAAAGCACACTAAATAGAAAAACCTTAAATGATATGTTATTTAATAGTAATTATAATGTATTATAATCATGAGAAATTTATCACATTAAAATGACATATTGTTTTAAATATTCCTAGCTAAGATGTTTCATATGAGATATCGATACATTCACTGAGACTAGAGTGTGTAACTCACTTCAAATTTTGGGTAATGTAGTACTTAAAGTAATTGAAGGCACCAAGGGGTTATGTACTAAAAGTTATTGGATAACTATGGAATGACTTAATCGAAGTTTTTTGTCTTTTAATATAACTAAGGTCAAACATAGAATCTCGAAGTGACAATATTATACGGTTATCTCGATTGAGAATACATGTAACGACCAATAAATTTATCAGTTTGATAAATTATATTCGTTTTTAAATATTCAAATATAAGCTTTTTTAAAACATAGATTATAATGTTTCGAACATGAATGATGGTAATCTTATTTTTGAACAAGTATTTAATAAAATATATACTTTGGAAAAATATCGTTAAAATGGTTGAAAACTATTTTATCAATAAACAGCTCTCTGATTATCAGAAATCGCACATAGAGCTGTATATATACACTTTTTTATCTATTTAAACAAGAATTTGAAATAAAATTTTATTTTTATTTTTGCAAAATAAAATGTATTCATGACATCATCGACAATGACATCATATTTATTAAATGATTTTTGAATTTAAATTTAAATTTAACAATTATTATAATTAGTAAAATAATTGTTTTAAATAATAATAATTCATTTTAATTAGTTATGAAGTGATAATAAATCATTTATAATAGTTTTATAAAGAAATATACTTGATTTGAAAATATAAGAAAAATCATATTGCTTTATCAGTATAACAGCACTTTTGTTAACAATTGTTTGGTATTGGTTTATATGGTTTTAAAAATAAAATGTGATAATTTTAATAAGTTAAAAGTGATTTAAATTAGTTTTCAAATTTTTTTTACATTTATATGAAAATTAATTTATAAGTGAAAATATGATCGGGAATGGCTTCCCGATTTTCAACGGTTTGACGAACGGAAGTTGTTCAAAGTAGTTGCAACCATGTTTATATGTCTTTCTCACATATATATGCAAACCCTAACATATACTTAAACACATAGGTACATAAAAACATACATACACACTTATATATATTACAAAAAAAATATCCAAGATATTTACACACTTAAAAGCAAACTTCACTTCATTCTTACACACATCAACTCACAAACATGGCTACACACATGGGGGATACTTCAGCCATGCATGGTGATAGAGGAGGGGGTTTGGTGATGATGAAATGGTGATGTGTATGCACATAAATATCATGATTTTTTAGTTCACATTTTCCCTATAAGTACCACCTTCATCTTCACTTCATTTGTTCATAATTCCTAAGCTTCTTCACCTCTTTATACTCCTTTTTAATGGCTTCCTACCTTAGGAAATTATAAAGAAAAATTAGCAAAAAAAGAAACTAAATTTATGTAAGTATATATACGTTAGCAATCCACTTCAAAAAAAGCTCAAATCACTTCTTCCTCCAATCTAAACTCACTGCCAAAATCTCCTACCACCAAAATCAAGCCCAATTCCAATTGCAAGCTTAGGCCGAGCCCATCCAAAGGTCCAAGGCTCAATTTCATAAGCTTTGATTCGATCCTAACGAAGCTATAGCGAATTTTCGTAAAGTTAGAAACCAATGATGGTGAGAAACTCTATTTATACTATGATATATTGGATGATATATAAGTTTGGCTATGCTTGGTTGTGATGATTGTGAATCATGCTTGAATATGATAATATGTTTGTTCGAATGTGTAAATGATTCACGTTTAATATAAATCGAATATTACAAAAGAAATCACTTTCCTTTAATAAATGAAATGGTGTATGTGAAATTGTTAAAACTTTTTAAAATGATATAAAATAGTTTTTAAATTATATATAAACACTAAAACCCTATTTGGTGAAGTTTAGACCAGTTATGAAAATTTAATTAAAATCGGCTCGTCGCGTAATGGTAGTTTGCAATTTCACGCCATAGAAAGTTAAAATCCATTTATATGATGGATTCAAAGTCAGAATTCCTTGGAATAAGAAATTTTCAAACTCTTATAATCATAGTTTTCAAAAAAAAGAAAAGGCTCGAGATTTCATTTAGTAGATTTTGAAATATGAGCAAATCAAGTTTTCAAAATAGTCGCAGTTCGGTAACCAAAGCGATAAATTCTTTAAAAATGAAATTTTTAATTCTTTAAAATTATGAAATAAATTATATAAATATTTTTAAAGAGATTAGAGTTATAAAAATGGATTTCTGTATGATAGAAAAGTTGTTTTGATCAAATAAGATTTGAAAACACTATTCGTAGAACTTTTGCGGCACTTTTAATAACTTTTGAAATTTGGCTTAAACTTAAATACTCTTTCCCAAATCTTTTATAATTGTTTTTAAATAAATAATTAAGTATTTTAAATATAATATGGAGGTTTAATAATTTATTTTAAAGAATTTAAATAAATGATTTAAAGAAATGCTGTTGAAATCAAGTGATTTAATCTTGGCTCTAAAACCAGATGAGTAGACTGGATTTTTCTATTCGTGAGATTTAAATGTGGGTGCTTAAATTAAGGAGAGGTTTAGGAGCAACCAGTTCCCTAGCTCGCCTGACCTTTTTCCTGAACGAGGGATAGATAAGGTCGAAATATCAAAAACGAGACAAGTATAAAAGATTTAATTTTTTCAAATTTAATAAAACTTGGATTGTATATAAATAATCTTCTTATACTTGGTATTAAATTCTAAGGAGGGAACCAATACTATCCATGTGAATATAAAAGGTGATTTGACCATTATTCGATGGATAGTAAAGATTGACTATGGAAATTGATGTTGAGTAGAATTAATATAATTTCTATCGACCCTTTTTACTCAATAAGTTTTTTGCAATGTAATTTATAAGAGATGATTTTTTATTTTGTATTTCTAAAGTAAAAGAGAGGTGTAATGATTCTGTATATACTAAAAACGAATATGATTTAAATATTTTTATCTCTAAAAGAGATATTTTATTTGATAAAGATATTAATGAATGAAATGATAATCACATTTTTTTCATTGATAATTGGTTTGAAGGAAGCAAGATCAGATTTGGGTGATTCCTATTCAAAAACCACTTCGAACCAATATGTGTATTCGAAGGTAAAGACAAGGAATGATAATAAATGGAATGAAGGGTTGCTTTTCACTGAACCTCGGGGGAAATTTTCCATATCATGTGTGTGTGTGTGTGTGTGTGTGTGTGTGTGTGTGTGTGTGTGTGTGGCAGTAGTATCTTCATTTGATCTTCAATGCAAGGGCTGCTCTACTAATCCTAGGGGTAATTCCCGACAGCATGTGGTAGGATAGTTCCTTTAGTTTGTTATGTTTTTGGACAATTTGTATGAACGAATGTCTGACATTGCATTTCTAAAATACACGTACAATGATTTTTACAAACGTACATTTTTTTGGTGGTGTAAGAAGTAACTCTCTTACACTTCACACCCTTCTTTGAAATGTATGAGCTTAGAGGCCGTACATTTGTGTAAATCAATAGTGTGTGGTTGAATTAGCAATGTGGCATTCAAAGTGAATGTGCCATGAGAAAGGTAATCATTACTTCGATCATCGTCACTCGAGAATGACAAAAACATGGTAGATGCGACAGGGCTAAGTGAGTCACTCCCATTAGGATATGGTCATCACCTTTCTAGATCACCATTTATGTATCGGGTATGTTGTATGTGCTATGAGATCTCTCAAATAGGTCGGGAATGACCAAGGTGATTTCATATTTGGTACTATCAATGGTAAAGATAGGCCAATTCTATGTTGGTAGAGGTTGGAGCCTCAGGTTCATCCCTCTAGATATGTACTGTCGAAAGGTACTCCCTCACCTTATCATTGTATGTAATCCATTCTCCAATACGAGCCTTACAATTTTAGTTGTAAACCTATTATGCCATCGAATTTAACAAATGTAACAATTCAAACTATGATTAATATGCTTCTCTAAAAGGATTTTCAAAGATTGTCATTAAAGATAATATCCGTGATTTTGCATAGTAAATGTTTTGGTTATCATAAGGTGAAAACTCATTCTGTGTTTATGTGCGGCATGGTCTTATGAGATACTCTTTGTTTTTGAATATCTGCATATTGAGTTTTTCACACCAGTCCCATAACTAACCCCAGTTTATTTTTCCTTTCCCTTAAACTCTAGGTACCTATTTTGGACAACCAGGTAATCAGGTTTAACTTGGAGCATTGTGATGGGGCTTGAAGTTTGGAGATGAAGTTGTTCTGTAGATATTTCTCCATTCCCATTTTCACTATATTAGTTTACTGATTGTATTCAACATTTATAAGGACAAAAATATGTGTGTGTGTGTGTGTGTGTGTGTGTGTGTGTGTATGTATTGAAATAATATATGTTATTCCATTCATGTAAGATTCTGCTCTATCTTTATTTTGTTTTACTCCATGATAATCTGCTTCTTCTGCACTTGGATTTGCAGCACGTTGATACCGAGGATTTATAAGTGTCGATTTCTAAGGGTCGAGGAGGGAGGTCGTTACAATACAGTCGAACTTTAATGTGGCGACTCCACCTTGATTATTGATAAATCATGGCATAGCATCCATCAAATAATTATACTTGGGTTTTAGTTGAATCATTAGAAGTGAAATACTATACGATAAAGAAACAATCCTTCAATTTGTGTATAGTTGGCATCATGATCAACTATAGTCAACTTAAAATCAAAGTATATAGCTAGAGCAGTAATGTTAATTATCGAATCAATGAATTCTAATTTGGAGTATTCAAATTGAATATGGGAAAAGCTGGAATTTAAACCTAAACCAAATTCCATTAGTCCTAATGTGATATATTGTTGACGAAGAGAATTAGTATAAATAATCTTTAATACTAGGTAACGCTTATAATAAATAAAATTGGATTTTTATCAAAAAATATGTGTAGTCAATAAATGTCGCCAAAATGTCACACCACTAGCTAAGATTACATGTGAACGTTAATATTCAATGTGTTAGATATTAGTCGCTGAATGAATTTGCACCATTGAGTCGCACAATCAAAATGATGAATACTGCGAATGAACCATGCAATTTAGTTAATTTATAGTTGCTGTAAATTAATTAAATTAATTAATATTTATAAATATTAATTATAAATTTTATTTAATTTTTTGAATACCATTAGTGTTTAATAAAGTACGCATTATAAAAGTTATAAAAGGGCATATCAATATACGATGTGAGTATTTAATGGATTTAAATAGAATAAATGCTAAATAGGTCTTTCAATAAATTAAATTAATTAATATTTGTGAAATACAGATTATTAAAATCTGATTTTATTTATTAGATATCATCAGTATTTAAAAAGTGCTTATACAAAAGTTATAAATGAACATATTGATGTATGATATCAATAAAACGTTTAAACTGGATAAATAATTTAAATTGTTAAAAGAAGGGAGAAGATTTGACCGTAGACAATAAAGAAAGGGAGAAGACTTGGGGTGGTTTAATTGGGAATAAAATATAGAAATTTTTAATGGATGGAATTGAAAATTTCAATGTTTCCTTTAAAATATACTCTCTCTCTCTCTCATTCATTTCCGAAGATTTTTTAGAAAATTCACATTTATTCCTCTCCTCTTCCATCCCACCGAAAACAATGACTTCCAAAGTTTAAAAATATTTTGAAATTAAAAGTAAATAAATAAATAAAAGACACTTCTCGTCTCCTAGTCCTAGTAAAATCTAAAGATCGATTCAACCGAGTCTATGAGGATTGATTCATCGTTTCAAGGTGTGATTTTTTGCAACATCCCTACGTAATTATATTATTTAATTTATTTATGTTACTCATGTGTTTGAATCCCATATGATACATCTCTTGTTTATGGTTTATCTCATAACAATTAATTCAAACCCTTTTATCTTTATCTTTGTTAAAAGTACATTAATTTGTTGATTTAATTCAGATCTATTTTTACTCTTCATCTCATCTCAACCTATGTTCATTATTATTAATATGATTTAGTCTCCCTTCTCTATTATTAATTAGTTTCTTTCTTTTGTGTTGTTTAGATTTGTATGTTATTATCAGGAATTTACATATGTTTAACGTGTCCAATTCCTTTTATATATTGAAATTTTGCTAATAAAAGAAAAATTAATTTTGATTGAGATCTACTTTAGAATTTTATATATTTATATACATAATTGTAAATAAAATGCTTATGTTAACTAATTAACTTTCGCCTTGGAAATTATTTTCTTTTGTTAAATAGTTGATATTTTGAATATGAATGTTTTATCATTGATTTTTCCAAAAATCCCTTTTGATCCAAAATTTATAAATGAACCTTGTGTAAATTCTAAATCCTTTTTTCTTTTCAAATTTAAAGTTTTATTTATTTCTTTTCTAAACTAAAAGCTTAACTCAAATGTTAACTTTAAATTCATTTATATATATATATATAATACATACATACATACAAATGTTTATATATAAATAATTGTTTTAGATGTAAAACATTTATTGTAATTTTTATATCTATGGTAACATGCATATGTTGCATTAATTTGAAATCACAAGTTGGATCTTGCATAAAATGTCATATTTAATTTCAAACATACCAAACTAACTATTGTGAATTTTAGAGTTCAAATTATATAAGATTATCTAATATATTTTTTAATGCATATATATATATATACACACACACTTCTCTAATTTTATTATATATATATATATTTTTAGATCAAATTCTTGGACAACAAAAGCATTTGTATAGGCGGAATGAGTTTATTGTAGTGTAAAAGTCAACATCTACATACGATTATATTAACTTTGTACGTTTCTTATCTGTAACATGTGCACTTAACATGATCACGTATATTTGGTATACTTGTAAACAAAATATTAATAAAACTTCGAAAAAAATAAAATAAAACAATGATTTTATTTAAAATATTTAAGTTGGGTCTAAAGTCTATTTAGGCTTCATAGACTTAACAGATCAAAATGGATTTTTTCTAAAAATTCAACTATTTAATCTGCTTTCGACTGGCCCAGTTCCTTTAATGATATCGAAGCCAAAAAGTCTATGTGGTCTAAATTTGCAGTGTTACGGCTAAAGGATTAGGCCTACCCATTTGGTAGGGTGTCTAGAAAGGTTGTGTCGAAGAATTGAGTTTTTGTAATCAATTACTCTACTTTACTTGTCTATTGGTTTAGCCTAAAGGATGTAGTAAGCCCAAAGGTTATCCCCAATATAAAGACTCATATTGATTTTGGGCATTGGGCTAATTTTTCCAAATATGTTTTGAAAATTTAAAATTATATTTTTTGAATTTGAAATTAAGTTCAAAATAAGATGTGTTATAAATGTGATGAACTTTTCAAAGTTGGTTTTGAAAGGTAACAGATTATTTCAAGAAGTTCATCTTAATTGTTTAATTATTTGGATAATTAATTAATTAACTAAAAATTAATTAATTAAATTAAACACGTATAATGATATGTGCATATCCATCTTAAAATGTTTAAGGTCAATGATGATAAACTTTTGAATATGAATAATATCAGTTTTAATTAAAATACTATTTTAACAAATTAGATTAATTAAAAGTTAATTAATAAACTATATACATATACATGATATATGTATGTAAATTCTATAAATATCATAGTCTTTCTTCATATTTAAGTTATTAAGGATGAATAATTTAAAATTTAACAGTTGAAATTTAAATTAAATTAAATTAAATGTTAATTAAATTATTAATTAAATTAATTAAATATAGTTTAAGTAATACTAATTAATTAAATAAAATAAGATACATGTATATATTATATAAGTAAATTAGATTATAGAAGTTATAAATAAATTAATACTTATCCTTTACTATATATGTATAAAATTAAGTGGAACAAGAAAGAAACCCAAATTTGATCTAAGGAATAAATACATACGTAACGAATTACATGATTTCAAATGTGTCCAACAGATGAATCATGAGGATATTTCATAAAAAGTACAATATTCCATAAATTGTTATCACTTAAATAAATATATATATCAAAGGTTACAAATCTCTAATACAAATGTTTTCCCCTACCATTTATATATTAATAAATTACTTGCATACTCTCAAGTTGTTAAGCAAACTCAAGCCAAAGATGTTGTGTGTAATATTATTAGTATATTGACTAGACGAGTAAGATAACTGTAAGTATTTGTTGATCAAACTCAAGGTGCAATCATTATACTTAGGTTGTCATAAAAAGGTGGGCATGAGTGAATAATCTCTTTAGATTTGTTGAGAAAACTCAAGATCGAGATTGCGACTAGGAAAAAATTTAACCATGGGTTAGGAGTTGTATATGATACAACCAATAATGAATTATCCATCATTTCCTATGTTTTTCTAAGCAAACTCAAGGTCAGAATCCCAAAGCAAGAGGTTCATAGCATCCACAAGGGAAACTTAAATGTTTATATGTTTTTCTAAAGGTTTTGGAAAACATAAAAAATCTAGTGGGAGACTTAATATAAAATGAAATGGTAACTATTAACCTTTCCAATATCGTAAGAACATTTGCTAAATGAAGTTAAAATAAACTATATCGAAAATTTATGCAACTAATAAAAATTGGTAAAATATTTTTCAATTAAGATATACAATTGAACTAAATTAAAGGCTGACAAATAATATAAATGTACTTGCCTAAAATCTTCTGGCATGTTGTTACTTCATGACCCATGCAGGAGCCTTACTGTACACTACTAAACACATTCATAACTCGGTCGCTTAAGTGTTTATTTTCCTAAGAACTTTGTGTAATTTCCAAGAGTTTTTAACTCTAAGCAATACAAGAACATAGATATTTGATACGTATTCGATAATATATAAATCTTATATTGTGAACGGTTGCAGTTCGTAATGTATAAAATTTCTATGGAATTAATTCATTATAAGTAACCAAATAAAGCATAATGTGAAATCATGTATTCAATATAGTTGATTAGAATAATGATTTCCTTTAAATGGTTTGACCGTTTAAAAAAATAAAACGAATGTACAAGAGTGGATGTAACTTAGGCACAATTAGGATAAAGAGAGCAAATTATTAACTTTGCTTTATGAACTGATATCGAGAACGGGAATTATACAAAATGCTCATAGATTCTTGATAGAGTTAGGGATATGCCCTAGAGGAAATCCCATAATTTGTTATATATATCTAACTCAATAATCAATCTTGCTCAAAATAAAAGATGTTTTATTTCTATTATATATTTGATGTAATTAGTTATATAAATTAATTTTATTAAAATTATTTTTAATAGAAAATCCAAAATGGTATGTTCTATGACAATAGTTGCAAGGTGTTGTAACCTTGTGTAATTTATCACAATGAAATTAAAATATACGATTTTAAATATTCCTAGTCAAGATGAATCGAGAATGGATATCATACATCCATTAAGATTACAGTACGTAACACTCTTCAAATATTGGATGGTGTATTGCTTATGACTGCTAGAGGCACCAAGGGTTACGTACTAACAATAATTGGATGACTACGTAATAACTCATTCAATAGTTTTCTGTTGGTTAATATAACTAAGGTCAAACAAAAAATACTAGTGCGACAAAATTACACAGTTCTCTTGACGTAAGAATACTATTGACCTTCAATATGAAAGCTCCCTTTGATTTTAGTCAAATAATGGCGTAATGTCCATCGAATGACTATAGTTGGGTCGAGTGGAAATATCAGAAGTGAAACACCTTTCAAGAGAGGATTCGTCCCCTCAATTATATAGGGTTAGTATCATGGTCAACTGAAGTCAACTCAAAGTCAAATCACTGGCCAGAGTAGTTCGATTAACAATAATACTATTATTGAAACAAGGACTTTGTGTTTGAAAATAGAGTTAAATATAGACAATAACATAATTTTGATCATAACAAAATTTCATAAGTTCAAAGTGATACAGTTTTGACGATGAGAATTGGTGTAAATAATCGTCACTAAAAGGTACTACTTAAGTGTTTGTGAAATTTGATTTTAACTTACCTTTCCATCTTCGGTCTTTTAACTTACTCTTACATTAATGTGAATTATTTTAATACCTTTTTATATATATGTAAATGTAAAATATAAGTGGCAACAAAGATTACACACACATATGTGTGTATCTAAACTATATATATATATATATATGTATGTATGTATGTATATTCGCGATATGCATGTGAGAGTGTAACATGTAACATGTATATATATACACACGCGCGCGCGCACACACAAAATAAATATAAATCCCAATATCTTAACATGTTTAATTAATAAATACACTAATGAATTAAATAAAACATGATTTAAAACTAGATTTGATCCAATATAACTCCATTTAGATTACATAGGCCCAATAGATACTGAAGGAAAGTTTTGAAATTACCCTTTATGTAACAACCTATAATTTAATCACTATGAATTTAAATATTTAAAATATTTTTAAATATTTATATAATGGATTTTATAACTCAAATAAACCTCTTTTAAGTAATAATTGATGATGGTAATGTTTTTTTGAAATTTGGTACAAAAATAATTAGTTGGGAGAAAAATCGAAAATATGACAGAAAATCGTTTTTCGAATTTTTGACTTTTCAACATTTAAAAGTTGTTGGGAAATACTGTTTGCTAGGTTTTTGCAACAAATCGTCATAAAAGGCTTGATTCCCGTTTATAAAGATGACTTCTTTGGTAATTGGTTAACGACTTGAGAATATTCGAAAAATTTAAGTAAATGATATAAGTGATGCTCTCTCCATGTTATTTTCTCTTGTATATGTACCCATACTTATGTTATGTGATGCTTGGATGGAAAAAATGACATATGAAAGTGTCATGGAAGTGTTCTTATAGCAACTATTGCTATATCGGCACTATGAAAAATTTCATCCTTTTGAAATCTTTTGGTTTAATCTTATGCTTGGTTTTTTACAAGGTTAATCAATTATTTAAATAAAGATGTATTAAGTTAATTAATCACTTTGTTAATGATGTTTTAAGATTAATTAATCACTTTGATAATGACCTTTTAAGGTTAATTAATCATTTTAATTAATGATGTTTTATGGTTAATTGATCATTTTAATGATGATGTTTTAAGGTTAATTAATAATGGTTTAAGGTTAATTAATCATTTTAATTATGATGTTATAAGATTAATTAATCATTTTGGTAATGATGTTTTAAGATTAAGTAATCATTTTAATAATGATGTGTAAAGGTTAATCAATCATTTTAATTAATGATGGTTTAAAGTTAATTAATTATTTTAATAATGATGTTTTAAGGTTAATTAATCATTTTAATAATGGTGTTTTAAAGTTGATTAATCACCCTAATAATGATTATTTAGGTTAATTAAACATTCCAAATAATGATGTTAGAAGTAATTAATCATGTTTAATGTTAATACGTCATTTTAAATAATGATAACTGAAGTAATTAGTCAAGGATAAAGTAAATTAACCCATTTCAATAATGTTGTTTTAAAGTTAATATTTGAAATGTGAAATCCCAGCATAAGTTTGGTTTTAAAAGTTGAAATTTGATTCGGTTACGAAAAGGATAAAGAATTTAATTCCCGTGAATGAAATCGCTTATATAGAAAGGATTTGGACATACTCTTAGCACTAAATGTCGAGGTATGGAAACTCGTTTCTATCTAGAAAGTTAAAATTTTCGTCAATACAATGCCTAGAGTTAACACTACCTTCACTTTCTTGACTTCATTTTCAACCTAGAAACAGTACAAGTTTGAAATCGATGAGTAGTGTTAAGAATATGAGATTTGATATGATTGTTTTAAATATTCTCGATAGTTGATTTATTGACTATCGATTCAGCTTTCTTTTTCATGTATCGTCGATTTAAGAAGATTTGTTGCTCATTTTGAGCATTGATATCCTTTGTCAGAAATAACCCAAAGAGCGAGCGGAAGCCAAACTATGTGGGGTCGCTCCCATTAGGGTATTATCACATCTACTCCAGATTGGTTTTGGTTATATACGACTGAGATGTGAAATACTTGGATACTTGGTAAGGTCGGGGAGTCCGACTTGGATGTGTCTGAGGGCTATCTAGTTCTCAAGTATATATTCTAGATGTATACTTCGGTAAGGAGGTAGCACCCTCTTAGTCATTTGTTGGAAAATTTCCTTTTCCTTGCCTTTGATTCATACCATTGAATATGTTTTCTTAATTACATTGAAAAGTGATTGGAGCTCTTCTCGATGTTTAGTTATTTATGTCCATTCTCTAAGTTTGGATTTGATTTGGTTTAGTCCCATTCTTTCAAGTTTGGGTTTTGTTTCAAATTGCTCCTATTACTTATGGTTGGATGTTGTTATTGTATAGGGAAACCCATTCCGCATTTGGCGGCGTAATCTCACATGTTGTTTGTTTCCTCCCATGTTTAAAGCTTACTCATACCGAACTTATTGTCTAACCTGAATCGTTTGTTTTCCCTAAACTCTCAGTTACTAAATTATATTTGAGTAGTCCGAGAGTAGCAGGCTTCTTTAGGCACTTTGGAGACGATGAATGGACGAGTAAGAGGCTCCTTATCTGTCTAGTTATATATTTCTGTTGTTATGTCAATATATGCATGTGTATTTTGAATCGGCAAGTGTAAAGGAAGGGTGTATAGCTACCTGTGCTGATATTTGTAGTACTTTTGTGTAAATCTTATAACCCCATGTTAAGGAGTAACCTTATGTACTGTATTATTGTTGTATTATATTTAACCATTCCGTTTGAGATTTTCTGCTCTTTTGTTTTTACTTTACGAAAACTCTCTTTTAGGTACTTGGGCAACAACACATGAATACCATGGATGTATTAAGTGTCATTCCCAATGGTCAGAAAGATGGATCGTTACAGTTGGCATCGGAGCATTGGTTGAGCGAACACATTAGCTTGATTGGGGTAAAACTCATTAGAGATCGGGTAAATGATACCCTAGAATGAGTAAATCTTTATAGGGCATATTTGTAATTTTCACAATAATAATATCTTACCTCTAGAGTTTCATTTTAGATCCTTTGGTGTTGTTTCCTTAAAACATATTAATCCCATTCTTGTATTCTAAAGACACCTATTATTTACTCAAGTAATAGAAGATGGATACAAGAGGAGGAGGAAGGAGAGTATCTGAACTAGCACAACTACTAATGGCAAGGAACCTTGAAATGCTACTATGCCAGCTGTAGATCCGTTCAAGGAAATGGTAGCACAAATTCAGCCCTTATGAACTTTGTAGCTTTTCATAAGAATTATGCCACTTTGGATGGGAAACCATTCTATGGAACTAAAGATATTCTTGGAATGCAGATATGGCTACATTCATGTGAAAGGATATTTGGAGATCTTCAATTGGTCGATGTAGAGAAACAGCTGCTGACATCGCAACCACTTCAAAAGTCGACGATGGATTGGTGGGATTCAATAACAGCTTAAACATCGAAGGAGGAGTTTTCTTGGGATCAGTTCAAGGACGTCTTTGTGGCACAGTTTATTTTAAAAGCCGAAAGGACTTGGTTGTTTAGGAGTTTCTTGGATTAAAGCAAGGTGATATGACGGTGGCATAGTATAAACATAAGTTTAATGCATTATCCTGTTTCAGACTTGGATTGATAGACACACCGCTCAAGAAGAACGAAATGTTTGCGAATGGGATGCGACTAGAGTTCCCGCAAGAAAATGACTAATTATCTTACGGGTATGTTCACCAATCTTATCAGCATGGCTTCAAGGTTTGACTCTCTTGATATTAAGGAAAGAGTCCAAAAGAGAGTAGCGTCAGCAATTATTGCCAAGCCTTTATCAGTGATACCGGTTGGTGGCAAGTCGAATTTCAAGAATAAGGGAAAGAAGCGGTGGTCAAGAAAGAAACCCAAAGGTGGAGCTCCAGCATATAAGAAGCAGCTCGACTTGGCCAACATTCTTTGTTTCACATGCAACAAAATTGGTCACTTCCAATTGCTTGACTACTACCTGCTATAATTGCCACAAGCAAGGACACATAAAGAATGAGTGCTCTTTTCCAAAGAAGGGGTCGTAAGGATAGGCTTTTACTATTGAGGAAATATAATCCACTTATAGAAGGGGAAGCCGGTGTTACAAGTTACACTTTCTATTTATGTTACATCCTCTATCTTGAGGCCCAAAGCTAAGCGCTATGGATGCGGCAATCATCCATGGTATTAACTTTCGGTGACAAAATATGGTAATATTAATGGCATTCATTATATCAGAAGCATACGAATATGACCCAAAAAAAATCAATACAGAATAAAAAAACAACTTTTCTGATTACATTTCAAATCAATATTTCATATTCAGATACATAATCCCAAAATGATTCCCAGGTTGTGATCAAATATAATTATTACAAATTACACCAAGAGCAATACATGTAGATGCCCCTTAGATGATTAAAGTACTAAATAGACATATAGTCGTAATACATCATAGCAGAAATAAAATTAAATAGCTCCTAACTTTGACTCTTGCACGTCTTCGAAAGCTTATTCATCCAACCTACTAAACCTGAAAAACCTTAACTCTCAATCTACTATAATTAGTTTTTAGCACCCGAGAGTTTAAGGGGAAATGTAAATTTCGAGTCAGATATGAAGTCTGGTGTGAATAATACTATTACATCTCGATTAACTGATATTAAGTGAAACCATGCCGTTTAGTGGAATGGGTTTCCCCTCATTAATGTCCCTTTTAAAACATATCTTCTGCAAACCAATATCCTGCATCAAACTAATTAAAGCAATATTATATATGCACATAAATCAGGTAATTAATGGATTATCTGTCCGAACAATGTAGTTTTGTTTGGCTAACTACTAACCATTGGCTAACTCGGGCCTACCAGACATGCTCCATTATCTTACATCTGTTAGACACTCCACTAGGCTATCTGCCCTTAACTATCTTATTGTAGGTTTAACTGAACCTAATGGTTTTGTAGGCTCATAAATAACCTAACTTTCTCTCTGTATATTCCTTTCTATGTGTACATCGTTTTAGTCTTACTTGTGACAAACCCCTACACATTGGAATTTTAGACTTATTTTAGCTAGGGGCTATTAGCTAAAGTATATGGCTTGGCCCTATATCAGTCCCATTTGCTACTTTAATGCCTTAATCATTTACTTAGGGTTGACTACCCAATCAAATTTTCCTTGAAAATATTTCTTTCAAATTGATTTACCCTTTAAATCATACTTAAACATGGAAAATATACTTTTACTTTACTCATATATCTTTGTCATGATATATGCTTTACAAAAAATAATGTTGATGAAAACCTAAATCGGTAAGGTTATCTATCCCTTTAAAACAAGTTAAAGCCCTTCTTTAACTTAGAAAACATTAGGTATTAAATTCATGGTAACAAATTCGAAACCTTTGTTTCAAACCTTTTACACATTCCCTATCGAATCCATTGAAAGTATCCCTTCCAAAATAGATTAACTACTTTACCTTGAGACACTAGGCCAAAGGCCAAAACATACCTTCCAAAACCTTTAAAATAGACTTTCGAAATCGTGGAAAGCATTCCTACGAAAGCTTTATAAAACCTTAAACATCCCCTTTTCTAAAATCTTTCAACTTACCTTTCGAAAGCATTGGAAACCTTCCATTCAAATATTAAAATTAATTCTTTCGAAAACATTGGAGAATCTCCCCTTCGAAACCTTCATTACATATCTTTCGAAAGCATTAAGTTCCTTTACTTAAAACAAACCTTTTGAAAAAATTGGGTCCATGTAAAAGTTTATGAAGCATAGCTTCGAAACCATTTAAAATCATTCCTTTCAAAATCTTTGGGGTTTAACTTTCAATATATTTAAGGGTCTTAAAAGAACTAGGGCGAAAGCATTATTCCTAAGTAACAGAAAGTGGATGGTTTCGAAATCAACCCTTTCGAAAGCATGGCGAGGCAGCTTCAAAGTTTAAGGAAAAAGTACCCTTTTGAAGGCATTGATTTGAAAGTTGAATGCGGCAGCAGGGGTTTCGACCCCCTTCGAAAGCTTGTTTTAAAAACAAAAGTAGAAGCCCATTCGAAAGCCCTTTTTATATAAACGTAAGCAAGTTGGTTAAGTCGAAAGCTCCAACCCTTCGAAAGCCTTGTTTATAACCAAAATAGTTCCAAGTTTATAAGAACTACTTCTACCCCTTCGAAAGCATGTTTCGAATCTATACCATCCGCCTTTCTCCAATCCACTATGTACTAAGGAATTGATACCATATGTATTGGCTTCTACTTGGTTGGGGGCGGATGTTTGGTGTCGAAAAGTGGCTGTTATAAGTGGCGAAGCGATTACAAAAATGATTTTTAACATTTAAAGTAATACCTTTCCAACCAACTTGCCTTATTTGTCAACATATAATTGGTTGCCAATTCTTTTTCACAATCTTTTCTAAGAATGCTTTCGAATTCAGTGATTAATAATTTTAAAACATTTAACAATTGCCTCCTTTTCTTTTATAAACGTATAAAACATTTAAGTCCCATATCTTAAATAATTTTATATCATTAATAAAATACTTAGAAAAATTCTCCGAAAATTTTCATAAATCACTTTTAATATGTTTTCTAACATATTTTAATTTCTAGCCCAAATCTAACATATAATAGCCATAAATAATTTAAACCTAGTTTAACCATTTTTTACTAGAAAATTCATAATATATCCAAAACAACTTAGAAAGTCATGAAACTTGAAACTCATCCCTAAAATAATGTTTCTGACCCTATTTTAGAAAACCAAAGCTATTTGGATTTCATTTGATAGGTTTTACAAATCAAATCTTATCATAAAATCTATATGAAACCACATAAATCAAATATAAGCATATTTAACCATTTAAACAATCAAAACATGTCATTTTCTTACAAAATAAATTAGGCTCTTATCTACAAACTGAAAGCAATAAAATGAGATGTATTCCATTATTCACCTTAGCTTGATTGTTACGAAGGTTGAGATTTTCTCTTGAATTGATTTGATTAAGCTTCCTACTTGAATCCTTTCATATCTTCCTTTGGATTTCTTCTAATGGTGGCTGGCCAAACTCTAGGTTTAGTTTTGTTTGTGAATGTTGTAAATGAAATTTGAATAAGAGTTTAGGGTGTAAGAATATAACCTATTCATATTTTGCCCTTACCGTATTACCTTTACTTACTTCATTTTAATTCTCTTTGGCTTTAGATTAATTAGGCACAGCTACCCTATGATCATACAAATCTCAATCTCTCAACCATTTACATTATTTCATTTAATTTATCTAATTAAATATCCTAAATAATTTTAGTTAAAATTAGGGTCGTTACAATTTATGATCTTCTTAAATAATGTTAGTCAAAATAGGGAAAGTTCTTTAAGGCTATGTGTAGAATACCATGAGTTGAACAATAGGACTATTGAGAACAAATACCCTTTAACATGTCCTCAATGACATGTTTGATCAGCTCCACGGTGCTTGGATATTTTCTCAATTGATCTTGCTACTGGTTTTCTCCAATTTAGGGTAGTAGAGTAGAGTGTGCCCTTAATAATTTTAGGTCTCCGGATAGTTTTTACAAGTGGTTAGTTATGCCATTTGGGTTGACTGATGCACCTGCTAAATTTGTAGACTTAATGAATTGAGTACTTTAAGATGTTTTTGATAAATTTGTTCTTGTCTTTATTGATGACATTCTTGTCTATTCGAAAATGGAGGAGGAACACCAGTGCCATCTTTGAGTCGTACTGGATAATTTAAGATGCCATATGTTGCAAGTTTGCTAAGTGCCATTTTTGGAAATATGAAGTTAGGTATCTAGAGCATGTTTCTTCAAGAGAAGGCATATCAATAGACCTAGCTAAAGTTGTTGTAGTTCAAGACTGGAAGAGGCTCGAAATTGCGATGGAAGTTAAAATTTTCTTGGGATTGATTAGTTTTTACCGAAGGTTCATCAAAGATTTCTTGAAGACTTCTTCTCATCTCATGAAGTTAATAAAGAAAGATGTTAAGTTCATATGGATGCCTAAGTGTGATTAAGCATTCATTGAATTGAAGGAGAAGTTGACCAGCGCTCCTGTTTTGGCCATTCCAAATAGGAGTGGAAGTTCAACCGTGTATACGGATGCTTGTGGTACTAGTTCGGGAGCAGTTCTGATGCAGCATGGGAAGGTTATTGCCTATGCAAGTCGACAGTTGAAGCCACATGAGAAAAATTAAGCTACGCACGATCAGAAGCTTTTGGTATTGTCTTCGCACTGAAGATGTAGAGATGTTATCTTTTGGGTGAAAAGTTCAATTTATATACAGAGTATGAATCCTTGAAATATCTCTTTTCCTCGAATGATTTGAATTTGAAACAATAGACATGGCTGGGTTTCTTGCTTCTTATGATCTGGAGATTCTTTACACCCCTGTTAAGGCAAATGCTGCTGCGGATGCATTGAGTATAAATGTAGCAATAGTTGCAAACTTAGAAGTTAAGCTAGTATTGATGTAGAGGATTGCACCTAGGCAAGAAGAAGATCCTATTTTGGCTCGACTTATGAAGGATGTTAAAGAAGGTAATGTTTCTAGTTTTGAGATTGATCCATGAGGCGTATTGAAAATAAACGATAATATATATGTTTTCGAATAGTAATGGACTTAGAAGAGAGGTGTTAGTCGAATGCCACCATTCAAAGTTGTCTTTCCATCCAGGAGTGATCAAGATGTTCAAAATATAAAGATGGTATTCTGGTGGAAGGGGATGAAGTGAGATGTTTCGATCTTTGTGATTCAGTATGCAAACTGCCAACGAGTTGAGAGTGACCAAAAAAGTCGGTTAGACTGCTTCAACCACTAAAGATCCTAAAGTGGAAGTGGGAGCGGATCTTTATGGATTTTAATGATGGGCTTCCTACGTGAAGAGGACAGAATGAAGGTATTTGGGTTATAGTCAATTGGTTGACCAAGAGTGCTCATTTCATTCCTGTTAAGATGAATAGGACTACTTCAAATCTAGCGAGTTTGTATATGAAGGAGATTGTGAGGGTGACTCGATATACACTAACAGGTTCAACAAGGGACTACAAACTGCGTTAGGGACCAAGCTGATACTGAGTATAGCTTACCATCCCTTGACAGATAAGTAGATAGGGAGAGTGAACTAGATCTTGGAAGATTTGTTACGAGCATGCATTCTCAACTTCGACGGTTCTTGAGAAGATCATTTACCCTTAGTCGAGTTCACTTACAACAATATTTATCAGGCAAGTATCGACATGGCCCCTCTCGAAGCTCTTTATGCTCGTCTATGCCATTCTCCTTCATGTTGGGTTGAGTCGAGTGATAGAATTCTTAGGCCTGACGTGATCTTAGAAGCCAACAAGAAGGAAGCCAATATTATAAGGAATATGAAGGAAGTGCAGGATCGGCAAAAGTGTTATGCGGATTGAAGGTGCAAGGATCTAGAGTTCTCAGTTGGGATATGGTGTTTGTGAAGATTCCTCCGTTGAGAAGTGTTGTGAGGTTTGGGAAATTAGGGAAGGTAGCCCCTCGATATATTGGCCCTTTCTCATACTGGACTGGATTGATAGACTTGCATATAGAGTGAAGTTTCCAGATCGACCATCAGATGTGCACAACATGTTTCATATATCTCATTTACGTAAGTACGTACATGACCCTTCGATGATAGTGGAACTTGCACAACAAGTGGATTTGGAAGTTCAGCCTAACCTAACCATTCTTAGGCGGCCTATTCATATCATTGCTTGAGATATAAAGCGATTAAGGATGTAGGTCATGCGTCTTCTTAAGGTTCAATGGGGTGGGGATGATAGGGATTGTACTTGGGAAATCGAGGATATATTAGGAATTCTTATCCTGGGTTACTGTCGTAGTTGTTTGTTCTTTGTTGTTTCTTTTTAGTATACTCACCGGTTCTGATGGAGTCATTTTGCTTGTACCTATTTGATTAAATGATATCATTTGAGTTTCTTTTGGTATCTTTTGTTGTGTATAATAAATTTCAGGGATGAAATTTCCTATAAGGAGGGGAGGATGTAACAATCCGTAATTTAATCACTTTGACTTTAAATATTTAAAATATTTTTAAAATTTTAAATAGTGGATTTTATAACTCAAGTAATCCTCTTTTTGGTAATGACAAATGATGGTAATGTTGTTTTGAAATTTGGTTTAAAAAATAATTAGTTCGGAGAAAATCGAAAATGTGACCGAAAATCGTTTTTCGAACTTTTGACTTTTGGGTATTTAAAAGTTGTTAAAAAACTGTGTACATTAGAATATATATTTGTACACACTTATATAACAACACATGTTTTATTAACATAGTAGAATTAAAAATATACTTAAACAAATTTAGTAAGAATTGACCTTTCAAATTAATTTTAAAAAGTAAAATTTCAAAATAAGGTAAAAGGTAAATTCACATCTTCCAAAAAGTAAAGATGTGAAGTGAAGTAGTGAGGGGATGGAGACGTATGAAGCAAGGTAGAGAAGTGTGAGGTGGCAAAAAGTCAAGGAGGGTTAAAGGACAAAGTGCAAAAGAATAATTTTCCTATTTCATTTTATATAAAAACAATTCTTTTTTTATATCCCTATTTTCATTTCAATTCCTCATTTTCAAAACCCCACTTCTTCTTTTTCCAAGTTCCTTTTCATTCCATAGCATCCAAAAAGTTTTTAATTTTAAAAACACTTCATTTTGCTTTTCCTATTAGCAAAGTTGTTAAAACTCCTTTCTTTCTTATCTATCATCACTATTTCCACCAAAACAAGATTCGAGCCACCACTTTTCATCTTGGCTGATCCCTATAGCCACCTAGGTCGAACTTTATAGGCCTCTCCTAGTTGTTAAAGTTAAGTTTATGTAAAGTAAAACTCTGTCCCTATATTGATTGCAAGTTTATTTGAAGTTCGTGCTCATTTTTGTAAGTAAATCTTACTTTTTAAAAGAAAGTTTTAACCTTTTTTGTTATGATTAAAGCATATGATAATTATTTGTGTTTATATATGCTAGAAAGTGATTGATTGTTGGCTTGGTTCCCATTTATAAAGATGAATAGTTAATGACTTGATATTAGTCGAAATTTTTAAGTAAATGATATAAGTGATGCTCTCTCCATGTTATCTGCTTTTATATATATGCCAATACTTCTGTTATGTGATGCTTGGATGGAAAAAAAATGACATATGAAATTATTATGGAAGTGTTCGTATTGCTACATCGCTATATCGGCACTTTGAAAAATATCATCCCTTTTGAAATCTTTTGGTTTAATCTTGTGCTTGGATTTTTACAAGGTTAATTAATTATTTAAACTGCATGTGTGTTAAAGTTAACTAATCATTTATTAGTGATGTTTTAAGATTAATTAATCACTTTAATAATTATTTTTTAAGGTTAATTAATCATTATAATTAATAATGTTTTAAAGTTAATTAATCATTTTAATAATGATGTTTTAAGATTAATTAATCATTTTAATAATGATGTTTTAAGGTTAAATAATTATTTTAATTAATGATGGTTTGAAGTAATCATTTTAGTAACGATGTTTTAAGATTAAGCAATTAGTTTAATAATGATGTTTTAAGGTAATTAATCATTTAATAACGATATTTTAAGATTAACTAATCATTTTAATAATAATGTTTTAAGGTTAATTAATCATTTTTAATAATGGTGTTTTAAAACTGATTAATCATCCTAATAATGATGATTAGGGTTAATAAACCATTCCAAATAATGATGTTAGAAGTAAATTTTTTTGCAAAGCAAGCCGATTTTATAGTGGGTCGTCCACTTTTATTACAAAAGTAATAAAGTTGAAGTACAGGAGTAAGGTAAAAGCACCTACACTACTAAGAAGTAATAAACCATTTTAAAAAATGACAAATGAAGTAATAATCATGGTTAAAGCAAATTAACCTATTTCAAAAATGTTGTTTTAAAGTTAATATATGAAATGTGAAATCCTAGCACAAGTTTGATTTTAAAAGTTAAAAGTTGATTCGGTTATAGAAAGGATAAGGAATTTAATTTTCGTAAACGAAATCGCTTATATAGAAAGGATTTAGATGCACTCTTAGCACTAAATGTCGAGGTATGGAAACTCGTTTCAATCTCAAAAGTTAAAATTGTTGTCAAGACAATGCCTAGAGGTAACACTACTTTCACGTGCCTGACTTTATTTTCAATCTAAAGATAGCACAAGTATGAAATCGACGAGTACTGGCGAGAATATGAGATTTAATCTCCATATACGATTATTTTAAATATTCTCGATAGTTGATTTATTGACTATCAGTTCAGCTTTCTTCTTTATGTATCGTTAATTTAAGATGGTTTTTTGCTCATTTTAAGCGTTGATGTCTTTTGTCAGAAGTGACTAAACCTACGGAACGAGTAGAAGCCAAGTTATGTGGGGTTGCTCCCATTCGGTTATATAAGAACTAAGGTGCGAAATACTTGGATAGTCGGTATAGTTGGCAGGGTCCGGCTTGGATGTGTTCAAGACCATTGTAGTTCTCAAGTATATATTCTGGAGGTGTACTTTCGATAAGGAGGTACACCCTCCTAGTCATTTGCTGGAAAATTTCTCTTTCCTTGCCTTTGATTCAAACCTTTGAATTTTTTTTCTTAATTGCATCGAGAAGTGACTGGAGCTCTTCTCGATGTTTACTTGTGTTTATTCTCTAAGTTCGGATTTTGATCTTGTTTAGGCCCATTCTTTCAAGTTTGGGTTTTGTTATAAATTGTTCCTATTACATGTGGTTGGATGTTGTTATTATGAAGGGAAACATGTTCCACATATGGCGGCGTGGATTCACATGTTGTTTATTTCTACCGATGTTTAGAGTTTATTTATACAAGCTTTATTGGCTGACTCGAATTGTTTGTTTTTCCAAAACTCTCAGGTACTCAATTATGTTTGAGTAGTCTAAGAGTGACAGATTTCTTTGGGCTCTTTGGAGATGATAATGGATAAGCATGAGGCTCCTTATCTATCTAGTTATATACTTCCCTTGTTATGTTTATGTATGTAAGTTTATTTTGGATCAGTAAGTGTAAAGGCACGGTGTATAACTTCCTAAGATGATAGTCGTAGTACTTTTATGTAACTCTGATAACTCCATGATAAGGGGTAACCTTATGTGCTATATTATTGTTGTATTATATTTAAACGTACTATTATGAGATTTTCCGTTCTATTCTTTTATTTTGCCCCACGAAAACTCGTCTTTCGGATGCTTGGGCAACGTGCATAAATACCATGGATGTATTAAGTGTCATTCCCAAGGGTCAGAAAGGTAGGTCGTCATACTTTAGCTTCATTACGGGCTGGCCCAGTTCCTTTAACGGCATTAGAGCCCAATAGCCTTTGCGCCCAAAATTAATCATTTTACGGTTAACTAATTAAATCTTCTCACTTAGTACGGTGCCTAGAAAAGTAGTCTAGGATTAGAATTAGGTAATCAAGTATCATGTCCAAGTTGGTTTCCGGCCTGGCTATAATGGTGAAGTGAGCCCAGAGGTTTCCTCTAATAGCAAAGGCCTAATTTGAATTAGGCCTTGGACTAATTTTCAAAAAAAAAGTGAACAATTAAACAAAAGATTTTAAATTTAGAATTTAAGTTTAAAATAAAACATGTTTTATTATAAAAATTATAATACAACATAAGTTTTTAAAATGTTTGAAAAGTTAATGATATTTTCAAAATGTTTGAAAATAGTTAAATACTCATTTCAAAATTCAAAATTTATTATTAAGATTAATAAAATGAATTAATTAAATTGGTTAATTCATTAATACTTATATCTATGTATTATATATATTTGTATAGGTTATGTTATTTTAAAAGAGTTTAAGTTAACATAAGTATGCATATATGTATACAAAATAAAATTTCAAAATTAGTATAATTTAATTAAATTAATTAATTAAAGGTTAACTAATTGAACAAACTAATTTAAGGTTAATTAGTTAAACAAAATTATACATATATAAGATATATATGTTATACTATAAATGTTATAGTATTTATATAATTTATATAAATTTTCTATTAGAATAATATAAAATTAATTATGGATTTAATTAATTAAATAATATTTAACTAATATGATGTTATACATAAGATTATTGTATAAGTTAATTAAAATATAAAAGTTATATAATGATGGAACTTATATAATATGAGTGCATAAATTAGAGGTGGAACATTAAAGAAACCTAACTAGACTTAAAGAATAAATACATACATATAGTACGTATACCATTATTTCCGATGTGTTTAACACTTGTATCATGAGGGTATTTTATAAGATACATTATTTCATAAGTCGATGTCACTCACTATAATATATTAACGATTATGAATCTTAAATATAAAGTTGTCCTCTACCATTTATATATTAGTAAATAACTTGCATATTATATGGTTGTTGAGCAAACTCAAGCTAGAGATGTCGTGTGTAGTGTTACTACCAATAGTGCTATCGAAATTGAAGCATACAACAAGGGATATCATGTTTCGAAACATTTCAGGAGATGTTGAGCTTCAGTAGTAGGAGATGTTGAATGCTTTAGAAAAAATTGCAAGGATATCGAACTTCAGTTGATTAAAACATAAGGGTTATTGAACTTCAGCAAAAAGGGGATGTCAAAATTCAACAGTATGAATAAGGTGCTGAATTTCATCGGTATGAAAGAGGTTGTTGCGTGTTGAACATACGAAGGGAGTCAGATAACTATTCTAAGGCAAAGTGTCAAACGCCGAAAACATTATAGCGACATCAAAAACCACCAATATTCAACAAGATGCCATGTACCATCAATATAAAAGAAGGATGTCGTAAGTCTTCCAGGTTTGATAGGACATCGAAAGTCATCAATGCAGCAAGAATGCCGAAGAACATCAATGAACATATATAATATCATATATCACTCATACAATAAGGATGTCGTACATCATCAAGTTAAGGGCAGATATCAGATATTATCAATAGGAAAGGATGCCATATATCAACGGCGTACTGGAGGTTGTCGAATATCAATAGTTGACAAGGGACAACCATTTGTAACTGCTTTGATAATCCGAAGATCTACAATGAATATGGGGATACCATATGTCATCAATATGTTGGACGGTGTTGAAAGATAAGGACGCTGAAGTTCATGATATAGCCATGTCACCTACTTCCAACCCTATAAATACAGACCCAAGATCAACTTGGAAGGGTGAATTTTCCTATCGACTTTTCTTACATTTTTAAAATTATAACCGTAAATCAAGTTGGAGATTTCATTAGCATATTAAGAACTTGTAATGTTTTTTGCATATTGGACTCTTAACTATAAAATCTTTACAGCATATTATGGAATAAAGATTTATGAATGACAACATGCCTTATGTCCAACATATGATCTTTATCCTTTGTACCCTGTAACTAAAATCACGGACATGCGTATTTCTTGCATACTTCTCGCAAGCTAACTTTAGGTTATCCAAGCCAGTTTCAAGCGTGGACCAATTCGCCTTGTATATCTTGGCTTAACAAGAAAAATTATTCACATTTTGGCATTAGATGGAGGGTCAGCCTCCAATCTCCCATATAACTCATATCAAACTTCCCTTAGCCTACATATAAGTTGTCTAGAAGATTTAACCTAACCTGCATATTCCATAAGGGGACTTTTCGAACTATGCATAACCTTTTTAGGCAAAGTAATGATTATTTCTGAACAAGGACCTTTCAAGCCTTGTTTGGCCAAACCAGTTATTCATGTCACTCACAACCCTTGGTTTCATGAAGAACACATGTTAAGATTATTGGCCTTCAAATTATGGGAGAAAAGGAATAAGTAGCTCTTTATAACCCAGACAAATAGAGTCTTAACCCATTCCACATAGCACCTACCCTAATCTTTGCCTCGAGAAAAGAGAAATCGACCAAAGAGAGAGTTTGTTCTTAAAAATTAGAAGGGCCGTTCAATCTCAATCCAAAGGAACTATCTTTGAAGAGGAAATAATAAGTGATTTTGACAAATTTTCCCAGAAGTGGAATAAGATAATTATTGATTGTTCTCTTGCCCCAATTAAGATTCAAGAATCTTTAAAAAGAAAGTTAACGGATGATGCTAATGCACAAAGCCAATGTTATATGAGAACATAGAGGGAATCATGGACACAACTCTATAAAAACTCTCTATTTACTAGAAGCCATTCCCTTACCACCTCTAATGAGAACATTTGCCTTCTAACCAATAGGAAATAGGATTATTGGTCTTCTAAGAAGAAGCAATCGATAAATGAATGGAATTTTGGAGGTGCTTATTGTCAATATCATTAAATGAATGGGCTTGAAACCAACCAATGCCGAGCTCTAAAAGAGGTGATTGAGAACTTCTTGGCCTAAGGAGGGCTTTAAGAGTTTATTAAAGAGATTTGATCGATGTATCTACAAGGATCAAATACTCAATAAAGAGAAATGTTTTATAAGAAGGATATATAAAATAAGGTAAAAAAGCCTTTGATCTCGCGAAGATGGCCTGGTCAAAACACCTCATAGAGGGAGGTCAGAGTAAGCCTGTAGTATTGCCTATAAGGCCTAGCCAGAGCACTACAGGCCTTCAGTCCTGCTTATGTGGCCTGGTCGGAGCGCCTCCTTGAGGAAGGATAGAGCAAGACTTTGGTCTTTCCTAATATAGCCTAGCCATAGCATCGACCAGCCTTTAGTCCCGCCTGTATGGCCAGTCTGAAGCGCCTCCTAAAGGGAGGATAGAGTAAGCCTTTGGTCCTGCCTACGATGACCTAGTCAAAGTATTAAACCAGCCTTCAGTTCTGCCTATAAGCCCTGATTGGAGCACCGCCTTAAAGGAGGATGGGTAAGACTTTGGTTTTTCTTAAGATAGCCAACCAAAACCTAAATCATCACCTAAGATGGTGATAAGGGTTCGATCAAAGTTTAGATCATTACCTAAAGAAGGTAACAAAATAAATCAATCAAAGCCTAAATCACCACCAGAAGATTAGTAAGAGGCAGTGTTATCCTGCCTTTTGGCAAGGTCGTGATATCATCGACTTGGATAAAAACGGATGGTTATCAGCCCTGAGAATCAACTATATATAGTGCTATGGACAATGATCGAGTAGGTTTAGACCAGGTCACAGTCAAGGTGTAATTAATATGAAGTGATAAGTAAAGCTCCATGGGGATAAATTTTAAATTTCTAGTCAATCGGGATTCGAATGCTCAAGCTATGGGCAAAACAAGGATTTATGTGGATCGATCGGGAATGATCCATAAAACGACACAAACAGACTATGATCGATCGATATCTCTAGATTTACAAAGCCAATTCACTTGAAACTTTCGAAGCATCAATATATTAAAGAGTGGAGCCCTCAGGAATGATCGTAAGTCAAAACTCTCAAGTTCATGAAATTTTCGATCGTTTAATACCAATCATTTATAACGGTCGGTGTATCTTAGCAAGCAATCCAAATACAACAGTGATTGACGAATATCTCCAAACTACAACTCAGAATGACACCATATTTTAGGATCAAGGTCTAGAGGCATATAGGACCCCATATAAACGATCGTATATCAATCAGAGGACAAAAAAACAATCAGTATATCCACTTTCGATCATTCCAAAATGACGAATTGTGACTATCGATCATTATGTTGGGCCCCTATGGACCTAGAGAGCCCTTGGCCGAAATCTTAGAGAAATATCTCATTATCTCACCCTAAAAATACATACCTATTGGTTCAATTTCAGGATCTTTACGCTGCTTGTTACACTAGACTCTATTGTAATCAAGCGATAGCACTATCCTACCATTGTAATTCGATTTACAAGGGAATAACAAAGCATAATCTTCAAAGTGGATGTAGGCATACAATGTCGAACCACTATAAATCTCTGTGTTTTTTATTACTGCTTATTTTCCATCGCTTACTTATTCGTTTACTCATTTTAATTTTACTTCTAATCATATACTTCTCTAGAAAAACTATTCTTGGGTGTTTGTGTTTGGTAAAAACATTTTAATGCTTTCACTAAGAGCCTTGATTCTCAGCTTATTAGGATCCCTTTCTTGCTAATAGATTGCATAATTCCCCCAAAGGTGATCCATAATTATCTTTAGGAAGTTTTCTCCTTCTACTTAGATTTGCAAAAATATAAGCAAAGCTATCAACAATAGTGATGAACACTAGATCTACTTCTTAGAACGTGGAAAGAAATGAGAACACTAGTATCCCGCAAGAAGGCCCGAGCAGTCAACTAATGGATGTGAATGTTGAACCAGTTGAAGCCAGAATCCAATTGATTCTATTACAAGAGCTGAGTTCCAGAATCTGTTAAGAGAGCTAATGGATAGCCGTCGATAATTAAATCACCAGATTTAGACCAATATCAACCTAATGAACCAACTTAGTCAGCAACAGCGAGGAAAAGCTAGGAGGGACCTTACCCTTTACCTGGCATCGTAGAGTTCTAGTTCATCGGATGAGTATCACATGCATATGCATCATAGAACCAAAGGATATCGTGCAGAAACTTCGGGGCATCAACAGGAAGACCAGCATGGTCTGCCAGGATTGATCGATGCCAATCCCTCTATAAGGGTCGGTACCGCTCCCTCCTCTAGAGGAGGGCACTTACCTATGCCACCGGGATTCAAGCTGGAGCTGCTGCGGCCGATTTGGATGATGGAGTTCAGTTAAATGTTGACTAATGCTTCCCCGGAATGACTATGAAGTGAATTTATGGGATAAATATCGAGAAGATGTGTAACCAAGAAGGCATGAAACGTCAGACATTGACCGGACCAGTCATGTGAGATAGAACATGATCACCATTTGGCGCCAACTATCCGAATGTCGGACGTGTCGGCTATAGTCAGACAATTAGTAAGCGAGAGACAAGGCTTGACCAGTGATGACTAGGGAATCTCGAAAAGTCATACCTCTTTCATTGATAGTGTCCTACATGTAGAGTATCCAAGGAGGTTCAACATGCCATCGTTGCCTTCCTACGAGAGAAACACTGACCCCGTGCAGCACATCATGAGATATGAATGGCTAATGGATTTCGCACGACCAAACGATGCAACTAAGTATATATGTTTTCCCATAACTCATTCTGGAATAGCAACGATGTGATTTACAAGGTTACCCCCGCAGTCGATCTCTAGATTTGATGATTTGGCAATAAGGTTTGTGGAGCAGTTCTGAATGCACGCAACTCGCCCTAAATATGTGATGTCCCTGTCTAGCGTGATCCAGGTTCTGGGAGAATCGTTGAATAATTATTTTTAAGAGATTCCATACATTTGTTATAGAAATCAGTAATACCAATGACCATGTAATATTGATCACCGCGACAAGAGCGATTGATCCGAAATCTTATTTTAGCGATTGGTTAGCTAGCAAGCGACTCGCAACGTTGGAACGCTTTTACGCAAAGGCGGCTCAGTATATGAGGAAGGAGGAAACTAGATCCTCCAGGGAGAAAAAATGTCGCGAGATCGAGTGGATAGAGAGTATGGAGTAATATTACTATAAAGCATTCTTATGAAAGCTTTGGAAAAGTTAAAGTGAATGTTCAGAACAAACCGAATCAATAAAAGAAAGGCTAAGACAGGTGTCGAGAACAAAAGAGGGATTCTGGAAGTGGGAAGCTTAGGATTCTACAGTACAATACTTACACGCCACTAAATATGACCTTGAAGAATATCTATTTTTCTACCTACAATACCATGCAGTATAGGAAGCCGCCTTAGAAAGAATCGACAGAGAAGCAAAAACAAACAAGAAAATATTGTTAGTTTCATGAATGCTATGGGCATAACACAAATGAATGCATGCATCTTTAGGATATTATTGAAAGGCTGCTTCAAGAAAGGAAGTTACATTAGTTTGTAAAAACTTCGCAAGATGGCAGGTCGAAGACATCTGACCCAAACTGAGGATAAGCATCGCACAATTCTGAGGAGCCAGTGTGGACCAGTGGAAGATAGGTAATTAATATAATAGTCGGGGGACCACATCTAGCTGATAAAAGTTGGCATGAGATGGAGCGCTATGCTAGTGCGTTAAGTATGTGGATTTTGACTGTTGTTCAAATACGAAAGATGGAGCTTCGGTAAAATAGCAACATATAATGGCAGATGATACATGTTTAGAAATAGAGATGTAGACAAGGTGGAGGCTCCAATGATCGATCCAATGGTCATTTTGACCATGACTGGCCTCGCCTTTGTGAGAAGGATATTGATTGACTGTGGAAGTTCCGTAAATATAATTTTCAAAAAAGCTTATGATCAGATGAGGATGAAAACCAAGGACTTGAAATCATCTAAAGCTCACATTCATGGCTTCAATGGTGTTGCACCTGAAGCTGTTAGTTATATTGAATTACATGTAGATTTGGCAGAAGGTGACCATAAGAGAGTGTGGATTCTGCCTTTTGTTGTTTTAGATGTTGATTCTCCATCCAACGCCTTTCTGGGCCGACCGACCCTAGCCGAGTTCTAGGCAGCTCTAGCCCTTTGGTGCTTAACTTTGAAGTTCCCAATAGATAATGGTGTCAGAGTTGTTCATGGTGATCGAGCGATTGGACATGCTTGTTATGTAGCTAAGCTGAGGGATGCTCAATGGAAGGATACAGGTAAGTGTATGGACAAGTCAGTTCGCATCCAAGCCACTGAAGGTTGACAACTAGCACCTAAGACTTGGCTCGGGCACCATAGTTGGCTTTATAGAGATATGGATCCGATAGGCGATGAGGAGGAGCCCAAAGAGTCTAAGGCTGTATCGGTTGAGTTGACGATTGACATCACGGTCAGCCACGTCAACCCATCACAAATCCTAAAGATCAAATCGTAGCTCAGCCGCTTGATGATGAAAGAACTTACTAGATTTCTCCGATGAATCTCAACGTGTTCGCTTGGACTCACTCTGAGATGCGTGGGATCTCGCCTGCCATTGTGAGCCATGAATTGAATATCAACCCGAGGCATGTCTCGGTGAAAAAAAAGGCTCGACATGGATCTAGAGAGATCTGCTACTCTTAAAGAGAAGATGGATAGACTCAAAGACAATGGGTTTACTCATGACGCCCTCTATCCCCTGTAGGTATCCAACGCTGTATTTGTGATCAAGGCGAATGGGAAATGGCAGACATGCGTTAATTACTCAGACCTGAACAAGGCATGCCCAAAAGATAGCTTTCCCCTTCCAACTATCAACCAGCTGATAGACTCGATCATGGGAAATGAATTACTTTCATTCAAGGATGCATACTTGAGATATAAACAAATCCCAATGCATATTCCCAATCAAGAGCACACCAGCTTCATTACCGATGTTGGGTTATATTGCTATGTAGTGATGCTGTTTGGACTGAATAATGTAGGAGCAACCTACCAGCACCTAGTTAATAGAATGTTTAAAGATCAAATTGAATAAATGATGAAGGTATATATGGATGATATGCTCGTGTAGTCACGACAATCTAGCGACCACATTAGAAACTTGGCAGAAATGTTTGACATCTCACAACGCTATAAAATGAAGATTAATCCCATGAAATATTCCTTTGGCATTGCATTAGGAAAGTTCTTGGGTCTCATCATTAATTCCCATGGAATCGAAGTTAATCCCAAGAAGATCCAAGCCATTCGTAATATCCAAGCGCCGAAGACTATTAGAGCTTGAATGGGAAGGTCACCGCCTTAAGCCGATTCATTTCCAAAGCCACCGATAAATCAATTCCTTTCTTTGACTTGATTAGGAAAGGAAAAAGGAATTCCAAATGGACACAGGATTTTAAGGACGCATTACAAGCTTTGGTGAACCACTTAAAGGGACCTCCCATCTAATCAAAGCCAGTGGAACATGAAGATTTATATATCTACTTAGCCCATCGGTACACGCTATAAGTGTCGCGTTGCTTCGCGAAGAGAATTGAATTCAAAGACATGTTTATTATGTTAGCAAGCGATTAATAGGAGTTGAAAGGAACTATTCGAAGAGAGAGAAACTGGCATATTTTGATGGTTGCATCATGAAATCTCTGCCCATACTTCCAAGCATACCTTATCAATATTTACACTAACCAGCTGTTAAGACAGATCTTGCAGCGACCCGAGACATCTGGAAGGTTACTCAAGTGGAATATTGGGCTAAGAAATTCAACATCACTTATCTTCCTTGGAGGGCTATCCAGGGTTAGGCACTGGCAGATTTTATAGCAAAATTTACTATGCAAGATGATTTCCCAAAGACCAGTGGAATCCCTACCATACGATGGAAGTTGTACACAGATGGAGCATCCAATGATCATTCCTCTAGAGCTAGGATTGTGCTTATAACTTTCGAATATCGATCAAATTACTATGCTTTAAAGCTTGATTTCTATACAATGAACAACAAAGTCGAGTATGAGGCTCTGATTTTTGGAGATAAACTCACCAGAGAACTGAGAATAAAGTCTCTTGAAATCTTTTGCGACTCACAATTGCTAGTATACCAAGTCAGAGGAGATTACCAAGGTAAAGGACAACAACTTACTCCATACCTTACCTAATTCTAAGAGTTGTTGACAAACTTTGAGTATTATGACATTACACAATTCCTTGGGACACAGAGAAGCTTATTCATTGGCAAAGTTTGTTAGCACCGAGGATACACAACATATAGGCATGGCTCTGGTCAAGGTATTTAATGCTCCAAGCCTAAGCCTGATGGAAATCGACTGAGTACTAGAGATGGAGCCTAAAGAGTCATGGATGACTTCGATCAAAGACTATTTGCTACAATGAGTTCTTGTCGAACGAAAGAATTAAAAATGATAAGTCCTTTGCAAAGCTTCATGGTATATCATACAGGAAGGAATTATGCGCAGAAAGGGTTTTTCCGTTCCCTTGCTCCGGTGTATCGCTCATGATGAAATAAAATGAGTCCAATGGAATTTTTATGAAGGGGAATGTGGCGTTCACACTGGGTGGCAAGCCCTAACAAAGAAAATACTCCATTCCGGGTATTACTGGCCAACCGTTAATCGAGATGCTGCTGATAATGTAAGGCAATGCGACAAGTGCCAGATATATATGCAAAAGTTCCAAGAGCTCCACCGACGGAAATTACACAAATGATCAGCCTGTGGTCGTTTTCCATCTAGGGTATAGGGATTATCGGTTCCTTACTGATTTGTAAAGGTGGTGTAAAGTACTCTATTGTCACAGTTGATTATTTCACCAAATGGTACGAAGCGAAAACTTTAGCCACAATCACAACCAAGAAAGTAATTAACTTCATTGTCTGGAATATCATCTATCGTTTTGGTCTTACACGAACAATTGTAATAAGCAATGGGACTCAAGTCGACATTGCTGAGTTCAAACACTTTTGTCATTGGCATCGTATTGAAAAGAGATTTGTGGTAGTCGCTCGCCCTCGAGCGAATGGGAAAGTTGAAGCTGTAAATAAAATCATAAAATACATTCTGAAGAAGCATTTGGAAAGGGCTAGAAGCAAGTGGGTGGATGAACTCACGACAGCGCCATGGGCGTACAGGACAACCCACGAGTCCACAACCGGGCATACTGCATTCGCCCCCAGTTACAGTTCCGAGGCTGTTATTCCTGTTGAGCTTGAAGTTCCTTCTCATTGAGTGACACACTACGATCCTAGAAAAAATAAAGATCTCCTCTTGGAATCTCTATACTTTATAGGTGAGAAGCGTGAGGAAGCTGATTTGAGGGCAGCGCACACCGACACCGAGTTTCCTGATACTACAATACTAAAATTCGATCTAGAGCCTTTGAAATTTGCGATTTTGTCTTAAAACGGGTTTTTCTTGTGCCATCGTATATGAATCCACCCTAGGAAGGACCGTATGCCATTGAGCGGAGGCTTGGGGAGGGAACTTTTAAGCTAGCAATAGTTGATGGCATCACACTCCCAAGGGCATGAAATAGCGAGCATTTACGGTGCTATTTCACCTAGTTTATTTTATTTTTCATTCACTTGTATTTCATTTCAGGTTTGATTTGGCATTTGGTTTTTCAAATATGTAACAAGAAAAATTGTGTCATTTCTTTCCATTCAACAATAGAGCTTTGAATTTTCCATCATATCTGCGAACTGCCATTATAGTACATGTTAATTGCAATATGTGACTGACTAAATCCCACTGTTCGATGGGACAGGCCTAACTCAGAAGTGATTGAGATTCGACCGGTCACTTATCGAATCAAACCCATACTTGAGGGTAGAATGACTAATCAAAGAGAACTGAACTCGACAGTTTTCCAAATATATCTCACATCCCAGAGTGTAGATATGGGTATAAATGCTAAATGGGTGTGACTGACCACCTATGAAATAACTCTCGTCCCTAGAGTGCGGATATGAGTATAAATGCTAAATGGGTGTGACACCTATGAAATGACTCTTATCCCCAAAGTGTGGATGTGAGCATAAACGAATAAAAAAGTGTGATCCGACCACTTATTATTTAAATAACTCAGACTTGACTTTGATGGATGAGAACGAAGTTAGTGGAGATGGAACGAAGTTAGTGAAGATGGAACTCGACCATCCAATAATCAACCTTGCCAACCCAAGTTTGGGGGCAGAGGCACGATGATTTGATCGCTAAATTCAACAATGTAACGTTAGGGCTAAAGCCTAATGTTTTGATATGAATCGAGGCCACAACCTTAGGAAGGCCTTGGGATGGATAAATTAGATCGATATTCGATCCAATGAGCAACGAATCACAAATACATTAAATAGAAAATGTAATATCTCGATCATTTAAAAAGGTATGTACGAGAATTCTACACAAGAATAAAAGAATTCTCTTTCACACTAAACTTACTGCTCACAATACAGGTTTATCCAAAATGAGAAGTAAAAGTGAGGGTCGTACTCATACAAACATAACCAATAAAAAGAAAAGGTGGCCATACAAGATATTTACACATCACAGCAACACAACAATTACTTCTTTGATTTCCTCTCTTTCTTTTGTTTCTTAGGAGTGTTTCCATTCGATGCCACTCGATCCACTCTTTGATCTTTTTCCGCCTCGGCTTTTCCTCAAAGAAATATCTTCAGTTAGGGTTCGAGGCGACGTCATCTTTAGAAGCAAAAGGGATCGATGCACACTCAACACTAAAAGTAAGGGGACCTCATCTCCAAGAATTGTCCTGCTAGAAGGGATTTTCTAAAGAGGGATAGGAATTATCTCATTTTAATCCACATCAATAGGCTCAGCTTTCGCCTTCTTTTTCAACAACTCTTCCTTCTTAACATGCTCTTTCAAGCTAAGCTCATCGGTAGGGTCGAAAGAACCCGTGATTATGATATCCTCATCAAAAGGAATTTCATGGTGTGGGTTGCCTCCTTCCTGGAATAGTGCCTCTATAAATTGCTCATCGACAATGAAGGTTTCTTCTTGAGCACCCTAAGTAGCGGTTGAAGTTGTAACTGTAATAGATTCCATCACAGCCACTTGTGATCACAATTGAGGCTCTTGCGAGGGAGGAGGAACGAAACTTGGCGATTTAAAGCTGTGGAAAAATAGGCGAAAAGATCAAAAATATCAGCCGATGACACCCTAACCTTTTGAAAGATGGAAGATATTAGCGAAATCCTTCCTCGGTATGGCTATCATGTTGAGCCGAAATGCCCTCAAAACTATGTTCAGGAATTGCAGAAAGTTGAGGCTTGTCCGGATCATACTCGGGGATGGTTGAATAATCTACCATGGAGCTAGGGATAGCTTGGGATGCTGGGGGCAATTCAGTTGTAACATCGGGTTGTGTCGACCCAGATCCTTCACCAACTTCATGTAAAGAGGCTGCAATAGATTCTTTTTGAAGTGTAAGCTGGATATCATGCAATGTTTTGGATTCATCGCCCAATAGCATTTCACCTTCAAGCCTGGACAAGTCGATTTCCTTAGTATTAAGGAGTCTCTTTTCCTTTATGATAAGAAATTCCCAAGCATGCTAGATCTGGTTGGATAGTCATTGTCGGGCTATGTTAGATTTATGTGCTTGAGAACATTGGCATTGTAAAGAACAAGAAGTGGGTCGAGCTCATTCGTCATCTCTTCCCTAGCGTTATCCTTAGCAGCTTCTACTTCGCGTTAAATGAGTGCATCAACATCTTTAGCCCTTTCAATGGTCGTATCTCTAAGTTCAAACATTCACCAGCACATCAAAACCATCTTGAGCAATTTTCTTAGCATCATCTTTCTCCTTATTTGTGTACTCAAGCTTAATCTTAAGTTCTGCTATCTCCTTCAAGGCTGTAGATTCACTACTTCGAGCTGTATCTCTCTTGAGTGCAATTTCTTGATTTCGATGATGTAACACCTAGACCATGTTTAGATGACTGGACTTCATCTCCTCTATAGATTTGACGGCAACATCAGCTTTACCCTCAGCCTCTGCTTGAGAGGTCCTAGATGCCTCTAACTCATTTGTCAAAGTAACGATAATTCTTTTATTTTGAGCCTCCTGGCGTTTAAACTTTTCAATTCCCACCGCACGCTTAAAACATACTTTCAAAATCTTCTCCGCTCCTTTCATCCATTCACAGTACTGCTTGTGGATATCAGTAACACAATCGATGGTCATTTTTGGACATGGTCTGGGACCCCCTAAGTTAGGAGGGAAAATAAACCCTTAAAAGCGTAGGTTTGGAAACTCTTGTCGAAGCTGTTCCATGTGAGAAACTGGATCGATCACAGGATCTTCAACAATGATTTTGACTTCAGTTCTTTCCTTGCCGGGCCAATGAGCTGCAACATGCCCACTATGGTGATGACGATCACTAGGCCGCTGATAATGAGAAGGAACTAGAGGCTGTGGAGGAAATGAAATAGGAGGGGGACTACGAGAGGAATCGATAGGTGGGTCCCAACGATCAGTTGGCTTATCGGAACCCATCAGAGAAGTGGACCTAAATCTTGATCGATGCTGATCTTGAGATGGTTTATCCCTATCACCCTATCCTGATGACCCTGGTCCCAACCAAAGCGATAACTAGAATCATAATACTCTCGATCACCACCTTGAAGGTATGAGGTGGAGCATGAAACAGAGGATTGGTGGTGTATATCCCAAAGGGAATCGAACATATTCCTTTCCTTTACCATCGTTCATGCAAAGGAAAATAAAAGTTAATCAACTCTAAGTATTAAAGGGCACAAGTTGAGCATAATGCAATGTTGGAAGATGCAAGGGTGTGCAAGTGTCCTTCTGCTTTCCTCGATGGACCAGATATAGGAGCTATGCTCATTGAATTAATTTCTCCTTCTAAAGTTCGAATTTTAGTGCCAGATCTTATGGAGATTCCGACCCGTCATCAATTATGTTAGTGAGGTGGAAAGTGTTAAAATCATGCGGTATTGGCAAACCAGACAAAAAATCAAGCAGTAGATTTGAACGCTCCGACGGTGGAGAAGAGGATTCATCTTGAAAAACCTTGGGAGTGATCGACAACTAGAGTTGATCAAAAAGAAGACTTTTGCAAAATTTATAAACAAGTGTTTTCTCTTTTCCATTATCAAGATCCAAAGGCTGTAAGGTCTGTGAGGATCCGACCTCGACTCCAAGACTAGATCCGTCATCATTGCGACCGAGCACATCGCCTTTATCTCTTTCGACATTAATGTCGGTGAATTCATAAGGACTCATAGCGGGGGGCATGATGGGATTGATTTGATTGCCCCTTCAACCAGCTGCAACCTATGGTCTTACCTCCACAGCTCGAGCAACTTTTTTTAGCCTACACTGAGGCCCTCTTCCGTCAAACAAAAAGTAACAAGGTGTTCATCCATGAGAAGATATTTGATATCCCTATCTTCAGGTGGCACATTTTTAAGTGTCGTGACCACCTCCTCATAAATATTACCATTGGGCTGTGTGACGGCGCTTGTAAAAAGAATTACTTAGTTCAAAGTACGACCTGAATATCAGTTTTCCACATTAACACAAAAATGATGGATAACGCTTAGTCTTTCCAGCCATTATCTAGTAAAACTAGATGGACATTGAGCAGAGAACCACTCGCTGTCAAAAGCGCTTAATTTATTCCATGCCCCAATTAGAATTTGACATTTCTTTATTGACTCAAGGAATGTGAACGAAAGACTCCTTGTCTGTCACTTGAAAGAGAATATGAACCGAATGTCATCGATGGTCAAAGGACGATGTAGGAACTCCATAAATACCATATAAATACTATTGAGAAGAGCGTAGCCATTCATATGAAATTGCACTAGATCTATCCTCAAATAATGGAGAATTTATTGGATGTATTACTTAAATGGCGGAAGGCATCCGGGCCAGCACAGGAATTTTTTGCATGCCATATATCCTTCTGGAGGTCTATGAGACCTATCATCCTATGACATAACCAGTACATCATCAAAAGGAATTCCATGCCTTGCGCAGATTCGACGAAGAGCATCTTCATTAATTTTAGAGGCTACAAAATCAACAACATCCTCTATAATAGCTGCATCCTCCAGAGTGTCGAGGGCAAGATCGACAACTTCTGGTGGAAGAATGGAACTGTAGAGAAAAAAAATCAAAATGTGAGCCTGGGCTCTCCGGTTGTTATGAATGATGAATGGAGGATGGACTATCAGACTCAGTTGTAGAATTAAATTCCACGCTAGGATTATCCTGCTAAGAAGATGGTCCAGCAAACATGGCCACTACACGGTTGGAACGTTTGGGATCTATTGTTATTAAACTCAGTAAAAATCATGATTAGATAAAGTAACATGTACCCTCCTGTGCATAGTGAGTGCTAGTGTAGTGTGGTGAAGTGCTGTACAATACAATAATAATTTGTAAGGAATTAAAGATAGAAATGATGATAAGACTTTGAGGTTCGACCGAAGTGACCGCTATTCCTGACAGTCTCAACCGTTTCTCTATATTATTAGGGAAAGATGTAGTTTGAATTTCACGTTCGATTGTTAGCAAGTAAAAGTTTGATTTTATGTTCAATCCACCGACGAGCTTCAATAGAATAGTTAAAGGCATTGATTCGTGTCAAAGTCTAAATGTCACACGTTACCGAATATGCAGTTCAAGTCATGTACAAGTCATATGAGTTCACTTGAATATGCAAGGCCAAAGATCATCATTGGGTCCAAGTCTATTTGATTAAGTTCCACTTTAAGGTTCATGTGTTGACAATCGATCCTTCATTTTAGCATCACTGATCATTCCCCATGCCTCACAATCGATCGTTCAAGCCTCACTCCCACCAGTTGTTCCTAAGCCAAGTCCTATCGATTGTTTCTGGAACCCATTCTCACCGATCATTCCATATTAGCCATTCCTCAAAATTCACCAATTCCAAAGCACCACCGATCATTCAAAGACGGATGTTAAACACCCAATGTCAGCATCACTCCATAACAATCGGGTACATCATCACCATCACCCACTCTAGAGTCATCAAAGTCCAAAGCTTTATCGATCATTCTAGGACAATCATCATGCACTGACCTGCATCGTTTCCCTTACATAGCAACTCCATCTTCTCCAATCTCCATCCTCTCCAACTCAATTCAGATCAAGCAAATCCTCCAGCTAAACTAACTAACATGAGATTCACGGCACTCAAAGTCTCGTACTCAAATCATAAAACGTATATGGATTAAGCTACTTAAATTAAAGTCTGAATAATAGAGATGGATTCAAATTCATATCTAAGTGAGATTTGGGAGCTCGAACGATAATGAATCGAGATGAGGTAGGATTGATTTTGAAAATCGAATCGTTATTGGATTGACAGAGGAAGAAAGCGGGCAGCTTATTTTTTCTTTTTTTACCTTAAGTTGAAACGATACAAAATGAAATGAAGGATGAAGGAAATAATGACTAAGTACAAATGCTTATACAGTAGGTCATATACCGATTATTCGTTGCCTTGAAATTATACTGGTTGTTTTAGGGTAACGATTTTATACCGATTGTTCCACAACTCAGAATGATCCAAATCTTCTAGTACGAGGCAACGATCGGTAATGATCATAAAAAAGAAAGGAAGAAAAAGAAGCACCTATCAGTAACATAGATTTATGTATAAAATATGAATGCTGAAAAGATGGCAATCGGTAATGAACCCTTATAATAACAGCCGGTAATGATCGTTTATGAAAATTTCAAAACTTGACAACGACCTGTGAACATGCAACCATGATCGGGAGTCAGGTGCAAAGACGTATGCGTATTAGTATGCATTTCAAACTATAATTTTTGAAATCAACGGAAATTAAACACTTTCTTGAAATCAATCAAAGATAGGAAAAAACTAGATTGCTGGAGCTTGATAATCACTGGAAATAAAACAAAATAATCATCAACAAGCCATGATCTTGTATTTATACTGCTAGAAATTGACCAATGGACATGACAAATAGAAAGAGACATGACCATCAGCAAATAAACAACTTAATGAAAGGATAACGACTATTCAATAAGCTGGATTGAATCCCTGCTAACAATTGAAGCTTACGACGTTTCCAAGCACGTCATGTTTGAAAAAGATGTACTTTGAGGATGCAAATATTATTGCGCCTTTTGGAGGGCAACCGTGATATCATCGACTTGGCTAAAAGCAGATGGTTATCAACACTGAGGATCAACTATATATAGTGCAATGGACAATGGTCGAGTAGGTTTGGACTGGATCCCAGTCAAGGTGTAATTAGTGTGAAGTGATAAGCTAAGCTCCATGAGCCTACATTTCAAATTTCAAGTCAATCGAAGTTCGAACGCTCAAGCTACGGAAAAAACAAGGATTCGTATGAATTGATCGAGAACGATCCATAGAATGGGGCAAATCAATGACCATTGATCGATATTTCATAATCTACAAAGCCAATTCACTTGAAACTTTCATAGAATTGGTATATTGAAGAGTGGAGCCCTCAGGAATGATCGCAAGTCAAAATTCTCAAGTTCATGAAATTGCCTATCATTCTATACCAATCGTTCATAACGGTTGGTGCATCTCAGCAAGCAATCCAAATACAATAGAAATCGATAAATATCTCGCAAATTACAACTCAAAATGACACTATATTTTAGGAGAATGGTCTAGAGGAATGTGGGACCCTGGCAAATGATAGTACATCAATCAGAGGCTAAAAATAACGAACGGTATATCCACTACCAATTGTTCCAAAATGACGAATTATGACTACCAATCGTTATGGTGGGACCCTATGGACTTGGAGAGCCCTCACCCGAAATCTTAGCAAAATATCTCGTCATCTCACCTTATAGATGCAGACCTATTGGTTCATTTTCAAGATCTTCTTTTTACTATAGACTCTATTATAATCAAGTGCTAGAACTATCCTACCATTGTAATTTGATTTACAAGGGAATAATAAAGCATAATCTTCGGACTTGGCATACAACACCGAACCACTATAAAACCCTGTATTTTTGATTACTGCTTATTAACTGCTCCTTACTTATTCATTTACTCAGTTTAATTTTACTTCTTTGCATTTGCTTCCCTACAAAAACTATTCTTGGGTGTTTGTGACCATTTTTGGTGCAAACAAGAAGTCTTCTAGAGGAAGATCAATCGAATGCAAAAGCAAATCAAACTCCATCCTAAAGAAGGATTGAGGTAGTCTTCTCAAGGAAGATCATTCAAATGCAATAACAATCTTCCAGTGGAAGGATAGTCAAACACATTAGGGTTTGCACCAAGGCAAAGCTAAGGCAGCTCTCAGAGGAAGGATAAAAAGCTATCTATCATGTAGAAATGAAAATTTTAGTGACTAAATAACGAGAATCTCTGTTAATAATAAGATTTCTAGTCCTCTAACCGATAATTTTCTGGTCTTCTATTCAAAAAGATGTCTTTGCTACATGGTCTCCTAGATTTCTGCTTTAAAGTTATTGTCAAACGACTTTCTGGTCTCTTAAATCAAATTATCACTAGATAGATTTCTAGTTTTCTATCCAAATAACATTATTGCCTAAGGATGTCTGGTCTTCAATATAGGTGAATATCATATGGGTTTCTCAATATATACTTTATCGAGACTAAAGCTTCAAGCATCGAGCTCCAAAGCTCCATAAAGCTAAAGGATGAAGTTAGTAAAAGCTCTTCAACTTGTTGAATTAGGTCCTTCCAAATGGAGTTCAAATTTTCTAATAACATGAATCTTTGTTATTAGACGAATTACTAATTTTCGGTTAAATGAAGGAAGGGTTCTTCCGAATTCTTCATTAACTAAGTTCCTAATCTCTTGATCAAAATAGATTTTAGGTCTTAATGACAGGGTTTATATTAAGAAGGCCAACCAATACTTAATTAAAGGTTACATATCGTATTGCATCAGAATTAAAGCATAGGAAAACATGTTATATGGCCATTCAACAAATACAAAATGAAGAACGTAAAGTTCATTCAACACAACAATCATTCGGGTATAAATTTGTTTGTTTTACATATCATATATGATCATTACAGGAAGCCAAAGGGAAATTTGTCTAAAAACTCATAAGCAATTTCCCATTAGATATCAAGTTTCTACGTCTCCCCTTTCAAAGTTTCAATGACCGAAGAAGGTTCAACGAGGTGATCCACTACATTTTGTGCCAAGCAATCAAATGCCGAAAAACCTGATTGTTAAGGGAAAAAGAAAGATGGGAGAAGATAAGAAGAAAACTAAACAATATAGAATCTCACAATGGAACGAATAGTCTATAATATACCACAAATATCTACACAAAAAAACTGTAATATGTGTATATACAACCATCAATCAGAGTATACTAACCTATTTCAACCTGGACAGTTATAACAGTCTGTCCTCACAACTGTTGATAAATACAACAAAGAACACAACAGAAAAGTAATCATATACATGAATACGGCTCTGGGCTCCAACTCATCTCCTGAAGCTCCAAAGCATCCAAACTAATCTGTAATATGCTCGGTCTGATTCGAGCATTATAATACAATAACACTCGCGGCAGTTTGGAAAGCCAATGTGAGAAAACACACCCTACTAGATTTTAAATTATATTAAAATCTTTGAAATCAACGTATCTCGTAAGACCACACCGCACATAAACACAAACAAGTTTTTACCTTGCGATAACTAAAACAATGTGTATAGGAAATCCATTTATATGATAATAATGTCTAGAGGTCAAAGTAAAATATGAATATAGCTGAAATGCTTGCATCTCATGTTTTAGCATAGTTGGGCACAACTAAGTCCGTACAGCGCTTATTGGAGAATGGATTCCGCACTATGACAAGGTAAGGGACAACCTTCCAAAGGCAGATTTCTAGATAAATGCACCGGGTTTGACAAAAATATCTTGTATCCCTACCACACAGGACTGGCCTACCACTTAACTAGTAGTACCGAATATGGTCACCCTACATGGGCCTCGAAGCATACAAGAATCGATAATAACCGATCTAGATTTGGAATGACCATACTCTACTTGGAGCTACCCACTTGGCCCTGCTTCATGCCCGATTTTTTTATTTCCTATTTGATGAGGTCTATGGCTACGTTAGAATGTTCATTGCGCTCCAATGACAATGTGCTGATAGTATTCATCCATACAAGTCTGTTCTGGGTCAGAACAAAACCGAATGAATTATTCCTACTACATCCATTTTGGAATCACCTTCAGGATTAGTAGCGATTAGCCCTTGCACTTCACATCTCTATCTGCGATTCCATGCTCTTCACAATGCCTTTACTTTGAAATGCAATCGTTGGATCGAAGTGGTTTTCGGATAACAGATTCGATCTCGGCCTCTTCGAAACAACGTTTGATAATTTCCGGTCGGCTCAACCCCGGTTATTTAGGAAATAAACAATCAAAGATAAGATCGGAGATCACTTACTAACCGTTAATGGACGGATTCCCTTACCATTGTCGTAGGAGAACGAAACAAGATTTATACGTACAGTACAACATCATCGAAGATGAGTGTGCCATATAACTCACGTGTTCCTCCTAGATATTTCCAAAGTTACGTTTGGGTCCAAATTTGATAGTCGGTTATTTAACTATCGAATAATAAATATTTAATCAGCGGTTTATTTCATAGGAAAAACCAACATTGGTTAAGCATACAAGCAATCATAAGTCTTCTTTTATAAATCTTTCATAAATAAAACCATTAGTATAACTTGTATAAGAATTACCTTTACAAAGATATGTCCACCAATTCCCATATTTCCAATACTTAGAAAATATCCATATATTTATATCAATAGTATTAGTATATTTATACACTGAGAAAGATTCCATTTTTATTCGATTCAGAAATCACTCATAAACTCCTTCTATCCTATTAAAGTATTTATAAACCATTTTTGTAAAACTTATGGAACCATTTATAAAACATCTTTTACACAGTTTAGTCAATTATAAATCCTCTTTGCATACTTCAAAACTCATTTATAAATCCTTTATAATCTGTAAACCATTTATAAGCTCCCTTATAAAATTCTAGGCTTTCAACTCTATTTATGGGTCTTGAAAACACTTATAAATAATTAAAAATCCTTTACTTCAAAACATCATTATGTAATATTGATTTTTAACAATAAACATTATAAGTAAATGAAAATTATTAACTTCAAACATCTTAATAATAAATAATAATTTCGAAATTTTTAAATAAAAAAATTAATCTTTACCATTTTTTTAAATAACAATAATTTATTTTCAAAACCTTACTAATAATTTTCAAACCATAATTATTGTTAAAAAATTAGTATTTTAATTTACTAACCTTTTTATAAATTCTTAAAACGATTAGCTATAAAAAATATCTTTTAAACAATATTAAAATAATTAAATAACTTTAAAATAATATTAATATGATTATATAACTTTAAAACAATTTTTAATATAATTAAATAACTTTAAAATAATACTATTATAATTGAATAAATTAAATTAATATTTTTATAAAATAACTAAAAATAATATTTATATATTTAATTAACTTCAAACAATATTAATATATTTAATTAACTTAAAAACAATATAAATATATTTAATTAGATAATGCTTAAAATATTTTCGAACCCAATTTCGGATGTAAAATTCGTTTCTTGTCTCAAAATCAATTCTAACTTAAATGGTAATTTATAATATTTTTAAAACACTAATTTGAGGCCAATAGTCACCCAACACTTAACCAATACCAATATCGATTTTCTATCACTATTGGGTTTTAGTTTTCAACATATAGCAATGTTATAACCATAATGTCCATAATCAGTTTTATTTTTCTATAATCCTTATAAAGAAATATTATTGAAAGCAATTCAACAATAGCAATAATCCATATAAAGAAATTTTATTGAAAGCAATTCAACAATAGCGAGGAATCCTGTTGGATCCCTCCAACCTGTTTTCCCATGCATTACAAATGTTATATAATCATTAAATATAAATCAACCACATCGAGGCGGGATTCGTATACAACGGGTCATCCACTCTTACATGGGAATGTGATAGGTTTTCATCTGCTCCAATAGGCGGGAATATTCAATCCAACTAATATACATATAATAATTCATTCAAACAATCTTCCAATAATTTTTATCAACTATGTATCATACTTATTAACAAAAAAGGTGAGATTAACTCACCGAAATTTCATGTGGTCGCCGAGGCATTCCGTTTGGAACTAAAATCGAACGATGTCTGATTTTTGTTCAAATTTCACCAGTCTCCAAATTCATCCAAACTAGTTCCTTCGCAAAGCTTTCGTCACTATGAGCATAACGTAAAAAGTTTCGTCTCGATCGGACCTCGTGTGAAGGAGTTATGAAAATTTTAAGTTATCAATTTATTTATAAATTATAAAATACAACTTAAACATAATTTCAAAAAATACCCCTCTCCTACCTTGTTCCCCAAATTACATCCCCTTCCTACTGTAACGACCTACCATTTTGGATGTTTTAAGCAGAACACATGCCAGACTCAAACCATGCAAAAAGGGAAGATTGTTATGGGGTAATAAGAAAAAGTGAAGAAATAAAACAAATATAGAATCTCGCAGCGAAATGACAAAGTATAATAATCAAATAACAGTTCATGAAGCTGTTTACAAATAAATTTGATTATTCTTATACAATACATAATCAGAGTTACATAAACAGGAAAAAATAAAAAAATGCAACGGAACAACATGATGTAGTGGAATACATATCATAAATAATAATAGTTCAAATCTTCGTCCTCTAGAAATAAGGTCTTCAACCTTGAAACGCTCAGGCTGACCCGAGCGAATTGAAAAGACAAAACACTCGAGTCGGAACTAAAAGATCTTATGTAAGTTAAACCGAAGGTAAATATGAGTGTGATGGCGTCAGAGATGTTTACGGGGTTTGACATCTTCTATCCAGTGTCTAACGTGAGTGCAGTAACTTAAGAGATATTCAGTATTTCCATCTCCTAAGGATCCGTTAAACTATCTATCATATACTACAATACGCTATTATAATAGTGTCTACAGTAAAGAATTAAAATAGTGTTAAGGCGTTACCCATATCCCCCTTAATACATTTTATATATTCTCGTAGTTTATACAATGTTGTACGCTCCACCAAAACGGTGGTTTACCCAAAGAAGATCCCATAGGTTCAGTACAAAGCAAACTCGTAGAAGGTTCTCTAGGGCATGTGAACACGACACTCCAGGCAATATCTGGGTAGATTTACCAATTGCAAAATCGGGCTGGTGGTAACCCATAGAAGCTATTACTACCCACCTCAGAACACACCCCCAAACCAAAAATCAAGGGGTGGTCATCAAATCATCACAAAGTCATAACTTGGTATCGAAGAAGCATGTCCGATCGGAGAAATGACCTCACTTGGCCCAGGTATATCTCCTGTTTTAATCACACTAAGCTGACTCACGGGAGTTAGGGTCACGTCATATCTTATACAAAAATCATTCGCCAAACCATCCTACTTCATTTCTGGAATCTCCACCACGTACACAGTTGTTAAAATGGTTTTCGATATTGGTAGAGAGTATGACAATATCTGATCCCGGTCTCTTTAACAACCAAACGCTTATTTCACACCGGATGGTTCTTTTACATTTCAAAATGGTCAATTCACAGTTTATATCAAAATATCAAATTCAATTTCAAATCATATCTCTTTCGAAATTATATTCACTTTCAAATCATATTCATTTTCAGACGATATTCATTTTTAAATCATATTCATTTCCAAACTATATCACTTTGAAATCATATTCACTTGGAAATTTTTGATAAGTTATGTTAATTAATTCTTCATTTCAAAATCATCTTATTCACTCAAATATGTCATTTCACAAAAATGTATCGATTCCAAATTTCAACTTAAATTATACCATCATCAAGGATTTAGATATAAATGCTTCAACTTTACACAGTCTGAAATCTTAGAAAATAATTTGGGTAATTATAAATAGTTTATATAGTTTTAAAATAGTTTAAATAGGTTTAAAATAGTTTAAATAGATTTAAATTTGATTTAAATAGTTTAAAATGATTTAAATATATTAAATATAGATTAAAGAGATTTAAATTATATTAAGTAGATTTTTAAATAGATTAAATAAATTTTAAAATAGATTAAATAGATTTAAATTATATTATATGGATTTAAATAGCTTAAATAAGTTTGGTTAGGAAAAAATAGGTAAAATAGATTTAATTGTATTAAATAGGTTATAATAGATTAAAATAAATTAAAATAGTTTAAATTAGTTTAAACTGATTTCAAAGTTATATCCAAACATTTCTAATAACTCAATTCCGATAAATTCATTTATAGTTGACACTTCAACCTTGAAATCCCAATTTAAATTCTTTGAATAATCCGTTAAATAAATTCCCTTTCCAGCATTAACACTTAGGTTATCGAAAATACTTCAGTTTATATAAATCAATTTCTTTTTCAAAATACTAGTTAACGCAATTCAAAATTTCAAAGATTCAAAAATCTTTTAATTTAACCAATCCGGTGTCCGTATATAATTTTCTACCCTAGGGTCAAGTAACACGGATATTTATCATTTCAATCCGCAATTTACAATTTTACGGTTATATATCATTTCAACCCGCAATCCCGAACTAAATAAAATCCATAAAATCACTCGAGTCTATCATTTCAACCCATAACGATTCTTTCCTAATCTATAGATCATTCAGGTATGTATCATTTCAACCCATAGGGAACTTGCAGTGTTATAACAATATAAAAATACAATATCCAGTCATCCAATATCAACAATCAAACATCCATCAAAATCATCAGCAAAATCAATCAATAAACATCAATAGATAACTGATGATAAATAACAGGTATTAAATTTAGGATTTAAATTCAATATTAAATTAAACGATAATTAAATGCAATAAAAGTCAACATTGACTAGATTGACAATTTAAATATACCAAACATCGATCAGTAACAATCATGTCATAAATTTAATTTAACTAACATAAGAACATTTAGTAGTTATGAGTGGGTTAAAATACTCACTTTTGATTTTAAATCAAATTAAAAACCAAAATAGGGCCCAAAATCCAACTATCTCAGAACTCGTCCAAACCAAAGTCAAAATGTCTGAAATTCTGATACGATCGCAATGGAGAAAACCGCGTCCCAATCCGAGCTCGTATGGAAAAAATTATCGATGTTAAATGATTATTAAGTTTGAATTAAAATGAAACTAAATATACATGGGCATTATCGTAAATTACTAACCTTCGCTAACCCAAACCATACCACGTACAGAATTGCGACCTCCTCAAGTCCAGCTGCCACCATCTCGTCCACGAACACGCCGCAAATCCTTGCCACAGCCATGATCAGACACGACCGCTATCACTACCATGCCCTAGCGTCCTTCCAGCCACGAGCGCGACCTCCAACCTTGCCCCAAACCACCACGACCGCCGCTATGATGCTCAATTTCCTAGTCAACTCCGATGATCATCTTAACCCCTAAACCACATGGATCTGCAGCTCTCAGTCCCCTCTACACTCCCATGAATCCTGATCGTCCCCTCGTCGCAGATCCGCCATCCAATCCAACAACCCAAAATGGACGGTAGCAGATAAACGGTTAATATCAGATCAAACCATGATCCAAAATTAAAAATAAATCATAGATTTCGATTGCGCTCGTCGAGATCTACGAAACGGTATATAATTTGATATGGTTTGGAGGAGTATGATTTTCATTTGATTTTTGGTTTGCAATTGAATTTGGAATTGAGAATTTATTTGTTTGCCATTGAAAAATGAGAGAAGCAGATAGAATTGTACGTATAGAAAAACGGAATGAGAAATAGTTAGGGTTTATGATAGGCTTTTTATAGGCAGATTAGAAATAGAAATGAATGGACTAGATTGATTTTAAAGTTGAACGATAAACGACCCGAAAATCCTGTTCCGCTCCCGAAACGGAAATGGCTCAACCCACATATCAAAATAGATGTTTTCAATAATTTTAAACTTAATGGAACAGGTTTTAATTCCTAATTACATCGTATGAAGAAGTTAGCTTAAACCCAACTTATTTCAAATTGATTTTAATTAAATTTAGTTAAATTGATTTGCAGGCGTTTCTAGTCTGTACGATCAAACGACAAGTCGGATCGCCACAAAACTTGGAATTCTACTATAATTCACCATTGATCCGATAAAACTAGTTTTGTTGAAATCCGAGACAGTGGTCAAAATGGCTATTTTCAATTTAATTAAATTAACTAATATTATATTAACTAATCACTTTTTAATTCAATATTTATAAACTAACAAATTTCATCATTTTTGATTTCTTAGACATTTACAATAATGTAATATGGTTTTTCATGTCAATTCAATGTTAATTATTTTACTGATTACGGTGTTTAATTTCAACTGTAATTAAATTCAATTAATTAAAATTTAATTTTAATAAATTGATTTATACTTTGATTTCAATCTTTTTATTCAATAAATTGTTACTCTAATAACCTAGTTAATATTTGTTTATATCTTATTTCACTAATATGCTACAATTTCCATCTTTTATTCGTATTAACTACTATATTTCAATTATATTGATTTTTGTCGATTTTTTCACATTAACGAAAATTTGAAATCCCAATTAATTTAATTACCTTGATTTCATTCTTTTATTAAATCAATTATCACCTTATGAAAAAAAATTAACATTTCTATTCATTTTATTACATTCACAAATTGGCAGTTATTTTCTTAACTTACATTAATGTAACATTTGCTTACATTTAGTCGCAATTGATAAAAAATATTGGTAACAAACAACAATTGTCACCATTACTACATTTAATAACATTTGTAAGTTCATTATTTATAAATAATTGTTATAACTACTACTACCCTACTACTATTATCAATTTCAACTAATTACATCTTATTTTGTTAATTAATCAACATTTGAATCATCAATTGCTCTCTTAATCCAATTATCCATTAATACATACATTACTATAATTTATTTACAACATATATCAATTACAACTCTTTAATTCTTTTAATTAATTGGAATTACATTTAAAGCAGTTATCAGTTACCTTAAATTAATACTATTTCATTTTATTCCAGTTATATTCTTATTATTACGTCATAAATTTTTATTTCTTCCAACATTAAATCACCAATCTTCATTAAATTAACATATTTTAATTATCGAAAATTACGTGTCGTTGCACCTGCACATGTCGACGTCACCAAACGTGCAAGCCCATATCACTAACACGCCGTTTTCGATCACCAAACAGCAAACAGAAATCACCTGCAAACTCCGCCTCGTGATCTCATTACAATGGATACACCGTCGTCTCGTGCGCACCTCTCTGCAGAAAAAAAATGCATCACCTCCATTGTTATCATCTAGGTTGCGATTGTTATCCCACCTCCATTCGACCTCTGACCATCGCCATCATCGTCCTCTTTGTGCCCGAGTCCATTTACGCCGACATGTCAACCTCCCAAGCTCAGCATCGACGCGACCTTCACGCGTGGCCCACCTAACACGATTTTCTACAAAGAGTCGTACCTCTCCACCACCACCAAGCACCCTCAAATCACCATCGATTTAAGCCTTTGCTTTCCCGAACCCATAGAAACGAAAATCAAATTTTTCATGGAGTATTAAATTTGATTTTTAATTTTGAAATGAATGGCAAAACACTACGTGCATTCATTTTAAACTGGGGAAGTGTGTGGAGAAGCATGGATTCTACGTATGGGTCTGGTTTCAGGTGGTGGAGCATGGGTTGGTATAGTTAAATCTAAGTAAATATATTATTTAAATTCAAAATATCTTGCTATATAGTTTTTAACCCCGATCGAGACGTGCCGTCTGGCATTTTATATGTTATACCCATATTCCAAACACAATGGAACTAATCTCGAGACCTAATTCGATCGTATGGAGAAGATAGCGTTTTGAGCCCAACTATTATATTAAATTTTCGATATTAATTTCAATGCATTTCGATCTCGCACAGCCAAATGGTACATTTAATCGCCAAGAAATTTGATGGCTTATTATAATTCACTATTTCAAATCCAATAAAACTGGTTACATTGAAATCTGAGACAGTGCCCTGGAAGGCTATTTTTATATGTTAATTAAAACAAGTTATTATTAAAAATTAATTAAATGATTTTTAAATCCAATTTAAAAGTTTTATTATCTTTATTCTAATTGATAGGAATTTAATAAGCTTTGAAATTAATTTTATCCTGCTCAAAACCCAAGATTCAATTATTTACACAATTTCAATTATTAAATTCAACACTTAAATTGTCAAATTAATAGCTATATTTGAAATTCAAGTTATCTAATCTATAAAATTAATTTTTAGGTATTGAAAGTCAATTAAATATTCCAATTTCAAATGACTGAAATTTCTATGTCGTTACATCCTTCCCCTTGTCCTAAAAGAATTTCGTCCTTGAAATTGCCAAGGTAGGAAAAGTGCCTGACCCCATTACTTTTTAAAACAAATTAGTTGAAGTAACTTACCAAATCCTTTTATGACTTTACATTCAAAAATTGACTTGTTGAAACCTTGTTATTACTTTTGCTAAGTTTTCAAATTCATTCATAGATTCTAACTAATATCATCACATTCAATCCTTTCAGGTTATGACTCGAAATCAAATTTTAGTTATCAAAAATTTCTTCAAAATTTCTCAAAAATTTCTAGCTTGTAATTTTATGAAATATTTCGCCAGCATCTCTTTTGCACAGCTCGATCAAAACAACTACAACTCGCCACTACTGCCCAAACCAGCAAAAGAAAACATAAGCCAAGTGGCTCAATCATAAAACCATCAAATCAATCAACAATATAAACATGTACTTTTTGTTAGGCAACCAAATTTTACTTATGAAATCAAAGGCATCAACCTAGCTTTTGCTTCTATATACATGCATCTTATTTACCAATGATCTAATCATATAATTCACATTATTTGGCAATTTCAATTATCTACCTTTACTTTACTAAAGCCCGTACAATGTACATATATCATCTGCATGCTATATCAGATTCAGTCGCTCGCTAGACCATACAATTTCACTTTCGAACTAGTATCATTCACACGACCACTCTTGGCGGACTCAGATCTAGTTTCTTCATTAGAAACTATCATTCTCATTGCATTGCCATATACTATGATAGATAACTCCATAATAAACCAAAAATCCATATCCGGTGTTCGCCATCGAGAATCGAGTGAAAAATCCTTATTCGAACCAATGTAAGTCATCTTTAAATCATGTACTCGAATTTGGACCAAACCATTATGCGAGCAAATAATATACGTGCAACTTACATATTTATTTCCATTGATTTCTTGGCTATCCCAAATTCTCTTATTCGCATTCATTTCATTTAGATTCAATTATTTACAATCATTATTCACATTGCTTTATTCACATTCATTATTTAATTAGTATATTATTTTCAATACTAATTTTGTTTAAAAATAATTCCATCTACTTTTTATGTTTAATAATGTCTTACTCCATATTAATTTCATCATAATTCATTCATAAAATTTTACTCAAGCTATAAACATTTCATACAACACTCTTTGTGTTTACTACCACTTCACAACTTAAGTCCATGTCCATCTTAAATCAAATCAAATTTTATTTAACTCAATTACATTGTTAAATTTCAATATTCCAACCATATTCAACTCACTAGTTTATTTAATTTAGTTCATTCATGAATTCATTTTAAATCTAATTCAAATTTATTTTCAAAAACTATTCCATTTAAGTTAGATTGCACATATTTTCACAATTCACTTTATTCAACTCAAGTTAAGATTTCTTTCAATTTTGCTTTTACCAACATCCATATCAATAATTAAAAACATTGTTTTAATTATTAATTCTCAAATTTTATAAGTTATAAAACTCTTATTCTCATGTTTTCATAAAACACTAAATTGAAAATTTTCAGAGTCCAAACATCCTGTTCTTGTTTCAAACTATTTGAAGTCATATATATAGGTAATCCCCTTGATATATCAAATCATTCTTTTGAATTTTAAAATCGAAACTAGCTTTAGCAAAACAAAACTCCAATGGTAGCAATTCCACCCTTGAAAACCCGAAAATGAACGTCGATCATGATGCAGTCATCATCGAAATTATTTTTCCAGCGACCGAAGTCAGTTCAGCGCTATTGTTTCTTAAAAATCCTTTTCAAATATTTCTATTCAAAAATATTTCCTAAATAATACTATTATTATTTTCCAAAACTTTGAAAAACATTTCCATAACCAATGGAATTTAAATTCCCAAATTCCCAGCTTTTAAACTCTTTTTATGTACCCACTTTTATACATTATATTTATAGAATTCCATTTGGTTATATATAATCAATTCTCAATTTTTTAGCTTGTTTTCATTACAATAATAACAATTTTTATTTGATTACAAACAATAATCAACAAATGATAATAATCAAAATATTATCATATTCTGACGACCAAGCACATCATATACTGTAAAAATTTACTGAAAAATTATTCTTTTATATATAAAACTTAATCAAGGTAAAATTATTTCATTTACCTTATTTCAAAATAATACCATGTCGAACTGCCCTTCCAAGTGTTTGGAGATCCCTATGACCAGAATCCATAAGGCACCTGATAGATCAACCAACACAATATAAAATATTTTTATATCACTAAAAAATACGTGCTTACACACACACACACACACCACACACTGAAACTCATTCTAGGGTGCTACAAACCCTACCTCTAATGAATTGCCCCATCAAACCCAAGGTTCTCGCTTAACCTTCAACTTTGATATCAAATGTAACGAACCGAATTTTCGACCCTCGAATACGTCCATTACATTTTGTGCCAAGCAATCGAATGCTGAAAAACCCGACTGTTAGGCGAAAAATAAAGAAGGAAGAAAATAAGAATAAAACTAAAAATACAGAATCTCACAGTGGAATGAATAATATATAATATACCACAAATCTTTGCACAAAAACAACTATAATATGTGTATATACAAAAATCAATCAGAGTATACTAACCTATTTCAGCCTGGATAGTTATAACAGCTTGTCCTCATAATTGTTGACAAATACAACAAAGAATACAACATAAAAATAACCATCTACATGAATACGTCTTTGGGCCTCCAACTCATCTCCTTAAGCTCCAAAGCATCTAAACTAATCCGTAATATGCTACTTTGACTCGAGCATTATAATTAAATAACACCCGAATCGGTCTGGAAAACCAACGTGAGAAAACACACCGAACTAGATTTTAAGTTATACAAAATCTTTGAAATCAAATGTCTAGAGGTCAAAGTAAAATATGAATATAGCTGAAATGCTTGCATCTCACATTTCAGCATCGTTGGGCACAACTAAGTTCATAAGAAACTTATTGGAGAATGGATTCCATACTATGATAAGGTAAGGGATTACCTTTCGAAAGTTAATTTCTAGATAAATCACAGGGTCTGACAAGAACATCTTGTACCCTTGCCACACTGGACTGGCCTACCACTTGACTAGTAGTACCAAATATGGTCACCCCACTTTGGTTATTTTGGACCGGTTAACTAAGAGTGCTCATTTTATTTCGGTCAAGCCAACTAGAATAGCAGATTTATTAACAGAGATTAGAGGGAGATAGTTCGACTACATGGAGTCCCAATGAGTATAGTAAGCAATCGAGATCCTATCTTTACAAGCCAATTCTGGAAAGCCTTACAAGTTGCATTGGAAACAAAACTAAGTCTAAGCACTTCCTACCACCCTCAAACCGATAGACAAACTGAGAGGGTTAACTGCATCTTGGAGGATATGTTGAGGGCCTGCATCTTAGACTTTGGAGGGTCTTGGGAAGATCATCTGCATTTAGTTGAATTTCCTACAACAACAGCTTTCAAGCCAGCATTGGCATGGCACCTTATAAAGATCTTTATGGAAGGTCGTGCAAGTCACTGACTTGTTGGGTAGAGTTTGGAGATCGTCTAGTGCTTGGGCCAGAATTATTCGAGAGGCGACGGAGAAAGTTACGGTGATTAAGAAAAGAATGAAGGTAGTCCAAGATCGCCAGAAAAGTTATGTTGATAGGAGGCGTAGAGATTTAGAATTCGATGTTGGAAACCTTGTGTTCGTTAAGATTTTGCCAATTAGAGGAGCCGTTAGATTTGGAAAGCTGGGAAGTTAGCCATAAGGTATATTGGACCTTTCCGTATTCTTGAAAGAATTGGGTTCCTTGCTTATAAGGTTGAGTTTCCAAAGAGATTGGCAGGTGTTCACAATGTATTCCATGTGTCACATTTATGGAAATTTGTGCATGATCCGACCTTGATTGTAAAGCCTTCTGAGCAGGAGGATCTAGAAGTGGAGCCAGACTTGACAGTGGTTAGACATCCAGTCTATAATTTAGATCAGGATGAGAAGCAGTTGCCCAATAAGGTAGTGCAGTTGGTTAAAATTCAATGGAGTGAGGATCTGAGAGACTGTACTTGGGAGACTATAGACTGCATGGAGGAGGCTTATCCTGAGTTAATGTTAGGATAGCTAGTCGTTTATTTGTATGTAAAGTTTAAGCATTGTTTTCTATGGATTCTTTGCCTTTTGTATGTGCCTTATGATATGAATATATAGCTTTTCAAGTATTTGCGTTATCTTATGTGCTAATTTCGAGAAAGAAATTCTTTTAAGGGATGAAAGTGTAACGATCCGAAATTTGATCACTTGAAGTATGGGTATTTAAATGTAAATTCTAATAATTAATTAATGGATTTTATAATTAAAATAAACTCCTTTTAAATAATAAAAAATTATAGTGGAACCATTTTCTTTGTTTACAAAAAAAATAGTTCGAAGAAAGATTGAAAATGTGACAGGAAGTCGTTTCTCGAATTATCAATTTTTCGTCGGCTAAAAGTTATCAAAGATGTCGTAACACATTTTAACACACATATACAAATTTATAAATCAATTTAGCCATGTTTGAATTGTTTTGTATCTGTATGTACACTTAAGGATGCATTTATATACATACACACACACACACATATACATACATATATATATATATATATATAAGATAAGATTTTGTTTAAAAATTAAAAATATTATATAATATAAAGATTCCACTTCAGACATTAAGTACAAGGGAGCACAAAACATGTTTTTGGTGGCATGATGGAAGGGAAAGACAAGAAGGAGGCGAAATTTTGTGAGGGGAAAGGAGAGATGAGGTAGCAAAGAGTGAGAGGAGGGTATAGTACTACGGGCATTTTCGTAATTTCACTTGTTAACATATTATAAAAGGGAATTTTCTTAATTTAATTTATTTTTTCTCATTCCATTCTCTTATTTTCTAAATCTCAGTACTTCCATGGCTTCCTAACCTATTTCCAAAGTCTTAAAAACTTAGATCTCCATTTCAAAATCAATTCCAAAAGCTTGCAAAAACACTTCTTTATCCATCTCTACACTTCATCTTCAAAGTTCAAGCACACATTCTCCTTATAACCTCAAGGCCATACCCTATATGCTTAAGTTCGAACCTTTTGTGCAAGTTTGGCCACTTAAAGACTTCACTTTTCCAAGAAAATACAAAGGCCTGGATCATTTTCAAGTTCGAGGAGAAAATACTTTAGTTTAGTCACATTTCGGCGAGTAAATTCTAAACTTTTGGGAAAGATGATGCCTTTACTTTAATTGTGGTTATATAGTTTTGTGAATGTTGTTTATATGTTTGGATTATGGTATGGTTTGGATATATATGTATGTGATGGCTTCAATTATAGCTTTGGACATGGCATATTAGCGATAAAGTTATAATCTTTGATGTTCATGGTTCGCGAGATGTAATCTTGTAATGTATGGTGATGGTATAAACTAATATTCATGATCTTGGGTATATGTTGAATGGTTTGTAAGTTAGATATGTGACTTGTTGAAAGGACTTGGGATCCTTTTTAAAATAAAAAATCTAATCGTTATTTGTTTTGATTTTTTTGTAAATGTTTTCTTTGGTTTCCAACCTAAAAGAGTTTTTTTTTTCAAAACTCTTTTAAAATGTTTTAAAAGGAAAGTATAAGTGGAAGTTTAAGTTTTGGATCGTAACTTAGAAAAGTAATTCTAAGTTACGGCATCCATAGCGATGCTCGCTATGGATGCAGTTCGGAAATATATGATTTTATGTATTTTTAGTTTTCTTTTAAAATTGTTTTGAAAACCATTTCAAAATGTGATTATAAAACTTAATTAACTTTTAATTTATGAGTTTAATAATAAATTAATTTCATTAAAATAATTATTAGTTAATTAAGTAATTAAGTTAAGTAATTAGATTTAAGAAATAATTAACTAAGTTAACCATTTGTAGTTAATCAAGAAGTTTTTAGTTAATGATTAATTAGATTAAGGGGTAAATATTTTAATTAATGTTGTTTAATCTATTTAATTGTTTTTAAATTACTTATTTGATTAGTGTTTAATTGTTTAATTAATTATTATTTAATTAAGTATTTATTTACTTAATTATTTATTAATTAAGGTTCAAATTTATAATAAATATTTATTAAATAAATTATATTTATTTATTTATTCACTAATTAGGGTATTATTCAACTAGAGTTTAATTATTTAATTAAGTTTTGATTAAAAGGGTAATTATTAGTAATTAAGACTTAACTAAGATTAATTAAAGTTTTAATTTTGATTTAAGTATGTTTCGTTAAGGATTAATTACGCTTTAATTTATGATTTAATGATGATTTATTTATTATTTTAAATTATTTTTAATTCTAACAGTTCTTTTTTTTAATTAACCTTATTCCCTCAGTGAATTGTTTTAAAACCAAGGATCTTTTATCCATGCTATTAAGTGGCCAAATGAATTAAAGTAGTCGTAATAAAACGGTGACACGTTTTATTGAAAGTAAGTCGGGTTGTACTTATCACAAATACCACACTTCGGGAACGTGATGAATACAAGGGGTTAATTTCGATAAGCAGGTCATGATAATCTAAGCATATGGAACATATGTCCATATGTAAATCTTTACACCTTGATAGTGGGATAGTCCACTATAAACAACTTGACCTTTTAAATTATCGAATGTTGGTTTGGAGAGACCGGGATCGGATATTAGTTGTTATCTGAAAATCACTTCGAACCAATTTAAACGTTCGAATTGGAAATAGTAAAGGCAAGATCCAAGATGAAGACTTTAAAGTGCAAGGGCTATTTGCTACTAACCCTGAGGGTGATTCCAAGATGGGTGTAGTGGAAGTAGTACCTTCGGTTCGTTCATCTCCTGAATGACTTATATGGATAAATGCTGACATTGTGTTAACATTTGGAAGTCAATGTTAGCATTCCAAGTGGCAATGCTAAAATTAAGTTAAACGTACCCTCAGGCCTCATTAACCAGGAATGACTAAAATAAGGGAGATGTAGGAAGGCTAAGTGGGTTGATCCCATTAGGGTAAGGTTACACCTATAAAGGGTCTCTACCACTAACTCATATATGCTTTGGTAAGGTAGCGGATCCCATCCGAGGGGTGATCTTATTCGGTACTATCCAGCAAGAGGTAGGCCGGTCTTGTACCGGTAGGGGATCCAAGTAAGGTCCTCTATGTTATTTTATCTAGAGATGCACTGTGATGGGTGGTACCCCAGTAGTCCAGTCATATGGAATCCATTTTCCAATAAGTGTCTTCGGTCGTAGTTGTATACCTATTATGCTGAAATTTAATTAATGTAGAAATTTCAGTTATGTTAATTTTTTACTTAAAAACCCTAGACATTATGGTAATATCACTGGATTTTCTACAAAAAGCGTTTTGGTTATTGTAAGGTAAAAACCCGTTCGTATTTATGTGTGGTGTGGTCTTAAGAGATAACTTTGATTTTACAAAGTGTTTTAAAAATAATATTTCAGTTATTTGAGTTTACTCAACCCAGACCCATGTCTAACCTAGAATTTTATTTTCTTTCCGTAAACCTCTTGGGTACTCAAATTTATATGAGTAGCCAAGTGATCCAGGTTTCTCATGATTGTATGTTGGAGGAGCTGGAGCAGGTGGCTTCAACGTTAACTAGCTACTACCTTATTTCGTCGTGTGTATATGTATGTATTTTGTATTAGTGATGTAAGGACAGGTAATTATAACTGTCCCATTTGGAACTTGTACTATGACTCTAATGTACTATTGTGGCAGTATCTCTGTAAAATATTATGTTGATTAATATATGTTGTTTCGTTCCGCTGTGAGATTATGTGATTGTGAAGTTTCTTCTTATCTTTCTTTTTCTTCTACCCTTAATGACTCGTCTTTTCGGAGTAAGAAAGGCAGTTCGTTACATTGAGGTTAGAAGATGTACGACAAAATAAAACATAACATAATATAATATTTGAGTATACCATACCATATATGCTTCCTTCTCCAACCTCACCGTCGCATTCAAACCCAACCTGTCCTAAACTTTCCACTGTCGCACATCAACCGATACCACCACAGAACAATTAGAGATCACCACTAGGTTCGTTGTGCTCTAGAACCCTATGCCAACATTGCAGTGCCCCCGGTCACCATGGGCCGCCCTTCCGTAGAACCCTTTTCAGATGAAAAAATGCAAATTCTAGCCGCCTCATCGAGCAATTGAAAGATCCAACCATATTGATGAGTTCCCCTTGCCCTCCTCTACAAGCTTGCAACCTCCAATCATGCAATTGTCACTAATTCATCATTGATCTCAAAACCTTAAAACGGGCGGCCGTAGTTATATCACTAATTTTTGGCTGCCTCAAATGTTGTATCGAAAAATAATCGCTTACTATCTGTTTCATTCGTTGAGAGATTTCTATATATAATTTGAAAAGGTTTAGACCATTTGAATTTTAATCACTTTTTATTTAGTTTATTAATCACTATTAGTAGGTAATTAAGAAAATTTCGGGATTAAGGAACAAAATTGAATATAGAGGTGATGGCTAGGGTTTCGTAGCCTCGTGTATATATTTGTTAGGTTGGGATATGGACTATGTATCCATTTTGACCTGAATCAACTACGTACGCTATTTAAACACTATAACACATATATTTTGCAAACTGTAATTCTAGATATATAGAAATTGTATATCAAATCGGTTGGCCTAAAAATACCTTAGCAACGGTCATAAATATGATACTCAATTCACTCTTCTATTAGTTTTTAATTACATTTAATATTAAAAGCATAAAATTATGGGCTGTTACATCAAGTATAGTAATTCAATCTTAAATTCATGCTCAACCTTAATTAAGGAGCTTTAAATTGGACATGTTCCAAACAAGAAGCTGTGGAAGACTCGACTATAGAGGAAAAGTACATCGCCTTAAGTAATGCCACAATGAAAGCAGTACATGTGTGCAAATTTATAAGAGAGTTAGGAGTGGTTTTCAGTACTGAAATCCAATAACGTATTACGATCACAATAGTGCGATATAGATTGCATTGAGAAGTGACAGCTTGATAAGAAATCAAGATATGTTCATTGTCATTAAGATGCGACAAAAGAGTTTATCGGCGACGAGGAAGTAAAATCAAAAAGTAGATACAAAATACTAATATCACAAATCCATTCACTAAGGCCCCTTCTTGGTCTAATTTAGCTACACTGATTGAAGGTTTGGTCATAAGGCACCATATTTTTCCTCAGGTGCCAGTGGAACATTGATACAGTTAAGGGTATGCCCTAGGTGTAATTATGTAATTTATTATGTAACTTCGCTATTACAAGTTAATCACGTTTAAAATGATGTAAGTCTCTGATTTTATTTTGTTTTATATATGATGTTATAAGAGATATAAATAATGAATTAAATGTATTAAACATGTATATGTAGAAAATCCTTAGGAGGAGTATTTTATCAATTATAAATACAAATGTGTTCGCAACCATAGGTATTAAATCAATATGTGTATATAAGTACTTACTCCTTAAATGTACCTAGTTCAGATGTATCAAGAAAAAGATATCGATACATCTATTGAGACCAGTGTATGTAATATTCTCCATACGATGGGGTTTGATTTACCCATGACCGTTGTAGGATCAAATGGGTTATGTTCTTGTGGTTGTTTGGAACAATTATAGAATGACTCGATGAGAGTGGTCTATGGTCAATATAACTAAGTCAAACAGAAGATCTCATAGTAACGATCTACAAATAGTCTTTTGACTTAAGAGTATTGTCGATCTTAAGTAGCTAGTCTATACTTTGATTATGGTTAAACACTTGGCATGATGGCCTTATTATGACCATAGTTTAGTATACATTGAACTACTTGAAGTGAAACACTACCCAAAAGAGGACTCGTCTCCTTCTTATAGAAGGTTAGTACCACCTTAATTGGTATACGACTTAAAAGTCAAAATCTCTTGTCAATGTAAATCAATTAGTTGGTAAATATTACCAAATTAAACCAATAGGTTTAAAAGTTGTTTACGCAATTAAATGAAGATATTAATAGAGGTTTTAACCTTAGAACTGACTCTAGATATCTAAGTGATACAGGGATGACGAAAAGAATACGTGTACAAGATTCGTTTCTAGGTGAGGTATAGATTAGAAATTGGATTTCACCTAAATGATCTGAATCGTTGAACTTGTTCCCAATACTGCACTTTCGCAAATTCTATACAGGCTTCGGTATTTATATTGCTTAAATATTGACTAAGGTCTGAGTTCATACTAAAGAGTTAACAAAACCTCATTGTTAGTTATTTTTGAAATCAACTAACAGAAAATTTAATTCATAATAAACTAATACTAATTTCGTGTTAATATTTTATGACAATTGCAATTATTTATTTGAAGCATGAAATCGATATGAATGATGTATAAAAGTTGTACGTCGGTTTGATTGATTAAGAAGCTAGAATTAAATAATTAAAACAACAATTCAAATAAGAGTCAATAAGACCTTCGATCATGCTAGGTCAATTCCAAGGCTATCCATACTTGTTCAAATAAGAAGATTAGGCTTGGTCTTCTAGGGCTAGAGAAAAGGGAGGAGAAATAGGTGTAACTCCTTGATTACAAATAAGATAGTCTCCACTTGTGGTGAAGCCAAGACCTCAGACTTGAAAACTAAAGCAGGAGAGGATAACTTAAGGTTCAAGGAATAAATAATAGCAAACGGCATGTTCAACTTGTGGCAAGACATTGACACTAAAAGACATTATCTTTGATTTAAGATTTTAATTATATATAGGTATAACTTGTCCCCCTTTATCATATGTTTTAGGTCATAATAAAATTTATAATGTATATACTATAATTATTTTAATATTTAATTACTAAATGAAGTGCTTTCAAATGCACACACACATATATAATTATTTCTTATATATATATATATATATATATATATATATATATATATTAAAATAAGACTTTGATTCGTTTATATAATAAAAGCTTTAGGGCTTTAAAATTAAAATTATAGAAAAATTTACTATTTTAGTTCTCTAAATAAAAAAAACTTTATTTTTAAAATTATATATATAAGTGCATGTAATAAATTTCTCATATGGAATTTTTTAACAATTTACATTTTCAGAAGCAATAAAAGAACATTTACTATTATTCTTTGTGTATTTTAAAAGTAAAACAAATATGAAATTAGTATGTGGGTTTAGTGCAGTTGGTAAGAGCATCTAATTCCCTCATAAAGAGCGAGGGTTCGATCCTTTGTAACCATACTAACTCATCCGAAAAGGATGACTTAAATTGGGAAAACAGGTTATGGTGGACTAGTGTTCCCCTCAGATGTTTCTAACGAAATCGAGTTTATTAGATTCCAAAAAAAACAAGTTTGAAATTCGAATTGTTTTGAATTTTTCGATTCCTTTTAAATAGGATGTAATTTTAAAGAAATAAAATAATATTATTATATACATGTTACAAGCATCTGTAATAATAAAAGAGTGTGTATTGAAAAAGTAAATTGCTTTAAAAAAATTGACATTAATTTTATATCAAAAATTAGTTATATTATAATAAATTTTAAATTATTTTTATGTGTATAGAGTTAAACTTTATATATTATAATTTATACTTTAAATTAATGTATTTATATGTTTTACATATGTACATTAAGTATAATAAAAATACATTGGCCAAAAAAAATTAATTTATCTTAGTGTAAGTATAAATTAAATTTCTAACATATGTCATTTATCTCTTTTAACATTTTTTGACATTTATTCATCACATTGACATTTATTGACTATATGACACAACGGTAATTTTTCCCTTATACTTTTAGGTTAGTTTATAATTTAATATTGTTGAGATGCTCGCATTTTGAATATGAATATCTCAAAACATTAAATGTATAATTAAAATAAAACTAATTCAATAAATTAATTTTAAGTTAAATTAATAAATTAATTTTAAGTTAAATCAATAATAAAATATTATTTTAAATATTAACAAACAATGTTATATACTTAAGATAAATTAAACAAATTAAAATATTACTCAAATTATTTTATTATAAATACCAAATTAGATTTAGTATAAATAAATTTTATTCACGTAAATACAAAATAAGGTTTCGTGCTATTTAATAAAAGGAATTTTTCTAAAATCCTTCATTTTAATCCCGTTGTCGATGCACCTAATTCAACAATGGTATGAGAGCCTGCATTATATTTATGTTAATTATTAACCAACATGTAAGGCATTATTTTGAGAATAGCAAATGTAGATGGATGTCTAAGGAAAGTGTGTCTAATTATGGACCACTCTTATGGGTGGAAACCTCCCGATCTTCTGACCTTTATTTGGCTCGTCGAAATAGCCCTTTTTCTCGAGTATTCTCTTGTGTAAGAATGAGAAGTGTTTTGAGTTTTAGGTTAATTAAAATAAGCAAATTTTCGAACCCCAACAATTTGATAATCCATTTCTATGGCATGCCCTTATTGAGACGAACAATTTGATATATACTTCGATGAGGTTTGGACAGTAGGAATTTTTAGGATAATTTACAGTTCTGAGGAAATTATCAGCCGTTAAGATATAATTAGGGAGGATTTAGGGATTAGGGAGAACTCATACAACGGCGGCTAAGGTTAAGAAACAATACTTACTATTAGTGAATGTTTAGGTTTTTGGGTCCAAAGTAGTTCTGAGCCTCAAAATACCCAATTCGGTCATTGTATTCAAATCCTAACATATCATATATTAAAATTTGTTTTCCAAAATTTTCGAGTGCGATGGAAATGTTAAAATTTTCAAAAAGGAAATTCTACTCAAAATTTTCTTTCTCTTAGACCTCTTTAAAGTTAATGACTATTGATAATTAACTAATATTAAATACATCAACGGAGGTCGTTACATCAATGGTACTTAGCCAATTGTGAGCTCTTTATGTTGTATCATCTTCCACTCGATCACGTGTGAGCTTTCATTCCATTCATTCATTATTCTTAAGTCAAATATCATCGAATTATCGGGTGTGAAAAAAACATAGATAATGGATATAATGAGGTGCATTGAGCCGCTCGAGCTATTGTAGTATTTAAGCAACTCGGGCTTTCAGTATTAACATTTATTTAGAACAATGGTGATACTTTATTTAAGCGAATCTCAATTTTAATTTCTCGATGTTCGAACCTTTGGTCTTTAAAATTGCAATATATAGTGCATATCACTTCCTAATTAAGCTGGTGGTCATTAACTTAAATGTTCTCGGTTGAATAAATATATTAACTTCAATTCTCCATTGAAAAAATATGTTAATTTGAGCTATTGCACTCTTTGAGGGGTTAACTTCAAAGTTCACGATCGAACTATTAATAGATCAATGTTTTGTGTCATAACCAAAATAATTTTAATCCTTGTAATCTATTGACTTTGTTATCTCAGAAATTACTTAAGTAAGGCCTAAAACATATATTAAGTTGGTAAAAAGTATGGTATGAAATAGGGATGAAAGTTCATGTGGCCAACAATTAAGCACCGTAAGCTTGATCAGGCGCTTGATCGTGCACCCCAAACTATCGCGGAGGCCTTATTTCATTCAGCCATCACACATTATTAATGATTATGTTTCTAACTTAATGCAATGGAACATCAAGGAATTGAGTTACAGCAACATCAGGGAACATAAGTGCGATGTTGCTGTAACTCAATTCTCTGATGTTCCGTTGCACTACAAATTTACAATGGTTAGTTGCATACATTAAAGGTAGTATCATTAATATACCGAATGTATATTTATCCAGTCGAAAGTTGTCTAGCAGTGGCACGGTTTATTAATCCTATTGTCCCGTGCTTAAAAAGTTACAAACCTTTTTTCGTATCGTCCATAATTTAGTATCATAAATGCCCCCCGAGTTGTAACAAGGTTATTTTTCAAAAGTATCAAAATAACTCCTGAGCAATAAATCATGGACGAGTTCATATGCTTCATACATTATGTCTGTAGACAAAAATCATATGTGGCTGACTTCAAAATTATCTCTGAACTAGTCTTTTCATTTTGATTTCACCGTACAGAATTACATCTAAAAAATAAAATGGGAATAAGCGGAGGTGTTTAATATTGTAATAAAAGTTTATGTTTATCTCGACTAATCATCGGTTCTGTGGTGTAGTGGTTATCACGTTTGCTTTACATGCAAAAGGTCCCCAGTTCGATCCTGGGCAGTACCATGGTTTTTTCGTCTGCTTACTGTTTTCCCAATTGTTACGTGAAAACAACCGGCTAATTACTCTGTTTTACCTGTTGAACATCCACAAGTGCAAACACGTTCGGATTTCGGTTATATTGTTGTCCGCCCACAAACCGTTACCTTACATATGATTTGCGATTTGCTTATTTTTGAGTTTCATGCTATGTATTTAGCACATGGTATATAACAAAGATCTATATCTGTGTCACGCTCGAATAATGCAATCAAGGTCTATCCTATTATAAAACAGATAACGAATTCACATGCAAGTATCATCCTCTACTGTATATCTTTATATCATACGTTACTTGATTCCTTTGTAAATTGTAACATAGACAGATTTTAGTATGATCAAAAGCTTACCAATGAATGAGCATATAATTTGTTGCTAGGTTACTGCTCTCACATGCTAAATTTCCACTACAAGAACATGGGCAATTTCCGACGGACGCGACCGTTTTTCCGACGGTAAAGATGACTACGTGGTAAGCCGTCACTCGCCGTCGTAAAATTCGTTCAGATAGCCGTCGCTAGCCTTACAAATATTGGTCATTAAGCCGTCGGAAATTTGGGTAAAAAAAAAAAATTCTGCAACACAACATCACTTCCATATCAACATATAACACAACTCGTCAAAATCAATATATAAGTCAGATATATAAGCGGAAATCAATATCAATATCAATATAAAACTCAAACATCATCATATCAAACGCAAACATATTCAATCAATGCAAAACAAACCTTCCATCATCAGCATCATTCATCCAACCCCAATATTTACATCCAGCATTAATGTAAAATATATACATCCAACATCAATGTAAAATATATACATCTAACATCAAACTTCACATATCAACTCCACAAATCAACCGCACAAATTAATGTCAAACACCACATGTACATAAATTAACTTCATCATCAATCAATGTTTATACACCAGTTTCAAAAAAAACTGCAAATCGTACCTCAAGACTCATCATCGGCTCCGGAACCACCAAATGAAGGGAATGCTCCATGACGCTCCGCACTCAGCCAAACGCTAGTTGAATTGCTCCATTTGCACTGCTCAAAGGCGGTCATGCTTCTGCAACTGTGCAATGTGCTGTTGAAGCTCATTTATCTTCGTGTTGTCCTAACCTCTTCGATAAGCCGTTTGTGATGTCCAAGCCTACAAAGCAAGTTGAAATATGTTTAAGATATTACGTAACTTTTATAAAAGTTAAGCAAATTTTACAACATAGGTAATTTTCATAAATTACTGATTGATTCCCGTAGCCGTAGCGCATGTTTCTCTGGATCGGGTCCATAACATAGTCAAAGATCGCGTCCTCCTCGTCGGCGGTCAACTGCTCTCGTCCGGAATGCTTAAGCATCTACGCACGTGCCTGCATAAATTTTTCCTACAACGCAAAATTAAATACAAATAAATATTACATGATATTATTATAATATTTTATAACTAATTAATTAAAATTATCATTATTAACAACTCATAACTTAAAATATACTTACATGTGTAGGTACTGTAACGATCTAGTTTTTCAGTCATTCGAATTTGAAATATTTATTTGAATTTAAATATTAAAAAGTTAAGTTTATAAGTTAAACGGTTTAACATCCAAATATAACTATTATTTGAATAATAGAATTGGCTAAATAATTGAATATTGAATTTAATAACACTAAAAACGATTTATTAAGTTGAGATAAAATCTACTTGAATTAGAATGAAGTTAGTAAACTTTTAAAGTTGAATAAAAAGTTAATTTACAGAAATTGAAAATTTTAGTATTTAATTAGATGAGTAAAAATAGTCATTTTTGACACTGTCTGGGATTTCGACGAAACCAGTTTCATTGCATCTGTAATAGTGAATTATAGTATGCTGTCTAATTTCGTGTCGATCAGACTTACCGTTTGATCGTACGAGTTTGAAACACACAGAAATCAACTAAAGGAAATTTAATTAAAATAATTCGATTTCGAAATGCTATCTTCTATGTATGATGGAATTGACCTACGATACATATTCCATTGTATTCGGAATAAGGGTAAAACATTCGAAATACTAGGCGGCACACTTCGTTTGGAGTTCGAAAAATATTCGGGTCAATATTAATTTATATTGCTATAAATAGAGGACCCTAACTTGCAAAATCCTAGAAACTAAACCCTAGCCGTCGTTTTCTTTTCAATTGCGAGAAATTTTCGAAACTTTTTCCTCCATTATCTCTCAATCCGTAAATAATTAGCAAAAACTCCCAACTAGCAAAACGTGGAGCTCACCGAGTACTTCACATCCAACGATGGGTTTTTGTCGAAGTGGCTCGGATTCGCCAAAATTTCGCCACGTTCATGGCGTGCGTTTGGTCTCGGCCTAGGGTGGTCGTGCATGCGCGTGTGGGCTGGGTGAAGTGGCGCGGCACTTGGTGGAGAGGCAGGGGCGTTGGTCGAAGGTCAGCGGCATCATTCCGGGTGGAGGCACATTTGTTTTCAAACGCGTAAATGTAATAAAAACGAAACGGCCTGTAGCGTGAGGAGGAAGAGAGGGAAACAATAGGGTTAAATGATTTAAATTATTTTTATTAAGTTAATTTTATATTGATTATCAGGAATGCAAATTAATTCATATCTCTCTCGTACGAGATCCGTTTCGAACGAAACAATATGTGTTGGGTTCGTATTGTGGAGCACTTCATTTTAGAGCCGGTTTGGACCGATTTGAAGCTAGCAGCAATTTTGGATTAAATTAAACGTTTGTTTAGTTTTAATCCAAACAAATCGCTATTGCGACGACTACAACTAAAATGAGTAAAACTCACTCTCTCTGACCCGTTTATATTTTATATAAGTGGGAATGTTTGTATTATACTGGTTTGATGACTGTTTGAATGTACACACACACACACACATATATTGGTTGGTTGGATATATTCTTGCATATTTTAGCGGATGAGACCCTGTTGCGTTCTAATGTATGAGCGGATGACCCATTATACGTGCATCTGCCTCGAAGGAGACATTGTATATATTCTCATATGTATATTTGTTGCAAGTTACAGGTTGGAGGGATCCAATGGGATTCCTCACCACTTTTGATTTATTTTCATATGTACGATGATATATGATGTTATGGATGTCATGATAATGTTCTGATGTGATTTAACTTATTTAGTGCTATGGTAGCACTGGCCCTTGTTTTTGATATTTTGGAAATATTGAAATTGACGATTTTAAATTGAAAAGGATTTCGAAGTGAATTTTCAAAGTATATATGTTTTAATGATTTTTGGTTTATTTTTAACAAAGGGAATTTGTTTTTAAAATAAAAGTTATAATTTTTAATGTTATAAAATATAGTTTTGAGAAATACTTTGATTTGAGATTTTTGAATAAGTTTATATAAAAAAATTTAAAGGTGACATTTGTATAAATAAATTTGATTTATAAAGAGATGGATTTGTAAGTGGATTTTATTAGTAAATTTAGTTTTATAAAAACATGGATTTATAATTGGAATTTATAAATGGTTTTGGAGTTGATTTGTAAATGAAATTATAAATGGATTTTATAAATAAATTTGATTCATTAAGAAATGAATTTATGAGTGGATTTTGATAGTAAAATTTGTTTTATAAAAAAATAGGTTTAAAAATAGAAATTTGTAAATAAAGGAATTTTATAAAATAGAAGTTTTATAAAATTTAAAGGAGATATATAAAAATAGTTTTATTAATATGGAGATGTTTTATGTTGATATATTTAAATGCAGTTTTTATTTAAATGAGTTTTGAAAGTGACGTTTTTATGGAGTTAATGTTTTAAAAAGTAATTTATCTTTTTAAAGTGAATGTTTTGAAAGTAATAATTCCAAATGGAATCAAATAGTTTTGAAATGTTATAGAATAAGATAAGTAACCGAAACATAGATTTCAATATTTATTGTTGTAATAGACGTTTTCGGGAGAAGTTAAGAAAGGTATGGACTATAACATAGTTGTAGTAGTAAATGATTTCCGAAAGCGAATATTTTACATAATACATGAGATTTATCTATCAATTTATTTTTTGAATCCCTATACTAGCATTTTGGGTTGTCGTAATGATGTTTTACGCAATATTCGTTTTGACCCAAATAAAGTGAGTATTGAAGAATAGCTTTCCTTAAATGATTGTATATATATGTATTTTAGGTTTAAGTATATGAAAATATTTTATAAGTGTTGAAAATTAAATGATTGGTGAATATACTTGTATTTTTAATATAAGTATATGAAAATGTTTTCCAAATATCGATAAATTGAAATGGTTTTGTGAATATATCTTTTTAAAGATGATTTGAAGTAAATATTTAAAAAGTAGTTTAATTAATAAAAGATTAATTAAATGGGCCTAGTGATTGCCTAGTGTTAGATATTGTTTGTTGCTTTGATAGTTAAATAACCGACTATAAAATTTGGCATCTTTATCGTTGTTGGTCCGAATAGACCGGGGTCGGACTTATTCAAGAACCAATTCGGACCGATGTATGCTTTCGAAAAATGCAAGTTTATGATGATGATTGTTGAAGACGGAGATCTTCATGATATAAGGTTGCTTGCCACTAGACCCTTGGAAAAATTACCATATTGTATACTTATAGTGGCAGTTGTGAGAAATGCGAATTGCGGATCTTAAGGCTAGAATTGACACTAGAGGGGGGGTGAATAGTGTTATAAAGAATTACTAAATATTTTTGAATTTATGTTAATTTTAACACGAATGTATGCAATATTCGGACACAGATATGATCGTAGAATAAAACACAGATGCAGAAATAAAGTAAAAGCAATAATGGAAAGAACACATCGGATTTTATACCGGTTCGGAGTTACCCTACATCCAGTCCCGCACACAAGTATGGATTTCCTTTCAAAAGCAACTTTTACAATTACCCCTTCGATTTCAAGGCCACGAGGTACACCTCTCCAGATTCACAATCCTCTGGGTAGAGATACTTGATTTTACGGGCAACAAGTTCACCCAATTGATTTCACAGGCTACAATCATACATTTTCTTGTTGAATATGCGAGTATCTGTTTTTTGTTTGATGATAATAAACATATATACATTCATTTAAATGTATTTGTTAATATACTATTTTATTTTCACAGGTTAAATAAATAATTGATGAATAAAATAAATAACACAGAATTTGAATTCAAACAGATATTTTATTCAAACAAACATTTGTTACAATTTTGGAATAGTACAAATTTCAAGCTCTCACTATGTATATACAATTTCAATTCCAATACAATTTTGATTACATCATGATTCACATTTACATTTGACCTCACTATATATCACTCATTCACTCAACTCGTATTTTATCTTCAACTTCACTCCAAATTGAATCCAACATCTGAGCATTCTGCAAAAATAAATATTGACGTAGTAAAATCGAAAATAAAATATTTTTACAGTACAAAATAAAATGTGATTTTGAAAATAATATTTGCCTCGGTTATTTGGGCTATTTGTCATCATTTAAATTTGAATTCATCATACACGAATAGCTTGTGACATGCACAGTGTATCACTGTATATGCCACAAGGCCATGGACACCGATATACACTTGATAAAATTACAGGGACAGTTGAGCACAGGTCAAAATGTCGGGTTCAACTCAAGTGCAATAAAAATAATGTCACAATATCAGCACAAGGTCAAACCCGAGCTTCAAGCTGGATTCAACACAGGTGCAAGTTCATGAAAATGGTCAAGACAACTAAAACAAGCCTCGATCAAAATCCAAATGTACAAATGCAATATGAACCAAACAGTGCACAAAGGCAGTGGTACAAACCATGAAGAACACAAGACTAGCAACAAAATGCTCCAAGTCAGACTCAAGTACAATATGTACAACGTCTATACAAACCCAGACTTAAGCTAACATGAAACAAGATCAAGTCCAGCTACCACATAAAGGAATAAACACATAAAACATCAATGAACCAACTAAGTATACATGCCGGTGAAGATTCAGTGAAGCCAGAAGTAACAGAGTTTCAAACGAAGTCAAAATATCAACAAAAAATCACCATGACCGAAGTCAACAAAGTGTCAGCAACCACCGGATGAAGCAGTTAAATATAGAACCATATGTGCACAAGCTATGCTACTATATAGTGCAGCAGACATCATCATTAATGAATTAATATACAACTGCACTCAGACTACAAGAGCATCGAACCACAATACAGTGAACCACAGAAATCCAGGAACACAACTGACTTGATACAAACCAAATAGAAATGAAGACTGTGTGCCAAAAGGTCAGAAACAATGCAAGTGCAGACTCAAGTGGTACAAGACCGAACTAGACACAATACAACAGAGGGTTCAACTCAATACAACAAGTTACAGCATAACACAAATGCTCAAAGCAACTCGAAGTCGGTGATACCAGATCACAATGTGCACAGGTATGCATATCTACAGCAAGTTTATATGGATATGCAAGTAGTGCAAGATCAAATGTCACTGGACAAACAAACCATAGAACTGTAATCAGATGAACCAGAACAATGACTCAAAGACACAAATGACATGCAAATATCACAAATGCACTTGCAACTGAAACTTTCTCGAAGTAAATGAAAACAAATGCAAAGACTAGTGATGCAACTCAATGCGTACACCTTAATTATCGACCAGACTACACAATGAACTAGCAGGAAACAAAAAGGCATTGCAACAGGACACTAGGTTAGCATGAACAAGATAACAACTACAATATATGGAAATGGTCAAGCAATATGCATACAACCAAAATTCAAGCCAGAGAAGAATGCACAGACTAAAAATGAAACTGTGATACCAGAGACATGTACAATTATAGTCTCAGCAAAAATATGCAGCGCACAAATATCATGAACCAGACTTCGAATCAAGCAATGCAGACAATAGGGGCCTGAACACACATGTACAAAGTCAGTGACAATGTCAAATGTTATCACCATAGCCGAAGTCATCAGAGTTTCATGGAACGGCAAAGAAAAATTGAACAAAATCAAGGTACAAATCAAGATCATCAGGGAAGGAACTAAATGCCGGAAGCAAATAGTCTCACAAATCAAACTGTGCTAAAGTCACAGATACCAAATAAAAATAGTAAAAGCCGTGGGTCATCAAAGTAGCTTTCAAACTAGCAGTGATGGTGACAGCAGAATATCAAGTCAACAAACACAAAGAAAGATATCATCGTCACAGTAAAGTCAGAGCCTTGGCAATCAAGGAATCGAACCAAGTCAGAAATAAACACCGTGAGAATTAAGTAACAAATATATGAAATTGACAAAGTCAGAAATCATCACAAGCATCCATGTGAAGATCAACGTCCAAGCACAAAAATTATCATACGAATTCGAAAAATAATTCGAACGAAATTATAGGGAATCAAACCCTATAAAAAACCCATTCATCATCGGCTATGAAATCATCGAGTTCAACGAAGCAAAAACAGTAAAGCAAAAGTAACAAATTACATACCGAAGCAACTCCGAACTCGATCAAAATTGAACGAGCCAAGTGCAAAGAAGAAAGCATCGATTGGATGTAGCCGAAGGAGACTGACAGAGAGAAAAGAAATCGAACCATCATTAATCGAATCGACAGAAACCGACGCACTTCAATTTTCCAAACTCTAAATTCAGAGGAATAAACAAGAGTCGCCATTATCACAAACACAAAGGAATGGGCCGATAAAAGAAAAAGAGAAAGAATAATTTTGGGTCGGCCTTCATATTAGTTTTGAGTTTATAATTATATAAGGCTCATAATTTTAATTAGGGTTTTGTTTCTTTTGTTTTAATTTGTGTTTAAATTGTATTTTCCATTTTAAACCGTTGTAATTTCTTGTCGTGTGACTAGGGGACAAACTACGTGGCGTAGTTTGAGAATTCGCAACTCAGTGGCTGAGTTGTGGCAGAGTTTTGAGCGTAGAGTTAAGGCTAGTCGATAGCGGGTGTCGCGAGTTTGCGTGTGTAAGCGTCTGACTGCTTAATTTCTAGTAGAAACCTTGGGGGCAGCACGTAGGTAGGGTTTTGCCGAATCTGGGTAAATTCTGTGTCGTTCTATTTCTGCATTTATTATTCTGCTATTATCTGTGCTGTTATTATTTTGACATATCTGTGTTGAAATAATTTTATAAGCTTCCGTAATAAATTTTTATAATTAATAACATCACCATATTCACCCCCACTCTAGGGTGAAATCGATCCTACATTTCTATCTTGATTGATTTCGCAGGCTACAATCACACCTTTTCTCACTCAATTTATTACAAAGAAGCCTATAACTTTGAATAACAGTGAGATCTTGTTGAGACAGTGATAGAGAATCAAAACAAAGATGATCTAGTTAGATTCAACGGTGATTTCGGCAGAGTAATGGTAAAAATATATGTAAATAAATGTGGAAGAAGAAAAGGAGTGAAATCAGAGAAAAATTGTACGTAAATTCGTTTAAAACTGCCCCTATTTATAGAAGAACAACAGCCATATCCATTCGTGAAAGGATATGACGAATAGACACTTCTTTAGAAATTCAAATTTTTGAAATCAACTGCCACCTTATCGATAGGGGTCCCTAGGGGTTGTCGACAAGCCTATGGTATTTTTGATGATTTTTTTCTTTGAAAAATAACTTATATCTTGTATTAAAACTATTTTTTAACTTTATAAATATACTTAACTATAGTTAACATACAAAAATAAATATAGAGAACAATATTTTGATATATATAAAGTTTTACTATAATTTTATATTTAAATCTAAGTATAAACATTAAAAGTTAAATATACTATTATTAAAAGATAGTTTAAAACCAAGAATAATTTGATTTTGAAGATACAGATTATTTTGAGGCTAAAAGTATTTAATACCAGGATAGACGCTTTTAATTCTTTAAAAAGGAAGGTTTTGAAATCAATTTGAAAACAAGATATAATTTTATAAAAAAACATTTGAATAAAAGTTAGTGGATACAAAACAATGTTCCACTAGATTTTTCGTAGGTTCCATCCTACTTAGGGTTCCATCCCTTTAACAGGCTCGAAGTGGATTCCATTTCACGAATAAATTGGATTTTAAGATGCCAGTGCTTTTCTAGGAGTTTTAACAAAATTCCTAATTAAAATACTTATTATTGAAATCTTGAACTCTTGATAATCTTGATATTCATGAGTCTTCAATCTTGATATCTTCAGTCTTGAATCTCTATACTGTACAATCTTTATTATTGATACCTGCATGGTTAAATCCTACATATACATATATATATATATAACTAAACTATAATGTTAGTATTTATTTAATAATCTTATTCTAAGATTGTTGTCATCAGAACCATCTCCTCAGGGACTAACAATCTTCCCCTTTTTGATGATGACAACCTTTGTTTATAAAATATTACCTCTATCCTAATAACTCCCCCTAAAACTAATAACTCCCCCTTAATCTATGCCTAACTATCCTATTTTATACTTCTCCCCCTTTGTCATCAACAAAAACTAACTCTAAACTATATAACTCCCCTTATTCCAATACTATATGAAATGTGATTATAATGATAGTGTTATCATAAATAATCATCACTTAATTCTAAAACTAAAACTTAGCCCTTAATAACTAACTATCCTAACTAAGAATCCATATACGATAATACTTATAATAATGATAATTCAAGTATAAGAACACAAATCATTTATTAATTATTTATTGTTATGTTTACATTTGCGTAGAAGACGAAAGAAAAAACATATAACAATAAGAAAAGGAGAAAAGAAACTAATGTGTGTCCTTGAAAATGGAAGATCTATGAACCGAACAATTTGGGTGGTGGAAACAGAAATTTCCACGTTGTTCGACTAGATTTCCATCCTTGTCAAAGCACATTTTGCTAACACAAACGACTTTGTCGTCATCTTTAGCGTGCTCTTCTTCCATGAAGGCTTCTTCTTCTTCCTCGTTGTCCTCTTGCACTTGATCTCCTGAAGATTCTTCATCAATCCAGATTAGATTAGGGTGATTGTCCATTAGAAACTTTTGCAAATTTCTAAGGATTTTGCCTTGCCGTTTTTGTTCTTTGGCCATTCTAAGTTGCACTACTTGAATTTCAGTCATTAGTTGCAGTGCATCCTTTAAGGAATCCTCCATTTTCATTACTCGTGCGAGCGTAGTTCGTTCAAATGGTCCAGTAGAAGGAGAAGGGAACGAAAAGATTGAATTTTTGTTTGATTTGGAAGAGGAGGCCATTGTTTAATTATTTTCAGAAGATAGATCAGAGAACGGACATAAAGAATGAACAAATTTTCAAAATTAGAAGAATATATATCCACTTTTTTGAATTTTGGTGGGAAAATTTCAAAAAAAAAAAATCGTTACACGTCGAGATGGGTAAGAGGGGGTTGTCGACATGGTACCTATATTCTTACTATCTTATTTACTTTAATTTAATTTTTAATTATACTCTGTTATTTATTATTCTATATTTTAGTTATTGAACAAATACCTAATTCTCTTCTTAATTTAGTAAATATAGATTCATTTAAGGGTTTTGTTAAGATATCAACAATTTGGTTCTCGGAATTGATATAATCGAGAGTAATTAGTTCCTTTTATATTATCTTTGAGAAAATGATGTCTGATATCAATATGTTTTGTTCGAGCATGATGAGTAGTATTTTTTGATAAATTTATTGCACTAGTATTATCACAATAAATTGGTGATTTTGAGATATTTAAACCAAAATCTTTTAAAGTTTGTTGCATATATATTACATGAGAACAAGCCAAAGCAGTAGAAATATACTCTGCTCCGGTTGTTTTAGGATAAAATAAGCCATAATCAAAGGTGTGTTTAACATATCTTATGATACGTTTTACATCTTTTAAGTGGATCTCTTTAGGTTGGGATTGATATCTTGCACAGAGACAAACACTGTGCATGATATCAGGTCTACTAGCAGTGATATAGAATAGTGATCCAATCATTCCTCTATATAATTTTTGATCTACATCTTTCGAGAGATCTTCTTTACTTAGGTATTCATTGGTTGCTATTGGAGTGGGTTTTCCACTTGCAGTAGTCAAACCAAATTTACTAATTAGGTCTTTAGCATATTTTTCTTAACTAATAAAGATACCATTATCTAATTGTTTTATTTGCAATCCTAGAAAGAAGTTTTATTCACCCGTATGACTCATCTCAAACGCTTTTGTCATTATTTCAGAAAATTCTTTATTCATTTCAAAATTAGTTGATCCTAAAATGATATCATCTACATAAACTTGCACTAGTTGAATATCATTGTTATTTCTTTTAATAAAAAGAGTATTATCTACTTACCAATTTCGAAGTTTGATTGTAATAAGTAAGATCTTAGTCTATCATACCAGGCTCTAAGAGCTTGTTTTAGACCATATAGAGCTTTCTTAAATTTGTAAACATGATTCGGTAATTTTTCATTTTCAAAAAGTGGTGGTTGTTCAACATACACTTTCTCTTTTACAAATCCATTTAAAAAGGCACTTTTAACATCCATTTGATATAGTTTCAAATTATTATGATTTGCGAAAGCAAGCAGAATCATAATGGCTTCTAATCTTGCTACGGGAGCAAAGGTTTCATCAAAAACTATTCCTTCTTCTTGACAATAATCTTGAGCGACTAACCGGGCTTTATTTCTAACCACCTCTCCTTATTCATTCATTTTATTTTTATAAACCCATTTAGTTCCAATTATAGTTTTGTTTTCAGGTCTAAGAACAAGTTCCCAAACATCAGTTCTAGTGAATTGATTTAGTTCTTCTTGTACAGCCAAAATCCATGAATCATCAATTGATGCTTCTTTTGGATTTCTAGATTCAATAGTTGACATAAAGGCTATATTGCTCATTTTACTTAGTTGATTTCTAGTTGTAACAACAGATTGCATATTTCAAAGTATATTTTCTATAGGATGATCTTTTAAAAGTTTAATCTTTTTATTAGGATGATTAATTTCATTATTACTTTCAGTTGACTCTTGATTTTGAGTGATTAAATCCTCTTCATTATTTGTATCTTCAAAATTTTTGAAACTTTCATCGAATGAAATATGCATTGTTTCTTCGATTGTGTTAGTTCTTAAATTAAACACTCTGTACGCTTTACTTCTGTTAGAATATCCGACAAAGATTCCTTTGTCGAATTTATGATCAAATTTATCTAAGTTACCTTTTTATATTTAAAATAAAACATTTACTTCCAAAAATTCAAAAATAAGATACCTTAGGTTTCCTTAAGTGAAGAAGTTCACAAGATGTCTTATCAGTTCAAGGTCTAATTAAAATTCTATTTAAAATATAACAGGCGGTAGCAACTGCTTCTGCCCAAAAATACTTTGATAATTTACTATCTGAAAGCATAGTTCTCGCACACTCTTGAATCGTTCTATTTTTGCGTTCTACTACTTCGTTTTGTTGTGGAGTTCTTGAAAATGAAAAATTGTGAGTTATTCCCTTTTTATTGTAGAATTCCTCAAACTTTTCATTTTCAAATTCACCACCGTGATCATTACGGATGGTTATAATTTTTAGAGAAAGTTGATTTTGAATCCTTTTTGTAAAGTTCTTAAAACATTCAAAAGTATCACTTTTATGTTCAAAAATATTGTCCATGTAAATCTAGAATAATCATCTACAATTACAAAAACATATTTACTATGATTTATTGGTAGAATTTGAGATGGATCAAATAAATCTAGATGAAGTAATTCAAGAGGTTTTGAGGTTGAAATCATATCATTTAATTTAAAGGAACTTTTTCTATGTTTTCCTAATTGACATGCATCACATAAACTATCCACTTTAAAGTTTTTTTTAGGGAGACCTCTTACTAGATCATGTTTTGACAGTCTAGATAAGAGTTTGAAATTCAAATGTCCAAATCTCTTATGCCAAATCCAAGGGTCACTTGTACTTGCCAAAAGACACAGGTTATCATTTGAAATTTTCATACTAAGAATATAAATATTCTTTTTTCTAATTCCCTCAAATATTATGGTTGAATTATTATCTTCAATGTGACACTTATCTTTTTCAAATTTAATTTTATATCCTTTATCGCAAAGTTGACTAATACTTAGCAGATTATGTTTCAGATTCTTAACTAGCAAAACATTAGTAATAATAGGAGTTTCAGAGTTACCGACTTTACCGATGCCATTCACATATCCTTTTGAGTTGTCTCCAAAATTAACCAGTCCTCCGTCTTTGTATATTATATCATTCAGCATATCTGGATTACCAGGCATGTATCTAGAGCATCCACTATCGAGTATCCAATTATTCTTTTTGATCTGCACAATTTGTCTATTATGGATTGATTCCTTAACACTCATAAAGCATGTTTCCTACACATCGTACAATTTTGGTAGACAACTTGAATTTGAATATTGATTATATGCAGACTCAAGAGACAATGATGATCTGAATATATTTTTATACATAGCCATTTTAAAAGGTTTTTCAAAAAGCATATTATGAAACTTTGAAAACCTTGCTTTGATACTAAATGTGAAAAATGAAGATTACGGATCTTAAGTCTAGAATTGACATTAGAGGGGGGTGAATAGTGTTATAAGGAATTACTAAATCTTTTTGAATTTATGTGAATTTTAACACAAATGTATGCAATATTCAGACACAGATATGATCACAGAATCAAAAACAGATGCAGAAATAAAGTAAAAGCAATAAAGGAAAGAATACACCGGATTTTATACTGGTTCGGAGTTACCCTACATCCAGTCCCGCACACAAGTACAGATTTCCTTTCAAAAGCAATTTTTATAATTACACCCTCGATTTTAAGGCCACGAGGTACACCACTCCAGATTCACAATCCTTGGGGTAGAGATACTTGATTTTACGGGCAACAAGTTCACCCAATTGATTTCACAGGCTACAAACACACGTTTTCTCGCTTGATTGATTTCACAGGCTACAATCACACCTTTTCTCACTCAATTAATTACAAAGAAGCCTATAACTCTGAATAGCACTAAGATCTTGTTGAGATAGTGATAGAAAATCAAAGCAGAAATGATCTAGTTAGATTCAGTGGTGATTTCGACAGAGTAATGGTAAAAATATATGTAAAGAAATGTGGAAGAAGAAGAGGAGTGAAATAGATGTAAAGAAAAGTGGAAGAAGAAGAGGAGTGAAATAAATGTAAAGAAAAGTGGAAGAAGAAGAGGAGTGAAATCAGAGAAAAATTGTATATAATTTTTTTTAAAACTGCCCTTATTTATAGTAGAACAACAGCCATGTCCATTCGTGAAAGGATACGATGAATAGACACTTCTTTTGAAATTCAAATTTTTGAAATCAACTGCCACCTTGTCGACAGGGTCCCTAGGGGTTGTCGACATGCCTATGGTATTTTTGATGATTTGTTTATCTTTGAAAAATAACTTCTATCTTGTATTAAAACTATTTTTAAACTTTATAAATTTACCAACTATAGTTAACATACATAAATAAATATAGAAAATAATTTTTTGATATATATAAAATTTTACTATAATTTTATATTTATATCTAAGTATAAATATTGAAAGTTAAATATATTATTATTAAAAGCTAGTATAAAACCAAGGATAATTTGATTTTGAAGATAAAGATTATTTTGAGGCTAAAAGTATTTAAAACCAGGATAGACGTTTTTGATTCTTTAAAAAGGAAGGTTTTGAAATCATTTTGAAAACAAGATATAATTTTGTAAAAAACATTTAAATAAAAGTTAGTGGATACAAAACAATGTTCCACTAGATTTTTCGTAGGTTCCATCCTACTTAGGGTTCCATCTCTTTAACAGGCTCGAAGTGGATTCCATTCCACAAATAAATTGGATTTTAAGATGTCAGTGCTTTTCTAGGAGTTTTAACAAAATTCCTAATTAAAATACTTATTATTGAAATCTTGGACTCTTGATAATCTTGATACTCATGAGTCTTCAATCTTGATATCTTCGTTCTTGAATCTCTATACTGTACAGTCTTCATTCTTGATACCTGCATGGTTAAATCCTGCATATGCATATATATCTAAACTATAATGTTAGTATTTATTTTATAATCTTATTCTAAGGTTGTTGTCATCAAAACCATTTCCTCAGGGACTAACAGCAGTGGTGCTCTGTCATAAAAATTTCGATGCAAGGACTACTCGCTACTAATTTTAGGGGTAATGCCCGACAGGATGTGGTAGGAGAGTTTCTTCAGTTTGTCATGTTTCTGGATAATTTGTATGAACGAATGTTTGACATTGCATTTTTAAGAACCACATACATTGGTTTTTACAAAGTACATCTGTTGGTGGTGTAGGAAGTAACTCTCTTACACTTACCATCCCTCTCTAAGGCATACGAGCTTAGAGGTTGTACTTTTGTGAAAATTAATTAGTGTGTTGATGAAATGGTAATGTGGCATTCAAAGTGAAATGTGTTATGTGAAAGGTAAACGTTACCTTAAGCCTCATCAACTGGTAATGGCTTAAACAGGGCATGTTGGAAGGTTAAGTGGGTCGCTTCCATTAGGGTATGGTCATCATCCTTCTAGATGTAATTATTTCCGCTATGACGTCAGGTTTTAAATTTATGATGTGTATGCTTGTGGCCACAAATAGGTCGGTTATGACCAGGGTGATGTCATATTCGGTTCTATCAACCACCAGATAGCTTTGTGGATAGGCTGGTCTTACCAGGTGCAGAGGTTTCGAAGATGTCGATCCTCGGTACATTCCTTTAGAAATGTACTGTATTGAAGGTAGTCCCTTACCTGTCATTGTATGGAAATCCAAACTCCGCCTACAATTTTGTTTGTAGAACTCACTTTGTGGCTAGTATGCTGGAATTTAATAATGTAACAACTTCGACTATGAATGATATTATTTATGTAATAAACACTATTATAAAATCATAGAATTTGATATAAAATGTTTCAGTTATCGTAAGGAAAAAACCTGTCCACGTTTATGTGTGGGAATAGTCTTACGAGATACCTTTGTTTTGATAAAGGAAAGTTTTTATAACTTTAAAATTCAGTTGAAATGTGTTTTCTCGTGCTAGTTTATCGGACTGATTCGGGCGTTCTTCCCTTTCAACACTTGGGTTAGACCGAGTATATTTACATATGGAGATTTGGTGCTTTTGGAAATTTGGTGGGCGAGCTCGAAGTCTTTAACTCGTATTCCCATATATGTTTATATTCCACTGCATTATTGTTTATGTTATCAGCATTTGTGAGGACAGCTTGTTATAACTGTCCAGCTGATGATTTTGTGTCATGTACTCTGATATGATTGATGTATGATATTACAGTTTCTATTTTTGTAAAGATCATTGATATTATATTATATATTATTCCGCTGCGATGTGAGATTCTATGTTGTTATTGTTCTGTTTAGTTTTCTTTTTCTCCCTTTCTTCTCTTCTCTTCTTCTCTCTTCTTTCTTTCTCATGATTATTTGTGATCGCTGAACTTTGGGTCAGACATGTGTGGTTTAGTGTTAGATTCAGAGGGTGATCAGTATGGGTCGTCACATTTGGTATTAGAGCTTAAATTTACTATATTGCTAGGCTTTGATGTGTACTCGGTATGGATAGGGTCAGTAGCACCCTAGATTGAGTTTGAGTGTATTATTTATATGAGCACGTATTTCTTAGTGATATAAAAATGTTTTATATTGTGTTTATATATCTGTTGAGTTGTTTATGAATTTGGTCGGTATGTGGGACGCCACGTTATCGATAGGGGTTTCTAAACACTTGAACAAGGCATATCGACATAGTATTGTTTTTAAATTGGATAAATGAAATAATTTTATCTTGATTACATTTTATATATAAAGGAATAAACTTTTTAGAAATTATTATAGTGTATATACAAGGATTTTTTGGTTGTTTGAAAATATAAATATATATATATAAGTTAATAAAAGTTGTTTGATTAATCTAAATAAAAACAACAATTGTAAAAGAATAAATTATATAAGCAAGTGAGTTGATAATGTGAATTATAATGTATTGGTTATAATTAAAATGATTTATAATTGTGAAATAATCTCATAAATAAGAAATGAAACTATATAAGTATATTTATAAATATGAGTTATGAATAAAATGGATTTAAACTAAGAATTTGAGAATTTGAATCCCGTTGATTTTGATAGTTGTTTTTCAAAGCTTGAAGATGTTATATTATTATGTAGAAGTATTTTGATTAGAAATGATTTTTTTAAAAGAATTTAAAGCTTTGAATTCTCTATAGTTGCTGGGAAATAATAAGGATAATGACGGCCTCATCATCAGTATCATTTTTGAGTTTCTGTGTGATGGATTTGCTACCTTAGTAAATTGATATTGAAGTTTTGCTGCGACAAACAAGAATTGAAAATTAAAATCCAAGTATGGTTTGATAAATAAAGGAAAATGAGTTTTGAACTTATCATATTTAAAGTGGCATAGATAAAGATACAAAATTGAATTTAACTTACGTGAAGTTAAATAAAGTGGAGTTAGTGAATTGAATTAAATGGATTACATGAACTGAAGTTCAACTTAAGTAAAGTTAAATGAATTGAATTTGAAATGAATATACATTTAAGCTTTAAATTGATTATATAACAATATATATAATAAGTTAAAAACAAGATTTTGAAATTGTTAAAATAACAATGTTAAGCCATGGAAATCCAAATTTAAATTGTAAGATGAAACTTAAGTAAAATCAAATGAAGTTTGAAATAACTTAAGTAATGTAGAATGAAATTGAGATTTGATATCAAAAGCAAATGAATGAATCGAAGTAATAGAATGTAACTTAAGTTATGAATCAAATATATACATTAGAAGTGTTGTATAAAAATAAGAAAATGAACTTAAGTAAGAATCTTATAGAATGGTCATTAAGTGTTGTTAATATTTGTATTAAAGAAAATATACTAAGTGAAGGATCAATGTAAATGAACATGATTGTTAATTAATGTGAAAAATGAAGGTAAATACATTGAATGATTAATGAAGCTGATGTTAATAAGTTGAGTGTAGATGAAATTGGAAGTCAATAAAATAAGTGAATAAGCTAAAATCAATTCAATGAATGTTAATAAATTTGAGTTGGAATGAATGTAATAAAATGATTATTAGTTAATTTGAATGTGAATTAGTTAGATGAAAACTAAATAGTAAACGTATGAATTGATTAGTTGAATGTTAGCTGTTTTGATGATTGCTTATGTTGCATGTGTTTTATTTTCATATGATTATTGTATAGTATATGTTATACATTGATATTATATGCTATATATATATATATATTCTCGTTTGGTTGTTGAGTGGTTAGTACATGCGGACGACGTTTACTTTGTATTTGGAGCTCGCTTTCGCGCTATATTAGTCATGTATGCTCGCTAAATAATATATAAGGTACATATCTCGGATTACATATCGTACTTTTATATTTTTTTCCTACGGGATGCCTCATCCTCGAAGATGAGATGTATATTAAAGTGATATATATATATATATATTATGATCCTACTACGATCGAGCCACGCAAAGGAGACGCTGACAAAAAATTCCATAATTTAAGACGTCAGAAGTTTTTTGAGAAAATTTGATTTTTGAGTTATAAATTAAAATTAGATTTGTTGGCTTTTGAATAATGTTAGTTGATTTTTGGAATGGTTTAGTTAGTAGCTAAGAAGGAATTTGAAAACTTAAGAAAAATTTTAACAAAAAAAAGTTGTAATTAATTGATTTTGGGAAAAATAAACACTTAAGAGAATTTAGTAATCTATTTCAACTATTAGTTTTGAAAAATTAATGGAGTTGTAGCATCTTTCTTACTTAGTAATTTCGCGGACGAAATTCTTTTAGGGGGAGAGTATGTAACGACCCAGTTTATCAGTCATTCAAATTTAAAATATTTAATTAAATTTAAATATTGAAAAGTTAAGTTTATAAGTTAAACAGTTTAACATCCAAATATAACTGTTATTTGAATAATAGAATTGGCCAAATAATTGAATATTGAATTTAATAAGAATGAAAATGATTTATTAAGTTGATATAAAATCTATTTGAATCAGAATGTAGTTAGTAAACTTTTAAAGCTGGATAAAAAGTTATTTTAAAGAAATTGGAAATTTTAATATTTAATTAGTGAGTAAAAATAGTCATTTTTGACACTGTCTTGGATTTCAACGAAACTAATTTCGTTGGATCCGTAATACTGAGTTATAGTATGCCATTAAATTTCGTGTCGATCGGACTTACCGTTTGATTGTACGAGTTTGAAAAGCACAGAAATTAATTAAAGGAAATTTGATTAAAATAATTCAATTTCGAAAAGCCATCTTTTGTATATGATGGAATTGGCCTTCGATGCATATTCCATTGTGTTTGGAATAGGGGTAAAGCATTAAAAAGCCAGGCGGCACGCTTCCTTTGGAGTTTGAAAAATATTCGGGTGAACAGTAATTTATATTGCCTATAAATAGAGGACCATAACTTGCAAAAACCTAGAAAATAAACCTAGCCACCCTTTTCCTTTCAAAGGCTAGAAATTTTGAAACTTCATCCTCCATTATCTCCCAATTCGTAAACAATTAGCAAAAAATCTAACTAGCAAAACGTAGAGCTCACCCAGTACTTCACATCCAACGGTGGATTTTTGTCGAAGTGGCCCGGATTCGCCAAGATCTCGTCATGTTCGAGACATGTATTTGGGTTCGGCCTGTAGTGGTCGCGCATGCACAAGTGGGCTGAGTGAGGGAGCACGACACTTGGTGGAGGCACGGAGGCAGGGGAGTTGGTCAATGGTCAGCGGCATCGTACCGGGTGGAAGCACATTTGTATTCGAACGCATAAAAGAAAAAAACGAAGCGACCTGTAGCATGAGGAGGAAGAGAGGGAAACAGTAGGGTTAAGTGATTTAAATTATTTTTATTAAGTTAATTTTACATTAATTATCACGAATGCAAATTAATTCATATCTCTCTCGTACGAGGTTCGTTTAAAATGAAACAAATTGCGTTGGGTTCGTATTGTCGAGCACTTTATTTTAGAGCTGGTTTGGATAGATTTGGAGCTAGCAGCAATTTTGGATTAAATTAAACGCTCGTTTAATTTTAATCTAAATGAATCGTTATTGCGACGACTGCAACCAAAGTGAGTAAAACTCACTCACTTTGGCCCACTTATATTTTATAAAAGTGGGAATTTTTTTATTATGCTGTTTTGATGAATATTTGGATGTATTTATATATATATATATACATATATATTGGTTGATTGAATATATTCCCACATATTTTAGCGGATGAGACCCTATTGCATTCCTGTGTATGAGCGGATGACCATTTGTGCGCGCGTTTGCCTCATGGCAAACATTGTACATATTCTCATATGCATATTTATTGTAGGTTACAGGTTGGAGAGATCCAACAGAATTTCTCACCAATGTAGATTTATTTTCATATATACGATGATATATGATGTTATGGATGTCATGATGATGTTTTGATGTGATTTGACTTATTTAGTGCTATGGTAGCACTGGGTCTTATTTTCGATATTATGGAAATTTTGAAATTGATGATTTTAAATTGAAAAGGATTTTGAAGTGAATTTTTGAAGTATATATGTTTTATTTATTTTTGGTCTATTTTAAACGAAAGGAATTTGTTTTTAAGATAAAAATTATATTTTTTTATGTTATAAAAATATAGTTTTGAGAAATACTTTGATTTTAGATTTTTGAATAGGTTTATATAAAAAGATTTAAAGGTGATGTTTTCATAAATAAATTTGATTTATAAAGAGATGGATTTATAAGTGAATTTTATTAGTAAATTTAGTTTTATAAAAAGATGGATTTATAATTGGAATTTATAAATGGTTTTGGAGTTGATTTGTAAATGAAATTGTAAATGGATTTTATAAATAAATTTGATAAGAAATGAATTTATGAGTGGATTTTAATAGTAAAATTAGTTTTATAAAATAATAGGTTTATAAATAGAAATTTGTAAATAAAGGAATTTTATAAAATAGAAGTTTTATAAAATTTATAGGAGATTTATAAAAATAGTTTTACAAATGTGGGGATGTTTTATGTTGATATATTTAAATATGGTTTTTATTTAAATGAGTTTTGAAAGCGACGTTTTTATGGAGTTAAAGTTTTAAAAAGTAATTTATCCTTTTAAAGCAAATGCTTTGGACGTAATAAGTCAAATGGAATCAAATGGTTTTGAAATGTTGTAAAATAAGATAAGTAACGAAAACATAGATTTCAACATTTATTGTTGTATAGACGTTCTTAAAAGAAGTTAAGGAAGACATGGACTATAACACAGTTGTTATAGTAGATGATTTCCGAAAGGCAATATTTTACATAGTATATAAGATTTATCTACCTATTTATTTTTCGAATCCTTATACTATCATTTTGGATTGTCGTAATGATGTTTACGCAACATTCGTTTTGATCCAAATAAAGTGAGTTTGAAGAATAGCTTTCCTCAAAAGATTGTATATGTACTTATTTTAGGATTAAGTATATAGAAATATTTTCTAAATGTTGAAAATGAAATGATTGGTGAATATATTTGTATCTTTAATATAAGTATATTGAAATGTTTTCAAAATATGGATAGATTGAAATGATTTTGTGAATACATATTTTTAAAGATAATTTGAAGTAAATATTTGAAAAGTGATTTAATTAATAAAATATTAATTAAATGGGCCTGGTGATTGCTTGGTGCTAGATATTGTTTGTTGCTTTCATAGTTAAATAACCGACTATAAAATTTGGCATCTTTATCATTGTTGATCCGGAGAGACCGAGGTTGGATTTATCCAAGAACCACTTCGGGCCAATATATGCTTTCGAAAAATGAGGTTTATGATGATGATTGTTGAAGATGGAGATCTTCATGATATAGGGCTGCTTGCCACTAGACCCTCGAGAAATTACCATATCATATACTAATGGTGGCAGTAGTGCAATGTCATGAAAATTTCGATACAAGGACTGCTCGCTACTAATTCTAGGGGTGGTGCCCGACATGATGTGATAAGAGAGTTCCTTTAGTTTGTCCTATTCATGGACAACTTATATGGACGAATTGCATTTCTAAGAACCACGTACATTGGTTATTACAAATGTACATCTGTTGGTGGTGTATGAAGTAACTCTCTTACACTTAACTCCCCTCTCTTAGATGTACTAGCTCAGAGGTTGTACTTTTGTGAAAATCAATTAGTATGTTGTTGGAAATGACAATGTGGCATTCAAAGTGAAATGTGCTATGCGAAAGGTAAATGTTACCTTAAGCCTCATCAACCGATAATGGTTTAACCAGAGCATGCCGTAAGGCTAAGTGGGTCACTCCCATTAGGGTATGGTCATCACCCTTCTAGATGTATTTATTCCCACTATGACGTTGGGTTTTAAATTTATATTGTGCATGCTTGTGGCCACGGATAGGTCGGTTACGATTAGGGTGATGTCGTATTCTTTTCTATCCACCACCAGATGGGTTTGTGGGTAGGCCGGTCTTGCCAGGTGCAGAGGTTTCGAAGATGTTAGTCCTCGGTACATTCCTTTAGAAATGAACTTTACGGAAGGTAGTCCCTTACTTACCGTTGTATGGAAATCTAAACTCCAATATGAGCCTACCATTTTGTTTGTAGAACCTCTTTGTGGCTAGTATGCTGGAATTTAATAATGTAACAATTTCGGCTATGATTGATATTATTTGTATAATAGACACTATTATAGTATAACAGAATTTGATATGAAATGTTTTGGTTATTGTAAGGGAAAAACCTGTCCGTGTTTATGTGTGGGCGTGGTCTTACGAGATACCTTTGTTTTGATAAAGGAAAGCTTTTATAACTTTAAAATTCAGTTGAGATGTGTTTTTTCACGCTGGTTTACCAGAATGATATGGGCGTTCTTCCATTTCAATGCTCAGGTTAAACTGAGTATATTTACAGATCGAGATTTGATGCTTTTGGAGCTTCAGCAGGCGAGCTGGAAGTCTTCAGATCGTATTCCCATATATTTTTATATTCCGCTGCATTATTGTTTATGTTATCAGCATTTGTGAGGACAGGTTCTTATAACTGTCCAGCTGATTATTTTGTATCATGTACTCTGATATGATTGATGTATGATATTACAGTTTCTCTTTTTGTAAAGATCATTGATATTATCTTATATGTTATTCCGTTGTGATGTGAGATTTTGTGTTGTTATTGTTCTATTTGGTTTTCTTCTTCTCTCTTTCTTCTCTTCTCTTCTTCTCTCTTCTTTCTTTCTCATGATTATATGCAATTGGTGCACTTGGGTCAGACATGTGTGGTTTAGTTTTCGATTCAGAGGTGTTGGGTGTGGGTCGTCACATGTATGCTCTATCATCCTCATGCCAGGCATATGACACTTATCCCTCGTCGTCTGTCTGCCTAACGGCATGGGTATGCTCTAACACGTCAATATACGAGATGGAACCCCCACGCACTCTTTTCTGCAATAATTGGTGTATATTATTATTGTTTATACAAATTTGTACTAAAAATGTAATAACCTTTCGTAATTGCAATTAATTAATTTACCAGGTCCTCGCGATGGTGCTAGAATGATTTTGAGACACCACGGTGTGTGACTGGATTTTTCTGCCTGTTCGCAGAGTTTCTGTCCGACTCCACTTGCAAATTAAAAATTAAGATTAGATTTTATAGGTATAAATTATATATTCTTTACTGAATAAATTAAGGTGATATCTGATGGATTTACCTTTATTTCGTCGCTACCACACCATGCGACCCAAGCATCCCGGACATTGGTGCCCATCCATTGTGGCTTCTTCCCAGATTTTCTTATAATAGACATCGTATCCCTATAATTCTTTGCCACATTTGAGTTTCAGTGGCACTGGCAAAGAGACACGTCCTCCTCTTGTAAGTCTACTGCCTCATATATATATGTTGAAAAAAATTTAAGTTATACATTTATACTTAGTCAACAAAAGTGTAAAGTGATTATATAGAATGGTATATAATTTTACACTTACCAGGAAGTTCTGCCATATGCTCTCCCGTACATGACCTGGGATTCTGCTCCACTTTGGCCAGCATGTAGTCATATGGCTCATGTATGGTTGCTCGATATGCGAGCACAATTTTTGAAGGCTCAAGCTCAAAATCACTGCATTAAATATGATACAGACAAATCATGACTAACATATCATACAAAATATTTACAATACTGAAGTAAATTTAATATTTACGAGCCATCAGCTTTCGTTAACAATCCAACTACCGTACGCGGCGCCTCCTGCAAAGGGCCGCTGCCATCACCACCGCTGCCACATGTCCCTCTCTGAGACCCAGAGGGTGAACCATACTGCAAAGAACTCCACAGCCGAAAGGACATCTATTACCAGTCACATGCATATTATTTTATTATGGCAGAATATATCATTCAATTATGAGTAAACATATCAAGATTTAACATCAATAATCACATGTAACATACAAAAAAAAGTGTAACATTAATACTCCATAAATTACCTTTTTTCAACATGTATACTATTAAATTAGTCCTCATCGTTTTCTGATTCAGACTCTGTCTTGTACTCTATATTGTTTTCCTCTATGGTTTCAAATGCTTCTACTAATACATTTGATTCATCATTTAGAGGTCCTAAATCGGTCTGATCATCTGTTATTGCAAATTCATCATTTTCCTTGATATCCGCTTGGTATGATTGTTCATTCGGAATATTCTTTCCATCAAACGTAAATCTTGCCTTTGTTTTGAAAATCGCCGACCAATCTGCTTTATCTCCTTTTATAGATGGATAAGGAGCATAATGAACTTGTAGGGCCTATTTTGCTAGTATAAATTGATCATGCTTATGATAACGTGATATATGCTTTATTTCAGTAATATTATATTTCTGGTGCACGTTGATTCCATAACCCGGAACATTACTGAACCAATTGCATCTAAACATATAAACTTCTTCCGTAGGTCTGGTGAAATATGTTAATTGCAAAACCTGAATTAACACGCCGTAAAAATCATTTATGTGATCATTTGGATCATCACTACCATTAACATATACACTGGTATTGTTAGTTAATTTTTCATTCCCATATCATTTGGTGTTGAATTTGTATCCATCGACAAAAAATATTGGATATGTCTTGACTTTTCTTTTTGGTCCCATCGCAAGATGTTTCAACCCTTCGTTGGCCACACAATTTACCGGATCATATACGTGGTTCGAAAACAAAGTTTTTACCAAATAATGGTGGTCGCAAGGTCTCAACTCTATTACTTGTAAGAAAATTTTAATCTTTTCTAAAAGGATGATTAGTATGGCGAAAAAACCAATAATAGTCAAACCATGAAATTTCCTCCCCTTGCGGTAAAGAAAATGCTCGCGCTTCTTCTATGCAATAAGGGCAAGTTAGACGATCAGTCGTACTCCAATCCGACAGTATTACATACGTAGGAAAATCACTTATAGTCCACAGTATAGAAGCGAACATACGATTTTTTTTTTAAAATTTCATATGTTTCAACACCTTCATACCACGGTGTTTTCAACTCTTCGATCAACGGTTGTTAAATATACGTTGATTCCTTGTATCGGATCATCAGGATCAAGGATGACAATAGTGATAAACATATACGGAGTTTTCATATACATCCACGGAGACAAAATTGTAAGGTGTAACAATTATAGACCAAGATGAATATTTTGAACCAAATTGAGAGAACGGTGAAAATCCATCAATACATAAAACCAAGTCTAATATTACGACTTCCCGTTGCGAAAGCGGGGTATGTCTTATCAAAATGCTTTCATGCTTCTCCATCAGATGGGTGTGTTAACGTACATTCTTCCTATGTTCTCACACAGTGTCATCTCATATGATGTGCGGTTATAAAAGATGCATATAGTCTTTGAAGCCTAAGAGTGATGGGTAATTAATGCATACATTTGTTTGGAACTTCTTTTCCCTTCTTTTTTCTTTGTTTGTATCTTTCCTGATAGCATATTTTACAATTTCTAAGACTAATGTTTTTTTTTCAAAACAACATGCAATCATTTAAATATGTATCTATTTTTTGATAATGCAAATCAAAAGCAGACATAAGTTTTTTCACTTCATAATGATTTTCGCACATTAAATTATCAGATGGCATATGCCATTTTGCAGCTTATACTATAGCTGCAAACCCAGCTTCTGTGAAATTGTATTTTGATTTCATCGCAATTAATTATGCAGTTACTGATAGTTGAATACCGCTTGTACAACCATCCCTAAGGGGTTTCTTAGCAGCCTCTAATAAATCATAAATTGTTTTTGCTCCAATACTTGGTCTTCTTCGATATTAGCATCCCTACCGTCAATTTCAACAGTAGAGAACATTGAACGTGCTGCATCTTCAACCATATATTCTATAAGATTCGTCGAAACAAGTTCATTATCCACCTCCTCCTCCGAATGTACGTGATTAGGTGCTATAAGTTCTCCATGACGATCTCATACCAAATAATTAGGCACGAAACCATATTGGCGCAAATGAACTATTATCATATCCGGTATCAAATGCTTCAATAGTTTGCACGTACTACATGGACAACGAATTTCTTCGTCGTTCCATTATTACGTAAAGCGAATTCAATAAAGACGTGTATACCGTCTTGAAAATGTTCACTTATTGTGCCTCCAATTTCTCTTCTTTGTTGGTACATCCAACTCCGATCGATAAAATAATTGACCATTTTTCCTACTTTAAAACATAAAAACGCATTAATCATTTACGTGTTGATTTTCTTTTTCAAATAAGTCACACATTTTCGCAAATATATAATATTATTCTATTTAATTTTATTTTCAAATGGATTTCCACAAATTATTATATGAATATAATCTACAATTTTTAGGTTATTGTTTTACACTTTGATGGTTGGTTGACATACTTTCCATTACAAACACAGTAGTAATTATATTTTGCAAATCGTTTTATTTTAAAAGATTCAACAAAATTTCGGCAACACTTTCCATTTGTTCTTTGTATCGCACACATATGTTTGTATACAGGGAACAAAAAGAAAGTGTTGTCAAAATTTTGTGAACCATTTAAAATAAAATGATTTGCAAAATATAATTACTACCTTGCCTGTAACTTGTCCAATACATGCTCAAATCCGACAAATATTATATCGGATGAATATAAATGTCCGTTTTGTGATAAAAATGAATATCCATACGATCATATACAATATTTATCCGACGGGGCCAAAAACTTTCTAAGGAATTTACAAAAAATAAAGCGTAATATACAACAATTTCTACAATAATTTATTTACATTCTAAGAAACACATACACCAAATCATCGTTTTCGTCATCTTGAAAACGCATACACCAAATTCTGTGCATCGACTCTAATCAATCCAAAGTAGTCCTAATGCGCGTATGCACTAATTAATCAACGCATATACACCAATTAAGCACATATACGCTGAACAAATTTCTCTCCCTCAACATTTCAATGATAAACAATTATAATAACAACCTAATTAGTATTCAATGGGGGTAAACAATCAATGAGATATTATACAATTATGACAATAAATTAGTCCTAATTTAACAAATCAAAATTAATTAGGATTTAGGAATAAAACCTGATTGGAGATTGATGAAAGGTCTAGACTTGTTGAGAGTGGAGAATGATGAAGTTGGAGAAGCTCGGAGAGGTATGGCGGCTGGCTGACGACAGAGAGGAGACGGAGGTAGGTATTTTGGTGGATTTGGGGAAAGTAGAATAATGAAGCAGCAGGTCTCGAACAGGAGCCTGTATGCACGATAATTTTTAACGGCTAGCGATTACCGTCGACGGCGCCGTTGTTTCGGTTTTCGACGTTTAGCGGCGGCTTTTATATATTATTTACGAAAAAAGCTATGGAGTTGGACAACCATCGCTAGCCGTCGGCGGCCGTCGGAAGCATCCGTCAGTATGTACTGTTGTTCTAGTAGGCTTCCATGGTTGCCAATTTACCGTATCTTTCAATACAGTTTTAGCGAACTAGCAGATCAACTTTATAACATGCAAAGATAAGGTTTTAATGACCATATATCATTCATGCCAAAATGTTGTTGAAAGGGTGCAGTGTAATAATGTGGATTTTGCTCCCAATGTAATGATTTAAATGGGCTATCTTCCGCAACAGGTGATGATGCTAAGTAGTAAGTACCCATCCCCTATTTACAACTGACTCGTGTTTATGTTATTTGAGGTTAACTTCAACAACCCTTGTCATGATTTCACTATGAAATGCATTTATTGAACACCATGAAGTCAATCTTATTGTGCACGCCAATTTTTCTCAAGATCTGGTGTATCTGCTGATGAATAAATAGTTTAACAGGGAGAGCGATGCTCTAGCAGTTGGCTTGAACAGTTTGATCGCAATTCAACCTTTCAGACTTAGATCTGTTTGTCCTTTTGGTTACGTTTCTTTTGTTGATTGCATATTAAGCACAAGCTGGTTAACAGATTATACTCTCTGTAGCCTATACCCAAGGATGCTTCATGCTTGTTTAAGCTTTTGCCTTCTGTTCCATTATTCTTTTAAATGCCAATTTGATGCAGCCTAAAGTGGTCTAGACTGTAGTATTCATGAGAACCTAACATATGAAACATGGCGTATGCATTTGTCATGTATTTGAACGTCAGTCAGTTATGTGCTAGCTACTTTGCTTAAAGATAGCCAAAGACTTAATATGCTCCATAGGTTTGGGTTGCACAGTAACTCTTTTCTTATATTTCTACATTCTAAAGTCACAATCTTAAAATGACAGGCTTGGTTTTATGAGTTTGGTCATTTTAATCCGAGATAGGCCCAACCTATTTTACACTGACCAGTTTGGTACCCGGAATATGTAATTGTTGCTGAAGTTGCACCAAGATAAGAGGCTATGACTAGTGATACTATGGTTCCCTTTTCTTTTCTTTTTTCTTGTTTCAGTGAACATGACTCTGAAACAACTATAGTCATTTGCTCTATTACACACGCGCGCGAGCACCAAAACATACTAGATTATGTCTGTTCTAACTGTCGTTGCCTTCCTCCATGTTTTTCGTTTGTTATTTCTTATATCAAAATTATCCATGAATTTGTGTTTTAAACGGATTGCTTACAACATCACGTCCCAAGTAGGAAAAACTATGATACTGCCTTGCTATATCAAAATTTCATACAGAATACTTGAATTTTTGACATGTGGACTAGGATAAAAGTTCAAGAATTAAATTAATATCACATGTGTCAAAATTTGACTTTTTATGCATATGTCAATGTTTAAGGCCATCTGTGTCAAATTTTGATACATCCATGCTGTATAAAAGTCGAGCTCGTCCCAACTTCCAAGTACTTGTACACTGTTTTGTTTCCATATCATGTAGTTTATCCGTCCATGTTTAGGGAGCTTGATGCACTTCATTTTCTCACCTTGCTTAAACATGAATGACACCATTACAGAAAGCAGAACAATGTTTGATTCATCTATATAACTAATCATAGCTTAACACTGCAATTTATTCGTGCTTCCCGCCACTATAACGATTGATAAGCCAGGAGCTTCACAAGCAAATACCATTCTTATACTTGAATTCATCTCAGTTGCCACTTATATTTGAATTCATATGTGCATATGCAAATATTATGCTTACTTTCACTTACAAACCATTCATATATATAAATTCATCTCAATTACCACTTATCACTTATCATTAAATCAACCACATGTATCAGAAACCTTACCGAAGACCAAATCATTTCCTTCATATTCATCACATCTAATTTAATTTGTCACTCAAAATATACAGTGCCAGAATCATAGAACTCAATAACAGATACTTAAACATAAAAGAAGTAAAGCTTCATTGGTATTTTAGGAGATGAGGTCAATTCCTTGAACAAGAAGTGCATCAGACAATACTTTATTTGCAGCCTCAGAAGGGTGGAAGCTATCCCAGAACACATACCCAGTTGCATTAGCACATGTACCCGGTGACCTATCATTGCATAGCAGCGATGTCTCTATTGTCCCGGTTCCACAACATGCTTTCCTCGCCTCAAAGAACCCTGTTATTTCATATAATGTGCATTAACAAGGCATGTTTGAAGTAGTTTTGTTATTCGTCTTTCTTCAACTTCCATACGTATATACATTGTAACTAATATACATACCACTATTGCCAGGATGTTGGACAAGGTCAAGAAGAGGGTTGTAAATATCAAAAACAACTATCTTGAGATCAGAATGTGCTCTTTTAAGGCCATTGCTTGCAGCTTCAAGCTTCTTATTGAAACTAACGGCATCTCTGTTAAGGCGAGTTACACATGCATTGCTTCCTTCACCGAATAGAGTTATTGCTGCTGGTAAACAACCCATTGGTGGTAGCGATGTTACCCCTATCTTTCTCACTCCTAAGCCATATAAGTTCTAAGAACACAGTGTTAAATTGTTAGATATTCTGCAATTTTCTAACTTCATAATACATATCAAATTAGATTCCTCATATATCTGTAACTCATGTGACCAAACTCGCTTTTTTTTTTCCCTCCATGCTTGTTTGTTTCTGATACTTAGCAAACTACTTTATTCAGAATCAAAATCAAACTGTTAAGCTCTTTATGTCCAAACTAATCTGTGGTCTGTCTTTATCATGTTGACTGACTAACCTAAGCAAAACATTTAATGCTATTCTGTCTTTCCAAAGAAATTCAATGGTCTCTTTCATAGAGAATTATAACTATATTTATTAGCTTGAAGTCCCTAGGTCAAAGACTACAAGAATCTTTAATGTACCTCTGCCTTGAGTAAATGTTTATTTAATGTTTACATCAAATTATAGATGAAAATTTATCATGATGCTATATTTACAAAGAAAAGAAGAGGAAAACAAATGTCAGATAGGGTCCACAGCTCATGTGACTGTAAGACATCATTTTATTTTTCATATTTGTAGGTACCTACAAACAAATATTTATGGTCTGATAAATAAAACTGCACTGCACACTGTGCATAACATAACATAAGTATAGAGATATAACCTGAGCAAAGGCAGTGAAGGATTGAACAAGCACATCCGCAAACTGATCTGGAGTGTATTGTCTGTAAAGCAGAGGATTAATGTAGTAATTTTGCACATAATCACTACTCCCAGCACTAATGATATAAACTGATCCTGAAATTATATCTGTATAATTAGCATTTGCTCTCGAAGCGATTGTCTGCAGCTTGGATTGGTAATCTTTGAAATACTGCAGCTGTTGAGTAAGCGTAATCGCTCTCTGCAATTGAAAATTATCGACAAATCGTTAGAAAATCACAAAATATTAAAAAGATTGGTCTGTGCTCTATACATTCTAGTTGATAATACTTACATAAAGATTTGCTGTTCTGTCCAGGTAACCAGAAGCACCAGATGCAAAATTAGCTCCTTGTAGAAGATTGTTTCCATTCGCTTGTGGACTTAGGTATGCTGGTGGATATGTGGTGAACCCTAGATTTTCAACTGTAACAAAAATATATTTGAATGAATAAAGACACTGTCCCCATAATATATATTGCTCTAATTAACATGTTTCTAGTAAAATTTACATGCATGTTCATTTTTACATCTAGAAAAAAAAATGATACTATCGCTAATACATTTACATATTTGCTCACCGGAATTTATTTTTTCTCCCTGTGAATTTTTCTACTGCTGTAAGAAACGAATGTAAATATCATACCAGTGAAATCAGTGGCAAGTTTTCCATTGCAAAATCTACCGGTTGGTGCATGATTATTAAAATCTCTGCCATATGGAGGAAAATTGGATTTGACAAGCGTGTAAAGATGATTATTATTTCCAGCATCAACGACCGAGTCGCCAAATATGAAAACAGCAGGCACAAGCCCCTGCTCTTTTGTCAATTGAACAAAGCATAAGAGTACGAGTATTGCTATATTTACATGTATTGCCATTGCCATTGTTTTCTTTTTCGTACTTGTTTTGGAGAGAGATATGAACATGGACGAGGTTTGTGAGCATTTAAGTAGGGCGAGTTGTGATATAAAGGCGGTGTGGGTTGTGTTGGAAAAAGTTGTGGTGGTTAAAGTGCAATAATTTTGAAGTTGTTGGTACTAAGTTAAGACTTCCAAGAAACCTCAAAAATATGGTCATCGATGTAGTTTGCATTGTTTTATTTGCTTTGGTAACTGAAAGATGGTGTACAATATTGTGTACATCTCTACGTAATGGAGATTGTTGGCTATATTCTTATTGACCAATCAAGAGCGGCAGACGGTTGAAATTTAAAAAAATTAAGAGATTGATAAAGGATGTTATTAAAAAAATGAGGAAAACCAATGTAGCGTTTAATGCTCGAGCGCAGTTCCAAAAAAACAAAGCTTTGATTGGAGTTCAATTCCTTTAGTCCATACTTATCTGCTCTTTATCTCAAATCAATCGCAAATTTAGAATTTTTGTTGCAAAAAGTCCATTCAACTCTTTTTAAAGCATGACTCAAAATTTCGATGGAATTCTGGTTATTTCGGTGATTCCGTTCCGGTTTAGCTCATAACTGGAACGGAATCCGGTTAAAATTTCGGTTCCGGTTTAAATTTTGGATTTTCTTTTCAAATATTTAAAAAATCTTATAAAAAATAAAAAAATACAACAAACAGATAGTAATTAAAAAATAATAATCGGAACAACAAATAAATGGAGAAGAAATCATGTAGTTTCATAAAAAAAAGTTGTTATACTTTTGTTAATTTGCATCGATTCATTTCAAAATTGATCAAAGTTTTAAAATCTCAAACGAACGATACAGAATTTTACACAATGAATTTTTAATTAAAGTTTGTGTTTTACGTGTAAAGTAAAAAATGTACAATAAATGTTGTATAGTATTAGATATTTATTAACGTATATAACAAGTTAAAGTAAAAAAGTATCGGAATTAGAAAACCGGAATTAAAGCGGAACTTTCAAAATTTACGAAACGGAATCGAAAATTTTAAAATTACCAATGGATGGAACGGAAACGGAAAACGGAATTTTGAACCTTATTTTAAAGTGGTTTTTTCCATAAGAATTGATTGTGCGTCAAGTCTCAGTTGATAGGGCACACCGGCATAGAGAACACATGACCTAGATGATCTGTTCCCCTTAAACGGTGTCTAAACACAAGTTTTGGTACTTAACATAATTTATGAGCATGTTCATGCTATAATATTAAAACGAGGTGTTCTTATCTCAGTTGCTGTATTCCCCACTCTCCTACTCGGGAAAATCCATTAGTTACTAAATACACTACAAGAAAAAGGCAGAATACCGACAGCCAAGACCGACGGCTTCCGACGGCCATTTTCCGACGGCTTTCGACGGGCCGTCGGCGGCCGTCGGAAGCCGTCGCAAATTTGCGATTATACCAGCCAGCCGAGCCCTTTCTTCCTCCTCCATTTCATACGAAAAAAACCCAAAAAACCCCCCAAATTCAACCCCTAAGCTTCCAATCCCTAATTTTTAGCTTCCGGATCTTCCAACGCACTCTAATCAAGCTTCAGTACTCTTAATCTCAGGTATAATCTCTTATTTTTATGAAAAATTCAGTTTTTACCCTAATTATAGATTTGCATAAATTGATAAATTAGGGCGAATTAATGATTGCAATTGTTTCCACTAGCGTAATAACGGTTTATAGCATCACATGGTATACCAATTTCATCTTTTATCGTGAAATTGTGATAAACACGTATAATTTGTGCATGTTCATGTATATGTATTTTGTTGTGTATGCCTTGATTCGACGATTGTATACGTTATTTGGAATAAGATAAAATGATTGAATGAACTAGGAGTATTATATTGTGCACGTTTTTACTTATGACACAAAAAAAATGCATTACTCTAAATTATAATTGTGTGTATTGAAAAATGACAAAATGTTAAACCAGCCCTAAGTTGATGCGTAATACGTCGAATAAATGTGTGAAATTAATATATAAATGTGAACAGTGAGTAAAACTGTATTTTTGAGTAAAATGCGCGCATGTTAACCGACAAATGTCCCTTAGAGAGTTTTTGGCCCCGTCTGACGAGTGTTGTACATGATCGTTGTATAAATAGTCGTTTTTTTCGAAAAACGACCATTTATATTCATCTGGTACAATGTTTGTCGGATTTGTCCCTGTATTGGACAAGTTATGAACACAGTAAGAATTTACATTTTGTATACTACTTCGTCTCAAACGGTTCATAAAATTTCGCCCTAACTTTTCTTTTTTGTTTCCTGCGTACACGCATTTGTGTACAATGCAGGGAACAAAAGGGAAATGCTGCCGAAATTTTATTGAATCGTTTGGGACGAAGTAATATACGAAATGTAAATGCTTACTGTGTTTGTAATGGGAGGTAGGATGTCTGACCAATGAAAAAAAATTATATATTTTTAATCGTTACGTACGTTAAAAAATGAAATGTGCCCTATTTGAAAATATTTTTAAATTTGTGAAGTTGTTCTTTAAATTCAAAATATTATACGAACATGAAAATAATCTTTTTCGAATGTGTATTCTTCAAAATAAATATTAAATTTTGAACTTCTCATTTTGTCAAATAGGAAAAATGATTGATTATTTTGTTGATCGAAGGAGATGGATGTACCAAAGAAAAGGAATGAGGGGCTCAATAAAAGAAGATTTTTATAACGGTATAAACGTGTTTGTTGAATTCGCCTTAAGTAATAACGGAAACGATCCAGAAATTCGTTGTCCGTGTAGTAGGTGTAGACATTTGAAGTTTTTGTTACCAGATATTGTGAAAGTTCATTTGTGCCAACACGGTTTCACACCCGAATATTATGTTTGGGATCGGCATGGAGAAGTTGTAGCAAATACTTCTGTAGAGTCTGAAAGTGTCGTTAACGAAATAGTTTCAACGACCCGTATAGAAAATATGGTCGAAGATGCAGCACGATCAATGTTTCCTATGGTTGAAGTTGACGACGATGATGTAAATGTTGAAGAACCAAATATTGAAGCTAAGAAAATTTATGATTTACTAGATGCAGCTAAAAAACCTATTTGGGATGGTTGTAAAAGCGGCACGCAGCTGTCAGTAATCGCAGAATACATTGCGATGAAGTCAAAATACAACATCACTGAAGCTGGGTTTACGGCTGTTGTACAAGCTGCAAAAAGACATATGCCGCCCGATAATCTAATGTGTGAAAATCACTACGAAGTTAAAAAACTTATGTCGGCTTTTGGTTTACCGTATCAGAAAATAGATACATGTTTAAAAGGATGCATGTTGTTTTGGAAAGAAGACGCAAACCTTAGAAATTGTAAAGTTTGTAACCAGGAGAGATACAAACCAAGAAAAAAGAAGGGTAAGGAAGTTCCGTACAAGCGTATGCACTACTTACCCATAACTCCAAGACTTCAAAGATTATACGCATCTTCTGTAACTGCGTCTAATATGAGGTGGCATAGCGTGAGAACGGAGGAAGAGGGTACGTTGACACATCCGGCCGATGGAGAAGCATGGAAGCATTTCGATAAAACGTATCCAAATTTTGCAGCGGAGAGTCGAAATGTTAGATTAGGATTATGTACGGACGGTTTTTCTCCATTTTCTCAATTTGGTTCTAAATATTCATCCTGGCCCATTATCGTCACACCGTATAATTTACCTCCATGGATGTGCATGAAAACGCAATATATGTTTCTTACTGTTGTCGTTCCTGGCCCCGACGATCCGACACAAGGAATCGATGTATATTTACAACCGTTGATTGAGGAGTTAAAAATACTGTGGAACGAAGGAGTAGAAACATACGATGTGTCAAAGAAGAAAAATTTTCGTATGTTTGCTTCTTTGTTGTGGACTATAAGTGATTTTCCTGCCTATGCAATGCTTTCGGGATGGAGTACTGCCGGTCGTCTAGCATGTCCATATTGCATGGATGAAACACGAGCGTTTTCTTTACCTCATGGTAAGAAAATTTCATGGTTTGACTGTCATCGATATTTTCTCCATGTAAATCATCCCTTCAGAGGAGACAAGAAAAACTTTTTAGCTAATAGAGTAGAAAATAGACAACCACCGACGATATGGTCAAGCGAAGACATATATGAACTTGTTAAGGACTATCCAAAGATATATGAAACGGGGGAGCAAACAGAAATTGAAGGCAAATCAGTTGTTCATAACTGGTGCAAACAAACTATTTTTTGGGAGTTGCCGTATTGGAAACATCTTCTGCTTCGCCATAACATAGATGTGATGCACAATGAGAAAAATGTATTTGATAATGTGTTTAACACAATTTTGAATGTGAAAGGGAAGACGAAGGATGATTTGAAATCAAGACGTGATATAGAAGAATTATGCAAACGTCCCGAGCTTCATATGAAACCAAATGACAGTAAAAAACCAAAAGCTTGTTACGAATTAGATAATAATCAAGTTAAAGCTGTGTTAAAATGGGTGGAAGGGTTAAGATTTCCTGATGGGATATCATCAAATCTTCGTAGATGTGTTGACTTTAAAAATAGTAGATTGAGCGGAATGAAAACTCACGACTGTCACATAATGATGGAAAATTTATTTCCCGTTATGTTTAAAGAACTACTGCCGTTAAAAGTTTGGAAGGTAGTAACGGAGCTTAGTATGTTTTACAAAGAGCTTTGTTCGACTACTTTAAAAGTGCAACGTTTACGTAAACTTGAAGTGGACATTCCTATATTGCTTTGCAAATTAGAGAAAATATTTCCGCCAGGTTTTTTTAATGTGATGGAACATTTACCTGTTCATCTTCCATCTGAAGCACGACTTCGAGGTCCTGTCCAATACGGATGGATGTATCCATTTGAGAGGTATGTAATATGTTATAACGTAATTTAATTGCATTTGAAAGATGAAGTTAATATAAATTAATGTTGCATAGATATTTGAATCATCTGAAGAAAAAAGTGAGACAAAAAGCACGAGTTGAAGGTTCGATATGTAAATCTTACATCGAAGAAGAAGCTTCGTTCTTTTTCTCTCACTATTTCAGTGACCATGTGAATATTTCATTTCAAAGTGTTCCTCGTAATGATGAAGGCGACGAACAAGAGTCCTCTCAAGCAATGTTATCTATTTTTAGACAACATGGTCGGCCTTCTGGAAAATGTGTGGAAATATGGCTAGACGATAGAGATCTTCGTGTAGCACACACTTATATTCTTCTAAATTGTGCCGAGGTTGCACCGTTTGTTAGGTAATCTGAAATAATAATTTTTGTTTTATTCTTTTCTGTAATGCATGCGCGTGTATAACCTAATGTAATAATTTGTTTATATAAACAGTGTTTATGAACGGGAACATCCGAACGGAGATCTCAGTAAAGAATTTTCCCGTTGGTTTTCAAATTACGTTTATGAGCCGAAAAATTGTGTTGTTGACGAAGGGTTGAAACATCTTGCAATGGGACCAAAAAGAGTGGTCAAGACATATCCAATATATTTCGTCAATGGATACAAATTTAACACTAAAGAATACGGTGCAGAAAAATTAACAAATAATACTGGTGTATTTGTTAAAGGTAGTGACGATCCAGAAAACCATTTAAATGATTTTTATGGCGTTCTAACACAAATTTTGCAACTGACATATTTCTCAAGACCCGCGGAGGAGGTGTTTCTATTTAGATGCAATTGGTTTAGCAATGTTCCAGGTTCTGGAATTAATGTGCATAAGGATTATAATCTTATCGAAATAAAGCATACATCGCACTATCACAAGTATGATCCTTTTGTACTAGCCAAACAAGCATTGCAAGTTTATTACGCTCCTTATCCGTCTCTAAAAAGAGATAAAGCAGATTGGTCTGCAGTTTTTAAAACAAAGGCCAGATTCACATTCGATGGGAAGAATATTCCGGACGAACAAGCTTATCAGGCAGATCTTGAGCAAAATAACGAAATAATAATTACAGACGATCATACAGATTTTGGTCCTTTGATCGATGAATCAAATGTTTTGGTAGAAGCGTTTGACAGTGCAGAGGAAAATATCGTCGAAAACGAGACCGAATCTGAATCAGAAGACGATGATGACTGATATAAATTTGAATCTGTTTTTTTGCAATTGATGTAACTATGTTGAATTCTTGATGTATTATGAAATTGATGTAACTATGAAACTAAATCCGTTTACTATTGTTTTATGTTATTTCAATTTGTCATTTATTTAGCAATTTTTATTAAAAATGCAATGAACTCTGCTTATCGTAGGAAGAGTACACCCATCATGAATCAGGTATAACAAACTTACATGTCTATTTACATTTCAGTCATTATAATTAAGCAATTTATACCATTGATGTCATGTTCATATGAAATATATTTCATTATCATGTTTTTATTCTCTTATATAATGATGTGTAAACGTCACAGGTTTATCATTATGTCACATAGAGGGAGGAGCTCTTCCCGTTCTTCAGGAGGCGATGGCAGTGGCCCATCGCAAGCGCCACACCGTCCAGTTGTTACGTTAGCCCCCAAAGCAGATGGGTAAAAATTAAATCTTATTCATCATCTTATTTTTTCTATACTATACGTATGTACTTATCTGTATCGTACTTAAAAACAGGGGGTTCGAGCTACTACCCACTAAGGTAGTGTTGGACGTCTCCAGAGCAGCATATCGTAGTAGGATGAGTGCGTGCTGGCCAAAGTGGGATACCATCCCTCCGCACATCATAGAGTGCATATGGCAGGATGTCCTAGTATGTGTAATTTTTATGTTTTCCATTTTTAATTCGTTTTTGTCGTTTTTCTACCGTTTATCGTTTAAAGTGTAATCTTTTTTTAACACAGGCTGAGATAGACATCCAGACAGATGATATGCAGCTGGCACGAGCATACTGGATGAGGAAGATGCGAAAGAACTACAGAGACACGATATCTGAGGTTAAGAAATCCGGGAAGAGACCACGGTGGATGGGGGAGAGCGTGTGGCAAGCTTGGTTGAGCTACTGGGAGACGGACGAGGCGAAGGCAAGTATACTAATTTTTTTTCAATTATTAATTTAACGTGATTGAAAAATAATGTATCAAATTTTGAATGTACAGGCAGAGTCAGATAGAAACTCTGCAAATAGAAATAAGAATCCCGTTACTCATCGCGGAGGATCGAAGTCGTTTCAGCAGTATCGGCAGGAGTTGGTAAATTTAATTACTGAATAATAAATGTAAATAGTTTATGCTATATGATTTTAAATGTATAATAATTGTATGTAACAATCAACTTCAGGAAGCCGAGGCACATGGTCCTGTCAGCTATATGGACGTGTTCACCCGTACGCATGCTGTTGAGCATGTTAATCCAGACGGGACTGTTTCGTACACATGGCAGGACGATAAATCCAGTAAAAGCCATGTAAGCATATTTCATTTTATTCAGTATTAGTAATTGTTTTAGTTGTCAAATTATTATGAAATAAGATATGATATTATTAATTTGTCAATGCAGGAGATGTTTATGGAGCAGCGACAGAAACTCCTTTCTGATACGGGTCGAGAGCAGCTGACGACCGATGAAGAGGACATTATTTTTGAGTCCGTTATGAGTCCACCAGAGCATGGTCGACGATACGGATTTGGCAATTTAGCGGTAAATAATTTAATTTTTCTTAAAATACTTAAAATATGATATTCTTACCTTTTCAAAACAATAAACTTTGATTTTATTTATTTTTCAATTATTGCAGTCCAGTAGTCAGAGTAGGAGACGGCGGAGTAGACCTCAGAGCGAGCTAGCAAGTATAGAAGAATTACAGACTAGAGTTCAGCAGTTGGAGGAGCAGAACCGCCAACAGGCCATGCAGACGGCACAGTTATTTGAGTACATGCAGCAGTTTGGTGGCCGCTTCCCTTCATCGGCTGGCTCTGGATCTGGGGCAGATTGATTCATTGCTTTCTAATTCGTTCGTGCAGGTATGTTTAGTTTTAGTTTACAATGATTTGGTAGAAGGAACAATTAATTGTTGATATGTATAATTATGTATAATACACTTGGTTCTGTAGCTGTATCAGGATATGCATGATTAGAACAGTTATTGTTAGTATTATTGTTAATGTTGGAATGTTATGTATATTTTGTATTTTATTTTTATTCTAATTTAGTTTATTTCTGTGTCTATTGAATATTTTGGAGTATTGGTTTGCATGTTTGGTTGGATTATTGTTTATTTGATTGTGCAGTATTGATATTGTAGTGTTTGGAAGAGAAATGTGGTTGGAAGGCTCTATTTGCAGCAGATTTTAAAAAAAAACAACAGGTTTCCGACGGCTTCCGACGGCTCTCGACGGCTTATTGGTCGAAATTTTCCGGCGGTTTCCGACGGGTTCCGACGGCTTATTGGCCTGATTTCCGACGGTTTCCGACGGTTTCCGACGGCCGTCGGAAGCCGTCGGAAACCGCCGGAAACCGCCGGAAACCGTCGATAATGTATACGGCATCACCCGTCGGTAGCCGTCGGAAATACTGCTTCCCGACGCCTTCATTTCCGACGGCTTTTTCCGACGGCCGCCGACGGCTTCCGACGGCCGCCGACGGTTTTCAGCCGTCGGAAATCCCCCCTCCCCTTGTAGTGATAGTTATTTTTACTTTAAATGAATGCGAACTCATTACGATACTTATGAAGTGCCGAGTATCAGCACAATCGTATCATATGCGATCGTGCTTGGCAATTTGTATTAAAATTTTGAAATATTTTTCAAGAAATCCCTGTTGAGACATCTCTTCCACCATTTTATAAGTCCTTGTAATTAACTTCATCTAAAAACCTAACTTTAATCGATATTTGATTGTCAATTCTTGCTTTCGTAGTATTGTACAGGTTTTCGAAAAAATAATAGGTCGATTTCTCGTCAAAATTTAGACCTCATGACATCCATATGAGCTTTTCTAGTCCCTGCTTTTAGAATATCAAATTCAAGTCATCTTCGATTATAATTACTAATTCCTTTCACCATGGTTTTTGTTACGCTATGTAACCATCACTATCGACTCTACGTTAAGAGTCGCACCTGACTACTTCCTTCACTACCTCGTTGGAGTATTAGTGCTTATATTGTTGGATAGGGCCGGCTAGTAAGATTTATTTGTGGAACACAACCCAAATTGGTCATGGTCTAAAAATGGATAAGGGGAAGGCCTCCTGTCCTAGTTTGTGAATTGACCCGTAGTTCATTAGAATTCAGCATGCATAGCGAATGTGTACCTAGAACAAAAATTCCCTAATTTTGGGTATTTTCGCACAAGTACACTAATTTAGTTTGCAGTGCAAACATTTCACATATTCAGTGCAAATATTCTTCATTTATCACAAGAAATTTGCAATTATTTTATGCTATTGCACTACAACAAATGTTGGTAGTGTATGACAAATAATTGCACTGTAATATTTTTACGCCAAATATTCTCTAAATAGTTATTTTGCATAGCATGATAATTATAGCACAATAAATATTTAACTTGCAGACTGGCAATATTTATGCATATATATAACAACTACATAAATTCGATTCAAAATAAGACGTTAAAAGAATGGTATATTTCTACCAATAATGAGAAGAAAATTACTTTGTCAATTTTAACATCTATTCAAACATCAATATATATATATATATATATATATATATATATATATTAAAAGATGAATTTAATTTATATAGTTTTTGGGATCCTTAAGGTTCATATTTTTTTCAATATAATAAACCGAGCAAAATCATTGTCATGAATAATGTGGCATAAAATAAAGTATCTTTAATACACACACATATATGTGTATGTATATGTATATGTATATATTTATATATGTGTGTATATGTGAGTGTGTGAGTATATGTATATATATGTATATATGTATAGATATATGTATATATGTATACATATATGTATATGTATCATAAAAAGTTATTAACATTGGTTCATTTAACATTATTATATTATTTTAATGTAATTATGTTTTTCATGTAGCAAAATTATTACGTTTTCAACTTTATGTCCAAGTTAAACATGTTGAGTTCTAATCATTGTGTAAAAATATTGAGGTTTCCACACATGTTGCAAATTGGAATGTCGGATTGGAATTGAAATAGCAAAATAACTTGTAGATGTGTATAAATATGAGCTGGTATGCACATAATGTTAGAGATTCTCTTCGACTAGAATTTTCCAACTACTACAATGGCATAATATTGGAGCTTCAAGGCTGCTTGCAAAGTGTTCCAAGGTAATGACAATGTCATATGATAGATAGGAAACTCCTACAATGATTACTACAATTAGTCCTACAATGGTTTTGTATGCATAGGGGTCGTATGCGGACAGACTACAACTTGTTATAGAAAAGTGGAATGACAGTTTAAGAAATGTCTATAGAAAATCAAAGCGATTCTAAAATGGAAGCAGTCACATAGATTATGTTTAATACAATATTTCGATCGAGAAGGGGAAATGAACTTTCATTACACTCGACCCTAATATGAGAGAAAATATTATCTTAAAAATTAGTGAGGAGATGTAACGATCCAACCACTATAACATCCGTAATCTATGCATATAAGCAACTAGATTCCATAAGAACTACGAGTGACGTTCCATTAAGGGTAGAATGTACAAAAACAACGATCCGAAGAGTATGTAACATCCTGTAAATTTCGATAATTAAATAAATAATCAATGAAAGGTAAAATGGTAATTTTACTAAAATGGATAAATGTAACGAATAGGTTTTTCGACGTCCGAAAGTCGACATCAATATGCCCATTATATCAAATGTCAAACAATCGAATGCCGAAAACCGAACCATCATGGTTAAAGAAGAAGAAAATAGAAGAAGAAATAGAAACAATATTAGAATCTCACAATTGTAGCGAAACTGTATATAATAGATAAATGACTAATCTTTAAAACAAAAGAACTATATTTGTTTATACATTATGTCATCAGAGCTAATATACAACACAATAGCGGAATAATAACATTATGTACATGTGATACGCCTCACCATCCAGCTTGTCCCCTGATCTCCACAGCATACTTTACTGATTTAGCTCCAGGAACAACATAACCTGACTCAAGGCTGCCCATGTGGAAAATTAGGGGCATTCAGAGTTTAGAAAGGGAACAATAAACTCTGAGTCAATCATGGGACTGGTGTGAGACCTAAAAACAGTTATTTGCACAAAAGAAAAGGAAAAGAAATCCATTCATGCTTTTGGAAAATGAAACTACCATAAGGCCGGCCGGCACACACACAATGCAATCGCACACTTGGGGGAGATTTCTCCTTATAGCAGTCAAATATGCTTAATATGCGAAAATCCTTTTGATATTATTATTAGTGCTTAGTGTGGAAAATATTTCGAAAGTACAATATTAATCTTAGCCAGCATACTACCATTATAGTATGCCTACTATAGCTACCATGTTAAATGGCAGGTTCTACAACTAAAACCATACAAGGCTCGTATTGATTGTTTGGATTTCTAACAAATGGTCAAGACTAAGGAACTTCCTTTATCCGAAAGGGTACACCTCTGGAGGGACGCCCCGAGAACCTAACCGGATCTCTGCCAACACAAAGCCGGGTTGCCTCTGTAACTAGGTAACTAACTATCACGAGAATGACATCCCTCAGCCGTAACCGACCTTTACCAAGGCGCCTCAACAACCAACAACCACATAAGTAAATATCTGGGCTCCATACTAGAATACCACTTTGTATCCACAAAAGTTAAATATCTGGGCTCCATACCAAATACCACTTTATCCAGAAGGAAATGCACATACCCTGAGAGGCACAACCCCCATAATCTTACCGCATCCTTCCTGTTTCGACCATTTTCGAGGTGTGAGGTCCGACGAAGTCTCGTCCCATAAAGCTACGCTTTTCACAAAAGCCATGCTTCGATCAACACTTGATCAGCACTTAGCATGCCACATTACCAAATTGGAAATATATCACTAGTAACAATCAACTACATAACCTCTGAGCTCGTACGTCTCAGAGAAGGGTTTTAAGCTGAGAGAATAAATTCTCCGCCACCAAACAGAAATGTATTAGAAAGAAATCAGCTTTATATCTCAAAGTGTAATGTCGGATATACATCCATACAAGTCCATCCTAGGTCTGAATGGAACCGAAGACACTGCGTCTAATTAAGGAAAAAGTCCTTGCAAATCCGGATATCCCCTAATTACGTCCGGACTCCCCATCACATAGGGTAATCTTTATACTGGAGCAACTCAGTGCAGAGACAATCAACAGGTAATCCTTTCGTTTTCGAAAATACCCGGTCTTCAACCACCATCTTCAAATGCAATCCATTTCGTCGTATCATTATTCGAAATTGGTTTTATGACTTAATGTCCTCCCTCAGCTTAACCGAATAATAAGCGTTTATTTTATAAAAAGTGGACACATTCAAATCATAGTTAAGTCACAACAAATTTCCATTTTAATCTTTTAAACAAAAGATCCGCCTTTAAGATTCGATGTGGTTTTCGGATAACCATTTGGAATCCAACCTCTGGTCGCATCGAAATTCAAATGTCGTCTTAAAGGACAATATTGATAGTTGGTTATTTAACTATCAATAACACCCATAAACAACCCTCGGATTTAAATTATTTTCTAAATTATTTATTTCAAAATATGTTCGCAAGATAAAAAAATTTCTACACTTCAACTCTTTGAAACCGTTTTCAAATCACCCATTTTCTCTCGTAAAATAAGTTCCCTCAGACGTTAATAATTTCCCTAAATTATCCACTTATTTATAAATATCTTCGCAAGATATATTTCCATACTTCAACTCTTTGAAAACAGTTTTCAAACCACTTTCCTCTCGCAGAACAAATTTCTAAACATTGTTTATTTCCATTGAAAATTTGCCAAGACTAAATGCTTTGGATTTTTAAATAATTTAAATCACTTTATCTAAACATATATCCAGTAAAATACTTAAAATAAAAACTATTTAAAATGCTTTATTTAAAATACTATATGAAATTTAATAATAATTTCTCATGAAAATTTAAGCCAAACAAATTTAAAAATAAAGTTATTGAATTCTATACAAGTTTTCCAAATAAAACAACCAAACAATATTTAAAATTAAACTACTTTATAAGTTATAAATATTTATAGTTATCTTTTTAAATCATAATAACAATTAACCTTTTAAAATAATTACCACTACAACTAATTTAATAAACATTTATCTTTAGAATTCTAAACAACTTAAATAAATAATTTCCCAAAAACATTCCTTTAAAATAACTTTAAAACTTCCAACTTAAAAATCTGCTTTGAAAACGTACTTGGCTTTTCAGGGAAATACACTTTTCTTTCATACCTTTAAAAATAATCCGCTATTTATTTTTAAAACAAATTACCCATTTCATTATAAATTCCCACCGTGAATTTTCACTTCCATATTATCCTCTGATAAATATTTCACTTTATTTATAAACCCCGTTTATAAATTTCAAAGTCTCGTTCTTCTTTTAAACAACATTTAATCCATTTTCAAATCGATTCCCAAATTTACTTTCAAACACTAAATCAATTTCCAAATTGTTTTTCAAAATTTACTCCATTTACAAATTACTCCTTTACTTATCCAAAATTTATTTCAAAACCCATCAATCCAATATTCACACCTATATTTATGATTTGAATTCCATTTAAATCAGAAAAACTAATTTCATATTTGATTTCAAAATTCTCCCTTTATTTCTTCGAAATCATTTAAAATCTGTTCCAAATTCCTTCTTTTAATTTATGAAATTCTCTAAAATTATTTTACTTAAAATTCTCTTCTTTAATGTCCTTCCAAAAATCTAATCTTTTATATTCTGGAATCTTAAAAATTCCAGAATATATTCGGCCAAACCATAGCCTTCAATAACTTCAATTACCAATATAATCAATCAAAGATTATAAATAAATCATATCACAGCATATGAAATAAATTCAAACATTTGAGGAATCCAGTTGGTTTCCTCCAACCTGTTTCCATGCATCCACGGATTTTAGCGCAACAAATTAAATACCAATCCCGCTTCAAGGCAGGATTTCGCGGTATAAAGGGTTATACGATATTATGCGGGGCGCATAGGGTCTCATCCGCTATATAATGCGGGAAATCAATCACTCCAATATATATAGACGCACACACACACACACTACTATATATAAATCTCCCAACTGATAAATTATCAAATTCATCCAAGCACATCCAATAATTTAAATCTAACTATTTAAATTAAACAAGCTAATTCGATTGAGTGAGAAGATCTTACTTTTGCTTTTGTTTTGCAATCCATTTCCGTCTCGATTATTTCCCTCACGATTTTGGACCTTGTAACAAACATTGTATGGTTTGTTAATATTTGAAATAGATCTAAAAATCAATTCCCATTTTAAGTAATTTAAATTACCAAAAATTTATTTTAAACAATTTTTCTTTAATAAATTATCTTTAGCGGCAAAATAATTAAATACGTTAATTTAAACCATACTAGTAAATTAAAAGTGTATACTTGTATATTTATTTATTTTCTTTTGAAACTACACCTATATATATACTTATAAAAATAATCTATACGGATTTAAAGATCTGATTTTTTTTTTAATATTTTTTCTTATCTACATATATATGTGTATTTTTATCAAACCTAAAAGTATAAGTATGTTTTATTAAAACAGAATTACTTTATGTCTTACAGTAAAAATATATTTCTTTGTTTTTAAAACTTTATATATACAATTTTCCCAATCAGTATATATACAAAGCAGGAATCTACTTTCAAAAATCATTTTTTCTTTCTCTGAAGTTATACATCCATAATCGTATTGTCATATTTAAATTGAACGAAAAATAGATCGAGTGGTTACCTCACTTAAGCCAAACCACGCACGCGGCAACCCAGACCTACCGCCATCACCTCCCGTGCCTCCACCCTACCGTGACTCCCTTAAACGCGACCACCTCAAACGCATCGCTCGAAACCCTAAACCTCGAGCTTCGCATGCGACATCAGCAATTCCAAGCTCAACTCCACCGCGATCTCACATCCTTGTTGCCCTAATGATCCTGGTGTCACCGCTCTGACTTGCTCGAACTCGAGCTCCTTAACGTGAAATCGAACTTTCCCCTTAGTCAAAACGATTCGAGTTAAGGCTGAGAAATGAGATCGTATTTCCCCCAAATTTTGATGAATGCTGAATTATTTTCAAACGTGATTTATCGATTCGTTCGAATTAATTTGTTACCCCTCGAATTTGATACGATTTTCAATTTATGAATCTCGATAATTTCTATTTGAACTATGATTTCGAATTTTTTTTGAAGATAATGGCAAGGCTTGGTTTCATTTTGCTCTACGTTAATTTTTTATAAAAGACGCGTGTTCAACGATATCGTATGTTGAACAAAGGGAGGAGATGCAAATTTTTGTATAGACAGGTGTTGAATGAGAATGATATAGCGATAAAAAAACTAATTGGAATAATTTTGACTAATCAACTTATTTAAATTTAAATTTGAATCGTCTCGATTTCCCAAATCAAAGTCTCGGTCTCCAATCAAGGCATGCCGCTAGGCGTTTATAATGTTAAATCCCTTTACCGAACATAATGGAAAAGGTTTCGAGTCCTAATTCGATCGTATGGAGAAGATAGCTTTTTAGGCTAGTTATAATATTAAATTTTCGATATAAGTTCAGCGCGTTTATCTATCGTACGATCACACGACAACTTCAAATGTTACGGAAATTAAAATCCGATAATAATACACTATTATGGATCCAATGGAACTAGTTTTGTCGAATTTCGAGACTATGCCTCGGAAGGCTATTTTTAAATATCGATTTAAACGATATAAATTCAAAACTGAAAAATCACTTTCAAATCCAATTTTTAAAAGTTCTATTACCTTTAGTATTATAGTATGAATTTTCTAAGCCTTTAAAATATTTTTAACAAGCCTGGAACATCCAGATTCAACAATTTTACCCAATTTCAAATTATTAAATTAAATAATTTAATTGCCAAATAAACGGTGATATTTGAAATTCAAGTTAAACCAACTTCCAAATATTTAAAATCAATTAAATATCCAATTTAAAATGTTTAAAAATTCCGGTTCGTCGCAATAAAATAGTTTTATAAATGACATAATTAAGCAACAAAATTTGCATAGTTGCGTAAAACATTTTTTTGTTCTAGTTTCACTAGAAGAACATTAAAATAGAACATACAAATTGGAAATTATAAAATAAATGAATATTTTATTTAAGACGGACTCGTTGGGTCTAATAGCCCATTAATGTAGGTATTAACATCCCCTTTCCAAATCAAAAAGAAACATATGTTCATTTCTTTCTTCATCTTTCTTCTCTCCTCAAAATAAACAAACTCTAAAGTGGAAATTTGTCACAAGGGTCTCTTTAACAAGTGGAATTAGTTTCTAGGACACACAATTGAAATAATTACTTTCAAGGACAAAACACAAAATAATTAGTTTATAGGGCCTGAAAACCTATGAAATTATGTCCTTAAACAGAAAATGAACTGCTGACTTTGTCCTTGAAAGTATTTATTCTGCTGACTTTGGCCTTGAAAGTAATTTCTTTGAATGTGTGTCCTAGAAACTAATTGGACTGCAAAGTTTGTCCTTCTGGTGAAATGCCCCAACTCAATACCTAATTTATATATCTAAAATTACTCACCCAAATTATTTATAATAACCCGGGATATTGTACCAATTTATAATCGCCATTAAACGATTAATGGTGATTAAATTGGTTGTTAATTGCTGTTGGAATTTTTAAATCGAGTTGAAAATTCTTTTAATAATTTGATAAAAGTTATGCGGGCTTTAAAAATTGAATTTGTAGCCCATGTTTCTTTGTTTGGGGTTGTGGTATTTATCAAGGCCGATGCTCATTTTCCCCTTATTCATTTTTCATTCAATTCGTTTTAAACCCTAAACGTACGAAAGAAAATAAATGGCGTCCGTTCCTTTTCGTTCTTCTTCGATCTGTAATTAGGGCTTCTGGAATTCGAAGGTGCCAACTTCAACGGCTCGATCGATCGCTTCCTCGTTGTTCACTTCGGCCGCTTCTATTTGGTCGAGTTCGTCTCCGCTTCGAAGCAAGGTGAGTGATTTTATTCACTCACATCTAGTTTAAACCACTGATATTCATAACATTCGAATTCCTAATTTATGTTCTTTTGATTGTTGTTTGACTTAGTTTCGGCTGTTTGTTTTCGTTTCGATGTTGATTTTCAATGGGTCTTTTTTTTGTCATCACTATTTCGACTTTGGGTTTGACGATATTACTGTCGTTCATAACCCCACGATCTCGATTTCGGTTGCCAAGACGTCGAGTTGTTTTTGTTGTCTTTGGCTTTGAATTTTCTGGTACTTTGACTTCGGTCACTTTGGTTTTGTGATAGTATTTGGCTTCGGCCTCCATGGTGGAACTTGTTTCTGACCGTTCCAATATGTGTATACTGGGCTACTCGATTTCATGGCATTGATTTTGAATTGCATTAACTTCACAGATGTGAACAATGGCTTGTTTGGTTTATTAAATTGCATTTGGTGATTTCTTACTTCGTTCTTTGATTTTATGAAATTCTGATGGCTTCGGCCTTGACTTGAGACTTCTACATGTTGTTGCAGCATCCACTGTGTTGTTATTTGAGTTGATATTATTTGGAACTGCTATACATTTGAACCCCTGTCACTTGTTAATTTCGGCCACTTGATGCTGGTATTTATCTGAATGTTTTGTGTTGTTTTACTTTGAGTCATGTTGCTGTTGAGGTGTTGTATTGTTAGATTTTGATAAAAATTGCGTACCTGTCTCGACCAGTTGAGATAGTTTGCAAACTTGTTCATTATAGTTTGATCATACGTTATTCTGACTTGGTCAGTCGTTTGCTACTTGACTTTAATTGTAGCACCAGTGCACTTGTATGTGTGCTTATGTATACTGTTGCACATACTAGTCTGTGTCATTTTACCTTGAGACAATTGGTTTAACTTGATAGCTTCGAGCTCTGCATAGTGCTTATGCATTGAGTCATGTTGCTGTTGAGGTGTTGTATTGTTCGATTTTGTTAAAAATTGCCTTGTGCACTTGCTTTGTTGAATCAGGCCATTGGACCAAGTACTTGAATGTGTACTTGTTTGTTTGGTCTCTTGTCGGATTTAAATTTTGATTGTGCGGTCTAGTTTCAATTCATGAGCCTTGACTACACTATCTTCATATATTCTTCGATTTAAAACTGTGTGTGTACTATTTGATTTCGGTCATTTGTTGATGTTGAATCCTCTGTATTGTTGTACATCGAGCATTGTGCTTGTATCACTTGAGCCATTCGAGTCAGTTGGCATTTTTAATATATGCTCACTGCCTTGGTATTCTGTTATTTGATGCGCCTTGCTGTTTTGCCTTACTTTGGGGCACTGTCCAGTTTCGTGTAGAGGCTGCATGGTGTAGGTGCACTTGGATTTTGGTTATGAAATTTTGGGTTCTGCTGCACCACTTTTCCCTTGTATCCCTGTGGTGGCTGCAGTTTTCTTGTTGTAGTTGCCCTTGTATTCTTGTGGTGGTTGTAGTTTCTTTTGTTGCAATTTGGCCCTTGTTGTTTTGTATTGCACTGGCCACTGTATTCAATTGCATTTGGTCATTTGAGCCTTCGTGCTCGGCTGGTTCAGGTTGCATAATCCATTCTGCTGTGTCTTCCTGTTTGTACCACTGCCTTGTGCACTTGGTCATTCATTGTTGCCCGGACCTGACCTTGTGTTATTTCTTGGTATCGCCGTTAACTTTGGTTTGGCCTTGTAGTTGTGTTGAGTCCTGATAGTAGTGACTTGACCTCTACAGTCTCGACTTGCTGTTAATATTTGGAGTTGTGATGACGTCATCACTGTAGTGGCGAGGCAGTGCACGCGAGCGTGTACTGCAGCCACACCGTATTGATTTTATTGGTATTTCTTTTGCTTTTGATGCGTTGATCTTTTGTGTATTTCATGCTGTAGTGGCAAGGCAGTACACGCGTGCGTGTACTGCAGCACTACCAAAATTGACATTTTAATTGATATTTCAATTGTTTGAAATTATTTTGTATGTCCAATTCAATATATCTTAAATCGTATTTTGATTTGGTTTATTTTGTTGGTATCTAATTATCTTTTTGATAATTATATTATGAGTTTCTATTTATTTATTTAATAATTAGATTTTGTCGTTAATTGCCGTTTGGGCAATTCTGTTGTTTTCTAAATTATCTTCATTGATAACCCTTTTATTTATCTTCGTTGATAATTTGAATTTGTTGATTTGTTGTTTAACACTGTTGTGTGTTATATTTACCGTTATCCGATTTCTTATTAAGGATTGGATAGGTGAATTTATTTTGACTGTCGTCTAATTGTTATTTAATTATTATTGCTTCCATGCATTAATAACTGAGTTCGAATTAGACTGGCCGTGTATTATTTTCTTTTGAATTTAATACTCGGGTCAGACGAGTTATTACAGGTTGTAGATATCTTGCTTTGGGTTGCTGCTTGAGCTATGAAGTCTCTTCATATCTTTTGGAGTATTCGTTGTCATTTTATAGTAGCCAGTGTGTCTGATCTAGGATGATATGTATTCATGTATATTATTCACGATAATGTACTTGTATATGCAACTTCCAGTGTCGACAGTTGTAGTTATATCATATGTATTGTATCACGTGTATTGTAACTGACTTCAGTTATATATATATAAGATTTGATATTATCAGTGTTCCGCATTTAGTTTATCTGTGTTATTATTATATATATTATCCTAAACTATTATGAACCATCATAGTTCATTTTATATTGGAATTGAATATGTCGATGGGAGTAAATAAATCAGAGATGAAAAATAAAAATATATACCACTCCTATCGAGATAACCAATTCTAGTGTAAGGCCTAACTACGGATGGCCGCTCCTATCCAGCCTTATTCTTCATAATAACAGACAGTATTTTCTTTAATACTCTTTGTTATTGTGAGCATAGAGGTGGGGCGTCACAGTTGGTATCAAAGCTTGGGGTTTATGGACATAATATAAAACATAACTTAGATGGAACATGTGTTACAATTATTTGTTGACGTTTTATTTGTGCCTTGAGTCAAAACTAAAGTTTTGAAATTATAATGGAATTTTTAAATATCTTTATTTAAAAATAAAAGTGAAACGGTGTTTTGGTAATTGAGTAATTTGTGTTTTGTTTATCAGAGTGTGCAGCGGATACAGTGAGACTGTCTTCGCTGAGTACAGCTGATAACCTTTTTTATTTAAGAATCAAAATATGAAATTGAAATATATTTCATTTGTTGTTTACATAGGTGTGTTTATTTTGTTTTCTTTGAAAATTTCGAATCCGATTTGAGAATCCGAAGCGATTGCAGTTATGTGGTTTTGTTACGGTTTTAGCTTTTTTGAATTATCTTCCTTAAAGATATATTCGAGTGATTTCTTTGTGCATCTTGTAGTATGCGTGCAAATTTTGGGTTGCACGTTACTGCATTAATTTTACGTTGAACCGGTGTTTGGTTTAAACGTATTTTGTTGCCGTTATTTTTATATAACGGGGTTTTTACATTGGTGCTAAGTTTTGAAGCGCGGTGTTTTGTTGACATTTTTAATGAATGAAAATTCACTGGTATTATAATTTTATGCAAATTATTTGATGAGATTTTGACGTATAAAATTACTGTCGCTTTGACTTCAGTAACCGTCAAATTTAAAGTGAATTTTTAAGCGGTTATCCCGCAATGCTGATTTTGAGATCCGTTTTTACGGTGTTTTGAGAAGTGCAATTTCTTTATCGAATTTGCTACAGATGTTGCTACTTTAATCACGTATATTAAAAATCGTTTTAAAAATAAAATTGTTTACCAAAATTTCTATAGTTTGCGCTTTCAAAAGAATGATGAAGCAATTTAAACGTTTCAGCAAAATCGAGGACTATGAACCCTTACTTTTACTGATTCGCTTAATTCCGGACTTGTCCATTTGAGTACGTAAAATGTTATTTATTTAAAATACATGATTTTGCACCCTCAAGGAAACAATGAAGAGTATTAAACGATTTAGTAAAACTCGTGGTTATAGGACATGTGCGTTTGCTATTTTGGTTAATTCCGGACTCGTTAATTGAAATATTTGTTGTTTTGATGATTTTGATGATTTTCGTGTGCTTTCGAGCCACTATGTTGGACCTCTGGGTCATATGTTGGACCTTCGGGTCAATACCGGTATTAGACCTTCGGGTCATTTGTTGGACCTTCAGGTCATTTGTTGAACCTCCGGGTCATTTGTTGGGAGCCAAAAATATAGTACTTGGTAGGCTTCGGCCATTTGTTGATGCACGTGCGGCGTATCTAAAAACTCGCCATCTGATGGGATCGATCCAACCTTTTATGTTGATTTTCTAGATTATCTTAATTGATTTCTAGATATTTGTTGTTTCCAATTATCTATAGGTAATTGAATATTTGTTGATTCTAATTATCGTTTTTGATAATTAAATATTTGTTGATTCTGATTATCGTTTTTGATAAATAGATATTTGTTGACTTGAGATTTCTGATTATCGTTTTTGATAATTAGATATTTGTTGATTTGAGATTTCTGATTATCGTTTTTATAATTGGATATTTGTTGATTCTGATTATCGATTTTGATAATTTGATATTTGTTGATTCTGATTATCGTTTTTGATAATTGGATATTTTTTGATTCTGATTATCGTTTTTTATAATTAGATATTTGTTGATTTGAGATTTCTGATTATTGTTTTTTATAATTAAATAATTGTTGATTTGAGATTTCTGATTATCGTTTTGATAATCAGATATTTGCGGTCTTGCGATTTGTGATTTGTGTTTTCTAATTATCTTTGTTGATAATTAGATTTTGATGTTTGCTAGTATCGTATCGATAATTAGATATTGCTGTTTGTGATTCTGTATTCTAATTATCTAATTGATAATTAAATATTGCTGATAATCATATTTATTCAGTTTTGCTGTTTTCTGAATTATCTATTGATAATTAGATTTTGTGAGAATTTGTGAATTTCTTTTAAGAAATTAAAAGATTTCTTTGGTATTTGTCTTCTTGACCTTTATTTTTCTAGTTTAACCAGTTTATGTTAGAAAAATAATTGTTGTTGATGACCTTAATTATGAAAATTGCGGGGACACAATTTTTAAAAGAAGGGGAGTCTGTAACAACCCGGAATATTGCACCAAATTATAATCGTCATTAAACGATTAATGGTGATTAAATTGGTTGTTAATTTCTGTTGTAATTTTTAAATCGAGTTGAAAATTCTTTTAATAATTTGATAAAAGTTATGCGGGCTTTAAAAATTGAATTTGTAGCCGACGTTTCTTTATCTAGGGTTGTGGTATTTATCAAGGCCGATGCTTGTTTTCCCCTTATTCATTTTTCATTCAATTCACTTTAAACCCTAAACGTACAAAAGAAAATAAATGGCGGCTGTTCCTTTTCGTTCTTCTTCGGACTGTAATTAGGGCTTCTGGAATTCGAAGGCGCCGACTTCAACGGCTCGATCGATCACTTCCTCGTTGTTCACTTCGGCCGCTTCTATTTGGTCGAGTTCGTCTCCGCTACGAAGCAAGGTGAGTGATTTTATTCACTCACATCTAGTTTAAACCACTGATTTTCATAACATTCGAATTCCTAATTTGTGTTCTTTTGATTGTTGTTTGACTTAGTTTCGGCTATTTGTTTTCGTTTCGATGTTGATTTTCAATGGGTCTTTTTTTGTCATTACTGTTTCGACTTTGGGTTTGACGATATTACTGTCGTTCGTAACCCCACGATCTCGATTTCGGTTGCCAAGATGTCGAGTTGTTTTCGTTGTCTTCAGCTTTGAATTTTCTGGTACTTTGACTTCGGTCACTTTGGTTTTGGGATAGTATTTGGCTTCGGCCTCCATGGTGGAACTTGTTCTGACTCGTTCCAATATGTGTATACTGGACTACTCGATTTCATGGCATTGATTTTGAACTGCAGTAACTTCACAGATGTGAACTATGGCTTGTCTGGTTCATTAAATTGCATTTGGTGATTTCTTACTTCGTTCTTTGATTTTATGAAATTCTGATGGCTTCGGCCTTGACTTGAGACTTCTGCGGGTTGTTGCAGCATCCACTGTGTTGTTATTTGAGTTGATATTATTTGAAACTGCTATACATTTGAACCCCTGTCACTTGTTAATTTTGGCCACTTGATGTTGGTATTCATCTGAATGTTTTGTGTTGTTTTACTTTGAGTCATGTTGCTGTTGAGGTGTTGTATTGTTCGATTTTGATAAAAATTGCGTAGCTGTCTCGACCAGTTGAGACAGTTTGCAAACTTGTTCATTATAGTTTGGTCATACGTTATTCTGACTTGGTCAGTCGTTTGCTACTTGACTTTAATTGTAGCACCAGTGCACTTGTATGTGTGCTTATGTCTATTGTTGCACATACTAGTCTGTGTCATTTTACCTTGAGACAATTGGTTTAACTTGATAGCTTCGAGCTCTGCATAGTGCTTATGCATTGAGTCATGTTGCTGTTGAGGTGTTGTATTGTTCGATTTTGTTAAAAATTGCCTTGTGCACTTGCGTTGTTGAATCAGGCCATTGGACCAAGTACTTGAATGTGTACTTGTTTGTTTGGTCTCTTGTCGGATTTAAATTTTGATTGTGTGGTCTGGTTTCAATTCATGAGCCTTGATTACACTATCTTCATATATTCTCCGATTTAAAACTGTGTGTGCACTGTTTGATTTCGGTCATTTGTTGATGTTGAATCCTCTGTGTTGCTGTACATCGAGCATTGTGCTTGTATCACTTGAGTCATTCGAGTTAGTTGGCATTTTTAATATATGCTCACTGCCCTGGTATTCTGTTATTTGTTGTGCCTGCTGTGTTGCTTTATCTTTGGGGCACTGTCCAGTTTCGTGTAGAGGCTGTGTGGTGTAGGTACACTTGGATTTTGGTTATGAAATTTTGGGTTCGGCTGCACCACTATTCCCTTGTATCCCTGTGGTGGCTGCAGTTTTCTTGTTGCAGTTGCCATTGTATTCTTGTGGTGGTTGCAGTTTCTTTTATTGCAATTTGGCCCTTGTTGTTTTGTATTGCACTGGCCACTGTATTCAATTGCATTTGGTCATTTGAGCCTTCGTGCTCAGCTCGTTTAGGTTGCATAATCCATTCTGCTGTGTCTTCCTGTTTGTACCACTGCCCTATGCACTTGGTCATTCATTGTTGCCCAGACCTGACATTGTGTTATTTCTTGGTATCGTCGTTAACTTTGGTATAGCCTTGTAGTTGTGTTGAGTCCTGATAGTAGTGACTTGACCTCTACAGTTTCGACTTGCTGTTGATATTTGGAGTTGTGATGACATCATCACTGTAGTGGCGAGGTAGTGCATGCGAGTGTGTGCTGCAGCCACACATATTGATTTTATTGGTATTTCTTTTGCTTTTGATGCGTTGATCTTTTGTGTATTTTATGCTGTAGTGGCGAGGCAGTACACGCGTGCGTGTACTGCAGCCCTACCAGAATTGACATTTTAATTGATATTTCAATTGTTTGAAATTATTTTGTATGTCCAATTCAATATATCTTGAATCGAATTTTGATTTGGTTTAATTTTATGATTTTGTTGGTATCTAATTATCATTTTGTTAATTAGATTACGAGTTTCTAATTATTTATTTAATAATTAGATTTTGTCGTTAATTGTCGTTTGGGCAATTCTGTTGTTTTCTAAATTATCTTCATTGATAACCCTTTTATTTATCTTCGTTGATAATTTGAATTTGCTGATTTGTTGTTTAACACTGTTATGTGTTATATTTACCGTTATCCGATTTCTTATTAAGGATTGGATAGGTGAATTTATTTTGACTGTCGTCTATTGTTATTTAATTATTATTGCTTCCATGCATTAATAACTGAGTTTGAATTAGACTGACCGTGTATTATTTTCTTTTGAATTTAATACTCGGGTCAGACCGAGTTATTACAGGTTGTAGATATCTTGCATTGGGTCGCTGCTTGAGCTATGAAGTCTCTTCATATCTTTTGGAGTAGTCGTCGTCATTTTATAGTAGTTAGTGTGTCTGATCTAGGATGATATGTATTCATTTATATTATTCACGATAATGTACTTGTATATGTAACTTCCAGTGTCGACAGTTGTAGTTGTATCATATGTATTGTATCACGTGTATTGTAACTGACTTCAGTTATATATATATATATATATATATGAGATTTGATATTATCTGTGTTCCGCATTTAGTTTATCTGTGTTATTATTATATATATTGTCCTAAACTATTATGAACCATCGTAGTTCGTTTTATATTGGAATTGGATATGTCGATGGGAGTAAATAAATCAGAGATGAAAAATAAAAAATATATACCACTCCTATCGAGATAACAAATTCTAGTGTAAGGCCTAACTACGGATGGCCGCTCCTATCCAGCCTTATTCTTCGTAATAACAGACAGTATTTCCTTTAATACTCTTTGTTATTGTGAGCATAGAGGGCGCCACATTATTCATTAAATTCAATGAAATAAAGGTCTAAAGAGCTTAAAATGAAGAGGTATGTTCATATCTACCAAGATTACAACGATTCACAGAGTTTGGAAGCTATGCCAAACCAGGATAGTGAGAAGAAAAGGAATTTATAATCAATTAGAGACCAATTTGGATAACTATGTGACTGTGGTTTATTTACTTTATTATATAATCCTAATTATGCTTTTAATCCAATATTGATAGTCTATATTAATGAATGAACCTAGTTGATTTGAATAACATATGGATATATATTGAAGTTACGACCATGTTTGGGTTTAGAAATGATAATTGGTCATTAAAATTGAAATATGACCTTTATTGATAAGGAAGAAGATGATTATTACAATATGAGAGAACCATAAGAAGATGATAATCAATCCACGTAGGTGAAAAACATATGGATTGATGACACAAATTTATCAATAGGACGAATAGAACATGATTTCAATCCAATTAAATATATTGATGACTATAGAAGGTAATATAATTGTTTGCTCAAAAATTGGGCAAAGACCTTCAAATCATTTTTGGAAATCTTAATTGTTCATCATTGATGAAATGAAAGCAATCAACCCTTGCAATAAAGAGGATCCCGTAAACATTGCAAGGACAAAAGGGATTCTTCATTATCTGATTCAGATGAAGAAAGTTCATTTGATCAAAGACACGAAGATAGGAAGAAGAAAACACAGAAAAGGGTGTTGGAGATCAACAAGACAAAGTAAGAGAATTGGAGTGACTGCCCCTGTCGAACTATCGATTGGTTCTTATCGATCTGGAAGGATTCGTACCGATCGATCTAAGCCACATTTTGATTTAAGTGATTTTTAAAATGATGTAAACAATGTTGACGTAAAGGAAGGGCAGACTATAGGTCCTCAAGATGGTGTGGTCAGAGAGAATATAGTTGGTATTAATATCTCAGATATTGATTTTGAAGACAACAATTATATATAAATATAGTACTAATGTTTTGTCAAGTTGGATAGTATATATTGCAGAATATTATATAAGTATAAAATGATTAAACTTAAAGACTGATCGATATAAAGGCCAAGAATGAAGACTTAGAGATGATGATCAAGGTTCATTAGTTTAGAGACAAAAGACTTGAAGAGCTCAAGACTCTATGTTTAGTATGAGTCATTAGAACAAATTGTTAAAGCACCTGATAGCAGATGCCGATCTTTATCACAAATTTCTGATCTTTGATATTTTATCAAAATAAATTATATAAAGTTCAAAATATATTTTTATAGATGTTTTATAAAAAAAAGTATAAATTTAAAGTATATTAAAACTAAATGATTTTACAAATGTTTAGAACTTTGAAACATTTTTTACATGTTTTTATTTTTCAAAACATATAAATGAATGATGACATATACCATATAAGTATGTCGACATAGTGACTGTTGGTTGCATTTTTACTTTTTGAATAGAAGTGACTTTTGGACACACCTCTTTACGAATGGATACGCCTATTCATTCTCAATATAAAGAGGAGTGCAAACAAATTTTCTAATTAATTTTCTTACTTTCTGTTAGGAACTGGAGATAGTGGTTTTGATGACAACAACCTTTGTAACGTATTTTTTATAACTTATATACCAACACTATTGTCTAGATATGTATGAATGTTATTATGCATGACATATATAAAGCATGTACTGATTATTGAAGTCTGTACAGTATGAAGATCAAGAATGAAGAAATCAAGTTTGAAAACTCATGAATATCAAGATTAAGATTTCAAGATAAGTGTCTAGTTTTCTTAAAACTTCATAATAGCATGGAAATCTTCATTCCAAATTTCATTTGGGATGGAATCCATTTCTACCTCCTTAGTGGCTTACAAACCCACGACAAGTAGCTTACAAACCTACGACAGTGGCTTACAAACCCACGACAAGTAGCTTACAAACCTACGACAGTGGCTTACAAACCCACGAACATCATGCTTTTGTACAAGTTCTCGAGTCCTGATGTGATGAAATATTTTGCTGGAAGAAGCTTGCAAAACTACTTCAAAATGGTTTTTCAAATGATTTTCAAAAAGATGTTTTAGAATTAAAATATTCTTTGTTTTTGTTTTTAAATAAGCCCTTGTTTTAAACTTAGTTTGTTTTTAAAACTATCTTTTGGTTTTTAAATATTCTTTAAATATATATACTTGAGATTTAAAATTAAATTTATGTACATTCTAAAAATATATTTTTCTACTTTTCTTTATTTTAAAACATAGAAAAATTAGTTTATTTTACTTCAGAATTATTTCATCTTGTTTTCCTTTCAATACCATTTTCAAAACAAATTTTACATTGTTTTTAACTAAGAGATGTCGACATCATGGGATACCCCATGTCAATATGGTGGCCGTTAAATTCAAAAGTTTCAATTTTCAAAATAAGTGTCTATTCGTTTAAATCTCTTTACGAATGGTTATGACCGTTACTGGTCTATAAAAAACTTTCACAAATGAAATTTTTGACTAACTATTTTCTTCACTTCTTCTTCTATACAAATCCATATTCTAGATTTTTTATATTTTTAAGATCGTGCCGAAATTCTATCGAATTCTCAAGTGAATCAAATTAGAATCTCATTCTTGTTCAATTCTCCACCACTCTCGAATATCAAAGTGCTATTCAGAGTTATAGGATCAATTTATAATCAAAAGTTTATCGAGTCTCTCTATAAGGTGTGGTTGTGCCTGGAAATTAATTGGGTGATTTTGTGTCCAGTAAATCAAGAGAGTTTGCACAAACTCGAAGACAGGAGGGTACCTCAAGGCCTTTAGAAATTGAAGATTGTAATCTCGACATTGGTATAATAAAAATCTGTACGGGGTGTTTTCCTTGGTGTAGGAATGGACGTAGGGTAATTCTGAACCAGTATAAAATCCGGTGTGCTCTTTCCTCTTACTACTTTTTATTTACTTTCTACATCTGTGCTTGATTCTATGATTATTCTGTGGTTAAATTCTGCATTTGTGGTGTCATAATTTTAATTCAGTCCATATAAATCATAGAATCCATTAAACACTATTCACCCCAACCCTAGTGTTAAATTAGCCTTAAATTCTTAATCCGCACTCCCTTTCAATTGGTATCAGAGTGAGATTTTATAGTTTTCATAATATGAAAATTGAAAAGTTAAAAATGGCATTTTTAGAAAATTTTGTTAATACTAGTTTGAATTTGTGCATTTCATCAAAGTACCGTAAGTCTGCATATAGTTTTTATGAAAAATCAAGTTACCTATCGAATTGGTTTGTTATGAAGGAACAGACATGTTACATGGCTTCTGAAGAATCGAAAACCAATGGAAAAACTGTGTAATTTGAGAAAGATAAATGGATATTTGATCATGGCTGTTCAAGGCATATGAATGGAAATCCCGAGATACTCAATGACATTATATATCAAGATGTGGATTGGTCAACTTTGGAGATTACTCAAAAGGATATATGATAGGCATCGGTAATATCGGTAATTCTAAAACTCCTCTTATTTCTGATATTTTGCTAGATAGGAATTTAAAACATAATTTGCTCAGTATAAGTCAACTATGTGATAAAGGATTTAAAATTAAATTTGAAAAAGATAAGTGTCACATCGAAGATAATAAGTCAAATATTATCTTTGAAGGAATTAGGAAGAAAAACATTTACATCCTTAGTATGAAAGTTTCAAATGATAACTTATGTTTTTTGGATAATGTAAGTAACCATTGGATTTGGCATAAAAGATTTGCATAGTGTCTGTCACTGTGCAAGATACCAATCTCAACCTAAAGAAACTCACTTAAAAGCTGTTAAGAAAATTTTAAGATACGTAAAACATACTTTAGATTATGGTTTATTTTACCCTAAAAATGATGTATTTGATTTAATTTCATATTGTGATGCTGATTACGTTGGTTGTAAATCAGACCGAAAAAGTACAAGCGGAACTTGCCACTTTCGAGGACATTCTCTGGTTTCCTGGTTTAGTAAGAAGCAAAATGCTGTATCCTTGTCAACAACTGAAGCAGAATATATATCTGCTGCTTTGGCTTATTCTCAAGTTATATATATGCAACAAACTTTAAAAGATTTTGGATTAACTATAACTAACTCACCAATTTATTATGATAATACTACTGCAATAAACCTATCTAAAAATCCTACTCATTATGCTAGAGCAAAACATATTGATATTAGACATCATTTTCTTAGAGATAATATAAGTAAAGAAGTCATAACTCTTGAATATATTAATACTGAAAAACAAATTGCTGGTGTATTAACCAAAACATTAAATGAACAAACTTTACTAAATTTAGAAGAGAATTAGGTATATGTTCGTTAACTGAAATATAAATTATAAATAATACAAGTATAGTTAATAATTAATATAAATAAAAATTTCTCAAAAATTCAACTCGGACATGACCCATCCCCCTTTGTCGACATACAGGCCGAGATTTTCAAATTTAAATTTCCCTCTAAAAGAAGTAATTTTGTTATATATTTATATATTTCAACTTTTACTCCTTTTCTCTATTCTATTATCTGTAATAAACTTCTAAAATAGTAAATTAATGCCTTCCTCTTCTAATAATGAACCTTCTTTACCTACTTCTTCTCATTTTAGTCCTTTTCAATGTTCCACACGCTTACAAGTCATTAAATTATAAGAGAAGATGAAAGATTTGCTTCAAATGATAATGGAATCAACTACAAATGGTTAGAGAACAAGATAGGTAAGGCTGAACCCTTAGGAATTTACAAAACTTCCTTATGGATAACCATGCCAATCCCATTATCATTGAAGAATCATCACAAGCCATGGATTCTGAAGACGAAGAGCCTCTAGATGAACCACAAGAGGATCAAGAAGAAGAACATCCTCTGCCGAATCCGGATGTTCATATGGATGAAGATGATGGTGTGATTTGCATTGGGGAAGTCCCTTTTGATGCTAATGGGAACTTGGTCGAACAACGTGGAAACTTTTGTCTCCACTATCCAAATTGTTCGGTCCATAAATCACCAATAGTTAAGGGTCCTCGTTAAGTATTTTTTTTTGTTTTCTTGATTGTATATTGGTTTGTTAATTTGTATATAAATGTTATCTTAATGCTCTTCTAAAAACTTATTTGGTGTATAAAATCTTGAATTTCATCTAACTTAGGATGCTATATTTCACTCATACATAGTTATTATTCTTATGTCATATGTTTGTTTATCTCATTTTCTGCTAAATTCAAGGTTTATAGGTTTTTTTCTTGATGACAAAGGGGGAGAAGTTATATAAAATAGTAGGCTTGAAGTAAGGAGGAGTTGTTGGAGTAAGGGGGAGTTATGGTATGATAGAAGTGGTAGTATATTTTATAAGGTTCTCATCATCAAAAAGGGAAGATTGTTAGGAACTGGAGATAATGGTTTGATGACAACAACCTTTGTAACTATTTTAGTATAACTTATATACTAACACTATTGTATAAATATATATATATATATATATATATATATATATAAATGTTATTATGCAAGATATATATAAGGCAGGTACTGATTATTGAAGACTGTATAGTATAAAGATCAAGAATGAAGAAATCAAGTTTGAAGGCTCATGGGTATCAAGATCAAGATTTCAAGATAAGTGTCTAGTTTTGTTAAAACTTCGTAATAGCATGGAAATCTTCATTCCAAATTTCATTTGGGATGGAACCCAATTCTACCTTCTTAGTGGCTTACAAACCCACGACAAGTAGTTTACAAATCTACGACAAGTGACTTACAAACCCACGAACATTCTGGTTTTGTACAAGTTCTCGAGTCCTGATGTGATGAAATATTTTGTAGGTAGAAGCTTGCAAAACTACTTCAAAATGGTTTTCCAAATTGATTTTCAAAACTGCTATTCAAAATGTTTTAGCCTTAAAAATTATTTTTTCAAAATGATTTTCAAAACTGCTTTTCAAAAATTTTAGCCTTAAATATTATCTTTTCAAATGATTTTCAAAAAGATCTTTTAGCCTTAAAATATTCTTTGTTTTTGTTTTTAAATAAACTCTTGTTTTAAACTTCGTTTGTTTTTAAAACTGTTTTTTGATTTTTAAATATTCTTTATAATTATATATACTTGAGATTTAAAATCAAATTTATATATACATTCTAAAAATATATTTTTCTACTCTTCTTTATTTTAAAACATAGGAAAATCAGTTTATTTTACTCTAGAATCATTTTATCTTGTTTTTCTTTCAATATCATTTTAAAAAAAATTACATTGTTTTTAACTAAGGGATGTCGACATGGTGGCCGTTAAATTCAAAAGTTTTAATTTTCAAAAAAAATGTCTATTCGTTAAAATATCTTCACAAATAGTTATGATCGTTGCTGGTTTATAAATAGCCTTCACAAACGCATTATTTTACTAACTATTTTCTGAATTTCTTTACTTCTTCTTCTCCACAAATCCATATTCTAAAATTTTCATATTTTTAAGATTGTACTGAAATTCTACCGAATTCTCGGGTGATTCAAATCAGAATCTCATTCTTATTTGATTCTCTATCTTCTCTTGAAGATCAAAGTGCTATTCAGAGTTATAGGATCAATTTGTAATCAAAAGTTTATTGAGTCTATCTACAAGGTTTGGTTGTTCCTGGAAATCAATTGGATGATACTATGCCCCGTAAATCAAGAGAGTTTGCCCCAGACTCGAAGACAGGAGGGTACCTCAAGGCCTTAGAAATTTAGGATTGTAATCTCGGCATTGGTATAATAAAAATCTATACGAAGTGTTTGCCTTGGTGCAGGACTGGACGTTGGGTAACTACGAACTAGTATAAAATCCGATGTGTTCTTTCCTTTTACTGCTTTTTTTTTACTTTCTGCATCTGTGTTTGATTCTGTTATTAAGTTCTGCATTTGTTTGTATCATAATTTTTAAATTAGTCCATATAGTCTTAGAATCCATCAAACACGATTCACCCACCCCCCTCCCCCGGTTCTAGTGTTAAATTAGCCTTAATATCCTTAATCCGTTCTCTCTTTCACTTTAGTGGCAAGGGTATCACGTATTTTACAATCTTGCATGCCAAACCTTTTAAGTTCTATTTCTATATAGTTATTTTGTGATAATCCAAGAATACCCCATGAGCAATTATGATATATTTGGATTCCTAATACAAAAGAAGCATCCCCAAGATCTTTCATTTCAAAATCATCTGAAAGAAACCTCTTGGTTTCGTGCAAAATATGTAAATTATTATAGGCAAGCAATATATCATCAACATATAAAATCAAAAATATGAATTTGCTCTCACTGAACTTATGATACACACAGTTATCAATTATGCTTGCCTCAAAACCAAATGAGGTAACTACTTTATGAAACTTATGGTACCATTGACGGGATGCTTGTTTGAGCCCATAAATGGATTTCTATAGTTTGCAAACCATATTCTTTGGATTTCCAAACATAAAGTTTTCTGGTTGCATTATATAAATTGTTTACTCAATGTTTTCATTGAGAGACGCGGTTTTAATATTCATTTGATGTAACTCAAGGTCAAAATGTGCAACAAGTGCCAAAATTATTCTAAAAGAGTCTTTCGATGAAACCGAAGAGAAAGTCTTTTTAAAATCGATGCCTTCCTTCTAAGTAAAACATTTTGCTACAAGATGAGCCTTATATCTTTTCATATTACCTTTTGCATTCCTCTTAGTTTTAAATATCCATTTATGACCAATGTGTTTCTTACCTTCAGGTAAAGAGACAAGATCCCCAACTTTATTGTATTGCATGGATTTATACTCTTCATTCATAGATTCAATCCACTTTTGATAATTAGTATCTTACATGGCTTGATGAAAGTTGATAGGATCATTACCCACCAATTCATTATTATCCTCTATTTCTTGAAGAAATACCACAAATCATTCGTAATGGCATCTTTCCTCTCTCTATTGGATCACCTTAGTGGCAGTTCATTTTGAGGTTGTTGAGATTGTTCCTATGGAACATCATCCTTATCTTAAAGAGGGTTTTCTTTAAAATTGTTTTATGGTGGCTCCGGATCAACTTCTTCATTAATGATAGGAATGGTAATCTGTACATTGTCACAAGAAGTAACTGTAATAAGAATCATGGATGATGATTCCTCCTTAAAAACAATGTTCCTTACTTCATTTCTCCCCCTGACTTAACATCCTCAAAAAATGTTGCAGTTCCCATCTCAAAAAAATTCTTTAGTATGGGATCATAAAATTTATAGCCCTTAGATCGCTCACAATAACCAATAAAGTAGTTGCTAACTGTTTTAGAGTCCAATTTTCTTTCATTTGGCCTATAAGGCCTTGCCTCGGTTGGACATCCCTAAATATGAAAATGCTTTAGAGTGGGTTGTTTTTCTGTCCAAAGCTCATAAGGTATCTTGACAACTGATTTAGTGGGTACCCTATAAAGGATATAAATTGTTGTCTTTAACGCCTCCTCCTAGAGTGATTTTAATAAGGTAGAATGACTAATTATACTCCTCACCATGTCTTTAAGAGTTCTGTTTCGTCTTTCAGCAACATCATTTATGCTAGGTGGACCTGGAATTGTGTACTGTGGAACTATTCCATATCCCTCTAGGAATTGGACAAATAGTCCTAGACATTGTTCACCCGATCCATCAGATTTACCATAATATTCACCTCCACGGTCAGATCTGACAACTTTAATTCTTTTGTTGAGTTGGTTCTCAACTTCTACTTTAGATTTCTTAAACATCTCTAAAGGTTCTGATTTTATCATTTATAAAATATAGGTAGCCATATCTTGAGCAGTCGTCTATGAATGTGATAAAATATTGTTGACCATTCCATAATGGCATAGGGAATGATCCACAAATATCCATATGTATCAATTCTAAGACGTCGGTTGATCATTTGGCACCTATTTTCTTATGTTTGGTCGTTTTCCCTTGGTGCACTCTATACAGACATCGAAGTTTGAATAATCAACAGATTCCAAAATGCCATCTGACACAAGCCTTTGAATTCTAGTTTTAGATATATGACCTAAGCGCTTGTGCCATAATGTGGCTAAATTTTCCTTATTAGCTTTTCTTTTAGTACCATGCTGCAAGGATTCATAATAATAGGTATTAACATTAAGCATATATAAGTTATCATAAATATTGAGAGAACCGGTTCTAACAAGATTCGAATTTATTGATAAACTAAAAATATCATTCCTAAATGAATAAGAATAACCAGATTTATTCAACTTAGAAATAGAAACCAAATTCCATCTAAATGACGGTATAACAGAAGTATTAAATAATTCCAAATAAAACTGAATTCTTAATAACAACTTAAAATTCCCAATAGCCTCCACTTTAACCGATTTTCCATCACCTACATAGATGTATCTTTCAACATCAGTTGGATTTCGGTAGCTCAGGCAACCCTGCAAAGGAACACTTATGTGAGTAGAAGCGCCAAAATTTGACCACCAAGTGCTTCTAGGTACTGTTGCTAAATTTACTTCATAAAATACCAAAGCAAAGGATGTACCTTTCTTAACATGCCATGCGTGATATTTGGTACAATCTTTCTTTATATGTCCAGCCTTTTTACAAAAGAAACAACATAAGGAAAGTAACAACCATCAGCCTCCTTATGTTGTTTCTTTTCCGTTGGACCCTTAGTAGTTTCCTTATTCATCTTTCTCTTTTTGTCTTTTCCCTTAGGGGTGTATGACAAATGAGCACTTTCAGTCTTATCATGCTTCAATCTCTCTTATTCTTGTACATAATACGGAATGAGCTCATCAAGAGTCTATTTCTCTTTTTGATGGTTATAACTGACTTTAAACTAGTTGTATTTTGAAGGAAGGGAGATTAGTACCAAATGTATGAGCAAATCATCCGAACGCTCAAGCTTAAGTGCCTTAAGTTTTAAAGCAACATTAGATATTTCCATAATATACTCCCTTATGTTCCCTTTGCTTTGATACTTCATGGATATCAAGCGCTGCAAAAGCGTGCTTGTTTCTGCCTTATCGTTTTTAGCAAAACGTTTTTCAATCTCAGTAAGGAAATTTCTAGCATGGGTTATCTTTTCAGAAATCGCACCTCTAAATGCCTCTGGAATGCCACGCTTTATGATCATTAGACTCATGCGATTTGAATGATCCCACCTCTCAAAGTTCTTTGTAACATCAGAAGAACTTTCATCTGTAAGAGGGGTGGGTTTATTCATCCCAAGTGGAAGGTCAAGATCCATGCAACCAAGAATAAGCAATATATTCTCTTTCCAATCCTTAAAGTTTGTTCCAGCCAAAATAGGAATGTTGTTAAGATTGGTAGATACTATAGTTAAATTAGCTGTAATTTTAACATAAGAATCAATCAAATATGCTCACATGGTATAACAAAACCATGGGTAAATTCAAATAATTGGTAAGTCTCTTCTCAGGATACCTAGCACAACATCAATATCAAGTCTTTGGATAGTAATATTAATTGTAAGTGATACTCTTTTTGTACTGATCAAATATTGACAATAATTTCAAGTCAAATATCAATCTTACTTTGGGCCAATTAGATATTTACTTGCAAAACTATATGATTGTCACATATTTATCATCACACATGTATAAATGATTCAGTCAAATATTAGTCTTCCTTTGGGCCAACTAATATCCGCATGAATAAATACACATAAACATCAAACATTTTTCATGAATAACTAAAATAAAAGAGGTCACTTTGGTGACATATTATTTCAATTAGTTTACCTGTAATGTAAGATATTTACGGTTAATTTGCAAAGAGACACCAAATAGTATTTGAATTGGTTTATTTTAACTCATTCATTTATGTGTATTCCATAAACTTCAATTTTCCATTTTATACGTATTGAAAATATGGTTTCATAGCCATAATAAGAAAATTTTTGACATCAAGTAAAACTATAACAATACATAACAAATGGTATTTACAATGACAATTATTGATAAAATATTGCATACTTTATGTAACTATCAATATTCAAGATAAAAAAAATTAACATATCATGGTCTATACATATAAAATATATGTATCTATCAAATATAAATGCATCAAATGATAAATAATATGTTTTTTCTTATTCCAAATACAAACAAGCTACATCAATAAATTTATTACAACTAATGCATTTACTGCATTTATGATAATAAATTAACTAATTTATTACTATAACAACCACATTTAATGCAATTATGTTAAAAAAATAAATGCAATTGACTGTTATGTTGGTCCAAATGTAAACTAGTGTCATGTTAAAATTTATTTCAATAAAAAATAAACATAAACACATTCAAGAACATACTTTATTTCCAATTGACTAAAATTTCTGAAATAGCCCAAATACCTTAAATAAATATCCAAATTACTTAATCAAAAGTTAAGTACGGTAAAAAATAACCATAGAATCGGATTTATATTTCTTGCATAAATGGTTAAAGGAATCAGATCCGAACAAGCAGAATTAAATCATGAATCAATTATATAGATCTAAAACAAAGGCATCAAATGAATCAATAAGAAAAGAGCAAAACTCACAGATTCGAAATAAAAACATTAGATGAATCAACCAAAAATTGTAAATCTCAGAACTCTAATTTCAAATACAATTAAAATCAGGAAATTTCTCGATAAAATCAATGATGGGTGGCTCTGATACCACTTTTTCATGATTAATCTATATTAGATTTGAATATATATAACCGATATTGATTTGATTGAGAAATAAGTATATGAAATTAACAGCGAAAGTCATACCTGAATCCATCGATTCTTAATTGATGTGAAGATTAATTTGGATTAGATGTTCCAAGTTGACATAAGCTTAAATCTGTAAATTCTCTTTAGAAGAAGGTCGAGAGAATATGATAAGACTTATGTAATTTGGGGACCATAACCCTATATATATATATATATATATATATATATATATATATATATATATAGTGTGACATTTTTTTAGTTCTACCCTTCAACAAACTAAAATTGTCACTTCGATATCCACACGTTATAATTTTACATAACGAATACCCCTTAAGTCTTAATATGTTTATTCCAAAAAATAGATCACATAATTAGACTTAATTACAAGATAGCCTACAAATTCAAACATTAAAATATGTGGCTCCGTTATGTTGAATTATTCCAACAGCTACAGCATCTTAACTTTCCAGTCTTAACCAATAGTATTTCCCCCTTTCTTCTTGTAATTCCCCATATTTTGGAGTACCATAGTATGGGAAAATAAATAAATAATCCAACTACATTACGAGATATAATTAAGTAAGATATATTTATTAATTTGAACAAGAAATGAATTTAAGATGAAGAGTTAAGGAATTAGTTAGAATAAGCTAGAAAGAGACTTTAACCCAAGCCCAAATCATTGACCCTTAACCTTTTCACTTCTTTATACACTCACTCAAAAATAAGCATAGGAAAAGAGACTAGGCGGCCACATTTTTCAAAGAGAAGAAGAATAAAATCAAAGTAAAAGAAAGAGCTTTCATTCCCAAGAAGAGAAAGAGTGTTTTAACCAAGTCTTAATCAAACTTAGGTGAATAAAACTTTCTCTAATTCCTTCTAAACTTTTTTATGTTTGTATTGTATGTGTTTGTGATGTATATTGATTTTGAATGAGTTTTAAGAATGATAGAATGGTTTGACTCGTGTTTGGGGATTTAATGGAAATGATTTTAACATTTTAGGTTAAAAATGGATCAAACCTTCAACAAATCATTTGATGTTTTTAAATAACGTTTGCAGCATTAATTTTGAGTTAGATTTCAAATTTCATAAATTTTTTGAAATTGTATGAATTTTATATGAATTTTCTAAGTGGAAAAATGCTTAACTTAGGGATTTACTTATTTAAAATGAAAATTAATTATTTTGGCCAGAAATTTTATATGAGGTAAATGAAAGATAATCAAACTTTTTTGAATTTTTTCAAAAATTCTTTGAATTAATATGAATTATTTTAAAAAGGACAATCCTAAATACTAATAGTGATTACAATAATTAATTAGTTTGGTAATTAATAATTTTGAAAAGAGAACTTCCAAGATCTAAGCTAACCAATTAATTTTGATATATAATAGGATTTGGTGAAAAGTGGTTACTTTGAATGGTAATAAAATAGTTTTTATATTTATTTTCAAAACTTCCACTTAAACACGTGATGAAATATTAAGTGTCAACCTGCGATAGCTTATGAAAGGTTGACCCTCAATGGCTCTTAGCATGCGATAAGTTTAGGCATGTGATAGCTCGACATACTAGTTGAGGATGTGATGGCTTGACCCTCGATACTTTTTGGCATGCAGTGAGTTCAAGGATGCGGTGTCTTAGCATGCAATAGTTTGACATGTGATGGCTTGACCCTTGATAGTTTTGGGCATGCGATAGGTTTAGGCATGTGACTGTTTAGACATGTTGTAGTTTTGACCCTTGCAAACTTTAGCATGCAATTGCTATAAACGCGTGATAGCTTTGAGACACAATTGAACATACCATAGCTTAACCTTCGATGGCATTGAACTTTGGCATGCGGTAACTATCTAATGTCAACATGCGGTAGCTACTGATGCTAAGAATTTCTAAGTAATCAAATGGATTTTTGTGGCACTTTGAAAGCCATCTTCCTAAGTGATGGTTGTGAATTTTATAGGAATGAAATAACCATAACGAGTATAAGTTAAATCAAAGTAACTTAAGCTTGAGAAAGCTAAGAGATGATATATATATAGTATCATAATAATAAAACATTGGTGTAAGGCTTTGTGACAATTATATGTCTAAAAACGACATTAAATTTTGGTAACATTGAGGGCCTTTGTGGCAACCATATGTCTAAATACGACATAAATTTTGATGACTTTGGTATAAGGGTTTGTGGCAACCATATGTCTTAAAAGTGGCATTAAATTTTGCAGTGTTGGTGTAAGGCCTTTCTGACAATCGTATATCAAAATACGACATTATATTCAATAACTTTGGTATAAGGGTTTATGGCAACCATATGTCTTAAAAGTGGCATTAAATTTGGCAGTGTTGGTGTAAGGCCTTTCTGACAATTGTATATCAAAATATGACATTATATTCGATAACTTTGGCGCAAGGTCTTTGTGTAAACCATACATCCAAAAACAAAATTATATTAGGTAACTTTCATGTGGCAATTTTTAAAATCTAAGGTATTGATTTTGATGACAACAACCAAATAAATGTTGTTACCGATATATTTTCAAGTTATATAGTATATTATGCAGGATATCAGGAATATTTAATAAGTCTATACAAGTGATGATTGAATAAAATCTTAAAGAAATGATTGGTATAAATCAAAAGTTGAACGATGCATATTTGAATACTCATGTATTTTTAAGAGTTAGAGAATAAAAGCATGTATAGCTCAAGATATTTGTGTTAGTATTTTATCGAGCCTTAGATTCAATGTTAAAGACTTAAGTAGTATCGAAAATTATTTTCCATTCAAAATACTTTTATGAAAGAATAATGTTTAATTTGTTTATAAAATCAATTTTAATAGAGTTTTTATAAAGAAATATAGTTGAAGTGTTTTTAAATTTTCAAAAGAAGTAAATTTTGGCATCATGCTTTCACGAATGGAAGCAACTCTTCAATATCCATATAAAGGCCTCTAATTTTGAATCTTTAACAACATTTTGACTACTTTCTTAATCATTGTCTTCTCTCTCATCTCATTAAGATTTCAACAAAGTGCTATCGATTTCTACATCAATTCTCTTTCTCTACATTCATACAAAAGAACAAAAAAGATTCACTTCTATATCAGAGAAGATTCACTTCTGTTCTACACCATTAACTTGTTGATCTTCACTCAATTGTACTTAAAAGCAAATATATTCAACTACTGAAGATTCAAAGGAAATTATATCAAAAAATTTGACAATATAATTGAAAGATTTGATTCCTTGTAGTCCACTAATATTACTTGCAAAAGGGTGATTTTAACCACTCAAGTGAATGTCAAGACGAGATTGTAAAGGGAGTTGTTATGCCTCCTGAGTCAAAGAATGGGTGTTCTAGTTATCCGAGTCAAATTCCGAAGAGTGTGTTGCTTACTCGAGTCAAATTTCAGTAAGTGTCCTTACCACCTTAGCCAAAGTCAAGAGGTGTAAAGGGTATTATTGCCACCTGATTTAAAGTCAAGATGTGATTAGTGAAATTCTTTACGGAGTGCAAGACTGGATGTAGATATGGGAACCGAACCAGTAAAAAAATTCCCGATGTCTTATTTACATTTATTTATATGGCATTTACTTACTATTATATGATTGTTCTATGATTAAGCTATTACTTATGTTTTAATTTTCTATGATAAAGTTTGAAATTTGCAAGTGTATTGATAAAATGTTTAAATCACTTTTCACCTCCCCGGCCCTTGTAGTGTAAAATAGCCTTAAGATCTATTCTGTCATAGTGTAGATTAGGTTATCACACTTATTATTACCCTATCTACAGCAACCATATGTCCAAAAATGGCATCATATTCGGTAATTTTGGTGTAAGGATTTTGTGGAAACCTTTTGACTAAACATGACATTATAATCAGTAACGTAGATGTAAGGTCTTAGCGGCAGTCGTTTGTCTAAAGCGATGTTATAGTTGGTAATAGTGGTGTAAGGCCTTAATGGAAATCAAATTATCTATTGATGATAAAGATGAGTAACTTAAATGAAGGCTTAAAAGGCAACCCTGAATGTCCAATCTCGACATTAAATGTAGCTAGATTAAGACCTGTATGCCAATTTGAAATGAACCGACTATAGAAACTAGTCAGAATATAGCGTGAAAGGAATATCTCATGCTTATGTTGAAATTGATGGCTTGAGGTCTAATCATGATATGATTCTTATTATATAGTATAATGTTGATTGAAGTAGTGAGGGGGAAACCCGTTCTATGCTTCAATGGCATGGTTTATCCGTATATTTTGTTATTATGGTGTATTACTCATAGCAAGCTTTGTGTATGATCCGTGTTTTTATTATTCCTCATAAAATTATGGGTACTCATTCGAGTGGGCTAAGTTTATTTGTAAGACAGGTTTCCATTTGAAGATGAATAAAGAAAGAGAAAATGAAGTAGGAGATTCGCTTCCTAATAAAATTTATTTTGAAATTTAAATGTTTTTAAAACTAGGATATATAACTAGTTAAGTGTTCATGTCGACATCTTCATGTGTTGGGCATGACACTAACATTTATATTCTATTATATTTTCCCCTGCGAAGATAAAATTGGGTTAGTGAATATGAAATTACTATGCAAAAGAAAAAAATTATGTAATAAAATTATTTCAGTGCTCTATTTGATTAACGTTGTGAAAAATACATATCTCATTTATCGCTTACAAATAATTTTGGTAATGACTACAACATCAACATCGTTCATTTTAAAATAGAGGATGTTACACTTTTGTCATAATTTCTCATCAATTATTAACGACTACAAAATATAGTAGTCTACAAAAAATGATATTATACAGTATCATTATTTTTATAAGAAAGTATCAGCTACAAAAATGATACTATCTTGTAGCATTGTAAGGTAATAGTTAAATAAAAAACAATATTTTAGAAATAATAGGTATAAAATGCTACTACACGGTACCATTATAAAGAAAATAGAAAAATGTTATATTCTTACTTTTTTGATTCAGTAAATACAAAATGCCACCAAGCGGTAGCATTTAAATATGTTGCTATGAGGTAGATTTTAAAAATAAATACTATATATATTTTTTACTTCAATAAATAAAAAAATTATAATTCTTTAGCATTATAAAATAATTTACGGAAACCATAATATAAAATTTTGAAAAGCAAAAATAAAAATTATATCAACTTCATAAAAATCATAAAATGCTAACTGAAGGTACAATATAAAAATTACAATTAAAAATGCGACTAGTATATGACTTTATAAGCTAATGTACAATTCATCTAAATTTAATACAATAATTCATAAAATGCTATCACAAAATCATAGTGTAATATAAGATTATACACTTCAATTAAAAAATGATATTACGATTCATAAAATACTACCAAAAGAATCGTCCTTTCTTTAACCTTGGTCGTTACTGTGAATGTTATCCTCTTCGAATCTTGTCTCATTCTTCTATGCTCTAGCCACCCCTTCATCGACACCGTTGACTTCAACCCCTAGTTTCCATTCAATCCCACTCTCCCTCCACTAGCGATGTCGACCTATTTAGATTCCGTAATGGATTGTTGTGAGAAACTTCATGTCTTCAAACAAAGTTTTGGACTTCTCCTATATTTTCTAGGAAATTTTGTCTTCGACATTGAAAATTAAAGTGATTTTCTTAAGACCAAAAATGACTTAAAATATGCCTTGAATCAATTTTCTTGATAACACAAATCTAAACACGGGAAAAATAAAATGTTAGTATTAGTTTAGTCGGTTGATTAGGGAACTGAAATGACTTTGATGCGCATCGATAAGTTGACACTTCCTTTAAAAGGTTGTTCGCTCCCACTCGAAGAGAGTTTGCTATAAGGTTCAAGCAAATACTTTTTAAAAATACAACAAACCCTAGAAGGAGGAGCGCAGATAACAATTCTAAATTCCTCGGAACATAATTATTTTATTTGGTAGAGAGTATATATTTTTCAAGACGTAGGGGACGAAGTATATATAGAGGAGCATATGACTTTCATATGATCGCTACTGTTTAAATGAACAGCTATGTTAGTTTAAAATTCAAAAGAAAAATAGTAACAGACATATCTATTCAAAACAATTCTGATCGTTGCAGAGACCAAGAAAATTTCCAAAAGTGGGACCGTGTAGGTGCATGTGAAGTGCGTGATAATTGAGTTTGGAAATTCACATGCGCTCATAGGCTTCCTGGCCCAGCATATACCATTTATACTTTGTTACTAATTCAACTGATAGGCACATTATCAATTGGTATATATTTCCCATTTATCATAAAATTTAGTCGTTGTGGGACTAAGATAAATTAAATTTTCTTTTGTGCAATTAAATACCCAACAATCCCCACTTTATTATACAATTAGTCCTTTTGATATTATCTTAATCTTAACTGATTGCCAAATCCTAAAAACATAATACAATATTACATGAACGTAAGAGGGGGTTTATGACTTAAACCTTCAATCAATACAAAATATATCAAAATTTCATCAAAGCAATATGTAGCCTCAACTTTTAACTTATTGCTCTTTATAATAATACCAGACATGATATGCATATAATGTCTATATTAAAATAATTTCTTAATTTTACTCAACACGATTAAGGTCATGTGCTTGCTTCATAATTTCAGTAATGATCCAAAGACAACCTAAAACTCTAGCGAGGAGCGACACCACTCCTATATTCACATAAGTGAGGTTATTTTATATGTCCTCACTGTTGGAACTGGTTAGCCCGCAACGGAGTTGTGGGGTGAATTTCAAATTTTGGATTCTTATTGGGCTTATGTAGTCTAAATGTAAATTAGATCCAATCTAATAGAATTAAATAAAATCATATTTTATTTAATTTGGTAAAAAACAATTTTTAGTTTAATTTAAATTTTTGTGTAATACAATGGATGTATCAAATACATTCATGTGTTTAACAGTAAAAGCAACATACAAGCAGTACAATATATATGTATGTATGCATGCATGTATGTATGTATAATCATGTAGAAGTTCAAAGATAGAAACCTTTTTATTCTTTCTATTAACACAATTAAATAAATAAGGGAAGACAAGACCATAAAAGTGAAGAGAGAAACGTTGCATCTCTCTCTTTAAATAAATTAATTGACATATTAAATGACATTTACGTTAGAATTCACACATGCCTTTGTTATCTAAAATTTATTTTAAAGCATGTAAGAAATAGTAACATGCGTATATATAAGTTCAACGTACACTTACGCATAATATATTAAAATGTATTTTACTAATAGACAAAAGTTAACATATATTTACAAATGGACAATTAATGAATTAAGATTGACATTTATGAAGAAGGAAAGGTAGAGGACTTTCCTCCTTCCAAACATATATGCATATAAAATTAATTTTAGCAATTATAATTTTTATAAATCTAGAATTAACAAAGATGGATCAAGTTTCATCTTGGGAAAAAATTAAAAGTTAAAATTGTGATGTTATACAACAGTAAAATTTATAAACCTTATATTAAAACAACACACACACACATATAAAATTACAAGCTACGTTTTAAAATTAAATAACAAATGAATATGTAAAGGTGGTGATTTAGCATGTGTTAGAATTTGAAGTTAACAAATTCACACAAAAGTTCGATTATGCTTTTTTAACTTTCAAACAAAAGTACACATAAACAAAAAAAATTATATTCAAACTACAATCATATAAAACTTATATTCAATTCTCTAATGATTTTAAATAGACAACACATGTAATTTATATGGATTGAAACAAAATAACATCGTATAAATAAATACTTTTAAAACAAGAACAAACGAGGCAACCTAGGCACATATAAACTCATGGTAAAATTTCATATCTAAACTGTATGAACAACTAATTAGATGAGATGTAATATGTCATAGCTCTTATGTTAAGAAGATGGAAGGGAATAGCACAAAATGGATCTGAATCAAATTAATTTTATAAACATATATTATTGAAGATGTGACAAAAAAGGGAATTAGTTCAAGTTAAATAGATAAACTTATATTCAGATATGATATGCAAGAGATCTAATCATCAAATAAGAAGATTAAGCGAATAAATAAAAGTTGAAACTTTTACCTTAAGATGTGGCCAAAAGAACACACGTTGAATGATGATATTTCAAATCTTCGAGATCCACATCCAATCCTTGCAAGAGGTGGATGAACCACTTGTGTTTCATTATTATATTTAATATTTGCATCCGATTTGAAGTTGAAAATTTTGGAAATGTGATATTATGGAATTTTAAGCAAATAATATACGACAATCTTCTTTTATAAATTATTTAAATTTGGCAAATTATTCTTTTAAAACAAATAATAAAGGGTTGTTTATATGTATATATATAAGTAGATTTTAAATAGAATTATTATTTTTCAAATAAATAAATTATGTGTTGTTCATATATGTGTGTGTGTGTGTGAGTTGATTTTAAATAAAATTTGAATTTGAATATGAAATTCAATTAGATAAATATCTTAAAATAAATTGGATTTAAAAATATATATAATTTTTATTAGTATATAATTAGTTTATATTATTTTATTTAAAAGACTTTATAAATATAAATTAAGAAATGTATTAACTAAATAGAAAATAAATATAAAGATTTATAAAAACATATTAAAATAATAAATACATGCATAATACAAGTGTAGAGTTATTAGCACGTAGTTTTACAAATGTAAACAAATATTATCATGCAAATTACAAGTATCATGTAATTTCTTTTCTTTTCGTTTTTAAATAAAAGATAAATCAAGTTATATATATATATATATACCATCCTCTTCTCTATTCTTTTTCTATCTTCATTTTTCAAAACTAAGAAAAATCAAAAGCCTGTAACAAAAATAAACAAACCAGAAAAATCTAAAGCAATCAACTATCTCAAGTCTCAGCAAGTAAATTCATTTCAGTTTTAAAACAAGATCATCTTAACTATCAAGTTTCAGATCTAAAAGTGATTTCTAGTTTCCAGCTCAAAATCTAGCATTTCCATTTTGAAAGCTCTCTGTCCAAGCATTTTTTTAGGTGAGTAAACTTTTCTTAAAACCTTAAAATCTGTTAAAAACTCGTTGCATGTGATAATCGTTGAATGTTATGATATGAATATGCTTTGCATGGTTGTGTAGATGAGATTGAATGTACACATGTAGGTGATATAAGTGTGCATGTCTGAGAACAAGAAAACTTGCTCTGTTCTTGTTTTTTTACAGGCTTTAAAATCTTTCAAAAATCAAGATCTCAACCTCTAAATTCTTTTAGACCTTGTTGTTCAAACAAAAATTGTTTGAAATAGTAAGATCTTAAACTTGAAAATAGTTTTAAGTATGATTGTTTGTATATATCTGGAAAATCAAGAAAAAACAGTGGAAACTTTAAAACATGATAAATTCAAACATCACGATACTTTGATTCACTTATAATCGAAATCACCTTCGAAAATCATCAATTTTAAAAGTTAAATCAAGATTTTTAGTTTGGTTTTGAGTGAGAAATTCATGATTGATCAGATTATAGGTTTTGGGGCTTTTCTGGAGATTGGAGGACTTGGGAAAGTCGGGATCGCTACTGGAGTGGCGAGGAAGTAAGTGAGCGAGGAAAAAATGGAAGTTGGTTTTATTAACCACCGTGGCGGCGACTAAGCGTCGGAGTAGGGTTTAAAACCCAGTTTTGGTCGAGGTTGAAATTGATCTATTGCAGTGTCATCGAAGCGTCGGAGTTCATCGAGTGTGGGAGAAATGAAGCGTGGATGGCTGGCGAAGATGTGGACGGGGTTTCGTGGTTGCTGGTTGTCGGAAACGTCGGGTCAGGCGGTTTTGGTCGATTGGGTTTGTTCCAGTTGTTCCAGTTTTTGCTCGATTTTGATTCGTGTTCAATTTTTGGGTATTAGATGGTCGGACGCTTTGAGGAGGTGGTCGCCGAAATGTGAGGAGTGACGGCGATGGTCGGAGCGGCGAAGTTTAGGCATGCACGTGCACGAGTGTCAAAGGATTGATCTGGTGTCTGTGGTTTGGGAAGAAGGGTTGGGTCTCGTGGAAGATCTCGGGGAGATGTTGATCTGGCTCAGGTTTGTCTTCGAGTAAATACGCGAGTGGATTAACTTGTTATCAGGTTTTCAAAATTTAAAGTTTAAACATATCATATTTTAAAAAAAAGTCTCGAGGCTGGACTCGGGTAAGAACCGGGTTGAACTCGGGTAGATAATTTTAACAGTTTTTAAATTTAAATTAAGCAAGTTTTTTTTAAATTTAGAAATAAATCAAGTTTAAGTTATTTCTTAAATCAATTTTTTTTTATAATAAATGCTTTTAAATAATTGGTTTAAGAAGTTGTATGATTTATTTTATTAAATTAATTAAGATAAATTCTTAAGTTTATTTTAAAAGCTTAAATTAAATGGTTTAATCAAATAGTTAATTAAAAGATAAAATGTTTTAAATTTATGTGTTAATGATAATTAAATAATTAATAAAGATAAACCTTTTATCTTAAATTTAATTAAGAATTTGGGTAATTATAGATTAAATTAAATTAATGAAGTAATTAAAGAGAAATTAGTTAATTAATAATTAAGGAATAATTAATTAATAATTAAGGGTTATAAATTAATTAATTAAAGATTTATCAATTGGTAATTAGAGATTAATTAGTTAAGTAATTAGAGATTAATTAATTTATAATTAAGGATTAATAAATTAATAATTAAGGATTTATTAATTAATAATTAGGGTTAATTAATTATTGATTAAGCTTAATTAATTAATAATAAAAGGATAATTAGTCAGTAATTAAAGATTAATTAATTGATTTATAAAAGCAATTAAAGAATGTTTAATTAGTTAAAATGGTTTGTAATTAATTAATTAATGATTAATTAAGCAGGTTAGGTAATTAATTCATAACTGATTAATTTAATTTGAGTTAATTAAATTAACTGTAGTATGGATTAATAAGTCTTGCTTATGGATGATTGATTGTATAGAATGTCTGGATCGGTATTTATAGTATGATAATCTGTGATATCCTGTGATACGATATACTTTGGATATAACTGTGATAAATGTGTGTTATTTATCTATGATGAATGCTGCATGTATATAAAGTTATGAATGTAATTAAATTGTTTAAACTTTAAACAACTTGGCCTTAAAAGAAACGTTTGGATTTCGATGAGACCGGGATCGGATATCAAATTTGTTATCCGAAAACCACATCGATCCAAGTTAAACGATAGGCCGTGAAATCTAAAATGAAGATCGAGATGAAGTTTCAGAGTGCAAGGACTATTGTCGTTAACTCTAAGGGTGATTCCAAAATAAGTGTAGCAAGTTAGTGCCTTTAGTTTCGTTCGAACCCGGAATGAACTTGTATGGATGAATGTTAACAGACCATTGTCAATGGAGGACGATGAGCATTCCAAGATATGTGTTCTAAAAGGTAATAGTAGCCTCAAGCCTCATCAAACAGGAATGGCTAAAACAGGGAAGGTACACGCAAGGCTAAGTGGGTAGCACCCAAGTAGGATAAGATTTTCCCCTGTCTAGAGGTCCCTTTATTCGGCTGTGTGGGCGATTGTTGCCCACAACCGTGGGGTTGTCTTATTCGGACTATGCAGTAAGGGGTGGCTCCGGTCTTGTATTGCAGAGGATCAGGATGGATCCTCGGTACAGTGATCTAGACCACGTACTGTGATAGGCGGTACCCCAGTAGCCCTGCCTTTGTATGGAATCCAATCTCCAATAAGTGATCTCGGACTTGATTGTATACCTATGTATGTTGGAATTTAATGAATGTAACAATTTCGGATATGTGAATATTTATTTGAAAACCCTAGACATTATTATAATATAACCAAATTTTCTATCAAATGTTTTGGTTATCGTAAGGGAAAAACTTGTCCGTGTTTATTTGCGGAGAGTCTTACAAGATACCTTCTATTTTAAAGGTTTTTCAAGTTAAACAACTTAACCGTTTACTCACACCAGACTCATGTCTGACCCGAAGTTTATTCTATTTTTTTAAGCCCTTGGATTTTTATGAGTAGCCAAGTGATCATGTTTGCTTGGCGAAATTTGGAAAAGCTTGGAGCAGGAGTCTTGGCGTATCTATATATCTATTTCCGCTGTGTTGGTATTTTTTGTCTATTGTATTTAGAATATAATGAATAGACAAGTCTTCACGACTGTCTACTGTGATGTTGTAACTATATTAACTTTGATGTGTCACGACTATGTAATAGTTATGTGATATATTATATTTTTTCGTTTTCGCTGTGAGATTCTGATGTTGTTGTTTCTTTCTTTCTATCTATTCTTTTTCTACCTATTTCTTTCTTATTGACGACACGTCTTTCTTTGTAATGAAAGGCGGGTCGTCATAGGAAATTTTATTTTATTTATTGCCATGAAAGGTTAGAAGAAAAGAAGGAAGAATGAATGAATGAGAAGAATTGGTTATCTATAGAAATGAATTAGCAGACATGTTTTAATTAAGAGAAAGAAATCTTTCTCATTCTTTAATTAAAACTTCCTCTAATTAATTCTCTTGATTATCCCACTCTCTCCACTCTTCTCTCTTCACATGATATGACTGAAATCACATGTCATCAAATGACATAAAATTTCCATAAATCATCGCATACAATTGTTATTTTTTATTTAAATTACATCGATATCGTATACCAATGTGCGTTAAATATAGCCTTTATAAATGCATTCAAATAATTAAAATTAACTTCCGAACATCTATTAAATTAAATATTAATTAATATTTCTTAAATATTAATTAATTTAATCAATTTGAAACATTTTATAAATTAATTAAATCATGTGGTTTTTCAAAGAATTCATCATTACGGTTGTGCGATTCAAAGGTGTAAATTCAATCAGCGATTAATATCGAATAATTCAAATATTAACATTTACATGTCACCTTAGTTAGTGATGTGATATTTTGGCTGAATTTATCACTTAATATCTTTTTAATAAAATCTAATTTTACGTGTTATAAGCAGTACCTAATCTTGATGATTATTTACACCAATTATCTTCGTCAAAACTATATCATTTTGGACTAATGGAATTTAGTAATGGTCAAAATTCCAATATCGTCTATATTCAACTTTATAGTCCAAATACAAAGTCTTTGGTTCAATAATAACAATTATTATTAACCGAAATGCTCTGGCCAAAGACTTTGACTTTTAGTTGATTTTAGTTGACCATGATACTAAGCTCTTTAACCAAGGAGATGAATCATCTCTTGAATAGTGTTTCACTTCCAATACTTCCACTCAACCTAGGTATAGTCATTCGATGGACGTGGTGCCATGATTTAACTATAATCAAAGTGGATCTTCCGTGTTGAAGATTGACAATATTCTCCAATCAAGAGAACTGTGTAAATTAGTCTAGTCGATACTTTCGGATTGACCTTAGTTATATTACCCAAGAGAAAACTATCGAGCAAGTCATTTCATAGTTACCCAATAAATATCAATATGTAACCTCTTTGTGCCCCCATCGGTCATGAGTAATATACTGTCTAATATTTGGAGAGCATTACGTATTGTAGTCTTAACAGATACATCGATATCCAGTTCTGATACATCTTGACTATAAATATTTAAAATGGTATATTTATTTTCATTGTGATAAATTACCCATGGTTACAACATTTTGTAACTATTACCACAAAACATACCATTTATCTTCCTATTAAATATACTTTTAATCAATAAATAACACATTATACAAGTATATAATAGAAAGAAAACACCTTTTATTTCAAATAAGGTTGGTTATCGAGTTAGATATATATGACAAATTACATATACCCTTAGGCATACCCCTAATTCTATCGCTCACTACTGGGACACTTCATAACATCATTAAGAACAATTTTCAGCCTCCTAATCGCAGTGTGTATGATAATTCCAACCTCTTGCAAGACTAAGCATTCATTTATGATTAGCATTTCTCAATCACTTCTAAACAACTTGTTGTTAACCTTTAAACCTTTTACAAATAGGAGTATTTGTTTGTGGGTGGGTTACCGTTGTTTGTGATTTTTATTTTAATCCCATTTCCATCGATGTTCCTTTCATTACATCTCTAGGTAGGCCTTTTGTGAAAGGATCTACCAATTTCTTACAAGTTTTTACGTACATTATTATGATAATTCAATCTCTGATCAATTGTCATACATATTCATGTCTTAAACTTATGCGTCTAGATTTTCTATCATAAGTATTACTATAAGCCTTAAATAGAGTAGTTTGACTATCACAATGTATAGAGATAGGAGGCATGGGTTTAGGACATACCTTGATATCCAATAATAAATCCCTAATCCATTTGGCCTTTTTACACGTAGCAACCACTACTATAAACTCTGACTCCATCATCAAGTGTGATGTTAGAACACCGATTTTAAGTTTTAATGATGACAATAATATCTTTGTATGTTTCTAATTTATAATATTATCTAGGTATAAGAAGACCTTGAATCAAAGAATCAAGGAGAAAGCAATGCAGATCATTTACATTTCAAAAGCTATGGAAATACATATCATCAAGTTAAATGTATGTATTTGGTCTTAGATACACTTGTGAAATCTCCTTGTGGTTCATATGCACACGCACTCCTATATACAAATGTTTTCAAGTATTAAAGAGTTGGATAAGTTGTTACAAACTATTTTTTTTATAAAAAACGGCTTTTACATAGTTCAATTGACTGAAAATATTTGCAGTCGACCGAACACCTATATTTTATTATATATACTTGTTTTCAAATTTTGCCACATAATTCAATGTTCTTATTCAATAGACCGACTTTTTATACTCAGTCGACTGATTATCCTGTAACAGTTATTTTCTAAAACACCTCGGATAGCTGTGATTGTTCATGAGCATCTCTATGAAGGTAATGGTTGTTTTCAAACGATTAAAACTATTAAATGCAACCCTTTGGTTTCTGTCTATAAAGATCAACTTTTGAAGTCATTATCAACTTTCCTTCTAACTTTCTAATCTCACTTTCTTGACCTCTATTCTCTTAAGCGTTCTCAAATTTCATTGCATTTAAACCATATTCTTTACACAAGAATCATTTGCTACACTTCCATAATCACGAAGCACGCATCTTGAATCATCAAGGAGATTATAGGAAGAGTTATGCATTTAGTCAAAATATGTGTTGTGAGAACACAATCTTGTCGAGTCAAAAACTCTACTGTATTGCCTGTTCCTCCAAGCAAACCGAGGGCATTTGGTAAAAGGAAATTATGAAGAGGGGCTTTAGGATTGGACATATAAGAAAGGTCTACACTAGTACACCAGTATAAAAATCCTAATGTGATTGCTCTTGTTTACTTTACTTTACAATACTCTGCTTGTTAGTACTTTTTATCTTAGAATATATATGTGAATATGCATATAAGCTATATTATACAAGATCCGTGTGCACTTTCATTTGGTATTAGAGCTTGTCATTTTAAATTGCCGTAACAAAGTATTTGAGCAATCATAAAAATATGGCAAGCATTTTTCTAATGGGTTTGTCACTTGCACATCCTCCACTATTCACTAGATCTAACTATCCTTACTGGTCTACACATATGAGAATTTTTATGGAAGCCAACGACCTTGAAATTTGGCAATCTACTCAAACAGAGTATGAAGCTTCTGCTATTGAAATGGGTACTTGGACAAAATGAGACTATCATAGACATGTATGCTGGATTTAAAATGATTCAACACGATCCCCTAGCACTAGGAGTTACTTTTATAGATTTTAATCTAGTCGCACTCATTTTAAGCTCTTTAACTGTTGAATGGGAAAAAAAGTTTTAGCTATTGAAGAAGCTAACAATCTTTCACAACTCAAAGTTAAAGAATTAATGGGAAATTTGATGTCGTCCGAAGCTAATTTTCAGCCAAGAAAAGAGCAAAATCAAGAGAAAAATAGTATATCCTTCCAAGCCAATGATGATAACTTAGATTTGGACGATGATGTGATCGTATTCATTGCCAAAAATTATAACAAATTCAAGAAGTATACAAAGGGACAAAACGGTAACAATTCAACAAAATCATCTAACCCGAAATCAATCAAGTGCTATTGGTGTGACAGATTTGCCCATATGAAGAAAGACTGTCCATAATTAAACAACTAGAAGAAGAACAAAAAGATTGAAAAGTTTAAGAAAAAGAGAAAGGCATTCCAAGTTACAAGGGATGATTCAGACTCATCTTCTTTTGATAGTGACAGTGGCATTGATTTAGAACAAGCAAACGTCTATTTTATGGTCACCACTGCAGCAGTAAGCCCTGAACTCTTATATAATGAGATTTTGGAAATAAGTATAGAATTAGACGACAAACTTAAAAATACAAATAAATTATATTAGGAGAATATAGGTAAGTTAAACAAAGCTGAACTGGAGATTGGCTTATTAAAAGACGAGAAAAGTATTCTAGAGGATGACTAGAAATTTCACAAAAATCTTAAGAAAACTTATCTACTTAAAATGTTGCTCTAACGTTCTAAATTACAGCTAGCAAAACTGTGAACGATAAGTTTAGAAAAGAAAATTATGAATGAAAATCTAGTCTAGACTTAGTAAGAAACGAAAATTTTGAACTAAAGAAAAAATTGGAACAAATTACTAACAATGTTTCATAAATTAATAAAGGAAAGCATAATTTTGAAATTTTAATTAAAATTTCAAAACCGTATGGCAACAGAAATGGACTAGGTTTTACAACAAAACAAAGTCGGGAGAAATATAGTACTTTGTATACTAAGTTCAAGGAGTTCAAAGATAGTGTTAAATCCAATAATTCAAATTCAAAAATCTTAAAAGTTTGGATTCCTAAAACAATAATAAATTGATTAGGCAGAAATAGATAGATGACTATCAAGTAAATGTGGTAATTATATGTCTAAAGGTTCCAAACCCACTTGGGTATGGCTACATTTTTCTACTAACACATAGGATCCTAACGTAGAAAGTGAGTACCAATAAAACTCTTATTCTTTTGCAGGTACCTAATAATAAAAATAAGGAGAAATGGATGCTCGATAGTGGATGCTCTAAACATATGATGGGCAATGCGAATATGTCATCTAATATAACATATATCGATGGTGGTACCGTAACATTTGAAGACAACTCAAAGGGATTCAGTTGGAATTGTAGACGTCATCAATGTCTGTATATCTACCTCTCCTATAATTTCTAATGCATTGTTAGTAGAAAATTTAAAACATAATCTTTTGAGTATAAGCTAGCTGTGTGATAAAAGTTTTCAAATTAATTTCGAAAAGGATAAGTGCAACATTTTTGGTCAAAATTTTGATTTTTGAGGGAATAAAACGTGATATCTATATTTTAAATATGAATATTAAACTTGATAATGGCTTGTGTCTGGTCGTCAATCACAATGGTCCATGACTGTAGCACAATTTTGTCACATCAATTTTAAGTATATTGATAAATTAGCTAAGAATAAACTAGTTAGAGGATTATCAAAGTTAAATTTAAGGTTAAAAACTTATGTGATGCATGTCAATTTGAAAAAGTGAAGAAAAATTCTTTTAAATCCAAAAAAGAAATACCAATAAAACAACCATTGGAACTGCTTCATTTAGATTTGTTTGGTCCTACTAAAGTACGATTAATAAATTATAATAAGTATGTTTTTATGATTGTTAATGATTATTCAAGATTTACTTGGACTTTATTTTTAAAACACAAAAGTTATACTTTTGAATTGTTTAAAATATTTACCAAAAGAATTTAAAATTTAAGAAATTGGAAAATTAGAAATATAAGAAGTCATAATGGAGGCGAGTGTGAAAATGAGGTCTTGGAAAAAATTTGTAAAAAAAAAGGTATTTGTCACAAAAAATAATTTCGCACACACCACAACAAACAGTGTAGTGGAAAGGAAAAATCATACTCTACAGGAATGTGCATGAACATTGCTCAGCAGCAGCAACTAACTAAAGAATTTTAGGGTCAAAGCTATTGCTATTGCTTGCTATATGCTTAATCGTGTATCATTAAGATCAATGACTAAAAATACCTGTTATGAAATGTTCTTTGGAAAGAAATCGAAAGTCTCGTACTTTCGAACTTTTGGTTCTAAATGTTTTACATTAAATACTAAAGACCAATTAGGCAAATTCGATCCAAAAGCCAATGGAGGAATTTTTATTAGTTATTTAGAACGAAGCAAAGCTTATAGAATTTTTAATAAACAAACCAATACCGATGAAGAGATTTTACATACTTCCATTGATAAGGATTTCGATAATAGAAAAGAAAATTATGACGAGGAGATATCGAAAATTAATCAAACTCTTAACCTGGATAATAGTGATACCTATCATGAGAATTCAAGTATAAATAATAATGATGATGATGACAATAATGTTTTGAGATCATCCCCTATATTTTAAAAGATCCAGTAGACAATATAATAGGTTTACACTACAGTTACAATTAGAAGTCAATTAAATCAAATGAGTCACATAGCATTTATTTCTAATATTGAACAAGAAAATTATAAAGAAGCCGCTAATGATGATTTTTGGATATTAGCAATGCAAGAGGAATTAAACCAATTCGAACATAATAATGTTTGGTAACTTGTACGAAGACCATATGATCAATTCGTTATTGGAACTAAATGGGTATTTAAAATTAAATCCGATGAAAATGAAAATATAATTCATAATAAAGCTAGATTAGTAGCCCAAGAGTATAATCAAGAAGAAGGAATTAACTATAAAGAGACATTTGCTCCTATAGCTCGATTAGAAGCTATACGGACTTTACTCACTTCTGCATGTATCCACAATTTCAAATTATAGCAAATGAATGTCAAAAGTGCATTTCTATATGTTTTATTAAAGAAAATGTATACATTGAACAATCACCGCTACTTACTCATGAAATACCCAAATCACGTTTTCAAATTTAAAAAGGCATTACATGGTTTAAAACAAGCATCCTATGCTTAGTACGGTAGACTTAAAAATCACTTGTTAATTTTTGGCTTTCAAATTGGTAACATAAACACTAACATTGTTTATTAAAACTAAATATGATGATATTAGTTGTTCAAATCTATGTAGATGATATAATATTTGGATCTACAAATTAAAATCTATGCAATGATTTTGCGAATATTATGAAAAATGAATTTGAAATGTCATATATAGGAGAAATAAATTTTTCCTTAGGTCTACGAATAAAACAATTAAAAAATGGAATCTTTATCTATCAAGAAAAACATTGTAGAACATCGTTGAAATGATTTGGAATTGATAACGTGTTGAGTAAACCAACTCTCCGATAAGCACAAGTCTTCATTAGGATAAGGATGAAATCGGAAAAGATTTTGACCAAAAATTATATCATGGTATGATAGGATCACTGCTATATCTTATTGCTAGTAGGCCAGATATAATGGTGAGTGTTTGTTTATATGCTAGATTTCAAGCACGGCCTAAGGAATCACACCATCGAGCCGTAAAATGAATTTTACATTACTTTACCAACACCAAAGATTACGGGCGCTTTAATCCGAAAGGTGGCTCATTCGAATTAGTATCATATAGTGATGTTGATTTTAGTAGTTGCAAAATGGACCGAAAGAGTACAAGCGGCATTGTCACTTTATCGGTCGATCTTTGTTTTCGTGGTTTAATAAGAAACAAAACCATGTGTAACTGTCGACATGTGAAGCCAAATATATTTCAGCTGCCTCGGCATGTGCACAAATTATATACATGCAGTAGACTCTCAGAAAAATAATAACTGAATCTCCTATATAGGGTGATAATACAAGGACGATTAATTCATAGAAAAATTCTATGGATCACTCGAGCTAAACATATCGATATTCTCCATCATTTTCTTCGAGATAATAGAAAAGGGAATTATTTCTTTAGAAGTCGTTAATACCTAAAATCAAATAGCTGATATATTTACTAAACCCCTTTGTGAATCTACATGTTTAAAATTACATAGAAATCTAGGCATTTGCTAACTAAACAAAATAATCTCATAATTGTATAGTGCTAGATATTATTTTTTATGTATAATAACTAAAATTTGATACAGTGTAAAAGGTAACAAATTTCTTAGCCAAAACAAAATATTTTCTAAAATCATGGATAACTTATGTTTATTATCTAAAAGTTCTTCGGCAATTATTTAACTTTTCTATTTATATAAAGTTGATAGAAGTTTGTATAATAGAAAATCAACCTGGCAATAAACAAGAGTTTCTATTTTCAGTAAAACTTAAGTGTGTGTATGTACACTATAATATGGATTTCAAACTACAAAACAAAACTTCTGCTTCTCAAATAACAAAAAAATGTCAACTTCAAATAATACATCACCATACATCAAAATTACCTCTTCCCCCTCAGAATATACCGGTTACTCTCTAAAAGGAAAAGGTTAAGCAATCGATTAAGTTTAGAGACAAATTACTATCATTCAAGATGAGCGCATTGATGAAATAGCTCACTAGCAAGGGGAATCTATGAGACCGCAGAATGAACTATATTGGGAACAACGAAGACAGGGTGAAAATCTGAGCTTTATTGAAATAACTTTACATAAACTTTTTGGGAAATCACTAACTAAGCAGTGTATTTTGCTTGGTTGGAAGTCAATCCAAACAACCTAGTCCATCAAAATAGCTCGCTTCATCGGTACAACCAACCACCCTGATAAAATTATATGAACCATATATAGAAAACTCGTAGGAGACTAATCCCTTCGAAGAGGAATCGAGTCCATCAATGAATTAGATCTAATGTTGAGCTTTTACTAATAATATTGTTTGACGAAGTTTTATATATAAGTTTATATATATGATAGATGTGTATGTACTTTTTAAACATATGTAATACAACGCATATATATTATATAAATAAGTTTTTAATAAGAATATATAAGAAAATAAAAATTCATAGTATATAAAAGTTATAAAATATAACAACAAATTCATAAAAAGGCAAAAAAATACTCAAAACCTGGTTTTCCACTCTTCCAGTCGATTAAATAATTTTCCCGATCGACTAAACGTAAGCCAAAAACAAAACAATCGACTGATAGATAATAAAACAGTTGACAATATACAAACCTACTGTCAATTGTCAAATTCATCCAGTTCGGTCGACTGAGCTAGTGTGATTTAGTTGGCTAACTCAATTTTTTACAGTCGGCTAAAAATTGCATTTTGCTTTTGGAAAACGCTCTGTATAATTTCAATCGATTGAATAGTACAGCCAGTTGACTGAATTTCTAGTTTTCTATTTTTTAAAATAGAAAAGTGGAGTCTTTTCACTCTTGTTCTTCACTTTAATCCAAATTTTAAACCAGAGTTTTACAAAAGCTTTCAAAAACAAATCTATGGCTCCAAAACAAAAACTCCAAAACTCTCCATTTCAAAGAAAAGACCACAAAAAGAAAAGGCTCTGGCATCAATATCTAACACTGCTCATCCCAAATTTGCTTCGATGAGCAAATTCTACTTTGGTTAAATGACCACAAAATTGCTTTGAAACATTTCGATTAATTGAAGGAAAAAGGGGTTTTTCAAGAAACCTTCTATAAGATGTCAGATTTTGAAGCCTTTGGGATTGAAGCACTCGCTTGGGAACATGAATTTCTTTCTTTAATCGATGCTAATCAAAATAAGGTAAAAATCTATCCTCTTTTAGTAAGAATGTTCTATGGAAATTCGTGTGGAACATTTTATAAACCAAAAAATGAAGATGGGTTGCTTTGGAGTAAATTTCTTGGTGTTGAAATTAAGTTGTCTACAGAGGATTTGGGGTCAATCTTAAGTTGTTCTAGATGGATATGAACTAGAAGATATTGACCATGACAGACTTTTTTATAACAATACTAGTTATCATTTCCAAATGGAACAAACGATAAATACTTCTGTTAATTTACATCCCCAAGCTAGAATTCTCAAAAAAATATTATTCATACAATCTTACCACGAACTGGTAGCTACGAAAGATGTACGATAACAATTACAAGATTCTGTGTGCTATCTACTCCAATAATAGATTGAATTGGACTAAGATCATTCACGATGAGATCATGAGTTTTCACGCACGATATAGGCACACGATGTTATTTGCATTATACTTCACTTAGATTTTCATCTAATATGGCATTAATTTTGAAAGCATGCAAGATATCATTTTACCTAAAGTAATGGACCAAAAATCCATCTCCCTTATGAAGTTACCCTCGAAAATGGAGCCTCTTACACCACACAACGTTTACTGAGCTCGTATGGTTCAACAAGACTTAGCTCAATCTTCTTCATAAGCCCACTGACTGTGCAACAAGCTACTTAACAAGAAATTGCCAAAGAGGTGGAGTGGAGTTCCAACAGTGATAAGGAGTTTACATTTGTTGAGCTTTTCGAGAATATCTCCGCCAACCCCGCTGTTCTAAAGAATCAAGAGATCCTCTATAGGAAACAAAGGAAAATGACTAAGCGACCAAAGAATTTTGAGAAGACAATGCTTTTGTTTTTGGAGAAAATATGGAACAAACTTTCCTCATGTTCTCGACCATCGTCCCCTCACAATTCGGAGTTGAAAAACTAGATATGCTTCTTGGTTTGGTAAGCTTACAACTTGTGCGATTTGTGATGGACTTTGTTTTATATTAGTTTGTGTTTTGTGATAATGTCATTGGTTTTATAATAACTTAAAATTCATGTGTTGGTGGTTTGGTGTTTTGTGTTGGTTTGGTACTCATGCTATTGTTGTGGTTGGATGTCAGTTGTTTGTATTTTGGATAAACATATGTTGTCGTTGTTGTTATTGTTGTGAATTTATATTTATATTGTTAAGAAATTGTGATTTGTTTCATATGTCAATTTCTATACTGTGTGCTCTTGTTTATATGTTTTGTTTATAGCATCTCATGCTTACATGCTTATGTCATATGTTAAGTATGCCTTTTCATGTGTTCTTGTGTCATGTTGCGTTACTTTTATTTATGTGTACTTATGTATGTCATGTGTTATTGAGTGATTATGAGACAATATTATATATGTGTGTGTGTATTAGTTTAGATTTCTATGTATTTGTGCATCCCCTACATTATTATTTTTAATCTCACCTTCGGTATATTCTCGCCTTTTTGTTGATGGCAAAGGGGGAGAGAATATTGATAGCGGAGCATATATTAGGGAGAGAAATACACACACACGCTCAAAATCGTATGGTTGCCATCATTCAAAAGGGGGAGATTGTTAGAACCCCAATTTTATGTTTTAATGATGACAACTATATCTCTGTATATTTCTAGTATATGATATTATGCAGGTATAAGAAGATCCTGAATCAAAGAATCAAGGAGAAAGTAATGTGGATCATCCACATTTATAAAGATATGGATATACGGATTGTCAAGTCAAATGTATGTATTTGGTCTTAGATGCACTTGTAAAATCTCATTGGTAGTTCATATGCACACATACACACATCTGCATACCAATGTTTTCAAGTATCAAAGAGTTGAATAAGTCGTTATAAACTTTTATTATAAATACTATTTCTACATAGTTCAGTCGACTGAAAATATTTCCAGTCAGCTGAATACCTATATTTTATTATATATACTTATTTTTTAAATTTTGTCGTGCAATTCAATGCTCTTATTCAATAGGCTGATGTTTTATACTCGATTGACTGATTACACTATAACGGCTATTTTCTAAAAGTCTCCTCGAACAGTTGCGATCATTCGTAAGCATCTCTACGAATGGTAAGGTTATTTTCAAACGATTATAACTCTTTGATATATATGTAAACTTCTAAAATCATTATCAACTTTCCTTCTAACTTTCTGATGTCTTTCTCTCTCTCTCTCTCTTGAGCATTCTCGAATTCTATTGCACTTAAGTCATACTCTTTCCTCTAGAATCATTTGTTACATTTCCATAATGATGAAGAATGCATCTTGAATCAACATTCAGTCAAAATCTATGTTGTGAGGACACAAGCTTGTCAAGTCAAAAATTCTATTGTATTGCATATTCCTCCTGGCAAAGTAAGGGTAATTGATGAAAGGAAATTCCGAAGGGGGGCTTCAAGACTAGACGTAGGATGGGAGGTCCGAACCAATATAAATATCTGAGTGTGATCGCTCTTATTCGCTTTGCTCTACAATCCTCTGCTTGTTAGTACTGCTTAGCTTAGATTATATATATAAATGTACATATAAGCCACATTATAAAAGATATGTGTGTACTTTCATGTGATATGCACATTTGTTTTTTGATGCCCATGTTATGGCACCTCTACTAAAAAGAAACAGCTAACCAGATGTGGACATATTGTCTTTTGCATCATTAACCCAACTAGCATCTATATATCCTCCAGGGTAGAAGGAAAATCGTTGTAAAATAGGCTAGGTCTTATGGGTTTCTTAAGGTAACTAAATACTATACTAATTGTCTTCTAATGTTCTCTGCTTGGATTGCTAGTGAACCTTCTCAACTTACATATCGATAAAGCTATATCTGGCATAGTGCGATGCATAAGATACATTATGATGTCGATTGCACTAGCGTATTCGAGTTATGCAATTGATCTTTCATTGTTCTTTGCTGATTTAACACTTAAGTCAAATGGTGTATTATATTTTTTAAATTCAATTGTTTAAATTTGCACAACGTTTTCTCTATGTAATGTGTTTTACATAAGGTACATCCATGACAATATTTTGCAATTTTAAACCCCAAGATAGTATCAACTTCACCAAGATCTTTCATTTTAAAATCGAAGATAGATACTCCTTGGTCTCTAAGATGCCTAACATATTTTTTCCAAATATGAGCATGTTATCAACATGTAAACACGCTATTATACTATACTCTTTTGTAAATTTTGAATAAACACGTCTATTTGCATTATTATAAAAAACCCCAAAGGATGGTATGGATAAGTCAAATTTATCGTGTCATTATTTTGGAGCTTGTTTCAGTCCATATGTCGATTTATTCAGTTTACAAACTTTCTTCCCATTTCCAGTAAAAATAAATCCTTCCGGCCGCTCCATATTTGACTCTTCAATCACATACACATTTAGGAATGTGGTTTTCACATCCATTTGATGAATGTGTAAGTTATATATTGAAGATAATGGTATGAGAATTCGAATGGAACTTATCTGTGCAACTAATGCATAAGTGTCATAATAATTAATACCCTCCTTTTTTTTAAACTCTTTGGTGACTTTCTTGCCTTAAAGGTTTGTACAATATTATTAGGTCCATATTTCTTTTCAAAGACAAAATTACACCCCGACTGGTTTAGAACCAGGTGGCAGATCAACCAGAGTCCAAGTTCTAGTTGACAATATAAGGTCCATCTTATCATTAATTGCTTCCTTCCAAAAGGCAGCATCTTATGGCTTGATGGCCTCACTATAAGTTTTAGGTTCACCTTTGATGTTTAGAACAATACGAGTTTTATTGGTTACATTTTCTCTATTTCCATCGATTAAGAAAATTATAACTTGCGATGATATAAAATCAGGATGCAGCTCTTTTTTTCCTTTTTGTTTGGACTTTCTTGGTCCTTTACTATATGGATCTAGATTTGTATTAGCTTGATACTTATTTTCCGAGTGGGGTTGTATTTAAATATTACGACTGCCATTAAAGGGGTTATCAACACTTTAGAATCATTGTAAAACTTATTTTCAAAGAATTATACGTCATGGGATTCAATAATTGTATTGATCAAGAAGTTTATATACCTTACTATGTTCAGCATATCCAACAAAAACACATCTTAGTTCTCTTGGACCCAACTTGGTTCTTTTAGGGTCAGGATTCCTATAATAAGCCAAACATTCCCACACCTTAAGATATGATAAATTCGGTTTCATATTTTTCCAAAGTTCTTAGGGATACAAATTCGTCTTTTTAGATGCAATTATATTATATAAATATCATGTTGTATTTTAAGCTTCACCCCGCAAATTCAGAGGTAATATGGATTTTACAAGCATGCAATTCACGGTTTCCACTAAAGTATGATTTTTCCTTTTTGCTAAACCATTTTTATTATGGAGTATAAGGTGCATCCTGAGTAATCATCAAATTCAATAGAAAAATATTCTAAACCTCTACCACTTTGGAAAACTTTAATTTTCTTATTTGTTTGGTTTTTGACTTCTGCTTTATAAATCTAAAATTTGTTAAATGTTTCATTCGTGCTAGTCAAAAGTTATACACAGTGTATCTTGAGTAATCATTGATAAATATAATGAAATATCTTCTCCTACCACGGGTCAAAATACCATTCAATTCACATATATCAGAATGTACTAAATCTAAAATTTTATAATTTTGTTTAATAATAGGGAAGGTTTCTTAGTAATCTTGGCTTGTCCACGTATCTCACATTTTCACAGCCATATCCATCGGTTTTAATTAAACCAAGTTTGCACGAGTTTGTAATGGATTTAAAGTTTAGATGTACTAATCTAATATGGCATAAAGTAAAGGACTTGATGATATAATTAGAAGTAACATTCATATTAATACTTAGTTTATGCATTTCATTACAGCCTTGTCCCATTTCTATGAACGTTCCGTTTTTTGTAACTATGACTTTGTCAGACTAAAAACGGCTCGAAACCACTTTTGCATAGCAGGACGACCGAAACTAAATTATTATGGTATTTGATACATGGAGAAAATTGATAAGTGTGACAAACTTTCCATAAGTAAAGTCTAAGATAACATTTCCTTTCTTGCAACTTGGGCACAACTATAATCTCCCATTTGAACTTCTTGGCCATCGTTAATGGCTTAGGCTTCAAATAGTGACTTGTCCTTTTAAACATGAACAATCGCTCTAGAAATCAAACCAACAACCATCTGATGTATAATCCATATTAATTTTTGTTACCATGGCCACAAGTTCCTCTTCTACCATATTGACAGCTTTCTTTGGGCATGACAGTCTCTGATATAATCTCAACTTTTGTCACGGTTGTACCAATTTCCATTTTCTTGTTCCTTTTTAATTCGTTGTTAAAATCTGATGTAGGCTTTGATCTGTTTTATGTATTGATTTTGAATTGATGCTGAATGCAGAAATAAGAGAGATGTAAAAAGAATAATCTGATTTCTTTATTGAATTAGAAAATAAAGTTGTTTTGTACAATTGTTCTCTGCATTGTATATATATATATATATATATATATATATACTGTTCTTTGAGATATATTTGGGCCGAGAGTATTACATTTGGGCTTAAAGCCTGAGACCCGCATACTTATACAATTATACTAACTAGCCTTTGGAGACATACGGTAAACCCTCATTTCCTACTGCGCCTCCTCAAACCAATGTTAGGGTTTCCATGTCTTCTTCATTTTTTTGCGCCGCCATATGAAATTTGTGAGATTTACTCTAATTCAGAGCAAAACTCATTCAGATCTGAGAGATTTTACTATCATGCTGAGTTTACTCTGACGCTTTCGCTATGCGAGTCTTGTTCCATGCTTATGTCTCTCGTTCTATCAACTTTGTTGGCAGATCTGCAACTCTTAGTATCGAAGTTGCTAATTTTTTCCATTGAGGCTCTGAATTAGACCTTTGAATGGTTCTCTTGTCAAAAGAGGTTCCTTCATCACCGTTGCTAGTCATGGTGTTGGTTTTGTCGACGGATCTATTGCTTTTTGTGCTAAAGTTCTCGACTTTACTGCGCCGAGTCCCTGAGGCTTCCTTGGATTCACTTAAATCATCATGACTTGCAAGAACCTTTAGGTCACTTCTGAATCTGATTGAAGTTTTGTCTCGACAAAGCCTTGGTAAGTGTGTCGGCTCTCTGGTAAGCAGATGGTAAGTGATTAATGTGTAGATTTCCTTTCTAAACTTGTTCTCTGACAAAATAAAGGTCTATTTCTACATGTTTAGTTCTTGAATATAGAATTAGGTTAGCCAACATATACACTGCACTTTGATTGCTGCACCATAACGTTGGTTTGACATGCTGTTTGATGTTTAATTCATGTAGTAAGTACTGCATCCACATAATTTCTGCAGTTGCACTTGCAACACTTCGATATTCAGCCTCTGTGCTGGATTTGGAGATGACTGACTGTTTCTTTGAACACCATGGCACTGGGTTGTCTCTTATTTATATGTAGTAACCTGTAGTTGATCTTCTATCATCTGGGTCTGTTCCTCAATCAGCATCAGTATAACCAGTTATATTTAGATGATTGCTTTTCTGTATATATAATCCATAGTTGATTGTTCCTTTCAAGTATCTTAAAATTCTCTTCACTGCCTTACAGTGATCATTCCTTGGTTCCTGCATAAATTGACAAACTTTGTTAACACTGAAAGAGATATTTGGTCTTGTAATAGTTAAATATTGTAAAGCTCCAACAACACTTCTATTTTGTTTGGTGTTTGTTATGTATTTTCCCCTATTTTTAGATAAGTATTGATGGCTTATCATTGGGGTAGGCTAGGGCTTTGCGCTATCCATTTTAGTTTTAGTCAATAGCTCCATAATGTATTTCTTTTGATAGAGAAAAAATTTCTGATTTTGATTTCCTCTTTACTTATATGCCTAAGAAGTAATTAAGTGAGCCCAAGTCCTTGATGGAGAATTTCTTGTCTAGATATTCAGCAAGACTTTTAATTTCATCCTCATCATTACCTATAATAATAATATCATCAACATATATTAAAATGTAAATACTTGTTCTATTATTAACCTTAATGAATAAGGAGTTTTCTGATTTGGTAGATTGATAGCCAAGTTGAATCAATGTTGCTTTCAGTTTGTCAAACCAGACCCTTGGAGCCTGTTTAAGACCATATATAACCTTTTTAAGTTTGCACACTTGACTTGAGTTCTGACTGTAACCTGGTGGTTGCTCCATATATATTTTTTCTTGTAATGTTCCATTTAGGAAAGCATTATTGACATCATATTGTCTGATATTCCACTGATTATACAGAGCAACACTCAAAATAATTCTTATAGTGGTTGGTTTAACCACTGGAGAAAAGGTTTCATTAAAGTCAAACCCATATTGTTGTGTGTAACCTTTTGCTACAAGTCTTGCTTTGTATCTAGATACCGTTCCATCTGGATTTCTTTTTATTCTATATGTCCACCTGCATCCTATAATATTCTTATTATCTGGTGGATGTACAAGGTCCCAAGTATAGTTCTTTATTAAAGCTTTGTATTCTTCATCCATTGTTGTCTTCCAGTACTTGTTCATTGCAGCATGCTCAAAGGTTTCTGGTTCCTCTAAAACTGATTCAGCTGTATATAATTTTGGTTTGAAGATTCCACTTTTTGATCTTGTAATCATTGGATGTCCTGTTCTTATCTGTGGTGATCTTTATACACCTGCTTGACTATTATCATTTTATGACTGCTCTTGTGAATTTGTTGACTCTTCTTCATTGACTGACTGTGTTGAATGTTTTGAATTCACAGGTGTTTGATTGAGATAGCTAGATGAGCTAAATGGTTCATGACCTGGTTGATATGACACTGTGAGTTGTGGATCATGGGCCTCAGCAGTCCTTTCAATCATCTCAGGACAAAGAACATCACTGCAAACAGGTATACTGGGAATAGAACTCCTTGGATTATATACTTTTTGAGTTGTCTTAATGCCTTTGTTGCTAAAAGGAAAAACATGTTCATTAAACACAACATGTCTACTAACTATGATTTTCCCATTTTCATCAAGACATCTATATCCTTTTTGATTTGTTCCATATTCTATAAAAGTACATGGTTTTGCCCTAAATCACAATTTGTTGTTATTGTATGGTCTTATACGAGGAAAGCACAAACATCCAAACATTTTTAAATTTTGATAATCTGGTTTAACACCTAATAGTTTCTCTACTGGACTGATTCCTTTATGAATCTTTGTGGGAAGTTTATTGATTAAATAGACAGCAGTGTTAAAGGAATCAGGCTAGAATTTTAGTGGTAGTGATGCTTGAGCAAGTAGTGTTAGCCCAGTTTCAACAATGTGTCTGTGCTTTCTCTCTATTAGACCATTTTGTTCTGATGTATAAGGACATATAATTCTGTGTACAATTCCTTTCTTAGCAAAGAAATTGCTAAGTGATTTGTACTCAGTACCACCATCCGATTGAATGATTTTAACTTGATTTCCAGTCTGTTTTTCAGCTAAAAGTATGAAATGCATCACTGCATTATAAGTTTCTGATTTGGCTTTTAGAAAATATATCCAAGTATATCTAGAATATGCATCAATGAAAGATATATAATATCTATAGCCATAATCTGAATAAATTGGGGCAGGTCCCCATAGGTCAGTTGCAACCAATTCTAAAGATTTTGAATAACTAGTTAAAGAATCATTAAAGGGTAACTTATGACTTTTACCCATTTGGCAATATGTACACACATATGGTAAAGGAACATGATCAAACATGATTTTATTTTTCTCAAGTACTTGTTTCACAACATTTGTGTTTGGGTGACCAAGTTTATAATGCCACAAGTCAAACATGCTTCTATTCTCTTCTGTCTGATCAATTTCACCTAAGTTACAATACTTCTGATTTCTCTCATATTTGCTACTGTTTTTAAGATTGAATTTGTATAATCCCTTCACTGCTTCACCCTGCAAAAGATTTTCATTAGTCAGTATGTCTTTAACTAAGCAGTAGTCTGGATAAAATTCAAAATATACATTGTTATCTTTTGCAAACTGTGATACACTAATAAGATTTTTCTTTATTTTAGGAACTCTCAATAAGTTATTCAAATATAATTGTCTTTTGCTATCAATACTGGTCTTTCCAGTATGAGTAATATTGACTGACTCACCATTCCTCATGCATATTAACTGTTTACCTCTATATTCCTTGTTGCCAAGATTTAAGTTGTCAAGATTATTTGTTATGTGATTGGTTGCTCCTGAATTTGGGTACCAGCTTTCATCATGTATGTGTTCTGATGTTGTTATAGTGCTTTGATTGATTTTACAATTACTATTGCTGTCAGATTGTTTTTGAACCATGTTTGCACTGGCTTTTCCATTTCCTTGATTGCTTTGATTCTGATCTGGCACATAGTTAGCATTGAATCTGAAATAATACTTCATTGCTGTATGACCAACTTTTTCACAAATTTGACACTTGGGTCTGTTGCTGTTGTTGTTCCACCTGCCTCTGCCTCTAAATCTGTTTGAACTGCCTCCTCTTTGCTGTGTTTGACCTTGTTTATTTTGATTTTGTCCTTTATTTCTTGAGTTATAGACATAATTGACCGACATATTTGTATCTTGAGGCTTCTTGTGATCTATTCTTGCCTCATGTGCAAGAAGTGTTGCATGAACAAACTGTACAGATGGCAAGCTTGGTTGAGATGACACAACTGCAACGACTGCTTCATATTCTTCACCAAGTCCATTCAGGATACTTAATACTTGTTCTATTTCAGACACTTTGTGTCCTGCTGCATCTAGCGTATTACAGAGATTATTGACTTGTGACAAGTAGTCTCTCATTGGTTGATTACCTTAGTAATATTTTGCAACTGTCGTTTATAGTGCATAACTTTGGCAGTAGACTGAGCGTTGAATATTCTTTCAACAGTAATCCATATGTCATTTGCTGACTTGCACCCTATAACTTGAGATAGCAATTTTGTATCAATAGAAGATAACAGCCAAGAACTTATTAACCTGTCTTGTCTGTATAATTTTGTGTATTCCTCATTGCTAATCATTTTATTTTGTGAATCAGTGATGAATCTTGGAGGAATTGGGATAGACCCAAGAATGAAACCTTCTAGCCCATATCCTTACATTGTTGTTTCAACTTGTAACTTCCATAAGAGATAGTTGTCCTCTTCAAGATGCACAGTGATTAACTGACTTTATGGACTGATTCCGGTTTTGATTAATCTCTCTGTTGCATCAGTAAGATTTTGTTGCAATAGGTTATTAGTATTATCTGATGTAGCTGAGGTATTATCCCCTTCAGCCATGATTGCAGAATACTGAACAGATGGTTCTAGCCTGGAGATTCAGAGAAGTAACCAATAAAAGATTACACTGACTATGGCAAGAAACAGGTTAGTTGCAGCCAAGGTTCAAGTGATGAATCTATTTCTGATGATTCTTGGCGAGGCAATTCCTTTCTATTGTGTTTGACTGTTTTCTTGAATTGGTTTTCTTGATTTTTTGAATTTTCTTGCTGTGAATTTGCTTCAATCTTTTGATGAAAAACTTATTGCAATCAGAAATCTATCTGATTTCTTGGTATGGTACCTGTTTTTCAATAAAGACAGCAAATTCTATAACAACCCAAATGATGAGATTTCACCTGATGGGTTAAGAGCTTTCAAATGATGATATTTCTCTGATGAAACTGTCGTTAGGCGTTTTGCTCTGATACCATGTTAAAATCCGATGTAGGCTTTGATTTGTTTTATGTATTGATTTTGAATTGATGCTGAATGCAGAAATAAGAGAGATGTAAAAAGAATAATCTGATTTCTTTATTGAATTAGAAAATAAAGTTGTTTTGTACAATTGTTCTCTGCATTGTATATGTACAGTTCTTTGAGATATATTTGGACCGAGAGTATTACATTTGGGCTTAAAGCCTGAGACCCGTATACTTATACAATTATACTAACTAGCCTTTGGAGACATACGGTAAACCCTCATTTCCTATTATTCGCTGGAGGCTTTCCATTGAAACTGCGCTTTTTATTATAACCGTTATCATGGGCTCCCGTCTCCACGACTCGGACATAGCTTTTGTACGGATTTCCTTTGTTTTCGCGACTATGGGATTCTTCTTCGATACGAAGACTTTTTCAATATGTTCCAAAGTGAAGTTTTATGTTTTCTTTAAAAACATTTTTTTTTTTGTAATTGCTCCAAGTTGGAAGCAGTTTTGCAATTATGGCATCAACTTGGAACAATTCTGAAAGCTTAATATCGTGAGCACCCAGTTTGTTAACAATTGTAACTCATAACTTGGCTAAGCATTAGTTTACCATCAGTCATTGCGAAATCAAAATATTGACCAATAAGGTATTTATCCGTACCTTCTTCTTGCACCTTGTATTTGTTTTGCAAAGCATTCCAAATTTCTAGTGGTGTTTTCATCTCTTTTTAGAAATTGCATAGGCGATATGAGAGAGTGCACAAGATATGGCCTCGACAGAGAAATGTGTGTTCACTGCGTTTAGCATGAGCCTTCTTTACAACATTAAAATCGGTGGTTGTTGGCTATGGAAGTGGAGGCATATCTGGATTAAGTAGATACGAGAGACCGAGTGTGGTGAGTAAAAAAGTCACCGAGTGCAGTGAGTAAAAAAATCATTTTATCCTACTAGCGAGTAAAGTTGTTGCTTCAAGTTGGTCGAGTTTGATCTTGCCCTGGTTCATCATTTTAATGGACGCCATGTTTGCATCGGACTCCTTAATCGTAGAATAACCTTGAAATTTGTTAGCGTTAGAGGAGTCGGTTAATTAGGAAATTGGAATGGCTTCGAGGCGTATCGGTAAGCGAATACTTTCTTTAAAAAGTTATTCGTCCACACTCGAAGAGAGTTTGATGCAGGATTCAAATAAATACTTTTTTCAAGATACGATAAAGCCTAGGAGGAAGAAAGCAGATAATAATTTTGAATTTCTCCAAACATAAAATTATTTTATTTAGTAAAGAGTGGTATATTTTTAGGGAAAAATATATATAGAGGAGCATGTGACCTTTCATATACAATCACGAGTGTTTAATATGAAAAGTTAAGTTAGTTTAAAATTCAAAAGAAAAATAATAATAGACATATTAGTATATATTCCTCATTTATGATAGAATTTAGGAGATGTAGGACTAAGATAAAATTGAATTTGCTTCTATTCAATTAAATAGCCAACATATAATACACATATTTTTTAGTTTAATCAAAATATAACTTTTAACTCTAATGATTGTTAATGCATTTTCTTGGACAAAAGTAACTAGCCAAGGTATCCTTGTTGACTCTGGGAAGGTTGCATGATTTTATGGGTTGGATTTATTGGAATTAAATCCAATGGTTAGAAGCATTTTGAGATGTGTACATGTAAATCCAGTTAATCTTTATCATAGTTCGGTTTAAGCACCGAAATTTTACTTGTAGAAACAGCCTATCCCTTTTATTTAATCTTTTAAAAGGTTACCAAATATCGTTTTTGTCAACAATGACGTATTCTTTCATTGTTTGGTGAAATTTTAATTTAATAAATCAGTTAGGAGGAAAATATATATAACTTGTTGTATGGCTTTTTCATGGTATTCCATCATAACCTAGCTGGAAGTCTAACTACTGTTCGCATCTTTCAGGAATTTAAATAGAGAAGTCACTGCCTAACTTCATTATAAACCTTCAAAATAACATTAACTCTTCACCACACTTCGTATAAATGCAATAAAAACTCTATCGCGTTACCAGCACGTTTTACGGTTTGACAAATTCCATGTCTCATAAATTTATTTCCTTAACAGTTTGGTGCCTAGATGGCACTATTTCATTTGTCCAACTCTGTTGATTTACAGTGAAAATCTGCAATAACATTTATTATCTGTTGCATTTCAATTATTGTTATACGATGCACGTATTAATTTGACCTCTGCTGGATCGGATTGTGTGCCCTATCGTACAACCGAACTTATCACTAATTAAATTTTGGGCTAAGCAGAGCCCGTTGATACATGACAATGGGCTAAAACTAGAACGACTATTTAGGCCCATCTAAATCCCTTTCCTCCTCCCTTCCCGACTGACTCAAATATTACGCGAATAGAACATTTTCAGGAAGTGTTTGCAATGCTTCATACAGTACCATATTCAATGGTACAAGGAACAAAATTGACGTCTCAAGTACCAAACAGTAAAAAGAATATAATCAAGACTATTAATATATGTATTAAAAAAATGTCATAAACGAAAATCTCAAAATAGTTAGGAAAAATCGGCACCTCGTTTTACAATTACAAGTGCCTGATTTGTGTTCTATAAATTACACCAACATAGGTGTGTTCGTAAATACAGAACATGACTGGCACATATACTGCAACAGAAACAATACAACATGTGATACATGTAATGCAATGGTAAATGAATTGCATGCTTACTCTACATACAAAAATTGAAGTCTAAAACCAAAACTCAACCAACATTGTTCGAATTACTTGTTCTTGGACCTATTTGTGTATCTGCTGACATTGCTTGGTTTGGCTGTAGTCGACCTTCAATGACGAAGCAGTAAGAAATATCATTATGCAAAAAGTATATGAAAATATAAAAAAAGGACATCAGCTGCAGGATACCTGAGAGGGCGTGTGTTGAGTACATCTTTAAGAGGGGGGCGAAGGCCACTTGCACGAGAACCAGTGTACCTGAAAGACTCTATCAGCGTTACAAATCTGTCCATCGACTTCTCTGCTATGTCTGAATACTTGTTCACGTGAGATACATCGCAGGCAATATTGCCTTCTACTGTTTTATTCCTGCTCTTGTCAGCCACTGCATTATCATATACGATTTATCCGCATTTATATACCAACAATGCAAAACAGATAACTTGAATAGCAAAGCAAGATAGCACTTACCATCATCTGCAGAAGCTTGAAAATTCTTTGATGAGTTAATTTTCTGCATATACGATGTTTACACATTAGAATGGCTAATGGTTAACATAAAGGTAAATAACAATCTTCAATTTCTTTTATAAACATGTTTAATTACTTTGTGAGGATGCAGCAGCTTTCTTCTCTTGGTAGCAACCTGCATTTTCCTAACTAATGGAGCAGCACCAACTGTCTTGTTAGCGATAGCTGCCTCATTCCAATTTTCATTTATACAAGATTCTTCATTTTCACAAATAGCGTTATCTTTATTCTGTGAGTTGTTTGAGAAAGGTGAACCCCATTTGATTACTTCTTTCTTTGTTGAATTTCCATTACTTTCCTTGCCCAAAGATAGGCTTCCCTTAATAGCGGCATTGGCACTGTATCTTCGTTCACCATTAGGTGTTGGGAATTGTCTAGAGTGATCATTTTGTGATTTTGAAAGCACGCTAGAATCAGGTGAACTAGATGAATCTCCTAATGCAATGCAACAAAGAAAAATTAGGTGCCTTCTCAGTTTCTTAGAGCAGTTCCAGCATAGAGAGTGGGTCAATGATTAAAAAAAAAAAAATTGTTTTACACTGATCCACTCTCGGTCACATTCAACAATTAAAGTCAGTTTCAGTTCCAATCTGGCATTTTAAATGCCGTATAAGAAATGTATCGCCACAATTGCAATCTGCATGGTGAACATTTACTTGTAACTACACATTCTTACCAGACACTATAAATGCTGAATGATGAAATAATTCTCAAGGTTGCTTTGGCAATCCTAAAAATTACTTTTGTTGGTGCTTTTGCACCAACAAACCTTGTGTTGCCCTTAAGGCACAGATCATGTTGTATCTAAACATCCAAAACACTTGTTTTTACCTGCTATAGCCATTTTGTGCAAACAATGATATATTCAACCTCTGGTGTAACTTGGCTAATTCAAGTAATTATGTATGTATTTATGTATATATTCTATGAAAGTAGGAGGAAAACTAATTCACAGAACTAACCTTCTAATGTTAACCCTATAGATTTTCTTTCTTTCCATGAAAACAAGTCTTCCATCTGAAATAATGAAAGACTACGTAAGTTCAAATAGTTCTACAATCCTAATATAATTAGGATTATGACAAAATACATGCAGTATGCAAAATTCATATATTTTTCTAGAAAAATGAGCAATGCTTACAGAATCCTCTGATGGAAGATAACCAACACCTCCAGAATAAAATTTGGTGGTTTGATGAGTGTTATCAGTATCTGTGTTGGGAGTTTTAAAGTCATGACTATTAGGCATAATATTCAGAGATTTGAATTGCTTTTGGTGTGATATGAAAGAAACTTTTTGTGGCAAGTCATCATCTGAATCTTTCAGAGTGTCAACAGGAGATGTGGCTTCTTTGGTTGAATCGGATGAACTCGACTCAAATTTTTCAAAGGTTAGAGATGATTTTGTAGATTTTGGCATGACTTTAGGTGCTATGAATTTTCGCTTTGCCTCTATTGAAGCTAAACCTTTTCCTACGTTAAGAAATCAATTATGATATTTTTGATTACTTCATCACTTTATCGAGTATTTCTTCTCTTGAAGCGTTGGATTTGTCATTGAAAAATGTCAGAATGTATACAAATGTGCTGACGATTTGACTCATGTCTTAACAATAAATGCAATGCACGTACACAAAGAAATTACATGCACATACACATGAGACTACCAAACAAATTTTGGTGAGTTAGCTATACTGTTTCTTAATCATGGCTATTGGAACTACGCACCATTTTATCAGCAGTGTTATTATATGTATATATACCAAAATGAAAGGCGACCAAGAGGATACAAATTCATTTAATAAGAATTTCATATAAACATTGCCAATCAAATGAAACATGAGAGTATAATTTGTTTTTTTCCCCAATAAGAGCTAGGTAACAGGTAGATTGGCCGTACTTATGAGGCAGAGGAAATCAAATAATAGGAACAGTTAAAAGTGATAACTGTAGAAATTCAAACCTAACAACTTTTACCTGCCGTTTTTTTTTTAAAAAAAAGGAAAAATAAATAGTAACTTCATTTTTCCTTTATCCCACCACACTAGGTGTAAGCTGTCGATAAAGTTGAGTTATCTTATACCTAGTTATTTCAGAGAAGTGAACAAAAATATAAAAGTGAAAGGTGTTTGAAAGGATACAGAAATAGTTGGTAAGAATATTCTTCTGCACAGGCAAATCAAGTCCTCTCTTTCGGCTTGCAGAAACAGGTCCTGTTTTATAATGAAGTTTCTCAGCCTTTATATCTTCACTTGATTCCTCTACCTAACAACGGACAAAAAAATTATGTAAACAGGTTAATAACAAATATACGAGCATTACGGCACATGCTTCATGCGTGATGAAAGCACCTGAATTGTTTTTGTACAAATTGTATTTGTTTAATACGTTTAAAAGAAAATGTTTTTCACAAATATATAGCCATATGTTTGTGTTGAATCATACGTAATTAATTTAAATTTTTATTTCTAAGTAGTAATATCTAATTTTTTGTTAGTTTAAAATTTTATTTATATTATTAATTTATAAAAAACAAATTTGTAAAGTAGTTTATTTGTTTGACCACATTTTTAAGTAATATGAAAACTTGGTAAATATGTATATAGGAAAATTTGAACTTGTAAAGGAAGCTTAATTGTCAGATACTATTTTTGAGTTATCCTAAATTTTGATAGAATCTGTAGAAAGACATTTTTGGTATTTCACGCTGACATCAAAAGAAAAATGTATTACGACCTGTAATAAAGAAATACATATAAGTGCAATTTTGAAAATTCACGGTCGAACCAAAAGTTTATGCTTCCAAGCCAACTATTAATAAAGATTTATGCATATCCAATATCAACAATTTGATAAATTGTTATCCTTGATGAAACCCAATCTTAACTTATCTGTCATTTCAAAGTATAGAGTATATTCAATGTCTTTATAATTCATCTAGTTCAATGGCGAAGAAATGTGGATGTAAGGAAACTGTGAAGTGATTCAGTGACCGCCATGATCACTCCAATCTAATCAGTTATATTGGCATTTATATGGTAATTCTTTTTAATTGTGTGCCTTTTTGTGTGTGTGTGTCAAATGCACTGTAATTTATTAGCAGATAAAATCAACCATACCTGAAATGGCAGCTTTGTAAATGGATCAAGCTCACCATTGGCTATGCCTTTAACAACATTTGGTGCCAACCATGTATGATTAGTTAAGAAATACTTATGTCATATTAATATTACTCCTTTACGCCAGTAGTTAAGAACTTAATAAAATAAAAACTGTACAAGGATATGGTCCCAAAAAATTCAACTCCTCTTCACCAACATCTGATGGGATATCTGACAAATGAACAATTTCTTCTTTAATAGGATCGTAAACTCTCTGGTGCTGAAAAGCCCAAATTGCTTTCTTAAAGTTTTGCTCGTAAAGAGGAGGCACCGATACAGAACTAAACTTCAAGTGTTTAATCACCTGATAAAAACAAAGCACCGCTTTAGTAATTTACAGACAAGTTGCACAAAATTAAAAGTTCATTTTTGAAACTAGTGCACTGCAATGATAATCAAAAATATAGATGAGTAACCTACTGCAAGTAGAAACATAAATACAAGCATCTACACTATAAATACATGTATACGATAACCGGTGATGAAGCATCATAAAGTATCTAAACCTTTTCATAGCTTTTTAACTTCTGAATGAGAGCATGAGCTCTTTTTAAGCCCATCCCTGGCAACGATGGCAAATAATCACAACCGCTTAAAATGCACATCTCAAGAACCATTTGCTTACTAAAACTCGAAAAATCAAGTTCTTTATTCTTCCCTAACATCGAGCTTTGGAACTGAACACCTTGACCATACTTGTCCATTTTAAAGATAATCTGAAGAAAACAATGTCACCAATCAGCACTTCATCGTAATTAACTAAACAGGTATACCATGATTATACTCCAAAACATAATGGTAGTTCTCTATTTAGTCAAGCAAATAATGATAAGTTACACACTCTGCAACAACCAAAAGGTATTAAATCAGAGTCTTCTGTAATGACAGCATCAACATGATTGTTCATGCACAAATATGTCATCTGAGCATCAGCCTCATAAGGTGCCACGATGTAATCAACTTTCTCTTGTTTCAGCGCCTGTATTTGTGATATCAATTTTTTTTTACAATGATATATATGGCTTGATAAATTTAAAGAGTTTTTGGAAATAAAAAATATTCACACTACCTTTATTAGTCCTAAAGCAATTAATGGTGAGATATCAACAGCTTTTTGGTAGCATTCAAAGGCGGCAGATGAATTACCAGCTGCTTCATGTTCCATTGCTCGTTCGAGATTTTCCTTTCTTGACCTGATATTGTATGTTATTATTGTAAAACGTTGTGGGGAGCATCAAGGTTTGCAAAATGAGATTCAAATCATAAATCGTAAAGTTTAAATTTTAAATCGAAACGGGATTTAAATCTTAAATAATAGATTTAAAAGATACATATTTTTAAGGTCCGTATGCATTTTTAAATTGATTTTAATGTTTGGACTTCTACATGTAAACCTAAAACTCAATTTTTTATTTTGATCCATTTGTATTTTGTTCAAAAAAAACTTAGAATTGAAGTTGTAGACTCAAATAAGTATATTGAATATATCAATATGTATTGAATGAATTTTCTCTACTGCGGTTTTAATAAATTTAAATCGGAATGTAAATTGAATCGTAAATGGAGAGATTCGATCTGAAACGGGATTCACATCGTAGAATTTTAAGATTTTTGACAACAATGGGAAGCATGAATGATGGGTTCATATATAATTAGAAAAAACATGGAAAGTGGAACATTTTATTTATTTATTTTCTTTTCTTTTCTTTCCATAGAAAATGAAATATTTGCAGAGAGAAATCGAAATATTTATGTTTTTGTTTTCTTGCTTGTATGTTTGTTGGGAACGAGAGATACTTGAACTGATTACATAGTGACAAGCCATGAGTTTTGAGAACTAATTGTGATGTCAAGATTTGTCATCAAAAGTTTCATACATGTTTTCACATATCATGACTCAAAATGCTATAAAACAGTTGGTAGAGGCCAAACCCTAACATAAAGCAGGTATAAAACACAATATGTTATATATACTGAGAAGGAAGAATATATTCAAAGTGATGGCATAAATGAAACTGTTAGAAATTAATCGACGAAGTAAGCATATGCACATTTTAATAGTACATCAAAATACATAAAGCTAAATATACCAGAAACTGAATGTTGCAGAAAAGGAAGTTTCGTATTACCTTGCACGCTTGGTTTCTTGATCGGTCTTCATTGGTAAAAATCCACCATCAAATATAAGAATAGGTCTAACACCATGATGGCGCAGCAGGTTTACTCTATGCATGCAATAGTCTATATGCCTAGAATGCAATTACAAAATATGTGGTTATGAAAGATCAACAGTTATAGTTAACAACTTGCAATTGTGAAATAGCACAGAAACACTTCTCCTTATTAATTAATACATTTAATCAGAATACTAGGTACAGATTGTATGTGTTGTAAAAAATGCTAGATTAACGCTAGTTGGTAGGCTTAGCTATGGATTAATAATCCAGATGAGGAATGAGGATAATATAAGTACTAGGTTTCTTGATCATTGCAAATAATTTTAATGAAAAACAGGATATTACTCAAAATAATAATCTGTACCAAAAACTAAAATACTAACATGTCTTGACATTTAACTGTAGAAACTATATTTTTCAGGTTCGAAGGCCGTCAAGATCAATTTTAACATTGATGTTTATTTGGGGGCTAACTTTTGTGGGTTCAAGGTGAAAATTGGATTTTCATTAATGAATCCAATTCCATTTGTCTTAGACAAGCTTGGGGAGACCTAGGCGACCCTAAACATCACCAAGGCGGTCTGCAGAGCCCTAGAGTGAGTATTTGGTTGATTTTATGGTAAAAAGTTTAAATTGAACTTAAAAATAAGGGAACTCAATCAGCGGTTTGATTTCAATTAGTTCAATCGGTTTCTGGTTTAATCTAACAAAAAAAAGTATTATAATTAATGATTAGAATGCAATATAGTCAAGGTAAAAATAAAAGGTTAATAATTAAAGTGATTCTAATGAGTATTTTTATTGATCTAGTAGAGATATATTTTTGATATACAAAGAACTAATTTATAAAAGCTACTTGTGTTCATGTTATAAAAATTCGTCTAATTTTGTTAAATCGATAATCAAACATGTTTTACAAAACCACTACAAACTAATTTAATTTAATAACTGAACTAAACCGATCAAAATAAACTTGTTTGATCGGTCTATTCGGTTATAACCACTATTGTTAATCGTTAGTGATCTGGACAACTATAATTGGCACCTAGGTGCTCATGCAAGGCAACAGGCCTTGCCTAGCAGATAGGTGGCTGCCTAGATTGATTTTTACAACACTGATTATTTTCCCACTTCCAACCTGGGTGTTGTCAACAGGTTTGTGTGCTTATCATACACAGACTGAATTGCAACAAGCGTGATGCAAAATCATTCCATTGTCACCGAATAAATTTACTGTGACAAAACATATTTGATGTAGTACATATCAAATACTATATCTATATGTCTTTGGCACCTTTGAATCTTTGCTACAACCCATAAATATCTATCCCATTCCATCATCTTAAAACCTTTGGAACAAAAAATATATTTGAATATCGTACTCAATTTTAATCATTTGCTTCATTACTAGTGGGGTTCCCATATCAATAGCTCTAATTACAGCGACAATATAATGTGTGGTTTACCCAGCCAAGCTTTTCTGCGATAAACCGTAATTTTACTACAATTTTTATTCCAATTACCCAGCCTTAAGTATATTATTATTTAAATATATAAGAATAAGCTTGCTCCATTTCTATGAGTCTTTTAAGATGAAAAATGAAAATCGATTTCTAATCCAACGTACAACACAAACTAGTGTAAGAAATAAAAAGCCAAATATATGACTTGATTGCATCCAGTAATGAGCAGTCATATTAAAAGTACAATCATAGTTATGAAAGACCGTGTTGTGGCGCGCGCCATTGCAAGACGCAGTGAGGCGGAGCGATTCCGCCTTTTGGATCAATGGTTCAGCGCACATGAGAAGGTGCACTAAATTGCACATATGGTGCAAAAACACACATGATGCACGTTCAAAGAGAAATGTTTTTTAAATGCTTTTTTCCACCATCCAAAAATACATAAAAATGAATTTTCATCATATGATCGTGCTTGCATATTAATTTGTTTTTTAGGTTCTAAAAGATGTTTTCTCCTAAAAAAATTTTGCTTGAAGACAAATATCTGTAGTTATTGTGAAAAGCTACTCATTTTTATGTAATATTCTTGAAGTAAGTTGTAATATGACATTATTGATGTTTGAATATGTTGTGTATTTATTCATATAATGATATGAAAATTTGAAGTCAGATCAAACGTGATTAAAATACGGTAAATAAATGTTTAAAATATTATTAAAATGTGTTTTAAAATAAACATATCAAATTAACATGAAACAAAATAAATTTGTTATGAAAATGTGTTTTCTCGCTTAAGACATATAATAAATTATAAACTTATATGTGAAATCTAGTTGATAAACAAAACAATAGCTATAAGTTTTTGAATCAATACTTAACCTCTAAACAAATGAGTAAACACTGAACGGTATAATTTAATTAAATGATATTATATGCTTATGACATTATGTTTAACGATATTTTTATGTGAAAAATAGAAAGTAAAAAAAGTAATTTTTCTATATGTTGTAAGAAAATATAAATTATGTTTAACCTTGTTTAATTAATTGTGACATATAGTAAACATATAATTTTTTAGTACATGCAATATAAATCAAAAGGATGCTTTCATTTTGTTGCATCGTGCACTTAAGCTCGAGGAAGGTTACGCTTTTCTTTTCGTTGTGCACCGTTAATGACTATGATTAAAATAACCCAACTTAACTTAGAATAAGAAGAGAGAAGTGAAGGAAATGCTCAAGATAACCCGACTGTCATAACCTAAATAGAACTGTTGATTGGGACATAAACAACATATGTGATGCAAGCATTAATTTTTAAGCACATTTCAATATCTATGCTTGTAGATAAGGCTAAATATATTAAAGACTGATTAAGGGAATGAGTAAATATGAGAATTTTGACAAGATAATGACATAAGACAGTTGTTACTACAAATTTAGGGCATCGGTAACAGGCATGCCACCCAAAGATGCAATACAGGCACGTCAAACAACAAAATGTTATCTTCAAAATATATCTTACATACCAGTGATATCACAAAAGGCAGCATTCTGCTTACAAAACTACAGCATTCAACAGTACTTTTGGAACAGTAATATTATCGCAGAAATTACACAAAATCGATTCTTTATGGAAATAAACGCAAACTCAAGAAGCCCCAAGATCACTCTAGTGAAAATGAGAGAAAAAGTCACCAAAATTAGAACACGCATTTCAAATTACACTTCTATAACCACATATCTCAATCTTTTATATAATGGTAAGGAGAAGAAAAAACATACCTGGAAGTAGGAATGCCTTTGCAAAGATTAGTACTACAGGAAAGAGCACCTTTGTGTAGCCAAGAATACGTATCCACGGCCACTGTTTGGCCCTTGAGATCTTGAATGTGAATTGGAACCATGATGGATTTCAGCTGTGGGAGCAACCCTTGAATTCCCATAATGGAGAGTAATGAGAAAAAATGAAACAAGGGTTGTAAAAGTCGCTCTAAAAGTTATCTATGATTTATTTATTCATTTTATATATAAAGTAAAATACGAAACGAGTTGATGTACTGGAGACGACGAAATTATTAATACTGGACTATGAAATTTGGGGCGAGGGTTTTGCAGACGTAAAAGGCGGGTTTGACGTAAAAGGCGGGAATCGTCGAATCGAACAAAACTGAAAATATTTCACAAAACTGAAAATTAGGTGTAAGGTCAGCTTGACCTGTTAAGGTTGACCCAATAAACCAATTTAATTACCCTAATTTTAGAAGGGATTTTAGGTTAAAGAAAAAAGTTGAAGAAAAATTTAGTTTTAAGGACAAGAAGTTTACTTTTTAGGCTGAAAGACACTTTGTAGTGTAAATCACAGACCGGTAGTTGTAACTATTATTTTCTGTTTACACTAAAAAGTATCATTCAGACTAAAAAACAAACTTGTTGTCCTTGTGGTTAAATTTTTTTGCAACTTTTTTCTTGTGTCTATTTTACTGTTTTTAGAATGGATTGAGCCCTACCTTATTTTATTTCACTTTCTTTTTAAATTCAAACCACTTAATCTATATCATTTTAACCTAAAACTGAATAACTTTCAACACGACAAAAACTTGTTCTTTCTTCGCTTACAACGATGAATCAATTTACATCAAGATCGAGATTTCAAAACCCTAAATTTTAAATTTTTATCTATTGTTGGGCCTTGGGTTACTCTTTTGATCGCCTAGTGAAGATTTCCTGTTACTGTTTCGTGTGAGGATCTCTTATTGAGGTAATTCATTCATCTGTTAAGGTAATTCTATATTTTGTCCATTTTTCAAACTAATTTCTATATTCATCAATTATTCTCCAGTAGATCTATGCGTATTTGGCACTAGGAACCACATGCTTTCGTGATCCTCTAGAAGACAGAACCGACAGAGTTAATGATATGTCATATGGGTAATTATGTAATTTGTTACATGTATTTAACTCGATAACTGATATTATATGAAATATAATGTGTTTTCTTTTTATAATATACTTGATATAATATGTTGTATTAATTAATTACATAAATGACATGTTTTGTGATACTGGTTACAAAGTGTTGTAACCATGAGTAATTTATCACAGTGAAAATAAATATATCATTTTAAATATTCATAGTCAAAACGTATCGAGACTGAATATCTATACATCCGTTGAGCATAGAGTACGTAATACTCTTCAAATGTTAGTTATTAAATAACTATGAAATGACTCGCTCGATAGTTTTCTATTGGTCGATAAAACTAAAGTCAAACAAAAAAAATCGATGCGGCTAATTTACACAGTTCTACCGACTTGAGAATATTATCGATCTTCAATGTGAAATCTCCATTTTGATTATAGTCAAATCATGGCACGACGTTCATCGAGTGACTATAGTTTGGTCGAGTGGAAGTATTAGAATGAAATACTATCCAATAGAGGATTCGTCTACTCGGTTATATGAGGTTAGTGTTGCAGTCAACTCAAGTCAACTTAAAAACAAAGTCTCTAGCCAAAGCATTTTGGTTAATAATAATTGTTATTATTGAACTTGGGACTTTGTGTTTGGACTACAGAGTTGAATATAGACAATATCGGGATTTTGACTATTAGCAAATTCCATAGGTCCACAGTTATATAGTTTTGACGAAGAGAATTGGTATAAATAAAAGTTACAATAGGGTAACGCTTAATAAAGTAAAATTGGATTTTATGAAACCAAGTAAGTGGTAAATTTGGCCAAAATGTCACACCACTTGCTAAGTGGCGTGTGCACATTAATATTCGAATAGTTCGATATTAATCGTTGATCAATTTTACACCTAACGAGTCACATAACTGAAACGATGAATTATTCTTTGACCAAACGATTTAATCAATTTGTAATTATTATAAATTAATTAAACTGATTAATATATGAAATAGTAATTATACAACTCGATTTTGCTTTGATGGATAAATAATATAAAATATATTTATAATAGTTATACATTTATTAATCGATATACGATATCGATAAGCGTTAAATTTGATTTAATTGCATAATATTTTATTCGGGCTCTAAATAGGTTTAAAGCCCGTTAAGGGGGCTAATAGGATCGGCTTATATAGAGGTTATAGGCGGCTACAGCATGGGACAGAGAGGCTTGATAATGGATCGGTAAGATGGAAGGAGAGTAAAAGATGAGATTCTAAATTCTCTCCTTCTCTTCCTCTATTTAAGGATCTCTATCTTTGTTTGATTTGAGAGTTTTAAATGCCTCCAACCTGATCTATTGTTGGCCAATCTTCTCTTTTCGGGCTTCCTAATTTCTAAAGTGCAAATCAAATCAAATCGATTGCTATTTGATAACTGGTGGTCAACAGTTCAGAGACTAGCAATCTGCTAGATTGGAAATCAATTCAAGGAGCAAATATTATCATTTCAAGATGTACTTCCAATCATTATGAGCTAAGTAGTTAATGCTGGCATCGGGTACGTATCGGTTAAGTACTAATATACGATACTTTAAAATATCGTGATAATATCGGATAATATCAGTAAAGTATTGGACGTGTAAAACATGTTATAGATGACATTGTACTATATGTTATATTCATGTTATGTTGTCAAATATTTGGATCGGTAATGCTAAACTACTATTAAAGACTGATTGCATGTAGTTACGTATCACAATCTGTTATCTAAAATATTCTAATAAATACAAATCATAATATAATCTCATAAAAATTGTGAAATTCATATAATGTGCATATTTATTATTTATTCATTTTTATATTATATCCATTGCTTCTTTAGTCATCTAACCATCTACATTATTTTCCCTGTTTTTCCATATTTATAATTTCTTCATTTTCGTTTTCATTTAATTTATCGAACAAGCAATGTTTTTTTCTAAAATGGTACTTTATATACAACAAATCACTGGGACAACATATCACATCACAATAAACGTTCGAATCACGCTACGCAGGTTTCTAACTTGTGACCTCTGGTACCAAAGTCGAATCACTTAACCACTGGGACAATGGTGTTTGTCTCGAATAAGCAATGTTGATTTGATGCTAATCACTACTTTATCTCATTCCCTATCGGTATATCAATTATATAATTTTACAGCTTTTCAACTTTTAGCTCTTAGTGTATGATAATAATTAATAAAATAAATTTTCATAAGTTAACTCAACAATTAAAAATGGTGAATAAAACAACTAAAAAGAGAAGTAGCTCTTTCGTTATCTTGTTTTTATCGTAAAAACTTCACGAAATATAAAACATGCAAAGTAATGGAATAAGTAAAGTTTTCTTCATTGAAAGACTAATTATGAAGAAGACTGAAAATGTATGGTTAAAACTGAAAAATTGATGCATTAGGATTTATAATATGGAATACATATTGTCATTCACCATATACAAAAAGAAATATCGAGAATGTGAAGATGTTTATTTATAAATATATTTTTATAACACATACAATAATGAATGATATTTTTAAAATATATCGTGTATTTTACACTAAATATCGGAGCGATATATCGGCAAGTATCGGACGATATATCAATAACGATATTATAAGAGGCATTTTGAAAAAATATCGGCTTAGGAATGATATGAGATACATCCATATTATATCAGCGATATTATCAAATATTAACTATATAGATTGGGAGTATGATACATTTCTAACTAATACATGATTATTAATATTTAGATATAATGTCTAGACTGTGTGTGTGTGTATATATATATATATATATATATATATATATATTTGTGTGTTTGTTTGTTTATTTATTATATTGTTAGTTAGGTGACAGTTCTGATATACATATACATTGTCAGAATTGGATTGGTTGTATGTTTATATATAATTGCATATTAAAAAATTAACATATAGTATGTCAACATTCAGCACGGCTAATAAAACATAATTTTTTTTATTTTAAATAAACTAAATAGTAATATTTAAATATGTATACATAGTGTATAATTTAACACTACAGCATACTTATATGAAATATAGTTATATAAATTTATATATAAAGTTTCAAAGGTATATTATTTTCGAAAGAAATAAATACAATAATAAACGTATATTATTTAAATTAACATATATACATAAATCGATTATATTAATATATATATATATATATATATATCATAAAATTATATTTTATATTTTATAAAATTAAATTATTTCCTAATTTACTCTCGGCAAAATAAAATGAAAACATTATTTTATATTTAAAATTATATAAATAAAGGCCGAATTGAAAACCAAATTCAAAATTATTTTTAAATTATAAAATTACATATTAATATTTAAAATATAAAAAAATATTTCCAAATTTTAATATAAATTTAAATTTTTAATTAAGTTTCAAAAAATCATTTTTTAAATTTTTATTAATTTTCAATATTAAATATATTTTTAAATTTAAAAAAAAATATCGTGCACGTGACTTGGTATTGTGTATATTTAAAAAATATATTTTTGTATAAATTCAAAACGTTAGTGTATATACATGCATATATTTTATTATAGTATTATTTATGCATAAACATATAAGTATTTAATACACACATAAATTAATATATTATTTCTGACTTTGAATATATATATATATATATATATATATATATATAAATGTATGTATACATATACTAAATTATATTATATGTAATTTATAAATGATTTAAATTTCATACATTTGTTTATATAAATATATATCTGTATAATTAAATAGAATTATTTAGACAAACTATGGTTTTTATACACACACACAAATATGTGTGTGTGTATAATATTTTGTAAATATATATGAACATACATTTGGACAATATATTGGTATATCGGATGAGCTAACGTGTCTGTTGCGGTGTAAATCTCAACATATATGTACGAGCATATTATACCTTGTACGTATTGATATGTTACACATGCACACACGCATATATATATATATATATATATATATATATATATATATATGCATGCATGCATGTATGTATACGTGGATATGATACACGTATTTATATAATACAATGTTAATCAAATAATATAAAATCATTTTATAAATTTAATTAAAATAAAGATTTTATTTAAATGAAAATTTAGAAATATTCTAAATAAATTAGACTTGACAGGTCCAATAAAGATTCAAAATGGTGAATTTTTTTGAAATTCACTCATTGCTTCTATTACGGGCTGGCCCAATTCCAAGAAAAACTCTACATCTCGATAGCCCCACACCTAACATATATAGTTGTAGTTGGATGCAAATTTTTGTCTCCTATAATCCGAAACCTATGAGTTTATTTGAAACATTGGGTTTTGAAAATTAAAATGTGAGATAGTGATAATGCTTATTGGTTACCTACGTGAATTAACTAGTTACGATTAATGGTTATTTTATAGATTTTGACAAGCGACTGCTACCTAATTGTAACAATTTCCCATGCAGGTTGTTTGATGCTTGCTTAATTATTTTAATTGCTTATTTGAAACTTTGAATTATGATAATTAAAATGTGAAATATCGATAATGCTAAATGCTTACCCATATAAATTATGATATATAATATAACAAATAAATATTTAACTATTAAATATATACATGTTCTACAACTACTTGTATGAATGCTTTTAATGTCAATCACCAATTTTACTATCAATCATGATTATTTTGATAGTGAAGCCTGGGGTTATAACTTTATGACAACGCTCTGGTATTTAATCAATTTTAGTGCCCACATATATTACATAATATTGTTACTTCTAAAAATGTAATATTTAAAAAATGTAACTTTTTCAATAAATATAAGAACTTCGTTTATATATATATATCAAATGAGTGGGCGAAAATATACATGATTTAGTCCCTTCGGAAATGACATAGTCAGCCAATGTCATAGTATATGAACTTCATTGTAATAATGACATGGTGCATCGACGTTTTTTGGAACACTAGTGCAAAATTATAAGGGGGATTTGTTGTTATAAATTACCCAATTGTGGTCCTCATCTTAAAATGTTTTAATTCTTATCATTGAAGTTAGTAGTTAAGTATGAAACCAGAGTTTGACAAGTTTGTATTGTATGCTTTTATGGACAATGCTCATGACGAGTTCTTTAGTTTAGGAAGAAAGTACATGAAAACTAATACTATGCATATAAATGTGCATGTAGTTGAAAAATGGAAAATAAAAAAAGACTGGTTCAGTTGTATATTTGACCAGATTTTAGTTAGGCTGTAGTATTATTTAGAATAAAGACGGTTGATGTAAACAATTTCATTATAAAGCTTATGGTTTGACGATAATGCAATAAAAGAAGCAAATTGCCGCTCCAATGGTCATGTCATATCGAATTCAAAGTTATATCTTACGCCATGGTATATGGAATGGAAATGCGTTAAATATAGAACTTAGGCAAATACTATGGTCCAATAACAGGTCTATTCGGACTTTTATATTAGATGAACTAGGAAGAACCTGTGCTACGCATATAGATTTAGCATTATTTGACTTTTTAGTCGATTGAAAATTAAACGTTTTTTAGGGATTGAATTTATTTTTTAATTCAATATAATTGTTTGGTTGTAAAATTTTATTTTAAATTGTTTTCCAAAAATACCATTTCTATGTCAAATTTAATAATTTGCTACATCATTGAATTCAAATCTAAATGAAGGCTAACAACCAAATAGTTGTCATGGTTCAAAGTGCAACATTTTGGCTTCGTAAAATGATAAGAAACAAAATAGTATCATTTCTTCATACCGGTTTATCTCTCTATTAATCAAAAGACCATTTATTTTATCCAATAACAGATTTTGACTTAGCCATTCACTGTTACTAAGACTATTTCAAACATAACATAGCATATTCATTAAGGTAAAATTGGCGAAATACTAAAGCTTGAAATATTCTTAGTATCATTCACATTTAGTTAATGTTTTAGTTGTAATTCCCACCTCTCATCCATGATACCAAATAGCATTACTAGGTAAAACTGTCTGATAGTACAAAGAATTAGGCGATATCGGGCTATCATGCATGAATGTTCCCTTGGGCTAACACCAGTACATATATCGAAAATCATAAACAACTTACCTATACATATTCAGTACCAGCACAAAGTAATAAACACATGCGTTTTTAGGATGGAACAATACACAATACACACTAATTGACAGAGAATACAGAGTCGAAAACGCAGTGATAATATATAATATGAACATATACAAGTCCGAGTGGGATACAAAATAAATCAAATTCTCACTATCTCAAAAATACACAATGTGTGTCCAATATACAATACAATGGCATGTATACATGAACTAGCACTATACATAACACATATAGATAAATATTCTACCTTCCATCCAATCTCGGCACCCTCAAACTAGTTATCTTATCCTTGAACCTGAAATGCCTCGGACCGACCCGAGTATTATATAAACAACACACGGGTCAGACTATGTCTAAAATATAGGTGTCAATATATCATAACTAAAAGCATGTTAAGTAATGATATCATAGAATAAGGACATTACAATATAGCAACTGATCATAAAACCAACCAAAAGTATCATCACCCAAATAAATGTCATGTAAAATTACATATCTTGTGTAAAATGTCAAATGGGTGAAACCATCTATACATCCAACTATCATCGAATATAAGAGGCCACCAACAACATATGACACGCTCTTTGCAATGCCAAGATTATCTTTCGGATAATAATAAAGTAGACATTCCCAGGGTTTGTCATACTCAATACATATATAAACACATAACAACCATCCAAATCAAACATACATGTAAAACAGATATGGCGTACCCTCTATAGCCAAGGTCATCTCTTGGATAACCATATAAAAGATAGGTATATGATCTAACTCCATGCTCTCAACATCTCTAGCTATTCTCGACGGCGGTATAATCGATGTGTATGGGGTTACACGACTTCAAGGGACACAAAGTCCAATTAATAATCATAGAGATCTATAATCATATAATGATCATCTAGACTTTTAGCCTCATAATATTGATTCCCAGCCAATGAGGTAGTCATACGGTCTCTTAGACCTCTACCAATCTACTCAACTCTCGGTATCATAGATAATCCTCTGGGGTCTCGGTCCGATGGGATCTCAACATCATAAATTATTCGTATCGCGCCACTTGAAAAGCAGGGTGGTAAGGTAAATTTCAAAAAAAAAATCATTTTGGATCTATATTAGGCCTATGTGGTCTAAATTTATTTATAACTAATCTGAATAATATTTTGAATAAAATCTTCATTTTATTGCAATTGTTTAAAATTGGTTTAATTTAATTTTAAATTGTTCGTTTTTATGATGAGCGCATCAAATGCACTTATGTGTAAAAGTGTAAGTGCAACATATGAGAAGCATACATAATTATTGTGAACGTTGTTAAGTGTTGTGATTTACATCGCAATGAACACATTTTTCCTTTATATACCTTTGTCATAAAAAACAAGAAAGTTTTTTATTAAATAAATATACGTTTGTTTGTACACACACACACACACACATACATACATCTTTTGTTATGGTTTACATTGAAATACATTTTATTTATGTTACATGTAATAAATCAATGAATACAATATCTAATTAAATTAGTTCAATAGTTTACCACTATATTTTATATAAAACCTCTTTTGAAACTTTGAATCAAATACACATATAAACACATACATAAATATTATTACATAAACACACACATAAACAAAAACCAAAACCAAATTTGAAATAAAACATAAATAAAAGTTATATCCAAATAGTTTATGAATTACAATGTTTGCCTTTTAAAAAAGATCTAGTACCATCTAGATATAATCGTGTAAAAAAGGAAATAAATCACTAAATTAATGCTTCCCTTTTTGTTTTAATTAGAAAATTTTATTTTAGAATAACTTAAACATAAGACAATTAAGTCATCATATTATGTTGTCAACTATAATTAATTAATGAAATTATTTCCAAGTTTTATTCACATAGCATTTATATGCGGACTTCGAATTTAAATCCTATGATATGAAAATTGACTTATTAACAAGACTGCTCCAAAATTCATTTTGTTTTTTTATTTAAACTATGACGATAATAAATCAAACAACATAGGCATATGCAAATTCATTATAAGAAGGTATAGATCTAGGTTAAACATATAAGATAAATAAACATATAGAACATAGATGAATAAAGTTATTTCATAACAAACAAATAACAGAGAGCGTAGCATAGTTTTTTAATTAAATCAACATCATAAGAGTATGCAGTTGATTCAAAAAGAGGGAATTAAGATATTTAAGTCATGATCCAAAATCACACAAATGAACAGTAACGACCCTTAATTAAATCACTTTGAATCTGAATATTTAATATATTTTTAAACATATAAATAATGGACTTTTTTCAAATAAACATGATATGTGTGGTAAATAATAATAGTATACTAGTTTTGTAAATTTGTTCAAAAAAATAGTTCTAAAAAATAAATAGTTTAAAGAAATATCGATAAATGCGGCCAAAAATCGTTTTATCAATAAACGACTTTTTAATCACGCGAAGTTGTTCGCACTCTTTTGAACATGTTTTGTAGCATATGAACACATTAACAAACAATTAACACCTCTCTTTTCATAATAAAAGACTAAATAAAACTAAGAAAGGATTTAGGGGACATCGACCCTTAAATCAAGTCATGATTTAAGGTGTGCTTTAAGGCATGAGAAAGGAAGGGAATCAAAGCCTGCCTTATGACATGTTTTATGACGTGGAAGCAAAAAAGATATTGGAGGGTGAAAAGGTAATTTGGAAAATGGGTAGTTGAAGTCTTTTGCCACTCTTGCCAAAGTCTATACAAGGAGACCCTTAATTTCATTTTCATTTACACTTTCATTATCTTCTTTACTCTCTTTTCTTCATCATCTTCATCCTTATCTCTATACATGTGTCAGTGCTTTAGGTATTGGTGCAACGACCCAGATTTGTCAAAATCGCAGAAGGACCCATTCAATTTAAACTACAAATGAAAACTACCGATTTAATACCTAATATCGTTTGATAAATATTTAACGCTGCTAAATGTATAGGATACAAATTCAATTTATACAACTTATCAGAGGAATTTATTAACTCTACAAGGTGTGTCAATACATACCAAATACCAATGTCTATAAATCTACCACTGTGCACTCTGATGAGAGAGTTAACAATATCCTTACCTGCAAACTTAATAAACATGTCAACGTGGAATAAAATAATAAGCATGAAAGATATATGAACATCAGATAAATAACAGCCCATAATAGATAAACATGAAAGGATTATATTATTTTTAGGGCTGCATTACTACCACTTGTGACTGCCTACTTACCCTAATCTAATATGGTACCCAATTAGATTCAGGATCAAGCCAACATGGTTCTCCTACCACAAATAGGACTCATGGAGCCTATGACGCAACAAATAAATATGAAATTCTCTAATTACATACTTAGGCTTAATCTTCATGTATAGATTCTTCAAATCTAATTTACTTAATTTTATTCAACAACGCTTTGAAAAGAATAGTATCTCATAAGACCACGCAACACATAAACACGGACGATTTTTTACCTTATGATAACTTAAAACACTTTAGATGTAAAATCTTTTAACATTGTTTTTAATAACATTCTTTGAAAACATTTGCAAATAAACTTATAAATCTTAGTTGAAATGCTTGCATCTTACATTTCAATATTTGCACAACCGAGTCTGTACGACACTTATTAGATATTTGATTTCCAACTGAATAGCGAGGTAAGGGACTACCTCCCACATAGTGCATTTCTAGAGGAATGCACCTAAGTCCCCTATGTTGGTCCTCATGCGAATTAAGACCGACCTATCCGAAAATATAATGTATGAATAGCGCCTAGTATTACATCACCTGGCCGTTATCGACCGATCCGGGATCCCAAGTATACACCACATATTGAAACTCGAGGTTATAGCAGGCATAAATTTTTTATATCTAGAAAGGTGATTTCCTACTCTGATGGTAGCGAGCCACTTAGGCTTAAAGCATCCTCTGTTTTACTATTCCCGGACGTGAGGCTTTGAGGTAACGATTCCCTTTCATATAGCACATATTCCACTTGGAATGTCACTTTGCCATTCCCCAATCACACAACTGATTTCTACAGACGTACAATTCCTGAGCTTGTATGTCTTAGAAAAAGTGTTAAGCTAAGAGAAGTTGTCTTCACTGCACCAAACAGATGATACGTTGGTGAAGATCAATCAATATGATCTAAAATACAACGTTGGACATTCATCCATACAAGCTATCCAGGAACAGAACAAACGGAAGGTACTCTCCTACCACATCCCATCGAGCATTACCCTTAGGATTAGTAGCGAGTTAGTCCTTGCATACAAAGATTTCAGAATGAAGGGACCACTACTGTCATTTATTTCAGGAGCCATTCCAAGAATTTAAATAAGCAGTCCTTCCGTTATGAAGATCTTCACCTTCAAAATCGAGGTCTTCAATATATTTTCTTCACTTTGGAACCGTAAATTGGTTCGAAATGGTTTTCGAATAGGAATTATCCAAATCTTATCCCGGTTCCTTCGAATCAATTATCAACAAATGGATGTTTTATAAGTAGGTGATTATCACTTGATTTATTCATTTCTTTTAATCAAAAAATATCTTTGAGATACATATGTATATATCTTTAAAACATTCTTGTTGTTATATACAGAATCATTAAACCTCTCCTTTTAAATTCTATGGTTTAATTAAACCATTTTCTAAACTTGGCATAATTCCAAAACATTTTACTTAGGCAAATATTTCCAAATCATTTATTTAAATCTTAACAACGATTTCTTATTTTCAAAATGTAACTTTTTAGTAAATTGAAAACATGTTATTTAAGATGGTAAATCCAAATTGTTTTAAATTTGAAAATTTTAATCTTTTATACTTAACTCATTTTTGATATTTCGACCTTATCTATTCCTCGCGTGGGGGAAGCCAGGTGAGCCAGGGCATTGGTTTCTCCTGAACATCTCTTTGGTTTAAGTATCTTATCCAAATCTCATGAATAGAAAAATCAGGTGTACTCGTTGGCTTATTAGAGCCAAGATTAAAACATTTGCTTATTACAGCTTTTCTTTAATTCATTTATTTAAATTATTTTAAATAAATTATAAATCTTCAAATCATCTTAAAACACTTAATTGTTTATTTAAAAACATTTATAAAATAATTGGGAAAGAATTGCTAATTTTAAAGCCATATTTTAATTATTATTGAAAACTGCTGTAAATAGTGCTGCTAATAGCGTTCTTAAAGTTATATTGAGCAAAACAACTTTCCCATTGTTTGAAAATTTATTTATATAAATCAAATCTATTTTAAAACATTTTTAAAGTTTTATAAAGATTTTTCATATTTTTATGGAATTTAAAAATATCAAATTTAAATCAGTTTTAACTTTGGTCGTTAAATTGCAAAACCACGATAATTTTGAAAACTTTTTTAACTTATATTTCAAAATCTACTTATTGAAATCTCGATCTTTTTTTGGAAACTATGAGTATAATAGTTTGGAAAATTCTTATCACAGAGAATTCCGAGCTATATTCCACTTTATATACTCATTTAAATTTTACGACATGAATTCGCGAACTACTATTACGCGACACGCCTAGTTTTTTGACTTTTTTTTCTCATTTCTTATTCAAACTTCACCAAAATTATTTCTAGTGTTTATAAAACATTATTAAATCATTTTAAACCATTTTCAAGAGGTTTAACATTTCATTTATACCATTTTATAAATAAAAGGAAAGTGACCTTCTTTGTGATTTTCGACATGTATTTAACGTAACTTATTAGTGAAATCAAACAATCATATTAAACTACCAAACATGATTAATAATCATCATAACCAAGCATAGAAAACAATATTATATCATCCAATATATATGTAATAGTATAAATGGAGTTATCTCACCCATTTCCAAGTCCAATTCTTCTTACCAACATTCAAAAGAATAGGCACTTCACAAATCACCACTAAAATAACTCCACCGCCCTCCTTGTTCTCGGCCATCCTTCCTCCGCTACCATAGCTCATGGTACAAGGGTCTAGGGTCAAAGAGCTCGACCATTGGAAAAAGAAGAGGTCTTTAGTTCACAATATTTGGACCCGTAAACGAGTCATCTTCTCTCAGCTTTTTGGCTATATTGCACTCAAAATTTGGAAAAGTCGACAACTGTAGAGTTGTTGAAAATTATTTTCTCTACTATTTAAAAAAATGAATTACTTAATTTCAATTTTTTTGGAAGGAGATAGGGTCAAAAGAAGAAGAGGTATTCTCAGATTCACAAAAATCAAACACGGTAATTCAATGGAAAGAGAGGGGATTTTGACACAAAACTGGAAGAAGTGGTAAACACGAAAGTTGTAGCCATTGGAATTTCATATGATATGAAAAAAATTCTTCATTCGGATCTGTTTCAAGAAAATTATGATCAAAAGAAAAGGAGGTATTCTCGGCCTTAAAATTTGGGCCCGAGAATGCATTGGAAAGAAGTGAGTTTTTGACACAGCTAAGCTCGAAATGTAAAGAAGTGGCAAACAAGAAAGTTGTAGCCATTGGAATTTAACATAGTTTGAAAAAAATAAGTTCTCCATTTGATTCTAGTTCAGATAACTTATGGAAAATGGAAAATGAACTAAGGAGATGGGTATTTATAGGCAAGTGAAGGGTAGAAAATGTCTCCTACTTACATCATCCACCATCACCAACCATCATTACTGCCACCACCTCCCTACATCACTAGCTCGAATGAAGTGGCCTCTCCACCAAATAGGCACGGCTGATGTGACCCCTTACGTGTGCCTCCTTGGATACGATGTTTGATGGCGATAAATATGATAATTAGCTTAGATATTCCATGTGCTTTCTCTCCACCATCACCAACTACTTGCGCCACCTCCTTTACCATCATCGTGGAAAGGCCATGTCCCTTCCACCACCACCTAGGCATAGCTGACGTGACCCCCTCCCTTGTGCATGTGATGATGATTGTACTTTGATGTGTAGTCAGTAGTGTTGACTTAAGGTTGTTTAAGTGTTAAGGAGTTATTAAAATATCTCTTTGGTATATTTTTGATTTTTATATATAATTAGTGTATATGTATAAATATGTGTGTATATGTATGTTCGTGTGCATATGTACATGTCCATTGACGTGTACATGTATATATGCACATGTATGTTATATTTAATCCGCATCGTTACGAATCCTGATTTCGATTTCCGGTCAATTTTGATTTATATATATATATATATATAAACAAAGTTTGAAACTAATTTATTATTATTAATAATAAATTAAAATAATCTCATTTGAATTGTAAAACCATATGAATCAATATTGAACAATTGTTTTCAAAAAGCATTATTATCGATAAACCGATATCGATTTTTCTTATATTTTCAAATTAATTATATATCTTTGTAAAACCATTATAAATGATCATTATCACTTTAAAACTAATGAAAATTAATCATTATCATTTTAAACTATTATTTGAATAATTATTATAATTTATTATCACTTAACAGTATTTGCATTATCAACATTTTACTTGAATATTTTAAAAATAAATATAATTTATCAGTGATAAATTTGTGGTCCTTAAAGTTGGTTTTGATGATAACAACTATAGAAATTATATAAATATAAATACTAATGTTTTACCAAGTTATATATACCATATAGTGTAGGATATTAAACATGTGTTGATTATGAAGGCTATACAGTATCAAGAGTACATTCAAGACGCTAGTATAGAGTTTCAAAAGTTGGAGAATGAAGACTCGTGAGTATTGAAGAGTTCACGATTTCAAGATATTCTAGATAAGTTATAAAGTTGTATAATTTATGTTAAAACCTTGTTAGCACTTTCCCGATCTCTCTCTCGTTCTCTAATTTTGTTTTAAATTGTTTTTCAAATATCCTGGTTTTAAAATAATCTTTTCAATTCTCATAATGATTTTCAATTTGTTGTACTTATAAAGATATTATTTTAGTGTTTTAAGTTTATTTATATGTTGAATTATTTTTTATACTTTAATAAGTTATAATTATATTAATTTTAAATATATATTATTTAGATTATATTAAAATTTTCAAAATTATTATATAAAGTTTTATTATGATTAAAATATGTATAAACTATGCTTAAATGATTTTAAAAGTATCAAATCATTTCACAAAAAATAAGTTTTTGAAATAACATTTTAAAGTTTAAAATTTTAAAAAGAGTTTATCGACATACTCTATGTATGTATGTCGACATAGTGGCCAACTTTTTCAAACTTTGAATTTCAAAAGAAGTGTCTTTTCATCATATCTCTTCACGAATGAATATGACCATTGTTCCTCTATAAATACCAGACTACCAAATGAATATTCAATTTTAATTTTCTTATTCATCTCCCCTCCTTCCACTCTCTCATTTTCTAAATCAAAATATTCCCAAACCTTTCGAAATTCAACCAGAATCAAATTCAATCATCGGTAGTTTGATTCTCCTTCATCTACTCTCAGATTTATCTCATCTCGCTCACTCAAACCAAAATCAAAGTGCTATTCAAGAGTTATACGATCAATTGTAATCAAGATCGAAGATCTGAATCTGTAAAACTCTATCAAATCATACTGCTATACTCATGGGTGTGGTTGTATCTTGTAAAATCAATTGGTGTGCTTAGTAGGCCGCAAATCTAGTGGGTGTGCTTGTAGCCCGTAAATCTAGCGACTCTACCCAAAGGTCGGGATTTTGAAGGGTCCGTCTCGTAGCCTTGAAATCGAGATTGTATTTGCATTTATTAGTTGAAAAGATATCTGTACAAGGAATTGTGCGGGACTAGATGTAGGGTAACTCCGAACCAATATAAAATCCCGTTATGTTCTTTCCTTTTTCACTTTTGCTACATTTACTTTTATTTGCACTTTGATTCCGTGATTGTTAATTACATCAATCCAAGAAAATTTAAAGAATTTGAAAAATATTCATATAATCATTAAACATTGTTACCCCTCATCTAGTGTTAATTTAGCCATAAGATCTCTATTCCACTAACTCACATTTGGTATCGGAGCATTGGTTTTCAATGTATTCATAATCTGATTTTCTGAAAATTAAAGAAATCATCGTATTGTTGTTTCATAAATTTGCATTTATTCATTATATAAAATCACATGACCTTTTGAAAAGGTATGAATTGTAGGAATATATGTGTTACATGGCTTTTGATGAATAGACACCTAATGATCAAACTCTATAGATCAAAAAGGACAAATGAATATTGGATAGTGGGTGCTCAAAACACGTGACTGGAAATCCAGAGATTTTGAACAATATGGTTTACAAAATTGGTGGATCAGTAAATTTTGGAGACAACTCTAAAGGAATGTGATTGACATCAACAATGTCGGTAGTTCTAAAACTCCTACTATTTCTAATGTTTTGTTAATTAGGAATTTAAAGTATAATCTATTGAGTATTGGTCAGTTGCGTAATAAGGGTTTCAAAGTTAAATTCATAAAAGATAAATGTCATATTGAAGATAATGAGTCAAACATTATATTTGAAGGTATCAGGAAACGAAACATCGATATATTAAATATGAAACTCTCAAATGATAATTTGTGTCTTTTGGCTAAATCAAGTGACCTTAGATTTGGCATAAAAGATTTAGCCATTTGAATTTCAAACTAATATCTAACGTTGCTAAAAATGATCTAGTTAGAGGTCTTTCCAAAATGAATTTTAAAGTTAATAATTTATGCGATGCATGTCAATTAGGAAAACTTAGAAAAAGTTCTTTTAAATCTAAAGTTATGATTTCTACCTCTCAACCCCTTAAACATCTTCATTTAAATCTTTTCGGTCCCTCGTGCGATCTATAAATCAAAGTAGATATCTATATTTGTAATCGTAGATGGTTATTCTACATTTACCTGGACGATTTTCTTAAATCTTAAAAGTGATGCTTTTGAAATGTTAAAATTCTTTTTAAAAGAATACAAAATCAAATGACTAGTAAAATTAAAACTATTTGAAGTGATCGCGGTGGAGAATTCAAAAATGAAAATTTTGAGAATTTCTGTAATAAGAAAAGTATAACTCATCATTTTTCATATCCAAGAGCACCACAACAAAATGAAGTGGTAGAGCGCAAAAGTAGGACAATTCGAAAGTGCGCTAAAACTGTGCTAAATGGTAGTAATTTACCTAAAAATTTTCGGGTTGAAACAGTTGGTAATGCATGTTATGTATTAAATAGAATTTTAATAAGACCATTAACTAAGAAAACACCATATGAATTTTTCTATAATAAAAAACTCTAAAGTATCATACTTTAGAGTTTTTGGTAGTTGATGTTTTATTTTAAACAATAAAGATAATTTGGATAAATTATGCTAAATCAGATAAATGAATCTTTATTGATATACAAATAGAAGTAAAGCTTATGGAGTTTTCAATACTAGAACTAATACTATTGAAGAGACATTAGATGTACCATTTGATGAAAATTTTAAAGTTTATAATCCAAATGTCGACAAAGAAGAAAACATTGATAACCCATACAAAAGTAGTATTAATGAGATTACCGAAAATGAAAATAATAATAATTCAGAAAACTCACATCCATATAAAAGAACAAGATACTTGAAAGATCATCTTATAGAAAGTATACTTGGAAATATTGAATCTGTTATTAAAACTAGAAATCAACTAAATGAAATGAGTAACGTTGCTTATTTTGACTACTGAACCTAAAAATCTAAAGGAAGCATCAAATGATGATTCATGGATTCTTGCTATACAAGAGAAATTGAATCAATTTACAAGAAATGATGTATGGGAATCAGTCCCAAGACCTGAGGATAAATCCATAATAGGAACTAAATGGGTATATAGGAACAAAATGAATGAACAAGGAGAGATTGTGAGAAATAAAGATCGATTAGTTGCATAACGTTATTGTCAAAAAGGAATAGATTTTAATGAACATTTTCACACATAGCAAGAGTAGAAGTTATATGAATTTTACTTGCTTTCACTAATCATAATAATTTTAAATAATATCAAATGGATGTTAAAAGTGAATTTTAAAATGGTTTTATTGAAGAAGATGTATATGTAGAAGAACCTCCACTTTTTGAAGATGAAAAACTACCTAATCATGTTTATATATTAAAGAAGGCTTTGTATGGTCTGAAACAGGCTCCAAGAGCTTGGTATGAGAGACTTAAATCATATCTGTTACAATAAAATTTTGAAATAGGCAAAGTACATAGTAATGTTTTATTAAAAGAGATAAAAATGATATTCGGTTAATACAAATATATATAGATAACATCATTTTTGTATCTACTAACGACAAATTAAATAAGGAATTCTAAGAAATAACGACTAAGGAATTTAAAATGAATCATATGGAAGAAATAAATTATTTTCTAGGATTACAAATAAAACAACTAAGTAATGGAATTTTTATTAGTCAAGAAAAATATCCTAAAGATCTAGTTAAGAAATTTGGTGTGTCAAATTATAGTGGTAAACCAACTCTCGCGGCAACTAATGAAAAATTGAACAAATAAGAAAATTCAAAAGATGTAGATCAAAAATTATATAGAGGAATGATTGGATCAGTACTCCATATAACTACTAGTAGACCTGTTATAATGCATAGTGTTTGTCTTAGTGGAAGATATCAATCTCAACCTAAAGAAACTCATTTAAAATCCGTAAAACGAAATTTGAGACATGTAAACAATACATTAGACTATGGAGTCTTTTACCCAAAAGAAGACTCCTTTGAATTAATTTCATATAGTGATGCTGACTATTCTGATTGCAAATCAGACCGAAAAAGCACAAGTGGAACTTGTCACTTTTGGGACACTCTTTAGTTTCCTGGTTTAGTAAGAAGAAAAACTCTATATCTTGTCTATGACAGAAGCAGAATATATTTCAGCTACATTAGCCCGCTCACAGGTTATCTATATGCAACAAATATTAAAAGGTTTTGGTTTAAATTTCACTAAATCACTAATATAATGTGATAATACAAGTGCGATCAATCTATCTAAAAATTCAACTCATCATGTAAAACTAAACATATTGATATAAGACACCAATTTCTCAGAGATAATGTAAACAAATAAATAATATCACTTGAATTTATAAACGCTGAAAATCAAATAGCTGATATATTAACAAAACCATTGAATCAAACGTCTTTTACTAAGTTAAGAAGAGAGCGAGGAATTTTTCTCTATCAGAAATATAAATATAATGAAGTAAAAATTACAAACTATAAAGAAAAATAAAATAACAAAAAATATAACATATATGTCGACATATCCTTATGTCGACATATAACGGTAATTTTTGTTTTCTAAGTTTCCTTCTAAAATTCAAACTAGTGGTTATGTAATAACCAAATTTCGACTTTCTTTCATTTCTTTGTATTCTCTCTATTTTAAACTTCTGAAACAAATAAACCATGGCCTCCTCTTATCTAAAACATTTTAGAGAAGAGAATTCATTGTTTTCCTTCCCTTCTCCTACCCAAGACCCCTTCCAGAATACTACTATGTACAAAGTTATTAAATTGGAAGGAGAAATGAAGAATGTTATGGAGATGTTGATTGAAGTACAAGTCGTACAATGTTGTATATCAAAAGAACAAGAGAAACGAGTAAAATTCTTCGCAATTTGTAAAAATATCAATTGGCCAATCCTACGAATCCAATGGTTATTGAAGATGATTCTACAAATTTGGTCATTCATAACCCCATTCAAGGTGGCGATGACGAGGAAGAAGAGGAGGAGGAAGAAGAAGAGGAAGAACACATGGAGGAAGATGGCAAAGTCCGATGCATGGAGAAGTATGTTTCTATCGAGATGGAAATCTCGTCGGACAAAAGGGGAACTTCTGACTTCATTATCCTTGTTGTCCTATTCATAAATCCTAGATTATTAGGAAATCACGTTAGCATGCTACATTTCTTTGTTAATTTGATTGTGTGATGTGTATATTTAATTTAACTTAACATTTGTTTTACTTACTTATATGTACATTTTAAGATGTGATTGGATTATGGTGTGGTACTGAATTAATATATAGATTGGTTCGGTTACTATTAACGATTTGTGTTATCACTTATCATTTCTTACATATCATTCTTATCATTATTTCCATTTCATGATTATCTCATTTTAAATTTCTCTTGCTGCTCTTACGTAAATCATTCTCATCATCATTATATGTCATTACTCTATAATAATTTATTTAGTGTGTGATGAACTGGAATTTTGGACAATATCAATTTAATAATCTGTGTTAATAATTAAATTGATTTGATAATTGTCTTTTATAATTTTAATTTAAATTGGCAATTTATTCTTTTAAATGCTAATAAATATTAATTGGTAAATTTTATCTTTTAAAATTTAATAAAATGTTTTCTATTTATAATGTGTGTGTGCATGTGTGTATGCATATATTGTAAATAGAAAAGTTTTGGTTTGAAATTTAATAAATAAATAAAAATCATGTTTTCAAATTCTAATATATTTTGGTAATTTGGAAATTTTGATTAAAATTAATATAAAACTTTTCAAACCTTATTTAAATAAATAACCATATAGTTTCAAATAAATTAAGATAAATGTTTAATTGTCTAAAATATATTTAGCTTAAGTTTAGATTTAAACGAAGTTAACAAAAAAAGATTTGTTTTAATTTTAAATATTACTTGATAAATGTGATTTGGAAATATATATATATATATATATATAAGTTTAAAATATAATTTACATATGATCATTAATTCATTTAGTAATATAAGTAAAATATAAATAAAGAGATAATTTCTTTTATAAATTGTTTAAAATTAGCAATTTGTTATTTTCAAACAATAATAATAATGTGTTATTTTTATAAATAGATTTTCAAGAAAATTGAATTGTTATTTTCAAATTTAATATGTTGTTGATTTTAAATTGGGTTTTTGAATTTAATTTGAATTTGAATTTGGATTTGAAATTGAAATTCAAAAGTTATATATTTTAAAATATTTTGGATTTAAAAATATGTGTATAATTTGTTTTATTTTATTTTCTCTATGGAAATTCATATATATATATATATATATATATATATATATATAAAGATAAGCATTTATAAATGATAAAGCAAGTATAAAGCCTTTTATTAATACTTAAATTAAATAAAATGACTTAAATTGACAAGTGTAATAGAATTAAGAAACATTTATAACAAGTGTTAATCAACTCTACATGACAAATGTTAAGATTTTGAACAAGCGTCCTTTATAATTTCTTTGATTTTCTTTTATTTCTTTTTAAAATCATTTAACCTTTATAATCATATTGTTCTTCTCTTCACCTCTTCTTTGTCAAATTCAAAACTAAGAAAAAAACTTCACCTGTAATTCAGTCTTCATAATCAATACATTCTTCACAAACCAGAAACTCAAACCAAAATACTCAAAACAAAAATCAGTAATCAATACATTTTTCCTCTAACCAGAAATCAAAATTCATCAACCTGTTAATCATCTTCAAAATAATAAATTGCATATCATTTTCATAATCAGACCTGTAACCAAATTTGCAAACCAAAACCTGCATTTTTATTCAACCTGTGATTTATCAAAGAGCCTCCAAACCATTTTCAAGTTTCAAATCCAAAAGCCTGAGCACTTTCTTCAACCTGGAGCATAGCCTACAAGCATTTTCTTTCAACCTGAGGTTTTCAAAAGCAAGCTCAAGGAAATAAAACATTCCAGTTTTATCAAAGATCAGCTATTTAAGTTCTTGTGACAAATTTTCAAAACAAACAAGTTTTGCAGTTTCAAGTTCTTTTTCAAAAAGCGATAGGCTCTATTCTTCATTTTCAAAACATGTGAGTAATACTTTTCTTTAAAAAGCTTAAAAATGATTCTGGTTGCATGCTAAGTTCAGGAATAAATGTGCTTTTGTGTGAATATATATTGGTGAAGTTCTGCATATATATATATATATATATATATATATATGAATGTATAGATGGGTGTGCATGCTGTTCCCTATGACCTTACTATTCTTAGATTCAAACTAAAATTTCAACAAAAATTCATTATCTCCTAAATCAATCACTATTAGGACTTAGTATTCAAACAACATTTGTTTGTTTAATCATGAATTAAAGTTTAAAGTTTTATTTGGCTGGATTAAAACTGAAATTACTCTGAAAAATCAAGTAGGACCGAGCTAACTTAGACTAAGTGAAAATTCTAATATGCTAATTCAATTGTTTCAGGCATGTAATTCGAAACTCTATCCATAAACATGATTTTTGGGAGTAAAATCATAATTTTTAGCATTTGATTATATGAGCAGTTCAAATTTGTTCAGTTTTTGAACATGGGGTCGTTTCTGGCGATCTAAGTGATCATGGAAGTCGCGGTTATCACTGGTGGTAGTGGAGTGATCGGAGATGTGGGGAAAAATGTCAGATAGGTGATTATGTTGCTGTGGCGACGACAGGAGATCGTAATTGTCTGTAACCCTAGTTTTTGGGGTTGGTCGGAATGCATTCATTCCATCACCTCTGGTGGATCGAGCTCCACTAGAATTTGGGGATTGCTACCGGAAAGGTTGGTGAAGTTATGGAAGGAAGCTAAGAGGCTCCAGTGATCGACATTAGGAGGTCGAGAGTTTTCCAGATTTTAGTCTTTGTTCCAAGTTTGGACTAGATTTCTTGAATTCGATTTTTAGTGACGGTCGAAGAATTTGGGGTTTGGATCGTCAGAGGTTGTGGTCGCCGACCTTGGGAGGGTTGCGGCATTGATCAGGAGCGGTCGAAGCCACCGTGCATGTGCACGGTGCATTTTGGTTCATGGTGAAGCCTGGGTTTGAAGGGAAGGAGGTACTCGAGTTCTTCTCGAGTCAGATTGCGTAAGTGACTCGAAGGCTTGTGAGTTTTGGCTTGAGAATTTGAGTGGGTAGTTCGGGTCATTTGTTTAGTTACAAGTTTTAAACCTGTCAGTTTTTCAAAATTTAAATTGAATTTAAAATTTGAAAGCAAGATCTAAATTAGAGTTTTAAATCAAATTTTTAAGTATGGGTGCAAATTAAATTTGTATCCTAGTTTTAAAATAAGTAAAGTTTTATAAAATCAAAATGTTTAAACAAGTTAAAGGTTTAAAGTATATTTAAAAATGAATTTGTTTTCCTTTATTTATACAAAATTCCTTTATAAAAAGTTTTCTTTAATATTTGAATGGGAAGTTATATAAATTTGTTTAACTTAAATTTGCTAGTTAAATGATTAAGTTTTTTAAAATCTTTATTTTAAAATATAATTAAGTAAATTAGTTCAAACCTTTCCTTATATAAGTTTCTTTTATAAGTGATAAACGTTTCTTTACATTTGATTAAGAGGTTTGTAAATTGTTTTAAATTTTGATAAGTTAAATCATTTTTAACTCTTAATTAAAAATGGAATTTAAAAGTAGATTTAAAAGTGTAAATTGTTTTAAATACACATGTTAATGATAATTGAGTCATTAATAAAGAAAATGATTTATCTTAAAGATAATTAAGGTTTTAATGAATAATTAAGTTAACAAGGTAATTAAGGAGTAATTAATTAATTTAATTAATAAATTAATGATTTCGATTAATTTATAATTAGAGATTAATTTATTGGTAATCAGAAGTTAATTAATTCGAAATTAATAATGGTTAATTGAAGCATAATTACTTAAGGGAAGTAATTATAGAATTGTTAATAGTTAATGAAGATCATTAACTAAGGATTATCAAATAATTAATTAATGTGATTAATTTTAATAATTAATTAGTGTGATTAATTTTAATAATTAATTAAATTAATTAATTAAGGATAATCATTTTTGGAATTGGATTAGATATGATTACTTAATGAAAGTAATTAAAGGGATTAATTACTCAATGTAATTAATTAAATTAATGTGATTAGTTTAAGTTAATTAATTAGTTCAATCAATCATTGGATGATGGGTTATGTATAATTACTTAGTGTAATTTATAAAGTATAATTACTTAGTGAAATAATTAATGGGTAATCACTGGATGTAATTAATTGTAGAATGGAAGTGGTTTTGGTTTAATTACTTTGTGTAATTAATAAGAAGGGTAATTACTTAGTGAAAGTAATTAATAATTAATTACCTAGTGTAATTAATTTAAGAATTGATTAATAAAATTATTTGAAGTTAATTAAGTAAGGTAATTAATTACTAAATGTGATTAATCAAGGCTGATTAATGAATGAGATTAATTAAATATTAATTAATTAAGTGTGATTAATTCACATAATTAAATAAGAAATTAAGGATCATTAATTAATATAATCAATGATGCAATTAAGGATTGATTAATTAAAGATAATTAATCAATAACGAGTGATTATAAAGTAATTAATTTATTGTAATTAATTAAGGTTTAATGTAATTAATTATAATTAATTAAAGGAAGTAATTAAAGGTTAATTACTATAGATGGTTAAGTATAATTAATTTGTGTAATTAATTAAAAGATAATTACTTAATGTAATTAGATGATAATTAATCAAGGGTGATTAATTAAGATAAATGCTTAGAGGATGATTAATTAATTGATTTATAATTAATTAATGGTTAAGTAAGCAAGATTTATGTAATGAAAGTAATTAATTTAATTCATTTTAAATTAATTAGAGATGAAGAAATTAATTTAATTCATTTTAAATTAATTATAGATGTTGTGATTAATAGATCTTTGCTTATAGATGGCCGAATGTTATTTAATGCTTTGAATTGTTTATCTCTAATATGAGATATGTGCTAATCTGTGATCTTGGGTGCTTTGGTTGAATTGTGATGATAATGTGGATTACCTATTTGTGATGATGCGAATTATCTATCTGTATGAATATAGATAATAAATCAATTGTTTTAACTTTAAAACAACTTGGACCTAAAAGATGGCGTTTTGGATTTCGATGAGACCAGGATCGGGTTCCCAGATTTGAATATTCGAAAACCACATCGATCCAAATTAAACGATAGGTCGTGAATCTCAAGTGAAGATGAAGATTCAAAGTGCAATGGTTATTGTCGTTAACACTAAGGGTGATTCCAAAATAAGTGTAACGAGATAATGCCTTCGGTTTCATTCAAACCCAGAACGAACTTGTATGGATTGAATGCTTTCAAAACATCGTCAGGTGGACGATGAGCATTCTAAGATAGATGTGTTCTATAAAGGTAATCATAGCCTCAAGCCTCATCAACCGGGAATGGCTAAAACAGGAGAGGTGCAGCAAGGCTAAGTGGGTAGCACCCAAGTAGGACGAGATTTTCCCCTGTCTAGAGGTCTCTTTTTTTCGGCTGTGTGGACTGTTGTGAGCTCCAACTGCCGGCGAGGTTGTCTTGTTCGGGACTATTCAGTAAGGGATGGTTCCGACCTTGTGTTGCAGGGGATTGGGAGTAATCCTCGGTATGATGATCTAGGCCATGTACTGTGACGGACGGTACCTTAGTAGCCCTGCCATTTTATGGAATCCAATCTCCAATAGGTGTCGTACGTTTTAGTTGTGCCCAACTATGTTGGAACGTGAGATGTAAGCATTCCAGGTATTTCTGTATTTTACTTGAAAACCGTAGACCCTATAATAATATCAGTGGATTTCCTCTCAAATGTTTTGGTTATCGTAAGGTAAAAACTTTTCCGTGTTTATGTGTGGGAAGTCTTACGAGATAACTTTTGTTTTCAAAAGTTTTTCAAAGTTAAGCAACTTTAACCTGTTACTCACACCAGACCCATGTCTGACCCGGAGTTTATTTTTTGTTTTCTTAAACTCTTGGGTACTCAAATTTTTACGAGTAGCCAAGGAATTCAGGTTAGCTTTGACAAATTATGGAGGAGTTATGGAGCAAGAGGCTTCAACATTTGTAGATATATATAAATGTTACCGCTGTGTGATCTTTGAGTCATTTCTTTAAATTGTATCTTATGTTGTAATAACTAGACAAGTGTTTAAACTGTCTAGTATGTGATGTATAAGTTGTGTAACCCTGATAGATGTTGTATACTATGTAATACTTATGTGATTAATATAGTTTATCCGTTCCGCTGTTGAGATTTTGATGTTGTTTCTTTCTTTCTTTTCTATCTTTTCATTTTTCTATCCCTTTCTTTCTTAAAGATGATGCGTCTTTCTGTGGTGAGAAAGGCAGGTCGTTAAATAGGGGGAGTAGGAGTTGGAGTAAGAGTTAGTGTTAGAGTTATATTTTTAAGTGGTTATTTTTGTTGATGACAAAGGAGGATAAATATATAAAAGCTAGGTACAGATTAAGGGGGAGGGGGGTTTTGTAACCCGGGAGGAGTTATATTATATTTTATATACAGAGTTTTCATCACCAAAAAGGGGGAGATTGTTAGTACCTTAGTTATTGGTTTTGAGGATATCACTTATAGACATTATATAAAATATAAGCGCTAATATTTTATCAATTTATATATACTATATGTAATACATAGCGTAGGATATTATACAGGTGTTGGTTAAGAAGACTGTATAGTATCAAGAGTAGATTCAAGATGCTAATATAGAGTTTCAAGAGTTAGAGAATGAAGACTCGGGAATATTGAAGAGTTCAAGATTTCAAGATATTCCAAATAAGTTATAAAGTCATAGAATTTATGTTAAAACCTTGTTAGCACTTTCCAGATTTGTCTCCCTTTTCTAATTTTGTTATAAATTGTTTTCAAATATCCTGGTTTAAAAATAATATTTTCAAAATATTTCTCAAAATGATTTTCAGTTTCTTATACTTATAAAGATATTATTTTGGTGTTTTTAAGTTTATATACGTAACGACCCACTATTTTTGTACCATTCAAATTCGACAATAAATAAAACATGTCAAGCTTGAATAGTTCAAAATAATAGATTGTAAATAACTTAGGAGCAAATGAAATCAAAACACAGAATCACAGACACAGATATCAGAAAAAAACTCACAGCGGAATTAAAATATTTAGTGGTTCATGAAGCCACTATAAAAATCTTAACCAAATAAAAATTACATAGTTTGAAATCTCCAATACAGTTTTAAAACATAAATAGAAACTGAATCTTTCAAAGTCTTGATTACAGAAAAAGATATAGACTGAAAAGCTTTGCCGGCAGCACGAATGATCTACAGAATATCCTAGCTCCGGTGAAAGAAAACTGAAGCTGCAACTCAGGATGACCCGAGCGTAAAATAAAACATAAACACTCGAGTCAGGACATACATACTTATATAATGCAAGCTAATTCAAGTGTACTGTAATATAGAGCAAGTAACTTAAAGGATGCTTGGGACCGCCCATCCTCTAAGGATCCGTTAAACTATTTACTATGTAGTATATTGCGCTATTATAATAGTGTCTATTTATAAAATAAACTTACTTTTTAATAGCGTTAAGGGGTTACCCATATAGCCCTTAACACAGAATATATTCCCATAGTCTATACAGTACCATAATCTCCCCCGTACTGGGCGTCGTCAGAGGGCACTCCATAGGTATGGTACAAAACAAAATCGTATAAGGCGCGCTACGGTAGGTGACACGGCACAACTAGGCAATGCCAGGGTAGATATACCAATTACGCATCCGGACCGATGGAAACGCGCAGCGCGCAGCTGCCGCCCACCTCGAACAACACTCCCAAATCAAAGGTGCGCACCAAACAATCACAAAAGTAATAGAATGGCATACGAAGGAGTGCGTCCGATCAGAGGTGCTACCTCATTAATCCGTCAATCGCTCCTGTTTTAGCCACCTTATGCCAACTCACGGGAGTCGGGTCCACGTATTTACCTTAAAGAAACCGTCACCACCATCCTACTTCATTCTGGAATCTCCACCGCATACACGGTTGGTAAAGTGGTTTTCAGTATCGACAGAGAGTATGTCAGATATCCGATCCCGGTCTCTTTAACAACCAAACGTTATTATAACCCGTGGTTACAACTTAAAAAAATGGTATTTATACTTTACAAATCAAAATATATTTCCAATACTACAATATCAAAATATTGTTTTTAAACATTGGTCATTTTAATATACCATTTAAAACTATTCAATTTATTTAGGAATTAAATTTTCTTTTCTTACCTTTTAAAAATTAAATTCTTCCATTTAAAACCCATTCAAAGTCAATTCCTTATTTTATTAATTACATATTAAATTCCAAATTTTAATCCCCTTTTCCCAAAGATTATTTCCATAAACTTTTTTAAAATATCAAATTTTAGTTTCTGTAGCACTTATGAATGCTACCTTAAGTCTATAGGTTAAAACAGTCCGTTTATAAAAGACAACATTTAAATGCTGTAATAGATTTTCCTCTTAACAATTAAGTTTTAAATTCCAAATATAACTTATTATCAATTATTTTCTTAACTGAAATCTTACTTTTAATAAAATCCAGAATTTTCCAAATCATTATAACTCTTTATAAAAATCCACAATATTATAAACTTCCATTTTAAAATAAATTAAAACATTTCAGAAAAATACTATATAAACCACGGGTCTGTATATAGTTTTCTAGCCTAGGTCAAGTGATACGGATTTATATCATTTCAATCCGCAATTTACAAAACCCCGGGTTCTATCATTTCAAACCCGCAATCCCAAGTTAAAGATTAAACAGTTAACTGAATAAATGAATAATAAACATTAAATAATATAACTGCAGTACTATTACACAGATAAATAACTGATGAGGTGTCAATTTAAAAATGGGGTTTAACATCTTACGTTATATTATAGACAGATAACATTTAAATAATAATTTACAAATACACTTGCGATAATTCACAGAAATATAGGTATGTTTGTCTGGTGAGAAATACTCACCTGAAGGCTTCAGAAAAAAAAATTGATTCAAACGAAAATCCACCGGAAAAGAAACGAACAGAGAGTAACGATCAAATTTCCCCGGATGTCACGCCTAGATTCAAATCTATAACAAGATCCAAATACCGAATACGTGACTTTAGAAATTTACGGACAAAGCCAAAAATTAAAATAGGAAGATAATTTAGTTCGGCTTGCTTGACCACTCCACCACCCTACTTGACGAACAACTCGGCCCAAGATATTTATATATATATATATATATATATATATATATTCTTTTTTTTCTTTTTTTCCTCCAAACTTTTTACGAGTTGATATATAGGGGACGTAACACACATTTTTTTCGAACAGAGAGTGACATACCAAGGCTGTTAAAGTTATATCTTTGCTTACGCTTCTCTATATGTTTGGGCTCACATGTTGCTCTAGTATTAATTGTAAATCATTGTGATTATATTTGTTGAACTGTAAGTTTAGCCTTGACTTGATTTTGTCCCATACGTAAATCGAGTAAGAACATAAAAGAAAATAGTGATTGCTCATTTCTTCCTCTGGTAATACCCCTCAGTTCAAACAGAACATGCACACTGTGATACAAGGACATGCACGCACCTACCATGAAATTTTCTATAGATGCAGACTATCAATAATAACACCTCCTATAAGACTGGTCGCGGCCCACCTCCAAATGCCTCACCACCTACAACTTAAAAGATGCATGCACTCTCCCAGATCAAGAGCTCGGCCGAACATAAATGCAAGTTTGAACACCTTTAAATTTTGTATTAAAACCATTACTACTACTCCAGACCCTTGTACTGCTACCAGATAATCACAGCATGGTTTTTGTGATGTTTTTGTTTCAGTTTTTTTTTTCCTTTAGCCGAAGCTTTTATTTATCCTATGCCATTTTTATAAAACATGCCTAAAATGATATGGCCGTGATATGCATGCACAGGCGAAAACTCATGCAACTCTATGTATCAAAGTATTGCCACCTAACATATACTCTGTTATTTGCAGACTTTCTCCTTTTCTTCCTTTTTTTTATATAACACGGCCTGATGGGGAAGGTAGCCGAGCAAGGAAAATCAGAGAATACAAGAAGTAGGAAGGAAAAACTGGAAGAAAACAAGGAAAAGACAATATGAACTATTACCTGACTTGAAGCTCTGCACCAAAAAAAGAAGACGAAGACGATGCAGAGAAAATTTTGATGAGGCTAGATTATTTATAGAGGGGAGTTGCTTCGTATGCAAGGAAGGGAAGCATACACGTGAGGAAATCGAATCACTCGGTGAAAATTTGCAAGTGATAAAATATGTGATTTCTCTCCAGATTCTATAAGGCTAAACTCGATTTTCTTTCCTTTGATATTCGCGTGATTTACTAATTTCCAGTTTGCTTAAAATTAGATTTCGTATTAAACCCAGTGGGAGGCCGAGAGATTTTTTTCCAGTTATACAAGGCTTTGGCTTGAATGTTATGCGTGATTATAGGAACGAAAATCTGATTCTCCTTCAGATGATATCCGTGTGATATATTGCCATTTTATGAAATATGATTTCAACATTTTATCATTTAGTAGTGGCGTGATTGTAGATTGATTTAGCAAAGATTTTGGAATTTAAAGTCATATACACAAATTATTTAAAAACCAAATTTGACAGTTATGAAAAAAATAACTTTTGCTATAAAACTACTGACTGATATTTTAATCCATATAGATGTTGAAATATGATTTTTAAAAATACGCCAAACTGACGCAATATAAAACACCCAAAATCTATATAGAAATAACGTTTTTAATTTATACGTTTATTACGTTACTTATACCATAAATTTTACGCGCCCTTTAAACGCGAAATTTTATCAGTTCATTAAATACACTAAATTCTTCAAAGTTTTTATTTTACATATTATATATATATACAAAATTCATTTTATTAAAATTCAAATGGAGTTGTCTTTTACAAAATTAACCGTTCCACACTTTAAATTTCCATATTTAGTATTTTAAGGAAATGATTTAAATCAAATTATATAAAATTTAAAAATTAGTTTCAAGATTTAAAAAATTAAAAGAAATAAATTGCTAGAAAAACTAGGGCTGTTACACTCTCCCCCACTCAGAACTTTTCGTCCTCGAAAAGGAACGGAAGAAGGAAAAACAAAGGAAGATAAGATAGTAAAGCAAGTACCTTAAACGAATAGTTTCGGGTTCGAAGCACGAATGCTCTCCTCCGTCTCCCATGTGCAATCTCGCTCATCAGTGCTCCATTGCACTTTGACCAATTGGACAGACTTTCTTCTAAGCTGTTTCGTACCTCGATCGACGATACGAAGCGGCTTTCTTTCAATGGTTAGATCAATCTTGATGTCCAGACCATCAAGAGCAGTAGGCTGGATGATAAGAGATGGACCGTGAAGACAGCGACGAAGGTGGGATACATGGAACACGTTGTGTATTCCAGCAAATTTCTCGGGTAGATCTAGTCGATAAGCAAGAGATCCAATCCTCTCCAAGATACGGAATGGACCGATGAACCTAGGGGCCAGCTTTCCTCTATGACCAAACCGAACCATATTTCTTAAAGGAGAGACCTTCAGAAAAACCAAATCGCCAACATCAAACTCCATACTCCTTCTACGCCGATCAGCATACTTTTTCTGTCTATCTTGAGCAACCTTTAACCTTCTCTTAATCTCCTCCACTTTTTCCGAAGCTTCCAAAATCATCTCGGGGCCAAGCACTAAGCGGTTACCGGATTCAATCTAGCAAGACGGAGATCTACACGGTCTTCCGTACAGAGCAGCAAATGGGGACATCTTAAGACTAGCCTGAAAAGATAGAATGAGATAGATAGGGAATAAGATAGGATAATAATAGAGGATTGAAATTTATACCTGATAACTATTGTTATAGGTGAATTCCACAAGATGGAGATGATCTTCCCAAGATCCTCCATAATCCAAGATGCAAGCACGAAGAAGATCTTCAAGAATCTGATTTACCCTCTCCGTTTGACCGTCAGTTTGTGGGTGGTAAGCGGTGCTCAGGTTCAAACGAGTACCCAAGGATTCTTGGAACGCTTTCCAAAACTGACTAGTGAAAATAGGGTCTCGATCGCAAACAATGCTAAGGGGAACGCCATGGAGGCGAACGATCTCCCTCATGTAAATTTCGGATAAGCTCGAAGCTGTGCGGGTAGATCTGACTGGAATAAAATGAGCAGACTTAGTCAGTCTATCCACAATAACCCAGATGCTTTCATTTCCCTTCCTAGATCTCGGCAAACCATCGATAAAATCCATAGAAACTTGCTCCCACTTCCAATTTGGAATCTCCAAAGGCCGCAGCAAACCCGGTGTCTTCTGATGATCTGCCTTGACTTACTGACAAGTCGCACACCTACTCACAAAGATAGAGACATCGCGCTTCATACTTTTCCACCAGTAGAGTTTCTTTAAATCTTGATACATCTTCGCTATGCCAGGATGTATGGAAGGTCGGGATTGATGATGTTCCCGAAGTAATTCCTGCCTCAGACCATCAACATTTGGGACACAAATCCTTCTATTTATTCTCAAAATCCCTTCATCATCAATCTGAGCTCCATTCCCATCAGAATTACTACCTCCTCTGCTACGAACATTTTCCTTCATACTTCTAAGTCTCACATCCTCGTCCTGCTTAGCCTTTATACGGTCCAAAAGAGGAGAAGAAACAATAAGCTGGCACAACAAAGATTTCTTTCTACTTAACGCATCGACCACTACATTTGCTTTCCCGGGAGTATAGTTTATGTCGAGATCATAAGAAGCAAGAAACTCGAGCCACCGCACTTGTCTCTGATTTAAATCCTTCTGGGTAAAGATATATTTCAGAGACCGATGATCGGTGAAAAGATCAAATTTAGCTCCCAAGAGATGATGTCTCCAAAGCTTTAGAGCAAAGACAACAGCCAGCAATTCTAAATCGTGAGCAGCATAATTAGCTTCATGTGTCTTAAGCTGACGACTAGCATATGCAATTACTTTCCCATCTCGCATTAGTACCGCTCCCAAACCCTCTCGGCAAGCATCGGTAAATACCATTAATCTTTCACTTCCATTTGGTACGGTAAGCACTGGTGCGGAGGTGAGCTTATCTTTTAACTCTTGGAATGCAGCTTTACATTTATTGCTCCATATAAACTTAGCATTCTTTCGAGTTAGAGCAGTCAGAGGTGTCGAAATCCGAGCAAAGTTCTCAATGAACCTTCGGTAGTAACCGGCAAGGCCTAGAAAACTGCGAATATCAGTAGGAGTCTTAGGTTCTTTCCAATCTTTGATTGCAGCGATCTTGACTGGATCAACAGAAACTCCTTCACTAGAGACAATGTGTCCGAGGAATCGAACTTCTTCTTCCCAGAAATGGCACTTAGAGAATTTAGCTTTTAACTGGTGCCTCCTAAGAGTCCCCAATACAAAGCTCAAGTGAGATTTATGCTCTTCCTCAGTTTTGGAGAACACAAGAATATCATCAACGAAAACTAGAACGAATTTATTTTGCACATCGCGGAAGACACGATTCATCAAGTCGACGAAGAAGGCAGGAGCGTTAGTCAGCCCAAAAGGCATAACTAGCCATTCAAAGAAACCATTTTCGGCACGGAAAGCAGTTTTGGGTATGCTCTCCTTAGCAACTCTAAGCTGATGGAAACCTGTGGCTAAATCAAGCTGAGAGAAAACAGTCGCTCCATAGAGTTGATCGAACATATCATTTATGCGGGGCATGGGGTATCTGTTTTTCATAGTAAGCTTGTTCAGCTCCCTGTAATCAACACACATCCGGAGGGAACCATCGTATTTTGTGACGAAAACTACGGCTGCTCCCCATTCTAAGAAGCTAGGTCTGATCAGTCCTTTAGAGGCTAAGTCTTGGATCTGCTTTCTTAATTCGATCTTCTCCCATGGTGCCATTCTTCTGGGTGGAAGAACTACAGGTCGAGCTCCAGGAATGAGATCGATCCGGAAATCAATTTCCCGCTTCGGAGGTAGAGATATGACTTCACCAAATACGTCGGGAAATAGTTTGACTACAGGGGTCGAATGGATATCTTCCGGAAAGGTATCGAGAGAATAAATGAAACTTCCAGCGAACTCCTGAGGCAATTTACACTGGATTTCTAATGGATTTCCCAAATCATCTTTGAGGTCAACCGTTCGAGAACTGCACGAGATAAGGGCATCATGCCTGTCTAACCAATCACCCTCAAGCAAAAGATCGAAAGCGTCAAACCCCAAAACATAAAAGTCGCCAGTGAATCGATAATTTCTAAGGTTCGCAGGGCCACCAATGGGGTTTGAAACACATAAAGGTACAGAAGAAAATTCAGGAGAAAGGAGATGCTCAAATTTATTACAGAGATCCGATGAGATGAAGCTATGGGAAGCTCCGGTATCGAAGAGAACTCTTACAGGAAAATAATGCAAGGTAAAAGAACTCTGGAGTGTACCTTGAGAATCGTTTGGAGCTGGAGCGGGTGCAGACTATGGAGCTGGAGAGGATGCAGAAGTAACAGCGAAAATTCCTGATGCCCTGCCCTTCTTCTGAGTAGGGCAGTCTCTCTTAAAATGTCCCGGCTGAAGGCAAATGTGGCAAAGATCTCGCCTAGCCGACTGAGCGGGAGGTGGAATCGCAGCACCTAAGGTAGGACAGCTATTCGCGTAGTGTCCCTTTTGGTCGCATCGGTAGCAAGTAATGGTAGACAGATCTACAGGTGGCCTCGCAGGAGCAGAAGATGATGATCCCAACCCTTGAGTCTTATTCCTCTTATGACGAAAGAAATTAGACTTCCTTTTCCTTGAATTTCCAGAAGACTGGGCCGATGCAGACTGGGCAGCTGGAGTGGTCCTAGAGGTAGGGTTCTCATACCGGAGAGCCATATCCATCAAAGCAGTGAACGTCCCATGTACATGTGTAATAAGCCGATCGTAAAACTCGGGGCGAGCACCAGCGATAAATTTCTCGTTCTTCTTAAGCGGGGTGTCTATCAAATTCAGGCCGTATTGGGAGAGCTCATTAAACTTTCTCTCGTATTCCGTGAAGGACATATCGCCTTGCTTTAGATCCATGAAGTCTCGATAGAGCTGAGACTTGCCCGCTTCGGGCATCCATTTGACCAGAAAGGCCTCCCTAAAGCACGATAAGAGATATAAGATAGATTCAAAAATGGAAAATTTTGAATCCGAATTTGGACAACCGAAGAGATACCTAAATTGCTCCCAAGTGAGGTCAGCCTCATTAGTGTGAGCAGTAATAGATAGCCACCAATTTAAAGCAGCGCCCTTCATCTGCCAGGCCGCGAGTTGCCTCTGCTGAGCATTTGTGATTACGAGACAGGAGAAGATTCTCTCCAAGTCTCGTAACCATTGCTGAGCTTCTATTATGGTTTCTGAACCCGTGAATTTAGTGCCTCCTAGTTCAGCATAGTCTTTGCATAGCTTAGTAAATCTGGCAGGGGCAGCAGGTGGAGGAGCTGGGGCAGCAGCTTGCCCTCTACCTCTAATATTACATCGATTCATTCTGAAAAACAAGAATGAATTTAAGGACAGAGAAAAATATTAATGTCAATATATTCTAGGATAAGATAAAGTTTAACTTGGACAAGCATTTAACAAAGGCTCGAATTTATAAACGATGGAGAGAAGGAAAGAGTAGTTGGAAAAAATTTATTTTAAAACAGGAAGTTTTTATATCAAAATACTTCTTTTAAAAACCCTTTTTGAAAATCATTTTATACCTTAAAATACGTTCTCTCACAAGGAAAGGATTCTAGAATTTGATTTTACTCATTCTAGGGTATTACTACCCTATCTCTAATGAGTTTTTTCTCCTTAGGCTATGGTTAAACCTGGCTCTGATACCAACTGTAACGACCCACTATTTTTGTACCATTCAAATTCGACAATAAATAAAACATGTCAAGCTTGAATAGTTCAAAATAATAGATTGTAAATAACTTAGGAGCAAATGAAATCAAAACACAGAATCACAGACACAGATATCAGAAAAAACTCACAGCGGAATTAAAATATTTAGTGGTTCATGAAGCCACTATAAAAATCTTAACCAAATAAAAATTACATAGTTTGAAATCTCCAATACAGTTTTAAAACATAAATAGAAACTGAATCTTTCAAAGTCTTGATTACAGAAAAAGATATAGACTGAAAAGCTTTACCGGCAGCACGAATGATCTACAGAATATCCTAGCTCCGGTGAAAGAAAACTGAAGCTGCAACTCAGGCTGACCCGAGCGTAAAATAAAACATAAACACTCGAGTCAGGACATACATACTTATATAATGCAAGCTAATTCAAGTGTACTGTAATATAGAGCAAGTAACTTAAAGGATGCTTGGGACCGCCCATCCTCTAAGGATCCGTTAAACTATTTACTATGTAGTATATTGCGCTATTATAATAGTGTCTATTTATAAAATAAACTTACTTTTTAATAGCGTTAAGGGGTTACCCATATAGCCCTTAACACAGAATATATTCCCATAGTCTATACAGTACCGTAATCTCCCCCGTACTGGGCGTCGTCAGAGGGCACTCCATAGGTATGGTACAAAACAAAATCGTATAAGGCGCGCTACGGTAGGTGACACGGCACAACTAGGCAATGCCAGGGTAGATATACCAATTAGGCATCCGGACCGATGGAAACGCGCAGCGCGCAGCTGCCGCCCACCTCGAACAACACTCCCAAATCAAAGGTGCGCACCAAATAATCACAAAAGTAATAGAATGGCATACGAAGAAGTGCGTCCGATCAGAGGTGCTACCTCATTAATCCGTCAATCGCTCCTGTTTTAGCCACCTTATGCCAACTCACGGGAGTCGGGTCCACGTATTTACCTTAAAGAAACCGTCACCACCATCCTACTTCATTCTGGAATCTCCACCGCGTACACGGTTGGTAAAGTGGTTTTCGGTATCGACAGAGAGTATGTCAGATATCCGATCCCGGTCTCTTTAACAACCAAACGTTATTATAACCCGTGGTTACAACTTAAAAAAATGGTATTTATACTTTACAAATCAAAATATATTTCCAATACTACAATATCAAAATATTGTTTTTAAACATTGGTCATTTTAATATACCATTTAAAACTATTCAATTTATTTAGGAATTAAATTTTCTTTTCTTACCTTTTAAAAATTAAATTCTTCCATTTAAAACCCATTCAAAGTCAATTCCTTATTTTATTAATTACATATTAAATTCCAAATTTTAATCCCCTTTTCCCAAAGATTATTTCCATAAACTTTTTTAAAATATCAAATTTTAGTTTCTGTAGCACTTATGAATGCTACCTTAAGTCTATAGGTTAAAACAGTCCGTTTATAAAAGACAACATTTAAATGCTGTAATAGATTTTCCTCTTAACAATTAAGTTTTAAATTCCAAATATAACTTATTATCAATTATTTTCTTAACTGAAATCTTACTTTCAATAAAATCCAGAATTTTCCAAATCATTATAACTCTTTATAAAAATCCAGAATATTATAAACTTCCATTTTAAAATAAATTAAAACATTTCAGAAAAATACTATATAAACCACGGGTCTGTATATAGTTTTCTAGCCTAGGTCAAGTGATACGGATTTATATCATTTCAATCCGCAATTTACAAAACCCCGGGTTCTATCATTTCAAACCCGCAATCCCAAGTTAAAGATTAAACAGTTAACTGAATAAATGAATAATAACCATTAAATAATATAACTGCAGTAATATTACACAGATAAATAACTGATGAGGTGTTAATTTAAAAATGGGGTTTAACATCTTACGTTATATTATAGACAGATAACATTTAAATAATAATTTACAAATACACTTGCGATAATTCACAGAAATATAGGTATGTTTGTCTGGTGAGAAATACTCACCTGAAGGCTTCAGAATTTTTTTTTGATTCAAACGAAAATCCACCGGAAAAGAAACGAACAGAGAGTAACGATCAAATTTCCCCGGATGTCACGCCTAGATTCAAATCTATAACAAGATCCAAATACCGAATACGTGACTTTAGAAATTTACGGACAAAGCCAAAAATTAAAATAGGAAGATAATTTAGTTCGGCTTGCTCGACCACTCCACCACCCTACTTGACGAACAACTCAGCCCAAGATATATATATATATATATATATATATATATATATATATATTCTTTTTTTCCTCCAAACTTTTTGCGAGTTGATATATAGGGGACGTAACACACATTTTTTTCGAACAGAGAGTGACATACCAAGGCTGTTAAAGTTATATCTTTGCTTACGCTTCTCTATATGTTTGGGCTCACATGTTGCTCTAGTATTAATTGTAAATCATTGTGATTATATTTGTTGAACTGTAAGTTTAGCCTTGACTCGATTTTGTCCCATACGTAACTCGAGTAAGAACATAAAAGAAAATAGTGATTGCTCATTTCTTCCTCTGGTAATACCCCTCAGTTCAAATAGAACATGCACACTGCGATACAAGGACATGCACGCACCTACCATGAAATTTTCTATAGATGCAGACTATCAATAATAACACCTCCTATAAGACTGGTCACGGCCCACCTCCAAATGCCTCACCACCTACAACTTAAAAGACGCATGCACTCTCCCAGATCAAGAGCTCGGCCGAACATAAATGCAAGTTTGAACACCTTTAAATTTTGTATTAAAACCATTACTACTACTCTAGACCCTTGTACTGCTACCAGATAATCACAGCACGGTTTTTGTGATGTTTTTGTTTCAGTTTTTTTTTTCCTTCAGCCGAAGCTTTTATTTATCCTATGCCATTTTTATAAAACATGCCTAAAATGATATGGCCGTGATATGCATGCACAGGCGAAAACTCATGCAACTCTATGTATCAAAGTATTGCCACCTAACATATACTCTATTATTTGCAGACTTTCTCCTTTTCTTTCCTTTTTTTTTATATAACACGGCCTGATGGGGAAGGTAGCCGAGCAAGGCAAATCAGAGAATACAAGAAGTAGGAAGGAAAAACTGGAAGAAAACAAGGAAAAGACAATATGAACTATTACCTGACTTGAAGCTCTGCACCAAAAAAAGAAGACGAAGACGATGTAGAGAAAATTTTGATGAGGCTAGATTATTTATAGAGGGGAGTTGCTTTGTATGCAAGGAAGGGAAGCATACACGTGAGGAAATCGAATCACTCGGTGAAAATTTGCAAGTGATAAAATATGTGATTTCTCTCCAGATTCTATAAGGCTAAACTCGATTTTCTTTCCTTTGATATTCGCGTGATTTACTAATTTCCAGTTTGCTTAATTAGATTTCGTATTAAACCCAGTGGGAGGCCGAGAGATTTTTTTCCAGTTATACAAGGCTTTGGCTTGAATGTTATGCGTGATTATAGGAACGAAAATCTGATTCTCCTTCAGATGATATCTGTGTGATATATTGCCATTTTATGAAATATGATTTCAACATTTTATCATTTAATAGTGGCGTGATTGTAGATTGATTTAGCAAAGATTTTGGAATTTAAAGTCATATACACAAATTATTTAAAAACCAAATTTGACAGTTATGAAAAAAATAACTTTTGCTATAAAACTACTGACTGATATTTTAATCCATATAGATGTTGAAATATGATTTTTAAAAATACGCCAAACTGACGCAATATAAAACACCCAAAATCTATATAGAAATAACGTTTTTAATTTATACGTTTATTACGTTACTTATACCATAAATTTTACGCGCCCTTTAAACGCGAAATTTTAACAGTTCATTAAATACACTAAATTCTTCAAAGTTTTTATTTTACATATTATATATATATACAAAATTCATTTTATTAAAATTCAAATGGAGTTGTCTTTTACAAAATTAACCGTTCCACACTTTAAATTTCCATATTTAGTATTTTAAGGAAATGATTTAAATCAAATTATATAAAATTTAAAAATTAGTTTCAAGATTTAAAAAATTAAAAGAAATAAATTGCTAGAAAAACTAGGGCTGTTACACTATATATATTGATTTTTTTTTATAATTTATTAAGTTATAATTATATTTATTATATATATTATTTACATTATATTAAAATTTTCAAAATTATTATATCAAGTTTTATTAAGCCTTATTATGAATAAAATATGTATAAACTATGCTTAAATGATTTTACAAAGTTTCAAACTATTTTACAAAATAATGAGTTTTCAAAATAAAGTATTTTTAAATTTTAAATAGAGTATGTCGACATACCCTGTGTATGTATGTCGACATAGCGGCCGATTTTTTCAAATTTAAATTTCAACGAAGTGTCTTTTTGTTGTATCTCTTCACGAATGGATATGACTGTTTTCCTCTATAAATACCAGACTTCCAAATGAATTTTCAATTATATTTTTCTTATTCATCCCTCCTCCTTCAACTCTCTAATTTTCCAAATCAAAATTGTAATGGACGGCCTTTTCGACCATCGAAAATCGACACTGAATGCTTCCACGGAATTCAGACGTTGAACATTCAATCGCGGGAAAGGAAGATTGTTAGGGTAAAATGAAAGGAAAAGGACAAGAAAATCGAAATCTCATAGCGGAATCGACAGCTTATAATATAACAAAGACGGTAAAAACTATCATTCCAAAATACAGAGTACATTAAAGTTTTTAAAAAAACCTTATTAGCTGGACAATTATAAAATTCCGACTTTACAATTGCTGATAGATATACAATATAATACAACGGAAAATAAAAAATTACGATAGGTGAATATCCAACTCTTCTCCTATAACTCTATATGACCAAAGCCAAACTAGGAAAAACTCGGTCTGACCTGAGCATTATAATAAAATAACACCCGGGTCAGTCTTAAAAACCAGCGTGAAAAAACTGAAGTAATATGATGTGCAATATAAAAAAATTATGAGACCACACCGCTAACGCAAAATGGGTTTTTACCTCATAAGAACAACTTTCATAAATGACGAAATGGGAAACAAATCAGAACAAAAATCCAATCAAGAAAGAAAGGAGTTAAACAATAGAAACAATCTAAATAAATGGTGGGTACTAGTAAGAAAAGTCCCATACTGAATGAGAGGTCATAAATAATATCAAATTCTAGACTTAGAAGAATGGTAACAAATAATTGAACATACAGAAGAGCACAAGGCAGATCTCTATGCAATTAAGGAAACGATTCAAAGATTTGAATTAACAACAAGGGAAAAAGAGAAGTTTTTCCAACAATGATTAGAAAGGCATTCCCCCTTTATCGAAATATATCTCTAGAAATATACTTGAGAACTCCCGACGGCTTTCGAAAACCTCCAAGCCGGATCCCGCCAACTGTTACCGAGTATCCAAGTACTTCACATCTCATTGCGCAACAACGAATCTAATCTAGAGTGAATGTTAAAATACCCTAATGGAAGGAACCGCACGTAGCTTGGCATCCACTCACTCTTTAGGTTTAGTCATTTTCGATAAAGGATAATATGGTTCAAATGAGCAACACATTGTCTTAGAGTGACGAAATATAAAGAAGAATCAAAGTCGATGGTCGATAAATCAACTTTAGGAATGATAAGATAGATAATTTCACTTGGGCTTGATTTTCGCATCATAATACTTTTAAAGACACTTTAAAATCACTATTTAAAATACACTTTTTAAAGGGGCAAATTATATTTTCTAAATGTGCTAAAACCTAGGTCAAAACAAATGTCAAAAGGTTGTTTATTTTAAACCCAAACAATTTACGCTTAGCTTTATTTTGAAACACATCTTTTTAAAAGATATTCTAGTTTATAAACTATTATTTATAAATTTCAAAACAACACTTATTATCCCAAAAGATAATAAATCAAATTTAAATTACTTTATAATTAAAAAAATAAATCAAATGTAACATCCTTTTTTATAAATTTAACCAAACATTATATATCCCGAAATATAATCGATCACATTATTAATCTTTATAAATTTTAAAAACAGTATTAATTATCCCAAAAGATATTTTACGAAATTTATAATCTCTTTTAATAAATCAATCACATATCTTTAATAAACAATTAATTATCTCAAAAACACCTTTATTTAATTAGTAAATTAACCTTTAAACCTTATTAAATCAATTAATTTCATTTAAACTCTTTTATTAAATCAATTAATTAACTTTTGAAACACCATTAATTAAAAATATTAACTAAAGTCAAATATTATTAATTAAAATGGTAAATTAGATTCAAACATCATTAGTTAAAATGATTAACTAAATATAAAACATCATTAATTAAAATAACTAATTAAACTCAAAATTCGCAAGTTAAAATGGTTAATTACTTTTAAAAAACATTAATTAAAATGATTTATTAAACTCAAATATTATTAATTTAAAATGATCAACTACTTTTAAACATCATTAATTTAAAGTTATTTATTAAAACCAATTACCATTAATTAAAATGATTAATTCTTTTAAATATCATTAATCAAACGATTAATCAAATTTAAACATTTTTAGTTAAAATGATTTATTAATTTAAAACATAATTACTTAAAATGATTAATTAAATTAAATATCATTAATCAAAATGATTGATGAGTTTAAATATCTATTTTGTGAAAATACAAGCTTAAGACGACATAGTCAAAGGGTTTAGGAGATTGTATTCAATAATTGATGATACAGTGAAAATTGCTATAACAATACTTAAATAATTTAAACAGAATTTCTCAGTTAGTTACATCTAAACATTAATACAAGAAACATAAAGAAATAAATAACAATCATTGGTGAGAAACCCTTAGGGTTCTCTCTATGAATATACCCTACAAAACAATGGTTACAAACAATATATATAATCGTATGGGTTCACAGCAATTAAGTTAATATGTCATCTATTTTCCAAAACGGAATTTTAGCCAAGCAACCAATCAATCAACAATATCCAAACTATCGTCTAAACTATCAACCAAGCATTCAACAATAAATATTTAGCATTACAGATATTATATAATTTATTTAAAGGTGAGTGAACTCACCAAAATCCCAGCTATCGCCGAAGCATTCCGGTTTGAACCTCACAATTCTACAAGCTCCAAATCCAACCACTCCAATTCTAGTAAGAAGATACCAATTCCACAAATCCAGGGCGACTGATCGCATCTGGATCCGACCTCATACGAAATAGTTATGAGTTAAGGAACATTACAAGATAAATTAATTAATACATCACTTAATTAATCAGGTCATTAGCTTAATTACCCACTGATAATCACGTTTTCCGTAGTCTCGCTAAACCAAATCCAAATCAAATGCAAATTCCTTTTCGCCATTGAACGCAAATATCAGCCACCTCCGGCCAATGCTCACCCAGGTTGTTTATCACAATCAAACCCGCTGCCAGCATCGACCAGCCTTGGACCCCTAACACCAAGGTCGAGAACCCCATGCTAAACCTTAACACAAACACGATGGAGCTTCTTCATGGCACTGTGCCTTCATAGTTGATTGAAGACTACAAGACCGCCTCCATCGCACTCGCTAAGGGCATGCGAACACATTCTCGCATTTGTAACAACCCGGGGTTTTAGGACAGTTAATTATCGTTGTTTGACGATTATTATTGTTTGCTAATTTCAATTTGAGTTTTTAATCGATTGAAATTCGGTTAAAAATTAGTTAAGTGTTTGGGCTTTAAGCATAGTATCGGCCCACTTAATATTGCCATGTTATTCATCAATACCCGGTCCCCTCTCTCTCCATTTTGAATTCGAAACCCTAATGATACGAAGAAAATAATAATAATAATAACAATAATGGCGGCTCTGTTTTCGTTCGTCTCTTTCTTTAAATTAGGGCTTGTATAAAAAAATCGAGGATGCCGACCTTTGGTTGCTCGATCAAAGGCCCTTGCTTGTCGATCGATCGTTGCGCCCTTCGAATCAAGGTGAGTGTTTTCCACTCACATCCAAATTCTGTCTCAGTTCAGTGTTTTGGTAGTTAATTTTGTTTTGATGTTGAGGTTTTCTCTGATTTAAGTAAAATTCGTATAAATTGATACTGTTTGTTCATTTATATGGCTTGAAAATTTCCGACTTGTTCATTTAATTGTTGCTTTGAATACTTTGTGTTTTTAGCTTGATACACGCGGTTTTGAACTGTTCGATTTTGATAACCTTGTCTCTGGCCTGTTCATCTCCTTATTGGATCATGGCTTCGACTTGGTTCGATGTTGACTTCGATTTTGATTGAAATTCTTGCTGTAGCATACTTGACTTTGATTTGTTAACTGCCGCTTTGAGACTTGGTTGCAGTTGTTTGGTACAACCGCTGTAATTGCATACATGTTGTCCAAATCTTGTAGGTTTTTGGATTTGTGCATCCTTGTCTTTGAGGATTCGTGAGAACTTTGCCTATCTTTTTTGACGTTGTCACTTTGAATAATAGTTGCACTTGCTCCTCTGATATCACATGATTTTTGAGCTTGTCTGCCCTATATCTTGAACTCGCAATTTGAACTTTGGTTTGTGTTGAAAGCTTAAATTCTGTAGCATGATATCTACATGCTTTTGTTCTCAAGTCATCATGTACACTTAATTCTTGAGACACTGACTTCATCATGATTTTGTATTTGTATTCGCGCATTTGTATCCTCAAGTATATGATATCACCTGAAACTGTCATCTCATATGTTTATAAATGTAGCCTTAAATCTTGTGTCATTTGAGGTGTGATATTGTGTACATGTTGCTGCATTTGCTTACATATCTATCACTTGAGTCTTTCAGTTGGCATTTATGCTTCATGTATGCTTGCTGGTCTGAGGCTGTGCTTGCAGGCACATGTTTCTGATTCAGGTTGCTCTTGTCTTGTATCACTGGTGCATGGTGCAGTTTCATTTTGGTTTCGCTGTAGAGTTTATTTTCAATTATAATTTCGAAATTGCTCTGAGCTGCAGTTGTCGTTGACTTGTGAAATACTTTGTCGAATTCATTTGCATGATGTACTCAAGTTAGTGTTGTCCCATTTGTTCATGAGTCTTGTGCTCGAGCTCATTTGTTTCGACTAGTTTACTTCACTGTTAAGTTCATTGGTGCATTTTGTTGTTTGTATGTCTTGCATTCATTGGTTCTTCATTGCTGGTGCTTATGCTTTCTTCCCCGACCTATGGCAGTGAAGCCTTCATGTATACTTCTGGTTTCATTGCATAGTATAAGTTAGTCTGCATTTGGTAGTTGCATTCCTTTGTTCTCGAATCTGATACATTGCATTGGTGCTTTGTATTCATTTGCATTTGGTCGCTGTGCTTCACTGGTGACATTATTTTCAAGTGAGGCTGATCTGCGTTTTTTTCTGTTGTGTGTTGTGGTGCCATATCCTTGGTACTCTTGCCTTCAGTTTGTTGTCTTCCTGTAGTTGTACCACCGTTGTCATCTTCTCTTGACATCTAGGAACTTGAACTGTTGCATTCTTGTGGTGACTGTAGTTTCGATTTGTATGCAGTCTTGCCCTTATTGGTTTGCATTGCATTGATGCAATTGGATTTGTTTTTCTAATTACACTTGAGTTGAATCCGGTATTTCGGGTTTGACCTTGTGCCCGTTTGTGTACATCATCACTGTAGTGGTAAGGCAGTGCACGCAAGCGTGAACTGCAGCCACACGGTATTGAGCTTTTGTGTACATCATCACCGTGTGGCAAGGCAGTGCACGCAAGCGTGTTCTGCAGCCACACGGTATTGCTTTTATTGATATTCTATTCGCTCTTGATTTATTGATCTTTTGGTATTCCATATGTTGTAGTGGCGAGATAGTACACGCGTGCGTGTACTGCAGCCCTACCCGAGTAGATGTTTTAATTGTTATTTCAATAGTTTGAACTGTTTCGTTTATTCAAGTCAATATGTTTTGAATTGTATTTTGATTGGTTTAATTTGATGGTTTTGTTGATATCTAATTATCTTTTTGATAATTAGATTATGAGTTTCTAACTATTTATTTAATTATTAGAATTTGTCGTTAATTGCCGTTTAGGCAATTCTGTTGTTTTCTAAATTATCTTCATTGATAATCTTTTTAATTTATCTTCATTGATAATTTGGATTTACTGATTTGTTGTTTAACACCGTTACGTGTTATATTTATCGTTATCCGATTTCTTTATTTAAGGATCGGATAGACGAGATTTATTGTGACTATCGTCTATTTGTTACTTAATTATTATTGCTTCTGTGCACTAATAACTGAGTTTGAATTAGACTGACCCGTGTATTTTTTCTTTTGAATTTAATACTCGGGTCAGACCGAGTTATTACAGGTTGTAGATATCTTGCTTTGGGTTGCTGCTTGAGCTATGAAGTCTTTTCATATTTTTTTGGAGTAGTTGTCGTCATTTTATAGTAATCAGTGTATTTGTATAGGATGATATGTATTCATGTATATTATTCACAATAATGTACTTGTGTATATAACTTCCTGAGTCGACAGTTGTAGTTGTATCATATGTACTGTATCACATGTATTGTAACTGACTTCAGTTATTATATATATGAGACGTTTTGTTTTATCTGTGTTATGCATTTATATTATCTGTGTTATTATTATATTTATTGTCCTAAACTATTATGAACCATCGTAGTTCGTTTTATACTAGAATTGGGTATGTCGATGGGAGTAAATAAATAGGAGATGAAAAATAAAAATATATACCACTCCTATCGAAATAACCAATACTAGTGTAAGGCCTAACTACGGATGACCGCTCCTATGCAGCCTTATTCTTCATGATAACAGACAGTATTTCCTCTAATACTCTTTGTTATTGTGAGCATAGAGGTGGGACGTCACAGTTGGTATCAGAGCTTGGGGTTTATGGACATAATATAAAACATAACTTAGATGGAACATGTGTTACAACTATTAGTCGATGTTTTATTTGTGCTTTGAGTCAAAACCAAAGTTTTGAAATTTTGATGAAATTTTTAAATATCTTTATTTAAAAATAAAAGTGAATTTGTGTTTTGTTTATCAGAGTGCGCAGCGGAAACAGTGACACTGTCTTCGCTGAGTACAACTGATAACCTTTTTGATTTAAAAATCAAAATATGGAATTGAAATACAATGGATCCTCCTGTGGTTTTCTGGTACCTCCTAAAAACAACTGAGTAAATAGTACAAGTGGTGAGTCCAAAAATAGGGAAATTCCTAATCACGCTTGATTTTAGTCATTCATCGCAATAAATAAAAATATTTGTAAAACACTTTGCAAATATCTATTGGAGAAAATTCCAATTTTTATCGAAATAATAATATTTCTCAAATACTTCAAATCATATTGTTATTATTTCTTTTCACAATCATTCCAAAAATTCTTTTGAAACGATTTTAAAATCACCGGGATTTAAGTCCTAATAAACGACAATTCCAAAAACTTTTGTTTGTAAATTCAATCTTTATAAACCGTGGTCTATAAAACCGCACAACCAACCAATCGAATCTAATCAAGTTCCACAAAGGAATAAGCTAACACCATCAATCTATCAAAATCCATAGCGAAAAATCTAACACTTAACATTATTTTAAAATGCCAAATGATTAACAACCAGATTTAGAATTTTGATTAAGTTCACAACTTTTCTTATGTCACCTGCTAAGTATACAATTATACTCAAGCCTATATGATATACATAAATCATCCATATGCTATATTTAATCTAATCACTTGCTCGGATACATAGACTTCTACTTCCAAATTAGTATTGCTCACTCGACCTTTCTGTGGTAGACACCAATCAAATTCCTAGATTAGAAACTTATGTTCTTCTTACATAGACATAAACTATGGTAGAAACCCTCGGTGTCATAATATCCGAAACAAGTGTTCGTTGACAAGAATCAACTGAGAAATCCTTTTTCGAACTGGTGTGAATCACCCTGAAGCTATGTATTCGGATCCTAGATCAAGAACCGTGCAAATAGAATAATGTACATATAACTTACATACTTAGTTCTATTGGTTTCTTAGTAATACCAATCTCTTTCTAAACCTTTAATATTTTCTATTTAATATTTCATTCAATGCTAAAATTATTTTGTGAATTACTTCATAAATTTTCGCCTAAGTTTATAAATATTTTACAAAGACAATTCTTTATAAAACAGTAAATAAAATCTTACACTATTTTATTTACTTGTATAATACCCTTATAGATTCTAAGAGTATATACAAAACACAAAATTTATTTTATTTATTTGTTATCTACTTTTATTTTTCTCAAAATTTAATTGGAAGTCCAAACAAAATATGGGTCTTTAAATCTGAGCCAACCTTTCGACCTCTTTACCTTAAAGTGCTCTAAGGAAAAATGTTCATGGGTTGGCTAAATATCACCAAATAATTTAAATAACTTACATGATCAGCGAAAACTATGGTTTGAATTAAATAAATTTACCAAAACATTTATATCTAATTTAACCCATTCAAAACTTGATTTAAATTATTTCTTTTCTATCCAATAGTTTTAAAATTTTCAAATTATTGTTCAAAATAACTTTTATTTTAAACCAATTTCCTTCGAGGAAACTTAAGACTAATTACTCGTTTTTTTTCAAATCTCCTTTCTGAAAATATTCGACAAATATTTCTATATGAAATAACTTCAACAATTTATTTATTAAAACCCACTTTAGGTTTGTCCGGATTTTGAACTCATTTCGACCGCACAATGGTATAGAGAATAATTTACTAAGTACACTACAACATTTTTTTAAGCAAACATCAGATCATCACTTAGAAGATTATTCAGATTACCACAAAACTAATCGAGACAATTTCCCCCGAATTACCCAAATAAAAATGCATTCCACTTAAAATTTCTCTTTTAAAATATTTTTATTTGTAAATACTCCTAAATAATATTACTATTATTTCTCTCAAAATCCTTTTGAAAATAACTCCGGGTTTTAAATTCGAAAATCCTTTTAAAAACACCTTTTATAAATTAAATTTATATAAAATTACCTTTATATAGAATCATTTCATATCAAGATAATTCCCCTTTATTATAATAAAATTTTCTCAAATGTTTATTCTCCATATGTCTTGTCATACCATTTAGATTATTTTAAACAACCTTTATTTAAAGATTACCTTAACTTAACCTTTTTTCGAACATCTTATAGTCAAATTGTGAAACTTAATTTACAAGGGGTTCATTTATAAATTCAAACAACAATTGCTTGTAAATAAGCTAAACATAATTAATCAGCAATCATCAAATGACAATTAACGCTCCTAGATTAATCAAGCATGACTGATCAAACAATGGTGATGATAAATAAATATTATACTTTCAAACAAACAAACACCCTCTATAACTATATAAATTTTTTTGAATCCAATATGTATAAAAATAGAGATAAAATATTCCATTTACTAAATTTTCAAAGATAAATATCATGTCCGTTTGTCTTTTTCAAGTGTTTAGAAATACCTTCGGTAAAGTAGAATCCCACATTATCGACCTGAATTCATAAAAAACTCAATAGACAAATTAACACAATTTTGTGACAATAATAAATACGCTTTCATATATATATATATGTATGTATGTATATATGTATGTGTGTGTGTGTGCACGCGTGTGTGTGTGTGTGTATTACTCTCAAACTCATTCTAGGGTATCACTTGCTCTATCTTTAATGAGTTACTCACTCTAGGTATTACTAACCCTATCTCTAATGAGCCATACCCTAACAAAGCCAAGGTTCTTGCTTAACCTTCAGCTTTGATACCAAATTGGAACGGATTGCCTTTTGGACCAGCGAAAGTTGGCACCGAATACATCCATGGAACTCAAATTCCAAACATTCAATCATCGGAAAGACGGATTATTAGATTAAAATAAAAAGAAAAGAACAGAGAACGAAGAAATCAAAATCTAACAGCAGAATCGAAACTTATAATATAACAAAGACGATAAAAACTAGCACTCCAAAATATTGAGTACATCAGAGTTAAAAACAAACCTTATCAGTTGTATAGTTATAAAATTCCGACCTTACAATTGCTGAAAGGTATACAATATAATGAAGCAAAATATAAAACGCTACGATAGGTGAACATCCAACTCTTCTCCAATAACTCTATATGACCAAATCCAACTTGGGAGAAACTCGGTCTGACCCGAGCATTATAATAAAATAACAACCTGGTCAGTTTGGAAACCAGCATGAGAAAACTCGTAATACGATGAACATATAATAATTTTATGAGGCTATGCCGCTAACGTAGAACGGGTTTTTACATCACAAGAAAAATATCCATACATGAAGAAATGGAAAACAAAACAGAATAATAATCCAATCAAGAAAGAATGGAATTAAACAGAAACAATCCAAAAAAATCAGTGGGTAGTAGTAAGAACAAATCTCATACTGAATGAATGAGCATAAATAGTATCAAATTCCAGACTTAAAAAAATGGTCACAAATAATTGAACATAGAGAAGAGCACAAGGCAGTTCTCTATGCAATTAAAGAAACGATTCAAAGATTTGAATTAACAACAAGGGAAAGAGAGAAGTTTTTCCAACAATGACTAGGAGGGTGTGGCCCTCTTCCGGACCTCACCAACTATCATCGAGTATCTGAGTATTTCACATCACATTGCACAACACCGAATCCAACATAGAGTGGATGTGAAAATACCATAATGGAAGCAACCCCACATAGCTTGGCCCTCACTCGCTTTTTGGGTTTTGTCATTTTCGACAAAGGATAACAAGGCTTAAATGAGCAACACATCGTCTTAGAGTGATGAAATATAAAGAAGAAAACAGAGCCAAAATCAACAGCCAATTAATCAACCATCGGAATTGATAAGATGGTTTTTTTCACTTGCGCTTTATTTACACATCATATTACTTTTAAGGACACTTTAATATCATCGTTTAGAATATTCTTCTTAGAAGGGCAAATTATATTTCTAAGTGTGTTAAAACCAAGATCAAAAAAATTGTCAAAACGTTACTTATTTTAAACCCAAGCAATTTACATTTAACTTGATTTTGAAACACTTTTTTTAAAAGATCTTTTAGTTTATAAACTATTATTTATAAATTTCAAAACAATACCTATCATCCCAAAGATAATAAATCAAATTTAAATTACTTTTATAAATTAAAACAAATGTTAATTTAACTTGAAGAAAATAAATCAAATTTAAAATATTTTTATACGAATTTAACCCAACATTAATTATCCCAAAAGATGATTAATCCCATTATTAATCTTTATAAATTTAAAAACAATATTAATTTTCCCAAAAGATATTTTATCAAATTTATATTCTCTTTTAATAAACCAATCATATATCTGTAATAAACAGTTAATTATCCCAAAAACATCTTTATTTAATCAGTAAATCAACCTTTAAACCTTATTAAATCAATTAATTTACTTTAAACTCTTTTATTAAATCAATTAATTAAATTTTAAAACACCATTAATTAAATTTTTTAACTAAAGTAAAATATCATTAATTAAAATGATTAATTTGATTCAGACATCGTTAATTAAAACGATTAACTAAATTTAAAACATCATTAATTAAAACAACTAATTAAACTCAAATATCACCATTTAAAATGGTTAGTTACTTTTAAACATCATTAATTGAATTGATTTATTAAACTCAAATATCGGTAATTTAAAATGATTAATTACTTTTAAACATCATTAATTTAAAATGATTTATTAAACTTAAATATCATTAATTAAAATTATTAACTCATTTAAATATCATTAATTAAAACGATTAATTAAATTTAAACATCTTTAGTTAAAATGATTAATTAACTTAAAATGATTAATTAATTTAAATATCATTAATCGAAATGTTTAGTGAATTTAAATATCTTTTTTGTAGAAATACAAGACCAAGACAATACAGTCAAAGGGTTTAGGAGATGACATTTAATAATTGATGATATAGCGAAAATCGCTATAACGATACTTAAACAGAATATCTCGATTAATTACATCTAAACATCAATATAAGCAGTATAAAGAAATAAATAAAAACTATTAGCGAGAAACCCCTTAGGGTCTCTCTATGAATCTTCCCTACAAAATAATGGTTATGGACAATATATATAATTATATGAGTTCACATCAATTAAGTTAATATGTCATCCGTTTTTCAAAACGTGTAACGATCTAAAATTTTAGAAAATTGATATTTGGAATATTTAATTGATTTGAATATGGAAAAGTTGTTTTTATAAGTTAAATAATTTGAATTTCAAAATATAGCGATTAATTTGTTAATAAAATTATTGAATTTAATAATTGAAATTATTTAAATAATTGAATCTTGGGTTTTAAGTTGGATAAAAATGATTTCAAAGCTTATCCCATTGTGTTGCTTCTATTTAATAAGAATGGAGATAATAAAACTTTTACTGTTAATTTAAAAGTGTTTAATTTGTTTTTTAAAATAATTCGTTTTAATTAACATGTAAAAATAACCTTTTGCGGGCACTGACTCGGATTTCGACAAAACCAGTGCCATTGGATACGTAATAGCGAATTATAGTACGCCGATGAAATTAGTGGTGATCGGACATTTCGTTTGGTCGTGCGAGATCGAAGCGTGTAGAAATTAATTTTAAAAAATTGATATAATAACTGGATTTGAAAAGCTATCTTATTCATATAATTGAATTAGGGCTCGAGACTAGTACCATTGCATTTGAAATAGGGGTATTACATATAGAACGAAAGGTGGCACGCCTTGATTGGAGTTAGAGATTTTGAATTGTTTATTTGTAGACATTTTGAATAACATAAAGTATACCCTAGCATGTTTACCCATACCCGCGCCCTTACCCTAGGCCATACCCCTGCCACATTCAAAGCCATACTGCCTTCCCTTTGAAAGCGTATCATAAATCAGAGAATATGTTCATTTCTCCAATTCTAATTTCACCCTCCACAATCCAATGGGTGAGAATCACTGAAGCCTCTATAAGCTTTTCCAAGCGATGGCCTCAACTGGAGTTTTGTCGCTGCGTCGAGTTGAGCTCAATCAACGGTTGGACTGAGCTAAGTCACATCGTGGCGGTCACAAGGGAAGAATGAATGGCAAAGCAACGTTGACCGATTACGGTGATTACGATCATCAATTGGTCGTGGGGTGTGAAGGAAAGTTGTAGAGCATGGCAAGGGCTACGCACGTCCCTAGTTTGGAGGCTTGAAATCAATTGTGGCGACGACAATTTTGAGAAAATGCGGCTGAGTTTCATGGGTTCACCAAAAAGCTGGGGTCATCAAGGGGGTCACATGGGATTGGGGGTGTCGGCACGGATGAGGCTTCCATCTGGTGAAGTTTTGCCAATGGCGGTAGAGCGATGCAATGACAGCATGTTGAAGTCATGATCGAGTTAGGATGAACAGGAAGCAGGAATCTAGTTTTGGGATGGAAGATATATTTGTGTGCTAGTGATGGTAATTAAGGAAGTGATTAGTAATTAAATATTGTTTCTAATCCTTGAATTTTGTAAATTAAATATATTATTCATATTAGGTCCATAATGAACATGGTTAGTCGCGTTAGGATCGTATTAACGTGGACGACATTATGGAATTAAATTGGTGACAAATAGGAGCTTGTAGAAATTTCACGTTAAATTGAACGTCGTTCGATTTAGACGAAATCTAGAACGACCCAGCGACAACTGGAATATTGATGAGTTAAACTCACCTTTTTGGTTAATTAGTATGATATATAGTTGATAAAAATCGTTTATTAAATGATTTTGTATGGTTTACTATTTTATATTAGTTGGTTTGGATATATTTCTGCCACTGGAGCGGATGAGACCCTATTACATTCCCATGTAAGAGCGGATAACCCTTTGTATAGGATCCCACCTCGAAGCGGTTGATTTGTATTATTTGGTTATATATACGAGTTATGATGCAGGAGGAAACATGTCAAAGGGATACAACAAGATTCCTCGCTATTGTTGAATTGTTTCAATAATAATCCTTTTATGTGAATTATTGAATAATGAACCTGATGTGAGCATTATGGTTATAACATTGTTATATATTTGAAAACTAAAACCCAGTAGTGATAGGAAATCAATATCAATATTGGTTGAGCGTTTGGTGGCTATTAGCCTTAAATTAGTATTTTGGAAATATTATAAATTTCCATTTGAATTGGAATTGGTTTTGAGATAGGAAATGATTTTTAATGCAAAATCGGGTTTCGAAAAAATATTGTTTTAAAGTATTTATTTATATTAATTTAAAGTTATTTAATTACATTAATATTTCTTTAAAGTTATTTAATTACATTAATATTTCTTTAAAGTTATTTAATTAATATTGTTTTAAAGTTGTTTAATTTTATTAATATTGTTTTAAAGTTATTTGCTTATAGTTAATATTGTTTAAGGTAATTATCAAAATGTTAATATTTTGAAAGGTTAATTATTTTAAGAATGATTATGGTTTGAAATTAATTATAAGGATTTATTAATAAGGTTTTGAAAATAAATTATTATTATAATAAGGGTAAAGATTAATTATTATTGTTTTTTAAATGATTATTTATTATGTTAAGATCTTTTAAGATTAGGAAAAAATATTATTTATTTATTCATAGTATTTAATTTTAATAATTATTTTTATATAATACTGTTTGGAAGTAAGAGATCTTTATTTGTTTATAAGTGTGTTCGAGACTCATAAACAGAGTTTTATAAAGGACTTGGATTTTCTAAGGGAAGTTTATAAATTGGTTTGAAGTTTTAAGGGAAGATTATTTACAAGGTGAAAGAGTTTTATAAAGGGTTAGATATATATAAATGGATTTGAGAAATGGATTTATATATTTATGAAAGGAGTTTATAAATGATTTATGGGTTTATAAAGGATTATGAATGATTTTAGAAATCGTACAAAGAGAATTTATAAGCGATGGAATCTTATAAAGGGATTATAAATGGTTTTTTGGAGATTTATAAACTAGTTATAAATGGTTTTAGAAATTTATAAAGGAATTCATAAATGATTTTTAAATTGTATAGAAAGGAAATATTTCTCGGTTTTGTGAATATACTTATAGCATTAAGCTAAGTATATGGATATTTTCCAAGTATTTAAATATAGGGATTTGCGGAATACCTTTGTAAAATTATTTATATACAAGTAATTTACAAAGTGATTTAACAAATGAAAGATTTATTAAAGGAGGCTAGTGGTTGCTTATATGCTTAACCAATATTGTTTCCCCTATGGAGTAAATTTTTGTTTGAATGTGTGTTTGTTGATAGTTAAATAACCGACTTTCAAAATCTTGGCCTAAGTATGCAATCCTTCTTAATTTTAGTGGTACAAAAATATTCCCTACTTAACACCGAAGGATTTTAACTCTTGAAATATCTAGGAGAGACAGGGAAATTATATGGTACAGTTACCATCGGTGGTGCTATACGGTACGTATAAACTCATTTTGTTCTTATATGACAAATGATGAGGAGTTCCGTCCACCTAAATAGTTAGGGGTGATTCTCACTCTTGTGTATTGTCTGATTAATTCCTAAAGAACCGATATTGAGCATTTTGGAAAATTGGCGATTGGATTTTGGAGCGCCCGGGAAATGGTAGAGTATACTCGTAAGAGATGACTTGAAAACCATAACCATTCTGAATCTATATACGGTTCTATCGAGGAGTTTTATGATATATTGAGATGTTGGGAATCCATATGGGATTTCGTAATCTATTTAGTGGTGGTGCGTAAGCTGGAATACTGGACGTAGCCTCATCAACGGTAATATGTAAAACCAAAGATAGGAGGCATAGCTAGTAAGGTTGGCAAACGCATAGGGTGTAGTCTGCTCCACTTGGACATTACTTACAGTTGTTATGCATGAATGGGGCGATGCATTCGGTCTTAGCCAGACTAGCTATGTTTTTCCTATTGTTTGTCACTAGGGATGTATGCGGATTCAGAAGGATATCTCTAATTCTTGTGCAAGAGGACCGTTTTTCAAAGTACTGATAGCACATCCATGGAATCCTATACAATTAGAGAATGGGCCTTATCAGTTTTTGATTATATACCTAGTATTGTTGTGATGTAAACTCACCAGCATCATAACTACTTGATTATTATTATTTTCACCCTTAGGCATTATATAGTATCAATGGATTTTCTATAGAAAATGGTTTGAGTGTCGTAAGGTAAAAACCTATCCATGTTTATGTGCGACGTGGTCTTACAAGATACTTTTGAATTCAAAGATTTTTATAACTTTAAAAATCTAGTTGGGTATGTTTTCTCACGCTGGTTTTATGTTATTTTATTATAATGCTCAAGTCAAATCGAGCATATTTACAGATTTTAGTTGAATTCCTTTGGAGCTTCAGGAGATGGGATGAAAGCCCAGAGACATATTCATCTACATGGTTATTTTTCCGCTGTGTTCATGGTTGTATTTATCAGCAATTGTGAGGACACGTTGTTTGTAACGATCCCAGTTTTGAGTCAAATTTAATTTAGAAATTAATATTAAATTTTGGATTAAATTGTGAATTTTTCAAAATTAAAATAAGATATTCGTTTGTTTATTTATATATATGTATATAAATAGATAGTAAATAGAAATTTGGTAACAAATATTTTTATAAATAAATTGAATTTTTGGAATTGAAATTCTAAAAATAGATATTTTGAAAAATAATTTGAATTTGAGAAACACTATATTTTAAATTAATAGAATTTTTTTTTCTAATATGTAATATATATTTTGGAAACTATGATTTAAATTTAATATGGTAAATTTCCAAAAGCTATTTAAAGGATAAATTCTAATATATGTCATATACATGTGTATGTATAATTAAATTTTAAAATCATTTTTCTTTAAAAGGTCATATAAATGTTAATGAAGGAAAATGTATTTATATAAATAGAAAATATAATATAAAGTTATATTTAAATATTATCAACATGAAAATTTCAAGTGTTAAAAGCATAAACATAAGTACTCAAGGGTTTAAAAATATAATTTAAAATAATAATAATTAAAGTAATGGTTTAAACTTAATTTAATCACATATGACATTTATACATTTATGAATTAACAAGTGTAAACCTTTTAACACACATTTAAACATTTGTAGCTAAATAAACATATGCATTAACAAGTGTTAATAATGTTGCCATGCAAATAATACAAGTGTCAAGATAAATTATTTTTATAACTTTTGAATACATATAGAAATTTTTTTTCTCTTCATTTGAAATACAAAGCAAAGAAAATAAAACCTGACAACCAAGAGCAAACCAGGAAATAAAATTCAAACCTGAAAACTTAAGAAATCAGAGAAAGGAAAACATATAAACTTCAAAAACCTGAAATAAAACAAAACAACAGATCAAAAGAAATTAAAACCAAATCACAAATTCAAACAATAACTCGAGTTCAAACTTGGGAACTAAAGCAAAGCTAAGATAAAGCAATCAAACAAAAATCTTCAACCTGATCAAGCTTGTAAATCTAGAAACAAAGCATTCAAATTCAACTCAGCATGAATTCCATATCAAATACAAAGTTCAGATCCAAACTCAAGTAATCAAGCTTCAAATCATTTCCCAGATTTCATGTTCTAAACTTCTGATCCGTTCAAACAAATTGGTGAGTAAACTCCCATCATAAGGTTTTAAATCTATTATAATTCGTTTGTATGGGATGAATATTTGAAAGTATGTCTCCAGGCATATACATGCCCCTGTTCAAATTTTACAGGCTTGGTTAAATTCAAAATTAATACCTCTTCCCCAGATCTCTTTGAACACATGATGTTTAAAAGAAAAAGGGTTGTAACATGATAATGTTAATTTTAAAAATAATTACAGGAATTTATATTAAATATTTATCTTGAAAATTTATAAATAACAGTGAAATTCAAAAATGGGATAAAATCGATAATGCTTATTTCAATTTTTGATTTTGTAAACTGAGACGTTAAGCAACATGATGAATTTTGATAAAAAAATCTAGATTTTTAAGTCTGTATGCATTGGGTATTTCTGAATCGAACGATTTAGGCATTTTGGTCGATTTCAGACGATCGGCCTCGAAGTTTGTGTCGGAATTTAGTCTGGAGGTGGCCAGAGTGCCGCGGATGGAGGGAAAAATAGTTTGGGATTTTTCTGATGGCCGGAGTTCATTGGCGAAGTCGTACTAGGGTTCGATTGCCTGTTTTTGTCAATGGTTTTATCGAAGTGAATGTGCCGCCGTGAAGGTGCTGGAGCTGATCGCGATAAGGGGAAATAGTTCGTCGGAGCGAGAAGCGGCTTTGGGTTGGTCGGCGTGAGTGTCGGAGGTCGGAGGCGATGGCCAGAGGTGGTTTACCGATGGGGATGGGTTCCAGACATTGGATCGTGGGGCTCGATTTTGTTTGGCTATCGATTTCGTTGAGTTGGGTTATCAAGAGGAGTAGCGTAGTTGTCGTCGGCTGTAGGTAGTCGTGGCGTCGATCGATGGCGGTCGGAACGGCGTGCATCGTGCGCACGTGCACGTTCATGCCAGGATTGATTTGAGTTTGGGGAGATGATGTTTTTCTCGGGATTAATCTCGTGTAATTTCGTGTGTGACTCAAAGGAGATGAGGAAGCGGGAGCCTGGTGTTTTGCTCGGGTGTGTTATCGGGTTTGACTCGGGGTTGTCTTGGGTCCGAAGTATTTAAGCAAATCAGTTATGAAATTTGAATAAAATAAGTTTTAATTTTTTTTAAAACAAATTTCTTTTACATAATAAAATTTTATTTAAATTTTGGGTCAACGAAAGTTGTAAAGTTTATTTAACTTAAAAATTTATTAAGTTTTGTTTTTCTTAAGTTTATTTTGAAAATAAAATTTAATAGTTTAAATTAAGAACTGATTTAAGAGATAATGGTTTATCTTAAATGATATTTTTGATTTGTAACTAACTTGAAGATATTAAGTTAATTTATATGGGATTTTTAAAGATGAAATGAATCATCTTGAAAAAAAGATTTATATTATCAATTAACTTAAAAGGGTTTAAGTTAAATTATATGATTTTGTTAATTTGTTTCAAAGGTTATTAAAAATAAGATTTAAATAATGATTATGAGATTAATTAAGATAAATGGGTTATTTTAAGATTAAAGGATCATTAATTTGAAATTTAATGATGATTACTAAATCAAAGATTAATTAAGTAATAATTAAAGATTAATTAACTAATTAAAAGATGATTACTTAATAAGATTAATTAAGTGTAATTACTTAATGTAATTAATAAAAGATTTTTACTTAATGTAATTAAGGTATAATTACTTTGTGTGACTACATTAAAGGATAATTAATTAATTAAGATTAATTAATGATAAGTAATTAAAGGTAATTAATTACTTAAAGATAATTACTTAATGATTAAAGTTGATTAATCTAGTGATTCAAGAATAATTAATTAAGGATAATTAATTTGTGTGATTAATTAATTAAGGTAATTAATTTGAGAATAATTAATTAAAAATTTATTAATGAAAGTGATTAGGGATAATCACTTATTGTAATTAATTAAGGATAATTATTTAGAGGTTAATTAATTAATTAAGGAAAATTAATTAAAAGATAATTAAATAATTAAAGATTAATTATTTTATGATTAAAGGTTGATTAATTAATAATTAAAGGTTGATTAATTTATTTTTTTAAAGGTTAATGAATAAATGATTAAAGGATAATTGATTAAAACAGTTTGTAATTAATTAATGTTAATTAACCAGGATTAGTAATTTATTCATAAGTAATTAATCTGATTTAAATTAATCAGATGACTAATTGATCTTACTTATGGATGTTTGGATTACATTGAATGCTTTGAATTGTTTGATATACCTCATGTGTGATGCTTTGTTATATGAATTATTTTGATTTCAGCTGTGATGAATGTAATTTATTTATCTGTCATGAATTTATGTTATTTATCTATGAATCTGTGAATGAAGATAAGCGTTGTAGGATTATACTGCTTATCGATATTGCTGTGCTTGGATTTGTAATGATTGATGATATTATATTGCTGTGTGTAAAACCCCTGGACTACACCACCCACACACAAATATGGATTGCATGAGGAAATTGGTTAAGTCACAAATATTTGAATTTAATATTATGAAATGGTTTTAAAGATTGAATTTTGAATCCAAATGATTTTGGAAATGAAATTGGGTTGAATATGAAAAGCTTTTGAAAAGTAAATTTGAAATTGAATTTAGTTTGAATAGGATATTTCTTGTTTAAGTTCTGAAATTATTTTGGAAACTATGGTTTTAAAGGGTATACAAGTTATACAATAATATATATATATATGGATTTTTTGAAAACCATCTTTAAAGTATTTTAAAAGTATTATTTTGGAATTTAAATTTAACCCACGTATATACTTTGTAGGCTATAACTTGTGCATATTAAATTGGATTTTTCCGAAACGGAAGCATTTGTTTCCTAATGATAATGGCTTTCATATAACGCAAGAATTCCCAGTTTTGTTGAAAAGATTCCAAGTTGTGAAACTGAAATTGTTTTGAAAGCTATGAATGAATCTTTGTGAAAGACTGGTTAACCTTGATTTCAAATTGAAGTGGATTTTAAAAAGGTGAATCTTTTGTTTTAAAAGATTAAAGTGGAAATTTGTTTAAACCATTTAAAGGAAAGGTTTTGGGCTAAAAGGGTGACTTAACTAAGATCCCACTATATCCATATGGTTTTAAAATTAAGTGCTCATTATTCGGTTTAGCCAAGAGAGAACTGTACGTCATATAACCCATTCCGAATAATGATACGACGTAAATGGATAGCATTTGAAGACTGGTGGTGAAGACCGGGTATTTTCGAGAACGAAAGGATTGCCTGTCGAATGTCTCTGCACTGAGTCGTGCCGGTATGGAGATCTCCATATTTGATGGGGAGTTCGATCAGGATTGTGAATATCCAGATTGCAAGGACTTCTTTGAAGTGCCTTCGGTTCCGTTCGACCTAGAACGAACTTGTATGGATGTATGTCTGACATTTCTCTTTGAGATGTAAAACCGGTTTCTATCAAATAGATTTCTGCTTAGTGGCGAAGAATTTATTCTCTTAGCTTAACACCCTTCTCTGAGACATACGAGCTCAGAGGTTATATAGTTGATATTTACTAGTGATACATTCCCAACTTGGTAACGTGGCATGCTAAGTGTTGCTAATCATTTGTTGATCAAAGTATGGCTTTTGTGAAAAGTGTAGCTTTGTGGACGAGACCTCATCAAGACCTCACAACCCGAAAATGGTTGAAACAAGAAGGATGCGGCAAGTTTATCGGGGGTAACGCCCCTTAGGGTATGTCCATTTCCTTTTGGATAAAAAGTGGTATCATGGTATGGAGCCCGGATACTTGAATTATGTGGTTGCTGCAAATCTATTGCTTTGTGGTTGTTGCTTTGTGGTTGAGGGCCCTCGGATAAAGGTCCGTAACGACCGGGGGATGGCATACTCGTGTCAGTAGTTACCTAGTTACAGAGGTAACCCAGCCTTGTGTTGGAAGAGATCCAGTTAGGTTCTCGGGGCGTCCCTCCAGAGGCGTACCCATGTAGCATAGGAAGTTCCTTAGCCTGACCATTTGTTGGAAATCCAATCAAACAATATGAGCCCTGTACGGTTTTAGTTGTATAACTTGCCACCTCAGGTGGTAGCTATAGCAGGCATAATATAATGGTACCTATGATGGCTAAGATTAATATTATACTTTCGAAAGGTTTTCTGCACTATGCACTAATAATAATATCAAAAAGGATTTTGCGTATCAAGCATGTTTGACTATCATAAGGAGAAATCTCCTCCAATTGTGCGCTTGCATTGTATATGTACGGGGAGGCCTTATGGTAGTTTCATTTTCCAAAAAGCATTGCGAATTTCTTTTTATTTCCTTTTGACTTGTTTTTGTTTTCAAATAAAACTGTTTTCGTTTGTTCATACCAGTCCCATGAATGACCTGGAGTTTGTTGTTCCCTTTCTAAACTCTGGATGCCTACATATTTTCACACGAGTAGCCTAGAGTCATATTTTCAGATAATCAGCTAGTAGATATAGATTCGGTAGCCTTCAGGCTTCTGTTTGGAAAATCTTTGATCTTTGAAGTCGTTCGGATTTGGTGATCGCATTGTATTTCATTCTACACCGACCTTGCTTAATACAAGGTGATGGTGGTTCGAGCTTGTGGTTTGGAGCTTTGGCTATGGAGTTGCGGTATTATCGCATTTTCTCTCTCTCTTGCTTGGCATTGAAGATATTTTTTTCCGCTGCTGTTCTTTTCGCAATTGTATCTTTGATAATATTGATATTCATTTGTATCAGATTGTTGTATTCATTGTGTATCAATAAAGCCATTCGTTTTTCTTCCGCTGTACTGTTTTACTTAATGTGTTATAAGCTCCGGCGATCCAGATTTGACGTTTGAATCTGCGGCATTCGAATACGGGTGATGTATTTCGTGCCGATTTTCGAAGGTCGAGTCAGGGTCGTTAGATTTGGTATTAGAGCTGAAGGTTGAGTAAGAACTTTAGATCAGGAGTATAACACATTAGGTGACTCATTAGAGATAGGGTTATAAATGCCCTAGAATGAATATATCCCTAAGATATCCATCCGTATGACTCAATAAATTCTCTTACTATCCTGTAAAGACTACAGATGGTCGATAGCCTGTAACAACCGAAAACAACTTTCACTATCATCTTTTGTGATTATCATCCGACATCAAATTCTCTGAAGGCTTCCTGGCAGCTACAGGAAGAAGCTTTGGTGTGGTGGTGGCCCTGCGAATCTTGTTTACGTTGCAGATAAGTTCCTATCTCATATTCTAATCATCAATTTTTATCAGCTTTCCGTTTTAACTTTAATGAATTTGAAATTTTGATTGAAATGAATTGGTTAATGAAATATGAAGCTAACATTGGATTGTATCCGTTTGTCTATTCTTTGGGGTCCTGATTCATTCTACGAATGGTTAGTTATTCCTTCAAACTAACCAATGCTTCTGTATATATCATAGACCGGATGACCCGAATATTTCATGAAGATTTGTATGAGACCATTCTCATAATTATTGATGATATTCTGATTTGGTAAGCCAGATGTAGAATAAATATTTCAGTTTGATGTGGAAAACAGTTTCTCTATCTCTATGTGTCCATTTTTTTTTGGTTGTCTCCTTGTCTAGCAAATTTCAAGGATGAAATTTTCTTAAGGGGGAATCTGCAATGATCCCAGTTTTGATTCAAATTTAATTTAGTAGTTAGTATCAAAATTTTGGATTAAATTGTGAAAATTTTCAAATTAAAATAAGTTATTCGTTTGTTTATTTATATATATATGTATATAAATAGATAATGAATAGAAATTTGATAACAAATATTTTTATAAATAAATTGAATTTTTGGAACTGAAATTCTAAAAATAGATATTTTGAAAAATAATTTGAATTTGAGAAACACTGTATTTTAAATTAATAGAAATTTGTTTTCTAATATGTAATATATATTTTGGAAATTATGATTTAAATTTAATATGATAAATTTCCAAAAGCTATTTAAAGGTTAAATCCTAATATATATTATATACATGTGTATGTATAATTAAATTTTAAAATCATTTTTCTTTAAAAGGTCATATAAATGTTAATAAAGGAAAATGTATTTATGTAAATAGAAAATATAATATAAAGTTATATTTAAATGTTATTAACATGAAAATTTCATGTGTTAAAAGTATAAACATAAGTACTGAAGGGTTTAAAAATATAATTGAATTTTTTTTTAACTAAAGTAAGGGTTTAAACATAATTTAATCACATATGACATTTGTACATTTATGAATTAACAAGTGTAAACCTTTTAACACACATTTAAACATCTGTAGCTAAATAAACATATGCATTAACAAGTGTTAATAATGTTGCCATGCAAATATTACAAGTGTCGAGATGAATTATTTTTATAACTTTTGAATATATATATAGCAAAAGTTTTTTTTCTCTTCATTTGAAATACAAAGCAAAGAAAATAAAACCTGACAACCAAGAGAAAACCAAGAAATAAAATTCAAACCTGAAAACTTAGGAAATCAGAGAAAGAAAACATATAAACTTCAAAAACCTAAAACAAAACAAAACCACCGATCAAAAGAAATCAAAACCAAATCACAAATTCAAACAATAACTTGAGTCCAAATCTGGGAACTAAAGCAAAGTTGAGATAAAGCAATCAAAAAACAATCTTCAACCCGATCAAGCTTTTAAATCTGGAAACCAAGCATTTAAATTCAACTCAGCATGAATTCCAGATCAACTACAAGGTTCAGATCCAAACTCTAGTAAATCAAGCTTCAGATCATTTTCCAGATTTCATGTTCTAGACTTTTGCTCTGTTCAAACAAATTGGTGAGTAAATTTCCTTCATAAGGTTTTAAATCTATTATAATTTGTTTGTATGGGATGAATATTTGAAAGTATGTGTGAAAATTGTTTGTATGGATATAAATATTGCCTGCATATATGTATGTATGTATGTATGTATATGTGTGTAGGAAATTGAATGCATGTCCGTGTCCAGGCATATACATGGCCCTGTTCAAATTTTACAGGCTTGACTAAATTCAAAATTCAATACCTCTTCCCCTGATCTCTTTGAACACATGATGTTTAAAAGAAAAAGGACTATAACATGATAATGTAAATTTTAAAAATAATTACAGGAATTTATATTAAGTATTTATCTCAAAAATTTATAAATAACCATGAAATTCAAAATTGGGTAAAATTGATAATGCTTATTTCAATTTTTGATTTTATAAACTGAAACGTTAAGCAAAATGATGAATTTTAATATATAAATTAGGATTTTTAAGTCTGTATACATTGGGTATTTCTAAGTTGAACGGTTTGGGCATTTTGGTCAATTTCCGATGATCGACAACGAAGTTTGGATGGGAATTTGTTCTGGAGGTGGCCAGAGTGCCGTGGATCGAGGGAAAAATATTTTGGGATTTTTATGATGGCCGGAGTTGATTGATGAAGTTGAACTAGGGTTCGATTGCCTGTTTTTGTTGATGGTTTTATCGAAGTGAAGGTACCGGAGCTGATCGCGATAGGGGGAAATGGTTCGTCAGAGCGAGAAGCGGCTTCGGGTTGGTCGGCGTGAGTCCCAAAGGTCGGAGGCGATGGCCAGAGGTGGCTTTCCAATGGGAATGGGTTCTATACATTGGATTGTGGGGCTCGATTTTGTTTGGCTGTCGATTTCGTTTATCTGGGTTATCGAGAGGAGTAGCGTAGTTGTCGTCGGCATGTAGATGGTCGTAGCGTCGATCTATGGTGGTCGGAACGGCATGCATCGTGCATACGTGCACGTTCGTGTCAAGATTGATTTGAGTTTGGGGAGATGATGTTTTTCGTGGGATTAATCTCGTGTAAATTCGTATGTGACTCGAAGGAGATGAGGAAGCGGGAGCCTGGTGTTTTGCTCGGGTGTGTTATCGGGTTTGACTCGGGGTTGTCTTAGGTCAAAAGTATTTAAACAAATTAGTTTTGAACTTTGAATAATATAAGTTTTAATTTTTTTAAAATAAATTTCTTTTATATAATAAAAGTTTATTTAAATTTTGGGTCAATGAAAGTTGTATAGTTTATTTAACTAATTTTTTATATTTAGTTTTGTTTTTCTTAAGCTTATTTTGAAAATAAAATTTAATAGTTTAAATTAAGAACTGATTTAAGAGATAACGGTTAATCTTAAATGATATTTTTGATTTGTAACTAACTTGATGATATTAAGTTAATTTATATGGGATTTTTAAAGATGAAATGGATCATCTTGAGAATTTTTTTTTTATTATCAATTAACCTAAAAGGGTTTAAGTTAAATTATATGATTTTGTTAATTTGTTTCAAAGGTTATTAAAAATAAAATTTAAATAATGATTATGAGATTAATTAAGATAAATGGGTTATCTTACGATTAAAGGATCATTAATTTGAAATTTAATGATAATTACTAAATCAAAGCTTAATTAAGTAATAATCAAAGATTAATCAATTGGTTAAGAGTTAATTAACTAATTAAAAGATAATTACTTAATAAGTATAATTACTTAATGTAATTAATAAAAGATTTTTACTTAATGTAATTAAGGTATAATTACTTTGTGTGACTACATTAAAGGATAATTAATTAATTAAGATTAATTAATGATAAGTAATTAAAGGTAATTAGTTACTTAAAGATAATTACTTAATTAAAGTAATTAATTAATGATTAAAGTTGATTAATCAAGTAATTAAAGAATAATTAATTAAGGATAATTAATTTGTGTGATTAATTAATTAAGATAATTAATTTGAGGATAATTAATTAAAGATTAATTAATGAAAGTGATTAGGGATAATTACTTATTGTAATTAATCAAGGATAATTAATTAAGGGTTAATTAATTAATTAAGAAAAATTAATTCAAAGATAATTAAATGATTAAAGGTTAATTATTTAATGATTAAAGGTTGATTAATTAATAATTAAAGGTTGATTGATTTATTTTTTAAAGGTTAATGAATAAATGATTAAAGGATAATTAATTAAAATGGTTTGTAATTAATTAATGTTAATTAACCTGGATTAGTAATTTATTCATAAGTAATTAATCTGATTTAAATTAATCAGATGACTAATTGATCTTACTGATGGATGTTTAGATTTTATGGAATGCTTTAAATTGTTTGATATCCCTGATGTGTGTGCTTTGTGATATGAATTATTTTGATTTGAGCCGTGATGAATGTAATTTATTTATCTATGATGAATTTATGTTATTTATTTGTGAATCTGTGAATGAAGATAAGCGTTATAGAATTATACCGCTTATCGATATTGTTGTGCTTGGATTTGTGATGATTGATGATATTATATTGTTGTGTGTAAAACCCTTGGACTACACCACACACAAAAATATGGATTGAACGAGGAAATTAGTTAAGTCATAGATATTTGAATCTAATATTATGAAATGGTTTTAAAGATTGAATTCTGAATCCAAATGATTTTGGAAATGGAATTGGGTTGAATATGAAAAGCTTTTGAAAAGGAAATTTAAAATTGAGTTTAGTTTGAATAGGATATATCTTGTTTAAGTTCTGAAATTATTTTGGAAACTATGGTTTTAAAGGGTATACAAGTTATACAATATATATATATATATATATATATATATATATGGTTTTTTTTAAAAACCATCTTTAAAGTATTTTAAAAATATTATTTTGGAATTTAAATTTAACCCATGTTTATACTTTAAAGGCTATAACTTGTGCATATTTAATCAGATTTTTACAAAACGAAAGCATTTGTTTCCTAATGATAATGTCTTTCATATAACGCAAGAATTCCTAATTTTGTTGAAAAGATTCAAGTTGTGAAATTGAAATTGTTTGAAAGCTATGAATGAATCTTTGTGAAAGACTGGTGAACCTTGGTTTCAAATTGAAGTGGATTTTAGAAAGGCGATTCTTTTGTTTTAAAAGATTAAAGGGGATTTTTTTTAACCATTTAAAGGAAAGGTATTGGGCTAAAAGGGTGACTTAACTAAGATCCCACTATATCCGTATGGTTTTAAAATTAAACGCTCATTATTCGGTTTAGCGGGGAGAGGACTTTATGTCATATAACCCATTCCGAATAATGATACGACGTAAATGGATAGCATTTGAAGACCGGTGGTGAAGACCGTGTATTTTCGAGAATGAAAGGATTACCTATCGAATGTCTCTACAATGAGCCGCGTCGGTATAGAGATCTTTATATGTGATGGGGAGTCCGATCGGGATTGTGAATACCCGGATTGCAAGCGCTTCTTTGAAGTGCCTACGGTTTCGTTTGAACCCGGAATGGACTTGTATGGATGTATGTCTGACATCACACTTTGAGATGTAAAACTGGTTTCTATTAAATACATTTCTATTTGGTGGCGGAGAATTTTTTCTCTTATCTTAACACCCTTTTCTGAGACGTACGATCTTAGAGGATATGTAGTTGATATTCACTAGTGATACATCTCTAATTTGGTAATGTGGCATGCTAAGTGCTACTGATCATTTGTTGATCAAAGCATGGCTTTTGTGAAAAACATTGCTTTGTGGACGAGACCTCATCGGGACCTCACAACCTGGAAATGGTCGAAATAGGAAGGATGCGGCAAGGTTATCGGGGGTAGTGCCCCTTAGGGTATGTACATTTCCTTCTAGATAAAAAGTGGTATCATGATATGGAGCCCAAATATTTAACTTATGTGGTTGCTGCAAATCTATTGCTTTGTGGTTGTTGCTTTGTGGTTGAGGGCCCTTGGATAAAGGTCGGTAATGACCGAGGGATGGCATACTCGTGTCAGTAGTTACCTAGTTACAGAGGTAACTCGGCCTTATGTTGGCAGAGATCCGGTTAGGTTCTCGGGGCGTCCCTCGAGAGGCGTACCCATATGGCATAGGAAGTTCCTTAGCCTGACCATTTGTTGGAAATCCAATCAAACAATACGAGCCCTGTACGGTTTTAGTTGTATAACCTGCCACCTCAGGTGGTAGCTATAGCATGCATAATATAATGGTACCTATGCTGGCTAAGATTAATATTATACTTTCAAAAGGTTTTCTGCACTATGCACTAATAATAATATCAAAAAGGATTTTGCGTATCAAACATGTTTGACTATCATAAGGAGAAATCTCCTCCAATTGTGCGCTTGCATTGTGTGTGTACGGGGAGGCCTTATGGTAGTTTCATTTTTCAAAAAGCATTGCGAATTTCTTTTCTATTTCCTTTTGACTTGTTTTTGTTTTCAAATAAAACTGTTTTCATTTGGTCACACCAATCCCATGACTGACCTGGAGTTTATTATTCCCTTTCTAAACTCTGGGTGCCTACAATTTTCCACACGGGCAGCCTAGAGTCATATTTTCAAATAATCAGCTAGTATATATAGATTGGATAGCCTTCAGCCTTCTGTTTGGAAAATCTTTGAAGTCTTTGATCTTTGAAGCCGTTTGGATTTGACGATCGCATTGTGTTTCATTCTGCACCGACCTTGCTTAATACAATGTGATGGTGGTTCGAGCTTGTGGTTTGGAGCTTTGGCTATGAAGTTGCAGTATTGTCGAATTTTCTTTCTCTCTTGCTTGGCATTAAAGATAATTTTTTTCCACTGCTGTTCTTTCCGCAGTTGTATCTATGATAATATTGATATTCATTTGTATCAAATTGTTGTATTCATTGTGTATCAATAAAGTCATTCATTTTTCTTCCGCTGTGTTGTTGTACTTAATGTTTTATAAGCTCCGACGAACCAGATTCGACGTTTGAATCTGCGGCATTCGAATACGGGTGATGTATACGGTGCCGATTTTCGAAGGTCGAGTCAGGGTTGTTAGATTGTAATAACTATCCAGGCTGAAATAGGTTACTCTGCTCTAACTTATGTTTTGTATATGCACAATTACAGTTTCTTCTTGTGTGAAGATCAATTGTATATTTTAGATTATTCATTCTGCTGCGATATTTTATATTGTTCAATCTCCTTCTTATCTTCTTCCTTCTTTCTTTTTTCTAATAATCAGTTTTTTTTGGCATTTGATTACTCGGCACGCAATACAATAGATGTATTAATATCGATTTTCGAGGGTTGAAAATCCTGGTCCTTACATTTGGTATCAAAGCCAGGTTAAGCGAGAACCTTGGCTTTGGTGGGGTAGCTCATTAAGAGAAGTAATGGAATGCCTTGTTACGAGTTAGAGTATGTGTGTGTGTGTGTATGTGTGTGTGTGTGTGTGTATGAGCGCATATTTATTAGTGATATAAAAATTATTTTATATGGTGTTGACAGGTCAGTTTAGTAGCTTATGAATTCTGGTCAATACGAGTAATTAAAATTATTGATAGGGATATCTAAATAGGGATATCTAAACACTTGAACTGAGCAATTCGACATGGTATTGTTTTTAAATTGGGTAAATGAAATAACTTTACCTCTATTATATTTTATATGTAAGGAATAATTTTTTAGAAATTTTATAGTATATATGGCATGTTTGAGTGTTAGTGAATGGTAATATTTGATTATTATCATTTGTTGTTATAAAAGTGTTATTATAATTATAGTGCAAACAAAGATTAAAAATTAAGAAATGATTTTATATAACTATAATGGAATTATATAAATATGGTATATAAATGTGATTTATAAATGGAAAAGAAATGAAATTTCATAAGTATAGTATATATATGATTTGTAAATAAAAGGTTTAAGAGCGGGGGATTTAAAATTCCATGATTTTGGATTTTTTTTCAAAGTTTTGGAAAATAAAATAATATTATTTAGAAAATATTTTGAATAAAATATTTTAAAAGGATTTTAAAGAGATAAAAACACTAAACTCACTACGGTCGCTGGAAAATAATTTTGATGATGACTGCAGCATCATCGACGTTCATTTTCGGGTTACCAAAAGTGGAATCGCTACCATTGGAGATTTGTTTTGGTAAAATTAGTTTTGAGTTTGAAATTCAAAAGTATGATTTGCAATACAAAGAAATTATTTATAGTATTGTACCAAAATAATTTGAAGTAAGGACAAAATCTTTGAACTCTGGAAATTTTCATTTGAGTGCTTTATGAAAATAGGAGAAATAAGTTTTATAACTTAAATTTTTTGAGAATTAGTAAGTAAAACAAAGTTAATTGAATATGAATTTTAAGAAACATAAATTTGAAATTGAACTTTGGAATGAAATTTAACCAAGATAAGTTAAAAAAATGAATTTTGAAAAGGAATTTGACCTAAGTTATGTTAAATGAAATAAATTTTGAAATGAAATTGATTGTGATTTGAAATGAGTTAATGAATGAAATAATTAAATGAATTAGTGAGTTGAATATGGTTTGGAATGTTGATTGATAGAATTGATGAAAAACGAATAGGACTTAATTTGTGAAGTGATAGAAAACTTGAGAAGTGTAACGACCCGTAAATTTTAATGATTTTTATAGTGTAATTAACTGAAATTTTCTTGAAAATAAGATACTAAAATTTTGAAATGAAAATTTGATATTTGGTATGCATCTATCGAAACATAGCAAATGGTAAATTTTCGTCTGAAAATATATAAGTTAGTTCTGTTGTGTAAATTTCAATTTCAACTTAAAATCAGTTGAGTTGATGAAAATAAAGTGTTTTCAAAATCTAAATATTCTACGTAATAAAATTGTAAATCATTTTATTATTGAGACATCATATTTCGTTTCATCAAATTTAGACTTCTCTAGCCACGTTTATCTTTTTTTTTACAACAATAAATATATATATAAACTCCACCAAAAGCTGTCAACAAGCCTGACAGGTAACCAAACATAAAAAAAAAAGATATACAAATGGATAAACAAAATCAGATAGAAAGGACAACTAAACCTAAACAGGGAAACCAAAAAACTCGAGCGAAAGGCAAAGGCATAGGGCCTCTGGCATCAGGCTCACTTCACACCCAAAGAGCTCCAGGAACCCACCCCCCCATCAACATCGAAATCAAGCTCCGGCAAGGCCACCGCCCGATGACGATGTTGAGAGAAAACTGAGTAAAGAATTGGCAAGCCCATCAGAAGACCCTCCGACAGAGACGAAAGAATCGACCAACATCCCATCAGCTGAAAGACATAAAGTCCGACAAGAGCTACGGAGTTCCTAAAGCTAGCTTCGAACAGAGATAGGACATAGAGACCAGACCACCCATGGAAAGCAATTCCTGAAAGCAATAGCCATACAGTAATAATAAAATAATTGGGGGGGGGGGGGTTGGGGAAGACGGACAAGGAGGAGACTAGAAGGCAGAACTACCAGTCTCCAGAACGGCAATCAACCAATTCCCGCTCTGTTAGAAGACCGAGAGCAGGAGATAGATAATAGGTTCACAAGGCGTTCAGAACGAGAATTGACTGTCCCTCTGAAAGGACGACCGCGAAAAGCCAAGAAAACATCATCTCTGACCCTCCGAATAACGGAGAGGGGATCCATCGGAGACTCGTCAAATATTGCCTTATTCCGCGCACACCAGATGTGCCAGCAAATAAGACAAGGAATCAAGCGGAAAATGATGGAACGAAGGGATCGACCAGAACTTCCTAACCACTAAGAAGTCAGTAATTCATGCGATGAGGAGATGGAACCTCGACACCCAATAAATAACCGAAGTAATTCCAGCAGGAACTTGCACACCAGCCAGCGAAGAACAAATGTTCCACCGACTCCGTTTCCCCGCTGCCGCAGCATCGACAGCGAGAAACAAAAGAAATGCCGATCTGCTGAAGATTCACATCCACCGAAATCCCTTTATGGAGCATTCTCCACATGAGGAGAGAGACTTTAGGAGGGATACGAACGTCCCAAATGAAGGCAAAATTGGGAAGGACTGGAGAATGGGTTCTAGAAGAATTCCAGGCCTTCAGAATGGAAAACGAATCGCCATCCCAAGCGATGTGGCCGTTATGAGAATCGACGAGCAGTTTGACCGATTGCATACGCTTCCAAGTCTCACTGGCGTAAGATGAAAACTAGAATAGCCCGAAGAAGCCAGTCTTCGATACTTAGCATGGAGGAATTTCGCCCATAAGGAGTCGTTCGTCCCAAACCTGAACCACAACTTGCAAGCGAAAGCCGAACAGATGTCCTTCGGATTGCGCAATCCTAACCCACCCTCATTCTTAGGACGGCAAATAACATCCCACGACACCCAATGACGACGACGATTGTCACCCTTAGAACCCCAGAAGAAGGGGGAAGCCAAAGATTGGAACGAACGAAAGAAGGAAGAAGTAGGGGTCATAGCGGCGAAAATATGAGTGCCCATTGAGCATAAAACCGATTGGATAAGCACCAATCTGCCTGCTTGGGACAGGAGAGACGCATTCCAACGGATAATCTTTCCCCTAACTTTGTCCGTCAGAGGATCGAATAGGGCGTTAAGTTTCCTTCCTCTGAATAGAACTATTCCTAGATAAGGAAGAGGAAGAGAAGTTGCCCTGAAACCGGTGAAGGACTCAACCCATAAAACTCGCGATTGGACCATGTCCTTCGCGTGAACGAAACAACTCTTCGACGAGTTGACCCGTTGGCCCGAACACCTCTCGTACAACTGGATGAAACGAGAAAGGCGACGAATAGAAGACCGATTACCATTGGAGAAAATGACAATGTCATCCGCGAATGACAGGGTGGAGACAAGCGGACATCCACTCGGAATCCCAAAACGCTGAATTTGACCAAAAACAGTTAATGTGTGGATGCCACGAATGAAGGCCTCGGCCGCGATAACGAATCGGGTAGGAGATAGAGGATCGCCTTGACGGATACCTCTACCAGCCTTGAAAAAACCATTGGCCGATCCGTTAATGATAACATAATACCAACAGTTGGAAATGAGCCTCCACACCAAATCGATAAGGGTTTCAGGAAAACCGAAGGCACGAAGAACTTTGATGATGAAAAACCAAGACATACGATCATAGGCCTTTTCCATATCAAGTTTGAAAACAATGTTAGAACCCCTGACCTTGCGATCTATCTGAGAAACAAGTTCTTGAGCTAAAAGGACGTTATCAGTGATCAAACGGCCTTTTACAAAACCTGCCTGAGAGGTGGAGATAATGCGTTCAAGGTACGGAGCCAAACGAGTGGCCAAAACCTTAGAAATCACTTTGTTGGCGAAATTACAAAGGCTGATCGGACGGAATTCTGAACATTCCCTCGGATTGTCACACTTCGGAATAAGGATCAAATTGGTGGATGACCAGCTAATGGGTAGAGTTCCTCCAGAAAAGAAATGCTGAATAGCCAGACAAAGATCAGCTTGGATAATATGCCAGGTACTACGGAAGAAGGACCCATTAAAGCCATCCGGTCCACTGGCACTATCCTTGCTGAGAGCAAAGACACAGGCTCGAATCTCATCTGACGAAGGCGGGAAGGCTAAAACGTCACTTCCGTCAGAAGCAACAAGCCGAGGAATAAAAGACAGGATGTCCGAAACCGATTCAGACACAGAAGGAGAACCAAGAAAAGATTGGAAGTGAGAAACAATAACATCTATTACTTCAGACGGAGTCGAAGCCACATATTGGTCCGTTCTCAAAATCTCACGAATTGAAAGCAAATTAGCTTTCTTGCGGATAGTAGAATGAAAGAACTTGGAATTTGTATCACCTTCAACCACCCACTTGATCCTCGCCTTCTGTCGGAGGTAAGAATTTTCAATGCGGAGTTCCGAGGTGAAAGCCAATTGAGCGATAGCCCAACTCTCCTTGTTTTCGGCTGAAGGACTCTCGTCAAACAAAGATTCAGCAAGAATCAGGGACTCTTCAGCCGCTCGCACACGATCGAAAATGTTCTTGAAAACAAGGGAATTCCACGATTTAAGACAGACCTTAAGACGCTTCAGTTTCCGAGAGAAAGCCGCCACAATGGGAGCGGACCACGAGTCTTCCACCACTTGTAAAAAACTATGGTGGGAACACCACATGCTAAGGAACCTGAAAGAAGAAGGTCCCGACAATGACCGCGAAGCGCATCGTAAAACCATAGGCGCATGATCAGAGCAAGAACGACGAAGATGAGAAATAGAGAAGGAGAAAGGGAGGTTAAACCAATCAGCGGACCCAAAAATCCTATCCAACCTGGAGAGAATCCGATTCGGGCCTTCCTGGTTGTTAGACCAAGTAAAAGCAGAGCCAATGAAAGGAAACTCGGATAATCCGGATCTCACAATGAAAGAATTGAAATCAGAAACCGAATGCCGATTGACAGGCAACCCACCTAATTTTTCAGCCTGGCTAGCGACAACATTGAAATCACCACCCACCACTGAAAACGAGCAACCAAAATCAGCTAGAGACAAAATGTCATCCCAAAGAGATAATCTCTCTAACCGGTCGCACTAGGCGTACACCGCCAAAAAAATGAACGGTTGTGGGAAAGAGGGAGAAGAGCACAAAACAGATAAAAGTTGAGACGAGTCAAAAACAGGGCGAACTATGTATTCTTTGGACCAAAGAATCCAGATCTTTCCCGAATTATTAGACAGAGCACCGCCAAACCAAGCGACAGAACAGCCTTGGTAATCTCTCCAGAACCCATAAAAGGTTCTAAAATAGCCACCAGACCAATGGAATGCTTACGGACAATCCGCCTAAGTCTAGCAGCTGATGCTTCATTGCCAATTCCACGAATGTTCTAGAAGAGAAAGTTCGACATGAAGACAGCAGCAAGCAGAGAGAAAGAAACAAGCGAAGAACAACAACACAGATGCAAATCAGATACGATACAAGGAGGATAGAGCCGACCTATCGATCTGCTCAGTCGCCGCTATAGAGTGAGTACGGATAGTGCGGGGAATGGCTGAAGCGCCACTCGAACCAATACGAGAGACTCGGCGTCGTGGCTGACGCCTAGGCTCGGGCAACGAAGAAGCACCATAACACTCCTTCGAACCAGGCAAAGAAGAAGAGGCTCTGGAGGGATCAGAGTTCTCGGTAAGACGAGAAAGCCGCTCATTAATCTCCGCTATTTCCTCAGAACTTAGCATCGGAATGACGATCGATAAGGAACAAGAAGAAGAGGGAAGAGAACAAAGGGAAGAGCAACAAATAGGCGGAGAAGCTAGAGAATCCGAAACAGATAAAGGATAACGAAAATATGTAGGGGAGCTAATAATGCGCATCCCACGATGCTGTAGGAACCTAACCCATGCCGGACTGTCACTCATGAGACAGCCCCGCGAGACAGGTAAGGTTCGCAAGATGGCCCTAGTAGAGATATCACCCTCACGAGTCGAAAATGACTGGTAACATTCCAGGCTGCCCGCATAGTGGACCATAACAGGATACCCTATGCACTCAGGACTGGAACACCACCTGAGCCAGTCGACCCAGGCAGGGTAATCTCTCCGTAGAGACCATAGGGGACCAACCAAAGAAGACATACTATAACAAGCCATCAACAACACTGACCAGGCCTCGCTATGGCACAAAGTAATAAGCCAAAAGATAAAACCACTCTGTTCGTTCCAATCGGAGATAACAAAGTCGAAGGGACCTGACACGCTATCAATCACCACTAGGGGATCAGCGTCAGGGAGCACACGCCGGAGCGCGTCTAAGCTCAGAAATACAAAGTACAAGCCCACAGAACCAAACCAGCATACTATAATAAACCCATAATCAACGGGCAAGAAGTTATGCATCAACGAAAAACTCACCTGACCGCCCAAAAAAAACCATACCTGCAGCTGCTCGTCCGATGGGATAGTGGAACAACCACCCACCTTCTGCTCCAGCAACAAACCACCCTCGAAACAGGGAGAAACCGACCCATCAGAGCAAGAAAGCCGATCAGATCCACACAAAGAACAGCACCAACCATCACCAAAAACAATAGGACAGGAATCAACTGCCAAACCCACCCAAATAACATGAGACACCACTGTAGGAGCTAGGGGAAGCACCGCATCCACCTTGGTTGGGCCTACAAAAGCCCCATCGATCTGAGAATCAAGATCAACACCCAATCCAACACCAACCTCACAAAAATCCACTCCCACATGCAAAGAATCAAATAAATTCACAGAGAAACCGACAGATCCATCCCACTTTTTACGAAATCTTGTGAAAGGGCCAAGATAGGGATGCATCACAACCTGATTCGAAGGGGTGGTGAAATCCCCTTCATCCAATGCAATCACACCAAAGCCTAAATCACACACATCCGTACCCACCACCATCAACTCCTCCTCACAAGGCAATATTTCACAGCCAGCAGAGAAAGTGACCGATGGAGCGAATTGGGAGATGGGATCCCCTTCGAACAAGACAACACTACCATAGTCAGTGCCACAACATACCGATCCCACCACCAAAGCCTCCTCCCCGCGAGGCATCAACCCACATTCGACAGAAAATAGAAGCTGCGGCTCGAAGAAGGTGGTGAAACCCCTCTTCGAGGCAGCAACGGAGGCCGAAGCATAAGGCGACTCCTTGCAATCGGCGGCAAATGGAGGATATCGCCAGCACGGGGGAGGACAGCAAGAGATGCCACCTTCTGATACCGGAACCACCTCCAAGAAGCAATGCTCAACCCAAATAAATCGAGATCTAGCAAGAGCCCCAAAATCAGAGAGGGAGAAAACCCTAATTTCAATCGAGCTAACTCCGGTGAAGACAACAGAAATTGGGCCGATGACCTCCGCCAGCAAGGCAGCGCCGACAACGGCGAACGAAGGGCAACGGCGCACGAACGTCCCCGAAAGAACGAACTCCCCACCGCCTTTCAAAGACGACAACATAACCAGCGGTCAAACAACACAATACCGCAGCGAATTAGAGAGTAGCCTCAGATTAAAAGAGAAATTAGAAGAGGAGAGAAACAAGAAAAATCGGAATGACTCAGAGAATAGCGGCCATTAAAATTGTTTTTAGATTAAATTGATAATGCACGACTTTTCCGTCGCAATTTGCTGCATATGCCACGTTTATCTTATTTTCGATAAATTAGCAATATTTTGGCAGCAAATATCGAGTTTTGATAGGATAGTCATATCACTGATATCTGTGTACCATTCTGGTCATCTCACCACGCTTATCTCTACAGTATATTTATTCGTGCATTTCGGTGCACGGTACAGGACAGAATCTGTAAAACGGTTAGCTGTATCGGTAGCCGTTTGAGCTTTTGGGTTATGTGTCCTTTCATTTGTCCCGTGTAAAACTATGAATCACTAGCCTTTATTATTTTCAGAATTCAATACCCTAATTATCACTCTTCCCACTGGTTCCAATATAATATGGTGGTTCGTTCATTTTGGCGTCTCTTTGTTTCTCGGCTATTCATGCTTTCATAAAATTTATATTAATATTATAGCTTAAGTTATATATTTATTTTCCTCCAAAGCTTGTTCTTCTTCCTCTCACTGTTTTGCTTTTACCTAACATCCTCCCCATGTCCAACCCCGCCTATAGCCGCAACACCTAGATCGTCCACATCCTGTTATCAATCGCCGTATCTCACGCTCACACACATAGCTGTTTTGAAAAAAATTTAATATATATGTCAGATCTGCTTGCCTCTTTTCCCCATAAGCAGTGCCGAGCAAGCTCCACCAACTTGCTCGTTTACGCTTATCTCGGCATCTCCCTCCAGCAAATGCAGCGTCTTGCACCACAGCAGCTGCCTTCAAGCTGCCATAACTCCTCACCCAAAATGGCTACACAAGTCTCTGGACGATCCCGCAACCACCATCCGAATGCCATCCATCAACTTGCAACCTCCCTCCGCCTTCTTCAATATCCAACCCCTCCGCAGTTTGCCACATCACATGACCTTCTTCGCCTCACAAACCCATCCACTTCCCAGCGTAACCGTGCCCGCCTTCTCACCTAGCCACCCGCTAGAGCACGCGAAACCCATCTCACCCAGCCTTCTTTTGCCGCCTTCACCAATCTCCCTACACCACCCTTTGCCAAACACACCTCCATCAGCCTTTCTCGCATCACCTTCACTCTGTGCTTCTCCAACCGACAGCTGTGTCACTCCTCACACGTGCAGTGCCCATTATCAAACCATTCCACTCCACTTCCTTCCATTTCACCTTCATATCCATTGCACCCGACCCCACCTGATGCCTTATGCCAATCTCCAACGGCCGTTCCTCACCTTCCTCCGCCCGAAGAGCAGCCGCACCCTTCCTTATTGTTTGCAGCTCACAGCCGCACACAACAAATAATGCACTACCTTCCTTTTTATCAAACTCACCCTTGCATTGCCGTGACTTTTGCCCCGCCATTCACCACCTTCTTTTAGCTGCTATTGCACTGAATAGTCCCTCTTTGTCCAGCCGTGAGTAAGCAGCTCCTTGCCCTCCTATTGTTTAAGTATATATAATATCATGTGTTCATATTTTATGCTTATATTGATATTTGAAAATAAAAATATAAAGGATATTTGGTCGAATTATACATATAGATTTTGTAAGTTCATGTAGGTATAAGTTATATAGGTCATATAATATTCTGTCGAATTTTATATGTAAGTTCTTGTAAGTTTTATATAACCTGTTTGGTTATATATATAAATTTATGTAAGTTATATAACCTGTTGTTTGTATATATAAGTCATACAAGTCTGTATGTTATATATTGTTTTATCAACTCCTTTTGTTTTATTTTGGTCTGTGTGTATATCAATAGGCTGTAGCTTCTTTTGTTTTATGAAAAATATATATTATATATATTAAAATTTTGGCCAGTGATTCTATGCTTATATTCCAAGTAAGAAAAAGGTATATATAATATGTTATATGCTTATATATATTTGCTAGTATATATATACGTTTGTGTTTGTTTTTGTATGTATATATATATGTTTTGAAATTATTTTTCATAGTTTATATATATATTTAAAATAATACTGATTTTTAAAGTATATATGTATATATGTTATAGTATTATTGATTTTTAAAGTATATTTAATAATATTGATTTTAAAGTACATATACATATAGATTTTTTTTTGATATGGGATTTAAATTGAATATTGAATTTTTCTAAATTATAGATATATATGGTTTATTTTGATTATGTAAGTAGATTGTCGATTTTTAATATGTATTTTTTTTTCGTTTTATCGATTTTCGAATTCCAGCCTAGCTTTGCTTTGTTCGTAGACTTCGTGTTCATCGTGCTTTGCTTGTATCTTGCCACTGTCCAGAATTTGTTGTAGTAGCAGTTTCTAGCTTTGTCGCTATTCCGCATGTCGATCCGTGCTTATCCATATCTATTGCTTCTAATTTTCCATTTTCTCTAGCCTCAAAAGGTGAGCAATCACTCATGATTAACATTCTTATATTTAGTAAATTTAATTCACATGAAATGACGATTGGAATATGCTGTTAAATTGAATTGTTAAGTTATTTAAATTGTTATTATGATATGCCATTATCTGAAATTGTTTACCTATGACATATGACACCATAACCTGTTATGTATATTATATTTAAATTTGTTGCTGATTATATATGCCTGTTGTTGACATATTATATTATTATCATATTTTTCTCACTCTGCAAGTTCCCTGTTAGTTTAGAATTCCCTATGGGTTGAAATGATACATACTTGAACGATCTTATAGATTAGGGGAAAATCGTTATGAGTCGAAATGATAAACCCAAGCGATTTTCATTGATTTTGAATTTTGAGATTACGGGTTGAAATGATATATACCGTAAATATTAAATTTTAATTGCGGATTGAAATGATAAATATCCATATCACTTGACCTTAGGATAGAAACTTTTATACGGACACTGTCGGTCTATTTTTGAAAAATGATTTCCAAAGTTTGAAAGGAAATATATGGGTTTTAAATAAATATTGATTTTTAAATTATAATATAATTTTTTATTTTAATATATATATAAAATTTTGATTTTTAAAATTACATGTTTTGAAAATTTTATAATTATAAGTTAAGTTTTGAAATGTAAATTATAAAATTTTACTTATACCTTTATTATTTTTAAAATATGTAAAATAAGATTTAAAATAAATTTACTTTAATAATAGTATTTAATTTAATAAAATTTAATTTACCTAATATATATAATATGCCTTTAAATATTTATTTAAATCTATGTTAATATTTTGGAAATAAATTTTGTAATAACTTTGATAAATTAAGGTTGGAAAGATAAATTGAAATTGATTTGTAATTTAATTTGTTTAAGAATTGTATTAAAATAGAAATTAATTTGAAACTTATTAACTTGAGATTTTTAAAGACATGATTTTATAACTTGATTTTGATTAAAAGTGAATAAATGAATATTTTCAAATTTAAATAAGATCGAAATTGAATATTTAATTTTAATTTGTAATTTAATATTCATTAAATGTTAATAAAATGACTAAGCGAATATTTTCAAATTTAAATAAAAATTTAGGTTGAATATTGAAATATAAATGAGATTTATCAAATTGAGTTATTATTAAATTGTTTGAATATTTAAACTTTAAAAATCTATTGAAATTGGAGGTGGTTTTAAATTTGTAATTCAAACCCAAATTTAAAATCGATATAAACTAAAATGGTTTAATTAGAATTTGAATTGAATCTTTAACCTTTTAAATAGAAATAGCTGAACTAGGATTTAGTTTAAATTGAATTTGGAACTAAAGTTGATTTGAATTGATTTGTGAAATTGGAAGAAATAATACAATTTTGGAAATTTATTTTAATATATATAAACTATTTTCAATATATAAACTATTTTAATATACAATCTATTTTATTCTATAACCTATTTTAAATATAAACTATTTAATTCATAACTATTTCAATATATATACTATTTTCAATATTCAAACTATTTAAGTTTGGAAGTGAATATGATTTCGAAAGAAATATGATTTTGAAATGAATGTGATATTTTGATATGAAGTATGAGTTGTTTAAAATGAATATAAAAGCGATTTTATAAAATGACCATGATGTGAAATAAGCATTTGGTTGTTAAAGAGACCGGGATCAGATATTGTCATACTCTCTTCCAATACCGAAAACCTCTTTAACAACTGTGTACGCGGAGGAGATTCCAGAACGTAGTATGATGGTTTGGCAATGATTCTGTATGAGATATTTACGTAGCCCGACTCACGTGAGTCAGCTTAGATGTGACTAAAACAGGCGCCATGCCGGGCCAAGTGTGGTCATTCCTCTTATCGGATACATTTCTTCGATATCATTCTATTACTTTGTGATTTGATTGGGTGCACCTTTGATTTGGGAGCGTGTCTCGAGGTGGGCGGTTGTAGCTTCTATGCGTTACCACTAATTCAGATCTGCAAATGGTATATCCATCCTAGCATTGCCTCGCGTGCCATGTTCACATGACCTATCGCGCCTTCATGAGTTTGTTTTGTACCATACCTTTGGGGTGTGCTCTGGGTAAACCACCTGTTTGGTGGAGCTTACGGCATTGTATAGACTACGGGAATATATAAAATGTACTAAGAGGGATATGTGTAACGCTTAACGCTATTTTAATAGTTTACTTTACTATAGACATTATTTATGTAGCGTATTACTATGTATATAGATAGTTTAACGGATCCTTAGAGGATGGGAATCCTAAACATCCTTTAAGCTATTTTGCATTTTCAGTTGACATTTCACTTGAGTTGAATTTACTAGTATAAAAATGTTAATCCCGACTCGAGTATTTGTTGTTTTACTTTATGCTCGAGTTAGACTGAGTGTCACAGCATTTGAGACTCACCGTTGGAGATTGGAGCTTTGTTTGAAGACCTATCTATCCAGCTTTCAGTTTATTTCAGTCATTTAGGTTTAGACTTGTCAGTTGCTCATGTATTAAATATTCATTTATATTTGAGATTTTGTTGTATTTGTTTCAAACTCTGATGTTGCAGTAGCTTCATGAACTACTATTTATCTATTCCGCTGCTTATTTTTTTTCATTACTCAGCGTCTATGATTTTGTGATTGATTTATTTACCGTATATGCTAAGTTTTGCCAAATATAAGTTAACAATTTATTGTTTTGAGCAATTCAAGTTTGATATGTGTACCTGCTTGTGGATTTGAACGATTCAAAATACGAGGTCATCAGAAAACTTAGTATATGGAGTAAAATTAATTACAGAATCATATTCGTTCGAGCTTAAGATTTCATTGTTATGATCCTCCTAGGTTAGGATTTCTTTCGAATTTTGGAACTTTCCCCCTTTGTTCTAAAATCCATTTTTGTTTTCCCTGTTCGTGTTCTTTTGATGCTGGAGCATCCCATAACTCCAACCTCAACTGTCAACTTCATCCTTATGTGTGACTAATCTTATCGGCAGTCCCACCATCCTAAATATGATTTGTAAAGGGGTGAAACTGTCGATTCACCAGAGATTTCTATGTCCTCAGCGTGATGTCGTTATTTCTTACAAAGTCTGAACCGTTTCCCTAGCAGACGACTCGGGCAATTCTCTTGTGATCGAATATCGAATGCCTTTGGATTTTGCAGGTAGTTTTTATCCTCTCGCTTGATTCTCATCGTAGTGATCTTGATTTCTTCGATAGTCGGGGATTATCCTAATGTTTGGGTGAAGTCACTTCTCGACCTCCTAAGCGGGAAATTGAATCCCCCATCGAACTTACTCCTGGAGCTCGACCGGGTGTCCTTCCTCCCATACGAATGGTTTCTATAAATGATTAGTCATTCCTTATGGATTAACCAATGCGCATGTCTTCTTCGCCGATCTCATGAATTGCGTTTTCCGCGATGTTATCAACAAGTCGTTTCCATTTTCATTGATGATATTATTGTCTTTTCTAAGTCTCTGTTGAGCCGGTTAAAGTTAACGCGGTTTATATAAGTCTATCCACCTTTCCTCTTTTGTAATTTAACTACCTTATCTTCCTTTCGAGCCAATATTCGTAATTGAATTCTCTTTTATTAGGATTCCTCCAAGTTTGAATCTCTATTCTTGTTCTAAAATCCATTCTTGAATCATTCTGTGAGGGAGTGTATTTATAATTAATATAAATATGTTTTATATTGTGTTGTTTAAGTTGTTAAGGTTGATTTGGGGTTTCGATCGATTCGTCTAACCAACGCTATCGATAGGAATTCCAAAACACTTGAACAGAGCAAACTGACACAATTTTGTTTTCGAAATCGGTAAATGAATAATTTTATATATGATTATATTTTATATTTTTTTTGAAATCAAATAGTTAAATAACTTGGTTGTTAGAAATGATAACAATATATTATTGTTTACTGTTATGTCAACATTCCCAAACCATTAACTATTGTTGTATAATTTTATAATCATGGTTTATAAATATGATTTGCAAATGAATTTAAATTAAGGATTTAAGAATTAAATTTTTGTTGCTTTTAAAATTTTGGTTTTCGAAGTTTTGAATATATTATTTGAATGGAAATTATTTCAAAGAATTATAAAAGAAGTAAGTCAGTACTCTACTCTTTTGCTACAGCGCCGTCGATATTCATTTTCGAGTCTCAATGTAGAGAGGCCACTTCGTAGCTTCGCTACATTTTTGTTTCGGAAAATGGATTTGATTTGAACTTCTTGAGTATTATATGATGGATAATATATATATATATATATAAGTATATATTTATTTCAAAATGATTTGAAATAAAATCGAAAATTTAATTCTTGAAATCCTATGTTAAGTAATGATTTTCAATTATTAAAATGAAGCTAAAATTTTGAATAATTGAGTGTCAAAAACGAGAAATGGAATTGAAATAATTTAAAATAGTTAAAACTAAGATAAAATTTATTTGTATAATACTCAACTGCATTATAAAGCATATATAGCTTACCTGAAGTATTCAAAAGTTAAAATGAAATGTGAATTTGTGATTAAAGATTCTAAAAGAGAAAACTTAAGTAATAAATTATTTAGATTAAAATGGTTTAATAGAATAAATAATCGCTAAATTTGTATAGTGATACTCAGAAACATTAATATAACTTACCTAGTAAAGTTAAATGTTAGTGAGAATATGTAATTGGATAATATCATGTAAATGTAAGGAATAAGATGTCCAAAAATGAATCTTGATAAGGGAATTTATAAATGGAAATTGATTTGTTATAATAAATATTTATACACTTAATCTATGTTGAAATATATTGAATAATAATTAGAGAATTCTATTTAAGTAAATAAATATGAATTTAGGAATAGTTGAGATTGAATTATAAGTGGAATTAATCAAGTAAAGTCAAATTGATTAAAAAAAAATGGGCTAAATAAAATAAATTTGTTTTGAAAGAAAATTTGTAATGAATGTTAATAAATTGGAAATAAATCAATTGAATGAAAACACCTTAAATTGAAATCAACCAAATGCGAATACATTGAAAATTATTGAATATTAATCAATTTAAAAGAAAAAAGAAAAAAGAAAACTAAAGAAATAAAATAAATGAAATTTATATGGTTTGGTTAATTTTTGTATTTTGAATTTCAATTTATCTTTTCTTTCTGGTTGTTCCTATTTTCCTATCTCGTTCCTTTTCGGGGAGGAATAGTTTTGAGTGGGGGAGAGTGTAACGACTCATAAATTTTAACGATTCTTATAGTATAATTAACTGAAATTTTCTTTAAAATAAGATAATAAAATTTTGAAATGAAAATTTGATATTTCGTATGCGTCTATCGAAACATAGCAAATGGTAATTTTTCACCGAAAAATATATAAGTTAGTTATGTTCTGTAACTTTCAATTTCTATTTTTTTTTAACAATAAAAGGCATATATAAACTCAACCAGAAGTTGTCAACAAGCCTGACAGGTAACCGAAACACAAAATAATAATAATAAAACGAGAACACACAAAAGAAGGACATCAAAATAATCAAAAAGGGGAAACCAAAATACTCGAGCAAGAAGAAAAGGCATAGGACCTATGACACCAGGCACACAGCTCACCCGATGATCTCCTAGAACCCACCTCCCATCCAACATCGTAATCGAGCTCCGGCAAGGCCACCGTCCGATGACGATGTTGAGTGACAAATGTGCAAAGAAAAAGCAAGCACATCAGAAGACCCTCCAATATAAAATAAAGAAACGGCCAACATCCCATCAACTGTAAGGCCGACAGCCGGAAAAAGAGCAGCAGAATTCTTTAAAGCAAGCTCCAAACAGAAAAAGGACGGAGAAGATAAAACACCCCTGAAATGCCAGATCCTGAAAGTAATAGCCAAACATTTAGAAAACAAAGGGGGGGGGGGGAAAGACGGTCAAGAAGGAGACTAGTTAGTCAGATCCACCAGTCTCCGGAACGGCAATCAACCAATTCCCGCTCTATAAGTAGACTGATTTGATGAAAATAAAGTGTTTTCAAAAACTGAATATTTTATATAATAAAAATGTAAACCATTTTCTGAGTGATGTGTCATATTTCGTTTCGTCAAATTTGGAATTCTCTAACCCCGTTTATCTTATTTTCGACAAATTAGCAATAGTTTGACAGCGAATATCGACTTTTGATATCGATTTTTATAGTGTAATTAACTGAAATTTTCTTAAAAATAAGATACTAAAATTTTGAAATGAAAATTTGATATTTGGTATGCATCTATCGAAACATAGCAAAGGGTAAATTTTCGTCTGAAAATATATAAGTTAGTTCTGTTGTGTAAATTTCAATTTCAACTTAAAATCAGTTGAGTTGATGAAAATAAAGTGTTTTCAGAATCTAATATTCTACGTAATAAAATTGTAAATCATTTTATTATTGAGACATCATATTTCGTTTCGTCAAATTTAGACTTCTCTAGCCCCGTTTATCTTATTTTCGATAAATTAGCAATATTTTGGCAGCAAATATCGAGTTTTGATAGGATAGTCATATCACTAATATCTGTGTACCATTCTGGTCATCTCACCACGCTTATCTCTACAGTATATTTATTCGTGCATTTCGGTGCACGGTACATGACAGAATCTGTAAAACGGTTAGCTGTATCGGTAGCTGTTTGAGCTTTTGGGTCATGTGTCCTTTCATTTGTCCCGTGTAAAACTATGAGTCACTGGCCTTTATTATTTTCAGAATTCAATACCCTAATTATCACTCTTCCCACTAGTTCCAATATAATATGGTGGTTCGTTTATTTTGGGATCTCTTCCTTTCTCGGCTGTTCATGCTTTTTTTTAAATTTCTATTAATATTATAGCTTAAGTTATATATTTATTTTCCTTTGAAGCTTGTTCTTCTTCCTCTCACTATTTTGCTTTTACCTCACGTCCTTCCCTTGTCCAACCCCCACCTATAGCCGCAACTCCTCGATCGTCCAAATCCTGTTATCCACCATCGTACCTCACGCTCACCCACCTAGCTGTTTTGAAAAAATTAATATATATGTTAGATCCGCTTGCCTCTTTTCCCCTCAAGTAGTGCCGAGCAAGCTCCACCAACTTGCTCGTCCACCCTTATCTCGGCATCTCCCTCTAGCAAACGCAGCGGCCTGCACCATAGTAGCTGCCTTCAAGCTGCCATACCTCCTTACCCACAAATGGCCACGTAAGTCTCTGGATGATCCCACAACCACCATCCGAACGCCATCCATCAACTTGCAACCTCCTTCTGTCTTCTTCAATACCTAACCCCTCCGCAGTTCGCCACATCACGTGACCTGGTCCGCCTCACAAACCCATCCACTTCCCAGTGCAGCCATGCCAGCCTTCTCAACTAGCCACCCGCTAGAGCACGCGAAGCCCATCTCACCCAGCCTTCCACTGCCACCTTCACCAGTCTCCCCACGCCACCCTTTGCCAAACGCACCTCCATCAGCCTTGCTCGCATCATCTCCACTCTCTGCCTCTCAAACAGACAGTTGTGCCACTCCTCACACGTGTAGTGCCCATTATCAAACCATTCCACTCCACTTCCTTTCATTTCACACATCCCATTGCACCCGACCCCACCTGATGCCCTGTGCCAATCTCCAACTGTCGTTCCTTACCTTCCTCATCCCGAAGAGCAGCTGCACCTTCCCTTATTGCCAACAGCTCACAACCGCATACAACAAACAAAGCACCACCTTCCTTTTTCTCAAACTCACTCTTGCATTGCCGTGACTTTGCCCCGCCGTTCACCGCCTTCTTTTAGCTGCCATTGCACTGAACAGTCCCTCCTTGTCCAGCCATGAGCAAGTCGCTCCTTGCCCTCCTATTGTTTACGTGTATATAATATAATATGTTAGTATTTTATGCTTATATTGATATTTGAAAATAAAAATATGATGGGTATTTTGTCGAATTATGTGTGTGTGTGTATATATAAGTTCATGTAGGTATAAGTTATATAGGTTATATAATATTCTGTCTAATTTTATATATAAGTTCATGTAAGTTTTATATAACCTGTTTGGTAATATATATAAATTTGTATAAGTTATGTAACCTGTTGTTTGTATATATAAGTCATATATAAGTCTGTATGTTATATATATATTGTTTTATCAACTCCTTTTGCTTTATTTTGGTCTGCGTGTACATCCATAGGATATAGCTTCTTTTTTATATGAAATATATATATATATATATATATATATATATATATATATATATATATATATATATATATATATTAAAAAGTTTTGGCCAGCTGATTCTATTCTTACATTCAAAGTAAGAAAAAGGTATATATAATATGTTATATGCTTATATATATTTGCTAGTATATATATACATTTGCGTTTGTTTTTGTATACACACACACATTAACACACACATACATATATTTCGAAATTATTTCGCATAGTGTTTATATATATATTTATAACAATACTGATTTTTACAGTATATGTGTATATATTTTATAGTACTAGTGATTTTTAAAGTACGTTTATCTATTCCGCTGCTTATTTTTTATTACTTTGTGTCTGTGATTCTGTTATTGATTTATTTGCCGTATATGCTAAGTTTTGCTCAATATAAATTAACAATTTATTATTTTAAGCGATTCAAGTTTGACATGCGTGTCTGCTTATTAATTTAAACGATTCAAATTACCAGGTTGTTACAAGAAGTGCTGTATGAAATGTTTACAAAATTGAGTAAAATTTTACGAAATGATTCATAAATGAATTTAGTATAGGGTGAGAGGTTATTAAACATAATTTGATAAAATGATTCTTAAGTAATGATAGTATTGAAAGGAATATACTTAGTAATAAATGGATGTGAATAAAGTAATGTGAATAATTTAATGTAGATCAATAGAATGTGAATATCTAAAGTAAATAAAATGGGTGAGGATAAAATGAATGATAATGAGGTGAATAAAAAGAATTTGGTATAGCTAAGAGATCAATTGAAATAAATACGTAAGTTGTATGTATTATTTTATTCATATAACGGTTTGATCCAGATTCGATACATGATTTTGAGATGATTTACATCGGTCCGAGTTGGGATTTTTCATTCGATTCTCGACGGTGAATACTGGATATGGAAGTTTGATTGATTATGAAATTCTCTATCATAATATATGGCTATGTATGGAGAATGACAGTTTCCAATCAAGGAATTGGATCTGAGTCCACACAAGAGTGGTCATTTGAACGATACTAGTTCGGAAGTGAAATTATGCGATTGAGCGAGCAGATTTGATATTGCATACAGATGATATATGTACATCGTACGAGCTTAGGTAAATTAAATTTTAAAACTTGAAAATGAAAAATAATATGATTTTGGACTACATGATTGGATATTATTGGTAAATAAGATGCAGGTATATAAAAACAAGAGCTAGTTTGATTTCTTTGGTTTTATCAGAAAAATTTGGTTGCTCGACTAAAAGGTACATGTTTATATTGTTGTTTGGTTTGAAGGTTTTATGATTGATCCACTTGGTTTTTGTTTTGTTTTCCTGGTTTGGGCCCGTAGCAGGCGATTTTTAGTTGTTTCGATCTAGCCGCGCAAAGAGGACACTGGCGGAATTTTCTGTAAATTTAAGGCGTTAGAAAAATTTTGAAGATATTTTCAGTAACTAAAATTTGATTTTGAGTTATAACCTGAAGTGATTGAATGGGATGATATTAGTTGGAATCTATGAATGAATTTGGAATCTTAGTAAAATTAATAACAAAGTTTCAACCAGTTTATTTTTTTTGGAAAAGTTAAAGGCTTAAAGGGATATAGTAAGTTATTTCAACTAATTGGTTTTAAAGTATAATGGGCTTGAGGATTTTTCTTATCTTGGCAATTTCGAGGACGAAATTTTTTTTAAGGGGGAAGAATATAACAACCCGAAATTTTAAAAAGTAATATTTGGAATATTTAATTGATTTGAATATGGAAAAGTTGTTTTTATAAATTAAATAACTTAAATTTCAAAATATAGCGATTAATTTGGTAATTAAATTGTTGAATTTAATAATTGAAATAGTTTAAATAATTGAACCCTGGGTTTTAAATTGGATAAAAATGATTTCAAAGCTTATTCCATTGTGTTGATTCTGTTTAATAAGAATGAAGATAATAAAACTTTTAATATTAATTTAAAAGTGTTTAATTTGGTTTTTAAAATAATACGTTTTAATTAACATGTAAAAATAGCCTTCCGGGACACTGTCTCGGATTTCGACGAAACTAATGTTATCGGATTCGCAATAGTAAGTTATTATATGCCGATGAAATTCGTGGTTATCGGATGTATCATTTGGTCGTGCAAGATCGAAACGCGTAGAAATTAATTTTAGAAAATTAATATAATAACTGGGTTTGAAAAGCTATCTTCTACATATGATCGAATTAGGGCTCGGGACTAGCATCATTATGTTCGGAATAGGGGTATTACATATAGAATGTCAGGCTGATGCCTTGATTGGAGTTTGCGATTATGAATTGTTTATCTGTAGACATTTTAGAATAAATAAAGTATACCCTAACATGATTACCTAGACTCACACCCATACCCTAGGCCATACTCATGCCATATTCAAAGCCATGCCGCCTCCCCTTTAAAGGCATATCATAAATAAGTGAATATGTTCGTTTTCTCCCAATTCAAATTTCCTCGTCCATAAATCGATGGATGAGAATCGACGGAGCCTCCACAAGCTTTTCCAAGCGATGGCCTCAACAGGAGTTTCGTTCGCAGCATCGAGTTGAACTCAATCAATAGTCGGATTGAGCTAAGTCATGTCGTGGGCGCAAGGGGAGGATAAATGGCAAAGCAACATTGACCGATTACGGGATTACAATCATCGATTGTACGTGGAGTGTGTAGGAAAGTTGTAGAGCATGACAAGGGCTAGGCACGAACCGAGTTTGGAGGCTTGAAATCAAGCGTGGCTGTAAGGATCCAGAAATTTTAACGATTTCAATAACGTAATTAACTAAATTTTTCCTGAAATAAACAATAAAATTTTAGAAATGAAAATTTGTTATTTGGTATGCGTCTATTGGCGCATAGCAAGTGGCAGCTTTTCATTTGAAAATTTGTTTGATTGTGAATTTGCAAAATTTAAATTTATAATCAGTTAAATTTGATGAAAATAAAATACTTTTAAAACCTGAATGTCTTTATACAATATAATTATAAATCATTTTCAGAGTGAGACGTCATATTTCGTTTCGTCAAATTTGGACTGCTCTAGCTCCATTTATTTTATATTCGACGTTTTAGCGGCAGTTTTGGCAGCGAAATATGAGTTTTGATAGGTAGGTCGTGTCACTCATATCTATGTATCATTCTGTTCGTCTCGTCGTGCCAATCTCTGCTGTATATTCATTTGTGCATTTCGGTGTCCGGTACGCGACGAAAACCGCAAAACGGTTAACCGTATCGGTACCCATTTCTGGAGTCTTTTGATTTCCTATGACCATTCATTGTCCACCGGCTGATAGTAAATGGCCATTTGTTATTAATATTCCTAGCTATTGATAATTTCTGAATTCAATATAGCTGGCTTTTGATTATTCCACTGGTTGATATATTCGGCCAATTTCTCTCCTTCCTGTTTTTGTTCCGTTCTCTTGTAAAAAAATATATTATTCAGTTGCATGTATAAAGTTGTTTACATATTCGAGAAAGCCTATTGTTCTCTTCCTCATTGAAACTGCTTCTCCTATTTCCTGTGTCGAGCTTCCCATAACCTTCATATTCCATGAACCCTCCGCCTTCCTCAAGCATCAACCGCCAACTCCCTGCCTTTTTCCACCGCTTGCAACCCTCACCTTGCACATGAACGACCTACCTCCTTTTACAGCGCCTGTCCCCTCAACCCCGCCACCTTCAGGCCTCATGCCACCCAATAACCACCCCACGTACAAACACCGATCGCCACTTCATCAGAATCTCCGCCAACACCTTTCCCTTCTCCTACCGTGGCCACCCACTCCCCTCTGCCACATATGGTCTGCCGCTCCATTCCCTGACCATCGTCCTCCATTGCCGCATGACCAGATCACCTCCGCATCCACTGACCCCACGCTGCAGCTGAGCACACACCTGAAAACCCACATGGAGCCTGTCAACTCCCCCTTTGCCCTGCCAAACCTGTCCTCTCTCCCTTGCCTGGGTATAGCCGAGCTCGTCCCCCGCAAGCACAGCCCAGAGCCCTCTCCAGCCTTGCACCACTGCCAGGAACCCATACCCATAGCCAGCCACTCCGACCTGATCCGCCTCCATGTTGAGCTGCACCTATTCCACGCAAATAGCCATGCCATCCTCATATTTGTTCACATGATAACCTAGGGCTTCTAAGAATTCTTCTTAATACCTATCAAACACTGCTCTTGTGTATATGCCAGCTGCTTGCTTTTCAAGTGATAATTCATGTTTCTCAATAGCATTTGAGAAAGATAATAATGTTGTACAAGGAAATTCATCACGTACCTACCACTACAAAAGCCGTAGTGCTGCCTCAAACATTGATAATATCTCACTGGATGAGTTTAAATCGTCGGCTTTAACATCTGTGGAAAAAATGCCAATCTTCGATCTCAGTGCCTACGCCTAGCTTTCTATAAAAAAGGTATATGCATATTATATATATATATATATATTTCATTTCTATTTATTTAAACTTGTTCTAATTTGTTTTCTTTCATCGAATCCATCGAGTTCATGATCGTCCCAGCTTCGCTTTGCTTTGCTTTGCTTTGGATTTGTAGTAGAGTTCGTGACTCAAAATTCGTAGCTTGTCACGTTGTCTAATTTTTCTAGCCTCGAAGGGTGAGCAATCACTCACGATTAACATTCTTATATTCAGTAAATTTAATTCACATGAAATGATGATTGAAATATGTTGTTAAATTTGAGTTCGTTAGTAATTAAATCGTTATATACGGTATGATATTATTTGCATTTGTTCACCTATGATAATTGACATTGCTGACACCAATAACTCATTAGTATGTGTATATTATATTTAATTTGACAATTATGATAATATTTGCCATTGATATGCTATGTCATTTTATATTATTATTTTATTGTTCTCACTCTACAAGTTCCCTGTTAGTTTAGGAATTCCCTATGGGTTGAAATGATACATACCCGAACGATATTATAGATTAGCGAAAATCGTTAACTGGATTGAAATGATAAACCCAAGCGATTTTTATTGATTTTGAAAATTTTGGGATTGCGGATTGAAATAATGTATACCCATAAATTTAAATAATTACGGATTGAAATGATAAATGTCCATATCACTTGACTATATGATAGAAAATTATATACGGATACCGTTGGTCTATTTTTGAAAAATAATTTCCAAAGTTTTGAAAGGAAATATATGAGTTTTATATTTAGATGAAGTTATATAAAATAGTAGCGTGTTTCATTTTATGCTTAATGAATGGATTATGATGTCAGGACTGGTCTTTGTGATCTTTATGATGTTGATTCAAATATTGGGGTAGACGGTTTGGTGATGGAAGATTTCATTGATTTGGAGAAGTTTTTGCTGTTGGGTTACGTGATAGTAATCTGAATTCATCGGGTTTACTTGTTACGGAAGGGAAAATTAGTAAAATTGTTAATGCTTCAGTGCAAGTGAAAGATAACTTCATTTTAGCTTCAGGTTTGATGGGGTATTCAGATAAATATGGGTTTGCTTCTGGGCACGTAGAGAATAAATGTAGTTTGGCTTTGGGTGTTTTGGCAGATTCGAAGAATGTTGTAAATGATAATAACGCACTAGCATATGATTCACTAGAGAGTGGTAGTAATTCATTTCCTTTTTCTTCTTCGTCGAAGAGAGGTATGCGTAAGAAATCAACGGCTTCTAGTGGTTCTGTTTCACATAGTGTCAGGATCCATTGTTGTCAGTCTCTGCCCATGGATGAGTTACATGGTTCGAGTGCCACGAGTGGCGCTACGAATTCAGGCTAAGTTATGAGTTTTGATTTGAGTAGTATGTTTTCTTCATATGCTTTGGGTAGCTTGTCTTCTTTTGAGTTTACTCAGTTAGCTTGTGATACTTCTTTCATTTATTCAGATGTTGAGGTAGATCGTGAGTATATTAGAAGTAAGGAATTTGATAAGGTTAGATCTATTGGTGTATAAGGATCTTTAGTTGGAACATTAAAGGTTTGCATGATTTGAATAAGTGTAATAAGGTTAGAGCTTTTTTTAAAGACTATTATGTTGACATTTATCACCTTCAGGAAACTAAAATTAAATGTTCTGATATTCGTTACTAATAGAAGATTAGGTGGGTATCACTTTAGAAAGTGGGCGTTTCTACCTTCTATGGGTGCTTCTGGGTGTTTAACGATTAGATGGTGGGATAATTATTTTAAGTTGTTCCAATGTATTTCAAAGCAGCATTCTTTGCACGTTATTCTCATTAATCTTGCCGATAATTATTTTTTAAATATTTCTAATGTTTATGAGCCTAACTCAAAAATTAGTCATCGGATTTTATGGAACGAATGCCTAGAGTAGAGATCCTAAGCTCCGGGTTCCTGGATTTTGGGGGGTGATTTTAATGTTATGCGTTTTATAGGAGAGCGTTCAACACAGGAGGGTGATTTCTCTGCTATGAAGGAAATTGATCAATTTATTATTAATTCTAATTTGATTGAGATCCCTCTTTCCAATAGAGAATTTACTTGGAGTAACACTAGGCAGTTCCCATATATGGCTCTTCTTGATAGGTTTTTCATTAGTGATGAGATTGAGGATAATTTTCTATTTGTAAAGTTTCTGGTTTGCTTTACACTTATTCAGATCATTGTCCTATTATGCTCACATATGAACATCATAGGGTTATCATTAGATCTTTTAAATTTGAAAAAATGTAGCTTTTAGAATCCAATTTCTTGAATTTAATTAAAAATAAGTGGATTTCTTTGAGTTATTATAACATTGGAAATAAGGATAATTCTGCTAAAAATTTTGTTTTATAACTTAAGGATCTTAGGAATTTTCTTAAAAATTGAAATAAAAATGTTTTTGGTAATATAAAAATGAAAAACGATAATATTCTTACTGAGATGCTTAAAATAAACAAGATAGAAGAAACTAGACAACTAAATTTAGGAGAGCGTAATGTTTTCGCTAATCTAAAAGTAGAACTCAATTCCGTTTTAGAAAAGGAGGAGGTTATATGGAAAAAGAGATCCAGTGGATTAATGAAAGTGAAAATATTACCAATTTTTTTCACAATATGGCTAATGGTAGAAAGCGTAGCAATACGATTAATTACATTATTGTAAATAATAAAGAGTTAGTTGACCAAAGAGATCTTAATGAGGCTTTTATAGACTATTATAGAGATATATTTGGTGACAAAAACAAACACAGAATTAATGTTAGATGGAATGATCTTTGTCTGTCTGTTCTATTGTTGATGTTTCTGAATTAGATAATCCTTTTACGGAAGAGGAAATTCGAAAAGCTATTAATGACATGCCAGGTGATAAACCCCGGGTCTGGATGGGTTCCATATTTTCTTCTATAATACATTTTGGGATGTTTTAAAATTAGATTTAATTAGTATGTCTAATGATTTCTATAATGGAAATTTGTAATTAGGAAGATTTAATTTCGTAAATGTTATTTTATTACATAAAAAAGTACTAATAGCTTAAAAGATTTTAGACCTATTTCATTGATTAACTGTTTCGTTAAAATTATTTCTGAAGTTTTAGCTAATAGACTTAGAATAAGAGTGAACGATCTTATTGGCTGTTAACATTCTGCTTTCATTAAGGAGAGAAATATCACCGACGGCGTGGCTATTGTTCAAAAATCCAATATCCACCTTTGTAAGAATAATATAACCTATGCGATTTTAAAATTGGACTTCGCAAAACTTTTGATTTGATAGATTGGGATTTTCTTGTAGATATTTTTCACGCTAGAGGTTTTAGTCATAGATGGATTACCTGGACCATGAATCTGATTAGAACTGGTAACTATAGTATTATGGTTAATGGTATTTTAGATAATAAAATTCAATCTAAGAGAGGTTTAAGGCAAGGTGATCCTTTATCGTCTCTTTTATTTAACTTAGCCACAGACGTTTTTGCTAAGATAATTAAAAAAGCGGTTGATAACAGATCTTTGGGGAATGTAGGTAATGATATATCGCGTAATGGTATATCTGTCCTTCATTTTGAAGATGATACCATGCTTTTTTCTTTCCATTTACCTAGACGCATTATTACTCTTAAATTTATTTTATATAGTGTTGAACTTCTTTCAGGTCTAAAAATAAATTTTGATAAAATTTCTGTTTTAGTTTTAAATGATTTTGAAAAAGTGGATAATTTAGTTGCTAATACGCTTAATCGTAAAACCATGAATTTACCTTTTGACTATCTTGGGTTTGTTATTATACCTACTAAACTTAAACATGATGACTGATTTATAATCATAGATAAAATCAAAAATAGGATTTCTGATTGGAATGAGAGATTTCTTTTGGGAGCGGGTAAATTAGTTCTAATAAATTCTTTTTTATCAGTTCTCCCGATCTATTGGATGTCTACGCATCTTTTTCCAGATCAGATGATTGATAAAATAGACAAAATTAGAAGGGATTTCTTATAGAGTGCGGAAAATTCTAATAGTAGCATTGAATGTTTAGTAAATTAGGAAGCTATTTGTAAATCTAAAAAGGATGGTGTTTAGGAGTCATAAATTTGCATAATATGAATTTGTCCTTATTAGGTAAATGGTTATGGAAGTTTAAGGATGTTAATGACAATAGTACTTGGAAAGAAATCATTTCTAAATATTACTGTATGGTAGTAACAATTATATCTAATTACTCCTTCGGTCATTTGTAAATTATATATTTTTTGGAAATCTATATTAAAATGTCATGAGATATTTAACTTAGGCATTGATACAACAGTTCATTCAGGTAATAGTACTTTTTTTTGTCATGACTGTTACTTTCCACTGTCCCTCTTAGGATTGAATTTAGAGAGAAATATGAAATCTGTAATTTTAAGTATGCCTTAATTATAGAAGATTTTTCTCCTGAAAATGCCGCTCCTTGGAATTTTAGTTTTAACAGAATTTTAGTAGGTTTAACCCTTGGGCAGCTTTCTCTGCTGCATGTTAGATTGAATCTATATAATATTGATAATGATAATGATAATATTAGTTGGGATAGGGATAAGGGTAAGAAATATACTTCTAATTCTTTTTATAGATATATTAATTTTCGAGTGTAATCAATAACTCTTTTAAATTTATTTGGAAATCAAATGCTCCTCCTAAATCTAAAATTCACATGGGGTTAATTATGCACGGAAAACTAAATACTATAGAATTCTTAAAAAGAAAAATATATTCAAATTGATAATAAATTTTATTTTTGTAGCCTGCATTTTGAAGATATTAAGCATGTATACTATGATTGCTTGGATACTTATTTTATTCTAAATAATACCCTTAAATTTTATTACTTTAATAGTATAACTAAAATCTCTGATTGTAAATTTTGTTTGAGTACTTTGAGATTTATGTTCAAAAAAGATAATAGATTCTTACTTGATACTTTATTCATTATAACTTGTTAGTATATTTGGTTTGAAAGAAATCAGAGAATTTTTAGTAATAATAATAGTCACTTTAATAAATTGATTTTTATAATTTCTTCATTTTGTTTTAATTGGATCTCTAATCCAAAATATAAATTAGCTAAAAATAACATATTTAAAGAATATCTTAATAATGTTAGTATGAATATTAATCTATTTAAACATAAAAATAATATTTTTGATAATAATAATTGTAGTATTAATATTTTTTCAAATTTAAATGATGGTTTCACTATGTATCATAATTTACTTTTGATCAAAGGGCCATAAGGATGACTTTAGATTGGTTTTAGTTACTGTTTTAGTTTTTGTTTGTTTTAGTCTATATATCTTTTAGTTATTTAGATCATGGTTCCTTTTAGCTTTACTTTATTAGATTTTTGTTTGTTTTTTAAGTCTTTTTTCTTTCTAATCTTCACTTTTTTTATGTCCTATAGCTTTACTATTGTTTCTTTACTTTTATCTCATCTATACATATATATGTATATAAATTTCATTTATATACATATATGTGTATCATTCTAACTATTTTTCTTAATTACTTTTCAAATACTGGTCTGGCCTTGATAGGGTGTTAGTTTTTTTTACAGATACACATGATTGCTGATTGCAGGATTGCAAATTGCAGTGGGGGATTCTTCTCGATACATCTTCATTTTATTATGGAGTTCAATTTTTAAGAGGATTCACTATTTAGTTAGGTGCTACTTTTAGTTATATCGAGACTTCAAAGAGGAGTTTTCCATTCAGGATCATTAGCAGTTCTACTTCAGATTAGACATATCTCCATTCCCTCGGAGACAGCAGCATGGAGCTTCATTCTTAGATGGTGCTGGCTTCCAATATCATTGGCTTTATGGTTTTCATTAGTTTTTCAGGTACTTCTAACACCTTATTATCGGGCGGCGGCCATGCCAGAGCTCGATATTCGGTGTAATGGGCAGTGGCCTTGCTGGAGCGCATTATAGAGGTACCTGAGTTTTTTCCTTTGATACTTGTACTTAGATTTGCTACCTGTTAGGCTTGTTAGCAGTGCCTTGCTTTGTGTTACATATACAGTTACATGTGTGCTCTCCTCTATTCCTAGAGGATCATATGTTTTTCTTAAAAAAAATATTTGGAAAATTTAAATTTATAAGTTAGTTTTAAAAATATGAATTTTAAGATTTTACTTATAATTTTATTAATATAAAATAATATTTAATATAAAATAAATTTAATAATAAAATTTAATTTAATTAGTATTAAATATAATATGTTTAAATATTTACTTATAATTTATATTAATATTTTAAAAATAGATTTGGTAATAACTTAAGTAAATAAAGATTGGAAAGATAAGTTAAAGTGGACTTGAAATTTTATTTATTTAAGAATTGAATTTAAATAAAATTGATTTGAAACTTATAAATTTTGAGATTCTAAAGATATGATTTTATAACTTGATAATTTGATTATGAATAAAGGTGATTAAATGAATATTTTGAAATTTAATTTGAAATCGAATATTTAATTTTGATTTAAATTTGCAATTTGAGATTTTATTTTTTAGCACCAGAATCGGTCACTAACACCCTTAAGAAGGATTGTGTAGAGAGATTAATGAAGAAAGTAAATTAAAACAGAGAACTGTATGCTAAATTAGATGCAAAAATCAGGAACACTAGATTTATAGTGGTTTGGCATAATTGCCTAGGTCCACTTTAAGTTTTGATCTTTATTGCTTTCACTAGTGATTGGATACAGATACAACCCGTACTATAAAGACTTGAATACAAATGCTAAGTAAAATAGAGTGAGTCTTGAAAGCGGCAGAGCCTCCCCAGTATTCTCGAAAAAAGATCAATTTCACTGTGCCCCTGCCCTTCTATTTATAGACGAAGATGAGTTGGACTTCCCTAATGGGCATAGGAGCAAGATACCTCCGCCAATGGTGCGTGACTTTTGTGTGTCGAGCCGTAAATCCCGAACGGCAAATGCCGAGCCACATATCCAAGCCGAACGGTACCTCTATGCCGAACGAGGTAGTGTGTTGAGTGAAGTGTGTAGGCCGAACGAGACCCGATGCTGGCCGAGGGGAGATGCTGAACGACATACTTATGCCGAATGAGGCTGGAATGCCGAACGAGGCATGAATGCCGAGCGAGGCTGGTATGCCGAACGACCTTTCCATACCGAACGAGGCCCTGTGTCGAACGACACATCTATGCCGAACAATGCTTATTCCAAGCCTCTCGTTACATGGTCAAACATTCAGGTAACACTTGCCCCCCAAAGTGCATCATATGGATGAACATGATGCGCTTTGAATCATGAATACACCGTGTTTCTCTTCGAGTCTCTATTCTGTCTTTTCGATAGCGTTCTGCTTCAACCACTCGAATGCCGATCGAGGTATTATATTCCGAACGACATACTAATGTCGAACGAGGCTCATGCCGAACGACATTGATGCCGAACAGTGGAGGTTCCCTTCCCCTCCCTTTTACTTTTACCTTCGCTCTTCAGGACTTACGAATTCATCTTCGACCAGACTTAGGCTAACAATTTACCCTTCCATTTTTTTCTCGAACTCAACACATCTCCCCACATCCTTCCCCAACAACGAAACTGAACAGAATCATGCTTTCTATTCTAGAATCTCTCTGAGTATCGAGCGGTTTATTAGGTAATGACTCCTCCTTCAAACGCTTTATCCCGACTAGGAAACCTAACATGAGATTCAAGTTCGTGAATCTCTACAAAATCGAGGTTAGTAAGAATCGTACGAATAAGGGAGTCTAATCGCGGTTAGAACACGTCTTAGGGCTAGGCGGAGTGGAGGAGAGAAGAGGATGTCATAGGTGTTTGGGACATGATTCCTTGACGAGTTGCCAAGTAAAGGAAAAGGAAGGGTGGTTGGCCTAAGTAGAAGTAGTGAGGTCAGTAAGTGGAGGTTAAGCGTGGTGTGCGAGTTGGAATAGGATATATGGATGTGGTTCAGCATTACTCTCTCGTGCCGAATGACAAAGAGGGATTGGAAGAGAGCAAGGAGTCGTGCCAAACGGCAAGGAGAGAATACTAAAGAGAAGTGAGGGTTGAGTCTTGAGTGCCGAGCGAAGCGGCTCGGCATGACTTGCCGTAGGACTTATCTATGCTGAGCGGCAGAGATGGAGGGTGGGAAGGAAGTTGGAGTTGAGGTAAAGTGTCGAGCGATGCGGCTTGACATGATTGTGGTTCGGCATGACTTTCCGCAAACCGATTGGTGGAGAGAGAAAAAGTGGGAGAGTGTTGTACATATGACAGCCAAAAAACATCTCAACTTGAAAACACTGAATTGTTGACTTAACACACCTTTTATGCCCAAACATTTGACATCGAACTAGGACGGACTTAAACAATTAAGCATATCGGACAATCCAGACTGATAACTCCCTAGTTTCGACAACTATAAACCTGAACTCAACTGCTTAAAACAGTTAATAACCTTTCACATACTGTGTCGATGCCGAGTTCAAAACATAAACCATCTTACGATAAACTCTCACAAACGGTCAGCGATGATGGTCTTCAAAGATGATAGTTCGAAGTTTAACTTTATTTCATCAACTTTGTAACTTTTAATTTCTTGGCACTTATATTTAAATGATCGCACTAGTTCACACACCAAACGGGGGGAGTATTTATGTTGTTAAGTCTTATGTCGATTGTTTTTCAAGTATAGTTCAAATAGGTGTTTCGTCAAATTCAACATTCACTAGAGATGTCTAGGAAATCTAGTTCTGCCATGATCTCAGACAGACCCTGGCCATCTTCTCAGCAAGAAGTAGTTAGAACTTTAAATCCTCGACTACTCCTGTACAAAACATGACGATCCCCGCGATCATATCTGTCGACTTGGCTCCCGATGCCTTGGATGCAACGATCTTTTTAGACGATCTGATCAATTCCCAAGTCTCGAAAATTGACGAAAGCATGCTTCGTCGTATATGATCGGTACATGTGATTCCTTTCGACAATGTGTTGGTTCCATCGGGATAGGATTGCCCTCACTTACCCTCAGTCGGATATACAACCTGCAACAGATTCATGTGTTGGGTAGGTAGCGTGCCGCCATTTAACTCCTTTCTTCGCGACTTGTTACAGTATATCGAGATCGCTCCGTCGCAATTACATCCAAATAGCCATGCATTCATATACGACACTTACATTCTCTCCATGAGTCTTCTTTTCAGGCTCCCGACTCCCGGTGATATTCGCTATATCTATCACTTCAAGAGACGGTCAGATAGCCCATCTTTTGTATTCCTTGAGCCGCATAGCAAGTGTCAGATTCTAACTAGGGCATGGAGCAAGTTTGCCCAGTATAATCAAGAGTGGTTCTACGTGCGCTGTCCTCCCGACTTTGCGAGGAGATGGGTGGAAGGGAGCAAGTCTTTTTTCTAGAGAAATACTCGTGTTTTGGCGGAAGCTACACCTTTTCTAACTCTTTCTCTATTTTTTCAGGTATCAACCCATGTCCCGAAGGCTTCGGATATTCTGAAGCTGTCGAAACTATCTGAGCTATCCCCGTAGAAGACCGGGACATCAGATCTCTCATCTCAAATGAATCGCTCACGTAGTTTGGACTGCCAGCGGAAGGTCGCCGAATAAGCCTCCCCTAAGGCGTCACTATAACCAGGCCTGCTTCGGGCAAAGGAAAAAAGCAGGCTGGGTTTTCAGCACGTAATGCCCCTCACACATTTGAGGAGGGGGAGATCAAAGAAGCTGTGACGCCCGAAGTGCAGGGTGAAAATGTTAATCCTGCTCGAGACCCAATAGTCGAGGTTCATGATATCAAAACGACACCTTCCCCTTCGAAGGGAAAGAAGAAATTGACCTACAAGCTGAGGAAGAAAACAGTGGGTGGAACTTCTAAGGTCACCCTTATTCCAGTGGAGAGAGAAACTTCCTCGCAACACTTAGAAAGTTCTCTGAAAGGCCTGTTGAACCTCACTATACCTGATGATCTGCTTAACTATGGTTTCGACGATCCGGAGGCCCTTAAGCTTCATTTGCCCACGAGAGGTGATACAAGCGCTCAAGCCTAAAACCAGGGAGAAAAAACTCGTATTAGTAAATATAAAGAAACTGGTCCGTTGGGGGAAACACTAGGACACACACGGACATGTGCACTTCACCTTGCACTTAAATTTCTGCCATCGCTCTTCTCTTTGCTAACTTGTCGTTATTTCAATTTTGTGCAGGTGACATGGGCATACACATGGACTTGATTGTCTTGGAGGTTCATCTATTTTTCAGCACTCTAGCCGAGATTCGGGTTCCGGTAAACATCGAGACAGGGATGCCACCGGCGATCGAGACTACTGCCACCGGGAATCATCCTACCGAAGGAAAACCCATAGCCATTTCTCCTACTCTCGCAATCCTCCTCCTCAATCGGAGCAAGGCAAAGAGAAGTCCACACATAAGGGGTCCCAGCTTGAGGCCCATCGGGATCAACACTCCGGTTCATCCAGTACTAGGCAATCCCGAGATCCCTACAAAACACCTGTCGTCTCCAGGCAGACTCCTTCCGCTCCTGTATCCGATCCATCGGTAGCAGAATGACTTGCTAAAGTTAAAGCCACATTCCCAAAGATATGCTTTGACGGCTTGAAATTTCTCCCGGCCATTCATCAGATTCCGAGACATGTCAAACAAAGCGCTATTGCTTGTACTAACGAAGTCTATGTCCAGCATGACGCGTTCGTTCACTTAGCCAAAAAAGTCTCAGAAGTCTCTGTTGAACGTCAGCACGAAATTGATCACTTGAAGTTTGAGGCTATTCATGATAAAGATATTATCAAACCTCAAGATGAAGAGCTCTCTTCGTACAAATCTCAGCTCGAAGCCGCCCAACAAAGTGCTAAAGACACTGCGGAGGCCGTTAATTGTCTGGAGACAACTCATAAGAAAGAACTTGACGAAGCGGTCCAATGCTGCGGGGCCCTAGCTTTAGAGAAGGATTTAGTTCAGAAGGAAAGGGATGCATTTGCCCTCTGAGTCAAAGAGCTGGAAGATCAACTCCGCAAAGAAAGAGAGGAGAAAACCGCTGCCCAGGAAGAGTCGCAACGGTATTGCGACGAGATCGTTGCTACGCGACTTCTGAAGGCAAAGCTCGACGACGAGCTTTCTAAGGTCGGGATGCTGAAGGATGAAGCCCATGAAGAGGGCAAGAGAATAGCATCCGCGGAGATTGACTCTCGTCTTGAGGCGGCTACAGAGGCTGGCAGGGAGGAGATTAAGTGCATGTTTGACCCACTGATAGCAGAATTCAACACCCGTGTCCTCATGCATCGAGACTTAACATTTCTTAGCGAGGGCTACCTTGAATTTCTAGCCGAGGCATGAGAGACTTTAATAAAGATTAGGAAGATCAAGCTGGGCACCGAAGAGGTTGACGAGGAGGCTTTGGTGAAAGAATTTCTCAGGAGGAACGAGCCTTCAGACTTGTCTGCAGAGAAGGCTCTCTACTGCAAAGGTTCCTCCTCATCCAAAGGAAAAGATGTCATTACCGGTCCGTCTGGAACCGAGTCTCCAGTCCTTCCTTCTACTCAATCGGCCGATCGGCCAGTGCTCGATCCATTCAAGCAACACGCTAGTTATGACCCGAAAGACCCTGACCTCAGTATTCACATTCTATCTCCCATTTCAAAGGGTGAGACTCCTCGAACGGTTGAGAGCCAGCCAGAAACCGGTACATGACTCTCCTTTTTAAAGTTTAAAGTGCCGTCATTTTCGACGAGAGATTATTGTATTCTAATGTTTGTTTCCTGTGATTTTGCGCAGGCCATTCTGATCCTGGACCCACTCCAAGGAGCGATGACGCCATGGAGAAGAAGGGGAAAAAGCGAGGCTACTCACGCGAGAGAGACTCCCGGTCTAGATGCTCAAGTGATTGAGGCGCTTGATGAGGATAAGTCTGAGACTTCATCTCTCGTCGATGAAATTGAGATCACAAGTGCCTCTGGACATACTTCTAAAATAAGCATGAAGGAGCAGCTCGTGGAGGAAAAGAAAAAGACAGCCGAAATCAAAATCGATCCCGAGTGGTGGACCTAGATGATCCTTTGAATAAGCCTTTGGAGGTCATCCTTCCTGGTGGGTCCATGTCGCTAGAGGTCCCTCGTTCTTCCTCGGTTGTTACCTCCCCATCAAGCAAAGCTTCCAAGTGAAAACGCATAGGGAAGGAGTCGTCAGAGAAGACGAAGGAGGAAAAGATATCAAGAAACCATAGAAGTAGTTGTTAGAATCATTCAACGAGAGTCAGCTTAGATTATGTAGTTATTATCATTTATTATCATAGTCAATGTAGATAGACTTTTGTCTCCAAGTTTTGGTGGAGTTGTAGTAGAACCCCATTTTGGATAAATAAAATTTAGTTTCTTTGTCTTTCAAATGACTTTCGTTGTTCAGCTTTCTGTATAACTGTGGTCGAAACCCATGTTATTGTGAGTTAAATAAACTCCCAATTCATTTTCATATTACTTGGAGATTCCTTGGAATTGCACATTTTCTATTCCACGTGTCGGATACTTAGAATATTATTCAGTCCGTAAGCCGAAGACTTGATGACTTCCAGTCAGTCGTACTCTAGTCTGCATTTCGGGGACTTAGATATTTTTAAGCTGTTTATGTTCTGGTTCGCACGCAGGGGACTCAGAGTACTCCAGCCCACACTCAGGGGACTTGGAGATTTTGAGTCGTTTATACTCTGATCCGCACTCACTGGACTCAGAGTACTCCAGCCCGCACTCAGGGAACTTGGAGATTTTGAGTCGTTTATACCGTGGTCCGCACTCAGGGGACTTAGAGTACTCCAGTCTGCACTTAGGGGACTTGGAGATTTTAAGTCATTTATATTCTGGTCCGTACTCAGGGGATTCAGAGTACTCCCATTCACACTCAAAGGACTTGGAGATTTTGAGTCGTTTATACTCCGATCCGCTCGTAGGAGACTCAGAGTACTCCAGACCGTACTCAGGGGACTTGAATATTTTAAGTCATTTATACTCTGGTCTGCACTCAATGGACTCAGAGTACTCCAGTCCGCACTCAGGGGACTTGGAGATTTTATGTCGTTTATACTCTAGTCCACACTCAGGGGACTCAGAGTACTCCAGTCCGCACTCAGGGGACTTGGACATTTTAAGTCGTTTATAAACTAGTCCGTACTCAGGGGACTCAGAGTACTCCAGTCTACACTCAGGGGACTTGGGATATTTTAAGTCGTTTATACTCCGGTCCGCTCTCAGGGGACTCAGAGTACTCTAGTCCGCACTCAGGGGACTTGGAAATTTTAAGTCGTTTATACTTTGGTCCGCACTCAGGGGACTCAGAGTACTCTAGTCCGCACTCAGGGGACTTAGAGATTTTAAGTCGTTTATACTCCAGTCTGCTCTCAGGGGACTCAGAGTACTCTAGTCCGCACTCAAGGGACTTGGAGATTTTAAGCGTTCGTGCGCGTTCGTGCGTCAGACAGAATAATGTAAGTTTAGTTGTTTTCCATAGAATTGTCATTCACAGAAAAATCAATAATTCATGGAAAAGATGGCTTCAAGCCTTTATTAGTGAAAACAAGCTAAATTGTCTTATTATATGCCGAAAACCAAGGACAAAAATATGCTGGAAAATAATTGCAACTAAAATACGAAAGAAATGAACTAAGTATAATAATGCTGCAAATGCTCGCTACTCCATGCTTAGGAGAGTGTCGCACCATCAACGGTCGCTAGCTTGAAAGTTCCCTCTCCAAGCTTCTGTGCAATGATGTATGGACCTTCCCATGCGGGATTCATATGCGATGGGACTGGGAAAACTCATTTTAAAACGAGGTTACCCATATCAAAGATTCTCGGCCGCACTGTAATATCGAGCGACTTGGTGTCTGTATGCGGCCGCTCTCAATTCAGCTTCTTCACATTTTTCGTCAATGAAGTCCAATGATTCCAGCAAAAGATCCCGATTCAACTTGGGGTCGTAATGAGTTACCGGATTTGGTGGAACTTCAAGTTCTACGGGCATAACAGCTTCCATGCCATATGCCAATGAGAATGGAGTGTGGCCGGTCGTAGACTTGTGGGTGGTTCTATAAGCCAAAAGCGCCGTTGGAAGTTCATCCACCCACTTGCCTCTAGCTTTTTCCAAACGCTTTTTCAATATGGACTTGATTGTTTTGTTCACAGCTTCCACTTATCCATTGGCTTTTGGATGAGCAACTGCTATAAACCTTTTTTCAATGCCATACTTTTGAAAAAATTCTTTGAACTCTTTGCTTTCGAATCGAGTTCCGTTGTCTGTAACAATAGTCTGTGGAAGGCCAAAACGGCATATAATGTTTCGTACAACGAAATTAACGACCTTTTTGGTGGTGATCGTGGACAAAGGCTTTGCTTCTGCCCACTTAGTAAAGTAATCGATCGTAACAATTGCGTATTTCGTACCACCTTTGGACATAGGTAAAGAACCGATGATGTCGATTTCCCACATTGCAAACGGCCAGGGACTAACCATTTGCGTAAGTTCTTTTGGCGGAGCTCTTGGGATTTTTGCATACTTCTGGCATTTGTCGCATCTCCTTACGTAGTCCGCAGTGTCCCGATTTACAGTTGGCCAATAATATCCATAGTAGAGGATTTTCTTTGCTAAAGTCTGCCTCCAGTGTGGTCACCGCATTCTCCTTCATGGACTTCCTTCCGGACTCATTTTATCTCATCGTGGGCAATACATAAGAGTAAGGGGGTCGAGAATCCCTTCCGATACATTATTCCGTCTTGTATTACATATCACGAGGCCATACAAATGACTTATCGTCTTTCGCTCCTTCTTTCGGGCAAGATCCTGCGTAGCAAGTATCGCTTGAATGGGGTCATCCATGATTCCTTCTTGATTTCTGTTTCTAACACAAAAATTACCTCCATCATTTATACTCGGAGCATGTAGGGTTTCGACGGGAACCAATCCCATTTGTTGTGCATCGCCAGTGCTTGCAAATTTTACCAATGAATCGGCTTCTCTGTTTTGTTTCATGCAGGACATGCGAAATATCATAATATTCTAGATTTGCTAGCAGCTCTTAAACCCATGAAAGGTATGGGGCAAGCCTCTATCCTTTCGCTTGGTAGCCCCCCCCCCCCGCACCTGGTACACCACCAATTACGAGTCACAAAAGATTTCAACTGATTTTACCCCTAGTTCTCTGATAAGTCTCAAGCCAGCAATCAATGCTTCATACTCGGATTCGTTATTTGTCGCTGGGAATTCGAGCTTCAAAGCATAGCAAACTAATCGGTTTTCAAGAGTCACAAGAACTATGCCAGCCCTCGAGCAACGGTCATTAGATGCCCCATCGGTGTACATCTTCCATCGAATGGGTGGTATGACACTGTGACCGTTTGATTCATATGACATGGTGAATTCAGCAATGAAGTCTGCTAGCGCTTGCCCTTGTATGGCCCTTCATGGCAGGTAGGTAAAATCGAACTGACTCAACTCGATATTCCATTTTAACATCCTTCCAGAGGTCTCTGGTCGTTGGAGTACCTACCGCAAGGGTTGATCGGTATAAACACTAATTGAATGTGCCTGAAAGTATGGCCGAGCTTGCGTGATTCAATCACCAAGCAATAGGCTAGTTTCTCAATCTTAGGATAATTTCTTTATGCCCCCGTTAAACGTTTACTGACATAGTACACCGGCTTCTGAACTCGGTCCTCCTCGCGAACCAGAGCCGTACTGAAAGCATGTTGGGATACAGCCAAGTACACGTACAACATCTCATGGTTTACCGGTTTCGATAATATCAGAGGACTTTCTAAATGCCTTACCAGATCTCAGAACGCTTCCTCACAAACGGATGTCCACTTGAAATTTCTCTTTCCTTTCTTTATTACATCGAAGAAGGGAATACACTTATCTGTGGCTCTGGATATGAATCGACTCAACGCAGCCACCTTTCCATTCAGGCTTTGTACCTTCTTTATAGTTCTAGGCACTTGTATGTCTCGAATAGCTTGAATCTTTTTCGGGTTAGCTTCAATTCCCCACACATTTACAATGAAACCTAAAAATTTCCCCGACGCAACCCAAAAGAACACTTCAAAGGATTGATCTTCATGCCATAATGTCTGAGTATGTCAAACATCTCTGCTAAGTCTCGAATGTGGTCGTTTGACTTTCGTGACTTCAGGAGCATGTCATCCACATAGACTTCCATTGTTCTACCAATATGGTCTTTAAACATTCGATTCACCAGATGGTAATAAGTTGCTCCCGCATTTTTCAATCCGAAAGGCATTACTACATAGCAATATAGCCCCACGTCTGTGACAAAACTGGTGTGTTCTTGGTTTGGAACATGCATCGAGATCTGATTGTATCCCGAGCACGCATCCATAAATGACAATAACTCGTGTCCAGCCATTAAGTTGGCGAGCTGGTCGATTCTGGGTAATGGAAAACTATCCTTCGGGCATGCTTTGTTCAAATCAGAGTAATCAACGCAAGTTCTCCACTTCCCATTCGCTTTCCTTACTAGCACAGGGTTGGACACCTAGGTAGAGGGCTTCACGGACAAAGCCATTGGCTTTGAGTTTGTTCACCTCCTTTTTGAGAGCAGCGGACCTCTCCAGGTCCATGCCTCTCCTTTTCTGTTTTACAGGAACATGCTTGGGTCTATGTTCAACATATGACTCGCAATAGTGGGAGAAATCCCACAAATATTAGAATGCATCTAAGCGAAAACATCTAGGTTTGCTTGGAGGAAATCAGCGAGATCCTCGGCCATTGACCGGTCGAGTTGTGATCCGATCTTAAGAAGTCGTGACGGGTCATACCGGTTGACTAGAATGTCAATCGTCAGTTTAGCCGATGTTGCTTTTTCTTCCCTGGGTTCCCCATCAACATCTCTCGGATCTATGTCTCGGTAGATCCAAGAGTGTCGCCCGAGCCAGGGCTCGGTCACTACTTGTCAATAGCTAGTATTCTGGACGCGGACGGAGCTGTCCGCAACCTTTCCTTTCTTTCGCCGCTGGGCCTCTCTCAGCTCAGACACATAACATGCGCGACCGGTCGCCTGATCGCCATGCACCACACCGACTCCTTTGTCTGTCGGAAATTTTAACGTCAAATACCATGGGGCAAAAGCTGCCCTAAACTCCGCCAGGGCCGGCCGACCCAGAAACACATTATATGGAGAATCAACATCCAACACTATAAACGGTAGGATTCGCACCCTCCTAGGATCACCTTCTCCTAGTTTAAGTGGCAACTCAACATACCTCACTGCATCAGTCGCTGCACCATTAATGCCATGGATACGGGCTTTAGATGGCTTTAAGTCTTTTGTCTCAATCTTCATTTGGTCATATGCCTTTTTGAAGATGATGTTAACAGAACTTCCACAATCAATTAAAATTCTTTTGACATATGATGGCCCGATCGTTGTAGATATGACCTTCGGGTCGATGGTAGGAGCCCCCACCTTGTCCACATCTCGGCTCCTAAACAATATATCGTCTGTCATCATGCGTTGCTGCTTTGTGGAGGTCCCATCCTCCACATTCAAACAACACTCATAATCCATATGACTTAAGGAGTTAGCATATCGCTCCATCTCCTGCCAGTTCTTGCTTGCAGGATGAGGTCCACCAACGATAGTGTTTATGACCAGTCTCCCTACAATTCGGGCAGGCTCCTCTTGATGGCATGGGGCAGGCCCGCATCCGGGGTCTGTTGTTCCTTGCCTTCCTTCTTGCGGGTTCTTGACAAACTCCTGTAATTTTTTCTGTCTAATCAGCTTTTCAATAGCATCGTGGAGGTGTCTACACTCCTCTGTATTATGCCCTTAAATCTCATGGAAGCGACAGTACTTCCCTATCTGCTTCTGTTCCTCTGTGGCCTCCTTTAGGCGTGGCTTTCTGTATTGAAAAGTGTTACAAGTTAAAATATTCTCCAGAGATACATTCAGTGGGGTGTATTCATTGTAGGTTGGAATCCTTGGCTTCCATTTTCCTGCTTCTCTTTTCCTTCCGGGATATCCTCCTCCGGACCATTTAGATTGCCTAGGTTTGTTCTGGACGTTGACTTCAACCTTTCCCAAATTATCGCCGGATTTTTTTACGGCAATATTACTTGTCACAGTCTCCTGAACAGGCCCTGGTGCCTTATCTCGCCTCATCCATCTGGCTTCTTCTCTTCTTATGAATTGATGAGCTTTTGAATAAAAATGCTCCAGCATTATTGGAGTCTTTCCTTCCAACCAATCTCCAAACTCTAAATCCGGATCTACTCCTTGCATTACCGCCACCAGAATTGCGTGGTCGTTAGGGTTGCTAACTTTAGTAGCCCCAACATGGAATCTCTGCAAGTGCTCTTTCAACGACTCCCCCGGAGCCTGGATTACACTAGATAGGGACATCACATCCCTGGGACGAGTGGCGTGTATCCTGAATTGTTCTACAAACTTCGTTGCCAACTCATCAAAGATGGATATAAACCGTGGAGGAAGTCGAGCGAACCACATGGTGGCGATTGCGGATAAAGTGATCGGGAAGCATCTACACTTGGTTACATCATTCGTCCTAGCCGAATCCATCATCCACTAATACCTCATCACATGTTGCTTGGGGTCAGTCTTTCCTTCATAGGTTGGGATAGTTGGCATGCTAAACTTCCTGGGATGTTCGGCCTGTAGAATAGTATCCATGAATGGAGTATGACTCCTGGATATTCCCCAATCTTCGTTGGTCAGGCTTTATTCTCTCTCATCAACTGTCTGACCATAGCTCATAAGTCTGGAGTTTGTATGGAGGATGGAAGGTTGGACTCTGTTCTACGGGATCGTTCAGGTTGGTGTATCCTATGTTTGCGGTCTGCCAAACGTGTATCTTGGGGACCAGTTTCATTGTAGTCTTGGTGAGCCGGACATCCAGTCTCCATTCGTGCTCCAGCTCCTAAGTTTCCCGTTCAGGCTCGAGTGTGGTCTCCAAGATGTAAGTGATCCCTAGTTGATCGATCATTAGCACCCACTTGTGCAGTTTCCATTTTGCAGCGTCTAAGCCTTGGAGGTTGATCAGATGAAGTTGAGCTATCAGAAGAAGAGTAAAGAACAGGGCTACCTCCAGCATTCCGATGTTGTTGCTGAGTAAGCTGTGTCATGAGGTTAGCGTTGGCTTGAATTTGTTCAGCAAGTTGCCTTCAACTTTCCATGAGTTCTCTCATTAGGTCATTGAACTCCCTCCTAGTGACAACTTCGTTTGGTTATGAGCTCTGGCAGTCCCTACACCAGGATTAACTTATTGATTGCTAGGTCTTATCTGTTGTATGCTAGCAGTCGCGTTGACATCCGCGTTATGAAAGGCTGATCGGGTATGTGGTCTTCCCATAGTAGAGTTGTTGATCGAAACTCTGAGTAGATTCAACGGACGTCTTGTCAATAAGTCGGATCTCCTTCGGGTTCAATCCAGCAGCTACAAAGCAGATCCTACCGGCCTGAGAATTCGACTCTCAGTGAAAGCATCAAAATGTTAGCACCAGAATTGGTCACTAACACCCTTAAGAAGGATCGTGTAGAGAGATTAATGAAGAAAGTAAATTAAAAACAGAGAACTGTATGCTAAATTAGATGCAAAAATCAAGAACACTGGATTTATAGTGGTTTAGCGTAATTGCCTACGTCCACTTGAAGTTTTGATCTTTGTTGCTTTCACAAGTGATTGAATATAGATACAACCGGTACTATAAAGACTTGAATACAAATGCTAAGTAAAATAGAGTGAGTCTTGAAAGCGGTAGAGTCTCTCCAGTATTCTCGAAAAAAGGTCCAATTCACTATGCCCCTGCCCTTCTATTTATAAACGAAGATGGGTTGGACTTCCCTAATGGGCCTTAGAGCAAGATACCTTGGCCCATGGTGAGTGACTTCTGTGTGCCGAGCCACAAATGTCGAACGGAAAATGTCGAGCCACATGTCCAATCCGAACGGTACCTCTATGCCGAACGAGGCAGTGTGTTGAGTGAAGTGTGTAGGCCGAACGAAACCCGATACTGGTCGAGGGGAGATGGCGAACGACATACTTATGCCAAACGAGGCTGGAATGCCAAACGAGGCATGAATGCCGAACGAGGCTGGAATGCTGAGCGAGGCTGGAATGTCTAATAGGCATGAATGCCGAGTGAGGCTTTAGTGTCGAACGAGGCTGGAATGTCGAACGAGGCATGGATGCCGAGCGAGGCTTGAATATCTAATGATGCTTCATGCCGGTCGAGGCTTCTGCCGAACGATGGAGGATGCCGAGCGAGGCAGGAATGCCGAACGACCTTTCCATGCCGAGCGAGGCCTTGTGCCGAACGACACACCTATACCGAACGATGCTTATGCCGATCCTCTTGTTACATGGTCAAACATTCAGGTAACACTATTTAAATGTTATATTAAATGATTAAGTGAATATTTTTAAATTTTAAATAAAATTAAAGTTGAATTTTGAAATATAAAGGAAATTTATCAAATTGAGATATTATAAATGTTTGAATATTTAAACTCTAATACCTATTGAATTTGAAGTGGTTTAAATTTATAGTTCAGACTTGGATTTTAAATCGATATAAATTAAAATGGTTTTAATAAGAATGTGAAGTGAACCTTTAACCCTTTTAATTGAAATTTTTGAAATGAGATTGATTTAAGTTGAATTTTGGAACTAAAGTTGATTTAAATTGATTTGTGAAATGGGAAGAAACGATTCTACTTTGATACTATTTATGATATAATATTTTTTTAATATATATAAATTATTTTTAATATATAAACTTTTTTAATCTATAAACTATTTTTAATATATATACTATTTTAATCTATAACGTATATTTTTTTAAATATAAAAGATTTTTAATGTATAACTATTTCAATATATCTAAAATATTTCCAATATTTAAACCGTTTAAGTGGGAACTGTTATAATTTAGATTTAATGAATTTACATGCGAGTATTTTGATACAATTTTTTAAACCATTTTGTGGTTATGATTTTGGAATGAATATGATTTAAAGTGATATGATTTCAAAAGTGAATATGATTTCAAAAGTGATATGATTTTGAAATGAATATGATATTTTGATATGAGTATAAACTGTTTGGAATGAAATGACCACGGTGTGAAATAAGCATTTGGTTGTTAAAGAAACCGGGTTCGGATATTGTTACTCTCTTCCAATACCGAAAACCACTTTAACGACTATGTACGTGGTGGAGAATCCAAAATGAAGTAGGATGGTTTGGCGTCATCTATATGAGGTATGAACGCAACCTTGACTCCTGCGAGTGAGCTTGACGTGGCTAAAACAGGAGTCACGACGGGCCATGTGAAGTCGCACCTTCGATCGAGCATGCTTCTTCGATACCATTCTATTACTTTATGAATTGATTGGATGAACCTTTGATTATGGGAGTGTGTCTTGAAGTGGACGGTAGTAGCTGTTATGCTTACCACCGGTTCGGGTCTGTAAAATGGTAGTATCCTACCTTGGGCATTACCTTGCGTGCCTTGTCACATGCCTTATCGCACCCACTACGAGTTTGGTTTGTGTCGTGCCTATGGAATGCTCCCTGATAACCCACCGGTTTGGTGGAGTTTATAGTACTGTATAGACTACGACATTTATATAAAAATTTGTTTAGATGGATATGGGTAACGCCTTAACGCTATTTTAATATTTTACTTTACTGTAGACATTATCTATGTAGCGTATTATATTATGTGTAGATAGTTTCACGGATCCTTAAAGGGTGGAATCCCAAACATCCTTTAATTTATATTGCATTTCACTTGGGCATATCATTTGAGTTGATTTACTTGCATAAGAATATTAATCCCGACTCGAGTGTTTTGTGTTTTGCTTTATGCGCGGGTCAGACTGAGTGTCACGGCATTAGAGACTCACCTTTGGAGTTTGGAGCTTTGCTTGAAGATCTGTTTCCTATCTATTCAGCTTTTAAGTTATTTCAGTTGTTTATGTTTAGACTTGTCATTTGCTTATGTATTGAGACTTCTATGTATTCAGGATTTCCGTTGTATTTTGTTTTAAACTCAATGTTTCTGTAGTAGCTTCATGAAGTACTATTTATTTATTTCGCTGCCTATTGTTATATTACTTTATGTCCGTGATTCTGTGATTGACTTATTTACTGTATATGCTTAAGTTTTGCCATATATAAGTTAACAACTTGTTGTTTTGAGCAATTCAAGTCCGACATGTATGGATGATTGTCGATGTGAATGGGTCGAAATTGCTGGTTGTTACATATGGTATCAGAGCTCTGGTTTAGAAAAACTTAGCATATGGAGTAAAAACTCATTGGAGATAGGGTAGTATTACCCTAGAATGAGTAAAATTAATTACAGAATCATCTTCGTTCGAGATTGAAATTCTTTGTTAGGATCCTCCTGGATTAAGATTTCTTTTTGAATTCTGAACTTTCCCTTTGTTTTGAAATCCATTCTTGTCTTTTCCCAGTTTGCGTTCGTTTTGATTCTGGAGCATCCTATAGCTCTATTTCTGTTGATCTCTGTAATAAATTTGAGCACATCCTGCCACCTCAATTGGCAACTTCATCCTCCGGTGTGACTAATATATTCTTGTCCCGCCAACCTTAGTATGATTTGTAAAGGGGTGAAACTCCTTTACAACAAGCGTCGATTCACCAGAGATTTCTACATCCTCGATTTTGATGCTGTTATTTCTTTCAAAGCCTGAATCATTTCTCTACTAGATGACTATGGTGGTTCTCTTGTGATCGAATTTTGATTGCCTCAAAATTTTTGCAGGCATTTTTATCTTTCGACTGGGTGCTCGTCTTAGTGATCTTGACTCTACTCCAATAATCAGGGATTAACTTGATGTTGTGGTGAAGTCATTTCTCTTCCTTATATGTGGGAAATTGAATTCCGCCTCGATCTTATTCCTGGAGCTCAACCTATTGTCCTTCCTCTCAGATGAATGATTTTTATGAATGGTTAGTCATACCCTTTGGATTAAGCAATGCTCCTGTCTTCTTCGTCGATCTCATGAATCACGTTTTTGCGGTGTTCTCAACAAGTTTGTCCCCACTTTCGTTGATGATATTCTCATTTTTGTAAGTCTCGATTGACCTAATTAAGGTTGTCGTGATTAATATAAGTCTATCCATCTTTCCTCTTTGTAATTTGATTATCTTATCTTCCTTCGAGCCTATCATCGTAGCTATAATTACCTTTGAATTGTGTCCCTCTAAATTTGAATCTCTATCCTTGTTCTAAATCCATTCTTGAATCGTCCTATGAGGGAGTATGTTTACAATTTATATAAAAATGTTTTATATTGTGTTGTTTGAGTTGTTAAGTTTGAATTTTGGTTTCGATTGATTCGTCTGGCCAACGCTATGGATAGGAATTCCAAAACACTTAAACAGAGCAAACTGACACAATATTAATTTCGAAATTGGTAAATGAGATAATTTTATGTATGATTATATTTTGTATATAGGAGTATAATTTTCAGAAATTGGATAGTTAAATAAATTGGTTACTAGAAATGATCGTACTTGATTTTTATTTTTTGTTTTGTCTACATTTCTAAACCATTATCTATTATTATATGCTATAAGGAGATGAATTTTTATAATCATGGTTTACAAATCTGAGTTGCAAATGAAATGAATTTAAATTAATGATTTAAGAAATAAATTTTTGGTGCTTTTCTAAATTTGGTTTTCTAAGTTTTGAGAAAATTATATTATTTGAAAGTATTTTCGAATGGAAATTGTTTCCAAAGAATTTTAAAAGAAGTAAGTCAGCACTCTTCTCTTTTGTTGTTGGAAATTAATTTCAATAATGGCTGCAGCATCATCGATATTTATTTGCGAGTCTCGGTTTGGAGAGATCACTTAGTAGATTTACTACACTTTTGTTTTGGAAAACGGATTTGATTGAATTTCTTGAGTATGATTTGATTATAAATTATATATGTGTATATCTTTATTTCAAAATAATTTGTAGTGAAACTGGAAATTTAAATATTATGTCTTATGTTAAGAGATGGTTTTCTATTATTGAAATGAAGCAAAATGTTTGAATAATTGGAATGTCCAAAATGAGAAATGGAATTGAAACAACTTGAAATAGTTGAACTAGGCTAAAATTAAATTGTATAATACTCAATTGCATTCTAAAATATATATAAACTTACCTGAAATATTCAAAAAGTTAAAATGTAATGTGTACATGTAATTGAAAGTTATACAAGAGAAAACTTAAGTAATAGAATATTCAAACTGAATTTTTGCTTAACAGAAATGTCGTAAATAAAAGGTAAATTTGTATAGTGCTCAATTACACTCAGAAACATTAATGAACTTACTTGGAAAAAGTTTGAATGTTAATGAGAATATGTAATTGAATAGTATACAATATAAAATGTATGTAATAAGATATCCAAAAATGAAATTTATATGGTTTTGAATAACTATTGTGTTTGGTACTATGTATTTCGAATCTTTCATTTCTATTGTTTCTATTCTCCTATCTCGTTCCTTTTCAGGGACCAAAAGTTTCGAGTGAGGAAGAGTGTAACGACCATGAAATTTTAACGATTTAAATAACATATTTAACTGAATTTTTCTTGAAATAAACAATAAAATTTTAGAAATGAAAATTTGATATTTGGTATGCGTCTATTGATGCATAGCAAGTGGCAGATTTTCATTTGAAAATTTGTTTTATTGTGAAATTTCAAAATTTAAATTTATAATCAGTCAAATTTGATGAAAATAAAATATTTTTAAACCTGAATATTTTTATAATAAAATTTTAAATCATTTTTTGAGTGAGATGTCATATTTCGTTCAGCAAAATTTGGACTGTCCTAGCTTCGTTTATTTTATTTTCGACATTTTAGCGGTAGTTTTGGCAACGAAATTCGAGTTTTGATAGGTGGGTCGTGTCACTCATATCTGTGTACCATTCTTTTCGTCTCATCGTGCCGATCTCCATAGTATATTCATTGATGCGTTACGGTGTCCGGTACGTGACGAAAAAAACGATTAACCATACCGATACCCATTTCTTGAGTCTTTTGATTTTCCGTGACCATTCATTGTCCACCAGCTTATAATAAATGGCCACTTCTTATTAATATTCCTAGCTATTAATAATTACTGAATTCAATATAGTTGGCTTTTGGTTATTCCACTGGTTGATATATTCATCCATTCTCTTTCCTTCTTGTTTTTGTTTAGTTCTCTTGTAAAAAAAAGATAAATCAATAAAATATTATACATTTGCATGTATAAAGTTTTTCACATATTCGAGAAAGCCTTTTGTTCACATCCTCATTGAAACCGCTTCTCCTATTTCCTTTGTTGAGCTTCCCATAACCCTCTTTTTCCACGAACCCTTCGCCTTCCTGAAGCATCAACCGCCAACTTCCTGCCTTTTTCCACCGCTTGAAACCCTCACCTTACACATGAACGACCAACCTCCTTTTACAACGCCTGTCCCCTCAACCCCACCACCTTTAGGCCTCACACAACCCAATAACCACCCTACGTGCAAACACCGATCACCTCTTCATCCGAATCTTCACCAGAACCTTCCCCTTCTCCTACCGCTAGCACCCACTCCCCTCAACCACATATTCTCCGACGCTCCATTCTTTGACCATCGTCCTCCATTGTCGCATGACCAGATTGCCTATGCATCACAGACCCCATGCTACAGCCGAGCACACGCCAGAAAACCCACACAGAGCCTGACATCTCCCCTTCCGCCTTGCCGAACCCATCCTCTTTCCCTCGCCTGAGCATAACCGAGCTCGTCCCCCCTCAAGCACAGCCCAAAGCCCTCTCCAGCCTTGCACCACCACCAGGAACCCATACCCATAGCCAGCCGCTCCGACCTAACCCGCCTCCACACTGAACTGTACCTTTTCCACAAAAATAGCCATGCCATCCTCATATTTGTTCACACAATAACCTAGGGCTTATAAGAATTCTTCCTGATACCTATCAAACACTGTTGTTGTGTATATACTAGATGCTTACTTTTGAAGTGATAATTCCTGTTTCATCTGAGAAAGATAATGATGCTGTACCAGGAAATTCATCACGTTCTTACCGCTGTAGAAGCCATAGTACTACCTCAAACATCGATAACATCTCACTGGATGAGTTTATATCGTCGACTTTAGCATCTGTGGAAATTCCTAATGTAAATGCCAATCTTCAGTCTTTACTCAGTGCCCGCCCTAGCTTTCTATAAATAAATAAAAAGGTATCTGTATATTATATATATATATATTTCTTTTCCATTTATTCAAGCTTATTCCAATTTTTTTTCTTTCATTGAATCCATCAAGTTCAAGATTGTGCCAGCTTCGCTTCGCTTTGCTTTGGATTTGTCATAGAGTTCGTGACTCAAAATTCGTAGCTTGTCGTGTTGTCTAATTTTTCTAGCATCGAAAGATGAACAATCACTCACGATTAACATTCTTATATTCAGCAAATTTAATTTGACATGAAATGATGACTGAAATATGTTGTTAAATTTGAATTTGTTAGTAGTTAAATCGTTAAATATGATATGATATTATTTGCATTTGTTCACCTGTGATAATTGACATTATTGACACAAATAACTCGTTGATATGTGTATATCATATTTAGTTTGACAATTATGATCATATTTTCCATTGATATGCTATGTCATTTTATATTATTATTTTATTGTTCTCACTCTGCAAGTCCTCTGTTAGTTTAGGAATTCCCTATGGGTTAAAATAATACATACCCAAACGATATTATAGATTAGGGAAAATCATATGGGTTGAAATGATGAACCCAAGCTATTTTTATTGACTTTGTAAATTTTGGATTACGGGTTGAAATGATATTTACCCGTAAATTTAAATAATTACGGATTGAAATGGTAAATAGCCGTATCACTTGACCATAGGATAGAAAATTATATACGGACACCATTGGTCTATTTTTGAAAAATGATTTCCAAAGTTTTGAAAGGAAACATATGGGTTTTAATAAATATTGAGTTTTAAAATATAATATATAAATTTTATTTTATACATGTGTAAAATTTAGATTTTTAAAATTATATATTTAGAAAATTTTATAAGTTAATTTTGAAAATATGAATTTTAAGATTTTACTTATAATTTTTTAATTTTTAAATATATGCATATAAAATAAGATTTAATATAAAATAAATTTAATAATAATATTTAATTTAATAAATTTAATTTAATTTGTATATATATAGTATCCATCAATATAATATTTTTAAAATAGATTTGGTAATAACTTAAATAAATAAAGATTGGAAAGATGAGTTAAAGTGGACTTGAAATTTTATTTATTTAAGAATTGAATTTAAATAAAATTTATTTGAAACTTATAAATTTTGAGATTTTAAGATATGCTTTTATAACTTGATAATTTGATTATGATCAAAGGTGATTAAACGAACATTTTGAAATTTAATTTGAAATTGAATATTTAATATTGATTTAAATTTGTAATTTGAGATTTTATTTAAATGTTATATTAAATGATTAAGTGAATATTTTCAAATTTGAAATAAAACTAAAGTTGAATTTTGAAATATAAAGGAAGTTTATCAAATTGAGTTATTTTAAATATTTGAATATTTAAATTCTGAAACCTATTGAATTTGAAGTGGTTTAAATTTATGGTTCAAATTTGGATTTGAAATCGATATAAATTAAAATGGTTTTATTAAGAATTTGAAGTGAACCTTTAACCCTTTTAATTGAAATTGTTGAACTAAGATTGATTTAAACTGAATTTTGGAACTAAAGTTGATTTGAATTGATTTGTGAAATTGGAAGAAACAATTCTAATTTGAAACTATTTACAATATAAACTTTTTTAACATATATAAACTATTTTTAATATATAAACTATTTTTAATATATAAACTATTTTAGTCTATGAACTATTTTTAATATATATAGTATTTTAATCTATAACCTATTTTTTAAAATATAAACTATTTTTAATGTATGACTATTGCAACATATATAAACTATTTTCAATATTTAAACTGTTTAAGTTGGAACTGTTATAATTTAGATTTAATGGATTTAAATGCTAATATTTTGATACGATGGTTTAAACTATTTAATGGTTATGATTTTGGAAATGAATATGATTTAAAGTGATATAGTTTCGAAAGTGAATATGATTCGAAAGTGTTTGATTATGAAACTAATATGATATTATGATATGAAGTATAAATTGTTTGAAATGAAATGACCATGGTGTGAAATAAGCGTTTGGTCGTTAAAGAGACCGGGATTGGATATTTCCATACTCTTTGCCAATACTGAAAACCACTTTAACAACTGTATACGTGGTAGAGAACCCAGAACGAAGTAGGATGGTTTGGCGACGTCTATATGAGGTATGAACGCAGCCTTGATTTTCGCGAGTCAGCTTGATGTGACTAAAACAAGAGACACGCCAAGCCCAGTTAGGTCAAACCTCCGATCGAGCATGCTTCTTTGATACCATTCTATTGCTTTGTGATTTTATTGAGTGCACCTTTGATTAAAGGAGCGTGTCTTGAGGTGGGCAATAGTAGCTGCTATGCATTACCACCAGTCCAAATCCACAAAACGGTAGTATCCTACCCGGGGCATTGCCTCACGTGCCTTGTTACATGCCTTATCGCACCTACTATGAGTTTGGTTTGTGTCGTACCTATAAAGTGCTCCCTGATAGCCTACCAGTTTGGTGGAGTTTACAGTACTGTATAGACAATGACATTTGTATAAAAATGTGTTAAGGAAGATATGGGTAACACCTTAACGCTACTTTAGTATTTTACTTTACTGTAGACATTATCTATGTAGCGTATTATATTATGTATGTAGATAGTTTCACAGATCCTTAAAGGGTGGAATCCAAACATCTTTTAAGTTATATTGCATTTCACTTGGGCATCTCACTTGAGTTGATTTACTTGCATAAGAATGTTAATCCCAACTCAAGTGTTTTGTGAATGGATGCTATGCGTATTACGTTGTTCTAAAAATAATATAGAGTAGTCATACTTTGAATTTTTTTGGAGAAATTTACATTTAATAGGTATCGATTTAAAGAAATTTTCTATACTATTTAGCGACATTTGGGAAATGTTTTTCTAATTTTTTAAAAACGGTTTTAACTTATTTTTCTCTTTATGAGATTAAAGACTGATATTTTCAACTTATTTCCAAGGATTTTAAATATGTTTTACAAATGTTTGTGATGTGAAAAATAAGCACAAATCCGGTTTTAAAAGTTTAAAATTTTAATTCGGTCATGGAAATGGTTTAGTCTTATCCTTCGTACCAAACATTGAGAAGGTAGATTCGTTACCGTTTGTGAGATTTAAAAACGAGAGTGTCTAGGTAAGGCCAGGAGCAACTAGTTCCCCAACTTACCTGGCTCCACTTTTAAGCGAGGGATAATACGAATTGGAAAACGAAAGTTTGGTGATAACAGTAAGAAACTTATTTTTCATAAGCATTATCACTTATATGGAAAGAATTTAATCTTATACTTAGCACTAAACGTTGAGGTGTGGAAACACATCTTTGTCTTGAAGGTTAAAGACACCTTAGAGGTAACACTGCCTTAACTTTCCCAACTTCATTTCTAATCGAGGGATAGTACGAGTTTGAAATCGATGAGTGGTGGTAAAGGTATGAGATTTAATTTCCATATATAGTTGTTTTGTTATTTCCCGATAGTTGATTTATTGACTGTTGATCCTGCTATCTTCATTGTGTTTCCTTACGCTAAGACGACGTGTTTCTCGTTTAGAGCATTGATATCCTTTATCGAGAATTTCTAAAACCAAAGAGTGAGTGGACATCAAGCTACGTAGAGTTGCTTCCATTTGGGTATGTTCACATCTGCTCTAGATTAGATTATATTGTATGCGCGTGGAGATATGAAATACTCGGATTCTCGATAAGGTTAGCAAGGTCTTGCTTGGACATTTCTGAAAGAATCACAGAGTATATGACCCTCCCAGGTATTTTTCTAGAGGTATACTTTCGGTAAGGGAAGGTGCACCCTCCTAGTCATTGTTGGAAAAATTCATTCTCCTTGTTTTTGATTCGAACCTTTCAACTGATTCTTTCTTAATTACATCTGGAAGTGTCATGCGCTCGTCACAATGTTCAAATATTTGTGTCCATTCTTTTATGCTTGGATGTTGTTCTTATGAAGGGAAGCTCGTTCTATGTTTTGTGGTGTGGTCTTACATGTTGTTTTGTGTATTCCACTTTTATTTGGATTTTACTCATACAAGACTTATTGTCTGACTCGAGTTGTTTATTTTTCCTAAACCCTTGAGTACTCATTTATATTTGAGTAGTCCAAGATTCATAGGTTTCTTTGGACTCTTTTGAATATGATGGATGAGCAGGAGGCTCCTTATCTATCTAGCTATTTATTTCCGCTGTTATGAGATGTATGTTTCATGTATATATATTTTGTATCAGCAAGTGTAAAGGCATGATGTTATAACTGCTTAGGATAATGATAGTACTTTTAATGTAACTCCGATAACCCCATGTTAAGGAGTAACTTTATCTACCATCTTACTATTATATTATATTTAACCATTCCATGTGAGATTTCTATTCAGTTTTTTTATTTTACCTCATGAAAACTCATCTTTTAGATGCTTGGGTAATGGCACACGAATACCATGGATGTATTAAGTGTCGTTCCCAGGGGTGAAAATGGTGGATCGTCACATGAAAATAAGGTAGACATAGAGAACTAGAGGGATGCAGACAAAATCAAAGGGTATATAAGACAAATATAGAATTATATTAGGATAAAACTAGGAGAAACGCTTTGAATGATAGAATAAATCCTAGATCCAATAGATCAACCTCTAAATCTGTAGCAATCAAGAGACAACTATATATTTCCACTTAATTTTGCTTGATTAAATTTTTGATTTTTGAAGCTCTAGCCACCATTAGAATTCGACTTTGATGTTTTTGTATGGAGAGAGAAAGAAAATGATAGAGAAATATCTAATTAAAGGAGGAAATGATTATGTAATAAAGATGTTGTATTTTCCTCTCCTTTAATTAAGACAGTCCTTGGATTTCAAATTCTAAAAATCCCTTCCCTTCTCAATATCACGGCCGACCATCATGTGTGGGCTTTAGGTCTAATATTTTTTCCAAAATTCAATTATCATTATCACTATTTAAATCAAATTTAAATTTCCTCAATATCATATGCTGGTGCATTTATAACTTTTTTATATGCACATTATTAGAAACCAATGGTACTCAAACAAATCAGATAAGAAATATTTTAACAATTCATATTTCACAAATATTAATTAATTTAATTTAATTTAAGCCCATTTGTGTATTATTGTGTTTAAATCGAATTTAAATATTCAATCGAAATTGTTTATCGATACATGCATTTATAGCTTTTATATATGCACTTTACTAAATACTGATGGTATCCAATAAATAAAATAAAATTTTATATTTAATATTACATTATTTATTAATTTAATTAATTTTCAACAATTAGAAATTAATTAAATCCCATGATTTATTCAAAATATTCACCATCTCGGTTGTACGAGTCAAAAGTGTAAATTCAATCAGCGATTAATATTGAACAGTTTAAATATTACCATTTACACGTCACCTTAGCTAGTGATGTGATATTTTGACTAAATTTATCGCTTACACGTCCTTTAGTAAAATCCAATTTTACTTATTATAAGCATTACACATTCATCAAAACATATCACTTTGGACTTATGGAATTTGGTAATGGTCAAAATTCCAAAATCGGCTCTTTAGTCCAAACACAAAGCCTTTGGTCCAATAATAACAATTATTATTATTCGAACTACTTTGGCCAAAGATTTTGATTTGAGTTGACTTTAGTTGAATGTGATGCTAATCCCATATAATTAAGGAGATAACTCCTCTTCCGAATAGTGTTTCACTTTCAAATCCTTCACTCAATCCAACTGTAGTCATTTGATGGCCTATTGCAATGATTTGACGATAATCAAAGCAGAGCTTTTATATTGAAGGCTAATAATATTCATAAGCTAAGAGAACCGTGTAAATCAGCCACACTGATATTTTCTGTTTGACCTTAGTTATATTGACCAATGGAAAACTATCGAGTGAGTCATTACATATGTATCCAATAATTATTGGTATGTTACCCCTTGGTGCGTCCAGCAGTCATGAGTAATACGCTAGCCAACATATGGAGAGTGTTATGTACTCTAGTCTCAATAGATGCATTGATATCTAGTCTCGATGCATCTTGAGGAGGAACATTTAAAATGATGTATTTATTGTATTGTGATATAGTACTCATGGTTACAACTATTTGTAATTATTATCACAAACACACCATTTATGGAATCAAATATTTAATTATTTATAACACATTATTACAATTTACAAATATAGAACAGAAAGAAAACACCTTTATTATGAATGAGAATTGATTGCAGAGTTAATAATTCATAATAAATTACAGAATTATCTCTAGGGCATACCCTAACTCTATCAATCTTCCACTTGTATTTGGCGCCATTATGAAATCTCAATCCCATCTTTTCGATCAACTTCTCGAGTGTCGACCGAGCTAGGCTCTTAGTGAATGGATCTGCTATGTTATCATTTGTATCTACGCTTTGTACCATACCCCTTTTCTTCTCAATGAATTCATTAATGATGTGGAACTTTCAAAGAATATGCTGTAACTTCTTATGCACTCTGGGCTCCTTTGCAATCTGTATCACCGCATTGTTATCTTAAAACAAAGCCATTAGATTCGGTATCTAGAATCACTCCGAGCTCACTCAAAAAATTACATATCCAAATTGCCTCTTTAGCTGCTTACTTAAGGTGATATACTTAGCCTCCATCATCGAATAGGCTGCTGTCTCTTGCTTGAGACTTTTCCAACTTCCCCGTTGAGTGTAAAGACATAAAAAGACACCGACTTTCCATCATCAATGCCACTTTTAAAGCTCGAATCCATAGACTCCTTTATAAGGAGGTCTCCATACTCTTAAACAAGGAATAAATCTCGAGTATTTCTTAAATACTTGAGCATATATTTTACAGCAGTCCAATGCTTTTCTCCAAGATTAGACTAGTATCGGCTTACGCATCCTAATGCTTATGCCACATCTTGTCTAGTATATAGCATAGCATACATTATGGACCCTATAGCTAAAGAATAGGGGATCCTTTTCATACACTCTTTCTCCTCATTAGTATGAGGAGTGTTTTACTTAGAAAGGAAATTCCAAACTGCTTTGGAATATTTCCACGCTTGGAATTCTCTACACCAAACCTCTTCAATATAGTATCTATGCATATGGATTGGGACAATCGTAGCAATCTTTTAGATATATCTCTATAAATCTACATACCTAGTATATAGGCTTATTCTTCCAAATCCTTAATGGAGAAAACCTTGAAAAGCCAAGATTTCACCAATTGCAATAACTAGGTGTCATCGCCAATTAATAGAAGATGTCAATATATAGCACTAAAAATACAATACCATTGCCCTATTCCTTTCTATATACGCACATTCCCTCTGTTCTGAAAAAAACCAAACTATTTGATTATCTTATCAAAACACATATACCAACTTCTTAAAGCTTGTTTAAGTCCGTAAATGGTGTAACGACCCAGAATTTTTATTAATTAAAATTTGAATATTTAATTAATTTTAAATAATAATAAGTGAAATTTATTAGTCGAATAAATTTTATTTCGAATTATTGGATTTAATTGGATTATTAAATCGATAATTTAATATGTTAAATTATGGGAATAATTGAAAACTGGGTTAAATATGATTGAAAATGATTTGTAAAATTTTATTTTATCATATTGGAGTTAGAACGATATTTTAGAACTTTTAAAATCGAATTAAAAGTTTATTTGTGAAAATTGAATATTTTAATATTTAATTATCGACTGTAAAATAGCCATTTTTCAAAAAGTCTCGGATTTCGATGAAACCAGTTTCATCGGATCCGTAATGTGATATTATTGTATGGTTTCAAATTTCGTGTCAATTGGATTTACCGTTTGTTCGGTGCAAGCTAAAACGCCTAGAAAATCGTTTAAATCGGTTTAATTTAAATTGAACATTTGTTGCCATAACTCGCACAGATGACCGAATTAGCTTCCGAAACCTGTTCCATTGTGTCCGGAACGCGGGGTAAACCCTAGAAACGCTGGTTACGGCGCGTAAATCGGAGTTTGGAAAATCGGAATGAATAGTGTTCGTTCAAAACTCTATAAATAGCCCACCATTCTCATAAATAAAAAATAATAATAAATCTATAACCCTAATAAACGCAGCCGGCCCTAGAAAATCAATGGCCAGAAAACAATGTTCTTTTCTCCTTAATTACTTCCAATCCGTCGATAATTAGCCAAAGTGCTCAACACGGAAGTCGAAGAGCGCGAAGAGAGCTTTCAATCTATACGGTGATGATGGGGTATGGCGCGACGTGGAGGGAGCCAGGGGGTGCGTGCGTGGGCCGTTCATCTTCGTGCGCGCGTATCAGGGAGTGGACGAGTTGCGTGTGCTTGAGGCCGAGCGTAGAGGAGGCTAGGGGCTTCGAGATGGAGTATCTCGATCGAGTTCATGTCGCTCGAAGAGGTTGTAAAATGAAACCCTAAATTGGATTTATGGGTTACATGGTGCGGCCTGGAAACGTGAAAGAGAACGAAGAAGAAAGGGAGGGGGGGCTGCGCACGGTTCAGATTGCATAGGGCTTGGATCCAATGGCTCTGGAATAGTTAGGTTATAAAAATAAAGTAATTTGTTGTAAATTATTATATATAAATTCGTATAATCTTTAAAAAAATCATATCTTTTTCATACGAGGTCGAAAACGTGCGAAACCAGTTGCGTTGGAATCGTATGGACGAACACTACGCGATGAAATTGGATTGGAGTCGTTTGGAGTTAGTGAGAATTTTGGGTAAAATTAAACGCGCGTTTAATTTTATTCGAAATAAATCGCTAAAACGAAATTAAAATCAAGGTGAGAACTTCTCACTCAATCGAATCGGTTTCGATTTTATTTTAAATAGTTATATTTAAAATACTTGAATGCATGTTTGAATGATGATTGTTATCTATTGATTGTTAAAATAGACATTATGCGCCGTTAGTAAGCGGATGTTATTTATTAAAAATATATACCGCGAATATTTCATAAACAGTGAAATTGGTATTATATATAATAGCAATATATATATATTGGCATATGTATATATTGGAGTTGTTGATTCCCCGCATTTTTTAGCGGATGAGACCCTATTGCGCCGTTATTAAGCGAATAATATTATTAAATCCCATATACCGCGATAATTTCGTACTGGAACGAAATTGATATTGTGCTAATGTTTTTGGATGCAGGAAAACAGGTTGGAGGGATCCAACTGGATTCCTCAACAGTATTTATTTGATTTCAGATATTTTGATATTTGATGGATTATCATATCGATATATGATGGATCGTTGTAGTCGGGATTGACTATTTGGTGTGTAGCATCATTGGACCAAATTTGGGATTTTAAAAGGATTTTCAAAGTGATTTTTGAAAAGTATACGTTTATAAAATAGTTTTGGAATTGATCCATATTAAATAAATAAACGTTATAATTTTAAAGTTATAAAAATTATGATTTTTGAGAAATATAGTTAAAAGTTGGTTTTTGAAAATATGGGGTTAATGATTTTATAAAATAGTTTAATCGGGATTTTTGAATTTATTATAAAAAGTTGAAAATATAGGATTTATAAAATTTGATTATTTTATAAATCAAAAGGATGAAGTTTTAATGGAGTTAAGATGTTTTAAAAGAATAATAGTATAAATTGATTCATATAAGAGATTTATAAATTGATAATTTATAAATTAAAAATATTTGAATTATAAAACGAGCTTTTATAAGTGTTTGAATGAAGTGAAGATGAATTTCATAAGTGAATGGAATTTATAAAATTATAAATGGAGAAGTTATAAATGAAATTTATAAATAGTAAGATTTATAAATTTTGTGAAGTTATTAAAGAATATATTTGTATAGATAATTGAATCTTATAAGTTATAGGATTTATAATTATGGAGTTCAAAGGAACGATTTTGCAAACAAATAAATTATAAGTATTTGACTTATAATATGAACTTTTGGTTTATAATTGGGATATAAATTGAATAGGTTAATAAAGGAATTTATAAAAGGAAGTTGTTATAAAATAAATAGAAATGGAATTTATAAACGTTGTTTTATAAATTCGCAAACGACTTATTTTGATAAGTTAATTGTTATAACTTATAAATGGAGTTATATTCACGTTTTAGACTGTGGATAATCCTTTGAAATAAAATGCATAGAATTGATGAAATTTGTTAAAAAAAAAATATATTCACGTTTTTGAATAGTGAATAATATATTAAAGAAAATGTTTTGAATGTGATGTTTTAAATAGAATTAAAACGATCTAATGATGTTTTAAAAGGTGTTGAGATTGGAAACTATAGATTTCAACATTTATTGTTGAAATAGACGTTTTCGAGAAATAGAAGGAAACGGTGGACTATAACACTGTTGCTATAGTAAATGATTTCCGAAAGGAAATGTTTTGTATAGTATTGGGATTTATATATCTATTTTAATTTCGAATCCCTATACTAGTGATTTTGGGTTGTCGTAACGATGTTTTACGCAACATTCGTTTAGACCCAAATAAATATGTTAAAGAGAATGATTTCCTTAAAGAATGAAATATATACTTAATCTCGATTTAAGTATATTGAATATTTTCCAAAGGTTGAAAATAAATAAAATTTGTGAATTACTTATGAATAAATAAGTATGGAAATGTTTTTCCAATGTGAAATGAAACGTTTTGAGAATTTATCTTTTTGAAGATAAATTGAAATGAAAAATTGAAATCGTATATGCATGAATATTTTGGAATATAAATTCACTATGGAATTTATAAAAGAAAGTGGAATTTGTTTAAAAATAAATATTGATTTATTTTTGAAGTATTGAAAATTATATATCTTGTAAAGATATTTTGGAAAATAAATAATTTGGAAAATTATTTGGAATCTGGTGATGTGTGCATATCCATTGATAGTTCAATAATCGACTATCAATATTTACCTTTGAATGGGTATTGGATGTGATTTGTTTGAATTTGAATGTCACACTTATTTTTGAATAAGCGCTCACTATTCGGGTTAACCGGGAAAGGACCATGGGGTCGTATAACCCATTCCGAATATGTGATACGTCGTTATGAATTGCATTTGAAGATCGGTGTTGAAGACCGGATATTTGCGAGAGCGATAGGATGACCTGTCGATTGACTCTGCACCGAGTTGCTCCGGTATAGAGTTCTCCATATGTGATGGGGAATCCGATCAGGATTGTGGATATCCGGATTGCAAGGACTTCTTTGCAAGTGCCTTTGGTTCTGTTCGATCCCAGAACAGACTTGTATGGATTGTATGTCTGACATTACAAATTGAGATATAAAGCCGATTTCTTTCAAATATATTTCTGTTGGTGGCGGAGAATTTATTCTTTTAGCTTAACACCCTTCTCTGAGACGTATGAGCTCAGAGGTTATGTAGTTGAAGGTTATCAGCGATATATTCCCAATTTGGTAATGTGACATGCTGAGTGTTGCTGTGAAATGATCATTGTGTTGATCATTTGTGATAGGATCATTTGTTTGATCGTCTATCTTGGTGATCATTTCTATGATCATTTGTTGACCCAAAGCATGGCTTTTGTTATAAAGTATGTTTTTGTGGACGAGACTTCTTCGAGCCTCACACCCCGGGAATGGTCAAAACAGGAAAGATGCGGCAAGGTTATGAGGGGTAGCGCCCTTTAGGGTATGTGCATTTCCTTCTAGAAAAGGGTGGTATCATGGTATGGAGCCCAGATGCTTACTCATGTTGAAACACTTTATTATTATGATTGTGTGAATTGATTAGAGAGCTCTCGGATAAAGGTCCCAAAGGACCGGGGGATGGCATATTCGGTCAGTTGTTACTCAGTTAGGGGTAACCCGGCCTTGTGTTGGCAGAGATCCGGTTTGGTTCTCGGGGATGTCCTTCCAGAGGCATTCTCATGTGGCAATGGGAAGTTCCTTGGCCTGACCATTTGTTGGAAATCCAAAGAAACAATACGATCTTGTACGGTTTTAGTTGTAGAACCTGCCATCTAATATGGTAGCTATTAGTAGGCATAATATAATGGTACCTATGCTGGCTAAGATATATATTCTACTTTCGAAAGAATTTGTTCTACACTATGCACTAATAATATTATCAAAGGTTTTTTTTTTAATGCGTATCAAGCATCTTTAACTAACATAAGAAGAAATCTCCTCCAAGTCTGTGTTTGCATTGTGTGTGTGGTGGGAGGTCTTATGGTAGTTACATTTTCAAAAGCATTGCGAATTGAATTTAAAATATTCCTCTATTTTGATTTTAAAGATAAATAAACTGTTTTGAGTTCTCACACCAGTCACATGACTGACTCGGAGTTTATTGTTTTCCTTCCTAAACTCTGGGTGCCCACCAATTTCCACACGGGCAGTTAAGTGTTAGGTTTATCAGGATATTCTGGATATTCAGGAGTTGCTGCGTATTACTAGTATATAGTATTTCTTTTCCGCTGTTTGTTGTTGTATGTTGTTGTACACTTTAATGATATGATGTAATGTAATGAAATGTAATGTAATAACTGATATAGTTCTTTGTTTAAAGATTATTCATTTATTATTATATGTTGTTCCGCTGCGATTGTGAGATTCTGATATTGTTCTGTTGCTTTCTATTTTCTGTTTCTCTCTGTTTTCTCTATCTTTTCTCTCTTCTTTCTTCTTTTTCTTCTTCTTAAACCCTAATGGTTCGTATTTCTGTTCATCTTGAGTTAATCTATGGAGATTAGTGTATATTTAAGGGGTACGGAAAAGCGGGCTATTACATGTGGTATCAGAGCCTGTTGGTTAAGCGACAACCATGGTTCTGTTGGGTATTACTCATTAGAGATAGAGTCAGCAGTACTCTAGAATGAATTTGAGTGTAATAATAGCTATGAGAGCGTATTTGTTAAGTGAATATAAAATTGTTTTATATTGTGATGATTGGTTTGTTGAGTGGTATATAGATTCTGATTAATACGTATGATCAGCGTTGTTGATAAGGATCTCTAAACACTTGTACAGAACAATTCGACACAGTATTGTTTAAATTGGGTAAATGAAATAATTTTACCTTGATTATATTTTTATATATAAAAGAATAATTTTTCAGAATTATTAAAGTGTATATAAGTGGATTGTTTGGTTGTTGAATAAGATGTTGGAATAATCTAAATAAAGGAATTATTGTATAAATAATAGAATTATAAGTATGAATTATAATTAAAGTGATTCACAATTGAGAAATAAACTTATATATATAAGAAGTGAAATTATATGAATATATTTATGAATATAAGTTGTAAATAAAGATGAATTTAAAGTTAAATGGAATATAACTTAAAAGATATTGAATGAAGTAGATATTGGTATCGAAGTAAATTAATAAAGTTAAGTGATAAATGTGAACTTGAGTATATAAATGAAATTCAACTTTAGAAATTAAATTGAATTGAATTAATAGATTGAATGTAAATCAATTGAATGTAAATTAAGTTGGTAAGAAATAATGAATCTAAGTGTTAATTCATTAAAATCTAATGTTATTAGAGGTTGAACAATTGAATGAAAATCAATTTAATTAAACCAAAATGAAGATAAGCAAAGGAATTGGTTGTGATTGATATACATTGGTTGTTATATGATTGTTAGTTGATTGTATATAATTCATTAAGAATTAATGAAATTGGAAGCTAAAGTAATTGAAATTCAATTGGAAGTTAAGTGAATCTTAAATAGAATTGAATTTGATTTGGAAATGAACCAACTTGAATATAAATTAGTGAATACAAACTAATTGAAAATGAATGTTAGTAAAAACATCCATTGTTAATGAATCAAATATGATTTAAATTGAAAAAACATTTCATTGAATATTAATGAGAATATGAATGAATATTTGTTGGTTATGGATGTTAGTTGGTTGATGGTTGAATATATATTGCTATTGAATGCATTGCTATGTTGGCATATATAGTTGTTATGTTGCTATATGTTGTATATTGATACTATTTTCATATATGCATGTTCTCATGTTGTTTGTTGAGTGTTTAGTAGGTGCGGATCGCGTTTGCTTCGCATTTGGAGCTCGCTTTCGCGCTATATTAGCCGTATATGCTTGCTAATAAAATATAAGGTACATATCTCGGATTAAATATCGTACTTTTACACTTTTTCCATGCGGGATGCCTCATTACTTGATGAGATGTATATTTGTGATATATATACTGTCATTTTTTTTCGGATCGAGCCGCGCAAAGGAGACTATGGCGAATTTTTCCGAAAATATAAGGCGTTAGAAAAATTTGAGAAAATTTGAAATTTTTTGAAAACTTTAACTTTGATTTGGAGTTGAAAGTTAAACAATAGAAGTTGTTTTTGAAAGGATAACTAAGTATGATTTGGAAACTTAGTCAAGTATTTATAAGAAGTTTAACTATGAATTTCGGAAAGTTAATGGATTCTGTAACTTTTCTTACTTGTTAATTTCGAGGACGAAATTCTTTTAAGGGGGGAAGATTGTAACGACCCAGAATTTTTATTAATTAAAATTTGAATATTTAATTAATTTTAAATAATAATAAGTGAAATTTATTAGTCGAATAAATTTTATTTCGAATTATTGGATTTAATTGGATTATTAAATCGATAATTTAATATGTTAAATTATGGGAATAATTGAAAATTGGGTTAAATATGATTGAAAATGATTTGTAAAATTTTATTTTATCATATTGGAGTTAGAACGATATTTTAGAACTTTTAAAATCGAATTAAAAGTTTATTTGTGAAAATTGAATATTTTAATATTTAATTATCGACTGTAAAATAGCCATTTTTCAAAAAGTCTCGGATTTCGACGAAACCAGTTTCATCGGATCCGTAATGTGATATTATTGTATGGTTTCAAATTTCGTGTCAATTGGATTTACCGTTTGTCCGGTGCAAGCTAAAACGCCTAGAAAATCGTTTAAATCGGTTTAATTTAAATTGAACGTTTGTTGCCATAACTCGCACAGATGACCGAATTAGCTTCCAAAACCTGTTCCGTTGTGTCCGGAACGCGGGGTAAACCCTAGAAACGCTGGTTACGGCGCGTAAATCGGAGTTTGGAAAATCGGAATGAATAGTGTTCGTTCAAAACTCTATAAATAGCCCACCATTCTCATAAATAAAAAATAATAATAAATCTATAACCCTAATAAACGCAGCCGGCCCTAGAAAATCAATGGCCAGAAAACAATGTTCTTTTCTCCTCAATTACTTCCAATCCGTCGATAATTAGCCAAAGTGCTCAACACGGAAGTCGAAGAGCGCGAAGAGAGCTTTCAATCTATACGTTGATGATGGGGTATGGCGCGACGTGGAGGGAGCCAGGGGGTGCATGCGTGGGCCGTTCATCTTCGTGCGCGCGTATCAGGGAGTGGCCGAGTTGCGTGTGCTTGAGGCCGAGCGTAGAGGAGGCTAGGGGCTTCGAGATGGAGTATCTTGATCGAGTTCATGTCGCTCGAAGAGGTTGTAAAATGAAACCCTAAATTGGATTTATGGGTTACATGGTGCGGCCTGGAAACGTGAAAGAGAACGAAGAAGAAAGGGAGGGGGGGCTGCGCACGGTTCAGATTGCATAGGGCTTGGATCCAATGGCTCTGGAATAGTTAGGTTATAAAAATAAAGTAATTTGTTGTAAATTATTATATATAAATTCGTATAATTTTTAAAAAATCATATCTTTTTCATACGAGGTCGAAAACGCGCGAAACCAGTTGCGTTGGAATCGTATGGACGAACACTACGTGATGAAATTGGATTGGAGTCGTTTGGAGTTAGTGAGAATTTTGGGTAAAATTAAACGCGCGTTTAATTTTATTCGAAATAAATCGCTAAAACGAAATTAAAATCAAGGTGAGAACTTCTCACTCAATCGAATCGGTTTCGATTTTATTTTAAATAGTTATATTTAAAATACTTGAATGCATGTTTGAATGATGATTGTTATCTATTGATTGTTGAAATAGACATTATGCGCCGTTAGTAAGCGGATGTTATTTATTAAAAATATATACCGCGAATATTTCATAAACAGTGAAATCGGTATTATATATAATAGCAATATATATATATATTGGCATATGTATATATTGGAGTTGTTGATTCCCCGCATTTTTTAGCGGATGAGACCCTATTGCGCCGTTATTAAGCGGATAATATTATTAAATCCCATATACCGCGATAATTTCGTACTGGAACGAAATTGGTATTGTGCTAATGTTTTTGGATGCAGGAAAACAGGTTGGAGGGATCCAACTGGATTCCTCAACAGTATTTATTTGATTTCAGATATTTTGATATTTTATGGATTATCATATCGATATATGATGGATCGTTGTAGTCGGGATTGACTATTTGGTGTGTAGCATCATTGGACCAAATTTGGGATTTTAAAAGGATTTTCAAAGTGATTTTTGAAAAGTATACGTTTATAAAATAGTTTTGGAATTGATCCATATTAAATAAATAAACGTTATAATTTTAAAGTTATAAAAATTATGATTTTTGAGAAATATAGTTAAAAGTTGGTTTTTGAAAATATGGGGTTAATGATTTTATAAAATAGTTTAATCGGGATTTTTGAATTTATTATAAAAAGTTGAAAATATAGGATTTATAAAATTTGATTATTTTATAAATCAAAAGGATGAAGTTTTAATGGAGTTAAGATGTTTTAAAAGAATAATAGTATAAATTGATTCATATAAGAGATTTATAAATTGATAATTTATAAATTAAAAATATTTGAATTATAAAACGAGCTTTTATAAGTGTTTGAATGAAGTGAAAATGAATTTCATAAGTGAATGGAATTTATAAAATTATAAATGGAGAAGTTATAAATGAAATTTATAAATAGTAAGATTTATAAATTTTGTGAAGTTATTAAAGAATATATTTGTATAGATAATTGAATCTTATAAGTTATAGGATTTATAATTATGGAGTTCAAAGGAACGATTTTGCAAACAAATAAATTATAAGTATTTGACTTATAATATGAACTTTTGGTTTATAATTGGGATATAAATTGAATAGGTTAATAAAGGAATTTATAAAAGGAAGTTGTTATAAAATAAATAGAAATGGAATTTATAAACGTTGTTTTATAAATTCGCAAACGACTTATTTTGATAAGTTAATTGTTACAACTTATAAATGGAGTTATATTCACGTTTTAGACTGTGGATAATCCTTTGAAATAAAATGCATAGAATTGATGAAATTTGTTAAAAAAAATATAAATTCACGTTTTTGAATAGTGAATAATATATTAAAGAAAATGTTTTGAATGTGATGTTTTAAATAGAATTAAAACGATCTAATGATGTTTTAAAAGGTGTTGAGATTCGAAACTATAGATTTCAACATTTATTGTTGAAATAGACGTTTTCGAGAAATAGAAGGAAATGGTGGACTATAACACTGTTGTTATAGTAAATGATTTCCGAAAGGAAATATTTTGTATAGTATTGGGATTTATATATCTATTTTAATTTCGAATCCCTATACTAGAGATTTTGGGTTGTCGTAACGATGTTTTACGCAACATTCGTTTAGACCCAAATAAATATGTTAAAGAGAATGATTTCCTTAAAGAATGAAATATATACTTAATCTCGATTTAAGTATATTGAATATTTTCCAAAGGTTGAAAATAAATAAAATTTGTGAATTACTTATGAATAAATAAGTATGGAAATGTTTTTCCAATGTTAAATGAAACGTTTTGAGAATTTATCTTTTTGAAGATAAATTGAAATGAAAAATTGAAATCGTATATGCATGAATATTTTGGAATATAAATTCACTATGGAATTTATAAAAGAAAGTGGAATTTGTTTAAAAATAAATATTGATTTATTTTTGAAGTATTGAAAATTATATATCTTGTAAAGATATTTTGGAAAATAAATAATTTGGAAAATTATTTGGAATCTGGTGATGTGTGCATATCCATTGATAGTTCAATAATCGACTATCAATATTTACCTTTGAATGGGTATTGGATGTGATTTGTTTGAATTTGAATGTCACACTTATTTTTGAATAAGCGCTCACTATTCGGGTTAACCGGGAAAGGACCATGGGGTCGTATAACCCATTCCGAATATGTGATACGTCGTTATGAATTGCATTTGAAGATCGGTGTTGAAGACCGGATATTTGCGAGAGCGATAGGATGACCAGTCGATTGACTCTGCACCGAGTTGCTCCGGTATAGAGTTCTCCATATGTGATGGGGAATCCGATCAGGATTGTGGATATCCGGATTGCAAGGACTTCTTTGCAAGTGCCTTTGGTTCTGTTCGATCCCGGAACAGACTTGTATGGATTGTATGTCTGACATTACAAATTGAGATATAAAGCCGATTTCTTTCAAATATATTTCTGTTGGTGGCGGAGAATTTATTCTTTTAGCTTAACACCCTTCTCTGAGACGTATGAGCTCAGAGGTTATGTAGTTGAAGGTTATCAGCGATATATTCCCAATTTGGTAATGTGACATGCTGAGTGTTGCTGTGAAATGATCATTGTGTTGATCATTTGTGATAGGATCATTTGTTTGATCGTCTATCTTGGTGATCATTTCTATGATCTTTTGTTGACCCAAAGCATGGCTTTTGTTATAAAGTATGTTTTTGTGGACGAGACTTCGTCGAGCCTCACACCCCGGGAATGGTCAAAACAGGAAAGATGCGGCAAGGTTATGAGGGGTAGCGCCCTTTAGGGTATGTGCATTTCCTTCTGGAAAAGGGTGGTATCATGGTATGGAGCCCAGATGCTTACTCATGTTGAAACACTTTATTATTATGATTGTGTGAATTGATTAGAGAGCTCTCGGATAAAGGTCCCAAAGGACCGGGGGATGGCATATTCGGTCAGTTGTTACTCAGTTAGGGGTAACCCGGCCTTGTGTTGGCAGGGATCCGGTTTGGTTCTCGGGGATGTCCTTCCAGAGGCATTCTCATGTGGCAATGGGAAGTTCCTTGGCCTGACCATTTGTTGGAAATCCAAAGAAACAATACGATCTTGTACGGTTTTAGTTGTAGAACCTGCCATCTAATATGGTAGCTATTAGTAGGCATAATATAATGGTACCTATGCTGGCTAAGATTTATATTCTACTTTCGAAAGAATTTGTTCTACACTATGCACTAATAATAATATCAAAGGTTTTTTTTTAATGCGTATCAAGCATCTTTAACTAACATAAGAAGAAATCTCCTCCAAGTCTGCGTTTGCATTGTGTGTGTGGTGGGAGGTCTTATGGTAGTTACATTTTCAAAAGCATTGCGAATTGAATTTAAAATATTCCTCTATTTTGATTTTAAAGATAAATAAACTGTTTTGAGTTCTCACACCAGTCACATGACTGACTCGGAGTTTATTGTTTTCCTTCCTAAACTCTGGGTGCCCACCAATTTCCACACGGGCAGTTAAGAGTTAGGTTTATCAGGATATTCTGGATATTCAGGAGTTGCTGGAGGCAAGCTGGATGGCATGGCGTATTACTAGTATATAGTATTTCTTTTCCGCTGTTTGTTGTTGTATGTTGTTGTACACTCTGATGATATGATGTAATGTAATGAAATGTAATGTAATAACTGATATAGTTCTTTGTTTAAAGATTATTCATTTATTATTATATGTTGTTCCGCTGCGATTGTGAGATTCTGATATTGTTCTGTTGTTTTCTATTTTCTGTTTCTCTCTATTTTCTCTATCTTTTCTCTCTTCTTTCTTCTTTTTCTTCTTCTTAAACCCTAATGGTTCGTATTTCTGTTCATCTTGAGTTAATCTATGGAGATTAGTGTATATTCAAGGGGTACGGAAAAGCGGACTATTACGAATGGACTATAAAAACTTGCAAGCCTTTCCGTCACTCCGACTGAATACAAAATGATATAGTTAGGGGTATGCCCTTGGGGCAATTATGTAATTTGTTACATAAATCTAGCTCGTTGACCAATCTTGTTTTAATAAAGGTATTTTTTTTCTATTATATACTTGATATAAAATAGTTATATTAATTAATCAATTTAGTTAAAAGTATATCTAATTGAAAATCCATAAATGGTATGTTTTATGATAGTAGTTATAAAGTGTTGTAACCATGAGTAATTTATCACAATGAAACAAATATACCAATATAAATGTTTCAAGTCAAGATGCATCGAGACTAGATATCGATGTATCCGTTGAGATTAGAGTACGTAATGCTCTCTAAATGTTGGGCAGTGTATTACTCATGAAAACTGGGGGCACCAAGGGGTTACATACTGATAGTTATTGGATAACTATGGAATGACTCACTCGATACTATTCTGTTGGTTAATATAAATAAAGTCAAGCGGTGAACATCGATGTGACTAATTTACACAGTTCTCTCGACTTGAGAATATTGTTGATCTTCACTGCAGAAGCTCTGCTTTGATTATAGTCAAATCTTGGCAACTCTGTCGAGTGACTATAGTTGGATTGAGTGGAAGCATTGGAACTGAAACACTATTCAAGAGAGGATTCGTCTCCTCAGTTATATGAGGTTAGTATCACGGTCAACTGAAGTCAACTCAAAGTCAAAGTCTCTGGCCAGAGCATCTCGGAATAATTGTTATTATTAAACAAAGGACTTTGTGTTTGGTTGAATGAGGATGATATTGGAATTTAGAGCACTACCAAATTCCATAAATCCAAAGTGATATAGTTTTGACGAAGAGAATTAGTGTAAATAATTGTCACTATTATGTACCGTTTATAATAAGTAAAATTGGATTTTACCAAAAGATAAATTCGACCAAAATATCACACCACCTACTAAGTGATGTGTGAGCATTAATATTCGAATAGGTCGATGTTAATTGCCAATTTAATTTACACTTGTGAGTCGCACAACCGTGATGGTGAATTTTATGGAAAACAACATGATTTAATTAATTTATAAAATGTAGTAAATTGATTAAATTAATTGATATTTGAAAAATATTAATTATTATTTATTTGATGTTTGGAAGTTTTTTGTAATTATTTTAGTGCATTTATAAAAGTTATATTTGCACGCATTAACATATGATATCGACGTAATTTAAAGATAATTGCACGAAATGATTTATGAAAATTTTATGTCATTTGATGACATGATTTATGGCTGTTTTATGTCATTTGATGACATGATTTGTGGAAATTTTATGTCGTTTGATGACATAGTGTAATGAAAGGATTGGAGAGAGAGAAACAATCAAGGGAATTAATTAGGGAAGTTTTAATTAAAAAATGGGAAAAGTTTTATTCTTTCAAATAAAACATATTTTCTAATTCATTTTGTATGTACAATTCATTCTTGCTCATTCAGCAGTTTTCTTTCTCTCCTCCTAACTTTTCATGGTTGAAAAAAATTTCAAAAATCTTTCAACACTAAATAAAAACAACAAATAGAATAAAACAAAAGTTGTTCATCCATCTCTTGCAACGATAGAATGGGGATCTTGAAGATCCGACGAGATATCATCATTCAAGGTGTGACTTCTACGCAACATCCTAAGGGGAACCCATTTCCAAGGTTTCAAGGCTTTGGGTAATATAATCCTTGCAAAATCCGGAGGTTGATTTCTGAATTTGGGAGTTTTGATTCATCATTCAAGGAGTGATTTATTGGCTACATCTGAGGTAATCTATAATTAACTTCATCTATTTATTCATGTGATGAATTTAATTAGATTCCTATGATTCACTTCATATTTCAATTTTTCATCTTGCAATGTGTAAATTAAATATTCCTTATGCTTAGTTTGATTAAATCATGTTTATTGTATAATTTTTATTTAGATCTATGTTTGTTTATCAATTCTATTTAATGTATGTTTATGATAAATTGAAATATTTTGATTATCATATTAATTTTGATAAATTATCTTCATGCTCTGTATTGTGTAGGTCTGTTAATTCTTATCACAAATTTACACATGTCTGCCTTGTTCAAATCTTTTTTATTTTATTTTGGAAACTTATGAAATAGAAAACTGACATTGGATGAGATTTTATGTATACAATGATACAACATTCGCTTATTCAGTTGCTAATGAATTACATATATGTTAGGTTGTCTACTATTCCTTGAAATTGATCTTATTCATATGTTAAATTCGTGTGTACAATTATTTCGATCTTTTAAAAAAAAAAGAGGAAACTATGATTTAAGATTATTGAATGGACTTTAATGCAAATTATAGTTCTTTGCTGTTTTCTATATTTAAAATTTAATGTAAAATTTAAATTATTGTTCCATTCCTAAATTAAAAGTTTAATGAAAACCATTAACTTTAAAACCAAAAACCTTTTATAAAATGTATAAATAAAATATCATATGCTACAACATTTGCAAATGTATGTTGTTCAGACGAAAATTATTGAATTGTAAGTATCATATATATAGAATATAAATGTTTAGTTTAATTCAAACTTGTACAAAAAATTATGAGCAATAATGTAACAATTTTGTTTTTAAACCTTTCTTAATTGAAATCATATCTATTAATGTTAATTTTGGACTTCAAATATTTAAAACAACTAATAGTTTTTTACTTTATATGTATGTATGTATGTATCTACAATTATTATGAATGTATGCATACATTTCATTAATAAAATTTAGACAACATAGGCGTGTGTAAATTTGATTGATAAATAATAAATGTTATTTAATATCATAATTGTTACAATTAAATAAGGTAAGAAATGAATGGTTTTCTTCCTTTTATATTCTACCATATTTATCTCTATTAATTGAATCGGGTAAGAAAGGAAAAGAAATGAAATGTTTCCCTCCTTTTATATTCTGTCATTATCTTCTCAGTATTAATTGAATAAAGTAAGAGAGAGAAAGAGAAATGGTCACTTTCTCTTAATTCATATGTACATAATTCATTTATACACCACTTGTATACTGCACTTACCATTCACACAAATGGATGTATTCAGTACATTCATTATAATACCTATAGATTGAAATTAAATTTAAAATTCCTTTTTTTCCAAATAAAATAAATTATTGATTTTATTTAAAGGAAACTGAAAGAAGTTCCAAGTATATTTAGACTTTATAAGCCCACTAAAGATCCAAAATGATAAATTTTTTGAAATTCATCCATTTCTTTTCTTGCGGGTTGGCCTAGCTCCAATAATGGTATTAGAGCCCAATAGCCTATACGGTCTTAATTAGTCATGTTCGGGCTAACTAATAAAGCTTGCCCACTTGGTCTGTTTAGAAAGATAATATCTAGGATCGAAATTGAAAAATCAAGTACCTGTCCTACTTGGTTAGTTGCCTAGCCTAAAAGGTGAAGTGAGCCCAAAAGTTGCCTTTGATAAAAAAGGCCCAATATGAATTGGGCCTTGGACTAATTTTCAAAATAATTTTGAAACTTAATACAAAATTTTAAATTTGAAAGTTAAATTTAAAATAAAAACATGTTTATTACAATTGGTTATAATATAAAATAAATTTTCAAAACGTTTGAAAATGTAATGAAAAGTTCAAAACGTTTGAAACTATTTAGATATTAATTTCGAAATTTAAAATATATTAATAATATTAATTAAGTAAATTAACTAAATGAGTTAATTAATTAATTAATACTTGTATGCATGTATTATATATGTTGATACATGTTATGTTATTTTAAGGTAAGTATGCATGTATGTAAATAGGATAAACTTTCGAAATTAATATAATTGACTTAAAACTATTTAATTAAATTAATTAATTAAAGATTAATTAATTAAATAAAATTACAAATATATAAGATGTATGTGTTATACTATAAAGGTTATAGTATACCCTATAAAGGTTATAGTAGATATGTCCAATATACAAGTTGTATTGGAATACTAATATAAAAAATAATTAAAGAGTTAATTAATTAATTAAGTAAAGAGTTAATTAATTGAAACTAATTATATAAGATTTAATTAATAAAATATTATACATAAGACTATCATATAAGTAATATGAAATATAAAATTTAAATAACAACAAAAATTATATGATATTATGTATACACTAAAAGTGGAACATTAAAGAAACCAAAATAGACTTAAGGAATAAATACATACATAAATATGCATATAACGTGATTTCTGATGTTTCTGACACTTGAATCACGATGATATTTCATGAGAAATACATTATTACACAAGCCGATATCACTCAAATGTAATATATTGAAACTTACAAATCTTTAATATAATGTTATCCTCTACTATATATATATATATATATATATTAATAAATACTTGCATACTCCTTAGTTATTAAGCAAACTCAAGCTAGGGATGTTATGTGTAGTATTATTAATATATTGAATAGACGAGGTAAGATAACTATATGTATTTATTGAGCAAACTCAAGGTACATATACTATACTTAGGCCGTTGCGATATGGTAGATATGAGTGAATAATCTCTTTCGATTTTTTGAGCAGACTCAAGGCCAAAATAAGGCTAGGACAATAAAATATGGGTTGGGAGTTGTATGTGATACAACCGATAAGGAGTTATCCATTGTTTGTGGGGCTATGATTTGTTGAGCAAACTCAAGGTTAAAATACCATGGCAGACCAGTCCTAACACCCACTAGTGAAGTTAAAAAACTTCAATGTTTCATCTTAGGGTTTGGAGAAACATAAAAGACTAGTGTGAGACTTATTAGAAAAATGAAAGGGTAACATTTAACCTTTCTAATATTGTAAGAATATATGCTAAATAATGTTATAATTATCTATGATGATAAATTTGTGCATTTAATAAGATTGGTAAAATATTTATCAATTAAGATATACAAATGGATTGAAAATTGAAAAATAGAAATATAACATATACTTACCAATAAAAGATTATTGCATCTTAACATTTCAATACCCATGCAAGTGCCTTATTTTACAACTACCGAATACATTCGTAGTTTGGTCACTTATGTGTTTATTTGGTTGAGATCATGTTTTGCATTTTAGAAGTTTCAAACTTTAAAAGCAATATAAGACTATGGATATTTGATCCATATACTGTCATATATAAACGTTATATGGTGAGCAGTCATAGTTCGTAATGTACGATACTTCAATGAATATAGTTCATTCAAAATAAGCCAATAAATTATACCATGAGATCAAGTATTCAATTCGATTGATTACATAAAAGATCATATTGTGTTAAGTGTAACATAAGACCAAAACTACAATATAAATCTATAAGACCAAAACTACAGTATAATTGTCAATTTGTTTAGTGTACATAAAGCGCAATGCATTTGATGTCCTTAAATGTTAAGGATAATCGAATGCGCTTTTTGTGAAGAGTTCATTATGATATCATAATAAGTGTTTTATTTTGAATGGTTTGAACATTTAGAAAGAATAATGAATGTACAAGCGTAGATATGATTTAAGGTACAGTTGGGATAAAGAGAGTGAATAATCATGTCTACTTCGTAAAGAAATAACAGAAACAAGAATTGTGATAATAATGATTAATACTTAACATTGGAATAGGAAATGTGATTTCTATTTCGAAATGTAATTTCGTATAGAAAATTATATTCTATGAGATTTATTTCTTTGGGTTTAGGATAACTAATCAAAGAACTTTCCACTTAAACTAGTTACAGTATGAAATAAACAAACTATTTTAAGTGAATGATGGACCTTCAAATTTAGTATGATATTATAGTAATTGAAGAAATAGTGGGAGCATTCCATATAACACTTATTAATTGCATCATGTTATGAAAATTATTTTCGTAAAACGCATCGAACATTATTTATGAAATAATGACTATTTTTCGGTATCGACTGAGAAATAGACATAGCTATATTTCTATATGAATATGATGAATATTTATTATGAAATAAAACAATAATGTGGTTTTTGTTTTCATAATAAAAGTGATGCATTGGAAAATATAGATATATCTAATATTACTTACAGTTATTTTGGAATTATAGACTAAGCCATAGTTTTTGAGAAAATAATTTTATTATATGATTTTGAATCATTTGATACCGGTTAATTATATCTCAAACAATTAAGGGCATGCACCCATTCTGTGGGAGCATCATAAGAGTTAACGAAATCTTTGGATTGATACATATATATGTATGCAATCGTAAGTCTGTTGATACCAAAATGGTTTCACTTACCTTGTCATACTCACCAATCAGTTATCATCAACATAAACATATATATTTGATACATGTATAGTATCTATAGTAAACTCATAGAGTAACAGAAGTAAATAAAATAACATGCAATAGAAATGATTTGATTTGATCGAATGAGTTAGTATATTGGAAAAGGTTTCGAACATATTTAAAAATGAATAAAGATCCAGTCTCAAAAGTCACTCCTCTATGTGATACATAATGATGCATCAATAAGGAGTAACTAAATTTTGTCGGATAATGTACGATTAATTGTGAGTGGGGTTGAGTTAGCTTCTTTCTATAAGGTCATGTACTTAAGAGCGGTACAGAAGGTTAATATTATTTCATCTAAATAACAGTTTACAAAATCACATAAGATGAGGATAAGAAACCCCAACATATCTAGGCTAAGTAGTTGGCGGGTTGTGCGAGACGAAAGATTGCACATAATAATTGTTCATAATGGATCTTGTATGAATCTCCCTAAATGAATTTTTTGGAAGACCGTCATTAGATGACAATTTATATTTTGAACATATGTTTGTAAACTAAAAACCAAATCAGTTTTACAAATAAAGAAATTTGTAAAACTTTTATGAATACTTATTCTGTTGCACTAAGAAACAATTTTTGTTTCAAGAAATACCAACTTCATTATGAAGAAATTTCTTTGAGGAATTATTGGTAGTAAAATAAAATTAGATACAATCCATAGATAGAATTGATTAGGTGAGATAAAATGAAACTAACTAACCTAAACGAACACAACGCATTAGAGTGTCTAATAATTATTCTTTCACATTGAAGGGAAACTATGAGTTTCTTATCAATGTCCATAATATATAATCCTCGATTGTTTAAACCATTAAGAGTGTTGACTCTATGATATAATATGATGTGCAAATCCAAAAGAATTCCAAGAACGCTATCAAGGTAATCGAAACCTAAGGGATGTGATCCATCAGCCATGATTGTGTCTTTATGAGCAAGACTAATGTAGTTGGAATAAAATGAGTAATGTTGATAGTAATAATATCACAAATTTCAATAGATTCGATATTCAGTGTGCTCAAGTTAATTCGGATTTACTCACAGAATTACCACTTGATATGACTTTATGTTTGGTACGTATGTATTAAAATAGGAAATTCAAAATAATGATTTAGAGTAAACCGTTTACACATAATAACCAAAATGTCTCGAAGTTAGTGGGAGCGATATTGAGAATGTGAGTCTGTGGATATGATCCAAGAAATGATAGAAAGTATCATTTAATAAGCATCAAAATTGAACAAATATTTTGGTAGAAATACCAGTTAGTTTGATTATCAATCAAAATGCAGAGCAAGCATGTGTTCATAAGAAAGAACGTTAAAAATGTATATTGATATTTCTAAACTATAAGTAAACAACACGTTGTTGATTTTAAACGATGTACTTGTGTTAAAATCAACCTTAGTTATTTTAATGCTCTATTCTATATTGTAAATGGTGTCTTTTATAGCGATTATTAAAGATACTGGAAATGTCCTAAATCGATATGCAAAGGCACATTATTAAATTATTTAATTTGGAACATGTGAGATGAGTTCCTTATACATTGGCAATAGGAATTATCATACATGTTATGTTGTATGCAAGATCGTGATTTTTTTTCTGTATTTGATATATGAAGCAAATATCAGATCCAAAATACATCACTAAATTGTTATTTGAAGTGTTCTCATGTATTTATGAAATATTAGAGAATTATTTACAGAAACAAAAACACTTTATGAAGGAGTGTTTAAACTCAAACTTTATGAGTGATATTGAGTATAATATGTCAATAATAAATTCAATTAAGAATCTTTTAGTTGGAAATGTTCCAAATGAAATATCATGGCGGATTCAATGAAAAAGGCTAAGTACATCGCCTATAATTGCGCCACAACAAAGACAATGTTTATAAGAAATATAAATACACAAATTTATAACTGATTTGATTCCAAATGTTGAGAATCTCATAACATTTTTATGTGATAACAATGTTGCGATATAGTTCATAACAGAACTTAGAGCTCATTAGAAGTCGAGAGACATACTCTAAATTGTTCCACATGATAAATCGGTTTATCGCTGTCAAAGAGAGTTGATTGACAGAGTGGATAATTAAAACATAATATCATACTCGTTCACAATGGGACTAACCCAAATGGTTTTGAAAAAACCGATTAGTGAAGTTAGAATAAGATTCCATAATTGACCCCAAGTGCAAATGGGAGACCGATAGAGTTAGGGGTATGCCCTAGCAGAAATTATATAATTTGTTATATATATAACCGTTGACCAATCTTGTTCGAAATAAAGGTATTTTCTTTCTATTATATACTTGATATAATATAGTTATATTAATTAATCAATTTAATTAAAAGTATATTTAACTGAAAATCCATAATGGTATGTTTTGTGATAGTAGTTACAAAGTGCTGTAACCATGAGTAATTTATCATAATGAAACAAATATACCATTATAAACGTTCCTAGTCAAGATGCATCGAGACTGGATATCGATGTATCCGTTGAGACTGGAGTACGTAATGCTCTTTAAATGTTGGACAGTGTATTACTCATGACTACTGGGAGCACCAAGGAGTTACGTACTGACAATTATTGGATAACTATGGAATGACTCACTCGATAGTTTTCTATTGGTTAATATAACTAAAGTCAAGCAGAGAATATCAATTTGACTAATTCACACAGTTCTCTCAACTTGATAATACAATTGATCTTCAATGAAGAAGCTCCGCTTTGATTATAGTCAAATCGTGGCACGACATCTATCGAACGACTATAGTAGAGTCGAGTGGAAGTATTGGAAGTGAAACACTATTCAATAGAGGATTCATCTCCTCAGTTATATAAGGTTAGTATCACGATCAACCGAAGTCAACTCAAAGTCAAAATATCTGTCCAGAGCATTTCGGTTAATAATAATTGTTATTATTGAACTAAGGAGTTTGTGCTTGGGCAATAAAATAAATGAGGATGATATTGGAATTTTGACCATTACCAAATTCCGTAAATCCAAATTGATATAGTTATGACGAAGAGAATTGGTGTAAATAATTGCCACGATTAGGTACCGTTTATAATAAGTAAAATTGGACTTTACCAAAAGATGTGTAGGCAATAAATTCGACCAAAATGTCACACCACCTGCTAAGTGACGTGTGAACGTTAATATTCAAATAGTTCGATATTAATTGCTGACTGAATTTACATCTATGAGTCACACAACCGTAATGATGAATTCTCTGAAAAACCACATGATTTAACTAATTTATAAAATGTTGTAAATTGATTAAATTAATTGATATTTGAGAAATATTAATTATTATTTATTTGATGTTTGGAAGTTTTTTTGTAATTATTTTAACGCATTTATAAAAGTTATATTTGCATGCAATGATATACGACGTCGATGTAATTTAAAGATAATTGCATGAAATAATTTATGAAAATTTTATGTCATTTGATGATTTATGGAAATTTTGATGAGATGATTTGCAGAAATTTTATGTCATTAGGTGACATGCATGTAAAGAAAGGATTGGAAAGAGGGAAACAAAAAAAAGGGAATTAATTAGGGAAATTTTAATTAAAGAATGAGAAAAGTTTCATCTTTTAAATAAAACATATTCTCTAATTCATTTTATACGTATAATTCATTCTTTCTCATTCGGTCTGTTTTCCTTCTCTCCACCTAACTTTTCATGGAAAAATATATATTCAAAATCTTTTAATTCCAAATAAAAACATCAAATAGAATAAAATAAAAAAGCAGTTCACCCATCTCTTGCAAGGATGTGATGGGAATCTTGAAGATCGGAGGAGATATCATCATTCAAGGTGTAATTTCTAGGCAACATCCTAATGGGAATCCATTTTCAAGGTGTGTTTCAAGGCTTTGGGTAATATGATACTTGCAAAATCCAGAGGCTGGTTTCTTAATTTAGGAGTTTTGATTCATCATTCAAGGTGTGATTTATTGGTTACATATGAAGGTAATCTATAATTAAATTCATCTATATATTCATTAGATTAATATAATTAGATTCCTATGATTCACTTCATGTTTCAATTTTTCATCTTGCTACATGAAAATTAAATATACCATATGCATAGTTTGATTAAAACATGTTTATTGTATTATTTTTATTTAGATCTAAGTTTGTTCATCAATTCCATTTAATGTATGTTTATGATAAATTGACATTTTTTGGTTCTCATATCACTTCTGATAAATTATCTACATTCTCTGTATTGTTTAGATCTGTAAATTCTTATCAAAAATTACACATATCTGCCTTGTTCAAAATCTTTTTTATCTTATTTTGAAAACTTATTAAAATGAAAATTGACATTGGATGAAATTTTATATATAAAACGACATAGCAATCACTCTAACGACCCTGACTCGACCTTCGAAAATCGGCATCGAATATGACACTCGTATTCAAATGCCACAGATCCAGACGTCGAATCTGGTTCGCCGGAACTTATAACTCATTAAGTACAACACAGCGGAAGAAATGAATAAATCAATATACAACATTTGATACAATATCCAGATACAATGATGATACAATGAATATCAATATACATCAGAGATATGATACAAGACAATAGCAACGGAAAGAAAAGATAACACTAGCAGCGGAATAATATCTCCAAGATGGTCTTCAAGAGAGAACTCCAGTATCGGTAATCTCCATCTCCGAGGCACCAAGCCAGAAATAGCTTGAACTTCCAATAACGATGCACAAAGCTAAGCAATGTCAGTCGCCTAAAGACTGAAGAAGATTCCCAAGGACTGAAAACTACCGAACTAACGACTTCAAAAGCTATCGAATCTACACCTATTATTGATTATCCGAAAAACCCAACTCCAGACTGCCCGTGTGGGAAATTGTGGGCACCCAGAGTTTAGGAAAGGAACAATAAACCCCAAGTCAGTCATGGGACTGGCATGAGCAAACAAAAACGGTTTTTATCTTTTAAAAACAAACAACAAAGGAATTTAAAACATTGAAAACCGCAATGCTTTTTGGAAAATGAAACTACCATAAGGCCTCCCGGCACACACACAATGCAATCGCACACTTGGGGGAGATTTCTCCTTATGATAGTCAAATATGCTTAATACGAGAAAATTCTTTGATATTATTACTAGTGCATAGTGTGAAGACATTCGAAAATATAATATTAATCTTAGCCAGCATATGTACCATTATACTATGCCTACTATGGCTGCCATGTTAAATGGCAGGTTATGCAATTGCAATCGTAAAGGGCTCGTATTGTTTTGTTTGGATTTCCCACGAATGGTCAGACTAAGGAACTTCCTACTGCCACATGGGTACACCTCTGGAGGGACGTCCCGAGAGCTTAACCAGCTCTCTTCCAACACAAGGCCGGGTTACCTCAGTAAATAGGTAACTACTACACGAGCATGCCATCCCCTGGTCGTTCACGACCTTTATCCGAGGTACCTCTAATCCAACAACCACAAAGCAATCACAAATTAATAAATTTTTAGTGACCACATGAGTTAAGTATCTAGGCTCCATACCATGATACCATCCTTTTCCAGAAGGGAATGACACACCCTAAAGGGAGCGACCCTCATAACCATGCCGCACCTTTCCTGTTTCGACCATTTCCGGGGTGTGAGGTCCTGATGCAGTCTTGTCCACAAAGCTACGCTTTATACAAAAGCCATGCTTTGATCAAAAAATGATACACAGCAGCACTTAGCATGCCACACTACTAAATTGGGTGTATATCACTGATAACTATCAACTACATAACCTTTGAGCTCGTACGTCTCAGAGAAGGGTGTTAAGCTAAGAGAATAAATCCTCCGCCACGAAGCAGAAATGTATTTGATAGAGATCAGTTTTATATCTCAAAATGTAGTGTCAGACATACAACCATACAAGTCTGTTCCGGGTTCGAACAGAACCGAAGGCACTTCCGAAGAAGCCCTTGCAATCCGAGCATTCTCAATTCCGATCGGACTCCCCATCACATATGGAGAACTCTATACCGGAGCAACTCAGTGCACTGTCAATCGACAGGTTATCCTATCGTTCTCGAAGACACCCGGTCTTCACCACCGGTCTTCAAATGCCATCGTCGTATCACTATTTGGAATGGGTTATATGACACAAGGTCCTCTCCCGGCTAAACCGAATAGCGAGCGCAATATTTAAAAACATATGGATATTCGGATTTCATTTAAGTCACAACTTTTAAAAGCCCAAAACCTTTCTTGAAATGGTTTTAAACAAATTACCATTTCAAATCTTTTAAACAAAAGATTCATTTCACAAAGTTCAACCAGTTACACAAAGATCCATTCATAGATTTTCAAAACAATTTCCATTTCAATTAGGATTAACTCATCTAATCTTTAAAACAAAGATTTAACTTATAGCTTTCAACCCGTTTCCAAAGATTTATTCATAAATTGGAAAACCATTTTCATTTTAGACTTGAAATCCTTTTAACACAAATTGGAAATTCATTTCTTATATGAAAGCTTTTATTATTTGAAAACAAATAGTTTTCGTTTCGGAAAAATCCGATCATCTATACAAGTTAAAATCTTTGGGTTAAATTCAAATTCCTAAAACAACACTTTTAAAATGGTTTAAAACCCATATAAACTTGTATAACCTTTTTACGTCATAAATTCTCAACATAGAATTCAATTTTCAATTTTTGAATTCAAATTTAAATCAAATTTCAAAACTGAATCAAGTTATTCAAAAATAACTTTTGTCTTTGAAATTCCTTTTCAAAAGCTTGTTACTTTAAACCCAATCCATTTCCAAAATTATTTAGATTCAAAAATTCAATTTTAAAACTACTTCAAAAATCTATGACTTAACCAATTTCCACGTGCAATCCATATTTGTGTGTGTATAAGTGTGGTCCATGGGTTTTACACAATAGAAGTGCAACATCATCAATCAGTACATATTCAAATATATTAATATATTTGATAAGCGGTATAAACTATAACGCTTATCTTTCATTCACAGATCACAGATATATATCACAGATAATAAATTACATTAACACAGCTCAAGTCAAAACAGAGCATCACATATCAGGGATATCAAACAATTCAATCATCCAATAGAATCCAAACATTTATAAGTAAGATCAATTAATTGTCTGATTAATTCAAATTAGATTAATTACTTATAAATCACTAATCCTGGTTAATTAACATTAATAAATTACAAATCATTTTGATTAATTATTCTTTAATCATTTATTAGTTAACCATTAATAATAAATTAATTAACCTTTAATTTTAATCAATCAACCTTTAATTATTAAATAACTAACCTTTAATTATTTAATTCACCATTTAATTAATTATCTTTAATTAATTAATTAACCTTAATTAATTAACTACCATTAAATTAATTATCCTTAATTAATTACGATAAGTGACTATCCCTAATTTTAAATCAATGTTAATCACTTGATTAATCCACCTTTAATCATTAATTATGTAGTTTAAATTAAGTAATATCTTTAAGCAATTAATTGATTTCATTAATTAATTTTCATTAATTAATTAATTAATCCTTAATTATAAATTAATTAACCTTATATTAATAAACCAATTAACCTTTAATCATTAAATAATTAACCCTTAATTATTCATTAATTAATTATCCTAATAAATTACATTAATTAATTCTTAATTAATTATCATTTAATAAATTATTCTTAATTAATTACAACAAGTGATTATCCTAATCACTTTCATTAATTAGTCTTAAATAAATTAATTTATCCTCAAATTATGTTTCAGCCCTTCAGTTTAATTAGAAAAAAAAATTAGTTTTAAACCCTTGTTAAATCTTTATTTATGTTTTATAGTTTCAACCCTCACTTTATTTTAATTTGCAAACATGTTTTTATGTTTTAAGCTTTTGTTTGAATTAAGTACTTATGTTTATCTTTTAAACACCTTAAATAGTATTTAAACATAACTTTATATTATATTTCCTATTTAAATAAATACATTTTTCTCTATAGATCATTGATAAAATGTTTTAAAGAAATTGACTTAAAAATTAAATTGCACAAATATATATAGATTATATATATAAGTCTTTAGAATATAAATTTTGACTTTAAACAACTTTTGAAAATTATTCATATTTAATCATACTTTTATTATTTTCTTTTATTATGTAGGTGTTATGTTTCAAATGTTTATATTTAAACTACTTTATCTATCTTATACATCCTTAAAGAAAAAGGTTTGAAACTAAATTACACTTTAATAAATAATCATACATATGTATTTCTTAATTTTATAAAGCTTTTTAAATCTAATTTATTTAGTAAATCAATTTTTTTATTTCTAATATATTTATTTAATTCTAAAATCAAATTCCAAATTATAATCCATACATCTTATTTAATTTAGAAAATACAAATATCTTTTTATAAAATACTTATCTTTGAATTTCAACCCAAAAATCTATCTAAAAATCTAAATATTTATTTATTCTGGAAATTTTCAAATTGATTCACAAATAATTTCAGAATTAAACTCCAAAATTAAATTAATTGCCAAATTAAACTTGGTTAAAATTCGGGAATGTTACACACTAATTCAGTTGCTAATGAATTACATATATGTTAAGTTGTCTGCCATTCCTTGAAATTGATCTTATTTATATGTTAAATCCGTGTGCACAATTGTTTTAATCTTTTTTTTTAAAAGAGGAAATTTAGATTTATGGTTATTGAATGGACTTTAATGCAAATTATTGTTCTTTGTTGTTTTTTATTTTGAAAATTTCATGTAAAATTTAAAGTATTATTCCATTCCTAAATTAGAATTTTAATGAAAACTATTAACTTTAAAAGCAAAAACCTTTTATAAAATGTATATATAAAATATCATATGCTACAATATTTGCAAATGTATGTTGTTAGGATCTAAATTATTGGATTGTAATTATAATATAGAATATAAATGTTTAATTTAATTCGAACTTGTACAAAGATAATGAGCAATAATGTAAGAATTTTGTTTTTAAACCTTTCTTAATTGGTATCAAATCTGTTAATGTTAATTTTGGACTTCAAATTATTTAAAACAACTGATCGGTTTTTACTTTATATGTATGTATGTATCTTTAATTATTATGAATATATGCACATTTCATTAAAGTTTAGATAACATAGGCGTGTGTAAATTTGATTGATAAGTAATAAATGTTATTTAATATCTTAATCGTCACAATTAAATAGAGTAAGAAATGAGTGGTTTTGTAACGACCTGGAATTCTTGCCGTCTTGAGCTTTGAATATTAATTCTTAATATTCAATAATACGATATTTTAATCGAATGAAAATCCCCGTTAAATAACAATTGGTAATAATATATAGTTTTTCAAACCAAGATAATATTCTGAATTTCTAGATTTTTATTTATAAACTAGGAAATTGATTTAAAGTGGAATTTCATAGACATACACACACGTACTCAGGACAACAAAATATATATATATAATTTGGAAACAGATTCATAGCAAATAAATATAGATGAAAAAGAAAAGAAAATATTTTTATATAGAAATGGTATGACTTATGGAAAATACAATGTATTATAAATAAAAGGAGTTTAAAATTTGATTTTCCTATATACATATTAGTTATGGAGAATGTATATATATAAATATAAGTTCAAAAAGGGAAATTAGAGTACTTATAAACAAATAAGTATTGTATGCTAAAAAAACAATATAAATAGTACGCTAAAAGAAGTAAATGTATAAGAAGATACACACATACACACACGAAAGTGTCTATACATATGATAGAAATGAGGAAAACTAAATAAAATCGTTTTAAATCATCTTTAGAAGGGATCTTTTACAAAACAATGTTCTGACAAAAATGTTATTTTATACACTTAAAATAAAATAGCAAAATTTTCATTTTTTCCTTGAGTTATAAATTTAATAGAAGTATATATATTTAAATATGAACACTTTGAATTTTTTTATTTAGTACCACTTTATATCTCTTGTTTCCAATATATATATATATATATATATATATATATATATATATATATATATAATTACGTTAAAAATTGTAACATCCCGCCTTTTCGCATGATTTAAACAGACACACATGCCGATTCAATCCATATGAAAGGGCGGATTGTTATGGGGTAAATAAGAAAAACAAGAAAGAAATAAAAGAAAACAGAATCTCGCAGCGGAAGGATAAAATATAATAATAAAATATACAGTTTATACGTCTGTTTACAAAACATTCATATAATACATATCAGAGTTACATATACCAACAACAATGCATCGGAACAGTGTGTAGTGCACTAGTATAAATAATAATAATATACATCTTTGTCTTCGTCCTCCAGAGCTAAATCTTCAAATCCTGAAACGCTCGGACTGACCCGAGCGAATTGAAAAGACAAAACACTCGAGTCAGAACTAAAAGATCTTATGTAAGTTAAATTAACAGAAGTAAATATGAATGCAGTAACTCAAGAGATGATCGGGATTTACATCTCCTAAGGATCCGTTAAACTATTTACTATATAGTATATTGCGCTATTATAATAGTGTCTAATTGTAAAATAAACTTACTTTTAAATAGCGTTAAGGCTTTACATTTTCCACCTTAACACATTTATATATTCCCATAGTCTATACAGTACTGTAATCTCCCCCGTAATGGGCGTTGTCAGAGGGCACTCCATAGGTATGGTACAAAACAAAATCGTATAAGGCGCGCTAGGGTAGGTGACACGGCACAACTAGGCAATGCCAGGGTAGATATACCAATTACGCTTCCGGGCCGATGGAAACGCGCTGCGCGCAGCTGCCGTCCACCTCGGACAAACTCCCCATAACAAAGAAATCAAAAGTGAAGGTGGCCACCGAAAATCCAAAGTCTGAGTATAGTATCGAAGGGAAGTGTCCGATCAGAGGTGCTACCTCATTAACCCGTCGAACGCTCCTGTTTTAGCCACCTTATGCCAACTCACGGGAGTTGGGTCCTCATATTTACCTTTAAAGGAAACGCCGCCACCAACCAACTTCATTCTGGAATCTCCACCGCGTACACGGTTGTTAAAGTGGTTTTCGGAGTTGGCAGAGAGTATGACGACTTCCGATCCCGGTCTCTTTAACAACCAAACGTTATTATAACACCGCGGTCATTTAAAATAATTTAAACTTTAAAACCAGAATAAAATATCCATTTTAAACCCATATAAATACAATATCATTTATATTTTTAAAACCCCAAATCAATACAATATCATTTAGACCCAAAATCATATAATGTCATTTTATTTTCCAATATATATTCTTTTCCGAAATCAAATGTTTTCAAAGTAAAATATTTAGAAATCAAAACTCCTAAATATATTATTTTCAAATCATACTACCTTGAAAATCATAACTTTGAAACAAATTTCCGTCTCTCAAATGGTTAAATATTAAATTACTTTTATAAAACAAAATAGCTTCTTTAGATTTCACAAATCAATTCTATATATCGATTTAAACCTCCAAATACCATTTCAATTCTTATTGTTAAAAGCTTTAAATATTTCACCATTTCAAAAATAAACTTATTTGACAAACCCATATATATCAAATCCAATTACTTATTATTTAGACTTGAAATGTTTACTTATTGAATTCAATATAATTTAAGTAAACCTTTAACTTCACATAACTGGAAAACTTTTCAGTTTATTTAACTTGATATATTCATTTAAAACAACCTGATACTCATTTAAATCTTTTTACACAAAATCAAGTTATAAATCATATCCTTTAAAAATTTAACTTTTATTTAAATTCTGATTTAACTTAATATTCAACTTCCAATTTAAGTCAATAGAACTACCAGAAATTAAATTTTAATTAAATACTTAATCGTATTTGATCTTAAAATCAAACTTCGGTTTATACTTCAAATCAATTTTTATACAAAGCCTAAAACCGGAAAATTTCTATATATATATATATATATATATATATAGCTTTTATAAATGATCAAATCAAAACCCATAAACCATACCATAGTAAAACATTTCCAAAAATAATTTTATATATTTACCGCGGTGCCTGTATAAAATTTTCTATCATATGGTCAAGTGATACAGATGTTTATCATTTCAATCCGCAATTTAAAATAAAAAAATGCGGTTGTATATTATTTCAAACCGCAATCCCGAATGAATGAAAATGCATGATGACTTGCAGTTTATACAATATAAATATAGCATCCATTCATCCAAATATCAATCATCAACCATTATTTGCAATCATCGTCCAATTTAAACAGTTATCGATATAGAGCATATAAATTGTACAGGTAATAAATAACAGTTTATATTCAATAATAAATTTAATAACTGTTAACTAGCAGTTTATATGCAAAATAAATTCTAACTATAAATTTATATGCAATAATTAAAATAATAAACAGTTAAATAAATAAAAATGCGATCAAACAAATCATATATAAATTTCTACTCATATCTAAAAATCAATTTAACAAACATAAAATATTTTAGAAGTTGTGAGTGGGTTAAAACACTCACCTTTTGAATTTAAATCGAATTTAAATTCAATTTAAACTCAAAAATTCGACGGTCTCCGAATTGGTCCAAACCAGCGTCAACAGAACTGGAATTTAATTACGATCCTAACAAAAAAATCTCGTGAGAATCGGACTACGTACGAGAAAGTTATTCAAAAATTTCGATTGAAAACAAAATTAAATTAAAACAAAACCTACCTAAATATACTTGCCACGTCATCTCCTTCTACCCCAAACTCACGCAACAGTACACGATGGAACACACACAAGAACCCCCTACAGCCGTGACCTTTGACCAAGTTCCAGCGCCGCCTCCGGCCGCCATCGCCACGCCGACCACCACCTTTGAGCTCGGCTCGACGAGGCCCATCCAATGATGCCCATGACCTCCCCTCCGCTCGTGCCTAAGGCCGGTCGCCGCCTCCTAAAACCTAGAACCCGAAACCCTAATTCAATTATTTAGGCCGATCCAATCGTTGATTTCCCAAACGAACACTCCCGATGCAATCCCCACGACCCTCTCCCCAATACCCAGAACCAATTTCCCGATCTGACGAATTTTTGCGACGAGGTGATGACCGGCCGAAACTAATTGGCCATGATCTGGACACACAGAAACTCCAATCGAAAACGGACAGTACCAGCAGATTACAAATTTCGAGGGCTTTAACATATAATTTTTCTGGAATTTTTAGATGAGTTTGAATTTTTATTTGATTTTTGAATTGAAATAGATCTAGGTTTGCACTCATTTGAGGAGGAGGAGGAGTTGAAGAAAAGAACGTACAGACTAATGATAGAAGATGGAGGCTAGGGTTTATAATCGTCTATTTATAGATAGATTACAAAAGAATAGGTGTGCACGAATTTTAACGTGCAAACGGAAGTGGTCCCAAAAGATAAATAATATTAATTACACACGTTACGGATTTAGGAAATAAATAAATTCCTTATCATTTACATTTTATTGTAAACGTATTTACAAATGTAAATCTAGACGTCTCGTTTACGTTTCAAAATATATCCACAATTTTATTAATTTTCAAATTGATCTAAACAAATTTAGATGTAAATTAAAAGCTGATAAGTCTATCCATTGCAGTGTTAATTTCTCCACTTCCTTATATTTAGAAATTATAAATTAAATTTTCAAAACCCTATTTTTTTTTATTTTCAAACTTTTATATTCTCATCTTTTACCAATAATAAGGATGCACTAACATTTTGTTCATGGTTTCACCTTATTCTCCTCAAATTCCATTTTAATTTGCAATAATTACGATTGTTGAATTTTGATACTTTAACTAAATTTATACATCTTGCTTTCTATACTATAAATCAACCAGTGGTCCTATTTTATATAGAATTAGCAAAATTTCATCTTATAAAATTAACCTCCTTCAATTACAAAACAAAATCTATGCTAACTGCACAATTCAAGTCAATTAATTGTAATTGATTTTCCCTAAAATGTTATAAATTAAATTTGAAATCTTCATAACTTCGTTTATTGATTTACAATCTTACTATTAAATTAATTGACATTTAGGATTGAATTATATTACATTCCATAAATGAATTTATAAATTTATTTCAAATTAACGTACTACTTGATTTCCTTAGATTATAAGTTATTCTATTAGTCAGTCATTTTTTTTTAAAATCATTAATTAAGGTCCCAATTAGGTTAATTTATCTGGATTTCATTCCTTTATTACATCATTCATCACTTAACAATTAACCAACTTTTCTATGCATCTTATTTCACTTATATCTTGTAATTATTTCTAAACTCATACTTGTAATACCCAATATCATTTTATATTTCAATCGATTCTCACTTATTCCTATTTTATTGCAATATATTTCTATACTCATTCATTAATGCATATCTTCACTCACTTCCTATTTTATTTGTAATATATTTCTATATTCATTCATTAATGCATATCTTCACTTACTTTCTATTTTATTTGTAATATATTTCTATATTCATTCATTAATGCATATCTTCACTTACTTCCTATTTTATTTGTAATATATTTCTATATTCATTCATTAATGCATATCTTCACTTACTTCCTATTTTATTTGTAATATATTTCTATATTCATTCATTAATGCATATCTTCACTTACTTCCTATTTTATTTGTAATATATTTCTATATTCATTCATTAATGCATATCTTTACTTACTTCCTATTTTATTTGTAATATATTTCTATATTCATTCATTAATGCATTTCTTCACTTACTTCCTATTTTATTTGTAATATATTTCTATATTCATTCATTAATGCACACATACAAATTAAAAATTCTAAATCCCTTTTAATATTTCCATTTATGCTCCATTCCTTCACTTAATGCACAATTAGCATTCCTTATTCAAATTTGTTACATTCCCTTATATCCACTTCATAAATAAATTGGTATTCCGTTTTCCATTTATTACTAACTTTAATTATTGCAATTTATTATCTAACATACAATTTGAATTTATTTTCAAATTTTCACCATTAAATTAATTAACGTCTTCTAATAGTAAATAAAAAGGATTGAGCAAATTAAAATTTCTATTCAGTTATAGTTTATCAATATATTGATACTTAGGCAAAATCAAATTCTTGTCTTTAATTGCCCTTTTCATAATTTCAACTCAATCAACCATTTCAACATGCAACTTATAATAACTTTTTATAAGTATGCATGGAATCATCATTTATTCCAATCTTTTCTTAATTTACATAATAAATTCCCTTTATTTATTTTCAATTTACACAAAGGTATAAATCTTTCACTATTTCAATCATTAGATTTTTATTCAAATTACTAATAATCAAGTTTTTAAATACCGTTGCTATATTTTAATTTAGCGTTCATTCCAATACTAATTTATCATCTTCATTTTTTTTTCTACAAAAAATTAAATTACAAGATCCTATTTAATTAACAATTTAATTGTCGAAATTTACGGGTCGTTACAAAAATCAAGTAAAAAGTAAATAACCAAAAAGTAAATCATGCAAAAATAAATAAAAGTGGTAGTAAACAATTGCCTGGTAACAAAAAGAACAAGTAAATAACATAAGCAAACATTTGCCTGGTTATTTCAAATTGTATTAACCCAAAACAAGCCTATATGTCTATTTCTAATATAAACATATGTCTTGTCTAAAGGAGGAAAGGCTAGAAACATTTTCTTCACTTCTTTTCAACTCAAAAAAATTTATCATTTCATTCTCTTTTCAATCCATCAACGTATAGATCATCTCACTCTTGCATAAATATATGCATATAGGCTTCAACTGCAAAGCCTGCAACACAAAACAAAATTCAAAAGCACTGTAAAATACTCTGAGAACAAAACTATTTAATAAAAGAAAAGAAAAAACATTCTGTTCAAATCAAAACCAAGGCAAAGCAAGTTCTTTTCTAGATTTCAAGAGTTTAGATCTAAACTAGGATTTTACTTGAAGTTTATAAAGATCAAAGCAATGTAGAAGGTGAGGACTTAAAATTGAATATCTGGAATGATTAAAACATTGCTCTGTCATGCATAATAGAGATGAATATTTATGCATGCTCTGACTTCAAAAATCATTATCACTCAAAATAATTCAAATTTGCTAACGTCATAAACTAGAAAAATGTTTGTTTTCGAATATGGGTTACACTAAAAATAGTTTGAGGTTGATTCATGCTATGTATTTTGTGAAATGTTAAATTTACAGTAAGTAATCAAGTTTTTGGCAAATTTCAAAATTTTTAAAACAGTGATTCAAGTATATAATCATGATCATTATGTGAAGATAGGATTTTTAGTGAAATTCCATGATTTTTAACGGTTTATGTTGTGAGTAATTTGGAGATGATCAAATTTTGTTCGAAAATTAATTTCTGGCAGAAAATTCATCGAGGGTAGAAGTAGTTGATTCGAGGAGGAGCATGGTGACATGGGGAAGAGGTTTACTGTGGCTAAATGTCGATTTTCTTTTAATTGGGCGTTGTGTGGGGGTTATGGGTGGTTTGGGATAAGCTCTAGGATGCGAGGGAACTGGAGAAAGAAGGAGTGGCCGGAGGACAGGGGACTTGGCATGGTGAAGGCGATGGGAACGAGGCTTCGAATGGTGGTAGTGGTTAGTGTTTTAGTGGAGTGAGGTGAGAGCAGTTCGGGGGTTTGTGGGCGTGGTTTCTTGGTTGGGTTGGATAAAAGGCTCAATCATGGGTCGTCAGCGCTGGAGTGCCGGGGAGGTGATGAGTGAGTTCAGAGCTTGGAGTGGAGTAGATTAGGGGTGTCATAGTGACGATGCCGGCGTTAGAATGAACGTGCACGTGCACAACGTGCACATGAAGATCGGCCATGGCAATTTGAAATTGGAGGAGAAGGGGCTTTGGATTCGGTCCAGGCAATGGAGGTTGGTCGCGCATGGGTCGGGTCAAATTTGTGATGGGGAGTTGGTTCGAGTTGATTTGAATTCAAGAACTCATCTGGGAAATGGAAGATCAGACAAGTGAAAAAGAAGAAGAAGAAAAAGAAATGAAGAAAGGAGGCATGGAGAAGAAGAATAGAGGAAACAGTTGGGTAGTGGACTTGGTTTTTGACCCAATTTATTTAGAGGGTAGGTTTTAAATTAAAAATTGATTTAATTTGTTTATATATATATATATAATTATAACTTTAAAAGGGTATAGCTTGTACATACGAAAACAGATTAACACAATTCTTTTTACGACAGGTTCGTGCAGTCGAGTACTTCATCTTCATGAACCCGTTGTTTGATTTGGTTTAGTAATAGTTATGGTATTGTAAAACGATCGAGTTTAATATATATATGTATATTAAAATATAAAATATTAAATTATATATATTTTGTAAATTTTAAAACGCCATAGCTAATACATAAAAATTTCGATTGAGGCGGAAATCATTACGATGGGTTCATATCGACGAACGCTACGTCGTGATACGAATTGTTGTCAAGTTTGAACAAGTGAAAAATTATGGTATATTTAAGCGGATAGAAATTTAATCACTCGATTTTAAACAAATGATGTCGTTTAAATTTATATGGTTTGTCATTCAAATTAGTTGCCAAGATAAAAATAAAGATAACTTCATTTAAGTTAATTACGATGTTTTGACGCCTGTTAGCGGAATAAAACACTATTCAGGTAATTGTATTAAAATAGATCCCTATTGGCAGAAGTAATCACCATTCTGCCATTATTACTGAATAGATCAGCTTTGGACGTTGCTAACAGAAATAAAACTCTGTTCTACTATTATGTTTATACAGAAATCTATTCATTTTCCTGTAAATTATAATGGGCAATATGATGTTGAATAGATGGTTGAAAATGGATTGATGTGAATATCTGTATCTGTTATTCTGGATTGTTATGGAACAAATGGTAATTTGATTAATTACCAATGAAATTTGTAAGTCTTTTTCCGTTTGGAGGTTGACTTTTGAACCAAAATTGTTTAAAGATGATTATTATTTATTAATGATATTATAATGTCAATTGGTAAATATTTTGATAATGATTTAAAGTAGTTATTTTATTATTCTTAAAAATTATTTAAAAAGCATTAATTATTGTTTCAAAGCTATTTAATTATTTAAATTGTTTAAAGTATATTAACTATTAATTAAAGTTATTTTATAGTGATTTTTAAGGTTAATTATAACTTAAGGATTAATTAGTATTAAAATGTATATTTATCCCCAAGATAAATTTATTAAATATTAATAATGTTTTAAGAATAATATATTATACAGAAAACCTTTATAAAAGAGTATTTTACTTAATTAGAACTTAGAAAATTTAAATTGAATCTTTATAAGTATTATTTAAAAAAAATTTAAACGAAGATTTCGGAAAGTAACGGTATACTTTCATGGCGAAATCGAAGGCAGAGAGTGCCTGCAATTAAGTTTTGGATTTCTCTGGGATAGAGATGTAACCATTGAGCTATGAATCCATGGTTGATACCGCAGTGGCGCATTCCATATTTATTTTAAAAGAGTTTCAAATATATTAAAATGAATGGTCTGTGAATATACTTATCCGGTGAGATGAGCATATGCTGTTTGGATTAAGAAATTTAAATTTAATAAGGTTTAATATTTTCAGTGGGAAATGAAACCTTTCATTGGATGATTGTATATTTGATAGTTAAATAACTGACTATCAAATTTGGACCCAAAAATATAACTTTGGGAATATCTAGAAGAAGCACAGGAATCATGTGGTACAATTACCGTTCGAGGTGCTATATTGTACGTATAAACTCATTTCGTTCTTCAAGGACGACGGTTAGAAAATCCGTCCACTAACGGTTAGGAGGTGATCACCGATCTTATTTTCGTCTGTTTATTTCCTAAAGAACCGGGTTAAATTTACACAAAATATCGAACGTTATTTCGAGGAGACTAGGATCGGATAAGTTATCCGAAAATGACTTCGATCCAACGAGTATGTTTTCGAAGGGAAAACAAGAGCATGGAGTTGAAGATGGAGCAGTGAATTGCAAGGGCTAATATCTACTAATCCAGAGGATGATTCCAAAATGGATGTAGTAGGAATAGCGCCTTCGGTTGCATTCGGACCCAGAACGGACTTGTATGGATGGATGCTATTAGTACATTGTCTTTGGAGAACAATGAGCATTCTAAGTGAAAATTCCTTAAAAAGGTAATCGTAGCCTCTAGCCTCATCAACCGAGAATGGCTGATAAGTAAGGAAAATGCAGCAAGGCTAAGTGGGTCGCACCCAATTAGGGTATGTTTATCACCTCTCTAGATACCCTCGGATATTATTTTATTACTACGATACATGGAAGGAGCTCGGAAAGGGTGGGAACACCCAGAGTGATAGCATATTCCGTCTATCCAGGTTAAGGATAGTTCGGTCTTGTGTTGCAGGGGATACCGGCGTGGTCCTCGGTACATTTTTCTAGACGTGTACTATGACAGATGATACCACAGTGCCTGGTCATTTGTACGGAATCCATTTTCCAATACGTACCTTTACGGTTTTGGTTGTAGAGCCTAGTATGTTGGAATTTAATTAATGAATCAATTTCAGCTATTTGAATAAGTATTTGTACTTAGACACTATTATAATATCATTGGATTTTCTATAAAAGTGTTTTGGTTACCGTAAGGGAAATATCCGTTGTGTTTATGTGTGGCGTGGTATTATGGTATACCTTTGATTTAAAATGATTTCGAAAGTTATAATGAATAAAATTCCTTGTGATTTAAATTCTCACACTGGTTTTATCAGACTGACCCGGGCGTGGTTTTTCCTATATGCTCGGGTCAGACCGAGCATATTTCCAGGTTTTGTTGGAAGATTGGAGCTTTAGGAGAGGAGTTGGAGCCCATAGTGGTATTCACGTAGATGATTATATTCCGTTGCATTTAGTTGTGTATATTAGCAATTGTAAGGATATGTTGTTATAACTGTCTATGCTGAATAGGTTGTATACTCTGATTGATGTTTGTATATGTTTAAGTTACATTTTTGTTTATGTAAATACTTATTCTTTATTATAGATTATTCATTTCTGCTGTGAGATTCTATGTTGTTTATTTTCTTACTATCCGCCTTTCTGTTCAAATTGGACTGGACAAGCGTGGAAAAGTGTCCGTTCGAATTGTACAGAAAAGTGGGTCGTGACAGGTTTCCTTCCATTTATATTCTACCATATATTCTCTCTATTTATTGAATAGTGCAAGAGAGGGAAATAAATGAAACGTTTCTCCCCTTTTATATTCTGTTGTTATCTTTTCATTATTAATTGAATAGAGTAAGAGAGAGAAATAGTTGATCACTTTCTCTTGATTCATATGTACATATTTCATTTATGCACCACTTGTATACTGCACTTACTCTTCACACAAATGGATGTATTCGATACATTCATTATAATACCCATAAGTTGAAATTAAAATTAGAATTCCTTTTTTACCAAAATAAAATAAATTATTGATTTTATTTAAAAGAAACTTATAAAATTTCTAAGTATATTTAGACTTCATAGCCCTATTAAAGATTCAAAATGGTAAATTTGTTGAAATTCACCCATTTCTTCCGCTGCGGGCTGGCCCAGCTCCATCACAAAACTCTCAGGCTGAAGATATAAAAAGTTTATTATAAATCACCATTTAGAATGTCATCTCCGCATCCATTTGCCATATGTCATAGTCATCAAATGTAGCATTGGACAACATAATTCGACCGGACTTAAGCATGGCTACGGGCAAAAAGGTCTCGTCATAATCAACACCTTGAATTTGATGAAATTCTTTTGCAACTAGCCTAGGCTTACAAGTCTCTACTTGTCCATCTACATTTAGCTTTTTCTTGGAAACCCATTTGCAGCCGGTGGGTTTTATCCCTTTGGGCACACCTAACAAAGTTCGTACTTTTTTTGTACATGGAACCCATTTTGAATTTCATTTCTCCAAGCCAAAGTGTACAACCTTTACTCTGCAGTGCTTGTTGGAAAGACGAAGGGCTGTCATCATCTAAGACATAGTTCTCCTTCTCGCCATCAACGATAAAATCATAGTATCTCTCTAATGCATGAGATTCCCTATAAGTCCCTCTAATAGGTTGCATGTTTTCGTATATGGGTAAACTCGGTTCTCCCACTGGTTTGACCTTAGTGCTAACTTCTTGGATATCATCTAAGTCTACAACCTCGCTATTAATTTCCTTTCATAGAAATTATTTTTACAAAAGATAGTGTACCAATAAATAATAACCTTTTGCTCCTCGTTATTATAGAATATATATATATATATATATATATATATATCCCATTAAGTTTTTGGGATATCTTATAAATTTACATAGTATCGATATCGCCTCTTGTTTATTTAGACCAACGTTCTTAACATAGGTTGGATAACTCCTTATCTTCAAATACCTGAGTTGAGGTCTCTTACCACACTGCGTCTCATATGGTGTTTTAGGTACAAATTTAGTGGGCAACAAGTTCAACGTATGTGGTTTTTAGTGCATATCCCCAATAGGAAAAAGGTTTTGGCCTTACTCATCATGGAGCAAAACATATCTAATAGGGTTTGGTTCCTTTGCTTTGACCTATTGTTATGTTGTAGAGTATAGGGTTGACCAACCTAAGAGATAATCCCGTTACCTTTTAAATATTATTGGAATTCTTGTCCAACACATTCACCTCCTCGATCGGGTCGAAGAATCTTAATCGCACGATTCATTTGGTTTTCTACTACATTTTTATACTCAAAAAAATTTCTCATAGACATTGGATTTGTTATTCATAAGATACACATATCCTATTCTTAAGAAATCGTTAGTGAAGGTAATAAAGTAAGAACTATTATCCTTGGTGATTATAGGAATCAGGCCACATACACCACTATGTACTTACTCTAAGAGTTTATCAAATCTTTCATTTTTCCCACTAAAGGGGTGCTTGATCATTTTACTTTTGAGGCTTGACTCATATGTGTCAAATGATTCAGAATCAAGTAATGGGAGAAAACCTTCAGTTTTAAGTTTTTGTAATCATTTCTTGCTAATATGACCCAGTCTACAACGTTAAAGATAACTGTTATTTATATTATTAGAAGATCTCTTCACAAAACACACATAATTAGCATTGATCGCATAAATTCCATTTTCAAAAACACCATCGCATGCTTTATTTCCATTTAAACTAATATTCGTAACATTATTCGCGCTATAAAATATACATCAAGTCTTAGGAAATCTAGAAGCAGACACAATTCCACAAAAAAGTCTTTTACAAAGTAGAAATTATTTAATATCAATACTACTCTACTAGGAAAAGATAAATGATAATCTCCTACTGTCGTTGCAAGTATGATAGATCCATCAGCAACTTGAAGCCTCATATCTCCTTTTGCCACATGTCTCCAGTTCCTAAGCCCCTATAACGAATTACATATATGAGTTCCAGATCCAGTAACTAAAAATCTAGATATTTTATTGATTACAAAACAATTTCGAATCATAAAAGTACCCGATGGAGCTGCAAAATCGTTATGCTTTCTTTCTTTGATAATCTTTAGATAATCATGACAATTCTTTTTCCGGTGACCTTTCCTGTGGCAGTGGTGACATTCACTTGTTATTGGTCTTCTTAGTTTTTATCTTCTTTTACCTTCTCTTATTCGATTATTCGAATCTTTCGAAGATGATGCACCACCCTTTATAGCTAGCACAACCCTTAATCCTTCAATGAAGACTCGATCGACCTCAACATATTAAGGTGCTCCATGAAATTCACATTCAACTGGTTTATATTGTAATTTAGTATGAATGTGTAATGTCCTAGAATTTCGAACACTTCATATTTAAATATCTGAATTATTTAAATATCTGAATTATTTAAATATTTGAATCTTAGATTAAACGTGATAAAAATGAATTAATAACCTTCTTAATCTCCTTTTAAGTAATAACTAACAATGTTAAACTTTTTTTTAGAAAAATGTTTACGTTTGCGCCAAATTGGCCACAAACCCTAGAAGTAGTGAAAGCACTATTGTTTGCACACAAATCCTCAATATCCAAGCACATATCTTAGATCCAGATAATGTAGAGAATCAAAATGAAGAAATAACCAAATTAAAATGAAATAAAATGGGTAAAGACATGAGATTTACAGTGGTTCGGCTATCTTTGGCCTATGTCCACTTTGAATTGATCATTTTATTCCTTTTATATTGAGATTGCAGTCACAAGCCTTTGAAATCAGTAAACAAAATGGCAGAGTTTCGCCTAAAAAGCAAAAGAAGATCCCTTTTTAGTTGCCATAGAGCTGCTATTTATAGGTGTCGATCTGAAAATATCCTCCCTAAAACCTGGAATACCTCTACTCATGCGTAGGTGTACCCACCAGATCGATTTGGAGTCGTTTGGGATCGATCCTGATCGATACAAGTATAATTCGTATCGATCCAAAAATAGTCCAATGAAGCTGAGATTGATCTGAGACATTCTTGAGGCGGTAAGCATGCTCTTGGAAAAATTTGCTAGCATTTGGACTTGTAGAATGAGAGTTATGATCGATCCAAGTTTGTATTTCTCAATGTAGGCCAGTTGCTTCATATTCATCAGTGCTTCATATCCATCACATTCCATTGCCTCGTGTCCATCATTTTGTATCGATCCCAAGTATCCATGCTATTCGTATTGATCCTCTACTTTGCATTCCATCTTGACCGCTTCGTATCGATCGATACGAACACGATCTCTATATCCAACAACTACCGCCCTTCTTTTCCATCTCCCACTCTCTTCTTTGTATCAATCCCTAACTTGGACCGATACGTACCATGATCGATCCAAAGCAAAGTGCATTTTCCATATCCATACCCATGTTGATAGATACGAAAGCATTGATCCAAAGTAAATAGCCGAGCCCATGTTGATCAATACGAACCATATCGTCAAGAACTGATTTCCCATGAATATTGATCCATCCATAACTTGAGCATACGAACTCCGTTTGACTTGAAATTTGAAATGCAGCCTTTTCTAGCCTTGTTCGCCATTCCTAATCAATCCCACCTTGATTGGAGCTTATTCCAATTTTAACGGTATCGATCATATCCCATTTTCCAGTCGATATCCATCATTTTTAACCGATTTGTTTATATCCTAGCCTTGACCAAAAGGTGGGGTAACATTTGCCCCCGAAAATATGCCTTGCGATAGGAAGGTGTGTTTTGAATAGCTTTAAATCTGTCATCCAAAATTCATATTCCATCTATAGCCATACCATCCGATCCATAATCCAATCCATTACCAAGCCATTCTATCTAAGTGCCATAATCATATCCTTGTCCAAATCCACGACTGTTCCGAGTCGATATCCGATTTCGAATCCAGTAACCAAATCCTTAGCCAATTCCATATCCATCTGAACTCGTCAACTGAGTTCTAATCCATTCATATCGAGAATCCAATAACCAAATCCATGACCCCTTCGGGTCACTTTATCCAAGTCCGGGACCTCGCCGGGTCCAAAACAAAGCCGAGACCTCACTGGGTCCAAATCCAAATCCGTAGACCTTACTGGGTCATTTTATCCTGCTCCGGCCTTGACTTTCCCGTCGAGGGATTTTATATTCTCCGGCCTCGACTCTCAGGTTGAGAACTTTTATATTCTCTGGCCTTGACTCTCTGGCCGAGGACTTTTATATTGCGTTCGAGTCCATTCCGTCGCTCTCCGAAAAGGGACTTGTAACTTGCGATTACTGCCCCGTCTCTCCGATCGGGACCGTAATCTCGTGAATTTATTACATTAATCCAAATCCAATCAAAAAAAAGTCCAATTGACAAAATAAAAGTCCATACTACTAAGAAAATCAAATGTCCATAGTACCAAGAAAGAAACCAGAGTCCATAGAAAACAGAAAGAAAACAAGATTTCATAAACCCAAGCATTACGGTTTATCATCATCTCAGAGCATGCCTAGGGACCATCCTCGATCCCGTACATGTGTAAGTGACTTAGCCACATCACTTTGTAGTTTGTTACTTATTAAAAGCCATAAATCCATTCAGCTGATAATAAGGTGACAATGCCTAGATCCAGTGCCATCTTCATCTGAGGTGGGCGGTGGCTGCTCTTATCCCACCACCACGGCTCGATTCCTTACATACTGTTGTAGATGACTATTCCTTACACTCTCCTCAATGATATCCTTCAAATGCCTGTTGTCATTCGTGTTGTGCCCATCCAGGTCATGGAATAGACAATGCTTTCCCGATGCCTATTCATATTCCAAGGGTTCCCTTTTTGTCGGCCTTTGATACTGGAGGTGCCCTCGAGTATACAGATAAATCCTTTCTAGTGTTTCAGTTAAATCAATGTAAGAAGAGAATTTAGATTCCCTCCGTTGCCTATTCGATGTGCTACCATTGTCGTTCATTTTCCTTTTGCCTCTATCGTTCTTGTTTGAATCCTCCCTCGGTGCACCTCCACCTCTTACCGCATAAACTTCAGCCTCTCTCCTCTCTCTTTCAGCCTTCGCATCTTCTATCGTAAAAACATTTTTTCTTTGTGATGAAACTCTTCGAGATCCACCGACAAATCCTATTCCAATGATATTTTAAAAACTGAATCGTCCGTAATTCCTGAGATTATTGCCATCAAAACCATCGATCGGGTCGATCCACCGATGCTACTACCACATTGAATATAGTTAAGAAATCACCAAGTGATTTTCCGTTCCATTGTTTCATCGATGCTAAAGTCGTTGCATTTTTGGGTCTCACGATGTGAACCCAAAATTGCCTCATAAATCTCTCAATCAACTTCGTCCATGCCCTAATTGAGTCGCTCTCCAGTTGTCTGAACCATAGTGCTGCTATATCCACCAAATACAAAGGGAAGCACTAAGCCGTAACTCCCTCTGATTCCCCCAGTACTTCCATATGCCTCATGTACCTCGTCAAGTGAACATTGGGATCTATTCTCCCATCATACATCTCTAGCATTGGTAGTTTGAAATCTAGTGGATTCCTAGCCTTCCTGATTACAGGAGTGAAGGGACTCCTATTCACGTCCTCCAAATCTCTATTCACCAATCCTCCCTTCATAGCTCGTCCGATCATGTCTACTAACCCGTCGTTGTCATCAAGTGGTAGCCTATGTTTGCAATCTCCAACCAACTCCTCGAGTCCACGAGGGAATCTTGAAACCTATCCTTCTGGATGAGCATCCATACCCCGATCAACACTAAACTGCATAGCGCCACCTGGTACCCTTCCTGGAATTGAGCCAACATGATTCGTGGGGGTGCTCCCTAGCTCAAGGACTATTCCTGATGGTCCCACTCTATCCTGAATCCCGGTTGCTCCATGCTCCTGATCCTGATTTTGAACTGTCTCTGCCCCTGCTGCTCCAGCTTCACGATCCCTATTTCCAACATTTCATGTAGTTACGTTCTCTTGATTTTGCACTCCAGCTTGTCCAACTTGTCGGAGTAGGTTCTGCACCATCTCCTCCTGCCTTTTCAACATCCTTTCCTGCATAACATCCATCATCATCTCCATCTCATCTCTGGTGATGAAAACTGAGGTATGATTAGCTCCTGAAGAGGCCTCCCGACTTCCTTCATGTTGACTCCTTTCCGTTCTCAGTCTCCTTGTTGATTGCTTAGCCATTGCTTCCCAAAATCCGACATTTTAGCTTTCGAAATCTGTACTCCAAATCCGATATAGCTGGTACTAGTCCTTCTCAGTGAAAGCACCAATGTGTTTGCCCAAAATTGGCCACAAACCCCAAAAGTAGTTAAAGCACCAGTGTTTGCACACAAATCCTCGATATCCAAGCATAGATCTCAGATCTAGATAATGTAGAGAATAAAAATGAAGAAACAACCAAATTACAATGAAAGAAAATGGGAAAATACACAAGTTTCATAGTGGTTCGTCTATCTTTGGCCTATGTCCACTTTGAATCGATCCTTTTATTCCTTTTATATTGAAATTACAGTTACAAGCCTTTGAAATTAGTAAATAAAAGGGCAGAGTTTCGCCTAGAAAAGCAGAAGAAGATCCATTTTTAGTCGCCATAGAGCTGTAATTTATAGGTGCAGATCTAAAAATATCTGCCCCAAAACCTGGAATACCTCTTCTCATGCGTAGATGGGCCCACCAGGTCGATTTGGAGACGTTTGGAATCGATCCTGATCGATGCAAGTATAATTTTGATCGATCCAAAAATATTCCAATGAAGTTGAGATCGATCGGGGACATTCTTGAGATGGGAAGCAAGTTCCTGTGAAAATTTGGTAGCATTTGGACATGTAGAATGAGAGTTATGATCGATCCAAGTTTGTATTTCTCAATATAGGCTGGTAGCTTCGTATCCATTAATGTTTCATATCCATTACATTCCATTGCCTCGTGTCCATCATTTCGTATCGATCCCAATTGTCCATTCTGTTTGTATCGATCCCTTGCTTTACATTCCATCTTGACCACTTTGTATCGATCGATGCGAACACGATCGATACGAAGTGTGCCTCCATATCCAATAACTGCTGCCCTTCGTGTCTACCTCTCACTCTCTTCTTCGTATCGATCCCTAACATAGATCGATAAGAACCATGATAGATTGAAAGCAAAGTGCATTTTCCATATCCATACCCATGTTGATCGATACAAAAGCATCGATCTGAAGTAAATTGCCAAGCCCATGTTTTTCGATACGAACCATATCCATACGAACCGATTTCCCATGAATATTGATCCATCCATATCTTGAGCATGCGAACTCCATTTGACCTGTAATTTGTAATGCAGCCTTTCCTAGCCTTGAACATCATTCCCAAACAATCCCACCATGATTCGAACTTAATCCAATTTTGGCGGTATCGATCATTGCCCCATTTCCAATCGATCTTCAATCTTGATATCCATCTTTCTTAACCAATTTGTTGATACTTCGGCCTTGACCAAAAGGTGGGGTAATGGTTTACAAAAATATGTAATTCAATGAAATATCAATAAAACAATTTAAAATGACCGAAAATCATTTTATCGACTTTTTTATTAATAGAAGTTGTTCGAAACTTTTTATGCTTGTCTATTTAGTCAATATTTAGGTAACTAGCTACCAAAAATATTTTATGAAAAAAAAATCAAAGAAGCTTCTAAAAGTTAAGTAGTTAAATGTGAAAGGAAGTGGATATTTTCATGTGATGATAAGGTGTAAAGTGCACATGGGAAAAGCATGCAAAGGAGATAGGGGGAACCCTTTGTGGCTGGCCAAAGAGGGGGGCTTAGATTCCTTTTACACTTCATAATTTCATAAAGCTTGAGAAAATTAAAAAGATAAAAAATGGTAGTAGTGGATTAAGACTAATCCACTTTGTTCTTCACTAAACTTTCACCAAACAATTCAAATCTTTTCCAAACTTTCACCAACACTTTAGAACACCTTATGAAGCATGGATCTAAAGTAAAAAGTGGGAAAAGTGAAGAGGAAATGGGGTTTCCATCTTAGGTTGTGAGCATAAAAGTTGAGGTGAAGGCATGGCTTGGCTTGGCATGGGTGGCTAAGGGTGGTATATTTAGGCTTTTGGGTGATGGTAGGAAGTGGTTCTTTGCTCTTTTGTGCTTAAGCTAGTTGTACGCTTGGGCTTGGGTAAGTTATCTCACTATCTTTTGTATAGATATTTTGTGTGTGTGCATGCGTGTGCGTGCGTGTATGTATGTATAAATATAAAGTTAAAGCGACATTAACTAGTTAAAGTTATAAACTTTGAACCATTTTTATTTCGAAAGCAAATGACAACTTTATATTGTATAATATCACTCCTATTACTTTCTATGACATGTGACGTAGCCTTGACTTAATGTTTAAATTGTTGTTTGTGATAGAATCTTGTATTTTGATGTTTTGATCTTGACAACTGTATAATTATGTATTATATGAACTAACCATATTTATAGGAGAAGATACTATTCTACTCGATAATAGATTGAAGACCAAGAATTCAAAGAGTAGTTTCAAATTTTATAAATGGTTTGTCTACAATCTAGTTTAGTCGTTAATTATTGTTAAAATCTATCCTAGGTGGTATATGCATGCATACATGGTTTTAAAATTAATTTCAAATCATATGTACACATTAAAAATCATTTGTATTAAGTTCATAATCAAAAAGTTTTCAAAAATAAATAAATATGGCAGAAAACACCAATTGCAATCGACTGATAGGTGTTCACAGTCGACTGAAACATGCATAGGTACACAAGTACATTTGAAGGTTCAGTCCACTGAACGACCCCATTCAGTCGACTGAACCAAGTGTGTTTTCAAAAATAAAATTTGAAATTTGAAATTTTAAATATTCAGAAGACTAAAATTTTACATTAGTCGACTGAATATTCAAAACGGTTATTTTTCTGAACGGTCACCTTCTTTTAACGAACAGAAACAACCCTTGATTCAAGAGTTGTTTTCGTATCTTTTGACCGTAACTTTTCACGAACAATTACATCTTTTAAACTCTATATATAACCTTGATTTTAGTTGTTTTAATAACTTAATTCTCTGATTCTATTCCAATATTCTTAGTATCTAAAATTCTGCCATTTGCTTTCAAAACGTGTTCAAATTGCTCGCACATTCAAGCACAAATTTATTTGTGATTAAAATTACTTCCAATCTTCACGAACTACACTATATACCACTAAAGAGAAAATTATAGGAAGGGTGTACTCTAAAGACTTATCCGTGCTATCAAAAGAGCACAATCAGTCAAGAAAATTCTCTATGTTGTTGAAGTCCTATTCGGTTTCTCATGTAGTAGAAGTCCTATTCATTTGTCTAGGCGGTAGAAGTCCTGTTCGGTTGCTCAGGCGGTATAATACCTATTCTTCCGGTTTAAGAGAGGGTTGATGGTTAAATTCCAAAAAGAGTCCGGGACTGGACGTAGAACGGGAGTTTGAACCAGTATAAAAATCTATGGTGTCGTTTACTTTACTGTATACTTTTTATATTCATATTCCATACTAGTAGATAACTTAGACTATATTCTATATTACGACCCATAAGTAGAACTTTCATTTGGTATCAAAGCAAGACCATCATATAACCATAACATGGTTATTTGATACACAGTTAATATGGAAAATAACACTAACACAAGTTTTGTTGAATCTATCAAAACATTTCCAAGAACTCCACAACAAAATGGAATTGTTCGCAATTTTTCATTTCCAAGTACTCCACAAAAAATAGAGTTATAGAAAGGAAAAATAGAATACTTCAAGAATGTACTAGAACTTCCTTAAATGGAAGTACTCTACCAAAAACATTTCTGGGATAAAGCTATAGCTTCTTGTTATGTTTTAAATAGAGTTTCCATTAGACCGTTAATTAAACATACACCATATGAGCTTTTTAATGGAAGAAAACCTAACACTTCATATTTTAGAGTTTTTGGTTCAAAATGTTTATATTAAACACAAAAGATAAGCTTGGTAAATTTAATCGAAAAACTGATGAAGGAATATTCATTGGTTATTCGAAATGAAGCAAAGCTTACACAATTTATAATAAAAGAAAAAAAGTAATCGAAGAAACACTTCACATGACATTCAATGTAAATTTCAAAGTTAGTCATAAAATAGAAGATGAAGAAATTATTTCTAAATCAAATGAATCAGATGATGATTTTGAAAATATCAAAAATGGCGCCAAATCAATCCAATTTTGATTACCTCAAATCAATTCAATCAAATGGCACCTAGAACCAAAAGAGCTAGAGATCTTCCGCCGGACCATCTGAGAGCCAATAAGATCATGGCGTCTCAATGAAACCGCAGTTACTCGATTCAACGCCATGAGAAGCTTAAGAATCTTCGATGGTTCCTTCGTCAAATTTCCCAACTTCAATGCTTGCATCGTTTGTGAAACTGCTGAAGCTAGTAGGCTTGATAGCTTAATTGGTTTCGATGCCAATAATGTAAAAATCTACCCTCTTCTCATCGAACTCTTCTTCACCAACATGAACTTGGATCATGAAGATCTGGGAAACAAGGATGACTGCATTTGGACGTTGGTTTGCAGCGTCCGCATCAGCCTCCCTCTTCAACGTCTTAGTCATATTCTCCATTGTCCATCCGAAGGAGTCGACATCAATGACATTGAGGTCAACATGGACAATCGAGATGAGGTCTCTCGTCGATTTCTCTCCAATGATATGACCAATCTTAAAACCGTCACCTTGCGACTAAGGTGTGCACTTCTTCATCGTGCCCGCATCTGCTCCATTCAACCTCATATCGGGAGTTATGAGCAAGTCTACAAAAGAGACTTCCAAGCTCTCTATGCCATCTATTCCTCTCTGGCACGTGAATTGGGATAAAGTAATTCTTAATGAATTTCTAACCATCAGCCACAAGAGGAGTTACAAAACCATCTTCTACAGAGCCTATATTATGCAGATTCTCATGAATTTTAGACTCACTATCCCCAATGCTGACTTCATTACCGTTGGCGAGCTAAACTCTAAGAATTTAAGTCTTATGAGTTCGCCAAAACGCCCTTCACCTCAACAAATCATTAGCTTCCAACAATGGACGACAAATCGAGGTCAAGGGATTCCTCAACCCCATGAAACACATATCATCTCCTCTACTAAACCTTCCCATCACATCAAGAAAGAAGAAGATGACGAGATTCAAGAGCTTCACGGTGACTTTTATCCAAGGCAAGGTCTAGTCACTCTCTAATGGAATCAAAGTAAACTATATCGACGATTGGTCAACGTCGAGGAAAATGTCGTCAAGATCAATAAGAAGCTCAACTCCATCAAAGGTTTCATAAATAAAATTTGGGAGAAAATTTCCTGAACCGGCTCTAGTGCAACAAGTATTGCCAAAAATCCTCTCCTTTCACTTGGACTACATCCAAAGAGGAAGGAGAGGAAGAGGAAGAATCCGATAGTGAGGAGGTTTAGTTTTTGTTATATTTTTCTTATGCTTATGTATTTTCCTTGTTTTTGTTGTTCGTTATGTTGTCTCCATGTACATTTACTATTGTTTATGTTGTTTATTTTAATGTTGAATTAATATTGTTTCGTTGATGATTATTAAGTAATATGTTGTTTTATTTCATTTATTTGTTGTTGGTTTAAACGCAAGTTATCCAAGTTATCAAGTTTACATGTTGTTGTTCATTATCAAGTTTATTTATATTCATACTATTATTTGTTTACCATATTATCCAATTATTCCTTTTTGTCGATGACAAAAGGGGATAAGTATAAGATGTTCAGCAGGTAGATCATTTATTCAGGGGGAGCTACAATTGCTTTTTATAAATTTTTATAAACTTTTAAAGCTTACATAGTTGTCATCATCAAAAAGGGGGAGAATTTAGAATCTTATATTTTGGTGTTTTGATCTTGACAACTATATAGTATATATTATATGAACTAACCATATTTATAGGAGAAGGTACTATTCTACTCGATAATAGACCGAAGACCAAGAATTCAAAGAGAATTTCAAATTTATAAATTATTTGTCTATAGTCTAGTTTAGTAGCTAATCATTATTAAAATCTCTCCTAGGTGATATATGCATGCACACATGGTTTCGAAATTAATTTTAAATCATATACACATAATAAAAATCATTTATATTAAGTTCATAATAAAAAAGTTTTCAAAAAAAATATATGGAAGAAAACACCAATTTTAGTCGACTGAATAGGTGTTTGCAGTCGACTGAAACCTGCACAGGTGCACAAGTACATTTGAAGGTTCAGTCCACCGAAACACCCCATTCATTCGACTGAACCAAATGTCTTTTCGAAAATAAAATTCAAAAATTCAAAAATTTAGAAGACTAAATTCTTACCTCAGTCGACTGAATATTCATAATGGCTAGTTTTCTAAACGCTCACCTTCTTTTAAAGAACAGAAACAACCCTTGATTCAAGAGTTGTTTTTGTATCTGTAAATCATAACTTTTCATGAACAATTGCATCTTTTAAACTCTATATATAGCCTTAATTTTAGTTGTTTTAATAACTTAATTCTCCGATTCTATTCTAATATTCTTGGTATCTAAAATTATGCCATTTGCTTTCAAAACATGTTCAAATCACTCGCACATTCAAGCACAAATTTATTTATGATTAAAACTACTTCCAATCTTCAAAAACTACACTATATACCATATAGGAGAAGATTATAGAAAGGGTGTACTCTAAAGACTTATTCGTCCTATCAAAAGAGCACAATCAGTCAAGAAAATTCTTTATATTGTTAAAGTCCTGTTCGGTTGCTCAGGCGGTAGAATTCCTATTCAGTTTTCTAGGCAATAAAAGTCTTGTTCGGTTGCTCAGGCAATGTAATACTTATTCCTCCGAGTTAAGAGAGGGTTGATAGTTAAATTCCAGAAGGAATCTGGAACTGGACGTAGAACGGGAGTTTGAACTAGTATAAAAATCCCGGTGTCGATTACTTTACTGTTTACTTTCTATATATATTTCACACTATTAGATAACCTAGATTATATTCCATATTATGATCTGTAGTAGTACTTTCGGTTTGGATTGTATGTTGAATCTAAAATGAATATGGAATGGTCCAATAGTGATAGTCGCTATAAATGCACTTTGAATCCCCATATGTTTAAACTCGTTCTATGTGATTATTTGGGAACATATTATAATATAATATAATTTGGTTATTCTCTACAGATTATTTGGTGTATGGGGCATTAATTAATTGATTTGGAAATTTATAAAAATTGTGAAACAAAGTTGTGAAAATTAGAAGCAAAAAGGTCATTATGGATGCACTTTGAAAATGCCTTGTGTTCGGCGATTTTCAAAGCCAACTTTGAAAGACATCTTATGGGCTTATTTTTAATTTTGATAAGTAATACAAGGGTAATCATTACTAGAAAAATATAAATGTTTAAATCATTCATTTACTTGCAGAACAAAGTTGTAAAATGTTATAGCAAGATGAAGGTCGCTATATGAGCACTTTGAAATGCCTTATTTTTGGAAATTTTTATAATTAATTCAAAAGACATCCTTAGAGTTTTATTTTAATTTTTGAAAAGTATTATATTATTAATTATTACTGTAAAAATTTCATGGTTTAAACATTCACATAACTGGTTGAACAAAGTTGCGAATGTTATAGCGAAAATGGCCGTTATATGAGTACTTTGAAAATAGCTAGTCTTTAAGGAATTCCTATAGAATTTTTAAACGACATCCTTATGGGTTTCTTTTTTGTTTTAATAATTAAATTATATTTACTTTTTACTATAAAAAAGTGGAAGTTTAAAAGATTTTACAACTGGTCAAACAAAATGGCTAAATTTGGAATAAAAAGGCTGCTGTACAAACACCTTAATAAATACCTTGTTTTCAGAAATTTTTATAAATAAATTGAAAGATATTCTTAGGAGTTTATTTCCATGATTTTTAAGTACCCTAAGGGTAGTATTATTGTAAAATTTAAGTCTTAAATAATTTATATAAGTAGTGAAAACTGGTCGCGAAGATCATGCTTTTCTACGTTGTTCTTTGTCAAGGACTTTTAACAGCATTTATAAATGTTATGGTAGGTTGGTTGAGGTTTTAAGTGTCTAAAAATGATATTTAAATTTGGTATTTTTCCTTAATCTTTTTAGGAATATTTTCTAACATTGTTTTAGTATTTCAAAGTTGATTTGAAGTTTAAGTATATTTTAAATAATTATTTATGAATTTTTGAAGTAAATGAGTCATAATAAAAAACATGTTTTTTTTACTTTCATCAAATTATAAATTAGTTTGGTATAAGTAATCTTTTACATAGATATTTAAAAACTCTTTATAAGTATTTTTAATGTTTATATATACAAGTTTGGAAAAGTAGGTTAAGTATTTTGGAAAAGGATAAGAGATAGTTTTGGATTATAACACTTATGTTATAATAAATGGTTTTATAAAGTTATTAAAAGTTATACTACCTGGTTTAACAAATGTAGGTATATTTATTGAAAAGGATGCTTTAAAAATAATTATAAGTATAAAATGGATTTGGGTTTATTGTGACAATGTGTTAACAACTTTTATCTTTAAACCTTTTTTTTATTATACTTAGTAATGTAATTAGATATTTGGAAAGGATGTTTTAAAATTAATTATAAGTATGAAATGATTTTGGGTTGTTATGATTATGTGTTAGTAGAATTTGTCTTAAATCCTTTGAAATTGATTTGAGAATTTAACTAGACCTTCTAAATGGATATTTTAAAGGAAATAACAACTAACAAATATGAAATCTTTTGGAAAAAGATAGAAAAGTAAAGATTTAACTTATAAAAGAGAAATGGTTACGGTAACAATGTTAAACAACATTTTTTAACCTCTTTGATTATATTTTAAAGTAACAAATCCTGTTAAAGATTGTGAATATACTTATGACATTTGTGAAAATATACGAGTACTTTTAAAGTGTTGAAAGAGTACAAATTAATAGTAGAAATTGATAAATAAAGTTTTATTAGGTAAAGGATGTTTTATTAGTAAAAGAGGTTTTAAGTAATAAAAGTACTAATTAAATAAAAAAGGGATTAAAACTCGCTAATGTAACTTAATTGTGCATATTCGTTTATGGAAAGCATTTAATCATGTACTCAGCACTAAAAGCCGACAAAGTAAACATGTTCTATCTGTAAGAGTTAAGAACGATGTGTCTAGGCAGGGCTTGATACGAACAGTGCTCTAACCTTTTTGGCTTCCCTCTTGATCAAAGGATAGTGTGAGATGAAAAGGTCAGAAATGTATTAAGTACACAAGACTTGGTTTCCATATACAATCATCTAATTTGGACCGACTGTCAATTTGTCGACTATCGAACTTGACCAAAATAACTTAAGAAATATCTAGAAGAAACACGAGGGTTATATGGTATAGTTATCTTTGGTGATGATATACTGTACGCATAAACTCATCTTGCTCTTCTAGAATAAATGATAAGGAAATCCTTCTAGATAGAAGATGATCTCTACCCTTATGTATTGTTGGATTATTTCTGAAAGAACCAGGGTTAAGTTAACCGAAAATCTATCCATTGGTTTTGGGGCGTTCAGTAAGCGAAGGAATGTACTTATATAAGATGACTAAAAACCGTAACCACTTCAAAACAATATACATGATCTATGCTGGAATCTCTGTGGAGATTCGAGATTTGTTTGAGATGATCAAATCCATGTAGAGGTTCATGATTTGTTCATGATGCTGGAATCCATTTGGAGATTCATGATCTATTTAAGTGAGGAAGACTCATGTAAGAGATGCTGAACGTGAATTCACCATCGGTAAATGACTAAAACCAAAGTAAGGTGCATAGCCGTGGAGGGTTTAGCGAACCCAATAGAGTACATCAACTTTATATCTAAAGATGCTTATCGACGTCGTACGTTGGAGTTGATGATATTAGGTATCACATCTTTGAGCATAGACCAGCTATAGCTTTCCTTATTGTATATTTTATTTGGAGATATATGAAGCTTGAAAGGTTATCTTTGGTATTTGTGTAGGAGGTCGGATTCGACTTAATCAGAGAGATATCCACGAAAATCCTTACATATATACGAACGCGCCTTAGCGGTATTGATCATATACCTATTATTATTGTGGTGTACACGCGACATAACTATTTTATGATTTTATTCTACATGGTAGACATTACCTATTATATCGTGATATGTACGTATTAGATGCAAGGTTCTTCCGAGGGGATAACTGTTATGACATTTTGTGTAGTCTCAAAAGCACTGTTATATTTTTTCATATTTTTCTTGAGATTCTTATACCAGACTTATGTTCGACATGTGGTTTTTTCTAAGTTCCTCGTGTGCTCTTTCGAGTAATCTGAGAAAGGCAGGTTTTAGTCGGATGCTCATTAGAGCTCGAGGAAACGTGTTGGTTGTTTCACCTACTGTGGTATTCTTATTTCCGCTGCATTACTACTATATATATTAGCAATTGCGAAGATATGTTTTTATAACTGTCCGGGCTGATGATAGTATTTAGAATTGTAAATCTGAAATGCTATGCATCTTAGAGTGATAGTCTATACTATCTTATGATATTATAGGTTATCGTTCTGCTGTGAGATTTTGATATTGCGTTCTCTTTTTTCTTTCTCTATTTCCTTTTTCTTTTAATTTAACTTAACAACCCCTCTTTCAGGAACTTGGATGTTCTGAACAAGAATACGTGAATGTATTGGTGTCGACATTTGGGGGTCGAAAAGGCAGGTCGTTACAGAATGGTTCATACCGAGGTGTAAGTGAACTAATGATCCAATCAACTTGTAACCCATTGCTTATCTATATGTTTAACTATGAGAGCCTATTACTATAGCCCTTTATCATTAGTACATAATCATCTACTTTTCGTCCTTTGGTCATTTGATATTGAACAGCTTCTTCATAAGCTCATACCCTACAAAACATGACTGTTCACTAAACAGAGACTTAAGACTATTAAATGTCTCATGAACATACATGTTTTCATGCTGCCTCTGCAACAGCCTGTCCCACATAGACAACATTAATACCTGGGGGATCTCTAGGTCAGAAACTCATTTCTCATAAGTAAGTCTAAGTTCGAGGTCTGTATCATCAGCAAGTTGTTCTTTAGGATCACATGTAAGAGATGTCCAAAGTCATTTGTAGGTCAACGATATCCTAATTGCTCTTTGCCAAGCATTATAGTTGGGTTTGGTAAGCTTATCACTTTTAAAATATAGTTTCGCAGTTGCTATTTTCTGCAAGTTTTAATTGGTGGATTATTGGGATACTATTATAGTAGATGTTCTTATAATATTAGCAAGGTTAAACTTTGTGTTCCATTTTATTAATAAGCTCCCACTAGTTTTTTATGTTTCACAAACCATAAGTCGAAACATAGAAGTCTTTCGACTTAACTAGTAGGTGTAAGGACTCATCTGTCTTTGAATTCCGACCTTGAGTTTGCTCAATAAGTCATAGCTCCATGGACGATGGATAACTCCTTATTTTTATATCATATGCATCTTCGAACCCCTAGTACCTTATCCTAATTTCACTTTGCCCTTGAGTTTGCTCAACAAACCAAAATGAAATCACTCACTCGTACCTGCCATGTCGCGATGACCTAACTATAATATATGTACTATGAGTTTGCTCAACAAATGCATACATTATCTTATCTTCTCAATTCAATACTTTAATAATACTACACATAACATCCATACCTTGAGTTTGCTCAACAAATAAGGAGTTTGCAAGTAATATATATATATATATATATATATATATATATATATATGGTAAAGGATGTCATTATATTAAAAATTCACAATCTTCAATATATTATTTAAATTGATATAAAATTATAGAATAATGTATTTCTAGTGAAATACCCTCGTAATTCTAGCGTTAGACACATGTATTTATTCCTTAAGTCTATTTAAGGTTTCTTTGATGTTCAACCTTGTGTTCATACATTCATATTATATAAGTTCTACTGTATAAATTTTATATTTTAATCGACTTATATAAAAATCTTATATATAACCTATATTGATTAAATCTTGTTTAATTAATTTTACTTAATGAAATATTTAATCAATTAATTATTATTTAATTTTAACATATAATATTAAATATTTACATACAATAGATTTTATAGTAATATACATATACCATATATATGTATGTATTATAAATTTATAGATTAAAATTTAAATAATTTATTTAATTAAATAATTTTAATAAAATTTTATTAATTTCAAAAAATCATTTTATATATATACATGTATAATTATATCGTCTTAAACATTTCAACACTCTATATTATGCATGCATATACATATATTATTTAATTAACTCATTAATTAGTTTAATTCTTTTATTAATCTTATTAACATAAAAAATTTGAATTTAACCTACATTATTTTCAAATATTTTGAAATTTTTTAGTATATTATAACTTTTATAACACGCATACATATAGATATTATTTTAAATTTAACTTTTAGTGGCCTGGCCAAAAACATTTAACTTTTAGATTAAAAATCCATATTTTTAATTTTCAAACAATTTTAAAAATTAGCCCAATGCCCTGTAGGATCGATTTCACCCTAGAGGGGGGGGGGGGTGAATAGGGTGATGATATTAATTATAAAAATTAATTGCGGAAGCTTAAAAAATTATTTCAACACAGATCACAGATTAATAGCAGCATAGAAAAATAGCAGAATAATAAAATGCAGAGATAGAACGACACAGAATTTACCCAGGTTCGGCAAACCCCTGCCTACGTGCTGCCCCCAAGGTTTCTACTAGAAATTAGATAGCCACACGCTTACACACGTAAACTCGCGACACCCGCTACTGACTAACCTAACTCTACGCTCAAAACCCTGCCACAACTCAGCCACTGAGTTGCGAATTCTCAAGCTACGCCACGTAGTTTGTCCCCTAGTCACACGACTAGCAAATACAACGGTTTGAAAAGAATTTTAAAATTAAAAACAAATTTAAAACAAAAAACAATTAAAAAACCTTAATTAAAAAATAAAAACCCCTTATACTAAGCAAAGAAAACACCGGCCCCATTTTATTTCTTTTATAATATTTGCGGCTCGTTTCCTTTGAGATAGTGGCGGCTTCTTCGATCACAATTAGGGCTTTCGTCCTTCGATCAAAATTAGGGTTTCCTGATGTCGGTTTATTTCATTGCTCTTGTCGATTGATATTGATGCTCTATTGATCAGCTGCTTGGAGTCGCACTCGGCTGCTTCTCTTGATTGTTCTGTGAAATTAGGGTTTTGATGAAGTCGGCTTGGTTGCTTCGAGATGATCAAATTCGTCTTTTCTTCTGGTATGTTATTTGTTTCTTTCGCTTTCAGGATTGATTACTTGAATTCGATTGTTCGCTCATGCCTATGATGATAATTTGGTGCTGGTATTTATATGAATACCAAGACACTTGAGTTTGTTCGTATCAATTCGATACTTTCCAAATTTTTGCTTTCCTGATATATATTTGCCTTGATGCGTACGGCTTTGATTTTGAAGCGTTCAATTTATTCTTGGTTGATACGGAAAAAACTTTCCTCTTTTACTTTGTGACTTTTTCAAACATACGTTTTTGATTTTTTAATAGTATACATTCACGAATCCCCTTCTTAACTTCTGTATGTTTCCATGATTTCGTCTTGGACTTGAGACCATTTCTGCACTGTTGAATTTTGTTCATCCACTGTGGCTTTCGACTTTACATTCTCTGATTGTTTCATTGTTTTCTCGGCATAGACATTTTTATTATGATATTGTACTTGCTGATGTTTGTTGGTTTAGTTGTGCACTTGCCCGGCCATTTAAACTGCACTTGTACTTCTGGTTGGTCTGCATCTTATGGTTGCCACTGTGTTGCATTGAGCTCGACATTTTCATCATTATGGTGACTGACCATCTTATCTCCGTTGAGTTCCTGTAGTTGCATTCACTTCATTGTCACTGTTGCTTTGAGTAGTTAACTGCATCACCATATAGCAGTTGCTCGGCCCTGTCTTGATTCACTGTTTGTTATTCTGATGTTTGTTGCAGTCCATGTTGCATGCATGTTTTCCTGTGTTCATGCTTGTGACATTCATGCTGTTTGCTTCATGTAGCTGTTGGTCTGACTTGAACTTGATATTGTGGTATTTGCTGTTATATCACTTCGAATTGCATATTTCTTCCAGTCTTCAGTTTGTACACTTGGGCTTGTAGTTGATGTTTATAAATTCATTGATGTTGCCCTGCTCCCTGACCTTTGTTGCCTCTGTTTATTTGTCTGCACATGTTTCATTTGCACTCTGATGCATTCTGGAGTTGGTCTTTGTTCACTGTGTCACTTAGGTGCATTTGTTTGCACTGTGCATTGACTTGAGCTTCTTGCTTCACTTCTGATCTGATGCTGAGTCTTGCTTAGTCTTGAGCACTGCACTTGTATATATTCACTATCACTTGCTCTTAGCTTGGAGTTGCATCTCTGAGTTGAACTGGTAACCCATGTACATGCTTTTTGATACATGTAAGAACTATCTCTGTCATTTGCTTAGTGCATTGTGCATTTGTTTTGGACTTGCAGTTTGAATTGCATTGAGTTGAGTCAAATTTGCAGTGATGGCTTGACCTTTGCACTTTGTTTGTTATTTCGTGCCTTCTTGAATTTGTGTAGACTGTGCATTACACTTGAGTTGAATCCAGTTTTACAACTCGGGTTTGACCTTGTGTTAAAGTCGAGATTTTATTTATGTTGCACCTGAGTTGAACCCGTCTTTTTATTTGGGTTTGACCTTGTGCTCACCTGTCCTGTAACATTATCAAGTGTATACTGGTGTGCACTGCCTTGTGGCATGTACAGTGATACACTGTGCATGTCACATTGTTCGTGTGTGATGAATTCAAATGTAAATGATGACGAACATCCCAAATAACTGAGGCAAATATTATTTTCAATATCCATATTTTATTTTATATTGCAAAAATATTTCTTTTTCAATTTTACTGCGTTATTGAATATTTTTGCAGATTGTTCGGATGCTGGATTCTAACTGGAATGAAGTTGAAGATAAAATACGAGTGTAAGTGATATGTAGTGAGGAATTTATGTAAATTTAAATTGTGATGTAATTGTAATCAAAGTTGTATATGTATAGTTAGAGCTTGAATTTGTACTATTCAAAAATGTAATAAATATTTGTTTAAATAAAATTTCTGTTTGAATTCAAATTCCGTGTATTTAATTTTATTCAGCAAATATTTATTTAATCTATGAAAAATAAAATAGTACATTAACATATACATTTAAACGAATGTATATATGTTTATTATCATCAAACAAAAATCATATAAGCGCATATTCAACAATCTCCCTCTTTTGATGATAACAAACATATATTTAGGATTTTGGAACATATTAAATGTATTTGATGATTCCACCATTTAAATGCTTGCATCCCCTATTTAAATGCTTCATCTTTACTAAACTCCCCCTTCTTATATGCATAGTAGTATAAGATTTATTTGCCAAAATCCAACATTTCTCTCCCACTTTTGTTACCAGCAAAAGAATGATAGTGTTAGAGAAAATAGAGATAAAGTGATCGATATTAATTCAACATTAAAACTCAATTGAATATAAATTTAAATTTCAATAAAAAAATCAAACAAAAATCATAATTACCCTCGTTAGGCGCATATTCCACTTTTAGAAGTAATGGAAATGATGTCATCATATAAAACCATACAGTTGTATCTATTTGTGGTACAATTATATCAGGAATTTGAATATCTACTAATCATGCATAACCGTTAGGACTTCAAATGAGATTAGTAGTATTCCAATTTAATTTTAAAAATGAATTCAAGTATCTTCTAATCACGCATAACCGTGAGGACTTTTAAATGGGATTAGAATCAACTTGTTTATCTAATAAATCGATTTTGATATGCGATCCATACATACATAACCGTGAGGACTTTTAAATGAGCATGGAAGCACGTAACAAATTCCAAGTAATTCACCCATGCATAACCGTGAGGACTTTTAAATGAGAGTGAATACTTTGGATTTTATTTTGTTTTATAAAATGAAAAACGAATGATTCCTGTTTAAAGTACCACATATCGACAGACTATATTGAATTTTTGACGAGCGATGGTTGATAGAAATATGATAGACATAGAAATGGTTATGGAATCTTTACCCAACAAAAAGTTTTATAACTCTTGTTTGAATTTCTAAAGAAATTTACTAATTATACCGTCTCGAGTCATAATATATGATCAATATTAGCACTCATCACTCATTCAATCACTATTCATCTTTTTGATAATCATAAGGAGTCAGATTAGTCAAAATAGCCATTTAAAATCAAATTCAAACATAATCATGAAACCAATTTTTCAAAATGACTAGTCTGAAAATATGGTCAAAAATGATTTTCTCGAGGGGGTTTTATAAGAAAATTTTCTGCTATTCGAAAATTATTTGAAATGAAAAATATGCAGATATTTTCTTTGAAAAATGATGCAGTAACTAAATATCTCAAAAATCACGTTCAACTAGTAATTTTTCTATCAACTGGATTACCAGTGTAATCTGCATCTGAATTTCTTTTTCACTTAAAATTATCATTAATTGAATTTGATTGACCAGACCATGAAGAGTGAACCAAAAAATTTCATACTCAATTTTAACAGCAATTTAAACGACATCCTCTTGAATTTGAAATGAGCCCGTGTTAATAACCAAAAACCGTGAATATAGGGTTAGCCAAATTATTACCAAATGTATTATTTATCCAACAAAACACTATTTTTAATCCAAAATGATATATATGAAGTAATTCAAAGAATCTAGAGATTATTATAGTGTTTTCGGCATAAGAATATAATTGGCCAACTATGTTGAATAAGTCAAAGTCAAAAATCATCATCTTTTCATCATCTTAATATTGGCTGATTCTAATTCAGAATATGGTGCAGATTATCACATTTAATATATCGTTCAAATAAATATACCATTACCTGTTTTTCCTTTACGATATTTTTCGTTGTTATCCATTGTGATTCTGTCACCTTTATAATAGGCTAAGGAACTTTGCTTTGTCGCCCGTTGTGTTTCTGGAACAGCCAAAAATCCAGAAAACACTGTTGTTGTTCCTTAGCCTGCCACCACGCCTACACGGGAAAAGATTTATGTGACCTATTTATTTTTATAGGTCCATGGTTGTTAGTGGCAGAAGATTTAGAGAAATAATTTTGTGGAGACCCAAAACTGTTTATATATGTTTCTTTTGGCACCCAAATTGGTTTAACTTTGAGAGATTTTATATTTGTGCCTTTTGGAACCCAAATTGATATGGTTTTCACATGTTTGGGTCTATACCAACAATTATTGCGATCGTGTCCATATTTTCTACAAATTGTGCACATGGAATTTTCTTGATTAATATCGCTTTCAACATTTTCAGATGGATTATATCCAAGTCCTTGTCTAGCTGTATTAACAGTTTGCTTCCCTAATAGCAGATTCAACGATTTCTCACTTTTTGAAAATTTATCTAAAGTTATTGATAATTGTTGGACTTGTATTTTGAGAGATTCATTTTCGTTCAATAATTGTGTGCACTTTTTGATAGAATTTTCTCTCCTAGTATTTTCGTTCTCTTCCAAAATCAGAATTTCATTTTCAAGTGATTTTATATTAATTTCTGATTTTTTTAATTTCTTCTTCGAATGTTGGACACTTATCACACTTAGGGATCCTACTTTGATAGGTTTTAACTAATTGGTCAAGTTGTTTATTTAAATCTATCAAAGTATCTTTTTTTGATTCAAGTTTTTCATACTTCTCCCTAAGTCGTTCAAAACAACCATTCACTTCATGGAAATATATAAGTAATTCCGAATGAGAAAGTTTTGATACCTCACTTGGCTCGTCATCATCACTGTCAGTTATTTCACCATGAAGACACAAGTCTGCTATTTCATTCTCACTGTTAGCACTTTGATTATCTTCATCACTTGTATTCCACGTGGCAGCAAAACTTCTCCTTTTTGATTTCTTTTCAAAGTCGCGTCGAGTTTGAGGACAATTGGGCTTTATGTGTCCGGGTTGGTTCCACTTATGACAAATGATCTTTGGTTCTTCTGGATTGTCTAATATTTTATTTATTCTGCTTTTCAATCTTTGATTTAGAGCTGGATTTCCGTATTTGTAATTCCACCTTTTGACTTTCTTTATTATCAGCTCTAACTCCGCTGCTCCGTCATCATCGTCATCACCATCACTTTCTATTGTTCCTTTGAGAGCCATAGATTTCTTGCGAGTATCTCCTCCTTCACGCTCTTCCTTGAATTTCATTTCTAGCACATAAGTGGTGAGATTTCCGATGAGTTCTTCGACTTTCATTTGTTTCAAATCTTTTGATTCTTGAATGGCAGTCACTTTGGCTTCAAAGCTTCGTGGAAGGACTCTGAGTATTTTTCGGACTATCTCCAACTCCATGTATGATTTTCCAAGAGCTTTTGATTTTTATACGATATTGGAAAGTCGTCCATGCATCTTTTTAACATTTTCTTCCTTTTCCATTGTGAAATTTTCATATTCGCTGCTTAGCATGGCAAGGCGAGATTCCTTCACTTGAGATGTTCCTTCGTGAGTCACTCTAGTGTGTGCCATATTTCCTGCGCAGTTAGACAATGTGAGACACGATTAAATTCAAATTGATCCAATGAACATATAATAGAATTCATAGCTCTAGCATTAGCATTTTGTAATTTATTTTCTAGTTCTGTCCATTGATCCATCGGTTTATCTATTTGCTGATTGTCTACAATTATAGTTGGTGCTCTATAACCTGTCTCAACAATGTTCCAAGCGTCGATGGTTTTTAGAAAAATTTTCATTCTATTTTTCCAATAAACATATTCTCCATTGAACATTGGTGGTCTGACTATGGACTGACCCTCAGCAAAACCATTATTAAAAGAAGCCATTTTAAAAATTCAAACTTTTAAACAAAACTGATTTTTGAAAAATGAATTTTTAAAACAAAAAATTGACTTCTATTCCTAGCTCTGATACCGCTTGTAGGATCGATTTCACCCTAGAGGGGGGGTGAATAGGGTGATGATATTAATTATAAAAATTAATTGCTGAAGCTTAAAAAATTATTTCAACACAGATCACAGATTAATAGCAGCATAGAAAAATAGCAGAATAATAAAATGCAGAGATAGAACGACACAGAATTTACCCAGCTTCGGCAAAACCCTGCCTACGTGCTGCCATCAAGGTTTCTACTAGAAATTAGATAGTCACACGCTTACACACGTAAACTCGCGACACCCGCTACCGACTAACACAACTCTACGCTCAAAACCCTGCCACAACTCAGCCACTGAGTTGCGAATTCTCAAGCTATGCCACGTAGCTTGTCCCCTAGTCACACGACTAGCAAATACAACGGTTTGAAAAGAATTTTAAAATTAAAAACAAATTTAAAACAAAAAACAATTAAAAAACCTTAATTAAAAAATAAAAACCCCTTATACTAAGCAAAGAAAACACCGGCCCCCTTTTATTTCTTTTATAATATTTGCGGCTCGTTTCCTTTGAGATAGTGGAGGCTTCTTCGATCACAATTAGGGCTTTCGTCCTTCGATCAAAATTAGGGTTTCCTGATGTCGATTTATTTCGTTGCTCTTGTCGATTGATATTGATGCTCTATTGATCAGCTGCTTGGAGTCGCACTCGGCTGCTTCTCTTGATTGTTCTGTGAAATTAGGGTTTTGATGAAGTCGGCTTGGTTGCTTCGAGATGATCAAATTCGTCTTTTCTTCTGGTATGTTATTTGTTTCTTTCGCTTTTAGGATTGATTGCTTGAATTCGATTGTTCGCTCATGCCTATGATGATAATTTGGTGCTGGTATTTATATGAATACCGAGACACTTGAGTTTGTTCGTATCAATTCGATACTTTCCAAATTTTTGCTTTCCTGATATATATTTGCCTTGATGCGTACGGCTTTGATTTTGAAGCGTTCAATTTATTCTTGGTTGATACGGAAAAGCTTTCCTCTTTTACTTTGTGACTTTTTCAAACATACGTTTTTGATTTTTTAACAGTATACATTCACGAATCCCCTTCTTAAATTCTGTATGTTTCCATGATTTAGTCTTGGACTTGAGACCATTTCTACACTGTTGAATTTTGTTCATCCACTGTGGCTTTCGACTTTACATTCTCTGATTGTTTCATTGTTTTCTCGGCATAGACATTTGAATTATGATATTGTACTTGCTGATGTTTGTTGGTTTAGTTGTGCACTTGCCCGGCCATTTAAACTGCACTTGTACTTCTGGTTGGTCTGCATCTTATGGTTGCCACTGTGTTGCATTGAGCTCGACATTTTCATCATTATGGTGACTGACCATCTTATCTCCGTTGAGTTCCTGTAGTTGCATTCACTTCATTGTCACTGTTGCTTTGAGTAGTTAACTGCATCACCATATAGCAGTTGCTCGGCCCAGTCTTGATTCACTGTTTGTTATTCTGATGTTTGTTGCAGTCCATGTTGCATGCATGTTTTCCTATGTTCATGCTTGTGACATTCATGTTGTTTGCTTCATGTAGCTGTTGGTCTGACTTGAACTTGATATTGTGGTATTTGCTGTTATATGACTTCGAATTGCATATTTCTTGCAGTCTTCAGTTTGTACACTTGGGCTTGTAGTTGATGTTTATAAATTCATTGATGTTGCCCTGTTCCCTGACCTTTTTTGCCTCTGTTTATTTGTCTGCACATGTTTCATTTGCACTCTGATGCATTCTGGAGTTGGTCTTTGTTCACTGTGTCACTTAGGTGCATTTGTTTGCACTGTGCATTGACTTGAGCTTCTTGCTTCACTTCTGATCTGATGCTGAGTCTTGCTTAGTCTTGAGCACTGCACTTGTATATATTCACTATCACTTGCTCTTAGCTTGGAGTTGCATCTCTGAGTTGAACTGGTAACCCATGTACATGCTTTTTGATACATGTAAGAACTGTCTCTGTCATTTGCTTAGTGCATTGTGCATTTGTTTTGGACTTGCAGTTTGAATTGCATTGAGTTGAGTCAAATTTGCAGTGATGGCTTGACCTTTGCACTTTGCTTGTTATTTGGTGCCTTCTTGAATTTGTATAGACTGTGCATTTCACTTGAGTTGAATCCAGTTTTACAACTCGGGTTTGACCTTGTGTTGAAGTCGAGATTTTATTTATGTTGCACCTGAGTTGAACCCGTCTTTTTATTTGGGTTTGACCTTGTGCTCACCTGTCCTGTAACATTATCAAGTGTATACTGGTGTGCACTGCCTTGTGGCACGTACAGTGATACACTGTGCATGTCACATTGTTCGTGTGTGATGAATTCAAATGTAAATGATGATGAACATCCCAAATAACTGAGTCAAATAATATTTTCAATATCCATATTTTATTTTGTATTGCAAAAATATTTCTTTTTCAATTTTACTGCGTTAGTGAATATTTTTGCAGATTGCTCAGATGCTGGATTCTAACTGGAATGAAGTTGAAGATAAAATATGAGTGTGAGTGATATGTAGTGAGGAATTTATGTAAATTTAAATTGTGATGTAATTGTAATCAAAGTTGTATATGTATAGTGAGAGCTTGAATTCGTACTATTCAAAAATGTAATAAATATTTGTTTGAATAAAATTTCTGTTTGAATTCAAATTCTGTGTATTTAATTTTATTCAGCAAATATTTATTTAATCTATGAAAAATAAAATAGTACATTAACAAATACATTTAAACTAATGTATATATGTTTATTATCATCAAACAAAAATCATATAAGCGCATATTCAACATGCCCAATTCAGATTGGGCCTTTCTTGTTAGGGGCAACCTTTGAGATCACTTCACTTTTCAGTCTAGGTCAGTAGCCAGGAAGGTCATGGTACTAGATTACGCAAAGCCAAGCCTAGATACTACCTTTTAGATACCGTAAGCTTAATTGGCTAGCACTAACATAGCTAATTTAGTCTATATAGACTACTGGGCTCTAATATAATTGTTGGAACCAGGCCAGTCAAAAGTGTGGTAATTGGGTAAATTCTAAAAAATAATTTCCATTTGGACCTTCATTAGGCCTATGTGGTCAAAATTCATTTAGAACTTTTCTAAATAATCTTTTGAATAAAATCTTTATTTTATTAAAATTATATAAAATTTGCTTAATTTGATTATAAATTGTTTGTATATTATGATGAGCGCATCAGATACACCCATATGTAAAATTGCAAGTGCAATATATGAGAAGTGTACATAGTTAATGTGATCATTGTTTAGATGTTGGGATTTATGCCTCAACAAACACATTTCCCCTTTATATACGCCCTATTGTCCATAACAAGAAAGTTTTTTTTATTAAATATAAATACACACACACACTTATCCGTATATGTGTTTGTACACACACACATATTAATAGTTTACATTGAAATAGACTTTATTATATTACATGTAATAATCAATTGAATACAATGTCTAATTAAAGTAGTTCAAAAACCAACTGCTATAAATTACATAAACCCCCATTTGAAACTTTGAGTTAAATACACATACACACACATAAATACACACACACACGCATAAAAACCAAAATAAAACTTGAATGAAACAAAATAAAAATTATATTCAAATAGTTTGTGAATTAGATTGTTTGCCTTTTAAACAAAGATCCAATACTTGTTAAGATATAATTGTACAACAAGAAGTAAATCACTAAACTAATGTTTCCCTATTTATTTTAATTAGCAAAACTTTTTTTAGAATATCTAAACATAAGACAATTAAGTCATCAAATTATGCTGTCAAATAATTATTTAATGAAATTATTTTGAAGTTTTTTTCACATAGCAATTTATATGTAAACATTCAAATCTAAATCTTATAAAATAAAAATCGACTTATTAACAAGATTGTTCCAATTTTTAAAAAATAATAACAAAATCAAACGACATAGGCATATACAATATCATGAGAAGAAAATCTAGATCTAGGTTAAATATAAGATAAATAAACATAAAAATAGAAATGAATAAAATTATTATTGGTTATAACAAACAAATAACATAGATTATTGCATAATTTTCTAATTAAATCAAGATGATAAGAGTATACTGTTGATTCGAAAAGGGAAAATTAAGACATTCAAGTCATAATACAAAATCACATATGAATAAAAGGTAGAGATAAAGAATAGAGAGATGTAAACAAAATTAAAAGGTATATAAGAAAAATATAGAATTACCTCAGGATAGAAGCCAGGAGAAACATTATGAATGATAGAATAAATTCTAGATCCAATAGGTCACTTTCTAGATTTGCATCAACCAAGAGATAACCACCTATTTCTGTTTAATTTTGCTTGACTATGTTTTGGAAAATTGAAGCTATAGCTACCATTATAATTTATCCTTGATGTTTCTATATCGAAAGAGAAAGAAAATGATAGAGCAATATCTAATTGAAGGAGGAAATGAATGTGTAATAAAGATATGGGCATTTTCTTTCCTTCAATCAAGATTCCACTTTCATTTCAAATTAAAAAAATCACTCCATTTCTCGATATCACGATCGACCATCATGTGTGGGATTTGGGTCCAATTTTTTTCCAAAGTTTAATTAGTATTATCATATTTAAATCCAATTTAAATATCCTATCGATATCGTATACTGATACACGCATTTATAGCATTTATATTCACATGTTATTAATGTAAATCAAAAAAATCAAATAATAAATATTTTAACAATTAATATTTCATAAATATTAATTATCTAATGCTTATTTTAGTATTTAATCCGTTTAAATTGAATTTAAACATTCTATTGATATCATGTATCGATATGCAAGTTTATAACTTTTATATATGAAAATTTACTAAATACCGATGGCATATAATTAATTAAATTAAATTTTATAATTAAAATTTCATGAATATTAATTAATTTAATTAATTTTCAATAATTAAAAATTAATTAAATCATGTAGTTTATTTGGAATATTTATCATTTCTGTTGTGCGACTCAAAGGTGTAAATTTAATCAACGATTAATATTGAACAATTCAAATATTAACAATCACACATCGCCTTAGGTGTGACATTTTGACTGAATTTATCGCTTACGCGTCCTTTGGTAAATTCCAATTTTACTTATTAAGTATTACCCATTAGTGACAATTATTTATACTAATTCTCTTCATCAAAACTATATCACTTTGGACTTGTGGATTTTGGTAATGGTCAAAATTCTAATATCATCCATATTCAACCATATAGTCAAAACACAAAGTCCTTGGTTTAATAACAATAAATATTATTAACCAAACTACCATGGTCAGAGATTTGGACTTTGAGTTGACTTCAGTTGATCGCATGTAACACTCCTAATTTTTATTTAACATTATTCAATACGTTTTATTGGACAAATTAAATAGAATAATATAAATAATTAAGGAAAATGAGATTTAGGTAATTAATAAGGTCGCACCTTTATAAAATAAGTAAAATTGTTTCAAAGACTAGACATATAAGAGAATGAATGAGAAGGGCAATTTAGGATAGACCAAACCTTTTGCCTTAAAACTTTTCCCCTCATTTTCATTCTCGCTTTTACCATTCATTGCAAAACAATTAAAGGAAAGAAAAGAGATGCCGACCATTTACAAGCAATAGAAAGTCAAAGTCTAATGATTCAAAGGGAAAAAACTTAGGGATTAAATGCTACATTGCATCTCAACTCCAACATTTGATTTAGGTATGATAACGGCTCCATCTCTTTTAATTGCTTTTGAATTCGCTTTTAGGTAATACCCGAATCTTTCTTATTTGATTTGTTAAGATTTAGCTAGATAACCATTGTTTGGATAGAATAATGGTTAATGGAAAATTATGGAATTTATATGAAATGATTTAATCCAGTTTTAGGGTAAAACCTGTTATTTTTTCTCCAAACAACTTGATTTTCAAATATGTGAGGTAAAATGATATTTTAGAGGTGGATTTTTAATTTCATAATTTTCAAGGCTAGAATAAATATTTTATGAATTTCCTAAGATGGAAATTGCTTAATTTTGGATTTTAATTGTTTAAGATTATTAAATATGGTTTTTGGATTTGAAATTTTTTATATGTTAAAGAGAAGGACATTCTCTAATTTCTTTAAATCAAGTGATTTTAATTTATTATAAGTTTATTATGCTAGATAAGCATATAAATGGATTCATTAAATAAGTGTATTAATTAATTATTTTACATATATTTTGGAATTTGAAAATATAGAATGGTAGATTTCTAAAAAGTTTTAGGTAAGGAGATTTTATTAACCAATAGAAATTTTACAAAGTGTAAGGTATGGTGAAAAGTATTTACTTTTAACAGAAATAAATCAATTTTCATATTAGTTACAATTGATGCCATGTCGCATGCACCTCTTTGAGCCTACTGAGATGCCGCGTCTATGAAGGTCAACGTTGATGAAGGATGAAGCATGTGATAAATACTTAAGTATTTATGAAGCGGCTTCTTCAACATCGAAGTGGACAATGGATAAGTGGCGGCATGACGTCTTCGTGATCCATTTAAGAATTTTAAAAGCTTTAATAGTCGACCATAACGACATCGCATATCTTCACCATTGTTATAAATGATGCTGCGGCTAATCACTACATTGTTTTCAAGGCTAAGACAGTGATGCAGATTTTATTGATTCGTCCTTATAAGCGAAGAGGCATAATAGCCAAAGCGATTTAAATATATAAAGGTTATACAACATCGACGAGGGCCTTGGGGATGATGCCCTTGGCCATGACATCACACTTCCTTTTAAATGCCAAAGATGCTTGCTTTTATGTTAACCAAAACTGTTTTCACAAGGGGCGAAGAGACCTAGGTTTTAAGAGGGTTGAAGTCCCTATGTCATCGGCGGATAGCCATATACCTTATAAAAGTGAAAGCTTTGTTTAAATAGGCATATTGCCTATAATTTATGGAAGTCGACAACGTCATCTTTGACATGATTTTATACTTAAAAGGATTTAAGTTCGGTTTTCCCTTAGGTAGAGGGTCAATGAGGCATAGCATGACATGAATGTCACCTATCTTCATTTAAGGCGGAAAGCCTATGTTTTCTATAGGAACAACGTCCTTGGGGATACCAATGTCGTTTTAAAATATGAACTTCGATGTTGTTCTATACTAAAGTAAAGAATGGCGAAGAGCGTTATGTTTTATGTTTGACTTTAAATTCTTGAGGATACCAATATTAATTTAAATTATTATTCCGACACTATTATTTGGGGATACCAATAAGTATAGACTTCGACATGGTACACTTGGGGATACCAATGTATGTGCCTTTAAATGTTAAATTATAAGGGGAATGAACCCAATTGAGGACACCAATAGATATGGGTTAATCGTGTGGAGAGCATGGTTAAAGAGAATCATGTGGGTAACATGGGTTAAATAGAGACATGTGGGTAACATTTGTTAAAAGGCCAAGTGATGGATTCATAATCCTTGGGAAACTATGGACTATGAGATAGGTAGTCTACATCACGCAAGAGGTGGATAGTCTTTATGAAAATAATGAAGAGTTCATGGTCTTCTTAGGAAAACTATAGGATGCGTGATGGATAATCCACATCATTTTAAATAAAATTAAATATGTGTGATGGATAGTCCACAAAATTTTAAATGGTTAAACCATATAAGATGGATAGTCCATATAATTCTGAATAAGTTTAAATGTGAGATAGGTAGTACACATAATTATAAGATGGGTGGTTATACTGAAATAAGACAGATAGTCAGTTTAAATTATGACGGATAGTCATTTGAAATAAGATGGATAATCTAATGAATTGGGATGGGTAATCCAAATGTATTGCATAAATATAAATGCTATTTTCTATGTACTAACCATTGTGGTTATAAGAGCATAGCATATGGTTGTTATGTTTTGATGAGATATTAGCGACGGGAAACCATTCCGCTCAACGGCGTGGTCTCAGTAGATATCTATGTGGTTCGAGATGGTAGGTTATTATTCACATCAGACTGTTGTCCGACCCAAAGTTTTGTTTCCACATAAACTTTCGGATACTCATTTGAGTGGGTCGGGATAAAGGCTTTTGGGTTCCAGTTAGGCGAATAAGCTTCGGGCGATATGCAGGAGACAATCTAGCTATTAAGAACTTTATTTATTTCTGCTATGCAGTTTGGTTTTATATGAATGTAATGACAAAGTTGTATAATTACCAAGTATATGACTCTGATCAACCAAGGGGAAATCTTTATATATTGCTTTTGAAGTATTTTGTAATAATTAAATTTTCTCAAAACGTGGGATCATGAATGGAGTTATGTAATATCATTTATGAAATGAAAGGTGAAAATTTGTTATTAAACCATGTTAGAATCTTTTTTCATATTTATGTGCTTTTGATTATTGATATGATTAACATAGCCGCATTTTATGGTTGATAATTAGTTACTATAAATGACTGCAGTATCCGTAGCAGTTGGTTTTAGGCCTTAGAATAGAGGATGTTACACTGTGATACTAACCCCATATAACTAAGAAGACGAATCCTCTTTTGAATAGTGTTTCACATCCAATACTTCCACTCGACCCAACTATAGTTATTTGATGGATTCTTTGCCATGATTTGAGTATAATTAAAGTGGAACTTTCATATTGAAGATCGAAAGTATTCTCAAATCAAGATAACTATAAATCAGTCACATTGATATTTTCTGTTAGACCTTAGTTATATTAACCAATAAAAAACTATTGAGCGAGTTATCCAATAACTATCAGTACGTAACCCCTGGTGCCCCCAGCAGTCATGGGTAATATAATGCCCAACATGTGGAGAGTATTACGTACTCTAGTCTCAACCGACGCATCGATGTGCAGTCTCGATGCATCTTGACTAGGAAATATTTAAAATGATGTGTTTATTACATTGTTATGCAATACTCATGATTACAACTATTTGTAATTACTGTCACAAACACACCATTTATGGATTTTCTATTAAATATATTTTAAGCAAACATTTAATTATTTATAAGACATTATAACAAATAAACAACAGAAAGAAAACACCTTTTTGTGAATGGGAATTGATTACAGAGTTAATAATTCATAATAAATTACAGAACTGTCCTTCAGCATACCCTTAACTCCATCTTAAATTACTATTTCAGCATTAATCTTAACAAATTATCTGATCAGCTCTCAACCGTATACACGTACCTCATATTGGTGAATAATCATGTGTGTCTAGCTTTCTCCAAGAGCCTTTCTCACATGATCCCAGTGCTACTCCTATGGTGTTTGGTTGCCTTAATGGCCATCGTGATTCAATATCCATCTAGTGCAAGACTATGGTATACAATGATCATGACCCTGCAAGTGCCCTAATGGTAACAAACTACTGGCCTATGTGGCAGGAGGCCAATGGCTCTCAGCCATGGCTCTCAGCCATAGCTCTCAATCGTATACATCAAAAAGGCGTGTCACATCTTCGAGGAAAGACCCCACAATCAGACCACTAGGATAGATACTAGAAAATCTGGTTCACTCCTTGCCATATAATATGGGAATACACACAATAATAGACACACTTATGTCTCTTAGCCAGCTCACTCTCAAATTCACATCATCATAAGTATAATATCCCATAGACTTTACCATGTTGATTGATATCTACTTACAAAAAGTAATCAAACAAGTATCAGCTCAAACGTCCCATGCCACATGGTGTTACTCTAACATTTACTAAATGCTCGTAAACACACTCATATAATATTTTATATTGTGAGTCCTAGAGTAAATGGACAAATACCATCAAAGGTCCTATACCAAATGGTATTACTAATCCATTTACTTAAATTCCTCACAGTCTAGAATTCTAAACAATATTATTCTATATAATGAGTTCAAAGAATAAGAAAAAAGTATTGTCGAAAGTCCCATACCAAATGGTTTTACTAATCCATTTATTCTGGTTTATCACTACTTAGTATTACAACAACCATGATACACACATCAATTTTGAAAAAGATTTTATTTATAAAAAATATTATAATTCATATATTGTCTCCATACACCTTAATTATTTAAAATACTATTTTCCTTCTTTTGAATACCAGAACAAGAATCTTAATTCTTATAAATAACCACGAAAACTCTTTTTAATATTATAAAACCTTAGAAATAACTTGTAATACTAAATATTACTCATAAATATCATTTAACAATTTATTGTGACCAAATATGATTTTTAAACAAAATTTCTAACTCTAAATAAACTTCTTTCATTTAAAATCCATAATTATATTTTCCAAAACACAAGCTTACACTTAAAATTCATGAAAACATACTTTAAAAGTCATACAATAATAATTTGAAACCATTTCATGTTTTTATAAAATTTTATAGTATTTTAAACAACTATTAGAATCAAGTATCTTATTTTGTTTAGTAAATGGATATGTTTATTAATATAATTAATACCTTTAAATAAATATTTCTTCAAAACAGTTTCACTATCTTTTAATATAAGGTTTATATTATATATATATATATATATATATATATATATATATATATATATATAACCTACACAACAGCAAACATGGAATTCGTTCCTTAAATGAATTCCAAGTACTGGGTAACTCTAAGTAAATGAATTCTTGGTCATGCGGGAGCCCCTGCGACTTTGGCCACCATCGATCACTTCTATTAATCCCCATTTTTGCCTCAAAGCACTACTATATCATGTTATCACTTCAATGCACATCAATATGACATAATTCAAACAAAACAACAAGCGAGCATATGATTCTAGAGAATGTGTGCATATGCAGTACAAATTCTCTAACTTGCAAGATGAAATTCATAAAATTAAACATAGCTGTGAGTGGAGAAACACTCACCTCAACTAGTAAAGTTCCATATTTCATATAACATTTCATAGCATCACAATAACCCAATTTTCCTTCTTTTTCAAAATGCAACATGACATTAACAAGCTCAAAATCCAACTTTGATGAATCCTATAGGTATGGCATAAAGTTGAGGTGCTTATATTTTATTATAGGGATTTTAGGAATTTTATTCTATTTTATTTTGGTTTTTGAAGAAGGAGAAGAGATTGGTTTAATTTTTTGTTTCATGAAGAAGTAGTTAAAATAATGAAGGGTGAGGAAATGTGAAATAGTTTCGTGAATACAAGAGAGAGAGAGTTCTAGGCCAAGAAGGCTCTGCTCATGGACATGTGTTTGCAATTGGGCTTTGGCCTCATGAAAATTACTTCATCGAATATATTTCATTTCTTTTCCCTTATAAAATTATTTTCTATTTAACTCATATCACTATCGACTTTCAAATAAAAATAATAGTTACATTACTTAAGTGATTACATAACTTTATGGAATTTTTATAAAAATTATTTTTCCATAAATTATTTTATTTTAATTGGTTATATCAAAACTTGTATTTTTTTTCCTTTTTTAGTTAAATTCTTTTATAAACCCAAAATTAATTTCCAATTCCACTAAAAATTATTTCTTCCTCAAAACTATATTGTTCATCCATTATAGAATTTTATAAAATATTATTTTCATATTTTAACATAATTTACGTATACTGTTTCTCAATTACATCTTAAACTCATTTATTAAATAAATTCCAAACCTCCTTACATTAATATTATAAAGACTCTTTTCCTTTTAAAATAAATTCCTAATATTATTCATTATCAATACTAAACTTTCTAAAAATTACTCAAATTATTTAATACAATTAAAATCATTTTCTAACTTAAAATTATTAATATTTTTCAAAAGTAATTAACATCATCGTTTATTAACAATTCACAACTTCGAGATATGTAATCTCCGAAACAATTCACTTCACTTTAACAAATAATATCCTTTCTTCAAATAAATAAATTTCATAATAAATATTTTATCTTCAAAGTCTAAATTTTTTAAACAAAACCCATTTTAATTAATTAAATCCCTATTATTAAACTTAATTAATTGTTTCTCATCACTGGGATGTTATAATAAGCATGTGAATATAAAAAATTATTATTAAGAAAATGGTATGTTCTATAGTCTAACCACATAAAAGTGCTAGCAATAGAGTACCATATAATGCTAAGGTGATGACTATCAAAAGGTTGAATATATGAGAAAGTCTTAAGATAAAAATATGTTAGATGATTGTATTATCGGTACAATTAAGAACATTGGGTGTAGGTGTATATAAGTTATTCCATTTCAAAAAAGGTGATCAGGGTTGTTATAGACGTTTCTCCTGAATTTTCAAAATTGGATGGAATATTTTATGTAGTTATACTAACAACATCATAAAGTATTGTACTAAATATTACCTTAGTCTCGATACATAATTTTAAATATTAAATACCAAGACTTATAATATTACAAAACATTATACATTCATTAATATTATCGAATGTCCCTACTGCAAATATGGAAATACATAGTTCAATTTGTTAGAAATGCGGATTATGGATCTTAAAGCTAGAATAACACTAGAGGGGGGTGAATAGTGTTTTGTGGATTTAATAAATCTTTTTGAAACTTATGTAATTTAAGCACCAACAAATGCAATACACGGACACATATATAATCACAGAATCAGACATAGATTCAAATAATAAGTAAAAGCAGTAAAGGAAAGAACATATTAGGATTTTATACTGGTTTAGAGTTACCCTACATTCAGTCTTGCAAAATTTTATGGATTTATTTTCAAAATAATCTTCCAGATTACACCCTCGATTTCAAGGCCACGAGGTACACCCTCCTGTATTCGAGTCCGGGGCAAACTCTCTTGATTTACCAGGCCACAAGATCACCTAATTGATTTTCGGGGCTACAATCACACCCAATTGATTTCAAGGCTCAACTGCACCTTTCACTCATCAGTTTGATTTACAAATAATCCTATAACTTTGAATAGCACTGAGATCTTATGGAGAGAGTGTTAGAGAATTAAACAAAAGATATTCAAGTTTGGTTCACTTGGTATTTCGGCAGAGTATAGTTTTGGAATTCTTTAGAATAAATGTGGAAGATTAAGAGGAGAGAAAATAAGTGAAATCCGATTAAAAATTCGTTTAGAACTACTGGTATTTATAGAAGATGAACAACCATATCTATTCGTGAAAGGATACGACGAATATACACTTCTTTTGAAAATTTGAATTTTGAATATTAACGGACACCATGTCGACATGGGGGGGGAGGGTAGGAGTATGTCGACATGCTCTAGGCAAAAATGGTGATTTTGGTTTTCTTATTAAAACTGGTTTCTATAATTTTTCAAAACAATTTCTAAACTTTTATAAATATACTTGAATATAGTTTAAACATATAAAAGAGTTTAGAAACTAATTTTAATATATAATCTTAATCTATAAAGTGGTTTAAAATCTGAGTATATAAATATTTAAAAGCTAAATATTAAAACAAGAGATAGTTTAAAATCAAGGACAATTTTGAAATCAAAATATTAAAAATGATAAAGATAATTTTGAGGCTAAAGTATTTCAAACAGGACATGTATCTTTTTGAAAAGAAGGTTTTGAAGACATTTTAAAATAAGAGATATATTTTTGAAAAGAATTTTCATAAAATTAGTGGATATCAAAATAGGACCACTATATATTGTCGTGGGTTCCATCCCACTAGGGTTCCATCCCTTTAACAGGCTCGAAGTGGATTCCACTCCACGAATAAATTTCGAATAAAGATGTAAGTGCTTTCAAGAATTTTTAACATAATTCTAGACTCAATACTTATCTTGTACTTTTGAAATCTTGAACTCTTGATATCTTGATATCTTAATACTCATGAGTCTTTGATATTGATATCTTTGATCTTTAAATTTATCAGTCTTGTATCTTTACTGTACGGTCTTAATTCTTGTTACCTGCATGTTTATATCCTGCATATACATACATACATATATATATATATATATCTAAACTATAATGTTAGTATTTATATTTTATAATAAGTCCTAAGGTTGGTGTCATAAAAACCATCCTTCTCAAGGACTAACACAATTAATAAGTGTTGCTCTATTGTCTCGCAAGTAATTAGCAAACGGATTAAGGTACAATCTGGCCCAATCAAAGTCGGCCCAATTAACCTATGTCCGGCCTTCTCATGCCGACCCTAAAAGTCCAATGGATCATATACTATCTAAATTGTGTGTAATATGCAGATATATAAATCAATGCAATAGTAGACAATAAACAATAAAATACAAAAAGCATGCAAACCAGAGTTTTTATACTGGTACAGACCTCCCGTCCTACATCCAATCTTGAAGCTCCCCTTTGGTATTTCCTTTAAACAAACTACCCTCACTTCGCCCAGAGGACTAGGCAATTAATACAAAAGTGCATTTGACAATCTTGTTATCAAATAACATAGTTTTTGACTTATAGTACAAATCTTCTTATGATCTCCTTTGAATATATGAATATGATTACTTTAATTTATAGGAAGTGATATAACCGAAGGTTATAATGGATTGAGAGTACATAATCAGTGTATATGCAAGAGGGTGCTTTGAAATCAAGAGTATAAGGAATAGATCAAATCTAGTTAAGTTAGTACTTTTACTTCTCAACCAAGATGCTATTTATAAAATCATAGGGGTGCAATGAAGAGTTGTTACTCTTCTAAGAAATCCTTTTGTTTTAATGGCAGCGACTCTTTACGAAAGATAATTTCCTTTAGATTAAAAAAGAAGTGTCTTTTCAAATACGACAGTTTTGCCATAAGAGACGTATGTTGTACAATGACAGATGTTTGTGACTAGCTTAACTCGAGACTTGTCACAGACATCTGTGAGTATACCTCAGACGTTTGTGAGATGAAAATGTAGTATTCCACTAGATTTTGATGTATATAAAATTGTGTGTGATCATGTATGCATATATACTCAAAGTGACCTTAACAATATTTTATGTTGGACTCTTTTATAGTAGAATAACCTTTGTATGGTCAATGAATCTTCGTTTCTCTTTGAGTCTTGATATCTTTGATAATATCCTCGATCAAAGAGTCTGCTTGTAGTATATACCTGCAATCTTGATAAAGTCTATATATGTATATGATTGTATAGTTGTTATCATTGAAACATAAGTTGGAGGTTCTAACAATCTCCTCCTACTTGATGATGACAACTATACAGTCACAAATTAACCATGCATTTAAATATTAACCATATTATCAGATATCAAGAATAGAATAGAAATATTATCATGTTTATCTATGTTTTGTCTCCCCCTATGTATATTCTTCTCCTCCTATGTATATGCATAGATTTCACCCCTTTGTCATTACCAAAATGGGGGGAAACGATAAACGATACAGATATAGTAGATAATCATGGCATGTTATAATCAAATGTCAATGTTCAGCAAAAAATCACAAAGTCTTTTTAAAAAGGAAAGCAAATAACCATAAGTGTCACAAAATAACAGAAAATAAAGTCTAATTATACTGATTGTGCGAATAAGACAAACCTCCGTAATTTTCATAACATTTGCAGTAGGAAGATGGATCCTACTCATACGTGTTTGGTTACTGCATCTCGTCATTGTACTCCTCATCTTCGTGAATAGAAAGGCCTAGAAATGCCATGTATGGTTGTTGAAAATATGGAGTGTTAGACACGTGCATCTCATCATCGTCTTCCTCCTCCTCCTTAGATTGTATTCCAATAGAAGTCTTCCCTCGAGCACTTCGGTAATGTGATGCACCTTCGGAAGAGGGTGATAGACTGGTGTTTTGAACCCGAGTTACAAGTGTAGGGGAAGGTTAGGATGATGATCATGAGGAAGACGACCATGTACCTTACGCATTACTTTCACTAAAGTGGACACCACTTTGTCCAATATCTTCACCATCTTTGTCATTCTAGTGGAGAAAGAACCTTCCAATCTCGTCATCTTTCTATTTAAAGTTCACTAATTAGTCGTGACTATTCTTTGATTTTTCATGGCAAAATCATAAAGAGATTCGCTTGGAGTTGGTTCAAGATGAGATTCTTGTATCTCGGAACTAGAATAATATTTGGTATGATGACTGGACGAAGGTGGGTGTTGGGAAGTATGGGAGTAGATTTGCCGAGGAGCACTAGTTGGAGGAGGACCATGATGTTCTTCTTCTTATTGTTGCTAAGTCCATTGGCTAAAGGGGATAATTCGAGGAGGGCTTTTTGGAAGATGCATTAGTGACAAATAGCGCGGACCACTATTTTTTGTGGGAATTTCTTTGTATTGTGATACATACGAAGGAATGCCAAGATTTTGCAGGATGCGCGTGATATAAGGAGCATAATCAACAGAATGACGATGCTGTGACCAAAATCCTTTAATTTAGCCATGAATAAATTTTGCCCAATTAACCCATAGGCGAGCAAATATGGCATACAAAGCTCTATGATCATTGGGATAAATTTTTTTATGATACCAGAAGAGGAATAATGGTATTAATTATCATACGATTTAAAAGTTTGGCACAAGGTCGAAGATAGATAGATTTCCATTGTGGCATTTTATTCTCCCGTAGTTAGTGAGTAACTTCATCCCTAGGTAATAGATTGTGATCCGGTATATCGCTTAAATCAATCCCCTCATAAGAACAACCTAAAATTCGACCAATCGTATATACATCTATTTTAACTACTCTTCCATACACACTGGACCATAACCAACCCTCACATTCTCAAGATTTCAAATCTCTGAACTACGTAGATTAGAGTAAAAGAGGTAAATAAAAAGGGCATCAATGATTACTTTATTCGCATCACAGCTAGTCAAATTGCGACAGCTGGAATCCGTTGTAATTCCAAGAATTTCATATTCCATAACATTGGCAAGACAGTAAAAAGGTCCAGAGTGAATCTTTTTTTGGGTAAGAGCCTCGAACCGTCTACTTGCATTGGGATTATTGCGAAGTCATTAGGTAATATGAGCTTTTGTAACCGGCGCTTGAGCGGAGGAAGATGATTGGCGTTGTTTTGGTTTTTTTGGAGATTGAAATCTTTTTAGGAGCCATTGATTTGAAAATTTGGGAGTTTTGAGATCTAATGCAACAACCCACAAATTTATCAAACAAATTATATTTATTTTTAAAATGAATAGACATGGGTTTAAAAGTAAGAAATAATCTTGCTTTAAGTGGTAAATAATAATAGTTATTTTTTTGGGAAAAATATTTGCGGACAAATCACCGAGGTAAGATATTGATAATTTGTAAATATTGTTAGGTAAAATATCGATAAAACAACCGAAAATGGTTTTATCAATAAAAATATTTTTAAACAATAAGATTGTGCATGGCTCTAGACAATTACACTAATATATGTATTCAAAATAAGATTATGAAATAAAATAATTTATTTTGTTTTTGTAAAATAAAATGTATTTATAACATTGGCAATTGATATCGTCAATTTTATATAAGGAATTCAAGTTAAGTTTAAATAATAAATAATGGGATTTTTATTAACAAATAAACCTATTATAATTATTTAATAATGATGGTAAAATAGTTTCTGAAATTTGTTTACCAAAATAAACAGTTCGTAGAAAAATAAAAAAATGTGACCGAAGAACGTTTTCCGGAATTTTGACTTCTCGACATCGGAAAGTTGTTAGGAACGTTGTTCGCCTTTAGCACTATAATACACATATATTGGATAATTAGCCATATGATAATACACTAATAGTATATCGTCTTATGTTGATTATGTTTTGAAAGTGATGTACAAGTCATGGTTTTAAAAATAATAACATATATACACACACACATATATATATATATCATTATCTCTTAACATATCTAAGCCTTATGATCATTATCCATCATGATTTAGAGGATGTGACTAGAGAGGGGGGATGGGACATATGAGGGGGAGGAAGGTGGCGATGTGACTTGTCAAAATAATGATATGTAAGAATATTTTAAAGTCTAAGGTTAGTTTGATAATTTTCCTACTTTCTTTCATCTATAAATACACATCCACTTTAACATATTTTCATTTACTTCTCTATTTCCATTTCCCTAACATTTTCTTCTTGTTTCATGGCTTCTTATTTTAGTTTAAGTTTTTTTCAAAATAAAAAGATTTAAATTGTTTTAAAGATGCAAACTTATATTTAAAACTCTTTCTTCACCATTTTTCTTCGACTTTATTCGACCATAACTTCCTATACCTTACATCAAATCATGATTTACTTTTTTCAAATCGTATAAAATTTTAGTATCTACAAATTTACTTCTCATCACTCTTTCTAATTTCAAGCTTAGCTTTGTCAAAATCTCAGTTCTTTGCAGTGCACTTTCAAATTCAGAAATTTAGGTCCGAAAATAGCTCTTCTTCTTTTGACCATATCTACCTCAAATAAAATCCAATTTGAGTGATTCTATGTACAAATTGTAGAGAAAAGGATTTTCTTTTATAATGGTCTTCAAGGTTATTCTATTTTGAACAAGATATTAGAAGAATGATTTGACAATTGTTTTGATTATTATATAAAGAAGTTTATAAATAATTTTGCGGTACTCATAAAAGAAGTTTTGGAAATAGTTTTGAACGTTTATAAAATGATTTTATTAGTGGGTTTGAATGTCTATATGGGGAAGTTTTATGCAAGGTTTGAAAGTTTATAAAGAAGTTATATAACTAGGTTTGAATATTCATAAAGAGTCTCACAAATGAGCATGGAGATTGATAAATAATTTGTAAACGGATTTGGGTCAAAGAAAAAAGGATTTCACTGGTAAGGGAAATTTATAAAAATATTTGTTGAAGATAATTACAACAGGAAATTGAGGTTTGGGTTTCTCGAGGCCGACCTTTTAAAAAATGGTTTTATGGAACATCTTTTACACACTTTATAACGAAGGAATAGTGCTTATAGTTATCCCTTTCACTAATTTAAATAACGTAGTTAAACCCTTTTTAGAGATTTGGTAATGGAAAATCTTACAAATATTTTGTGAATATACTTATGTCATAAAGATAAGTATATGAATGTTTTCGAAAGAGATTTATTAAACAAAGATATGATTTAAGGCTTGGTGGTTTCTATGGATAAACAAATCTCAAATGGAATTGGTTGTCGTTTGTTTATTTTATAGTTAAATAACCGACTATCAAGTTTGACCCAACCTGAATTAGGAAGTATGAATGTAAATTTGAGTTCCCCGATGAGGACTCGAAGACTTACTTCCAAAAGAACCAGGAATGAGTCAATTGGGAATTATCGGTTGTTGATACGATGAGACCAGGATCAGATCTATATCCGAAAACCGCTCCGACCCAACATGTACGTTCGAGTGGAATACTTCTTGATAATGATTGAATACAGTGCTCTTTGATGTGCAAGGGCTACTACTACTAATCCTGAGGATGATTCCAAAATGGATCTAGTAGAGTTAGTGCCTTCTGTTTCGTTCAAATCTAGAACGAACTTGTATGGATGAATGCTACCTTTGCATCGATTCCTGGAGGGTAGCGTTAGCATTCCAAGATGATTGCTATTCAGAAAGGTAAAATTTAGCCTCAAGCCTCATCAACCAGGATGACTAAAACATGGGATATGTAGTAGGGCTACGTGGGTCGCACCCATTAGGGTATATCATCACCCTTCTAAATATACACAAAATCATCAATGAATTCATGTATGTAGAAGCTCTCGGTTAAAGATTGCAAAGAAACCAGGGTGACGATGTATTCGGTACCATTTAGCAAGGGGTAGGCCGGTCCAGTGTTGGCAGGGATCGTTAAGTACGACCTTGGTACATTTTTCTAGAGGTGTACTATGGCGGGCAGAACCCAGTAGCCCATTCATTAGTTAGAATCCATTCTATAATATGTGCCTTATGTTTTCGGTTGTAGAGCCTAATATATCGGAATGTGAGATGCTAGCATTTCAGCTATTTTATCTGTTTACTTAAACCTAGGAACTACGATAATATCATTGGATTTTGATATAAAATGTTTTGGTTATTGTAAGGTAATACCCATCCGTTTTTATGTGCAGTGTGGCCTTACCAGATACCATTTGTTTGAAAAGTTTTCAAATGTAGAAATCAGTTTGGTTGTTTCTTGTTGTCGAGTTTTACTCAAGCCGGTTTATTAGACTGACCCGAGTGTTATTCCTTGTAATGCTCAGGTCAGACCGAACATGTTTTCCCATTTTTAGCTGGATATTTTGGAGTTAGAGAGGAGCTAGATGGTCAATAAATATTACATATATTTTTCTTCCGCTGTATTATAAAGTTTGTATGTTTGTCAATGTAAGGATAGATTTCTATAACTGTCCAAATGTAGGATAAGCTTAGTGTACTCTGATGTGTATATATGAATAAAGATGTTTCCATTTTGTAAAGATCATGGTTGTATTATATGTTATTCACTACATTATGAGATTCTATATTGGTTAGTTTTCTTTTATCTTTTACCTTCTTCTTTCACCCTAACAAATCGACATTTCTGGCACTTGAATGTTCGGCATGTGATACAGTGGACGTATTAGTGTCGATTTTCATGGGTCGAAAATCCAGTTCGTTGCATTTGGTATCAAGCTAAAGGTTAAGCGAGAACCTTGGCCTTGATGGGGTATACTCATTTGAGGCAGGGTAAGTGAAATCCTAGAATGAGCCCGAGTGTATTATAAATATGAGTGCATATTTGATAATAAGTAAAAATATATTTCATATTATGTTTTCTGATCTGTTGTGTGGCTTAAGAATTTTGGTCGATGCGTTTAGCCAACGTTATCAATAGGAATTTCCTAAACACTTAAACAAGTCCAATTGACATAATTTTGTTTTAAAATTGGTAAATGAAATAATTTTACCTAGGATATATTTTAGGAATGAGTTTCAAAAGTCTATATACCTATTGATGAGATGTAGGGTTAAGATTGGATTTAGAATAGAATGTGTTTAGTTAAAAGAAAATCTTTAGACGACCTTATAAAAATGAAAAGTATTGTGAAAATATTAAATACCAACGGCTTTGATAAAGATTTAAATGATTTTGGAGAAGTTGTAGTAATTGTACTTAAAGTGATTTTAAGATAAAAATATTTTAAAATGGATTTGAAAGTAAATTTTTCTTTGGACAGTTCGAGTAGGAGTTTCGATCTGTTTAGTGCTAATCGAAATAATCTTCTAAGTGATAATTGAATGTTTGCTTAGGCAGATACGATAATGACTTAGTAAATTATCCTCTTTGTCGTTATACAACTGAAACGAGTTCGAATTTGAATGAATCCAAAGCTAGTGGATGATTTTATTAAAGAACTATTGGTCTATAAATATTGTTTCAAAAGGGAGTTTGTGAAGAAAGAAATATTTTTATGACTAACTAGTTCGAGTGCCTTGAAAATGACTAAAAATGGGTAAGAAATGTGTTTGGATGGTAAACACTTCTCTTGAGTATTTTCCTACCGAGTAAAAGGTATATATAACACTATTTGGTAATACCCAGTTCCTTGCATGGTTTTTGAGTTTCTCGGGCTATATATGTGCTTTTAAAAGGTTTTTTGAAATAAAACATGGGTATTGTGTTCTAGAATCCATAAAAGAATATAAATTTTCAAAATAAAAGGATGTCTTGATTAAGAGTGGGTTACTAAATAAAGTTTTAAATTTTGTTGAACATCTTAGGTTAAGTAAAATCAATTTCAGGTTTGGAATTGTATATACTTTTTTGGATATATAAGAGTATCATACTAAAATGAATTTGAGTTATTAGAATGTTAATAAACTTAAGTAATGTTCTTAAATAAAATGGTAATTCTTTAAAAAGGGTAATTTTAATCTTAGGAAGTAAGAACCGATGGGATTAGTATGTAGGTTGTACGTAGATCATTTCTCCTTTTCACGTAGTTCTCGATCCAAGATTCGAGTACATTACTCGAGGTGTTTCACACCATTCTGAATAGGGATTTATAGCTCGACTTTTGATAGAGAACGTTGATGAGGGTTCTTCTGTTGAACTAAAGGTAGTCTATCATAGTTTATGGCTATGCAATCAGAACAGAGGTTTCTAACTAAGAAGCCTGATCAAAGTCCGCACGAGGAAGTCGATGAGCGATACTAGTTCGAAATGAAGTTATGTATTCGAGTGAGTGATCGAGCTAGATATTTACATATGAATGATCTCTGTACATCATACGGATTGATGAATATTTTAAGTATTTCTGAGAATAGGGTTGTGGTATAATTTCAAGGACGAAATTCCTTTAAGGAGGGAAGAATGTAATGACCCACAAATGTATCACTTGGATAAATTATATTTATTTTTAAAATATTTAGATATGGGTTTAAAAGTAAGAAATAATCATGTTTTAAGTGGTAAATAAAAATAGTTATTTTGTTTGTGAAAAATATTTGCGAACAAATTACCGAGGTAAAATATGGATAATTTGTAAATATCGTCCTAGGTAAAACATCGATAAAACAACCAAAAATAGTTTTATCAATAAAATTACTTTCAAACAATAAGAATCATGCATGGCTCTAGATACTTACACTAATATATGTATTCAAAACAAGCTAATGAAGTAAAATAATTTCCTTTTTGGAAAATAAAATGTATTTATGACATCGACAGTTGATATCATCGGTTTTATATATTTCTTCGGGAATTCAAGTTAAGTTTAAATAATAAATAAATGGATTTTTATTAATAAATAAAACTATTATAATTATTTAATAATGATGGTAAAATAGTTTTTAAAATTTGTTTACCAAAATAGATAGTTCGTAGAAAAATAGAAAATGTGACCGAAGAATATTTTTCGGAATTTCGACTTTTCGACATCGGAAAGTTGTCGGGAACATTGTTCACCTTTATGCACTATATATACGCGTATATAGTGGATAATCAACCATATAATAATACACTAATAGTATATATCTTACGTTAATTTGGTTTAGCCAGTCATGTGACAAGTCATGGTTTAAAAATAATAACTTATATATATATATATATATATATATATATAAGTATATATCATTATCTCTTGTCATATCTGAGCCTTGTCTTAATTATCATTCATGACTTAGAGGATGTGACTAGAAAGGGGGGATGTGATATATGAGGGGGAGGAAGGTGGTGATGTGATTTATCAAAATAATGACATGTTAAGATATTTTATAATCTAGTTTGGTAGTCCTACTTTCTTTCATATATTAATATACATCCACTTCACCATTTTTTCATTTACTTATCCATTTCCATTTTCTAAAAACTTTCTTTATGTTTCATTACTTCTTATGTTAGTTTAAGTTTTTTTTTTAAAAATCAAAAGATTTAAATTTGTTTTTAAAACTCTTTCTTCTCCATTTTTCCTCTACTTTATTTGGACATAACTTCCTATATTTTACATCAAATTAAGATTTTATTTTTTCAAATCGTATAAAATTTTAGTAGCTATAACTCTTTTTCTACCTTTTCTAATTTCATGCTTAGATTTTTCAAAATCTCATTTCTTTGCAGTGTACTTTTAAACTCAAAAATTTAGATTTGATAATAGTTCTTCTTCTTTTGACCATGTCTAGCTCAAACAAAATCCGATTTGAGTGATTCTATTTACAAATCATAGAGAAAAGGATTTTCTAAAACTCTTCTTTTGATCACCTTTTCAAAATCTGAGAGTAACATGTCCAAAAATCAAGTGGAAGATGACATATTTTGGGGTGATTTTTTGTGCATATAAGGCATTTCAGGTTTCAAAGATTTTCAATGAGTGAAACTACTTTATTTTGAATTTTTTTGACTTTACTATGATGTGTTATTGTGGTGATAAATTGAATGGTTATTATGTTGGTCGATGGATGGATGTTTGGGTTTGGTGTTGAATGTGAGATTCGAATGTGATGTTGTCGAGTTAGTAAGCGTATAACCTTATGTTTATATATGTGCTTCATTGTGATGTTAAAATTATGGTAGTATGGATGTGTGGCTGTGATCTAAGAAACAAAGTATATTGAGTTGAAACAAAGTTAGAAACTTTGTGCGTTGCGACGGATGTGAGATCCGATTCGAAATCAAAAACTGTGTTTTCTTGTTATAAAGTTTGAAAATTGTTTTAAAGTTTCTGTCTTTGTTTCTAAGTCTCAAAAAATTTAAAATTTATGTTTATAAACATGAAATAGGAAAGAATAAGCAAGTGTTTTCGCTCAAAGTATGTTGAAGCGAACTGCACTTATAGTGATAGTCGCTACGAACGCAGTTCGACAAAATTTTCGATTTTCGTTTTAAAACGTTTTCTTTTGAAATGGTTTTGCAAAAGTTTTTCAAACTTATTTAGTGACAAAAAAGTGATTAAGTTCAATTAAACTAATATTTTATTATTTAATATATTAATTAAAAGTACTTAGTACTTAATTGATAATTAAGTAAGTGATTAAGGGTTAAGTAACACTTAAAGAAGGTTAATGACTAATTATTGATTAATAAAGTTTTAATTAGTGATTAATGAAGTTAAGAAGTAATTCAATGATTTATTATTATTTTATTAAGTTAATAAATTATTATAAATAATTTATTATTTAATTAATTGATTATTTAATTGACTTTTAATTAATTAGGGTCATGGTAACTTAAGCATGTAGAATATACTTCTATATGTTCATTTTCCACCGATAATGGATGTATCTATATTTGTAACTAGGACATCTACCTATGACTGATTGTATGTTACGTGTAAATCCCTTACATATTTGATGTTTGGCAGTATCTATGTTATAGCTTGGATAAGTAGACCCAAATTTAATGATCCATTGTAGTCATTAAGCCTCCATTAGGTTTTGGAAAGTTAATATTTCATTTTCTTTTAAAATGGTCTTCGAGGTTATTCTATTTTGAACAAGATATTTGAAGAATGATTTGACAATTGTTTTGATTATTATATAAAAAAGATTATGAATAATTTTAGGGTGTTCATAAAAGGAGTTTTGGAAATAGTTTTGAATGTTTACAAAAAGATTTTATAAGTGGGTTTGAATGTCTATATAGAGAAGTTTTATGCAATCTTTGAAAGTTTACGAAGAAGTTATATAATTAGGTTTGAATATTTATAAAGAGTCCCATAAATCAGCATGGAGTTGATAAATGTTTTGTAAAACTGATTTGGGTTAAAGCTAAAAGGATTTCATGGGTAAGGGAAATTTATTAAAAGATTTATTGAAGATAATTACAACAGGAAATTGAGGTTTGGGTTTCTCGAGGCACCTTTTAAAAAATGAGGGTATGGAAGATACGTTTAATTCTTCACACGAAGGAATAATGCTTAGAGTTATCCTTTTCTCCAATTTAAATAACGTAGTTAAATCCTTTTTAGAGATTTGGCAATGGAAAATCTTACAAATGTTTTGTGAATATACTTATGTCAGAAAGATAAGTATATGAATGTTTTTGAAAGAGATTTAGTAAGCAAAAATATGATATGAGGCTTAATGGTTGCTATGGATAAATAAATCTTAAATGGAATTGGTTGTTGTTTATTTATTTGATAGTAAAATAACCGATTATCAATTTTGACCCAACCTGATTTAGGTAGTATGAATGTAAATTTGAGTTCCCCGATAAGAACTCGAAAACTTACTTCCAAAAGAATGGGGAATGAGTCAACTGGAAATTACCGGTTGTTGATACTAAGAGACCTGGATCAGATATATATCCAAAAACCACTCCGAACCAACACTTACGTTCGATTGGAAGACATCTTGATGATGATTGAAGAGAGTGCTCTTTGAAGTGAAAGGGCTACTGCTACTAATCTTGAGGATGATTCCAAAATAGAAGTAGTAGAGTTAGTGCCTTCGGTTTTGTTCAGACGTAGAACGAACTTGTGTGGATGAATGCTGGCATTGCATTGACGCTTGGAGGGTAGTGTTAGCATTCCAAGATGGATTGCTATTCAGAAAGGTAAAACGTAGCCTCAAGCCTCATCAACCAGGAATGACTAAAACAGGGTATTTGCAGCAAGGCTATTCAGGTCGCACCCATTAGGGTATATCATCACCCTTCTAGATATACACACAATCATCAATGAATCCATGTACGTGGAAGCGCTCGGTTAAAGGTTGCAATGAAATCGGGGTGATGATATATTCGGTACTATCCAGTAAGGGGTAGGCCAGTCCTGTGTTAGGAGGGGTCGTTAGGTACGACCTCTGTACATTTTTCTAGAGGTTTGCTATGGAGGGCGGTACCCCAATAGCCCGGTCATTAGTTGGAATCCATTCTTCAATACGTTCCTTACATTTTCGATTGTAAAGCCTAGTTTGTTGAAATGTGAGATGCAAGTATTTCATCTATTTTATCTATTTACTTTAAACCTAGACACTATGATAATATCACTGGATTTTGATATAAAATGTTTTGGTTATTGTAAGATCAAAACCCATCCGTTTTATGTGAGGTGTGTCATATAAGATACCCTTTGTTTCAAAAGTTTTCAAATGTAGAAATCAGTTTGGTTTACTTGTTATCGAGTTTTACTCATGCTGGTTCACTATATTGACCCCGGTGTTATTCCCTGTAATGCTCGGGTCAGACCGAGTATGTTTTCCTAGCTATAGCTAGATACTTCGAAGTTGGAAAGGAGCTGGATGGTCAAGACATATATACTTATATTTTTCTTTCACTGTATTATAGAATCTGTATGTTTGTCAATGTAAGGACGTGTTTCTATAACTGTCCAAATTTAGGATTAGTCTAGTGTACCCTGATGTTGTATATATGAATAAAGATGTTTCCTTTTTGTAAAGATCATTGTTTTATTATATACTATTCACTGCGTTGTGAGATTCTATGTTGTTTAGTTTTATTTCTATCTTCTACCTTCTTCTTTCACCCAAACAAATCAGTATTTCCAGCACTTGAATGTTCGACACACGATACAGTGTACTTATTATTGTCGATTCTCGTGGGTCAAAAATCCAGCTTGTTACATCTGGGGTTTTTGAAATCAAAAGTTTGGAATGTAGGTAAGATAAAAGAGAAGCAAATTTCGTTATATAGGCTGTTGGCTGAATGACGACAGACGTCTATGAAGAAGTCACAACGTCTATGGCTTAAGTAATTTTAAGACCGAATTTTAGATAGACGTCTGTGTTGGATCCATAGACATCTATGGCCAAAAATTTTTTAGACAGAGAGTACTCATAGACAGCTTTGATGTATCTACAGACGTCTGTGGCTACATGGAAATTTTTCCCAAAAGTGTTGATAGACGTCTATGGTCTATTCACAGACATCTGTGATATGAAAATTCTGATATATAAGGAAAACAATAATTAAATTTTTTATTAAAATATATTAACCAAAATACACATCAATCATTATTAAATAAATATAATATATGTGATGTATAATTTTTTTAATTCTTGTCGGAAAATTCAGAATTATTGTTTTGTTGAATATCCCATTATTTCGTTTCAACTTTTGTATCATCAAGTAATGGCTTGAGTGGAGACCAACTTGAACGAGTTGAGGTGTCAATTCAAGGTTGGTTTGATAGTCCTGGTTTGCATATGTTTCTTGGAGCAACTCTATATGCTTTTGTAGGAGTTTCTCGTAATTGAGAAGACTTTGATGTACGCAATCTTCTGTTAGTGGATGACCACAAATTGCGAGCATACACTTTTCGGTAAAATTTAAATGGGATCATTGACGACGTTGCTCGTAATACAGTTCACATTGAACACCAATAATCTCTTTCTGATAACGATGTATCTCATCGACTTTCTCGGAAAGAGATGATGATTTCAGATCAATTGATTGTGTAGCTTTCTTTCCTTTCGAAAAAGCCAGTATGGTGCGTTAGTGGAGCGATAATGTTTAAAGAAGGAGATGATGTAAGAGTGGCTTTTGTTGGCGATACATAAGTGCCGTCGGACGATGGGGATTTGCAGTCAATACCTGGATAGGTGGAGTCGTGATCGGAACACATCTTTTAATTTCATTTTAGAAATTTTATCTATGTTTATTTATTTCTAAGTAGTATATAACTGAATTTATAAGATATAAATTAGTTATATTTAGAACAGTAGTTGAGACAAATGAGTTAAACCATAGGATTTTATACGGTTGTTATTTGATTACTTATTTTTTAAATGGTTGTCATTAAATACAATTTACGTGGTAGTGGTTAATTTAAAGTTATAAAATTAACTTTTAGTTGAAATTTCGTATAAGCTATACAGATTTAAGTGAACTAAATATTATCTCTATAACTTTAGTTAATTAAGTCATTGTATGAACAAATTCCTAGATTGCACCTTAACTTAATAATAGTTTGTTCACTTAATGGTTTCATAAAAGTATCAGTCATTTGATTTTTGGTATTAACGAATTCTAGAGTTATTATTTCTTTTTCAACATTGTCTCTCAGAAAATGGTGATGAACATCTATATGTTTTGTTCGGAAATGATTAACTGGATTTTTAGATAAATTTATAACACTAATATTATTGCAATATATTGGAGATTTTTATTATTTTTCCATAATCTTTAAGTATTTGTTGCATATATATTACTTGACGCAAGCTAAGGCAGTATGAATATATTCGGCTTCACATGTTGAAAGAAAAACATAATTTTGCTTTTTACTAAACCACGAGACTAAAGATTGACCAATAAAGTCACATGTGCCACTCGTACCTTTTCTATTCGATTTACAACCACCGAAATCTGCATTGCTGTAAGATACAAGTTCAAACATACTGCCTTTTGGGTAAGTAGTCCATAATATTTAGTGTTGGCTTAATATCGTAAAAACCGTTTAACTGTCCGATGATGTGAATCTTTAGGTTATGCTTGAAATCTTGCACATAAACAAACACTCATCGTAATATTTGGCCTATTAACGGTTAAGTACAGTAAGCCTATCATGCTTCGATATAATTTTTGATCAAACTCTTTTCCATGTTCATCTTTGTGTAGATGAGTAAAAGTACTCATTGGTGTGGGTTTACTTGATGTATTATCCATTCCAAAACATTTTATTAGTTCTTTGCAGTATTTTTCTTGATTTATAAAATTCCGTTATTTAATTGTTTTATTTGTAATCCTAAAAAGAAATTTTATTCACCCGTATGAGACATTTCAAATTCGTTTGTCATTATTGTAGAAAATTCATTACATAATTTTTTGTTAGTAGATCCAAATATAACGTCATCATCATAAATTTGAACAACTAATACATCCTTCTGTTCTATATTAATAAACAATATTGTATCTATTTTACCAATTTGAAAACCGAAATTAATTAAACGTGAGTTCGATCGATCATACTAAGCTCGAGGTGCTTGTTTTAAACCGTATAATGCCTTTTTAAGTTTGGAAACATAATTTGGATATTTTTCAAGAACAAATAGTGGTTGTAGTTCTACTAAACATTTTCTTTTATAAACCGTTTAAGAATGCACTTTTAACATCCATTTGAAATAGCTTAAAGTTACGATGACATGCAAAAGCAAGTAATATTCTTTTGGCTTCAAGAGGTGCCATAGGTGCAAAAGTCTCTTCATAATCAATGTATTCTTCTTGACTGTATCCCTGTGCCACTAATCTTGCTTTGTAACGTATAATATTTCCGTTTTCCTTGGCTCTGTTTTTTAAAAACCATTTTGTTCCAATTACTAATTGATCGTTTGGCCTTGGTACTAATTCCTAAACATTATTTTGTTAAAATTGATTAAGTTCTTCTTGCATTGCTAAAATCCAGAAATCACCATTTGATACTTCCATATATTTTCTTGGTTCAAAATTAGATATAAATGCTATGTTACACATTTGATTTATTTGTCTTCTAGTCGAAACATTGTTATTTAGATTTCCAATTAACTTTTCGACTTTTAGTTAGGAAAGATCATTAGCTTCTTCGACGGCTAAAACTTTTCTTTCCCATTCATTTCAAATTCATGTGACTAAATCGAAATCAGTGAATTTAACTCCTAGTGCCATAAGATCGTGTTGTATAGTTTGAAATCTGTGTATGTGTCAATAATTGACTCACTTGATTTCATTAAAAATGAAAATTGATTTTGCAGAATAGAATTTTTTGTTTGCTTGACTTTATTTGTGCCTTCATGGGTAATTTGTAATGTGCGTCATATATCATAAGCAGTGGTGCATAACATGACTCGTGAAAATTCATTTTTATCGAGTAAGCAAAATAAAACATTCATAGCTTTGGTATTATTAGATGCCTCTGCTTTTTATGCATCAATCTATGCGCCTATATAAGTGTTAGGTGCTTTATACTTATTTTGAATTGCCAACCATATTTCCAAACCATTTGCTTCCATAAAAATTCACATGCGTGTTGACCAATAAGCATAATTAGAGTCAGTGAATAGTGTGGGACGTGTAGATGATTGATCTTCTTGAAATGTACTTTCCATATTAGTAATTTCAATTATGTGTTATTGTAGATTAAAATGACGAAGCACTGATACCAATTGAAAGTCTAGTGGATTGTATACTTTCTAACATGTGTGTAATATGCAGATATGTAAATCAATGCAATAATAGAAAATAAATAATAAAATATAAAAAAGCATCAACCCAGAGTTTTTATAATGGTTCGGACCTCCCATACTATGTCCAGTCCCGAAGATCCCCTTCGGTATTTCCTTTAAACAAACTACCCTCACTTCGCCCCTAGGAATAGGGTTAATACAAAAGTGTCTTTGACAATTTTGTGTTCCAATAACACAGTTTTTGACTTATAGTACAAATTTTCATACGATCTCCTTTGAATATGTGAATATGATTGCTTTGCGTTGTAGGAAGTGATATAACAGAAAGGTTATAATGGATTGAGAGTATGTAATCAGTGTATATGTAGGAGAGTGCTTTGAAATCAAGAGTATAAAGAATATATCGAATCAAGTTAAGTTTGTACTTTTACTTCTCAATCAAGATGCTATTTATAGAATCAAGAGGGTGCAGACGAAGAGTTGTTACTCTTCGAAGAATTTTTTTGTTTTAATGGAACTAACTCTTCACGAAAGATGATTTCTTTTATATTAAAAAATAAGTGTCTTTTCAAATATGGCAACTTTTTCCATGATAGACGTCTGTGGTATAATAGCAAACATCTGTGACTAGTTTTATTTTTTAACCCAAGACTTGTCACAAACGTCTGTGAGTATACCTCAGATGTCTGTGAGATGAAAATGCAGTTTTCCACCAGATTTTGACGTATATAAAATTGTGTGTGATCATGTATGCATATATACTCAAGGAGGCCTTAACAATATTTTATCTAGGACTCTTTTACAGTAGAATACCTTAGTATGGTCAATGAATCTTCGTTTCTCTTTGAATCTTAATATCTTCGATCATGGAGTCTGCTTGTAGTATGTACATGCAATCTTCAAAAAGTCTATATACGTCTATGATTGTATAGTTGTTATCACTGAAACATAAGTTGGAGGTCCTACATACCCAAGCTCAAGTTGGTTCATAACCAGGCCATCTATTCAGCTACACATCAAGCTGAAGATCAATCGTCTTATCCCTAGGCAGCACATAAATCAAAGTATACCCTTGCCCAATCCACTTTCGACCCGATTCAATGATGACTGACTCTCTCATTCCAACATTTTTTCAGCCTTACTCCAAGTTAACCTATCCACTTAACATCACTTCAGTTTTCAGCCAGCAAATTCGGCAAGATCGGTCAAGCGTGATCTGTCCTTGGTCTGGCTTCAGCATAGACACGTTTAACTAGTCATAAGCAGCCCTTCCTATCATCTCTCATTCAACTTGGCATCACTTCCATTGCATGGTCCTTAGCACCAGTCAACTCATAGCAAGCTTAGGCATAAAACAGCTTACCCGCTCATAACTATCTACATGAAGCCATTGCTTCAGGCCAGCCCCTCTAGACTAGCTCCACAATCAACTAGCACACTAAATATGGCTTCAAATAGCACTCATCTATCAAGATCAGCTCAAGCATGATCCGTCTCTGACCCGGCATCGCTACAACCCATTTCATCGTATCATGATTAGCCTAGCCTATTCTTTGCACCTTGGCCCTTAGCAATACTCAGTCTCTAGCATTAGTGAAGCTCGGCTAGAGTTATTCACCTGTCTTGTTGCATAAGCATGCAAAAGTAAGCGATAAGTCGTACATCCAACTGTACAAGAATTGTAGTAAGTCAGCCGGAAATACACCTACTCCTGTAGCTTGCCATTAGCATTTGATGCACATTAAATGCAATGCATGTGCCTAGTATAAAAGAACAATTGGTGTGCTTCTTAGACACTAATTCCAATCTGCCTTATCGCTGTCTTCCTCGGCACAGGGGACCCGATCGATGGCCATTTATGTTTTCGTTTCCTGCCTTTTCCACAATGCAATCTCAACTACCCATTATCTACCTCAACTACTATAAATTCCCAATGCATTGTCACTTCCTAACACGTTGAAAGTTATTAGAATTCTAGTCATCTTCTCTATCCAGAGCTCTCCTCATAGCAAATCAAGGCCTTAAGTGCCTAGGATTAGCTAACTTTTCTAGCCTGAAATGTTATATTTCTTATTACTCTCTTGTAATTCCTTGTAGTTGTAAGAGAGAATTACGGTAATCGATCTTCACTATGGACATAGAAAATCTTGCCAAACCACTTTATATTTGGTGTACTTTGCTTTACTTGCATTCTTTCTAATTTTTCATTTTTAAGCCTAGTGATTAGCAACTAACATTTGCTTTCACAGCATAACTGTAGCATAACTAGGCTAATTCCGAGGATGGATAAATGTATAGTCAACACACACAAAGACACAAATAAATAAAGAAAATTTGTTCCATAATGGTTATTATTTATAGAAAAGTCATTAAGTGTTTTATTTTTGCAATGAGCTAAGCCATGGTGACAATATATTAGATTTTTAATTCACTACTCAAAACGATAGGATCCATGTACAAAATAAGTGCATATAGACTTAGAAAAGAGTATTTCAAATTCATTAACTAATTTGAACACACACACACACATATATATATTTGTGTGTGTGTATATCACCAAATAATCAGTTGAACCCAATCTTTACCTATTTTGTATATATAGTCATATATATTTACGTATAATCATGTACTTACGTGGAGTTGTCTTTTGTATACATTCCCATCAGTATATATTAATTTCATTTCATCCATTTATTCAAATATATTTCAACCTTGTTGTTTTCTTTATAAATGGATTGCCTAACAAGGTATTAGTCTATCCACAACTATGTTATTAAGTTAAATATAAGACATACTATTATGCAATATAAAATTTTGATTTGAAAGAAAACAATTTATATGATTTCCTAATATAGTAATGAATAATAGATATTTGGATATCGGGTTGAGCTATACTAAATGTGTTCGTAGTTTATTGATCACCATGATTAAAGTGCAACAATATGGAGAATCAGAGACATATCTGCTCATGAAAAGGATAATAGATACAACTTTTTTCATGTACAACATTTGTGCATTTGTTCTCAACAAATTTTTATTTATTATAAGCATATTGAGAAAATTATAAACATTTGATTCCTTTGTTGATGCCTTTTCTTTTGACGAATGATAGACCATTGTTAGTAGACAATACCCTTTGACTTCGGCCGAGGGTAGTAGTTCATTGGGACTTTCTTCTATCTTTCTTGGAATTTTTCTTCTTATTCTCCGAGGTCTGCTATGCTATTAAATAAAAGTCATCCTATGACGACCTAACTTATGTTTATATACGATGTTGATTACTGTTCTGTGATGTGCTTTACATTTAGTTATTGTATTTTGTTCTGATAGATCCATTAGCCACCTATAGTTTTGGATTAAGAATTTACTGGGTATATCGATCCATTAAGATAGAAAAGAAAAATCATATTGCATTTATCAACGTATTCTGTAGATCTTTAAGACAAAGTTATAGATGGTCGGCCTTAACCAACCTTATTCTCCGCTTTAGTAGACGGAATTACTCGTTAGTTCTCTTTGCTAAGGTGGGTCTTGGGGTAGGCCATTACAGCCTATAGAAATCGACACTAATACATCCACGGTATTCACATGCCGTAAACCCAAGTGCCGAAAAGGTAGACTATCAAGCGTAGAAAGAACTCAAATAGAATAATGTATATTATTTTAATATAAAATCTTTTTAGCAATTTTTTTTTAAAATATATGCTAGAGTCTAACCTAGATTCAGCTTGGATAGTTATAATACACATGTCCTTACATTTGCTGAAAAACAAACAACACACAATGCAGCAGAAAATAGAATACGTCCATACGCTGATGAAGATCTTCAACTCTCCTCTTGAAACTCCAAGCATCTTTAGTTAATCTTGAAACAACTCAAATCTGACCTGAGTATAAAAATACCCGGATTAGTCTGGCAAACCAACATGAGAAACACAAATCTTAAATGATAGTGTCATAGATTAGAGATTGGTGACAAAAACCTTTTGAAAAGAAAGAGTATCTCATAAGACCACGCTGCACATAAACACGGACGGATATTTACCTTATGATAACTAAAACATTTTATCAAATCATTTGATATTATTTTTAATGACATTCTTTGAGAACACTTTTCAAGTAAGTATATTTAAATAGCCAAAAATTTTACCATTATTAAATTCTAGCATACTAGGCTCTATAACTAAAACTGCAAGCTCGCACTGGAGAATAGATTTCCACAAATGACTAGGTAATGGATTACCTTTCGGTAGTATATCTCTAGAGGAATGTATCGAGGCCCAACAAACGGTACTCCACCAACACAAGACCGGTCTACCTCTAACTAGATACTATCGAATATGTTATCACCTTGATCATTAACGACCTATACGAGAGCTGTCATCGCATACACCACGTTAATTTAAAACCCAATATTATAGCAAGAATAAATATGTTTAGAAAGAGATCATATCTTAATGTTTGCGAGCCACATAGTCTTGCTGCGTCTATCTTGTTTTAGCCATTTTCGTATGTGAGGCCTGAGGTAACGATTACCTTTCACATAGAACATCAACTTTCCACTTTAAATGCCACATTTCCATTGCATAATCACATAACTAATTTCTACAAATGCATAACTCCAGAACTCGTATGCCTTAGGAAATGGTGTTAAGCTAAAAGAAGATGTCTTCTACGCCACCAAGAAGATGATGCGTTTTATAGAGATCAATGAATGTGATTTAAAATGCAAAGTTAGCATTCATCCATACAAGTTATCCAGGAACAGGACAAATCGAAGATTTTTCCTAATAGAGAAATAATGCCACCATAAGTATATGATATGGTAATTTTCCCAAGGGTCTAGTGGCAAGCATCCCAACATCATGAAGATCTTCGTCTTCAGCTGTATTTATCTTCAACATGTTTTACTTTCGAATGCGTAAATTTGTTTGAAGTGGTTTTCAGATAGGAATCACCCAAATCCGATCCCGGTCTCTTCGAAATCTAATCATCGATAAAAATGTAAATATGTGTATTAAGGATTTGTTACTCCTCTTTTCATCAACTTTTTACTAGTTAATCTAAACCCTTCTTGACTTTGGAAATCTTCAAGTCATTTCCTTAGGAAAATTTAATTCCTAATCTAATAAAAATTTCATTTTTGTGAAACATGTCTTAACTGGGTCAAAACAATGTTTTTTAAGACATCGTTTACTGTAAATCCAAATCAATTTGTATTTAGTAAAAAGATTAGACCAAATATACCAAGATTAATTTTCGTGTTCAACCCGTGTTATTCATGGAGTAATGGTGAAATCACCTCTAAAATTTACGTAGATAATACAAATTCCCTCCTTGGACCTTAATACAGAGTTTAACTAGAGTATTCCTTATTCTACTAAAACCTGGTTTAACTCTTTTTATTTTGAAAATTTTAAATATGATTTTTTTTAGAATGTCCGGGCTTTCCTTTCGATTTGTTCCACCTCTCGCCTAAAAAAGAAAAACATAGGCCGGGTAAGTTTAGGGCACTGGTTGCTCCATTCTTAGCCTTGGTTACACACCTCGTTTTTCTTTTTAGATCTCACATGCGGGACAAATGTATCATTATTTTTGCATACTCAGTTTATTATTACATTCCATATTTTTAAGCAAAAATTCCAATTATTGTTTAAATGTTATAAACAATTTCTCATAACCATTTATTTAAACTCCTATTAAAACTTGCAAATCATTTTTAAAATACTAAATTTTTTATTTAAAGACATTTATAAAAGATTTGAGAAAGAATAGTTAAGTTTAAATCTACATTTTTTAAGTTTATTAAAACTGTTGTAGATCAGTGTTACAAATAGTGTTTTAAAAGCATATTTGATTAAAACAACTTTTCTGTCATTTGGAAATCCATATTTATAACTCAAATCTCTTTTAAAACATTTTAACGTATTTATCAAATTTATTTCATAATTTTAAACATTTAAAAATATTAATTTTGAAGAATTTTACACTTTGATCACTTAATTGCAAAAGCACGATGTTTCTTAAAATTTGATTTGGTCAACCTTAAAACCTCCAAGATGATATTTTGGTTTTTCTTTTTCATTTGAAAATTATAGTTACAAGGATCTGGAAAATTCTTATTTTAAAGAATTCTGACTCCGTTTATATCATGTACATTCATTTAACTTTTCCGGCGCGAAATCGCGAACTACCGTTATGTGACGCGCCTTATTTTGACTTATTTTCAATATTTGCCAAAACTACTTCAAATTGAGTTTTATTATTTATAAAACATTTATAAATTATTTTGAATTAATATTTTACTGTTTTATTCATTAAAAACGCGTTTTCACTTTATTTCCAAAATATTCCATATTTTATTATTTTAATATTTAACTTTCTATCTTTTAAACTTCTTAAATAATAAGCTATTTATCTTTTCAATATTATAAGGCTTTAGAATTCATTAACTTTAAAATCTTAAAATAATAACTTCCATTTTCAAAACAATTTCAAAACTTTATCTTTTAACTTTTCGTTTTCAAATCAAATTTCTATCTTTTCCAATTGAATTCTTTTTCTATATTAAATTGGAAAAGAGACTTAACTACGCCAAGTATATCACATATGATTTCTAAACAAGTACGATCGCAAATCAACCATAATTAACTATGACTAATAATGTGGTCATAACAAACTTTAATTAAGGTGTTGATAAAATCAACATTAACAATCACAAATTCATCCATACAACCAAATCTATTTCTAGCATCCATATGACAACTTAATGGTGTTAAATCAACATATTATCGTAGGGTATAATCACGGTTATCGTAGCCACAAGAAAAAATAGAATTGAAAATAAAGGAGCTCACTTTCATTTGACATGTTTAATTATATATTACTTCTTAAGTAACTATAACGATCCGTAAATCCGCACAATTAAAGCTGATAATAAACCATACATGTCCAACCCAATTAAAAGGAAAAAAGGATAATTATTAGAAAGAAAGAAGAAAGAAGAAGAGAAGAGAAGAAGAAGAGAAAAAGAAACTAATACAGAATATCATAATCGCAACGAAAAAACATATAATATAAACCAATGATCTTTATAGAAGAGAAATTGGAATATACATACGTCAATTAGAGTACAACAACAAATCACTAATCATTAACCTGGAGAGTGATAACAACCTGTCTTAACAAATGCTGATAATTAAAATAACCAATGTAGAGGAAACTAAATATATACGTGAATACGACTTGAAAACCTTTCGCTCGTTTTTGGAAGCTCCAAAGCATCCAAATCTAAATATGTATATATGCTCCGTCCGACCCGAGGATTGAAAGAGAAGAATGCCTGGATTAGTCTTGTGATGACCCGGAATTTTAAGCAATATCAATTTAATAATCTGAATAAAAATTAAATTGATTTGATAATATTTGTGATAAGATTGGAATTAATTTAATAATCCAATTAAATAAATATTTAGTTGATAGATTTTATCTTTTTAAATCTAATAATTGTTTTATATTTATAATGTATATAGAATATGTATATATTGTAAATAGATCTTGTTTTAAATTTAATAAATAAATAAATCCTGTTTTCTATAAAAATATATATCTTTAGTAAAATTGGGAATTATGATTTTATTTAAAGTTAAACTTTTAAAAGGTTATTTAATAAATAAAATATGGTTTTAAATGGTTAAGATAAAAATTAAACTTGTTTAAATTGATTTATTTGATAATAATCTTTTTTAAAGTATATAATAAATAACTATATGATTTTAAATACATAAGGCAAATTATTTAAATGGTTTAAAATATGTTTTAACTCAAGTTTAAATTTAAATAAAAAAATAAAAATAATGTTTATTTTGATTTTCTTTTAAATATAGTTGGATAAAATAAATAATTTATTAATAAAGAAATAATTTCTTTTATAAATTATTTATAGTTATCAATATTGTTATTTTTAAAATATAGTAATACATTGTTTTTAAATAATAGATTTTTAATAAAAATAATGTTTTTTCAAAATTTAATTATGTAGTTATATATGTATATATATAACTTGATTTAAAAATTTAAAATATAAATATTTTTAATTTATTTTGGATTTTGAAATATTTGTATAAACTTTTGTTTTATAAATAAAATTGGATTTATTCATTTTAAAATTATCTACATGTAAATAAGCAGATATTAACTAATTAATTAAACAAAGATTCACTTTTATCTATATTAACATATTAACTAAATAACATTTAAATATGACTAATTAACATTAAAGACAAATGTAAAATTTTACAAATTAGAAGAACATGTGTAAATCTCTTAAGACACATAAATGACATGTGTTAAGCATAAAATAAAAATTGTGACAAATGTTAAGATTTAAAACAAGTGTCCTATTTAAATTTTCTTTTTCTTTTATTAAATCAAAAACTACTTATATAAACACATTACTCCTCATTTTATTCTTTTTTCTATTCTTCTTTTTCAAAACTTATGTAACCTTTCAGCTGTGAAATCTGAAATCATCATTCATATTAAAATTTAGATTTCTTTGATCATCTTCATTCAAAAACAAAAATTTTGATCAAAACAAAGATATGTAATTCCCTCAAAAATCAATCTAAAAGCTAATATCTCCTCAAACCTGAAATGCAAATCTAGCATAAACTTGTAGCCTCTTCAAAACATCAACCTGAAAAATCAAATTGCAATTCAGTTCTGCAATCTCAAAGCCTACATGCAACTCAAAACTCACTCCATGCCTGCATTTTCCTTTTCTGAAAACATGCATGCAAATGTAATTAGGGAGCAACTACAAACAGGTTTTAAAGTTTACAAAATATAGAAGCAAAACAAGATGAAAGTTTTTAAAAAAAAAGAAAAATAAAGAAGCAACTCAAAGTTTTGGAAATCAAAGCACATTCAGGTTCAAGCTTTTCAAAAACTAGGTGCTCTATTCTTTAATTTCTGGTGAATAACATTTCTTTAACAAGTTAAGTATATAATTTAGTTGCATACTTGATTGTCTGGAAATATGTATGTTTATGTATGTATATGGCTGTATTCTCTAGATTGAATGAAGTATATAAGTCTATTTTTTCAGAACCTACTTTGTTAAAAATTTCCAGTTCTTGATTTGCTAAGTTCAAATCTTTTAATTTAATTCCCTTTAAACTTGAGTTTTAAAAACAAACCTGTTTGTTTCAATTCAAAACTTTAGTTTAAAATTTTACTTAAGATAAAATAATTATGAAACGCCTCTGAAAATTTATAAAAACTGATCAAACTTTGAAATAGTGTAATTCAAAACCATGTAATATATTGTTTCAGGCCTAAGATCTGAAACATCACCCTAAAACTTGATTTTTAAAATTAAAATCATAATTTTTAGTTTAGAAATAAACATGCAGTTTTGTGTTGAACTAAAAAGGGGGATATTGGGATTTAGGGGTGATCTCTGCGATCTGGAGTGTCGGGTTTCTTCCAGTGGGTAGAGGAGTAATCAGAGAGGCTTGGGAAAGTAATTGATGGTGATCCAAATCACCATGGAAGCAGTGATGATGGTTTCTTGTCTGTAGCCCTAGATTTTGGAATGCTTAGTTAATGGGTCGTCACGGCTTTTGTGGTTGATCGAGTGCTGTGAGAATTGGGAAGATGGGAGTATGGCCATTAACAAGTTGGTGGCCGGAGTCGTTGCTATCCCGGTGGTTGGAGGGTTGGGATCAAGGCATGTTCCAGGTATGAAGTGGATACCTGTTTCCTGTTCCAAGTTTTAAAATTTGAACTTGAATTCAAATTCGAGTTGTTTGTGAGCGATGTATGATCGAAATGGATTGAGAAGTTGGTCGCTGATGTGTGGAGGCCACCGGAGGTGACTGGAGTTGGCCGGAGGCACGGTGCATGTGCACCGTGCACTTTTGGGTTCTGATGAACTCTGGGTGGAAGCAGAATTATTGACTCGAGTTTTTACTCGTGATTTTGGTAGTTTGCTCGAAGATGTTGGCTTGTTGACTCGGAGCAGAGAATAAGGTAGCTCGGGTTAAAGTATGGTAACAGGTTTTAGTTCTGAAACCTATAATTTTTTTTAAAATTTAAAATAAAATTTAAAACCTGAATTTAAACGACAGTAAAGTTTTTAAATAAAGTTAAAATCTAGTTTTCAATCTTAGTTTAAGTTAAATCTAAGTCTAAAATAAATTCAATTTTATTTTGAATCTAGTTTGGAAATAAATGATTTTTTAAATTCAAATTGACTTAATATTATTAAAGTGTTTAAGAAGTTAAAATGTAATTAAAGAATTTGAATTCAAATGGAGTTTGAAATGTAAAAGAGGATTTAATCAAAGTTAAATCAGAATTTTAAATTTGAATTCAAATTCGATTTGAATCGTAAGTTTGGATATAAGATAAAGTTTATAAATTTAAATATTGTAAATTAGTTTAAAAGTTAAAGTATACTTTAATAATCTGAGAATAAAAAGGAATTTAGTTTAAAATCTTTAAATTTCTTTTATAAGTATTCTTTATCATATGAATTTCAAAGTTTTATATTGGTTAAAGATAATTTGGTTTCATTTTAAAGTTTGAACATAAAATGAATTTTGAAATTGAATTTGAAATAAATATTTTCAAATGTATTTATGAATGATAATTTAGCTATAGATAAAAAAGGTTTTATCTTAAAAAAAATTTAAAATTTACTGATTAATAATTTCATTTAATTATTAAGGTAATTAAATGAATAATTTATTTAATAAATTAATGGAATGGATAATTAATTAAGGGTAATTAATCCATAATTAAGGATCATTAATTTAATTTAATTAATGATTAATAATTAATTAATCAAGTAATTATGAATTAATTAAGTTACAGTTAACACTTAATTAACTAAATAATTAAAGCTTAATTAATTGGATATTAAAGATTAATTAATTTGAAATTAATAATGATTAATGAAAGTTAATTACTTAAGAGAAGTAATTAAAGAATGATTAATAGTTAATGAAGGTCATTAACTAAGGATTATTTAACAATTAATTAATATGATTAATTTCTAATTAATTAGATTAATTAATTAATGATAATCATTTGTAAATTATTTTAAGATTAATTACTTGATGGAAGTAATTAAGAAATTAATTACTTAATGTAATTAATTAAGTTTAACGTAATTTGTTTAAGATTAATTAATTAAGTTTAATTAATTTTAATCACTTGTTGGTCTGATAATAATTACTTAATGTAATTACTTAGTGAAGTAATTAAAGGTAATTATTGGATGTAATTAGTGGATGGTGATGGAATTATGAAAGTAATTTGGATTAAGTTACTTTGTATAATTAATCAAGGGATTAATTAAAAATAATTAATTAAGAAGTAATTAATTTGATGAAGTAATTAAGGTAGTTAATTACAGAATGAGATTAATCAAAGGTGATTAATAATTATGGTTTAATTGAGATTAATTACTGAATGTAATTAATTTAAATAAGATAATTAATTAAATATAATTAAGGATCATTAATTAATATAATTAATGATGTAATTAAGATTTGATTAATTAATATTAATTAATCAATAATAAGTGATCAAGGGTAATTAATTAATTGTAATTAATCAAGGTTAAATGTAATTAATTATAGGGTGATTAATTAAGTTGATTAAAGGCTAATTACTGTATTTGGTTTAGAGTAATTAATTTTGTGAGATTAATTAAAGAATAATTAATCAAGGGTGATTAATTAAGTTGATTAACTAGAGGATCATTAATTTATTTGTAATTAATTATTGAATATGTAAACAAAATTTATATTGATGTATGTAATTAATTTAATTCATTTTAAATTAATTAGAGATAGAAGAAATTAATTTAATTCATTTTAAATTAATTATAGATGGTATGATTATAGATCATTGCTTATGAATGTATAATATTGGTTGCCTTGAATGGTTTGAAATCTCAACCATGGGATTAGTAATGTTGAGTGATATGGATGCATTGTTTGCATTATGATGATGATATGGATTATCTTTTGATAATGATAATGTGGATTATCTGTTGTGATGATAATGTGATTATCTATTGTGATATGTGAATTATCTATCTTTGTGTATATAGTAATTGTATTGAATTGTTTTAAACTCTAAAACAACTTGGACCTAAAAGACACGCATTGGATTTCGATGAGACCGGGATCGGGTTTCCATATTTGGATATCCGAAAACCACATCGATCCAAATTAACGATAGGTCGTGAATCTTATGTGAAGAGTGAAGACTCGAGGTGTAAGGTATATTCGTCAGTATAACTCTGAGGGTGATTCCAAGATGAGTTTGACGGAGATAGTACTTTCAGATTCGAGATGAAGATTCAGAGGGCAAGGGTTATCGTCGTTAACTCTGAGGGTGATTCCAAAATGAGTGTAACGAGATAATGCCTTCGGTTTCGTTCGAACCCGGAACGAACTTGTATGGATTGAATTCTTTCAGAACATCGCCAGGTGGACGATGAGCATTCTAAGTAATGTGTCCTATAAAGGTAATCGTAGCCTCAAGCCTCATAAACCGAAAATGGATAAAACAGGGGAGGTGCAGCAAGGCTAAGTGGGTCATGCCCAAGTAGGACGATATTTTCCCCTGTCTAGAAGTCCTTTTTTATTCGGCTTAGTGGGCGGTTGGAATTGCGCACCAACTGTGGGGTTGTCTTGTTCGGGACTGTCCAGTAAGGGATGGTTCCGGCTTTGTGTTGCAGCGGATTGGGAGTGATCCTCGATACGGCGATCTAGGCCACGTACTGTAACGGGCGGTACCCCGGTAGCCCTTCCATTGTAGGGAATCCAAAATCCAATAAGTGCCAACTGTTTTGATTGTATTACCCACTTTTGTGGCTAGTAGATGGAATTTAATAAATGTAACAATTTCGGCTATTTCATATTTACTTGAAAACCCTAGACCTATTATAATATCACTGGATTTCCTATCAAATGTTTTGGTTAGCGTAAGGTAAAAACTTTTCCGTGTTTATGTGTGGGAAGTCTTACGTGATACCTTTCTTTCAAAAGGTTTTCAAAAGTTAAGCAACTTTAACCTGTTACTCACACCAGACCCATATCTGACCCGGAGTTTATCTTCTATTTTCTTAAACTCTTGGGTACTCAAATTTTTACGAGTAGCCAAGGGATTCAGGTTAACTTTGACGAACTGTGGAGGGGCAATGGAGCAGGAGGCTTCGACGTTAGATATATAGTTTCCGCTGTGTGTTTTCTGTATTGTTATCTCTTTGTTAAGTTGTATTGAGTTGTAATAACTAGACATGTGTTTATAACTGTCTAGTATGTGTTGTATTATCTGTGTAATTCTGATAATAGTTGTATACTATGTAATCTCTTATGTTATTAATATAATTTATTCGTTCCGCTGTTTAGATTCTGATGTGTTGTTTCTTCTTTCTTCTCTTTCTCTCTTTTCTATCCCTTTCTTTCTTTTTAATGTTGCATCATTCTGTGGAGATGAATGGCGGGTCGTTACAGTGGTATCAGAGCATTAGGTTGAGCGAATACCTAGGCTCTGGAGTGTTTTCTTTCTTGAGAAAGTATATTTGTAATTTTAAATATATTTATATATATTTATCTGTTTCTACCTATATGTTGGGTTACCTGTTCGGGTTTTCCAATATAGGTTATAAAGGTAGATGAGGTAGTGGTGTTTGTAATAGGACTACTACCATTGATTGGAGTCTGATGTTTGAGGTTGGAAGTGTGTCTGTCGAGGCTGTGGACCGAATACCGTCTCGAGTAAGTTGTGCAGAGTGTAGAGATTTCATCGATCTCTGAAGGAAACCTGTTAAGGTTCGGAGTCCATCTTTGATGTTGGATGAGTTGAATATTAGATCTGTCGGTTGGGCAGAAGCAAGTGATGGCATTTTGATACCTCAGGAAGTGTAGCTGCGTGATGAGATGCAGTGACCATGCATTGTTTCCGAAGATGTTTTCTTTGGAACAAGTTTTAGGAAGTAGATCTGCTTCGATGTTGTGGCTGGGTTCAGCAGGATGTGGTGTTTCTGTTTGCTGTGAAGTCCGAGTTTCTCGAAGAGCTTTGGATCAGGAAGTTTGGCATCGGTGTCAGCAATGCAGCTCGGAGTGTTCTGTGTTGGCAGGAAGTTTTCTGGCTGAATAGTTTTTCTGAAGGTGGAGTTCAAAAGCAACAGAGTGAATCCATTTCTTCAATGGATTGGATTGGCCAGCGTAAGCTGTTCTGTTTGGTAAAGAGGGAACAATTTTTCTTTGAAAATTAGTCTGGGTTGATCGCAAAAGTGACTTGCGATAGTTGAATGTTCTCTTGGATTGTTGGAGATTTTCTGGATATCTTATAGAAAGACAGAGGTTTGTCCGCGTCTGGAGATTGAGTTTTCTTATCGACTAGAATTCCAGGAGTAGAACTGGTGGTTCAACTTAGTTGAAAGATGGTTCCTAGAGATAGAGTTTGATGAAGCAACTCAGTTTTCGGAGAAATTTCTGAGTTTTCTTTATGGATCTGTTGAACTATATTTCTGGAAAGTGATGTCCAGTTTGTGCTTGTGTTCTTCATCAGCATTCTCTTCTACTTCGGATCAGAGTTGTGCAGCGGAAGTAGTTTGGAAGTGTTTCTGATTGTCTTTTCCGGATTAGGAGAAGTTTGTTATCTTCTGCTGGTTATCGAGTAGAGTTTGTTCTTGGTTTTGGATTGATCTTGAGGAGATCATTGGGTTAGGTTGTTTTTGGTTCTGTTTGTTTCTAGAGGCATCAGCAAGGGTTGAGCTGATCAGTTTGAATGTTGGAAGCCCAGGATCGTCCGAAGACTTTTTGTGGATAAGAGATGAAGGAATTTGGATTCTCGAGTCGGAGATTTGGTTTGGATAAGTTTTCTTCGATCAAAGGAGCTATAAGATGGGGTAAGGCTGGAAAGCTAACTCTGAGATATTTTGGATTTGTCTTTGTTCTTGTAAGGATAAGTATTTGGTTTTCAAGATTGAATTTCCAGTTTGGATTATTGGGATTTGATGAGTTTCGCGTATCTCTGAGGGAGTACGTGTATGATCTATCCCTGCTGGTAGAACCAGCAGTTCAGGAGGTCTGGTTGTTGAATCAGACTCGTCTGTAGTCTGATATGCTATCTAGTTTTGTAGATCTAGATGAGTAGGAGCTCTATAGCTTAATAGTATTAATTGTTTAGATTATGTAGAGCGAGTATCCCGATATTTATACCGGGGAAACTCAAGGAAACTCTATCCAGAATTTTGTCTGGATAGTTAGATTTGATTGATTGTATGAACTGATTGCTATGGTTGTTAGCATATGTTTGATATATGCTTGTGTTTTAAAATTAAATCTTAAAATAGATTATTAAATTACCTTTGTTTTAAATTTCGAGGACGAAATTCTTTTAAAGGGGGAGGAATGTGATGACCCGGAATTTTAAGCAATATCAATTTAATAATCTGAATAAAAATTAAATTGATTTGATAATCTTTGTGATAAGATTGGAAGTAATTTCATTATCCAATTAAATAAATATTTAATTGATAGATTTTATCTTTTTAAATCTAATAATTGTTTTATATTTATAATGTATATAGAATTTGTATATACTGTAAATAGATTTTTTTTAAATTTAATAAATAAATAAATCTTGTTTTCTATAAAAATATATGTCTTTAGTAAAATTAGGAATTATGATTCTATTTAAAGTTAAACTTTTAAAAGGTTATTTAATAAATAAAATATGGTTTTAAATAGTTAAGATAGATTTATTTGATAATAAGCTTTTTAAAAGTATATAATAAATAACTATATGATATTAAATACATAAGGTAAATTATTTAAATGGTTTAAAATATGTTTTAACTCAAGTTTAAATTTAAATAAAAAAATAACAATAAGGTTTATTTTGATTTTCTTTTAAATACAGTTTGATAAAATAAATAATTTATTAATGAAGAAACAATTTCTTTTATAAATTATTTATAGCTATCAATTTTGTTATTTTTAAAATATAATAATACATTGTTTTTAACAAATAGATTTTTAATAAAAATAATTTTTTTTCAAAATTTAATTATGTAGTTATATATGTATATATATAACTTGATTTAAAAATTTAAAATATAAATCTTTTTAATTTGTTTTGGATTTTGAAATATTTGTATAAACTTTTATTTAATAAATAAAATTGGATTTATTAATTTTAAAATTATCTACATGTAAATAAGTAGATATTAACTAATTAATTAAACAAAGATTCACTTTTATTCTATATTAACATATTAACTAAATAGCTAATTAACATTTAAATATAACTAATTAACATAATTATAACTAATTAACATTAAAGACAAATGTAAACATTTTACAAATTAGAAGAACATGTGTAAATCTCTTAAGACACATAAATGACATGTGTTAAGCATAAAATAAAAATTGTGACAAATGTTAAGATTTAAAACAAGTGTCCTATTTAAATTTTCTTTTTCTTTTATTAAATCAAAAACTACTTATATAAACACATTACTCCTCATTTTATTCTTTTTTCTATTCTTCTTTTTCAAAATTTATGTAACCTTTCAGCTGTGAAATCTGAAATCATCATTCATATTAAAATTTAGATTTGTTTGATCATCTTCATTCAAAAACAGAAATTTTAATCAAAACAAAGATCTGTAATCCCCTCAAAAATCAATCTAAAAGCTAATATCTCCTCAAACCTGAAATGCAAATCTAGTATAAACTTGTAGCCTCTTCAAAACATCAACCTGAAAAATCAAATTGCAATTCAATTCTGCAATCTCAAAGCCTACATGCAACTGCAAAGCTCACTCCATGCCTGCATTTTCCTTTTCTGAAAACATACGTGCAAATGTAATCAGGGAGCAACTACAAACAGGATTTAAAGTTTACAAAATATAGAAGCAAAACAAGATGAAATTTAAAAAAAAAAGCAAAATAAAGAAGCAACTCAAAGTTTTGGAAATCAAAGCACATTCAGGTTCAAGCTTTTCAAAAACTAGGTGCTCTGTTCTTTAATTTCTGGTGAGTAACATTTCTGTAACAAGTTAAGTATATAATTTAGTCGCATGCTTGATTGTCTGGAAATATGTATGTTTATGTATGTATATGGCTGTATTTTCTAGATTGAATGAAGTATATAAGTCTGTTTTTTTTCAGAACCTACTCTGTTAAAAATTTCCAGTTCTTGATTTGCTAAGTTCAAATCTTTTAATTTAATTCCCCTTAAACTTGAGTTTTAAAAACAAATCTGTTTGTTTCAATTCAAAATTTTAGTTTAAAATTTTACTTAAGATAAAATAATTATGAAACGCCTCTGAAAATTTATAAAAAATGATCAAACTTTGAAATAGTGTAATTCAAAACCATGTAATATATTGTTTCAGGCCTAAGATCTGAAACATCACCCTAAAACTTGATTTTTAAAATTAAAATCATAATTTTTAGTTTAGAAATAAACATGCAGTTTTGTGTTGAACTAAAAAGGGGGATATTGGGATTTAGGGGTGATCTCTGCGATCTGGAGTGTCGGGTTTCTTCCAGTGGGTAGAGGAGTAATCAGAGAGGCTTGGGAAAGTAATTGATGGTGATCCAAATCACCATGGAAGCAGTGATGATGGTTTCTTGTCTGTAGCCCTAGATTTTGGAATGCTTAGTTAATGGGTCGTCACGGCTTTTGTGGTTGATCGAGTGCTGTGAGAATTGGGAAGATGTGAGTATAACCATTAACAAGTTGGTGGCCGGAGTCGCTGCTATCCCGGTGGTCGGAGGGTCGGGATTAAAGCATGTTCCAGGTTTGAAGTGGATACCTGTTTCCTGTTCCAAGTTTTAAAATTTGAACTCAAATTCAAATTCGAGTTGTTTGTGAGCGATGTGATGATCGAAATGGATTGAGAAGTTGGTCGCCAACGTGTGGAGGCCACCGGAGGTGACTGGAGTTGGCCGGAGGCACGGTGCATGTGCACCATGCACTTTTGGGTTCTGATGAACTCTGGGTGGAAGCAGAATTATTGACTCGAGTTTTTACTCGTAATTTTGGTAGTTTGCTCGAAGATGTTGGCTTGTTGACTCGGAGCAGAGAATAGTGTGGCTCGGATTAAAGTATGGTAACAGGTTTTAGTTCTGAAATCTGTAGTTTTGTTTAAAATTTAAAATAAAAATTAAAACCTGAATTTAAATGACAGTAAAGTTTTTAAATAAAGTTGAAATCTAATTTTCAATCTTAGTTTAAGTTAAATCTAAGTCTAAAATAAATTTAATTTTATTTTGAATCTAGTTTGGAAATAAATGAGTTTTTAAATTCAAATTGACTTAATATTATCAAAGTGTTTAAGAAGTTAAAATGTAATTAAAGAATTTGAATTTAAATGGAGTTTGAAACGTAAAAGAGGATTTAATCAAAGTTAAATCAGAATTTTAAATTCGAATTCGAATTTGATTTGAATCTTAAGTTTGGATATAAGATAAAGTTTATAAATTTAAATATTGTAAATAAGTTTAAAAGTTAAAGTATACTTTAATAATCTGAGATTAAAAAGGAATTTAGTTTAAAATCTTTAAATTTCTTTTAAAAGTATTCTTTAACATATGAATTTCAAAGTTTTATATTGGTTAAAGATAATTTGGTTTCATTTTAAAGTTTGAACTTAAAATGAAATTTGAAATTGAATTTGAAATAAATATTTTCAAATGTATTTATGAATGATAATTTAGCCATAGATAAGAAAGGTTTTATCTTAAAACAAATTTAAAATTTACCGATTAATAATTTCATTTAACTATTAAGGTAATTAAATGAATAATTTATTTAATAAATTAATGGAATGGATAATTAATTAAGGGTAATTAATCCATAATTAAGGATCATTAATTTAATTTGATTAATGATTGATAATTAATTAATCAAGTAATTATGAATTAATTAAGTTACAGTTAACACTTAATTAACTAAATAATTAAAGCTTAATTAATTGGATATTAAAATTAATTAATTTGAAATTAATAATTATTAATGAAAGTTAATTACTTAAGAGAAATAATTAAAGAATGATTAATAGTTAATGAAGGTCATTAACTAAGGATTATTTAACATTAATGAACATGATTAATTTTTAATTAATTAGATTAATTAATTATTGATAATCATTTGTAAATTATTTTAAGATTAATTACTTGATGGAAGTAATTAAGAAATTAACTATTTAATGTAATTAATTAAGTTTAAATGTAATTTGTTTAAGATTAATTAATTAAGTTTAATTAATTCTAATCACTTGTTGGTCTGATAATAATTACTTAATGTAATTAATGGAATGTAATTACTCAGTGAAGTAATTAAAGATAATTACTGGATGTAATTAGTGGATAATGATGGAATTATGAAAGTAATTTGGATTAAGTTACTTTGTATAATTAATCAAGGGATTGATTAAAAATAATTAATTAAGAAGTAATTAATTTGATGAAGTAATTAAGGTAGTTAATTACAGAATGAGATTAATCAAAGGTGATTAATAATTATGGTTTAATTGAGATTAATTACTGAATGTAATTAATTTAAATAAGATAATTAATTAAATATAATTATGGATCATTAATTAATATAATTAATGATGTAATTAAGATTTGATTAATTAATATAAATTAATCAATACTAAGTGATTAAGGGTAATTAATTAATTGTAATTAATCAAGGTTAAATGTAATTAACTAATTAATTAATGAAGTAATTAAAGGCTAAACTGTATTTGGTTTAGAGTAATTAATTTTGTGAGATTAATTAAAGAATAATTAATCAAGGGTGATTAATTAAGTTGATTAACTAGAGGATCATTAATTTATTTGTAATTAATTATTGAATATGTAAACAAAATTTATATTGATGTAAGTAATTAATTTAATTCATTTTAAATTAATTAGAGATGGAAGAAATTAATTTAATTCATTTTAAATTAATTATAGATGGTATGATTATAGATCATTGCTTATGAATGGATAATATTGGTTGCCTTGAATGGTTTGAAATCTCAACCATGAGATTAGTAATGTTGAGTGATATGGATGCATTGGTTGCATTATGATGATGATATGGATTATCTTTTGATAATGATAATGTGGATTATCTGTTGTGATGATAATGCGATTATCTATTGTGATATGTGAATTATCTATCTTTGTGTATATAGTAATTGTATTGAATTGTTTTAAACTCTAAAACAACTTGGACCTAAAAGACACGCATTGGATTTCGATGAGACCGGGATCAGGTTTCCATATTTGGATATCCGAAAACCACATCGATCCAAATTAACGATAGGTCGTGAATCTTATGCGAAGAGTGAAGACTCGAGGTGTAAGATCTATTCGTCGGTATAACTCTGAGGGTGATTTCGAGATGAGTTTGACGGAGAAAGTACTTTCAGATTCGAGATGAAGATTCAGAGGGCAAGGGTTATCGTCGTTAACTCTGAGGGTGATTCCAAAATGAGTGTAACGAGATAATGCCTTCGGTTTCGTTCGAACCCGGAACGAACTTGTATGGATTGAATGCTTTCAGAACATCGTCAGGTGGACGATGAGCATTCTAAGTAATGTGTCCTATAAAGGTAATCGTAGCCTCAAGCCTCATCAACCGCGAATGGCTAAAACATGGGAGGTTCAGCAAGGCTAAGTGGGTCATGCCCAAGTAGGACGAGATTTTCCCCTGTCTAGAGGTACCTTTTTATTCGGCTTACTGGGTGGTTGGAATTGCGCACCAACTGCTGGGTTGTTTTGTTCGGGACTGTCCAGTAAGGGATGGTTCCGGCTTTGTGTTGTAGGGGATTGGGAGTAATCCTCGATACAGTGATCTAGGCCACGTACTATGACGGGCGGTACCCCGGTAGCCCTGCCATTGTATGGAATCCAAAATCCAATAAGTGCCAACGGTTTTGATTGTATTGCCCACTTTTATGGCTAGTAGCTGGAATTTAATAAATGTAACAATTTCTGCTATTTCATATTTACTTGGAAATCCTAGACCTATTATAATATCACTAGATTTCCTATCAAATATTTTGGTTAGCGTAAGGTAAAAACTTTTCCATGTTTATATGTGGGAAGTCTTACGTGATACCTTTCTTTCAAAAGGTTTTCAAAAGTTAAGCAACTTTAACCTGTTACTCACACCAGACCCATGTCTGACCCGGAGTTTATCTTCTGTTTTCTTAAACTCTTGGGTACTCAAATTTTTACGAGTAGCCAAGGGATTCAGGTTAGCTTTGACGAACTGTGGAGGAGCAATGGAGCGGAAGGCTTCGACGTTAGATATATAGTTTCCGCTGTGTGTTTTCTGTATTGGTATCTCTTTGTTGAGTTGTATTGAGTTGTAATAACTAGACAGGTGTTTATAACTGTCTAGTATGTGTTGTATTATCTATGTAACTCTGATAATAGTTGTATACTATGTAATCTCTTATGTTATTAATATTATTTATTCGTTCCGCCGTTTAGATTCTGATGTGTTGTTTCTTCTTTCTTCTCTATCTTTCTCTTTTCTATCCCTTTCTTTCTTTTTAATGATGCGTCATTCTGTGGAGATGAACGGTGGGTCGTTACAAGTCTGGTAAACCAGCGTGAGAAAACACATCTCAACTGAATTTTAAAGTTATCAAAAACTTCCTTTTTTTGAAAACAAAGGTATCTCGTAAGACCACGCCGCACATAAACACGGACGGACTTTTACCTTACGATGACCAAAATACTTTATACTTAAACAATTTGATATTATTATTAATGACATTTGTTTTGAAAACACTTTTCAAATAAACATATACAAAGTAGGCATCAATACCCGGACAATGTAAAATGGTGTATATGATACCCATGGGGTAGCCAAAATGTGTGCAAATCATTACAGCTATTTTGGGAATACAATCAAAACCGTATATCTCGTATTGGAATTTAGGTTTCCAACATAATAAGAAACTAGTGGCCTTTTCCTTCCTTTATGGATTTCCACGTATAACAACCATTGTACCCAGTGGCTTCTCATGCAAGGACTCAAACACCACTGTACCATTCATATTGCTACACTACTACGTTTCCAGTGGCTTCTTGTGCAAGGACTCACACACCATATACCATACAATATAAGGGTCCAGAGATCTTCTGGCTCATAAGGAAACAAGGCTTAAGGAAAAAAAGGCCTTCTCATTCTGATCCGCACATAAATCGATGTCTCAAAATATATGTCAGACCACATCATTACCCGTATCATCTTCGGGTTGTGATGCTTATGGTAAGGTTTACCTTTCACATAGCACATTCCACTTTGAATGCCACATTGCCATTTATTCTAAAACGTATAACTCCTAAGCTCGTATGTCTCAGTAAAGGTTGTTAAGCTAAGAGAAGTTGCCTTCTTCGCCACCAAACAGATGATACATTTATAGAGGTCAATCAATGTGATCTAGAAATTGAACTTCAGACATTCGTCCATACAAGTTGTCCAGAAATAGGACAAACCAAAGGTACTCTGCTACCACATCCTATCGGAAGTCATCCCTAGGATTAGTAGCGAGAAGTCCTTACACATTGAAGAATTTCATAACGAAGCACTACTGCTATTATATATATAATACGCATCGCGGATCTAGTGCCAAGTAGCCCTGCATCATGAAGATCTCCATCTTCAAAATATCATCATCATAAACCTGCAATTTCGAACGCATACATTTGTCCAAAATGGATTTTGATAAATCTGATCCCGGTCTCAACAATGGTAAGAGGCCCTCTACCTTATATGGAAACCAAGTCTCGTAGACTTATCACGTTTCCAACTCTCAACTTGCTATCCTTCGATCAAGGAGGAAGCCTGGTAGATCAGAATACCATAATCACTACGCCCTACTCGAATCAACATTCTTAACACCAAACGATAATCAAGCCTACTCAGTCGGCTTCATGCTAAGTGCATGACTCATCAGTTTGCACATCAAGTCAAGGAACCAAAATTGACCAAATTTGATAGTCAGTAATTTAACTATCCAAGCAACAAATAAAATCTAGCACATAAGCAGTCACTAGACCCATTTAGTTAATCTTTTATTAATTAAATAGTTTTTAAATATTTATCTCAAAATATCTTTAAAAAGATATTTTCTCAAAACCATTTTAACTATTCGATATTTGGAAAAAGTTTCTATATACTTATCTCTACAATATAAGTATATTTACCATTTTGGAGACACAATAAATAGATTTCTATAACCGTACAACTCTTGAGTTCATATACTCTGGACAGGTGTTAAGTATAAGAAGCAATGCTTTCTATACCACCAAGCCTTTAGTACGATCATAAGAACCAATTTGTTATTTCACAATGGAAGGTCAAAACACAATTTATTGTGTTAAAACGAATGTTGCGTACCATTAAAAATCCCAAAAACTTTAGTATAGGGATTCGATTAATTATATATATATATACCTATATATATATATATATACCTATCCCGTATAGTATATAAACCAATCCTTTCGGAAATCATTTACGATAGCAATAGTGTCATAGTCCATGCCTTTCTTACTTTCCTTGAAAACGTTTATTACAACAATAAATGTTTAAATCCATGTTTTGGTCACTTAACACATTTTAAGTCACTTTTAAAAACCATTTAAACTCCATTTGGAAATATCCTTCAAAACATTCCTTTAAACGATAAACCGCTTTTAAAATGATTAACTCCATATTTAAATCTAAACGTAAACCATTTCTATATTTATAAATCTCCTTTTTATTTTATAAAACTTCTTTTTATATAACCTCTTTATTTATAAAATTCTATTTATAAATTCATTTCTGTATGAATCTCATTTATTTATAAAAGCTCATTTATAAATCCATTTACAAAATATCGATTACAAATCCATTCCTAATATTTATAAAACACCGATTAAAATCTATTACTTTATTTATAAAATGTCCTTTTATAAATATTTTATATAAACCATTCAAAAATCTTTATTTAACATACTTCACAAAAATGGTTAATTTAAAATACCAAATACTTTTATTTTATTTAAAATAAGTTCCTTCTTATTCATAATTAAAAATTTATTAAAACATATATACTTTCAAAATCACTTTGAAATTATTTTTAAATCAAAATCACCATTTTATAGTATTTTAGAATACGAAAAATAAAGTCCAATTCTACTATAGAACTAAATAAGGGTAATCATATCAATGTCATCAAATATGACATCTAACACAACATATATCATAGTATATGAAAAGTAAAATCAACAAGGTGAGGAATCTAGTTGGATCCCTCTAACTTGCCCCCCACGTCACAAATCACATGTTATAACATATTTAGAAATATGTATAAATAAAAATCAACAGTGGTGAGGAATCCTATTCGATCCCTGCAACCTATCCTACTACATCACATACACTATATAATCATAATGTATAAATCAACCGCTTCGAGGCGGGATCGTATACAAAAGGTCATCCGCTCATGCACGAGAACATAATTGGGTCTCATCCGCTCCATGGGCGGGAATATATCCAAATCAACTAATAAAATAGTAAATTATCTTAAATAGTCAATAAAAAATAAAATTATCCACACTTGTATTAGAAAATAAGTGGGCTAGAAAAGTGAATTTAACTCACTTTGATTTCAGTAATTGTCGAAGCATTCCAGTTTGTATTGAAATTGAATAGATGTTCAATTTTAGCCCAAATTTCTTTAAGTTCCAAACTCCTCCAAACCAACTCCATTGCGAAGATAATGTCCATACTACTACAATGCAACAAACAACATTTAAATCCGACTTCGTACACAAAAGTAATAGCTTTTATAATTTATAAAATTAAATAACTTAACAAATTTAATTAACCGCTAAATTAATTGCTGTCTACCCTAATCATTTTCTTTCCCTTTACAAATCCCTCTCCTGTACATGTCCACAATGACATGCCATGCACACAATGATACGGAGCTCCGGTCCACCGTTCGACGAACGAACTTCGCCGATGGCTCTCTCCTCGAACTACACTTGCCTATCACGTCGATGCCACGTCTTCTCCCCCACCTGGATGCATTTTGCCTTAGAGGTCCGACCGCCATTAAAACTTCACCAGAGGTGCTAAACTCCTTCTCGAATCCAAATTCAAGCTTCAATCCATCAATCGATGACTTATCCTTACTAAATCACTAACCCTTGCTCACTAACCAAGAATGGCTTCCGCCAAAGATGACGACGCAACCCAACTCGAGTCCATAGGATTGTAGCTTAAGCTGATATGAATCTAATGAATCAAATTTGAGAATTTTTGATGGAGAAACAGATTCGATTTTGATTTTTAAAAATCAAAAGGCTTCCTTTCTTAATTTACAAGCTTGGTTTTATAAGAGAGAAGGGTATGAGTAGCACGTTAAGGAGAAAGGCTAATGTGTGGGAGTATGGTGAGGGGTATGGGCCTCAAAAGCAGGGTGTACATATTATTTTATGTTAAAATAATCGACCCCATATACTCCAAAAATCTCGAACTTCAATCGAGATGTGTCGACTGGTGTTCTACATGTAATACCCCTATTTCAAACACAATGGAACTAGTACCAAAAGCTAGTTCCATCATATACAGAAGTTAGCTTTTCAAAATAGAATTTTCGAGCTCGCACGACCAAACGATACGTCCGATTGCCATGAAATTCGACGGCATATTAATTCACTATTATGGATCTAATGGAACTAGTTTCATTTAATTCTAAGACAGTGTCTTGGAAGGATTTTCATACGTTAATTAAAACAAATTATTATTAAAACCATTTTAATCACTTTTAATAATAATTTAAATTTACACTAACCAACTGTTATTTAAAATTGAATTTAAACAATCTTCTTAAATCCATTTATTCAAATTAAATTTAAGATTCAATTATTTAAACAATTATAATTATAAAATTTAATAATTCACATTATCAAATAAATCATTATATCTGAAATTAATGTTGCTTAACTTATAAAATTAAATTTTCAATATTTAAAATCAATTAAATATTCCAAATTCAAATGACTAAAATTCTGGATCGTTACAGTAACCATCAACCATCATTAGTTAACCAACCAAACATCATAACTACTTTTAATATCCATGCAAACCATTTTATAATTAATTTCAAATTATGAGAAATATGTAACTTAATCAAGTTCTTACCTTTATTTCCACTCCATCTAACTTTATTGAACTTTCCCAAATTGAATCTGACGGTATTCCAGCAACACTTAATAGCGACCCACAAATATATCACTTTAATAAATTTATTTATTTAAATTATTTTGAGATTAAAATGATTTAATAATTAATATAATGATTTTGATAACTCATTTTAAATAGTTATAGAGTAATAATTTATCATTAATTTTATAAAGGTATATACTTGATTGGAAATCATAAGAAAATTCGTTTTGCTTTATCGATATAATAATTTTTTTTATAAATAATTAATAATAATAATTTTTATGGTTTTACAAATGAAACATGATCATTTTTGGTATTTAAAAAAGATAAGAAATTCATTTTCAAATTTTGTTTACAAACATATGCATATTAACTAAAGAGAGAAAATATGACTGAAAATCGAAATTAGGATTCGTAACGATACAACGCATAGAAGTTATACATACATGTGCACATGTACATGTGCATACACGAAAACATATTCACATGCACATAAAAATACATAGACACATATATTTGAGTATATAAATATTATATAAAAAATATAAGATATTTTTAGTTTTCTTACTTCTTAAGTATGGAAAAGTCAACATATGCATGCTTTAAAACAATGGAAGTGATGGGCACATCTGTGAGGGCGGGAGCCGTGCATAGGGAAAGGAGGAGCGATGATGAAGGTGCATGTGATGGTGATGAAAATGGTGATGTGTGCATGGATATTTTCACATCTTCTTTACCTATAAATACCATACAATCTCCTCTTCATTTTCATTCATCTTCATCTTCATTTCCTAAGCTCTCTCTCTACACTTTCATGGCATCCAACCTAAAGTAAATAATGCCAACATATTTCTCGAAAGGAATTTAATTTTATATTATATACTTATAGACACTTAAGCACCTCAAAATGATTCGAAAACTCCACTCACCCTCTCTACATTCACAGCCTCCACCTCCTCCATTGAAGGTCGAGCCATCCTATTCCTCTACCTTGCTAGGAATTGGAGATAGTAGTTTTGATGACAACAACCTTTGTAACTTATTTTATTATAACTTATAGTTTAACACTATTGTCTAGATATATATATGAATGTTATCACGCAGGATATATGTAAGGTAGGTACTAATTATTGAAGACTGTACAATATAAAGATCAAGAATGAAGAAATCAAGTTTGAAGACCTATGAATGTCAAGATCAAGATTTTAAGATAAGTGTCTAGTTTTAGTTAAAACTTCATAATAGCATGGAAATCTTCATTCCAAATTTCATTTGGGATGGAACCCAATTCTACCTTCTTAGTGGCTACCAAACCCACGACAAGTAGCTTACAAACCTACGACAAGTGGCTTACAAACCCACGAACATCTTGGTTTTATACAAGTTCTTGAGTCCTGATGTGATGAGATATTCTGCAGGAAGAAGCTTGCAAAACTACTTCAAAATGGTTTTTCAAAATGTTTTAGCCTTAAAATATTCTTTGTTTTTAAAACTATCTTCTGATTTTTAAATATTCTTTATAATATATATAAACTTGAGTAAAATCAAATTTATATATACATTCTAAAACTATATTTTTCTACTCTTCTTTATTTTAAAACTTAGGAAAATTAGTTTATTTTACACCGAAATCATTTTATCTTGTTTTCTTTTCAATACCATTTTTAAAATTTTTTTTACACTTTTTTAACTAGGGATGTCGAAATCATGGGATACCCCATGTCGACATGGCGACAGTTAAATTCGAAAGTTTCAATTTTCAAAAGAAATGTCTATTCGTTTAAATCTCTTCACGGATGGTTATAACTGTTGGTGTTCTATAAATAGCCTTTACAAACGAATTTTTTAACCAACTAATTTCTTATTTTCTTCACTCCATCTTCTCCATAAATCCATATTCTAAAATTTTCATATTTTTAAGATCGTGCCGAAATTCTACCGAATTCTCAACTGAATCAAATTAGAATCTCATTCTTGTTTGATTCTCTGTCCTCTCTTGAAGATCAAAGTGCTATTCAGAGTTATAGAGTCAATTTGTAATCGAAAGTTTGTTGAGTTTCTCTATAAGGTGTGGTTGTGCCTAGAAATCAATTAGATGACCTTGTGTCCCGTAAATCAAGAGAGTTTGCCCCAGACTCGAGAGACAGGAGGGTACCTCAAGGCCTTTAGAAATTGAGATTGTAGTTTCGAAATTGGTATAATAAAAAATCTGTATGAGGTGTTTGCCTTGTACAGGTCTGGATGTAGGGTAACTCCGAACCAGTATAAAATCCAATGTGTTCTTTCTTTTACTGCTTTTTATTTACTTTCTGCATCTGTATTTGATTTTGTGATTGTTCTGTAACTAAGTTCTGCGTTTTTTTGTATCATAATTTTTAAATTAGTTCATATAAGTCTTAGAATCCAATAAATACTATTCACCTCCCCTCTAGTGTTAAATTATCCTTAAGATCCTTAATCTGCACTCCCTTTCAATTGGTATCAGAGCATAGATTTTCATAGTTTTCATAATCCAAAACTTGAAAAGTTAAAAATGGCATTTTAGAAAATTTTGTTAATACTAGTTTGAATTTATGCATTTGATCAAGTCTGCATATACTTTTTATGAAAAATCAAGTTATCTACCGAATTGGTTTGTTATGCAGGAACAGACATGTCATATGGCTTTTGAAGAAACAACAACCAATGGACAAACTGTGCAAATTATGAAAGATAAATGGATACTTGATAGTGGTTGTTCAAGGCATATGACTGGAAATCCCAAGATACTCAATGACATTATATATCAAGATGGTGGAATGGTCAATTATAAAGATAACTCAAAAGGATATTGATTGGCATCGGCAATGTCGGTAATTCTAAAACTCCTCTTATTTCTGATATTTTGCTAGTTAGGAATTTGAAATATAATTTGCTTAGTATAAGTCAACTATGTGATAAAGGATTTAAAATTAAATCGGAAAAGATAAATGTCACATCGAAGACAATAAGTCAAATATTATTTTTGAAGGAATTAGGAAGAAAAACATTTACATCCTTAGTATGAAAGTTTCAAATGATAACTTATGTCTTTTGGCTAATACAAGTGACCCTTGGATTTGGCATAAAAGATTTGGTCATTTAAATTTCTAACTGTTAACTAGGTTATCAAAACTTGACTTAGTTAGAGATCTTCCTATGTTAAATTTTAAAGTAGATAGTACATGTGATGCTTGCCAATTAGGAAAACTTAAGAAAAGTTCCTTTAAATTAAAAGATATGATTTCTACTTCTAGACCTCTAGAATTACTTCATTTAGATTTATTTGGTCCATCTCAAGTTCAGTCAATTAATCACAATAAATATGTTTTTGTAATTATAGATGATTATTCTAGATATACTTGGATAATTTTTCTTAAACTTAAAAGTGATGCTTTTGAATTATTTAAAAAATTTACTAAAAGAATTCAAAATCAACTTTCTTTAAAAATAAAAACTATTCATAGTGATCACCATGGAGAATTTGAAAATGAAAATTTTAAGAATTTCTGTAATAAAAAAGGAATTACTCATAATTTTTATTTTCCAAGAACTCCACACCAAAAAGGAGTGGTAGAACGTTAGAATAGAACGATTCAAGAGTGTGCTAGAACAATGCTTTCTTATAGTAACTTACCTAAAAGCTTTTGGGCTGAAGCAGTCGCTACAGCGTCTTATATATTAAATAGGATTTTAATTAGACCATTAACTAATAAAACACCATATGAATTACTTTATAATAAGAAATCCATAGTAGCTTATTTTAAAGTGTTTTGTAGTAAGTGTTTTATTCTTAATACAAAAGATAATTTAGATAAATTTGAACCTAAATCCGACAAAGGTATCTTTATCGGATACTCTAATAGAAGTAAAGCATTTAGAGTTTATAATTTTTAAGAAGTAACATGATTGAAGAAACAATGCATGTATCTTTTGATGAAAATTATAAAGATATTGTACAAATAGAATACTAAGAAGATTTTGTAACTTTAAATAATGAAACTAATTGTGAAATCATTCAACCTAATAAAAGAATTAGGCTATTAGAAGATCATCCTATAGAAAATATACTAGGAAATATTGAATCTATAGTTAAAATAAGAAATCAGCTAAATAGTATGAATAATGTAGCTTTTATTTCAACCATTGGACCTAAAAATCCAAAGGAAGCATAATCTAATGATTCATGGATTCTTGCTATGCAAGAAGAATTGAATCAATTCACCAGAAATAATGTTTGGGAACTTGTTCCTAAACCTGAGGATAAAAGTATAATTGGAACAAAATGGGTTTATAAAATAAAATGAATGAACTTGGTGAGGTCGTGAGAAATAAAGCTCGTTTAGTCATGCAAGGTTATTGTTAAGAAGAATGAATTGATTATAACGAAACCTTTTCACCCGTAGCAAGACTAGAAGCTATCAGGATTCTACTTGCTTTCGCAAACTATAATAATTTCAAGTTATATCAAATGGATGTTAAAAGTGCTTTTCTAAATGGTTTTGTAAAAGAAGATATTTATGTTGAACAACCTCCACTTTTTGAAGATAATAAATTTCCAAATCATGTATATAGATTAAAGAAAGCTTTATACGGTCTGAAAGAAGCTCCTAGAGCCTGGTATGAAAGACTAAGATCTTATTTACTACAATCTAGTTTTTGAAATTGGTAAAATAGATACAACTCTTTTTATTGAAAGAAACAAAAATGATATTCAATTAGTATAAATATATGTAGATGATATAATATTAGGATCAACTAATACCATAATGAACAAAGAATTTTCAGATATAACGACTAAAGAATTTGAAATGAGTCATATGGGAGAACTAAGTTTCTTCTTAGGACTTCAAATCAAACAATTAGATAAATGAATTTTCTTTAGTTAAGAAAAATATGCTAAGGATTTAATTAATAAATTTGGAAAATAATGTAGCTTTATGTAAAGAAGATAAATCAAAAGATGTTGATCAAAAATTATATAGGGAATGATTGGTTCGCTGCTTTATATAACAACAAATCATCCTGACATCATGCATAGTGTCTGTCTCTGTGCAAGACACCAATCTCAACTTAAAGAAACTCACTTAAAAGCTGTTAAAAGAATTTTAAGATATGTAAAACATACTTTAGATTATGGTTTATTTTACCCTAAAAACGATGTATTTGATTTAATTTCATATTGTGATGCCGATTACGCTGGTTGTAAATCAGACCAAAAAATACAAGTGGAACTTGTCACTTTCTAGGACATTCTCTGGTTTCCTGGTTTAGTAAGAAGCAAAACACTATATTCTTGTCAACAACTGAAGCAGAATATATATCTGCTGCTTTGGCTTGTTCTCAAGTTATATATGTGAACAAACTTTAAAAGATTTTGGATTAACTATAACTAAATCACCAATTTATTATGATAATACAAGTGCAATAAACATATCTAAGAATCTAACTCATCGTGCTAAAACAAAACATATTGATATTAGACATCATTTTCATAGAAATAATATAAGTAAAGAAGTCATAACTCTTGAATATATTAATGCTGAAAAACAAATTGCTGATATATTAACTGTTTGCACCAAAATTGGTCACAAACACCCAATAGTTGATAATTCACAATCACAGATCTCAGATGAATAACAAATACGTAGATCACTCAGAAAATTCAGAAGAAAGCAGTAAACAACACAGAATTTATAGTGGTTCGACGATCTTGCCTACGTCCACTCTGAAGCTTATGACTTTATTGATTCACTTGATGATTTCAATCTATTACAGCAGGTTACAGTAGATTATAGCTATGAAGTTTGAATATAATGGTGATAGAAAGATGTAGAATTGAATCCGGCAGAGTCTGGACGTCGAATCGCCAAAAGATCCTTTTCCTGTAGGCTTCAGGGGGCTATTTATAGGCGTAGGAGGCTGATATCGCGCTCAAACTTTGAGAGACTTCTTCTGGCATGTGAGTGGGCCCACGCGATCGACCCCACCAAGTTTTGACTCGATCTGTGATCGATACGAATCAATTTCGTATCCATCAAAAAATGATCCAATCGAGCTTAAACTTCGCAGGATTGTTCTTTAGCTTGCACGTAAGCTCTTGTGAAAATTTTGTTGCATTTGGATTGGTGGATTGTGAGTTAGGACCGATACGATATGGAGTTTCTTGGTTGGCTGTTTGCTTCGAGTCGATCGCTTCGAATCCATGTCTTCGAATCGATGGATGCACGTGACATTGCGGCGACGTGGTGTGCATATCTCGCATCGATCCGCCCTTTGCTCCGAGTTGACCGCGTCGTATCCATGAGTTTCGCCTCGTTTGTATCGAGTGTCGTTACACAGTTCGAACCATTCAACCATGTGCACCTCGAACCGATTTGCAGTGCGTTTAGTTCGAATCGAGATAGATAGTTCAGCTCGTATCGATGGTAGATTGATGGATACGAATTGAAGCTACCTGATGGATTCGAATAAACGCCTCCTTCATGGGTACGAACTAGACATTGGTCGATCGATACGAAGTGTGTTATTGGTTGATGGATGCAGAGTTGATCGATATGAAACAGTTGCTTGAGTGCGAAACTAATCGATATGAAGTAGGGCCTATCGATGGGTGCGAAGGGGGATGGTCTGATCGATGCGAAGCCGATCGATGTGAAATGGACGGATACGAAAACGTGGCCGTCCTGACCGATGCGAGGTCGATGGATTCGAACCGAGGCAGGATGGTGGATACGAACCGCATCGATATGAATCGATGTGCACTGATGGATACGAAAATATGGCTTTTTCCTTCAATTTGCATCGGTCATAACTTGAGCATACAAACTCGGATTGACTTGAAATTTGGAGGGTTGGCTTCCATGACTTTGGTTGCTGTGTCCTATCAATTGTAGCTTGATCCGGGCTCGGACAAAATTCATCGATATCCATGGTTAAACAATGTATAACCAATCTTTAAGATGAACTGTCTTCGGTTTTCTGATTAATCTTTTGGTATAATGGCCTTTCCAAAAGGCGGGATAACACTTGCCCCTCAAAACATGCCTCACGATAGGGAGGAGTGTTTTGCAATGCCATAAGTTGGATGTTCATATCCTGTCGATGACCTGTAAGGAACTTGATAGTTTCATATGACCTCGAATGATGATCGTTCGGGATCATATGCCATTTGAGGTGAAATGGGACTGTTCGCAGTCGAATGCCGTTCGCGGTAAATGGTGACCGTTCGCGGTAGGGGTGCCGTTCGAGGCGAGTTGAGATCGTTCGCGATCGGGTGCCGTTCGAGGAGAATTGTGACCGTTCGAGGTCGGGTACCGTTCGAGGCGAATTGTGACCGTTCGAGGTCGTGCGCCGTTCGAGGCGAATTATGACCATTCAAGGTCATGTGCCGTTCGATGCGAATTGTGACCGTTCGAGGTCGTGTGCCGTTCGAGGCGAATTGGTGTGCCCAGGGGGGACTTAGTATTATCGATGCCAGATTTCACGTTCGAGTGAATTTCTAGATCCTTTGTCAGGGCGGTTTATCGCCATCTTAGAGCATGTCTAAGGATCGTTCGCGAACCCGTACATGTGTAAGTAGCTTAGCCATTTCAGAATTATCAAACCGAATATCCATACAACCAATGAGTTTTAAAACAAAAATGTCCGAGAAAATCAAATCAAAACATGAAAAACACAAAAAACGAAAGCAAAATAGTGGCGTCAGAGTGCAAACACCTACATCGATGTGGTTTATAATTGTATCAGAGCATGCCAGAGGATCGTTCGTGGTCCTGTACATGTGTGAACAACTTAATTGTGTCGATGTGGAGTTTTCCACTTGTCCGTCATTATCTCAATCAATTGATAATAAGCTGACGTATCGATCCTGAGCCGTCTTCAGTTGGTGCAGGTGGTGGCCGTTCTTGTTCCACCATTGAAGCCCTCCTTCTCACATACTGTAATAGCAAACCATTCCGGATGTGCCCCTCGACTTCGTCTTTTAAGTGTCTGCATTCGTTTGTGCTGTGACCATTCAACTCATGGAATGAACAATACTTGTCCGACCTTCTCTCGTTGCTAGTTGGATCTCTCCTCGTTGGCTTTCGATCTGGGACCTGTCCCTTAGTGTCCTGGTAGATCCGTTCCAAAGTCTCGTTCAACTCTGAATATGTGGTGAATCTTGGTTCCTTTTGCGGTCGCATCGATCTGTTATCATTATCCTTAGCCATTCATTTTCCCTTGCTAGTTTCTGCACTTTTCTCAGAGGGATTTCCACCTTTGACCGCATAAACATCAATTCCTTCTCCTTCCTCTCTTTCGGCGTTTGCATCCTCCAACCGTAAAAATCCTTCAGCCTCATGATAAAATTCCCCTAGATCCATAGGGGGATCTCTTGTCAGTGAATTCTTGAATTCAGTGCCATCAGCTATGCCCGATACAGCTGCCATCAAGACCATGGATGGATCCGGTCGATCCACCGATGCTGCAGCTGCATTGAATCATGTCAAAAAGCTTCTAAACGACTCCCCAGCTCTTTGTTTCAGTGCTGCCAAACTCATCACATTCTTGGGTCTCGAAATGTGGACCCTGAATTGCCTCATAAATCTTTCAGTCAAGTCACTCCATGTTACGATAGATCCGCTCTCCAGCTGCCTAAACCATAATGCCGCAATATCCGGCAGGTACAATGGGAAGCACCGTGCCATAACCTCCTCTGATGCCCCCCAGCACTTCCATATGCCTCATATATTTTGTCAAGTGAACCGTAGGGTCTGTCCTCCCATTATACATATCCAGTGATGGTAGCTTAAAATCCGATGGGTTCCTAGCTCGCCTGATTGCTGTGGTAAAAGGACTTCTATTCACATCCTCTAAGTCTTTGTTTACCAATCCACCTCTCATAGCCCGTCTGACCATCTCCGCCAACCTATCATTATCTCCTAGCTGCAGTCCTCGCCCACTGCCTTCGACCTGCCCCTCGAGTTCACGAAGGAAGTCTGGAATCTGTTCTCTTAGATGAGCTTCCTTTTCTCTGCCAATGTCGTGTTGTTCGAATCCATCCGATTCCCTTCTTGGTATTGGGTCAGCGTGCTCTAGACGAGTGCCCCTAGCTCAGGTGCCGCCTCAGATGGTCCTGCTCCGTTCTGAACTCCATCTGCTCCTCGATTCTGCGCTCTAAGTTGCCCAATCTATTGAAACAAATTCTGGACATCTCTTCTTGCCTTCTTATCATTGCCTCCATCTCATCTATGGTGATGAAGACTAAAGCTTGGTTCGCTCCTGAGAAAGCCTCTTGACTCCCTTCGTGTTGGCTTCTCTCTAGTCTCTGCCTTCTACTAGATTGCCTTGTCATGCCTCTTCTGATCTGAATCTCTAAACCTTCTAATTCAACTCTCAAATGATGGAACTCCTGAATTAGCCTTCTCGGTGAAAGTACAAAAATGTTTGCGCCAAAATTGGTCACAAACACCCAATAGTCGATAATTCACAATCACAGATCTCAGATGAATAAAAAATATGCAGATCACTCAGAAACATCAGAAGAAAGCAGTAAACAACACAGAATTTATAGTGGTTCGGCGATCTTGCCTACGTCCACTCTGAAGCTTATGACTTTATTGATTCACTTGATGATTTCAATCTATTACAGCAGGTTACAGTAGATTATAGCTATGAAGTTTGAATATAATAGTGATAGAAAGATGTAGAATTGAATCCGACAGAGTCTGGACGTCGAATCGCCAAAAGATCCTTTTCTGTAGGCTTCAAAGGGCTATTTATAGGCGTAGGAGGCTGATATCGCGCTCAAACTTCGGGAGTCTTCTTCTAGCACCTGAGTGGGCCCACATGACCGACCCCACCAAGTTTCGACTCGATATGTGATCTATATGAATCAGTTTTGTATCCATCAAAAAATGATTCAATCGAGCTGAAACTTGGCAGGATTGTTCTTTAGCTTGCACGTAAACTCCTGTGAAAATTTTGTTGCATTTGGACTGGTGGATTAAGAGTTAGGATCGATACGAGATGGAGTTTCTTGGTTGGCTGTTTGCTTCGAGTCGACCGCTTCGAATCCATGTCTTCGAATCGATGGATGCACGTGACAACGTGGCGACGTAGCAAGCATATCCCGCATCGATCCGCCCTTTGCTCCGACTTGACCGCGTCGTATCCATGAGTTTCGCCTCGTTTGTATCGAGTGCCGTTACACAGTTCAAACCATTCAACCATGTGCACTTCGTACCGATTTGCAGTACGTTTAGTTCGAATCGAGATAGATAGTTCAGCTCGTATCGATGGTAGATTGATGGATACGAATTGAAGCTACCTGATGGATTCGAATAAACGCCTCCTTCATGGGTATGAACTAGACGTTGGTCGATCGATACGAAGTGCGTTACTGGTTGATGGATGCAGAGTTGATCGATACGAAACAGTTGCTTGAGTGCGAAACTGATCGATACGAAGTAGGGCCTATCGATGGGTGCGAAGGGGGATGGTCTGATCGATGCGAAGCCGATCGATGCGAAGTGGACGGATACGAAAACGTGGTCGTCCTGACCGATGTGAGGTCGATGGATTCGAACCGAGGCAGGATGGTGGATACGAACCGCATCGATACGAATCGATATGCACTGATGGATATGAAAATATGGCTTTTTCCTTCAATTTGCATCGATCATAACTTGAGCATACGAACTCGGATTGACTTGAAATTCAGAGTGCTGGCTTCCATGACTTTACTTGCCGTGTCTTATCAATTGTAGCCTAATCCGGGCTCGGACAAAATTCATCGATATCCATGGTTAAACAATGTATAACCAATCTTTAAGACTAACTGTCTTCGGTTTTTTGATTAATTTTTTGGTATCACGGCCTTGCCAAAAGGCGGGATAACATTAACCAAACCATTAAATGAACAAATCTTTACTAAATTTAGAAGAGAATTAGGTATATGTTCATTAACTGAAATATAAATTATAAAGAATTAAAGTATAGTTAATAATTAATACAAATAAAAATTTCTCAAAAATTGAACTAGGCATATCGACTTGACCCATCCCCCTATGTGACATACAGGCCGAGATTTTCAAATTTAAATTTCCCTCTAAAATTAGTTATTAAGTTATATATTTATATATTTCGACTTTTACACCTTTTCTCTATTCTATTCTCTATAATAAACTTCTAAAATAGTAAATTAATGGCTTCCTCTTCTAATAATAAACCTTCTTCACCCACTTCTCCTCATTCTGTTCCTTTTCAACGTTTCATACACATACGAGTCATCAAATTTCAAGAGAAGATGAAAGATTTGCTTCAAATGATGATGAAAATTCAAGTAAGTCAACTACGAAAGGCTAGAGAACAAGATAGGCAAGGCAGAATCCTTAGGAATTTATAAAACTTCCTTATGGGTAACCATGACAATCCTATTGTCATCGAAGAATCATCACAAGCCATGGATTCTAAAGAAGAAGAAGAGCCTCTAGAAGAACCACAAGAGGATCAAGAAGAACATTATATCGAATACGGATGTTCATGTGGATGAAGACGATGGCGTGATTTGCGTTGGAGAGGTCTTTTTTGACGCTAATGGGAACTTGGTCAAACAACGTGGAAACTTTTATCTCCACCATCCAAATTGTTCGGTCCATAAATCATCAGTAGTTAAGGATCTTCATTAAGCATTTTTTTTCATTTTCTTGATTGTATATTGGTTTGTTAATTTGTATGTAAGTGTTATCTTAATGTTCTTCTTAAAACAATCTTTGGTGTATAAAATCTTGAATTCCATTTCACTTAGGATGCTATATTTCATTCATACATAGTTATTATTCTTATGTCATATGTTTGTTTATCTCATTTTCTATTAAGTTCAAGGTTTATAGGTTATTTTTTTAGTTGGTGACAAAGAGGGAGAAGTTATATAAAATAGTAGGTTTAGAGTAAGGAGGAGTTGTCAGTGTAAAGGGGAGTTACGGTATGATCGAAGTGGTAAGTATATTTTATAAGGTTGTCATCATCAAAAAGGGGGAGATTGTTAGGAACTGGAGATAGAGGTTTTGATGACAACAACCTTTGTAACTTATTTTATAATTAACTTATATATTAATACTATTGTCTATATATATATGTGAATGTTATTATGCAGGATATATATAATGCAGGTACTGGTTATTGAAGACTATACAGTATAAAGATCAAGAATAAAGAAATCAAGTTTGAAGACTCATGAGTATCAAGATCAAGATTTCAAGATAAGTCTCTAGTTTTTGTTAAAACTTCATAATAGCATGGAAATCTTCATTCCAAATTTCATTTGGGATGGAACCTATTTCTACCTTCTTAGTGGCTTACAAACCCACGACAAGTAGCTTACAAACCTACGACAAGTGGCTTACAAACCCACGGACATCCTGATTTTGTACAAGTTCTCAAGTCCAGATGTGATGAGATATTCTACAGGAAGAAACTTGCAAAACTACTTCAAAATGGTTTTTCAAAATAATTTTTCAAAATTGCTTTTCAAAGTATTTTAGCCTCAAAATATTCTTTGTTTTTAAAACTATCTTCTGATTTTTAAATATTCTTTATAATATATATAAACTTGAGATTTAAAATCAAATTTATATATACATTCTAATAATATATTTTTCTACTTTCTATATTTTAAAACTTAGGAAAATTAGTTTATTTTACTCCGAAATCATTTTATCTTGTTTTCTTTTCAATACCATTTTTTAAACAAATTTTACGCTTCTTTTGACTAGGGATGTCGACATCATGGGATACCCCATGTCGACATGGTGGCCGTTAAATTCAAAAGTTTTAATTTCTAAAAAAAGTGTCTATTCGTTTAAATCTCTTTACGAATGGTTATGGCCGTTGGTGTTTTATAAATAGCCTTCAAAAACGAATTTTTTAAACAAATAATTTCTTATTTTCTTCACTCCTTCTCCACAAATCCATATTCTAGAATTATCATACTTTTGATAGCGTGCCGAAATTCTACCAAATTCTCAGGTGAATCAAATTAGAATCTCATTCTTGTTTAATTCTTTGCCCTCTCTCGAAGATCAAAGTGCTATTCAGAGTTATAGGATCAATTTGTAATCAAAAGTTTATCGAGTCTCTCTGTGAGGTGTGATTATGCCAGAAAATCAATTGGGTGATCTTGTGTCCCATATATCAAGAGAGTTTGTCCCAGACTCGAGAGATAGGAGGGTACCTCAAGGCCCTTAGAAATTGAGGATTGTAATCTCGACATTGGTATAATAAAAATTTGTATAAGGTGTTTGTCTTAGTACAGGACTGGATGTAGAGTAATTCCGAAGCATTATAAAATCCAGTATGTTCTTTCTTTTACTTTTTTTATTTACTTTCTGCATCTGTGTTTGATTCTGCAATTGTTCTGCAATTAAGTTCTACATTTGTTTATGTCATAAATTTTAAATTAGTTCATATAAGTTTAAAATCCATTAAACATTATTCACCCCCTCTATTGTTAAATTAGCCTTAAGATCCTTAATCCGCACTCCCTTTCATACCTTAGGCCTTGTACTTTTCAAGCCATCCCAATCTAAGGCCAAGTCACCTAGGAGCTTTAGTCCAGAGGATCGTTGAGCTTTAAAATCCAAATAGCGGAGCTATATACGATTTTTAGTTAGTTGTTTAAACTCGAGGTGAGAAACTCCTAAACTATAGTATTATACACTATTGGATGTTATGTTTGATTATGATTGTCGATGATGGTTGTTTAATATGAATGTTGAATATATATGCAAGTCATAGAAATACACGTCGATAAGCACAAAGAAAATCACTTTCCTTTATTTTAATGAATTGGTATATATGGAATGTTAAACCTCTTTAAAAATGGTTTAATATGATTTAGAAATTTTTCATCAGCATTTAAATGTGTTTGGTGATGTTTAAATGGTAACTGAAAATTGAGTCAAAAATAGGCGCGTCGCGTAACGGCAGTTCACGATTTTGCGCCATAAAAATCAAACGAGTATATAGAATGGAATATAGCTCAGAATTCTTCGAGATAAGAATTTTTTGAACTATTATATCCATAGTTTTCAAACAAAGAAAGAAAATCGAGATTCCAATAAGTAGATTTTTATGAGTAAAACAAGTTTTTGAAAAAAATTATGGTTTTGCTGTTGAGGATCCATAAAAGGATTTCTTTAAAAAGGATATTTTAAAATTATTTAAAAATATGAAATAAATTTTAAAAATATTTTGAAATGTTTTAGAAGTGATTTGAGTTAAAAAATGAATTTTTAAATGATAAAAAGTCGTTTTGATCAATATAGCTTAAAATACACTTTCCACGGCACTTTTCTATAACTTTTGAAATAAATTTTTAAACACAACCATACATTTCGAAATCTTTTATAAATATTTTTAAATGATTAATTAAGTATTTTAAGATGATTTTGAAGGATTTATGGAATGGTTAAATGTTAAATGATTTAGAGTCGATGAAATAACATGACCACCTTATGGGTGTTAGAGAGATAGTGTCTAGGCTTGAGTTTGAAAAACCAGTTTCGTGCTCTCCTTGGCTTTCTGAACTGGTCCAATGGCGGGATAGTAAATTTGGTTTACTCGAATCAATATGTTCCTAAGTGAAAAATGAAATGATTTTGAATTTATTCCCCGTTTAAAAAGGTTTAAAGTTACCAAAGGATTTGATAAGAGAGGTTTAATGATTCCGTTTATACCAGAAAGAAGTGTTTTAACGTTAAATATCTCTAAAAGATATTTTTGATAAAAAGAATGAATAAATCAAAAATTATTCAACCATCTACATGAGCTCCTTTATCGATGATTAGTTTGAAGAAACCGAGGTCGGATTTGGGTAATTTGTATCCGAAGGCCACTTCGAACCAATTTACATATTCAAATTGAAGATATGGATATGATTTGGAAGAGGGAATGTAGGACTACTTGTCACTGACCTATGGGGAAATTTTCAACAACATATTATGTGGCAGTAATTCTTTATTTAAGATCTTCGATGCAAGGACTTCCCGCTACTAATCTTAAAGGTAACTCCTGACAAGATGTGGTAGGAGAGTGCCTTCGGCTTGTCCTGTTCCTAGACAACTAGTATGGACGAATGTCTGACGTTGCATTTCAAGTTATATAAATTGATCTCTACGAACGTATCGTCTATTTTATGGCGGAGAAGGCAACTTCTCTTAGCTTAACACCCTTCCTGAGACGTGCGATCTCAGGGGTTATACATTGGTAGAAATCTATTGTGTGATTATGGAATGGCAATGTGGCATTCAAAGAGAAAAATGATGTGCAATATGAAAGGTAATCATTAACTCAAGCTTCACACCCGAAAATGGTAGAATCTGTATAGATGCGATAAGGTTATATGGTTTGCAATCATTAGGGTATGATCATCCCCTCCTAGATATATTTCTACCCACTATAATGACTGGGGCGATGACATATTTGGTGCTACCTAGAAAGAGGTAGGCCTGTCTTGTGTTGGTAGAGGTGCAAATGTTCTGTGGTACATTCCTCTAGAGATGTACTGCAGAAGGTAGTCCCTTCACATGGTCATTTTTATGGAAATCCATTCTCAAATAAGTGCTTGCCATTTTGTTTGTAGAACCCACTTTGTGACTAATATGCTGGAATTTAATCAATATAACAATTTCGGCTAAGATTAATAATTTTACTTGCAAATATTTTCAAAGAGACGTCATTAAAAATAGTATCCCTTATTTTTACGTACTAAAGATTTGGTTATCATAACGTAAAAACTCGTTCCATGTTTATATGCGGCGTGATAATGAGATATCTTTTTGTTTTCAAACATCGTATTTTGAGTTCCCATGCCAGTCCCATGGCTGACCCAAAGTTTATTTTGTTTTCCCTTTAAACTCTGGGTGCCCTATTTTTTTCGGGCAGCCAAGTAGTTAGGATCGCGTTAGAAGCATTTTGGTGAAGCATTCTGGAGGTGTTTTTGGAGCATGGAGGTTGAGCATCTGATGTGGATATTTGTTTATCCTTTTATTTTCTGTCGTTTTTAAGTTTTGTTAGTACAAGCAAGTGTGAGAGTAGGCGGTTATAACTATTCCTGGCTAGTTTAGTTCATACCATAACTCTGATGTACCCTAGTAAGAGTGGTTATATGTACTATCTATTTATATAGTTGTATGAAGTGTGAGAATTTGTGTTTCTATCTTTTACCTTTACTTTACTTTCTCTTGATAATCTGCCTCCTCGGCACTTGAATTTATGGCACGTGAATACCTTGGATGTATTAATGTCGATTTTCGAGGGCCGAGGAAACAAGTTGTCACATTTGGTATCAAGGCTGAAGGTTAAGCAAGAACCTTGCTTTGGTGGGGTATGAATCAAAAAAGATGGGGTTAGTAATACCCTAAAATAGTTTAATCTTTGAGAATGTGCATTTAAAACCCTTATCTGGAAAAAAATATCAAGTTGTGCTATACTTAATACCCATTCCCCGAGAAAATTTCGTCTTTGTATTCTTAAAGTTATTTTACTACACTCAAGTAGTAAGACACGAGTACTCGTAAAGGACAAAGACATGGAAATAGAAGCACCATTATAATCAACAGTAAAGCTCCAACCGCTGTAGTTGAAGAAATAGCTCCTGTACAACCACAAGTTAATTTCGCATCCTGTATAAGAATTTTACCAACTTAGGGGGAAAACCATTCAAAGACGCAGAAGCTATCATTGAAGTAAAGGCTTGGATCAAATCATGCAAAAGAATATTTAAGGCATTGGATATTAGTAATGAGCAAAATAGGCTTTTGGCCCCATGGAAACTACAAGAAAGGGATCTGGCTTGGTAGGAGTCCAGTACCCTATTGAATCGAAGACAATTTCCCTTGGATAAGGTTTAAGGAAGTCTTGGAGGAGCAATACATCCCAGAATCCGAAAAATCTCATCTTTACAAAAGCTTTGCAGATCTGAAGCATGACGAAATGAATGCTTTTAGGAGTATGCAAATAAGTTCAATGAAATATCTCATTTTGGGCCAGGTCTGATTGACACGCCTTTAAAGAAAAATGAGAAGTACCAGAGTAGGATGACTGCTCATGTAAGGATTATTTATAGACTTGGTGAATATGGGATTACTTATGAAACATCGGATAAGAAAAATGCGGTGGTAGCTCAGACCAGCAACAACATAAACAACTGGAAAAAGAGGAAGATCCAGCACAGTGAAAAAAAGTCATGGCAAAGAAAATGGGGAAGGATCTCAAGGGAACCGCTTTAAGGATTGCACTTCTAACAATTGTAAGAGGAAGGGCCATATGCAAAGGATTGTAAGACCCCAAAAGTCCAGAATTCCGTTTCTCCTATTGTTCAGAATAGTCTCTACTATTTGTCATCAACCAGGGCACATGATAAAGGTGTGTCCAATTATGAGGACGGAGAGCAAGCCAAAGTTTACGCTATAAAAGATGAACCTTTAACCTCTTACGATGTGATGGGCAAAGGAGTTCTGGAAGCTAATATTTTTATCAAAGATGTTTTAGTTAGAGTATTATTTAATACATGGGCTTCTCATAGTTTTGTTGCTAAAGAAACCGTAGATGAATTAAAACTTGACCCTAAATTAGTTGATACCCCTATCTACGTGACAAATCCTATAGGTGGTACTACTAACCTTTATATGAATTATGAGAAAATCCAAATTTCCCACTCTTCCCATAAATTTCCTTTTGACCTGTTTGTCTTGGATTCTATTGGATTTGAAATTTTACTCGGTATGCATTGGTTGACTAAGTATAAAGCTATTCTCGATTGCGATAGAAGTACGATATCTTTATGGACCATCTTTGGAAAGTTTATAGAAATATCTTATGAAGGCCGTAGTCCAAGGAGGGATAATTTTATTTATGCCTTAGATTCATCCCAAAAAGACCTAAAAATGATACCTATTGTTAAAGAATTCCTGGACGTTTTCGAAGAAGTAAAAAGTTTACCCCCACATCGAGAAATCAAGTTTCGTATTGACTTAGTATCTTGTGCAAGGCCAATTAAACAATTTGATCAAAGGACGGCTCTAAAGGAGAGGGATGAGTTAAATAACCAAACCCAGGACCTATTAAGAAAAGGTTGATAAGACCTAATCATTCAGGTTGGGAATCGGCAGTGGTTTTTGTTGCCAAGTCAGATGGATCTTTAAGGTTGTATGTAGATTACCGAGATCTGAATAAACAAATGATTAAGAATAAGTATCCTCTATCTCGAATAGATGACTTGTTTGATCAGTTACATGGTGCTCAGGTATTCTCGAAAATGGATCTAGCTATGGGATTCCATCAACTAAGGATTGCAGAAGAATGCATCCATCTAACTGCATTTAAAGGTCCGAATACTTTCTTCAAGTGGTTGGTTATGCCTTTTGGGTCGACCAATGCACCTGTTCAATTTGTAGACCTTATGAATTGAGTACTTAGAGATGTACTCAATAAATTCATGTTTATCTTTATCGAAGATGTCCTTATCTTTTCTATGATAGAAGTAGAACACGAAAGACATCTAGAAATTGTTGGAGATATTAGAAAATAATGTGCTTAAAGCCAAATTCTCAAAATTCCATTTTGGGAGAATGAGGTAAGATTCCTTTGACATATAGTGTCAAGGGACGGGATTTCAACAGATCCTGTAAAGGTTGCAGCTGTTCTAATTTGGAAGCAGCCACAAACTCCTAAAGAAATTCGTAGCTTCTTATGTTTGGCAAGATATTACAGAAGATTCATTCAAGACTTCTCAAAGTTTTCCTACCACCTAACGAATTTGACCATGAAGGATGCCAAATTTATTTGGGCTTATAAATGTAAAGAAGCATTCCAAGAACTTAAGAGAAGGTTAACAAATGCTTCAGTTCTAGCAATTATAAATGGAAATGTGGATTAACCGTTTATACAAATGCTTATGGAGAAGGAGTTGGTGCAGTTCTGATGCAGGAAGGAAAGGTGATCGCTTATGCAAATAGGCTGTTAAAGACTCATAAGAAGAATTATGCAACATGACTTAGAATTATTAGCCATGGTGTTCGCATTAAAAATATGGAGGCATTATTTGCTGGGTAAGAATTTTTCATAGTTTATTTCAATAAAACTTTGAATTGACCTTAGTAAGTAAAATTCCCTCCTTAAGTATGTGAAAAGGTTGAGTTCTTCACAGATCATAAATCCTTAAAGTTTGTTTTCGCTCAGAAAGATTTAAACATGAGGCAGCAACATTGGCTAAAATTTCTCACGTCTTATGGTCTAGATATTCTATATACACCCGGAAAGCCAACGTAGTAGCATATGCGTTGAGTAGGAAGAATGCTGTTATTTCCTATTTGGTAGTAACTCCAACTCTTCTAGAAAGAATCACCAGCAAGTAAAAAGAAGATCAATTCCTAAAGGAGATTATTGAAGATATATACAAAGGACAAAAGTAAATCTATGAAGTAGATAACCGCGGAGTATTGCGGTTGAATGGGCGAATTTGTGTTTCGGATGTGGAAAGTATTAGGCAGGAGCTGTTAGCTGAATGCCACAAATCCAAACTTAACATTCATCCGAGAGTTAACAAAATGTACGAAGACATGAAGCCCACAATTTGATGGATAAGTATGAAAAGGGACATACCCATTTACGTTAGCTGATGCATAAATTGTCAACAAGTCAAGAGCGACCAATAGAAAATTGCAAGGTTACTCTAACCTCTAGAGATTCCAACTTGGAAGTGGGATCAAATATCAATAGATTTCATTGATGACTTACCTCGAATGATGAAGGGAAACGAAGGCATTTGGGTTGTCATAGACCGATGAACTAAAACTGCACACTTCATTCCAGTTAAGTCAATAAGGGCCGCTGCAACCCTTGTAGAGATATCTATGAAAGAGGTTGTCTGATTGCATGGAGTTCTAAGAAGTATAGTAAGCGATCGGGATCCAATATTTACTATTTAGTTTTGTGAAGCATTATAAATAGCTTTGGGAGCAATGCAGAATAAGCATTGCTCATCACCCTAAACTGAGGGACAGACGTAAAGAGAATCGCATTTTGGAAGATCTTCTAAGAGCATGTATTTTAGACTTTGGAGGCTCAAGAGAAAATCATTTGCATTTAGTAGAGTTCTCCAATAACAACAGTTATTAAGCTAGTATCAGCATGACATCGTATGAAGCTCTATTCGGTCTCCCATGCAAGTCACCATCATGTTGCATCAAGGGTGATCAGTTAATACTTGGTCCTGATATGATACGAGAAGCTCCACAAAAGATTGATATGATTATAAAGAACCTAAAGGAAGCCCAGAGCAGACAGAAAAGTTATGCAGACTAAAGGCGTAGCAATCTGGAATTCTCAGTTGGAGATTCGATCTTTTTGAAAGTCTCTCCAATGAGTGGAGTGGTGAGATTTGGAAGGGCTGGGAAGTTAGCACCTTGACATACTGGACATTTTTCCATTCTTTAACGAATCAGCCTACTAGCTTATCGAGTGCGATTTTCAAAATAGGTTGTCAGGAGTGCACAATGTCTTTTATGTATCTCATTTGCGGAAACATGTGCATGACCCAGAGCAAATCATAGAAACTACTGCTTAGGAAGGCTTGGAGATGGAACCGAATTTGGCAGTTATTAGATGGTCTGCTCGAATCATTGATCGTAATGAGAAACGATTAAGGAGGAAGGTGGTAAAGTTAGTCAAAGTTCAATGGAGTGGAGATGTTGTGGATTGCATTTGGGAAACGGAGGATAGAATGGAAAAGGCATATCTTGAGTTTAGGATTGATGTATGGACTGTATAGATCATATCATTATAACGTACTCACCACCTGTAGTGCAGTCACTTATCCATACTCTTGTATGTATTCTATCTTATAGAGTATATTTCATTTTGAGCTATTTTCTTCTTATCTAAATTTCAAGAACGAATTTTTTTAAGGGGAAAGTCTGCAACGGCCCGCAAATATATCTCTTTAATAGATGTATTTATTTAAATTATTTTGAGATTAAATTGATTTAATAATTATTATGATGATTTTGATAGCTCATTTTAAATAGTTATAGAGTAGAAATTTATCAATAATTTTATAAAGGTATACTTGATTGGAAATCATAAGAAAAATTCGTTTTGCTTTATCGATATGATAACAATTTTTGTAAATAATTAATAATGTTAAATTAAATGATTTTATAAATGAAATATGATCGTTTTAATAAATTAAAAAAGGTAAGAAATTTATTTTCAAATTTTTTTTACAAATATATGCATATTAACTAAAAAGAGAAAATATGACTGGAAATTGAAATCGGGATTCGTAATGATACAACGCGTAGAAGTTACAACACAACCGTTCTTTTCAAAATCTTTTTGATAAAGTATTTTAAAGATGATTTTGAAGGATTTATAAAATGGTTAAATGTTAAATGATTTAGAATAGATCAAATAACTTGACCGCCTTATAGGTGTCAGAGAGATAGTGTCTAGACTTGAGTTTGGAAAACTAGTTTCCTACTCTCCCTGACTATCCGGATAGTTCAATGGAGGGGATAACAAATTTGGTCTACTCGGATCAATATTTTCCTAAGTGAAAAATGAAATGATTTTGAATTTATTCCTAGTTTAAAAAGGTTTAAAATTATCAAAGGATTTGATAAGAGAGGTTTAATGATTTCGTATATACCGAAAAGAAGTGTTTTAAAGTTATATGTCTCTAAAAGATATTTTTCATAAAACGAATGAATAAATCAGATATTATTCACCTATCTACTTGACATTTTTATCGATGATTGGTTCGAAGGAACTGGGTCGGATTTGGGTAATTCCTATCAGAAGACAACTTCAAACTAATTTACGTATTCGAAGTGAAGATATGGATATGATTTGGAAGATGGAATGTAGAACTGCTTGTCACTGACCCTCGGGGAAAATTACCCATAACATATTATGTGGCAGCAATTATTCATTTAAGATCTTCGATGCAAGGACTTCTGGCTACTAATCCTGTGGTAACTTCTGACAGGATGTGGTAGGGGAATGACTTCAGTTTGTCATGTTACTGGACAACTTTTATGGAAGAATGCCTGATGTTGCATTTCAAGTTACATAAATGGATCTCTATGAACATATCATTTGTTTGGCGGCAGAGAAGGCAACTTCTCTTAGATTAACACCATTTTCTGATATGTACGAGCTTTGGTAGAAATCAGTTGTCTGATTATGGAATGGCAATGTGGCATTCAAAGAGGAAAGATGATGTGCAATGTGAAAGATAATCGTTACCTCAAGCCTCACACCCAGAAATGGCCGAAACATGGTAGATGCGGCAAGGCTATGTGGTTTGCAACAATTAGGGTATGATCATCCCCTTCTAGATATATTTCTACCCGCAATAACGATCGGATTTAACTTATTGTAGTGAAGGCTAGTAGACATCTTGTATAGATCGGTAATGACCGAGGTGATAACATATTCTGTAACGACCTGTAAATTTTCAATAACTAAGTTTGATTATTTTAATTAAAATTGAGCAATTAAGTTTTGAAGAAACAAAACTTTTATAATTTATAATGAAGCAAACGTTAAAAAGGTAAAGTAGCAATGGTAAATTAAATAAGACTTTGTGATTTAATGTTTGGAGAAATAAATTTGCGTAACTTATTAATGAAATAATAAGTAAATTAAGACGTAACAATGCTAATTATGGTTAATAATTAATAGGATGACTGAAATGATAATTAATGAATTTATTTAAAATTGTAAAGTTATAATGTAAAATGGTAATTGGTTGGGAAGAATGAACATTCCAACTTAATAAAATGATTCAAATGTTGTGACTTAGTTTTAAATAGAATATAATGAAAACAAATGCAATCAATGTACTGATGTGTGAAATAATATATGGATTAATTGTAGGGGGAATTAATTTAAAGGACAAAAATTTCTATATTTTTTGCCTCAAGGACACGACCTCAATATTTTTACCACAAGGACAAACATTCTTCCAAAAATTATTCACAAGGACAAACATTTTCCAAAATTATTCATAAGGATGACAAAACTGATACCGAGCTAAAAACTTATAACTAAGAACTGCTACCGATAACTACAAACTGATACCTAAAAACTGCTATCAATAACTAAAAAATGATACCTACAGAAAGTTGTCCTTCATGATAAAATATTGAAGGTCTGTCCTTGAGGCTAAAAAGCTGTGAAATTTTGTCCTTGACATTAATTTCCTGTTAATTGTAACTGAATGTAATTTAATGCAATTATGTTAATGTAGGTTAATAAATAATTAATTTAGTGCTGTCCCAAATAATTAAAAACAATGTAAGGTTGTAATTGATTATATTTGATAAATTTGAAATAAATTTCAATAAATATAATTAAATAGCATGTTAATAATGATTGAATGAAATTTGGGTTTTGTAAACAATTGTAACAAGTGTTTGGGAATAGTAACGTATAAGTTATTTAGCCTGCTTATTTAAATATGGGAAAAATTTGCAATAAATCTAAGTAAATTATTACGTTAATGTTAACTAAGGTAATTTTTAATAAATTGAGTGAATTGCAAATCAATGGAATTAATGAAGACGTATACTTAGCTACGAATTGAATATATGAAAAATGTAGGCATTGATTTAAATTAAGGAATTTAATTTTAATTAAATGGTCACTGAATAAAATAAATGTTTAGTTAGTAAATTTATTGGGAATATTAAATGTAAGTGGATGTATATTAATGTAACAACGTAATGCAAACTAATTTAGCGCAATCCAAATTAATTGAAACCAATTGCAATAGATGTAAGTAAATATTACAAGAGTATGGATTTAAGGTAATATTTGGTATTAAGGTATGGTTAGTGATTTATGAATGAATTGATAATTAAAATTTAAGGTAGTGATGTAAATATAATATTTATCCAACTTAAGATGTAAATAGGCGTGTATTAACGGAATGAAATAAAATTAGCATTATAGATGGAATTATATCTGGATTGATAAATAACGAACTTTTAAATGCAATTAGGAGAAAATAGGTGGCAAAATTAATATAGGTTGCTTATTCATTTAATGCGTAAATAAACTTTGGAAACCAATTACAATAAATCCAAATTAACATTTTGTTAATATAGATTTAAGTAATGTTATTTTTATTCATAATATGAATTGGTTGATTTAAAGAATGGAAACAAGGATTTTATATAGTTAATTTAAATGTAAAGTTCAATAATTTAATTAAATGCAATTAAATGTAATTGAATACAGCTAAATAATACGTTATCTGAAATGAAGGTGGAATATGAGGAAATTTATGGAATAGTTTTGAATCCAATGGTAAACCCATCTATTCATAATAATGAATCGAATAATAAAATGAAAAGTAAATTTAATAGAAATTTTTGGAAATTAAATTTATAATTTTCAAATTTAATGAAATTGAGGTTAATACCGAAATTTATAAATTTATCAACTCTAATTTGACAGTTAAATTGGTTTAAATCATTGTAAATGATTGGAAAATTAAAAAAATGATAAGAATCGGTAATTATCGAATTGAAAATTTGATTAAACTGACTAAATTTTATTTATTTAATTAATATAAAAATAGCCATTTTGGCCAACGACTCAGATTTCGACGAAACCAGTTTCGTCGGATGCATAACGGTGAATTCTTGTAGGATTTCGAGTTTCATAGCGATCGGACTTGTCGTTTGATCGTACGGACTGGAAATGACTTGAAATTTATGAAATTGAAATCAATTTGAAAAATATTGATTTTAGCATAACTTCTTCATACGATGGAATTTGGACTTGAAACCTTTTCCATTGCGTTTAAAATATTTTAAAACACCTATTTTGATATATGGATTGACCCAATTTCGTTCCGGAGTCAGAACGGGCTTTTTGGGCCACTTTGGCTTTAGCGCGTAAATCTATCTTATCCATCCATTCAAATGTCAACCTTGCATACATACATACATACATACATACATACATATATATATATATATATATATCTTGCTATGAACCCTAGCACCCTCTGTTCCTCATTTCTGTACGTTTTATTCACCTCCTCACTTTAATGGTAGACAAACCCTAATTCCAGTTGCAATCCCAAATCAAATCCAAAGCGGAAATTTCAAACTCCACAATATATGCCAAATTTTATATCAATTTGAAGCTCTCGAAGAGCGTAACCTAGATCTACGATTCGTTTTTGGATCTGAGTTTCTATGTAGCCAGAATTTGCTCGTTTATTCTCGGCCGTTCATCGCGCGACGATGATCTTCGCCTGATCGACAAATCGAAGGCATGGTTGTGTGGAGAGGGTCTTGCGGAGTCCATCGGCACCTGAAAGTTGTAGAATCAACGGTCAGACCGCCATATAAAATTGACTAGGGTTGCCAAAATTCGACGGCGGCAGAGGGCTTTGGGGCCCGGTGGTCGGCCTGGGGAGGCGCCTCGCTGGGAGGCCGCGACGTGTGGTGGGTCGAGCGCATCGGGGGAGGGATCGATGGCGTGAGTTGATAGCGTGCGTTCTGGGCGAGGCATTAGGGTTTCCGAGCGAAATCGATGGAACGTGCGATCTGCGTGCAGAGGGGATGCTTGAAGATGCTGACGTGGTGTAAGCCTTTTTCTTCATTTTATTTTGTTTTATTTTAATTTTGATTTCATACGTTTTAATCAACATAACTTTCTCATACGATATCCAATTCACGCGTGGTTTTCTCCACTAGGTTCGTATTGGAATTCCGGACACTTTGATACTGGTTTGGACGAATTTGGAGACTGTCCAATTTTTGGGTTTAAATTGGATTTAAATTTAATTTAAATCCAAAAGGTGAGTGTTTTAACTCATTCACAACTTCTAAAATTTCTTATGTTTGTTAAATTAATTTTTGTTATGATTATGCATTTATTTATGACTTTTTCCGTATATTGTTAATCATCATCTCAATTAATTGCATTAATTTTAAATTAAATCGTTATTTAATTTAGTTTGAATATAACTGCCAGTCAAATACCTGTTATATATTTTATCAGTTATCTATTGATATTGATTGGTTGTTTTGGATGATGATTGTGATGGATGTGTGATCTGTTGATGGATGAATGGATGTTGTATTATATATTATTATAAACTGCAAGTTGTTATGCATTTTTATTTCATTCGGGATTACAGTTTGAAATGATATATAACCGTAATTTTTGTTTTAAATTACGGATTGAAATGAAAAATATCCATATCACTTGACTATAGGATAGAAAATTATATACAGCGTAACAACCCGCATATTTATCGATTATATATTTAAATATTTTATTTAAATATTTCACCGTTCGTCGGATTTTGGTCCGAAAACCTACTTTTTGCATACGGTCGAATTAGGACTCGAGACCACCTCTATTGAGTTCAAAATGACGTTTGCGACCTTTTTGAGTATAAGCTTCGATATGTTTGGAGAAAGTTGATTTTTACTACTTTTTCCCTCTTAGGGCTTTGGTTGGGCTGAGCCAATTAGCCACTTAACTCAGTTCCAACCCTCTCCTCTTCATTCACTTCTCTTCTATTTTCCTAACACTCAAGCTCAAGCAAAAATGGAGGAAGAGAATGGGAAATAGAAATTCCTAAGCCCTAGCTTGCTTTGCAAATCCATCTCCTTGCTCCAAAGTTCATGAGAACCCATTGGTAAGCTTCCTCTTCTTCTTCTCCAACTCATTCTCTCTTTGAATTTCAGAAATTTCCTAAACCTAATTTAGGAAATGTTTCTCCTTTAAGCTTAGATTCAAGCTTGTTGAGTTGGAATTGAAGAGTGCTTGTTCTTGCCATTGCTTCATAGCTTCTCCTTCATTGATTTGGGTGCAAAGGTGAGATTTTTATCTCACATCTATGACTATAATTATCTTTGGTTTTTGGGTATAAATTCCTAACACTTCTTCATGTGCATTTGCTCTTGATTTGGATTGGTTTTGTGAATATTCCAATTTTTGAGTTTTTAAGTCAATTTGTGTGAAATCCTTTTATGGATGTTTGATCATGCTTTTAGTGATGCACCGAGGAGCATATAGGGCCGGGTTGCCGATTGGCATAAACCCTTAGCGCCAATGTTCGTCCGGTTGCATTTTGGAAGAATTTGCTCTTCATTTGAATAGGCTGAAAAACAGCCCAGGCATGATTCAGTCGACTGAAAACTCTGTTCAGTCGACTGAACCTGAAACCCGAGAGTTTCCAGGCATGATTCAGTCGACTGAAAAATTCTACCCAGTCGACTGAAACTGGAAACAGAAAGTTTCCTGAACCTGGAAAATTTCCAGGCACAGGGTCAGTCGACTGAAAACTCTGTTCAGTCGACTGAACCTGCTGTTTGAGTCCAATTTGCCTTTTTGGATTGAAATTCCAATTTAAATCGATTCGTGATAATCCTATTTGTTGTTATCATCTAATATGACTTTGATGACTCTTTTTAGGGATTTTTGAATATCCATTTCGATGGACCCTTTATCGATTTCTTTGGATTTTATTCACGTCTTCGTATGTGAATTTTTGTGATTGATTGTTCTTACAATCTTCTTCGTGATTTGTCACTTTAAAAATATAAAGGTTTTCTATACTAGTAGTAAATATCAAAACTCTTTCCTCAAACGATTTCAATACTATTTTAATACCAAATTCGTTTATAAAACAGTTTTCCAATCTATTAGTATATACAAACCTTTACCTCACTCGTATGAGAAATCTAATTAAACGGCTTAGTAAAACAAGTGGTATGAAACGCTTGCGTTTACTTTGTCGGTTAATTCTTGGACTTGTTCGATTGAACCTCTTGTGACAATTTTCTAGTGGAGATTTACAGTTTGTTCGTAAATATTTAAGTTAAGCAAGTGGTTATGGGACATGAAGCTAAACTCATATATTTACTAGCTTAGTGTAATTGACACTTCTCTATGATCATGACGATCATTTTTGTGATTTAGACTAGCAATGTGCGATGTCTCTTTGTCTGCGTGGGAGACTAAACCCCGTTCGTGTGTCATATTTGTGGGGCAGCAACCCACGATCTTCGGACCATTCGTGTGTCAGGTCTTCGGACCATTCGTGTGTCAAATTAATGGCTAGCTACCATGAGATAGCTTCTCGTTCGTGTGTTACAGCTGTTGGTGAGTTTTCATGCTCCCGTTCATGTGATAGGCCTCCCCCCCCTTATTTTGTGATTTCTGGATTTCTTGTGTAGTCTTCTGGAATTTGTGTGTCATTGACTTTAGTGATTTCTGGATTTCTTGTGTAGTCTTCTGGAATTTGTGCGTCATTGACTTTTGCGATTGACATTGATATTATCGTTAATATTTGTGGTTTGATGAACAAAATAAAGAGTATGACACTTCTTGGATTCTTGTGTAGATTTTGTGATATTGATTAATCTCTTGTTGATTATCAACTACTTATATATCACAGCTTGGTCTTGTGATTATTATGTGTTTAGTCATAACTCTGATTCTATATCGTTTCATCTGATATTTATAGTTAGACTGATCCGTTTATTATTTTCTTATTAAATAATACTCGGGTCAGACCGAGATGTTATAGGTGCTTCTGCTTGACTTCTCTCTTGGGATTGATTTCTCTTGCTTTTGGTTAACTACTTAGATTAGTAGTTTTTGTTGTATACATTTGAGATATAGACTCCATAATGTATACTTATTCTTTTGTGTAGTTCATGTAACTATTCTTTTGTGATATTGTGGATCTTTTTAGACCACAACTCTGATATACACTGCCATGTGTTAATTATATATTCATATCTTCTTCCGCCTTTGTGATATGAATTATCTGTGACTGATTTATGTTATGTTTATTTCTATATTTGTTTCCGAAGGTTTTATATAGCCACTGTGTGATAGCTTTGAATTTGTATCTGTATGTCGGATTTCCTCTAGAGACGAAAAGTTATATTTTTATCTGGCATACCGGTACTCGCACAAAGCAATTATATAGATGGTCGCTCCTCAACAGCCTTATTCTCCGTGCTAGTCGACAGCATTACTCCGTAGTGTTCTTGGCTAGCGTGGGTATAGAGGTGGGGCGTCACATACAGGCACCGCGGTCTATATATAAAAATATTTTGAAATGATTTTTCTATGGTTTTGTAAAGAAATATATGGTTTTATGAGATATTGATTTGGATATTTATAAATATTGTTTTATATAAAATTTATTTCTTGGTTTTAAACTATGTATAAAATTGGTTTAAAGTATAAAGAAGTTAAAAATAAATGTTGATTTATTTAAGACATAATATGGTTAAGTATTTATTTAAATTTTATTTATAGAGTTTATAATGTCTTAAATAAAATTAATGTTGGAAGATAAATTATGAATGTGATTTGAATTAAAGTATGAAAGAATTATCCTCGAATAAAAATTATTTGAAATTTAAATAAATTTGAGTTTTTAAAAGGTATGATTTTTATAACTTGATTTTGGTTTAGAGGACTTAAATGAATATCAAGTCAATTTAAATGAATATTATCAAGTTAATTACATTGAAAGAATATCCTGTTATTTGAAGTTTAAAGGTTTTACTTAAATGATATTTGATTTTTTTAAAGTAAACATTTCAAATCTAAATAATAGTAATTGTAATTGATATATATGAAATTATCAAAGATTTAGTTTTGAAATGGTGGAATATTTAAGCTTTGAAATTTAGCGAAATTTTATTTGTCTATTTGGGGATTTAAACCTATGTTTGGAATTGATTTGTGAAGGTGAAGAAGCTATTTTATTATATTAAGCAATTTAATATTTAAACCATTTAAGTGGTGTAGTTTTATTTCAAAGTTATAAAATTCAAAGGTTTATGATTTGAAAGTGCTATGATTTTGAAAAAGGATATATTTGAAATAAAATGATATCGTATTGATTTGGGTTTAAAAATGGAAATGATCTTGTATTTATATGGTTTGAAATGGATATTATATTCTGGTTTTAAAGTAAAAATTATTTTGAAATAACAACGGTGTTATAATAACGTTTGGTTGTTAAAGAGACCGGGATCGGAAGTTGTCATACTATCTGCCAACCCCGAAAACCACTTTAACAACTGTGTACGCGGTGGAGATTCCATAATGAAGTAGGATGGTGGCGGCGTTTCCTGTGAGGTAAATACATGGACCCTACTCCCGTGAGTTGGCATAAGGTGGCTAAAACAGGAGCGATCGACGGGTTACGAAGGTAGCCCCTTTTATCGGACACATCCCTTCGATATTCTACTCTGACTTTGGATTTATTCGGTGACCACTTTTGATTTCTTTGATCTGGGGGTGTGGCTCGAGGTGGGCGGTAGCTGCGGCTATGCGTTACCACCAACCCGGAAGCGTAATTGGTTTATCTACCCTGGCATTGCCTAGTTGTACTGTGTCACCTACCTTAGCGCGCCTTATACGATTTTGTTTTGTACCATACCTATGGAGTGCCCTCTGACGACACCCAGTACGGGGGAGATTACGGTACTGTATAGACTATGGGAATATAAAAGTGTGTTAAGGGCTATATGGGTAACCCCTTAATGCTATTTTCAGTATATTATACTTTACTTTAGACACTATTATAATAGCGTATATTACTACATAGTAAATAGTTTGACGGATCTTTAAGAGATGTGAATCCCGAGCATCTCTTGAGTTACTACACTCACGTTGACACTGGATAGGAGATGTCAAATCCCGTAAACATCTCTGACGCCATTCCACTCATATTATTTATTGTCGATTTAACTTACATAAGATCTTTTAGTTCTGACTCGAGTGTTTTGTCTTTTCAATTCGCTCGGGCCAGCCTGAGCATTTCAGGATTTGAAGACCTTACTTCTGGAGGACGAAGGCGAAGATTTTATTACTATTATATATTATATATTAGTCCACTTCACACTGTATTCCGCTGCATCGATTATTATTTGTTGGTGTGTGCAACTCTGATATGTATTGTATAAGTATAATCAAATGTTTATAAAACAACTTCATGAACTGTATATTTGATTATTATGTTTTATCATTCCGCTGCAAGATTCTATTTTGATTTTTTTCCTTTCCCTGCTTTTTCTTATTTACCCCATAACAATCCGCCCTTTTGTATGGTTTAAGTCTGACATGTGTGGTTTATCGTCGATTTACAGCGTACGAAAAGGCGGGATGTTACATATTCGGTACTATCTAGGAAGAGGTAGGCCGGTCTTGTGTTGGTAGAGGTGCAGATGTTCTGTAGTTTGGTCATTCCTCTAGAGATGTACTGTCGGAAGGTAGTTCCTTCATCTGGTCATTCGTATGGGCTTGCCATTTTGTTTGTAGAATCCACTTTGTGGCTAGTATGCTGGACTTTAATCATTGTAACAGTTTTGGCTAAGATTAATAAGTTTACTTGCAAACGTTTCCAAAGAAATGTCATTAAAAATAATATCCCTTATTTTTACATATTAAACTTTTGGTTATCATTAGGGAAAAGCCCGTTCCGTGTTTATGTGTGGTGTGGTCTTATGAGATACTTTTTGTTTCCAAACATCGTATTTTGAGTTTTCACACCAGTCCCATGACTGACCCGGAGTTTATTTTGTTTTCCCTTTAAACTTTGGGTGCCCTATTTTTTTTTGGACGGCCAAGTAGTCAGGATCACGTTATGAGCATTTTGGTGAGGCATTCTGGACGAATTTTTAGAGCATGGAGCTGGAGCATCTAATGTGGATATCTATCTATCCTTTTATTTTCCGTTGTGTTTAAGTTTTGTTTGTACCAGCAAGTGCAGGAGCATGCAGTTATAACTATTTCTGGCTAGGTTAGTTCATACCATAACTCGGATGTGCCCTAGTAAGAGTGGTTGTATGTATTATTTATATAGTTATATGAAATGAAAGGATCTGTGTTTCTATCATTTACCTTTATTTTACCCCTGATAATCTGCCTCCACGGCATTGGATTTGCGGCATGTGAATACCGTGGATGCACCAGTGTTGATTTTCAATAGTCATGGAGACGGATTATCTCACACTTCCTTCCACTTTTTCATTCGGAGCTCCCCAAACTCACCTTCATCCAAAAATCATCTAAAACCATCCTTCTTCCTCTTAAACAACATTCCTACGACTTCCTTTCCTTCCTCATGGTCACCTTCCTCTATCACTATTGCATATGCCAACACCTCCCTCACCTCCTTAGTATTAGGCCTCACCATGCTCCACCTCCTCCTCCATCATTCTTTGACAGCTTAAATGTAAACCATGTTCTAATGGTATTTTAAGGCCTTTGGCAAAGTTTGGTAGAGTTTAGAGTTTGTTTGATATGATTTTAAGAAAGTTAGTAAAGAAAGAGAAGAAAAGAAGCCATGGATTTCAAGAAGGTGAAGAAGCCATAGATTTTAAGAAGAAGAATAAGAAGAGAAGAGATTGATTTGTGTGAGAACGGAAGTGGTATGCATGGCTATTTTTAGCTTTTTAATCCCTTAACCCTTAAGCTTTGTAAAATGATACAAATACCCATCCTTATCATTTAAGTAAACATGCTTTTTCAACACTTCCCATCACCACATCACGTCATTACTTTATTTCATCTTTACTTAATGTTTGAGGGATGTATTTGGATGGAAAAGTGGATTAAATTGAAGATTTGTTTTGATTTTGTGTGATTTGATTTGATGCATGCTATATTTGGAAAAAAATATCTTCTTTTTGTACTTTTATTTACTTAATTAAATACTTAGCTTAATTAATCCTTAGTTAATATAAGTGAGGTGTTTATTTCTTTGTTAATGTGTTTATATAATAATTATTCTAGTTGCAAAATGTTTACACAAATTGAACAAAACGTTGATTTTTAACAAAACGTTTTCCAGCCACATTTTTTGTTTTTAATCAAACTATTTATTTATGTAAACAAAACTTGAAAATTGATTTGTTATCATCTTTAAATAATTAATAAATTATTATTTAAGTTATAAAACTATATTAAACAATATTAAAATCCAATTGTAAAAACACGACGTTGATTTTTCAAAGTGCGACGAAATTTGTCAATCATTAAAAAAAATGTTTATGTATATAGTTATAAAACTTTTATCCACCAATTATCATCATCATACAACAATGTTAAAAGGAGTTATTTATCTTTTAAAATAGTCATTGAATGTATATCCCAATTTATTGCAAACTGACTTATGTCACTTTTCGTCGAAAATTCAACTTCTTGATTATGTCATCAAATTCTAAAAAGAAGTTTATCATTCTTATTTATCACATAAAACACAATTATTTAAGTTTGAAAATTCTATATCTGAATATCTAAAATAAACTAAATATTGCATTTCAAAGTGGTAAAATCGGGTTGTTACACATCCTAATTCATAATGGGTCTTGACTTGAAAATGTTCACAAATGTTATACGAACTTAAATTTTCAAACCGAACTTTGTTGGAAATTTAAGAGAATTAAGCGATTTTCTCTTTTGAGGGGAGAGCTCATGTACATTTATTATGGGAAATTTGATTTCCCTAGAATTATTAATTCCTGATTTCACTATTCACATCTTAACTGGTCCAACCAAGAATACAAACAAAGAAAAAGTGAATGGTAACTAATGTAAAAATTGATATAGAACTATTACACCTTGGCTCTAACTTCTAAATCCTCATCAACTAGTTTTTTGGTTTCATTTCATGCGTAATATATTGCAATTCCACTTAAATATACGCACTTCGCCAAATGGCCAACACTTCTAAATTCTAATATTAACACCATCATGCTTCTCAGTATGAAAAAGTGTCACATCCCTTAATTTTCATTAAGCGAACATGTAATTTGCAGAGTTACACAAACAATCAACATAAATGATTAACAATGAGTTTATACTATTGAGCATAATTTTGTTATTTCATAATAAAATATTACCAAATTCACTAAAATATTAAAATGTATATATCAAATTCATAACATTTAAATAGTTTGCTTACCTTTAACATGATTGTACATGACTACATATTGAGCTTGACTTAATTGATCATCACAAAATTTGTTTCATTACCAAATAATAACTGATAGAGTACTATGTTTTAGGTTAAGTGAATATTAAATTAAAGTATTGTTAATGATTTATGACATTGATATGTCACTTAAAATGTCTTTTTCAATAGAATGACATGGATGATGAAAAATACAAATATTCAGTTCCTTTAATTGTGAGTTCTCTTATTTTTAGTTACATAGAGAATTTCTGAAGTCTATCTTTCATCATATCAAGAAGATTGATAATATTTATATTAACCAAGGATGATGTGATAAAAAACATAAATGAAATTGTAACAATCTTGAGTAATATAAGTGTGGCAACTCTCATAGCAAAAAATAATAATAAGTTGCAGCAACGTCACATAAACCGTCACCTTCTCCGTTTGAACTGATCTTAATTGCCTTCAATTCAAAAATAAATTGCATCATCCATAATAGAAAAAGGATGAAAATAATGTATGCAATGATGATTAGTAAATGGGAAAATTGCCTTCCATGGGTATGTAAAAATGTATTACAAACAAATAACATAAATTGTCGCATGAACCATCCTTCAATACAAACCTAACAACATGCATTGCAATAATAAAAATAATCACATGAAGATGATCAATAAAATAACCTACTTTTGTGAATCCACTAATCCAAATCTATTATGCATTAGAAACCCATAGGTTTAAATTGCAAAAATCCTCCTAAAATTCTATGTTAGGTGGGGAAACATCCTATTATAATAATATAGTAAATATTTTTTTTCAATCCATACAGAAATGTCATTATATCTCTAAACCTATTTTGCTTATCAAATTGAACATACCACTCAAAATTTTCATTATCATGGATTTTGTTAAACCCACTGCAAATTATTTGAAATGATATATGGTTTATGGTGAATATAAAGGATAGGTTTGAAAGAATCTTTTGTAGGAATAAAAAGGAATCCAAAATTCATTATTTTCTTTTTAGGGGTTAAAGAGAAAGATATGTTGTATTTATTTATGTAGTATAAAACAATAGCAATCAAATATAAAAAATTCAGTTTATTCAACAAATATTATAGTATATTGTACGAATTCGAAAATAAACGTTCATCATCAAGGTGGAATTTTTTTAACCTTTAAAGTACACAAAGATTCTTTAAAATGAAGAACAAAGGGCTCCAAAATCATCGAAAAAAACTTTTTATGACCTTTAGAATTCGTAAAAGCAAAACCATACTTGTTTATACATACATACAAATATCAACAGTTGAATTAATTCCATGCTCTGCTATAAGAGGAATGAAAATGAATAATAGTAGTATGATTAATATAACTATTTTTTAACATTAGTACCAATAAAGAATTAAGAAAATATACAATTGAATTAACTTTAAATATCCAAGAAAAACAAAATCGGAATTTACAGAGAAAATCTATTTATGCAAGATTGAAGGGAGTAGAATTTAATTTCTAACTTCAAAAGAAACACATTAGGTAGACTACAAAGAATATTTATTAGGAGAGGAGTAGTTTTTATTCCTAAAATTAAAGGGAGAGGAGAAAGCATTTAAGAGAAATGGATTGAAACCACATGGTAAGTATAGAAAACTCAAAAGACAAAGTTGAGAATGAATGAGTGAAGATGATTTAGGACTCACTTTCAATAGTATAGCATGACTAAGTTTATGTTCTCAATTACATGTAGAGTTATGTGTAGAGAAGAAAAAAATATCATAATTCTATTTTGGCCGTGTACATGATTTTGTTGGGAGTATAGGCCCAAAAGCATGTGAATGGCTTCCTTGTCTTCACTCATTTTGTACTCTCACTACTACATTGCTTCTATGTTTAATTATTTTTTTGAGTATGTTGTCCCTAATTAATACTATAATTATCTTTTTAATTGACTGATTTAATTGGAAAAGTGATTCATGGATCATGTGCATGGACATATAGGGAAAGCCTTATGCTTAATGTAAAATACTCTATTTTCTTATGAATATAACGATTAACAGAGGATTCCCTTCGAGTATTATCGTTGTTAGTAATTTCAGTAATACTCATATATATTACTACAGGTAGGCATTAATTTGTAACACTTATTTATGTTACTAAATTCTATATGTCAACAATTATAAGCGTTAAAAAACATTTTTTTCAATGGTTATAAGTGTTGGTAATATCTTATTTTATCTTCAAACGAAAATAAATGTTAGTAATATCCATTTTATAACACGTATAACAACTGTAATATTTATGGAACCGGTAGATATAAGCGTGAGTAATAACAAAATAATAACATAAATAGCTGTTTTCAATTTTTATTTTATAACATTAACTACCATTGTAATAACTAATATGACATTCATGTTGATGGCATAGGCTATGTTTAAAATGCGTTCAAAAATAATATTACACCAAAGTTAACAAATTATAACCAAGTCAATATCGAGAAACAACATCAATATTCATGGTAAAATAATAGAGTATTGACTAAAAAAGACAAGTTCAACTCATACCAAATTCAATACATAGTTTTCCAGTTCCATACTAATATCAAACTGAAATAACAAAAGGTGAGACATAGTTTATAGTTACTGCCTACAAACACCGAATACGAAACTCCATTCATGTACCAATCTTCATCTGAAAATTCATATAGCTTGTACATTCCAATTTGAGGAACATCATATATTGGTGCTTTTGGTTCTAGAACATCTTCCAACCAAATAAATTTCTCTATCGACATCACATTTCTAAAAAGACAAGTTTTTTGTGTTCCAACATAACAATTAGCTACATCTATCTCAAAACCTTATGAAATAACTATTAAACCAAAATTAATATTAATTATTTTTTATTAGGATAAAATGGGAAAACATAAAGAAGGTTTGCTTTAAAAATAATTTACTCATTCCTTGACGGTAGCATCAAACTCACAGACTCCTATTTTCTTTCATTTTAGCTAGGTAACTTAAAGTAAATTATAGGAAGTAACACATAAAAATTCACAATAGAAGGAAGTGCAAATCCTAAATGAATGGATAATCATGTAGTTTTAAACAATATCTTTTCATATATACATATAAATACATACATACATACATACATACATACATATACACACACACAGACACACACACATTCAAAGGCTAATAAAACACAAGAAAAATATAGCAAAATCCTAAACACCATATGAGGCAAGCGCTCATGCATGTGGAAGGAAGAAAGAAACAATTTAAATAGAAATCAGATTTGAAAGCAATGGTTTTATGGAGTGGAAAGTATTCAGATTTTTTCAAAACCTATAGGCTTTAATATTTTATTGACTTCAACTAAAAAAAATGTATAACAAGAAATTATGAAATAAAATCTAAATTATAGGAGCATCATTCAAGAATTTACAGTGTTTTTCCCTTTTCATATCTTTTTAATGAAGTGCAACATAAGATCTATAAGCATTAAATATACAGTTAATTTATTATTAGTTCTATTTTCTAAACATCCCTTTACACATTTTATTAATTTAAAGATAAACTCCTAAGATATTAATTTAAAGGCATCTAAGATTAGATTACTTTTGAAAAATATAAATAAGAAAAGAAACAACTACGAATTACTGAACAATGACCATCTTCCTCAGAACTACAACTAACCCTAATTCAAAGAATAACAACCATCTCCCCTCCTTCCACCTCTCTCCCCATCTCCAATGAACAGTGGATGCCGCAACCCTCTCCTATCCTTTGATGACCTCCATGATTTTCCATTCGAAATTTTTTATCACAGTAAGAGTCTTTTCCACTACCATATTTACATCCCTGATTATCGATGATACTACGCTGATGTTGTCAGATTTGGTCCTCCATACCCTTTTCGGATCCTAAGAAGATTCAAACCTGTCTCATCCATTGCAATCATCCTTTCCTCTAAAATCAAACACCCCTTGGATTCGACAATGAACATCTTCCTCAATTTGCTATCTATGGGCGATAAGTGTCATCTTGCTCGCCAGTGCCGGGATTCGATGCGATGTTGCTTTTGTGGTGATTTCAGATGTAGATAATGTTCTTGTGCTCTTAAAAATTATTGATTTGCTCATCCACCTTCAAGATCTTCCATGATTCCTAAGATGACTTTTTTGATCAATAATTAATCTTTTGTGAATGATTAATAGTGCTAAATGTCATATAAACATGTGTGTGACCAAATGCATATCGTATAAATGAATTAGATATAAGATCTAACATCATAGTATATCACATTCCAAATCAAAAAGAGTATAGGTAGTAAATTAAATCCATATACAACAATTTTCGTAATATAGTTTCATTGTCTATAACCCAATAATGGATAAATATAACAACAACAACAACAATGGATATGGCTTTAAAATCCATCTCAGCTAGCAAAATTCCTAATCTAAGTCAATCTATTCAAGGAACATATAGAAAAAGAGACGTTATAGAGATTTCTAGACATAAAGTTTGGTGAAAATGAAATACCACTAAACTGCATAAGTACCAATAAGCTAATATATCGTATACAATACAAAATGGTATAATATGAGATAATTAAACCATACTACCTTTACCTACAGCTAACAAGTTCAGGGCATTTCCACTCCAATGCTACATAATACGTGATAAGTCTATGAAATATCAATCACTATAGCTCCTAGCATGACTTAGCTGCTCCACATTGAGCTAATGGGCCTCAAATCTATCGGTAAGGGAAAAATCTGCTATGTCTGGTCATCAATGTAACACCTATACCATGATGCTTCAATGTATGGTCTTGCACGTATTACTGCATCAAATTCAAATCGATACATATGTACTTAACCTCCACCATTTGTTTACCAAGTGGACTTAGGGCAAGTAGCTAAGGCGCATAACCCTTGGTACATATTAGCCCAAGGATTATGGGCTTTGCTACAAAGATAAGGCATCACCTAATCTCTATCTCGATGCCTCCCAACAGGCGCTATCGAGACAATAACGCTTCATGTCACAAATGGTCTATGAATATCAAATCCCAAGATCGTAGCCAAGGGATATAGACTTACTTTGTATACACATTATCGTATGGAACAATATGTCATAATACTATAGTTTTTTCTTCTTGTTATCATCGGACGACTCTATAAAACCACCATACAAGTCGAATCGCATCCCGAATCATCACCATAGTCTCCATATCATTAGCACCAATCACATTCTTTCTGAGATTCGGTGTATCGTCCTCGAACTCATAATATTGCTCCTTAGGTACTCTAACTCTTTGAGCATATCCAAAGTCTATAACCAAATCCAAACTCCTGAAACCCCAAAATCTCAACTTCAAGCCCAATTGTTAATTACAATTCAAATGTTTGGACTGGGAAGTTGGATGTCTAAATTTTATTTCAATTGTCTGTAACATGCATTTGGACATCTAAATGATCCTTAAATTGCACAATAATACTTTAGGAAAGCAGAGTTCCACAAATCAAATTTTTGAATAAGGTTTAAAACGTTTGAACGCCTGATTTGAGTTGAACTGAACCTTGATGGAAGAATTTCCCTTGAAGGAAACTCATTCCACCTTCTCCCCCTTTTCTTATTTGTATTCTCTCTTTTCTTTACAAGGTATTGTCTATGTCATCGAGATACTTTGCATCTACGTCCCTCTGCCCAGATTCATGCCTTAATATAAGTTATTCACTATTCAGAAGAATATTATTGTAATGACCCTAATTTTGAGTAACATTGTTTAGGATATTTAATTAGATAAATTAAATGAAATAATGTAGATGGTTAAGAGATAAAGATCTGTTAACCAATAAGGGGGTCGTGCCTTAATTAATATAAACAAAGGGGAAAATAGAGTAAGTAGGAGGAATATGATAAAGGGAAAAATAGGAATAGGCTATGTTCTTATATACCAAACCCTTCTTACCTTCATTCTTTTTTCATTTTTACAATTAGAAACAAAAATAAAACCCTTGTAAGCTCTGCCGACCATCCTTAAGAGATTCAGGAAGAAGAAAAGCTAAGATTCAAGTAGGAATCTTAAGCAAATCAATCAAAGGACAAATCTCAACCTTCTTAACACCAAGCTAAGATGAATAATAATCTTACATCTCATATTTATTGATTTCGGTTTCTAGTTAGATTCGAAGTAATTTTGCATATAATATGCCATGATATGATTATTTAAATGGATATATATGCTTGTTGATGAACTATGTCGCTTCATGTAGATTTTATGATAAGTTTAGATTTGAAAATCCTAATAAATGACATCTAAATGACGTGCATTTTTGATATATGGTCAAAAATATTATTTTAGAAGTGGGTTTCAAGTTTCATAAATTTCTAAGCAATTGTGGATTTTTATCAATTTTCTATGAAAGAAAATAGCTAATATTGGGTTTACATTAATTATGGCAATTATATATTGATTTTGTGTCTGAAATTTAAATGTAAACATATAAGAAGTGGATTATGATAATTTTTGAGGAATTTTCCTAAGTATTTTACTATATATATATATAAGATTATTTAAGGTATGGGACTTAAAGGTCTTATATGTTAAGAGAAGGGCTTATTTGTTAAAATGTTTTACTTTGATAATTTCTAAATTCAGCAGCACTTTTTGAAAACGATTTTGATAAAGTAATGGGCAACCGATAACAATTTTACAAATAAGGCAAGTTAGGCGAAAAGCAATTTTTTAAAGGTTAAAAGTCAGATTTACATAGATTCACTGCTTCTCCACTTACATCTATTGGCTTTCGATACCACACCTCCACCATCCCTATTCTTTTACTTAGGGCCAATGCTTTTGAAAGCAATGCTTTCACCTTTGTTCTTTTATGACCGTTAGTTGTACTAAATGCTAAACCCAAAAGGTTTTGAAAGGAATGATTTTAAATTGTTTTGTAGCAATATTTCCATAAACTTTTACTTGAACCTAATGCTTTCGAAAGGCACATTTTAAGTGAAGAATTTCAATGCTTTCGAAAGATATATAAGATGGCTTTCGAAGGGGAGATCCCTAATGTTTTCGAAAGGTTTATTTTGAGTATGTGGATAGAGGGTTTCTAATACTTTCGAAAGGCAAGTTTAAATGGTTTTAAAAGAGGATGTCTAAGGTTTTAATAAAGCTTTTGAAAAGTTGTTTTCAATGGTTTCGAAAGGTATGTTTTAAGGTTCTAAACAATGGTTTCGAAGGTTTTACCTTAGCTTCATGTCTTAAAATCTTTTAAGCTAAAAAGAAAAAGGGTTTTTAACTTACTTTGAAGGGATAGGTAATCCCATTGATAAGGTAGTTAACCCTAAGTGTTCCGAGTAAGGCAAAGTATACGATTTCCATGTTTTATAAAGGTACGATTTCAGGGGTAAATCATTTATAAAGATAATTTATAAGGAAATAAAGTTTTAACAAGGCAGTTAAACCTGTGACAGGAAATGAAACATGAAAAGGGCAGTTAACCCTATGTTTATGACTTAGATATTAGAAGACCAGATGGGATTGGTGTAGGGTCACCCCTTTACTTTAGCTAATAGCCCAAGCTAAAATAAGGCCAAAATTCTTGTGTGTAGGGCTTGTTAGGGGTGGGAATAAATTAAGGTTACACATAGAGGGAAATATTCATAATAAAGATAGGTTACTAGTGAGCCCGCAAAATCATTAGGTTCAGTTGACCCTAAAAAAAAGAAAGTTAAGGGCAGTCAGCCTAGTATGTCTTATAAAAGTTAGATTATTAAATATGTCTGTTAGGCCCAAGTCAGCCAATGGTTAATAGCTAGCCAGATAAAACTATAGTGTGGACAAATAGTCCATTGATTTTCTGATTTTTATGCGTATATGTATTTGCCATTAATTTTGTAAATAGTTTGATTGCAGGATTTGATTTGCAAAAGATACGCTTTTAAAGAGGATATTAGTGAGGGGAAACCCGTTCGGCTAAGCAGTGTGGTCTCACTTAATATCAATAAATTGAGAAGTGATGGTATTATTCGCACCAGGGTTTATGTCTGACTCAAAGTCTATGTTTTCCCTTAAACTCTCGGGTGCTTAAAATTTAATTTGAGTAGATTGAGATTTGCGGTTTTTTAGGTTTAGTGGGTTGGACGAATAAGCTTCCAAAGATGTGCATGAGATAAAGTTAACTATGTAGGAGCTATTTAGTTTTATTTCCGCCTTGATGTATTTATCCCGATATGTATAGTACTCTAATCATCCAAGGGGCATCTACAAATATCACTCTTGGCGTAAATTGAAATAATTATATTTGATCAAAACCTGGGAATTGTTTGGGGTTATGTAACTAAATATGAAATATGGATTTGAAATGTAATCAGAAAAGGTTGTTTTGAAATCTGTGATGATTTTATTTCATATTCATGTACTTCTGATATCATGGATACCATTAACATTACCATATTTTTTTCATCGGAAGTTAATACTATATATGACCGCAGCATCTGTAGCGCATAGCTTCGAGCCTCAAAGTAAGGGATTTTACAACTTCATATCAAAACATAGGTTTATGAAAACTTAAATGAAATTTCAAACTTAAAATTTATATTGAAAATATAATCCTAAGGAATTAGAGAAAAGACTAGGTATGGGATAACGCTATAGTAACGTACTTATATTTGCTATACATAAGTATATGCTTTATCTCTATTCTCCCATCTTTCTTAGCCTATTCTTCTATATCTTACAAAGACTCGAATGCAGATTTTTATGGATGTAAGATATGAATGCTAGGAGTGGAAGAGCTAACATTGGTGGAGGAAGCACCACAGCCAATGGGAATGCCAGACCTAGCACTAAAAGGAATCCAGGTCGGGCACCGGTTGCTAATTTGGGTGTTTGAGTGCCGCAAGCTGATATGGGAGCTATGTATCAGTTCTTTGTTAATATGATGAAAGCTGGATTTGCTGCGGGTTTAGTTGGAGAAAATGTTGAAGGAGGAAATCAAGGAGCTCCGTTGGTCAATAATTATGCAATCTCGAGCAGAGACTATGCCAGGCTTGGAGGAAAGCCGTTTATTGGGACTAGAGCAATTGAAGTGGAGAATTGGTTACTTCATTATGAAAGGATCTTTGCTGATTTAGGGCTTAATTTGAATAGAAGAGGAGGCTTGCTTCTAGACAGTTGCAAGGAGCATCACCGTACTGGTGGAACAGTGCTACTATGAGAGTCAATGAGGAGACCATGACTTGGGTTTAATTTAGAAGGAGGTTTGAGAAAGTTTCATATCAGATATTACCAAGTCAACTCTGCTTGGGAAGCTATGGAGTTGGAGTAGGGAGACATGACAGTGCTTGAGTATGAAACCATATTTAAGGAGTCATCGAGATACGGATATGCTGGGGTTGATACGGTTATCAAAAGGAACAAGAAATTCATCCACGGACTGAAACCTGAACTAGATAAAGAGACCCTACCATATATCAGAGATCCTTGTGATGTAGTTGTTGAGATAGCGTTGAGGCAAGAGGAGATGCTTGCTTTTCATGTGGTAACAAAGCAGGGGAAGCTCAAAGTGGGCGGAACAAAAGAGGAAATTTTTCCATAAGAAGGGTGCTCAAAAGGGAGAAGCTGCCAAGAAGGTGAAGGCTAATCTAGTTTGCTTTAAATGTGATAAGAAGGGACATTATTCTCATGAGTGTTGGACAAGAAAAGGAAAGAAAGTTACCGATAAGAAAGAGGTGCGATGCTTTAACCGAGATCAGATTAGGCATTATAAGAACCAATGCAAGGAACCAGCTAAGGATGGAAAATGTAAGGAGCTTGCATTAGAACCAGCTACCTCAAGACCAAGAGCTGAGGAGAAGGGAAATGCTATGCTGGGAGGTATGCTTTTGATTCATGGTGCATCAATTAGAGTATACTGGTGCATCGCATTCATTTATGTCTCATTGTTCGGTTGATAAGCTTAACCTGGAACCCTCATACCTAGTTACTTCCTTAAGGGTTGCGAATCCGCTACGAGGGTATATGAATCTTGGGATGAAATGTGACCACTTAGAGTTTGAATTGTTAGGCCATATAATTGCTTGCAGCATGCATGTATTTGATTTGTAGGGTTTAAAATTATTTTGGGTATGGATTGGTTAAGTAAGTACGATGCATGATATTTTGCCATGATAGGAAAATATCACTTAGACACTCTAGTTGTAGTGATCAGATTATATCCGTAGAAGATCCTAGTATTGAGGTAAATGCTAAATGCTTTGTTGGGTGTTATGGTCAAAGAAGACTATTTGGACCAAGTTTTTGTTATTAGAGAGTTCAAAGACGTCTTTGAGTCCATAGTAGGACTACCATCGAGAAGAGCTATTGATTTTCAGTTATATTTAGTACAAGGAGAAGATTCGCTGAGTAGATTGCCAAGCAGAATGACACCTACTGAGATGAAGGAGCTAAAGGTGCAGTTAATGGATTTGAAAAGTATGAATTTTATAAGACCAAGTAATTTCCCTTGGGGAGTAGCCGCCGTGTTTGTAAAGAAACCGAACGAACCGTAAGGTTGTGTATCAATTATCGTAAGTTGAGTGAGTAGATGATATCTATTACCTAGAATTGGCAATTTGTTCGACTAGTTGAGTGGAGCCAAAGTATTTTTCGAGTTAGATTTGGCAATAGGGTTCCATTAGCTTAGAGTCGTTGAGGATGGTATTCCTTTGACGGTGTTTAGAATAAGATATGGATCGTATGAATGGTTAGTGACGCCGTTCAGACTAACCAATGCGCTAACATTTTTCGTAGACCTGATGAACAGAATCTTCCAAGAGCATCTGGACAGATTCATGTTACTGTTCATAGATGACATTTTGACACACTCTAAGGATGAAAGAGAGCATGAAGCCCATCTTAAAGTGGTTCTTTAGGCGTTGATGTAGCATCAACTGAAAGCGAAATTTTCGAAGTGTCATTTCTAGAAGAAGAAAGTAAATTTTCTTGGTCATGTAGTCTCAGAAAAGAGTTGTCTGTAAATCCGACGAAGATTGAGGCAGTGAACAATTGAAAGAGACCCGAGACAGTGACTGAGTTCAAGAGTTTTCTTGGATTGGCTGGTTATTATCAAAGATTCATTAAGGATTATTCATAGATAGCGGCACCGATGACTAAGCTAACTTCGGAAGATGTGAAGTTTGTCTGGACTGATAAGTGTGAGGAGGCATTTCAAAAATTGAAACTCTTATTGACTAATGCACCTGTGCTAGTAGTTTCAAAGGGGAATCAGGACTTAGTGGCGTACACAAATGCATGTGGAATATGGTTAGGATCTGTGTTAATGTAAAGCGATAAAGTGATTGCCTACGCTTCACGACTGCTTAGACCGCATGAAGTTAGATATCCAATTCATGATTTGGAATTAGCAGCAGTAATTTTCGCATTGAAGGTGATGAAACATTATCTTTTGGGAGAAAGATTTGAGTTGTATACGGATCATAAGTCGCTGAGCTATTTATTCTCCCAAAAGGAGTTGAATATGAGATAGCAAATGTGGTTAGAGTTTTTAGTCGCTTATGACTTTGGTATTGAGTAAACAACGGGAAATGAGAATGATTTTGCAATTGCACTTAGCAGGAAACATCAGAATACGGTGTTGGCAATGATAGCTAAGTGGAAAGATTTAGAAGAATTAACTACATGTAGAATATAGTGGAGATCTGAAGCTAGTTCTAGTAAGGAAACTGTTATGTTGTCATGTTTAGAAGTTCAACCAGTGAGGATCGAGGATTGCTTCTAAGCAAGGGGAGGATTGATTATTAATTGAACGGATCAAAAAACTAAGGGATGGAACTAAGAGCGATGACTTGAAAGATTTCAATCTTGATCAGAATGGGTGGTTAAGGAAGAAAGGAAGATTGTGTGTTCCGAATGTGGGAAACATTAGGAAGGAAGTTCTTGGAGCATGCCATCGTTCAAAGTTCATCATTCATTTAGGAGGAACTAAGATATATCAGGGCGTGAAAGGAATTTTTCTCTCGAAAGGTACGAAGAGAGATGTTGGCTTATGGGTGAAGCAACGTTTGAACTTTTAACAGGTAAAAGCCAAGCATCAGAAACTAAGTGGGTTACTTCAACCTTTAGACATTCCAGTTTTGAAATGGGATTCAATATCCATGGATTTTATAGACGGGTTGCCGAGGTCAAATCAAGGAAATTAAAGTATATGCATCATAGTGGACAGGTTAACCAAGAGTACATATTTCATTCCAGTTAATTCAACTAGGACGACGGTTGTTTTGGCTAAATTATTCATGAAGAATGTAATTAGATGTAACATCCCCAATTGGAGACCCAAAACTAACGGTTATGGACGCTGCAGTCATCAATAGTTATTAATCCACGGCGACCAAATATGGTAATGTTAGATACATTGATATACATAAACACATGGATATGTACAAAATTTGAAATCATCAAAGAATTTTCACATTCCATTTCAAAACATTTCAAGTTCATTACATATCCCAACACGAGAACCACATTCAGATAAAATATAATTATTACAACATATGCCAAGAGCGACATATGAAGATACCCCTTTAGATGATCAGAGTATATAACTAGGCAATAAAACAAATTAGCCTTCAAAACCAAAAACACAATGGAATCAAGAATAGAGAGGAACTCCTACTAAATAGATTGAATCTTGCACGTCTTCGGAAGCTTATTCGTCTAAGTAGAACCTGAAATCCTTAACTCTCAAACTACTCAAAATCAAGTGAGCACCCAAGAGTTCAAGGGGAGAAACATAAATTCGAGTCATACATAAAGCCTAGTATGAATAATAACCTACCATTTCAAACCATTTAGATATCTAGTGAGACCACGTCGCATAGCGGAACGGGTTTTCCCCTCACAAGTATCCTAAAAACTTTATAAAACCATATATTGTGCTACTGCATCCACAATAGTTAAAACAATTCAAAACAATATGATGATATGCAAACAAGTTAATCAATTTTGGATTTCACATCCCCATTCATTATGACTATCTGCCTTAGTTATAGTTTCTAGGGTTACTATTAACCTATTAGTTTTCATAGGATGACTAATAACCAGTTAAAGTTTACGGACTCGTTATCCCTTTTCATAGTTTTCATGGAATCACTAAGTACCTGTTGGTAACTCCAGTATCTTTACTCTTATCCTAGTTTTCATGGACTGACTAGGAACCTACTGGTAACTCTAATATCTTTTCTCATTATCCTAATTTTCATGGACTGACAATGAATCCATTGACATCTATCAATATCTTATTTCGGATGTAGTTTTCATGGGCTAACTACAAACCTATTGGCCTCTTCCAATATCAATTCATAGTTTTCATGGGCTTACTATGAACCTATGCTGCTGACATCTTCATTTATACATAGTTTTCATGGGCTTACTATGAACCTATTGGCCCCTACCAATTTCTTTTTCTATACACAGTTTCATGGGTTTACTACGAACCTATTGTCCCTTTCCAATATCTTAAATATATTTTAGCATCCTTAATCTATATTCACTACTGGGTTAACCTAGCTGGTTATTCTGCCCTTTTTCAAAGTACTGTTATGGGTTCATAACAATGTGAATAAATATATAAAGAAGCAATCATAACAACATTATAATACCAACACCTGTGGTTTAATAATCTTGAAGTTGTTTTATATAAAATTTGGTTAATCCCCTTAACCTGTTAATCAAGGAAAAGCTTCTTCAAAAACTCCATTTGAAAACACTTTATTTATTTATGCCATGGTTTTTACTTTAAATTGATATTGGGCTATTAATTTTAAAAATTAAGGTTTTCGACATTGGATCCTTCGAAAATAGTAAAATCCCCTTAGACATATCTTTCGAAAACATTAGGGTAATTCCCCTTCGAAACTTTCATAAAAGACCATTCGAAACCATTGGGTTTTGCTTTAAAACTTATTTTAGGCGAAGTTAATATATAAGAAAGTATCTCTTTTGAAACTATTTATCTTTATACAAATGTTTAGGGAAAACTTGATGTCTTCGAAACCATCCTTTCGAAATCTTAAATCATTTAAGTAAAATATTGAAGGATAGCATCGAAACCCCTTTTCAAAGTCATTTCCTTCGAAACCCTTGAACCCTCTCGAAAGCTTTTAGGAAGTGGCTTTGTATAATTTTGAAAAAAAAGCTACCCGTCGAAAGCATTGTTGACTTCAATACCTTCAAAGGCATTAGATTGGCAGCAAGGTTTCGACTTGGTCGACTTGGTAAAAAGCACCCTTCTAAAAACAAGGTAGACGCATATCTTTTGAAAACTAGTAAAGGTTTCGGCACCATCGAAAGCGTTGGTTTCGACACATTGCCTTCCACCCTTTTCTAATCCACTACATACCAATCGAATTAATAACATGTGTAGTGGTTTCGACACTGGTTGGATTCGACCTAAATGGTTTCGACCTTAATCGAATCGGAGGCATTGGAGTTGAAAGCACTTCTGATAGAGGCGGAACTCGCTTTTTTGATTAAGGCCGAATTAAAGCTATTTTTAGTAGGTTCTTTATGACTAACCTACCCATTTATAATCATTTAATTGATTGCCTTACAAATTTTCATGTTCTGTGCAAACATAATTGCCGCATAATTCAAGATCTAAATCAAGGAAAATTTTAACAATTAAGCCTTTCCATTAAATAAAACCAATTATGCAATTAAGTCCTTCTTTTTAAAATAATTTAATTTCCATTGTAAATCACTTAGAAAAGTCCCCAAAAATTAAAGAAATTCACTTTCATTATGTTATCTAACATATTAAAAGTTTAGACCCAAATTCTTTCGAAAATAATTAAAATAAAATTTCTAACCCAATTATTCATATTTTCCTTTAAAAATTCTTATTATATTTTCCATAGCTTGGAAAATTACAAAAATTGAAACCCATCTCCAAAATCATAACTTACATAATATAATTTTTCCATAGCACTCTAAATTCATTTATAATCGGTTTTACTCTAAAACTGTATAATTCAATGTTTAAGCTTATTGATTTAATTCAAACATGTTATAAACCCAACCATATCATCATCCAAAATATCATAAAATGGATTAAACCTTAAATCCGAAAACATATAATTAAAAATAAAATAAAGATGGTATAAATATTTACTTATCTTGATTAGGATAAGGACTTTGGGATTTGATTGAGATTAATTTCCTTTGGTTAAATCCTTAGCTTTAATTTCAATCTCTAGATAGTGTATTTCCCTTGGATTTAGTCCCAATCCTACTATGTTCCTTCCTAGGTCTGCTTAGTCTTCTCTCAAATCGCTAGATCTTCTTTAATCTTGTTCTTTTATTTTGATTTTATTTTTGTTCATTTATATATATATATATATATATATATATATAAATATAAGAAATAATGGAGGAAAGGTAAGAAGATGATAACAACTAGGATTAGAGAGAAGAGTAAAGAGTTAGGTTTGGTTAGTGGTTTAATTTATAGGAAATCTACATTAATCCTCACCATTGATTGATTGCTTTATTTTTAAGTAATCCTATCTTATTAAATCTACCATTAGCTTTAATCCAATGAACCTAGATATGTTTTTAAATAATTTGTCAAATCTCCTTCTAAGGTGAAGAATATGTGTACGTGCCCATAACATCAATCAATCCATAAATCAATAAATCAATTTTTATTTACTTTCCTTTCTAGATAAAATCTTCCCAATACCATTGTTTTACGCTAATTAATTCATTTATACTAGTTTAGTCCATAATACTTATTCACATTCTAAATTTTACTACTAAAATTAAATATATGGAAAAGTACCATGTATTTAATTCAAAAGTATATTCATACACACACACACACATGTTGCTTTATTTTTTACTTATTAAAGAACTTCGGCGAATATTTATCTATACTAAAAATCATTTCTTTATTTGTGTCCCTTTATTTGTATAAATAAACCCTTTTCCTTTTCTAACAATTACATTGCCCAAGTCAATGCAACAAATTTACCACTTAAGTCGGTCAATTAAGATTCTAATCTTAATTAATACTCTTAATTTTCGTTCCATATTTTGTTAATTTACATATTTTCTCTATATTTCCCTTAAAATAATTTTTTATCCAAACATATAATTTTCAAATATATCTTTCAAAATGTTTTACTTTTATTAAATGCCGGATTATAAAAATAAACCTTTTCCTCTTGCATAAACTGTTGTTCTTTTAAAACATGAATTAATATCTTCCTTTTCTTTGGTTTACATTTCACTACCTTAATTTATTGCATTCCTTCTTACAACATGGCATGCACCCTTATTTAAACATATTGACGTATCTCTATTCAAACATGAACTTTTTATGTTTAGTAATAAACGTCTCTATTATTTAGTATCCATGTTTACATACTTCTTTTAAGATAATGTCTACTCTATTGTGCATTTATTTTTAAAACTTACAATTATGTAACTTTTATGAAATGGTCCCTTTTCAAAAATAACTCTTACATTTACGTACATGAATATCTTTCCATTCTTCTCTTTTAAATGCACATACCACATCGTGCCACTTTTTCTTCCGTTTCCATAATTAGTGTAATTCATACACATTTAACTTATTTCTTAACAAATAAGTTTTTATTTATTCTATAATTAATCCCTTATTTTCAAAATAGATGTAAAATGCAAAATTCGAGATATAGTAGATGCTCTATATCTTCTTTATATGGTACCTATTTCTGACAATTTACATACACACACATACATACGAATTTGGGCTGCAAAAAGTTACTTAATACAATGGAAAAGTCAAAATTCCCAAATTCATTTATTTATGAAAAATTACTATTTCATCCTTTTATGCAAATTTACATTTTTTTATTAACATTGTAATTCATTATTGAAACTCATGGGGAGTTACATTAGACTGCATGGAATTCCTAGTAGTATAGTAAGTGATAGAGATACCTTATTCACCAATGAGTTCTAGAAAAGTCTAGAGGGGACTTTAGGTACCAAGCTCAAGATGAGTACCGCTTATCATCCATAGACAGATGGACAAACAGAAAGAGTTAACAAAATTTTAGAGGATTTGTTAAGAGCTTGTATGATAGGCTTTGTAGGATCATGGGAAGACCGCCTACACTCAGTCAAGTTTTCGTATAACAATAGTGACCAGACTAGTATAGGGATGACTCGGCTAAAGCTTTGCATAGAAGGCCATGCAAATCTCCCGTTTATTGGTTAGAGACCGAGGATAGGTTAGTTTTTGTCTAGATTTGGTTAGAGAAGCTGCAGAAAAGATTGAGTTAATTCGAGCTAGAATGAAGGAAGCTCAGTCTAGGCAGAAGAGTTATGCTGATAAAAGATGGAAAAGGTTAGAGTTCAAGATCGAAGATCATTTTTTCATGAAGGTATCAACAATGAAAGGTGTAGTTCAATTTGGAAAATCAAGAAAACTAGCTTTGAGATTCGTTGGGCCATTTCCTATTATTGAAAGAACTGGCAAAATCGCATATAGAGTAGAGTTACCAAACAGTTTGGCAGGAATCCACAATGTTTTTCATGTTTCTCATCTAAGGAAGTGTACTCGAGATCCAAAAGTTACTATTGCACCGACTATTAGATGATTTAGTAGTGCAACTAGATTTGACTAGAATTAGAAAACCAGTTCGTATAGTTGCAAGAGATGAAAAGAGACTAAGCACAAGACAATCAGATTAGTCAAAGTCCAATGGAGTGACGACGAGAGTGACGGTACTTGGGAAACAGAGAGTAGGATAATAGATACTTATCCTGACTTGTTTCATGTTATGTTTTACCTTTATGTTTGTTATTATGAGTACCTTATTGTAATTTCGAGGACAAAATTATTTAAGGAAGGGAGTCTGTAATGACCCTAATTTTGAGTAATATTATTTAGGACATTTAATTATATAAATTAAATGAAATAATGTAGATGTTTAAGGGTTTGAGATTTATTAACCAATAAGGGAGCCATGCCATAATGAATATAAGCAAAATAGAATTAAAATAGAATAAGTAAGAGGAATATGGTAAGGGGCAAAATAGGAAACGACTATGTTCTTATACCCTATACCCTCCTTACCTTTATTCTTTGTTTATTTTTACAATTGCAAACAAAATTAAAACCCTTGTAAGCTCAGCCGGCCACCATTAAGAGATTTAAGAAGAAGAAAAGCTAAGATTCACATAGGAAGCTTAAGTAAATCAATTAAAGGACACATGTAACATCCCCCTAGTTGGAGGACTAAAACTAACGGCTACGGATGTCACAGTTGTAACGACCCGCTTTTTTGGACGTTTTTGGCAGACACACATGTCGACTCAAGCCATACAGAAGGGCAGATTGTTATTGGGGTAAATAAGAAAAAGCAGAGAAAGAAACAAACAGAATCTCATAGCGGAATGATAAAATATAATAATCAAATAAACAGTTCATGAAGCTGTTTACAAATAACATTTGATTATACTTATACAATACAAAATCAGAGTTACAGACAACAGAGAATAAATATACAAATGCAGCGGAACATTATGGTTGCAGTGGAATAATAGAATAGATAATATAGCATAAATCTTTGTCTTCGTCCTTCAGAAATAAGGTCTTCAAATCCTTAAATGCTCAGGCTGACCCAAGCGAATTGAAATGACAAAGCACTCAAGTCAGAACTAAAAGATCTTACGTAAGTTAAATCAATGATAAAAATTCATGTGACGGCATCAAAGATGTTTACGGGGTTTGACATCTCTTATCCACTGTCTAACGTGAGTGCAGTAACTTAAGAGATGTTCAGGATTCACATCTCCTAAGGATTTGTAAACTATCTATTATGTAGTACAATATGCTATTATAATAAGTCTGTAGTAAAGTAAAAGTATTAAAATAGCGTTAAGGCATTACCCATATCTCTATTAACACATTTTATATATTCCCATAGTCTACACAGTACCGTACGCTCCTCCGAGAGGTTTACATAGAGGGTACTCCATAGATATGGTACAAAACAAACTCGTAGAAGGTGCGTTAGGGCATGTGAACATGGCATACGAGGAAATGCCAGGGTAGATATACCATTTGCGGATCCGGACTGGTGGTAACGCATAGCAGCTACTGCCGCCCACCTCAAACACACTCCTATATCAAAAATCGAGGGGCGACCACCAAACAATCACAAAAATCAGAATAGTATCGAAGAAATGTGCCCAATAGGAGGAATGACCTCACTTGGCCCGACATGGCTCCTGATTTTAGTCACATCTAAGCTGACTGACGGGAGTCAAGGTTACGTCATACCTTATAAAGAAATCATTCACAAACCATCCTACTTCATTTCTAGAATCTCCACCACGTACATAGTTGTTGAAGTGGTTTTCGGTATTGGCAGAGAGTACGACAATATCCGATCCCGGTCTCTTTAACAACCAAACGCTTATTACACACCGGATGATTTTTTTACATTTTAAAAGTCAGTTCACAATTTATACCAAAATATCGTATTCCCAAAACCATAATACTTTCGAAATCATATTCACTTAGAGTCATATTTACCTTTGAAATCAAATCTCTAAAATCATAATTTCTTTCAAAAATCATATTTCCACAATAGGTTAAATCCTTACTTCAAAATCCACATATTTGATTAATTATAACATTTAAATCTCAACTTAGCTCATAACATTATTTAACCGTATCTGCTTTTAACCTAATACATTTTGAATATAAACACTTCCCCTTTACTTAGTCTGAAATTTAGAAAATAGTTTAAATAGGTATAAATAGTTGAAATAGTTATAAGTAGTTAAAATACTTCTACATAAATTAAAAAAAGATTAAATGGTTTTTAAATTGATTTAAGATAGTTAAATAGATTAAAAATATAATAATATAATTAAAACAGATTATATAGCTTTAAAATAGATTAATTAAAGTTAAAAGAAATTACGATGATTTAATTAGTTTAAAATGAGTTAAATTGGTTTAAAATAGGTTAAAGTAATTTATATAGTTAATGTAGGTTAAAATAGTTTAATAAATTTAAAATCTTAATAATTAGAATCTTTAAAATACAATATCTTTAAAATAGTTGAATTAAAACATGAGTTTGAAATAAATTTCAATTTAACTATCTATTTTATGTTAACACATTGAACCATTTCCAATTTCCAAAAATCCAATTTCAAACCTTTCAATTCAATTTCTCAATAAAATGTTAATTCCATAATGCTTCCAATCCATGTTTGAAATATCAATTTAAATTACTCCAATTTCAATATATTTCAAAGTTATGTTTCAATCCATTTTAATAAATCATTTTCGATAACTTCACTTACACTTCAAATCCAAATTTAAAATTTCAATTTAATTCCTTTAAAGAATTCATTTAAACCAATTCTAATTCCAACATAAACTTGGTTTCTATAATAAATCAATTTGGATAAATCAAATTTTATTTCAAAATATCATATAATTAAATTCCAAAATTAAGAATTTTAAAACAATTTAATTTAACCGATCTGGTATCCGTATATAATTCTCTACCCTAGGGTCAAGTGATACGGATATTTACCATTTCAATCCGCAATTTAGAATTTTATGGTTATATATCATTTCAAACCATAGTCCCGAATTTAACAATAAAATCCATAAAATTGCTCGAGTCTATAATTTCTACCCATAACGATTTTTCCCTAATCTAAAGATCAATCGGTTATGCATCATTTCAATCCATGGCGAACTTGTAGTTTATAATGATATAAAACACAACATCCATTCATCAAATATCAACAACAAACATCCATCACAATCATCAACCAAATCAACCTGATAAATATCGACAAATAACAGGTCATTTATTGGTTATTAACTAGAAATTTAAATTCAATAATAAATTAAATACAATTTAATTCAAATAAGTTCAAATTAACTCTAATGACGATTTAGATATATCAAACATTCATAAATAAATTTCTAATCACATCATAAATTAATTTTAATGAACATAAGAAATTTTAGAAGTTGTGAGTGGGTTGAAACACTCACCTTTGAATTTAAATCCAATTTAAGCCGAAAATTCAGACAATCTCATAATTTGCCCAAACCAGTGCCCCAATGTCCGAAATTTCAATACGATCCTAAGGAAAGAAACTGCACGTAAATCCGAGCTCGTATGAAAAAGTTATACAGATTAGAACACTTGAATTTTTTTGAAATAATAAAAAAAATATGAAGATTTCAGACCAACAGAATCACGACACACAGCTCCCTGTTCCTCATACGGTTACGCTCGAATACGGCACACCCGAAACCCATCACCACCAAACTTTGACCTAACTTTGCCATGCCTCCAGTCATCGACATCGCCTCCGACCACCCTCACACCACTCCCCTCGACATGCTGCGCTTGTCCACACCCACAGCACCACCTCCGGTGCACCAAATCGCCATGCCCGGCCAAGGGTTCGACACCCTAATAGCCAATTCGTTGACGATCAAACCGTCTATTTCACCCATAAACCACATCGATCGACTACACTCGGTCCCCTCTACACATCCATACCCCTGATTAGACGATCCATCGTCGTTGATTAACGCGCGATGAATGGCCGCGATTTGTTCTTCAATTTTTGGACAAAAGATGTATCGAATTGAAAAAAAGAATTGTTGTAGAAGATTACGCTCGTTAAGAGCTTTGAAATGATATATAATATGATTGGGTTTTGAGGAATTTGATTTTTGAAGTTGAATTTTGATTTGAAATTGAATTATGAAATTTAGGGTTTTCAGCCATTGAGAAAGAGGAGCAACAGAGACTTCTGTCATACAAAAATGAGAAATAGAAAGACTGCTAGGGTTTATAACTGGGTATATATAGGTAGGTCATAAAATAGAAAGAACAGATACGATTTGATTTGGATATCGAACGATAACCGACCCAAAATACCCATTCTGTCTCCGGAACGAAAATGGGCCATCCCATATATCAAAATAGATGTTTGGGATATTTCTAAACTCAATGGAACAAGTTTCAAGTCCAAATTCCATTATATGAAGAAGTTATATTAAAATCTTCTTATTTCAAATTGATTTAATTAAATAAATTTTTAGGCATTTCGAGCCCGTACAATCAAATGACAAGTCCAATCGTTACGAAACTTAATATCCTACGATAATTTGCCATTACGGATCTGATGAAAGTGGTTTCGTCGAAATCCGATGTGACGACCCAGAAATTTTTAATATTTGAAAATGAAATATTTAATCGATTTTAAATATTTGGAATTAGTTTAACTTGAATTTCCAAAAAATCACTGTGAATTTGGTAATTTAATTATTGAATTTAATTTATTGAAGTCGAATAAAAATTTGAATCTTCAGTTTTAAGGTGATTAAAAAAATTAGAGGTTTAGAAAATTTATATTGATGATACTGAAGATAATGGAAGCTTCAGAATTGAATTTGGAAATGTTTTGTTCAGTTTTGTAATTTTACGATTTAAATTGATATTTAAAATAGCCTTCCGAGGCGCAGTCTTGGAATTCGACGAAACTAGTTCTATTGGATCCGTAATATTGTATTATTATTGGATTTCTATTTTCGTAGTGTTTGGAGTGATCGTTTGGTCGTACGATAGCAAATGCGCTAAATTTAAGTCGAAAGTTCGATATTTTAACTGGTTCAAAAAGCTATCTTCTCCATACGATCGAATTTGGACTCGAAACCTTTTCTAATGCGTTCGGTATAGGCGTATAACATTACAAACGCTTAGCAACACGCCTCGACAGGAGTTTAGGATTTCGAGTTAGGTTATACGAGACATTTCGAATATAAAATTATAAAAATCAATTACAAAGTCAAACCCTACCTTCGTACGCATGCCACCCTATCCTAACTTCTCGTTCAAATCAAAATAAACCCAAAATTAATGGTCGAGCATTTGTTTTGAAAACAAATCAAACAAAATCACGTATTCTCCTCCATCCCCAATTCCAAACCTTCGGCCTCCTCTGAATACAAATTCACGAATCAAAATCCATAGTCACGTTTCCCCCAAATTCAAAATCAAATTCAAGAAGTCAATGTCAAGACCGAAGCCTCCCTCGTTTCACTTAGAAACTCACGAATCCTTTTTCCTTCAGACGTGATAGATCGAAAACGAATTCAAAGTCGCGTTCGACTTTCCTTTCTTCTCTTCAAAATTGAGCACCACGAAGTCAATTCAAGGGAAAAAGAAATACAAAGAAAAATTGACGTGTATGAAAAAAAATGATAAGGCGCGATTTAAATCGCGATCGAGTTGAACGGCATCGTGAATGAACTCGACATCGAAGTCGCACGAGCCTTGGGTGGAGATACGTGGGATGGGTCGCGACCTAAGGCGAGTCACGATTTGAGAGCAGGTAGGCGACGCAAGTGGAGGGTAGCGAGGCGAGCGTGTTTCTCGAAAGCGCACACGCATGCGACCTGGAGCAATCGCGTGAAGGGAATAACGACGTTCGTTGATGGGCGACGTGATGTGATCTGGTGGACAGAGAATTGTCGCGATTTGGGTTAGGCAGTGGCAGCGGTTCCAGATCGCTAATGAGGGATGGGGTGTTCGAGTGTCTCGAGGGGGGTCGACGAGGGTTTAGGGTTCAGAGCAATTTTGGGCAGTGAAGGTCTAAAATCAAGGAACAAGCTGGAATGGAAAATGGATTGTATGCATTGTTAAAAGTAGGATCTTCTCACTCAATCAATATTGTTCTGATTTAAATTTTGAATAGTTAGATTTAAAGTTGATTGACTGTGCACTTGGGTGATTGATTAATAATAATTTTTCACTAGATGATATTATATATATAGTAGTATATAGTATATATTGGGTGGTTGATTTCCTGCATTATATAGCGGATGAGACCCTATGCGCCACATAATAGCGGATGATATTTTTATAAATCCCATATACCGCGATATTCCACCTCGAAGTGGAATTGGTATTTAATTGTTGTGCTAACGTCTGTGGATGCAGGGAAAACAGGTTAGAGGGATCCAACTGGATTCCTTAAATATTTGAATTAGTTTCAATATTGTGTGTTGATTATTTGTTATCTGTGTGTGACTATTTGTGATTGAAACTGTTGAAGGCTATAATTTAGCCGAATATATTTTTGATATCGTAGGATATCATAAATAAATAAAAATTGGATTTTTGAAATTTAGTAGAGAATTTATAGTAAATTAATTTTAGGAAATTGAATAAATTTATAAGAAGGAATTTGTTTCAAGAGATAATAAATTTGGTGTTGAAATAAATTTAGAAACCAATTTTGGAAATTGATTTGGTATTTGAAAAATAAATTTGGAAATCAATTTAGAATTTAATTCGGTGCTGAAAATGAATATTTGGAAATCGATTTGAAAATCGTATATCAATGGATATTTAGAAGTTTAAATTCAAAATGGGAATTTTGTAAAAAAAGGGAAATTTGTTTTAAATAAACATTGGTTTATTTTTAAAGTGTGAAAAGGAATTTACGGATTTGGAATGTAATTCAAAATAAATCGAGAAAGATTTATAATTTGATTTGAATAAACCATTTTAGAATGGAAGGTGTACTTTCCCTGGAAACCTGAGTATGTTTTCAAAGTAACTTTTTAATTATAAATTTAAAGTTTAAAAGTTGAAATAATATTTTAGAGAAATTATTTTCTTAAGTTATTTTGAAAATCTTTAAAGTAAAGATTTATTTAATTAATTATAGAAGTGGTTTTGTAAAGATTAAATTGATATTTGTTTAGAAAATGGTTATTTAAAATAGTTATACCCTATCTACAAATTTTATTTTGAAGTTAGTTTAGACTGAAGTTTTATGTGAGATATTGGTATAATATTTTCATAACTAATATTTAAATGATGTTTTAAAATAATTTTATCTAAATGTTTCCGAGTATATATTTTGGAGAAGTGATTTAAAGTATTTTAAAGCATTTGAACTCGGCAGACTTTCAGTGGAAATAAATAATATCGGAAATCTTATTCCGTGAGTGAAAAGTGATTCGAAATTTGTTTCCAAATGGTTGAAGTGTTAAAAATATATATCTTGCGAAGATATTTTGAAAATAATAATTGGAAAATTATTTAAATCTTGGTGATTGTTGTGGATGTTGATTGATAGTAAGATAACCGACTATCAATATTGGTCTTTTAATGGCATTTGAATTTCGATGCGACCGGGGATCGAATTCCAAGTGGATATCCGAAAACCACATCGAACCTTTGTGATTGTGATAGATCTTTTGTTTAAAAGATCAAAGTGAAAATTGTTGTAATTTGTTGAAATCAGAATGTAACACTTATTTTTAAAAATAAGCACTCGTTATTCGGATTAGCCGAGATAGGACCTTGTGTCATAAAACTCATTCCGAATAACGATACGACGAAATGGGAATGTATTTGAAGACGGTATTGAAGATCGGGTATTTTCGGAAGCAAAGGATTACCTGTCGAATGTCTGCACCAGGTTGCTCTGGTATAGAGATTCTATCACCCTTTGTGATGGGGATTCCGGACGTGATTAGTGAATATCTGGATTTGCAAGGGCTTCTTTTGAAGTGCCTTCGGTTCCGTTCGATCCCGGAATGGACTTGTATGGATGTGTGTCTGACGTTGCACTTTGAGATGTAAAACTGGTTTCTATCAAATACATTTCTGTTGGTGGCGGAGAATTTATTCTCTTAGCTTAACACCTTTCTCTGAGACGTATGAGCTCAGATGTTCTGTAGTTGATGGTTGCTAGTGATAGATTCCCAATTTGGTAATGTGGCATACGAAGTGCTTCTGATCATTTGTTGATCAAAGCATGACTTTGTAAAAAGTGTAGCTTTGTGGACGAGACCTCGTCGAACCTCACAACCCGAAAATGGTCAAAATAGGAAGGATGCAACAAGGTTATTTGGGGGTAGCTCCCCCTGAGGGTATGTCATTTCCTTCTGGAAAAGGGTAGTATCATGGTATGGAGGCCAGATATTTTACCTACGTTGATGTTGCAAATTTATTATAATTTGTGGTTTTTTCTTTGTGGTTGAGGATCCTCGGATAAAGGTCGCAAACGACCGGGGGATGGCATACTCGTGCAGTAGTTACCTAGTTACAGAGGTAATCCGGCCTTGTGTTGGCAGATCCGGTTAGGTTCTCGGGGCGTCCCTTTAGAGCGGTACCCATGTGGCAATAGGAAGTTCCTTAGCCTGACCATTTGTTGGAAATCCAAAGAAACAATACGAGCCCTTTACGATTGTAATTGTATAACCTGCCTCCTCAGGAGTTAGCTATAGCAGGCGTAATATAATGGTACCTATGCTGGCTAAGATTAATATTATACTTTCGAAATGTTTTCCACACTATGCACTAATGATAATATTAAAAAGGATTTTGCGTATCAAGCATGTTTGACTATCGTAAGGAGAAATCTCCCCCAAGTCTGTGATTGCATTGTGTGTGTTCCGGGAGGCCTTATGGTAGTTTCATTTTCTAAAAAGCATTGCGAATTTCTTTTATTCCCCTTTTGTTTTCTTTTGTTAAAGAGTAACTGTTTTTAAGATCTCACACCAGTCCCACAACTGACCTAGAGTTTATTGTTCCCTTTCTAAACTCTGGGTGCCCAATTTTCCACATGGACAGCCTAGAGTCAAGTTATCAGTTATTCTGGAGCGAAGTCTATCAAGAGATGTTGTGAAGTTCAGGAGCAAGCTGGATAGTGAAGCGTATCACTTATACTATATAGTGTCCGCTGCGTATGGTTGGTGCAAAGAAATTTTCCATGTGAGTCAGGTTATTATAACTGCCATTGTTTGTGTGTTGTTGTTGTACACCCTGATGATATATGTATAAACTGATATAGTGTTTTTGTTTTACAAGATATTCATTTAACTATTATATTTGTTCCGCTGCGATATGTGAGATTCTGTTATTGTTCTATTTTCTTCTTCTATTTTCTTCTTCTTAAACCCTAATGGTTCGGTTTTCCGGCATTCGAGTGCGGCATTTGATATAGTGGATGTATCGATGTTGACTTTCGGGCGTCGAGAAATCGGAAATGTTACATGTGGCATTAGAGCATTTGGTTAAGTGATAACCTTGGCACTGTTGGGTGTTGCTCAATAGAGATAGAGTCAGTAGTACTCTGGAATGAGTTTGAGTGTAATAATAGATATGAGCGCGTATTTGTTAGTGAATATGAAATTGTTTTATATTGTGATGATTGGTTTGTTGAGCGGTATACGGATTCTGGTCGGTATAGTCTGTATAACTCTATCGATAGGGATCTCTAAACGCTCGTATAGAACAATTCGACATGATATTGTTTTAAAATAGGGTGAATGAAATAATTTTACCCAAAACTATTTTCGTAGATAAAGGAAATAATCTTTGTAAATTATTATAGTACATGGTTGCTTGATTGTTTGGAAGTGATAATATTATTATCATTTGAATAGGAAATTGAAATCGTAACTCCAAAGTCAAGAAATAAATTCACGTACAAATGGAATTTGAGATATAAATTGTAAATGAGATTTATCATTTGAAATAGAATTCCAGAGAAATATTTGAAAATGTTCTTGAAAATATTTGAAATTCGGGAAGTTTGGAAATTGAATTCCTTTTGGGATTGGAAATAGTTTTCAAGGGTTTGGAAAAATGTTTTGAAGGGATGAAAAGCTCTAAACTATTTTCGATCACTGGAAATAATTCCGGTGATGATCGCTACATCATCGGTGTTCATTTTAGAGTTTCCAAAAGAAGAATTGCTGCCAAATTGTTTTGAATGGAAGTTGTTTGCAAACTGGGTTTGGTTTTGGAAATTCAAAGAATAATTTGAATTGTTTTCAATAATGGTTTTGGAAAAGGTAGAAAGACTCTGGAATTTTATTAAAAATAGTTATGGAATAATAAGTTTGAAAACTTAGAAAATTCAGAGTTAAACTGAAATTAACTTGAGTTAATTTGAATAAAGGTGAATTTTAGAAGTCCAATAGACTAACATGATTGGAATAAAATTATTAAGATGGAAAATAAATTGTGAATGAATAAATAAATTTGCAATTGCAAGTACATGAAAGTGAATTGAATGTTGAAATTCATTTCGAATTTGTAAGTATTGATTTGTATTAAACAAAGTGAAATATTGAAATAAACTCAGTAAATAAAACTAATTAAAGGAATGACGAAATTGAATATGACTTGAAATGAATCGAATTCAATAATTATAAATGAAAGGTAAATTAAATTCATATGGAATTTGAAATCCAGTTTAAATATAAGTGGTTGTAAACCAAATAGTGAATTGAAAATAAATTTTTGGAAATGAACAAAAGAATAAAACTGGAATTGAAACTGAATATTGAAAACCAGTTTGAATTGTGTGAAATAAAATGAAGTTGTAAAATTAGTTCGAAGTGAACTAAAGTTAATAAAGGTGGAAATAGAAAAAAAATGATTTGAGATAAAATGAATTGGAATTCATAATAGATTAGTAAATGAAACTAATTTAAAATAGTGCAGTTGTGAATAAAAGATAGTTGATATAATTCAATATTCAGAAGGTAATCTGAATCCAAATAAATTGAGATTGTAAATTGAATTCAAATAAAATTGAAAGAGTAAGATTGAATGAAAATGGACATATGACTTCAATAGTGAAGTAAAAATGGAATAAGAAGTATATATTGAAATTTCGTAAAGGAATGTGCAAAAATGATATTTGAATGTTGAAATTGGTCATTATGAATATCAGGATATACAGGTATGCTATAGGGAAATGGAATTGGGATTTGATTTTCGAAGAGAAATAAATTGAATTGCTCGACAAAAGGTATGTATTTAAATTTCAGTATGAAATTTGGTGATTTTCTTGTCTAGCCACTTGGCGTTTTGTTTTCTTTTTGAATCTGAGGGCCTGTGGTGCCATTTTGTAGTCGTACCAAGCTAGCCGTGCAAAGGAGACACTAGCGAAATTTTTGAGAAATTTTTGAAAGTTTAAAATTTTGAATTTAAATTTAAATTGTTAAAGAAAACAATGTAGTTTGGAACTTATAGCTGAATTTGAAAAGTTAGTTGAATTAATGATGGGTCTTAAATAAAAAGATTTGTTTTGGTAGGATGATAAAACTATTTGGTTTGGGAAAATATTAAACGGGTTGAGGATCATTCTTCTTAACTTGTAATTTCGGGACGAAATTCTTTTAAAGGAAGGATGTGATGACCCAGAAATTTTTAATATTTGAAAATGAAATATTTAATCGATTTTAAATATTTAGAAATTAGTTTAACTTGAATTTCAAAAAAATCACTGTGAATTTGGCAATTTAATTATTGAATTTAATTTATTGAAGTTGAATAAAAATTTGAATCTTCAGTTTTAAGGTGATTAAAAATATTTTCAAGGTTTAGAAAATTTATATTGATGATACTGAAGATAATGGAAGCTTCAGAATTGAATTTGAAAATGTTTTGTTCAGTTTTGAAATTTTATGATTTAAATTGATATTTAAAATAGCCTTCCGAGGCACAGTCTCGGAATTCGACGAACTATTGGATCCGTAATATTGTATTATTATCGGATTTCAATTTTCGTAGTGTTTGGGGTGATCGTTTGGCCGTACGATAAGCAAACGCGCTAAATTTAAATCGAAAGTTCGATGTTTTAACTGGTTTAAAAAGCTATCATTTCCATACGATCGAATTTGGACCCAAAACCTTTTCCAATGTGTTCGGAATAGGCGTATAACATTAAAACGCCTAGCGACACGCCTCGATAGGAGTTCGTGATTTCGAATTAGGTTATACGAGATATTTTGAATATAAAATTATAAAAATCAATTAAAAAGTCAAACCCTACCTACGTACGCACGCCACCCTATCCTACCTTCTTGTTCAAATCAAAATAAACCCAAAATTAATGGCCGAGCATTTGTTTTGAAAACAAATCAAACGAAATCACGTATTCTCCTCCATCCCCAATTCCAAACCTTCGGCCTCCTCTGAATACAAATTCATGAATCAAAATCCATAGCCGTGTTTCCCCCAAATTCAAAATCAAATTCAAGAAATCAATGTCAAGACTGAAGCCTCCCCCGTTTCACTTAAAAACTCACAAATCCTTTTTCCTTCAGACGTGATAGATTGAAAAAGAATTCAAAGTCGCGTTCGACTTTCCTTTCTTCTCTTCAAAATTGAGCACCATGAAGTCAATTCAGGGGAAAAGAAATACAAAGAAAAATCGATGTGTATAAAAAAAAGATAAGGTGCGATTTAAATCACAATCGAGTTGAACAGCATCGTGAATGAACTCGACATCGAAGTCGCACGAGCCTAGGGTGGAGATACATGGGATGAGTCGCGACCTAAGGCGAGTCACGATTTGAGAGCAGGTTGGCGACGCAATTGGAGGGTAGCGAGGCAAGCGTGTTTCTCGAAAGCGCACACGCATGCGACCTGGAGCAATTGCATGAAGGGAATGACGGCGTTCGGTGATGGGCGACGTGACGTGATCTGGTGGACAGAGAATTGTCGCGACTTGGTTAGGCAGCGGCATCGGTTCCAGATCGCTATGAGGGATGGGGTGTTCGAGTGTTGCGAGGGGGTCGGCGAGGGTTTAGGTTTCAGAGCAATTTTGGGCAGTGTAGGTCTAAAATCAAGGAACAAGCCGGAATGGAAAATGGATTGTATGCATTGTTATAGGTGAGATCTTCTCACTCAATCAATATTGTTTTGATTTAAATTTTGAATAGTTAGATTTAAAACTGATTGACTTTGTGCTTGGGTGATTGATTTATAATAATTTTTGACCGGACGATATTATATATATAGTAGTATATAGTATATATTGGGTGATTGATTTCCCGCATTATATAGCGGATAAGACCCTATGCGCCGCATAATAGCAGATGATATTTTATAAATCCCATATACCGCAATATTCCACCTCGAAGTGGAATTGATATTTAATTGTTGTGCTAACGTCTGTGGATGCAGGGAAAACAGGTTGGAGGGATCCAACTGGATTCCTCAAATATTTGAATTAGTTTCAATATTGTGTGTTGATTATTTGTAATCTGTGTGTGACTATTTGTGATTGAAACTGTTGAAGGCTATAATTTAGCCGAATATATTTTAGATATCGTAGGATATCATAAATAAATAAAAATTGGATTTTTGAAATTTAGTAGAGAATTTATAGTAAATTAATTTTAGGAAATTGAATAAATTTAAAAGAAGGAATTTGTTTCAGAAGATAATAAATTTGGTGTTGAAATAAATTTAGAAACTAATTTTGGAAATTGATCTAGTAGTTGAAAATAAAATTGGAACTCAATTTAGAATTTAATTCGGTGCTGAAAATGAATATTTGGAAATCGATTTGAAAATCGTATATCAATGAATATTTAGAAGTTTAAATTCAAAATGGGAATTTTATAAAAAAGGGGGCAATTTTTTTAAAATAAACATTGGTTTAATTTTAAAGTGTGAAAAGGAATTTACGGATATGGAATGTAATTCAAAATAAATCGAGAAAGATTTATAATTTGATTTGAATAAACCATTTTAGAATGGAAGGTGTACTTTCCCTGGGAAGCCGAGTATGTTTTCAAAGTAACTTTTTAATTATAAATTTAAAGTTTAAAAGTTGAAATAATATTTTAGAGAAATAATTTTCTCAAGTTATTTTAAAAATCTTTAAAGTAAAGATTTATTTAATTAATTATAGAAGTGGTTATGAAAAGATTAAATTGATATTTGTTTAGAAAATGGTTATTTAAAATAGTCATACCCTATCTACAAATTTTATTTTGAAGTTAGTTTAGACTTGAAGTTTTATATGAGATACTGGTATAATATTTTCATAACTAATATTTAAATGATGTTTTAAAATAATTTTATCTAAATGTTTCCAAGTATATATTTTGGAGAAGTGATTTAAAGTATTTTAAAGTATTTGAACTCGGCAGACTTTCAGTGGAAATAAATAATTTCGGAAATCTTATTCCGTGAGTGAAAAGTGATTTGAAATTTGATTCCAAATGGTTGAAGTGTTAAAAATATATATCTTGCGACGATATTTTGAAAATAATAATTGGAAAATTATTTAAATCTTGGTGATTGTTGTGGATGTTGATTGATAGTTAAATAACCGACTATCAATATTGGCCTATTAATGGCATTTGAATTTCGATGCGACCGGGGTTCGGATTCCAAGTGGATATCCGAAAAGCACATCGAACCTTTGTGATTGTGATAGATCTTTTGTTTAAAAGATCAAAGTGAAAATTGTTGTAATTTTTTGAAATCTGAATGTAACATTATTTTTAAAAATAAGCGCTCGTTATTCGGATTAGCCGGGAGAGGACCTTGTGTCATAAAACCCATTCCGAATAATGATACGATGAAATGAGATTGTATTTGAAGACGGCGTTGAAGACCGGGTATTTTTGAAAGCAAAGGATTACCTGTGAATGTCTCAGCACCGGGTTGCTCCGGTATAGAGATTCTATCACCCTTTGCGATGGGGATTCCGGACGTGATTAGTGAATATCCAGATTTGCAAGGGCTTCTTTTGAAGTGCCTTTGGTTCCGTTCGATCCCGGAACGGACTTGTATGGATGTGTATCTGACGTTACAATTTGAGATGTAAAACTGGTTTCTATCAAATACATTTCTGTTGGGGGCGGAGAATTTATTCTCTTAGCTTAACACCTTTATCTAAGACTTATGAGCTCAGAGGTTCTGTAGTTGATGGTTACTAGTGATACATTCCCAATTTGGTAATGTGGCATACGAAGTGCTTCTGATCATTTGTTGATCAAAGCATGCCTTTGTGAAAAGTGTAGCTTTGTGGATGAGACCTCGTCGGACCTCACAACCCGAAAATGGTCAAAACAGGAAGGATGCGGCAAGGTTATTTAGGGGTAGCTCCCCCTGAGGGTATGTCATTTCCTTCTGGAAAAGGGTGGTATCATGGTATGGAGCCCAGATATTTTACCTACGTTGATGCTACAAATTTATTATACTTTGTGGTTGAGGATCCTCGGATAAAGGTCGCGAACGACCGGGGGATGGCATACTCGTGTAGTAGTTACCTAGTTACAGAGGTAACCCGGCCTTGTGTTGGCAGAGATCCGGTTAGGTTCTTGGGGCGTCCCTCCAGAGGCGTACCCATGTGGCAATAGGAAGTTCCTTAGCCTGACCATTTGTTGGAAATCCAAAGAAACAATACGAGCCCTTTACGATTGTAATTGTATAACCTGCCTCCTCGGGAGGTAGCTATAGCAGGCATAATATAATGGTACCTATGCTGGCTAAGATTAATATTATACTTTCGAAATGTTTTCCACACTAAGCACTAATGATAATATTAAAAATGATTTTGCGTATCAAGCATGTTTGACTATCATAAGGAGAAATCTCCGCCAAGTCTGCGATTGCATTGTGTGTGTGCCGGGAGGCCTTATGGTGGTTTCATTTTCCAAAAAGCATTGCGAATTTATTTTATTCCCCTTTTGTTAAAGAGTAACTGTTTTTAAGATCTCACACCAGTCCCACAACTGACCTGGAGTTTATTGTTCCCTTTCTAAACTCTGGGTGTCCATAATTTTCCACACGGACAGCCTAGAGTCAGGTTATCAATTATTCTAGAGCGAAGTCTGTCAAGTGATGTTGTGGAGTTCAGGAGCAAGCTGGATGGCGAAGCGTATCACTTTACTATATAGTGTCCGCTGCGTATGGTTGGTGCAAAGAAAATTTTCCATGTGAGTCAGGTTATTATAACTGCCATTGTTTGTGTGTCACCGTGTTGTTGTACACTCTGATGATATATGTATAAACTGATATAGTGTTTTTGCTTTAAAAGATATTCATTTATCTATTATATTTGTTCCGCTGGGATATGTGAGATTCTGTTATTGTTCTATTTTCTTCTTCTATTTTCTTCTTCTTAAACCCTAGCGGTTCGGTTTTTCGGCATTCGACTGTGCGGCATTTGATACAGTGGACGTATCGGTGTTGACTTTCAGGCGTCGAGAAATCGGACATGTTACATCCGAGTTGGCGGCCAAAATGGCTATTTTCTATGTTTACTAAATTAATTAATATTAAATTAATTAATCACTTTTCAATTCAATATTTAAAAATTTACAATTTCTATCACTCTGGATTACTTAGTGATTTTTAGTCCTTTAAAATAAATTTCTATATCAATTTACTGTGGAATATTTCACAATTTACCTTGTTTAATCTCAAATTCAAAAATTCAGTAATTGAAATAAGAATTCCAAAATTTCATATAGTTGATTTCAATCCTGTTATTAAATCAATTATCGTCTTATGGATATAGCCACCATTGGTTTATATCTTAGTGCATTAATAATTTCCGGTTTCATCTTAATTTCAATTAACGTAGTATTAACTTCATTTACTTACAATTAATCCATTTATTAAAAATTAAATTCCAATTATTTATAATTCATTCTAATAAATTGATTTGATTCAATTCCAATCTTTTATTAAGTCCATTAATTACTCTATAAACCTAGTTAACCTTTGTTTTACCTTTCATTACCTTAATATACTCAATTTAACAACTTCCAAACATTGTATTACATTTCACATTAATGTAACATTTATTTAAAATTAATTTCCAATTTCAACTCAACTAACTAAATAAACATGTAACTTATAATAACTGTCACTATTTACTATTAATTACATATATACGTTTATTACTTACAGCAAATGTTACCATTTCTTTCATCTCACTAATTTTATTCCATTTCCATTCATTACACACTATTTTCTCAATAAGTCAACATTTTAAATTATCAATTACCTATTATATCCCGTTATAAATTAATGCACACATTAATACAACAAATATTCTAATTCTTTACACAATATTGGTTTAATTCGATTACCATAAATAAATTAAATATTTACATTTGTTTCCTTATATTCAATTTATAACCAAGTATAACATTTATATTATTTAATTTATTGGAATTACATTCAAGTTGTTAATAATCAGCTTTAATTATCATTTGTTACATTTCATTTCAGTATTCATTTCATTATTAAATTACAAAATTTTATTTCTTCCATATTATATTATCAAAATATTATTAAATTAACAAATTTAATTATCGAAAATTATGGGTCGTTACACTCTCCCTCACTCAAAACTTTTCGTCCTCGAAAAGGGATAAGAAGGGAAAAGAAAGAATCAAGCAATCAATATATCTTATTCAAGATATTAAATTTATAAAAAAAAAATTAAAAAATTAATTAATTTATATAAAATATATCCCTTTATAATCATTAAATCCTTTTATACTTAAACTAATAAAATTTGGAAACCACTTCTCAAAATTTTCCAAGTCTAAAATTTTCAAAATTTTTTGGCAGAGTCTCCTTTGTACGGAGAGGCTCGGGAGGAATAATAATATCAATAATAACAATATATCAAAAAATTTAAAATAATATATCCCAACAGTGGAAAAAACAATATAATATCGCTAGAAAATCGTAATCCGAGAACGGACCTATTTGTCGGGCAAACAACGCTTAATTATGAAACCAAAAGCAGTAGTTATTGCTTCTATAACCTATATTTCACTTATATAATCCAAAAATAATTAATAATTGTATAAAATGATATATTTTTGAAGTTGTTTCAACCACTAACAAAAAAATCAATACAAAATAACAATCAATTGCAACCACAACATACAATCATCATATGAAATCAATATGATCAGCCATCTATCCATAGCAAACAAACAAATGGTTTGTTTGGGTTTAGAAAATTTTAACCGCCTAGAATGACAAGTAGACTAACAAGTGCACCATTTACTCAACATCTTAGATGAACTCAATAGATTATTCGTCTTAAACAATTAGAAGTATTCTATCCCAAACAACTGATAAACCAAGACAAATAATAATTTACAATGTATTTGAGTTATTCTTATTAAATTTCTTTCACTACTTTTATAGTTTTTCTTTGTCATTCATACAAGGATTATTTCTTTAACTTACATTTATCTCTTACAAAATTTTATTCCCATTCATTCATTTAGTGTTTATTTCATTTATTACTTACAAAACTTCATTTTCATTTATTCATATCATGTCAATTTCTTTTTATTGCATTATATTCATTCATTCATTACTAAATTTCATTTATTTACATTCATTCATTTATAGTATTCATGTTCAATTCAATTACTTAGCATATCAATTCATTAACTTAAGTTTATAATCATCTACTTACAATACTTACTTCCCATCACATTTTATATAGTAAAATTTCAATTATAACTTGGTTTATAACAACTATAACATCAAATTCTTATAAAATCAATTCATTGAACACTTCCATTACATAAGTTTTACCCGTAAATTTTCGATTACATATTCCTTTAACATTTCAACTTTTATAATTGGTAAGTTATATATATATATATATCTTTAAGAATGCAATTGAAAGTTACACAAATTTATCTTGTTTCGTTTTAGTCAATAAATGTTCAATAGTTATCATTTCTTATTTTCACACCCTTTTTATTTACAGGTTACAAATTTCAAATTTCATATATATTTCAGTTATATCTTAGCATATAATTTCTTATTTTCATTTAGAAGTAGCAATTATTAAATAGTTAAAATTTTTATTCCATTACAATAATTGAAATATCTAATTTATAAAAATTTAAGAACTAAATGTCAGGTTCCATTTAAATTATTTAAATAATATATACATATATATACTCATAACTTTTATATCCAATCATATTTAAACTTTAAATTTTTTATTTGTTTATCAGAATAGATCTGTAGTAAAACTACTACAATGGCCTTCCCACTTTGAAACTCGAAAATGAATGTCGACGATGTGTGCACTCATCACCGAAATTATTTTGCAGCAACAAAGATGGGGTAAAAACTTATTTCCTTTTGAAATTCCTTTTTTTAAAACATTTCTTTCAAATTTGATTGAGATATTTATCAAAAAAATACTTCCAAATAATACAAATATTATGTTCCAAAAATCATTTGAAAGAAATTTTAGAAATCCCGGAACTTAAATTCTCAGTTTTCCAATCTATATTTATTTTATTTACAAATCTTATTTTCAACCAATATTTATAAATTTCACTACCTAACAAAAAAATATATTACAACCAAATATAGAATTTATAAAATCATTATTTCATTTATAAAAAATATACAATAGGCAAAATTATTTCATTCACCTATATTCAAAACAATATTGTGTCGGTCTGTCCTATTAAGTGTTTAGAAATCCCTGTCGATGTCATAGAGTCCTATGCACCAATCAGAATTTATAAATACAAAATGGAACAAATTAACACAATATAAAACCCATTTTATAACACTAACAAATACGCTCTCTCATATATACAACCACGACTCATTCTAGGGTATTGCTACCCTAGTTAATACGAGTCAGACCCCACAAAGCTAAGGTTATTGCTAAACCAAAGCTCTGATACCAACTGTAATGACCCGCCTAGACGTTTTAGGCAGACACGCATGTCTACTCAAACCATATAGAAGGGCAGATTGTTATTGGGGTAAATAAGAAAAAGCAAAGAAAGAAAAAAAAACAGAATCTCACAGCGGAATGATAAAATATAATAATCAAATAAACAGTTCATGAAGTTGTTTACAAATAACATTTGATTATACTTATACAATACAAAATCAGAGTTACAGACAACAGAGAATAAATATAAAAATGCAGCAGAACAATATGGATGCAGTGGAATAATGGAATAGATAATAATAGCATAAATCTTCGTCTTCGTTCTCCAGAAATAAGGTCTTCAAATCTTGAAATGCTCAGGTTGACCTAAGCGAATTGAAAAGACAAAACATTCGAGTCAGAACTAAAAGATCTTATGTAAGTTAAATCAATGATAAAAATGCGTGTGACGGCGTCAGAGATGTTTATGGGGTTTGACATCTCTTGTTTACGGGGTTTGACATCTCTTATCAGTGTCTAACGTGAGTGCAGTAACTTAAGAGATGTTCGGAATTCACATCTCCTAAGGATCCGTTAAACTATCTACTATGTAGTACAATACACTATTATAATATGTCTACAGTAAAGTAAAAGTATGAAAATAGCGTTAAGGCATTACCCATATCCCATTTACACATTTTATATATTCTCATAGTCTATATAGTACCGTACGCTCCTCCGAGAGGTTTACACAAAGGGCACCCCATATGTATGGTACAAAACAAACTCGTAGAAGGCACAATAGGGCATGTGAACATGGCACATGAGGAAATGCTAGGGTAGATATACCATTTGCGGATCCAGACTGGTGGTAACGCATAGCAGCTACTATCTCCCACCTCGAACACACTTCCATATCAAAAATTGAGGGGTGGCCACAAAACAATCACAAAAATCAGAATAGTATCGAAGAAATATGCTCGATAGGAGGAATGACCTCACTTGGCCTAGCACGGCTCCTGATTTTAGTCACATCTAAGCTGACTCACGGAAGTCTGGGTCAGGTCATACCTTATACAGAAATCGTTCACCAAACCATCCTATTTCATTTCTGGAATCTCCACCATGTACACAGTTGTTAAAGTGGTTTTCATTATTGGAAGAGAGTATGACAATATCGAATCCTGGTTTCTTTAACAATCAAACGCTTATTACACACGAGACGGTTCTTTTACATTTCAAAAGTCAATTCACAATTTATACCAAAATATCGTATTCCCAAAACCATATTACATTTGAAATCATATTCACTTAGAAATCATATTTACCTTTGAAATCATATCGTTTTCGAAATTATAATTTCTTTCAAAGATCATATTTCCATAATAGGTTAAATCCTTACTTCAAAAGCCACATATTCAATTAATTATAACATTTAAATTTCAATTTAGATTATAAGATCATTTAAAGATATTTTCTTTTAACCCAATAAATTTTGAATATACACACTCCCCTTTACTTAGTTTGAAATTAAGAAAATAGTTTAAATAGTTATAAATAGTTGAAATAGTTATAAGTAGTTAAAATACTTCTATATAATCTAAAATAGATTATAATGGTTTTAAAATTGATTTAAGATAGTTAAATAGATTAAAGATATTAAATATAATTAAAACAGATTAAATAACTTTAAAATACATTAATTAGATTCAAAATTAATTACGATGATTTAATTAGTTTAAAATGAATTAAATTGGTTTAAAATAGGTTAAAGTAATTTATATAGTCAATGTACGTTAAAATATTTTAATAAATTTAAAAATCTTAATAATTAGAATCTTTAAAATAACATATCTTTAAAATAGTTGATATTGAAACATAAGTTTGAAATAAATTTCAATTTAACTATTTATTTTATTTTAACACATTTAACCGTTTACAATTTCCAAAAACCCAATTTCAAACCTTTCAATTCAAATTCTCAATAAAAAAATTTATTCTATATTGCTTCCTATCCATGTTTGAAATATAAATTTAAATTACTCCAATTTCAATATATTTCAAAGTTATATTTCAAACCATTTTAATAATTCATTTTCGACAACTTCACTTACCGTTCAAATACAAATTTAAAATTTCAATTTAATTCCTTTAAAGAACTCCTTTAAACCAATTCCAATTCCAACATAAACTTGGTTTCTATAATGATTCAATGTAGATAAATCAATTTTTTTTTTCAAAATATCATTCAATTAAATTCAAAAATTAAGAATTTTAAAATCATTTAATTTAACCGATCCGGTGTCCGTATATAATTCTCTACCCTAGGGTCAAGCGGTACAGATATATATCATTTCAATCCGCAATTTAAAATTTTATGGTTATATATCATTTCAAACCGCAATCTTGAATTTAACAATAACATCCATAAAATCGCCCGAGTCTATAGTTTCAACCCATAACGATTTCTCCCTAATCCATAGATCATCGGGTATGTATCATTTCTACCCACAGTGAACTTGCAATCTATAACGATATAAAACACAACATCCATTCATCCAATATCAACAATCAAACATCCATCACAATCATCATCCAAATCATCCAAATAAATATCAACAAATAACAGGTTATCATTTATAGGTGATTAACTGGCAAATTAAATTCAATAATAAATGATAATTTAATTCTTAACTGTAATGACAGCCATAAATAAATTTCTAATCACATCATAAATTAATTTTAACGAACAAAATAAATTTTAGAAGTTGTGTGTGGATCAAAACACTCACCTTTGAATTTAAATCGAATTTAAATCCAATTTAAGCCCAAAATTCAAACAGTCTCAGAATTCGCCCAAACTAGCGCCAGAATGTTCGAAATTTCAACACGATCCTAACGAAAGAAACGCGCGTATATATGAGCTCATATGCAAAATTTATATAGATTAGAACACTTGAATTTTTTTTGAAACACTAAAAAAATTATGAAGATTTCAGACCAATAGAATCACGACACGCAGCTCCCTGTTCCTCATACGGTTACGCTCGAACACGGCACACCCGAAACCCGTCACCATCGATTTATAACTGGGTTTATAACTGTTAGGGTTATAATACGCAGCTCTTAGAATTCGAACACGGCTGCTAGGGTTTATAACTTGGTATATATATGTAGGTCAGAAAATAGAAAGAACAGATACGATTTGATTTGGATATTGAATGATAACCGACCCAAAAATCCCGTTCTGTTTTTGGAACGAAAATGGATCATTCCATATATCAAAATAGATGTTTTGGATACTTTTAAACTCAATGGAACAGGTTTCAATTCCAAATTCCATTATATGAAGAAGTTATGTTAAAATCAGCTTATGTCAAATTGATTTTAATTAAATAAATTTCTCAGCGTTTCGAGCCCGTAGGATCAAATGACAAGTCCAATCGTTACGAAACTTGAAATCCTACAATAATTTACCATTATGGATCCGATGAAACTAGTTTCATCGAAATTCGAGTAGGCGGCCAAAATGGCTATTTTTCACGTTAATTAAATTAATTAATATTAAATTAATTAAACACCTTTTCGATTCAATATTTAAAATTTACAATTTCTATCATTCTGGATTACTTAGTGATTTATAGTCCTTTAAAACAAATTTCTATATCAATTTAATGTGCATATTTCACAATTTACCTTGTTTAATCTCAATTTCAAAAATTCAATAATTAAAATAAGAATTCCAAAATTTCATTTAGTTGATTTTCAATCCTGTTATTAAATCAATCATCATCTTATCTTATGGATGTAATTACCATTGGTTTATATCTTAGTGCATTAATAATTTCCAATTTCATCTTAATTTCAATTAACGTAGTATTTAATTTAATTTACTTACAATTAATCCATTTATTATAAATTGAATTCCAATTATTTATAATTAATTCCAATAAATTGATTTGATTCAATTCCAATCTTTTGTTAAGTCCATTATTACTCTATAAACCTAGTTAACCTTTGTTTTACCTTTCATTACCTTAATATACTCCAATTTAACAACTTCTAAACATTGTATTACATTTCGCATTAATGTAGCATTTATTTACATTTATTTAACATTGATTTCCAATTTCAACTCAACTAACTAAATAAACAGGTAACTTATAATAATTGTCACTATTTACTATTAATTACATTTATAAGATTATTACTTACAGCAAATGTTACCATTTCTTTCATCACACTAATTTTATTCCATTTCCATTCATTACACACTATTTTCTCAATAAGTCAACATTTTCAAATTATTAACTACCTTTTATATCCCGTTATAAATTAATGCACATATTAATACAATAAATATTCTAAATCTTTACACAATATTGGTTTTATTCAATTACCATAAATAAATTAAATATTTACATTTGTTTCCTTATATTCGATTTATAACCAAGTATAACATTTAAATTATTTCACTTATTGTAATTACATTCAAGTTGTTTATAATTAGCTTTAATTATCATTTGTTACATTTCATTTTAGTATTCATTTCATTATTAAATTACAAATTTTTATTTCTTCCATATTGAATTACGAAAATCTTATTAAAATAACAAATTTAATTATTGAAAATTACGGATCGTTACAACAGTCATCCATAGTTATTAATCCTCGGTGACCAAACACGGCGATACTAGATACATTGATACACAGAAACACAAGAAAATGGAAAAAAATTTAAACAGCAAAACAAATTCCACATTCTATTTCAAAATATTCCAAATTGATTACATAATCTCAATTCGCAGACCACGTTCAAATAACATATAATTATTACAGATTATGCCAAAAGCGACTTATGAAGATGCCCCCCGGGCAGATCAGAGTACATAGATAGGCAAGAAAACAATCTACCTTCACAAACAAAACATATAGCGGAAATAAAAGGACTCTAATAACAAGTTTGCCTCCTACATGTCCTCGGAAGCTTTATTCATCTAAAAGTACACCTGGAAACCTTAACTATCAACCCACTCATAATCAACTGAATACTCGAGAATTTAAGGGAAAAAAAAAAACTTCGGGTCAGACATAAAGTCTGTATGAATAATATTTCACCGTCTCAAACCATTTAGATATCTAGTGTGACCACACCGCTTAGCGGAAAGCGTTTTCCCCTCGCTAGTATCCATAAAAACATTTATAAAACCATATGATGTGCTCCTGCATCTACAATGGTTAAAACATAGTATTTCAAAACTTTACGATGATATGCAAAACAAATAAATCAATTCTGGATTACTCATCCTCATTCATTCTGACTATCTATCTCAATTATAGTTTCTAGGATTACTACTAACCTGTTAAAATGTTAAGGACTATCTATTTAATTACTTAGTTTTCATGGGATCACTAAGAAACTATTGGTAACACCAATATCTTATTACTTATCCTAGTTTTTATGGGCTAACTAGGAACCTATTGGCTGACTGTCAATATCTTAATCCAGATATAGTTTTCATGGGCTAACTATAAAACTACTGGCCTCTGCTAGTATCAAATCATAGTTTTCATGGGCTGACTATTAACCTATTGGCCCCTGCCAATATCATACACTTTTCATGGGCTTACTGTAAACCTATTGGCCCTTACCAATATATATAATTAAAAATTTTAATATCTGTTCAGTTATATTCAGTACTAGGTCAACCTAACTGGTTATTCTACCTTTTCCCCAAAATACAGTTATGGGCTAATAACAATCTGAATATCATTTCAAAACCTTTATCTATGCCAGGCTTATTACTTTGAATTGAGATCGGGTTTATGTTATGAAACCATAAAAACATCCCTTTCAAAACCTCTGGATAGCCTTCTTCGAAAACAAAGACCTCTTGTCAAAACATTGTATACATACCTTTCGAAGCCATTAATGAACATTCTCTTTCGAAACTTATTACACCTTTCGATAGGATCAAATCATCTTTTTAAAATATAGAGCTTCGAAACAATTAAAAGGACCCCTTTCGAAAGTATTGGGTTTACTCTTAAAAATAATATTTGGGTCAAAATGGTTATATACGAAAGTATCTCTTTTGAAACCAAAAAAAATTAGTTTGGGGAAAATTGATGGTGTCAGAACCATCTTAGTCAAAAGCAAAAGACTTTAAAATCAAAACTTCAAAGGACAGAGCCGAAACCCCCTTTCGACTCTACTCACCTTCAAAACCCTCAACCCCTTCGAAAGCATTTAGGAAAAAGGCTTAGGTTAAAATAGAAATAACCCCTACGACTACATAAATGACTTCAATGCAGTCAAAAGAGGAATTAGCAGCATGGTCTCTACTTAGTCGAAACCAGTCCTTTCGAAAGCTTCTTATTTAAGGAAAAAGGTACCCCTTCAAAAGCTAATGCTTTAACATAATATGACAACCTTCCTCGAAAGCTAATTATAAAACCCTTTCGAAAACGTACATTTCGACTATGTCCAAAGCATTAAGTAAAACAAGGCAAGACTTTAACTTTTCAAAACAAATCAGGGTTTTGATCCCATCAAAAGTTCCCCCTTTCGACACTATGGCTTCCGCCTTCCTTCCATTCCACCGCATACCACCTAAGTGATATCATGTGTATTGGTTTCGACTATAGTGATTTCTACTGTATTGGTTTCGACTCAGACGAGGCAGAATCAAAGGTGTCAAGAGGTCCTTGCTAATAGGGCGGAACACTTTTTTATGGTTTAATGGCTGAACTATAGCAACTTTTAGTAATTACTTTCTAACAATTTGCCTACTTGTAAATTATTGATTGGTTGCCATAAATTTTTTTCAAATATTTTACCTTTAAAACTGCCCCATTAATTCAGGTCCAAATTAAGGGATTTATCGTTAAAACCATTCCATATAACAAAAACCGACATTATGCAGAAAAGCCCATTTTTAAAATAATTTATTCCCCCAAATAAGTCAACTGGGAAAAATCCCCAAAAATCAGAGAAAATCAATTTCATCATGTAATAAAACATATTAAAATTTCAGACGCAATTTCTTCCTGAAATTCTCGAAATAAATTTTAAACCCAATTATATCATATCTTTCACCAAAAATTCATAATAAATTTTCCATAGCTTGGAAAATTCTGAAAATTAAAAACCATCTCCAAAATCATGTATTACTTAACATAAAATTTTTCCATGGCAATCTAAAATCATATAATCTTGATTTTATACTAAAACCTTACAAATTCATATGCTTATGAATTAAAACAAATCATCATAATATAAATCAAGCATACCATCATCCATTTTATCACAAAAATGAATTTAAATCATAAATTTGAAACTATATAATCATAGAACAAAATAGAGATGGAAGAAGATTATTATTCACCTTAAACTTTATAAGGAATTTGAGATTTGTTGTTGATTAATCCTCCCTAGATTTCGATCCTAGGCTTCCTTTGTTAATGGCCGGCTCTATTAGGTTCTTGAATTTGTTTTGATTTGAGAAATAAAAATGAACATGAAAAGACAAAGGAAAACATATAGCCGTGAATAAAAAGTGTTGCTATTTTTACTAATAAGGCCTTATGTAAGTTAGTTATCCCATAAACCAATTTTTAAGCCCATTCATTTTATTAATAAGCACGGCTCTATAAATATTTAATCGAATCTCAATATCCTTATCATTATTTTTATATTTAATTTATCTAATTAAATCTTTTGAATAATGTTATCAAAAATTAAGGATGTTGCAGGCTCCTCTTAAAGAATTTCGTCCTCGAAATTCAGTAAAGACTAAATACTAAGCATAGCATCATCTGTAATAACTCCTAAAAACCATACTAGTCTTTGACTAGCTACTATCTATATAAATCTGGTATGGACATACCCTTAAAGCAGACCAGGATAAATATCTCTAATCCCGTCCTCTATCTCCCAAGTACAATCCTTCTCGTTATCGCTCCACTGAACTTTCACCAACCTAACTGTCTTGTTCCTTAATATTACCTCATCTCTAGCTACAACCCAAACTGGTTGTCTAGCAAAAGTCAAACTAGGCACTACCATTATGTCATCCAACCCTGTCGAAGGAATAGTAATCTTCGGAGCATGCACACACTTGCGAAGAGGAGACACATGAAATACATTATGGACACCTGCCAAACTGCTCAGCAACTCTATTCCGTATGCGAGCTTTTCAATCCTGTTTATAATTCAGAATGGACCTACATATCTTGGGACTAACTTCCCTGACTTTCCAAATCATACCACACACTTCATAGGTGATACCTTAATGAAAATCTTATATCCAAATGAGAATTCTAGGTCCTTATGCCTCTAATCTCATAACTCTGTTTGGACTTTGCTTCCTTCATCCTTCCTCGGATTAACTGATTCTTCTCTGAAGCCTCTCTAACCAAATATGGACCTAAGACCAATCTGTCTTCCATTTCCAACCAACATGTTGGTGATTTGCATGGTCTTCCATATAAGGCTTCAAACGACTCCATTCCTATACTATTCTGATAACTATTATTATACAAGAAAACTCAACCAAATGTAGGCAATCTTCCCAAGATCCATCAAAGTCAAATACACAAGCTCTCAATAACTCTTCGAGTACCTTGTTGACTCTCTATGTTTTCCCATTTGTTTGAGGGTGATATGCAATACTCATATTAAGCTTGGTACCCATTACTTCCTATAGACTCTTCCAGAATTCATTAGTGAACAATGCATCTCTGTCACTAACTATACTACTAGGAACTCCATGCAGTCAAATTATGTTCTTCAGGAACAACCTAGCTAAAACAGGTGTCGTTCTGGTTTACTTAACTGGAATGAAATGGGAACTCTTAGTCAATCGGTCCACTATAACCCATATACGTTAATTACCTCTATCTGACCTTGGCAACCTGTCTATAAAGTCCATGGATATCGAATCCCATTTCCAAACTGGAACCTCTAAAGGCCGTAGTAACCCACTTGGTTTCTGATGTTCAGCTTTCACTTGTTGACAGTTTGCACACTTTCTAACCCACAAGCCAACATCCCTCTTCATGCCTTCCCAATGGAAGCTCCTCTTTATATCCTAGTACATATTGGTTCCTCAAAGATGAATCATAAACTTGGATCGATGACGTTCTCCAAGAACGTCTTTCCTTAAGTCTTCCATATTTGGAATACACAACCGTCCCTTCATTCTTAGCCATCCTCTCTAGTCAAGGCTAAAGTTGTAAAGACCCATTTTTATACACTTTGAATCGACAATATACCACACATGTCCAACTCAAATTGCATGAACAAGTAGATCGTTAAGGGTAGAAAGAAAAATAAAGATAGAACGAAACAGAAAAACAGAATCTCACACAAAATGAAATAACATATATTATTTCAACAATAATCTTTATAGTATAAAATGTTAAAACATATATCAGAGTCTAACCTAGATTCATCCTAGACAGTTATAACACTTGCCCTTACAAATGCTGACAAAAAAATGCAATAGATGCAGCGGATAATAGAATACGTCCATACGATGATGAAGATCTCCTGCTTTCCTTTGGAAACTCCCAACATCTTCAGCTAATCCTGAAATTACTCGGATCTAACCCAAGTATTAAAAATGCTCGAATCAGGCTTGATAAACCAGTGTGAGATACTCGAAATTTTAAACGTATAGCTCATGACGATGTTATCAAAATCTTTGAAAAGAAGGGTGTCTCGTATGACCATGCCCGCACATAAAAACGGACAGGTTTTTACCTTATGATAACCAAAAAACCTTTATTACCAAAATAACTTGATATTATCTTTAATGACATTCTTTTGAAAACATCTTTCAAATAAACTTATTCAAACAAGGTATCAATACCCGGTCTAAGTCTAAGGGTATGTATCCAGACTAGGTCAAACGAAATATATGATACCAAAAGGGGTAGCTGAAATGTTTGCAAAACATTACAGCTATTTTGGGAATACAGTCAAAACCGTAAAGCTCGTATTGAATTGGATTTTCCAATATGATATGGAACCACGATAACCACACATAGCAACCGTAACCCAATGGTTTTTCATGCAAGGACTCAAACACACTATTCCTCATATTGCCACACTTCTTGAAATCTGATGGCTTCTCATTCAAGGACTCATACGCCACTATATCATACAATAAGAGTCCAGTTTAGACACCTTGGTGACCAAGATCATACGCCGCTAGTCACCCTGAGGGATCATACGCTACTCTCGTCATACTAAGCCTGAAATAGTAACATAGTTCCCGTATCATTTTCGAGATGTGAGGCTTGGGAGTGAGGTTACGCTCAACTTAGACAAAGCCATGCTTTTCATAAAAAACTATACTTCAATCATAACAGTTTCACTTTGAATGCCACATTGACATTCCTTAACCACACAACTGATTTCTACCAACATATAACTCTTGAGCTCGCACGTCTCATAAAAGGGTGTTAAGCTAAGAGAAGTTGCCTTCTCCGTCACTAAATTGATAATACATTGATAGAGATCAATTTATATAATCAGAAATGCACTGTCGACCCTCATCCATTCAAGTTCATTCTGGAACTGAATGAAACCGAAGGCACTCCACCTACTACCATTAGTAGTGAGTAGTCCTTGCAATCCGAAGATTTCAAACACGACAGGACCGCTACTATAATAAATGTCTCTATATTGGAAGCGCTACCTAGAGAATGTCAACAAGCAGTCCTTCCGCCATGAAGATCTTCGGTCTTCAATACAACGAAGATTTTCAGAATGCATTTATCATTGTCATATAATGTGGGGTAAAACCCATGGGACTCATGACAGCAATCCCTACATCCTGAAGATCCCCGATCTTCAAAAACCATTATCTTCAACTTGCCTAACTACTGAAGGTATACATTGGTTTGAAGTGGTTTACGAATAGTAGTTTCCCAAATCTTACCCTGGTTCCTTTGTAACCAATTACCGATAAAAAGATTTTTAGTTCATATATGGATATCAATCATCAATCAATTACTTCACCTTTTATTTAAATCAAATATCCTTCTTAGATATATTCTTTTTAATTTATTCCATTTTCTTTTCAAGAGTATACAGAATCATTAAGCCTCATTTATCAAATCATTTGGTTTATTTAAACCTTTCTTAAATCTTGGAATAATCCCAAATTATTTTCTCTTCTACTTAGGAAAATATTTCAACATTATTTCTTTAAATCCTTCATTTAAAACTCCTCTTTAATCTTGGGAAATACCAAACCATCTTATTTAAAATCAATTTTAAACCTTTAATAAGGATTTTCTATTTCTAAATCCTCATTTAAATGGGTTAAAAATGATGTTATGTAAACATCATTACAACAAACCCAAAACCATTTTATTTAAATCGTTGTTTAACTCTTGGAAAAATCTTCACTTTTTACTTTGGGAAAACTTTTTTAGAGCATCTAGACTTTCCTTTCGATTTGTTCCACCCCTCGTCTAAAAGAGAAAACAAAGGCCAGGTAAATTCAGGGCGTTGATTGCTCCATTCCTAACCTTAGTTAGACACCTTATTTACCATTTGGATCTCACAAGCGGGACAAATGTACTAGTCATTTCTGCATACTCAGTTTGTTATTACATTCAAGGAAATGATTTCCATTATATTGTTTAAGTGCTATAATAACCATTTATTTAAACTCTTTCTAAAAGAATAATAAAATTCCAATTTATCTTTAAAACACTTAATTATTTATTTAAAATCATTTATAAATGATTCTAGGAAGAATCGTCAAATTTAAATCTTTATTTCAAAAGTTATAGAGACTACAGTAGAAAAGTGCTACGAAAAGTGCTTAAAACTACTTATTTGATTAAAACAATTTTCTTCGAAATTTCTTATTTCCCAATTCAAATCTCTTTCAAAGTATTTTAATAGATTTATCAAATTTGTTTCATACTTTTAATCATTTAAAAATATCATTTATAAAGAAATTCCTTCTTGGATTTCGAACTACAAAACCGCGAAGTTTTAGAAAATAATTTTGGACATATTTCAAAATCTGGTTAATGAAATCTTGATTTTCTTTATTCGTTGGAAAACTATGGATATCTCAAAAATTTCCAAGCTATATTCTACTTTGTATACTCCCGTTATGCGACGTGCCTACTTTTGACTAAATTTTCAATTCTCATGCAAACTTCACAAAAACACTTTTAAATGTTTATAAAACATTTATAAACCATTTTCAAATATTTAAACCAATATTTCCCATATTAAATCTATTTTTCACTTTTAAATCATTTCATAACATTATATTATCATAATATTCATTTTCAACATTTTTTATATATTCAAAACCTTTAAGAAGCTAAATAACTTCATATACACATCCATATGAATTTATTTTTCATTAATTAATCACGGTAATTTCTTAACCATTTTTACTATGATTTCTCATAATTTATCACAACCAAGTTATCAACCATATTAACATCTTTATAATAAATCGAGCAATCATCCAAGCATTTAAATTTATAATTTAAACATTCATATAATTATTTTCTAAATGTACGTAAATTGAGTACTCACCTTTAACTAAATCGATTCTTCCTACTGACATTCTTATAAATCCACACTTCACCTAAACTTTTTCGTACATTCCCGAATCAAATCCGGCAGCAGTTCCTTCTCTTTTTCTTGCTCCAGAGCTTCCAATCTCCTTTCTTCCTTGGTGCTCTCGGTCTTGCTTATGGAGGGGAAAGGCTCGGTTAGGGGTGGTGATCGTGGGGGAGGCCGTGAGTTGTAGGGAGGAAGAGAGATGGTTTGCACTTGATTTTGAAGTGGACTGATATCCTATACTTGCTTAAATTTTTTTGCTCTTCCACTCTTAATATTTTGCCATTAATTTCTTATGATTAGAAGCCATTAGAGAAGCTTTAAGAAAGGAAGAAGAAGAGAGATTTTGATGTGAGAAAGTGGAGAGCTTAAGGTGACATTTATACATGAAGTTCTTAAGTGAATTTACCTTTTTAGCCTTAAGCTACTTTCACTTTTAGCCACAAATTTGCATAACCTTTCCAAGGCATGATTTAGACCCCTAAGTACATATATTTAATGTAGAAAAGATAGATAAGACATGGAGATTTAAACTTGGTACCAAAATGAAATGATTCCACTTTTCTATTTTATAAAAATGCATTAAAAATAAACTTGCTCATTTTCCATGCATGATTTGATGGCTAAGTACATTAGCGTTAATGAAGAAGAGATGTATGATTTGATTTGTGTGAGATTTTATTCGATTTTGCAAAAGTAAACTCACTTTTTCATTTTGTTCTTTATTTAACTTTAAATAAACACTTAAATTAAGAATCCTTTATTAATATAATAGAGATGTATATTTCTTTGTTAATGTGTTTATGAAATACTATTCAAGTTGCTAAACGTTTGCACAACTTAAATCGATCAAAATGTTAATTTTCAACAAAATATTTTACGGTCACATTTGACGTTTTTGTTAAACTATTTATTCAATTAAATTAAACTTGAAAATAAATTTCTTATCACATTCAAATAATTAAAATGAATATATGTAACGACCTAATTTTTCGACCCCCGAAAGTCGACATCAATACGTCCACCGTATCAATTGCCGCACAGTCGAATGCCGGAAAACTGAACCGTTAGGGTTAAAGAAGAAGAAGATAAAAGAAGAAACAGAACAATAACAGAATCTCACATTTCGCAGTGGAACAAATATAATAGATAAATGAATAATCTTTAAAACAAAGAGCTATATCAATTTTGCATACATCACATTATCAGAGTTTACAACGATACCATTCAATACTAGGCATTTAAAATAACTAATCCATATTAAAACTGAACTTACAACAATCCCAATGCAGAGGATAATACATACTACAATAATACGTCTCGCCATCCAGTTTCACTCCCAATCTCCATATCAACCTCTTGACCTCGCTCCCGAATAACTGATAATCTGACTCTAGGCTGCCCGTGTGGAAAATTTTGGGCACCCGGAGTTTAGAAAGGGAACAATAAACTCCAGGTCAGTCATGGGACTGGTGTGAGATCTTAAAAACAGTTATTTCACAAAGAAAATAAAACGAAATCCGCTATGCTTTTGGAAAATGAAACTACCATAAGGCTTCCCCGCATGCACACAATGCAAGCGCACAATTGGAGGAGATTTCTTCTTATGATAGTCAAATATGCTTGCTACGCAAAATCTTTTTTTAATATTATTATAAGTGCATAGTGGAAAATATTTGCAAGTATAATATTAATCTTAGCCAGCATACGTACCATTATAGTATGCCTACTATAGCTACCATATTAGATGGTAGGTTCTACAACTAAAACCGTACAAGGCGCGTATTGGAGATTGGATTTCCAACAAATAGTCAGGCTAAGGAACTTCCTATACCACATGGGTACGCCTCTGTGGGGATGCCCCGAGAACTTAACTAGCTCTCTGCCAACACAAGGCTGGATTACCTCTGTAACTAGGTAACTACTACACGAGTATGCCATCCTACGGTCGTTTGCGACCTTTATCCGAGGATCCTCAACCACAAAGCAACAACCATAAAGTATAATAAATTTGCAGCAACAACATAGGTAAAATATCTAGGATCATACCATGATACTACCCTTTTCCAGAAGGAAATGACATACCCTCAGGGGGAGCTAGCCCCAAATAACCTTGCGGCATCCTTCCTGTTTCGACCATTTCCTGGTTGTGAGGTCCGACAAAGTTTTGTCCACAAAGCTATACTTTTTCACAAAGTCATGCTTTGATCAACAAATGATCAGCAGCACTTAGTATGCCACATTACCAAATTGGGAATGTATCACTAGTAACCATCAACTACATAACCTCTGAGCTCGTATGTCTTAGAGAAGGGTGTTAAGCTAAGAGAATAAATTCTCCACCACCGACAGAAATGTATTTAATAGAAACCAGCTTTACATCTCAAAATGTAACATCAGACACACATCCATACATGTAACGTCCCGCCTTTTTGTATGCTTTAAATCGACGATAAACAACACACGCCAGATTTAAACCATACAGAAGGGCGGATTGTTATGGGGTAAATAAGAAAAAGCAGAGAAAGAAAATAACAAAACATAATCTTGCAGCGGAACGATAGAATCTAATAATCAAATATACAGTTCATGAAGTTGTTTTACAAAATATTCGATTATACTTATACAATACATATCAGAGTTACACAAGAGAACAATAATAATGCAGCGGAATAAAATGGTGTAGTGGAATATATAACAAATAGTAATAATAATTCTTCGTCTTCGTCCTCCAGAAATAAGGCCTTCAAATCCTGAAATGCTCAGGTTGACCTGAGCGAATTGAAAAGACAAAACACTCAAGTCAGAATAAAAGATCTTATGTAAGTTAAATCAACGGTAAAATATGAGTGGAACGGCGTCAGAGATGTTTACGAGATTTGACATCTCCTATCTAGTGTCTAACGTGAGTGCGGTAAATTAAGAGATGCTCGGGATTCACGTCTCCTAAGGATCCGTTAAACTATTTACTATGTAGTAAAATCTCGCTATTATAATAATGCCTATTAATAAAATAAACTTACTTTTAAATAGCATTAAGGCTTTGCATTTTCCACCTTAACATGTAATAGTCCCAGTAGTCCATCCAGTATCAGCGCATCTCCAGATCGAGAGACTACCCTAAATACTCCACAGGCTACCGAAGAAAAACAAACTCGTACAAGGCGCGCTAGGGTAGGCGACACGGTACAACTAGGTAATGCCAGGGTAGATATACCAATTACGCTTCCGGGCCGGTGGTAACGTGTAGCGCGCAGCTACCGCCCACCTCAAGCCACACCCCCAAATCAAAAAAACAAAAGTGGCCACCGAATCAATCGAAAAGTCAGAGTATAATATCGAAGGGATGTGTCTGATCAAAGGAGCTACCTCATTAGCCCGTTAATCGCTCCTTCTTTAGCCACCTTATGCCAACTCATGGGAGTCGGGTCCACGTATTTACCTCAAAGGAAACGCCGTCACCATCCTACTTCATTCTAGAATCTCCACCGCGTACACGGTTGTTAAAGTTGTTTTCGGAGTTGGCAGAGAGTATGACAACTTCCGATCCCGGTCTCTTCAACAACCAAATGTTATTATAACACCGCGGTCATTTCAAAATAATTTATACTTCAAAACCAGAATGTAATATCCATTTCGAAACCATATAAATACGATATCATTTCCATTTCAAAACCAAATCAATATGATATCATTTTTAAAAAAAACGTAGTATTTCAAAGTTATAAAATTTCGAAACCAAAGACTTAAAACTATAACACTTCCAAAACGTAATACTTTGAAATTAATAACTTTGAAACATAACTTCCACCTCTTACATGGTTTGGATATTAAAATATTTTATAAAAAAAAACTAGCCTCTTAAATTTCACAAATCAATTCCAAAACAACCCGAAGTTCTAAACTTTAAATTTAATATATTTCAAAGCTTAAATATTCAACATTTCAAGACTAAATTTTATAATTCATATGTATACAAATTTCACTTTTACTATTATTTAGTTTTGAAATATTTGCTTACTAAAACCAATATCCTTTCAATAAAACTTCAAATTTCAAAACTGAACATTCCTTAATTTATTCACTTAATCACCTTAAACCCGAATTAAATTATAAAACCATATTCTTTTAAAATCTCAATTTCAAATAAGTTACAAATGGATTCCTATTAAATATAATTCTTAATTAGATAAATTCTCTATCAGTTTCAAAATTATCTTCTCAACCTTGATTTATAAAAATCAATATAAACACTATATTAAAATATAATTTAAGTAAATACTTATCCATATTATATTTTAATAAAATCAAACTTTATTATTAAACTTATTTTATACTTTAAACAAATTTTATTCATAGCTTAAACCAAGAATTTAACTATATATAAAAGAACATTTATGAAATATCCAAATCAATATCTCAAAAATCATATAGTTCTTTACAAACCATAGAAATCCTTTCAAATATTTTTATATATAGACCACGGTGTCTGTATATAATTCTCTATCCTTTGGTCAAGTGATATGGATATTTGTTATTTCAATCTGTAATTTAAAATAGAAATTATGGTTATATCATTTTAAACCGCAATCCCGAATGAAATAAAATTTTGATAACAACTTGCAGTTTATAATAATATAAATAAAACATCCATTCATCCAATATCAATCATCAAACATTACCACAATCATCATCCAATTCAAACAATAACATTAATATAGAACAAATAATAAATAGCAGGTAATTACTGGCAGTTTATATACAATAATGAATTAATTTAACTGGCAGTTTTTTTGCAATAATAAATTGAATAACAATTTAATTCAGTAAATTAAATTTAACTGGAATGATGATAAAAATATACCAAACAGCAATAAATAAATTTCTAATCACATCAAAAATAAATTTAACAAACACAAGAAATTTTAGAAGTTGTGAGTGGGTTAAAACACTCACCTTTTGAATTTAAATTGAATTTAAATCCAGTTTAAACCGAAAATTTGAACAGTCTCAGGATTCATCCAAACTAGCGCCAAAATGTTCGGAATTCCCATATGAACCTAGCGTAAGAAACCGCGCATGAAATGGATATCGTATAAGAAAGTTATGCACGTTACAACGATTCGAATCAAAAATTAAATAAATAAAATAAAATAAAAAAGAACGCACTCACCTCCCTAAAAACGTCATCACCATCAGAAGCCCTAGCTGAAACACTCAGTACGCACGCGATTTCTTCTGTCGCACGAACGAACGCGCTCGACACTAGAAGCGGTCGCCTCCTCCACGACCATACGTGACACCCCCGCGACCAAGCTCGCCGACCATCCCCACGTCATGCGGCCACGGATTTTCACGCGAAAACCACTCGCAGCCGCCGAAATCCATGCCCTAAATCGAATTAAATTGGCCAATCCAGCCGTCAGATCGACAAGAGAACACCATCGATGAACTCCCCTCCGTCGATTCTTCAAAACCCATAAATTGATTTGGCGATCAGACTAGTTTGATCTCGACGTGATGAATGGCTGAAAATTATTCTTCGATTTCTGGACAAACAATGCATCGAATCAAAAAACGAGTTGTAGATCTGAGTTACGCTCTTCGAGAGCTTCGAATTGATATAAAATTTGGCATATATTGTGGAGTTTGAAATTTAGCTTTGGATTTGATTTGAAAGTGCAATTGGAATTAGGGTTTGTCTGACATCGAAATGAGGAGGTGAAAAGAAATGGTACGTACAGACAAATAAGGAATAGAGGTAGGCTAGGGTTTATAATAGGGTATTTTATAGACAAAGCTGAAATATAATGGATCAGATTGATAGGATATACGCATTGAACGACAAAATGTCCCGAAAAGCCCGTTTTGACTCCGAAATGAAATTGGGTCAACCCATACATCACAATAGATGTTTCTAAATAATTTAAAATCGATGGAACGGGTTTCAGGTCCAAATTCTATCGTATGAAGAAGTTATGACAAAACTAATATATTTCAAATTGATTTCAATTTAATTGATTTCAAGTCGTTTCATGCCCGTACGATCAAACGATAAGTCCCATCGCTACGAAATTTGAAATCCTACAATAATTCACCGTTACGGATCCGATGAAACTGGTTTCATCGAAATCCGAGTCAGTGGCAAAAATGGCTAGTTTTACATTAATTAAATAAATTAATAATTAATTAATTAAATCAAATTTTCAATTTCAATTCTAAAATTGACAATTCTTATCATTTTTATATTTCCAAATCATTTACACTAATTTACCCAAATTTAAATGTCAATTTAAAGTTGATTAATTTATCAATTTCAGTATTAACCACACTTTCATTAAATTCAGAAATTATAAATTTAATTTCCAAAAATTCTATAAAATTTATTTTTCATTCTATTATTTAGTTCATCTTTATCAAAAGGGTGGAGTTAATATTGGTTCATGATTGTTTACATTTATATTCTCAGATTTCATCTAAATTTCCATTTATGCAATATTGAAATATTTAATTTCATTTAATTGCAATTAATCCTATAATCGTATATTAAATTCAAATATATTGATAAAACTTTATTTCCATCCCTTTTATTCAACCAATAATCATATTATAAATAGAATTGACATTATTTCAAATTATTTCCTTAATTTATACTAACATCACTTTTAATTTAGATTTGTTGCAATTGATTACCGGTTTATATTAAATATACTAAATAAATGGTTAACCTATACTAATCGTTACCATTAACGTTAAACTTCCCTTATAAGCTATTATTAACAAACAACTGTTGCAATTGATTTAGATCTAATTCAATGCATTAAATGAATGGGCAAATGATTAAAGTTTTGCACTATTGCCAAATTTTATCACATTCATACTTAATTATCAACTAACAATTATTATAATTTCTTATCTAGCATTGATTCTATCAACCTGCAATTTATTACGTATTATTTCATTAATTAATATAACTTTTGAATTTATTTCCCCATTTACTAATTTCAATCAATTTTAAACTTACAATAGTTTTCAATTAATTGGTATTGCATTGAAATTTTTATTTATTAGCTTACATCAATATTATTACCTTTAATTGCAAATTGATTACCAATTTTATTCAACCCCCTAAATAACTAACATATGTTAATTCAATGCTTACATGTGACGCCCCACCTCTATACCCACGCTAGCCAAGAACACTACGGTGTAGTGCTGTCAACTAGCACGGAGAATAAGGCTGTTGAGGAGCGACCATCCATGTAATTTCTTATCACACGGTGGCTATAAAATAATCTTCGGAAACAAATATAGAAGTAAGCATAACATGCGGATCAATCACAGATATCCATATCACAAAGGCGGAAAGAGATATGAATATATATCACATAAAAGTGTACATCAGAGTAGTGGTCTAAAAAGATCCACGATAATACAAAAGAATAGCAACGCGTGCTATACAAAAGAATACAACTATAAGTCTATATCTCAAGTGTAAACAACAAAAGCTGCTAATCTAAACAAGTAGCCAAAAGTCTGAGTAGTGAATCACTGGGGGAGGAGTCAAGCAGTAGCACCTGTAACATCTCGGTCTGACCCGAGTATTATTTATAAGAAAATAATAAACGGATCAGTCTAGCTATAAATATCAGATGACATGATATAAAATAAAAGATATGGCATAAACATAAAATATCCATACTGACATACTACTATAAGTATGCAAATAATGATCAACAGGAGATCAACCGATAAGAGATAAATCAATATCACAAGAATCTTCTCAAAGATCCAAAGAGGGCATCATACCCTAAACTTGTACTCATGACAAGTCAAAGAGATAAATTCCAGAAATCAACGCAAGAAATCCAGAAATCATAAAAAAGGGAAAGAGGCCTATCACATGACGGTCCGAAGACCATGGGGAGCTACCCCACATGTGTGAGTCGAAATCACACAGATGAGGTCTAGACTAACCAAAAATCAAAAAGGTATGTGTGAGTGAAATCACACAAGTGGTGTCTAGTCTAACCTCGCAAACAAGAGACATCGCACAGTTGCTAGTCTAAATCATCAGAATGATCGTCATGATCAACGAGAAGTGTCAATTACACTAAGCTAGTAAATATAGAAGTTTAGCCTCATGTCCCATAACCACTTGCTTAACTTAAATATTTACGAACAAACTGTAAATCTTCACTAATAAAATTTGTCACAAGTGGTTCAATCGAACAAGTCCAAGAATTAACCGACGAAGTGAACGCAAGCGTTTCATACCACTTGTTTTACTAAGTCGTTTAATTAGATTTCTCATCCAAGTGAGGTAAAGGTTTGTATATACTAATAGATTGGAAAACGGTTTAAGAAAAGAGCTTAGTTATTAAAAATAGAGTTGAAATTGTTTGTTAAAAGAGTTTTGATATTTACTACTAGTATTGAAACCTTTATATTATAAAGTGACAAAACACAGAAGCAATTGTAGAAACAATCAGTCACAAAGATCGCATACGGAGATGTGAATAAAATCCAAGGAAATCAGCTCAATGTTTTTCAGATAAGATCCCCTACGGAGGGGGGGTCCAGAGGGGTGGCAACCCCCCAAGGTGGGGGTGCGGGGGCAACGCCACCGCTTACGGGGTTCGACCTGCCCGGTCAGGTTGCGGGGGTCCAGGGGGCAGCGCCCCGTCCAAAACGGTACGACTTAGTGAAGACAAAATGAGGTCTAACGACCGAAGAGGAATAGGGTCGAGCGACCTAATGGTTGCGACCTAGGGGTCTAAGGGGCACGACCTAGTGGTCCAGCGACCTAAAGGGTATAGGCCATGCGACCTAAAATGGGTTCGTGACCTAACACTCAAACGACCTAAAGAAATTAAGGAGCCGAGCGACCTATAAGAAGCAGCGACCTAAGAAGAAACGAGGCCCAACGACCTAGGGGTTAGGTCATGCGAGTTAAGAAGGTCAGCAACCTAACAAAGACACGCGACCTAATAAAGAAACGCGACCTAGCGACCTAACAAAGACACGCGACCTAATAAAGAAACGCGACCTAGCGACTTAAGAGGCGAGCGACCTAAGTGTTATGGCCTAAGAGTCGAACGACCTAGCGTGGAAGCGGCCTAAAAGCCAAACGACCTAACGACCTAAGGTCATACGACCTAGCAACCTAAAGCCATACGACCTAACGACCTAAGGTCATACGACCTAGCGACCTAAAGCCATACGACCTAGCGACCTAAGGTCATACGACCTAGCGACCTAAAGCCATACGACCTAGCGACTTAAGAGGCGAGCGACCTAAAAGAGGCGCGACCTAACTCAAACAAGCAGGGCGATTTAAAAGAGGCGCGGCCTAAAAGAGGTGCGACCTAAAGGAGCGCGACTTAATGGGTTATATGACCCAACAACCTAAGCCACTAACTCGCGAGCGACCTAAGTCCTAGGTCGTGAGCGACCTAACTGCGAGTGAGCAAAAATGGCCAGAGTCAAAGCAGATCGACCTAACGACCATACGACCTACGACCTAAGGTCCTGAGCGACCTACGACCTAAGGTCCTGAGCGACCTAACTCCGAAAACACGAAAATGGGCAGAACGACCTAAATGCAGAAATTTCACCAAAACACCAAAAATCGGAGTTTTTCGCCAATCCAATCCAAACCAAAAGCAAATATGAATGCTAAAGTGATAGGGAATCATTCCCAACAATCCAATATAGTTATAGACTAGATTTGTGAGATAAAAATCTCACCTTTGCACCAAATATCAATGAAAATGAAGTTTTAAGCAAGCAAGAATCAATCCTTCTTCTATCTAAGCACAAGAAGCTTGAATCCAATGTCCTCTTCTTGAATTTGGAGTAGAAAGATGGATTGCAATTGAATTTGAGTTTTGGAATTTTAATTTCCCATTCCCTCCACCATTAACGCCAAAGCTTGATTAGTTAGGAAATTTATGAAGAGTGAGGAGAAGAGGGTTGGAACTTGGGCTTAATAGGCTAAACTAACCCAAAGTCCAAAGCGGGAAAAGTTAGTGAAATTTCACTAACTCCAAACCTATCGATGTTTATACTTAAAAAAATTGTAAACGACATTTCGAACTCAATGGAAGTGGTCTCGAGTCCTAATTTGACCGTTTGCAAAAGGTAGCTTTTCGGACCAAAATCCGATTAACGAGTTAATATTTAAATAAAATATTTAAATACAAACTCGATAAATATGCGGGTTGTTACAGACTCCCCTCCTTAAAGAAATTGCGTCCTCGCAATATATATATAAGATGAAAATAAAAAGTAACAACCATAAAAGCGTATTAACACAAGAGGAATTTTGAAATAAGAAGTTCACCTCAAGGAGCAGGAGTAAGCAAGTCCGGATGTGTACGCTCGATGAATTCTCTGGATTCCCAAGAACAATCCTTAGGATTTGAGGACCATTGAACCTTCACAAGCGGAACATCTTTATTTCGAAGTCGTTTAACCTCAGAAGCTATAATTCGAATAGGATGCTGCTCATAAGTTAAATTCGGCGAAACTTCAATTTCTTCCACAACAGCAGGCTCAAGAATAGAATCGAAATCCCGAAGGCATTTCCGTAATTGAGAAACGTGAAATACATCATGCATAGCAGAAAACTGAGCCGGCAATGCAAGGCGATAAGCCATGGAACCAATACGTTCAGTGATAGGAAATGGCCCAATATATCGAGGCGCTAACTTTCACGGCCGACTGAAACGTACAACACCTTTCATAGGTGAAACATGAATAAATTCTGGAACTAAAACCAGCTTCTCACCGGCCTCAAGCCAACAACAAGGAGATCGGCATGGCCTTCCCAACTTCCACCGACATCAAGCACACAAGGTCGAAGGAGATCTTCGAGAGTTTGATTTACACGCCCGGTTTGTCCATCGGACTGGGGTGATAAGCGGTGATAAAATCTCGAAGACTTTTCCAAAGTCCACTAGTGATTAATGGATCCCGATAGCTAACAATAGAAGTAGGAACTCCATGAATTTAACAACTCCTTTAACAAAGAGTTTGGCCCAAAGATGAACGGTTTGGTTAGACCGAACATGAATAAATTGGGTGGATTTAGTAAGTCTATCTACTGTAACCCATAAGCTATCATGACCCGAACGAGAACGGGGAAGGTCATCAAAAAAAAAAATCCAAGGAAATTTGGTCCCACTTCCAAATTGGAATTTCTAAAGGTTGCAATAACCCACCAGGCCTTTAATGTTTGGACTTGACAAGTTGGCGAGTCATGCAACACTTAATAAAGTTAGCAATACCAGATTTCATTCCCTCCCAATAATAAAGTCGCTTCATATCAGCATACATTATACTACTACCGGGATGAATGGTGAATTTAGAACGATGGGAATCTTCTAAAATATCTTTACGAAGATCACCAATATTTGGTACGATAAGTCTACCAAATTTTCGAATGCCGCCGCGAGAATCAATATCAAAGTCTTTCAAAACTTCAATATCAATTCTATCCTTAACATTTTGGCCAAGAAGAGCCAATTCAGGATCTAGCCCTTGAGCTTCAAGAATGCGTTCTAAAAGAGAAGGATAAGCCTCAAGGCTACATAAAACAAGTGATGAGCATAAATCGGATACGCGCTCTCGAATCTCACAAGTAGATATAACCTCGAGATCATTCCATTCGGATATCATCATAGAAACAACAGCTTGTTGTTTAAGGCTAAGAGCATCGGCGGCAAAATTATCCTTACCGGGGGTACAAAGAATATCAAGATCATAAGGTGCAAGGAACTCGAGCCAATGCTGTTGACGCAAATTAAGTTCCCTTTGAGAAAATAAATATTTCAAAGACTTATGATCCGTGTAAAGAATAAATTTCTCTCCCAATAGATATTGACGCCAAATTCGAAGGGCGAAAACAATAGCCGCGAGCACTAGATCATGAGTGGCATACCTAGTCTCAATCGGCTTTTAATGATTTAAAAGCACAAGTGATAGCACGTTATCTTATGCAAGAGAACGACATCCAAACCAATACGATTAGCATTGGTACAAAAGATAAAGTCTTGGTTCCCCTGGGGAATCACAAGAATGAGAGTATCGAAAAGAAAGAATATCTTTTAAATAATCTTCTTTCCTGAAAAGTTAAAACTTTCCAAATTACATTTATCTTTATGTAATAATCTTTCTAGAAGAAATATAAGATTGGAATTATTTGAGATATTCATAGAATACTCGATTTATAAAATGGATGAAATAGACTGGATAAACTGAATGACATAATATGTCATTCATATAAATCATAACGAGTGCGGAATGCGGTATGTGGAAGGCTAACTTCCGCAACTCGTAGCGATTGAAATTCGGTGGCAAGGTCAAATTGGAAAGACCTTAACACCACTCAAAAAGGCTGCTTAGGTGATAATCCTAAGACAAACTCAAAAATACCGAAAAATTCTCAACCGATAAGAATGAGAGAGATATCTCTTTACTCAACATGTGAGCTAAAAGAGCAAAATGAAGCCATCGATTTGAAATCGAAATCACAAAGGAAAAATATGAATCTGCTTAACAGATCGAAAATATCGAAAATGAATAGTCCTTTCGGAAAAATTGGATATGGGCTTTGCAACAAGCCAATCCTTTCACGCAAATCAATTCCGAAACCAAAGCAATGCATAACATGCAAATTGGTTTGGAAAGAAAAATCACATGAAATAATTTTCGATATCAATAAAAAGCAAGTAGAGTGTTGCAGATCCACTAATCTGGATTCGCAATCCTCAAAGAAATCATCAAGCCCAAAACATAAAAAGAAAGAAAATCATCAAGTTCTTTTGATATAAAAATAATGAGACGAACCTATATCAAAAAGAACTCGAATCAGATAATCGAAAACAAATGAAATCAAGGATTAAATAAGAAATACCTTGACCCAGAGAAGTTTCGTTAGAAGCATTTAGCTTTCCTTCTCTCCTGCTAGGTCGCTTGGGACATGTAGACAAGTAATGGCCCGAGCCTTTACAATAGCGGCAATAGAGAGGTTCTGGGCAATTGATTACATAATGGTCTGTGGAACCACAATTGTAACATCGTTTACGACTAGAGGTAGGTGGCTTGGCTACTGAAGTTTCTGGTTCCACCCTCTTCTTTCTCAAAAGTATGGGGCAGACAGAAATATGATGACTGGCATCTTTGCAATAGCGACAAAAGAGTGGCTCAGGACATTCCTTTGCATAGTGGTCCTTAGAATTACAATTGTAGCATCCTCCACGATTAGGGATTGGAGTCTTTGCTACAAAAGTAGTTTGCTTCACTCTCTTATTGGGATTGAGGCTCTTGAACTTAATATGCCTCTTCTTGGAAGTCCCAATATCATAAACACTTCCTTTACCAACCTCTCCATGAAGAAGAGTAACATCCACAAGCTGATTGAAAGAAACTTCAAGTTTCAAAGGTAGAACAATTTCGGGGTTCTTACTCAAAGCACAGATAAACTCTTCATTCTTAACAAGATCCAAAAGTTGTTGGGCAGACATGAATGCGACATCCAGAGAAGGGCTACTGGATTGACCAGTGCTAGGACTGCTAGAACTAACCATTTCTCTTCCTTAAGAAAGAAAGAAGGAAGAAGAAGAAGGTTATTCACAAAATGAATATCAAGCAATCTTGATAGATAAAACAAGGAATCATAAAGAAAATAGGATGAATCGGTACGAAGACTCGAATTAAATCCTAAGGCACAACTCCTAAGAAAGACTTAGGACATGATCCTTGTTAGATTATTCTACATTGTTCCGAAGTTTGGCTCTGATACCAAGCTGTGACGCCCCACCTCTATACCCACGCTAGCCAAGAACACTACGGTGTAGTGCTGTCAACTAGCACGGAGAATAAGGCTGTTGAGGAGCGACCATCCATGTAATTTCTTATCACACAGTGGCTATAAAATAATCTTCGGAAACAAATATAGAAGTAAGCATAACATGCGAATCAATCACAGATATCCATATCACAAAGGCGGAAAGAGATATGAATATATATCACATAAAAGTGTACATCAGAGTAGTGGTCTAAAAAGATCCACGATAATACAAAAGAATAGCAACGCGTGCTATACAAAAGAATACAACTATGAGTCTATATCTCAAGTGTAAACAACAAAAGCTGCTAATCTAAACAAGTAGCCAAAAGTCTGAGTAGTGAATCACTGGGGGAGGAGTCAAGCAGTAGCACCTGTAACATCTCGGTCTGACCCGAGTATTATTTATAAGAAAATAATAAACGGATCAGTCTAGCTATAAATATCAGATGACATGATATAAAATGAAAGATATGGCATAAACATAAAATATCCATACTGACATACTACTATAAGTATGCAAATAATGATCAACAGGAGATCAACCGATAAGAGATAAATCAATATCACAAGAATCTTCTCAAAGATCCAAAGAGGGCATCATACCCTAAACTTGTACTCATGGCAAGTCAAAGAGATAAATTCCAGAAATCAACACAAGAAATCCAGAAATCATAAAAAAGGGAAAGAGGCCTATCACATGACGGTCCGAAGAACATGGGGAGCTACCCCACATGTGTGAGTCGAAATCACACAGATGAGATCTAGACTAACCAAAAATCAAAAAGGTATGTGTGAGTGAAATCACACAAGTGGTGTCTAGTCTAACCTCGCAAACAAGAGACACCGCACAGTTGTTAGTCTAAATCATCAGAATGATCGTCATGATCAACGAGAAGTGTCAATTATACTAAGCTAGTAAATATAGAAGTTTAGCCTCATGTCCCATAACCACTTGCTTAACTTAAATATTTACGAACAAACTGTAAATCTTCACTAATAAAATTTGTCACAAGTGGTTCAATCGAACAAGTCCAAGAATTAACCGACGAAGTGAACGCAAGCGTTTCATACCACTTGTTTTACTAAGTCGTTTAATTAGATTTCTCATCCGAGTGAGGTAAAGGTTTGTATATACTAATAGATTGGAAAACGGTTTAAGAAAAGAGCTTAGTTATTAAAAATAGAGTTGAAATTGTTTGTTAAAAGAGTTTTGATATTTACTACTAGTATTGAAACCTTTATATTATAAAGTGACAAAACACAGAAGCAATTGTAGAAACAATCAGTCACAAAGATCGCATACGGAGATGTGAATAAAATCCAAGGAAATCAGCTCAATGTTTTTCAGATAAGATCCCCTACGGAGGGGGGGTCCAAGGGGTGACAACCCCCCAAGGTGGGGGTGCGGGGGCAACGCCACCGCTTACGGGGTTCGACCTGCCCGGTCAGGTCGCGGGGGTCCAGGGGGCAGCGCCCCGTCCAAAACAGTACGACTTAGTGAAGACAAAATGAGGTCTAACGACCTAAGAGGAATAGGGTCGAGCGACCTAATGGTTGCGACCTAGGGGTCTAAGGGGCACGACCTAGTGGTCCAGCGACCTAAAGGGTATAGGTCATGCGACCTAAAATGGGTTCGCGACCTAACACTCAAACGACCTAAAGAAATTAAGGAGCCGAGCGACCTATAAGAAGCAGCGACCTAAGAAGAAACGAGGCCCAACGACCTAGGGGTTAGGTCATGCGAGTTAAGAAGGTCAGCGACCTAACAAAGACACGCGACCTAATAAAGAAACGCGACCTAAAGGCACGCGACCTAGCGACTTAAGAGACGAGCGACCTAAGTGTTACGGCCTAAGAGTCGAACGACCTAGCGTGGAAGCGGCCTAAAAGCCAAACGACCTAACGACCTAAGGTCATACGACCTAGCGACCTAAAGCCATACGACCTAACGACCTAAGGTCATACAACCTAGCGACCTAAAGCCATACGACCTAGCGACCTAAGGTCATACGACCTAGCGACCTAAAGCCATACGACCTAGCGACTTAAGAGGCGAGCGACCTAAAAGAGGCGCGACCTAACTCAAACAAGCAGGGCGATTTAAAAGAGGCGCGGCCTAAAAGAGGTGCGACCTAAAGGAGCGCGACTTAATGGGTTATATGACCCAACGACCTAAGCCACTAACTCGCGAGCGACCTAAGTCCTAGGTCGTGAGCGACCTAACTGCGAGTGAGCAAAAATGGCCAGAGTCAAAGCAGAGCGACCTAACGACCATACGACCTACGACCTAAGGTCCTGAGCGACCTACGACCTAAGGTCCTGAGCGACCTAACTCCGAAAACACGAAAATGGCCAGAACGACCTAAATGCAGAAATTTCACCAAAACACCAAAAATCGGAGTTTTTCGCCAATCCAATCCAAACCAAAAACGAATATGAATGCTAAAGTGATAGGGAATCATTCCCAACAATCCGATATAGTTATAGACTAGATTTGTGAGATAAAAATCTCACCTTTGCACCAAATATCAATGAAAATGAAGTTTTAAGCAAGCAAGAATCAATCCTTCTTCTATCTAAGCACAAGAAGCTTGAATCCAATGTCTTCTTCTTGAATTTGGAGTAGAAAGATGGATTGCAATTGAATTTGAGTTTTGGAATTTTAATTTCCCATTCCCTCCACCATTAATGCCAAAGCTTGATTAGTTAGGAAATTTATAAAGAGTGAGGAGAAGAGGGTTGGAACTTGGGCTTAATAGGCTAAACTAACCCAAAGTCCAAAGCGGGAAAAGTTAGTGAAATTTCACTAACTCCAAACCTATCGATGTTTATACTTAAAAAAATTGTAAACGACATTTCGAACTCAATGGAAGTGGTCTCGAGTCCTAATTTGACCGTTTGCAAAAGGTAGCTTTTCGGACCAAAATCCGATTAACGAGTTAATATTTAAATAAAATATTTAAATACAAACTCGATAAATATGCGGGTTGTTACATTACATTTGTTTACTTATGTTTCATTTATAACAAATTATATTATTACCACTATTTCAATTAATTTGAATTCCATTCTAGTACCAATTTATTACTTTATACATACATTACGTTTCTATGAAATTTATACTTTCACACTTTCCATTATTATTATAAATTGTCATTAAATAAATGTTCATTATTGGTCACCAACGATTGTACCAACTCATATTACACTAATCCTATTTAATGCCCATTTATTACGCAGATTTATATTAATAAATCAACATTTACATTTGTTACTTACATTCAACTTATAACCAAGTTATACTATTTTACGTTATTTCATTTATTGCAATTTCATTCAAATAGTTAATAATTAACTTTGGTTAACCTTGTTACTTTTCATTTAAGTTATTATCTCCTTATTAATTAACAAATTTTTTCATTCTTTCAATATTAAATTACCAAAACTTTATCAAATTAACAAATTTAAATCATTGAAATTTACGGGTTGTCACAATACAAGTCCGTTCCGGGATCGAACGGAACCGAAGGCACTTTAAAAGAAGCCATTGCAATCCGGATATTCACTAATCACGTCCGGAATCCCCATCACAAAGGGTGATAAAATCTCTATACCGGAGCAACCCGGTGCAGAGACATTTGACAGGTTATCCTGTCGCTTTCGAAAATACCCGGTCTTCAACACCGTCTTCGAATGCAATCACAATTCGTCGTATCATTGTTCGGAATGGGTTTTATGACACAAAGTCCTCTCCCGGCTAATCCGAATAACGAGCGCTTATTTTAAAAATAAGTGTTACATTCAGATTTCAACAAATCACAACAATTTCCACTTTGATCTTTTAAACAAAAGATCCATCACAATCACAAAGGTTCGATGTGGTTTTCAAATATCCATTTGGAATCCGACTCCCGGGCGCATCAAAATTCAAATGTCATTTAAGGGCCAATATTGATAGTCGGTTATTTAACTATCAATCAATATTCACAACAATCACTATCAAACAATATTCACGACAATCACCCAAATTAAAATAATTTTCCCAAATTATTTATTTTCAAAATATATTCGCAAGATACAATTTTTTTTAACACTTCATCACTTTGAAAAAAAAATTCAAATTACTTTCCATATTTCAACCCTTTGAAAACAAATTTCAAATCAATTTCCTTACACGGAATATATTTCCAAGTATTTATTCATTTCCACTGAAAATCTACCGAGTTCAAATGTTTTAAAATAATTCAAATTACTTATCCAAAATATACTTGGAAACATTTAGAATAGAACTATTTCTAAATATTTATCTAAATATTAGATATGAAAATATTATACCAATACCTCATGTAATACTTCAAGTCTAAACTAATTTTAAAATAAAATTAGTAGATAGAGTATAAATATTTAAATAACTATTTTCTAAATCAAATATCAATTTAATCTTCAAAATAATCCCTTCTATAATTAATTAAATAAATCTTTACTTTAAAGATTTAAATTTTTTTCCAAAACTAACTTCTCTAACAATATTCTTTCAAATCAATTTCTAGAACTTTCAATTTATACTTCAAAAGCTACTTTAAAAGTATACTCGGCTTTTCAGGGAAGAATTCTCTTTCCATTTCAAAATGGTCCCTCTAAATAAATTAATAAATCATTATTGATTTATTTAAATTCACATTCCAAATACGCAAATTTCTTTCCACACTTTAAAAATAAATCAATATTTATTTTTAAAACAAATTTCTCTTTCCTTTTTAAATTCCCATTGTGAATTTAATTTTTTTTCAAATATCCACTGATATACGATTTTCAAATAGATTTCCAAATATTCACTTTTAAACCACCAAATCAAATTCCAAATTGATTTTCCAAACATTTATTTCAAACACCAAGTCGATTTCCAAATCAACTTCCCAAAGATTTATTTTAAACTCTAAATCAATTTCAAATCGATTTCACAATTTATTTTCAGAATACCAAATCAAATTTCAAATCGATTTTCAAAAGATTTATTTTCAAACACCAAATAAATTTCCAAACTGATTTCCCAAATTTATTTTCTTTTTAAAATAAATTTCTTTGTTTCTTCCAAACTATTTAAAATCCGAATTTTAAATAATTTCATCAATTCTTAAATAATATTACTCAAAATCAATTTATTAAAATATTTTCCCATATTTTGGAATTTATTCAATAAGTTTTCAAAAAAAAATAAAACTTTATCTATTTAGATTTATTCTTTTAAATTCACCCAATTCTTTAAATGAATTTATTATAAATTTTCTACTTGAATTTCAAAAATCCATTTTTATTTATTTCTGCTATCCTACGATACCAAAAATATATTCAGCTAAATTATAGCCTTCAACGGTTTCAATCACAAATATATCACACACAGATTATAGATAAATCAACACACAATATTGAAACAAATTCAATTATTTGAGGAATCCAGTTGGATCCCTCCAACCGGTTTTCCCTGCATCCATAGACGTTTGCATAATAATTAAATACCAATTCCACTTCGAGGTGGAATATCGCGGTATATGGGATTTATAAAATATCATCCGCTATTGTGCGGCGCATTGGGTCTCATCCGCTATATAATGCGGGAAATCAATCACTCCAAAACATGTATAATACCAATTCCACTTCGAGGTAGAATATCACGGTATATGTGTTTATTATAGTATCATCCGCTATTATGCGGCGCATATGGTCTATTTCAATATAACTGATAATAATTTGTCATCCAAACTACAATCAACAATTTAAAAATTTAACTATCACAATTCAACAATCAATCAATAACTAAAATTTTCAATTATTATAATTTGAGGGAGAAGATCTCACCTTTGCTCCTTTATTTTGCAATCCATTTCCAATTTGACTTGTTTCCCGATTTTTAGACCTTATATCAAACAATTATACAATTCTATTAATATTCGAATAAATCGAACCGTTAAATTTCTATTTGATAAATTTAATTAACCAATGGTTTATTTAGACTAGTAATTAAATTTTAACTAATTTCTAAAAATAATTAAATTAGCAATTAAATAAGTTAACAATTTTAATATTCATTTTTAAAATGAACCGGTGAGTGAATAGATATATAAGTACATTTGTTTCTTTCGTTTTCTTTTGAAATCACAATTATTAAAGTAACCTATGTATATTCAGAAATCCAACCTTTAAATAAACTCTTCAATACCTTACTGCAAATATTTTTCTATATGTCTATACTCATATAATTTTAAATTTAAAAATAAAATAATACCTTCACTACTTTGATTTACTTCTGCAAACGCCAATCCGAAATGAATGACCACCCTTTTCTAGACTGCGAACACCCTTTGACCAACCCAAAATCAATCGCGATCCTCCGCGCTTGCTTCAGTAGCCCTTCGTGAACCCTCCAAAGCCAATCGTTATCAACACTTCTTCGTCGACACAGCCATCTCGAAATCGCCCAAATCGTCGCCACGCTCGAGTGGCCGTAGCCTCCCATGCGCACGAGCATGCATGCGTTCGAACTCAAAATCCTTGCCCACTCAGCCGCTGCCTCGCGATATCTAAACGTGTGCCATTCGTCAATGAATCCACGCTATATATCACAGTCGCGAACCTTTTTTTCGAATCGATTGAAGGAAGGATCGATTTGAATTTTCGTGGCTATTAGATTTTTTTTCGAATCAAAGAAGAGTGAAAATGGGAATGAATGATTGGGGATAAAATCAAAGCTCGGCAGCATTTGATTTATTTCTTTTTGAAGCAGTTGTTTGAATTTTCGAACGAGAACAATTTTTTGTTGGTTTCTTTTTTTTAATTTACTAGCTCGCATTTTTTCTTCTATGAACGCGTGTAGAAGAAATCAGAACAAGGAAGCCAAGTGTTCGAAAATTCAAACACGTGTAACATTTGTCTTGTGAAGATATTATATATATATATATTAAACATATATATATATATATATATTAAACATATATATATATATATTAAACATATATAAATATTCAATTTAAATTCAAATTCAAATTGTTTCAATTTCCACGACTCAAAATTTTGATTTCCAATCGAGGCATGCCGTCAGGCGTTCATAAGGTTATAACCCTGTTTCGAACGCGATGGAAATGGTTTCAAGTCTAAATTCGATCATATGGAGAAGATAGCTTTTTGGACCCAGTTATTATATTGAATTTCGATTAAAATTTCAGCGCGTTTATGTATCGTATGATCACAAAACAACTCTGAATGCTATAAAAATTGAAATCCGATAATAAAAGAACATTACGGATCCAACGGAACTGGTTTCGTCAATTTCTGAGACTGCGCCCCGGAAGGCTATTTTTTAAATATCGATTTAAACGATAAAATTTCAAAACTGAACAAATCATTTCCAAATTCAATTCTGAAGTTTCCATTATCTTCAGTATTATCATTATAGATTTTCTAAGCCTTTGAAATATTTTTAATTAGCTTAAAAATGAACGTTCAAATTTTTACCCAACTTCATATTATTAAATTCAAAAATTTTACTGCCAAATTCATTTGGATTATTGAAATTCGAGTTTAAACTAACATTCAAATATTTTAAATCAATTAAATATTCTAATTTGAAATATCCAAAATTCTGGGCCGTCACATTCTTCCCCCTTAAAAGAATTTCGTCCCGAAATTACTAGTTAAAAAGAATGATCCGTAACCCTTTTATTAATTTCCCAAAGCCAAACAGTTCTATCAACTTTCCAAAACAAATCTTTTTATCAGAGACCCATTATTACTTCAACTAACTTTGCAACCTTAACCATTACTTCCAAACAATATTGTTTTCTTAACAATTTGATTTAAATTTCATAATTTTCTCAAAAATTTTCTAACTCCCTAAATTTTTGAAAATTTCGCCAGCGTCTCCTTTGCACGGCTAGCTCGGTACGACTACAAAACAGCACCACGGGCCCCCAGATTCAAAAGGAAAACAAAAATGTCAAGCGGTTGGATAAGAAAATCATCAAATTTTATACTGAATTTAAAATACATAACTTTTTCGAGCAATTCAAAAAAAATTCAAAATCCAAATCCTAATTCCATTTTTCTTTATATCAGCTGTATGTTATTTAACTACCATATCCAGTTTCTACATTCAAAAATCATTTTGCACATTTTATTACAGAAGTTTGAATACTTACTTCTTATACCATTTTTACTTCACATTGAAGTTATATATCCATTTTCATTCAATCTTACATTTTCAATTTCATTTGAATTCAATTCACAATTTCAATTCTATTTGGATTCAATTTACCTTTTGAACATTGAATTTTATCAACTATCTTTCATTCACACTGATTCATATCACTATTTTAAATTAGTTTCATTTACTAATTTATTACAAATTCGAATTCATTTTATCACAAACCATTTCTTTTATTTCCACCTTTATTATCTTTAGTTCACTTCGAACTAAGTTTACAACTCCATTTTATTTCGCACAATTCAAATTGGTTTTCAATATTCAGTTTCAATTCCGGTTTTATTCTTTTGTTCATTCCCTTATTCACAATTACCATTTCACGATTTCCAGTTTAACCTTCAGTTAATTATTAACTTGGTATATTCCCAATACCAAATTTACTTAAGAATTTCACACTTCATTTCTTAAGTTCAATGCAAACATTCTATATACTACTTATATTTATTTTTAATTCATCACTTTGGTTTATATTTACTTATATTAAACTGGATTTCCAATTCTATATGAATTCAATTTACTTTCATTTTCTTACAGTTGTAAATTTATTTGTTCGTTCACAATTTTATTTTCCACCTTAATAAATTTTATTCCATAACTATTTAATCAAATTCCAGAGTCTTTCCATCTTTTCAAAACCATTTTTGAAATCAATTCAAATTATCTTTTGAATTTCCAAAACTAACCCAGTTTTCCAAACAGCTTCCGTTTAAAATAATTTGGTAGCAATTCCTCACCTGGAAACTCGAAAATGAACACCGATGATGTCGCGATCATTATCGAAATTATTTTTCAGCGACCGAAAAGAGTTTAGTGCATTCATCCTTTCAAAAAAAAAATCCAAAACCTTTGAAAACCATTTCCAAACTCAAAAGAATTTAATTTTTTTCCAAATCTCAAATCCTTTCCAAATTTCAAAGCTTTCCAAACCCTTTCAATTCTTTTCAAAAGTATTCCTCTGGAATTCCATTTTAAATCACAAGTCACATTTATGATTTGCATTATCAAATTCCATTTGTATGTGATTTTATTTCTCTACTTTAGAGTTACGATTTCAATTTCCTATTCGATAATCAATGATAATAATTTAATATTATCAATTCCTAACAACCAAGCAACCATATACTATAATAATTTGCAGAAAATTATTTCTTTTATATACAAAATTAGTTACATTGTGGTATCAGAGCATTTGGTTAAGCGACAACTTGGCTCTGGTGGGTGTTACTCATTAGAGATAGAGTCAGTAGTACTCTAGAATGAGTTGAGTGTAATAATAGATATGAGCGCGTATTTGTTAGTGAATATAAAATTGTTTTACATTGTGTTGACTTATCGGTTGATTGTTTATAGATTCTGGTCGGTGCAGTTTGGCCAACTATATCGATAGGGGTTTCTAAACTCTTGAACAAGCTAAACCCTGAATCGACCTTCGAAAATGGGCAGCTATACTTCACTTGTACTCGAATGCCGCAGATTCAAACGTCGAATCTGGCTCGTCGGAGCTTATAACACATTAAGTACAACGCAGCGGAAGAAAATGAATAATATCATTGATACAACAATGAATACAATATCTGATACAACTGAATATCAAATACAAATGACTATCAATATATCAAAGATAGATACAAGGCAATAGCAGCAGAAAGATAATGTCTTCAATGCCAAACTCCAAAAACTCCAAATACTCGAAGACTTTCACATCCAAAACCAAAAGCTTAAAAAAAACTCCCATCTACCAAGCTTGAACCAACAACAAAAGATTTTAAAAATTGAAATCCATTTATTAAACTTTTCCCATATTTTGAAACTTATTCAATAGGATTTCATTATAGATTTTCTACTTAAATTTTAAAAAAAAACAATTTTATTTATTTCTGGTATCCTAGGATACCAAAAATATATTTGGCTAAATTTTAGCCTTCAACGATCTCAATCACAATATAATCACACACGGATTATAACTAAATCAATACACAATATTGAAACAAATTCAATTATTTGAGGAATCCAGTTGGATCCCTCCAACCTGTTTTCCCTACATCCACAGACGTTAGCATAACAGTTAAATACCCATTCCACTTCGAGGTGGAATATCGTGGTATATGAGATTTATAAAATATCATCCGCTATTATGTGGCGCATAGGGTCTCGTCCGCTATATAATGCGGGAAATCAATCACTCCAAATACATATATAATACCAATTCCACTTCGAGGTGGAATATCGCGGTATATGGGTTTAATATAATATCATCCATAAGGAAAATTTATTTGGTGTTTGAAAATTAAATGTTTGGAAAATCAATTTAGAAATTTGATATGGATTGAAGTAAATTGAATTCAATATTTATAACAAAAGGTGATATCTTCTCACACAAACAAATTGTTTTGTTTAATATTAAATAGTTAAATTTAAAATTGTTGAATTGTGTTCTTGGATGATAAATTATTATCAGTTGTATTGGATTAGACCCTATGCGCCGCATAATAGAGGATGATATTATATTAAACCCAGAGTTTATTGTTCCCTTCCTAAACATTTTTCCAAAACCTTTGAAAACCATTTCCAAACTCAAAAGAATTTAAATTTTTTCCAAATCAGCAATCCTTTCCAAATTTCAAAGCTTTTTAAACCCTTTCAATTCTTTTCAAAAACATTCCTATGGAATTCCATTTCAAATTACAAATCACATTTCATCGTATCATTATTCGAAATGGGTTATACGACACAAGGTCCTCTCTCGGCTAAACGAATAATGAGAGCAATATTTTAAAAACATATAGATATGGGATTTCAGTCAAGTCACAACTTAAAACCCAAAATCTTTCTCTAAAATGGTTTAAAAAAATTACCATTTAAATCTTTTAAATAAAGATTCACTTCACAAAGTTCACCATCTTTCACAAAGATTCATCCACAGATTTCAAAACAATTTTCATTCAAATTGGATTTACTCATCCATTCTTTGAATCAAAGATTTAATTCATAGCTTTCAAAATCATTTCCAAAGATTTATTCATAACTTGGAGAACCATTTTCATTTCAAGTTGAAATCCTTTCAATACAAATAGGAAATTCTTTCCTTATATAAAAGCTTTTATTATTTGAGTTAATTAATTACGTAATTAACCTGAAGGTTAGTTTAATTAATGTGATTAATTAAGGACTAATTAATTAAGGGTAATTAATTTAAATGGGTAGTTGAGGATTAATTTATTAATTAATTAATTAATTAATACTAAATGATTTGTAATTAATTAATCAGGATTGAGTAATTAATTCATGAGTAATTAAAATATATATATATATATATATAATATTATATTGAATTAATTTAGGATTAAATAATTAATTAATCCTGTTTATAAATGATTATTGTATGCTTGGATTGCTTATGAATGTTTGTATTGTATGAAATGCCTTGAATTGATTATTATCTCTGGATTGTAATATTCTGCTCTGTGAATTGAGCTGTGTGTAATTTATTTATTTATTCATTTTATCGGCGATACATTTATCTGCGATAAATGTATATTATTTATCTGTGTATCTGTAAATGGAAGATAAGCGTTATAGATTATGCCGCTTATCGATATTGATATGATTGAATCTGTGATGTTTGATGATGCTGCACTATTGGGTAAAACCCTTGGACTATACTATACACACACAAATATGGATTCCACGAGGAAATTGGTTAACTCACAGATTTTTGAAATAAGTTTAAAATAAAATTTCAAATCCGCAATTAAATTTAGAAATCACTGTCCAAATAAATAAATATCTTGGAAAAATTAAATTAATTTACAATTTAGGATTTTCTGAGTCATCATGATGATTGGCGATGTCATTGCCGATGTGATGGTGGCTACGGCAACGATCGGAGCTCAGATACCAATTCTAATGATCCTGACCCCGAACATCCATGGCGCTTCGACTAGAGATGCGCCAAAGCCTCCTCCTCCTATTCCCCCCAGTCCGATGACTTGAATCGCCCCGATGACGACGAACCTGACCGCGACATACTTCGTCGGTAAACTGGTTTGTTAAACCCTAATTCATCCTCGATCCCTTACTTGAATCAACTAAAAAATATCTGGACATTTTTCCAACAATCTCTAACACTCAAACTTCCTTCCTCATGAATTTCGAAGCTCATCATCTCCTCGTTCATCAGAAATTGACGAATTTACGATTTATGTTCATCTTAAAATATCTCACCATATACCTATTTAAAAATTATGATCACTTTACCTAAATTTATCATTTTGCAATACGAATCACATTATAAAATAATATCTTGAAATTTTTAACATTGATTTTACAGATTTAAAAAGTTTACTGTAATTTTCTTTCTTTCCAGTAAAATAATTTATTGATTTTTCTTATAAATATTTTTAAAAATCTTATTAGGTTAATATAAACAAGTTTTCTTTAAGAATTATAGCTTAACATCAATTATAGGAAGAGATGTTGAAATTTTTTTCTTATTTCTAAACCCTGTAATACAGAGGCCTGAGTGCCTTTTTATAGACAAGCACATCAATTTTTTACATATATAAACAAATGCAGGCAGATTAACAAAATATACAAGCATATTCAACTCACCACTTCAAATAAAATTCCAGACATCAAGAGATTAAAACAAGGTCAAGTGGTTTGCTCACCTATTTATTGTTCCCTGTCTAAACTCTGGGTACCTAAAATTTTCCACACGGGCAGCCTAGAGTCAGGTTATTAGTTATTCGGGAGCGAGGTCAAGAAGTTGCTGTGGAGATCGGGAGTGAAGCTGGATGGCGAGATGTATTATTATACTATGTATTATCCGCTGCTTTGCGATTTCTTTAAGTTCAGTTTTAATATGGATTAGTTGTTGTAAATGCCTAGTATTGAATGGTGTCATTGTAAACTCTGATAATGTGATATATGTAAAACTGATATTGTTCTTTGTTTTAAAGATTATTCATTTATCTATTATATTTGTTCCATTGCGAAATGTGAGGTTCTATTATTGTTCTGTTTCTTCTTCTATCTTCTTCTTTAACCCAAACAGTTCGATTTTCCGGCATTCGACTGTGCGGCAATTGATACAGTGGACGTATTGATGTCGACTTTCGGGCGTCAAAAATTGGGTTGTTACATTGATAGAAAGGTTGTCGCTTAACCAAATGCTCTGATACCACTTGTGACGGTCTAGGCTTTTCAACCATCAACCGCGGCCAATCTCGACTGGTAGGCTTTTCAACCATCCCAGCCCCGCTGTGGCTCACAATGGTACCCTGTCCTTGCTTTTACGGCCAGCCTTTCGACTTCTTCACCTACCTGATTAACCAACCCCTCCCCGGGGACATGTAGTGGTAAGAGTCTTCCGTTTGCCACCAAATGCAAAGCGAGAACCCCCTATCACGTTGTAATAAACTCCAGGTCAGTCATGAGACTGGTGTGAGATCTTAAAAACAGTTATTTCACAAAGAAAATAAAAAGAAATCGGCTATGCTTTTGGAAAATGAAGCTACCACAAGGCCTCCCCGCACACACACAATGCAAGCGCACAACTGGAGGAGATTTCTCCTTATGATAGTCAAATATGCTTGATGCACAAAATCTTTTTTTAATATTATTATTAGTGCATAGTGGAAAATATTTGCAAGTATAATATTAATCTTAGCCAGCATACGTACCATTATGTATGCCTACTATAGCTACCATATTAGATGGCAGGTTCTACAACTAAAACCGTACAAGGCGCGTATTGGAGATTGGATTTCCAACAAATTGTCAGGCTAAGGAACTTTCTATGCCACATGGGTACGCCTCTGGAGGGATTACCCCGAGAACTTAACCAGCTCTCTGCCAACACAATGCCGGGTTACCTCTGTAACTAGGTAACTACTATAGCAGTATGCCATCCCCCGGTCGTTTGCGACCTTTATCCGAGGATCCTCAACCATAAAGCAACAACCACAAAGTATAATAAATTTGCAGCAGCAACATAGGTAAAATATCTGGGCTCCATACCATGATACTACCCTTTTCCAAAAGGAAATGACATACTCTCAAGAGGCGTTACCCTAAAATAACCTTGCTGCATCCTTCCTGTTTCGACCATTTCCAGGTTGTGAGGTCCGATGAAGTCTCGTCCACAAAGCTACACTTTTTCACAAAGCCATGCTTCGATCAGCAAATGATAAGCAGCACTTTGTATGCCACATTACCAAATTGGGAATGTATCACTAGTAACCATCAACAACATAACCTCTAAGCTCGTACGTCTCAGAGAAGGGTGTTAAGCTAAGAGAATAAATTCTCCACCACCAACAGAAATGTATTTGATAGAAACCAGCTTTACATCTCAAAGTGTAACGTCAGACAGACATCCATACAAGTCCGTTCCGGGATCGAACGGAACCGAAGGCACTTCAAAAGAAGCCCTTGCAATTCGGATATTCATTAATCACGTCTGGAATCCCCATCACAAAGGGTGATAAAATCTCTATATCGGAGCAACCCGGTGCAGAGACATTCGACAGGTAATCCTTTCGCTTTCGAAAATACCCGGTCTTCAACACCGTCTTCAAATGCAATCACATTTCGTTGTATCATTATTTAGAATGGGTTTTATGACACAAAGTCCTCTCCCAACTAATCCGAATAATGAATGCTTATTTTTAAAATAAGTGTTACATTCAGATTTCAACAAATCACAACCATTTCCACTTTGATCAAAAGATCCATCACCATCACAAAGGTTCGATGTAGTTTTCGAATATCCATTTGGAATCTGACCCCCGGTCGCATCGAAATTCAAATGTCATTTAAGGGCCAATATTGATAGTCGGTTATTTAACTATCAATCAACATTCACAACAATCACTATCAAACAATATTCACGACAATCACCCAGATTAAAATAATTTTCCTAAATTGTGTAACAACCCTGTATTTTGTAATTATTTTATTGTATATTTTAATTATTTTTAATGTAAGATTTTGATTTAAAAACTTATTTACTTATTTGAAATGATTAAATTTATTATTTAAATATAATCTTGATCTTTATATGAGTTATAATTCCAAACTTGTGTAAGTTGAATATTTGCCTGAAATGTTGATTTTGGTCAAAATAGTCAAACTGTGACTTTCAACTTAAAATTTTTAAAGTTTAAAATTTTAATTTTTTCTTTTTTTATGAGAGTAAGTAAAATTCTAAGAACACCACTTTTCGTTTCGTTGAAATCGGATGTAAATTGTGAAAGTTATACCCTTTACAATATTGTGCGTATATAGGGTTATTTAACAATGACTATTTTAAATTGTATAAGTTACTTCTTCTTTGTTATATTTTACTTTAATATGTGATAATATGTTATATTATGTATATTTTGACTTTTAAGTATTTTTAAAATGATAATATAATTTTTCTAAAGTTCATTTGAATTTATTTCTAATTTTAAAGCCTAGTCTACAATTTTAAGCCATTTTCTTAATTTAATTATATATAATTAAAATTTATTTATTTATTTTATGCACCCACTTTTATTTACTGTATATTCTGAGGTTTGCCAAAATTTTATTTACAACACGGTATTTTGAGCAATTCAATTCCGGCATGAGTGTCTACCTATACACTTATAATGGATGCGAATGGTTGAAAATATCGGGTCGTTATAGTTGGTATCAGAGCTTTGGTAGCTCTAGGAAAAACTCAGCATATGGAGTGAATGTATTTACGGAATCACTTTCATTCGAGTTTGAATCTCTCTCTTTTGACTCGATTCCTTTGTATTTTGGAACGTTCCCTACAGTTCCAAAATCCATTCGTATCCCTCACTATTCATCTTCTTTTGACTCTGGAGCATTCCATAACTCCGCTTCGAATGATCTTTCTAGTGAGTCGGCGGTCACGCCAATTTCAAATTTAATAAAAAATGGGGAAAACTTCTTTACAATTAGCATCGATTCACCCGAGATTCTTATCTATCCTTGGTTTAGATGCTAATATCTTTTGTTATTTCAAACTCTAACTCTTGAGATCGAATGTAGATTTACCCTAGAAAAATCAACATTGATCTTATTCTTTAAGTCACGGTTGACCCAGTTAAGGTTTCCCGTGATTTATATAAGCTTATCCATCTTCCTATTCTGTTATTTAATCATGTCATCCTTGTTTCCAACTTATTTTTAAATCATAATCTCCTTTGATTTGTGTTAATCAAAAATTTGAATCTCTATCCTTCTTTGAAAATCTATTCATGTACAGTGTATTTGTAAACTAGTATTTAAAATTAAAATGTTTTATATATTGTGTTGTTTGAGTTGTTGATGTTGAGTTGGGTTTCTGATCGATACGTCTGATCAGCGCTATCGATAAGATTTCCAAAACACTTTGACAGAACAAATGGACACAATATATTTAAAAAAAAATTGGTTAATGAAATAAAATTTGATATATAAGTAAATTTATGGAACTTAATGAAATGATTTAAATTGATAATTTGAAATGATAATACTTGATTTATCATTTATTGTTCTACAAATAGACCTGTAAATATTTGTTTATAAATTTATTTGGGAACTGAAATGAATTTAAAACAAGAATTTGAGGATTTAAATTCCGATTATTTCGAACTTTGGTTTAAAGTTTTAAAAGGTTATATTATTTAAAGTATTTTGAATAGAATTTGTTTTCAAAGAATTTTAAAGGTTTAAAATTAGTGCTCTTCTCTTTGTCGCTGGAAAATAACTTCGGTGATGATCGCGACATCATCGACGTTCATTTTCGAGTTTCGAAGTTAAGAGACTGTTCTGTAGTCTTGCTACAGCTTTGTTTTGGGGAATTTAATTTGGTTTGAATTTTCTGAAATATGACTTGATTTATAATATATATGTATATATATAGATATATGATTGAAATTTGATTTGACATAATATGTATATATTATTACTTATCTCTAAATGGTTTGAATGTAATCGGAAATTTAATTCTTAAATTTTAGCTTGAAGAATAATTTCAATTGTAAAAAGAAAATCAAAAATTTGGATAAATGATTCAAACTTGAGATAATTGAATTGGAAAGTTTTATTTGTATAATACAATTGCATTCCAATATAACTTACCTTAATTTCAGAAGTTAAAAATGTAATTGGATAATATACGATATAAAAAGATTTTATAAATAAAATTTGAGTGGTTATAATAAATGTTATACACTTAAATTTTAATTATAAAATGATTAACAGAGGTAAATATAATAAAGGGTAATTGAATGACTTACAATAAAATGATGTTAAAAGAACTAAGAATAAAAGAAAGTAGTTATAAAAAAAAGTATAAATATATTTAACATGAGTGATAAATATATTGAGAGGAATAAATTTAATTTTGATTAGGAATAAAGAAGAATAAAATTTATTGAGTACAATGTGAGTGTGATAAATGATTATTTTTCAAACCCATGGTTCTAAAAATTGTTAATTTAAGATGATTGGATAATAAGATAATGAAATTTGAGATAGTTAAGATTTAGTTAACTTGTGTAAAGATTTATTCTCTGTTTAAGTTGAAATCTCCATGCTTTCAAATTCATTTCCTTATTTTGTTTTTCAAACTATCTTTTGGTTGTCCTTATCATCCTTATCTTGCTATAGACCGGTATAGGCATCTTTCTATAATATTTCTGTTTAGAAATCTTTCTATAATCTTTGATAGACCTTTGGTAATCATTTTGAATCCACCTTTTTCGTACTTGTGTTCTTGATTCTGGAGGATCTTGGAAAGATCACCTCCACCTTGTTAAACTTACCTATAACAACAGTTATCAGGTATAACTTCAATCTTCTTGTCATCTTATCTTAATCCTATTTCACTCTATCTTTTCTGTGCCCTTCCATACCTCATTCCTTTTCGGGGACTAAAAGTTTTGAGTGGGGGAGAGTGTAACAACCCTGTATTTTGTAATTATTTTATTATATATTTTAATTATTTTTAATGTAAGATTTTGATTTAAAAACTTATTTACTTATTTGAAATGATTAAATTTATTATTTAAATATAATCTTGATCTTTATATGAGTTATAATTCCAAACTTGTGTAAGTTGAATATTTGCCTGAAATGCTGATTTTGGTCAAAATAGTCAAACTGTGACTTTCAACTTAAAATTTTAAAAGTTTAAAATTTTAATTTTTTCTTTTATTATGAGAGTACATAAAATTCTAAGAACACCACTTTTGTTTCGTTGAAATCGGATGTAAATTGTGAAAATTATACCCTTTACAATATTGTGCGTATAAAGGGTTATTTAACAATGACTATTTTAAATTGTATAAGTTACTTCTTCTTTGTTATATTTTACTTCAATATGTGATAATATGTTATATTATGTATATTTTGACTTTTAAGTATTTTTAAAATGATAATATAATTTTTATAAAGTTCATTTGAATTTATTTCTAATTTTAAAGCCTAGTCTACAATTTTAAGCCATTTTCTTAATTTAATTATATATAATTAAAATTTATTTATTTATTTTATGCACCCACTTTTATTTACTGTATATTCTGAGGTTTGCCAAAATTTTATTTACAACACGGTATTTTGAGCAATTCAATTCCGGCATGAGTGTCTACCTATACACTTATAATGGATGCGAATGGTTGAAAATATCGGGTCGTTATAAATTGTTTATTTTCAAAATATCTTCGTAAGATATAATTTTTTTTAACACTTCATCACTTTGAAAACAAATTTCAAATTACTTTCAACATTTTAACCCTTTGAAAACAAATTTCAAATCATTTTCCTTACGTGGAATATATTTTCAAATATTTATTCATTTCCACTGAAAATCTGTCGAGTTCAAATGTTTTAAAATAATTCAAATTACTTATCCAAAATATACTTGGAAACATTTAGAATAGAACTGTTTCTAAATACTTATCTAAATATTAGATATGAAAATATTATACAATTACCTCATGTAATACTTCAAGTCCAAACTAATTTTAAATAAAATTAGTAGATAAAGTATAAATATTTAAATAACTATTTTCTAAATCAAATATCAATTTAATCTTCAAAATAATCCCTTCGATAATTAATTAAATAAATCTTTACTTTAAAGATTTAAAAAAATTTCCAAAACTAATTTCTCTAACAATATTCTTTCAAATCAATCTCTAGAACTTTTAACTTATACTTCAAAAGCTACTTTAAAAATATACTCGGCTTTTCAGGGAAGGATTCTCTTTCCATTTCAAAGTGGTCCCTTTAAATCAATTAATAAATCTTTCTCGATTTATTTCAATTCACATTCCAAATCCGCAAATTTCTTTCCACACTTTAAAAGTAAATCAATATTTATTTTTAAAACAAATTTTCCTTTCCGTTTTAAATTCCCATTGTGAATTTAATTTTTTTCAAATATCCAGCGATATACGATTTTCAAATCGATTTCCAAATATTCACTTTTAAACCACCAAATCAAATTCCAAATTGGTTTTCCAAACATTTATTTCAAACACCAAGTCGATTTCCAAATCAACTTCCCAAAGATTTAATTTAAACTCCAAATCAATTTCAAATCGATTTCCCAATTTATTTTCAAAATACCAAATCAAATTTCAAATCGATTTTCAAAAGGTTTATTTTCAAACACCAAATAAATTTTCAAACCGACTTCCCATATTTATTTTCTTTTTAAAATAAATTTCTTTGTTTCTATGTGATTTATAAAATATCGTCCGCTACTATGCGGCGCATAGGGTCTCATCCGATATATAATGCGGGAAATCAATCACTCCAAATACATATATAATACCAATTCCACTTCGAGGTGGAATATCGCGGTATATGAGTTTAATATAATATCATCCGCTATTATGTGGCGCATATGGCCTATTTCAATATAACTAATATTAATTTATCATCCAAATATACCATCAATAATTTTAAAATTTATCTATCACAATTCAACAATCAATCAATAACTGAAATGTTCAATTATTATAATTTGAGTGAGAAGATCTCACCTTTGCTCCTTTATTTTGCAATCCATTTCCAATTTGACTTGTTTCTCGATTTTTGGACCTTATATCAAACAATTATATAATTCTATTAATATTCGGATAAATCGAACCATTACATTGCTATTTGATAAATTTAATTAACCAATGGTTTATTTTGACTAGTAATTAAATTTTAACTAATTTCTAAAATTAACTAAATTAGCAATTAAATAAGTCAACTATTTTAATATTCATTTTTGAAATGAACCAGTGAGTGAATAGATATATAAGTATATTTCTTTCTTTCCTTTTCTTTTGAAATCACATTTATTGAAGTAACCTATGTATATTCAAAAATCCAACCTTTAAATAAACTCTTCAATGCCTTACTGCAAATATTTTTATATATGTCTATACTCATATAATTATAAATTTAAAAATAAAATAATACCTTCACTACTTTGATTTACTTCTACAAACACCAACCCGAAACGAATGACCACCCTTTTCCAGACTGCGAGTACCCTTTGACCAACCCAAAATCAATCGCGATCCTCCGCGCGTGCTTCAGCAGCCCTTCGTGAACCCTCCAAAGCCAATCGTCTCCAACACTTCTTCGTCGACACAGCCATCTCGAAATCGCCCAAATTGTCGCCATGCTCGAGTGGTCGTAGCCTCCCATGCGCGCGAGCATGCGTGCGCTCGAACTCAAAATCCTCGCCCACTCAGCCGCGGGCTCGCGATATTTAAACACGCGCCAGTCGTCGATGAATCCACGCTATATACCACAGTCGCGAGCCCTTTTTTTCGAATCGATTGAAGGAAGGATCGATTTGAATTTTCATGGCTGTCAGATTTTTTTCGAATCTGAGAAGAGTGAAAATGGGAATGAATGATTGGGGATAAAATCAAAGCTCGGCCGCATTTGATTTATTTCTTTTTGAAGCTGTTGTATGAATTTTTGAACGAGAATAATTTTTTGTTCGTTTCTTTTTTTGATTTACTAGCTCGCATTTTTTCTTCAATGAACGCATGTAGAAGAAATCAGAACAAAGAAGTCAAGTGTTCGAAAATTCAAACACGTGTAACATTTGTCTTATGAAGATATTATATATATATATATATATATATTAAACATACATAAATATTCAATTTAAATTCAAATTCAAATTGTTTCAATTTCTGCGACTCAAAATTTCGATTTTCAATTGAGGCATGCCGCCAGGCGTTCATAAGGTTATACCCCTATTCCGAATGCGATGGAAAAGGTTTCGATTCCAAATTCAATCATATGGAGAAGATATCTTTTTGGACCCTGTTATTGCATTGAATTTTAATTAAAATTTCAGTGCGTTTATGTATCTTATGATCACAAAACAACTCCGTATGCTATAAAAATTGAAATCCAACAATAAAACAACATTACGGATCCAACGGAACTGGTTTCATCGAATTTCGACACTACGCCCCGGAAGGCTATTTTTTAAATATCGATTTAAACGATAAAATTTCAAAATTGAACAATCAATTCCAAATTCAATTCTGAAGCTTCCATTATCTTCAGTATTATCATTATAGTTTTTCTAAGCCTTTGAAATATTTTTAATCGACTTAAAACTGAAGATTCAAATTTTTACCCAACTTCATGTTATTAAATTCAAAAATTTTACTGCCAAATTTATTTGGATTATTGAGATTCAAATTTAAACTAACATTCAAATATCTAAAATCAATTAAATATTCTAATTTCAAATATCCAAAATTTAGGGTTGTCACAGTATATTTGGCTTATAAAATAATATAAAACAATATCGAAATTCATTTGCAAAATATGATATTGATCTTGTTAATGCGCGACGAAATTTGTCAATCACTATAACATAAATATATATATAATTGTAAAACTTTTACCAACCTATTTTATCTTTATATAATGATTTTGAAAGAAGTTATTCTTCTTTTAAAATAATTATTTGACCGTATATCCAGTTTTATCCAAAACCGGCTTTTGTCAATTTTGTCAATGTTATGGTAAAAGTCCAGAATCTTTATTCAATTTTAAAGTTAAGTTCACCATTCTTATTTATTATATAAAACATGATTATTTAAGTTTGAGAATTCTATATTTGAATATTTGATTACATTAAATATTTCATTTCACAGTGGTAAAATTATGGGTCGTTACAAAAATCCTTTAAATCATCGATCTTTGTTCCAACCTCAAGTCTCTTGATCCTCTCAGCTAATATTGGATCCTCCTCCTATTTAGGAGCAATTCTCTCAATCAATACTGGTCGAACTTCAAAATAAGACAACTTGGCGGTACTCTGACTAGAATCAGCAGTCGATTTTAACTTCAGATCACAGCTGATTAAAGCATCTAAATCTTTTTACTCCTCCAACATAGCTAACACAACATTCTGATGTTTCTTGCTAAGAGTATCAGCAACTTTATTACCTTCCCTTGGTGTATACTTTATACCCAGATCATATGCAGTCAAAATATCCAGCCACCTCTACTATCTCATATTCAACTCCTTCTGAGAGAATAAATACCGTAAATACTTATGATCGGTATATAACTCAATCTCTCCCCTAAGAGATAATGTCTCCAAATCTTCAATACGAAGATCATAGCCGCCAACTCCAAATTATGAGTAGGATATCTAACTTTATGCGAAGATCAAGGCCCGTATCTCCATACCCTTTGAGTCGACCATAATTCACATCAATTCAACTCATATTGAACAGAAATATGAATCTTTAGGGGTGAAGAAGAAAAAGGTAGAAGAAAATAGAAACAACAACATTGAATCTCACAAACGCAACGGAACAAAATATAATATATAATAACATATTTAAATACAAGAACTGTACTATTAATATACATACCATTACCAGAGTACAATAGGAAATAATCAATCTGGACAGTTTAATAACTTGTCCTCACACAGCAGAAAAACAAATCAAGTATGGAAATACGTTTTTGTCATCCAGCTCGTCTCCTGAGATCCACAACATCCTATCATGAATCTGTAATACTCGGTTTGACCCGAGCATTATAATAAAATTACACCCGAGTCATTCTGGAAAACCAGCATGAGAAAACACTCAATTTGAATTACTAAAGTTATCAAAATCCTTTGAAAAACATAGGTATCTCATAAGACCGCGTCACACATAAACACAATGGGTTTTTTCCCTATGATAACTAAAACATTTTGTAGAAAATCCAGTGATACTATAATAGTATATAAGCACAAATACTTATTCAAATAGCCGAAATTGCTACATTAATTAAATTCCTGCATACTAGGTTCTAAAACAAAACTGTAAAGGCTCGTATTGGAGAATGGATTCCATACAATGACAGGGCCACTAGGGTACCGCCCATTACAGTACACCTCTAGAAAAATGTACCGAGGACCTCGTCAGGATCACCTGCTACACAAGCCGGCCTAGCCCTAACCTAGATAGAATCGAATATGTTAACACCCTCGGTGTTCCCACCCTTAAAAATCTAGCGCTCCCCTTCTCATGCACAACCATATGTATAATTTATATATATTTCCAGGGTATCTAGAAAAGTGATAACATACCCTAATTGGGTGCGAACCACTTAGTCTTGCTGCATCTCCCATGTTTTAGTCATTCCCAGTTGATGAGGCTTAAGGCTAACATTACCTTTCAAGACTAATTCCACTAAGAATGCTCATCGTCCTCAAGTGACGATGTTCTGATAGCATTCGTCCGGAAAAGTTGTCCATTTGTGACGTTCAAACCGGATCAAAGTGGATTTCTGATAATTAAATCCGATCCTGGTCTCTTCGAAACGATTAACGAAATAGGCCAATATTGATTGTCAGTTATTTAACTATCAAATAACATCCATAAGCAGTCACTAATCCATTATTTATTATTCTTTAAAACATTCATTTAAAATATCTTTACAAAGATATATATTCAGTCTCTTTCACATTTATCAATATTTGAAAAAAAATTCTGAATACTTGTTTCCATAATAGGATATTTCCACCCGTGCCTCATTTCAACATGTAGTGAAATATTTCCAACTTCGACTTATAATCCATTGCTTAGATAATATCTCAATATAAATCCTTTATCTCTAAATATTTTCATAAAAAACCTTAATTTCATCACATAGGAAAATATTCTAAATCCATTTCCCGAAATCATTTCTAATATCAATACTTACGATTTACCTTATCCTATATCTTACATTTGCGGAATTTATATTAATTCCCTTTTATCTTTTCCAAGGTCGATTATAATCACTTATAATTTCGCCTATCCATTTACAACTTCTAAAATCATATCTGTTTTCACATCTTGAGAGAGTTTATAAATAAATAAATAATTTAAATCATTCAAGACTATAAGCATATATAAAATAAATATTTTAAAGAATAATAATTTTTTTTAAACATATTCAAATAATTTTTTGAAACATCAAACACTTTCAAAATAAAACATTAATAACTCATTTTTCAATCCATCCTTAATTAAAACTAATTGATTTACAAAACTTGTTATAAAAGTTAGAATTTATTTCAATAAGAACTTATATTTGAATAATCCACTTTTTGAAATATCCCAATATTAACTAGTTTAAAATTTCATAGTTAAACAAATAAATTTTCCTTTTAAAACAAACTTAATTTCTGAATATATATATATATATACATATACATGAATGTGTATTAAAAATAAAATTCTCAATAACCCATTCCAATATATAAATCCCTCTCGGTTCACAACACATCGATTTCCTTTCCAACTCCCTAACCATTTCACTTTTCAAAAATAGATTCTACTATTTTTCCCAGGAACTATTCACATATCTCGGTATAAATTCACACTATGAATTTTTATTCCAATTTATCAACAATTATTATTTCCCTTATTTATAAACATCGTTTATAAATTTTATGACTCCTTTGGGTTTTACTTGTCTATAAAACTGATTCCTTTATAAAATCTCATTTTTATAAGTCCATTTCTTAATAATTTCCATATATTTCACAATTCTATTTAAATTAACGATTTCAACTTTTTTCATATTTTCCAGAATATCACTTAAAAATTCCATTGTCAAAATCATTCATATAATTAATATTTCTTAAATTCTAATTAAAACATTTTATGAATAGTTAAGTCCAATTCCAAATCAAAATTTTATTTTACCCAAATCAATCTCTTTTAAAATAACCAAATTTCTGTATAATATTTTTATATTCAAAATCTCCTTTTAATTCCTTCAAAATTTCAAAAATAATATTTATGGTATTTAAACTATCAAAATTAAAGCCAGTGCTATTATAGCATCCAATAATTCAAATCACAACAACCATCTATAAAAAATTATACTAACACATCATATATCATTAAATATGAAATTAAAATCACATTTTTGAGGAATCCAGTTGGATCCTTCCAACCTGTTTTCCTGCATCCGCAGATGTTAATACATCATAAAAATACCAAATCCCACTTCGAGGGGGTTATTGCAGTATATGGGGTCATCCGCTATTATGCGGGACGCATAGGGTCTCATCCGTTCCAATCGGTGGAAAATATATCCAACTACTAATATATATTACTACTACATATATATATATATATATATATATAACATCCAAACTGATAATAATTTATAAATTCAAACAGCATTCAATAATTAATTTCAACCATTAGAAATTAAATTTGGTAATCCAAATGAGTGAGAATTTCTCACCTTGATTTTATTTGCAATCCATTCTAATTTTAAGTCCATTGCATCGCCTAAGTCATTATGGATCCAACAACGTTGTTTCTTGCGAATTTCCGACCTTATACAAGCGAATTACGGATTTTATTAACATCGAGATAATTAAATATTTTGAATTAAAGTTAACTTAAAATTTTAAACTATTTTAACTAATTAAATTCCCTTTCTGAAACCACATACAATGATAAAAATCATCTATATAAATTCCAGAAATCTAAATTTTATATAAACTTTCCAAATCAAGATATTTAAAATTCCTGTTTCAAAAATCTTATTTATTTTCTTTATTCTTTCTCTACGCATTCTATTTTTAATCATGTAATCAATAAATAAACTGCAACATTAACTAAGAGGTTACCCTTGAATCAACGGTTAAACCCTCACTACATCAACATCATCTTCATTGTACTCACCAAGTTCGCTGCCTCTAATTGAATCTATACGCGGCCTCATTCCTACCGGCGTCTGCCCTACCGACCACAGCCTCCTGGAACAACTACCTCACCTCCCCAATAAGCTTCCAAGCGACCAAGACTAAATCGCGAATCACCACCAGTCGCACCTCTGCCCGCCGTCGCCACCAAACCCAAAACTTAACGACTATCGACCCCTCGTCAAAAACTAACAACGAATGAGTTACAGCCTCCATCCCCTTACATTGCCGCTGCGCTCAAGATGAGCAAGAAGCACTACGATCCTCTTGCGTTTTGATTTTTGATCGATACTTCGTTTTTCCTTTTTGAACGAACTCAAGCGAATTTCATTTTTCTCTCTTTATAATTGAAGTGCTTTTTGATTTTTGAAAGGGGAAGACGCGATTTTAACGAAGGGGTATAGGGCTTTGAATGTAATATGTGGTGTGTTTGAATAGGTAAATGGGTACAGTGATAGGATGTAATAACAACTGAAAAGAAAGTTTGACTAGACATTATTTTAACTATAATTTTAAAATATCTTGATTTTCGCGACTTAAAATCTCAAACCCCTATCGGGACGTGCCGCCAGACATTTATAATGTTATACCCCATTCCAAATACAATGGAAAAGGTTTCGAGTCCAAATTCGATCGTATGGAGAAGAAAGCTTTTTGGACCCATAAATTTCGATATTTGTTCAACACGTTTCTACCCCGTACGACCAAACGGAAATCCCAAATGCTATGAAATTTGAAATCCGATAATAATACCCTATTGCGGATCTGATAGAACTAGTTTCATCAAATTCCAAGATTGTTCCCCGGATCGCTATGTTAACGCATCGATTAAATCGACGATTTTCAAAATTTACGAAATCACTTGAAATTTTCAGTTTTAAAAAACTTATTAACTAATTTAAAACTCCAAATTCTATGTTTAAACCATCTAAATATTCAAAATCAAATGATGAAAAATCCGGGTCGTTACACTCCTTCTCTTAAGAGAATTTCGTCATCGAAATTGCTAAGGCAGGAAAATGCTTCAACCTATTAACTCAACAAACCCCACTTAGTTAAAACTTGACATCCACTTTCCTAAACCCTTAAGTTTTATTCTGACATTTAGTTTCCACTTTTGATTCAAATTCCTTTCTTTCAATTTCAATTCAAAAATCAAACTTTCGTTACAAAAATTCTCAATATTTTTCTAACACCCTAAATTTCTGATTTTTTTTGGTGGAGTCTCCCTTTTACGGATAGCCTTTTGCAATATGACAAGAGAGATAAAAACATATACATCGACCCACATGGTCGAAAAACACAATATATATAAATATTTATATCTATCGCGGTATTTAATCCGAAAACGTACCTTATATTAGCGTTTTTAAGCAAGCGGCTTATTTAATATGCAATTGCGCAATCTAAACCTAGCCCAATAGCCTCTGGGTACCTATGCTTACTCAATTTAAACCACGTAAGTATCAAAACATCAAATTCAACAACATTTCACTTTTTTCCACTAGTTAAACACAATATTTCATATCTAAACATTTTAGCATATATTTATAAGTCATTATATGGTTCCAATACTAATTTAATTACTTCCAATCGATCCATATATCATTTCATTCAATTCAAATGGTTCATAACCCAATTTACTTGCATTCAATTCACACCCAACAAACCCATATCCATTCCAAATTGATTTAAAAATCAATTTACTCAGTTCCTATTAATTTATAGAAGTTTATTTACTTCCGTTTACATCAAACGACAAGGCAAATTCAATGATATTTATTTAATAGAATAATCATTTAAGCTTATCTCTATTTTAAATTGATTCCAAATCAATTCATATTCAATTGTATTCTATTTCAGATTTGTTCACAATCAATTCAACTGCCTTATATTCATATCCACATTCATTACTTTCAAATCCATTTTACAAAGCTCAGAATCATTTCATGCTAACTTATTAAATAACCATTTCACAATTTATTTGAGCCAAGCTTTCATTCAACAATATTAATTTAAGTTAATTTATTTTATTTCCAATTAATTCAACACTATAACTTAAGTTTGTTTCCCTTTCCATCAAATTCCAATTCAAATTTTTTGTTTTATTTTCATTCAATCAAATTCCATTCCATTTACTAATTAATTTAATTAGTTCATTCACCCAATCCACTTCAAACTCAGCTACAAGCTCGAATTCATTTTAAACAATATCCAAGGCCATACTCAATTTATTTACACTTAAACTGAATATATTTATAACTCAAGTCATTTCTATTTCAATCCAATTCCATTTTATTCGTTCACATTTCCAATTATATTTAATTCGCTTATAATTAAATCGAACTTTATTTATAACTCAAGTTTCACATTTCAATTTATTCAATTCCATTCAATCCAAGTCCCATTCCAATATCAGAATCGCTATTTAATTCTTCTAATTGGTTTGCCTTTATTTTATATCCAATCCTATTTTAATTTAATTTCAATTTCTTTTAACCAACATCTCAAAACCATATTCGAGTTATTCATCCTTAAATTATATTCCATTCCAAACAAATTTATTTTTAATTCATTCAATTTAACCAAGAAAGAATTCAATTCCAATTTCAAATTTTTCCACACTTCCTTACTTATATTTATTTGTTACATTCACTTATTCATTTTCAATTCAATTCATTTAATTAGTTCACTTTACTAATTTATTCCATTTTACTTTGCTTGAGTTAACTCACCATTTCATTTATTTATCCCATCAAATTCATTCAATTCACCATCAATTAAATTTCTAAAATTTTATTCATTCAACTTAACTTAAGTTGAATTCCATTTAATTTTATATCTAAATCTTAATCGATACCATTTTCAATCCAATATTATTTAACTTAGCTCAAGTTAAATTTTATTCATTATAACTTACTCAAGTTAAACTTTATTTCCAACAATTTCTATAATTTTATTTAAAATCATTCGCCATTTATAAGTTCATAACCTATTTTCTGCTAATCTAGAACATTTAATAAGGATTTCAAAATTCAAATACCCGGTATTTTTTTCAAATCACTTTGAAATCAAATGCACACACACACACACACACACACACATAATTTTTTTGGTTTAACCAACCACTTCCTTGAATTTTCAAAATCAACCTGATTTTTTTTTGAAAATAATTCCTTTAAGAATTTCTAAAGCGCCACTTGTTTTCCCTAGAAATCTCCATATCAAATCACCCTGTTAGCGATCCGTCACTTAAAAACTCGAAAATGAATACCGATGATGCGGTCGTCATCGCCAGAATTATCTCCCATTGGCTGAAGTGAGCTTAGTGCTTCATCACTTCCAAATCCATTTTAAACCATTTTTATTTTAAAAATATTTTCAAAATAAAACCAATTTCATTTCCATAACACTTCTAGAAATATTTTCCAAACCTTTCGGGTTTTAATTGCCTGGATTCGGTTTGAATTCATTTTAATTATAATTCGCTTGTATCATCCATACTTATACAAATTTCCATTTGGTTATATATAACCATTACAAATTTGTAATCTTGTTTTGGTTATAACATTCAAACATGTCAATTTGTAATATAATAATTTCAGAAAATTATTTCTTTTGTATCAAAATATAATTTAGGTAAAATTATTTCATTTGCTCGCTTCAAAACCATACTTTGTTATTTTATCATGTTCATGTGTTTAGAAACTCCTACCGATTTAGTGGCGTCCCATTACTCGACCTGGATTTTTATGCTACTCACAGATAAATCAACACAATATAAACATTTTATATTCACTAATAAATACGTGCTCATATCTATTGATACACTCAAAGTCATTCTAGGGAACTACCGACCCTTTCTCTAATGAGTAATCCCAACCGAAGCCAAGGTTCTCACTTAACCTTCAGCACTGATACTAAATGTAAAGGCGCGTATCTCCATACCCTTTGAGTCGACCATAATTCACATCATTTCAACTCAATTTGAATGGAAATACGAATCTTTATGGGTGAAGAAGAAAAAGGTAGAAGACAATAGAAACAATAACACAGAATCTCACAAACGCAGTGGAACAAAATATAATATATAATAAAAGATTTTAAATACAAGAACTGTAATGTTGATATACATATCATTATCAGATTACAATAGACAATAACCAATCTGGACAGTTTAATAACTTGTCCTCACATAGCAGAAATACAAATCAAGTACGGAAATACGTCTTTGTCATACAGCTCGTCTTCTGAGCTCCATAGCATATTATCTTGAATCTGTAATACTCGGTCTGACCTGAGCATTATAATAAAATAACACCCGAGTCAGTCTGGAAACAAGCATAAAAAAACACACTCAATTTGAATTATTAAAGTTATCAAAATCCTTTAAAAAAACAAAGGTATCTTGTAAGACCACGTTACACATAAAAATGACGAGTTATTCTCTTATGATAACCAAAACGTTTTATAGAAAATTCAGTGATATTATAATAGTGTCTGTACAAACACTTATTCAAATAGCCAAAATTATTACAATAATTAAATTCCAGCATACTAGGCTCTATAAACAAAATTGTAAAAGTTGGTATTTGAGAATGGATTTCATATAATGACTAGGCTGCTGGGGTACCGCCCATCACAGTACACCTCTAGAAAAATGTATCGAGGACCATGCCAAGATCCCCTACTACACAAGATAGGCCTACCCCTAACTGGATAGAACCGAATATGTTATTACCCCGGTTTTCCCACACTTAAAAATCGAGCGATCCCTTTTTCACGCACAACCATATCCATAATTTATATATATTTCTGAGGGTGTCTAAAAAAGTGATAACATACCCTAATTAGGTGCGACCCACTTAGCCTTACTGCATCTCCCCTGTTTTAGTCATTCTCGGTTGATGAGGCTTGAGGCTAACATTACCTTTCAAGAACAATTCCACTTAGAATGCTCATCGTCCTCCAATGACGATGTTTTGATAGCATTCATCCGTACAAGTTATCTTGGGTTTGGACAAACTGAATCACCATCTTCACTATCCTCATGGTATCTATTCGTGATGTTCAAACCGGATTGATGTGGTTTTTGGATAATTAAACCTGATCCCGGTCTCTTCGAAACGATTAACGAAATTGGCCAATATTGATAGTCGGTTATTTATCTATCAAATAACATCCACAAGCGATCACTAGGACATTATTTATAATTCTTTAAAACATTCATTTCAAAATATCTTTACAAAGATATATATCAAATCTCTTTCAAATTTATCAATATTTGAAAAAAAAAATCCGAATACTTGTTTCCATAATAGGATATTTCCACCCATACCTCACTTCAACACTAAGTGAAATATTTCTTACTTCGACCTATTGTGACGACCGCCCATGACTCCCGCACCAAAACAAGGAAATAATGCGCTGAATGGCGTGCCAGGCAGCCATGGGTGACCGTCAAGGGTAGAATAAACATCGCAGAATCTATCGCATAACTCACAGCGCATGGATAAAATACAATAGAGAAATATATGTATAGTGAAGCTTCGTAACCGAATATCATCAAATAAGCATCTTAGAAGTTTGATACAATCATCAGAACAGTCAATACATCAAAACCTCACTACAAAGCACTCAAAGTATATACAGCGGAACACCCAGTACATAATATGAAATAATATGCAAAAGCCTCCTGCTCGTCTTCATCATCATCAACGTAGATCTCCAAGAACAGCACCTGTCACCTGCTACCTAGTCTGCCCATCCCAACATGGATGGACAGCCCAAGGTAATAAGAGGAGACATAAAACCTTGAGTCAGACAAAGTCTTAGTGAGCAGTAAATCAACTATCAAGCATACCAAAAGATCATAAGGGATAAAAGGAATAGGAACCAAACCATCCCACTCCGCCTCTTTCTACAGTGATAGCCCCCAGACACACACTAAGGAGAAGCAAGCATAACATGGCAGACAATTAAAGTAAAGCAATAATCATTCGAGTCAAGGTCGATGTCTTCCAAATACAAACCCCCAAGGCCTAAACCAAGATCAGATAAGCACCCGGAAAACACCGCTCTTGAGACCGAATGATGATACAACCCAAACGTCCAAACATCCATGACTCTGGCTATCACTGTTATCATTGCCTTGATTTCATCGTTAGTCGAATGACCACCTGTCAAGGGCTAATGGTAACCCCGGTTCTAGACATAACTCCGCACGTCGTCGCAGCCCGTGCCTAGGAATTTTCGCAACTACCCAGAGTACTAGCACGTCGTCGCAGCCCGTGCTTGGAACGTCGTCGCAGCCCGTTCCAACGTACTCTTGCTTTGAGCATGCTAGAACCTTCAACAACGATGAGATCTCAGCCTCCTAGTCATCCTCCTCGACGACTATTTCCATACTAGCTCAAGCGCCTCTCAAGCTAACCATTATCAACCAACTCGCATCGCATCATCGAGTTATCAACATGCTTGGGATGATCCCGTCTGGATTAAACCAAGGCTATCTCACATCATGCTTCGCTTTATCGCATCATAGCAAAGTCTCATCTCAACATCATGGCTTGCCTCATCGCATCATGGCAAAGTCCCATCTCAACATCATCTAATCCATACATATGAGCTTCAACATCCGCTTCATATGCCACAAGCAGCTTTCCTTATTCAAGAGCCTTTCCACTTAGCTTTTGAATCATCATCAACCGACTAGATCAAATCAAGCTATATATCAACTAATCAATCAAATCAAACATTAATCCAAGCAATCAATCATTCAAACAAGATTTAAATAAACAATTACAATGATAATGGCAATTTCGTAAATAAATGAGCATAGATCTAACATACATGAATCATGGGTTTTTAGCATAGATCTAACAAATATAAATCATGGGTTTTGTCTCTTCAACTTGATAAATGAACTTGTATAAGTAAACATCTTCATGAGTAGTGGATCTACACTTGGATCTAAGGGAAAAAAATGCATAAAATCACTATCTACAACACTCCAACAAACCACCAAACCAATATACTCCTTTGGGTCCGCATGAGAGATAACCACCACTCACCGAATCACCCAAACACTTCAAAAACTAATCACTTCAGATCTGGACAGCAAGGATTCAAGCTTGATTCGTCGAAATCCCGCTTGAAACGATGAAATCTAGCTTCGTTGGATGAAGATCTTCAACTTTGGCTCTTGGATCTTCGATCTTGATCTTCGATCTTGGATGGATGTTAGAACTAGATTAGAGTGGAGAAAAGAAGATGAAGAAATATTGTAGTCGAGCTCTCAAAATGGCAGCACTTCGTCGCTTCCAAAAACCGGTGCCAAAAAGTGAGCCAAACCCCTCTATTTATAGGCTGAAAATCTCTAACCCGTTCGCCCCTTAAGTCGGCCGCCGACTCATCCCCTAAGTCGTTCGCGACTTAGCCTTGCCGACTCACGACTCAACAATCCTCTGCCGACTCAAGCCAACACGACACAACACACACATGCAGGTTAACTGTGCCGCGACTTAACTCAACCCCGAGACACGCGAGTTAGCGCTCGGCCGACCTAACAACTTAACTATCACCACTAACCCGTAAACGAGTTACGAGTTACGACTCAACTCATATACGAGTCACGACTTAACTACACATGCCGTCCTAACACTAAGCCGGCCCAATCCACTAACCCTTAACTCGGTAACTCTGCTAACTCGTTAGCTCACTAACCCGCTAACACACTAGCCTCACTAACTCTTAAGTCGTTCAGTTCTTAACCCGGCCAAACCTAACCTGTTAACTCCTATAACTCGGCCATACGAGTTAATCCTTATCTCGCCCACTAGTTAACTCGTTAACTATTATGACTTGGTCAACATACTAACACGCTAACTCGTCCCAGCCACTAAGTCGCTAACCTTTCTAACCCGATAACTCGTAACTCGCTAATATCACTATCTTGAGTTGTCTTCCCAATCTAACTTCCACGCAACTCAAACAACATACGAGTTATCCTCCCTTACGACTTAGGCTAAGGACGACATAAACAACACTAACGACCTAGAATTCTACGATATATCGACACGTAAAATACGGGTCGTTACATTCTCTCCCCCTTAGGAATTTCGCCCCCGAAATTCCAAGCAAACAAGAGCAATCAAAATTATTCCGCATGCCTACCATCCGTAGCAATCAACAAACCATGCATCCAATTCTAGCCTAGCATGCAGAATTCTATGATTAGAACAAGTTACAAATTCATGAGACGTCACGACACCTTAGGGCCATACCTTGAAGAGTTCAGGATGAGCTGCCTTCATCCTCTCTTCCTCCTCCCACGTACAGTCGTTAACATCATCACTCCATTGTACCTTGAGCAACGTAATCATCTTCCTCCTAAGCTGTTTCGTGTCGGTTTCAACAACACGATGCGGCTTACGAGGTCTCGTAACCACTGGATCAACCTCCAAGTCATCACAGCTATCAGCAGAAACCACCGTATTCGAGTCATGCACATACTTCCGTAGATAAGATACATGAAAGACATTGTGCACACCCGCCATCTTCTCCGGTAACTCCAATCTATAAGCGAGCTTTCCAATTCGCTCGATAATCGGGAATGGTCCAACAAATCTCGGAGTTAACTTTCCTTTCTTCCCGAATCTAATAACATTCTTCAGTGGAGAAATCTTCACAAAAACCATATCACCTACGACGAATTCTAAATCCTTACGACGATTATTGGCATAACTTTTCTGACGATCTTGGGCTGCCTTCATTCGTTGCCGAATGATCCCTATACAATCTGAAGTCTGTCGAATCATCTCTGGCCCAAGTACCAATTTTTCTCCAGTTTCCAACCAACATGTCGGAGAGTTACACGGTCTTCCATACAGTGCTTCATATGGTGCCATACCAATACTTGACTGATAACTGTTATTATATGCAAATTCCACCAAATGAAGGTGATCTTCCCATGATCCTCCGAAGTCCAAAACACAAGCTCTGAGAAGATCTTCCAAAACTCGGTTGACTCTCTCAGTCTGACCATCTGTTTGAGGGTGATAAGCTGTACTCAAACACAACTTAGTTCCCAAAACTTCCTGGAAGCTCTTCCAAAATCCACTAGTGAACAATGGGTCTCGATCGCTCACTATACTCTTCGGAATACCATGGAATCGAACTATCCACTTAACATACAACTCAGCCAACTTCGATGCAGTCCTAGTTGATCGAACAGGAATGAATCTTGCACTCTTGGTCAACCGATCTACTATGACCCAAATCCCTTCATTTCCTGCTTTTGTTCTAGGTAGACCATCGATAAAATCCATCGATATTTGCTCCCACTTCCATGTAGGAACTTCCAACGGCTGAAGCAATCCACTTGGCTTCTTCTGTTCAGCTTTTACCAACTGACAGTTCATACATTTGGAAATAAAATTTCCAACGTCCTTCTTCATACTTTCCCAGTAATAGGTTCTCTTCATATCCCGATACATCTTATTTCCTCCTGGATGAATTGTCAACTTCGAGTGATGACTTTCCTTCAGAACTTCATCTCTCAATTTATCTATATCGGGAACAACTAGTCGTCCTTGCTTCCGAAGCCAACCCTCTCGATCGACCTCGAATCCTTTATCCTTCTCTGGTTCCAATCCAGATTCCAAATCACGGATAATCTTGACAAGCTTATCGTCTCGCTTTTGGCTCTCGCCAATCCTTTCCACAAGAGTAGGTCTTATCGATAAGTTTGCCAACATTTCAGGTTCCAATTCACATCTAGGTCTGAAGTCAAATCCAGCTAAATACTCGAGACTCTTCCATTCTGAAAACATGGCTCCCAATCCTGCATGTCTTCGACTCAACGCATCAGCTACTGTGTTACCTTTTCCCGGAGTATAAGCTATACCAAAATCATATGATGCTAAAAACTCTAGCCATCGTTGCTGTCGAAGATTCAAATCCTTTTGGGAGAACAGATACTTCAACGACTTATGATCTGTAAACAACTCGAATCTAACTCCCAATAGATAATGTCTCCACATCTTCAAAGCAAAAACAATTGCCGCTAACTCCAAATCATGAGTCGGGTAATTCCTTTCATGCGGCTTCAGTTGTCGACTTGCATATGCAACAACTTTATTCTTCTGCATTAGTACTGCTCCAAGTCCAGTACCACATGCATCGGTGTAAACCACCATCTCATCATTCCCACTTGGAATAGTCAAAACAGGAGTATTCGTCAGTCGCTCCTTCAGGATTACGAAAGCTTGCTCACACTTATCATCCCATCTGAACACTTGGTTCTTTTTCGTCAATCCTGTTAACGGTGCGGCTATCTTGGAAAACCCTTTGATAAACCGTCGATAATATCCAGCTAATCCAAGAAAACTTCTCACATCAGATGCATTCTTAGGTCTAACCCAATCCTGGATCGCTGCCACCTTAGCGGGATCAACCGCTATTCCATTTCCAGAGATAACATGGCCTAAGAATCTCACTTCACTCTTCCAGAAGTGACACTTCGAAAACTTAGCCTTCAGCTGATGCTTCCGTAAGATTTTCAAAACAATACACAAGTGCGTCTTGTGCTCTTCCTCAGTTCTGGAATAAATCAGAATATCATCCACGAACACAAGCACGAACTTATTCAACTGATCTCTAAACACTCTATTCATAAGATCCACAAAATATGCTGGTGCGTTAGTCAATCCAAACGGCATTACCAGCCACTCATAAAAACCGGATGGTGTCCTAAAAGCAGTCTTCGGCACACTATCCTTTGCCACTCTCAACTGGTGAAATCCCGTTGCCAAATCCATCTGAGAAAACACCTTAGCATCGTGAAGCTGATCAAACAAGTCATCTATTCTTGGCAATGGATACTTGTTCTTCTTAGTCACTTTATTCAGCTCACGATAATCCACACACAACCTCAACGATCCATCCGCTTTGGTTGCGAACACAACTGGTGCACCCCATTCGGACACACTACGCCGAATGAATCCTTTCTGCAAAAGGTCATCAACTTGCACCTTCAACTCTTGTTGCTCCCTAGGCGCCATCCGCCTAAGAGGCATCACAACAGATCTGGCTCCCTCAACTAGATCGATACGAAACTCGATCTCCCTATGCGGCGGTAATCCTTTGACTTCGTCAAAGACATCCTCAAATCCATTCACAATAGGCACCGATGATAGTCCATCCCGTGGAACAACCAGCGAATACATGAAGCTCATGAAGACGCCTTCCTCATGCTTACATCGTATCACAACCTTTCGCCCTTCCTCATTCCCGACTGTCACCTCCAGCCTCTCACAATCAATCCTTACCGCATACTTCCTAAGCCAGTCCATACCCAAAATAATTCCGAACCCCGCAAAGTTCAGAACAAAACAATCACAATCAAAAGAGCAATCATAACTCGACACAACTAGACCACGGCATATCATACACAAACATGACGAACCCCCAACTGGATTAGTCACAACCAATGGCCTATCAACAATATCCGGTTCCAAACCTAACCGGCCTACAAGATCATCACAAACAAAAGAATGTGACGCTCCAGTATCAAACAACACTCTAACTGGAACACCACAAATGGAAAGAGTACCTTGAACCACCACACTCTTCCCTTTCTCTTCAGCAGTAAGAGCTTTTGAAAACGACGGCACAGCTCCCAAAGCATAAGCTTGCACAATCTGCCTGTCCTTCCTCGGTTCTGGACAATCTTTCCTGAAATGCCCTGGCTTGTCACAGTTGTGGCATTTCGCCGGCGCCTTTGGATTCCTACAATCCTTGGAGAGATGGCCCTTCTGCTGGCAATTATAGCAAGTCATTTCGCCCCTCGGCTTCTTCTGGCCATCCTTACCCTTCTGTTGCTGTTGCTTCCTCTTCTTGTTTCCACCCTTCTGTGGCTTAAACCCTTCCTTGGTTACAGCAACAACAGAACTCTCCCTAGGAAACAAACTCTCATGCCTGAGAGCTTTCTCCACAAGCTTCTCAAACGGATCGTCCAGATGATCCACCAACTGTCTTCCAAGATAAGCATCCAAACCGGTCACAAACTTCTCATTTTTCTGATAGGGAGAATCAATATACGATCTGGCATACTTGGACAAAGCTTCAAACTCAGAAACATACTCCAGAACTGATCTTCCACCTTGCTTGAGTTCCACAAACTTCTTAAACAAGACAGATTTCTGAGCCGTAGAGATGAACTTAGCTTCAAATCTAGCTTGGAATTGCTCCCAAGTAATCTCCTCCTCCGGAGTATCAATGGTGATAGAATTCCACCAATCCGAAGCTCTCCCTTGAAGTTGCCTTGATGCAAGCTTCCTCTTAGTTGCATCCTCGATTCCCAAATCACCAAAGATCCTCCTACAAGCATCAATCCATCTTTGTACTTCAATAGTTGATTCCGTTCCCAAGAAAACCTTTCCCCCAAGAGAAGTATAGTCCTTGCAAAGCTTAGAAAAATCCACCGGTCTTGGAGCTTGAACTTGAACTCCAACATCTACTGATGACCCCGAAGCTGGTATCCTCCTCATAATCGAAGTAATCATGGCCTCAAACATAGGAGCATAATCAGCAGCTTCCCTAGCAGCACGGCCTTCCCTAGCAGCTGGTCTCCCCCTTCGACTCATCCTTAATATCTACAAAAAGGAATGACTTAGAACACCTTGAGAAACAACTGCATAAGGAGTTCAAATCCTTCTAAACTACTATATTATATATAGTAATCATTCATCAAAATACAATTACGTCTCTCATACGTAGTTACGTCAGCGAGCGTTGGCTAAAATCGATTAACCAAAGCTTTGATACCAAATGTGACGACCGCCCATGACTCCCGCACCAAAACAAGGAAATAATGCGCTGAAAGGCGTGCCAGGCAGCCATGGGTGACCGTCAAGGGTAGAATAAACATCGCAGAATCTATCGCATAACTCACAGCGCATGGATAAAATACAATAGAGAAATATATGTATAGTGAAGCTTCGTAACAGAATATCATCAAATAAGCATCTTAGAAGTTTGATACAATCATCAGAACAGTCAATACATCAAAACCTCACTACAAAGCACTCAAAGTATATACAGCGGAACACCCAGTACATAATATGAAATAATATGCAAAATCCTCCTGCTCGTCTTCGTCATCATCAACGTAGATCTCCAAGAACAGCACCTGTCACCTGCTACCTAGTCTGCCCATCCCAACATGGATGGACAGCCCAAGGTAATAAGAGGAGACATAAAACCTTGAGTCAGACAAAGTCTTAGTGAGCAGTAAATCAACTATCAAGCATACCAAAAGAGCATAAGGGATAAAAGGAATAGGAACCAAACCATCCCACTCCGCCTCTTTCTACAGTGATAGCCCCCAGACACACACTAAGGAGAAGCAAGCATAACATGGCAGACAATTAAAGTAAAGCAATAATCATTCGAGTCAAGGTCGATGTCTTCCAAATACAAACCCCCAAGGCCTAAACCAAGATCAGATAAGCACCCGGAAAACACCGCTCTTGAGACCGAATGATGATACAACCCAAACGTCCAAACATCCATGACTCTGGCTATCACTGTTATCATTGCCTTGATTTCATCGTTAGTCGAATGACCACCTGTCAAGGGCTAATGGTAACCCCGGTTCTAGAAATAACTCCGCACGTCGTCGCAGCCCGTGCCTAGGAATTTTCGCAACTACCCAGAGTACTAGCACGTCGTCGCAGCCCGTGCTTGGAACGTCGTCGCAGCCCGTTCCAACGTACTCTTGCTTTGAGCATGCTAGAACCTTCAACAACGATGAGATCTCAGCCTCCTAGTCATCCTCCTCGACGACTATTTCCATACTAGCTCAAGCGCCTCTCAAGCTAACCATTATCAACCAACTCGCATCGCATCATCGAGTTATCAACATGCTTGGGATGATCCCGTCTGGATTAAACCAAGGCTATCTCACATCATGCTTCGCTTTATCGCATCATAGCAAAGTCTCATCTCAACATCATGGCTTGCCTCATCGCATCATGGCAAAGTCTCATCTCAACATCATGGCTTGCCTCATCGCATCATGGCAAAGTCCCATCTCAACATCATCTAATCCATACATATGAGCTTCAACATCCGCTTCATATGCCACAAGCAGCTTTCCTTATTCAAGAGCCTTTCCACTTAGCTTTTGAATCATCATCAACCGACTTGATCAAATCAAGCTATATATCAACTAATCAATCAAATCAAACATTAATCCAAGCAATCAATCATTCAAACAAGATTTAAATAAACAATTACAATGATAATGGCAATTTCGTAAATAAATGAGCATAGATCTAACATACATGAATCATGGGTTTTTAGCATAGATCTAACAAATATAAATCATGGGTTTTGTCTCTTCAACTTGATAAATGAACTTGTATAAGTAAACATCTTCATGAGTAGTGGATCTGCACTTGGATCTAAGGAAAAAAAAATGCATAAAATCACTATCTACAACACTCCAACAAACCACCAAACTAATATACTCCTTTGGGTCCGCGTGAGAGATAACCACCACTCACCGAATCACCCAAACACTTCAAAAACTAATCACTTCTGATCTGGACAGCAAGGATTCAAGCTTGATTCGTCGAAATCCCGCTTGAAACGATGAAATCTAGCTTCGTTGGATGAAGATCTTCAACTTTGGCTCTTGGATCTTCGATCTTGGATGGATGTTAGAACTAGATTAGAGTGGAGAAAAGAAGATGAAGAAATGTTGTAGTCGAGCTCTCAAAATGGCAGCACTTCGTCGCTTCCAAAAACCGGTGCCAAAAAGTGAGCCAAACCCCTCTATTTATAGGCTGAAAATCGCTAACCCGTTCGCCCCTTAAGTCGGCCGCCGACTCATCCCCTAAGTCGTTCGCGACTTAGCCTTGCCGACTCACGACTCAACAATCCTCTGCCGACTCAAGCCAACACGACACAACACACACACGCAGGTTAACTGTGCCGCGACTTAACTCAACCCCGAGACACGCGAGTTAGCGCTCGGCCGACCTAACAACTTAACTATCACCACTAACCCGTAAACGAGTTACGAGTTATGACTCAACTCGTATACGAGTCACGACTTAACTACACATGCCGTCCTAACACTAAGCCGGCCCAATCCACTAACCCTTAACTCGGTAACTCTGCTAACTCGTTAGCTCACTAACCCGCTAACACACTAGCCTCACTAACTCTTAAGTCGTTCAGTTCTTAACCCGGCCAAACCTAACCTGTTAACTCCTATAACTCGGCCATACGAGTTAATCCTTATCTCGCCCACTAGTTAACTCGTTAACTATTATGACTCGGTCAACATACTAACACGCTAACTCGTCCCAGCCACTAAGTCGCTAACCTTTCTAACCCGATAACTCGTAACTCGCTAATATCACTATCTTGAGTTGTCTTCCCAATCTAACTTCCACGCGACTCAAACAACATACGAGTTATCCTCCCTTACGACTTAGGCTAAGGACGACATAAACAACACTAACGACCTAGAATTCTACGATATATCGACACGTAAAATACGGGTCGTTACACCTATAGTCCATTACTTAGATAATACGTCGATATAAATCCTTCATCTCTAAATATATTCAAAAAAAACCCTCCACATAGGAAAATATTCTAAATCCATTTCCTGAAATCATTTGTAATATCAATACTTAGGAGTTTCCTTATCCTATCTCCTATATTTTCGAAATTTATATTAATTCCCTTTTACCTTTTCCAAGGTCGATTATACTCACTTATAATTTCATCTATCCATTTACAACTTCTAAAATCATATCCGTTTTCACATCTCGAGAGAGTTTATAAATAAATAATTTAAATCATTCAAGACTATATGTTTATATAAATTAAGTATTTTAAAGAATAATAATTTATTTTTTTAAACATGATCAAATAATTATTTGAAACATCAAACACTTTTTAAATAAAACATTAATCACTCATTTTTCAATCCATCCTTGATTAAAACTAATTGATTTACAAAACTTGTTACAAAATTTAGAATTTGTTTCAATAAGAACTTATATTTGAATATCCACTTTCTGAAATGCCCCAATATTAACTAGTTTAAAATTTCATAGTTAAATAAATACAATTTTCCTTTAAAAAAATTAATTTCTATATATATATATATATAAAATTCTCAATAACCCATTCCAACCTATAAATCCCTCTCGCTTCACAACACATCGATTTCCTTTCCATCTCCTTAGCCATTTCACTTTCCAAAAATAGATTCTACTATTTTTCCCAAAAACTATTCGCATATCTCGGTATAAATTCGTCTATGTATTTTTATTCCAGTTTATCAACAATTAATATTTCCCTTATTTATTAACATCGTTTATAAATTTTGTAACTCCTTTGGATTTTACTTGTTTATAAAACTGATTCCGTTTATAAAATCTCATTTTTATAAATCCATTTCTTCATAATTTTCATATATTTCACAAATCTATTTAAATTATCGATTTCAACTCTTTTTCATATATTACAAATTACCACTTTAAATTCCACTGTTAAAATCCTTTACATAATCAATATTTTCTTAAATTCTAATAAAACATTTTACGAATAGTTAGGTCCAATTCCAAATCAAATTTTATTTTACCCAAATCACTCTCTTGTGAAATAACCAAATTTCTATATAATATTTTTATATTCAAAATCTCCTTTTAATTCCTTGAAAATTTCAAAAAATAATATTTATGGTATTTAAAATACCAAAATTAAGGCCAGTGCTACTATTGCATCTATTAATTCAAATCACAACAACGATCTATAAAATTTAAACTAACACATCGTATATCATTAAATATGAAATTAAAATCACATTTTGAGGAATCTAGTTGGATCACTCCAACCTGTTTCCCTGCATCCACCGATGTTAATACAATCACCAAAAACACCAATCCCACTTCGTGGAGGATATCACGATATATGGGGTCATCCGCTATTATGCGGAGTGCATAGGGTCCCGCCGCTTCAATCGGTGGGAAATATATCCAGCTACTAATATATATACTACTATATATATAACATCAAAAATGATAATAAGTTATAAATTCAACCAACATTCAATAATTAATTTCAATTATTTGAAATTAAATTCGGTAATCCAAATGAGTGAAAAAATTTCACCTTGATTTTATTTGCAATCCATTCAAATTTTAATTCCATTGCATAGCCTAAGTCATTATGGATCCAACACCGCTGTTTCTTGCGAATTTCCTACCTCGTACATGTAAATTACGGATTTTATTAACATCGAGATAATTAAATTTGTTTGAATTAAAGTTAAAATTTTATACTGTTTTAACTAATTAACTTCTCTATTTGAAACCACAAACATTGGTAAAAGAACTATTACAATTTTTATACATTACATCATTAGTGTACACACAAATCAATAACACAATACCGGACAGTTATAATAACTTGTCCACATAAAAGCTAACTATACAGCTTACCATACATAGTGGAATATAAGTCAGATACGTGATATACATCTCATCATCTAGCTCGTCTCCTGAACTCCATAGCATCCTATCATGTATCTATATACTCGATCTGACCCGAGCATTATAATAAAATAACACCCGAGTCAGTCTAAAAACCAGCGTGAGAAAACACACTCTGTTGAATTATTAAAGTTTTCGAAATCCTTTGAAATCAAAGGTATCTCGTAAGACCACGCCACAAATAAACATGCAGGGTTTTTACCTTACGATAACCAAAACTTTTTTTTATCAAATTCGTCTGATATTATAATAGTGTCTATAGAAAGTAAAATAGAATCTAGCTGAAATGCTTGCATCTCACATTCCAGCAATAGTTGGGCACAATCAAAAATGTACAGATGCTTATTAGAGATTGGATTCCATACAATGGCAGGGCTATGGGGTACCGCCTGTCACAGTACCTAGTCTAGAACAGCATACCGAGGACCACTCTTGATCCCCTGCAACACAAGACCGGAGCTACCCCTTACTTGATGGTCTGAATAAGATTACCCCATGGTTAGGATCAGCAACCGCCCATGTGACGCCCCACCTCTATACCCACGCTAGCCAAGAACACTCCGGAGTAGTGCTGTCAACTAGCACGGAGAATAAGGCTGTTGAGGAGCGACCATCCATGTAATTGCTTATCACACGGTGGCTATAAATAATCTTCGGAAACAAACATAGAAATAATCATATCACAAATCAGTCACAGATATCCATATCACAAAGGCGGAAGAAGATATGAATATATAACTAACACATGAAAGTGTACATCAGAGTAGTGGTCAATAAGATCCACGATAATACAAAAGAATAGCAACACGTGCTATACAAAAGAATACAACTATGAGTCTATATCTCAAGTGTATACAACAAAAACTGCTAATCTAACCAGTTAGCCAAAAGTCAGAGTGATGAATCCCTGGGAAGAAGTCAAGCAGAAGCACCTGTAACATCTCGGTCTGACCCGAGTATTATTTAAGAAAATAATAAACGGATCAGTCTAGCTATAAATATCAGATGACATGATATAACATAAAAGATATGGCATAAACATAAACATCCATAACGACATACCACTATAAGTATGTAAATAATGATCAACAGAAGATCAATCAATAAGAGATAATCAATATCACAAGAATCTTCTCAAAGATTCGAAGAGGACATCATACCCTAAACTTGTACTCATAACAAGTCAATGACATAAATTCCAGAAATCAACACGAGAAATCCAGAAATCATAAAAAGGGAAAGAGGCCTATTACATGACGGTCCGAAGACCATGGGGAGCTACCCCGCATGTGTGAATGGAATCACACAGATTGAGGTCAAGACTAACCAAAAAGCAGAAAGGTATGTGTGAATGGAATCACACAAGTGGTGTCTAGTCTAACCTTGCAATGAAAGAGACATCGCGCAATTGCTAGTCTAATTCATAAAGCGATCATCAAGATCAACGAGAAGTGTCAATTACACTAAGCTAGTAAATATAGAAGTTTAGCTTCATGTCCCATAACCACTTGCTTAACTTAAATATTTACGAACAAACTGTAAATCTTCACTAATAAAATTGTCACAAGAGGTTCAATCGAACAAGTCCAAGAATTAACCAACGAAGTGAACGCAAGCGTTTCATACCACTTGTTTTACTAAGTCGTTTAATTAGATTTCTCATCCGAGTGAGGTAAAGGCTTGTATATACTAATAGATTGGAAAACGGTTTAAGAAAAGAGCTTTGTTATTAAAAATAAAGTTGAAATTGTTTGTTAAAAGAGTTTTGATATTTACTACTAGTATTGAAATCTTTATATTATAAAGTGACAAAACACAGAAGCAATTGTAGAAACAATCAGTCACAAACATCGCATACGGAGATATGAATAAAATCCAAGGAAATCAGCTCAATGTTTTTCAGATAAGATCCCCTACGGAGGGAGGGTCCAGGGGGGGTGGCAACCCCCCAAGGTGGGGGTGCGGGGGCAACGCCACCGCTTACGGGGTTCGACCTGCCCGGTCAGGTCACGGGGGTCCAGGGGGCAGCGCCTCCGGCGGGGTGCGGGGCAGCGCCCCGTTCAAAACGGTGCGACCTAGTGAAGACAAAATGAGGTCTAACGACCTAACGACTCAAGGGTCTAACGACCTAAAAGTATTCGCGACTTAATGGGTTATAGGCCTAACTCGTGAGCGACCTACGAGATAGGCAAGTGGAACGACCTAAAGATGAATGGGTCGAACGACCTAACGTGAGCACAGGTAAAGCGACCTATCGGTCCAACGACCTAAGGGGAAAAGGCAACCTAGGTCTAACGACCTAACTGCTCGCGACCTAAGGGTCTAAAGGCCACGCGACCTAGAGAGAAAACAAGGTTAAGCGACCTAAGTTGGTTTGCGACCTAACGATATAAACGGTTGAGCGACCTAACGGTGCAACGACCTAAGGCCAAACGACTTAAGGGTTCCAGTGGAGAGCGACCTAAAGGAGACGCGACCTAAAAGAGGCGCGACCTAAAGGAGACGCAACCTAAATTAGGCGCGACCTAAAGGAGACGCGACCTAAAAGAGACGCGACCTAAAAGAGGCGCGACCTAAAAATATAAAGGTCATGCGACCTAGCGACCTAACTAAGTGCGCGACCTGGTGGGTAAGGAGGTCGAGCGACCTAATGTTCTTTGCGACCTAACGAGGTAGAGGGGACACGCGACCTAAAGGTACGCGACCTAAGAAAGTTCGCGGGCTAAGGATGAGCGACCTAAGGTCATACGACCTAGCTCCGAAGACATTAGAAAATGGCCAGAACGACCTATGACCTAAGGTCCATACGACCTACGACCTAAGGTCATACGACCTAACTCCGAAAACGTTAGAAATGGCCGAACTCCGAAGTGAATATTCAAGGCAGTGCGACTTAGCGCGATAACACGTGAACGACCTAAGGGTTAGGTCGCGAGCGACCTAAGTACTAGGTCGTGAACGACCTAACTCCGAACACGCGAAAAATGGTCAGAACGATCTAGGAGCTATCTCGTACGCGACCTACGACCTAAGACCCACACGACCTAACTCCGAACGACCTAAAAATGGCCAGAACGACCTAAATGCAGAAATTTCGCCAAAACGCCAAAAATCGGAGTTTTTCGCCAATCCAATCCAAACCAAAAGCAAATATTCATGCTAAAGTGATAGGGAATCATTCCCAACAACCCAATATAGTTATAGACTAGATTTGTGAGATAAAAATCTCACCTTTGCACTAAAATTTATGAAGATGAAGCTTGAAAGCAAGGAGAAGCAAGGAGAAGCAATCCAAAGCTTGAATCCAATATTTTCTACTTGAATTTGGAGTTGAATGTTGGATTTGCAATTGAATTTGTGCTTGGAGTTTTAATTTCCAATTCTTTTCACCATTAATTCCCAAGCTTGAGTTAGTTAGGAAATTTATGAAGAGTGAGGAGAAAGGGGTTGGAACTTGGGCTTAATAGGCTAAACTAACCCAAAGTCCAAAGCGGGAAAAGTTAGTGAAATTTCACTAACTCCAAACCTATCGATGTTTATACTTAAAAAAGTTGTAAACGACATTTCGAACTCAATGGAAGTGGTCTCGAGTCCTAATTTGACCATTTGCAAAAAGTAGCTTTTCGGACCAAAATCCGATTAACGAGTTAATATTTAAATACAAACTCGATAAATATGCGGGTTGTTACAGCCCATAAAGCCGAGATCAAAAAGGGACTCTAGACAGGGATGACCTCACCCTACTTGAGTGCTACCCACTTAGCCTTGTTACACCTCGACTGTTTTAGCCATTCCCAGTTAATGAGGCTTGAGGCTATTCGTTACCTTTCTAGAACACATTCACTTAGAATGCTCATCGTCCTCAAGTGACGATGGTCTGATAGCATTCGTCCGTACAAGTTGCCCAGGGTCTGGACAAACCGAATCACCATCTTCATCATCCTCACAGTCTTCATTCGCAAATGTTCAAATCGGATCGAAGTGGTTTTCGTATAATTAAACCCAATCCCAGTCTCTTCGAAACAATCCGTGCATTGGCTAACATTGATAGTCGGTTATTTAACTATCAAATTAAATAATCATTCAACCAATTATTTTATTTTCTTTAAAAAACACCAAGCCTTATTAAGTTTAGCTTTTAAATAAACTGAATCACTTTATCCAACAAAATATACATTTAAAAAATTTAAAATAAAGCTGCTTAACTCACTTTATTCAAAATAATAGTTATGAAATTCTATAATAATTTCCCAAGTAAAACTTTAGCCAAAACTACTTTTAAAATAAAACTATTATATAAGGTATAAATATTTAATAGTTATCCTTTACATCAAAATACTAATTTAACCTTTAAAAATAATTACTAGTACAATTAACTTAAATACATATTTACTTTAACAATTTTAAAACAATTAAATAATAAATTCTCCTAAAAACATTCTTTTAAAAACACCTTTCAAAACTTCTAATTTAAACTTAAAAATCTTCCTTTGAAAACATAGTTAGCTTTTCAGAAAAATACACTTTCCATTCCAATAATACTGGTCTTGTCATTTATAATTCCTCCTCAATTTATCTCTTGTTTAATTTACGTCCCAATCCCGTAAATTTTTCCTTTTCATATGTTTAAAAAAAATAAAACTCTCTTTTTATTTTTAAAACGAATTATTCTTTCCTTATAAATTTCCACCGTGAATTTATAAATCCAAATTAACCACTGATAAATATTCTCTTTATTTATAAACCCAGTTTATAACTCCCATAATCCCATTCTCCTTTTAATCACTGTTTCGAAACACTTAATTCGATTTTAAAACTGATTTTCTGCGTTAGATTCCCCTTAAAATTTATTTCTCGATTTATCTAAATTTATTCCAAAATCCATTAATTCATGTTTTACACCTTTATTATGATTTAAAACCATATTTAAATCTGAAATATCATTTTCATACCCTATGTCAAAATTCTCCTTTTATTCTTTCCAACTCATTTGTTAAATTTTAAAATAAACCCTTTTTACTTAAAACAAATATGCTTAAGTCCTTATTTTTTATGATCCTTTAATTTACATTTATCTAAATACTTTATTCTTTTTCTATGTTCCTCGGTTTATTAAATAGGATTTTAAAATCAACTATTTTCTTCTTCCCAAATTCACCCTTTTAAACTTATGCATCTTTACTATAAATTTACCTTTTTATTTCCCTTTTAAAAATTCAATATTTATTTTTTAAAATGCCAAAATATATCCAGCAATATATCAACATCAAATAAATTAATTTTTCAACATAATATATCACAGAATTATTCAACATTTCAATATCACTGAAATGAAAATAAATTCAACATTTTTTAGGAATCCAGTTGGATCCCTCCAAACTGTTTTCTTGCATCCAAAGATGTTAGCACAATATAAAAATACCAATCCCACTTCGAGGGGGACGTATCGATATAAAGGGTCATCCGCTATTATGTGGGGCACACATGGTCTTATTCGCTATATAATACGGGAATATCAATCACTCCAATATATATGTATACTACTATATATATAATATCACATCCAGACTAATAATAAATTACCCATTTAAGAAATCAACCAATAATTTAAATTTTTACAATTTAAATTCACCAGTAATCCAATATGAGTGAGGTTAACTCACCTTTGACCTTTAATTTGCAATCCGATCCAAATCTCTCCATGATTTTAGACCTTGTATAAACAATATATGGTTTATTAAATTTTGAAATAATCGAGCAATCAATTACCATTTTATAAATTTAATTAGCTAATAATTTAATTAAACGAATTTTCCTTTAAAAAAATCTTTTAGTAACTAAAATAATTAAATAAGTTAATTAAACAAATTTATCATCATAATACATTATTCTAAAATTAAATAGTAGGCTTAATACGTGTATATGTATATCTATTTATTTTTGAAACAACATATATACTTATAAAAATAATCTGCATAGATTTAAAATCTAATTTTTATGTAAACTCTTCAATATTTAAAATTCCTACTTTTTCTCAAAACCTTATATGTAAATATATATTCTGTTTATCTATATATATTAAAATAGGTATGTGTACATATATATCTATATATATTTATATTAATATTATACTTCTTCTTTACTGTAAATCAAAACCCTATCCATATATTTCTGTTTTCTCTAATCTGCAAACATATATATAATTTAATAAAATAAAAAGAATACCTTACTGCCTATCTACCCACTCGCGACCTCCATGTCCACGAGCCCGCAACCCACATTCGCGCACTTCCCAAAATCAAGCAGCCTTCCACTTCTTTGCGACTCTGACGCTACCACGACCGAGCCATCACGATCGATTCCACATCGCTCCATCACTCGTGACTTGACTCACCACCGCGCGAGCCTCAGTCCATCACGTCAACAGCACTCAGCAACCTCTTTAAATACCACTTTGTTTTGATTTAAGTAAGACTTGCACAGGAAAGATCGAACAAAATTGTAACAACCCGCATATTTATCGATTATATATTTAAATATTTTATTTAAATATTTCACCGTTCATCGGATTTTGGTCCGAAAAGCTACTTTGTGAAAACAGTCGAATAGGGACTCGAGACCACCCCCATTGAGTTCAAAATGACGTTTGCGACCTTTTTGAGTATAAGCTTCGATATGTTTGGAGAAAGTTTATTTTTGCCACTTTTTCACTTAGGGTTTTGGTTTGGGCTGAACCCACTTACTAACTCAGTCCCAACCCCCCTCTCCTCTTCACTTCATTCTTATTTTCCTAACACTCAAGCTTCAGCAAAAATGGTGGAAGAGAATGGGAAATAGAAATCCAAAACCCTAGTTCCTCTTGCTAGCTCAAGTTCTTGCTCCAAACTAATAGAAGAACCCATTGGTAAGCATCTCCTTCTTCTTCTCCAACTCATTCTCTCTTTGAATTTCAGAAATTTCCTAAACCTAACTTAGGGAATGTTCTTCTTTTAAGCTTAGATTTAAGCTTCTAGTGTGAGATTGAAGTGTGGTTGATTTCCATTTGCTTTCAAGCTTCTTCTTCATTGATTTGGGTTCAAAGGTGAGATTTTTAATCTCACATCTATCCTTATAATTCTCTTCTATTGTTAGGTATGAATTCCTAACACTTATTCATGTGCATTTGACTTTGATTTGGATTGCTTTTGTGAATATTTCAATTTTTAGTGTTTTGAGTTCAATTCGTTAAAAATCCTAACTTTGATGTTTGAACATGTTTTTGGTGATGCATCGAGGAGCATATAGGGCCGGGTAGTCGATTGGCATAAACCCTTAGCGCCGTTGCTCATGCGATTGCAATTTGGTCGGGATTTGCACCTCCTTTGAAATAGGGTAGGAAGTGCAAGTATACAGGTTCGGCCGACCGAGCCCCCTGGGCCGGTCGACCGACCTGTAGTCCAAGCACTTCCTGCCTCTGTTTGGAAGTGCTGGTTACAGGCTTCGGCCGACCGAGCCCCCTGGGCCGGTCGACCGACCTGGTGCCCCGAGCACTTCCAACCCCTGGTTCGGTCGACCGACTCAGGGAGTCCGGTCGACCGACCTGCTACTATTTGCCAGATTAGCCTATATTGCTAATTCGTTTGAATATCCAACTTTAATCGATTCGTGTTGTCTCCCTTTTGTTGTTGTCATTTATTATCGACTTTGATGACCTTTTCTTTGGGAATTTTAGATATATCCACTTTGATGGATTTTATATCGATTTCTTTGGATTTTATTCACGTCTTCGAATGTGAATTTTTATGCTCGATTGTTTCTACAATCACTTCTTTGATTTGTCACTTTAAAATATAAAGGTTTTCTATACTAGTAGTAAATAACAAAACTCTTTCCTCAAACGATTTCGATACTATTTTAATACCAAATTCGTTTATAAAACCGTTTTCCAATCTATTAGTATATATAAGCCTTTACCTCACTCGTATGAGAAATCTAATTAAACGACTTAGTAAAACAAGTGGTATGAAACGCTTGCGTTTACTTCGTCGGTTAATTCTTGGACTTGTTCGATTGAATCTCTTGTGACAATTTTCTAGTGGAGATCTACAATTTGTTCGTAAATATTTAAGTTAAGCTAGTGGTTATGGGACATGAAGCTAAGCTCATATATTTACTAGCTTATTGTAATTGGCACTTCTCGTTGATCATGACGATCATCTTTGTGGTTTAGACTAGCAATGTGGGATGTCTCTTTGTTTATGTGGAGGACTGTTCCTCATTTTATTGAGCTTCGTCTCATTTCTCACATGGGTCGTACCTTTTTAGGTGCGTCAATGTTTTATTATGCATGGGGTGTACCTTTCTAGGTGCATCGATGTTTGTTTATACATGGGTCGTACCTTTTTAGGTGCGTCAATGTTTATTTATGCATGGGGTGTGCCTTTCTAGGTGCATCGATGTTTATTTACTTCGTGGAGCAATCGGCTCAATAAGTCGGGACATGGGGCGTATCTTTCTAGGTGCGTCGATGTTCGTTTATGCATGGAGCGTGTCTTTCTAGGTGCGTCGATGTTCGACTTAGCATGGGGTGTATCTTTCTAGGTGCATCGGTGTTAGACATTACATGGGGTGTATCTTTCTAGGTGCATCGATGTTTATTTATGCATGGGGTGTATCTTTCTAGGTGCATCGATGTTTATTTATGCATGGGGCGTATCTTTCTAGGTGCGTCGATGCTAGAGCATGGGGAATATCTTTCTAGGTGTGTCGATGTTCGACTGTTCATGGGGCATGTCTTCCTAGGTACGTCGATGTCCAGTTTGTGGGATTGGCCATCCTTTTTATTGTGATTTCTGGATTTCGTTTGTTGATTTCTGGAATTTATGTTTCACCAACTTTTACGATGGGCATTGATATATATGTCATTTATTGTGGCTTGGTGAATGAAATTAGGAGCATGACATTCCTTTTTATCTTGAGTAGATTATTGTGATATTGATTAATCTCTTGTTGATTTTCAATTACTTATTTATCACAGCTTGGCATTGTGATTATTATATGTTTATGTCATATCTCTTATTATATATCACTTCATCTGATATTTATAGCTAGACTGATCCATTTATTATTTTCTTCTTAAATAATACTCGGGTCAGACTGAGATTTTACAGGTGCTTCTGCTTGACTCCTTATCGGACGTTCATATGATCTTTTGGCTAACTACTTAAGTTTAGTAGTTTTTGTTGTATACATTTGAGATACAGACTCTATGATGTATACTTATTCTTTTGTCTAGCACTTGTATCTATTCTTTTTGATATTGTGGATCTTGTTTGACCACTACTCTGATGTACACTTTCATGTGTAATATTCATATCTATTTCCGCCTTTGTGATATGAATTATCTGTGACTGATTTATGTTATGTTTATTTCTGTATTTGTTTCCAAATACATTATAGCCACTGTGTAGTAGCTTTGAGTTTTTGTCGGTATGTCGGATTTCCCTCTTGATAAGAAATGCATGTTATACTATCTGACATATCGATGCTCGCGCAAAGCAATTATACAGATGGTCGCTCCTCAACAGCCTTATTCTCCGTGCTAGTTGACAGCATTCACCATAATGTTCTTGTCTAGCATGGGTATAGAGGTGGGGCGTCAAAAAAATCGAATGGAAAAATCGACAATCGAACGCCACAACAGCGCGTCGATCGATCAGAAGAGCAGCGCATCGTGAACTGGAAGCTGGAGAGGGAAATGCAATTAGAGGGAAAAGAACGGCACGTGACATTTCCTTTGGTTGAATTCGTTCGAGAATTGCTCCCTTATTTGTGTTCGATTTGAGGAGAGAAACGCTATTCCATTTCATTTTTGAGATACACAGAATTTCACTTGCGGGGAGGATGTGAGCAACCGAGCTATCCTCATTTTTTTTAAACTTTTCTTTTGTATATGTATCAGCCATGGATCTATAGTTTGTTTATTTTTCTTTTTGATTTTGAAGTGATTTCTGGAAATATGTTTTGCATGAGATTTTAAAAGGGTGACGAGGGGAATAAGAGGAGACGTTAACATGCCTAAACCAATTTGCTACAGTGACTGAAGAGAGGGGAAAAGATCAGATCTGAATGACATTTTAACCAGTCAACAAATATATATATATATATATATATATATATTCAAATTCAAATTGTCTCTTAAACGAAGCCTAAAATCTCGACCTCTTATCAAGGCGTGTCGTTAGGCGTTCATAATGTTGTACCCCTATTCCGAACACAATGGAAAAGGTTTCGAGTCCTAATTGGATCGTATGGTGAAGATAGCTTTTTGGACCCAATTATATTAGATTTTCAATATAAATTCCAGGGCGTTTATATACCGTATGATCACATGATAACTCCAAACACTACGAAATTTGAAATCCGATAATAACATTATTACGGATCCAATGGAACTTGTTTCGTTGAATTATGAGACTGCGCCTCGAAAGGCTATTTTTAAATGTCAATTTAAACGATATATTTTTAAAACTAAACAAATCACTTCCAAATTAAATTTTAACACTTCTATTACCTTTTGTATTATCAATATAAATTTTATAAGCCTTTAAAATATTTTTAACAGGCTTGAAACTCCAGATTCAATATTTTACCAAATTTTCCATTATTAAATCCAATAATTAAATCATCCTATAATTAGTAATATTTGAAATTCAAGTTAAAAATTAACTTTTAAATATTAAAAATAAATTAAATATTCCAATTTCAAATGTCCAAAATCCCGGATCGTTACATTCCTCCCCCTTATAAGAATTTCGTACCCGAAATTTCTAGTTAAGAAAAATGGTCCGCAACCCATTAATTATTTTCCTAAAACCAAATAGTTTTTAACAACTCCCCAAAACAATCTTTTTATTATAGACACACTATCACTCTTACTAACTTTCCAAACTCAACTATAGGTCCCAAACAATATTACTTGCTCAACCCTTCAAATTATAATTTAAAACCAAATTTTAAACTATCAAAATTTTTCTAACTCCCTAAATTTTTGAAAAATTTCGCCAGCGTCTCCTTTGCGCGGCGAGCTCGGAACAACTACAAAATGCCCCTACAGCCTCAAATTTCAAAAGAAAACAAAAGCCAAGTGGCTAGATCAGAAAATCATCAAATTTCATACAACAATTTAAATACATACCTTTTGTCGGGCAATTAAATTTATCTTCTGAAATCAGAAACTCCAATTTTCTTTTGCTTTTAATTACCTGCACCTCACTTACAAATAGTATCCAATCAAAGAATCTAGAATCATTTTATTCATTTCTTTACAAAATTTTCAATACATGCTTTACTTAAGCCCATAGGATGTGCATATATCATTTGTACGCAATACTAAACCTGGTCGCTCACTCAATGACGCAATTTCCCTTCTGAACTAGTATCGTCCACCCGACTTCCTAGTGCTGACTCAAATCTGGTTCCTTGATCAGAAACCGTCGTTCTCCTTACATAGCCATATACTATGAGAGAGAATTTCTAAAATCAATCAAAATCCATATCCAGGGTTCGCCGTCGAAAATCGAGTGAAAAATCCCACTAGGATCGATATAACTATCTCGAAATTCTATGCTCGAATCTGGATCAAATCGCTATGCGAATAAAATAATATACATACATCCTACATATTTATCTCAATTGATTATTAGCTGTATCAATTTTTCTTTTGTTCATATTTATTTTGATTGCCATTCACTTATTCACAATTTTCCTTTTTACCCAACAATTACTTAGTTTTCATTCAAATATTAACTTGGTATATTTTTCCCCATACCAAATTTTACTTAAGAATTTCTCTCAATTTTCTTAAGTTTATTATAAATATTCTACACACTTTAATATTTATTTCCACTTCACCACTTAGGCTCAAATCTATTTTCATCTAACTTAAATTTTCAGTTTCATTTTCAATCCAATTTAACTCCAATTCTTAATTTATTTCCAAATCAAATTTAATATTGAACTTTATTCACCTTATCTCAACTCATTCTTAATTAACCATTTCTTTATATTAGTTCCACTCAATAGTTTATTCATATCTCAATCAAATTTTTATTTGCAAACCTTTCATTTATTTAGCCCATTCAAACTAATTTTTCGATTCCACTTTACTTACACAATTTAAATTAAATATCATTCCAATATTTGATTTCAATTCATTTGCTTACTCATTTAAATCAATTAGTTTACTTACCAATTTTATTTCACTTAATTAGTTTATTTTACTCATTTATTTTAACATAATTCAAATTTAAACATTATTCAAATGTTCAATTTCAATTTCCATTTAGTTATGCTAAATAAATTTGTTCATTCACAATTTATTTCCAACTTGATAAGTTTTACTTCAATGTCCATTCCATTTCGCCTACCTAGACTATTTCCTCAAAATTCACTTTTATTTAACTTAATTCAGTTAAATTCATTTCAATTCAAATTTAAACTTCTACAAGTTTTTCGACTTATTTACATTCCATTCACCAATCTCTTTAATTTACTTCATCCAATTGGCTTACTTTCCAACTTATTTCGTTTTCACACTTGCTTTAATTTTAATTCTCCTTGAAGTTAAATTTTATTCTAAACAAATTTCAAATTTTTATAAGTTCCCGAACTCATTTATATTCCATAAACATTTTAAAATAAACTTTCCAGAGTTTTTAAACAATCTCTTAAGCATTTTCAAAATCATTTTTGAAATCACTTTTATCCAAAATCCTTTGGTATGCCAAATTATTTCTTAGCAATTCAAAACCAAACCCAATTTTTCCCACACTTCAATTTAAAACACTCAGGTAGCAATTCCTCTCTTGGAAACTCAAAAATGAACACCAATGATGTCGCGATCATCGTCGGAATTATTTTCCAGTGACCGAAGTGTGTTTAGTGCTTTTACTCCTAAAAAAACATTTTCAAATATTTTTAATTCCAAATTTTTCCAGATTTCATATCCCATTCAAAAATATTTTCGAATAATATCACTATTATTCCTCCAAAGCTATTGAAAATCATTTTCAAACCCAAAGAAAATTAAATTTCCCAAATTTTCGAATTTCAAATCCTTATAATCCATATTTCAAATATTACTCTAGAATTTTATCTCATTATAAATCACATTTATAATTCACATTTTCAAATTCCATTTTGTCGTATAATTATTTCTCTTAACTTTAGTTATAATTTCAATTCCATATTTAATAATAATTTTTTTTTCCATATTTCAAATTTCACACAACAATGTAATATTTTAGTATTATCATTTCCTAGCAACCAAGCAACCATATATACTTGTAATAATTTATGAAAATTGTTCCTTTCATGTATAAAAATAATTTGGGTAAAGTTATTTCATTTACCCCATTTAAAATAATACCGTGTCGAATTGTTCTATACAAGTGTTTAGAGATCCCTATCAATAACGTTAATTACTCGTATTGACCAGAATCCATAAGCCACTCAACAAACCAATCAACACAATATAAAACAATTTTATATTCACTAACAAATCCGCTCTCATGTCTATTTATACACTCAAACTCATTCTAGGGCACTACTGACCGTATCTCTAATGAGTATTCCCCACCAGAGCCAAGGTTCTCGCTAAACCTTCAGCACTGATACCAAATGTAATAACCAGCAAATCCGTATCCCTTTAAGTCAACAATATTCTCCATCAATTCAACTCAAATGGATGGAAATACGAACCATTAGGGTTCAAGAAGAAAGAGACAGAAGAAGGAATAGAAAACAACATCAAAATCTCACAATCGCAGCGGAACAATATATAATTGATAACAACTGTTCTTTACACAAAAAGAACTATTACTATTTTTATACATTACATAATCAGAGTACACACAAATCAATAGCAGCACAACACCAGACAATTATAAAAACTTGTCCTCACAAAAGCTGACTATACAACTTACCATACACAACGGAATATAAGTCAGATACGTGATATACGTCTCGCCATCTAGCTCGTCTCCTGAAGTCCATAGCATCCTATTCTGTATCTATAATACTCGGTCTGACCCGAGCATTATAATAAAATAATACCCGAGTCAGTCTGGAAAACCAGCGTGAGAAAATACACTCAATTGAATTATTAAAGTTTTAAAAATCCCTTGAAATCAAAGGTATCTCGTAAGTCCACGCCACAAATAAACATGCCTGGCTTTTACCTTACGATAACCAAAACATTTTTTTTCAAATTCGTCTGATATTATAATAGTGTCTATAGAAAGTAAAATAGAATCTAGCCGATATGCTCGTATCTCACATTCTAGCAATAGTTGGGCACAATCAAAACCATATTGGCGCTTATTAGAGATTGGATTCCATACAATGGCAGGGCTACTGGGGTACCGCCAGTCACAATACCTGGTCTAGATCAGCGTACCGAGGACCACTCTCAATGCCCTACAACACAAGATCGGGGCTACCCCTTACTGGATAGTCCGAATAAGATCACCCCGCGGTTGGGATCAGCAACCGCCCGTAAAGCCAAGATCAAAAATGTACTCCAGACATGGATGACCTTACCCTACTTGGGTGCTACCCACTTAGCCTTGTTGCACCTTCCCTGTTTTAGCCATTCCCGGTTGATGAGGCTTGAGGCTATGCATTACCCTCTTAGAACGCATTCACTTAGAATACTCATCGTCCTCCAGTGACAATGGTCTAATAGCATTCGTCCATGCAAGTTTCCCTGGGTTTGGCAAACCGAATCACCATCTTCATCATCTTCACGGTCTTCATTCGCAAACGTTCAAACTTGATCAAAGTGGTTTTTGGATAATTGAACCCGATCCTAGTCACATCGAAACGATCAGCGCATTGGCCGACGTTGATAGTCGGTTATTTAACTATCAATTAAATAATCATTAAACCAATTATTTTATTTCCCCTAAAAAACACCAAGCCTTATTAAATTTAGCTTTTAAACAAATTAAATCACTTTATCCAAAAAAAATACATTTAAAACATTTAAAATAAAGCTACTTAACTCAAATAATAGTTATGAAATTATATTTTAATTTCCCAAGTAAAACTTTAGGCAAAACTACTTTTAAAATAAAACTTTATATGAGGTATAAATATTTAATAATCATCCTTTACATAAAAATACTAATTTAACCTTTAAAAAATAATCACTACTATAATTAACTTAAATAAATATTTATTTTAACAATTTTAAAACAATTAAATAATAAATTCTCCTAAAAACATTCTTTTAAAAACACCTTTTAAAACTTCTAATTTATACTTAGGAATTTTCCTTTGAAAACATACTTAGCTTTTCAGGAAAATACACTTTTCATTCCAATAATACTGGTCTTGTCATTTATAAATCCTCCTCGATTTATCTCTTGTTTAATTTATGCCACAATCCCATAAATTTTTCCTTTCCACGCTTTTTTAAAAATAAAACTCTCTTTTTATTTTTAAAACGAATTACCCTTTCCTTATAAATTTCCACCGTGAATTTATAAATCAAAATTACCCACTGTTAAATATTCTCTTTATTTATAAACCCAGTTTATAACTCCCATAATCCCATTCTTCTTTTAATCACTGTTTCAAAACACTTAATTCGATTTTCAAACCGATTCTCTGCATTAAATTCCCTTTAAAATTTATTTCTCAATCTAAATTTATTTCAAAATCCATTAATTCCAGTTTTACTCCTTTATTATGATTTAAAACCTTGTTTAAACCGGAAATATCAATTTCACACTCTATTTCAAAATTCTCCTTTTATCTTTCCCAACTCATTTAAAACTTAAATTTTAAAATAAACCCTTTGTACTTAAAATCACTATTGCTTAATTCTTTACTTTTTAAGATCCTTTAATTTACATTTATCCAAAGACTCTTTTCTTTTTCTATGTTTCGAAATTTGTTAAATAGGATTTTAAAATCAACTATTTTCTTTTTCCCAAATTCACCCTTTTAAACTTATCCATCTTTACACTAAATTTTCTTACTTTAAATTTCCCTTTTTATTTCCCTTTTAGAAATTCAATATTTATATTTTTTAAATGCTACAATATATCCAGCGATATATCAACATCAAATAAATTAACTTTTCAACATAATATATCACAGAATTATTCAACATTTCATATATCACTGAAATGAAATTAAATTCAACATTTTTGAGGAATCCATTTGGATCCCTCCAACCAGTTTCCCTGCATCCACAGATGTTAGCATAATATAAAAATACCAATAAAACTTCGAGGGGAATATCGCGGTATAAAGGGTCATCCGCTATTATGCGGGGTGCGTAGGGTCTCATCCGCTATATAATGCAGGAATATCAATCACTCTAATATATATATATATATATATATATCACATCTAGACTAATACAAAATTGTCCATTTAACAATCAACCAATAATTTAAATATTTACTATTTAAATTCACCATTAATCCAATTTGAGTGAGATTAACTCACCTTTGACCTTTAATTTGCAATCCGATCCGAACCGGCTCGTCTCTCCACGCTTTTAGACCTTGTATAAACAATATATGGTTTATTAAAATTTAAAGTAATCGAACAATCAATTACCATTTAATAAATTTAATTAACTAATCTATTAAACGAATTTTCCTTTAAAAAAAGATCTTTTAGTAACTAAAATAATTAAATAAGTTAATTAAACAAATTTATCACCATAATACATTATTCTAAAATTAAATAGTAGGTTTAATACGTGCATATGTATATTTATTTAATTTTGAGACAACATATATACTTATAAAAATAATCTATATAGATTTAAAGATCTAATTTTTATGTAAACTCTTCAACATTTAAAATTCCTACTTTTTTCTTTCAAAACCTTATCTGTAAATATATATTTCTGCTTATCTATGTATATTAAAATAGGTATGTCTACCTATATATATATATATATATTAATATTATACTTCTTCTTTATTGAAAATCAAAACCCTATCCATGTATTTCATTTTTCTTTAATCTGTATACGTATATATAATTTAATAAAATAAAATTAAAAAAATACCTTACTGCCTGTCTACCCACTCGCGACCTCCAAGTCCACAAGCCCGTAACCCACATTCTTGTGCTTCCCACAATCGAGCAGCCTCCTATTTCTCCGCAACTATGAGGCCACCACGACCGCGCCATCATGATCGACTTCACACCGCTCCATCACTCGTGACATGACCCAGCACCGCGCGAGCCTCAGTCCATCACGTCACTACATCACTCAGCAACCTCTTCAAATACTACTTTGTTTCGATTTAGGTAAGCTTCGCATGGGAAAGATCGAACAAAATCAAATGCCAAAACCGATAATCGAACATCGCAACAACGCATTGATCGATCAATAGAGCAACGCATCGTGAACTGGAAGATGGAGAGGGAAATGCAATTAGGGGGAAGAACAACATACAACATTTCCTTTGGTTGAATTCCTTCGAGAATTGCTCCCCTATTTGTGTTCGATTTGAGGAGAGACGCGATTCCATTTCATTTTTCAGATACACAGAATTTTACTTGCGGGGACGATGTGAGCAGCCGAGCTATCCTTATTTTTTTAGAAACTTTTCTTTTGTATATGTATCGGGCATGGATCTATAGTTTGTTTATTTTTCTTTTTGATCTTGAAGTGATTTCCAAAAATCTGTTTTGCGTGAGATTTTAAAAATGGGATGAGGGGAACAAGAGGAGACGTTAACATGCCTAAATCAATTTGCTACAGTGACCGAAGAGAGGGGAAAAAGATCTAATGTGAATGGAATTTTGACCAATCAACAAATATATATATATATATATATATATATATATATATATATATATATATATATATTAATTCCAATTCAGATTGTCTCGAAAACGAAGCCCAAAATCTCGACCTCCTATCAAGGCGTGCTGCTAGGCGTTCAAAATGTTATACCCCTATTCCGAACATAATGGAAAAGGTTTCGAGTCCTAATTCGATCGTATGGAGAAGATAACTTTTTGGACCCAATTGTTATATTAGATTTTTGATATAAATTCCGGCGTGTTTATATATCATACGATCACACGACAACTCCAAACACTATAAAATTTGGAATCCGATAATAATACATTATTACAGATCCAATGAAACTTGTTTCGTCGAAATCCAAGATTGTGCCTCGGAAGGCTATTTTTAAATGTCAATTTAAACGATATATTTTAAAACTGAACAAATCACTTCCAAATTAAATTTTAACACTTTTATTACCTTCAATATTACCAATATAAATTTTATAAGCCTTTAAAATATTTTTAACATGCTTGAAACTCCAGATTCATTATTTTACCCAATTTTCAGTTATTAAATACAATAATTAAATCATCCAATAATTAGTGATATTTGAAATTCACGTCAAAAATTAACTTTTAAATATTTAAAATCAATTAAATATTCCAATTTCAAATGTCCAACATCCCAGGACGTTACAGCGACTCACCTTCAGTCGCGCCTCTGCCCGCCGCCGATCCCACCAAACCAAACTTAACGACTATCGACCCTTCGTCAAAAACTAACAAGAATAATTATGGCCTCCATCCCCTCACAATGCCACTGCGCTCGAGATGAGTAGGAAGCATCGTGATCCTCTTGCGTTCTGATTTTCGATCCATGCCTCTTTTTTTCCTTTTTGAACGAACTCGAGCGAATTTCTTTTTCTCTCTCTCTTTATAATCGAAATGCTTTGTGAAATATGCGCTTTGCGCTTATATGATTTTTGTTTGATGATAATAAACACATATATATAGTTCGTTTAAATGTATTTGTTAATGTACTATTTTAGTTTTCATATATTAAATAAATATTTGTTGAATAAAATAAATTACACAGAATTTTAATTTGAATTCAAACAGAACAAGTTACACAGATTTTGAATTCAAACAGAAATTTTATTCAAACAAATATTTATTACAAATCTTGAAAAGTACAAATTCATGCTCTCACTATATACAATTTTGAACTACATCACATTTCATATTTACATCATTATCCTCACTACATATCACTCACTCTCGTATTTGGTCTTCAACTGCATTTCAGTTTGTATCTAGCATCTGAGCAAATCTGCAAAAATATTCACTAACGCAGTAAAATTGATCGAGAAATATTTTTGAAGTTTAAAATAAACGATATTTTTGAAAATAATGTTTGCCTCAGATATATGGGTTGTTCGTCATCATTCACACTTGAATTTATCACAAAGTCGTGCACATAGATATTACAGGGACAGGTAATCACAAGTGGCTGCAATACACACGTGTACATTCATACACGTGTGCACTGCCTCGCCAACTCGTGTGTGCAGCCAACAAGAGCAAGTGTGAAAGTGCAAAGGTCAAGCCATCACTGCAAATTCGACTCAACGCAATGCAATCCAAAAACAAGTCCAAAACAGATGTACTATGAAATGTATAACAAGTCCAGCAGCCCAAATGAACAACCAATGGTCAATATGCACAAATATGCATATGAAACTAACATGGCCGAGCATTGTTCAAAACTGCAACAAGAAGTATGCAGTTCAAAACATCTACGACAGCAAGTACATGAATGCAAACTACAGGAATGAATATCAAGCAGTACAACTGCAATAGAACATCAACTGACAGCAAACACAAATGGAATGCAACAGTGAAGTTCAACACCATCAGAGACCAAGTTCAAGAATGTACAGTGTGGCAATGCACTAACAAGTCAAGTGATAAACTGCAACAACTCAAACAGTACCATGGACAAAAGGAATGCCACCAACAGACCAAAGTGAGTATGCAAGTGCAGACAAGATATACCAGTGATACAAGCAGCAACAATGAAGTTGTACAAGAATGCCAGAGACTGCAATATCAAGTGCAACATACAAACAAGCATGCAACAGAGACCAAGAAAAAGCACAACTTACAAATCAGAACAAATCAAGCCAGAGCCACCAAAGTGCAGAACAACTTCAAGCAAGTGTACAACAGTCTTGGCAAACAACTACATGGCAGTGGAATGAACTCAAATGAATGCAAGTTCATATAAACATGTCAACAGCTACATGAAACAGTGGAATGAACTCAAATGAATGCAAGTTCATATGAACATGTCAACAGCAACATGGCAGGACATAGATGCATCAAAGCAAGAACAACTACACTGCCAACAGAAGTACAACTGCAAATGTCAACAGAAGACAAAGCCAATGCCAACAACAAAGTTCACAAGTGCAGACAACTCACTGAAATGAACAACTACACCAATGCAAACTCAACATAGAAATGCTCGGTGAATAATGCAACATGGTAAAGGGACAGTAATACAATGTCAATGTCAATGCACCAGACAAGACTACACCAGAGGCAAGCTACAAGTATGGCAGTGAAACAAATTCAAGTGATACATGAACCAACTGTGCATATATGAAAGCAACATGACAGTGTAAACCAGGCATCATAGTGATACACAAGCAACTGGAGACAACGACCAGAATGACTCGAGTGCATGCATCAGTAAGCAACACAAATGTGCACAAGTCATGAAGCAATCAACATGAATATCACAAGTGTCACAGCAAAAATGAAGACTGCAAGATCAAGTGATAAAATATGTGTCCAGACAACAACACAATGAACTAGTGTAGCATCTGTGTCGAAGCATTGCAAATGTCAACATGAAGTGTATGCAATTCGAAGTGAGATTACAGCAAAATGAAAGAACAGCCAAGTGCACACTGGAAATATAAGCACATGCATATGAAACCAAACAATCAAGTTCAAGTGACCAACCACAAGTGCAAATGGCCTCGATCAAAATTCAATGATCACTGCAACATTGAAATACGCATATACACAGTGAAGTTAACAAAAGTCTGGATGGTCAGCAATTTGAAAATGCAACATATTCAACAATGACCAGATGAACATACGTTCAAATGGAGACAAGAAAAGATGGCCGAAGTCAGTTTCTTTTTTGCTTTAATTAAGGAATTTAATTTTGGAAAGATATCTCTGAATCAAATATCTCGAATTCATATATGGTCTGTGTTAATTCATAAAGGGGCCGAACCAACAAGTATGGAAAGAGATCTTCGAATTAAATAATTCGAAAACAAATATGGACAGCAATAATTCGAAATTGATTTCAAGAAAAAAATCAACGACATGGAAAAATCAAATCTGACAGTGATTAGGAGGATTTCAACCTTATAAATAAACAGCCCAAAGATCATCATCGGCATCGAGTTATGCAGAGAAAAAGGCAAATAATCAAACCAGCATACGAAAATCACATACCACAATTCAACGAACTCGGTCAGCTGCAAGTACAATCAATCATCAGAGAACGAACGAAGCAGTGAGCAAGAGCAACGTGAATCAAGCAATTGATCATCAGAGAACGAACACAAGAGCATCACAAACCAGCCGAAAAACCAATTTGGATCGCAAGAGACGAACCCTAGTTTCAGAAAGAAGGAGATCGGTCGCCATTATTTTTCACAAAGCAAAAGAACGAAGTGGGTCGGGTTAAAGGAAAACAAGGGGCCGGCTTTGTTAATGATAAAAGGGGTTTAAGTTTAAAAAGGGGTTTGCTTTATTTTATTTCAAGCAAAAATTAGGGGTTCAAATTCATATTTTAATTTTTGCATCGGGTTTTATTTTTGAAGTTGTTCTTGTTTTTATTTTCGAGTCAACAAATTTGTAAATCACCACCTAGGGTTTAGGTAGTGTCAGATTGTCTAGTTAGAATTAGTTCAGTGAGCAGGGTGTGCGAGTTTGCGAAGCTCTAGAGGCGGAGCAGAGTTTGCGAGTAAACAAAGCTCTATAGGCGGAGCAGGGTGTGCGAGTCTGTGAGAGTGTTTGTGAGCGGGAGCAAGGGTTTGCGAGTCTGGTAGAGTGTTTGTAAGCGAGATACTGTTTAATTCTAATAGAAATCTGGGAATGCAGCAGTAGGCAGGGGTTGCCGAAGCTGGGTAAATTTTGTGTGTGATTTACTTTTCAGCATATTTATTTCTGCAGTTTGTTTCTTTGTTTTAAATCGAGAAAATTTGTTATTAACCCTATTCACCCCCCCTCTAGGGTTAATCTAGATCCTACAAGTGGTATCAGAGCCTGGTATTTTTTATTTAACTCTAGAGTTATGAGTCTACCAAATAATGCTTTTTCTGAGGGGCAATCTATTGTCAGGCCACCCATGTTTAACGGGAATGATTATGCTTATTGGAAAGTTAGGATGGGTATTTATCTTAGTTCAGTGGATTATGATGTTTGGGATATTATTGAAACTGGCTATAAACCTCCTACTATAACTGTTGGTGGTACTGAGATTCCTAAACCTAAGGATAGGTGGGATGAAAACGATAAGAGATTGAAAACGATAAATGCTAAAGCCATGAATGCTTTGATATGTGCTCTTGATAAAAATGAATTTAATAGAATTTCTCACTGTACAACAGCACAGGAAATTTGGCACACTTTGGAGGTGACACACGAAGGAACTTCTCAAGTCAAGGAGTCTCGTCTAGCCCTATTCAGCAACGAATACGAGAACTTTGTGATGGACAAAGGCGAGAGCATAAAGGATATGTTTGGACGCTTTTCAACCTTGGTATACAACGCTAGAGCACTTGGGAAGGTCTTCACTGAGGTAGAGCTTGTGCGGAAGATACTACGAGTCTTACCGATGAACTTTGAGGCAAAAGTCACGGCAATACAAGAATCGAAAGATCTGAGTAAGCTAAGCATGGAGGAGTTGATTGGCAACTTGATGACGTATGAGCTTGAACTAAAAGCAAAGGAAGAACGCAACAACTCCGAACCAACTAAGAAGACGATTGCCTTAAAAATCAAACAAGAGAGCGATGAAGAAGGAGAAGATCCAATTGAAGAGCTTGCAATGGCTGTCAATAATCTTAGAAGATGGTCAAGATTCAAGCCACGCAAGAAGAAAACAAAGGGCAATTCGTCAAAAGATTCTGAAAATTCCGATAATGAGCTGACGTGTTATAATTGCAACAAACCTGGCCACATCAAACCAGAATGCCCACTTCTCAAATATAACAAAGGAAAGAAAAAGGAAAAGAAGGTGTTCGCAGCAACTTGGGATGATGAAGAAGGCGAGGAAGTTTCGGATAGCAGCTCAGAGGAGGCTGACTTGTGTCTTGTGGCAAAATCAGATTCAGAAGCAAGCTCGGAGGAATCAAGTGAGGAAGGTGATTATTCCTATAGAGATCTTGTTTTTATGTGTTCTGATCTTACTAAAGAAGTTGATGCTCTTGAATCAAAAATTGAAAAACTAGAATTTGATAAGAGAGAACTTGCTCGTGAAAATTTTAGGTTAGAAACCGAACTTGAAAATATTCATAACCTAGAATATGAAAAACGTAGAAGTTTAGATTCGGAATTGTCAAGACTCAAGAATAGCTTTGAGAGTCTTGAAAAAGAAAACTTGAGTCTTATGGAAACCATTGACACTAGGAAAAAGGATTTCATAAATAGATGCGCCTCACTTGTAACTGAAAACTCAACACTAAAAACCAAAGTCCAAAATCTTGAAAAATCTCTGAATAACTTTTCAATAGGAGAAAAATCATTCAACATGTTATTGGGAAATCAAATTTTTGCTAACAACAGAAAAGGACTAGGTTTTGGGAAACCACAAGTTGAGGATAGTGCAAAAGGAAGGAGTGTCTTTGGTAGATGTGAAATAATTGGACATCATGTTGAAAATTGTAGACATAGGAACAAGAGCACAAAATTTATACAAGTTTGGGTTCCTAAAAATTCTACAAACAGATTTCATGTCTATTGGAACAAGAATGAAAGGACAAAACAAGTTTGGGTTCCAAAGGGTTTGTTTATTCATAATGCTTCTGCCACTAACAACCATGGACCTATAAATAGGTCACATAAATCTTTTCTCGTGTAGGTATGGTGGCAGGCTAAGGAACATCAACGGTGTTTTCTGGATTTTGGCTGTTCCAGAAACACAATGAGTGTCAAAGCAAAGTTCCTTAGCCTAGTATAAAGGTGACAGAATCACAATGGGCAATCACGTAAAATCATCGTAAAGGTAAAACAGGTGAAGATATTCTTATGTGATAATCTGTACCATTTTCTGAATGAAATCAGCCAAGATTGAGATGATGATTTATTCTGACTTGTTCACTGTTCAAAATTGAGTGTAAGTTTCTTATGCATATTTTCATGGTCTTGTTTATCAAGTTAGTGATATTTTGAAGTGAAAAAGAAATTCAGATGCAGTTCATTCTGGTAATCTAGTTGATAGAAAATTTACGAGTTGAACGTGATTTATGGTGAAACATACATTTGCTGCATCGTTTTTTCAAAGAAAATATCTGCATATTTTTCACTTGAAATAATTTTCATTTAGCAGATTTTTTTTTCTCTCATATGACCCCTTCGTAAAAATAATTGTTTGACCATACTTTCAGATTAGTCATGTTTATTTGATTTTAAATGACAAATTTTGACTAATCCGACTCCCTGCTGATTATCGAAGAGATAAATTGTGATTCAAAAAGTGATTAGTGTTGATAATTAACATACATTACTCAAAAGAGTATATTTGGAAAATTTCTTTAGGAATTTAATCAAGAGTTATAAAACTTTTTGTTGGGTAAAAATTCCATGACCATTTCTATATCTACCATTATTTCTATGGACCATGATTTATCAAATATTCAAGATAGTTTGTCAATAGGTGGTACTATAATCAGGGATCATTTGCTTTCCATTTCACATTTTTTTTGTAAAAATAAATAAATATCCAAAGTATCCACTCTCATTTAAAAGTCCTCACGGTTATGCATGGGTGAATTACTTGGATTTTTGATTATGTGCTTCCATGCTCATTTAAAAGTCCTTATGGTTATGCATGTATGAAACGCATATCAAAATTAATTGATTTAATAGACAAGTTGATTTTAATCCCATTTAAAAGTCCTCACGGTCATGCGTGGTTAGAAGATACTTGATTTCATTTTTTTAAAAAAAAAAAAATTAAATTGGAATACTACTAATCTCATTTAAAAGTCCTAACGGTTATGCATGATTAGTAGATATTCAAATTCCTGATATAAATGTACCACAAGAAGATTTAACTGTATGATATTGTATGAGAATTTTATTTCCGTCATTTCTAAAAGTGGAATATGCGCCTAACAAGGGTCGTTATGATTTTTGTTTGATTCTCATTTGAGTTTAATATTTATATTCAATTTGAGTTTAATGTTGGATTAATATTGATCACTTCATCTCTATTTTCTCTCACACTGTTATTCTTTTGCTGATAACAAAAGGGGGAGAGAAAAGTTAAGATTTTGTCAAATAGAATCAAGCAAAGGTCAAATAATTTTCCATATGCATCTAAGCTCATTTGTATATATTTTTTATTTGTATCCATATATGTAGGGGGAGCATCATATAGAGAGAAAGCATTTAAATAGGGGGAGCAAATTAGAGTATACCATGGATCAAATACATTTAACACGGTCAAAATCTTAAATATATGTTTGTTATCATCAAAAGGGGGAGATTGTGAAATATGCGCTTTGCGCTTATATGATTTTTGTTTGATGATAATAAACACATATATGTAGTTCGTTTAAATGTATTTGTTAATGTACTATTTTAGTTTTCATATATTAAATAAATATTTGTTGAATAAAATAAATTACACAGAATTTTAATTTGAATTCAAACAGAACAAGTTACACAGATTTTGAATTCAAACAGAAATTTTATTCAAACAAATATTTATTACAAATCTTGAAAAGTACAAATTCATGCTCTCACTATATACAATTTTGAACTACATCACATTTCATATTTACATCATTATCCTCACTACATATCACTCACTCTCGTATTTGGTCTTCAACTGCATTTCAGTTTGTATCTAGCATCTGAGCAAATCTGCAAAAATATTCACTAACGCAGTAAAATTGATCGAGAAATATTTTTGAAGTTTAAAATAAACGATATTTTTGAAAATAATGTTTGCCTCAGATATATGGGTTGTTCGTCATCATTCACACTTGAATTTATCACAAAGTCGTGCACATAGATATTACAGGGACAGGTAATCACAAGTGGCTGCAATACACACGTGTACATTCATACACGTGTGCACTGCCTCGCCAACTCGTGTGTGCAGCCAACAAGAGCAAGTGTGAAAGTGCAAAGGTCAAGCCATCACTGCAAATTCGACTCAACGCAATGCAATCCAAAAACAAGTCCAAAACAGATGTACTATGAAATGTATAACAAGTCCAGCAGCCCAAATGAACAACCAATGGTCAATATGCACAAATATGCATATGAAACTAACATGGCCGAGCATTGTTCAAAACTGCAACAAGAAGTATGCAGTTCAAAACATCTACGACAGCAAGTACATGAATGCAAACTACAGGAATGAATATCAAGCAGTACAACTGCAATAGAACATCAACTGACAGCAAACACAAATGGAATGCAACAGTGAAGTTCAACACCATCAGAGACCAAGTTCAAGAATGTACAGTGTGGCAATGCACTAACAAGTCAAGTGATAAACTGCAACAACTCAAACAGTACCATGGACAAAAGGAATGCCACCAACAGACCAAAGTGAGTATGCAAGTGCAGACAAGATATACCAGTGATACAAGCAGCAACAATGAAGTTGTACAAGAATGCCAGAGACTGCAATATCAAGTGCAACATACAAACAAGCATGCAACAGAGACCAAGAAAAAGCACAACTTACAAATCAGAACAAATCAAGCCAGAGCCACCAAAGTGCAGAACAACTTCAAGCAAGTGTACAACAGTCTTGGCAAACAACTACATGGCAGTGGAATGAACTCAAATGAATGCAAGTTCATATAAACATGTCAACAGCTACATGAAACAGTGGAATGAACTCAAATGAATGCAAGTTCATATGAACATGTCAACAGCAACATGGCAGGACATAGATGCATCAAAGCAAGAACAACTACACTGCCAACAGAAGTACAACTGCAAATGTCAACAGAAGACAAAGCCAATGCCAACAACAAAGTTCACAAGTGCAGACAACTCACTGAAATGAACAACTACACCAATGCAAACTCAACATAGAAATGCTCAGTGAATAATGCAACATGGTAAAGGGACAGTAATACAATGTCAATGTCAATGCACCAGACAAGACTACACCAGAGGCAAGCTACAAGTATGGCAGTGAAACAAATTCAAGTGATACATGAACCAACTGTGCATATATGAAAGCAACATGACAGTGTAAACCAGGCATCATAGTGATACACAAGCAACTGGAGACAACGACCAGAATGACTCGAGTGCATGCATCAGTAAGCAACACAAATGTGCACAAGTCATGAAGCAATCAACATGAATATCACAAGTGTCACAGCAAAAATGAAGACTGCAAGATCAAGTGATAAAATATGTGTCCAGACAACAACACAATGAACTAGTGTAGCATCTGTGTCGAAGCATTGCAAATGTCAACATGAAGTGTATGCAATTCGAAGTGAGATTACAGCAAAATGAAAGAACAGCCAAGTGCACACTGGAAATATAAGCACATGCACATGAAACCAAACAATCAAGTTCAAGTGACCAACCACAAGTGCAAATGGCCTCGATCAAAATTCAATGATCACTGCAACATTGAAATACGCATATACACAGTGAAGTTAACAAAAGTCTGGATGGTCAGCAATTTGAAAATGCAACATATTCAACAATGACCAGATGAACATACGTTCAAATGGAGACAAGAAAAGATGGCCGAAGTCAGTTTCTTTTTTGCTTTAATTAAGGAATTTAATTTTGGAAAGATATCTCTGAATCAAATATCTCGAATTCATATATGGTCTGTGTTAATTCATAAAGGGGCCGAACCAACAAGTATGGAAAGAGATCTTCGAATTAAATAATTCGAAAACAAATATGGACAGCAATAATTCGAAATTGATTTCAAGAAAAAAATCAACGACATGGAAAAATCAAATCTGACAGTGATTAGGAGGATTTCAACCTTATAAATAAACAGCCCAAAGATCATCATCGGCATCGAGTTATGCAGAGAAAAAGGCAAATAATCAAACCAGCATACGAAAATCACATACCACAATTCAACGAACTCGGTCAGCTGCAAGTACAATCAATCATCAGAGAACGAACGAAGCAGTGAGCAAGAGCAACGTGAATCAAGCAATTGATCATCAGAGAACGAACACAAGAGCATCACAAACCAGCCGAAAAACCAATTTGGATCGCAAGAGACGAACCCTAGTTTCAGAAAGAAGGAGATCGGTCGCCATTATTTTTCACAAAGCAAAAGAACGAAGTGGGTCGGGTTAAAGGAAAACAAGGGGCCGGCTTTGTTAATGATAAAAGGGGTTTAAGTTTTAAAAGGGGTTTGCTTTATTTTATTTCAAGCAAAAATTAGGGGTTCAAATTCATATTTTAATTTTTGCATCGGGTTTTATTTTTGAAGTTGTTCTTGTTTTTATTTTCGAGTCAACAAATTTGTAAATCACCACCTAGGGTTTAGGTAGTGTCAGATTGTCTAGTTAGAATTAGTTCAGTGAGCAGGGTGTGCGAGTTTGCGAAGCTCTAGAGGCGGAGCAGAGTTTGCGAGTAAACAAAGCTTTATAGGCGGAGCAGGGTGTGCGAGTCTGTGAGAGTGTTTGTGAGCGGGAGCAAGGGTTTGCGAGTCTGGTAGAGTGTTTGTAAGCGAGATACTGTTTAATTCTAATAGAAATCTGGGAATGCAGCAGTAGGCAGGGGTTGCCGAAGCTGGGTAAATTTTGTGTGTGATTTACTTTTCAGCATATTTATTTCTGCAGTTTGTTTCTTTGTTTTAAATCGAGAAAATTTGTTATTAACCCTATTCACCCCCCCTCTAGGGTTAATCTAGATCCTACAAGCTTTTTGATTTTTGAAGGGGGGAAGACGCAATTTTAATGAAGGGAGATGGCAGCTTTGAACGTGATAGGTGGCGTGTTTGAATAGGTAATGGGTATAGTGAAAGGATGTAACAACTGCTGAAAGGAAAGTTTGACTGGACATTATTTTAATTAAAATTTTAAAATATATGGATTTTCATAACTTAAAATCTCAATCCCCTATCGAGGCATTCCGCTAGGTGTTTATAATGTTATACCTCTATTACGAACGCAATGGAAAAGGTTTCGAGTCCTAATTCGATCATATGGAGAAGATAGCTTTTTGGACCCAATTATTATACTAAATTTCGATATTAGTTCAACGCATTTCTATCCCGTACGACCAAATGGTAATCCTAACGATGAAATTTGAAATCCGATAATAATAGACTATTACAGATCTGATGCAACTAGTTTCATCGAATTCCGAGACTATGCCTCGGATTACTATTTTAATGCGTTGATTAAATCGACGATTTCAAAAATTTACGAAATCGCTTGAAATTTTCGGTTTTAAAAAACTTATTAACTAATTTAAAACTCCAATTTCAGTATTTAAACCATTTAAATATTCAAAATCAAACAATAAAAAATCTGGGTCGTGTCAACCACTCTGCATCAACACCGCTCCTAATCCAGTTCCACATGTATCAGTATACACTACAAATCCTTGGTTTCCATCTGGAACTACTAATACTGGTTCGTTGGTCAATAAATGCTTTAACTTAAGGAATGCCTCCTCACATTTGTTAGACCAAAAAAATCTCACTTCCTTCCTAGTTAACTTAGTAAGCGTGCTTCTATCCACGAGAAATCCTTAATGAATCTCCGGTAGTAGCCAGCAAATCCATGAAAAATTCTAATCTCAGTCACTGTCTCTGGTCTCTTCCAATTATTCACAGCTTCGATCTTATTTGGATCGACTCGAAACCCTCACAACACCAGAATTTTCAATTCATAACACTTATAACTGTAACAAATCAAATTTGTAACATTTATAACCATTATAGGTACGTGACAAAATCTACAAGATATTTCCCAACAGTTATAACCGTTGGGAATTTTCATAATCACAGCGGTTATAATCGTTGGAAATTTTTATATTCTTAACGGTTATAACCGTTGGGTATTTTCATATTCCCAACAGTTATAACCATTGGTAAATATGTTACTAAAATACATCATTATAACATCAAAGATTTCCTTTATAATACAAATTCAAATTTATAAATATAAATTTGGTTTTGTTAAACCATATCATGTAACAACAAACATCAAACAGATTTCATTTATAATAAAAATTCAAATTTATACTAATGAAAAATCTATTGCACCAAATTTCAAAACTAACATCATACATGTTAAATACTTTGCATCTTCTACAAAGTTTATGATAACTTCGAATTTTACTAGTACAAAACATCTAAAAGCTTACTAACAACAAATCTGACTTTCCGACCAAATTACAAAAACTTCCATCAACTAACTCGGCCAAATTTTGCTCCCTTTTGATTTTTTTTCTTTTCTTCTATAGCTGCTACTAAAGCTTGCATTTGCAGAAACAATGCTCATTTTAGTAAAATAAACATACACAGCGCACATAAATCCAATAACATATAGAAACCCAACATGTCCATAACATGTGATAACCTGGATTTTTGGACATCCAGTAATTGGATAATTAACTGATTTTCTCGATTGAGATACTAATTTTATTTGGTTGAACAAATAAATCTGATAATAATTATTTATATATGGATAAATATTTATTTGATAATCTCCTAATATAATTATATAGAATGGGCAAACTTAGTTTTTTTAAAACAAATTAAATACGTGTTTGTTTAATATATATATATATATATATATATATATATATATTATATAAGCTGATTTTAAATTGGATTTTAAATTTGTATTTGAATTTGAAATTCAAAAGAAAGATATATATCTTAGATATATACTGGATATAAAATATATTATATATGATTTTATTTAGAATATAGTTTGTTTTATTCTATTTTCTTTTAAACGATTTCACTTATATAAATTAAGATATGTATTTATTAGTTACGAAATTAATTATAAAAGCTTTTTAAATATTTAAAAATTAATAAATTCATGTTAGCTTATAATTCTCTTTAATAACAAGTGTAAATGAATTAAGTATGGTAAAAGATAAGTGTTTAATTTTTTTACAAGTGTCATCATTTTTATTTTATTTTCTTTATTTTTAGTAAATCCTAAATTAAGTCTATATACACACATCTTTTCCTTATCTCTCAATTTCTTTGATTAGTAAATTTTTTTTTCCAAAACCTGAGAAAACAAAGTCAGTAAAAAAAATCTGTAACAAAGCAAAAAGCAATCTTTTCTCTAATTTAAAATCTGAAGCTCTTCAAATTCAAGTGCAACTCAGTTTTAAATCTAAAATCAAGTTTATCGAATTCTAGTACAACTTAGATCAGAGGCAAGCTAGGCAACTTATCTCAAATCAACTCCATTTTTAGTTCAAAAGGTGAAATCAACCTTCCAGTTTTTTTTAAAAAAAGTTCTCTGGCTTCTCTGATTAACCGGTGAGTAAACATCCCCTTTTAAGTTGAATCTGCTCTATACTTTGATGAATGTGATGAACATTAGTAGTGATGTTGTGAAATTACTTTGCATGAATGAAATCTGGTATAATAGCTGAAACCTCTTTGTATATTCATATGTATGTGTCTGTGTATGTATAAACTGAGAACTGTTGGATTTTTATCCAGCTTATTTATGTTCAACAATCTAAATCTCCCTATATAAATACTTTTATATAATGATCTTTAAAGGAAATTTGTTAGAAATTATCAGATTTGATTTACAAAAAAAATAGTTTCAAGTTTGTACATGAAGTGACTGTGACAAAATTTTAAGTTTACAGTGGTAAATTGATTTAAATCAAAAATCAAAGTAGATAAATCTCAAGTTTAACTTATAAGATCTAAATCGATTTTGGAAATAATGATTTTTAAGAGAAAAATCAAGATTTTAAAATATGTATTGATTGAGTAATTTGGGGTTGAACGAGAATTGAGATTTCACCGATTTCTGCCGATTGGTGAACCTGGGGTGTTCGAGGTCATGCCTGGAGGTAGCTAGAAGGGAGGAGGTCACTGTAAAAATGGTTGAAAGTGTCCAATGATCATCGCGATGGTGATATAGGGGCATTGTTGGGTTTAATGTTCTGATGGGTTCGTCGATGTTCTCATGACATTTGCGGTGACGAGGTAGCCTCGGAGTTGATCGGTCGTAGGGGAAATGAAGCTGGAGTCATTGGTGAGGCTGTGGACAAGGAGACGTGAACTCCGGTGATCGGAATTGGGTAGCGCCAGGAGGAAGGTGATCGATTTTTTACCTGATAGTTTGTGTGTGTTCGATTTTGATTTCAGAGTGGATAGTGGGTTCTGGGTGATGGAACGCTTGGAGTAGGTCACCGGCGACTTGCGTGTGCTCTCGGCGATGACCAGTGGTGATCGGCGTGGTCATGAATGTGCACACGTGCACGAACGTGTCAGGTTTGGGTAAGGATCGTTTCAGCTCGAGTTCGTGTTCGTGAAATGCTTGGGTAGGCTCGAAGTCTAGGATGTAAAGAGAAGCATGGGGTTTGACTCTCGATTTTTATTTATTTGGCCCGGGGTTTTTATGAAGATGTAGTAACCAATTTAAGATTTGAAACATATATTAAGTTTCAAGCAATTTTACTTATCCAAGTTTTAATGTACACTTGAGTGATTAAGTTTGAAAATATTTTGAAATAAATAAGGTTTCAAGGAAATATGAACCAAGTTTACAAGTTTTTCGGAGATTTGATTTTAAAAGTTAAAAATATGTTTAAATTTGTTTTGGGTTTTGAATAATTATATTGGAATGATTATTCAAAACATTCTTAAGTGTTTCAAAAGAATTTGATGAGGTGATTAAGTATGTGATTAAGATAAATGGTTTATCTTAAGCAAATTAAGGCCTTGAGTAATTAAAAGATAATTACTTATTATAAGTAATTTAAGGATAATAAAGTAATTAATTAAGATAAATGGTTTTCTTAAAATAAATTATGGTCTTGGATAATTAATTAAATTAATGAAGCAATTAAAGGGAAAATCATTAATTAATAATTAATGATTAATTAATAATTAAGGGTTATAAATTAATTAGGGATTAACTAATTGGAAATTAGAGATTAATTAATTAGAAATTAGGGATTAATTAATACAAGTAATTAGAGATTAATTAATTAAAGAATAATTACTTAATATAAGTAATTAAAAAGATTAATTTGTCGAGGGTTAATTAATTTAATTAATTATTAGAGGATAATTGATTTGTTATTAAAGGTTAATTAATTGAGGATAATTAACCAATGAGATAATTACTTAATGGAGTAATTATGGATAATTAATTTAGATTGATAATTAAGGAATGGTGTAATTAACATTAATTAAGTAGCGTTAGGAAATTAATTTATTTGTTTTAAATTAATTGTGTGATTAATTAACCTTGCTTATGGATGATTGGATTATATTGAATGCCTTGAATTGGTTGATATCTCTGATATGAAATGTTTTGTGATATGATATGTTTGGGTTGAACAGTGATAATGTGGTTATCTATCAATGATGAAATGCTGTATAAAAGTGACACCCTGTATTTAAAATTGAATTGTATTCACTTATATAACCGTGATTAAAGACGATATTGAATTCGATGAGACCGGGGTCGGGTATCAGTAAATACCCGAAACCACTTCGATTAGTAATCTAAGTTCTTTATAAGTTTGATATATGGAATCAATAGGCTAGAATGGAATAAATTAAGAACCATGGACTTTTGAACTGAGTAACGATTCTTAGATATTGTTTCATACAAGTGATTGTCTTAAATAGTTAAGAACTCGTAGGAAGGTACGAGTTACCTTGGTTTGCAAATAAGTTTTATAACTTAGTATTTCATGTTATATTGGTTTGCTCACGCTGGTTTCCAGCCTGACCCGGGTGTTACTTTGGTGTAATGCTCGTTCAGCATGATAGGGGGTTCTCGCTTCGTGTTTGGTGGCGAGCAGGAGACTCTTACCCCTACATGTCCCTGAGAGGTAGTATAAGGCCTTGGGTTGGTTGCAAGTCGAGAGGCTGGCCGTAAAAGCAAATTCGAGGTAGCCGTGTATGCCATGGTGGGTCTAGGATGGTTGAAAAACCTACCGGTCGCCACTGGCTCGACCCGTTACAATTGGTATCAGAGCCGAAGGTTAAGCGAGAACCATGGATCTGGTGGGTTTACTCATTAAGGATAGGGTTAACAGTACCCTAGAATGAGTTGAGAGTGTGTGTATATATATATATATATGAGAGCATACTTGTTATTTTCTTATATAATGGTTTTAAATGGTTTTAAAAAATAAATGATTTTTATAAAAGGTTATATTTTGATATATAAAGCAAATAATTTTCCAATCATTATATAAAGAAATTGGTTGTTGGTCATTGAAAATGGAACAAGAATTTAGGTGATATATATATATCCAAATAAGGATTAAGTAAGATATACTAGAAACGGGCTCAAACCAGAAAATAAAATGGTTATTATGATGTTTATTTTCTAATAATAATTATTGATAAAGCAAGATGAAATCTTTTAAGGAAGTAAACTTTTAGATAAGTATAACTTGTAAATTAGAATGGATTTAAATAGTGGAGTTTTAAAACCTATGTCTAGAAACATTTGGATTATTTCGGAATGTTAAAAGAAAAGAATAAATAATATTGTTCAGAATATTTTTGAATGTCTTATTTAAAAATAAGAGGTTGTTTGAAAATTTTAAAGAAAACTGTTTTGAATTAAAACCAAAGGCAGTTTAAATTTTAAAGCATGGCTTGGTGGACTAAGAAATAAATATGTATATGTGTGAATATACATAATATCAAAGATGATTTGAAATAAACTCTAAAGTGTTGAGTTTTTATTTTCCCGGAAGTGTGATCTAAAAACCCAAAGTGCAATGAGTTTTTGAACTTATAAGTAAGAAAGAATATTGATCGAAATTTGAAATTGGAAGTGGAAATTCAAAATTGAGTAAGGTTAACGGGATTCAATTGAATTTACTTAGAAGAAGTTAAATAAGTTTGGAATGAACAACCTGAATTTGAAATTTCAAGATGAAATTGGGATTTAACTTAAGGGAAGTTAAATGAGTTAATGTGAAAGGGAGTTATATAAGATCTCAATCGGGTTTGAGTTCTGGGAAATGTGTGATGAATGCTATTGATGAATATTTTATATAAATTGGATGTTTATTTACCGTGGCTTATCCTAATATCATCCTGTTGTTATCAATAACTTATGAGACTATGAATTGAGTTGTTTGAATTGAATTAAGAAATGGATTGAGATAATCTATATATCCATTACTGAGACTAAGTGGAAATAAAACCTTATTTTGAAGTTAATTAAAAGATTTTGATTTTTGGAATAAAATTTGAAATAGAGAAATGGAATCATTTTGGACTTAAGATTTGAATGTTTAAGATAAATTACAATTGAAATTGCTGAAAATTGATTTCAAAGATTAAATTGTTTAAAAAGAATTTGAGTTATTATTTGAACTTTGAAATAAGTAAAGTAAGAGTAATATAAAATGAAATTTTGAAATTTGGACTCAGAATTAAATGTTTAAAGGGTTCCGAACTTTTACTTGAAATCTTGAGATAAGTAAGTAAAATTGATTTGAATAAATATTGAAATGTTGGACTCAAAGGTTAATTGTGTAAGGACTTGGGTTTTTAAATTAAAAGTAAAGGTTAATTTGATTAAAGGGATTAAATTAACATTTGAAAGTTTAACTCGAATTTATATAATTCGAGATGATTAAAAAAGTGGAGATTGGGATTAATTTAAACAGGACTTGAAATGATTTGAAATTGAAATTGGTTCAATGTGAAAATTAGTCCAAATTGAAATTTGGTTTGAATGATTTGGAATTGTGATTAAAGTTGAATAAGTAAATTCAAATGGAATTTGATTTGAATTTGGAAAGAATTGAGGTCAATTCAACTTGAATTGGGGTTAAATCAATTCCAATGAAAATTCAAGTTATTTAAATTGAAATTGAGTCAATTTAAATGGAAGTGGAAATATAAATTGAATTGATGGGAATGGAGATTCGGAAGTTAAACAATTTGGCTATGGACTATTTTCTTTTAGGGGAATTTTACCGTAAGGGCCTTCTTTCACTAAACAATAAGTTTGTAGGACACAGCTTTAAAATAATAACTTTGCAGGACAAAATTTTATGCACGTTACATCAGCCCTTCAATCATTACTTCATACCCTTCTTCCGTTCCATTTTCTCTTTCGCTTTCTACCATTTTTCATAGTTGCAAACCAAAACCAAAAATAGGTTTTAGAAAATAAACGATTGATTTCCCTTCCCAATATTTCTGCTAAAACGATTACAAATCATTTATCAGAGCTGCATATAAATTACAACTACTTGAGCTTCATCAATTTCAGCTTCATCGATTTCAGCTTAAACTAAAATACTTTCATCGAGCAATCTCTACAATCACCTCAAACTTAAATGCGGAACAAGTAAGATGTATTTTATTTTGATGTTAATGTTTTAGTTAGATGATAAGTCGTAGTTAAGTATTCATTCTTACTGATGCTGATGATAGCTTTTGTAATGGATTTAAGGTATTTTATTTATTTTTATAATTTAACATAATCGACATTTGTTTAATTAAGCATACCTAAATATTCAATGGCAGATGCTACTAAACCCTAGGTGTTAAACTGAACAAGTTATTGTTATTTTTTGCTATATATCGATTGTTTTTGTTAGCTGAAGTAGTCATTCACTGATTGATTTTCTTTGTTATTTATGGGTTGTTTTTGCTTGTGTTTGAACAAGTAAGAAATAAGTTCTATTGATTTGTTTATATATAACAGTTTTTGTAATGCATGTAAGGTGTTTGTTGTTTTTGTAATGATTTAACATGATGTAAAACTATTCGTATTCAACATCTTAAAAAGATAAATCTGTTTATCTTTTAATCTAAATGATTTAATACAAGAATGTAATGAATTTAACATGTTTGTCTATCTTTGAGCTGCTTTAACGTAATTTTAACTTCAGTACTTCAAAGATTTTATGTATTGTGTAAATACAGTTATGTTGTAATGTTCCTATGTTCAACAGCTACGAAAGATAAACATATTTATCTTTTACTATAATTGGTTCAGATCAACTTAAGTCTTAGTTATCTTAAATAGTGACTAGTATATGTACTTTTATTATTTGGCTTTTTATTATTATTTAAAAGCATTTATGATTCTTGAGTAGAATGATATTATCCTAAACTGTTCCTATGTTATACATGTTTGCCATTTTTATTATTATTTAAAAGTCATTACAAAAGATATACAACAAATTTACACCCTACTTAATAAAGATAAAATCATTTATGCTTTTATGTGCAGAACAATTTAATTAGATAATGAACTATATATGATTTCATAGTCAGTAATGCATATATGTATAACTCTTCATTCTTACTAACATATTGTTACACGTGATAATCTTCATGCAGGATACAAATGAAGACAAGATCGGCAAAAAAACACTTTTTATTGAAAAAGCCACATGTATATTCATCAACAATGGAAAACAGTGTATTAATCCAAGACCAATATCTAGTCCGTTTTGTAACGAACACAGTCAGCACAAATCTTTGTCAGTAACACCATTGGTAAAAAATTTCCTTAATTATGTATAGAATAATATTTAATTACATTTTGAATTGTTACATACCATATGAACATGTTACTGTATGTAACTGCTGAACAAAGATAAGAACATTTAGCTTCATCTGTATAGGACTTAATTAGATGTTTAGCTTTACTTATATTTTAAAAACAGTGATACATGTTAAACAAGCTATACATGTGTAGCATTAGTTATATTTAATTACATGTTTAACATTAGTTATATTTGAAACAAGATATACATGTTAAACTAGCTTTAAGTTTTATTCATTATTTAAATTTGTTTCATACCATATGAACATGTTACTGTATTCAACTATTGAAAAAAGACAAACAATTTTAGCTTTATTTATATTGGATTTAATTAGATGTGTAGCTCTACTTACATTTGAAAAACAATGATAAATATTAAACAAGTTTGCTGTTTTATTCAGTATTTACAATTATTACATACCATATGAACTTGATTTAAAGCTTGCATAAAAATGATAAAAGCATTTATATTTTTCTAAAAAGAACTTAATTACATAATAAATTATAACGAAATGCTTTTAGTTGTTTATAAATATCCCAAGAAAATACAAAATAATTAAAAAGATAAACCATATTATCTTTTTATACAGGCTATTGTGCAGTACGATGTTTTTTGATAATATTGCTTTGATTTATGTGCATTATGATTCTTGCGCAGAATGATATTATCTTCATGAATATGCAGAAATAAATGTAGGATTATTATAATATATGTATATTATGAAGTGAATATGCTTTTATGTTATTTTTGTTTAGTCCCACATCGTGGAATTGGTTAAGTTCTTTGCTCTGAAGCCTTTATATAAAGGAGGCTATGTAATGTAAATAGATATCCATTCTCAGAAATGAATAATATTTCTTTTGTCTCTCTCTCCAATGGCTTCTACCTTTCTTCATTTTATAACACGTTATCAGCATGATCTGATCTTTTTCTCGAACGTATTGGATATTCTAATCCAGAAGATTAGATCCATTTTTTTTTCATGTATGTACATCTCTTTCTCTTATTCAATTACTGAAATCAGATCTATCTGTTCCTCTTATTCAACCATTGAAATCAGGTTTGAAATTTTCTAGATCTGCTTTTCTAGATTTATTTTGCGATTAATTTAGATCTAGATTTAAATATTCTTATTTCACAATCTATGTCTATTTCCTAATTTTTCAGATTTGAATTTAAGTTTTAATAGATCTTATCTTTTCAAGATCTTATTTTGTTATAGATCTAAATTTATAGATCTTATTCCACTGTACATGTATTTTTGTCATTATATTTCAGATCTCATCCTACAATAGATCCGATTTTTTTTTCTTATTTTTCTGATCTCATTATAGTGTAGATCTTAAAATCACACTCAAATAATATATCGTTGAGATCTGTACATTGTTTAAAAATAAAATGTTGTGATTTTTTTTTGAATTTGACAATTTTTGTTGTTGATTCAAATAAATTTATTGATCTTGATTACGTTTTGGTTTGTGATATAGATCTGAGTAATATATACATGTTTGATAAATGAAGTTTTCATTTTGAAAACTCTTTGATTTTGGAAATTATTTTGATATATATTGTTTATATTCCAGAAGAAATATTTGATTATTTCATAGAGAAACATATACAAGAATAATGCATATTTAGAAGATCATATTAGTTTAGATCCAATATTAATATTGATTTAGTACACCTGAAGTGAATGGAAACATTAATGAAAACATATACGGTAAACTTAATTTCTAGCATTTGAAATAAAAGTTGAGAACCTGCAGTTCATGTAATGCTAAAAGCTTGAGTTTCCATAAATTATTAAATTTCAAGTTTTCTTATAATAAAGAACTAGAAGTTTCAATAAAAGAGCAGAAACTTGAATTATAAAACAAAAGGATATATATATATATATGTATGTATATATGTATGTATATACATACATATATATATATATAAGAGTTATTTTAGTTATTTTAGAAATTTTGACTATTAAGAAATAAAGTTTCTCTTATGGTATTCATTTAATTTTATTATTGAGTATATTAAACTTAGCTTTGAGATTAAATTTTGCTAACTAAAGTTAGTTAGATTGATTTATTTATTTGTAAAGAAATCAATCCATTGTGATAATATTTTATATTTTATGCCACAATAATGGTAAATTGCATTCATTTTTTAATCATAAATGCATTAAATGTTGTCATCATGGTAATAAATTAAATTACCATATCATCATAAATGCACTGGGTTTTTATTAGTAAGGTTTTAACAAGGCATTATCTTGATCCAGAAGTATCAACTCCCTATAACATTTGAAATAAGCTATAATGTACTCTTTTTCCTTATTTAAGATTTTTCCCACCGGGTTTTTCTTACTAAGGTTTTAACGAGGCATTGTCTTGATCCGGAAGAATCAAACGTCTTTTCGAGAAATAACATCTCAAATATGTTATTTAAGTTGTTTGCGCCAAAATTGGCCACAAACCCCAAATACCGTGAAAGCACCAATGTATGAATACAAATCAGCGATATTCAAACACAAATCACAGATCTTAGTGGTGAAAGCACCAATGTATGAATACAAATCAGCGATATTCAAACACAAATCACAGATCTCAGCAAATAACCCAAATATGTTTGCACAAAAAATGGGCAAACACCTCCAAATCGTATCATTTAGTTGATTTTATGTTGTTCGTAGTGATTTGGGTGGTTTATGCAAATATGTAAAAAAAAGGGACTAAACTGTAAAAGACACACATATTTATAGTGGTTCGGCCAGAATGTGCCTACGTCCACTTTATATGTTATTCTCCTTTTCCGATCCGATTACAAGTACAAAGCTTTGATTACAAGTATATCAAAGTTGTTTGAAAGTTCCTTTCAGGCTTGAGCTCTCAAACTTGTCCCCCATTGTTGTACCCCTGCCCCTCTATTTATAGAGTGAGGCTGGGGGGTAGAGGTCTTGGATGTATATAGCTGCTGGTGGGCCTGGGCTGATGTAATCTGGCCTGGCAAAGTTGGTTCGGTAGCTCCTTGGTTCAGCGGTGAGTGGAGTGTTGACTGGACCGGTAGTGTGTGGAGCGTGGGTTGGTTCGGTAGCCCCGGTCCTGTAGTGGTTGGTTTGACTCGGTGGTGAGTTGGTCCGGCGAGGGCCTTGGACCGGTGGAGCTTGGTTCGGTGGGAAGGGAAGTGGAGTTGGTTCGGTGGTGAGAGGAAGTGGAGTTGGTTCGGTGGGAAGGGAAGATGGCTGGTTCGGCTATGCTTTGGACCGGCATTGTTTTGGACCAGTAATAGGTAAAAACGTGCCCAGCAGATCATATCTCCTTCATACGAACTCCGATTATCCTGAAAATTGAAACATAGCCTTTCCTAGTCCTTATCATCATTTCCAATCAATTTCGTCCCAATCGGAACTCAACCAAATTTTAATAATATCGACCGTAGCCTTGATCCCAATCGATTTCCAATCCCGACATCCATCATTCCTTGCGAATTTGTTGATATTCCAGTTTTTACCCAAAAAGTGGGATAATACTTTGCCCCCAAAACATGCCTTGTGATAACAAGGCGTGTTTTGAATAATTCCAAATCCAATATCTGAAGTCCATAACCATATTGCCAGAGTATACCATCTTTGACTGCTCCGAGTCGATATCCAATCCCAAATTCAATAACCAAAGCTTGAGCCAATTCCATGTCTATTCGAACTCGGCAACCTAGTCCCAAACCATCCTTATCCAATAGCCAATAACTGAATCCAGGACCTCTCCGGGTCGATATCCAAATCCATAACCTCTCCGGGCTCTTGCCAAGCGCAATCTACACCTGACGGTCGTGATACAGTGTCCCTGGATGTTAAGCTAGCCTCATCGTGTTCTTGTTGAGCGTAATCCACACTTGACGGCCTTGGTCCAGTGTCCCTGGACGTTGAGCTAACCTCTCCGGGTTCTTGCCAAGCGTAATCCACACTTGACGACCTTGGTCCAATGTCCCTGGACGCTGTACAATGCCATGACTTAAGTCCTAAGCCGAATCCTGGTCTCTCCGGACCCTTGTTGAGCATAGTCCATACTCAACGACCTAAAAATAACAATTGATAATACATGGCCTAAGTCCTAGGCCGAATCCTGGTCACTCCGGACCCTTGCCGAGCATATTCCATACTCGACGACCTGAATGAGTCAATTTACCACATACGGGCAAAGCGACTCACCCCTTGCCAGGCATAATCCATACCCGATGACCATTTATCAAAAATCAGATAAAAATCCAATCAAAATCCAATCCAAAATCCACATCCAAAATCCAAATCAAAACCAGAAATCCAAACCAGCATCCAAAACCGAAAACAATCATCCAAAGGAAAATCCAAATCAAAAAGCAAGAAAAACCAGGAGCTCAATCCAAGCTCCAAAACCGAAAACCAAAAAGAAAAGCAGTGTCCAATCCAAAAGCAAAAGACAAATTTCACAAACCATAGCATTGCAGTTTATCATCATTCAGAGCATGCCTAGGGGCTATCTCTGTCCCCGTACATGTGTAAATGACTTGGTTGCTTGCCAATAGTTCGCTACTTATTTCATATTAACCTGGTCAATGGATGATCAACTGACCATCATTCCTGGGCCTCCCACCATCGTAGCTTGAGGTAGGCGGCGGTTGCTCCTACCCCGCCGTTGCATTCCGAGGTCCAACATATTGTGGCAGTTGTCCATTCCTTACATGCTCCTCAATTATGTCCTTTAGGTGCCTGCAGCTGTTGGTGTCGTGTACATCCAAATCATGAAAGAGACAGTGCCTTCCTGATGTCCTTTCCCGTTTTGTTGGTTCTCTCCTAGCCGGCCTCCGGTAGGGAAGGCGATTCCGAGTATCCAGGTATATCCGCTCCAGCGTCTCGTTCAATCTTGTGTACGTGGAAAACTTTGGATCCTTCCATTGCTTTCTAGCATTTCCAGAATCATCGTCCAACTTCCTTTTTCCTTTGTCTTTATCCAAACCTTTGCTGGATGGTCCTCCAACCTCCACTGCATTAACCTTTTTTAACTTTAAATCCGTACTCGCATCTTCTTGCCGAAGGAACCTTTCTGCCTCATGAAAGAATTCGTCGAGATCCCGTAGGGGATCTCGTATCAGAGATACCTTGAAATCCCAGTTCTCCCTGACTCCTGATACTGCTGCCATTAAAACCATCGATGGATCGGGCCGATCCACCGAAGCAACTGTGGCACTGAATCGAGTTAGAAAGGCTCTAAGCGATTCATCGATCCTTTGCTTTCCCGATGTCAATGTCATCACGTTCTACGGTCTCTTGACATGAACCCGAAACTGTCCCAAAAACCTTTCCACCAATTCCCTCCAAGTCCTGATAGATCCTTCTCCCAGCTGCCTAAACCACATCGCGGCTAAGTCCGTCAAGTACAAAGGGAAGCATCGGGCCATCACTTCCTCCGATGCCCCCAGCACCTCCATGTGTTTGGTGTACCTCATCAAGTGATCCGTAGGATCTGTCTTGCCATCGTATACCTCCACGCTAGGTAGCTTGAAATTAGGTGGATTCTGAGCCATCCTTATTTCCCGAGCAAACGGACTCATGTTCACTCCTTCCAAGTCTCCGTTGGTCAAACCACCTCGCACAGTCTTCCTGATTATATCCACCAACCCAGCGTTGTTTGTCGGGGGTTGCCCCCGAGGGAATTCCGGTACATACTCTTCATGTGGCTCGCTAGCAGCAACGTTAGTTCTAGCCTGTTGAACTCCTTCCAAAGGTCCTCCTGTGTTGGATCCTGCGGGCCTACCCCCAAGTCCTTGTCGATTGCCCTCTGGCTCTGCATCCTGTCCTCCATTGGGTTCTATAACCCTAGCTCCTTGTCCTGCATCCACGGCTACTGTAGCCGTTCCTAAGTTCTGGGTCCCTGCAGCTCTCATTTGCTCCAAGAAAGTCTGCATCATCTCCTGTTGATTCTTCAACAACCTCTCTTGCAGTGAATTTGTTATGGCTTCCATTTCATCCCGGGTTATGTAGATCGAAGCTGGTACTTCCTCACCTCTGGAGGATTCTTGTTGACTTCCTTCCTGTTGGCTTCTCTCAGCCCTTAGCCTTCTACTATTTTGCCTAGCCATTGTCTTCCAAATCCAAACTTCTATCCGATGCAGCGGGTGCCAGTCCTTCTCAGTGAAAGCACCAAAGTGTTTGCGCCAAAATTGGCCACAAACCCCAAATACCGTGAAAGCACCAGTGTATGAATACAAATCAGCGATATTAAAACACAAATCACAGATCTCGGTGGTGAAAGCACCAATGTATGAATACAAATCAGCGATATTCAAACACAAATCACATATCTCAGCAAATAACCCAAATATGTTTGCACAAAAAATGGGCAAACACCTCCAAATCGTATCATTTAGTTGATTTTATGTTGTTCGTAGTGATTTGGGTGGTTTATGCAAATATGTAAAAAACAGGGACTAAACTGTAAAAGACACACAGATTTATAGTGGTTCGGCCAGAATGTGCCTACGTCCACTTTATATGTTATTCTCCTTTTCCGATCCGATTACAAGTACAAAGCTTTGATTACAAGTATATCAAAGTTGTTTGAAAGTTCCTTTCAGGCTTGAGCTCTCAAACTTGTCCCCCATTGTTGTACCCCTGTCCCTCTATTTATAGAGTGAGGCTGGGGGCAGAGGTCTTGGATGTATATAGCTGCTGGTGGGCCTGGGCTGATGCAATCTGGCCTAGCAAAGTTGGTTCGGTAGCTCCTTGGTTCGGCGGTGAGTGGAGTGTTGACTGGACCGGTAGTGTGTGGAGCGTGGGTTGGTTCGGTAGCCCCGGTCCGGTAGTGGTTGGTTTGACTCGGTGGTGAGTTGGTTCGGCGAGGCCTTGGACCGGTGGAGCTTGGTTCGGTGGGAAGGGAAGTGGAGTTGGTTCGGTGGTGAGAGGAAGTGGAGTTGGTTCGGTGGGAAGGGAAGATGGCTGGTTCGGCCATGCTTTGGACCGGCATTGTTTTGGACCGGTAATAGGTAAAAACGTGCCCAGCAGATCATATCTCCTTCATACGAACTCCGATTATCCTGAAAATTGAAACATAGCCTTTCCTAGTCCTTATCATCATTTCCAATCAATTTCGTCCCGATCCGAACTCAACCAAATTTTAATAATATCGACCGTAGCCTTGATCCCAATCGATTTCCGATCCCGACATCCATCATTCCTTGCGAATTTGTTGATATTCCAGTTTTTACCCAAAAAGTGGGATAACATAAGTTAAATTGTATTTTTGTCCTTGACTAAGGTTTTTCCCATCGGGTTTTCCTTTGTAAGGTTTTTAACGAAGTATTATATTGATCCAGAAGTATCAAACTCTATTTGATTCTGTATATTGTTGAAATATCTCATACTATATTGTACTCTTTTTCCTTAACTAGGATTTTTCCCATGGGGTTTTTCTTAGTAAGGTTTTAACGAGGCATTAGTTTGATCCAGAAGTATCAAACTTTATTTGAAGAAATGAGAAAATAAGACATGTCATTGTACTTTTTTTCCTTCACTGAGATTTTTCCCATTGGGTTTTTCTTAGTAAGGGTTTAATGAGGCATTATTTTGATCCCGAAGTATCAAACCTTTAAAAGGAATATCATTTTTAGTATGATATCTATAATTTCACAAGTTGCACTCTATTCCTCTTTCAAGGTTTTTCCCATTGGGTTTTCCTTACAGAGGTTTTTAATGAGGCAACAGATAATATCTATATCGACTGAGTCGATAAATGCAAGCAAGATAATAATGAGGGGGAGCAGTCATCGTATACATTTCGAAATGGAAAATTTCAAATTATCCGAGCATTTAAGATTTTGAAGACGCATATTCAAGGGGGAGTGTTATAATATATGTATATTATGAAGTGAATATGCTTTTATGTTATTTTTGTTTAGTCCCACATCGTGGAATTGGTTAAGTCCTTTGCTCTGAAGCCTTTATATAAAGGAGGCTATGTAATGTAAATAGATATCCATTCTCAGAAATGAATAATATTTTTTTTGTCTCTCTCTCCAATGGCTTCTACCTTTCTTCATTTTATAACAAGGATCCAATTAATGATATTATTTTCATGGATTTAGGATGAAGTTGAACCAACACAGCAAACCTCTTAAATTTCTGGACAAGAACAGCTAACAAACTCAGATGAAGAGGGAACAATTTCAGAAAATCTGAGTGAAGCAAATTTTGATTCTCAAGAAATGAATATTGAAACAGATGAATCAAATGATGTTGCGAGATATGAGATTCAAAATGGACTGAAAAGACAGAAAAAACATCTGTACACTAGAACATACAAATGTAATTTAGATGCCGTGTATAAAGTTTTGATGACTGTTAAGGAAAAAACATTCTGTCTGCTGAAGAAAAAAGTTATATCAACAAAATGCCATTCAAAAACTTTTTTAATATGTTTCTCACCAATGGCATAGAACGGCAAAACATACGGAAAAGCGCTGCAAATTTAGACCAAATAATTACTTCTTTCAGTATTAAAGAAAAAGCCTTCAAAATTGGAAACAAACTGCTGAAAATCACATCTGAAGAAGTTAGCCTTATATTTGGACTGCATTTATCTGGAGAGGACTTGTTTCCGATACCAACTTCAAATAAGGCCACAACAATGGAAAGTTTTTCAGAGTTTCTGACCACAAATTTCGAAGAAAATGACATAATTAGCCAGAAGACAGTCACAAGAAGGTTGAAAAAAATGATAGAGGAAGAAAACGGGAATGAAGATTTAGTCAACTTGTTGTTGCTCTTGTTGATTATTACTTTTTTCTTTCCTAACAATCAGAGCTACATGTAGTGGGGCTTCTTATCAAAGCTGTTAAACTTAAGAAAATTGAACTCAATCTCTTGGCCGAGAGCAATGTGCAAAAATGTCATGAAAAATGTTCAAAAATACTATGCTAATCCAAGAAGCACACCTGGATGTACTATGGTCTTATTGGTATGATTTAAAAACTTTACTTATAAATATATTTATATTAATGCCTTTTACAAAAATGTTAAATATTAATGCTTATTTGTATGGTCTTATTGGCAGTATTGGTTTTGTGAAAGGACGTAAATCATCGATGAACAAGATAATTTGGAAAGCAAAATCCCAAGGATGAGAAAATGGGATTTGTCAAAATTAAAAGATTTGGACCTCGACGAAATAGACAATGATAAGGTATGCTACTTTTATGTATATTTCTGGATATACAAAATCATATATATAAGTACATAATGATTTAAGTACAATTCAGTTTCTGCCCAACTCCATAGTTCATAATTAATTTAGCATCACTACCAAACCACCAGAAAATCACCACGAACACCCCACATTCAATTTCTGCCGAACTCCACAGTTTGGTACAATTTAAACTTGTTGAGCAATGGTATTCAAACTTCGTAAATGGTTCAATATATCCACCCCACATTCAACCACAAAGTACTCCTCTTTTCCACCTAATTTCACCTTTATCTACAACCTGACTGAACGAACAACAAACTGTTGCACCAGCCACATGCTACTTGAAAAACCTAAATAAATTCAAGAACTCAACCAAATTCAACCAAACAACCTTTTATCAACTCCTTGTCCTGCAAACCCATTACTGCTTACATCACTAAAGGTGGTTTGCCAGTGATGTTATGTATTCTGTTAACAGATTTAAGTTTTAATTTTACCATGCTTAAAAGCATTAAAAGATAAAAACATTTATCTTTTAATGTAAACGATTTAATAACAAGTTAGGCCTTACTTATATTTGATATATAGTTATACATATTAAACATTTTTCTTGATTTACTCATATTTTAAGTTTATTACAGAAAATATACCACTAAATTAAACCCTAGTCAAAAAAGATAAAAGCATATATGTTTTTACAGAAAATGATTTAAGTACATAATGAACTATATATATTTGCTGATATACAAAATTATATGAATACATATGTGTATATGTGTGTTATTTAATAGAGATAGTGTTCTAAATTTATATAGTTTGTAGGTTAGTTAATACATATCTATATTTATATGTAACGACTATTGTGTGTGCATTAAAGATTTTTCTGGTCTTTTATCCTTCTCATATGGATGTGCTTACATGTTGTATCCATTTATCTAGTGTCTGAAATTTTCTTACCTGTTTATTTTTAATAATTTCTGATTTCTACCTTCATAGTAATTCAATGATACTACATGTCCAAATTTAATTTCAAATACCTTCCATGCAGATTTTACAGAAATTTTCAAATGTAACTAAAGAGGAAAAAGACTTTCTGTCAAAAAAATGTACTGGGGTGGAAGATGACAAATATGTTGCAGACTGCTCAAGTAGCATAAAAGAGTTGGAGAAGAAAGTGAACTTTTTATCTGTTGAGATGAAAAGTATGGTAGAACAACTGAATGAAGAACAACATTTAAGACAACTGGTTGAACAAAGACTCCACAATCTTGAAATGAAACTTCAAAAGCTGGAAAATTTTGAAGAGTATAATGTGGAGAAAAAAAACAATTTCAAAGAAAAAAGTGAAGCTGAAAAAGGTACGGAAAAAAGAAAGATAGTTGGTATGATGCACATAAATAGTTCTGCTAACTTTCCATGTTTTGATTTGATGCAAACTCAAGATTTCATTCTAGAAACTGAAGATGGTTTAAAATCTGAAAATATCAAACAAGTTAGTGAAGAAATTGCTACAGAAAAACCAATTGTTGCTGAAGATGTTAGTCCTAAAGAACAAAAAAAGAAGAGGAAGCAAAAGAATGTTGAAAAGTGTCCACTGATGAAGCATCTTACTGAAGAAAAGCAAGAAAATGTAAAACTTTTTTTCAAAGTTTTGGGAAGAAACAAGTAAGTAATTAAACTACTTTTGACTCATACAAACTATATATCAATTATGTGTTAAATTAATTATTAGTTCTGTTTTGGTTCTATTTTAGTTTGGTCAATTATCAGTATATCTGTCAACTACTATACGCTCACACACTTACTCAAAAATAAACAAAAACTGAACAAGATTAAAAAAGATTAAAAAAGATAAATTATTTATCTTTAACTTTCCATACACACTTCCATAAAGGCTTCTATTTTGTTTTACTACCAAATGCAAACAACATAGTACATACTAAACTTACTTTCTTTTATTAACAACTGTCCAATTTTTCAGCGATGAAGCATTTAGTTGTGATGATGAAAACTTCATCACCATAACAAAATTCATGATAGAAGACCTTCTCTATCAACAAAGTATTTGTGGTCAAGTAAGTACAAAAAAATTAAATTTCCTTCATTATAAATTATATACCTTATCCATATTATTTTTCAAATGTAGATCATTGATTTGTTTTGGTTTCGAAAAACAAAGCAACTAGAAGAAAGCAAAAGCATTATCTATGTTAACACAACTATGACTGTAAGTGAACTATATTCTCAAATTAACATTTTTTTATACCACATAAATTTTCTAAAACAATTTTTTATAGAAAAGCGCAACGGATGGAAGCTTGGAAAATATCAAGAAACAAATGTTCAATCTTTTTATGAAAAGAACACTTTTAGATCCATTATGTTGCAATATATTATTACCAATACATGGCAATGAACATTGGAGCCTGCTTGAACTAGTTATTGGAGAATGCACTTGGAACCACTACGACTCTCTGCACTTGACCACGAGATCAAAATCCTGCAGAAGTGGACATACAAAATTTGCCATTAATGTGGTAAGTAAAAATACACAAAGAGTAACAACGATAAGTGTGTTTATATTTATTATAATTTTCTTTCACTGTTTGCAGAAATCAGCAGTAAACAACCAAAACAAAGAGCTACAAGAAGAAGGGCACAAAACAATTCTCAGCAAAAATTCAGTGCTTAAAAATGTTGACTGTGCTCAACAAAGCAATGGGTAATTCTGAAGATAGTTCAGAATTTTATACAAAAATTCACGATACACAATAACTATCTACACACATATTACCAATTAAATAATATTATTTACTCACATACAATTACTTAGATAAACATAATACTAATTACAATTCATTATCAAAGTAAAGAAAAGATAATCTGTTTTATCATCATATTCAAAGTACTAAATTTCAGAAATACAAGTACGACTGTGGAATTTTTGTGATGATGCTCACACAAAAAATAGCACAAGGAATGCAGACTACATCAAAAATTAGTCTTGGACAAGTTAATGCATTCAGAGTACAGATAGCTGCACAAATACTCTCTAACGAACCATGCTGCTGGCTTGACAAGTTTTGCAGCTCTTCTTCAGCCCATAAAAATGTAATGACTGATGAATGAGATGATGAATTTGTAATGGCTGATGTTAAAAATTAGATGATGAATTTGGTGATGAATTTGTTATGGCTGATACTAAATTGATCATTGATTTTAGGGATTATATTTGAATTTACTGATGAATTACATGATGAATTTGTAGTAACTGATATTGAAAATTTGATGATTAATTTGATAATGAATTTCTAATGGCTTTGTGGATTTGATGTTGTTATTCAGATAAATGTGGATCATGAATTTGTAATCCAAAATATGATTTTACTGCTCTTTTAAGAAAGATAAATCCTTTTATCTTTTATTGATAATTTATAGTTTAATATTTACTATTATGTTTTCTAATTCTGTTGTTCTACACAGCAAAAGGATGCAGTATGGGCTACTTTTCCTAGACAAGAAGAAGCTTTAAGATTTGTCCAAACACATGCAAACACTTATGTTTTTTGCTACCAAGATCATTTGACTGCACAAAGAAGGTTCCTTGTTTCTACATATGATGAGTTCTGGAGAAGGTACAAAACCATGAATCCAAAGTTACGCCACCATTACGAGGTTATTCAAGTCGGACTACCTTGCCACTTATATTATGATCTAGAGTTCAAAAAGATTAACACTGAAAAAAATGCCGATGAAATGGTAGATATTCTGATATCTATCACCTTCAAAGCGCTAAATGACAAATACAAAATCCAGGGAAATCAAGATTGGGTTATAGAGCTTGATTCATCTACTGAAGAAAAGTTCTCTCGACATGTGATCATTCGTATCTCAAATATTGCCTTCAAAGACAACTCGCATATTGGAGCATTCCTCTCTGAGGTATGCTCATGTATAATGAATTTAAGAGTAAGTGATCCATAGTTTGAAAAACTATACATCAAGAAAGATTCGAGCTCATCAGACAATACAGGGCGTCTTTTCATTGATACTGGAGTTTATACTCGCAATCGTTGTTTTCGTCTTCCTTTCTCATCAAAAGCAGGGAAGAATGCTTTACTCCTGCCAAGAGGACGCTTTGCATGTAAGAATCTGAATGAGGAACAAGTGTTTATCTAATCACTTATTTGCAGAATAGATGCTGATTTTGATAAGCTATTAGAGTGCAAAATGGATCTAGACTGTTGCAAAATTCTTCATTTTAAATCTGAGATCAATGATAATAGCACCTACACTGAGGGAGATAAGTCATTACATGTTTATAGTAGCAATATACCTAAGTCCTATTGTTCAGGAAAATATCCCTTTCCAGCTTTGGATGATAAAATTTCATCTTTTGTCTCCCATGGAAATGTTTCGGGTAAAATCAGAAGGTGGTACTGGTTTTCTGCACATGGCTACATAATTTATAGCATGTCCAGAAGTCGATACTGTAAACAAATTGGAAGAGAACATAAAAGTAATCATGTTATGTACATTGTTGATTTCTAAAGGGGTGGCTACTATTAGAAATGCTATAACCCCGATTGTAGAGGCTATCGATCTCCAGTGCGCCCAGTACCATGGGATGTATTGTCAAACTGTTATGATATTGTGAACCAATAAGGCAAGACTGTCTAGAACCAATGCCTCTGTCAAATGAAATATTAACTACATAATCACTTCAGTCTATGTTGTTTTTGTGTATTGTTAACTAGCAAGTGCTTACACAACTGATTTTAAATTTGATAATGAAATTCTGGTAATTGATAATGAATTTGTAATGGCTAATGTTTGTAATGCTCTGTTAAAAAGATAAAAGCATTTATGTTTTATTGACAGTATGTTATATCACTTTTATTGACAATTCTACGTATGCTCTGTAAAAAAGGCTATACATAACAACATCACTTTTATTGATAGTATGTTCCGAGTAGCAATATGCTAGTCATACTTATCTCCAGTTGTTCTATTTGATTTGTATTCCTAGTGTTGTGCGTGAAACTCGTGAATTAACAGATGATTTGGTTCGAATTTCCGTTGGCATTGAGGATATAGAAGATCTCATTGCAGATTTGGATTATGCTATTAAAACTGCTCTTATTTGATACCATTTTGATTTTGTTCTGGTGACCAGCATCATGGCTGGAGTGGATGAATAGAAAAGACTATATCTTAAGAATAGACATAATAACTACAGTAACATATAATAACAAAAAAAGTCTGTGCATAAGAATTAAAAAGATATATCAATTTATCTTTTTTAACAGAACTAACAACATTGTATTCCAAATAACAGTTAAACATAAACAATTACATACAAACAAAAGTAATTAAAATCAAATCATAACCAATTCAACATATGCAATTATCCAAATATTCAACTCAAAGTATTCATAAAACAATCAAGTATTCATAGAACAACCAATCAACTACATTGGACTAAAACAATCAACTCAATTATTCAACTCAAAGTATTCATAGAACAACCAATCAAATACATTGGACTAAAACAATCAACTCAATTATTCAAAGTACACCCCCTTCTATTATGTCCTAGTTTTTTTACACTTTCCACACCTGTTTTGCTTAGCATGAAAATCAGCACCTTCAATCCTATTCATCCTAGGCCTGCCAGCTCCACGGACAGGCTTAGGAGGAAGAACAATAAATGATTCTTCAGCTTCAATTGCTTCCTTATCAAAAGTTGGAATAGGATTGATCAAATGTGAATACGAAGCTCGATAATACTCAATAGTAAAAATTCTCAATATATTCATAAACAGAATTTCTGGTTAAAGAAATACACTTTAAAGCACGTGCACAAGGAAAACCTGTCACTTCCCATTGATTGCAACTGCAAATGCGATTTTTAAGATCAACCTTTTGAGATGTTGGAGAATGAACTTCAAAAATATACCTAGAAAATGTAAAATTAAAAACAGTTAAAATATATAAGCAGATTGCATTTCCAAAAAAGATTATTATCACTATATATTCTCTCTAATCTATCTAATAAATAAGACCCAATTCAAATGCATTGAACTAATAGTGAAAAATAAGACTCATAAACCAAAACAATTAACAACGGTCATACTGTTCATATTCTTAAAGATCACAGAATCTATGCTATAAGGGAAGAAAAAAAGAGAATGTATATTTGCTCATGAATTCTGCATGTGAGCATTGCTCAATATTTCCATTATATATTTACTTTTAATCTTTAAATTTACAAACTTGAAAAAATCTTGTCACAGCTTTCAGTTAGACCAAAAACCATAAATACTCTCATGCATGTGAATAAACCCTAAGCAGACAGACTAATGCATCATACTCATATGCACAACATTAGTTTTTACCACAATGAAATCTCAAAAATAAAACACTACAACGATACTTCCTTTATATTACTTGGTCCTTACATTATTCATATTATCATAAGCCTCAATGCAGACAAAGAGAAAATATGTAGCAAGCGACACCAACAAAATGAAATCATAACACAGGCTACATAGCAAGTTGAAAAAAGATAAATGCATTTATCATTTTTTAGAAATTGTGAACATCATGAAAAAAATTATAAATACATACCTAGATAATTTAGAAACTCTCCACCCAAATCCTTCTTCCTTCAATTTCAACAAACGAGCTTCCATTTTTGGACATAGCACACTAGTCCACTTTGAAGCCTCTACACTACGATTAGACTTTTGCATCATAAGTTTTAACCTAATTCCATCAAGACAAGCAGTAACAGGCAAACTTCTTTCATCCAAAATCCAAGAATTAAAATTCTCAGCTACATTGGACTTATTTTCACCATATCGCTTTCCCGGAAAAAACAAATCGGCCCAATGATCATATGGTTTATCATTCAAGTACTCTACAGCTTTGGCACCTCCAATTTCTTTGTACTTGGACATGGCGTTTTCAAACTCATGATGATTAGAAGCTATAGCACAACGCTCAAGTAAATGAGCTACCCAAACACCTTTCCACTTTTCACAATGCTAGCAATATTATTTGCATATGATGCAAACAATAAGAATGACGACTATTTGGAAAAAAAATTGGAATACTTAATAATAAACCCCAGTGTCTATCACTTAAAAAAGTTATTATTCTATCACAACTGAGAGCATTCTTTAGGTGTTTTAAAAACCAACTCCAACACTCTTCATTTTCTTTGGGAACAAGAGCCATTGCTAATGGGAAAAAAACTGGAAAAAAAATTCACTGTTTATTTATTACATTTGAAACAACAAAATGCACTATATTTGAAATAGTATTATCTAATAGTAGACAATCACATGAACACTGTGCGCTCGGCCCAAATAAAAAAGGGAAAATAAATATCCTAGAGGCAATTCATCCTTTTTTCTTTTTTTTTATAAAAAAATTGCTACTTGAATGTGTAGCCTACGCAGAAAGGGTAGAGATTGCAAAGATATGATACATAATTCATGCATACAATACAAAGAATTAAATTCGAACTTCTAAAACATATATGCTTTTATCTTTTCTATATGTTGTTTAAATCATTTGTATACCTTATGTAAGAGCTTTAAATAAAGAGAAAAATGATAAATATGTTTAACATGTAGTAGTATCTATGATATATAAGTACGACTTAATATGTTATTTAATTCTTTATCTTAAAAGATAAATGCATTTATCTTTTTAAACTCCTGTATATAGTAACATTTTGTACATCAAATTAAAGAACATTAAATCTTTTACAGTGTTTGTTTTGGATCAAATTTGCAATAAGAATGAGCATGGCTGTACATTGAACAATTGTACCTTCTTTGTAACTAGTGCAACTAGATTGAAGATGTTAGAGATAAAAACATATATGCATTTATTGTTTGAAATATAACAAATTCTGGTAAATCCAATATAAGCGGTAGGTATCATGACATTTGGTGGCTAAACTAAAAAAAAAAACATCTACATTATGTATCTATCAAGAAAAAAAAACAACCAACATTAATCATCGTTAATTTTCAGTCGAACTAAATTATGAGTTTGAATTCATTTCTGCAATAATTTCACATGTTAATCCCTAACATAGAAGAAACTATAATGAATTGAACCGGATATTACTACATTTGAAACAACCAAATGCACTATATTTGAAACAGTACTATATAACAGTAGACTAATCATTTGAACAAAATGCAGTATGTACACAACAAAATTCACTAAAACAATAGCTTAAAGAAACAATACTATGTTACATAAATTTATAACATGGAACTAATGCAAATAGTACAAAGTAAATACAACAGCAAAAAAAAGATCAAAATTAGTACCTTGATTCCCATTTTTTGCGGTGGCAGTTATCAAAATACCACTTCGCCCTTTCAAAAAGGTAGCATCTAAAAACACCATAGGACGACAATAGCTAAATCCAAATATACATGCCTCATAACATACAAAAACTCTCTCAGATTGATTATTGTCAGAATCCACATCCATACTTGAATAACTATTCAGGTTATTTCTTTCCAATGCCTTCAAATACCAAACTAATTCATTATAAGATTTCTTTTCATCACCGTAAATATCATTCATAGCCAATTTCTAACACTTATAAGCAAAGTAATAGCTCAGCTCCATATCATAATCTCTTCTAAAACTTTTAATGATGTCCTTGGTTTTTTTTTGGCTCATCACGAATTTGATTGACGATTAAACTTTTCACAAGATCACTATTAATAGTTGGACTACTAAGCAAATGAAAGCCACCACCACAAGTATGAATCAGGTGAATGTTTTTAACAAACAGTTGGTCCAATTGTTTCAATTTGCAAGAAGCTTGAATCCTAAAAGGACAACTAGGTATAACACATCGAACTGTCAATCGTTCTTTACAATTCTTAATATATTGTACTTTAAACCCACTCTTCAAACAATAAGCACTAACTGTTCTACGGAATCCAATGGCAGAATCAAACTGTTGACCAACTCCAGTAAAAAATTCCATATTTGAATTCTTCTTCAACAACTCATGTAAATCCTTTTGTTGAGTAAAACCAAAATCTAAATCATCATCATAACCTAACATATTATTACTTGACTCACCACCAACTATTGAACCAGACTTGCTACTTTCACCAACAAAATTATCCATTGAATCGTTCTTCAATCGTAGAAAAAATACCAAAAATTCTTCCTTTTCAAACCAAGACAAACACAATACAGCTTGAAGATCACTATCCGTGTCAACAAAGGTAGTCTTTGATTCTCGAATACAAAAAATATCAAAGCATAATGGACTAAAATTATTCCACTCCTCCCAAATCCTATTCCTAACAGAAGAAATAGAAGCATCCAATCCAAAACGAGCACTAAAACCATTGTTATTGAAATCAAACACAACTATAACTGATGAATCACACCTGCAAAAAAAAAATGTAAACAAAAAATAACTATGTGAAACCGATCTTAATTAAAGACTAATAGCACAAAATACTACGTAACAAATCATTTTCTATCCCACTTTTCGAAAAAAGGTAAAACAATTTATCTTTTACAGATCACAAACACCAACTAAAGAACAAACAACGTCAACTAATATTATTTTAGATCTAATTTCATACCCAAAGTGAGTACAAACAGAATTGACTGACAAAAATAACTGCTTTGATTGCTCAAACCAAATATGAAGTGATAGTCTAAATACTAATATCATAATATAAAGTGAATGATGCAACCAGGCTCACAGTGCTTGTGTTATCAGAATAAAAGAATACCATTCAGAGGCCATTATTCCAACTAGATCAAACAAAACCTTCCTCCAATAGATCAAAACTGCCTCCCCTGATAAGAAATATAAAATAACATCATGAACATCATAAAACATCGAATTGAGAATGAAAAACACCAAAATAAAATCGAGACTCACCAAAGAACAAGCAATCTAATAGAGAAAATCGATTGGCCTATCCAAATGAAGAAAATCGCCTCACGATTTCCCACAATTAAAGTCGAATTTGATTTCAGAAGAAACTAACGCCTAATTTTTTCAAAAAAAATAAACGACCACTTTGATTGCATAAGAAACGATGACCTAATTTTGCCTAATTTCCATGAGCGGTAGATTTCAGAAGATACGAACGTTGTTTGAGAAGATGAAGACGCACGCCGCTTAGATATTTGTCCTGGAAAATAATAATTTCAAACCCATGTCCTAGAAAAAAACTGGCCCGTATAATTAGGCCCTTTACACCAATTTCCACTTCCTTTTAAATAATTTTTTTTAATATAAACCTATTTTTCCAAGACTATTTACTATATACAACCTTTCTTTTTAAAGCCAAACTATTTTATACTTATTTTACAACTATTTTATAAACTGATTACTATTTTTCAATTACTTATAACTAATTACTATTTCGCAATTGTCTAACTATTTTACAATTATTTTAAAACTACTTAACTATTTTACAAACCAATAATTATTTTTCAACTACTTATCTATTTTTTTAATTTTTCGAACTATTTTTTAAATTTAAGCTGGACATAGTTCAAACTGTTTACGATTAAATACACAATTGAGATAAGAATTGAGGTGATAATCCAAATGGGATTTAAGCAATTGTGATTAAGTGAATAAAAATTAAGATGAATGTGGATAGAAAAAAAGGATTGTTTTAGCTAATAATCAATAAAGATAAATACGTAGGATGTACGTACGTTATTCTATTCGCATGGTGATTTGATCCAGATTCGAGCATAGAATTTCGAGATAGTATATCGATCCGAGTTGGGATTTTTCACTCGATTTTGGACGACGAACCTGGATATTGGTTTTTGGTTGGTTCTGAAAATTCTTTATCATAGTTATGACTGTGCAAGGAGAATGATGGTTTCTGATCAATAATCTTCATCTGGGTCCGCCCTAGGAAGTCCGGTGGACGATACTAGTTCGGAAGTGAAATTGTGTGATCGAGTGAGCGATTAGATTGATATTGTGTACGGATGATATGTGTACATCGTATGGGTTTGAATGAAATTGATATTGAAAATTTTTTGTGGATAAGAAATGTAAAATGGTTTTTGAAATGAAGAGTATATTTTGTGAAATATATGATGAAGTAAAGTGGAAATTGGATATTTCTCTGGTAGAAATTTACTTTATGGAAGTAAGTAATATGGTAAGTGACTTTATAGAGTAATCAAGCTTGAATATGGTTTGGCATAAATAAGTTATATATATTTGATAAACTCCCCTTATTGAATCTATAGCCAGAATAAAAAGGGTTTTTGAAAATATTTGAAGTATAAAAAGGGAATTTATGCAAGTATGAAGTGATCCAAAGATTTTCAAAGTTATATATATTTATATATATAAAGGATCTTATGAGAATGATTTTGGAAAAAGGTTTTGGAACCTATGGATTTTGGAAAGGCTTTTGATTTTGGGGGAAAAATCAATTTTGGAAATTTGGAAAGCCTAGTTTGAGAATTATCGATTTTGGGATAATCGATTTTGGGAAAAGAGGATTTATATGGGATTCATACTAGGTGTATGATTTGGAAGATACTATATGTGTATAGTATAAAGTATTTTGAGAATGGCTCTGGGGAAAAAGGTGCTCCTATGAATGAACTTCTTAGGAGTACCATAGGTTGGTACTACCTTGAATCCCAAGGGGAGGCTCTAAAGTGGATCCTGTGAGGAAGTCCGGACAAACTGAAGTTCCTGAGGATTATTGGGTAGCGAAAGTCGAGGGTGATGATGCCCACAGAGGCATTTGGGTTATGCTGTGACGACAGTGTAACTCGATGTTGCTGCGATCTATTATGGACCATAGCGGAAATCGTGTGGAGGTGAGTGTCAACAGTCTACGTTTGATTTTGCCGGGATGGCAACGTAACATCGGTAGACTGCGATCTATGGTCGAGTGGAGTGGAGAAGTTTCATTTTTTGGAAGCGGAATTCGAGGGCGCTGATGCCTACAGTTACATGGGTTTTTGTCGTGATGGCAACGTAACCTCGGGTGTAACTGCGATCTGTAGAGGGTTCCATGGTGTAATCGAGGGGCGTGGAGGCCTACAGTTATCTACGGATTTTGCCGAGATGACAACGTAACCAACGGGTTAACTACGACCATGGAGGGAGTGATGATCTCCAGAGCATTCTTACTGAAGATGTTCCCTCTATTTTCAAAAACGTTTTCTATATTTTCAATAAAATTATTTTCCAAGTATTTTCACCGGGTGTTGAAAACGGGTTTACCAAGTACTTATAGATTTTCAGTCCTACGCCTGATCAACGTATGACCGAATTTCTCTGAGAACAAGGATGGACTGGTTGAGACATCGAGTTATAAAAAGTATTTATATAAAAACTGTTTTGGTAAAATTATATAGATTTTAAAGTGTTTTAAAAATGTTCAAAGAGAAAATTTACCTCATATTAAGTATTTTAATAAATTCCGGCTTCTTTCCTTTTCGAGGACGAAAAGATTCAAATGAGGGAGGAATGTGATAACTCGGATTTTTGGACATCCGGTAATTAGATAATTAACTGATTTTTCTATTGAGATACTAATTTTATTTGGTTGAACAAATAAATTTGATAATAAATATTTATATCTGGATAAATATTTATTTGATAATCTCATAATATAATTATATAGAATGGGCAAACTTATTTTTTTCAAAAATAAATAAATATGTGTTTGTTTAAATATATATATATATATGAGTTGATTTTTAATTGGATTTTAAAATTGTATTTCAATTTGAAATTCAAAAGAAAGACATATATCTTAGATAATATATTATATATGATTTTATTTAGAATACAGTTTGTTTTATTCTATTTTCTTTTAAAGAATTTCATTTATATAAATTAAGATATGTATTTATTAATTAGGAAATTTATTATAAAAGCTTTTTAAACCATTTAAAAATTAATAAATTCTTGCAAATTACATTTGTTAGCTTATAATCCTCTTTAGTAACAAGTGTAAATGAATTAAGTATGGTAAAAGACTAGTGTTTAAGTTTTTTATAAGCGTCACCATTTTTATTTTATTTTCTTTATTTTTAATAAATCCTAAATTAAGTCTATATAGACACATCTTTTCCCTATCTCTCATTTTCTTTGATCAGTAATTTTTTCTTTCCAAAACCTGAGGAAACAAAGTCAGTAATAAAAATCTATAACAAAGCAAAAGGAAATCTTTTCTCCAATTTAAAATCTGAAGCTCTTCAAATTCAAGTGCAACTCAGTTTCAAATCTAAAAGCAAGTTTTTCACATTCAAGTACAACTTAGATCAGAGGCAAGCTAGGCAACTTATCTCAGATCAACTCTAGTTTCAGTTCAAATGATTAAATCAAGCTTCCAGTTTTTTCTAAAAAAAAGTTCTCTGACTCCTCTGATTAACCAGTGAGTAAACTTCCCCCTTTTAAGTTGAATCTGCTCTATACTTTGATGAATGTGATGAATATTAGTAGTGATGTTGTGAAATAACTTTGCATGAATGAAATCTGGTGAAATAACTGAAACCTCTATGTATATTCATATGTATGTGTCTGTGTATATATAAACTGAGAACTGTTGGGTTTTTAACCAGCTTAGTTAAGTTCAATAATCCAAATCTCCCTATATAAATACTTTTATGTTATGATCTTTGAAGGAAATTTGTTAGAAATTGTCAGATTTGATTTAAAAAAAAATAATAGTTTCAAGTTTATACATGAAGTAATTATGACAAAAATTTAAGTTTACAGTGGTAAATTGATTTAAATCAAAAATCAAAGTAGATGAATCTCAAGTTTAACTTATAAGATCTGAATGGATTTTGGAAATAATGATTTTTAAGAGAAAAATAAAGATTTTAAAATATGTATTGATCGAGTAATTTGAGGTTGAGCGGGAGTTGAGATTTCACCATTTCTAGCGATTGGTGAACCTGGGGTGTTCGAGGTCGTGCCTGGAGGTGGCTGGAAGGGAAGAGCTCACTGAAAAATAGTTCGAGTGTCCAATGATCATCGCGACAACGATACAGGGGTGTTGTAGGATTTAATGTTTTGATGGGTTCGTTGAAGTCCTCGTGACATTAGTGGTGACGAGGTAGCCTCAGAGTTGATTGGTCGTAGGGGAAATGAAACTGGAGTCATCGGTGAGGCTGTGCACAAGGAGACGTGAACTCCAGTGATCGAAATTGGGTAGCGCTAGGAGGAAGGTGATCGAGTTTTTACCTGATAGTTTCATGTGTGTTCGATTTTGCTTTCAGAGTGGATCGTGGGTTTTGGGTGATGGAACGCTTGGAGTAGGTCACCCGCGACTCGTGAGTGCTCTCGACGACAATCAGTGGTGATCGGCGTGGTCATGCATGTGCACACATGCACGAGCGTGTCAGGTTTGGGTAAGGATCGTTTCAGCTCGAGTTCGTGCTCGTGAAATGCTTAGGCAGGCTCGAAATCTGGGATGTAAAGAGAAGCATGTGGTTTGACTCGGGATTTTTATTTGTTTGGCCCGGGGTTTTTATAAAGATGTAGTAACCAGTTTAACATTTGAAACATATATTAAGTTTCAAGCAATTTTACTTGGCCAAGTTTTAAAGTATACTTGAGTGATTAAGTTTGAAAATATTTTGCAATAAATAAGGTTTCAAGGAAATATGAACCAATTTTTCAAGTTTTTCAGAGATTTGATTTTAAAAGTTAAAAATATGTTTAAAAATGTTTTGGGTTCTGAATAATTATATTGAATTGATTATTCAAAACATTCTTAAGTGTTTCAAAAGAATTTGATGAGGTGATTAAGTATGTGATTAAGATAAGTGGTTATCTTAAGCAAATTAAGGCCTTGAGTAATTAAGAGATAATTACTTATTGTACGTAATTTAAGGATAATTAAGTAATTAATTAAGATAAATGGTTTTCATATAATAAATTATGGTCTTGGATAATTAATTAAATTAATGAAGCAATTAAAGGGAAATTCATTAATTAACAATTAATGATTAATTAATAATTAAGGGTTATAAATTAATTAGGGATTAATTAATTGGAAATTAGGGATTAATTAATATAAGTAATTAGAGATTAATTAATTAAAGAATAATTACTTAATATAAGTAATTAAAAAGATTAATTTTTTGAGGGTTAATTAATTTAATTAATTATTAGAGGATAATTGATTAATAATTAAAGGTTAATTAGTTGAGGATAATTAACCAATGAGATAGTTACTTAATGGAGTAATTATGGATAATTAATTTAGATTGATAATTAAGGAATGGTGTAATTAATATTAATTAAGTAGGGTTAGGAAATTAATTTATTTGTTTTAAATAATTGTGTGATTAGTTAACCTTGCTTATGGATGATTGGATTATATAGAATGCCTTGAATTGGTTGATATCTCTGATATGAAATGTTTTGTGATATGATATGTTTGGGTTGAACAGTGATAATGTGGTTATCTATCAACGATGAAATGCTGTATAAAAGTGACACCCTGTTTTTAAAATTGAATTGTGACCGGGGTCGGGTATTAGTAAGTACCCGAAACCACTTCGATTAGTAATCTAAGTTCTTTATAAGTTTGATATATTGAATCAATAGGCTAGAATGGAATAAATTAAGAATCATGGATTTTTGAATTGAATAATGATTCTTAGTTATTGTTTGACATAAGTGATTGTCTTAAACAGTTAAGAACTCGTAGGAAGGTACGAGTTACCATGGTTTGCAAATAAGTGTTATAACTTAGTATTTCATGTTATTTGGGTTTACTCACGCTGGTTTCTAGCCTGACCCGGGTGTTACTTTGATGTAATGCCCGGGTCAGACCGAGTATTACAGATTTTCAAGTGAGGACGTTCTGGAGCTCAGGAGGCGAGCTGGATGGCAAGAACGTATGGAGTGTATTCCGTTGTGATATATTGTAGTTTATCTGGGACATGTTGATTTTAACCGTCCAGTATTTTGTGTAAATATTGTAACTTCGATGTATTGATGTAAATAAACTGTAGCATTTTTCTTTTGTATAACAGTTATTATTTGATGTTATATTTTGTTCCCCTGCGGATGTGAGATTCCGTGACTTGTTTTCTATTTCTTCTTCTGCCTCTTTTCTTCTTTTCCTAACTATCTGGAATTTTCGGGATCGAAAATTTTGGGTCGTTGCATAAAACAACTATTTCTGTCTAGGATAGTACAGAAACATAAATGGTACAACACGTGTTAGGCTGTGATAAAGAAGGTCCAGTCGTCCATTTGGAAAAAAGATAAAGATAAACTTTAAGGTATTTAATTAACTGAAATTTATCAGATAATTCAACAGGAGCGAAAAAAACAAAAAAAAAGATAAACTTTAAGGTGTCTACTAGGCACATGCTATCATATTCCATACTAATTAGTAGATAAAATACATACTTGATCTCCTTTTGTCCCTGCATAATTTGCTACCACACTGACATTTAAATAGCTTGATTAGCTGATCACCGAAATCAAAATTGATTCCATAATCCTAAAATAAATAATAGTATGCACAACTAGGGCATCTACTCTGGTTATCATTAAAAAAAGACCATACGGTGTAACACTCTTTTTGGCATTTCAGGTACTGCACAATTATATTTGACCCACTTATCTAAAAATGGGATCCTCTTTAGTAAAACTACTATATGTAATTATACTGAACTTAAGTATGATATATTTGATTTTATATGTGTTTCAATGTCGATTTTATGCATTTTCACGGTGTACGATATCATCTTGTCAGTTTTCTTCATTTTCTAAATGCCATAGGCACCAATTTGGCACTCAGCGTGACTGAAAAAAAGAATCATTCTATTTGAACACATTGACCCAATGATGGTGTTGAGCAGCAAGCGCTGAATGCCATCATATCTCATTAACTACACTTTACCGACTATTTTTCCTCAAAAAATTCCTCACCTTGCATTCGTTATTTCAAGAAAACTCTTTCTCATTTCAAAAGTCGATAAAAAAAGTCAAAGAAAAACAATCATTCAAATGAAAGGCTCATACTACAGTTTCATTGATTGAACAAAAGAAAACACAATAGTTATCTACAATGTTGTGTTGATACATACAAAAGTTTGAAGAATAAAAAGAAAGTAATTCATAAGACAATAAATAATTAATACAACAAAATCTCATGAATGGCATATTCAGTATAGTAAATTATACCGAATGGTATTTCATTTGGAAAAAAAATACAGACCAAAATATCTGATGAATTAACACAACTAGTAGTGAACCATGGTGAAGAGACACCTAAACTTAGACTACAAGCATAGTAGCGACGATTAGGTTTGAGACACTTAATAAAGTTCACTATTATGGAGACATAGTAACACCGAACTCTCGTGGGAAATCCCATGTACTTCGCAAGCACATGCCATAACCACTCGGTCAAAGTGTCGCTGTGTGGTAAATTGCCAGTAGTTTTATATGAATAGTAAGTTTTCTTTTTAATTCTATCATAGAATTGTTAAGGAAAACTTTTTTAATTATTTATACTCGATGTTTAAGATGAATAATAATCGTAATACAATTACAGGTAACAAAAAAGCGTATAGAGAAGCACATTGCTGGAACATGATTACGTTACTCTGGGGAATTGTGATGGTTAATCCCCAAAAATAGCTAATTGTATTAAGAAAATAAATTATATTATCGATAAAATCCTTGTAGACTTACCATATAAAGATGAGCAATTTCTGAAATTTCTTTCAAAATAAGAGCAGGATTGTAAAACATACCGAAATTTTTTGGTGCATTACGTATGAAGTTGGCAAAGACTACCGAATAATACGCTAACTGTGGGAAGGAAAAATTTGGAAACACCAAAAGGAGCTTTTTGCATAAGGTATCGTCACTATGATCTAAACCAATCTATGCCAAATATAAAGCTAAACACATATTGTCATTGTAACAAAATATTTCCACTTCATGGATGGAAAATTATATTTAATAGGATAAAAATTATAGTCATCGATGCTAGAGGGATATCAATTATTCTCCTTTTCATTCCTTATTTTTGTTATTATATTCACTATTCCTCCATAATCTTAAAAGTGATGCAAAGCCATACATTACACCATATTTTAATAACTTAGTTGAACACGGTAGAATAATTATAGTTCATCCATAAACATGTTGTACACACACTATCGTATCACTTAATAAATAATTCAACTATTCATAAGCTTACCCATATAGAAGACAGAGAAATTGCATTTGACCAAATGAATAAATGGTAAGTTAATAAAAGTTATTATTTATAGTAAATTAATATGATCATCATTTTTATAAATGCTAAATCATTTTATACTTTTAGACAATTTCAATTACATAGATGTGGCATTATTTATTTATTTAAAACAAACTTACTATGTTTTATCCTACGAATTTTTTTTTCATTTTTATACCATGAGGAAATCTAATACATTTATGGAAATTCGATTTTAAGAAATAGTGTGCTTAATGAAGTCCGACGCAAAATATATAATATAATATCGGCAATGTACTAATCAATAAAATAGAGATAGGATGTGATACGAATTAATAGCAAAATGATTACAATTTACCATTACTTGTTTTTTTTTGAGAAAAATGTACGATCCTCTAATAAAAGAGAAGAGCACACATGTAGCGCTATATAAAACAAATAACAAGGAGCTGCCAACATGCCTGGCAGGTGGCACAACTAAAAAACTAGAAAAAGAAAAGAAATAGAAACCCCTCAAATGAGCTCCGGCAAAGCCACCGTCCATTTCACCCTAATACCGAGCTCCGGCAAGGCCACCGTCCAATACTAGAGTGTTAGATGTATCTAAAATCCGTAATGCTAAGTACAAAACTCAAAGAAAAAGCCTCAGAAGGTCCAAATAGAAGAACTCCAAAAGATGGACCAAAATGAAAAACTCCACACAGAAGACTTGGAGAAATCAAGAAGAAATGCCAGATGCAATCCGAATCCCTGCGAAAAGCTACCCTGCCAACCTGAATAAAGCTGCAAGCTATCCTGCAATAAATTGGTACAATTTACCATTACTTGTTATAATTATTTTTCCAAATGGCAAGTTAATATATGGCACTAAATAAATTATGGTACGTGGACATTGGAAGGAATAATCAAAAGTAATAGATAAGACAATGTAAGATTAACTGAAAGTCATACCTTACAATAATCATGCTGAAAAATTAAACTATATGATCCATCACTTTGTTTGATCATCAATAATAAAATTATAATAGATATTTTGCCAAAAAATCAGATCGATGTCAGGTAAAAAAAAAATCATTTTTTCAAAAATGAATATATTATAGTTATAATCCCCAAAACAGAAAAAGAAACAACGGGAGAGTACCTAAGATGAAGAAAACAAAATGACACTTGCTACAATCATTTAGTCCTTTATATCTATTTCAGTTTTTGCTGCCGTCCAATCTACGTGTTTGGTCAAATCCTGGGTTCATGGAACAAAAATATTGCTAGTAAGACATCAACAAACACTTTATCTACATATGAATATGAACAATGAAAGAAAGAATATGATATTAATACCGTAAACATGAATGTATATAACCATTACCATTACACCCCAAACATACAAAATAATAATTGTACTATGGATGTTGGATATACCATAATGATAAACTATACATAATAATAACTCCAGCAATAATGAAATTTTGTGTATATATTAGGAAGAGCACAGGTGAAATTCACTTAGGAATATAACCAAAAACTTATTTGCATATTTCTTAAATCGAAAAAATAAATGAACAAGCACAAAAGTATACAAACTATAACAATAAACAACATTACAAATTTGATTTCTAATTTGCAGCAACATAACCATAGCAAATTTTGTAGAAAATACTGAAAGATAATTTCAATATGAAGAAGGAAACTCGGTTGATGTAAAAAAAATTATATTAAATAATACATATACTAATTATAACTCAAAAAGGTAATGAATGAATTGCATGCATATTCAATCATAATCAGGCCCGGCCCTAGGGCAAGGCTGGCAAGCCAGCCGCCTAGGGCAACGGGATGGGTTGGGGCAACAAACTGTGATGTCAAATAAATATAATATTTTATTACAAGATTATGTCAAATATCAGGATGTCCAAGTGGTAATGGGTATTTGAGTTTGCGTGATGACCTGGGCTCGAATCCTGGAACGCCTGCCTATTTTATATATATGCTTTTTCTTCCTATTTGATTTGCTTAAATTTTTTGCCTAGGGCAACTAAATACATCGGGCCGGGCCTGATCATAATCTAAGGTGTAGTATCAAAGCAACAGGACAGTAAAGTAAAGGCGGTATACAAATAATAGGTTGAAAAAATCTGGAATTTTTTGTGTATGCACATGCTTTTATGCACTTTAATAGAAGATTTTATATGATAAAATTAATAAGAATGCCTCCTGCGGGCCAAAGTTAAGAGACGCTTATTTGTCTATTAATGCTAACATGCTAATTTGTTTAGTCCCAAGTGATATCGGTAAACAAACAACAGAAATGATAATTTATACCAATTTACTGTTTTAAAACGGAATGAAGTTAGCTAATAAAATTATGCATCACATTATGTTCATATTATTGTAGAACAACAGAATACCCTTATGTACCATATAAGAGTAACAGTACAACTGAATTAGGATCATTTTATATCTGTACAGTCTTACTTTTAGCGCAGGTTGTTGATTTTATTTGGTTATGATCATCATTTAAATTTTTTTTATTCGTATATGTTATCATTCATCTCTGTTGTATTAAACAATAATAAAATATATTCATTAAATAAGAAAAACATACTTGATTCTCTCCTTTTTCTTTAAACCATAGACAGTTTCCATGTCTTATTAATTATGTAATCCAGTGCAAAATCCAGTGCCAGCTAAATGAATTACACTATAAGCATACTCAGGTTATCACAAAATCAAATCTAGTTCTTCAATGTGACTTTTATTTACTTTGATTCATTAAAATACAATACAAAGTAGAAAAAAGATCTTCACTAATAGTTATCCACACACATGACAATACAATTTGAATACCTATATCATATTCAATGTTGCAACCAAGACAAAGTTTGCTTGCTGCTTCAGGTAGCATTTTGATAAATTCCACAACACTACAAAATAAATCAGTATTTTGTTTAGGAACATAGAAACAAAACAATTGCGCTTTATCATAAATACCTAAATTCATGAATATTATTTTATATTTTAGCCACTAATATAAACATATCGTAAACAATGATTTTTCAATAAAATCTGAAAGGATGAAACTAAATCACATGAGATTGAATAGGGAAAACCTTTTTAAGCCATGGATCATAAAGCAAAATCAACTGAGTAATCTCAAACTGTAAACGTATAAATAAACTTAATTGGATAGGAGAAGAACGGCGTAGATTACAGAAAAGATAGTTTTTCTTGCACTTGTAAACGATTAGTCGATTAACATGATTTTTAAAGAGAATTACGTAGTGCGATAGTGGGAGAAGTTGAATTAAGGGTTAAGCGGAAATAATGGCGCCGTTATCCAGATTGTTAACAGCGATGAGGTGGTTGATAAATAGCCATCTGATATCTATTGTAGTAGTAAATCTTAAACGTTCTTTGTTTTTCCGCTATCTTTCCGTTAAAAGCAAGCCTTTTTTGTTATATAGATTGTTATGAAATGAAGAAAGTGGAAGTCATTAGAGAGAGAATAATTTCATTCACTCACAGAATAGATACCTATTTACATTACATGGTCTGCTTTATATAAAGGCTTCTGAAGTAAGGATTGAACTTATCCCACGATGTGGGACTAAACAAAACAATGTACAAGCATATTCACTTTATAATATACATATATTATAACACTCCCCCTTGAATATGCGTCTTCAAAATCTTGAATGCTCGGATAATTTGGAAATTTCCATTTCAAAATGTGTATGATGATTGCTCCCCCTCATTATTATCTTACTTGCATTTATCGATTCAATCGATATAGATATTGTCTGTTGCCTCATTAAAAACCTCTATTAGAAAAACCCAGTGGAAAAAAACATTGAACTAGGAAAAGAGTGCAACTTGCGAAATCATAAATATCATACTAAAAATGATATTCCTTATAAGAGTTTGATACTTCAGGATCAAAATAATGACTCATTAAAACCCTACTAAGAAAAACCCAATGGGAAAAATCTTAGTGAAGGAAAAAGAGTACAATGGCATATTTTATTTTCTTATTTCTTTAAATAAAGCTTGATACTTCTGGATCAAACTAATGCATCATTAAAACCTTACTAAGTAAAACCCTATGGGAAAAATCTTAGTGAAGGAAAAAGAGTACAATATAGTATGTCATATTTCAATAATTTATTGCATCAGATAGAGTTTGATACTTCTGGATCAATTTAATACGTCAGTAAAAACCTTACAAAGAAAAACCCGATGGGAAAAACCTTAGTCAAGGATAAAAATATAATTTAACTTAAATAACATATTTGGGATGTTACTTCTTGAAAAGACATTTGATTCTTCTAGATCAAGATAATGCCTCATTAAAACTAATAAGAAAAACCCAGTGGGAAAAATCTTAATTAAGGAAAAAGAGTACGTTATAGCTTATTTCAAATGTTACTAGGGAGTTGATACTTCTGGATCAAGATAATACCTCATTAAAACCTTACTAATAAAAACCCAGTGGGAAAAATCTTAGTTAAGGAAAAAGAGTGCATTATAAAATACTGATGAATACTCCCCCTGATTTAAAGTTTCCTCTGAATTCGTATTCATCTTTCGATAACTTAATTTGGTTAAACATACTTCTTATGACATGACAATAATAGGTAAAAAGATTAAGCATATAAAATAGTAAACGAATACCTCTTTGCTGAAAGAGGAAAGATGAATGAGTTTTATATATAATATAACATAATTGATGTGTGTATAGATATTAACATTCATTTTATGAAGAATTCAAAATACTTACTTGATGAGCCAAAGGAAAAAAACTTGATCTATTATATTTTACCTTTTGAAAGACATTTGGATGCATGGAAGAAGGGAAAAAAATTAGGAAATAAACTTCCTATTAGAATACCTTGTTCTCTATTAAAAAGAAAGAGAGTAGGAGAGTCGATATGTTTCTACGTATTTATTTGGTTTAGTAAAAGCACCAAATATATCAACAAATCTCTTCTGGAGACTTTTTTTTTTATTTACACCAATTCTGGAGTGAACAAATTTCTATACATTTATTTGGTTTAATAGTTAGTACCATTGGCAAATATTTTTAGAACTTCAGATTCCAATTTTACTTTAAAGTAAAGTCTTTGTTTGGTACTTTAGATCATAAATGGTACAACTTGATTTTCATTATCAAACTTCAGGTTTGATTGCAAACATGGTTATAATTATATATAAACATCTCTTATAGAGAGTTCAATAAAATAGATATATAATCCCCTTTTTATTTTTTAGGAATACAAACTTATATGCATAAATTTTATTTGAGAACTTCAGGTATCCAATATTAAATAAATACAATGAAACAAGAGTACTCTTCATAATTTTATTCGGACATGTGAATCATACTACTATTTCTCTTCGAGGAAATAGTTTTTACCATATTTGTAATGTTATTCCAACATATAGTTTTTATGTTATGTCTTCTGGACATATTAATATCTTCTTCTAGAATTGCTCGTTTTTTTTTCAAGGCTTTATTTTAGCGTATGAAAACTTCAATCTTTCACCTTCGTACATATGAACTTCAGGTTCCTATTCTTTTATATAAACTTAATACGATCTTCTAGATACGTATTATCCTTATATTTGTTTCTCTAAGAAACAATGAAATATTTCTTCTGAAAATATAAATCATGTGCCAAAATCATTTCTATAGTTCTCATTCAAACTAAAATCCAAACAAAAAAAACTCAAAATGAAAAGTTTTTCTTTATATAACCAAATAATGGAATGAGATCTAAAATGATAAGATAAATAGAGAAAGATCTATGAGATTATATATATATATATATATATATATATATATATATATATATATATATAATGAAATCTGAAAAATTAGATCTACAACAAAACGAGATCTAAAATACATGGACAAAAATAAAATAAAATATGCAAATAGATTTAGATCTGAATAGTTAGATCAATAATAAAATGAGATCTAAAAGAAATAAAATTAATAGAACGAGATCAGAAAGATTTGAGTAATAAGATCAGAAATGGCTTACCGCTTTGAAGATTTATAATTAGATCTAAAATTTTCCTTTTGTTTAGAGATCGTGCTGATAACGTGTTATGAAATGAAGAAAGTGGAAGCCATTAGAGAGAGAATAATTTTATTCATTCAGAGAATAGATACATATTTACATTACATGGCCTACTTTATATAAAGGCTTCAGAAGTAAGGATTGAACTTATCCCACGATGTGGGACTAAACAAAACAATGTACAAGCATATTCACTTTATAATATACATATATTATAACTGATACGCGATTTCTTTACTTTTTAGGAATTTTCTTAGGAATTCACACAGCATGATGACATCTCATGTATTTTACTCGATTCTAATATACGAAAGATGCGGCGACTAAAGAGTATAGCACGTACACTAAACTTTTTAGGCTATTATTATCTATCAAACTTCTTCCATTGTAAAACAAAAGAAAAGGCTTTTAATGTTTTTAAATGCACAAGCTATAAATTCAACATGCATCTGATCATAGGAATCACAGTTGACCTGAGGTATACATCTACATAGTGGGAAAAAAATTTAGATCTAACTAGTGAAAAAAATAAAAACAGTCATATGTTCATATTTAGAGCAATGTAACAATCTCCCTTTTAAAATTAGCAAGTGTAGTTGGCAAAATACTAATTGTTCTCTCCTTCTAATTTCAATGAAGTAATCAATTCAGTCATTATTTGAACAAATTAATGCATATCAAAAGTTTTCCATTTACCTTCACTTTCAAGGTAAGAAACATCACAAGCAAACAAAAAGCACTATTGAAATCAAAACATGAACAATAATTATATAATTAACCAAAACATCAAACAATTCTATGAAATCAGGATTTAGATGACAAGCCAACAAATTAACAACTAGCAAGAATATCATTTAAATTGATAGGAAACAAACTAGCTTTACAACACTAAATCAAACTGTTTACAAGAATATCATATAAATATTTCATTATGTTTTCAGTTATGATATTGTATGTGTAGTTAAAACATTTGTTGTAATTTCGTACTAATCTTTAAATTACAATATATTCATATACGTATTCGTTGTAAAGCAAACTTGGTAATGCATAGGTATTTGGCTCTTTACCATAATTTCAAGAATATACATGATCATAACAACAACAGTAGTTAATTAAATTTTAATATACCAAATTGTCCTTAAGTGATGCAAAAATTGGCAATACAGAGATCATATCAGCTAAATATTTATCGTCGTATTCATAGATTTTAGTGATAATACTGATTTTGATGTAGCTACCTGCTTTCATAACAGGACTGGCAAAGCAACCTGTTTTCATGAAATCAACAGTTACCAACTGAAGCCTTTCCTTTGCTCCTTCTAGCTCCCATAAATGTGCTACTTTTTTGTCATCTCCCATGTAATAATTAATATAATGTAGTATGAAGGTCAGTTTAGAATCTTTTGGTCGATATTTGTACAAAATAAGAAAACCTGGTAATCATCAATGACTAAAATTTACAAGAGAATATAAAGAAACCTAGATTTCTAACGGTTCCTTTGACACTGTACCCACATTCGAGAAGTTTCTTTATGAGCCATGAAGCTATGAAATAGAGGCTCCTGTCACACAAATAGTTCCTTTTTCACCCCATTTTTTGTACAAGAAAAAAAATGCTAAAGAAGCTCTAAGTATATAAGGATTCATGCAAACCAAGCTTAAAAAATATCGTGCATCATTCATTCCATGTTGGTGAATAAATAATCTCAGTAGGTTGCTTGTAGACTTGTAATTAACATCCATTAAACTAAAGGGCATACATGTGTTAGATAACAAAATTGTGTCATTCAATGGGTATGAATGATTGTTTTTTTTCTTTCTTTTTATTCCCAAAATGATTCAACTTAGTATTCAGCAGTTTCGAGCTATAGAAGAATGACATGAAACCAAGCACCGGATAGAGATAATTTGTAGGATATGGTACATGCAGCCATCAAAATGTGTATTTCCTTGAACTGGGAATGTAAGGAAAAGGAAACCAGAGAGTAAGTGAATGCAAACTATAGAATGGATAATTAAACTAGAATATATATATATATATATATATATATATATAATAATCTAAATAAATAAATATATACACACACTATTTTAAACTTACAAGTATACATTATATTTAACTAGAAGAGTTGTTTACTAAGATTAATGAATAGTGAAGAGAGTTAAGTTTGTTTATTTCCAACTCTGTGTGTGTTTGTTTTCCCTATTGGAAATACTATAAAAATAAGTGATGAAGCACCATGTTTGAAGATAGATGCTTACACATATACATGGCGCAATGCAGTATGCTTGTATGTTATGTAATTCTGGCAATGTAAAAGGAAACTAGTGAGGAGTATTTAGTGTGAATAAACTAAAATATACATTGTTCTACATATGAAAGCTGAAATCCATCTGTATATTAATATATACCAAAGTGTAGTAAATTAAAATATATATATTAAATAAAACAGATAAATCCTAAAATATAAATCCATGTTTGTGATAATGAGTATTTACTTGCATTAGTTTACACTTTTTAGTGATATAAATTACCACTGCTCAAGTCATATACACTTTCATGCTAAAACTATGAGAAATGCGGATTACGGATCTTAAGGCTAGGATTAACACTAGAGGGGAGGTGAATAGTGTTTATGAAGAATTACTAAATCTTTTTAAGTTTATGTTAATTTGAACACAAAAGTATGCAATATTCAGACACAGATATGATCACAGAAACAAACACAGATGCAGAAATAAAGTAAAAGAAGTAAAGGAAAGAACACACCGGATTTTATACTGGTTCGGAGTTACCCTACATCCAGTCCTGCACACAAGTACGGATTTCCTTTCAAAAAAACAATCTTTATAATTACACCCTCGATTTCAAGGCAACAAGGTACACCCTCCATAATCACAATCCTCTGGGTAGAGATACTTGATTTCCCAGACAACAAGTTCATCTAATTGATTTCCCAAGGCTACAATCACACCTTATCTCGCTTGATTGATTTCCAAGCCTACAATCATACCTTTTCTCACTAAGTTGATTACAAAAAGCCTATAACTCCGAATAGCACTGAGAATCTTGTTGAGATGGTGATAGAGAATCAAACCAGAGATAATTTAGTTAGATTCAATGTTGATTTCGGTAGAGTAATGGTAAGAATATGTATATAGAAATGTGGAAGAAGGAGAGGAGTGAAAAACCAGAAAACATATATATAAATTCGTTGAAACCAACCCTTATTTATAGAGGAACAACAGCCATGTCCATTCGTGAAGAGTTATGACGAATAGACACGTCTTTTGAAATCTAAATTTTGAACTCATCGGACACTATGTCGACATGGGGTACTTGGGCATGTCGACATCCCAAAGGATTTTTGATGTTTTGTTTTTCTTTGAAAACGACTTTCATTTTATTTTAAAACTGTTTTAAACTTCTATAAATATACTTAAATATAGTTGAAATACATAAATAAATATATAGAATAATATTTTGGTATGTATAAAATTTTACTATAATTTTATATTTAAATCTAAATATATAAATATTAAAAAATTAAATATACTTTTATTTTTAAAAGATAGTTTAAAACCAAGGATAATTTGATTTTGAAATTCAAGATTATTTTGAGGCTAAAAGTATATGAAATCAGGATAGATGCTTTTGATTCTTTTAAAAGGAAGGTTTTGAAATTATTTTGAAAACAAGATATAATTTTGAAAAATCATTTTGAATAAAAAGTTAGCGGATACAAAACAATGTTCCACTAGATTTTTCATAGGTTCCATCCTACTTAGGGTTCCAACCCTTTAACGGGCTCGAAGTGGATTCCATTCCACGAATAAATTAGATTTTAAGATGCCAGTGCTTTTCTAGGAGTTTTAACAAAATTTCTGAAATAATAAATTACTTGAACTCTTGATAATCTTGATACTCATGAGTCTTCAATCTTGATATCTTGAATCTCTATACTGTACAGTCTTCATTCTTGTTACCTGCCATGTTAAATCCTGCATATACATATATATCTAAACTTATACTGTTAGTAATTATATTTTATAATCTATCCTAAGGTTGTTGTCATCAAAACCATCATCTTACGGACTAACAATCTCCCCCTTTTTGATGATGACAACCTTTGTTTATAAAATATTACTTCTATCCTAATAACTCCCCCTTAATCTATGCCTAACTACCTTATTTTATATTTCTCCCTATTTGTCATCAACAAAAACCATCTTCAAACTTATATAACTCCCACTCATTCTTGGACTAAAATACCTGCATTAATAAACTATACAATGGAGTATATAATAGATATATATAGTTTAAACTGACAGACTTGATAGTCAAACAATGATCAAATGTATATTTATATATGTTTTGTACAATCATCAATCCATACAAAATATCAATCCATATCAAACCAAATTAAAGTAAATGAAATCAAATCAATCAAAGCAAACAATTCAAACAAAGCAACCAAATAAAATCAAATGTTACGAGGAACTTCCACCCATCCTTCTTCTCCAAAGATAAGGTCTGTTTTGGGTGCGTTTCCACCTACTGCCGAACCAACCCACTTCCCATGTCCCTGCCGAAACGATCCACTCTCCACCTACTGCCGAACCAACCCACTTCCCATGTCCTTGCCGAACCAATCCACTCCCCATCTACTGCCGAACCAACCCACTTCCCATGCCTGCCGAACCAACCCACTTCCCATGTCCCTGCCGAACCAATACACTCTCCACCTACTGCCGAACCAATCAATGCTCCACCCACTACCAGCCCATCGTCGGACCAAGCACCGCCGAACCAAAGCCACTCCAACCAATACCGGACCGAAGGCCACTCCTACCTTCCCCGGACCAAGGCATCACCGAACCAACATTGCCAAGCCAGATTACATCAACCCAGGCCCACCAGCAGCTATATACATCCAAGACCCCTACCCCCAAACTCACTCTATAAATAGAGGGGCAGGGGTACAACAATGGTAGACAAGTTTGAGAGCTCAAGCACGGATAGAAATTTCAAACAACTTTCATATACTTGTAATCAAAGCTTTGTACTTGTAATCTGATCGGTAAAGGAGAATAACATATAAAGTGGAAGTAGGCACATTCTGACCGAACCACTATAAATCTGTGTGTCTTTTACAGTTTAGTCCCTGCTTTTTACATATTTGCGTAAATCACCCATATCGCTAAGAACAACATAAAATCGACTAAATTATACGACTTGGATGTGTTTGCCCAATTTTTGTGCAAACATTTTTGGTGCTTTCACTGAGAAGCAGGAGCTCGAAGCTTCAGCTTCTCCCACTTAACCTTCTTCCTATCAGCATCGCTCATTGCTTGGAAAACATGCCTCCCAGGCAGAGGAAAGATGCTAGCAAAGGAAAGAACATCGCAACTAGCGGTATCCCAGATCCAGTAATCAGAGATCAAGAGAATCGTCCTGTTCCAACAGCAAATGGAAACCAAGCAAATCCGACAGCCCCTACTACGGAACAACCAATTACTAGGGCAGATCTGGACAGAGTTGTGGCTGAAGTAACTAACCGCTTCGCATCTCAACAAGAAACCTTGGTGGACCAACTCATGTCACGCTTAAGGGATGCTGAAGAATCCAACCGCAACACCGAATCATGGGGTGAGTCCCAGTCTGGAGGATCTGGGAGGCGACAAAGATCTTTCTGCTTCGAAGAGGCTAACAACAGAAACAACAATGGTAGAAGCCGAGCCCAGACTCAGCCCGAACTCTGACCCGAGGAAACACTTGGAACCGAACCCCATAGGGGAGGTACCAGGCAGGGGTCGGACATGGTTGAGCCTGTCATGCTACCTAACCATGGGAACACCAATGGACGGGGCCGAGCTGGAGTCCAGCCCGAAGTTGGATCCGAGGGAATGCTTAGAACAAAGCCTAGCAGGGGAAGATCGAGGTAAGGGCCAACTGTGGCTGACCCCAGCATGCTCCCAGAAGACCGAAGACCGCCACCGGAAAATGTTAGGAGTAATAGACGATACCATCCCTACAGGTCATCTGAACGGAATCAATCCCGCAGAGAAGAGCCAAACTCATTTCTATCCGCTCCAAGTTCTGATGAAAGGAGTGCGTCCAACGGGACCAAAAGGATCGGGGGATAGGCGCTAGGGTAACCAGCCCCTTCACCCGCAATATCGAAACTGTCAACACCCCCCGGGAATGGAAAATGCCAACAATGGAACCTTACAAGGGAACCTCTGACCCCGTTGTACACTTGCAGAGATACACACAGCATATGCTCATGAGCGGAGCAACAGAGGGAGTGTTGTGTAAATGCTTCCCACTATTCTTGGCAGATCTAGCTACCTCCTGGTTCTGCCATCTACCCCAAGGATCCATCAGCTCATGGGAAATGCTGAAAGAAAAGTTCATTAGCCAGTTTCGCATTCATGTGGAACAACCCAAGGATGCTTATTCTCTATCTAATATCAAACAGAAGCCTGGAGAGACAGTGCAACAATATCTAACCCGATTCAACGCCGCAGCGGCCGCAGTCCAAGATGCCGATGAGAAACTTATCCTAATGGCTCTTTGTAGTGGCGTACATCCGGATACCAAGTTTGCTAGAAGATTAACGAAAGAAAAACCAGCTACCTTACCCGATTTCTTCCATGAAGCCGGAAAGTATATGAAACTTGAAGACGCTGCCACAGAAAGGCAGACAGGGCAACAAGCCAAGGCAGCTCATGGAAACGCACCCGCTGCAGCAAAGGACGTCTGAAGAAATGACTCTTGAGACAATGTTGGGGGCAGGAAGGGACAAAAACGCCTATATCGGCCAGGACCAAGATTTGAAGCTTACACTCCTTTGAATGAAACAGTCGAAAACATCTTCCTGGCCACCCAAGACGAGCTTAAATACAAACGCCCCACCCCCCGTACAAGAAGGAATCAGATCACGCAATCAAGTCTGGAAAGTTCTGCCGTTTCCACGAATCCCATGGGCATGATACAAATGAATGTCGTCATATCCGGGACCTGATTGAAGAACACATCAGAAGGAAGAGATTGGAACACTATGTAAAGGGTCAAGACAGGACTCCAGCTCCTACCAAGGAGAACCCATGGCAACTCCACCCAGAGACAGGCGGAAGAAATCGCAACACCAGCGGTTCCAGTCAAGAGAAGATAGTGGTCCATACAATATCGGGAGGACCACACATCGCCGACAGAAGCTGGGCAGAAATGGAAAGACATGGAGATTCACTTAGAAACAATGAAGACTGCATCAATTCCGTCATGGAAGAACGCTGCCCGAAGCGGAAAGAGGATAATGACATCACATTCGGTAGGCGAGACCTAGAAGGAAGGCAGTACCCTCACATGGATCCTATGGTCATCTCTGCCTGGTTCGGCCCAGCCGAAGTTTTTCGAATTCTGGTAGATACTGGAAGCTCCGTAAACATTCTATTCAAGCATGCTTTCGACAAAATGAAGCTGTCAATGAAGGATGTGTCTCCCTGCAACAAACCACTACACGGTTTCACTGGAGATGCGAAGATGCCCCTCGGGCAATTGGACCTCTTTGTTGAAATAGGAAGTCATCCCCGCTCCGTTGTGCGGAAACAAACATTTGTGCTAATAGATAACCACTCGGCCTACAGCGCCTTTTTAGGAAGACCAGCCTTGTCTGACTTCCAGATTGTCCTGGCCCCTTGGTGTCTGAAGATGAAATTTCCAACAGATAATGGGATAGGGGAAGTAGAAGGAAATCAAGACGCCGCTCGAGATTGCTATGTAACTGAACTTCGCAATAATCACAGGAAGGATAAAGGGAAGGATGCAGAGACTACTCTCTGCAAGAAAAACTTGAAAGCGTAGCAACTAAAGAAAGCCCCTCCTCTTCGATATACCAGTGATCCTTTCAATGAATTAGACCCCAGGGACAAAGAGGAGGAGGCCACCGCCAAGCCTGTAGAGGCTATGGAATTTGTATCTGTAGACAAACACGACCCAAGTAGACTACTGAGAATCGGGTCTCAGTTAAGAGCAGAATTGAAAGATCAACTAGTCGATTTTCTTCGCTACAACTTGGATGTATTTGCATGGACGCACGCTGACATGACTGGAATCTCCCCAGACGTAGCATACCACGTACTGAACATCGATCCCACCAAGGTGCCAGTAAAGCGGAAAAAGAGGAGTATGGGGGCAGAACGATCAGCAGCCCTCAAGGAAGAAGTAAGGAATCTACTTGCCAATAACTTCATACAGAAGCCATCTACCCAGAATGGATCGCCAACCCGGTACTGGTAAAGAAGGCTAATGGGAAGTGGCGAACGTGCATTGACTTCTCTAACTTAAATGACGCTTTCCCGAAGGATTGTTTCACGCTCCCCCGAATCGATCAACTCGTGGACAGCACAGCCGGGCACGAACTCTTATCTTTTATGGACGCATACTCAGGATATAACCAGATTCCTATGCACGCCCCCGATCAAGACCACACTAGTTTCATCACTGACCGGGGATTGTACTGCTACAGAGTAATGCCTTTTGGACTTAAAAACGCCGGAGCTACTTATCAGCGCCTCGTCAACATGATGTTTGCGGAACTAATAGGACGAACTATGAAAGTTTATGTGGATGACATGCTGGTAAAATCGAGGAAAGCCAACGATCATGTAAGCCACCTGGACGAGATGTTTCAAGTGCTTTGCCAATATGGAATGAAGCTGAATCCTCTAAAGTGCTCCTTCGGAGTATCGTCGGGAAAGTTCTTGGGATTCATCGTCCATGCCAGGGGGATTGAAGCAAAACCCGAACAAGTCCGGGCTTTGCAAGATATCAAGATACCATCCACTCGAAGAGAGATGCAAAGCCTAAATGGGAAGGTGGCCGCCCTAAGCAGATTCATCTCTAAAGCAACCGACAAATGCATCCCTTTCTTCGAAGCTCTAAAGAAAGACAAAGGAAAATTCGAATGGACTGACGAATGCTCAACAGCCTTCCTTAACCTAATCGAACACCTCCAGAGACCACCAGTACTCTCAACTCCAAATGAAGGCGAAGAACTATACATATACCTTGTTGTATCGTCCCATGCTCTAAGCGCCGCTTTGGTGAGAGAAGACAACCGCGCGCAGCGGCCCGTATACTTTGTAAGCAAGAGATTTACGGGGGCAGAATCCAGATACCCTAAACTTGAGAAGCTAGCATACTATTTGTAACCACGTCACGGAAACTGCGACACTATTTCCAATCTCATTCCATCAGAGTTTAACCGATCAACCGCTAAGGCAGGTACTCCATCGCCCCGACACTTCTGGGCGACTACTTAAATGGTCCATTGAACTGAGTCAATATGATATCACCTACCATCCTCGCACTGCCATCAAGGGACAAGCCATGGCCGATTTCATTGCCGAATTCACTACCAACGAAGGTAAGGAGCAATCTGAAATAACAGAAGATATCAAGTGGAATCTCTTTGTAGATGGAGCATCAAACGAACAAGGCTCGGGGGCAGGTATTGTGATAATCACCCCTAGGGGAAGGAAGCTGCACTATGCCCTAAGGTTGGAATTCGCTGCCACCAACAACGATGCAGAATATGAAGCAGTAATAGCAGGATTAGAACTTGCCTTAGAAATTGGAGTCAGTTCTTTATGTCTTCATAGTGATTCTCAACTTATCGTAAACCAAGTACTAGGAGAGTTTCAGACTCGAGGAGAACGACTCACAGCATATCTAAAGAAGGCCAACCTGCTGCTCGATCAATTGGATCACTATTTAATCAAACACATTCCTCGAGAAGAGAATCGAGAGGTCGACGAACTGGCAAAGCAAGCTAGCGTGAAGAACGACACCATTTCCGGAAGAGTTGCCATCTTGAAACAACTAGCCCCAAGTTTCGAACAAGAGGATATGATAGCTGCAATTGAAGAAGAAACTTGGATGACTCCTATCCGGAAATACTTACAAGATGGCACACTACCCAATGAGCGTAACGAAGTCAGGAAAATCTTGAGGAGAGCTTCCCGCTACACAATACAAGAAGGCATCCTCTATCGACGCGGCTTCTCTAACCCCTTATTAAGGTGTGTTGCTGGAAGGGCAGCCAAGAAAATCTTATCCAACATCCATCAAGGGAGCTGCGGAGATCACACTGGTGGGCAGGCTCTGGCAAAGAAGACACTCCGATATGGATATTACCGGCCCACTTTAAACAAAGACGCCTTAGACTTCGTCAAAAGATGCGACAGATATCAGAAATTTGCTAAGATTCCTCGACTACCAACAAATGAGATTACTCAAATGACCAGCCCTTGGCCCTTTGCAGTATGGGGAATTGACTTGATTGGCGAACTGCTGATGGGCCGAGGCGGAGCCTAATATGCTATAGTGGCAGTCGACTATTTCACCAAATGGGTGGAAGCGAAACCTCTAAATAAAATATCTTCGGCAAAAGTTATTAACTTCTTGATAAAAAATATTCTATGCAGGTACGGGGTTCCACTCAAAATCATATCGGACAATGGACTTCAGTTTGACAGCGAGAAGTTCGCCGACTGGTGCCAAGAGCACGGAATTCACAAAAGCTTCTCATCTTTGGCTTATCCTTAGGCAAATGGGCAAGTCGAAGCTGTCAACAAAATTCTTAAAACTCTAATCAAGAAGAAGCTTGAAAAGTCAAAAGGCGCTTGGGTGGATGAACTTCCTACGGCACTTTGGGCCTACCGCACGTCTTTCAGAACATCAACAGGGCATACTCCTTTCTCTTTGGCATACGGATCGGAGGCCATGCTCCCAGTTGAAACTGTAGTGCCATCCCACCGTAGGATCCACTACAACCCAGAAGAAAACAAAGAACTCCTCCACATGTCTTTGGATCTAATCGAAGAAAGAAGAAATGATGCAGCACTCAAAGCCGCAGCTCACAAGCAAAAAGTGGCAGCACAATACAACTCCAAAGTCAAGCATGGCAGCTTACAAGAAGGAGATCTTGTCCTCAAGCGAATCTTCCCGCGCCCCGGAGCACTAGATCCAATCTGGGACGGACCATATGTAATTCATAAAGATCTCCACAACGGAGCTTATATTTTGTCAACAGTGGACGGAGAGGTGTTCCAGAGGGCATGAAACATCCAACACCTTCGTCGATACTTTTCTTAACTTTTTATTGCCCATATAAAGTGAATTCGCAAAGAGAATCAGTGGACGTAGGCATTTTCGTGCCGAACCACTTTAAAAACTTGTCTCTTTTTTAACTTGTTCCTTTATATCTTGGCTACTTGCTGAGCTTTATCCTTTTCTTATGAGCAAAATCCTGTGTAGACGGCATCTCCATTCAGGGCATCATAGCACAACTTCACCTGGACAAAACCTAACAGGTATTATACGAATCTATGCCCTCGCCAATGAGACACTTTTGCTCCAACATTCCTCTGCTGCGGGTTAACTCATTGCTCGTGACGGCCCTTAAAGCCAACTGTAATGAGCCGATTATAAGCCGCCGAGAAGGCCAACCATAGCCTAGGCAGCTCATTACGGCGTTTGGCTCGCCGACAACCGTGAACCGATTATAAGCCCCAACATAAGGTGTGGCCAGCCAGGGGCAGTTCACAGTTGACGATAGGCACCCGCGCTAGCCGGCCACGGTAAATCGAATAATACCCACGATTACGGGCCATAATGGCCCGGGTAGTTACTGTGCGCGATCTCGGCTCCGATGTGTCTTAAGTACGGTTGTGGTAAAAAAGAAAACTCCCCGTGGAGGCGTAAGATGGGTGACAAATGTCTCCAAGACCCACAGCTAGGGAAAGTGACTACAAAGCCCGTTTGCCACGAACTTAAGCGCGTCGAAGGCCTTCCGTGATTGGAAGTTTTACTATTTCTTATATTTCCATTTTATTTATAAGAACTTTCCTCATATCCTCTATAACGATCACTAAAGTATAGGACACAAAATAGGAGACACTCACTAATGGGAATAAGAACTCACAGCTGGATGGCAGCTCACTCAGCTGCATTCCATATTCGATTACACAAGGCATTCAAAGCTACCGTCAACAGCTAAAACTTGAAGGACGGTACTTTCTTCTCTTGAACATAAATATGTAACTATAATTTATTCGCACATCACACTAACATTGCAAGACATGAAATTATATTTTAAGCAAGAACTTGACATCAAACACAATTGAATCACTAGCACATGCACAGCTATATTTCTTATGCAACGCATCAAAATAACAAAAACATTCAAATATAGCAAAATCAGTCTAAGTTAAAAGTTACATGCCAAAAATCAAGTTGTTCGTTACATAATTACATCCTGAAAATTACGTTAATGTTTTAAGACTAACATAGACAGCAATGTCAAGTAAACCGAGAAATGTCCAGAATAAGCCAAGGAGCCGACTGCATCGGCGCTTCGCCTCTATCCTGCTGGCCTTCCGAGGTCTACTTAACCGCAGGATCAGAACTCCCAGCATGTTGACCAGAGGTAGTTGGCGCTTCAGAGGTCCCGCCTGTCCAATTCAGGAGAAGAATCCATTAAATAAACAATAAGCAACCAAGCTATGAAAAGGCTAAAAGGGAAGACTTACCATCATATGTTCCTTGATCATCATCCCCCAACTGCACACCTACCTCCTCAGCAGCGAGCAGCCGCATGCTCTCCTTCACCGCCACTTTCTCCTCCTTAGTAAACAGGGTCGTGACTACATCCATCCTAAAGGCCACACCACCCTCCTTATCCGCATCAGCCTTGGCCTCCTCCAGAGCCCGGAGATAAATCCTGGCCATGATCCGGAGATAATCATCCATCCAGGATCAGTTGCCCTGCTTCTAGGTACGGAAATACATGTCCTGGAGCATCTCATCCATCATCCCCTCGTTTTCCTCAAACTCCCTCATTCGGACCTCAGAAGCCAACAGCTTTGCAACGGCAGCATCCCTCTCCGATCGGTATCGCGAGCGGTCAGCCTGAAGGGATTTCCTCATCGCCTCCATCTCCTCCTTCAGCTTGGCTTGAGGGATCTCTGCGGCTTCAAGCTTCCCAGATAACTCCTCTACCCGCTCGAGATCCACTTTCCGAACCTCATCTACCGTTGCAATAGCCATATCGATCCGTTCCTTGCAGGTGGCCTCCATTTTTCGCAGCTCGGCTCTGCTAGCCTCTTCCATGGGTTTCTTTAGTCGTCTGGAGGCAGTCTCGTGCTGAGAGATCTGGATGGCCTGATCGACAAGTTGCTTGGCCTGGTCGGAAACCACTAACCACAGTCTTATGTTTTCACTCCCAATTTCCTCCCCGGCCTTGACCAGTCGGGCATGATGCCCCATCAACTTCCTAATCTCCTCAGCAACCCGGCCGATGTTTGCCTTAGCTTCATCCCCATAGTTACAATCCGAGTAGTAGGCAAATCAAGGTCTATGGACTTGGCCTCATCAAGCACCCTTACCATAGGATTGCGAAGGAGAAGGTGCTCACCAGTAACCTCGTCAAAGGAAATATCATGAGAATCCGAATCTAGATCTGGATGACCCGCAAATGGATTACGAGCCAAGCCGGGACGATCAATCTAATTAACGGTAGAATTTTCAGACGGATGCGAAGAGGGTATGAACTCAGTATCCTCCTCCGTGATATCATGGATAGGCTGGGTTGGGAGCTGAGGACCAGGTGGAGGTTCGAATAAGGAGTGACTCCTCTTTTTCTTTTGAATATCCTCTTCAATAACTCCGAGAAGAGGACGGTAGTCGACTACGTCCCCGGAACGGTTGGTCGGAGGCTTTGGTTTAGCGGAAGCTTTGAGGAGTTTGAATTGTTCGAGACGGTGCCGAATGTCTGATGTCTTGGCCACCTTACCCGTTCCTGGAATAAAAACCAAGTGTTACAAGCATTCATGGGACTATAATCCAAGAAACATGTGAAGTTAAAAAGAGTAAAGAGGAGTCAAAAATTCACCTTGAATCGCCGGAGTTGCCCTAGCTGAAATGCTCTTGGAAGATGAATCGGCACCAGTCCCGGCCTTATCAATTTTCTTTGGCTTCTCCACCAAGGCCGATCCTTCCTCCAACCCCTCAAAAGCCTGGCGGAAAGCATCATTTGTCCACTCTTGGATCTCCCCTGCTTGCCCAGTGGACAAAGCCCCGACGCCATCACCGCTCTGTCCTTCGCCACCATCATCACCATCACCTTCTCCATCACCTCCACTCTCCTCTTCGCCTCTTTCCTCCTCCACATTTTCCTCCTCCGGAACATCTGGACATGTGCTAGGGGAGGATCCATCGGATTTCTTGACCTTCTTCCCCCCGGCGACTGGAGGTATCGAGAAGGGTTTCCTCTTGCTGCTCTTCGTCGTGGCCCTTCCTTTAGCTTTGGCAGCCCTCTCCTCAGCTGTGTCTCTCTGCTTGACCACGCACTGACGTGGTAGAATCAAGTTATGCTGTAGAAGAGTAGCCTTCCTGATCAGGTAAGAAGCTGACGTCTCCCTTCCCGAAATGGTTTCTATCTCAGCAGCCATCTGAACCAGGCGATCGTTCTCCACGACCGCAAAGCCACCTGTCGCTAGCAAGAAATAAAAGAACATAAAAAGAAGCATTGCAGTCAGAACGGAAATTATAAATAAGCTTCAACTTACAGCCGGAGGTGAAGCGACGGATAGAAACAGAGTCATCCTTGATGAAAAACCATTCTTTCTTGAACATGCTGAACTTCGAATATAAGCCCAGGACCGGCTTGAAGGACACGGTCGATTCCAAGCTGATATATGGAGACCCCTTCTTGTAACCTCTCAAATTGTACAAATATTGGATCTCTCGGTTGGAAGGGGGACGCCCGTATTTTCTCTGGGAAATGATGAATAGACTCACCAAGATAGCATAAGAGTTGGGCTGAAGCTGGAAAGGGGCCACCTTCAAGTAGGTGATGAAGCTGATTATCCAAGCATTGATCGGGGGAATGGCCCCACACATACAATGGTACCTGCTATAAGCAAAATGTCCTTCAGGAGGGTCATACGGCATAACTCCATTCCCTGGCAGCACTATATGTGCTCTATCAATCCCGAAAGAACGAAATATAACATCAAGCTGCTCCTATTTAAGTGAGCTAGGAAAGCAGTCGGTGGTGAGTTCAGAAGCTCTTGAGGGTCATACCCATCTACTAGTGATCTCGGGGTGGGTCCATGACGTCCCGGTCCTGACTGAGCTGGGGGCACTGTGGAGGACTCTTCTCTGTCCTTGGATTTCTTCTTATCTGATCGAGTTTCCACTTTATGAGACATTTATCTGCAAACACAAAAAAGTACGTCGTTAGAATGAGGGAAGTAAACAAGCAAGTACATACAGTCTGGAGTCTCATTCGTAATTCTAAGCATAAAGATGTCATTCGGTAGTTTAGGGTTAAAAATTCATTCGGCACTCAAGCCCATTCGGTAGTTCAAAGCTCGAAGGTTCATTCGGCACTCACACTCCACGATTCATTCGGCAGTTCAAAACATAAAAGTCATTCGGCAATCACCTGATTCGGTAGTCAAGTTGATTCAGCAATATGATTGATTCGGCAGGAAAATCTGGTTCGGCTATCTCACTTGGTAGGGAATAACGAAAGCTTAATGCCCATACTTATAGGCAAATAGAAGCGACCAGACCAACTGGTTCGGCGCTCGGGACCGAATAAGAATTCCCCAAGCTAAAACAAAGCGCGACATATGCTGACATATCCCCACTTTGGGGGGAAAATGTTGGGTGCGTTTCCACCTACTGCTGAACCAACCCATTTCCCATGTCCCTGCCGAACCGATCCACTCTCCACCTACTGCCGAACCAACCCACTTCCCATGTCCCTGCCGAACCAATCCACTCTCCACCTACTGCCGAACCAACCCACTTCACATGCCTGCCGAACCAACCCACTTCCCATGTCCCTGCCGAACCAATACACTCTCCACCTACTGCCGAACCAATCAACGCTCCACCCATTACCAACCCATCGCCGGACCAAGCACCGCCGAACCAAAGCCACTCCGACCAATACCGGACCGAAGGCCACTCCTACCTTCCCCGGACCAAGGCAATACCGAACCAACATTGCCAGGCCAGATTACATCAGCCCAGGCCCACCAGCAGCTATATACATCCAAGACCCCTACCCCCAACCTCACTCTATAAATAGAGGGGTAGGGGTACAACAATGGTAGACAAGTTTGAGAGCTCAAGCACAGATAGAACTTTCAAACAACTTTCATATACTTGTAATCAAAGCTCTGTACTTGTAATCTGACCGGTAAAGGAGAATAACATATAAAGTGGACGTAGGCACATTCTGGCTGAACCACTATAAATCTGTGTGTCTTTTACAGCTTAATCCCTGCTTTTTACATATTTGCGTAAATCACCCAAATCGCTAAGAACAACATAAAATCGACTAAATTATACGACTTGGAGGTGTTTGCCCAATTTTTGTGCAAACAGTCTGCTTTAATGGCATCCCAATTTTCATTGTCATTGATGAGAGAGACTAGAGGATGTGCTTCGTTATCATCCTTGTGCAGGGAGGAAATCATCCATTGTATCGCATCGAAATGTGTTTCTTGCTCCTCGATCATCTGCATTTGACTCAATTCTATGTGTCGCTGGTTACGAAGAATGAACGAGAGAATATTAATGAACGAATTAAGAGTTTCTTTAAGATTTTCGAATAAATTATGAATTGGAATAGCCATATTTGGGTTTGTGAGAAGAATGAGAGATAGAGAAGATATGAAATATTCAATGATGAATTCTGGAAGAAATAGGTATTTATAGGTGTAGAAATTCGTTTGAAATGAATAGACATATGGTAGATATTCAAATTTCAAATTCAAAATGAATTGTCATTTCTGACCAGTACATGTCGACATGGTCATAGGGGGTATGTCGACATGGTGTAGTGAAATTTGATGATTTATTTTGATTTTGTGAGTAATTGTGTGTGTGTGTTTATATATATATATATATATATATATATAATATACTAACATTTATTCTGGAGATAAGATAAGCTAGATAATAGAAAGAATATTCCATTCCATTGCATACTAAGACGATACAATGATTAAACATAAAAAAACTACATGAACTTTCAAATAAAAACAAACTAAAACAAATACAACGAGATACGAAAAGGTAGAACTAGTTAGAGGATGATGATGATGAAGAAAGTTCAAGTTTCTTGCTGACTTTGGAAATGAATTTGTTCATCTTGGATTAAATTTCGTCCAACTTCTTACTAATGGATCGTTTAAGAATCTGTTGATTCTCAACGATCGTCTTTTGATTTTTGAGAAGGGTTTTGTTGGATGGATTAAGAGGATAGTCGATGCTTTCCAAAGATGTTTCACCTTCTTCTTCTTCTTCAATTTCCATTTCATCCCCTTCTTCTTCTTCCTCTTCCTCTCCTTCCATTTCCTCATGAGCCAAGCGCTCTTCTTTTTCGGCAAGAGTCTCATAAGGTTGAAAAACAAATGGTATTTTCATAAGCGAAATGTTGGAATGATTGAAAACTTTTCTAGAAACAAATTCTTTGCCTTTGAAATCCACTCCAAAATAGTTAAAAATCCGAGTGAGATAAATTCCACGATATAAAGTGTTCTCACCCATTTCAAGATTTTTAGGACGAAGTTCATTCAAAATAAATTGCGCCCAATTAATGACATAATTTTCAAAAATAGCAAAAAGTGCTTTGCAAACTTTTGAAGTAGGATTGTTAAAATTCCCGGATCTTGGGGTCAAAGTATGATGCAAAAGAAGATTGACAATTCTTGCTTTTGGTTGAAAATTTTGATTTTTGAATTCAAAATTATCATTCCCTTCGAAAATGTGATGAAATGTCTCATGATCATTTTCATCGATTTTAAAATTAGAAAGATCCATTCCCGTACTCTTGCAATTGAGAATGGTACCCAAAAGATCACAATTCAAAATAATTCTAACGCCTTTAACACTACTTCAAATTTCATCCTCATTTCCATTATAAAATCTATGGTTTAAATTAGCATAGAAAATTTTGACAAGATTTGGATAGCAAACAAAATCATTTTGAGAAGCATCAATAAGACTAAGAATATGATTGTTTGCAAAAAGAGAATCAATTTCATAAGAAGAAAAATCTTGAAAAATAGAAAACTTTCCGGGATGAACTTTGGCATAATTAGCATAATTGATGTATGCTTTTATTGCCTCTGGATCATTGAAGAGTTTCTCTTTTATTTTTTTGGAAATTCTCATGGTGGATGGGTTGCTTGAAGAAGCCATTAAAGTAGAGAGTAGAGAGCTTGAAGTTTAGAAGAGAGAGTTTGAATTTGAAAATGAGAGTGAAAAGATATGATAAAAGATAGTGAATAAGTAGATTTTCAACGGACATGTTCTCTCGTCAAAAGATGCCTTTTCAGAGAATTGAATGAAGTGAAAAGATGGAGGGAAATTCAACCATTTGAATTCAAATTTTGAATTTCAAATTCTGGTACCCATGTCGACATCATGGTGGGGACCATGTCGATATGTGTCTATGAATTTTTGTGAATTATTTTTTCTAAGTACTCTAATATATATATATATATATGTATACTTATTATATTTAATGTATATATATCTGGAATATTATTAGGATTATAGTATTTTCAATATATTATTATACTATGAAAATAATAATAAAAAAATAAAAAAATAATAAAAAATAAAATAAAATAATAGTAAAAATTTTAAAATTCAAATAACACACCAATTCAAAATCAATCAACCAAGCAATCAAACATCTAATTCTAAGCATGCAATTTCAACCGATTATATTATAAATGTGTACCTTTTTCTGAGTCCATTTCTCTAAATTCGTCGATGTCGTGAACTGCCGTGAAACACAAATTTGAATTATTTGTCTTTTGATCATCATCACTTGAGGACGAGTCTGAGTCATCTAGAGTAGTAGTAAATGCACGCTTCCGTTTCTTTGTTGGATCATTGTTCATAGGAGGATTTTACCAATTAGGATAAGGACGGTCTCTTTTGATATGGCCTGGTTCATCACAGTTGAAACATTTGACATTATTTGGCATTACATTCTAATTTCGAGAGTTCTTATAGTTGTTGGGGATGCGGATTAAGGATCTTAAGGCAGAAATAATACTAGAGGGGGGGTGAATAGTGTTTTAAAGAATATATGAACTATATGACTAAATTAAAACTTTCAACACAAATCTAAACAGAATTCTAACACAGAGTGATCACAGAACATATAACAAATGCAAATAGTAAAGTAAAGCAAGTAAAAGGAAAGAACACACCGGATTTTATACTGATTCGGAATCCTCCTACATCCAGTCCTGCACCAAGGCAATATCCTTTTACAGATTTTTATAAGCCAATATCCAAATTACAACCCTCAATTTCTAAGGCCTTGAGGAACCCTCCTACCTCCGAGTCTGGGGTAAACTCTCTTGATTTACGGGACACAAGATCACCCTAATACTTTCTAATAACAATCCTTTTGAATGGATAGATTCTATGGACTTTTTGAATACAAATTAATCCTGTAACTCTGAATAGCACTTTGATCTTTAGTAGAATGATAGAGAATCAAATAGAGAGAGTATCTAAATGATTTCCTATTGAGAATTTGGCAGAATGATGGCACGATCTTGAAAATATGAAGTTTTATGGATATGGAATGGTGGAGAAGAAAGAGTGAAGAAAAATAAGAAAGTAGTTGTTAAAAAAATTCGTTTTGGAAGCCTTTATATAGATGCACAACAGTCATAACCATTGGCGAAAGGTTTTTGAACGAATGGACACTTCTTTTGAAATTTGAATTTTGAATCCAGCTGTTACCATGTCAATATGGGGTATCCCATATGTCGACATCCCTCAGTTCAAAATTATAGAGATGTTGTTTTGTAAAAGCAATTGAATTTAAAACAAGTTGAAACTTCTCTGAAGCAAAATAAAGTGTGTAAACAATATTTTAAGATAGAGAATGAATATAAAACATTATTTTAAATATATATATATAATTGATATAGACCGTCAATTATATAAGTAATGTTTAAAATCAGAATAAGTTTTGATGTTTTAAAAACAGAAGTTTTTTTAAAATCAGAAATGGAGGAATATTTCAAGGCTAAAACAAAGTTTGAAAACATTTTTGAAAACATGATTTTGAAAGCTAAAACATTTTGAAGAACAGATTTAAAAACATTTTGAAAATTCTATTCAAACTGAAATTGCAAGAACCTTCCTACAGAGCTCCTCCATAGGACTCGAGAACTTGTACAAAGTAGTTTAAATGATTTTGATTTTCGTGGGTTTGTAAGCCACTTGTCGTAGGTTTGTAAGCTACTTGTCGTGGGTTTGTAAGCCACTGGTTTCGATAGAAATTGGGTTCCATCCCAAAAGAAAATTGGAAGAAAGATGAGAGTGCTATTATGAAGTTTTAACAAAATACTAGACACTTATCTTGAGATCTTGAAATCTTGATTCTCTAGAGTCTTGAATCTTGAATCTCTAATCTTTATCTTGATGCTTGAATCTTTATACTGATCAGTCTTCGATGATACCTACATATACTTCCTATATATATATATATATGGAAATGTTAGTATATATTTTATAAAGTAAAGTACAATAACTATATAAGGTTGTTGTCATCAAAACATCATCAGCTCAGTTCCTAACAATCTCCCCCTTTTTGATGATGACAACCTTTATTTATAAAATATTCTTACCATACCATAACTCCCCATAACTCCCCCTTACTCCGTGACTTCTTCTTAAAACTACAACTCCCCTTTTATTCCATGACTCCCCCTTACACCAAGCACATATATTTTTATAACTTTCTCCCCCTTTGTCATCACAAAAAGGAATAAAAGATTTACCTGTTCTAAGATAATCAAGTATATATAGAATAAAAGTGTAAAGTGAACGTGTAAGTGATCAAGTGTGTGAGCATATATATAAGTGTAACTTGACAATCAAATCAATATCATACATAACAAACCAATCATGTATAGTATATGAAGTTATATACAAACCAAATTCAAATCAAACTTAATCAATCAAATCCTAATCAAATCTATGTCAAATCAAATCAAATCAAACAAACAAACATACATAATGATCAGACATTCCTTGGGACTTCCACCCATCCATCTTCTCCAAAGATAGAATCAGTTTTGAAAACATCCCAATTATCTTTGTCGAGAGTGACCGGTGGATTTGCTTCGGGTTCGTCTTTGCTAAGGCTTGAGATCATCCAACGAAGTGCGTCGAAGTGTTTCTCTTGCTCTTTGATCATCTGCATTTGGCTTAATTCTAAGTGCCTTTGATTTCTAAGTATAAAAGAAAGAATATTCTTGAAATAAGTAAGAGTTTCTTCAAGATTTTCACTTAAATTCTTAATTGGAGAAGCCATATTTTAAGAAATAAGTTGAAGTATGAGAGGAGATGAATAGAAATGGAGGTTGAGAAATTTTTCTGGAAAAAATAGGTATTTATAGGAGTTATTGGCCGTACAAAATGAATTGTCACTTAGTAGTTACAAGAATTTGAAGTTAGAAATTGTAACTACTTTCTGACTGTTATATGTCGACATGGGGGGATGGGGCATGTCGACATGGTCTAGACAGAATGACCAAGTTGAGTTATTTTTGATTTCTAAGTTTATTTTTATATTAGTGGACCTATATAAACTTAAAATAAATAACTATCAGAGATATATAAAGCCGGAAAACAGAGAATAAGATAGCATTACTTATATTAGTTAACATTACATAATCTTAACTAAAAAAGTAGAAAATACAAAGATAGATAAACGATAGCTAGAGAGATAATGGCTAGGATTAGTTTGATGAAGATGATGGTGAAGACAAGCCAAGTTTCCTGCCTATCTTCCCAAAGAACTTGTCGATCTTGGTAGAGATTTTATCCATTTTCTTGCTAATAGATCTCTTAAGAACCTTTTGGTTTTGAGCAAGTATCTTTTGGTTCTTGAGTATGGTTTTGTTGGACGGATTGGTGGGTGTATGTGGATACTCTATACTTTCCAAAGAGGTTTCTTCATTTTCCTCTTCTTCTTCAATTTCCATTCCTTCCCCTTCTTCTTCCTCTTCTTCTTCCTCTTCTTCCATCTCTTCATGAGCAAGTCTCTCTTCCTTTTCGGCAAGTGTTTCATATGGTTGAAACATAAGTGGGATTTTCATAAGAGAAATGTTCCCATGATTGAACACTTTCCTACTTACAAACTCTTCCTTTTTGACATCCACACCAAAATAATTGAAAATCCGAGTAAGGTAAATTCCATGATAAAGAGTGTTTTCTCCCATATTAAAATTTTTGGGTCTTAACACATCCAAAATAGTTTGTGCCCAATTAGTATCATATTTTCCAAAAATAGCAAAAAGAGATTTACACACTTTTGAGGTGGGATTATTGTAGTTTCCCGACCTTGGAATAATTGTGTGTTGAATAAGAAGGTTGACAATTCTTGCTTTTGGGCGGAAAAAGCGATTCTTAAAATCCATGTGGTCATCGCTTTCAAAAATGTGATGAAAAGTCTCTCAATTGGTTTCATTGATTTGAAATTCCGAGAGATTCATACCGATAGATTTGCAATCCAAAATAGTACCCAAAATATCGAAATCCAAAACAATAAGTGTTCCTTTAACACTACTTCAAATTTGATCTTCATTTCCATTATAAAATCCACGATTTAGGTTTGCATAAAACATTTTGACAAGGTTTGGATAACAAACGAAATCATTTTGCTTGTTATCAATCAAGCTAAGAATGGAGTTTTCTTCAAAAAGTTGATCGATTTCATAAGAAGAAAAATCATCAAAAATAGAAAATTTTCCCGTATTGACCTTACCATAGTTTACATAGCTTATGTAAGCTTTGATAGCCTCCGGGTCATTGAAAAGATCATTTTTGATGGATTTGGGCAGCCTCATAGTTGATGGGTTAATTGAGGAAGCCATTAATGAGTGTTTGAGAGGAGTAGAAGATAATGAAGAAGGTTTGAATTATAAGAATAAAGTGAAAAGAGATGATAAGAGAAGTATATTAAATAGATTCTCTAAAGTCATTTTCTTTGGTCAAGAGGTATCTTTTCAGAATTTTGAAGTAAGTGAAAAGGTGGAGGGAAATTCAAAAGTTTGAATTCAAATTTTGAAATCAAATTTCTGAGAGGCATGTCGACATGGGGTATCATGGCATGTCGACATGTGCCTGTTGAATTTGAAAGGAGGTGTCTATTTCTAAAATCTAATAAATTCCTAAAATCCTAAGAAAACTAATCTATATTCTATATCTATATTTAATTCCAGTAATAATATTAAATATAATAGTATTAAAATATTTTAATATTTAAAATATTATTAAAATAATATTATTTTGAATTTAAAAATTCAAATTTCAAAGGGTGATTTTGAATTTAAAAATTCAAGAAATTACAAACAAAATCAAAGCAAGCGAGCTTCCAATAAAATTAAAATAAATGTGTGCCTATTTTTAGATCCAAACTTCGATCGTCTTCTGATTCGAGAATAGCCGTGAAGCACAGATTTGAATTATCAGTTTTCTTCTCGTCATCACTGGATGAATCCGAATCGTCAAGAGTTGCTACATATGCCTTCTTTCTTTTCTTTGGTTGCTCGTTGTTTGGTTGAAATGTCTGTTTGTCTGGATATGGACAATCCATCTTGTAGTGCCCTGTTTTGTTGCAGTTATAGCATCTATCACCATTATTGTTGTTGTTGTAGTAGTTGTTGTTGTTCTCCAAAGTATTTCTGGAATTTCTTTGATCATTTCTTTTAAAGTTATTCATCTTTCTATACTTCAGAAATTTCCTGAAATTTCTGGTCATGAAAGTAATTTCTTCATCACTCTCTTGTTCTGAATCTCCAGTTGTTACTTTGAACGCGATCGATTTCTTTTCCGTTGCCTTAGATTCTTTTCTCCCTTGTAATTGGACTTCATAAGACATTAGATTACCGATTAACTCTTCGATCTTCATTTGACTAACATCATTTGCCTCTTCAATAGTAAGTGTCTTTTGATCCCATTCTGGAGTGAGTGAATTGAGTATTTTCCTAACTTGATCTTCTTCTGAGAAGCCTTTTCCTAAAGCAATTAATGAGTGAACAATATCTTGAAATCGACAATACATGTCGGAAATGGACTCATTTTCATGCATTTTAAACAATTGAAACTGGTTAGTTAATATGGAAATTTTAGTCTGTTTAACTTTGCTTGTTCCTTCATGAGTTACTTGCAAAGTTTTCCAGATTTCAAATGCAGACTTACAAACAGAGAATCTATTAAACTCATTCCTATCTAGTGAACAAAATAGTATATTCATAGCCTTAGAATTGTTTTGTGCAACTGTCTTTTGCTCAGTAGTCCACTGGGAAAAATTAGTAGTTGGTTCAACATGTTCAATTTGTGTCATATTCCAAGTATCTAAACTTATGGATTGTAAATAAATTTTCATCCTACATGCCCAATATTCATAATTACTACCATTAAAAAGTGGTGGTCTGACAGTAGACTAACCTTCTACAAATGAACTAGTGTTAGTACTTGTGTTGACAGACGTAGTGATGACAGGAGTGACATTATTAGTGTGTTGTGCCATTAAAACTTTTCAAAATTTCAGATTATGAAAATAATTACAACCAATGCTCTGATACCAATTGTTGGGGATGCGGATTAAGGATCTTAAGGCAGAAATAACACTAGAGGGGGGGTGAATAGTGTTTTAAAGAACATATGAACTATATGACTAAATTAAAACTTTAAACACAAATCTAAACAGAATTCTAACACGGAGTGATCACAGAACATATAACAAATGCAAATAGTAAAGTAAAGCAAGTAAAAGGAAGAAACACACCGGATTTTATACTGGTTCGGAATCCTCCTACATCCAGTCCTGCACCAAGGCAATATCCTTGTACAGTTTTTATAAGCCAATATCCAAATTACAACGCTCAATTTCTAAGGCCTTGAGGAACCCTCCTATCTCCGAGTCTGGGGTAAACTCTCTTGATTTACGGGACACAAGATCACCCTAATACTTTCTAATAACAATCCTTTTGAATGGATAGACTCTATGGACTTTTTGAATACAAATTAATCCTATAACTCTGAATAGCACTTTGATCTTTAGTAGAATGATGGAGAATCAAATAGAGAGAGTATCTAAATGATTTCCTATTGAGAATTTGGCAGAATGATGGCACGATCTTGAAAATATGAAGTTTTATGGATATGGAATGGTGGAGAAGAAAGAGTGAAGAAAAATAAGAAAGTAGTTGTTAAAAAAATTCGTTTTGGAAGCCTTTATATAGATGCACAACAATCATAACCATTGGCGAAAGGTTTTTGAACGAATGGACACTTCTTTTGAAATTTGAATTTTGAATCCAACTGTCACCATGTCGACATGGGGATACCTCAGTTCAAAATTGTAGAGATGTTGTTTTGTAAAAGCAATTGAATTTAAAACAAGTTGAAACTTCTCTGAAGCAAAATAAAGTGTGTAAACAATATTTTGAGATAGAGAATGAATATAAAACATTATTTTATATATATATATGTATATATAATTGATATAGACCGTCAATTATATAAGTAATATTTAAAATCAGAATAAGTTTTGATGTTTTAAAAATAGAAGTTTTTTTAAAATCAGAATGGAGGAATATTTCAAGGCTAAAATAAAGTTTGAAAACATTTTTGAAAACATGATTTTTAAAGCTAAAACATTTTGAAGAACAGATTTAAAAACATTTTGAAAAATCTATTCAAACTGAAATTGCAAGAACCTTCCTACAGAGCTCCTCCATAGGACTCGAGAACTTGTACAAAGTAGTTTAAATGATTTTGATTTTCGTGGGTTCGTAATCCACTTGTCGTAGGTTTGTAAGCTACTTGTCGTGGGTTTGTAAGCCACTGGTTTTGATAGAAATTGGGTTCCATTCCAAAAGAAAATTGGAAGAAAGATGAGAGTGCTATTATGAAGTTTTAACAAAATACTAGACACTTATCTTGAGATCTTGAAATCTTGATTCTCTATAGTCTTGAATCTTGAATCTCTAATATTTATCTTGATGCTTGAGTCTTTATACTGATCAGTCTTCGATGATACCTGCATATACTTCCTATATATATATATATATATATCTATATGGAAATGTTAGTATATATTTTATAAAGTAAAGTATAATAACTATATAAGGTTGTTGTCATCAAAACATCATCAACTCAGTTCCTAACAATAGTTGTTTCTCTTGAGATTATTCATCTTTCTGTATTTCATGAATTTCTAAAAAAATTTGGTCATAAAGGCTATCACTTCATCATTTTCACTGTTTGAGTCTGATCCGTCGGTTAATGCATTGAATGCCATTGATTTCTTTTCAGATGCTTTGCTTTCTCTTCTCCCGGTCATTTGGACTTCAAACGACCTTAGATTTCCATTTAATTCTTATATCTTTAAGGTACTGATGTCATTTGCCTCTTCGATCGCAAGTATCTTTTGATCCTATTCTGGAGTAAGAGAATTTAAAAAGTTTCTTACTTGATCTTCTTCAGAAAATTCCTTTCCCAAGGATATTAAAGAATGCACAATATCCTGAAATCTACTATACATATCGGAAATAGACTCATTAGAATTCATTTTAAATAATTGAAACAGATTTGTGAGCATGGAAATTTTGGTCTGTTTAACTTTACTTGTTACTTCGTGAGTCACTTACAAAGTTTTCCAGATTTCATATGCAAACTTACAAACTAACACTTTATTAAATTCATTTCTATCAAGTGAACAAAACAGAATATTCATTGCTTTAGAATTATTTTGTGCAACAGTCTTTTTCTCAGCGGTCCACTGCACAAAACCAGTTGTGGGTTCAGAATATTCAATTTGTGTAATATTCCAAGTATCTAATCCTATAGACTGTAATTCATCCTACATGCCCAATATGCATAGTTACTGCCATTAAAAAATGATGGTCTGACAGTAGACTGACCTTCTATAAATGAACTAGTGACAGGGATACTAGTGTTTGTAACAATACCGGTGTTGGTAGCCATTTTGAAAACTTTTTCAAAAATCAAGTCATGAAACTTTGAAAACCTGGCTCCGATACCAAATATGAGAAATGCGGATTATGGATCTTAAGGTTAGGATGAACACTAGAGGGGGTGAATAGTGTTTATAAAGAATTACTAAATCTTTTTTAGTTTATGTTAATTTGAACACAAATGTATGCAATATTCAGACACAGATATGATCACAGAAACAAACACAGATGGAGAAATAAGGTAAAAGCAGTAAAGGAAAGAACACAACGGATTTTATACTGGTTCGGAGTTACCCTACATCTAGTCCCGCACACAAGTACGGATTTCCTTTCAAAAAACAATCTTTACAATTACACCCTCGATTTCAAGGCAACGAGGTACACCCTCCAGAATCACAATCCTCTGGATTGAGATACTTGATTTCCCGAGCAACAAATTCACCCAATTGATTTTCCTAGGCTACAATCACGCCTTATCTTGCTTGATTGATTTCCAAGGCTACAATCACACCTTTTCTCGCTAAGTTGATTACAAAAAGCCTATAACTCTGAATAGCACTGAGAATCTTGTTGAGATAGTGATAGAGAATCAAACAAGAGATAATCTAGTTAGATTCAATGTTGATTTCGGCAGAGTAATGGTAAGAATTTGTATATAGAAATGTGAAAGAAGAAGAGGAGTGAAAAACCAGAAATATATATATAAATTCGTTGAAACCAATCCCTATTTATAGAGGAACAACAGCCATGTACATTCGTGAAGAGTTATGACGAATAGACACTTCTTTTAAAATTTAAATTTTGAACTCAACTGACACTATGTCGACATGGGGTACTTGGGCATGTCTACATCCCAAAGGAGTTTTTGATGTTTTGTTTTTCTTTGAAAATGACTATTATTTTATTTTAAAACTATTTTAAACTTTTGTAAATATACTTAAATATAGTTGAAATACATAAATAAATATATAGAATAATATTTTGGTATATATAAAATTTTACTATAATTTTATATTTAAATCTAAATATATAATTATTAAAAAATTAAATATACTTTTATTTTAAAAGATAGTTTAAAACCAAGGATAATTTGATTTTGAAATTCAAGATTATTTTGAGGCTAAAAGTAATTGAAATCAAGATATATGTTTTTGATTCTCTTAAAAGGAAGGTTTTGAAATCATTTTGAAAACAAGATATAATTTTGACAAATCATTTTGAATAAAAAGTTAGCGGATACAAAACAATGTTCTACTAGATTTTTCGTAGTTCCATTCTACTTAGGGTTCCAACCCTTTAACAGGCTCGAAGTGGATTCCATTCCACGAATAAATTGGATTTTAAGATGCTAGTACTTTTCTAGGAGTTTTAACAAAATTTCTAAAATAATAAATTACTTGAACTCTTGAACTATTGATAATCTTGATACTCATGAGTCTTCAATCTTGATATCTCGAATCTCTATACTGTATAGTCTTAATTTTTATTACCTACATGGTTAAATCCTGCATATACATATATATCTAAACTTATACTGTTAGTATTTATATTTTATAATCTATTCTAAGGTTGTTTTCATCAAAGCCATCATCTCACGGACTAACAAAAACTTGCTTCAACATTGTCTCTATATAATGAATTGCAACTATGGAGTGGAAAATGAGTTGCAGCCTTATTCACGAAATTAAAATAATGATCTTGATATTAATCTAGGAAAAGGGATTTAACGAAACAAATTCAAATTTCGAATCCTAATGCAAAAAATAAATTAAAATTGAAGTGATTACCTGATTTCAAGAAATAAACAAAAATTGAAGTTATTACATGATTTGAAGTTGAAATTTTGTTCGCAGTCGATTGCCAAAATGGAATGCAACTCTAGTCCTCCTTCGTCTTCATTAAATTGATATGGCAAAGGCGGTTGTAGACGCAGAGGCGGTGGAAGACGGTAGGAAGAGGTGGTAGACGGCGGAGGCGGTGGTAGAAGAAATTGGCTATAACCTAAAACGGAAAGAGGAAGAACGTTGTTATTCGTTAGAATTTGGTTAAGTAATAACAGAAGATAAAATTACAACTCTATCCATATTCTCTTTAATTATTTACGAAATTACCAGAATTAGTAACGGTAATAACCGTGATAAATGTTAATAATGGAAATAACCGTTAGAAATTGGTAAGGGTTATAACCGTTACAAATTTAAAGCGGAAAGTGTTACAAAATGGACTGTTTGGTGTAGTGCCTTTCTCTTAAACCATGTGACTAAGAAATTTTACCTCTTTCTTCCAGAAATGACACTTGGTAAACTTCGCGTTTAGCTGATTCTACCTCAGCATCTCAAGAACCACCCTAAGATGAACTTCATGTTATCTCTCATCCTTAGAGTATACTAGAATGTCATTTATAAATACTAGTACAAACCTATCCAAGTACTCTCGGAAAACTCGAGTCATCAATCCTACGAAGAAAGTAGGTGCATTCGTCAATCTAAATGACATTACCAACCACTCATATGAATCATATCTAGTTCGAAATGCTATTAAAGGAATATTCTCCTCTGCCACTCTTAACTGAGGAAACCTGTCGCCAATTCCAACTGGGAAAATACTCTGGCTCCACTCAACTGATCAAATATTCATCTCTTATTAGCAAAGGATACCTATTCTTAATTGTCCTTTTATTTAACTTAAAATAGTTATCACACATCCTTAACGATCCATCTGGCTTCTTCACGAACACCGCGACCGCTCCCCAAAGCGAACTACTTGGTCTAATAAAATTCCTTCCTTTTAGATCCACTAGCCGCACCTTCAATTGCTTCATCTCAGTTGGCGCCATCCTGCTAGGTAGTCTACTTATAGGTTCAGCTCCTGGCACAAGGTCTATTCTAAACTCAACGGCTCATTTCGGAGGTAGTCCAGTAACTGGCTTAAAACATCTAGAAATTCTCTTGCTACCTGAACCTGACTGAACTCATTTCCTACCTCCACAGCATTAAGCATCGCACTAGCACTCCGGTCAGTATTCTCTACTGAGAATATCACTTGATTATGACTATCATGGTTTATCGGTGATCCATCCTGGAAAAATATTCTAGCCTCATACCTACCTAACCAATCCATACCCAAAATGATCTTGAAATCTAGGAAATCAATAACATACAAATCGCGTGCAAACTTATGACCAGACAAGTAAAGTTCTAACTAGTCACATCTTAATCCTAGAGTTGCATACCCTCCTATTGGATTTGCAACTCTTAAGCAAGTAACAAGGTAGGTGAGTTCTAGACATAATCTACTAACCAAACATAGAGATATAAATGAATGTGATGCACCGGTATCAAAAAGTACTCTAACTGAAATACTCAAAATCAAAAGCGTACCTTCTATTATATCTTTCCCTTATCTGCTGCAGTAGGCCGAGCTGGTCCTACAGCAAAAAAATTTCCTTTTGTCCTTCCTAACTGGCTCTGAACACTGATTCTTGTAATGCCCAACTTGATCACAGTTGAAGCATTTCACATTCTTCTTAACTGCAACTTTCTTGCCATTTTCTGATCGGCATTCATTAGCAAAGTGACCTTTCTTGTCACATTTATAACAGACTACCTCAGCCTTTTGACTTCTTAGCTGTATCTCCCTTATGGGTCCCCTTCTTCTTAAGGAGCTTGCTCTTCTTCCCTTGATAATCTTGGGTTTCAACTGACTTTTCTTTAACTAAATCAACAAGCAATTCCTCATGGCGAATGGCCATCTCCACCAATGTATTACAAGGATCACGGATATGGGTCATGGTGAACCTAGCAAGCTTGGGCCTCAGCCCCCTAATGAACTTCTCATTTCTCTTGATGTCAGTATCTATAGAAGCATATCCAATTCTAGACAGCTCTTCAAACTTAGTAGCATACTCAACTACTGGCTTCTTTCCTTACACTAAATCCATTAATTTTCTCATTAGCTCGGACTTAGCAAACTCACATACAAACTTTTGCTTAAATCTCATCTTAAAATCATTCCAAGTTAACTGCTCTTCCGGTACTCCGGCAGTAACACTATTCCACCAGTGCAGTGCTGACCCCCTGCAACTGCCTAGCAGTTAACCTCCTCTTTTTCCCATCATTCAGACCCAAATCAGTTAATATACACTCACAATGCAACAACCAATTCCAAACTTTTACGGCACTCTTCGTTTCCAAGAAGGGCTTCCCACCCAAACTGGTGTAATCTCTACTCAACAAAGCAATACTCCCAACTAGAGCATAGGATTAGCTCCTCCTCCATTTCCAACAACAGGTCCAGCTTGCATCAAACCAGCTAAGAACTGATACATCATCCGCATATCTATCTGTGGATTTTCAGCAACTACATTGGCTTCTGCATTTTGGTTACTAGCATTAGTCGATCGACTCGAGTTTCTCCAGGTAGTGGGTCAAGCATTTCCATTAGTTGTGGCGTTGCCTCCACCGAGATGTCCTCTTCCGTTTCCTGCCTCCATATCTCCTTTCTCGTAAATTTGCATACGAGCCTTAGTGAGAAATAGAAGAATGGTCTAAGAGAGCGGGGGATACGTACTTACAAAAATATAACTATATATAGAATGTACAAGTAGGTCACTATAGCGTTAACCCAAACCCCAATCTTATTATCTGATTCATTTGATTATGTTTGAAAAATCTTTTAGGTTTAAGTTTCTTTTAAAGTTTCATAAACCTATGCTATGATAGAAACTTGTAACATCCCCCTATTTGGAGGCCAAAAACTAATAGCTATGGATGCTGCAGTCATCCATAGTTATTAATCCTTAGTGACCAAACATGGCGATATTAGATACATTGATGCACGGTAACACAAGATATGGAAAAAAATTAAACATCACAACAAATTCCACATTCCATTTCAAAATATTCCAAATTGATTATATAATCCCAATTCGCAAACAACGTTTAGATAACATATAATTATTACAAATTACGCCAAGAGCGACATATGAAGATGCCCCCTTGATAGATCAGAGTACATAGATAGGCAAGAAAACAATTTGCCTTTACAAACAAAACGCACGGTGGAAATAAAAGGACTCTAATAATAGGTTTGCCTCTGCACGTCCTTGGAAGCTTTAATCGTCTAAAAGAACACCTGGAAACCTTAACTCTCAACCTACACAAAATCAAATGAGTACCCGAGAGTTTAGTGGGAAAACAAAATCTTCGAGTCAGGCATAAAGCCAGGTATGAATAATAATTCACCATCTTAAACCATTTAGATATCTAGTGAGATAACGCTGCTTAGCGGAAAGGGTTTTCCCCTCACTAGTATCCATAAAAATATTTATAAAACCACAACTATGCTCCTGCATCCAAAATGGTTAAAACATAGTATTTCAAAACATTATGATGATACGCAAAACAAAAAAAATCAATTCTGGATTACCCATCCCCATTTATTCTAACTATCTATCTTAACTATAGTTTCTAGGATTACTACTAACCTGGTAAAATATTAAGGACTGTCTATCTAATTACTTAGTTTTCATGGGATCACTAAGAACTTATTGGTAACTCCAATATCTTATTGCTTATTCCAGTTTTCATGGGCTAACTAGGAACCTATTGGCTGATTGCCAATATCTTAATCCAAATATAGTTTTCATGGGCTAATTACAAACCTACTGGCCCCTGCCAGTATCAAATCATAGTTTTCATGGGCTGACTATAAACCTATTGGCCCCCACCAATATCATATAGTTTTTATGGGCTTATAGTAAACCTATTGGCCCCTGCCAATATCTTTAATTAAAAATTTTAACATCTGTTAAGTTATATTCACTACTGGGTCAACCTAACTAGATATTCTGCCATTTTCCCAAAATATAGTTATGGGTTAATAATAATGTGAATATCATTTCAAAACCTTTATTTATGCAAGGGTTATTACTTTAAATTGAGATTAGGTTTATGTTCTGAAACCATAAAAACATCCCTTTCGAAACCTCTGGATAGCCTTCTCCGAAAGCGAAGACCTCTTTTCAAAACATTGTATAAATACCTTTCGAAGCCTTTAATAAAAATTCCCTTTCAAAACCTATTATACCTTTCGATGGTATCAAATCATATTTTTAAAATATAGAGCTTCGAAACAATTGAAAGTACCCCTTTCGAAAATATTGAGTTTACTCTTAAAAATAATATTTGGATCAAAATGGTTGTATACGAAAGTATCTCTTTTGAAACCAACAAAAATAAGTATGGGAAAAATTGATGGTGTCGAAACTATCTTAGTCATAAGCAAAAGTTTTAAAATCAAAACTTCAAAGGACAGAGCCAAAGTCCCCTTTCGACTCCATCACCTTCGAAACCCTCAACCCCTTTGAAAGCATTTAGGAAAAAGGCTTAGGTTAAAATAAAAGTAATCCCTTCAACAACATAGATGACTTCAATGTAGTCGAAAGAGGAATTAGCGGCTTGATCTCGACTCGGTCAAAACCAGCCCTTTCGATAACTTCTTATTTAAGGAAAAAAGTACCCCTTTAAAAGCTAATGTTTTAACATAATATGACAACATTTCTCGAAAGCTAATGCTTTAACATAACATGACAACCTTCCTCAAAAGCTAATTATAAAACCCTTTCGAAAATGTAAATTTCGACTATGTCGAAAGTATTAAGTAAAACAAGGCAAGACTTTAACTTTTGAAAACAAAGCAGGATTTCGACCCATCGAAAGCTACCCCTTTCGACACTATGGCTTCCGCCTTCCTTCCAATCCACTGCATACCATCTAAGTGATATCATGTGTATTGGTTTCAACTATAGTGGTTTCGACTATGTTGGTTTCGACTGAGATGAGGCGGAATCAAAGGCGTCGAAAGGTCCTTACTAATAGGGCAGAACACCTTTTGCTGGTTCAAAGGTTGATTTATAGCAACTTTTATTAATTACTTTCTAACAACTTGCCTATTTGTAAACTATTGATTGGTTGCCATAAAAACTTTTTAAATACTTCACCTTTATAACTACCATATTAATCGAGGTCCAAATTAAGGGATTTAACGTTAAAACCTTTCCATATAACAAAAACCGACATTATGCAGTAAAGCCTTTCTTTTAAAATAATTTATTTCCCTAAATAAATCAACTGGGAAAAATCCCCAAAAATAACGGAAAATCAATTTCATAATATAAGCAGATATACTAAAATTTTAGACCCAATTTCTTCCTAAAATTCTCGAAATAAATTTTAAACCCAGTTATATCATATCTTTCATCAAAAATTCATAATAAAATTTCCATAGCTTGAAAACTTCTAAAAATTAAAACCCGTCTCCAAAATCATTTTTTACTCAACATAAAAAATTTCCACAGCAATCCGAAGTCATATACTATCGTTTTTATACTAAAACCATACAAATTCATATGCTTATGAATTAAACAAATCATAATAATATAACTCAAGCATATCATTATCCATTTTACCACAAACATGAATTTAAATCATAAATTGAAAACCATATAATCATATAAAAAAATAGAGATGGTAGAAGATTATTATTCATCTTAAACTTGACAAGGAATTTGAGATTTGTTGTTGATTAATCCTCTCTAGCTTTAGATCCTAAGGTTTTGATTAAAATTCTTCTTCTCCTTTGTTAATGGCCAGCTTTATTAGGGTTCTTGCGTTCGTTTTGATTTGAGAAATAAAAATGAACGTGAAAAGACAAAGGCAAATGTATAGCTGTGAATATAAAGTGTGGCAATATTTACTAATAAGGCATTGTATAAGTTAATTATCTCATAAACCAATTTTTAAGCCCATTCATTTTATTAATAAGCACGACCATATAAATATTTTAATCAAATCTCAATCTCCTTATCATCATTATTCTATTTAATTTATCTAATTAAATATTCTGAATAATGTTATCAAAAATTAGGGATGTGACAACAAATCTCAACCTTCTTTGTGATAACTCGGATTTTTGGACATAAGATAATTTGAAATTTTCCGATTTAACTATTGAAATATACTGATTTAACAAATACATGTAATAACCTCCTTTGTAAATTATGTAAGATTGGCAAGATTGTTATTTTCAAACAATAATAATAATGTGTTGTTTATATATATTATATAGATTTTATATGGAATTATTATTTACAAATTAAATTTGTGTTTGTTTAAATATATATATTTGTGTGAGTTGATTTCAAATTGGATTTTAAAATTGAATTTGAATTTGGAATTAATTTTGAAATTCAAAAGATAGATATTTTAAAAATATTTTGGATTTAAAAATATGTGTAAGATTTTATTTGTGTATAATTTATTTATTTATTTTTCTCTAAGGAAATTCATATATATATATATATATATAAGCATTTATAAAATAATAAAGTAAGTATAAAACTTTTATTAGCATTTAATAAATAAATATTAAATACTTAAAGGACAAGTGTTAATACATTAAGGCTTAATATAACAAGTGTTAGTTAATGAACTAGAGAAAATGACAAATGTTAAACTTTAAAAAAAGTGTCATTATAAAATTTAAAATTTCTTTTATTCTTAATAAACCACATCTTAACTTATATATATATATATATATATATGCTTCTTTGTCTTCACTTCTTTTTCTATCTTTCCCTTTCCAAAAACTAAGAGAAATTCAATCCTAATTCTCAACGAAATCTGATAATCAATACTCAAACCAGAAAATAAATCAAGCTTTCACTCTTTCTAACTAAATCAAACAAAATTTCATCTCCAATATACAAACCTGCAGCACAATCAAAGTTTCGGTTTTATCAAGCAAGATTCAACTCAGTAAAACAAGGTGCGGAAATCAAAGTCAGAAAGGATCAGAGCAAAAAAAAAACAATCAAATAATTAGTGCAAATTCATCTAGAACCAAGATCAATTACTTTCCAGATTTCAGGCTCTAAAATTAGTTCTCTATTCCCATCCATGTGAGCAAACCTGTTCCTTTTAAAAAAAGTTTGAACCTATTCATATATATATATTATCTGAGTGATGAATATGGTAATAATCTGGTGTACAATGTTTACATGTATGATATGTGTATGAATATATATATATATAATGATATGTGTATGAATATATATATATATATGTATGTATGTATGTATGTATGTATGTATGTATGTATGTAGTTGTAAGCCTGTGTATGCCTGTAAATAAATATAGATAAGCCTCTGTTCTTTGTTCAGGTTTCAGATTTAATAGGAAAAAATTACTTATCTTCATTTACATTTGATTTTAGACTTGAGTATGTAAATGAAAAAGGTTTCTAACAATGTTATTAAAATTTTATAAATAGATTCTAGGGTATGTAATTAGTACTTAACTCAAATTTTAAAAATTACAGTGGAAACCAAGAAATGGGTTAAAAATCAAACTAGTTAATTTTAATATTTGATGATGAAAGTTGAATCGTTGTACTAAATCATGAATTTAGGTATTAAAACTAGAATTTTTAGTTTGGAAATTGAGGAGATATTCGAGTTTGTATAGAATTGGGTTTATCGCCAATTTTTGGTGATCGGCGTGGTGAATGGTGTCGGGGTCTTGGCTGAAGCTGATTGGACGGTTGACGATTTTGAGAAAAATGGAGTTATATTTAATTTTTGGCTGTGGTGGTCAGGGGAGGAGGAAATAGGGTTTTGGTAAGGAGTTTTGGTCGCCGAGGTTTGCGAGTCTGGAACGGCGAGGGTGGTGGACCGGGATGAATCGCATGAGAGGAAAATAGGAGCTGGATGTCGTGGCATGATTTTAGATGATCGGCGAGTTTGCTCGTGGTGTAGTTCGTCGACGGCAAGAAGTTTTGGTTGACTTGTGATAGTTCCATTTTTGTTAAGTGACTCGATTTCGTGTTCGGCTCGAATTCGTCGGAACTGGAGGCTTGGTAGGTCGACGAGGTGATCGTCGATGTGTAGGTAGTCTCGACGAGGGGACGGGGTTGACCGGAGCGACGTGCACGTGCACGCATGCATGTTTAGTTGTTGATGAAGTCTGGGTTTGGAAGAAGGTGTTCATCTTGAAGTGGAGTTCGGGGTAGTAGCGTGGTGACTCGAATTGGGTTTCGGGTCTTCGCGTGTGTGTTCTGCTATCAGTTTTAAACTAAAACTATAACTAAGTTTTGAAAAAAGAAAAAAAAAAGGAAAAGAAGGGGAAGTTTTTCTCGGAGGCGACTCGGAATAGTTCCAGGTTGAACCCGAAGTAAAGGTAGTTTTAAACTTTAAGTAATCATGTTTAGCTGATTTAAAAAAAATTATTTCTTTGTATAATAATGATTATTAATATTGGTTTAAGAAGCTATATGATAGGTTTTACTTAAATTAAGTTGATCTTTAAGTTTATTTAAAACTTAATTAAAGTATGTAATTAAGAAGTTAATTTAAAAGATAAAATGCTCTTAATTTATATGGATTATCTTTAAGTAAATTAAGGACTTTGGTGATTAAAGATTAGTTAAATTAAGGAATTAAAGAGAATTAATTAATTATTGATTAAGGATAAATAAATTAATAATTAAGGGTTATAAATTGATTAATTGAAGATTAATTAATCGGTAACTAGTGATCAATTAATGTAAGTAATTAGAGATTAATTACTTAAATGTTTAATTATTTAATGTAAGTAATTAAAGGATAAATTTGTTGAGGATTAATTAATTTAAATAGTAATTAAAGGTTTAATTAATTATAAATAAAGGTTAATTATTGAGGATATTTAACCAATGGGATAATTACTTGATGAAAGTAATTAAAGGTAAATTACTTAAGGGAAGTAATTAAGAATTAATTACTTAGTGTAATTAATTAAGGATTGATAAATAAAGGAAATTAATTTAGGGGTTAGTTAATTAATGAGTGCGATTAATTATAGGATAATTAATCAATATAAGTGATTATAGGATAATTAATTTGAGTAATTAATTAAGGATTAATGTAATAAATCATTGTTAATTACTTTATAAGAGTAATTAAGGGATTATTTAATGTGATGGGTGAAGGTTAATTAATTTGTGTAAGAGTAGATTACTTACTATAATTAAAGGGTAATTAGTCAAGGATGATTAATTAAGATGGATAATTAAAGAATGATTAATTAATTGGGTTGTAATTAATTAATGTTAAGTAAGATAATCTAAGTGATTAAAGTTAGTAATTAATTTAATTAGAGAAAAATTAAATTAATTTTGGAAATGATCAATCTTGCTTATGAATGATTGAATGATGTTAAATGCATTGAATTGGTTAATATCTCTGATATGAAATATGATATGATATGTTTGGGTGGACATTGATAATGTGGTTATCTATCAATGATGAATTGCTGTGTAAAAAGGTGACATCCTGTATTTAAATTTGAATTGTATTTAATTGAATAACTTGGGTTAAGATGACATGAGATTTGAAGAGACCAGAGTCGGGTATTAGTAAATACCTGGAACCACTTCGATTTGTAATTTACATATTTTTTTATATTGGACATGTGGTATTAAACAGGCTAGAATGGAATGAAATGTGTAATATGGATATTTAACTTGATACTGTTGTGTGATAAACGTTGACTATGAGAACTCGTAAAAGGGTACGAGTTACCTTGATATTCTCCTGTGTTATGGCTTGGTATTTCATATTATGTGGGTTTACTCACGCTGGTTTCTAGCCTGACCCAGGTGTTACTTTGATGTAATGCTCGAGTCAGACCGAGTACTACATATTTTCAGATTAGGACGTTCTGGAGCTCAGGAGGCGAGCTGGATGGCAGGAACGTATGTAGTGTATCCGCTATGATATATTGTTGTATATCTGGGACATATTGATTGTATCTGTCCAGTGTTTGTGTATATGTTGTAACACTGATATATTAAAGTGTAATTTGACAAGTACAGTTTTCCTTTGTATAACTGGTATATTATTTAATATATATTTGATCCGCCGCGAAATGTGAGATTCTGTGACTTGTTTCTATTTCTTCGTCTGTCTATTTTCTTCTTTTTCTAACTATCTGGAATTTTCGGGATCAAAATTTCCAGGTTGTTACTTTTGGTATCAGAGCAAGGTTAAACGAGAACTTTGGCTCTGGTGGGTATACTTATTAAGGATAGGGTCAATGGTACTCTAGAATGAGTTGAGTGTAGTATATGTGAGAGAGCATATTGTTATTTTCTTATAAAATGATTTTAAAAATGATTTGTAAATAATTTTATATTTTGAGTATATATAAAGCAATAGTTTTTCCAATATATAAAGAAATTGGTTATTGATTATTGGAATTAAATAATGAGAATTAAGTGGTAATTGTAATACTGTAGGATCGATTTCAACCTAGAGGGGGGTGAATAGGGTGATAGTGTTAATTATAAAAATTAATTGCGGAAGCTTATAAAATAATTTCAACACTGATCATAGAATATTAGCAGCACAGAAATAAATAGCAGAATAATAAAATGCAGAAATAGAACGACACAGAATTTACCCAGCTTCGGCAAACCCTGCCTACGTGTTGCCTCCAAGGTTTCTACTTGAAATTAGTTAGTCAGACGCTTACACACGTAAACTCGCGACACCCGCTATTGACTAAACCTAACTCTACGCTCAAAACCCTGCCACAACTCAGCCACTGAGTTGCGAATTCTCAAACTACGCCACGTAGTTTGTCCCCTAGTCACACGACTAGAATTTACAATGGTTCAAAAGGAATTACAAATTAAAAAAAAAAACACCCCTGATTTTAACTAAAGCCTTAAATAATAACTAGAGTAAATAAGCCGGCCCAAAATCACGCTCTCTTTTATTTTCTATCGGCCCGTTCCTTTTTTGAGATAATGGCGGCTTGTTCTCATCTTTGCAAATTAGGGCTGCGTTCCTTCGTTCCAAATTAGGGGTATTGAAGCACTGTTTCGAATTGTTCGATCGACATAGATGATTTTATCGATGGTTGCTTGTTCGATCAGATGTTACTTTGAATTGCAGACAGCTGCTTCTATTTGATCGAGTTTGATATTTTCTTCGGTATGTAATTTATCCTTTTTACTTTCTGATTGAATGCTTGAACTCGATGGATTGAAATTGCCGGTGATGAATGGTTTATATAGGGATTGAATCCCTACATTTGCGTTCGTCTGATTTCTTCAATAATTGTGCTTTCGGCCATTCGATTAATTTTTGATGTTGACGATTTTACTGACTTAATCAAATTCGTATACTTGATTGACACGGTTTTGATTTTTAACTCGGTCAATTTTCTTGGCCACCACGATTTCGACTTGTTCATCTTATACTTTGATCTCTTGATTATCACGGTGTTGACTTGGTTTGTCTATCACGGTTTTGAACAGTTCGATTCCTTCTTGTTGACTTGTGGTATTTAAACTTAGCTAATTTGAATGCATGATTACCACAACTTGAATTTTAGTTGAACCTGCATGCTATGTTCTTTTCTCTGTTATACTTGAACTCGAATCCTTTGTAGCAAACTTGACTCCGGTCAGTTGTTCACAGTGTCGATTTTGAGTTGTATTATTCCACAGCTCTGACTTTGTTTTGATAAATTGTTGCTTGGATTTTTGACCATGGCTTCTTCTGTCCTGTATATGTTGTATGAACAGCTGTGCCATTTTGGTTTTGCTGTGTTATCATATTTACTACATGTATGTATACATGTGTATATACATATGTGTGTGTGTGTATATATATATATATGTTTGTGATATTCGAGTCAGTTAGCATTTTTGACATGCTGTATTGAGTTTGCTGTCACTTGAGACTATATTGTTCATGTCATTCTGCTTTGTATTGCTCTTTGAGTTTAGAGTTGCATACTCTCTGGTGCATTCCTGTATATGCTTTGCTTTTCTTTGAAGTCTCTGTGCACTATGCATATCACTGCACTGCTTCGAATCAGGTAGCATATTTGTTTCATGACACTTGAAGTTCGTTGATAATTTTGCACTACTTCATATTGTATATTTACCTTTGAGCCTGGGCAGTTGTACACTTGGTTACATTCTTGCTTGTGCATCACCATATATCTGTAGCTTGCATGAAGCATTTCTTTGTTTCATATGATTTGGTTGTAGACTTGACTTGATGCTGGTTTGAGGCTGTGCTTGCATGTGAGTTGTATTCATGTGTGATCATCCTGTATGTTGACTAACTATCGTGGAGTTTCTGACCATATATGTGGAGGCTGCTCTTGTTCATTCCACTGGTGTCACTGGTGCATCACTTGACTTGTGCATATGCATCTATGTTGAGTTGAGTTTTGTAACCGTAGTCTTTGTATCATGCTTGTTGTGAGTTTGAAGTTGAGATAGTCATGTGTACTTTCTGGTTTTGGTTTCTTGATGCGACTATGCACTGACCATGTGGTCTTTTGATCTGTTCTTCGAGTCAGTGGTATTGTCTATGTTGGTTTTGGATTTTGACCCTTTTATTGAGCTTGTACACTTACATTGCACCTGAGTTGAATCCAGCTTGAGGCTCGGATTTGACCTTGTGCTGAAAGTTGTGACATTATTTTATTGCACTTGAGTTGAACCCTGTATTTTGGGTTTGACCTGTGCTCACCTGTCCCTGTAACATTATCAAGTGTATATCGGTGTGCACGACCTTGTGGCATATACAGTGATACACTGTGTATGTCACAAGCTGTTCGTGTATGATGTATTCAAATTTAAATGATGACGAACAACTCAAATAACTGAGGCAAATAATATTTTCAAAATCCATATTTTATTTCATATTGCAAAAATATTTCTTTTCAATTTTACCGCGTTAGTGTATATTTTTGCAGATTGCTCAGATGCTGGATTCTATCTGGAATGAAGTTGAAGATAAAATACGAGTGTGAGCGTTATGTAGCGAGGAATTTATGTAAATTGAATTATGATGTAATTGAATTTGTATCACAGATGTATAGTATATAGTGAGAGCTTGAATTTGTACTATTCAAAATTGTAATAAATATTTGTTTGAATAAAATTTCTGTTTGAATTCAAATTCTGTGTTATTTAATTTTATTCACAAATATTTATTTAACCTATGAAAAATAAAATAGTACATTAACAAATACATTTAAACGAATATATATATATGTTTATTATCATCAAACAAAAATCATATAATCGCATATTCAACAATCTCCCCCTTTTGATGATAACAAACATATATTTAAGATTTTGAATATGTTAAATGTATTTGATCATAGATATATCCTAGTTGCTCGCCCTATTTAAATGCTTCCTCTCTACATAAAGCTCCCCCTGCATATATGCATACAAATAAAAATATGCAAATGAACCTAGATGCAAATAGAAAATTATTTGACCTTCGCTTGATTTTATTTGACAAAATCTTAACTTTTCTCTCCCCCTTTTGTTATCAGCAAAAAAGTAATAGTGTTAGAGAAAATAGAGATAAAGTGATCGATATTAATCCAACATTAAAAACTCAATTGAATATAAATATTAAACTTCAATAAAAAATCAAACAAAAATCTTAAATATTTTGTTAGGCGCATATTGCACTTTTAGAATGATGGGAATTATGTCATCATATAAAACCATACAGTTGTGTCTAATTGTGGTATATTTATATCAGGAATTTGAATATCTTCTAACCATGCATAACCGTTAGGACTTTTAAATGAGATTAGTAGTATTCCAATTTTATTTAAAAAAAAATGAATTCAAGTATCTTCTAACCACGCATAACCGTGAGGACTTTTAAATGGGATTGGAATCAACTTGTTTATTTTAAAAATAACTTTTGATATGCGTTCCATACATGCGTAACCGTGAGGACTTTTAAATGAGCATGGAAGCACATAACAAATTCCAAGTAATTCACTCATGCATAACCATGAGGACTTTTAAATGAGAGTGAATACTTTGGTATTTCTTTATTATTATTATTATTATTATTACTATATAAATTTTTTCTATTATTTTAATAAAATGTAAAAATGAAAAACGAACGATTCCTGTTTAAAGTACCACATATCGACAAACTATATAGAATTTTGATGAGTGATGGTCGTTAGAAATATGATAGAGATAGAGACGGTCATGGAATTTTTACCCGCACAAAGTTTTATAACTCTTGTTTAAATTTCTAAAGAAATTTACTAATTATACCGTCTCGAGTCATAACATATGATAAATATCAACACTCATCACTTTTTCAATCACTATTTATCTTTTCGATAATTATTAGGGAATCAGATTAGTCAAAATAGTCATTTAAAATCAAATTCAAAAATAATTATGAAATCAATTTTTCAAAATGACTAATCTGAAAATATGGTCAAAAATGATTTTCTCGAGGGGGTTATATGAGAAAAATTTCTGCTATTTGAAAATTATTTGAATTGCAAAATATGCAGATTTTTCTTTGAAAAACGATGCAGTTACTAAATGTCTCAAAAATCATGTTCAACTAATAATTTTTCTATCAACTAGATTACCAGTGTAATCTGCATCTGAATTTCTCTTTCACTCAAAATTATCATTAATTGAATTTGACAGACCAAAACATGAAATCTGCAACAAAATATCTCAAAATCAATTTTAACAGCCTTTTTAAACCACATTCTCTTGAATTTGAATTGAAGCCGTGTTAATAATCAAAAACCGTGAATATAGGGTTAGCCGAATTATAACCAAATGTATTATTATCCAACAAAACACTATTTTTAATCCAAAATGATATATATGAAGTAATTCAAAAAATCTAGAGATTTTTATAGTGTTTTTGGCATAAAATATAATTTGCCAACTATGTTGAATAAGTCAGAATCTTCATCTTTTCATCATCTCATTATTGGCTGATTTAATTCAGAATACGGTGCAGATTATCACATTTAATATATCGTTCAAAACATACCATTACCTGTTTTAGCTTTACGATATTTTTTTCGTTGTTGTCTATTGTGATTCTGTCACCTTTGAACTAGGCCAAGGAACTTTGCTTTGTCTCCCATTGTGTTTCTGGAACAGCCAAAAATCCAGAGAACGCTGTTGTTGTTCCTTAGCCTGCCACCACACCTACATGGGAAAAGATTTATGTGACCTATTTGTTTTTATAGGTCCATGGTTGTTAGTGGCAGAAAATTTTGAAAAACAATTTTGTAAAGACCCAAAACTATTTATAATTGTTCCCTTCGGCACCCAAATTCGTTTAACTTTGAGAGATTTTATATTTGTGCCTTTTGGAACCCAAATCGGTATAGTTTTTACATGTTTGGGTCTATACCAACAATTATTGTGATTGTGTCCATATTTTCTACAAATTGTGCACATAGAATTAACTTGATTAATATTTCTTTCAATAATTTTCGAACTATTATATCCAAGTCCTTGTCTAACCGTATTAACAGTTTGCTTTCCTAATAGCATATTCAACGATATTTCACTTTTTGAAAATTTATCTAAAGTCGTTTGGACTTGTGTTTTGAGAGATTCATTTTCGTTTAACAATTGTGTGCACTTTTTAATAGAATTCTCTCTCCTAGTATTTTCATTCTCTTTTAAAATCAGAATTTCATTTTCAAGTGATTTTATATTGATTTCTGATTTTTTAATTTCCTCTTCGAATGTTGGACACTTATCACACTTAGGGATCCTTCTTTGATAGTTTTTAACTAATTGGTCAAGTTGTTCATTTAATTCTATCAAAGTGTCTTTTTGTGATACAAGTTTAGCGTATTTTTCCCTAAGTTGTTCAAAACAACCATTTACTTCATGAAAATATATAAGCAACTCTGAATGAGTAAGTTTTGATACCTCGCTTGGCTCATCATCATCACTGTCAGTTATATCACCTCGAAGGCACAATTCTGCTTTTTCGCTCTCACTGCCAGTGCTTTTATCACCCTCATCCATTTCATCCCAAGTGGCTGCAAAACTTTTCTTTTTCTGTTTCTTTCCAAAGTCGCGTCGATTTCGAGGACAATTGGGATTGATGTGTCCGGGTTGGTTGCACTTATGACAGATGATCTCCTGTTCTTCTGAGTAGTCAAGTGCTTTGCCTATTCTGCTTTTCAATTCCTGATTTCGAGCTGGATTTCTGTATTTGCAATTCCACCTTTTGAATTTCTTTATTAGTAGTGTCATCTCTGCTGCTCCATATCATCATCGTTATCATCATCACTTTCGGTTGTTCCTTTGAGCGCTATTGATTTCTTTCGAGTGTCACTTCCTTCACGCTCTTCCTTGAATTTTATTTCTAGCTCATAAGTGGTAAGATTACCGATGAGATATCCAATTTTCATCTGTTTTAACTCTTCTGATTCTTGAATGGGCGGTCACTTTTGATTCAAATCTTCGTGGAAGGACTCTGAGGATTTTTCGAACTATTTCCAATTTCGTGTATGATTTTTCGAGAGCTTGATTTGTATACAATATTGGAAAGTCGTCCATACATCTCTTTGACATTTTCTTCCTTTGCCATTGTGAAATTCTCGTATTCGCTGCTTAACATGGCCAGGTAAGATTCTTTGACTTGAGATGTTCCTTCGTGAGTCACTTCTAGTGTGTGCCATATTTCGTGCGCAGTTAGACAATGTGAGACACGATTAAACTCAAATTGATCCAATGAACAGATAATAGAATTCATACCTTTTTCATTAGCATTTTGTAATTTGTTTTCTAGTTCTGTCCATTGATCCTTTGGTTTCTCTATTTCCTGATTATCTACAGTTATAGTTGGTATTATATAACCTGTCTCAAAAATATTCCTAGCGTCAATGGTTTTCAGAAAAATTTCCATCCTATTTTTCCAGTAAGCATATTCACCTTTGAACATTGGTGGTCTAACTATGGACTGACCCTCAGCAAAAGCATTATTAAAAGAAGTCATTTTAAAAATTCAACTTTTTAAAAATTGGTTTTTGTAAAATCAAATTTTAAAAAAAAACGGCTTTTGTTCCTAGCTCTGATACCACTTGTAGGATCGATTTCACCCTAGAGAGGGGGTGAATAGGGTGATAGTGTTAATTATAAAAATTAATTGTGAAAGCTTATAAAATAATTTCAATATTGATCAAAGAATATTAGCAGCACAGAAATAAATAGCAAAATAATAAAATGCAGAAATAGAACGACACAGAATTTACCCAGCTTCGGCAAAACCCTGCCTACGTGCTGCCCCCAAGGTTTCTACTAGAAATTAGTTAGGCAGACGCATACACACGTAAACTCGCAACACCCGCTATCGACTAAACCTAACTCTAGGCTCAAAACCCTGCCACAACTCAGCCACTGAGTTGCGAATTCTCAAACTACATCACGTAGTTTGTCCCTAGTCATACGACTAGAATTTACAACGGTTTAAAAGGAATTACAAATTAAAAAACAAAAACACCCCTGATTTTAGCTAAAGCCTTAAATAATAACTAGAGTAAATAAGCCGGCCCAAAATCACGCTCTCTTTTATTTTCTATCGGCCCATTCCTTTTTTGAGACAATGGCGGCTTGTTCTCGTCTTTGCAAATTAGGGCTTCGTTCCTTCGTTCCAAATCAGGGGTATTGAAGCACTGTTTCGAATTGTTCGATCGACACAAATGATTTTATCGATGCTTGCTTGTTCGATCAGATGTTACTTTGAATTACAGACAGCTGCTTCTATTTGATCGAGTTTGATATTTTCTTCGGTATGTAATTTATCCTTTTTACTTTCTGAATGAATGCTTGAACTCGATGTATTGAAATTGCCGATGATGAATGGTTTATATAGGGTTTGAATCCCTAGATTTGCGTTCGTCTGATTTCTTCAATAATTGTGCTTTCGGCCATTCAATTAATTTTTGATGTTGATGATTTTACTGACTTAATCAAATTCGTATACTTGGTTGACACGGTTTTGATTTTTAACTCGGTCAATTTTCTTGGCCACCACGATTTCGACTTGTTCATCTTATACTTTGATCGCTTGATTATCACGGTGTTGACTTGGTTTGTCTATCACGGTTTTGAACAGTTCGATTCCTTTTTGTTGACTTGCGGTATTTAAACTTAGCTAATTCGAATGCATGATTACCACAGCTTGATTTTTAGTTGAACCCGCATGCTATGTTCTTTTCTCTGTTATACTTGAACTCGAATCCTTTATAGCAAACTTGACTCCGGTCAGTTGTTCACGGTGTCGATTTTGAGTTGTATTATTCCACAGCTCTGACTTTGTTTTGATAAATTGTTGCTTGGGTTTTTGACCATGGCTTCTTCTATCTTGTATATGTTATATGAACTGCTGTGCCATTTTGGTTTTGCTGTGTTATCATATTTACTAAATGTATGTATACATGTGTATATACATACGTGTATATATATATATATATATATATATGTTTGTGATATTCGAGTCAGTTAGCATTTTTGACATGCTGTATTGAGTTTGCTGTCACTTGAGACTATATTGTTCATGTCATTCTGCTTTGTATTGCTCTTCGAGTTCAGAGTTACATACTCTCCGGTGCATTCCTGTATATGCTTTGCTTTTCTTTAAAGTCTCTGTGCACTGTACATATCACTGCACTGCTTCGAATCAGGTTGCATATTTGTTTCATGACACTTGAAGTTCGTTGATAATTTTGCACTGCTTCATATTGTATATTTACCTTTGAGCCTGGGAAGTTGTACACTTGGTTACATTCTTGCTTGTGCATCACCATATATCTGTAGCTTGCATGAAGCATTTCTTTGTTTCATATGTTTTGGTTGTTGACTTGACTTGATGCTGGTTTGAGGCTGTGCTTGCATGTGAGTTGTATTCATGTGTGATCATCCTGTATGTTCATTTGTAATTGACTCACTGTCGTGGAGTTTCAGACCATATATGTGGAGGCTTCTCTTGTTCATTCCACTGGTATCACTGGTGCATCACTGACTTGTGTATGCATCTATGTTGAGTTGAGTTTTGTAATTGTAGTCTTTGTATCATGCTTGTTGTGAGTTTGAAGTTGAGATAGTCATGTGTACTTTCTGGTTTTGGTTTCTTGATGCGACTATGCACTGACCATGTGGTCTTTTGATCTATTCTTCGAGTCAGTGGTATTGTCTATGTTGGTTTTGGATTTTGACTATTTTGTTGAGCTTGTACACTTACATTGCACCTGAGTTGAATCCAGCTTGAGGCTCGGATTTGACCTTGTGTTGAAAGTTGTGACATTATTTTATTGCACTTGAGTTGAATCCTGTATTTTGGGTTTGACCTGTGCTCACATGTCCCTATAACATTATCAAGTGTATATCAGTGTGCACGGCCTTGTGGCATATACAGTGATACACTGTGTATGTCACAAGCTTTTCGTGTATGATGAATTCAAATTTAAATGATGACGAACAACCCAAATAACTGAGGCAAATAATATTTTCAAAATCCATATTTTATTTCATATTGCAAAAATATTTTTTTTCAATTTTACTGCGTTAGTGTATATTTTTGCAGATTGTTCAGATGTTGGATTCTATCTGGAATGAAGTTGAAGATAAAATACGAGTGTGAGTGTTATGTAGCGAGGAATTTATGTAAATTGAATTATGATGTAATTGAATTTGTATCAAAGTTGTATAGTGTATAGTGAGAGCTTGAATTTATACTATTCAAAATTGTAATATATATTTGTTTGAATAAAATTTTTGTTTGAATTCAAATTCTATGTTATTTAATTTTATTCAGCAAATATTTATTTAACCTATGAAAAATAAAATAGTTATTTGCACTGCTCTTATAGATAGTTATTACTGAATATTTATTTATTTAACCAAATGTTGTTACCTGCACTGCTCTTATAGATAGTTATTACTGAAGCAGCAAATAAAATCAACGACCACAAGTATTAAAGGAAATGATTGATAAATGTATCTCACCAATTGAAGTTACATATAATACAGCTGATGCACACAATAAATTTATATGTGTATTATGTGGAAATTTTATCTTTGAAATCATTGTTGCTCGATATTTTACAATTGTTTATCAAGCACCAGTACTATCTGCATTACTGTTTTCAAAGATTTATATACAAGTTTTAGACAAAATGCAAACTTATTTGAAAATTGATAAAAAAAATCACTATTTCTTAATCAATGAACCATATAAATCATTTAAACATGTTATGATGATACGAGGTTGAGTGCGGTCCGTATGCGAAGCACGGGTTCGCACTAGTTATAATTAGATTAATGAGTTATATTTCTACTTCTCAGTGACCTTTGACGTGTCATCGACATTTTCAATTGCTAAAACTGGTATTTCTAATGCATCTATCAGTTCCGTTGGTATTATGAGTTTGACTTAAGAATGGGATGATGCTTTCGTGACTGCTTGATTTTTAGTAAATAGCGGCATGGTTTGATGAGGATAATATATTATTGGACCTAGATATTTTTGATTTATATGTCGTGGAGAAAATTTTGTCTATTGGTTTCCTTGGAGGATCAAATTGAGCATGTCTGCAGTTTCCAAAATGTTTCTCCTTTGTTGGCCCCTATTAACAATCAACCTAACTCTGACAAAGAAGTGGGAATCCCGTCAAACTTGTATTTCCTGGCCTAAATCACTTGCAACCTGATACCACTCTCCATTCATTAAAATTTAAGAACTAATGGTTTGAGTAGCACTAGTGGCATGGCTCGCAGGAGTGTAAGGTTGGCTGAATATAATGTAGCTTTACTTCTACCAGATCATGTGTTAGATTTAGATAACTCAAGTGCACATGTTTTTGTAGGCAATACTTATTCTCCATTTATTTTTTGTACTCTATCTACTAAACTAGTTTATTGCTTTCCTATAAATCAGGGTTTGTTTATAACGCAATTAACCAAGAATTGAAATATATTAAATCGAAAGAACTAAAAAGGGCTAACTCAAAAAATTAGATGAAAATATCAAGTTAGGGCGTTGGAGTGTTAGGTATATCAAAAAATGTGCTAGGATATAAAAAAACATAAATAATAAGGTAGATGTAACACTTTTACAAGAAACTAAATTGAATCTCCTAGCAATAGTTTCTTTAGGTTGATAGGCTGGAATCAGTTAATGGGTTAGGCTATGGTCCCTGCTAGCGGTAATACAGGTAGTATTATGACAAGTTTGCGTGAAGATAAATATAAATTACTTCAAACGATTTTTAATAAATAATCCTTACACATGGTTTTATGGGATTTACAACATAACTCTATTATCAGTATCACTTATGTATATGCACCAAATGGTAAAACCCATCAACTTACACTTTGAAAAGCTTATATCAACTTTATAGATCTCTCTTTTGGTCCTTGATCTAGGGGAAGATTTAATTATTACTATATTTTTATGGAGAAATCTCCATGAGAATGGGATTTCTCTAACATGGAAGAATTTAGCAACTTTATTAATTCTATTGAATTGCCAGTTTACCCCTCGTAGACAGAATATTCACTTGGTTGAATGGTCAAAAGATCCCTTCGATTCTCTTACACAGATTCTTTATTAGTAGGGAGTGGGAGGAAAAATATCCCCTAACTAAGATATGTGGTCTGGCTTGTATCACATTCGATCGTTGTTCCATTTTTTAAACTCTCATGACCAAATTTAGTTTAAATTTGAGAACATGTATTTAAAAGAAGAACATTTTTAAGATTTAGTTACATTAATAGAACTCTTTAGATGGATGTAACTTTGGTAATGCGGAGATAACATTTGTATTTAAACTTTTTGAGAGCTAAAAAATGTCTGATAGAATCGAATATGAATGTATTCGGTAATATTAAGATTAAAATGATAAGGTTTTAAATGAAATTTTAGGTTTAAATAAATTGAATGAGAGTGAGCCTCTTGGTCGAGAGGAAAATGACAATTAGTCAAACCACAAAAAGGTTTTGGACTGTGGATTTAAGTGGAAGCAATGATTTATAATTTAATGGGTCAAAGGAGATAATAACATTAATTTTTGTTGTTATGTAACAGCAAATGTCAAACGTTGAATTAACACCATTAAATCTATTAGGGTTAATGGTACAGAATTTCAAAAGCAACACGAACTCAACACACTTTTTCCTAATTATAAGATATATGGCAATAAGTGCAAACATATAAAAACGGCTGGGAGGCAAACTATATCTTCAAATCATTCTTATGCTCCATGTCTTGTGTCATTGGTTTACTGAAGATGAAGTTTAGACAGTTATTGAAAGTATTTCTATTGATAAATTACCTAGTCCAGATGGTTTTTTGATGATTTTTTTTACAATTATTTCTACATAATTTAAAAAGATAATACGAGTCTTTTGAATGAGTTTTATGATAGTAATCTTCTATTAGGAGTTTTAATTTTACCAACGTGATTATTATTTCAAAAAAGATAGGTCGGAAGAACTTGTGGAATTTAGACCGGTTTTACCGATTGATTGCTCATTTAAAATACTAATTAAAGTGCTAGATTGTATTTTGGAAAGTAAAATGGATATCCTAATTGATGGCTCACAAATAATGTTTATAAAAAATAGAAACAAAAAAGATGGTGTGGTCATTGCGTAAGAATTCATTAATTATTATCGAAAGAACTACTTGCGCACCCCTTAAGCTGATTTTTGCTGAAGTATTCGGTTCGACTGATTTACAGTTTATGTTAAACAATCTAAGAGCTATAATATTTAGTGAAAGGTGGATTTCTTGAATTAGTCTTATTTTAGAAACAAGTATGTCTGCTATTCTCGTGAATGAAGTCAAAGGTAACAAAATTCAATTTATATAGGGATTTAGACTAAGGGATCCCATCTCCCCTTTGTTGTTCAAAATTGCAGTTAACGTATTTAACAAAATTATTAATCTAGAGATAGATAATAATATTTTACCTAGATTTGGAAACCAGATCACAATCATTGTTGTATCTACCTTTTAATATGCTAATGATAGTATATTATTTTGTTCTTATTTCTATATCATATGACTTCGCTAAAATATCATATAATTTGAAATTTTATTAGGATTTATCATTAAGTTTCCAAAAATGTTCAGCTTTAATTTTAAATGGTAATTCAATGAGGTGGCAAATACCTTAAATTATAACATGTTGCAATTTTCCGGTAACTTTTAAGGTGTTTCTATTAAACCCTGTAAAGGAAAACATAAAGTTTGATATAGTATTATTGATAAAGAAAAACAGAAACTATTGCAGTGAAAAGATAACTATCTCTATAGAGCGACGTTAGTAAATTCGATCATAACATCCATTACTGTATACTAGCCTTCATATTTTCAGGTCCCTGCTTGGGTGATAAAAAAAATAGATATAATCAAACCGACCGTAAAGAGGTTTTCCTACTTCTACTAGCCAAAATCAATTTTCCTGAAGCCAAAAAAACGTGGATCTTGTCTCTTCGCGATTTCTCTAAAAAACGTGGATTTGTCTCATCGCGCTTTCCCTAAACTTTCTCCTTTTATTTTGCGCATCAAAGATTTCAAATTCAAATCTATTATGATTTTAAAATTTTAAAATTTTCAATTTCAAATCGACAATTTTGAATGTTTTGATTAATATTTAAATTTGAAATTCATATTTTCAGATTCAAATCTCAATTTATTCTTTTCCAACATATTATCACTTAATGTTTAAGTAATATTAACAAATTTTTTAAATGTATATTTCTTATCAAAGTTATACAATCGGACGGTCGGTTTCTCCACCGTTGTGCGGTTATACTAGTTAGAAGGAATTTCCTCTAGAGAGGAGGAGGCAAAGACAGTTCAAATATGAAATGCATGATTAACTGAGACTTAGTATGTAAAGCTAAGAGTCAAAGTTGTTTAGGTGTTATTAATTTAAAAAACTTGAACTAATCCTTTTCACTTTTCACGCACGTGGATATGAATTTTTTTAATGATATGAAATCAAATTGGAAAGAAATAATAGGAAACTATTATTTTAACGAAACTTATACATATACAAATGCCACACCTATCACACTTCGTTTTCTTAGAAAGGCGTCATTAACTTTTTTAAAATTGGACTTAAATATGGAGTTAACTCAGGGGATAAAACAACATTATGGCATGTCCTTGGCTATCTCCTATTACCTTAAAACATGACTACCGGATCTTTCCTTTTCTTTGGTAAAAAATGGTCTTGCCATCAATCTCTTTAGTCCTTTGAATGAATACAAATAGAACCTTAATTTCATAAGTGACCTTATAGCAGCTACTTTAAGCAACTTCAACTACTAATATAAAAAATTGCATGCATAACTATGGATGAGCAACTTGACACCATGGAGTGGAGTTTGAACAAAAAAGGATGCACGATAAAATCACTGTATAATTTACTATATTAATATTAAGTTGGCCTGCTTTAAAAACCTTTCGCAAATCACATGCACCTCCTAAAGCGAAAATGCGTAAATGGATTTGTTAAGAGATAATTTGTATGTGTTAAAAAAAATTAAAGGTATTTTCAATAGTTAAGCATTTCCACATTGCAATAGTTTCCTATTTTATAATTACATAGGCTCTAAGTAATGTGGTTATAAATTGCTTGTAATGAATTGTACTATCATAAAGTGTAAATGAATTATTCTTAGTAAATCAATTCTTCAATCTTCAATATGGTATCGTGGTACGGATTGCCCTGCTACCTCCTCTTTGTCTTCTCATAAGCATAGTGTTCATCAACTAAAACCATCAACAAAATTTGTATCGCTCTCTTACCTTCTCTTTTAACCAAATCCTACTCTCCTCCTTGAACATCACAAATCCATGATTTTCCTTAAACTTGACATCATATCCAAGCCACCAACTGACATTTGTGATCTCGTATCAGATCTGCATACTTCTAGAAAGTAATCTCTTTTTTGTTTACATTGGTACTTCTTTTATTTTCATTGGGTTAAAAAAGAAAGACTTGAAAAGAGAAGATATAAAAAAAGAAACAAAGAAAAAGGAAGATTTGAATATATTTTTTGTGCTTCATCCGTTGTTGAGTTATGGATACCGAAGGTGATTCGATTCAATATATAGATGTAAAATTGAATGGAAAGAATTACTCATGTTGAAGCTATGTAATGAAAAATTTCTTAAAGGAAAAAACTTTAGGGTTATGTTAGTGGAAGTTGCAAGCAGCCTGCCAACAAAAATGCCGATGAAATAAATATTTGGGAAACAAATAATAAAAAATTAGTTACATGGATTGATAATTCTATGGTGAATGTCATTGGAACCTAATTAGCTAAGCATGAGACGAAAAAGGAGATTTGGGATCATTTAGAAAGGTTGTTCACGTAATCAAACTTTACGAAATAGTATCAGCTACAAAATGACATATGAGATACTCAATAAAATAATATGAGTATCCAAGAATTTTAGTCGGCTACGACATATCTTTGGGATCAATTAGCTCTTGTAGAATCCGATGAATTGAAGACATGTAAAGCATATATCGCACGTAGAGAGCAACAACGGTTACTCTAATATTTAATGGCATTTTGCAGCGATTTTGATAGACTTCGAGGTTCAATTTTGCATCGCTTTCCACTCCCAATGGTTGTTTCAACTATAGGTGAGCCATTAGCTGAGCAAATACGTCTAAAGTCCTTTTAAGAAAAAGAAAGTGTTGTACCTACAAAGTCGATACCTAACAATTTTAGTAAACTATTTTGTCATTATTGCAAACAAATTGGTCACCACATAGATTGACGTCCTATAAACCAAAGGAAAAACCTTTCCACATGCAGTCAAGATATGCTCATGCGAGTGCTCCTTCAGACACTCTTACCAATCTGAACACTTTGGTCGAGCAATTTCAAAAGTTCTTGTCTATACAACCTTAAGCTATATCTGCTACTTCCTCTACAAGTCAGATAAGTAACAACTCTTTGGGTTAGTCATCTCTATGGGCCTTGAACTCTGGTGCTTCCTATCATATGTCTCGAGACCCTTCATTCTTTACTTCTCTATACAAATCATCTTCTATTCCGGTTATGACCGCTGATAGCACTCCAATGCCCTTAGCAAAAGTTAGATTTGTCATTACTTCAAATCTATCTCTTCCTTATGTTTACCATATTCCAAATCTTACATTAAATATTGCATCTGTCGGCCAATTGTGTGATTTTGGAAAAATTGTCACATTAATTGATTCTTCTTGCTTTATACAGGATCCGCAGTCTCAGAAGTTGATTGGGATAGACCATAAGGAAGGAGGCTTATATACTTTAGATGAACTAAAAGTTCTAGTTAGTCCCGCTACTAGTATTGATTTATCTTCATTCAATTTATGTCCTTCTTCTTCTAGTTTTTACATATGACATTCTCATTTGGGTTATGTCTCTTTTTCGCATTTAAGATTTTTTGTATCAACGGGTGCATTAAGAAATTTACAAATTCATGATATTTCTAATTGTAGTGAATTTTTGGGATTTTTTCCAAGTGATTTTGAATTATTATGAATTTAATATGTTAGTTAGGCATGTAAATTATTAATTAATTCTTTTGAAGTATGTTTTGGAAATGAAAACTAATGTACGATAGATTTTCTAAGGATTTTGTAAAAGAATTTGTCTTATCTAATTGAAATTGGACAAGAAATAAGATTTGATGAAATGTTTTAGCCTAAAGTGGTAATAAAATAGTTTTGATAATAATTACAAAGATGCCATACTAACATACATCGTCGATCCTAACGTTGAAGCCGCATCATTGAATGTCGATGTCGATGAAGGAGGAAGCACATGATAGCCACTTATGTATCCATAGAGTGATTCCTTCGCCGTCAAAATGGAAAACAATGGTAATAGATGGTTGATGGTATGATGTCTTCATGATTCATATAAACATTTAAAAGTTTAAGGTCGACGTCGATGACGTCGCTGGTCTTCATTGCCATTTTAAACAATGTCGCATCTCACCTCTTCATCGTTTTCTAAATTAAGGTAGTAACGCCATCTTGATTGACTTCGACTTTTACTTTATATAAAAGGCGGTATAATAGTAGAAGTAAATTAAGTGTAAAAGTTTAAAACGTTGCTGCGGGTCTTGGGGTCGATGTGTATTAAGGTCAGTGACTTATGCATGTTGATGTCTCCCGGGCTCAATGTCGCCCCTTATCTTTTTAATGATAAAGAGGCTATATCCGTAGTTAATTAAAAATGTATTTTAACAAAGGCGAAGAAGCCTATGTTTATGAGGGTCGACAACGCCATACCTTTGGCAACAAGCCACATAACCTATAAAAGGTTTTAAGTTTTTGTCTTCGACCTAGATGAAGGTCGATATAGGTTAATGCCACGCGAGTTAAACTATACTTTATTAAGGGCGGAGAGCCTTAAGCTTTTATGTCAACATCATCAATGTTGTCGACGTTAATCTATCTTAAAATATTTAAAGGGCTAATAGTTTCCTTGTTTTGAATATGATTTAAAAAGGGATTAATCATACATGAATTGGTTTTCAAGGATTTCAACTATTGAATTCCAAAGAAGATACTACTTAAGATTGAGTAATTATGAGATCTAAAAAGATTATTAATTGAACATATTGAGTGATGGATGTTATATATTCTTGTGTTTATTTGATCAGTTATTTCGCATGCTATTATTATCATACTCATATCATTTATGACCCACAACTGCATTTTGGAGTGTTAAAAGGTAGAATAACCAGCTAGGTTGACTCAATAGTGAGTATAAACATAATTAATTTCTGAGAGTAGAATTGAATCTAAGAGATCTAGTAGATCGAAAGTATAGGATGTTCAAAATTGATCAAGAGATTATTGATTCAAACAGGTTGTTGGAAGGGTCCAATAGGTTTATAGTCATCCCATAAAAACTCTAACATGGACATGTTATTGGAAGGGTCCAATAGGTTCCTAGTAATCCCATGTAAACTATGTCTGGATGACATTATTGATAGAAATATATAAGTTCATTGTTATCCCATGAAAACATTTATTTGTGAGATGTTATTGATAGAAATTAATAGTTTCATAGTGATTACATGAAAACTATGATTTAAATGATGTTATTAGAGATCCAATAGGTTCATGGTAAGCCCATGAAAACTATGATTTGAAGGTTATTAGTCAGCTCATGGAAGCAAAAAGGTTATCAGTGATCACCCATAAAAACTATGAAGTTGGATAGAATGTCCCTAAGAATTGAGATGGTCATTAATAATCCCATGAAAAGTAATAGTTTCATAGTGACCCTAGAAAATCTATAAATTTGGACAGATAATCAGACGAAATAGGATGGATAATCTAGGATATATTATATTCTTTCATATCATCATATCTTGTTATATTTTAACCATTTCGGACGCATGAGCGTAGTATATGGTTAATGTAATTTGGTTAAGATAATAGTGAGGGGAAAACCCATTCTGTTAAGCGGTGTGGTCTCACCAGATATCTATTAGCTCGAGATGGTAAGTTATTATTCACACTAGACTTTTTGTCTGACTCGAAGATTAGGCTTTCCCCCTTAAACTTTCGGGTGCTCAAAATTAATTTGAGTAATTAAGAGTAAGGGTTTTTAGGTTTTCTAGTAGGATGGATATGCTTTCGGAGTGCAGAAGGCAATCTAGCTTTGTAGAAGTTCTATTTTAATCCGCTATGTTATTTAACTTTGGCTATTTGGATGTAATGGAAAAGTTGTATAATTGGCAAGTATTTGACTCTGATCAACAAAGGGGGAATCTTCATATGTTTCTCTTAGAAGATTTTGTAATAATTATAATTTCTTTGAATGTGGGTTTACGAAGATTATGTAATGAATATGAAATATATTTTGTGAAATGAAATGTGAAATTTTGGCAATTTACTATGTTTGAAACTTTTCCATATTCATGTGCTTTTGATTATTGATATGACTAACATAGGTGTATTTTATCATCAAGAATCAATAACTATGGATGACTACAGCATCTATAGCAGTTAGTTTTGGATGTCAGAATGGGGAATGTTACAATACAGCTGTTAGATTAATTAACAATATTTCATCCTCACATATTTCAGGAATTTCACCTATTGTACAATTCAATGGATATGCGCCTGATTATTACTTTTTTAAAGTATTTGGTTGTACTTGTTTCATTCTTCTTCCTCATGTAGAACGTAACAAGTTATCTTCTCGGTTTGCCATTTGTGTTTTTCTTGGCTATGGTAAGGGGAAAAAGGGATATATATGTTTTGATCCAACCACTCAAAAACTTTATTTGTCTTGAAATGTTGTTTTTCTTGAACGTATATCATTTTACTCTATTCCATCCAGTACTCCTAGTTTAACCAAATCAAATCTTGTTCGTATTGATCCATTTGCTGAGGATAATAATAATATTAACAACCCTATGGAGAATGCAATATCTAAAGCCTCTTCCTCCTCCATGGCCCCTCAATCTTTAATTGAGCATGTAGATCTACTTCTTCATCATTCTACACATATTCGTAAGTCTACAAAGTTACCCGGCTTTCTTAATCTTGTTATCATCATTGTTTCTTCATTCTTAACCTCCATACATAATATTTCCAAGCCAACTTCTTATAATCTGGAAGTTCTTAATCCTTGTTCGTGAGAGACTATGGATGAAGAGCTTTCTGCCTAGTAGAAGACGAGTGCTTGGGATTTGGTTCCTCTACTTCAACAGTAAGAGTGTTGTCGGATATCATTGGGTATATAAAATTAAAACCAAATCTGACGGAAAAATTGAAAGATATAAGGCTAGATTGGTTGTGAAAGGGTACTCTCAATAGTATGACATATATTATGAGGAGACTTTTTCTCTAGTTGCAAAAATGACTACCATTCACACTCTCATTATTGTAGCTTCTATTCGAAAGTGGTCTATTTCACAACTTGATGTTAAAAATTCCATCTTAAATGGAGATCTTCAAGAAGAATTTTATGTGAAGCTCCTCCAGGTGTATTCCATGAATCTGGATATATTTGCAAGCTTAAGAAAGCATTGCATTAACTCAAGCAAGCACCTCGTGCTTGGTTGAGAAATTTTCCATTTTGATTAAATCTCTTAGATTCGTCTCTAGCTTATGTGATAACTCTCTTTTTGTTAAAACACTAATGCATGACATATAATATTATCAATATATGTCGACGATATGATTACTGCAGAAGCTGATGTGGATGGCATTTTTACCTTAAAAAAGTAGTTAGCTATAAAATTCAAAATGAAGAATCCGTGTCCTCTAAAATATTTTTTAAGAACTGAGGTACCATACTCACCAAGATATTATCTTCTTTCTCAATCAAAATATGTCACATATATTATTGCGAAAGCTAGACTAACCGATAATAAGGTTGTTGACACTCTTATTGACGTCAATGCAAATTACACTATTTCGGATGGTATACCACTATCAGATCCAACTTTATGTCATACCATAGTTGGAAGTTTGATTATCTTACCATCACATGTCCGGATATATCATATGTTGTTCAAGTTGTTAGTCAGTTTGTAGGATCCCAACTATAGTTTACGTTATCTTCGAGGTATTATGTCCTATAGTCTTCTATTTTCTTCCACCTCCAACTTGGAATGGCATGACTACTCTAAATGTTAATGATGGTAGCGATCCCACAGATCGCTAGTCAATTACTACCTTTTGTATATTTCTTGGTGACTCTATTATAACTTGGAAGAGTAAGAAGCAATATGTTGTTTCTCATTCTTCATCTAAAGTAGAATATCGTGCTATGGCATCTACCACCATAGAGATTGTTTGGCTGCATAGGTTACTTATAGATATGGGAGTGCCTCTTTCTAATTCTACTTTTATGTATTGTGACAATAAGGGTGCTGTTTAGATTTCTCATAATTGAGTTTTCCATGAAAGAACCATGCATATTGAGATTGATTGTCATGTCACACGTCATCATCTTGAAAAATGCATCACTACTCTACCTTTTGTTCCCTCTTTTATGCAGATTGCAGACCATTTTACTAAGTTACACTTTTCTCGTTTTTGATTTTTATTTGGCGAATTCTTGATGTTTATGGCTGTTGCACCGTGAGTTTGAGAGGGGATGTTAAAATATAATTTGTATATGTTAAAAAATAAATCGGAGATATTTTCAACATGTAAGCTTTCCCACTGTAATAGTTTCCTTTTTATAATTAATTAGGCTCTATAATGTGGTTAAAAAATGCCTATAAAGAATTGTATTATCATAAAGCGTAAATGAATTATTTTCCAATCTTCAACATGATTAGAGCATTCCTAATGGGGTGGGTTGGTGGACGTCAATTCTCGCATTTACAACCCCACCTACCCACAATAGAAGAAAGCACAAAGCCCAACCTAGGCTTTGTGCTTGTTTTTAGCAGGATAAAATTTAGCAGGCTAAGATAGTAGCCATGGATCGCAATGAACAGCCGTTGGATTATGATCCACGAGAGGCTTGGATTGTAATCCATGGCGCACACTTAGCCAGCTTTAAGAAAGCGGGGTAACTGTACAAAAGGGTAGTCGATTATAAATAAGCCGACTACCCTATCTTCCCTATCCTCCATTCCTTCATTCTCCCCTAACCTTGCTTAGAGGAAAAAAAAAGTTAAAAAACGAGAAGAGTGTGGAGGAATATCCGAGGCAATAGCGGTAAAAGCACTGGTAATGTTCCGATGAAAGAAGATAATGCCCCTACCGGAGGTACAGAAGGTCGGTGAAGCACTGTTGTTAGGTGAAGACTCTTGGCGAGAAATACAATAGATGCGGTTTTAGAATCCCATATCAATTAAAATTTGGGAGCCGATAAGGATTTGATCAAATTTCATATACTTCTTAATGATGAAGTACACGTCAGCACGCGCATCGAAGATTCTGTGAGACATCTACTTTAAAATTTTCCTTTTAGTTAGAATTGTAGAATATACATTGAATATGCATCCCATTTAAAACTAGGCTCGTCATGAGCGCAGAAGCGATTCTTGGTCTAGTGTAATCCGCCTTTATAGATCTATTCGAACAGTTAATGGTGACGACATTATTCACACTTTTCTTTGAGAAATAGGATTTAGAGATTTCTTGAGTACTCCTCATTTATTTAACGTTTTTTCAGAATGCCCAACAAATGTAAATTGATTTAATAGGTATTGATAATCAATTAAATTCCGACGTTCAGCTGTGTGGTACTTTAGCCGCGTGTTGGTGGAAGACCACTCATACATTTCACTTTTGTTCTAGAGAGTTAGGTTTGACCCCTTAGATTTTACTATTCTTACCGATTTAAGCATTGGACGTGGGGAGAGCTTACCATATGACAAGGAATATCAGCAATTTGGCCTTTAGCTAGTGTACTCCCATATCTTGACTTACACGACGGATTGACATCGAACTATAGATTAGATGTAGTTACATTGGACAAGCAATCTCTGAATTGATACATAATTATAGCTCAGAAAATAATTTGGAGATTGCTCGACTATTTATTCTATACATGATGGGAAACATATTTTTTTCAAATCCGTCGAACACGTTGCCAGTTGGACCTGTTGCAGAGTTATCGCTTGATACTCTGACTAGATATGATTAGGGGACTCTCATATTAGCTTATTTGTATCACTCTTTGGATCATCGGTGCGTTGTTAGGTCGAGATCCATGTGGATTATAGGGTTTTTGGAGATTTTGCAGTATTGGTACTATAAGTACTTTCGTTATTTGATCCACTCTACCCCTATTCTTCCCCCATGACAAAGCTTGGGCTCGCGAGAACCGTAGAATGGTGTAAGGAGACGATGCATGACATATTTTTGCGATGGCCCAACATCAGATTAAGTTACAGGCTACACGATTGAGTATTGTGTGGCATTCATATGAAGGTTCTTCCTTTATGACCGACGAGAACATGATGCATGCCAAATTCCTATCTACTAGACATTTTCCATTAGTATCATCTCTTCCCACCGGTAGATATTACTGGTTCTTTGGCGAGTGTAGCTAGAGACAAACCTTGGATGGTGATTATGTTCCTGAAGATCCACACGCAAATACACCATTTTTGAATGTGTACTCCAGTGTTGATTTATAGGCTTATGCAGATGAGTGATAACTGGCTTGGTACTCCATCATCACCAGTTTAGATTATGTGTCGTTTTAGCATCGGTTTTACACTTCACTGCACACAGCTAAATTTTTACATGCTGGAGCTATTGATTTGGTAGGATCTTCAGGCATCTAGATGGTATTGTCCCCCAGATTTTATAGGACCGTACACAGGGCACGTAGGTATATCCTACACCACAGCCATCCCAAACAACAGATTTCGGTTGGACAGTCGGTACACCTACAATGTTGAGAGTTGATAGATCTATTGATCTTCCTCGTCCTGACTTTTCAGAGTATCTAGAGCCAGCTACGTATTCATATGAGGATTTTTTTTGAGGCATATGGGACTATGCTAGGCTATGTACGTCGTGCATCGACGTAGCATAGATGAGTTGGATACTCGTGTTAACGAGCTTACTACAGTTGATGAGCAATGATACCACCCTACACCTAGGGTAGATGATGATAATAATGACGAGTTGGCCTTTGGGATGATCGGTATCAGTTTGATGAGCCCTAGATTATGTATTTTTCGCATATTAATGTTTGTATTTACTATCAGTGTATTATTAGTGTTTGTGATTAACTGCTATTGCATTATCATAGTATTTGTATGCACTATCGGTGTCTTATCAGTGTCTGGGATTTACTATATATGTATTATTAGTGTTTGTATTTCATAACTCATACCAGTGTTTGTATTTGATAACTCAAGTCAGTGTTTATATTTGTATTTATATCTAGTATCTGTATTGGAATTTGGATTTCATATTTTATTTGAGTGTTCATACTTCATTTGTTAAGAAATAAACACACTTGTGTTTGTTTGTATTCAAGTTCATGGATGCTTGCCACATGATCATTCAAATGGCACTTGATTTATGAGACACGGATCATGAACTATTCTATTTAAACGAATGTTTAGTATTGAAAATTCACAACATCTTCAATAATTCATAACAACTTCAGTAATTTTCAATGGCAAATGAAAGTTGGACTCCACAAGATTATTTAATACTAATCAAAGCGTACATAGAAACAGACCGTGGACACATGGAAGAAGAGTTGGAGCAAGATTTTTGGGTTACTCTAAATGAAGTTTTTAATAATCGTCGTGATTGTAGATTAATTCAAAGGATTATAGATACTCGGAGTACTTATGTCACGTGTACTAGACCTTGTCGAAGATACAAAAGCATTATAAATACAGTGGAGGAAGAAGGCCTATTTCAGTTAACATAAGTTATGTTTGATTCATGATATTTGTGGAAGTATCACATTGATTTTGTTGGACATGCTGCATATGATCTTTGGGTTAGATATATTAGACAATTTGGATGATGTTTGATTTAGATAAGCAAGTTATTTAAGTAAATTATCTTTAGCATGTTCTGCGTATTTTCAGTAAGTTCTATGTACTTTTAAATTCAAGTTAAGTATGCGTTTTCAAATTCGAGTACTCACTTAAGATAATAACAACATTACAAGATTGCTTAATTAAACCATTATAGACAAGACTTAACTTACTAAGAAATAAGAAAAACAAACAAAAATTCAAGACAACATTATAGGAAACAAACAAGACATCAAACAAGACAACTGATGATTAAAAGTACTTCCTTCGACTACCTGATAAGTTAATTGAACCTAGTGTCCTCAGTAGCATTTGAATTTGATCTTCAAGTTCAGTAGCATATACAACTGCTCGGTGAGGAGAGGATCATCAAGCCATTGCCAAAGTTCACAACCACTAGGAAAACTACGGCATCTATAGTGGCGTTGATCGATGTCAGTTCCGTTTCTTATGATAGAATACAAAACATAAACCACACAGTTATAGTAGATTTCTCCAGAATTAACCTCTTGCTCTGTGTGAGGTACTTGATGGTGAATTTCATTCCTTATTTATCTTCTCCTATTATGGCTACACCACTCTTCCCATTGACGTCTACCATCCTCTATCTGCATGTGCTCTTGTAGTTCTATCTCATGCTCTCTAACAACAGCATTGCGTCTTTACTCCATTTCAATATACCACTCAGTTGGTGGTTGAGGGGATGATGTATTCGATGGGATATTATGTCATAACGGACCTTTGTATGAGTATGAGGATGGCTAAGAAATATGATTATAGCCTACCATTTTCATCCATTACTACTATGATATAATTGAAAAGAAGTACGAAAAGCAATAAGATATATATATATACACACACACACACATATATAGCATTTTACATTAACAAGTCTAGCTTTCATGGAAAGCAGTGCAACGTGGCTACAACATTTGATATGACCGGACACTGACATTTTATCTCGACTAACAAAGCTGGAATTCGTGGAAAGTAGTGAAACATGGCTATAGTGTCCGATATGACAGGACACTGTGACATTTTTTCTCGATTACAAGGCTGGCATTTATCGAAAACAGAGCAACAAGGCTACAATGTCCAATATGATCGGACACTGTGACAATATGTCTCGACTAACGAGGCTAGCATTCATGGAAAGCAGTGCAACGTGGTCATAGTGTCTGATACGGCCATATACTATGACATAATGTTTCCGCTAACAAAGCTGCCATTCTTGGATTCAAGTGCAACTTGGCCATAGTGCCCGATATGATCGGATACTGTGACATTATGTCTCCATTAACAAAGCTGCTATTCTTGGATTTAAGTGCAACATGGCTATAGTGTCCGATATGACTGAACACTGTGTCATTATGTTTCAAGGTTGGCATTTATGGAAAGCAGTGCAACATGGTCACAGTGCCTGAAATGACCGAACACTGTGACATTATGTCTCCACTAACAAAGTTGGCATTCTTGGATTTAAGTGCAACATGGGTACAGTATCTGATATGACCGGACATTGTGACATGTTGTCTCCACCAATTCAAGCACTTGAGGGGGTACCCAAGAAATGTCATGTTCTATTGTTCTATTGTTGAATTAATGGAAGGAAAAAGGACAGAAAACGTGGACCATAGATGATGCCTCCATGTGATTAATCAATATGGCTAGTTGAACAACAGCAATCAATGCCTCCACGTGATTAGTCACTGTTGTTCCATCTTCTGTCCATTTGCATTATATGGTAGTGTTAATATATGTTGTCTCCATTGAAAATAAGAGCTTATAAATAGAACCAAAGGATTCTAATAACATATTCAATCAACCTTCTGAGCTCATCATCACCATTCTTCTAGCTATATCGGCAGAGCTTCTCATCTTCGGCTTCATCATCGTCATCATCTTTGGATGATTTCATTGAACATTGTATTAATCAACAAAGAATGTTTGGTACCAAAGTGAGGATTTAATGGCCCATGCAAATATTGAAAGCTCTACTTCAACTCAAGTAGGTAGTGTTGTTGGAAGGAGAGACTTGCGTTATGGGAGAGACTATGTTGGCGATCACAGTCAACTGATTATGGATTGTTTTATGAAAAACCTCAGGTATGGAGATGTAGATTCCCGACGAATATTCTGTGTGTCAAAGACTATATTTAATCGGGTTCTCGACAAATTAGCCGAAACAAACATCCTTTTCACCCATGGAAGAAATGAAATCACCAGCTAGGAATTTCTCCATTGCAAAAGGTTATGGCTACACTTCGTATGATATCATATGGAACTTCTGGTGATTCGCAAGATGTCAAATTGCAGATTGAAGACTCAATGGCAATATTATGTACGAAAGAATTTTTCAAAACTGTTCTTTTGCAATTTGGTAAAGAACGTCTTTGGCCCCCAACCTCTCATGATATTGACAGATTGTTAGCAATAAGAGCTCAATGTGGATTTCTATGTATGTTAGGTAACTTAGATTGTATGCAATGGAGGTGGAAAAACTTTCCGATTGCATTACAAGGCCAATACAGGACACTACAAAAAGGCAACTTTGGTATTAGAAGTTGTTGCTTCGTTCGATTTGTATATATGGCATGCTTTTTTTTGGAGCACCGGGTTCCGTAAACGATATTAACGTTCTACGATGGTCATATTTATTTAATGACTTATGCAATAATGTATCACCTCCATGCAACTACAAAGTAGGAGATAAAGTTCATTCAATGGGTTATTACTTGATAGATGGAATTTATCCAAAATGGAAAATACTTGTGCAAGCTTACAAAAGACCAAATAAAGAAAAAGAAGCCAGATTCACTGAACAACAAGACAGTTTGAGAAAAGATGTCGAACGTGCATTTGAAGTGCTTAAAGATCGGTTTCATTTACTAAGAAAATAGGTATACTACCATGATCCGACGGTATTATATGATATCATATACTGTTGTATTATTTTACATAATATGATTACAGAAGAAGAACATGGTGGATATGGGCTTCAACTTAGAAACTATTCAGACATTGTTGTGGCATTCCAAAAAAACCTTACAAAGACCCAAATACTTTTTTCGAATACATGCAAAGAATCAAAGACATTCGAGATTCACAAGCTCATCTTGATCTAAGAGATGAACTAGTGGAACACTACTGGGAATATACAAGAAACCAATATGATTTTTTGATGTTTGGGTTAACTGTGTGATCGTATTTGTAGTTTGTTTCACTTATCTATTGTATAAGATGTTGTTGACGTGTTGTAGTAGTGTTTGTATTTGAATTTTCAATATCTACTGTAGTAAGTTGTTGTTGTTGACATGTTGTATTAGTGTTTGTATTTGAATGTTTAATATATAGCGTACTAAGTTGGTGTTGACGTGTTGTAATAGTGTATGTATTTGAAATTTTAATATCTATTGTACTACGTTGTTGTTGACATGTTAATAACAACAACAACAACGAGAACGACAATACAACAGCAAAAACAATGGCGATAATAATAGCATTACCAAGAACTGAAACCAAAACGGAAACAATGCCAATAATAATAACACTAACAATGACAATAAAACCGAAACTTACAGAACAAATACATGATGCAAATAAGATACAAAGTAAGTTTCCTAAAAATCGCATGACGTTTATGGTACTCTTCAATTTACTTCTCCATATACAACCTTTGCACTGGATTGAGTTCATTCAGATTGCAATTAAAAAGAGCCGTATCATTTGCTCTTTGTTGTCGAGCTAATTCTTGTTTTCTTAACTCCAACTCGTCAATTCTTAACTGTTATTTTTCATCATGACATCTTTGTTTTTCCTTTACCTCTCAAGTCTCTTTACTTCTTTTGCTTTTATGTATAATTTATTTGCATCTTCAGCGGCCACTATATGCTCACCAGTATGTTCAAAGTGTGCGCTGTAATCGATAACGGTTTTTTTATTTTCCTTGTGCTTTTCGGAAGGCCTACCACATGTACTAGTGTTGAAGTGGCTGTCTTCATGTGCATCAGAACTACCATGGCTAGATTCATCGCTTATCTTTCTAGGAAGAAAACGTAACATCGAGTGTTCTTATCGCACTCGACTCAATTTTTCCTCTATTGAGAGAATGTCGTAGCAATGTTGCATATTGAACGGTTGATTATTATGTTCAACCATATACAATACATTTGCTTGATTAAGCTGTAGATAATGAAGTACAATTAAAAGAATAAAATACGATACTAGATAATTTGGCTAAAAACTAAAATCATTACCAAATCCATGTCATTTGCTCCACTTTGTTGTCTTGCATGCAATTCGACTATTATTTGTTTCCAACATTGACAAACGCCATTTATTCTTTTCTACGACTACTTTAAAAAATCAAGGGTTTCTTGAAAGATTGTTTAAATGTCGATAGTTGAATAAATTACACATAGAAATTCAAAATAAACTTTCATTTTGGCTCTTTCCTTTGTTATTATCTCTAAAACATTCAGCACAATGCAATGCTAATTCAACTTGCTCGTCTAGCGTCCATTTCCATATTTTTGGGCCATTTCATAGCAGTTTTCACTTCCTTCATTAGGAGATTCATTAACATTGATTCCTGATGATTGCTTTCTTCTTATTTGAGCAGAAGGCAAATTAGGAATGGGTCATACATAAAGTCTAGTGAATGAAAAATAAGATGAAGCAGAAAGAATAAAACAGTTTAATTTCAGGTCTTTCCCAGATATCGCAGAGTGTGAATAATATAATGCGGTGAAACCTTCTTAGATACAGTTCCTAAGAAGCCAAAGTCCATGGTCAATCTAGGGAAGTCAACCATGCAGTAATACTAAACGTTAATCGGCCTGCTAGGCATGTTGTCCTTACCTGTCCACATGCTACAGTGTAAAGGTCATGTCATTCACCCATGCGCTACGACTAAATGCCTCTTACGTCTGACTGGCGCCGACTCAAACAACCTTTCAGGACACCGAAGTTGCGCCCAGGCTCCATCAAACTAGACTCCTATCATCCTATCTCCTCAGTCACCAACATGAACTTGCCCCTATCCAAAGTGTCGATCCTCCGAAAGAGCGCCAGCAGCTGGGTTGGCTGGGCAAAATCCTCCAATGATCTGCCTAAAAAAGCCTACGTCAGAACACACTTGTCATGTTCCGTCCGCGTCGATCTGGCTGAAGAAGCCTATGATTACGGGTGCTATCTATCATACGTAGTAGAAACCTATGAAAGGTAACAAACATCCTTGCGAACCTACTTGCCTGCTCCTAATAATATAGCCAAAACTATATTTTGGCCTTAACTGCATGAAACACCTATCTAGACCTTTATAAGGTCTGCCTACCAAATCGCTTCTAGATTAATTAATTTTACTGTTACAGTTTACATATTTTTTATTTTCATTAGTCTGCTTTAGGACATTTTTGCATCTGATTTGGTTATTTCACAATTTCCCTTTTTCTTACATAAATGGTGTTTCAATTTCACGTCCGTTCATTCTGTATGGTTTGTTTGTAATTTCTATACCATTTCGTTAAGATTTACACTAGCCTTTAGGGTCCATTTAGTCTATATTTTTTCCACCTTTAGGGTCGATTTAATTTATATTTTTTCCACCCTAATACACATTCTCCTTTTAGAGATTTAATCTGTACAAGTTTTTTATCCAATAGCCACAAACCATTTAATTACATAAAATTCCACTTTTCCATTTTTAGGCCATATATTAAACAAACAATTATACCAATTAGACTTCCCAATTTTGTTCCAAAACCATATTCTAAATTATGTAATTACAAATCAAAACCACAATTTTATTAAAGAAACATGTTATGAATTTATTCAGCTAACCTATTCTGAATTTTTTCAACTAACCACAATTTACAAGGCGATGGCTATATAAGAGATTAGGTTTAGGTTAGATGGTTTAATTATAGATTGTTTGAGTGAATATAATCCATTAGATTATTTTAAATTAAATCTAGTTCATTCATACACTTAATGGTTTCCATTCTAGCCCATACGCATCACTCAACCAATAAAATTTAGCCATCTCATTCTATTACATCACTGGAGTGAATGGGAAGCCGCCACAGGTCAGAAACAACGCTGAAATACGTAGGAAAAATCGCTGGAAACGAACCAGCTAAAAAAACATCGCTCCAGATTTTGGGCGACAAAGAGATTTGATCCCTGGTCACTAAGGAAGTTAACATGCACCTTTACCACTATACCAAATTCGCTTTAATTTCTTTTTAGTAATATTTCCCATAAAATATCAGGGTGTTACAACGACCTACCTTTTGGACCCATGGGAACGATACTTAATACATACACGGTATTCATGTGCAATTGCTTATGCATCGGAAAGACTAGTTGTCGTGCGGTAAAATAAAAGAATTTAATAGACAATGTAACAAATGAACGATAGTTATAATATAACAATATAATAGTATATATGGTTACTGTTTAACATGAAGTTATTAGAGTTACACAAAAGTACGACTACTATCGGCCTAGGCAGTTATACACCATGCCTTTACACTTGCTGATACAAACTATACCTACATACATAAACATAACAGCAGAAATAGATAACTAGATAGATAAGGAGCCTCCTGCTCATCCATCACCTTCAAAGAGCCCTTACTACTCTTGATTACTCAAATATAAATAATTATCCGAGAGTTTAGGAAAAACAAACAACTTGGGTCATACAATAAGTCTAGTATGAGTAAAAATTGTAAACAAAGGGTGGAAATAAGCAACAACACATGAGACCATGCCACCAAATGCAGAATGGGTTTCCCCTCACAATAACAACATCCAATCACAAGCAATGGGAACAACTTAGAACAAAATCCAAACTTGAAAGGATGGGCCTAAGCAGGATCAAAATCCAAACTTAAAGAATAGATACAAATAATTAAATGCAATTAAGAAAACAAATTCAAAGGTTTGAATCAAAGACAAGGAAAGGATTTTTTTCCAATAATGACTAGGAGGGTGCACCCCCTTCGTTGAAAGTATACCTCTAGAAAATATACTTGAGAGCTACGATGGCTCTTGGATATGTCCATGCTGGACCCCACCAACCATACCAAGTATCCGAGTCACATCTCAGTGCGCATATAACCGAAATCAATCTAGAGTAGATGTGATAATACCCTGATGGGAGCAACACCTCATTGCTTGACTTCCACTCGCTCATTGGGTTTAGTCATTTCTGACAAAGGATATCAACGATCAATATGCACACCAAATCGTCTTAGATTGACGATAGAGTAAGAAGATAGCGGAATCAATAGTCAATAAATTGACTATTAGGATAATTAAAATGATCATATATGGAAAATAAAGCTCATACTCTTACTGCTACACGTCGATTTCAAACTTGTACTGACCCATGGTTAAAAATGAAGCCGGAAAGGTAAAGGTAGTGTTACCTCTGAGGCTTGTCTTAGCTACATTTTTAACCATCGAGATAGAGACTAGCTTCCATACCTCAATTTTTAGTGCTGAGAAATATGACTAAAACCTTTCCATATAAGCGATATCGTTTATGAAAATTAAATTTCTTATCTTTTCCATAACCGAATCAAACTTTTAAACTTTTTAAAACTGAACTTATGCTTAGATTTCACACCATAGATATTAACTTTAAACATGATTAATTATTATAAACCACCATATCCAAAATAATTAATAACTTTAAATATGATTAATTATTTTAAACATCTTTATTTGAAATTAACTTTAAATAAGATTATCTAGTTTAAACATCATTATTAAAAATGATCGATTAACTTTAATCATCATTACTAAACAATTAATTGACTTTAAAATGTCATTATTAAAATGATTGATTAACTTCAAACATCACTATTAGAAAAGATTAATTAATTTTAAAACATCATTATTAAAATGAATAATTAATTTTAAAACATCATTATTAAAATAATTAATTAATTTTAAACATAATTATTAAAAATGATTAATTAATTTTAAAACATCATTGTTAAAATGATTAATTAATTTTAAACCATCATAATTAAAATGGTTAATTAAAATAATTTATTATTAATATCTCCGAACTACATCCCCAACGACTATCGCTATAAGGACCATAACTTCGAAATACATTTTGTAAATCAAAATTATTTTAAACCATGTTCATTTTTTTTTTAAAGTTGTCAAGACACAATCAAATATTTGTTTTTTAAAAACCAAAGTATGAGATCTACAAAAAGATTTTCAATAGAGATGATATTTTCAAAGTGCCGATATAGCGATAGTTGCTATACGGACACTTCCTCAAACATTTTACAAGTCACACATATTTAACCAAACATCTCATAAGCATAAGCATAAGCATAAGCATATGCATATATATATATATATATATATATATATATATATATATATAGACACACACACACACAAATGTAATTAACATCTATACAACATAGAGAGAGTATCAATTGAAATCAATTACTATTAATGTTTCGACTAATCTCAAATCGTAAACTTATTATCACTTATGTCATCCGCTTCACGCGAGAACCAAACCAAATAATCATTACTTTATGCACATATAAATTCAAGAAATTAACATATATCATCATCACAATAATAAAGTATAAAATTTTCTTTCTAAAAGTGAGATTTACTCACCGAAATGAACTCAAACTTCAACCAAACTTGCAACTGACACAAAGACGGAGTTTCTTTTTGCAAAATCTAAACTTTAAGACCTAGATGAGGTGTAAATGGTTCGACCTAAGTGGATATAGGGCTCGAACTAGATCAAAATGGTAGCTCGGATCCTCTACCCAGGTTGCCATGTACTCTCGACTGGATCGTCTCCCCATTAAACTTTAATAAGCTTGATAATCTTGTTGTGGAGTCGCTATGTAATATTCTCAAGAATACAAGTGGGTGCTCGACGAACAAGTGACTCCCTCTCTACTTCATCCTCTTGTAGTTGACTCGGCTCGACTACGGTGGTTGTATCATGTAAGCATTTTTACAAGTGTGATACGTGGAAAATGTCATCTACTCTCGAAAACTTCTCAGGAAGCTTCACCCTACAGGCTGACTTCCCAACCCTATCATAATTGGAAATGGCCCTACAATCCTCAGCGCTAGCTTTCCTGAATTACCAAATCTTATAACATGCCTAAGCGATAAGGCCTTCACAAAAACCATATCACCCATTGTGAACTCTAACTCTATGCGTCTCCTATCAGCATAGGATTTCTACTTATCCTGAGCATTCTTCATCTTCCTACGGATCAAGTCTACCTTTTCTGATGTCTCCTTCACCATATCCGATCCAACAATAATTCTTTTTGTAGTGTCCCACCAACATGACAGTTATATGTAGGTTCTTCCATATAACGCCTCGAATGGCGCCATCCCAAAACTCGCATGATAGTTGTTATTATAGGTGAACCCCACTAGGGGCAAGTGATCTTCCCAAGAACCTCCAAAATCCAATATCCACATCCGAAGTAAGTCCTCCAACACTTGATTCACTCTCTCCATTCATCTGTCCATTTGTTGGTAATAAACGGTACTTAAGCTCAACTCAGTGCCCAAAGCATTCCATGGACGAAAACTCACTAGTGAAAAGCAAATCTCTGTCACTAACGATGCTAAAAGGAACTCCGTGTAACCTAATGATCTCTCTCACGTATAGTGTCGCCAAAAATGCCACAGTCTTCATTCCTAACTGGAATAAAATGAGCGCATTTGGTCCATCGACCGACTATGACCCAAGTACTCTCATTACCGCTCCTACTCCTAGGTAGTTCATCGATGAAGTCCATAGAAATACTCTCTCACTTCCACTACGGAATATCTAATGGCTACAACGATCCTCCTAGCATCTTCTGCTCCGCCTTTACCCTCTAGTAAGTCATACATCAGGCTACATACTTCGTGAGATGCTTCTTCATACTAGGCTAATAAAAGACTCTTCATATCACAGTACATTTTGTCTCCATTGTTGATGAATGGTCATCTTAGAGCGATGAGACTCAACTAGTATCATCTTGATCAATTCCATAATGAGAGTAACACATAACCTACCATCTCTCAATAATCACCCCTTTGATTCAGTTGTATAATGCCTCAAGTGACTCGGCTAATATCCTGTTCCAAGCTTCTCAAAAATATCTACTAGCTCATTATCTTACTTCTGACTTGACCTCATACGGTCCATAATTGTAGGCTGCACATCCAAAGTTACCAACAATCCTGTAGTAATGTCTGATGTGGTCGAAACTCGAACATAGAAATAAACTCCAAGTGCTTCCACTTTAAAAATAAAGGAATCAACACCACATGTTGCCTACTTAAGGCGACGGCCACCATATTTCCCATGCTTGGAATATAAGAGATCAAAGTCATATGATACTAAAAACTCCATCCACCTCTGTTGCCTTAAATTCAGATCCTTCTATTGGAATAAAACTTCAGACACTTACGATCCGTACATAGCCCAAACCGCTCTCCTAATATGTAATGCCTTCATGACTTGAGCGCAAATATAATCACCGCCAACTCAAGATCATGGGTATGATAGTTTCTCTCATGGAATTTCATCTGTCGACTAACATAGCTCACTATTTTTCCTTCCAACATCGACACGGCGCCCAAACCCATACCATAAGCGTTAGTATATACTATGAATGACTTCGTGCTATCGGATAATAGTAAAACAGGTGCATTAGTCAAGGCATCCTTTATCTTAATAAAAATATCCTCACACTTTGCATCCCACGAGAAAACCAAATTCTTCTTGGTAAGACGGGTCAGGAGGCGGAAATTTTAGCAAAGTATTTATTGAACTTCTTCTAACAATTCACTAAACCAAGAAAACTCCTCACTTCCATATTATTCTTTAGCACATGACAATCTTGTACTACATATAATTTATTAGGATCGACCGTCGGTCCACTTTTCTAGATAACATGTCCTAAAAATTGTACCTCATCATGCCAATAGTGACACTTAGAAAACTTCGCCTTCAACTTATACTCATAGAGTGTATCGAGAACTTATTCTAAATGCAACTTGTGCCCCTGCTCGCTTTTTGAATAGACTAATACTTTGTCCATGAATACCATCATGAACTTATTGAGAAACCTTCTAAAAATCCAGCTCATTAAATTAACAAATAGCCAAGCGCATTAGTTAGTCCGAAGGGCATAACTAACCGCTCATAAATTTCATCGAGTATACAAAAACAGTCTTCTAAATATTATCCTTAGCTATAAATAATTAATGGATTCCGATAGCTAAATCAAGATGTGAGAACACATTTGCTTCGATTAACTGATCAAAGAGATCATCTATACGGGGCAGTGGAAAATGATTCTTCTTTATTAGCTTATTCAGCTCCCTATAATCGACCCAAAGCCTCAGAGAACCATCATCCTTGGTGGCAAAGACAACTGGTGCTCCCCTTTTTAAAATACTCTTATTGAAGCTCTTCTCTAATAGCTTATTCACCTGCTTATTTAACTCGTGTCTCTCCTTCGGAGCCATATGCCTTAAGGGTAAGGCAACAGGTCTGGTGTTCTCCATAAGATAAATTTGAAACTCGATCTCTCTCTGGGGTGCGAGAGCGGTAACGTTAGGAAAGGCATCTGGGTAATCTCTAGCTACAGGCATTGAATCTAACTCATCATATATCATATATAGGTATAATGAATATAGTAACTCAACATAACTGAACCTTTGAGATCGCAAAAGACCTCTAGACTGTGCCCACTATAAGTACCAAACCCAACAACCTTCCTATCATAATCTAAAATAGCCCATAATTGTCACCTAATCCATGTCTGAAATCAACTTAAACCCATAAAATCCTAAGGCAAAAGCATCGCAATCAAACTCAACCCTCAAAACGAACAATTTCAAACCCTACATAACATAGACTAATAAGCTGGTCCTCTAATTGGGTTTAATACAACCACAGGGTCTATAAGTATGCTAGTGTCTAAGTGTAACTCATTTACAAGTCTACCGAGAGTAAAAGAGTGTGATGCCCCATTATTAAATAAGGTATGAATGGATAAACCAGATACAGTTAACATACCTACAATCACGACCTTCTTCCCCTTATCTGCTATTGGAGATGCACTCAGGCTAGGAACTACGTCTAGTGCGTAAGTTGGAATCATATGGGTATAGGCCTTTGAGGTATTGGACACTCCCTCCTCATGTGGCCGACTTGATTGCAGTTTAAACACTTAACCTTTGAACTGTCTGCCTTGCACTCCTTGGCAAAGAGCCCCTTCCTCCTACACTTTCTGTGCTGCATATCCGACTTCTTAACCTTTCCTTTGGCCCCATTCCTTCTTACGTTGATTCTGTTGTAGCGCCTTCTCTCTAGAATTTTTGGGTTCTTCCTGTACTTCCTCATTGGAGATGGTATTCAGTAAGGTCATTTCCACCAGACCCTTATAAGTCGTACCCATGAGAATTCGACTAAGAGGCAATCCTTAAAGAGGTTTATTCAGCCCCTTCATGAACTTCAGAGCCTTCTTGTAAGGGGTATAGATCAACTCCATTCCAAATCCAGTCAACCCATTGGATTGATTCACATATTCTTCCACCGATATCTCTCACAGTTGTAGATGAATAAACTTTTCAAACTCTCCTTCGCTCTAGAAAGAAACTTCATCTTAAATCGCTCCTTAACTCACCCTAAGTGATCTCTCCCTCATCAATCTCCATCACCACTACCTTCCACCAATTCAGAGCCTCCCTCTGTAAATGCAAAGTAGTAAGTTGTCTGCTCACCTCATCAGCAAGACCAATAAATCAAAAAATCCTCTCATAAGTATGAATTCATGTCCTCGAATCTACATATGACTTGGACCCCATATACAGCTTTCCTCCTAGGCTTGCAGAGTCCTTACATAACTTAGCAAAATCGACGACAGGCGGGTAGGTAAGAACTGCACCAGGCGCTCACTCCATATGTCCTCTATTAGGGTTAAGCTCGGCTTATCCCCATGCTTGAAGATACCATCGAAACCAAATCGGGATGTTCACATCTGGAATCTCAGATACGTCACCTAAGTCTGAGCTAGCGGGATCATGCATCTTCTATCTGTGATAAGGAATTTATTAGCAATTTTTCCACCGATAGTATTAGCAAGAATAAGGGAGAGTTACTCGTGTTATACTTAAATAAAAGAGGCATTTCATTAGAAGGACAAACTTTGCAGTCCAATTAGTTTCTAGGTCATACATCCACAGAAATTAATTTCAAGTCCAAAATCGGTAGAATAATTACTTTTAAGGACAAAGTCGGTAGTCCAATTACTTTCAAGGACATAATTTCATAGATTTTTTGGCCGTAGAAACTAATTATTTTGCATTTTGTCCTTAAAAGTAATTATTTCAGTTGTGTGTCCTAGAAACTAATTGCACTCCCTAAAGAGGCCCTTATGGCTAATTTCCACTGTATAAACTCTTTGGAAAACATTTTAAAAAGCTTTTATCTATACAAACATATATACTTTGGAAACTCATTTTGGAAAAATTTCGGAAAACCTTTTGAAAATATTTTTAAAAAATCTTTTCAAAAAGCATCTTCAAGTATGTTCTCTTAGTACACCTCTAATTCCAAAGGAATTTCAATCCTATGCTCCGATATTAACTGTGACAACCTACACCGCCCGACACATCGATCCAAAGCCATGGATAACTTTTGGACTTGCGTCGGTGCCAAGAAATATAATGTGTTAGGGTTTTAAACATTGCAGAGACAAAGAATTAAATGAATATAATCTAAGATATTCCACACTTTCAGATCTCACATCGGAAGGCAAAATAACGTAAATATAGAAAATGCCCATCACAGAGAATATCTCAAAACACAGTCTTAGAAAATAGTAAATAGTCAGGTCTAGAGTATATAGAAATAAAATACATAGTCTGATAAATACTAAGTACTGATTACGATAAGAAAACACATGGAGAGAAATAGAAAAATATACAGCAACTCCAAAGCTTAGCTCAACTCTCCACATACTGATCTCGAGCCTAACACCTGTTGCCATGTCCTCTTGTGATGAGGACAAAGTAAGAAATAGGGTTGAGTTTGACAAAAATTTGGTGAATGAGGACATAAATAATATATGGTGATTACATGTAGTTGATTTTAGGAAAAGGAAAAGGGGTGAGTCAGACAAAAGTCCTACAAGTGTTCGTGATTTACTAGTTTTCTTTACCTGTGGGGTTTAGCTCAATACACACATGCACTAACTACTCATACTAAGGGTCGAACAATAATCGAACTTCATGACAACTAGTGATTAGTAGCTACCAGAACTATTCCGTATAGGATTACCCTACCATTTACCACAATACGACTACATGTAACTATTCCAACATAGGTTTCCTTATAATTTCTAATATGGGATTAAGTTTTCCATAACTATGACTACATGTACCCTAGTTACGCATTGAGGGGGAGCTTGCAATGCTGACTCATCGAAGTGTCTCATCATCCGTATTTGTATCTACCTCTCAATGGTAACTTAATTCATCTTATTACATGCGTCGGGATCCAACAACAACACAACAAAATGACACGTCATCCTTGAGTACCAAAGAACTCCCGTTGTGCTGGGCCACACACTTCATTAGGCATCTATCGGTGCTGCATGTCTACCATAGAACCTATTATGAGTGCAATTTGCAATTGAATCGCCACATTTGAATATTGACGTCTGTTGGATAAATAACATTTACCCAGCCCTGCAATGTCCTAGTGTCGCCTCATAGGGAACTAGCTTCCCTACTCCCAACATCCACATGTATATTGTTTTTTTTTGGAAATGGGTAAACTTTTATTAAGGCATTTTTCAGCCTAAAATGATAATACAAAAAGAACCAGTACAACGTATAGTTAAGTCAATGCAACATAGTTCAACTGGAACCTTACCAAAATAGACAACGCATTCTTTCTTCTCAACCTTCAGCTCGCAAGTCATGGCGGCCGAAACTAGCGATTCGTATCTTGGATTTCTGACAATAGAGGAGGCCGGTCCACTTCTCCAATTTGAGCTACGCCTTGTTCCCTCGAGGTAAGCTGGTCATTTTTGATTCTTTTCAACGCTAGTCTCAGATTTCCAATAGCTAGCTTGCTTACTTCTGATTGATTCCTTTGTTTGTTTTGGAACACTCTTCGATTCCTTTCCTTCCATATATTCCAAACAGTTACAGTGATGGCAATTTTATGCATTTTGGATTTGCTGTCTTTGTCGTCAACCTGCATCGTCAAGTGATTAATTTGTTCTTCAAGTTTAATTGCATGGGCTGTTAGTTTTAGGAAATTATTGCATGCATTCCATACCGAAGTAGAGAATTTGCATTCAAAAAAGAGGTGTTCGTGTATTTCTGTCTCTTGCTTACAAAGGATACAAACTGTTTCATTTACTATATCCCATTTCGACAATCTCTCTTTCGTTGTTAATCTTCTCATTATTGTTTTGTAGGCAGTGAATGCCATTTTTGGGTTATTAACATGATCCCAAATGATTTTACACCTTGTAGTTTTATTGTCTTTTTCCCTGATTTCATTCCAAGTAGCTTTGGAATTGAATTCATTGCCTGTGGGCTTCCAAGCCCAAATGTCTTTATCTCTGCCATGATATATTGGCATATATTGGATTTCGACTTTTCTATCCTGAGTTGTTGGCAGTGAGGAGCAATTCCACCTGTTATTATTTATCATTTCTTGAACTTTTTTGTTCGGACATCCAAAAGCAGAATAAGTCTGTAATCCCAAAATGTCGATTAACGATTTCCCCTATATCCATGGATCTCTCCAAAGGTCAGTCTCCCTTCCATTTGCTATTTCACGTGTACAAAGAGAAGCTGACCTGTGTCTTATTCTCATTATTGCTTTCCAATTTGCAGAAGCATTATTATCAATTTCCATTTGCCAGAAGTTTCCCTTGATGTATCTTTTGTTCATCCATTTTCCCTAAAGACCTTTTTCATTAATAATCCTCCAAGATTTTTTGAGGGTGTGCACTGTTCTCATATCTTTTAGTCTTCTAAGTCCTACACCTCCTTCATCTTTTGGCCTACGTAAATTATCATATTTAATTTTGTGAAGCCTCCTTTCGAAATGAAATCCGCACTTACCCTCTCAATTTTTTGAATAGAAGCATCAGGAAGTTGGAATGTTTGCATCCAGAAGTTTACTTTAGAATGAATCACAGTGTGCACCAATTCTATACGACTTGCAAGGGACAGCAGATTATATCTCCAACCCTGCAGTCTATCCCTAAAGGAAGAGATGAGGACTGCACATTCTCTGTCAGTGATTTTATTGGAGGATAGTGGAACCCCTAAGTATTTGATTGGAAGGTTGCCCTTTTTGACATTTAAGATTTCCAGCACCTCTTCTCTCCTATTACAAGTTTTATTAAAGTAGCATTTGGTTTTTTGCTCATTCAGTTTTAGCCCAGTGTATTTTTCTAAGTTAATAAAAATGTATTTAATTGCTGATGCTGATTCGTTGCTGGATTTTATATAGATGAGCAAGTCATCTGCATAGAGTAAGTGACTCACAGTAGGCTGGAAGTTAAAAATAGTGTGAATAAGCTTGTGATGAGTATCCACTCCATTTGTAGCGAAAAGTATTCCATGGCGATTGCAAACAAGTAGGGGGATAGAGGGTCGCCCTGTCGAATACCTCTATTGGACCCTATGAAACCTTTTGGTATACCATTAATCAGAATAGAGAAGGTAGGTGTAGATATACATTCTTTTATAAGTCTTACAAATTTTGAGGGAAATCCCATAGATATGAGCATATGAATAATAAATTATCATATGCTATATGAAGATCAACCTTTAAACAAAATTTATCTGATCCTGGTTTATTGAAATTCCTAACCAACTCGTGGGCCATAAGCGAGTTTTCGGAAATGCTTCTACCTTTGATGAAAGCACTCTGGCATTCTGAAATGAGATCAGGTAATATCATCTTCTTTCTGTTACAAATAATCATGCTTAGGATTTTGTAGATCACATTGCAACAAGCAATGGGCCGGTAATCCTCAATTTTGGAAGGATTATCTTTTTTAGGAATAAGACAGGTGAATGTATGATTGATTTCTTTGACAAATTTTCCAGTTTAAAATATTTCTTGCATCGCTAAGATAATGTGGTTTTTCAGGTCACTCCAGTGGAGAGTGAAGAATTTAGATCTGAGTTCGTCGGGTCCAGGACTGGAATCAATATGGATGGCATTCAAGGCGTTCAAGATTTCAGTTTCTGTGATTTGTCTAGACAGCATCCTTCTACCTCTGGTGTTTATCAACCTCCTACAGTGAATTCTTGGTAAGTTATCGCAAACTTCACCATTAAACATTTCATTATAGTATTTAATTGCTTGCTCCTCAAATTCTACTGCATTGATAGTATAGTTCCCTTCCTGATTGATATTTTGTATGATATTATTCTTATTGCTGCGAATTGCCATTTTTGCATAAAAGAATTTAGCGCATTCATCTCCTTCAATAAACCATTTCTCCTTTGCTTTTTGTCTGAGTTCTGTAGCTTTCAACCTGAGGGCTTCTTTTAATTCATTTTGGCTTTGGTAGTAGTTTCTCCATGTATTGTCATCATCAGCACCATTGTCTATCAAAGTAAGAAATGCATCACATTTTTCTTGCAGCATTGCAATTTGGTCATATTCCTTGGGCATGCATCTATTCCAGTTTTTGATGTCTTTTTCAATTTTTTTAATAATGTGTAGTAATTTATAGCATTGAGAACCTTCAACATTTGGTATATTACAGAAATTAACAACTTCTTTGTACCCCTCGAATTCATGCCAGTGGTTACTATACCTGAATGGTCTACCTTTGCCAACCATTCCTTTGTCTACTAAGTCAACCATATAGGACTATGATCACTAGTAGATGGAGAAAGAATGCTAATTTTTATGTTAGAAAACAAAATAATGCATATCACATTTATCAGTACTCTATCTAATCTGCATGATATATTTTTATTCTCTCCACTTCTCCATGTGTATTTTAGGCCACTGTGGACAGGCTCTATCAATCCTGCCTCTAATGTGCAGTTATTGAATTCCGTGAGCTGGGAAACTTTCATGGTAAGTCCTCCTTTTTTCTCCTCTACTCTGAGTACAAAGTTGAAATCTCCTAGCACAATCCACAGGTTATTAGTAGTTTTGCTTATGTCCTTAATAGTTTGCCATAGTAGAGATCTTTGTGAAGCCAAGTTACTAGCATATACACAAGTAAGAGTCAGTTTCAGGCCACCTGTGTTTATAGCTTCCACAGTTATTTGTTGTTCATCTTTCCTCTGAAGGCTGATGTTCCAGGTTGACTTATTCCATAATAATAGAATACGACCTTTTCCTCCCATATCATTGTTATGTATGAATTTCCAATCATCTCCCAGAGATTCAGTAAAAAAAGATAAATTTTCATTACTGAATTTATTTTCAAGAATACTTATAACAGAAGGAGAATAGTTTCTCCTCAAAATTAAGAGGTCTAAACGCCTTATGTCATTGTTTAGACCCCTTACATTCCAGCTCATCATTGACATTTAGAATTCGAGGATCTACTCCTCAATTTCATAGGAGAGACCTCACGATTTGATTTCGTCTTACTTTTAGCCACTGGATGTAGAAATTATTTATTGTATTCTGTGTTGTTCTTTGTCTACTTATTAGGACTGTTTTCTTCTATATCTGTATCTGATCACTTTTATCCAATACAAATTTATTTAATTCATTCATTTCATCTGTTGTGACAGGCCTTTCCTCTAATGAATCCCCAGCTGATTTATGGACAGTTAAGTTTACATCAGTATTATCCAGTGGAGAATCAGTTTCCTTTTCTTCATCTACCAGAGCATCAGGTGTTTCCTCAACTGTTTGGCAGCTAATTCCCTTGGTTAATTGCTCTATGTATATAGGACTTACTTCAGTAGACTCATTCTGTGCCTCTTTTTGTTGTAAATTTTGTGTAGGCTCAGTTTGAGTAGTCTTTGATGTATTTTTTTCTCCAAACTCGTTTAATGGGTCTTATGGCAGTTTCACACTGCTCTGTAGAATGACCAAAACACTTGCATTTAGTACAAACAGGTGGAGTGTGATCATATTCAACATCCTGAATGTATATATTTCCACTTCTGTCTTTAGCATGAACTTGTTTTTTAATTGAGTCATTTGCCTTGATTTCTACTAGCATTCTGGCATATTTCAGTCTTTTAACTTGTCTTGTATACTCATCCATAGCCAAATGAGTTCCAATTAGGCTTGCAATGTTACTGATGCCACGAGCATTCCATAAGGATAAATCGAGATTCATAAGTTTGACCCTAACAGGGTGAGTTTCTAGCATATCTCGCTCTAGTAGTAAATTAGGTTCCCACTTCTTGATGAAAATAAGTTTGCTATCTATGAACCATGGTCCTCCTTCTAGCATTTTATTGCAATCTAATTCATTACTGAATTTAATCAAATAAAATCCATTTTCCTTGGGGAAAATATCCCATTTACCTGTTGGTTTCCATTCTCTTTTAATGTAAGCATTGAGATGAACATAGTAAGGTCTTTTTCCAGCAACATATATGTAAGTAGATGATCCCCATAGACTTTTGGCTGCCGAAAAAACATCTTCATACAGATCTGCAAAGGGTCCCACAGCATCTTCTAGGGGTTTATAATTGTTGACCCCACCTTCTATATACGTGTTGCCTGCAATAGCATCTTCCTAGGTTCTCTTCCCTTCCTTGAATTCAAATTTATTGGATCTCAGCCCCACTGGGAAAGTTCGCTGATTGGATACATCTCTCCTATGCATATTCTCCCCTATTAGACGCTTCCTTTCGTTTTTCTTAACAACCTTTTGCCATCATGTATCGTCTTCATCTTCAGATTTGGAATTATCGCCTTTAAGGTTTTCGTCGCCATTAGGAGCAGTCGCCATTTTAAAAATACTTAATTTCCGCATGTATATTGTGTTTATATATATATATATATATATATATATATATATAAATATATATATATGTAGTAGCTATTTTATTTACGACTTGAGGCTCAGGACGAAGTTCATATTGTGCTTGTGGAATGCTAAGCAGTCGACTGTCTGCTCTTAAAGTGGTCGACTGCTTTCTATCGACCACTCAAGTAAGAGCAATCGATCAGTCATCATTGTTTAATTATGAATTTTCGTTGTTTTTAATTATTTCGTTAATTACGTCCTTTCCCAAATTTTCACGGTAATTTAAATTTTCATCCTATATCAACTACAGTGAACCTAAGTTTGTGATTATCAAAATTTCTTAATCAAATTCAGTCCGCTAATCTACAGTAAAAACAGTTCACTCTAGGGTTACTATTAACATCAATATCAATAGGTTATATGAAACCGATATTAACAGCTTATATTTACAGGTTATATGAATTCATATTTGATTAGAAAAGGGGTTTAACCATATAAATTTCTATTTAACAGGTTCTCATCAATTTACATTTATTATTTAGTCTCAGATCCAAACAACATGATTCTCAATTTAGTTTCTAAAAATCTAAATCAAATAGGGTATATTAAAATTATCTGCATACAAATCATCTTATTAAAAATATATCCACTCACCTCAAATCCAACCTTTTCCTCGTTTGAATCTCATCTAAAAATATCCCCTTTTATCATCTCTTCGCTCGATTTGACCCCTTAGATCTCTCTACTTTTTTTATTTATTTTAAAGAATTTTATAAGTTAAGGAGAAAAGGAATTGACAGGGTTTGGGTACATAGACCAATTTCTGAAAATTAGGGTTTTTCGCTAACGTTCTATTTACAGGGACTGAACCAGATAAGGGCCATTGATCTACCAATGAGATTATTTAACCATGTGCATTAAAAATATACTTAGCTGCTAAGAAAAAATATACAAGCAACTCCGGGCCATTGGCCGCTCAAAATCTTCGACTTGAGCCTCAACCAATTGACCTCTATACGTAGAAGCGGTCGTCCATCAGTGGTCGATCGGTCCCCATATAGGTGATGACCGGTGGAGCAATTCAAATTATTATGATTTTCTTTACTTAATTGTTTACTTAATTCTTTTCATTCTTGAAAGTTAAAACATTTGTAACTACTTTATACTAGCTCCAATTTTAAAAAGTTATATATGAAAATCATTCAGAAAAATCGCAACGAACGCAACATGGCAAATTTCGTAAGTAGATTCAGACATTTGCAAAAAAATTATTTTTGCCCTTATTATATTTAAATTTAATTTTTTCGTTTAATTTTTGATTAAATTTTCGAGGTGTTACAATTCAAGTAGTTAGATGAGCCTCATAAACTTCCCAAACATATTGGTAATTAATCTATTTACATTCAATTTAAACATTCTATCGATGTCGTTGATACACGCACACGTTACTTTTATATATACACTTATCATTAAACACCAATGGTAATCGGAACTCAAAAAAATTAATAATTAATATTTTATAAATATTAATTAATTTACAATGATTAGAAATTAATTAAATCATGTGGTTTATTCAAAGTATTTATCATTATGGTTATGCGATTCAATTGTGTAAATTTAGTAGGTGATTAATATCTAATAATTTGAATACTAGCGTTCACACATCACCTTAGATAGTGTAGTGACATTTTGATTGAATTTATCGCTTACACGTCTTTTAAGTAAAATCCAATTTTACTATTATAAGCAGTATATGATAATTTACATCGATTCTCTTCGTCGACACTATATCATATTAGGACACATGGAATTTGATTATGGTCAAAATTCCAACCTTTGGAGTAAGCATATAGGTTAAATTTAATTTTGTCTAAAGCATAGTTTATGAGATCATATTCAAATAAGATATGAATTAATACGAAATTCTGATCTTAAATGGTTTAAGATGAGTGGTTGTCTAATTTAAGTTATGAACATGAGTTTTGTGAACTTAAAATTTAATTAATTTCATGCATATATAAAATGCAATTCATAAAATATTTTTGAATGCCTTTTCTGTACCAAGAAACAATCTTTGTTTCAAGAAACATCACATTCATAATCGATGGAATTTCTTCTAGAAATTAATGGTTGTACAATGGACTTGGATATGATCCAAAAAATCGAACATAGAAACTGATTACATAAAATGTGAAAAATTGACCAAGCCTAAAACAGCCATACAAACAGATTACTCAGTTTCTATGTTATTTCTCATCGATAATGAGAAAAAGAATCATATGGGTAACAATTTACTTGGTTGTCAACAAGCCATAAAGAGTATAGACTCTTCCATATAGTATGATGCCTTAAATTTTAATGGATTTCAAGTTCATTGTCAAATTTTGATTTCGATAGTTATGCACAAACGGATATGATCCATTCGCTACAAGTGTATCTTTAAGAAGATCAATGTAGTTGAAAATATAAAAGTAGTGTTAATAAGATATCACTTAATCGATTCAAATGTTGAAATTAGTGATGTAATTTTGCTAATTGACAAACTCAAAACCATTCTAATTTTACACATAATTACCTCACAAATTGATTTTGAGTTTTGGCGCTTTGATGATGGAAAAGAACCTCAAATAATTATTTAGAAGAGGTTATTTGCACATAATAACCAAAATGTCTCAAAGTTAGTGGGAGCAATACCACGATTTGTATGTTTTGGATATTATACAAAAGTGGATAATGACGTGTAATAAGCATTAGAGTTGAATAACTATTTTAACAGCGAAATCAAATAGTTTGGTTTTCAATCAAAATGCGGAGGAAGTGCGAGTCTATAAGAAAGAACATTACAAGTACTAAAATATTTCTTAAAATATAAGTAAATAATAAATTTATGATTGATTGCGATGTACATGTGTTAAAAAATTTATTGTTTGATTGTTTAATCCTCAACATTGGATTTGAAAACGAATCCTTTATAATCAACATAAAAGGATGTAGGGATAGTCCCATATTATGTACATAGACATCGCATTAAAATGTTTAATGTGAAGCAGATGAATGGATTCCTTATGCATTAGCAATAGGGATAATCATATATGTCTGAAGTCTATTGTATAACATTTCATTTATATACCCAATACACTAAGCGTATACAAAAATGTGTTAAGATGACTAAAAGGTAGGCAAGAGTATTCTTGAGTATATAAGAAATAAGTGAGAAATGTTTGTATAAACAACGAATTCCTTATGGATGGGTATTCATACTTGAACTCCATAAGTGATATCGAGTATAAAATGCCAATCATAAATTGCTATTAAAATTTAGTTAATGATCTTTAAGTTGGACTTATTTCGGATGAAAGGTGTGGCTGATTAGCCAAAAGGCTAAGTACACTTCATTGAATAATGCTATAGCAAAACCTGAATGTATATATAATGCATAAATTTGTAACTAAGCTATAAGTGATTCCAAATGTTGAGAATCCCACAACTTTGTTTTGTGAAACAATGTCACGATAAGGATTATGAAAGAACCGAGAACTAATTAGAATTTGAGAAACTTACTTTGAAAAGTTCCATATAATAAATGCAATTTGTCAACGTCGAAGAGAGTTGATTGAGAGAGTAGATAATAAAGACAATATAGCATACCATTCATGAAAGGACTGACACGATCAGTTCTGAGATAAATAATCGATCCGATGAGATTGAGATTTCATAATTAGCCCTAAGTGCAAGTAGAAGATTGAGAGGGTTAAGGGTATGCCCTATAGGTCATTTTGTAATTTTGTAATTTATTAACTCTATAGTAAAATCTCATTCGAAATAAAATGTATTATTCTTTTACTTTATACTTTTTATATAGTGGTATATTAATTAAGTAATTAATTTAAGCATGTTAAAATAGAAAATCCTTAAATGATATGTTACGTGATTATGTCACAAGGAGTTGTAATCATGATAAAACTATCACAATATAAAATAACGTATTATTTTAAATATTCTTTATCAAGAAGTTTCGAGAAAGGATATTGAAATATCCTTTGAGACCTGAGTGTGTAACGTTGTACAAATGTTAGGTAGTTTTATGATAGAGTTAGGGTTATGCCCCAAGAGCAAATATGTAATTGTTACATATATCTAACTCGATAATCAATCTTGTTTGAGTTAAAAGGTGTTTTCTTTCTATTATATACTTGATATAATGTGTTATGTTAAATAATTAATTTAAATAAAAATAAATTTAATAGAAATCCATAAATCATAATTTTTGTGATAGTAGTTACAATGTGTTGTAACTATGAGTGATTTATGAAAAAAAATAAACATATAGTTTTAAATATTCCTAGTCAAAATACATCGAGACTGGATATCATTACATCCATTGAGACTAAGGTAGTAACACTCTCCAATTGTTGGACAGTATATTACGCATGGCTGTTGTAGGCACCAAGGGATTACATACTGATAGCCATTGGATAGCTATGGAATGACTCACTATATAGTTTTCTGTTAGTTAAGTTAACTAAGGTCAAACATAAAATATCGATGTGAAAAATTTACATAGTTCTCTTGACTTGAGAATAATGTTGATCTTTAATGTAAAAGCTCCGCTTTAATTATTATTAAATCGTGGCATGACGTTCATCGAAAGAATATAGTAAAGTTGAGTGGAAGAACTAGAAGTAAAAGTCTATTCAAAAGAGGATTCGTCTCCTCAGATATATGAGGTTAGTATCATGGTTAACTATAGTCAACTCACAGCAAAAGTCTTTGGCTAGAGTAGTAGGTTTACTAATAATTGTTATCGTTAAACCAATGACTGTGTGTTTGGACTGTACAGTTGAATAAGGAAGATATTGGAATTTTAACCACTATCAAATTCCATCAGTCTGTGATATAATTTTGACGAAGAGAACAGGTGTAAATAGTTGTCATTACCGGGTAATGCTTAAAAACGTAAAATTGGATTTTTTTTTCAATGCTAAGTGATAAATTAGGCCATAATGTCACACCGCCTAATAAGTGACGTGTGACGTTAATATTCAAGTTGTTCGATATTAATCGCTGACCAAATTTACACATAAGAGTCACGCAGCTGAAATGTTGAATACTCATGTTACCACCCAGTCTAATTAAATTATGATGGTTATAAAGTAAGTAAATTAATTAATATTCATGAAACGTTAGTTATAAAAATTTGTTTGAAGTGTACTGAATAATATTAAAAAGTGTGTATATTATAGTTATAAATACACTCATCGATATACGATATCGATATACATTTAAATTGGATTTGAGCGTGTTAAATATTATTCGGGCTTGAATTAATTTCGAGGCCCACGAAGGGTTTGTTATTCGCACCAATGATAAGGATAAGGAGGGTTGTCTATTTATGACATAACGAAGGAGCTTTTGAATTAATAATAAAAGTAGAAATGGTAAGAGAAACAAAGGATCAAGATCCACTTTTTACTCTATTGTATCCTTAACCCTCATTTTGGGATGATCTTTTTTGGCCTCTTCTCTTAATCTATGAAGACCGACTATATCCTTTCCAACACTTAAAATTTCAAATGATAAATTTGGCTATAATGTCACACCACTTGCGAAGTGACGTGTGAACATTCAAATTGTTCGATATTAATCGCTGACCAAATTTATACCTAAGAATAACACAACCAAAATGTTGAATACTCCTATTACCACCCAATTTACTTAAACAATAATTGTTATAAATTAATCGAATTAATTAATATTTAAGAAATATTAATTATCAAATTATATTTGATGTGTACTGATTAATATTAAAAATATGTCTATACAATAGTTATGAATACACTTATCGATATACGATATCGATACAGATTTAAATTGGATTTAAGTGTGTTAAATATTTCTCGGGCTTGAAGTAATTTTGTGGCCCGTGGAGGGCTTGTCATTTCCGAAAATGGTAAGGAAAAGTAAGGTCGACCATTTATGACATGGTTAAGGAGATTTTGAATTAATAATAAAGGTTGAAATGGTAAGAGAAATAAAGAGATCTCGATCTACTTTTTACTCTCTTGTATATCCTTTATTTATCGCCTTAGCCTTATTTTGGGATGATCTTATTTTTGGCCTCTCTTCTTGATCTATGAAGGTAAGTTATAACCCTTCCATGCACTCAAAATTTCAAGCCTAAAACACATCAAGTTAAATACAATTCGATTATTGGTTATAACTGTATTCAGAAGCTAGCAACTTCTGGATTCAGAATTGGATTCAAGGAGCTTGGTTCTTCGTTTCAAGGTGCGAATTCCAAGCATAAGGTTATTATATAAATGCTTAACAAATTATGATATCATATATTAGTTTAGATAGAATCATTTAACACAAATCTGCATATCTTTGTATTGTCACATATTGGATGGTTGTACTTATATGTGTGTACATATATATAAAAAATTCAAGCATAAATGCTCACAGAATTGATTTAAAAAATGAAAATAATATACATATATATATAAATTACATATTTTAGTCCGAGGCCTTGGTGCAGTGGTAAAACGCCAGGCTGTTGACGACAAGGTCGGCAGTTCGATCCCTGCCTCCGGCATATTAAACTGTGCGCCATGATGATTCTTGCAGACTTGTGTGCTGCCTACTTTGTAAATATAAGTACCCAGTTTCAAAAAAAAAAAATTTACATATTTTATTTAACTAAAAACCAAATTCATAAGAAATAACATGTACTAAGTACAAATTATATTCCATAAAATTTATTTATTTGTATAATATTCTAGAAATAAAAAAAATTATGTATTTAATTTACATTTATATTATATATTTTTTTATTCGATTTAAAATTAATTTATACAAACAATACACACACACACACATAGATAAAAAATGTAATACGTAAGCACATAATTCTAATATAAAATATGATATGATTTTCATTTTTGAAAATTATTAAAATTGTTAGTCCTAACTTATTCTGTATGTAATTAAAAAAGCCTTTTTTAATTGAAAATAAGTTTAAGTCCCAAAACACTTTTTAGCTCCAAACATTTACTGTATGTATAAAAATATTCTATTATCATTATTTACATTATAATATATTTACAAATATATATTTAAATATGTATATTATATATATAATATTTTTAATTTTCATTAATATATATATATAATTTTTGAGTTGTATATAATATTTATTAAAACTACTTTTTATATTTATATTCAAAATATTTTGGGCCTAATTATATTATATGTTTTTATGTCTGTGTGTGTATTTTTGTGTGTGTATATTTATATAAGTGTGTTATAAAAAAAATATTTTTAAGTAGTACTTTATAACATAAACAATTATATATACACTATATTATTTATATGTACATCTACATAAATATTTAGATACCACACATGTATCAGAGGAGCTAATATGCTCGTTGCGGTGCAAATCCAAGGATCTCTATACAAGTACATCAAACCATGTACACCTTATTATGTTGCACGTGCATGTACATACATATGTGTATATGATAAACATACATATTATATATTACAAATTATACAACAAATAAAACCTTATGTATATAATAAATAAAATATTGCTTTTATTTAAAACAAAATTTAGACAAGATCTAAATATATTTAGACTTAGGCCCGATAAAGATCAAAAAGGTTAAAAATATTAAAATATACCCATTTACCCCACTGTGTGCTGGTCCAGTTCCAATAATTTATAACTCTTGGTTGTTTGGAGTAACAAGAGGTTACATACTCGTAGTTATGAGACAGCTATGAAATGATTTGTTTGATAGTTTGCTTATAGTTATAAATAATTTGGTCAAATAGGAACTCTTAGGGTGATGATATTACACAGTTCCCTAAACTTGAGAGCACCGTGAGACTTCAACGTGAATACTCCACTTTGATTATAGTTAAATCATGGTATGACGATCCATTGTGTGGCCATAGTTAGGTTTGAGTTGAAGCACTAAAAGTGAAACACTACTCAGTAGAGAATTTGTTTCCTCGGTTGCATGAGGTTAGTATCACTGTCAATTGTAGTCAACTCAAAGTCAAAATCTGTAGCTAGAGCAGTATGATTAATAATAAATGTTATTAATGGACCAAGGGCTTAGTTTATGAATAAATTGACTTGAATGAGGATGATACTGGAATTTTGGAAAAAAAATCAAATTTCATAAATTATAAAGTGATGTAGTGTTTGTTAATACCTCAATTATTGATAACCTTGATAACAACAGTTTACATTTATATAAAATATAGATAGTAATGCTTTGCCAAGTTATATAGTATATAGTGTGGTATATTATACAGTTGTTGAATCGAAGACTGTACAATATAAAGACTCAAGAAATGGATATGAAGATTCATGAGTATAAAGACCAAGATATGAAGATATCATGACTATAATATAGTGCATTCATTAGTTGCATTAGGTAAAAAAAATTGAAGATGGCCAAGTTAAAAAAATTCTCAATTCACTCTCTTCACAGTGGGATCAAAAGATACTAGAAATTAATGAGGCTGATGATATTTGTACTCTAAAAATTGAAGAGTTAGTTGACAATTTAATGTCCTATGAGAAAAATTGCAGGGAAGAAGAGAAAGTAAGACAACAGAAACAAAACTCATAGCTTTCAATGCAATAACCAACGATCAGAATTCAAAGAGATTCAAAAACCTAAAAACCTAAAAACATTCATGACTAGAAAATGGCTTTCATGACTAGAAGATTACTAGAGTATACGAAGATGAACAACATTCGAAAACCTAAAAACAAGATTTAGAACTGGGACTGGAACCGTAACCAGATGCTCAACTGTGATGAACTTGGTCATTTTCAGAGAGATTGTCTGCATTCAAATAAATCAAAGATCTCACCATAAATAATTCATCTAGAAAAAGAAAAAAAGACTTATACAGCAATTTTGGATGATTTTGACACTTCCTCTAGAGACAATGAACCATATACTGGAAATGTGAATATGTGTTTCACGGCAACAATAGAGTGATCAAAATTGATCAACAAAAACCTATAAAAAGCGGCATCTTTTATGTAATAATTTCTAATTTTTTTGGTTGATTTTAGTTTTTACGAATAACATATAGATTAAAAATAATATTGGATGAATATAAGTATATATATAGGAATATGTTAGCACAGCCCTATTTGTAAAAATTTTGAGCTATATGTCGACATACCGCCATGCCCTATGTCAACAGACATGCTAGGAAACTGAAATTTTAAATTTCTATTCAAATTTCAAACATCCCTCTCTATTCGCACTTACTCCTATGTTCTGAAAAGGTACCTTTTAGACTAGTGAACATGACTCTTCACTCTCTATTAATTTAGTTTATCTCTACCCTTTCATTCACTCACTTTATTTCAAAATTCTGATCTCTTCATTCTCTTATCTACTCAAAAACTCAAAAATGGTTCCCTCTAATCAAAATCCTAAAACCATAAGGCTCTCTAATAAAAACTTACTCTTCAATGAGAAGGATGCCACTGAAGCCTATTGGAGTATACTACTTCCAAAAAAATTCTCTTGGAAGATTTACAAAATTTGAAGAATTTTCCTCCTATAGTTTACATGATCTTTGATTTGAAAATGAAATTCTTAGTTTAATCGAATCTTCTCAAAAAGATTTTATTTATTATCCGCATTTGGTCAAAATGTTATATGCGAATTTAAATGGAAAATTTTATCAAGGAGAAGGAGGTCAAGTTTAGAGTAGTTTAATGGTACTCATGTCGTTTTAAATTGTGAACTTTTGGGTAATATTCTTAGTTGTAAATCTAGTGGAATTGACCTCACCGCTTTTCAAATTGATGAAAAAAATCTTAAAGTTTTTCATGATATTTATGAAAGTGATAAAGAATTTGAATTTAAATACAAGGATCTTTGACCAAAATCGAGACTTATGAGTCTTATTTTACCACAAAGTATCACTCCGAGGACGGGTAATTACAATAACCCTAATCAAAAAAATTAAAGCTTGTTTTGCTATTTATGGTCAGCACAACATCAATTGGATTACAACATCAATTGGGCACAAGTAATTTTAGATGGCTTTGATTAAAAGAAATTTTCTAGACATAAGAACACATTCTTCCATGGTGTGTATGTTGCTAGAATTTTCACATAGTTTGGTGTTGATTTAAAAGGCGAAATATCTATTCGTTGAAAAGTTTTTGATAAAGCCAATATCTCCCTCATGCATATTCCACCATTTTTCGGACTATATGAGGCACTTCTCGAAAAGGACAAATATTAGCATGGGAAGAAGAACAAGAAATTCAACAAAAAGAAGGTAATGAAATGGAAGTGGAAGAATAAGAGGAGGAGGAGAAAGAAGTGGATACTTCCTTAGAAAGTTTTGAAACCCATCCCATCCTTTTAAAAAATAGATCCTAAGGAACCAAGAAAAGCTTCTTAAAAACCAAAAGAAGCTTAAAAGATCATTTAGTAAAAATATCACCTCTCTTTCCAATAAAGTGGACAAATATTTCGGAAATATTATTCACAAACTTGATGGCTCTACATCATCATCATCTACATAAGCTTTTGCAGTAGTTTTCTTATGATATCTATCTTTGTATTATGTGCTTTTAGTTTAAGTTCATGTTATTTTTATTTATTTTCTTTTATTAATCATTGAAGTCCATGTATCTATCAATCCTAAGCAATGAAGTACAACTATTACCGTCCTATGTTGTCTATTAGCCTCTGGAAGTTATAAAAATATAATGATATAAGAAAAAAACAAAAACTATAACAAATACACAAGTTTTAAAAATTTAGGTACGTACATCGACATACATATAACTTATATGTCGATATATAAATACCAAATAACAAAAAATTTAAAATCAAAGTAACTACTACCCATCCACTCATTCCAAACGACTTTCTACTCCTATATAAGCCTATTTCTTCTAGAAAAATCACTCATCATTTATTCTATACTCTCTTTTCATTCTCAAACATATGTTTACAAATATGCCTTCTCCACATCAAAAATTATGTGAAAATCATGAACAAACTTTTCAATCTTTTAAAGATATTCTCATTTTATCTTAAGAAATCAAAAACATTTAGAGTTAAGTCAAATGTAAATGATCAAGGAGCAAGAAAAGCAATTCGATGGATGATTTCTTCCTCAATCAAAGACGAATCAAACAATAACCCAGAGTACACTATAAATAAGTATAATGAAGATTAGGATGTCATCAAAGAAGATCCAATATTTGGGTCTGAAGGTTGGGTTGAAGTTCCATGAAACGTCTGGTTATTTGATTTGGATTTGATATGTAAACACACACAGTCCTTGGGTTTGATTTGATTTAGTTCGGTGTGTGCATTTGGGTTGGATTTGTTTGTCTAGGTTCGGATTTTGAATTTGTGTGTGTTTGAATGTTTGATTGATTAAATCATAGGATTGATTTTAAATTAATAAAAACAGGAAGTGTTATCTTATTACATCATATATCATGTTTGTTACAAAATAGTATAGTATCCAAGTATTCATATAGTCATCATATATTTATCATAAATCTTATAATCATCATATATATCATTTATCTTATTTAACTTGGTTATTGATTTTGACTCTATAGTTTTTAAATATTTGATTTAAGGGGAGTTTTACTCTTTTCACCCATTTTTATCGATGATAAAGGGGGAGAAAAATATAAAATATACATATTCATATGTTCAGAGGGGGTTATCTAAATCGGTGGGGATTATATCATATTTTGTATATAGAATATTAAATGGTTGTTATCATCAAAAAGGTGAGATTATTAATACCTCAGGTACTGATTTTGACGATAAAAACTTTAATAACAACAATATAATTCATATAAAATATAGATATTGATTTTTTGCCAAGTTATATAGTATATAATGTAGGATATTATACAGGTGTCAAATCAAAGGATGTACAATATAAGGAGTCAAGAAATAGGCATGAAGACTCATGAGTATAAAGACCAAGATATGAAGATATCAAGACTATAATGTAGTGTATAGAGTCATAGAACTTTTTTAAAATCTCTAGTGTCATCTCCCTAACTCTCTTCTTTACTTTATTGCTTTTGCTTTACCTATGTTCGCATCTGTGATTGATTGTTGATGCAATTCTATATTGAAAATCTTTGATTTAACATTGAACTTGAAAGAAATTTGAAAAGATTTACAGAAGTTAGAAAATGCTATTTACCCCCCTCTAGTGTTTATTTAGCCTTCAGATCCATAATTCCGCAACCAGCAATATTAACTAAGAGAATATATGTAAATTAACACTACTAGAAGGTACCGCATAAGAAATCCATCGAAAAGATCTATAAGCGACGAATTCAGCCAAACTATCAGTCACAGCTAAGATAATGTGTGAATGTTAATGTTTGGATTATTCAAAATTAATTGTTGACTAAATTCACGCCTCTAAGTTTCACAACCCGCATTTGTGAATTTTTTGGAAAACCATATAATATAATTAGTTTATAAAATGTTATAAAATAACTAAATTAATTAATATTTGAAAATATTAATTATTATTAATTAATTTGATGTTTTGAATGCTGTTAATATTTATTTGAATGCATGTATAAAAATTCTATTTTCTTATGTCGGTATACGATATGATATACTTTTTAATGGTATTTAAATGGAAAGTAATTGCTTTTGAATAGTTTTGAATATTTTGCGGCATAAATGCAAAATTATGGTTGGACATCCAACGGAAAAGATAAGGGTGGATAACTAAAAAAGTTAAGGAGGATTACTTAGGGAAATTATAATTAAAATGTAACATACCAAAAATTCATCAATTTAAAGTTTGCAAAAGTCAAACTTTTATAATAAAAATTTGAAAAGTTTCAAGATAAATAAATAAATAATAAATAAATAAATAGATGATGATGTAAATGAATAAGAATTTCAAATTTCTTTAAAGTTTGAAAATTTGAATTATTAAAAGTTTTTAATCATTGAATTTAACTTTTATTCATATATATATATACACACACACACACACACACATGTGTATGTGTGCATACATGGGTAGATTTGAATTTATATATTGAATTGATTTTCAATTTGAATTTAAATTTTAAAATAAATGTTTTTAGTAAAATAATTTGCATTTATATATACATATCTATGAGAATTATTTAATATGTATTAAAAATTTAAAACACCTTCTTTTAATAATATGTATTAACATAAAAACTAACGTCTTTAATAAAAAAAAGTAAGTATAAATACAAGTTTAATAGTGTAAAATACCTTGTTAATAAAAGAAGGGAAAAAAATATTTTACAAGTGTTAAATTTATGATAACTAGAATGACAAGTGTAATTCAAGGGTAAAAGAGTTATACAAATGTCATTCTATCAATTTCTTTTCTTAAGTAATTTTTAGAAAAAAAAAGAAAGAAAATAAACTTATACAATATCTTTTATCTTTACTCTTATTTCAGAAAAATATCATCATCAAAAGAAAAACAAAACTACCTTGTCTCAACAAAATTAAATCAAGAAACTATATCCAGAAAAAAAAATCTGTAGCAAATACTTTCAGTTTTTCAAGCTATAAGAAAAAGGATTCAGAGATAATACAAATCTTCAACAAGTTTTCCAGAATCAAGAGAGATCTGCAAGGATTTAAGAAGTTCAGGAATCAATAAAAAAAAGAACAGCAATATAAAAAGTTGAAGTTGCAGGCCAGAATCTCATTTCTGTTTCAACTGAAATTAAAGAGTAAGTAAATCTAATTCTTTTTATTTTGTTGTTAAGAAAAAATTTAATAAGTAGATACATAAAAGTTTAAACTAGCTTATGCAAAAATTTACTGCAGATAAATAATCCAAAAGAAATCAAGCTAGAAAAGAAAATTTTTGCAGTTCAAAGAAGTACAGAATTTCCCTCTGTCCACTTCCATTTTCAACTCCAAGTTTGTGAGTAAATTTTCTGGGAATTTGATTTTTATCTGGTTGATTTAATGCATGATATATGCAAGATTGAAGAATGGATTTGCATGCAACAAAATTTGAGTGAAATATGTTTTTCTTTTCCCTGTGTATGTTGATGTACAGGATTATACATCCTGTTCTAGCAACAGTTTTTGGAAAAAAAATGTATGAAACCCAAATACATCAATTCTTGTTTGATTAGATTGAAGTACCACAAACAAATAGTGGTTAAATTCATTTCAGATTGAAAGTTTAAACATTTAAAAGATATTATGCAGGATTTAAACCTGGAACAAGAAAGCACTGTGAAATTCAAGTCATGATTAATTTCAAAGCTAGTTGTTTTTAAATTTCAAGCATACTATCTGAATGCTTATCAAAAATTATGATTTTTGAAAATAAAATCAAAATTTTTAAGTTAGTGGTTACTGGGATAAGCCAATGTAACCAAAATTGGGGTTTTTGCGAAATTCCGACCATCGGAATGACGATGATGGATGAGGCTTTGGGTGGATATGGCTGAGGCGATGGGGGTTCTGAAAAAATACCTAAAGAATTTCTACTAAATCGTGGTTGTCGTGCGACGTTCATGTAGGGTTTTAACCCTAAATTGACTTGCAGTAGTACATGGGTTCGCTGGGGTCTCGTCAAGCCACCAGAGTTGATCGCTCCGGTGGGGGTGGAAGCGTTAGGTCGTGATGAAGCTTCAGATAAACTTTTATGGCCTCCGATGGCCAGAGGAGGAAGAAAGAGGTGACTTCCTGGTAGGTGATGTCATTACAGTTTAGGTTTGGGAGCCAAATTTCGAAATCGTGTTTCGTTCGAATTTTTGAGTATTTGAGAGGCTCGAGCACATCATCGTTGGTATGTGGATGACCAGAAATTAAGTCGGAGGTGGCCGGCGCAGTTGTGCAGGTGCACGCGATGGGTTATGGTGTCAGGTTAATTTGGTGGGGGACGATAGAAGGTAGCTCGAAGTAGTAACCGGGGAAAGTGGAAGGAAACTCGAAGGTGTGCTCGGGTCAAATAAGCATGGTATCGGGTTGGTTTTATACTTAAGCAAATTTATGAAAAAAATGTCACTCGGGTCAAATTTTAGGGAAACTCGAAGCAAGCAGAAGGAATTCTAGGGGAAGACTCGAAGGGGGTTTAGGGAAAGTCAGAAAACAGGAAATTTTGCCAAATAAAAACAAAAGGATTTCAAAACTTTTAAAATTTTAAAATTCACGTTTTAAAAGATGGTTTTGATTTATATTTAAAACAACTTAATGCTAAGTAAGATATTTTTTTAAAATATTATTTAAATTAATTCTTGTCAAATTACTTATAAAAAAATTGTTATGAAATGTAATTAAAAATGATGTTAAAGATTAAATGATTTACTTATGTAATAAATGATTTACTTAAAATAAATTATTTAAATTAATTACCTAATATTTAATGATTATTTAGGGATTAACTTATTAAGATAATTAATTGGGGAAATAATAAATTAATAAGAGTAATTAAGACTTAATTTATGAACAATTAAGAATGAATTAATCAGGGTAATTAATTAAGTGATGAGTTAATTATGAAGATAATTAAAGAATTAATTAATTTTAAATAACGATAACAAATCATTGATTAAAGATAATCAGTGAAATTAAATATGTGATTAGTTAGTTTAAATCACACAATTGAGCTATCTTGGCTGGACATGATCGATAACTATTGTGTAATGTATTTGATTGATATCTTTGATTTTATTTGTGATGCTTTGTGATTTAAATTCTTTATGCCAAACTATACTATCTGTGATGAATATATCTCTGTGTGAATAACAAATCCCTTTGGCCTGTAAAACGGCTTTTGAATTTCGTTGCGACAGGGAGTCGGATTCCAGTTGATTATCCGAAACCCACATCGAACCTGTGAATCTTTGTGAATGACATATCCCCATGTTTTAAAAATTGACGCTCACTATTCGGATTAGCCGGGAAAGGACCTTTGTGTCATATAACCCATTCCGAATAGTGATTTGACGAATGGAGAGCAATTAAAGACCGGTGGTGAAGACCGGGTGTCTTCGAAAACGATAGGATAACCTATCGATTGTCTCTGCACTGAGTTGCTCCGGTATAGGGATTCCCTAAGTGATGGGAAGTCCGATCAGGATTGTGGACGCCCGGATTTGTAAGGGCTTCTTCCTTTATTGGACGAAGTGCCTTCCGTTCTGTTCGAACCCGGAACAGACTTGTATGGTCGTGTATCTAACACTACACTTTGAGATATAAAGCCAATTTCTTTCAAATACGTATCTGTTGGTGGCGGAGAATTTATTCTCTTAGCATAACACCCTTCTCTGAGACGTACGAGCTCAGAGATTATGTAGTTGAAGGTTATCGGCGATATACTCCCAATTTGGTAGTGTGGCATGCCAAGTGCTGCTGTGTATTGATGATCATTTTTTTTGATCATTAGATAATCAAAGCATGGCTTTTGTGAAAAGCGTAGCTTTGTGGACGAGACCTCGTCGAACCTCACAACCCGGTAATGGTCGAAACAGGAAAGATGCTGCAAGGTTATTAGGGGTAGCGCCCCTTAGAGTTTGTCCATTCCCTTCTGGATAGAAGTGGTATCATGGTATGGAGCCCAGATACTTAACTTATGTGGATATCGCAAATATATACATTCCTTTGTGATTTATGTTGGGGCCTCGGATAAAGGTTGGTTACAGCCGGGGGGTGGCATACTCGTGTCAGTAGTTACCTAGTTATAGAGGTAACCCGGCCTTGTGTTGGCAGAGATCCGGTTAGGTTCTCGAGACTTCCCTCCAGAGGCGTACCCATGTGGCCCAGGAAGTTCCTTAGCCTGACCATTTGTTAGAAATCCAATTACCGATACGAACCCAGTACGGTTTTAGTTGTATTACCTGTCATTTACTTATGGTGGTCACCACTGTTTAGATGGTAGCTATAGTAGGCGTAGTACGAAATGTCTATGCTGGCTAAGATTAATAATATATTTTCGAAATGTTTTCTATACTACGCACTAGTAATAATATCAAAGAATTTTTTTCCGTATCAAGCATATTTGACTGTCATAAGTAGAAATCTCCCCCAAGTCCGCGTTTGCATTGTGTGTGTGGCGGGAGGCCTTATGGCAGTTTCATTTTCAAAAAGCATTGCGAATTTCTTTCAAATTCTTTTGTTTTCTTTGATTTAAAATAACCTGCTTTTATTTTCAAAGCAACTGTTTTATTTACTCATACCAGTCCCATGACTGACCCGGAGTTTATTGTTTCCTTTCTAAACTCTGGGTGCCCTTAATTTCCACATGGGCAGCCTAGTAGCAGGTCTTCTGTGTTTTGGTACTAGCTGGATCTTGGAGTCGTATGGTTTGGAGACTACTAGTTTGAAGGTTCTAATTTGGAGATATTTTGAAACTTTTGGATCTCAAGGGTCTAAGTTTGGAAGTTCGTTATTACTTTATCTCTTTGAAGTCTTTCTTGGAGTGATCACATGTTGTTCTTTTGTGATGTTCTATTTTGGAGTTGTGTTGTATATGTATATAAAAACTCTGATGTTGGTGTTGTTGTGTATATTATTGTGAAGTTGTATCTGGGATATTGATGTTAGCAATTTTATTTTCCACTGTTTATATTCATCTAATTGTTGTTATAAGCTCCATCCGAACTGAAATTCGACGTTTGAATCTCCGGCAGTCTAATACAAGTGAGGTATTTGATGTCGATTTTTGAACGCTGAACTTCGGATCGTGACAAGTGGTATCAGAGCTAAAGGTTGAGTAAGAACAACCTTTAGCTCTGGAGTATAACACATTAGATGGCTCATTAGAGATAGGGTGAAGTATACCCTAGAATGAGTATAAACCGAGACTAAAACCCAAAATTTTCTTAGTCTATTTTCTTTAACTACTGATATTCCTTAAGATACCTCGTCCGAATCTCTAAATCAAGTTTCTTACTAATTACAGATAGTAAGAATGAGTGGGCGCAGAGGTAGAGCTAGGAGTCAGGGAAATGCTACAACAGCTAGTCAAGTTTCTCATTCAGCGGAAGCAGTTGTGCCTACTCAACCACAGCCAAATCTGGTTGATTTGCATAAGAGTTTCACAAGGCTGGGTGGTAGGCCTTTCACTTGCAAAGAGTCAATTATTGAGGCCCAGGCTTGGATAAGATCATGTGAAAAGATCTTTAAGGGGCTTAAGCTGCAGGATGATCAAATACGTCTAATTGTTTCTTGGCAGCTGCAAGATGAAGCTTCAGCCTGGTGGGAAACAGTCACAATAGATGAACATGAAGAAGAGTTTTCTTGGAGTCGATTCAAAGAGGTGTTCGAAAAGCGATATTTGCCATCGGCAGGAATTTCACGAATGTATCAAGAGTTTCTGGACTTAAAGCAAGGAGCCTTGTCTTTTAAGGAATACTTAAACAAATTCAATGAATTATCCCGTTCGGACCGGAGTTGGTGAATACGCCTTTAAAGAAAAATGAAAAATTTATTCGTGGGATGAACAGAAATATCACGAAAGGATGACCACACACATCAAAGAATCTTTCTCTGATCTTATTGATATGGGATATCGGTACGCCACCTTGGATATGCAAGAGATTCCAAGGGAAAGCGGAAATTCCAGTAATCAGAATTGGAAGAAGAGAAAGTTTGCGGGTAAAAAGCCACGTAAAGGCAAGGATAAGAGGAACAATCAAGGAAATTTGGCCAGAAATGTAACCTGTTACAATTGCCAAGAAAAGGGCCATTATTCAAACAACTGCAAGAACCCGAAGAAGCAAGTCAAGAAGGAACAACCTGCGAAGAATGATCAAGGAGCTCGAGAATGCTATAATTGTCACAAGCCTGGACATGTTGTTAGGAATTGCCTAGTATTGAAACAAGCAAAGGTGGAAAATGTATATGCGATAAAGGAAGACCCTTCAACTTCAAAAGCAGATAAGGGAAAAGGTGTTTTGGAAGGTAACCTTACTATTTATGATAAAGTCGTTAGAGTTTTATTTGACACGGGAGCTTCACATAGATTTATCTCCCAACAAACCGTAAATGAATTAGAACTTAAAACTGAAAATGTTGACGACCCTATTTGCGTGAAAAATCCGGTTGGAGGTCCCGCAAATCTTTGTTTGTATTGTAAGAAAGTCCCTATTTCATATGTTTGCTATCTATTTCCTATCAATCTTTATATCCTCGAATTTAATGAATTTGAAATCTTACTTGGAATGAATTGGTTACCGAGATACGAAGCTAAATTAGATTGTAATAATCGGACAATTTTAGTCAAAACAAACCTTGGAAATTTTGTTAAAATCTCTTGTGAGGATCCAAGTCCAAAGAGAGATAATTAATGTATACTTTGGGATATCCTGAACCAAGTATGGAGTCTATACCATTTTTTCAGGAGTTTTCTGACATATTTGAAGAAGTAAAATCCTTACCTCCACACAGAGAAATAGAATTCTGAATTGACTTAGTACCCAATGCCCGTCCTGTCGTTCACGCAAGTCGCAGGATGGCACCTAAGGAAAGAATTGAATTAGTCAATCAGACTCGAGATTTGTTAGAAAAAGGATTGATTCGCCCTAGTGTTTCCGAATGGGGTTCAGCCGTCGTATTCATGGCTAAATCAGACGGATCTTTGAGATTGTGTGTAGATTGCCGCGATCTCAATAAACAAACTCTTAAAAACAAATTTCCTTTGCCTAGAATCGATGATCTATTAGATCAACTTCATGGTGCTCGATTCTTTTCTAAGATGGATTTAGCTCAAGGATTCCATCAACTGCGAATAGCTGAGGATTGTGTTCATTTAACAGCCTTTAGGGGTCCTAACATGTTCTACGAATGGTTAGTCATGCCTTTCGGACTAACCAACGCTCCTGCGTATTTCGTAGATTTAATGACCCATGTGTTTCGAGAAGTACTGAACAAATTTGTCCTTGTATTTGTTGACGATATCTTGATTTATTCCAAAACCGAAGAAGAGCACGCTGAACATCTCAGAATTGTTTTGGAAATATTGAGGAGGAACGTCCTATTCGCTAAATTCTTTAAATGTTAATTTTGGATCAAAGAAGTCAGATTTCTCAGTCATATTGTTAATGAAGAAGGGATTTCTGTTGATCCAAGTAAGATTTCTGCAATTCTGGACTGGAAGCGACCCACTACTCCTAGAGAAGTTCGAAGTTTTCTGGATTTAGCGGGATATTATAGAAAGTTTGTCTAGGATTTTTCTAAGTTGGCCAGTCCATTGACTAAGCTGACAATGAAGAATGCTAAATTCAATTGGACTCCAAAGTGTGATGAAGCTTTTCAGGAATTGAAAAGGAGATTAACTACCGCTCCCATTCTCGCTATCGTTAACGGGAACCAAGGGTTATCTGTTTATACTAATGCCTATGGAGACGGTTTGGGTGCAGTACTAATGCAAAATGGAAAAGTAATTGCCTACGTGAGTAGACAATTACGACCGCATGAGAAAAATTATCCAACACATGATTTGGAACTTTTAGCTGTTATTTTCGCTTTGAAAATCTGGCGACACTATCTTCTGGGTAAGAACTTTTCAGCTTTCTTAACAATATAAGAAATTTAACTTAACTAAATAAATATACTTAATAAACTCTCTTTATTCTAGGTGGAAAATTTGAATTATTCACCGATCATAAATCTTTAAAGTATCTCTTCACCCAGAAAGATTAAATTTACGACAACAACGATGGTTAGAATTTCTAAAGTCATATGACCTAGATATTCTGTATACACCTGGTAAAGCCAATGTGGTTGTTGATGCTTTGAGTAGAAAGCACGCTATTCAAGCTCATCTTGTTATAGCTCCTACTCTTCTTAAAAAGATTTCGAGACAGCAGAAAGAAGATGAGTTTCTTCGGGAAATTTATAAAAGAATGTGCCAAGGTAAAGATACTAACTTCGAGATGGATAGTAGAGAAGTTATAAGATTGAAGGGTAGAATTTGTGTCCCAAACATTCCGGAGCTAAAGCGTGTAGTTTTAGATGAATGTCAGAAGTCAAAACTCTGTATCCATCCAGGAGTAAATAAAATGTATAGAGATATTAAAAGAACCTCCTGGTGGAAAACAATGAAAAGAGATATATCTATATATGTGAGTCGCTGTGCTACCTGTCAGCAAATTAAAAGCGACCAGAAGAAGATGGCAGGTTTACTCCAGCCTTTGGAAGTGCCAAAATGGAAATGGGATCAGGTATCAATGGATTTTATCGACGGATTGCCAAGAACCAAGAAGGGAAATGAAGCAATTTGGGTTATAGTGGACTGTCTAACCAAAACTGCTCACTTCATTCCAGTGAAATCCACTCGCACAGCAGCAAGTTTAGCTGAGCTGTATATCAAAGAGATTGTCCGCCTCCACGGTACACCGAGGAGTATAGTGAGTGATCGTGACCCGATCTTCACTAGTAGATTTTGGGAAGCCTTTCAAGACACGTTGGGAACAAAGCTAAATTTCAGTACTGCTTATCATCCACAGTTAGATGGGCATACTGAAAGGATAAATCGAATATTAGAGGATCTTTTGCGAGCTTGTATTCTCGGCTTTGGTGGTTCTTGGGAAGACTATTTACATTTGGTCGAATTTTCATATAATAACAGCTATCAAGCCAGTATCGAAATGGCTCCTTTTGAGGCTCTATATGGTCGACCATGTCGATCACCGGCAAGCTGGATTGAATCCGGTGATAGACTAGTTCTTGGACCGGACATGATTAAGGAAGCCACTGAAAAGGTTGATTTTATCCGGAAAAAGTTAATAACTACTCAGAGTCGCCAGAAGAGTTATTACGACCGCAGAAGGAGAGCTTTGGAATTTCAAGTTGGAGATTCTGTTTTCTTGAAAGTATCTCCAATGTAGGGTGTGTTAAGATTTGGGAGAACTGGTAAGTTGGCACCGCGATACATTGGTCATTTTCCTATTTTGGAATGGATTGGTCCTCTAGCATATCGAGTGCAACTACCTAACTTGTTATCTGGCATGCACGATGTATTTCATGTTTCACATCTTCGAAAGTACGTGCCCAATCTAGACAGTATTATAGAAGATGCAGCACAGCAGGATCTGGAGATCACGCCAAATTTATCAGTTAAAGAGAACCAATTAAGATTGTGGATCGAGACGAAAAGCAATTAAGGAGCAAAATTGTGAAACTGGTTAAAGTGCAATGGAGCGGAGATCCAAAGGACTGTACTTGGGAGACTGAAGACCATATGCAAAAATCTTATCCCAAATGCAGGGTGGATATCTCGGCTTAAATTGGTAAGCCATTTCTCTATTCTTTTCTGAATTCGTGTATTCTTTGTTTGTTTTTCTCTCTCTTTGAAATTTCGAGGACGAAATTTTCTTAAGGAGGGGAAATCTGTAACATACCAAAAGTTCATCAATTTAAAGTTTGCAAAAGTTGAACTTTTATAATAAAAATTTGAAAAGTTTCAAGATAAATAAATAAATAATAAATAAATAGATGATGATGTAAATGAATAAGAATTTCAAATTTCTTTTAAGTTTGAAAATTTTGAACTATTAAAAGTTTTTAATCATTGAATTTAACTTTTATTCATATATATATATATATAAATATACACGTGTATGTGTGCATACATGGGTAGATTTGAATTTATATATTGAATTGATTTTCGATTTGAATTTAAATTTTAAAATAAATATTTTTAGTTAAATAATTTGCATTTATATATACATATCTATGAGAATTATTTAATATGTATTAAAAATTTAAAACACCTTCTTTTAATAATATGTATTAAAATAAAAACTAATGTCTTTAATAAAAAAATGTAAGTATAAATACAAGTTTAATAGTGTAAAATACCTTGTTAATAAAAGAAGGAAAAAAAATATTTACAAGTGTTAAATTTATGATAGCTAGAATGACAAGTGTAATTCAAGGGAAAAAGAGTTATACAAATGTCATTCTATCAATTTATTTTCTTAAGTAATTTTTAGAAAAAAAAGAAAGAAAATAAACTTGTACAATATCTTTTATCTTTACTCTTATTTCAGAAAAATATCATCATCAAAAGAAAAACAAATCTACCTTGTCTCAATAAAATTAAATCAAGAAACTATATCCAGAAAAAAAAACTGTAGCATACACTTTTAGTTTTTCAAGCTATAAGAAGAAGGATTCAGAGATAATACAAATCTTCAACAAGTTTTCCAGAATCAAGAGAGATCTGCAAGGATTTAAGAAGTTCAGGAATCAATAAAAAAAAAGAGAACAACAATATAAAAGGTTGAAGTTGCAGGCCAGAATCTCATTTCTGTTTCAACTAAAATTAAAGAGTAAGTAAATCTAATTCTTTTTATTTTTTTATTAAGAAAATTTTTTAATGAGTAGATACATCAAAGTTTAAACTAGCTTATGCAAAAATTTACTGCAGATAAATAGCCCAAAAGAAATCAAGCTAGAAAAGAAAATTTATGCAGTTCAAAGAAGTACAAAATTTCCCTATGTCCACTTCCATTTTTGAACTCCAAATTTGTGAGTAAATTTTCTAGGAATTTGATTTTTATCTGGTTGATTTAATGCATGATATATGCAAGATTGAAGAATGGATTTGCATGCAACAAAATTTGAGTGAAATATGTTTTTCTTTTCCCTGTATATGTTGATGTACATGATTATACATCCTGTTTTAGCAATAGTTTTTGGAAAAAAAACTGTATGAAACCCAAATCCATCAATTCTTGTTTGATTAGATTGAAGTATCACAAACAAATAGTGGTTAAATTCATTTCAGATTGAAAGTTTAAACATTTAAAAAATATTATGCAGGATTTAAACCTGGAACAAGAAAGCACTGTGAAATTCAAGTCATGATTAATTTCAAAGCTAGTAGATTTTAAATTTCAAGCATACCATCAGAATGCTTATCAAAAATTATGATTTTTGAAAATAAAATCAAAAATTTTAAGTTAGTGGTTACTGGGATAAGCCAATGTGACCAAAATTGGGGTTTTTGCGAAATTCCGACCATCGGAGTGACGATGATGGACGAGGCTGTGGGTGGAGATGGCTAAGGCGATGGGGGTTCTGAAAAAAATACCTAAAGAATTTCTACTAAATCGTGGTTGTCGTGCGACGCTCATGTAGGGTTTTAGCCCTAAATTGACTTGCAGTAGTACATGGGTTCGCTGGGGTCTCGTCAAGCCACCAGAGTTGATCGCTCCGGTGGGGGTGGAAGCGTTAGGTCGTGATGAAGCTTCAGATAAACTTTTATGGCCTTCGATGGCCAGATAAACTTTTAGGGAAACTCGAAGCAAGCAGAAGGAATTCTCGGGGAAGACTCAAAGGGGGTTCAGGGAAAGTCAGAAAACAGGAAATTTTGCCAAATAAAAACAAAAGGATTTCAAAAAATTTAAAATTCATGTTTTAAAAGATGGTTTTGATTTATATTTAAAACAACTTAATGTTAAGTAAGATATTTTTTTAAATAAATTATTTAAATTAATTCTTGTCAAATTACTTATAAAAAAAATTGTTATGAAATGTAATTAAAAATGATGTTAAAGATTAAATGATTTACTTATGTAATAAATGATTTGCTTAAAATAAATTATTTAAATTAATTACCTAATATTTAATGATTATTTAGGGATAAACTTATTAAGATAATTAATTGGGGAAATAATAAATTAATAGGAGTAATTAAGACTTAATTTATGAACAATTAAGAATGAATTAATTAGGGTAATTAATTAAGTGATGAGTTAATTATGAAGATAATTAAAGAATTAATTAATTTTAAATAAGGATAACAAATCATTGATTAAAAATAATTAATGAAATTAAATATGTGATTAATTAGTTTAAATCACACAATTGAGCTATCTTGGCTGGACATGATCGATAACTATTGTGTAATGTATTTGATTAATATCTCTGGTTTTATTTGTGATGCTTTGTGATTTAAATTCTTTATGCCAAGCTATACTATCTGTGATGAATATATCTCTGTGTGAATAACAAATCCCTTTGGCCTGTAGAACGGCTTTTGAATTTCATTGCGACAGGGAGTCGGATTCCTGTTGGTTATCCGAAACCCACATCGAACCTGTGAATCTTTGTGAATGACATATCCCCATATTGTAAAAATTGACGCTCACTATTCGGATTAGCCAGGAAAGGACCTTCGTTTCATATAACCCATTCGGAATAGTGATTCGACGAATGGAGAACAATAAGACCGGTGGTGAAGACCCGGTGTCTTCGAAAATGATAGGATAACCTATCGATTGTCTCTACATCGAGTTGCTCCGGTATAGGGGTTCCCTAAGTGATGGGAAGTCTGATCGGGATTGTGGACGCCCGGATTTGCAAGGGCTTCTTCCTTTATTGGACGAAGTGCCTTCCGTTCTGTTCGAACCCGGAACAAACTTGTATGGTCATGTGTCTGACACTACACTTTGAGATATAAAGCCAATTTCTTTCAAATACGTATCTATTGGTGGCGGAGAATTTATTCTCTTAGCTTAACACCCTTCTCTGAGACATACGAGCTCAGAGGTTATGTAGTTGAAGGTCATCAGCTATATACTCCTAATTTTGTAGTGTGGCATGCCAAGTGCTGCTGTGTATTGATGATCATTTTTTTATCATTAGATGATCAAAGCATGGCTTTTGTGAAAAGCGTAGCTTTGTGGATGAGACTTCGTCGAACCTCACAACCCGGTAATGGTCGAAACAAGAAAGATGCGGCAAGGTTATTTGGGGTAGCGCCCCTTAGGGTTTGTGCATTCCCTTCTGGGTAGAAGTGGTATCATGGTATGGAGCCCAGATACTTAACTTATGTGGGTATCACAAATATATATTCCTTTGTGATTTATGTTGGGGCCCCGGATAAAGGTTGGTTACAGCCGGGGGGTGGCATACTCGTGTCAGTAGTTACCTAGTTATAGAGGTAACCCGGCCTTGTGTTGGCAGAGATCCGGTTAGATTCTCGGGACGTCCCTCCAGAGGCGTACCCATGTGGCCCAGGAAGTTCCTTAGCCTGACCATTTGTTAGAAATCCAATTACCGATACGAACCCAATACGGTTTTAGTTGTGTTGCCTGCCATTTACTTATGGTGGTCACTACTGTTTAGATGGTAGCTATAGTAGGCATAGTACGAAATGTCTATGCTGGCTAAGATTAATATTATATTTTCGAAATGTTTTCTACACTACGCACTAGTAACAATATCAAAGAATTTTTTCCGTATCAAGCATATTTGACTGTCATAAGGAGAAATCTCCCCCAAGTCCGCGTTTGCATTGTGTGTGTGGCGGGAGGCCTTATAGCAGTTTCATTTTCAAAAAGCATTGCGAATTTCTTTCAAATTCTTTTGCTTTCTTTGATTTAAAACAAACTGCTTTTATTTTCAAAGCAACTGTTTTATTTACTCATACCAGTCTCATGACTGACCCGGAATTTATTGTTTCCTTTCTAAACTCTGGGTGCACATAATTTCCACACGGGCAGCCTAGTAGCAGGTCTTCTGTGTTTTGGTACTAGCTGGATCTTGGAGTCGTATGGTTTGGAGACTACTGGTTTGAAGGTTCTAATTTGGAGATATTTTGAAACTTTTGGGTCTCGAGGGTCTCAGTTTGGAAGTTCGTTATTGCTTTATCTCTTTGAAGACTTTCTTGGAGTGATCACATGTTGTTCTTTTGTGATGGTCTAATTTGGAGTTGTGTTGTATATGTATATAAATACTCTGATGTTGGTGTTGTTGTGTATATTATTGTGATGTTGTATCTGGGATATTGATGTTAGAAATTTTATTTTCCGCTGTTATATTCATCTAATTGTTGTTATAAGCTCCATCCGAACTGAAATTCGACGTTCGAATCTCCGGCAGTCGAATACAAGTGAGGTATTTGATGTCGATTTTTGAACGCTGAACTTCGGGTCGTGACATAAAAGAACAGGAAAGGTTCCATATTTTCGATTAAAACAAATCTACCAATTTCATTTACTTCGTCCATTTTTCAATCCCCTCTTTTCTCCAAGCCATGGTCGAAAATTTCAACATCATTTCCAAAAAATAAATTCTTACTCAAAATCAAATCAAAACATCAAATAAAATAAAGAGTTACGTGGTTCATCAGTCTCCTGCAAAGATTAGGTGTGATTTTTAGAAATATAGGGAAATTCACATATTAAGATGTCACTTATTGGCTAGATCCATAAAGTAAAACATCACTTTCATATTTTTATATAGTTTTACCACTTTATAACGATTATACACACACACATATATACCATTGTCTCATCCTGATTTATAATTGACGTCACAATCTAAATAACTAATTGGATAATTTGACTCAATTTCATTCATTTGTTTAAAACTACAAATGTTTATTTGTCTTAAAATATAATTTCATCTATAAATATGAAATAAATACATGTAATGATTTTCTAGGGTAATGTATAACTTTGATGAGTTAAATAACATTGACTTGAATCATTTTGAACATGGTATACATTGACATCTTATTCTAAACTATGTATATATTTTGATTTTAAAATTCCTTTTGATGTTCGTTTTCAAATTACATTAACTTTGTGTGATAAAATTAATATTTTTTTTTTTTGAAAACTGGTTTTTTTTTTTTGCCGATAATATTAGGCCTTTGGCCCATCATCACAAAAAGCTTGCGAAAATTGTATTTCAGCAATACAAACACACAGCAAGCCCATCACAAGGACACCAAAAAAAGAAGCAAAAGTGTGTGAGATAGAAATAATTCATCTAAATATTCCACATTTCCACCATGGGCTAACTACAAACCTATTGGCCCATGTCAATCTCAAAACATAGTTTTCATGGGCTAACTATGAACCTGTCTTTCTGACATCTTCATTTATACATAGTTTTCATGGGCTTACTATTAACCTATTGGCCCCTACCAATACCTTTTCCAATACACAGTTTTCATGGGCTTACTATTGACCTATTGGCCTCTTCCAATACCTTTTCTAATACACAGTTTTCAAAGGCGTATGTGAACCTATTGGCCCATGTCAATATCTTCCTTTAATATTTTAGCACCTTATATTCTAGTCTTCCTAACCTCTTAGATGCAATTCTACTCATTCATAAGTTAACTTAATTTATATTCACTACTAAGTCAACCTAGCTGGTAATTATGCCCTTTCCCAAAATACAATATGGGTCCATTACAATGTGAATATATACATGAATGAAGAAGCAAACACAATAACTTGGTCAATCCCTTTAACCTTTTAATCAAATAAAACTTGTTCAAAAACTCCTATTCAAAACAATTTATTTATTTATGCCATGGTTTTGTTTTTAATTTGAGATTGGGTTATTTGTATTGAAAACTAAGTCTGTAACCTTCAAAACCTTGTTTTCGACCTCACTAGATAACCTCCTTCGAAAGCATATAAATCTCTTTCCAAAACATTAGGCCTCTGCCTTTCAAAACACTTTAAAGCCTCACTTTCAAAACATTTCAAATGTAATAAAGTATTACTTATTAACTCTTAGAAGCATGGCTTCAAAACCATTGAAAGTACCCCTTTTGAAATCTTTGGAAGTATCCATTTCCAAACCGTTGAAAGCCTCTCTTTCGAAACCATTGGGTTTATATTTTAATATATCATTTGGGTCAAAGTGAACACAAATGAAAGTATCTCTTTTGAAAACATTCTTTATCATATAAATATATTGGGGAAAACATGATGGTGTCGGCACCATCACTTTCAAAAGCTTCAAATCATTTAAATCGAAACACTGAAGGATAGCATTGAAACCTCCTTTCGAAGCCATTGCCTTCGAAACTCATGAACCCTTTTGAAAGCATTTAGGAAGTGGCTTAGTATAAGTTTAAAACAAAGGTTACCCTTCAAAAGAATTGATGATTTCAATACATTCGAAAGGCAAAAGAACAACGGTTTGTTTTCGACTTGGTCGGAACCATCATTTTCGATAGAATTCTTTTATAAGCAAGGTTCTCAGTCAAAAGCTCTACTTTTAAACTAAGAAAGGTGGCAACAAGTTCAAAAGCAACTGGGTATTGACTTGATCAAAAGCACCATTCAAAAACAAGGCGGGCGCGCATCTTTTAAAAGTAAACAATGGTTTTGTCTCTATCGAAAGTAAAGTTTTCGATACCCTGCCTTCCGCACTTCACCAATCCACTTCATACCAATCTCATTGATACCATGTGTATTGGTTTCGGCTAGGCCGATTTCCACTAAGATGAAGTGGAAGCAATGGAGTCAAAAGGCACTTCTAAAGGACGCGGAACCAACTTTTCTGGGTAAAAACTGTTTAACGCCAATCAAAGCAAATACTTTCTAACTAACCTGCCACGTGTGAACATCTGATTGGCTGCCTTAACTTTTCAAATTATTTACCAAAACAACTGTCGCTTAATTTCAGATCGAAAACAAGGTTAATTTAACAAATAAGCCCTTCCATTAAGCAAAACCAATTTTGCAAATAATTCTAAAATAATTTAATTTCCATAACAAATCACTTAGGAAAAATCCCCAAAAATTCACTTTTCTCATGTAAGCTAACATATCAATATTTACCTTTGAAAATTCATAATAATCTTTCCATAGCTTGAAAAATTGTCAAAATTATACCTAACTCCAAAATCAAGTTTTGCATAACATATAATTTTTCAATGGCATTCAAGAAACAATTTCAATTGGTTTTGCCCTAAAACTGCATAAAACCTCATTTAAACAATCATGTTTAAATTAAACAAATCATATTCAAGCATATCATCATCCAAAACATCATATAAATGAATTTAATCTTGAATCTAAAAACATATGTTCATAAAACAAAATAGAGATGGTACAAATTATTATGCACCTTGATTATGATAAGGAGATTGGATTGAGATTGAGATTTATTCCCCTAGCTTTAATCCTTAGCTTTACTTTGATTTCTCTTCTCTTTTCTTCCTAGCAATAGTCAGCTCCTCTTACATTTGTATTTTGTTTTTGAATGTGAATAGGAAAAATTAAACGTGTGTGGTGTAGGAACGAGAATATATAAGGGTAAGAGTTTATGTGCGGCTAATTCCTATTTTGCCCCTTTTTTAAATTAATTAACTTAAACCATTCTTAAGCCCAATTAATTAGTAAATTGAGCACGACCCCTTAAGCATTTATTCAAATCTCAATCCTCTTATCGCTTAATATTCACATTATTCTATTTTATTTATCTAATTAAATCTCTTGAATAATGTTATTAAAAATTAGAGGTGTTGCAGGCTCCCCTCCTTAAAGAATTTCGTCCTCAAAATTAAGTAAGGACTAAACACTAAACATAGTAATCATCTGTAACGACTCCCAATAAACGTACTATTCCTACTGACTAGCAATTATCTATATAATTCTAATAAAGACAAACCCTCAAAGCAGATCAAGATAAGTATCTCGAATCATGTCCTCTATTGTCTAAGTACAATCCTTCCCGTTGTTGCTTCACTGAACTTTCACCAACTTGACTATTTTTTTCCTCAATCTTTTCTCATCTCTCGCTACAACCTGAATTGGTTGCCTAACAAAAGTCAAATTAGGCACTATCACTAAATCTTCCAACTCTGTCGGAGGAATAGCAGTCTCTAGATTATGTACATACTTGCGAAGATGAGACACATGAAATACATTATGGACACCTGCCATACTACTCGGCAACTCTACTATGTATGCGAGCTTTCCAATCCTCTCTGTAATCTGGAGCAGACCAACATATCTCGGTGACAATTTTCTAGACTATCTGAACCGTATCACACCCTTCATCGATGATACGATAATGAAAATCCTATCTTCAACTGAGAATTCTAGGTCTTTACGCCTCTTACCTGCGTAACTTTTCTATTTGGATTGAGCTTCCTTCATCCTTTCTCGGATCAAATCAATCTTCTTTGACGCCCTCCTAACCAAATATGGACCAAATACCTATCTATCTTCTATTTCCAATCAACATGCTGGTGACTTGCATGGCCTTCCATGCAAAGCTTCAAAAGGAGCCATTCCAATACTAGTCCGATAACTATTATTAAAGGAAAACTCAGCCAAATGTAGGTGATCTTCCCAAGATCCACTAAATTCCAATACACAAACTCTTAGGAAATGCTCGAGTACTTTATTGACTCCCTTTATCTACCCATCTGTCTAAGGGAGTCATGCGGTACTCATTTTAAGTTTAGTGCCTATCACATCCTGTAGACTTTTCACAACCAGATTTTTCGACGCCCGAAAAATTGGCATCAATACGTCCACTGTATTAAATGCCGAACAATCAAATGCCGAAAAACCAGACCGTAATAGAAAGAAGAAGGAGGTAGAAGAAGATAAAACTAAAAAACAACTGAATCTCACAAAAGCAGCGGAAAAATATATAATAGACAAATGACTGATCTTTATACAAAAAGAACTATATTTGTTTTATACATTACATCATCAGAGTACAATACAATCAATAGTAAAATACAGGACAGTAATATCAACTTGTCCTCACAAAAGCTGACTATACAGCTTATACTGCATAACAGAATATACATCAACTACGTGTGATATTTCTCACCATCCAGCTCATCTCCTGAGCTCCACAACATCCTATCTTGTATTCTATAATACTCGGTCTGACCCGAGAATTATAGTAAAATAACACCCGACGCAGTCTGGAAATCCAGCGTGAGAAAGCACACTCAATTGGATTATTAAAATTTTCAAAATCCTTTTAAAATCAAAGGTATCTCGTAAGACCACGCCACAAATAAACATGTCGGGTTTTTACCTTACGATAACCAAAACATTTCTTATCAAACCCTCTGATATTATAGTCGTGTCTATATACAAATACTTATTCAAATACCGAAATTTTTACATTCATTAAATTCCAGCATAATAGGTATACAAACAAGTCCAAAAGCAAACAAGTCCAATGGCGCTTATTGGAGATTGGGTTTCCATCAATCGCAGGGCCATTGGGATACCGCCCGTCACAGTACCTGGCCTGGATCAAAGTACCGAGGATCCAGCCTAATCCCTTGCAACACAAGACCAGATCTACCCCTTACTGGATAGTCTGAATAAGATCACCCCGCGGTTGGGATCAACAACCGCCCACATAGCCGAACGAAAAGGGACATCTAGACAGGGATAACCTTACCCTAATTGATTGCTAGCCACTTAGCCTTGCTGCACCTCCCCTGTTTTAGCCATTCTCGGTTGATGAGGCTTGAGGCTATGCGTTACTTTTTAGCACACATACACTTAGAATGCTTATCGTCCCCATGACGATGTTCTGATAGCATACGTCCATACAAGTCCGTTCCCGGTCCGAACGGAACCAAAGGCACTACTCCAACTACATCCATTTTGGAATCACCCTCAGGATTAGTAAAGATTAGCCCCTGCACTTCACTGCTCCATCTACGACTCCAAGCTCTTGTCTTCCTCACGAAAACATTCAAACCGGATCGAAGTGGTTTTCGTGAAATTAATCTCGATCCCGTTCTCTTCGAAATTATCAGCGCATTGGCCAATATTGATAGTCGGTTATTTAACTATGATATAACATCCACAAACAACCATCAAGCCTTAATAATTTCCTAAATTATTTATTTCAAAATATCTTCGCAAGATATTTTCTTCACTTCAACCCTTTGAAAATAGTTCAAATCACTTTTTCACTCGCGGAATAAATTTCCACCTAATTGTTTTATTTCCACTGAAAATCACCAAGTCTTAATACTTAGATTTTAAAATAATTTAAATCACTTTATCCAAAATATATACTTTAAAACATTTAAAATAAAAACTACTTAAAACACATTATTAAAAATACTAGTTATGAAATTTTATAATAATTTCACATGTACGACTTAAGCCAAAACTAATTTTAACATAAACTATTATATAGAGTATTAATATTTAATAACCGTCTTTTAAATCAAATACTAGTTATACCTTTAAAATAATTTACTTACATAATTAACTTAATAAATATATACTTAAAATGTTAAAATGATTAAATAAAAATTTCCCTAAAACATTCTTTTTAAATAACTTTAAATTTCTAACTTATATATATATATATATATATATATATATATATCCTTTGAAATTATACTTGGTTTACAGGGAAATACATTTCCATTTCAGTATAATCTATAAAATCCTTTATAAATCCTGCTCGATTTATCCCAATTTAATTTACGTCACAATCCCGTAAATTTCTCTCAACGCTTTAAAAATAAAACCACTTTTTATTTTTAAAACACATTTCCATCTCCTTATAATCACTTTCAAAAATATATACTTAAATTATTTACAAGGCGACTAAAATTACTTAAATAAAATAATACTTAAGAAATTTATAAGAGTTCTAAGTAAAACTTAAACCAAAATTTTATTTTAAATAAAGCCATTATATCAAATATTTATGTTAAAATTCTTTTTTTAAATCATAATGCTAATTTACCTTTAAAAATAATTAACTACCATAATTAAGTTAAATAAATATTTACTTTTCTCTTAAAAATAATTAAAATAATAAATTTCTAAAACATTCTAAATTTTTTTTAAACTTCTAGTTTATACTTTGATATCTTTTCTTTGAAAATATACTTAGTTTTTCTGGAAAAATGTACTTTCCAACTTTTTAAAATAAAATCACCCTTTTATTTTTAAAATGAATTGCACCTTTCCTTATAAATTCTATCGGAATCTATACTTTCAAATTTATCCACTGATAAATATTCCACTTCGTTTATAAACCAGTTTACAAATTTCCATTTCTCACTTTCCTTTAATCACAGTTTCCAAACACTAAATCGATTTCAAACCGATTTCATTGTTTATATTCCCTTTAAAATTTATTACTCTATTTATCCAATTCTCAATAATTATTTACTTAAGAATTTTCATTTCATTTCCTTTAAAAAATCAAAACTTAATATATACATTTTTCCATTTCTCAAAATACCCATATATATTCAGCCAAGCATAGCATTCAATAATTTCAATCCCCAATATAGTTAATATAATCTATCATAAATCATTAAATAAATCACATCGCTGAATATAAAATAAATTCAACATTTTGAGGAAATCGGTTGGATCCCTTCAACCGGTTTTCCTGCATCCACAGATGTTAGCACAATATAAAAATACCAATCCCACTTCGAGGGGTATATCACGGTATAAAGGGTCATCCGCTATTATGCGGGAGCATTGGGTCTCATCCACTATATAATGCGGAAATCAATCACTCTAATATATATATATATATATATATATATATATATATAATATCACATCCAGTCAATTCAATCATTCAATCAATAATTTAAATTTAACTATTTAAAATTAAACGGTAATCCAAATGAGCGAGATTAACTCACCTTTGATTTTTGATTTGCAATCCGATCCATACCGGCTTGATTCTCTATGATTTTAGACCTTATATAGGCATTATATGGATTTTTTAATATTTGAAATAATCAGACAATTCATTACCATTTTATAATTTAATTTAAACTAATTTTCATTTAAAAATCTTTTAGTACTTAGAATAATTAAATAGGTTCATTTAAATCAACCTAGTAAATTTAAAATGTATATATGTACATTTATTCTGTTTTCTTCTTTGAAACTACTCATACAAAAAATAACCTGCATATATATTCTAAAAAAATTAATTTTTTATATAACTCTACGACATCGTTAATTACTATTTTTTAGAATTTACCTACATATATACATATATTTCTGTTTATATGGCTATTTATTACATTTTAGTCTAAAACAGGAATTTTATAACTTACTATAAAATCAGTAGCGTGCCATAAATTTTCTGATCGATATATACGTATTTAAATTAAATTAAGATCAACTTAAAATTTAAAAACCGCTTAACATACAAGATTTCCTTTACTGCAAAAATATATACATATACATATACATATACATACATATATACATACATACATATATATATATATATCTTTGTAAAATAAAAATCTGATTTTTTAAAATCTACCTTTCTAATCTGTATATATTAATTTAACAAAAGAGAATACCTTACTGGCAAACTACCCCAAAATGACAACGACTTCGAGTCGTAATTCCCGTCCAATCGCATTCGACCTACCACCATAAAGCTCGGCCAGAGCTCGTAACTCGACCTAGTCACTGCTCCAAACTGTCAACACACCTCGAGCGTCTCACCGCACCTCCACACTACCCCTAGATCGAACGCGCTGCCACGACCTCGAGCTCACTTAAGTCGCCATCGATCGAAAATCCCAAAGCGAGGGTCGTCTGCTTCTCTTGCCCAACAGTCGCTGCTGCCAAGCCTGCTTCGCGATCCTAACCCATACTCGATTCCGACGTCGCTCGACTTCCCTTCGTATCGCTTCGATTGACAGTGAAGAGAAAAAAAAGTAGCCACGACCCTTTTTCTGAAGGCAGAGGAAGGGTTCGCGACGAACAGGAACGGCCATTATCCTGAGTTCATTTTTTTTCTGTTCGATTTTGTTTTAGAAGGTTAGCAAAAAGAGGGGTTTATCGTTTAACAAAGAATTGATTTTTGAAACAGAAATTAGGAGGAGATGCGTGTTATACTAGGGAGAACACGTGTTTTAAATTTCTTTACGTGTCTGCGCTTGCTACAGTGCTTCAATGCAATTATATTATTTATATTTAAATTTAAATTTAAATCATCTTGAATTCGTAGCTTAAAATTTTTAAAGTCTATCGAGGCGTGCTGCCTGGCATTCATAATGTTATACCCCTATTCCGAACGAAATGGAAAAGGTTTCGAGTCCTAATTCGATCATATGGAGAAGATAGCTTTTTGAACCCAGTTATTATATTGAATTTTCATATAGATTTAAGCGCTTTTACCAATCGTACGATCACACAACAAGTCTAAACGCTATGAAAATTGAAATCCGATAATAATGTACTATTGCGGATCCAATGGAACTAGTTTCGTCGAATTTTGAGATAGTGCCATGGAAGGCTATTTTTAAATGTCAATTTAAACTATATATTTATAAAACTGGACAAATCACCTTTAAAATTCAATTTTAAAACTTTTATTTTCTTCAGTATTGTCAATATAAATTTTACAAGCCTTTGAAATATTTTTAACCAGCTTAAAAATCAAGATTCATTATCTTAACCAATTTCAGTTAGTTAATTCAATAATTAAATTATCCAATAAATCGCGATATTTGAAATTCAAATTGAACATTAACTTTTAAATATGTAAAACCAATTAAATATTCCAATTTCAAATATGCAGAAATTCCGGGTCATCGCATTCCTTCCCCTTAAAAGAATTTCATCCTCGAAATTACTTGTTCGGAAGAATGGTCCAATACCCGTTATTATTTTTCCCAAAACCAAACAGTTTTTGATCAGCACCCAAAACAATCTTTTATTAAAGACACACTAACACCCTTACTAATTTTCCAAACTTTTCCATAGTTCCTAAACAACCTTACTTACTCAACCATTAAAATTATAATTTAAAATCAAATTTTGAATTACCTAAATTTTCTCAAAAAAAATTTAACTTTCTAATTTTTTGAAAAATTTCGCCAGTGTCTCCTTTGCGCAGCTAGCTTGGCACAACTAAAAACTCCCTCTATGGGCCCCCAGATTCAAAAAGAAAACAAAAGCCAAGTGGCTAGATCAGAAAACAATCAAATTTCACACAGAAATTTAAATACATACCTTTTTGTTGAGCAATTCAATTTATCTTCTGAATTCAAAACACCAATTTCCTTTCCTTTAAAGGACTTGTATATCCTACTTAGCAATAATATCCAACTACAAATTTCAAAATCATTTTATTTGCTTTCTTTTCAAAATTTTCAGTATCTATTTCATTCAAGTTTGTACGATGTACACATATCATCCGTATGCAATATCAAATTCAATCGCTCACTCGATCACACAATTTCACTTCCGAACTAGTATCGTCCATCCGACTTCCTGGTGCAGACTCGGATCTGGTTTCTTGATCAGAAACCATCATTCTCCTTGCATAGCCACAAACTATGATAGAGAATTTCCAAAATCAATCAAAAATCCATATCCAGGGTTCGCCGTCGAAAATCGAGTGAAAAATCCCAACTCGGATCGGTATAACTACCTCGAAATTCTATGCTCGAATCTGGATCAAATTGTTATGCGAATAAAATAATATACGTACATCCCACGTATTTTGCCCCAATTGATTATTAACTACATCATTTCTCTTTTATTCACATTTATATATATTTCCATTCACTTATTCACAAATATCTCATTTCACATTTTACTTAATCTTCATCCAAATATTAACTTGGAATATTTTTCCAGTACTAATTTTTACTTGAGAATTTCACCATTTATCATCCTTAAGTTTATTATAAATATTCTATATACTTTAATATTAATTTTTACTTCACCACTTAAGCTTTCACATCTATTTACACTTAACTTAAATTTTCAATTTCATTCTGAATTCAATTTATCTTAATTTATTTCCAACTCAAACTTAATATTGAATTCTATTCACCTTATCTCAAACCCATTCTTAATTAACCATTTCTTCAATTAGTTCCACTTACTAAATTATTCATATCTCAAACACCTTCCATTACCAAACCCTTATTATTTTACTTAGCTTATTTGAACAATTTTTTTGAATTTCACTTACTTAGACAATTAAATCGATTCCAATATTCAGTTTCAATTTTATTTATTTACCAATTAAATTAGTTTGTTCATTCACACATTAATTTCCAACTTAATGAATTTTTATTTCAATGGCCACGTTACTTACTCTTCTTATATTTTCTTTAAATTAGTTCCATTAATTAATTCGTTCTAATCGGATTCAATTTCAAATCTGTTAAATTTACTAATTTTATTTATCACTTCACTCCAAATTTAAACATTATTCAAATGTTCAGTTCCAATTTCCTTTTAGTTACATCCAAATAAATTTTCTCATTCACAAATTTATCCCCAATTTCCATAAACATTTTAAATAAGATTCCAGATCTTTTAAACAATTACTCAACATTTCGAAATCATTTTTGAAATCAATCATGTACATAATTCCTTTGCATATCAAATTATCCTTTGAATTTTAAAACTAAACCCAGTTTTGTAACAACTCTAATTTAAAACATTTTGGTAGCAATTCCTCTCTTAGAAACTCGAAAATGAATATCGATGATGTTGCAGTCATCACCGAAGTTATTTTCTAGCGACCAAAGTGAGTTGATGGCTTAAAAACCCTTTTCAAATATATTTATATTCCAAATCTCACCAGATTTCAAATCCTATTCAAAAAATATCTTTGAAATAATATCACTATTATTTCTCCAAAACCATTGAAAATCATTTTCAACTCAAAGGAGTTTACTTACAAAATTTGGAATTCCAAATCCTTTCAAATCTCTATTCAAATATCACTCTGGAATTTTATTCTATTATAAATCACGTTTATAATTCACATTTTAAAAATCCCCTTCTACTAATGAATTTATTTCCTTATCCTTTGGTTATTACCTTAATTTCTTATTCAATTTCCATATAACAATGATAATAATTTAATATTATCACTTCTTAGCAACCAAGCAACGATTTATAACTATAATAATTTAAAAAAAATATTTCTTTATATACAAAAATAATTTGGGAAAAATTATTTCATTTAGCCACTTTTAAAAACAATACTATGCCGGTTTGCCTGGTTTAAGAGTTTAGAAATCCCTATCGACACAGTTATCTAGACTGCACCGACCAGAATTTATAAACACTCAACCGCAAATGTCGACACAATATAAAACAATTTATATTCACTAAAAAATACACACTCATATCTATTAATAAACTCAAACTCATTCTTAGAGTACTACGGACTCTATTTCTAATGAGTAATCTCCACCAAAGCCAAGGTTCCGCTTAACCTTCAGCTCTGATATCAACTATCACGACCACATTTTTCGATGCCCGAAAAATCAACATCGATACGTCCACTGTATTAAATGCAGAACAATCGAATGTTGGAAAACCTGACCGTAAGAGAAAGAGAAGGATGTGGAAGAAGAGAAAACTAAACAACAACAGAATCTCACAAACGCAGCGGAAAAATATGTAATAGGCAAATGACCGATCTTTATACAAAAGGAACTATATCTGTTATATACATTACATCATCATACTACAATACAATCAATAGCAAAATACTGGACTGTTATATCAACTTGTCCTCACAAAAGCTGACTATACAGCTTATACCGCACAGCGGAATATACATCAAGTATGTGTGATACGTCTCGCCATCCAGCTCGTCTCCTGAGCTCCACAACATCCTATCTTGTATTTATAATACTCGGTTTGATCCGAGCATTATAGTAAAATAACATCTGAGTCAATCTGGCAAACCAGCGTGAGAAAACACACTCAATTGGATTGTTAAAGTTTTCAAAATCCTTTTGAAATCAAAGGTATCTCGTAAAACCATGCCACAAACAAACATGTTGAGTTATTACCTTACGATAACCAAAATATTTGTTATCAAATCCTCTGATATTATACAATGTCTATATACATATACTTATTCAAATAGCCGAAGATGTTACATTCATTGAATTCCAGCATAATAGGCATACAAATAAGTCTGAAGGCACTTATTGGAGATTAGGTTTCCATCAATGGTAGGGCTATTGGGGTACCGCCCGTTACAGTACCAGGTCTAGATCAGAGTACCGAGGATCCACCCTGATCCCCTGCAACACAAGACCAGAGCTACCCCTTACTGGATAGTCCGAACAAGATCACCCCATAGTTGGGATCAGCAACCGCCCACACAGCCGAATAAAAAGGGACATCTAAACAGGGATGACATTACCCAAATTGGTTGCTAGCCACTTAGCCTTGCTGCACCTCCCATATTTTAGCCATTCCTGGTTGATGAGGCTTGAGGCTATGCGTTACCGTTTTAGCACACATACACTTAGAATGCTCATCGTCCCCTTGACGATGTTCTGATAGCATTCATCCATACAAGTCCGTTCCCGGTCCGAACGAAACCGAATGCACTACTCTTACTATATCCGTTTTGGAATCACCCTCAGGATTAGTAGCGATTAGCCCTTGCACTTCACTGCTCTCGACTCCAAGCTCTTGTCTTCCTCGTGAAAGCGTTCTAACCGAATCGAAGTGGTTTTCAAGAAATTAATCTTGATCTCAGTCTCTTTGAAACGATTAGCGCATTGGCCAATATTGATAGTCGGTTATTTAACTATCATATAACATCCATAAACAACCATTAGGCCTTAATAATTTCTCAAATTATTTATTTCAAAATATCTTCGCAAGATATTTTCTTCACTTCAACCCTTCGAAAATAATTGAAATCACTTTTTCACTCGCGGAATAAATTTCCACCAATTGTTTTATTAACACTGAAAATACCAAATCATAATACTTAGATTTTAAAATAATTTAAATAACTTTATCCAAAAATATATACTTTAAAGCATTTAAAGTAAAAACTACTTAAAACACTTTATTAAAAATATTAGTTACGAAATTTTATACTAATTTCTCATGTAAAACTTAAGCCAAAACTAATTTTAAAATAAACTATTAGATAAAGTATAAATATTTAATAACTATCTTTTAAATCAAATGCTAGTTAAACCATTAAAATAATTTACTTATATAATTAACTTAGTAAATATTTGCTTAAAATGTTAAAACGATTAATAAAATTTCCCTAGAACATTCTTTTTAAATAACTTTAAACTTCCAACTTATATGTATATATAAATCTCCTTTGAAAATATACTTGGTTTTATAGGTAAATACATTTCCATTTCAGTATAATCCATAAAATCCTTTATAAATCCTGCTCGATTTATCCCAATTTAATTTACGCCCCAATCCCGTAAATTCCTTTCAACACTTTAAAAATAAAACACTTTTTATTTTTAAAACACATTTCCATCACCTTATTATCACTTAAAAAATATATACTTAAATTATTTACATTAAGGCTACTAAAATTAATTAAATAAAATAATACTTAAGAAATTTATAAGACTTTTGAGTAAAACTTAAAACAAAATTTCCTTTAAAATAAAGTTATTATATCAAATGTTTATGTTAAAATTCTTTTTTTTGAATCATAATACTAATTTACCTTTAAAAATAATTAACTACCATAATTAACTTAAATAATATTTACTTTCCTCTTAGAAATAATTAAAATAATAAATTTCTAAAACATTCGAAAAAAACATTTTAAACTTCTAGTTTATACTTTGATATCTTTTCTTTGAAAATATATGTAGTTTTCCAGGAAAAATTTACTTTCCAACTTTTAAAAATAAAATCACCCTTTTATTTTCAAATTGAATTGCACCTTTCCTTATAAATTCCATTGAAATCTATACTTTCAAATTTATCCACTGATAAACATTCCACTTCATTTATAAAACAGTTTACAAATATCCATTTCTCATTTTCCTTTAATCACAGCTTCCAAAACACTAAACCGATTTCAAACCAATTTCCTGGTTTAAATTCCCTTTAAAATTTATTATCAATTTACCCAATTCCTAATAATTATTTACTTAAGAATTTTCTTTTCATTTCCTTTAAAAAATCCAAATTTAATATATACATTTTCCCATTTCTCAAAATACCGATATATATTCAGCCAAGCATAGCATTCAATAATTTCAATCCTCAATATAATTAATATAATCTATCACAGATCATCAAATAAATCACATCGTTGAATATAAAATAAATTCAATGTTTTATGGAATCCATTTAGATCCCTCCAACCTATTTCCCTGCATCCACAGATGTTAGCACAATATAAAAATACCAATCCCACTTCGAGGGGGATGTCGCAGTATAAAGGGTCATCCGCTATTATGCAGGGGCGCATATGGTCTCATCCGCTATATAATGCGGGAATCAATCACTCCAATATATATATATATATATATATATATATATATATATATGTCACATCCAGTCAATTCAATCATTCAATCAATAATTTAACTTTATCTATTTAAACTTAAATGGTAATCCAAATGAGTGAGATATCTCACCTTTGATTTTTGATTTGCAATCCATCCACACCGGCTTGATTCTCCACGATTTAAGACCTTGTATAGGCATTATATGGATTTGTTATTATTTGAAATAATCAGACAATTCATTACCATTTAATAATTTAATTTAAACTAATTTTACTTTCAAAATCTTTTAGTACTTGGAATAATTAAATAGGTTCATTTAAACCAACCTAGTAAATTTAAAATGTATATTTATTTTATTTTCTTCTTTGAAACTGCTCATACTAAAAATAACCTGCATATATACTCTAAAAAAACTAATTTTTTATATAACTCTACGACATCCTTAATTACTATATTTTTTAAATTTACCTATATATATACACATATATTTCTATTTATATACCTATTTATTACATTTAAATCTAAAACAGGAATTTTATAACTTACTGTAAAATCAGTACCGTGCCATAAATTTTCTGACCTACATATACGTATTTAAATAAAATTAAGATCAAAATAAAATTTAAAAACCGCTTAACATATAATATTTCCTTTACCGTATATATATATATATATATGTCTTTGTAAAGTAAAATTCTGATTTTTAAAATCTACCTTTCTATTCTGTATATATTAATTTAACAAAAGAGAATACCTTATTGGCGAACTACCCCAAAATGACAACAACTTCGAGTCGCAACTCCCCTCCAATCGCATGCGACCCACAACCATAAAGCTCGACCAGATCTCGCAACTCGAGCTAGTCACTTCTCCAAACCCTCGACACTCCTTGAGCATCTCGCCGCACATCCACACTACCCCTTGATCAAATGCGCTACCACGAACTCGAGCTCCCTTAAGTCGCCGTCGATCAAAAACCCCAAAGCGAGAGTCATCTGCCTCTCCTCTTGCCCAACCTTCGTTGCTGCCAAGCCTGCTTCGCGACCCTAACCCATACTCGATTCCGACGTCGCTCGACTTCCCTTCGTATCACTTCGATTGATAGAGATGAGAAAAAAAGTAGCCGCAACCTTTTTCTTGAACATAGAGGAAGGGTTCTCGACGAACAGGAAAGCGAGCATTATCCTGAGTTCGTTTTTTTTCTGTTCAATTTTGTTTTAGAAGATGAGAAAAAAGAGGGGTTTATCGTTTAACAAAGAATCGATTTTTGAAACAGAAGTTAGGAGTAGAAGCGTGTTATACTAGGGAGAACACGTATTTTAAATTTCTTTACGTGTCTAAGCTTGCTACAGTGTTTCAATGCAATTATGTTATGTACATTTAAATTTAAATTCAAATTTAAATCGTCTTGAATTCTTAGCTTAAATTTTTTACATCCTATCGAGGCATGCTGCCAGGCGTTCATACTATTATACCCCTATTCCGAATAAAATGGAAAAGGTTTCGAGTCCTGATTCGATCGTATGGAGAAGATAGCTTTTTGAACCCAGTTATTATATTGAATTTTCGATATAGATTTCAGCGCGTTTACCTATCGATCACACAACAACTCTAAACGTTACAAAAATTGAAATCCGATAGTAATACACTATTACGGATCTAATGAAACCGGTTTCATCGAATTCTAAGATTGACTCTCAGAAGGCTATTTTTAAATGTCAATTTAAACTATATTTTTAAAACTGGACAAATCACCTTTAAAATTCAATTTTAAAACTTTTATTATCTTCAGTGTTATCGATATAATTTTACAAGCCTTTGAAATATTTTTAACCAGCTTGAAAACCAAGATTCACTATCTTAACCAATTTCTAGTTATTTAATTCAATAATTAAATTATCCAATAAATAACGAATTTGAAATTCAAGTTAAACATTAACTTTTAAATATTTAAAATCAATTAAATATTCCAATTTCAAATATCCAGAAATTTGGAGTCATCATAAGACTCCTCCAGAATTCACTAGTGAACAAAGCATCTCTGTCGCTAACTATGCTACTAAGAATCTCATGTAGTCTAACTATGTTTTCATGAACAACTTAGCCAAAACAGGTGCCGTCTTGGTTGACTTAACTGGAATGAAATGCGCACACTTGGTCAACCAATCCACTAAATCCATATATTTTCATTTTCTCATTTGATCTTGGCAACACGTCTATAAAATCCATGAACATCGAATCCCATTTTCAAACTGGAATCTCTAAAGGCTGAAGCAATCTACTCGACTTCTGATGTTCTGCTTTCACTTATTAACAATTTGCACACCGCCTAACCCACAAGCCAACATCCCTTTTCATACCTTTCCAATAGAGGCTCCTCTTCATATCTTGATACATCTTGGTTCCTTTAAGATGAATCATAAACTTTGACTAATGACACTCTCTAAGAACTTCTTTCCTCAAGTTCTCCAGATTCGAAACACACAATCATCCTTCTTTCTCAACCACCCTCTTTGGTCAACACTAAATCCCTTTAGATCATCGATCTCATCTTCAATCTCGAGTCTTTTGATCTTCTTGGCTAATAATGGATCCTTCTTCTACTTAGAAGCAATTTCCTCGATCAACACTGGTCGAACTTCTAAACAGGACATCACGACAGTACTCTGAGTAGAACTAGAAATCGATCTTAACTGCGCATTACAAGTAGTCAAAGCTTCTAAACCCTTCCATTCTGCCAACATATCTAACACTACATTCTGATGTCTTCTACAAAGCGCATCTGCTAGTTTATTACCTTTCCCTAGGGTATATTCTATACCAAAATCATAAGAAGCCAAAAACTCCCGTCACCTTTGCTATCTCATATTCACTCCTTTTGAGAGAATAAGTATCTTAAAGACCTATGATCTGTGTATAGTTCAAATCTCTCACTTAAGAGATAATGCCTCCAAATCTTTAATGCGAAGATCACCATAGCCAACTCCAAATAATGAGTACGATATCTCACTTCATGCAAGCTAAGATGTCGTGAAGCGTAGACAATCACTTTACCCTTCTGCATCAACATAGCTTCCAAGCCAGTTCCGCATGCATCAGTATCACCACCAACCCTTGGTTTCCGTCAGGAACTACTAACACTGGTGCATTGGTCAACAAGTGCTTTAACTTAAGGAATGCTTCCTCACAATTGTCAGACCAAACAAACTTCACCTCCTTCCTAGTTAGCTTAGTCAAAGGCGCTGCTACATGCGAGAAATCCTTGATGAATATCCGGTAAAAGTCCAAGAAAAATTCTAATATCTGTAACGACCCGCAAATCCGTACCCCTTGAGTCAACACTATTCTACATCAATCAACTCAAAATGTACGGAAATACGAACCATTTGGGTTAAAGAAGAAGAGGTAGACGAAGAAAATAGAAAACAACATCAGAGTCTAACCATCGCAGCGGAATAAAATATAATAGATATTCAATGATTTTTACACAAAAAAAATACTATATCTGTTTATACATACATTATCAGAGTACATCATCAGAGTTCAACAACATCAATAACATACAATTGGATGCACAGCGGAATAATAATAGCAAGTACAGAAGTACGTATCGCCATCCAGCTCGTCTCCTGTGCTCCATAGCATCGTTTCCTGCATTCTGTAATACTCGGTCTGACCCGAGCATCATAGTTAAATAACACCCGAGTCAATCTGGAATACCAGCGTGAGAAAACGATACTCAAATTGATTATTAAAGTTTCAAAACTCCTTTTGAAAACAAAAGCATCTCGTAAGACCACGCCACAAATAAACATGTCGGGTTTTTACCTTACGATAGCTAAAACACTTTCTATTAAATCCTCTGATATTATAACAGGGTCTATTTACAAATACTTATAAAATAGCCGAAATTGTTGCATTCATTAAATTCTAGCTACTAGCCACAAAGTGGGTAACACAAACAAAACTCATAAAGGCACGTAGAGAGAATGAATTTCCAACTAATGACTAGGCACTGGGGTACCACCTGTCACGGTACGTGGCTTAGATCATAGTACCGAGGATCACTCCCGACCCCCAGCAACACAAGACCGGGAGTATCCCTTACTGGATAATCCCGAGTAAGATCACCCCATGGTTGTGATCAGCAACCGCACCACTAAGCCTAAATAAAAGGGACATCAAGACAGGGATGACCTCACCTTGAAGTGGGTGCTACCCACCTAGCATTACTGCATAACCCCTGATTTTTACTCTTTCCCTGTTGATGAGGCTTGAGGATAACGTTACCTTTTAGATCGTTTCACTTAGAATTCCCATCGTCCACCTGACGATGTTCCGAAAGCATTCATCCATACAAGTCCGTCCTGGGTTCGAACGGAACCGAAGGCACTATTCCTACTACATCCGTTTTGGAAATATCCTCAGGATTAGTAGCGACTAGCCCTTGCACTTCACTGCTCCATCTTCGACTCCGAACTCGTTTTTCCACGAAAACGTACAAACCGGATCGAAGTGGTTTTCGAGAAATTAATACCGATCCCGGTCTCTTCGAAACTATCAGCGCATTTGGCCAATATTGATAATCGGTTATTTAACTATCAATTAACATTCACAACAACCATCCAACATAAATAATTTCACCAAATTATTTGTTAAACTCAAATTGTCTTCACAAGATATATTTCCACTTTTTAACCCTTTGAAAATAGTTTCAAACAATACTCTTCTCATGAAATGAATTTTCAAATATTTATTTCCACTGGAAACACCAAGTATAAAGCTTTAGATTTTAAAGTAATTTAAAACACTTTATAAATAAAATATATATTTTAACATTTAGATTGAAAACTACTTCAATACTTTATTAAAAATATACACTTTAGGAATATTTAAAATGAGGTTGCTTTTATAAAATATAAAACTAGATTTTCTCTTTTAAAACAAATACCAAGTCACTTTTAAATAATTACCGCTATAATAGAATAAAAGAAAATACTTACTTTAGAATTTAAATATTTAGAAATAATAAATTTTCCAAAACTTGCTTTTTAAAACAACTTTAAAACCTTTAACTTATATTTAAAAAAATTCTTTGAAAACGTACTTGGTTATCCAGGGAGAATTTCCAATTTCAATCACTTAAATCAATTTTCCAAATTGATTTCAAATTTACTCCATTTGAAATAAATTTCTTTACATTCTCAATTCATTTCAAAATTCGTTAATTATGGACTTTATTATTATTATTATTATTATTATTTTCCATTTGATTTTAAATCTTTTAACTGAAATATACAAATTTCAAAATTTTCCCAATTTCTTCTTTATTCTTTTTAAAATTTAAATCTTAAATTTAAAATAAATGCTTTGTTCTTTTAAATAACAACACTGAAGTTTAAAATTCATTAACTTTCTGTTTATTCAAAATTTCCTTTCATACACGGAATTGTTTATTAGACTTTTAAAACCACTAATATTCTTATCCAGTTCATTTTTAATTTATTTAAATTCTCGATAATTATTCCACTTACAAATTCTCTTCCTTTTATTTTAAAAAATCCAATTCCATACATTTTGATAACTCATGTATCGGAATATATTCAAGTAAACCATTGCATTCAATATTCCAATAAAATTCATCGCAGAATATAAAATAATCATGACAGAGAATATTAAATAATTTAAATAAATGTTAAGGAATCCAGTTGGATCCCTCCAACCTGTTTCCCTGCATCCACAGATGTTAGCTCAACATAAAATACCAATTCCACTTCGAGGTGGAATATCGCGGTATATGGGTTTTAAATAAAATATCATTCGCTATTATGCGGCGCATAGGGTCTCATCCGCTATAAAGTGCGGGAAATCAATCATTCCAAGATATATTATATACTACTATATATAATATTGCACGTCCAATCAATCAATCATTCAACCAATTATTAAAATTTAACCATTTAAATTAAAATTATAACCAGATGAGTGAGGTTAACTCACCTTTGATTTTCATTTGCAATCCACTTCAATATTGCCTTGGTTTACCAGATTTGACCTTGAATAATCAATTTATACGGCTTTGTTAATAATTTGAATTAACCAAACAATTGTATTATCATTTATTAAATCAAGTAACTAAGAAATTTAGTTTAAACTGATAATTTCCCATCCAAAAATAATTTATATATGCCAAAACTTATGTATATGCATATTTTCTGCTTTTAACCTTATATATACATATACATACATATATATTTTTATAAAGTCTAATAAAATACAATCTCCTTTTTAACCTATATATTAAAACAAATTTATCTTGTTACAGTAAACTATAAAATTTAAAAATCATTTTTATTATTATCATCCTATGAATCGAAAAATTTCCTATATAAAATTTAAATCAAACAACCCTAAATTTTATTTTTATTTATTTATATAAAACAAAATAAATTTATAGTCATTTTACTGTAATAATCTTTTTTTTGATATATATATTCTTCTCAAACAGGAATAAATTAAATAAACCGAAAATACCAACTCACCTTGATCGCTCGAACTCACGGCACTCCATCTCGAAGCTCACGCAAACAGAAACCCTAGCCTCTCGCGCCATCATCTCTACGTCACCGCTGATGAAGTCACACACGAGATGCTCAGATCCTCTCAAACTCGCGACGCCTTCGAGCTACGTACCCCGTCCTCGCGCAAATTGAATCGCCGCCTCCCTCGGCTTCCTCCACGTTGCCACGATTTCCACCATCGCTCGTGCTCGAGTACGAATTTGCAACATCGCACCAGAACTCCAATCGAACCACCCACGAACATGCAGCCTTCAACCCTAGCACGCTCGAACGCCAATCGATTAACACCTCCAACTATTTCGAGCTTCACCGCCATCATCGTGAAGCCTCACCTCACAACGTCAAGCCCTCGAATCGCGACTCGAGATTTCCAGGCAGGCCGAGGTCAAATCGATAAGGATTCGTGAATAGGGGATGCCGAACGAGGCTCGGCCATTGATTTAATTTTTTTTTTTTTTGTGAATCGACTCTCGGTCGAATTTGAAAACGAGGAAGAGGATATGAATGATTTTAGATCGGCCCTTATTGTGTTTTGTTTTTTTCAAACGCGGCTGAAAGCTTCCTCTTGAAGCTTCTTTTTTTTCGGCTGTTAATATTAAAGAGGGGAAAGTTTTTGGAGACACTTTTCTACAGTGTTTTGAGTAGAAAGCAAAAAAATTCTGACGTTTAGTTTATTTGACCAATCAAGGTATATGATATTTTTAAATTTAAATCGTCTCAAATTTTCGATAAAGATTTAAGCGCGTTTATATGATGTATGCTCACACAACAACTCCAAACACTACGAAAATTGAAATCCGATAATAATATAATATTACTGATCCAATGGAACTGGTTTCGTCGAAATCCGAGACTGTGCCTCGAAAGGCTATTTTTAAATTCAATTTAAACGATATAAATTCAAAACTGAACAAAACACTTTCAAAATTAATTCTTAACACTTTTACTATCTTCAGTATTATCAATATAAAGTTTACAAGCCTTCAAATTATCTTTAACAAGCTTAAAACTCCATATTCAACATTTTACCCAACTTTAAATTATTTAATTCAATAATTTAATTATCAGATAAATAGTGATATTTGAATTCAAGTTAAAAATTAGCTTTAAAATATTTAAAATCAATTAAATATTCCAATTTTAGATGTCCAAAAATTCCGAGTCGTCACATTATCACTCACCGTGTTTGGTCTCTTCCAATTATTAACATCTTCAATATTATCTGGACAGATTGATGGGCCCTTCTCTTAAACCACGTGACCAAGAAACTTAATCTCTTTCTTTCAAAAATGACACTTGGAGCACTTCTCTTAAGCTGATGCTGCCTCAACACCTCAAGCACAACTCTAAGATGATCTTCATGCTCTCTTGTATCCTTAAAGCATACCAAAATGTCATCTATGAACACCAACTTGAATCTGTCCAAATACTCTCGGAAGACTCGGTTCATCAAATCCACGAAGAAAACAGGTGCATTTGTTAACCCGAATGGCATTACTAACAACTCGTATGAACCAAATCTAGTCTGGAATGCTGTCAAAGGAATGTTATCCCCTGCCACTCTTAACTAATGCAAACCCGTCACCAAATCCAATCGGGAAAACACTATGGTTCCATACAACTGATCAAATAGATCATCTATTCTCGGTAAAGGATACTTATTCTTTCTCGTCCTCTCGCTCAGCTTATGAAATCGATACACATACTCAAGACCCATCTGGTTTCTTCACGAATACCACGGCTACTCCCCAAGGAGAAATGCTTGGTCTAATAAAATTACTTCTTTTCAGTAGTAGGTGTCTTCCCACTAGGTGGTCTACTTATAGATTCAGCTCCTAGCACAAGATCTATCCGAAACTCAACAGCTTGTTTCGATAGTTGTCCTGTGACTGGCTCGAAGACATCTACAAACTCTTTTGCTACTCGAACCCGACTTAGCTCTTCTCTCTCTTCCATTGCACTTAAAAAGGCACAACTACTCTGGTCAGAATTCTCTACTGGGAATATAATTCAGTTATGACTATTAGGGTGTCTAACGGATATCTCCCTATCTTGGAAAATATTTTGGCCTCATACCTTCTCAACCAATCCATTCCCAAAATGACTCCAAAATCTACGAAATCGAAAACATACAAACTTCATGCAAACTTATGACCTAACAAATCAAGTTCTAACTGGTCATATCTCTTCCCTAGAGTTGCATATTATGTTGCCCCACCTTGAGACCCACATTAATAAAGAGAATTACTTTGTACTTCTGTCTGCTAATGTGAAGAATAGGGCTGGTTAAGGGTGACCACCATAGTATTGCATTAGATAATTTCATCTGGAGTATTCGACATACTTAATTCCTATCTAATACACTACTATGATGGCTATAGGATCAATTCAAAAACAAAATATAATAACTACAACAATCACAAGTCACAGAACAACAACACAAAAATGATATACATATACATACATCAAATATCATACAACACGTCACAAGTGGCATTTGACCACCATATATATACATACATCCCCCACAAAAAAATATACATCACAAGTTTCCAATAAAAGACTACAACACAAAAAGTATGCTATAACCAAAGACGATGGTGGAGTCCAAATGGTAAAGCAAGCTAAGAGTCCAATTACCTAACCTATAACCCGGTCCGACTCGAGTAATAAATACAACTGTTAAGTAGCTAGAACTCGATATTAGTATAAGATAAGAGGAATATAATTGCATAAGGGAACTCTTACTTTAGTTATAAAGGAATGATATACAAGTATAGCTCAAATGCAATGCCATGGAATAGATTCATTAAAGGTTGCCGTGTGAATAGGTTTAGTTCAACATAAGAAATCCATATTCAAGGGCATTCAATATAAATGCAAGTAAACATTCAAAAAAAATATAAGAGAACCTTATTAAAATTACAACTCGAATCTCATAGAACTCTCGTAAGGAGTTCAAAACTCATAAAAACGAAATCATCCTATAAAACATCTAATGTAGCACTAGTCTATCGATGCAACAAAATCTCAAATTGGTGAAATCGTATAATACTCGAAAAACTCAGAAAACCCAGATTGGCCAGATCCATGGTTGCAAAGCCGAAGCAACGCTGTATGTGCCAAACTATTGTCCAGTGCTATTTATAATTTAGGTACCTAACTCGTGGACTCGAAGGTCATACTCGTGGTGACCGAAGTCACATAACTCGTGCTGACCGAAGTCACATAACTCAGATGACCCGAAGGTCTGTAACACTAGCATACTCGTGGATGTGTCACAAACTCTCAAAAAGGAGCCCGAAATGTGTTAATGTGCGTCTCATACCACACGTTCGCACCCGACGGTTTACTAACCGCTAGTTAACTCCACATCATAAAAATTAAATCTCAAATCTCAGAAATCTCAGAGTATTTATATATCTTGCCCCATATCATCGGAAAGTGCAAATAAATCTCATAGTGGTTTCTCATAAATCATAATTCTCGAAAAGGGAAATCTCATCTCAAGACTCGCCTCGTCTCATCGGCAAGTAAAATAACATATATAAGTGGTTCTAATCGAATATTACTCTTATAAAAGGAGATCTCGAACCTCTCAACTTGCCAAATATTGGCTAACTCAGATAATCCCTATAATAGGAATTATAAAGCTCAATTATCAACCAAAAACAAAATACTTAAGAGGTTTCGACCGTACAAGTCTGGAAATAACTGAAAAGGTAAAATCACGTGTCTCATACCACGTGTTTTAATAAATTGTTTAATCCTTTTTGTCATACGTCCGAAAATGTAAAAATAGTATATATTATTTATAAAATAATTTATTTGAGAAAACGGAATTTTAAAATAATTTTCTAAAATCATTTTGAAGGCATTTTATTGGAAAATTCACTTTATTATAGGAAATAATTATATTTAAAATAATTTGATAATAATTTAAAAATATATTATAATAATGATTTCAAAAGGCAAGTTATTTAGAAATTTTCCAGAGTTTTATTTGAAAGAAATAGTGCTTGAAAATCAAGAAAACCATTGAAAATACACCCAAGTCAATATTCAAATTCAAATCGAATTTAAATTTTTTTTTTAATGTCAAGTTCCTTCAAAACATAGCTAATCCTCTGATGGACATCATAGCCCATAAGTACCATCAAAGTCATCCCAAAATTTGCATCAAAACAAGCAACAAAATCATTACAATTTCAAGGCAAATACTTCAAAACAAGCTACAAAGGCATTGGAACAAACGACCACAAATGCACGCACCTAGGCCAACTAGGAGTAGACCAAGCCAAGAGGCCAGGACGACCTGGTGCTTGCTTGGTCGACCGCCAGGTTGACCCAGGCTATAGATCTGTTTTCCTGGGTGTTTTCTACTCCGTTGTCAAATTTGTTCACCAGATTAGCATAGCAAATGATCAAGTTTTGCAGCGAAAATTGACATGCATAGAGTTTGACAACTGAACTACAACTCGAAAAAGATCTGATAGCAATTTCACTAAAAATCAAATAGATATTGGTGCTCAAAGTAGCAACCGAAAAAAACTAAGAAACAACTAGCAGACATAATTTCATATACGTTAAACGAATTAGCTAAAATTTTCGCAGGAAATTTATTTTCCAGCTAGCAATTTGTGATCTTGAATTCACCTTGATGATTTAGTAGCATTTAGGTTGCAAGCAACGAAATTTGAGGAAGATAGAAGCTCTAGGAACCTGTAGAAGCTTGAAAACAGACATGCAAACAAACAAAAGCAAATTACAGACAATTCATATCTTAATTCAAAGGTTTTTGGTGAAAACTTTTGGTATTGGATGGAGATTACCTTATATGATCTTATTTAGGTGGATTTCTTCTTCAATTTGCAGTAAATTGGAGCGGAAATTGATTTTTAGTAGAAGACAGCCATTGTTTTTCTTTATTCTTTACTGTATGTTTATTTCTTAGAGAAGGAAGAAGAGAAACTAACGTACAGTTAGTTTTATCGAGCCAGAAAACTCTAGAGATTAGGCTAATGGATCCAATATCTATCCAATTAAGCCCAAGAGCAAAATTACTTAGTGAAAATCAAGGCTATGTACATGTTAGCCTATATTATCACAATATACTCACATTTCTCGATATAAACTCAAACAAAAATGTATGCAACCAATTGTTATGAAACAAAAATTGTTATCTACACAAAATAAAATTTATTTCAACAATAAAAAGTTATTCTTATAAATAAAACCATATATTTGACAATATTTTACAATTTGCACAATTTTAGTGTAAAACACTAATTTTAAAGCATAACTTGTTCAAAAATCATTTCTTTGTCAAATAAATTATAATAAAACATTATAAGTCTTTTAAAACAACAAAATATTATTTTCAAACAATATTTCATCTTTTATTTTAATAAAATACATATTTTCTACATATTTCTCCTTTTATATTCAATAAAAGGCTAATATGTGCAATAATTACCAATATTATTACATTGACTCAATTGAAATCAATAAATGATTATTTTCACTCCAAATTCTCAAAATAAAGTTTCTAAATCTCTATTTCCATCAATTTATATTTATTTCAACAATTAAATGTTGAAATATATCACTTGATTCATTTACTAACTCAAATTTACCTAAATTCCATTATTTTCCATTTATTAATTCAAAGTAAATAAAACTCCATATTTATACTCAAATCACATTGTTTATTTGAAATAAAAAATTTAAATAAAATTTATTTTCTCCATTTTGTTGTCAATATTAAATTATAATTAACATTATAATCTAATATCATAGGTAATCACCAATTCCAGGTTGTTACACATATCCTCCTATTAGATTCGCAACCCTTAAGGAAGTAAAAAGGTATGTGGACTCTAAGCATAACCTATGAACCAAACACTGAGATATAAATGAATGTAATGCACTGGCATCAAATAGTATCCTAACTAGTATACTCTGAATCAAAAACTTACCTTCCATCACAATTTTCCCTTTTTCGGCTTTAGTTGGCTTAGCAGGTGATCCAACAGCAAAAACCTTTCCCTTGTCCACCCTAATCAGTTCTGGACACTGATTTTTATAATGTCCAACCCGATCACAATTGAAGCACTTCACATTCTTCTTATCTGCACCCTTCTTCCCTTGCCAGATCGGCACTCATTTGCATAATGACCCTTCTTGTCACACTTGTAGCAACCTAAATCAGACTTTGCCTTCTTGATAGCATCTCCCTTCTGGGCCCCTTCTTAAAGAACTTTCTCTTCTTTCCCTGAGAACCTTGGGTTTCAATTGGCTTCTCTCTAGCACAAATAGAAAGCATCTCCTCATGGTGAATTACCATCTCCACAAACACATTACAAGGATCACGGATATATGTCAGGGTCACCCTAGCAAGCTTAGGTCTCAAACCCCAAATGAACCTCTCATTTATCCTAATGTCGTTATCTATAGTAGCATACCCATATCGAGACAGCTCATCAAACTTGGTGGCGTATTCGATAACCAACATATCTCCCTAAACTAGATCCATAAACTTTCTCGTCAATGCCAACCTAGCAACCTCAGATAAATACCTCTATTCAAATCTCCTTCTAAATTCAGCCCATGTTAGCTCTTCGACCGGAACTCTGGTAGTAACACTATTCCACCAATGAAGTGCCGACCCTTGTAACTATCTAGAGGCCAACCTTCTCTTCTGCTCATCATCTAAACCCAAATCAACAAAGATATGCTCATAATGCAATAACCAATTATCTACCTCTATAGCATCCTCATTTCCCATAAATGGCTTTCAACCAAGACTGGTGTAATCTTTTCTCAACCGAGATTTTCGTTGGTTGTGGTGCTTTCTCCACCGAGATTTCCTCTTCTATTTCCTGCTTCCGTATCTTCTTTCTTGCAAATCTGCATACGAGTCTTAGTATGATACAGTAGAACGGTCTAAGAGAGAGGGGAATACAAGTACGTTACTATAGCGTTATCCCAATCCCCGATCATATTTTTGATTCATTGGATTATGTTTTAAAAAGTTTTAGGTTTAGCTTTTCTTTTAAGTTTTCATAAACCTAAGCTCTGATACCAACTTGAATCATCCCCCTACTTGGAGGTCCAAAACTAAAGGCTACGGATGCTGTAGTCATCCATAGATATTAATCATCGACGACCAAATATGGCAATGTTAGATACATTGGTAAAGAGAAACACATGAATATGGAAAAAAATTAAAACATCGAACAAGTTACACATTCCATTAAAACATTTCAAATTCATTACATAATCCCACAATCGTTAACCATGTTCATAGAAAATATAATTATTACAACATACGCCAAGGGCGACATATGAAGATGCCCCTTGGAGGATCAGTGTATATACATGCAATATAACAACTTTGCCATTACAAACAACATAGCAGAATCAAAACAAAAGAGAACTCTAGATATCCATCATGCCTCCTACACGTCTCCGGAAGCTTTATTTGTCTAATGAGGTACTTGAAAACCTCAACTCTCTAACTACTTAAAATCAATTGAGTACCTGGGAGTTTAAGAGGAAAACATAAACTTCGAGTCAGAAATAAAGCTTGGTATGAATAATAATCTACCATCTCAAACTATTTAGATATCTAGTGAGACCACAACGCTTAGCGGAATGAGTTTTTCCCTCACTAGTATCCTAAAACCTTTATAAAACCATAAACTATGCTCATGTATCTACAATGGTTGAAACAATTCAAAATGGTATGATATGATGATATGCAAAACAAGTGAATCAATTCTGGTTTAACAATCCCCATTCATTTTGATTATCTGTCACCGTTATAGTTTCTAGGGCTACTATTAACCTAATAGTTTCCATGGGCTGACTAATAATCGGTAAAATGATTATGGACTTCCTGTCCATTTAAATTGTTTTCATGGGATCACCAAGAACCTATTGGTAAGTCTAATATTTTTAGTCTTATCCTAGTTTTCATGGGCTGACCAGGAACCTATTGGTAACTCCAATATCTTTCCTTCTTATTCTAGTTTCCATGGGCCGACTAGAAAACTATTGAAATCTGGCAATATCTTATTCCGGACATAGTTTTCATGGGCTAACTACAAACCTACTGGCCCCTGCCAATCTCAAATCATAGTTTTCATGGGCTAACTACGAACCTGTCTTTCTGACATCTTCATTTAGATATAGTTTTCATGGGCTTACTATGAGCCTATTGGCTCTTGCCAATATCTTTTCCAATACACGGTTTTCATAGGCTTACTATGAACCTATTGGCCCCTGCTAATATTTTCCTTTAATATTTTAGCGTCCTATATTTTGGTCTTCCTAACCTATTGGATGCAATTCTTCTCATTCAGGAGTTAATTTAATGTATACTCACTATTGGATCAACCTAGCTGGTTATTCTATCCTTCCATAAAATACAGTGTGGTCCATTACAATGTGAATATATACATAAATGAAGAAGAAAACACAATAACTTGGTTAATCCCTTTAACCTTTTAATCAAAGAAAACTTCTTTAAAAAATCCTTTTCAAAACACTTTATTTATTTATGCCATGATTTTCAAACGAGATTGGGTTATTTCTATTGAAAACTAAGGCTTTCGAAACCTTCAAAACCTTGCTTTCGACCTCGCTAGATAACCTCCTTCGAAAGAATATAAATCTCTTTTCAAAACATTAGGCCTCTACCTTTCAAAAAACTTTAAAACCTCTCTTTTGAAACCATTCGAAGGTAATAAAATATTACTTATTAACTCTTAGAAGCATGGCTTCGAAACCATTGAAAGTACACCTTTTGAAATCTTTGGAAGTATTCCTTTCGGAAAAATTGATAGCCTCTCTTCCAAAACCATTGGTTTTATATTTAAAAATATCATTTTGGTCAAAGTGAACACAAATGAAAGTATCTATTTCGAAACCATCCGTTATGATATTAAGTTATTGGCGAAAACATGATGGCGTCAGCACCATCACAGTTGAAAGCTTCAAAATCTTTTAAACTAAATCTTTCGAAACTCATGAACCCTTTTGAAAGCATTTAGGAAGTGGCTTAGTATAAGTTTAAAACAAAGGTTACCCTTCGAAAGCACGGATGATTCTCAAAAGGCAAAAGAATAGCGGTTGGGTTTCAACTTGGTCGGAACCATCATTTCCGAAAGCATTCTTTATAAACAAGGTTCTAGGTCGAAAACTCTACTTTTTAACAAAGAAAGGTGGCAACAAGTTCGAAAGCAACTGGGTATCGACTTGGTCGAAAGCACCCTTCAAAAACAAGGACGACGCATATCTTTTAAAAGCAAACAATTGTTTCATCTCCATCAAAAGCAATGCTTTTGACACCTGCCTTCCGCACTTCATCAATCCACTTTGCACCAATCTCATTGATACCATGTATATTGGTTTTAGCTAAGTTGGTTTCCACTGAGATGAAGCAGAGATAATCAAGTTGAAAGGCACTTCTAAAGCAGGCGGAACCAACTTTTCTGGGTAAAAACTGTTTAATGCCAATTAAAGCAAATACTTTCTAACTAACCTGCCTCTTGTAAACATATGATCGGATGCCTTAAATTTTCAAATATTTACAAAAAAAATTGCCGCTTAATTTCAGATCTAAAACAAGGTTAATTTAACAAAAAAGGCCTTTCATTCAGCAGAACCAATATTGCAAATAAGTCCTTCTAAAATAATTTAATTTCCATTACAAATCACTTAAGAGAAGTCCCCGAAAATTCTAGAAATTCACTTTTATCATGTTATCTAACATATCAAAATTTTAGTCCCAAATTCTCAATATAATTTCTAAAATAAATTTCTAAACCCAACTAACCTTATTTTCCTTTGAAAATTCATAATAATCTTTTCATAGCTTGGAAAATTGTCGAAATTAAAACTCAACTCCAAAATTATGTTTTACATAATAATTTTTTTCCCATGGCATTCAAGAATCAATTTCAATCGATTTTGCCCTAAAACCGCATAAAACCTCTATTTAAATTAAACAAATCATAATACAAGAATATCATCATCCAAAACATCATAGAAACGAATTTAATCTTAAATCCGAAAAAATATGTTCATAAAACAAAATAGAGATAGTATACCTTGATTATGATGAGGAGATTGGATTGAGATTGAGATTTATTCCCCTAGCTTTAATCCTTAGCTTTACTTTGATTTCTCTTCTCTTTTCTTACTAGCAATGGCCGGCTCCTCTTACATTTGTGTTTTGAACGTGAATGGGAAAAATGAAACGTTAAAGGTGTAAGAACGAGAATATATAAGGGTAAGGGGTTATGTGCGGCTAATTCCCATTATGCCTTTTTGTTAAATTAATTAACCTAAACCATTCTTAAGCCCATTTAATTAGTTAGTTGAGCACGACCCCTTAAACATTTTTCCAAATCTCAATCCCCTTTTCACTTAACATTCATGTTATTCTATTTAACTTATCTAATTAAATCTCCTGAATAATGTTATTAAAAATTAAGGGTGTTAGATCCAACCATTTTGTTTTTCTTTTATCGTCATTACAACTTCTCTAACTCATTATCAGTGATGACATTGGAAGAAAGGGGGCTCCTAAATATTTAATTGGAAGGAATCCTACTTAAATATCAAGGATATAAAGAGTGGTTGCCTTGTCTCTGCATTGTTTGTTGAAGTGACATTTTGATTTTTGATTTTTCAGCTTCAAACCCATGTATCTTTATAAATTATTGTATATTACTTTAATACCCTAAGGATCTTTTTCATTTTTTTTCATTATAATAATGAGATCACAAGCATATATTGGATGATGCACAGTAGGGTGATTATTATATATAGGCTGGAAAATTCCATGATGACAAGGAATTTCGATTTGTAATGAGAAGTACACCATAGCAACTGCAAAGATTTATGGTGATGAGGGATTAACCAGCCTTTCTACCCTTTACTACAAGATTTAGTGGCACATGAAGCTCACGTTCATATAAAAATCCCTGTAAAAGTATTAAATCAAAATTTCCATGTATTTTTAACAAAAATGAATTTGAAAAATATAAAGAATATAAAAAAAATTGCTAGAATGGGGTTTTGAACTTTTACACTTATTCATGTTCCAAAATTTCTTTTTAAAAATCGATGTTAATTTTTGTTTTCAGTCGGTTTGAACTCCTTACCTCTTGTTTGAATGTAAGGGTATTTTTTGGAACTTCACAGTGGATCAAAAATTGTGTTTCTATTCCAATTATTAATAAAGATGAATGAAGCCATTGGGGGTCCCATTAATGATTATGGTGTAAGTAGGAGTGGACATGCATTCTTTAATCGATTTGATAGTATTGTCAGGGGAGCCCATAAATGCAAGCATATGTCGTATGAATTTTATATTAATCTCATTATATGCTTTATGAAAATCTACTTTTAAAAAAAATTATCAGCACATTTCTTGTTAAAGTTTCAAACTAATTCTTGAGCTAACAGAGAATTTTCCAAAATATGTCCACCTTCGATAAATGCAGTCTAACATCTTGATATTAAGTTTGGTAGGATGAGAATTATTTTATTGCATAAAATTTTACTAATCACCATATATAGTATATTGCAACAAGAAATAGGTCTATAATCTTCTATTTTGCTTGGCTTATTGATTTTTGGAGTGAGAGAGATAAATATGTGAGTTTAATTCATGAAGTATCTTTTGTAGCATCACATCCCAAATTAAACAGAATAAATATATTAAAATGGATATATTATTGAATTTGATTCAATAAATTAAAATTTTGGATTTCATTTAAAAGTAGAAAAGTGATTTAAATTCAAATTTAAAATTTGAATTGTGTTTTAAAAATCAAAAATTTGTTTGAAAAATTATTTTGGCAAAATAAATAATATTTTTGAAATTTAGAATTGTTTAAGGAATAAAACTACTATATTAGAACTATGAAAAGTTAAAAGGCTATATTTCAATAAAAGAATAACTATTTTGAGTAAGAAAAAAACTAAATTACCTTGAATGATTTTTGTAAGAAGTTTCATAACTCGAACAAATCGAAAAGGAGCCAAATGCACTGAGAATAAAAAGAAACACTTTAATTCAAGTTAAATGGGCCTAAAACAATATCAAGCCCAAAAACCACTCCTATCCTTAACCACTGTTATCTTATCTCCTTTTTACCACCATCTACCACATCAAAACCCGACCCATTTATTCCCCAGAGCTAACTTTCATCATAGACAAAAAAGGTGTAAAAGAAAAAAAAAATCTACGAAGGAAATGGAGGCAGGAGAGGCGGTGCACGAGGAGGCAGGGGATGCACATAGTGCTAGCACCTGTTGGTGCGCATGCGACTTGAGGTGGAGTAGTTGACGACGACACGAGATGTGACAGCTGGTAATGGAGAAAGATGGCTTACACTCGATGGTGGAGGGCCGAGCACAATGGTTTTTCGATGATGACTGGTGGTGTTTATCTATATAGAAAAAGGTAGATGATATACTAGGTTCTGAGTCAGTGAAGTCGATTTTGGCCATTTTGGGAAAAAAGGATGAGGTATTTCATGCCTTGTTTGTGAGCGTTCTAACCCTTTGAACTAAAGTGAGCATAACCCTGTTTTCTAAATTACAGTGACTTAACAACTACCTTTTCTTATTCTAGTTGTTTGAAATTGAAATACATATAAGTTTGGATTAGTTAAAATCGTATGAATTTAATGCTCATTCATATGATAGATCGAAAAAAGGAATAATAGGCAAGTTACTTGTTGATTTTGATTCATTTGATGAAGTTAACCATAGAAAAATAAAATAAATTTTACATTTCTATTTTTGAATCAAATTGAATTTACATTGATTATTGATGGCTTGGTTTCCTTGATTACTGTTAGTAGATGTTTGATGGTTGATTGTTTGATTAATGATTGTTTGGATTAAATCATATATACTTCAATAGTAGGCTTTGTCCCATGATATTGATTGTTTTGGATGGTGGAAACATAATTAAAATGACTGATTTTAATTATTCATATTGTATATATTTGTGAAGAAGATCTTAAAATGTTTTTAAAGAAAATAAATGCAGATATTGTTTGAAATGATTTTTTTTGGTCATAAAATTGAAACAAATAAATTTTATAAGATTTTTATACCAAAGAAACTATATTTGAGTTAGTTTTGAATTACAAATAATTGAAATTAAGTCGAATTTGCATAATTCTTATTTTAAATAGGAAGTAAAGGGATTTAAATTATAATTGAATCTAAAATCCTATATGAATATTTTATTTGGATTTTGAAGTAGTAAAGCTTTTTTGTAAAATAAAGGTTTATTTTAGAAATAGTTTGAATTTGCCCTAAAAATTAAATGGTTTATTTACACAAGATTTTCTATAAAAGGAAATTTTAGAGAATTATTTGAAAGGTTGTTTTACAGATTTTGTATAAAATAAACTAAAGGTATTTTGACAGTATTTCTACTATTGAAAACTCTCGATTTGAAAGATATAAAATTATGATTTTGTGTATTTCCCCATTTGATAATGAATTTGATGACTTTAGTTTTTTGAATGGGATCGCTACTTGTTTTATAATCCACTTGGATATTATCGCTTTTGATATCGCTCAAAGGTAATGTTCGAGCCTGGATCGTAGGGGTTGATTAAAAGTTTCCTTCCCTGGGCATCGATTGTAGATGAGTAATGTTATGATTTTTCATAAACCATTATGATCTATTTTGATTAGCATTTACCTTATGAGGATATATTTATTTAAGCTTGATTTAGTGAATGCATATTGAATTTTTAAATCTAGCTTTGGTGAAATCATAGAATATTTGGAACTGGTTTTGATAAATGGAAAAGTCATAATTTTAAAAAAAAGAAAGGGGAAAACTAATTTAACCGATGCTTTAGAAGGATATTTTAGGATAAAGTGGATTCTTAAAATTAATGTGGGAAAGATATTTCAAGATTGGTTTTATATAGATTGGGAAATATTTTGATAAATTATTTGTATATAGAACCAGTATTTTGACATCGTTTGTAAAGTAGACCTTTGATATACGATTCTTGATATGTGTAATTTCCGTAAATATAGTGATTTTTAAAAGTAATTTGGAAATTCTTTTTGAAGTGATTTTGGGAAAATGATTTAAAAGAAAAGGAATCTGAAATCTATTTTCAAATGGTTTTTAAATAAAGAGCTTATTGGAAATCATTTATCAGTGTTGACTACATTGATAAAATTGTGTTTATAATCGATGTAATTATATATAAATATGTCACACTCACTATATTATTATTTGAGCTCAGTTACACTCATACCTAGTCGAGGTTCGTTATTTGTTTAACTATCTTTGGTCAGACTGAGTGTGATAACTCAGATTTTTGGACATCTATTAATTGGTAATTAACTGATTTTAAACTTTGGAAAATACCGATTTGTAAGTTGAGCAAATAAAATTCTGATAAATTAAAAATGTCTGGATATATATATATATATATATGGACTAGAAACTATAATAAATTTTGAATTATAAATCTCTGGAAATGATAAATCTTACAATAAATTAATATATATACAAATAGATAAATGCAAACTTTATGATGTCTAAAATTTTAAGTATATACATATACAAGCATATAAGTGTGAATATGTATAATATAAAAAACAAATAAAAATATGTTCTAATTATAATACATATATACATATATACATACATACATATATATATATATATATATATATATATTGTGATTAGGAAGCATTGTTTTGAATTTAATATAATAATTCTCAAGACATTTAAAGTTATATTCTATATTTTAAAATACTGCAGATAAATCTTTATTAATTAAAGTATGACAGCTTAAATAAGATTTAATAAAAGGTTTAATATTCTTTCTTTTAAATTTTACATAAAATAAATATATTTTTATATATATAATATAAAACATAAAAAGAAATTAATAAAAAGAAATGTATTAAAAACAAAATTTAAAATGTGATATAAACTATATAAAAATATTAATAATATGGAAAATAAACAAGTGTAAAAGATTTTTAAAGCATTTGACATTTGTAATTTATATATATCATGCAATAACAAGTGTAACTAAAATAAGACATGAAAATAACAGTGTCAAATTATTTATTTTAAAAATAAAAGAATTTAAAGGCTATATATATACATCTATATCCCTTCTTTTATCATTTTCTTTCATTCAAATTTTATCAAAAATTAAAACCTGGAAAAAAAACCTGAAAAGAAACAAAACCAGAAAAAAAATCAAACAAAAACTTCTTCTATCCTTATTTCCAAAACTCTTTCAAAAATCAAACTTGGAAGCAACTCAACAAAATCAAAACAAGTTCCAGCTTTCAAATTTAAAACTCAAGATCAGATCAACTCAAACATCCATTTCCAGTTAAAAGCAATTTCCAATTTTCCAGTTTTAAGCTTCTCTGTTCAAATTTTAAAGGTGAGTAAAAAAAATTTAAAAGCTTAGATCTGGTAGTATAATTTGATGCATGTGATGAAATGTTGAAGTAATATTGAGAAATGTTTCATGTTGCTTGCGTAAAGAAGTGAATGCATGTATATAAACTGATATTTTCTGTGTAATATCTGTGTATATGCCTAATTATCCCTCTGTTGAATGTGAGGCTCAAACCCACACAAATTAATCCAATTTCTCTCTATACAATCAAATTGAGGCTAAGATTTCTAAACGAAAGTTGATTGTAAGAGTGTAATATCAATTCTAAAAATAGTTTCAAGTATTTAAATTTAGTAATTAATTCTAAAATAGGAATTTACAGTTAAAATCAACTCAGGGCAGAAAATCAATTGTTTGAAAATCATATTTCGATTCTACAACCTGATTTGTAGTGGAAATTGATGAATTCTGATAATGGTTTCAGAATTTTTAAGTTTATATATATTGGGAATTTGTGAGATGAACGGAAGTACATTTTCGTCAATCCCCGTCGATTGTAAAAGAGTGGTGAGTCGTGATCATTCCTGAAGGAAGATAGCATGATGAAGATCATTGGAAAAATGACTGTTGGATTTTTAGAGTGTTATGGTGGCTCGGCGACGTCAAACTGGGGTTCGACGTTTGGTTTTGGTCGAGGCGGTTTCGTCGCCATGGGGAAACTGGAGACAATCGCATGTGGTGGGAATGAAACTTGATATCGCGGCGCATCTCTAGACATGATCGCGAGGCCTCAGGCGAACGTGGGCGACGGCGTATGACGTTTTTCCGATGGTTGAGTTTGGGTTCGAGTGTTTCGATTTCCCGATTTTGTTTCCTGACGTTTTAGATCTTTCTGGGTGGTCGTAGCTTTTGTGTGGTCGTCGGCGACTTGCTGAAGACCTCGGCGATGATCGAAGGTGGTTAGATGGTCGGTGCATGTGCACGCCTGCACGTTGTATCTGGAAGTTGTAGAGGATTTTGGGGAAAAAGGGTGTTCTCATGTTTGGCTCGAGTCGATTTCGTGTTTGTCTCGAGAGAAGTGAGATCACGAGTAGCTCGGGATTTGGTATGGGGTTTTGTTATTTTGGTTCGGGTCTTGCTCGAGAGATTTGTGCTTAGGTTGTTTTTATGTAGTTTTTTGGGTTTTAAGATTTTAAAGTAAAACATATGAAAGTAAATTTTGATACCAAGTTTTAAAGGTGTATTTAAAATGAATAAGTTTTCAAAAAGAAATGTAAACCAAGTTCCAAAGTAAATTATTTAACAAATTTTTCAACAAGTTTCAAGGTTTAATTTTAAAGATTAAATGTTTTTTTTTTAATTTATTGTTAGTTAATTATATATTAGGTTAATTATTTAATGTGATTAATTTAAGAATAATTAGTGAATATAATTACTTAAAGGATAATCACTTAATGAAATTGATTAAGCATAATTACTTAATGTAACTAATTAAGTAAAATTACTTAATGTAATTAATAAAGTGTAATTACTTAGTGTAAGTAATTAATGGATAATTTCTGAATGAAATTAATGAAAGTAATTAAAGCTTAATTTATCAATGTGAATAATTAAGGAATGATTAATTAATTTCATAAATTAATTAAGATACATGTTTTATAATTAATTAAGATAGATAATTAAGAGATGATTAATTAATTGGTTTGTAACTAATTAATGTGAAGTAAGCAGGATTTAAAGATAATTAAAGTAATTAATTTAATTTATTTGGAGATTAAATTAGTTGGAACTGAACAACTAATCAATCTTGCTTATGGATGATTGAAATATATCGAATGCCTTGAATTGTGTGATATCTCTGATATGTGACGCTACGATATGAAATGATGTGGTTGAACTATGATAATATGGATTGTCTATCTGTGATGAATTGCTATGTAAATATTTAATTTTGAATATAAATGGATTTGTTTAAACTTAAACAACTTTGTTTTTAAGATGATATTGGATTCGAAGAGACCGGGGTCGGGTATCAGCAAATACCTGAAACCACTTCGATTAGTAATCTTCAATAATTATTTATAGATTTGATTTTAAAATCAAATAGGCTAGAATGGAATAATTTAAGTAACATGACCATTTAAACTAAGGACAGTTTAAAATATTATTTGGTAATAAATGTTGACTATAATAAGTTAAGAACTCGTAGTGGGGTACGAGTTACCATGGTCAGCAAGTATGTTTTATAACTTAGTATTTCATATTAGATGGGTTTACTCACGCTGGTTTCCATCCTGACTTGGGTGTTACTTTAATGTAATGCTCGGGTCAGACCGAGTATTACATATTTTCAAGTTAGGACGTTCTGGAGCTCAAGAGGCGAGCTGGAAGGCAGGAACGTATGGAGCTTATTCCGCTGTGTATTGAAGTTATTTTTTATTCTGGGACAAGTTGTTACCACTGTCAGTTTTGATGAGCTCTGATGTATTACACGTAAATTTGAAAGATACAGTTTTCATTGTATAAATGCTATTATTTGATATTATATTTTGATCCGCTGCGAATGTGAGATTCTGTGTTTTGTTTCTGTTTCTTCTTCTACCTCTTTTCTACTTTACTCTAACAATCTGGGATTTCTGGCATTCAATTGCTCGGTATTACTACAGTGAACGTATTAGTGTCAAATTTTCGAGGTCGAAAATTTCGAGTCGTTACACTTGGTATCAGAGCTAAAGGTTAAGCGAGAACCTTGGTTCTAGTGGGTTTACTCATTAAGGATAGGGTCAGTAGTACACTAGAATGAGTTGAGTGTATTATATATGAGTGCATACCTGTTATTTTCTTATATAAAGATTTTAAAATGGTTTTAAAAATGAATGGTTCTTATATAAGCTTATATTTTGATATATAAAGCAATAATTTTTCTAATTATTATATCTATTAAGGAAATTGGATTGTTGGTTATTGAAATTGAATAAGATAATAAGAATATAAGTTGAAATTCTACTAATTAAGTCTAATATAGGTTAGGTAGTCCCACTAAATCAAATCTTAGAGAGAGAGAGAGATGGCAAAGAGTGAAGAATGGAAGGCTAGACGCAGAGAGCGAAGAGCAGTTGCACGAAAGGATCGACAAGAAGTAATTCAGGAGTATGAGAAATAGGTTAAGGAAAGTGCTGGTCTAGGGCCTTATGATAATATTACCTGCTACAGATGTTTCAATAAGGGTCATTACGCAGCCAAGTGCAGTAAAACAAGGGAGGAATAGAAGGGTGCATTCCAACGGTTTCGCTCGTTGATCTTATGCTTTAAGTGTCATAAGAAAGGACATTTCCTAAACCATTACCCTAAAGTGGGGAAGGTGAAGCGTAAACCCGTGGAACCAGTCAACGAGTCGACTATTTGCTATCATTGTAAGATGTCGGGACACATCGCTAGGAATTGTCCCGAGAGGTGGAAGAAGAGTAAGTTTATGGAACGTCCTGCAGGAGGCGTAAGGGTTATCCAAATGGATGGAAAGTAGAAACCTTTCGTGGTAAATGTTATAGGTGGGGACATCCTGTTGAAAAGTGCATGTTTGGGCTTTGCCCATTATGAGGGAGTCCCTAGAAAGGATTCTTGTAAAAATACTAAGGCTCTATTCTTTTCCAAGCCACCAGGTAATGGAGAAGGCGTCAAGATTTATGACTTCTATAAGACTCTTATTTTGGATAAATGGATGTAATGTTTGAATTACTAGTGTGTAGTCTATTAATGTAAGGAATATTTTATGGCAGTACAATCTAATATAAAATTATCTTCATTTATTTGAGAATAGAATTGAAATTAATTCAAAGGTGGAACTGTAATGAATTAATTGAAATTTGAAATTGAATTAAATTAATTAGGAATAAAAATCAAAGTTAAATAAGTTAAAATTGGGTAATAAATTGGATTCCGAAGATTAAATTGTTTTAAAAAGTTTTGAACTCCTACTTGAACCATGAAATAAGTTAAGTAAAGGTAATTTAAAATGAATATTTGAAATTTGGGCTTAGAATTAAATAATTTAAAAACCTTGGTTGTTAAATTAAAAGTAAAGGTTAATTTGATTTAAGGAATTAAATCAATATTTGAAAATTTAACTCGAATTTATTCGAGTTGGTTTAAAGTTGAAATTGGAATTGAAATTGAAATTATTTCAAATTGAATTTGATTTAAATTAAATGGGAACTGTGATTGAAGTTGAATAAGTTTAAATTCAAATGGAAATTGATTTAAATTTGGGATAGGAATTGAAGTTAATTTAATTGAATTGGAATTGAATCAATTTAATAAGATGGGAAATTGATTGGAAGTGGAGACTGGGAAATTGAATCAGTTTGACTCTGAAATTATTTTCGAATAAATTGTTTAAAGTAAACTGTTTTAAATCTATTTTTCCAAGCTATTTACTATATAACCTTTCTTTTTGAAACCCGAACTATCTTATTCTTATTTTACAACCATTTTGAAAACTAATTACTATTTTACATCTGTTTTACAAACTAATCACTATTTTACAACTACTTATAACTTACTACTATTTTATAACTATTTTACAATTATCCAAATATTCTACAACTATTTTATAATTACTTAACTATTTTACTTTTATTTACAACTAATAACTATTTTACAACTACTTATCTATTTTAAACTTTTCAAGCTATTTTCTAAATTCAAGTGGTCAGAGTGCAAACTGTTTATAATTGAAGTGATGGCCCAAATGGAAATGGAAGAAATTGTGAATAAGTGAGTAGAATCAAAATGAAGGTGAATAAAAAGAAGATTGATTTAGCTGATAATCAATAAAGATAAATACGTAGGATGTACATATATTATTCTATTCGCATAACGATTTGATCCAGATTCGAGCACAGAATTTCGAGATAGTATATCGATCCGAGTTGGGACATTTTCACTCGACTTTCGACGGTGAACCCTGGATATGGATTTTAGAATGGCTCTGGAAATTCTCTATCATAATTATGGCTATGCAAGGAGAATGATGGTTTCTGATCAAGAAATCTGACCTGAGTCCGCACTAGGAAGTCGGGTGGACGATACTAGTTCGGAAGTGAAATTATGTGATCGAGTAAGCGATCGGATTTGATGTTGCGTACGGATGATATATGTACATCATTCGTGCTTGAATGAAATCGATACGGGAAATTTTGAAAGGAAATGTAAAAATGATTTTGAAATGGAAAGTATATTTTGAAAAATATATGATGAACAAAAGTGGAAGTCTGGATATCACTATAACTGAAAATTCATTTTATAAAAAGGTATAAATGTGGCAAGTAACTTTATAAAAGAAATCAAACTTGAATATTTGATTTGGAATAATAAAAGTTAATGTATATGATAACTACCTTGTGAATTTTTAACCAGAAGATGTGGTCTTTGAAATTTTTTAAGTATAAAAAGGAATTTATATAAGTATGAAGTGATCCCAATATTTTTCAAGATTTTATATATTTATATATACAAATGATTTAATGAGAATGATTTTAGGAAAAAGGGTTTTTGGAACCCACTGTTTTTGAAAGGCTTTTGATTTTTGGGCAAAATCAATTTTGAAAATTTGGAAAGCGATGTTCGGAACTATAGATTTGAGATATCGATTTTTTAAGGAGATTTTTATATGAATCATAAAGAGTATGATTTGAAAGATACTATATGTGTATAGTATAAAATGTTGAGATTGGCTCTGGGGAAAAAGGCGTTCCTATAAAATGAACTTCATAGGATATCCAAGTGGTGGTTCTACCTTGAGCCCTGAGGGGGGACTCTAAATTTGATCCTAGGAGGAAGTTTGGACAAACTGAAGTTCCTGAGGAATGTGTGTGGGTGGCGAAAGTTGAGGGCGTTGAAGCCAACAGAGACATTTGGATTATGCTGTGACGACAGTGTAACTCGATGTCACTACGATCTACTGTGGACCATAGTGGAAGCCATGTGGCAGTGAGTGCCAACGGTCTAGATTTGATTTTGCCAGGAGGGCAACGTAACATCATTAGACTGCGATCTATGAAGACATAGTGAAAGTCGTGTGGCAATGAGTGCCTACATGCTACATTGGGACTCGACTGATGTAGTCTGCAATCTATGTAAGAGTAGTGAAGTTTCATTGGGCAGTGAAATTCGAGGGCGCTGATGCTTACAGCTACATGGGTTTTTGCCGTTATGGCAACGTAACCTCGGGAGTAGCTGCGATCTGTGGCGGGTTCCATGGTGTAATCGACAGGCGCGGAGTGCCTATAGTTATCAATGGTTTTGCCGTGATGGCGACGTAATCATCGGGTTAACTGCGACCATGGAGGAGGTGATGATTTCCAGAGAATTCTCACCAAAAATGATTTCTATATTTTTTAAAATGTTTTCTATATTTTCACCAAAATATTTTCCCAAGTATTTTCACTAGGTGTTGAAAATGGGTTTACGAAGTACTTATAGATTTCCAGTCCTACGCCTCCTCAACGTATGACCGAATTTCTGTGAAAACAAGGATGGACTTGTTAAAACATCGAGTTATAAAAAGTATTTTTATAAAGCTATTATGGAAATATTATGTAGATTTTTAAAAGTGTTTAAAAAAAATTAATAATGGAGTAGGGAGTTCAAATGTTTAAAGGATAATTTAACTAAAAATAAATATTTTAATAAAATTTTAGCTTCGTTCCCTTTCAAGGACGGAAATTTTTAAAGGGGGAGGAATGTGATAATCCAGATTTTTGGACATCTGTTAATTAATAATTAACTAATGTTAAACTCTGAGAAATACTGATTTGTAAGTTGAGCAAATAAAATTCGATAAATTAAAAATATCTGGATATATATATATATATATGGATTAGAAACTATAATAAATGTTCAATTATAAATCTTTGAAAATGATAAATCTTACAATAAATTAATAAATAGATAAATGCAAACTTTATGATGTTTAAAATTTTAAGTATATCCATATACAAGCATATAAGTTTGAATATATATAATATCAAAAACAAATAAAAATATGTTCTACTTATAATATATATATATATATATATATATATTGTGATTAGAAAGCATTATTTTGAATTTAATATAATAATTCTCTATACATTTAAGTTAAATTCTATATTTTAAAATACTAAGGATAAATCTTTATTAATTAAAGTATGATAGCTTAAATAAGACTTAATAAATGGTTTAATATTCTTTCTTTTAAAATTTTACATAAAATAAATGTAGTTTGTGTGTATATATATATATATATATATATATATATATAAAATAAAAAACATAAACATAAATTAATAAAAAGAAATATATTAAAAAAATTAAAATATAATATAAACTATATAAAAATATTAATAATATGCAAAATAGACAAGTGTAAAAGATTTTAAAATGCATTTGACATTTGTAATTTATATATCATGCAATAACAATTGTAACTAAATTAGATATGAAAATACAAGTGTCAATTTATTTATTTTAAAAATAAAAGAATTTCAAGGCTATATATATACATCTATATCCCGTCTTTTATCGTTTTCTTTCATTCAAATTTTATAAAAAATTAAAACCTGGAAAAAAACAAAACCCGAGAAGAAAAAAAACCAAAAAAAAAAATCAAACAACAACTTCTTCTATCCTAATTTCCAAAACTCTTTCAAAAATCAAACCTGGAATCAACTCAACAAAATGAAAACAAGTTCCAGCTTTCAAATTTAAAAATCAAGATCAGATCAACTCAAACGTCAGTTTCCAATTAAAAGCAATTTCCAGTTTCCAGTTTTAAGCTTCTCTGTTCGAATTTTAAAGGTGAGTAAAAAAAATTTAAAAGTTTAGATCTGTTATATTAATTTGATGCATGTGATGAAATGTTGAAGTAATATTGAGAAATGTTTCATGTTGCATGTGTAAAATGTGAATGCATGTATATAAACTGATATGTTCTGTGTAATATCTGTGTATATGCCTAATTATCCCTCTGTTGAATGTCAGACTCAAACCCACACAAATTAATCCAATTTCTCTTTGTACAATCAAATTTAGGCTAAGATTTCTAAATGAAAGTTTATTGTAAGAGTGTAATATCAATTCTAAAAATAGTTTCAAGTATTTAAATTTAGTAATTAATGCTAAAATAGGAATTTACAGTTAAAATCAACTCAGGGCAGAAAATCAATTGTCTGGAAATCGTGTTTTGATTCTACAACCTGATTCGTTGTGGGAATTGATGCATTTTGATAATGATTTCATAATTTTTATGTTTATATACATTGGGAATTTGTGAGATGAACGGAAAATACATTTTCGCCAATTCGCGTCGATTGGCAAAGATTGGTGAGTCATGATCGTTCCTGAACGAAGCTAGCATGATGAAGATCATTGGAAAAATGATTGCTGGATTTTTAGAGCGTCGTGGTGGCCGGGCGACATCGAAATAGGGTTCGATGTTTGGTTTTGGTCGAGGAGATTGTCAAGGTGATTTCATTGTCGTGGGGAAACTGGAGACGATTGCATGTGGTGGGAACGAAGCTTGATGTCACGGCGCATCTCTAGACGTGATCGCGAGGCCTCAGGCGATCGTAGGCGGTGGCGCGTGACGTTTTTCCGATGATCGAGTTTGGGTTCGAGTGTTTCGATTGCTCGATTTTTTTCCGACATTTTTTATCTTTATGGGTGTCGTAGCTTTTGTGTAGGTCGTCGGCGACTTGCAGATGACCTCGGCGAGGATCGGCGGTAGTCAGATGGTCGGTGTATATGCGTGTGTGCACGTTGTATCTGGAAGTTGTAGAGGAGTTTGGGGAAGAAGGGTGTTCTCGTGTTTGGCACGAGTCGATTTCGTGTTTGTCTCGAGGGAATTGAGTTCGCGAGTAGCCTGGGATTTGGCACGGGGTTTTGTTGTTTTGGCTCGGGTCTTGCTCGAGAGATTTATGCTTCAGTTGTTTTTATGTAGTTTTTTGGGTTTTAAAATTTTAAAGTAAAACATATGAAAGTAAATTTTGATACCAAGTTTTAAAGGTGCATTTAAAATGAATAAGTTTTCGAAAAGAAATGTAAACCAGGTTCCAAAGTAAATTATTTAACAAATTTTTAAACAAGTTTCAAGGTTTAATTTTAAAGGTTAAATGTTTTTTTAAAATTTTTTTGTTGTTAGTTAATTATATATTAGGTTAATTATTTAATGTGTTTAATTTAAGAATACTTAGTGAATATAATTACTTAAAGGATAATCACTTAATTAAATTGATTAAGTATAACTACTTAATGTAACTAATTAAGTATAATTACTTAATGTAATAAATAAAGTGTAATTACTTAGTGTAAGTAATTAATGGATAATTACTGAAAGAAATTAATGAAAGTAATTAAAGCTTAATTAATTAATGTGAATAATTAAGGAATGATTAATTAATTTCATAAATTAATTAAGATACATGGTTTAAAATTAATTAAGATAGATAATAAAGAGATGATTAATTAATTGGTTTGTAATTAATTAATGTGAAGTAAGAAGGATTTAAAGGTAATTAAAGTAATTAATTTAATTCGTTTGGAGATTAAATTAATTGGAACTGAACAACTAATCAATCTTGCTTATGGATGATTGAAATATGTGACATTCGAGTTTTTCGACTCACGAAAGTCAACATTAATACGTCCACTGTATCGACTGCCGAGCAATCGAATGCCAGAAAACCGAACCCTTAGGGTTTAAGAAGAAGAGGTAGAAGAAGAAAGAAAGAAGAAGCAACAGAAAAAATATTAGAATCTCACAATCGCAGCGGAACAACATATAATAGATAAGTGAATAATCTTTAAATCAAAAGAACTGTACATTTTATACATTACATCATCAGAGTCAATATACAACACAACACAATAATGGACAGTTATATGAACCTGTCCTCACAACTAAAAACACAGCGGAAAAGATAATATCAAACACAAGTGATACGCTTCGCCATCCGGCTTGCTCCTGATCTCCACAGCATCTCCTGAATTCCAGAATGACCTAATAACCTGACTCTAGGCTGCCCGTGTAGAAAATGATGGGCACCCAGAGTTTAGGAAGGGAACAATAAACTCCAGGTAAGTCATGGGACTGGTGCGAGAACTTAAAACAGTTTATCTTTAAAAAAAAACAAAGAAATATTTTAAAATAGATCCATAATGCTTTTAGAAAATATAACTACCATAAGGCCTCCCACCACACACACAATGCAAACGCAGAATTGGACGAGATTTCTCCTTATGATAGTCAAACATACTTGATACGCAAATTTCTTCGATATTATTACTATAAGTGCAAAGTGTAGGAAAACATTTCGAAAGTATAATATAAATCTTAGCCAGCATAGGCATTTCGCACTATGCCTACTATAGCTACCATCTAAACAGTGGTGACCACCATAAGTAAATGGCAGGTTCTACAACTAAAACCGTACAAGGTGTGTATTGGAGTTTGGATTTCCAACAAATGGTCAAGCCAAGGAACTTCCCATTGTCACATGGGTACGCCTCTGGAAGAACACCCCGAGAACCTAACCGGATCTCTGCCGACACAAAGCCGGGTTACCTCTAGCTAGGTAACTACTGACACGAGTACGCCATCCCCCGGTCGTAACCAACCTTTATCCCGGGATTCACCAATGACCACAAAGAAATAAATTTGCAGCAACAACATAGGTTAAGTATCTGGGCTCCATACCATAATACCACCTCTATCCAGAAGGAAATGAACATACCCTATGGGGGCGCTATCCCCAAATAACCTTGTTGCATTCTTCATGTTTTGACCATTTCCGGGGTGTGAGGTCCGACGAAGTCTCATCCACAAAGCTACGCTTTTCATAAAAGCCACGCTTTGATCAACAAATGATCAGCAGCACTCATCATGCCACGTTACCAAATTGGGAGTATATCACTAGTAACCATCAACTATATAGCCTCTAAGCTCGTACGTCTCAGAGAAGAGTGTTAAGCTAAGAGAATAAATTCTCCGCCACCAACAGAAATGTATTTGATAGAAACCAGCTTTACATCTCAAAATGTAATGTCAGACATACAATCCATACAAGTCTATTCCGGGATCGAACAGAACCGAAGGCACTTCCAAAGAAGCCCTTGCAAATCCGGATATTCACTAATCACGTTCGGAATTCCCATCACAAAGGGTGATAAAATCTCTATATCGGGGATCAGCCGATGCAGAGACATTCGACGGTAATCCTTCCGTTTTCGAAAATATCTGATCTTCAACACCGGTCTTCAAATGTTATCCATTACGACGTATCACTATTCGGAATGGGATTTATGACCCAAAGGTCCTCTCCCGGCTAAACCGAATAACGAGCGCTTATTTTAAAATAAGTGTAGCATTCAAATTCAAGAAAATCACAACAAATACCCATTTAAAGGTAAATATTGATAGTCGGTTATTTAACTATCAAAGCAAACAAACAAATATTCAACACCATAACAATCATTAGGCCCTTTTACTAAACTTGCATAAATTAAATAACTTGCCAAATATTCACTTCAATTTATCTCTAAAAATATATATTCTCTAAACCATTTCAATTTCTACATGGGAAAACATTTCCAAATACTTATTTAACAATAAGTAATTCACAAATCTATTTATTTTCAATACTTAGAAAATATTCAATATACTTAAAACACGATTAAGTATATATTTTATTCTTTTGAGGAAAACGTTGTCTTTAAACACATTTATTTGGGTCAAAACGAATGTTGAGTAAAACATCGTTACGACAACCCAAAATCAATAGCATAGGGATTCAAAAATATGATAGATATATAAACCCAATACTATACAAAAACATTTCCTTTCGAAAATCATTTACTATAACAATAGTCGAAAACGTCTATTTCAACAATGAATGTTGAAATCTATAGTTTCGATCCTTAACCCATTTTAAAACAACTTCAAATTGCTTTAATTCTATTTAAAAGATCACTTCCTAAAACATTTCTTTAATATATTATTCACCGTCCAAAATCGTGAATATAAATCGTTTACCAAATTCAACACTTCTACATATTTAATTTAAAGGATTATCCACTGTCCAAAATCGCGGATATATCTCCTTTAATAAGCTTTCATATTTACTTATCAAATTCAATTGGTTTTGGATTTATAAAACAACGTTTATGAATTCGCATATATATATATATATATATATATATATATATATATATATATTATAAAAATTCAACTTATAAAATCCCATAATTAACAAATTCTATTTATATCTCATTTAAATGCCAAAATCCAATTTATAAGTTAATTACTTATAAATCTTTTATTTTACAAAATCTATTCATTCTATAACTTCACAATTTATAAATCTATAACTCTCATTCACTTATGAAATCCATTTATACTTCATTTAAATACTTAAAAAAACTCGTTTTATAATTCCAATATTTTAATTTATAAATATCAATTTTATAAAAAAAATTATATAAACTGCTTATAATAATTCAAAAATCCCAATTTAAACCATTTTACAAATTAATCAACTACTTATTTCAAAAATCATATTTCGGTTATATTTCACAAAAATCATAATTTTTATAACATAAAAATTATAATGTTTATTTATTAAAAATGAATCAATTCCAAAATTCAAAAAAATGTATACTTTCAAAAATCACTTGAAAATCCTTTTAAATTCGAAATCGTTACTTTAAAATTTTTAAAACTCCAAAAATAGGCCCAGCACTACAACATCACCAATACATCAACCACGGCATCCAAACATCATATATCAATATGATAACAGAATATATCGCAAATATCTGTAAATAAATCAATACTGTTGAGGAATCCAGTTGGATCCCTCCAACCTGTTTCTCTGCATCCACAGATGTTAGCACAATACCAATCCCGTTTCAAGACGGAATATCGCGGTACATGGGCTTATATAAAATATTATCCGCTATTATGCGGCGCAATAGGGTCTCATTCGCTATATAGGGAAATCAACTCCAAGTACATATATAATACCAATTCCACTTCAAGGTGGAATATCGCGGTATATGTGTTTAATATAATAACCTCCGCTTAATATGCGGCGTATAGGGTCTATTTCAATACAACAGATGGCAATTTATCATTCAATCACACAATCAAGCAATTTTAAATTTAACTATTTTAAATTTAAATCGAAACACAATTCGATTGAGTGAGAATTTCTCACCTTCCTTCCAATAAGAGTTGCAGTGTTTTATTTCGAATAAAATTAAACGCGCGTTTAATTTTACCCAAAATTTCACTAGCTCAAATAAATCCCAATCCAGCTCCATCGCGTAGTACTCGTTAATACGATCCCAACACAATTCGTTTCGTGCGAAACGGACCTCGTATGACAAAGATACAATGGTTTAAAGTTTATACGACTTTAATATAAAGCAATTTCATTTTTATTTTATTTTTCTTAACCTAGAATCAATCCAGGCCGTTCCTTTTGCTTTGATCAAATTTGGCCGTCCACTCCCATCTTCCTTCTTCTCATTTGAAGCCGAACAAAACAACCCATAGCCGCCGTTCGTTCTTCAAATTATACTCCCTCCACGCTTGACTATTTGACGATCGGAGACCATCGTTCCAAGCGCCGAAGCACGCTCCACCAACGACCAGCGACCGGCCGAACTCGGCTGTGTAAATACGTGGAAAATCGTGCGCAAAAGCCACCTATTTGAACGCAAATTGCCGATGATTCATTGCGTCGTTCACGATCATCACCATATAGATTTGAAGCTCTCATGATGCTCTACGATTTGTTAGTTGAAAGTAGTTAATGATAGCGAGTGGATTAAGAGAGATTGAGGGGAAAAGAATTGAGTCATTTTCGGCCATAGAAACGAAAGTGGCGGCTGAAGCTTGAAGATTATGGTTTTGTAAAAAATGGATGAATACAAGTCCTTTTATAAAAAAATTACGTGACACTATTCATCCCGAATTTTTACGAACTCCAAACGAAGCATGCCGCCTGGCGTTTATAATGTTTTACCCCTATTCCGAACGTAATGGAATATATATCGGGAGCCAATTCGATCGTATTTAGAAGATAGGTTTTCAAATCGATATTTAAGTTCAAAATTCACTTAAACCGATTTCAGTGCGTTTTAGCTTGCTCCGGACAAACCGTAAATCCGACTAACACGAAATTTGAAATCTTACAATAATATAACATTACGGATTCAATGAAACTGGTTTCGTCAATATCCGAGACTGTTTGAAAAATGACTATTTTTACTCGTCAATTAAATATTACAATATTCAATTTCCACTATTAACTTTTAATTCAATTTTAAAAGTTTTATAACATCATTTTAACTCCAATATGATTTAATACAACTTTACAAATCAATTTTAATCATATTAAACCCAATTTCCAATTATTTCTGTAATTTCAAATATTAAATTATCGATTTAATTATCCAATTGAATCTAGATATTCGAAAAAAAATTATTCGACTTACAAATTTTACTTGTTAATATTTAAAATCAATTAAATATATGAATTTCAAATGACAGAAATTCTGGGTCGTTACAAAATATATCGAATGCCTTGAATTATGTGATAACTCTGATATGTGACGTGCTACGATATAAAATGCTGTGGTTGAACTGTGATAATATGGATTGTTAATCTATGATGAATTGCTATGTAAATATGTAATTCTGAATATAAATGGAATTGTTTAAACTTAAACTGCTTTGTTTTTAAGATGATATTGGATTCAAAGAGACTGGGGTTGGGTATCAGCAAATACTCGAAACCACTTCGATTAGTAATCTTTAGTAGTTCTTTATAGATTTGATTTTAAAATTAAATAGGCCGGAATGGAATAATTTAAGTAACATGACCATTTGAACAAAGTAACAGTTTAAAATATTGTTTGGTAATAAACGTTGACTATAATAAGTTAAGAACTCGTAGTGGGGTACGAAGGTTAGCAAGTATGTTTTATAACTTTGTATTTCATATTGGATGGTTTACTCACGCTGGTTTCCAGCCTGACTCGGGTGTTACTTTAATGTACTGCTCGGGTCAGATAGAGTACTACAGATTTTCAGGTAAGGACGTTCTGAAGCTTAGGAGGCAAGCTGGAAGGCAGGAACGTATGGAGTTATTCCGCTGTATATTGAAGTTATATTGTTTATTCTGGGACAAGTTGTTACAACAGTCCAGTTTTGATGAGCTCTGATGCATTGTATGTAGATTTGATAGATATAGTTTTTCTTTTTATAAATGCTTTTATTTGATATTATATTTTGATCCGCTACGAGTGAGAGATTCTATGTTTTGTTTCTGTTTCTTCTACCTATTTTCTTCTTTACCCTAACAATCTGGGATTTCTGGCATTCGATTGCTTGGCACTTCTATAGTGAACGTATTAGTGTTGAATTTTCGAGGTCGAAAATTTCGGGTCGTTACACTGAGGTTGTTTTACATGTCAATAGTATGACCATGTTTGTTTCGTAGGTTGTGATATTGAGTTGGAGCAAATGATGATGGCGTGTTTTTACTCTATTTGTACATATATTGAATAGTCATCGTATTGGTCAATATGATGTGATGATTTGTATATATATGGGATAATGTATCAGATATTCAGATATGATATAATATTCATCATTTTTATTCTCTTCGATTTTGTTAGTTGGAATTTTTTTATCCGTGTCTCTAGTACTATATTATTCAGGTCAAAAACTCATGTACACTGCCTTGCATCAAAACGAGATACAGATCATTTCAGATGTATTCAAGCATTGAAACGTATTCTTGTTGACCTAAAGTAGTGTTTATGATATAAGAAATTGCTAGGCAAATGCTAGGTGATAAGCATGGACTAGAGATTAATCGTCCAATCAAGGATCAATCGGAGTTAGGCGTTTTTCATAAACTCATTTATTTTGATTAAAATTTAAATTTATTATTTAGTTGTAACTAACCCACAATGCGATATCATGCATTTTGATGGGTTTGAAAGCAACCATAGAGATAAAATTATTTGAAACAAACATTTTTATGCTTACAAGAGACATCAAGTCTAAATTGGTGTATAGATGGTGTCTATAAACCTGTTTATATGCTTAGATAATATAGTAAGTCTCATCTAGGTGGACTTGGCAAATACCTAGACGATAAGGCTAGCTAGTGCCTAGGTCGGGCCTAGTCGAGAGCCTGAAAAGAATTTTACAACAAAGTATTATGAGAGATCTCTCTTTCCATGCCTATTGATTCGAGTTATTGGATGGTAAACTCCCTCTGATATTTCGGTCATGGAGTCGAGGCATTAAAATTTTCATGTTGTAAAATAGTCCTATACAACTTCTAATAATAAATATTTCAAGTAATCCCAGTGCTTTCTAAAATACAAGGAGTTTTAACCATCTGGCCCAAGACTCGAGTCAATGTGGGTTAAGAAAATAGCATCATTGGTTTCATTCTCAGAGATACTGGATTATAGCATTTCCACCCCTTCATCATTGACCAGGATAGTAAAGGTAATATGGGGTAAGACTAGTCATAATTACCATTATATAAATTGGTGAAGTGTGAAATTTCTCCCAATTCAAACTCTTTCCAATTTTAATTGGTTCACCATTTTCATCAAGTATGTTGAGTTGATTATTGCAATTTTTCCTATAGGACATTTTGGTGTAGAAAATTTTAAAACCTTTATCCCCTTGAATGAGCCACTTCTCTTTATCTTTTTGTTTGATTTTAGGAGCATGGATTTTTAGAGCATTTCTTAGCTGCTTTTGAGATTTATAGTATTTTTCGTGTAGAATGACATCGAGAGGATTTTGATCCAATTCAACTAGAGCATCATCAAATTTCTACTGGAGTTGATTAATATGGTCTTGATTTTTTGTTCTTGTTTTATTCCAGTTCTTTAATCTACTTCGACCTCCTTGAGTAAAATTACAAGGATGTACTAACCCTTCCCTTCAGTGAGATGGATATTCTTAGTATCAAAAATATCATTACATTCTTCAAATAAACACCGATCATTAGCATATCTAACATAGGAATTTTATTAATCAGTTCCGCATTACAAGTACTCTATTTAATCGACATGTTATATTTTTGCTTCTTTACCCTTCCACATATATTTTAGGCCAGCATGGTGTGCTTCTAGAAGTTCAATAGCCATGACACGCATGTTAAACTCGACAGTCTGGAACAACTTCAGGGTAAGGCCTCCTTTTTTCTCATTAGTATTAAGAACTACATTAAAATCCACTAGCATCATCCACTTCTTTTTAGTGCATAAGAAGATTAATATTTTTTTCCCAAAGTCTCTGTCTAATAGAAGCCCAATTATGCGCATAAACAAAAGTGGCAGAAAAGCATAATCCTCCAACGTTTGATATTTCTACTGTTATTTGCTGATCATCCATGTCAATAATTTAAATTGTCCAAATAGCCTTGTGCAAAGTAATTAAGATTCCTCCTTTAGAGTGGTTGGTATTATTATGCATGCTTTGCCAGTCAACTCCAAAGCTATTTTTGAACATTTTCATACTGATTACCCATCTTATTTTCAAGAAATACCATCAGAGTTGGGTTTAACTTATTTCTTTTGTTGAAGAGGTCTAGTTTTCTAGTATCACTATTAGGAGGTCTAAATAAATGTCATATATATATATATATCTGTGTGTGTGTGTAAAAGCACTTAGAAATATGCGAATCTCATATTTATATTAAAACCTCTCGAAACTTTGCTTCTGGTTTTAAAGCGACAACTATACATTTTAAAATATATTGTACAAGCATATGATTTTAAGAAATTCAAACTATGATGACTAAGGCTGTAACAACCCCAATTTCGTGCCATTCAAATCCACAATAATCCACACATGTCAGACTTGAATGATGCGAAATAATAGATTGTAAATAAAATTTGGAGCAAATAAAATCAAATATACATAATCACAGACACAGAACAAACAGAATAACTCGCAGCGGAATATAAAAATACATCGTAGTTCATGAAGCTACTATAGCAGATTCTCAAACCAAATACATAATATAGTCTGAAAACAACAGAATAGATATCCCAAATACATAGAAGTTCACTAATACATGAGATAAACTAATACAGTTGAAACAATAATAGAATATATGTAGATAAGCGGAAACTCCAGTGAAAGACCATCTCCAGGATGAGAATCCAAAGTTGTGAATACTCAGGCAGACCCGAGCGTAAAGCAAAACACTCGAGTCAAGACAATATATACTTATATAATGTAAACCAACTCAAGTGAACTGTAATCAAGATACAAGTAACTTAAAGGATGCCTGGGACCGCCCATCCTCTAAGGATCCGTCAAACTATTTACTATATAGTAATATTTCGCTATTATAATAATGTCTATAGTAAAATAAACATCCTTTTAAATAACGTTCCAGGCTACCCATATCACACTTCACACATAATAGTCCCAGTAGTCCATCCAATATCATGCCATCTCCACTCCGGGTGACTGTCAGAGGATACCACACGGGCTACGGGAGAAAAACAAACTCATAGTAAAGGCTCGATATGGTTGGCGACCCGGCACACAATGCAATGCCAGGGTAGATATACCAATTACGCACACGGGCTGGTGGTAATGCAGCAGCCACATACGCCCACCCCGAACAACCTCCAAAATCAAGTGGTGCACCCAATCGATCACAACAGTAATAGAATGGTATCGAAGAAGTGTGTCTAGCCAGAGGTGCTACCTCCTTTGGCCCGAGATCGCTCCTGTTTTAGCCACCTTAAGCTAATTCACGGGAGTTAGGTCCACGTAAAGTACCTTAGGAACATCGTCACCATCCTACTTCATTCTGGAATCTCAACCGCGTACACAGTTGTTAAAGTGGTTTTCGGTATCGACAGAGATTATGTCCATATCCGATATCGGTCTCTTTAACAACCCATTGTTATTATAACCCATAGTTATAATTTAAAAAATGGTATTTATTTCTCAAAAATCCAATATCATTTCAAATCCGTTTCAAAATATCAAACTTATCATTTCATTTGAAAAACATATTCATTTTATTCAATTTAAAAATACCATTTCAATTCACATTTCAAAATAGTTCAATTCCAAACAAATTACTTCATTTAAATAATAAAAAATGAAGTTATTACATTTAATAATTAAATTATTAAATTTCCAAAATTTTCAACTTTCAAAGTTCATACATTCACTTAATTTTATCAAAACAGTGAAAATTCAAATTTCGCAGCATTTGGAAAATGCTACAGAAAGTTATATTCAAAACAGTTCAATTTAACAAAAGACGGCGTTTAAAATGCTGTAATAGAGTTACATTAGTTTCAAAGAAAACTTAGTTTAATCCAACAATTATAGCAAAAAAAATAAAATGCTATAATAGCTTTTAATTCAATTTAGCTATTTAGTTCACTTATCAACTACAACATTAACAAATGTTGTATTATCATTTATATTAGATATAATAACATTTCAAAAATGCAGTTAATTTACTTCAAAATTTCAATATAATTTCACAACAATTTTTTTTTAAATCACTTTTAGCTTATAAAATCACACATTTTTGCTTCCATAACCATCATTTAATTTTCTTTAATTTCATGATTTCATAAAGTTAAATTTCCATTTAAAAATCATATTTAACACTAATTCACTTATTAAATTGCAATGTTCAATTTTAAATTCATTACATTAAATTTCAGCCTAAAACTTAAGTTCAAATTCTCAAATATAATTTAGTTTTATTTTTATTTACTTAACTAAAAATTCACTTTTAAGTCAATTCCATAAATTTCCAATTTTAGTTATATTTCAAAATTTCAACTTAAATATTCATTCATTTCACATTTCAACTTTATTTAAATCATTAATATGATATGAAATCACTTTAAATTCATTTAAATTCAAATTATCATAAATTTATCATGATTTCATATTCAATTTAATTTCCAATTATAATTAAATCAAAATTTCTGAAATAACTGACATTCAAAATTTTCAAACTTTTTCATTAATTTATTTCGCTTATAATTATTCAGAAAATCAATAATATTTTACAAAAATCATTTTTAATTAGATTTAAATCAAAATATTTTAATATTTACATTTCTAAAATAATTTTAAAATCTTTAGAAAACATACATTAACTACGGGTCTGTATAAAATTTTCTACACTAGGAAAAGTGATACGGGTAATATATCATTTCAACCCGTAATTTACAAAGAAAATTCGGGTTTTATCATTTCAAACCCACAGTTCCAAGTAAATGAAATAAATTTGAAAATCATTCAGGCCTATAATTTCAGCCCATAACGATTTTTCCTTATTCTAAAGTCTGTTCGGGTATGTATCATTTCAACCCATAGTGATTCTAATCTAAAGGGAACTTGCAGTGTGATTAACTGATAAAATAAAAAATAGCCATAATATAACAGTAACATATGATATAACTGGTGTTTAGTCATATGTGAACATCATATGATAGTGACATAGCAAATAAAATATGGTGATACAGTTTACATATTCACAAGGGGTCAATTCACTAGTTATATATGTATATAATGTCTGGTGAGAATAACTCACAGGTTTGAGCTGATGACCCAACGACAAATTTCACAAACGGGATCTACACAAGCACAAAAGCACGACACAGATTCGAATGGAGGAGCCAAATGTCAAATTCCTTGGATACACATCAAACAAAACAATATAACATCGATAAGTTTCAAATCAACTACGATCAAAACTACACTAGAATAGACTGCACAGAATCAAATAGAAATGCTTGCACTTGCTTTTAACCTTTACTAGGCTCAGCCATAAGGGGAAATAAAAAATAATGGCAGGTGTTTGGGTCAGGTTATGGTGGGTATGGGTCGGCCTAGATGTCATTTGTGATGGTGCCAAAGTGGGTGAAGGGAATAATACACATAAGCATGAATACATGCATTTGGTCATGGATTTAGGCTCGGCCAAGGCTCCAAGTGTCACGGCCAGAGGTGTGGGGTCCACTATGGTGGTGTGGCCGAGGGTGCTGGAGGTGTGTTAGGTAGCGGCTAGAGGGGTGGTGAGGTGATGGAAGTGATGTTGTGCTCGGCTAGGATAGGAATTCGAGTTGTTTTGAAAAGTTTATGGATGGGCATCACCAAGGGGGGTCACGGCATGGTTGGTTGGTGAGAAGAAGGTGTTGGTGGTGTGCCATCAGGTGCTGGAGGTGGCTAGGCAGCAATGGAGGCATGGCCGATCCTAAACGAGGTGAAAGCATGTGCAAAAAATCAAACTAGAATAAGCAATATAAGTAGAAAAAAAGATAAAAAAAAATAAAAAAAATTTACCAACTTCCCAAGCATGTGATGGCCGAAATTTTTTTCTCAGGAAGGAGGAAAGGAAGATACGTGAAATGAAAATAAATTAGCCAGCTGAAATGTGGGGAGTTATGCCAAAAGAAATGAAGAGTTGTGAGGAAAATAAAGAGGTGGAATTCAAAAAGGCAATAGGCAATTCAAAAGTCAAAATCTCTTCATATAGCCTTATTTAATTTATATAACTTTGTATTTCTGGAAATAATAATAATCCCAGATAAAATTTCGAAAATTTATCAAAATATAAAAATTTATATCATATTTATTAATTATATGAAGTTAAATTAAGAAAAATAGTTAAAAATAGTGAACTAGACTAGAAAATTTGAAATTAAATAGAATAATTTTTAGAAAATTCATATGAGCTTGTAAAATATTTTTAAATATAAATAATAACATAAAATAAAAATACATTCACAAAATAAATATTTAAAATTTAATTTAAATATAATTTTTAATGAAGAAAATAGCAGGAAATAGGAAAACAACCCTTAAAAATAGGAAATAAGTACAGTAAATTTTGAAAAAATTCTATTATTATTTTAAAAATTTGTAGAGATGAAATTTCACAATTAAAACAAGTTTAAAACAATTTTGAAATGAAATAAAGTCAAATTCAAATTTATAGTCAAAATTTACGGTTATTACACTCTCCCCCAATCAAATCTTTTCGTCCTCAAAAAGAACGGAAAGGAAAAAAAGAGAAACAAGATAGAAAAGCAAAATAGTACCTGAAACGAACAATTCCGGATTCGAAGCACGAATGCTCTCCTCCGTTTCCCAGGTACAATCTCGATCGTCAGTACTCCACTGTACTTTGACTAGGATAACAGATTTCCTTCTGAGTTGCTTCGTATCTCTACCAACAATACGAAGTGGCTTCCTCCAACAGTCAGGTTAGGTTCAATATCCAAACTATCAAGAGCAGAATCTGGACAATAAGAGATGGATCATGAAGATGACGGCGAAGATGTGAGACATGGAATACATCATGCACTCCAGAAAGCTTCTCAGGCAAAACCAAACGATAAGCCAAAGAACCAAGTCTTTCCACAATGCGGAATGGACCAATGAACCTAGGAGAAAGCTTTCCTCTACGACCAAAGCGAATGACATTCCTCAAGGGAGAAACCTTAAGGAACACCTGATCACCAACAGCAAATTCCAAATTCCGCCTACGCCTATCGGCATACTTCTTATGTCTATCCTGAGCGGCTGCCAACCACTTCTTAGTCTCCTCAACTTTCTCAGAAGCTTCCAAAATCACTTCAGGACCAAGAACCAAATGACTACCAGATTCAATCCAACAAGATGGACATCTACAAGGTCGTCCGTATAAAGCAGCAAACGGAGACATTTTGAGACTGGCTTGACTATAAAGATGGAATGAGATAGATAAAAAGATCAAGAATAGACTAAAAACAGAAGATAAGATTATACCAGATAGCTATTATTGTAGGTAAATTCGGCAAGATGGAGATAATCTTCCCAAGATCCTCCAAAATCAAGCACACAAGCACGAAGAAGATCCTCGAGAATCTAATTTACTCTTTCCGTTTGACCGCCGGTCTGAGGATGGTAAGCAGTGCTCAGATTCAAACGAGTACCCAAAGATTCCTGAAAAGTCTTCCAGAACTGACTAGTAAAAATAGGGTCACGATCACAAACAATACTGAGAAGAACACCATGGAGACGAACGATCTCTCTCATGTAGATCTCAGATAAACTAGAAGAAGCACGAGTATACTTGACTGGAATAAAATGAGCGGACTTGGTCAGTCTATCAACAATAACCTAGAGACTCTCATTACCCTTTCGAGTCCTCGGTAAACCATCGATGAAATCCATGGAAACCTGTTCCTACTTCCAATTAGGAATCTCAAGGGGTTGCAACAAACCAGGGGTCTTCTGGTGATCGGCTTTGACTTGCTGACAAGTCGCACACCGACTAACAAAGATAGAAATATCCCTCTTCATCCCCTTCCACCAATAAAGCCTTTTCATATCCTGATACATCTTCGACATACCAGGATGTATAGAAAGTCTGGATCGATGATTCTCCTGAAGCAACTCCTGCCTCAACCCATCAACATTCGGGACACAAATCCTGCCATTAATCCTCAATATCCCTCTATCATCAACCTGAGCTCCACTACTACCACTACTACCACCAACTCTGCTACGAATGCCCTCCTTCATCAATCTAAGCATCTCATCCTCATCCTGCTTAGCCATAATCTGATCCAGAAGAGGAGAAAAAGAAACAACAAGCTGACACAACAAAGCCTTCTTCCGACTCAGAGCATCGGCCACAACATTAGCTTTACTGGGAGTATAGTTAATGTCGAGGTCGTAAGAAGCCAGAAACTCAAGCCAACGAACTTGCCTCTGATTCAGATCCTTCTGGGAGAAGATATATCTCAGAGACTGATGATCTGTGAAAAGCTCAGACTTGGTTCCAAGAAGATGATGCCTCCAAAGTTTGAAAGCAAAGACAACAGCAAGTAACTCTAAATCATGAGCAGCATAATTTGCTTCGTGAGTTTTCAACAGACGGCTGGCATAGGCAATAACCCTACCATCCTGCATGAGAACAGCACCCAATCCCTCACGACTAGCGTCAGTATAAACTGTAAATCCCTCACTTCCATTTGGAACAGTAAGAACTGGTGTGGAAGTTAGCTTTCTCTTCAACTCACTGAATGCAGCCTTACACTGATCACTCCAGACAAATCTGGCATTCTTTCGAGTCAAAGCTGTGAGAGGTGCAGCAATCCGAGCAAAATTCTTAATGAATCTCCGGTAGTAACCGGCAAGGCCCAGAAAACTACGAATATCAGATGGAGTCTTTGGAGTTTCCCAATCTTGAAACAGAATAGGGAGAAAAATAAAGACAACAGGAAAGATAGAATTATTAAAATGATAGAGAAAAGAGAAGAAAGAAAGACTTACATTGATCGCAGCGATCTTGACTGGATCAACAGAAACTCCATTACTAGAAACAATATGCCCAAGATAACGAACTTCATCCTTCCAAAAATGGCATTTAGAAAATTTAGCTTTTAACTGATGATTTCTGAGAGTCTCAAGAACATATTTCAAATGCGACTTATGCTCATCCTTAGTCTTAGAGAAGACAAGAATATCATCAATAAAGACTAGCATAAATTTATTAAGCACATCACGAAAAACACGATTCATCAAATCAACAAAGAAAGCAGGAGCATTAGTCAAACCAAAAGGCATGACTAACCATTCATAAAATCCATTCTCAGTGCGGAAAGCAGTCTTGGGAATGCTATCCTCAGCAGCCCTGAGCTGATGAAAACGTGTGGCAAGATCAAGCTGAGAGAAAATAGTGGCACCATGAAGCTGATCAAACATATCATTGATATGAGGCATTGGATATCTGTTTTTCATAGTGAGCTTTTTCTGCTCCCTATAATCAACACACATCCGAAGAGAACCATCAGATTTGGTGACAAAAACCACCGCAGCTACCTATTCAGAAAAACTTGGCCTAATCAGACCTTTGGAAGATAAGTCTTCAACTTGCTTTCCCATCTCAACCTTCTCGCGGGGTGCCATTCTTCTAGGGGGAAGAACAAAGGGTCGAGCACCAGGAATAAGATCAATCCGAAAATCAATTTCCCGCTTAGGAGGTAAAGAAGTGACTTCACCAAATACACCGGGATATAGTCTAACCACAGGAGTAGAATCAAGATCACTGGGAGAAGAATCCAAAGAATAAATAAAGTTGCCAGCAAAATCCTGAGGCATGCGGCACTAAAAGATCAAGGCATTCCCATGATCATCAAAGAGACGAACAGACCGGGCTTTACAAGAGATATGAGCATCATGATGCACTAACCAATCCTGATCAAGCAATAAATCAAAAGCATCGAAGCCCAGAATATAAAAATCACCACTAAAGCGATGATCAGAATGGAGAAGTTTCACTTCTCGACAAACCCTATTAAGGTTAGCAGGACCTCCAATAGGATTTGAAACACGTAACGGAACAGAAGCATATTCAGGAGAAAGGAGATGCTCAAACATATCACACAAATCAACAAAAATAAAACTGTGTGAAGCACCAGTATCAAACAACACACGAACAGGATGATGAAATAAAGTAAATGAACCCTGGAGTGTACCTTGGTCATCACTAGGAGCAGGAGTAGGTGGAGGAACTGGAGACGAGGCAGAAGTGATAGCAAATATACCAGAAGGAGCACCCCTCTGCTGGGTAGGGCAATCCTTCTTAAAATGACCGGGCTGGAGACAGATATGACAGAGATCGCGTCTAGCCGACTGAGCGGGTGGAGGAACAGCAGCACCAGAAAAAGTAGGACAGCTATTGGCATAGTGCTCCCTCTGATCACACCTAAAGCAAGTGATGGAGGAGAGATCAAGTGGTTGCCTCTGAGAAGGAGCAGATGATGAAGATACCAGACCAGAACGCTTATGCTGCTGGAAGTTGGGCTTACGCTTCTCCTGCTGGAAGTTGAACACCAGAAACATCAGGACCTTTGGATGTGGGATTCTTATAACGAATAGCCATATCCATGAGCTGGGTGAAAGAACCATGAACATGAGAAATGAGGCGACTATAATACTCTGGACGAGCACCAGCAATAAATTTCTCATTCTTCTTAAGAGGAGTATCAATAAGGCTAGGACCGAATTTGGAAAGTTCATTGAACTTCCTCTCATACTCAGCAAAAGACATGGTACCATGCTTCAGATCCATAAACTCACGATAATCTGAGATTTTCCAGCTTCTGGCATCCATTTTGCCACAAAAACCTCCCTGGAAAAGAGATACAGAAAACAAGTTTAAGATAGATTCAAAGAAAGGAAAAATAGAAACAAAATAATCCAAAGGATACCTAAACTGCTCCCAAGTGAGATCAGCCTCAACGGTGTTAGCCGTAACAGACTCCCACCAATCTAAAGCAGAATCATGCAACTGCCAGGCTGCTAGCTGACGCTTCTGAGCATCAGTAATATCAAGACCAGAAAATATCCTTTCAAGACTCCGCAACCACTGCTGAGCCTAAATGATAGTATCTGAACCGGTGAATGGAGTTCCACCTAGTTGAGAGAATTCCTTACAAAGAACAGTGAACCTGACTGGAGCAACAGGTTGAGGAGCTGGGGCAATACCGCGACCCCTACCTCTAGCATTTCCTTGATTCATCCTGAAAAATATCAAGAATGAATTTAGGAAAAGAATAAAGACAAGCCAAAGATAAATTAAGATAAGGCAAGATAATACACTTGGATGAATAGCTTAAAGAAAGAAAAATCCTAACAAGGTAGATACGAAAGAAAGGAAAGTTAGAAAACCTTTAAAAATCTTTAAAAAGCAAGAAAAATTTATATATCAAAATAATCTTTGAAAACATTTTGAAAAATCATTTTATACTTTGAAAATAGGTCTCTCACAAAGATATGATTCTGAGATGGATTTCACTCATTCTAGGGTAGAAATACCCTATCTCTAATGAGTTTTTGCTCCGTAGAGGCAATGGTTTGCCAAAAACCAAAGCTCTGATACCAACTGTAACAACCCCAATTTCGTGCCATTCAAATCGACAATAATCCACACATGTCAGACTTGAATGATGCGAATTAACAGATTGTAATTAAAATTTGGAGCAAATAAAATCAAATATACATAATCACAGACACAGAACAAACAGAATAACTCGCAGCGGAATATAAAAATATATCGTAGTTCATGAAGCTACTATAGCAGATTCTCAAACCAAATACATAATATAGTCTGAAAACAACAGAATAGATATCCCAAATACATAGAAGTTCACTAATACATGAGATAAACTAATACAGTTGAAACAATAATAGAATATATGTAGATAAGCGGAAACTCCAGTGAAAGACCAGCTCCAGGAAGAGAATACAAAGTTGTGAATACTCAGGCTGACCCGAGCGTAAAGCAAAACACAAAACACTCGAGTCAGGACAATATATACTTATATAATGTAAACCAACTCAAGTGAACTGTAATCAAGATACAAGTAACTTAAAGGATGCCTGGGACCGCCCATCCTCTAAGGATCCGTCAAACTATTTACTATATAGTAATATTTCGCTATTATAATAATGTCTACAGTAAAATAAACATACTTTTAAATAGCGATACGGGCTACCCATATCACCCTTCACACATAATAGTCCCAGTAGTCCATCCAATATCTTGCCATCTCCACTTCAGGTGACTGTCAGAGGATGCCACACGGGCTACGGGAGAAAAACAAACTTGTAGTAAAGGCTCGGTATGGTAGGTGACACGGCACACAACGCAATGCCAGGGTAGATATACCAATTACGCACACGGGCTGGTGGTAACGCAGCAGCCACATACGCCCACCCCGAACAACACTCCAAAATCAAGGGGTGCACCCAATCGATCACAACAGTAATAGAATGGTATCGAAGAAGTGTGTCCAGCCAGAGGTGCTACCTCCTTTGGCCCGAGATCGCTCCTGTTTTAGCTACCTTAAGCTAACTCACGGGAGTTAGGTCCACGTAAAGTACCTTAGGAACGTCGTCACCATCCTACTTCATTCTGGAATCTCCACCGCGTACACAGTTGTTAAAGTGGTTTTCGGTATCGACAGAGAGTATGTCCATATCCAATCCCGGTCTCTTTAACAACCCATCGTTATTATAACCCATAGTTATAATTTAAAAAATGGTATTTATTTCTCAATAATCCAATATCATTTCAAATCCATTTCAAAATATCAAACTTATCATTTCATTTGAAAAACATATTCATTTTATTCAATTTAAAAATACCATTTCAATTCACATTTCAAAATCGTTCAATTCCAAACATATTACTTCATTTAAATCATAAAAATGAAGTTATTACATTTAATAATTAAATTATTAAATTTCCAAAATTTTCAACTTTCAAAGTTCGTACATTCACTTAATTTTATCAAAACAGTAAAAATTCAACTTTCGAGGCATTTGGAAAATGCTACAGAAAGTTATATTCAAAACAGTTCAATTTAACAAAAGACAGCGTTTAAAATGCTGTAATAGAGTTACATTAGTTTCAAAGAAAACTTAGTTTAATCCAACAATTATAGCAAAAAAATAAAATGCTATAATAGCTTTTAATTCAATTTAGCTATTTAGTTCACTTATTAACTACAGCATTTACAAATGTTGTATTATCATTTATATTAGATATAATAACATTTCAAAAATGTAGTTAATTTACTTCAAAATTTCAATATAATTTCACAACAATTATATTTTTCTTTAAATCACTTTTAACTTATAAAATCACACATTTTTACTTCCATAACCATCATTTAATTTTCTTTAATTTCATGTTTTCATAAAGTTAAATTTCCATTTAAAAATTCATGTTTAACACTAATTCACTTATTAAATCGCAATGTTCAATTTTAAATTCATTACATTAAATTTCAACCTAACACTTAAGTATAAATTCTCAACTATAACCTAGTTTTATTTTTATTTACTTAACTAAAAATTCACTTTTAAGTCAATTCCATAAATTTCAACTTAAATATTCATTCATTTCACATTTCAACTTTATTAAAATCATTAATATGATATAAAGTCACTTTAAATTCAAATTATCATAAATTTATCACGATTTCATATTCAACTTAATTTCCAATTATAATTAAATCAAATTTTCCAAAATAACTGACATTCAAAATTTTCTAACTTTTTCATTAATTTATTTCACTTATAATTATTCAGAAAATCAATAATATTTTACAAAAATAATTTTTAATTAGATTTAAATCAAAATATTTTAATATTTACATTTCTAAAATAATTTTAAAAATTTTAGAAAACATACATTAACTACGGGTCTGTATAAAAATTTCTACGCTAGGAAAAGTGATACGGGTAATATATCATTTCAACCCGTAATTTACAAAGAAAATCCGGGTTTCGTCATTTCAAACCCGCAGTTCCAAGTAAATGAAATAAATTTGAAAAATATTCAGGCCTATCATTTCAGCCCATAACGATTTTCCCTTATTCTAAAGTCCGTTCGGGTATGTATCATTTCAACCCATAGTGATTCTAATCTAAAGGGAACTTGCAGTGTGATTAACTGATAAAATAACAAAACAGAAATAATATAACAGTAACATATGATATAACTGGTGTTTAATCGTGTGTGAACATCATATGATAGTGACACAGCAAATAAAATATGGTGATGCGGTTTACATATTCACAAGGGGTCAATTCACTAGTTATATATGTATATAATGTCTGGTGAGAATAACTCACAGGTTTGAGCTGATGAACCAACGACAAATTTCACAAACGAGATCTACACAAGCACAAAAGCACGACACAGATTCGAATGGAGGAGCCAAATGTCAAATTCCTTGGATACACATCAAACAAAACAGTATAACATCGATAAGTTTCAAATCAACTACGATCAAAACTACACTAGAATAGACTGCACAGAATCAAATAGAAATGCTTGCACTTGCTTTTAACCTTTACTAGGCTCAGCCATAAAGGGAAATACAAAATAATGGCAGGTGTTTGGGTCAGGTTATGGTGGGTATGGGTCGGCCTAGATGTCATTTGTGATGGTGCCAAAGTGGGTGAAGGGAATAATACACATAAGCATGAATACATGTATTTGGTCGTGGATTTGGGCTCGGCCAAGGCTCCAAGTGTCAGGCCGGAGGTGTGGGGTCCACTGTGGTGGTGTGACCAAGGGTGCTGGAGGTGTGGTAGGTGGCGGCTAGAGGGGTGGTGAGGTGATGGAAGTGATGTGCTCGGCTAGGCTAGGAATTCGAGTTGTTTTGAAAAGTTTGTGGATGGGCATCACCAAGAGGGGTCACGGCATGGTTGGTTGGTGAGCAGGAGGTGTTGGTGGTGTGCCATCAGGTGCTGGAGGTGGCTAGGCAGCAATGGAGGCATGGCCGATCCTAAACGAGATGAAAGCATGTGCAAAAAATCAAACTAGAATAAGCAATATAAGTAGAAAAAGAGATAGAAGAAATAAAAAAATTTACCAACTTCCCAAGCATGTGATGGCCGAAATTTTTTTCTCAGGAAGGAGGAAAGGAAGATACGTGAAATGAGAATGGATTAGTCAGCTGAAATGTGGGGAGTTATTCCAAAAGAAATGAAGAGTTGTGAGGAAAATGAAGAGGTGGAATTCAAAAAGGCAAAAGGCAATTCAAAAGTCAAAAACTCTTCATATATCCTTACTTAATTTATATAACTTTATATTTCTGGAAATAATAATAATCCTAGATAAAATTTCAAAAATTTATCAAAATATAAAAATTTATATAATATTTATTAATTATATAAAGTTAAATTAAGAAAAATAGTTAAAAATAGTGAACTAGACTAGAAAATTTGAAATTAAATAGAATAATTTTTAGAAAATTCATTTGAGCTTGTAAAATATTTTAAACATAAATAATAACATAAAATAAAAATAAATTCACAAAATAAATATTTAAAATTTAATTTAAATATAATTTTTAATGAAGAAAATAGCAGAAAATAGGAAAACAGCCCTTAAAAATAGGAAATAAATACAGTAAATTTTGGAAAAATTCTATTATTATTTTAAAAATGTGTAGAGATGAAATTTCACAATTAAAACAAGTTTAAAATAATTTTGAAATGAAATAAAGTTAAATTCAAATTTATAGTCAAAATCTAAGGTTGTTACAAAGGCAAGCGACTACAGCTAACAAACAGACTAAGGCAAATGACTACAGCTAACAATCTCTATCAATAAAGACCTTATCTCAGATGAGTCGTTATATGAAAGTTTAGAAAATACTTGTACAATATCCTTTGATGATAACACAAACATATTTCTTCAAAATGATTTTAAAAAAATGGATTTCGATCCTAGAAATTTTAAAGAAGAAAAGTTCCTAGATTTGTCAGGATTTAGACGTCTGACACCACAATTCAAACATCTAAGTATGGCCGAACATCAGAGTAGTTTTCAATAATTTTTTTATTAAAGACCAAACGAATGATCCGTTAAATGAAACATCAGAACAAGGGAAAAATAAATGTGTTTCTTTATGGAACATATTCAAACGTCTGCGTTTGTTTATTTAGACGACTGACTAAGTTTAAAATTGTTTTAAAATATATAAGTCAGACATTTGAATGAACAAATCGGATGTATGAGAAACTAAAAATGGTTAGATTCTGAATGAAGAGTTTCAGTGGTGATAGTCCATCTTCTTTGATTGTTAAGAGATGCAATGTTTTTTAGTGGTCCTAACCTTTCAAGAAAACCTTTCTAACATTATAAATAAAGATCGACTTTTTAAATATGAAAAATTTGCTCTCTAATTTCTAAATTTTAATATTCTCTGTCAAATCAAAAGCCTTCAAAACTATTTCCTGCTTCCTAAAGTCTATACGTTCAATTCACTATCATTAAAGGATATTATATGAATGGTGTATTGAAAAGTGACTTATCCATGTTCTAAAAGAACACATCAAACTCAAAGTAAGAATTTATTCTATTTAATGAAGTCATGTTGGAGGTCTACGGGCGAAAATTAAAGTCCAATTTGGTTGTTCAGGCAGTGTTGTAGATACATATTCCTTTGGGGGAAGAGATGGTAGTTTAGTGAAAATCCAAAAGGAGTCTGAGGACTAGATGTAGGATGAAGGGTCTGATCCGGTATAATAAACACTGGTACAATCCTTTATTTACTACTTAGCTTGCTTGTATAGTTAGTATATATTGCCAAATTATAGGTCATTCCGCATATAAGTTACAACACGTAGAGACTTGCATTTGGTATCAGAGTCCGACATTTCAAAAATCATAAAATCATTTTTGAAAATAATATGGCATCAAATTTCACTATTTTTCAAGAAGGTGAATCGACCGCATGATCCCCACTTTTCACTGGTACTAACTATGCTTTTTGGTCTACTAAAATGAGAATATATATGCAGTCGAATAGTTATGCTATTTGAAATGTGACTCAAGTTAAGTATGAAATACCACGTTACTGATTTTAGTACATGGACAACTTAATAAGTATTTTAGCCGAACAATTCTAAACTATGATTTTTTTTATTTATTGGATAGGAATGAATTTAATAGAGTTATTATATGTAAGTCTGCATGTAAAACACGGAAAACATTACAAATTATGCATGATGGCTGAACCATGTTGAAAAATCAATTATAACTTTGTAAAATGAAGGACAATGAGCCAATTTCGGGTATGTATTCACGTTTACAAGATACTACACATTCCCTTAAGCAATTAGGAGAAAATATATCTAAATTTGATATTGTTTCAAAAAAATTAAACTATTTAACGAATGATTGAGAAAGGAAAATGCTAGTCATTGAAAAAGCAAATGATATTTTCAAACTCAAGGTTAAAGAGTTAACAGGTAATCACATGTCCTATGAAGTGAATTTGCAAGTCAGGAAATAATAGGAAAAGATAAGAGATCGATTACATTTCAAGTCGAAGATGATTCATATATTGATAATAATGAATTGGCCTACCTTGCTAAAGGGTTCAAAAGTATTTAAAATCCAAGATAATGTCAAGCAACTTCAAAAATGATATCTTATCAACTCAGAAATAGTTTTAATGTGAAGGATGGATCATACAAAAGAGGATTGCCCAAAGCTGAAAAATGAAAACAAGTCCATAGATCAACAAAAGGCAAAACCAAAGAAAAAGGCATTTAAAGTCACTTAGGACGACTTTGATTCTTCTTCATCTGACGATGAAAGTGACACTGAGCAAACAAACTTATGTTTTATGGCTGGTGATGGAATACGTCTAACTTAAACATATGATGATTTACTTAAAATTAATATAGGGATTTTGGAATAAAAGGAAAATAAAAAGTGTAACGATCCGTAAATATATCACTTTAAATAAATGATTTTTAGCTTTATCGATATAAAAATAATTTTGTTAATAATTATTAATACTAATTTATATGATTTTATGAATAAAATATGATCATTTTAATTAGTTAAGAATGATAATAAAATTTATTTTCAAAATTTGTTTGCAAATATATGCATATTAATTTAAAAGAGAAAATATGACTGAAAATCAAAATCCACATACACATGCACATACACATACACATGTGGAAGTTGTGCAACATTGTAGGAATATATAACATACACATACACATACACATACACATGTACATGTGCATACATGAGAACATGCACATAAACATATATATACAAATATAATTAAGTATAAAAATATAATATAAAATATGTAAGGTATTTTAAGATTTCTTACTCCTTAAGCATACATAAGTCAACATATGCATACATGAGATGATGTAAGTGATGGGCACATGTGTGATGGGGCTTTTTCCGTGCCTAGGATAGGAGGGTGTGCGATGATGTATGTGTAAATATTTCTTACTTTCTTCTTTTCGTACAAATACCCTACCCTCTTCTCTTCATTTTTGTTCATCTTCTTCTTCATATTTCTATGCTTTTTCTTCCTCTTTAATGGCTTCTACCCTAATAGAAATAATCACAAAATTTATTTCAAAAATAATTTAATTTATAATATATAGTTATATATGCTCAAAACAATCCCGAAAATCCACTTTTTCTCTTTGTTCTTCATAATCTCCACCCCACTTCATCATAGGACGAGCCACTTCCTTGTTCCACCTAAGGTCGTGCAATGCCAAGCCACCCAAAGCTTTGATTAAGGCATCTAGGAGCTAAAGCCCGACGAAATGTGAGCTCTGAAAACTGAATGGTGGAGCTATAGTGAATTTTTTATTAATCGTTGAAAACTCAAGGTGAGAACTCCTAAACTATAGTATTATATTTTGGATGATGATATGATGTTTGTAAATGAATATTTAATATGCTTTGATCATCAAGTTTGGTTGTTTCTTATGAATATTGAATATATATGCAAGTCACGAAAATATACGATGATAAGCATAAAGGAAATCACTTTTCTTTATATTAATAAATTGGTGTGTATGGAATATTAAACCTCTTTAAAAAAAGATTTTAAAATGAGTTTGAAATGCTTTATAAACATATAGAAGTGTTTTGGTGAAGTTTGAATGAAAATTGAAAATTTAGTCAAAAATAGGCGTTTCGCATAACAGCAATTCGCGATTTCATGCCATAAAAGTCGTTTTGATCAATATAGGTTTTAAAAGCACTTTTTGCAGCACTTTCCGTAGCACTTTTCTACAACCTTTGAAATTTTGTTTTAAACTTAAGAAATCTTTATAAATGTATTCAAATCCATAATTAAGTTTTTTAATGATTATTTGGAAGTTTAATAGTTTATTTAAAAGAATTTAAATAAACGATTTAAAGAAAAGCTATTACAAATTAAGTGGTTTAATCTTGGCTCTAAAAGCCAAGAGTAGACTCAATTTTTCTAGGTGAGGCGCTTAAACTAAGGAGATGTGTTTGATTGTTAAATCTTCATCGGATTAGAAAATAGTTGATCAAATTTTAATAAGTATTACAGAAAACGTATTGCATACAATTCTAGTACGGGTCAATCAATAGAGAATTGTTTAGATTTTAAAATTTCTATTCAATCAAATTGAACCAAGAATTTGAAGCTGTGCTAAGCTGAAAAAATGTAAAAACTAAAAAAACTAAATTGGATAAAAGTATGAGAGTCTGAAGGCAATTTAGAGGCAAATCCCTTCTCATGATCACATAGATCAACAAAATGAAATTATGATCTCTCTTTTGGTCATTAGTGAATTTAGTTGATATGTATATCAATAAGTATGGAACGTTTTTGCTATTAGTTGGCTCAATATAAACCATCAAACTTTAACGTACCCAACAAACCCATTTAGCAACTCTCATGAAAATGACTATGAACTTGAAAATAAAATCTATTCTAAGCATAATCTATTCACTATTGATTAGTAATATAGACCATCAAATTTTGATTTTGAAATTCACTTCATTACCATAATCATATGTAGATGAAAAGGTAATTTGTATTTAGTTTTGTTTAAGCATAGCTAGTTTGGTGTCAACAACATAAGCTATCAAATTCAATGTTAAACCATATCAAACATTTCCACTAAGCACAAAAAGAGAATATAATTAATAAAATGTTGAATCTACATGATTAAGAGAGCTTCGTTACCCTTAAATTGAAAGGGTTTAGCTTCTCATATTTGTTATCATTTCAAAAAATGTAGAGTTCAACACGAAACAAAAATAAAAGAAAAATGCAAGCTAATTAAGAAGAAAGCTAATTAACATAAAATAAAAGCAAATCTACTTGCATAAATAAAAAGATCTACACTACTAACATGAAAGGAAAAAATATGTAAATGAAAAAAATAATGAACTAAAATTGCATAAAAAGAAATTTACATAAAATAATGTCTAAGTAGCCATGAAAGGGAGAAAGAAAGCTTGTAATTTATTTTTGAGCCTAAAACTAAACTAACTAAAGTGGAGGCTACGGGCTTAATTACATAAAATATGGGGTATTTATACAAGCCTAAAACACTAATGCATACTTTTGGGGACTAACCAAAATACCCTGAGGAAGTGTGGCCTCCAAGTTGTCATTAGTATGAGCATAATCCGCCATTACATGTCCATGTAACTTTATACTCTATTAGCATGCACATTAGGTCCTAATTGTACATCATGGTAAGTGGGTAGGTGGGTTCCTCCATGATACATGAGTTTGAATTATTTCCATCTTCATACCTTTGTTTCCACCTGTGCAAGCATATTTTCATGTAGCCTTCATTATATTTCCACTCAAATTCCCATAAATAAAAATAAAATATCCAAGTAAATTTCCTCAAATTAATATATGCACAAAAATGACCATTTTGCCCCTGTGTGAAGATGAATAAATGATGATTTGAAAATAATTTGAATTTTGGTTTAAACGTGTTAAAATACCCTATATGCTCATTTATTTAACTAAATTAGATTAAATATGGAAGTAAAAATATGCACATTTATGTGCACATCAAATACCCCCACACTTATCTATTTACTCGTCCTCAAATAAACTAAAACTAAGATAAATCAGTTTTCGTAGGAAACACAATTCCATTGAGCATATGCAATAAGCCGTTAAACCTCTAGGTGTCCTTAGTAGGATGAGTGTTATCTTATGAGAGTTTCAACGGATACTACCCACAAAATCCAAATGCGAAATGAAAATATTTACAAAATGAAAAATTCCTAAATGCAAAAAGCGATGAACGCAAGTTTTTGATAATATTTACAAATGAAAAATTTACTTTTAAATGGATACAAATAAGTTAAATATAATTTTTGGTCATCATCATGAAATTTTAGTTATTTTACTTATCAAAATTTCCAATAAAAATTAAGTTATCATAACAAATAGACTACAGTTTGGCTAGTTATTTCAGTTGATAACATAGTGCAACTATGAAGTAGAATCTTAATTGATTATCACAGTTTTTCAAAGTGGTATTTTCATCTCTTTTTAATAACAAATCAAATCAAATAAGTAAAAATAATGCTTGGATTTCAATTGCTTACTCTTTCTTATTTGAAAATTTTATTGATATTAACAATATTTACATATGCCTAACTCAGAAAACTGAGGCCGGATATATTACCCATGCATTTCCTTTCAGGCTTCCGTGAGGGGAATACAGAACATGGCAAGGGAGCACACAAGTGTGTTCACCTATTGACTGTAGGCACTATTAAAGAAAGAATTTTTATATACATACACCTAACTCGGATAAACTGAGGTCAGATATACCGATCATGCACTGCCTTTCGGGCTTACGTGAGATGGGTATAGAGCATCGCGGCTGTACACACTTGCGTGTGAACACATGACACTAGGCGTCTACATATATATATATATATATATAATATTTTTTATATTTTTTTTTGTTTTTTTAAGAGAGAGTTTTGCAAAATAAACTTAGCACCACTTAACTTAGAAGATAAAAAATGTCATATCCTTTACTTTAAATTTACCACTTTTTTAAACAAAGATTTTCTGTTAGGATATACTTCATAATTATCACTCGTGAATCTTCCTCTATACTATTTAAACCAAAGTTACTTGTAATCAAACTTTATTTTTATTTTTGTTAAGACAAATAAATTTTCAAAAATTTTAATTTAATAACCAAACCATATATTTATCCTATAGTGTTTTTTCAAAATAAATCAAAATGCTAAAAAAATTATTTTTGGGATATTTTTAAATTTTTTGAGTTTTGGAAGGAAAATGTAAAATATAAACCATGAAAAATCAAAAAGAAGATGAGATTCCCCCCACACTTGATTTTGACCGCGTCCCCACAGTCAACCTAAGTGAAAGGAGAAAAATAAAATAAAAATAAAAATGTGACCTATATTTACATAAAAGGATTATTATTTACGATAAATCAGAAAATATACTGTTAAAGAGTAAATGAAACAATCTTCCAAAGACCAATTCATTTGTCTCACCAAGTATGAGAGACACGACTTAAGCGCAGAAAACCAAACCATAAAAGATTTCAATGCTAAATGTTGATTTAGAAAGATGAATGTTGTTTTATTAAAAGTCGTATGAGTTCTTTTATTTTCGATGATTTTTGGGTTGATAGAATGATTAGTTGAAGTTCAAGTTTATTTTCACCAAATTAAATTTCAAGTTTATCATTGAAAACTTCTTCGGAATTATTGACTTTAAAATCAAAATGGTAATTTAATTCTACCCCTTCAGAATTCAACAACTCATCTTCAAAAAGTCCAAAGAATTTATGTTCACTAAATTCGTCCTCCTTTGTTGAATTATTCACAACTTCATCGCATATATCAAGTTCAAAGTCCAAAGTTGTCGTACTCAATTTTTCAAAGTCGAAAAAAGGAAGATCGAGTTTTGAATTTGGTTCCTCACTCTCAAAAGAATTGAAATCCAACAAATTACCATATTTTCAACAGCTTCATTAAGATTATCGTTTTCAATTTCAAAAGTTGTTATTTGAAAATCATCAATTTTGGCAAAAAGTGGATTATTATTTGACTTATAAAAATTTGGGATTTTATTTTGTTGCTCGCGTTGTGTCATCTAGGTTTCAAACAACAAATCCATGTGATCTTTGTGAATTTCTTCCATTTGCTCAACAAAATCCAATTTATAATTATTAACTTGAGAATTTTCAATTTGAAATTATTGAGAGAAAAAGTTTTCACCATCATTAAAACAACTCCCAATGCAAAAATCATTTAAATAGTTATTTCCATTTCCATTTTTAAATTTCTTTTCAACTTTGAAATTGAATTGGCATGGGTTATAATCAAAATTATACGAATTTTGAAGTGAAATCATATTTTGATTATTTTGAGGGCTTTGACTTGAGTTATTGCAGAAATATGAATTACACAAATCATTTATTCTTTGATTTTCTTGTGTAGAGGGTTCAAGTAAAGGCAAAATAGTTTCAATACTCTTTTCAAGACTTAAGGGTTGGTCATTATTTTGGAAGTTTTGTTCAAAATTCAGATTGTTTGTATAACAGTTGTCATTGAAATATCCATAAGAAATTAGTCTAAAATAATATGGACTATATTGGTTTTCACAATATTGTAAAATTCATGCGAATATAGAAATTCAAACATATTCAAGAATATATTTTTTTGGATTTTTTTATGAAAGATTATTTTATAAAGGAAAATATTAAGCAAAAGGAATTTATTTTCCAAAAGGAAATTTGATTTTTGTTTTTTTTTTCAAATTTATTTTTTGTTTTTGAAAAGATTATTATTATTTTTTTGAATTTTTGCTTTTTCTATGAAAAAACGAACTTAATTTATTTTTGGATTTTGGTTTTGATTGAAAATTTTCAAAGGATTTAAAAACTAAGTTAAGAAATATTTACAATTTTTTTAGTTTTGGCTTAGGAATTTTTTTTAAAATATGCATAAACAAATGCAACTAAATGAATGCAAGGGACTTAATTACAAATTTGCTATCCTAAATAGTTCCTAACCCAAAATTGTATAGTCATACTTTGTCTTAATCTAAGAAGATAGTTCTCAGCCACGTAACGGACAGGATTTATCGGTGCACCACAAATCACAGTAGCAACGTAGCCGAAGGTTTAAGTGACTTCAAAGAAACAACCACTATAATATTTACGAATCAACCATAATATTTATAAATGGTTATTACTCTGTTGTAGCCTAAACACCAAGAAATTGGATTGTCGAAAGAGGACAACTTGTCAATATACAATTAAGCCGTAGTTGAGCTCGTGACACCCTTAAGTCAAGGTCTAACCGTTATTGTTACTCAAGTTCTAAGATGAAATGCAAAACTAAAATAAAAGTATATTAACAATGCAACTATGAATGAATTTTTTTTTGTTTTTGTTTTTTCTTTTGAATTTTATATATATAAATATATATAAATGCAAATAAAACAAGGGAAAAATGCATGATACCAGAGCGTGCAGAATTATTAGCAAATTATTTTAAAAGCATCCAACTTTTTTTAATAAGCACGCAATTTATTTTTGGGTAAGCAAAGCGAGCCAAGCAAAACTTCCTATCTACTTTGGCAACATGAAACGAAAAATAAGTGCGACGGCCCATCTTTTTGGACAGTTAAAATCGACAATAAACCACACATATCCAACTCAAATCATTCAAAAGGGAGGATTATCAATGGGGTATAATAATAAAAATAAGAGAAAGAAGAAAAAACAAAACACAAAATCTCACAATGGAAAGACAAAATATAATAATCAAATAAACAGTTCATGAAGCTGTTTTACAATGTACACTTGATTACACATTTTTTTTCAACAAATAAGAGTACAATTAACATATCAAAATAATGCAGTGGAATAATAATAATAAATACGTTCTAGTAAACATCATCTCCATCTTCAAGGAATAATGTCTTCAGCACTATAATACTCAGGCTGACCCAAGCGTAATGAAAATACAAAACACTCGAATCGGAACTAAAAGTTCTAAGTTAAATCAGTAACAATTGAAATATTAGTGTAATAGCTTCAGAGATGTTTACGGGATTTTCCATCTCCTATCAAGTGTACAACGTGAGTATAATAACTTAAGAGATGTTATGAAATTTTCCATCTCCTAAGGATCCGTTAAACAATCTACAGGTAGTAAGATATGCTATATATGCAGTGTCTATCAATAAAATAAAGTATTAAAATAGTGTTAAGGCTTTACATTGATGCCTCTTAACACATTTTTAGGCATTGCCTACAGTTTGCCTTAGTAGCATCAGTAGTAACGTCGGTAGCTAGGGAGGCACCGTGATAAGACAACATTAAAACCAAATCGTAGTGGTCACGTATAAGGATAAAAGTATGACAAGGCACGTGAGGCAATGCCCAAGGTAGTATACTACCAGTTTAGGCCGCTGGGCTGGTGATAACGCATCGTAGCCATGGTCAATGCCCGCAAAATCAAATCAAGGTGCACTGATTAAGCCAACATTGATATAGTAATACGATGAGGTGTGTCCGGTAGGGGTAGCTAGCCCACTTGGCCCTGACGAGCCATCCTGTTTTAGTCGTTTCAAATTAGCACAAGTGTTGGGGTCATCCATCATCGTTGTCTTTCTTTAAATCCAGCAAAAGTTCACCAAATCCAACAACTTTATTCTGGATCATCCACCACGTACACGGTTATTAAAGTTGTTCTAATATTGCCAAAGAGTATGCCAATAAGAAACCCCGGTCTCTTTAACAACCAAACGTCATTTTTCACACCGGTTGGTTCTTTTACATTTCAAAATTGATTCATATTTGATATCAAAATATCATATTCACTTCAAAATATCCTTGATTTCGAAATCATCATTTTTACTGCATATGTCATTTCCCCTTGAAAATATTAATTCAACTTCCACCTTAGGTTATAACTTCATTTAACCACATTCATATTTAAATCAATGACTTAAATATAAACATTCCAACTTTGCACGGTTTGGAATTTTATTTTTTTGAGATAAATGTGTGATCCTCTAATAAAAGAGGAGAGCACACATGCACAGTTTGAAATTTTAGAAAATAGTTTGACTAGTTATAAATAGTTCAAAATAGTTTAAATAGTTCAAAGATTTAAAACTGTTTAATATAAAATGGTTTGAGTACAGAAAATGGTTTATGTAGTACAATAGTTCTGAAAATCAAAATAATTTGAGTATTAAAAAAATTATTTTAAACATTTTATATTAAAATAATTTATTTTCAAAATAATATCAAATCAAACCATTTCTTTCCATTTCAACAAATCTGGACCCATGTCCAAATTTCAAATCAATAAAACTCAATTTCCAATCCTTCAATTGAATTGATTCAATTTCAATTTAGTTACAAATCTACTTGATTTCAATTTGAATTAACTTCAATTTTTGAAACGTTCATTTTTTACTTCAAATTCGATTCAACAATTCTATTCAATGATTTAAATTTAAATCCAGTTCTTATTTTAAACCATTTCAATTTATATCAATTTCAAGTCCAATTTCAATTTACTGATTTAAATCACTGAAATCAAATTAAACCTTATCGTTTAATTTTAAGGTCCGGATCGTAAGATAATTCAATTTCCAAAATTAAAGTCATACCTCGATTATGACTTCACATTTCCAATTCAATTCTTTAAAACGGTTTCTTTTAACCAATTTCAATTTCAACATTTCCTAGCTTGAATTAGAAAATGATTTAATTCATATAAATCCATAATTTATTTCTAAAAACAATATCATTTAATCAAAATTCAAATTCAAGAATTTAAAACCATTTAATTTAACCAATTCGGTATCCGTATATAATTTTCTACCCTATGGCCAAGTGATTAGTTATTTCAATTTTAATTATAGGGATGGATATATATCATTTCAATCCAAATTAAAGTGTTATAGATATATACCATTTCAACCTATTTCTTAATTTATTTGAAATAATTCAAATAACAATTTATATGCTGTAACTTAATATAAAGAGTGATAACAAGGATATATAAAAATAAATAAACATGTAATCATCTAAAATGTCAACAAATAAACATCCATCACAATCAACATTCAAATCAGCCAATAATTCACAACAATACTGGTTATCAATATCCGGCATTTAACTAAAAATTAACTCCATATTAATTTAAATGTCGATTTAATTCAATAAAAGAATTCAATTACAATTAAAATGTCAAATTTAAACTACCAAACAACAACTAATAAATTCTTATCGCTTCATAAATTTAATTCAACAAACAAAAAAAATTAGTATTGCGTGAGTGGGATAAATCACTCGTCTTTATTTAAAGCCCATTGAAAATCCAATAAAAGCCCAAAATTTGAATCGTCTTACAATTTAACCAAACTAGTTTCATATTGTCCGGAATTTCAATAAGTTCAATGAAAGAAACCGCGCATCAGTTGGAGTTCCTTTGTGGAAGATATTCAAGTTATAAGAATATTATGAAAATGAAATAAAAACACGTACACACATTTTAATAATAAAATAAAACAAATTAGTTACTCACGTTAAGAATTTTGAAGCCTGCTCATGTTTTTAAAACCCGAAGAATTAATGGAAAAAATGACATGACGGCTCACGCATGTAGGAAGGAGGCTTTAGGAAATGGATTTGCAAACAAATAGAAAAGATTGGCTTCAGGAAAATAAGTTGCTCATATTTGTTTTCTAGAAGAGAAAGAAAAACTTCGGGCAAAAGAAATAATGGCGGCACGTTTTGGAAATGGAAAGTTAGAGGAAAAGATTTATGAAATAGGAAATGAATAAGAGTAAAGCACGTTTAGAAATTGGCATATGAAAGGGAAGGATACAAGAAGATGTAAATTTGCAAAATGAAAAGAGATTAATGTGCAGGTAATTAACAAAGGATGAAAGACAGACGTTGGAATTTCAGAAGACATGTTTACAAGGCAAACAAATCTTTTGGTATAAAATTTCTAGACGTGTGCTACCTCAATTAATTTCGTTAACATGCAGGAAACGTTTCAAAGCAAAGCTCATGTGTAAATAAATAAAACTTAATGGAAAATCAAAAGAGTCAGGTATTTAATAAAATAAAATAAATGAGAGCAATGATTTAAAGTTGAGAAGGTAGGCTGTACATGGAAAGCAAAACTCTAATATACTCAAATTTAAAAGCGTTCATTTTAACCTATTTTATTGTCCTTAACACACTCAAATTTACACCTTTATATATATTTATTTAGCATATAGTAAATAAAATTAAACACTACGATTAATGTAATGTGGACCACCGCTACAAATAATAAAAGATGAACTAGGACTCACATTCAAATTTGGAACATAATAAATTTCTTTTGTAAACATGCTAATTATTCCAAATCAAAATTTCAACCTAACCTTCAAGTTGTTTTCTTATCATTTTTTTACAAACTAAATTCATTCAAGTATGAATATTTAAATAAATCGAATATTCCAACTAGAAACGTGCAACAAGATTCAATTTTAGTGAAATTAAATTATTTTCACATTGAAACATTTACTTTATTTGATAAAAATGTTCTTTTCATTATATCAAACTTTCCTTTTGTTTTCACAAAACCTAAGCTACAATTAGTTACACTTATTAATTTACAACTTAATGTTCTCTCTCTTATTAATTGAAATTATTCAATCACATTAATTTCAATTGATTACAAAGCTGAATGTCGAAATGGACTAAATAAATGTAAAGAGAAATAGAACAATGATTTCCTATCTAATAGTAATTTAAACATATTCATACATTATTGAATACAAACAAGAGCTATACATTTCTTACTAAATAATAATTTCTCCTCCCTATAATTAATCTGTAAGCTAAAATACATTTCAAACAAATAAACATATGTTTACTCCTTCACTAAACTTATTCATTTTTTTATTTATTAAATTAACATTTATTCATAATAACTGATTTCTTATTCATGTAATAAATCTTTCAACTACCAAACATTCCAAATAAATAACATAAGATTTTTTCTTTAATAAAGAAACATTTATTATTCTTTATTAATATTTATTATTACAATTAATTTGAAATTTACATTCAGATGGTCATTTATTTCATTCAAGAAAATGTCATTAAAATACTGATTAACATATGTTATCATTCTTTCCTTATTGCAAAACATATCTCATTACTAGAAATTTAAATTAAGTTTTTACCTTATATTATAATTTAATTTGTATTGATATAATCTTAAATTTTTCTTTTCTAACAACTTTATCCAAAAACCTTATTTAATTTAATATTTTTTAACTGTGAAAAATACGGGTCGTTACAATAAGATATATACAATTGTTTCTTTATTTTTAAGATAGAATGAAAAAAAAGCAAGGTATTTTTTATTGTTTACCCAAACAAAAATGAAAGCAATTTTTTTGTAAACTATTTGCAAAGTTTTTTTTCGTTTACCCAAGTGAAAACTAAAGAGAATATATATATATATATATATATATATATATATATTGTAAAGTAGCAAGAATGAAAGCTTAACGAATAAAACCTTTAAAAAAATTATACTAATCCCGAATTAACTGAACCAAATGAACGCATCTTTTTTTAGTTGAAATAGAAATTCTCTCAAAACAACCCGTTTAGAATCAAAATCCATAAACAAAACTTGACCCCAAAGTATAAACCAACTTATATAAACTTCAACTCTACGAAATATCTCACCCCACAAAATTCAACTCAACGAAATAAAACGCGTATCATTAAAACAAAAAAAATAAAAAATAAAAAAATCGAACCACGTAGTCGAAATTTGAGGCGATTTCTGGTTCAAGTTTTGGTTGTCGATTTGTAGGCGTTCAATGAAGGAGAATGCGGTCGAGGGATAGGAAAACGAGGGCGGTTGGGTTGAACAGTGGTGAAGGAAGTGGTGAAGTTGATGGTGAGGAGGAGTTGCAGTTTGATAATAGTGGCAGTAGTATAGGAGTATGGATGGTTTGTTGCTGTTAGCAATGGTTGTGACTGGGTAGTATGTTGTATGAAGTAGTGTAACGGTCTGCGGTTTGAATGTTGATGGTATGGTGATTGTGCACTGTTATATGTGATAGTGGAGTATATGTGCAGATGTATGATGGTGGTAAATAAAGAGTGGGGAGTAAGGTTTGGGTCTTGTATGCTGGGGATGTTTGTATGGAAAGATTAGAGTGGGGGAGTAATGTTTGGGTCTTGTATGCTGGGGATGTTTGTATGGAAAGTTTAGAGTGGGGGTTTGAAGTGGGTTGACAGAGGGAGGCTGTTGTTGCAATGGGAAATGTTTTGTTTGTAGGAGGTTGATGCATAGTTTTGTGCACTGGTGGTGGAAGTGCGGGTTGCAGTGTTGCAAGGCAGTAAGATTGTGAAATGGCAGGGGTTAAGTCAATGGTTGTTGTGGATTATGAGGTGAAAATGATGAAGTGAAGTGATTAGAGAATGTGATTGGTGTGTGCAGATTGTTGGGGATTTTATGGTTCGAGACAAATTTGATGGCGATTGCGAAGAAGATAATGTTGTACTTTTCGACTTCAATGATCTATGGAATAGATTCTTTCAGACAATAGTTCAACCCACCAGGTACAAACGAGTTATCGAACTATCGACTTTCAGGATACAATGAAGCCCTATAACAGCGTAAACGGATTCAAAGTTTGCACGGCTTTGATCCGACCAAGAACACTTTAGTAACGGTTTCCGACGATGCAATTTGTATAGAATAGAACGAAGAGGAAGAAGAGAGAAATTCTGTGACATTTTCTGAGTTTGCAACACTTTGGAGGCATCACAAAATTGAGCAATGGTGGCACAGTGTTTTGTAACACTTTCTGGCGTCGCAAAAACTGCTCTATGAAGAAGAAGAAGAAGAGTCAGAATAAAATTGCATTTCCAACGTTTTTTGGGTGTCACTATTTATAGTGGTAGAGAGGTGTCTATTCGCTAAGCGTCACAACCGTTTGCAACGGTTCACAACTGTTACGAACGGCTATATCCATTCAATATTTAAACGTCGCATCTATTCATTTTGCAACGTTACAAATTTCCCTCCATTTATTCAAATTCAGGAATTTTGGTTTTGGATCCTCAACGGGCTGAAATCTGGCCCGTTACTGTTCACATATGATCCAAAAATATTTTTGGATTCGAACCCGAAACGGTACGGTCGGACCAACGGTGGCGGCGCGCATATGGTGTTGCATGACTTCTCTCCTCAGAACAAGGCAAACATGTGGGAGCCCTAAGGCCCAACATTCACATGAGAAAACTATATTTATACAAATATAGTCCTTGATATTCTAGCATGTGGGACTTATCTTTTCTTTCTTCCCTCTTTACTTCTTCTCTTTCAAATCAAAACCCAAAGCCCCAAAACAACATTTGAAAATTTTACAATACAGATGATGGACTGTGGATGGTATGCAAGGCAGACAGATCTAGTTGGTTAGAAGTTTGATGTAGCTTGATGTAGATGGAGGAGATGAACCTGATGGTGGATGAAAGGATGATGGTGGTGACTGGTGAGATGACTGTTGTATTGTTGAATGAGGAATGAAGGAAGCCAGGAAGATTTCCAGTATGCAGCAGCAGGGAATGCCAGAGGAAGGTAAGTCGTAGTGTCGTATTGTTAATGGAACTACAGTGGTTTTTGATGGCTAAAGGTTGACAGTGTAATGACAGTAGTATGTGTAAACTTAAGTATGTGTTAAGACAGTGTTAAGGCGGTAATGGAGGAACTGTGAAGGTTAGTTGATTGTAACAGAGATGATGAAGTGTTGTTTGTTGATGAAGGTGTGATAATGGTCAGGTGATAATGTGCAGAGTGATATTATGATGTTTGGGTAGTAAGGTAGAGAACAGGGTTATGGAAGGCAACAGTTTTTGTTGGAAGAGCTTGGTGAAATGATGGCAGAGAATGATGTATGGTGCATAGCAGTGGGATGATGGTGTGCACTGTTGTGAAGGGTGAGTATGGCCAGTGCAAGGGAGTTTTGTATGAAGTTTGTGGGATGACAGTGGACAGTTTTGGTGAGGCTATGGGCCGAGATAGGTAGTGGAAAGGCAAGTGGTGAACTGAATGTTGTAAAATTGTCAAAAATTGTTTTGGGGCTTTGGGTTTTGATTTGGAAGAGAAGAAGTAAAGAGGAAGAAGAGAACAATTAGTCCCACATGCTAGAAAATTATACAATAATTTTTTATAAATATAGCTCCCTCATGTGGATGTTTGGGCCTTGGGGCCCCCACATGTTTTCTTTATTGTGAGGAGAGAAGACATGCTACACCACACGCGCGCCGCCGTCGTCCTTCCAACCGAACCGGGCCGGTTCGGGTTCGGGTACGGGTTTTGGATTCGGATCCGAAAGTTTTTTTATCATATGTGAACAGTAATGGGCCAAATTTCAGCCCGTTAAGGACCCAGAACCAAAATTTCTAAATTTGAATTAGGGCGGGAATTTTGTAACGTTTTTCTGAACATTGCAAAATGAATAGACGCGATGCTTCAATTCAAACGGAGTGACTGTTAGCGACGGTTTTGAAATGTTATGAAGGGATGCAACCCTTCGCGAATGGATACCTCTTCACCTCTATAAATAGCAACGCCCAGAAAACGTTGGAAACAGTTTTGATTCTGAATTCATCTTCTTCTTCCTACACAGATTTGTGACGCCAGGGAAGTGTTGCTAATCGCTGCACTTCCATTACCATATATTTTGTAACATCTACAAGGCGTGGCAAATGCTGAATCGTTGCAGATTTGTTTCTTCTTCTTCTTCATCCCTTTCTCTGCATATTGCATCGTCAGATATCAAATATTAAAGTGTTCTTGGTTGGATCATAGGCATACAAACTTTGAATCTGATTACACTATTATAAGGCTTCATTGAATCCTGAAAGTCGATAGTTCGATAACCCGTTTGTATGGTGGGTTGAACTATTGTCTGAAAGAATCTATTCCATAGATCCTTGAAGTCGAAAAGTACAGCATGTTCTTCTTCGCAATCGCCATCAAATTTGTCTCGAACCGCAAAATCCCTAACAAATTTTCAGACAATAGTTTTCAACCATGGAAGATTCGAGCGCTCTACAAGTTATGAATCAGCATCTAACTCGATTGGAGCGTTTTAATGGCGAAAATTTCACTCGTTGGCAAGAGACGATGAAATTTTTTCTGTTCACCGTCAAGTTGTTCTATATTTTGAAAGATGACTTGGAAGAAATCCCGGAGGAAACAGATAAAGATGATGCTGCTCTAAAGGCTAAACATGCAAAACGCAAAGAGGACGATTTTCTATGCAGAGGCCATATTTTGAGTGCGCTATCTACCCCAGTCTACAACGCTCATAGGACCTTGAAAATAGCGAAGGCTCTCTGGACTGCACTAGAGAATAAGTACCGCATATCCATGGCAAGTAATAAAAAGTTTCTTATTTCTAATTTTACGGATTTCAAAATGGTCACCAATAAGTCCATAATTATACAAGTAAACGAAATCTTACTGTTGGTGAATCAACTTAAAGATGTTGGAATTGATCTCCCTGAATCTTTTGTTGTTGGAGTCATAATTTATAGACTTTCGCATAGTTGGAAAGATTATAAGAAAAAGATGAAGCATGTAGAAACGGATTATAATTTAGACGGTTTACAGCATCATCTTCGTATTGAAGAAGACTCTCGCAAACGCGATCTAGATGATAATTCGCAAACTGAGTCCCATTCTAAGGCAAATAATGTTGAAATTACTGATAAGTTAAATCCAAAGAATGAGACACATTTTAAGAAGAAAAATCATTCCAAAACCATCAACGAAAGAAAGGTGCTTGTTATTTTTGTAACAAGCCCAACCACTATGCCCGAGACTGCCGTCTGCGGAAGAAACAACAAAAAGTGAATGTGGTCGAAGACTCGCTTGTGGCTGTAGTGCAAGAGGCAAACTCCGTTAGCGGCAATGATAATGATTGGTGGTTTGTTACTGGAGTAACCATTCAAAATTGCAATGGCTGTAATCTGTTCAAGAGTTACGAAGAAAATAAAGGAGAAGCCGACGAAGTTACTGGAGCAAATAAGGTTCCAAGCAAAGTTCTGGAAAAAGGCACTATAGAACTTTCTTTACCACTGGAAAATTTCTTACACTAGTCAATGTATTTTATGTACCCAATATGTGTAAGAATTTGGTCTCTGGATATCTTCTTAACAAAGGAGGATTCAAGATGGTGTATGAGTCTGATAAGCTAGTGTTGTCTAAGAATGGTAGATTCATTGGACAGGGATACTCTTGTAACGGCATGATTAAGTTGAATCTAATAAAGAAATCTTCTGTTTATATTGTTGACTCTACTAATTTATGGCATGGTAGATTAGGACATGTTAATTATAATTCCATTAGAAATATGCATAAATTAGGATTAATTTCTGATTGTGATTTCGATACATCTCTAAATGTGAAATATGTGTTCAAGCAAAAATACACCAAAAATCCTTTAAATCCGTAAAAAGAGAAACTGGTTTGCTTGATTTGGTATATAGTAATGTGGGTGATTTAAAAAGTTATATCACCTATGGTGGTAACCAATGCTATATAACATTCATTGATGATTATACTAGATATGCATATGTATATCTAATGAAAACTAAAGATGAGGCTTTTGATAAATTCAAAATTTACAAAGCAGAGGTCGAAACACAATTAGAAGTTAAAATTAAAATATTACATTCAGATCGTGGTAGTGAATATTTCTCAAATGAATTCACCTTGTTTTGTAAACAATAAAGTATAATTCACCAATGTTCTGCCCCATATACACCACAACAAAATGGTGTTGCTGAAAGGAAGAATAGAACTTTAGTAGAAATGGTTAATGCCATGCTCATAAGTTCTAATTTACCTTATAACCTATGGGGTGATGTTATGTTATTTGCATGTTATATTTTAAATAGAGTACCACTTAAAATGAATAATATTTCCCTTTATGAATTATGGTATAATAGGAAACCTAACCTAACTAGACATAAAGTTTGGGGTTGCTTAGCATATGTTAGAAAACCAGACACTAAATGACCAAAGTTAGGAAATAGAGCATTTAAATGTGTTTTCATAGGGTATTCACTTAATAGTATAAATTATAGATTCCTTATTCTTGACACCCTAAAAGTTATAGAATCTGTAGATGTAGAATTTTTTGAAAATGAAACAGTTGAGATCCCATTGAGATCATCTAGTCCAGAACCTAGTATGACTAATGATATCAATGACGATGATTATGCTCCTGCTCAAAACAACAAGGAAGTATCAGTACCAGATAATAGTACTGAACAATGGAGAAGTAAAAGAGCGAGAATAGAGAAGGACTATGGTCCTGACTTTATTACACATCTTGTAGAAGGTAGTAAGGACGAACTCCTTATTATGACTAAATATATAGTGAACATCGATGACGATCCAAAACTTATTCTGAGGCTATGAGTTCCAGAGATTCCAATTTTTAAAAAGAAGCTATCAATGATGAAATGAATTCCATACTGTTAAACCAAACTTGGGTTTTAATTGATTTACCTCCTGGTGCTAAACCTATAGAATGTAAATGGATATTCAAGAAAAAGTTGAAAACAAATGGATCCATTTATAAGTTTAAAGCCAGATTAGTTGCTAAGGGATATAAGCAAAGACATGGTGTAGATTACTTTGATACATATACTCTAGTTGCTCGCATATCTTCTATACGCTGTTTACTTGCACTTGCATCAATTCATAAATTAGTCATACATCAAATGGATGTAAAGGCTTCTTTTCAAAATGGAGATGTAGAAGAAGAGATATACATGGAACAACCTGAAGGTTTCAAAACCCCAGGCCAAGAAAAGAAAGTTTGCAAATTAGTGAAATCTCTTTATGGCCTGAAGCAAGCTCCCATGCAATGGCATGAGAAATTTGATTAAGTTGCACTGTCATACGAATTCATTGTTAATGATGCTGATAAATGTATTTATAGCAAATCGGATAACAACGGTAGCATTATTATATGTTTATACGTTGATGACATGCTAATATTTGGTTCCAATATATCCTGTGTGAATGAAACTATAAAGTTTCTGTCTTCTAAATTCGATATGAAAGGTCTAGGAGAGGCTGATGTAATATTGGGAATTAAAATTGTAAGGAAAATGGGTGAGTTATTACTAACTCAATCTCATTACATAGAGAAATTCCTACAAAAATATGGTCATTACGATGACAAACCAACACCAACTCCTTTAGATCCTAGTATTAAATTAGAAAAGAACACTAGACGTACTATCTCTCAACTAGAGTATTCCAGTGTTATTGGGAGTCTTATGTATGCTATGCATTGCACTAGAACAGACATCGCACATGCTATAAGTCTATTGTGTCGATTTACGAGTAATCCAGGTTTCAAACATTGGAAAGCTATTTCCAAAGTTTTAGCTTATATGAAAGGAACCATTGAATATGGTTTATCTTATAAAGGATATCCTGCTGTAATAGAAGGATATAGTGATGCAACCTAGAACAATGTAGAATCGAAATCCAAGTCTACGACTGGATGGATCTTTACATTAGGAGGCGCTGTTGTGTCTTAGGCTTCCAAGAAGCAGACCTATATTTCTGACTTAACAATTTTGTCAGAATTGATTGCATAACAGATGCATGTAAAGAAGCGGAATGACTTAGGAATTTATTAATGGAAATCCCTTTTATGGAAGAAGGCATCTCTAGCAGTCTTGATTAACTGTGACAATCAAGCAACGATATACAACGTGTCTAATAAGACATATAATGGAAAGTCTAGACATGTGAGTCTAAGGCATCAAATGGTGAGACAGTTACTCAAAAGAGGAGTTATAACTGTTAACTACATAGAAACGAAGAAAAACTTGGCTGACCCACTTACAAAGAGTCTTCCAAAGGCAATGGTTTCTATAAAGTCACAAGAAATGGGACTAAGGTCTGTGAATGAAGGTTGATCATCCTTAACAAAAACACAACTTATGTCTTGAAAAGGATAAAAAAAAGTTCAATGGGTACCAACAAGTTAAGAGAATGATTATGGAACATTAAATCGATAATCCCATAATATTTAGTGTTGGATTCTACAAGAACAAAGGATGGATATATATCCTTAATAAGTCTAGAAACCTTAAAAGGTGTATCGCAGAAACACCATAAGAGACTTGCCTATATGAGTACGGAAATCAGGCCGTTTCCAAGGAAAGTAAGACCGATTTCTAAGTTGACTCATGAACCAGGATTTAAGCACATGGCCGTTAACGTGCTAAGCAATACAGAATGCTTTACCTAAGGAAATCAACATATGTGATTATTTTGGTTTTATCATTAGGGATACTTGGTTCAAGATTCGTTCACCATAGAATCTTGATAAGGCTTTGAATGGTTTACACTAAGTAAAGGTTCAAATCCAAAAGATACCTTTTATTTATGTGTTGGTTTTCACGATGATGCAAAACTTGATCTTAGAACTACATAGGCTGGATCCCACTTGGGTATGTAGGAAGTCACTCTAGTGATTCAGTCATCCTATTTATTTATTTTGAAAATTAGGGGAGATTATTGTAAAATTTTCAAAAATTGTTTTTGGGCTTTGGTTTTTTGATTTGGAAGAGAAGAAGTAAAGAGGAAAAAGAGAACAAATAGTCCCACATGCTAGAAAATTATACAATAATTTTGTATAAATATAGCTTTCTCATGTGGATGTTGGGGCCTTGGGACTCTCACATGTTTGCTTTATTGTGAGGAGAGAAGTAGCCGCCATCCGTCCGACCGAACCAAACCGGGCCGGGTCGGGTTCGGGTTCGGGTACGAGTTTCGGATTCGGATCCGAAAATATTTTGGATCATATATGAACAGTAACTGGCCAAATTTCAGCCCGTTAAGGAACCAGAACCAAAATTTCTAAATTTGAATAAGGGAATTTTGTAACATTTTTCTGAACGTTGCAAAATGAATAGACGCGACGTTTCAATTCAAACGTAGTGACTATTAGTGATGGTTTTGAAACGTAATGAAGGGACGCAACCCTTCATGAATGGATACCTCTTCACGTCTACAAATAGCAACGCCCAGAAAACGTGGGAAACAGTTTTGATTCTGAATTCATCTTCTTCTACTTCCTACACAGATTTGCGACGCCAGGGAAGTGTTGATAATCGCTGCACTTCCATTACCATATATTTTGTAACATCTCCAAGGTGTTGCAAACGCTGAATCGTTGCAGATTTGTTTCTTCTTCTTCTTCATCCCTTTCTCTGCATATTGCATCGTCTGATATCAAATACTAAAGTGTTATTGGTCGGATCAAAGGCGTACAAACTTTGAATTCGATTACGCTGTTATAAGGCTTCATTGAATCCTGCAAGTCGACAGTTCGACCCGTTTGTACCTGGTGGGTTGAACTATTGTCTGAAAGAATCTATTCCACAGATCCTTGAAGTCGGAAAGCACGGCATTATCTTCTTCGCAATCGCCATCAAATTTGTCTCGAACAACAAAATCACCAACAAATTTTCAAACAATAGTTTTCAACCATGGAAGGTTCGAGCGCTCTACAAGTTATGAATCGGCATCTAACTTGATTGGAGCGTTTTGATGGCGAAAATTTCACTCATTGGCAAGAGACGATGAAATTTTTCCTGGTCACCGTTATGTTGTTCCTCATTTTGGAAGATGACTTGGAAGAAATCCCGAAGAAAACTGATAAAGATGATGCTTCTCTAAAGGCTAAACATGCAAAGCGCAAAGAACGATTTTCTATGCAGAGGCCATATTCTGAATGCGCTACCTACCCCAGTCTACAATGCTCATAGGACATTGGAAACAGCGAAGGCACTCTGGACTGCACTGGAGAATAAGTACCGCATATCCGAGGCAAGTAATAAAAATTTTCTTATTTCTAATTTTATGGATTTCAAAATGGTCACCAATAAGTCTATAATTGGACAAGTAAGCGAAATCTTACTATTGGTGAATCAACTTAAAGATGCTGGAATTGATCTCCCTGGATCTTTTGTTGTTGGAGTTATAATTTCTAGACTTCCGCTTAGTTGGAATGATTGTAAGAAAAAGATGAAGCATGCGAAAACGGATTATAATTTAGACGGTTTACAGCGTCATCTTCGTATTGAAGAAGACTCTCGCAAACACGATCTAGATGATAATCCGCAAACTGAGTCTCATTCTAAGGCAAATAATGTTGAAATTACTGATAAGTTAAAGCCAAAAAATGAGACACACTTTAAGAAAATAAATCATTCCAAAACCAACAACAAAAAGAGAGGTTCTTGTTCCTTTTGTAACAAGCTCGGCCACTATGCCCGAGACTGCCGTCTGCGGAAGACACAACAAAAAGTGAATGTGGTCGAAGACTCGCTTGTGGCTGTAGTGCAAGTGGCGAACTCCGTTAGCGGCAATGATAATGATTGGTGGTTCGATACTGGAGCAACCATTCACATTTCCAAAGATCGTAATCTGTTCAAGAGTTACGAAGAAAATAAAGGAGATGCCAACGAAGTTACTAGAGCAAATAAGGTTCCAAGCAAAGTTCTGGGAAAATGCACTATAGAACTTTCTTTCACCTATGGAAAAGTTCTTACACTAGTCAATGTATTTTATGTTCCTGATACGTGTAAGAATTTGGTCTCTGGATACCTTCTTAACAAAGGAGGATTCAAGATGGTGTATGAGTCCGATAAGCTAGTGTTGTCTAAGAATGGTAAATTCATTGGACAGGGACACTCTTATAACGACATGATTAAGTTGAATCTAATAAAGAAATCTTCTGTTTATATTGTTGATTCTACTAATTTATGGCATGGTAGATCGGGACATGTTAATTATAATTCCATTAGAAATATGCATAAATTAGGATTAATTTTTGATTATGATTTCGATACCATCTCTAAATGTCAAATATGTGTTCAAGCAAAAATACACCGAAAATCCTTTAAATCCGTAGAAAGAAAAACTGGTTTGCTTGATTTAGTATATAGTGATGTGGGTGACTTAAAAAGTCATATCACCTATGGTGGTAACCAATACTATATAACATTCATTGATGATTATACTGGATATGCATATGTATATCTCATGAAAACTAAAGATGAGGCTTTTGATAAATTCAAAATTTACAAAGCTGAGGTCGAAACATAATTAGGAGTTAAAATTAAAATATTACATTCAGATCGTGGTGGTGGATATTTATCAAATGAATTCACCTTGTTTTGTAAACAAAAATGTATAATTCACCAATGTACTGCCCCATGTACACCACAACAAAATGGTGTTGCCGAAAGGAAGAATAGAACTTTAGTAGAAATGGTTAATGCCATGTTCATAAGTTCTAATTTACCTTATAACCTATGGGGTGATGCTATGTTATCTGCATGTTATATTTTAAATAGAGTACCACTTAAAAAAAATAATATTTCCGCTTATGAATTATGGTTTAATAGAAAACCTAACCTAACTAGACTTAAAGTTTGGGGTTGCTTAGCATATGTTAGAAAACTAGACCCTAAATGACCAAAGTTAGGAAATAGAGCATTTAAATGTGTTTACATAGGATATTCACTTAATAGTATAACTTATAGATTCCTTATTCTTGACACCCTAGAAGTTATAGAATCTGTAGATGTATAATTTTTTGAAAATCAAACTATTGAGATCCCATTGAGATCATCTAGTCCAGAACCTAGTATGACAAATGATATCAATGACGATGATTATGCTCCTGCTCAAAACAACAAGGAAGTATCAGTACCAGATAATATTACTGAACAACGGAGAAGTAAAAGAGAAAGAATGGAGAAGGACTATGGTCCTGACTTCATTACATATCGTGTAGTAGGCAGTAAGGACGAAGTCCTTAATATGACTAAATATGTAATGAACGTCGATGACGATCCCAAAATTTATTCTGAACCTATGAGTTCCAAAGATTCCAATTTCTAGAAATAAGCTATCAGTGATGAAATGAATTCCATACTGTTAAACCAAACTTGGGTTTTAACTGATTTACCTCTTGGTGCTAAACCTATAGGATGTAAATGGATATTCAAGAAAAAGTTGAATACAAATGGATCCATTGATAAGTTTAAAGCCATATTAGTTGCTAAGGGATATAAGAAAAGACATGGAGTAGATTACTTTGATACATACGCTCCAGTTGCTCGCATATCTTCTATACGCTGTTTAATTGCACTTACATCAATTCATAAATCAGTCATACATCAAATGGATGTAAAGACTGCTTTTCTAAATGGAGATTTAGAAGAAGAGATATACATGGAACAACCTGAAGGTTTCAAAACCCCGGGCCAAGAAAAGAAAGTTTGCAAATTAGTGAAATCTCTTTATGGCCTGAAGCAAGCTCCCATGCAATGGCATGAGAAATTTGATAAAGTTGCATTGTCATACGGATTCATTGTTAATGATGCTGATAAATGTATTTATAGAAAATCGGATAACAACGGTAGCATTATTATATGTTTATACATTGATGACATGCTAATATTTGATTCCAATATATCCTGTGTGAATGAAACTAAAAAGTTTATGTCTTCTAAATTCGATATGAAAGATCTAGGGGAGACTGATGTAATTTTGGGAATTAAAATTGTTAGGAAAGAGGGGGATTTATTACTAACTCAATCTCATTACATAGAGAAATTCCTAAAGTATGGTCATTACGATGACAAACCAACACCAACTCCTTTAGATTCTAGTATTAAATTAGAAAAGAACACTAGATGTACTATCTCTCAACTTGAGTATTCCGGTGTTATTAGGAGTTTTATGTATGCTATGCATTGCACTAGACCAGACATCGCACATGTTATAAGTGTATTGTGTCGATTTACGAGTAATCCAGGTTTCGAACATTGGAAAGCTATTTCCAGAGTTATAGCTTGTATGAAAGGAACCATTGAATATGGTTTTTTTTTATAAAGGATATCCTGCTGTAATAGAAGGATATAGCGATGCAACATGGAACAATGTATAATCCAAATCCAAGTCTACGACTGGATGGATCTTTACATTAGGAGGCGCTGCTGTGTCTTAGGCTTCCAAGAAGTAGACCTGTATTTCTGACTCAATAATGTTGTCAGAATTGATTGCATTAGCAGATGCATGTAAAGAAGCGGAATGGCTTAGGAATTTATTAATAGAAATCCCTTTATGGAAGAAGGTATCTCCAGCAGTCTTGATTAACTGTGACAATCAAGCAACGATATACAACGTGTCTAATAAGACATAGAATGGAAAGTCTAGACATGTGAGTCAAAGACATCAAATGGTGAGACAGTTACTCAAAAGAGGAGTTATAACTATTGACTACAAAGAAACAAAGAAAAACTTGGCTGATCCACTTACAAAGAGTCTTCCAAAGGCAATGGTTTCTATAAAGTCACAAGAAATGGGACTAAGGTCTATGAATGAAGGTTGATCATCCATAACAGAAACCCAACTTATGTCTTGAAAAAGATAAACAAAGTTCAATGGGTACCAACAAGTTAAGAGAATGATTATTGAACACTAAATCGATAATCCATAATATTTAGTGTTGGATTCTGCTAAAACAAAGGATGGATATATATCTTTAATAAGTCTAGAAACCTTAAAAGGTGTATCGCAGAAACACCTTAAGAGACTTACCTATATGAGTATGGAAATCAGGTCGTTTCCTAGGAAAGTAAGACCGCTTTCTAAGTCGACACATGAACCAGGTTTTAAGCACAAGGCCATTAACATGCTGAGCAATATAGAACGCTTTACCTAAAGAAATCAACATGTGTGATTGTTTCGGTTTTATCATTAGGGATACTTGGTTCAAGATTTGTTCACGATAGAATCCCGATAAGGCTTTGAATGGTTTACACTAAGTAAAGGTTCAAATCCAAAAGATACCTTTTATTTATGTGTTGGTTTTCACGATGATGCAAAACTTGATCTTAAAACTACATAGGCTTGATCCCACTTGGGTATGTAGGAAATCACTCTTGTGATTCAGTCATCCTATTTATTTATTTTGAAAATTGGGGGAGATTATTGTAAAATTTTCAAAAATTGTTTTGGGGCTTTGGGTTTTTGATTTGGAAGAGAAGAAGTAAAGAGGAAGAAGAGAACAATTAGTCCCACATGCTAGAAAATTATACAATAATTTTGTATAAATATAGCTTTCTCATGTGGATGTTGGGGCCTTGGGGCTCCCACATGTTTGCTTTGTTGTGAGAAGAGAATTCATGCAACACCACACGTGTGCCGCCGCCGTCCGACCGACCGAACCGAACCCTGCCGAGTCGGGTTCGGGCATGGGTTTCGGATTCGGATTCGGATCCGAAAATATTTTTGGATCATATGTGCACAGTAACAGGCCAAATTTCAGCCTGTTAAGGACCCAGAACCGAAATTCCTAAATTGGAATAAGGGTGGGAATTTTGTAACTTTTTTCTGAACGTTTCAAAATGAATAGACGTGACATTTCAATTCAAACGGAGTGGCTGTTAGCGACGGTTTTGAAACGTAACGAAGGGACGCAACCCTTCGCGAATGGATACCTCTTCACCTCTATAAATAGCAACGCCCAGAAAACATTGGAAACGGTTTTGATTCTGAATTCTTCTTCTTCTTCTTCCTACACAGATTTGCGACGCCAGGGAAGTGTTACTAATCGCTGCACTTCCATTACCATATATCTTGTAACATCTGCAAGGTGTTGCCAACGCTGAATCGTTGCAGATTTGTTTCTTCTTCTTCTTCATCCCTTTCTCTGCATATTGCATCGTCAGATATCAAATACTAAAGTGTTCTTGGTCGGATCAAAGGCGTACAAAGTTTGAACCATATTACACTGTTATAAGGCTTCATTGAATCCTGAAATTCGATAGTTCGATAACTCGTTTGTACCTTATGGGTTGAACTATTATCTGAAAGAATCTATCCATAGATCCTTGAAGTCGGAAAGTACAGCATTATCTTCTTCGCAATCGCCATCAAATTTGTCTCGAACCGCAAAATCCCCAACACTGAAGTGGTGATATTGGCAAGGAAAAAATGGATATGATGGTGCTTGAATGGTATTGTAGTTGAGTTATTGATGTAATAATAGTGGCTACACCGGGTTGTGATAAAGATTTGCATAGCAGCAGTTTATAATAAGATGGACTGAAGACAGTTTCAGTTTGTTGAAACGATGTATGGAGTTGTTGGAGTGTCGATTAGCTTGGTTGTGTGCACTGTGTTGATGCATAGAAGTGCACTATGTGTATGTTAGCAAGTTTGGGCAGCAGGGTGAATTGGCATAGGGCAGTAATGGTATGTTTAAGGTGGCAGTTTAAGGTGGCAGTTTAAGGTGACAGTGTATGTTTAAGGGAATATGTATGTAGTTATGTTGTAGTGCAAATGGTAGGGGGTTGGCAGTGATATGAGGAGGGTTATGTTGTGGCAGTTTTTGTATGGAGCAAATAGGATGGTGGTTAGAACAGTAAATGTTGATGTTGGCAGAGAGAAGCAAAATAGGTGATGTATTGCAGTAAAAAGAAAAAGGAAAATGTTAATGTAAAAAAATTGTAAATGTAAAAAAGGAAAAGTGCAAGTGCAAATAATAAAATATTTTTATTTTTGAAATTGTGTGTGTTTTTTGAAGTAGAAATGCAAATGCGAATGAAACTAGAAAACAAGCACACAAACAATATGCAAAAAAAATTACACACAAACACACAACAATATTTTTTTAAATGCAAGTTAACATACAAAACAAACACACAATAAAATAAAACGACAAATAATTCAAAGAATAGAAAATTAAAGTCAAATCAAATTCCCCAGCAACGACGCCAAAAACTTGTTTGACAGCTAAATCTCCATCAGATTATAAAATAGCCGATCAAATTTTGATAAAAAATTACCGCAAGCGCACGGCATACAATTCTAATACGTGGCTAGTATGGGTCGATCCGCAATGAATTGTTTAGATTTTAAAATTTCTATTCAATCAAATTAAACCAAGAATTCAAAGTTGTGCTAAGCTAAAAGAATGTAAAAACTAATAAAAGCTAAATTGGATAAAAATATGAAAGTTTAAAGGCAATTTAGAGACAAATATCTTCTCATAATCACATAAATCAATAAAAAGAAATCATGATCTCTCTTTTGATTTTTAGTGAATTTAGTTGATATGTTTATCAATAAGTATGGAATATTTATGTTATTGATTAGCCCAATATAAACCATCAAACTTTAACATACCTACAAAACCCACTTAGCAACTCATGAAAATGACAATGAACTTGAAAATAAAATCTATTCTGAACATGATTTATTCACTATTGATTAGTAATATGGACCATCAATTTTGATTTTAAAATTCACTTCATTACCATAACATATGTAGACAAAAAGGTAATTTATGTTTATGTTAGTTTAAGCATAGCCTATTTGGTGTCAACAACATAAGCTATCGAATTAAAAGCTAAAACAACAAAGTTAAACCACATCAAACATTTCCATTAAGCACAAAAAGATATCATAGCTAACAAAATGTTGAATCACATAATTAAGATAGCTTCATTACCCCTAAATTGAAGGGGTTTAGCCTCTCACATTTGTTATCATTTCAAAAAATGTAAAGTTCAACGTGAAACAAAAACATAAGGTAAATGCAAGCTAAGTATGAAGAGAGTTAATAAATATAAAATAAAAGCTAATCTACTTACATAAATAAAAAGATCTACACTACTAACATGAAGGAAAAAAGCATATAAATAAAAAAGAGAATAAACTAAAATTGCATAAAAATAAAATTACATAAAAGAACATTGGCTAAGTTGCCATGAAAGGGAGAAAAAGAGCTTATAATTTATTTTTTAGCCTAAAACTAAACTAACTAAGAAGAGGCTAAGGGCTTAATTACATGAACATATTAGGTATTTATACAAATCAAGAACCCTAATGCATATTTTTGGGGACTACCCAAAATATCCTTGAGGAAGTGTGACCTCCAAATTGTCATTAGCTTGAGCATAATCCATCATTATATGTGCATGTAACTTTAATCTCTATTAGCATGTGCATTAGCTCCTAATTGTATATTATGGTAAGTGGGTAGGTGGGGTCCTCTATGATACATGAGTTTGAATTATTTCCATCTTCATTCCTTTCTTTCCTCTTGTGCATGCATATTTTCATGTAGCCTTCATTATATTTCCATTCAAATTCCTACAAATAAAAATAAAATATCCAAGTAAATTTCCTTAAATTAATATATGCACAAAAATGACCATTTTACCCCTATATGAAGATGGATAAATGATGATTTGAAAATAATTTGAATTTTGGTTTAAACATGTTAAAATACACTATATGCTCATTTATTTAATTAAATTAGATTAAACATGAGAGTAAAAATATGCACATTTAGATGCACATCAAGATGTTCAAGCGCAATCAGTGCCCTGGTTCACCTGGCCTCTTCCTTGGACAAAGGATAGATAAGGTCGAAATGTCGAAAACAAGTTAAATGTAAAAGGGTTTTGAGAAATCAAAAAATGTGATAAGAGAGGTTTAATGATTCTGTATATACCGAATAGAAGGTTTTAAGAAATATATATCTCCAAAATAGATTTTGGATTAAAAAAGAATTTAATCAATTAAAGAATGATTCTCTGTTCACAGAACATCTTGTTATCGATGATTGTTTCGAAGGAACCGTGGTTAGATCTGGATGGATCCTGTCCGAAGACCACTTCGAAACAATTTACATATTGAAATGAAGACTTGAAGATAATTGTGGAACACGGAATGTAGGGCTACTTGTCACCGACCCTCGGGGAAATTTCCCATATCAAATTATGTGGAAGTAGTTCTTCATTTAGGATCTTTGATGCAAGGACTTCTCGCTACTAATCCTAGGGTTAATTCCTGACAGGATGTGGTAGGAGAGTGCCTTTGGTTTCGCTCAGTTCCAAAACGAACTTGTATGGACGAATGTTTGACGTTGCATTCCTAGTTACATGAGTGATCTCTATGAACGTATTATCTGCTTAGTGGCGGAGAAGGCAACTTCTCTTAGCTCAATACCCTTTCCTGAAACGTACGAGCTCAGGAGAACAGGTTTGTAGAAATCAGTTGTATGATTATGGAATGACAGTGTGGCATCCAAAGAGGAAAAATGATGTGCTACGTGAAAGGTAATCGTTACTTAATCCTCACATCCGGATATGGCCAAAACAGGGTAGATGTAACAAGACTTTGTGGTTCGCAGCCATTAGGATATGATCATCCTCTTCTAGATATATTTCTACCCGCTATAACATTCGGGTTTAAATTATTGTGGTATATGCTAAGTGATGTTTCGGATAGGTCGGTAACGACCTGGGTGATGACATATTTGGTACTATCTAAATAGATGTAGGCCGGTCTTATGTTGGTAGAGGACCATTAGTTGGGTCTTGGTACATTCCTCTAGAGATATACTGCCGGAAGATAATCCCTTCGCTTGGTCATTTGTATGGAAACTCATTCTCCAATAAGTGCCTGCCATTTTGTTTATAGAACCCGCGTTTTTGGTTAGTATGCTGGAATTTAATAATGTAACAATTTCGGCTAAGATTAATAAGTTTGCTTGCAAATGTTTTTAAAGAAATGTCATTAAAAATAATATCCCTTATTTTACATAATAAAGATTTGGTTATCACAAGGTAAAAACCCGTTCGTGTTTATGTGCAGCGTGGTCTTATGAGATACCTTTTTGTTTTCAAACATTGTATTTTGAGTTCTCACACCAATTCCATGACCGACCCGGAGTTTATTTTGTTTTTCCCTCCAAACTCTAGGTGCCCTATTTTTTCGAGCAGCCAAGTAGTCAGGATTTCGTTATGGAGTATTTCGGAGAAAGCATGCTGGAAGAAATTTTTGAAGCATGGAGCTGGAGCACCCAATACGGATATCTATCTATCTATTATATTTTTCCGCTGTGTTTAAGTTAGTTGATGCCAACAAGTGTGGAAGCAGGCAGTTATAATTGTTCCTAGCTGAGTTAGTTCATAACAAAACTCTGATGTATCTTAGTGAGAGTGGTTGTATGTACTATCTATCTATTTTAAAATAATGTGAGAATTTGTGTTTCTTTCTTTTATCTTTACTTTACCCCTGATAATCTGCCTCCCCGACACTTGGTTCTAAAAAGAAGTACACATCTTTGTATACTAATTTTAGGAAATTCAAAGTTATTAAAAATCAAATAAAATAAGAAAATTGTAAGACTATTAGTATTTGGGTTTCAAAACCAATAATACACTTATTAGAAATAAATATATAAATAATTTTATTTTTGAAGTACGTTGAAGTTCAAATTATGTTTTCAAAGGTTCAACCAAACCCATTTGGGTATGGTTATCAAAAATCTAACCTTTGGACCCTAACGTAGTGAGTGCTAGAACATATTTCTTATTTTGTAGTACACCACATATTGAAGGAGAGAAAGATTTTAAATTTTTTAATGTATACGGAAATGGAGCTACAAATGGAGAAAAATCAATAAGTTCGTAATATTTTCTTTCAGTATATGATATGATTTTATAACAAAAATATTATTTTCGAAAGCTATCGCTTATTTTTAACAAATATTTACAAAAGATAATTATGTGGATATTTTGACAAAAATTGAAATATTTATAGTCTCATAACTACTTGACAAAAATTAAAAGATTTAGTTTATAAGAAATTTACCTTTATGGGTATACGTGCTCTAAAAAGAATATTTTTGCCCAATAAATGTTTTGGTGATGAACATATAATTTACATAAGGTTTACTTGGCAATACGTTTGCACTCTGAAATTTTTTATAGGGAATTTTATGAATAAGAATTTATTTTTTAAACCCATTCTTGCTACTTATAAGTCAATTTAAGGTTATGATTGGTTTTATATAAAAATAATTAGCAAAATATCGCGTTATTAACTAAGAGATTTTTATTTTTGGATTACAACAAATAGCACTTTATCGGAAATATTTCTCAAATATTTTTTATGATTTGTGCCATATTACTCTCTTTCATACTTTGCTTTCTCTCCTATATTATTTTTTGTTGATGAAAAAGGGAAGAAAAACCGGTACATATCGATAAGGGGAGTAAAATTATATACATATATATATACATATACATATATATATATAGTTGTCATCATAAAAAAGGGGAGAACGATAAAACCTTCGCTTCTGGTTTTGAAGTGATAATTATACATTTCAAAATATGTTATACAAATTGATTATTTTAGAAAAATTCAAAATATGAAGACTAAGACTAAAATGATGTTTTATTTTTTAAAGAGACTTTCTCTTTGCTTTTACTGAAAGACTCTTTAGAATTATTTTGGAACTTGTTGCAGATTATGATTTTAAGCAATATTGGAAGGTTATTAAAGTCATGTTTCTCAATTCAAACATTGATGAAACAACTTAAGCATACCACTTATGGATTACTCTTTTATACTAGGGATTCAAATATACCATTATTATTTATGGGGTGATATTTGGATTATCATAAAAGAGCTAGGCAGATAAGGCACAAAAAAGGGGTTGGGTATGAAAACTACGAATCAGTCGATTCTCTTTTGCCGAAAGAGACAAATATTGTCTTATATAATAATATAAGAACATCCTTGAAACTAAAGAAACGCAAAAGATTCCTAATGCATTTGCGATGTAGAGTCCAGTGCATACTTAGACGTATACACATATGGATATTATGTGTATTATTTGACAAATACCTTACTAATATTGAAAGTGGATCACTGGTTACTAACCAAAATGGTTACGAGCTATCTTTAAGGAACAAAAATGATTATATGCTCATAGATAAAAGATACGATCGGTTGGAGATCATAAAGCATTACAATTCGAATATTTTAGATGCCAAGAGAACAAAAGATCCACTTCAGGTAATAATACTTTTTTGATGGAGCTGTATAAGGAAAGTTGTCATACAGACACTTATAGTCTCTTCTACTATGGAACTAACATTTATTTTGTAATAAGGAGCATTCACAATGGAAAATAATTGCATATTTTGTCACAAAGTTGTCTGGTATTAAAAAAAGAAATTGAAAGACCATTGAGTAATATTGTGACAATAAATAACATATCATTTTCTAATAAGGGAATAGTGCAAAATAGATTGTAATTCATAGAGCATATTGTGGCAAACTCTATTATGTCGAATCCGCTTACAAAAGGATTATCACACAAGGTCTTTCATGAGAATATTTCTCAATTGGTGTAACTTTTATGTAAGGATATTTTGGTTTAGGGGAAGTTTGTATTTGGCATAGTCATATAACACATTACTTTATACTTGGGTTACAGAATTTTTTTCCTCTCTTCTAATCATAAATAAAGTAATAAAGTTATCTATGCCTTCATGAAATTCAATTATGGACTTTTTTCCGATCTCACTAAAATTGGACCAGTTGGAAATAGACATGTATAGATCATAGTTCATGTAATTTTCATACTATACATCCGTGGTTGATATATGTCATTTGATTATGTTGGTATATGTGACCATTGATGGATTCAGTTACGCTAAGGATAACGAATGCCGCCTTGATTCTTTGTCAGCATAGTTAATGGACGAGATTATTTTAAAAATACCTTATGTTATAAATAGCAAATTATTGGAGCTCATAAAGTTATACACATTTTTAAGGACATTATGTGACCCTAGGGATATTTTTGGAATATTTCAAAAAAATTGGCCACATACGTAAAATAAAGGGGCATTTCACTAGAAGGACAAACTTTGCATTCCAATTAGTTTCTAGGACACACCTGTACGAAAATTAATTTCAAGACCAAAGTCAGCAGAATAATTACTTTTAAGGACAAAGTCAGTGGTCCAATTACTTTCAAGGACATAATTTCATGGATTTTAGGCCTTAGAAACTAATTATTTTGCATTTTGTCCTTAAAAGTAATTATTTCAGTTATGTGTCCTAGAAACTAATTACACTTGATAAAGAGGCCCTTGTGGATAATTTCCACTAAAATAAAATATGTTATGCTGTTTTGGGGTAAAGACTAATTAAAGTGATCAAATTTTGAACTAAAATTAAAAGGCTTAATGATTTAACTGTCATGGTTTTAATGTGTAGATACCGGGGCAACTCTAATTTATTAAAGGGGCCAAATCAGAAAATGCCAACATGATAAATAAGGGGTTATGGTCCCCAAATTTGGAAATAAAGGGGCCAAATCTCTTATGTGGAAATAATTCCTGCCCAGGGTTTAAAATTTGGAAGATCAGATCCAACTTGTATCTTTTAGATTTTTCACTTTCTTTTAGTCAGTTCATGAAAGCAGCAATTATGGATTCAGATCTAATATAAGATCTAGGGCAAGTGTCAACATGGAAAATCAAACAAAATTTACTTTTCTAATCAGCAACTATGAATTCATGTATGGCTTCCGCTAATTCGCTTACTTTCCTTTGATTTCTTCTAGATCAAGTCAATATGGGTCGCATATTCAGATCTAGGATTTCATGATTAATTCATCCTAAAGTATATTGAAATTCTAATGGGACTGATCCTTAAATTAGATGAATTTTCTTAAAAAAGTACAAAACTACTCACATCCACACAAATGACAATAAAATATTCTTATCCAAAGCATCTTCTAGCTATAATTTCCACAATTTTGTAAAAAGAAAATGGGTAATTTCTCAACATAAAGCATCTTTATTTTTTGTCTCCATTAATTGAAGAAATCATTGGAAAAACAAATATGCAAACTTGTAACCATGTATAATGAAGAAGAATGAATACTTTGCCATGAGGATACGTATCATACACTACTACAAAACAGGCCATTTGCATCGCCTCATTTGAATCGGTTGAAGTAAAAACTGATGCAAATAGAACTATTTGCATCAGTTCTGTCTTAATAACCGATGCAATTAGTTCGCGGAAAGCAATAGGTAATAAAAAAACCAAATTTGCATCAGTTGTCACCAACAACCGATGCAAATACGTCGATGCAAATAGTTTTAGTCGCATCGGTTTTAAAATCAACCGATGCAACTACGTCCAAAATAATAATTTTTGCATCATTTCCCTAGCGGAGGCGATGCAATTTCAAATTATCTAGGTTATTCGTCGCTCACCTGTTCCATCCCGCCTTTCCAAATTTTTTTCGCCGCTCCATTCATTTCCCCAAATAGTTCGCCTGTTTAATAAAAATTCAATTTTCCTCTAATTTTTTTAAAAGATTGACTTTTCTCTGTTCAAGGCAAAGATGAGGGGATTGTCGCTACAGATAAGTGGTATTCGTGGGTTTTCATTGCGGTGTTCGAAAGTCTCAATTGAAGGCGGGTTGATGTCGAGTTCGATTAGGGATTCACGATTGTAGTTCGAATGTTGGAGGAACGGAGTTCGATAGTGGTTTCGTGGTGGAAAATTAGTGATATGTGGCAATGAGTTTGGGCTTGAAGTGCGATTCTAGAAGGTTGGTGCGAGTTCGATTGCGTCTCAGGTGGTGATTTCGGGTGGTGATTGGGGTTGTTGTCAGGGGAGTCAAGAGTAGTGAAGGTAAGGAGTTGTCGTATTCAGGCAAGTTTCTGCACTTTTTTTTCGGTAGGAAGTGGCAGCGATTGGGATACAAGGCAGTTCTCTTGTAGGAAAGTGTAGCTGTATTCAAAGGTTAGCAAATGATGTGTTACTTGCATGCAACTGAAATTAGATATTAAAGAATGTGAATGGTTATATAAATTTAGCATTATATATGTGTAATAATATATAAACTTAACATTATATTGATGTAATGATATATAGTAAATTACCATTTTGAATGATTTACAGCTCAGAAGTTTATTGGTAAGGACAAGAAAGTTCAGAAATTCTCTTTCAAATTTTCAGTTAATCTTTTTACTAGTTCATCATAGTTTTAGCCTGTAACATTAATTACAAGCTAGTAAAGAGCATTGAAGTTTCTTGATAGCTTATGACATCTACAATTATTTTTGGCCAAACGAAACTGACCCTGATATACACATCACATATGTATTGGAACTTGTGATGATTTTTTTTACTCATGTCATAAGCTTCTCTCATCTATCTGGTGTAAACTATATAGCTTATAAATATATTGTAGGAAGAGATGGATTAACACACAACATGCTGAATGACATTCACAATAATTGGAAGCAAGTTGAGGCAGTTAGGATCAAGTGTCTTGGAGTGCCTACTATTGATATGAAAAACATCTGCACCCACCTTGAGGTACTTCTTTTAGTTATTTGGTAGAGTTTCTATAGATTTATTCATATTTGTTTTGAAGCTATACACGAATCATAGAGGCTATAGATATCATGCTAGCCAGATTTAACGAGATTTAGCATTATTATTTTGTTTCACAAACTTTTGCCATCTTTCATATTTTCTTCCTTATGTATGAGATAAAAAATAACATAGGATACTCTCGATTTCTGTATGAAAATATTTACAGTTTCAGTTTTTTTGTGTCCTGATACATTGTGCAGAATGTACAAAAATCATGAAACAGCCTTTTAGAGTTTAAGTGTTATATAATGTCGAGTTATTATTATTGCTAGAATGATGCAGTTTGTAATTTGGAGTAACGTTTTGCGATGTAACCAAATACATATAAACAACCGAATACATAAATTATTGGCATCAATTCAACTATGTAAAACAGATCACACATATATGCAGATATTATGCTTTAAGCCACCTGTTATCAAATTTCGATGATATAGTTGAGTTTGATATAGCCGGGGTCATGTATATTTTCTGTTGAACACCATGTCAAAGGAGAATCTGACATACCTTTATTTGTATAAATTATATGGAAATATGCTTTAATAATGAAAAAGTTATTTTTTCCTGAAAAATAATAATTCCAACCCAAAGTTTCTCTGTAGATTTTGGAAGATTCACTACCAAAACAGGTTATGCAAACCTGATGCTTTACAAGCCGTGTGGATGTGGGAAGATTCACTACGAAAATGGGGTATGCACATCCTGAAGCTTTACAAGCCATGCTTTCTTTGTTTTCTGTCTCCTCAAATAAAATAAATTAATTAATTAATACTTATTGTGCACAAACCACTAGGTTAAACAGGAAAAACCATGTGTAGAGTCAGCAAGATTTGCATGATTCTCATTATCATGTGACAAATATGATTAACTTGATCAAACCGTTTTGATAAAATCTCACTCTAAGTTAAATTAGGTTTTGAATCAAAATAGTAGTGAAATTTGATTGAATTATTGAGAAACAACCTGACTCTTAACCTGGATGTTGATATTTTTTCATATATTTGTCTTCGTGGCTGACACCATGGAATGTCATTTGTCCAATCTGTTATATAACATTGAAGAAGAATTTTCTCATTTCCTGTTAGTTCCTTGTTAATATTTCAATTTAAGTGGAGTTTTTCAATGCAGGTCTTCCACACTTCAAATCACATTCAATTTTTCTTAATTCTCTCATTGATATTTTTACGTATGATCTTCACATTCCTATTGTTTTAATCATCTCCTCTTATTGTTATCTTCCTTGTTTACATTTAAGTCGTTCACTTCTTCAAAATTACCATTCATTTAAATACAGAGTTTTCAATTTCAAATTTATGCATTTAATTTTCTTTAGTAAGTTATTATGTGTCAAATAATAGATTCTGCATTCATCCAAATAAATATTTATCCCAACAACAAATAAATTATGAATTTTAAATTAATAATATATAACTAATGAATTTATTAATAGTCATTTACTTTCAATAATATTATAAGTCTTGAATTTTAAATCATCCCTCTATTTAAAATAACAAATTTTAATTTATTTAACTTATAAAACGTACAAATCACATTCGAAAAATTAATTTGTAAGCAAAACTACTATTAATTTCTGTTTTTACAATATTACGGTGTATAACACATTGGTTACACACCGGTTATCATCTTAGTTAAGAAATAGGAGGGAAATCTCAATAATATAGAATATGACTATCAAAAAGGTAGTTATGTTTTATGTGCGTGTTGGATGCAACAATCAGGGGCTATTAATAGGAGTCCATAATTTTATTAAATGTAGAAATAACTTTAAATAATTGTATTCGGTTGTAAATTATAATAAACAAGGTGTTGTGATGTAGTTTGTTTGCCTATGGTTTACATGCAATTGTTGCAAGGTTGAATCCTTCGAAAGCTTGTGTTTTTCTCCCTTTCATTATATTTTTTAATATTTTTTTTAGCTATTTAAAAAGACATTTTCTTTTGCCTGGGTCCAAAAATTTCTTTGGCTGGACCGATAACAATACTTTTTGGATGTTTATTGTTTGACAATTTAGAACTCACATCACCTACCTTAAATCTACCAAGCATCTAGTTTGAGTCAAATCAGTTAAGGTTTGACTTCACTTTGGCTTGGACAGAAATGTTAATGTAGCTGAGTACTTCATGTTAGTATGGATTATATAGTTTAACCTCTTTATCTTAGATAGATCATGAGATCCTTCTTTGTGTACAGGAAGTTGCCCCAGACAATGAATTCAAAAAATGCATTAGACCTGAAGTCATCCCTGCTAATGAAATTGGTGTAACATTTGCCGATATAGGAGCCTTAGATGATATCAAAGAATCACTACAAGAACTTTTAATGCTTCCACTTCGTAGACCTGATCTATTTAAAGGTGGTCTCCTCAAACCATGCAGGGGAATTTTATTGTTTGGACCTCCTGGAACTGGAAAACAATGCTAGCCAAAGCAATAGCAAATGAAGCAGGAGCAAGTTTTATTAATGCATCGATGTCTGCAATCACATCAAAGTGGTTTTGCGAGGATGAGAAGAATGTGAGAGCGTAGGTAATCCTTTTTTATCACCATTTTTATATTAAACCTCCAAAGTTTATCTTAAGTCAGCATCAAATAGCCTATTGCACTTTAAAGTTTATATCTATAAAATACGAAGTATTTGAACTCTCTGGTTATTTTATCAAGGAATATGTTAGAATGTCCAGTTAAACATGAAAAGTGTTGAAGTAGTTAACCTTAAGGTACCGTAGTTCTCTTGTCTTGCGGTAAATTTACACAATCTATTTGTTTCACAGAACTTGTGCATGACAACAGCATACAGACCTATAAGGGAGCTAATTCAAAAAGAGAGAGCTAAGGAACTGGTATAATCCTAAAACTTTGATGCTTCTTAGTTCTAAATAGTGAAGCATTTTAATGCAATGTACACTTATGGTCTGAACATTGAGTTAGCATGCAATTAGACTGCTCTAATTTCTTATCTTCATCTTATAAATGACCAGTCTTACTTTTTTTTTTTTACTGTCAACCAAACATTCAAACATATACTCTTTTGCACAGGAGAGGATGAAAAAAATAGAACAAGGTGAGGATTCAGAAGCTATTGAAGAAACAGGAACACCAGCAGTCGTTCTTAGACCACTAAATATGGAAGATATGAGACAAGCAAAAAATCAAGTAAGTTCATTTAGTCCAATGGTTATTTATCCTTTTCAACATTACTTTCTTTTCAAGTAATCTACATCAGTTATTAAGCTCGATTGTCAACTAATCCTTTTTGCATTGAAGCTAACTTATAAATTTGACAGTGAACAGACTCGAGTATTATTGACAAGTGTCGCATATTTTATACCTATATATGTTTACCTCTTCAGGTTGCAAAACAACAGAGAACTATGTATTTACGCTTCAAACTCTGTTTAGAATGTTGTCCACTGCAAGTGGACCAACGGTCATTTGCTAGTCGTCTACACAAAAACAGTAAATGGCTGATTAAATTTGACATTGGTTTGCAATGCTTCATCAACCTTAGAAGATTACATTAGATTTTTTTTCTTTTCAGATGAATAAAAGCAGTAGAAATCTGTAGTGCTAAGCCAATGCGTTCATGCTTGCATGACTTGCTTTGCTGAATAAACTTAACACGGTTGTTCTTTGTAGTTTGTAGGTTTCCAATAATTGAATGCCATGTTTGGCACAGCGATTCAGGAACTCAATCTTTCTTATTGCTGATGAATAACATCACGGTTAATGATGAATTTATGAAAGACACTTCTTCAATCCAAACTTTAATGAAATGTTATTGTACAGGTGTTGTTTATCAGATTTTACACTTTTGAAGTTTTGAAATTTCTAACCATAGCCTATATTATGCGACACGTTAGCATTTAACTTAAAACATAGATTATAGTTATTAGTTGACATATAAAATGCATGATACCTGCTTATAGTTATTAGTTCTTAAATATTAGCATGGGAATCATCAAATCTTAAATAGACAATTTTTTAACATGGCACAGCATCATTGAGCTTTTAGGGAGAAGCTGATCATTCTCGAATATTGATTTAGTGGTATTATCTTGTGTCTTATTGATTACATATTATTTTTGATTCATCACGTTTTATTCAAACTATACATAAAAAGTGGATTTATGGTTTCATCTCCAGTTAATTACATGAGATGCATATTTGTTTGTTTATTTATTTATTTATTTATTTATTTATGGGGGTTAAATAGAACAGAAGTGACTGGCCTTTTTTTTGGAGATGTTAGCTTTTAGCAGTGGATGTTGGTGGTTGATTGATTGAGGAACAAGCAAATGGTGGCAAAACTGGATGGTGGAGTTGCAGAGGTGATGATGCTTGGTAGATTTTACAAAGACTGTCGTGATTAGGATAGCAGTTGATAAAGTAGAGGAAAGAAGTGATATATGATATTGGTTTGTGGAAGACAATTGATTGATGAAGGTTATGTAGTTGTAGTAGCAGTGCAGGCAGGGTGATGTTTGAGAGTGGTCGACGGTGTAGATGTGTGTCAGAGGTGTGACTGTGTTTTAGTGGAGAATGGAGAAGTTTGTTGTATTGTTTTCTCTGTGCATTAGCAAGAGGGGAGTTTTGCAGTGGATGGCTTGTATGTATGATTTGATGCGGATGTGCAGTTTTGGTTGATAGAAGTGTGGTAAGTGTGGTAAGATGGAATGATTTCAGGTGTGCAGTTTTGTTATGGTAAAGGATGTAGTTTGAGTGAAGAGGAGGAACTGAAGTGAATGTCAAGGGAAAAGGCAGATGATGTTGTGAATGATGGTGAAGGAAGTTGTATTGGAGATGTGTTGTTTGAAGATGTGAAGTGGAGTTTGCTGGTGTACTGATGGGCAGAAGAATGACTGGCAGTAGCAGTTGTAAGGTTGTTGGTCAGGTTGAGCGGTGAAGATAACGAGAAGTGTTTGTTGGTCAGGTCGAGTGGTGGTGGTTATACAGGTTGTTGGTCAGGTTGACAGTGTAAATGAAATTGAATATGGTATGCGCAGTATGATACGGGGATGTTGTAGAGTTGAGATAGAGGTGAGGAATGTGATGGTCAGGGAGAAGTTTGCAGGGAGGGAAGTTATGGCAACAAAGGGGATGCACAGTTTTATTAGTATGTGCAGGGCAGTGAGCAAACAGTGGTTGACGGTAAGTACGCAGTGGTGATGGTTGAGTATGATGAAGCAGTGGTAAAGAAGTTTGTGCACAGCTGATATGGTATATGCATTTTTTTTGGGCTGTGTTCAGTTTAACTCATATGTTGTTTTTCAAGCACTACAATCGGATAGATGCATTGGAAAATCTACATTCAAAATACCAGCTGCAACATATGGCATATTCACCATGATCTGAATTATGCTGCTAAAATGAATGTATGAACCATTATTTTGTATAGATTATTAACACTATAATTGATGATATATGTTTATTTTGGTATTATGTTATTCAGTTTGTATTTTCCATCAAATTTAATTTTAAATGATTGTAATATTGCATGCAATAATTGTTTGTTATAATCAATATATATATATATATATATATATATATATATATATATATATATAGTCTATTTGAGTACTTTAATAATGGTTTTTAAGAATGGCTTTTTTGCATCGGGTATAAATAGTTGATGCAATAGAGGGATTAGTTTGCATCGGTTGTTATAAAAAACCGATACAGTAGAGGGATTAGTTTGCATCGGTTTTCAACAACAACCTATGCAACAAGTTCCTTTGTTGCATCAGTTTTCATTACAACCGATGCAACATGGGGGCTGTGTTCAAGCATCCAACCATGATATTTTGCATCAGTTGTTAGTAACAACCGATGCAAAAAGGACCTTTTTGCATCGGTTTCAGAACTGATGCAAAAGTGTTAAGCCTGTTGCATCGGTTGCATATGCATCGGTTGCTGAACTGATGCAAAAGGGGGGTAAACAACCGATGCAAATGGCCTGTTTTGTAGTAGTGATACCTTAAAAGCTCTTCCAGGCTACATTACTGCTGCTTTGAACTGCACTTCCTTGTTTGGTTCAATAGAACTGAAGAGAACACGTTAATTAGAAGAAGAAAAATAGTTTTATATTTGGAAATCTTTTAAAACTAAAATAGTATGCATGCACATCCGATGGATATATGCGTAGTAAAATATTTTCATAATTCGAAATGAGTGTTAAATTGGTCCATCCCTGCCTTATATTTAGTTTGTTGCTTCAATTGTGAAGTATTTCAGTAGCGACACAAAACTTATATGTAATAGGTGGCTTACTTTGGTAGACAATGCTAGACACGTTGTTTTGCACCATCAGGTGATATTTGAATTCTTCCGCACTCATGATTTGCATTTAGGAGTGATTTGAATCAAAAAATAAGTTCAGTTATGGACAATTATGATATTTGTTAATCTCCAAATGCCAACTAACAGAAATATAAAGTGAACATTTAACATTTATGGCGTCTCTATTCTAAAAATAATGTCTAAATTGTTGTCAAACGTTATTATTAGATGGCCTAACATTTGGCAACAACAGTGTACTATATGGGCCTAGCTATTCTGTCATATTATTTTTGCTCTTAATTAAACATCGATAGTGATTAACTGTGTGCAAAATACAAATATGTAATATATTGAGCATAATCTACATTCATAAATGAAGAATTATTATACACTAAATCAACTTTATTTCCTCGGTTTAAATTTATATTTTATGATTCATCATGTTTATGAATTCATAAACAATCCAAGGTCATTTTCAACGGTGCTTCGGAGAAAACATCGCATAAACTGACAATAAATGCAGCAAACAACATTTCACATATCAAACATATCAAACTAAAGATAAGAGAAAATCAGTAGTAATAAGCACTGCCTTTTATATTTCATATTAGATGCACAAAATGTAAAAGCTCCCTGCAATGCTTTCAATCTCCAATACACTGTAAAGTACATTTCATCACTACTTTTGTAACAACCCGCATACTTTAAGATTATATATTTAAATGTTTTATTTAAACATAGCATCGTTAGTTGAATTTAAAGTCTGAAATGTGACTTTTAGTAAATAGTCGAATTCGGACTCAAGACCACTTTCATTGAGTTCAAAACAATGTTTACAACTTTTTCAAGTATAAACATCAATATGTTTGGAGTTGATTAGGATTTTGGTTTTTTCATTTGGGCTTTGGGTTTGGTTCTAGCCCACCAACCCAACAAGATAACCCAAACTCCTCTACCAAATACCATAAATCCACTCCTCTTCATTCATTCCTTTCATAATTTCCTAACACCATCAAGTAAAAGGAAAAATGGGGGAAAAGAAAGGAAATTAAAATTCCTAATCCCTAGCTTTTCTTAGGAATTCAAATTCAAGTTATAAATCAAAGAGAAGCTTAGATAAGCATCCTCTTCATCTTCTCCATCTCAATCTCTCTTCAATTTTCAAAAATGTCTTATAATCTAACTTAGAAAATCTTTGCATGTAATAATAGATTGAAGATCTTAGAGGTGTAGTTGAAAAGGAATTGATCTGGCTTTATTTTAAATCTTCTCATTCCTTATTTTTGAATTTAAAGGTGAGTTCTTGAACTCACGTCTATGTATATAGCTTTGATAGTTGTTAGATATGAATTCCTAACATTTATTTCATGTTCCTTTGCTTTTGGATTGAATTACTTTGGTGAATTTTCCAATTTTGATATTTTGAAGTCAAAATCTATTAAAATTCCATTATGGATCTTTGGACATGTTGTTTGGAGTGTATTGAAGAGCCTGTAGGGCTGGGTTATCGCTTGGCATAATTCCCTAGCCACCATCGCTCATTCGATCGCTTCCCGGTTGAATTGGCCACCAATAGCCTAGGCAAATTTTGCCTTGAGCTTTAGCTCAAACATCTGAGAAAACACTCAGACGTCTGAAGCAAAGGAATAAACATTCCGGACCTACAACTTAGACGTCTGAGGTTTTCCCAAACATTTGAGTGATCGGGAAGAAATTTTAGACTTTCAGCTCAGAAGTCTGGGGAAAACCATCAGACGTCTGACGCTGTTAAATTTAGCCAATTTGCCTAGTTTTATGTGGGTTTCCGTTTTATCGGTTTTTGTTGATCCGGTTATTTGTTGTCATTTATTATCGATTTTTATGAATTCTTTTCTGGGTTTTTGGGAATATCCATTTGATGGATTCTATATCGATTTTTATGGTTTTAATTCACGCCGTCGAATGTGGATTTTTGGTAATAGATTGTTTTTACAATCATTTTTGTGATTGTCACTTTAAAATACAAAGGTTTTTATACTAGTTGTAAATATTCAAACTCTTTCGCAAAAATGATTCCAACACTATTTTTAATACAAAACTCGCTTTAAAACCGTTTTCGCAAATAGACCTTTACCTCATTCGTATGAGAAATCTAATTAAACTACTTAGCAAAACAAGTGTATAAAACGCTTGCGTTTACTTCGTCGGTTAATTTTTGGACTTGTTCGATTGAAATCTCATGACAATCTTCGAGTGAAAATCTACAATTTTTTTGAAAATATTTAAGTTAAACTAGTGGTTATGGGACATGAAGCTAACTCATTTATTTACTAACTTAGTGTAATTTACACTTGTCGATCAATGATGATCACTTTGTGAATTAGACTAGAAATGTGCGATGTCTTTTTGTCCGCGTGGGGGACTATACCCTGTTTTGTAGAGCTTCGTCTCATTTTTCATAAGCTAATGACCCATGGCCTTTTAACAGTTTTATGAAATTCAGGTTCATCAGGCATATCCCTTTACTACGTCATTGTTTCGGCTTATTTGATTTCAGGTTCATCGGGGGTAATGTTGTACTACGTTGTTGTTCCGGCTTATTTGAGTTTCAATTTCATCGGGCATATCGTTGTACTATGTCGTTGTTCTGACTTATTTGAGTTTCAGGTTCCTTGGGAGTATCGCTGTACTACGTCGTTGCATCGACTCTATGGGTTAGAAATCCATGAGATAGCATCTCATTTGAGATACACGAGTTGGTGAGTTTTCATGCTCCCGTTTGTGATAGGCCTCCCCTTTGGTTCTAGATTTCTAATTATTGATTTCTGGAATTTGTGTTTTCACCAATTTTTGCGATTTGCATCAATATGCTTTGTCAATATTTGAGGCTTGGTGAATAAGCTAAAGAATGTGATATTCTTATTGGATATTTGAGGAGATTTAAGATATTATATGATTTTCGTTGTTATCAAATATATACTTGTCACGGTATGATATTATTGTTATCGTATATTTTTGTCATATCTCTTATCCTATCTCATCTTATATGATATTTATAGCTAGGCTGATCCGTTTATTTGACAAAAGTATATGTATACATCAAGGAGTCTCTGTCTCGAATGTATGAAAACAAAAACTACTAAGTTAAAGTAGTTAGCCAAAAGTCAGATGACGGTTCCTGATAAGAAGTCAAGTGGAAGATCCTAAAACACCTTAATCTGACCCGAGAATTATTTAAGAAGAAAATTAACTCGGGTCAAACCGAGGTGTTTCAAGTGCTTCCACTTGACTTCTTATCTGGGGCCGTCATCCGACTTTTGGCTAACTACTTTAGCTTAGTAGTTTTTGTTTTTATACATTCGAGATAGAGACTCCTTGATGTATACATATTCTTTGCATGACCACCACTTTGACGTTCACTTCTATGTGCTATATTCATATATGTTTCTTCCTTAGTGATAAAAATATATGTGACTGATTCATGTTATGCTTATTTTATATTTGTTTCTGAATGCCACATAACCACTGTGTAGTAGCTTTGAGTTTGTATTAGATATGTCAGATTTCCACTTGAAATGAAATGCATGACATACTATCTGACATACCGATACTTGCACAAAGCAATTACATAGATGGCTGCTCCTCAACAGCCTTATTCTTCATGCTAGTCGATGGCATTACCCCATAGTGTTCTTGGCTAGTGTGAGTATAGAGGTGGAGCGTCACAGCTTAGTATCATAGCCAAACTTAGGAACAATGTAGAATAATCTAGCAAGGATCATTGTCCTAAGTCTCTCTTCGGAATCATGTCTTAGGATTAATTCGAGTCTTAGGACCCGTTCTATCCTATTTTCTTTTATGATGCCTTATTTTATCAATCAAGTTTGTTTGATATTCACTATAAGAATAACCTTTTCTTTCTTTCTTTCTTAAAGAAGAGAAATGGTTAGATCTGGCTATTCCATCGTCGATCAATCCAGTGCTACTCCTCAAGATGGCATATTCTTGTCTACCTAATAGCATTTGGATCTTGTAAAGAATGCCCAAGCTGTAGGACCCATTCCTAAGCCTACTCATCCGAAATCGGGTTTGCATGCTTGTGCAGTGATTATACCAATTTGGGTGGAATGCATTTAAGGGTTCCGAAAGAGTTAGAGAAGTCCAAGCCTGGATTAGAACATGCGATCGCATCTTTTCTCGCATCTACATCGAGTCCAAGTGGCTTTTAGCATGCTCTAGGAGAGAATATTAGATTGGTATGAGCTTTTGGTTTCGGAAATTATTGAAGCCGATCTAACTTGGGAGCAATTCCGAGTATGGTTCGAGTTAAAGTTTGTGCTGGAAGTTGAAAAAGTAACTTTAGCCCGACACTTTATTGACCTTGTTCAAGGTGAATCTTCTATGATAGATTATGTCGCATCTTTTGAATCCCTCTCTAAATATGGGGTCGAGTATATTAATACCCCATTGAAGAAAAATCAAAGGTTAATCTATGGGTTGAATAAGAATCTCAAAAAGCCTTTACTTCTGAAACTAAAAGTGCCTTTCGATCAGCTTATAGATATCGCTCTTTGACTTGAAGAGGCCGATAAAGAAAGTGATGTTGATGTTATGGGTGCCAAGAAGAACTTCAACAAAAACAAGAAGAGGCCTCCCTTTATTAAGTTCAAAATATCTAATCCCGATAAGAAAGGGAAGCAAGCAACTTTGGTAACAAAGACCCCTACCTCTAGTCGTGGACAATTCTACAATTGTGGTTCTAAGGACCATTATGCAAATAAGTGTCCGAAACCCCTTTATTGTCGCTATTGCAAAAGTTTGGGTCATCTTATATCTTCATGTCCCATACTTCAAAGTAGGAAAGAGGGAAAGCTGAATGTTGTGCAAGCCCCTAGCAACACTTCTCTTGGCCAAGGTATTTCTCATTCTATCCTTGATGGTATTATTATGTTTCATGATCATCCTATTCAAGTTATTTTTGATACGGGCGCATCTCACTCTTTTATATCAAAAGAACTTGTTGATACTTTTTCTTTAAATGTTATGGGCTAGATGACTTCACTAAGAATTGTGAATCCTGTTGGTGGATTCGTAACACTCAGTTTACTTTGTACGAATTTTGAAATTATTTTATGTGATTATGCTTTCCATGTCGATTTTCATGTTATGCGTTACTTAGGTTTCAGAATGATTTTGGGAATGGATTGGCTTAATCGTTATGAAGCCCACATCCTATGTCCCGAGAGGACTATCCATCTTCGACATCCCTAATCTGTTAAGCAGATTTCTATTGCTCTTAAAGATTCAAATTCCAATTCAGTGGCATTCTCTAAATGCACATAATGATGATGATGAGGAGGAGGAAGATGTCATTTCCCTCATTCACGTTGTTAGTGAATTTCCCGATATATTTGAGCCCGTTTTAGGATTACCCCCTATGCGAGCAATTGAGTTCAGAATTCATCTAATCCCTAGAGCTCTACCTATCACTCATCCTCCTTATCGTATGTCTAATAAGGAAAATGAGGAGAAGCGTAAACAATTATCCGAATTGGAAGCAAAACAGTTTATTCATTCTACTTCCCCTCCTTGGGGAGCTTCAACTATCTTTGTGAAGAAATCCGACGGTACACTTAGGCTTTGCGTTGACTACTGCCAGCTTAATGATCTCGCCATCAAGAATAAATATCCCTTACCTCATATTGATGACCTATTCGATCAACTTAGCAGTGCTAGATTCTTTTCACAGTTAGACTTAGTAACCGGTTTTCATCAGCTTCGAATTACATAGGATGGTATTCCTTTGACATCGTTCCATACTCGTTATGGATCTTATGAATGGCTTGTCATGCCATTTGGTTTAACGAATGCTCCATCTTATTTCGTTGACCATATGAATCGAGTTTTCAAAGACTTCCTCGATCAATTTGTTCTCATCTTTATAGATGATATTCTTGTTTATTTTAAAACCGAGGAAGAGCATGAAAAACATCTTCGAATTGTGTTGGAAACACTTAGGAGAAATTAATTGAAAGCAAAATTTTCTAAGTGTCACTTTTGGCAATCTCATATGAAATTTTTAGGACATATTATTTCTGAATCCGGAATATCCGTGGATCCTTAAAAGATTGAAGCAATTCAAAATTGGAAGAGACCGAAGAGTGTGACAGAAATCCGTAGTTTTCTTGGATTGGCAGGCTATTACCATCGGTTCATAAAAGACTTTTCTAAAATTTTTGTGCCCTTTACTAGTTTGACAAAGAAGGGAGTTAAGTACATTTGGTCAAAAAAATGTAAAGCTGCTTTTCAAAAATTAAAAGAACTCCTTTCCAATGCTCATATTCTTATGATTCTCAAAGGGAACCAAGACTTGATTGTCTATTCCGATGCTAGTCGAGTTGGTTTGGGAGCCGTTTTCATGCAAAAGAACGTGTTATCGCTTATGCTTCTAGGCAATTAAAACCTACTGAGACTAGATATGCCACTCATGATTTATAACTTACGGCCATTGTTTTCGCCCTTAGAATTTGGCGTCATTAACTTTTAGGAGAGAAATTTGTTCTCTACACCGATCATAAATCTTTGAAGAGTTTATTTTCTCAAAAGGAACTCAATTTGACGTTGGCTCGAATTCCTTTCATCTTATGATCTTGATATTCTTTATACTCCCGGAAAGGGAAATCGTGTTGCCGATGCCCTTAGTCATAAGCAACAAGCAGTTGTTTCCATGACGATATCTGAATGGAATGATCTCGAAACTTTGTCCACTTGTGTGACTCAAGATCGTGAATCCGATTCATCATCTCCTGTTTTATGTAGCCTAGAGGCTCATCCTTCCCTTTTAGACAGCATTCTTGAAGCTCAAAAGCAAGATCCCGAATTGGCTCATCTTAGCCAAAGTTGTCGGATAGAAGTAATGATGGTTTGAAAGAATTTGAAATCGCTGCTCGCGGAGGCATTCGAAAATTTGGTAGACTTATTGTGCCAAATATTAGTGATCTTCGTAAAGACATTTTAGAAGATGCTCATCGTTCTAAATTTACCATTCATCCTGATAGTAGTAAAATGTATGCGGACATGAAACGACTTTATTATTGGGATGAAATGAAATCTGATGTTGAAAACTTTATCAAGCTTTGCATGACTTGCCTAGTCGTAAAGGCCGAGCATCAAAGGCCCGGTGGTTTATTGCAACCTTTAGACATTCCTGTTTGGAAGTGGGATCAAATTTTCATGGACTTTATTGACGGTCTTCCCCGTTCTCGTTCTAGTCATGACTGTTTATGGGTGATAGTAGATAGACTTACAAAATTTACCCATTTCCTTCCCGTTCGGTCCAACCGGACCGTACCTCTTTTGTCTAAACTCTATGTTAAAGAAATTGTTAAATTGCATGGAATTTTAACTTCTATTGTTAGTGATCATGATCCATTATTTGCTAGTGGATTTTAGAAAGGACTTCAAATAGCTTGGGGAATGAAGCTTAATTTTAGCACTGCTTATTATCCTCAGTCCGATGGACAAACAGAGCATGTGAATCAAACTCTTGAAGATCTTCTTCATGCATTTGTTCTTGTTTTGATGGAACTTGGAAAGATCATGTTTCCATTGCCGAGTTTTCTTATAATAATAGCTCCCAATCTAGTATTGGTATGGCACCTTTCGAGGCACTATATGGAAGGCCATGCCGATCTCCTTCGTGTTAGCTTGAAGCCGGTGAGAAGCTGGTTCTAGGTCCAGATTTTATTCGTGATTCCACAGAAAAGATCGACCTTATTCGTCATGGGATGAGAGAAGCTCAAAATAAACAAAATTCCTATGCCGATAACCGAAGAAAGAATTTAAAATTTTCTGTGGGAGATTTGGTGTTCATTCGTGTTTCACCTATGAAGGGTGTTGTGCATTCAGTCAATCGAGAAAGTTAGCACCTCGATATATTGGCCCATTTGCCAGCACCGAACGTATTGGTTCTATGGCCTATCGTCTTTTATTATCGGCTCAATTTTCTGCTATTCATGATGTATTCCATGTTTCTCAACTCCAGAAATGCCTTAGAGATTCCAATTCTATTCTTGAGCCCGACATTATTGAAGAAATTGAAGTTTCACCTAATTTGACTTATGAGCAACACCATATTCATATCATTGCTACGGAGGTTAAACGCCTTCGAAATAAAGATGTTCCACTTGTGAAGGTTCAATGGTCCTCAAATCCTAAGGATTTCTCTTGGGAATCTAGAGAATTCATCGAGCAAACACATCCGGACTTACTCTCTCGTGCTCCTTGAGGTGAACTTCTCACTTCAAAATTTTCTTTTGTGTTGTTATGCCTTAGAGTGGTTGTTACTCTTTATTTTCTTCTTAAGTGTTGCGAGGATGCAATTTATATAAGGAGGGGAGTCTGTAACAACCCGCATATTTTTTGATTATATATTTAAATGTTTTATTTAAATATAACATTGTTAGTTGAATTTAAAGTCCGCAATGTGACTTTTGTAAACGGTTGAATCCGGACTTGAGACCACTTCAATTGAGTTCAAAACAACGTTTAAAACTTTTTTAAGTATAAACATCGATATGTTTGGATTTGATAGGATTTTGGTATTTTCATTTGACTTTAGGTTTGGTTCTAGCACACCAACCCAAAAAATAACCCAAACTCCTCTACCAAATACCCTAACTCCACTCCTCTTCATTCGTTCCTTTCATAATTTCCTAACACCCTCAAGCAAACGGAAAAATGGGGGAAAAGAAAGGAAATTAAAATTCCTAAGCCCTAGCTTTTCTTAGGAATTCAAATTCAAGTTATAAATCAAAGAAAGCTTAGATAAGCATTTTCTTCATCTTCTTCCGTCTCAATCTCTCTTTAATTTTCAGAAATTTATTATAACCTAACATAGGAAATTTTTGCATGTAATAATAGATTAAAGATCGTAGAAGTGTAGTTGAGGAGGAATTGGTCTTGCCTTATTTTAGAGCTTCTCATTCCTTATTTTTGAATTTAAAGGTGAGTTATTGAACTCACGTCTATGTTTATAGCTTTGATAGTTGTTAGATGTGAATTCTTAACAATTATTTCATGTTTATTTGCTTTTGGATTGAATTGCTTTGGTGAATTTTCTAATTTTGAAGTCAAAATCTATGAAAATCATACTGTGGATGTTTGGACATGTTTCTAGAGTGTATTGAAGAGCCTATAGGGCTGGGTTATCGCTTGACATAAATCCCTAGCCACCATCGTTCATTCGATCACTTCCGAGTTGAATTGGCCATCAATGTCCTAGGCAAATTTTGCCCTGAGCTTCAGCTCAGACGTATGAGAAAACACTCAGACGTCTGAAGCAAAGGAATAAAAACTCCAGACTTATAGCTTAGACGTCCATGGTTTTATTAAACGTCCGAGTGGTCTGGAAGAAATTTTCAGACCTTCAACTCAGACCGTCTAGGGAAAACCACCAGACGTCTGGCTCTATTAAATTCACCAATTTGCCTAGTTTTATGTGGGTTTCCGTTTACCGATTTTTGTCGATCTGGTTATTTTTTGTCATTTATTATCGACTTTGATGACTTCTTGCTTGAATTTTTGGGAATATCCATTTGATGGATTTGACATCAATTTTAATGGTTTTAATTCACGTTGTCGAATGTGGATTTTTGGTGATATATTATTTTTACAATCATTTTTGTGATTTGTCATTTTAAAATACAAAGGTTTTTATACTAGTAGTAAATATTCAAACTCTTTCACAAAAACGATTCCAACACTATTTTAATACAAAATTCATTTTAAAACTGTTTTCCAATCTATTAGTATACATAAACGTTTACCTCATTCGTATGAGAAATCTGATTAAACGGCTTAGCAAAACAAGTGGTGTGAAAAGCTTGCGTTTACTTTGTCGGTTAATTTTTGGACTTGTTCGATTGAAATCTCGTGACAATCTTCAAGTTGAAATCTACAATTTATTCATAAATATTTAAGTTAAGCCAGCGGTTATGGGACATGAGGTTAAATTAATTTATTTATTACCTTAGTGTAATTTACACTTATCGATCAATGATGATCATTTTGTGATTTAGACTAGCGATGTGAGATGTCTCTTTGTCCGCGTGGAAGACTATACCCCGTTTTATAGAGCTTCGTCTCATTTTTATGGGCTAACAACCCGTGATCTTTTAACCATTTGATGGAATTTAGGTTCATCGGGTGTATCGCTGTACTACGTCGTTGTTCTGGCTTATTTGAGTTTCGGGTTCATCGGGCGTATCGCTGTGCTACGTGGTTGTGTTGGCTTGTTTGAGTTTCAGGTTCCTCGGGCGTATCGTTGTACTACGTCGTTGCACTGGCTCTATGGGTTAGCGACCCATGGGATAGCATCTCATTTGTGATACATGTGTTGGTGAGTTTTCATGCTCTGTTTGTGATATGCCTCCCCCTTTGTGTTTTCTGGATTTCTAATTATTGATTTCTGGAATTTTTGTTTCACCAATTTTTGCGATTTGCATCGATATGTTTTGTCAATATTTGAGGTTTGGTGAATAAGCTAAAGAATGTGATATTCTTATTGGATATTTGAGGAGATTTGAGACATTATATGATTTTCGTTGTTATCAAATATATACTTGTCACAGTATGACATTATTGTTATCATATATTTTTGTCATATCGTTTATCCTGCCTCATCTAATATGATATTTATAGCTAAACTGATCCTTTTTATTTTTCTTCTTATATAATAATCGGGTCAGACCGAGGTGTTTCTGGTGCTTCCACTTGACTTCTTATCAGGGACCGTCATTTGAATTTTGGCTAACTAATTCAGCTTAGTAGTTTTTGTTTTTATACATTCGATATAGAGACTCCTTGATGTAAACATATTCTTTTGTCTAGCACTTGTACCTATTCTTTTGTGATGTAGTGGATCTTGTATGACCGCTACTTTGATGTTCACTTCTATGTGTTATATTAATATCTATTTCTGCTTTAGTGATATGAATATCTATGATTGATTTATGTTATGCTTATTTTATATTTGTTTCCGAAGACCACATAACCAGTATAGTAGCTTTGAGTTTGTATTTGATATGTCAGATTATCCCTTGAAATGAAATGCATGACATACTATCTGACGTATCGGTACTTGCACAAAGCAATTACACAGATGGTCGCTCTTCAACAGTCTTATTCTTCGTACTGGTTGACGGCATTACCCCGTAATATTCTTGGCTAGTGTAAGTATAGAGGTGGGGCATCACAGCTTGGTATCAGAGACAAACCTCGAAACAATGTAGAATAATCTAGCAAGGATCGTTCACCAAAGTCTCTATTTGGAACCGTGCCTTAGGATTTAATTCGAGTCTTATGTCCCGTTCTATCCTATTTTCTTTTATGATGCCTTTTCTTATCAATCAAGTTTGTTTGATATTCATTCTGAGAATAACCTTTTCCTCTTCTTTCTTTCTTTTTTAAAGAAGAGAAATGGTTTGACGTGGCCGTCCCAACGCCGATCAATCCAGTGCTACTCCTTAGGATGGCGTACTCATGTCTACCCAACAACTTTTGGATCTTGTAAAGAATGCCCAAGCTGCCAGATCCATTCTTAAATCCAGGTTTGCATGCTTATGCGGTGATTATACTAACTTGGGTGGAAGGCCTTTCAAGGGTTCCGAAAGCGTTATTAAAGTCCAAGCTTGGCATAGAACATACGGTCGCATCTTTTCTCGCATGAATCTTGTGGATCTCATCGAGTCCAAGTGGCTTCTAGCATGCTCCAGGAGAGAGCATTAGATTACAATAAGCTTTTGATTTTGTAAATTATTGAAGGGATCTTACTCTGGAGTAATTCTAGGAAAGGTTCGAGTTGAAGTTTATGCCGGAAGCTGAAAAAGTAATTTTAACCAGACACTTTATTGATCTTATTCAAGTTGAATCTTCTATGATAGATTATATCGCATCTTTTGAATTCCTCGCTAAATATGGGGTCGATTATATTAATACCCCATTGAAGAAAAATCATAAGTTTATCTATGGTTTGAATAAGAACCTCAAAAAGCCTTTACTTCTAAAACTAGAAGTGTCTTTCGATCAGCTTGTAGATATCGCTCTTCGACATAAGAGGCCGATAAAGAAAGTGATGTTGAAGTTGTGGGTGCTAAGAAGAACTTAAACAGCAACAAGAAAAGGCGTCCCTTTATTAAGTTCAAAATACCTTATCCCAATAAGAAAGGAAAGCAAGCGACTTCGGTAACAAAGACACCTACCTCTAGTCGTGGACAATGCTACAATTGTGGTTCTAAGGACCATTATGCAAATAAGTGTCTGAAATCCTTTTATTATCGCTATTACAAAAGTTTGGGTCATCTTATATCTTCATGTCCCATACTTCGAAGTAGGAAAGAGGAAAAGCTGAATGTTGTGCAAACCCCAAGCAACACTTCCCTCGGTCAAGCTATTTCTCATTCTGTCCTTGATGGCATTATTATGTTTCATGATCATCATATTCAAGTTCTTTTTTATATGAGTGCATCTCACTCTTTTAAATCAAAAGAACTTGTTGATACTTTTTCTTTAAATGTTATGGGCTTAATGACTTCACTGAGAATTGTGAATCCTGTTGGTGGATCCGCAACACTCAGTTTACTTTGTAAGGATGTTGAAATTATTTTATATGATTATCATATCCATGCCGATTTGCATGTTACCCGTTGCTTAGTTTTCGGGATGATTTTGGGAATGAATTGGCATAATCGTTATGAAGCCCGCATCCTACGTCCCGAGAGGACTATCCACCATCGACACCCCTAATCTGTTAAGCAAATTGCTATTGTTCTTAAAAATTCAGATTCCAATTCGATGGCATCCTTATATTCTCTAAATCCATATGATGATGATGATGATGATGATGATGTCATTTCCCTCATTCACGTTGTTCGTGAATATCCCAATATATTTGAGCCCATTTTACGATTACCTCCTAAGCGAGCAATTAAGTTCAGAATTAATCTAATCCCTAGAGCTCTACCTATCACTCTTTATCCTTATCGTATGTCTAATAAGGAAAATAAGGAGATGTGTAAACAACTATCCGAATTGGAAGCAAAACAGTTTATTCGTTCTAGTTGCTCTCCTTAGGGAGCTTCAACTATCTTTATGAAAAAATCCAATGGTACACTTAGGCTTTGCATTGACTACCGCAATCTTAATGATCTCACCACCAAGAATTAATATCCCTTACCTCGGATTGATGATCTATTCGATTAACTTAGCGGTGCTAGAGTCTCTTCACAGTTAGACTTAGCAACCGGTTCTCATTAGCTTCATATTGCAGAGGATAGTATTCCTTTGACATCTTTCCATACTTGTTATGGATCTTATGAATGGATTGTTATGCCATTTGGTTCTCCAACTTATTTCTTGACCTTATGAATCGAGTTTTCAAAAATTTCTTTGATCGATTTGTTTCATATTTGTAGATGATATTCTTATTTATTCTAAAATCGAGGAAGAGCATGAAAAACATATTCGAATTTGTTGGAAACCCTTAGGAGAAATCAATTGAAAGAAATATTTTCTAAGTACCACTTTTGACGATCTCGTGTGAAATTTTTAGGACATATTATTTCAAAATCCAGCATTTCGTGGATCCTTCATAGATTGAAGCAATTCAAAGTTGGAAGAGACCGAAGAGTGTGACGGAAATTCGTAGTTTACTTGGATTGGCGGGCTATTACCGTCGGTTCATAAAAGTCTTTTTTAAAATTTATGTGCCTCTTACTAGTTTGACAAAGAAGGGAGTTAAGTATATTTGGTCAGAAAAATGTGTAGCTGCTTTTTAGAAATTAAAAGAACTCCTTTTCGATGCTCCTATTCTTGTGATTCCTAACGGGAACAAAGACTTGATTGTTTATGCCGATGCAAGTCATGTTGGTTTGGGAGCCGTTCTCATGCAAAGGGAACGTGTTATCGCTTATGCTTCTAGGCAATTAAAACCTTCCTAGACTAGATATGCCACTCATGTTTTATAACTCACGGCCATTGTTCTCGTCCTTAGAATTTGGTGTCGTTAACTTTTGGGAGAGAAATTTGTTCTCTATACCAATCACAAATCTTTGAAGTATTTATTTTCTCAAAAAGAACTTAATTTGCATCAACAATGTTGGCTCGAATTCCTTGCATCTTATGATCTTGATATTCTTTATACTCTCAAAAGGGAAATTGTGTTGCCGATGCCCTTAGTCATAAACAACAAGCGGTTGTTTCCATGATGATATCTGAATGGAATGTTCTCGAAACTTTGTCCACTTATGAGATTCGAGATCGTGAATCTGATTCATGTTCATCTCTTATTTTATATAGCCTTGAGGCTCATCCTTCTCCTTTAGATCGCATTCTTGATGCTCAATATTATGATCCCGAATTGGCTCATCTTAGCTAAAGTTGTCGGGACAGATATATTGATGGTTTGAAAGAATTTGAAATCGTTGCTCGCGGAGGCATTCGAAAATTTAGTAAACTTATTGTGCCAAATATTAGTGATCTTCGTAAAGACATTTTAGAAGATTCTCATCGTTCTAAATTTATCATTCATCCTAGAAGTAGTAAAATGTACGCGAACATAAAACGAATTTATTATTGGGATGGAATAAAATCTGATCTTGCAAACTTTATTAAGCGTTGCGTGACTTGCCAACTCGTAGAGGCCGAGCATCAAAGGCCTGGTGGTTTATTGCAACCTTTAGACGTTCCCGTTTGGAAGTGGGATCAAATTTCCATGGACTTTATTGACGGTCTTCCCCGTTCTCGTTTGGATCATGATAGTTTATGGGTGATAATAGATAGACTTACATAATCCGCCCATTTTCTTCCCGTTCGATCCAACCGGACCGGACCTCTTTTGGCTAAACTCTATGTTAAAGAAATTGTTATATTGCATGGAGTTCCAATTTCTATTGTTAGTGATCGTGATCCATTATTTACTAGTGGATTTTGGAAAGGTCTTCAAAAAGCTTTGGGAACGAAGCTTAATTTTAGCACCACTAATCATCCTCCGTCCGATGGACAAATAGAGCATGTGAATCAAACTCTTGAAGATCTTCTTCATGCATGTATTCTTGATTTTGGTGGAAGTTGGAAAGATCAAGTTTCCCTTGTCGAGTTTTCTTACAATAATAGCTTCCAATCTAGTATTGACATGACACCTTTCAAGGTACTCTATGGAAGGCCATGTCGATCTCCTTCGTGCTGACTTAAAGCGGTGAGAAGCTAGTTTTAGCTCCAAATTTTATTCATGATTCTACAGAAAAGATCGACGTTATTTATCATAGGATGAGAGAAGCTCAAATTAGACAAAAATCCTTTGTCGATAATTGAAGAAGGAATTTGGAATTTTCTATGGGAGATTTGGTGTTCATTCATTTTTCACCTATGAAAGGGTGTTGTGCGTTTCAGTCGATCGGGAAAGTTAGCACCTCGATATATTGACCCATTTTTCATCACCGAACGCATTGATTCCGTGGCTTATCTCTTTTATTACTGGCTCAATTTTTTGTTATTCATGACGTATTCCACGTTTCTCAATTTTGGAAATGCCTTAGAGATTCTGATTTTATTCTTGAGCCTGGTGTTATTGAAGAAATTGAAGTTTCACCTGATTTGACTTACGAGCAACATCCTATTCGTATCATTTCTACGGAGGTTAAATGCCTTCGAAATAAAGATGTTCCGCTTGTGAAGCTTTAATGGTCCTCAAATCCTAAGGATTTCTCTTGGGAATCTAAAGAATTCATCAAGCGAACACATCCAGACTTACTCTCTCGTGCTCCTTAAGGTGAATTTCTCAGTTCAAAATTTTCTTTTATGTTGTTGTGCCTTAGAGTGGTTGTTACTCTTTATTTTTTTTTAAGTATTATGAGGACGCAACTTCTTTAAGGAGGGGAGTCTGTATCAACCGGCATATTTTACGGTTATATATTTAAATATTTATTTTAATATAGCATCGTTAGTGTAAAGGCCTGCAAATCCGCACCCCTTTTTAGCTGGCAAAATTCCACAACAATTCATCCCAAAGAGGAACAAACGTACGAGTCTTTAGGGTTAAAGATGAAAGAGGTAGAAGAAGAAGAAAAGAAAACAATAACAGAATCTCACATATCGCAGCGGAACAAATATAATAGATAAGTGAATATCTTTAAAACAAAGAACTATATCAGTTATTACATTACATCACATTACATTATCAGAGTGTTACAACAACAAAACAGCGAAAAAGAATATAACATATACTAGTGATACGCTTCGCCATCCAGCTTGCTCCTGATCTCCACAGCATCTCTTTTCTGACTTCGCTACAGAACAATGATAACCTGACTCTAGGCTGCCCGTGTGGAAAAAATTATGGGCACCCAGAGTTTAGAAAGGGAACAATAAACTACAGGTCAGTCGTGGGACTGGTGTGAGATCTTAAAAATAGTTATTTTCACAAAGAAAATAAAAAGAAATCCGCTATGCTTTTAGAAAATGAAACTACCATAAGGTCTCCCGCCACACACACAATGCAATCGCACACTTGGGGGAGATTTCCCCTTATGATAGTCAAATATGCTTAATACGAGAAAAATTCTTTGATATTATTACTAGTGCATAGTGTGAAAATATTTCAAAAATAAAATATTAATCTTAGCCAGCATAGGTACCATTATACTATGCCTACTATAGCTGCCATGTTAAATGGCAGGTTCTACAACTAAAACCATACTGGGTTCGTATTGGGAATTGGATTTCCAACAAATGGTCAGGCTAAGGAACTTCCTACTGCCACATGGGTACGCCTCTGGAGGGACGCCCCGAGAACCTACCCGGATCTCTGCCAACACAAGGCCGGGTTACCTCTGTAACTAGGTAAATACTACTCGAGTATGCCATCCCCCGGTCCTTTGGGACCTTTATCCAAGGATCCTCAACCACAAAGCAACAACCACAAAGTATAATAAATCTACGGCATCAACATAGGTAAAATATCTGGGCTTCATACCATGGTACTACCCTTTTCCAGAAGGAAATGAAATACGCTAAAGGGCGCGACCCTCATAACCTTGCCGCATCTTTCCTGTTTTGACCACTGGGGTGTGAGGTCTAATGAAGTCCCGTCCACAAAGCTACACTTTTCACAAAGTCATGCTTTGATCAACAAATGATCAGCAGCACTTCATATGCCACATTACCAAATTGGGAATGCATTACTAGTAACAATCAACTACATAACCTCTGAGCTCGTACGTCTCAGAGAAGGGTGTTAAGCTAAGAGAATAAATTCTCCGCCACCAACAGGAATGTATTTGATAGAAACCAGCTTTGCAACTCAAAGTGTAACGTCAGATGTACATCCATACAAGTCCGTTCTGGGATTGAACGGAACCGAAGGCACTTCAAAGAAGCCCTTGCATATCCGGATATTCACAAATCACGTCTGGAATCCCCATCACAAAGGTGATAAAATCTCTATACCGGAGCAACCCGGTGAGGAGACATTCGACAGGTAATCCTTTTGTTTTCGAGAATACCCGGTCTTCAACACCGTCTTCAAATACAATCCCATTTCGTCGCATCATTATTCGAAATGGGTGTTATGACACAAGGTCCTCTCCCGGCTAATCCGAATAACGAGCGCTTATTTTTAAAAATAAGTGTTCATTCAGATTTCAAACAAATCAAAATAAATTTCCACTTTGATCTTTTAAATAAAAGATCCATCACAATCACAAAGGTTCGATGTGGTTTTCGGATATCCACTTGGAATCCCGACCCCCGGTTGCATCGAAATTCAAACGCCATTTAAAGGCCAATATTGATAGTCGGTTATTTAACTATCAATAAATATTCACAACAATCACCAAGAATAAAATAATTTTTCCTAATTATTTATTCTCAAAGATATCATCACAAGATAAAATTTTAACACTTCAACTATTTGAAAACAAATTTCAAATCCCTTATCCAAAATATACTTGGAAACATTTAAAATAAAACTATTTTTAAATACTTGCTTAATATTAGTTATGAAAATATTATGCTAATTATCACATATAAGATTTTAAGTCCCAACTAATTTTAAAATAAAATTAGTAAATAAGGTATAACTATTTAAATAATCGTTTCCTAAAACAAGTATCAATTTTAATCTTTAAAATAATCCCTTCTATAAGTAATTAAATAAATCCATACTTTAAAGATTTGAAACCAGTTAAGAAAATAATTTATTCAAAGTATCCTTTCTAAAACCATCCTTAAAATTTCCAGTTTATATTTATAGGCTACTTCGAAATCATACTCAGCTTTCCAGGGAAAATACATTTTCCATTTCAAAATGGTTTATTCAAATCAATTAATAAATCTTTCTTGATTTATTTTAAATTTACGTTCCACATTCGTAAATTCCTTACACTTTTAAAAATAACCAATGTTTATTTTTAAACCAAATTTCCGTTTCATTAAATTTTCCAAATATCTACTGATATATGATTTCCAAATTGATTTCAAAAAAAATCATTTCCAAACACACAATCAATTTTCAATTTGATTTCAAATTTTATTTTAAACACCAAATCATTTTTTTTATATTAATTTCCCAAAGATTTACTCTTTTAACATCAAATTAATTTCCGAATTTATGTTTAAATTAAGTTCCTTTATCCCTTCCAAATTATTTAAAAACCGTATTTTTTTAAAATAAATTCTTCACCTTTTGAATATTATTACTTGGATCTATTTATTAAACATTTTCACCCTATTTTGGAATTTTATTCAATAGGATTTCACTATAGATTTTCTACTTAAATTTAAAAATCCAATTTTATTTATATCTGGTATCTTACGATACCAAAAATATATTCGGCTAAATTTTAGCCTTCAACGATTTCAATCACAGTATAATCACACATAGATTATAAATAAATAAACACACACATATGAAACAAAATCAAATGTTGAGGAATCCAGTTGGATCCCTCCAACCTGTTTCCCTGCATCCACAGATGTCAGCACAACAATTAAATATCAATTCCACTTTGAGGTGGAATATCGCGGTATATGGGATTTATAAAATATCATCCGCTATTATGCGGCGCAATAGGGTCTCATCCGCTATATAATGCGTGAAATCAACAACTCCAAATACATATATAATACCAATTCCACTTCGAGGTGGAATATCGCGGTATATGGGTTTAAATATAATATCATCCGTTATTATACGGCGTATAGGGTCTATTTCAATACAATTGATAATAAATTATCATCCAAGCAAACAATCAACACAATCAACAATTTTAAATCTAACTATTTAAAATTAAATCAAAAAAAATATATGATTGAGTGAGAAGATTTCAACTTTTTATTTTGCAATCCATTTCCATTTCGGCTTAATTTCTTCACGGTTCTAGACCTTGTAACCAATTATATGATTTTTATTAATATTTGAATCAATCAAAAAAATAAAATTTTCATTTGATAATTTTTAATTTAACTAATAATAAAATTTTAAACTAATGATTTATATTTTAAACTAATTTCCCTTTAATAATTTTATTTTATATCTTTCTCTAATCTATATAATAATTAAAAAAATTCTGTTTACAGTTTATTTCCTAAACTACATATTAAAACAGAATTTATCATTGTTGTATAAACACATATATAAAATTTAAAAGAAAAATATTTTTTTACCTTTATCTTTCAAAGAATTGATTAATTTACCACAGATATCTGCTGCCAAATCATTTACATGATCAGCTACTCCTCATCTATATAACCAGCAGATGTAACCTGCAAACCCATTGACCTTATGAGATGCTTGTTTTGAAACTCTCGCATCCTACCACTCACAGCTAGAAGAGCTTTAGATGGTACACATCCTCTATTGACATAGGTTCCTCCAATAACATCCCCTTCAACAATAGCAACTTTCAGACCCTTCTCAACAGCATGAAGAGCAGCACCGAGTCCACCAATACCAGTACCAATAATAACAAGATCGTAATCGGATTTCCCTCCCATGCTAGCTGCTACAGCTCCATTGCTGCTAGAGCTCGCAGCAGAGACGAGAAGAAAAGAAAAGAAAAACCTTTGGCTGCCAAACTCTGGGCATTGCGAATTCCAATGCGTGCTCAAATTTGAGTTCCAGCCCACCATCGAAACACATGCTTCCCAATACCTTCATCGCCACCAATTTCCTGCCTTTCGACCTTGCGCGGGCACGCACGCGCCTACGACATTGTCACCTCGCCTAGCCGCGCTACCCTCCTCCATCACCCCACGCGAGACGCCCTTGCCTTATGATGACTCACAAGGTCGCAATTTTGTTCGAGAGCGTGGAGTCGATTCAATCGATTCATGGCTCCAATTTGATTTTCGAACGAAGCTCCGCTATAAATTCCAATTTCCCAACTTCCGCCATTTTGCTTCTTTTTTTTTAAATTTGAAACCGCGGCCACAAATCTAGAAGGTGATTTCGATTTCGGTTGTTGGAAAGAAAAGAGGAGTGCGGTCATTAATTTCATTTTGAAGTTCTGCATATTTCTTTCTTTTATTTTTTCCTGCGATTCAATTTCAAACGAAAGAGGGGGAAAGGGGCTTCGGCCATTGATTTTTCTCTATTTGCAAATGATTTCGAATTGAGGAAAGGAAAAGAGAGTGCTACGTGATTTAACAAGGTGAAAGGGGAAATGTCGGACTGAAGAAAAGAAAGGAAGCAAGCATCTCGAGCACGTTTCCTAGATCGGCTAGGTTGGCTGATGGAATGTAATAGGGTTTGACTTAGGAATTTATAATATTATTTAATTCCAAAATATCTCGTTTACATATCTCAAAATTCCGAACACCTATTGAGGTATGCTGCCAGGCGTTTATAAGGTTTTATCCGCATCCCGAATACAATGAAACGTGTTTCGGAGGCAATTCGATCATATGCGCAAGTTACGGAAGTAAACGATCAATTTTAAATTAAATCGATTAAAATAGTTTCTATGTGTTTTGAGCTGTCAGGGTCAGACGACAACTCCGATTGCTACGAAAATTGAAATCCAATAATAATACTATATTACGGATCCAACGGAACTAGTTTCGTCGAATTCCGAGACTGTGCCTCGGAAGGCTATTTTTAAATATTGATTTAAACTATATAATTTCAAAACTAAACAAATCAGTTTCAAATTAAATTTTAAAAATTCTACTATCTCCAGTATCATCAATATAAATTTTCTAAACCTTGAAAATATTTTTAATTTCCTTAAAACTGAAGATTCAAATTTTTATCCAACTTCAATAAATTAAATTTTATAATTAATTTGCCAAATTCATATTTAATTTTGAAATTCAAGTTAAACTAACTTCCAAATATTTAAAATCAATTAAATTTTTCGATTTCAAATGTTCAAAATTCTGGGTTGTCACAGTTAGTTGATTTAAAGTCTGAAACGTGACTTTTTGTAAATAGTCGAATCCGGACTCGAGACCACTTCCATTGTGTTCAAAACACTGTTTACAACTTTTTAAGTATAAACATCGATATGTTTGGAGTTGATTAGGATTTTGGTATTTTCATTTGGGCTTTGGGTTCAGTTCTAGCCTACCAACCCAACAAGATACCCAAAATCCTCTACCAAATACCCTAACTCCACTTCTCTTCATTCATTCCTTTCATAATTTCATAACACCCTTATGCAAAAGGAAAAATGGGGGAAAAGAATAGAAATTAAAAATTCCTAAGGCCTAGCGTTTCTTAGGAATTCAAATTCAAGTTATAAATCAAAGAGAAGTTTAGGTAAGCAACCTCTTTATCTTCTCCATCTCAATCTCTCTTTAATTTTCATAAATTTCTTATAACCTAACTTAGGAAATCTTTGCATTAATAATAGATTGAAGATCTTAGAGGTGTCGTTGAGGAGGAATTGATCTTGCTTTATTTTAGAGCTTCTCATTCCTTGTTTTTGGATTTAAAGGTGAGTTCTTGAACTCACATCTATGTCTATAGCTTTGATAGTTGTTAGATATGAATTACTAACATCTACCAACATCTATTTCATGTTCATTTGCTTTAGGATTGAATTGCTTTGGTGAATTTATCAATTTTGAAGTCAAAATCTATGAAAATCCTACTATTGATGTTTGGACATATTGTTTGGCATGTATTGAAGAGCCTATAGGGCTGGGTTATTGCTTGGCATAAATCCCCCGCCACCATCGCTCATTCGATCGCTTCCGAGTTGAATTGGCCATCAATGGCCTAGGCAAATTTTGCCCTGAGCTTCAGCTTAGACTTCTGGAAAAACACTCAGACATTTGAAACAAAGGAATAAAAACTCCAGACCTACATCTCAGACATCTGAGGTTTTCCTAGACGTCTGAGTGATCTGGAAGAAATTTTCAGACCTTCAGCTCAAACCATCTAGGGAAAACCACCAGACGTCTGGCGCTGTTAAATTCAACCTATTTGCCTATTTTTATATGGATTTCCATTTTATCGATTTTTGTTGATCCAGTTATTTATTGTCATTTATTATCGACTTTGATAACTTCTTTCTTGGATTTTTGGCAATATCCATTTGATGGATTTGATATCAATTTTTATGGTTTTAATTTACGTTGTCGAATGTGGATTTTTGGTGATAGATTATTTTTACAATCATTTCTATGATTTTTCACTTTAAAATACAACGGTTTTATACTAGTAGTAATTATTCAAACTCTTTCACAAAAACGGTTCCAACACTATTTTTAATACGTAACTCGTTTTAAAACTATTTTCCAATCTACTAGTGTATATAAACCTTTACCTCGTTTGCATGAGAAATCTAATTAAATGACTTAAAAAAAGTGGTATGAAACACTTGCGTTTACTTCATCGGTTTATTTTTGGACTTGTTCGATTGAAATCTCATGACAATCTTCCAGTGGAAATCTATAATTTGTTCGTAAATATTTAAGGTAAGCTAGTGGTTATGGGACATGAAGGCCAAACTCATTTATTTACTAGCTTAGTGTAATTTACATTCATCGATCATAAAGATCATTTTATGATTTAGACTAGCGATGTGTGATGTCTCGTTGTCCGCATAGAGGACTATACCACGTTTTGTAGAGCTTCGTCCCATTTTTATGGGCTAACAACCCATGGTCTTTTAACCATTTTATGGAATTCAGGTTCACCGGGCGTATCGCTGTACTACGTCGTTGTTCCGGCTTATTTGAGTTTCAGGTTCATCGGGCGTATCGATGTACTACGCCATTGTTTCGGCTTATTTGAGTTCCAGGTTCATCGGACGTATCGCTGTACTACGTCGTTGAACATCTCTATGGGTTAACGACCTATGGGATAACATCTAGTTTGTGATACACATGTTGGTTAGTTTTCGCGCTCCGTTTGTGATAGGTCTCCCCCTTTGTGTTTTCTGGATTCCTAATTATTGATTTATAGAATTTGTATTCCACCAATTTTTGCGATTTGCATCGATATGCTTTGTCAATATTTGAGGTTTGGTGAATAAGCTAAAGAATGTGATATTCTTATTGGATATTTGAGGAGATTTGAGATATTACATGATTTTCGTTGTTATCAAATATATACTTGTCAAAGTATGACATTATTGTTATCATATAATTTTTTCATATCTCTTATCCTATCTCATCTTATATGATATTTATAGCTAGACTGATCCGTTTATATATTTTTTCTTAAATAATACTCGGGTCAGATTAAGGTGTTTTAGTTGTTTCCACTTGGCTCTTATCAGGGACCGTCATCTGACTTTTGGCTAACTACTTTAGCTTAGTAGTTTTTGTTTTTATACATTCGAGATAGAGAATCCTTGATGTACATATATTCTTTTGTATGGCACTTGTACTTATTTTTTTGTGATGTACTAGATCTTCTATGACCATTACTTTGATGTTCACTTCTATGTGTTATATTCGTATCTATTTTCGCCTTAGTGATATGAATATCTATGACTGATTTATGTTATGCTTATATTTGTTTCTGAAGGCCACATAGCCACTGTGTAGTAGCTTTGAGTTTGCATTTGATATGTCAGATTTCCTCTTGAAAAGAAATGCATGACATACTATCTGACGTCTCGGTCCTCGCACAAAGCAATTACACATATGGTCGCTCCTCAACAGCCTTATTCTTCATGCTAGTCGACGGTATTACCCCATAGTGTTCTTGGCTATTGTGAGTATAGAGGTGGGGCATCACAGCTTTCAATTCAGAGATTGAAGACCTATTCTCCTAGCTGATTGTAAAGTGAAGAATTAATAGAATTTCACTTCTATGTTTGAACAAATAAAAATCATGAAAGGATAAGTGGCTAATTTATTAAGAAATAGTTCTTTTTGGAAACAGAAACTTTGAATATAAGGATTGAAATCATGAAATTAGTGAGAGAAAGGGAGCGAAAGGCTGGGAAAGAAAACAATTGAAATTTGAGAGGATAAATGCCTTGCGATTGTTGAACACTTTTAGAGATAAAAAATTAGTGATGCTAACATTCCAAGATACACTGTTTTCTTGATTTTCCTTGATTTCATTTTGGACAATTTTTTTTCTTTCGTCTTCCGAGGCTTTGAAACTGCGCAAGGAAGAAGGAAAAATATGATTGAGAACCCGAGTTGGGGAAGAAATGGGCCTGAAAATCGGCAACGTGGTGGGTTAGAGGAAAAAAAGACAAATATACCCTTATTTGAACGTATGCTATATATTTTCTACGTATCAAGGATCATGTACATTTTTGGCAATTCAAATAAGGCTTCACTTTGACCATGTTGATCAAGTATTTGCTCTATATATAAGATCAGTCAGACTTTTGAGTGGACAAGTCAGACGTCTGAGAAACTGAAAATGGTTATATTTTGAACGAAGAGTTTCAATGGTGAAAGGTTGTCTTCTTTGATTGTTAAGAGATGCAATGTTTTTTTAATGGTCATAACTTTTTAAGAAAACTTTTCTAACATTATAAATAGACATTATATCTAGACTTTTTAAATATAGCAAACTTGCTCTCTTATTTCTAATTTCTAATATATTCTCCATCAAATCAAAAGTCTTCAAAAACTATTTCCTACTTCTTATGATCTACATGTTCAATTCACAACCATCAAAAGATATTATAAGAAGAGTGTATTGAAAAGTGACTTATACGTATTGGAAAAAGAACACATCAAAGTCAAAGTAAGAATCAATTCTATTTTAAGTGAAGTCCTATTGGAGATCTTCGGGCGAAGGTTGAAATCCTATTCGGTTCTTCATGCGGTGTTGTAGATACACGTTTCTTCGGGTGAAGAGAGGATTGTTTAGTGAAAATCCATAAGGAGTCCAAGGTTGGACGTAGGACTGGGAGTCTAAACCGGTATAAAAATTGCTGGTGTAATCTTTTATTTACTATTTAGCTTGCCTGTATAGTTGGTTTAAGATATAGTTGTTATATTATATACCATTCCATATATAAGTCACATCATGTAGAGACTTATAAAAACAATTTAAGTTAATATGAATGTGTGTGTACTAAATAATTGAAATTTTCTCGGCTTCTATGTATGTGTGTGTGTATATATATATATGATTCTAATATTATTACTTAATTCATTAATGCTTCTATATGTTAAGTCTTGTCTAACCAATCTTTGCTATTAATGTTTCTATTTATAATATTTTATAATTAAACATATACATTACGTTAATCAAATTAAATTAAAGCAATTGATATATACATATAAATGGCGAAAATATACATAGATATAAATTTCAATATCTGTACACACATACATATATTAGAAGTAAAAAAGGAAATAAACGCAGTAGGATGAAATGAACAGAGAGCAAGCAAAATAGGATAATTAACTCAGAAAATATGGACTCATGTTGTATTTGAATTAGCCCAATAACCTATTGTTTATTATTACTACAAAATCATTATAAATAGCGGTGTATAATATCTTATAACTAAAATCATTGATTCACTGAATACATTTTCTCATTTTGCAAATATTCAAACTCCGTCATCATCATCTCATTTTCTAATATGGTATCAGAGCACTTCAAAACTATTTAACCAATAGATCGGAGCCTTGCCAATATCCATCAGAATTCTTTTCATCATTTGAATAGGCTGCATCTGCCGCAAATCATAAGAGATTTCTCTCATCATCTGAAACTGCTAAAGTTTTAGTTTCTGAATGCTTTAATTCATCAACGTCATCATCAAGTCGTGCCAAGAAATATCGTCAGAGAATATTCATCATTCAACTTTTTGGCTGCTTTCAATTAGAAAACAAATTCAAGAAATAGAAATAAGGATCATCACTAAGCCATGTCAGCAATCAAGGTTACCGACTTCTTTCTTACCTCATTCAACATATTGGTCTAAATCCACCTAAATAATTAGCATTTGCTTAGATTCTTGTCTGTGAAATTAGGTTCTTGATTCTTCTTCTCATTTAAATAACTTGTCTTTCATTTTATCTTGAACCTTAATCATAGCTAATAAAGATATAGAAAATAATGCATCAACATCACCAAGCCCAAGATCAAATCATGTACCATCAAATACAACAAAGAATATACCAAAAATTATAGCAAGTCTACATACTCGGTTAATACAAACTCAGTCAGATGAAACATATTATCTGCTACGTAAGTTTCAAGTTCAAACAATAGTAAGAGGATATGGCTTAGAAGAAATATTCTTGGTACAAAACAAGATCCAAAGCAATATATTTCAAATACTGAAGGAAATTCAGTTTTAAACCGAGAATACACAATTTATCAAAGGCAAGACAGTCAATTATGTTCATGGATACTTTCTACAATAAGTGAAATTTATTACCACAACTAATGGGATGCAAGAATGCTCATGAAATCTAGTATACTATAGAGCAAGTGTTCAGTTCTCAATCAGCAACAAGGGTCATGCATTATAAGAGACAATCACGGAATTTAAAGAAGAATGGCATGTCTATGAGAGAGTATCTATCAAAAATTAAAATACTGTGTGACTTACTTGGAGCAGCAAGATATGCAGTGACTGACACTGAACAAATTTTGTCGATCTTGGGTGGATTGGATGATGAATACGAAGCCATTATGGATGTGATACCATCAAAGTACATTACACCATCTTTATCATATGTGCACTCCACTCTCCTTGCGCATGAAGGCAGATTAGAGCAGAGAAAACGAACTATTTTAGCTATCAGTCAATTATGTTACAAACAAAGGTAGAAATCAAGAAAGAATTCAGTCAAGAAATGAGTCAAACAATAACAATCAACAAGGTAATCAATCATAAAGATACAGAGCCAGAGGTGGTAGATGGAGTAACAACAATGGTAGTGGACCTAGATGTCAGATTCGTGAGAGTTTTGGAGTCTTTGGACACACAGCAAACAAGTGTTATTTCAAATTTGATGTTAATTACACACCTGGACAACAAAGCAGTCAAAAACCAAGTGAAAATTTTGGCTAACATACAGCAAGAAACCAGAAATCAAACTAATTTCACTAAAGGCAGTTATAATGATATAGCCAAAACAGAAGATATTCAAGATGATTCATGGTATTTAGATTCTGGAGCTACAAATCATGTTACCAATAATCCGAGCAATCTAAATATGGGAAATAAAGAGTACAAAGGTAAATAGTGTATACACATTGGTAATGGTGAATCTTCTAAAATAACTCATACTGGTAATGGTTATGTACAAGGCGAAAGGGTACAATATCTTAATAATCTTCTAAGGGTTCCACAAATCAAGAAAAATTTGCTCACTGTATCTCAATTTGCTTGTGATAACAATGTATATATTTGAATTTTATCCAAGGAATTGTTTAATAAGAGATGTACTAATAAATAAAATTCTCTTACAGGGTAAAACAATGACGAGACGTTACAAATTTACTCTAGCTGATTCAAGAAGCACCAGAAACAAAAATCTATGTTGTAACCTTTGTCAATCATTTCAAAATAAAAGAAGTAAGAGTATATTTGTTGCGTGGCATTGTAAGCTAGGTCATCCAAGTGTAGATGTTGTAAAAAGAATATTGAATAACAATAAAATTTCTTTTGACAATGTATCCATTCCATATGTATGTACATACTGTCAATTAGGAAACAAAATCATAAACTGCCATTTCAAGATTTTGAAACCAAAACAATAAACCATTAGAACTTGTTGCTACAAACTTACGGGGACCAACTCCCATTGATACCGACTATGGTTTTAAATAGTATACATCATTCACTAATGCATATTCAGTATATGTTTGGATATATTTTTTGAAAGCAAAATCTGAAACATATTTTGCAGTTTTGCAATTTATAGCAGAGGGAGAAAAACAAACCAGCAATGAAGTCAAAGTCATGAAAAATGATGGTGGTGTGAAATTCAAATCACTTAAGGAGTATTTTCAAAAGAGATGGATAATACAGAAAACTACTTGCCCTTACACATCTGAGCAGAATGGCTTAATAGAAAAAAAAGCACGGACATATAGTTGAGACATGACTCACCATGTTAGCTCAAGTAACTCTTCCTTTGAAATTCTGGCCAGATGCTTTTGGTACAGCAATATACCGGATTAACAAATTGCCAATCAAGGTACTACAAGGAAAAAGTTCAACTAAGATGCTATTCAATATACAACTCGATTACAAAAGTCTAAAAGTATTTGGTTGCTTATGCTTTCCATGTTTAAGACCATATAATAACCACAAGATAAGTTTTAGATCTTCTCCCTGTACCTTTCCAGGATATGCCAATAGTGTAAAAGGTTACAAATGTTTGGGCAACAAAGGAAGAATCTTCATTTCAAGATATGTTGTATTCAGTGAAGATGTATTTTCATTCATTGAAAAGGAGATTAAGACAACTCGGAAAATTTATAATTCAAAGTTCTCAATACCTCCCTCGCCACACAATCAAGAAATGTATGTTGAGGATCAACCGAGTGATTCCGGACCACAACACACAGTACCAAATATTGGGTCAGGTCATGAGTTAGGAAAATCACCCATAAGTCCTCATTATGCAACCCATAAGGGTATTAGTTATCAGTTAGTTGATCAACAAATGAGTGATCAAGCACATATATCATGTTCACAGTCTGAATTTGAGGATGGATCCAATCATCAACTTTCTGCACCTGCAACAACTAGTCACCCTATGATCACTAGGGCAAAGAGTGGAATTTTCAAACCAAAAATATACACTGCAAATCTAGATACTGAAGAACCATATACTTATCAACAAGCTATGAAAAGTGAAAAATGGAAAGCCGCTATGGATGAAGAGTATATAGCACTCATGAAATCAATACACGGAGCCTAGTAACCATACAAAGTCATGAAAAAGTCATTGGTTGTAAGTGGACCTATAGGTTGAAAAGAAATGTAGATGGATTAATATCTAAATACAAAGCCAGACTTGTAGCAAAAGGTTACTCTCAGCAGCAAGGATTTGATTTTAATGAAACTTTCTCACCAGTTGTTAAATCAACATCAATTAGGATCATTCTTACCATTGCCTCACATAGAAACTGGAAAATAAGACAACCGGACGTTAAGAATGCATTTCTAAATGGAGTTCTTCAAGAAGAAGTATATATGGAGCAGTCTGATGGTTACAGACAAGCTGGAAGTAAAATGGTTTGCAAACTCAGCAAAGAAATTTATGGACTCAAACATGCTCCAAGAGTGTGGTTTGAGAAATTAAAGACAACACCGATCAAACTTGGCTTCAATCATAAAAAATAAGAAAAATCTTTATTCACTAAATTTGCAATAAATACAGTCATATATGCAACATCCCATATCTAGAGGCCAAATGGTAAGCGTTGTGGATGTTATAGTCATCCACGGTATTAACTTCTGGTGATGAAATACGGTAGTATTAGTGGCATCCATAATATTAGAAGCACTTAAATATGAACATAATCATACATTTCCTAAAACATCAATTTATAGCGATTATATTTGAAATAAATCATATCCAAATTACAAAAATCCGCAAACATAATCCTAGGCATTGTTCAAATATAATTTACAACAATGCACCAAAAGCGACGTACGATGATGCCCCCTTAGATGATCAAAGCAATATAGACCTAATTGTCTATACACAGCGGAAATAATTTTAAAATAGAATTCCTAAGTTAGCTATTCGCCGGCCATCTGCTCGTCTTCGGATGCTTTATTCGCCAAAATCTGCTAAAAATTGAAAACCTAAACCCTCAAACTACTTAAATCAAATTTTGAGCACCCGAGAGTTTAAGGGGAAACAAAAATTTTGAGTCAGACATAAAGCTTGGTATGAATGAATAACTTTTGTAACATCTCTTTACAGATATATATTATGGGACCACGCTGCTTAGCGGAATGAGTTTCCCCTCACTAATATCTCTTTTTAAAACATATATATTGCAAATCCTTTCCTGTACCCAAACTGGTTAATCAACTGATTATAATAATAATATAGCAATATCCATTATGCTAAACCGGGAAATAAATAGAACATCTATCAAAAATCTAAGCTACCAAAATAGAAATATTCTTTATGCTAAATAATAGGCTATCTACCCAAATCAGGTAAAAAGGGTGGACTAACTGTCCTTAAAAAGTAGCAAGGTCCATTATGCTAATAAATAAATTAACTATTCATATCTGGACTAACTCCCTTATTTGGACTAACTGTCCTTTAGGCTGACTGCCCTAAAAATGGACCGACTATCTAAATTTAAATGAGCTAACTGCTCGAATTTTCTTCAGGATTAACTACCCTTCAAATTTTCCATGAAAACCTTTTCAAAATGATTTAGTTCATCAAATCATATATATACAAGGAAAAATATATCTTTAGCTTTACCCTAAGCTATTTTTGCCATGTTATATACACTTTACTCAAAATAATATTGATGATGTTCAACAAGGATCATCTATCCTTTTAAAATAAGTTAAATTCCTTTATAACTTAAAACACTTAGGCTATCAGCCTAGTTATTATGTTCAAAACCTTTGTTCAAAACCTTTAAACAACCTTTCGAAAATATTGAAGGTAACTCCTTCAAAACCATTAATAAAATTGTTCGAAAGCATTGAAGATAACTCCTTCATATCCTTTAATAAAACCTTTCGAAAGCATTGAAAGTAACTTCTTCAAAACCTGTAGTAAAAGCTTTTCTCTAAAAGCTCTAAAATATATGACATCTGCCTTTAAACCTTAACCTTCCGAAAACATTTAAAACCATACCTTTCGGCCCTATCAAAAGGTCTCACCTTCCGACCTTATCGAAAGGTTTCTTTTCGACCTAGTCAAAAGGTCCTACCTATCGACTTTGTCGAAAGCCTAGGGAACCACCCCTATGAAATCAATTATAAACCTTTCAAAAGCATTGAAACATAAAACCTTTCAAAATCATTGGGCTCAATTTAAAACAAATGGAAACCTTTTGATACCATCCGAAGTTGGCTACTTTGAAACCTTTAAAACATTTCGATTTAAAACATTAGGATTAAGCCTTCGAGTAGAACAAAAGGATCAGAAAACATTGGAGTCGAAAGCAACTACTTTGAAACCTTTAACAAAAACTTTCGAAAACAATGAAGTGTCGGTGCTGGAACCAACCCTCTGAAATCAATGGCGAGGCAACAATTTTAGAAAACAAAAGATTACCTTCGGCTCCATCTGGGTCAAAAGGTTTGGAAGTGGCAATTATGCTTTCGGCCTTGTCGAAAGCTATACCTTTCGACTTTGTCGAAAGGTTTCAATTAAAACAAGAAAGAAAACCAATCAAAACCTTTTTCTTTTAAACCATTTGACATTGTCGAAAGCTCTGTGTCGAAAGCTAGCAGGTGTATTTTCCTTTAATTCGAAACAAAGTTTCATCTCCTTCGAAAGCTATTACCTTTCGTTCCTAAACCTTTCGACTCTGTAACGCCCCACTTCGAGAGCCTCATTAACAAAGAGTATTATATGGATAATACTGTCTGCTAATGCGGACAATGGAGTATAATGGAAGCGACCATGTGTAATCTTACTTTAACTATCTACTGAACAAGTCGAAAAATGGAATCTATTTTTTCTTCTTCTCATGTGGTTCGACATATTCAATAAATACTTAAAGAAACCTATAATGGCTAAAAGATCTATCAGAACAAAGCAAAATAGCAAAATGAACATCATCATAGAACAGCATCAGATAATAAGAAAATAGTCTCAGCACATTACAACATCAAGTACAGATCCAAATATAAAAGTGGGTACAAAGCCACTACTCGAACATCCGTGAGTCAAAGGAATATACACAAGATAGTCATAATATCAGAGTATCATAAAGGATGAATAACAAGTAAAGCTATCTATAGTATAGCGGATATATCCAAAGCGGAAGCACCGAAGCAAGCTAAGTCCAAAGCGACCTAACCTAAAACAACTCGGTCTGACTCGAGCATAAAATATTCGGGTCAGGCTAGCTAAACAAATCAGTTAGATAAATTGAACAATTGTTTGCGCAAAAAATGGGTAAACACCTCCAATCCGTATAATTTAGTCGATTTTATGTGTTTTTTTAATGATTTGGGTTACTTGTGCAAATAAGAAAAAAGTAGGGACTAAACTGTAAATGACACACAGATTTATAGTGGTTCGGCCAGAACGTGCCTACGTCCACTTTATATGTTATTCCCCTTTTTCTTTCAGATTACAAGTACAAAGCTTTAAGTACAAGTATAAGAAAGTTGTTTGAAAGTTCATTCCTTGCTTGAGCTCTCAAACTTGTCTGCCATTGTTGTACCCCTGCCCCTCTATTTATAGAGTGAGGCTGGGGGCAGGGGTCTTGGATGTATATAGCTGCTGGTGGGCCTGGCCTGAAGCAATCTGGACTGACGCATCTGGTTCGGTGGCAGGAGATGAATGGATCGGTGGGGCTTTGGTTCGGTGGTAGATGATTCGGTGTTGCGTGGAGATGTAGGCTTGGTCCGGTGTTGGATGGTTCGGTGGTGAAGGAGTGTGATTGGTTCGGTATGGAGCTTGGACCGGTGATGGGCTAGTAGAGGTTGGTTCGGCATGGTTGGTTCGGTATTGGGAAGGAGAGGTGTTGGTTCGGTGGCCACCTGGTTCGGTGGAGCATGGGGAGGTTGGTCCGGCAGATAGATGGTCCGGGTGTAGTTGGTTCGGTATGGAGACGTGGTGATTGGTTCGGTAGTGAGGCCGGACCGATACTTGAATGGTGGCGTCCTGGTTCGGCGGCAATGGCTTTGCCTCGGTTCGGCAGGTACAAGGGAGGTGCTTGGTTCCTTCTTTTCTTTTGGTTCGATGGGGTTGGAAACACACCCAACATTTGCCCCCCCAAAGTGTGGCATTTGCTGGCATATGTCGCGCTTTGTTTTCTCGTAGTTTGGATAGCTTCATTCGATTTTTGAGCGCCGAACCGGTTGGTCCGGTACGCCGAACCGGTTGGTCTGGTGCTTCTGCGCTTGTCTATATATAGGGGTTACACCCCTTAGTTATTCCTTACCGAATCAGAGAGAGAGCCGAATCAGTTCGAGTGCCGAATCAAATAAGTGCCGAATACACGTGCCGAATCAAGCAGGTGCCGAACCAAACTAGTACCGAACCAGGTATGTTTTCCTTCGCTGAATGAACACAGGCGAGACCGAATGTGATATGTCGAATGAGATATGTGATGTACTATCGAATGAATCTTTAAACCCTTAATGCCGGATGGATTTTATGCCGAATGGGTTATGCCGAATGAGATTTCATATTTGAATCTTGCGTGGAACACTAATCCTATATTCACCTGCTTGCTTAGATTTCCATACTTCTTGTTCTAATACCATGTTTTTCTTGTGCCGTAGATAAATGTCTCGCAAAGCGGAAACTCGATCGGATAGTAAGAAGTCCAAGGATAGGGGGGAGTCTTCTTCCGTGCCCCCAGCCCAACCAGGACCGGCACGACATAGACCTGCCCCGAGGTCGTTAGTGGATGGGTATGATCCCCAAGTGCTTTTGAACTCTCCCCCCGATTGCTTTCCGAGCTCCCTCAAAGAGGAGCAGCTTGATGTCATTTCTCGTTCCTTCGGGATTGACAGGGCTCTTATGCTGTTGCCGGGAGAGGGGGTTATGCCATATGACCCTCCTGAAGGGTACTTTGCGTACAGCAGATATCAATGCATGTGTGGTGCTATCCCACCTCTCAACGCTTGGATAGTTAGCTTTATCACATATCTGAAGGTGGCTCCATTCCAGCTTCAGCCTAACTCCTACGCCATTCTGGTGAGTCTTTTCGTCATCTTTCAGAGGAAATATGGGCGTCCCCCTTCCAACCGGGAGATCCGATATTTGTACAACTTGAGAGGCTACAAGAAGGGTCTCCATATATCAGTTCGGAAGCGGCCGTGCCCTTTAAGCCTGTTCTGGATTTGTACTCGAAGTTTAGTATGTTCAAGAAGGAATGGTTTTTCATTAGGGATGACCCTGTTTCTTTCCGCCTTTTCACTTCCGGCTGTAAGTTGAACTTCACTTATATTTTCCTTGTCCCGATCACAATGCTTCTTCTTATATGCTTTTATTTTTTGCTAGAAACAGGTGGTTTTGCGGATATGGAGAATGATTCCTTGGCACGGATGGCTGCTGAAATAAAGGTCATTTCGGGAAGGGATAGGTCGGCCTCTTACCTGATCAGGAACGCCACTCTCCTGGAGTATAACTTGATTTTGCCACATCAATCTGTGGTTAAACAGAGAGATACAGCCGAGGAGAGGGCTGCTAAAGCTAAGGATGGGGCTACTGCGAAGAGTAGCAAGAAGAGACCTTTCTCGGTGCCTTCAGTCGTTAGGGGAAAGAAGCTTAAGAAGTCTGATGGACCCTCTCCCAGTACATGTCCAGATATTTCGGAGGAGGAAGGTGGAGAGGAGGAAAGAGACGAAGAGGAGAGCGGAGGAGATGGAGAAGGAGAAGGACAGGGTGGTAGTGGTGCCGGGGCTTTGTCTTCTGAGCAGGCAGGGGAGATCCAGGAGTAGACGGATGATGCCTTCCGTCAGGCTTTTGAAGGGTTGGAGGAAGGATCAGCCTCGGTGAAGAAGGCAAAGGAGGTTGACAAGGCTGGGGCTGGCGTCGATCCATTCCCTAAGAGTTCTTCAGTTGAGGTGGCTTCAGCGATTCAAGGTGAACTCTTGACTTCTGCAGATTCTATTTATGATAGGGACTTAGGAATATTTTATGGTTCGCTTCCGTCCTGGACTGAGATTCAGGACTTATTGCAGTATTCTCCATCTCCGCAGGGTTTGTATAATAAATGTGTCTTCTCATTCTTTTTAACTTAACATATTTCTCGGATTATTGACCATTGTATGTTCGTAACACTTGTTCTTTATTACAGGGGCAGGCGAGGTGGCCAAAACTTCAGACGTTCGACACCGCCTTGAACAATTCAAGTTGATGAGAGCTTCTACTAAGCCGCCAACTGGCCGTTCCGGGGATGTAGTTAAATATCGCCCTCTTCTTGGAGTCATTGAGGAAGATATCCAGCAGAGGAAGAGGAGGCGTTCCTTGTTTGATTCACCACCTGGTCCTCAGTCTCCTATTCAGCCTCCCCGAGATACCACGGAGAAGGCCACGGAGTTTGTCCCCTCTCCGCCTCCTTCCGAGAATCCTACTTTGATCCGCATAAAACGTCCCGACGTGCCTCGCAATCCCTTTGCCGGCCACCCGGATTTGGACCCAAGCTCTCAGGATATATTATTTGACGAGGCCATGGGCGAGCATCTTAGCCCCCGCAATCCCATGGTTCGGATTCTTGATGAGGCTAAGTCCCTAGATTTGGATCTGCTCACTACTCGGATAGCTGCTATGGGGGACGAAGCCAAGGCCAACATTGACCGGGTCGCGGAGGAGGTCAAGAAGTTGATGGAGCATCATGCTCGACTGGCTAGGGCTGGGGAGGAAATCGGGAGTGCTAACATCCGGCTGCGGCTACAGGTTTCTGATCAGGCCAAGCAGCTTGACGATCAGGCTATCCGGATTTCTCAGCACGAGGCTGCCTCCAGGCAGTTGAAGGAGAATCTGGAAAAGGCCAGCAGGGCAGAATTGCGAAAAATGGAGGCTGCTTGCAAGGGGTGGATTGATATGGCCATTGTGACGTGGACGAGGTTCAGAATATGGATCTTGAGCGGATTGAAGAGTTGTCTGGGAGGCTTGAGGCCGCAGAGCTTGCTCAGGCCAAGCTAAAGGAAGAGATGGAGGAAATGAGGAGGTCTCTCCAGGCTGACCGCTCGAGATATCGATCGGAGAGGGATGCTGCCGTCGCTAAGTTGTTGTCCTCCGAGGCCCGAATGAGGGAGTTTGAGGAGAATGAGGGGATGATGGATGAGATGTTGCAGGATATGTACTTACGTACCTGGAAGCAGGGTAATCTATCCTGGATGGATGACTATCCCCGGATCATGGCTAGGATATATCTCCAGGCTTTGGAGGAGGCCAAGGCCGATGCGGATAAGGAAGGTGGAGCGGCATTCAGGATGGACGTGGTAACCGCCCAGTTCTCAAAGGATGAGAAGGTAGCGGTGAAGGAAGGGATGCGGCTGCTTGCTGCAGAGGAAGCGGGTGTGCAATTGGCTGATGAGGATCAAGCGGCGGATACTGGTGAGTCTCTTTTCTCTTTCTCTTTTCTTTTTGGATTTTCATAACTTGATCGCTTACTATTCGCTTAATGAATTCCTCTTCTGAATTGGACAGGTGGGACTTTTGGTCACCATGCTAGGAGCTCCGACCCTGCGGTTAAGTAGGCTTGGAGAGTTGGTAGGATGAGGGCGAAGCGTGAACACAGCTGGTCACCTTTTGATTTCTTTTTATTGCTGTTCATGTTAGTCCAAAACATTGATGTAACTGTAATAATATTGTTTGTGATGAATGACGTTTTGTAATTTCATAATATAAGCTGATTCCTTTATGTTGGAATGTTATTGCTATTTTGTTGTGCTGTGTAAGTGATGTAACTATGCATGTTACTAGTGACTTGACTGTGCCTGATGCCAAGTTTTTTGCTTAAAGTATAATTTTCTCATTTTGCAACGTAAATGTGATGTGTGAATATGAACTGCAGTTATGCATTAATGTATAAAAGTAGAAGGTACCGCCCTTCATGTTTCGGCTGTGGACGGCAACTTCGTGCGCCCTGTAAGACTAAGCACGGAATACTGTTGAGTGTATCGTTATCCGATTGTAAGTTTCTGTTCTTATTAGCGAACGTTCCCTATTTCATGTCCTGTACTTTCAAGCATCGTTACGGAGAATAGGAGAAAAGTTTTAAATGAAATTGAAATATAGGAAAAGTAAAACTTCCAGTCACGGAAGGCCGTCGATGTGCTTAAGTTCGTGGCAAACGGGTTTTGTAGTCACTTTTCCTAGCTGTGGGTCTTGGAGACATTTGTCACCCATCTTACGCCTTTGCGGGGAGTTTTCTTTTTAACCACAGCCGCACTTAAGACACATCGGAGCCGATCGCGCACAGTAACTACCCGGTCCATTACGGCCTGTAATCGCGGGTATTATTCGATTTACTGTGGCCGGCTAGCGTGGGGGCCGATCGTCAACTGTGAACTGCCCCTGGCTGGCCACACCTTATGTTGGGGCTTATGATCGGTTCACAGTCGTCGGCGAGCCGAATCGCTGTAATGAGATGCCATCGGCTATAGTCGGCCTTTTTTATGATGACTTATAATCGGCTTATTACAGTCAGCTTTAAGGGCCGAGGCAAACAATGAGTTAACCCGCGGTAGAGGGATACCGGAGCAAAGTGTCTCATTGGCGAGGGCATAGGAGCGTAGCGTACCTGTTAGATTTTGTTCAGGTGGAGTTGTGTAGTGAAGCTCTGGATTGGAATGTCATCTGCAAAGGATTTTGTTCAACAGCAAAGGATAAAGCTTAACAAGTAGCCAAGATATAAAGGAACAAGTTAACAAGAGACAAGTTTTTTAAAGTGGTTCGGCACGAAAATGCCTACGTCCACTGATTCTCTTTGTTAATTCACTTCATATGGGCAGTACAAGTTAAGAAAAGTATCGACGGAGATGTCGGATGTTCCATGCCCTCTGGAACACCTCTCCGTCCACTGTTGACAAAATATAAGCTCCATTGTGGAGATCTTTATGAATTACATATGGTCCGTCCCAGATGGGGTCCAGTGCCCCTGGGCGCGGAAAGATTCTTTTGAGGACAAGATCTCCTTCTTGTAAGCTGCGATGTTTGACTTTGGAGTTGTATAGTGCTGCCACTTTTTGTCTGTGAGCTGCTGCTTTGAGTGCTGCATCATTTCTTCTCTCCTCAATCAGATCCAAAGACATGAGGAGGAGTTCTTCGTTCTCTTCCGGGCTGTAGTGGATCCTACGGTGAGAGGGCACTATAGTTTCAACTGGGAGCATGGCCTCCGATCCGTATGCCAAAGAGAAAGGAGTATGCCCTGTTGAAGTTCTGTAAGATGTGCGATAGGCCCAAAGTGCCGTAGGAAGTTCGTCCACCCAAGCGCCTTTCGACTTTTCAAGTTTCTTCTTGATTAAGGTTTTGAGGATCTTGTTGACAGCTTCGACTTGTCCGTTTGCTTGAGGATAAGCTACAGATGAGAAGCTTTTGTGAATTCCGTGCTCTTGGCACCAATCGGCGAATTCTTCGCTATCAAATTGGAGTCCGTTATTTGATATGACCTTGAGTGGGACTCCGTACCTCAATAAGGGGTTAGAGAAGCCGCGCCGATAGAGGATGCCTTCTTGCATTGTGTAGTGGGAAGCTTTCCTTAGAATTTTCTTAATTTCACTTCGCCCGTCGGGTAGGGTGCCGTTTTGTAAGTATTCTCGGATAGGGATCATCCATGTTTCTTCTTCGGTTGCAGCTATCAGGTTTACTTGCTCGAAACTCGGGGTAAGTAGCCTTGAGACAGTTATCGTTCCAGAAGTGGTATCATCTCCCATGCTAGCTTGCTTTGCCAGCTCGTCGGCTTCTTGATTTTCTTCTCGAGGAATGTGTTTGATCGAGTAGTGATCCAATTGATTGAGCAGCTGCTTGGTCTTTTTCAGATATGCTGTGAGCCGCTCTCCTCGAGTCTGGAACTCCCCTAGTATTTGATTTACGATGAGTTGTGAATCACTGTGAAGACATAAGGAACTGACTCCGATCTCCAGGGCGAGTTCCGATCCGGCTATTACTGCTTCATATTCGGCATCATTGTTGGTGGCAGCGAATTCCAGCCTTAGTGCATAACGCAGCTTTCTTCCCCTGGGGGTGATGATCACAACGCCTGCCCCCGAGCCTTGTTCGTTCGATGCTCCATCCATAAAGAGACTCCACTTGATGTCCTCTGTTACTTCAGACTGCTCCCTGCCTTCGTTGATAGTGAATTCGGCGATGAAATCGGCTATGGCTTGTCCCTTGATGGCAGTGCGAGGATGGTAGGTGATATCATATTGGCTTAACTCGATGCACCACTTAGGCAGTCGTCCAGAGGTGTCGGGACGATGAAGTACTTGCCTTAGTGGTTGATCGGTTAGAACTCGGATGGGATGAGATTGGAAATAGTGTCGTAGCTTCCTTGATGTGATTAGTAAGCAGTACGCTAGCTTCTCAAGTTTAGGATATCTGGCTTCTGCCCCCGTAAACCTCTTGCTTATGAAGTACACTGGCCGTTGTGTGCGGTTTTCTTCTCTTACCAAAGCGGCGCTTAGAGCATGGGATGACACAGCAAGATATAGGTATATTTCTTCGCCTTCATTCGGAGTTGAGAGTACTGGTGGCCGCTGGAGGTGTTCGATTAGGTTAAGGAAAGCTGTTGAGCACTCATCGGTCCATTCGAATTTTCCTTTATCTTTCTTCAGGGCTTCGAAGAAAGGAATGCATTTGTCAGTTGCCTTGGAGATGAATCTGCTTAGGGCGGCTACTTTCCCATTTAGGCTTTGCATTTCCCTTCGAGTGGAAGGTATCTTGATGTTTTTCAAAGCTTGGACCTGTTCGGGGTTTGCTTCAATTCCTCTGGCATGGACGATGAATCTTAGGAATTTTCCAGACGATACTCCGAAGGAGCACTTGAGAGGATTCAGCTTCATTCCGTATTTGCGAAGTACTTGAAACATCACGTCCAGGTGGTTTATATGGTCGCTGGCTTTTCTTGACTTCACTAGCATGTCATCCACATAAACTTCCATAGTTTGTCCTATCAGTTCTGCAAACATCTTGTTGACGAGGCGCTGATAAGTAGCTCCGGCGTTTTTAAGTCCAAACGGCATTACCTTGTAGCAGTACAATCCTCGGTTAGTGATGAAGCTAGTGTGGTCTTGATCGGGGGCGTGCATAGGAATCTGGTTATATCCTGAGTATGCGTCTATAAAGGATAAAAGTTCGTGTCCGGCAGTGCTGTCCACGAGTTGGTCGATTCAGGGGAGTGGGAAGCAGTCTTTCGGGCAAGCGTCATTTAAGTTGGAGAAATCGATGCATGTTCGCCACTTCCCATTAGCTTTCTTTACCAGTACCGGGTTGGCAATCCATTCCGGGTAGATGGCTTCACGTATGAAGTCATTGGCCAGTAAGTTCTTTACTTCTTCCTCGAGGGCCGCTGATCGTTCTGCCCCCATACTTCTCTTCTTTTGCTTTACCGGTACCTTAGTAGGATCGATGTTTAGTGCATGGCATGCTATGTCCGGGGAGATTCCAGTCATATCAGCGTGCGTCCATGCAAATACATCCATGTTGTGGCGAAGAAAATCAATGAGTTGATTCTTTAATTCTCTTTTTAGCTGAGATCCGACTCTCAGCAGTTTACTTGGGTCGTGTTTGTCTACAGATACGAATTCCATAGCCTCCGCAGGCTCGGCGGTGGCCTCCTCCTCTCCGTCCCTGGGATCTAGTTCGTTGAAGGGATCACTTGTATATCGAAGAGGAGGGGCTTTCTTTAGTTGTTATGCTTCCAAGCTTTTCATGCAGAGAATAGTCTCTGCATTTTTCCCTTTATCTCTCCTGCGATTATTGCGAAGTTCGGTTACATAGCAGTCCCGAGCGGCGTCTTGATCCCCTTCTACTTCTCCCACTCCATTATCCGTTGGGAACTTCATCTTCAGGCACCATGGGGCAAGGACAATTTGGAAGTCGGACAAGGCTGGTCTTCCTAAAAAGGCATTGTAGGCCGAGTGGTTGTCTATTAGCACGAATGTTTGTTTCCGAACGGTGGAGCGGGGATGACTTCCCAATTCAACAAAGAGATCCAATTGTCCGAGGGGCATCTTTGCTTCTCCAGTGAAACCGTGTAGTGGTTTGTTACAGGGGGATACATCCTTCATTGACAGCTTCATTTTGTCGAAAGCATGCTTGAATAGGATATTTACTGAACTTCCAGTGTCTATTAAAATTCGGAAAACTTTGGCTGGATCGAACCAGGCAGAGATGACCATAGGATCCATATGAGGGTATTGCCTTCCTTCTAAGTCGCGCCCGCTGAATGTGATATCATTACTTTCCTTCCGCTTAGGGTGACGTTCTTCCATAACAGAATTGACGCAGTCTCCCTCGCTTCTGAGTGAGTTTCCATATCTTTCCATTTCTGCCCAGCTCTTGTCAGCGATGTGTGGCCCTCCTGATATTGTATGGACCACTATCTTCTCTTGGCTGGAACCGCTGGTGTTGCGATTTCCTCCGCCTGTCTCTGGGTGGAGCTGCCTTGGGTTTTCCTTGGTAGGAGCTGGAGTCATGTCCTGGCCCTTTACATAGCGTTCCAGCTTCTTTCTCCTGATGTGTTCTTCAATTAGATCTAGGAGATGACGGCATTAATTGGTATCGTGCCCATGAGACTCGTGAAAACGGCAGAATTTTCCGGACCAGATTGCGCGATCTGACTCTTTCTTGTACGGGGGGCGCTTGTATGTAAGTTCGTCCTGGGTGGCCAGGAAGATGTTCTCGACTGTTTCATTCAAGGGAGTGTAAGCGTCGAATCTCAGTCCTGGTCGGTACAAGCGCTTTTCTCCCTTCTTGCCCCCTGCATTGTCTCTGGAGTCGTTTCTCCGAATGTCCTTCGCTGCGGCGGGGGCGTTTCCATGGGCCGTTTTAGCCTGTGGTCCTGTCTGCCTTTCAGTGGCAGCCTCTTCGAGTCTCATGTACTTCCCAGCTTCATGGAAGAAATCGGGCAAGGTAGCTGGTTTTTCTTTAGTTAGTCTTCTAGCAAACTTGGTATCTGGGTGCACACCACTACAGAGGGCCATTAGGGTGAGTTTCTCATCGGCATCTTGGACTGCGGCCGCTGCGGCGTTGAACCGGGTTAGATATTGTTGCAGTGTCTCTCCGGATTTCTGTTTGACATTGGATAGAGAATAAGCATCCTTGGGTTGTTCCACATGAATGCGGAACTGGCTAATGAACTTTTCCTTCAACATTTCCCATGAACTGATGGAACCTTGGGGTAGATGGCAGAACCAGGAGGTAGCTAGATCTGCTAAAAATAGTGGAAAGCATTTGCATAATACTCCTTCCGTTGCCCCGCTCATGAGCATATGTTGTGTGTATCTTTGCAGGTGTACAACGAGGTCGGAAGTTCCCTTGTACGGTTCCATCGTCGGCATTTTCCATTCTCGAGGGGTGACGGCGGTTTCGATGTCGCAGGCGAAAGGGCTGGTTACCCTAGCGCCTATCCCTCGATCTCTTTGCTCCCGTCGGACGCATTCCCTGAATAATCGTGCCATTCTTTCATCAGAATTTGGAGCGGACAAAAATGAGCTTGGTTCTTCCCTGCGGGATCGATCTCGTCCAGATGACCTATAGGGATGGTATGGCCTATCACTTCTGACGTTATCCAGCGGCTGTCTTTGGCTGCTCGGATGCATGCTAGGACCAGCTACAGTTGCCCCCTGCCTTGATCTTCCCCTGTGGGGTTCTGCTTCGAGCATTTCCATAGGGTCAACTTCGGGCTGGGTTCTAGCTCGGCTCCGTTAAGCGGGGTTTCTATGATTAGGCGGCATGACCGGGTCAGCTACATCCGACCCTCGCCTGGTGCCTCCCCCATTGGGTTCGGTTCCAAGCGCTTCCTCGAGTCGGAGTTCGGGCTGAGTCCGGGCGCGGCCCCTATCGTTGTTGTTCCTATTGATAGCTTCTTCGAAGAGGGAAGACCTTTGCTGTCTCTGAGATCCTCCAGATTGAGACTCACCCCATGATTCAGTGTTGCGGTTGGATTCTTCGGCATCCCTCAAGCGTGACATGAGTTGGTTCACCAAAGCTTCTTGTTGGGATGCGAAGCAGTTAGTTACTTCAGTCACAACTCTGTCTAGATCTGCCCTAGTGATTGCTGCCGGTTGTTCCGCGGCAGGGGCTGTCGGATTTGCCTGATCTGTTGTCGTAGTGGGATGGTTCTCTTGATCTGGATCCACTGGATCTGGAGCGCTGCTGGTTGCAACGTTCTTTCCCTTGTTGGCGTCTTTTCTCGGCCTGGAAGTCATGTTTCCTAGGCAATGAAGGGTGCTATTGGGAAAGAAGGTTGAATGAGGGAAGCTGAAGCTTCGAGTTCCAAGCTCTCGGTGAAAGCACCAAAAATGTTTGCGCAAAAAATGGGCAAACACCTCCAATCCGTATAATTTAGTCGATTTTATGTGTTTTTTAATGATTTGGGTTACTTGTGCAAATAAGAAAAAAGTAGGGACTAAACTGTAAATGACACACAGATTTATATTGGTTCGGCCAGAACGTGCCTACGTCCACTTTATATGTTGTTCCCCTTTTTCTTTCAGATTACAAGTACAAAGCTTTAAGTACAAGTATAAGAAAGTTGTTTGAAAGTTCCTTCCTTGCTTGAGCTCTCAAACTTGTCTGTCATTGTTGTACCCCTGCCCCTCTATTTATAGAGTGAGGCTGGGGGCAGGGGTCTTGGATGTATATAGCTGCTGGTGGGCCTAGGCTGAAGCAATCTGGACTGACGCATCTGGTTCGGTGGCAGGAGATGAATGGATCGGTGGGGCTTTGGTTTGGTGGTAGATGATTCGGTGTTGCGTGGAGATGTAGGCTTGGTCCGGTGATGGATGGTTCGGTGGTGAAGGAGTGTGCTTGGTTCGGTATGGAGCTTGGACCGGTGATGGGCTAGTAGAGGTTGGTTCGGCATGGTTGGTTCGGTATTGGGAAGGAGAGGTGTTGGTTCGGTGGCCACCTGGTTCGGTGGCCACCTGGTTCGGTGGAGCATGGGGAGGTTGGTCCGGCAGATAGATGGTCCGGGTGTAGTTGGTTCGGTATGGAGACGTGGTGATTAGTTCGGTAGTGAGGCCGGACCGATACTTGAATGGTGGCGTCCTGGTTCGGCGGCAATGGCTTTGCCTTGGTTCGGCAGGTACAAGGGAGGTGCTTGGTTTCTTCTTTTCTTTTGGTTCGATGGGGTTGGAAACACACCCAACAACAATAATCATGATAAGATAATGAGGCAACATATAACATAATAATCTGAGAAAGAGAAACATATATCATGGTAATAAAGACCAAAATCTCTCACATAGAGAAGAAACAAACATCTAAGTAGAGATGTATAACAAGCCTCATATCATCGGCATAACATAAGCACAAGTGCCAGTGTAGGCATAAAACAAGTTCCACAAGGTAGTCGCGCTTATATCGTGTGGTTGCACAAAACCATCACCGAATGGCGCTACACGAGGGAATATAAATCACACAAGAAAACATTAGCGTGCTAGTACTGCACTCAATCACACAGGAAATATACCCCAGTGACACACCCATCACTTTAGCTAAGGGGCAACACCTAAAAGAGACAGTCCGAAGACACTATCCAGAAGGTGATGAGCCAGAAGGAGACAGTCCGAAGACACTATCCCAAAGGCAATAAACCCAAGGGAGACAGTCCGAAGACACTATCCCAAAGGTATCACTCAGGAAACACGCCGTAGTGGTAAAGACTCGTAGGCCCAATACTCGTTTACCACTAACGGTAGGAATGTGTCACGAACTCTTAGCAAGGAACCCGTGAAGTAGTAACGTGAGTCCCATAACCCAACGTTCGCACTAAACAGTTTACTAACCAATCGTAAGCTTCCACGCTCAAAGCAGTAAAAAGTTCACGTCATGTCATCGGTAAACTAGGCCAAAAGGCAAAAAACGATCAATCGAATAAGTCGGGGATTAATCGAAAAGATAAACGCGCGGATTCATGGTCCGTGTTTTACCTAACCATTTAATCACCTTTCCACTTCACTCGAAGTGCAGAAGAGTGTATATTTTACTTAGAAAATAGTTAGAGAAAGCAAATTTTTAATCGTTTGAAAATCAATTTAGAAATAGCCTTTGAAATTCTCCTATTATGGAGTAATTAATTTAATATTTAAAATAATACTAAATAATAGTTTAAAAAGCTAATTTGATGGAAAATCACTTTAAAATGATTTATGAAATCCGTGCACGAAATCTAGAGACAAATCTCAAAGAAATCGAAAAATCTCAGAAAAATAGTCGAAATTATACTAAGTATAAAATCGCTGAAAACAAGTCGAAGTCACTAGTTCGATGGCAGATTTTAACCTGAAAGCCAAGTCCAAATGGCATGAAAATTGGCAGGCATGTAGACCAACATCCTTGCTCCAAACTGCATAAAGAATCGGGAAATTCCGACTTGAAACGAAGAAAGGGTGTCGTCTCAAAGTCGGACAAAAATCACAAAACTCTGCTGTGTCAAAACAGTGCAAAGGTCCAACTTCGATGACATGGTCGAAGGGTCATATGAACCCAGATCTTGATGAAAATATGCAGGAGCATAGTACAGTACTCCTACTTTGATATACAACATGAATTGTTCGGTTCTAACTTGAAACGAAGAAATAGCAACGCCTCAAAGTTTGTCCGACGATAACTAAAAATGATCACTGTTGTAAAACAGTTTCTGGGTGCTATTTCGGCAATAAAAACGAAGTAGCTAACGCACACAGATCTAAACCAAACTTTCTAGGGTTGAAGATCTCGACCTCATCTTTCCAACGAGACCAAAATCGATGAAATCCGACACGGAACCTGCTCGCAGCGAGGTCGCGAAGTTGGACGTTTGAACTAAAATTAATCGGTGTTGTCTTTTTTTCAAACAATTTCTGGGTGCTACTTTGGCGATAAAAATGAAGTATGAAATGCACCCAGATCTCAACCAAATTTTGTAGGGTTGAAGATCTCGACCTTATCTTTCCAACGAGACCGAAATTGATGAAATCCGACATCAGACCTGCTCGCAGCGAGGTCGCGAATTTGAACATCTGAACTGAAAGTAATCACTGTTTTGTCAAAACAGTTTCTGGGTACTACTTCGACAATAAAAATGAAGTATCAAACACAACCAGATCTTAACCAAATTTTGCAAGGTTGAAGATCTCGCTCTCTTCTTTCCAACGAGACCAAAATCGATGAAATCTGACATCGAAACTGCTCGCAGTGAGGTTGCGAAGTTGGACATCTGAACTGAAATTAATCACTGTTTTGTCAAAACAGTTTTTTTTTTCAAAACAATTTCATAAACTTGCAAACCAACATTCCAACCATAGCAAATATCAAATGGGTTTCTAGCTAGCATTTATTACCTTTCACCAAACAAGAGAATGATCAAACACAAAGATTAGCAATCCCCAAGCAAGAAGATGAAGATCAATGAGCTTGAGTCCATGAAAATGCACAAAAACAATGATTACTAGTTTATTTCAGAAATCAAAGAATGAATTAGTGTGAGTTTTGTGATTGCTATTACCTCTTTTAATGGTTTGGATCAACTCTCTTTGATTTGGTGTAGATTGGAGTTTTGCTTAGGAGGCTATGGCTAGGTTTAGGAGCTTTCTAATTAGGGTTTTGTGGTAATGAAATGAAGTGTTGGCTAAAATGGAAGAGTAAAAGATAATGTATAGGCTAATGGTTAGGGTTTTTGGGTTTAATACCCATTAGGACTTAGTATTATTCATGTGTATATAGATAGGCAATTTTCTCTAAGTACAATCTACATACAAATTACTAAATACATTTCAAACCATAGAAAATTATGAAAAGATATTAACAATTATTTTTAGCCATTTCATAAAATCCTATATCAACAATATTTTACATTTTAACCCCTAATTTCCCCAAAATACCGTTTATAGTTAATACTAGCCAAAAATCACCATTTTGCAAATAAATTGCAAATTAAATTCCCAAATCAAATATTGCACTACTTTACACATACAAAATTTTGCAATTTTATAAATTTCAAATTTCCCTAATTAATTTCCATATAATGCTCCATTTTACACTTAAGCCCAAAAATATTGATTTATTCAAAATAACTAAATTTTGAACAAATTAGCCACATTAAAAATTCATTAATAGCTCCAATTAAATTAAAATCACAATTTTAATTTATTATTTGGTAATTGCAATCATGGGTTGCAACAGACTCCCTCCCTTAAGAAAATTGCGTCCATGCAATTCCTTAAATATGGAAATTATCTATAACATCTAATCCTCAAAATAAATCAAACAAAGGTGAAGTAAAGATACTCACCAGAAACAGATGAAGATAGAAAACCAAGATAAATACGCTCGATAAATTCTTTGGTCTCCCAAGTGCAGTCCTTAGGATTAGATGACCATTGAATTTTAACAAGTGGGACCTCCTTGTTTCGAAGGCGTTTAACCTCCGAATCAAGCACACGAAGCGGTTGCTGGTCAATAGATAGATTAGGAGAAATATCTAAATCTGGTATAATAAGCGGATCAATAATAGAATTAGGATCGCGAACACACTTTCGAAGCTGAGAAACATGGAACACGTCATGCATTCCGGAAAAATGAGCTGGCAGAGCAACACGATAAGCTACGGGACCAATGCGTTCTGTAATAGGAAATGGTCCGACATAGCGAGGAGCCAATTTCCCAGTGGAGCTGAAATGCACAACCCCCTTCATCGGAGATATCCGAATAAATACATAATCCCCAATAGAGAATTCAAGAGGCTTCCTACGGTTGTCTGCGTAGGATTTTTGACGGCTTTGTGCCTCTTTCATCCTCTGACGAATAAGAATAATCTTCTCAGAAGATTCCCGAACTGGATCTAGACCAAGAATAAGCTTCTCGCCAGATTCTAACCTACAAGATGGAGAACGACATGGCCTTCCGCATAAGGCTTTGAAAGGAGCCATGCCAATACTTGACTGAAAACTATTGTTGTAGGAGAACTCCACAAGTGGCAGGTGGTCCTCCCAACTACCTCCAAAATCAAGGATACAACAGCGAAGGAGATCTTCCAAGACACGATTCACTCTCTCAGTCTGACCATCAATCCGAGGATGATAAGCAGTAGAAAAATTCAGCTTTGTGCCCAAAGCTGATTGAAGACACTTCCAAAAGTGACTAGTGAATAACGGGTCACGGTCACAAACAATGGAACTAAGGATACCATGAAGTCGAACGACTTCCTTCACATAAAGCTTAGCCAAAAAGGAGCAGTCCGAGTGGACTTAATCGGAATAAAGAGTGCTGACTTAGTCAATCGATCAACGATGACCCAAACAGAAGTATGGCCCGACCTCGATCGAGGTAGACCGTCAATAAAATCCATCGAAATCTGATCCCATTTCCATATCTCTAATGGCTGCAGAAGACCAGAAGGGCACTGATGCTCGGCCTTGATAAGTTGACAAGTCATGCAATTGCTCACACAACTTGCAACATCATGATTCAGGCCTTCCCAATAATATAAGTGACACATGTCGGCATACATCTTGCTAGAACCAAGATGAATGGTATACTTAGTACGATGACAATCGTCAAGAATGTCACGCCTAAGTGCAGAATTAGAAGGCACAATAACACGGTTCTTCTTGCTGCCTGATGAGAATCAATACTGTAATCCAATGACGTCTCATCACTGGATCCAGTCTCAACAAGATGAATAAAAGGAAAAAAATCTGGATCTTTCCGCTGAGTATGGGCAATGCGATCCAATAAGCTAGGTCAAGCTTCCAGACCGAATAATAATATCGGAGAACCAGGAGGCGGAGCTCGATCACGAATATCACAAATAGATAATGTCTCAAGAATATCCCATTCGGCTATCATCATAGAAACAACAACCGAATGCTTGCGACTAAGCACATCTGCTACACAATTACCCTTTCCAGGGGTATACTAAGTGTCAAGGTCATATGAGGCAAGGAACTCAAGCCATCGCTGTTGCCTCATATTTAGATCCTTCTGAGTGAAGAGATATTTCAAGGACTTATGATCGGTATAAAGAATGAAATGTTTGCCCAATAAATAATGGTGCCATATCTTCAAGGAAAAGATAATGGCAGCTAACTCAAGAAATTGAGTAAGATAGCGAACCTCATTTGGACGTAGTTACCTAGAAGCATAAGCAACCACCTAATCCTTCTGCATGAGAATGGCACCGAGACCGCTACCGCATACATCAGTATAAACAACAAGATCATGGTTTCCTTTGGGAACCACAAGAATAGGAGCATGAGTGAGAAGTTCTTTCAATCGCTGAAAAGAATCTTCACACTTGTCTGACCAGATATAACGGACGCCCTTACGAGTAAGGGTAGTCAATGGAAGCACAACACGGGAAAAGTCCTTTATGAACCGGCGGTAATAACCTGCCAGTCCCAGGAAGCTATGAATCTCATGCACATTCTCGAGTCGCTTCCAATTCTAAATGGCTTCGATCTTGGTGGGATCGACAGATATGCATTCAGAAGATACAACATGACCCAAGAACCTAACCTCATTCTCCCAAAAGTGGCATTTGGAGAATTTGGCTCTAAGATGATAAAGACAAAGTGTATCCAAGACAATCCTCAAATGATGGGTATGCTCTATCTCGGATCTAGAATATATCAGAATGTCGTCAATGAATACAAGAACAAACTTATCGAGATATTCCCGGAATACTCGATTCATGAGATCGACAAAGAACGCAGGAGCGTTCATCAAACTGAACGGCATGACTAACCACTCAAATGAACCATATCGAGTGCGGAAAGCTGTAAGTGGCACACTATCATCCGCAACTCGGAGCTGATGAAATCCTATGGCAAGGTCAAGCTGAGAAAAGACCATCGCACCACTTAGCTGATCAAACATATCGTCAATCCAAGGCAATGGATAATGATTCTTGATGGTAACCTCATTAAGCTTGCGGTAATCAATGCAAAGCCTAAGAGAACCATCGGACTTCTTCATGAAGACCACTGTGGCACCCCACGACGAAGAACTGGATTGAATAAAATGCTTTGCTTCGAGTTCTACTAATTGCTTCTTGAGTTCCTCATTCTCCTTTGTAGACATCCTTGTGGGAGGACGACTAACTAGATGAGAACCGCGAATGAGATTAATACGGAACACAATAGCCCGCTTAGGCGGTAAATTCGAAACTGGCTCAAAAATATCGGGGTAATCCCAAACAATAGGAATACGAGATATATCACAATCATCATCTCGTGAATCAAGAGCACATAGAGAAGCTTCAGAGATATCCACATCCCGAAGAACAAGAGCTAACTGAGCGGAAGAGTCAGGGTGACTAAGAAATAGTACCCGCTCAGAACAAATCATCTTGGAATCGTATCGAATGAGCCAATCCATCCCCAATATCATGTCGAAACCCAAATAAGCCATAACGTGCAGATTCGCACAGAAAGAAAAGCCACAAAAGTCAATATCAACATTCTCACAAAGCAAGCTAAGGGTCATGGATCCGCCAATGGGATTCACAATCCTTAGAGAAGAAACCAAACAAGAAACATCCAAAGACATAATATCAACAAGTTCCTTTGATACGAATGAGTGAGAAGCACTCGTATCAAAGAGAACTCTAATAGACCGATCATGAAATAAAATAGAACCTTCGAGAACGGAAGGTGCATACCTCGAGGCTGAGATGAAGATGCAGGAGCCTTGGCAGCATTAAGCTTGCCAAATCTAGGAGGTGCAGTAGGACAAACGGAAATAAGATGACCCTCCTTCTTACAATAGCGGCAGATAAGAGGTTTGGCACACTCTCTAACCATATGGTCGGTAGATCCACAGTTGAAACACTTCCGAATGGAAGGTGTTCCACTAGGCTGAGACTGAGGCTGAGAACCAGAACCAGAACTGATGAACTTCTTCTTCTTCTTCTGGGAAGAGGAAGAATTAGGCTTGTGGAAAAACCTCTTATTGTTGGGGTGCTTGGGCCACGTCAACATCATCATCACTATCCTTCTCCCTCTCGACTGCTTCAAGGTGAAGCGCCGAATCTACAATCTCTTCGAATGAAAGCTTGAGTTGAAGCATCAGTTGCTTCTTGAGGTACTTCTTCAGACCCTCAACAAATTTGAGATTCTTCTTATGTGATGTGCTAATGAGCTCTAGGTCGTACTTGGACAGGGCCTCGAAAGAAGAAACATAATCTGAAACAGTGGATTTCCCTTGCTTAAGATCAATAAAGCGGCGAGCAAGAGAGATCTTCTCAGATTCCGGAACAAATTTGATCTCAAAACGCTCACGGAACTGAGCCCAAGTAAGAGTGGTCTCATCGACCTCCGCAATGAGAAGCTTGTACCAATCCAAAGCGCGATTCTGAAGCATACTGGAAGCTACAAGAACTCTGTCATGATCAGGAAGAGTCGTGCGAGAAAAGATGCACTCGCATACGCAGATCCATGCCTGGACCTCAAGAACAGACTCAAAGCCATTGAATAGCTTACCCCCGAGATGTGAGAAATCACTACAAAGGCGCGCAAAGGCAGAATTGCACGGTGCATCAAAAACTGGAGTAGGAGGCTGAGAGTTCCGAACAAGCTCCATATTCTGATCGGCAATCATAAAAATGCCTCCCGGATGTGGGTCACCGGATTGCCCAACATCCGCAGAACGACGGGTCCTACCTCTTCCAGACATACTGAAAGTTAAGATAAGATACGAGTTAAGCACGATTCAAAGGTAGATAATACAAAGTGGAATACTACGGAATATAAATGTATTCCTAAACATATTCCTAACTTATCTATCCAATGTCATGAGGAAAGGGCTTTGTAATATTTGAATCATACTAGGATGTATTGAACTAAGTGTTACTGTTCTGTGTTTATTATACTTAGTTCTGAACCTCGCTCTGATACCAACTGTAACGCCCCACTCCGAGAGCCTCATTAACAAAGAGTATTATACGGATAATATCGTCTGCTAATGCGGACAATGGAGTATAATGGAAGAGACCATGTGTAATCTTACTTTAACTATCTACTGAACATGTCGAAAAGTGGAATCTAATTTTTTTTCTTCTCATGTGGTTCGACATATTAAATAAATACTTAAAGCAAAACTACAATGGCTAAAAGATCTATCAGAACAAAGCATAATAGCAAAATGAACATCATCACAGAAAAGCATCAGATAATAAGCAAATAGTCTCAGCACAGGACAACATCAAGTACAGATCCAAATATAAAAGTGGGTACAAAGCCACTACTCACACATCCGTGAGTCAAAAGAATATACACAAGATAGTCATAATATCAGAGTATCATAAAGGATGAATAACAAGTAAAGCTATTTATAGTATAGCGGATATATCCAAAGCGCAAGCACCGAAGCAAGCTAAGTCCAAAGCGACCTAACCTGAAACAACTCGGTCTGACTCGAGCATAAAATACTCGGGTCAGGCTAGTTAAACAAATCAGTTAGATAAACTGAATAATAATCGTGATAAGATAATGAGGCAACATATAACATAATAATCTTCAAAAGAGAAACATATATCATGGTAATAAAAGACCAAAATCTCTCACATAGAGAAGAAACAAACATCTAAGTAGAGATGTATAACAAGCCTCATATCATCGGCATAACATAAGCACAAGTGCCAGTGTAGGCATAAAACAAGTTCCACAAGGTAGTCGCGCTTATATCGTGTGGTTGTACAAAACCATCACCGAATGGCGCAACATGATGGAATATAAATCACACAAGAAAACATTAGCGCGCTAGTACTACACTCAATCACATAGGAAATATACCCCAGTGACACACCCATTACTTTAGCTAAGGGGCAACACCTAAAGGAGACAGTCCGAAGACACTATCCAGAACGTGATGAGCCAGAAGGAGACAGTCCGAAGACACTATCCCAAAGGCAATAAACCCAAGGAAGACAGTCTAAAGACACTATCCCAAAGGTATCACTCAGGAAACACGCCGTAGTGGTAAAGGCTCGTAGGCCCAAAACTCGTTTACCACTCACGGTAGGAATGTGTCACTAACTGTTAGTAAGGAACCCGTAAAGTAGTAACGTGAGTCTCATACCCCAACATTCACACTAAACGGTTAACTAACCAATCGTAAGCTTCCACACTCGAAGCAGTAAAAAGTTCACCTTATGTCATCGGTAAACTATGTCAAAAGGCCAAAACGATCAATCGAATAGGTCGGGGATTAATCGGAAAGATAAACGCGCGAATTCATGTTCCGTGTTTTACTTAACCATTTAATCACCTTTCCACTTCGCTCGAAGTGCAGAAGAGTGTATATTTTACTTAGAAAATAGTTGGAGAAAGCGGATTTTTAATCGTTTGAAAACCACTTTAGAAATAGCCTTTGAAATTCTCCTATTATGGAGTAATTAATTTAATATTTAAAATAATATTAAATAATAGTTTCAAAATCTAATTTGATGGAAAATCGCTTTAAAATAATTTATGAAATCCGTGCACGAAATCTAAAGACAAATCTCAAAGAAATCGGAAATTCTCAGAAAAATAGTCGAAATTATACCAAGTATAAAATCGCTGAAAACAAGTCGAAGTCACTAGTTCGACGGCAGATTTGAACCTGCAAGCCGAGTCCAAATGGCATGAAAATAGGCAAACATGTAGAACAACATCCCTGCTCCAAACTGCACAAAGAATCGAGCAATTCTGACTTGAAATGAAGAAACGACGTTGTTTCAAAATCCGACAAAAATCACAAAACTCTGCTATGTTAAAACAGTGCAAAGGTCTAACTTCAACGACATGGTCGAAGGGACATATGAACCCAGATCTTGATGAAAATTTGCAGGAGCATAGTACAGTACACCTACTTTGATATGCAACAAGAATCGTTTGGTTCCGACTTTAAAAAAAGAAATAGCAAAGTCTCAAAGTTGGTCCGACGATAACTGAAAATGATCACTATTGTAAAACGGTTTCTGGGTGCTACTTTGCCAATAAAAATGAAGTATCTAACGCACCCAGATCTAAACCAACCTTTCCAGGGTTGAATACCTCAACCTCGTCTTTCCAATGAGACCGACATTGATGAAATCCGACATCGGACCTGCTCGCAGCGAGGTCGCGAAGTTGGACGTTTGAACTAAAATTAATCACTGTGTTGTTTTTTTTTCAAACAGTTTCAGGGTGCTACTTTGGCGATAAAAATGAAGTATCAAACGCACCTAGATCTTAACCAAATTTTGCAGGGTTAAAGATCTCGACCTCATCTCCAACAAGACCGAAACCGATGAAATCCGACACCGGACCTGCTCGCAGCGTGGTCGCGAAGTTGGACATCTGAACTGAAATTAATCATTGTTTTGTCAAAATAGTTTCTGGGTGCTACTTCGGCAATAAAAACGAAGTATCAAATGCACCCAGATCTTAACCAAATTTTGCAGGGTTGAAGATCTCGATCTCATCTTTCCAACGAGACCAAAATCGACGAAATTCGAAGTCGGACCTACTCGCAGCGAGGTCGCGAAGTTGGACATCTGAACTGAAATTAATCACTGTTTTATCAAAACAGTTTTTTTTTTCCAAAACAATTTCATAAACTTGCAAACCAACATTCCAACCATAGCTAATATCAAATGGGTTTCTAGCTAGCATTTATTACCTTTCACCAAGCAAGAGAACGATCAAACACAAAGATTAGCAATCCCCAAGCAAGAAGATGAAGATCAACGAGCTTGAGTCCATGAAAATGCACAAAAACAATGATTACTAATTTATTTCAGAAATCAAAGAATGAATTAGAGGTGGGTTTTGTGATTGCTATTACCTCTTTTAATGGTTTGGATCAACTCTCTTTGATTTGGTGTAGATTGGAGTTTTGCTTAGGAGGCTATGGCTAGGTTTAGGAGCTTTCTAATTAGGGTTTTGTGGTAATGAAATGAAGTGTTCGCTGAATGGGAGAGTAAAAGATAATGTATAGGCTAATGGTTAGGGTTATTGGGTCTAATACCCATTAGGACTTAGTTGTATATAGATAGGCAATTTTCTCTAAGTATAATCTACATACAAATTACTAAATACATTTCAAACCATAGAAAATTATGAAAAGATATTAACAATTATTTTTAGTCATTTCATAAAATCCTATATCAACAATATTTTACATTTTAACCCCAAATTTCCCCAAAATACCGTTTATAGTTAATATTAGCCAAAAATCACCATTTTGCAAATAAATTGCAAATTAAATTCCCAAATCAAATATTGCACTATTTTACACGTATAAATTTTTGCAATTTTACAAATTTCAAATTTCCCTAATTAATTTCCATATAATGCTCCATTTTACACTTAAGCCCAAAAATATTGATTTATTCAAAATAACTAAATTTTGAACAAATTAGCCACATTAAAAATTCATTAATAGCTCCAATAAAATTAAAATCACAATTTTAATTTATTATTTGGTAATTGCAATCACGGGTTGCTACAGACTCCTTCCAATTCACTACGTACCAGTTGTCCGATACCATGTGCATTAATTATTTGACATGGTTTAAAGGTTTGATGCCTTTCAACTTTGGCGGAAGTTTTGGAATGGAGGCGGAACTTCTTGCTGAAAGAGTTGAAATAGTAGAAAAACTATTTATTTGTACTTTAAAATAGTTCTTTTGTACCTAACCTGTCTTATTTGTCTAAATCTGATTGGTTGCCAGAATTTTATATTCAAAAATACTACCGACTTTCCTTATTTAGAAATTTAAATAATTTTGAAAAGACCACTTTCTTCTTTATAATTGTATAATACATTTAGTCCCATATCTTAAATAATTTTATATAACTATTAAATCATCATAGAAAATTCGAGAAAAATTCCAGAAAATCAACTAATATGTTCCTTTCAACATATAAAATTTTTGGATCCAAAATATAAATTATTTTCCCGAAATAATTTTATAATCAAAAATACCATTTTCTTCCTTAAAAAATTTATAGTATTTCCAAAAAAATTCAGAAAAACCTGAAAATTGAAACACTTCTTTAAAATAACTTTTTAGATTATCATAAAAATTCGCAAGGCTAACAGATATCATTTCATAGGGCTTTCATCCTAATACATGTCAGAAAATCCATATGAACATTAATAAACCATCAACATGTATGTATAATCATTTTATCATTCAAAACATGGCAAATCTTTGTAAAACTATTCAGATTTAATCTTAAAACTGAAACCATAAAATCTAGAGATGTAACCATTATTCACTTTTGCTTTAGAGATTAAGAAGCTTGAGATTTGAATGAGTTTAATTTGAATTAGCTTATCCATTAGTTTTTCTTTAGTTTCCTCTTCTTCTTTCCTTGTTAATGGTGGTCGGCCTCAATTTTGAAAATTTTGAAATGAAATGAATGTGTGTATAACACACAGCCTAAGTAAGGTGATATAGGAACGACCTCTTTCCCATAATACTCCTCCTCTAATTCATTTTAAACCCTTTTTAATTCATTAGTTTAAAAAGCACGACTACCTTAAATAAATCAAATCTCAATCCCCTAATCAACACATTATTTTATTTAGTTTATCTAACTAAATCTCCTAAATAACGTTATCAAAGATTAGGGTGTTACAGCACTAATATATGTAGATGATTTTATTGTTACAGGACACAACAGCAGTGAAATTAGCAACATCATTCAAAAACTGAATAAAGAATTCTCTATCAAAGACCTTGGTAACTTACATTATTTTCTGGGGATTGAAGTCAAAAGATTATCAAACTTGGTTATTCAATTAAGTCGGAAGAAATACATATCTTAAATTCTGATCAAAACCAAAATAGATCAGACAAATAGTTTATCTACACCAATGACAACCAATCTACATCTATCAAAGAATAGAGGTGAACCAATCAAAGATGCTAAACAATACGGAAGTACAGTTGGAGCATTACAATATGCAACAATTACAAGGCCAGAAATTGCGTATAGTGTGAATAAAGTTAGCCAGTTCATGCAAAATCCTGTAGATTAGCATTGGAGAGCAGTAAAAAGGATTTTGAGATATTTAAAGGCTACAACAGATCATGGTTTAACTTTGGGAAACTATACTATCTAAACTTATTTGGTTTTGCAGATGTAGATTGGACAACTGACTCAAATGATCGTAGATCAACATCTGGCTACTACATTTACATAGGAAAAAATCCAGTGTCATGGTGTTATAAAAAGCAAACAACCATCTCAAGATCTAGCACTAAAGCCGAATACAGGAGTGTCGCAAAGCAACAGTAGAGATAATGTGGATCAAATCATTATTAAGTGAACTAAAGATCAATATCAGCACCAAAGCTACAATTTGGTGTGATAATCTAAGCACTGTGCCCTTAACAGCAAATCCACTTCTACATTCTAGAACTAAACATATAGAATTGGACTTGTATTTTATCAGAGAATAAGTTCTGAAAGGAATGATTGAAATAAATCACTTACCATGCACTTACCAAAGGGCAGACATACTCACCAAAGCTTTATCTGCCAAGATTTTCTTGCGTCTGAAGTAAGAATTAAGTGTCGAAGCTTTCAGCAGTCAAACTGTCAAAACCCTAGATCGAATCTAGGGTCAGATCTGACAATAGAAGCTCAAATTAAATCTTCACTTGAAGATTTGTTAAGCCATCACTGCAAGAGATGAAGAATTAATCTCTATGCCAAAACGTTCGTTGAAACCCTTGCTCAAATCAATTTGTTGAAGCTCAAGCAAAGCTCGACAGGTCTAAAGCTCAAGTCTTTTCTTTGAAGATTTAAAAGATTTGCAGAGGATTGAAGATCGTTTGAGAAGAGACAAAAACCCTAGCTCAAATTGCGGGGAGATATTAGAAGTGAAAAAAAGGAAATAAATACGGCTGAAAGAAATGAACAGAAAGCAAGCAAAATAGGATACTTAACTCAACATATATGGGCTCGGTTGTATTTAAATAAGCCCAATAACCCATAGTTTATTATTACTGCAAAATCATTATAAATAGCAGTGTATAAAATCTCGTAGCTAAATCATTGATTCATTGAATACATTTTCTCATTTTGCAAATATTCAAACTCCATCATTATCATCGTCTCATTTTCTAATGATATTGTTGTTGTTTTATTGTTATATGCCATGTTAAATATTTTATACATGTCATTCTGTACAATGAGTAAGCATAGTTTTTTTAGTATATTTGCAAAATGGAAAGGTGTAATCATTTGTCGATATCACATTTTATTCTTTTATCTTTGAGATCTTGACGTGATTACATCTGGATCTGATAATATGTTCATTCTTTTTTTAAACACCTTTTAGAAATATAATTATTTTTCATATATTCATGGTTATTCAAACTTTATTTTTAATAAATTAAATCAGAAAGCTAAATAAAATTATATTTTATTTAAATTAACTATATTGGATTTAACAAAACTCATTAGACTTCATAAGCCTACTATAATTTAAACAGAGCTTTTTCTTTAAATCTAAACATTTCACCCGCTGCGAAACGGATCAGTTTCTTTCGGAAGAGGCTCTCGGTAATCAATTCAAGGTAGTTCTTCAATGAACACAACTATATGATTTTGTAGTTTCTCTTATAGACGTTTGTACATCACCGTCTATCATATGGAAAACGTACATACGGTAATTTTGCCGTTGTGTCGATATCATGTTTAAAAAAACCCACGACTATAAACATTTCAAGGATAAATGTATGTTCGTATGATATAATACTCGTGGTTACAAACTTTTACTCAACCATGTTCGACTAAACTGCCATAAAGATATCTATTTCTATGCTAAAATATATTCATGCAGTTACACACACAATCGTTGCATACACACTACACAATTGAAGATTAAAATAAAGCATAATTTTTCTGTGTTTAGAGTATTTTTTTTTTTAACTGTATGAACGCTATGCGTTTTTAAGGGATATGTGTCGAAGGTACATTTTAGATGTAATAAATGCAAGCTTCCATTATGTGAATTTTAATAAAAGAAAATTTTAATAAAAAAGCTGTTCCAACTAAAAAATGGTTGGACATTTTTTTTTTTGTTTAACACGCGCATTGGATAAATCAAAATTTGAGATTTTTTTTTCTTCTATGGTTTCGTTGTACCAGTCAATGTTGTCACCTAAGCTTGCCAATCTTGTCACCTAAGCTTGTTAGACTGTGTATCTGTAGTTGGCCAAGCTTGTTTATTTACTATCGTTGCTTAACATTTTAAATTTCACATATTTCTCTATGAAGATGCATGAGCCATTTATATATAAAATAAAGATTGAAGCCATCCTGCTTACAAATTCTTAGGAAGAATAATCAACAATAGAATTTTCAAACACAAGTTGCAACGACACAAAATAAGATGTGCTGAAGCAGTGGTTTTGCATCAATAGTTATATTAGTTGGTAGCACCGTCGGAATGATTTTGTTTAATAACGACCTATATAACACACTGAGAATAGCGATATCTTTTTCGACGGCGTGCTTTTGATGTTTTGAAAATACTTTACCAATCGTCAAGGAATCTATTCAATGTTTCGCAGTCTCCACCGTATCTCTTTTTCAACCATCCATCAATGAAATTTTACTATTAATTTACAATCGATACGTCCTGCTAAATTGTTTGAAATAAATGTGTTGCGATCTCTAAATTTTTTGCATTTATAGCACAAATTCATCCATTAATTTTTTATTGGATGAAAAGTAAATTCCTCTAGATATTTGATATATGTTCGGTTTACTTTGCTACGTGCATACGCACATACACATGCATACATGTGTGTTACGTGTATATAGTATGCTTTATGCTTAAAAAATAATATAAAATAAACGTTCACGTTCACAATCGAGGACCAAATCAAATCGAACATACTGGACTTCAGACGCCTCCAAAATTGAACGTGAGCAAAAGTGGCAATGCACAAATTAAATCAAATCAGTAGTGTAAACTGAAACTAAGACAAAATTACAATGAAGTTTCCGTTGACAAGTCAACTATGTTCTTTCTCATCCCTCCCACTTGCTTCAAAACATACAAACACGACGTTCTGATCAAAACTAAACAAATTAAAATATTCTCTTGACCTGTCTCTGATTATTTAATGCTGTAATAAAACCAACGGAATCGTCAAAGTAGAATTGGAGCAGAAATGGTGGTTTTGAATCGGAGATTCAGCCAATTTCTCCGATCGAGTTCCTTTATTTTCCTGTTTTCTTCTTCGATTCTTCTCATAGCCGTATCATTATTATTTTCGAGGATTGCTTTCTCTTCTTTTAACCGTCCAATTGCATCTCAATTTGACAAATTGGGTTGTAGACCAGATGGAGAAGGGTCGTGGTCGATTGGCGTTTTCTACGGCGACTCTCCGCTCAGTCTAAAGCCTATTGAAGATGTAAGTTGATTTATTTTTAGACACGGTTAGGGATGTCGACCCTGAAGTTTAAAATTTTCATTTGGCTAATGATTTAGGGTAGACCAATTGAAGATGAACTTCCCGTAGTTTCGATATTTCTCATTTCTTAGGTTTATCGTATATAGGTTGGCCAGTTGAAGCTGTAAATAACTTAAAGTATAATTTCACTGTTGTCCATGTTTTAATTCAAAGTTAGAGGCTTGAAATCATCTGAAAGCATAAAAAACAATAATAAATTTTACGTTATGGGAATTATCAATGGACTAGCGATGACCGTGATGTTATTTGTTTCTTGGCAGTGGAATGAGTGGAGGAATGAAAGCAAGGCATGGCCAGTGGCAAATCCAGTGTTAACATGTGCAGTACCTACAAATTTGGGGTACCCAAGCAATTTTGTTGCGGATCCATTTCTTTTTGTGCAGGTTTGATTATTTAGTACGATATTTATTTGAAATTTGGAAACTCTGTCAGTTGTTTGTGCATGACAATCTGATTATATTTTTAAATTGGTTGTAGGCTATCCAAACATTTATGAGTTTGATCTTTATTTTAGGGTCACATAGTTTCAGTGCATGTACTTACTTGCATTTGTAAGTAAATTAGTGTGTGAACTTTAGCTTGTGTACCCTTTTTACAATTGAGCTGAATACATACTAAATTTTAGTACCTCAGATCCTTTTTTCTTCCTAGTTACGCCTTTTTAGTGGAATTTCAACATGCCAGCATCGGGATGATCCATACAGCATAACTTCTAGTTACAATATGTGGAACCAAGAAGAAAGAAAAGAAAACTTCTTGTATAGAACTTTAAATGTGTCGGGAACACCACCACCAATTTAGTTTGTTGATGATTACTTTTAGTAACGTATAAATTTTGAACTTGTACGTCAATGTTACATGACACAACACGTAATAGATTATCAATTTCGTGGTACATCATAGTAGTTGAGACACATGCTTGCATGTGAACTAACTTGCTAAACCACTGTGCTTGTATTGTTTGAACATCACGAGCCTTTGCTTTAGATTTTTTGTTTAATGTATAAAAGGGAGTAAAATGACACACACACTTCCTAGGTTGGATGTTTCGTGCGTGCAGGCTTGTAAGCTGATAAATTCTAATAGCAAATTGCTTGCAAATTGTGTTTGTGAGTTGAGACAAACCCACCTTTTCTGTACTTTTTGTGAACAAAGTTTCAATCCTTTTATTTTTGGATATTAGATGAACTGGTCAGTAATGATGACATGCTAAGATAATTATAATATCAAACCAATTGTCTATTGCAACAAGGTCCCCAATCTATGATTACATAGCATTTAATATGTGCATCTATCTATATGTTCTTTTTGTTCATCGGTTAATGAGAAAATAGAGTCATCAGTCATGCATGTTATGATTTATTTTGGATTGCCTTAGTTTATTGTACAAAGTATGATTGAAGTCAATGTTTTTGTGTATGAATTTAGCACCCCGATCATAGAAATTCTCCTAAGTCTGAGTGTTTAATGGTATTTATATAAGAGCTAGGATCTCCAGCCCCCTTATTTAGCCTCCCTTGTCCACCGCATGTTCCTATTTAAATATTCACTTCGTTCTTTCTCTTTCCACTAACTTGAATATTTAAATAGGAACATGTGGTGGAAATCAGAGGGCCAAATAAGGGGGACTGTGAATCCTAGGTTTTTATATAATACGCTCCTATTCATCTATCTTTTAATCGATGTGATACACAGATCTTCAGCTTATATGTTCAAATGACAATGGAGTTGGCCAACATTGCAAGAGACGACTTTATATTTTCAATGCTATTTACCGTCAAACTAAAAGACTCTTGTGCTTAATGCGTAAATTGAGTCATACCAGGACTCTATAACCAGAACCAAAATATGTACTTATGCCGATAAACTTAGGATTGTTACTGTTATTCAAGCAGCCTTTAGACGAACCTGGACGTCGGGTTGAAAATGAAATGATTTACGGACTTGAGAATATGCTTGGAGGAACTGTAGGAATGGACTCAAGAAGTTGGAGAAGAATAAAAGTTAAGGACAATACTAGGTGTCGAACGCTTTTCTGGCCTCTTGTGGGGCCTCAGAGATTTGGTTTGGGGACCTATGACTCGAGTGGTCACCGTGAAGTTCATTTCTTAAGGAACAGGCGAACAACTCCAAGGAGGTTCTGAAGGAAAGCAGACAAGCACAAGTGATATCAGAACCACTAGGAAACAACACGATCTCTAAGGAAAAACACTTAGAACCAAGGTTCCACATTCCGTCCGGCGTGCCGGAACTTCGACCATCTCGGCCCGGTTCCGGCGATGACCGGAACGGAATCGCCCCAAAAAACCGTTCCGTCAAAAACAAAAATCAAACTGAAGTAAAAAAAACACGGTCTCAAGTCCCAACTTTAAATCAATTCACGAAAAGAAAAAAAATCAATTCATCAGTAAATTAAAAAAAAAAGTAAAGTAAAAACAGTAGAATAAAAACAGAAAGGTAAATCATTTCAGAAATTAAGAATCTTACCATCATTCAATCAATTCATGTTTAACTTTTGCTCAAAAAATCAGACAAAAAATCACGGACTCGGCTTTCAAACTTGCAAAGGAATCAAATGTTTCGCTATAAAAACATAGCAATCTCAGAACAATAAGCAGAACAAAGTAACTCACCAATTTCAGAGCCGTGAGCAATCGACTGGAAGAAGCATTTGATAACTGGAATTCGCAGCCGTGTGCTTCAATCAAATCAAACGCGCGCTTCACTTGAATCAGGTATTCATTTTTTTTCTTTTTTCTTTTCGCGTCTGAACTTCTGGATTTTGGAAACGTGAATGAACAGGGGCTTCGTGCGGCAAATGCTAGGGCAAAGGACTTGGGATGAAATTATAAAGCAGGTTGGGCTTTAACTAGGCTGTTGATTGTTTGAAGTGAGTTGCTTTAATTTGAAATTATAATGATGGGCTTTAATTACGCTGTTAATCAGGCCGAGACTAAGTTTGATGGTGCATACATCAAAACATATGTAACACGTATGAAATTAAAGCAACTCACAGTAAGTAACCATCATTATAAACTCATATGTTCATTGTTTTTTAATTATTATAATTCTTTTTAGTTAATTGAAGTTGATATTAACAAATTTATGTTATATAATTTGTTAAATTTTTGTTTATTATTTAGGTGCTTGAATATGGCAAATCGTGATATTGTCTGGAATTACTGTACGGCAGTCGGTATCAATAAAAAGAAAACGAAGTGCAATTATTGCCATAAAGAAATTTCTGGTGGAGGTGTAACACGTATGAAAGAACATTTGGCAGCAATGGCTGACGATGTTGCACCATGTCCAAACGTTCCTAAAGAAGTCAGAAAACTGATACGTGAACATCTAATCAAAAAGAGAAACGAACGAAGCCAGGGGAAGCTTGAAAAACAACGTGTGCAAGAAGAATTGATGAGCATGCCCGAACAACAAAATTCAGACGTTGGAAGTGATGGAAATGAAGATGATAGAGATATTCAACATGCCTTTCAAGCAAGTAAAGAATCTTATATTAGTGATGAAAGACGACGTTCAGGCGTAGGATCCAGCGGAGTAAAGCGCACCGATCGTTCTAAATCCTTAAGAGTGGATAATGATTTTGAGATACGTGCAGCTTCCAGGATAGATTCATATGTTCAAGCACGAGGAGGTAGATCTCAACCTTCAATTAAAACTGCAATAAAAGGCATTAAAGATGCCAAAAAACATATAAGACGTGCAATATCTAAATTTTTTTATTTTAACCATATTGCCCATAATGCTGCAAGTAGTTCTTATTATCAAACAATGGTTGATGCCATTGCAGAAGCTGGTCCTGGAGTCAAACCACCCACTCCAGGGGAACTTTCGAAAACTTATTTAGATTTAGAGTGCGCTGAAATCAAACAACATATTGATACTTACTCCAAATTTTGGGATGAGTATGGTTGCACATTGATGTGTGATGGTTGGAGCACAAAAAATAGAAGAAAAATCATAAATTTTCTTATGTACTTCACTCAAGGAACCGTCTTTCTTAAATCTGTAGACGCCACTGATAAATTTCAAAGCGCTCAGTATATTTGTGGTCTAATGGATAATGTCGTTAATTTTATCGGAGAAGATAGAATTGTGCAAATAGTAACTGACAATGGAATTTCAAAGCAACAAATGATGATGAAGTTTTAAATGGATGGACAAACATCCTTGAAAGAATGGTACCGGATATTGCTATGCAAATTGAAATTTCGAAAGAGGCAATAAAACATAATACTGAACTACTTATGATTCTTTTTCAAATTATGACATGGCTATTAATAAATGTTGTGTAGGTGGAAAAATACAGAATGAAACTTGGTGTGTTTGGTTCTGCAAAAGCAAAACAAGCAGTTAAGTCATGTCTTCCCGCTATGTGGTGGTCAATAATTGGCAGAGAAGCTGCTCCAAATTTAACACATATAGCAATGCGCATTCTTAGCCAAACGGTTTCTTCTTCAAACTGTGAAAGAAACTGGACAACATTTGCAATGATTCATACAAAGCTGAGAAACAGAATAAAAATGGAGAACTTAGAAAAACTGGTATTCGTAGATTATAATATGCGGTTAAGAGTACAACATGCTAAACGCCAACAAACAACCGACCAACTTATTGATTTGGATTAATCTTTCATGAGGAGGATCCACTTGCAGAATGGATTAGAGAAGCTGAGAATCCACTACTTGATAATGCAAGCGATAATCCTTGGTCGGACAATGATAATGTATCTGCAGAAAGTACTGAAAATGATAGTTCATCAAATGATGATTCAGGTAATGCTGGTGGTGACGGTATTGGTTCTAGTGGTTATGGCGTTGGTTCCACTTTTGATGATTCTCAAAGACATATCCAAAATTATGAAGCAGGTGATTATAGTCGACGAAGAGATAGAAATTTGAACGTTGTACATGAAGATCAAGAGGATTATGATGACAGATATATTTCTAACAATGTCCCGAGTTTTAGGTATTCTACGTCTGACTATACCGGAGGTTATTCGTATTGTGGATTAAATCAACCGTATGCTGATGAGCCATCAAGTAGTCAAGATGAACCCTCACCCTTTGATAATATGATGATGACATTTTTAAGTTCGGATCAGATACAGCAGTATGTTTTTCCAACATATTATAATCCATCACAAGATGAAGAGAGCAATGAACAAAATTTACATGATGCTCGGAGAAATAGCTTTTGGTATTAAATTTTTATATTGTATGTTTTGTAACTTCTATGTCAGTTGAATAATTTAGTGTAATTGACTATCAGTGTTGCATACATATTTGCGTATTTATAACAAAATTGTACCGGAATTCACAAACCGGATTTAAAACGGAATTTCCGAAAATCCCGAAACGGAACCGGAATTTTGAATTTTTCAACTGACCGGAACGGAAACGGAAATCGGAACTTCGAACCTTGCTTAGAACACAATAGATCAGAGATAGAAGACCGAAGGAGGAAAGGAGTGGCTCCCTTCCCCAAAAACATATGATCGATACCAAGTTGTTTTTACGGTTCTGGGACTCCATCTTCCCCTCCTGCTTTTTCGGATCTGAAGTAAAGACATAGTATATGAAAATCTGGTGATTCTGCGGGACAATTTTCCTATAAATACAACGCCTATGGCATTTGGAGGACTTTTTGGCACTTTGTTTTTTTAATCTTCTATCTCTCCTCAACCACAGGCTAAGCAAGTTACTCTTGGCATTTCTAGGCTATTAGTCTTGTCAAATCCTTGTACTAGTGGGTGTTGTGCCATTTTTAAACTCAACAGTTCCAGGGCAATCTTTTCTTCAAATATGATGGATTCTCTGGAACTTATCGTGGTATGTTCAAGTGAATGTTATTGCAAGCTATGGTTAATGCAATACACCAAATGCTGGAAATTATCGTGGTATATTCAAGTGAATATTATTGCGCAAGCTTTATGTAAACGGAAGTTTCGTTAACTATTGTAAGATATTTGATACAGCTAACAATTCGAACTGAACTTATTTCTATTTACCTTCTAACTCATTTAAACACTGTTCAACCATAATTATTTTCTTTGCCATCTTCAATGAGAGTCCTATACTCCCTCCTTTTTGTTCCATGTATAATTTTGCTTATATAATGATGAAGTATTGATTGTTGCTATCTTATAAATTTTACCTTTATTCAGGGTGACGATCTATATTTGTTTTTTGAAACAAAAAATTCTATCACTCTACAAGGAGATATTGGTGTTGCTGTCAGCAAAGACAATGGTGTAACATGGAAACATTTGGGTATTGCTTTAAGTGAAGACTGGCATCTTTCCTATCCCTTTGTTTTCAATTACCATGATCAGGTAAGTATAATTATCTTATTTTATCTGAATTTTGATATTATTATACAGTAACACTCATAAAGACTGGCTTATTTTATTCTATTGAAAGGTAAATTTATACATTCTCTGGTCTGTGATTCTAATATGCAGGTATACATGATGCCTGAAGGGAACAAGAAAGGAGAACTCCGCCTTTATCGAGCATCACAATTTCCTCTTAAATGGGAATTTGAGAAAGTTCTATTGAAGAAACCTTTAATTGATTCATTCATTGTAGATTACAATGGCCTGTATTGGCTTTTCGGATCAGATTTTAGCTATTTCGGCTCCAAAAAAAACGGAGAGCTTGAAATATACTATAGCAACTCTCCACTGGGTCCTTGGAATCCTCATAAACAGAATCCAATACACAACACAAACAAAAGCTATGGTGCTCGAAATGCAGGAAGGCCCTTTCTATACAAAGGAAATCTTTACAGACCGGGTCAAGACTGTGGTAATACATATGGACACAAAATACGTCTATTCAAAATCAGTGTACTTACTACAGATAAATATGAAGAAGCCGAGGTTTCACTTGGAATTAAGGAGTCTAAAAAAGGGCGTAATATGTGGAATGGTGCTCGATATCATCATCTTGATGCACAACAACTGCCATCTGGCAAATGGATCGCTGTGATAGATGGAGATCGAGTTCCTTCAGGCGACTCTACCAAAAGGCTTGCATTTGGTTATATTGCTTACTGTATCGCACTCCTTTTAATCTTACTGACAGGAGTTTTGTTAAGTGCAATTAATTGTGGCATACCTGTAAGTCTATGCCTTCCCATCTCAGAAAAGCGCTTTGATATTACCGAAAGATATGAAAATCGTGGCCAAATATATTCAAAGATCTTTACCAATTTGAATTACCTAGCTTCTATTAGATACGGAAGAATAAAAACTAATACATGGACCGGTCGGTTAGTCTTAGGTTTTATGTTTTTGGTAGTAGTCGTAGTAACATGCATTGGGACTCATTACATATATGGAGGAACTGGAGCAGAGGAAGCTTATCCAATAAATAATCACTACTCTCAGTTCACGATGCTAACAATGACGTACGATGCTCGATTGTGGAATCTGAAAATGTACGTGAAGCATTACTCAAGATGCTCTTCAGTAAAAGAGATTGTTGTAGTTTGGAACAAAGGGAAACCGCCTAGTTCATCTGAGTTTGACTCTGCTGTGCCTGTTAGAATCAGAGTAGAAGATAAGAATTCATTGAATAACAGGTTCAAGCCCGATCCACTTATAAAGACTAGAGCAGTTCTTGAACTCGATGATGACATTATGATGACATGTGATGATGTGGAGCGAGGGTTTAAGATTTGGAGGGATCATCCAGATAGAATAGTAGGGTTTTACCCACGTCTGGCCGAAGGGAAACCGCTTCAGTACAGAGATGAGAGATATTCAAGGAAGCACGAAGGGTACAATATGATATTAACAGGTGCCGCGTTTGTTGATAAAGAGTTAGCATTTGAGAGGTATTGGAGCAAAGAGGCAAAAGAAGGAAGAGAGATCGTTGATTCGTTTTTTAACTGCGAGGATGTGTTATTGAATTTCTTGTATGTGCATGCGAATGCATCGGTTAAGAACGTGGAGTATGTGAAACCTTCTTGGGCGATAGACACATCGAAATTCTCAGGAGTTGCAATCAGTAAGAATACACAAGCACATTATAACGTTAGAAGTGAATGCATCAGAAAGTTTACTAAATTATATGGGAATTTAGCAGCGAATTTGTGGAGATTTGGTAGTCGAAGAGATGGCTGGGATGTATAGTAGGAGCAAGTTTGGTTTTATTTTGAGTAGGCATTGTTTTTACAATAGGAGGAGGAGGAGGATGATGCTCTAGAGATGTAATTTATTGTGTGCTTTGGTTAATCATATAGATTGTTTAAACTAAAAATATTAATTGTATAGAATTGTTATTTAGTTGTGCTGTGATGATGAAGAGGGAATTGTTTTGTTTTGCTCTGTATTCTTCCAACATCTTAGAAGTTGATTCCTGTAAAATATATGATGTAACATTATTCTTGCAATAGCTTGTATGATGTTATTTATTAAACTTTGTTTAGCCGGGTTTTCCGTTTCTTTTTTCTTTCAGACATTTTCCCCTATTTTTACTTTACAGCAAGTCATCTGAGTGTGTTGCTGCAGAGTGAAAATTATATAATTCTGAATGGATGATACATTGGAAAATAAAATAATAAAAATAGAATGGGACCGTCCAAAAATAAAATAAAAAATGGAAACAAATGTTACATTCCATTTCAGTTTTTGGTATACGTATTTATGCTGTCACAAAGAATATATATTGAATAGGGCCTGCGCAAATGGTTGTATAATCATTCATGTTCATTTTTTTGTTGTGTAATCTTGCATTATCTTAAATCTTGATTACTGTATACTGAATTGTATACTATGTATAATTCTTCCTACAATACCGTATATGATAGGATTTGTTAAGCCATTGTTTTACTATGAATTGCTGAGATTTCCTTTCTTTCGTCCTCCTGACATTTACCTCATTTACAGAAATTCATTTGTAAGAATTATATAATTCGAAATAGAAGCCCAAGAGAAAAACCCGATTGCAATTGTTCAGAAGGACCACAAAAACAAAATACATGGAACCAAATATTCAGTGTCATTACAGTTTTCAGTGTATTTGTGCCGTTACAAAGAATATATGTTGAATAAGTTTTGTGCAAATGGTTGTATAAATAAAAGGCAGGCTCTTCAAAATCAAAATCTTATATTGTTCTTCAGATAAACCACTACTTCTTGCTGCAGCGATAAAAAAAAATCGATCAGTTCTTATATTTATACTCAAATAAATCAGACCAAGATATATCTTGATAACAAAAACAAAAGTTACCATTAAACATAGAAGTACACATCCAGTTGCTCCAGGGAATAAGGTGTACCATAGATTCAAATTATGGAATTTTGCTCCATCAATAAAAAGAAGTGGCAAACTTGCAGCTGAATAAACAAATTTTAGTACATCAATGTTCCATGATTTATATAGCATCAATAAAGTTTTGAACTTTTAATATCAACCAATAACGTAATCTACAGATAAACATACATATAGGAATAGTGAAAAAATTACTTTAAATAAAACTAGAACCTGGAGGATGACTGGCGCCTGTTATAGTCATAAAAGCAAGCGATGCTGCAAGAGCAGTGCCTCTAGCTAACCAACCCGGCCCAAACAACATCAATGCCAACACTCCTATTGCAGCACATCCTATTTGCGCTACAAACATGTTGTATTTCTGCACATTTTATTTTTCCCAGATCAATGTCATATTTTAAAACCGTTTAATTAAATTGTTCTGATCCAACTTGTTTATTTTTATCTGTCATGTACATATATACATGTGCACCAACATGGTATCGCTATATGACACATGATCGCAGATTAATAAGAGCTGGAATATATATATCTTAAACAAATCATTACAAGATGTAACCCCAATACTGTAAAGAATACCATTAAAGAGAAATAGAATAGAGAAACAAATAAAACCTGGGCAGCAGGAGAATTTGGAGCAGAGAATAAGACAGCGCAAACAGCACCAAGGGGAGCGATTGTGAAACTCAAACCTCTGGACACTACCATCTGATCCAGTCTTCCAAGCATAGCCATCGCAGCAAATGCACCTGTTTATATTTTTATGCACAGTTATACACTTGCCATTATATGTTCTCATAATGTTCCAAAAATCAAGCAAAAAGAAATGGAATTTACCTGCAGAAGGCCATATGATATCGCTAAGACAAGGATTATTTGATGCCCCCTTAAGTTTCACGTCTTCCCATTTGCTTCCTAAACTTTCGCTGCTAGCACGAACTACTAACTGCTTTTGTTGAATTCTGCTTCCATCTCTACGACTTCTGATTCTATTTGCACCAACAAATCTTGATTTATTGGACAATAGTAGGGATGAAGAAAGGGAACACGAAGAAGGGGCGTTTGTATTGTGAATGATTGCAATTGGGAGATACCTCAAGGACATCATTTTTCAGTATTTATATTGCCTTTTTTTTCTTCTAATTTCTCGAGAAACGTGAAATCAGAGATGGAGCATAGAAGAATAAATCATAGGGAATTGAGAAGAAGGGAGGAAAAACGAAAGCTTTTGGGAACAAAGAGAGGGCGGGAGAAAGAAGACAGAGGAAGAGAGCCAGGAAGATTGTGGCTTTTCAGGGTTTGCGAAAGCCACATGATTGGATAGCTAGCGTTCGTATCTACTCTTCAATTATTATTCAACACAACTTGTAAGTTGTAAGGATATGCTAAATCAAGCAACTAGCTTAGTTTAATCTAATTTAAAAGGCAAATATTAAAATTATGCAGACGCCAATCCTGTATGAGGATTGGTTAACTTTATTTCAGAACTAAAACAGTTGAAATTAGCAAACTGAAATGAGTTTTCTAAAATTGGCTAAGTTTCCAAGGGATCTTCGTCTTCACTAAATAATATTTAATGTATTCTGAATTATATAGTTTGAATATAAATTGATATTAGACTTCTACTTAGAACACACCAAAATGCTCAATAGCCTTTTTCGAGATTTATGAAATTAAATTTGGCCAAAATGTCTTCTTCTAAATATAATTCATATTCTTTTAAAAACATTTTCGAACACCACGTAGAGTACCTACATAATATAAAAGCTTACCCCATATGCATGGTAGGTACATAAACCACATATTAACTTTACATGGTTATGTATGCACTCACGTGCTCGCTCTATGTGCTGTCAAAAAAAATTGTAAAGTATTTTTGTCCAATCAAATTTTATAAAATAAAGAAGGGGCTATTCAGCATTTTGGTGTGTTCAAATAGAATTTGCCTTGATATTATTATATAAATCAAATAACATCAATTTAATTTGATTAAATTATACAACAACAACAACCAAGTCATTATTTCCAAACAAGTTGGCATCAGTTAGAGATGTAACCCAAAACTAAATAACAAAGTCAATTTGAAAACTATGATAATAAAAAAAAAAACAAAGTAAAATAATTGAAAAAATAATAATAATAACAAAAATAAATAAAATAAAAATAAAAAATATAAAGAATTAAAAAAACCATGACGATAATCTGTAATAATAGTTGTAATAGCTTCGGTATCACACTTTTTCAGGTCAGACCGAGTATTACAGATTTTCAGGTAAGGACGTTCTGGAGCTCAAGAGACGAGCTGGATGGCGGCAACGTATGGAGTGTTTCCGCTAAGTCATATTATTGTATATATCTGAGACATGTTGAATTGTATCTGTCCAATATTTGTATAAAATTGTTGTAACTCTGATATATCGATGTAAATTGATAGATACAGTTTTCTTTGGTATAACTATTATTGTTGATATTATATTTTATCCGCTGCGAATGTGAGATTGTGTGTTTCTTTTCTATTCTTCTATTTCTATCTCTTTTCTTCTTTTCTTCTTTTCTCTAACTATCTGGAAATTTCGGGATCGAAATTTCTGGGTCGTTACATTGGCATCAATGTGAACTACCAAAATCGTTATATGTTATTAAATTTCAATCACTTATAAATAGAATCTGATATTAAACTGTTTTTATAAATTCAAAAGCCCCTAAAAGTATGATCTAACAATTAACATGTTTTACAAATTCAAAACGCTTCTAACATGCTTTACAAATTCAAAACGCTTCTAACATGCTTTATAAATTCAAAATGCTTCTAAAAGTATGATCTGAAATTAAACTTTCTTTACAAATTCAAAATTCCTCTTTACAAATATACAAATCTTAATATCACTTGAAGATAAAAAATTATTTTTTTACCGATTTAAAAATATACGATTTAAAAAATAAAAATTCGCGTGCGAAGCGCATGCCATTACACTCGTAATAATAATAATACTAACTATACGATACTAAAAGTAATAGGGCCCGAAGACCAAACACTACGTCTTAAGCTACTATTCACTAGTCTTGTAATCTAAAACTTATAATACTACCCCTAAACCAACCCTAAGAAAAGAAACAAAAATTCCAAGCTCATGGTTCTGGTATGTGGCACCAGCTCTTCGGATATATTCCAATCCTTCAAGTCTCCTTTTACCCATGTTATAATAAGCGCTAAGAGAAGCAATGCAACAGATGCCTCACTTCACTTAATGTTGCTTAAGCGTCACTTAAGCATCGCCTAAGCACTACTTAATTTTTGAGCATACGCTATTCATCTCAATATAAATTTGTGCAAAATATTATATTAAGTGCGTCATTGTCTGTGAGTGCAAAAATTAATCACAAAGAAATAAAGTTTCACTTTGAAGTTAACTTATAAATTCATAGGTTGTAAAATTTGGATTCGACTTTCCTTATTCACTAAAAGTAAGCATACTCGAGTTGAGTATTAATCGTTCACATGTGTATAATAAATAGTCATATCTTAATGTAAAAAACTACTCACCATCCATCAACTCATATGATAGAAAATGAGAAAATATTGTTAGGGAGTGTCACTTTTATGCTATAACCCCGTTTCTTCTTATTATAAGAATAATATTTTTTTCTTGCTATTGTTTAATCGTCGCTTAAATTTAAGCAAAGCGCGGATAAGTGCCAATTAAGTGTGCTTAAGCGCTCATCTCTTAATTCTATTGCCTTTTCAAAAAATTAAGCGTTGCACACGCATTTAGCGCTTAAGCGATACTTAAGCACGCTTATCAAAACATAGCTTATTACTACTTTCTCTCATGCAAACCTTGGTCAACCTCTACCTCTATTTGAGCATCCGACGCGACCTATAATTCCAACGCATACAGGTGCCTTAAGAGGCCTCAGTTGGAGATGTTTAAACTATCTTAAACGGTGTTGGACTAGCTTCTCTTCAATTGGTGTTACTCCAATTTTGTCACGTATATCATCATTTCTAATTCAGTCCCATTTTGTATGACCACAGCTCCGTCGCAGCATACGCATCTTTGCTATACTTATCTTCTGGATGTGTTGTCTTTTAGTAGGCCTATATTTTGCACCATAAAACATTGCAGGCCTGATTGTCGTTTTGTAGAATGTTCCTTCAAGTTTTTTTGTAATTTCCTATTATAGAGAATGCTAGTCTCTATTTCACCCATCCCGCTCGGATTTTAAAACTAACATCTTCATCAATCTCACTGTAATGACCCGATTCTTCACTGCTTTGATTTATGAACATTTAGCTAATTTTAAATATCCAAATAATTGATTTTATAATCAAAATAAAACTCTTTTAAATGATAGGTAATAATGATGAAATAGTTTTTCAAAATTATTTACAAGAATATATAGTTTGGAGAAAAGTTGAAAATGTGACCTGAATTCATTTTCTGAATTTTCGACTTTTCATCGACTAAAAGTTATTGGAAATATCATGATCAGAATAGCATATGTATATACATCCATTTAATGTTATGGTCAAAATATCATATGTATATACATTCATTTATAACTAAAGTTAGGATTTCATTTCATATGTATACATGTATATTCACTTTAGTATACAAGGTAACATACATACATCATACATATATGTGTGTGTGTGTGTATGTATATAAAATTAAGAAAAAATGGTAGATGTCATATCATGTGAAAACATAGGTACATTAAAGTACCAAAATATGTCTAAACATGTCTGTTAGTGTTTGTGAAGAAGGGGAAAAGGCTAAAAACATGAGGAAGAGGGAGGGAGGCAAGGATGGTGAGGTGGTGCAAGGTAGTGAAGGGTAAGAGTACAAGGATAAAAAGGTATTTTCATTTAATCCACTTTTATAAAAATAAATTCCATAATTTATTTCTCATTTTACCACTCAATTTCCATTTTATAAATTCCTCTTCAAGCTTTCATGAATCCTAATGGCTTCCAAAAGAAAATTTCTAAGTTCAAAAATCCTAACTCTTTTTCATTTTGAAAATTCATAAAACATTGTTAAAATCTCCTCTTTTGCCATTTTTACATCTTAAACATTTGTACTTTAACCAAAATTGCTTTCAAATACTATTATTACTTTCCAAATCTCCATTCTAACTTTTAATAATCATCTTTTATTAAATCAAATTCTACCTCAACTTCAACACCGCACGCCCTTGGATACCAAGCGGCCCTTCGGTGTGGGTACAACCACTGTCGCTTGCACTAATACCTCACCATTTTCTTTTGCGATCAACCTCTCGACTGCACCAAACCGAAGAACATGTCAGATTAAAAGTCTCCTGCTCACCACCAAACACAAAGTGAGAATACCCTATCATGTTATGCTATGTGCCAAAGCAAATCTGATCCTGGCCTCTTCGAAACAACTTTCGATAGTTCGGGTAAACTTAATACCAGTTCTTTAGGAAATAAATAGACAAAAGATAAGAGCGAAGTTCACCTCCTAACCGTGTGTGGATGGATTTCCTTATCATTTACCCTAGAAGAACGAAACTAGATTTATACATACAGTAAAACATCATTGGGAATGACTATGCCATATAACTCAGGTGTTTCTTCTAGATATATTTTCAAAGTTACGTCTTGGTCCAGATTTAGTAGTTGGTGATTTAACTATCAAATAAACAATCATTCAAACGTGATTTAATTTCATATGGGATCCACTAAGTCTTTATTAATTAATCTTTCATTAATTAAAACACTTTGCAAAACTTGACCAAAAGATCTTTTCTAAAACACTTTTCCCAAACCCCTTACATCCCTTTTATACTTGGAAAACATTTTTACTTATCAAAATATAAGTATTTACCAAAAACATTGTGGAAAATTTCCCCTTCTCAAATTTCATATTGAACGGCCAAACAATTCCCTTTTCAAACCATCATTTACTATAAAACCTATTCCGCTTATCCCTTATTTAAATTTTCTTTTTTAAAAACTCACTTCATAATTCAAACAACTTATAAACTTCCAAAATAAATTTATAACCCACTTTTATAAATTTCCAAGTTAATTTATAAAGCCTCTTTACAAATCTCTAAAATAATTTATTAATCTTTTCCTTATTTTTAAACCTCTTTATAAATTTTCCTTTAAAACTCCTTTACGAGATATCATTTACAAAATATCATTTGTGTATCACTTCAAATAAACCCTTTTCTTCAGTAAAAACCCCTTTTAAAACAAGTTGTTATTCATAAGTACCTTCATTAAATAACTTGTAAAACCATTTATAAACTCTTAACCTCAAATTGATTAAAGAATTGAATTTAATTCCAAACCATACTTTAATAATTCAGAAAGAGGCTTAGAAATACTTACAAATTTATGTTATCATGTAATTTAAGTTTGAATTCTGAGTCACTTAATAATTATTTGCATAGGTCAATGTGTATGTTAATTCAATTCATATCCAAATTACGGAATAATATGTCAATGCAATTCGGCTGACATATACATATCAAAATAATAGCAGGAAGGTGATTTGTACTGCTAAATAGATGTCCAAACAAATCAATTATGTTATAATAGAACTGAGATTTATTTTGTTATTAGGTGTCCATACAATCAAACAATGAAGTTATAACAAAACGAGGATTTATTTTGTTAACAAATGTCCACATAATCAATAATTTACATTTTAGCAGAATGGTATTTTATTCTGCTAATGGATGTCCACAAAACACACAAACATATTATAGCTCATTCACAATTGTTTGTCTGCTTAACGGTATAGACATTTGAATTCCTTGTATTCAAAACCATTTTAAAAAAAGTCGTAGCTTTAAAACAATTTTATTCTTGGAAAACAAAGGATTAAAAACTTAGAACTCCTTTTCTAATTAAAAGTTAAACCCTTGATTAAATCATAATTAATCTTTATTAATTTTTAACTTAATTTAATTATAAATTAAGAAATAATTAACTGTAATTAAATAATTAAACAATAAGTAACCACTATATAAATAATCAAACCTAATTAATCCTTTATTAATTATTAAATAATTTAGACCTTCATTAATGATTAGATATTAATCTCAAATATTTAATAAAATAATATTTAATCAAAACGTAAATAATAAATTAAACCTTTAATAAATAATTTAAATTAGACACTTATTAAAATAATTAACGTTTATTTTAATAATTAGTTAATAATTAATCCTATATTTAATTAATATTAAGTAAAAAAATAAAATAAAAATCATATAATTAACTCATAATAAAAAAAAATTATTTTTGCTTAATTAATAGTTAGTTAAAGTTAATCTTACCTTTAAAAGATAATTAATTAGTAATTAATCTTCGGTTAATTAAAAGAAATAAACTTTTTTTAATACTTAATTAATTTATTCATTATTAAAAACTTAATTAAATAAGATTACGTTAAAAAACTTTAATTAACCTTTTTAAACATCATTATTGTGTTTATCAAACATTTACAAAACGATCTCAAGTATAAAAACTTAGTTTCCAAAAACCGAACATCGTAAGCGAACGTATCTGTGGCGATTATCGCTATGGACACCCAAAATTTAATTCTAACTTTCTTTTGAAACTTAACACTTTAAAGTTTATCAACTTTTCTAAATCACAAGTTCTAAACTAAACAAAGGTAAGAAAGTTTGAAATCAAAATAAAGTTTAACTTTTAAATTTTAGCAAACAAACTAGTAAACTCCTTTTGATGTTCCCAAAGATCTAATGTTTAACAATTAAAGGTGTTAACTTTTTAACAAGTGCATCATAAGCACATTCCATAGCATAACATACAAGCCATATTTCAAACCATAAGCAACTTCACCACTTTCAACCTTTTTACTAATTCACTTACATTCTCAAATTCATATTCCATCTAAACACAAAAGCGTGCACACAAAACATCATCATTTTCAACCAAATCCAATTATAAATATCAAAACAACATGAATATATAACAATCAATAATATATTATACCATAAAACATAACAATATATCGAGTTAAATTCTTTCCAAAAGATAAGGAGAGTTACTTACCAAAATCATCCAAACTTTGTAAATCTTGATTTAAAACTCTAGATCCTTGCTTTATGAAAACCAAAGATGGACTTTTAGCCAAAAAGGAAGATGGCTCGGAAATGACATGATAGGCTCGGCCATGGTGCTAATAAGGCAAGGCCTTGGTGCCTTAGGGATGTGTGGCCTTGGATATGGAAAAGAAGGATGTAAAAATGGAAAAGGAGGAGATATTAACAATGTTTTATGGATTTTCAAAATGAAAAAGAATTAGGAATTTTGAACTTAGATATTTTATTTTGGAAGTCATTAACATTCATGAAAGCTTGAAAAAGAATTTATAAAAATCAAATGGTAAATGAGAAATAAATTATGAAATTTGCTTTTATAAAAATGGATTAAATGAAATTACCCTTTTACCCTTGTACTCTTACCCTCCACTACCTTGCCCTACCTCACCACCCTTGCCTCACTCCCTCTTCCTCATGTTTTTAGCCTTGCCCTCTTCTTTATACACACTAGCAAACATGTTTAGACATATTTTGGTATTTTAATGTACCTATGTCTATACAAGATGTGACATATACCTCTTTTTCTTTATATATATATTTATTTAACTTGATATACTATAGTGAATACATATATATACAAATGAAATAAATCCTAATTTTAGTTATAAATGAATGTATATACATATGATGTTTTGATCATAACATTTCCGATAACTTTTAGTCAACGGAAAATCGTAAATTCAAAAAACAAATTCCGGTCACATTTTCAACTTTTCTCCAAGATAAATATTTTTGTAAATAATTTTGGAGAACTATTTCATCATCATTATTTATCATTTAAAAGAGTTTTATTTTGATTATAAAATCAATTATTTGACTATTTAAAATTGGTTAAATGTTCGCAAATCAAAGCAGTGAAATTCCGGGTCATTGCAGTGAGTAGAGATTTGCATCTGAAATAAGACATCCTATACATATCCCCACTTTCAGATTACAAGTAGTAATATTCCTCAATTAATAATGAAGTCGGGCAAGTTAGAAAATTATCCTTACCTCGACATATAGTCTTACTTCTCGGGATACAAACGAGTTTTCATACCTTGGAATTTGTTGTTTAGTATGCAATGAAGTATCTTCCATATACTTAATTAATCATGACCCATTTATCAAAATTAACTCTCTTATACTTATCACGTTTCTAACATTTCGACTTCTCTATCCATCGTCTAGAAAATCTTGTTCTAGATCTCATATATAGAGGAGAGTCTACTCATCGGCTTTTAGTGCTAAACAAAAAATGACTTACTTTCAATGAAACATGTTTAGCGCTACTTATTATATTTGTTTGGCTACTTAATGGCATAGACAAAGAAATATCTTGTATTTAAAAACATCCCTCATAAAAGATAGTTGCTTGTAAACAAAACCGACCTTTGGAAATAAAGTTATTTAAAATTAAAACTTATATTTATTTATTAATAATAAATAATTAAACCTTTTATTTAAATAACAATTAAACCTTTTATTTAAATAATACTTTACCTTTTATTTAAGTAACAATTAAACAATAATTAACCTTTTATACAAATAATAATTAAATAATAATTTTTGAAAATATTTAAATATTTTAAAACTCCTTTTTAATACTTATAATATATTTTAAAAGACTTTTCAAAAATATTTAAAGTAGAAACTCTTTTTAGTTCACACAAAAGTTGTCGATTTACGAACTATCCATAGCGAATATCGCTATATGAACCATTGCTTTTAAACTTGTTTTATTACATCAAAATAGCCTTTAAATTTCTTCCTTCTATATTTAAATCACTTTAATAACTTAATATAAGGTTTGAAAACAAATGGTAAAGTTCAGAAACTTTTTAGATGCATTTCAAAACCAAGGAAGTAAACTAGTTTTAAAACGCATGGGATCTCGATGTCGACATAAACCAATTCAAGTGTTAAATTTCTATCCAACATTACATCATGCATACATATAATCACATACATACATAAGTGTGAATATCGTCCATCAAGCATAGAAAGCACATTACTTAAAAACTATTACTTAAGCACTTCGAATACATTTCAAATCATTAACAATCATCATCTAAGTGATCCGCTTCAAGCGGAAACCAAACCAAACAATAATTATTTTTCAACACATTTAAATACAAGCAGCTAACCATGATTATTATCACACATAATAAAGTTTAAATCTTTCATTTTATGAGTGAGACTTACTCATCGAAATCAACACAAATCAAACCAAAGCTACTACAACCTAACATCAATACACAAACATAGCTTTTCTTCCCAAAGACTTGATTTTTAAGTACTTAGGGGTTAGAGGAGGGCTCGACCTTGGAGTATATCAGCTCGTCCATGGTTGAGGAAGGTGTTTTTGGACTTGTTTTGGAAGGAAGAAGGTGTAGAGAGAAAAAGAAGTGTTTTTAAATATGTTTCAAGGACTTAAATAGGAAAAGGAAAGGATTTTCAACTAATTTTTTTTGAAGAAGCCATGGAAATAAAAGGGAATCTTGGAATGAAAGAAATAAAAATTTAAAAATGAAGAGAATGAAAATTAAATAAGAAATGAAAAATGAAAAATGAAATTGTTTTTATGTAAAATGAATAGGAGAAATTAAAAAAAACACCCTTGATAATTTAAATGTATCCTACACTCCACATTTTGATGCCACGTCGCCTCTCCACCCTTCTTACTCCACACGGCACTAATCCCATCCCACTCGTCAACAAAACTTAAAACACTTTAAATATGACATGATGTTACCTTTTGCATTTTCTTTCATTTTTATATATATAAAAGAAAAGTTAAATTTACTTCACTACTTTAAGTAAATATTTACATCTATTTATCTCTTACCATTTCTTATAGAGGGGATAATTATATATTTGCGTGTGTATATATATATATATATATATATATATATATATATACATTTTAGTGTACACAACATGTTTCGATAACTTTTGGATGATAAGAAGTTGAAAATCGAAAAAATGATTTTCGGTCACATTTTAGATTTTCCTCCAAATCCATTATTTTTGTAAACCAAATTTTAAAACAACTTCACTATCATTAGTTATTATTTAAAAGAGGTCTATTTGAGTTATAAAATCCATTAATTAATTATTTTAAAATATATTAAATATTCATATTTAAAGCAGTTAAAATTACATGTCATTACATTTTTCCCCTTAAAAGAATTTTGTCCTAAAATTAACACACAAAAAGATAACTCAAATAACTCAAAATTGGCAGATATTATATATGATAAAAGACATAAAAAAGATAAATACTAAGTAACTACATCACTGTAACAACCCATCCAGAAGAGGCCTAAATTTCAACCCAGAAAAGGCCTATCGAAGCTTAAATCCATTTTACGGTAAGCTGTTGGTAGTAAAAAGAAATAATATTGTAGAGCCATAACTATACTTTCAGAACTCACAACGGATGGAACAAAATATAATACTAAAGTGTACCAATTTATTTCAAAACTATAAAAATGTCATAACACAAAATCCTATAAAACTGATGATATAATATCTGTTGCAATAATTGTTTAAATCCATGGGTAAACAAGAAAGCAAATAATAATGAATACTGCCATTTTCCAAGCTTCTTCACCTTTAAGAATTGTCACCGCCATCACTTTGTCCTAAGCCACTTAACGCTTCCTAGTGAAAAATAGGCAGACCCCGTCATTTAAGGCCTAATTCCAGAAGTGAGCTCCTCAATGATACTATCTAGCTGACATCATGCGGAATCTCATAGGCCACTTAATACTTCCAAGTGGAAAAAATGTAGATTCTCGTCATTTAAGGCCTAATTCCAAAAGCGGACCTCTATAGAGATGCCGCCTAGTATAACCCATTGGCCTTTAATACTTCATCTGGGAAAATAGGCGGATCCAACCACTTGATACATAAAACCCCGAGGCCCTTTGTCTTATGGCCCATACCTATAATGACTTCTCATATTAGTCCACTATTCATATAAACTGGTAGTTAGGTTAGCTGGGCATATTCCCCTACTAGATTTGGAACAAACCTCGTGTCACTACAAATATTTATCATAAGGATATCCTACAGCAATAAAAATATACACAACTACTGGCAGCCTCAAAGTGAAGGGCAGACTTCTGTCACGCAACTATTGACCTCGCAATCCTATGATTAGCAAATTAATTACTCTATGCACACACACACACACACACACAAATATCACCGTTTCCTAAATAAGGCCTTGCCAGGAATCACCCTTTGTACGCCTTAAAATAATGATTATGCTATATTAGAGTTTCCTCTTATTTTCGCCTCAAAATTAATTATCTTTCTGATAGGGAAACATAAATATAAATAAATGCCTAATTAACTACGCCATATACGCAATAATTGTACGTTAATTACGTAGATTGAAATAAATATTCATGCTTAATAATTTCTAACCGCATGGATTTTACGCCCTAAACTAGCGTTTAACGTCAATTCCCTAACCAATTTTATTACAGGTCATTTTTCTTCAATCTCCCAAGGTTTCATGGAATTCAAATGTCCAAAGTATGGAATAAATATTCATAATCAAAATTACAATAACAGACTTGTACATAATATAAAAACTCAATGTATTGCACAAATTCAATGGACTATCTTAAATAATAAGAATTGCAAACTAAACCACGTATTCTATTTAACTTCTCTTTTGCAAAGAAATAGATAAGAATAAGTGGTGTAAACTACAAATAGAATTCGTAATCTAAATCCCTTATTATATTGAAGAATCACAATTTAACCCAAAGAAGAGGGAGAAGTAGAATAGACTATGAAATTATCATAAATTGCATAACGAAAAAAATTCCATCAAATTAACGTGAATAATTGGAAATCTCAGCATAGAATTTAAATATCGAATTAAAAAGGAATTTTTGGGGATTTTATCTATCATATTTTCAAAATCCAAAACCCTAAGGCATATTCAAATCCAAAAGAAATATACTAACAATTGCTGAAAAGAAATACTAAGGTTTCAACTCAGATATTAGCCTTAGCTTTACTCAAATGGATTTGCATCCTTCCGATCTCTTCCAGAATCTCTCTTTTGATAAACACACACACAAAAAATAAGGAAGAACTATATATATATTTATTAGATTTAGAACGATTAGAGAAGAGTAGGATAAGAATAGATTGGAGGAAGAAATAAGTTAAAGCCTTACCTGAATGTACTACAGAGTTTTTGAATCTTATTAGGGAAATAGCAATAGCAGAGTTTCATCGTATTCTCCAAAATAATATGAATAAAAGTGGAGAGTTTAGGGTACTATTTATATGAGTTGAAATGCACTAGAACCGTAGGATGGAAGTAGGTAGGAAATGGGTAAATCTGGAGCGCCTAACCGAATAGAACATAGCACAAAACCCTAGCCGCCACTGGCAACTTTCGTTGCCAAGCAGTCGACTGCCCTCGGGCGACTGGTCGATGGCTATGATCGACCAGTTGACTTATTCAGGTCGACCTCTATCTTATTTAGTAGATTATATTTTTCTTTCCATTGCCGGTGTAATGACCCATAAATTTTAATTGGTTTTAATAACGTATTTTAGTTGATTTTTGTGAAATTTTAAATAATTGAATTTTGGAATAAAAATTTTATATTTGGAATACGTATTTAAAAACACAGTACATGGTAAATTTTCAACTAACATTATGAAAGTAAATTTTATTGTGTAATTGTATTAAATTCAAATCAGTTAATAATTGATGGTAATAAATTTATTTCCAAACCTGGATTTTTTCTATAGAAAATTTCTAAATCTTCTTCTGAGTGAGACGTCATCTTTCATTTTTTCAAATTTGGAATTATACTGCTCCGTTTATTTTAATTCTGACAAAACAGCGGCATTTCGGTACCGATTATCGACTTTTGATCGGATGATCGTACCACCGATATCTATATACCGTGTTGATCGTCTCATCGTGCTAATCACTACGGTATATTCGATTTTGTATTTTGAAATCCGATACACAGCGGAATCTACGAAACCGGTAACCATACCGGTACCGGATCCGTGACCATTTGTTTTCTTTTGAATTTCAAACTTTATCTGCGTCATCCAAGCAAATATTAATTGCTTTAATAACTTTACTGAATCATTGGACAGCTGCTCCTATTTAAAAAAATTCTTTTGATCTGATTTGTGGCTTACGTTACTTTGAAATAAAATTATAGAACTATATCATAGCCTGTCACTTCCTTTTTCACTTTGGACCATTTATTTACCTATTCCTTTACCGCTCCTTCATCTTTATTTCTTCTCTACCACCGGTCTCGTCTTCATCTTTCCCCCTTCCTTTATTTTCTTTTTCCCTCCTCTTTATTCTTGCGCGCAGGAAACATAACGTGCAAAATAGCATCGACCATCAACCTGATATACCGTGCATCGGCCTCAACACCCGCCTTCTTCCTTGAGCCACCCACGCCCCTCACGACAGCACGACAACTGCCGATCTCGCTTCCCTTCTCCGGCTCTGCCTTCTACTTCCTCCGCTTCCCACATCCGTACATCCCACATTAGCCTCACCGACCACCTCCGTGCTAACGTCATTCCGCGCCCGCTTCCTCATCTTCTCGGCTACCCATTGCTTCGACCTGCCTTCCATCCAAGAAACACCCTCTTCCTCTTGTTTTCCCACCTTCCCCTCCATTCTTCCCTTCCTCCTAGCTTGCCGCCTGTAGCCGAGATTTAGTATAACTAGGTATGTTTAAGTGCTGTTATATATATATATATATATATATATATATATATATATATATATATATATAGTATAAACGTATATATGATGTTTAGACAAATCTGCATATAAAGTGATAGTTTATAATGGTATATACGCATATTTCTTGTGACGCCCCACCTCTATACCCAAGCTAGCCAAGAACACTACGGTGTAATGCTGTCAACTAGCATGGAGAATAAGGCTGTTGAGGAGCGACCATCCGTGTAATTGCTTTGCGCGAGCATCGATATGTCAGATAGTTAACATGCATTTTATCTCAAGTGGAAATCCGACATATCGATACAAACTCAAAGCTACTACACAGTGGCTATATATAATCTTCGGAAACAAATATAGAAATAAACATAACATAAATCAGTCACAGACATCCATATCACAAAGGCGGAAAGAGATATGAATATAACACATGAAAGTGTACATCAGAGTAGTGGTCAAACAAGATCCACACTATCATAAAAGAATAGCTACAAGTGCTACACAAAAGAATAAGTATACAACATGGAGTCTGCATCACAATGTATACAACAAAAACTACTAATTTAAGTAGTTAGCCAAAAGTCAGGGTGATAATCCTAGATGCGAAGTCAAGCAGAAGCACCTGTAACATCTCGGTCTGACCCGAGTATTATTTAATAAGAAAATAATAAACGGATCAGTCTAGCTATAAATATCAGATGAAATGATATAGGATAAGAGATATGGTATAAACGTATAATAACCATAATGACATACGGTGATAAGTATGTAAATGAAAATCAACAAGAGATTAATCAATATCACAAGAATCTTCTCAAAGATCAAAAGGAATGTCATATCCTATATTCTTATTCACAAAAAGTTAATGACACACAAATTCACCAATGCACAAAAACTGATAAAACTTATCAATGAAAATCACGAAAATTGGTGAAGCACAAATTCTAGAAATCATCACAAGAAATCCAGAAATCACAAAAAGGGGGAGGCCTATCACAAAACGGGAGTATGAAAACTCATCAACACGTGTATCACAAAACTTATCACAAAACGGAACGCTATTCCATGGTTGCTAACCATTAATTTTGAGCCGAAGCTCCACAGAACGGCCCGAAGACCATGGGTCGCTACCCCACCAATTTGAGCTGAAGCTCCACAAAAACGGGGTTTAGTCTCCCTCGCAGACAAAGAGACATCGCAAATTTGCTAGTCTAAATCACGAAAACGATCATCAACGATCATCAAGAAGTGTCAATTACAGTGAGCTAGTAAATATAAAAGCTTAGCTTCATGTCCCATAACCACTAGCTTAACTTAAATATTTACGAACAAATTGTAAGTTTCCACTAGAAAATTGTCACAAGAGATTCAATCGAACAAGTCCAAGAATTAACCGACGAAGTAAACGCAAGCGTTTCATACCACTTGTTTTACTAAGTCGTCTAATTAGATTTCTCATACGAGTGAGGTAAAGGTTTGTATATACTAATAGATTGGAAAACGGTTTAAGAAACGAGCTTTGTAATAAAATAGTGTTGAAATAGTTTTGATGAAAGAGTTTTGATATTTACTACTAGTATTGAAACCTTTATATTTTTAAAGTGACAAATCACAAAAATGATTATAGAACCATCAATTCGCCAAAAATTCACATTCGAAGACGTGAATAGAATCCAAAGAAATCGATAATGAATCCATCAAAATGGATATTCCCAAAAGTTCCAAAGAAGATGTTATCAAAGCCAACAAGGTGATAACAACTAGTCGGAGAACGAAGAATCGATCAAAAAGTGGAAACTCAAACCCGAAAGGCAAATTTGGCAAAAACAGCAAATTTAGTCGACTGGACCAGGGTGGTCAGTCGACTGACTCAGATCCTGGAAACTTTTTGTTTCCAGGTCCAGTCAACTGACTTAGAGTGTTCAGTCGACCGAATCATGCCTGGAAACTCTCTGTTTCTTGGTTCAGTCCACTGACTCAGAGTGGTCAGTCGACTGACACTGGCCCAGGAAATTTCCTGGGTTCGTTCAGTTGACTGACCACTCTGAGTCAGTCGAATGAACTGCACTTTCCAGTGTATTCAGCCTATGCCACCTAGGGGAAAAATTCCAACAACTTGCGATCGATCGAGCACGGATGCTTGGGGATTACGCCTATTGGCAACCCGGCCCTATGGGCTCCTCGATGCATCACCAAAAGCATGTTCAAACCTCAAAGATTGGATTTTTAAAGATTGGACTCCAAAACACCAAAAAATGGGATATACACCAAAGCAATCCAAATCAAAAGTAATTGCACATGAATAAGTGTTAGGAATTCATACCTAACAACAAGGATAGGTATAGACATAGATGTGAGATAAAAATCTCACATTTGAACCCAAAAACAATGAATGAGAAGCTTGAAGACAAGGGAAGATCAACCACACTTCAATCTCAACACAAGAAGCTTGAATCTAAGCTTAAAAGAGAAACATTTTCCAAATTAGTTTTAGGAATTTTCTAAAATCAAAGAGAGAATGAGTTGGAGAAGAAGGAGATGATACTTACAAATGCTTCTCTTTGAATTTGGAACTAGAACTTGATTTGCAAATGGAAACTAGTGCTTAGGATTTTAATTCTTTTTCTTTTCACCAATTATTCTCTTTAGAACTGAAAAGATAAGGAAGAGAGAATGAATGAAAGGAAGTGGTTCAGTTTGGGGTATTAAGTTGGCTAGTGAGCTGAACCCTAACCCAAACCCAAAGTGAAAAAGGTCAAATTTTTAGCTAGCTCCAAACTTATCAAAGTTTATACTTAAAAAGGTCGCAAACGGCGTTTTGAACTCAATGGAAGTGGTCTCGAGTCCTAATTCGACCGTATGTAAAAAGTAGCTTTTCAGACTAAAATCCGACTAACGATAAAATATTTAAATAAAATATTTAAATATAAAATCGATAAATATGCGGGTTGTTACAGACTCCCCTCCTTAGAGAAATTGCGTCCTCGCAATATTTAAGAAGAAAATATATAGTAACAACCATGAAAGCATATTTAACACAAAAGAAATTTGAAATAAGAAGTTCACCTCAAAGAGCATGAGAAAGTAAGTCCGGATGTGTTCGCTCGATGAATTCTCTAAATTCCTAAGAACAATCCTTAGGATTTGAGGACATTGAACTTTCACAAGCGGGACATCTTTATTTCGAAGTCGTTTGACCTCCGAAGCAATAATACGAATAGGATGTTGCTCATAAGTTAAATTCGGCGAAACTTCAATCTCTTCTACAACACCGGGCTCAAGAACAGAATCGGAATCCCGAAGGCATTTTCGTAATTGAGAAACGTGAAACACGTCATGCATAGCAGAAAATTGAGTCGGTAATAAAAGGCGATAAGCCATAGAACCAATGCGTTCGGTGATAGGAAATGGACCAATATATCTAGGCGCTAACTTTCCCGATCGACTGAAACGCACAACACCCTTCATAGGTGAAACACGTATAAACACAAGATCTCCTTCAGAAAATTCTAATTTCCTTCTTCGGTTATCGACATAGGATTTTTGTCTACTCTGGGCTTCTTTCATCCTATGGCGAATAAGATCAATCTTTTCTATGGAATCACGAATAAAATCTGGACCTAAAACCAGCTTCTCACCGGCCTCAAGCCAACAAGAAGGAGATCGGCATGGCCTTCCATAGAGTGCCTTGAATGGTGCCATACCAATACTAGACTGGTAGCTATTATTATAGGAAAACTTAACAAGAGAAATATGATCTTCCCAACTTCCACCAAAATAAAGAACACATGCACGAAGTAGATCTTCAAGAGTTTGATTCACACGCTCGGTTTGTCCGTCGGACTGAGGATGATAAGCGGTGCTAAAATTAAGCTTCGTTCCTAAAGCTTTTTGAAGACTCTTCCAAAATCCACTAGTAAACAAGGGATCACGATCACTAACAATAGAAGTAGGAACTCCATGCAATTTAACAATTTCTTTAATAAAAAGTTTGGCCAAAAGATGAAGGGCTCAATTAGATCGAACGGGAATGAAATGGGCGGATTTATTAAGTCTATCAACAATTACCCATAAGCTATCATGATCCGAACGAGAACGGGGAAGGCCATCAATAAAGTCCATAGAAATTTGATCCCACTTTCAAATTTGAATTTCCAATGGTTGCAACAACCCACCGGGCCTTTGATGTTCGGCCTTGACAAGTTGGCATATCATGCAACACTTAACAAAGTTAGCAATATTAGATTTCATTCCCTTCCAATAATAAAGTCACTTCATATCCGCGTACATTTTACTACTACCGGGATGAATGGTAAATTTAGAACGATGAGAATCCTCTAAAATATCTTTACGAAGATCACTAATATTCGGTACAATGAGTCTACCAAATTTTCGAATGTCACCACGAGAATCAATATCAAAATCTCTCAAACCTTTAATATCAATTTTATCCCTCAATCTTTGGCTAAGAAGGGCCAATTCAGGATCTAGCCTTTGAGCTTCAAGAATGTTGTCTAAAAGAGAAGGATGAGCCTCAAGGCTACATAAAACAAGAGATGAACATAAATCGGAAACACGATCTAGAATCTCACAAGTGGATAAAATTCCAAGATCATTCCATTCGGATATCATCATAGAAACAACCGCTTGTTGCTTGCGACTAAGTGAATCGGCAACACGATTTCCCTTTCCGGGAGTATAAAGGATATCAAGATCATAAGGTGCAAGGAATTCGAGCCAACGCTGTTGACGCAAATTAAGTTCCTTTTGAGAAAATAAATATTTCAAAGACTTGTGATTGGTGTAGAGAATAAATTTTTCTCCCAAAAGATAATGACGCCAAATACGAAGGGCGAAAACGATAGCCGCGAGTTCTAAATCATGAGTGGCATAGCTAGCCTCAGCTGGCTTCAATTGCCTATAAGCATAAGCAATAACACGTTCTCTTTGCATAAGAACGGCACCCAAACCAACGCGACTAGCATCGGTATAAACAATAAAATCTCGATTCCCTTCGGGAATAACAAGAATAGGAGCATCAGAAAGGAGTTCTTTTAATTTCTGAAAAGAAGCTTCACATTTGTCCGACCAAATGTATTTAACACCTTTCTTAGTTAAGCTCGTAAGTGGCACAACAATTTTAGAAAAGTCTTTGATAAAACGATGGTAATAACCCGCCAACCCAAGAAAGCTGTGGATTTCCATAACACTCTCCGGTCTCTTCCAATTTTGAATCGCTTCAATCTTTGAAGGATCCACAGATATTTCGGATTCAGAAATAATGTGACCAAGAAACTTCACACGAGATTGCCAAAAGTGTCATTTAGAAAATTTTGCTTTTAATTGATTACTCCTAAGAGTTTCCAACACAATCCGAAGATGCATTTCATGCTTCCCCTCGGTTTTTGAATACACAAGAATATCATCAATAAAGATGAGAACAAATCGGTCGAGGAAATCTTTGAAAACTCGATTCATAAGGTCGACAAAATAAGCTGGAGCATTCGTCAAACCAAATGGCATAACAAGCCATAAATAAGATCCATAACGAGTACGGAATGACGTCAAAGGAATGCTATCCTCTGTGATACGAAGCTGATGAAAACCGGTAGCCAAGTCCATTTGTGAAAAGACTTAAGCACCACTAAGTTGATCGAATAGATCATCAATCCGAGGTAAAAGGTATTTGTTTTTGATAGTTAGATCATTAAGCTTGCGGTAGTCAACACAAAGCCTAAGTGTACCATCGGATTTCTTCACAAAAATTGCCGAAGCTCCCCAAGGCGAGGAACTAGAGCGAATAAATTGCTTCGCCTCCAATTCGGATAACTGTTTTCGCGTCTCCTCATTTTCCTTATTGGACAAACGATAAGGAGGACGAGTAATAGGTTGAGCTCCAGGGGTAAGATTAATTTTGAACTCAATTGCTCGCTTAGGTGGTAGACCTAAAACGGGCTCAAATATGTCGGAGAATTCACGAAGAATATGAATAAGAGAAATGACACCTTCCTCATCATCATTATCGTCATCATGAGGATTTAAAGAATATAAAGATGTAGACAAAGTGGAATCCGAATCTTTGAGAATAATAGAAATCTGCTTATCAGATTGAGGATGTCGAAGATGAATAGTCCGTTCAGGACATAGGATATGAGCTTCATAACGATTAAGCCAATCCATTCCCAAAATCATTCCAAAGCCTAAGTAGCGCATAACATGCAAATCGGCTCGGAAAGAAAAATCACACAAAATAATCTCGACATCTTTACAAAGCAAACTAAGTGTTGCGGATCCACCAACCGGATTCGCAATTCTCAAAGAAGTCATTAAACACAAAACATCCAAAGAAAAAGTATCAACAAGTTCTTTTGAAATAAAAGAGTGGGACGCACCTGTATCAAAAAGAACTTGAATAGGTTGATCACAAAATATAATAATGCCATCAAGGATAGAATAAGATATACCTTGACCACGAGATGTGTTACCATGGGCTTGAGCCACATTAAGCTTTCCCTCCTTCTTACTTTGAAGTTTGGTGCATGAAGGTATAACATGACCGAGACTTTTGCAGTAGCGACAAGAGAGGGGCTTTGAACACTTGTTCGCGTAATGGTCCTTCGAACCACAATTATAGCATTGCCACGACTAAAGAAAGAAGTCTTCACCACAGGAGTTGCTTGCTTCCCTTTCTTATTGGGATAAGGGCCTTTGAATTTATTAGGACTTTTTTTGTTGTTGTTGAAGTTTGGTTTGGCACACACAACTTCAACATCACTCTCCCTATCCGCCTCTTCAGGACGAAGAGCGATATCAATCAGTTGGTCAAAAGAAACTTCTAATTTTAGAAGTAATGGCTTCTTGAGACTCTTGTTCAAGCCATAGACAAATCTCTGATTTTTCTTCAATGGGGTGTTTATATATTCGACCCCATATTTAGAAAGCGACTCAAAGGATGCGACATAATCTGCAACAGAAGATTCACCTTGAACAAGGTCAATGAAACGTCAAGCCAAAGTCACCTTCTCAGCTTCTGGCATAAACTTTAATTCGAAGCGTTCTCGGAATTTCTCCCAAGTAAGATCCGCTTCAACTATTTCAGAAACAAGAAGTTCGTACCAGTCTAATGCTCTCTTTTGGAGCATACTAGAGGCCACCTAAACTCGGTGAAGATCAATAAGGTTCATGCGAGAAAAGATTCGATCGCATGATCTTAGCCAAGCCTGGACTTCAATAATAGTTTCAGAACCATTGAATGGCTTCCCACCCAAGTTGGTATAATCGTTGCACAAACGTGCAAATCCAGACTTAGGGTGAGTAGGTTTTGGATTAGAACCAGCTGCTTGAGCATTATTTACTAGATCAAGAAGCGGTTGGGCAGACATAAAAACTCCATCTTGGGGAGTAGCACTAGATTGACCGGCGCTGGGATGGCCAGGTCTAACCATTTCCCTTCCTTTAGAAAGAAAGAAAGAAGAAGAAAAAGGTTATTCACCAAATGAATATCAAGCAATCTTGATAAATAAAACAAGGAATCATAAAAGAAAATAGGATAGAACGGTACGAAGACACGAATTAAATCCTAAGGCACGGCTCCTAAGATGGACTTAGAGTGATGATCCTTGTTAAATTATTCTACATTGTTTCGAAGTTTGGCTCTGATACCAAGCTATGACGCCCCACCTCTATACCCAAGCTAGCCAAGAACACTACAGTATAATGCTGTCAACTAGCACGGAGAATAAGGCTGTTGAGGAGCGACCATCCGTGTAATTGCTTTACGCGAGCACCGATATGTCAGATAGTTAACATGCATTTTATCTCAAGTGGAAATCCGACATATCGATACAAACTCAAAGCTACTACTCAGTGGCTATATATAATCTTCGGAAACAAATATAGAAATAAACATAACATAAATCAGTCACAGACATCCATATCACAAAGGCGGAAAGAGATACAAATATAACACATGAAAGTGTACATCAGAGTAGTGGTCAAACAAGATCCACACTATCATAAAAGAATAGCTACAAGTGCTACACAAAAGAATAAGTATACAACATGGCGTCTGCATCACAAAGTATACAACAAAAACTACTAATCTAAGTAGTTAGCCAAAAGTCAGGGTGATAATCCCAGATGCGAAGTCAAGCAAAAGCACCTGTAACATCTCGGCCCGACCCGAGTATTATTTAATAAGAAAATAATAAATGGATCAGTCTAGCTATAAATATCAGATGAAATGATATAGGATAAGAGATATGGTATAGGCGTATAATAACCATATGACATACGGTGATAAGTATGTAAATGAAAATCAATAAGAGATTAATCAATATCACAAGAATCTTCTCAAAGATCAAAAGGAATGTTATATCCTATATTCTTATTCACAAAAAGTTAATGACACACAAATTCACCAATGCACAAAAATTGATAAAACTTATCAATGAAAATCACGAAAATTGGTGAAGCATAAATTCTAGAAATCATCACAAGAAATCTAGAAATCACAAAAAGAGGGAGGCCTATCACAAAACGGGAGTATGAAAACTCACTAACACGTGTATCAAAAAACGGAACGCTATTCCATGGTTGCTAACCATTAATTTTGAGTAGAAGCTCCACAGAACGGCCCGAAGATCATGGGTCGCTACCCCACCAATTTGAGCCGAAGCTCCACAGAAACGGGGTTTAGTCTCCCTCGCAGACAAAGAGACATCGCAAATTTGCTAGTCTAAATCATGAAAACGATCATCGACGATCATCAAGAAGTGTGAATTACAGTGAGCTAGTAAATATAAAAGCTTAGCTTCATGTCCCATAACCACTAGCTTAACTTAAATATTTACGAACAAATTGTAAGTTTCCACTAGAAAATTGTCACAAGAGATTCAATCGAACAAGTCCAAGAATTAATTGACGAAGTAAACGCAAGCGTTTCATACCACTTGTTTTACTAAGTCGTTTAATTAGATTTCTCATACGAGTGAGGTAAAGGTTTGTATATACTAATAGATTGGAAAACGGTTTAAGAAACGAGCTTTGTAATAAAATAGTGTTGAAATAGTTTTGATGAAAGAGTTTTGATATTTACTACTAGTATCGAAACCTTTATATTTTTAAAGTGACAAATCACAAAAATGATTGTAGAACAATCAATTCACCAAAAATTCACATTCGAAGACGTGAATAGAATCCAAAGAAATCCATAACGAATCCATCAAAACGGATATTCCCAAAAGTTCCAAAGAAGATGTTATCAAACCAACAAGGTGGTAACAATTAGTCGGAGAATGAGGAATTGATCAAAAAGTGGAAACTCAAACCCAAAAGGAAAATTGAGCAAAAACAGCAAATTCAGTCGACTGGACCAGGGTGGTCAGTCGACTGACTCAGATCCTGGAAACTTTCTGTTTCCAGGTCCAGTCAACTGACTCAGAGTGGTCAGTCGACTGAATCATGCCTCAAAACTCTCTGTTTCCAGGTTCATTCGACTGACTCAGAGTGGTCAGTCGACTGACACTGGCCCAGGAAATTTCCTGGGTTCGGTTCAGTCGACTGACCACTCTAAGTCAGTCGACTGAACTGCACTTTCCAGTGTATTCAGCCTATGCCCCCTAGGGGCAAAATTCCAACAACTTGCGATCGATTGAGCACGTATGCTTGGAGATTACGCCTATCGGCAACCCGGCCCTATGGGCTCCTCGATGCATCACCAAAAGCATGTTCAAAGATTGGATTTTTAAAGATTGGACTCCAAAACACCAAAAATTGGAATATACACCAAAGCAATTCAAATCAAAAGTAATTGCACATGAATAAGTGTTAGGAATTCATAGCTAACAACAATGATAGGTATAGACATAGATGTGAGATAAAAATCTCACCTTTGAACCCAAAAACAATAAATGAGAAGCTTGAAGTAAAGGGAAGATCAACCACACTTCAATCTCAACACAAGAAGCTTGAATCTAAGCTTAAAAGAGAAACATTTCCCAAATTAGTTTTAGGAATTTTCTGAAATCAAAGAGAGAATGAGTTAGAGAAGAAGGAGATGATACTTACCAATGCTTCTCTTTGAATTTGGAACTAGAACTTGATTCGCAAATGGAAACTAGTGCTTAGGATTTTAATTCTTTTTCTTTTCCCCCATTATTCTCTTTAGAACTGAAAAGATAAGGAAGAGAGAATGAATGGAGGGAAGTGGTTCAGTTTTGGGTATTAAGTTGGCTAGTGGGCTGAACCCAAACCCAAACCCAAAGTGAAAAAGGTCAAATTTTTAGCTAGCTCCAAACATATCAAAGTTTATACTTAAAAAGGTCACAAACGGTATTTTGAACTCAATGGAAGTGGTCTCGAGTCCTAATTCGACCGTATGCAAAAAGTAGCTTTTCGGACTAAAATCCGAATAAAGATAAAATATTTAAATAAAATATTTAAATATAAAATCGATAAATATGCGGGTTGTTACATTTATGTTAAGGTATCCTTGTATATTTATCATACTATAAGCTTTTCTGATTTGTTTTTGTATGTCACTATATACTTAAATGATATATGCTCCTATAGGTAATCTGCTGAGTTTTATTTTTTATTATAGAGTTACCGTGTAAGTATATATTATAATATGTTCAAATGGGTTATGTTGTATAAAGTTCTGTTGAGATTTTAGCATATATATATATTTTACAGTTTGTTATAGTTTAAATATATATTCATATGTGTAGCAGTCCCGTGTGTATTTGTTTAAAAAAAGAAAAAAAGAAAAAGGGGTAACTCAGTTGTTTTTTATCTGTTGTAAATATATATTAGTTCTTATCTATTTGTTCTAGCTGTTGGTTTTAAAAGAAGTTTATAAATATTTTGTTATACATTGATTTTTGCGGTTTATAGCAATGCTGTTATATATATATATATATATAAGCTTATAGAGGTTATACATAAGTATACGAGTGTACATTCTTTTTATATAAAGAGTTATATATATATATATATATATATTACTGTTAGTATAGTATACATGTTTGGTTTAAAATTATATACGAGTGATACCTTTTGATAACCAATAAAGTAAACTTATATTGATTTAAAAATTTAAGTTGTTTATAATATATAAGTTGCATAGGTAGTATATAAGGTTACTTGTATATATATAAATACACACACAAATTTGTGTAAGTATATTCTGGTTTCAATATATAGTGTGCGTCAGTCTATATATACAGGTTATATTACCCATGGCTGAAGTGCTCTAAAATATGTTACAGTAGTAAATTATACTAATCATAATAATAAAGTAAGTTATTTGGATTACAGTATTATATTTAAAAGGTTAAATAGCATGTTGTTGGTTATATTTAAAGTTATGTGTGTATATATATATATATGTTTTATTTTATATGTTAAAACAATTGATTTATGTATTGGATTTAAAAATATAAGTTATATATATATCTACTTCGACTTTAAATTTATTTTAAGGATACCATATTGATTTTAATAAAAATAACAAATATTTCTATTTATATCAGACTGATTCTGATTCAATTCATCAATTCTGATTTATCAGCTTCGTTCGTCGATTCGGGCCAATCTAGCTTTTTTTGGGAAGTCGTGCTTGCAATCGTAACTCAATTTCAGTGTCAAATATTTATCTAGCCTCGAAAGGTGAGTAATCACTCACGATTAATGTTCTTATATTTATTAAATTTGATTTCAATTGAAACGACAATTGAAATATGCTACTGTAGTTATTTAAATTATATCTGTAATTGTCCACCTGTGGGATATGACACCATATCCTGTTGTTTATATTATATTGTCATTGATGATATATGCTTGTTATTATTATGATCATACTTGTTATCACTCTGCAAGTTCCCTGTTAGTATAGAAACTCACTATGGGTTAAAATGATACATACCCGAACGGACTTTAGAATATGAGAAAATCGTTATGGGTTGAAATGATAGACCCAAGCGATTTTCATTTGAATTGAATTTGGGATTGCAGGTCAAAATAATATCTACCCATTTATATTTAAATTACGGATTAAAATGATAAATATCCGTATCATTTGACCATAGGATAGGAAATTATATATAGACACCGTTGGTCCATATATAAATATTTTGAAAATAATTTCTATGGTTTTGGAAAGAAATATATGGTTTTAATAAATGTTGATTCTTAAAATATTATATATAAATGGTAATGATATATGTAGATTTAATAATAATATTTAATTTGATTAAGATTCATTTAATACATATAATATGTTTAAGTATTTATTTAAATTTGTATTTCGTAATAGATTTTTGGTACTAATTTGAATAAGTTAAGGTTGGGAAGTAAAATTGAATTTATTTGAAATTGTATTCAATAAAGAATTTTATTTAATTAAACCGATTTGAAACTTATTGAAATTGAGATTTAAGATATGATTTATAATTCAATTTTGATTTAAAGTGATTAAATGGATATTTCAAGTTTAAATAAATCGAAGGAAATATTCAATTTAATGTAATTTGAGGCTATATAAATAATATTGAATTTATTAAGTGAATATCTCAAGACGAAGAAAAATAATGAAGTTAAATCAAGATCTATATGAAATCGTAAACTCAGTTTTGAAAATGTTGAGTATTTAAAGCATTGAAGTATATTGATATTTAAATGATTTGAAATCGATACAATGTGAATTGTTTATTTGAAACCGAGTTGAATTGAAGTAGTTAAATTTGGGATTGAACTAAATTTGAATGTGGAAGTCGAGAGGATTTTTGAAGCGATTGTGAAGTTTGAGAAAATTACAAACACTTTACTTTATAAGTCGTTTTAATATGTATAAATTTTGGAAATAGATAAATTTGAAATGGAAATGTCATTTTGGGTTTTGAAGTATAAATTATTTTAAAAGGACCACGGTGTTATTATGACGTTTAGTTCCATGGATCTTTAGAGGATGATTATCCCAAACATCCTCTAAGTTACTTGTATTTCAGTTGATATTTCACTTGAGTTGGATTTATCGATATAAGAATGTTAACCCTGACTCGAGTGTTTTGTGTTTTGCTCTACGCTCGGGTCAAACTGAGTAATTCAGCATTTGAGACTCACCTCTGGAATTTGGAGCTTCGCTTGGAGATCCAACTATTGATTCATCTTTCATCTTTCCAGTTGATTTGTTTAGTGAGGTCATCTATTTGTATTTAGGACTTCAGCTTATTTGTGATATTCTGCTGTATTTTATTTCTAACTCTGATGTTTGTATAATAGCTTCATGAACTACTGTTTATTTATTCCGCTGCATTATTATTGTACTGTGTCTGTGATTCTTTGATTCATTTATTTACTGCATATGCTGAGTTTTGCCAAATTTGAATTTACAATATGATATTTTGGGAAATTCAAGTCTGGCATGTGCGGATGCGAATGGTTGAAAATACCAGGTCGTTAAAGTTGGTATCAGATCTTTGGCTCTAGGCAAACTTAGCATATATAGCAAATTTATTTGCAGAATCACTTTCGTTTGAGCTTGAATTTCTTCCTCTTTGATTTGGTTTTCCTTTGGACTTTGGAACGTTCCCTACGGTTCCAAAATCCATTATCTTCTCTCCCTATTCGTGTTTCTTATTCTGGAGTATCCCATAACTCCACTTCGAATGATCTCTATGAGAATAGGCGATCCCACCAATCTTTGAATGATTTGTAAAGGGTGAAACTCCATTACAATTGGCATTGATTCACCGGAGATTTATATATCCCTCGGCTTAAATGCTGCTATCTCTAGTTACGCCGAATTTTATCTTCGGCGATCGAATGTCGATTTGCCTCAGAATTCTGCACCGATCTTATTTTGAAGTCACGGTTGACTCGGTTAAGGTCGCCCGCGATTTGTATAAATATATCCATCTTCTATTTTGTTAGTTAATTATCTCATCTTCGTTCATGCCTATCTTCGAATCAGAATTCTATTTAATTAGAGTCCCTCTAATTTGAATCTCTAGCTTTGTTTTGAAATACATTCTGGAATCATCCTTTTAGAAATTTGGTTTGTTTGTATTTTAGAAATTGTTTTATATACCAAAATTATTGTTTTGATAAGTATGATTATATTCTATATATAAAAGTGAGAATGTTTTCGATAAGGATTACATACCTTTTAAAAACAAGAATTTGAAGTTTCGAAAGGATTTGAAAATTTGAAAATTATATAAGAAATTTGATTTATCTAAAAATGATTTATAACTGAAGGATTTTAAATTGGAAATCCGAGGAGTTGAATTCCAGTGTTTTGAAATTGGTTTTAAGATTTTGGAAAATATATAATAATCTGATTTAAAAGTATTTTTCGAGTAAGAAATTCTTCAAATGAATTCAAATGGATTCCAATGATTTTGAAGAATTTTTAAAGAGGTTTTTAAGAAAATAGAAGTCCAGAACGCACTTGTGTCGTTGGAAAATAATTTCGGTGATGAGTGCACGCATCATCGACATTGATTTCCGAGTTTCAAAGTGGGAGAGAGGCCACTTTAGTAGCTTTTCTATGTGGGTGATTTTGTGAAACCAATTTTGATTTCAAATTCCGAAGTATGATTTGCTGTTTGAAAGATATATGTATATAGATTTGAAATGGTTTGAAGTGAACCCGGTGTTCAGTCCTCGAGTTTCGGATTTGATTTGGTATAACTCTATATATTGAAATTGATTTACTGATTTGTTGTTGATTTCCAACTCTGAATTGGAAATTTGATTTCTTCGACTATTTTGAATGTTCGAGCAATTCCAAATCGAGGTTTAAATTTTCAAAGCTAAGTAATTTCGAAAAGCATAAATCATTCGATAAAGTAACTGAGTTTGAAATGTTTTGTTAAGTTAATGAATAAGACTATTTTGAATTATACTAATTTGAAATTTTGTTTCGAAATGTTTCGAATAAATTTTTTCTCTAAAGTTTTTGAGTTTGGAACATCTTTTATAAAACTATATATATAGAATAATGATTTTGAAAAGGTAAATTGGATCTTTCGAATAGAAATAAACAGTTTAAAGATTTTAAAAGGGATGGTTATAAACTAGGTAACCATTTTTGGATATAATTGATTTTGAGAAAAATATTTGGTTTCGAAAATAGATTGGAATTTAAAATCCAGTATTATATGATGATTTTGGAAATGAATTTGTTTGACTTAAATTATGTCGATTTGGAAACCAGGGTTATTTTCTAAACCTATTATTTTGGAAACTTTAAAACGGAAGATATTTTAATTTGGAAGAATAATTTGGTGAAATCGTATATGATTTTGAAAATGAACTGATATTGAAACGAATTGAAATTGAGAACCTTGTTTAATTAAATACTTGATTTGGGAGTTATCGAACTTATATAAAATTGATTTGCATAAGTAAGAAGCTGATTTGAAAACGATTGATTTGGAAAAATACTCAATTTGAAAAGTGAAATCTTATATAATCGAAGTCCATATAAGTATGATTTGATATACTATTGTTTTGAAAAATATTCGATTTGAAAATGAAATCTTATATAATGGACTTTATATAAGTATGATATCTGAAATTGATTTGGAAAGGTAGTATATGATACATATTTTCGAAGTAAAGATATGGAAAGTGCCTTCTGCTTGATATCCGCTTTGTGGCCACATTGTGGATTCATTATATTGATATTATTCTCTCTGATATTGGTTTTTCGGATGTGATACTCGAGTGTCCTTCCATGGCGTTACCCATGGTCATTTTGTTGTGTAGCTTAATCCTTAAGGTAGAGATTGCTTAAAGGATACAGATATTTCCTGGGGGATCCAGGCGTAACCATTATGTATCCTGCGATCTACTGGTTTTGTTGTCGTGGCGTAATCCACAAGGTAGAGATTGCTTAAAGGGTACAGATGTTTCCTGGGGGATCCAGGTGTAACCATTGTGTATCCTGCGGTCCACGGTTTTGGTTATCATGGCGTAATTTGCGAGGCAGTGATTGCTTAAATGTACAGATGTTTCCTGGGGGATCCAAGCGTAACCATTATGTATCTGTGATCCATGATTCGGTTTATTTGTTTGGATTGTACTTTTCATATCGGTTTTGAAGGTTTTTCAAGTATTTTCACTGGGTGTCGAAATAGGTCTACTAAGTACTTGAAGAGTTCTAGCTTTGTGCCTGATCAACGCATGGGCAGAGTCTGCAAGAACGAGGATAAACTTGTTGAAACATCGAGTTATAAAAGTATTTTCGAAAGGAAAATTGGTTTCGATAAAAGTATTTTATTATAAAGGTATTTTATTATAAAAGTATTTCCAACAAAGAAATTTTGTATTAATATTTGAAATTGAAATTCTTATGGTTTGAATTAATTATTCATGCCCGATACTATTCTTGAATCTACCCTATCTGCTCAGCTTTATTTATTCACCTACATTCTGTCTTCGAATCTACCTTCTTTTCTTTTTGAATATATCCTTTTTAAAATATTGTTTATTTATATACTACATGGTTTAATAGAAAATTTTGGTGTTATAAATATTTTAGAAGTTATTAATTAAATAAAACATATTTAAAGTAAATAATCATTGATAATATTTGGAAAGTATCTTGAGATAAAATTTATAAAATTATGAATTATGTTTTCAATAGCTTCTTTGTAAATATAACTAATGATGTAAATAATTGTTCTCAAATAGTTTTCATATATTTATAAAGGTGTTATTTAAAACATATAAATGGTATCTATAAAGGAAGCAAGAAATTTTACAAATGGTTTTGAAAGATTTTAAAGTATTAAAGATAATTGAATTGCAAATGAAGTTTTCAAGTAAATATTTCAAGTAAAACTTATATAGTTTTAAATTAATTGGTTGTCCTTGTCTTTCAATCTAATTTTCTTTCTAGTTGTTTCTATTCTCCTACCTTCTCCCTTTTCGAGGAAGAAAAGTTTTGAGTGGGAGAGAGTGTAACGACCCATAAATTTTAATTGGTTTTTATAACGTATTTTAACTGAATTTTTGTGAAATTTTAAATAATAGAATTTTGGAAAAATACATAGTACATGGTAAATTTTCAATTAATAATATGAAAGTAAATTTATTGTGTAATCTATTAAATTCAAATCAGTTAATAATTGATGGTAATAAATTTATTTCCAAACCTGAATTTTTTCCATAGAAAATTTCTAAATCTTCTTCTGAGTGAGACGTCATCTTTCATTTTTCCAAATTTGGACTTCTGTTGCTCCGTTTATTTTAATACTAGCAAAATAGCAGCATTTCGGTATTGATTATCGACTTTTGATCGGATGATTGTACCACCGATATCTGTATACCGTGTTGATCGTCTCGCCGAGCTAATCTCTACGATATATTCGATTCTGTGTTTTGAAGTCTGGTACATAGTGGAATCTAAGAAACCGGTAACCGTATCGGTACCGGGTCTGTGACTGTTTGTTTTCTTTTGAATTTCAAACTTTATCCGTGTCATCCAAGCAAATGTTAATTACTTTAATAACTTTGGACAACAGTTCCTATTTAAAAAAAATCTTTTGATCTGATTTGTGGCTTACGTTACTTTGAAATAAATTTATAGATCTATATCGTAGCCTGTCACTTCCTTTTTCACTTTGAACCATTTATCTACCTATTCCTTTACTACTCCATCTTCATTTCTTCTCTACCCCCGGCCTCGTCTTCATCTTCCCCCTCCCTTTATTTTCATTTCCCCTCCTCTTTATTCTTACACGCAGGAAACATCACGCGCAAAACAACATCGGCCAGCAACCTGATCCACCGCGCATCGGCCTCAACACCCGCCTCCTTCCCTAAGCCACCCATGCCCCTCACGGCAGCACGACAACTGCCGATCTCGCTTCCCTTCTCCGGCTCCACCTTCTACTTCCTCCTCTTCCCACATTCGTACATCCTACATCAGGCTCGCCGACCACCTCCGTGCTAACGTCATTCCACGCCCACTTCCTCATCTTCTCAGCTACCTGTTGCTTCGACCTACCTTCCATCCAAGCAACACCTTCTGCCTCTCGTTTTCCCACCTTCCCCTCTGTTCTTCTCTTCCTCCTAGCTTGCCGCCTGTAGCCAAGATTTAGTATAACTAGTTATGTTTAAGTGTTGTTATATATATAGTATAAACGTATATATGATGTTTAGACAAATCTGCATATAAAGTGATAGTTTATAATGGTATATACGCATATTTTTGTTAAGGTATCCTTATATATTTATCATACTATAAGCTTTGTTGATTTGTTTTTATATGTCACTATACACCTAAATGATATATGCTCCTACATGTAATCTGCTGAGTTTTATTTTTGATTATAGAGTTACTGTGTAAGTATATATTGTTATATATATTATAATATGTTCAAATGGGTTATATTGTATAAAGTTCTGTTAAGATTTTTTTTAGCATACACATTTTTTTTGCAATTTGTTATAGTTTAAATATATATTCATATATGTAGCAGTCCCGTGTGTATTAGTATAAAAAAGGAAAAAAAGAAAAAGAAAAAGAAAAAAGGGTAACTCAGTTGTTTATTATCTGTTGTAAATATATATTAGTTCTTATCTATTTGTTCTAGCTGTTGGTTTTAAAAAGAAGTTTATATATATATTTTGTTATACTTTGATTTTTGCAGTGCTGTTATATATATAAGCTTATAGAGGTTATGCATAAGTATGCAAGTTTACGTTCTTTTTACATAAAGAGTTATATATATATTACTGTTAGTATAGTGTACATGTTTGGTTTAAAATTATATACGAGTGATATGTTTTGATAACTAATAAAGTAAATTTGTATTGATTTAAATTTTAAGTTGTTTATAGTATATAAATTACATAGGTAGTATATAAGGTTACTTGTATATATACACACACACATACAAATTTGTGTAAGTATCTTCTGGTTTCAATATATAGTGTGCGTTAGTCTATATATACTGGTTATATATTCCATGGCTGAAGTGTTTTAAAATATGTTATAGTAGTAAATTATACTACTAATAATAATAAAGTAAATTATTTGGATTACGGTATTTTATTTAAAAGGTTAAATAGCATGTTGTTGGTTATATTTAAAGTTATGTGTATATATATATGTGTTTTATTTTATATGTTAAAACTATTGATTTATGAATTGGATTTAAAAATGTAAATTGTATATATAAATATACTTGGACTTTAAATTTGTTTTAGGGATACCATATTGATTTTAACAAAAATAACAAATATTTCTGTATATATCAGACTGATTCTGATTCAATTCATCAATTCTGATTTATCAGCTTAGTTCGTCGATTCGTGCCAATCTAGCTTGTTTTGGGAAGTCGTGCTTGCAATCGTAAGTCAATTTTAGTGTCAAATATCTATTTAGCCTCGAAAGGTGAACAACCACTCATGATTAACATTCTTATATTTATTAAATTTTATTTCAACTGAAATGACAATTGAAACGACAATTAAATTTGATTTCAATTGAAACGACAATTGGAAGAATAATTTGGTGAAATCGTATATGATTTTGAAAATGAACTGATATTAAAATGAATTGAAATTGAGAACCTTGTTTTATTAAATACTTGATTTGGGAGGTATCGAACTTATATAAAATTGATTTTTATAAGTAAGAAGCTGATTTGAAAATGATTGATTTGGAAAGGTACTCAATTTGAAAAGTGAAATCTTATATAATCGAAGTCCATGTAAGTATGATTTGATATACTATTGTTTTGGAAAGTATTCGATTTTAAAATGAAATCTTATATAATGGACTTTATATAAGTATGATATTTGAAATTGATTTGAAAAGGTACTATATGATTTATATTTTCGAAGTAAAGATATGGAAAGTGCCTTCTGCTTGATATCCACTTTGTGGCCACATTGTGGATTCATTCTATCGATATTATTCTCTCTGATTTTGGTTTTCCGGATGTGATACTCGAGTGTCCTTCCATGGTGTTACCCATGGTCATTTTGTTGTGTAGCGTAATCCGCAAGGTAGAGATTGCTTAAAGGGTACGGATATTTCCTGGGGGATCCAGGCGTAACCATTATGTATTCTGCGGTCTACTGGTTTTGTTGTCGTGGCGTAATCCACAAGGTAGAGATTGCTTAAAGAGTACAGATGTTTCTTGGGGGATCCAGGCGTAACCATTGTGTATCCTGCGGTCCACGGTTTTGGTTATCATGGCGTAATTCGTAAGGTAATGATTACTTAAAGGTACAGATGTTTCCTAGGGGATCCAAGCGTAACCATTGTGTATCTGCGATCCATGATTCGGTTGATTCGTTTGGATTGTACTTTCCATATCGATTTTGAAGGGTTTTCAAGTATTTTCACTGGGTGTCGAAATAGGTCTACTAAGTACTTGAAGAGTTCTAGCTTTGTGCCTGATCAACGCATGGCCAGAGTCTTAAAGAACGAGGATAAACTTGTTGAAACATCGAGCTATAAAAGTATTTTCGAAAGGAAAATTGGTTTCCATAAAAGTATTTTATTATAAAAGTATTTCCAACAAAAAAATTTGTATTAATATTTGAAATTGAAATTCTTATGGTTTGAATTAATTATTCCTGCCCGATACTATTCTTGAATCTACCTTATCTGCTCAGCTTTATTTATTCAGCTATATTCTGTCTCCGAATCTACCCTCTTTTCCTTTTTGAATATATCCTTTTTAAAATATTATTTATTTATATACTAGAAAATTTTAGTGTTAAAATATTTTAGAAGTTATTAATTAAATAAAACATATTTAAAGTAAATGATCATTGATAATATTTGAAAAGTATCTTGAGATAAAATTTGTAAAATTATGAATTATGTTTTCAATAGCTTCTTTGTAAATATATCTAATGATGTAAATAATTGTTCTCAAATAGTTTTCATATATTTATAAAGGTGTTATTTAAAACATATAAATGGTATTTATAAAGGAAGCAAGAAATTTTACAAACGGTTTTGAAAGTTTTTAAAGTATTAAAGATAATTGAATTGCAAATGAAGTTTTCAAATAAATATTTCTAGTAAAACTTGTATAGTTTTAAATTAATTGGTTATCCTTGTCTTTCAATCTATTTCTCTTTCTGGTTGTTTCTATTCTCCTAACTTCTCCCTTTTCAAGGAAGAAAAGTTTTGAGTGGGAGAGAGTGTAACGACCCATAAATTTTAATTGGTTTTAATAACGTATTTTAACTGAATTTTTGTGAAATTTTAAATAATAGAATTTTGGAATAAATATTTTATATTTGGAATATTTATTTAAAAGCATAGTACATGGTAAATTTTCAATTGATAATATGAAAGTAAATTTTATTGTGTAATCTATTAAATTCAAATCAGTTAATAATTGATGGTAATAAATTTATTTCCAAACCTGATTATTTTCTATAGAAAATTTCTAAATCTTCTTCTGAGTGAGATGTCATCTTTCGTTTTTTCAAATTTGGACTTATATTGCTCCGTTTATTTTAATTCTATCAAAACAGCAGCATTTCGGTACTGATTATCGACTTTTGATCGGATGATCGTACCACCAATATCTGTATACCGTGTTGATCGTCTCGTCGTGCTAATCTCTACGATATATTCGATTCTGTGTTTTCAAGTCTGATACACAGCGGAATCTACGAAACAGGTAACTGTATCGGTACCGGATCCGTGACATTTGTTTTCTTGAATTTCATACTTTATCTGTGTCATCCAAGAAAATATTAATTACTTTAATAACTTTGGACAGCAGTTCCTATTTAAAAAATTTCTTTTGATCTGATTTGTGGCTTACGTTACTTTGAAATAAATTTATAGATCTATATCATAGCCTGTCACTTCCTTTTTCACTTTGAACCATTTATTTACCTATTCCTTTACTGCTCCTTCATCTTCATTTCTTCTCTACCACCGGCCTCGTCTTCATTTTCCCCCTTCCTTTATTTTCTTTTTCCCTCCTCTTTATTCTTACGCGTAGGAAACATCACGCGCAAAACAGCATCGGCTAGCAACCTGATCCATCGCGCATCGGCCTCAACACCCGCCTCCTTCCCTGAGCCACCCATGTCCCTTACGGCAGCACGACAACTACCGATCTCGCTTCCCTTCTCTGGCTCCGCCTTCTACTTCTTCCGCTTCCCATGTCCATACAGCCCACATCAACCTCGCCGACCACCTCCATGCTAACGTCATTCTGTGCCCGCTTCCTCGTCTTCTCGGTTACACATTGCTTTGACCTGCCTTCCATCCAAGCAACACCCTCTGCCTCTCGTTTTCCCACCTTCCCCTCCGTTCTTCTCTTCCTCCTAGCTTGCCGCCTGTAGCCGAGATTTAGTATAACTAGTTATGTTTAAGTGTTGTTATATATACAGTATAAACATATATACGATGTTTAGACAAATCTGCATATAAAGTGATATTTTATAATGGTATATACGCATATTTATGTTAAGATATCCTTATATATTTATCATACTACAAGCTTTGCTGATTTGTTTTTATATGTCACTATATACCTAAATGATATATGCTCCTATATGTAATCTGCTGATTTTTATTTTTGATTATAGAGTTAATGTGTAAGTATATATTGTTATATATATTATAATATGTTCAAATGGGTTATATTGTATAAAGTTCTGTTGAGATTTTTTTTAGCATACATATTTTTTTTACAGTTTGTTATTGTTTACCGGCATCTTGGCCCGGTTAAAAAACGACAGTTGAAGAAATTATCATTAGCACTAGACAAGATTCTGATTAAGAAGAGCCTGGAGGTGTAAGTGTTTGATGCAGTCGACATGTTTCGGCATCCCTGGCACGACGCAGACTGGAGGTGTTAGCAAGTTGTCAGGGCCACAACAAAGCAAGAGCATTCGGCCTGCCTAGCCTGGTGCACAGAAGTCACCTACTATAGGCATAGGTACCTTGTTCCTAAGCCCATGAGGGAAGTCCAACGCATCTCGTCTATAAATAGAAGGGCGGGGGCACAGTGAAAGGGGGCTCTTTAGGGGAACACTGGGAGACTCTGCGATTATTTATACTCTCATCTTTTTAATTCAAACTTGTATGCAAGTGATTGGTTTACGAATTGTATCTGTATTCAAGTGATTGAGAAAGCAATAAGATTAAACTCAAAGTGGATGTAGGCAATTACGCCGAACCACTATAAATATGATGTTCTCGTTTTTGTTCTTTTTGCATTGAATTACACTATTCTTCTGTTCTAACTTACTCTCTTCATTAATTTCTCTATATAACTCTACTCAGGGGTGTTAGTGACCAATTTTGATGCTAACAGTTATAGTTTAAATATATATATTCATATATGTAGCAGTCCCGTGTGTATTAGTATAAAAAAAGAAAGAAAAAGAAAAAGAAAGAGGGGCAACTCAGTTGTTAATTATCTATTGTAAACATATATGTTAGTTCTTATCTATTTGTTCTAGCTATTGGTTTTAAAAGAAGTTTATATATATTTTGTTATACTTTGATTTTTGTGGTTTATAGCAATGCTGTTATATATATAAGCTTATAGAGGTTATGCATAAGTATACAAGTTTACGTTCTTTTTATATAAAGAGTTATATATATATATATTACTGTTAGTATAGAATACATGTTTGGTTTAAAATTATATACGAGTGATATGTTTTGATATGTTTTGATAACTAATCAAGTAAATTTGTATTGATTTAAAATTTTAAGTTGTTTATAATATATAAATTACATAGGCGGTATATAAAGTTACTTGTGTGTGTATATATATACATACAAATTTGTGTAAGTATATTCTGGTTTCAATATATAGTGTGCATCAGTCTGTATATATAGGTTATATTACCTATGGCTGAAGTGTTTTAAAATATGTTATAGTAGTAAATTATACTAATAATAATAAAGTAAGTTATTTGGATTATAGTACTATATTTAAAAGGTTAAATAGCATGTTGTTGATTATATTTAAAGTTATGTGTATATATATGTTTGCTTTATTTTATATATTAAAACTACCGATTTATGTATTGGATTTAAAAATGCAAATTATATATATATATACTTTGACTTTAAATTTGTTTTAAGGATATCACATTGATTTTAATAAAAATAACAAATATTTATGTATATAACAGACTGATTCTGATTCAATTCGTCAATTCTGATTTATCAGCTTCGTTCATCGATTCGTGCCAATCTAGCTTGTTTTGGGAAGTCGTGCTTGCAATCGTAAGTCATTTTTAGTGTCAAATATCTATCTAGCCTTGAAAGGTGAACAGTCACTCACGATTAACATTCTTATATTTATTAAATTTGATTTCAATTGAAACGACAATTGAAATATGCTGCTGTAGTTATTTAAATTATATCTGTAACTGTCCACCTGTGGGATATGACACCATATTTTGTTGTTTATATTATATTGCCATTGATGATATATGCTTGTTATTATTATTATCATACCTGTTATCACTCTGCAAGTTCTCTGTTAGTATAGAAACTCACTATGGGTTGAAATGATACATACCCGAACGGACTTTAGAATTAGGGAAAATCGTTATGGGCTGAAATGGTAGACCCAAGCGATTTTCATTTGAATTGAATTTAGGATTGCGGGTCGAAATGATATCTACCCGTATATATTTAAATTACAGATTGAAATGATAAATCGAAATGATATCTACCCGTATATATTTAAATTACAGATTGAAATGATAAATATCCATATCATTTGAGCATAGGATATGAAATTATATATAGACACCGTTGGTCCATATATAAATGTTTTGAAAATAAGTTCTATGGTTTTAAAAAGAAATATATGGTTTTAATAAACGTTGATTCTTAAAATAATATATATAAATGGTAATGATATATGTAGATTTAATAATAATATTTAATTTGATTAAGATTCATTTAATACATATAATATGTTTAAGTATTTATTTAAATTTCTATTTCGTAATAGATTTTTGGTAATAATTTGAATAAGTTAAGGTTGGGAAGAAAATTTGAATTTATTTGAAATTGTATTCAATAAAGAATTTTATTTAATTAAACCGATTTGAAACTTATTGAAATTGAGATTTAAGATATGATTTGTAATTCGATTTTGATTTAAAGTGATTAAATGGATATTTCAAGTTTAAATAAATCGAAGGAATTATTCAGTTTAATGTAATTTGAGGCTAATAAATAATATTGAATTTATTAAGTAATATCTCAAGACGAAGAAAAATAATGAAGTTAAATCAAGATCTATATGAAACCGTAAATTCAGTTTTGAAAATGTTGATTATTTAAAGCATCGAAGTATATTGAAATTTAAATGATTTGAAATCGATACAATGTGAATTGTTTATTTGAAACTGAGTTGAATTGAAGTTGTTAAACTTAGGATTGAATTAAATTTGAATGTGGAAGTCGAGAGGATTTTTGAAGCGATTGTGAAGTTCGAGGAAATTACAAACACTTTACTTTATAAGTCATTTTAATATGTATAAATTTTGGAAATAGATACATTTGACATGGAAATGACATTTTGGGTTTTGAAGTATAAATTATTTTAAAAGGACCACGGTGTTATTATAACGTTTAGTTCCATGGATATTTAGAGGATGGTTATCCCAAACATCCTCTAAGTTGCTTGTATTTCAGTTGATATTTCACTTGAGTTGGATTTATCGATATAAGAATGTTAATCCTAACTCGAGTGTTTTGTGTTTTGCTTTACGCTCGGGTCAGACTGAGTAATTCAGCATTTGAGACTTACCTCTGGAGTTTGGAGCTTCGCTTGGGGATCCAACTATTGATTCAGCTTTCATCTTTCTAGTTGATTTGTTCAGTGAGGTCATCTGTTTGTATTCAGGACTTCAGCTTATTTGTGATAATCTGCTGTTTTTTATTTCTAACTCTGATGTTTGTATAATAGCTTCATGAACTACTATTTATTTATTCCGCTGCACTATTATTGTAATACTCTGTGTCTGTGATTCTGTGATTCATTTATTTACTGTATATGCTGAGTTTTGCCAAATTTAAATTTACAATCTGATATTTTGAGCAATTCAAGTCCGACGTGTGCGGATGCGAATGGTTGAAAATACAAGGTCGTTAAAGCCGAATTATTCTATTCCCTAGTTAACTTTTTAACGTTAAGCCTTGATTGATCGTTTACTTCGCTCTAATCTAATTTCTGAAATTTAAACCTAAATTTTATTTCTTTTTTGAATTTGAATTTGAATTCAAACTTAATTAATTTAAATCTGAGAACTTCAAATGCTCATAACTTTTTTGTTTGAGCTCCGTTTTCAGCATATTATACATGGAAACAAATCAGAATTTCTCCACGAATGCAACACATTAACTTTCATGGTCAAATTATAATATTATAAAATTGCCATATCCAACCTATATCATATTTAATTTACTTTACTTTATTTATTTATGGTTCATTTAATGGGGTGTTACATTCTTCCCTCCTTAAAAAGGATTTCATCCAGAAATCTACCGTGGGCGATCATTGTAACTCGCAATACATCCATGTTATACAGCCAAGTTCTTTACACAAGCATCTACTCAACCATTTGTGCAGTGTGATTATGTACTATAGACATGCTAAAAATGAGCTCAATCCTAACGTGAGTGTGTAATCGTGTCATGTAAGTACATATGAAAATATCCTAAACATGCATAAAAATTTCTATATATGTGTAAAGTGATTGTGAAAAGGTGTAACAACCATTTTTTTCCATTCAATCTAGCAACCGCGATGTAAATAAAATCTTAATTTTGTGAGAAAAATTACTAATGAAAAGCTCTGGGTGAGTGCTCTTCATCTTCTCCTCGGTCTCCCATGTGCTTTTCCTTGGATTGTCCTCCCATTGTACTCGAGCCAACTTAATTATTTTATTGTGGTGTCTCCTAGTACCATGCTCCAAAATGCGTGTGGTGGCACAGGACACTATTGGCTCCATTTTAGAATCTCCCGACTATTCAGGTTCTACTCTTCAAGCGATGTCATGAACGTATTTTCTAAGGTGAGCAATACGGAAAATATTGTGGACTCCTACCAACTTGTCAGGAAGCACCACAAGATACGCTATTTTCCTATTCTTTCCAGAATTTTGAATGACCCAATAAATCTAGGTGCCAATTTTCCAAACTTGCTAAATCTAACAACTTTCCTAAGAGGGGAGATTTTAACAAGTACCATATCCCCAACCTCAATTCAAGTTCTTTCCTTCTTCTATCCGCATAAGATTTTGATGATCTTGTGCTACTTTCATCCTTGGCTTGATCAACTTTAATTTTTCTATGGTATCACCTATCAAATCGGGTCCGAGCAACACTTTGTCAGTGGTTTTCCACCAACGACTAGAAAATTTGCACAGTCGCCCATAAAGTGCTTCAAAAGGGGCCATACCAACTGTAGCTTGATATCTATTATTATACGCAAACTCGACCAAAGGTAGATGCTCCTACCAATGTCCTTCGAAACCCAAAACACAAGCTCTCAAAATGCCTTCCAAAATTCTTTCAACCTCTCTATTTGTCCATCATTTTGTAGGTGATATGTCATGCTAAGATTCAAAGAAGCTCCCAAAGCTGTCGGCATGATCCTCCATAATTCACTAGTGAACAAGGACTCTCTATCATTGACTATGCTTACTAGAGTTCCATATAAACGAGCTACCTTTTTAATATAAATTTGGATGAGAGAGGCGCTAGTCCTATTTATTCTAATTGGGACAAAATGAGCACTATTTGTGAGTCTATAAACAATAATCCAAATAGCCTCATTGCCCTTATGACATTTAGGCAATCCTTCTACGAAATCCATTGAAATATGCTCCCATTTTCAAATCAGAATTTTCGAAGGTAATAATAAACCACTGGGCTTCCGTTGCTCAGCTTTACCTTTTGGCATGTTAAACACACAACTACAAACTCAGCTATGCTCCTCTTTATTCCATTCCAAAATAAAATTCTCTTCATGTCCTTGTACATATTATCTTCTCTTGGATGAATGGTCATTCTTAAGTGGTGACACTCCATAAGCACATCTCTCATCTAGTCATCAACCATTGGGATGCAAAACGTCCATATCTTCTCAAATATCCCATCTCATCAATTGAGTACCTCCTAGCATGGGGAAAATGCTCTCCTTTCCTTAATTTTTCCAAAATCTCTACTAACTTCTTGTCTTTTACTTGCTCATGCCCTACACGATCCATCAATGTTGGTTTGACCTCCATGACTGATAGAAAACTTTAGATGGGTTCTATTGACAATTAGATGTTAAAATTCAACAGAAACTCCAACTGTCTCCATTAGGGTAGTGTGTCTCCTACTAAGGGCATCGACGATTACGTTCCCTTTTCTGGGGGTATATTGGACACCAAAGTCGAAGGATGCTATATACTCCAATCACCTCTATTGCCTAAGATTCAAATGTTTTTGGAAAAATAGGTATTTGAGTGATTTTATATTAGTGAATAACTCAAACCTTTCCCTCAAGAGATAATGTCTCCACACCTTCGAGGAAAAGACAATGGTTGCTAATTCTAAATCTTGCACTGGATACCACTTCTCAGGATCTTTTATCTATAAGCCAACATAGGCAAATACCTTCCCTTCTTGCATAAGAACGGCTTCTAATCCCGTGCCACATGCATCCATGAAAACTATAGATGGCTTGGCTCCATCTGCAATAGTGAGCACGAGTGCACTAGTCAATGACTCCTTTAGCTTACCAAATGCCTTGGTGCACTTATCATCCCAAACAAAGACTAGATTCTTCTTAGTCAGTTGGTTTAAATGGGCTGCTATTTGTGCAAAACTCTTAATGAACTTTCTATAGTAGCCTGCAAACCCTAGAAAGCTTCTAACCTCCGACGCATTACTAGGAACCTTCTATCCTTTGGCGGCTTCCACTTTAGTAGGGTCCACCGCCAATCCTTTCTCTGAAATAATATGCCCAAGGAACTTAACTTTATTTTTTCAAAAGTGGCATTTAGAAAACTTGACTTTGAGTTGGTTTCTTCTCAGGGTCTCAATACCTCCCTATGTTGGTCCTTTTGCTCCTTCTTGCCTTTGGAGTAAACCAAGATATCATCAACAAACACCACAAAATTTTTATTACGTTGCCCTCTAAATATTCTACTCATCAAATCGATAAAGTATGCTGGGGAATTTGTCAGTCCAAAAGCCATTAATTCCCACTTATAGGGTCCACTTAGCATACAGAATGCCATCTTCGACTTGCTTTCCTCTGTAATCCTTAATTGATGGAATCCCATTTCTAATTCTAATTGGGAAAAGACTTTTGCTCCTACAAGTTGGTCAAACCAGTCATCTATTCTAGGTAGAGGGTACATATTTTTCCTTGTTAACCTGTTCAACTCCCTAAAATCGGTGTAAAGTCTTAAAGAACCATTTGCCTTAGTAGCAAAAATGATAGGGGCTCTCTCCACTCAGAAGTACTCTTGCAAACGAATCATTTCTTCAATATCTTTGGGATTCGCTTATCAATTCCATTCTTTCTTTGGAGACTATACGTCTCAAAGGAAGAGTGATAGGACTTACATCTTTCTCCAAATCGATTCGAAACTCAATCTCCCTATGGAGTGGGAGACCCAAGACCTCCTCGAAGATATCAAGAAATTCACAAACTATGGGTACAAATAATGGTTCTTGATCAACAAATAGACTTAGTGAGTATAAATGGCTTAACTTTGCCAAAGCTTTGGGTATAAAAGAACTTTTAGGTCATGACTTCTATGACTCCTTAATCGTACTATCCTTTTGTCATAGTCAAGAATGGCTTTGTAATATGACAACCAATCCATGCCCAAGATAAGTTCATACCCCTCAAAATTTAAAACCTATGCATTACATATGAAATCGACGTCACATATGTCTAATATTAGGTCTTTAAAAATAAGAGAAAGATGTGTCGAACCCCAATGGGATTGGAAAATTCTATTGGGCTGCCGACCATTTGGGTTTTAAGGTTTAAGGAATTTACAACATCTCTAACTATAAAGGAATGCGATATCCCCGAATCAAATAGGGTACAAATAGTGATCCCAAAAATAAGAGTTATACCTTCTAGAGCTTCTTTTTCTTGGTCCCTTGGTGGGTTACTAGCAATAGGGATAGCTTCAATAGACTAGGTCTATCCACTTGGTCCTTCCTTAGCCATCTTGGGACATTGATTCATATGATGCCCTTCCTCGTGGCAATTAAAGCACTTTCCTTTAAAGTCTTCCTTCATCAGACTCACCCTACAATCTTGGCTTCGTGACCCCTTCTTTAGCCTCACTTACCCACATTTGCTTCCTTCTTAAACTTCCCCTTTGACTTCTTGTTGGACCAAAAACTCCCTTTCTTAGACCCTTCTTGCTCGGGTATGTGAAGACTTCTCTCTTTCTCTCTTATCTTCCTCATTGACTACTTGCAGCATTGCCGTTTCTACCAACATCTCATATGTTTCCCCCATAGGTACTTGGGTCAAAAACATTTCTCTTAGCGGAGAATTTAAGCCTTGCACGAACTTCATGGCCTTTTTCATAGGTGTGTCTATCAGGTTCATCCCGAGTTTAGCCAATTCAGTAAATGTAGCTATGTACTCCTTAGGGGTAAAATCTCCTTGTTTCAACTGAATGAACTTTTCCAATTACAAGCTAACCTCTACTCCAGACATGAATCTCATCTCGAATTGGTCCTTGAATTCTTTCCAAGAGAATGTACTGCCCGGGTGCTCATCAGTCACAAAGTTCCATCAATTTAAAGCTTCCTTAAAGTGCCAAGATACCATTCTTCTTCTTAACTGATCATCCCAACATAGATCTTTAAATATCCTATCACGATTAACAATCCATGCTTTAGCTTCCAAATATCATTCAGCTCCAAAGCATGTCTTCCCTCCTATATTGATAAAGTCCATACATAGCTTAAGAAAGTTGGCAGGGCATGATACTGCATCATCGGCTGGAGCATTGGGCGCTATCGGTACAGCTGAAGGAATAGGAATCTTCCCGACAGTCCTAATACATTGTTTAAACCATTCGAGCATTCCATAAATGAGTGGCCTTTCACGGGTAGGGTTCCCTTGTTCGAAAAAAGATTGATTATCAGCCATATCGACTATCTATAGGTTAGAACTGTTGTGACGATTTCCTAAGATAGTATTTACATGCTGAAAGAAAAGAAAAGTTTTCCTAGTGCATTTGCGTATGTTTAAGAAGAGGAGGTATAGGTGTGTGTATATATAGTAAGAATTCTTTTGAAAATTCTTTTTCAAAATAAAAAGTACATCTCCTATAGTATAGTTTTTCCCCATCGATCGTGTAACCTAGAGCTTTAATACCAAATGTAACAACCCACCTCTGTACAGGCCTAAATTTCTACCTAGAAAAGGTTTATCCAAACTTGGATCCATTATAAGGTAAGCTTTTGGTAGTAAAAATAAATATTATTGCAGAGCCATAACTAAACTTTCAGAACTCAGAGCAGATGGAACAAAATATAATATTAAATTGTACCCATATATTTCAAAACCATAAAAATGTCATAACACAACATACCATAAAAAAATGTAATGTAATATCTGTTACAATAATTATTTGAATCCATGGACATGAAAGCAAATAATAATAAATACTACCACTTGCCAAGCTCCTTCATCTTTAAGCATCATCACAACCATTACTCCATCCTTAACATGTGTTGTAATGAGGAGGGAGTCAGAACAACAAGCGTCTGGTGAATGAAAACCTCGAGTCTTACATTTTAGTACTTAGGCAGTATATTTCAAAATAAGAATATGTCTACAAATTTGAAATCATTAAAATCATTTAATACTTCTTTATAAGGAAAGGAGGCGGCGAGTCTAACCACTTAATACCTTCCACTCTAAAAGTATATCTCATATCCCAATCATACATCATAAATAGCTAATAATGCAAGAGACGGTACCCAAGCCACTTAATACTTCAAAGTGGAAAATAGGAAGATCCCATCATTTAAGGCCTAATTCCAAAAGCATGCTCCTTTATAGTAATATATAGCTGACATCATATGGAATATCATTGGCCACTTAATACTTTCAAGTGGGAAAAAACAGACCCCATCATTTTAGGCTTAAATACAGAAGCGAACCCTTGTAGAGATAACACCTAGCGCAACCTCTTGGCCATTTAATACTTCACCGGGGGAAAAAGGCTGGCTCAACCACTTAATACCTCAAACCCCAAAGTAGGCCTTTCGTCTTATGGCCTATACTTATAATGATGTCTCACATTAGTCCACTATTCATAGGAACTGTTAGCCAGATTAGCTGGGAAGATTTCCCTTATTAGGTTTGGTACTAACCTCAACATCATTATAAATATTTATCATAAGGATATCTTACATCAATAAAAATATGCACAACCGCTGATAGCCTCAAAGTGAAGGGCAGACTTCTGCCATGCAACTCTATTAGCCTCGTATCCCTATGACTTAGCCATAAATTAATTGCTATGTATATATATATATATATATATATATATATATATAGACATACACACACACACATCTCATTGTTTCATAAATAAGGCCTTACGATGAATCTTCCTTGTTGCGCCTTAAAATAGTAATTGGGCTATATAAGAGTTTCCTCTTATTTTCACCTCAAAATCAATTATCTTCGTAATAGGGGAAAATAAATATAAATAAATATCTAATTAACTACTCCATATACACAATAGTTACACATTAATTACGTAAATAGAAATAAATAAATATTCGCTCTTAATAATTTCTAACCACATGGATTTCATTCTCTAAACTAGCGTTTAATGTCACTTCCCTAACCAATTATTATTACAAGTCCTTTTTCTTCAATTTTCCAACGTTTCATGGAATTCAAATGTCCAAAACAGGAAATAAATATGCATAATCAAAGTTGCAACAATAAACTCGTAAATAAAACAGAAACTCAATGTATTACACCAATTCTGTGGAATATCTTAAATAATAAGAATAGCAATCTAAACCTCATATTCTATTTAACTCTTCTTTTATAAAGAAACGGATAAGAACGAGTGGTGTAAACTATGAATATAATTCGTAGTCTAAACCCCTTATTATATTGAAGAATCACAATTTAACCAAAACAAAAAAGAAAAGTGGAATAGACAACGAAATTATCATAAATTGCATAACGAAACAAATTAAATCAAATTAATATAGATAATTAGGAATCTCGGCATAGAATTGACATAACAATTCGAAAAGGAATTTTGGATGATTTTATCTATCATATTTTCAAAATCCCGAAATCCCTAAGGCATTCAAATCCAAAAGAAATACACTAAAAAATTGCTAAAAAGAAATACTATGGTTTCCACTCATAGATTAGCCTTAGCTTTACTTAAATTGATTTACAGCATTCCGATCTCTTCTAGAATCTCTCTCTTCTGATAAACACATACAAACAAACACACACAAGCTCACATACAGTGGGGAAGAGGTATATATATTCATTAGATTCAGAACAATTGGAGAGGAATAGGATCGAAATAGATTGGAGGAAGAAATAAGCTAAATCCTTGCCTGAATTTTGTACGAAGTTTCTGAATCTTATTAGAGAGATAGCAATGGCAGAGTTTTGTCAATTTCCCCAAATTTATATGAATAAAAGTGGAGAGTATAGGGTCCTATTTTTAGGAGTTGAAATGCATCAGAACCGTAGATTGGAAGTAGGTAGGAAATGGGTAAATATGGAGCACCCAACCGAATGCAACATAACATAAAACCCTAGCCGCCACTGGCAACTTTCGTTGCCAAACCATCGACCACCCTTGGATGACCGGTTGACCTATTCAAGTCGACCGCTATCTTATTTAGGGGCATTTATTTTTCTTTCTTTGTCAAATTATTTTGTCCCTAATTAACTTTTTACGTTAGTCTTAATTATTTGTTTTACTTAGCCTCTAAGCTAATTTTTGAAATTTGAACCCTAAGTTGTATCTCGTATTTGAATTTGAATTAATACTAAATTAATTTAATTTTGAGAACTTCAAATACTCATAACTTCTTTGTTTCAGCTCCGTTTTTGACATATTATATATGGAAACAAATTAGAATTTCATCACAACCACAATGGAATAATTTTCTTTATGAAATTCCAACTTTTATAAAATTCCAACTTTTATGAAATTCCTATATCCAACCCTTATCATATTTAATTTAATTTACTTTATTTATTTATGGTTCATTTTAAGGGGTGTTACGATCACAACCGGTGAGTACACCCACCACACAACAAGCAAACTACTACTCTAACATCAACTTAGGATAAGCCTCTCTCATCCTATCTTCCGTTTCCAAAGTGTAGTCTTTGGAATCTTCACTCCACTAAACCTTAACCAATATCACAACCTTATTACGCAATAGTTTCACATCTCAGTCAACAATACAAAATAGATACCTTATCACAGTTAAATTCGATTCCACCTCCAAATCCTCAATAAGTGATGGATCATGCGCATACTTCCTCAGATGTGACATATGGAAATCATTAAGAACTCCCGTTACTATTTCCGGCACCTCGACCCGATAAGAAAGCAGACCAATCCTCTCAAGAATCTAAAAAGGTCCAACATACCTTGGCGCCAACTTTCCTGCTCATCAAAATCATATAACTCCCCTGATTTGGGAAATCTTCACAAACACAAAGTGCAACGAGCCGGAATTTCACTACTTTGATTTGCGAATATTTAGTTAACTTTACAATCCAAACAATTGGTTTTATAATGAAAATAAAACTCTTTTAAATAACGATAATAATGGTGAAATAGTTTTCAAATTTGTTTACAAAAATAATAAGTTTAAAAAAAGATCGAAAATGTGACCGGAATTCGTTTTCCGAATTTTCATCAGCTAAAAGTTATCGGAAACATTGTGAACTCTTTACCATAAGTATACACATTTGTAAATAAGTTAGTACATGTATATATGTGCATATTAGTGTATGTATATATGTATCGTACCTAAGTATATAAAGTTTAAAATTAAATTATAAATGTCACATGATTAGAAACATTAAGTACAAAGAGTACTTAAACATGTTTAAACATGTTTGAATGGAAATGAGAAGAGTGAACAAGGGTGTGGACATGAGTACATGAGGTAGAGGAGGCTACGTGAGGTGGCAAGAGGGTAGTGGAGGGTAAAGGATAAGGGCATTTAGGTAATTTACTTTTCTCTTGCTTGTAAATAGCCCTTCACTTCCTAAAAATTTTCCTCTTCTTTATTCTATCATATTTTCATAATCTCTTATCCTAATGGTAAATTCTTTTAGAGAAACCTTAGAAAATTCTAGTGGCTACAATTTTCGTTTGTACCACTTCTTCAAATTTTGAGCTTAGCCGTGTAAAAATATAATTTCTCAAGTCCAAAAATGCTTCTTCTTTTGACCATATCTCCTTCAAAAAAAATCCAAATTGAGTAAATTTTTTTTTAAATGGTCGAGAAGAGAATTTACAAGGATTTTCTCTATGACAACTTCTCCAAATTTCAAGACTAACATACCTAAAAATCCAAGAGAAGATGACTAAATTTTGCGTCCAGTTTTATAAATTCAACGTTATCCGAAGTCCCTCCACCTCTCCAAAACAAGTCCTCGTCTCACTTATATATGTCCAGGCCAATACATACTCTAATATGGCTAAGCCTATTTCTAAGTTTTAAGTCCAAGGATCAAGTTTTGCATATTTCTAAATTTATTTCAAGTTTTCGAAAAGATTTTGCAAATTTTCACTGAGCAAATTTCTAACTTTTGAAAAGATGTTACTTTTTCATATATGATGGTTTTGTGTTATTTATATATAATGTTAATGTTTGAATTATGATATGGTTTGAATGTATATGTATGTGGTAGCTTGTGTTTTAGCATTTGACTTGAATCGATGGATCAAATTGATGTGTTTGGATTTATAGTTGTGATCTTTATGATGCATGGTGATGATATGATTTAGTATTCATAATTTTGGATATGTGATTAAATGGTTTGGAAGTTATAATTTGAGATGTTTAAAAGGATTTGAGATCCATTTTGAAAATCAAATTGTTTACTAGTTTTGCTTTAGCAAATGTTCTGTTTTGCTTTATTTTACTTTCTAACTTTAGTTAAAATTTTAAACTCTTTTAAACTATGTTTTAAAAGTAAGCAAAAGTTAAAAATTGACATTTTGGATGGTAATTTAGAAAAGTAATTCTTAGTTATTATATCCATAGCGATAGTCGCTATGGATGCAGTTCGAGGAATTTATCGATTTTTGAGTTTTAAAAGTGTTTCTTTTAAATATTTTTAAAAAACCATTTGCAACCTAAATTAGTAAGCATATAAGTTAATTATTACTTACTTAAGTATATTTTGATAACTAATTAAGAATAATTATTTATTAATTTATTAGTAATTAAGCTGAGTAATTAGTAATTAATTAGTATTAATTAAGTAAGTTTATTATTATATGATTAAAGATGTTTTAATTAATGACTAACAAAATTAAGAGATGATTAAGTACTAATTTTTATATCAATCAAGTTTAATTATTTTAATTAATTGTTATTTTATTAAAGGTTAATTATTTAATTAATTGTTATTTAACTAATTGTCATTTAACAGGAGACTAATTATTTAATTAATTATTAATTAATTAGGGTATACTCATTAATTAATTAACTTAACTAAGATTAATTAAGGTTTAATTGTGATTTCATTTTGATTTAATTAAGATTTAATTTATAATTAATTTTTAATTTATAAATTAAATTTATATTTAATTATTAAAAGTTATTTTAAACTTTATTGGTTATGTTTAAGTTGGTTTCTTTTGTAAATGAATTCATTTTAAACCAAGCGATTCTTGTCTGTAACATTTAGACCAAATGAATGTGAATGAGTTATACTAAGTTGAATTGAATTGTATGGACGTTCATTTATCAGAATAAAACATCATTCTGCTAAATTGTAAGTTGTTTGATTGTATGGACATTCATTATTAGAATAAATCCATGTCTGTTATTTTTGTAACTTAGACATTTACTTATATGATTGATTGTTAATGGCCGATTCTCTTATATATATCTACTTGTAATGTAAATACAATGTTATAATTTGAAAAGTGAACTCAACTAAATGAGATCCATTGTGGTCACTAAGCTTCTTTTTTATTTTTAAGGTCAATCATACTTTTAATAATGGTTTCAAGTTAAGTAATGATTTTAGTAAAGGTGTTTTAAATAATTGTTTTATTTATCAAAGGAATCTAATTGATTAAGTATATTAAAGAATTTTTATTTTAAATAAGGATTATTTATAAAAGAGTTTATAGATGATTTAGATATTTATAAAAGAAGTTTGACAAAAGGGTTTTGAAAATTTATGAGGAAATTCTATAAAAAAAATTGAAAATTTATAAAGAGTTATAGAAATGGTTTTGTATATATATATATAAGAGTTTTGTAAATTGACTTGATGGTTTGTAAAGAGTTTTGTAAGTGGATTGGAATTTAAGTAAAGGAGATTTCATAAAGAAAAGAGATTTGTTAAAAGGATTTATTGAAGGAAATTTATAAAAGAATTTAAGATTTGTTTTCCTTCAACTGACCTTCTTAATTCTGGTGGTATGGATGTTCATTCCACACTTAAAGCCGAAGGAATATTATTTGAGGTTATCTTTATCTCTGATTTAAATAACATTTTATTTTTATCCTTTAATATGATTTTGAAATAAGAAATCTTTCACAGATGTTTTGTGAATACACTTAAGTCGGTGGGATAAGTATATGAATATTTTGATAAATATTTTGGAAAGAGATTTAAAATAAATGAAAGATTTATTTTAACGCTTAATGATTGCTATGTATAATTAAATCCCTGAATTTGTTGTTTGTTTATTTGATAGTTAAATAACCGACTATCAAATCCTGACCTATTTTGACTTAGGAAGTATGATTTTATATTCAAGTTCCTTAGTGAGGACTTGAACACTTGTTGTATACTTTCAAAATAATTGGGAATGAGTCAATTGGAAATTATCATTGCTGGGTTGAAGAGACCGGGATCAGATATGATATTCGAAAACCACTCTGAACCAACATTTGCATTCGAATAGAAGATATCTTGAAGATGATTAAAGACGATGCTTGTTGGAGAGCCTTTGGTTTCGTTCAAACCCAGAAGGAACTTGTATGGATGAATGCTGGCATTGCATTTCTGCCTGAAGTGTAGTGTTAGCATTCCAAAAAGGATTGCTAAATGTTAAGAGCATAGCCTCTCAAGTCTTACATTCCAGTAATGGTTAAAATATGATAGATGCAGCAGGGCCATGTGGATCGCACCTATTAGGGTATGATAATCCCTAGATCTAGTGTCGACATCTCTATGCATGCTTCGGGCCCATTTTTAGTTGTTGATTGCAACCAAGGGGTGATTATATTTGGTAGCACCTAGTTTAGGGGTAGGCCAGTCCTGTATTGGCAAGGGTCAAAAGGTTTTCGATCCCACTGTAGATTTTATCTAAAGGTGTACAGATTTTCAAAAGGTAGTGCATTAACTTGCCATTTGTTGGAAATCCATTCTCCAATACGAGCCTACAATTTTTGATTGCATATCTATTATTGTTGTTATGTACACATATCATAGCTACTTGGTTATTAAATACTTTACAACCTACACATTATTAAAATATCACTGGATTTTTATATAAAAGTATTTTGTTTATCGTAAGGTAAAAACCCATTCATGTTTATGTGCGGCATGGCCTTACGAGATACCCTTGATTTTAAAAGAGTTTTTAAATCGGTAATTTAGTTGTTTTGGGTTTACTCGCACCAGACCCATATCTGACCCGGAGTTTTATTTACTTTTTCTAAAACTCTTGGGTGCTCAAATTTGTATTGGTTACCAAGTAGTTTAGGTTTCCACGTATGCATTTTGGAGAGATTGGAGCAGGAGGCTTCATCGATAGCTAGTTTCTATTTTGTTTCCGCTGTACTATATGTATATTATATCAATTAGGTAGTGACAGACCATTATAACTATCCTAGGATAGAATCCATATTAGCAAGAATCTGTTGTATCTTTTTAGAAATGACTTCGTAAATTATTATCTAGATTAATATATGTTATTCTATCGCGTTGTGAGATTTTGTGATTGTTCTAGTTTCATCTTTTCTTATATCTTCTTTCTTTCTCCTAAAAATCTATTTTTTCGATGCTTGATTGTACGGCACGTGAATATCGTGGATGTATTAGTATTGACTTTTAGGGTTCAAAAAGGCAGGTCGTTACATAAAGTCTTCGATTGAAAATTCCAAATCCCTTTGCCTTTGATCAACATAGATTTTCTATCAATTTGAGCTTCCTTTATCCTTTTTTTATTACAGCAACCTTCTCCACAGCCTCTTGAATCATATCAGGTCCAAGCACTATGCAATCCTAGATTTTTACCCAAAACAACGGTGCTTTACATGTCCATCCGTAAAGAGATTCATAAGGTGCCATGCCAATGCTTGCTTGATAATTGTTGTTAGCTGAGAATTCCACTAAGTGCATATGATCCTCCTACAATCCTCTAAAATCCAAGATACATACTTTCAACAGATCTTCCAAGACTTCATTCGCCCTTTTGTTTGCCTATCTATTTGAGGATGGTATGCTATGCTCAAACTTAGCTTTGTTCCCAAGCTGCTTATAAAGCCTAAAAAATGACAAGTAAAGATCAGATCTTGATCACTTACAATACTAACTAAAACTCAATGCAATCAAACGATATCCCTTGAATAAATCTCTGCCACAGTTGCTGCATTCCTAGTCGGCTTACTAGAATAAAATGAGAGCTCTGGGTTAGCCGATCCATAATAACCCAAACATTTGCATTACCTTTTCTCGATCGAGCCAAACCATATATAAAATCCATTGATACTTGCTCCCATTTCCAAGTTTGAATCTCTTATGGTTGGAATAATCCAACTATTCTTTGGTGATCGCCTTTAATTTGTTGGCAGTTCACACATCGAATGACATAGATTGAGATATCCCTCTTTATCCCTATCCACAAAAATACCCTCTTCATATGATGGTACATATTGTTAACTCCAAGGTGGATACTTAACTTAGATTTATGGCATTTTGTCAAAACTTCCTACCTAAGACCATCAACATTTGAAAGGCATAACCTTCCATTCATCAAACTCCAACACTATCTATCTCAAAACACGAACATTGAACTTCCTCCACTCCTTAGATAAATTCTACCAGAAGACTATCTTCCCTTTATTTGCTTATAGTACTCTCCAGAAGAGTCAGAATAACTTCCAAAAGAGCACAAATTGCATTCCTATCTATAGTATCCGCTACCATGTTTGCTTTTCCTGACATATATAGGATATCCAACTCATATGCAGTAAGAAATTCCAACCACCGCAGATGCTTCATATTCAAATCTTTCTATGTGAAAAGATGCTTCAAGAACTTGTGCCGTGAAGAGCTCGAGCTTTTCACTAGCAAATAATTCCTCCACATCTTCTGTACAAACACAACAGCCTATAACTCCAAATCATGTGTTACATAATTCCCCTCATGAGGATTCAGCTGCCTACAAGTATAAGAATTGACTCTCCTGTGCTGCGTCAAACTGCACCTATTCCTACACCATATTCATATGTATACACAGTCGATCCTTCACCTCTATGTGAATAACTAGAACTAGAGCACTAGCCAACCTCTTATTCAACTCAATGAATGCATCCTCAAAGTTCGAAGTTAAAACAAACTTCTTGTCTTTCTTCATTAACTTTGTTTGGTTTGAGGCAATCTTATAGAAGTCTTATATGAACCTTCCTTAATATCTGATTAAGCCTAAGAAGCTTCAAACATCCATTGGAGTCTACAGTGTCTTCAAATCTCAAACAACCATTCCCTTTTCTAAATAAATCGAAATACCGTCCCCCGGCACAACATGCTCGAGAAACCTTATTTTCGATAGCCATAAATGGCATATAGAAAATTTAGCTTTTAAAACGCATTCCCTTAACATTTCCAGCAACACTTCCAAATAGTGTTTGTGTTGATCTACAGTCGTAGAACAAATAAGAGTATTATCTATAAAGACCAACACAAATTTATTGAACATATCTATAAAAACTTGATTAATAAAATCTACAATATAAGCGGGCGCATTGGTTAGCCCAAAAGGCAAAACCAAGCACTCATAGAAACAATCCGGTCCTCTTAATGTTGTTAAGGTTACACTATCCTCTGGTACCCTTAACTGGTTAAATCCTATAGCAAGGTCCAATTGGGAGAATACTTAAGCACTATGAAGTTGGTCAAACACGTGGTCTATATGGGGTAAGGGATACTTATTCTGAATTGTCTGCTTATTTAACTCATGGTAATCCACACAAAGACTTAAAGAACCATATGACTCTGTTATAAAAACCACAACTACAACTTAACTCGAGCGACTTGATCTAATCGGTCCTCTTCTCAATAAATCAATTGTCTAATCCCTTAACTCCTTCTCCTTTAGAGCCATTTTACGAATAAGTTGAATAACAGGTTTCCAACCTGGAATTAAGTCAATACAATCTCCCGATGTGGAGGTAGACTATTAGCTGCTTTAATATCATTTGGAAAACCCCTAACAATTTCTAACGATCCTAACTCTGCTTGTGAAGATTCAAAGGCATACATGAAACTACTCATTCGTTTGTTCGATTCATCACATGATACTTTAAAAATATTTCCAAAATTTTATTTTAAAGGCATCATCCTCCTAACATAATATAAGACAACACCATACTTTGCTAACTAATCCATACCAAGTATAACATCATACCCCTTAAAATCTAGGATAAATAGGTCACAAGAAAAATGATGGGCAAGGTAAGTACTGGGTATATCGTTACAAATCATGCACATAACAGTGGTACCTCCTATGGGGTTAGATAGGCATATAGGGGTTTCTGCAATTCTTGGAGAAAAGTTGAAATTTACTTACCGATTATAGAGAAATTAAACTATAGAAAGCCCCGGTTCAAACAATACTCGAACAAAATGCCATTAACAATTAAAGTAACTTCAAAAACTCCTTTCCCTTTCACATCTTTGAGGTTGATGGTTGAGCGTTAATGGCATAACTTTGCTTGTTGACCCTTCTTCATTAGCATGAAATCTTTCACCATATGCTATGGTTGGTGAATATTAAAGTAGAGTGTCTTTTGAACCATCGAAGAAATAGGTCTCGTCTGCTGTTGTTGAACTCCATATTTCTTATAAAATCTTGCAATATGACCCTTTTGATTATACATATTACAAATACGATACTTATATTTATTCCCCATAACCCTTCTCCTGACTTCCCTCCCACTGCATCTTCCCTAGATGATTGAACTTTCTTTTATTCCAGTTGTTATTATTACCACTAGGTACTGCTATCGGATTTATTTCTCAAGAACCTCAAACCTCATAGCCATATCTACCAAATCCACAAAAGATCCCTTTAAAATGGACATTCAGCTGCACCTAAAATCCTTCCCTCATCCCCATTATAAACATCTTATTTTTCTTAAAAGGGGTATCAATCAACTTCGGACCAAATCACGATTGCTCATTAAACTTGATTTCAATTTCAAATACTGACAAATCTCCTTTCTTAAGATCCAAGAAACTCCTATACATATAAGTCTTTCTTGTAGCGATCATGAACTAGTCTTCAAACACCTTCTGAAATCTAGCCCAAGAAAATCATCCTCTGGAACATCTATCGTAACATTGTCCCACCATGTTGCAGCTATATCTTGCAACTGCCAAAATGCTAAGAAATCCTTCTACTCGTCTAAAGTATCCTATCTCTTCAAAATATTTTCATAAGAACGAAGCCTAGCTTGGAATTCAATAATGGATTACGTGCCTTAAAGACTTTCCTCATAGATTAGTATAGTCTTTGCACAAAGCTGGAAATTTCACACAGGGCTGCATGGTTCTACCTCTTCAACCACTCTAAATCTTCCAACATTCGGGCTCGACCATTGGTGGTCGTGGTACCTGTAGCTCCTCTATCTCATCTTTTCCTATTATTCATTCTTACTACCTGGATATAGTAAGATAACTTTATAATACTTAGACAAGATTATCTTAATAAAACAGTACCAATCAAACATTGCAAAGCTTATCTAAATAATTCGAATATATATACAGACATATATAATTAGAAATACACGCTTTCATAGACTAAACTCATTCTAGGGTATTGCTAATCCTATCTCTAATGAATTGACCCAAAGCGAGGCCTAGGTGTTCGCTCAATCTAAGCTCTGACACCGTGTATAACGATTTACATTTCTTCCTCCCAAAGAAGACACTTTATACATTCTTGTATTCATGTGCTAATGATCTTGGTGTTCGGAACACAAGCCATTGGGGTAAAAAGAAAAGACAAGAAGAAAGAAACAAATAATATCATAATGTAAAGCAATCATATATAATAGAATATAAGATAGTACATATGGTCACTTCCAAAATGAAACATCAGAGTTACAACAGCACTAACTTCAGCCAGGGATAGTTATAACTGCTTACCTACACAATGCTAATACATAATATACATACACAGCAGAAATAAAATAGATAACTAGACAACGTCGGAGTCTTCTGCTCTATGCACCTCCAAAATGCATCCACAAGAACCTGGACTACTTGGCTACTCATACAAATATGAGTACCTAAGAGTTTAGGAAAAGTAAAAAAAATCGGATCAAACATAGGTCTAGTGTGAGTAAACTCCAAACAACTGAATTTTTATAATTATAAACCTTTTAAAAATAAAAGTATCTCGTAAGGCCACAACGCAATAATCACAGTTGGGTTTTTAACTTATGATAACCAAACCATTTTTATAAAAAATCCAGTGGTATTGTAATAATGACTAGGGTTGAAAATAAATAAATAATTAAAATAGCTGAAATGCGAGCATCTCACATTCCAACATATTTGGGCGTAACTAAGTCTATAAGGCATATATTGAAGGATACTTTCCATCAATGACAATGCTACTGAGATACCTCCTATCACAATACATCTCTAGATAAAATGTACCGAGGTCAACATGAACATTTTGCATCTTTGCCAACATAGGACCAGCCTACACCTTGCTAGATTGTACCGAATATGATTATTCCTCGATTGTGATCAACAGCCGTACTGGGCCTTGAAGCATACATCCAAAGAAATAATATCGATTTAGGTCAGGGACGAACATACCCTAATGGGTGTGACTTACATAGCCCTGTCGCATCTCCCATGTTTTAGACATTCTCAAGTTGTGAGGTTTGAGGCTATGATTGCCTTTTCTTTAGCAAATCCTATTTGAAATGCTAATACCGCCCTCTAGGAAATAATACAATGCCAACATTCATCACTACATGTTGCTAAGGATATAAAAAACCAAAGGAACTACTTCCACTAATCCAATTTGGAATCATCCTCAGGATTAGTAATAAGTGGCCCTTGCGCTTCAAAGATCTTCGTCTTTGTTTCCATCATCTTCATGATGTTTCTAATTTAAACACTTACGTTGGTTCGAAGTGGTTTTCGAATAGCTTCCGTCCCTTCGAGTCAACATTCGAAAATTTTAAACCGATCAAGTATCGATAGTGGACAACTCCACTATCTAGGTTGAGTATAGATTTGCATCTAAAACATAAGGCATCCTATACTTATCTCCACTTTCTGATTTCAAAGAGTATTATCCCTCAATTAACAATGAAGTCAGACAAATTAGAAAATTATCCTTGCCTCGACATACATTCTTACTTCTCGGGATAAAGACGAGTTTTCATACCTCAAATTTTGGTGTTAAGTATACATTGAAGCATCTTCTATACACTTAGTTAATCATGGCCCATTTATCAAAATTAACTCTCTTGTGACATTTCAACTTCTCTATCTCTCACCCAGAAAATCTGTTTCAAGATCTTGCAAATAGAGGATGGTCTACTCATCGACTTTTAATATTAAAGATAGTTGCTTTTGAAAACACATACAAAGAAATCCTTTGTATTTAAAAACAACCTTCGCTAAAGATAGTTGCTTTAAACAAAACCGACATTTGGAAATAAAGTGATTTAAAATTAAAAATTCTATTTATTTATTAATAATAAATAATTAAACCTTTTATTTAAATAATAATTAACCTTTTTTAAATTATAATTAACCTTTTATTTGAATAATAATAAAACAATAATTAACCTTTTATTTAAACGAAAACTAAATAAAAATTGTTGAAAATATTTTTAATATTTTAAAATTAATTTTTAATACTTATAATATATTTTAAAAATACTTTAAAAAATTAAAGTAGAAACTCATTTTAGTTTACACAAAAGTTGTCGATTTACGAACTGCATCCATAACGATTACCGCTATATAGACCATAACTTTTAAACATGTTTTGTACATCAAAATAGCCTTTAAATCTCTTCCTTCTATATTTAAATCACTTTAATAATTCTGTATAAAGGTTTGAAAACATAAGGTTAAGTTGATAACTTTTTAGAAACATTTCATAACCAAGGAAGTAAACTAGTTTTAAAATGCACGAGTTCTCGATATCGACATAAACCAGTTCAATTTCCATCCAACATTACATCATCCATAGACATAAGCACATACATATATATGTGTGAGTATCATCCATAAAGCAAGGAAATATCGTTACTTAAAAATTAATACTTAGGCACTTTGAATTCAAGTCATTAACAAATCATCACCTAAGTCATCTGCTTCCAGTGGGAACCAAATCAAACAATCATTACTTTCCAACAGATATAAACACAAGAAACTAACAGTTATCATTATAACTGATAATAAAATTTTAAATCTAGCTTTTTAAAAGTGTGATTTACTCATCAAAATCAACACAAACCAAACCAAAGCTATTACAACCTAACACCAACACACGAACTTAGCTTTTCTTCCCAAAGACTTGGTTTTTAAGGCCTTAGGGGTTGGAGGAAAGCACGACATAGGAGTAATGGGCTCGATCATGGTTGAGGAAGGTGTTTTTAGACTTGTTTTGGAAGGAAGAAGATGTAGGGAGGAAAATAAGTGTTTTTAAATATGCTTTAAGGATTTAAAGTGGAAAAAGAAGGGATTTTCAACTTAGAAATTTTGAAGAAGCCATGGAAATAAAAGGGAAGCTTGGAATGGAAGAAACAAAAGTTTGAAAATGAAAAGAATGAAAAATAAAGTAATGAAAAATGAAGTTATTTTCATATAAAATGAATAGGAAAAAATTACATTAATGCCCTTGATAATTTAAATATACCATACCCTCCACATTTTGATGTTACATCACCTCTTCCCCCTCCTTACTCCACACGCCACCTATCCCCTCCCACTTATCAACATCACTTCAACACTTTCAACATGAAATGATGTTACCTTTTACATTTTCTTTTTTCTTTTTTTATATAAAAGGAAATTCGAATTTACTTTATTACTTTATAAGTACCTATTTATTTCTTATCGCTTCTTATCTAAAGCATAAGTTATATATATATATATATATATATATATATATATATATCTGTGTGTGTGTGTGTTCTAGTGTACACTACATGTTCCAAAAACTTTTAGACAATGAAAGGTCGAAAACAGAAAAATGATTTCGTTCACATTTTTGATTTTCCTCCGAACTAATTAATTTTGTAAACTAAATTTTAAAAAAACTTCTCCATCATTAGTTATTATTTAAAAGAGGTCTATTTGACTTATAAAATCCATTAACAGTTATTTAAAAATATGTTAAATATTCGTATTTAAATTGGTTAAAATTGCAGGTTGTTGCATGAAATATCAAATTTAGCCAAGCACTTTTTAAATTTATTATAATTTTATGTATTATTATTTAGGTACATATTATTGAAGATTAAAATTACATACATATATTATTATATATGATAAGTTTTTTTTATTATTAAACTTATAATTGAGTAATTATTTTAATTGAAAACAAATTATCCAGTTAGATGTTTTGAGGAAATAACAACATTGTGATTAAATTAATATTAATGTTGTTATTATAATAAACAACATATTTAAAATTCAAATCAGAATCATCTAATAAAACATGAAATTTTATTTAATGCTACCGACATTACTCATGATAATACTATAAAAGATCTAGGGTATAATGAATTAAAAGGATTTTTTTTTTTAAATTTGCCCCTTCTACCCCACTTCCCGATGCATCTGATCCAACATAAAGAACAACATAGCGTGTTGTGATCCCCAATACATAAAGTTCATTTCCAAGCTTTTTTCATTTTATTTTAAGCAAAATATCAAAAGAAATAACTTGGTTTCATGTAATATGTTGAATAAATTCTGACATGCAATATATCATTAACACATAAAATTAATAATAAAAATTACTCTCTCTGAACTTATGATACATATATTATCCTTAATGATTTCTTTCAAATCCCGTTGAGGTGATAACATGAAGAAATTTATGGTACCATTAACGTGAAGTTTATTGAGCCTGTAAGTGCATTTCTTAAGTTCTTTCATTGATGTATCCATTGAGAAATATGACATTAATTTCGACTGATATTACTCAAAACAAAAATACACAACAAACCCCAAAATGATTCTAGAAAGCCTTTTAGTAAAAATTGAAGAGAACATCTCCTAATTATTATCTTCCTTTTGAGAATAGTCTTTTCCATAATATGAGCTTCATATGTTTCTATGTTACCTGCTACATCCCTCTTAGTTTTGAATATCCACTAATATCCAACTGTCTTCAAATATTAAAGTAGTGGGAGAAATACCATACTTTATTGGCTTATGTAAATATATACTATAAAATTATATTTTAAATCAACTTTTTAAAATGGATATCTTTTATAGATTAATTTTAGTTAACCGAATCATCTTCATCAATCTATTATTTTCTTTATGGAGAAATACTACATATTCATCAAAAATAGTATTTCTTAGCATTCAAGTGTATCACCTAAGTGGCATTGCACCTTAAGGCTATTAAGTTTGTTTTCCTAAAACATTAACCTTAACCGAAATAAAATTTTGTTCAAAGTTATATTATTATAGTTCATGATTTACTTCCTGTTCAATAAAAGCATAAAAAACTATACACTATCAAAAGAAGTAATGTAGCTGAATCTTTTTGTTGTGGATTTATAAAACTTATATAGCCTTTAAATACTTAGAATATCAATAAAGTATTTTCTATAATTAGTGCCTCATACTAGAATTTTTTAGTAAGTCAAAATAATTAATAAATTATATTTCTTACCATATCCAAATCAAAGGCTTCATTATAAGTGGTAGGGACATCAAGCACAACGTAAGATATTATATACTTTAAGGGATTCGATCTCAAAAATGTTTGAATGCACTGATAAATTAATCTTATTATTTCAAAACGTATAATAATAACCAAACTTGTTCAATTCAGAAATAAAACCAATCTGCCTAAATAATTGTACAAAATATAACAAATAAACCCAATAAAAAAATACTTGAGTTCTCAATAATAACTTAAGATGCCTAGTAAACTTTACTTTTACTACTTTCCACTTCTCATATAAATGCGTCATTAAGCATCAATTGGATTTTGGTAATTCAAATAACCCTCTTTTACGTATTCATGTATATCATATAAGAAAAATACTATTAATGACTTATGTTGTTTCTTTCATGCTTGACCTTTAATAAGTTCTTTATGACCTTTTTTGTTGTTATTATTACAATTTTTTTTCCAAATATGTACATGTTAACACTACAAGAAACAACATGAATTCTGACAGAAGCTTCCGATCGTCTCCAACGGCTCTATTATATAGGTTTCAATGGCTTCCGACGGCTAGCTATCTTAATTAATTTAATTTATCACATTATTTGAATTTATTATTTATTGAAGTTTGAATTTTAAAAAAAAAACTAATTTAATTCCTAAAAACTAAATAAGATATTTTTATTCAGTTCTGCGATTATGTGACAGTTTGTGGTTAATTAAATTAGTGTTTTTGATAATCTTTTGTTGTGTATTTCGATATTTAACTTTGTTGAAAATCAAACTCAAACGATTTATCGATATAACTTTCAATCCATTTGTTATACAATTTCAGTGAAATTTATGATGCATAACTGTTTTATGAATTTAAATATATTTTTTAATCATGGTATAAGTAATTATGAATTTTTAAATGTATTTAACATTATAAATTCATATAAAAGAAAATATTTGGCAGAAAAATAATTTTTTTAAAACTTATGTTAATCCAAAGTATTTTCGACCTACTTCCAAAATATGATAAAAAGGTAAATAAATTTAGTGTGCTGATCTCGATTCTCAAATATATCGTCGTTCGTTTGCATTCGGACTAATAACCTTTCATTTAAAGGCCAAACGATCTTCAAATGAGACGAAATTCAGGTCATATATGCTTTATTATGTATTTATCCAATTCATATGGCTAGAATCGAAAAAAAAGGAAGGAAAAAAATTAGGCTCTAAATATATCATTTTCCAAGGAGCATTATAACAATTGGTATGTATTGTTAAGACAACTTCTAAGAAAATGACCTGTTTGAAGTCTAAATTTTTTCCTATATGTTTTTTCCTAAATCCAAACACATGGTTCGATAAATACTTATTATATATGGTTTTAGTTTTGTCTCGTTTGAAAATTGTTTGACCTTCAATGAAAGGTCTAAGTTTGAACATTGACGAACGACTGTAAATTTGAAAAATCAAGTTTGATATCCTAAACCTGTTTATTTTCCTTTCATTTTTGACGTATACCCAAAATGCCTTGGATGGGCATAAGATTTAACAAATTTATTTTTTGGCTAATTATTTTATTTTATATGAATTTATTAAGTTAAATACATTTAAAATTCACAATTAATTATCAAATCATTAAAAGATTATTGTGTAAGGAATAAAAATAACCTTTTTAATATTTAGAAACAAAACCTGTTATTGTAAACTTTTTTTAGTTTTTATATCAAATTAAATTTTGATAATAAATTAAATTAAATTTTAAAAAAATTGAAAAGGTAAATATAGCCATCAAAAACCATCGAAAGCCGTCAGAAATATAGTCATCGATGGCCGTCAGAAGCTGTCAGAAAGTCGTTTATATAGTAACAGCCGAACTCATTTACTTCCTCATGTCCACTTTCTAAACCTTCATTACTAAAACTTAAACCCAAAAATCCCCTCAAATTCGTCTCTACCAGTCGTGAACCATCGCAATCCATCAAATTAGATTCTCCAACTGCCTATGCCTTCAATTTATCAATAATCAGGTGTATTTTTTCCCTAAACTAATTGAGTCAAATTGTGATAAAATTAGTGTTAATTTATGCGAATATTTATTGGTAATAGCACATTGATTGGTTATAATTATGTATGTTTTTATTAGTGTTTAAATCCAATAATTAATAATTAAGGCTAATTTGAGTTGATTAGTGTATATGTGTATTAATGTAACAAATTTAGTGTTGCATAGTATACGCGTTATTTAAAATGTCGGTAAATATAATTTATTTACATGATTCCTTATAGTTTATATATCCTTAATTATATGTAAATCTAGTTTACGTGAATGTTGTAATATATATAAACAAATTAGCGTATAAATTTAATTTTTTTATTACCGTGTAATAAATTGAAATCAGTGTTAGCTAAAATATGTTAGAAAAATAATTTTTTTTAGTTTTATTGGTTGAGGATTTTAAATAATGAATTAGTGTTAATGCTAATATAAACAAATTAATGCATAATATACTTTATTTTTGAAATCCCTTAGAGAGTTTTTGGCCCCTTCTAACAAGCATTGTATATGATTGCTATATATATATTCGTTTTTGTTACAAAACAGACATCAATATTCGTCCAATACAATATTTGACTGATTTTTCTGTGTATTGGAAAAGTTACAAACACAATAAAGTAATTACATTTTGTAAATCATTTCGTCTTAAATGGTTCGTAAAATTTTGATAGCACTTCATTTTTGTTCCTTGTGTACAAGCATTTGTGTATGATACAGGGAACAAAATGGAAGTGCTACCGAAAATTTGTCTGCTTTCGGTTTGCCATACGAAAAGATAGATACACTTTTAAAGGTTTGCACATTGTTTTAGAAAGAGGACATCAATCTTAGGAATTGTAGAATATGTAATCAGGAAATATACAAACCAAAGAAAAAAGAAGGGAAGGAAGTTTCATACCAGATAATGCATTACATACCCATCACTTCTATACTTCAAAGGTTATATGCATCTTCTGTAACCGCACCTCATATGAGATTATATGGTATGAGAATATAGGAAGAAAGCGCCCTAACACACCCATTCGATGGAGAACCTGAAAATATTGTGATAAGACTTATTCTTCTTTTGCAGCATAGAGCCGTAATGTTAGACTTTGATTTGTGTACGAATGGATTTTCACCATTCTCTCAATTTGGTTCTAAATATTCATATTGGCATATTATCATTGCACCTTACAATTTACCTCTAGGGATGCATATGGAAACTTCATATATGTTTCTCATTATTGTTGTCTCTGGCCCTATTGATCTGACATAAGGAATTAATATTTATTTACAACTATTGATTGAAGAGTAGAAAACACTATGGCATGTAGGAGTTGAAACATATGAAATTTCAGAAAAACTTCCCTTTATTTGCTTCTTTATTATGGATTATTAGTGATTTTTATGTGTATGTAATGCTTTTAGGTTTGAGTACGGTCGGTCATCCAGCTTGACCTTATTGCATCAAAGAAGCACGAGAATTTTCTTTACCACATGGGAAGAAAATTTCATGATTTGATTATCATCGATATTTTCTCCGAATTAATCATCCTTTTAGAAGAGATAGAAAAAACTATACAGTCATAGAGCAGAGATTGTACAACCACTAAGGATTTGGTCTAGGGAAAGAACATATGAACTTGTAAAAGAATATCCAAAGATACATGAATCTAGAGTACAAATTGAACCAAGTAAATTAACAATTCATGATTGGTGCAAACAAAGTATATTTTGGGATTTACCTTATTGGAAAGATCTTTTACTTCGTCATAATATTAACGCGATGTACAATGAGAAATACATGTTTGATAATGTGTTTTGTGCAATCATGAATGTTAATGGAAGACTAAGAACGATTTGAAATCAATACGTGATATCGAAGAATTATGTAAGCCTCCCAAGCTTCATATCAAACCAGACTATAGTAAAAAAAACCAAAGCATGCTATGAGTTAGGCAATAACTAAGTAAATTTTGTGTTAAAATGGGTGGAAGGACAAAGATTTCCTAAAGAGATTTCTTCTAATCGTCGTAGATGTGTTGACTTTAAAAAGAATAAGCCAAGTGGGATGAAAAGTCACGATTGTCATGTACTGATGGAAAATTTGTTACCTGTCGCTCTCAAAAAACTATACCCCATAAAAGCTTAGATAGTTATAATGCAACTTAGTTTATTTTATAAAGAGCTTTGTTCTTCTACGTTAAAAGTTGAACGTCTATGTAAACTTGAAGTACAGATCCCTGTACTGCACTAAGAGAAAATACTTCCTCTGGGTTTCTTTAATGTAATGGAGCAAATACCTATTCATCTCTTATCTGAACTACGTCTTTAAGGTCCTGTGCAATATGGATGGATGTACCCATTTGAGAGCTAATAATATTAAGTATATTAAATAATAATTTAATTACGTAAATAAAACTTAATTTGAAATATTTTTGAATAGGTACTTAAATCATCTGAAGGAAAGAGTTAGACAAAAAGCATGAGGTGAAGGTTCGATTTGCAAATCATATATTGAAGAAGAAGCTTCATTCTTTTTCTCTCATTATTTCATTGACCATGTGAACCTAAACTGTTCGGCGTAACGATGAAGGCGTTGAGCAAGATTCTTTTGAAGGAATGTTATCTATTTTTAGATATCATGCCGACTTGCTGGAAAATGTGTAGAACTATGGTTAGACGATAGAGATACCATGTAGCAAACACATATATTCTTCTTAATTATACTGAAGTTGCACCATCTTTTAGATAATATTAAGTACAATTCTAGATCTATGCATTTCCAAATTCATATTTATTTCAATTATACTTATAGATAATAATGCAATATATTATATATATGCAGTATTTACGAATCACAACATCCACACGATGATCTCAGTAAATAGTTCACTGACTGGTTTTCAAAGCACATTTATGATCCATAACACTGTGTACCCATCGAAGGATTGGAATATCTTGCATTGAGACCAAAAGAAATGTCAAGGCGTACTCAATATTATTCGTCAATGGATATAAATTCCACACCAAAGAATATGGTGCTGAAATATTAATTAACAATACCGATGTATTTATTAAAGTAGTTATGATTCAAATAATCATACAAATGATTTTTATGGCATGTTTATCCAGGTTTTGGAATTGACATATTTTACACGACCTACAAAGAAAGTTTTTTCTCTTTTGATACTATTGGTTCAGCAGTGTTCCAAATTCTGCAATCAATGTGCACAAAGATCATAATCTTATTGAAATAAAACATACCTTGTATTACCTTAAGTATAATCAGTTTGTACTAGCCAAACAAGCACTATAAGTTTATTATGCTCCGTACCATCTCTAAAAGAAGATAAAGGAAATTGGTTGACAGTTTTAAAACAAATGCAGGATTTACTTTTGATGGAAAGAATATTCCAAACGAGCAAACTAATCAAACAGATCTTAAGCAAAATAATGAGATAATAATTACCGATGATCATACTGATTTTGGGCCTTTGGACGATGAATCAAATGTTTTAGTAGAAGCTTTTGAGACTATAGAGGAAAACGATATGGAGTATGAAACCAAGTCTGAATTATAAATCGATGAAGGCTAATTATTAATGTATATTTTGATAGAAGGTAATTTATGTGATTATTAATGTCACATATTTCTCAAAAAATGATATGTTTTTCCATAACTAAATGATATGTTATTGCTTAAAAAATGAAATGTCTATGATAGATATTATGTGATGCTTTCCTCGATCTTTATAGTCATTGAGTTCTCCCACTTCCAACCAAAGAGGGAACGACACGGGAGGCGATTAGGGTGGCCTATCATAGCAGATGGAGCGTCCCAAAGTGACAGTGATAGTTAATGCGAGTGCATATTTATCAAATTTATTGCAACATCGTAAATAAGTTCTATATGATATATTATTCATGATTTATTAAAGGTCTATATCATATTTAATATAGGGGCATTGAGTAGGAGCCGTACGAAGTTGTTCTGGATAAGAGCAGAATGACTGATTGTTAGCCTAAGTAAGACCAGATTCCACCTCACATATTAGAGTGCATTAGGCGGGATTTGATTATATATATATATATATATATATTTCATTTTATATATACCACTTTACAGTTTATTGAGTAAGGATGAATGTATAACTTATTTGTTTTCAATGTGTAGGGGGCAGTAGAGCTACAGGAACCTGACGTTCTCTTGTGCAAAATTTATTGGATGAAGAAGATGCGAAAAACCTATCACGACACGATGTTGGGCATCAAAAATGGAGGGAAAAAGCCTGAATGGATGAGTACAAGCATAAGGAAAGCTTAGGTTGTTTTCTGGGATAGTGGTGAAGTGAAGATAAGTTTACTGGTCACGCATACTTATTAAAAAATTAGTAAAATTAGTATAATAATTTCATCAATTTATAAATGTCAAATATAATGTTAATTTTAAATTTGCAGCCAGCGTCGCAGAAGGACTCTGCAAATAGAAATTAAATCAGGCCACACACCGCGGAGGTTCGAAATCATTCTAGCGTTACCATCAAGAGTTGATGAATTTAGTAATTATGATTATAAATAGTTATTACATTGTATAATTATACATATATAATATTAATAAAAATTATTATTTCAAGGAATTGAGCATTGAGGCCCCATTTCGTACATGGATGTATTTGCTCGTGCTCATGTCATCGAGCATGAAAATGAAGATGGCATTGTAACATACACATGGCCCGACTACATACCACAACGGGCCATGGTGAGCATATTTTAGATAATAAGTTATTAATGATCACTTTAAATAATAAGATAAATAATTTAAAGTATGAATTTTAATTTTATTTGAAATTGCAGGAAAATATCATGCGAGAACGGGAGAAAGTTCTTTTTGGATCAGGAGAAGATTAGCTGACTGCTGAAGAGGAGAACACAATCTTTGACACAGTTATGGAGTCGACATCAAGAAATGGGCGTCATGGTTTCGAAAATCAAGAGGTAATGTTTATGTATATTATATTTTTGAATAACGCATAACATATTGATTTTATCAATCATAATGTATGAAACTTATACACTTTGATAAATAATGTTACAGGCTAGACGTAGGCAAAGCGCCACAAAAGAGCCTAAGACAATGTGGAGATTTAAGAATTGAGAGGTTGTGGAGTTGGAGGACCAGGACAAGTGTCGGACTGTGGAGCTGGCCAAGTTGCACGAGCTCCTTACCGCATATGTGTAGGAGCATGGCACATTTCCCTCATCAGGTAAATCAAGAGGTGATGACCAGGATTGGTAGGTATGGTTTTTTCTATTAGTGTTGGAGTATTCTACATATATGCTTGGATGTTTGAGAGTTGGATTTGTTGGTATGGTGTTTGAGAGTTGGATTTGTTTGATATGCTTGGATATATTTGAGATGGATGAGGTTGATTTGAGTTGTTTGATACATTTTAAGATGTTGGATGTGTAAGAAGTTGGTTTGAGTTGTTTTGAGAAGATGCTGGACTTGTTTAACACATTTTGAGATGTATTTTGAGATGTTGTTGGATGTTTGAGTATGTTATGAATTGTTTGAGTTTGATTTGTTATAAATACAGTTGTTTTGTTATTGTTGATTTAATATATGTGATTTAGGCTTTAATATATTTGAGTTATATATGTGAAAATGAGATAGTGATATATATTGGTATGTATGTGATGGGTTGGGTCTTCAAGGCTGCTGGCACAAAAAGAAACACCAGATTTTCGACAGCTACCAACAGATCGTTGACCAAATCTTTCCAACGACTGCTAATGGCTTCCAATGGTTTTTTTCAACGCATTCTAGTGGTTTTCGACGGCTACCGACAACACTTTGGACAACCCATAACCTACCATGTGTACACGACGAGCCATCATAAGCCGTCCAAAATGTTGACGTTAGCTGTCGAAAACAAATCGATGGAGCCATTGAAAAGCTGGTAGAAAGACAATCCTTTGATGGCCTTGTTGCCGACGATTATTTCCGACGGTCGCTGATGATTTTAAGCCATCAGAAATGATGTAGTTCATTGTAGTGTAAATTGTCTATCTTCTTTTTATCTTGCATATAATATGAAATATGCTCATTAAGAGACCAATTTATTAAGATTATAGTAACAATATCAAACTGATTATATTGTGAAGAAAGAAAATTTAATGCTAACTATATGAGCAAATTATATGAAAGCTTAAACTTTATTAACTTAAGTTTTAAACAATTAGTAATTTTTTGAATATTTTAACTTTTATGTTCCACTTACCTAGATACTTTATGGAATTCAGGCATTGCAAAAGCGTGCTTGTCTCCCTTTATCGATTTTGGCAAATCGCTTTCAATCTTAGCAAAAATAATCTTTAGAACTAGCTATCCATGTTGATGCTACACCCTTGAACTCCTACAAAATTCTATGCTTTATGATCCTCAGACTATTGCAATTTGAATAATCCCACCTTTCAATGTTCTTCACAACATAATAAGAACATTTAACTGTAAGGAGCAGATGTGTTCATCCTAAATGCCATCATAGATGCAAGGTCTAGATCCATGCAACTAAGAATATAAAATATATTCTTTTACTTACCCTAAAAGCCGGTCCAAAATGGGAAAATTGTTAAAATTAGCAGATATTCTAGTCAAATAAGCTGAACAAAAAATTAACATAATATGGTCATATAAAAAAATAACTTTGAATAATTACTAAGTATCTTTTCAAGATAGATAGCACAACATTAATACATTAGCTTTCGACATTGATGTTAAATGTAAATGGTATTCTTTTTATAATAATCAACCACCGGCAATAAATCCAAGTCAAATAACAACCATCTTTTGGGCTGATTAATTATTCACCTGGAATCTTCATAGTTTTCACATATTTATCATTGTGTATGTATGTAATTTTGCCAATTATTAGCCTATGCCAGTTAACATCCACATAAATACATATGCACAAATAACAAAAACCCTTCATGAACAGTCAAAATAAGACATGTTGCTTTAATCATGTTAAAAATGTTTGGCAATCATAATTAATTTATATAGAGACATCAAAAATATATTTAACAATAATCCTTTTAGGTTACCGTTATACTTGTATATATATATACACAAATTCATATATTTAATTTTGTATATTCATGCATGTATGTCAATGTATATTTGACCAAATGAATCATAAATGCCAAATTTTCATTCATCTCTTGTCTTAATTTATTATACCTAAGCTCTAAACTTTAGGAACAAAAGATACACATTATCATGGTTTAGGGGAAACAAAATATCTATCTATAGTTACTTAATTTACTACCCAATATCTAATTTGAATAGGATTGCTAAATTTTTATATATAACCCTGGATCCATTTCCCTTCTTTTGAAAATATTAAGCAGGTGAAAAGCATCTGAAACACCCCTAACCGAGCTGGGTAAAACCGGCTATGTTTTTTATTTTTAAGGCCTAAATTTTATGCATAGTTAATGTGCACCAAGCTACCAAATAATAAACTTCCATGGAAGCAATTCACTGAAATAACATTTCGTTTAATTGTCTACACATTTAAGCAATATTTTAGAATACACCGACCATTCTTTTTTTATATTGAGTATGTGTTCATATAGCCATTGAATTCACTAAGAAAAAATAAAAATGATAATAACCAAGGGTTCATTGTACAATATATCATTACTATATTCTAACCCGATCACATGCATTGCATTGTAGAATATTTATAGTGTTAGGTAAATATTGCAATTTTTAGTCTACAATATTTCTTTTTCTTTAATGTATCTTATATTATAAACAGAAACCTTAGTCAAAGAGGTTAACTTAAAGCATACTACGTGGTTCCTAAATTATACACCATTTAGACAACTAAGGCTATTAGATAACGGAGTCCTTTTCATCGTCTTCCTTCATACGTTTAATGATCAGTTTAGTTATGTGCATGACTCTGCTCACTTCTTACGGTTTTATCTTCTTCTCCTATAGTGTTTCACTCACTTGAGAAAATCCATTCAATGCACTTTCTAATTTTCATGTTGAATCTTCAATGGGCAAGACAATTGGTGTAACACCCCTAATTTTGAGTAACGTTATTTAGGATATTTAATTAGATAAATAAAATAACATAATGTATTGAGATAAGAAGAATGAGATTTGCTAATTGATAGGTTGTGCCTTAATTAGTGGATTAATAAGTTTGGTTAGAGCTTGAATAAGGAGGGATAATGTGAGGGGCAAAATAGGAAAAGACCTTATTTACTAAACATAAACCCTTCCATTCGCACTTCCTCATCCACATTCACTTGATATAAACTAAAGCAAACTAAGACCAGCCATTGCTAGGAGTATTAAGAAGAGAAAAGCTAGAAAACTAAAGGGAAATCTTAAGGAAACCAAATCTAAGCTCAAACCTCTGGTCTCTTTATCCAATCGAGGCAAATAATAATAATCCATCCCACTATTTGCTTATTTATTTTGATTTTATGCCTAAACCCAAAAACTATGTTGTTATTATGCGATGTTATGATTGACTGGTTAATTATATATTTGAATGATGAATTATTGGATTTATTATGAAATTATTTAATAGGTTTTAAGAGTGAAAACTTAGTTTTTGACATCCATTGACTTAAAATCTATACATAATGTTTATAATATTATTTTAGAAGTTTATAATATTGTTTTAGAAGTGTGTTTTTAATTTAATAATTTTCCCAACAAATATGAATATTTTATGGATTTCCTAAGTAAAGAAAATGATTTGCTTCAAGTTTTAATTATTAAAAATAATTAAATAAATTTTTGGTTCTGAAAATTTCATACGTTAAAGAATATATTAATTTCGATTTATTATGACTTTTGAGGATTTTTTCCCAAGTGCTATGATTTTATATTAATTTATTAGGTTAGAAAGGCTTAATAATTATATTTAAATAAGAATATAAATATAATTGCTTGCAAATTATTTTGGAAATTATAATTCTGATCTATAACAGTTTTTTGAGAAGGATTTGATAAAGAAGTTTATTATCCATTAGCAATTTGACAAAAGATTGGAGTTGGTGAAAAGAAATTGTTTTTTTTTTAAATAAAACAGTTTTTTGCTAATTACGAGATTGCTATGTCGTTATTAATCAATGTTGAAGTCCATCCATGCCGCAGCTATTAAGTCCTTGAGATTTTGATGCCGCATATTTTTATATCGGCTATAGTGATGCCACTAGTATTGCTTTCGAGAAAAGGTATTATGGAAATAATACTGTCTATTTTTATATCGGCTATAGTAATGCTGTTAACATTGCTTTCGAGATAAAGGTATTATGGCAATGATGTCGCATATTTTTATGTCGGCTATAATAATGCCGCTAGTATTACTTTCGTCGTAAAAGTAATAAGGCAATGATGCTGCATAACTTAATTTCGACATTATTCCTTTAAGGCCACAATGTAGCATATGTTTCTCTCAATAGTAATGGTATAAAGAGTATATGATGTCGTTGATTTTTTGATAGCAATTATGCCGCAAATGATTTCGGTGCTCTTTGTATAGCGGCATTGTAGCCCAGCTTTTTGAAACTAATATCAGAAGTTTTAAGGCATTGATGTCGGAGATTATCAATGTCGACGTTCCCCTATTTACAAGCTTAAAAGCTTTATACTATACAAACCTTATACTTTGTATTTCATACTATGTGACATAGATGATATTGGCCTTATGATTTTGTGATTTATAAATCCGAATAATTTATATAGCTTTAACACAAAGAGGCCCGACATTGTATATGGGTCATATTGATGCTGTAATTTATTGATTTAATGGTTTTATTTTAAGAGGCTTGATCGCCTACAGTTTTGAGGTGCGATAACCTCCAATTGATTTAAGTGTTAATGAAAGCTATTTCATAAAAGCATATCTCTTGGCATAATATTTTGGATAAAGTAAAGGGCTATGATTTCCTTTTTTAAGTATGATTTTGATGTGCACGTAAATGTGCATATTTTTACCATCATGTTTATTCTTTTTAAATTAAATAAATGATCATATTGGGTATTTTAACTTGTTTTAACCAAAATCTATATTAATTCCAAATTGTCACATATCCATCTTCATATAGGGGCAAAATGGTCATTTGTGTTCATATATTTCTTTGAGAAAAATTAATTGGAAATTTATATATATTTTTGTAGGAATTTGGTCTCAAATAGGAGTGGTTTCATGAAGAAATATGCATGCACAAAGAATATAAAAGAATGAAGATGGAAATAATTCAAAGTGAAGAACATGGAGGACCCCACCTATCCACCACCTTAATGTACAAACTAGAGGCTAATGCACATGCTTATGGAATTAATGGCTTCGTGTACACTTAAATGGGGATTATGACATGCTAATGATTACTTGGTGGCCACACTACCTCATGAGCATTTTACGCATTCCCCAAAAATATGAATTAGGGTTTCATACATGTATAAATACCCATATGTTTCATGTAACCTCTTCTCTTACTCTCACTTAGTCTTTCTTCCTCTTCATTAGTTTAGGCTCAAAATAAAAGAAAGCTTCTCTTCTTTTTCCATGGCTACTCAGCCATTTTATTTTATGTAATTTTTCTTTTTTATGCAATGTTAATAATTGTTTCTTTTTAATTACATGTTCATTTCCTTTTATGCAAGTAGTGTAGATTTTCTTTTATGCAAGTAGAATAGTTCTTCTTTCCTTTTGCTTTTCCTTTTGCTCTTGTTTTTCTTTAATGTTGCATGCTATATTTGTTAATCAAATGACAAATATGAGAGGCTAACCCCCTTCAATTTAGGGGGTAATGAAGCTCTCTAATTATGTAGCTTCAAGTATTTGTTAATTCATGCTCTCTTTAAGTGCTTAATGATGATGATAGAAATGGTTTACTGGTTGTTTTTGCTTTGAATTTGATAGCCTATATTGTTGGCACCAAATAGGCTATGCTTAAACAATCACTAACACTAATTGCCTCTTCATCAAAATATGATTATGGCAAAAGAAATTGATTTGAAATTAAAATTTGATGGTCTATATTTCTAATCAATAGTTAATAGGCCATACTTAAAATAAATTTCATTTTCATTTTCTTTGTCAAGATGAAAGTTAGTAAGTGCTTTAAGGGATGTGTTATAGTTTGATGGCTTATGTTGGCTAATCAATAGCACAAATATGTTATACTTATGATAAGAACATCAACTAAAACACTAATGACCGTAAAAGAGAGATCATGATTTCATATATGTTTAACTATGTGATCTAGAAAGTGGATTTATTCTCTAAATTGTCATTTAACTATTATATTTGCATCTATTTTCATTTAGTTAGTTAGCAAAATTTATAATTCTCTAGCTTAACTTTCACTCGACTTTGGTATAATTTGATTGAATAGAATTCAAAAATCATCAATTCCCTATGGATCGACCCGTATTCGCCACGTGCTACATTCGTACAACGTGCGCTTGCGGTTATTTTTAATTTGAAATTCGTTCGACGGTTTTCTAAACCGATAGAATTTTCGTTGTTCGAATAGATTTCAAGGGTTAAATCAATTATAAAGAATTATGTTCTCAAGGAAATAAAAGGGTATTTAGCCTAGGATTTTACTAGAGATATTACTGTTCTTATCACCTTTTGATAAATTATGATAGGGTAAATTGATTCAAGTATTATAAAATAGAAAACCAGATAATGGGACTGGTGTAGTGCCCTGTACTTTAACTTTTAGCCTATAATTGATATCAGTTCACAATTTTGGTGCATAAGGATTTGCTAAGGGTAAAACTAAAAGTGGGTTTACGAACAAAAATGAATATATAACTTAGGTAGATTATTGGTTAGCCTGCAAAACCATTAATTTCATAGTTGTAACCCTCTGTTATTTGGCACTAATTATTTAGTTAGTTAGTTAATTAATTAGGCTCCAAAAATAGAATTTATGCAAACGATGGAATTTGATAATGAAACTTGCACCGTTGCATTCGTGGTGAAATTCTAGGCAACTTTCATATTTAGAGTTTGTGATCGGAGTCCAAACGAAGAAGTTACTGATAAAAAATGAATTCAAAACGGAAATAATTTGATTAAAATAAATTGAAATTTGTATATTAATTATAAAGGGCCCATAGGTCGACCGTACATTGGAGCAGTCGACCTCTAGGAAGGGGGCGGTCGACCGCTTCATGTGTGTTGGCTAGGGTTAGCCTAGGCCCAACCTCCCGGATTTAATATATTTCGATTTGATGGTTGAGGTTGATTCTTGCCTTCTCATTTTTTCATAAATAAAGGAATGATGCTCTGCCATTTATTCTTCTCCACTTTTTTTCTAAATTATAAAAATAAGATATTTATATATATATTCATACAAATTGGAGAAGAATAGAAATCTAGTAAAAAGGAAAATAGAAGAGAATCAACCATACGCGTATTTGAGGTGATTTATATATGTTAATATATTTGTATCTATTTTCTCTTCCAATCCCCAACCTCTACTCATGTTTGTAATTCTAATACACACACACACACCCTCCTTTTTATACATATTTCTTAGATTAAAAAGGATTTGGAGATGAATTTAAGATTCTACTTCAGATCTGGAGATTTGGTTCGCTTTTAAAAGGTGAGTGTGAATTTTCATATATTGTCTATGATTTTAAATCTATTACATTAGCATACATTTGATTTTTATGCTTAAATCAATTTTATTTGTGAATTGCATGCTCAAATTAGGGTAGAAAACTATTGCCTACATATTCTTATTTTAGATTTAATTTGAAATATATTTACCCTTAGATCTAGAAATCAGTCCTAAAGATTTTAGAACTTGAATGTTGCATATTTTTATTCCAGATCTGTACTTGGGTGTAAAATAAATTATTTGGATTTTGCCCAATTTTTGATAGGTTGTAGATTTTCAATAGTTTAATTTATGGGTAGACCATCCATTTGATTTTTATGATTTTTTTACCTTTTCCACTTTTCACTCAAAAGGCGACGTTTGATTTAATAAGGAATATCCAAATTATCCATTCCTTGTAATTTCAGACAGAGCCAATCTTCCCCCTTTGTGTTAAACTACTTTATGTGAATCATAGTCGAAAAGCTTTCTAAGGAATCCAATTCCAGCAAATTAAATATGGAAAGCATATTTTGACTAGAATATGCTTGGATACAAATAGGTTTTTTATTAAGTGGTTTATACGTATTTATTGCGTTAATAAATAAGAATAGTGTTTATTCATGCGTTATTTATGCATAACGTTCGTTAGTTGTTATTATATTAGGGAAACAAATATTTCGAATTAGGAAATGCAGTAATTCCTACTAATGAGCTATAAATTAGGAATTGCTAATAATTAATAGTAAAATAAAAGATTGTAACCCAATTAATGGGTAATTAATGAGAAATAATGGATAGTATTAGACAAGAGGTTACAATTGGTTAGTATGGGAATTAAAGATCGTAACTCAATTAATAGGAAATTAATGAATATGAATTTGAGAGTTACAATTAGTACAGACAAATGGATAAAAAGGGGCTGGTAAAACTAAATTAGATATATGAAATTAGTAATCATACGTGAATGTCTTAGGAAATGTCCATTATGATTTTATGGACAAATTGACATTTATGAGCATTAAAAAAGGGATTTATTAGTTGATAAGCATTTAAGGTAAATCATATTCTCTTAGATAAAAATCGAAAATAGTAAGCTAAGTCCAATATCAACCTAAGATTATATAAGTAAAGAATTAGGATGGTTAATTGGACTTAGTAGGTAAGTGATGTGAGGTCAGTAGAGTCAGTCGACGGAAGACTGCCCTTCACTTTGAGGCCACCGGCAGCCGAGTGCACTTAATACTGATGTGAAATATCACTAGTCCTAGGACCCGTGATGGCGGGAGAGATTGGATCTGCTTTCTTAATTGAAAAGTATTAAATGATCCAAATTTAGAATTAGGAGTGCCGAGGGATATCTCCATAGGGATTCGCTTCAGGTTTGAGGTATTAAGTGATTGTAGCATCCGTCTCTCTCCTAAAAGGAAGTATTAAGTAAACTAGTGAGATTCTAAATAAATAAAGATATCTCCATAAAGGTTCACTTCAGTGTTGAGGTACCAAGTGGCTATTGCAGGACCCGCCTCCCAACCGAAAAAGTAACCAAATGAGATTCCAAATTTATAATTAAGAGTGATGGTGGATATCTAGAGAAAGGTTCGCTTTGGGTTTGAGGTACATGTGACTGATCTAGGGTTTGCCTCTCTCCTGTAAAAGATGTACTAAGTAGCCAGATGAGATTTCCAAGCAATGTCGGCTAGATAGTACCAGTGAAGATTCCGCCTTGAGGTTAGATATTAAATGTTAAAAACCTACCTATAAATAAGTATTAAAAGGTTAGAGGTCTGCTTAGTTATTGTTAATAAGGTATTAAGTGGCTTGAGTATAGTCTCTCACAATGTTAAAAATTTAATTATGGTAGATTAGTGGTATGATTATTATAAATTATAAGGCCATAAATAGTGGTTAAAGGTCTCTGTAGATATGACTGGTTGACCAATAATAACGACGCTAGAAGTCCACCTTCGGAATAGGTATTAAATGATGTTCTCTACCTCGATTAAGGTCTTAAATGGAAGATTTTGCCTATTTCTCTTTTAAAAGTGTTATGTGGTGATAGTCTAAACCCACTTCATATTTAGAAATATTAAGTGGAAAATGTATACGGAAGTATTGGACGAGTGATAAGGCTTCATCAGTATTTCGTACCTTGGGAATGGGTGGTAAATAATCGTGTGTGCAATGCAATGTTCGATTAGAATTACTAACCTTAATAGACATAACAATTAAATGGAAACTAATCGGTATAAACTTATGTTATGGACAATTTATAGATTTTTCAATCATGAGAACGTTGTTCTGACCCCCTCCTCATTACAAAACATAGGATGGGTTTAGAGAAACAGATCACTAAAGCTGGATGTTTATAGGTGTTGGTGAAGTCTTCTTTTCTCTCATGCTCGATGATGATGTGACAATTTTTTACAGGAATACCATTAATTCCAAGGTAGTAGTCATAATTAGTATTCTTATCCTATTATTATTTCGACTATGAGTTTATATTTCTATCAATCTATGATGATGCTCATGCTTATTTTGAAGATACCAAATCCGAGGATCTATGCTTTGATGGACTTGAGTTTCAATTTTCGATGAAATTTTGGCTTTTAAGGTATGGGTTGTTACATTTGGTATCAGTGCCTAGGTTAATCAATCAGATGAAGTAGGATAAATTAAGAGGATGTATTTGTACTTATCTAGTATTATTATATTTTTACATTAGATTCTAAAAATTATGACTATGGAAGTAGTGGTAGTTCCACTATAAAGGAATAGGCATAGCAACTATGGATTGGAAACATCTTGGAGTTAACATTTTCACGTCGTTCCGAAATACCCCATGAAGTGTCGGCAATGTGTAAGCCACTGTTGGTAAAGAGCATGAGTACGACATATGGCAAAATCCTAAAGACAGGAGGTGTTCAATTTGAAGGTTGAGATCCTAGCTACTTTGTGATTTTGGATTTTGATGATGAGTTTCAGTCAAAGACACACATTTATTCTAGATGAACAAAAAATTAGAGTTTGTATGTCACAATTGTCCTGAGGCAAGTTTTTGCTAGAGTTCATTCATTGATCAACTTTTTGATGGCAAATCAGATTTTTATTTTAATAATCAATTCCTTAGTCTAAAACCCATGAGAGAATTTTTATAAAATATATTTTGGAAATGCGTTAGTTTCTATAAAAGGGTTTTCAATGGATTTCTTTCCCTAATGATTTAGTTTGGAAATTTTATTTTGGGAAAATTTTGAAATTTTAATTTTCAAAAAAACATATATACCACTAAGTTGGTCGTTTTAAGAAATTTTCAATTTATAGAGGATTAATTCTTGAAATCCTTAAATATATATATATATATATGTATGTATGTATGTATGTATGTATGTACGTATGTATGTATGTCAATAAAGGCTTGATTTTGATTTTTTGCAAGGAAATAGTTTTTTAGTTTAGGAAATTTGTGTTTTAAAAAGGTTTTTGAAAACCTTGATATATATAAATATATAAGTTTGATTTTTAAGTATGGTTTTGATATGAAATAGTTTTAATTATTTTGAAACAAGTATAAATGAGCATATATTAAGCTCGACAATTTTTTGGTTTATCAACTCGAGGTTTTCAAAAATTCTCTCTTTAAGGTGCAGATAAAATAGGAATGACATTCAATTTTATTATGGTATATAGTTTGAAGAATTGTTGTACCATCAACTATTGGAAGAAATGTTTCTGTGCGAAGTAGGAAGAAAATAGCAGTTGGAATATTTTTAGATTTTTGGAATTATTATCAGTCGCAGCAGTTTTATTGGGACTACTGTGAATTGCCAGAGCATGGTTCAGGAATATCAAAATTATCCATTCCTTGCGATTTCAAATAGAACCAATCTTTCCTCTTTGTGTTAAACTAATTTATGGAAATCATAGCCGAAAATATTTCTGAAGAATCTAATTTTAGCAAATTAAATAAGGAAAGCATATTTTAGTTAAATATTTATGACTGGAATATAATTGGATAAGAGTAGATAGTTTTATTAAGTAGTTTATACATATTCATTGCATCAATAAATAAGAACAACGTTTATTTGTGCGTTATTTATGCGCAATGTTCATTAGTTATTAATATATTTAGGGAAGCGAATAAGTAGAATTAGAAAATGTAGTAATTCCTATTAATGAGAAATAACTAGGAATTGCGAATGGTTAATAGGAAATAAAAGATTGTAACCCAATCAACAGGCAATTAATGGGAAATAATGGATAAGATTAGATTAGGGGTTATAATTGGTTAGTGTGAGAATTAAAGATTGTAACTCTAATTAATGGGTAACTAATGAAAATGAATTCGGGAGTTACAATTAGTAGGGGCTAATGTTTAGAAATTGGACCGATATGGAATAGGTATAAAAAGGTTATTAATTTGAAATTTGTAATCATACATATGTCGTAGGAAATGTCCGTTAGGATTTTATGGACAAATTGACATTTATGAGCATTATAAGGGGCTTTATGTGTAGATAAGTATTTAAGTAATATAATTGAATTAAATAAAAGGGGAATTAGTAAGCTAAGTCTAATGTCTACCTAAGATAATATAAGTAAAAATTAGAATGGTTAATTGGACTTAGTAGTTTAGTGATGCGAGGTCAGTAAAGTCACTCGATAGAAGATTGCCCGCTCTTCACTTTGAGGCTACCAACAGTCAGGTGCACTCGCTACTGATATGATATATTACTAATCCTAGGACCTATGAAGGCATGAGAGGTAGAACTTTCTTTCTTAATTGAAAAGTATTAAACGGCCCACATTTGGAATTAGGGGATGTGAGGGATATCTCCATAAGAGTTCGCTAATTTGAGGTATTAAGTGGTTGTAGGGTTCGCATCTCTCCTAAAAGGAAGTATTAAGTAACCTAATGAGATTCCAAATAAATAAGGATATCTCCAAAAAAAGGTTCACTTTAGTGTTGAGGTATTAAGTGGCTGTTGCAGGGCTCGCCTCCATACCGAAACAAGTAACTTAATGAGATTTCGTATTTATAATTAAGAGCGATGATGGATATCTCGGGAAGGGTTCATTTCGGGTTTGAGGTACTGTGTGGCTGACCAAGGGTTCGCCTCTCTCCTATAAAAGAAGTACTAGGTAGCCCAATGAGATTTTCAAACAATGTCAGCTAGATAGTACCAATGAGGGGCCCACCTCGGGGTTAGGTATTAAATGCTAAAGATCTACCTATCAAGAGGTGCTAAAAGGTCAAAGGCTCGCCTAGTCCTTGTTAATGAGATGTTAGGTGGCTTGTGTGTAGTCTCTCACATTGCTAAGGATTTTAATAATGGCAGATGCATTAGTGGAATGGCTATTATAAATTGTAGGGCCATAGATAGAGGTCAAAGGTCTCTATAGCTAGGACCAATAGATCATTAATGATGATACTAGAAGTCCACATTGGAAATAGGTCTTAAATGATGGAGTCTACCTTAATTGAAGTATTAAATGACAGAGTGTGCATATTTCTCTTTTAAAAGTATTATGTGGTGATAGTAGAGCTGCGCTTTAAATTTAGTAGTATTAATTGGCAAATGGGTATGGAAGTGTTGGGTGGGTATTACACGTCATTGTATCCCACTATATCTGAACTGATTGGACAAGTTAGATTCAACCGTCATCAAGGCCCGTAAGTCCAAAGCGATGACTTTAGGGTTGAAACGTTAAGTACATATGGTAATATGAAGCCCGGATCGAACGAAATCAAGAGATATGCTATATAGAACATTTTAAGTATGGAATATAATTCAATATAGAAAAAGGATCGGCTATAATCCCTCTCAATCATTGGAATTATTCTATTTAAGCCAAAAATGTGCAATTCAATAGAAATTAATCGATATCTCAAAATCTGCAAGTCCAATACATATGAAACTTTAGGACAAGATGTGTGAATCCTAAGGAGCCTACCCTAGGGATCGCATTTCAAAAATACTAAGCAAGGGGGATTGGCCCGCTCCCTCCATAGGGGTCGGCTAGAACTAGGATGCATAACATATTGCAACAACGATCGAGCGATAACTCAAGTTCTACTAATACAGTTGGCATGAAACTTAAAGGCTAAGCATATTACAATATAGAGAAGTTGCTGTAGGGATCAGAGCCCAAATTCCTTTAAAGTAGGGGTCGGTACCGATCCCTATTTCTTTGGATTTGGGCCATGTGATCCCAGTTGTGGGTCTATATAGTTTTGGAGATCCTTCTGGTGAATTTTCAAAGAGATATTTCATTGTCTTCCTCTATAAATACAGGCTTGATTGTTCATCTTTGGGGTTTTGGATGCTGCTAGTTGCTTTGTACTCTATTATAGCTAAGGATTTTTATCCGATGCCTATTGTACTTAGTTTACAAAGTGACCAATAAATCTATCTGTTCAAAGTGGACGTAGGCAGGTAACGCCAACCACTATAAATTGTTGTGATCTTTTTATTACTTTGATTTTCTGTTATATAATTGCTTGTTTCCACGTTTTTCATTTTATATTTTTCATTTATTTTTCTACGAAATCTCAATTGGGTTTTTGTGCTAATTTTTGATGTAAATATTTTGGTGGTTTCACTGAGAATGAAGGTTGTCAGCTTTATTTGGATCCTTTTGCTGCTACTGGATTGCATAGATCCTTGGAAGAGATCCGGAATTATCTTCAAGTAGTTTATCCATTCTATTCAGATCTACAAAAGTCTAAGGAGATCTATCAACAATGGTTAGGAACATCATATCTACCTTCAAAATGCAGAAGGAAACGAGAACAATAGCGTCCATCAAGGAGGCTTGAACAATCTACCAGTAGATGTGAATGTTGTCGATCCAGTTGATGTCCAAAATCCAACCGGTTCCATCAAAAGGGCTGATTTTCAGAATCCGATGAGAAAGCTAGTGGATAGCCACCGACAGTTGAACTAGCAAATTCAAGCCAATATCAATTTAATGAATCAAATCAGAGATCAGAAACGTAGGAAAACTAGGAGAGACCCAACCCCTATTCTACATATGAGAGCTCTACTTCGTTAGATGATTATCACATGTGCAGATGTTGCAAGATTGATGGATATCATGCAGAAGCTTCTGGACATCAATGAACAACCCATACTGAGTTGTCGGCTCCCGACCCTCTATAGGGATCGGTGCTGATCCTTCCTCCAGAGAAGGAACTATCCCTTCTCTGGTAGAGCGCGAACTGGAGTCGCCGCAGTTGATTTGGTGGGGTTTAAGTGGATGCGACTAGTTACTTCCCTAGAATGATGGTTAAGTGAACGCACGTGATATGCATCGAGAGGATGTTGAGCTAAGAAGGTGTGGTATGGCCTGTTGACATTGACCAGACCAATCCCATGAGGTGAAGCACGCCTAGTGCTTGGCTACAACTATCCAAACGCCGAACTTTGTCTGCTACGGTTAGACATCTAGTAAGGTAGAGCCAGGGCTTGACCAATTATAATCGGGGGATCTCAAGAAGCCATACCCCATTCGTCGGTAATATCCAACATGCAGAGTACCCAAGGAGGTTCAGCATGCCTGCCTACGAGGGAAAAACTAAACCCAAGAAGCACATCATGATATATGAATGGCTGATGATTCCGCATGAACTAATAATGCAACAAAATGCTGATGTTTTCCTATTACTTTCTCTGGCATAGCAATGATGTGATTTATGAGATCACCCCTATGGTCAATTCTAGATTTAATGATTTAGCAACAAAATTTATAGAGCAGTTCTGTATATATGCAACTCGCCCCAACATGTAATGTCCTATCCAACGTGATCCAGACTCCAAGAGAATTGCTGAAAGACTATTTAGAGAGATTTCATGTAGTCATCATAGAAGTCGGTAATCCAAATGACCATTCAATACTTATGGCGGTAACAAGAGGGATTGACCCAGAATCTGTCTTTGGCGATTTGTTAGCAGCAAACCGCCCTTAACGTAGGAGCATTTTTATGAAAAAGCAGCTCAATATTTGATGAAAGCGGAAGCTAGATGCTGTGCCAAAAATGATGTTTTGGGACTGAGTGGAGAGGGAATGAAGAGTAAAATTGCAGTGAAATAGTTTGGCGAGAGTTCCAGAAAAGTTCAAGTAAATGTTCAAAATAAACCGAATCAGTAAAAGAAAGGCGGTGATAGGAACCATGAGCGAAAGAGGCATTCTGAAAGAGGAAAGCCTAGGGTTCCAATGTATGGTACCTACACGCCACCGAATACATCTCCAGAGAACGTCTACTTATCTACGTGCAATACCATGCAGTATAGGAAGCCACCTCCGAAAGGTTCGATGGAGAAGCTGAAACAAACTGGAAAATATCGTAGGTTCCACAAATGCTATAGTCCTAACAAGAATGAATGTAACCATCTGAGATATTATTGAGAAAATAATTCGGGAAAGAAAACTACATCGGTTTGTTAAAGCCAAGTTGGACGGCGGGTAGAGGACATCCGACCCAAACCGAGGATAAACGCCTCACATGGCTAAGGAGCTTGCACAGATTGGTGGAAGATTTGTGATCAATATAATAGTCGGAGGACCGTGTCCGGCTAATAAGAGCTGGCATGAGATGGAGTGCTATGCTAGCATGATCAAGCATTTGAATTTTTAGTGTTGTTGAAGTACAAAAGATAGGGCTCCAGTAAAACAACAACGTACAATGGCAGGCAACATTGTATTCAGAAACAAAGATGCAAACAAGATGGAAGCACCGATGGTCGACCCAATGGTTATTTCGACCATGATCGGCCTCGCCTTGGCGAGGAGGATCTTGGTTGATTCTGGAAGTTCCAAATATAATTTTGAAAAAGGATTACAATCAGATGAGGATGGAAGCAAAAGACTTGAAACTATCTAAAGCTCGCATTCATGGCTTTAACGGTGTTGTGACCGAAGTTGTTGGTTATGTTGAATTTCCCATGGAATTAGCAGAAGGTGACTATAGGAGAGTGCAGATGTTGCCATTTGTTGTCTTGGATGTTGGGTCTTCGTACAATTATTTTATGGGCCACCAGCCCGAGCTGAATTTCGAGCAACTCTTTGCCCTATGGTTTTTGAATTTGAAGTTCCCAACCTATAACAGTGTTGGAGTTGCATGATGATCAAGCAACCAGACGTGTCTTTTATGTGGCTGGATTGAGCGATGCTCAACGGAAGGAGAAAGGTAATGGTGTGGAAAAATCTCTCCGCATCCAAGCCACCAAAGATTGAAAATGAGGGCCTTGGCTCAGATTCCACAATCGTTTGTATTAAAACATAAATCCGAGGGATAACGAGGAGGAGCCCAAAGAGGCCAAGATTACACCAGCTGAGCTGACGATCGACGTTACAGTCAACCATGACGACCCATTACGGGTTTTGAAGATTAAATCACAACTCATCCCTCTGATGATGAAAGAATTTGCTGTTTATTTCTAAGCGAATCTTGATGTGTTCGCTTAGACTCATTCTAATATATGTGGGATCTCGCTTGCTATTACAAGCCAGACATTAAATATCGTCCCGAAGCATGTCCTAGTGAAACAGAAAAGTCATGGCATGGATCTAGAGAGATCTAATACCCTTAAAGAGGAGGTGGATAGGCTCAAATGCAATGGGTTCATTTTCGATGTTGCCTACCCTAAATGGGTATCCAATTCTGTACTTGAGAGAAAGGTGAATGAAAAGTGGCGGACATGTGTTGACTATTCGGCTTTAAACAAAGCATGCCGGAAAGTCGATTTTCATCTTCCAAGGATCGATCAACTGGCAAACTCAACCGCAGGATACAAATTGCTATCTTTCATGAATGCGTACCTCGGATATAACCAAATCCCGATGCTCATTCCCGATTAGGAGCACACCAGTTCATTGCTGATGTTGGGTGGTATTTCTATGCGGTAATGCCATTTGGATTGAAGAATGTTGGAGTAACTTATCAGTGCTTAGTCAATGAATGTTTAAAGATCATAATGGAAAGCGGATGGAGGTATATGTGGATGATATACTCGTAAAGTCATGATAATCAAGCAAGCACATTAGAGACTTACCAGAGATGTTTGATATCCTCCAATATTACAAAATGAAGATTAGTCCTGTGAAATGTTCCTTTGGTGTCACATCAGGAAAATTCTTGGGCTTCGTTGTTAATGCTTGCAAAATCTAAGGTAGTCTCGAGAAGATTCGAGCAATTCGCAACATCAAGGCATCAAAGACTATCAAACATGTACAGAGCATGTACAGAGCCTAAATGAGAAGGTTGCCGCCCTAATTCGATTCATTTCCAGACCCATCAATAAATGCATTCCTTTCTTCGATTTGATTAGGATAGGGAAAAGGAACCTTTGAATGGACACAAGATTGTGAAGACGCATTCCAAGCATTGGTGAACCACTTAGAGAGGCCTCCCATCTTGTCTAAGCTGGTGGATCATGATGACTTGTATATTTAGTTGGCTATGTTGGTGCATGCTATAAGTGCCGCGCTCCTTCGCTAGGAGAATCGGATCCAAATACTGGTCTATTATGTTGGCAAGCAATGATTCGAAGATAGAGAAATTGGCTATTGTTTGTTGATTACTTTACTAAAGTGGAACATCAAACTGATCCAATTCAACATCACCTATCTCCCTCAGAGAGCCATATGGGGACAAGCACTTGCAGACTTTATAGCAATGTTTACTGCATAGGATGATCTCCCAAAGAGCAGTGGAGCCCCTACCATCTATTGGAAAATGTATATGGATGAAGCATCCAAACGACCGTTTTTCTAGAACCAGAATCATGCTGGTAACTCTAGAGGATCGATCGATTTGTTATGCTTTAAAGCTTGAATTCCCTACAATAAATAATGAAGCTAATATGAAGCTCTGATTGTTGGACTTGGACTTACCAGGGAATTGGGGAAAAAATCTCTTGAAATCTTTTACGATACCCATTTGGTGGTATGCCAAGTCAGGGGAGATTAGTAGGCTAAAGGACAACTACTCACTTCATATCTTATCCAAGTCTAAGAGCTATTGACCGACATTAGGTATTGTGACATCACGCACATTCCCTGGGATCAAAACAAAAAGGCCGACTCATTGGCAAAGTTTGTTGGCAGCGGGGATGCACAACAGATGGCTTGGTCCCAGTTGAAGTACTAGATGATCCAAGCATAAACCAAATGGAAATCGACTGGGTACTAGAGATAGAGTCTGAGAAGGAGTCGTGGATGACTCCGATTAAAGATTGTTTGCTATAGGGAGTCCTTCATGAATGGAGGAATAAAAGACGACAAATCCTTTACAAAGCTTCATGATATATCATTCAGAAGGATTCATTCCATTCTCCTACTCCATTATATTTCTCCTGATCAAATAAAACAAGTTCTGAAGGAAGTTCGTGAAGGGGAATGTGGTGATCATGCTAGGTGGCAAACCCAAGCAAAGAAAATACCCTGTTATGGATATTATTGGCTAACTGTCAACTGAGAAGCTACTGATTATACTAAATGATGTGATAAGTGCTAGATTTATGTGAAAGTTCAGAGAGCTCCACTGATTGAAACAACAGAAATGGTCCGTCCATAGCTGTTGCCATAAGGGGCATAGATATTATCGGTTCCTTGTCGATCTCAAAAGGTTGTGCAAAGTACGCTATTGCAGCAGTTGATTACTTCATTAGTGGGATGAAGTGGAACATTTAGCCACGATCACGACAAATAAGTAATTAAGTTCATTGTTTGGAACATCTTCTGTCATTTTGGCCTTTCACGAACCATTGTAACTGACAATGGAACCCAAATCAACAGCGTTGAATTCAAATACTTCTGCCATCAGCATCATATTGAAAAGAGATTTGCAGCAGTTGATCATCCTCAAGAGAATGGACAAGCTGAATCTATGAACAAAATCATAAATTCCATTCTGAAGAAGCATTTGGAAAAGGCTAGAGGCAAGTGGGTGGATGAACTCCCAACAACATTGTAGGGTTACAGAACCACCTACAAGTCTGCGACTGGTCATACTCCATTCGCCTTGCTTATGGTTTCTAAGTCGTCATTCCTGTTGAACTCGAAGTCCCTTCTCATGAAGTTACCTACTACAATCCCAAAACGAAAAGAGATCTTCTTTTAAAATATCTAGACTGTGTAGATGAGAAACGTGAAGAAGCTGATTTGAGGGCAGCTGCACATTGATACCTAGTCGCCCGACACTACAACACTAAGGTTCGATCTAGAACCTTTGAAAGCAGCGATCTCATATTGAAACGGCTTTTTCCTACCCTATTACACATGAATCCTGCTTAGGAAGGATCGTATGTCATTAAACAAAGGCTTAGAGAGGGAACTTTCAAGCTAGCGACCATTGATGGTGTCAAACTCCCATGTACGTGGAATAACAAGCATTTACGATGATATTTCACTTAGTTTATTCTTTTTTATTCAGTTGTATTAAATTTTCAAATTTGCTTTAGCCTTTAATTTTTCTAAATATATAATAAGACAAGTTATGTCATTTCTTCCCATTTGGCAAATAAAGTTTGAAATTTCCTTCATATTAGTGACTGCTGTAGCATTGCATACTAATTATGATACCCGAATAATCGATATTGACATGTCCGAGCAGGTTCCTAGATTTTGGAGCTAATTGATTACATAAGTTCACGATTGAACTAAATAAAATGAATATGGTCCAACCGTTCATTCAATGATTCTCATTTACAACCCAATGGGTAGAGTATCTAACGAGAACAAGATGTGACTTGACCATCTGATAGCCAAATTAATCCCACCGAGCATTGGGTCATACATGAACCAAAAATGAAACACATCCGATTGCTCGCTAAGTCAAACCCCAGACTTGGGGGCAACTCAATTAATTAAGGAAGTATGGTCCGACTATTTTCCAAAATAACTCTAAGTTCTCAAAGTATAGGCTTGAGTATAAAAATAAGTTGGATGCGATTCAATTACTTGCCAACTAATTCTTATCCCTAAAGTGCGAATATGAGTATCAATAAATAGATGACTGCAGTTCGACCACTCATTATTACATAAACTCCGACCTGAGACCGACAAGAGGAGTACAAACTCACTAAGGATGGGGTTCGACCATCCATTATCTAACTCCATTAATCCGAGACTGTAGATAGGAGTATAATCACTTGAACCACTGAATCCAATAGCGCACCACTAAAGCTCGAGCCTAGTGTTTGGTACAACTTGAGGCTAGGACCACATGGAGGCCTTGAGTAAAAACTTAAGGATAATTATCTGAATTAACGGAAATGAATTACAAGTACAGTGAATTGAAATAGCTCAACTACTCAAACGAAATTCATATAAGAGTTCAACCAAAAATAAAGAACTTTTAATTGCATGTTAGACTTGAATATCGTAGTTCAATTTTATCCAAAAGCAAGGGTCGCACAAGCACAATCACAGCCAACAAAAAAAACATCTATACAAACTAAGCTGAAGTAGTGGCTAATTCTTTTGCCCCATCTCTCTTTTGGATTTCTTCGGAGTGGCACAACCCAAGCCTCCGTCTGTCCTTCTCTTTGATCCTTTACCACTCTTGGCAGGAGAGATTTTAGAGGTTAGAGGAAATTCTTCGGGAACCGACCCGCTGGGCGGAATGACTTGTAGTGGGATGAGATTTGGATCATCAACGTTTACATCAGCGAGTTCAGCTTTATCTTTTTTCTTCAATATCTTCTCTCTCTCTCGATGTGCTCCTAAGCTTATCAGTGTGTTTGGAGGCACTAATGATCACCTTTATTAGATTCATCCGACATTGGTTGATCGTAAACCTTTTTGTCATAAAGTACTTCAATAACTTGGGAATTGGGCCTTGGAATGTCGATAGCCGTCGAAATCTCAATAAATGTCGGTTATTGGTCCACAGCGACAATGCTTCCTGGAGTTTGACTGGGACCCGGAATACCCACTGATTCATGGAAATAAGAATATAAGCCTATAACTATTGGGTATGAGGAACGAAACCTCTCAAATAATGGAGAATAAAGCGGGATACATGTGTTCAACTGACTTTCAGTGGTCGCCGAAGTGCTCCCTTCTAGAATAGGAGTCAGCACCTTTGATTGACAATTGGGTTTGTCCAGAGCATAGCTCAAATCTTGTCCTCGGCCAAGTGAAAATAATGCTCCCGCTATTTGAAGAGAAGGGAGACCTTTTGGATTAGAATTTGAAGCTTCAGTAATGTTTTTCCCTTTGCCGGAGGATGCTAAAATATCAAAGTATCATAGCCTCGTAGCAGCAAGATCTAAAGGTTTATTCCTATAAAGGATCTCCCGTACCAGTTTCTCCTCATCTAAATCAGCTTTTCTACGGGCTTTCTTTTTCATTTCAATGATATATTCCCAATCCTCGGAGAGTGATTCAACATATCCTTCTCTAAGAGAACTCAAATCATGTCAAATTCAATTTTCGTCCCTCAAGCCTCGATGGCCGCTTCACAATACCTTTGAGATTCCTCCCAAGCTTCGAGTTTTTCTTTCTTCTCTTTCTTAATAAGTTCTTCAAGTTCCTTAACGCGGTGGGCTAGAGTGTTTTTATCCTTTTCCAGTGTGTCCTTTTCCAAAGCAAGCACATTGCTACGGTTGAAGGTAGCATCAAGCTCTTTTTTGTGAGATATTTCCAGATGACTAACTGCCTTGGATGTCTCTTTGGCACTCTTTTCTTCCATGGATAGCTTGATTTTCGATTCCATGATATCATCATCTTGGTGTTTAATTATGTCTTTATCATGGATCACCTCTAGCTTTAGGCGATCGATTTCATGTTGTCTCTCAGTAGACACCTCATAGATTTTCTTGGCTAAATGCTGGAATGCTTCATGCTACACAAAAACATCATTGACACATGCAAGTGTACTTCCTTTAGCAATCCCTGGAATTGTATAGATAAAAGGAAGAAACTTCATCCCATCAAAGTAGATTTTTGGGAAAATGAACTTAAGTTAGGCCAATCTTTCCATTGTAGAGGCCTCAGGAGCCGTAGTAGCCAAAGCTGGATCAAAAGTAGCAATTGGGCATTTGCTCGACCTACAATTGTGAGGCTGTTACGAAACTGATGAACCAGAGTAATGCTCCGGCGACATAGTAGTTTGGAGAGCATGGGAAGAGGTCTGATTACCCCTATGTACATGTAGTTTGGGCTGAACTTCCTGATGAGACAATTGAGGTTGGGACTTGTGTTTAGAAGATGAAGACTCTCTTGAATGTTGACTTCTTTTCCGATCGTCATTTCTTTCTCAACCCCTGCCCAAGTTTGGAATATGACTAGATTCATACTGTGTTGAGGAGCCCCTCGAGCGATCGAAGGCATGTGAATGAGACATAGAACCTACAAATCTAATAAGAGTGTATAAGTGACTATCAAATAAAAGATAGATGAAGATCATGCAGTGGAGTGTGTGTGTCCTAGTGTCCCCCTAACGGACTAGTTACTGTAGCCTTGCTCATAGAAGTGTTTTCCCCTTTCTAGTGGAGGAATGTCATCACCAGCCTAGGTGGGAGAATTGATCCCCCCATAATGAAGTTAGGGAAGTCATAGATCAAGATATCGTTAGGGGTCGGAAGACTCAAGAACCCATCCATCGAACTTTCTAAATGTTAAGAGGAAGAATCTTCTTCAACAAAGGTGATGAAGAACTTGGGCTCTTTGGCATTTTTTCTCCTGTGGAGTTTATAAGCAAGCTTTTTTCCTTTTCTTTTTGGCACATGAGATTACGCGCCTTGTGATGGTTCGAACACAGGCGCATTTCCCGCACTTGCATCAGCATCACCAGGCTTGTGGGTACTTCTAATTTCACCCTTTTTAGCATCGTCCTAAGCCCACTCGACTGGGGGCATGATAAGGCTATTAGTGCCACCTTCTGTTTCATAGCATTCCTTGGTGGCACAACTATTCCTGGAAGACTAATGCAGCGACCCTCTTCCAACAGCCCAAAATGAGGTAACTACTCATCGGTTACAAGGGATTTGATATCCCTGTTCCCAACTAAGGGTCGCGCGGATTGTAGAAATCGCCTTTGAAAAGGTATCACCTTCAGGTCATGGATGGACATCTAAAAAATTCAAAGTATTAGTTAGTTTAGAATATGAATTAGGCTAATGAATTTGGGAATAAAGTCGAGGCAACACTAATTTCCTTCCAACCATCATCTCACAAAGCCAGCAGACAACGAACGTAGAACCATTCAGGTTTAAAGATACCGAGCTTGTTCCAAGCTCCAGTAAAAACTTGACAGTTAGACGAAGGATCGATGAAAGTATAAGAAAGGCTCCCTATTCTTCGTTTGAAATAATAGACAAACCTGGTGTCTTTAGGAGATGGCAGACAGAATTGAGCATACATAAATAATAAGAAAGTTCCATAAAGAAAAGTATAGCTATTCGAATGCAGCTCAGAAGGAGCTATTCCTAGATAATTTAGCATATCATGGATAAAAGAATTAAAAGGCAGAACACATTCGCCCCCACCACATAAATTTATTACACGACGTATAGGCAGACGGAATTGAACATATAGAAATAGCAAGAAAGTTCTAGAAAGAAAAGCATAGCTATTTGAATGCAGCTAAGAAGGAGCTATTCCTAGATAATTTAGCATATCATGAATAAAAGAATTAAAAGGCGGTACACATTCGTCCCAACACATAAATTTATTACACGACGTATACTCCTCGGGGAAAATGATCCCTATCGTTCACTGAAGGGACTGGAACATCTCCAAACATTATCTCATGTATAGAGCATAGTCTACGGAGAGCGGACTCACCAATTTTGGAGGCCTAGGAATCCATCGAATTATCCATAAATACGGCACCCTCTATACTGTCAGGGGCAAGGTTTATCTCCTCCATCAAAAGGACGGGAACATCAGCAAAAAGGTAGACCAATGGGTCGAAAATCTTCCATTGCTCAGTTTGATATTCAAAGAAGTTCTACCGAATATAGTTGTAGAACTTACCTCAACTCTAAGATTTTTGTGTTATGAAGGTTGTCCAAAAGACATTGTAGCTAAACGCTTTGAATGTCTAGAGCACATAACAAGTAAACTCAGTAGATAATCGAGATTAGAAAAATTTACCTGTCCCCCCATGATAAGATAAACTAATGTGGTGTAGTTTTGTGCTGTGCAGAGACAAACAATCCAAAATTAAAAGCAAAAGTAAGTGACAAGACTTTGGATTCCAACCAAAGCTACCATCGTCGCTTACCGTCTCAACCGGTATTTAGATTGATCCCTTGTGTAAGCTTTAGGATCGACCATCGACATTGAAGTGTGAAGTCCATTATTGAAGTCCATATGTTAAGTTTCGATTCAAGTTCGATTCCTGGCAGTTTAGTTGTTCAATTTCCAATTCAAAGTTGGGCAAATAAGTCATGTTGTTCGTTATCGTCATATGTTCAAGTTCCTTAAGACGGGATTGTTCAGAATTTTTGTGCAAGTGAATATGGGTTGGTTTGCTCAAATGTTCATGTTCAATTCAAAAGGCTTAGAATCGGCTAAGTCCCCATAATCGATCCCTTCACTTAACAATACAACCGATCCCTCTCGAAAAGCCTATGGCTGAACCCTCAATTCTCTAACACCACCGATCCCTATGCAAAACCAGTACAATCGATCCCTTAGCTGAGTACATAAACAACTGATCCCTCCACTTGGCAATGCCACCGACCCCTCTGCACACCAAACCATGATCGTTCCTTCTCAACTTGAATGATACCAATCCCTCCACTTAGACAAACTTCCATGCCTCATTTCCACGAATTACCTCGCTCTTCACCTTCTCCTTTCCTACCACCTCACTGAACCCAAGTTGCCACCATTCTCCTCATCTTTATTCAATCCAATTCAACCCATGCTCGAAATAGAAAGCTTAACTGAACTTATCATCTCATTACAATTTAAAGGTTAAAGGGAAGAAAACCTACCTAAGTGTATAGAATATGAATTGCTCGAGGGGAGATGTTCAATTTCAATTCAGATTGAAGATGGAGTGGTGGTCTAGAGCAAGAGAGGATGGCGAGTCTAAGGAAGGATATGATATTTGATTCGAAGGGAAGGGATTAGGGTTCAAACTAGAAGTGGTGGGTTTGGGGGTAAGCTCGCAAGAAATGGGAAAGGGAGAGAAATGAGTTAAAGTGAGGATGGAGAGGAAAGTGTTAGTTTATATAAGAGACTAGAGGGATCTACCAACCTTAGCATCTCCACGAAGCCAAAAAGACTAAATCCCATATGTATGAAGGGATCGAGTACGATCCCTTGACTTAGGGGTCCACTCCGATCCTTATAGATGTATAAAAAAAGAAGACAGAAGTTAGGAGAAAAAGGGATCGACTAAAGGAGAATTCCAATCCCTATTATAAAAAGTAAGAGAAAAGAAAGAGGGAACCGTCCAGAGGAATGTCGATCCCTATAAACATAAAAGAAAGAGAGAGAAAGAAGGGATCGGTTATGAACCCTATGTGCATGCAAACATATACCTAAAAACTATATAAAGTAAATAAATATAAAATGCAATGGAATAGCCTCTAATTCAAAGAAAATTGGCAATGACTCATGAGCGTGCAAACGCGTCCGTGAGCCAATGACAAAAACATGAACTTGGATGTACACATGTATATTCTAAAAGTTCAAATTTTGAAACCGATAGAAATTGAATTCAAACTTGAAGTTTTCAAGATCGAGACTAAATCAGATATCCAAAGCTCAATAGCCCTATAGAATTGGACATGGACATCAACTGATGGAATATAATCCTAAATTCATACTATTGGAAATTGACTAAGCATTATGGTGATCAAAGAGAGATACAACGCTTTGGGAAAATAATTCGACGGAAGGATGTCGACTATTCGGAAAACTGGATGGATATCTTGTCATTGACTCTATCAGGCGTCAATGTAAAGCACGTCATGTTCAGCACAAGATGTACTTTTGGAGCAAGTATTATCTAGCATTTTGACCTGGCTGTATTCGAACCGACTGACAAGTTAGATTCGACTGTCATCAAGGCCAGTAAGTCCAGAGCAATGATTATAGGGTCCAAAAGTCAAGAATAGATGGTAATATGAAGTAATGATCGAATATAATAAAGAGATCTACTATAGAATGTTCTAAGTATGGAATATAATTCAATATATAAAAGGGATCAGCTATAATCCCTCTTAGTCATATGTATCGACCTATTTCAGCCAAACAAGTGCAACTAAATGGAAAATAGTCAATATCTCGAAATCCGTAAGTTCAATAAATATGAAACTTTGGGAACAAGATGTAGGGACCCTAGGGAGCCTACCCTAGGGATCGCATCTCAAAAGGGTGAAGCAAGTGGGATCACCCTCTTCCCACCATAAGGGTCGGCCAGAATCAGGATGCATAACATGTTGCAACAATAATCAAGCGATAACTCAAGTTCTACTAACCCAATTGACATGAAACTTAGAGGCTAAGCATATAACAACATGGAGAAGCTTCCATAGTGATTGCATCCTCAAATTCCTCCAAAATAGGGATTGACACCGTTCTTTATTTCTTAGGATTTGGGTCATGCAATCCTCCTTGTGGGTCCATATGGTTTTAGAGATCCTTCTACCAAATTTTCAAGGAGATATTTTGCCATTTCCCCCTATAAATATAGGATTGATTGTTCATCTTCAGGATTTTGAACACCGCTGGTTGCTTTGTACTTTATTGTAACCAAGGATTTCATCTGATCCCTATTGTACTCAGTTTACAAAGTGATTAATAAAGTTACCTTTTCAAAGTGGATGTAGTTAAACAATGCCGAACCACTATAAGCTGGTATGTTCTTGTTATTGCTTTGAGTTTCTATTATTTAATTGCTTTTTTCCTATATTTTCATTTATATTCTTCATTTATCTCTCTAGAAAATCTCTATTGCGTGTTTATGCCACTTTTTGGTGCAAACAGTCGGTGATAAGGCTTCGTCTGTATGTTGTACCTTGGGAATAGGAAGGTAAGTAATTGTGTGTGCAATACAATGTTAACATAGAATTACATAATGGTTGTAACAATTAAATGGAAACCGATTGCTAAAAAGTTATTTTATGGATAATTTATAGATTTTTCAGTCACCAGACGATTGTTCTGACCCCCTCTTCATACAGCTTATAGGATAGAGTTAGAGGAACAGGTCACTGGGACAAGATGTGTTTGGTTGTTGGAAAAGTCATCTTTTCTCTCATGCTCCATAATGATGTGATAACCTTCTACCCAAGGAACACTATTAATTCTAAGATAGTAATCATAATCAATATTCTTATCCTATTATTGTTTCCACTATGAGTTTAGATTTCTATCAATCTCTGATAATTCTTATGCTAATTTGCAAGTACCAAATCCAAAAATATGTGCTCTAATGGACTTAGATTTTGATTTTTTTCAAAATTTAGGCCCTTTATTATATTGGTTGTTACAATGGAGAGCCTAGCAAAACTTCGTGATAGATAGATAATCAGGATAACACTAAGATGATTGTTTTTGGATGAACAATCCAGTTTTCTCCTAACGGTAAGTTGCAAAAAAATTTGTATATCTAGTATTCCCAAGTTAGCCAAAATAGTATGTATTAACCCTGGTAAAACTATGAAGTATAAATAGACAGTCAATTAATTGAGATAGATTTGTCAGGTTTATCCATTTAGCATGCAGCATATGATTACTTATGTTTATTTAACCATTGTGAAGTCATGAGCATGATTGTGATTAACATATTTTCAGAAGTTTCTAATGAAGGGGAAATCCGTTTTGCTCAATGACATGGTCTCACTAGATATCCATTATCGAGAAGGCATATTATTATTCACGCCAAACTTTTTGTTTGACCTAAATTTTTTGTTTCCCCCTATAACTCTCAGGTGCTCATTTGAGTAGTTTGAGAGTAAGGTCTACAAGTTTTTAGGTTTGATGAGTAAAGCTTCTAAAGATGTGTAAGAGGCAAAGCTAGGTATATAGGAATCTATATATGCCTATTTATGTCCACTGTATTGTTATGATATTTTGTCTAAACGTATGTTATGGCAGAATATGTATCTGTCCAGTAGTAAACTTTTATCAACCAAGAAGGCATCTTCATATGCCACTCTTAGAGTATTTTGTAATAATTATATTTTATCTAAACTTAGGTAACGTTTGGGGATTATGTAATGAATGTGTAAATTTATTAATGAAATGGAAAAGTTATCTTTTAAACCGTGTTTGAAATTTTTAATATTCATGTGCTTCTATTATTGTTGATATGATTAACATGACCATATTATCATCAGAAATTAATACTATGGATGACTACAGCATATGTAGCGCTTATTTTTAGGCCTCAGAATGAGGGATGTTACAATTTGGTATCAGAGCAAAGGTTTGCGTAAAACAAAAGGAATTTTGAATTTAAAAGAATTTTGAAAACATAATTCGAATGAATCAGAGAATAAAATTAGGATATGGCATCATGCTACAGTAAAGTACTTGTATTTGTTATGTATAAGTATATATCATATCTCTGTTCTTCCCTCTTTCTTCGACCATTCTTCCATGTCTTTCTAAGGTTCAAATGCAGATTTAAGGAAAGTAAGATATGGATGCAGGAAATGGAAGAGTGAATCTTGGTGGAAGAAGCACCACAACCAATGGAAATGTCTGGCCCAATACTAGAAGGAATTCGGGTCGACAAACAGTTGCTAATGTGGGCACTGGAACCTCGTAAGTGGATATGGAAGCCATGTATCAATTCTTTCTTAACATGATGCAAGCATGAGTTGCAGTTGGATAATGGGTGGTAATGTCGGAGGAGCAAATCCCAATGTTGTTTTAAGTTGAGATTATGCAAGGCTTGTAAGAAAACCATTTGTTGGAATGAAAGAGACCATCGAAGTAGAAAATTTGTTGCTTCATTGTGGGGGAATTTTTGCTGATATAAGATTGAACGACGAGCAGAAGATGAGATTGGCATCCAGACAGTTCCATGGAGCTACGTTGTACTAGTGGAATAGTGTAACTATGGGGGTACTGGAAGAGAACTTGATTTGGGAAGAGTTAGGAAGGAGATTTAAGGAAAGATTCATGTCTGAAATAGCCAAGTCGACTTTGCTTAGAAAGTTTGTTGAGTTAGATCAAGGTGATATGTCAGTGCTTGAGTGTACGACAAGATTTGAGGAGCAGTCCAAATATGGATATGCCATCGTGGATACAGTAATCAAGAGGAATGAAAAGTTCGTTAAAGGATTGAAACTAGAGTTTGCCCGAGCAACATTACCACATATTAGAGACGCTTGTAATGTATTAGTGGAGATAAGATCGAGGAACGAAGGGTGACTTACACTATTTAGTAATAACAAGCCGATAGAGGCTTAAGGTGGTCAAGGTCAGAAAATAAATTTCTTTTAGAAAAAGGGAACTCATAAAGGTGGAGCTGCTAAGAAAGGAAAAGCTAATATCATTTGCTATGAGTGTGACAAGAAAGGGCAGTTTGCTAATGAGTGTCATTCCGAAGATGGAAAGAAGGTCATCAAAAGGAGAACATCAAGTGCTTTAACTGTGATCAGAATGGGCATTACAAGAATTAGTGTAGAGAACCAGCTAAGGTTGAGAATGGAAAAGTGTTTGCTTTGGAACCATCCACCTTAAAACCAATAACAGAGGAGAAGGAAAAGCCTATGTTGGGAGGTACGCTTTTGATTCGTGGCATATCTGCTAGAGTATTGTTTGATATTGGTGCATCACATTTTTTATCTCTCATTATTTGGTACATAAGCTTAGATCAGAACCATCATACCTTATCACATCCTTAAGGGTTGCGAATCCGATAGGAGGGTATGCTATGTTATTTTGCCAAGATAGGAAAATATCATTAAGACACCATGATAGTAGTGATCAAATTATAGATTTAGTAAAGAACTTGATTTTTGATGCTTGTGCTTTATTGGGTGCAATAGAGGAGGAAGACAAGTTGAATCAAGTTTTGTCATTAAAGAATTTGCAGATGTCTTTGAGCCTATCATAAGACTACCGCCAAAATAAGCTATTGAGTTTCGAATAGATCTTGAACTTTGAGTTGAACCCATAAGTAGACCATATAACAGAATGACACCTATATAGATAAAAGAGTTAAAGGTGCAGTTGGTGAACCTAGAAGGAAAAAGTTTCATTAGACCAAGTAGTTCGCCTTGGAAAGCGGCCTTGGTGTTCGTGAAGAAACCGAATGGGTTATTAAGAGTGTGCATTGATTTTTCTAAATTGAACGAGAAGACGATAAAGAATAAATATCCCTTGTCAAGAATAGATGATTTATTTGATCAGTTGAGTGGAGCCTGTAATTTTCCAGTTGGATTGGGCGATAAGGTTTCGTTAGTTGAGAGTGGCGGAGGATAGTATTCCTTTGATGGTCTTTTGAATAGGATATGGCTCCTATGAGAGGTTAGTAGTTCCATTCAAGTTAACTAATGCGCCTGCTTTCTTTGCGGATTTGACGAACCGAATTTTCCAAGAGCATTTGGATAGGTTCGTATTAATGTTTATAGAGGATATTTTGATATACTCTAAAACTAAGTTGGATCATGAGATTCATCTTGGAGTAGTGCTTGAGATGTTGAGGCAGCATCAACTTAAAGCCAAGTTTTCGATGTGTTAATTTTTGAAGAGAGAAGTGGCGTTCCTTGATCATGTAGTTTCAAAGAATAGGTTGTCGGTAGATCTAGCTGAAATTGAGGCTGTTAATAATTGGAAAGGACCTGAGATAGTGATCAAGATAAAGAGTTTTCTTGGATAAGCTGGCTATTATTGGAGATTCACCAAGGATTTCACTTGTATAGTAGCACCAATGACTAAACTAACAAGGAACAATGAGTTTGTTTGGACCAATAATTGCGATGAGGCATTCCTGTAACTAAAACTTTATTGATTAATGCATCTGTGTTAGCTGTTTCAAATGGAAATCAAGATTTGATGGTGTGCACTAATGCGTGCAGAACAATATTAGGAGCTATGTTGATGTAAAAAGGTAAAGCGGTTGTCTATGCTTCTCGACAGCTTAGATTGCATGCAGTTTGGTATATGACTCATGATTTCGAGTTGGCAGTAGTAAACTTTGCTTTGAAAGTGTAAAGACATCACCTTTTAGGAGAAAGATTCGAGTTTTTTATGGGTCACAAGTCTTTGAGATATTTATTCTCTCAGAAGGTGTTGAATATGAGGCAACAGAGGTGGTTAGAGTTCAAAGCAGCTTACAATTTTGATACTGAGTATATGCTGAGGAAAGAAAACAATGTAGCTGGTGCACTTAGTAGAAAACATCAGAATACGGTATTAACAACGTTAATAGAGTGGAAAGGTTTAGAAGCGTTGACTACTTATAGTGTATAGTTAAGGCCGACGGCTAGTTCTAGTAGGCATGATGCTATGTCATCTTGTTTAGAAGTTCGATTGGCAATAATCGAAAGGATTGCTTCTAAACAAAGAGATGATCCATTATTGGTTGAATGAATCAGAAGACCCAAAGGTGGAGCTGAGATTGATGATTAAAAGATTTTTACCTTGGCCAAAATGGATGATTGAAGAAAAAAGGCCGATTATGTGTTTTAGATGTGGGAGACTTAAGGAAGTTCTTAGGGCGTGTCATCGATCGAAGTTTATCATTCATCGTGGAGAAACTAAGGCGTACTTGTTCATGAAGAGAAGTTTCTTTTGGGAAGGTTTGAAAGGGGATGTATGCTTATGGGTGAAACAATGTTTGAATTGCTAAAAAGTAAAAGTCGGGCATCATATACCAAGTGGATTGCTTCAACCTTAAGAAGTTCCACTTTGGAAGTGGGATTCCATATTCATGGATTCTATTGATGGGTTGCTAAGGTCAAATAGGGGAGATGAAAGCATAAGGGTCATGGTAGATATACTGACCAAGAGTGCACACTTTATTACCATTAAGTCAACAAGGACGGCACCAACCTTAGCGAAGTTGTTTATGAAGAATATCGTAAGATTGCATGTGATTCTCGGTAATATAGTTAGCGACGGAGATACTTTGTTCACTAGTGAATTGTAAAAGAGTCTACAGGAAGTGTTAGGTACCAAGTTGAATATGAGTACCACTTATCATCCACAAATGGATGAGAAAATGGAAAGCGTTAACAAAGTTCTTAAAGATTTGTTAAGAGCTTGTGTGCTAGACTCTGGAGAATCATGGGAAGACCATTTATATTTAGTTGAATTTTCCTATAATAGTATTTATCAGACTAGTATAGGAATGATACCTTTTGAAGCTTTGTATGGAAGGCCATGTAAATCACCCGCATGTGGGTAAAGACCAAAGACAGACTGGTCGTTGGACTAGATAAGGTAAGAGAAGCCATAAAAAAGATTGAGTTAATCTAGGCTAGGATAAAGGAAGCTCGGTCGAGGTAGAAAATTTACGCAGATAAGTGGCATAAGGATTTAGATACTCAATTGTGATAATGTTTTTGTCAAGATATCACCAATGAGGGTGTAGTCTGGTTTGGGAAGTTAGGAAAATTAGCATCTAGATTTTTTGGACCATTTCCTATTATATGAAGGATCGAGAAACTCGATTATAGGATAGAGTTACCGAGTAGTTTGGCAAGGATCCACAACATTTTTCATCTTTCTTATCTTTAGTAGTGCATTCATGATCCAAAGACTATTATCACTCTGACTGCCTTAGAAGACTTAGTGGTGGAGCTGGACATGACTTTATTCGGCAACCAGTTCATATTTTGGCTAGGGATGAGAAAAGTTAAGAAACAAGGTAGTTAGACTAGTGAAGGTCCAGTGGAGTGACAGTGAGAGAGACTATACTTGGGAGACATATGACATGATTAGATACACTTATCCTAATTTGTTTTAATGATATGTTTACCTTAACATTATGTCAAGGATGAAATTCTCAAAGGAGAAGAGTCTGTAACACTCCTAATTTTGAATAATATTATTTTGAATATTTAATTAAATAAATTAAATGAAATAATGTATTGAGATAAGGAGAATGAGATTTTATAGTTGATAGACCGTGTCTTAACTAATGTACTAATAAGTTGATTAGAGCTTGAATAAGTAAGAGGAATAATAGAGGTAAAAAATAGGAAAAGGCCTTATTTACTAAACTAAACCCTTCCATTCTCACTTCTTCATCCACATTCACTTCATACAAACTAAAGGAAACCAGGGCGGAAGTTGCTAGGAGTATTAAGAAGAGAAAAGCAAGAAAACTAATGGGAAAGCCTAAGGAAATCGAATCTAAACTCAAATCTCAAGTCTCTTTATCCAATCAAGGTAAATAATAGTTATCCATCCCACTATTGCTTGTTTACTTCGGTTTTTCGCCTAAACCTAATTCATATGTTGTTATTATGCCATGTTATGATAGACTGGTTGATTATATGCTTGAATCATGAATTATTGGATTTATTATGTAATTATTTAATAGGTTTTAAGTGTGAAAACTCAGTTTATGACGTCCAATTGACTTGAAATTTGCATGTGATGTTTATAAAATGATTTTAGAAGTGGGATTTTAGTTTCATAATTTTTCAAGCAAGTTTGAATATTTTATGAATTACTAGGTGAGGAAAATAATTTATTTTGGGTTTTAATTATTAAAAATAATTAAATAATGTTTTTGGTCCTGAAATTTTGATATGTTAAAGAATATGTTAGCTTCGATTATTTGTGATTTTTGAGGATTTTTCCCAAGTGTTATGAATTTATTAGACTAGAAAAGCTTAATAATTATATTAAAATAATAGTATAAATTTAGTGGTTTGCAAATTATTTTGGAAATGATAATTTTAATCTATTGCAGTTTGCTACAAAGGATTTGAAGAAGAATACTATCCAACAGCAATTTGACAAAGGGTTGGAGTTGGTGAAAAGAATTTTTTTTAAGAAATAAAACAGTTTTTATGTTAATTATGAGATTGCCATGTCGTTATTAATCAATGCTAAAGCCCATCCAGGCCATAGCTATCAATGTCGCTTACTTATGCCACATCTATTTAAGTCGGCATTAATGATTTTACTAGTATCCAATATCAACTCCTTAGGACTTTGATGCCACATATTTGTATATAGGCTATAGTAATGCCACTAGTATTGCTTTCGAGATAAAGGTATTATGGTAATGATGTCGCACATATTTATATCGGCTATAGTAATGCCGCTAATATTGCTTTCAAGATAAAGGTATTATAGCAGTGATGCTGTGTATTTTTATATCAACTATAGTAATGCTGCTATTATTACTTTCGAGATAAAAGTACTGTTGTAATGACGTCGCACAAATTAACATCGACATTATTCCTTTAAGGCGACAATGCCACATATGTTACTTTCGACATTATTCATTTAAAGCGGATATAATGCCGCTGATTTTCTTATGGCCATAATGCCATAGGTAAATAATTTTGGTATTCTTTGTGTAGTGGCATAGTAGCCCAGTTTTTCGAAATCAATATCAACCGTCTTAATGTGTTGATGTCCGAGGTCATTAATGCCGAAGTTCCCTTACTTACAAGTTTAAAAGCTTTAAACTATGCAAACGTTATAAATTGTATTTTATACTATGCGACATAAATGTTTTGGCCTTATGGTTTTGTGATTTATAAATCAGAATAATTTATATTGTTTCGACATAAAGAGGCGTAACTTTATATATCGGCCATAATAATGCCGCAAGTTATTGATTTAATGGTTTTAAGAGGATCGATTGCCTAAAGTTTTGAGGTGTGATAACCTCCGATTGATTTCAAGGTTAATGAAAGCTATTACATAAAAGCATATATCTTGATATGATATTTTGAATAAAGTAAAGGGCCATAATTTTATTGTTTTTAAGTATGATTTCAGGGGTTAAATCGCTTACAAAGAACTATGTTTTCAAGGAAATAAAATGGGTATTTATCCTAGAATTTTACTAGAGAGATTATTATACTTATCACCTTTAAATAAATTGTGATAGCATAAATTAGCTCAAGATTAGAGAATAGAAAACCAGATAATGGGACGGTGTAGGGTGACTCCCTATACTTCAACGGTTAGCCCCTAGTTGATATTAGTCTACATTTCACCGCGTAGGGATTTATTAAGGGTAAAACTAAAAGTAGGTTTACGTACAGAAAGGAATATATAACTTAGGTAGGTTATTGGTTGGCCTACAAAACCAATAGGTTCATAGTGAGCCTAGCAAAACTATGAGATAGACAGACAGTCGAGATAACATTAAGTTGACCGTGTTTGGATGGACAGTCCAGTTTCCTTCTAACAGCAAGTTAGAGAATTTTGATATATCTGGTTGGCCCGAGTCGGCGTATAAGTTTTTAATAACCCTATGAAAACTATGAAGCAGAGACAAACAGTCAATTAATAAAGTTAAATTGGTCAGGGTTACCCATTTAGCATGCATGCATATGATTTTTTATGTTTATTTACCATTGTGAATGTAGGAGCATGATTGTGATTGACATATTTTCAGAAGATACTAGTGAGGGGAAAACCTATTCTGCTTAATGATGTGGTCTAATTAGATATCAATTATCGAGATGGTACATTAGTTATTCATACCATAATTTTGTCTGGCCCGAAGTTTTTGTTCCCCTATTTAACTCGATGGTGCTCATTTGAGTAGTTCGAGAGTAAGGTTTATAGGTTTTTATATTTAACAAGCAAAGCTTCCGAAGATATGCACGAAGTAGAGCTGGCTATATAAGGGTGTATATATGCCTATCTATGTCCCTTTTACTGCTGTGATATTTTGTTTGAATGTATGTAATGGTAGAATATGTATTTGTCTATTAGTAAACTTTGATCTACCAAAGGGGCATCTTCATATGTCGCTCTTGGAGTATTTTATAATAATTATATTTTATCCGAACTTCGGTAATATTTGGGGATTATGTAATGAATATGAAAATTCATTAATGAAATGGAAAGGTTATCTTGAAACCATATCTGAAAATTTTCATATTCATGTGCTTCTGATGTTATTGATATGATTAATTTGACTATATTTTGTCACCAAAAATTAATACTACAAATGACTGCAGAATCCGTAGTGATTTGTTTTACGCCTCAGAATGAGGGATGTTATAATTGGCTTTGAACCGCCAAGGACTTAACCTGAAACTGCAAAAGGCTAGCCTTTTTGTTATCCCGCCTTTTTACAAGGCCATGATATCATCAACTTGGTTGGAAACGAATGGTTACCATCCTTGAGAATCAGTTGCGTACAATGTCGTAGAGGATGGTTAAGAAAATATGGACTAGGACCCAATCGAGGTGCAATCAGTGTGGAGTGATAGGCGTAGCCTCGTGAGGCTACATTCCAAATTTTGAGTCGATCGAAGTTCATATGCTCGAGTTACATACAAAGCAAGGATTTGTGTGGATCGATTGGGAACGATCCATAAAATAACTCAAATCAGCAAATATTAATCGATATCTCAAAATCCACAAAGCCAATTTACTTGAAACTTTAAGGACATCAATATATTGAAGGGTGGACCCCACAAAAATGATCGCAGGTCAAAACTCTGAGGTTCAAGAAATGCCGATCATTCCTAACGATCGGTGAAACTCAGTAAGCAATCTAGATACAATAAAGATTGATCCATATCTCATAAATTACAACTCAGAATGAATTCATATTTTAGGAGCAAGGTCTAGAGGCATGTGGGACCCCTCACAAATGATTATATATCAATTAGAAGAAAAAATAACGATCAATATGATTTTTGCCAATCGTTCCAAAATAATAAATTATGACCACCAATCGTTATGGTGGTGCCCTTTGGTCTTGGAGAGCTTCTGTCGAAATCTTAGCGAAATATCTGGTTATCTCACCCTATAAATACAAACCTATCGATTCATTTTTAGGATCTTTACGCTGCTTGTTACTCTAGACTTCAATGTAATCAAGTGATAGCTTTGTTCTACTATTGTAATTAGATTCACAAGAGAGTAATAAAGGATGATCTTCAAAATGGATGTAGGCAAACAACGTCGAACTACTATAAACCTTTGTGTCTTTTATTACTGGTTGTTCTTTGTTGTTTACTTATTCATTTACTTAGTTTAATTTTAATTTTCTTTATTTTCCTCTCTACAAAAACTATTCTTCGATGTTTATTACTATTTTTGGTGCAAACATTTTGGTGCTTTCACTAAGAACCTTGATTCTTACCTTATTAGGATCCCATTGTTACTACTGGATTGCATAAATCCTCCAAAGGAGTCCATTGTTATCTTTCGAAAGTTTCATTGTTCTACTCGGTTGCAAAAATCTAAGCAAAACTACCAATCTGATGGGGAACAGCAGATCTACTTAGAATGTGGAAGAAAACGAGAACATTAGTATCCAGCAAGGAGGCCTGGGCAGTTAACTAATGGATGTAATTGATGAACCAGTTGAAGTCCAGAATCCAACTGAATCTATTAGAAGATATGAATTCCTGAATCTGATGAAAGAGCTAATAAATAGCCATCGACAATTAAACAGCAGCTGTAGGTCAATATCAATCTAATGAACCAACTCAATCAGCAAGAGCAAGCAAATGTTTTGGAGGGAGCCTACTCCTTACTTGGAATCGGAGAGTTCTAGTTCATCATATGAGTATCACAAGCATAAGCCTAGCAGAACAGACAGATATCATGTAAAAAATTCAGGGTGTTAACAAGCAGACCATCATGGTCTGCCAGGAACGATCGGTGATGATCCCTTCTCCAGAGAAGGGAACTTACCTATGCATGCTGGGATTGAAACTGAAGCTGTTGCGACCGATTTGGACGATGAAGTTCAATTAAATTTTAACCAAGAAGGCATGGAACAGCCTGTAGACATCGACGGAACCATTCATGTAAGGTGGAACACGACCGCCGCTTGGCACCAACTATCCAAACGTTGGACTTGTCGGCTATGGTCAAATAATTAGTGAGAGAAAGACAAGGCTTGACCAATGATGACTATGGATTCTTGAGAAGCCATACCCCATTCATTGATAATGTTCTACATGCATAGTATCAAAGGAGGTTCAACATGTCGTTGATGCCTGCCTACGAGGGAAAATCCGACCGTAGGCAGCACATCATAAGATATGAATGGCTAATAGATTCCACATGAGCAGAGGACGCAATCAAGTGTAGATGTTTTTCCCATCACTCTCTCTAGAATAGCAACAATTTCGTTTACAAGGCTACCTCTACGGTTGATCTCCAGATTTGATGATTTGGCAACAAGGTTTGTGGAACAGTGTCGAATGCATGCAACTCGCCCCAAGGATGTAATGTCCCTGTGCAGCTTGATCCAGTCTCCAGGAGAATCATTGAAATATTATTTTAAGAGATTCCATATTGACCATGCAATATTGATGGCCGTGAAAAGTGGGATTGATACAGAATTTGATTTTAGCGTTTGGTTAGCTGGCAAGCATCTTCAATGTTGGAACGCTTCTACGCAAAGACGGTTCAGTATTTGAGGAAGGAGGAATCCCAATGCTCCAAGAAGAAATTTTCTGTAGGACCGAATAGGAGGGAGCATAGAGTGATATTGTTGTAAATTAGTCTGATGAAAGCTTTGGAAAAGATCAAGTGAATGTCCAAAACAAACCGAATCAACAAAAGAAAGATGGAGATAAGAGCCAAGAATGAAAGAGGGATTCTGGAAGAGGGAAGCCTAGGATTTCGATGTACAATACTTACACACCATTGAATACATCCTTGGAGAATATCTATTTGTCTACATGCAATACCATGTAGTATAGGAAGCCGCCTCCAAAAGAATTAATAGAGAAGCGGAAACAAACCGAGAAATATTGTCGGTTTCACGAATGCTATGGGCATAACATAAGTGAATGGAGTAATCTTCGGGATATTATCGAAAATCTGATTCATGAAAGGAAGTTATAGCAGTTTTTAAAAACCCTGCAGGATGGCGGGTAGAGGGAATCTAACCTCAACCAAGGATAATCACTGCACAAGGCTGAGGAGGCTGCGCGGACTGGTGGAAGATTGGTGATCAATACAATAGTCAAAGGACCGCATCTGGCTGATAAAAGTTGGCATGAGGTGGAGTGCTATGCTAGTACGATTAAGCATGTGGATTTTGAATACTGTTCAAATACGGAAGATTAAGCTCCAGCAAAACAACAATGTATAATGACATATGATATCGTGTTTAGAAAAAAGATGCAGACAAGGTGGAGGCTCCAACGGTTGACCCAATGGTCATTTCGGCCATGATCGGTCCACTTTTGTTTGAAGGATATTGATTGACCATGGATGTTTTTTAAACACAATTTTCAAAAAAGCTTATGATCAGAAATAAGGATGGATGCCAAATTCAAAGCTCGCATTCGTGGCTTTAATGGTGGTGCAACTAAAGCTGTCGGTTATGTTGAATTTCCTGTAGAGTTGGGAAAAGGTGACCGCAGGAGAGTGCATATTCTACCTTTTGTTGTTTTCGATGTCGACGCTCCATATAATGCTTTTTTGGGTTGAATGGTCCTAGCTGAATTCCGGGTAGCTCTTGCCCCATGGTGTTTGACTTTGAAGTTCCCGATAGATAATGTGTTGGAGTTGTTCATAGCGATCAAGCGACTGGACGTGCCTATTATGTAGTTGAGACGATGGATGCCCGACGGAGGGATATGGGTAAGGGTGTGCAGAAGTCAACCTGCATCCAAGCCACTAGATTAACAACTAGTGCCTCAGCCTTGGCTTAGGCATCACAGTCAGTTCTATAGAGATATAGATCCAAGATAATGAAAAGGAGCCCAAAAAGACCCAGGCTACACCGAAAAATATGAAGATTGACATTAAAATTAGCCATGACGACCCATCACAGTCTTGGAGGCCAGGTCATAGCTCAGCCCCCAATGATGAAACAACTTGTTGTATTTATCTAAGCGAATTTAGACCTGATCGCTTTGACTCACTCTGACATGTATGGGATATCTCCTACAATTTCGTGCGATGCATTGAATATCGACCTGAGGCACGTCATAGTGAAACAAAAAAGATGTGGCATGGATCTGGAGAGATCTGCCGCTCTTAAAGAGGAGGTGGATAGACTCAAAGAAAATAGGTTTATTCGTGGTGCCTTCTACCTTAAATCGGTATCCAATCCTGTACTTGTGAGAAAGGTAAATGGGAAATGGAGAACATACATTGACTACTCAAAATTGAACAAGGAATGCCCAAAAGATAGTTTTCCCCGTCCAAGGATCGACCGGCTGGTGGACTCAACCATGGGACAGAACTGATATTTTCCAAGGTTGTGTACTCAGGATATAACCGAATTCAAACGCGCATTCCCAATCAAGAGCACACCGGCTTCATTATCGATGTTGGGTTATATTACTATGTGGTGACGCCATTCTGTCTAAAGAATGCAGGAGCGACCTACCAGTGCTTAGTCAATGGAATGTTTAACGATCAAATTGTAAAAATGATTGAGGTATATGTGGATGGTATGTTCGTGAAGTCACGACTGTCTAGTGACCACATTAGAGACTTGGCAGAAATATTTGACATCCTCTGACATTATAAGATGAAATTAATCCTTTGAAGTGTTCTTTTGGTATTTCGTCGGGTAAGTTCTTAGGTTTCATCGTTAATGCCCGCGGAATCGAAGTTAACCTTGTGAAGATCCAAGCTATTCGCAATATACAAGCGCCAAAGACAATCAAACAAGTATAGATCCTGAATGGGAAGGCCGCTGCCTTAAGCGAATTCATTTCCAGAGCTACCGATAAATGCACCCTTTGTTTGACTTGATTAGGTGAGGAAAAAGGAATTTCGAATGGATACAGGATTGTAAAGACGCATTTCAAGCTTTGGCAAACAACTTGGATAGACCTCCCATCTTATAAATGCTAGTGGATCATGAAGACTTGTATATTTACTTGGCCGTGTCGGCACACACTATAAGTGCCGCATTGCTTCACGAAGAAATTCAAATCCAGAGACTGATCTATTATGTTAGCAAGTGATTGACATGGGCTAAAAGGATATATCCAAAGATAGAGAAACTAACATACTACTTGGTGATTGCATTACAAAAGCTTCGCCCTTACTTTCAGGCTCACCCTATCAATGTATACAACGACCAGCCACTACGATAGGTCTTGCAGCAACCTGAGACATCTGGAAGGTTACTTGAGTAGAATATCAAACTTAGCCAACTCAACATCACTTATCTTCCTCGAAGGACTATCCAGGGTCAGGCACTAGCACTGGTAGATTTTGTAATAGAATTTACTGCGTAGGATGATTTCCTAGAGAGCAATGAAATTCCTACCGTAGGGTGGAAGTTGTATACAGATGGAGCATCCAACGATCATTATTCTGAAGTTGGGATTGTGCTTGAAACTCCCAAAGATCGATCAATTTTCTATTCTTTAAATCTTAATTTCCCTACAACAAACAATGAAGTCGAGTATGAGGCTTTGATTGCTTGACTTAAACTCACTAGAGTATTAGGAATAAAGTCTCTTGAAATCTTTTGCAACTTACAATTGGTAGTATACCAAATTAGGGGAGATTACCAAGCTAAAGGACAGTGACTTGCTCCATACCTTACCCTAGTCTAAGAGTTATTGACTGACTTTGAGTATTATGACATTATGCACATTCCTCGAGATCAAAATAGAGAAGCTGATTCACTAGAAAAGTTTGCTAACACCGGGAATCCACAACAGATGGGCTTGGTTCCAATCAAGGTCTTATATGCTGCAAGCATAACACTGATGGAAATTGACTGGTTACTAGAGACAACGCCTGAGAAGGAATTATGGATGACTCCGATGAAAGGCTATTTGCTACAAGAGGTTCCTCCCAAATGAAGGAATGAAAAGCGACAAGTCCTTCGCAAAGCTTAATGTTATATCATTCAGGAAGGAGTTATGTACAGAAAAGGTTTCTCCGTTCCCCTTCTCTGGCTTATCGCTTATAATGAAATAAAACAAGTCCTAAAGGAAATTTATGAAAAGGAATGTGGCTGTGGCTGTAACACCCCTAATTTTGATAATATTATTTAGGAGATTTAATTAGCTAAATTATATAGAATAATGAAAAGATTAATTGTTTAAGGTAATTGAGATTTGTATAATAAGGGTGTAGCAGTGCCTAATTAAATTAATGAACTGAGGAAAAGCAAAATGAATTAGATAAGGGTAAAATAGATATTCATATACCCTAAGCTTTCATACCATTTCATTTTACACGTTCATTTCACAAACTAAAAACAAGCTAGAGGCCAACCATCATTAAGAAGTAGAAGTGAAGATTAGCTAATTCAAGAGGAAAATCGAAATCAACTTAATCCAAGATCAAATCTTAACTCCTTAACATCAAAGCAAAGGTGAATAATAGGTTACATCTCATGTTTTTGTTTTTTTAGTTACTAAATTGAGATTCGAAATTTTTTTGCAAATGTTTTGCCATGTTTTGATTGATTTAAATGAATATTTGTACTTGTTGATGATTTTATCTATTTCATATGGATTTTATGACAAGAATTGATTTAAAAAACCTATTAGTTGACATCCAATAGATTTCCGATTTTAATTTGAGATTAGAAATATTATTTTGGAAATGGGTTTCAAGTCTCATAATTTTTTGAATTATCGTGGAATTAATATTAAAAATGTTATCTAGCTTTAAAATTAATTTCGAAAATCATGTAAGTGTTTTGGATCCGAAACTTAAATATACTAACATATTAAAAGAGATTTATGTGAATATTTATAGAATTTTCCTAAGCGTTATAATAGATATATAAAATTATTTTAGATATGGGACTTAAATGTTTTATATATTTACAAAAGGAGAATGGGCATTTTGTAAATAATTTATTAGTTTAATTCAGAAATTTCGATAGTACGTTTGGAAAAGAAAATTAGAACATGCTTTTTACATGCTTCACCCCTTTCGGCACCTAGCTTTTGACCGTGTTCCTCCGCCACCACTACCATCGAAACCAATGCGCAAGGCATCAAAGACTTGGTGTGCAGTGAATTGGATTAGGCGGAAGGTACGCAGTCGAAACAAGGGATTCTGATGGGGTTGAAGCACTACTCTGCTTTTAAATGAAATGCGCCTGCTTTGCTTTCGATAGTAGTACTTTCGACTTGGTTGGCATCCAGCTGGGTCAAATTGTTTAAAGAATGGTTTCGAAAGAGGTTGCGCCTTCTGTTTTAAGTAAATGCTTTCGAAAGGGCCAAAAACCCCCGACTTTCGCCTTTTTTCTTTTTACCCCATACCATTTTCCAAAGTGTTACCTTTATTAAAACTTAGCCGCTTCCCCATATTTTCGAAGGGATAGGTTTCGACACCATCCGCTTCTTTTACTTAGGAATTGCTTTCGAAAGAGTTGCTTTCGACTTAGTTGTTTATGACCATTTTTGATATTTGAAAACCAAACTCAAAGTTTTCGAAAGGAATGGTTTCCAAAGGTTTTGGAAGGTTTTGCACAAGTTTTTACTTGAACCCAATGCTTTCGAAAGGTTTGTTTTAAGTAGTATACTTTAATGCTTTCAAAAGGTAACTGATATTGGTTTCGAAGGGAGGTTCCCTAGTATTTTCAAAAGGTTTAAACTACGGTTTCAATGGGGAGGTTCCCCAATGGTTTTGAAAGGTACTTAAAGCATTTTAAATGGAAGGTTTTCGATTGCTTTTGAAAGGAAAGTTTGATGTTTTGAAAAGAGGATATCTAAGGTTTATAAAGCTTTCGAAGAATATGTTTTCAATGGTTTCGAAAGGTATGTTTGGCCTTTAGGCTTAAGGTTAAAAAGTAAAGTAGTTTACTTCTATTAAAAGAGGTACTTTCAATAGTTTCGAATAGGGTACTTCTAATGGTTACGAAAGGGATACTTTTAATGGTTTCAAATGGGTTGTTTAAAGATTTTAAATAAATGTTTCTAATGATCTACCATGGAAACATAGGCAAAGTTTTTTAAGTTAAAAAGGGTTTTAACTTATTTTTTAGGGACAGGTAATCCTCATTATATTACATCAACATTATTTGGGTAAAGTATATATATAACATGCCAAATAGCTTAGAATAAAGCAAAGAATTTATTTTCCTTGTATAAGTATGATTCAAAGGTTTAAATCATTTTGAAAATGTTTTCAAAGAAAATTTTGAAGGGTAGTTAGTCCTAAGAAAATGACTCCGATTAGAAGACCAGATGGGACTGGTGTAGGGTCGTGCGTGACTCATTAGCTACTAGCCCATATCTACTTTAATCCAAAATTCCAATGTGTAGGGCTTAGTCACAAATAGATTTAAATGATGGTTACATACAGAAAAGAATATATGTACAGAAAAAAACATGCTATTGGTAATTTCGCAAAACCATTAGAATCAGGAGATATTTAGAGAAGTAAGTTAGGGGCAAACCATCAGAAGACATATCCAATAGTTGTTAGATCATATTATTATTTTGTTTGGTAGGCCCGAGTCAGCCAAAGGTTAGTAGTTAGCCCAAAAAAACTGCAATTGTTTTGGACAGTTCGTCCAATAAATACCTATTTTAGCATATATGATACTGCTATTATTGATATAACCAGTATGATTAACCAGTTTGGTTGCAGATTTATGATTTGCAAAAGATATGTTTTAAAAGAGATATTTGTGAGAGGAAATCCGTTCCACTAATCGATGTGGTCTCACTTGTGTAGTATTATTCACACCAGGCTTTATGTCCGACTCGAAGTTTATGTTTTTCTCTTAAACTCTCGGGTGCTCAAAATTGATTTGAGTAGACCGAGGATTAAGGATTTTCATATTTTAGTATATGGACGCAAAAAGCTTCTCAAGACGAGCAGGAGACTAAAGTTAGTTATTTAGGAGTTGTAGTTTTTGTTTTTTTCTGCCGTGTTATATTAAGACAGTTATGTCTATATAGTACTCTGGTCATCCAAGATGGCATCTTCTTATGTCACTCTTGGCTTATTTTGTCATAATTATATTTGATCTGAAATTGGGAAATGATTGAGATTATGTAATGGAATATGAAATATGTTTTGTGAAATGTAATCAAAAAAGTTGTTTTTGAAATTTATGATTTTGTTTCATATTCATGTGCTTCTAATATTATAGATACCATTAACATTACCGTATTTGGTTACCAAAAGTTAATACTATGGATGACTGCAGCATCTATAGTGTTTAGCATCGGACGTCTAGATGGAGGATGTTACGGTGGCGATCACACTGAGGGGTAAACCCTAGCAATGAAAATATTCCATTACGAGTATTATTGGTCGACTGTTAATTGAGATGCTGCTGATTATGTAAGGCAATACAACAAATGTCAAATATATGCAAAAGTCCTAAGAGCTCCACCGACAAAAATTAGACAAATGATCACCCCGCGGTCATTTACCTTGTGAGATATAGATATTGTCGGTTCCTTACGAATCTTTAAAGGTGGTGCAAAGTACCCTATTGGATTACGTCACCAAATGGGCCAAAGCGCCATGATCACAGCTAAGAAAGTAATCAACTTCATTGTCTAGAATATCATCTGTCATTTTGGTCTTCCACGAACTATTGTAACAGAAAATGAGACTTAATTAGACAGTGCTGAATTTTAAGACTTCTATCATCAGTATCGTATTGAAAAGAGGTTTGCGGCAGTCTCTCACCATTGAACAAATGGACAAGTTGAAGCCATCAACAAAATCATAAAATCCATTCTGATGAAGCGTTTGGATAGATCTAGAGGGAAGTGGGTGGATGAACTCCTGGCAGCACTATGGGCTTATAGGACCATCCATAAGGCCATGACTGGCCATACTCCATTTGCCCTCACTTACGGCTCCAAGACTATTATTCCTGCTAAGCTCGAAGTTCCTTCTCATCGAGTGACTTACTATGATCCTAAAATTAATAAAGATCTCCTCTTGAAATCTCTAGACCTTATAGATGAGAAGCATGAGAAGCTTATTTGAGGGTAGCTTCACACCAACACCGAGTTGTCCGATACTCCAACGCTAAAGTCCAATCTAGAACCTTTGAAATCGGCGATCTTGTCTTAAAACAAGTTTTTCCTATCCCATCGCATATGAATCCAACTTGGGAAGGACCGTATGTCTTTGAGCAAAGACTTGGGGAGAGAACTTTCAAGCTAGCGACTGTTGATGGCATCACACTCCCAAGGATGTGGAATAACAAGCATTTATGACGATTTTTCACTTAGTTATTCTTTTTCATTCATTTGTATTTAATTTTAAGATTTTCTTTAGCATTTTGTTGTTCAAATATGTAATAAAACAAATTATGTCATTTCTTTCCATTCAGCAATAGAGCTTTGAATTTTCCACCATATCCGTGACCTGCCATTGCAATACATGTTGATTGCAACATACGACCGGCTAAATCCCACTATTTGATGGGACCGACATAACTAGGGAGTGATTGAGATTTGACCGGTCACTTATTGAGTTAAACCCCATACCTTAACGTAGAACAACTGACAAAGAGAATTGAACAAGATGGTTCTCTAAATAACTCACATCCCTAGAGCGTAGATATGGGTATAAATGCTAAATGGATGCGACTGGCCACCTATGAAATAACCCACATCCCTAGAGTGCAGATGTAAGTATAAACAAATAGATGAGTGTGGTTGAACCACCCACTATTAGTAAACTTCAGCTTGAATCCAATAGGAGGAGTATAGACTCACAAAGGATGGAGTTCGAGCATCCACTGTCTTACTCCGCTAACCTGAGACCGGGGGCAGGAGTATAATTACTCAAACTACTGAATTCAATGGCGTAACACTAAGGCTTGAGCCCAATGTTGATATGACTCGAGGCCACGACCTTAGGGAGGCCTTGGGATGGATAAATCAAATCGATATTTGACCCAACAAGCAACGGATCGTAAATACATTAAATGAAAAACATAATAGCTTAATCCTTTAATCAAGCATGTATGAGAACTCTACACAAGAATAAAAGAATTTTTATTCACACTAAACTTGATGTTCACAATACAAGTTCATCCGAAACGAGAAGTAAAAGTGGGGGTCATCTCAGTACAAACGCGACCAACAAAAAGAAACGGCAGCCATCTAAGTATTTACACATAACATCAACCCGAGGAATATTTCTTGGATTTCCTTTCTTTCTTTTGTTTCTAGGGAGTGGCTCCGTCAGAACTGCCACTCGATCATCTCTTTAATCCTTTTTTACCTTGGCTTTTCTTCGAAGAAACATCTTCAGTAATGGGGATCGAGGCACTCTCAACACTGGATGTCGGGGAACCTCATCTCGGGGAATTATCCTATTAAGAGGGATTATCTGGAGCAGGATAGGAATCGACTCATTGAAATCCATATCAACAGGCTCAGCTTTGGCCTTTTTTCAGTAACTCTTCCTTTTCAGCATGCTCTTTTATGTTGAGTTCATCAGTAGGGTTGGAAGAGCCCGTGATTACAACATCCTCACCAAAAGGAATTTCGTGGTGCGAGTCACCTCCTTCCTTGAACAATGTCTCCATGAATTGATCGTCAGTAATGAAGGTTTCTTCTTGAGAACCCTAAGCAGCGATTGAAGTTGTAACTTTAATGGATTCCGTTATGGTAGCTTGTAGTCCCAATTGATCTCTTATGAGGAAGGAGGAATGACACCTGATATATTTAAAGCTAAGGAAAATAGGCAAAAAGATTAGAAATATCTACTGATAACACGCCAACCTTTTGAAAGACGGAAGATGTCAGTGAAATAACTTCCTCGGTGTGGCTCCCAAGTTGTACCGTAATACCCTCAAAACTACGTTAAGGAATTGGAGAAATATGAGGTTTGTCCGGATCATACTCGAGGATGGTTGAAGAATCTGACATTGAGCTAGGGGTAGCCAGGGATGCTGGGGGAAATTCAGATGTAACATCGGGTTGTGTCGACCTGGATCCTTCACCTACTTCATGTAAAGAGGAAGCAGTAGATTCTTTTTGAAGTTTAAGCTGGATATCATGCAATGTTTTGGATTAATCACCCAATATCATTTTACCTTCAAGTCTGGACAGGTCGATTTCCTCAGTGTTAATAAGTCTTTTTTCCTCTACAATAAGAAATTCCCATGTGTGCCAGAGCTAGTATGGATAATAACTGCCCAACCATGTTAGATTTTTGTGCTTGAGAATGTTGGCATTGTAAAGAATAAGAAGCGGGTCGAGCTCTTTTATGATCTCTTCCCTAACCTTATCCTTGGTAGCTTCTACTTCACGCCGAATGAGTGTGTCAACATCTTTGGCTCTTTCAATGGTTGTGTCACTCTCAAGTCTAACATTCACCAGCTCATCATAAGCATCTTGAGCGATTTTCTAATCATCAATTTTCTCCTTATTTGCATACTCGAGCTTAGCCTTGAGTTTCGCAATCTCCTTCAAGGCAAAAGATTTATTACTTTGAGCTGTATCTCTTTCGAGTGCAATTTCTTGATTTCGATGATGTAACACATGGAACATATCTATATGTCTCCTCCATAGATTTTTCGGTAGCATTAGCTTTACCCTCGACCATTGCGTGAGAGGTCCTAGGATCCTCTAACTCATTTGTCAACTTATCGATAATTCTTTTATTCTAAGCTTCCCAGCATTTTAACTTTTCACTTTTCGTCGTACACTCGAAAGATACTTTCGACATCTTCTCCGCTGCCTTCATCCAGTCACAGTATTTCTTGTAGATATTAATGACACCATTGATAGTCTTTTTTGGACATGGTCCGGGATCCTCTTTAGATTAGGAAGGAAAAAGAACCCTTTAAAGCATGGGTTTGGAAACTATTCTTGAAGCGGTGCCATGTAAGCAACTGGATCAGTCATCGTATCTTCAACGGCGATTTTGACTTCAGTGCATTCCTTGTTGGGCCTATGAGTAGCAACATGTTCGCTATGGCAACGAAGATCACTAGACCGCTAAGAATAAGAAGGAAGTAAAGGCTTTGGAGGAACTAAAGTAGGAGGGGGACCATTAGAGGGATCGATAGGTGGATCCCAACGATCAGTTGGCTTATCAGAACCCTTTGGAGGACAGGACCTAGATCTTGATCAATGATTATCTTGAGTTGGTTTATCCTTATCAATCCTATCTTGATGACCACGGTCCCGTCCGAAGCAATAACTAGAATCATAATACTCTCGACTACCACCTTGACGGTACGAGCTCGAGCATGAACCAGAGGATTGGTGGTGTATATCCCGAAGAGAATCAAATATGTTCCTCTTCTTCGCCATCGTTCATGCAAAGGAAAACAAAATTTAATCAACTTTAAGCTTTAAAGGGCACAAATTGAGTACACTGCAATATTGAGGGGTGCAAGTGTCCTTGTGTTTCCCCCTGACAAATTAGATGCAGGAGCTTTGCTCATTGGAGTAATTTCCCCTTTAGAAGTTGGAATTTCATTGCCAGTTCTAGTGCCGACCCATAAATACTCACATCATTAAACTGGAAAGCGTCAAGGTCATGCAGTATCGGCATACCGGACAAAGAATCAAACGGCAAAGTTGAATGCTTTGACGGTTGAGAAGAGGGTTCATCTTGAGCAACGTTGAAAGTCATCGACAACTTGAGTTGATAAGAAAAGTGACTTTTGGAAAATTTATAAACAAGTGTTTTCTTTTTTTCTTCCATCATGAGCCGAAGGCTGTGAGGTCTGCGAGGATCTGATCTCGACTCCAAAAGTAGATTCATCATCATTGCTACTAGGCATATCGCTTTTATCTCCTTCGACATCAATATCGATGAATTCCTGAGCACCCATAGCCGAGGGCATGATGGGATCAATTCGATTGCCCCTTTGATTGGCCATTTCCCATGATCTTATCCTTGTAGTTTGAGCAACTTTTGTTAGCCATACCGTAAGGCCTTCTTCTATCAAACAAAAAGTAACAAGGTGTTTGTCCGTGAGAAGATATCTGATGTTCCTATCTTTAAGTGATACATTTTTGAGAGTCGTGACCGCCTCCTTATAAAGATTACCGCTGGGCCGTGTGACGGTGCCTATAAAAAGAATTACTTAGTCAGGAGTACAGCCTGGATATTGGTTTTCAATGCTAATATAAAGATGTTGGGTAACACTTACATCTTTCCAGCCATTGTCGAGCAAAAGCGAGAGGACATCGAATAAAGAACCACTTGCTTTTAAAAGTGCTTAATTTGTTCCATGCCACAGTTAGAATCTGACACTTCTTCATTAACTCAAGAAATGTAAACTAAACTCCTTGTCCACCGCTTGAAATAGAGTATGAACCAAATGTTATCGATAGGTCGGAGGATGATGCGAGAACTCCATAAATACCATATAAATACAATTGAGAAGAGTGCAGCCGTTTAGATGAATCTATGTTGGAACTATCCTCACAAAATAGAGAATTTCCTGGAGGTATGGGTTAAATGGCGGAATTTATCTAGCCCAACATATGAATTTGTTGCTCGCCGTATATCCTTTTTAAGGTCTATGGGCCCTATCATCCTATGACAGAACAAATACTTTATCAAAAGGCCATACCTTATGCAGATTCGACGAAGAGCATCTTCCTCAATTTTAAAGGCTATGGAGTCAGCAGGATCCTTCAGAATAATTGCATCCTCCAGAGTGTTAGGAGTATGATCAACAACTTCTAGTGAAAGGGTAGGAGCTATAGAGGAAAAATCAAACCGTGGGCCAAGGATTTTCGGTTATTCTGAAAGTTGACTAGAGGACGGACTATCAGACTTGGTTGCCGAACTTGATTTCACTTCAGGATTATCCTGCTGAGAAGCTAATCCAACTGGCATAGCTACAAGATGCCTAGAATGCCCAGAACCCATTGCTATTAAACTCAGTAAAAATCAAGATTAGATAAATTAAACCACACCCCTCGGTACATAGTAAGTGCTAGTGTGGTGCGACGAAGTTCTATGCAATACAATAATAAGTTGTACGAAATTAAAGACGAAAAAGATGATAAGACTTCGAGGTTCAACTGGAGCGATTGTCATTCCTAACCTCTCAGTTATTTCTCTATGTCATTAGGGAATGATGCAGATTGAGTTTTACAATCGATTGTCAGCAATAAAAGTTAGATTTTTATGCTTGAGTCATCGATGAACTTCAAAGGAATTGTCAAAGGCATTGGTTCACGTCGAAGTTTAAATATCATATATTTACGAATGTACATTTCAAGATATATGCAAGTTCAAATGTCCATTCAAGTACGCAAGGTTAAAGCTCATCACTGGTTTCAAGTCTATTTAATTAAGTTACACTTTTAAGGTTCATGTGTAGACCATCGATCATTCATTTTAGCTTCACCGATCATTCCCCATACCTCATTAGCGATCTTTTAAGCCTCACTCCCACCGATTGATCCTAGGCCCGGTGCTATCGATCGTTTCTTATCAACTTATTCTCACCGATCGCACCACTCTATCCTTTCCACCTCAAAATCCTCCAACTCCAAAGCATCACCGATTGTTTAAGAATGATCATCCTACATCCAAACAACAATTCCAGTCACAATGATCGTTCAAAAACACAACTTCTCTAACTCTGTTACTTCATCCTTCTCAACAAACGATCGGTTAAGGGCACCGCCTCCTCCAGTCTCCACCTCCTTCAACTCTTTCCAATCCTTTTGCTAATCAATTCCATCATAGAAGACGAAGGCTATGACATTGATGTAGCTCAAAGTCTTGTCCTTAAACCATAAAGCAAGTTCCAAATCATCCTATCTAAATTTGAGATCTATAGAAAAGTAGATAGATTCGAGTTCGAATCGAGGTGAGATCTAAAGGAGAAAGTACAACATTGATTAGTATGGAAAGGGATTAATTCTTGTTTTAGAAAAATGGGATCGGTTTTTGGAGTGAAGCAAGAGATGGAGTTGGACAGTTCATTTCTTTCTTTTCTGGACCAAAGATGGAATGATACGGAAATGATACGAAGCGTGGGAAAGTGAAGAGGATGACTAAGTGGAATGTTTTTATATAATAGATAGGCCGATCCTTTGTTGCCCAGAAAGTTTCATCGATCGTTTTAAAATGATCCAAAATTCTGCAAGCATAGAAATTATTGGACAAAAAATGGTTAAGTGTGCAAGCTTTTATGGGAAGAGCGCATACCGATCATTCAACCCATAAGGAATACCGACCATTCAAACTAGAATTCCTATCGATCGTTCCACCACCCAAAACGATCCATAATTCCTCTACATGCACTAACGATTGGCAGTGATCATTTAAAAAAAGGGAAAAGAGAGGAGAGAAGGAACAATAATCAGTGATGACCATTTTTATGAAAAATGGAAATAACGAGCGGTAAAAATTGTTTACAAAATTTTCAAAACTTGACAATGACTTGCGAACGTGAAATCATAATCGGGGTTAAGTTACAAACATGTATATATGCCAATATACGATCTAGAGTTCATTTTTTTTAAATTGATAGAAATTGAATGTTCACTTGAAATTAAACAGAGAAAAGTTAAAACCAGATTTTTGAAGCTTAGAAATTGCCAAAGCCAAAAAAAGACGATCATGAAAAAGTTGTGATCCTATATTTATGCTATTGGAAATCAACCGATTGTCACGACGAATATGAGAACTATGATCCTCAACAAGAAAGCGACTCAACAAAAGGATAACGATCATTAAATGCACTAAATAGAATCCTTTTTTGACGATTGGAATTTGCAAATTTTCAAAGCACATCATGTTCAAACAGGACATACTTTGGGGGGCAAATGCTATCTTGCCTTTTGGTAAGGCCGTGATATCATCAACTTGTCTAGAAATGGATGGTTACCAGCCTTGAGAATCAGTTGTATACAATGCGGTGGATGATGGTCGAGCAGATTCTGACCAGGACCCAACCAATGTGCAATCAGTTTCGAATGACATGCGTAGCCCCATGAAGCTACATTCCAAATTTCAAGTCGATCGGAGTTCATACGGATTAATCAGGAACGATCCATAAAACAGCTCAAATCAGCAAAGATCGATCGATATCTCAAAATTCACAAGGCCAATTCACGTGAAAATTTCAGGGCATCGGTATATTGAAGGGTGGAAAATGATTGCAGGTCAAAACTCTGTGGTTTAGGAAATGCTGATCGTCTTATGTCGATCATTCCTAACGATCGATGTAACTCAGCAGGAAATCCAAACACAACAAAGATTGATCTATATCTCATAAACTACAACTCAGAAGGACTTTGTATTTTAAAAGAAAAGTCTATAGGCATGTGGGACCCCCCCACAAACGATCGCATGGTAATCAGAGGCAAACATAACGATCGGTATGGTTTATGCTGATCGTTCCAAAACAATAAATTATGATCATCGCTCGTTATAGTGGGCCTCTATGGACCTGGAGAGCCTTCTGCATAAATCTTAGCGAAATATATTATCATCTCACCCTGTAAATATAGACCCATTGATTCATTTTTAGGATCTTTAAGCTGCTTGTTACTCTAAACTTGATTGTAATCAAGAGCTGGCTTTGTTATACTATTGTAATCAGATTCACAAGTGAGTAATAATAGATGATCTTCAAAGTGGAGGTAGACATACAATGACGAACTACTATAAACCTCTGTGTTTTTTATTACTGCCTGTTCTTTATTGTTTACTTATTCACCTACTTAGTTTAATTTTACTATTCTTCATTTCTTTGTCTACAACAACTATTCTTGGATGTTTGTGATCATTTTTGGTGCAGACACTTCTCCTCTCTTCTTCCTTCACGTAAGTACAATTTGTATTATTGGTGATGGAATTTGTTCTTTTACTTTAATTATTTTAGTGTACTCTTTGCTAAAGGTGTTAAGAATTCAGTTGAGGTATTTTAAATTAGACTGATAAATGCTAATAATGACTTGAGTATACTTCATCCTGCTCCTTTAAAGGTTTAATTTTATTCCAAATCAAAAGAAGTTGTAAACTTAAACTTGAATTTACATTTCAATAGATTATTTGGAAATTTAAGTATATGACAAATCATATTTGGAATTCACTTGTAGCAAAAGAAAAGGTAGGTGTTTTTATATAGAAAGAGGTACTTTATTGACAAATAATATATGCAAAGTAGGATACAATAGGAAGAGCTCCCAAAATAAGAACAAAACAATGGAAACATCTTCTATGAAACAAAATTAAAATTCCACACAGGTGCTAACTGTACCCTGACAGACCTACTAACAGAAATCACTTAATAAACTAAACTACTTCATTTATGCTACCATCAACTTCGTTAAAACCAAGAAACCCTAGATCCGATTTTTTTAAAATCATGGTGATAACAGACTTTCACTTCAAATTCCTACAATCCCTTCTCTCTGTTGATCTCTCTGTTCCTTAACTCACTTTCTATTGCGTTGACAACTATACTCTATTAAGTCGAGGCCTACTTTCCAAAGCTTGATTTCATCAAAAGGTATGCTTACATCCAATAAAAGTAACTTGTATCTGGCTTCACTAGTAGACTCCTTAATTAAAAAACACTTTGGCTGTGCTCCTACCATAAATGGCATGTTGCCCTTGTTACGGTAGTATCTCTTAAATCATTCTGAAAGTTCCGATGCTGGTTTGTATTAGCGTAGTTCTCTATCATTGTCAGTAAGTTGTTACATACTAGAATCGAAAGCTTCAGATTCAGTTTGTTGCTTAGCCTGTCCTATATACTTCTGGAATAAGTGTAGGTGAAAAATATATGCCTGCTCATCTCTTCGTCTTCATTACATAGACATCATGTAAAGCTACCTAAGCCCATCCACCACTGCAATAGTAGAGGTTTGTGCCTGATAATTTAATTACAAACATAGATGTTTTTTCTTTATAATTTAATTATAATTGAATTATAAACAAAAATGCTTGCTTCTATTTATCAAGCACTGGATTACAACCATGGCATTTGAATACTACATCAACAAAAAGTTCCTTCTAAACAACATCGTTTTTGTTATTTTTTTAATAATTTTATGAGAGTAATCCTCCAAAATCTTGACTGCTTTGGTTAGCAATGATTTAGTAGATAACCTTCCAAGTCAACAGTTTGGTTTCCAATTATGGTAGATATGTATAATTTATGTCCACTCTTGCACTTAATTATCGTTTTTGTTATAATAACTTGTTACTGAGAATATATTATCTGGGATTTTATAATGAAGGTTAAATTAACTAAAAGTGTTTTAAATGTTGAATATGCGATTATATGATTTTTGTTTGATGATAATAAACATATATATATATATATATATTCATCTAAATGTATTTGTTAATATACTATTTTATTTTCACATATTAAATAAATATTTGTTAAATAAAATAAATTACACAGAATTTGAATTCAAACAAAAATTTTATTCAAACAAATATTTATTACAATTTTGAATAGTACAAATTCAAGCTCTCACTATACATATACAATTTTGATTACAAATACATCACAATTTCATATTTACATTTAACCTCACTACACATCACTCATTCAGTCAATTCGTATTTTATCTTCAATTTCATTCCAGTTAGAATCCAGCATCTGAGCAATCTGCAAAAATATTCACTAACGCAGTAAAATTGAAAAAGAAATATTTTTGCAACATAAAATAAAATATGGATTGTGAACATATTATTTGCCTCGGTTATTTGGGTTGTTCGTCATCATTTATATTTGAATTCATCACACACGAACAATGTGACATGCACAGTGTATCACTGTACATGCCACAAGGCCGTGCACACCGATATACACTTGATAATGTTACAGGGACAGGTGAGCACAGGTCAAACCCAAAATAAAAGGACGGGTTCAACTCAGGTGCAATATAAATAAAATCTCGATACGAGCACAAGGTCAAACCCGAGCGTTTAAGCTGGATTCAACTCAATGTACAAATCATAATACAACAATGCCCAACTCAAATGAACACAGTGAAATGCACAAAGGCATAGCAACTGCACCAAGACCAGAATGTATACTCAAAGCAATGCAAGCTAGTAACTCATCATAATTCAAACTGCAATTTCAAACCAGTCTCAACCACTTCAGCAAAACTCATATATGCAGCCTTGACCAAAAATCAAAATAAACCAAACTCAAAGAAACAAGACTCAACATGTATATGAATGGTCAGGCAATATGCATCAGGTTAGAGCATACGAGCAGCAGCCTTGACAAGCAAAGACCACAAGACCATCAAGTGTCAACCAGACATCATGATGAACCAACTACACAACTACAAGCAAGTGAAGTATAACCAGAGGCAAATGGACAGAGGCAACAACAATATAAACCAGACTACATGAAATACATGAAGGCAATGCCCAAACTGTCGCAAGTAACTCAATAGTTCACATTGTAGTGACAACATACAAAAATAACCAAATAAGTAAACACAGTAGAGTGCAGACTCGAAATGAAACATACAAGGCAAGACAACAGAAGCATGGCACATCAGTTCATACAACATATACAATGCAGAAGACCCAAGGACTCAACAAGGCATGGACAATATGTATGAATGACTCAGTGATACAATGCTCAATGCACAGTAACGCACTGCCACAGCAAACATGGTTTAAAACAACATAACAAATAACCAGGCTACACAATGAAAATAAGTGCAACCCAAAGCCGTAAAGGAACAGCAGTGATATCAAGAGTTAAATTGTGAAATACATGTCAGATCAAAATATGCTACAGGAATGAATTTAATCAGTGCCGAAGTTAACATCAAACTAAGTCAGAAACTCACATAAGCAAGTTAATGCCGAAGCACCAAAGTCACGCACATAAACGACTTTAACATATGACCAATGGCAAGCATATAAATTGGCAACGTGCAGCCGCAAACAACCACAAGCATTTGAATTCACAAATCAATTTCAAGTTGAACATATCAAGACCGAAGTCATGAATGAACAAAAACAAAAATGAAACAGAGATATGCTACAGGATGGTCAGCCTCCAAAGTACACGGCAACTACAAACTGCAAAGGCCGAAGCTAGCAGAAACATGAATTCACAGTATCAATATCAAGTTCGTACCAAGTCAAAAAACATCAAGCCGAGGCAATCAATAAATCCGTGCCGAAGTCAATGTTGAACAAGTCAACCTTCATTACAAAGTAAAAACACCAGAAATCAAAATAACATGGTAGCCAAGGAATCAAGACGTGAAATATACGAATTTGACAAAGTCAGATAAATCATCAAACGTTCAAGCATCATCAAGCGGCCGAGATAATCTTTTGACAAATTCAAACAAAAAATATGTGACGAAAATTTAGGTATTCGACTCCTATAAAAGGATAGCATCGCCGGCAAATTTAATCCATCGAGTTCGAGTACGAAAATCATTAAAGCACAAAAGCATAAATTACACACTGAAGCAAAGATAGAACTCGGTCAACGAAGCAGCCAAAGTGAGCAACAAGGAAACGATCGAATCAAAGCTACTTGCGATTAACCACGCGATCGATCAACATAAAGTCGGCGCTTCGCAAAGCCCTAATTTGGATCGAAGGACGAAAGCCCTAGTTTGGATCGAAGGATGAAGCCTCCATTATCTCAAATGGAACGGAGCATATAAAAAAGTGAATGGGTCAAAATTATAAAAGGGGTCGGCCTTTACCTTATTTTAAGAGCTTTATTTTATAAAGGGCTTTTATTTTAAATTAGGGTTACTTTTTAATTTAAAGTGTTTTTAATTTGTAATCTTGTTTTTAAACCATTGTAATTTCTAGTCGTGTGACTAGGGGACAAACTACGTGGCGTAGTTTGAGAATTCGCAACTCAGTGGCTGAGTTGTGGCAGGGTTTTGAGCGTAGAGTTAGGTTCAGTCAATAGCGGGTGTCGCGAGTTTACGTGTGTAAGCATCTGACTATCTAATTTCTAATAGAAACCTTGGGGGCAGCACGTAGGCAGGGTTTTGCCGAAGCTGGGTAAATTCTGTGTCGTTCTATTTCTGCATTTTATTATTCTGCTATTTTTCTGTGCTGCTATTATTCTGTGATCTATGTTGAAATTATTTATAAGCTTCCGCAATTAATTTTTATAATTAATACTATCACCCTATTCACCCCCCTCTAGGGTGAAATCAATCCTACAAGTGGTATCAGAGCTAGGAATAGAAGTCAACTTTTGTGTTAAAAATTCATTTTTTTTTTAAAAATCAGTTTTTGTTTTAAAATTTTAAAATGGCTTCTTTTAATAATGCTTTTGCTGAGGGTCAGTCCATAGTTAGACCACCAATGTTCAATGGTGAATATGCTTACTGGAAAAGTAGGATGGAAATTTTTCTGAAAACCATTGATGCTTGGGATATTGTTGAGACAGGGTATAGAGCGCCAACTATAATTGAAAATAATCAGGAAATAAAAAACTGAAGGATCAATGGACAGATCTAGAAATAAATTATAAAATGCTAATGCTAAAGCCATGAATTCTATTATCTGTTCATTAGACCAATTTGAATTTAATCGTGTCTCACATTGTCTAACTGCGCAGGAAATATGGCACACGTTAGAAGTGACTCACGAAGGAACATCTCAAGTAAAAGAATCTCGCCTTGCCATGCTAAGCAGCGAATACGAGAACTTCACAATGGCGAAGGAAGAAAATGTCAAGGAGATGTATGGACGACTTTTCAATATCATATACAAATCAAAAGCTCTCAGAAAATCATACTCGGAATTGAAAATAGTCCGAAAAATTCTCAGAGTCCTTCCACAAAGATTTGAATCAAAAGTGACTGCCATTCAAGAATCAAAAGATTTGAAACAGGTGAAAGTTGAAGAACTCATCGGTAATCTCACCACTTTTGAGCTAGAAATAAAATTCAAGGAAGAGCGTGAAGGAAGTGACACCCGAAAGAAATCAATAGCACTCAAAGGAACAACTGAAAGTGATGATGATAATGATGATGATGATGATGGAGCAACAGAACTGGCACAACTAATAAAGAAATTCAAAAAGTGGAATCGTAAATACGGAAATCCAGCTCGAAATCAGGAATTGAAAAGCAGAATAGGCAAAGCACTTGACTACTCGGAAGAAAAGGAGATCATCAGTCATAAGTGCAACCAACCCGGACACATCAAGCCTAATTGTCCTCGAAATCGACATGACTTTGGAAAGAAACAGAAAAAGAAAAGTTTTGCAGCCACTTAGGATGAAATGGATGAGGATGATAAAAGCACTGGAAGTGAGAGCGAAAAAGCAGATTCGTGCCTTCGAGGTGATATAACTGACAGTGATGATGATGAGCCAAGCGAGGTATCAAGACTTACTCATTCAGAGTTGCTTATATATTTTCATGAAGTAAACGACTGTTTTGAACGACTTAGGGAAAAACACGCTAAACTTGAATTACAAAAAGACACTTTGATAGAATTAAATGAACAACTTGACCAATTAGTTAAAAACTATCAAAGAAGGATCCCTAAGTGTGATAAGTGTCCAACATTCGAAGAGGAAATTAAAAAATCAGAAATCAATATAAAATCACTTGAAAATGTAATTCTGATTTTAAAAGAGAATGAAAATACTAGGAGAGAGAATTCTATTAAAACGTGCGCACAATTGTTAAACGAAAAGGAATCTCTCAAAACACAAGTCCAACAATTGTCAACGACTTTAGATAAATTTTCAAAAAGTGAAAAATCGTTGAATATACTATTAGGAAAGCAAACTATTAATATGGTTAGACAAGGACTTGGATATAATAGTTCGAAAATTGTTGAAAGCAATATTAATCAAGTTAATTCTATGTGCACAATTTGTAGAAAATATGGACACAATCACAATAACTGTTGGTATAAACCCAAACATGTGAAAACTATACCGATTTGGGTTCTAAAAGGCACAAATATAAAATCTCTCAAAGTTAAACAAATTTGGGTGCCGAAGGGAACAATAATAAATATTTTTGGGTCTCCACAGAATTATTTTTCTAAATATTCTTCCACTAACAACCATGGACCTATAAAAACAAATAGGTCACATAAATCTTTTCCCGTGTAGGTGTGGTGGCAGGCTAAGGAACAACAACAGTGTTCTCTTGATTTTGGCTGTTCCAGAAACACAACGGGTGACAAAGCAAAGTTCCTTAGCCTAGTATAAAGGTAACAGAATCACAATGGACAACAACGAAAAATATCGTAAAGGTAAAACAGGTAATGGTATATTTATTTGAACGATATTAAATGTGATAATCTGCACCATATTTTGAATTAAATCCGCCAATAATGAGATGATGAAAAGATGATGATTTTGATTCTGACTTTTTCAAAGTTGTTGGCTAATTATGCTTTTATGCCAGAAAACTCTACAATCCTTGAAATACTTAATATAGATTAATTCGGATTACTAATGGCGTTATTGATTGATAATACATTTGGCTAACTATATATTCACAATTTCTTTTGACACGACTTCAAAGAATTTCATCTAAAAATTGTAAAAAGGATTTTAAGAAATTTTTGAAACTTCAAGAAACTGTTTGGAATAATAATGATGTTTTAATGACTGATGATTACTCATGAATATAGTTGTTTATCCTATGGCTTCTAAGATTAACACTATGATATTTGTTTGATTGTTAACATGGCTTCATTTCAAATTCAAGAGAATTTCATTCTGAGATAGTTTGTTGAAATTTCACAATCTGGTCTATGTCATCCAACGAGTGATAATTGAGTGAAAGTAAAATTCAGATGCAGATTACACTGGTAATCTAGTTGATAGAAAAATTACTAGTGGAACGTGATTTTTGTTGAGACACTTAGTAACTGCATCATTCATTCAAAGAAAATATCTGCACATATTTTTTCATTTTCAAATAATTTTTCAAATAGCACAAAATTTTCTTATAAAACCCCTTCTAAAAAATCATTTTTGACCTTGTTTTCAGATTGGTCATTTTTAAAAAATTGATTTATAATTATTTCTGAATCTGATTTCAAATAATGACATTGACTAATTTGACTCCCTAATAATTATCGAAAAGAGGAATAGTGATTGAAAAAGTGATGAGTGTTGATATTTATTATATATTATGACTCGAGACGGTATAATTAGTAAATTTCTTTAGAAATTTAAACAAGAGTAATAAAACTTTTTGTTGGTAAAAATTCCATGACCATCTCTATATCTATCATATTTCTAACGACCATCACTCATCAAAATTCTATATAGTTTGTCGATATGTAGTACTTTAAACAGGAATCGTTCGTTTTCACTTTCACATTTTTTTAAATAATATAAAAAAATCTATATAGTAAATAATAATAATAATAATAATAAATAATAAATAATAAATAAATACCAAAGTATTCACTCTCATTTAAAAGTCCTCATGGTTATGTATAGGTGAATTACTTGGAATTTGTTATGTGCTTCCATGCTCATTTAAAAGTCCTCACGGTTATGCATGTATGGAACGCATATCAAAAGTTGATTTTTAAAAATAAACAAGTTGATTCTAATCCCATTTAAAAGTCCTCATGGTTATGCGTGATTAAAAGATACTTGAATTCATTTTTTTAAAATAAAATTGGAATACTACTAATCTCATTTAAAAGTCCTATTGGTTATGCATGGTTAGTAGATATTCAAATTCCTGATATAAATATACCACAAATAGACACAAATGTATTGTTTTATATGATGACATCATTCCCATCATTCTAAAAGTGGAATATGCGCCTAACAAAAATTTTATGATTTTTGTTTGATTTTTTATTGAAATTTAATATTTATATTCAATTGAGTTTTAATGTTGGATTAATATCGATCGCTTTATCTCTATTTTCTCTAACACTATTACTCTTTTGCTGATAACAAAAGGGGGAGAGAAAAGTTAAGATTTTGTCAAATAAAATCAAGCAAAGGTCAAATAATTTTTCTATTTGCATCTAGGCTCATTTGCATATTTTTATTTGTATGCATATATGTAGGGGGAGCTTTGTGTAGAGAGGAAGCATTTAAATAGGGGGAGAAATTAGGATATATCTATGATCAAATACATTTAACATATTCAAAATCTTAAATATATGTTTGTTATCATCAAAAGGGGGAGATTATTGAATATGCGATTATATGATTTTTGTTTGATGATAATAAACATATATATATATATATATATATATTCATCTAAATGTATTTTTTAATATACTATTTTATTTTCACAGATTAAATAAATATTTGTTGAATAAAATAAATTACACAGAATATGAATTCAAACAGAAATTTTATTCAAACAAATATTTATTACAATTTTGAATAGTACAAATTCAAGCTCTCACTATACGTATACAATATTGATTACAAATACATCACAATTTCATATTTACATTTAACCTCACTACACATCACTCATTCACTCAATTCGTATTTTGTCTTCAATTTCATTCTAGTTAGAATCCAGCATCTGAGCAATCTGCAAAAATATTCACTAACGCAGTAAAATTGAAAAAGAAATATTTTTGCAATATAAAATAAAATATGGATTGTGAAAATATTATTTGCCTCAGTTATTTGGGTTGTTCGTCATCATTTATATTTGAATTCATCACACACGAACAATGTGACATGCACTGTGTATCACTGTACACACCGTGCACACCGATATACACTTGATAATGTTACAGGGACAGGTGAGCACAGGTCAAACCCAAAATAAAAGGACGGGTTCAACTCAGGTGCAATATAAATAAAATCTCGATACGAGCACAAGGTCAAACCCGAGTATTTAAGCTGGATTCAACTCAATGTACAAATCATAATACAACAATGCCCAACTCAAATGAACACAGTGAAATGCACAAAGGCATAGCAACTGCACCAAGACCAGAATGTATACTCAAAGCAATGAAAGCTGGTAACTCATCATAATTCAAACTGCAATTTCAAACCAGTCTCAACCACTTTAGCAAAACTCATATGTGCAGCCTCGACCAAAAATCAAAATAAACCAAACTCAAAGAAACAAGACTCAACATGTATATGAATGGTCAGGCAATATGCAACAGGTTAGAGCATACGAGCAATATCCTTAACAAGCAAAGACCATAAGACCATCAAGTGCCAACCAGACATCATGTTGAACCAACTACACAACTACAAGCAAGTGAAGTATAACCAGAGGCAAATGGACAGAGGCAACAACAATATAAACTAGAGTACATGAAATACATGGAGGCAATGCCCAAATTGTCGCAAGTAACTCAACAGTTCACATTGTAGTGACAACATACAAAAATAACCCAAGTAAATAAACACATCAGAGTGCAGACTCGAAATGAAACATACAGGGCAAGACAACAGAAGCATGGCACAGCAGTTCATACAACATATACAATGCAGAAGATCCAAGGACTCAACAAGGCATGGACAACATGTATGAATGACTCAGTGATATAATTCTCAATGCACAGTAATGCAATGCCACAGCGAACGTGGTTCAAAACAACATACCAAATAACCATGCTACACAATGAAAATAAGTGCAATCCAAAGCCGTAAAGGAACAGCAGTGATATCAAGAGTTAAATTGTGAAATACATGTCAGATCAAAATATGCTACAGAAATGAATTTAATGAGTGCCGAAGTTAACATCAAACTAAGTCAGAAACTCGCATAAGCAAGTTAATGCCGAAGCACCAAAGTCACGCACATAAACGACTTTAACATATGATCAGTGGCAAGCATATAAATTGGCAACGTGTAGCCGCAAACAACCACAAGCATTTGAATTCACAAATCAATTTCAAGTTGAACATATCAAGACCGAAGTCATGAATGAACAAAAACAAAAATGAAACAGAGATATGCTATAGGATGATCAGCCACCAAAGTACACGGCAACTACAAACTGCAAAGGCCGAAGCCAGTAGAAACATGAATTCACAGTATCGATATCAAGTTCGTACCAAGCCAAAAAAACATCAAGCCGAGGCAATCAATAAATCAGTGCCGAAGTCAATGTTGAACAAGCCAACCTTCATTACAAAGTAAAAATGCCAGAAATCAAAATACCGTGGTAGCCAAGGAATCAAGATGTGGAATATACGAATTTGACAAAGTCAGATAAATCATCAAACGTTTAAGCATCATCAAGCGGCCGAGATAATCTTTTGACAAATTCAAACAAAAAATATGTGACGAAAATTTAGGTATTCGACTCCTATAAAAGGATAGCATCATCGGCAAATTCAATCCATCGAGTTCGAGTACGAAAATCATTAAAGCACAAAAGCATAAATTACATACTGAAGAAAAGATAGAACTCGATCAACGAAGCAGCCAAAGTGAGCAACAAGGAAACGATCGAATCAAAGCTACTTGCAATTTACCACGCGATCGATCAACATAAAGTCGGCGCTGCGCAAAGCCCTAATTTGGATCGAAGGACGAAAGCCCTAGTTTGGATCGAAGGACGAAGCCGCCATTATCTCAAAAGCAACGGAGCATATAAAAAAGTGAACGGGTCAAAATTATAAAAGGGGCCGGCCTTTACCTTATTTTAAGAGCTTTATTTTATAAAGGGCTTTTATTTTAAATTAGGGTTACTTTCTAATTTAAAGTGTTTTTAATTTGTAATCTTGTTTTTAAACCATTGTAATTTCTAGTCGTGTGACTAGGGGACAAACTACGTGGCGTAGTTTGAGAATTCGCAACTCGGTGGCTGAGTTGTGGCAGGATTTTGAGCGTAGAGCTAGGTTTAGTCGATAGCAGGTATCGCGAGTTTACGTGTGTAAGCGTCTGATTATCTAATTTCTAGTAGAAACCTTGGGGTAGCACGTAGGCAGGGTTTTGCCGAAGCTGGTTAAATTCTGTGTCGTTCTATTTCTGCATTTTATTATTCTGCTATTTTTCTATGCTGCTATTATTCTGTGATATGTGTTGAAATTATTTATAATCTTCCGCAATTAATTTTTATAATTAATACTATCACCCTATTCACCCCCCCCCTCTAGGGTGAAATCGATCCTACATTAAATGGTTAAGATATGGATAAATTGAGGTAATTTGAAAACTTAATGGTAAAATATTTTTTAAAATAATGAGAAAGCATTTTATATGGGTAACTTTTGATTTTTATAAATAGTCTAACTATTTTTTAAAGCCAAAATGATTTTCAAAACACATTAAAACCGGTTAAATAATCACATAAGATCAAACACATAAAATATAGGAGTTAAGAAATTTGTTTTTAAAAGAAATGAATTCTTACTTCATTATACGAGGAATTTGGAATTTATTTGTCAATGGGCCTAATAATATAATTAAACTAAATGGGGCGACATTGTGAAAACTAGTTTGTATAAAATTGTGTGATGATGGATAAACATCAATAGAAAGTACTTATGATTTTATTTTTAACGTGGGACTATTTTGAAGGAGAAAGAAATTAATTTGTAAGAGAAAGAAAAAAATAAAGGAGAAAATAAAGTATTTTGTAGCCCAAATAAGGCCTAAGAGCCTATGAATCAACTTAATTCTTTGAATCTTCCTCTATACCTTTAAATAACTCATTCTTAATCAAGTTTAAGCATCCCATGGCTCATTTTCAAATTCTTAATGATAAATTAAAACCTAGCTTCACTTTACAAAATCAAAATAAAATAAAATCCCTAAAATTCCTAAATTAAAATATATGCTTCTCAACATGATTCTATTCCACTAGGAGTTAGCATGTTCATGTTTTGATTTACTTGGAGATGAGACTTGGTGTAAATTGAGAGAAGAAGGAGCTGAAGTGTTTGTTGAAAACATCGATTGTTGTTACTTTAAGGTGAGTGTATCCTCACTCACAAATCTATGTTTGAACTATGATGTCTGATGTTGAATGTTGTGTTTGTGCCAGTGAAGTAAAATAGAAACCACTCATATATTTGTTTAGCTCACAGTAATTGAATGAACCCGTTTCATGTCCGTTTTCCCACTTCAATACGCTATGATTTCGTAGTACTTGTTATGCATTATGGATTGTTGAATTTTTGCATTAACGTGTGGCCAAATGGTGTTGTTTGAAGAAAAGAATGGGCTAAGGTTCGATGACGAACTGGGGAAAAACCTAGAGCTTCACGCTCCTTGTCATGAGCAATCGATCGCTCATGGCAGCTAGGTTGATCTCCTTGGAATCTGAAGCTCCAGGTCTTCATTACATGCATTTTATAAAAAACTGAAAAATAAAATAAAAATTGGATTTGTAAAGTAGAAAAGATACACATGTTTTATGAAAAATGAATTATTTTCATTAAAAATAAATTAATGATAGAAAGAATAGTTTAAATTATAAAAATTTATTATAGGCTTTAAAAAATCTGTTAAAGATTAAATTAAAATTCTAGGAAATTATGAAATGATTTCTAACAAATATTACCTTATTTCAAAATAGTTTTTCAAGATTTATGAAATGAGAAATAGGTTTTTAAAATTAATCCTTATATTCAATTTAAATAAAGGGGGAAAATTATTTTTTGAGAAATAACATAAATAAAATCATTTGAGCCAATGGAACATACTTTTATTATAGATAATTTTTAGTGCCATATTATTGTATTTTCTATGTGATAACAATAATGAATAAACGGAGTTATAATACCATCTAGTATGGGATGTCCAGTAATATTTATCCAATTATTCTTCAGACCTGTTGCATAAAATATTATGGTTGGATGTGAGTGTAATTTATGAGCATGCATGAGGTAAATGAGGGATAACACCAGTTGGTATGTGACACCTAATCTAATATCTATTTGGTTACTTTTTGTGAGTATATATTACTCAATGGGGATGAGTATTATCGGGTATTTACATATAAGGTGTTGCGAGCAGAGAGTGAGCAAGTTGAGCCATAAGTGTGTCTATTTACTATGTATGTGTACTTCTATTATTTTATGTGTAAGCCAAATTAGGCTAGTATCCAACCTAATAGCCTATTTGTGGAGTCACTCCCCGAATACATGATATGCCTTATGATATGTATGGCTAAGGACCAAAGATTAGAGCCACTGTCCCTATGTCACAAAGGCCAAGAATATGTTACCATTTGGGGGCACTTGCAGGGTTGTGACCACTACATCGCCTAGTCATCCAGTGGATACTATGACATGATAGCCATTACGTAACTTAAGACTACTAGGGTATCTCTTAGAGTGTGTAAGGAAGGCCCGTGGAGCAGGCCGAGAGATATCAGTCTCTTATCTAGTTAATGATGTAATGAAATGATATACACTTATTCAACTATGTGAGATATTTTGGTATACGGCCATAAGCCAATGTGATTATTTCTATGACTATGAGTCTATTAAATAAGAAACATTGTATAATTGCATGTTACAAGATTATTAGTGAGATAATTTTAAGATGTTGTTGAGAGTAAGTTGTATTGTGTTGTTTGATCTCTTACTTATTTATCTATTATGAGGTTAGTTGAGAGCTAATCAGGGCATAGCCGTGTGCATGCCATATCTCTACTTGGATGATATTTTTGTGTTGGTTGATGATTGAATATATTGTTGATTCATCCATTATGTTATTGTTTTCCTTTGTTTTGTTTGATTTACGTTAATATGTGTGATGATATGCATGCATGGTTTGAGATAACCTCTATGCTTGTGATGATCGTATACTACTTTGTGAGATACATGCTATACCATACCAGTTATTATCATATATGGACATTTATATTTAGACATATTTCGTTTATTATTTCTATTATGTCTGGGTCAGTCTGAGATATTTCAAGTTTAAGGATGAAGTAGCCAGTTAGTTATATTTGGGCACCTTTTAGAGGCTAGTCTACATAATAGGATTATGGTCCCTTTATGTATTTTTATAGCCTCATTTATGTATGTTGATGTATGACATTATGTATTAGACTATGCTATGAATACTTTGGAGATAGTAGGCTTTGGACTTACGTTATGTAGACCCATTGTGACTTTTGTCTTACTAATGTATTATATTTCATCATTGCGTTATGACTCTTTGATATATTTTATCTGTTATGTATTGTATATTGTTCTATCCTATAATCAGACATGTTTATTACTTTGTGCCAGTACTGAGTACATATGGTTAAGTTATTTATATGTTTTGAGATATGTATCAGTGTTAGCCCAATAAAAAAACTCATGTTTAATAGCCCAACATCGCATCATTCTCCATATTATCATAGTATTACTCAATAATTCTCTTTTCCAGTATAGAAATGGAGGTGTGTTGTTACATTTATACTAGAATAATCATGTTAAATTCATATGTGCTATATAGGTCTGTCTATTTCTTCTACCTATACAATGATCACTATATTTTTACAAGGATTGATAGAACATTAATTTAATCGGTACATCGACTTCAAAGTGTATGTATGTGTGTGTGCGTACATAAATATATGATGGTTCATTCTACAAAAACTCATGAAGAAGTTTTGCAATGGCTATGATGTCATAATGCTCCCATGATAAATTTGCTCCATATATTATTTTTGAAAGGAAAAGCTCACTTGAAAAAGTATTATAAGTCTTATTATTTGTTTTTCCACTGTCACTTTTGCAAGTGAAATAACTAATCTCATTGTTTTCGCATAACCTTGAAGTGCAAAAAGTATGTATTAAATGTATCTTCATTAAATGACAGCTGTATTAGGGTACTGAAATAAATTTTCAAATCATTACTTACAGTATCAACATATTAGTGAAAGAAACCACAGTCAAACCATTATTTTTAGTCAGGAAAATATTGTCAAGGAAAAATTTATAGGCTTTTTTATTACCTAGGACAACCCAGTAATGTTTTATTCTTAAGGAGCAAACGTTAAAATAGTTTAAAAAGCTCTAACCTCTGCGCTTTCTCTTTTCTTCTCCGGTCTCGAATTCAAATCAGAAAAAACAACAAAAAAGAAACAAAGGCAGATGTGAATCGAATTCGAATTCAAATCAAAAAACAAAAAACAAAAATGAAGCGGCTTGAGTCGAGTTCTATCGAGTCGGATTTGTCGGAGTTGCAATTCACATTGCGGGTTTGAGGTGCTGTTTGGGATAGGCAACGGAAGGTTGCTTAGTCGGTTTGGATAATGGAGGTTTGGTGCAATAGTTGAATGTGTGCAATTTTGGGAAAATTTGGGTTGCAATTCAAAATGTTGAAGTTTGAGGAGATGGAGTTAGTTGCGAGTTAAAGAAGGTTACGGTTTCTGGTTGCTTGATGATGGGGAAGCTGGGATCGCTATTGCTGGTGCTGGGATCGCTATTGATGTTGCTAGGATTAGGGTGCTGAAGGCGCACTATAGGATGTAGGTTGGTAGTGTGTCTATTATCTTTCTCATTTTGTGGTTCTTTGTTGGCTTATTAATTCCGGTATCAGATTTTAGGTATTAGTTTTAGTCTGCAGGCATCATTTTTGAAAAAAACAGTTACTTTTCCATTTCTGATTCTTGTGTCTATAAAAAATGAAGTCGTTATAGATTAAATAAAATGATAAATTAGTTGAATTAGTGTTTTATTATTATCAAACATTTATTGAATTTTTTAGTATCAAACATTCAATTAACTTTGTTAAAGTATCATTTTTCATATTAATTTCAGTATTAGATTTTAAGTATCAGTTTTATAGTCTCTATGTATCATTTTTGAATAAAATCGTTACACTTTTGTTTCTAAATTTTGTTTTATAAAGAAAACTATCATACTTTTATAAAATGACAATGTGAAGCAAACATTTTTGATTGATGGTTTTTTTCTTGCATTCATACCCGTTCGCACAAAAAATGGGCAAACACCTCCAAGTCGTATGATTTAGCTGATTTTATGTTGTTCTTAGCGATTTGGGTGATTTATGCAAATATGTAAAAAGCAGGGGCTAAACTGTAAAAGACATGCAGGTTTATAGTGATTCGGCCAGAACGTGCCTACGTCCACTTTATATGTTATTCTCCTTGTTGATATTCAGATTACAAGTACAAAGCTTTGTATACAAGTACATGAAAGTTGTTTGAAAGTTCCTTCCGTGCTTGAGCTCTCAAACTTGTCTGCCATTGTTGTACCCCTGCCCCTCTATTTATAGAGTGAGGTTGGGGGCAGGGGTCTTGGATGTATATAGCAGTTGGCGGGCCTGGGCTGATGCAACCTGGCCTAGCAGAGTTGGTCTGGTTTACTTTGGTTCGGTGGTAGGAGTATGGTGGTTCGGCAGTGGCTCGTGTACTTTGGTTCGGCAGTGAACAAGGTTTGGTTCGGTGGAGAAGGATGTTGGTTCGGTAGTGAGACCAGATCGGTGTTGGATGGGGAGGCTTTTGGACCGGTGGCGCCTTGGTGCTGAGTGGGTTCGGCAGGGGAGCTTTATGGTTTGATTCGGTGATGATGAAGATGGAGTTAATTTGGACCGGTGGTCTCCTCCTGGATCGGTGGTGTGTAGGAAATGCACCCAACATTTGCCCCCCAAAGTAGGGCATATGCATGTATATGGCGTGCTTTGTTTTAGCGTGGTTATTCCCATCCGGTTTCTAACGCCGAGCCATCTGGTCCGGTCATTGATGTTTGCTTATAAATAGGGGCTACGTTCCTTCGTTATTCCTTACCAACCGAGCCAAACCTTTTGCCGAATCAAACTCTCATTTTCGCCGAATCAAAGTGTTAGCCGAACCAGGTGAGACCCCTTTGCCGCCGAATGAACTTTTATATTGTACTACCGAATGAGCTTGAGGGTTCTGAGTACCGAATGAATTGGAGAGTACGATCGCCGAATGAGATTGAGAGTTGGAATGCCGAATGAGCCTTCATATTTGGAATGCCGAATGAGCTCTAGGTTGGGCCTTACTGAATGAACTCGGGGATTCCGAGTGTTTGAGTGAACCCCTTACCGGATGGACTTTTATTCTTGAATTACCAGTGAAACTCTAGATTACATAGTTTATATGTTTTAACGATATACTTTCTTGTGTTGCAGATAAATGTCTCAAAGAGTGGAAACCCGATCAGACAAGAGGAAATCTATGGACAGAAGAGAGTCTCCCGCCGTGCCCCCAGCCCAGCCGGAACCAGCGCGACATGGACCTGCCCCAAGGTCATTAGTGGACGGATATGGCCCTCAAGAGTTCTTAACTCTCCTCCCGATTGCTTTCCGAGCTCCCTCAAAGAGGGGCATCTTGATGTCATCGCTCGCTCCTTTGGGATTGACAGAGCGAGTATGCTGTTGCCGGGATACGGTGTGATGCCGTATGATCCTCCTGAACGATATTTCGCCTATAGTCGATACCATTGCATGTGCGGGGCCATTCCTCCGATCAATGCGTAGATAGTCAGCTTTATTACCCACCTGAAGGTGGCTCCTTTCCAGCTTCAGCCCAACTCCTACGCTATCTTAGCGTGTCTATTCGTTATCTTCCAGAGGAGGTATGGGCGCCCCCCTTCTAACCGGGAAATTCGATATTTGTATAATCTGAGGGGCTACAAGAAGGGGTCTCTGTACATTAGTTTAGAGTCGGCCGTGTCCTTCAAGCCGGTCCTGGACCTATACTCTAAGTTTACTATGTTCAAGAAGGAATGGTTCTTCGTCAAGGACGATTCTATTTCTATTCGCTACTTCACCTCCGGCTGTAAGTTGATGCTTATTTACAATTTCTTGCTTTTGACTTCAACGCTTCTTCTTATATGTTCTCACCTCTTGTAAGCGATAGGTGACTTTGCGGTCGTGGAGAATGATCGCCTGGTACAGATGGCTGCGGAGATAGAGGCCATCTCAGGAAGGGATAGGTCAGCTTCTTACCTGATCAGGAATGCCACTCTCCTGGAGCACAACTTGGTTCTGCCACGTCAATCTGTGGTTAAGCAGAGAGATACAGCCGAGGAGAGGGCTGCCAAAGATAAAGGCGGGGCCATGACAAAGAGCAGCAGGAGGAGACCCTTCTCGGTACCTCCAGTCGCCGGGGGAAAGAAGCTCGAGAAATCCGATGGACCCTCCCCAAGCACATGTCCAGATGTTCCGGAGGAAGAGGACGTGGAGGAGGGGAAAGGCGAGGATGAAGGAGGTGAAGCGGAGGGTGGAAGTGGCAGAGAAGGTGATGGTGAAGGTCATGCTGATGATGGTGGCAAAGTGCAGAGCGGTGATGGCACCGGGGCTTTGTCTTCTGGGCAAGTAGGCGAGATCCAAGAGTGGACGGATGAGGCTTTCCACCAGGCTTTTGAGGGGTCGGAGGAAGGATCGGCCTTGGTGGAGAAGGCGAAGAAGGCGGGCAAGGCCGAAACTGGTGCCGATCCACCTTCTAAGAGCCCTTCAGCTAAGGCAGCTTTGGTGATTCAAGGTGAATTTTGACTCCTCTTTATTCTTCTTAACTTAACATTTTTCTCGGATTATAGTTTCATGCATGCTTATAACACTTGGTTTTTATTCCAGGAACGGGTAAGGTGGCCAAGACATCAGATATTCGGCACCGCCTCGAACAGTACAAACTACTCAAAGCTTCTGCTAAACCGAAGCCTTCGGCTAGCCGCCCTGGGGATGTAGTTGACTATCGTCCTCTTCTCGGGGTCATTGAGGAGGGTATCCAAAGGAAAAAGAGAGGCCGCTCCTTGTTTGAATCTCCATCTCATCCTCAGCCCCTAACTCAGCCTCTTCAGGATGTCGCGGAGGAGGATATTGAGTTTGTACGTTCCCCGCATCCATCCGAAAACCCTACTGTTACCCCGATAGATCACCCCAGCTTGGCTCGCAACCCGTTCATGGGTCATTCAGACCTGGACCCGAGTTCCCATGATATTTCTTTCGATGAGGTTACCGGTGAGCACCTCCTACCCCGCAATCCTATGGTAAGGGTGCTTGATGAGGCTAAGTCTTTGGATCTCGACTTGTTGACCACTCGGATTGTAACTATGGGAGATGAGGCCAAGGCAAACATCGATCGGGTGGCTGAGGAGACCAGAAAGCTGATGGCGCATCATGTCCAACTGGTCAAGGCTGGAGAGGAAATCGGAAGTGCTAACATTCGGTTGCGGCTAATGGTTTCTGATCAGGCCAAACAGCTTGTCGATCAAGCCATCCAGATCTCCCAGCATGAGGCGGCCTCCAGACGACTAAAGAAAACTATGGAAGAGGCTAGTAAGGCAGAGTTGCGAAAAATGGAGGCCACTTGCAAGAAACGAATTGACATGGCCATTGCAACGGTAGATGAGGTTCGGAGAGCGGATCTCGAGCAGGTAGAGGAATTATCTGGAAGGCTTGAAGCCTTAGAGCTTGTTCAGGTCAAACTAAAGGAGGAGATGGAGGCGATGAGGAGATCCCTTCAGGCTGACTGCTCGAGATACCGATTGGAGAGGGATGCTGCTGTCACAAAGTTGTCGGCTTCTGAGGCCCGTATGAGGGAGTTTGAGGAGAACGAGGGGATGATGGATGATATGCTGCAGGATATGTATTTCCGTACTTGGAAGCAGGGAAACCTATCCTGGATGGACGATACCCCCGGGTCATGGCTAGGATATATCTTCGAGCTTTGTAGGAGGCTAAGGCTGAGGCGGATAGGGAGGGTGGTTCAGCTTTCAGAATGGATGTGGTCACGGCCCAGTTTACTGAGGAGGAGAAAGTGGCGGTGAAGGAGGGCATGCGGCTGCTTACCGTCGAGGAAGTGGGTGTGCAGTTAGAGGATGATGGTCAGGGAGCAGATGCTGGTAAGTCTTCCCTCTCAATCTTTTCTTAACTTGATTGCGTATCATTTATATGATGGATTCTTTTCCTAAATCAGACAGGTGAGACCCCTGGCCAGCATGCTGGGAGTTCTGATCCTGCGGCCAAGTAGATCCCGGAGGGCTGGCAGGATAGAGGCGGAGCCCTGCTGCAGCTGATTTTTTTTTTACTTGGCATTCCTGAATATACTAGTTCTAAACATCAATGTACTTTCAGGCTGTGATTATGTAATTACGTCATTGTAGCGAATGATTTCATTCTTATATAATTTTATAACACAAGCTGATTCTGTCATGTCTGAATGCTGTCATTATTTTGATGTGTTGCATAAGAAATATTACTGTGTATATGCATGTGTTTTAATTGTGTTTGATGCTAAGCTCTTGCTTAAAATATAATTTCATGTCTCGCAATGTTAGTGTGATGTGCGAACAGACTATAACTACATGTTTATGTACAAGAAAAGAAAGTACCACCCTTCATGCTTTAGTTGTAGACGGTAACTTTGAATGTCTTGTGTGACTGAGGATGGAATGTAGCTGAGTGACCTGTCATCCAGTTGTGAGTTCTCATTTCCATCAGCGGGTGTCTCCTATTTCGTGTCATGTACCTTAAGTGTCGTTATAGAGGATAGGAGGAAAGTTTTTAAGTAGAATGGAAATACAAGAAATAGTAAAACTTCCAATCACGGAAGGCCGTCGATATGCTTAAGTACGTGGCAAACGGGTTTTGTAGTCACTTTCCCTAGCTGTGGGTCTTGGAGACATTTGTCACCCATCTTACGCCTCCGCGGGGAGTTTATCTTTTTTACCACAGCCGCACTTAAGACATATCGGAGCCGAGATCGCGCACAGTAACTAGCCAGGACATTGTGGCCCGCAATCGTGGGTATTATTCGATTTACCGTGGCCGGCTAGCATGGGTGTCGATCGTCAACTGTGAACTTCCCCTGGCTAGCCACACTTTATGTTGGGGCTTATAATTGGTTCACAGTTGCCGGCGAGCCGAACGCCGTAATGAGCTACCTAGGCTATTTTCGGCCTCCTCGGTGGATTATAATCGGCTCATTACAGTTGGCTTTGAGGGTCGTCATGAGTAATGAGTTAACCCGCAGCAGAGGGATGCTGGAGCAAAAGTGTCTCATTGGCGAGGGCATCGATTCGTATAGTACCTGTTAGGTCTTGTCCGGGTGAAGTTGTGCCGTGATACGCCTTGAATAGAAACACAGGTTTTTGTTCAACAGAAAAGGATAAAACTCAACAAGTAGCCAAGACATAAAGGAACAAGTTAACAGGAGACAAGATTTTTAAAGTGGTTCTGCACGAAAATGCCTACGTCCACTGATTCTCTTTGTTAATTCACTTTATATGGGCAGTACAAGTTAAGAAAAGTATCGACGAAGGTGTTGGATGTTCCATGCCCTTTGGAACACCTCTCCGTCCACTGTTGACAAAATATAAGCTCCGTTGTGGAGATCTTTATGAATTACATAGGATCCGTCCCAGATTGGATCTAGTGCTCCAGGGCGCGGGAAGATCCGTTTGAGGACAAGATCTCCTTTCTGTAAGCTGCGGTGCTTGACTTTGGAGTTGTATTGCGCTACCACTTTTTGCTTGTGAGCTGCTGCTTTGAGTGCTGCATTGTTTCTTCTCTCTTCAATCAGATCCAAAGACATATGGAGGAGTTCTTCGTTCTCTTCTGGGTTGTAGTGGATCCTACGGTGGGAAGGCACAATAGTTTCAACTGGAAGCATGGCCTCTGATCCGTATGCCAAAGAGAAAGGAGTATGCCCTGTTGATGTTCTGAAAGATGTGCGGTAGGCTCAAAGTGCCGTAGGAAGTTCATCCACCCAAGCGCCCTTTGACTTTTCAAGTTTCTTCTTGATTAGAGTTTTGAGAATTTTGTTGACAGCTTCGACTTGTCCATTTGCCTAGGGATAAGCCACAGATGATAAGCTTTTGTGAATTCCATGCCCTTGGCACCAGTTGGCGAACTCCTCGCTGTTGAACTGAAGTCCATTGTCCGATATGATTTTGAGGGGAACCCCGTACCTGCACATAACATTTTTGATCAAGAAGTTAATAATTTTTGCCGAAGACACTTTATTTAGAGGTTCCGCTTCCACCCATTTGGTGAAATAGTCGACTGCTAGTATAACATATTTTGCCCCGCCTCGGCCCATCGGCAGTTCGCCAATCAAGTCAATTCCCCATACTGCGAAGGGCCAAGGGCTGGTCATCTGAGTAATTTCATTTGTCGGTAATCGAGGAATCTTAGCAAATTTCTGACATCTTCGCATTTTTTGGCGAAGTCCAAGGCGTCCTTGTTCAAGGTAGGCCAGAAATATTCATATCGGAGTATTTTCTTTGCCAGAGTTTGCCCATCAGTGTGATCTCCGCAACTTCCTTGATGTATGTTGGATAAGATTTCCTTGGCTTCCCTTCCAACGACACACCTTAATAAGGGATTAGAGAAGCCGCGCCGATAGAGGATGCCTTCTTGTATCGTGTAGCGGGAAGCTTTCCTCAAGATTTTCTTAACTTCGTTATGCTCGTTAGGCAGTGTGCCACTTTGTAAGTATTTTTGGATGGGAGTCATCCAAGTTTCCTCTTCGATTGCAGCTATCAGATTCACTTGCTCGAAACTCGGGGTTAGCTGCTTTGAGATGGCTACTGTTCCGGAAATGATGCCGCTTTTCATGCTAGCTTGCTTTGCCAGTTCGTCGGCCTCTTTGTTCTCCTCTCGAGGAATGTGTTTGATTAAGTAGTGATCTAACTGATCGAGTAGCAGCTTGGTTCTCTTTAGATATGTTGTGAGTCATTCTCCTCGAGTCTGAAACTCTCCTAGTATTTGGTTTACAATAAGTTGAGAATCACTATGAAGACATAAGGAGCTGACTCCAATCTCTAGGGCGAGTTCTAATCCAGCTATCACTGCTTCATATTCTGCATCGTTGTTGGTGGCAGCGAATTCCAACCTTAGAGCATAGTGCATCTTCCTTCCCCGGGGGGTGATTATCACAATACCTGCCCCCGAGCCTTGCTCGTTTGATGCTCCATCCACAAAGAGATTCCACTTGATGTCTTCTGCCATTTCAGATTGCTCTTTTCCTTCGTTGATAGTGAATTCGGCAATGAAATCGGTCATGGCTTGTCCCTTGATGGAGGTGCGAGGATGGTAGGTGATATCATATTGGCTCAGTTCAATGCACCATTTAAGTAGTCGCCCCGAAGTGTCGGGGCGATGGAGTACCTGCCTTAGCGGTTGATCGGTTAGAACTCTGATGGAATGAGATTGGAAATAGTGTCGCAGTTTTCGTGATGTGATTAATAAACAGTATGCTAGCTTCTCAAGTTTAGGATATCTGCCTTCTGCCCCCTTAGCCTCTTGCTTACAAAATACACCGGCCGCTGCGCGCGGTTGTCTTCTCTCACCAAGACAGCGCTTAGAGCATGAGACGACACAGCGAGGTATAGATATAGCTCTTCGCCTTCATTTGGAGTTGAGAGTACTGGTGGTCTCTGGAGGTGTTCAATTTGGTTAAGGAAGGATTTTAAGCATTCGTCAGTCCACTCGAACTTTCCTTTGTCTTTCTTTAGAGCTTCGAAGAAAGGGACACACTTGTCAGTCGCTTTAGAGATGAATCTGCTCAGGGCGGCCACCTTTCCGTTTAGGCTTTGCGTTTCCCTTCGAGTGGAAGGTATCTTGATATCTTTCAAAGCTCAGACTTGTTCGGGGTTTGCTTCAATTCCTCTGGCATGGACGATGAACCTTAAGAATTTTCCTGATGATACTCCGAAGGAGCAATTTAGAGGATTCAGCTTCATTCCATATTGGCGGAGTACTTGAAACATCTTGCCCAGGTGGCTTACGTGATCGTCGGCTGTCCTTGACTTTACTAGCATGTCGTCCACATATACCTCCACAGTTCGCCTATTAGTTCCGCAAACATCTTGTTGACGAGGCGCTGATAAGTAGCTCTGGCGTTCTTAAGCCCAAAAGGCATTACTCTGTAGCAGTACAATCCCCGGTCAGTGATGAAACTAGTGTGGTCTTGATCGGGGGCGTGCATAGGAATTTGGTTATATCCTGAGTACGCGTCCATAAAAGACAAGAGTTCGTGCCCGGCTGTGCTGTCCACCAGCTGGTCGATTCTGGGGAGTGGGTAGCAATCCTTCGGGCAGGCATCATTTAAGTTGGAGAAGTCAATGCACGTCCGCCACTTCCCATTAGCTTTCTTTACTAGTACCGGGTTGGCGATCCATTCTGGGTAGATGGCTTCTCGTATGAAGTTATTGGCAAGTAGGTTCTTTACTTCTTCCTCGAGGGCTGCTGATCGTTCTGCCCCCATACTTCTCTTTTTCTGATTACTGGCACCTTGGTAGGATCGATGTTCAGTACATGGCATGCTACGTCTGGGGAGATTCCAGTCATGTCAGCGTGCGTCCATGCAAATACATTCGAGTTGTGGCGAAGAAAATCGACGAGTCGGTCCTTTAATTCTGCCCTCAACTGAGATCCGACCCTCAGCAATCTACTTGAGTCGTGTCTATCTATAGATATAAATTCCATAGCCTCTGCAGGCTCGACGGTGGCCTCCTCCTCTTTGTCTCTGGGGTCTAATTCATTGAAAGGATCACTGGTATATCAAAGAGGAGGGGCTTTCTTTAGTTGCTATGCTTCCAAGCTTTTCTTGCAGAGAGCAGTCTCTGCATTCTTCCCTTTATCCTTCCTGCGATTATTGCGAAGTTCAGTTACATAGCAATCTCGGGCGGCGTCTTGATCTCCCTCTACTTCCCCTATTCCGTTGTCTGTTGGAAACTTCATCTTCAGGCACCATGGGGCTAGGACAATTTGGAAGTCGGCCAAGGCTGGTCTTCCTAAAAAGGCGTTGTAGGCCGAGTGGTTGTCTATTAGTACGAATGTTTGTTTCCGTACGACGGAGCGGGGATGACTTCCTATTTCAACAAAAAGGTCCAATTGCCCGAGGGGCATCTTTGCATCTCCAGTAAAACCGTGTAGTGGTTTGTTGCAGGGAGACAAATCCTTCATAGCTGTGCAGTTAATGCGCTCGGTAGATTCAAAGTGGTGGAGGTGCAAAAAGTCATAGCGGGGATACAGCGAAGATATAGCGGGATACAGCGGATGGCTTTAAAATAGCATATAAAACTCGTACTTAATATTTTTACAAATATATAAATGGTAATTAAATGAAAAATTATCATTCAATTGAATTATAAATAATACATATATAATTTTAATTAAAAAATGTGCGAATACACTTTAAATAAACGAAAAACTGTTATATAACATAATTGAATTTGGTAGAATATTAGAGTATTTTCATTTCTGAAAATATATTAAAAATTAAATCAATCATAATTTTATAATGTATAAATGCAATTTTTCAATTCATTTTATTAAAAAAATATAGCGGGAATAGCGAAATATAGCGGAAATAACGGGATACAGCAGGGATTAAAGCGGAAAGGCTATATTCTGGGGCTATATGGAAAAATCGTAGCGGTAGAAATCCGCTATGCGATATAGCGGGGTTGTAGCGGGGCAATAGTGGGTAATTAACTACATAGCTTCATAGATAGCTTCATTTTGTCGAAAGCATGCTTGAATAGAATATTTACTGAACTTCCGGTATCTACTAGAATTCGGAAAACTTCGGCTGGGCCGAACCAGGCAGAGATGACCATAGGATCCACGTGTGGGTACTGCCTTCCTTCTAGATCACGCCTACTGAATGTGATGTCATCACTCTCTTTCCGCTTCGTGTGGCGTTCTTCTATTACAGAGTTAACACAACCTCCATTGTTTCTAAGTGACTTTCCATATCTCTCCATTTCTGCCCAGCTTCTGTCGGCGATGTGTGGTCCTCCTGATATGGTATGGACCACTATCTTTTCCTGACTGGAGCCACTGGTGTTGCGATTTCCTCTGTCCATCTCTTGGGGAGGTAGCCTTGGGTTTTCATTGGCAGGAGCTGGAGTCATGTTCTGACTTTTCACATAGCGTTCCAGTTTCTTCCTTCTGATGTGCTCTTCAATCAGGTCTCGGAGGTGATGGCATTCATTGGTGTCATGCCCATGTGATTTGTGGAAGCGGAAGAACTTTCCAGAATTAATTGCGTTATCTGATTCCTTCTTATACGGGGGGGGGGGGGGGGGGGGCGTCTGTACTTAACTTCGTCTTGGGTAGCCAAGAAGATATTTTCGATTGTTTCATTCAAAGGAGTGTAGGAGTTGAATCTCGGTCCTGATCGATATAGACGTTTTTCTCCCTTCTTGCCCCCAGCATTGTCTTTTCGAACGTCCTTTGTTGCAGCGGGTGTGCTACCATGAGCTGTCTTAGCTTGTTGCCCTGTCTGCCTTTCAGTGGCAGCGTCCTCGAGTCTCATATACTTTCCAGCTTCGTGGAAGAAGTCGGGTAAAGTAGCTGGTTTTTCTTTTGTCAGTCTTCTAGCAAATTTAGTATCCGGGTGTACACCACTGCAGAGGGCCATTATGATAAGTTTCTCATCGGCATCTTGGACTGCGGCCGCTGCGGCATTGAATCGGGCTAAATATTGTTGCACCGTTTCTTCAGGTTTCTGGTTGATATTATATAATGAATAAGCATCCTTGGGTTGCACCACATGAATGCGGAATTGGCCGATGAATCTTTCCTTCAACATTTCTCATGAGCTGATGGATCCTTGGGGTAGATGGCAGAACCAGGATGTAGCTAGATCTGCCAAGAATAGCGGGAAGCACTTGCATAACACTCCTTCCGTTGCTCCGCTCATGAGCATATGCTTTGTGTACCTCTGTAAGTGCACAATGGGGTCGTAAGTTCCCTTATAAGGTTCCATTGTTGGCATTTTCCATTCTCGGGGGGTGATGACAATTTCGATATTGCGGGTGAAGGGACTGGTTACCCTAGCGCCTATCCCTCGATCTCTTTGATCCCGTTGGACGCACTCTCTGAACAATCGTGCCATCCTCTCATCAGAATTTGGGGCAGATAGGAGTGAGCTTGGTTCTTCCCTGTGGGATCGATCCCGTCCAAATGTCTTGTAGGGATGGTATAGTCTATCACTCCTAACGTTTTCCAATGGCTGTCTTCGATCTTCTGGGAGCATGCTAGGGTCAGCTACAGTTGGCCCTTGCCTGGATCTTCCCCTACTGGGTTCTGCTCCAAGCACTTCCTCGGGTCCAACTTCGGGCTGGACTCTAGCTCGGCCCTGTTCAGTAGTGTTCCCATGGCTAGGTAGCATGACAGGCTCAGCTACATCCGACCCTTGCCTGGTACCTCCCCTGTTGGGTTCGGTTCCAAGTGTTTCCTCAGGACGGAATTCGGGCTGAGTCAGGGCTCGGCTCCTACCATTGCTGTTTCTGTTGTTAGCCTCTTCATAGAAGAAAGATCTCTGTCGTCTCCCAGATCCTCCAGACTGGGACTCACCCCACGATTCAGTGTTGCGGTTGGATTCTCCAGCATCCCTTAAGCATGACAAGAGTTGGTCCACCAAGGCTTCTTGTTGGGATGTGAAGCAGTTAGTCATTTCAGCCACAACCCTGTCTAGATATGCCCTAGTAATTGCTGCCGGTTGCTCCATGGTAGGGGCTGTCGGATTTGTCTGATTTCCATTTGTCGTTGGAACGGGATGATTCTCTTGATCTGTGATCACTGGATCTGGAATACTGCTAGTTGCGATGTTCTTTACTTTGTTAACATCTTTCCTCTGCCCGGGACGCATGTCTTCCAAGTGATGAGTGATGCTGCTTAGGAAGAAGGTTGAGGGGGAGAAGCTGAAGCTTCTAGTTCGAGTTCTCAGTGAAAGCACCAAAAATGTTTGCACAAAAAATGGGCAAACACCTCCAAGTCGTATGATTTAGCTGATTTTATGTTGTTCTTAGCGATTTGGGTGATTTATGCAAATATGTAAAAAGTAGGGGCTAAACTGTAAAAGACACGCAGGTTTGTAGTGGTTCGGCCAGAATGTGCCTACGTCCACTTTATATGTTATTCTCCTTGTTGATATTCAGATTACAAGTACAAAGCTTTGTATACAAGTACATGAAAGTTGTTTGAAAGTTCCTTCCATGCTTGAGCTCTCAAACTTGTCTGCCATTGTTGTACCCCTGCCCCTCTATTTATAGAGTGAGGTTGGGGGCAGGGGGTCTTGGATGTATATAGCAGTTGGCGGGCCTGGGCTGATGCAACCTGGCCTGGCAGAGTTGGTCCGGTTTACTTTGGTTCGGTGGTAGGAGTATGGTGGTTCGGCAGTGGCTCGTGTACTTTGGTTCGGCAGTGAACAAGGTCTGGTTCGGTGGAAGATGGAGAAGGATGTTGGTTCGGTAGTGAGACCGGATCGGTGTTGGATGGGGAGGCTTTTGGACCGGTGGCGCCTTGGTGCTGAGTGGGTTCGGCAAGGGTGCTTTATGGTTTGATTCGGTGATGATGAAGATGGAGTTAATTTGGACCGGTGGTCTCCTCCTCCTGGATCGGTGGTGTGTAGGAAATGCACCCAACAATACCGATTTAATCGAAATTGTATTTTTGTGTTGTGTTCAGTGAAGAACAGTTTTTATGTATTATTTTTGTTTTTATATATCATTTTTCTCAGTATTATTTTTGAAAATTATCGGTTTATGTTAGCATCATTTTTTAATTTCAGCAACTATTATTTTGAGTTTATGCCAGTATCAATTTTTCTTTGTATCATTTCCTATTACTATCATAATGTACAACGGTGCAGATACTGAAAATAAGTTACTAAGATTTTTAGTTTAATATCATTTTTTGAGTAACATATGTGTTGTGTGGTATCAGAAAGTATTAGAATTTGGTATTAAGACTTTTAATTTCGTATCAGTTTTGGAGTAACATATGCGGTTGTATGGTATCATTAAGTATTAGAATTTGATGTTAAGATTTGAAAATTTTGATATTTCGTAGTGTTGTAGATTTTTCCATTAGTATGTATTGGATCGGTGCTTATTATCAAATTTTAGGTATAATTTTTTTTTAAAGTTTTACTACATAGTATCAGAATTTAGTTATATCTTTTAGGTATCAGTTTTTAGTTATCGGTAGCAGTTTCTAGGTATTAGTTTTTAAGCCAACAGATAACAAATTATTTTAATTATTAATTGCGGTTTTTTTCCCTTCAGCTATGGGTACGATTTCTCTAAAAAATGTGGATTGGAAATGGTTTTTGAATAAATTAAAACAAATGCTTCAAGAAGATTGTGATTTGGTTTTTATGTTGGATCGCCATTAAGATGTGATTTTAGGTGTTGGTTAAGTTTTTCCTTCAGCCTTTCATAGTCACTGCCATCTTCAAATGGAACAAAGTCTACTTTTAGTTGTAGGGCGAAGATTGCGAATATGTTTATCGTTGATTTATTTAGGATTGCTAAACCTATGAATCATATTGCTTATTTCGTTAAGCTTATTGTTGATGCAAGTGTTGAAGATGTTATTAAGCTACCTAAGGCGAAATATGGTGCCGGTAGGCCTGCCTTTAGATGGAAAGGAGGATTTCTATATATCCGAAATAAGAAAAATAGACGTGGTGTATGCAAGCGATATGGTCATAATAAGCGTAATTGTTAACCTTTTAAGAAGATATGGTTTGGTTTTTATGTATGAATTTGCTGAGAATTATACTTGGTTGTATGTCTTTTTGACAATTTTATGTAATTGAACTTGGTCATATAAGTATATTGGTTTAGCATATGTTAATATGTACATTGATTTTCTCTTTGTATATTGGTTTAGCACATTTTAAATCTGTCATTAATTAGCTCTTTGTAATTGAACTTTATTATATAGCATCATTTATAGTTTCATTTACAGTATCGCGGTTTTGTAGCACAAGCAGTATCAGTTTTATTACTTATTTGTTTTAGGTATATAGTAACATTTCAAGTTTCATTTTAAGTATCAGTTTAATTTGCAGTAATACCATTATCAGTTTTATTATTTGTTGTAGGTTATGTGGTGATACTAGTTCGTTTATTCAATAATAATTGTTCGATATTAGTTTCTGATACTATTAGTATCAGTTTCAGGCATGTATCATTGTGGTATTAGTTTTTGCATGCTACTAGTATCAGTTTAGGTAGTACAAAATATAATATCAGTTTTTGCATGCTAATAGTTTCAGTTTTAGGTACAATAGAACTTGATACTGGTTTTTTTATTATATTAGCATCGTTATTTAATTTCAGCTATAATAGAACATGCTATTTTTGAGTTTGTGATTTTTATTGTATAAGAAAATTTTAATAATGTAATAAATTTACATTTTGAAGCAAACAGTTTTTAATTGTTTTTTTATTTTTTTATATTCATATTGGTTTAATTGATAATATATTGTTGTGTTGAGTTTAGTGAGGATCAATTTTTAGGTATCATTTTTGTTTTTTCTGAGTATCATTTTTGCAATATGCTGTGTGTAAGTTTTTTTACTATTTTGTTTGTTTTAGTATATAAAAAAATAAAGTTGTTACAGAGTAAATATGATGATCATTGAGTTAAAATAGTGTTTCGTTGGTATTAAATATTTAATGAATTTTGTTTGAGTATCAGTTTTATTATTAATTTGAGAATCAATTTTTTAGTAGCAGTTTTATTGGCAGTTTATATCATTTTTGTAAAAACTATTTTATTCTTGATTTTTTGTTTTATAAGGTAATTATTGTACTAGAATAAAATGACAATCTGAACAAAACTTTTTTTGCTGATGTTTTCTTCTCATTCCAGTGTTGACATGAACTTGGCTAAATTTTAGGAGTGATCATTGTCCATTAATATGTTATACACAGTTCTTGCTCTTGTTTGAATATTTGTTCAGATTTTATTTTGATCGGTATTTGATTTTTGTTCAATGATATGATGAATATCATTATTTTGTAGTATCCTTTTGTTAGTATCATTTTCAGTAGATTTTTTGTTATACTTAGTTTCAGTAACCGATATATTGTAAAGTGTAGTTCTGACTTTGGTGTGTATTAGATTGGTGCTTATTATCAGTTTTAGGTATCATAATTTTAAAATGTTTTAATGTATAGTATAAGAATTTAGTCATCGGTAGCAGTTTTTAGTTATCGGTGGTAGCTTTTAGATATCAGTAGCATTTTTTAGGTATCAGTTTTTAGGTATTAGTTTTTAAGTTAATAGTTTATTGATTTTTATATAAATCATTGTATCAATAACTTCTCTTTTATGTTTTCTTTTTCTTTTTTTGATTGAGTTTCATTTTCTTTTTGTTGTTCATGTCTTCTCTTAGTTCTTTTCTCTCGCCTTTGCTGTTCTTCTTGTTCAACTATTTATTTTTAGTGTTAGTTTACTAGGTTTAACTGTAGTCCGATGCTTAGAAAATTTCAGAATTCAAGCATCCTCAGGCGATGACATACAATTAGATTTAGATGAATTTCAGCTTCACAATGCGACTACCTCAACAAAAGCAAGAAGCGATATTCAGATCTGTTCAAATTTCAGACTCGAGCAACTCAAAGCTTCAAGCACCATCAAAACTCTAGCACTAAGGATGATGAGACTGTATATCGAGGCAGCAATACTTTGACAGTGTTAGCAGCGGTTCTCAGTTTTAGGCAATAGCGACATGACTTTCCAAATCGACGCGTATAGGAAAAACACGACGATACAAAACTTTGAGCATGGAGGTGAGTGAGAGAAGATAAGAAAGCGTAGCGGGGATCTAGAGATGGAGAAGAGGAGGAAAGCTTAGTGGAGATGTGAAGGAGGAAAGCACAGCGAAAGTTGAGGAGCGAAGATCAATCGAGAGATGGATTTGAGAAGTTGAACACTTGAAAGATGGGCTTTGGGCCTATCCTTATAGCAAAAAAATAGACAATTGTCCTTATGCTTAAATTATTTTGACATAAATATTATTCCACTAATAAATATGTAAAATTTTGCGACTGAATTCAAAAGAGTAAAATAGACTTATTTCTAAAATTTAGATCATTTTGATTTGTTAGGCACATTGCATATCCACTTCGGGCCCAGGCGATTGGCTGCATGGATTTGCGTGATTAAGTTGAAATCCTCATTGAACAGTAGCCGTTAATCTTCTTTTTATCCTTCTTTTTTCACTTATTTGTGAGGAATCCACTATTTGTTGCTTTTTTATCTCTCTTTTTCATTTATTTGTGAGGAATCCACTTATTTGCTGCTTTTGATCTTCCTTTTTCACTCTCTCTATAATTGTTCCCGAATGAAGAAAAAATCCTAATCAGTTTCGCAGACCCTAAACCCCGAATTAAACAATCAAATTAATATTAAATTGGCAATTCCACATGAATTCAACCCCTGTAATGATGTTGTGCCGACCAGACAAAGCAGAAAGGTGTGTGTATTGGACTTGCATTTTGGTGGTCCAATAGTTCTCGATTGGGGCGAAGTGGTTGAGTTTGGGACTGTTTTGGGATTGGTGGTGAGCTATCTTTCGTTGCAGGAGTCTGTGGTGGAGCCCGAGGCACTGTTTGGCCAAGCTGTGAAGGCATGACTTCAAGGTGAGTGAATCATCTCCATTTATTATTTGTATTTGTTATAACTCGTAAATGCATTTGGTATATGTTGATTATTATGAAGTTATGTTGCATATATCCTTGAGTTATTATATGATATATTGAAGTATATATATTAGATTGGATAAATGGGTTGATATGTTGTATTGGTTCGTGTATGTTGTGGATGTTTTATGTCTTACGATTTAATGTACCAATTAATTATTGAACCCCAAGAACCACATGTCTGAAAATATTCTCGTAGAAGATGGGCTAGAGAATACGCTAAAACTTATGTAATTTATGAACCATGATCTTTTATTTATGATATTAACAATTTCTAATTTTGTTCTACAAGAAATTTCATCTAGTAAATACGCATTAATGCCATGAAAATTAGATCCTTAAACCTTCTATATTTAATTTATAATATGATCATTTTAGTTAGGCTTTATACCAGAATAACATAACATATTTTATGTCACGTGTATGATCCTACATATTAAGATTTTCTAACAATCTTCATCTGGGCTACTTATATAATGACCTTAAGTTAACTTTATGAGCTTTAAAATTTACTGTTCATAAATTAAGGTGTATTGGAAATAATCTCGTCCATTAACTGTGTTGATATAGGATAAAACCAGAATTCGTTACCTTTAGTGTAATCAACACACTAATGCTCACACACCAATGCAGTTAATTTAACTATAGTTAGCTTTTGATATCAGCATATACCAATACAATTAATTTAAATATAGTGGATAAAAAATTACTAGAGAACATACGTTTTACGATTCACACTAAGGATTTTTTTTTTGAGATGGGAACTGTAACAGTTTATCAGGATGCTAAGTTTGGAGGTACAAGTAAAGCAGGAAACATTGTTTTTTTGAAAGCAATCGCCTATGATGCCTACAACTATTATTACTTCTGATATGTGCAAGTTTTCATTTTTGTCATTACCCAATAATCACATATAATTACTCAATAAAATAATATTGAAATAAAACCCCTTTAAGATAATGTTAACTTTTCTAAGAAAAAACTCAAAAACCTAAAGATGCAATGCCACTAAGTCGATCCATTAGAAACGAATTACGAATAATCATGTAGTATTTTCCCATTAAGGAAAATAATGGATATGTCAAGATGATTCAGTCAACTTACATCAATCCATGCAAGATAATTATTTTAAATGTGGATTATATATATAGATATATATATTATAAATTTATAAAAGACAATAAAGTGTGGAACATTTCCTTCTACTTTAAGGTATGTAAACCACTGGGTATGGATGAAACCTCAGAACCAAGAAGGAATCAATAGATAACATGGAAAGATATAAAGTTCATCTTGTAGAATAAAATATACTCAAAAGGAAAGCAAGATTTTAAAGAGGCTTTCTCTTTAGAATCATTTTGGAGCCATTGCATATTATATTTTTGAGCAATATCAAATGAGTATTAAAGTCACATTTCTCAATAAAGAAATTAATGGAACAACTTAAGATTTTAAAGAGCTATCTCTTTAGAATCATTTTGGATCCATTTCATATTATAATTTTGAGCAATATCAAATGAGTATTAAAGTCACATTTCTCAATAAAGACATTAATGGAACAACTTAAGAAATTGACATATGGACTCAAGTAAACTTTTGCCTACAGTACCACAATCATGTTATCACCTCATTCGACTTTGAGAGGAAACATTATTGATAACGTGTGTATCATAATTTATAAGAGTGCAATTTTTATTCTTAATTTTGCATGTGGATGATATATTGTTTTCAACTGTATTATTCAAAACCAAGAAATTTCTTTTGATCGTTTTTATAACTTGGTGATAACTCTTTTGTATTAATGATTCAAGCACATTATGTTATTGTTTATATGGTGTGTTTACTCGATTTCTCTAAAATAGGCAAACACCTCTACTTCGTCATTGTAGTGCTATGGATGCCGAGTGTTTTTCATATACATTGTTTATCAGTTCTAGAGAGCAAATCAAATATATATAACATAGATTGTAAAGTGCAGTAAAGTAAAGAGCACACAAATTTATTGTTGTTCATTTGAATAATACATACATCCACTGTCCATAATAATTATTTTTCTTATATATCTCGAGTTCAAAAAATGGGCAGACATCTCCAGGTTATTGTTATAGTACTGCAGATACCGGGTGTATTTTACAGTTATTTTATATATATTGTTTATGAGTTATAGCGAGCAAATCAAATATATCTATATATAATAGGAATACTTGATTTTGAAGCTTTTGAAATGTCCAATTTATTAGGATGCTAAGTTTGGAGGCATAAGTAAAGCAGGAAACATTGTTTTTTGGAAGGAATCACCTTTGATGCCTACAACAGTTATTACTTCTGATAATGTGAAAGTTTTCATTTTTGTCATTACTCAATAATCACATATAATTACTCAATAAAATAATATTGTAATAAAACCTCTTTAAGTTAATGTTAATTTTTCTGAGAAAAAAACTCAAAAACCTCAAGATGCAATGCCACTAAGTAGATCCATTAGAAATGAATTACGAATAATTTTGTAGTATTTCTCCATTAAGGAAAATAATGGATATATCAAGATGATTCCGTCAACTTACATCAATCCACGTAAGATAATTATTTTAAATGTGGATTATATATATATATATATATTATAAATTTATAAAAGACAATAAAGTTTGGCATATTTCCTTCTACTTTAAGGTATGTAAACCACTGGGTATGGATGAAAACTCAGAACCAAGAAGGAATCAATACATAACGTGGAAAGATATAAAGTTCATCTTGTCGAATAAAATATACTCAAAAGGAAAGCATGATTTTAAAGAGGCTTTCTCTTTAGAATCATTTTGGAGCCATTGCATATTTTAATTTTGAGCAATATCAAATGAGTATTAAAGTCATGTTTCTCAATATAGACATTAATGGAACAACTTAAGAAATTAACATATGGACTCAAGTAAACTTTTGTCTACAGTACCACATTCATGTTATCACCTCATTCGACTTTGAGAGGAAACATTATTGATAACATGTGTATCATAATTTATGAGAGTGCAATTTTTATTCTTAATTTTGCATGTGGATGATATATTGTTTTCAGCTATATTATTCAAAACCAAGAAAAAAAATTTGATCGTTTTTATAACTTGGTGATAACTCTTTTGTATTAAGGATTCAAGCACATTATGTTATTGTTTATATGGTGTGTTTGCTCGATTTACTCAAAAAATGGGCAAACACATTTACGTCGTCATTGTAGTGCTACGGATACCGAGTGTTTTTCATATAAATTGTTTATCAGTTCTAGAGAGCAAATCAAATATATATAATACGTAATGTAAAGTGCAGTAAAGTAAAGCATAAAAATTTATTGTGGTTCGATTGAATAATACATACATCGATCCACTATCCATAATAATTATTTTTCTTATATATCTCTACTTCAAAAAATGGGCAGACATCTCCAGGTCGTTATTGTAGTACTGCAGATACCGAGTGTATTTCACAGTTATTTTATATATATTGTTTATGAGTTCTAGCAAGCAAATCAAATATATCTATATATAATAGGTATACTTGATTTTGAAGCTTTTGAAATGTCCAATTTATTCTTTTCAATTTTTATCTCATTTAGGGACATTTTTGTAATAATTTTTTCGCACTTCTTTTAAAACTAATCACATCCACGACTGCCATAAAAACATTTCCTCAACCTCTATTCGCTTAACTTTCCCCAAATAATTTAAAGATCCTTCATCATCACTATCGTTACAACAACGCAATTTAAATCAATTGCTGCAAAATCCAAATGATCTAAAAAAAGGAACAGATCATGGCAATGCAAGCCATTTGTCTCGAGAATCTACGGCAGCAAAATTATGCGTCACCATGAAATTCATCAACTGAGTTCAACCGACCAAAAAGGCTTGAATTAATAGAAGCCATAAATGCTTTGCGGAGTTCCTCCTTTTAATTTGATTTTAGAATAATTTCTTGATTTTAGTTAATTCATGCTGTACTTTTTTTTATTACTTTGATTATATAAGCTTAATATACAAACCAACTACTCTGATTTTGTTAGATTTACCATATTAATTTTTTTTCTAATTTGTCTGCAGCTGGGAAATTATAAAAATAATATAAAATTGGTGATATAGCTTATAATTCTTTCAATTTATTTGGTATTTGTTGAATATGCATAAGCCTGATACAATAAATGGATAATTCAGTTGTGGTCTTACTGAAACATTGTTTTCTCTCAATCGCGAACAAATATGATATTTCCTTTTACTTTGTCATGCATAATGCACCCAAGACATATTATCATGTGTTAAACCTTTACAAGAATGCTAGACATTTAAGACCACTTAAATATCATATACTTATCAGTACTAGGTGTACTCATCAATGACGCTATAATTTGTTTAGTTGACAAGTTAAGATTGATTGTCTGATTCATATAGGATAATCAGTTGTTCAGAGTTAACTGAACTGATTTCCACATAATGATTTCTTAAACAACTGATGGACTTACGTACGTGATATTGGATTTTGGAAGGGGTGGTGTATACAAAAACAAATAAATGATGCTAGACAAAATGCCATACAAGTAGTTTAGTCAACGACAAGAGCGTGGATAAAGAAAAGATATGGATTATGCCATCAGCTAACTTAATGAAACATAAATACTAAGCCAAGTAGATGTCTATTTCCTTGCAATAAAGATGGACAATGTTGTTAATATGAATGCGATATAATTTCATACTTATTTTTGTTCATTTGCTAAAAACTTGATAAGGTCGGTATGTATAAGTGGCTGCAAATACACAGTGAATTTTGATAGTTGTTTAATGTTCAATCAAATATTTCTTCGTTATGCTTCTTATGAAGGACTTTGAAGAAAATTTTCCTATTTAAATTTTGTAATGGGGATCCAACGATGTATGTGTTTAACTCCTAGATATCAAGCTTTCACCATCAAACTTTACTAATTATTTCTTCTTCCCATAGAATAATTATTAGCTAACGTTTTTCAAGGAAATCACGACTTAAATATCAACTTATTAACTGCAATCATTAATTTCTTTCCTACCTTTATTTTAAATGAATAACTACTAATAAATAGAGGAAATTAGACCTATTTGTGGGTGTTATCTGCAATTTTATTTGGGGAATTTGAGGAAATATAACTATAGTTTTGTTTTTCAATACGTGAAGTTATCCTTCTCCACGGTAGCTTTAAAAGAAGAACAATACGAATCATTCGTAGAAAAATGTATGTCATTTTCTTTTGCTTTTTTCCTGCTAGAGTTTTTATTCTCCAATGCAAATTTTGTCTGGGAAAGAAAGATGTCAACACTGCATAAAATACTCATTGACTCTTTATAGGACGACGTATTAGTAGTAATTTTTTTTATTATCATTTCCTATTTTGCACTAAAAAGAAGTCAACTCGCAATTTTCTTTACATACATCCAACGGATGTACCATACGTACTGGTATATAATAATAATAATGCAGAAAGTAAAGTGCAGTAAAGCAAAAAAACATACAAATTTATAGTGCTTCGGTTGAATAATACCTATGTCTACTGTCTGTAATAATTATTTTGTTATGTATCTCGAGTGCAACGTAAGAAATAAAAAATACAATGATATATTGTTCCAAAAATGTAAAATAATGTTTAATGGTTTGGTTTAGTAAAAATCCAATTCGGTTTGATAATGTCAGTTCTGTAGATGCTTGCTCTTTAGATTGTTCGCAATTACTTTTCATCCTTGGGTTACTTATAGGTATGAGATATAGAATGATTGGCTCGGTAATCCAAAAAAATAGGCACTTTCCATGTTTGAGTTATTTCGATTCAGCAGGGGTTGGTCCGATCAAAGATTGGTTCGGTTATGATTTGGTTCAACAAAGAGTTACCGAATCGTATTTCCTTTTCGATTGTCGACAACAAAACTGTTTTTCCTGTTCGGTAGATTGCTACTACCAAATCGTTTTTCGTGTTCGGTAGTCTGCTACTACCACGCCGTTTAGGGATTGCTGAGCTGGACCGTCTTTCTTGAGACACCACCAAACTATTTACTCTAACTCCTTGAAACTTGTATTTTTATTCTGGTTCTTCACGAGCTGTCTTTTGTTCTTCTTGTCCCTTTGCCTTGTTCTTATGATTAAGTGATGATATTCCTATTATAGAGTTTCCAGCTATTTTCGTGCTCCTTATCATTTCATATCCATTGTGCTGTTGGTAAAAATGCCTACAACACTCGCCTCCCAAAGCGTGCTTTCATGAAAACAAAGTGTGTTTTGCTTCATCCATACTGGTCTAATTTTGCTCTTAAATGTTCTCACCTGCGGTTCTCTTGACTTTTTCCAACCGCTTTCTTACAAGTGTCTTGAGGACCTTGTACCGCCTCGTCTTTTCCATTGGCCTACGGGTGTGCCGATGTTGAGAAACTTTTCTTTATTTTATATTGTTGACAAAAGTACACAAATTCCTCGATATTAGATTGCAACCTGTTATCCAACATGATTTGCAATGGAACTCCGTATCTACACATAATGCTATATACATGACAATTGATCATTTTGACGAAGGATACTTTGGCGAGTGATGCTGCATTTGCTCACTTAGTGAAATAATCCATCGTTACTATTGCGTATTTGGCTCCGTCCCTTGATATAGGGAGCTTTCCAATCAAATCAATACCCTATAAACAAATAACAAAGCCAACCATATGAGTTAGTTCGGCCAATGGTAACTTATGGATTTTAGTAAATCTTTGACACTTGTTACATTTCTTCGCCCACTCCACTGTTTCATTGTTAAGGGTTGGTCAGATGTATCGATCCACAAGATCTTCTTGGCTAGGTTTGCCCTAGTATGATCTTCACGAATGCCTTGATGTACATGATGTACATTGTGTGGTATCCTTTGATTTCTCCTTGACTGCGCACCTTAGCAAAGGGTTCGAGAATCCTTTCATGTACATGATGTCGTCTTGTATAATAAAATACAGTGCTGTTCGCAACACCTTACTTGCATCGTTCTGATTTGTAGGTAACACCATGTTGGTTGGATATCTAATGATATGTGTCATTTAGATATTTTCTCCATCAACTGTTCCCACAATACTCACCTCCACGAAGCTTGGGTCTGGTAGTGTCATCTGTAGACCAACCTAAGGATGGGTCCATTCGGACCATTCCCCGTGCTTGCCATCTTTGCTAAGTCTTTTGCGTCTTGATTTTCTTCTCGCGGAATGTGTTTCACTACGTGATAACCCAGCTCATTAAGCAAAGCCTTCGTCTTTCTTAGATAAGATATCAACCGTTCACCTTTGACTTGGTACTCACCAAGGACTTGATTCACCATCGATTGGGAATCACTGTGTACGCATAATGACCCGATCTCCAAACTTTTTGCTACCTCCAATCCAACCATTAGTGTCTTACACTCGGCTTCATTGTTTGTTGCTTCAAATGCTAGTGTTCGAGTGTAGCACATATTTTGTCTCTCAGGCGTGATCAAGGTCACCTCATCATTAAAATCGTGCTTACTAGAAGCTACACTCACAAACAGTCGTACTTTAAGAGCTTCGCCTTATATGCTTTCAAGTCATCGTCCTTGATTGTAAACTTCATAATAAAGTCCGTCAAAGTTTGTCCCTTAATCGTCGTTTGGAGGTGGTATGTGATTTCGTATTGGCTCAACGCAATACTCCATTTCAATAACCTCCTGGAGTGCACGGGCAATGAAGGACTTGCCTAAGGGGCTGGTCGGTTATCACTCTGATATGATATGACTGGAAGTAATGCCTCAGTTTTCTAGATGCAATTAATAGACAATAAGTTAATTGCTCTAACTTTATTATTCAGATTTGGATCTGCTAGTACAATTGTTGATGTAGCATATGGGTTTTTGCTCCCTAGCTTTCTCTCACTTGGAGGCTGTACTCAAGGCATAGGCTGACACGGTTAGATACATATATAATCTTCCCTTAAGTAGGCATGGACAAAATCGACAATTTCTGTAAATGCTAATAAGGTTCATAAATGCGGCCAAGCACTCGTCGGTCAACATAAACTTTCCTTTTTCTTCAATGCTTCGAAGAAGGGAACATTTATCCTTAGCCTTAGACATGAATTCGGCTTATCGTAACCATTTTTTGTTTAAGCTTGCATCTCCTTCTGTGTATTAAGGATTTTGATATCCTTTAATGCTTGGGGTTTGCTTCTATTTCTCTAGCATGCACGATGAATTCGAGAGACTTTCCAAAGGAGACTCCAAACGAACATTTTAAGTGATTAAGCTTCATTCCATATTTCGTAGTACTTGGAACATTTCATCCAAATGATCAAGATGATCCTTTGCTTTCCTTGATTTTTACGAGCATGTCGTCCACGTACATTTTCATAGTTTGTCCAGTATGGACAATAATCAAGTGTAAATATGTGGATTCGATGTTCTTCAAGCCAAATAGATTACCCTATAGCAATATAATCCCAGATTGATAATAAAGCGGTATGATATTGGTCGGAGATGTACATCGATATTTGGTTATACGAGAATAAGCATTTATGGAAGAGTAGCTCATGCCCCGTTGTACCATCCATCAATTGATCAATTTCCAAAAGTGGAAAACAATCATGGGGACAAACTTCCTTTAAGTTTGAGAAGTCCATGCATGTTCTTCATTTTCTATTCGACTTCTTGACCAAGACTGAATTCGTAATCCATTTTGAGTAATGGGATTCTCTTCTAAAACCACACTACAATTGGATTTTACCTCTTTGTTTAGAGTCGCTAATCGATCTGGGTCCATACTTCTTTTCTTTTTCTTGACGCTAGATACCCTCGAATCAATGTTCAATACATAACATAAAATGTTGGGAGAAATCCCCCACATATCGGCATGAGACCATGCAAACACATATTAGTTATTCCTCAAGAACCTTACTAAATGTGCCTTCAAACCCCGCTCCAGCCGAGATTCGATTTCTATTACCTTAGTTGAGTCTTGCTCATCAACCACTACGAATTCCATGGCCTCTATTGGCACAGTCATTGGCCATCCTCTTCGTCTCTTGAGTTTAGTTCATTAAAAAGATAGCTTGTGTTCCTAAGTTGGGCCCTCTCCACATTCTTCCCTTCTCAACATGCCTATTTTCGCTAAGCTCTGCCAGCATTCGCCAGTGGCATCCCAATTTCCATTAATGATTCTAACTCCATTAGCCGTTGGTATTTTATTTTCGGACACCATTTGGCAAGCATGACATGGAAACCAGAAAGTGCCTTCCATCCTAGGAAAACATTGTACGCCGAGAAGCCATCCATCAAAATGAATGATTGTTTATGTATTGTTAATTTTGGATAATCATTGAGCTTAACAATTAAGTTCAACTTTGCCAGGGGTATTTTTCCTTCTCTAGTAAAAACGTGCAATTGCTTATTGCATGGAGTAATGTCTTTCATAGATGACCATATTTTGTCAAAAGCATCATTAAATAGAAAATTAAATGAGTTTCCATTATCTACCAATACTTGGCGTGCTTCAGTTGGGCCGAACATTGCAGAGATTACCATCAAATCAGTATAAGGGTATTACTTCCCAGACAAGTCCAGATAACTGAATGTAATATCGGTACCATCCCGACGAGGGACCTTAGCGTCAAGTCACTCATCCGCAACATACACAAACTCCTTCTTAAGTAACTTTTCCATACTACTTCAACTCTTGTCAGCTACGTGTGATCCCTCGGTTATCGTGTTTACTATTATCCTTTCGTTGTTTCCGAATGCAGCACTAGTCTCTTCTCCTTTGTCATCACGTGGCGGTTGCCTTGGTGGTCGATGTACAGGGATTGAAGCGCCATTCGGGGCCTTGACGTACCTTTGCAATTTTTTCTTCCTGATGTAATCCTTAACGATGTCGCGTAAACGATGATATTCATTGATGTTGTGTCCATGTGACTCGTGAAAGCGACAATACTTTCCGAGTTCAGATCCGGTTTTGTTTCTTCCCAAGGTTGAGATCTTTTGTAATTTAATTCCGTTTTTATAGCTAAGTAGACATTCTCAATAATATTATCCAGGTTTGGATATAAACATCAGATCTTGGTCCTTGCTTCCACTCCTTTCATTCTATCTTTTTTTCCACCCGATCCTCCCCGATTGTTATCCTTCTTCTTATCAACAAAATTGTTTTCGGCTCCCTTTGCCATTATATTTGCATTGCAAGATGATTTTCCGAATTAAGCAGTTCCATCTGACTGCCTTTCTGAAGCAGACTCCTCCAATCTTATGCATTTTGCCACCTCATAATAGTACTCTCGATGGGTGGTCGGCTTTTCCTTAGTCAGCCTCAGTGCAAACTTTGTGCCTAGGTGCACACCACTGCACAACGCCATAATGACTAATTTCTCATCCGCATTTTGGGCGCCAGCCACCGCTGCTTTAAATCGAGTTAAGTACTACTACAGAGACTCATCATTTCGTTGCTTAATACCCGACTATAAGTATGTGTCTTTTGGTTGTTCTACATGCATGTAGAACTGACTGATAAAATTTTCTCTTGACATCGTCTATGAATGGATTGATCCTGTGGTAAGTGACAGAACCACATAGTAGCTAGGTTTATTTTTATAGTTGCTAGCTCTGTAAGAACAACGTAAAGCATTTATAAAAAACTTCTTTTGTAGCTCCACTCATCAGTATGTGATGAGTGTTCTACAAATGTACTATGGGATCTGTTAGACCTTGTATGGCTCTATTGTTGGCATCATTTTTTTTGTATTCTTAGTGGTCGCTATCTTCAAGGTAAATGGACCGCATACTCTTGCTCTTAGGCCTTGCTCAACTTACTCTCGTCAAATGCACTCCGTAATTATGTGGGTCATCCTTTCTTCCAGTTCAGGAGATTGATGATGGGAATGATCTTTTATCCTTCCTCTTTGGGGAACCACGTCTTCCTTCTTCCTTGTGACGGCATGATTTCAGTCTCAAACATGAGATCAGCTTTTGGACGATCTCTTTGTTTCTCGTTAGTAGTTGGTCAATATGAGATGTGGAGTTTCAATGAAAGTGTGAAGCGTTAGTTGTAACTGCCCTTAGCTTGGACCAACCTTGTTCTAATCGGTACGTAACCATTCCTCGGTTCGACTTCAGACTGAACCTTACATGTTTTGTTTTTCTAACATCCCTTCGTCTAGCTTTAGAACTTTCTCGATCAGACTTGCTATCAGAATGCGACATTGTTCTCCTTTTAGATTCTATAGAGTAGGATCTATCCTTTGCACCGGTGTTGTGATCAACGGTTTGCTGCTGCCCCGAGCGTGCTATACGTTGGTTCATTATTACTTACAATTGAGCTTCAAACCGTTCATATAACTCGGTTATGACTCGGTCCAGGTCGTCTCTGGTAATTACATCATGCACTAGAGTGCTTGTTAAATGATCACTTTGATTGGCTGTAATTTGATTGGGTGCGTTGGTGTTCCTTGAATTTCCGCTTGTAGCACTAGCAATTTTCTTTGATTTCGAAGGCATACTGAGAATGCTCTTGGTAATGGCACCAAAAATGTTACTCAAATGGACAAACACCTCTAGATCGTCGTTGTAGAACTATGGATACCGAGTATATTTCGCAGTTATTGTATATATATATATATTGTTCAAGAGTTCCAGGTAGCAAATCCAAGCTTTTAAATTTTGGCTAAATATTGTCTACACTCACTATTCATAATCATTGTTTATAGATCTCGAGTATAATGTAGAAAATAAAATAAACAATGAACTACTGCTCAAAGAAATGTAAAATGATGCTCCAATAGTTTGGTTCAAAAGAAATCCAATTCGTTTCGGGAATGTCAGTTCGGTAGATGCTTACTCTCTGGATTGTCCGCTATTACCGTTCATCCTTAGAGGTATTTATGGGTATGAGATATATAATGTTTAGCTCGATAATCCTCAAAAGTATGCACTTTCCATGTTTGACTTAGTTCGCTTCGGTAGGGGTTGGTCCGGTTATAGATGGGTTCAGTTATGATTTAGTCCGGTAAGGGTTGGTCCGGTTGAAGATGGGTTCAGTAATGATTTGGTTCGTCAAAGAGTTGTCAAACCGTATTTCCTGTTTGGTAGTTGACCACTGAACCGATTTTCTTTTTCCATAGTCGACTATTACCGTACTGTTTAGGATTGCTTAGTCGGACTGTTTTACTTGAGGCACCGTCGAAATATCTACTTAACTCCTTACAACTTGTAATTTTCTTTTGTTTCTTCGTGAGCTATCTTTTGTTCCTTTTCCTCTTTGCCTTTTATGATTGAGGGGGGTCTAATGCATCTGTGTCCTGGGTATACGGTCGGTATTAGGGCTAGCCTGGTCAGACGGCTGTCTAGAGCAATTCCTCGAGAGAGAGCAACAATAGGGGAAGAAAAAAAATGTTAAACCAACGTGAAGTTATAAACATTCCGTTGTATTTTTTGTTATTTTTGTCACATGGTAGAGAGTATGATTGTTCATGATCAAGTCCTTAGTCCATTTCCTCGGTTTACCATTTTATTACCAATTTTTTGCACTTAAGTATTGTGTTGCCAAGGGCAACCGAAGTACTTAAGCCGACCCTGCTTAGGATACATCAGAAGTATGTGAATCTATGCATAGTTATGTTAGCTTCACTTGTGAGATTCTGTACATGTGCATGTGTTTGTAATACGTGAAATATGTGTGTTTAGGCTATGTTGTTGTTGTAAAGACTTACATAGAATCACATATTAATGTGAAGGTGGATGTGTTTATCTGGGCATGTTAATAAGGTTGGTTTACATGACTAAACAATATACAAGTATTAACCTTTTATAAGAACATAAAGCGATTTATACAAATTACCACGAAAATAAAGATATGTAATGGATGATTTGATATATGGAAGTATCTTTTGAAGTTAAACCATTACATAAGGTATTGTAATAATAAATCATCCTAGCATTTTATTAGAATACATATATTATAATCTTTGAGGGTGTGCATGCGCGAGTTTGCGTGTGTACATATACTTGTAAGAAATGTTTGATTAAAAAAAATGAAAGTTTATACGAGATTTAAAAAATATAATGTTTGATTAAAAAAAATGATAGTTTATACGAGATTTAAAAAAAATATGAAATTACCTTTACCTGTATAAGGTATGTTTCCATGCACGACATTGGAAATAGATCGGTACATATCTAGATAATGAGTATTTTATAAGCACATATTTTCATTTTAGTAATGGGAATGAATATGAATGGATGATTGCATATAAATATGTTGCATGTATATTATTATTTATATGAATAGTAAATGGGTCACTGAAGTAATTAAATGATATACATGTACGTATGTATGTATGAATGAAAGAATTTATTAAAGATATACATGTTATCCCGCTTTTTGGGCAAAAGCCGTGATACCAAAAGATTGGTCAAAAACAGAAAATAGTTCGCCTCAGAGATTGGTCGTATTTCACCTCACTATGGATATCGATGAATTCTGTCCGAGCCCGGATCGGGCCACAATTAATAAGGCATGACAAGAAAGACCATAGAAGCCAGCATTTCAAATTTCAAGTCAATCCGAGGTCATATGCTCAAGTTATGATGGATTCAAGTTAAGAAGGTACACATTGCTCGGTTCGAACCCATCATGTTCGAACCCATCATATTCGAACCCATCGTGTTCGAAACCATCGTGTTCGAAACCATCTGTTTCGAACCCATCATATTCGAACCCATAGGAAGAGGTGACGTTCGAATCCATCAGCCAACGTCTCCCTTCGAATCCATCAGCCAACGTCTCCCTTCGAATCCATCAAGCCAATTCATGCTTCGACTCCATCACTACTTCGAATCCATCACCACTTCGAATCCATCCATCAACTTCGTATCCATCACTACTTCGAATCCATCCATCAACTTCGTATCCATCACCACTTCGAATCCATCCATCAACTTCGTATACATCACTACTTCGAATCCATCCATCAACTTCGTATCCATCACTACTTCGAATCCGTCCATCAACTTCGTATCCATCACCACTTCGTGTCCACCTCAAGCTTCGAACCCATCACAAGCTTCGAGTCCATGCTGTCTTCGAACCCTACACGTTAAAAACAACTTCGAATCGATCCAGAGCCATCGATTCGAAGCGTCGCTGCCCCCTCATGCAACAGGTTCGATTCGAACCTATGGATTCGAACCGTATGGATTCGAACCATATGGATTCGAACCTATGGGTTCGAACCATATGGATTCGAAACATATGGGTTCGAACGACCCATAGGATCGTTTCGAAGTTGCCAGCGTACCGAAATGCATCACCTTGAATCGATCATATCTCTCAATCCCTTGATCCAAATGCCATGAAATTTTCACAGAAGCTTGATTACATGATGAAGAACGTCCACGCCAAGTTTCATCGCAATTGGATAATTTTTTGATCGATTCGAAGTTCACTTCGAATCGATGCCGAACTGGGCACGCAGTCCAAGAACGCGGGCCTGTGGGCCCCCCGTCACGTGCCAAGCAGCCTCTCCAGGTTTTGGGCGGGATTTTGGCCTTCCACGCCTATAAATAGAGCCCCTGGTCATTCAGAAAAGGGGGGGAGATTCAGAAGAGAGAAAGCAAGTCCAGACTCTGCTGAATTCAATCCTATTCGTCACTATTGCTGTTGAGTTCAGAGTTCAAAGCTATAATCCGTTGTAATCAATTAAGATTATCAAGTTCAAATCTACAACCCGTTGTAATTGAATAAGATCATCAAGTGAAGCAATAAAGAGAAAACCTTCAAAGTGGACGTAGGCACGAACGCCGAACCACTATAAATCCTGTGTTTGTGATTATTGTCTGTGAATTATTGTGATTAGTTGCTTAGATCTGAATTCTATATTGATTGTTGCTGAGAACTGTGTTGATTATTATTAATTTGAGTACGTAAACGGGTGCTTTCGCGGTATTGGGTGTTTGTGACCAATTTTGGCGCAAACAATACACATATTTGTTCTAAAAGAATAAATGAGATATGAAGCTATATGTATCGATTGTAAGTAAAGATATTTGTATTAACTTAGAGATGTATACATAATCAAGCATGCAAAACTGTAACTTACACACAAACGTGCGTGCGTGCATGCACTTGTTTTTAATTTTTATATAGTATATCTTATGTGGTTAATAATATTGAAAGATATTAGTTTTAATCATATATGTATTTAAAATGGGATGATATGTTTGCTAAATATAGGAAATCTTTATGTTGAAGCATGCATGTATTTGGAGGAAATTATAAGTATATATACTGGAAATGAGAAAAATATATATTATTTGATACAGGTTTGAGTCAAATGATGTATAACTAAAAATGAGAAATATCAATTTAATAATGTATGAATTGGAAAATTAATTGACTAATAAAATGTGAAGTAATTACTATTTACGTGTACGAATTAGATAATTTACGGAAAAAGAATATTTATTTTCAATACATTATTGAGCTGGTAGTTTTTATTGGAATATGTTTAATTTGAAGCTTGTTGGATTTATATGCATATGCATGATGGATGTATGGAGCCAAATGTAAGATAATAAATTTGTTTTCGGTTGCATATTTATATATCATGATTGATATGTTTGGAGTACACATATATAAGGGTGAAGCCAACAATACACGTGACTAGGTCGAAATATAAAAAACAAAAGGTATTATGGATAAAGGCTAATTCATGCTTATATATGAGGTCCTAATGATTTTTCTTTTTCATTAAAACAATATACCATACAATATTGCATACATATCTTTGATACGATAATAAGAGAGGCAAAATTAGTATCAAACATTTTCCGCAAAAGTTTTCCAATATTTTATTATATTAACCAGTTGTATTTGAGGTTATTTGTTATTCTTAAAAGGACATAATTTATTTATAGGCCCGAGATTTTTTTTTTCAACTTTAGACGTCCTTCAAATCTTATTACAAAAGTAGACCTAGTTTACTAGGTCAGGATTTGAATTTGCGCAATTTCAAAAATGTGCAAGAACAAAGTCCTACTTGCACAATTTGAAATTGTGCAAGTGCTTGCGCAAATTCAAATTGTGCAAGTGTAAAATGCTATATATGAAAAAAGAGGCATATTTTTATAATTAGTTTTGAACGGGGTATAAAGTTGAAATAAGTTTTTTCGGGGGCTATAAATAAAATTTGTCCTTAAAATCATTATTATTCCATTTTTTGGCAAAGTATTATATAACAATTCAACTTTAAATGTAAAGATGGAAAAAGTGGAGAGTTTAACCTTTAAAGCAGATTAAAAATGCAACTCAAAATAAATGATTTAATTGCAAATTAATTTTTTTTTAACAAATATTGGTTGTTGCTTGTGAATCACAATTTAATTAAACTACACTTCATACTATCATTTTTTTAATTCAATTTTAAGGGTTTGAATTTCGTATGGTTGTGTCCGTTTCAGCCGGAAACCAAAAACATGTACGTTTGGGTCCTTTGAATTTCAAAAAAGTAAACAGTGTGCTACCGTTGATACCTAGACAAATGTTTTTGCTTGCAAAACTAAACATCATCGCACAAAGTTTGATTCTCTGTTTTTAACACAAACTATTATTTTACTTTAAGTGAACAGATATCCAAATAATTCAAAATACAACAGTTTTCCCTTTTATTTTCTAAATCAAATTCAGTTTTTTTCAATATACAACATAATACACCAAAAATTGACAATAAAATAATAAAATTTATTTTTTCGACCGTACTTAGGATGATGGAAATTTAAATAAATACTTGAACAGTTAAAAAATAGTTTGTCAAATCAACTTGCAAGCCTTTGAAGCATTTGATCGGTCGTCTTTTTTCATATTTTTACTATTGAACATTTTAAGATTCAAAACAAAAAAACGTTTTCAATTTTACTATGATTGGTATCCTCCATCTAACAACCAAAAAAACAAAAAAAGTAATGAAAGAAGGGTAGACGTTGTATGACAAAGTGTTTTTAATTACAACATCATTAATTTATATCCTCCAAGTTTGTGTTAGCCACATGATCATTATACTAGTCCTGAAATAACAATAATAGAACCATAAACAATAAATCTAAGATTGCTAAGTAGAAGAAAAACAGACTTCAAGAAATAAAACATAAACTAAGCCTTTTGCATTCCTCAAAATTAGGACTATTCACTAAATCTTCATTTGGTTTTACCTATTAGACAAAAAGAGTTTTTTTTTTTTTTTGCTTTAGGGTTTGAAAATTTTGTTTTTTGTGATGTTTTGAGATAGTGTACGAGGAATTTTCTCAAGGAGATGAAAAGGCTACAACTGTTAGGGACGAATGAGAAAATTGATTTTGATGCCATAAGCGTAAAAAAATGATAGGTAATAATTTTTTAATGGTAGTTAGAATTTTTTTTGGGTGCTAATAACAACGCAGAATAAAAATGATTAGGAATCGTGTTCTTCCAACTTGTTTAAAAAGTTCATTGGCTTTTACATTGTCCACTTCGTTTTAAATGCGTTCAAATTCGAATTTCATTCGACCGAGTCCATGAGAATTTTCTATAGATAAAGTTGAAAACTGTCCACACCATTGATGATCGATCCGACCGATTAATTCGTATATTCGACTTCTAGCAAAAAGATTGAACAAAGAGAGTTTAGTCCCACTTCATATAAATAAGCTTAAAGGTAAGTTAAACATGTTAGTCGCTATGCGCAGGATCGAAATTGGCCAGTAGTAGTAAACAATGTAAATGTAGCAGAATAATATAGTAGATAACATAATCGATTTTATATTGGTTCGAATCTTCCGTCCTACGTCAAGTCCCGAAGCTCTCCTTCGGCATTTCACTGTCAATACCTTCACTTCGTCCGACGGAACAAGTTTATAGACTCTGTTTGAACAACCGAACATGACTTCGACAACAATTACAAGAATTGTAACAAATGTTACTTTCTGACACAGCGTATTTGGATATACAAAATGTCACTTTGATGTACAATAACTTCTATAACCAGACCAAACTATATTGAGTGAAGATGTAGAGATTAAGAAGTTTATTCGACTAGAGTATGTGATGTGGAGATGAAGCAAACTAGTCGAAATCTCTGAATCAGATGAATTTAAAACTTGGAGAGTTGCTTTAGAAATTGAGAGTTTAGGAGTGGAAATCAAAGCATATAGTCGTATTTCAATATGTTTTGTGATTTAGGAATAGTTAGGGGATTATATAGTTGTTGTAGGGACGCCAATGTAGGGGTGCAACCTTCCAGATTCGTCATTGCCGAATAGAAGCAACCGCATGAGCAAAGAGAAGCAATCGTAGACGAAAAGATGCAAAGACATCACTTCAGGTAATTGTGCATTTCGGTCGACTGGATTCAAACCCTTTGAATTGGCATTTTGTGATGTTTTAATTTTTTCTAATAACTTCTCATGCGTTTGTAAAAGATCACGATATATAAAATTTAAGCATACCGATTTTGATCTAAGATCGGCTATACAGCACATGCACTTTGATTTTATAGGTTGTTGCTAGCTTCTAGAAATTTTCTTTTCTCGATTGTCTTCGAGCTCTTATTGGATCTTCTCTTTCTGGCCATTATTCTATGATGTTGTGACGATCGATAGAATTGCAGGCTCTAATACCACTTGTTAGTCGCTATAGGGTTTTGATATAATGTAACTTATATATAAGAGTGTGGTGGATCGTATATAATATGGCTTATGTGTATGATAAGTGTATATATACTAATCTAAGTAGAACTATATAACTGTATATGATTAGTCTATATACACTCACCATACACAGTTATGTAGTTCTGCTTAGATTAGTATATATACACTTATCATACACTTATCATACACATACACATAAGCCACTTATGTAGTTCTGCTTAGGTTATTTTTAAAATACTGTGTACGGCCTACTGGTTATGATGTGTATATTAAGGCATTGGTTGCTAAGAGGTTTGGAAGTTTAACCCCCGTCAGTTACATATATTTTTAGTGGGTCGAAATATAAAAAACAAAAGGTATTATGAATAAAGGCTAATTCATGCTTATATATGAGGTCCTAATGATTTTTCTTTTTCATTAAAACAATATACCATACAATATTGCATACATATCTTTGATATGATAATAAGAGAGGCAAAATTAGTATCAAACATTTTCCGCAAAAGTTTTCCAATATTTTATTATATTAACCGGTTGTATTTGAGGTTATTTGTTATTCTTAAAAGGACATAATTTATTTATAGGACCGAGATTTTTTTTTCAACTTTAGACGTCCTTCAAAACTTATTACAAAAGTAGACCTAGTTTACTAGGTCAGGATTTGAATTTGCGCAATTTCAAAAATGTGCAAGAACAAAGTCCTACTTGCACAATTTGAAATTGTGCAAGTGCTTGCGCAAATTCAAATTGTGCAAGTGTAAAATGCTATATATGAAAAAAGAGACATATTTTTATAATTAGTTTTGAACGGGGTATAAAGTTGAAATAAGTTTTTTCGGGGGCTATAAATAAAATTTGTCCTTAAAATCATTATTATTCCATTTTTTGGCAAAGTATTATATAACAATTCAACTTTAAAGTCCGAGGCCTTGGTGCAGTGGTAAAACGCCAGGCTGTTGACGACAAGGTCGGCAGTTCGATCCCTGCCTCTGGCATATTAAACTGTGCGCCATGATGATTCTTGCAGACTTGTGTGCTGCCTACTTTGTAAATATAAGTACCCAGTTTCAAAAAAAAAAAATTCAACTTTAAATGTAAAGATGGAAAAAGTGGAGAGTTTAACCTTTAAAGCATATTAAAAATGCAACTCAAAATAAATGATTTAATTGCAAATTAATTTTTTTTAACAAATATTGGTTGTTGCTCGTGAATCACAATTTAATTAAACTACACTTCATACTATCATTTTTTTAATTCAATTTTAAGGGTTTGAATTTCGTATGGTTGTGTCCGTTTCAGCCGGAAACCAAAAACATGTACGTTTGGGTCCTTTGAATTTCAAAAAAGTAAACAGTGTGCTACCGTTGATACCTAGACAAATGTTTTTGCTTGCAAAACTAAACATCATCGCACAAAGTTTGATTCTCTGTTTTTAACACAAACTATTATTTTACTTTAAGTGAACATATATCCAAATAATTCAAAATACAACAGTTTTCCCTTTTATTTTCTAAATCAAATTCAGTTTTTTTCAATATACAACATAATACACCAAAAATTGACAATAAAATAATAATATTTATTTTTTCGACCGTACTTAGGATGATGGAAATTTAAATAAATACTTGAACAGTTAAAAAATAGTTTGTCAAATCAACTTGCAAGCCTTTGAAGCATTTGATCGGTCGTCTTCTTTCATATTTTTACTATTGAACATTTTTAGATTCAAAACAAAAAAACGTTTTCAATTTTACTATGATTGGTATCCTCCATCTAACAACCAAAAAAACAAAAAAAGTAATGAAAAAAGGGTAGACGTTGTATGACAAAGTGTTTTTAATTACAACATCATTAATTTATATCCTCCAAGTTTGTGTTAGCCACATGATCATTATACTAGTCCTGAAATAACAATAATAGAACCATAAACAATAAATCTAAGATTGCTAAGTAGAAGAAAAACAGACTTCAAGAAATAAAACGTAAACTAAGCCTTTTGCATTCCTCAAAATTAGGACCATTCACTAAATCTTCATTTGGTTTTACCTATTAGACAAAAAGAGTTTTTTTTTTTTTTTTTTTTTTGCTTTAGGGTTTGAAAATTTTGTTTTTTGATGATGTTTTGAGATAGTGTACGAGGAATTTTCTCAAGGAGATGAAAAGGCTACAACTGTTAGGGACGAATGAGAAAATTGATTTTGATGCCATAAGCGTAAAAAAATGATAGGTAATAATTTTTTAATGGTAGTTAGAATTTTTTTGGGTGCTAATAACAACGCAGAATAAAAATGATTAGGAATCGTGTTCTTCCAACTTGTTTAAAAAGTTCATTGGCTTTTACATTGTCCACTTCGTTTTAAATGCGTTCAAATTCGAATTTCATTCGACCGAGTCCATGAGAATTTTCTATAGATAAAGTTGAAAACTGTCCACACCATTGATGATCGATCCGACCGATTAATTCGTATATTCGACTTCTAGCAAAAAGATTGAACAAAGAGAGTTTAGTCCCACTTCATATAAATAAGCTTAAAGGTAAGTTAAACATGTTAGTCGCTATGCGCAGGATCGAAATTGGCCAGTAGTAGTAAACAATGTAAATGTAGCAGAATAATATAGTAGATCACATAATCGATTTTATATTGGTTCGAATCTTCCGTCCTACGTCAAGTCCCGAAGCTCTCCTTCGGCATTTCACTGTCAATACCTTCACTTCGTCCGACGGAACAAGTTTATAGACTCTGTTTGAACAACCGAACATGACTTCGACAACAATTACAAGAATTGTAACAAATGTTACTTTCTGACACAGCGTATTTGGATATACAAAATGTCACTTTGATGTACAATAACTTCTATAACCAGACCAAACTATATTGAGTGAAGATGTAGAGATTAAGAAGTTTATTCGACTAGAGTATGTGATGTGGAGATGAAGCAAACTAGTCGAAATCTCTGAATCAGATGAATTTCTTAAAACTTGGAGAGTTGCTTTAGAAATTGAGAGTTTAGGAGTGGAAATCAAAGCATATAGTCGTATTTCAATATGTTTTGTGATTTAGGAATAGTTAGGGGATTATATAGTTGTTGTAGGGATGCCAATGTAGGGGTGCAACCTTCCAGATTCGTCATTGCCGAATAGAAGCAACCGCATGAGCAAAGAGAAGCAACCGTAGACGAAAAGATGCAAAGACATCACTTCAGGTAATTGTGCATTTCGGTCGACTGGATTCAAACCCTTTGAATTGGCATTTTGTGATGTTTTAATTTTTTCTAATAACTTCTCATGCGTTTGTAAAAGATCACGATATATAAAATTTAAGCACACCGATTTTGATCTAAGATCGGCTATACAGCACATGCACTTTGATTTTATAGGTTGTTGCTAGCTTCTAGAAATTTTCTTTTCTCGATTGTCTTCGAGCTCTTATTGGATCTTCTCTTTCTGGCCATTATTCTATGATGTTGTGACGATCGATAGAATTGCAGGCTCTAATACCACTTGTTAGTCGCTATAGGGTTTTGATATAATGTAACTTATATATAAGAGTGTGGTGGATCGTATATAATATGGCTTATGTGTATGATAAGTGTATATATACTAATCTAAGTAGAACTATATAACTGTATATGATTAGTCTATATACACTCACCATACACAGTTATGTAGTTCTGTTTAGATTAGTATATATACACTTATCATACACATAAGCCACATGATATACGATTCACCACACTCTTATTTATAAGTTACATTACATAAAGATCCTATAGCGACTAAATTACAAATCAGAAATACGTCCAGATTCTTGATTTATTTAGTGAATGTTTAGTTTGGATTAATGCTATTAGCTTTAGTAACCGACAAATCTTATAGTCGGCAAAGCACAAAATGGAGGATGGTTTGAGTATGATAATTGTAGCGTTTCTGGTACACAAACCCTCCTATATTGCAGCACCTTCTGCAGCCTTCTAATTTTCACCAACATTCTGATTTAAATAATAATATGATGTGAAAGAGAGATAAAGTATTATTATTTAAATCGGAATATATGGTGGAAATCTAGGGGCTACAAGGGTGCTGCAAAATAGATTTGTCATTGAACGCTCCATTACATGTGTATGTATATGTATATGTATATGCGTGTGTAGTCAAACACACATAAATGATTACGTGAGTTGGAGATTGAGTGTTGTGTTGAAGCAACACATATATGGCGAGGTCAAGGGTTTGAATTTGGTGGTTGCAAGTATTTTTTTGCGTTTTAATAATTTTGGGATATATGAGTTTATAGTGCATCTGCCGTGTGATTATTGTTAAGATACTGTGTGCGGCCTACTGGTTATGATGTGTATATTAAGGCATTGGTTGCTAAGAGGTTTGGAAGTTTAACCCTTGCCAGTTGCAAATATTTTTAGTTGATATTTGTAACTTGTCTGTGTTGTAGGGTGTTTCTGCGTACAATGGACACGAATACGTTAGTGTTTTGCATTAATACCTGTGTACTTGATTGTATGTGATGTTTGGGAACTCCTATACAGTTCACGTCCTGTCATGTGATGTAAGATTCGGTGTTGAAGCTATAGAAAGTCGTCAGCTAGAATATATGTAAAATGGCACATAGGGTGCTAGCAGTGAATGGTATGAGATGTTCAAGTGTTAGCCGTCATTCGGTCGTATATGGTCTTGATGTGAGTACATTTGATGAGTATGACTAGGATAAACCCTGCAAACTATTCAAATGAGGAACATGTATTCCTCATTGACTTATATGCACAAAGAAAATAACATAAGATTGAGTCTCTCTGACTATATGTTGGGTGTTACGTTGTTTCAGAAATTTAAATGTTGAGATGTTACAGTTATGTGTGCACATGTTATGGATGATATGTGTGTATAGATATTCGTTTATATTATATGTTTGTTATTAGCACATGTTTATTATGTTGTACTTACATATTTTCTTTGATACATATATATTGATGTTGATAATGACATCGGATGGATAAATAACTAAGGAGATTTATTAGAGTGAGTTCGATTAGGCTTGAACTCTTCTGCTATTAGAATTGCAAATAGGTGTGAGATCATATGTTGTTGTTAGGATGTGTTAGCCTATCATCATCATCTTAATAAGAACACTTTAGGTATAAAAAAGTGATAATTGGATCACTGCCTAGGTGCCATGTAGGGCACAAGCAAAGTTAGGAATCCTACATGCCAGGGGAGGGCACAAGCAACGCTGGGGTTAGAAGAGAAGACCAACGTGCACGTAGGTTCCAAGCCCATCACTATAGCAATAAATTTTTTATTACAATTTTCGTTATTTGTTGTTTGAATTATTTTCTTATTATTAGTTTACCAGTCAATTTATCTAGGTATTTAATTAAATAATATCATCGTAAAGTAGAAAACATGTATTTGAGCTATAATTTATCTTCAACAAATATCTATTAGGATATAGAAGGCAATATAATAAAGTAATTTGTTTTAGGTGTCGGTTAAATTTTTTCCTTCAGCCTTTCATAGTTACTGCTATCTTCATATGGAACAAAGTCTACTTTTAGTTGTAGTGCGAAGAATGCGAATATGTTTATCGTTAATTTATTTAGGACATTTTTCACGGCTTCTAATTTGCTAAACCTATGAATCATATTCCTTATTTCGCTAAGCTTATTGTTGATGCAAGTGTTGAAGATGTTATTAAACTACCTAATGTGAAATGTGGTGCCGGTAGGCCTGCTATTAGACGGAAACGAGGATTTGTATATATCCAAAATAAGCAAAATAGATGTGGTGTATGCAAACGATATGGTCACAATAAGCGTAATTGTTAACCTTTTAAGAAGATATGATATGATATTTATGTTTTTATGAATTAGCGAGAATTATACTTGGTTGTATGTCTTTTTTGACTATTTTATGTAATTGAACTTGGTCATATAAGTATATTGGTTTAACACATGTTAATATGTACCTTGATTTGCTCTTTGTATATTGGTTTAGCACATTTTAAATCTGTCATTAATTTGCTCTTCGTAATTGAACTTGGTTATATAACATCATTTATAGTTTCATTTACAGTATCGTGGTTTTGTAGTACAAGCAGTATCAGTTTTATTGTTTATATGTTTTACGTATATAGTAACATTTCAAGTTTCATTTTAAGTATCAGTTTAATTTGCAGTAATACCATTATCGGTTTTATTATTTGTTGTAGGTTATGTGGTGATATTGGTTTGTTTATTCAATAATAATTGTTCAATATTAGTTTTTGACTATTAGTATCAGTTTCAGGCATGTATTAATGTGGTATTAGTTTTTGCATGCTACCAGTATCAGTTTAGGTAGTACAAAATATAATATCAGTTTTTGCATGCTATTAGTTTTAGTTTTAGGTATAATAAAACATGATACTGGTTTTTTATTATATTAGCATAAGTATTTAATTTCAGCTATAATAGAACATGCAATTTTTGAGATTGTGATTTTTGTTGTATAACAAAATTTTTGTACTGTAATAAATTCACATTTTGAAGCAAATAGTTTTTAATTGTTGTTTTATTTTTTTGTATTCATATTGGTTTAATTGATAATGTATTGCTGTGTTGAGTTTAGCGAGGATCAATTTTTAGGTATCATTTTTGTTTTTTGGGAATATCATTTTTGTAATATGTAGTGTGTAAGTTTTTTTACTGTTTTGTTTGTCTGAGTATATAAAAAAATAAAGTTGTTACAGAGTAAATATGATGATCATCGAGTTGAATTAGTATTTCGTTGGTATCAAATATTTAATAAATTTTGTTTGAGTATCGGTATTATTATTAATTTGAGAATCAATTTTTAACTAGCAGTTTTATTGGCAGTATATATCATTTTTGTAAAAACTGTTTTATTTTTTATTTTTTGTTTTATAATGTAATTGTTGTACTAGAATAAAATGACAATCCGAACAAAACATTTTCTGCCGATGTTTTCTTTTTATTCTAGTGTTCACATGAACTTGGCTAAATTTTAGATATGATCATTGTCCATTAATATGTTATACACAATTCTTGCTCTTGTTTGCAACATTTGTTCAGATTTTATTTTGATCGGTATTTGGTTTTTGTTCAATGATATGATGAATATCATTATTTTGTAGTATCCTTTTGTTAGTACAATTTTTAGTAGAGTTTTTGTTATTTTTAGTTTCAGTAACCAATATATTGTAAAGTGTAGTTCTGGCTTTGGTGTGTATCAGATTGGTGCTTATTATCAGTTTTTGGTATCATAATTTTAAAATGTTTTAATGTATAATATAAGAATTTAGTCATTGGCAGCAGTTTTTAGTTATCGCTGGTAGTTGTTAGGTATCAGTTTTTAGTTATTAGTAGCGTTTTTTATGTATCAGTTTTTAGTTTTCGTTAGCAGTTTTTAGGTATTAGTTTTTGAGTTAATAGTTGATTAAATTTTTAAACGAATCATAGTTTAAATACCTTCTCTTCTTTGTTTTCTTTTATCTCGCCTTGCTGTTCTTCTTCTTCAACTGTTTATTTTAAGTGTTAGTTTACTATGTTTAACTGTCGTCCGATGCCTAGAAAATTTCAGAATTCAAGCATCCTCAGGCGATGACATACAATTAGATTCAGATGAACTTCGGCTTCACAATACGACTACCTCAACAAAAACAAGAAGCGATATTCAGATCTATTCAACGATACAAAACTTTGAGCATGGAGGTGAGTGAGAGAAGATGAGGAAAGCGTAGCGGAGATCTAGAGATGGAGAAGAGGAGGAAAGCTTAACGGAGATATAAAGGAGGAAAGTGCGGCAGAAGTTGAGGAGCGAAGATCAATCGATAGATGGATTTGAGAAGCTGAACGCTTGAAAGATGGACTTTGGGCCTGTCCTTATAGCAAAAAAATTAGACAGCTGTCCTTGTGCTTAAATTATTAGAACAATTTATCCTTCAAAATATTGTTTCCGCTAATAAATATGTAAAATTTTGCGACTGAATTCAAGAGAGTAAAATAGACTTATTTCAAAAATTTCGATCATTTTGATTTGTTGGGCACATTGCATATCCACTTTGGGTCCAGGCGATTGGGTGCATGGATTTGCGCGATTGAGTTAAAATCCTCATTGAACAGTAGCCGTTAATCTTCTTTTTATCCTTCTTTTTTCACTTATTTGTGAGGAATCCACTATTTGCTGCTTTTTATCTCTTTTTCATTTATTTGTGAGGAATCCACTTATTTGCTGCTTTTTATCCCTCTTTTTCATTTATTTGTGAGGAATCCACTTATTTACTGCTTTTTATCCCTCCTTTTCACCCTCTCTATAATTGTTCCCGAATGAAGAAAAAATTCAAATCAGTTTCGCAGACCCTGAACCCCGAATTAAACAATCAAATTAATATTAAATTGGCGATTCCACATGAATTCAACCCCTGTAATGTGTATTGGACCTGCATTGTGGTGGTCCAGTAGTTCTCGGTTGGGGCGAAGTGGTCGAGTTTGGGACTGTTTTGGGCTTGGTGGTGAGCTATCTTTCGTTGCAGGAGTCTGTGGTGGAGCCCGAGGCACTGTTTGGCCAAACGGTGAAGGCATGACTTCAAGGTGAGTGAAATATCTCCATTTATTATTTTTATTTGTGATAACTCGTAAATGCATGTTGGTATATGTTGATTATTACGAAGTTATGTTGCATATATGCTTGAGTTATTATATGATGTATTGAAGTATATTAGATTGGATAAATGGGTTGATATGTTGTATTGGTTCGTGTATGTTGTGGATGTTTTACGTCTTAGGATTTAATGTACCAATTAATTATTGAACCCCAAGAACCCCATATCTGAAAAATATTCCCATAGAAGAGGGGTTAAAATTTACTATTCATAAATTTAAGGTGTATTGAAAATAATCTCGTCCATTAACTGTGTTGATATAGGATAAAACCGGAATTCGTTACCTTTATTGTAATCAAACTCACCAATGCTCACATTCCAATACAGTTAATTTAACTATTGTTAGCTTTTGTTATCAGCATATACCATTACAATTAATTTAAATATAGTGAATAAAAAATTACTAGAGAATATACGTTTTACGATTCACACTAAGGATTTTTTTTGAGATGGGAACTGCAACAGTTTATCAGGATGCTAAGTTTGGAGGTACAAGTAAAGCAGGAAACACTGTTTTTTTTGGAAGGAATCACCTTTGATGCCTACAACTATTATTACTTCTGATAATGTGCATGTTTTCAATTTTGTCATTACTCAATAATCACATATAATTACTCAATAAAACAATATTGAAATAAAACCCCTTTAAGATAATGTTAATTTTTCTGAGAAAAAACTCAAAAACCTCAAGATGCAGTGCCACTAAGTAGATCCATTAGAAACGAATAACGAATAATCATGTAGTATTTTCCCATTAAGGAAAATAATGGATATGTCAAGATGATTCAGTCAACTTACATCAATCCATGCAAGATAATTATTTTAAATGTGGATATATATATATATGTTTTAAATTTATTAAAGACAATAAAATTTAGAACATTTCCTTCCACTTTAAGGTATGCAAACCACTGGGTATGGATGAAAATTCAGAACCAAGAAGGAATCAATAGATAACATGGAAAGATATAAAGTTCATCCTGTAGAATAAAATATACTCAAAAGGAAACCAATGATTTTAAAGAGGATTTCTCTTTAGAATCATTTTGGAGCTATTGCATTTTTAATTTTGAGCAATATCAAATGAGTATTAATGTCATATTTCTCAATATAGACGTTAATGGAACAACTTAAGAAATTGACCATGGACTCAAGTAAACTTTTGTCTGCAGTACCACAATCATGTTATCACCTCATTCGACTTTGAGAGAAAACATTATGATAACGTGTATCATAATTTATGAGAGTGCAATTTTTATTCTTGATTTTACATGTGGATGATATATTGTTTTCAACTATATTCAAAACCGAGAAATTTCTTTTGATCTTTTTTATAACTTGGTGATAACTCTTTTGTATTAAGGATTCAAGCACATTATGTTATTGTTTATATGGTGTGTTTACTCGATTTACTCAAAAATAGGCAAACACCTCTACTTCGTCATTGTAGTGCTACTACGGATACCGAGTGTTTTTCATATATATTGTTTATCAGTTCTAGAGAGCAAATCAAATATATATAATACAGAATGTAAAGTGCAGTAAAGTAAAGAGCACACAAATTTATTGTTGTTCATTTGAATAATACATACATCCACTGTCCATAATAATTATTTTTCTTATATATCTCGAGTTCAAAAAATGGGCAGACATCTCCAGGTCATTGTTATAGTACTGCAGACAGGCCCGGCCCAGAGGGCAGCCCACCAAGCCCTTGGGCTAGGGCATCCCACTGGGCTAGGGACAAAAAATTAAAAAAACATTAGTATTTGCTTTTATATAAATTGTAAACTTATGTAATGTTCAGCCAATATTTGGTTTGGTGGTAAAGTTATTGAAGTGACTGCTACTGACCTGGGTTCAAAGCCGACTGCAGGCATGAATTTGATTTCACTTTTTAACTTTCTTTGAAAAAATGTGCATATGGGCTTGGGCAACAAAAATGTTGGGCCGGCCCTGACTGCAGATACCGGGTGTATTTCACAGTTATTTTATATATATTGTTTATGAGTTCTAGCGAGCAAATCAAATATATCTATATATAATAGAAATACTTGATTTTGAAGCTTTTGAAATGTCCAATTTATCCTTTTCAATTTTAATCTCATTTTGGGACATGTTTGTAATCATTTTTCCCTACTTTCTTAAGAACTAATCACATCCACGACTGCCATAGAAACATTTCCTCAACCTCTATTCACATAACTTTCCCTAAATAATTTGAAGATCCTCCATTGTCTATACCGTTACAACAAAGCAATTTAAATCAATTGTTGCAAAATCCAGATGATCTAAAAAAAGGAACAAATCATGGTAATGCAAGCCATTTGTCTTGAGAATCTACGGCAGTAAAATTAGGCATCACCATGAAGTTCATCAACCGAGAACAACCAACCAAAAAGACTTGAATGAACTGAAGCCATAAATGCTTAGCGGATCCTTTTAATTTGATTTTTGACTAATTTCTCGATTTTAGTTAATTCAGGCTGTGCTTTTTTCTATTAATTTGATTATATAAGCTTAAAATATAAACCAACTACTCTGATTTTGTTAGATTTACCATATTAATTTTATTTCTAATTTATCTACAGCGGGAAATTATGAAAATAATATAAAATTGGTGATATAGCTTATAATTCTTTCAATTTATTTGGTATTTGTTGAATATGCATAAACCTGATGCAATAAATGGATAATTCAGCTGTGGTCTTACTGAAACATTGCTTTCTCTCAATCGCTAATAAATATGATCTTTCCTTTTACTTGGTCATGCATAATGCACCCAAGACATATTATCATGTGTTAAACCTTTACAAGAATGCTGGACATTTAAGACCACTTAAATATCATATCACTGATCAGTACTGGGTATACTTACCAACGACGCTATAATTTGTTTAGTTAACATGTTAAGATTGATTGTCTGATTCATATAGGATAATCAGTTGTTCAGAGTTAACTGAATTGATTTCCCCATAATGATTTCTTAAACAACTGAAGGACTTACGTGATATTGGATTTTAGAGGGGGTGGTGTATACAAAAACAAATAAATGATGGTAGACAAAATGCCATACAAGCAGTTTAGTCAGCGACGAGACTGTGGATAAAGAAAAGATATGGATTATGCCATCAGCTAACTTAATGAAACATCAATACTAAGCCAAGTAGATGTCTATTTCCTTGCAATAAAGATGGACAATGTTGTTAATATGAATGCGATATAATTTCATACTTATTTTTATTCATTTACTAAAAACTTGATAAGGTCGGTTTGTATAAGTGGCTGCAAATACACGATGAATTTTGATAGTTGTTTATTGTTCAATCAAATATTTCTTCGTTATGCTTCTTATGAAGGACTTTGAAGGAAATTTTCCTATTTAAATTTTGTAATGGTATCTAACGATGTATGAGTTTAACTCCTAGATATCATGCTTTCACTATTAAACTTTACTAATTAGTTCTTCCCATAGAATAATTATTAGCTATTTCCTTTAATTCAAGGAAATCATGACTTAAATATCAGCTGCTTAAGTGCAATCATTAATTTCTTTCCTACCTTTATTTGAAATGAATAACCATAAATAAATATGATAGTATACGAGGAAATTAGACCTATTTGTGGGTGCTATCTGTGGGCTTTGTGGAAATATAACTATAATTTTGTTTTTTAATACGTGAAGTTATCCTTCACCACGGTAGCTTAAAAGAACAATACGTATCATTCATGGAAAAATGTATGTCATTTCCTTTTGCTTTTATCCTGCTAGAGTTTTTATTCTCCAATGCAAATTTTGTCTGGGAAAGAAAGATGTCAACATTGCATAAAATACTCATTGACTCTTTATAGGACGACGTATTAGTAGTAATTTTTTTTATTGTCATTTCCTATTTTGCACTAAAAAGAAGTCAACTCGCAATTTTCTTTACATACATCCAACGGATGTACCATACGTACTGGTATATAATAATAATAATGCAGAAAGTAAAGTGCAGTAAAGCAAAAAAACATACAAATTTATAGTGCTTCGGTTGAATAATACCTATATCTACTGTCTGTAATAATTATTTTGTTATGTATCTCGAGTGCAACGTAAGAAATAAAAAATACAATAATATATTGTTCCAAAAATGTAAAATAATGTTTAATGGTTTGGTTTAGTAAAAATCCAATTCGGTTTGATAATGTCAGTTCTGTAGATGCTTGCTCTTTAGATTGTTCGCAATTACTTTTCATCCTTGGGTTACTTATAGGTATGAGATATAGAATGATTGGCTCGGTAATCCCAAAAAATAGGCACTTTCCATGTTTGAGTTATTTCGATTCAGCAGGGGTTGGTCCGATCAAAGATTGGTTCGGTTATGATTTGGTTCAACAAAGAGTTACCGAATCGTATTTCCTTTTCGATTGTCGACAACAAAACTGTTTTTCCTGTTCGGTAGATTGCTACTACCAAATCGTTTTTCGTGTTCGGTAGTCTGCTACTACCACGCCGTTTAGGGATTGCTTAGCTGGACCGTCTTTCTTGAGACACCACCAAACTATTTACTCTAACTCCTTGAAACTTGTATTTTTATTCTGGTTCTTCACGAGCTGTCTTTTGTTCTTCTTGTCCCTTTGCCTTGTTCTTATGATTAAGTGATGATATTCCTATTATAGAGTTTCCAGCTATTTTCGTGCTCCTTATCATTTCATATCCATTGTGCTGTTGGTAAAAATGCCTACAACACTCGCCTCCCAAAACGTGCTTTCATGAAAACAAAGTGTGTTTTGCTTCATCCAGACTGGTCTAATTTTGCTCTTAAATGTTCTCACCTGCGGTTCTCTTGACTTTTTCCAACCGCTTTCTTACAAGTGTCTTGAGGACCTTGTACCGCCTCGTCTTTTCCATTGGCCTACGGGTGTGCCGATGTTGAGAAACTTTTCTTTATTTTATATTGTTGACAAAAGTACACAAATTCCTCGATATCAGATTGCAACCTGTTATCCAACATGATTTGCAATGGAACTCCGTATCTACACATAATGCTATATACATGACAATTGATCATTTTGACGAAGGATACTTTGGCGAGTGATGCTGCATTTACTCACTTAGTGAAATAATCCATCGTTACTATTGCGTATTTGGCTCCGTCCCTTGATATAGGGAGCTTTCCAATCAAATCAATACCCTAAAAACAAATAACAAAGCCAACCATATGAGTTAGTTCGGCCAATGGTAACTTATGGATTTTAGTAAATCTTTGACACTTGTTACATTTCTTCGCCCACTCCACTGTTTCATTGTTAAGGGTTGGTCAGATGTATCGATCCACAAGATCTTCTTGGCTAGGTTTGCCCTAGTATGATCTTCACGACTGCCTTGATGTACATGATGTACATTGTGTGGTATCCTTTGATTTCTCCTTGACTGCGCACCTTAGCAAAGGGTTCGAGAATCCTTTCATGTACATGATGTCGTCTTGTATAATAAAATACAGTGCTGTTCGCAACACCTTACTTGCATCGTTCTGATTTGTAGGTAACACCATGTTGGTTGGATATCTAATGATATGTGTCATTTAGATATTTTCTCCATCAACTGTTCCCACAATACTCACCTCCACGAAGCTTGGGTCTGGTAGTGTCATCATGTAGACCAACCTAAGGATGGGTCCATTCGGACCATTCCCCGTGCTTGCCATCTTTGCTAAGTCTTTTGCGTCTTGATTTTCTTCTCGCGGAATGTGTTTCACTACGTGATAACCCAGCTCATTAAGCAAAGCCTTCGTCTTTCTTAGATAAGATATCAACCGTTCACCTTTGACTTGGTACTCACCAAGGACTTGATTCACCATCGATTGGGAATCACTGTGTACGCATAATGACCCGATCTCCAAACTTTTTGCTACCTCCAATCCAACCATTAGTGTCTTACACTCGGCTTCATTGTTTGTTGCTCCAAATGCTAGTGTTCGAGTGTAGCACATATTTTGTCTCTCAGGCGTGATCAAGGTCACCTCATCATTAAAATCGTGCTCACTAGAAGCTCCACTCACAAACAGTCGTACTTTAAGAGCTTCGCCTTATATGCTTTCAAGTCATTGTCCTTGATTGTAAACTTCATAATAAAGTCCGTCAAAGTTTGTCCCTTAATCGTCGTTTGGAGGAGGTATGTGATTTCGTATTGGCTCAACGCAATACTCCATTTCAATAACCTCCTGGAGTGCACGGGCAATGAAGGACTTGCCTAAGGGGCTGGTCGGTTATCACTCTGATATGATATGACTGGAAGTAATGCCTCAGTTTTCTAGATGCAATTAATAGACAATAAGTTAATTGCTCCAACTTTATTATTCAGATTTGGATCTGCTAGTACAACTGTTGATGTAACATATGGGTTTTTGCTCCCTAGCTTTCTCTCACTTGGAGGCTGTACTCAAGGCATAGGCTGACACGGTTAGATACATATATAATCTTCCCTTAAGTAGGCATGGACAAAATCGACAATTTCTGTAAATGCTAATAAGGTTCATAAATGCGGCCAAGCACTCGTCGGTCAACATAAACTTTCCTTTTTCTTCAATGCTTCGAAGAAGGGAACATTTATCCTTAGCCTTAGACATGAATTCGGCTTATCGTAACCATTTTTTGTTTAAGCTTGCATCTCCTTCTGTGTATTAAGGATTTTGATATCCTTTAATGCTTGGGGTTTGCTTCTATTTCTCTAGCATGCACGATGAATTCGAGAGACTTTCCAAAGGAGACTCCAAACGAACATTTTAAGTGATTAAGCTTCATTCCATATTTCGTAGTACTTGGAACATTTCATCCAAATGATCAAGATGATCCTTTGCTTTCCTTGATTTTTACGAGCATGTCGTCCACGTACATTTTCATAGTTTGTCCAGTATGGACAATAATCAAGTGTAAATATGTGGATTCGATGTTCTTCAAGCCAAATAGATTACCCTATACAATATAATCCCAGATTGATAATAAAACGGTATGATATTGGTCGGAGATGTACATCGATATTTGGTTATACGAGAATAAGCATTTATGGAAGAGTAGCTCATGCCCCGTTGTACCATCCATCAATTGATCAATTTCCAAAAGTGGAAAACAATCCTGGGGACAAACTTCCTTTAAGTTTGAGAAGTCCATGCATGTTCTTCATTTTCTATTCGACTTCTTGACCAAGACTGAATTCGTAATCCATTTTGAGTAATGGGATTCTCTTCTAAAACCACACTACAATTGGATTTTACCTCTTTGTTTAGAGTCGCTAATCGATCTGGGTCCATACTTCTTTTCTTTTTCTTGACGCTAGATACCCTCGAATCAATGTTCAATATATAACATAAAATGTTGGGAGAAATCCCCCACATATCGGCATGAGACCATGCAAACACATATTAGTTATTCCTCAAGAACCTTACTAAATGTGCCTTCAAACCCCGCTCCAGCCGAGATTCGATTTCTATTACCTTAGTTGAGTCTTGCTCATCAACCACTACGAATTCCATGGCCTCTATTGGCACAGTCATTGGCCATCCTCTTCGTCTCTTGAGTTTAGTTCATTAAAAAGATAGCTTGTGTTCCTAAGTTGGGCCCTCTCCACATTCTTCCCTTCTCAACATGCCTATTTTCGCTAAGCTCCGCCAGCATTCGCCAGTGGCATCCCAATTTCCATTAATGATTCTAACTCCATTAGCTGTTGGTATTTTATTTTCGGACACCATTTGGCAAGCATGACATGGAAACCAGAAAGTGCCTTCCATCCTAGGAAAACATTGTACGCCGAGAAGCCATCCACCAAAATGAATGATTGTTTTTGTATTGTTAATTTTGGATAATCATTGAGCTTAACAATTAAGTTCAACTTTGCCAGGGGTATTTTTCCTTCTCTAGTAAAAACGTGCAATTGCTTATTGCATGGAGTAATGTCTTTCATAGATGACCATATTTTGTCAAAAGCATCATTAAATAGAAAATTAAATGAATTTCCATTATCTACCAATACTTGGCGTGCTTCAGTTGGGCCGAACATTGCAGAGATTACCATCAAATCAGTATAAGGGTATTACTTCCCAGACAAGTCTAGATAACTGAATGTAATATCGGTACCATCCCGACGAGGGACCTTAGCGTCAAGTCACTCATCCGCAACATACACAAACTCCTTCTTAAGTAACTTTTCCATACTACTTCAACTCTTGTCAGCTACGTGTGATCCCTCGGTTATCGTGTTTACTATTATCCTTTCGTTGTTTCCGAATGCAGCACTAGTCTCTTCTCCTTTGTCATCACGTGGCGGTTGCCTTGGTGGTCGATGTACAGGGATTGAAGCGCCATTCGGGGCCTTGACGTACCTTTGCAATTTTTTCTTCCTGATGTAATCCTTAACGATGTCGCGTAAACGATGATATTCATTGATGTTGTGTCCATGTGACTCGTGGAGGCGACAATACTTTCCGAGTTCATATCCGGTTTTGTTTCTTCCCAAGGTTGAGATCTTTTGTAATTTAATTCCGTTTTTATAGCTAAGTAGACATTCTCAATAATATTATCCAGGTTTGGATATAAACATCAGATCTTGGTCCTTGCTTCCACTCCTTTCATTCTATCTTTTTTTCCACCCGATCCTCCCCGATTGTTATCCTTCTTCTTATCAACAAAATTGTTTTCGGCTCCCTTTGCCATTATATTTGCATTGCAAGATGATTTTCCGAATTAAGCAGTTCCATCTGACTGCCTTTCTGAAGCAGCCTCCTCCAATCTTATGCATTTTGCCACCTCATAATAGTACTCTCGATGGGTGGTCGGTTTTTCCTTAGTCAGCCCCAGTGCAAACTTTGTGCCTAGGTGCACACCACTGCACAACGCCATAATGACTAATTTCTCATCCGCATTTTGGGCGCCAGCCACCGCTGCTTTAAATCGAGTTAAGTACTACTACAGAGACTCATCATTTCGTTGCTTAATACCCGACTATAAGTATGTGTCTTTTGGTTGTTCTACATGCATGTAGAACTGACTGATAAAATTTTCTCTTGACATCGTTTATGAATGGATTGATCCTGTGGTAAATGACAGAACCACATAGTAGCTAGGTTTATTTTTATAGTTGCTAGCTCTGTAAGAACAACGTAAAGCATTTATAAAAAACTTCTTTTGTAGCTCCACTCATCAGTATGTGATGAGTGTTCTACAAATGTACTATGGGATCTGTTAGACCTTGTATGGCTCTATTGTTGGCATCATTTTTTTTTGTATTCTTAGTGGTCGCTATCTTCAAGGTAAATGGACCACATACTCTTGCTCTTAGGCCATGCTCAACTTACTCTCGTCAAATGCACTCCGTAATTATGTGGGCCGTCCTTTCTTCCAGTTCAGGAGATTGATGATGGGAATGATCTTTTATCCTTCCTCTTTGGGGAACCACGTCTTCCTTCTTCCTTGTGACGGCATGATTTCAGTCTCAAACATGAGATCAGCTTTTGGACGATCTCTTTGTTTCTCGTTAGTAGTTGGTCAATATGAGATGTGGAGTTTCAATGAAAGTGTGAAGCGTTAGTTGTAACTGCCCTTAGCTTGGACCAACCTTGTTCTAATCGGTACTTAACCATTCCTCGGTTCGACTTCAGACTGAACCTTACATGTTTTGTTTTTCTAACATCCCTTCGTCTAGCTCTAGAACTTTCTCGATCAGACTTGCTATCAGAATGCGACATTGTTCTCCTTTTAGATTCTATAGAGTAGGATCTATCCTTTGCACCGGTGTTGTGATCAACGGTTTGCTGCTGCCCCGAGCGTGCTATACGTTGGTTCATTATTACTTACAATTGAGCTTCAAACCGTTCATTTAACTCGGTTATGACTCGGTCCAGGTCGTCTCTGGTAATTACATCATGCACTAGAGTGCTTGTTAAATGATCACTTTGATTGGCTGTAATTTGATTGGGTGCGTTGGTGTTCCTTGAATTTCCGCTTGTAGCACTAGCAATTTTCTTTGATTTCGAAGGCATACTGAGAATGTTCTTGGTAATGGCACCAAAATTGTTACTCAAATGGACAAACACCTCTAGATCGTCGTTGTAGAACTATGGATACCGAGTATATTTCGCAGTTATTATATATATATATATATATTGTTCAAGAGTTCCAGGTAGCAAATCCAAGCTTTTAAATTTTGGATTCTAGACAAAATCTCGGATTGACATCTCGGTTTATATCTTGAGTTTAGACCTTAAGACCTCGGGTAAGATGAATGTCAATCAATTAAAAATCAGGTTTGAAATCTCGTTTTGTCCAAGTACAAAAAATAAATTTCAGATGAGATCTTAGACGAGATGAAAGGGATTTAAAACTCTGAGCAAATTAGTTATATGTAATATAGAAAGTAAAGTGCATTAAATTAAACAACTAAAAATTATAGTGTTTGGCTAAATATTGTCTACACTCACTATTCATAATCATTGTTTATAGATCTCGAGTATAATGTAGAAAATAAAATAAACAATGAACTACTGCTCAAAGAAATGTAAAATGATGCTCCAATAGTTTGGTTCAAAAGAAATCCAATTCGTTTCGGGAATGTCAGTTCGGTAGATGCTTGCTCTCTGGATTGTCCGCTATTACCGTTCATCCTTAGAGGTATTTATGGGTATGAGATATATAATGTTTAGCTCGATAATCCTCAAAAGTATGCACTTTCCATGTTTGACTTAGTTCGCTTCGGTAGGGGTTGGTCCGGTTATAGATGGGTTCAGTTATGATTTAGTCCGGTAAGGGTTGGTCCGGTTGAAGATGGGTTCAGTAATGATTTGGTTCGTCAAAGAGTTGTCAAACTGTATTTCCTGTTTGGTAGTTGACCACTGAACCGATTTTCTTTTTCCATAGTCAACTATTACCGTACTGTTTAGGATTGCTTAGTCGGACTGTTTTACTTGAGGCACCGTCGAAATATCTACTTAACTCCTTACAACTTGTAATTTTCTTTTGTTTCTTCATGAGCTATCTTTTGTTCCTTTTCCTCTTTGCCTTTTATGATTGAGGGGGGTCTAATGCATCTGTGTCCTGGGTATACGGTCGGTATTAGGGCTAGCCTGGTCAGACGGCTGTCTAGAGCAATTCCTCGAGAGAGAGCAACAATAGGGGAAGAAAAAAAATGTTAAACCAAAGTGAAGTTATAAACATTCCGTTGTATTTTTTGTTATTTTTGTCACATGGTAGAGAGTATGATTGTTCATGATCAAGTCCTTAGTCCATTTCCTCAGTTTACCATTTTATTACCAATTTTTTGCACTTAAGTATTGTGTTGCCAAGGGCAACCGAAGTACTTAAGCCGACCCTGCTTAGGATACATCAGAAGTATGTGAATCCATGCATAGTTATGTTAGCTTCACTTGTGAGATTCTGTACATGTGCATGTGTTTGTAATACGTGAAATATGTGTGTTTAGGCTATGTTGTTGTCGTAAAGACTTACATAGAATCACATATTAATGTGAAGGTGGATGTGTTTATCTGGGCATGTTAATAAGGTTGGTTTACATGACTAAACAATATACAAGTATTAACCTTTTATAAGAACATAAAGCGATTTATACAAATTACCACGAAAATAAAGATATGTAATGGATGATTTGATATATGGAAGTATCTTTTGAAGTTAAACCATTACATAAGGTATTGTAATAATAAATCATCCTAGCATTTTATTAGAATACATATATTATAATCTTTGAGGGTGTGCATGCGCGAGTTTGCGTGTGTACATATACTTGTAAGAAATGTTTGATTAAAAAAAATGAAAGTTTATACGAGATTTAAAAAATATAATGTTTGATTAAAAAAAATGATAGTTTATACGAGATTTAAAAAAAATATGAAATTACCTTTACCTGTATAAGGTATGTTTCCATGCACGACATTGGAAATAGATCGGTACATATCTAGATAATGAGTATTTTATAAGCACATATTTTCATTTTAGTAATGGGAATGAACATGAATGGATGATTGCATATAAATATGTTGCATGTATATTATTATTTATATGAATAGTAAATGGGTCACTGAAGTAATTAAATGATATACATGTACGTATGTATGTATGAATGAAAGAGTTTATTAAAGATATACACATATTTGTTCTAAAAGAATAAATGAGATATGAAGCTATATGTATCGATTGTAAGTAAAGATATTTGTATTAACTTAGAGATGTATACATAATCAAGCATGCAAAACTGTAACTTACACACAAACGTGCGTGCGTGCATGCACTTGTTTTTAATTTTTATATAGTATATCTTATGTGGTTAATAATATTGAAAGATATTAGTTTTAATCATATATGTATTTAAAATGGGATGATATGTTTGCTAAATATAGGAAATCTTTATGTTGAAGCATGCATGTATTTGGAGGAAATTATAAGTATATATACTGGAAATGAGAAAAATATATATTATTTGATACAGGTTTGAGTCAAATGATGTATAACTAAAAATGAGAAATATCAATTTAATAATGTATGAATTGGAAAATTAATTGACTAATAAAATGTGAAGTAATTACTATTTACGTGTACGAATTAGATAATTTACGGAAAAAGAATATTTATTTTCAATACATTATTGAGCTGGTAGTTTTTATTGGAATATGTTTAATTTGAAGCTTGTTGGATTTATATGCATATGCATGATGGATGTATGGAGCCAAATGTAAGATAATAAATTTGTTTTCGGTTGCATATTTATATATCATGATTGATATGTTTGGAGTACACATATATAAGGGTGAAGCCAACAATACACGTGACTAGGTCGAAATATAAAAAACAAAAGGTATTATGGATAAAGGCTAATTCATGCTTATATATGAGGTCCTAATGATTTTTCTTTTTCATTAAAACAATATACCATACAATATTGCATACATATCTTTGATATGATAATAAGAGAGGCAAAATTAGTATCAAACATTTTCCAATATTTTATTATATTAACCGGTTGTATTTGAGGTTATTTGTTATTCTTAAAAGGACATAATTTATTTATAGGCCCGAGATTTTTTTTTTCAACTTTAGACGTCCTTCAAAACTTATTACAAAAGTAGACCTAGTTTACTAGGTCAGGATTTGAATTTGCGCAATTTCAAAAATGTGCAAGAACAAAGTCCTACTTGCACAATTTGAAATTGTGCAAGTGCTTGCGCAAATTCAAATTGTGCAAGTGTAAAATGCTATATATGAAAAAAGAGACATATTTTTATAATTAGTTTTGAACGGGGTATAAAGTTGAAATAAGTTTTTTCGGGGGCTATAAATAAAATTTGTCCTTAAAATCATTATTATTCCATTTTTTGGCAAAGTATTATATAACAATTCAACTTTAAATGTAAAGATGGAAAAAGTGGAGAGTTTAACCTTTAAAGCATATTAAAAATGCAACTCAAAATAAATGATTTAATTGCAAATTAATTTTTTTTAACAAATATTGGTTGTTGCTTGTGAATCACAATTTAATTAAACTACACTTCATACTATCATTTTTTTAATTCAATTTTAAGGGTTTGAATTTCGTATGGTTGTGTCCGTTTCAGCCGGAAACCAAAAACATGTACGTTTGGGTCCTTTGAATTTCAAAAAAGTAAACAGTGTGCTACCGTTGATACCTAGACAAATGTTTTTGCTTGCAAAACTAAACATCATCGCACAAAGTTTGATTCTCTGTCCGAGGCCTTGGTGCAGTGGTAAAACGCCAGGCTGTTGACGACAAGGTCGGCAGTTCGATCCCTGCCTCTGGCATATTAAACCGTGCGCCACGATGATTCTTGCAGACTTGTGTGCTGCCTACTTTGTAAATATAAGTACCCAGTTTCAAAAAAAAAAAAAAAAAAAGTTCGATTCTCTGTTTTTAACACAAACTATTATTTTACTTTAAGTGAACAGATATCCAAATAATTCAAAATACAACAGTTTTCCCTTTTATTTTCTAAATCAAATTCAGTTTTTTTCAATATACAACATAATACACCAAAAATTGACAATAAAATAATAAAATTTATTTTTTCGACCGTACTTAGGATGATGGAAATTTAAATAAATACTTGAACAGTTAAAAAATAGTTTGTCAAATCAACTTGCAAGCCTTTGAAGCATTTGATCGGTCGTCTTCTTTCATATTTTTACTATTGAACATTTTTAGATTCAAAACAAAAAAACGTTTTCAATTTTACTATGATTGGTATCCTCCATCTAACAACCAAAAAAACAAAAAAAGTAATGAAAAAAGGGTAGACGTTGTATGACAAAGTGTTTTTAATTACAACATCATTAATTTATATCCTCCAAGTTTGTGTTAGCCACATGATCATTATACTAGTCCTGAAATAACAATAATAGAACCATAAACAATAAATCTAAGATTGCTAAGTAGAAGAAAAACAGACTTCAAGAAATAAAACGTAAACTAAGCCTTTTGCATTCCTCAAAATTAGGACCATTCACTAAATCTTCATTTGGTTTTACCTATTAGACAAAAAGAGTTTTTTTTTTTTTTGCTTTAGGGTTTGAAAATTTTGTTTTTTGATGATGTTTTGAGATAGTGTACGAGGAATTTTCTCAAGGAGATGAAAAGGCTACAACTGTTAGGGACGAATGAGAAAATTGATTTTGATGCCATAAGCGTAAAAAAATGATAGGTAATAATTTTTTAATGGTAGTTAGAATTTTTTTGGGTGCTAATAACAACGCAGAATAAAAATGATTAGGAATCGTGTTCTTCCAACTTGTTTAAAAAGTTCATTGGCTTTTACATTGTCCACTTCGTTTTAAATGCGTTCAAATTCGAATTTCATTCGACCGAGTCCATGAGAATTTTCTATAGATAAAGTTGAAAACTGTCCACACCATTGATGATCGATCCGACCGATTAATTCGTATATTCGACTTCTAGCAAAAAGATTGAACAAAGAGAGTTTAGTCCCACTTCATATAAATAAGCTTAAAGGTAAGTTAAACATGTTAGTCGCTATGCGCAGGATCGAAATTGGCCAGTAGTAGTAAACAATGTAAATGTAGCAGAATAATATAGTACATCACATAATCGATTTTATATTGGTTCGAATCTTCCGTCCTACGTCAAGTCCCGAAGCTCTCCTTCGGCATTTCACTGTCAATACCTTCACTTCGTCCGACGGAACAAGTTTATAGACTCTGTTTGAACAACCGAACATGACTTCGACAATAATTACAAGAATTGTAACAAATGTTACTTTCTGACACAGCGTATTTGGATATACAAAATGTCACTTTGATGTACAATACCTTCTATAACCAGACCAAACTATATTGAGTGAAGATGTAGAGATTAAGAAGTTTATTCGACTAGAGTATGTGATGTGGAGATGAAGCAAACTAGTCGAAATCTCTGAATCAGATGAATTTCTTAAAACTTGGAGAGTTGCTTTAGAAATTGAGAGTTTAGGAGTGGAAATCAAAGCATATAGTCGTATTTCAATATGTTTTGTGATTTAGGAATAGTTAGGGGATTATGTAGTTGTTGTAGGGACGCCAATGTAGGGGTGCAACCTTCCAGATTCGTCATTGCCGAATAGAAGCAACCGCATGAGCAAAGAGAAGCAACCGTAGACGAAAAGATGCAAAGACATCACTTCAGGTAATTGTGCATTTCGGTCGACTGGATTCAAACCCTTTGAATTGGCATTTTGTGATGTTTTAATTTTTTTTAATAACTTCTCATGCGTTTGTAAAAGATCACGATATATAAAATTTAAGCACTTGCACTTTGATTTTATAGGTTGTTGCTAGCTTCTAGAAATTTTCTTTTCTCGATTGTCTTCGAGCTCTTATTGGATCTTCTCTTTCTGGCCATTATTCTATGATGTTGTGACGATCGATAGAATTGCAGGCTCTAATACCACTTGTTAGTCGCTATAGGGTTTTGATATAATGTAACTTATATATAAGAGTGTGGTGGATCGTATATAATATGGCTTATGTGTATGATAAGTGTATATATACTAATCTAAGTAGAACTATATAACTGTATATGATTAGTCTATATACACTCACCATACACAGTTATGTAGTTCTGCTTAGATTAGTATATATACACTTATCATACACATAAACCACATGATATACGATTCACCACACTCTTATTTATAAGTTACATTACATAAAGATCCTATAGCGACTAAATTACAAATCAGAAATACGTCCAGATTCTTGATTTATTTAGTGAATGTTTAGTTTGGATTAATGCTATTAGCTTTAGTAACCGACAAATCTTATAGTCGGCAAAGCACAAAATGGAGGATGGTTTGAGTATGATAATTGTAGCGTTTCTGGTACACAAACCCTCCTATATTGCAGCACCTTCTGCAGCCTTCTGATTTTCACCAACATTCTGATTTAAATAATAATATGATGTGAAAGAGAGATAAAGTATTATTATTTAAATCGGAATATATGGTGGAAATCTAGGGGCTACAAGGGTGCTGCAAAATAGATTTGTCATTGAACGCTCCATTACATGTGTATGTATATGTATATGCGTGTGTAGTCAAACACACATAAATGATTACGTGAGTTGGAGATTGAGTGTTGTGTTGAAGCAACACATATATGGCGAGGTCAAGGGTTTGAATTTGGTGGTTGCAAGTATTTTTTTGCGTTTTAATAATTTTGGGATATATGAGTTTATAGTGCATCTGACGTGTGATTATTGTTAAGATACTGTGTACGGCCTACTGGTTATGATGTGTATATTAAGGCATTGGTTGCTAAGAGGTTTGGAAGTTTAACCCTTGCCAGTTGCAAATATTTTTAGTTGATATTTGTAACTTGTCTGTGTTGTAGAGTGTTTCTGCGTACAATGGACACGAATACGTTAGTGCTTTGCATTACTACCTGTGTACTTGATTGTATGTGATGTTTGGGAACTCCTATATAGTTCACGTCCTGTCATGTGATGTAAGATTCGGTGTTGAAGCTATAGAAAGTCGTCAGCTAGAATATATGTAAAATGGCACATAGGGTGCTAGCAGTGAATGGTATGAGATGTTCAAGTGTTAGCCGTCATTCGGTCGTATATGGTCTTGATGTGAGTACATCTGATGAGTATGACTAGGATAAACCCTGTAAACTATTCAAATGAGGAACATGTATTCCTCATTGACTTGTATGCACAAAGAAATAACATAAGGTTGAGTCTCTCTGACTATATGTTGGGTGTTACGTTGTTTTAGAAATTTAAATGCTGAGATGTTACAGTTATGTGTGCACATGTTATGGCTGTTATGTGTGTTTAGATATCCTTTTATATTATATATTTGTTGTTAGTACATGTTTATTATGTTGTACTTACATATTTTCTTTGATACACACACACACATATGTAGATAATGACATCGGATGGATAAATAACAAAGAAGACTTATTAGAGTGAGTTCGATTAGGCCTGAACTCTTCTGCTATTAGAATTGCAACTAGGTGTGAGATCATGTGTTGTTGTTAGGATGTGTTAGCCTATCATCATCGTCTTAACAAGAAGACTTTAGGTATAAAAAAGTGATAATTGGATCACTGCCTAGGCGCCATGTTCGGCACAAGCAAAGCTAGGAATCCTACGTGCCACATGAGGGCTAGGGTTAGAAGAGAAGACCAACGTGCACATAGGTTCCAAGCCCATCACTATAGCAATAAAAAATTTATTCCAAATTTCGTTATTTGTTGTTTGAATTATTTTCTTATTATTAGTTTACCAGTCAATTTATCTAGGTATTTAATTAAATAATATCATTGTAAAGTAGAAAACACGTATCTGAGCTGTAATTTATCTTCAGCAAATATCTATTAGGATATAGAAGGTAATATAATAAAGTAATTTGTTATAGGAAATATGATATAATAATGTACTTAGAAAGTTTTTTTTTTTTTTTTTTTTTTTTTTTTTTTTTTTTTTTTTTTTCTGTACCAACAAAATTATGATATCATAATGCTAATTATAATTAGTCTGTTTGATAAAATGCAGATGTTCGTTTTCACTCATATTGATGTATTTAGTTCTGTATCTTTTAACCTTCTCTGCCATGGGCGTGATCAATTCAAATGTGGAGTTGTCATATTCACAAAGATTGGAGAAAGGTTGGTCATCGGTAATCAATCACAACCACCAACAACCAGCAGTTACGTTTCCACTTACTGCCATCCCATTGACAGGGTACGTGGTCACTGACTGGTATATAGATGGACTAACATTACTCGTTTACATAATGTAAACGAGAGATTTGTATTCTGGTATATGAATAACATTCCATTGTATTGAATCAGAATACTATATAATGTTTGTGCTATAAGATTATAAAGTGGGATATTGTACCTAAACTTTGAAATTTATGTAGGTTATACAATGCTCGAGTAAAGTTGGGAAACCCTCCTAAAGAATTTCGAGTTCTTGTTGATTCTGGAAGTGATCTGCTTTGGATACCATGTAATGGTTGTAAAGGATGTCCTCGTGGAAGTTTATTTGATGTAAGTACATATACAAATGCGTTATATACTGTAATGTGTTTAAAATGATAATTGGTCATTGATTTTAGCTAGGACTAAGATAATTATTCATTGAAATGAAGCATTATATTTATGCACGGCATAGCGAATAAGATTGTAGCACTTTGTTTTGGTAATAACACTTGATGCAAATAGTTCCGCTCTTTTCTTTTTTCTTTTTCCTTCTCTTTCTTTCCTTTTTTATTTTTGAAAAAAAAAACAAGAAGAAGAGGAAGGCCTAAAAAAACGAATGAGCCAAGAGAATATAAGGCCCCATTTGGTTTGAGTTTTGTGTTTTGCATTTTCAATTTTCAATATGCATGACAAAAGATATGAGAGAGGATGAAAGTGTGGGAAATGATCAATTTGAAAAATGGTTTTAATATATGAAATTGAAAACAACTTTTTCTTTGCTTTCGCATTTTGAAAAATATCACAAAATATCTTCTTCATTGCTCCTCTCCACTTCATCGTAAGGACTAGGATTTTTCATCTCCTTCTCCTTTTCTACATATTTTAACATGCATATTTGAAAACCGAAAACGCAAAACTAATAATTCTTGCCAAACAGGACCTAAACGGAACAATTTAGATTAAAGTCAGCAGAGTTGTCAAGGCTGAAGTCAACTTCAAACAGAAGCTTTAGTTTGATGATCTTATCACAACAACATATAAAGAAAAGCTAGTGATGTTTGATTTTATTTTTCTTTTATGAGGAAAATGATTTGTTCAGACTTTCGATGAGGCAATTGTTTCACTCATTTGTTGTACTAGTACACTTTCAACTATGTATCTACTATTAAACCCAGTATTAAAGGTTACACATCGCCATGTTCATTGAATTCTTTTATTTTTTTCATCCTTCATTTCATGTACGCATTGTATTTTGAGTAGTCTACGTTAGTTTTAAGTAGAAAATAACAACAGCGAGAATCATATTGAGCTTTCACTTTATTTGACTCATTGTTTCATACGATAAATGTTAGGGACGAGAAGTATCATTTTTTGACCCGCAACAATCATCAACTGCTTCAGTGATTGGGTGTTTGGATAAAAAATGCATTTATTCTGATTGCTCAAGCAACTGCTCATATGCTATATCATATGACAATGGGGATACTTCAAAAGGTTATCTTGTTTCAGATGAATTACATTTTAGTATGATGGTGAAAAACAAGTGGACTGCAAACTCTTCAATTCGTATACTTTTTGGGTATGATTATATTTTTCATTAATAACAAGACATATTATGTTTTCATCTGTAAATGATTCGAAAAAAATCAAAGAAACGAGATACATTCCTTTGCATGAATGATGTCGATCCAACGTTTCGAGCCAATTTACAGAAAATTGATCACAACAAAATCTTTAATACATCACCATCTTATAATCAGTAGATGAGTGGATCACATAAACTACGTATATATGTGTACAAAGACAAGTGATCAACCAAACATACATTATGAATGTAACATGGAAAGTTGAAACTAACAAGTGATCAAATTTTTACTGAGAATTCTCCCCTTTGTTTTTCTACCCATGACCAGTTACTAACCACTACAATCATGTACGAATTATGAACAGATGTAGTACCTTTGTATCCGGTACTCTTACAAGCCCGTATGGATTTTATGATGGTATATTGGGATTAAGTTCAGGATCAGAATTATCAGTGCTTTCCCAACTCTCATCTGCTGGTGTCAGTCCTAAGGTCTTCTCTCACTGCTTGAGTGGATCAGAAGATGGAGGAGGCACTTTGGTTTTTGGGGAGGCTGTCGAGCCGGGTATTACATATACACAGCTAAGTTTATCTAAGTAAGCAATTCATATCTTTGATTAAATAATATGTCATGCATTATTGTTAACCTTTATTTTTACTAATGAAAATTCAATAAATAAGATTTCCACTTTGTCCTTTTGAAATTCGAGAAATACCCTAAACCTCTATATGATCATTCGTTGATAGATTCTCACCATCGGTTTGCGGCCTCCACCATCTCCCATTGTTAACCACTCATCAACGGAATTTCATTATAGATTTGCACCCGGCACCACAAATAAGACTACTTTAAACAAATGTGTTGAGACCGGCAAAGCTTGCACTTTTAGCACGCATCCCTATTAAGTTTTATTAAATAAAAATTAAATACATTTAACTATTAGATGTACAGTATGAATTAGATTATATGGTATCAGTTTTAGAAAGCATATTATTAGCCAGTACTGTCACTTGAATATGTAATATCATTTTTGCATCTCTATTTAGTTTAGTACACCATTTATGGTATCTTGGTGTAAGCATGACAAATTGTGATTTGATCATTTTAGCTCACATTGTGATTTATTTCTTATTTTAAAAAATGAATGATTTTTTCCTATGAATTCGCTAAGAATTCGGTGGATTATGTTAAGTTGGGAATGAGGCATTGGTGGTGTCATTAACTTAACATGTGTATATATACGTAAATATGTGTATGTGTATGTGAGTGTAATAGGTGACATAGGCAGTTTACTGCACGTTGAGGAGACCAGTTTGGTAGAAATTTATCGATCCATTTATGACCCATCTCATTTGATATTTTGCATAAGGATCATTTTATCCAATCCACTTAATATATGAATTACCCATTTAACAATTTAAATTATATTTTGCTAATAGAAAAGTAAAAAATATATAAAGATATTAAAATTTGTTTTTTACTGTTTGGAATTCTAAAATAATCAAAATTTCAAATTATAGTTATCTTTTTCATCGGGATTCAAATTCTTTTTTTTTTTCAAATTCAAAGTCAAAATGCAAAATTTCAAAGCTTGAATTTTTAGATATAGATTCAAAATTTTAAATTCAAATTCGATATAAAATTCTACTTCTCAAATATTCAATCTTAGAAAATATTTTTAACTCCAAATTTACGAAACTCAAAATTTTGAAATTAAAACTTTTGAACTTCAAATTTCAAAAATTCTAATTCAAGTTTTCAAATTTAAGAATTCACGTATTCAAAATTCAATTTGTTATGGGTAGATTTTCGCCCGACTTTCAGATGATTTAGAGACAAATGGACCATTGAAGTACTGTTTGAGTTAGAATTTAGATGTGTGAGATATAGTATGTTATTTAAGTACAACTGTTATTGACCATGGAGAACTACAATGTACATTCAAAATATGAAGTATCGAGCCGTCCTATGCCGTCCCTAATGTTGATACGAATTAATTGATCAAAGTCCCGTTTGGTGTTATGACAGTATGAAAAATTATTGCAGTTTGAACAAACAAAATAACAAGTTTTGTCTAGTCGTTTGAGCATAAATTTTCAAAATTCAATTGCTACGAGTAAATTTTCGCATGACTATTCAACAATTCGGTTAGAGTCAAATAAATCATTGAAGTATTTTTCGAGTCAAAGTTTAGATGTGGAGATATAAGTTGTTATTTGCTAAGTCTAATTGTTACTTAACCACGTAGAACTACACCATATGTCTCGAGTATGAATATGAAGTATTCAAATGTTGTCTATCGTCCATAATATTTATGCAAATTTATTAGTCAAAGTCTTATCTTATTCAAAGTCAGTAAGAGGAAGTTATTGCACTTTAAATGGACAAAATAAGGATTTCTGCGTAGTCATTCATGCGTATAAAGTTGGCGTCCTTAATATTAGCTTACTAGAATATTTAACCCGGTATCTTATGCTTTATGTAAATAGCAAAATGATCATGCATTGATCTAAAAACATACAGCATTTTGATTGACCAAATTAGTAGTACTATATTAGTTACTTTCAAAATGACTACTAACTTTAATTATTTATTTTTATTTCAGATCTCCATATTATGTTCATTTGCAGAATATTGTCGTGAATGGCCAACCTTTAGATATTGACCCCTCGATGTTCAAACTATCTGATACACCCAGAACAATTGTTGATTCTGGGACCGAGCTTGTCCTTCTTCCAGAAGAAGTCCAGAACAGGTTTTTTAATGCGGTAAGTTTTCAATATATGTAGTGTACGACTATATACACCTCAGTTTGCTCTTCCCAACACCACGATGTGGTGGCCAGAAGAAAAAAACGGGGTGCATTTAGCACAACACCCCAGTGGAGCTAAATGCATCCCGTTTTGTGATTTTGGCCACCATATCACGGTGTTGGAAAAAACAAAAAGGAATGCATATAGCAGCATACTATAGATATATCTTCTGATTTGTATTTTTATCTTGCGCGTATAAGATTTAAGACTATCACCAATCAGTACGTCTATCGCTTGAATGGATAATCGTTGATTTTATTTCATATTTTCTTAATATTGTACAGATATATTCTTCAGTTAAACCATCACAAGTGCAACTGAATAAAAAGTCAAACCAATGCTTCGATACAAATGACAGGTTTTCTTTCTCGCTTTTGCAACTGTTGCACTGCTTTGCTATAAATTGCTTTAAAATGGTTGACAAATCTTCTTGAAGCATTAATATTTTTATCAACACGAGCTGATTCATTATTTTGTCATGAGATAAGAACAAATAGCTAGTGATATTTTTTATATTCTTCCAGCCCCTGCCGACACCTGTTTCCTAAATGCCTATTTTTATATAATTAACTCAAAAAATTACTGTAAAGGACAAAATTTCTCAACATTTTAGCCCAAAGGACAGACCTTCAGTATTTTAGCCTGAAGAATATCAGTTTTTAGTTATTAATAGCAGTTTTTAGGTATCAGTTTGTAGTTATCGGTAACAGTTTTTAGGTATCATTTTTTAGTTCGGTAGCAGTTTTTGGAAGAATGTTTGTCCTTAATAATTTTAGAAGAATGTTTGTCCTTATGGATAATTTTTAAAAGAATGTTTGTCCTTGTGGTTAAAATACTGAGGTCGTGTTCTTAAGGCTAAAAGTATACAAATTTTTATCTTTTTAAATTAATTTCCCTTATTAATTTGTGTAAAAAAAATTCTTTTAGGAAAGAGGGGTAGGAAAACTTCCCAACGTAAGAATTATTATTACCATCTCAAGTACATAACTCTACACCACCCGTCAATTCAAAATTAAACTACATACAGACATATACCTCAGAAGAACAGCAACAAAAGTACATAACATGGTATATTATGAGGCTACAGCAACAAAAGTATATCTACCCCAAAAAAGTACAACATAGTCAATAAGAGAATTACTTCAACATTAGCGCATTAGTCTTATATTATGTTAGAGGGTATTTCGGTAAACTATCTTTGTACAGCTATATTATTAGCTACTGAACAAGTCAAAGAGAGAAATGTATATAACAGCAGCATTGTATCATGTTTGTATTATGAAAATAATATACTTCGCTTCATTTTACAATTCTGCAATCTTCTCAATTCTCACTTTCATATCAAACATTATCAAATCCTCTCAAAATCTATTATGGCATCAAAGCAATCAAGCTTAACAGTATAAAACTCTGATAAATCAGAGAACCGTCAGATTTAGTATCATTATTTGAGTTTTGATAGAAACTCTACTTCAGGTTATCATAAGGAAGATAAAGTGCCTCGCCAAGAAATTTGGCTGCAACATACCTTCCTTCAAAACGAGCAAAATCTCATCAAGAAAATCAGAATTTTTTTTAGGAACTAAAGAAATCATCATTAGCCATCAAGAACTCATCAAATCAAAGGTCCTCATCTGAATTCTTGGTTGCAACATAGCTGAATTCTTCATTTGAAAGTTCTGTTTACTGAAATTCTAGATACCTGTCATTGGCAAAGATCATCCTGACCTAAAGCCCAATCTGTTTCATCATGTCTAAAGAGAATGATTACAAACTAAAAATCTCATCAAAACTGTGGTAAGCCCTCAAAGCCAATTGATTACTGCTCAATTATAAGAAGATAACTATATGCTTTGGAAAATTCAAGTTGAAACTACCATCGGATGTTATGGCCTTGAAGATTTCATTCTTGGCACTTATATTATCCTTCCAAGATTCATCACTAACAATGAAAACAAAACTGTTAGCAATCAAGAATCTACAAAATATCGAAGCCTTGATAGTTTGATATGTTCATGGTTGCTATGATCAATTAGTATCAAGTTATTACCACAATTAATTGAAAGTAAAACTGCTCATGGAATTTGGACAACGGTTGAAAGAATTTTCAATTCATAATCTGCTGCGAAGGTTATGCACCACAAGAGACAATTACACAGCATAAAAAAGGATAATCAATCTATGGGAGAATACCTCGCAAAGATTAAGATAACATGCGACTTACTGGAAGTAGCAAGACATATAGTTGCTGACAGTGAATAAGTTTTAATCATTTAAGTGGACTAAGTGATGAATATGAAGCTGTAATGGCTGTTATATCATCTCAAAGAGTCACACCCTCAATTGAAGATGTGCATTCAATACTTCTTGCACATGAAGGGAGGATCAATTTCAAGAAGCAAGTGGATTCAAATTTGTTAATCAATTATGCAACAAATTATAAAGGAAAGAATCAATACAACAATAAGTCCAATCAATCAAATCAAAGGGCAAATCAATCTGGTAGAAACAGAGGCAGATGGAATAACAATAATAGACCAAGATGTATTTATGAAAAACTAGGACATACTGCAAAACAATGTTACTTCAGTTATGACTCCAATCAAACCTCATCACAAAGCTCAAACATGGTTCAAAATTTCGGCGGAATTTCGGTTACTCCGGTGATTCCGTTCTGGTTCCGTTCATAACTGGAACGGAATCCAGTCAAAATTCCGGTTCCAGTCTAAATTCCGAATTTGCTTTTCAGATATTGCAAAAAAATTTAAAAAAATACAACAAACATATAGTAACTAAAAAAGAAAACAAATTATTCAGGACAATAAATAAATGGAGAAGAAACCATGTAGTTTCAAAAAAAAGTTTTAATACTTTTGTTAATTTGCATCGAATCATAATAAAAATTCAGAATTTTCAAACTATCGAAGTATTAAAATCTCAAATGAATAACACATAATTTTACACAATGGTTTTTTTAATTAAAGTATGTTTTATATGTAATGTAAAAATGCACTATAAATTTATGACAGTATTGGATATTTATTAGCGTATATAACAAATTAAAGCAGAAAAAGTGCTGAAATTAGAAAACCGGAATTAAAGTGAAACTTTCGAAATTTCCGAAATGGAACTGAAAATTTTAAAATTACTAATTTTCGAAATATCATTAGTGTATCCCAATTTGTATACGATAACAATGTATTTTTTTGAATTTTAACCTAAACATTGTTTAGTTAAAGATATTCAAACTCAACAAATTTTACTGCAAGGTGATACACACAATGACTTGTATAGATTCAACTTTTCAAAAGATAATCAATCATGTAATTCAAGAAAATGATGCCAGCTAACTGAAACAAGTTTATCGGAATTTAATAGACCTACTTTTGACATTTGGAGTTGTGAGTTGGGACATCCCAGTGTTAAAGTTGTAACGAAAATAATAGTAGATAATAAGATTGATGTTAATGACATACCGACATCATATGTTTGTACTTACTGCCAGTTAGGAAAAAGTCACAAGTTGACATTTCCAGATTCTCTCTCTACTTATGATAAACCTTTACAACTTATTGCTACTGATTTATGGGGACTATCACCCATCAATTCTGATTATGAGTATAATTATTACATTTTCTTTGTAGATGCATATTCCAGATATACGTTGATATATCACCTGAATCAGAATTCGACGCACACAGAGTAGTTATGCACTATATTAAATAGATGGAAAATCAAACAGGTGAATATGTCAAAATAATTCAAATTGATGGTGGTACTGAATACAAACCACTAAAGGAATTCTTTCATGAAAAATGTATAGTTCATAGAGTAACATGTCCTTACATATTTGAGCAAAATGGATTAGTTGAGAGAAAACATACACATATAGTAGAAACTGGATTTATACTATTAGCTTAAGCTTCATTTTCATTTAAATTTTAGCCTGATGCACGGACAACAGCAGTCTATCTGATTAACAGAATGCCTACCAAAAGTTTACGAAACAAAAGTCCAATGGAAGTGTTGCTTAAGGAAAAAACAGACTACAAAAATCTAAGAGCATTTAGGTGTTTATATTTTGCTCACCTAAGACCATATAATATAATTCACACAAGTTGAATTTCAGATCCACACCTTGTACCCTTTTTAGGTTATGAAGTGAATCAGAAAGGATACAAATGTCTTGATAGTAATGGAAAGTTATTCATTTCAAGACATGTTGTATTAAATGAAAAAGTATTTCCTTTTAGAGAATCAAATATAAAGCTACATAAAAGGTATACAATCCAACAAATATTATTTCTTCAATACTACTTTGTGTTGACAACGAAAGTCGAATAACTATGATGAATGTCAGAAGCAGCTCAGACACTCAACACACAGTGTTCACTAATGAACCGGATCATGATGAGTCTGAACCATGGTTTTAAATCTTCTGTATCTCACCCGAGATCTCATTTTCACACTTAAACGAGACGAGACATCAAATCTCCTTCATATCTCCCTCGACACTCATCTCGTCCGAGATATTCAAATCTCACCCGATATATGGATCAAAATCTCAATCCGAGATCTCACCCGAAGTTATACATTTTTCTTATTTTCCATAATAATTTTTATTTTCATATTGATTCAAAAGAAACTACTCAATCCAATTATAATTTACCAACTTCTTGAACATATTCTTTACTTTTTATCTTAATGAGTCATAGCGAAATGTTTCACTTCTTTACTACGTTTAAATAAAAGGATATTATTCAATCATTACCAAATCAATTAAGCTAATCAAGCTACCGCTCTTCTAAAAATATTTCCTTTTCTATGTAAATCAAGCATGTTACCATTTTTATTTTTACTAAGAAAGTTATAATCGTTAAATAATTTTTTGACACATCAATTTTAAACACATAAGTACATCCGAGATATTACCGAGATGCATTATAAGACCCGAGATGTCAATCCGAGATGTACACCCGATACGTACTCATCTCGTCCGAGATCTCTCCCGATACGAGATAACGTGTGTAAAAATTCCGAGACGAAACGTGACCGAAATCCGATATTTAAAACCTTGGTCTGAACCTGTCAACAATTTACGCATAGTTCTGCAAATCAAAGCGATCAATATTATAGTAGTGATGAAGATAATCAAGATCAAAGTGCAGAGCAATCAGTTAGTATACAATCTGAACAAGCTATGACTGGACACTCAATGATCACAAGGTCAAAGAGTGGTATCTTCAAACCAAAACTATATTCAACATGTGCAGTCAATGATGAACCAAAGAATTATGATCAAACATCTAGCAATGAAAACCCGAAAATTGCAATGGAGGAAGAGATAAAGTATTAATGAAGAACAAGACATGGAGTCTTGTACCATTACCCAAGCACAAAAGTATAGTTGGCAACAAATGGATATACAGACTTAAGAGAAATCCAGATGGTACAATACAAAAATGCAAAGGCAATACTTGTTACAAAGGTTACACATTACAACAAAGATTTGACTTCAATGAAACATTCTCATCAGTTGTCAAACCCACATCTATAAGTGTGATTTCAACAATAGTTCTACACATGAAGGGGGATATTAGACAACTAGATATGAATAATGCATTTTTAAATGGTGAGCTACAAAAAGAGGTTTACATGGAGCAGCCTCGAGGATTCACACAACCAAATAAAAGTGAAATAGTATGCAAACTTCACAAAGCAATTGATGGATCAAAACAGGCACCAAGAGTATGGTTTGACAAATTAAAAACAACACTTTTCGGTTTGGGGTACCAACGAACCAAGTCTAGCAACTCACTCTTTGCCAAGTTCAGAAATAGTATTATTTACATCCCGATATATTAGATGATTTCATCATTGCTGGAAATAGTAAAGATGAATATGTCACTTAGCATTTGGATAAACAATTCTCAGTCAAAGATTTGAAAAAATTAAATTACTTCCTTGGAATAGAAGTAAATGCTATCTCATATTCAGAAATACATCTTTACCAGAGAAAATACGTCAGTGAACTACTTACTAAAACAAAAAAGGATCATGCAAAACCACTACCAACACCAATGACTTTCAATCTACATCTATCAAGACACATGGGTGAAGCAATTTCAAATGAAAGAAAGTACAAAAGCATGGTTGAAGGTCTACAATATGCAACAATAACTAGACCAGAAATTGCATACAGTATAGACAAAGCAAGTCAATTCATACATCAACCTCTAAATGAGCATTGAAAAGTGGTTAAGAGAACACTCAGATATCTAAATGGTACACTTGATCATGGATTAACACTTAAATCATGCAAGAACCTTACCATAACAAGGTTTGTTGATGTTGACTGGACATCAGACCCTGATGATATAAAGTCAACAACATGGTATTGTATTTATCTTGGAGAAATTCCAGTGTCTTGGTGCTCATAAAAACAAGCTACCATATCCAGATCAAGTACAAAATCTGAATACCGCAGCTTAGCTAGTGCAACTATAGAAATAATATGGCTAAATTCCTTGCTTAGTGAGTTCAAAATCAAATTGTTCAAACAATCAGTAATTTATCGTGATAATTTAAGTGATGTATCCTTATTAGCAAATCTTATCTTACATTCGAAAATAAAGCATATGGAAATTGACCTATATTTGTTAGAGAACAAGGAAATTTAAGTACAAATCATGTGTTTGCTCCTTACCAAAGAGCAGACCAAGCTTACTAAAGCTCTCTCAGCAAACAACTTCTGTCGATTAAGGGATGATTTCAAAGTCACAAACTTTCAGCACAAGAATATAAACCATGATCCTGAAAGATCCAGCAACCAAATCCATATCAACGGTCATCAACCCAAAGTTCTACATCCAAATTGCTGAGAAGTTTATAGCCAACTCGAATAAAGACTTAAAATCGCTGCTAATTCGAAGTAGTCACTCAAGGTAGATACACATATAAACAGGAGATTCAATCAAGCCAATTCGTAGTACTGTATGGAATTCGTGCTTCTGCCGTCAGATTTGAGTAGAGGAAAACCCTAGTTCGAATTGAAGGGGTAATAAGAGAATTACATTACTTCAGCATTAGCGCATTGGTCTTATATTATGTTAGAGGGTATTTCGGTAAACTATCTTTGTACAGCTGTATTATTAGCTGCTGAACAAGTTAAAGAGAGAAATGTATATAACGGCAGCATTGTATCATGGTTGTATTATGAAAATAATATACTTCTCTTCATTTTACAATTATGCAATCTTCTCAATTCTCAATTTCATATCAAACATTATCAAATCCTCTCAAAATCTATTAATAGTACATAACGAAACTAAACTTTAGAACCAAAAGCATCATAAGCAGCATGCATCATTTATCTTCTTCCTTTTGCCACCCTTGCCAATTGAATCCATGCTTTCTTTAACCAATCTTTTGAGTTTAGGTAAATCCGCTTTCCATTCCTGACCTTATAGAAAAGCACCTAACCAAGACAGATGTAAGAAACAGCAGCTCTTACAAGTGCATCAATTAGTTTAATTTTACTTCCAAAACATCTATTGTTTCTTTCACACCAAACAACCCGTAAAACACTCATATAATGATATCAACTAGAAATCTATTATCTTTTTTGCAGATCAGTTTTCTATCCTTTTCCCAATATCAAAATTGATTTATAAAATGCGGGAGTGAGCTAATATTTAACAGCTGAAGACATTCTACCCAAATAATGACTGTCAAAGGACATTTAAAATATATGTGGTTACTCTCCTCCTCTTTCAAATGGCAAAATTAGCACATTGAATCTTCCACATCCATATTTTTATGTTTTAGCATGACCAAGGCATCAATCCTGCCATTAACAGCTAGCCACATATGTAATTTTCAAAGAGTTTTTGAGTTATCAGCAATATTACCCTTATCAGAATGCAGAGCTCTCATATTGTTTCTGTTAGAATTGACATTCACATTTTCAGCCAAATTCATATCAAGCACTTCCTTGCCTTTCTGCCTTCGATCCGAATTCCCAAATCTTTCAGCACAATTGAAGGATCGATGTCCAGATCTGTTGCATGCAAAGCATAACAAGCCATTCCTGCAATCTTTAGCAAAGTGATTAGCCATTCCGCACCTAGAACGAAGTTTCTTTATCTTCAATTGCTCGATTTTTTGAAATATTGAAAGTTTTGCATGCTTCTTTGGGGTAGCAAAAAAGCTATTATTATTATTTTCACTGCCTCAACAGACGTGCCCGGAATAGTGCTCAATTTGTCCTCGTTCTCTTTTGTATCTCAAACTGTAAAAAGTTGGTTCTGTAGGCCAATAGCCGGAGCAATTCCAGCTAGATCAGGGTTCAAAGATTTAAACGGGAAATTGGGATAAAGTGTAGGAAAAAAAAGAGGACGAGAATGAGTTCGCCATTTTTTTTAATCGACCCACTAACAGATATGTATTTTTTTTTTTTTTTTTTTTTTTTTTTTTTTGTAAACTTTAGTACATAACTTTTGTGATCATACATCTTTGTATTTTTCTAGTATATATGAAGCATTTCCTTCTGTCACTATGAAGTTTGCTGATGGCGCGATTATGGAATTAGATCCATCAAATTATCTCGAATATTTTGATACGCTCGGTGTAAGTTGTTTTATTTAGTATTTTAGTTGTAACAAATACAGGTACGTCAACAAGTTTTGACTTGATATCCAATGCGTTAAATTTCAGACAGGGAGCAGGAGCACATGGTGCATTGCATGGTTAACGCGGGGAGGTGATAATGCTGAGCTGACAATACTTGGAGGTCTAAGAATTATGAATCCTTTTATACTTCATCTCAAGGAAAATAAAATAGATACAAAATGCAATATAGCATTTGAATTCTCCCCTCCCAAAGTTCAAACATATAATAAATTAATTGCATATCTTCTATAACGAAAATGTAGTTTTGCATTCGCTCATCACAACTGTTTGAGTTGCAACTCGCATAATATTACTTTTTTGTAAGATGGTTGGTTAATACAAATTTATCTCTTTTCATAACGTCGTCTTTAATTATCCGTGTATACTTTAAATTATAACTTTTGTGTCCACACTTTCTACTCCACTTGCACCTTTGAATATGAAGACTAGTGTACACTTGGTCCTTCGGTAGTCAATGAAATATGACATACATACACGAGTTAATATTACATTAAATAATACAGTTTGTTTTAGAAAGATGTATAAGCAACTTGTTGATTGCACATGATGTACATGCATACAATGTGCACACATTGAGTGATTAAACAATATTGTAAAGGAAGCTCACCCAACTTGAGTGAAGAGATTATCCATATAATACTGAGAAAAATTGTAATTCTTTTCCACGCAATTATGAACCTTATGTTCCCTTCATCCTTTATTTTGATTCAACTTGCTCAATTGTAAATCGATAACCTAGAAAATTTATGGCTTATCAAAATGTAATAGTTTTGTTAACCAATTGCTAACTACAATACCATGCATATTAGTAGACACGACAATCTTAGTTTTGTAGATGCCAGCGAGTTTAATTTCCATGCAATTGGTTTTAACATAATTTTCATATTAATTATTTGAAGTGTGGAACCAAAAGTTATCAAACACTGGATATTAATCATTTTTCAAATTTGCAACTTTACTTGCAGATATCGTATTAAAAGATAAAATCATTGTATATGATTTGATCAACCAACGCTTGGGATGGAAAAATTACAACTGTAAGTGTTATCATACTTTACATAAACAATTCCATTTTCCATTGTTTTTTTGCTAAGAACCGTAAACTATATATGCAGGTTCTTTACCGATCAATGTCACTACCAATATAATAACCAACAAACCTACCAACAATGGACATGACAGCAAAGAATCAACAATGAGTAAATATGTTATATTAGGAGGGAGCGTTGGAATTGTAGTTGTAATTGTAGTTGCAATTGGTGTTGTGATCATTCATTATTTTAGACAATGAAATGCATATGAGAAGATTTTACCATGTGATCGTCAAAACTTCGGCGGTGCATGATAATATTTGGAAGGTGTATCAACAAAATTTGGACAGCAACATGATCACTGTAGTATTATTAGTATTATTATTATTATTATTATTATTATTGGATAATTCATAGAAATTCCTAATTCGAATTTTGAGGCTCGGCTAAAAGAATAATAATTAATAGTGATACTGTGGTTTTAATTGCTTCTTACCGAGTCACATTTTCACACTTTCTAAAACGGATTATATTTACTTTGATAACCAGACTGGTTCTTTTCTGTTTGGAAGCATAATTGTTTTTTTCAGGCGATGTAATTGTACCAGAAAGAAGTGGTTGATGAGGTTGTTGCTATGTGCTTTTTGGGAATTGAATGTCATTTTGATCAGGGAACAGGAGTAACTTAGTTACAATTGATGTTGTGGAGCATTTATTGGCGATTCATTTCACTCTTCCTTACTCCTTGGCATTTGATGTTCCCAAGTACACACACAACTTGGTTATTTTTGTTTATCGGCATGATTGTTCATAAGTTACTCAACCATACTCTCGCATTATTTTTTATTTTAATAATGGTAATTGGGTTAGCTATGTCTATTAATCCCCTTGATTTGCCCTTCGCCCCTAATAATAGGATGTGATGTTCTTACTTGAAAGAGCGGGATATGAAAGGCAAATAATGTGCGTCAATAGGCATGGTCAGTTGGGTTTTATTAATAAAATAGTATGAGAACCGTGTTTCGCAGATGGGCTATTAAAAGCCCTTCGTTTTAATTAGTCGGTCAGTATATAACTTTTGCCATTGCAAATATAAATTGACAACCATAAGATCTGATACTTTATTCAAATCAAAATTAAACTGTAAATGGTCAAAAAAGATTGCAAGTTTTTATTTTTATTTTTTAAATCAAGTTGAAACAACCTTGATGGGAATAAATAAGGAATAAACACATGTTATATTGTACAGAAATGAAACATGCTTAACTAAGAGGACGGTAAACACAAGTTTATTTGAAATTAATAAAAGATCTAAAAAAAAGAAATCCTCTCTAGCAGCCATGACTGCATACAAATCTCCTAGACAATCTTATCTTGGGCCAAGATCAGATAGGACGTCTCCTCTTTCTTCTCCAACTCATTCTCCTCCATCGAGTCCAATTCTGCATTCACAACCACTTTCAAAAAAAAATTCTGTAATCGATGAAGAAGGCTTTCAGATTTTTCAAAGTCGACGCTCAAAATTTTTGAATAATGGATCTACATCTCAAAATCATCGAACTGGTGTTGGACCAAACAAGTTGAGTCGGAATCAAGGAAATGCAAATAAGTCAAAAATCTTAGAAATGCAAATCACAGAAATCACAGTTTAGAATACACCGAGAATGCAAGAAATTCAACAAGATATTAGAGGTAGGCACGGTCGGTTAACCGATTCAATCGGTTAAATTTTTTGGTTAACCGCAAAAACGTTGACGGTTCGGTTAACCTATTTTCGGTTAATATGCTTCTGGTCTACCGACCGAACCGGTTAAAATAAACCGCGGTTAACTGGTTAATTTAACCAGTTAACCGATTAATATAAATGGTTAATTGCTAATCGGTTAACCGATAAAATTAACCGATTAACCAATCAAACAATAACATATATACACTTACCAGCGTTAAAAACACACGACACATGCAAATAATCACAGTTTTATATTCCAGTTCATACATTACAAGCATCACTGCAGTGAGCTAATTGCAACTACAGTTTAGTTCATACATTACAAGCATAATTACAGTGATTGCATTACATTAGTAATTCGTTCCAAAGTCCAACTAGATAATTGGAGTACATTGATACAACTACAAAGTCTCCAATATCCAACTGTTGTTACCATTCCCCAACACTGTCAAACAAAGGTAAACACAATAATTGAGCAATTAACTGAAGCATGTAAGTGTAAAAGTGTAAACATGTATAACTATAGAGAACCGAAGGATGAACTTAAGGCATACATGTTTTAATTTATATATACACTGCTACAGAGTAATATATATAACGGTTCATATATATGGTATAGACCGATATATAGTATATACCTTATACAATATATATGTATAGAGTACAGTCTAGACCTTATAATTGTAATAGTCTATATCAGTCTACGCCATATACGCATGGCCACAACAATACATGCAACCTATATACACACACACTGACCTTTTTTTAAAACTCAAGTATAAATTGGAAAGGCATCAGGTTGGGCAAATATAAATATAAGATGGATACACAAAAGCTATTCTTATAATTATATCAGGCAAACAAAGGTAGTAATTATATGCTCAGGCCAAAACAAAAGAAACTGTTGCTAGAAAACCCAGATACGTGCTGCACTTTTATCTACCAAGACCCTAGGCATGGACAAAACTTGTAAGCAGCAGTTCATAAATATGTAAACATAACATTCCCCCAAAATTGCATTCGCATATTTAAACCCATATGCACTGTATATGTAACACATATTCACGCTAAAATTATACTCTATCTCACGTCTGTACTTTGTACACACACGCCTTATGTTGCTTACCAATTACACAGGCACATAAAATGTACATTAACACACACATCACATGCACACCCAACTAATACACACCCATTATCACAAAAACACAAAGATTTTTTTTATTAAAGGCTAAAAATATCCAAGTCTAATTTGAAAAACTGTCCTACTGCGACTGTTGATATATGTGCCTATACATATCAAGGCATGCGAGAATAGGATGAGGCCAAAGATTTTCCTACAACTAGAACGAGACATAAAACAAACAAACACACACACATATCACTATACAAACAAGAAAATTTGTTTCAAATTTCAATTGTTAGTCATCGACTCTTTTAGTCTAAAACACAACTGCTACTATTACATATTAAGGATTAAGGATGTACCTCCAACATTTCAATATATATGATCTATTTAGTATTTTAAAGTGCATTTAACGTGCCAGTCATTATTTTATTGTATATCAACAGATGAAAATGATTCTTTTTCTTACTCCTGTTCAAATATCAATATTTTAGTATACTAAAAACATAATGATTAACAATGAACCAAATTCAATAATCAGTATATGAAATCTACAACTAATTTAGTAAATCCTTATTACAAATACAATAATTTACTACTCATTTATAAATACAGTAGTAAAAATCAAAGCAAATTCGGTAAACCGATGTGAAAATGACTATTCCACATATATATCATATATGTGTCTTGATTTTCTAAGAAAAAAGAAAAAAAAATGAACACATTTTTAAATAAAAAGCTGCGAATATAGGATATTTAACAAACGAAAGCAGCTTCATTTGTTAAATCGCTGATTTACAGATTAATTACATAAACATACAACTGAATTCGGGCAACTAATTAGACTAGAACTAAATTTAAATATGTACAGAAGATCAATGGAGTAATTAATAATTTACTCACATGCTTTCTCTTTCTTCTTGACACCATTGATTTCTACAATTGCTCTGGTGGTGGTCGCCACTAGCGTGAAGCGTCGAGGCTAACGCGGAGAATAGAATAGTCAACGCCAGCAATTAGCAGATGAGATAAGAAAGCATATCTAGGTTTCGACTTCTCTCGTTTTTTTTTACTTACCTAGATTGAAAACTGGAGAGACTATACTATTCAAGAGAATACAAGGGCACGCGGTTATTGGATTTTTGTAGGGGATGGGTTCTTTACAGATGGGCTAAATGGGCTGTGATTAAAAAAACTTAATTTTTTGGTCGGTTAACGGTTAACCGACCGGCCAAATATTGTTAACCATTAACCGAACCGAAAATGGTCGGTTAACATCTTTCGGTTGACCAAAAGTTCGGTTAATCGATTTTGTCGGTTAAATCGGTTCGGTTAAGGTTGGTTAGATTAGTTAAGTCGGTTAAATGCCCACTCCTACAAGAAATATAGCAAGAATCAATCATTCAATCTATGATTCAGAATTTTTTTCAGAAATACAAGAATTAATTCAAGAAACAGTTAATCTATTGAAATTCAGATTTGCAATGCAAGATAAACCTGAACAAAGCCTCTTCATCAGCTGAAATGATCAAGAAAGGGGGATCAAACTCTTATTTTGATCTTAAATATGCTGCTCCCCTCTCTATCAATGAGAAAAAGATAGTGGTGGTGAATGCAGGCCAGTAGAAAGGTAAAAAGCAAATGGAACTTTTCGGTCATTGCCTATGTTTTTCACAGTAGACCCGCGTAACATCACTTCAAGGCAGTTATTGCTGGATCATGTAACTCCACAAGTAGTTTGGACATTTTTACTCGTAATAATGGTTTCTTTATTATTAGATTTTCAAATGCTTCTAACTATGAAAATTCTATTAATGGGGGTCCATATTTCATAAATGGAAGATTCATTACTATGAAGAAATGGAGTAATAAAATAAAGGCAAATTCTATTTCAACACAGATAATTACTTATTAGCCCCTTCTGAAATAAATATAAATTATAAAGACTAAAATAACCTTAGAAAACTGCGTACTTTCTTTCAATTTTTCACTACTAGATGATCGATTTTGAAGAGGAGAATGAATTGTTAATGCAATCATAGTAGGTAACTCAAAAAAAATCAAAAGTTTTTAACTTTTTGCAAAACAATCGTAGGCTGTCGATTATGGGGACTGGTGATGTAACGACCAGCCGCTCTGACCGCCCCCAGTCGGTAATTAAACCAACTTGAGACGTTCAAAATGACGGATTGTTATTCAGTTTACAGAGTTTAAACAGAAACAGCCACAGAATCACAGAATAATCATAATATTTTACATAAATGAATTTTTTATACATATATCAGAGTTTGTACAATGCATTAAATTTTATACAGCGGAATATTTCTTTTAAGTACAAAAATTCTTCGAAAAGCTAAAGTGAAGCAATTTCCCCAAATCTCTCTAACTTCGCGGCCTGAAAATCTTCAAGCTGTAAAATTACTCGGTCTGACCCGAGTATTACGTTCAAAAGAAAATAATACATAGGTCAGTCTAATTCAAACTCAGTTATTAGTGCATAAAGGCAATAATAATCAAACAACAATTAGACGACAGTCAAATATAAATTTACCTATCCGATCCTTTAACAAGAAATCAGATAACGGTAAATACAACACTTAACAGTGTTAAACAACAAATCAGTAGATTCAAATTATCAATGAGGATAGATGAAACATCGCAGGGTCGAAATGCAATTGTTTGCATATACTCAAGTAAAACTCAAGAAAACAAGTTCCAAACAACTTATTACTGCACATTTCAACAAGTGCAAAATTTTATATAAAATGAAACTGCGGCCCCATTTGGACTCGAGGGCAAAATGCCACAAGACTACAGTCACCAAATCTGGGGGAACAAGCTTGTGTACAACTCGACACAGTGAAAACATAGTTCAAATTAAACATAAGGAGCAACACTGTGAACACAGTGAGCAGATTCAAGATAGTAAGCAACACAAGTACAAGAATGCATGTATGCATATATATATGAACACGCATACATATCTATACCAAAATAGAACAGCACCAAAATAAGTATGTGACAAAGGTAGTTCGAACAAAGCCATCAAGACAGTGTTGAAACCACCGTAGATCAACAGGTTCACCATCAACTTAAGGACTGAAGTCACCATCGAAAGAAATTGCAAAAAATCAAAGCAAATCCTTATTTAAACTATTTTCACAAAATTTAGTTGCAGATTTCAAATCAAGGCAGAGCCTAACTCAATTTCTTTCACAATTTTTTCGTAAAATCCAGTTAGCAACCAAGTCCAAATCGAACAGTTCAAACCAGAGTAGAAGAACAAGGTAGAAAATACTACCGAGATAAACAGTGTTCACCAAGTGCCATCAAATAAAAATAAAAACACATAAAGACGTCAGAAGTATCCAACCTGATCATCTAAGTGCAGACAAAACGAAGTCAAGGCCAATAGTAATGGCAACAACTCCATCAAGTCATGGTTCAAATCCAAAACCAGATTCAAAGTCGAGAAACAACATTCAGTATGCTCAAGTCCAAATGCAATAGGTAGAACAATGCCAAAGTCAATGAGAAAGAAATCACAGTCATCGTAAAATCAAGTCGAGGACAACATTATCACAAGCACAGTATGCTACAGGGAAAAAAACTGCAATAAATTCTCAAACTAAGATTCAACTAATCTTGAACCAGATCAGATTTAAACGGGGATAAGTCTTGGCTTTGAAAACTTCAGTTTTCAACTATAAACCCAAACCAGAGTTTGGGACAAACGGGATTTCAAAAAAAAAAAACTTGAGACAACTACACTTAGCATTTAAATTTGTCTCGACACTTTCATTTTTTTTATATATTTTTTTCAAAACATTTGCAGGTTTAAAAAATCCTGTAAATAAAATCTACCCGAGCCTTACAAAGTTTTACCCGAGTCAAAAGCAAAGAAAACTCGAGCTTATAGTGAACAAACAGCGAATACATGGAAGTGTTAATGACAGCAACAACTCTGTGCACATGTGAAGCCAGAAGAACTACACAACTACAAGTACAGGGATGAATACAACATGATGAAGCAGTGGAAATGAGCAAGTGCATCAGCGAACAATGCAACATGGTGAACAAGACACCGTGAACAACAAGTGCAACAGAAAGGGGTGCAAACACAACAATGTAGTGAATACAACTACAGGTGAATCAGAAGGCAAATACTGTGTTTCGAATCAAAACAGTGCCGTAAAAATCAAGGCAACGAATTGATCAAGTCAGAAAATATCAACATCGAACAAAAATCAAAACAAACCAAGAAACCACGACCGAAGTCGAAACACTCAAAAAAAATCAAGGCCGATAACACAAAATCAAATCAACATCGAATTGCAGAAACACTATATTAAAATTGAATTAGATGTGAGTAAATTTAATTACTCACCTTTGCAAACAAATTGGGGCACGCGAGCGAAGAGGAGAGTCGAGCAAAATTGAAGCCGAAACCCGAATTTCGAAAAGAGGGACGAACGATCGTGGACGAGGAGACGAGAGACGCCATTTTTTTTCTTCGGTTTTATTTGTTTAGGGTTTTTTTTAATGAAAAGGAGGGGTTTCGATTGAATGGGGTAAAGGAGGAAACAGGTATAGGGTTTTAACTAAAGTGAGGGGATCGGGTACATACTTGAAATAACACGGCCATGCCTTTGATTAAGATGGTTGCGTGATTTTTGGCTAATTTAAAGGCGTGATTAAAAGATTAGGTTGCTGGTGAAAAGATTTTCTTTCCTTTGTTTAATTTATTTAGTACACAAATAACTTGTTTCTTGCCTTGAACTTCGGCTGAGATGATTTGGTTAGGGTGGCTGCATTTATTAATTTGTACAATGCTTCATAATAATTTTTCTTTTTTATTGTTTCTTATTTTATTTCACTTATTTTTTTTATTGCTTTTGTTATTTTATATTTTATTTTTCATAAGTCTCAATAATTCGATAATGGATTTTCGAATGAGAAACTATCGCAATATTTAAAATTAGAGGGGAATTTTCGAAAAAATTTGAATTTTCATAACCTTTTATTTTTCAAAGAAAACAATTTCATACTTCTTTAGATTCGAAAAACATTTTCTTTAAAGTGATCCTAGTAACTATTCATATTAAACAATAAACTGAGCTTTGTGTAAACCAAAGCTCTGATACCACTTTTGTAATGACCCGCCGCTCTGACCGCCCCCAGTCGGTAATTAAACCAACTTGAGACGTTCAAAATGACGGATTGTTATTCAGTTTATAGAGTTTAAACAGAAACAGCCACAGAATCACAGAATAATCATAATATTTTACATAAATGAATTTTTTATACATATATCAGAGTTTGTACAATGCATTAAATTTTGTACAGCGGAATATTTCTTTTAAGTACAAAAATTCTTCGAAAAGCTAAAGTGAAGCAATTTCCCCAACTCTCTCTAACTTCGCGGCCTGAAAATCTTCAAGCTGTAAAATTACTCGGTCTGACCCAAGTATTACGTTCAAAAGAAAATAATACACAGGTCAGTCTAATTCAAACTCAGTTATTAGTGCATAAAAGCAATAATAATCAAACAACAATTAGACGACAGTCAAATATAAATTTACCTATCCGATCCTTTAACAAGAAATCGGATAACGGTAAATACAACACTTAACAGTGTTAAACAACAAATCAGTAGATTCAAATTATCAATGAGGATAGATGAATGGATTATTGATGAAGATAATTTAGAAAAAAACATCAGAATTGCCTAAACGACAATTAACAGCAAAATCATCAAAATCGATTCAAAATATATTGAATTGGCAACATAAATTTATTTTCATCAAAAAGAAAACATCAATTAAAACATTAGATTTGGTAGGGCTGCAGTACACACACGCGTGTACGGCCTCGCCACATTTAAAATGTTACCTCTGTGTGGCTGCAGTTCACGCTTGCGTGCACGGTCTCGCCACTACCATAATGAAATACGCAAAAGATCATAAATCAAAACAAAATAGGATATCAATAAAACAAAACCGTGTGGCTGCAGTTCACGCTTGCGTGCACTGCCTTGCCACTATCGTGATTATGTACCCAAAAGGTCAACGAACCAAAATCAATGAAGGTTCAATATCAATTCAAAATGTGGATACTGTTTTTAATATATATACACACACACACATACTTGTTAAAATTGTTTATAAAAAGGGAATTTGCATTGAAATAGAAATTTAATTTGAAACTAATATATATATTAATATGAACTCTCTTTTATAAATTTGCTTGTATTCAAATCACATATTTTTATTTATATATCAGATAGAGTTTTATATAATGCTTGAAATTCCAAATCACATAAAAACAAAACAATAAAACATTAAATGATGAACTTGTACACCCCATAAAAATGAAACCAAAAGAATTCATAGAGATAACAAATAGCCTGTTCAAATCAAAACAACAGGCGAAACATGGACATGCCAAAAATCTAAGGCAAAGGCAATGATGGCAGCCAATCAAATAAAGCTACAGGGACGTGCAAATCACAGTAATGAACATATAAAAGGACGGGCTGCTAGTGACAGTAAGTACTAAGACAAGCAATAATCTATTTGCAACCTTTCTTTTGGAGACCACCCTATACTTATTTACTAAAACATGACTATATATATATACATAACGTAAGTAATAGGTTTAGTACTGCAATTGAGTGAAATCTTATAACTTTACACTATCTGTACAACATATATGCAAGTTTAATATATGAATGCAAAGACAAGTTCACTTTTCCAAAAGCAAAAAGGTGTCAGGCTTTATTATATAAGCATGGTAAAGAATAAAGGTGTCAGGCATTATTATATAAGCATGGTAAAGAATAGTATGCTATACACAGGAGATAAACACATATATAAACAATACATCACATGAATCTCCGAGAGCTGCAAACACAAGTCCATGAAGCACAAGTACCAGACTCAATGACACAATAACAAGTGATGAATCAGTGTTACAACCTAAATATGAAGAACCAAACTATCAAAACATATAAAGACAGTTCACTAGTCAATGAACCAGACCTCAAATGTAACCTGATTTTCAAATTGACACAGCAACACTACAGTGAAAATACTACATAGCCAGACGGCACCATATCAGTGCTAATATGAAGTGCTCACATGCTCAAAGCTCAACTGAGTACACAACCACAAGACTGCACACTTCAAAGAAGCAAATCAGCATGCAAGTGGAGACCAGAAAACATGAACACAAAGACTACAAGTATGAACTGAACAAAGCAATGCAAATTTAGTGGTGACCAGGGCAAGTATAATCGAACAAGTCCCTCACAAGAATGCCCAAGTGTAATGATAGTGTCACAGTCATAATGATCAATATCAATCATCAGGTTAAAAAATGATATAAGTGAAGAAACTGTAGGCTGCCAACAAAAAAAACCACGTTTGCAGAACTCAAACAAAAATCAGTGCCGTGGTAAACGTAAATCGAACCAAAACAGATCAAAATCATCAAAATCAAAACAAAGTCGAATCAGCTGAAGAATGAAAATAGATGTGAGCGATAATTAATCACTCACCTTAGCACGAAGAGCAGAGATGAACGAAAACCAGAGGATCGATCAAGGAAGTCGAAGCCGGCGCCTTTGATTTTGAAAAACCCTAATTGTTGAAGGAAGACGAACGAAGATGAAGCTGAAGCCCTAATTTTTGAATGACGAAGAAGACGAGCGAAAAGGAACGGAGAAGAACTCGTGGCCGCCATTAATTTGCTTTCGTATGTTTTATTTTATTTTTTTCTGATGATTTGAAGAGAGATGGGTTTCGAGTATAAAAGAGGGGAGACGTGATTTTGGTCATGGATTATGGCGTAGGTGACGGCGTAGATTATGGTGATAAGGTAAGGCAATGTACTCTTTATATTTTATGTTTATTTTTATATTTTTTTTTCTTTTCAATTTAAATTCAATTTGTTTTGCATAATTATTTTCTTTAATAAACATATAAACGTTTTGCAGTTCAACTACCAAACATCAATTTATAAATTTACATAAAAATAATTCGTAAATCCAGACTATTTTTTCTAAGTCATTAGTTCGAATTTCAATTACAATTTCAATATTCAATTTCAACACCAAAGTCAAATTCAAATTTTATTCAACTTTAAATAAATTAAATTCTAAAATTTAATCGCCAATTTATACTGAAAATTTGAAATTCAAGTCAATCATCATACAAATATTTAAAATTAATTAAATTTTTTCATTTTTAAATTGTTCAAAATTCAGGGTTGTTACAATCTTCCCCCCTTAAAAGAATTTCGTCCCGAAATTATAAGTTAGGAAAACGATTGCTAAATTTCACCGATATTTATACCCTACACAATTTTTACCAAGTTCCAAACTCATAAATAAATACAGGATTCATTCCATTTATTTTATCACCCTAGCTTTATTCATCGATTTCTACAATCAAGACGCGAAAGTCTTTTACCAAAAATTTCGACTTACAAAACTCAGATTTTTTAAATTTGAAATTATTAATGCTAGATATTTACATATCATATCTTTTCCAAAGCTGTGGGCTTTCAAGATATTTTAAAAATCTTCTTCCTTAATTCATTAGGTTAGAATTATGTAATTCTAATTTCAGACTATTGATTTTCTATTCAAAGTTTTGAAAATACTTGCTAACTCGAAGTTTAACAAGTCCATCGTCGTTCTTACAGACATTAGGCATACGCTGGCCAGGCGCAAGACTAAAAATCTCCAAGTACTAAATATACTTGTTTCAACTCCCAGTGAAAATACTTTTAAAAACTCTTTTAAAAATGGATATGGAAAGCACGTTCCCCCATGGATCACAGTTTACCCGGCGGTTACGCTACTATCCCAGTAGAATCGCTTGTAACTGTAGATTTCACATCTCTCTTGAATTTCGCCATGGTTGTTGCCATAGATCGCGGTTCACACGACGGTTACGCTACTATCCCAGTAGAATCGCTCGTGACCGTAGGCATCTCGCCCCTCAAATTACGCTTCGGCCTCTAGATCGCAGTTTACACGGCGGTTGCGCCACAATCCCAGTGGAATAGAAATCATCACAACAGTAAAAACTAACAGAAATCGAAGCTGCAGAGGTCAAGTCAGTGCTATCGCGACTCAACGCAACTGCAAATAAAACTAAGTATAACGGGCTAGAAATTTAAGTGCAAATCCACTATCAGAAATGTAGACTGCGATTTAATAGGCCCAAATCAACTTCAACCAAATGCAAAAGGTCAAGTCAGTGACTCAACGCGGCTGCAACCCCAAAACCCGTGCAACATGGCAGGGTCGAAATGCAATTGTTTGCATATACTCAAGTAAAACTCAAGAAAACAAGTTCCAAACAACTTATTACTGCACATTTCAACAAGTGCAAAATTTTATATAAAATGAAACTGCGGCCCCATTTGGACTCGAGGGCAAACTGCCACAAGACTGCAGTCACCAAATCTGGGAACAAGCTTGTGTACAACTCGACACAGTGAAATCATAGTTCAAATTAAACAGAAGGAGCAACACTGTGAACACAGTGAGCAGATTCAAGATAGTAAGCAACACAAGTACAAGAATGCATGTATGCATATATATGAACACGCATACATATCTATACCAAAATAGAACAGCACCAAAATAAGTATGTGACAAAGGTAGTTCGAACAAAGCCATCAAGACAGTGTCGAAACCACCGTAGATCAACAGTTTCACCATCAACTTAAGGACTGAAGTCACCATCGAAAGAAATTGCAAAAAATCAAAGCAAATCCTTATTTAAACTATTTTCACAAAATTTAGTTACAGATTTCAAATCAAGGCAGAGCCTAACTCAATTTCTTTCACAATTTTTTCGTAAAATCCAGTTAGCAACCAAGTCCAAATCGAACAGTTCAAACCAGAGTAGAAGAACAAGGTAGAAAATACTACCGAGATAAACAGTGTTCACCAAGTGCCATCAAATAAAAATAAAAACACATAAAGATGTCAGGGAGTATCCAACCTGATCATCTAAGTGCAGACAAAACGAAGTCAAGGCCAACAGTAATGGCAACAACTCCCAAGTCATGGTTCAAATCCAAAACCAGATTCAAAGTCGAGAAACAACATTCAGTATGCTCAAGTCCAAATGCAATAGGTAGAACAATGCCAAAGTCAATGAGAAAGAAATCACAGTCATCGTAAAATCAAGTCGAGGACAACATTATCACAAGCACAGTATGCTACAGGGAAAAAAACTGCAATAAATTCTCAAACTAAGATTCAACTAATCTTGAACCAGATCAGATTTAAACGGGGATAAGTCTTGACTTTGAAAACTTCAGTTTTCAACTATAAACCCAAACCAGAGTTTGGGACAAACAGGATTTCAAAAAAAAAACTTGAGACAACTACACTTAGCATTTAAATTTGTCTCGACACTTTCATTTTTTTTATATATTTTTTTCAAAACATTTGCAGGTTTAAAAAATCCTGTAAATAAAATCTACCCGAGCCTTACAAAGTTTTACCCGAGTCAAAAGCAAAGAAAACTCGAGCTTATAGTGAACAAACAGTGAATACATGGAAGTGTTAATGACAGCAACAACTCTGTGCACATGTGAAGCCAGAAGAACTACACAACTACAAGTACAGGGATGAAAACAACATGATGAAGCAGTGGAAATGAGCAAGTGCATCAGCGAACAATGCAACATGGTGAACAAGACACCGTGAACAACAAGTGCAACAGAAAGGGGTGCAAACACAACAATGTAGTGAATACAACTATAGGTGAATCAGAAGGCAAATACTGTGCTTCGAATCAAAACAGTGCCATAAAAATCAAGGCAACGAATTGATCAAGTCAGAAAATATCAACATCGAACAAAAATCAAAACAAACCAAGAAACCACGACCGAAGTCGAAACACTCAAAAAAAATCAAGGCCGATAACACAAAATCAAATCAACATCGAATTGCAGAAACACTATATTAAAATTGAATTAGATGTGAGTAAATTTAATTACTCACCTTTGCAAACAAATTGGGGCACGCGAGCGAAGAGGAGAGTCGAGCAAAATTGAAGTCGAAACCCTAATTTCGAAAAGAGGGACGAACGATCGTGGACGAGGAGACGAGAGACGCCATTTTTTTTCTTCGGTTTTATTTGTTTAGGGTTTTTTTTTAATGAAAAGGAGGGGTTTCGATTGAATGGGGTAAAAGAGGAAACAGGTATAGGGTTTTAAATAAAGTGAGGGGATCGGGTACATACTTGAAATAACACGGCCATGCCTTTGATTAAGATGGTTGCGTGATTTTTGGCTAATTTAAAGGCGTGATTAAAAGATTGGGTTGCTGGTGAAAAGATTTTCTTTCCTTTGTTTAATTTATTTAGTACACAAATAACTTGTTTCTTGCCTTGAACTTCGGCTAAGATGATTTGGTTAGGGTGGCTGCATTTATTAATTTGTACAATGCTTCATAATAATTTTTCTTTTTTATTGTTTCTTATTTTATTTCACTTTTTTTTATTGCTTTTGTTATTTTATATTTTATTTTTCATAAGTCTCAATAATTCGATAATGGATTTTCGAATGAGAAACTATCTTAATATTTAAAATTAGAGGGGAATTTTCGAAAAAATTTGAATTTTCAAAATACCTTTTATTTTTCAAAGTAAACAATTTCATACTTCTTTAGATTCGAAAAACATTTTCTTTAAAGTGATCCTAGTAACTATTCATATTAAACAATAAACCGAGCTTTGTGTAAACCAAAGCTCTGATACCACTTTTGTAACGACCCGCCGCTCTGACCGCCCCCAGTCGGTAATTAAACCAACTTGAGACGTTCAAAATGACGGATTGTTATTCAGTTTATAGAGTTTAAACAGAAACAGCCACAGAATCACAGAATAATCATAATATTTTATATAAATGAATTTTTTATACATATATCAGAGTTTGTACAATGCATTAAATTTTATACAGCGGAATATTTCTTTTAAGTACAAAAATTCTTCGAAAAGCTAAAGTGAAGCAATTTCTCCAACTCTCTCTAACTTCGCGGCCTGAAAATCTTCAAGCTGTAAAATTACTCGGTCTGACCCGAGTATTACGTTCAAAAGAAAATAATACACATGTCAGTCTAATTCAAACTCAGTTATTAGTGCATAAAGGCAATAATAATCAAACAACAATTAGACGACAGTCAAATATAAATTTACCTATCCGATCCTTTAGCAAGAAATCGGATAACGGTAAATACAACACTTAATAGTGTTAAACAACAAATCAGTAGATTCAAATTATCAATGAGGATAGATGAAGGGATTATTGATGAAGATAATTTAGAAAAAAACATCAGAATTGCCTAAACGGCAATTAACAGCAAAATCATCAAAATCGATTCAAAATATATTGAATTGGCAACATAAATTTATTTCCATCAAAAAGAAAACATCAATTAAAACATTAGATTTGGTAGGGCTGCAGTACACACACGCGTGTACGGCCTCGCCACATTTAAAATGTTAACTCTGTGTGGCTGCAGTTCACGCTTGCGTGCACTGCCTCGCCACTACCGTAATGAAATACGCAAAAGATCATAAATCAAAACAAAATAGGATATCAATAAAACAAAACCGTGTGGCTGCAGTTCACGCTTGCGTGCACTGCCTTGCCACTATCGTGATTATGTACCCAAAAGGTCAACGAACCAAAATCAATGAAGGTTCAATATCAATTCAAAATGTGGATACTGTTTTTAATATATATATACACACACACATACTTGTTAAAATTGTTTATAAAAAGGGAATTTGCATTGAAATAGAAATTTAATTTGAAACTAATATATATATTAATATGAACTCTCTTTTATAAATTTGCTTGTATTCAAATCACATATTTTTATTTATATATCAGATAGAGTTTTATATAATGCTTGAAATTCCAAATCACATAAAAACAAAACAATAAAACATTAAATGATGAACTTGTACACCCCATAAAAATGAAACCAAAAGAATTCATAGAGATAACAAATAGCCTGTTCAAATCAAAACAACAGGCGAAACATGGACATGCCAAAAATCTAAGGCAAAGGCAATGATGGCAGCCAATCAAATAAAGCTACAGGGACGTGCAAATCACAGTAATGAACATATAAAAGGACGGGCTGCTAGTGACAGTAAGTACTAAGACAAGCAATAATCTATTTGCAACCTTTCTTTTGGAGACCACCCTATACTTATTTACTAAAACATGACTATATATATATATACATAACGTAAGTAATAGGTTTAGTACTGCAATTGAGTGAAATCTTATAACTTTACACTATCTGTACAACATATATGCAAGTTTAATATATGAATGCAAAGACAAGTTCACTTTTCCAAAAGCAAAAAGGTGTCAGGCTTTATTATATAAGCATGGTAAAGAATAAAGGTGTCAGGCATTATTATATAAGCATGGTAAAGAATAGTATGCTATACACAGGAGATAAACACATATATAAACAATACATCACATGAATCTCCGAGAGCTGCAAACACAAGTCCATGAAGCACAATTACCAGACTCAATGACACAATAACAAGTGATGAATCAGTGTTACAACCTAAATATGCAGAACCAAACTATCAAAACATATAAAGACAGTTCACTAGTCAATGAACCAGACCTCAAATGTAACCTGATTTTCAAATTGACACAGCAACATTACAGTGAAAATACTACATAGCCAGACGGCACCATATCAGTGCTAATATGAAGTGCTCACATGCTCAAAGCTCAACTGAGTACACAACCACAAGACTGCACACTTCAAAGAAGCAAATCAGCATGCAAGTGGAGACCAGAAAACATGAACACAAAGACTACAAGTATGAACTGAACAAAGCAATGCAAATTTAGTGGTGACCAGGGCAAGTATAATCGAACAAGTCCCTCACAAGAATGCCCAAGTGTAATGATAGTGTCACAGTCGTAATGATCAATATCAATCATCAGGTTAAAAAATGATATAAGTAAAGAAACTTTAGGTTGCCAACAAAAAAATCAGGTTTGCAGAACTCAAACAAAAGTCAGTGCTGTGGTAAACATAAATCGAACCAAAACAGATCAAAATCATCAAAATCAAAACAAAGTCGAATCAGCTGAAGAATGAAAATAGATGTGAGCGATAATTAATCACTCACCTTAGCATGAAGAGCAGAGATGAACGAAAACCAGAGGATCGATCAAGGAAGTCGAAGCCGGCGCCTTTGATTTTGAAAAACCCTAATTGTTGAAGGAAGATGAACGAAGATGAAGCTGAAGCCCTAATTTTTGAATGACGAAGAAGACGAGCGAAAAGGAACGGAGAAGAACTCGTGGCCGCCATTAATTTGCTTTCGTATGTTTTATTTATTTTTTTCTGATGATTTAAAGAGAGATGGGTTTCGAATATAAAAGAGGGGAGACGTGATTTTGGTCGTGGGTTATGGCGTAGGTGACGGCGTAGATTATGGTGATAAGGTAAGGCAATGTACTCTTTATATTTTATGTTTATTTTTATATTTTTTTTCTTTTCAATTTAAATTCAATTTGTTTTGCATAATTATTTTCTTTAATAAACATATAAACGTTTTGCAGTTCAACCACCAAACATCAATTTATAAATTTACATAAAAATAATTCGTAAATCCAGACTATTTTTTCTAAGTCATTAGTTCGAATTTCAATTTCAATTTCAATATTCAATTTCAACACCAAAGTCAAATTCAAATTTTATTCAACTTTAAATAAATTAAATTCTAAAATTTAATCGCCAATTTATACTGAAAATTTGAAATTCAAGTCAATCATCATTCGAATATTTAAAATTAATTAAATATTTTCATTTTTAAATTGTTCAAAATTCAGGGTTGTTACAATCTTCCCCCCTTAAAAGAATTTCGTCCCGAAATTATAAGTTAGGAAAACGATTGCTAAATTTCACCGATATTTATACCCTACACAATTTTTACCAAGTTCCAAACTCATAAATAAATACAGGATTCATTCCATTTATTTTATCTCCCTAGCTTTATTCATCGATTTCTACAATCAAGACGCAAAAGTCTTTTACCAAAAATTTCGACTTACAAAACTCAGATTTTTTAAATTTGAAATTGTTAATGTTAGATATTTACATATCATATCTTTTCCAAAGCTGTGGGCTTTCAAGATATTTTAAAAATCTTCTTCCTTAATTCATTAGGTTAGAATTATGTAATTCTAATTTCAGACTATTGATTTTCTATTCAAAGTTTTGAAAATACTTGCTAACTCGAAGTTTAACAAGTCCATCGTCGTTCTTACAGACATTAGGCATACGCTGGCCAGGCGCAAGACTAAGAATCTCCAAGAACTAAATATACTTGTTTCAACTCCCAGTGAAAATACTTTTAAAAATTCTTTTAAAAATGGATATGGAAAGCACGTTCCCCCATGGATCACAGTTTACCCGGCGGTTACGCTACTATCCCAATAGAATCGCTTGTAACTGTAGATTTCACATCTCTCTTGAATTTCGCCATGGTTGTTGCCATAGATCGCGGTTCACACGGCGGTTACGCTACTATCCCAGTAGAATCGCTCGTGACCATAGGCATCTCGCCCCTCAAATAACGCTTCGGCCTCTAAATCGCAGTTTACACGGCGGTTGCGCCACTATCCCAGTGGAATAGAAATCATCACAACAGTAAAAACTAACAGAAATCGAAGCTATAGAGGTCAAGTCAGTGCTATCATGACTCAACGAGACTGCAAATAAAAGTAAGTATAACGGGGTAGAAATTTAAGTGCAAATCCACTATCAGAAATGTAGACTGCGATTTAATAGGCCCAAATCAACTTCAACCAAATGCAAAAGGTCAAGTCAGTGACTCAATGCGGCTGCAACACTAAAACCCGTGCAACATGGCAGGGTCGAAATGCAATTGTTTGCATATACTCAAGTAAAACTCAAGAAAACAAGTTCCAAACAACTTATTACTGCACATTTCAACAAGTGAAATTTTTTATATAAAATGAAACTGCGGCCCCATTTGGACTCGAGGGAAAACTGCCACAAGACTGCAGTCACCAAATCTGGGGAACAAGCTTGTGTACAACTCGACACAGTGAAATCATAGTTCAAATTAAACAGAAGGAGCAACACTGTGAACACAGTGAGCAGATTCAAGATAGTAAGCAACACAAGTACAAGAATGCATGTATGCATATATATGAACACGCATACATATCTATACCAAAATAGAACATCACCAAAATAAGTATGTGACAAAGGTAGTTCGAACAAAGCCATCAAGACAGTGTCGAAACCACCGTAGATCAACAGTTTCACCATCAACTTAAGGACTGAAGTCACCATCGAAAGAAATTGCAAAAAATCAAAGCAAATAGTTATTTAAACTATTTTCACAAAATTTAGTTGCAGATTTCAAATCAAGGCAGAGCCTAACTCAATTTCTTTCACAATTTTTTCGTAAAATCCAGTTAGCAACCAAGTCCAAATCGAACAGTTCAAACCAGTGTAGAAGAACAAGGTAGAAAATACTACCGAGATAAACAGTGTTCACCAAGTGCCGTCAAATAAAAATAAAAACACATAAAGACGTCAGGGAGTATCCAACCTGATCATCTAAGTGCAGACAAAACGAAGTCAAGGCCAACAGTAATGGCAACAACTCCATCAAGTCATGGTTCAAATCCAAAACCAGATTCAAAGTCGAGAAACAACATTCAGTATGCTCAAGTCCAAATGCAATAGGTAGAACAATGCCAAAGTCAATGAGAAAGAAATCACAGTCATCGTAAAATCAAGTCGAGGACAACATTATCACAAGCACAGTATGCTACAGGGAAAAAAACTGCAATAAATTCTCAAACTAAGATTCAACTAATCTTGAACCAGATCAGATTTAAACGGGGATAAGTCTTGGCTTTGAAAACTTCAGTTTTCAACTATAAACCCAAACCAGAGTTTGGGACAAACAGGATTTCAAAAAAAAAAAACTTGAGACAACTACACTTAGCATTTAAATTTGTCTCGACACTTTCATTTTTTTTATATATTTTTTTCAAAACATTTGCAGGTTTAAAAAATCCTGTAAATAAAATCTACCCGAGCCTTACAAAGTTTTACCCGAGTCAAAAGCAAAGAAAACTCGAGCTTATAGTGAACAAACAGTGAATACATGGAAGTGTTAATGACAGCAACAACTCTGTGCACATGTGAAGCCAGAAGAACTACACAACTACAAGTACAGGGATGAAAACAACATGATGAAGCAGTGGAAATGAGCAAGTGCATCAGCGAACAATGCAACATGGTGAACAAGACACCGTGAACAACAAGTGCAACAGAAAGGGGTGCAAACACAACAATGTAGTGAATACAACTATAGGTGAATCAGAAGGCAAATACTGTGCTTCGAATCAAAACAGTGCCATAAAAATCAAGGCAACAAATTGATCAAGTCAGAAAATATCAACATCGAACAAAAATCAAAACAAACCAAGGAACCACGACCGAAGTCGAAACACTCAAAAAAAATCAAGGCCGATAACACAAAATCAAATCAACATCGAATTGCAGAAACACTATATTAAAATTGAATTAGATGTGAGTAAATTTAATTACTCACCTTTGCAAACAAATTGGGGCACGCGAGCGAAGAGGAGAGTCGAGCAAAATTGAAGTCGAAACCCTAATTTCGAAAAGAGGGACGAACGATCGTGGACGAGGAGACGAGAGACGCCATTTTTTTTCTTCGGTTTTATTTGTTTAGGGTTTTTTTTTAATGAAAAGGAGGGGTTTCGATTGAATGGGGTAAAAGAGGAAACAGGTATAGGGTTTTAAATAAAGTGAGGGGATCGGGTACATACTTGAAATAACACGGCCATGCCTTTGATTAAGATGGTTGCTTGATTTTTGGCTAATTTAAAGGCGTGATTAAAAGATTGGGTTGCTGGTGAAAAGATTTTCTTTCCTTTGTTTAATTTATTTAGTACACAAATAACTTGTTTCTTGCCTTGAACTTCGGCTAAGATGATTTGGTTAGGGTGGCTGCATTTATTAATTTGTACAATGCTTCATAATAATTTTTCTTTTTTATTGTTTCTTATTTTATTTCACTTTTTTTTATTGCTTTTGTTATTTTATATTTTATTTTTCATAAGTCTCAATAATTCGATAATGGATTTTCGAATGAGAAACTATCTTAATATTTAAAATTAGAGGGGAATTTTCGAAAAAATTTGAATTTTCAAAATACCTTTTATTTTTCAAAGTAAACAATTTCATACTTCTTTAGATTCGAAAAACATTTTCTTTAAAGTGATCCTAGTAACTATTCATATTAAACAATAAACCGAGCTTTGTGTAAACCAAAGCTCTGATACCACTTTTGTAACGACCCGCCGCTCTGACCGCCCCCAGTCGGTAATTAAACCAACTTGAGACGTTCAAAATGACGGATTGTTATTCAGTTTATAGAGTTTAAACAGAAACAGCCACAGAATCACAGAATAATCATAATATTTTATATAAATGAATTTTTTATACATATATCAGAGTTTGTACAATGCATTAAATTTTATACAGCGGAATATTTCTTTTAAGTACAAAAATTCTTCGAAAAGCTAAAGTGAAGCAATTTCTCCAACTCTCTCTAACTTCGCGGCCTGAAAATCTTCAAGCTGTAAAATTACTCGGTCTGACCCGAGTATTACGTTCAAAAGAAAATAATACACATGTCAGTCTAATTCAAACTCAGTTATTAGTGCATAAAGGCAATAATAATCAAACAACAATTAGACGACAGTCAAATATAAATTTACCTATCCGATCCTTTAGCAAGAAATCGGATAACGGTAAATACAACACTTAATAGTGTTAAACAACAAATCAGTAGATTCAAATTATCAATGAGGATAGATGAAGGGATTATTGATGAAGATAATTTAGAAAAAAACATCAGAATTGCCTAAACGGCAATTAACAGCAAAATCATCAAAATCGATTCAAAATATATTGAATTGGCAACATAAATTTATTTCCATCAAAAAGAAAACATCAATTAAAACATTAGATTTGGTAGGGCTGCAGTACACACACGCGTGTACGGCCTCGCCACATTTAAAATGTTAACTCTGTGTGGCTGCAGTTCACGCTTGCGTGCACTGCCTCGCCACTACCGTAATGAAATACGCAAAAGATCATAAATCAAAACAAAATAGGATATCAATAAAACAAAACCGTGTGGCTGCAGTTCACGCTTGCGTGCAATGCCTTGCCACTACCGTGATTATGTACCCAAAAGGTCAACGAACCAAAATCAATGAAGGTTCAATATCAATTCAAAATATGGATACTGTTTTTAATATATATATATATATACACACACATACTTGTTAAAATTGTTTATAAAAAGGGAATTTGCATTGAAATAGAAATTTAATTTGAAACTAATATATATATTAATATGAACTCTCTTTTATAAATTTGCTTGTATTCAAATCACATATTTTTATTTATATATCAGATAGAGTTTTATATAATGCTTGAAATTCCAAATCACATAAAAACAAAACAATAAAACATTAAATGATGAACTTGTACACCCCATAAAAATGAAACCAAAAGAATTCATAGAGATAACAAATAGCCTGTTCAAATCAAAACAACAGGCGAAACATGGACATGCCAAAAATCTAAGGCAAAGGCAATGATGGCAGCCAATCAAATAAAGCTACAGGGACGTGCAAATCACAGTAATGAACATATAAAAGGACGGGCTGCTAGTGACAGTAAGTACTAAGACAAGCAATAATCTATTTGCAACCTTTCTTTTGGAGACCACCCTATACTTATTTACTAAAACATGACTATATATATATAACGTAAGTAATAGGTTTAGTACCGCAATTGAGTGAAATCTTATAACTTTACACTATCTGTACAACATATATGCAAGTTTAATATATGAATGCAAAGACAAGTTCACTTTTCCAAAAGCAAAAAGGTGTCAGGCTTTATTATATAAGCATGGTAAAGAATAAAGGTGTCAGGCATTATTATATAAGCATGGTAAAGAATAGTATGCTATACACAGGAGATAAACACATATATAAACAATACATCACATGAATCTCCGAGAGCTGCAAACACAAGTCCATGAAGCACAATTACCAGACTCAATGACACAATAACAAGTGATGAATCAGTGTTACAACCTAAATATGCAGAACCAAACTATCAAAACATATAAAGACAGTTCACTAGTCAATGAACCAGACCTCAAATGTAACCTGATTTTCAAATTGACACAGCAACATTACAGTGAAAATACTACATAGCTAGACGACACCATATCAGTGCTAATATGAAGTGCTCACATGCTCAAAGCTCAACTGAGTACACAACCACAAGACTGCACACTTCAAAGAAGCAAATCAGCATGCAAGTGGAGACCAGAAAACATGAACACAAAGACTACAAGTATGAACTGAACAAAGCAATGCAAATTTAGTGGTGACTAGGGCAAGTATAATCGAACAAGTCCCTCACAAGAATGCCCAAGTGTAATGATAGTGTCACAGTCGTAATGATCAATATCAATCATCAGGTTAAAAAATGATATAAGTGAAGAAACTGTAGGCTGCCAACAAAAGAAATCAGGTTTGCAGAACTCAAACAAAAATCAGTGCCGTGGTAAACGTAAATCGAACCAAAACAGATCAAAATCATCAAAATCAAAACAAAGTCGAATCAGCTGAAGAATGAAAATAGATGTGAGCGATAATTAATCACTCACCTTAGCACGAAGAGCAGAGATGAACAAAAACCAGAGGATCGATCAAGGAAGTCGAAGCCGGCGCCTTTGATTTTGAAAAACCCTAATTATTGAAGGAAGACGAACGAAGATGAAGCTGAAGCCCTAATTTTTGAATGACGAAGAAGACGAGCGAAAAGGAACGGAGAAGAACTCGTGGCCGCCATTAATTTGCTTTCGTATGTTTTTTTTTTTTCTGATGATTTGAAGAGAGATGGGTTTCGAATATAAAAGAGGGGAGACGTGATTTTGGTCGTGGGTTATGGCGTAGGTGACGGCGTAGATTATGGTGATAAGGTAATGCAATGTACTCTTTATATTTTATGTTTATTTTTATATTTTTTTTTCTTTTCAATTTAAATTCAATTTGTTTTGCATAATTATTTTCTTTAATAAACATATAAACGTTTTGCAGTTCAACTACCAAACATCAATTTATAAATTTACATAAAAATAATTCGTAAATCCAGACTATTTTTTCTAAGTCATTAGTTCGAATTTCAATTACAATTTCAATATTCAATTTCAACACCAAAGTCAAATTCAAATTTTATTCAACTTTAAATAGATTAAATTCTAAAATTTAATCGCCAATTTATACTGAAAATTTGAAATTCAAGTCAATCATCATTCGAATATTTAAAATTAATTAAATATTTTCATTTTTAAATTGTTCAAAATTCAGGGTTGTTACAGGTGATAATTGACGCAGGGGGTATACTACGTTTCTGGCTTAATCGTGCAAATAATTACGTGAATTTTTATACATCCATGCAGAAAGGCTATGTGGTATTGACACGAACCATGGAGTCACCTTGCCTGGTAGTTCATTTTGTTTTTATTCTGTTTGAACTTTTCAGTGTTTGATGGGAAAGGTAGTTCTGGAAGTGGTAGGGGCTACTAAGTTAGTTTTTAGGTTTACAGACTTTTTTAATTATTGGAGGGCTACTAAGTAAAAACTCGGGTAGAAATAGAATTTGCCTAAAATAAATCTTGATAGAGATCTACTTACTACTATGCCAATATGGACTATATTACCATAATTAAGTCTTAGATTGTGGGATTAATAGATTTTGAGTGTTATAGCCAGTGTGGTAGGTAAACCCCTCAAATTAGATGAACACACTATTAAGGAAACTAGGCTTTCTTTTGCAGGATTTCTGATGGAAATTAAAGCAAATGCAGATTTACCAAATGAAACCTTTATTTCTATGCATAATGGAGAAAATTTAGTACAAAACATAGAATATGAATGAATTCTTCCTAGATGTAAAACATATTCTTGTTTTGGTCATACAATAGATAACCGTGTCTCCAAAAAGGTTTTGGAAGGAAAAACATAATATGCAAGGAAAACCTGTAGAAAAGCTATAATATTCAAGTGGAAGGAGATGCAAACACTGAAAGAGTCTTATTTGAATTAATAATGTGACTGGTTTACAATCTTTAAATGACATATCAAAAAAAAGCAATTATAATGATGAACCAACATCTGTTCAAGAATTTGCTCAAGAAAGGAAAATTCAAGAAGACATTAATGTACAGAATTTTGTTGAAAATATGGATGACATTTCTTCCGAAAATCTTGTAGCAAAAGAGGAAAATCTCTAACCTTTCCGAATCACAAATAAAAAGAAAAATACATAACTTCAAGGAAATGGGACTATCTATGAATTTGATGGCATGAATCTGGATAATGGTTCATACATTAATAATATCCTTAGTAAAGAGCCATCTGAAAACCCCAATATCAACAATCTTCCAAATCATCTTTCTCCACAAATCAAAAATCCAACTTCAAAATTCAATATACATAAGGCAATCAAATTCCTCTTCTATATCAAGAAAAAGCAGAAAAGACAGAAAGGAAAAAAGGAAAAGCAGAATGAAAAGCATAAAGGACATCTTTGCTAATGATAGCACTAAAGATGCTGATGATAGTGAATTCAAAAGAAAATACATCATTAAAAACTCTAAATGGGAAGATCAGATGAAAGCATTAAGAAAAATATCATACAAGGAAAAAGGAAAGAGGCTGGAGACATTAAAAGAAGGAAACAGTCACAGTGCTTAGCTGCTACTGCTATTTGTATCCATTAGAGTATCCTTTATAAATAATTTTTTTTATTCACTATGTCAATCATTGCTTGGAATGTTAGAGGTCTGAATTCACCTGAAAAATGATTGGATCTATCAAATCTTCTTCTGACTTTAAAACCCAGTATAGTTGGTTTGCTTGAACATAAGTTAGATAATTTTAAAATATTAGATTATCAAATCAAAAGTCTGAATAATTGGAATATTATTAATAGTAATTAGATCGGAGGGAATGTTAGAATTATGGTTATTTGGGATCCTCATATATGGGATATATTTCAACACTTTATTAATTTCAGTTTATTCATTGTAAATGTGTAAATAAAGGTGGGTTTCGCCTAGAGATTATCTTTGTTTATGCATCTAACAGTGAGAATAGAAGTCAAACTCTTTAGAATGATCTTGAAAAAATTAACTCAAATATGGGTCTCCCATGGATTGTAATTGGAGATTTTTATACTATCACACATGCTCATGAGAAAAGGAGATGTATTTCTATTCCTTTTAAAACATTAGAAAATATAAATAATTTTTGCTCAAAACTGGTTTAATTGAACCAACTATTTTTGTTAATACGTTGACTTGGAAATCTGAGAAATTCAGAAACATTCATTGTAAATTAGACAGAATTTTATTAAATTAAAGTTTTATAATTTTTTTAAGGATTTCAAATGTTACACATTATCTCAGGCTATTAGTGATCATACTCCAATACAAATTTATCTCACTCAGAATAATAATTATAAGAAAAATATCCATTAAGATTCATAAATAGGTTAGAAACTTTTTTATAGAACGGGAAAATCAATGCTGATTTTGTTGGAGTAAGACTCCTTCACCATAGTGGCATTCACTAGATGGAGCCTAAAGACCATATGGGTTCCAATTATGAGATCGCATCTGCTAGTGGCGGCCACCTCTACCATCAAATCAAGATTAATTCCTATCAAAGAAAGAGAACTATACATAATTATTCTAAAAATGATTCTAATAATACGATAAAAATGAATACTTATCAATCTCTGTTTTTACCTGATAGGGGAAGAAGCTACTGCACACGCAGTCAGCTTGATTCCGAGGCTAATCTCCTGCAAATGGATAAAATTTTGCAACTGGATATGAGTAAACAAAGAATCTATGACGATCTATAAAAAGCACCATCAATAACCCAGTTTATCACTTATCTGTTTGGGATAGAGGTGAAAGCAGCAAGCTTCCTGTACATGAAAAGCTCACTACGGTCGATAGTATCATCCCATACAACTTGGATCGAAGTTCGTCTGATCAAAGCTTCGTCTTTCGATCGAGAAGCATGTTATAATTGACCGAGATACTTCAAATAACATAGATCTTTACTTTTCGGATCTAAGCAACAAATCTCAAAAGCAGAAGGAGCCAACTTTGAACAAAGCTGTCACACAACCTAACCCTAGAGATTCTTCAAGCGAATCTCATATCAACATGGATGGAGATAACAAGGAGGAAGCTTTTCCTTAGAAACCTCCTGGTTTAATCGACTTTACATCGAAATCGCCTCGAACCCTAATCTGTTTTAAGGGTTTTATTTTCTTTCTCATTTTCTTGACGAGAATGTTTTATGGCTAGGGTTTGAGTTTGTTGATATTTGAACCGTGTAATCGGGTAGGGTATTTTACCCTATCATACCCTGTAATTTTGCTGGGCTTTGGGCCTTTATTTATCCTTTTCAAAAAAAAACAAAGAAGACAATAAAGGAAGTACAGAAATGTATTAATAAAAACAGATGTCAATATTTGTGTACACAAATTCCTACACAGTTAGGTGAAAGAGATTGTCATTAAAAAAGATCAGCTGCCAATATGAAACACAAGTGGTCCTGAATAATAAATCTTAACAATCATAAGTAGTATGCTTATTCGACAAATTCAAAAATATTCCGCATTCGCATCCCAAAAATGGGTAGATATTCAATATCTGGAAAAGCAGGTGTGTATACGAAGATATCCGCATCCGAAAATTTTCCGTTCGTCTTTTATTCAAGATTATAATTTATATTATATGTATTTTAATAGAATGAAAGATATGCATGTATTATTTTATTAAGTTACTAGTTTATATTGTATGCATTTAATGCATATTAACTGTACAAAACAATTTATTACTATCATATTTGTTTATTTTTCTTACTTTTGTAATCAATAGCGGTTCAGGTTTCTGCCCAGCATTCCCAAATTCCAGCCATTCCGACCCGTTTCTGATGCTGACTGGAATGGAATCTATGCGAAAAATTCGTTTCTAAATTGGAAAAGTTAAAAGGGAGAAAAAAATGATTTTTGAGCAAGAACGGAGAAAACAATAAAGTAGAAGAAGAATCGAAGAAACGACTACCTGTTTTGAGAATTAGCGATGAACCTAAGTGTACTGTTGCAATTGTTTTCACGAACATCAAAGCTTTTAGTGGCTGAATAGGCTTGCAAACATCGAAGCCATAAATTTTTGTTTTCTTCTTTTCTCAAAATTTTGTGTGTATTTGGGTTTCTAAGGTATTGTGCTATGACGACGAAGAAAAGAATGAGAAAATTGAAGAACTTTTTTCTATTGGGTTGCTTTTTTGTCGCGTAGATGGGTTGGATTTCTGATGAGCTTGGGCTTGATTGTTAACGTTTAATAGTAGCTCTAATTTGTCAGCTTGATTGTTAACATTTAATAGTAGTTACTATAGCGAATCCGTGCTTCGCACATAGATCCGATGACATAAATATTACTAAGATAACATTTCATATGATACCTTTGCTTACTCTTTAATACTTTAACTATTTGAATGGGTAGTGCCACACATCACTTGGCCTGTAGATCAATCGATTTTTGCTTCAATACTCGTTATCTCAATGGAATCTGACCAAAATATGATCGATGTAAATATTGCCAATTTAAGAATACACCTGAGTAGATTTGGATGCATAAAAAAATAAGTGGCAAGTATGCAAACACTGGAATATTATACCATCAGACAACTTATTATTTTGACAAAGAATGGGTTCTAAAATGGTAAAGAATGGGTTCTAAAATGGTATACAATTTTATTAAGCGGTAACTTAACAAATCTACAATGTATACCTAATAGGTAGCAAAAGTCAAAATATTATAATTTTAATAAAATACAGATATCTTCTTTATTTATTAAGGACTAACCTTTGATATATGAAATAAAATGAAGTGTCATAATACAAACATTCTCCAAAATAATAAAAGACAACCTGATATAATAACGTGCACCTGCAAGTTACAAACATCATGAATCATCATAATTAGGCGTATGTGTATCTTATCAACCCATCATGTCAATCTTGTATTGACATGTTGTAAGTCATCCTTTTTCATTATATTTTAGAACATGCAACAAAACAGCGATCAATGCGTTTTGTCAAAGTAGCACATATTATATACTTTTTTTGTCAAAAAATCCTTATATTTCCATTGAATAACTTTTAAAGCAGTTGTTGATCTAAACGCTTGGATTCTCGACAACCTAGGACATTGATACAAGGAATTAACACAGTTTCAATTTGTACATTGTCAACATAATATTCAATTCTAATACTATCCTCTCTTGCAGCCATGGCGACCATGACCATAAAAATAACCCTATTTTTGATGTAAATCCCGATCAGACTTCTAAGGGCTCTTCACCCCCCTCCTTGATTCTCCAGCTCCTCCTCCTCTCTCTTCTTTCTCAAATCATAAAGATAAGCCCCCTGATCAAGAAAACAATGGTTTTTCAAATGGTCATATCGTCGTAAGGGCCCACCAGTGAAATTCCAGAGGTAAATCCAAGGACCCGCCGTTAATATTCTGACAAGATCATTGCCCAGAGGGCAAAGAGCCAATTGAACTTATAATTATCAACAATCAGGGAGCAGACAGGTCCTCAATGCCTCAAAGACTCACTCTATCGAAACAGTCAACATAGCAAAACCATCATCTTCTTGGGCAGATCTGGTTAAGAAAGGTGCACCCAATACAGTTGCAGATTTGATTTACTCAACATCTATTAAATTAGATGACAAAAAAATTTGTTGTTGTAAAAGAAGAGACTAACCGAAGAACCAAGGATAAATGGAGCAATTCTATAGTAGCATATGTGTTTGGAGCACGGCCCTGTTAGAAATGCGGATTACGGATCTTAAGGCTAGAATAACGCTACAGGGAGGGTGAATAGTGTTTTGTGGATTTAATAATTCTTTTTCAAACTTATGTAATTTAATCACCTACAAATGCAATACGTAGACACAGATATAATCACAGAATCAAACACAGATGCAAACAATAAGTAAAAGCAGTAAAGGAAAGAACACACCAGGATTGGTTCGGAGTTACCCTACATCCAGTCCCGCACAATTGTATGGATTTTTTTTCAAAATAATCTCCCACATTACACCCTCGATTTCAAGGCCATAAGGTACACCCTCCTGTATTCGGGTCTGGGGAAAACTCTCTTGATTTACCCGCCACAAGATCATCTAATCGATTTTCGGGGCAACAATCACACCCAATTGATTTTAAGGCTCAACCACACCTTTTACTTTACAGTTTGATTTACAAATAATCCTATAACTCTAAATAGCAGTGAGATCTTATGGAGAGAGTGGCAGAGAATCAAACAAGAGATAATCAAGTTTGATTCACTTGGTATTTCTGCATAGTGCAGTTTGGGATTCTTTAGAATAAATGTGGAAGATGAAGAGGAGAGAAAGTGAATGAAAATTTGGTAAAAATTCATTTAAAACTTACTGGTATTTATAGAGATCAACAGCCATATCTATTCGTGAAAGGATATGACGAATAGACACTTCTTTTGAAAATTGAAAATTAATGGCTACCATGTCGACATGGGGGGGGGGGGGAGGGGGTAGGAGTATGTCAACATGCTCTAGGCAAAAGTGGTGATTTTGATTTTCTTATTAAAATTGGTTTCTATAAATTTTAAAAACAATTTCTAAACTTTTATAAATATATTTGAATATAGTTTAAACATATAAAAGAGTTTAGAAAGTAACTTTTTAATATATAATCTTAATCGATAAAGTGATTTAAAATATGAGTATATAAATATTTAAAAGCTAAATATTAAAACAAGAGATAGTTTAAAATCAAGGACAATTTTGAAATCAAAATATTAAAAACGATAAAGATAAGTTTTAGGCTAAAGTATTTCTAACATGAGAGATGTCTTTTTGAAAAGAAGGTTTCGAAAAACATTTTAAAATAAGAGATATATTTTTTAAAAGCATTTTCTTTAAATTAGTGGATATCAAAATAAGACGACTATATATTCCACTAGATATTGTCGTGGGTTCCATCCCTTTAACAGGCTCGAAGTGGATTCCATTCCACGAATAAATTTTGAATAAAGATGTAAGTGCTTTCAAGAAGTTTTAACATAATTCTAGACTTAATACTTATCTTGTACTTTGAAATCTTGAACTCTTGACATCTTGATACTCATGAGTCTTCAATCTTGATATCTTCGATCTTTAAATTCATCAGTCTTGTATCTCCATACTGTACAGTCTTCATAGTTGGTACCTGCATGTTTATATCCTGCATACACATATATATCTAAACTATAATGTTAGTATTTATATTTTATAATAAGTCCTAAGGTTGTTGTCATCAAAACCATACTTCTCAAGGACTAACAATCTCCCCCTTTTTGATGATGACAACCTATATTTATAAAATATACTTCACTTTACTATAACTCCCCCTAAAACTAATAACCCCCCCTAAAAATAATAACTCCCACTTAATCTAAGCCTAACTACTCTATTTTATAATTCTCCCTCTTTGTCATCAACAAAAACTAATCCTATACTAATATAACTCCCCCGTAATCCAATACTGGAGTACCTGTGACAAATTAAGATGGAATATATATATAATAACATGAGTTACTTAATGAAAACATAAAAAATATGATAGTTTAAATCCAATAAGCATATATTATGTTTCATATAATTTTATACATTCCATTTAAACCAAATTAATTCTAATCAAAGAAAATCAAATCAACTCAAACAATTCAAATCAAATCAAACAATTCAAATTAAACAATTCAAAATAAGCAATTCAAACCATAAGGGGATCAAATAATTTTAGGAACTTCAACCCATCCTTCTTCTCCAAAAATAGGGTCCTTTTTAATATCTTCCCAATCTTCATTATCTTGAATCAAAGTTCCTTCAGGATTTGCATTGAAATCATCTTTGTTTAGGGAAGAAATCATCCAACGGAGGGCATCGAAATGCTTCTCTTGTTTTTTTATCATCTGCATTTGACTTAGTTCTAAGTGCCTTTGATTGCAGAGAATAAAAGTAAGTATATTCTTGAATGACTTGAGAGTTTCTTCAAGATTTTCACTTAGAGTTTGAGAAGAGAATGCCATTTTTGATAAATAGTTAAAAGATGCAAATAGAGATGAGTAGAAATAAAGAGTTTAAAAATTTCTGGAAGAAACAGGTGTTTGAATAGGCAGGAATTCGTTTAAAATGAATGGACACAAGTTAGTTATTTTAAATTCAAAGTTTAAAAAATAACTAAATCAGACAGTTATATGTCGACATAGGGAGTTGGGGTATGTCGACATGGGTGTGTTGATTCATGTGTCTTCTTTGTTTATGCATAAGTATGTATATATATATATATATAAAGTTCTATATTATACTATCATTTATTCCAGAGATACGATAAGGTAGAAAAACATAAGATAGATAATTTTTTTATAGATAGATGAGCTAATACATGTGATACTTCATAACATGATAAAAGATCAATACAAGTTCATACAAAATAAACTAGTACATCATATCCTAGTTTTTAGAAGGTGCTAGAGAATGAGGAGGAGGATGATAGGCCAAGTTTCTGACCAACTTTAGCAAAGAACTTGTTCATATTAGTGGTTATTTTATCCAATTTCTTACTAACGGATCTTTTGAGAATCTGTTGATTTTCCACTACGATCTTTTGATTTTTGAGGAGAGTTTTGTTGGAAGGATTGTTAGTATTGATAAGATATTCAATACTTTCCAAGGCGGTGTCTTCATTCTCTTCTTCAATTTCCATTTCCTTCCCTTCTTCTTCTTCTTCCTCATTTTCTTCTTCCATCTCTTCATGTGCCAACCTTTCATCCTTTTCGGCAAGATATTCATATTGTTGAAATATGAAAGGAATTTTCATAAGAGAAATATTGGCATGATTAAACACTTCTCTTGAAACAAATTCTTCCCCTTTATAATCAACACCAAAATAATTAAAAATCCGAGTGAGATAGATTCCATGATACAAAGTATTCTCACCCATTTCGAAATTCTTAGGACGAAGTTCATCCGTAATCACTTGCGCCCAATTAGTGTCATAGTGAACAAAAATAGCAAAAAGAGCTTTACAAATTTTCAAAGTCGGGTTTTTGAAATTTCCCGATCTAGGAGTGATAGTATGTTTTAAAAGAAGATTAACAATACGTGCTTTCGGACGAAAATTACGATTTTTAAACTCAAAGTTGTCATCTCCTTCGAAAATGTGATGAAATGTCTCACGATCATGTTCATCAATATTAAAAGTAGAAAGATTCATTCTCGAATTCTTGCAATTGAGAATGTTGCCCAAAATTTCACAATTTAAAACAAATATAGTGCCTTTAACACTACTCCAAATTTCATTTTCATTTCCTTCATGAAAAATGCGATTCAAATTCGCATAAAACAGTTTAACAAGATTTGGATAGCAAACAAAATCATTTTCAGTATTGTCAAAAAGACTAAGAATATGGTTCTCTTCAAGAAGAGTATTGATTTCATATGTAGAGAAATCACTAAAGATAGCAAACTTTCCCGTATGAACTTTTCCATAATTAGCATAGCTTATATAAGCCTTGATTGCTTCCGGATTATTACAGAGATACTCTTTAATGGTTTTTGATAGTCTCATTGTGGATGGAGTGCTAGAAGAAGCCATTTTTGAAGAGAATAGAGAGTTTGAAAGAGTAAAAGAGAGTTTGAGCTTTGAAATGAAAGTGAAGAGATATGATAGGATAAAGGTAATAAATAGATATTCAATAGTCATGTTCTCTGGTCAAGAGGTACCTTTTCAGGACATTGGAGTTGGTGAAAAGGTGGAGGGAAGTTCAAATATTTGAATTCAAATTTGAATTTTAACTTTCTGACAGGCATGTCGATATCATGGGTAGGGCCAAGTCGACACGGGTCAGAGAATTCATGTGACCTATCTATTCCTAAATACTTTAATATATATATATATATATATATTATTTTTAATGTCTATATATTTTTATGAAGTGATTATTAAATATAATAATGCTCTTTTTTAAAAAATTATTATAATATTTAAAAATAAATTATAATAATAATAATTTAAAATTCAAACAACACATATTTTCAAGAGCAATCAAACAGTCAAACAATCAATCAATTTTAAACAAAAAATTTCAACCAAAATATTGTAAACGTGTACCTTTTTCTAGATTTGTATCCCTGAGATCATCGGAATCATGAATAGCCGTAAAACACATATTTGAATTTTCTGTCTTCTGATCATCATCGCTTGAGGATGAATCTGAGTCCGAATCGTCTAGAGTAACGGTATATGCTCTTTTCCTTATCTTTGTATAATCATTGCTTGCAGGAAACTATTGCTTTTCAGGTTGCGGACAGTCTCTTCTGAGATGACCTGGTTTGTCACAGTTTAAACATTTGACATGATTTGGTAATACATTATGATTTCCTGAATTCCTATGATCATTTTTTTGAATTTGTTCATATTTCTGTGTTTTAGAAACTTTCGAAAATTCCTTGTCATGAAGGCTATTTATTCATCACCATCACTACCCGATTCTAATTCATCTGTTAATCCATTGAACGCAATTGACTTCTTTTCGAATGCCTTGCTATCTCTTCTCCCTTACATTTGAACTTCGAATGACATTAGATTTCCAATCAATTCTTCAATCTTCAAATTACTGATATCATTTGCTTCTTCGATTGCAAGAGTTTTATGATCCCATTCCGGAGTAAGAGAATTTAGATTTTTTCTGACTTGACTTTCTTCGGAGAAACTTTTTCCCAATGATATTAGAGAATGCAAAATATCCTAAAATCTACTATACATATCTGAGATGGACTCATTTGAATTCATTTTGAATAATTGGAACTGATTCGTGAGTATGGATATTTTGGTCTGGTTGACTTTGCTTGTTCCTTCATGAGTAACTTGCAAAGTTTTCCAGATATCATATGCAGACTTACAAACAGATACTCTGTTGAATTCACTCCTATCAAGTGAACAAAATATAATATTCATGGCTTTGGAATTATTTTATGCAATAGTCTTTTGCTCAGCAGTCCACTGTGCAAAATTAGTCGTGGGTTCAGAATATTCAGTTTGTGTGATATTCCAAGTGTCTAATCCTATTGACTGTAAATATATTTTCATTCTACATTCCCAATATGCATAGTTACTGCCATTAAAAAGTGGTGGTCTAGTAGTAGACTGACTCTCTACAAATGAACTAGTGATAGTGTTAACAGAATCAATGTTGGTAGCCATTTTAAAATCTTTTCCAAATTCAGATTATGAAAACTTTGAAAACCTCGCTCTGATAACAAATGTTAGGAATGCGGATTACGGATCTTAAGGCTAGAAAAGCACTAGAGGGAAGGAGGTGAATAGTGTTTTGTGGATTTAATAAATCTTTTTCAAACTTATGTTATTTAATCACCAACAAATGCAATACATAGACACAGATATGATCATCGAATCAGACATAGATGCAAATAATAAGTAAAAGCAGTAAAGGAAAAACACACCAGGATTTTATACTGGTTCGGAGTTACCCTACATCCAGTCCCGCACAATTATACAGATTTCTTTTCAAATAATCTCCCAGATTACACCCTCGATTTGAAGGCCACGAGGTACACCCTCCTGTATTCAAGTCCGGGGCAAACTCTATTGATTTACCAGGCCACAAGATCACCTAATCGATTTCCGAGGCAATAATCACACCCAATTGATTTCAAGGCTCAACCGCACCTTTTACTCAACAGTTTGATTTACAAATAATCCTATAACTCTAAATAGCACTGAGATCTTTTAAAGAGAGTGGCAGAGAATCAAATAAGAGATAATCAAGTTTGATTCACTTGGTATTTCGACAGAGTATAGTTTGGGATTCTTTAGAATAAATGCGGAATATGAAGAGGAGAGAAAGTGAATGAAAATCTAGTAAAAATTCATTTAAAACTTACTGGTATTTATAGAGATCAACAACCATACCTATTCATGAAAGGATACGACGAATAGTCACTTCTTTTGAAAATTGAAATTTGAAAATTAACGGGCACCATGTCGACATGGGAGGGAGGTAGGAGTATGTCGACATGCTCTAAGCAAATATGGTGATTTTAATTTTCTTATTAAAATTGGTTTCTTCTAAACTTTTATAAATATACTTGAATATAGTTTAAACATATAAAAGAGTTTAGAAAGTAATTTTTTAATATATAATCTTAATCTATAAAGTGATTTAAAATCTGAGTATATAAATATTCAAAAGCTAAATATTAAAACAAGAGATAGTTTAAAATCAAGGACTATTTTGAAATCAAAATATTAAAAATGATAAAGATAATTTTGAGGCTAAAGTATTTCAAACAGGAGGGATGTCTTTTTGAAAAGAAGTTTTTGAAAAACATATTAAAATAAGAGATATATTTTTGAAAAGCATTTTCATAAAATTAGTGAATATCAAAATAGGATCATCGTATGTTCCACTAGATATTGTCGTGGGTTCCATCCCTTTAACAGGCTCGAAGTGGATTGCATTCCACATATAAATTTTGAATAAATATGTAAGTGCTTTCAAGAAGTTTTAACATAATTCTAGACTCAATACTTATCTTGTACTTTGAAATCTTGAACTCTTGATATCTTGATACTCATAAATCTTCAATCTTGATATCTTCGATCTTTAAATTCATCAGTCTTGTATCTCTATACTGTATAGTCTTCATTGTTGGTACCTGCATGTTTGTATCCTGCATATACATATACATACATACATACATACACACACACACACATATATATATATATCTAAACTATAATGTTAGTATTTATATTTTATAACAAGTCCTAAGGTTGTTGTCATCAAAACCATCCTTCTCAAGGAACATGCCCTACAATCTTCATTTAAGAGATTTCGTGATTAAAACATGGAACCTAGTTGGCAATTTCGAGATCTACATAAGAAATAATGGATTCTTTATCATCAAATTCTCAAATGAATCTGAGTGCAACCAAGTCATTCAAAACGGCCCATTCTTTATTAGCGGCAAGCTTATAATTTTGAAAAAATGGAACAAGAAAATGATCCTTGATCGTGATCTACCATCTACCTATCCAACTTGGATAGATTTCCAGGACTTAATATCAGATTATGGGACAGAAAAGCATTTGTTGATATTGCCAGTGTTGTAGGCAATCCGATAAAGCTAGATGAGCCTACGGCCAATGAGACTAGGCTCAGATATGCAAGAATCTTGGTTGAAATCAAAGCCAATGAAGATTTACCAGATCTTGCTTACATCACTATGCATGATGGTGACACTATATAGAAAATCGAGTACGAAGGTATTCCACCAAAGTGTCCGAAATGTGCTTGCTTTGGACATCTCACTGAGGCTTGCTCATTGAAACAAGTTTGGAAAGAAAAAGAAAGTCTAAATGCCAATACTACTATGAGAAAATCGCCAGATTCGGGAAATCCAAGAAACGAACAACATTCTTTCAATTCAAGAAAAGAATGATCATGTTATAAATGCTGTTATCTCTGAACAAATAATATTTCTGAAATCTCATCCATTCTTGGTAATAATTTAGTTTTAGAGGAAATTCAAATCTTTGGAAATAAGGAAAATATTTCAAATCTCGAAGTCTCAAAAGACGAAATGGATATTATATGTATCAATGAGCAAATATAGAATCCATTTTTGCAAGCAATTTCAAAAGGCACAAAAGAAAATAAAGCAAGTCTGAATGTAGCCATGGATGCTGAACAGCAAAAGGGAATGACTAGATCCACGGTTTTTCCAGCTCCGAATAGTATTATGAAAGAAATCACAGAGAATTATCAACAGAGCAACGAGGATTGTAATGTACAGTTCTATATTCCTCCCTTCATCAGGAGGAAACAAGTTTAATTACAGACAACAATACCTCTAATGGTATACAAAAAGAAATCTCTGCAATCTTGGATAAAAGTTTCCTACATAGGGGCTCTGACATCTCTAAGTCCTTATTAGAGAATGCAGGTCTTCTTCTTTCCTCTTCTTCTTCCCCTATCAGCAACAAAAGGAAAAAAGCCAGAAAAAAGAATATACAGGATATTGTGGACAATAATATTGCTGACAGTTCTAATTCAAAAGGCTTTGAGAAGAAATACATCATAAAAAATCCAAAATGGGAAGAATTCTTAAAAGTTAAAAGCAAAAAAGACTGTAAGAAAAGAGGAGGGAAAGCTTCTGAAAGCATAAAAGTTAGCAACAATCTTTCAGTTTAGCTGTTGTGATATCCTTTCACGTACCTTTATTATATATTATTATTATGTCAATAATTTCTTGGAATGTTAGGGGACTTAATTCCCCTGAAAGTTAATTGGATTTTTCAAAATTATTGCAATCTTATAAGCCTGGCATGGCTGGTACATTAGAACATAAATTTTCTAAGAGTAGTATAAATTTGTTCCATAATAGATTTCTTAATAACTGGAATATTATTCATAATAATTCTATGGGCGGTAACGGTAGGATAATTGTCATTTGGGATCCCAACATTTGGAAATTATGCCATTATTCTCTTAATTTACAATTTATTCACTATTTTTTTTAAATAAAGGGGGCCTTCAAATAAATATATGACTTTTGTCTATGCTTCAAATTTTGAAAAATAAAGAATTTTATTATGGAATAATTTGGATCAGTTAAATAGTAATGTTAATACTCCTTGGATAATTATAGGGGATTTCTAAACAGTTATGAAAGCTTCTACAAAAAGAGGAGGAATTCCAATTCCTTTTGAAAAATTAGAATTCCTCTCTAATTTTTATTATTAGAACTAGTTTAATTGAACCCTATATCAAAGGTAATAAATTTACTTGGAAATCAGGTGAATTTAGATACATCTAATGTAAACTGGACAGAATTCCAGTTAACCAAATTTTTATTAAAAAATTTCCTAACTTTAAATTTTATACATTACCCCAAGCAACTAGTGATCATACCCCTTTACAACAAATCTTCTCTAAAGAAAAACAGTATCAAACATAATTTTCCTTTCAGATTTAAAAATGGTTGGGTCTATGATAGAGAATACAATTAGATACTCAAAATTGTTTTCAGTTTTCAACAAAAGGCTCTACCCAGTTTAAGTTTAGGAAACATTTACAACATACTAAAGCTAAACTAAAAGTCTTGAACAAAAATAAAAAAAGTGATGAAATTAATCGTATAACAGAGGAATGTGTGAGATTGTAAGATAGTTTAGACCTAGAATGCTTAGACCCAATTCTGATAAATAATTTTTTTCATATGCAAAGACAGCTTTCCAAATCTCTTCATATTGAAGTCGTCAATCTTTGGTAGAAAGCCAAAGTTAATCGACTTATTAGTGGGGACTTGCCTAGTAAATTTTTCTATGCCAGAATGTCAAGTAGAAAATACTGTAATGACATAGGAAAATTACTTAATGGCAATGGAACTATCATCAATGAAGCCTCACAATTAAAAAAGGAAGCAATTATGTACTTCTTTGATCTATTTAGTTCTGAAGGGAGTCGAGGTACATTTCCCAATATCACTCCTAAGTACTTACTGCATGCAAATAGTGAGGAAATTTTGCTTGCTCTTATTTGTTTAAATGACATTAAAATAATTGTTTTTATTTCTAAGAATGACAAAAGTCCAGGCCCAGATGGTTTTGGGGCCAAATTTTATAAGACCCATTGGGAAGAGTTAATAAGTATGATTTTTGAGGCCGTTAATGAATTTTTCTCTACAGGTAAATTTTTGAAAAATATAAACCATACTTTCATTACTTTAGCGCCAAAAACAAAAATTCCTAATTGTATTGGGGATTTCAGGCCAATAGCTTACTGCAATTTTTTATATATAAAAATATGCCACAATTTTAAGTAATAGAATTAAAATATTTTTAAAATATCTAATTTTAGAGAACCAAAGTGCTTTTATATTAGGTAGATATATAGTTGAGAATACCTTATTAGCTTATGAGCTATAATGAAATTTCAATCAGACTGGGAAAAATAATATGCACATAAAAGTTGTTTTACATAAAGCATTTGACAAAATAATTCTAGTCAGCTAGGCTTTAATAAATTTTTTTGTAACATTGTTAAAGAATGTATTTATAATGTAACATATTACATTCTCATTACTGGTTCCCTTGTGGGTTTGTTCATAGTAATAGAGGAAATTGGCAAGGACACCCTCTATCTCCTTACCTATTTACCTCAGCTATGGAATATTTTACACTTCAAATGAAAAAGGAGCAACTGAATAAAAATCTAAAACCAGTAAATTCAATTGCTTCTTGTATTACTCATCTATTATATGCTGATGATTTATTAATTTTTTGAATGTAGATATTCAAAATGCTGAAGTCATTAATAATATTTTTGACATCCTCAAATATCATGCTGGTCTCCAAATTAATGAAAATAAAAGCAAGATCTATTTTAGTAAAGCATGCAAAGCAAGAAAGAGATTCTCAATATCTTAAAGTTTCAACGAAGTGAACTTCCTATCGAATACCCAGAACTCCCTCTCAGCTGTAATCAAATCAAAAATAGAGACTATGCCAAACTACATGATATTATTCAAAGTAAACTGGATAATTGGTCCAACAAATTGTTATCAATTGCAGGAAGAGTTTAACTCATCCACACGGTCATCACAGCTGTTGTCATGTTCTGGATGCAATCTCACAATATCCCAACTAAAGCTATGGAAAAAATTGAAAAATATGTGCTAATTTCATTTGGAACAGGAAGTTTCATAAAATCTCTTGGAATACAATCACAAAAAAATGCAAGAGGCTTAGGAATTAGAAATTTTGTTGACATAAATGAAGCTTATAATTACAACCTATTTTCAAAATTTATTGAAGGAAAATATCTTTGGGCCAAATGATGAAAGTCAAATATGTCAAAAGTAAGAACTTTTGGTCCATGCAAATGGAAAATCATTACTCTCATGCATGGATAAGCATACTTAAATGCACGGAAACAGGTACAAAATTATCAGAAAGAAAATTCAAAGAAGGTAAATAAACAAGTCTCTAGTTTGTTCCTTGGATTAATGGAACATCCTTGATCAATTTACTTAGTTGGAGCAATCTCTATTATTTTGGGGGAGCCAATACAAAAATTGAAAGCATCATTCAAAATTTATTTTGGAACACTCAGTCTCAACCAGCAGCATCCATATTCAACTCCACAATTAATGAAATAGAAATTGATTCAAGTCAAGATGAAGACATTTGGATTTGATAATTATCATTAGAAGGAAAATTCTCATTTAAAAACACTTAGGATTTCATTAAAGAGAGGAAATGGAAGTAGACTAGTTCAAAACTATTTGGAATACAGCCAACCGTCCAAAAATGGCTTTCTGTACATACTTTGCAATTATAAATCGATTGCCAACTAGATAAAAGTGTGCAAAATGGAAAAAAAACAAAGGAAACACCAAATTGTCTTTTTTGCAAAATAGAAATTGAAAGTATAGATCATCTTTTCTTTAACTGTTAGTATTCAAGGCACATTTGGTTCATAACCAAAAGGAAAATTAATCTCAATCAACATTTGGCTTTCAAAATCATCAGAGATAGTATCCAACACATTCAGAAAATTTTCAAAGGAAGGAAAACGGAATTCAATAAAGCAAGTGTAGTTCTAACTACAGTTGTTTACTTTTTATGGAAAGAAAGAAATAAGAGACTGCACAATAATACTGAAACATATTATCTACAACTGTGGAAATCCATTGAAATTGAATACAAGATCATTTTCCAAAAGGCTAGCAAGTCAAACAACCTCAGCAATAAAAGCTATAATATATATGATTCATACAACTTCAAAAAACAATTGAAGAATACTTATAAAGGGTTTCCTCTGAGAATTCCCTTCAACTGAGTAGCAACTGTTGTTCAAGTAAGCCAATAAATCATCATGATTATATATGTACCAAAGCTCCAGTTGAAGGTGGTCATTCCATAATCCAAACAAGAAAACATTCCTATAAGGGAAGTAAACAAAGCCTTGTTAGTTTTAAATCACATAACGTAAATAATTTACTTACTAACAATGTTTTTTGGAAGAAAGGTACTTTATAGATAATAAAAACATCATATACTTTCGTGATATGCCTAATTAAAACCTTGCAACCCCCTAACCTGGGTGCCTTGCAAAGAAAAATAGTACATATCTTTTCCATATATCAACAATACAACAAGACCGATAGACCACATCCAAGAAGTCAAATAGATGGAGAAGTAAAAATAAATATGGGTACACTCAAAATCATATATATATAAGCATCTTAGGGTCTAAAAACAGAAAAAAAACAAAAAACAAAATACGACAAAGAGGTGAAAGACCTATACAAGACACATGACCATCAAACAATAGAACAAAATAAAAAAAAGTCTTCACCGGTTGCACCATACTCCAAATCTTCAAGTAGCAGCGAAGCCAGAAACCAACTTTACTAAAATAAATGAATACATCCACTTCAATAATGACCGAATTGAAGACGAAAAATCTCCATAACTTGAGTCAAATGACAGCAAAAACAAAGTAGAAGGAGCGGCTTCAGATTCTGGAAACATCTTCAACCTCACGGAGTGTGGAAGTCCAGCCGATTCTCCTTAATAACTCCAAAGTTAACAAGGATAGTTTCTACATATCTGTTTAATTTTTCTATGTTGAAAATATTTTGCATTAATTGCTTGCAATCCTGGTATATATGAGCTAATCTAACTTGAATTGGGATTTCAATTCCCTTAAATTGACGATTATTCCTTTCGCACCAAATGTTCCACACAATAGAAGTAAAAACCATGTTATTGATGATTAATAGACTTGTTACTGGATTGATTCGTGCAAATCGTATGTAAGACTTGATTGTGGTGATCCCTATCTTCAGTTTGGTTGTTGCATAGAACACAACGCGTGTCAATTGCACTGTTCCAATTACTGACCCTATCTTTGGTATGAAGTCTGTTTAACTTTTCTAATAGAGTGCAGATAGACATTTTGGGTGCACATTTACTACCCCAGATAACAGTAGCCCAGTTAACTTCATTTTCTTTAGACCTGATATGATTCCAAGCTGATTTAGTGCTGAACTTCCCACTGTTGTCATGGATTCAATGCCAGTAGTCAGATTACATGTTATTTTGAATCTTGATGTTTTTAATGGTATTTGTCATTTGAAAGGTCATACCATTCATAAGATTTTTCTAAGAATTATTAGATAAAAGAGTAGATACTTTTCCATGATGCTCACTATTAGCATCCATGTAATTGTTTCCATATAAATCTGATAAAGAATAGCCATTGATCCAGGGATCATGCCATATATCAGTGAGATCTCCATTAACAATTTTCCTATCAACAACCCCCTTGCACCATTTTCTAGCATTTAACATAGCTTTCCAAATGTGTGATGCATTATTATTAAAAGCTGCATTCCAGAAATTTATATTCTTGCAGTATCTTTGTTTCATCCATTTTGTCCACACTGAATCACCTTGTAGAAAATTCCAAATCATTTTAAGAGATACAATTTTTTGCAATGTCCTTTATTTTCCTGATTCCTAGCCCTCCTTCCATTTTTGTTTTACAAACATCAGCCCATTTTAGGTTATGTGCCTTAGTTTTCCAAATGAAATTAGCATAGTTTGAGTTAATTCTTTGAATAACAGAGGCTAGAAAGTTGATAAATTGTAACCAGAACTGTATCATAGGAGATATAACTATTTTTACCAATTCCACTCTTCCACTAATATTGAGCATTTTGTTTTTCCAATGACTGAACTTTTTATTTATTTTGTCAATTAAAGCTCCAAAATCCCTATTTAAGTTTGTAATTTGAGAGAGGGATTCCTAAATAGGCCACATGAAGATTCCCAATATTAATGTTTAAGATATCTGCTATGGCTTGTTTGTTGCTGGCTCCTTTACTAAAATATAGAGTAGACTTATTCTCATTTAATACAAGCTCTGCTGAGTTACTTAACTTCTGAAAAGTGTGCTTGATACTAACTACATTTTCTTTTGTGGCTTTAGCCAGAACCAGTACATCGTCAGCATAAATAAGATGTGTAATTACTGGCTTTGTATTATATATTGGGGGTAAAATTGCCTTTCAAATGCTCCATATCTAGGTTAATAGTGAGATACTTCATAGCTATGGCAAACAAGTATGGCGATAAGGGATCTCCTTACCTCAGCCCCCTAGAACTTCCAATAAATCCTTAAGGATTACCATGTACTAGCACATAAAATGTGGGAGTAGATATGCACTCATATATAAGACTAGTAAAATGATTCGGAAAACCCATGGACAGTAGCATATGATGAATAAATTCTTTGCTAATCTTGTCGTAGGCTTTATTCAGGTCAATTTTCTGACAAAAGTTGTTAGAGTTTTTTCTATTAAAGCCTCTAACCATCTCACAGGCAAGTAGAGAGTTATTAGATATTACTCTCCCCGGGATAAATGCATTCTGATTATACGAGACGAGGTCATTTAAATAAGGTTTTAGTCGATTACATATATGATTGGCTAAAATCTTATAAATAACGTTGCATAATGAAATAGGTCTGAAATCTGTTATTTCAAGAGCTTCTTGCTTTTTGGGGATTAAGCAAATAAATGTGTGATTTATTTATTTAATGATTCTACCTGATTATAGGATCCCATTCATAGCAGCCCATATATCTTCTTTAATTTATTCCCAATGCAATTTGAAATTTTTTGAATTAATGCCAGCTGGTCCCGGGGAGCTATTGTCATTGATTTGGAAGACTACAGTTTTAATTTCCTCCAATTGAAAAGGCTTGCTTATGTTTTCTCTAGCACTTAAAGAAAGAATTCTCTTACAAATTATATCGGGGAATTGATGTGTGGCCTTAGATGCAGAAAAAAGATCAGAGAAATAAGTAATAGCTTCATTTGTAATTTTTTCTGATGCTAATGTCGAAGTACCATTAGAGTAGAGGATAGAGCTGCTTCTTCAGTTAGGTTTAGTTATATTGATTTTGTTATAAAAGAAGTTAGTTGGTCTGTCCCCTTTGATAAGCCAATTAATTTTCATTCTTTGATCCATTTCTTCTGCTATTTTTCTCATAATATCATACATAAGGTCTGTTTTCATGTTGTACTAATTTATCGGCTGGTCCTCATAGGGGTTGTGAATCATGAGATTATATATTTGATCAGCCTCCTCCTTTAATTGTGATAAAGTTTTATATGTGTTAGGCTTATTATTTCTCCAACTTTTTAATGCATTTTTGATCTCTTTCAGCCTGCACAGAAGGGAATAAAGAGGGCTGACGTGGAAATATTTTGAGAGTGCTTCTTATATGGCCTGAGAGTATCCAGCCTGACGATGTCAAGAATTGCTGTATCAAAAAGGTATTCTGTTTTTTCCATGAATTTAGGTCATGAGATTAATGTTAATAGTAGTATGATCACTGATAGAATGGTAACCAAAATGAATACCAAATAGAGAGAGACTACCAATCATATTAATAGTAGTATGATCACTGATAGAATGGTAACCAAAATGAATACCAAATAGAGAGAAACTATCAATCCAAAGCTCGTTTACAAACACACGATCTATTTTGCTATGGATAGAAAAATTAGAACCTCCTCTCCAAGTAAAATAATTCCCGATAAAATTTGGCTCTATGAGTTTTGATATAGAAATACAATTAATGAAATCTTGATCTCCCATTGAATTATGTAAACCATTGTTAATTTTGTCCTTGTACGAAAGAATAAAGTTGAAATCCCCTGCAACTATCTGTGGTAGTTTGAAATTAGAGGAGACTTCCATAAGATAATTCCAAAGATCTTTCCTTTTAATCTCATCATTATAGGCATATACTATGGTAACTACAATACTGACACCAAAAGCATTATGGAGAATACAAGATATAAATTGATCATTGGTATGTAAAATGACATTAGACCACCGTAGTGAATCCCAAATAATAATAATACGACTTTTTTGATCATTGGATAAATTGTGAGAGAATTTCCAATTGTTATTTAGCTTGCTCATAAATCTCTCAACACTGCCTTCAGAAAGTTTAACTTCTAGTATGCTTAAAAAAGAAAGCCTATTATTGTTAAGTAATTGTAGAATCTTCAATTGTTTTGCTGGGGCATTCATACCCCTAATGTTCCAAATAAGGAACTCCATCAATTATTATTATTTATGCAGTTGCTACTTTCATCTTGGGTGGTAGCAGCACCCAATGCCTTTTGTTTTTTGTTTTTTTTGCTTTTCCCTATCAGTTGATTTACTAACACATTCCATACAGAATTGTCAATGACTTCTGAAGAGGTGGTAGCTTTAAACTCGAAAGGAATCTCCTTTGATCTGGTTTTACGAGAAGCTTTGGATATGACGCTCGTTAAGGGATCAAAATTAAGTTTCGTCTCATCAGGGCCTAACTGTTCAGGAGATGTGCAATCTGTCATACCGTCGTCTATAGTTTGATTGTCCATTCTGTTAATGTCTTGTAATTGTATTTCCACTTCCAAATTCTCAGATTGCATTCTATGATTCACCATTGCACTAATAGTCGAAGACATGCAGTTTGACTGGACTTTTGAGTTTGCTACATTTGTATTCTGATTGGATAGTAACTGTAAATCGTCAGTACTTATAGGCTTTATGAGAGGAAATACCTATTCTGATTTATCAGTCTGGTTTTGTTTGTCTGTTAAAGCAAACATCATGCTGTCATTATTTTGCTCTGGACTGGTATCATCGACTGTCATATCTGTGTCAATATTTTCCTGGTTTTGAGTTTTTCCCGTGCAAACTTTTGGTTTCCACACTTTAACAAATTGACAATTGATTTCACTATGGCCGAAACTCGAGCATTTAGGACATTTATTTGGTTTCCGTTCATAAGAAACTTCTTGCCAAATTATCTCGTCTTTCTACATGATAACAAGAATCTTATTTGGATGCTGAAAGGGGTTATTGATTTCAACTAACACTCTAGTGTAAGCTATTTTAATAATACCCTCCGTGAATTTATCTAGTTTGATAGGTGATCCAAGAACCGTGGCAATATGACTAATACCTTCCTCAGTCCAATAGTCAAGGGGTAGATTAGGAAATCGAATCCAAATCGGGATAGAATTTAGGAGATCCTTAGTTGCATTCTCAAAGACCATCTTTTCATCATCATTAGCTTTTTGTTGTAATAGTATGGGTCACCTTCTATGACTTTATCACAATCCTTCTTACTGTTGAATTTGATCACATAAAAGTCGTTCTCCTTAGAGAATGTAGCATAGTCTTCTTCGGGTCCACACTCTAATGATATAATATTTGAAATAAAGATAATAGGGGTTTGGTCCTACAACGTAGATCACAAGAGCATCGTCCCATTGTTTTTTTGCATCTTGTACAAGTTCTAAAGGCATTATAACACATTTAAATGAGTTGATTTCACGAGTTTGGAATACTTCAATGGAGCAGATACGGGATGTTATTTCCTTTCACTACTTCATTCCATGCTCGGTTGGAAGTGGAAGAAAAATTCCATTTTTTTGCAGGGTGTCTAATCTCCGACCGACTAGAGAGGTTAATGGTTTTGATGTTTTAGGAGAGGTTATTTTGAGTATGAAAAACACTAGGGGACCGCTGAGTTTTAATCTGGGAATTATTGGTAACGTCTAAGGGCAGAGTCATGCTGTAGAGATTTGTTCCGCCTTCTCCATTTCTTCGACCGAACAGTAGCGAAGCCATCATCAGTCGTGTTATCCGGTTTAGAAGGGTTCAAAAAAGGAAAACCTGGTAGCATGTATTTGGTTATGGGCGATGGATCAGGGGAGAGGGGAGTTTGTCGTTTGGAGGAAGGGGAGGTCTCCATAGGTAAAACGGACGAGCAAGGTAGGCTCAGGAGGACGAATGGAAAAATTCAAGGAGAAGGTGGCTGAGGAAAAACGCTTAGGGTTCCCTATCGCTGAGGAAAATTCAAGAGGACTAACAATGTTGTTTGCTTTCCTGATTTGAATAGGAGCCACCGCTCTTCCAACCCTGAACGTTCACAGAATGGTAACTGACATCTTACAAACAAAGACAATAAGTCAAGAGCTGATCACTTAAGATCCAAGTCCAAGAACAATAGTAATCACTTATCTGATTTGATTCAAAAGGAAGGCACATGCAACATTACCGACGATGTCCCATTTGAATCCCGATCCAAGGCTTGCAAGGGATGTAACAAGGCTATTGTTAATAATAATTTCATTAATTTAACTGATTCATACACTAATCGCAATATATTTTTACCTGATTTAAATAGGAGATGCAGTATAAATAACAACAAACTGGACCAAGGCAGCAAGTTCCTTCTGGCCATCAATTACCAAAGATTAGGAAACTCCTTTTACATAAGCAAGCTTAATAACCAGATTTATCAGTTTACCTTTTTCTATGGGGAAAAAATGTTTTACATAGTTGGAGTATTAATAACACAACGAAGATGACCAATGAAAATATGTTAGCGTTGATAGAAGTAAGCTCAAATTATGAGAGTTTAACACCTTTTTCCTGAAGCTTTCTAGCATATTAAGCATCTTGCTTGCTTAATCTTTACATTTTTTGCCTTAGTAACTTATACATACATACATACATACATAAATACATACATACATACATACATAAACATAAACTTTCAAAAAATATAACTTTGACACAATGGAGGTAAAACATATGATATTTTAATTTTAAATTTTTAACCAAGTAAAAGATAATTATCGGAAATTGACTGGCTAAAGAAACAGGAGTATAGTGGCTTCAAAGATTTTGTGTGATTGCCTCCATCTTTCTTTTCTAATTTTTTTTATAATATTGTCAACCTTGATCCAAGAGCTACAATTTACTTTACGCTTTAATAGCAAACCCAAGCATATCAACATTAAATGTAATTAGTAAAACCTGCAATTTTTTAGCGCCCAAGTATTATATAATATCTCATTTTGAGGTATGTAAAGCAAAATTTAAACAGAAGGGTTTGAACCTCTCTCACTTCACTACTCTATGAACTAAGTTAGCTCTTGTTCTTTTACTCCCTTTTCTCAAGTTCATAATGGTAAATATTGTAGGCATTTAAGAAAATATAATTTATCAGAAACGGAGAATGCAAAACATAATTGCAGGAAATTAATCAAATGAAGATGTAAAAGAGAAAATGTTTCTAGGTTTATGAACCAACCCTTGACATTTAAGTGTAAAAAAAATACATCATAATATCATAACATAGAAAATTGATTAACAACATAATTTGATCCGCGAAAATTAGCTTTTGAAATTGCGATAAATTTTCACCTACATATGCTCTTCATATTTATACGCAAAAAAATCTTCTAATACTGCTACTAAGTGGAGATGATATCGATTAAGAATAGGATGACACTATTATTGTAGAAAATATGATCAAGATGAACCTTAATGACCAGACATAAAAAGCAAATAAATGTGATGGTGGCCTCCATAAACATATTATAATCCACTTTAAAAAATAGATAACAATAAAAAGAAAAAGTTCTCACTTTTACATTGACCTTTTCCAAGTTTATTAAAAGATTAGGCTTTGTCCTAGAATCGTAACTAAGTTAAAAAGGTAAAATACAAGGATAAATTAATCCAACCAAGTAAATGAATTATATTATGAACATGTAGATTATGATTTTGTAGCACCTTCGTTTTGAAGTGCTCGATTCCAAATATCAACATTCTGACTGCTCATTTCCTAGTTAATCAAACTATTATCAAATACTCTTAGTTAGTAAATAAAACAACTACTGGATTTATTATTTTTGAAGAAATAACATATCTAAAATACAATCTACCTTGCAGCAGAGCTAGCTATGAAGATGGGATGGACAGTTCTGTCTATGATTTAGAATGGACCGTTGACTCTAATGTAATAAAGCTATTGATGTGTGAATGGTACTTTCATTTTAAATCTCACAAAACCGTCGAAACTTAACATTACTAACCAAAATTTTGAAATAACCCTTTTTTGGGAGAATCAATTAATCATAAAGAGTGGTGCTGAATGCACTGCATTACAATGTCTAAATTACTCAAATTCATTCGGTACAATGATGCCAAGCTACTTTACAACCACTCAGTGATATACCACTGAATGAATCTCCTGAGTCAATGTGGTGCATTTATGGTGCATTTAGCACCACTCTATAACAACCCATAATTTTGTAAATATTTTTAAATACAATTTATTTGAAACTTTGATTTTAAATCATTTAAAATTTGAAAATTTGGAATTTTACAATGAAATTTTGGGATTTGTTGAGAATTATTTTTCCAAATATAATAAGATAAAGGATTTTTCTGAAATTTGAATTCTGGTCAACTTTGGTCAAATTTTGACTTTTAGTTGAAATTTTTAAATTCGAATTTTTAATTTCTATTCTTTTTCTTTGAAGCTGAACTTGATTCTAACATTTTTTTATGCTTTTCGTTTCGTCAAATTCTGATTTATACTTTATAAATCTGCAAAATTTCAACGTTTTACACGAAAATATTTTTCAGTATTTTATTTTTTATTTCCTGTTTTGGCTTTGGGCTTGATTTTGTTTGGTTTTGGTTCGTTTTGACATTGGGCTTTGCTATTGGGCTTAGGAATTTCCTAAGAGACACATCTTTGCCTTTTCATTTGAAAAGATGTCTTTCTATTTGATATTAATGTTCAAAACTTCCTCTCCTCATCTCTTTCTCATTTTCACTTTCCTGAACAAAATTTACAGTAAGTTTCCTATCTCCTCCTTCTTCTTTTATTGTTTTTCCTTTGTTTTCTCCTAAAGCATAGTTCGGCCTCACCAATTCTCCCCTAGCCGACTTCATCTCCACCCCAATCACCACCATATGCTCGGCCATCACCCATCTCCACCATCTCCTATTGCCTAACCGTGACCTTTCCCCTCCCCTAGCCGTGCTTAGTTGCCTTCAAACCATCATAGCCATGAGCATTCACCTCGTAACCGAGCCTAAACCATCATAGGATGAACCCAAATGACCATGGCCGAACCCAAATGCCATTACCCTTGACCTTTTGCCTTCTTAATGACCTTTGGCTTTCCACCACTTCATCTACCCCATAGCCGTACCTTATGCACACAATAGCCAAGCCTAGTATGCTTCAAAACAACATGGTCGAGCTATGTTACCATGTTGGCTAACTTTCTTGCAAAGTGGCCGAGCCACTAGGTCATATTACCCATTTTGCTTTGTTTTAATTCATATTTTCATGTGTTGTATATATATATATATTTATGTATGTTGTATTTTGTTGTGTAAAAGATTTGGATCTTAGCTCTACATCAACTCAAATCTAATTCATGCTTTGTCGTGCTTTTCGGAGTTTGTTCTTGTGTCTTGAATTGTCATCTCTAGCCAAAGAAGGTGAGTTTATCACACTCGACTACGTACTTATATTATAGTAAATTGATGACTTGTGGAATTGTAGTAGTGATGTGCTGTGTTGATGGTAGTATCATTTATGCCTGTGATATGATATTATATGATGTTATCAACATATACCATACCTGTTTTATCACATGACATGATATGCTATGTTACTCTACTTATTTTATATTCTGTTTCTCACTCTGCAAGTTCCCTGTTAGTATAGAATTCACTATGGGTTGAAATGATACATACCCGAACGGACTTTAGAATAAGGAAAAATTGTTATGAGCTGAAATGATAGGCTCAAGCGATTTTTATTTTATTTGACTTGGGATTGCGAGTTTGAAATGATAAAACCCAGGATTTTTTATTTTACGGATTGAAATGATACATATCCGGATCACTTGACCTAGGTTAGAAAATATTATACAGACCCATGCTTAGTTTAAAATAATAGTTTTCTAAAAATTATTAAGTATTTCGAATTTTAATACATGAAATTTTAATTTAAATGATTTAAATAATATATATTGATTTTCTAATAAGTTAAAATTTTATAAGTAAATAAATGGTTTAAACTAAATTTAAAGATTTTATCTAGGATATAAAATTTAACATAACTTAATAATTTAATTTAATATGGGATTTTAAATCTAACCTAATGATAGTGACAGATTTGATTTACGAAATGGATATGTTTTGTATAATTAAATAGATTTTAAAACTATGATAAAATTGAAATATTATGTTTTAAAACATGTTGTAGTAAAATTTGTAGCATTCACAAAATGCTATGCTGTTTTAAGTTATGCTTTCAAAATGCTATGCTACTTTAGGTTATGTTTTAAAAGTGCTATATTTCTTAAAATTAACATTTTCAAAGTGCTATTATATAAGGGTCACATTTTCAAAGTGTTATGGTTTCTAACTTATTACATTTTTAAAATGTTATAACTAAGTATATAGTTTTTGAAAGTGTTACAACTTTGGAAATGGATATTATTTTGAAAGTATAATGGTATTGAATTTAAATGGTTTTGAAATGAATATACTTGATTTGAAAAGATAAACCATTTGAAATAAATAACCATGGTTATAATAACGATTGGTTGTTAAAGAGATCGGGATCGGAAGTTGTCATACTCTCTACCAACTCCGAAAACCACTTTAACAACCGTATACATGGTGGAGATTCCAGAATGAAGTAGGATGGTGGCAACGATCCTATTGAGGTATATACGTGGACCTGACTTCCGTAAGTTGGAATAAGGTGGCTAAAACAAGAGCAATCGATGGGCCAATGAGGTAGCTCCTCTAATCGGACACACTCATTCGATACCATTCTATTACTTTGTGATTGATTGGGTGCAACCATTGATATTTTTTTGGGAGTGTGGATCGAGATGGGCGGTAGTGGCTGCTATGCGTTACCACCAGTCCGGAAGTGCAATTGGTATATCTACCCTGACATTGCCTAGTTGTGCCATGTCACCTACCCTATCGTGCTTTCTACGAGTTTGATTTGTGTCGTACCTATGGAGTATTCATGGTAGCCTCTTGATTTTGAGGTACGATGGTACTGCATAGACTATTGGCACTATAAATGTGTTATGGTGGAAAATGTAAAGCCTTAACACTGTTTTTAAATAATATACTTTACTTTAGACATTATTATAATAGCGTATATTACTACATAGTAAATAGTTTAATGGATCCTTAAAAGATGGGTGATCCCAAGCATCCTTTAAGTTACTTGTGCATTTCTATTACAGTTCACTTGAGTTGATTTACATTATATAAGTATGTATGTCCTGACTCAAGTGTTTTGTATTTTCTTTACACTCGGGTCAGCCTGAGTACCACAGCTTTGGATTTCACCTTCTGGAGCTAGAGAATTTACTGGAGATTATCTATCTATCTAGTTATCTATCTATTTCTGTTTCAGTTGTTTCTATTCAGCTTATGTATTAGTGGATTTCTATTGTATTTGCTTTCAGACTCTAGTATTTTGTATTTGTTTTGAGACTATGTATGTAGTAGCTTCATGAACTACTATGGTTATTTTATTTCCGCTGCGAGTTATTCTGATATTCTGTGTCTGTGATTGGTTTTATTTGCTCCAAATTATATTAACAATCTATTGTTTTGAATTATTCAAATTCGACATGTGTGGTTTATTGTCGATTTGAATGGTCCAAAATAGTGGGTCGTTACACACTCCAAAAGAAATGGAACACAATAATAGAAAGAAATTTTACAAAAATTCAATCGTTGTTCTGGTGGTGGAAAACAATTTAGAAAGATATAAAAAATCACACACCATGGCTAAAACCTGCAAACAAAATTGTTTTTTTGATGCAGTCCACCTCCATTAAAAATGAACTTTACACCCATAAAACAATAGAAAATCATCTTGGCTTATAACATAATTGAAACCGACAATAACCAGAAACATTTTTTTTTACCTGCAATAGAATGAAAGGTGGATTGAGCAGCGCAGCAAGCTCCTTAATTGAGAATCCAATATTGCCCAGAGATTGAAGATAACCAGTAAAAGAAGGTACAAAAGTGATTTGATTTTCCAGAAATTAAAGCAGGTGCAAGGCTATAGGCCGTAAAAGAGTGGGGAAGAAATGGATCAACATGGGAATAAGAAAAATTAAAGTTTTATAAAATGACTTAAAAGCATAATTTATTTTTACTTAACATTGCCAATATAAAAAGCCACATGGGGTAATTGTAAGCACTATAAAGCGAGAAACATTTAGAAATCATGTCGATGAAATCAAATAATTAACGGAGGGAAAAAATTAAACACATAATTCAAATCAACTTGCAGTAGAGTTCTCTATATATAGACTATAAACTTGGTACATTTATTGATAAAAATCACCAAAATGAAATAGGATAATATCAAGATAGTCATGAAACTGATATATGAACTGAGAAAGAGACATAAAGTTGATAAATTTAATAAAGGCGTAGTTTGTACAAAATGTATATGCACTTGGAAACAAAGGAGTTGGTAGGAAAGACTTGAAATCTCATTGTCGATACTTCAAATCTGATTAAAAATGAAAGGAGTTAATGCATAGATTTTTATTACTCAAATTATTGAATTTTATCATGTTATTAAATATAGGCCAAATGATGCATTTTTTGTTTAATCAACTTAAATTTTCAAGATTTACATTTTACCAGCCCCTTGAATATTTTCCATTGCTAACCAATAAAAAATATAACAGAAACCAATGCAACCTAAAATAGCACCGACACTTCATGTTATATGAAACGAATGTAAATATTTTACCCTAAAGGTATGAAGAGATATGAGTTTGTAATATTCAGCTGAAAGTACTCAAAGGGAACATGTAAGAAACAGAAGACCTTAATGCAATCAATTACTAATATCTTTAGCCATAAGCAACAACTAGTAGGATAGAAGAAAATCGTCATCCTAGTATCACAAAAGCATAGTTGAGGAAGACTGAAGTATTGGAAAGGTTTGTGCTTTAGTTAAAACATAAATACCAAAATAAATGGGTTGCGAAATTCTATACTAATTTACCTAGAATCAACGAATTCAAACATAGATCATATTTAATTATATATTTAGCTACATCGAATAAGATCGTCTCAATGGTTGAATTGAAATAAACATGTTGAGGCAATTTATATCTTATATATTGCATGAGTTATTATTTTGATCAACAATAAAACATAAGATAAAAATATAATGTTCAATCCATATATATCTTGGTTATTATGCTTTTATTTTAATTTATAACTACTCATTTTTCAGTTATTTATTTTATTTTATCATTCTTACTATTATTATCATAAATTTGTAAAATATGTTATATTTTCAATGTAGTTTGTATTTAAAATAATAAAATCAATGAAATTCGACTAAAGATCATGTTTGTTTAGTGAGAATTGCTTCAAAATATAAGTTCATATGATTTGAGCTTGGATTTTAATTATAATTTAAAAGTAAAAAGAAACTTAATAGGAACAAATAAAGGTTTTAAAATGACCTAAGTGAGAGGTTAATATGATACGTCCTTGGGAATAAAGCAAATGAAGGAAAGTGGAGTTGTTCTATTATACAATAGTGAGGTTAATGGTATTAGTAAGATTCGAACTTGTGACCTTTTTCAGAGTATACTATATTAAGGCAAATTTGTTGTTGAAACCAAAAATACATATTTAGTTGCATAACATGGATTTTTAACCGAGATAGTTTAAAAATTCATACTGAGGGGAAAATATGAAACATCGTATTGATTATTTTCCCTTAACTACATGTGAGCTAACCTATATTATAAATAGTATTTTTGAGAAACATTGAAGTATAGATGTTATAATTAGCATGCAATTGAAGCATTTGTATCATTTTAATTGTAAACAAAATAAATTTTGACAGTCTACAAAATAATTCACCATGTCAGATCCTAAATCAACATGTCGGGGCAACCCTATACCCACTTACCATGATGGGAGTAGTAGACACATGTATGACTAAGTGTATCCTATCAACGGAAGAATTATTCCGAACATGCTTAGAAAAAATTCCTTTTGTCCTAGATCAAGTCTTTGCGTATGCCTTTTTAGAACTTCAATGGTTTCAATTCACTTTATAGTATATGCATCACTCTTGCAACTTGATTAGTTACATCTGATGCATTCGATGGTGACCTATTGTATGAGTTATACACATCAACTACTATGAGGTGTCATTCATGACTTTCAACGCTCGCACTAACAAATAAAATAGTTCACATATTTTATTTTATAAATGGAAAAACAATAAGCATCCCGTATGTTGATATGCATTTGTTGAAAACTGCAAAAGCATTGACCAAAGTAGAAAGTAACCGGAATCAAACTAAAAGCACACATATATCATGTACTCTTTGGAAATACCAGCATGAGACAACTATATATCATTGCATATATACAATTTAAAATATAACTTTTTCCAGTGCATGGAATGGGTTAGCACCATACTTTTCTAATAATAAGGCTGTAAGGAGATGACATATCATTTTCTCCCTCATACTAAGTTACAAATGAGCAAATTATAACTATTAGAAAAGAGCAATTAGTCTTTCAAATAACTAAATATTTATGTAGTATCTTACTAATGATTGACCCTATAACAGCACACTTTTACAAAAACGTAAACTCATTATAATTTGTTGTACATTTAAGCAAACATTTGCAATATAAAAAATTCAAAATCACCTAACTTGATTTGAAGAACTAACCAAAGTTCTAGTGGTCCAGTGGTTAAGACATAGTGGAGTTGCTACATGTGGTTGTAGTGGCATCGGTTCGAATCCCAGCGGCCACAATAATGAGACATAGTGCACGGCCACTTGTAAAACTGGCTTAACCAAAGGCCAGGGCAAACATAGTTTCCTTGGCTCCAAAGTTTTCAAGAGAGTAAGGATATTTACTTCGTTAATGGCGACCTGTAGCTGGCGTTTTCTTTTCGCCGTGATATTTACTTCGTTGCCCTGATTCTTAATCCTCATCCCGTCCCATCTCCCAACCTTCATGTCCATTCCTTCTTCTCCTTATCCTCCCTCGAGTCTCCCCACTCCCTCATCTACAAGATCTGGCCGTTGCTTTAGAACGATGTCTCCCTCTGCTGTCGCTCTCCCTAACTTTCTCTCGACCAACGATTTTCCACCACTTCGTGCATCCAATCTGTGTCACAAAGAACCTATTGCGCGGCCTTGTTTGATTGAAGTTCCTGTGGTCGCCGACTGCGCTTTACCTATTGCGATCTCGTCTTCGTCTCTATCAGGTATGCCGAGCCTTTTTCCTTCACCTGGTATGAATGATTGTTGCCTTGAAAAACCCAATTGCGATTTGGCCGAGAAAGATTTGGTTTCGTTGGTGAATGAGTGTGATAAACGTGGACTGTCAGGTGTTAATGTTGGTTTAGTTGAGACTGTGGTGCCTGATTGTTGCACGGCTACTGTTTGTGATTATGTTTCAGTGGGATTTGGACCATTTCTTCCTGATAACTGTTTGGACGTGACTGCGCCAGTTGATACTCCTATTCTGCCATTTGTCGAGGTTGGTCCTGGGCCTCCCACAGCTATGCCTGCATGCACCAAACCTTGGACTTCTTTGTTTAATTCATTGCCGCGGAATGCTGGCGATTACACTCCAATTGAATTTGAAATCGTAGAAGAGAACGGAGTGAAGATTCCTCCTCCAAATGTTATCCAAGCTGGAGTTGAGTTTTGGTCTGATTATCTTGTTGGTTTTTTCCTTGAACCAAATCACCGTCTACGTGATCCGTCCTCGGTTTTGCGGAAAGCTTGGAAGCTGAGTGGTACTTTGAATGTTAAGTTGTTCGACTCTATTTATTACCTCAAGTTTTCCTCCGCTCAGGATCGTCGTCTTGTTCTAAGTGCTGAGCCTTCTTTTTTTGATGGTAGACCCTTTATTATCACTCCTTGGTCTCCTACTGTGGAGCGTGCTCGCGAGCAAGTGCTTTCCATTCCCGTTTGGGTATACTTTTCTCAGATTCCTTCGGCGCTTCAGCCTCTGCTTGGGTTGAATTGGTTAGCTTGTAATGTTGGGAAATTGAAGTGTTTTGACGCAAATACGGTGGCCCGAGAAAAATTGATGTATGCAAAGGCTCTTATTGAGATATTCCCCTTCAAGCCTCTCCCTGATTCTATTCCTGTTCAGCTTGCTGTTGGCCATGTTGCGGATGTTCGCGTTCGCTATGGTTGGGTTCCCGATATTTGTTCCTCCTGTCACTCATTTGGACACCTGGAAATCTCCTGCCTTCAACCCAAATCATCAGCGCCTGCTCCAAAGATTCCTCTGCCTCGCCCACCGCTTCGGAAATGGTTCCTAAGGTTCCCTCAATTGCTACGCAGATCCCTCCCCTGCCTCCTCCTGTTATGGGTCCGTCTGTCACATGTGCTAGGCCTGCTTCCCCATTGGTTGCCGAGATTTCTTCTGACCCTGCCATTCCTTTTCAGGCCCCTGTTACTGCCCGGATTGTTTGGGTAGAGTCGGAGAGATGTTGGGTTGATCTCATCTCTGATGTGAGGTTTAACCCAGTGGATGACACGTACTTCAGATTTGTTTCCAATGATCAGGAGGATCTTCGTTGCCTCTATTACAAACCGTCCGATGAATCTTTAGTCCTTGATTTGGATGGTGTGGATGCGAGTAGGAATTCTGCAATGCTAGATGACCTTTCTTGGGATCGTTCTTTCATTTATTCTTCTGATGTGGTGGGTTTCGATCCGAGTCTTGCTATCCGTTTCAGTTCGTTTGCTGGACTTTTTGGTGATCCACCTATGGCACTTTCAGTTGAAGGTGATTCTTCCTCTTCGGAGGAGTCCTAGTGCTTAGTTATTTCATTGCTACTGTGGCATGTCTGTCACATACCTGTGCTAAATTTTGCTGTTTTACCATAGTAGTGTAGGTACTTTTACCTATCTCCTGTACTTCAACTTTATTACGTTCGTAATAAAAGTGGACGGCCCACTATAAAACCGGCTTGCTTTGAAAAAAGAAGAAGAAGAAAAGAACTAACCAATATAATGTAAAATGAATATGCTTAACCCACTTTGAAGCATTCATGGGTGCCTCTTCTCAGAAATGTCCCCGACCTTTGAAGAATTAATTATAGAACTACTCATTTTTTTTCCAAATAAGATAGATAACAAAATTTGATATTTGCATAAGCTATATATTCCAAACATAAAAAGCCAAGAAGTTGTTTTCATTTTACAATGAGATAAATAGATGATTAGAGAGATTGTAGAGTGATTAGGAAAAAAAGGGTAAAGGAGATTACCTATTAATAAGAAATCTTGTCAAAACCTCAAATCAAAGTTTTAGAAGTAAACAACCCCTTCAAAACTCCTTTCGAGTGACTAGAAAGGGTTTTTATGCTTTCGAAGGAAACCCTTTCGAAGGTATTAATTCTTCTTTCGTAGAGAGGGTTCTTTCAAGAGTAATGATATGTTTCAAAGTATTCAAACACCTTTAAGGAGTCCTCTTAAAAGGGTTTGATTTTAATGATTGCATGGTGAACCCCTTCGAAACCACTTTCAAATGAGTGAAGAGAGTCTTTATACCTTCGAAGGTACTCAGAACACAACATATATATCAAATAAAAACTGGATTCAATATGCTATGGAATCTCATCTTAGATAAATGATGCAAGTCCAATTGACTCGATAATATTAAATTATCATCATCACGTCACTTTAATATTACATAAGCTTTAGATGTGATGATAATATGCTTCAAAATCAAGATAACCAAGTAAACTTCATAGCATTGCATATGCCAAATAAGTTTTAAGAAGACAAATGTGTATCATGTGCAATTGGTCATTAGACAAGCTAATGGCCGAAATGATCATCCTCATATTTAAAATCAATATTAGATCCATGCATTATTTCATTCTTAACTCAGTTTGTCCCCTCTATGTGTGAAAGAAGCTTTTGTTCTTTATGACAAAAATTAAATAAGTCATGTGTCAAAGAAGCTTTTGTTCTTAAATGAGTTTATGGTTAACATTTTGTCCCCTCTTTGTGTGAAAGAAGCTTTTATTCTTTATGAAAAAAATTAAATAACTCATTTTGCACTATTTCATCCTCAATGATCCTCCTTATCAACCTTAATTTCCTACAAAGTACAAAGTAGATAATATTTCTTATTGTTAGTTTGAAATTCTTGTAAGAATATGTTCAGTGGTTTGTTCATAATATTACTGGAGATAGTATTAGATTTTCTAATAAAAAATTCCAAAATTCTAAATCTCGGAACAATGGAAATTAATAGATCATCATCTGGAGTTAATAAGTGATGAGAAATCCACAGTTGGAAATGATTGAAGATCAAAAAAAATTTGTCAAGCAATAATAGAAGTCTCAACATCCAACTTTGGTATTAATGAGAGAAGATCAGAAATTCAACTCTTGTTATGTTAATAGAAGCCCAGGAGTCTAATTATGGAATTAATAACAAAGGACCAAAAGTCTAGATCAGACATTAATAATAGAAGTTCAAAAATCTTCTTCTGGTTATAATTGATAGAAAACCAATAAAAATTGTCTATTAATAAAAGTTTAAAAATTATCATCTGGAAATAAGTTATAGAATGTCATGAATCCTCATTTGGGAATAAATAATAAGAGTTTAGAAATTCTTGTCAGGAAATAATAGAAGTCCTGAAACTCAGATTTGAGTGTTGTTAAGTGTTGTCCAAAAGTTAATAGTAAAAGACCAGAGACCCTGGTTCGAGTATTAGTAAGATAGATTCGAAAATAAATGGAAACCTAGAAGTCCTTAATAGAGGTCTCAATAACAACAATCTTGGAATCCAGATTCATGCACAAATGAGTGAAGTCCAAAAATTAATTGGTAAAAGACCCAAAATCTTGATTTGGGTATTAGTAAGTGATGTCTAGAAATCATCTTTTGGAAAGTAGCCAAGCACTAAAAATTCTTATATGAGCATTTTGTTATGCACCACTTTAGAGGCTTTGATTGTTCGAATCTTTTGCTTCATGTTGCCTCTTCGGGTTCCCATTTCTCTTGACATGTGCCACCTTTTAGGCTTTGTATGGTGTCATTGTTTGGTGTGGCACTTCTCGGGCTTAACCATCTTAATCCGTCGTTGTTCAATGCACTTTGTTAGCTTATCTACAAGCAAGACCCAAGGACTTACCCAACCTCCCTTTAGGAGGTGCTCCAGTCAGGCCTTATAAGCGGGACTGAAGGCTTGTTTGGTGCCTTGACCAAGCCATAGTGTGGCGGGATCAAGGGCTTACTTAATCTTCCCTCCAGGTGGTGCTCCAGTCAGACCTTATAGGCGAGACTGAAGGCTGGTCGGTGCCTTGACATGTCTATAGCGCGACGTGTTCAAGAGGTTACTCCGTCCCCCCTCCAAGGGGCACCTTGATCTAGCCATTGTGTGGCCCTATCAAGGGCTTGCATATACTTTTACCCGGCCATACCATGGCGTGGATAAAGGATTACCAAGTCCTCCCTCCAGGAGGTGCTTTGATCTGGTCATCTTGGTGCGGACAAAGGCTTATGACTGTTTAAGATAGTTTTCAAGTTTAAGGAAATTTTTGCTCCTGATCATGTAGACTTTTCCTAATAAAGAGGTGCATTATTCATCCAGTATGGGAAAATACAGTCGCAAATGTTCTGCATTCCATGTTCTGAGAACCATATTGCCGTCTGGCCAACATAATTTGTAAACTCCCAGAGGAATTACTTCGCACACAATTAGAGGACCCTCCCAATTTGGTCCTAGTGGTTCGTCTATTGGGTTTCTAATGTTCACCATCACTCTTTGGAGCACTAGATCTCCTTCTTGGAACGATCTTGGCTTTACCTTCGAATTGTAGTATTCTAAGATTCTTCTTTGATATTCAGTAGTTTAAATAGCTGCATCATCTCTTAGCCCATGTATTAAATCCAATGATCCTTTTTGCAAATCTTAGTTTGGATTAAACACATATGCAATTCTTCGATGTGAAGATACTTCATTTTCAACTAGTAACATTGCTTCACATTCATATGTTAAGGAATATGGGGTATGACCTGTAGCAATTTTGGTGGACGTGCGAAATGCCCGAAGTACAAGTTGTAATTCTTCTATCTAGTTTCTTTTGGCCTTATTCAATCGTTTTTTCAAGATTGTCTTACTAGTCTTACTGGTGCTTCGACAGTTCCATTAGTCTTTGGATGTGCCATGGAAGAAAAGCATTTGATAATTCCATTCTTATAGCAAAATTGTGAAAATTCTGCACTTTCAAATTGCATCCTATTGTCAGATATAATTTTGTAAGCGACCCAAATCGAGTGATGATGTTCTTAATAACGAATCTAAGCACTTTCTCAGAAGTGATTTTGGAGAGTGGCTCTGCTTCTACCCACTTAGTAAAGTAATCAATGGCCACTACAGCATACTTTGCTCCTCCTTTAGAAATCGAGAATGGTCCGATCAAATAGATTTCCCATACATCAAAGGGCCATGGACTAGAGATCAGAGTTAATTGGCTTGGTGGTAATTGGGGATCTTTTAGTATTTTTGACATCCCTCACATTTCTTTGTATGTTCTATGGCTTCGCTAGTCATTTGAGGCCAATATAATCCTTGTCTCATTATTTTCTTAGCCAAATTTATCCCACTTGGAATGGTCTCCACAAAATCCTGCACGCGCTTCTTTTAGCAATTTCAACCCATCATCTATATTCGTACATATTAAGTTAGGAAGAGTATATCCTTTTTTAGAAAGAATTCCATCCATCATAATGAGGGTTGGAGCATGTAGTCTGATTCTCCTAGCTTCCATTTTATCAGATGGCAATATCCCATTAGAAGATATTCTACAACAGGCGTCATCCAAGTATCATTGTAACATTTATCCGCCCTAGGATGATTGGGTTCTTCATATGGAATTTCTTTATTGATTTCTCTTTCCCGTGTCATAGCCTAAGATCTAGATGAAACTAATAGTTTTTTCCCCGATACGACCATTTTCTCTTCAATACTGGGATTTGCCTGATATCCTACTATTACGATATGGGTTTCTGGAGCTCCTCTTGAACTAGCCAATTTGCTAATGCATCTGCTTGAGAGTTATCTCCCCTTGGGACTGATTTATAAAAAAATCTTTAAATAAGGTAAGCATTTTTAACACCTTCTTAACATATAGAGATACTTTGGTGTCTTTAGTTAGATATATCTGCTTTATCAGATTTACCATTAGTTGAGAGTTTCTAAAGATTTGAATTCATAGGATTTTAAGTTGTAAGGCCAAATTTAATCCTAGCACCATCGATTTATATTCAGTTACGTTGTTTGTTGTAGGAAATCCTAGCTTCATTGCATAGTGTAGACGGTGTCCATCTGGTGTGATTATGACATATCCTACTCTGGCTCCCTGCTCTTTTGATGCCCCATCTACAAATAATTGCCATATGGGCTGTTGGTCTTTCTCTTTCCCTAACTATTCTTTAAAAAAATTTGTACATTCATCAGCAAAGTTTGCTAATGCTTGCCCTTTGATTGCGTCGATGGATGAAATTCAATGTCATATTGGCTAAATTCAATTCCCTATTTCACTAGCCTACCTGAAGTCTCAGGTTTACTAAAAACATGCTTGAGTGGAAAGTTAGTTAATACTCTGATAGAATGTGCTTGAAAGTATGCTCTGAGTTTCCACGCTGTAAGTATCAAATAGTAAGCCAACTTTTCTATAACTGGATATCGAACCTCGGCATCCTTTAATCTTCTGCTCACATAATAAATGGGAAGTTGAGTTTCGTTTTATTCTCTAATCAGAATCGAACTATATACATGTTTTGAAACCGCCATACATAAGTATAAGTTTTATCCATCCTCGAGGCTATTTAATATTGGTGGCCTTTCTAAAGGATTTTTAAATTCTTAGAAGGCTTTCTTACAATCTTGTCCCCACTCAAAGTTCTTTCTTTTCTTAATCACATTGAAGAAGGGGATGCATTTATCGGTTGCCTTAGAGACGAATCTACTTAGGGCTGCAAATCTACCATTCAAACTCATTACATCTTTGCTAGTTTTAGGCTTGGCCGTGTCTTTGATAGCTTGGATCTGGTCAAGACTGGCTTCAATCCCTTATGCGCTAAAATATAACCTAAGAACTTTCTAGAATAAACTACAAAAGTACATTTCTGAGAATTTAGTTTCATCTGATATCTTCGTAATACTTCAAAAATTTCTTCAAGATCATTAAGGTGACTCTTAGCTTTATGTGATTCTACTAGCATATCATCTACATAAACCTCCTTGTTTCGTCCAGTATGTTCCTTGAACATTCTGTTGACCAATCTTTGATATGTGGCTCCTTTATTCTTTAGCCCAAAAGGCATTTCTTTATAAAAGAAAGTTCCCTAATCAATAATGAAGCTAGTATGTTCTTCGTCGGGTTTGAACATGGCTATTTAATTATATCCTGAATAAGCATCCATAAAAGAAAATAGCTTGTGTCCACTACTTGCATCAACTAATTGGTCTATCCGGGGTAGCGGATAACAGTCTTTCGAGCATGCTTTGTTTAGATCAGTGTAATCAACGCAGGTTCTCCACTTTTCATTTGACTTATTTGAAAGTCACAACCGTGTCGCTAGTTATCACTTAGGATCGTGTAATATGGAATGTATTATAATCTAAATGCGGAAACAGATAATAATAGTAAAGTAAATAAGAATAAGCACACCAGGAGTTTTTATACTGGTTCGAACTTCCTGTTCTACGTCCAGTCCCAAACATCCCTTTGGAATTTCTCACAATAACCCCTCACTTAACCCGGAGGAATAGGTACACAGCATTTGAATAGCCGAACATGATTTTTCCACCTCAACAGCCGAAGAGGACTTTTACCGCCTGAACAACAGAACAAGACTTTACCGTCTGAGCAACCGAACATGGCTTTGACCGCCTGAACAACCGAATAGGACTTTCTTACAAACTGGATTTTAACTTGACTTTGTGTGTTCTGAATAAACACAGATTTGTCACTTGTAGTACACCCTTCCTATAATCTTATCCTCAAGTATGATGTGTATAGTTGTGTGTATATGAAGATTAGGAAATTTTAAATTGCTTTAGAAATATAGAATTGTGATTGTAAGCAATGAATGTATGAATTCAAGAGAGTTGTTGATTCAGAAAGTAAGATTCAAGTATAAGCAAGTAATTGAAGTTATTTGATCTTGAAATTCATGCATATATATAGTAGTTAAGGAGTTGCAACTGCTGGTGAAGAGTTCTCAACGAATAGCAATGGCTGAAACTCTTCGCGCGGAAGAAGTCTATTCAAAAAGGAAATGTCTTTTTAGTAAAAATGACTGTTAGAGTCGGTCAATCGACTGAGAAAAACGATCAGTTGACTGAAACTTCAAAAACAGCAAAAAACAGTGCATATCTATGTACTGACCATGGTCAGTCGACTGGTCGATTTTCGGTCAGTCGACTGAATTTGAAAAAAAGTGTATACATATGTGCATACGTTTAGTAGGCTGTTAATAGATATTCAGTCGACTGGTCGATTTTATTTAGTTGACTGAATTCTATTGATAATCAAAATCACCACAACTCATTTGGTTAGAGCACTTGCCTTCTAAACTAGTGACCCGGGTTCGAATCCCGCTCCATGCATTTTTTTTGAAAACTTGATTTTTATTAAAATATGCATGCAAGTTTATTTGAATGTGAATGTTGATTCTTGAGGAAAGATTTTAACAAAGCACTAAACTAGACTCTATATACATATTTGATGACTATTGTTAAAATATAACAATATGGCTTGTACTTTGAGTCCAGATGTTGTCATGGTCGTAGATTCGTGAATAGGTTTTGATTGCTGAGATGAAACAATATTATTTACCAATAATGGGTTTGCTAACCATTTTGGATTAAAAAACTTCTCGAATAAACCTGTTTTCAAGTAGCCTTTTAACCTCTTCTTTTAGGGAGCTAGATCGAACTTTGTCAAATTATCTCTTCTTTTGTCGGACCGGGGTCACATTTGAATCAATATTTAGTGTATGGCACATAACTGATGGGTCAATCCCGACCGTATCCGAATGAGACCATGAAAATACGTCTTTGTTAGCGTTAGGAAATTTAACCAAGTCTGCTTTCAAGTTGCTCTCTGATTCTTTTCCCACTCTGAAAATTTTGGCTGAATCAATTGGATCTATAAACATTTCCTCAAGATCCTCTATAGGTTTTATCCTCTCCGTCTTCCCTTGGCAATCTAATTCTATGATGATCTTGCCTTCTTCTATGGATTTAGCATCGGTCCTCTTCCTCTTGCTCCCAAGCAGGATGTACCTTTGAAACACATGTTTATTCATTTGATTAGAGCTTAATTTTACTTCAAAAGTTGGATGTAAATATCCATTATCTAAAGGTTGAAAAATAGTAGAGGAATCATAATAAGAAGAGTACTCCTTTTTATATTAATCAAGAGTTGCATAATGCATTCCGTGGGAGCTAAAATGTTTTTTCGAATAGTATCCCAACCTCTTTTAGTCAAGAATTTTACGATTAGATATTTCGGTGAGAAAAAAGCATCCACCTCGTCCTGCGCAAGGCAGCCAAATAATGCATTATAATATGATGGCTGATTGACGATCATAAAGAGAGTTTCAAAAATTCTACAACCATGGTGGTATTCCCATCTGTACGAGCAGCTTTACTAGCCCTACTGGAGTTGAACCCTTATTATTGAACCCAAAAATAGGTTCAACTCTAGGCTCTAGCTTATCTTCAGGAATGCCCATTTGATCAAAGGCGTGCTTGAAGATGATGTTGACAACACTCCATTGTCTACCAGAATCTTGGATACTATGGAAAGCTCGATTTGAGCCGTGAACAAAAGGGGGTCATTATGGGGATGCGAAATTCCTTTTTGAGCTCTTGTCGAGTGATGATAAAATTTTATATCTGTATATTAAGCTGCAGAGTTCTAAGTAGGGACTCTTCTTGGACAAAGAATACTCCTTTCCTAGCTTCCTCGATATATCTATTTCTGGCTCCTATACTAGGACCCGTTGGATGTGGTCCCCCAAAAATCACATCATTCCTATTCAAGGGTTGAATCAAGTTTAATGGATCCTCATCTTCTAAGATATTAACAGCATTAGTCCAGGGGGCTTTCTTTTTATCTTAGACGAATTCTTTCAGGTGTCCTTCACGAATTAGCTTTTGAATAATTCTAGCTAACACTCGGCACTCGTCAGTCTTGTGGCCATTCATTTTATGATAAGCATAATAATCATCCCCCTTTATTTGCTTAGGATAGTTTCTGGCCTTGAATGAAGTTGGGAACTTAAATTTTTCCTCAGTTGTGGCATAGATATAAGACAATGGCCTGTTCAAAATAATTGAATCAGTGCGATAGTCTTCCCATCTAGGCCTTTTATGCCCTCGATCAAATCCAAATCTTCCACTCTCCTTCTAGGGTTAGCATTCTTTTTGACGTAGTATAATTCATCCATTCGAATAAATTTATCAGCTTGGAAGTGAAAGTCTTGTAAATCTTTACATCCATGAATGAAGAGCTCTTTCCAAAATAATGTGTTTTCTATCAACCATGAATGCACTAAAATTAGTTTGTCTCTATCTTCATGTCTTTAGCCTTCAAAGCCTCTATATTGAACCTTTTGGGATAATACCCAATGATTGTCCTTGCCTTTGTTTGATGTTTGCTAGTACAGTGTAATCAACTATTGGATCATTGCATATGCAGAACTGAGCGGAGAATTCATAGGAGAATTGTTTCCATGAGTGAATTGTTTTCTTCCGATACTGACGGTATCATTTTGCCACAACCTTTTGCAGTGTTATTGGGAACAACCTACATCACACTACTCAAGAAGCATTATATAGGTTCATTTTTTAACGACCCGCCTTTTTGGACAGTTTAAATCGACGATCAAATACACATGTCGATTCCAAACCATTCAAAAGGGCAGATGGTTATTGGGGGTAAATAAGAAAAGAAAAGAAAGAGAAATAAAGGAAATGAAACAACACAGAATCTCACAGCGGAACGATAAAATATAATAGTCAAATAAACAGTTCATGAAGCTGTTTACTATACTTTGACAATTATTTATACAACATTTATCAGAGTTATACATATATAACAGAACAATTAAAATAATGCAGCAGACAACATGATGCACATATAATAATAGTAATAGTGTACCAAATCTTCGTCTTCGTCCTCCAGAATAGATCTTCAAAAATCTGAAAACTCAGGACTGACCCGAGCGTAATGAAAAGACAAAACACTCGAGTCAGGACTAAAATATCCTTATGAAAGTTAAATCAATCGTAACTAAATATGAGTGTAACGGCGTCAGAGATGTTTACGGGGTTTGACATCTCATATCCAGTGTCAACGTGCGTGCAATAACTTAAGAGATGTTACGAGATTTTCCATCTCTTAAGGATTCGTTAAACTATCTACTATGTAGTAATGTACGCTAAGTAGATAATGCCTATCAGTAATATAAAGTATCAAAATAGCGTTAAGGCGTTACCATAATCCCCCTTAACACATTTTTATAATGCCATAGTCTATACAGCACCGTAAGCCCCACCGTAAACTGGTGGTTATCAGAGGGTACCCCATAGGTATAACACAAAACATAACGTAGTGGTCGCGAATAGGATAATCAGTATGACAAGGTACATGAGGCGTACCAACTAGGATACTAGTAGTTGCGTGATCCGGACTGATGTTGAGCATAGCCAGCAGCTACCCCAACATCGCGAAACAACACTCCCAAATCAAGGGGTGCACCCAAATCGAATCACAAATGTAATAGATATGGTATCGAAGAAGTGTGTCCGCTAGAGATGGCGAATCTCAATGGCCCGGCGCGGCTCCTGTTTTAGTCATGTCAGGGGTCATCCAATATCGTTCTCTTTCTTCAGTCAACGCGTTCACCAAACCATCCACTTCATTCTGGATCAACACTCCGCGTATAATAGTTATTAAAGTGGTGTTCGGTATCGACAAAGAGTATGTCCATATCCGATCCCGGTCTCTTTAATAACTTCGTATTATTACACCGTTGGCTCTTTTACATTTCAAATCGATTCATAATTGATATCAAAATATCATATTCACTTCAAAAATCAAATCCATTTCAAATATCATCGTATCTTTTCAAATGTAAGATTCCGTTTCAAAAATCATTTTTCGCCTCAATAGCTCATTTCGATTTCAAGATCATTTCGAATTTCAATTTAGGTTGCAACTTCATTTGACCCAATTCATATTTAAATTCAAGATTTAAACATAAACATTTCACCTTATTGTCCAGTTTGGAATTTTAGCAAATAGTTTTAAGTAGTTTAAAAGTAGTTCTAAATAATTAAAGTAGTTAAAAATACTTAAAGTCTTAAAATGGATTTAAATAGATAAATTAGTTTAAAATAATTTAAATTGGGTTAAGTAGATTTTAAAATGGATTAAAATAGTTTAAGTATTCAAACATGGTTTATATAACTGAGTAATTTGGAAAACAAAATAAAACAGCTTCAAAACCAAACCATTTCAATTATAACTTCCCAATTCAAGATAATTTCAATTTCCCTTCTACCCATTCAATTTCGAATTCGATTCAATCAACGTTAACTTTGACTTCACATTTATTCAATTTTATATTCATTTTCAATTAATTCAATTTCAAATTATATCGATTTGGAGCTTGATTTTTCAAAAATATCCATTTATAACACTTAACAAAATTATCTTTCAATATTCAAGTTTAAATCCAAATTTCAAATATGATTCAATTCCAAGCTCGATTTCAAAATATCATTTTTATATCACTTTTACTTGGTAATATTCAAAGCTCGAATTACGGTTAAATCTTTAAACAAATCAATTTTCGAAATCCAATCATATCCCCATTTTAAATTCCAAAGTCTCCACTTTAATTATTTAACAATTTCTTTTAACCAAAATTTATTTCAACCATCCAAACTTAATTTTTCGATAAATTCGATTTCTATAAATTGATTTCTATTTATAACTTTTAAATCAAAACATTTAAATAAATTTCAAATCGACGATTTCAAAAATTATTAATTTAGCCAATTCGGTGTCCGTATATAATTTTCTATCCTATGGCCAAGTAGTTATTTATTTCAATTAAATGTCAGGGATGAATATATATCACTTAAATCGATCATAGTGTCATACGTATGCATAACAGGTTATATATAAGCAAATAAACATCCAAACATTTAAATATCAACCAATAGCATCCATCGAAATAAATCATCCAATAGACAATACAATTCATGGTAATTTCATAGTTATCAATGTCAGGTAATTTAATCGCAATTCAATTTCAATTTCAATTTAACTGTCAATTTAATTTTCAACGGTTAATTCAAATGACAATCTATATGACAATTAAATTTTATCAAACAACGACAAATAAAATTCATATCACTTCATAATATTAAACTAGCATAAAGATATTTAGTACGTTGTGAGCGTTATAAAACACTCACCTTGATTTCAATGTAGTTCCAGCGTTTTATTTCGAATAAAATTAAACGTGCGTTTAATTTTACCTGAAATTTTCTCTAGCTCCAAATGATTCCAATCCATTTGCATTGCGTAGTGCTCGACAGAATGATTCCAACGCAAAAAGTTTCGTCGAATTCCGACCTCGTATGGAAGATATAGCCTTTTAAAGTTAATACAATTTATAATAAAATTAATTACAATTTTTCTTTAAATTTTTACAACCTTTCATCTCAACCGTGCATCCTCCATCATCTGGCCGCACGCGCCCTTCTTTCCCATTCGCGATTTGTTCCAGGTAGCACACGCACGAAGAACCCATTGCCGTGATATTTAGGGTTGAATGCCGCAACCACCTCGCTACACGAAACTCCATCACACTACCGCCAAATCAAAGCCCTCCTCGCGAGCCACCATCGGCCAGGAGATGGTGAAGCTCGGTTGTCCCTGGGCCTCTTGATTTGCGTGCGAACGGCCGGCCTTCACGAGCGATTTCCCGTTGATTTACTTCGCCTATGATGATCTCCACCGTTGAGATCGAAGATCTCAACGTGCTCTACAACTTCTATGTTGAAGGTTTCGCGTGAATGTCGACGGATTGGGAGATCGAAGGGGATGAATTGGGTGCGTTTCTGGCCGTGGGTTCTGTTAGTGGCGGTTACGAATAGAAACCTTAGGGTTTTCTTTCTGGTTTGCAAATGAGAGTTAGGTAGGAGCTTTTATAGAAAAAATAATGAACACTATTCATCCCGGGTTTTCCGAACTCCAAACGAAGCGCAGTGACCAGCGTTTATAGTGTTTATCCCACGTTCCAGACACAATGTAATAGGTTTCAGAGGCTAATTCGATCATATGTGCGAGTTACGGAAATAACCGATCAAATTTAAATTAAACCGATTAAACGAATTTCCATGCGTTCTGGCTCGCCCCGGACAAACGGTAAATCCGATTGACACGAAATTTGAAATCTTACAATAATATCACGTTACGGATCCGATGAAACTAGTTTCGTCGAAATCCGAGACTGTTTGAAAAATGGCTATTTTAACTCGTCAATTAAATATTAAAATATTCAATTTTCACAAATTTACTTTTAATTCGATTTTAAAAGTTCTACAACATCATTCTAACTTTAATATGATAAAATAAAATTTTACAAATCATTTTTAATCATATTAAACCCGTTATTCAATTATCCAATAAATTCCAATTTTAAAATCTTATTAACTCTATTATAATCCCGATATAACTTACATTCACTTTGGAAACCAATTTGAATCATATTAAATCAAATTTCAATTATTCACCCTATTTTCATATATTAAATTTCAGTATCAAATTAATCATATCAAATTCGGAATTTAATTATTCAAACATTTGTAATATTAAATTTAAACAAATTTGGTTATTCTTAAATCACTATCTTTTGAACTATTCAAAACGAACTTATAAAATTTAACAAATTCAAATTATAGAACAACCATTTTCATTAAAACAGTTATTCAATTCCCGTTATTCAATTATTCGATAAATTCCAAATATTAAATTTAAACAATTTAATTGTTCAATATTTGACGGATTTCAATATTGAATTTTTAAATAAAAATTTCATTATCAGTCGATTTACTATATTACATCAAATGAATTCCACATTATTATTTAACTACAGTTAGAGATAATGCACTCAAGTAATATATAAACTTTCATTTCAATTTCAATTGGTTCACAAATTCAATTCGACTAACTAAATGAATAGTTAACTTAAATAATTATCACCGTTAACTTTTAATTACTTATAAGTTTATTATTTACAACAAGTGTCAAAACTACCTATTCAATACAAATTCATTCAATTACCTTTGGCTACATATTATTTCAATTGATTTGGGTTTTCATTCAATTCATAAATAATTAACTTAGATAAAATTTGTTGCATTTCATTCTAGTTATTATTATTCCAAACGAATTACAATTTTTTTTTCTAACACTAAATCACGAAATCTTATTAAATTAGCTATTTTAATTATCGAAAATTTACGGGTCGTTACACATTTGGTTGTCGAAAGCCATCAGGTGGTCATTAGAATCAATAGTGTCGTGATATTTCATAATTGGAATCTTAATATGAGATGGAATTACTGTTGACTTGATTTCATCAGCAAACAGAGCTACTCGTTCATTGTCATTCACTTGTTCATCTATAGTTATTTTCCCTTTAGCGTTTAGCATATCTTTAACAGCCTTCTCTGCTACATCCTTTAAATAAGCTTCAGCATCATGATAGCTTTTTTGATTTGGATTATATTCCTTTGAAGTTGAGCTTCCAGATTGCTCCAACGGTTTATACCGCATTCTACTTCAATGATCAGCTTTGGTTACATGATGTTCCTTCTTCTTTGATGAAGTTAAGTCGATCTTGCTCTTTCCTTCAAATGTATAAGCTTTCAAGTTCTTCCTTAGGGAGACTACTTCATATACTGTTGCTGTTTTAGCAGTTTTAGAAGATTTCTGAGAAATGACTGCTTTTATGGAGCTCTAGCATTTCTAGTAATTGTTGCTCTAAATGCCTTATCTTAGCTATATTATCATCTGGTTGTACTGGAGTTGATGATTTTCCTGGTCTAAATCCTTCTAAATTGAAGGTTAGAGTAATATTTTGCTCTAGAACTATTGTGTGTACTGCTTCCTCATCCAATCAACTAAGTCTTTTTGATTTCATTTTTGTATAATAAGTCAAAATTTTTATAATTGGTCTATATGAAAATAACATGATCGAAGGTTCGAGCCCTTCTTCTAGCGCCAATAATGTTAACAAGAAATTTTTTCAACACCTCAAAGCAAAGTTGTAGAAGTAAACAATACCTTCAAAACCCCTTTTGAGTGATTCGAAAGGGTTTTTATGCCTTCGAAGGGAACTCTTACGAAGGTATTAATTATGCTATCATAGGGAGGTTCCTTCGAGAGTAATGATATGTTTCGAAGTATGTAAAAACCTTTCGAAGGAGTCCTCTCAAAAGGGTTTGACTTTAATGATTACAAGGTGGGCCCCTTCGAAACCTCTTTTGAATGAGTCGAGAGGTTCTTTATGCCTTTAAAGGAACTCGAAACATAATATATATATATTAAATAAAAGGCGGATTTAATATGCTATGGAATCACATCTTGGATTAATGATGCAAGTCCAATCGATTCGATAATTTTGAATTATCATCATCACGTCACTTTAGTGTCGCATAGGCTTTAGACATGATGATAATATGCTTCAAAATCAAGATATCTGAGCAAACTCCATGGCATTGCATATGCCAAATAAGTGTTAAGAAGACAAGTGTGTATCATGTGCAATTGGCCATTGGACAAGCTAATGGCCGAAATGATCACCCTCATATTTAAAATCAATATTAGATCCATGCATCCTCTCATTTTCATTTATCATGAATGGATTACAAGTAGTAGAGTTTTTCCCCCAATTTGATTAGGGTTACAAAATTTTGATTTGGCTAAGAAGCGAAAAGAAAATTCAAGAATTCAAAAATCGGTTCAGAAGTTAGACCCCCATGGTTTTTATAGACGTGGTTTGGACCCTTCCGCATCCATCCTTTCGAAGCTGTCGAAAGGTCTCTTTTCCCACCATTCGCACCCATCCTTTTGCCTACATTCTCCCGTCTTTATCAAAAGTAGGCTAGTGGAAAATGTTGATTCGATAGTATTGCTTTTGGGTACTTCTAGAGCCTTTCGACATCATCGAAAGGTATGCTTCCATTAGTGGCGAATGAGTCATGGTACATCATTATGCTTATTGAATATAAGCAGAAGCACTTTTAACTTTTCATCTCTTTCGAAACCTCTTCATTGTTGTTAAGATCTGGTACTCTCATGATAATTTGCCGCCTAAATGAGTGAGGAAGGGTTTTTGGATGGTTTCAAATGGGTTTAATATTGACGAAAGGACCTGTGCGAAAGGTTGTTTGTGATGAAGAAGGCTTCTTGGTGGTCAGGTAATAGTTGCAGAGGGTGGCTTTCGAAACTAATCCCCTTGATTAATGTGAAACCCCTATCTTCTGATGCTTGAGGAAGTATTATTAGTCACTGTGTAATGTTCCTTGTACTTGTACATCTATGCTTTCAGAAGGGTTGTTTCGGTAATATGTTCTTCTGTGGATGGTAAACAGCGGCGAGACCAACTGTTTCGAAGAATTCGATGCATGCGCAGAAGCTTGTTATTTGATACCTTCAGAAGGAATTTTTAACACATTCAAAACTCCTTTATGCATGCGACAACATCTTTTATAAAAGGATCTGAAGAGAAAAGGGTAGCCTTACCCTTTTTTGACTCCTTCGAAAGCCCATATTTCATTTAATACTTGTAGGAGCATCAAGTGCTTATGACACCAATCTAACCTCTTCGAAAGCTATTCTAATGCCTTCGAAACACCACTTTTGAACCATAGCGAAACCCTTCTTTTCATTTCTTATGAAGCTTTAACAATACTTTCATAGGCCTTCTTTCATACCTTCGTTCTTAAGTGAGCTTTATGGTTAACATTACCTAAACGTGACGGCCATTTCACAATTATGGAATAAATCGACGAACATTAAGAAAAGAATGGCAGTCGTTGATGATGGCACGAGGAAAGAACGTTGAAAAACTGGTAGGTGACAAAACGAAAGGGTAAAAATCAAAAAATTGGTCCGACTCTTATCGACATCAAATACTATTGAAATTAGGGTTAAGTAGAGAAAGAGAGGAGGCTAAAACTAAAAATTTGTTAAGAGTAAAAAAAATGTGACACTTGAACTTTGAAAACACGTGGCATAAGATCATTGGTTGAAATTGGAGGGCTTCGGAGCTCACCATTCCCTACTCGATTTTACTATTATAGAATAGATAATTTGAGTTAAAATTAACTAGACTTTGAATAATTTGTGTAAAATAATCATTATAAATAATTATATGAATGAATTAAGACTAATAGTATTGTGAAAAAACTATACATATGAATATGAGGCAATAAATAATTTGTATAAAATCCATGTAACGTTATTTTCATAAATTTGTATACAATTCAAATTGTTTATAAGAAAAATGGCAAGTTATATATATGATCCTCAAATAAAATGTTTTAGTTTAAAATTGTATAAATTAGTACCGGAAATAACAAATTAGAATAAAATGGAATTTTCGAAACGAAACCGAAATTTAAAAATCACCGATGACCAAAACAGAAACGGAAAGCGCAGTTTTAAACCTTAATAATAGAATAAAAAAATTATATTAAACCAAAATTTTCTATTTGTTTTTATTGATTTATCTATCATTAGCGAATATGATAATTACCAATTTCATCCGTATTCATGGGTATCTGTATATGAGTTCAGATGTAGATGCAGGATTATCCACATTCGAAAGTATCTGTTGACATACGTATTTGAAACGATAACAGATCAACCTACATGTTTAACTTTATGATATAAATCACTAAAAAAATTATATTGTTTGGTAAGTTTGAACCGAATTTAGTGTATATATGCAACACATTGTTGCTTGCACTAAGCTCATCTTTGTCACATTGTATTGAAGTGGTACACAACTATCAAATGATGTGCATAGTGATAAAAAGGATGAAATTAAATTAAACAATATACAGAATAGATATAGTACAAATTTAAAACATGGATTTACCTACGCATAATAAAAAACAAAGTAAAAGAGGGTAGCTAAATGAATTTTCACGAACTAGCAGAGCAGTTGTCGTATTTCCTTTTTCCTGCATTTATTCGGAGTTTTGGTGGCCGCCACATCTGAGGGAATGGAATCATCACCGTCTTACTATTAATAGCATTGGAAACTTCATCAGTCCGCTAAATTATTATTTGATAACACTAGTTTGGTGTAGTCCCAAGTTTTACTCTTATAATAGGTGGAACATATATATGCATGACTACAACACTGAAAATAGAGTATAAAATAACATATCCTTTTCATGCGAGATTTCTTTTTAGTCTGTATTCTAATCACGGTGGCTGTAGAACTATGTGATCTATTAATAACCATAACCGAGGTCTATTGAAAGCAGTTTTTAATTACTTTGATTGATTATTAACCTATTCACACAACTGTGAGCCATCTCCAAATGTGTCTTTACCGCCATCCAGGTGAAAGCGATGTGACTTCTACTGGAAAATAAATGAGGTATCTCCAATAGTTCAAAAGATGAAAGAATCAATTACAATTTGTTAGAAATGAGAAATGGTCGAACCGAATATCAGCCTCCATGTATATTACTTAATGATTCAGGTATTCAACCAAGTATACATGGGCCGCATTACATTCAAGTCCAATATAAGAAAATAATGCTCTATAAAGCCGATGGCAAATAATGAACAGTACCGTATTGTATTAATCATCTTTTGAATAAAAAGGAGAACTGGAAAAAATCATTTTTCTTTCAATTCATTTATGTAATTCTTTCTACAAGTCATTTCTACAATTCCATAATCCTTTACATGGTATCAGATCCAAATTAAGCCTAGCAGCATTTATATCAAGTTTTGAAGAAAATCAAGGCCTTACCATCAAAAGCAGGATCATTCAAATTAAGACATCATTAGAACGTTCTCATCATTTGACATCTTGATAACCCATCAGGTACATACTCATCACTTGGGTTTTTACTGAATTTGCTTATGAAAAAAGGTGCCATGCCAAAGAAATCAATCTGATTTCCGGATGCAACGAGTTTTCATAAAGAAAATACGTAAATTCTCAAATAAGAAGATTCAAAAAACAGAAAACCGAAACCAAGAAACCAATCAAAAGCAAAAAGAAAGCAATTGCGTCACCAAGAACTCACCAGAACTCATTTATCACTTGAGTTTGGGTGGAACTAACCTATTCACACTACCGTTGAAGCAATCTTACATCAGCAAGTATCTGAATCATCAAGGTTGATTGTCACTTTGTTTTATCATCATGGCTGAAGGAGACAACACTACAACAAATTTTGAAATTATAGCTAATTCTCAATAGCAGACCACGGTAGCCACTGAAAAATTGATCAAGACTGTCATCAGTTCACAAAGTTAGTTAATCACCATACATCTTGAAGAAGACAATTATCTTCTATGGAAACTTGATATGGCCTTGAAGAGTTCATCCTTGGTACTATTCCTATCCCACCAAGATTTATCATTGATTCACAAAGCAAGATGGTCTGTAACGAAGAACATACAAAGTATTACAGGCAAGATAGGGTTCTTGGCTACTATCATCCATCAACACAAATCTACTATCTCAAGTAATAAGTTGCAAATCTGCTAATGAAATATAGATTACAGTAGAAAGAATTTCAAAATAAATTTGCTGCAAGGGTTATGCATTACAAAAGACAATTACAAAATATCAGTAAAGGTAATCATACAATGAGGGATTACTTCTCACAAATCAACAATATATGCAACTTTTTGGAAGCTGCAGGGCACAAAGTGTCAGAAACTAAAAAAAACTGACTATTTTGAATGGACTTAATAATTAATATGAAGCAGTTGTATCATCTGAACCAACTCTACCATTTATATAATATGTTCATGCAATCTTACTTGCACATGAGGCAAGAATTGATCACAAGAAGCCACAAGATACAGATTTATCAATCAGTTATGCATTTAGTTCCAAAAACAAAGGTCAAAATTCCAACAAACAAGGCTAATCCTATCAAAGAGGGGGCTATTCTAATAGATCAATGGGTAGAGGGAGATGGAATAACATAAATAGTAGACCAAAGTGTCAAATATTTGAGGAACTTGGCCATACAGCAATGAAGTGCTATTTCAGATTTAATGCCAGTTATGTGCCTAATCAGAATCCAAATAACCAAAGAGGTGGCAGTCTCAGTGTCAACATGACTCAATTACAACAAGAAGTTAGTATTCAATTAAATGGAAATGCTGTAACCATTTAGAATATAATCACGACCAGAACACATTCAGAATAGGAGTTGGTACCTAGACTTAGGAGTAACCAACCACATAATAAGCAATCTTGACAACTTAAATTTTGGCAACAAAGAGTACAGAGGTAAACAATCAATTTGCATGGGAAATAGCGAGTCTATTAATATCACTCATACTGGCAATGCATCTATTAAAGGTGCAAGACAGCTGTTCTTAAATAATTTATTAAAAGTACCAAAGATAAAGAAAAATCTCATGAGTGTATCACAATTTACAAAAGATAATAATGTCTATTTTTAATTCTATCCCAATTATTGTCTAGTTAAAGACATACTTACTAAGAAAATTCTCTTGTAGAGTGATGTATTAAGAGGATTATATAGATTCAATCTAATAAACTATAGCAATTCTAGAAGAAAACAAAAATGTTGTAACATGGTTGAAATTGCTCAATCAGAAAGAAATGGAAGTGTATTTGATCTATGACATTATAAACTTAGCTAGCCAAATACAAGTGTAGTCAAACAAGTACTTCGTGAAAATAAAATTGTGTTTGATGATATTTCTTTTCCATATGTTTGCACTTACTGTCAAATGGGCAAAAGCCATAAGTTAGCATTTAGTGATTCATTAACTAAAAGCAAACTGGTCATCACGTTAAAATTATGCAATCTAAAGGTGGTACTGAGTACAAAACACTCAGTGGTTTTCTCAATAAAAAGGAAACAGCTCATAGAACTACATGTCCCTACACATCAGAACAAAATGGTTTGATTGAGAGAAAACATAGACATTTATTTGAGGTAGGCTTAACTTTATTTGCACAAGCATCTCTACCATTAAAGTTTTTTCCTGATTCCTTTGACACAGCTGTATATCTAATCAATATGTTACCCATAAAGGTTATTAAAGGAATTAGCCAATTGGAACAATTGTATGGAATTAAACAAGATTATCATAGTTTAAGAACATTTGGATGTCTATGTTTTCCCTGCTTAAGACCATACAATACTAACATATTGAGTTTTAGATCAAGGCCATGCACCTTTTCAGAATACAGGACAAATCAGAAGGGTTATAAATGTCTTAATGACAGGGGTAAAATCTTCATAAGAAGGCATGTTGTAATAGCCTGCCTTTTTGGACGTTTTAAGCAGACACACACGTCAACTCAAACCATACAAAAGGGGATATTGTATTGGGGTAAATAAGAAAAAGGAGAGAAAGAAACAAATAAAAAAGAATCTCGCAGCGGAATGACAAAATATAATAATCAAATAACAGTTCATGAAGCTGTTTACAATACATTTGATTATACTTATACAATACAAAATAAGATACACATATCAGAGATAAATGAATAATGCCGCAGAACAATATGAATGCAGTATAATAAATATAGTAAGTAATAGTAGTACAAATCTTCGTCTTCGTCCTCCAGAAATAAGGTCTTCAAATCCTGAAATGCTCAGGCTGACCCGAGCGAATTGAAAAGACAAAACACTCGAGTCAGAACTAAAAAGATAATATGTAAGTTAAATCAATGGTAAATACGAGTGGAACGACGTCAGAGACGTTTACGGGGTTTGACATCTCCTATCCAGTGTCTAACGTGAGTGTAATAACTTAAGAGATGTTCGGGATTCCCATCTCCTAAGGATCCGTTAAACTATCTACTATGTAGTACAATACGCTATTATAATATGTCTACAGTAAAGTAAAAGTATTAAAATAGCGTTAAGGCGTTACCTATATCCCCCTTAACATATTTTTATATATTCTCATAGTCTATACAGTACCGTAATTCCTCAGTAAATTGGAGGGCTATCAGAGGGCACTCCATAGGTATGGTACAAAACAAACTCGTAGAAAACGTTCTAGGGCATGTGAACACGACACTCGAGGGAATGACATGGTAGATATACAAATTGCGAATCTAGACTGGTGGTAACGCATAGCAGCTACTACCACCCACCTCGGACACACGCCCAAATCAAAATCAAAGGGTGGCCACCAAATCAATCACAAAGTAATAGAATAGTATCGAAGAAATGTGCCCGATAGGAGGAATGACCTCACTTGGCCTGGCATGGCTCCTATTTTAGTCACATCTATGTCGACTCACGGGGGTCTGGGTCACGTCATACCTATACAGAATAAGTTCCCCAAACTATCCTACTTCATTTCTGGAATCTTCACCATGTACACAATTGTTAAAGTGTTTTTCGGTATTAGCAGAGAGTATGACAATATCTGATACCGATCTCTCTAACAACCAATCTCTTATTACGCACCGGATGGTTCTTTTACGTTTCAAAAGTCAATTCACAATTTGTATCAAAATATCATATTCAATTCCAAAACATATCTCCTTTGAAATCATATTTACTTCAAACCATATTCACTTTCAAATCATATCGTTTCAAAATCATAATTTCTTCCAAAAATCATATTCCCAAAATAGGTTAAATCCTTACTTCAAATTCATCATATTCAATTAGTTATAACTTTTAAATCTCAACTTAGGTTATAATATCATTTAACCATATTCTCTTTCAAACCAATGAATTGAATATAAACACTTCTACTTTACTTAGTCTGGAAATTTAGAAAATAGTTTAAATAATTATAAATAGTTAAAATAGTCATAAATAGTTAACATACTCTAAAATAGTTTAGTTATAAATTAAAGATACAATTAAATTGACTTAAGATAGTTAAATAATTTGAAATAGATTAAATTTAATTAAAATAGATTAAATGGATTTAAAATAGATAAATTAGATTTAAAATAAGTTAAAATGGGTTAATTAGTTTAAAATAAATTAAGTGGTTTAAAATAGATTAAAATGATTTAATATAGTTAATATAGGTTAAATTAGTTTAATAGTTTGAAAATCTTAATAATTAGAGTTTTTAAAATGGTATATTTTTAAAACAATTTATATTAACACATGAAAATGAAATTTATATCAACGTCCAGCTCAACAAAACCCTACCCACGCAAACTCGTACGCGAACACAGCATAGCCGCCGCCATACGGGTTAGCCACTGCCGCTAGGGGCGCCACCACCACGAACGCTCGCTAGCATCGTGCTCCCCGCTCCAGGCCGATCTCCCTCATGCCCAAGATGTGACGTGCGACCCCCTTAAGCACGTGCGCCGCTACCTCCCGTGAACCCTAATCGAATTATCACCGATGATCTAGCCACTGACATGCACAATAAACCACTCCGATGAACTTCGCGTGTCACTCTCCACCCAACCATACCCTCAGTTCGACGATCCATCGTCGTTGATCATGACGTGATGAAATGTCGAAAATCAACATCTAATTTCCGGCAACATAGAAACCCTAATCGGAAAATGAACTGCAGATTCAACCTACGCTCGTCGAGAGCTTCAAATCGATATATTATTTGATATATTTTGAGGAGTTTAAATTTTGGAATTCAATTTTGAATTGAATTGAGGGTTTTTGGTTTTTGTTTGTCTGCCATTGGAATGAGGAGTCGAGAAGGAAATGTACGTACATGAAAATGAAATTAAGAAATAATCTAGGGTTTATAAAGAGCTATTTATAGGCATAGCTGAAATAGAAAAGAATGGACCAGATCGATTTGGATTCGAACGATAAACGACCGGAAAGCCCGTTTTGCCTCCGAAACGAAAATGGGTCATCCCATATATCAAAATAGACATTTTCGAAAATTTTAAACTCAATGGAACAGGTTCCAAGTCCTAATTCCATCGTATGAAGAAGTTAGCTTAAAATCAGCTTATTTTATATTGATTTTAATTAAATTGAATTCTAGGCGTTTCGAGCCCGTACGATCAAATGACAAGTCCAATCGCTACGAAACTTGAAATCCTACAATAATTCATCGTTTCAGATCCAATGAAACTAGTTTTGTTGAAATCCGAGTCAGTGGCCAAAATGGCTATTTTCACGTTAATTAAATAAATTAATATTAAATTAATTAAATCACATTTTTATTTCAAATTTAATAACTAAAAAATTCATCATTTTTGGTTGCTTGGACATTCATAATAATTTAAAGTAAACTTACGTATCAATTCCATTGTTAATTATTTCAATAATTACAGTGTTCAACTGCAACTACATTAATCCAATTAATTAAAATTAAATTTCAATAAACTGTTTTGATTTGATTTTAGACTTTATATTCAATCAATTATTACCCAAATAACATAGTTAACATTGTCTTATATTTCAATACATTAATGTCTTCCAATTTCCATCTTTTATTAGTATCAACTACTCTATTTAATTATGTTGAAATTTTGTCACTTATACACATTAAATAAAAATTTACTATCCCAATTCATTTATTTATCTTGGTTTCAATCTTTTATTACATCAGTTGTTGTCTTGCACTTATAATGACCTTCCCAAACATTTTATTACATTATATATATTCAACATTTCATCTTACTTTCCACTAAAGCAATCTTTAATTATATTTAATTGTAATAAATTCACTTATTATAATTTCAATTCCAATAATTTGGTCAAACTTGATTCCAATTCTTTTTATTCAAATTAATAGTCATATTATGATTAAAACTTACATTGGTTACATCTTATTGAATTAATATTATACAATGATCAATTTAACCTATATTAACTGCATTAATTAAGTGAATTAATTGCAATTGATTTCCAATTTTCATTTAAGAGATCAACTAAATAGGTAACATATAATTATTTTCACCATTAACCTTAGTTACATTTATAAGTTTATTACTTACAACCAAATGTTATAATTACTTACCTAACACTGATTTTAATCAGTTCTCTTTAATTACATTATTTCATTAATTAATTCAATATTACATTTGTTTTCCTATATTCTATTTATAATCAAATATAACATTTACATTATTTCATTTATTGGAATTTCATTCCAATTGTTAAAAATTAGCTTTCATTAACATTGTTACATTTCATTTTAGTATTCATTTCATTGTTGAATTACAATTTTTTTCTTTCAATACTAAATTACCAAAATCTCATTAATTTATCTAATTTAATTTATCGAAAATTACGAGTCATTACACTCTCCCCCACTCAAAACTTTTCGTCCCCGAAAAGGAGAAAGGAGGGAAAAGAATGAATCAAGGAATCAATATATCTTATTCAAAATATTAAATTTATAAAAAAATAAATTTACAAAATTAAACAATTTAAATAAGATATATCAATTTATAAATAATTAAATCTTTTATATTCAAATGAGTAAGAGTTTGAAAACATTTCACAAAATTTTCTAAGTCAAAAATTTATGGAAAATTTTCGGTAGAGTCTCCTTTGTACGGAGAGGTCTGGGAGAAATAATAATATCAAAAATAACTATATATATCATAATTTTCAAAATAATATATCCCAACAGTGGAAAAACAATATAATATCTCTAGAAAAACCATAATCCGAGAACGTACCTATTTGTCGGGCAAATAACACTTATTTTATGAAAGCAATAGCAGTAGCCATTGCTTCCATAAACCTGTATTCCACTTATATAATCCAAAGAGGTTAATACTTATATAAGTGGAATATTTATATTGCTTCAATTTATAACAAACAAATCATAACAACATTCACTTGTAAACAACATACAACAAGCACTTGCAAACAGGACTATACAATCATCACATGCAGTTAAAGAAATCAACCATCAATCCATAGTAACCAAAACAAATGATTTGTTAGGGTTTAGGCACTTTTAATCGCGTAGAATGACAAATAAACTATTAAGTATACCATCTACTCAATAGTCTTAGATAAAACTCAATAGGTTATTCATACATCCTAAAAATTTGAAGTATCTTTTCCCAAACAACCCAACCAAAACAAACAACAAATTCCAAACATTATTTTGAGTTCATTCTTATAAATTTCCTTTCACAAAATTTATTATTTAAATTTTCCATTCATACAATGATCATTTCTTTAATTTCCATTATTTATTTACATACATTATTACATTTTCTTGCATATGTTACTCATATATAATTATTTAGACATATGTAAATCATTTATTAAAGGACTATAGAGGTTTCTTAGTAATTAAATTCACAATCATTCATCCAACACTTTTTTTCATTTACTTTCCTTCATTACTTACAAAATTTATTTTTCTACATTTATTCATATAATGAAAATTTCCTTTCATTTCTTGATATTCATTTCTTACATAAATTATATCCATTCAATTGTTTATAATAATCTATGATTTCATTATTCAAGTATTACATACATTTTGTTGCGGTTTAGTTTACATTTATAAATTTATATACTTGATTTCCTTTAGACCATAATATTCATTAGTGTATAAGTTCATACTTAAGTTTCTTTACTCTTTAATTTACATTCCTTTCATTATATAATGTCATTGAACATTAAATCTATTTTCTGAATCATTTCAACTTTCCTAAAGTTATAACCATTTACTTTCAGTATTCATCTTTTCCACTTATTTTAATTATAAATAACTTCAAACATTTACTTAAGTTTATAATCATTTATTTATAATACTCATTTTTCTATTACATTTTATTTAGTAGTATTTCAATTATAACTTAAGTTTATAATAACTATGATATCAAAATTCTTATTTATAAAGTAATTCTATTAAACAGTTTCATTACTTTAAGTTTTACTTGTATAATATTCCATTACATTTTCTTATTAAACATTACAACTTTTAGTATTTTGGCAAGTTATATATATATATATATATATATTTAAAGAATGCAATTGAAAATTACACAAGTTTATCTTATTGGATTTTTAATTAGTAGAAATCTTCAATAGTTACATCCCTTTAAATTTTTTATATCCTTTTACTTACAGGTTACAAGCTTCAAATATCTTGTATATTTCATTTTATAACTTAGTATTTAATTTCTTATTTTCATTTTAGAAGTTCCAATTATTAAGCGGTCAAAATTTCATTTCATTTCAATAATTAAAATCTCTAATTCATAGAAATTTAAGAACTAAATGTCAGATTCCATTTAAAATCATTTAAACAATATACATATCATATCTTTTTTATATATCAAATCATATTTAGAAATAAAATTTAATATTTATTTATCAAAAAAAATGTGTAGTAAACTACTACAGCAGCCTTCCTACGTTGAAACTCGAAAATGAACATCGATGATGCATGCACTTATCACCGAAATTATTTTCCAGTGATAGAGAAGGGAGTATAAAACTTATTTCTTCCCAAGATTTCTTTAAAACATTTCCTTTAAATTATATTGAAATATTTATATCAGAAAATACTTCCAAATACTACTAGCATTGTATTCCAAAATCTTTTGAAAGAAATTTTCAAAAATCCCGGAACTTAAGTTCTAAAATTCCAATTTATAATCATTTCACTTATAAATTTTATTTTTTTGATCAGTATTTATAAAATTTCACTATCTAGCAACCAAATATATTACAACCAAATATATCATTTATAAAATTACTATTTTATATACAAAAATATATAATAGGCAAAATATTTCATTTACCTATATTTCAAAACAAATATTGTGTCGGTCCGCCCTATTAATTGTTTAGAAATCCCTATCGATGTCATAGCTTCCTATGCACCAACCAGAATTTATAAATACAAAACGAGACAAATTAACACAATACAAAAACCTTTTATAACACGAAAAAATACGCTCTCTTGTATATATAAACTCAACGACTCATTCTAGGGTATTACTACCCTATTTAAAATGAGTCAGACCCCACAAAGCTACGGTTATCGTTAAACCAAAGCTCTGATACTAAGTGTAACTGTAACGACCCACTATTTTGGACCATTCAAATCGACAATAATCCACACATGTCAGACTTGAATAATTCAAAATAATAGATTGTAATAAAATTTAGAGCAAATAAAATCATTCACAGAATCACAGATACAGAAATATCAGAGTAACTCGCAGCGGAAATAAATACCATAGTAGTTCATGAAGCTACTATATACATACTCTCAAAACATATACAAAATCTCATAGTAAAATAGATAAAATACAAGTCAGGATACATAAACAACAATACAGAGACAGATACCGAGTAGGAACTAACTGGAATAGGTAGACGAATAGATAGACAGATGAGCTCCAGCAAAACTCGAGCTCCAGAAGGTGAATCCAAAGCTGTGATTCCCAGGCTGACCCGAGCATAAAGTAAAACACAAACACTCGAGTCAGGACATACATACTTATATAATGTAAACCAACTCAAGTGAACTGTAATAGCAATGCATAATAACTTAAAGGATGCTTGGGATCTCCCATCCTTTAAGGATCAGTCAAACCATCAATTAAGTAGTAATAAACACTATCCTAGAAATATCCATATTAAAGTAAACAATGCAAATATCAGTGTTATTATGACTAGGGTAGCGTAGAGCTGCAGTAACCGCTCACCTCTAGCCACACTCTTAAAATCAAAGGTGTGCATCAAACAATCATAAGGAAATCACATTACACACAAAGCAGTGTACCGTGGTTATAAATTTCAAAATGATTTATAATTCCGAATTAAAAATCATTCATTTAAACCATTAAAAAGTGTTGTCATTATTCCTTCAAATCAAATATTCAATTCCCAAAAATTTAGCCTTTTCTAAGTTCATTTATTCAGTTAAACACTTCAAATAAACTTCAATTTAAACCATTTTCAACTTATAAAATTTCATATTTTCCACTATAAAAATGGTCATTTAAATACCCTTGAACTTATGATTTTTATATAGTAAATTTCACAAATAAATATCAATAATTTCACTTATTAAATTCAAGTGTACAAATTTCCCATTCTTTACCTTTTAACAATTATTTATCACTTAAATTTCAAATTACCATTCCATACATTAAACTAAATTTCCCTTTTATTTAATTTACTTAAACTTCCATTTAAAAATCAAATCTCACAATTCCAAGTCAAGTTAAATTCCAAATTTCCATTTAACTATCCATTTATTTAACATTTTAAACTAATTACATAAATTCAAAATACACTGTAAGTTGCTTAACTTTATTTTACAAATAACTTAATATTTTCTTTTACTTTATATTTATCTAATTCATACATCAATTATATTAATTACCAAGTTGAGCTTATAATTACATTTTTACTTAAATTCCCATTTTTAAGTTAAATCAAACTTTCACACTACAACTCAAACCATCTATTAACTTATACCATTTAACCATTTTTTTTTGAAAATCACTGCTTAACCATTTTAAATCCAATATAAGTCAAATTTCATATTTTTTTTCTTTCTTTCATTTACAATACATGAAATTTATAAGAAAACATATTTTGAAATCAACCACGGGTCGGGATAATATTTCACACCTAAATCAAGTGATACGAAAATTATCATTTAAATCCGCAATCAGTAAAATTTTCGGGTTTTGATTATTTCAAACCCGAAATCCCAAGGCAAAAAATAAAAAATAAAAAATCACTCAGGCCTATCATTTCAGCCCATAATGATTTTTCCCTATTCTAAAGTCCGTTCGGGTATGTATCATTTCAACCCATAAAGATTCTATTCTACAGGGAACTTGCAGTGTGAGAAACAGAAACAAATACAAATTATAACAGAATAAAACATAACATATGATGAGACAAGTTATTATAGGGTTTAATATCATATAATCAACATCACAGGCAGGTATAACATAATAATATAAATCAACAGATTCACATGGGATCAATTAACTAATTAACAAATCAAAACACACAAAGGAATTCCAGAAAGCACGATACAACTTTTGATTTGAGTGGAGAGAGAGAGAGAGCCAAGATAACCTGTATATGACATTTTAAATAAACAATTATAAATATAGATTCAACACAAATATAACTTGAAACAAATTGGAAATTTGAATAGACAAAAGAGACAAAAGGCTTAACCATGCTTTCAAAACACAAATGCTTGATCTTGTCTCAACTTTTGCTCAGCCATGAAGGTCATAGGCTCGGCCATGATGATTAATTTGAGGGACAAGGCTCGGATTTGGCTCACTAATACATGACTAGGCTAAGGAGATGAAGAGTTTGGGGTTACAAGTGGAGGAATACAAAGGAACAAGGCAAAAGGAGGTTTTTATGTACATTTTAGGCTCGGCCAAAGGTCCATTAGGGCTCGACCTAGGCATCTAAAGGTTGGGTTAGATGTGGTGAGTGGTGTGGTGGTCACAGCAGCAAGTGGTGGCGGTGGCTAGGGGTGTGGCCGTGGCAAAGATGAAGGGTATGATGTATTTGTAGGCACGGCTAGGAACTTTTGGAGGAGATCTTCAATGTTTTGAGGTGTTTGGTTCCTATGGTGGTCATGGCCCCTACTGGACAGAGGAGATGGTGGTGGTTGAAGCCGTGGACGATGAGGAGGAAGGTGATGTGGTGGTTGGTGGAGAAGGTGAAGGATATGGCTGAGCATAAGCATGAAGAAGCAAGGCAATTTTCAATGGAAAATTAATAAAAAGAAGAGGAAAAGATTAGAAAATTTTTAAGAAGCTATTACCTTTGCTTTCAGATCTGAAACCTTGCGTGATAAGTGAGATAAGAAGAGATGTTTTCACATGAATTTCATAAAGAAAAAGTAACGGTTATCAAAGAGAAGTTATGGTATGAAATTAATGGGTGGAAAGATAAGAAGGCAATAAATCAGAACGTAAGGCATGCCTTTAATTAAAAATAGGTAACATATCTTCAATTTGATTTGTTTTCCATCTATTTAATAAAATATATGCTAAAGAAATAATTCAATAAATACATACCATTTATATAAACACTATATAAATAAATAAGAAAACGGTTATAGAAACGTATAAATTAATTGTTATTTATATCTTTGTATGTTACTTAATTTACAAAGTATATATCCAAATTAAATGAAATAAAACGGAAAAATGTTGTAAATATATACATAAAATGTAATGCTACATATATGTATACACACAATTATCATATGATATATCAACAAAAAATATTACTTATATTAATTAAAATAAACATTTAAAGGTATGCCATTTTAAAATAATAACGTGTATATATATTTGAAATTTCTTTCCAAGAAATAAATAGGGATCTAAATACTTATCCATTTGATTAATAAATGAATGTATAAATAAGAAAAATAATGTAGAGATAGATATTATGTAGAATAAATAAATAGTTTTAGGAAAAGTAGGAAATAAATAAAGAAAATACTTTATTTAATGGAAACTAGAATTAAAGATTGAAAACAATATATAATCAACATTTGACCATTATAACTAGATTTAAAAATGTTTTAAAAATAAAATATATGCATAACATATCATGTCACACAAATTAGAACATGATTTTACAAACAAACATATTATTTATACAAGTTTAAAATAAACAAATTTGTTAAATAAAACAATTTACGCACAATATTGTAAAAAACACAACTTTCACAATATTAATCCGATTTCAACGAAAAAAAAGCAGTATTCTTGAAATTAAATCTATTTTCATAATAAAAGATAAAATTCAAAAAATTAAAATATTTAAATTTTAAATTTAAAAGTCAAAGTTTGACCATTTTGACCAGAATCCACTTTTTTGGAAAATATTCTATTTATTCATGTTTAGAATTATAGTTCACATACAAATCAAAATTTATATTTACAATAACAAAATTTATTCATTTTAATAAATAAGATAAAGTTTTTAAATCAGGAATTTCAGTTAACATAATTAACATATAAAATTAAAATAATTACAAAATACATGGTTGTTACACTCTCCCCCACTCAAATCTTTTCATCCTCGAAATGGAACGAGGTACGGAAAACATAGAAAAAAGACAGAATGAAATAGGATTAAGATAAGATGACAAGAAGATTGAAATTATATCTGATAACTGTTGTTATAGATAAGTTTAACAAGGCGGAGAATAGGAATAACTAGAAGGGAAAAATAGGTTGAAAGACAAGGATGAACCATTATTTTAAAGCTATATAAATTTGAATTATTTGGAAGGCTAAAATAATTGATCAAAATATCCTTTATACAATACTTTATCAAAATACTTTTATAACTCGATGCCTTAACAAGTTTATCCTCGTTCCTGCAGGCTCTGGCTATGCCTTGATCAGGCACAAAGCTAGGATTCTCTAAGTACTTAGTAGACTTGTTTCAACACCCAGTGAAAATATTGGAATTTTTTTAAAAACAGATATGAAAAGTACAATCCAAACAAAACAATCAAACAAAACATGTCAATCATGGATCGTGGATACGCAATGGTTATGCCTGGATCCCCCAGGAAACATCCGTACCCATAGGCTGGCTACCGCAGCCCTACGATTACGCCATGAAGACTGGTAGTACCACAAATACACAATGGTTATGCCTGGATCCCCCAGGAAACATCCGTACCCGTAGGCTCTCTCAGCCCCTGCTGATTACGCTACCAAGCGACCCAATAGATCGTAGATACACAACGGGGTTCGACCTGCCCGGTCAGGTCGTAGGGGTCTAGGGGGTAGCGCCCCCGGCGGGGTGCGTGGTGCGGGGCAGCGCCCCATCCAAAACGGTACGTTTTATTGACTGTTTAATTCAAATTCAACAGCCAACGACAACAACCGTTAGAAGCACGGATATATTTGCTAATTACTTCAAATTTTTACAAAATGGAAAATAAGCAGGATTGAGAAAATAATTAAAAGCTCTAATATGACATGAATATATTTGCACAGCCCAACTGACCCATCAAGAAGCATGAAAAAACAGCAGTAAAATGAACATATGATCTAAGAGCAAGGGTAAAACAGAAATTTCGTGTTCAACGCAACAATATCCTAAACCTAAACCTATCGCCTCATCTAACTTTTCACTTCCTGCCTCTTCTCTTTTTGTTTCCCTCCTCTTAGCGTTTTGTTCTTCTTATCTTTTGGTTTCCCTCCCTAAATTTTCTGTCCCTTCGCTTCTCTTTGAAGATAAAGCTTTCTTCCTACTTCGAAAGTAATTCCCAACTTCTACTCCAAAGATTAATTCACCGCTTCACTCAATTGCTGCTTAAAAAAATCATGCCTTGAAGTCAGATCTCACAGCATCAAATCAGATCCGCCTACCTTCATCGTCACCAAAGAAGAGAAACGCATTGCCTTAATTTAAGACTGCCCCCATGCTTGAAAATCTTAGTGGATTCGAAGTTCGCATCGATCTGTTTCCTAAAGTGCCATGCCAAAATTTGTGTCTGGAGTATCATTGCCTGCTATTGAGTTGAATGAGTTCGTAAAGATGGTGGCTCGAACGTGTGATGCTAAGATCTAAAATAAAAAGCACGCAGCTTGATTTAAATCAGTTCCTCATTGTTGCTACTGAAGTTCGAAGACGAAATTTCGCTTTAGGTCTAGGCTCTTGCTGAAGTCAGATCTAAAATTAATCGTTAGGTGAGGTATATATTTGTTAGTATGAAATAATAAAGTAATATTGACATGAATATATGATGACCATGTTTGGTCGGGCCGAAATGCTTAATTGTTAAGTAATCTAGAGCTACTCGTGCCTTCATTCGTGGTGAATCTGAAGAGAGTGCCATGCCTGAATGCTTTGATTGCATCGATCTGTATATATTTTTCGTATAAATACCTCATTAAGTGCCATCTTTCTTTAGATTTGATGCCGCCTGGATTAAAAGATTGGTCGGGGCGTATTTGCATATTATCCATCTCTTTATCGTTGAAAATGGAGAATAGGCCTACAAATGAATGTGAACGCCACGATTCCATAAATAATTTTCTACGTATTAGGTACTGTGTTGCATTTATAAATCAACTCCAACTTCTGTTGTACCTTCATAGCAACAATGGCTTCTTCATTCTTTGTATGCTTTCCTACTATCCTCATAGCATTCTTTATAGTGCTGGGATCTTCTTCAGCCCAACTCAATGTCAACTTTTACTCATCCTCATGCTTAAGTCTACTGTCCACTATCAAACCAGTGGTCCAATCTGCAATTTGTAGCGAGAACAGGATGGGTGCTTCTCTCCTTCGCCTCTTCTTCCATGATTGTTTTGTTAATGTACATTTACTATGTTCATATTTGCTACTAACAAGATAGGCACTGTCATATGTTATATGATTACATTTACATTGCATATATGTTTATCACCCAGGGGTGCGATGGATCATTGCTTCCTGATGACACTAAGAATTTCATTGGTGAAAAGAGTGCAAACCCAAACAAGAACTCTGCAAGAGGATTCGATGTCATTGACAAAATAAAAGCAGCAGTAGAAAAAGCATGTCCTGGAGTTGTATCTTGCGCTGATATATTAGCCATCGCTGCAAGGGACTCAGTAGTCGCAGTAAGTTGTTACTAATAACAGTAATAGGTTATACACACACACTAGTTCTTCTAAGTTAACATAAACATGAATATCTTTTTTGTTTTTGGCGATGTGTGACTATATTTCATTCTCCTATGCAAGAATCTCTAACATTTAGTGTGTTCTTAACAGACACAACAGACCTCAGCTATCACATTGGAAAATGGTATATAAATACCATGTGCCATCTATTCCTTCAATCACAATGATAAATTCAAATCATCCAATAAATCATGGATATTCTTAAGCTTACTATAGATATTATGAAATTTTGCAATTTACCATTGCTGAGGTTAGGTACTTAAATTAAAATTTGGAAATATGGTTTTTTTATCAATAAAGGTCTACTAACATTGTGTGTGAATCATATTTTCCCACTAGTTTATCAATAAAATGATAAGAATTATGTACCATTGGCATTCCCATGTATAAAACAACATGTTTATATTCTTTTTTCTGTTTCTTTTGCGAAGTGCCACCTAAATCACACCTGTTATGTTAGCATATAATGAAAGTTCATTCTCAATTTTTAATTACTTACATGCAGAGAGATTCTGATAATATGTCAAAGGTGCATGTTATCTATTCTGAGATATTTCATTGTTCTCACAAATTGCATAATGGTGTGTGCTTATTGTTCAATGCTATTAGTGTAACAAGGAACCTAGTGAAGATGATTTTATTGTTCTCACAAATATAGCTGACAAAGTCGAAGCAAAGGTGAATAAGAAGGTCCAAAATGAATTTGATGCAAAGGTGAACCAAAAAGTTTGGGAGAACTCGACATGGGTGCTTAAGAAATTAGGCGAAGCAAAACCTGACATGCAAATTGATGTTGGGGATCTTTGTGCGACCGTTTGTAGTGATGGCACTGGAGGCACTAGAGGCACTGATGGCACTGGAGGCTCGCAAATATGAATGTACTGTTAATAAGTAGAATTTAGTATGTACTGGCTGTAACTATGAATACACTGGCTATGTTTTTAAGTCTGTTTGTTATTTTGTACTTGACTAAGTAAAACTTGTGTTGCTGGTTATTCTGAAATGAAAAGTTCTTTGTTGCAGTGTAATGTTGCTATATATATGATATAATGTTGCAGTATGTGATGTTAAATGTAGTAATAAACTGGTAAAGTGTTGACATTGGATGGTAAAAGTGTTACCATAGATTAATGAATATGTGCCTTACAACAGGGTTCTGTAAAGGTGGGCCACAGAATTAGTGGGCCCCACAATGCGGGCTCACATGTTGGGGCCCAGATTGTGGGGCCCACTTTTAAGTAAATTTGGTACATGTGGCAACAATAGAACCGATGTTGCCCTAGGGTCGCAAAGATGTTGCCTTTGACTCTACGGCAACGCGACAAAATGCATCACCGAGAAAGTGTTGCCTTTGCGCATTTTTAGCCTAAAGCCGCATTTTTGGCACTTCCTACATCACTTCTTGGTGTTGCAGTATGCAATCTATGGCGTAGTGATATATATAAATATATATATATATATATATATATTTGGAATTTCTTTCCAAGAAATAAATAGGGATCTAAAATCTTATCCATTTGATTACTAAATGAATGTATAAATAAAAAAATAAGGTAGAGATAGATATTATGTAGAATAAATAAATAGTTTTAGGAAAAGTAGGAAATAAATAAAGAAAATACTTTATTTAATGGAAACTAGAATTAAAGATTGAAAACAATATACAATCAACATTTGAACATTATAACTATACTTTAAAAATGTTTTAAAAATAAAATATATGCATAACATATCATGTTACACAAATTAGAACATGATTTTACAAACAAAAATATTATTTATATAAACTTAAAATAAACAAATTTGTTAAATAAAACAATTTACACACAATATTGTAAAAAACATAATTTTCACAATATTAATCCAATTTCAACGAAATGAAAAGCAGTATTCTTGAAATTAAATCTAGTTTCATAATAAAAGATAAAATTCAAAAAATTAAAATATTTAAATTTTAAATTTAAAAGTCAAAGTTTGACCATTTTGACCAGAATCCACTTTTTTGGAAAATATTCTATTTATTCATGTTTAGAATTATAGTTTACATACAAATCAAAATTTATATTTACAATAACAAAATTTATTCATTTTAATAAATAAAATAAAGTTTTTAAATCAGGAATTTCAGTTATAATAATTAACATATAAAAAATTAAAATAATTACAAAATATAGGGTTGTTAGACTCTCCCCCACTCAAATCTTTTCGTCCTCGAAAAGGAACGAGGTACATAAAACACAGAAAAAAGACAGAATGAAATAGGATTAAGAAAAGATGACAAGAAGATTGAAATTATACCTGATAACTGTTGTTATAGGTAAGTTTAACAAGGTGGAGAATAGGAATAGCTAGAAGGGAAAAATAAGCTGAAAGACAAGGATGAACCATTATTTTAAAGCTATATAAATTTGAATTATTTGGAAGGGTAAAATAATTGATCAAAATGTCCTTTATATAATACTTTATCAAAATACTTTTATAACTCGATGTCTTAACAAGTTTATCCTCGTTCCTACAGGCTCTGGCTATGCGTTGATCAGGCGCAAAGCTAGAATTCTCCAGGTACTTAGTAGACTTGTTTCAACACCCAGTGAAAATATTGGAAAAACTTTTAAAAACAGATTTTAAAAGTACAATCCAAACAAAAAAACCAAACAAAACAACCAAACAAAACATGTCAATCATGGATCGTGGATACGCAGTGGTTACGCCTGGATCCCCTAGGAAACATCCGTACCAGTAGGCTGGCTACCGCAGCCCTGCGATTATGCCATGAAGACTGGTAGTACCGCAGGTACACAATGGTTACGCCTGGATCCCCCAGGAAACATCCGTACCCGTAGGCTCTCACAGCCCCTACTGATTACGCTACCAAGCGACCCAATAGATCGCAGATACACAATGGTTACGCCTGGATCCCCCAGGAAACATCCGCACCCGTAGGCTCTCGCAGCCCCTGCAAATTATGCTATGCAGTCGCGCTCAAAAGACCATGGAGATCGCCATGGTAGGACACTCAAGTATCACATCCGGAAAACCAAAACCAAAGAGAATAATATTGATAGAATGAATCCACAATGTGGCCACAAAGTGGATATCAAGCAGAAGGCACTTTCCATATCTTTACTTCGAAAATATGTATCATATAGAACCTTTTCAAATCACTTTCAAATATCATACTTATATAAAGTCCATTATATATAGGATTCCATTTTCAAATCGAATACTTTCCAAATCAATAGTATATCAATCACACTTATATAGACTTCGATTATATAAGATTTCTCTTTCCAAATTGAGTACCTTTCAAATCAATAGTATTAAAATCACCATCATACTTATACAAATCCGTTTTATATAAGTTCGATAACTTCTAAATCAAGTATTTAGTAACACATGGTTCTCAAATTTAGATCTATTTCGATATCAATTCAGTTTCAAAATCATATATGATTTCACCAAATCATTTATTCCAAATTAAATATCTTCAGTTTCAAAGTTTCCAAAAAAATAATAGGTTTAGAAAATAACCCAAATTTCCAATTCAACATATTTTCTATCAAACAAATTCATTTCCAAAGATCATCATATAAATACTGGGTTTTAAGTTCTAATCTATTTTCGAAATCAAATATTTTTCTCAAAATCAATTATACTCAAAATGGTTTCCAATTTATAACTATCCCTTAAAAATTTTTAAACTATTTATTTCTTTTCAAAAGATCCAAATTTCCTTTTGCAAATTATTTACTTAACAAAAGTTTCAAATTTATTTAAGTCATACTCTTCATACTTTAAACATACAAAACTAAACTTATATACTTTATCAATTATTTTATACTCTTCGAAATTACTTAGCTTTGAAAATTAGACCTCGATTTGGAAGTGTTTGAACCTTAAAATAGTTGAAGAAATTATACTTAAAATCCAAAAGTTGGGAATCACCGACAAATCAGTAAATCAATTCCAATAGATAAGATTATACCAAAACAAATCTGAATCTCGAGGACTGAACACCGCTTTACTTTAAATAATTTCAAATATATATACATATATCCCTTGAACATCAAACCCTACCTCAAAATCTGAAATCAAAATTTGGTTTGGCAAAATCACTCGCATAGCAAAGCTACTAAAGTGGCCTCTCCCCCACTCTGAAACTTGATAATCAATGTCGATGATGCGTGCACTCATCACCGAAATTATTTTCCAGCGACATAAGTGAGTTCTGGACTTCTATTTTTTTGAAACTTCTTTGAAATCTCTTCGAAATCATTAAAATTCATTTGAACTCATTTGAAACATTTCTTATTCGGAAAATACTTTCAAATCGTATTATTATATATTTTTGAAATCTCGAAACCAAATGTCAAAATACCGGAGTTCAATCCTCGAAATTCAAATTCAAAAATCTTCAGTTATAAATCATTTTTTTATATAAATCAAATTTGTTATACAATCTTCAAAATTTCAAATTCTACTTTTTAAAGGGTATATAATCCTTATCGAAAACATTTCACTTTTATATATAACATGTGGTCATCCTTATCAAAATAATAATTTCAATGCATGTACAAATTTCAAAATACAACTAAACACAAATTTCTAAGGGATGATTCAAGGATAGATTTCAAACAAATAGAGATTAAAATTTGGAGGAACTCAAATCAAATAGAATTCTAATTCGAAGATAAGCTCAAACGAAGATGAGATAATTACCAAATAGGAGATGATAAGCCTATATAAGTCACGGGTGACCTTAACCGGGTCAACCGTGACTTCAGGAATATAATCAATGCGGAAATCTAAGGCAAATCGACATTCAAACACCAAAGATAGAATCTAGGTATTGCAGAAGATAGGTAGCATCCTTAACCGATGATACATTAATCTTCGGTGAATCAATGCCAATTGTAAAGGAGTTTCACCCCTTTACAAATCATTCAAAAATTTGCGGAATCACCGATCTTTATAGAGGTCATTCAAAGTGGAGTAATGGAATGCTCTAAAAACCAAAGGAATACAAATAGGGAAGACAAGACTGGATTTTAGAACAAGTGGGAGCGTTCCAAAAGTTCAAAGGAATCCAAATCGATAAGAATCCTAACCAAAGAGATTACTAAAAAGGTGGATACATAAGGATGAAGTTTAGAAAATCTTGATTTCAAAATAAGAAAATTTATACCGATATGATCTTTGAAAATTCTTTAAAATCATTTTGTACTTTGAAAATACGTTCTCTCATAAAGAAATGATTCTGAGATTGATTTCACTCATTCTAGGGTATTTCTACCCTATCTCTAATGAGTTTTTGCTTTGCAGGCTAAGGTTTTGCCTAAAATCAAAGCCCTGATACCAAATGTAACGACCCACTATTTTGGACCGTTCAAATCGACAATAATCCACACTTGTCAGACTTGAATAATTAAAAATAACAGATTGTAATAAAATTTGGAGCAAATAAATTCATTCACAGAATCACAGATACAGAAATATCAGAATAACTCGCAAGGGAAATAAATACCATAGTTGTTCATGAAGCTACTATATACATACTCTCAAAACATATACAAAATCTCATAGTAAAATAGATACAATAGAAGTCAGGATACATAAACAACGATGCAGAGACAGATACCGAATATGAACTAACTGGAAGAAGTAGACGAACAGATAGACAGATGAGCTCCAGCAAAACTCTAGCTCCAGAAGGTGAATCCAAAGCTGTGATTCTCAGGCTGACCCGAGCGTTAAGTAAGACACAAACACTCGAGTCAGGACATACATACTTATACAATGTAAACCAACTCAAGTGAACAGTAATAGCAATGCACAATAACTTAAAGGATGCTTGGGATCGCCCATCCTTTAAGGATCAGTCAAACCATCAATTAAGTAGTAATAAACACTATCCTAGAAATATCCATATTAAAGTAAACAATGCAAAATATCAGTGTTATTGTGACTAGGGTAGCGTAGAGCTGCAGTAACCGCTCACCTCTAGCCACACTCTTAGAATCAAAGGTGTGCATCAAACAATCACAAGGAAATCACATTACACACAAAGCAGTGTACACATGGTTATAAATCTCAAAATGATTTATAATTCCGAATTAAAAATCATTCATTTAAACCATTAAAAAGTGAAGTCATTATTCCTTCAAATCAAATATTCAATTCCCAAAAATTTAGCCTTTTCTGAGTTCATTTATTCAGTTAAACACTTCAAATAAACTTCAATTTAAACCATTTTTAACTTATAAAATTTCATATTTTCCACTATAAAAATGGTCATTTAAATACCCTTGAACTTATGATTTTTATATAGTAAATTTCACAAATAAATATCAACAATTTCACTTATTAAATTCAAGTGTACAAATTTCCCATTCTTTACCTTTTAATAATTATTTATCACTTAAATTTCAAATTACTATTTCATACATTAAACTAAATTTCCCTTTTATTTAATTTACTTAAACTTCCATTTAAAAACCAAATCTCACAATTCGAAGTCAAGTTAAATTCCAAATTTCCATTTAACTATCATTTATTTAACATTTTAAACTAATTACATAAATTCAAAATACACTGTAAGTTGCTTAACTTTATTTTACAAATAACTTGATATTTTCTTTTACTTTATATTTATCCAATTCATACATCAATTATATTAATTACCAAGTTGAGCTTATAATTCCATTTTTACTTAAATTCCCATTTTTAAGTTAAATCAAACTTTCACCCTACAACTCAAGCCATCTATTAACCTATACCATTTAACCTTTTTTTTGTTGAAAATCACTGCTTAACCATTTTAAATCCAATATAAGTCAAATGTCATATTTTTTCTTTCTTTCATTTACAATACATGAAATTTATATGAAATCATATTTTGAAATCAACCGCGGGTCCGAATAATATTTCACACCTAAAACAAGTGATACAGAAATTATCATTTAAATCCGTAATCAGTAAAATTTTCAGGTTTTGATTATTTCAAACCCGAAATCCCAAGACAAAAACAAATAAATAAAAAATCACTCAGGCCTATCATTTCAGCCCATAATGAATTTTCCCTATTCTAAAGTCCGTTCGGGTATGTACCATTTCAACCCATAATGATTCTATTCTATAGGGAACTTGCAGTGTGAGAAACAGAAACAAATACACAGTATAAGATAATAAAACATAACAGATGATGAGACAAGTTTATAACAGGGTTTAATATCACATAATTAACATCACAGGCAGGTATAACGTAATAATATAAATCTACAGATTCACATGGGATCAATTTACTAATTATATAAGTACATATGTCGTGTGTGAAATACTCACCTTTTAATGCTGGAGTTAACTAATCAAAACACACAAACTAATTCCAGAAAGCACGATACGACTTTTGATTTGAGTGGAGAGAGAGAGCGAGAGCCAAGATAATCTTGTATATAACGTTTTAAACAAACAACTATATATATTTTGAAAGGCAAGCGGGGTTTTCTGGGCCCCTACCAGTGTTTATTGATAATAGAAAAAAGAAAAGAAAATTATGACAAAAACAAGCTTTTGCCACAAACATACAAAATGGAGGAAAAACAACGATATATACAGATTCAACATAAATATAACTTGAAACAAATTGGAAATTTGAATAGACAAAAGAGACAAAAGGCTTAACCTTGCTTTCAAATCACAAATGCTTGATCTTTTCTCAACTTTTGCTCAGCCATGAAGGTCATAGGCTCGGCCATGATGGTTAATTTGAGGGATAAGGCTCGGGTTTGGCTCACTAATACATGACTAGGTTAAGGAGATGAAGAGTTTGGGGTTGCAAGTGCGGGAATACAAAGGAGCAAGGCAAAAGGAGGTGTTTTGTGTACATTTTAGGCTCGGCCAAAGGTCCATTAGGGCTTGACCTAGGCATCTACAGGTTAGGTCAGATGTGGTGAGTGGTGTGGTGGTCACGGCAGCAAGTGGTGGTGGCGGCTAGGGGTGTAGCCATGGCAAAGATGAAGGGTATGTTGCATTTGTGGGCACGGCTAGGCATTTTTGGAAGAGATCTTCAATGTTTTGAGGTGTTTGGTTCCTATGGTGGTCACGACCCCTACTGGACAGAGAAGATGGTGGTGGTTGAAGCCATGGATGATGAGGATGAAGGTGATGTAGTGGTTGGTGGAGAAGGTAAAGGGTATGGCCGAGCATAAGCATGAAGAAGCAAGGCAATTTTCAATGGAAAATTAATAAAAAGAAGAGGAAAAGAATAGAAAATTTTTAAGAAGCCGTTACCTTTGCTTTCAGATCTGAAACCTTGCGTGAAAAGTGAGATGAGAAGAGATGTTTTTACGTGAATTTCACAAAGAAAAAGTCACAGTTACTAAAGAGAAGTTATGGTATGAAATTAATGGGTGGAAAGATAAGGAGGCAATAAATCAGAACGTAACGCATGCCTTTAATTAAAAATAGGTAACGTATCTTTAATTTGATTTGTTTCCCATCTACTTAATAAAATATATGCATCGACTGAATAAAATATATGCCGAAGAAATAATTCAATAAATACACACTGTTTATATAAACACTATATAAATAAATAAGAAAACGGTTATAGAAACTTATAAATTAATTGCTATTTACATCTTTGTATGTTACTTAATTTACAAAGTATATATCCAAATTAAAGGAAACAAAACGGACGAATGTTGTAAATATATACATAACATGTAATGTTACATATATATACACAATTATAACATGATATATCAACCAAAAATATTACTTATATTAATTGAAATAAATATTTAAAGGTATGCCTTTTTAAAACAATAACGTGTGTGTATATATATATATATTTGAAATTTCTTTCCAAGAAATAAATGGGGATCTAAATACTTATCCATTTGATTACTAAATGAATGTATTAATAAGAAAAATAAGGTAGAGATAGATATTATGTAGAATTAATAAATAGTTTTAGGAAAATTAGGAAATAAATAAAGAAAATACTTTATTTAATGGAAACTAGAATTAAAGATTTAAAACAATATACAATCATCATTTGAACATTACAACTATACTTTTAAAATGTTTTAAAAATAAAATATATGTATAACATATCATGTTACACAAATTAGAGCATGATTTTACAAACAAAGATATTATTTATATAAATTTAAAATAAACAAATTTGTTAAATAAAACAATTTACATACAATATTGTAAAAAACATAACTTTCACAATATTAATCCGATTTCAACGAAACAAAAATCAGTATTCTTGAAATTAAATATATTTTCTTAATAAAATATAAAATTTTAAAAATTAAAATATTTAAATTTTAAATTTAAAAGTCAAAGTTTGACCATTTTGACCAGAATCCACTTTTTTGGAAAATATTCTATTTATTCGTGTTTAGAATATAGTTCACATACAAATTAATTTTTTTTTATAATAACAAAATTTATTCATTTTAATAAATAAAATAACGTTTTTCAATCATGAATTTTAGTTAAAATAATTAACATATAAAATTAAAATAATTACAAAATAGAGGGTTGTTACAGCAACGGCCTGCCTTTTTGGACGTTTTAAGCAGACACACACATCAACTCAAACCATATAAAAGGTTTGATTATTATTGGGAAAACAAGAAAGAGCAAAGAATGAAAAAAACAAAACAGAATCTCACAGCGGAATGATAAAATATAAAAATCAAATAACAGTTCATGAAGCCATTTATAATACATTTGATTATACTTATACAAACAGAATCAGAGTTACACATATCAAAGATAAATAAATAATGCAGCGGAACAATATGAATGCAGTGGAACAAATATAGTAAATAATAGTAGTCTTCTACGTCGTCCAGAAATAAGGTCTTCAAATCCTGAAATGCTAAGGCTGACCCGAGCGAGTTGAAAAGATAAAATACTCGAGTCAGAACTAAAAGATCTTATGTTAGTTAAATCAATGGTAAATATGAGTGGAATGACATTAGAGATGTTTACGGGGTTTGACATCTTATATCCAATGTCTAACGTGAGTGCAGTAACTTAAGAGATGTTCGGGATTCCCATCTCCTAAGGATTCGTTAAACTATCTACTATGTAGTACAATACGCAATTATAATATGTCTACAATGAAGTAAAAGTATTAAAATAGCATTAAGGTGTAACGACCCGCTAAATTCGATGATTTTAAATGTGATAATTTAATAGGATTTCTAATTTAATTTATAATGAAATCCAAATGAATTAAGTAGAAAAGGATTCTCACCTGGATATGGAATTTAATATGAGAAATTTATGAAAATGTTAAATGGTTTTAATGCAAGGAAAGATTTTAAACGGTAAATGGGAATAAATTAAGGAATCATATTAGTTCCAGTTAATAGATTACGACCTGAATGAGATTCCAATTTAATAAAATCATTCAAATGTTATGATTTGATTTTTATGGAATATGAGAAATACAAATGTAGGGATTTGATTAATATATATGTTATTTGTTCAAGGTATGAATAAAATTGGGAATCTAATTTAAATTAATGATAATAACGTTGATATTAGTTAATAAATAAATTTCAATGCAATGCCCATAAATGAATGAAATGAAACGAATATATGTAAAATGTATACTAGGTTATTTATCAATAGGAGGAAAGAAGAATGAATATCGAATTTATTTATGAATAAATATACATATTAAATAGTAATGAAATGTAAAGTAAATGGCGATTGTATAAAACCAATGCAATAAGATTTTCTAATAGTAACTGAATGTAGACGTGTGAAATAGAGTTAATGACTATAATTATTGTACGTTACTTATTTTATTTGTTGTCAATGTTAATCTGGAATCAAATTCAATTTATCCCCAAAATTACTGCAGTTAAAGTGGAATAAATTGGTAAATGAAGAATGTTGGACTCAAATAAGTTGTAACCAAGGAAAATCCCATTTTTAATAAACTATGCGGGAAAAGAAATGAAACCAAAATGAAAATGTGAAAATATAAAATGTAATGAAATTCTAAGTAATAATGACTTTGTTAGTTAAGTGAAAACTGATATAATATTAAGTTGTAACTGGATAAAAATCAAATTTATTTGGAATTGATTTGCAATCAATTGAATTTTTTTGCAATTAAATGGATTCAATATTTAAGTTAATTATGTAAATATTATTTGGAAGAAATTGAAGTTATTTGGGTAATAAGTATTGTAATTGGCTAATTTAGATACTTTAAAGTGAAACGGAAATTATTAACGAAATAGTTGATTGCAATATTTAATTCATCTAATGGATGATAAAGATTTGTTAGATTTATTTAATAGGAATTTTGGGGCATTTAATAGGTAATTGCTGATTTTGAATCGAAGTAAAGGGATTACTGAAATCAAAATTTAGCAACTTTTAAACCATTGCAATTGATTTAGAATATAAAGAGTTGTCTATTTAATTGAGTTAAATTTTTGGAATTGCGTTGTTGCAATTAAATGGGAAATAAAACGTTAGGGATAACCAGTATTCAAGATTTACCATCTATTTAGTATATTAATTGTAACTGATAATCAACTGCAATAAATAATAAATAATTATTACGTTAACGTTAATTGAAGTGATATTTGAAATTTAATATTTAGGAATTATGTAAATAGAAGTTCAGATGAAATTGGAAATATTTACAGATTGAAATATGAATCCAATGATAAATTCTTCTATTTGACAATAATAATGGAAAGTAAATTTAATTAAAATTTTGGAAATTTAATTTGTAATTTGGTGAAATTAATGAAATTTGGGGATTTCTAAAATTTTAAATTCGACAAGTTAATTTTTTTTTAAATTAGTATAGGTGATTGAAAAATTTATAATAATAAGAATCGTCAATTATAAAAAAGAAATGGGAAATTTGATTTAATTGACTAATTTTTAATTTATTTAATTAGTATAAAAATAGCCATTTTTGTCACGGACTCGGATTTCGACGAAACCAGTTTCATCGGATCCGTATCAGTGAATTATTGTAGGGTTTCAAGTTTCGTATCGATCGGACTTTTCGTTTGATCGTACGAACGTGAAACGCCTTGAAATCGATTTAATTAAAATCAATTTGAAATCAATTTGGAAATTTTATTTCATCATAACTTCTTCATATGATCAAATTTGGACGTGAAACTTTTTCCATCGCGTTCAGAATATTTTAAAATACCTATTTGGATATATGAGTTTAACAAATTTCGTTCCGGGGTCAGAACGGGCTTTTTGGGCCAACTATCGTTTAGCACGTTCGTAATTCGTGCCCACCTAGCCTACTACTATGTGACTATATATATGTTGTGATAAACCCTAGCCTTCATCTTCTATCATTTGTCTGTACGTTCATTTTCTTCATCTCTTTCTCTTCCTCAAATGGGTGCAAACCTAGATCTATTTCAATTCAAAATTCAAATGAAATTTCAAAATCTCCAGAAAAATTACAGAAAAATATATATCGAACATCTCGACGATACGAATCAGCGTCTGCTGTTTGTTTTTCGAAATTGTGCTTCGATTTGCGAGAAATCACGGTCAAAGGGTTAAATTCGCGAAACCCTAAGATTCATATTGGGGGTTTTTGATTTCGGCTTCAATCGAAGAAATTAGGATATGGGTTTTGGAGAGGGGGGGCCTGCGGAGTTGATTGGTGGTGGCCGCTTCGCCTGAAATCGAGCATGGCGGCCGAAAAAGGCGATTTAGGGTTGAATTTGAGGTGGCGGCGGCGGAGGAGATAGAGGACCGGTCAGGTAGGGTTGGGTGCGGCCGGAGGAGGGGGTCTCTATGGTGGTAGCGGCGTGGTCGATAGGGGTCAACGGCAGGAGGTACGGCCGGTCAAAGGCACGGTCAAGGGTGCGTGCGTTACAGGGTTGTCGCGTTTTCCTGGAGCAAGGGATAATGAAGACGTTGACGTGGCAAACATATTATTAGGTAGGTTTTTGCTTTTAATTTAAATTGTGTTTCAATCGAAATTTCGACGTAACTTTCGCATACGTTATCCGATTGACACAAGATTTTTTTTTGTTAGGATCGTAATTAAATTTCGGATCTGTTGATGCTAGTTTGTACTGATTTGGAGACTGTGCAATTTTTGGGTTTAAATCGAATTTAAATTCGATTTAAATTCAAAAGGTGAGTGTTTTAACCCACTCACAACTTCTAAAAGTTTTTATGTTTGTTAAATTTATTTTAGATATGAGTAGAAATTTATTTATGACTGTTTGGCATGTTTTATTTATCATATCTGTTAAATCGCATTCATTTAATATAACTGTTCATTAAATTTTATTACTGCATATAGATTGACAGTTATAGTTATTTATTTGCATATAAACTATTAGTTTAATAGTTGTTAAATTCATTTTTGAATATAACTGCCAGTTATTACCTGTTATATATTATCATATGTATATTGATATTGATTTATTATTGGATGATGATTGTGATATGGATGCTGGATGATGAACGATGAATGGATGTTTTATTTTATGTCATTAAACTGCAAGTTATCATGCATTTTTCATTTCATTCGGGATTGTGGTTTGAAATGATATACAACCGCAAAATTTTTATTTTAAATTGCGGATTGAAATGATAAACATCCGTATCACTTGACCATAGGATAGAAAATTATATACAGGCACCGCGGTAAATATATAAAATTATTTTTGAAATGTTTTTCTATGGTTTTTGCAAAGCTATATATATATGGTTTATGGGTTTTTGATTTGGTTATTAATAAAGGTTTTTATATATATTAATTTCCGGTTTTAAGCTTTGTATAAATTATTTTGAAGTATAAAATAAAGTTTGATTTTTAAGATCAAATACAATTAAGCATTTATTTAAAATTTAAGTTCTGGAGTTTTATTGACTTAAATGAGAATAAGGTCGGAAGATGAATATTGAGTAAAATTTGGAATTAAATAAAAAGGTTATTAATTTTTAAAGGGTATGATTTTTATAACTTGATTTTTTGTGTAGAGTGATTTAAATGAATATATCAAGTTTAATAAATTGAAAGATTATCCAGTTATGTGAAGTTAAAGGTTTTACTTAAATTATATTGAATTCATTAAGTAAACATTTCAAGTCTAAATAAGAAGTAAATGAATTTAATATATATGGGATTGTCAAATGAGTTTGTTTTGAAATGGTGAAATATTTAAAGCTTTGAAACATAAGAATTGAAATGGTATTTGGAAGTTTAAATCGATATTTGAAATTGATTTGTGAAATCTAAAGAAACTATTGTGTTTTATAAAGTAATTTAATATTTAACCATTTAAGAGATGGAAATTTGTTTCGAAGTTATGATTTTCAAGGTAGTATGATTTGGAATTATTATATACAAGAGTTATGATTTCTAAATATTTCACTTTGGAAACCCTATGATTTTGGAAAAGAATATATATTGGAAAATAAAATGACATTATATGATTTTGGGTCTAAATGATATTTCTTTGATTTGGGGTTTTAAAAATATAAACGATATCGCATTTATATGGGTTTAAAATGGATTTTGTTCTGGTTTTAAAGTATATTATTTTAAATGACCGCGGTGTTATAATAACGTTTGGTTGTTGAAGAGACCAGGATCGGAAGTTGTCATACTCTCTGCCAACTCCGAAAACCACTTTAACAACCGTGTACGCGGTGGAGATTCCAGAATGAAGTAGGTTGGTGGCGACGTTTCCTGTAAGTTAAATACGTGGACCCAACTCCCGTGAGTTGGCATAAGGTGGCTAAAACATGATCGATTCTTGGGCCAATGAGGTCATTCCTCTGATCGAACGCACTCCTTCGATACTATACTCTGTCTTTGGATTGTTTCGGTGGCCACTATTGATTTCTTTGATTTGGGGGTGTTTGTTCGAGGTGGGCGGTAGCAGCGGGTATGCGTTACCATCAGCCCGGATAGCAATTGGTATATCTACCCTGGCATTGCCTAGTTGTGCCGTGTCACCTACCCTAGCGCGCCTTATACGATTTTCGTTTTGTACCATACCTATGGAGTGCCCTCTGACGACGCCCAGTACGGGGGAGATTACGGTACTGTATAGACTATGGGAATATATTCTGTGTTAAGGGCTATATGGGTAACCCCTTAACGCTATTAAAAAGTAAGTTTATTTTACAATTAGACACTATTATAATAGCGCAATATACTACATAGTAAATAGTTTAACGGATCCTTAGGAGATGTAAATCCCGAGCATCTCTTGAGTTACTGCACTCATATTTACTCCTGTTGATTTAACTCACATAAGATCTTTTAGTTCTGACTCGAGTGTTTTGTCTTTTCAATTCGCTCGGGTCAGTCCGAGCGTTTCAGGATTTGAGGATTTAGCTCTGGAGGACGAAGACGAAGATTTGTATTACTAGTATCTACTATATTATTCCACTACACCATTTAATTCCGCTGCGTTGATATTATTGGTATGTAAACTCTGATATTTAATTGTATAAAGAAGAATCAAATGTTTTGTAAACAGTTTTATAAACTGTATATTTTATTATTATATTTTATCCTTCCGCTGTGAGATTCTATTTTGTTTTTTTTCTTCTCTGTTTTCTTATTCACCCCATAACAACCCGCCCTTCCGTATGGTTTGAATCGGCATGTGTGTCTGTTTAAATCGTGCGAAAAGGCAGGATGATATAGCTGGTATCAGAGCTTTGGTTTAGCGATAAACCTTAGCTTTGTGGGGTTTGACTCTTTGCTAATATGGTAGTAATACCCTATGGGAGTCATTGAGTGTATATATATGAGAGAGCGTATTTGTTAGTGTTATTAAAAGATTTTGATATTGTGTTAATCTGTTCCGTTTTGTATTTATAAATTCTGGTTGGTGCATGGGACGCTATGACATCAATAAGGATTTCTAAACACTTAATAGGACAGACCGACATAATATTTGTTTTTATTATAGGTGAATGAAATAATTTTGCCTATTATATTTTCTATATATAAAATAAAAAATTTCAAATGATATATATATTTGGTTGCTATAGATTGGGTGTTAGGTAATAAAAATATTAATAATAATTGAAGCTAAGTTGAAATTATAATAAATCAAATTGGAGATTTTAGAACTTAAATTCCGGGGTTTTGGAAACTTCTTTCAAATGATTGGAATATAATAATAATATTTTAGAAGCATTTTCTGATATAAGTTTTTCAATGTAACTTGAAAGAATTGTTTAAAGATGATTTTGAGAAAATAAGTTTTGTACTTTCTTCTCTATCGCTGGAAAATAATTTCGGTGATGGCAGCCGCATCATCGACTTTCATTTTCGAGTTTCGAGGGGGAAAGGCCACTGTAGTAAATTCTACTGCAAATTTATTTTTAAAATATCTAAATTTTTGAATGGTTTTCAATATAATTAGAGATATATAAGTTGTAAGAAATTATTTATCTATTATTTTTAAGAATAATTTGAAATTTGACCCGGTATTTAATTCATAAATTTCCATTAATTAATTGTTTAAAATTATTTTAGTGAGATAAAAGTAAGTAATTAATAAATTGAAACCTCTAATTTAGGTAAGAGAATTAATGCAAAGTTATAAAGGGAAATTTGAAATTTTTACCATATGAGACAAAAAGTAATATTGATTAACATTAAATTTAATTAAAAGATGAGATAAAACTTGTATAAGTTCTTTTGCATTTTCTTTAACATAAATAACTTACCAAATATAAAAAGTTGAAATGTTAGATAAGAGATTGGATTAGAATGTTATACAAGTAGAAATTTTGGAAATAATGAAGTATTCAATGAATTGTTATATTAAATAAGAATTTAATGTTATAAACTTAAGTTATAAATTGAAAATTTTACCATAATTGAAGGTAAGTATTTTAAATAGGTGATTTTAAACTTAAGTAAATAAAATGAAATTCTTTTATAAATAAGGATATGATGTGTAGGGTTCTAAACTTAAGTATGATTTAAATGCTACTAGTTTAATATAATGGAAAGTAGGTAATATAAATAAATGACTGCAAACCATAGTTAATGAATAAATAAAAATCCTTTACTTATAAAAATAAATGTTATAAGGTTAAGAATTTAAGTGAAATTAAAAATGATTACTAAAATTAAATATAATAGATATGTAAGCATTAAATAAATGATTGAATTTGAAGAAGTGCATTAAATATAATACAAATAAAAGAAACTTACATGACCTGAATAGATAATTTTTTTGGATAATTGTGAGTAATAAGTAAAAATAAAGGAAACAACCACTGATTAGTAAATAAAATTAAAAGTTGTTAGAAATAGATGTAAATATTAAAAGGATAATTTATGTGGTCTGAATAAAAGAAAGGAAGTCAAACAACTAAAGTATGTAATGAATTTATATAAGTTAAATTGATTTGTTGGTTTAAATCGATATTGTTTGCTTTATGGTTGGTTGGGTAAGGAAATTTGAAGTTGTTGGATCAATAAATAATCTATTTTAGCCCATCTAAGACTGTTGAGTAAATGATGCACTGGATAGTTATTGTTCATCCCGTACAATTTAAAAAGTTTTGAACCCAATCAACTATTTGGGTGTTTGATTGTATGGTTGCTTTGTAATTGTTGGGTATGTTGTTTGTTGAAATGGATGGTTGTTGGATTGATTTGATTGTTAGTGATTGAAACCACTTAGAGATTATTTGAAAATGTTATCCAAACTTTATTTATTTAAGTACATAAAGATATAAGATGATAAGACGGGTATATTTTATGTAAGGTAATAAATTTAGTAAATTATTGGTTATAGGTTAAATATTTTGAATAAGATGTATTGTTATTTAAATTCTTTTTCTCCCTTCTTTTTCCTTTTCGGGGACGAAAAGTTTTGAGTGGGGGAGAGTGTAACGACCCGCTAAATTCGATGATTTTAAATGTGATAATTTAATAGGATTTCTAATTTAATTTATAATGAAATCCAAATGAATTAAGTAGAAAAGGATTCTCACCTGGATATGGAATTTAATATGAGAAATTTATGAAAATGTTAAATGGTTTTAATGCAAGGAAAGATTTTAAACGGTAAATAGGAATAAATTAAGGAATCATATTAGTTCCAGTTAATAGATTACGACCTGAATGAGATTCCAATTTAATAAAATCATTCAAATGTTATGATTTGATTTTTATGGAATATGAGAAATACAAATGTAGGGATTTGATTAATATATATGTTATTTGTTCAAGGTATTGAATAAAATTGGGAATCCAATTTAAATTAATGATAATAACGTTGATATTAGTTAATAAATAAATTTCAATGCAATGCCCATAAATGAATGAAATAAAACGAATATATGTAAAATTTATACTAGGTTATTTATCAATAGGAGGAAAGAAGAATGAATATCGAATTTATTTATGAATAAATATATATATTAAATAGTAATGAAATGTAAAGTAAATGGCAATTGTATAAAACCAATGCAATAAGATTTTCTAATAGTAACTGAATGTAGACGTGTGAAATAGAGTTAATGACTATAATTATTGTACGTTACTTATTTTATTTGTTGTCAATGTTAATCTGGAATCAAATTCAATTTATCCCCAAAATTACTGCAGTTAAAGTGGAATAAATTGGTTAATGAAGAATGTTGGATCCAAATAAGTTGTAACCAAGGAAAATCCCATTTTTAATAAACTATGCGGGAAAAGAAATGAAACCAAAATGAAAATGTGAAAATATAAAATGTAATGAAATTCTAAGTAATAATGACTTTGTTAGTTAAGTGAAAACTGATTTAATATTAAGTTGTAACTGGATAAAAATCAAATTTATTTGGAATTGATTTGCAATCAATTGAATTTTTTTGCAATTAAATGGATTCAATATTTAAGTTAATTATGTAAATATTATTTGGAAGAAATTGAAGTTATTTGGGTAATAAGTATTGTAATTGGCTAATTTAGATACTTTAAAGTGAAACGGAAATTATTAACGAAATAGTTGATTGCAATATTTAATTCATCTACTGGATGATAAAGATTTGTTAGATTTATTTAATAGGAATTTTGGGGCATTTAATAGGTAATTACTGATTTTGAATCGAAGTAAAGCGATTACTGAAATCAAAATTTAGCAACTTTTAAACCATTGCAATTGATTTAGAATATAAAGAGTTGTCTATTTAATTGAGTTAAATTTTTGGAATTGCGTTGTTGCAATTAAATGGGAAATAAAACGTTAAGGATAACCAGTATTCAAGATTTACCATCTATTTAGTATATTAATTGTAACTGATAATCAACTGCAATAAATAATAAATAATTATTACGTTAACGTTAATTGAAGTGATATTTGAAATTTAATATTTAGGAATTATGTAAATGGAAGTTCAGATGAAATTGGAAACATTTACAAATTGAAATATGAATCCAATGATAAATTCTTCTATTTGACAATAATAATGGAAAGTAAATTTAATTAAAATTTTGGAAATTTAATTTATAATTTGGTGAAATTAATGAAATTTGGGGATTTCTAAAATTTTAAATTCGACAAGTTAAATTTTGTTTAAATTAGTATAGGTGATTGAAAAATTTATAATAATAAGAATCGTCAATTATCAAAAAGAAATGGGAAATTTGATTTAATTGACTAATTTTTAATTTATTTAATTAGTATAAAAATAGCCATTTTTGTCACGGACTCGGATTTCGACGAAACCAGTTTCATCGGATCCGTATCAGTGAATTATTGTAGGGTTTCAAGTTTCGTATCGATCGGACTTTTCGTTTGATCGTACGAAGCGAAACGCCTTGAAATCGATTTAATTAAAATCAATTTGAAATCAATTTGGAAATTTTGTTTCATCATAACTTCTTCATACGATCAAATTTGGACGTGAAACTTTTTCCATCGCGTTCAGAATATTTTAAAATACCTATTTGGATATATGAGTTTAACAAATTTCGTTCCGGGGTCAGAACGGGCTTTTTGGGCCAACTATCGTTTAGCACGTTCGTAATTCGTGCCCACCTAGCCTACTAATATGTGTCTATATATATGTTGTGATAAAGCCTAGCCTACATCTTCTATCATTTGTCTGTACGTTCATTTTCTTCATCTCTTTCTCTTCCTCAAATGGGTGCAACCTAGATCTATTTCAATTCAAAATTCAAATGAAATTTCAAAATCTCCAGAAAAATTACAGAAAAATATATATCGAACATCTCGACGATACGAATCAGCATCTACTGTTTGTTTTTCGATATTGTGCTTCGATTTGCGAGAAATCATGGTCAAAGGGTCAAATTCGCGAAACCCTAAGATTCATATTGGGGGTTTTTGATTTCGGCTTCAATCGAAGAAATTGGGATATGGGTTTTGGAGAGGAGGGCCTGCGGAGTTGATTGGCGGTGGCCGCTTCGCCTGAAATCGAGCATGGCGGCCGGAAAAGGCGATTTAGGGTTGAATTTGAGGTGGCGGCGGCGGAGGAGATAGAGGACCGGTCAGGTAGGGTTGGGTGCGGCCGGAGGATGGGGTCTCTATGGTGGTAGCGGCGTGGTCGATAGGGGTCAACGGCAGGAGGTACAGCCGGTCAAAGGCACGGTCAAGGGTGCATGCGTTACAGGGTTGCCGCGTTTTCCTAGAGCAAGGGATAATGAAGACGTTGACGTGGCAAACATATTATTAGTAGGTTTTTGCTTTTAATTTAAATTGTGTTTCAATCAAAATTTCGACGTAACTTTCGCATACGTTATCCGATTGACACGAGATTTTTTTTGTTAGGATCGTAATTAAATTTCGGATCTGTTGACGCTGGTTTGGACTGATTTGGAGACTGTGCAATTTTTGGGTTTAAATCGAATTTAAATTCGATTTAAATTCAAAAGTGAGCATTTTAACCCACTCACAACTTCTAAAAGTTTTTATGTTTGTTAAATTTATTTTAGATATGAGTACAAATTTATTTATGACTGTTTGGCATGTTTTATTCATCATATCTGTTAAATCGCATTCATTTAATATAACTGTTCATTAAATTTTATTACTGCATATAGATTGACAGTTATAGTTATTTATTTGCATATAAACTGTTAGTTTAATAGTTGTTAAATTCATTTTTGAATATAACTGCCAGTTATTACCTGTTATATATTATCAGATGTATATTGATATTGATTTATTATTGGATGATGATTGTGATATGGATGATGGATGATGAATGATGAATGTATGTTTAATTTTATAGCATTAAACTGCAAGTTATCATGCATTTTTCATTTCATTCGGGATTGTGGTTTGAAATGATATACAGCCGCAAAATTTTTATTTTAAATTGCGGATTGAAATGATAAACATCCGTATCACTTGACCATAGGATAGAAAATTATATACAGGCACCGCGGTAAATATATAAAATTATTTTTGAAATGTTTTTCTATGGTTTTTGCAAAGCTATATATATATATGGTTTATGGGTTTTTGATTTGGTTATTAATAAAAGTTTTTATATATATTAATTTCCGGTTTTAAGCTTTGTATAAATTATTTTGAAGTATAAAATAAAGTTTGATTTTTAAGATCAAATACAATTAAAAATTTATTTAAAATTTAAGTTCTGGAGTTTTATTGACTTAAATGAGAATAAGGTCGGAAGATGAATATTGAGTAAAATTTGGAATTAAATAAAAAGGTTATTAATTTTTAAAGGGTATGATTTTTATAACTTGATTTTTTGTGTAGAGTGATTTAAATGAATATATCAAGTTTAATAAATTGAAAGATTATCCAGTTATGTGAAGTTAAAGGTTTTACTTAAATTATATTGAATTCATTAAGTAAACATTTCAAGTCTAAATAAGAAGTAATTGAATTTAATATATATGGGATTGTCAAATGAGTTTGTTTTGAAATGGTGAAATATTTAAAGCTTTGAAACATAAGAATTGAAATGGTATTTGGAAGTTTAAATCGATATTTGAAATTGATTTGTGAAATCTAAAGAAACTATTGTGTTTTATAAAGCAATTTAATATTTAACCATTTAATAGATGGAAATTTGTTTCGAAGTTATGATTTTCAAGGTAGTATGATTTGGAATTATTATATACAAGAGTTATGATTTCTAAATATTTCACTTTGGTAACCCTATGATTTTGGAAAAGAATATATATTGGAAAATAAAATGACATTATATGATTTTGGGTCTAAATGATATTTCTTTGATTTGGGGTTTTAAAAATATAAACGATATCGTATTTATATGGGTTTAAAATGGATTTTGTTCTGGTTTTAAAGTATAATTATTTTAAATGACCGCGGTGTTATAATAACGTTTGGTTGTTGAAGAGACCGGGATCGGAAGTTGTCATACTCTCTGCCAACTCCGAAAACCACTTTAACAACCGTGTACGCGGTGGAGATTCCAGAATGAAGTAGGTTGGTGGCGACGTTTCCTGTAAGGTAAATACGTGGACCCAACTCCCGTGAGTTGGCATAAGGTGGCCAAAACAGGAGCGATTCTCGGGCCAATGAGGCCATTCCTCTGATCGAACGCACTCCTTCGATACTATACTCTGACTTTGGATTGTTTTGGTGGCCACTATTGATTTCTTTGATTTGGGGGTGTTTGTTCGAGGTGGGCGGTAGCTGCGGCTATGCGTTACCATCAGCCCGGATAACAATTGGTATATCTACCCTGGCATTTCCTAGTTGTGCCGTGTCACCTACCCTAGCGCGCCTTATACGATTTTGGTTTTGTACCATACCTATGGAGTGCCCTCTGATGACGCCCAGTACGGGGGAGATTACGGTACTGTATAGACTATGGGAATATATTCTGTGTTAAGGGCTATATGGGTAACCCCTTAACGCTATTAAAAAGTAAGTTTATTTTACAATTAGACACTATTATAATAGCGCAATATACTACATAGTAAATAGTTTAACGGATCCTTAGGAGATGTAAATCCCGAGCATCTCTTGAGTTACTGCACTCATATTTACTCCTGTTGATTTAACTCACATAAGATCTTTTAGTTCTGACTCGAGTGTTTTGTCTTTTCAATTCGCTCGGGTCAGTCCGAGCGTTTCAGGATTTGAGGATCTAGCTCTGGAGGACGAAGACGAAGATTTGTATTACTAGTATCTACTATATTATTCCACTACACCATTTAATTCCGCTGCGTTGATATTATTGGTATGTAAACTCTGATATTTAATTGTATAAAGAAGAATCAAATGTTTTGTAAACAGTTTTATAAACTGTATATTTTATTATTATATTTTATCCTTCCGCTGTGAGATTCTATTTTGTTTTTTCTTCTTCTCTGTTTTCTTATTCACCCCATAACAACCCGCCCTTCCGTATGGTTTGAATCAGCATGTGTGTCTGTTTAAATCGTGCGAAAAGGCGGGATGTTACATAAGGCGTTACCTATATCCCCCTTAACACATTTATATATATTCCCATAGTCTATACAGTACCGTAATTCCTCCGTAAACTGGAGGGCTATCAAAGGGCACTCCATAAGTATGGTACAAAACAAACTCGTAGAAGGCACTCTAGGGCATGTGAACACGACACTCGAGGCAATGCCAAAGTAGATATACCAATTGTGCATCCAGACTGGTGGTAACGCATAACAGCTACTACCGCCCACCTCGGACACACTCCCAAATCAAAATCAAAGGGTGGCCACCAAATCAATCACAAAGTAACAGAATAGTATCGAAGAAATGCACCCGATAAAAGGAATGACCTCACTTGGCCCGACATGCCTCCTGTTTTAGTCACATCTATGCTGACTCACGGGAGTCAGGGTCACGTCATACCTATACAGAAATTGTTCACCAAACTATCCTATTTTATTTCTGGAATCTCCACCACGTACATAGTTGTTAAAGTGGTTTTTAGTATTAGCAGAGAGTATGACAATATCCGATCCTGGTCTCTTTAACAACCAATAGCTTATTACACACCGGATGGTTCTTTTACGTTTCAAAAGTCAATTCACAATATGTATCAAAATATCATATTAAATTCCAAAACATATCTCCTTTGAAATCATATTCACTTCAAACCATGTTCACTTTCAAATCATATCATTTCCAAAAATCATAATTTCTTCCAAAAATCATATTCCCAAAATAGGTTAAATCATTACTTCAAAATCATCATATTCAAATAATTATAACTTTTAAATCTCAACTTAGGTTATAACATGATTTAATTGTATTCTCTTTCAAGCCAATGTATTGAATATAAACACTTCTACTTTACTTAGTCTAGAAATTTAGAAAATAGTTTGAATAATTATAAATAGTTAAAATAGTCATAAATAGTTAACATACTCTAAAATAGTTTAGTTATATATTAAAGATACGGTTAAATTGACTTAACACAGTTAAATAATTTAAAATAAATTAAATATAATTAAAACAGATTAAATGGCTATAAAATAGATTAATTAGTTTTAAAATAAGGCAAAGTGGGTTAATTAGTTTAAAATAAATCAAGTGGTTTAAAATAGATTAAAACGATTTAATATAGTTAATATAGGTTAAATTAGTTTAATAGTTTAATAATTAGAGTTTTTAAAATGGTATATTTTTAAAACAGTTTATATTAAAACATGAAAATGAAATCTATATCAATTTAAACTATTTATTACATTTCAACACATTTTGACTATTTTCAATTTCCAAAACCCATTTTCAGATTTTAAAATTCTAATTCTTAATAAATTATTTAATTCAATATTGCTTCCAATCCATGTTCAAAATATCACTTTAAAATATTCTAATTTCAATACATTTCAAAGTTATATTTCCAACAACTCAAATAACTCAATTCTGACAAAATTTCACTTATATCTCTTCGACTTTAAAAATTTCAATTTAATTTTTTAAAACAATTCCTTTAAACCAATTCACACTTAACATAAAACTTGATTTTTCAAAATTCAATTTATATAAATCAAAATTTATTTCCAAATATCATTTAATTAAATTCAAAAAATTTAAGGGTTTAATATCATTTAATTTCACCAATCCGGTGTCCACAATTCTCTACCATAGGATCAAGTGATACAGATATTTATCATTTCTTATTTTACGGTTATATATCATTTCAAACCGCAATCCTGAATTAATATTAAAAATTCATGAAATCGCTCGAGTCTATCATTTCGACCCATAACGATTTTTCCTTAATCTATAGATCGTTCGGGTATATATCATTTCAACCCATAGTGATTTTTCAAATAAAATTAAGGGAACTTGCAGAGTGATAATATTTTATAAATCAACCATAACATCCAATCATCCAATATCAGAAATTAGACATCCATCACAATTTATCATCCAATTCAACAAATAAATTGCAACAATCAACTAAATATCAATAAAAGGAAATTAACTGGCAATTTAAATTCAATAATAAATTAAATGACAATTTATTCAAAATAAATTCAATTTGACTAGAATGACAATTAATATACCAAATAGCATAAATAAATTTCTAATCGCATCACAAATTTAATTTAACCAACATAAGATATTTTAGAAGTTGTGAGTGAGTTAAAACACTCACCTTTGAATTTAAATCGAATTTAAATCCAATTTAGAGCCCAAATTCAAATGATCTCAGAATTCGTCCAAACTAGGGTCAAAATGTCTGGAATTTTGATACGATCCCAATGCAAGAAACCACGCATGAATCGGACCTAGTATGTAAAAGTTGCGATAGTTAGAAGATTTAACAATTTAAATTTGAAATGAAAATAAAATAAAATAACATTACCCTTGCCGCATCAACGTCTAGCTCAATGAAACCCTACCCACACAAACTTGTACGCGAACACAGCATAGCCGCCGCCATATGTGGGATAGCCACCGCCGCTAGGGGTGCCTCCCCCATGAACGCTCGTCACCATCGTGCTCCCCGCTCCAAGCAGATCTCCCCCATGCCCGAGATGTAACGAGCGACCCCCCCAAGCACGTGCGCCGCCTCCTCCCGTGAACCCTAATCGAATTATCACCTATGATCTAGCCACTGATATGCACAATAAAACACTCCGATGAACTCTGCGTGCCACTCTCCACCCAACCATACCATCGGTTCGACGATCCATCGTCGTTGATCTTGACGTGATGAACAGCTGAAAATTAACCATCAATTTCTGGCCACACAGAAATCTAAATCGCAAAATGAAGTATAGATTCGACCTGCGCTCATTGAGAGCTTCAAATCGATATAAAATTCGATATATTTTGAGGAGTTTAAATTTTGGAATTGAATTAAGGGTTTTTGGTTTTGGTTTGTCTGCCATTGGAATGAAAAGTTAACAAGGAAATGTACATACATAAAAATGAAAATAAGAAATAACCTAGGGTTTACAACGAGCTATTTATAGGCATAGCTGAAATAGAAAAGAATGGACTAGATCGATTTGGATTCGAACGATAAACGACCCGAAAAGACCGTTCTGCCTCCGGAACGAAAATGAGTCATCCTATATATCAAAATAGACGTTTTCGAAAATTTTAAACTTAAAGGAATAGGTTCCAAGTCGTAATTCCATCGTATGAAGAAGTTATCTTAAAATCAGCCTATTTTATATTGATTTCAATTGATTTTAATTAAATTGAATTCTAGGCATTTTGAGCCCGCACGATCAAACGACAAGTCCATTCGCTACAAAACTTGAAACCCTACAATAGTTCACCATTTTGGATCCGATGAAACTGGTTTCATCGAAATCCGAGTCATTGACCAAAATGACTATTTTTACGTTAGTTAAATAAATTAATATTAAATTAATTAAATCAAATTTTTATTTCAAATTTAATAACTAAAAAATTTCATCATTTTTGGTTGCTTGGACATTCATAATAATCTAAAGTAAACTTATGTATCAATTTCAGTGTTAATTATTTCAATAATTACAATGTTCAATTGCAACTACAATTAATCCAATTAATTAAAATTAAATTTCAATAAATTGTTTTGATTTGATTTTAGTTTTTATATTCAATCAATTATTACCCAAATAACAAAGTTAACATTGTCTTATATTTCATTACACTAATGTCTTCCAATTTCCATCTTTTATTAGTATCAACTACTATATTTTAATTACGTTGAAATTTTGTCACTTATACACATTAAATAAAAATTTACTATCCCAATTATTTATTATCTTGGTTTTAATCTTTTATTGCATCAATTGTTGTCTTGCACTTATAATGACCTTCTTAAACATTTTATTACATTATATATATTCACCATTTCATCTTACTTTCCATTAAAGTATTATTTAATTGTAATAATTCACTTATTATAGTTCCAATTCCGATAATTTTGTCAAAGTTGACTCCAATTCTTTTTATTCAAATCAATAGTCATATTATGATTAAAATTTACATTGGTTCATATTATTGAATTAATATTATACAATGATCAATTTAACCTACATTAACTGCATTAATTAAGTGAAACAATTGCAATTGATTTTCAATTTTCATTTAACAGAATAACTAAATAGGTAACATATAATTATTGTCACCATTGACCTTAGTTACATTTATAAGTTTATTACTTACAACCAAATGTTATAATTACTTACCTAACACTGATTTTAATTAATTCCCTTTAATTATATTATTTCATTAATTAATTCAATATTACATTTGTTTTCCTATATTCCATTTATAACCAAGTATAACATTTACATTATTTCATTTATTGGAATTTCATTCCAATTGTGAAAAATTAGCTTTCATTAACATTGTTACATTTCATTTTAGTATCCATTTCATAATTAAATTACAAATTTTTATTTCTTTCAGTATTAAATTACAAAAATCTCATTAATTTAAGTAATTTAAATTATCGAAAATTATAGTTCGTTAAACATGTTGTGTTTAATGAACATGTTTTTCCTTTCAGCAATGCAGGTATAAAGACAACTCCGAAAATTTATAATTCAAAGGTATCAATACCTAATATACCTATGTGTACTGATGTGTTGCAACCAAAGGAGTCTAAAAGGTTTGCTGGAGTTCATAATCCACACTTCAATGTTAAATCAACTAAGTCATGAATTACTAGAACTGCCCAAATATCACTATCAATTTCCTATACACACAAATGATCAAACACAATCAATTAGTGAAGAAAGTTTAGTTAGTCCACAAATATTGTTTGTACCAAAATTGGGCTCAACACTCGTCGGATGTAATTGAAGAGATTAAAATGAAGAAATGAAATGGAAAATGAGGCTAATTTAACAATCACACTAAGAAAAGTAAGCGGTAATAGAAAAAGGAAAAGATTTATAGTGGTTCGATGTTGTAGCCAATGTCCATTTTGAATGATTTGATGTTTATTGCTGATTTCAACAGTACCATAGCTAACACTCAAGTTACAATGGAGTTTCAGTGGAGCAGCAACATAAAAGTCCGAAAGTCCCTTTCTAGTTGATGTGGAGGTGCTATTTATAGTTGTAGAGCTGGAAATATATGCCTCAAACCTGGAATACCCTTACTCATACGTAGGTGGGCCCACATGATCGATCTGGAGTAGTTTGGGATTAATCCTGATCGATCTGGAGTAGTTTGGGATTAATCCTAATCGATCCATGCATGCTTCGTATCGATCAAGAAATGGTCCGATTGAGCTGTGATCGATCATGGTCATTCTCGAATTGATAAGCAAGCTTCTATGAAAATTTCATGCCATTTGGACTTGTAGTTTGACAGATATGATCGATCCAAGATTGAGTTTGCTAGTGAGGCTGAAGCCTTCGTATCTTTGGATTCGTATCGATAATCTTCGTATCGATAATGTGCTGCGAGTGTTTTATAGAGATTCGTATTTCATGCTTAAAGACCGCTTCCTTTGAGTTGACCTCTTCCTTCATATCCATCTTGTACATTGCTCCTCATATCGATGCTATATCTTTGCTTTGGTATCGATGCGAACTCGTTCCTTCGTATCGATCTCCGACCCCTCTCTTCATATCGATTGAGTAGTTGATCGATACAAAATATATAGTTGTTGGTTGATGTGATCGATATGAAATGTGTATTTGTTGAACAAGTGAGTTATGATCGATCCGGGATTACTAAGGTCTATTGAAATCTTGATGGATACGAAATGGATTGGTTTGTGCTCACTTTATTTCGATCTAGATGGATACGAAATTACAGACATAGGTGGATGGAAACGAAATGGATATGTTTTACATGGATTTTGATCGGTACATAACTCGTGCAAACGAGCTCCGATTGACCTGAAATTTAGAATGTTACTCTCCATAGCTTTGCTTGTCATGCCATGCTAACTGTAATTCGATTTGGACTCGGAACAAGTTTGCCCGTATCCATCGTGATTCTGTAGATAACCGATGTCCCGGACAGATCGTCTTCAGTCTCTATGTAACAACCCGCACATTTTACGATTATATATTTAAATATTTATTTAAATATAGCATCATTATTTGGAATTCAAGTTCGAAATGCTAACTTTTTGCAAACAGTCGAATTAGGACTCGAGACCATTTTAATTGAGTCCAAAATGCCATTTGTGACCTTTTTAAATATAATTATAGATATGTTTGGAGTTTGCTAGAATTTCGACATTTTCATTTAGGGTTTTGGGTTTGGGTTTCAGCCCAATAACTTAACATAAGACCCTAGCTCCACCCCCTCTCCTCTTCATTCATTCTCATTTCCTAACACTTCAAGCTTTTGTAAAAGTGAGGGAAGAGAAAAGGAAATAGAAATTGCTAAGCCTTATCTTTGATTATGAAACTCAAATTCAAGTCCAAAATCCAAGCGAAAAACTTAGGTAAGCATCCTCTCCATCTTCTCCATCTCAATCCCTCTTCCATTTTCAGAAATTCCTAAACCCAAACTTAGGAAATATTTGCTTATGATCTTAGATTGGAGCTTTTAGAGTTGAAATTGAAGAGTAGTTGATAGTCCTTTTGTTTTCAAGCTTCTCTTCCTTTATTTTTGGGTTTAAAGGTGAGTTTTTGAACTCACATCTATGTTTATAACTTTCTTTGTTGTTAGGTATGAATTCCTAACATCTATTCTTGTTCATTTTGCTTTGGATTGAATTGGTTTTATGAATATTCCAATTTTTGGTGTTTTGAAGTCAAAATCTTTAAAAATCCTAGCTTTGATGTTTGAACATGTTTTTGGTGATGCATCGAAGAGCCTATAGGGCTGGATTGCCGATTGGCGTAAACCCCTAGTGCCTATTGCTCGTCCAATCATCATTTGTTGGATTTTTGCCCTTTGAAGGGCTAGGCTAAATATGCTTCAGAAGCAGGTTTAGTCGACTGGACCAGGAGATCAGTCGACTGAACCAGAAGATAGAAAATGCTTTAGAAGCAGGTTTAGTCGACTGGACTAGGAGGTCAGTCGACTGAACCAGGAGGTTAGTCGATTGAACCAGGGGACAGAAAATTCCTAGTTCCTGTATCAGTCGACTGAACTCTGAGTTCAGTCGACTGAGCCTGGAAACTGAGTGTTTCTAGGCATGTGTCAGTCGACTGAACTCTGAGTTCAGTCGACTGAACCTGGAAACAGAGAGTTTCCAGGCATTGAGCAGTCGAGTGACTTCAGAGTCTAGTCGATTGAATTTGGGAAATTGCATTTTTGCCTAACTTAGGCAGTTTTTGTGTGGATTTCCAATTCTCATCGATTTGTGTTGATCTGATTTGTTGTTATCATTTATTATCAACTTGGATGACTTCTTCTTCAGGATTTTTGGGAATATCCATTTTGATGGATTCAGTATCGATTTCGATGGACTTGATTCACGTTTTTGTATGTGAATTTTTGGTGATTGATTGTTTCTACAATCATTTTTGTGGTTTGTCACTTTGAAATACAATGGTTTCTGTACTAGTAGTAAATATTCAAACTCTTTCTCAAAGATGATTTCAACTCTATTTTTAGCACAAAGCTTGTTTATAAAACCGTTTTCCAATCTATTAGTATATACAAACCTTTTCCTCATTCGTTCGAGAAATCCAATTAAACGACTTTGCAAAACAAATGGTGTGAAATGCTTGCGTTTACTTTGTCAGTTAATTCTTAGACTCGTTCGATTGAAACTCTTGTGATTATTTTCGAGTGGAGATCTACAATTTGTTCGTAAATATTTAAGTTAAGCTAGTGGTTAAGGGACATGAAGCTAAACTTATTTATTTACTAGCTTAGTGTAATTATCACTTCTTGTTGATCAATGATGATCATTTGGTGATTTAGACTAGCGATGTACGATGTTTCTTTGTCCACGTAGGGGACTGTACCTCGTTTTATTGAGCTTCGTCTTATTTCTTTTATGGGCTAGCGACCCATATTCTTTTATGGTGTTCGGTTCATCGGATGTACCGTTATTGTACTACATCGATGTCCCGGCTTTTCGATTCATTGGACATACCGTTATTGTACTGCGTTGATGTTCCGAATTATTGGAGTTTCAGTTCATTGGACGTACCGTTATTGTACTGCGTTGATGTTCCGATTTAACTGAGTTTCGGTTCATGGGACGTACCGTTATTGTACTGCGTCGATGTTCCGAATTTGTGGTTAGCGACCATGGGATAGCGACCTGTTTGTGATACACGTGTTGGTGAGTTTTCGTGCTCCCGTTTGTGATAGCCCTCCCCCTTTGTGATTTCTGGATTTCTAATTGATGATTTCTAGTATTTGTGTTTCACCAATTTTGTGATTGGCATTGATATATTTGTCAATATTTGTGGTATGGTGAATAAAATAAAGAATATGATATTCTTTTTGATTTCTGAGATTCTTGAGATACTGCATGATTTTCGTTGTTGTTAAATGTATACTTGTCATAGTATGGAATTATTATTATCATACGTTTTTAATCATATCTCTCATCCTATCTCATTTTATCTGATATTTATAGCTAGACTGATCCGTTTATTATTTTCTTATTAAAAAATACTCGGGTCAGACCGAGATGTTACAGGTGCTTCTGCTTGACTCCTTAGCTGGGACTAACTTTTGACTTTTGGTTAACTACTCTAGTTTAGTAGTTTTTGTCATTATACATTCGAGATAGAGACTCCTTGATGTATACACATTCTTTTGTCTAGCAGTTGTATCTATTCTTTTGTGATATTATGGATCTTGTTTGACCACTACTCTGATGTACACTTCTATGTGTTATATTCATATCTATTTCCGCCTTAGTGATATGGATATCTGTGACTAATTTTTGTTAATGCTTATTTCTATATTTTTTTCCAAAGATCATATAGCCACTGTGTAGTAGCTTTGAGTTTGCATCGGTATGTCAGACTTCTTCTTGAAATGAAATGCATGTTATACTATCTGACATATCGGTGCTCGCACAAAGCAATTACATGGATGGTCACTCCTCAACAGCCTTATTCTTCATGCTAGTTGACGGCATTACCTCGTAGTGTGCTTAGCTAGCATGAGTATAGAGGTGGGGCGTAACATCTCGGTATCAAAGCCAAAACTTCAAAACAATGTAGTATAATCTTGCAAGGATCATTGTCCTAAGTCCATCTTAGGAGTCGTGCCTTAAGATTTGATTCGAGTCATTGGACCCGTTTTATCCTATTTTCTTTGTGATGCCTTATTTTATCAATCATGATTGTTTCATATTCATTCTGAGAATAACGTTTCCTTCGTCTTTCTTTCTTTCTTAAAGAAGAGAAATGGTTAGATCAAACTGACCCCGTGTTGGTCAATCCAGTGCTACTCCTCAAGATGGAGTATTCATGTCTGCCCAACAGCTTTTAGATCTTGTAAAGAATGCTCAAGCTGTCGGACCCATTTCAGAGTCTACTCATCCTAGATCTGGATTTGCACGCTTGTGTAGAGACTATACCAATTTGGGTGGAAGGCCATTCAGGGGATCCGAAAGTGTTATAGAAATCCAAGCTTGGCTTACATCATGCGACCGCAACTTTTCCCGAATGAATCTCGTTGATCTCCATCGAGTCCAAGTGGCTTCTAGCATGCTCCAAGAAAGAGCATCAGATCGGTATGAGCTTTTGATTTCTGAGTTTATCGAAGCGGATCTTACTTGGGAGCAATTTCGAGAAAAGTTTGAGTTAAAGTTTGTGCCGGAAGCTGAAAAGGTAACTTTAGCTCGGCGCTTTATTGACCTTGTTCAAGGTAAATCTTTCGTGACAGATTATGTCGCGACTTTTAAATCTCTCTCTATATATGGAGTCGAGTATATTAATACCCCATTGAAGAAAAATCATAGGTTTGTCTATGGGTTGAATAAGAACCTAAAGAAGCATTACTTCTGAAACTAGAAGTTTCTTTGATCATCTTATTGATACCGCTCTTCGACTTGAAGAGGCCGATAATGAAAGTGATGTTGAAGTTGTGGGTGCCAAACAGAACTCCAACAATAACATAAAGAGGCCAATTAAATTCAAAGGCACCAATCCCAACAAGAAAGGGAAGCAAGAAACTCCGATAGCAAAGGCCCCTACCTCTAGTCGTGGACAATGCTACAATTGTGGTTCCATGGACCACTATGCAAGGGAGTGTCCAAAACCTCTTTATTGTCGCTATTGCAAAAATTCGGGTCACCATATAACTGCATGTCTCATAGTTCAAAGTAGGAAGGAGGGAAAGCTCAATGTAGTGCAAGCCCCTAGTAACACTTCTCTTGGTCAAGGTATTTCTCATTCAGTCCTTGATGATATTTGTTTTGTGATTATCCTATTCGAGTTCTTGTTGATATGGGTTTATCTTATTATTTTTATATCAAAAAAACTTGTCGATTCTTTTTCTTTAAATATTTTGGGCTTGATGACTTCACTGAGAATTGCTAATCCGATTGGCTTAAATATTTTATGTGATTATTCTTTCCGGGCCTATTTGCATGATATGCGTTATTTGGGCTTCGGAATTGATTTTTGTGAAAGGATTGGCTTAATCATTACGAAGCCATATCTTATGTCCCGTGTGGACTATCTATCTCCGACATCCTCAATCTGTTGTATAGATTTCTATTTTTCTTGATGATTTCGATTCCAATTTGGCGGCATCATTTTATTCTCTAGACCCACTTGTCGAGGAGGATGTTATTCTCCTCATTCAAGTAGTTTGTGAATTTTCTGGTATTTTTGAGCTTGTCTTAGGATTATCACTTAAGTGAATCAATTGAGTGGTGCTAAGCTCTTTTCAATTCGATTTTGCCACCAGTTTTCATTAGCTATGAGTTGCGGACGATAGTGTTCCACTAACCGCATTCTGCACTCATTATGATTCTTATGAATGACTCGCGATGTCATTCGGTTTTTCTAGCTTATTTCATCCATCTTATGAACCGAGTGTTCTATGAATATCTCGATGATTCCGTTTTTGAATTTATTGATTATGGATGAAAATAGCAATTCAAAATTTGTGAATCTTTCTAATAAGATACATTTATAAGTATAATTGGATTTTTGTTTTACAACGAGTAAAGAATATTCGTAAAATTTTTGGGAGATGTTTTTATCGTATAGAAGATGATTTTGTGTTGTTTTGCGCATTAAGTGCTTTAAGAATTCTAGTCGATACGCTTGATCAACATTATCGATAGTAATCTCCTAAACGCTATGATGAGACGATCAGACACAGTAAATTGGCTTGGAATAAGTAAATTTTTCTAGAAATATGATTATATAAAGTTAATTATAATTTTGACTGTCTTAGCTTTTTGGGAAGGAGGATAATTTGAAAGAACTTCTTTCCTACGCTTCTATTCTTGTGATTCCCGAAGGGGACCAAGACTTCACAGTTAGTACTGATGCTAGTTGTATTGGTTTGGGTGCCGTTCTCTTGCAAAAGAGAACGTTCTATCATTTATGCTTCTATACAATTAAAGCCTATCGAGACTAGATATGCCACTCATGATCTAGTGTTCGCGGCTATTGTCTGCGCTTTTAGAATTAGCATCATTATTTTTTGGAGAGAAATTGTTCTCTACACCGATCATAAATCTTTAGAGTATTTAATTTCTCAAAAGGAACTTAATTTGCATCAACAACGTTGGATCGAGTTCCTTGCATCTTCTGACCTTGATATTCTTTATAATTTGGAAAGGGAAATTGTTTTGCCGACGCCCTTAGTCGTAAACAACAAATGGTTGTTTTTTGATGATGTCCAATTGGAATGATCTTTTTGAAAGGTTCATCTGACATACCGTTATTGTACTACGTCGATGTCCCAAATTATTCGAGTTTCGGGTTCCTCGGCGTATCGTTATTGAACTACGTCGTTGTATCGGCTCGATTTTCTGCTATTCATGACGTTTTCCCATGCCTCTCAACTACGGAAATGCCTTAGGGAATTCCAATTTTTATTCTTGAGCCTTGTGTTATTGAAGAAATTAAAGTTTCACCTAATTTGACTTATGAGCGAACACATCCGGACTTATACTCTCGTGCTCTTTAAGGTGAACTTCTTATTTCAAATTTTGTTTTGTGTTGATATGCTTTTAAGGTTGTTACTTTTTATTTTTCTTCTTAAATATTGTGAGGATGCAATTTCTTTAAGGAGGGGAGTATGTAACAGCCCGCACATTTTACGATTGTATATTTAAATATTTTATTTAAATATAGGATCGTTAGTCGGAAGTCAAGTCCGAAATGCTACTTTTTTGCAAACAGTCGAATTAGGACTCGAGACTATTTCCATTGAGTCCAAAATGCCGTTTGCGACCTTTTTAAGTATAAACATCGATATGTTTGGAGTTAGCAAGAATTTCGACATTTTCATTTAGGGTTTTGGGTTTCAGCCCAATAACTTAACATAAGACCCTAGCCCCACCCTCTCTCCTCTTCATTCATTCTCTTTTCCTAACACTTTAAGCTTTTGTAAAAATGGGGAAGAGAAAAGGAAATAGAAATTCCTAAGCCCTAGCTTTGATTAGGAAACTCAAAATCAAGTCCAAAATCCAAGAGAAAAACTTAGGTAAGCATCCTCTCCATCTTCTCCATCTTAATTCCTCTTCCATTTTCAGAAATTCTTAAACCCTAACTTAGGAAATATTTGCTTATGATCTTAGATTAGAGCTTTTAGAGTTGAAATTGAAGAGTAGTTGATCTTCCTTTTGTTTTCAAGCTTCTCCTTCTTTATTTTTGGGTTTAAAGGTGAGTTTTTGAACTCACATCTATGTCTATAACTTTCTTTGTTGTTAGGTATGAATTCCTAACATCTATTCTTGTTCATTTTGCTTTGGATTGAATTGGTTTTATGAATATTCCAATTTTTGGTGTTCTGAAGTCAAAATCTTTAAAAATCCTAGCTTTGATGTTTGAACATGTTTTTGGTGATGCATCGAAGAGCCTATAGGGCTGGGTTGCCGACTGGCGTAAACCCCTAGTGCCCATTGCTCGTCCGATCGTCATTTGTTGGATTTTTGCCCTTTGAAGGGCTAGGCTGAATATTCTTCAGAAGCAGGTTCAGTCGACTGGACCAGGAGGTCAGTCGACTGAGCCAGAAGATAGAAAATGCTTTAGAAGCATGTTCAGTCGACTGGACCAGGAGGTCAGTCGAATGAACCATGGGACAGAAAATTCCTGGTCCCTGTATCAGTCGACTGAACTCTGAGTTCAGTCGACTGAGCCTGGAAATTGAGTGTTTCCAGGCATGTGTCAGTCGACTGAACTTTGAGTTTAGTCGACTTAGCCTGGAAACAGAGAGTTTCCAAGCATTGAGTCAGTCGACTGACTTTAGAGCCTAGTCGACTGAATCTAGGAAACTGCATTTTTGCCTAACTTAGGCAGTTTTTTACGGATTTCCAATTCTAGTCGATTCGTGTTGATCTGATTTGTTGTTATCATTTATTATAGACTTTGATGACTTCTTCTTCGGAATTTTTGGAAATATCCATTTTGATGGATTCGGTATCGATTTCGATGGACTTGATTCACGTCTTCGTATGTGAATTTTTGGTGATTGATTGTTTCTACAATCATTTATGTGGTTTGTCACTTTGAAATACGAAGGTTTCTATACTAGTAGTAAATATTCAAACTCTTTCTCAAAGACGATTTCAACTCTATTTTTAATACAAAGCTCATTTATAAAACCGTTTTCCAATCTATTAGTATATACAAACCTTTTCCACATTCGTTCAAGAAATCCAATTAAACGACTTTGCAAAACAAGTGGCATGAAACGCTTGCGTTTACTCTGTCGGTTAATCTTAGACTCGTTCGATTGAAGCTCTTATGACAATTTTCGAGTGGAGATCTACAATTTGTTCGTAAATATTAAGTTAAGCTAGTGATTATGGGACATGAAGCTAAACTCATTTATTTACTAGCTTAGTGCAATTGACACTTCTTGTTGATCAATGATGATCATTTGGTGATTTAGACTAGCGATGTGCGATGTCTCTTTGTCCACGTAGGGGACTGTACCTCGTTTTATTGGGCTTCGTATCATTTCTTTTATGGGCTAGCGACCCATGTTCTTTTATGGTGTTCGGTTTATCGGATGTACCGTTATTGTACTACATCGATGTCCCGGCTTTTCGGTTCATTGGACGTACCGTTATTGTACTGTGTCGATGTTTCGAATTATTGGAGTTTCAATTCATTAGACGTACCATTATTGTACTGCGATGATGTTCCGATTTAATTGAGTTTCGGTTCATGGGACGTACCATTATTGTACCGTGTCGATGTTTCGAATTTGTAGTTAGCGACCATGGGATAGCGACCCATTTGTGATACACGTGTTGGTAAGTTTTCGTGCTCCCATTTGTGATAGGCCTCCCCCTTTGTGATTTTTGAATTTCTAATTGATGATTTCTAGAATTTGTGTTTCACCAATTTTGTGATTGGCATTTATATATTTGTCAATATTTGTGGTATGGTGAATAAAATAAAGAATATGACATTCTTTTTTATTTGTGAGATTCTTGAGATATTGTATGATTTTCGTTGTCGTAAATGTATACTTGTCATAGTATGACATTATTGTTATCATACGTTTTTAATTATATCACTCATCCTATCTCATTTTATCTGATATTTATAGCTCGACTGATCCGTTTATTAGTTTCTTATAAAATAATACTCGGGTCAGACCGAGATGTTACAGGTGATTCTGCTTGACTCCTTAGCTGGGATTAGCTTTTGACTTTTGGCTAACTACTCTAATTTAGTAGTTTTTGTTATTATACGTTCGAGATAGAGACTCCTTGATGTATACATATTCTTTTGTCTAGCACTTGTATCTATTCTTTTGTGATATTGTGGATCTTGTTTGACCACTACTCTGATGTACACTTCTATGTTTATATTCATATCTATTTCCTCCTTAGTGATATGGATATCTGTGACTGATTTATGTTATGCTTATTTCTATATTTGTTTCCAAAGATCATATAGCCACTGTGTAGTATCTTTGAGTCTGTATTGGTATGGCGGATTTCCTCTTGAAATGAAATGAAAATTATACTATCTGACATATCGGTGCTTGCATAAAGCAATTACATGGATGGTCGCTCCTCAACAGCCTTATTCTTCGTGCTAGTTGACGGCATTACCTCGTAGTTTCCTTGGCTAGCGTGAGTATAGAGGTCGGGCATAACACTCTAGTCAAGTCCTTGGTATCACGGCCTTGGCAAAAGGTGGGATAACATTTTCCTTCGAAAGTATGTACTGTGTAACATGACATGCTTTGAAAAGCTGCAATCATTAATCTGAAAAAGTTCTATCTGATTTGCTGAACAGTTGTTGTCTTTTTACCAAGACGTATGTCCCCTGATTGGTTTCCAGTAATATACATGTTGAGTTGTAGATAGCCGATGATCATGCAGTTTTTGTTGTAACTGAAGGTCGAATGCTAGCAATTTGTTGTGCATTGTTCTGGTGGTCATCAGGCAAGCATTCAATTCCTGCAAATTTGAAAATCGAATGTTAATATGACATACATGCACATATTTTAACCTGACTACCATTCATGCTTGCATATTCATGGGCCGTTGTCAAGGTTTTGTATTATTGGATCGAGTTTCGTATCGATCCTCTCCTGGACCGATGTGAAATCCGAGTTGCAACAACAATCGATAGTTGTTTTGATCCCTTTCTTCGTATTGATCCTCTTCTGGATCGATCGGGGATGCATCATGATGGACTTCATATTGATGGAGATCGATATGAGATGGATATACATATGGAGTGCTTCGTATCAATGGATACGAAATTCACAAATGTTTGCTTCGTATCGATGGATACGAAACATTAGGCCTTGGATCGATTCGCATTGATTGATACGAAGTGCTGGACTCCGGATTAACTTGTGTTGATGGATACGAAAGTCATTCATCGTATCGATGGCCATGAACGATCCAGACATAACTGTGCAGCGCTATTCTTATTGATGGATATTGGCTGCTTCAATCGGTTACGTGACTGGGATACGAAACATTTTTCTTTAGATATAAAGGCATATAAATTGATTTTGGACTTAGAATTTTTTTCACTTGTTTTTTCTCTTGCTTCGTATCGATAGGAGAAAAAGAAATAACTACAGAACTCTCGTCTTCAAACAAATAATCCATTAACCCTTAACTTGATTCCTTCAATCTAGGTAAATAACCAGTGGATCCATGTTTAAAGTGATAAGACTTGAGTTCCACAGCATTCCATTCATGGCGATGGCCAACACCGATGTCGTTGGTGCCGGAACTTGACTGGGGAGAGTTCGAGAATGTAGTTAACGGTGACTTGGAGGATTGGGGAAGAAGGAAAATGACTGGGGAGAATCGGCGGAGTCACCGATTTCAAGTCTTTCTCAAATTCGTACCGATGGGTAGTGGGATCGATCAAAATTCTTTGGAGATGGTTGTAGGCAGTCCTCATGATTGATCTGAGAGGTGTGGAGTATGTTTCGTATCGATGTAGTTTGGAAGAAGCGGTGTGATCGATCCGAAATCAAGGTCTTTGGATCAATACGAAAAGCATCGATACTTGGACCGATCGATACGAGTACGTGATCGATACGAATGCGAGATTGATACAAAGGCCGTATTGATACAAGAAGGCTAACGGTCTAAGTCGTAGATTGATACGAACACAGGCTTCAGGGGAATGATCTAAGTTGAACTATGATGGATAAGAAATTCATTGCCTTTTGCATACTCGAACACTTAACTCCGACGAGCTTTAGTCTTGCATATTTTGACTTCATTGTAAAACCGCATGTATGACTATCCATCAAAGCTCGTCAATGAAACTGTAACTTGATAAACATAACCAACCTCAACATGGATCGTTCTACGAAGTCATGATGGCACGGTTGGGACGATCAGCGGTGATGGTCACTCCGGTCGAATCTTGAAGTCCTGCCGTTTTACAGTCTTTCAAACTTATAGAAATTTAGAGTATTATGTAGCACTTCACTACATAACACAATCACTACTTTACACCGGGGGGAACACGGGTTTCTTACCATCCAATAACTATTTGTATTGATTTCAATAGCTATGGAACCTAGTAGCTCAGAGTGAAAAGAAGTTCAAGGTTCTCCGTTTCCTAGAATCAATGTGCCAGACATTGCAGTAGATACAGTATGCCCTACCGTGGATGAACTGCCAGATGTGGTAATGGTTATGAATCCGAAGGACTCCGTCCAGTCTAAGATCTCAGAAGAAATGTTGGGTAGAATTTGTTTTAGACACGGACTATCTTTGGTAGAAGTATAATTACCGAGGCCAGAAGATAGAGCGCATAATCCCTCGGAAGGGTTCACTGCATAATTCATATGCATCGCTATAACATTGCCCTCGTTCAATCAGTTCATTCGGGGCGTGCTATTCTTTTCGAGGATCGCACCTTCTCAGCTCCACCCTAATGGATACGTGCTTCTCAACAGCCTATATATCATATTTATGGAGCATCTCCTTCGACCCTCGACCATTGATGAAATCAGATACTCATTCAATATCAAGAGTCGGCGAGATAATCCATCATTCACTTTCTTGGAAGCGGTCAGAAACTGAAGTGGTGGCAAGTGCATGGAGTAAGTTGAAGTACTTCAAGGCAAAGTGGTTCTACATGAGATGCCCACCGAGTTTCACCATACGATGGTTGGTCAGACGTAAGTACTTTCACTTGTTCGTCAATTAATTAGGTAATATAAATTGATGCTGAACTCGTTGTTCTTTCTCTTACACAACTTCGATTCCACGGCCCGAAGGAGCTCATTTTAAAGAGATAGGGAGGATGCTTTAGGCGGTGCCTGCCAAACCAAGGAAAATAAATGAAATCCTTACAGACGACAACTTGATTGTCATTGGGCTCATAGAAAGTGGTCAGAGTATAGGGCTGATGGGGGTTCCAGAGTGCCTCCAGTAGGACAAGGTGGAAGTAGGGATCCTTTCGTGCCCCTAGTGTAACAACCCTGAATTTTGTGATTTATTTTAATTGTTTATTTTGATTATTTTATTTGAAATTTTGATTTGAAATTTTTAGTTTATTTATTAAAATGAATAAGTTATGTTATTTTAAATATAAATGTTGATTTTTATGTGAATTATAGTTTCAAACTTGTATAAATTGAACATTTTACTGAAAAGTGGATTTCTGGTCAAATTAGTCAAACTTTGACTTTTAAATTTCAAATTTAAATATTTAAATTCTTAAATTTTATCATTTATTATGAAAATATATTTAATAACATGAATACTGCTTTTTGTTTCGTTGGAAACAGATTTAAATTGTGAAAGTTATGTATATTTCAATATTGAGTACAATTTGAGTTATTTAGCAATTTTGGTTATTTTTAAATTATAAAAATTATATTTTACTTGTCATATTTTATTTTCATATGTGTTAATTTGTTATTGTATGTATATTTTTGTCTTATAATATTTTTAAAATGAAGTAAATAATTTTCCAAAGCCATTGGTAAATATCTTGTAATTTTTATGTCCTGTTTGCTATTTTTAAACAATTTCTTTTTCCTTTTTCCTATTTTTCTCCAATTTAATTATTTATTTTATTTTGAAAATGATAAATAAATTATTTTATTTCAAATTTTCACTTCATAATAATTTTAGAATAAAGTGGATATTTTTCCAAGACTAGTAGTGATTTATTTGTAATTTCTGTACACTGTTTTGTATTTTTAAGTAATTTCTTTCATTCTTTTTATATTTTCTTTAAAATTAATTATTTAGTTTCTTATATTTTTACTTGGTTTCGATTTGTAAAGTATATTTCTGAGTTATTTTGTTTTTATAAAATCAAAGAGAAAGGGAAATACCAAAGTTTTTAAAAAAGTGCAAAACTTAAGTCCTTTCACCTTCAAAACTTTTCAAATGCCATAACCTTCACTTTAATTTATTTTGCTGTCCACTTCTTCAGTTTTGGCCATGTATTATATTAATTTTCACGTGAAAAACAACTCAGCACTTCTCATTCTCATGGCTTCTTCAAACTTCCTTGGTAATGCCCTCCTCTCTTCTCTCTTTTCTTCTTCTTTTTTCTATTGTTTTGCTTGATTTTTGCCTTACTTTGCTTGGCCTAACACCTCCACCATCTCCTCCACCGACCACCACCACTTCCTTCCCCACATCATACACGACCAAAACCCTTCCTCCTCTGACCAGCAAGTGCCATGACCATCACATGATGCAAAATCCACAAAAACTATGTTAAAACTCCTTAAAAAGCATGCCTAGCCACCTAGTCTTCATCACCATCACCTTAGATGACCTTGGCCACCTCCTATTGCTCCACCACTACCTTGACACAACCCTAACCATCAACTCCTACCTCTGTCCAGACCTGTACATGAAATGGCTGAACCAAGATGGGACATAGACCGAGCCAAAAGTGACCCAAAACTCTTCTATGTTGCCTAGACCCTTCACATTCCTATGTTGTAACTCCTTCATATCTTTAGCCATGATAGCCGCACATTATAGGACCCAAAACTGAGCCAAAGCTATACCAAAACCTGGTCAAAAACACCTCCTAGGCCGTGCAAAAAAATAGAGAAAGCAAGGCAAAAGTCGTTGCATTCATATCTTTTTTTATTTCAAAGTTATTTCATATCTAGTTGTATTGAATTTGTGTTTGTTTGGATGTTTGTTTTGGGTTGTAATACAAGTTCTAAGCTTGGATCTCTTCCCACTTGAGCCTATTTTGTGTCATTGTGCCATCTGGAATCCGTTGTGTCATTTGGATTGCAATCTCCATCCATAAAGGTGAGTAAAACTCATACGACGTTTATACTTATGTAGTTGTGAAACAACAACAATTGAATGTGTAGAAAATCATTTGATGTATAACTGCCTGTGATTAATTATATATGATGTTAAACCTGTTAAATTTCATATCATATCATCTGTTATTATATATACGTTGTTACTGTTCATTTATATCTGTTTATCACACTGCATGTTCCCTGTAGATTAGAAATCACTATGGGTTGAAATGATACATACCCAAACGGATTTTAGAATAGGGAAAAATCGTTATGGGCTGAAATGATAGGCCTGAACGGTTTTTATTTAATTTATTTAACTTGGGATTGTGGGTTTGAAATGATAGAACCCGGATTTTTCTTTTTAAACTGCGTATTGAAATGATACATATCCGTATCACTTGACCTAGGTTAGAAAACTATATACAGAACCGTGGTTATTATATAAAGTGTTTTGGTTATTTTTAAGTATTTTAAAAATATAAATTTATGAAATTTAATTTTAATAGATTTTTAAATGTTTTAAAACAAAGAAATCATGATTTTTCCATGAGTTAAAAATGTAATTAATGAATGGTTAAATTGGATTATTGAAATATAACTTAAGTTTGAAATTTGGAATTTTGGTTAAAAATGATATTTAAGTTATATGAATAAAATGGAAATTTAATTATATTTGGGAAATGGTAAATATGATAATTTGATTTAAATTTGAATTTAAGTGATTTATTATAGTATTATTGATTTTTCTATGAATTTAAGTGGTTAAATAAATGAATGCTTAAATTGTAACTTTAAAATATAACTTGACTTGGAAATGTGAAATTTGAGTTTTAATTAAAGATTTAAATTAATTAAATAAATTAAATAAATTGGAAATTTAGTTAAATTTGTGAAATGGTAATTTAAATCTGAAGTGTTAAGTTTATTTATTGAAAAGCGAGGAAAGGAAATTATACACTTGAACTAATAAGTGGAATTATTGAAATTTGGATTTATTTATAAGAAATTGGTTTTATAAAAATCAATATGTTTAATGATATGTTAATGGACATTTTTAATGTTAAATTATGATTTTTAAAATATTTAAAGGTTGTAAAATGAAGTTTATTATTGGCTGGAAATACACTAAACCTGGAATTAACTTTTAATAGCATTCAGAAATGCTATATTTTTTGAATTGAACTAAAATTGTGTAAAAAGAGCTATTACAGCATTTCTGAAATGCTGTAGTTGCTGTAATTGAACTTATAGACTAATATTGGACTTAGGCCTATTATAGCATTCTCTGGAAATGCTATAGTGGTATGCAGTCTTTGCTGAAATCAATTTAAAACCTTGTTTTGAAATCTAAGCTACCGCAGCATTTCTGGAAATGTTGTCTTTGCTGTTTTAAACTAAAATTTAACTAAAACCGAGTTTTAACAGCAGTTTTTAAGTGCTGTCTTTGCAGAATTAAAATGTTTTCAAGTATAACTTATAACAGCTTTTTCTAAATGTTGCGAAAGGCTGAAATTTTAATGAATATGATTTTTGACTTAGCAAAATGTGCTCAGAATGACTTGAAACTTTGAAATTTGAATACTTGAATTGAAAGAATAATAAATCCACTTTTAAAATGATTTAAATGAATAAATTAAATTGGAAATGAATCATTTTAAAAGGGGGTTCGAATTTTAATATATGAATGTTATCTTTGGTTTTAAAAGATACTTAAATTGGATATTTGGATTTGAATTTCATATAATGATTTGAAAAGGAAGTTTGAAAGATTGATATTTTTGATATTGAAATGATTTGGAAATGATATAATTTTTATTTGATAAAGATTTGAATTTGAAATGATGTTCTATTTGAAGCAAAATATTATTTTAAAGTTATAAGCACGGGTTATAATAACGATTGGTTGGCAAAGAGACCGGGATCGGATATCTGGCATGCTCTCTGTCGATACCGAAACCACTTTGACAACTATATATGCGGTGGAAATTTCAGAACGAAGTAGGTTGGTTGGCGAACGCTACTGGAATGAAGTAAGAGAACGCTGATGGATGGCCTAATTATGACTAAAACAGGAGCTATACCGGGCTACCCAAAGGATCGCACCCTTTTATCGAGCATACTTCTTCGGAAACCATTATATTACTTTTGCGATTCGATATGGTGGCGCCACTTTGATTCGGGGTATGTCTCGAGGTGGGCGGAAGCTGCTGGCTTGCCGTCACCACCGGTCCGGAAGTGCAAACGGTGTATCCACCTTGGCATTGCCTCGCATGCCTTGTCATATGTTCCTTATATCGAGCCCACTACGATTTTGGTTTAAAGATTCGACCGCGTTAAGGTTCACTATCCCCTTAACGCTATTTTCTATATGATTATACTTTACTGATTAGACACTAGTGTATATAGATTATATTACTATATATTGAATAGTTTAACGGATCCTTAGAAGACGAGCGGTCCCAAGCGTCATCTAAGTTACTTGTACTTTTACTACAGTTCACTTTAGTTGGTTTACATTGTATAAGTATGTATGTCCTGACACGAGTGTTTGTATTTTTATTTACGCTCAGGTCAGCCTGAGTTATTCATAGATTTGGATTCCACTTACTGGAGCTTGGAATCGCTGGAGATTATCTGCTTATCTAGTCTTATCTATTTCGGTTCTGTGGTTGTATTCAACTTGTACTTAATTATCATATTGAAACTTCTCTTGTATTTTATTTAACTCTGACATATTTATATAGTAGCTCTATGAACTACTATTTCTTTTACTTCCGCTGCATTATTAAATACTCTGTGTCTATGATCTGTGATTATTATTTACTGTATATTCTGAGATTTGCCAAATTTTTATCTAAGACGCGGTATTTTCAGCAATTAAATTCCGGCATGAGTGTCTACCTATACACTTATAATGGATGCGAATGGTTGAAAATACAGGGTTGTTACAGTTGGTACCAGGGCTCTGGTTTTAGGCAAAACTCAGTATATAGAGTAGATTTAATTTCAAAATCACTTTTGTTCGAGCTTGAATTCCTTCCTCTTCAATACGGTTTCCTTTGAATTTTGGAACGTTCCCTGCGGTTCCAAAATCCATTTATGTTCCTCACTATTCATCTTATTTTGATTTTGGAGTATCCCATTACCCCACTTCAAAATGATCTTTATAACGAGTCGGCGGTCTCGCCAATCTCAAATTGATTTGTAAAGGGGTGAAACTCCTTTACAACAACATCGATTCACCAAAGATTTTATATCCTCATTTTAGATGCTAGTATTTCTTATTATCCCAAACTCTATCTCCTGAGGTCGAATGTAGATTTACCCTAGAAAATCCACATTGATCTTATTCTTTAAGTCACGGTTGACCCGGTTAAGGTTGCCCGCGATTTATATAAGCTTATCCATCTTCCTATTTTGTTATTTAATCACGTCATCCTTGTTTCCAACTTATTTTTAAATCAGAATTTCCTTTGATTTGAGTTAATCAAAATTTGAATCTCTATCCTTCTTTGAAAATCTGTTCCTGTATAGTGTATTTGTGAACTAATATTTAAAATTAATTTTTTTTATATATTGTGTTGTTTGAGTTGTTGATGTTGAATTGGGTTTCTGATCGATTCGTCTGATCAACGTTATCGATAAGATTTCCAAAACACTTTGATAGAACAAACTGACACAATATTATTTTAAAATTTGGTTAATGAAATAAATTTTGATATATAAGTTTATGGAACTTAATAAATTGATTTAAGTTGATAATTTGAAATGATAATACTTGATTTATCATTTATTTTTTTACAAATGAATTTATAAATAGTTGTTTATAAATTTATTTGGGAACTTAAATGAATTAAAAACAAGCATTTGAGAATTCAAATTCCGATGATTTCGAACTTTGGTTTAAAGTTTTAAAAAGGGATATATTATTTAAAGTATTGTCAAATAGGAATTTGTTTCCAAAGAATTTAAAAGTTTAAAATTAGTGCTCTTCTCTTTGTCGTTGGAAAATAACTACAGTGTTGACTGCAGCATCATCAACGTTCATTTTCGAGTTTCAAAGTGAGGAGACAGTTCTGTAGTCTTCCTACAGCTTCGTTTTGGGAATTTGATTGATTTGAATTTCTAAAATATGACTTGATTTATAATATATATAGATATATGATTTAAAATTGATTTGACATATTATGTATATATAATTACTTATCTCCAGATGGTTTGAAGGTAATCGGAAATTTAGTTCTTAAATTTTAGCTTGAAGAATAATTTCAATTATTAAAAGAAAATAAAAAATTTGGATAAATGGTTCAAACTTGAGATAATTGAATTTGAAGGATTTATTTGTATAACACACAATTTCATTCCAATATAACTTACCTTAATTTTCAGAAGTTGAATATGTAATTGGATAATATACAATATAAAAAGATTTTATAAATAAAATTTGAGTGGTTACAATAAATGTTATACACTTAAATTTTAGTTATAAAAGATTAATAGAGGTAAATAAAGAAAAAGGAATCTAAAGAGTTTTATTTAAATAACTTAATAATGAAATTTGATTTAATATGGAACCTTAAGTCTAACCTAGGAATTTTAATAAAAGTTATTTCCTGAAATGAGTATGTTTGTATAATAAATAATGTATCTTTGAATAGATAATGAATGGGATATTTTGTAATAAAGTTTATTTAACTTGGAATCATAGTTTAATTGATGTCTAAATGAATAAATGTGTAAAGAAATTTGATTGTTATATTTGCTATGATAAATATTTTATTTATGTAATAGGTATGTCTTGAAAAATGAATAATTATGGCTTAAATAGAAAAATGTATATTTTAATATCACTAAAATTAGATAATTGAGAATTTGGTTTTCAAATGGAATTTTTAAGTGTAACTTATTGAAGGAATATCTTATTTATGAAATGAGTATTTTAAATAAAGTGTTAGGTTATTTGTTATATTAAGAGTTAAGTAAAATAGTAAACTTTTGACTTAATAAATGAAGTATAGTTTGATTTGGATATTCCATTCATAAAAGTTTGTTTTAATAAATCATAAGTAAAAGATATCCAAATGAATATTTCTGAAATTGAACTGATTGAAATACTAATATATCTACGGTAGTACTTTAAAAGTACTGCTGTTTTTGAAAATACAATGTTTTGGAAATTTTATAATTGAATAAATGAACTTAGAAATGTTACAACTTTGAAATGAATATTATTTGACCTTGAATTTAAATGGTTTTAATGAAGATTATTTTAAAAGTGTTATGATTTTTAGTAGTATGATTTCCAAATAATAACATCTCTGAAGTATTATGATTTCAAAGCATCATGGTTTCAAATTTATTATCTTATTTTGTTTTTCAAACTATCTTAGTTGTCTTTATTTTCTTTATCTTGCTACAGAATGGGGAGGCTATTGCTTATACCAGTCTATTTGGATATCTTTCTATAATGCTTAGAAAATTAATGAACCTAGAATTGAGCTCTGGTTGCTTACTTCAAAGCAATGACCTATTACCATTTGGACAGATCATCTTTCTATAATCTTTGAAAATCTTTGGTACTCATCTGGATCTGAGCATTACTTACCATCCACAGACCGACGGTCAAACGGAAAATGGTGAATCAGATTCTAAAGGATCTTTTCGTGCTTGTGTTCTTGATTTGATCATCTCCACCTTGTCAAAATCACTTATAACAACAGTTATCAGGTATAATTTCAATCTTCTTGTCATCTTATCTTAATCCTATTTCACTCTATCTTTTTTTGTGCTTTCCCGTACCTCATTCCTTTTCGGGGACAAAAAGTTTTGAGGGAGGAGAGTGTAACAACCTTGAATTTTGTGATTTATTTTAATTGTTTATTTTGATTATTTTATTTGAAATTTTGATTTAAAAATTTTAGTTTATTTATTAAAATGAATAAGTTATGTTATTTTAAATATAAATGTTGATTTTTATGTGCATTATAGTTTCAAACTTGTATAAATTAAATATTTTACTGAAAAGTGGATTTCTGGTCAAATTAGTCAAACTTTGACTTTTAAATTTCAAATTTAAATACTTAAATTCTTAAATTTTATCATTTATTATGAAAATATATTTAATAACATGAATACAGCTTTTCGTTTCGTTGGAAACGGATTTAAATTGTGAAAGTTATGTATATTTCAATATTGAGTATAATTTGAGTTATTTAGCAATTTTGGTTATTTTTAAATTATAAAAATTATATTTTCCTTGTCATATTTTATTTTCATATGTGTTAATATGTTATTGTATGTATATTTTTGTCTTATAATATTTTTAAAATGAAGTAAATAATTTTCCAAAGCCAGTGGTAAATTTCTTGTAATTTTTATGTCCTGTTTGCTATTTTTAAACAATTTCTTTTTCCTTTTTCCTATTTTTCTCCAATTTAATTATTTATTTTATTTTGAAAATGATAAATAAATTATTTTCGTTCAAATTTTCACTTCATAATAATTTTAAAATGAAGTGGATATTTTTTCCAAGACTAGTAGTGATTTATTTGTAATTTCTGTACACTGTTTTGTATTTTTAAGTAATTTCTTTCATTCTTTTTATATTTTCTTTAAAATTAATTATTTATTTTCTTATATTTTTACTTGGTTTCGGTTTTTAAAGTATATTTCTGAGTTATTTTGTTTTTATAAAATCAAAGAGAAAGGGAAATACCAAAGGTTTTAAAAAAGTGCAAAACATAAGTCCTTTCACCTTCAAAACTTTTCAAATGCCATAACCTTCACTTTAATTCATTTTGCTGTCAACTTCTTCAGTTTTGGCCGTGTATTATATTACTTTTCACGTGAAAAACAACTCATCACTTCTCATTCTCATGGCTTCTTCAAACTTCCTTGGTAATGGCCTCCTCTCTTCTCCCTTTTCTTCTTCCTTTTTCTATTGTTTTGCTTGATTTTTGCCTTGCTTCTCTTGCTTTGCTTGGCCTAACACCTCCACCATCTCCTCCACCGACCACCACCACTTCCTTCCCCACATCATAAATGACCAAAACCCTTCCTCCTCTGACCAGCAAGTGCCATGACCATCCCATGATGCAAAATCCACAAAAATTATGTTAAAACTCCTTAAAAAGCATGCCTAGCCACCTAGTCTTCATCACCATCACCTTAGATGACCTTGGGCACCTCCTATTGCTCCATCACCACCTTGACACAACCCTAACCATCACCTCCTACCTCTGTCTAGACCTGTACATGAAATGGTCGAAACAAGATGGGACATAGACCGAGCCAAAAGTGACCCAAAACTCCTCTATGTTGCCTAGACCCTTCACATTCCTATTTTTAATATAGCCATGATAGCCGTATATTATAGGACCCACACCTGAGCCAAAGCCACACCAAAACCTGACCAAAAACACCCCCTATGCCGTGCAAAAGAATAGAGAAAGCAAGGCAAAATTCGTTGCATTCATATCTCTTTTTGTTCCTTTTTATTTCAAAGTTACTTCATATCTAGTTGTATTGAATTTGTGTTTGTTTGGATGTTTGTTTTGGGTTGTAACACAAGTTCTAAGCTTGGATCTCTTCCCACTTGAGCCTATTATTTTTCATCATGCCTTTTGGAATCCGTTGTGTCATTTGGATTGCAATCTCTAGCCATAAAGGTGAGTAAAACTCACACGACGTTTATACTTATGCAGTTGTGAAACAACAATAATTGAATGTGTAGAAAATCATATGATGTATAACTGCCTGTTATTAATTATATATGATGTTAAACCTGTTAAATTTCATGTCATATCATCTGTTATTTTATATATGTTGTTACTGTTCATTTACATCTGTTTATCACACTGCAAGTTCCCTGTAGATTAGAAATCACTATGGGTTGAAATGATACATACCCGAACGGACTTTAGAATAAGGAAAAATCGTTATGGGCTGAAATGATAGGCCTGAACGGTTTTTATTTAATATATTTAACTTCAGATTGCGGGTTTGAAATGATAAAACCCGGATTTTTCTTTTTAAACCGCGGATTGAAATGATACATATCCGTATCACTTGACCTAGGTTAGAAAACTATATACAGACCCGTGGTTATTTTATAAAGTGTTTTGGATATTTTTAAGTATTTTAAAAATATAAATTCATGAAATTTAATTTAAATAGATTTTTATGTTTTAAAATAAAGAAATCATGATTTTTCTATGAGTTAAAAATGTAACTAATGAATGGTTAAATTGGATTATTGAAATATAACTTAAGTTTGGAATTTGGAATTTTGGTTAAAAATGATATTTAAGTTATATGAATAAAATGGAATTTAATTATATTCGGGAAATGGTAAATATGATAATTTGATTTAAATTTGAATTTTAGTGATTTATTAAAGTATTATTGATTTTTCTATGAATATAAGTGGTTAAATAAATGAATGCTTAAATTGTAACTTTAAAATATAACTTTACTTGGAAATGTGAAATTTGAATTTTAATTAAAGATTTAAATTAACTAAATAAATTGGAAATTTAGTTAAATTTGTGAAATGGTAATTTAAATCTGAAGTGTTAAGTTTATTTATTGAAAAGCGAGGAAAGGAAATTATACACTTGAACTAATAAGTGGAATTATTGAAATTTGGATTTATTTATAAGAAATTGGTTTTATAAAAATCAATATGTTTAATGATATGTTAATGGACATTTTTAATGTTAAATTATGATTTTTAAAATGTTTAAAGGATTTAAAATGAAGTTTATTATTGGCTGGAAATACACTAAAATCTGGAATTAACTTTTAATAGCATTCAGAAATGCTATAGTTTCTGAATCGAACTAAAATTGTGTAAAAAGAGCTATTACAGCATTTCTAAAATGCTGTAGTTGCTGTAATTGAAATTATAGGCTAATATTGGACTCAGTTCTATTATAGAATTATCTGGAAATGCTATAGTGGTATGCATTCTTTGCTGAAATCAATTTAAAACCATGTTTTGAAATCTGAGCTCCCGCAGCATTTCTGGAAATGCTGTCTTTACTGTTTTAAACTAAAATTTAACTAAAACCGAGTTTTAATAGCAGTTTTTAAGTTTTGTCTTTGCTGAATTAAAATGTTTTCAAGTATAACTTATAACAGCTTTTTCTAAATGCTGCGAAAGACTGAAATTTTAATAAATATGGTTTTTGACTTAGCAAAATGAGCTCAGAATGACTTGAAATTTTGAAATTTGAATACTTGAATTGAAAGAATAATAAATCCACTTTTAAAATGATTTAAATGAATAAATTAAATTGGAAATGAATCATTTTAAAAGGGGGTTCAAATTTTAGTAAATGAATGTTATCTTTGGTTTTAAAAGATACTTAAATTGGATATTTGGATTTGAATTTCAAATAATGATTTGAAAAGGAAGTTTGAAAGATTGATATTTTTGATATTGAAATGATATGGAAATGATATGGAAATGATATAATTTTTATTTGATAAAGATTTGAATTTGAAATGATGTTCTATTTGAAGTAAAATATTATTTCAAAGTTTTAACCATGGGTTATAATAACGATTGGTTGGCAAAGAGACCGGGATCGGATATCTGGCATACTCTTTGTCGATACCGAAAGCACTTTGACAACTGTGTACGCGGTGGAGATTCCAGAACGAAGTAGGTTGGTTGGCGAACGCTACTGGAATGAAGTAAGAGAACGCTGATGGATAGCCTAATTATGACTAAAACAAGAGCTATACCAGGCTACACAAAGGGTCGCACCCTTTTATCGAGCATGCTTCTTCGGAAACCATTCAATTACTTTTGTGATTCGATATGGTGGCGCCACTTTGATTCGGGGATGTCTCGAGGTGGGCGGAAGCTGCTGGCTTGCCGTCACCACCGGTCCGGGAGTGCAAACGGTGTATCTTCCCTGGCATTGCCTCGCGTGCCTTGTCATATGTTCCTTATATCGAGCCCACTATGATTTTGGTTTAAAGATCCGACCACATTAAGGTTCACCATCCCCTTAACGTTATTTTCTATATGATTATACTTTACTGATTAGACACTACTGTATATAGATTATATTACTATATATTAAATAGTTTAACGGATCCTTAGAGGATGGGCGGTCCCAAGCGTCTTCTAAGTTACTTGTACTTTTACTACAGTTCACTTGAGTTGGTTTACATTGTATAAGTATGTATGTCCTGACTCGAGTGGTTGTATTTTTATTTACGCCCGGGTCAACCTGAGTTATTCACAGATTTGGATTCCACTTACTGGAGATTGGAATCGCTGGAGATTATCTGCTTATCTAGTCTTATCTATTTCGGTTCTGTTGTTGTATTCAACTTGTACTTAGTTATCATATTGAAACTTCAGTTGTATTTTATTTAACTCTGACATATTTATATAGTAGCTTCATGAACTACTATTTCTTTTACTTTCGCTGCATTATTAAATACTCTGTGTCTGTGATCTGTGATTATTATTTACTGTATATTTTGACATTTGCCAAAATTTTATTTACGACGTGCTATTTTGAGCAATTCAATTCCGGCATGAGTGTCTACCTATACACTTATAATGAATGCGAATGGTTGAAAATATTGGGCTGTTACACCTAGTCAATGCAGCTCAGGTCTCGCCCGGTGTAATAATCATCGAACCTCGAGATGATGAAGGTACTACAGCTGATCATTAGCCCGCGGTTGCGTCTCCATAGGGCCCTCAATTATCTATGCCAAAGAGAAAAGGCAAAACTGCTATTCACAAAAGCAAAAGGCAAATGACCACCGAAGCAACTCAGGTCGTTGTAACTTCTATATGTCCGTAGAACTCTTCCCCACAGACGAAAAGTTCAGTGAAAGGGTCATCGGACATTCTTATCCTGAATGAGATACTATCATTCCTTGATCCTGGGCTAGAGGGGCTTGACGCCCTATCAGGAACTGGCGCAGGTCTACCTTCAATAGATATATGGGAGCCAACTTCGATAAGCAAAGCTACTACAACCGGTCGGTTGGGGATGGGGGATTGCACATGCATACACACACTTCATGGCACCACATGACACTTTGTCACATGCTTCTTGGTCTTTGGTGATAACTAATTCTACTCCTTTTTTCGTTTTACAAATACGATGGTGAAACAAGGCTCCATGCTTAGCAATCTTCGCTCTGCGTGCCATTCTTTTAGATCACGCTCCGAATCACATCGCCGCTAGAGCGAAAGAGACTATGGTCGCAGCTATTATTCTACTTAGGAACGCGAGCGCCATGAAAGAGAAAACGAGAGATCATATCAAAGCAGGCGTCGTTACAGGTCGCGATCTCCACCACCAAAAGGACCCTCTAAACCCTCTAGCTCCGATAGGCCCTCTTTTGAATCTTCTCATCAAATAGCACCATCTTATGATCCAAAAGACGCGATCAACCCCACGGAATTGAGACAGAAACCTCCGTCATCGTAAAACAAACTGCCATAGATCCCACAAGGGAGAGAGCCATCCACATTGCCAAGCTGAAGAAAGATTTCCCAAACATATGTGTAACGACCCACCTTTTTGGACGGTTTAAATCGACAATAAACTACACATGTCTAATTCAAAGCATTCAAAAGGGAAGATTGTTAATGGGGTAAATAATAAAATAAAAGAAAAGGAGGAAAAATAAAACACAGAATCTCGCAGCGGAAGGATGAAATATAATACAAAAATAAATACATAAATAGTTCATGAAACTATTTTCAACAAAATCAGAATCTACACTTTTTCCAGGCAGAATAAACAATTGCTATAATAAAAGTAGATACGGTCCTCGACTCCGTCCTCGTCTTCAGAAATAAGTGTCTTCGCTAAACTGAAATACTCGGTCTGACCCGAGCGTAAAGTAAAACAAAAACACTCGAGTCAGGACTAACATTCTTATGTAAGTAGGTAAACTCAAGTGAAATGTACAGATAACTCAATAGGTGAAATACTTAGGTTTAAATAAACATCATCTTTCACACTATAAATTGGTTCAGTTCAAATACCGACTTTATGTTCATTTCCAATCGATTTATTATTAAATCTAACTTCAAATTTCAATTTTTCTCTTAAAGCTATTTAAGTTATAAATCAAACAAGTTTAAATGTAAAAATCCAATAAAAAAATTGATTAAATTTCAATTTCATAATTTTAAGTTCAAACATAAATTCAAACCTACAATATTCCAATTTTATTTCTAAATCAATTCATTTAAACCCAAAGTTGTTTTATATCGGGTATACATCATTTCAATCCAAAGTGATTTTGTTAAAGAGAACTTGAAGTGTGAGAACAATAATAACATACATAACATAGCATGTCACGGATCAACATGCGTGCATGATTAACAACTTAATATATACACATGCATAACTAACATATCACATGTGTCACATATCGTAAACAACATAAGTGAATATTTCAAATTCTAACATGTCATATACTAACATAACATATAAACATATAACACGACATATATACAAGGAACTTGCAAGGTGAAATAACACGGCATCTCATTTTTCCCAAACATAACACATTATTTCCACATAACATAGGTGACATATTATTAACATAATATGTATAACATATGATTTTATTAATTAACACATTTTTTTAACAAAGCATATGTGACGTATTTCAATACAAGGCATATAAAAAATTTCTAACATAACACATTTTTTTTACATCTCATATGTGACATATATACTATGTGGAAATCAATCAAATCGACGTAACATACTATTTGTGACATATAAAACAGCATGTGCATGTGAATGTTATAACACAAGTTCAAGGGAAAATAACAACATATATCACATATTCATATCTAAAGCAAACATTTCAATCAATGTTATTTACTTAACAATAAAAATGTTAATAGTGAGTGATTGCTCACCTTTTGAGGTTAGAGAGTTTTTGACAACACAAATTGATAGATTCTAGATGAAGTCCAAACACGACAAGCTAACCAATCCTATCCATAGCAACAATCCAATAGCAAAGCAAATCACGACAACACAAGTCGAACAAACTGAGTTTTTTTAGACAGATGAAAAAAGAGAGGAGTGATGCACTTTGGCATTTGAAGAGAGAATGGATGGAGTTTGAAGTTTGGGAATTTGTGGATTTAGGAATTTTGAAGTTTCTGTATTTATGAGGAAGAAGGAGAAAGTGTGAGCAGAAAGCTTCAGATAGAGTAATGAGAAACAATTTGTGCATACTTTGGTTTTGTTCTCTAGTGGAAAACCAAAAGAGGCATGTATTTAATAAAAGAAAGCAATAAAACCAAAATGTGGAAATAGTGGCAGGTGTATTGAATAATAAGGAAATGAAGGGACCACTTAGAATTTAATTAATTGCTTGTTCCACTCAATTAAATATAATAGCATCGAATGTACTTTTTATACACCCGTTTTAAACAAAATTAACATATAATAAATAAATTTGAATACAACAACCAATGTAACATTACAAAAAATAAAAGATGATCCGAAACTCAAATTCATGTTATACGAAATAGTATATATATACAAATTTAATAAGAAAATATATAAAATAAAACATTTGTTGGCTCATATTACCAAATTCCTAGGGAAAGGAATGGAAAAACACTAAATTAGGCATTTGTGTGTATTATTTTTGTTTAAAGCATGCATAAGGTATAAATGTGGGAAGAAAGAGACAAAATAATGGGAATGAGAAAAAATAAATTTGGAGGAGCATCATAGTTTTTGAAAGGAGGAGGTGACAAAAGAATATAAAAATACAGTAAGCTTTTCAAAGAAACAATGTGGTTATGTGTTTAATAAATATAAACATGAACATGCTAGCATGAATGATGCATGTGCATTAAATATGAATTGTTAATAGATGAATTAGTGTAGGCAGTAGTTATGAAAAAGAATGAATACTAAAAGTTGTAACATGCAATAATAAATGCTTAGATGCAAATACAAGAGGTATATAAGGATTAGGCATAATAAAAGTAGGTGGGAGAATGTTTATCTAATAATAAGAACGGAAAATGAAAATATAGAGGATAAATGAAAGTTTTATGAAATAAAGAGAGAGGTTTTTTTTTGAATATTTGAAATGTGGAAGTGTACAAGGCAAAAAAATACATGAATGAGATAATAATTAGAAAAAAAGCAATAGAATATGAAATGTGCATGAATATGAATTGGTGATGAACATCACCTTTCATACTTTAAAATGAATATAATGCCACATTAACCCATTATGGAAATATACTTCAATTCAATTAATTTCATTAATCCCAAATCAACTCAAATTTACGCCTATTTAAAAGTTTTATTAACATACAATTAAAAAAATTAAACACACCAACCAAGGTAACGGGGACCACCGCTACATAAAATAAAAGATGAACCATGATTCCAAATTTAAATCAAAGTCGGCGTTTTACTCAGTGCACAATCATGAACATAAATTATTTAATTTATTCTAAATTTTACGATTAGCATTATACCTCTATATTATCAAAGACTACTGTTTAACGACCATAAAATGTTGCTTCAATATTCAATTTTTCTGTTTTATAAAATTACGCTTACTTTAAAACAATAACATTCATTCCGTTTTCATTAAAACATCCTTTTTATTTTAACAATAACGTATGTTTCTTTCGTTAAATCCATTAATTACAATTAATATATTTCTTTTTTTGCCTTTTTAATATTGAAAGATTCCAAACCGACACAATTGTAATTAATTTCAAAATTACACTTTAAAGCGGATCCTAACAAATGTACATTTCTTTCATTAAACATCATTGATTTCAGTTAAATTCTCTTTCCTTTTTATTCAAAGATTCCAAGTTAAATTAACGGCAATAAATTTCAACATTAGAATTTGAAACGGAACATAATTAATGGATAGATAATTAAAACAATTGAAATCTTTTTACAGTAACTTAAATACATTTATAGAATTATTGTTTACACATAAGATAATTAAAATAATTGGATTCCTTTTACAGTAACTTAAATACATTTATAGAATTGTTGTTTACATAAGATAATTAAAACAAATGAAATCTTTTTTTTTTTGCAGTAACTTAAATACATTTGTAGATTTGTTGTTTACATATAAGAGTTATAAATTAACTTGCTTAGATAGTATCAATGACATACAAACAACAAAATTTATATTTATATTTTATTATTATCGATAATTTCACCAAACTTCAATAGTTTAAATTCGATTAAATTTAGTAGAGTTCTTAATTAAATACAATTTCAATTAATTCAACTTTATCTTCTCAATTCCTGAATCGTTTAACTAATTAAGTCTTATTAAATTAAAATTTATACTTCTTTCCTTTATGTAAAATCCAATTATACTAAGTTTTATTAACAAATTAATTTCAATAGGTTGATATGTAAGATGAGCGAAAATCAAGACTAAAATTTAAACAAGTTTGAATGCATAATTATACATTTATTGTTTACAAATAGATTAGAAGTTAAATTACAATTAAAACCCAATTCTAGTTAATTATAAATTGATTTCATGCTTTACATAATATTAAATCTACCCAATTAAACTTTTATTAAACCATACATTTGAAATCACATAAAATAGTTGTCACTTTATTAAACAAAATCAGATGTTATAATTCAAAGTAAATTTTATTTAAAATCATAAATTTTTAATTTCTTACTGTATTAAATTCTAAAATTTGAATTTCTTCTTTTCGAAAAATACGGGTCGTTACGCTCTCCCCCACTAAAAACTTTCGTCTTCGAAAAGGAAGGAGGTAGGAGAATAGAACAACCAGAAATAAAAGTAGATTGAAAGTTAAAATTAACAATTAATTTTAAACTATATAAATTTTACCCGAATTATTCATACTTTTCAAAACCCATTTGTAAAATTTCCTGCTTCCTCTACAAATATCATTTAAATTTTTGAATAACACCTTTATAAATATATGAAAACTATTTGAAAACAATTATTTACATCATTACTTATATTTACAAAGAAGCTATTGAAAACATTAATCCATACTTCATAAGTTTATAAATTTATTCTTAAGATACTTTTCAAATATTATTAATAAATCAATAATCATTTACTTTAAATATGTTTTATTTAATTAATAACTTCTAAAATATTTATAACACTAAAATTTTCTATTAAACAATGTAGTATATAAATAAACAATATTTAAAAAGGATATAGTCAATAAAGAAAAGAAGGTAGATTCGGAAAAACAGAATATATGTGAATAAATAAACTGAGCAAATGAGGTAGATTCAAAAGAATAGTATCGGGCACGAATAGTTAATCTAATACAAAATTTCTTTGTTCGAAATACCTTTATAATAAAATACCTTTATATCGAAACAAATTTTCCTTTCGAAAATACTTCTACAACTCGATGTTTCAACAAGTTTATCCTCGTTCTTGCAGACTCTGGCCATGCGTTGATCAGGCGCAAAGCTAGAATTCTTCAAGTACTTAGTAGACTTGTTTCAACACCCAGTGAAAATACTCGAAAAACCTTCAAAACCGATATGGAAAGTACAATCCAAACAAATCACCTGGATCGTAGGATACATAACAATGGTTACGCCTGGATCCCCTAGAAAACATCCGTACCCTTTAAGCAATCTCTGTCTTGCGAATTTCGCCATGATAACCAAAACCGTGGACCGTAGAATACATAACAATGGTTACGCCAGAATCCCCAGGAAACATCGATACCCTTTAAGCAATCTCTGCCGTTGCGGATTTTGCCACCACAACAAACTGTATACCGCAGGATACATAACAATGGTTACGCCTGGATCCCCCAGGAAACATCCATACCCTTTAAGCAATCTCTTCCTTGCGGATTACGTTACCCAAAAAAACGACCATGGGTTACGCCATGGTAGGACACTCGAGTATCACATTCGAAAAACCAAAATAAGAGAGAATAGTATCGATAGAATGAATCCACAATGTGGCCACAAAGCGGATATCAAGCAGAAGGCACTTTCCATATCATTACTTTGAAAATATATATCATATAGTACCTTTTCAAATCACTCTAAAATATCATACTTATATAAAGTCCATTATATATAAGATTTCATTTTCAAATCGAATACTTTCCAAAATCAATAGTATATCAAATCACACTTATATATACTTTGCCTATATAAGATTACACCATTCAAATTGAGTACCTTTCCAACTCAATAGTATTCCAATCAACTTTATACTTATAAAAATCAATTTTATATAAGTTCGAAAACTCCCAAATCAAGTATTTAGTAAAACAAGGTTCTCAATTTCAATTTCTTTCAATATCGTTTCGGTTTCAAAATCATATATGATTTCACTAAATTATTTCTTCCAAATTTAATATTTTTAGTTTCAAAATTTCCAAATAATAGGTTTAGAAAATAATCCTAGTTTCCAAATCAACATAATTTAGGTCAATCCAATTCATTTCCAAAATCATCATATAAATACTGGGTTTTAAATTCCAAATCTTATTTTTCGAAGCCAAATATTTTCTAAAATCAATTATACCCAAATGATTACCAAATTTATAACCATCCCTTTAAAACCTTTGAACTATTTATTTCTATTTGAAATATCCAATTTACATTTCTGAAAACTATTACTCTATATTTATGAATTTATAAAAGATGATACTAAGTTAAAACATTTAAACTAAATTTTATTCAAACATTTCAAACTAAGTTTCATATCAATATAGTTCAACTTATTTAAATCATATTACTTCATACTTAAATATACCAACTAAACTTATATATTATATCAAATGATTTATACTTTCAAAATTTCTTAGCTTTGAAAATTAAACCTTGATTTGGAAGTGTTCGAACATTCAAAATAGTTGGAGAAATCAAATTTCCAATTCAAGAGTTGGAAATCAACAACCAATCAGTAAATCAATTTCCAAAAGATAGGTTTATACCAAATCAGAATTAGAAACTCAAGGACTGAACACCGGTTCATTTCAAATATATATACATATATCTTCCAAATATCAAATCATACTTCGAAATTTAAAATCAAAATTTGGTTTCACAAAATCACTCGCATATCGAAGCTATTAAATTGGCCTCTCCCTCACTTTGAAACTCGAAAATCAATGTCGATGGTGCGTGCACTCATCACTGAAATTATTTTCCAACGACACAAGTGAGTTCTGGACTTCTATTTTCTTGAAAACTTCTTTGAAATTCTTCAAAATAATTGGAAATCATTGGAAGTCATTTGAAACATTTCTTATTCGGAAAATACTTTCGAATCATATTATTATATATTTTCAAAATCTTAAAACCAATTTCAAAATACCGGAATTCAACTCCTCGAATTTCCAATTTAAAATCCTTCAGTTATAAATCATTTTTATATAAATCAATTTCTTATATAATTTTAAAAATTTCAAATCTTTTCGAACTTCAAATTCTAGTTTTTTTAAAAAAGGTATATAATCCTTATCGAAAGCAATTTCTCTTTCATATATAGAATATAATCATAGTTCATATTTGTTTCATAGAATTTCTCCTTTTGATATAAACATTAATATATCCATTCTCATAATATTGCTTATATTTCTCTTTAATTTAAATTACATTCATTTCACATGTAATATTTCTCGTTTATACTACATTTATTTGCAAATCATTTCATAAGGAATTTTCTTACGTTTATAACCAATTTATTAAACTTAATTCCTTTTTATAAGACATTGTTCAAGTTTAAAGTTATCACCACTTTATTTATAACCATTTATTGCAACATCCATTTATTTCATAATAATTTACAAGTCATGGCTTTATTTGTAGTCATTTCAATTTTAATTCATATTTGCTTATTCCATTCAGTTTCACCTTTACCTTTCAATTTATTTATGACATGTTTCATAAATGTTAATTAAGTTTATAAAAATATTTTTCCAATTTAATCTCATTTACAACATTTCCTTAATCACAATTTCAATTTAAAGATCCCAAGGCTTAAAGTTCACACTTGTATATTATTACATCACATGCCAAGAATATATACCCCAATTCTATTCATTTACTAAACATAGATATAACAAATTGAACCTTGTTTTACTTGATTTAAAATTAAGGTTATCAATTCGACTATATAATTCAACCCAATTATCAAGTTTCACTCATATATTAATTCAAAAGGTTTCGATTATCCAAAATATCCAAATATTCCATTTTTTTCAATAGTTGAAATTACATGTCAACAAACAACAAAATTCACAACAACATTTCAATTTCATAAACAAATATCCTAATTATTCATTTTATTCTCTTTAATACACCATTATTAAACTAATGTTTAGTCCATTAATTCAATCAACAATAATTAAACAATGTTTATAATTTGATAAAATACAACAAGTCAACAAAAATGATAATAATTAAATATTACTATTTCATAAATCAAACACATAACAAATAACTATATTAGTCATAAAATATTATTCCTTTGTATATATATCATATAATATTAGGAAAAATAATTTCATTTCAAAATTTATACAAAATATTTTTACAACACTAAAAAATATGCGCTTTCTTATATACACTCAGACAACTCATTCTAGGGTATTACTACCCTATCCCTAATGAGTTAACCCCAACAGGCTAAGGTATGTCTAAACCAAAGCTCTGATACCAACTGTAACGACCCACCTTTTTGGACGGTTTAAATCGACAATAAACTACACATGTCTAATTCAAACCATTCAAAAGGAATGATTGTTAATGGGGTAAATAAGAAAATAAAAGAAAAGGAGGAAAAATAAAACACAGAATCTCGCAGCGGAAGGATGAAATATAATACAAAAATAAATACATAAATAGTTCATGAAACTATTTTCAACAAAATAAGAATTTACACTTTTTTCCAGGAAGAATAAACAATTGCTATAATAATAGTAGATACGGTCCTTGACTCCGTCTTCGTCTTCAGAAATAAATGTCTTCGCTAAACTGAAATACTCGGTCTGACCCAAGCGTAAAGAAAAACAAAAACACTCAAGTCAGGACTAACATTCTTATGTAAGTAAGTAAACTCAAGTGAAATGTACAGATAACTCAATAAGTGAAATACTTAGGTTTAAATAAACATCATCTTTCACACAATAGATCGGTTCAGTTCAAATACCGACTTTATGTTCATTTCCAATCGATTTATTATTAAATCTAACTTCAGATTTCAATTTTTCTCTTAAAGCTATTAAGTTATAAATCAAACAAGTTTAAATCTAAAAATCTAATAAAAAAAGTGATTAAATTTCAATTTCATAATTTTAAGTTCAAACATAAATTCAAACTTACAATATTCCAATTTTATTTCTAAATCAATTTATTTAAACCCAAAGTTGTTTTATATCAGGTATACATCATTTCAATCCAACGTGATTTTGTTAAAGAGAACTTGAAGTGTGAGAACAATAATAACATACATAACATAACATGTCACTGATCAACATGCGTGCATACTTAACAACTTAATATATACACATGCATAACTAACATATCACATGTGTCACATATTGTAAACAACATAAGTGAATATTTTAAATTCTGACATGTCATATACTAACATAACATATAAACATATAACACGACATATATACAAGGAACTTGCAAGGTGAAATAACATGGCATCTCATTTTTCCCAAACATAACACATTATTTACACATAGCATAGGTCATTTTTTTTAACAAAGCATATGTGACGTATTTCAATACAAGGCATATAAAAAATTTCTAACATAACACATTTTTTTTACATCTCATATATGACATATATACATATGTGGAAATCAATCAAATCAACATAACATACTATTTGTGACATATAAAACAGCATGTGCATGTGAATGTTATAACACAGGTTCAAGGGAACATAACAACATATATCACATATTCATATCTAAAGCAAACATTTCAATCAATGTTATTTACCTAACAATAAATATGTTAATCGTGAGTGATTGTAACAGTACGGTTTTTCGTTGCCGAAAAACCGAATAGTTATGGGTTTTAAAAAGAGAATTTTAAGAAAAAGAGAGAAGAGAAGAAGAGATAAGAAATAGAGAAAAGAAAATTTGAAAACAGAACATAGAAGAATTTTAAAAATAGAACGGACAGAAAGGAAACAACAGAACAACAACAGAATCTCACAATTCGCAGCGGAACAACATATAATAATAAATGAATAATCTTTAAACAAAGAACTATATCAGTTATTACATTACATTTCATTTCATTACATCATATCATCAGAGTGTATAACAACATACAACAATAAACAGTGCAGCGGAAAAAGAAATACTATATACAAGTAATACGCCATGCCATCCAGCTTGCCTCCAGCAACTCCAGATTATCCAGATATCCTGATAAACCTTAACTCTTGACTGCCCGTGTGGAAATTGGTGGGCACCCAGAGTTTAGGAAGGAAAACAATAAACTCCGAGTCAGTCATGTGACTGGTGTGAGAACTCAAAACAGTTTATTTAACTTTAAAATCAAATAGAGGAATATTTTTAAACTCAATTCGCAATGCTTTTAAAAATGAGACTACCATAAGGCCTCCCGCACACACACACATGCAAACGCAGAATCGGAGGAGATTTCTCCTTATGATAGCCAAAGATGCTTGATACGCATTTAAAATAACATTTTATATTATTACTAGTGCATAGTGTAGGAAAAATTCATTTCGAAAGTAGAATATAAATCTTAGCCAACATAGACATTTCGAACTATGTCTACTATAGCTACCATCCAAACAGTGGTGACCACCATAAGTGAATGGCAGGTTCTACAACTAATACCGTAAAAGTTTCGTATTGGGAATTGGATTTCCAACAAATGGTCAGGCCAAGGAACTTCCCATTGCCACTGAGAATGCCTCTGGAAAGACATCCCCGAGAACCAAACCGGATCTCTGCCAACACAAGGCCGGGTTACCCCTAACTGGGTAACTACTGACACGAGCACGCCATTCCCCGGTCCTTTAGGACCTTTTCAACCGAGTGCTCGATATCCAACATCACACCATAATAAATAGAGTGTTTTCAACATGAGTAAGTATCTGGGCTCCATACCATGATACCACCCCTTTCCAGAAGGAAATGCACATACCCTAAGGGGAGCTACAGCAACCCCTAATAACCTTGCCGCATCTTTCCTGTTTTGACCATTTCCGGGATGTGAGGCTCGACGAAGTCACGTCCACAAAAACACACTTTGTACAAAAAGCCGTGCTTTGGGTCAACAAATGATCAACACAATGATCACTAAGATAGACGATCAAATAAATGATCCTATCACAAATAATCAACACGATGATCATTTCAGCATCACTCAGCATGTCACATTACCAAAATGGGATATATCGCTGATAACTTCAACTATATAACCTTTGAGCTCGTACGTCTCAAAGAAGGGTGTTAAGCAAAGAATAAATTCTCCGCCACCAACAGAAATATATTTGAAAGAAATCGGCTTTATATCTCAACTTGTAATGTCAGGCATACAATCCATACAAGTCTGTTCCGGGATCGAACAAAACCGAAGGCACTTACAAAGAAGTCCTTGCAATCCGGATATTCACAATCCTGATCGGATTTCCCATCACTTAGGGAGTTTCTATACCGGCGCGACTCGGTGCAGAAACAATCGATAGGTCATCCTATCGCTCTTGCAAATACCGGTCTTCAACACCGATCTTCAAATGCAATTCACAACGACGTATCACATATTCAGAATGGGTTATACGACCCCATGGTCCTTTCCCGGTTAACCCGAATAGTGAGCGCTTATTCAAAAATAAGTGTGCATTCAAATTCAATCAAATCACATCAAATACCCATTCAAAGGGAAATATTGATAGTCGGCTATTGAACTATCAATGGATATGCATACATCACCAAATTCCAAATAATTTTCCAAATTATTTATTTTCAAAATATCTTTACAAGATATATAATTTCACACTTCAAAAATAAATCAATATTTATTTTTAACAAGTTCCATTTTCTCATATAAATTCTTTAGTGAATTTATATTCCAACATATCCATGCATATTACGATTTCAAATTTTCATTTCAATTTATCTTCAAAAAGATAAATTCTCAATATTCACTTCATATTGGAAAACATTTCCATACTCATTTATTAATAAGAAATTCACAAATCTCTCTTATTTTCAACGCTTAGAAAATATTCAATATACTTAAATCGAATTAAGTATATATTTCATTCTTTAAGAAAATCATTCTCTTAAACATATTTATTTGGGCCAAAACGAATGTTACGTAAAACATCGTTACGACAACCCAAAATCACTAGTATAGGGATTCGAAATTAAAATAGATATATAAATCCCAATACTATACAAAACATTTCCTTTCGGAAATCATTTACTATAACAACAGTGTTATAGTCCAACATTTCCTTTTATTTCTCGAAAACGTCTATTTCAACAATAAATGTTGAAATCTATGGTTTCGAATCTCAATGCATTTTAAAACATCGTTAGATCGTTTTAATTCTGTTTAAAATATCACATTCTAAAACATTTTCTTTAACGTATTATTCACTATTCAAAAACGTGAATATACTACATTAACAAATTTCATCATTTCTATTTACTTTAACTTAAAGGATTATTCACTGTTCAAAATGTGAATATAACTCTATCTCTAAGTTATAACAATTAACTTATCAAAATAAGTCATTTGCGGATTTATAAAACAACGTTTATAAATTCCGTTTCTATTTATTTATAAAAACTTCCTTTTTATAAATTCCTTTATTAACCTATTCCAGTTTATAACTCAATTATAAACTACAAGTTCATATTATAAGTTAATTACTTATAAAACGATTATTTTACAAAATCGTTCATTTAACTTCCCAAATTATTAATCTTAACTTATAAGATTGTTTATTTATCCAAAATTCATTCTTTCGATAACTTTATAAATTTTATAAACCTATTGCTTATAAAATTTCATTTATAACTTCACAGTTTATAATTTCATAAATTTCATTCATTTAGGAAATTCATTTTCACTACATTCAAACACTTATAAAAACTCGTTTTATAATGTCCATAATTCAATTTATAAATATCCATTTATAAATCTCTTAATATAAATTAATTTATATTATTCTTTTAAACGTCTTTAAATTCCTTTAAAATTTCACCGTTCTCTTGATTTATAAAATAATCAAATTTTATAAATCTTATATTCAAACTTTTAATAATAAACTCAAAAATCCAGTTTAAACTATTTTATAAAATCATTGGTTCATATTTCTCAAAAATCAACTTTTAACTATATTTCACAAAAACCATAATTTTTATAACAATAAAAATTATAACGTTTATTTATTTAAAATAGATCAATTCCGAAAATCTTATATATTTTCAAAAATCACTTTAAAATCATTTTAAAATCCCAAAATCTGGGTCCAATGATGCTACACACCAAATAGTCAATCACGACAACAACGATATCATATATCGATATGATAATCAATCAAATATCAAAATATCTGAAATTAAATAAATACTGTTGAGGAATCCAGTTGGATCCCTCCAACCTGTTTTCCCGCATCCAAAAACATTAGCACAATACCAATTTCGCTCCAGTACGAAATTATCGCGGTATATGTTTTTATTAAATATTATCCGCTTAATAACGGCGTAATAGGGTCTCATCCGCTAAACAAAAAATGCGGGAAATCAACAACTGCAATATATACATATGCCAATATATATATATTGATATTATATATAATACCAATTTCACTGTTTATGAAATATTCGCGGTATATGTTTATATTAAATAACATCCGCTTACTAACGGCGCATAATGTCTATTTTAACAATCAAAAATTTACAGTCATCATTCAAACATGCATTCAAATATTTTAAATCTAACTATTTAAAATAAAATCGAAACCTATTCGATTGAGTGAGAAATTCTCACCTTGGTTTTAAATTCCGTTTTAGCTTTTATTTCGAATAAAATTAAACGCGCGTTTAATTTTACCCGAAATTCTCACTAACTCCAAACGACTCCAAACCAACTCCATCGCGTAGTGCTCGTCCATACGATTCCAACGCAACTGAGTTTGCATTTTTTCGACCTCGTATGAAAAAGTTATGATTTTTACAAGATTATACACGATTTTATATAACAATTATAACATAAACTTTTATAATTTTAACCTATGCCTAATCCATGCCGTTAGATCATGATCCAAGGGCTCCCCTCCATCTTCTACATTCACGCAACCATCTCCAGGAAGGAGCCAACGTAGCCGAACCCACTTATAGCTAGCTAGGGTTTCAATTTACATCATCCATACTCAACGATATTCGATCACGCAACCACCATGACGAAGCCCTCGACGCGAGCTACCTCCACCTGCCACCATGCTGAGCTCGGCCCTAAGATTGGCCTAGAATTTCGTGCCAAACCTGATGAGAACGGCCTCCATTTGCTCCGCCTCGAGTCGACCAAACCACATCTCAACCGTACGGATCTGAAGCTCTTGATACGCTCTACGATATTGCTGTTGAACACTTCGCGTGAATGTCAACGGATTTTGAATGATTGAGGGGAGAAAGAGGAGAAATACTGGCCATAGAATAGAGGGTGGCGGCTGGCAATGTAATTAGGGTTTGAGTATATATTTTTTTTTATTTTTAATTTGTGAAGAGAGAGGTGTATTTATAGAAAAGCTAGCGTAAACACTATTCATCCCGGGAATTCCGAACTCCGATTTAGGCGCCGTAACCAGCGTACCTAGGGTTTATCCCGCATTTCGGACACAATGGAACAGGTTTCGGAAGCTAATTCGGAAGTATGTGCGAGTTATGGCTGCAAACGCTCAATTTAAATTAAACCGATTTAAGTTGATTTCTAGGCGTTTTAATTTGTACAGGACAAACCGTAAATCCAATTGACTTGAAATTTGAAACCTTACAATAATATCACATTACGGATCCGATGAAACTGGTTTCGTCGAAATCCGAGACTTTTTGAAAAATGGCTATTTTGACTCGCCAAATTTAAATTAAAAATAATTCAATGCGTTTCGAGCTGCCACGATCAAACGATAGCTCCGATTGACACGAAAATTGAAATCCGGTAATAACTAACTATTACGGATCCAATGAAACTAGTTTCGTTCAATTCTGAGACTGTTCAAAAATTGACTATTTTACAGTCGATTATTTAATATTAAAATATTCAATTTTCACAAATTAACTCTTAATTCGATTTTAAAAGTTCTAAAATATTTCTATAACTCCAGTATGATTAAATAAAATTTTCCAAATTATTTTCAATCATATTTAACTCAATTTTTTATTATTTCCATAATTTAACGTATTAAATTATCGATTTAATTATCCAATTAAATCTAAAAATTCAAAATAAAATTTATTTGACTTAAAAATTCACTTATTAATATTTAAAATTAATTAAATATTCAAATTTTTAATTAATAAAAATTCTGGGTCGTTACAATCTTTCCCCCTTAAAAGAATTTCGTCCTCGAAATTACAAGTAAGAAAAGTTACAAAATCTATTAACTTTCCAAAATTCATAGTTAAACTTCTTATAATACTTTACTAAGTTTTCAAATCATACTTAGTTATCTTTTCAAAAACAACTACTATTGTTTAACTTTCAATTCTAAATCAAAGTTTAAGTTTTCAAAATTTTCCAATTTTCTCAAAAATATTCTAACGCCTTAAATTTTCGGAAAAATTCGCCATAGTCTCCTTTGCGCGGCTCGATCCGAAAAAAAAAAATGACAGTATATATATCACAAATATACATCTCATCAAGTAATGAGGCATCCCGAAGGGAAAAAGTGTAAAAGTACGATATTTAATCCGAGATATGTACCTTATATTTTATTAGCAAGCATATACGGCTAATATAGCGCAAAAGCGAGCTCCAAATGCGAAGCAAACGCTATCCGCACCTACTAAACTCAACAAACAACATGAGAACATGCACATATGCAAATAATCTCAATATACAACATATAGCAACATAATAACTATATATGTCACATAGCAAATGCAACCATAGCAATATATATTCAACCAATTACATCCATAACCAATCAATATTCATTTATATTCTCATTCATATATTAAATGAATTGGTTTTCAAATTAAATCACATTTGATTTATTCACATTGGATTTTATCAACATTCATTCTCAATTTTAATTAGTTTGCATTCACTAATTAAATCCAATTCACATTCAATTCTATTCAAATTTATTTACTTTCTATTTGAATTCAATTTCATAGCTTTCAATTTCATTAACACTTAATGAATTTTATACAATCAACTAACAACCATATAACAACCAAATTTCTTTGCTTCACTTACATTCATTTTGGTTTAACATCTTTACTTTCCAATTGGTTTTATTAAATTGATTTTCATTCAACCTTTCAACTTCTAATAACATTAGATTTTAAATGAATTAACACTTACATTCATTATTTCATATCAACTTAATTTACATTCAATTGATTAACATTTAATTCATTCATTCAATTCAATTACAAAGTTGAATTTCATTTATATAACTTAAGTTCATTTTCATTTAATCCACTTGATTTTTTTTTTTTTACTTCGATACCAACATCAATTTAATTCAACAACACTTAAGTTATATTTCCATTTAACTTTAAATTTACCTTTATTTACAACTCATATTTTATATAGTTTCACTTCTTATATATATAAGTTTATTCACAATTGTAAACACTTTAATTATAATTCAATTTTTATAATTCATTTGCTTATACAATTATTCTTTTATTTAGATTATTCAAACAACCTAACAATCAACTTATATATACACTTTAATAATTCTGAAAAATTATTCCTTTATATATAAAATATAATCAAGGTAAAATTGTTTCATTTACCCAATTAAAACAATATTATGTCGAATTGTTCTATTCAAGTGTTTAGAAACCCCTTCGGCAAAGTTGTACATACCGTGCTGACGAAGGTTCATATACCACTCAACAAACCAATCATCACAATATAAAACAATTTTATATTCACTAACAAATACGCACTCATAGCTATTATTACACTCAAACTCATTCTAGAGTACTGCTGACTCTATCTCTAATGAGTAATACCCAACAGAACCATGGTTCTCGCTTAACCATCAGCTCTGATACCAAATGTAACAGTACGGTTTTTCGTTGCCGAAAAACCGAATAGTTATGGGTTTTAAAAAGAGAATTTTAAGAAAAAGAGAGAAGAGAAGAAGAGATAAGAAATAGAGAAAAGAAAATTTGAAAACAGAACATAGAAGAATTTTAAAAATAGAACGGACAGAAAGGAAACAACAGAACAACAACAGAATCTCACAATTCGCAGCGGAACAACATATAATAATAAATGAATAATCTTTAAACAAAGAACTATATCAGTTATTACATTACATTTCATTTCATTACATCATATCATCAGAGTGTATAACAACATACAACAATAAACAGTGCAGCGGAAAAAGAAATACTATATACAAGTAATACGCCATGCCATCCAGCTTGCCTCCAGCAACTCCAGATTATCCAGATATCCTGATAAACCTTAACTCTTGACTGCCCGTGTGGAAATTGGTGGGCACCCAGAGTTTAGGAAGGAAAACAATAAACTCCGAGTCAGTCATGTGACTGGTGTGAGAACTCAAAACAGTTTATTTAACTTTAAAATCAAATAGAGGAATATTTTTAAACTCAATTCGCAATGCTTTTAAAAATGAGACTACCATAAGGCCTCCCGCACACACACACATGCAAACGCAGAATCGGAGGAGATTTCTCCTTATGATAGCCAAAGATGCTTGATACGCATTTAAAATAACATTTTATATTATTACTAGTGCATAGTGTAGGAAAAATTCATTTCGAAAGTAGAATATAAATCTTAGCCAACATAGACATTTCGAACTATGTCTACTATAGCTACCATCCAAACAGTGGTGACCACCATAAGTGAATGGCAGGTTCTACAACTAATACCGTAAAAGTTTCGTATTGGGAATTGGATTTCCAACAAATGGTCAGGCCAAGGAACTTCCCATTGCCACTGAGAATGCCTCTGGAAAGACATCCCCGAGAACCAAACCGGATCTCTGCCAACACAAGGCCGGGTTACCCCTAACTGGGTAACTACTGACACGAGCACGCCATTCCCCGGTCCTTTAGGACCTTTTCAACCGAGCGCTCGATATCCAACATCACACCATAATAAATAGAGTGTTTTCAACATGAGTAAGTATCTGGGCTCCATACCATGATACCACCCCTTTCCAGAAGGAAATGCACATACCCTAAGGGGAGTTACAGCAACCCCTAATAACCTTGCCGCATCTTTCCTGTTTTGACCATTTCCGGGATGTGAGGCTCGACGAAGTCACGTCCACAAAAACACACTTTGTACAAAAAGCCGTGCTTTGGGTCAACAAATGATCAACACAATGATCACTAAGATAGACGATCAAATAAATGATCCTATCACAAATAATCAACACGATGATCATTTCAGCATCACTCAGCATGTCACATTACCAAAATGGGATATATCGCTGATAACTTCAACTATATAACCTTTGAGCTCGTACGTCTCAAAGAAGGGTGTTAAGCAAAGAATAAATTCTCCGCCACTAACAGAAATATATTTGAAAGAAATCGGCTTTATATCTCAACTTGTAATGTCAGGCATACAATCCATACAAGTCTGTTCCGGGATCGAACAAAACCGAAGGCACTTACAAAGAAGTCCTTGCAATCCGGATATTCACAATCCTGATCGGATTTCCCATCACTTAGGGAGTTTCTATACCGGCGCGACTCGGTGCAGAAACAATCGATAGGTCATCCTATCGCTCTTGCAAATACCGGTCTTCAACACCGATCTTCAAATGCAATTCACAACGACGTATCACATATTCAGAATGGGTTATACGACCCCATGGTCCTTTCCCGGTTAACCCGAATAGTGAGCGCTTATTCAAAAATAAGTGTGCATTCAAATTCAATCAAATCACATCAAATACCCATTCAAAGGGAAATATTGATAGTCGGCTATTGAACTATCAATGGATATGCATACATCACCAGATTCCAAATAATTTTCCAAATTATTTATTTTCAAAATATCTTTACAAGATATATAATTTCACACTTCAAAAATAAATCAATATTTATTTTTAACAAGTTCCATTTTCTCATATAAATTCTTTAGTGAATTTATATTCCAACATATCCATGCATATTACGATTTCAAATTTTCATTTCAATTTATCTTCAAAAAGATAAATTCTCAATATTCACTTCATATTGGAAAACATTTCCATACTCATTTATTAATAAGAAATTCACAAATCTCTCTTATTTTCAACGCTTAGAAAATATTCAATATACTTAAATCGAATTAAGTATATATTTCATTCTTTAAGAAAATCATTCTCTTAAACATATTTATTTGGGCCAAAACGAATGTTACGTAAAACATCGTTACGACAACCCAAAATCACTAGTATAGGGATTCGAAATTAAAATAGATATATAAATCCCAATACTATACAAAACATTTCCTTTCGGAAATCATTTACTATAACAACAGTGTTATAGTCCACCATTTCCTTTTATTTCTCGAAAACGTCTATTTCAACAATAAATGTTGAAATCTATGGTTTCGAATCTCAATGCATTTTAAAACATCGTTAGATCGTTTTAATTCTGTTTAAAATATCACATTCTAAAACATTTTCTTTAACGTATTATTCACTATTCAAAAACGTGAATATACTACATTAACAAATTTCATCATTTCTATTTACTTTAACTTAAAGGATTATTCACTGTTCAAAATGTGAATATAACTCTATCTCTAAGTTATAACAATTAACTTATCAAAATAAGTCATTTGCGGATTTATAAAACAACGTTTATAAATTCCGTTTCTATTTATTTATAAAAACTTCCTTTTTATAAATTCCTTTATTAACCTATTCCAGTTTATAACTCAATTATAAACTACAAGTTCATATTATAAGTTAATTACTTATAAAACGATTATTTTACAAAATCGTTCATTTAACTTCCCAAATTATTAATCTTAACTTATAAGATTGTTTATTTATCCAAAATTCATTCTTTCGATAACTTTATAAATTTTATAAACCTATTGCTTATAAAATTTCATTTATAACTTCACAGTTTATAATTTCATAAATTTCATTCATTTAGGAAATTCAATTTCACTACATTCAAACACTTATAAAAACTCGTTTTATAATGTCCATAATTCAATTTATAAATATCCATTTATAAATCTCTTAATATAAATTAATTTATATTATTCTTTTAAACGTCTTTAAATTCCTTTAAAATTTCACCGTTCTCTTGATTTATAAAATAATCAAATTTTATAAATCTTATATTCAAACTTTTAATAATAAACTCAAAAATCCAGTTTAAACTATTTTATAAAATCATTGGTTCATATTTCTCAAAAATCAACTTTTAACTATATTTCACAAAAACCATAATTTTTATAACAATAAAAATTATAACGTTTATTTATTTAAAATAGATCAATTCCGAAAATCTTATATATTTTCAAAAATCACTTTAAAATCATTTTAAAATCCCAAAATCTGGGTCCAATGATGCTACACACCAAATAGTCAATCACGACAACAACGATATCATATATCGATATGATAATCAATCAAATATCAAAATATCTGAAATTGAATAAATACTGTTGAGGAATCCAGTTGGATCCCTCCAACCTGTTTTCCCGCATCCAAAAACATTAGCACAATACCAATTTCGCTCCAGTACGAAATTATCGCGGTATATGTTTTTATTAAATATTATCCGCTTAATAACGGCGTAATAGGGTCTCATCCGCTAAACAAAAAATGCGGGAAATCAACAACTGCAATATATACATATGCCAATATATATATATTGATATTATATATAATACCAATTTCACTGTTTATGAAATATTCGCGGTATATGTTTATATTAAATAACATCCGCTTACTAACGGCGCATAATGTCTATTTTAACAATCAAAAATTTACAGTCATCATTCAAACATGCATTCAAATATTTTAAATCTAACTATTTAAAATAAAATCGAAACCTATTCGATTGAGTGAGAAATTCTCACCTTGGTTTTAAATTCCGTTTTAGCTTTTATTTCGAATAAAATTAAACGCGCGTTTAATTTTACCCGAAATTCTCACTAACTCCAAACGACTCCAAACCAACTCCATCGCGTAGTGCTCGTCCATACGATTCCAACGCAACTGAGTTTGCATTTTTTCGACCTCGTATGAAAAAGTTATGATTTTTACAAGATTATACACGATTTTATATAACAATTATAACATAAACTTTTATAATTTTAACCTATGCCTAATCCATGCCGTTAGATCATGATCCAAGGGCTCCCCTCCATCTTCTACATTCACGCAACCATCTCCAGGAAGGAGCCAACGTAGCCGAACCCACTTATAGCTAGCTAGGGTTTCAATTTACATCATCCATACTCAACGATATTCGATCACGCAACCACCATGACGAAGCCCTCGACGCGAGCTACCTCCACCTGCCACCATGCTGAGCTCGGCCCTAAGATTGGCCTAGAATTTCGTGCCAAACCTGATGAGAACGGCCTCCATTTGCTCCGCCTCGAGTCGACCAAACCACATCTCAACCGTACGGATCTGAAGCTCTTGATACGCTCTACGATATTGCTGTTGAACACTTCGCGTGAATGTCAACGGATTTTGAATGATTGAGGGGGGAAAGAGGAGAAATACTGGCCATAGAATAGAGGGTGGCGGCTGGCAATGTAATTAGGGTTTGAGTATATATTTTTTTTTATTTTTAATTTGTGAAGAGAGAGGTGTATTTATAGAAAAGCTAGCGTAAACACTATTCATCCCGGGAATTCCGAACTCCGATTTAGGCGCCGTAACCAGCGTACCTAGGGTTTATCCCGCATTTCGGACACAATGGAACAGGTTTCGGAAGCTAATTCGGAAGTATGTGCGAGTTATGGCTGCAAACGCTCAATTTAAATTAAACCGATTTAAGTTGATTTCTAGGCGTTTTAATTTGTACAGGACAAACCGTAAATCCAATTGACTTGAAATTTGAAACCTTACAATAATATCACATTACGGATCCGATGAAACTGGTTTCGTCGAAATCCGAGACTTTTTGAAAAATGGCTATTTTGACTCGCCAAATTTAAATTAAAAATAATTCAATGCGTTTCGAGCTGCCACGATCAAACGATAGCTCCGATTGACACGAAAATTGAAATCCGGTAATAACTAACTATTACGGATCCAATGAAACTGGTTTCGTTCAATTCTGAGACTGTTCAAAAATTGACTATTTTACAGTCGATTATTTAATATTAAAATATTCAATTTTCACAAATTAACTCTTAATTCGATTTTAAAAGTTCTAAAATATTTCTATAACTCCAGTATGATTAAATAAAATTTTCCAAATTATTTTCAATCATATTTAACTCAATTTTTTATTATTTCCATAATTTAACGTATTAAATTATCGATTTAATTATCCAATTAAATCTAAAAATTCAAAATAAAATTTATTTGACTTAAAAATTCACTTATTAATATTTAAAATTAATTAAATATTCAAATTTTTAATTAATAAAAATTCTGGGTCGTTACAGTGATTGCTCACCTTTTGAGGTTAGAGAGTTTTTGACAACACAAATTGATAGATTCTAGATGAAGTCCAAACATGACAAGCTAACGAATCCTATTCATAGCAACAATCCAATAGCAAAGCAAATCACGACAACGCAAGTCGAACAAACTGAGTTTTTTTAGAGAGATGAAACAAGAGAGCAGTGATGCAGTTTGGCGTTTGAAGAGAGAAGGCATGGAGTTTGAAGTTTGGGAATTTGTGGATTTGTGGATTTAGGAATTTTGAAGTTTCTGTATTTATGAGGAAGAAGGAGAAAGTGTGAGCAGAAAGCTTCTGATAGAGTAATGAGAAACAATCTGTATATACTTTGGTTTTGTTCTCTAGTGGAAAACCAAAAGAGGCACGTATTTAATAAAAGAAAGCAATAAAACCAAAATGTGGAAATAATGGCAGGTGTATTGAATAATAAGGAAATGAAGGGACCACTTAGGATTTAATTAATTGCATGTTCCACTCAATTAAATATAATAGCACCAAATATACTTTTTATATACCCGTTTAAACAAAATTAACATATAATAAATAAATTTGAATACAACAACCAATGTAATGTTACACAAAATAAAAGATGATCCGAAACTCAAATTCAAGTTATACGAAATATTAATAAAATAGTATATATATACAAATTTAATAAGAAAATATAAAAAATAAAACATTTGTTGGCTCATATTACCAAATTCCTAGGGCCGGATCGGAAAAACCCTAAATTAGGCATTTGTGTGTATTCTTTTTGTTTAAAGCATGCAAAAAGTATAAATGTTGGAAGAAAGAGACAAAATAATGGGAATGAGAAGAAATAAATTTAGAGGAGCAGCATAGTTTTTGAAAGGAGGAGGTGACAAAAGAATATAAAAATACAGTAAGCTTTTCAAATAAACGATGTGGTTATGTGTTTAATAAATATAAACATATGCTAGCATGAATGATGCATGTGCATTAAATATGAATTGTTAATAGATGAATTAGTGCAGGCAGAAGTTATGAAAAAGAATGAATACTAAAAGTTGTAACATGCAATAATAAATGCTTAGATGCAAATACAAGAGGTGTATAAGAATTAGGCCTAATAAAAGTAGGTGGGAGGATGTATATATAATAATAAGAATGGAAAATGAAAATATAGAGGATAAATGAAAGTTTTATGAAATAAAGAGAGATGTTTTTTTTTGAATATTTGAAATGTGAAAGTGAACAAGGCAAAAAATACATGAATGAGATAGTAGTTAGAAAAAAAGCAATAGAATATGAAATGTGCATGAATATGAATTCGTGATGAACATCACCTTTCATACTTCAAAATGAATATAATGCCACATTAAGCCAATATGGAAATATAATTCAAATCAATTAATTTCGTTAATCCCAAATCAACTCAAATTTACGCCTATTTATAAGTTCTATTAACATACAATAAAAAATTTTTAAACACACCAACCAAGGTAACAGGGACCACCGCTACATAAAATAAAAGATGAACCATGATTCCAAATTCAAATCAAAGTCGGCGTTTTTCTCAGTGCACAATCATGAACATAAAATATTTAATTTATTCTAAATTTTACGATTAGCATTACACCTTTATACTATCAAAGACTACTATTTAACGACCATAAAATGTTGCTTCAATATTCAATTTTTTTCTTTTACAAAATTACGCTTACTTTAAAAACAATAAAATTAATTTTGTTTTCATTAAAACATCCTTTTTATTTTAACAATAACGTATGTTTCTTTCGTTAAATCCATTAATTACAATTAATGTATTTCTTTTTTTGCCTTTTTAATATTAAAAGATTCCAAATCGACATAATTGTAATTAATTTCAAAATTACACTTTAAAGCGGAACCTAACAAACGTACATTTCTTTCATTAAACATCATTAATTTCAGTTAAATTCTCTTTCCCTTTTATTCAAAGATTCCAAGTTAAATTAACGGCAATAAATTTCAACATGAGAATTTAAAACGGAACATAATTAATGGATAGATAATTAAAACAATTGAAATCTATTCACAGTAACTTAAATAAATTTATAGAATTGTTGTTTACACATAAGATAATTAAAACAATTGGATTCCTTTTACAGTAACTTAGATACATCTATAGAATTGTTTTTTTACATAAGATAATTAAAACCATTAAAATCTTTTTTTTACAGTAACTTAAATACATTTGTAGATTTGTTGTTTACATATAAGAGTTATAAATTAACTTGCTTAAATAGTATCAATGACATACAAACAACAAAATTTATATTTATATTTTATTATTATTGATAATTTCACCAAACTTCAATAGTTTAAATTCAATTAAATTTAGTAGAGTTCTTAATTAAATACAATTTCAATTAATTCAACTTTATCTTCTCAATTTCTGAATCGTTTAACTAATTAAGCCTTATTAAATTAAAATTTACACTTCTTTCCTTTTATGTAAAATCCAATTATACTAAATTTTAGTAACAAATTAATTTCAATAGGTTGATATGTAAGATGAGCGAAAATCAAGACTAAAATTTAAACAAGTTTGAATGCATAATTATACATTTATTGTTTACAAATAGAATAGAAGTTAATTTACAATTAAAACCCAATTCTAGTTAATTATAAATTGATTTCATGCTTTACATAATATTAAATCTATCCAATTAAACTTTTATTAAACCATACGTTTGAAATCACATAAAATAGTTGTCACTTTATTAAATCAAAATCAGATGTTATAATTCAATGTAAATTTTATTTAAAATCATAAATTTTTAATTTCTTACTGTATTAAATTCTAAAATTTGAATTTTCTTCTTTTTGAAAAATACGGGTTGTTACAATATGTTTCGATGGCTTCCATTTTCCTCCTAACTTGAAAAGAATCCCAAATGACATAGTAAAACTGGTACATGACTATGTAAATGACGCATACAACCATTATCACAAATGGGTTAAGACGACATAACATGTTTCGCCGGCGTCTTTTGAGCGGGATAAAACAATCAAGAAACTTGAGGGCAATCTTTCTCGAAAAGGCAAAATAATAGCGGCGCTCACCAACGAGCTTGAATCTTTAAGGAAAACCAAGATGGAGGCCGAGCAAAGAGCCAAGGAGGCCAGGAAGTCTATGAAGGAGATAAGGAGAATGCATATGGACTTGGTGTAGGAAATGGGTCACTGTAACACCGTTATTATTCAGAAAAGGGACGCTGCATGGAAAGTAGTTGATGAGCTAGAGGCGAAGTGGACTAAGGCCCTTAAAGAGAAAGATAAATCTAACAAAGTGGCCCAGGAGGCGTTTGAGGAGATGGTTAGACTTAGGGTAGAGAGGGATACTGTGAATAAAAAGGCCGAGGAAGCCGATGCCAGGGTTGAAAGGGAAATTAAAGCTGTTGAGGCCACGATGGAAAACAAATTTGAAGATCTTCTGGTCATTTACAATGCTAATGTCTTGAAAAACCGCAACCTTAACTTGCTCGGTAAAGACTATCCTATTCAATTATATAAGGCCTAGAACCGCTTGCTTGAGGACGAAAAGGCGATCTGTAATGTTGCAACCGTTGATGGGTTCGAATTGGAAACTCAAGTGATAATTTTAGATGAGCATAAATTCCTTCACAACACTATTATCGTGCTTCAGAGAGAAGACCCGGTGGCTAAGTATCCGAAGGTCGGAGAAGGATCCGGAGTGAACCATCACGAAGTTGGTTTCGAAGTGCCTCCAACATCTCAAACTTAGCCTACATCCTCTGTCACTCCCCCATTTGTCCCAGGGTATGATCCTAATAGGCCACATCTCTCTTCGATTGTCGAGTGTGGTTCGGAAGGCACGTCGGCTCAACATGGGAGCTAACTCGAGGAAGGTATTCTGGACACTATTCCTATTCCTCAAAATGCAAGAACACTAGCAGATGATATTACTAATATATTCTCTTATCTTTATTCAGTCTTAGATTCTACACCGGCCGAACCTCTTGCAACCCAAGAAGTTCATCATGAGAAGGAGGCGTTAAAAACGGAGGTGATAACTGTAACAATTAATTCTTCGACTAGGGAGATACACAATAGCTGCTGCATGCTTGATGAAAAATTAATGGAAGCGCTCCTCGACCATCAAACCGATCCGAGTATTGAAGTGCCCTTCATTATAGATGAAGATGTAATTATCACGGGCTTCTCGGGTCCGACCGGCATCATTTCGATGGGTAAGCGCGCGGAACGAGATGAGCAAATAATGGACGAAATCAAAATCGAGACCGAGCAGGCTGAAGAGGCTTGTAGAGCCGTCCGAGGTATGGCGGGTCCCGGTCCGGTCCCGATCTTCATGCTTTCTTTGGGTGGCACCATAATTGTAACTGGAGTACCTCATTCTTTTGGTGTCGAGAGTGCTACCATTCCGCCGGTTCCACAAACAGAGGATACTACAGTCCTTGTGAGTTCTCAAGAAGAGATTGCATTAATTCCCTCGGCCGGAGGAAAGCCAGCTGGAGCAAGTCGGGGAGGCAAGGATTAAAAGAGACCCCCGGATGGTAGCTCAAGCGGGGTCTATGCCAAAGAAAGTCAAGAAGAAAATAAAGGCGTTGATTTGCATTTTTTCTCTCACTTTTGTAGATGGCTAGAATAAGCTTTTGTTTTTCGTATGCTAGGTATAGACGCGAGCTTGGCCTCCTGCTTATAGGAATTCTTTGAATAGATTTTGTACTCACTTTTTAAAGAATAGTGCAAATAAAATTTCTTCTTTGTTTTTGGCATAACTCTGGGTTCATTTGTTTATACGTTAGCACTCGCATTTCCATTCAATGTACTAGTGAGGCTTCAGTCTCTGAGTCGAACTTGAGTCTGGACTTTAAGTCCTGAGGTCGTGGCCTCAGGTCATAATTAAATATTGAGTCGAGTCCCAATGTTGCGCTGTCTAGACTACCAGGTGGTACTTGAGTTATGCCCCCAGTTTTGGAGAGAATTGAAGTAGTTAGTCGGCAGTCATCCTCCCCCTTCACCAAATTTGATTTAGCTTAGTCGGAACAAAGTTAAAGTGACATGAGCTAGAGCTGTCGGATTACACTCGCTCTCTTGCTAGTATTTGCATCCACACTATGAGGATTTAGACTCGTACGCCGATGGTCAATCACGCTGCTTGTTGTTTTAGAATTACATCCACTCTTCAGGGACATTAGTTATTTTACGGGCGTTAACCCAATTTATGGTCAGCAACCCTAAAGATGCCATATCCATTTAGGAAGGATAACCTTAGATATAAGGAATAACATCCTCAAGATTTACTTTTGTACTTAGTCTCAATGACTGCTAATTTACGATCTAAACCTTTCGGCATGATTGGTCGAGCGGTACTTCTAAGTAAGAATTCCTTACTTCGAAAGATCTTTTAAGGCATCATGCAAGGCTTTCTTTTATGTTACGAATGATTACTTATCAGTTTTATTTCTTTTAAGTTGATCTTAGGTGCTTTCGAAAGGTTTGAGATGATCGACCTTACTGGCGGTAGTATAAACAACAATCCTTGGGCAAAATTTAGAGGCTCTCGACATCACCGAATGGTTTGGCTGCTTATTTGAAGTTGGGTTGAGATTAACCGAAATGTATGTGAATGTCCACTGTCAAGTTAAACTGTATTCTCTTATCTTCGAACTTCACCGAAAGGTTCGCTCATTTAGATAATAATACCGGAAGTTTTGGTGCTATGAATTTAGAAGGATCCGTTGGCTTAGCAGGAAAATTTGATTTCAATAACCAATGACTTCGTTGGGTTACTACTCTCATTAATTTGGAGCAGCTGTTGTCTTCATTGGAAGATTTGAATGAAGGATCCAATGACTTCGAAGGGTTGAAGTTGTAGCCTGATCAATTGAACTTTTGGCCCTATCGGACAGAACCTATTAATTGAATTAATCCTAGAAGTATGAATCAATATAATAAAGAGTTAAATTAGATATTAAGAGATTTAACAAGAAACGAAACTTCCCTTTTTGTTATTTACTATCGGTTTTTACAAAATTCCCCAAATCCATTCCGATTTAATGTTACAACACATTTCTTTGAATATTATAAGAATGAGGTGAGAAAGAAAAAAAGTCCCCCAAAATCAGGGCCCTTGGGTCCTATTTATAGACATAGGTGGCCCTCCTTTCGACCTTATGCCTTCGGCTGAGCCGAAGATTACTCCTCCTACGCAGTGCAAACCTTTCAATACAGCCGAAGGGTTTTCCCTTTATGTGTTGCTGTGAACCTTTTGACTTCATAAAAAGGTTGCTTCTTTGCTCAATGCTAATTAATAGTCTCTATCTCCCTTGTAAACCTTTTGGTATTTTCAAAAAGTGTGTCATGTATGTTTCTCAATCTGTTCGGAAGGTTTGTCATGCTTTCAAAAAAGGCCATCAAATAGTAGCATTCACTTGCTTGATTCTTCCTTCTCCTTCTAATTCTTTAGAGACTGGAAGCGGATCCTTTTGGGCTTTCGAAACGTTTTAGGTCAGTGAACCTTAATGGTGGCATCCCTTTGGAAGTTTTGAGAGGTATGGGCTGCGCTCTTTGTTTCTTTGCCTACCCAAGAGTCTTTGGTCTTAGCCGGAAGGTTGATTTTTTTAGTGTAACGTTTACCCCCCCATTCGAAGGGATGCTCTTGACTTTCCAAGTCATCATTTCCAAAAGCTTCAGAATCATTTGCCTTTTGATCTTCTCACATTGATCTGGAGCGTCTACATAAATCCAATCTAATGGCCAAAAATTTAGGCGGCTTCCCACTATTTAATCCGTTCCCTCACTCTCTTTCATTTTCTACCTGAAACAAAAAAATGCTACAAATAGGTAAAGGGATTCCCAAAAATTTCCAGATTTCATCTCACTGTTGTAAGGTAATTTTTGAATGTAATTTATAAATTTCAAATTCACTTTCTCCGTTACTAGTTTCTACTCAGACTTTCAATTTTTTGAATTCAAAATCGAATTGGGGTTTTTCCTAAAAACTTTTCTCTTCCCAAGCCGATTTTGTTTAAACTTCATTCGTGGTTTTGTATTCAAAATCAGAGGTGTTTGCCTTAAAAGAGCTCTCTCTCTCTCTCTCTTTTTTAAAAAATACGAAACTTAATTTTTATGCCTAAAACATTTTTAAATCCAACCCCCGAATCCCTGAGATTGATTTTTGCCGATTTGTCCATTCATTTTAGTACCAAATTGATTCGATTTTGGTTAAGGTTATTTTGGCTAACAGGTTCATCTTACTTGTTTCTCAAGAAAGAATTTGAAATGGCATTTATTATCGGGTATAGGCTTTCTTAAACCCGTTACAAAAATCTAGGCCCTGTTATCTCACAAATAGGTGATGTGAAATGTCTTTCCTACCATACTTGAATGAGTCCGAGGTGGTACAAATTAGTTTTACCTTTCCTATACCTTTCGACAGTGTCGGAAGGTATTTTACATCACCCGACTACTATAGCCAGAAGGTTGGTCAAAATCTAGATCAGTCCTTTCGGCCAAGAGCTTTTTGACCAGTTAAGAAGGTTTTGAACCTTCCGCTCGCATGTCTCTGCTAAGGTTGAAATCTTTTAGTCCACCAAGTTGTATTTCAACATTTTGGGGCAAGCCTTGTTATAAAATTAGGGATATTCGTTTTTCCCGTCTAGGAAACTTTAAATTCCCAAACTTGCTCCTGTCGGTAGGTCTTGCTACCTAGTTTGGGTTGTGCCAGCAATTAGCTCAATCTTTTATAAAACTTTTTGCGTTGTCAAAAGGTAGCAACTTAAGCGGATATCTCACCCTTTTCTTTTCGACACTGTTGGAAGGTTACACCATTAGTTCCTTACACATATATGTATTTCGTTTGCGTGGGATTGCTTACTTTTAGTCTCCTTAATAGTCCAAATCTACAGTCGCTAAAGGTTCTTAATTGGGATGTTTTTATCTGATAGATCAATGAGTTCCCCAAAGGTTGAAGCCGTCGCTAAACATTCCCTTATCGAAACTTAGGATGAGGTTAATAACATTTTGAAAGAGTTTGGCATTATCAAAGTTGAAGCCATTGCTCCTAGTCCTACTGATACTATTGATAACCCAACGACAGGGTATTTTGCATTCACTGCTATCCATATATGGCATGGTGGCTTTCTTCCCTTTCCTGCATTCTTGAATTGCTTCCTGTCTTATATTGGGTCGCTCCAATATAGCTTTCACCCAACGTATATACTTACCTCTTGTCCCTTGAGATTTTAGAACTAAAATTAGGGCTTTCGTCGTTCTGCCCTGAAATCTTAACTTTCTTTACTAAATTATCAAGGTTAAGCAAGTCCAATAATCGGATTTACACGTGTACAAGAAATTGATATTGGACGACATTAATAAGTCAAAGGATAGGAAGAACCAGTTCTTTTTTTGTCAAATGCTTTTCTGATGTTCATGGGACATTTGCTTCACTTCGTAAGTTCATCCCAATACCGCTTTTTTTCCTATCTCTGGTTGACTAACCTTCAATCTTTCTTAGGTGAGCTTCCTAAAGTACTCGGCAGCACAGATAAGGAATCATCAACTCATTGACTGTTGCTCCAAAGCATGTTAGGAGTAGGCTAACACTTTTAACACTCCCAAACTTCAGGAAGCATTCATTATTGCTCGTTGATCAGAAGATTCTTGGTATTCCTCCCTTCATTATGTTCACTAATCGAGCGGTTCGTTTCTATTCTCCGAGAAACCCTGATCAATTTTCTTCGTTGTCGCCAATTGGTCTGGGTGTTTTAGGTATCTTACAACCTAATGCTATTTCTCACTGACTTTTCGAACTCACTTTGTTTGATTCATGTTTTTTGTTATTTGTTAGAACTCCTCCCTAATCCATAGATGCTTTGGAAGTTATGGAGTTCTTTTTGATAATTTTAGGAAATCTTTGCAAAGAAAGCAAGTAACAACCCCTAAAGAGGCCCCTCCATCCAAATTGGCAAAGATCATTGACCATGATGGGGGTGAAGAAGATACTCCTCTAAAGAATGCTCCAACAAGTCCAACTGTTGAAGTCTCAAAAGATATTAGGTAGTAGATTCCTCCTTCTTCTGCTTTTATTCCACCTATTTCAATCCCCGATTCACCGTATAAATTAGCACAGATGCAAATTGAGCTTTTTAGGACTTCTTGCAAGTCTCACACCTTCTCACGATCATCTCCTTCTGCTTCATTTCCAAATGGCTTTGACGATCTTGTGAAGTCTATCCTTCAGTCAGAACCTTGCGCTTCTTCTTCCCCGCCATCTTTTACCCCATATTTGGTGGGTAACTATCGCTCTCTTATGGAACAATTGCTTTTGGTAGGTTTCTTTCCATCAAACTCAATTATCAATGGGTCCTCCTTATCGCTAACTTACACTTCTTCTTTTGTTGCAGATTACCAGGAACTGGGTTTCCTTTAATAAATATATTTCTATACTTTCTTCTGGGTCCTTCGAGCTTTAGGATAAAAATGCTGAGTTGAAGAGCGAAGTCTCTTCACTCGCAGCCACTCGAAATGATTCCTTTTATGAATTAGAACGAATCTGAGCATCCCTTCTTAGAGTTGAGGCTAATCTTGAAGTAGAGAAGCAAGCTCATCATCTTACTACTGAGAGGCTTCAAGCTTCCGTATCTAAAGTTGAGGCCGATCTTAAGGCCAAGAGGCGAGCTCACCAACTTACTCATGATGAAAAATTTGCAAATAGCTCGCCCTAAAAGATTTTGAAGACGAAAAAACTCATTTAGCTTCCAAGAACATATTGCTGGAAGATAAATTAAAGGGGTCTAGAGCTTCGCACAGACTTGCTATTCGAACCCTCACTAACTTTCAAAAGCATGTTTTTAATTTTGTTGATTTCATCCTGGGACCCTTGATGATGAATTAGTATTCTGGGGTCTTCCTGATATCCAATATTGATAATCATGAGAAGTGTCCTGATCTTAGTTTTCCTTCACTCCACCCTGCTATAGCAAAAGAAGTTATGGATAAAATTACACGATTTGAGCAGGGCTCTGAGAGGGAAGGGGAGAAGGTTAATTTATGGAAGCCTTCACTTTTGACATTGCATCATTCGACGTAGAATCTGATTCTGAGGAGGAGGAGGGTGATCAAAAAAAAGATTCTAATGAGAAAGAGGATGACGATCATATGAGCTGGGACACTAACGACAACGACGACGATAACAGTCCCCTTGGAGGTTAGGGATATGATGGTGACAATAGAGTCCACCCCGGTACTCAAGAGGATGGCAATGGTTCAACTAGATCCTCTGAAAAGAGGTCATCACCTCAAAAAGATGTACCTCCATTGTCTTCCGGACCAGATGTTCCTCTGGAGGGAGAAAATGCTCCAACCCATTCCAGGGACCTTTTACAGAAAGAATAAGCCCCTCAAGTTTCTGTTCCAGTTTCTCAGGTATGGGCTTCTTTGTTTAAATGTTTCCACTTAGTAGATAACAATTAATACGTCACCGGTTTTAGGTAAAGAAGAAGTCAAAATTCCCCTATAGAACAAAACTTGAGAGAAAATAAGCTGAAATTAACAAGCCTTATAGGGAAATAGACAAGTTAGTAATGGAGCATAACGTATTGTCTTAAAAATATCACAATCTCCATAGAAGTGCTTCCGCACTTGCATATTTTAAATCCAAAGAGCGACTCCTTTATTAAAGAATGCGCATCTTCATTATAATGTTTTATTGAGGGAAAACAAAGAGCTAATAACCTTGTTTTGGATGACAGTTGAGGAAAGAGATATTCTGGCTAATTTCTTATACATAATGTATTGCCGATATTCAATCATAGATTTCTCATACTTAGGCAAATTCAACGAAGGTCTACTTAGAGGTTTTCACAAGAGATACTTAGACGAGTTTGGGTCTGACCCTCACCCTAGGGCATGCTGGAACTTACCGTGGATCGAATCGATTCCCCAAGGCCTCCCTGCTGAAAAGCTTAAGTATTACAAAGATAAATTCATTTTTGATTTTTTCTCTCTAACTCTATTATGTATGAATCTGCTGAACAATTGTAAACGTGTAACAAGCAACTATTTTATGAACACCTGTCCTTTGTAATGTTGTCTATGCTCAGTTTTCTTTTTCTTTCACTGTGTTATTTCAGAATATCATTTCATTAGGACGTGTTGTTCCAAGACACACTCTAAGTCAATATGTTAACCTTAGAAAGTTCTATTTTGAAAAAGATTCTCTCCTAAAGACCTCGAATCTAGCGACATATTGTTTTCTTCGAGACTTGCATAAACTATACTTGGAATTTCCTCGTCTTCATTTTGACTTTCTTGGCGAAGAGAAAGAAACTTTGTTGAAGGAAATTAGAATATTCCAATCGAAATTGATTTGTGGTTGGGATAGTCCCCTAGCTAGAGAGTGGGATTACAGTAAATGTCCTCCGGCTATCACCCCAGAAGGAGTCGCTATTTCATTTGATTCATCTGTTGTGCTTTCTGCTAATACTTTAGGCAAAGTTAGGAATGTTGTCTCTCAACTCTAAATATGAATGAATTGATTGTTGTATGTTTTATCTTTTCCTCCGTAAGGGCTGTAACCCAATATTACTATAATAAAATGGCTTCTTGTTTCTATTCTAGTTTCATTTTGTTCCTTCCTGTTTAAATAGGAGCCCCGACTATCCTCAACTTCTCCAACCCAAAATTCGATATATCGAGCATATTATAAAAGAAAGGCTATTAAGAGAGTGTGGTGCCTCTGTGGCTCCAGATGAGATGTTATTAAAGTGCTTCGATGGGAATACGAGGGCTGTGCAATTGTATAAAAGATACCTTTCCCAAAAAGTCATGGTTAGAAACAATCAAGATCGCATTGAACGTCTTGAGGTTGAAATAAAAAAGAAAGCTGAGGTAATTATTTTTCTTAAGCACCAAGTAAAGTTGAATCCCACAATCGAATTTGATGAGAATATGTCTGAGCTTATCCAGTGGATAAATGACTTGGAAATAAAATTGAAAGATAGCCACGCATAATGCGCCTTCCTAGAATTTATTTTGAGTGACAAAATCCTAAAAATTAAACTTTCGGTCACTAAGCATCTTCATTAACTGCAAAGACCACCAGATCAAAACGTATCCCAACTTAGAAATTTCCCTCTTTGACCAATCCTCCCCTAGGCTTGGACGAGGTTGGAAGCTGGTGTCGAAGGGTGATATTTGAAATCAAACAGTATTTCGACGAGCAAAAAAAAGTTGAGTATTCCAAGACTATTAATGACTATGCTGCCAAGAATCAAAAATTGGAACACAAAATTTATCTACTCGAGAAACGTATCATAGAGTTGGAAAGGGAGAATAAAACCCTTAGGGTTACAAATAGGGCCTTTAATCGTGCCTTAAAGCTAACATCGAAGCGATTAACGATGAAAGCATAGGAAAAATGAGAAGAAATTTAAGGAACTTCTTACTATCACAATTAACCATATTGTTATCCCTTCGATGGTAGAGAACCTAAATAAAGCCTCTCAAGAATTATGATCAATATATTGAATCGTGTAAATATATATAAAGTATGATTGTGTTGTTTGTGGTTTTTCTATGAACTATGATAATTTTGTAAGTATCACCTGACGCGCGACCTCCTGTAGTGTAACCTTTGGTACATGTCTGAATGGCTTATTTGACAACTTTTATTCTTGTGGTGTCTTTTGTCATCCCCTACCGCCTTATCTTCCGTGTGAGGCAGGTGGCGAGAAATGCTTCCATCTTATGATAATGATGAGAAATAGTTAAGGACTTTATTCTTTTCATCTGTTTGGATGTACAATGCTTGTCATAAGTAAGTTTCTATCATTTCAATAATACACTCTAGCCCAGACTTAGGCATTTGAGATGGATAACTATTTGAAGTCTTCATACCCAGATTAGGGTTTGAAGGGGCAGTAATCTTTGATACCCAGATTCAGGTATAATATGTTAGCATTTAATAAATGTTTGATACTTAGGTTCGGGCTCTGGACAGACGGGGTGTCAAGACCGGAACCTTGAAACCTAGATTCGGGTATTAAACTTCGAGGCCTTTAGATCATAGTGTCAGAAAACAAGAAAACCAATTTGGCAATAGAAGACCAGAATATTCTCTCTAGTAACAGGTGATAGGAGATTGGAATAATATCTTTTTGATGATTGAAGTCCAAAATTCTTATCTGGCGAGAAAAAGTAAGCGACTTCCCTCTAATTTTCTCGTTGAATATGCCATTTCTAGGCCTTGGAGTAGTTCCACATGTTCTTTGTTTCTCGGGCCCGAATTTTCTTTGTTTATTTGTTATTTCTTTTGGCCTATTTCAAGCAGGGACTCTTTTGTACGGTTTTATGCTTATTTAAGCGAAGCCTATTTTAGGCTGTTTGTCATTTTTGACATTATCAACCTTTTGATGGTTGCTATTTTAAGCGGTGCCAATTTCTGGCGATGCCTATTTCAGGTATTGTAACGACCTAATATTTCGAACCATTCGCATCCGCACATGTCGGACTTGAATTGCTCAAAATATCAGATTTTTAATTTATATTTAGCAAAACTCAGCATATACAGTAAATAAATCAATCACAGAATCATAGATACAGAGTATTACAACAATAAGCAGCGGAATAGATAAATAGTAGTTCATGAAGCTACTATAAAACATCAGAGTCTCAAACAAATACAACAGAATGTCAATTACAAATGAATCTCTAATACTTAAGCAACCGACGAGTTTGAACATAAATAATTGGAATAAATTGAAATAACTAAAAGCTGGATAGATAGTTCTTCGAAAAAAGCTCCAATCTCCAAAGGCGAGTCTCAAATGTTGTGACATTCAATCTGACCCGAGCATAAAGCAAAACACGAAACACTCGACTCATGATTAACTTTCTTATATAGTAAATTCCACTCAAGTGAAATAACAATTGAAATACAAGTAACTTAAAGGATGTTTGGGATTTCCATCCTCTAAGGATCCATGGAAATATCTACTATGTAGTAATACACGCTATTATAATAATGTCTATAGTAAAGTAAACTATTAAAATAGCGTTAAGGCATTACCCATATCCCCCTTAACACAATTTATTTATTTCCGTAGTCTATGCAGTACTGTAACTCCCCCAATAAACTGGAGGGCTATCAGAGGGAACACCATAGATATAGTACAAACCAAACTCGTAGAAGGCACGATAGGGCATGTAACAAGGCACGCGAGGCAATGCCAGTGTAGATATACCGTTTGCAGATCCGGCTTGGTGGTAACACATAGCTGCTACTACCGCCCACCTTGAGACACAATCCCAAATCAAAGGTGCACCCAATCAAATCACAAAGTGATCGAATGGTATCGAAGAAACGTGTCTGGTAGGTGGAATGACCTCACTTGGCCCGACGTGGCTCCTGTATTAGCCACATCATGCTGACTCACGGGAGTCAGGGCTACGTAAATACCATATAGGATCGTCGCAAACCATCCTACTTCATTCTGAAATCTTCACCACGTACACAGTTGTTAAAGTGGCTTTCGGTATTGGTAGAGAGTATGACTATATTCGATCTCGGTCTTTTTAACAACCAAACGCTTATTTCACACCGTAGCCATTTCATTTTAAATAGTTCATACTTCATATCCAAATATCATATTCATTTCAAAATCATATCAATTCGATATCATTATTCACTTTAAATAATATTCATTTAAAAAATCATAACACTTTCAAAATTATAACAATTTTGAAATCATAACACTTTTGAAATCATAACACTTTAAAAATCATAACACTTCCAACTTAAACAGTTTAGATATTTAAAACAGTATATATATTAAAATAGTTATAAATTAAAATAGTTTATATATTAAATAATTTATATATTAAAATAGTTTATATATAATAAAATACTTTACATAACAAAAATAATTTCCTCCAATTTCACAAATTGATTCAAATCAACTCAAATTCCAAAAACTCAATTTAATTCAATCCCAGTTCATCAATTTCAATTTAAAAGATTTAAGATTCCATTCAAATTATCCATAAACCATTTCAATTTCTATCGATTTCAAATCCAGGGTTTTGAATTATCATTTCAATTCCAATAAAATTCATGTTAAATATTCAAACATTTTCAATATAAGTTCATTTATATTTCAACATTTAACTTTCATTCTATTCAAATTGTAAAATAATCACTTAATCATTTTAATAACAATTAAATAAAATCTCAATTTGTAAATTTAAATCAATACCAATTATTCAGTCTCAATTTTATTTAAAGTTAAAAATATTCATTAAATCACCTTTTTATCAAATCAATTCATAAAATCATATCTTTCTTAATCTCAAAATTCAATAAATTTCAAATTAATTTTTATTTAAATTCAATTATTAACTAATTTAAATTTCCAGTCAACATTAATTTATCTTCCTAACCTCAATTTATTATAGTTATTGCAAATTTTTTCTAAAATATACATTTAAATAAATACCTAAACAATTATATACTAGTTAAATTAAATTTTATTAAACTAAATATTATTGCTAAATGCATTTTACATTAAATGTATTTTTATATATTTTAAAATAGTAAAATTTGAAGTAAAATCTTAAACATTAAATTTTAAAACTAACATATAAATTTAAAATTTCCAAAGCATATAATTTTAAAAATCTAAAATTTAGACATATATAAAAATAACATTTATATATATTGTATTTCAAAAATCAATATTTATTAAAAACCAAATATTTCCTTTCATAACTTTGGAAACCATTTTTCAAAATATAGACCAACGGTGTCGGTATATAATTTTCTACCCTATGGTTAAGTGATACGGATATTTATCATTTCAGTCCGCAATTTAAATATCTACGGGTACATATCATTTCAACCCGCAATCCCCAAATTCAAAATCAATGAAAATCACTTGGGTTTATCATTTCAACCCATAACGATTTTACCCTATTCTACCAGATCGTTCAGGTATGTATCATTTCAACCCATAGGGAATTCTAAACTAACTGGGAACTTGTAGAGTGAGAACAAATATGATAAAATATAACAATCAACAACATGCATATATCATCAGTACAAATAAAATATATACAATAAGATAAGGTGTCATATATAATAGGTGAACAATTGCAGATAATGGCATAACATCTTTAACGATTAAAAAACTAAAAATTCAAATTTTTATAATTATAAGGATGTCAATCATGAGTGATTGCTCACCTTCTGAGGCTAGAGAAATCAAGAGTTGACTTGGACACGCAGACAGATATGGATATGAGAAAATCAAAAAGATGCTGTGACCAAATTGGGAATTCGTGAGTCAAAAGCAAGGCACGATGAAACTACATTTGATGAATATCAACTATATAAGTGAACTTATATATATATATATATAAACTATCTATATACATCAAAATCATATTTTAGTTTAAACACATATTTGAATTTAACATAAAACCCATAAGTTGTACTTGAAAATCACTCATGTATATGCTTATATATATACACACACTAATATATGGGCTTATATACATATTATTTTTTAAATCAATATTATAAAACCAATATAACTCACTTTATTATAATATACATATACATATATATATATATATATATATATATATATATATATATATATACTTGTATACATACTAAGACAGATCATAGATAAACTTATATAAATTTATATACGCAACCAACCGGATTATATACACCCTATATAAATCTATACATAAACAAAAAATGATATATAACTTATATATGAACTCGAAAGATCATATATTAACTTATGTAAACTTATATATACGAACAAATAGCTATATATAACTTATATAAATTTATATATATAACCAAACAGATTTGTATATTACTTATATAACTCAGATCAGATGTATATAACTAATATAACCTATACATTATATACAACCTTATATATATCTATATATATGCCATTTTAAAATCAATATGTAATAAACAAATATATTACCCCGTTCAAAATTTTCATATATACACGTATATATATACTTCTTTTCCAAATCTATACATGTTTTAAAATCGTTACAAAATCTATTCCAAAATCATTCTTATTACAAACACATATATAACAAGGCAGCCACTACAAAATAAATTGAAAAACATGTGCTTTGTTTAATAATAATATTATTATTACTATTATTATAAACGTATACATATAAAACCAGGAATCCAAAATACGTACAACTTCAATATATACGTATATATATTTACATAAGTACAACAGGTTAGGGAAGAGGAAGGCTGGAAGCAGTTGCTCGTAGTCACTAGGCTGTTAGGCCAAGGGTCGTGAGGGCGGAGCTTGGCAGTACTATGGTCAAAGGTAAGGGTCGATGTGTAGTTGTCGCGTATGGCTGGCAGAGGGGTGGCATTTGGTAGATGAAGGGCTGTCGGAGAAGAGATCAGAGGGGAGGAGCAAGGTTGGGTGAGGGCACGGCTATCCAATGGTGAGGGAAAAGGCAGGTTGCAAGTGTGGTTATGAGGGTTTTGTTGCTATGATGGGAAATGGTGAGTGTTTGGTCTGGATGTACGATGGGTTCAGGTGCTAGGCAGAGGGATTGTGGTCGGGTTTTGGATGCGGTGAAGGGGAAAAACAAAAGGCAGAGGTGGCAATCGGTGGCAGCTGTCGGCGTTTGTGATTCGGTGTGCTGTGTGGGGTGATCGAAACGACACTCGATGGCGGAGGGTTGTGGGAAGTTCTCGGGTCAAGTGATGGGGAAGGTGTTTGTGGCTGCAGCGCGCGTCCGATATGAGGTGAGGAAGGGCGAAACGATGACGTGGCTAAATGGGATATGCCGATGGGATGGACGTTCCACGGCTAGCTGACTTGGCTAGGGAGGTCGTGGGCGAGGTGGGATGTCGAACATGAGGAGAACGTGGCCACAATTAGGAGCACGATCATGATGACAAAATAAGGAAGAAGAACCGTTTTATATGAATCAAATTGTACACAAAATTATATATTTTAATTTATATATATGTGGAAGCTTTGATTTTTTTTTTTCAAAGAGCAAGTTAGAGAGGAAAAAATGGAGGATGCCTGCGAAAATGAACAGGCAAGTTTGCCTAGAAAATGAAAGGTTTCTGAAATATATAGGCAACTATATGTTATACTATTTCTTCTATGAACCAACAGGAAGGCAGAAACAAACAATCATTTATATTTATAATAGTAGGAAGGGAAAATGTCAAGCACGAGAATTCAGGGAATCATTAAAGAAATTGGCTGCTTGTTTGTCAACCATTGGAAAAATTTGAATGGACATATAAATCAAAAGGTTAAAACGGACACCGATATGGTTATCTGTTTCGCAGGTATCGCCACGTACCAAACACCAAAATGCATTGATGAATATACTACGAAGATCAGCATGACAAGACTAACAGAGTGGCACAAAGATATCGGTGATACGATTAAGTTACAAAAATTCGATTTTTCACTGCCGAAAATGCTGCTAAAACGCCGAAAATAAGATAAACAGGGCTAGAGAAGTCCAAATTTGACGAAACAAAATATGACATCTCGATCAGAAAAATGATTTACAAGTTTATTATATAAAAATATTGAGATTTCGAAAATATTTTATTTTCATCCCATTTCAACTGATTTAAATTGAAATTAAAAAATTACACCGTAGAACTAACTTTCATATTTTCTGATGAAAATTCACCATTTGCTATGTTTAAATAGACGTATCCTAAATATCAAATTTTCATTTCAAAATTTTACTATTTTAATTTCAAGCAAAATTTCAGTTAATTACGTTATAAAAACTGTTAAAATTTACTGGTCATTACACTCTCCCCCACTCAAAACTTTTCGTCCCCGAAATGGAACGAGATAGGAGAACAGAAACAACCAGCAAAATGGATAGATTTGAAATATAAAATACCAGATACCACAACTAATTCCAAAACCATATAAATCTCATTTATTATGAAATTGTTTTATATTCAATTAATTGATTTCAATTCATTTTGTTTAATCAATTAAATTTATAATGTTCACATTCGATTGATTTCAATTTCATATATTTTCATTCAATTGATTTTTTTTCAATTTATTAACATTTAGTACAAAAAAAATTCACAACAAAATTTGTTTTATTTACTCAGTTATTAAATCCATTTGATCAAACTATAGTTAATTCTACTCCTACATTCAACTTCAACTATTGTTAAGTTCATATTTATTTATTTAGATAGCATTTCCCATTTATTATTCAATTTATTTCATTAACATATCTTGAAATATTGGTTAAGTGTATTATATTTATTATAATTACCTAAAAATTTTATTTATGAATTCCTTAACAAATTCACTTTGGACACCTTATTTATTACATTAATATTGTATACTATGCAATTGCTTATTCTCATTAACATTTAACTATTCTAGGTAAGTTATATTAAGGTTCTGAGTGTAATTAAATACTATACAAATTTAATTTTTATTGACAACATTCTTATTAAGAAAAATCCCAGTTTGATCATTTTTATTACTTAAATTTCTCTTGTATAACCTTCAATTACATTCACATATACATTTTGACTCTTTGAATATTTCAGGTGAGTTATATATGTTTTAGAGTGAAATTAAGTGTTATACAAATAAATTTATCCTAGTTTCAAGTTATTTCAAATTCCAATTCTTATTTTAAATACTTAAATTAGTCAAAATTTTGCTTTGTTTCAATAATTTGAAAACCATCACTTTACACAGAATTCAAAAATACATTTCCGGTTTCACTTCAAATCATTGTGAAATAAATATATACATATAATATTCTGTATATCAAATCTTACTCAAGAAAATTCAAATCAAATTATTTTTCCAAAGCAAAAGTGTAGCAAAGCTACTAGTTGTCCTCTCCACTTTGAGACTCGAAAATGAACATCGATGATGCTGCAGTCATCACCAAACTTATTTTCGCATCGACAAAAGAGGAGAGTACCGACTTATTTCTTTTAAAATTCTTTGAAAATAGTTTCCATTCGAGGATACTTTCAATTAATATTTACAAAACTTTAAAAGCTAGATTTTTTTGAAGGCTCCGAAAATTAAATTCTCAAATGCTTAATTAAGTTCATTTCATTTTCAAATCAAATTTATAAAATTTCAACACCATATAACACCCAACGATAGTTAATGGTTTAGGATTGTTAATAAAACAATAAATGATAATCTAGTATTATCATTTCTAACTACAAATTCATTTAACAATCTAATTTTAGAAAATTATATTTTTATAGATAAAATATAATAAAATAAAAATTACAAATTTTGGAAACAATACTGTGTCAGTTTGCTCTGTTCAATTGTTTTGGAATTTCTATCGATATCGTTGGCCAAACAAATCGGTCGAAATCCAAAATTCAAAAATGACAACTCAAACAACACAATATGAAATATTTTATGTAAATTACAAAAGACACTCCCTCACAGGATTATTCAAGAATAGATTTCAAAACAAAGATATAGATTTATATTCAGAAGAATCCAAATCAAGCGAATTCCAACTAAGGAGTCAGGCTCCAAAGGAAGATAAGATAATTAAATTACAAAATAGAAAAGATGGATAGACCAAATTTAATCATGGCGAGCTTGGCCGGGTGAACCGAGACTTAGAAAGACGAGAATATCATAAAAGAGAATGGGGACAAACTATTGAGAATATCACGAAAAATGTGATTTATAAGATCAACGAAGAAGGCAAGAGAATTGATTAATCCAAAGGCACGACTAACTATTTCATAGAACCCATTTGTCCGGGAGGAAGACTACAGGTCGAGCTCCCGAAATAAGATTGACTCAGAATTCAATTTCCCACTTGGGAGGGGGAGAAGTGACTTCACTAAACATCAGGATAATCCCTGACTATCAGTGTGGAGTCAAGATCACTAGGCTGAATATCAAGCGAAAAGATAGAACTGCCTACATATCCCAAGGAAATCGACATCCGATAAGAGAGTTACCTGGGTCGTCTACTAGAGAACTGTTCCGACTTAGCAAGAGATAATAGCATCAAATCTGAGGATATATAAATCTTTGGTGAATCGACGCTTGTTGTAAAGGAGTTTCACCCCTTGTCAGATCATATTGATGGTTGGTGGGACCGCCGATGAGATTAGACACACACATGGACGAAGTTGCCAATAAAGGTGGCAAGATGAGATTGATAAAAATGAAGCTATGGGATGCTCCAGAATCAAGAAGAACATGAACAGGAAAAGACAAGAATGGATTTCCGAATAAAAGGGAAGGGTTCCAAAAATTCAAAAGAAATCCTAAACGAAGAGGAAGAAATTCAAGCTCGAACGAAGGTGATCCTATCATTAAATTTACCCCATATGCTAAGTTTTGCCTAAACCAGAGCTTTGATACCAACTATAGCGACCCGGTTTTTCGAACCATTCGCATCCGCACATGTCGGACTTGAATTGCTTAAAATATCTGATTGTTAATTTATATTTGGAAAAAACTCAGGATATACAGTAAATAAATCAATCACAGAATCACAGACACAGAGTATTAAAATATTAAGTAGCGGAATAGATAAATAGTAGTTCATGAAGCTACTATAAAACATCAGAGTCTAAAATAAATACAACAGAATCTCAAATACAAATGAATCGCTAATACATAAGCAACCCATGAGTCTGAACATAAATGACTGGAATAAACTGAAATAACTAAAAGCTGGATAGATTGATCTTCAAGCAAAGCTCCAATCTCCAAAGACGAGTCTCAAATGCTGTGACACTCAGTCTAACCCGAGCATAAAGCAAAACACGAAATACTTGAGACAGGATTAACATTCTTATATGGTAAATTCCACTCAAGTAAAATATCAATTGAAATACAAGTAACTTAAAGGAAGTTTGGGATTTCCATCCTCTAAGGATCCATGGAACTACCTACTATGTAGTAATATATGCTATTATAATAATGTCTATAGAAAAGTAAACTATTAAAATAGGATTAAGGCGTTACCCATATCCCCCTTAACGCATTTTATATATTCCCATAGTCTGTACAGTACCGTAACTCCCCCTAAACTGGAGGGCTATCACGGTGCACTCCATAGATATGGTATAAACCAAACTCATAGAAGGCACGATAGGGCATGCGACAAGGCACATGAGGCAATGCCAAGGTAGATATACCGTTTGTGGATCTGGACTGGTAGTGGTGCGTAGCAACTACTACCGCCCACCTCGAGACACACTCCCAAATCAAAGGTGCACCCAATCAAATCATAAAGTAATAGAATGGTATCGAAGACTCAGAATCTGATACTTCCTATGTTTAAATTGACGCACACCAAATATCAAATTTTCGTTTCAAATTTAACTATATACCTTTCGTCAAAAAATTTAATTAATTACGTTATTTAAACCATTAAAATATTCGGTTCGTTACACTCTTTTCCCCACTCAAAACTTTTCATCCCCGAAAAGGAATGAGGTAGGAGAATAGAAGCAACATAAATGAAAGATAGATTCGAAATACAAAGCACCAGATACAATAATTAATTTAACCCATATAAATTTCATTAGTTTTTTTAATTTGATTTATACTCAAATTTATGGTTTCAATCCATTTTTATTGAATCAACCAATATTTATTTTATCCACATTTGGTTGATTTCAATTCAATGTATTTCATTCAATTGATTTATTTCCATCATTTACATTTGTTTCATTAACACTTAGCTGGTTAGCTTTCAATTGATTTACATTCGACTTATTAACATTTGTTACAAATTTTCTTTCAAAACAAATTTTATTTTATTAAACTCATATATTTTATCCATTTATCTTCAGTTAGGTTGATTCCACTTAAAATTCATTTTCTCTATTCTGTGTAATTTACCTTTGTATAACAAACAGTTTCAAAATATAAATTTATATATTACCTATTTATTTTCTTAAGTTCATATTCATTTACTTAAATTGCATTTTCTTTTTATTATTCAATTTATTCCACCTAACATATCTATAACATAGTTTAAGTGTATAACATTTATTATACCAATTCAATTTTTTTATTACAAATTTCCTTAATAAAATTTCATTCTTGGACATCTTGTTACTTACATTTATATTATATACGATTCAATTACATGTTCTTATTACATTAATTTTTTCCCCCGGTAAGTTTTATATGTTTAAAAATGTAGTTAAGTATTGTACAAATAAATTTTATCTAGTTTAACTGTTTCAAGTTGTTTCAATTCCATTTCTCATTTTGGAAACTCCAATTTTCAAAAAATTTGCTTCATTTCAATAATTGAAAACCATCTCTTAACATAAAACTTAAGAGTAAAATTTTCGGTTCTACTTCAAATCATTTTGAAATATATATATATATATATATATATATATATATATATATATATGAAATCATACTCAAGAAATTCAAATCAAATCCATTTGCTAAAACAAAAGTGTAGCAAAGATACTAGGTGGTCTCACCACTCTAAGACTCGAAAATGAATGTAGATGATGCTGTAGTCATCATCGAAATTATTTTTCAGTGACCAAAGAGGAGAGTATTGACTTACCTCATTAGAAATTCTTTGGAAATAATTTCCATTCAAAATACTTTAAAATAATATACATTTTTCAAAAATTTGGAAACCAAATTTAGAAAAACAGTGGAAATTTAATTCTCAAATCATTAATTTAAATTTATTTCATTCTCTAATCAGATTTGTAAACTATATTTTAAATTTTTCAACATCTTATAAAACAATAGTTAATGGTTCAGGAATGTTGATTAAACAATAAATGAAAACCAAGTATTATCATTTCTAACAACCAATTCATTTAACTATTTAATTTCAGAATATTATATTTTTATATTTAAAATATAATTATTTATAAAATTATTTCATTTTCCAATTTAGAAAGCAATATGATGTCAGTTTGCTCGTTTTAAGTGTTTTGGAATTCCTATCGATAGGTTGGCCAGACGAATCGATTGAAACCCAAAATTCAAACTTAACAATTCAAACAACATAATATAAAACATTTTTATATCAATTACAAATACGCTCCATCAAGGATGATTCAAGAATGGATAGAGATTCAAATTTAGGGGGACTCTAATCAAAGAGGGTTCTAACTAAGAAGATAGGTTCGAAAGGAGGATAAGATAATTAAATTACAAAAGAGGAAAGAAGGATATATTTATATTAATCATGGCGACCTTAACCATGTCAACCGAGGCTTAGAAAAGGCGAGAATACCATCAACGAAAACCATGACAAATTTGTTGAGAACATCATGGAAACGCGATTCATGAGGTCAACAAAGAAAAATAGGAGCATTCATTAATCCAGAGGGCATGGCTAACCATTCATAAAAACCATTCATCTGGGAGGAAGGACAACAGGTCAAGATCCACGAATAAGATGGATGTGGAATTCAATTTCCTACTTAGGAGGTAGAGAAGTGACTTCACCAAAACATTAGGATAATTCCTCATTATCGGGGTGAGTCAAGATCAATATGTTGATAATCAGAAAAAAAGATAAAACTGCTTGTAAAATCATAAGGCAATCGACATTTGATCACAAAAAAATTACCCTGGTCGTCCACTATAGAAACGGTTCGGGGCTTTGCAAGAGATAACAACATCAAAACCGAGGACGTAGAAATCTTCAATTAATCGACGCCTGTTATTTTCACCCCTTTACAAATCATACTAAGGTTGGTAGGACCGCCGATGGAATTAGTCACACAAAAGGACGAAGTTGCAAATTGAGATTGCAAGATGGGCTAAATTTATTACAGAGATCAACAGAAATGGAGTTATGGGATGCTCGAGTATCAAGAAGAACACGATCAAGAAAAGACAAGAATGGATTTCAGAAGAAAAGCGGAGTTCCAAAATTCAAAGAAATCCTAATCAAAGAGGATCTTAGCAAAGAATTTCAAGCTCAAACGAATATGATTCTGTAATTAATTTTACTCATTCTAGGATTGTAACGACCCGTAATTTTTTATGGTTTTATTAACATAATTAACTGAATTTTTGTGAAATTTTAAATAATTGAATTTTGAAACAAATTTTTTATATTTGGATTACGTCTATTTAAACATAGTAAATGGTAAATTTTCATCACTTAATATGGAATTTTATTTTCTTGTGCAATTTTATTTAAATTCAAATCAGTTAAAAATATATGATAATAAAATGTTTTTCAAACCTGAATATATTTACATAATAAATTTGTAAATTATTTTTTGAGTGAGATGTCATATTTCGTTTCTCCAAATTTTAACTGCTATTTCTCTGTTTATCTTATTTTCGGCGTTTTAACAATATTTTTGGTACCGATTATCAACTTTTGATAGGATGATCATACTACTGATATCTGTATACCGTTTTGATCGTCTAGTCGTGCTGATCTCAGCAGTATATTCTTTCGTGTGCCTCGGTATCTGGTATGCCGTGAAATCGACAGATCGGTTTTCCGTACCGGTTTCGCATTTGAACCTTTTAGCTTGCCGTACCCTTTCAAATTTCCAAAGTGTAACTCAAAAACCATCAGCATTGTATTCCCAGAAACTCTTGACTTTTGCAATTCCTTTTATGTTCAATATATATTTTAGTTCGTTTACATTCTACGTCTCCTCTTCCTTTTGTTATAAAAAATATAATAAAAAGAGGCTATATAAAAGCTACAAATTTCATTAGCCTGCTTCCTGCCATGGAACCATGTAACTTCGGCCCTTCCCCACGTTAGTGGCCTCCACGCCTCAACCGGACAGCCGACCTGACCACCAAAGGGACAAGCACTGCAGCTCCAATGCATGCAAGCCCGCCTACCTAGTTTTCTTTTCTCTACCGAATCTCTCCATTAACTTCCGTCTCATCACCCATGTCGTGCGCCACCACTAACCAGCCTTCTTCTCTGCCTAGCAAACTAAGCAACACCGGCGTGTTGAAGCGACAGCCACCCCATGCTTTGTTTCTCCACTGCCCATCAGCTCCTAGCCTCTCACTTCCCCACGCAGTCAAGCCATACACCCCTCTAGCAGCCTTCGACCACACCATATATCTTTGTGGTAACCATTCTTATATGTTTATAATATACATGATGTTATATATACATATAGTTGTCTGAAAAAAGAGGAGAAGGAAACATTGTAGTTTTCTTACATATCTTTGAAAATTTAGTTTATGTATGTATAAAAGCCTTCTGCTTGTTTTATAAAAGAAAAATAAATTATACATGTATAAGTTAATATATGTATAAAGTTTGAACTGTTGAGGCATGCATTTCTTTGCTAAAAAAAGAGCTGCATTTTGAAAAGGATAAACGTAAAGGTATAAATATATCTGACCTGTATATATATCTTATACAAAAATTACAATTTGTTTGGTTATATACATATTTATATAAGTGTGTATATATGAGTTTTGTGGTCTGTTGTTATATATACGAAGTTTCTTATACGTACAGTTTCGTTTACATACAGGTTGAATATTTGAGTTTCATATATAGGTTGGAAAAGAAAGATATAAAGTTTTATATATATAGATTTCAGAAGAAAGAAAAAGTTTACAGTTGCATATATACATCAGTTTCATATATACTCAAATACGACGCTTCTTCTATATAACTTTCGAATGTATTAGCTATTTCGAGTACACCGGTTTTTCATAGCTTAGAGTTGATATTTATGAGTGAGCTGTAAAAGCATACGAGATTCCAAATATATATATATATATATATATATATATATATATATATATATATATATATATGCTTGGTACATATTTCATTCTGATGGTGTGAGGTCCCATATAAATATAATTTTAAGAGTCAAGCATACTTACAAATTTATACTATACGTTTATACATAGCAGGTTTTAGAAAAAATAAAATGTTACACGTGTAAATTTCAAAAAAAAAGCATAAAGGCTTCAGAAATATAGCAGGTTTTAATATTATACATTACACGTTTAAATATTTATATTTAAACATTTATATTGTACGCTACCTATTATATTATTAAACGTTTATTCAGTGTATAGCTTTCTTTTAAAGTTGATTTTATAATAACTCTTATGTATAAAATATGTTAAATACTTATTTGAAATATTTGGAAAGAAATAATGTAACGCCTGACACCTATGCCGATGCCAACCAAGAGCAATACTAAGTATTAATGTCAGAAAGCATGGAGAATGGGACTCGATAGGGCTAAATGTTGTACTCATTCCCTTGAACTAACACTGGCACGAGAAATTTTATGAATTTTTTTTACTTACCATTCGTGCTCAGTCTTGGTTCAAAGCAATGGTACAAGATAAATTTTTCTCAGATTACATGGTACAGAATATAATAGAACATACAGCTCAGCACAATAACAACAGAATACATAATACATATCATAATAGTAATGTCAACAATACATAGTCCATAGTACATAATAGCACTTCCAAAATACATAATAACATACATACCATAATATTTATACTAACTACTCCTAAGTCCAAGCTGTAAAGTCCAAAACACCAAAACGTGGAAAATGATAAGAATGCTGCTACGGTCCACGCAACCTAACGTGCAACCACAATCCTCAGACTGACTCAAGGATTATAAAACAAATCACACGGGTCAGACTATTTCTAGTGTGAGTGAAGTAGGATCTATGGACAATGATTATCTCAATCAACAGAATGGAAAAAGCACAGCATGTATAAGCCAACATGAGGCATATATGTGTGTGAACCAACATGTAGATTTAGTTTCATAATCAATTCATTTAATCAAATAATGGTTTTAGACCAAAAATATCGTATGTATTCCAATACGATACCAACCCAATTATCATATGTAAAGCAATATTATAATAAATAAACTCATGCACACATTCTCCAAAGATACTGGGTTTTCTAATTCAACTTTAATATTTTCCATAAAAAAATCATAAGATAAAGAAAATTGCATTATGGGAATCATGGGATAAATGTAACATGACTCATAAAATATACCAAATAAACAGATGCTAGTATTGTAAAATCACAATGGTAGAGCTGGGCGCGCGCGGAGACATCAACACCGTAACCTACTTATAATGCCATAATACACCTAGCAATCAACCCAAGATAACCAAGACAGTCTAAGGCAAAGGCCGTATGCTACCCGTTCATAGATCTACAAGTGGTACCGCCACGCCTCCATCCATCATAGTCTGTGATCCGTCGATTGGAGATCCCGAACAAAAAAATTAGATTAGCCTTATGTAGCAGACCATTGACCTTTGGTGGTCAAAGAGCAAGTGATATACCACCGATTCCGGTAGTGATCCTGAATCAGGTTGGCCAAAATGGAGTTTGGCCCATTAGTACAACAAAGTCCAATCTATCCCAACCCACAAATCAAAAGGATTTTAAAGTCTTGTTATATAAAAACATGCCATAAAACCCAAAGTGTTTATAACTTCAAAATGCTTCTTAAAATAAAATCAGTGATGATAAAGTTTTTCAAAAAATCCATTGATAAACCCTGTAAATATTCAAAAAGCAAATAAAATTCAGCAAAATAATTATCTGTAGAAAGGAAAATAGTTATATCTCCATTTCGCATTAATACACAAGTACCCCATAATTATGTATCAAGGAGAAACACAAAAACTTAATTTATTGGATTAAAGTTATTTAAAGTTCATTAAGTTAAAAAAAATTCATAACAATTTATTAAATTTAAAAGCAAAACAACACATGTTTTAGTATGCATAAAGCTATCAAAATTTTGAATAAAATTTTCTTCTTTTTCAAAACACGTATTGATCGATAATATAATTTTTTTTAACCAAAATAATTTAATTTAAAATTGTAATTTAATTGTTTTCCGTCAAGTAATCATGCTACGCCGCCGCAGCAGCACACAAAGCTGCATCAATAGCGTAGCAACGCTGCTGCGCTGCCTAGCCGCGCTGCACAGCAAATAGTTGCAGTGCTCTGCTGTAGCAATTGCTGTAACCCACTGGAGCAGATTGCAGTGTTCTGTTGCAGCAAGGGCAGTAGCCCGCTATGATGCAGGCTTTGCTGTAGCCCACTGTAGTGCTTTGCAGCTTGGTGCTGCTGCAGCACTTTGCAGCCAGTGCTGCTGCATTATGCTGCAATTTTGAACAGCAAATTCAGCTGATTATTTTTTTTATTTTTTTGAAAATTTGATATAACATGCTTTGTTTTCAGGACATTTCATCATGCATGTTATTTGCATTAATAAATTCAGTCATACAACATTCAATTTCATGTATGTTTCAACCAAAAAGCTTTCGTCTCTTGTAACGACCGGAAAATTTTCGACAATTTTTATTTGTTTTATTAATTATATTAATTGAAATTTGAGAAATTGTAAACGATAAAATTTTGAAATAAAAATTTAACATTTGGAATGCGTCTAGTTAAACATAACAACTGGTAAATTTTCATCCGAAAATATGAAAATTTATTTTCGTATGTAATTTTATTTATTAATCAGTTAGGAATTAATGAAAATAAAATATTTTTGAAACCTAAATAGTTTTATATAGAAAAATTCTAAACCATCTTCTAACTGAGACGTCATTTTTCATTTTTCCAAATTCGGACTTCTTGAGTTCCATCGATCTTATTTTTCTGCGTTTTTGCTGCATTTTCCGCTAGTAGAAAATTCGAATTTTTATAATTCGCTCATACCACTGATATTTGTATACCGTTTTGATCGTCTCATCGTGCTGATTCTCGCGGTATATTAGTTTGTCTATTTCGGCATCCAGGAGATGGCAAATTTTACAAAACGATTTCCATATCGGTATTTATTCCGAACCTCTTGGTTTTCCTGTGTCCATTCAGATTTCACGTCAATAACTCCACAGCTGTTAGCATTTAAATTTCTGAATTCCCATGCGTAGCTTTTTCTATTCCCAACGGTCATTAGCTATTATTATTATTATTATTATTATTATTATTATTATTATTTGAAATTCAACGCAGTTGGTTCTCGGTATTCTCACTTTATTTAAATTTACGTCGGTTCATTTCTTTTACTGACAAAGGAAATTTGTTCGTACTATTGCCATCTCCCTGCCATACTCTTCCCATTTCTTATACATTCTCTTTTATATGTTTCTCCCACCGAGATGACAACCATCCTCTACATAAAATCAACGCACCGCTCACTCTCTCCCTTGGCCTTTGGCCGAAGCTACGCCTCACACTCCTTATTGCCGAGCCTAAAGCCAATCGAGGCCTTCCATTTATACCTCCTCCCTTGAGCTCGATCTGACCTCTGACTTCATCAAAAAATAAGACCGGCCACCCAACTGCTGTGAACCACCTCAACCACCTCGGCCAAGCCAAGTCCTGTCACTCTCTGCGACTACATCCACCTCACGCCGAGCAACACGCCGCTGCCAATCCAACCGAGCCGCATCTCCTTCTCCCCTCCACTCTCCAACGCGCCCATCACCACGCACCGACCCTCGCCTGTGTCTCGCCTATAGTGCCGCACGACCTTCCACAGCCTAAGCTCCGACCGGCCTCTGTTGCGACAATCGCGCACAGCACCTCTGAGCGCCACAAGAACCGTCCATTTCCACCGGACCAAGCATCTTCTTTCCCCGTCCCTTCTCGAGCTCGAATAGTGTAGGCGTGAGTTTATTTACATAATTATTTGTTGTTCTTTGAATACTAATCTGTGGTCCACTTATAAATCAACATATGGTATATATATTGGTATTTTACGTGTTATATGCGCATACCTATATTTACTTGTATGTATATTTAGGTTCACGTTTTGTGTTAATATAAATATTTCTAAAATTATTTTTCACATGGTGTTATATACATAGGTATAAGTATTTTTAGGTTTGTATAAGTATATATGTGTATTATATTTTGTCCTTTGTCTTGTTTCTTTAGAGCTTGAAAGCATTTATATTTCAGATATAGATATTAGTACATGTGTACGTGTTTTATATATAAGGTTATTGTGGCACGGCTCATTTGTTTATGTGACCTGCATACTTCGCACAACCATCTCTCCTATCTGTTTTAAAATATTGCTTTCAAAGCTATTTTTTATTTTACAGTTTTATATAAGTCGCGTTGTGTTTTATAATCTGGGTAATAGTGCTTCAGTTAGTCAATAGGGCGTCAGTTAGAAACATGGTATGTAAATTAGAATGTTATTTGTGCATCTGCTAGTTCATATGTTTAAAAACTTGATATTGTTTATAATACGTAAAATTTTATATAAAGCTTATATATAGATATTTTGTTTAATATTGTTTATAACATTGTGTAAACTATGGACTTTATTGAAAATTGATTTTGAAAGGGATACAATATGAAAATTTATTTTAATACAGTTTTAATTTAAACAATGACTTTTGAAAAATATATATTTTAAATTGTGTTTGAATGTAGAATATGATATATAAAAATAAGTTCGCTTACATCATTTATCTTCATCGATCCAATTTTGATTGATTTCGTCTATTTCTTATTATCAGCTTTGATCATCGAACTCATGTCCATTGTGCTTTGTTCCAAAATTCATGCTTGGATTTGTAACTCATCTTATTCTCGTCCATCGCTAGCCTCGAAAGGTGAGCAATCACTCACGATTAATGTTCTTTTATTTATTAAATTTGATTCTAATTGAAATGACAATTTAAAATGCTGTTGTTAGTTATTACACTGTTATATATGCTATTACCTATAACAGTTCTCCTGTGATATCTGACACCATTATCTGTTATTTATACAATGATAATCCAGTTTGGTTGATAAATGATTGACTGTTCGATGTTGACATTGGACATTAAATTGTTAATGTAGTAAGTGATAAATAATTTGAAATTGAAATTAACGTAGGATAGTTAGATTTGATATATGTGTTAAATTTGATTAGATGACATTTGCATAATATGACCCCTTTAAATGTTTAAATAAATTGACACGTAGAAATAGTGTTAACTACACCTTGAACCATTTAAATGTATGTTGTATAAATTGATGTAGCATGAAATTGAATAATAGATATCAATTGAAGAACCTTATAAACATTAGTGTAATAATCTTTAATCTACATGAAATGATAGTGTAGATTCTAGAAATAATTATATTAATTTGCACAAACAATAATGTAAATTAATACGATTATTTCAGGATTATTTGAATAAATTATTGGATTGTTATTGATGTTTGCTATTGCTTGTTTATTTACTTTGACACCATCCCAGTTATCACACTGCAAGTTCCCTTTGCTATGCTTTGATTTTGAATTGAAATGGAATCGGGTTGAAATGATAAATACCCAAATAAAACTTTGACCTAGGATAGAGAATTAAATAAAACCCGATTGATCAATAATTTGATTTAATAATAAAATAAAGATTTTATTTGAATAAATGATAAGATTTGGAAATGAAGCTGGAATTTGAATTTTAATTAAAGGAAATGTTAATATTTAAAACTCTGAATCATAATATTAACATAGTAGTTGATGAAAGAATGTTGTTTTAAATTTAATTAATAATTGAGTTTTGAAATTTGTTAACAATTAAGTTTTGAATTATTTAATAATTAAATGAAATGGAATTCTTGATAAGTGAAATTGAACTTCGTAATAAGTGAAATTGAACTTCTTAAATAAGTGAAATTGAGTTATGTAATAATTAAGTTTAGAAATTTGTTTAAAATAAATAAGTAAATAAATGAAATTGATTTTCTTTAACAAGAAGAAAAATGTGATGTATTTGTTGAAATAAATATAATACTTGTAATTTAAGAATTTGATTTGACGAATCTAATTTAATTCAATTTGAAGTTTTGATATAATGAAGTTGAACTTAAGTAATTGATTTAATGAATTGGAAATTAAATAGAAATTGTTTTGAATGACAAATTTACTTAACGAATATTGAATGAAATCGATGTATGAATTTAAATTGATTTGAATGTTAAATTAAATTTTATTTAAATGATTACGGAATGAAATTTATATTCGAACATGAATCAATATTTGAATTGTTTTAAATAAAAATTGAAATTGAATTATAAGATTTGGAAATGGTAATTTGGAAGTTTTGAAACGCAAATTATGGAAACTGATATAGACAAACAAATGGAATGTTGGTTTACAAATTCTAATTGAAATTGAAATTGAAATTGCTTTGGTTTTTGAAATCTATTAAACAACCAATTGGTGTAATAATTATGAAAGTTGTTAAAGAAACCGGGATCGGTTATGGACATACTCTCTGTCTAAACCGAAAACCACTTTAATAACTATACACGCAGTGTGGTCCAGAATGAAGTGGTTGGAATGACGTACATGATGACTGAAGAAAGTGAACAATAATGGATAGCCTTGATACTTGTTTCAAATTGGAAATGACTAAAACATGAGCCTTGCCGGGCTAAATGGGGTTAGCCACCTCGAGCGAACACACTTCTTTGTAAACTACTCATTACTTGTTATTGATTGGTTGCACCCTCGAAATTGGGAGTGTTGTTTCGCGGTGTTGAGATCGTTGCGGCGATGAATTCTCACCAGTCCTGTAACGACCCAAGATTTAAAATTAATTAAATATTTAAATTTTAATTAATACGGGGGGAAGATTGTAACGACTCAGGATTTTTAAGGGGGGAAGATCGTAACGACCCAGGATTTTTATTAATTAATTTTAAGGGGGTAAGATTGTAACGACCCAGGATTTTTATTAATTAAAATTTAAATATTTAATTAATTTTAAATATTTATAAGTGAAATTTATAAGTCGAATAAATTTTATTTTGAATTATTGGATTTAATTGGATAATTAAATCAATAATTTAATATGTTAAATTATGGAAATAATTGAAAATTGGGTTAAATATGATTGAAAATGATTTGTAAAATTTTATTTTATCATATTGAAGTTAGAACGATATTTTAGAACTTTTAAAATCGAATTAAAAGTTAATTTGTGAAAATTGAATATTTTAATATTAAAATCGACTAGTGAAAATAGTCAATTTTTGAACAGTCTCAGAATTGAACGAAACCAGTTCCATTGGATCCGTAATAGTTAGTTATTACCGGATTTCAATTTTCGTGTCAATCGGAGCTATCGTTTGATCATGGCAGCTCGAAACGCATCGAATTATTTTTAATATTAATTTGGCGAGTTAAAATAGCCATTTTTCAAAAAGTCTCGGATTTCGACGAAACCAGTTTCATCGAATCCGTAATGTGATATTATTGTAAGGTTTCAAATTTCGTGTCAATTGGATTTACCGTTTGTCCGGTACAAATTAAAACGCCTAGAAAATCGATTAAATCGGTTTAATTTAAATTGAGCGTTTATTGCCATAACTCGCACAGATGTCCGAATTAGCTTCCGAAACCTGTTCCATTGTGTCCAGAACGCGGGGTAAACCCTAGAAACGCTGGTTACGGTGCGTGAATCGGAGTTCGGAATTTCCGGATGAATAGTGTTCGATTTTTCTCTATAAATAGCCCACCACTCTAAGAAAAAAAAAAAAAGAGATAAAACCCTAGCCGCCACTTGATAATGGATGGCCAGAAAATACCCACGTTTCTCCCTCGATTTCTCCAAATCCGTCGACAATTAGGCTAAACTTTCAACTAGAGTATTGAAGAGGGCGATGGGAGCTACGAGATCAACGGTTATGATTGAAAAACTCGAAGTAAATCAATGGGGATTCGAGTTCAAAGAGGGGCCGTTCGGCCTAGAACTGCGTGCAACATAGGGGGCCGAGCCTTGTGCCACTTTGGCCAAAGGTGTAGTGTGGGGAGGCGCGCATGGTGGTGTATCCTGATCGCGTTCAAGCTCGACGTGGAGGTGGCGAGATTAAACCCTAGTCGTGATGTTTATGGGTTCGGTTTTGTTACCTGGAAACGCGAACGTGATGAAGGGGAAGAGGGAAAAGTTGCGCACGGCTGTGATGTGTTGGTGTAGGATCTAACGGCCATGATCTTGCTAGGTTATAAATTTTATAAATTATGTTATAAATTTATGTATATAAATTCGAGTAAACTTTGAAAAATCATAACTTTTTCATACGAGGTCGAAAACGCGCGAAACCAGTTGCGTTGGAATCGTATGGACGAGCACTACGCGATGGAATTGGATTGGAGTCGTTTGGAGTTAGTGAGAATTTTGAGTAAAATTAAACGTCCGTTTAATTTTATTCGAAATAAATCGCTAAAACGAAATTGAAATCAAGGTGAGAACTTCTCACTCAATCGAATCAGTTTCGATTTTATTTTAAATAGTTAGATTTAAAATATTTGAATGCATGTTTGAATGATGATTAATATCTATTGATTGTTAAAATAGACATTATGCGCCGTTAGTAAGCGGATGTTATTTATTAAAAACATATACCGCGAATATTTCATAAACAGTGAAATTGGTATTATATATAATAGCAATATATATATATATTGGCATATGTATATATTGGAGTTATTGATTTCCCGCATTTTTTGTTTAGCGGATGAGACCCTATTGCGCCGTCTATTAAGCAGATAATATTTTAAAACCCATATACCGCGATAATTTCGTACTGGAGCGAAATTGGTATTGTGCTAATGTTTGTGGATGCAGGAAAACAGGTTGGAGGGATCCAACTGGATTCCTCAACAGTATTTATTTGATTTCAGATATTTTGATATTTGATGGATTATCATATCGATATATGATACCGTTGTTGTCGTGATTGACTATTTGGTGTGTAGCATCATTGGACCAAATTTGGAATTTTAAAATGATTTCAAAGTGATTTTTGAAAGTATACGTTTATAAAATATTTTTGGAATTGATTCATTTTAAAATAAATAAACGTATAATTTTTAATGTTATAAAAATCATGATTTTTGAGAAATATAGTAAAAGGCTGATTTTTGAAGATATGGGGTTAATGAATTTTATAAAATAGTTTAATCGGGATTTTTGAAATTATTATAAAGAGTTGAAAATATAGGATTTATAAAATTTGACTATTTTATAAATCAAAGAAAATGGTGAAATTATTTAGGAGTTTAAAGACATTTTTAAATATTAATATAAATTGATTTATATTAAGAGATTTATAAATGGATATTTATAAATTGAAATATAGACATTATAAAACGAGTTTTTATAAGTGTTTGCATGAAGTGAAAATGAATTTCATAAATGAATGAAATTTATAGAATTTTATACGGTGAAGTTATAAATGGAATTTTATAAGCAGTAGGTTTATAAAATTTATTAAGTTATTAAAATAATGGTTTAGGATAAATGAATGAATCTTATAAGTTATAAGATTTATAATTTGGGAAGTTAAAAAGAACGATTTTGTAAAATAATCATTTTATAAGCATTTAACTTATAATATGAACCTTTAGTTTATAATTGAGTTATAAATCGAATAGATTAATAAAGGAATTTATAAAGGAAGTTGTTATAAAATAAATAGAAATGGAGTTTATAAACGTTATTTTATAAATCCGAAAACGACTTATTTTGATAAGTAAATTGTTGAAACCTATAAATGAAGTTATATTCACATTTTTGACTGTGAATAATCCTTTGAAATAAAAAGAATAGAAATGATGAAATTGATTAACGTAGTATATTCACGTTTTTGAATAGTGAATAGTATGTTAAAGAGATTGTTTAGAATGTGATATTTTGAACTGAATTAAAACGATCTAACGATGTTTTAAAAGGTGTTAAGATTCGAAACCATAGATTTCAACATTTATTGTTGAAATAGACGTTTTCGAGAAATAAAAGGAAATAGTGACTATAACACTGTTGTTATAGTAGATGATTTCCGAAAGGAAATGTTTTGTATAGTATTGGGATTTATATAACTATTTTAAATTTTGAATCCCTATACTAGTGATTTTGGGTTGTCGTAACGATGTTTTATGCAACATTCGTTTTGGCCCAAATAAATATGTTTAAGAGAATGATTTCCTTAAAGAATGAAATATATACTTAATCTCGATTTAAGTATATTGAATATTTTCCAAGTGTTGAAAATAAATAAAATTTGTGAATTACTTATTAAATAAGTATGGAAATGTTTTTCCAATGTGAAATGAAACGTTTAGAGAATTTATTTTTTTTGAAGATAAATTGAAATGAATAATTGAAATCGTATATGCATGGATATTTTAAAATGAAAATTCACTATGGAATTTATGAATAAAAAGGGAAGTTGTTTAAAAAAAATAAATATTGATTTATTTTTGAAGTATTGAAAATAACATATCTTGTAAAGATATTTTGGAAAATAAATAATTTGGAAAATTATTTGGAAACTGGTGATGTTGTGCATATCCATTGATAGTTCAATAACCGACTATCAGTATTTCCCTTTGAATGGGTAATTGATGTGATTTGTTTGAATTTGAATGCCACACTTATTTTTGAATAAGCGCTCACTATTCGGGTTAACCGGGAAAGGACCATGGGATCGTATAACCCATTCCGAATATGTGATACGTCGTTATGAATCGCATTGAAGATCGGTGTTGAAGACCCGGTATTTGCGAGAGCGATAGGATGACCTGTCGATTGACTCTGCACCGAGTTGCCCTGGTATAGAGTTCTCCATATGTGATGGTGAATCCGATCAGGATTGTGAATATCCGGATTGCAAGGACTTCTTTGTAAGTGCCTTCGGTTTTGTTCGAGCCCGGAACAGACTTGTATGGATTGTATGTCTGACATTACAAATTGAGATATAAAGCCGATTTCATTCAAATATATTTCTGTTGGTGGCGGAGAATTTATTCTTTTAGCTTAACACCCTTCTCTGAGACGTACGAGCTCAGAGGTTATGTAGTTGAATGTTATCAGCGATATATTCCCAATTTGGTAATGTGACATGCTGAGTGTTGCTGTAAATGATCATTGTGTTGATTATTTGTGATAGGATCATTTATTTGATCGTCTATCTTGGTGATCATTTCTATGATCATTTGTTGACCCAAAGCATGGCTTTTGTATAAAGTATGTTTTTGTGGACGTGACTTCGTCGAGCCTCACACCCCGTGAATGGTCAAAACAGGAAAGATGCGGCAAGGTTATGAGGGGTAGCGCCCTTTACGATGTGTCCATTTCCTTTTGGAAAAGGGTGGTATCATGGTATGGAGCCCAGATACTTACTCATGTTGAAAACACTTTGTTATGATTGTGTGAATTGATTACGAGCGCTCGGTGAAAAGGTCCCAAAGGACCGGGGGATGGCATATTCGGTCAGTTGTTACTCAGTTAGGGGTAACCCGGCCTTGTGTTGGTAGAGATCCGGTTTGGTTCTCGGGGATGTCCATCCAGAGGCATTCTCATGTGGCAATGGGAAGTTCCTTGGCCTGATCATTCGTTGGAAATCCAAAGAAACAATACGAGACTTGTACGGTTTTAGTTGTAGAACCTGCCATGGAATGTGGTGGTAACCTGCTATTGAACATGGTTAGCTATAGTAGGCATACGATAATGGTCGTATGTTGGCTAAGATTTATATTCTACTTTCGAAATGAATATTTCTCTACACTATGCACTAGTAATAATATAAAATGTTCTTTTAAATGCGTATCAAGCATCTTTGACTATCATAAGGAGAAATCTCCTCCGATTCTGCGTTTGCATTGTGTGTGTGTGCGGGAGGCCTTATGGTAGTCTCATTTTTAAAAGCATTGCGAATTGACTTTAAAAATATTCCTCTATTTTGATTTTAAAGATAAATAAACTGTTTTGAGTTCTCACACCAGTCACATGACTGACTCGGAGTTTATTGTTTTCCTTCCTAAACTCTGGGTGCCCACAAATTTTCACACGGGCAGTCAAGAGTAAGGTTTATCAGGATATTCTGGATATTCAGGAATTGCTGGAGGCAAGCTGGATGGCATGGCGTATCTCTAGTATATAGTATTTTTTTTTCCGCTGCACTATTTGTTGTTGTTGTTGTTGTACACTCTGATGATGATATGATGAAATGTAATGTATAAAATGTAATAACTGATATAGTTCTTTGTTTAAAGATTATTCATTTATTATTATATGTTGTTCCGCTGCGAATTGTGAGATTCTGATGTTGTTCTGTTGTTTTCTGTTCCGTTCTATTCTGTTCTATTCTCTCCTATGTTCTTTCCTCTCTATTTTCTACCTTCTTATCTCTTCTTCTTTCTTTGTCTTTTCTTTAATTCTTTTTAAAACCCTAACTATTCGGTTTTTCGGCAACGAAAAATCGAAAACGTTACAAGTCCGGATCAGGCAAACGGTAGTTTCACTACCTTGGGTATTGCCTCATGTGCCTTGTCATACTTGTATCCTTATACGCGACCACTACGATTTGTTTTGTGTTATACCTATGGAGTACTCCCTGATATCCCACTAGTTTACGGTGGAGTTTACAGTGCTGTATAGTCTATGACGCTTATATAAATGTGTTAAGGGGGATAATGGTAACGCCTTAACACTATTTTGATACTTTATATTACTGATAGACATTATCTACTTGGCGTACAATACTACATAGTAGATAGTTTAACGGATCCTTAAAGAATGGTTATCCCAAAAATCCTTTGAGTTATTTGTATTTTGGTTGTTATTTCGCTTGAGTTTGATTTAATGATATAAGAATGTTAACCCTGACTCGAGTGTTTTGTGTTTTGCTTTACGCTCGGGTCAGACTAAGTGTGCCAGTATTCGAGACTCACCTTTGGAGTTGGAGCTTCGCTTGGAGATCCAACTATCTATGCAGCTTTCAGATATTCAGTTGATTCCAGTGATGTATTCTGATATTGTATTTGACTATTGTATTCGAGACTTCTGTTGTACCTTATTTAACTCTGATATATATATAGTAGCTTCATGAACTACTATCTTTTGTTTTCGCTGCATTTATTACTTTGTGTCTGTGATATGTGATTATTTATTTACTGTATATGTTCGGTTTTGCCAAATTTAAATTAAAAATTCGGTATTTTGAATTATTCAAGTCCGACATGTGCGGATGCGAATAGTCCAAAATAACGGGTGGTTATAGTTGATATCAGAGCTTTGGTAGCTCTAGGCAAAACTTAGCATATAAGGTAAATGTATTTACAGAATCACTTTCATTCGAGTTTGAATCTCTTCCTTTGACTCGATTCCTTTGAATTTTGGAACATCCTGCGATTCCAAAATCCATTCGTGTCCCTCATTATTCGTCTTCTTTTAATTCTGGAGTATCCTATAACTCCACTTCGAATGATCTTTATAATGAGTCGGCGGTCTTTACAATCTCAAATTGATTTATAAAAGGCGGAAACTCCTTTGCAATAGACATTGATTTACCGAAGATTTCTGTATCCTCGGTTTACAATGCTATCTATCTCCTGCTATGCCTAAATTCTATCCCTTGAGATCTGATGCCGATTTTGCCTCGAAATTCTGCATCGGTTTCATTCTTGAAGTCTCGGACGACCTGGTTAAGGTTGTCCACGATTTATATCCATCGACCTATTTTGTTATTTAATCATCTTATCTTTGTTTCGAACCTATCTTCGAATCAAAATTCTCTTTGATTTGAGTCCATCAAATTTGAATCTGTATATTCCTTCTTTGAAATCCATGCATGAATCGTCGAACGAGGAAGTGTATTTGTATTAATATTAAAATGTTATATATATATATATTGTGTTGTTTGAGTTGTTGATGTTGATTTGAGTTTTCGATCGATTCGTCTGATCAATTCTATCGATAGGATTTCCAAAACACTTGAACATAACAAACTGACATAATATTGTTTTCAAATTTGGTAAACAAAATAGTTTTGTATGAATATATTATATATACGTATAAATCTCTCTGAAAATTAAATTGTTGATAATTTTGTTGTCAGATTTTCATTTATTGTTTTGTAAACCATTGACTATCGCATAATATAAATAAATAAATTTACAAAACTTGGTTATAATTTGATTTGGAATTTGAAATGAATTTAAAACAAGAATGTGAGAATTAAATTTCCAGTGATTTCGAACTTTGATTTGAAAGTTTTTAAGTGTATAGTATTTAAAATATTTTCAAATAGAAATCATTTCAAAGAATATAAAATGTTTTAAATCAGTGCTCTCCTCCATTGTCGCTGGAAAATAATTTTGGTGATGACGGCCGCATCATCGGCATTCATTTTCGAGTTTCGAAGTGGAGAGACCAATTCGTAGCTTTGCTACAGTTTTGTTTTGGAAATTAAATCGATTTATATTCTTAAGTATGATTGGATATATATATATATATATATATATATATATAGGTATATTATTTTAAATTTGATTTGATTTTATATATATAGTATATACATAATTATCTTTAAATGGTTTGAAGTGAATCGGAAATCAAATTCTTGAGTTTATGTTAAATGATGATTTTATTTACAAATAAAGCTAAAATTTTGAATAAATATTTAAACTTGAATAATTGAATTAGAAAATTTTACTTGTATAATACTAAATTACATTCCAAAATATATAACTTACCAAAATTATTCAGAAGTTAACCTTGTAATTGAATAATGTACAATGTAAAATGATGACCAAGGATTTTATAAATAAATTTGAGTGGTTATAATAAATGTTATACACTTAAAGATTAATTATAAAAATGTTAATAGAGATAAATAGAATAATAAGTTGATTGAATAGAAAATGAGACAAATTAAATAAAATTTTGTTTGAAAGAAATCTTTGGTATCAAATATTAATAAATTGAAATAAAATCAACTAAAGGAGTTATCTTGAACTGAAAGTCAAAATTGTTGAATATAAATTAATTTAAATTTACATGGGTTAAATTAATTATTTATTTTGTAATTCAAGTCTATTTTCTTTTGGTTGTTTCTATTCTCCTGCCTCCTTCCTTTTCGAGGATGAAAAGTTTTGAGTGGGGGAAAGTGTAACGACACGAAATTTTTTATTTGTTTTATTAATTATGTTAATTGAAATTTAAGAAATTGTAAGTGATAAAATTTTGAAATAAAAATTTAACATTTGGAATGCGCCTAGTTAAACATAGCAACTGGTAAATTTTCATCCAAAAATATGAAAGTTTATTTTCGTGTGTAATTTTATTTCAATATTAATCAGTTAGGAATTGTTGAAAATAAAATATTTTTGGAACCTAAATATTTTTATATAGAAAAATTATACACCATCTTCTGACCGAGACGTCATTTTTCGTTTTTCCAAATTCGGACTTGTTGAGCTCCGTCGATCTTATTTTTCTGCGTTTTTGCTGCATTTTCCGCCAGTAGAAAATTCGAATTTTTATAATTCGATCATACCACTGATATCTGTATACCGTTTTGATCGTCTCATCATGCTGATTCTCGCGGTATATTCATTTGTCTATTTCGGCATCCGGGAGATGGCAAATTTTACGAAACGATTTCCGTATCGGTGTTTATTCCGAACCTCTTGGTTTTCCTGTGTTCGTTCAGATTTCACGTCAATAACTCCACAGCTGTTAGCATTTAAAATTTTGAATTCTCGTGCGTACCTTTTTATATTCCCAACGGTCATTAGCTATATTTTTTTTGAAATTCAACGCAGTTGGTTCTCGGTATTCTCACTTTATTTAAATTTACGTCAGTTCATTTCTTTTACTGACAAAGGAAATTGGTTTGTACTATTGCCATCTCCCTGCCATACTCTTCCCATTCTCTTTTATATGTTTCTCTGTTCCATTTAAAAACTTATACATTATTTTCATCTTCTTCCCACTCATGCATGATCTTCCTTATGAAAAAGAAAAAAGGAGTTTGCATGTACACAAAATTTTTGAAGCCTCTCACCATTCCTTCACCCATGCAGCTCATTGCCATGCTTCTCCCACCGAGATGACAACCATCCTCTGCCTAAAATCAACGCACTGCTCTCTCTCCCTTGGCCTCTAGCCGAAGCAATGCCTCACACTCCTTGTTGTCGAGCCTAAAGCCAATCGAGGCCTTCCCTTTCCACCTCCTCCCTTGAGCTCGATCTGACCTCTGACTTTATCAACAAACAAGACCGGCCACCCAACTGCCGTGAACCACCTCAACTAGCTCGGCCGAGCCAAGTCCTGTCACTCTCTGCGACTACATCCACATCACGCCAAGCAACAAGCCGCTGCCAATCCAACCGAACCGCATCTCCTTCTCCCCTCCACTCTCCAACGTGCCCATCACCATGCACCGACCCTCGCCTGCATCTCGCCTATAGTGCTGCATGATCTTCCACAGCCTAGGCTCCGACCGGCCTCTATTGCGACACTCGCGCGTAGCACCTCTGAGCGCCACAAGAACCGTCCATTTCCACCGAACCAAGCATCTTGTTTCCTCGTCCCTTCTCGAGCTCGAATAGTGTAGGCGTGAGTTTATTTACATAATTATTTGTTGTTCTTTGAATAATAATCTGTGGTCCACTTATAAATCAACATATGTTATATATATATATATTGGTATTTTGCGTGTTATATGCGCATACCTATATTTACTTGTATGTATATTTAGGTTCGTGTTTTGTGTTAATATAAATATTTCTAAAATTATTTTTCACACAGTGTTATATACATAGGTATAAGTATTTTTAGGTTTGTATAAGTATATATGTGTATTATATTTTGGTCTCTGTCTTGTTTCCTTTAGAGCTTGAAAGCATTTATATTTCGCATATAGATATTAGTACATATGTACGTGTTTTATATATTAGATTATTGTGGCTGAGTTTATTTGTTTATGTGACCTACATACTTCGCACAGCCATCTCTCCTATCCATTTTAAAATATTACTTTCAAAGCTATTGTTTATTTTACAGTTTTATATAAGTCGCGTTGTGTTTTATAATCTGGGTAATAGTGCGTCAGTTAGTCAATAGGGCGTCAGTTAGAAACAGGGTATGTAAGTTAGAATGTTATTTGTGCGTCAGCTAGTTCATATGTTTAGAAACTTGATATTGTTTATAATACGTAAATTTTTATATAAAGCTTATATATAGATATTTTGTTTAATATGTTTGTAACATTGTGTAAACTATGGACTTTATTGCATATTGATTTTGAAAGGGATACAATATGAAAATTTATTTTAATATGGTTTTAATTTAGACAATGACTTTTGAAAAAATATATTTTAAATTGTGTTTGAATGTAGAATATGATATATATAAATAAGTTCGCTTACATCATTTATCTTCATCGATCCAAATTTGATTGATTTCGTCTATTTCTTATTATCAGCTTTGATCATCGAACTCATGTCCATCGTGCTTTGTTCCGAAATTCGTGCTTGGATTTGTAACTCATGTTATTCTCGTCCATCGCTAGCCTCGAAAGGTGAGCAATCACTCATGATTAATGTTCTTTTATTTATTTAATTTGATTTCAATTAAAACGAAAATTGAAAATGCTGCTGTTAGTTATTTACGCTGTTATATATGCTATTACCTGTAACAGTTCACTTGTGACATCTGACACCATTATCTGATATTTATACAATGATAATCCAATTTGGTTGATAGATGATTGATTGTTTGATGTTGACATTGGACATTAAATTGTTAATGTAGTAAGTGATAAATAATTTGAAATTGAAATTAACGTAGGATAGTTAGATTTGATATATGTGTTAAATTTGATTAGATGACAGTTGCATAATATGACCCCTTTAAATGTTCAAATAAATTGACATGTAGAAATAGTGTTAACTACACCTTGAACCATTTAAATGTATGTTGTATAAATTGATGTAGTATGAAATTGAATAATAGATATCAAGTGAAGAACCATATAAGCATTAGTGTAATAATCTTTAATCTACATGAAATGATAGTGTAGATTCTAGAAATAATTATATTAATTGGCATAAACAACAATGTAAATTAATACAATTATTTCTGGATTATTTGAATAAATTATTGGATTGTTATTGATGTTTGCTATTGCTTGTTTATTTACTTTGACACCATCCCAGTTATCACACTGTAAGTTCCCTTTGCTATGCTTTGATTTTGAATTGAAATGGAATCGGGTTGAAATGATAAATACCCAAATAAAACTTTGACCTAGGATAGAGAATTAAATAAAACCCGATTGGTCAATAATTTGATTTAATAATAAAATAAAGATTTTATTTGAATAAATGATAAGATTTTGAAATGAAGCTAGAATTTGAATTTTAATGCAAGGAAATGTTAATATTTAAAAATCTGAATCAAAATATTAACATAGTAGTTGATGAAAGAATGTTGTTTTAAATTTAATTAATAATTGAGTTTTGAAATTTGTTAATAATTAAGTTTTGAATTATTTAATAATTAAATGAAATGGAATTCTTGATAAGTGAAATTGATCTTCGTAATAAGTGAAATTGAACTTCTTTAATAAGTGAAATTGAGTTATGTAATAATTAAGTTTGGAAATTTGTTTAAAATTAATAAGTAAATAAGTGAAATTGATTTTCTTTAACAAGAAGAAAAATGTGATGTATTTGTTGAAATAAATATAAGACTTGTAATTTAAGAATTTGATTTGACGAATCAAATTTAATTTAATTTGAAGTTTTGATATAATGAAGTTGAAATTAAGTAATTGATTTGATGAATTGGAAATTAAATAGAAATTGTTTTGAATGACAAATTTACTTAACGAATATTGAATGAAATCGATCTATGAATTTAAATTGATTGGAATATTAAATTAAATTTTATTCAAATGATTACGGAATGAAATTTATATTCGAATTTGAATCAATATTTGAATTTTTTTAAATAAAAATTGAAATTGAATTATAAGATTTTGTAATAGTAATTTGGAAGTTTTGAAACGTATTTATGGAAATTGATATAGACAGACAAATGGAATGTTGGTTTACAAATTCTAATTGAAATTGAAATTGATTTGGTTTTTGAAATCTATTAAACGACCAATCGTTGTAATAATTACGAAAGTTATTAAAGAAACCGGGATCGGTTATGGACATACTCTCTGTCTAAACCGAAAACCACTTTAATAACTATACGCGGAGTGTGATCCGGAATGAAGTGGTTGGAATGACGTACGTGATGACTGAAGAAAGATAACGATAATGGATAGCCTTGACACTTGTGTCAAATTGGAAATGATTAAAACAGGAGCCGTGCCGAGCCAAATGGGGTTAGCCACCTCGAGCGAACACACTTCTTCGTAAACTACTCATTACTTGTTATTGATTGGTGTGCACCCTCGAAATTCGAAGTGTTGTTTCGTGGTGTTACGATCGTTGCGACGATACGTTCTCACCAGTCCGGATCAGGCAAACGGTAGTTTCACTACCTATGGAATTGCCTCATGTGCCTTGTCATACTTGTGTCCCTATACGTGACCAGTACGATTTTTTTTGTGTTATACCTATGGAGTACACCTTGATATCCCACTAGCTTACGGTGGAGTTTACAGTGCTGTATAGTCTATGACGCTTATATAAATGTGTTAAGGGGGATAATGGTAACGCCTTAACACTATTTTGATACTTTATATTACTGACAAACATTATCTACTTAGCGTACAATACTACATAGTAGATAGTTTTACGGATCCTTAAAGGATGTTATCCCAAACATCCTTTGAGTTATTTGTATTTCGGTTAATTTCACTTGAGTTGGATTTATTGATATAAAAATGTTAATCCTGAATCGAGTGTTTTGTGTTTCGCTTTACGCTCGGGTCAGACTGAATATGCCAGTATTCGAGACTCACCTTTGGAGTTGGAGCTTCGCTTGGAGATCCAGCTATCTATCCAGCTTTCAGATATTCAGTTGATTCCAGTGATGTATTCTGATATTGTATTTGACTATTGTATTCGAGACTTCTGTTGTACCTTATTCAATTCTGATATGTATGTAGTAGCTTCATGAACTACTATCTTTTGTTTCCACTGCATTTATTACTCTGTGTCTGTGATCTATGATTATTTATTTACTGTATACGTTCGGTTTTTCCAAATTTAAATTAACAATTCAGTATTTTGAATTATTCAAGTTCGACATGTGCGGATGCGAATAGTCCAAAATAGCGGGTCGTTACATGTCTTCTCCTTTCCCATACTATATCCAATTCTTTTTATAACAAATCTCTACAAAATTGCAATATTATTCTAATATTCAATGGTCCGAATAACAACAAATAAAACAAAGGGAAGGAACTAGAAACAATTCATACGTAAAGATTTCACTTTTAGGCCTTCATGCAATTATAACTTGAAATAAAATAAAAAGTTTAAAACTTCGCTCACCTAAAACTCCAAATAGCAATCTTCAAGCTCTAAATCAGCTAGCCCTTGGATTGCTTGTCTTTTACCTTCCAATTGATAACAAAACCAAAAAACCCTAAATAACTATTCATTGCAAAAGAAAGATGATAAGGGATTATAGGGATACTTACACTTAGAAATTGAGAATCTATCTCTTAGATTTGATTGCAACTTTATTTAGTATGTCTTGGATGAGAGGATTAGAAATTAGGTTTCAGGTTTCCTCCTTTGCTTTCTTTTTTTCTTTCTGTTTCTCAAACTGATGTACGTATTGTAAGCAGAAAGAGGAGAGGGAGTGGTGTTTTTATTATAAAGCCCCTCCTCTAGAATGTTCTCCATATTAGCCCCTTAGTTTATAATTTCTCTTCTTTTTTTTATAAAATTTAATCATTTTATTTTGTCGTTATTCTAGATTTTTTTGCTTAACATTATTTTATTCAATTTCTAGACCTTTCCTAGATGCAATTATAAAAAATGATATTATTATTATTATCTTTTCTTTTCCTTTTTTTCCTTTTATACCTAATTGTAAATCAACATAAAAAAATTCCTATCTAAACATTTCATACACAAAACATAATTTATCTGTAACGACCTGATTTTTCGACGCCCGAAAAATCGACATCAATACGTCCACTGTATTAAATGCCGAATAATCGAATGCTGGAAAACCGAACCATTATGGTTAAAGAATAAAGAGGTAGGAGAAGAAATAGAAAACAAAATCAGAATCTCACAAACGCAATGGAATAATATATAATAAATAAATGACTAATCTTTGAAACAAAGAATTTATATCTGTTTTATACATTTCATCATTAGAGTACAACATCAAATAGTAACACATCACAATTTATGACAGTTATAATATCTAGTCCTTCCAAGCTGAATATACAGCTTACACTGTGTAGCAGAAAAATATAAATCTACAGAAATACGCCTCGTCATCCAGCTCGTCTCCTGAGTTCCACAGCAGTCCATTCAAAATCTATACTCTATAATACTCGGTCTGACTTGAGCGTTATAATTAAATAACCCGAGTCAGTCTGGAAAACCAGCGTGAGAAAACACACTTAATTGGATTATTAAAGTTTTCAAAATCCTTTGAAATCAAAGATATCTCGTAAGACCACGCCACAAATAAACATGCCGGGTTTTTATCTTACAATGACCAAAACATTTCTCATAAAATCCATTGATATTATAGTAGTGTCTATATACAAATACTTATTCAAATAGCCGAAATTGTTACATTGTTAAATTCCAACTACTAGCCACAAAGTGGGATCTATAAACAAAAACCATAAAGGCACGCAGGGAGAATGGATTTCCATCAATGGCAGGGCTACTGGGGTATTGCCCGTCACAGTACGTGGTCTAGATCACCGTACCGAGGATCCATCCTGATCTCCTGCATCACAAGACAAAGGCCACCCTTACTGGATAGTCCGAATAAGTTCACCCTGCGGTTGGGATTAGCAACCGCCCACACAGCCGAAATAAAGGGACATCTAGACAGGAGTGACCTTACCCTAATTGATTGCTAGCCACTTAGCCTTGTGTGCACCTCCCATGTTTTAGCCATTCCCGGTCGACAAGGCTCGAGGCTATGCGTTACCTTTTTAGCACACATTCACTAAGAATGCTCATCATCCTCCTGACGATGTTTTGAAAGCATTCGTCCAACAAGTCCGTTTCGGGTTCGAACGGAACCGAAGGCACTACTCCTACTACATCCATTTTGGAATCACCCTCAGGATTATTAGCGATTAGCCCTTGCACTTCACTGCTCCATCTTCGACTCCCAGCTCTTGTCTTTCTCACGAAAATGTTCAAACCAGATCGGAGTGGTCTTCGAAAAATAAATTCCGATCTCGGTCTCTTCGAAATGATCAGCGCATTGGCCAATATTGATAGTTGGTTATTTAACTATCAAATAACATCCACAAACAACCATCAGATTTAAATAATTTCCGAAGTCATTTATTATTCAAAATATCTTCGCAAGATATCTTCTTCACTTCAATCTTCTGAAATCAATTTCAGTTCACTTTTCACTCGTGGAATAAATTACCAAAACTGATTAGTTCCCACTGAAAATTACCGAGTCCAAATACTTTAGGTTTTAAAATAATTTAAATCCCTTTATTCTAAAATATACTTTAAAACATTTAAATTAAAACTACTTAAACACTTTATTCAAAAATATATACTTTAAAATATTTTAAAAATAAAACTACTTTATAAAATATAAAACTAATCTTTAAAATAAAGTTAATCCAAACTAAATTTTTAAATAAGGGTTACGAAATTCTATACAAATTTTCAAATAAAACTTAACCAAACTATCTTTAAAATAAAACTATTTTATAAACTATAAATATTAATAATTATCTTTTTAAAACATAATACCTATTAACCTTTCTAAAATAATTACCACTATAACTAATTAAAATAAATATTTAACTTTAAAATTTAAACAACATAAATAATAATTTCTTAAAAACATTCCTTTAAACAACTTTACAACTTTTAATTTATACTTAAAAATCTGCTTGATAACGCACTTGGCTTTTCAGGGAAATACACTTTTCTACACACCATTTTTAAAATAAATCACTATTTATTTTTAAAAAAATTACCCATTTTCTTCTTTAATTCCCATCGTGAATTTATACTCCCAAAACCCACTGATATCTTATTTCACTTTATAAACCCAGTTTATAAATTCCGTAGTCTCATCTTCATTTAAAACACAATTTCAAAACTAAATCAATTCCCAAATTGATTTCCAAATTTATTCCAGTTTAAAATAATTTCCCTTTACTTACTCAATTTTATTTTAGAACCCATTAATTTCAGATTTAACTTCTTTATTATGATTTAAACGCTTATTTAAACTGAAAATACCCATCTCATACTTTTTCCAAAAATTTTCTTTATCCTTTCCAATCAAATTTTAAATCTTTTAAATTTAAAAATTAAATTCTTTATTCCTTCAAATAATGTCACTTAATTTTAAAAAAATTCATTTATCCCTATTTATTCAAAAATATCCTTTCCAATGCTCGGAATTATTTATTTAAATTTTAAAAGTCAACTTTTACACATTTTTTTCTTTTTCCATTCATTCTTTATTTATCCAAATTTCTTATCATTATTTAATTCAAAATTTTCTCTTTTATTTTCTTTTCAAATATCTAATCTATTCATTTTTGATAACTCAGTATACCCAAATATATTCAATCAACATAGCATTCAATATTTTCAATCACCAATATAATCTATCTCAGATTATCAAATGAATCATATCACAGGATATTAAAAAATCTAAATAATTTTGAGGAATCCAGTTGGATCCATCCAACCTGTTTCCCTGCATCCACATATGTTAGCACAATATAAAAATACCAATTCCATTTCGAGGTGGAATATCGCGGTATATGGGTTATATCGTCCCATCCGCTATTATGCGGCACATAGGGTCTCATCCGCTATATAATGCGGGAAACCAATCACTATAGTATATATATATACACACACATACTACTATATAATATACCACATCCAATCAATTCAATCATTCAACCAAATATTTAAATTTAGCTATATAAATTTAAATAATAATCCAGATGAGTGAGATTAACTCACCTTTGACTATGCATGAAACCCATTTCCAATTCGGCTCGCTTCTTTTCAGATTTTGACCTTGTATAAACATTACACAATTTATTAATATTTGAATTTACTTAAAAAATCAAATTCCATGTAATAATTTTAATTGACTAATATTTTAATTAAACTATTAATTTCCCTTTAAAACTGCATATACACTAATAAAAATAAATTATAGATTTTAAAAAATCTATTTTTATAAATTCCTCAAACATTTTAACATCCCTATAAATATATTTACTATTTATCTATGTATATATATTTAAATTAACTAATAAGTTAAGGTCTGTATAACTTTATATCAGATTAAATTCAAAAACATAGCTGTTTAATATTTACTGTAACCTATCTGCATTCTTTTTTTTTTTATAAATATTCTTTTCTACTAGAAAAAGAAATACCTTACTATCGAACCACACAACAACCCATCTGACCCACTAGAACAACTACCAGCACTGCCGTGCCAAAGACGTGCTCTCCTGAGATTGGAATCAATGCCGCCATCACCAACGTCCCTCAAAAACCCCTTCATGACCTTCTTCCTTGCCGGGAAAACGGCTGAAGCCTCCTCCGATCTCGCTTTTCCAAGCAACGTGACAGTAGCCCTTCCTCCACCCATCTCTATTCGCCAGTCACCTCCTATGCGAACCCACAACCCATGCCGAATACTCAGACCTGCCATAATCCTCCCATCGTCCTCGCGCGCTTACCCTCAAGCAACTGCGTCGACCTCCACTCAAACCAGATCGCGCGCACAAAGAAGATCGAGATGTCACCTTTGAGCTTGAACGAACCACGAGGATCTTGCTTGATTCCAAAACGAAATCGATTTGATTGCGTGCCACTTATTTTTGAACAAAATCCCCTCTTATTTTGTTTATGAATTAAATTGGGTTCCGCCCTTTTTATATCTTTTTTTCGTTCAAAAGAGAAGATCAACTGTTTCCTTTCTTTAAAATCAAAATCTATGTTCGGCTACTTGATTTAGTTGAGGGAAAGGAACATCTGTTTTGAAATTAAAGGGGGCAGTAAACATGTGTTCCAAAATATGAAACATGTTTAAATTGTCGATTGTATGAATATATATATATACACACAGATTTAATTTAAGTTCAAATTCACATCGTTTAGTCTTCGAGCACAGCTCTACTGGTTGAGGACTACCTGCAACCATGGAACAAAGTTCTTGGAGGTTGAGGGTTCGAGTCCCGCAGTATGTTTCCCTTATGGCTTGGAGCGGTTATCCTCAATAAAACCTACAACCTAGAAGAGGATTGATGCTCTGGGCTGGGCTAGCTAAAAGGGGGATCAGTGTGGCGGACAGTTGTATTCCCTAGCTCTACTCTTCGGAGTAGGGTTTAAAAAAAATTGAATCGTCTCGATTTACGCAACTCACAAATTCGAGCTCCTATCGACGCATGCCGCTAGGTGTTTATAATGTTAAACCCCTATTACGAACACAATGGAAAAGGTTTTGAGTCCTAATTCGATCGTATGGAGAAGATAGCCTTTTGAACTCACTTATTATATTAGATTTTCGATATAGACTTCAATGCGTTTATTTACCGTACGGCCAAACGACAACTCCCAACACTACGAAAATTGAAATCCGATAATAATACACTATTAGGATCCAATGGAACTGGTTTCGTCGAATTCCAAGACCATGCCTCGAAAGGCTTTTTTTAAATGTCAATTTAAACGATATAAATTCAAAACTGAACAAAACACCCTCAAACTCAAACCTAACCCTTCTACTCTATCCAATGTAATCAATATAAATTTTATAAGCCATTGAAATATTTTTAATTAGTTTAAAAACTCAAGATTTAATATTTTACCCAATCTCTAATTATTAAATCCAATAATTTAATTGCCAAATAATATTGATATTTGAAATTCAAGTTAAACCAACTTCCAAATATTTAAAATCAATTAAATATTCCAATTTCAAATATCTAAAAATTTTGGGTTGTCACATTCCTCCCCCCTTAAAATAATTTCGTCCTTGAAATTACTAGTTAAGAGGAATGGTCCATAACCTGTTAACCATTAATCCCTCTACCAAAGAATTTTTAACACCACCCAAACAATCTTTTCGTTAAAGACACTATCACCCTTACTAACATTCCAAACTTCTTTCATAGGATCCCACCATTAGCACTTACTCACCTGTTCAAATTTAAATTTAAAAATCAAATTTTAAATTATCAAAATTTTTCTAACTTCCTAAATTTTTGAAAAATTTCGCCAGCGTCTCCTTTGCGCTGCTAACTCGGTACCACTACAAAATGGCTCTACGTGCCCCTATATTTCAAAAGAAAACAAAAACTCTAAGTGGCTAGACCACAAAATCATCAAATTTCATACATAAATTTAAACACATACCTTTTGTTGAGCAATTAAATTTATCTTCTGAAGTCAAAACACCAATTCCCTTTTCCTTTATAATACCTGTATATCCTACTTAGCAATCATATCCAATCATAGCTTTCCAGAATCATTTTATTCATTTCTATACAAAAATTTCAATATCTAATTCATTCAAGCTTGTATGATGTATATATATCATCCGTACGCAATACCAAATCTGATCGCTCACTCGATCATATAATTTCACTTCCGAACTAGTATCGTTCACCCGACTCCCTAGTGCGGACTTAGATCCGGTTTCTTGATCAGAAACCGTCATTCTGCTTGCATAGCCATAACTATGATAGAGAATTTCTAGAATCAATCAAAAATCCATATCCAGGGTTCGCCGTTGAAAATCGAGTGAAAAATCTAAACTCGGATCGGTATAACTACCTTGAAATTCTGTGCTCGAATTTGGATCAAATCACTATGCGAATAAAATAATATACGAACATCTTATGTATTTATATCCATTGATGATTAACTATATCAATTCTCTTTTATTCACATTATTTTGATTTCTATTCACTTATTTATAACCATCACATTTTACAACTTCCAGTTTAAATTTCATCCAATTATTAACTTAGTATATTCCTCAATTCCAACTTTACTCAAAAATTTACCATTCATTTCTTTAAGTTTAATATAAATATTTTATACACTTCTTATGTTATTTCCGCTTTACCACCTGGTTTTTATCTACTTTTATTCAAATTGAATGCCAATTCCATATAAATTCAATTTGCATCAATTTACTAATTAATTTCAAATCTCTATACTTTTGCCCAATTTTCATCCAGATTTCATTTTCAATTCTACTTGAATTCAATTCATCTTCAAACTCTGAATATTGAATTTTATCATCTATCTCAACCCATACTTATTTAATCCATCCCTTAACTAATCCCACTTACCAATTTATTCATATCTCAAACACTTCTATTCCCAAATTTTTACTATTTTTAATCTATTTAGAACTAATTCTCAATTTCATTTTACTCTTCACAAAATTAAATATCAACCCAATATTCGATTCCAATTCATTTGCTTTACCCATTTAATTAAATTAGTTTATTTACTGAATTTATTTTCAATCCTTTGTTTTATTTAGTCCAACTAGACTCATTTTCCATTTTTCTTAATTTAACACAATTAAATTTTAATTCCAATATCCTGTTTCAATTTCATTTACTTACAAATATAAATTCATTTGTCTTTTCACAAATTTATTTCCAGCTAATAAATTTTAATTTCAATAACTTATTTTGTTTAGCCTACTTAGATTTATTTCCTCAATCATTCACTTTTCATTTAACTTGGTTTAGTTACATTCTAAATTAATTCAGCTTTCAAGCTTCTATAAGGTCTCTAATTAATTTACCATCTTTTGGCTAACTTCTTTTAATTCACTTCAATTAATTAGCATACCTTTCAGCTTATTTTGTTTCCATACTTGCTTTTATTTACTATTTACAAGTTAATTCCAGTCTAGGAAAATTTCCAAACCTATAAGTTTCTAAATCTGTTTATAATCCATAAACATTTTTAGTCAAGCTTCCAAAGTTCAAACCACTACTTAAACACTCAAAACATTTTATTCCAATTCTAGAGTTTTCAACAATCATTTAAGTATTTCTAAATCATTTTTAAATCAATTATATCCAAAATCCTTTGATATCAAATTATCCTTTGAATTTTAAAACCAAACTTAGTTTTGCAAACACTCCATTTTAAAACTTTAATAGCAATTTCTCTTTTGGAAACTCGAAAATGAACATCGATGATGCTGCAGTCATCACCGAAGTTATTTTCCAGCGACCGGAAAAAGTTTAATGCTTTTATCTCTTCAAAACCCTTCAAATATTTTTAAATTCAAAATCTCATCAGATTTCAAATCCAATTTAAAATATTTCCCAAATAATATCACCAATTTTCTCCAAAACTTTTGAAAATCATTTTCAAACCAAGGGAATTTAAACTTTTCCCAAAATTTCAAACCCTTTCAATTCATATTCTAATATTACTCTGGAATTTTTTATTTCATTTACAATTATAATTCACATTTACAAATCCCATTTTGTTATATAAATTTATTCCTTAACCTTTGGTTAAATTTTTAATCCTAGTTCAATTTTTTACACAAAAATGATAATAATTTAATATTATCATTCCCTAATAATCAAGCAATCATATACTATAATAATTTACAATAATTATTTATTTGATATAAAAAATAATAATTTAGGTAAAATTATTTCATTTATCCTATTTTAAAACAATACCGTGTCTGTTTATCTTGTTTAAGAGTTTAGAAACCCCTATCGATGATATGGCATCCCACATATCGACCAGAATCCATAAACACTCAACCGATAAGTCAACACAATATGAATTTTTTTTATATACACTAACAAATATGTGCTCATATCTATTAATATACTCAAACTCATTCTAGAGTACTACGAACTCTGTTTAAATAGTAACCCCCACCAAAGCCAAGGTTCTCGCTTAACCTTCAACTCTGATACCAAGTGTAACGACCCGATTTTTCGACGCACGAAAAATCGACATCAATACGTCCACTGTATTAAATGCCGAATAATCAAATGCCGGAATACCGAACCATTAGGGTTAAAGAAGAAAGAGGTAGGAGAAGAAATAGAAAAAAAATCAGAATCTCACAAACGCAATGGAATAATATATAATAGATAAATGACTAATCTTTGAAACAAATAATTTATATACGTTTTATACATTTCATCATCAGAGTATAACATCAAACAGTAACACATCACAATTCAGGACAGTTATAATATCTAGTCCTTCCAAGTTGAATATACAGCTTACACTGCACAGCAGAAAATATAAATCTACGGAAATACGCCTTGTTATCCAGCTCGTCTCCTGAGTTCCACATCAGTCTATCCAAAATCTGTACTCGATAATACTCGGTCTGACCCGAGCATTATAGTTAAATAACACCCAAGTCAGTCTGGAAAATCAGCGTGAGAAAACACATTCAATTGGATTATTAAAGTTTTCAAAATCCTTTGAAATCAAAGGTATCTCGTAAGACCACGCCACAAATAAACATGCCGGGTTTTTACCTTATGATAACCAAAACATTTCTTATAAAATCCTCTGATATTATAGTAGTGTCTATTTACAAATACTTATTCAAATAGCCGAAATTGTTACGTTATTAAATTCCAGCTACTAGCCACAAAGTTAGTTCTACAAACAAAAACCATAAAGGCACGTAGGGAGAATGGATTTTCATCAATGGCTGGGCTATTGGGTACCGCTCGTCACAGTACGTGGTATAGATCACCGTACCGAGGATCCACCCTGATCCTTTGCATCACAAGACCGAAGCTACCCTTTACTGGATAGTCCGAATAAGTTTACCCCGTGGTTGGGATCAACAACCGCCCACACAGCCGAAATAAAGGGACATTTAGACAGGGGTGACCTTACCCTAATTGGTTGCTAGCCACTTAGCCTTGTGTGCACCTACCATGTTTTAGCCATTCCTGGTTGATGAGGCTCGAGGCTATGCGTTACCTTTTTAGCACACATTCACTTAGGATGCTCATCGCCCTCCTGACGATGTTCTGAAAGCATTCGTCCATACAAGTCCGTTTTGGGTTCGAACAGAACCGAAGGCACTACTCCTACTACATCCATTTTGGAATCACCCTCAGGATTAGTAGCGATTAGCCCTTGCACTTCACTGCTCCATCTTCAACTCCCAACTCTTGTCTTCCTCACGTAAACGTTCAAACCAGATGGAAGTGGTCTTCAAAAAATAAATTCTGATCCCCGTCTCTTCGAAACTCATTGGCCAATATTGATAGTCGGTTATTTAACTATCAAATAGTATCCATAAACAACCATCACATTTAAATAATTTCCAAAATTATTTATTATTCAAAATATCATTGCAATATATCTTCTTAACTTCAATCTTTTGAAATCAATTTCAGATCTCTTTTCACTCGCGGAATAAAATCCCAAAATTGATTAGTTCCCACTGAAAATTACCAAGTCCAAATACTTTAGGTTTTAAAAATAATTTAAATAACTTTATTCTAAAATATACTTTAAAACATTTAAATTAAAACTACTTAAAAACTTTATTCAAAAATATATACTTTAAAATATTTTAAAAATAAAACTACTTTATAAAATATAAAACTAATCTTTAAAATAAAAGTTAAGCCAAACTAAATTTTAAAATAAGAGTTACGAAATTCTATACAAGTTTTCAAATAAAACTTAACCAAACTATCTTTAAAATAAAACTATCTTATTAAATATATGTATTAATAATGATCTTTTTAAAACATAATACCAATTAACCTTTTTAAAATAATTACCACAATAACTAATTTAAATAAATATTTACCTTTAAAATTTAAACAACTTAAATAATAATTTCTTAAAAACATTCCTTTAAATAACTTTAAACCTTTTAACTTATACTTAAAAATCTGCTTGAAAACGAACTTGGCTTTTCAGGGAAATACACCTTTCTACACACCCTTTTTAAAATAAGTCACTATTTATTTTTAATTTTTTTTACCCATTTCCATTTTAAATTCCCATCGTGAATTTATACTCCCAATATCCACTGATATCTTATTTCACTTTATAAACCCAGTTTATAAATTTCATAGTCTCATCTTCTTTTTAAACACAATTTCAAAAATAAATCAATTCCTAAATTGATTTCCAAATTTACTCTATTTTAAAATAATTTCCTTTACTTACTTAATTTTATTTTAAAACCCATTAATTTTAGATTTAACTTCTTCATAATGATTTAAACTCTTATTTAAACTTTCATACTTTTTCCAAATTTCTTCTTTATCCTTTCCAATCAAATTTTAAAACTTTGAAATTTAAAAATTAAATTCTTTATTCCTTCAAATAATGCCACTTAAGTTAAAAAATTTCATTTATCCCCATTTATTCAAAAATCTTCTTTCCCATGCTCGAAATTATTTATTTAAATTTTAAAAATCAACTTTTATACACTTTTTCTTTTTCTTTCTTTTTCCATTCGTTCTTTATTTATCCAAATTTCTTATCATTATTTACTTCAAAATTCTCTCTTTTATTTTCTTTTCAAAAATCCAATTTAATCATTTTTGATAACTCAGTGTACCCAAATATATTCAATCAACATAGCATTCAATATTTTCAGTCACCAGTGTAATTTATCTCAGATTATCAAATAAATCATGTCACGGGATATTAAACAATCTAAATAATTTTGAGGAACCCAGTTGGATCCCTCCAACCTATTTCCTTGCATCCACAGATGTTAGCACAATATAAAAATACTAATTCCACTTCGAGGTGGAATATCGCGTTATATGGGTTACATCATCTCATCCGCTATTATGCGGCGCATTGCGTCTCATCCGCTATATAATGCGAGAAATCAATCAATCCAATATATATATACACACACTACTATATAATATACCACATCCAATCAATTCAATCATTCAACCAAATATTTAGATTTAGCTATTTAAGTTGAAATAATAATCCAGATGAGTGAGATTAACTCACCTTTGACTATGCATGCAACCCATTTCCAATTTGGCTCGCTTCTTTTCAGATTTTGACCTTGTATAAACATTATACAATTTATTAATATTTGAATTTACTTAAAAACCAACTTTCATGTAATAATTTTAATTGACTAATGATTTAATTAAACTGTTAATTTCCCCTTAAAACTACATATACACTAATAAAACTAAAGTATAGATTTTCAAAAATCTATTTTTATAAATTCCTCAAACATTTTAACATCCCTCTAAATATATTTACTTTTTATCTATGTGTATATATATTTAAATTAACGGGTAAGTTAAAGTTTGTATAGCTTTATATCAAATTAAATTCAAAAATATAACTGTTTGATATTTACTGTAACCTATCTGCATTCCTTTTTTTTATAAATATTCCTTTTTAATAGAAAATGAATTATACCTTACTGTCGAACCACGCAACAACCCATCTGACCCACAAGAACAACTACCAGCACTGCTGCGCCAAAGACGTGCTCTCCCGACATTGGACACCAACGTCCCTCGAAAACCCCCTCACGACCTTCTTCCTTGCCGCGAAAACGGCTGAAGCCTCCTCCAATCTCGCTTTTCCAAGCAATGCGATAGTTGCCCTTCCTGCACCCATCCCCATTCGCCAGTCACCTCTTACGCGAACCCACAACCTATGCCGAACACCCAGACTTTCCATAATCCTCCCATCGTCCTCGCATGCTTACCCTCAAGCAACTGCGTCGGCCTCCACTCAAACCAGATCGCGCGCACAAAGAAGATCGAGATGTCGCCTTCGAGCTTGAACGAACCTCGAGGATCTTGCTTGATTCCAAAACGAAATCAATTTGATTACGTGCTACTTACTTTTGAGCGAAATCCCCTCTTATTTTGTTTACAAAATTGAATCGGGTCCCGCCCTTTTTATTTCTTTTTTTCGTTCAGAAGAGAAGATCAACTGTTTCTTCTCTTTTTAACAAAAAATCAAAGTCTATTGTTCGGCCACTCGATTTAGTTGAGGGGAAAGGAATATCTGTTATGAGATTAAAGGAGGCAGTAAACACGTGCTCCAAAAGATGAAACATGATTAAATTGTCGATTGTAGGAATATATATATATATTACATTTAATTTAAATTCAAATTCAAATCGTCTCGATTTACACAACTCACAAATTCGAGCTCCTATCGAGGCGTGCCGCTAGACATTTATAATGTTAAACCTCTATTCCGAACACAATGTAAAATGTTTCGAGTCCTAATTCGATCGTATGGAGAAGATAGCTTTTTGGGTTTTGAAATTCAAGTTAAACCAACTTCCAAATATTTAAAATCAATTAAATATTCCAATTTCAAATATCTAAAAATTTCGGGTTGTCACATTATCCCATGTAATTAGTTATCGTTATTTCTTAAAAAATATATCATTCTCAATTTTAAACTTTTCAAATAATTTGGGTTAATAAAATGGTTCATTTTTTAAAATAAATTATATTACCACTAAAAAAGGCATAATCTATAACGCCAAATAAAAGTAAATGAATTCGTTACCATTTATTTTCCACTCAACCCAACTAATATTAAATTTCCATTTTTCAGACAAAATATTTATTTATTTATTTTATTATTATTAATACCAAATAAATTATAATTTTATTATAGATTCCCAATTCAGTATCCCTAAAAGTTGGGTTGTTACAGACTTCCCTTCTTACAATAATTGCTTCCTCGCAGTTTCTACGTAAGAGTGATATCTGTAACTTTTTATTAGTTGATTTAAATTCTAAAAGAATAAGACATACCTTACTCGAGTGCCAAACAATTCAAGATAATGCCTCAGCATCGACTCTTGTGTTTCCTAGGTGCAGTCCTTCGGATTGCTCGACCATTACACCTTGACTAAAGGAACTACCTTACTACACAACTTCTTCGTCTCAGAGGCAATGATACGAATAGCTCTCGAGTATATGTCATATTAGGAGTGATCTCAATCTACTGCAACTGCTTTGGCTCAATCACTTCCTCGGAATCCCTCAAACACTTTCTCAAGTGTGACACATGAAAGACGTCGTGCACACTCGATAAGTGTTAGGTAGAGCAACTCTATAGATCAGCTTCCCAATCTGCTCCACAATAGGATAAAACCGAATAAATCTAGGATCAAGCTTACCAGTCTTGTTGAACCTCATTACCCCCTTTGAAGGAGTAACCTTCACGAATACATGATCGCCAATGCTAAACTCCAAGTCCTTTCTTCTTTTATCTGCATAGGACTTTCATCTATCTTGTCCTTCTTTCATCCTCCTTCTAATTAACTATACCTTCTCTGAAGCTTCTCGTATAGTGTTGGGACCAAGAACTAACTTATCTCCAGTCTCAAGCCAGCATGTAGGAGATCTACATGGTCTTCCATACGGTGCTTCGAAAGGAGCCATGCCTATACTGGACCGAAAGCTGTTATTATATGAAAACTCTATCAAGTATAAGTGGTCCTCCCAAGACCCTCCAAAATCCAGAATACAAGCGTGCAACAAATCCTCCAATATTTTGTTGACTCGCTCAATTTTTCCATCAGACTGAGGATGATAGGCTGAGCTAATATTCAATTTCGTCCTCAAAGCTGCTTGTAAGCTCATCCAAAATCCACTAGTAAATAATGGATCTATGTCATAAAATATAGCGCTAGGTACACCATGGAGACGAACAACTTCCTTCACATACAACTTCGCCAAATAAGGTGCAGTCCTCTTTGTCTTGACTGGGATAAAATGGGCAGATATCGTCAAACGGTCCACTACTACCCATATGCTATCATGCCGTTGCTTCGATCGAGGCAAGCCATCAATGAAATTCGTAGATACCTAAGATAAGCATTAATGAAACACTAATTGGATCACATTGAAGGATTTATATAAGCGAACCATTATAAAATCTAAATTCACTTATATCTGATCCCATTTCCATAATGGAATCTCCAAGGGCTGAGGAAGACCGCTAGGCTTCTGGTGCTCACATTTCACCAGTTGGCAAGTAATGCAATTCTTAACATATTCACCTATATCCTACTTCATTCCTTCCCAGTAATATAGGCGCTTCATGTCCATGTACATCTTGCTACCGCCTAGGTGAATAGTGTATCGCGAACAATGACAGTCAGTCATCACCTCCTGTCTAAGCCTTGCAACATTAGGTACACAGATCCTACCCTTCTTCCTCTAACAACCAAAACCATCCATCTCAAAACCTTTCAGATCATTAACCTCCTCTCCATTCTTCAGCCGATGAATACAGTCTAAAGCAACCGAATCTTCCTTCCGAGCAAGAGAAATCTAGTCCATAAGACTTGGTCTCACAATCAAGCTAGCCAACGTTCTCCCTGAGCTATGAGTGGGCATACTGTGACCGATCCCACTAGAAGCTAACACCTCCAGGTCACGCCATTTAGCCACCATCATCGATACAACTGCTTGGTGTTTACGGTTGAGGGCATCCGCAACACGGTTACCTTTCCCAGGAGTATACTGAATATCAAAATAATAGGCTTCCAAAAACTCCAACCACCTTTGTTGGTGCATGTTCAGTTTCTTCTAGGAAAATAGGTATTTCAAGTACTTATGGACTGTATAGAGAACAAACCGCTCACCCATAAGATAGTGTCGCCACAACTTCAAAGCAAAGACCATGGCTGCTAGCTCCAAATCATGAACAACATACTGAACCTCATTGGTCCTCAATTGCCTGGATGCATAAGCTATAACTCGTCCTTTCTACATCAGTACTACTCTAAGGCTACACCCACTAGCATCAGTATAGACCACAAGATCCTGATTACCCTCTGGAATCACTAAGACTGGAGCATTAGTGAGCATCTCTTTCAACTTAGAGAAAGCTTCTTCACACTTATCTGTCCACTCGTACTTGAGTCCTTTCCTCGTTGGCCTTGTCAAAGGAGTCACAGTCTTAGAGAAATCTTTAATAAAACGTCAGTAGTAACCAGCCAGTCCCAAGAAGCTCCGTATCTCGGTAATAGATTCTGGTCTCTTTCAATTTTGAATGGCCTCAATCTTAGAAGGATCCACGGCCAGACCGGCATTGAAGACTATATGGCCCAAAAACTTTACCTCCTTCTGCCAAAAATGGCACTTGGAGAACTTAGCTTTCAGCTTGTGTTCCCTTAAGGTCTCCAAAACCATCCTCAAATGCCCTTCGTTCTCCTTCTCAGACTTGGAATACACTAGGATGTCATCATTAAAGACTAGGAAAAATTGGTCAAGATAACTTCTGAATATTCTATTCATTAGGTCTATACAGTATGCAGGAGCATTCGTAATCCCAAACGACATTACTAACCAATCGTATGAACCATAACGATTGTGGAAAGCAGTAAGAGGAATGCTATCTTGGAATCCGGTGGCTAAGTCCAGCTAGGAAAAGACCTTTGCTCCACTCAACTGATCAAAAAGATCATAGATACGAGGTAATGGATACTTATTCTTTATAGTCAACACATTAAGCTTCCTGTAGTCAATGCATAAATGAAGAGACCCATCATCCTTTTTTACAAATATAGCAGCAGCTCCTCAAGGAGAGCTACTAGATGGATAAACTGCTTCCCTTCCAATTCAGTCAACTACTTATGAAGTTCCTCCATCTCAACTCGAGGCATATGAGTAGGTGGTGAACTGACTGGTTGGGCTCTAGAGATTAGATCTATGCGAAACTCCATGGCCCTCTTTGGTGGTAAGCCTATAACGGGCTCAAATATATCACCGAAATCTCTGACCATTGGTACTCTGGCTATCTCATCTTCCTATCGTGACTCCATGGAAAATAAAGAAACATAAGCATTAGAGCTCGGTATATCCAGAGCCATATTAACAAGCCCTTTATAGGGTGGATGCTTCAAAGTAACAATTCTGTTTGAGCAAGAAAGCTGTGCATCGTAATGATCCATCCAGTCAATCCCTAAGATAATGTCAAAGCCAAGGCACTCAAATACATGAAAATCACAAAGAAAAGAGAGTCCACAAAAGAAAAGATCGAAGCCCTTACACCACATTCCAAGTGTTGCGGACCCACCAATGGGATTCGCAACCCTTAGAAATGTCACGAGGTATACAACTTCTAATCATATCTATCAATTAACTCCTTAGATATGAAAGAATGGGAGGCACCGGTGTCAAAGAGTATACAAAAATATATCTCTAAAAGGAATTGTACCTTCCATGACTGCCACCTACTTTCCCTTCTTCTGGCTCGGGCCTGGATCTCCTTCCATCACATTCAGCTTAACTGCTTGCGTTTTCTTTGTAAGCTATGGACAATTGTTCTTCAAATGACCAATCTGGTGACACTCATAGCACTGCCTCTGGGGGCAATTATTAGCAAAATGCCCCATCACTCCACACTTGTAGCATTTCACTCCACTTTTATCTTGCTTCTGGGAGCCTGACCCATCTTTTTCTTCTTCTGAGGATTCTGTTACTTCTTAAGGAAGAATGGAGCTTTCCTCTTTGGCATAAAGCTCTGTCGGTTCGGTGGTGCATCATCATCTCTTTCTCGATACAAGTCTTCATACCTCATGGCCAAATCAACTATCTCATCAAAAGTAGAGCGAAGCTGAGTCAAAAGCTGTTTGTTCAACTTCCTACATAGATAATCCGCAAATTTCTAGTTCTTTTTGAAGAGAGTGTTGACCAAATTAGGGCCATACTTAGAGAGGGAGTTGAGGTATTGACGTACTCCTGGACTGTCATATCTCTCTGCTTCAGCTCAATAAATCTACGAGCGAGCATGGCCTTCTCTGCCTCAGGAATGAACCTTAGCTCGAATCGTTCCCTAAATCTCCCCCATGTTAGCTCCTCCTCGCCTATCTCAGCACTAACCACATTGAACCAGTCAGAGGCACCATCTTGGAGGAAGGTGGAAGCAATCTGGAACTTCTAACGGTCCGTCACACCCATATGCCCAAAGACTCGTTCACAAGTCTTCAACCAAGCCTGAACTCTAACCGCACCTTCATTTCCATGAAAAGGCTTTCCTCCAAGGCTCACAAAGTCCTTACACATACGAGCAAAATCAACTCTAGGAGCAGCATTAGGAGCAGGGTGCGGCCTGTTGCATGTTCCGTATCAACTCTAACCACTACTCCATCGTTAAACGGAGAGGTCTTCCAGCCATCTTTCTCACTAGTCTGCATAGTGAGAAATGTTGTTAAGCTGGAAATAAAGTAATTCTCATACTATAAATTCAAAGATTTAGGGTTTTGGTTTAGGTATGTACAACTATTATCATATTATGGGAGTGATACTTATGGTATATAGACATGTACAATGCTTCTACTGCTTTTTGCGAACTTATATACTAAATATATTCTACACTATTGTTAACCTGGGCTCTAATACCAACAATGTAACTCCCGACCCCTATGCCCATGTCAACCAAGAGAAATACTAAGTATTACTGTCAGAAAGCATGGAGAATGGGACTCGTTAGGGCTAAATGCTATACTCATTCCCTTGAACTAACACTGGCACGAGAAATTTTATGAATTTTTTTACTTACCATTTAAGCTCAGTTTTGGTTCAAAGCAATCACACAAGATAAATTTTTCTCAGGTCACATGGTATAGAATATAATAGAACATACAGCTCAGCACAATAACAGCAGAATACATAATACATATCATAAAAGTAGTGTCCACAATACATAGTCCATAGTACATAATACCACTCCTAAAATATAAAATAACATACATACCATAATATTTATACTAACTACTCCTAAGTCCAAGCTGTAAAGTCCAAAACCCCAAAACGTTAAAAATGATAAGAATGCTACTACAGTCCACGCAACCTAACCTGCAACCACAATCCTCAAACTGACCCGAGGATTATAAAACAAATCACATGGGTCAGGATATTTCTAGTGTGAGTGAAGTAGGATCTATGGACAATGATTATCTCAATCAACAGAATGGAAAAAGCGCCACATGTATAAGCCAACATGAGGTATATATGTGTTTGTGAACCAACATGTAGATTTAGTTTCGTAATTAATTCATTTAATCAAACAATGGTTTTAGAACAAAAATATCGTATGTATTCCAATACGATACCAACCCAATTATCATATATAAAGCAATAGTATAATAAATAAGTTCATGCATACATTCTCCAAAGATACTGGGTTTTCTAAATCAACTTTAATATTTTCCATAAAAAAAATCATAAGATAAAGAAAATCGCATTATGGGAATCATTGAATAAATGTAACATGACTCATAAAATATACCAAATAAAAAGACGCTAGTATTATAAAATCACAGTGGTAGAGCTCTAGCGCAGCAGAGACATCAACACCGTAACCTACTCATAACGCCATAATACACCAGGCGATTAACCCAGGATAATCAAGACAGTCTAAGGCAAAGGCCGTATGCTACCCGTTCACAGATCTACACGTGGTACCGCCACGCCTCCATCCATCATAGGCCGTGACCCGCCGATCGGATATCCCGATCAAAAAATAAGATTAGCCGTGTGTAGCAGACTGTTGACCTTTGGTCGTAAAAGAGCAAGTGATATACCACCGAATCAGGTAGCGATCCTGAACCAGGTCGGCCAAGAGGGAGTTTTGGCCCATTGGTACAACAGAGTCGAATCTATCCCAACCCACAAATCAAAAGGATTTTAAAGTCTTATTATATAAAAACATGCCATAAAACCCAAAGTGTTTATAACTTCAATATGCTTCTTAAAATAAAATCAGTGATGACGACGTCTTCTAAAAAAATCCTTTGATAAACCCAGTATAATATTCAAAAAGAAAATAAAATTCAGCAAAACAATTGTCCGTAAAAGGAACATAGTTACATCTCCATTTCGCATCAACACACACGTGCCCCATAATACTTATGTATCAAGGCGAAATGCAAAAACTTAATTTATTGGATTAAAGTTATTTAAAGTTCGTTAAGTTAAAAAATTCATAACAATTTATTGAATTTAAAAGCAAAACAACAAATGTTTTAGTATGCAGAATGCTATCAAAATTTTAAATAAAATTTTCTTCTTTTTCAAAACACCCATTGATCGATAATTTTTTTTCTTTGACCAAAATAATTTAAATTAAAATTGTAATTTAATTTTTTTCGGCCAAATAATAATGCTGCGCTGCCGCAGCAGCACACAATGCTGCATCAGCAATGCAACAACGCTGCTACGCTGCCCAGCAACGCTGCCCAGCAACGCTGCACAGCAAACTGCTGCAGCCCTCTACCGCAGCAACTGCTATAGCCCACTGCAGCAGAGTGGAGCACTCCGTTGCAACAAGTGCTGCAGCCCTCTTTTCTTGCAGCGCTTTGCTGCAGCAAGTAACATAGCCCGCTGCCGCAAGAGCTGCCGCTCGCTGCAGCCCTTTGCTTTGCTGCAGCAAGTGATGCAGCCCGCTGCAGCGCTTTGCAGCTTGGTACTGCTGCAGCACTTTGCAGCCAGTGCTGCTGCATTATGCTGCAATTTTGAGCAGCAAATTTATCTATTTATTTTAAATAAAAATTCAAAAATTCGAGATAACATGCTTTGGTTTTAGGACATTTCATCATGCATGTTATATGCGTTAATAAATTCAGTCATACAACATTCAATTTCATGTATGTTTCAACGAAAAAGCTTTTGTCTCTTTTCCTTTTCCATACTACATCCAATTCTTCTTATATCAAATCTCTATAAAATTACAATATTATTCTAACATCCAATGGTTCGAATAACAGAAAATAAAACAAGGGGAAGGAACTAGCAATAATTCATATGTAAAGATTTCACTTTTAGGCCTTCATGCAATCATAGCTTGAAATAAAAGAAAAGGTTTAAAACTTCACTCACCTAAAACTCAAAATAGCAATCTTCAAGCTCTAAATCAGCTAGCCCTTGGATTGCTTGTCTTTCACCTTTCAATTGCAAACAAAATCAGAAAACCCTAAATAGCTATTCATTGAAAAAGAAAGACGACAAGGGATTATAGGGATACTTAGACTTAGAAATTGAGAATCTATCTCTTACATTTGATTGCAACTTTATTTAGTAAGTCTTGGATGAGAGGATTAAAAATTAGGTTTCAGGTTTCCTCCTTTTTTTTCTTTTTGTTTCTCAAACTGCTGTACCTACTGTAAGCAAATAGAGGAGAGGGAATGATATATTTATTACAAAGACCCTCCTCTAGAATATTCTCCCAATTAACCCTTAGTTTATTATTTCTCTACTTTTTTTAATGAAATGTAATCATTTTATTTTGTACTTATTCTAGATTTTTTTTTTGCTTAACATTATTTTATTCAATTTCTAGACCTTTCCTACATGGCATTATAAAAAATGATATTATTATTATTATTATTTTCTTTTCCATTTTTCCTTTTATACCTAATTGTAAATCAACATAAAAAAAATTCTCATCTAAACTTTTCATACATAAAACACATTTTATCCCATGTAATTAGTTATCATTCTTTCATAAAAAACATATCATTCTCAATTTTAAACTTCTCAAATAATTTGCGTTAATAAAATTGTTCATTTACTAAAATAAATTACATTACCATTAAAAAAGACATAATTTACAATGCCAAATAAAAGTATACGAATTCGTTACCATTTATTTTCCTCTCAACCCAATTAATATTAAATTTCCATTTTTTAAACAAAATATTTATTTATTTATTTATTTATTTATTTTATTATTACTACCAAATAAATTATAAATTTTATTAGAGATTCCTGATTCAGTATCCCTAAAAGTTGGATTATTACAAATAATGATCTAAAAATAGTATGTAAAAAGATTTTTTTTTGATTTGTGTTTTAAATTGAAAATTGACTTTAAGAAGGAAAAATATATAATATATATCTATATATATATTTCGTTTCAGCATATCAAGATGGTTCTGATTTGTTCGCATCGATTCGAACATATCAGCTTTTTTCGTCGAATCTGTGTTCATCTTTCTTTGCTTTGAGGTTTACCGTTGGATTGATAGATTTTCTAGTTCGCGATTCATATTCATTGCTTATCGAGTTGTCAAATTCCTCCAGCTTCGAAAGGTGAGCAATCACTCACGATTAACGTTCTTATACTTATTTAATTTGATTCCATTTGAAACGACAATTGAAATATGCTGCTAAATTGAACCGTTAATCATTTAATTTCTATAAAATTTGTTAATCATTTAATTTAAATATGTTATTATCTATAACTGCTCACCTATGATATATGACACCATATCCCGTTGTGTATATTTTATAAAATTTGTTATTGATGATATATGCCTTTTGTTGATATGTATTATTATTATTATAATTATTCTCACTCTGCAAGTTCCATGTTAATCTAGAATTCCCTATTGGTTGAAATGATACATACCCAAATGATTTTGTAGAATAGGAGAAAATTGTTATGGGTTGAAATGATAAAACCAAGCGATTTTCATTGATTTTAAATTTTGGGATTGCAAGTTAAAATGACATATACCTATATATATATATATATATATATATATTTAAATTGCGGATAGAAATGATAAATATCTGTATCACTTGACTATATGATAGAAAATTACATACAGACACCGTTGGTCTATATATATTGAAATGATTTCCAAAGTTTTAAAAAGGAAATATATAAGGTTTTATATAAATAATAATTTTAAATATATAAGTGTTATTTTATATATGTTTAAATTCTTGATTTTTGAAATTATATGTTCAGAAATTTTTAAAATTATAAGTTAGTTTTGGAATTTATAAATTGTAAGAATTTATTTATAATTTTTACTATTTTGAAAATATATAAATTAAGTTTTTAATATAAAAATAAGCTTTAATTTAATAAAGTTTGATTTAATTAATATGTAATATTTTTAAGTATTTACATAAAATTATATTTTAAAATAGATTTTTTTAAGTAAAGGTTGGAAAGATAAATTAGAACTTATTTGAAATTGTACTAAATTAAGAATTTTATTTAATTAAGTCAATTTGAAACTTATTGAATTTGAGATTTTTTTAAGGGACATGATTTTATCACTTGATTTTGGTGTAACGTGATTAAATGAATATTTCAAGTTTAAATAAACTGAAGGAAATATTTAGTTATTTGTAATTTGAAGTTAAATTTAGATATATATGAAATTATCAAATTTATTTTTGAAAATGTGGAATCTTTAAAGATTTGAAATATATTGAATTTGAAATGGTTTATTTTATGGTTTAAATCTATATTTGAAATCGATATAATTTGAAATATTTATTGAAAATGGAATTGAATTGAAATTGATGAACTGAGATTGAATAAAATTTGAACTTTGGAATTCTAGTTGATTTGAATCGATTTATGGAAGCTATTTTATTATATATAGTATTTCCAAATTATATTTAAAACTATTCATATATTTTACTTTATAATTTATTTTAATATAAACTATTTTAATAAACTAATTATTTTAGTATAAACTATTTTAACTTATAAATATTTTATATAAAATAATTTATTTCATAAACTATTTTATATACTATTATTTGTATCTAAACTGTTCAAGTGGGAAGTTATGATTTCAAAGTTATGAATTTCAAAGTATTATGTTATCAAGTGTTATGGTATTAAAAGTGTTATAATTTCTGTAACGTCCCACCTTTTTGTACGATTTAAATCGACGATAAACCACACACGTCAGACTTAAACCATACAGAAGGGCGGATTGTTATGGGGTAAATAAGAAAAAACAGAGAAAGAAACAGAACAAAACAGAATCTTGCAGCAGAACGATAAAATATAATAATCAAATATACAGTTCATGAAGCTGTTTTACAAAATATTCGATTTTACTTATACAATACATATCAGAGTTACACATACCAGAGAACAATAAATAATGCAGCGAAACAATGTGATGTAGTGGAATAATATAATAATAATAGTACTACAATCTTCGTCTTCATCCTCCAGAAATAAGGTCTGAAATGCTCAGGCTGACCCGAGCGAATTGAAAAGACAAAATGCTCGAGTTAGAACTAAAAGATCTTATGTAAGGTAAATCAACGGTAAAATATGAGTGGAACGGCGTCAGAGATATTTACGGAATTTGACATCTCCTATCCAGTGTCTAATGTGAGTGTAGTAACTTAACAACAGATGTTCGGGATTCACATCTCCTAAGGATCCGTCAAACTATTTACTATGTAGTAATATTTCGCTATTATAATAATGTCTATTAGTAAAATAAACTTACTTTTTAATAGCGTTAAGGGGTTACCCATATAGCCCTTAACACATAATAGTGCCAATAGTCTATACAGTACCGCAATACCTCCTGATCGGGAGGCTACCAGAGGATACTCCATAGGTGCGACACAAATAGAAACTCGTAGTAAAGGCTCGGTATGGTAGGTGACACGGCAGAACTAGGCAATGCCACGGTATATGTACCAATTGCTATCTGGACCGATGGTAACGCGTAGCAGCTACTACCGCCCACCTCGAACAACAAGCCCAATATCAAAAATCAAAAGCGGCCACCGAATCAATCCAAAAGTCAGAGTATAATATCGAAGGAGTGCGTCCGATCAGAGGAATGACCTCATTGACCCGAGAATCGCTCCTGTTTTAGCCACCTTATGCCAACTCACGGGAGTCGGGTCCACGTATTTACCTCAAAGGAAACGCCGCCCCCATCCTACTTCATTCTGGAATCTCCACCGCGTACACAGTTGTTAAAGTGGTTTTCGGAGTTGGCAGAGAGTATGGCAACTTCCGATCCCGGTCTCTTTAACAACCAAACGTTATTATAACACCACGGTCTTTTCAAAATAGTTTGTACTTTAAAAACCAGAATATAATATCCATGTCAAAACCATATAAATACGATATCATTTCTATTTTAAAACCCAAATCAATATGATATCATTTTTGTTCCAAATGTATCCTTTTCTCAAAATCATAGCACTTTCAAATCTTTATACCTTGAAACCCATAACTTTGAAACATACTTCTAATACTTAAATGGTTTAAATATTAAATTACTTTATATAATAAAATAGCTCCTTTAACTTCACAAATAAATTCCAAATACCGATTTGAACCTCCAAATTAACCATTTCAATTCATATATTTCAAAGCTTTAGATATTCCACCATTTCAAAACTAATTCTTTGATAATTCCATTTCTATCAAATTCAATTACTACTATTTCGATTTGACCTGTTTACTTAATAAATCAAATATCAGTTAAGTAAAACCTTTAACTTCAAATAACTGGATATTCTTAAATTTTGGTTAACTTGATATATTCATTTAAATCAACTCGATATTTATTTAAATCACTATACACCCAAATAAAGTTATAAGAATCATACCCTTTAAAATCTCTATTTTATTTAAATTTCAAATCAATTTATTCGAGTATAATTCTTAAATAATTCAATTCAAACCAATTTCATATTTATCTTCCAACTTAATTTTTATTTAAGTCTTTGAAACTCCATATATACAATATCTTAAACGGGCACTTAACCATATAATATAAAACAATCAAACTCCTTTATTCAACTTATTTTTATTTAACAAATTTATACATAGCTTAAATTCAAGAATTTAACTATATATATATAAAATATTTATATAATATCAAAAATTAATATTTATTAACCCGTATATTTCTTTCCAAAACCATAGAAAATCATCTTAAAATAATTTTATATATAGACCATGGTGTCTGTACATAATTTTCTACCCTGTGGTCAAGTGATACAGATATTTATCATTTCAATTCATAATTTAAAAATAAAAATATGGTTATATATCATTTCAAACCGCAATCCCGAATGCAATAAAATGCATAACAACCTGCAGTTTAAAAACAATATAAAATACAGCATCCATTCACCCAATATCAATCATCAACCAATTATCACAATCATCATCCAGTTCAAACAACAACATCAATATAGAACAGATAATAAATAACGAGTAATTACTGGCAGTTTATATTCAATAATAAATAAATTTAACTGGCAGTTTATGCAATAATAAATTGAATAACAATTTAATTCAATAAATTCAATTTAATTGGAATGATGATAAAATATACCAAACAGCAATAAATAAATTTCTAAACACATCAAAAATTTATTTAACAAACATAAGAAATTGTAGAAGTTGTGAGTGGGTTAAAACGCTCACCTTTTGAATTTAAATCCAATTTAAACCTAAAATTTCAACAGTCTCATAATTCTTCTAAACCAGCTTCATAAGGTCCGGAATTCCAATACGAACCTAGCGGAAAAAACCGCGCGTGAAACAGACCTCGTATGTGAAAGATATATTGATTAGAACGTTTGTAAATTTAATTAAAATAAACAACAATTGAAATTTACACTTCAGAAGCTTACACGCCAACCCATTACTGCCTCTCTCTCTCCTATGCTTTCCTTACGCATAGGTTCGCTCAAATCCCAGCCGCACTCTTTCAGGCGAACGCGAGCCCAAATCTACGCGCCATGACCACGCCGCACCCTTCTAAAGCATCGTCACCTCCGCCGTCTCATCACCGGTGTGTCTCCGGCCATGAAAAGCACCAGCCGCCGTCCCCTATTATGAAACCCTAATCAAATTAAGCGCCATATCTAGCCGTTGAAACAGCGAACAAACACCACAGATGAACTATGCACCTCAGTCTCCACAAAACCCAGAAACGATTTGACGATCCGACAACGTTCATCGACGCGCGATGAACGGCCGAGGATTGATTGGCGAATTCTGGGCAACCCGTGAATCGATTCGAAAAACGAACAGTACCAGAAGATTACGCTCATTGAGAGCTTCAATATATATTTTTTCCAAATTTTTGTGAGGAGTTTGAAATTTTCGCTTTGAATTTTGAATTGCAATTGGATCTAGAATTGTCTGCCATTAAGAAGAAGAGATAGTTGAATTATACGTACAGACAAATGAGAAATAGAAGTAGGCTAGGGATTATAACAAGGTATAAATAGGCAAGTCGAAAATAGAATAGATGGATCAGATTGATAAACGCGCTAAACGATATATGGCCCGAAAAGCCCGTTTCGACTTCGGAACGAAATTGGATCAACCCATATATCAAAATAGATGTTTTAAAATGTTTTAAATGCGATGGAACAGTTTCATGTCCAAATCCCATCATATGAAGAAGTTATTCTAAACCTAAATTTTTCCAAATTGATTTCAATTTCATTGATTTCAAGGCGTTTCGAGTCCGTACGATCAAACGACAAGTCCGATCGCTACGAAACTTGAAATCCTACAATAATTCACCGTTACGGATCCGATGGAACTATTTTCATTGAAATCCGAGTCAGTGGCCAAAATGGCTATTTTTACACTAATTAAATAAATTGAAAATAAATTAATTAAATCAAAATTTTCAATTTCAATACTATAATTGACAATTCTCATCATTTTAAATTTCCCAATCATTTACAATGATTTAAACAAATTTAAATGTCAAATTAGAGTTGATTAATATATCAATTTCGGTATTAACCTCAATTTCAAAAATTCAAAAATTATAAATTTAATTTCTAGAAATTCTATTTAATTTACTTTTCATTCTATTAATCAATTTATTATTATCAAACGGATGAGATTAATATTGGATTAAAAATCCATTACATTAATGTTCTCATATTTCATCTAACTTTCTATTAACGTAATTAAATGTTTAATTTCATTTATTTGCCAAAAATTCAATTATTGAATTTTACACTTCAATTAAATTAATAAATCTTGCTTTTTATTCTTTAAATCAACCAATTGTCATATTATAAATAGAATTAGCATTATTTCCAATTATTTCCTTAATTTATACAAATAGATTCATTGCAATTGATTACAAACTTGATTTAATGGGCTAAATAAATGATTACTTTATAATAATTGTTGCCACTAACCCTTAATCATATTTATACAAGTTATCATTTCCAAACAATTACACACAAAACATTGATTTTATCCAATCACTATTTATTCATTATTAATTCATTGATTTATTCAATATTTACATCTATTTTTCTTATATTAATTTATTACCAAATATTCCTATTTACAATCAATTAAAACCCTGCAATTATTTCAATCAAATGGGACTGTATTAAATTAATTATTTATCAACCTACGACAACGTTATTACTTTAATCTATATCCAATTACAATAAATATTCTCAATAAATTTATTTACATGGTCTCATGATTTCTATTACACCAATTACTATCTTATAAATAAATTTACGTTTCTATTTTAATTTACATTCACACTTTCCGTTATTAAAATAATTATCATTAAAGTGCATTTAGTTATCTTTATTTGTAATTGGTGAATTAACTGGTAACAACCCTTTATAATACTTGTATGTTCATTCTTCACAAACAATTTCTATCTATCATATTATTTCACACATTCATACCATAATTACATTTGTTTTTATTATATTCCACTTATAACTAAGTCATAACATTTAAATTATTTTATTTAATTGGCATGTTCATTCAAGTTCATTAATTATTAACTTGTATTAACATATTTCCTTAACCCACATCCAATTACTGTTAAAAATGTGTTATTTCATTAATTAGTTCAATACTTACCGTTATTTTCTCATATTCAATTTATATTCAGGTATAACACTTTCACTACTTCATTTATTTGAATTTTATTCAAATTACAGATAATTAGTTTTAATTGCCATTGCTATATTTCATTCTTAACATTTACTTCAATATAAATTATAAATTTTTTATTTCTTTCTAAATTTAATTATGAAAATCTTATTAATTTAATCAATTTAATTATTGAATTTTACGGGTCGCTACACTCTCCCCCAGTCAAAATTTTCGTCCCCAAAAAGGAAAAGAAGAGAAAAGAAGAATTAAGAATCAATGTATCTTACTTAAAATATTAAATCTATAAACAAATAAATTTACAAAATTAATTAATTTAAAAAGAATATACCAATTTATAACAATTAAATCTTTTATACTTAAATTTATAAAGTTTGGAAAACATTTTCAAAAATTTTCTAAGTCCAAAATTTACGGAAAATTTCGGCAGGGTCTTCTTTGTACAGAGAGGCTCAGAAGAAAATATAATATCAAATATTACAATATATAACATATATTTTCCAAAATAATATATCCCAACACAGGAAAATAATATAATAGCGCTATAAAAATCGTAGTCTGAAAACGTACCTATTGGTTGGGCAATTACGCTTAATTATGAAACCAAAAGCAGTAGCATTTGCTTCCATAACCTGTATTTCACTTACATAATCCAAAAAGGTTAATAATTGTATAAAATGAAATATTTAAAGTGGTTTCAACCATAAACGAACAAATAAATATAGCAACAATCACTTGCAACAAGGCATACCACCATCACATAAATCAGCCATTCAATAAAAACAAAAAAAAAAATAGTTTTTCGGGTTCAAAACTTTAAATTGTTTAGAATGGAAAACAACTATTAAGTGCACCTTTCACTCAACAGTCTTAGGTGAAACTAAATAGATTATTCATACATCTAAACAAATTTAAAGCATCCTTGCCCAAACAACCATAAACCAAACAAACAGCACTTCCAAATAATAAATCAAGTTAATTTTCCAATTTCATAGCACTTATTGTTCGATTTCCTTTTTATTCATATAATGATTTATCTTTTAGTTCACATTTATTTCTTGCAAATTTTCATTTTTATTTATTCATATCAAATAGTTTTCTTTTTATTGCATTACATTCACTCATTCACTACTTAATTTCATTTATTTACTTTTATAATAAACGGTTTCAACATTAGCTTAAGTTCAAAATCTTTACTTACCTTATTCATTTCCTATTTAATTAGTAATATTAAAATTTTGACTCAATTCTTTAATTATTTCCATGTCAAATTCCTTATTTAAGGCAAATATTTATTGATCACTTTCAATCTAAAGTATTACTGGTATAATATTCTATTATATTTTCTTATAAGCATTTCAAATTTTTTCCATCTTTTGGTAAGTTATATATGCCTTTAAGGCTGTAATTGAAGGTCACACAAGTTTATTTTACTCTTTTTAATTAACTTAATATTCAGTACTAATGTCCTATGTTACATAGGTTACACATTTCAAATTCCTTTTAATTTCATTCATAACTTAGCATTAAATCTTTTTTTTTCATTTAGAGGTTCCAATTATTAGTTAAATTCGATTTCACTACACTAATTGAAACTATCAATTTCGGAAAATTAAGAACTAAATACATGGTTAAATTTCAAATCATTTTAAAATAACAGATAAATACATACTTACAATTTATATATCAATTATATTTAAAACAATTTAAAATCTATATTTGTTTATCAAAATAACTGCAGTAAAATTACTACAATGGCCTTCCCACTTAGAAACTCGAAAATGAAAGTCGATGATGCGTGCACTCATCACCGAAATTATTTTCCAGCGACAGAGAGCGAAGTATAGAACTTATTTCCTTTCGAAATTTCTTTAAACAATTCTTTCAAATTATATTGAAATATTTATTTCAGAAAATACTTTTAATAATATTGTTACTATATTCCCAAATTATTCGAAAAAAAGTTTCAAAACCCCGGAACTTAAGCTCTAAAATTTTCAATTTTCATTTTATTTTCAATCTTATTTCAACTATTATTTATAAATTTCATTACCTAACAACCAATATATTGCAACCAAATATATATATCATTTATAAAATTTTATTATATATATAGAAAATATAGTAGGAAAAATTATTTCATTCACCTATATTAAAAACAAATATTATGTCGATCTGTCCTATTAAGTGTTTAGAAATTCCTGTTGATGTCATGGTGTCCCATGCACCAACCAGAATTTATAAATACAAAACAGAACAAAGCAACACAATATCAAAACCTTTTTATAACACTAACAAATAAGCTCTCTCATATATGTACACTCAGCGACTCATCATAGGGTATTACTACCCTATTAGTAAAGAGTCAAACCCCACAAAACTAAGGTTTATCGCTAAACCAAAACTCTGATACCAGATGTAACGTCCCGCCTTTTTGCACGATTTAAATCGACGATAAACCACACATGTTAGACTTAAACCATACAGAAGGGAGGATTGCTATGGGGTAAATAAGAAAAAGCAGAGAAAGAAAAAGAACAAAACAGAATCTTGCAGCGGAACGATAAAATATAATAATCAGATATACAATTCATGAAGCTGTTTTACAAATTATTCGATTTAACTTATACAATACATATCAGAGTTACACATACCAGAGAACAATAGATAATGCAGCGGAACAATGTGATGTAGTGGAATAATATAATAATAATAGTACTACAATCTTCGTCTTCATCCTCCAGAAATAAGGTCTTCAAATCCTGAAATGCTCAGGCTGACCCGAACGAATTGAAAAGACAAAACACTCGAGTCAGAACTAAAAGATCTTATGTAAGTTAAATCAACAGTAAAATATGAGTGGAACGGCGTTAGAGATGTTTACGGGATTTGACATCTCCTATCCAGTGTCTAACGTGAGTACAGTAGCTTAAGAGATGTTCGAGATTCACATCTCCTAAGGATCCGTCAAACTATTTACTATGTAGTAATATTTAGCTATTATAATAATGTCTATTAGTAAAATAAACTTACTTTTTAATAGCGTTAAGGGGTTACCCATATAGCCCTTAACACAGAATAGTGCCAATAGTCTATACAGTACCGTAATACCTCCTGATCGGGAGGCTACCGGAGGACACTCCATAGGTACGACACAAATAGAAACTCGTAGTAAAGGCTCGGTATGGTAGTTGACACGGCACAACTAGGCAATGCCAGGGTAGATATACTAATTTCTATCCGGACTGATGGTAACGCGTAGCAGCTATTACCGTCCACCTCAAACAACACCACCAAAATCAAAAATCAAAAGTGGCCACGGAATCAATCCAAAAGTCAGAGTATAATATTGAAGGAGTGCGTCCGATCAGAGGAATGACCTCATTGGCTCGAGAATCGCTCCTGTTTTAGCCACCTTATGCCAACTCACGGGAGTCGAGTCCACGTATTTACCTCAAAGGAAACGCCGCCGCCATCCCACTTCATTCTGGAATCTCCACCACGTACACAGTTGATAAAGTGGTTTTCAGAGTTGGCAGAGAGTATGACAACTTCCGATCCCGGTCTCTTTAACAACCAAACGTTATTATAACACCGCGGTCTTTTCAAAATAGTTTATACTTTAAAAACCAGAATATAATATCCATTTCAAAACCATATAAATATGATATCATTTCTATTTTAAAACTGAAATCAATATGATATCATTTTTATTCCAAATATATCATTTTTCCAAAATCATAGCACTTTCAAATCTTTATACCTTGAAACCCATAGCTTTGAAACATACTTCTAATACTTAAATGGTTTAAATATTAAATTACTTTATATAATAAAATAGCTCCTTTAATTTCACAAATAAATTCCAAATACCGATTTGAGCCTCCAAATAAACCATTTCAATTCATATATTTCAAAGCTTTAGATATTCCACCATTTCAAAACTAATTCTTTGATAATTCCATTTCTATCAAATTCAATTACTATTATTTCGATTTACACCATTTACTTAAAAAATCAAATATCATTTAAGTAAAACCTTTAACTTCAAATAACTGGATATTTTTAAATTTTGGTTAACTTGATATATTCACTTAAATCAACTCGATATTTATTTAAATCACTATACACCCAAATTAAGTTATAAGAATCATGCCCTTTAAAATCTCAATTTTATTTAAATTTCAAATCAAATTTTTTCGATTATAATTCTTAAATAATTCAATTCAAACCAATTTCATATTTATCTTCCAACTTCATTTTTATTTAAGTCATTAAAACTCCATATATACGATATCTTAAACAAGTGCTTAACCATATAATATAAAACAATCAAACTCCTTTGTTCAACTTATTTTTATTTGACAAATTTATACATAGCTTAAATTCACGAATTTAACTATATATATAAAAAAATATTTATATAATATCAAAAATTAATATTTATTAACCCGTATATTTCTTTCCAAAACCATAGAAAATCATTTCAAAATAATTTTATATATAGACCACGGCGTCACTGTGTATAATTTTCTACCCTATGGTCATGTGATACAGATATTTATCATTTCAGTCCATAATTTAAAAATAAAAATACGGTTATATATCATTTCAAACCGCAATCCTGAATGCAATAAAATGCATAACAACTTGCAGTTTAAAAACAATATAAAATACATCATCCATTCACCTAATATCAATCATCAACCAATTATCACAATCATCATCCAATTCAAACAACAACATCAATATAGAACAGATTATAAATAACGGGTAATTACTGGCAGTTTATGTTCAATAATAAATAAATTTAGCTGGTAGTTTATACAATAATAAATTGAATAACAATTTAATTCAATAAAATCAATTTAACTGGAATGATGATAAAATATACCAAACAACAATAAATAAATTTCTAAACACATCAAAAATTTATTTAACAAACATACGAAATTTTAGAAATTGTGAGTGGGTTAAAATACTCACCTTTTGAATTTAAATCCAATTTAAACCCAAAAATTCAACAGTTTCAGAATTTGTCCAATCCAGCGTCAAAATATCCGGAATTCCAATACGAACCTAGCGGAGAAAATCACGCGTGAAATGGACCTCGTATGTGAAAGATATATTGATTAGAACGTTTGAAAATTTTAATTTAATTAAAATAAAAAACAATTGAAATTTACACTTCAGAAGCTTACACGTCATCCCTTTACCGCCTCTCTCTCTCCCCCATGCTTTTTTCATGCACAAGTTCGATCGAACCCAAGCCGCACTCTTTCAAGCGAACGCGAGCCCAAATCTACGCGCCACGACCACGCCGCACCCCTCTGAAGCATCGTCATCTCCACGGTCTCATCACCGTGCGTCTCCGACCATGAAAAGCACCAGCCGTCGTCCCCTATTATGAAACCCTAATCAAATTATGCGCCACATCTAGCCATTGAAACAGCGAACAAACACCACAGATGAACTACGCACCTCAGTCTCCACAAAACCCAGAAATGATTTGACGATCCGACAACGTTCATCGACGCGAGATGAACGGCCGAGGATTGATTGGCGAATTCAGGGAAACCGGTGAATCGATTCGAAAAACGAATAGTACCAGAAGATTATGCTCATTGAGAGCTTCAATATATATTTTTTCCAAATATTTGTGAGGAGTTTGAGATTTTTGCTTTGAATTTTGAATTGCAATTGGATCCAGAATTGTCTGCCATTGAGGAGGAGAGATAGTTAAATTATACGTACAGACAAATGAGAAATAGAAGTAGGCTAGGGTTTATAACAAGGTATAAATAGCCAAGCTGAAAATAGAATAGATGGATCGGATTGATAAACGCGCTGAACGATATATGGCCCAAAAAGCCCGTTTCGACTCCGAAACGAAATTGTGTCAACCCATATATCAAAATAGATGTTTAAAATGTTTTAAACGCGATGGAACAGGCTTCATGTCCAAATCCCATCGTATGAAGAAGTTATGCTAAAATTAAATTTTTCCAAATTGATTTCAATTTCATTGATTTCAAGGCGTTTCGAGTCCGTATGATCAAACGACAAGTCTGATCGCTACGAAACTTGAAATCCTACAATAATTCACTGTTTCGGATCCGATGAAACTAGTTTCATCGAAATCTGAGTCAGTGGCCAAAATGGCTATTTTTACACTAATTAAGTAAATTAAAAAATAAATTAATTAAATCAAAATTTTTAATTTCAATACTATAATCGACAATTCTCATCATTTTAAATTTCCCAATCATTTACAATGATTTTAACAAATTTAAATGTCAAATTAGACTTGAGTAATTTATCAATTTCGGTATTAACCTCAATTTCAAAATTTCAAAAATTATAAATTTAATTTCCAAAAATTCTATTTAATTTACTTTTCATTATATTATTCAATTTATTATTATCAAACGGATAAGATTAACATTGGATTAAAAATCCATTACATTAATATTTTCATATTTCATCTAACTTTCTATTAACGTAATAATTAAATGTTTAATTTCATTTATTTGCCAAAAATTCAATTATTGAATTTTACACTTCAATTAAATTAATAAATCTTGCTTTCTACTCTTTAAATCAACCAATTGTCATATTATTAATAGAATTAGCATTATTTCCAATTATTTCCTTCATTTATGCAAATATAACCTTGACTTGAGATTCATTGCAATTGATTACAAACTTGATTTAATGGCCTAAATAAATGATTACTTTATTATAATTGTTGCCACCAACCCTTAATCATATTTATACAAGTTATCATTTCCAAACAATTACATACAAAACATTGATTTTATCCAATTGCTATTTATTCATTATTAATTCAATATTTACATCTATTTTTCTTATATTAATTTATTAAAAAGTATTCCTATTTACAATCAGTTAAAATCCTGCAATTGTTTCAATCAAATGGGATTGCATTGAATTAATTATTTATCAACCTACGATAAAGTTATTACTTTAATCTATATCCAATTAGAATTAATATTCTCAATAAATTTATTTACATGGTCTCATGCTTTCTATTGCACCAATCACTATCTTATAAATAAATTACGTTTCTATTTTAATTTACATTCACACTTTCCGTTATTAAAATAATTATCATTAAAGTGCATTTAATTATCTTTATTTGTAATTGGTGAATTAACTGGTAACAACCCTTTATAATACTTGTATGTTCATTCTTCACAAACAATTTCTATTTATCATATTATTTCACACATTCATACCATAATTACATTTGTTTTTATTATATTCCACTTATAACTAAGTCATAACATTTAAATTATTTTATTTAATTGGCATGTTCATTCAAGTTCATTAATTATTAACTTGTATTAACATATTTCCTTAATCCACATCCAATTACTGTTAAAAATGTGTTATTTCATTAATTAGTTCAATACTTACCTTTATTTTCTCATATTCAATTTATATTCAGGTATAACACTTTCACTACTTCATTTATTAGAATTTTATTCAAATTATAAATAATTAGTTTTAATTACCATTGCTATATTTCATTCTTAACATTTACTTCAATATAAATTATAAATTTTTTATTTCTTTCTAAATTTAATTATAAAAATCTTATTAATTTAACCAATTTAATTATTAAATTTTACGGGTCGTTACAATTTCGAAAGAGTTATAATTTTTGAAAGCACTATCATTTTGAAATGAATAGATTTTAAGTGAATAATTATTTCGTATCGATATGGTTTTGAAATGGAAATGATATTCTGATTTTGAAGTACAAACTATTTTGGAATGACTGCGGTGTTATAATAACGTTTGGTTGTTAAAGAAACCGGGATCGGTTATTGTCATACTCTCTACCAATGCCGAAAACCACTTTAACAACCGTGTACGAGGTAGAGATTCTAGAATGAAGTAGGATGGTGGCGACGATCATATATGAGGTACATACGTGCACCCGACTCCCGTGAGTTGGCTTAAGGTGGCTAAAACTGGAGCAATTGACGGGCCAAGTGAGTTAGCTCCTCCGATCGGAGACACTTCTTCATTTACCATTCTATTACTTTGTGATTGATTGGGTGCACCTTCGGATTTTGAGAGTGTGGATCAAGTTGGGCGGTAGCTGCGGCTATGCTTACCAACAGCCCGGAAGTGTAATTGGTATATCTACCATGGCATTGCCTAGTTGTGCCGTTTCACCTTCCATATCGAGCCCACTACGAGTTTGTTTTATACCGTACCTATGGAATGCCCTCTGACGATGCCCAGTACGGGGGAGATTACAGTACTGTATAGACTATGAAAATATATAAAAATGTGTTAAGGGGGATGTGGGTAACGCCTTAACGCTAATTTAATACTTTACTTTACTATATAGCGTATATTACTACATAGTAGATAGTTCCATAGATCTTTAGAGGATGATTATCCCAAACATTCTTTAAGTTACTTGTATTTCAGTTGATATTTCACTTGAGTTGGATTTATTGAGATAAGAATGTTAATCCTGACTCGAGGGTTTTGTGCTTTGCTTTACGCTCGGGTCAGTCTGAGTGTCACTACATTCGAGACTCACCTTTGGACTTTGGAGCTTCACTTGGAGATCCAACTATCGATTCGGCTTTCAGATATTCAGTTGATTCCAGTGATGTATTCGAATTTTGTTATTTGACTATTGTATTGAGAATTCTTTGTATTCGAGACTTCTATTGTATCTTATTTTAACTTTGGTATATATATGTAATTGCTTCATTAACTACTATTCTTTTGTTTCCGCTGCTTATTGTTATATTACTCTTTGTCTGTGACTCTGTGATTATTTATTTACTGTATATGATGAGTTTTGCCAAATATAAATTAACAATCTGATATTTTGAGCAATTCAAGTCCGACATTTGCGAATGCGAATGGTTGAAAATACCAGGATGTTACAGTTGGTATCAGAGCTCTGGTTTTAGGCAAAACTTAACATATATAGTAAATTTGATTATGGAATCACATTCGTTCGAGCTTGAATCTTTCCTCTTTGACTCAGTTTTCTTTTAATTTTGGAACATCCCTCGATTTTGAAATCAATTCTTGTCTCTTCCTATTCGTGTTTTCTTGATTCTGAAGCATCCCATAACTCCATTGTATGATTGTAAAGGGGTCAAACTCCTTTACAACAGTATTGTTACACTGGAGATTTCTATATCTTCGGTTTAGATGCTTCTATATCTTGCTATGACCGAATTCTATTCTTTTGTGACCAAATGTCGAGTTTCCTCAGAATTCTGCATCGATCTTATTCTTGAAGTTTCGGTTGACCGGTTAAGGTCACCTTGATTTATACAAGATTATTCATCTTCCTATTTTGTAAATTAATCATCTTATCTTCGTTTCGATCTTACCTTCCAGTTAGAATTCACTTTGATTAGGGTCCTCTTGAATTTGAATCCTTATCTTCGTTTTGAAATCCATTTTGTATCATCGATTGAGGAAGTGTATTTGTATTAATATATAAATATTTTATAGTGTGTTTTTTGAGTTGTTATGTTGATTTGGGGTTTCGATCGATTCGTCTGATCAACGATATCGATAGAAATTCCAAAACACTTAAATAGAGCGAACTGACACAATAATTTTGTATGATTATATTACATAAGTATAATTTTTTTGAAATTAATTTTTTAAATGAATTGGTTGTTAGAAATTATAATATTTGATTATTATTTATTGTTTTATAAACCATTGACTATTGTCACATAATGTAAATAAATGAAATTATATAACATGGTTTATAATTGATTTAAAGTTTGAAATGAATTTAAATTAATAATTTGATAATTTAATTTCCAGTGATTTCAAACTTTGGTTTTAAAGTTTTAAACTGTATATTATTTAAATTATTTCCAAATAGAAAATCATTTCCAAAGAATTTTTAAAGTTTTAAATCAGTACTCTTCTATTTTGTTACTAGAAAATAATTTCGGTGATGACTGCAGCATCATCGACATTCATTTTCGAGTTTCAGAGTGGAGAGACCAATTAGTAGCTTTTGTAACGACCCACTATTTTGGATCATTCAAATCGACAATAAATCCATACACGTTTGACTTGAATAATTCAAAACAGTAGATTGTAATATAATTTGGAGCAAATAAAATCAATCACAGAATCACAGACACAGAATATCAGAATACTCGCAGCGGAAATAAAAAAACCATAGTGGTTCATGAAGCCACTACAAACTCAATCTCAAACACAGTCTCAAAACAGTTACAAAATACATGTCTGAAAAACAAATACAGTTCTGAAACAAATACAATAGAAACACCAAGCACATAAGTCTCTAATACATAAGCTGAAAAAGACTGAACTGAAATAAATAAAACTAGACAAGCAGGTAAACTCCAGAAATCGCTAGCTTCCAAAAGATAGATCCAAGCTGTGATCCATAGGTTGACCCGAGCGTAAGAAAACAAACACAAACACTCGAGTCAGGACATACATACTTATACAATGTAAACCAACTCAAGTGAACTGTAATATAAGGTAAAAGTAACTTACAGGATGCTTGGGACCGCCCATCCTCTAAGGATCTGTTAAACTATTTACTATGTAGTAATATACGCTATTATAATAGTGTCTACAGTAAAATAAACTTACTTTAAAATAGCGTTAAGGAGTTACCCAATTTCTCCCTTAACACATAATAGTCCCAATATTCTATCCAGTATCAACGTACCTCCATATTGGGAGGCTACCATAAATACTCCACGGGCTATGGAAGAAAACCAAACTCATACAAGCCTTGCAAGGGTTGGTGACACGGCACAACTAAGCAATTCCAGGGTAGATATACCAATTACTATCCGGACTAGTGGTGACGCGTAGCAGCCACTATCGCCACCTCGAGCCACACTCCCAAAATCAAAGGTGCGCACCAATCAATCACAAAGTAATAGAATGGAATACGAAGAGTGTGTCTGATAAGAGGAGCTACCTCACTGGCCCGGAATCGCTCCTGTTTTAGCCACCTTATGCCAAATCACGGGAGTTGGGTCCACGTATATACCTCCACAAAATGTCGCCACCATACTACTTCATTCTGGAATCTCCACCGCGTACACAGTTGTCAAAGTCGTTTTCAGTGTCGATAGAGAGTATGCCCATATCCGATCCCGGTCTCTTTGCCAACCAATCGTTATTATAACCCGTGGTTATAAATTTCAAAAATGGTTTTTATTTCACTTCAAAACATATTCGTTTGAACCATTAAATTCAATATCAAATAATATTCATTTCACAGTTGTAACATTTCTAAGTTCATTCATTCAATTATAAAGTTTCCAAAACATTGTAGATTTCAGCTATAACAACACTTATAAAATGTTATGGTAGATATAGTAATATTTCAAAAACATTGCCAAGTTCAAAACAGCAGCACTTATAAAGTACTACGGTAGGTATTTAGTTATTTCATAACAGCTCAATTTCAAAAACAACAGCACTTACAAAGTGCTACAGTAGGTATTAGTAATTTAAAACAATTCAGTTTCATTTCAGCAACAACAGCACTTACCAAGTGCTACAGTAGCTATTTAGTTATTCAAAACAGTTTACTTTCAGCAACAAAAACACTTACAAAGTGCTGTAGTAGCTATTTAGTTATTTCCAGAACTTAGTTTAATTTCAGAAATGACAGCACTTAATAATTGCTGTCTTAAAACCACAACATTTCTGATGTGCTACCAATACTAATTCCAGATTTAATATAAAATTTCAGAAACATTAAAACTTCAATTTTAGCCATTTTAATTTATAAAAATCATATTTTTCGCTTCAAAAATATTCATTTGGATATCATTTAACTTATGATTCAATAAAATAAACCTTTACGAAATAAATATCCAATTTAAACAATAATTCACCTATTAAGTCAAAAGTAAACTATTTCCCAACTTTTTATTCTTACAATTAAATTAATACTTCATTATAAGATACCCATCTCATAAATAAAATTAAATTTCCATTTACTTCCTTAACTTAAAAATTTCCATTTAAAATCAAATTTCCAATTTCCAAGTTTAAGTTATATTTTTAAAATACACTTTTCCATTTAATTCTTTATACTTTTTAACTTAAAGAAAAATCACTATAAATTCATTTAAATTATTTACATCCAATTTAAGTTAAAATGTCATATTTTTACATTTAAAATACTTATAAATTTAAGAAAAAATATATATAATTAACCATGGGTTTGTATAATATTTTCTAACCTAGGTCAAGTGATACGGATAATATATCATTTAAATCCGTGATTTAAAAAGAAAAATCCGGGTTCTATCATTTCAAACCTGCAATCCCAAGTAAATCAAGTACAATAAAAATCACTCGATCCTATCATTTCAGCTCATAATGATTTTTCCTTATTCTAAAGTCCGTTCGGGTGTGTATTATTTCAACCCATAGTGATAAGGGAACTTGCAGTGTGAGATACAGAAAATAAAACAACAATATAGCAAATAATATTTTAATAGATGATGTAACGGGTATAAAATTACGTTATACATCATATAAACAGATCACAAGCATATATGAACATAGTATATCAGTCATTACAATTCAAGTGACATTGTTTCACATTTATGTAAGTATGATTTGTCTAGAGTGAATAACTCACTTTTTGAAACTAGAGATCAATTCAAAACAAAAAAATCCACACTTCGCAAAGCACGAAAAGGCACGACAGGATTCGAGAAGAAGTAACACCCAAATTCAAATCTTGTAATCAAATAAATAAAACAAATATAAATGTATGTTTCAACATAACAAAATAAATTAAAACAATGGAAAATTTGAATCAAAATAAGATAAAAATGGCTTGACCAAGGCCATTGGGCTCGGTTACATCACCTATGGGCTCAGCCACACCCCTATATGGGTTGGCCATGGTGTGTTTGAGGCATGTAGGCTCGGCTAAGGATCATGTACACATGGCTATGGGTAATAGAATATGAAGAGTGGTAAGTTACAACCATGGAATGCAAAAAGGCAATCAAAAAGAGGGGTTTTAGTTCAACTAGGCTCGGCCATAGGTCTAGATGGCTCGGCCATGGTCTTGTTTGGGTCCAGTGCACATCATAGCATGGCTAGGAAATGAGGTATGGTCAGGGTAAGGCAATACATGGTGGAGAGATTAGGTGGCCGAGGCTAATAAAAGGAAAGTGGTGAATATATAGGCTTGTGATGGATTGTTTTGGTGCTTTTGGTGTTGGATCCAGATCTAGGGTCACGGCCAAGGGCATGGGATGGTGATGAGGAGTTGTGGCTGGCCATGGTGGTGGTGGGAAGAGGATGTGGTCGGAAATATAGGTGGAGGCCGAGCATATGATGAAGAAAAACAAAAGAAAAAAACATAATAAGGGAAAAGAAAGGGGAAGATAAGCCATAGTACTTACTATAATTTTTCTCCAAGGGGAAGCAAATGAAAATAAGATGTGATGAGATGTTTTTGTACGTGAATTTCACTAGTAGGAGGCGGATAAAGTTTTGGGGAATAGGTTATGAACGTGTAAAAATAATAAAGAGGGTAGGCAAATATAAAGGCAAGAATTAAAACAATGTAACGTTTGCCTAATCAAAACAATGTAACGTATGTCTAATTGATTTTTTCCAAGCCATTACATAAATGATATACAACAAGAAAATCCATAAAATAAAATAAAGAGATGGACATATGAAAAACATAAAACAAAATACAGAAATTAATTACGTGTAAAACGCTGTATTTTATCCAAATTTAAAAGTATAAATCAGAATTTAACGAAACAAAAAGTAGAACGGATATTAGAATTATATCCAGCTTCAAATAAAAAGATTAGAATTTAAAATTTAAAATTTTAAACTTTTCAAATAAAAGTCAAAGATTGACCAAAATATAATGTTTCAAAAATTGTTTATTTTATTGTATTTGGAAGATAAATTGCAAACAAATCCAAAATTACACTGGAAAAATTCCAAAAATTCAAATTTTAATGAATAAAAATCATAGTCTTCAAATAAATTAAATATAAAAATAATTACAAAAATTTGGGGTTGTTACACTCTCCCCCACTCAAAACTTTTCGTCCTTGAAAAGGAACGAAACAAGGAAAACAAAGAAAGAAAAGGTAGAAAAGCAAAAGTACCCGAAAGAAACAATTACGGATTCGAAGCATGTATGCTCTCCTCCGTCTCCTAGGTACAATCCCGATCATCCGTACTCCATTGCACTTTGACCATGTTGACAGGTTTCCTTCTTAGTTGCTTCGTACCTCTTTCGACAATACGAAATGGCTTCCTCTCAACAGTCAGATCAGGCTCAACATCTAAACCCTCAAGAGCAGAAGGCTGGACAATCAATGATAGATCATGCAGATAGCGACGTAGATGCGAAACATGGAATACATTATGTACTCCAGCAAATTTCTTAGGCAAATCCAGACGATAAGCTAGAGAAACAATTCTTTCAGAAATACGGAAAGGACCAACAAACCTAGGAGCAAGCTTCCCTCTACGACCAAACCGAATCACATTCCTTAAGGTAGAGACCTTAAGGAAAATCAAATCACCAACAGCAAACTCAAAACTCCTCCTACGATGATCAACATACTTCTTCTGCCTATCTTGAGCAATCATCATATTCCTCTTATTCTCCTCAACCTTTTTAGAAGCCTCCAAAATCATATCCGGACCAAGAACCAAACGATTACCGAATTCAATCCAGTAAGATGGAGATCTATAAGATCTTCCGTAAAGAGCAGCAAACGAAGACATTTCAATACTAGACTGAATTCAAAGACGAAATGTGATAGATAAAAGATCAAGATAAGATCAAAATAGAAGACTGAATTATACCTGATAACTGTTGTTATAGGTGAACTCAACAAGATGGAGATGATCTTCCCAAGATCCTCCATAATCCAGAACACAAGCCCAAAGAAGATCCTTGAGAATCTGATTCACTCTTTCTGTTTGACCGTCGGTCTGTGGAAGGTAAGCAGTGCACAGATTCAGATGAGTATCCAAAGATTTCTGAAAAGCTTTCCAAAACCGACTGGTGAAAATAGGATCCCAATCACAAACAATGCTGATAGGAACACCATGGAGACGAACAATACCCCTCATATAAATCTCACCCAGACTGGAAGCAGAGCGGGTAGATTTGACCGGAATGAAATGAGCTGATTTGGTCAATCTATCCACAATAACCCAGATGCTCTCGTTACCCCTCCAAGTCCTCGGTAAACCATCAATAAAATCCATGGAAACCTGTTCCCATTTCCAATTGGGAACCTCCAGGGGTTGCAATAAACCAGGGGTCTTCTGACGATCTGCCTTGACTTGCTGACAAATCACACACCTACTAACAAAGATAAAGATATCTCGCCTTATTCCTCTCCACCAATAAAGCTTCTTCATATCCTGATACATCTTCGACACACCAGGATGAATAGAAAGTCAGGATCGATGATGTTCCCGAAGTAACTCCTGCCTCAAACCATCAACATTCGGGACACAAATCCGATTATTAATCCTCAAAATCCCTCTATCGTCGATCTGAGCTCCCCTACCGTCAAGACTACTACCACCAACCTTACTACAAACACTCTCCTTCATACGCCTAATCATCTCATCCTCATCCTGCTTAGCTATGATCCGATCCAAAAGAAGGAATGAAGAAACAACAAGCTGACACAATATAGCCTTCTTTCGACTCAAAGCATCAGCTACAACATTAGCTTTCCCAAGGGTCAACATCATAAGAAGCAAGGAACTCAAGCCACCTAACTTTCCGCTGATTCAAATCCTTTTGGGTGAAGATATACTTAAAGACCGATGATCAGTGAAGAGCTCAAACTTAGCACCCAAAAGATGATGCGTCCAAAGCTTCAAAGCAAAGACTACAGCAAGCAATTCTAGATCATGAGCTGCATAATTGGCATGATAGGTCTTTAGCTGGCGACTAGCATAAGCAATCATCTTCCCATCTCGCATCAGAACAGCTCCCAAACCCTCACGACAAGCATCAATATATACCGTTAATCCCTCATTTCCATTCGGAACGGTAAGCACTGGTGCGGAAGTAAGCTTACGCTTCACTTCATTGAATGCCGCTTTACATCTATCATCCCATATAAACTTAGCATTCTTGCGAGTCAAAGCAGTGAGAGGTGCAGAAATCCGAGAAAAGTTCTCAATGAATCTTCGATAGTAACCAGCAAGGCCCAGAAAACTACGAATATCAGTTGGAGTCCTAGGACTTTCCCAATCATTGATCGCAACGATCTTGGCTGGATCAACAGAAACTCCATTACTAGAAACAATATGCCCGAGAAATCGAACTTCATCTCTCGAGAAATGGCCTTTAGAGAATTTAGCCTTCAACTGATGATTACGAAGAGTCCCTAGAACATATTTCAAATGTGACTCATGCTCTTCCTTTGACTTGGAGAAGACAAGGATATCGTCAACGAAAAACACGATTCATCAAATCCATAAAGAAAGCAGGAGCATTAGTCAAACCAAAAGGCATAACTAACGATTCATAGAAACCATTCTCAGTACGGAAAGCAGTCTTTGTAATACTTTCCTCAGCAACTCTGAGCTGGTGGAAACCTGTGGCAAGATCAAGCTGAGAGAAAATAGTAGCTCCATAGAACTGATCAAACATATCATTAATGCTAGGAATTGGATATCTGTTTCTCATAGTGAGCTTGTTCAGCTCCCTATAATCAACGCACATCCGGAGAGAACCATCGGACTTGGTGAAAAAAACCACTACTGCTCCCTATTCTGAATGGCTAAGTCTGATCAGACCCTTAGAGAACAAGTCCTGAATTTGCTTCCTTAACTCAACCTTCTCACGGGCTGCCATTCTTCTAGGTGGAAGAACTACAGGTCGAGCTCCAAGAAAAAGGTCAATACGAAAATCAATTTCCCGCTTAGGAGATAAAGAAGTGACTTCACCAAATACATCGGGATAGAGTTTGACCACATGAGTCGAGTCAAGATCACCAGGAGAAAAATCAAGAGAATAAATAAAGCTGCCAGCAAAATCCTGGGGCAAACTACACTGAATCACTAAATAATTACCAAGATCATCCATAAGAGAAAAAGTTCAGGAACTACAAGAGATAAAGGCATCATGCCTTTTCGGCCAATCTCCCCCAAGCAATAGATCAAAAGCATCAAAAACCAGAACATAAAAATCACCACTGAAATAGTGATCAAAAGAGAGAAGCTTCACTTGCTTACAAATCCTACTAAGATTCACAGGACCATTAATAGAATTTAAAACACACAAAGGCACGGAAGCAAATTCGGGCAAAAGATGATGCTCAAATTTATTACAGAGATCCAAAGAAATAAAGCTATGGGTAGCTCCAGTATCGAATAAAACACGAACAGGAGATTTAAATAAAGTAAAAGTGCCTTGAAGTGTACCTTGGTTGTCACTAGGAGCAGGAGCAGGCACATGTGAGGGTGCAGGAGGTGGACCTGGTTCAGGTGCAGAAGTAACAGCCAAAATACTTGATGACTTGCCTTTCTGCTGAGTAGGGCAATTCTTCTTGTAATGGCCAGGCTGTAGACAAATGTGACAGAGATCGCGCCTGGTCAGCTGAGCTGGAGGAATAGCAGCACCACCCAAAGTAGGATAGCTATTAGCGTAGTGTCCCTTCTGGTCACATCAATAGCAAGTAATGGAAGATAGGTCGATCTACTGCCTCTGAGATGAAGAAGATGATCCCAACCCAGGAGTCTTGTTCTGGTTCTTCTTATGGTGAAAGTTGGGCTTTCTCTTCTTCGGATTGCCATAAGAAGACTAAGATGAAGCAGACCGAGAAGCTGGAGGATCCCTAGAGGTAGGATTCTCATATCTAATGGCCATGTCCATCAGAGTGGTGAAATGGCTATGCACATGAGCGACGAGACGATCAAAGTACTCCGATCGGGCACCAGCAATGAACTTCTCATTTTTCTTGAGTGGAGTGTCAATCAGATTGAGGCCAAACTTAAAAAGTTCATTGAACTTCCTCTTTTATTCAACAAAATACATATCACCTTGCTTCAAATCCATGAATTCTCGATACAGCTGAGATTTTCCTGCCTCGGGCAACCATTTCACAAGAAAAGCATCCCTAAAGCACGATAAAGAGCATAAGACAGATTTCAAAAAGAGAAACTGACAGGAGATGATACCTAAATTGTTCTCAAGAAATGTCAGCCTTAGCGGTGTGAGCTGTGACAGTCTCCCACCAATCCAAAGCTGCTCCCTTCAATTGCCAAGCTGCCAACTGTCGTTGCTGGGCATTAGTGATCTCTAGACCGGAGAAGATTCTCTCCAAATCCTTCAAACACTGTTGAGTGTAACATCCCAGTATTTTCAACCATTCGCATCCACACATGTCGAACTTGAATTGTTCAAAATACCGCGTTGTAAAAATAAATTTGACAAATCTCAGAATATACAGTAAATAAATAATCACAGAATCATAGACACAGAATCAGAATACTTACAGCGGAATTTAAAAATAACTTAGTGGTTCATGAAGCCACTATTAATAGTCTCAAAACAGATAAGATTTTACATAGTCTTTAAAGCCAAATATAGTTGCATCAATAATAGAAAATCCCAATATCCAATAGTCTTGATTTCATACTTAAGATAAAGAACTGAAAGGAAGTTTGCCAGTAGCTTGAAAGATCTACGGAAGTCCTATCTCTGGAATGAAAGTTGTACTGCAACTCAGGCTGACCCGAGCGTAAAATAAAACATAAACACTCGAGTCAGGACATACATACTTATATAGTGTAAGCTAATTCAAGTGTACTGTAATATAAAGCAAGTAACTTAAAGGATGCTTGAGACCGCATATCCTCTAAGGATCCGTTAAACTATTTACTATGTAGTAATATTCGCTATTATAATAATGTCTATTAGTAAAATAAACTTACTTTTAAATAGCGTTAAGGCTTTACATTTTCCACCTTAACACATAATATATTCCCATAGTCTATACAGTACCGTAATCTCCCCCGGAATGGGCGTCGTCAGAGGGCACTCCATAGGTATGGTACAAAACCAAAATCGTATAAGGCTCGCTATGGTAGGTGACACGGCACAACTAGGCAATGTCAGGGTAGATATACCAATTACGCATCCGTGCCGATGGAAACGCGTTGCGCGCAGCTACCGCCCACCTCGAACAACACTCCCAAATCAAATGTGCGCACCAAAACAATCACAAAAGTAATAGAATGGCATACGAAGAAGTGCGTCCGATCAGAGGTGCTACCTCATTAATCCGAGAATCGCTCCTGTTTTAGCCACCTTATGCCAACTCACGGGAGTCGGGTCCACGTGTTTACCTTAAAGGAAACGTCACCACCATCCTACTTCATTCTAGAATCTCCACCATGTACACGGTTATTAAAGTGGTTTCGGTATCGACAGAGAGTATGTCAGGTATCCGATCCCGGTCTCTTTAACAACCATACGTTATTATAACCCGTGGTTACAACTTTTAAAATGGTATTTATACTTTAATAATCAAAATAAATTTCAAATACCTTTCAACATCAAAATATCATTTCAACATCATTTATTTAAACATCAGTCATTTTATTTCATATAAAATACCATTTAAATCTATTCAATTTATTTAGGAATTAATTGCCTTTCAACTCACATTTAAAAGTTAAATTCTTCCATTTAAAACCATTTAAAGTCAATTCCTTATTCTTATTTATTCATATTATATTCCAAAATTTAAGCCTTTTTTCCAAAGATTATTTCCATAAATTTTATTAAAACAATCAAAATTCAGTTTCCGTAGCACTTATAAAATGCTACCTAAAGTTATAGGTTAAAACAGTCTATTTACAAAAGACAGCATTTAAGTGCTGTAATTTATTAACTTAACCATTAATTTTTAAATTCCCAAAATAAAACTTAATATCAATTATTTTACTTAACTAAAATCTCACTTTTAACAAAAATTCAGAATTTTCCAAAATAATTTATACTCCAAAATTTTAAATAAACATTCATTTATTTAACATTTGACTCATTCAAAAATCATTATAAATAAATAAAAGAATCCTTTAAATACATTTAAACCATAAAATTATAAACTTTCTATTTAAATTTTTTTTTAAAACATTTCATAAAAATATTATATAAACCACGGGTCTGTATATAGTTTTCTAGCCTAGGTCAAGTAAGACGGATATACATCATTTCAATCCGCAATTTAGAAAAACCCCGGGTTCTATCATTTCAAACCCGCAATCCCAAGTTAAATATTTAAAATTAAACAATTAAATAAATAAATGAATAAATAATTATCGTATAGGCCTATCATTTCAGCCTATAACGATCTCAAATTTACAGGGAACTTGCAGTGATGATTTAACAGTAAATAGCATTAAATAGTATAACTGAAATAATATTACAATAAATAAACAACTGACGATGTGTCAATTTATAATGGGGTTTAACATCATACGTTATATCACAGGCAGATAAAATTTAATAAAATAAATTACAATTACACTTGTGATAAATTCACAGATATATAGTTATGTTTGTCTGGTGAGAAATACTCACCTGAATGCTGCAGAAAGTTTGATTTCCAACGATGGTAACACTTGGAAAAAAGAAAACGCACAGAAGCACGATCAAACTGATGTAGAGGCTGCGACCAGATTTATATTTTGAAAAGGGAACGAATCAAAACTAAGAAAATTTTTAACTCGAAATTCTCAAAACAAAAGGGAACGAATGGAAATAAATTCGCCCCATAGGCTCGACTACTCCACCACACGGTTAGACTACGTTCTCAAAGCTCGGTTCAAAAATTTGCCCGTTACTTACTTTCACCCCTTTTTATTTCTACAAGTGTCGGCAACACTAATAATTTGAATCTAATTCTCGGCATCATAAAAGAATTTTATGCGCATAACGTTGATAATACATATACACTCACAATACTAATTATATGAACACTTCTTCACTAGTACAAAAACCCTCCTACAGCCGATTCTTATATTTGCTTATTCAATTATTATTATTAATTATTTTCCTTCTCTAACTACTGTTGCAACCCCAACTTATTACAAAATCCAACTAGATGGCCGCCTCACTGTGTTTTCATTCTTCAAAATACAAAGTGAATTTGCAACCTAGTTTGGACACTTATGACCCACACGCATACTTTCTCCTCCATTCATATATTTTTTATTCTACTCTATTGTATTTTGGGTAAAGTTTAAATTTTATTTCTAAAATAAATTTGTCAAATTCACTACTGAAAATCTTGAAGGATGGCTAGATGACATAAAACCTTAGTTATCAGTTTATGAAACATTTTCGTGCAATTTTATTTGGAGGAGAGGCTGACATCAGTGGTAAAGGAGGAGGGCAGGGATATAGTGGTGAAGGAGGAGTCATAGCCTAAGGTGGTGGAGTTTTAAGCCTTTGCGTGAACAAGAAAAGAGAAAAAATGGAAATAAAGAAGAAGAAAGCAAAGGAGGAAGAAGGAAAAATATAAACATAGGCTATACCTGATGCTGCATGCGAGAAGAAGCTGAGATGAAATGAAAAATTATGTGAGGCTTGAATTTATAGGAGAATATTAGGTCGCTTTGTATGCAAGGAAATGGTGAATGAGATCAGGGAACAAATATATGCAGAGGTTATTGATTTTTCCAGAGGAGATTTTTTTTCCGTGAATTAAGTGTAGATAAATGGTAAGGCAGGATAAATTTCGAAGCTAAAATGCGCATTCTTTTTGATTTCTTCTCAGAGTATATTTGCGTGATTTAAGGTGAACAAAAATAGGAAGGAAATAAAATTTTAAATTAACTGCATGGTGGCTTGGATGTACACAAAGAAACAGACAGGAATATTAGGCAACATTTGTACACGTTTCTTTTCTCCTTTAAAAATTTTGGAAATAATTACGTTTATTAAAAAGAAGAAACGGTAAAGTTTTGGCAAAGATTTTATGACAAATTTAAACAGATATTGAATGCGTTGATAAATTTTTGGTAAAGATAAAATTTTGATTTGAACGTGTAAAAGAAGGAAGCTGCATGATTTGTTTCTTTTGAGATTTAGAAATTTTGTTCACACAGGTAAGGGATAAGTTGCTTCCGTTTAATGCTTATTACCAGAGCTAAAAATGAGATGCACATTTCCAGTATTTAAATGAAGGGAATATGGAAAAATATTTTGGAAGCAAGAGAAAACGAACGTGCATAAATTTACGCGCTTGATTATAGGAAAGAAAAGAGGCAAGAATTAATTGCTGAGAATGGTAAAAGGGAATTTCAGATTATATACCCATTTAATCTCTTCTTTATTCCTAACTATAATTAAATTTATTTCTCTCAATATATTTTTCTCATCTATGTCAAATATGTTTACACTTATTACAACTGTTTAAATTTATTCTTAGTTCCTTAACATCATTTTATATTGAAAATTATTCCATTACCCTTTTATTTTATTTACCTCTGTTAATCTTTTTATAACTGGAATTTAAGTGTATAACATTTATTATAACCACTCAAATTTTATTTATAAATCTTTTTATATTGTATATTATCCAATTACATTGTTAACTTCTGAAAATCAAAGTAAGTTATATTGAAATGAAATTGAGTATTATACAAACAAAACTTTCAAACTCAATTATCTCAAGTTGGAATCATTTATTCAAAAATTTGATTTTTTTTTAAATTGAAATTATTCCTCAAGATAAAATTTAATAATTAAATTTCTAATTCCCTTCAACCCATTTAGAGATAAATAAATATATGTACATAATATGTCAAATCAAATTTAAATCATATATATCTATATATTATAAATCAAGTCATATTTAGAGATTCAAATCAATTAAATTCTCAAGGTAACACTGTAGCAAGACTACATAATGGTCTTTTCACTTCGAAACTCGAAAATGAATGTCGATGATGTTGCTGTCATCACCGAAATTATTTCCTAGCGACAAAGAGAAGAGCACTGATTTTTAAACCTTTAAAATTCTTTGGAAACAAATTTTTATTCGAAAATAATTTAAATAATATATCCTTTTAAAATTATAAACACAAGGTTTGAAACCATCGGAAATTGAATTCTCAAGTTCTTGTTTTAAATTCATTTCTATTTCCAAATAAATTTATAACCATTGTTTATATTCAATTATTTATATTAGACAAAACACATGGTTTACAAAACCATAAATAAAATCAAAACTATTATCTCTTGACAACTAGTTAAATTAATTATAAAATTTTAAGTAACAACGTTTAATGCAATGTAAGTAATGCCAATTTAAGTCAATAATAAGGAACTGAGATGAATTCAAATTTTGTAACGTATATTATAAATTACCTGCTTATTTGTTAATGAGATTAGAATTGGTAATAAGTGATAATAAAATAAATGTTACACTAATGGGAAATGAAGTAACATTCGTAAATGTTGAGTAATTGTAGGGTCGTATTTATTATAAGCGTTACTTTAAAATTTATGTTTAATTGTGAAATTTATACAAGATAGAAATTTGAGTAATGAAAAAGATATGTAACTAAGAAATAAATTCACAAAGAAATTTTAGTTATAATTAATATATTTGGCAACAAAATAATAAACGTAGTGAATTCCAAATTAGTATAAGAAATTGCAAAGTTTTAAATTGATTGGAAATTTTAGAATTAGGAATGGATTAAAGGTTATTGAATTAAAACAGGTAATCAATTGCAATAAAAATTCAAATTGTATGTTACGTTAAGATAAATTTAATGTTATGCAATTGAGGTAAAGAATTGGGTAAAATGTTAAGTTATCTGGATATATACCAAAATAAATGGTACCCATGATGATAATATGATAAATAGTGAATATAAAATAAATGGGAATCGGAATTTATTTATTTATTTACAATTGGAGTATAGAGTCTAACAATTGAAATTAATTGAAATTAAATGAGATTGAATATAGTTAAATAATTCGTTATTTGAAATATAGATAATATGAGAAATCTGTGTGATAGTTTGGAATCCAACATTTAATTCATCTATTTGACAGGAATGAATGGAATACTAATTAATTTATTTAACAAAACGAAATTTTAGGATATTATTTATAATTTGTGAATTTAATGAAATTAAGGATTTATATTGAAATTTATAAATTTACCTTCTTTAATTTGACATCTAAACTTGTTGGAATTTTGTAATGATTATGAATTTTTAAAAGTGATAAAATGGGTCAATTTTAGAATCTAAATATAAAATTGGATTTTATTTATTTATTTTAAATATATTTAATTAATAGGAAAATTGCCATTTCGGCCACTGACTCGGATTTCGACGAAATCAGTTTCATCGGATCCGTAACGGTGAATTATAATAGTGTTTCAAGTTTCGTAGCGATCAGACTTATCGTTTGATCGTACGGACTCGAAACGACTTGAAATTTATGCATTTGAAATTAATTTGAAAATATTGTTTTTAACATAACTTCTTCATACGATGGAATTTGGGCTTAAAACTTGTTCCATCGTGTTTAAAATATTTTAAAACATCTATTTTGATATATGGGATGATTCATTTTCGTTCCGGAGCCGAAACGGACTTTTCAGGAGCATTTTTGTTATTCAAACAAATTGACTTGAACAGTAACCTACGAAAATGATGGAACTAGGCTTCAAAACCAATAACATTTCATTCAGAAGGCCTTTTTATGTTAGGATCGCCTGTCAGCGCGCTTAAATTGGACTCTAGCCCATTTTTGACGTTAAACTCTATAAATTCGCACGCAAATCGAGACAGTTTTATTATTATTTTATTTCAGAAACCCTAATTCTATACCATGGCCGCCACTTATTCAATGGCCAAAAATTGCTTATCTTCTTTCCTCAATATCTTTCAATCCGTTCAACGAAATCGAAAAATTCCAAAAGCAAAGTTGTAGATCTCGACGAGCTCTTCAAATCCATATGGTTGATCTATGTTATTGGACCACGGATTCGCCAGAATCTGGCTTAGAAGCATGGACGTATTTTCTTGGATTGCGTGCAAACGGTAGCGAGTGGTGATGTGAAACTTGGTCCGTAGGCGGCTCTCAAGGTGGCGCACACACTGGTAGTCGCTGATCGAACTTTACATGTCTCGAGTTGCATGCGCATGGAAGAAAGTGGCGCGTGAGTTGAAGCTTGCGTGAGTTACTGGAGCTAAATTTGGTGAAGAATGTGATGACGTGGCGAGTTTTAGGTTAGTTTTATTTTTAATTTAATTTGTGTCAAACGATGTAAATCAAATAACTTTTGCGCACGAACTCCGTTTCACATGATTTTTTGTTTGTTAGGATCGTAATAAAATTCCAGATGCGTTGACGCTGGTTTGGACAGATTTGGAGACCGTCGAATTTTTGGGTTTAAATTGGATTTAAATTCGACTTAAATTCAAAAGATGAGTGTTTTAACCCACTCACAACTTCTAAAATTTCTTATGTTTGTTAAATTGATTTTAGATATGAGTAGAAATTTATTTGTGACTGTTTGGCATGTTTTATTCATTATCTCTGTTAAATCGCATTTATTTAATATAACTGTTAATTAAGTTTATTATTGCATATAAATTGACAGTAAAAATTTATTTATTTGCATATAGACTGATAGTTAAATAGTTAATAAATTTATTTTGAATATAAACTGTTAGTTAATAACTGTCATTTATTTCCTGTTATATTGTATATGCCATATATATTGATGCTTGTTTAAATTGATGATGATTGAAATAAATTGATGATGATTGAAATAAATTGGTTGATGTTTGATATTGGATGAATGGATGATGTGTTCTATCTTATATGAACTGCAAGTTATCATGCATTTTCATTTCATTCGGGATTGCGGTTTGAAATGATATACAACCGCATTTTTATTTTTAAATTGCGGATTGAAATGATAAATATCCGTATCACTTGACCATAGGATAGAAAATTTTGTACAGGCATCGCAGTATATATAGAAAAATTATTTTTGAAATGATTTTTATATGGTTTGGAAAGGATACGGTTAATAATTATATATTTTGATATTATATAAAATCTTATTCTATACATACATCTATAGTTAAAGTATTGAAGTTAAGCTATGTATAGATTTGTTAAATAAAATAAATAAGTTGAATAATGGAGTTTGATTATTTATATTATATGGTTAAGTACATGTTAAGATATTGAAATATATAAATTTTAAAGGATTTAAATTAATTAAGGTTGGGAGTTAAATTGGAAAATTTATTTGGAATTGAGCTTAATTAAGAAGTTAACTTCATAAGTGTAGGATCTAGATTAACCCTAGAGGGGGGGGGGTGAATAGGGTTATAGCAAATTTTCTTGATTTCAACGTAAAAACAAACTGCAGAAATAAATATGCTGAAAAGTAAATCACACACATAATTTACCCATCTTCGGCAACCCCTGCCTACTTCTGCATTCCCAGATTTCTATTAGAATTAAACAGTATCCCGCTTACAAACACTCTACTAGACTCGCAAACCCTTGCTCCCGCTCACAAACACTCTACTAGACTCGCACCCCCTGCTCCGCCTATAGAGTTTTGCTTACTCGCAAACTCTACTCCGCCTATAGAGTTTTGCAAACTCGCACACCCTGCTCACTGAACTAATTCCAACTAGACAATCTGACACTACCTACAACCTAGGTGGTGATTTACAAATTTTTTGACTCGAAAAATAAAAACAGACTTCAAAAATTAAAACCAGGAGTAAAAATTAAAATACAAACTTGACTCCATAATTTTTTGCTCAAATAAAATAACCCCCTTTTATAAAACCCTAAATAAAATTAAATTCCCTTTATAATAAACAAGGCCGGCTCTTATGTTTTCTTCCACCCGATCCACTTCTCTTGCTTTGAGAAAATGATGGCGGTCGATCCTCTTTCTGAAATTAGGGCATCGTTACCTTTCCCTTTGCTACTGTAAAATTGCGGCTTTGTATCTTCGATCCAAATTGGGGCTTTTCTGGAGCACGCTTATGTTGATTCTCTGGTTTGCTTTGCTCCTCTGTTGATCGAGCTCGTTGTTGCTTCGGTATGTAATTTCTTTCGTTGCTTGGTTTAATGATTGCTTCAATTTTAACTCGATGCCTATGATGATCTTTTGGGTGTGGTATTTATATGAATTCGAGATACTTGAATCAATTCGATACTGTCCTAATTTGTGCTTTCCTGATATGCTTTTAACTTGTTGCACACGGCTTTAGCTTGAGAATGTTCGATTTTCTTGTGTCAAACGGCAGAAACTTTCCTCTTTTATTTGCTTTGATTTGTCAAAAATGCGTACTTGAATTTTTAACATGGTCAACACAGTATTGTTGAATTTCGTGGTCATCACGTCTTCGTCTCTGGCCATCTTCTCCGGTCGGTTTAACATGAACTTCACTTGAGCATTTTCTCATTGGAGTTTGTACTTGCACATTGGTGCATCTCTGCACTGTTGATTAGTTCTTGTTAATCATGTTGCATGCAGTGTTGCATTGACATGTGCATTTGGTCTGCATTTGTGTATATTCTCGAGTTACTGTCTTTGTGTACTTCCCATTCATGTGTGTCTGTTGCATTTGAACTGGATTGATTTCATGTTCATGTGTGTCTTCCCATTCGCTGTTGCCTGGTTTAATTGCTTGGTACATTCCTGTAGCTCCATCTTGACTTGGGCTGTTGATTCATCTCTCTGCATTTGGTCTGATTACTTGTGGTCTTTGACATGTCATCTGAATTGTTCTCAGCTGCATTGTTGTGTTTGCCTGTTGCACTCTAGTTTCATTTTGTTGTACACTACTCTTCATTCACTTCAGCATTCTTCACTGTTGTATATGTTGATTCCTTTACTGCTGTTGCATGCACTCTTATGCTGTTTGCTTGCATTACTGATCATGGTAGTCTGATCATTGATTTCTGTATATTTGGGCTTCACTGAATTTGTTATTGCGCTTTCTCGTTTGTACTGCTTCACCATGTCACTTGAGGTCTTGCAGTTGGTTTATTGATGCATTCATGTCTGCTTTGTATCATTCATGCAGTCTTGTCTTAGTTGAGTTTGTTGTGCACTTGCTTGAGTTTCACTGCCATACTTGGTCGTGCTGTAGTCTTCAAGCATGTTGCTGTTGGGTTGTAGTTTGCATTATGTTGGTCGAGCTTGCATTTGTTACAGTATTCATTGAGCTGAATATCATGGTGTTCTGTTCACCCATTACTCCACTGTTCTTTGTATTTACTTGATTGTTGCAGTCCATGTTGCTGTGTTGATCACTTAATTGTGTAACTTGTGGTTTCATTGCTGCACTCGAGTTTTGTTACTTGAGCTGCTTTGTTGAGTTCCATTTGACTTGACTGTACTTGTACAACTTCATTGTGGCTTGTACATGCTGTATTGTCTGGACTTGTTATTGCACAATTACTTACTTTGTGCATTGAGCATTGCATTTGTGATCTGATGCAGTTTTGACTTGTGGAAGCTTTGCATTCTTCATGTTGCCTTGTGTTGAACCCAGTTTTAAAAAATCGGGTTTGACCTTGTGCTAATGACGTGATTTCATTTATATTGCACCTGAGTTGAACCTGTCTTTATATTTGGGTTTAACCTTGTGCACACCTGTCCCTGTAGCATCATCAAGTGTATATATCTATGTGCACGACCTTGTGGCATGTACAGTGATACACTGTGCATGTCACACTGTTCGTGTGTGATGAATTCAAATGTAAATGATGACGAACAACCCAAATAACCGAGGCAAATCATATTTTAAAAAATCATATTTTATTTTATATTGCAGAAATATTTCTTTTTCAATTTTACCGCGTTAGTGAATATTTTTGCAGATTGCTCAAATGCTGGATTCAAACTGGAATGCAGTTGAAGACAAAATACGAGTGTGAGTGATATGTAGTGAGGTTATCTGTACATATGAAATCGTGATGTATTCAAAATTGTATATGTATAGTGAGAGCATGAATTTGTACTATTCAAGATTGTAATAAATATTTGTTTGAATAAAATTTCTGTTTGAATTCAAATTCCATTCAAATTCTGTGTAATATATTTTATTCAACAAATATTTATTTAATCTATGAAAAACAAAATAGTACATTAACAAATATTATGTATAGTGAGAGCATGAATTTGTACTATTCAAGATTGTAATAAATATTTGTTTGAATAAAATTTCTGTTTGAATTCAAATTCTGTGTAATATATTTTATTCAACAAATATTTATTTAATCTATGAAAAACAAAATAGTACATTAACAAATACATTTAAACAAATATATATATATGTTTATTATCATCAAACAAAAATCATATAAGCGCAAAGCGCATATTCAACATTCTCCCCCTTTTGATGATAACAAACATATATTTAAGATTTTGACTGTGTTAAATGTATTTGACCAATGATATACTCTAATTGCTCCTCCTATTTAAATGCTTCCTCTCTACATTATGCTCCCCCTACATATATGCATACAAATAGAAATATATAAATGAGCCTAGATGCAAATGGAAAATTATTTGACCTTTGCTTGATTCTATTTGACAAAATCTTAACTTTTCTCTCCCCCTTTTGTTATCAGCAAAAGAATAATAGTGTTAGAGAAAAACAGAGGTAAAGTGATTAATATTAATCCAACATTAAAACTCTAATTGAATATAAATATTAAACTCCAATAAGAATCAAACAAAAATCATAACGACCCTTGTTAGGCGCATATTCCACTTTTAGAAATGATGGAAATGAAATTCTCATATAAAATCATACAGTTGTATCTTCTTGTGTTACATTTATATCAGGAATTTGAATATCTACTAATCATACATAACCGTTAGGACTTTTAAATGAGATTAGTAGTATTCGAATTTAATTTTAAAAATGAAATCAAGTATCTTCTAACCTCGCATGACCGTGAGGACTTTTAAATGGGATTAGAATCAACTTGTCTATTTAATCAATCAATTTTGATATGCATTCCATGCATGCATAACTGTGAGGACTTTTAAATGAGCATGGAAGCACATAATCAAAAATCCAGGTAATTCACCCATGCATAACCGTGAGGACTTTTAAATGAGAGTGAATACTTTGGATATTTATTTATTTTTAAAAAAATGTGAAATGAAAAACAAATGATTTCTGATTATAGTACCACATATCGACAAATTATATTTAAGATTTGATAATGGTCGATAGAAATATGATAGCTATATGAATGGTCATGGAATCTTTACCCAACAAAAGTTTTATAACTCTTGTTTAAATTCCTAAAGAAATTTTCCAAATATATTCTCTTGAGTAATGTATGTTAATTATCAACACTTATCATCTTTTCAATTACTATTTATCTTTTCGATAATCAGCAGGAAGTCGGATTAGTCAAAATTTGTCATTTAAAATCAATAAAAATGACTAATCTGAAAATATGGAAAACAAATTATTTTCTCGAGGGGGTTATATGAAAAAAATTCTTCTTTTTGAAAATTATTTCAAGTGAAAAATATGCAGATATTTTCTTTGAAAAACGATGTAGCAAATGAATGTTTCAAAAATTAATCACGTTCCACTAGTAATTTTTCTTTCAACTAGATTACCAGTATGATTTGCATTTGAATTTCTTTTTCACCCCAAAATATCACTAACTTGATAAACAAGACCATGAAAATGTGCATAAGAAACTCAAACTCAATTTTGAACAGTGAACAAGTCAGAAAAAAAACATCATCTTTTCAACATCTCAAAATTGGCTGATTTCATTCAGAATATGGTGCAGAATATTACATTTAATATACCTTCACCTGTTTTACCTTTACGATAATTTTTCGTGGTTGCCCATTGTGATTCTGTCAGCTTTGTACTAGGCCAAGGAACTTTGCTTTGTTGCCCGTTGTGTTTCTGGAACAGCCAAAATCCAGAGAACACTGTTGTTGTTCCTTAGCCTGCCACCATACCTACACGGTGAAAGATTTTTGTGACCTATTTATAGGTCCATGATTGTTAGTGGCTGAAATATTGTGAATAAACAAACCTTTTGGAACCCAAACTTGTTTAGTCCTTTCATTCTTGTTCCAATAGACATGAAATTTTTTTGTAGAATTCTTAGGAACCCAAACTTGTATAAATTTTGTGTTCTTGTTCCTATGACTACAATTTTCAACACGATGTCCAATTATTTCACATCTACCAAAGACACTCTTACCTTTTGCATTATCCTCAACTTGTGTTTTCCCAAAACCTAATCCTTTTCCGTTGTTAGCAAAAATTTGATTTCCCAATAACACGTTGAATGATTTTTCTCCTCTTGAAAAGTTATTCAGAGATTTCTCAAGATTTTGGACTTTGGTTTTTAGGGTTGTGTTTTCAGTGACAAATGAGGTGCATCTATTTATAAAATCCTTTTTCCTAGTGTCAATGGTTTCCTTAAGACTCAAGTTTTCTTTTTCAAGATTCTCAAAGCTATTCTTAAGTCTTGATAATTCCGAATCTAAAATTTCACATTTTTTACATTCTAGGTTATGAATATTTTCAAGTTCAGTTTCTAACCTAAAATTTTTACGAGCAAGTTCTCTCCTATCGGATTTCAGTTTTTCAATTTTAGATTCAAGAGTATCAACTACTTTAGTAAGGTCAAGACACATAAAAACAAGTTCTTTATAAGTATAGTCACCTCCCTCGTTAGATTCCTCTGAGCTTGCTTCTGAATCTGATTTTGCCACAAGACACAAGTCAGCCTCCTCTGAGCCACTATTCGAGACTTCCTCTCCTTCTTCATCATCCCAAGTTGTTGCAAAAGCCTTTTTCTTCTTTTTCTTTCCTTTGTTGTATTTGAGAAGTGGGGATTCTTGTTTGAAGTGGCCAAGCTTGTTGCAGTTATAGCACGTCAGTTCATTATCAGAATTGTCAGAATCTTTTGACCTATTACCCTTTGTTTTCTTCTTGCGTGGCTTGAATCTTGACCATTTTCCAAGATTATTGACAGCCATTGCAAGCTCTTCAATTGGATCTTCTTCTTCTATATCGCTCTCTTCTTTGCTCTTTAAGGCAATCGTCTTCTTCTTTGGTTCAGAGTTGTTGCGTTCCTCCTTTGCTTTTAGCTCAAGCTCATATGTCATCAAGTTGCCAATCAACTCCTCCATGCTTAGTTTACTCAGATCTTTCGATTCTTGTATTGCCGTGACTTTTGCCTCAAAGCTCATCGGTAAGACTCGTAGCACTTTCCTCACAAGCTCTACCTCAGTGAATACCTTCCAAAGCGCTCTAGCATTGTACAACAAAGTTGAAAAGCGTCCAAACATGTCCTTTATGCTCTCGCCTTTGTCCATCACAAAGTTCTCGTATTCATTGCTGAATAGGGCTAGACGAGACTCCTTGACTTGAGAAGTTCCTTCATGTGTCACCTCCAAGGTATGCCAAATTTCTTGTGCAGTTTTACAATGAGAAATTCTATTAAATTCAGTTTTATCAAGAGCACAGATCAAAGCATTCATGGCTTTAGCATTTGTAGTTTTCAATCTCTTATCGTTAGCATCCCACCTGTCCTTAGGTTTAGGAATCTCAGTATCACCAATAGTTATAATGGGAGATTTATCACCGGTTTCAATAATATCCCAAACATCATAATCAACCGAGCTAAGATAAATGCCCATCCTAACTTTCCAATAAGCATAATCATTCCCATTAAACATGGGTGGCCTAACAATAGATTTCCCCTCAGAAAAAGCACTATTTTACGAATTCAGGACTCTAGAGAAAAAGAAAAATACCGGGCTCTGATACCACTTGTAGGATCTAGATTAACCCTAGAAGGGGGGTGAATAGGGTTATAGCAAATTTTCTCGATTTCGACGTAAAAACAAACTGCAGAAATAAATATGCTGAAAAGTAAATCACACACATAATTTACCCATCTTCGGCAACCCCTGCCTACTGCTGCATTCCCAGATTTCTATTAGAATTAAACAGTATCTCGCTTACAAACACTCTACTAGACTCGCAAACCCTTACTCCCGCTCACAAACACTCTACTAGACTCGCACCCCCTGCTCCGCCTATAGAGTTTTGCTTACTCGCAAACTCTGCTCCGCCTATAGAGTTTTGCAAACTCGCACACCCTGCTCACTGAACTAATTCTAACTAGACAATCTGACACTACCTACAACCTAGGTGGTGATTTACAAATTCTTTGACTCGAAAAAGAAAAACAGACTTCAAAAATCAAACCAGGAGCAAAAATTAAAATACAAACTTGACTCCATAATTTTTTGCTCAAATAAAATAACCCCCCTTTTATAAAACCCTAAATAAAATTAAATTCCCTTTATAATAAACAAGGCCGGCTCTTATGTTTTCTTCCACCCGATCCACTTCTCTTGCTTTGAGAAAATGATGGCGGTCGTTCCTCTTTCTGAAATTAGGGCATCGTACTCTTTTCCTTTGCTACTGTAAAATTGCGGCTTTGTATCTTCGATCCAAATTGGGGCTTTTCTGGAGCACGCTTATGTTGATTCTCTGGTTTGCTTTGCTCCTCTGTTGATCGAGCTCGTTGTTGCTTCGGTATGTAATTTCTTTCATTGCTTGGTTTAATGATTGCTTCAATTTTGACTCGATGCCTATGATGATCTTTTGGGTGTGGTATTTATATGAATTCGAGATACTTGAATCAATTCCATACTGTCCTAATTTGTGCTTTCCTGATATACTTTTAACTTGTTGCGCACGGCTTTAGCTTGAGAACGTTCGATTTTCTTGCGTCAAACGGCAGAAACTTTCCTCTTTTGTTTGCTTTGACTTTTTCAAAAATGCGTACTTGAATTTTTAACATGGTCAACACAGTATTGTTGAATTTCGTGGTCATCACGTCTTCGTCTCTGGCCATCTTCTCTGGTCGGGTTAACATGAACTTCACTTGAGCATTTTCTCATTGGAGTTTGTACTTGCACATTGGTGCATCTCTGCACTGTTGATTAGTTCTTGTTAATCATGTTGCATGCAGTGTTGCATTGACATGTGCATTTGGTCTGCATTTGTGTATATTCTCGAGTTACTGTCTTTGTGTTCTTCTCATTCATGTGTGTCTGTTGCATTTGAACTTGATTGATTTCATGTTCATGTGTGTCTTCCCATTCACTGTTGCCTGGTTTAATTGCTTGGTACATTCCTGTAGCTCCATCTTGACTTGGGCTGTTGATTCATCTCTCTGCATTTGGTCTGATTACTTGTGGTCTTTGACATGTCATCTGAATTGTTCTCAGCTGCATTGTTGTGTTTGCCTGTTGCACTCTAGTTTCATTTTGTTGTACACTACTCTTCATTCACTTCAGCATTCTTCACTGTTGTATATGTTGATTCCTTTACTGCTGTTGCATGCACTCATATGCTATTTGCTTGCATTACTGATCATGGTAGTCTGATCATTGATTTCTGTATATTTGGGCTTCACTGAATTTGTTATTGCACTTGCTCTTTTGTACTGCTTCACCATGTCACTTGAGGTCTTGCAGTTGGTTTATTGATGCGTTCATGTATGCTTTGTATCATTCATGCAGTCTTGTCTTGGTTGAGTTTGTTGTGCACTTGCTTGAGTTTCACTGCCATACTTGGTCGTGCTGTAGTCTTCAAGCATGTTGCTGTTGGGTTGTAGTTTGCATTATGTTGGTCGAGCTTGCATTTGTTACAGTATTCATTGAGCTGAATATCATGGTGTTCTGTTCACCCATTACTCCACTGTTCTTTGTATTTACTTGATTGTTGCAGTCCATGTTGCTGTGTTGATCACTTGATTGTGTAACTTGTGGTTTCATTGTTGCACTCGAGTTTTGTTACTTGAGCTGCTTTGTTGAGTTCCATTTGACTTGACTGTACTTGTACAACTTCATTGTGGCTTGTATATGCTGTATTGTCTGGACTTGTTGTTGCACAATTACTTACTTTGTGCATTGAGCATTGCATTTGTGATCTGATGCAGTTTTGACTTGTCGAAGCTTTGCATTCTTCATGTTGCCTTGTGTTGAACCCAGTTTTAAAAACTCGGGTTTGACCTTGTGCTAATGACGTGATTTCATTTATATTGCACCTGAGTTAAACATGTCTTTATATTTGGGTTTGACCTTGTGCACACCTGTCCCTATAGCATCATCAAGTGTATATATCTATGTGCACGGCCTTGTGGCATGTACAGTGATACACTGTGCATGTCACACTATTCGTGTGTGATGAATTCAAATGTAAATGATGATGAACAACCCAAATAACTGAGGCAAATCATATTTTCAAAAATCATATTTTATTTTATATTGCAGAAATATTCCTTTTTCAATTTTACTGCGTTAGTGAATATTTTTGCAGATTGCTCAGATGCTGGATTCAAACTGGAATGCAGTTGAAGACAAAATACGAGTATGAGTGATATGTAGTGAGGTTATCTGTACAGATGAAATCGTGATGTATTCAAAACTGTATATGTATAGTGAGAGCATGAATTTGTACTATTCAAGATTGTAATAAATATTTGTTTGAATAAAATTTCTGTTTGAATTCAAATTCCATTCAAATTCTGTGTAATATATTTTATTCAACAAATATTTATTTAATCTATGAAAAACAAAATAGTACATTAACAATACATTTAAACAAATATATATATGTTTATTATCATCAAACAAAAATCATATAATCACAAAGCACATATTCAACAATAATTTGATGTAAAATTTATTAACTTGAAATTTTAAAAAGGGTATGATATTTATAACTGAATTCTATTCAAGGTGAATTAAATGAATATTTCTAGCATAACAATTTAAGGAAATTTTCTTTTATAAGTAATTTGAGTTTTACTTAAATGATTACGGGTTTATTATGCAATAATTATTTCAAACTAAATAATAGGACTTTAAATTGTTGAATAGAAATTTCCAACCTTAGTTACAATTGTTCAATATTCAAAGTCAGAAATATATTGAAACTGAAGTGGTTTTTGAAACTGAAAGCGATTTCTAAATCTATGGATTTTGACTTAATTTTAAAAAAAAAAAATTGTAAGTCGTGGAAATTATTTTATTTTATAAAGTAAATTTAAATGCAAACTATTTTATTCTATATACCATTTGAATATCCAAACCATCCAAGTTTTTGAAGTTATGGTTTAAAGCTATGAATTTTCGAAGTATTATAGTTGGAAGTTATAATTTAATGTTTGGTTTCCAATTATTATAAGTTTGAAAACAATATGATTTTGGAAAAGAAATATATATTTTGAAATAAAATGATATTATATTAATTTGGGTTTTTATAAAAATAATATCAAATGAGTTTGTTTTGAAAAGGAAATGATATCCTATTTATGGGTTTAAAATGGATATTTTATTCTGGTTTTAAAGTATAAATTATTTTAAATGACCGCGGTGTTATAATAACGTTCGGTTGTTAAAGAGACCGGGATCGGAAGTTGTCATACTCTCTGCCAACTCCAAAACCCACTTTAACAACTGTGCACGTGGTGGAGATTCCAGAATGAAGTAGGATGGCGACGGTGTTTCCTGTAAGGTAAATACGTGGACCCAACTCCCGTCAGTTGGCATAAGGTGGCTAAAACAGGAGCGATCGACGGGTTAATGAGGTAGCACCTCTGATCGAACACTTCCCTTCGATACTATACTCTGACTTTGGATTGATTCGGTGGCCACCTTCATTTTTGATTTCTTTGATGTGGGGAGTTTGTTCGAGGTGGGCGGCAGCTGCGCGCTACGCGTTTCCATTGGCCCGGAAGCGTAATTGGTATATCTACCCTGGCATTGCCTAGTTGTGCTGTGTCACCTACCCTATCGCGCCTTGTACGAGTTTGGATTTCTCCCGTAGCCCGTGTGGTATCCTCTGGTGGCTTCCCGATTAGGAGGGACTATGATATTGGATGGACTACTGGGACTATTACGTGTTAAGGGATATATGGGTAACCCCTTAATGCTAAGAAAAAAGTAAGTTTATTTTACAATTAGACACTATTATAATAGCGCAATATACTGCATATTAAATAGTTTAACGGATCCTTAGGAGATGTAAACCCCGAGCATCTCTTGAGTTACTGCACTCATATTTATTTCTGTTAAATTTAACTTACATAAGATCTTTTAGTTCTGACTCGAGCGTTTGTCTTTTCAATTCGCTCGGGTCAGCCTGAGCATTTCAGGATTCGAAGACTTTAGCTCTGGAGGACGAAGACGAAGATTTTATTACTATTATCTACTATATTATTTCACTACACACTGTTCCGCTGCATTGTTATTGGTATGTGTAACTCTGATATGTATTATGTAAATATAATCAAATGTTTTTGTAAAACAGCTTCATGAACTGTATATTTGATTGTTATATTTTATCCTTCCGATGTGAGATTCTATTTTGTTTATTTCTTCCTTGTTCTTTTATTTACCCCATAACAATCCGCCCTTTTATATGGTTTGAATTGGCATGTGTGTCGATTTAAAGTGTGCGAAAAGGTGGGATGTTACATCTGGTATCGGAGCTTTGGTTTAGCGATAAACCTTAGCTTTATGGGGTTTGACTCTTTACTAATTGGGTAGTAATACCCTACAGGAGTCACTGAGTGTACATATGAGAGAACGTATTTGTTAGTGTTATAAAAAGGTTTTCATATTGTGTTAATCTGTTCCGTCTTGTATTTATAAATTCTTGTTGGTGCATGGGACGCTGTGACATCGATAGTGATTTCTAAACAATTAATAGGACAGACCGACATAATATTTGCTTTATGTAGGTGAATGAAATAATTTTTCCTATTATATTTTCTATATATAAAATAATTTTTTTTCAAATGATATCTATATTTGGCTGAAATAGATTGGTTGTTAGGTAATAGAATGGATAAATAATATTAGAAATAAGATTTGAAAAATAAAATAAATGAAATTCGAAAATTTAGAACTTAAGTTCCGGGGTTTTGAAATTTTTTTCGAATAAATTTTGGAATATAATAATACTGTTTATAAGTATTTTCTGATATAAATATTTATTATAATTCGGAAGAATTGCTTTAAAAGAAGATTTTGAGGAAAAAAGTTTGTACTTTCCTCTCTGTCGCTGGAAAATAATTTCGGTGATGGCGGCCGCATCATCGACTTTCATTTTCGAGTTTCGAAGGAGAAAGACCACTGTAGTAGTTCTACTGCAGATTTATTTTTGAAAAATATATAAATTTTGAATTGTTTTAAAAATAATTGGAGATATATAAGTAGTAAGAACATATTTATCTATTATTTTAAAATAAATTGAAATTTAACCCGGTATTAAATTCTTAAATTTCCATTAATTAATTGTTTCAATTATTATAGTGAATTGAAACGTAGGTAATTAATAAATTAAAACCTCTAAAGGAAATAAGAGATTTAATGACAGGTTGTAAATGGTATTAAATGAAATTTGAAATTATAACCTATGAATTAAAGAATATTATTATTGAACGTTAAATTAATCATAGGTAATGAGGAAACTTGTATAACTTTCAATTACACCCTTAAATAACATATATAGCTTACCAAATATTAAAAGTTGAAATAAAGAATGTAATGGAAATTGTACAAGTAAAATTAGGTAATGAAGTATCCAATGAATTTGCTATTAAATGAGAATTTAATGTATAAACTTAAGTTATAATCGAAATTTTACCAAGTAAATATAATTAAAGGTAAGTATGACAAATAGATGATTATAAACTTAAGTAATTAAAGTGTAAATAAATGAGGTCATGTAATAATAAATGAATGAATAATTATAGTAATTAATGGCATGACCTGAGTTAATGGAAATGAATAATAATAAGTAGTAAGTGAAATAAATGGATGTAATATAATAAAGAGAAATTGTAAACTTAAGAAAAGGGTTGAAGTCATTTCCAAATAGAAATTGAAAGAAATAAATGAAAATAAAAGATAAACTGTTATATGAATGAAAAGAATCAAACAACTAATGTATGAAATAAAATTAATAATGAGTTAATTGATGTGTTAGTAGTAATTGTTGTTGTTGGTTATGGTTGGTTGGGTAAGATACTTTAAAATTGGATTTGGGGTGAATGAATAATCTATTTAGTTATCTAAGACTGTTGAGTAAATGATGCGCTAGTAGTTTATTCTTCACTTCGTACAATTTAAAAGTTTTAAACCCGAACGACTATTTGTTTGTTTGATTGAATGGTTGCTTTGTATTTGTTGTATGCTGGTTGTTGAAATTGTTGGTTGTTGTATTGATTTGTTGTTAGTGATTGAAACCATATAAATATTTCGCTTTACATAAATTGTTAACCCTTTGGATTTTAAAAGTGAAATGTAGGTTATGGAAGCAATTGTTACTGCTTTTGGTTCCATAAATTAAGCGTAAATTGCCCGATAAATAGGTACGTTTTCAGATTATGGTTATAGCGCTAATTTATATATTTTCGTGAGGTTGGGATATAATATTTTGGATAAAATATGTAATATAATTGTTATATTTTAATATTATATTTTCTCCCGAGCCTCCCCGTACAAAAGAGACTCTTCCAAAATTTTCCGTAAATTTTGAACTTAGAAATATTTTTGAAAATGTTTTCCAAACTTTAGTTATTTAAGTATATAAAAAAAATTTAATGGTTATAAATTGATATATTTTATCTAAATTAATTAATTTTATAAATTTAATTGTTTATAAAGTTAATGTTTGAATAAGGTATATTGATTTCTTAGTTCTTCGTTTCCCTTCTTTTCCTTTTCAGGGACGAAAAGTTTTGAGTGGGGGAGAGTGTAACGACCCGTAAATTTCATGGATTTAATTTGGTTAAATTAATAAGTTGTATTTAAATTTACTAGAAAAAATAAATAAATTAAAACCTACTTATAGTAATTCGAAGTTAATTCAAATGATTTTAAGTAGTGAAAAGAATTTTACCTGTATATAAATTTAATATGAGAAGTTTATGAAAGTATTAAATTGATTTAATGCAATAAAAGATTGTAAACGGTAATTGGAATATGAAAATAAGAACAAGTGCAAGTTTTGTATTTATGGGCGAAATAATATTGATAGGTAATAATTGTTGTAGAGAATAAATTAAAAATGTATAAATTGTATAATGGTGGCAACTATTGTTCGTTACCAATGCATTTAATTAATAGCGATTAAATGTAATTAATCATTGCCTTTTGTAAGACAAAGAAAATAACTGAAAATTTTGAAGGTAAAATCAATAGAAATGTTAACTATATGCATAAGTTGGAAAGTTGAATAGAATTCTAATAAATGATAATAATGGAAAACGTATACAATCAATGTAGGTAATTAGTAATTACATTGTTGTTGAAAGTAATAAACGTTTCTTTGTTGATAATTTATAACATAACGGAAAGAGTAAGTGTACTCATTAGAATATTAATTACAATTGGATAGAGATTTAAGTAACAACGTTTAATGCAATGTAAGTAATGCCAATTTAAGTCAATAATAAGTAATTGAGATGATCCAAATTTTGTAACGTATATTATAAATTACCTGCTTATTTGTTAATGAGATTAGAATTGGTAATAAGTGATAGTAAAATAAATGTTACACTAATGGGAAATGAAGTAACGTTCGTAAATGTTGAGTAATTATAGGGTCGTATTTATTATAAGCGTTACTTTAAAATTTATGTTTAACTGTGAAATTTATGCAAGATAGAAATATGGGTAATGAAAAAGATATGTAACTAAGAAATAAATTCACAGAGAAATTTTAGTTATAATTTATATATTTGGCAACAAAATAATAAATGTCGTGAAATCCAAATTAGTATAAGAAATTGTGAAGTTTTAAATTGATTGGAAATTTTAGAATCAGGAATGGATTAAAGGTTATTGAATTAAATCAGGTAATCAATTGCAATAAAAATTCAAATTGTATGTTACGTTAAGATAAATTTAATTATGCAATTGAGGTAAAGAATTGGGAAAAATTGTAATGACCCTAAACTAAAATAAAATGAAAGTTATATTTATTTCAAGAATTTCAGAAGTTATAAAAAATAAAAAGGTTTTGACTTAAAACAAATAGTTTTATGACTAAAGAATTATATGAATATATGTATTTAAAATATAGGGAATTTCCTGTTTAATTTAAGAAGTAAAATGTAATGGAAATTTATGAAATTTTAAATGACTTAAGTAATCATGTTGAAAGAGGGAAAAATAAAAAAACAAATAAACTTGTGTGTATGTACAATTTTTATAACACATATATATAAATATATAAAAGTTGCTGTTTTAAGGGGTGGAATAAAAGTAATATAGTATAAATAATTTTTATATCACATAATAGTATATGATGGTGTATATAATTTAATGGAAAAGGTGGCTAGGTAGAAAATGCAAACAGGTTACAGTTTTTTATAAAGATAGAGCAAAAAAAAAAAATGTACAAGGTCACATGCATATGGCATGAATGGGATGAGATCATAGAAATAGCATGCAGAAATTAAAGTATTGGAAATCCCGAAATAACTACTAAAGGAAATCAAGTGGGGATAATTCCAATTGAGGACCATGCATCAGTGTAAACTGTGCATAAAAAAAAGGGGTATCAAAGGAATTACCCATTTCCTTAAACCCTAAAAACAGCTTTATACAACCTGCACACCACAAGGATCATCATCATCCTCTCAGAAAAACATATACATATAAAACAAATAGAAGAAAAATGAGTATGCAGTCCTGAAGGCATATGCAGAGTAGAGGAGCAAGATAATATAGAAAAAAAATAGGTGAGCATTAATTCATTCTATGCAATGGCATTAAGTCCTCTGGTAGGCAGCCTAAAAGTATTAAAAGTAGTATTTAAATCTTTGAAATGGTTTGATATGGATGAAATGGATGTTGTTGTATATTTCTGTTTGGAGTTTTGTATGATAGTTTTTCCAAGCTTATATGGTTTGAGCATTTTTAATTCTGTTTTCACTATTGTTAAGTATGGATCTAAATTATTTTGAACATAGGCAGCAAGATGAAGGTCTAGCTCATGTTTATATTCTAAATAATAAGATAGGAGGCTTTTCTGGGTTATGATGAATTTTTAACAAACACCTCTGTCCATACCTTTGCAATAGAATAATAACAGGATCATAATGCTTAAGTTAATATAGGAAAGATCATATACATGATGATAAATCTCTGCAATAAGAAAAGACTGTACTAAAGAGTATTTATGTTTTCTGAAAACATGAATGGGTCGAAGTTTTTTATGAGTAAGCTATAAGCAGGGGCTTAATAAGCTAACCATAAAAATTGGAGGGGGAGTTTTCAATAAACTCTATGATTAAATAAAGAAAATTAATCAGGTCACTTGGAGTTAGTCAATGATCTGCTTTCTTCAGGTGGGGGAAAGTATATGCATGGTGCAAATGCACCCTGAGGCCTTTGTGTGATTGGAATAAGTAAGACTAACTGGGAGATTTCCTTCACAATGCATACTTGTGTTCATTTGACAGGGGGATTTAGACCTTAAATAAAATGGGGTATGAGATTTAAAATCTCTGGGTTATAATATCTGAACAAAGCTGTAAATTAAATAAGGTTTAATGTGGTAACCTTAATGATCTGCTGGGGGAAAAATCTGGGAGAACATAACCTGAATTTATTTATGATGTTGTGAATAATGCATGGCTGGTTACATGTATGTTGAATGTATGGTTGTATACTTGAGGTCACCTAGCTATTTTGCTGATGTGCCTAGTTTATAAACTGCTAGATTATGAAAGTGACAAAAGTTCATAAGATTTGTAAACTTGTATAGAATTTATTAATGCTCATACCAGTGTAAACCGACCCTTTTGTTTGCCTTGCAAACGTCTGGGTGTCTCATATAAATGGGGCAGCTCAATGATTTGCATGCAGGTAAGTAAAAAGTGACATGATGAATGAAGGAGGCATTAGCTGCTAGTATAAATAAGAGAAACAATGCTTGTATTTGCAGATTGCCTGTAGTGGAAGACCTGATTATTATTAGTAATTAAAAGTTAGATAGTGAAGATGTTTTTCTTTTTCCTGGGTGTTTGGATTATGACATGTATCTAACTAATATTGTGATGAGTGAAGTCTTATGGCAAGTAGCTAGATGATGCTCTTATAAAATGTTTAGTTATCTTTTGAGGTCTGTGAAAATCTGATATATCATAGCTATATAATATATGTGCATATCAGTCCCTTGTTCTTTTGTTTGAAACTGATTGGTGTTATAATAATGACAATTAAGAATGGCAAGTGCAACAGATTTTGCATAAAAACAAAATAAGCTTGTGAAATTTGAACAAGATAAATTATGCTTGAACTGTAATGTACATTGGGTGGTGTATAATCCTTGAGAAAATGCATGACTTATGTTTATATAGTTGATTTAAAAACAGAAAGAGTTTCAAAAGAAATAGATTTGGAAACATTTTGGTTTTGTGTCTGAAAACCTGGGAAAATAAAATCTTGTAGAAATTTTTATAAGATAAAAGCAAAGTGGAGATAAGAAAGAATGTTTGTGGAAATGATTTACACAGAAATATGGTTTTGAATATTGAAGGAATGGGATCATGACCAACTCAAATGGTTAAGTGTCAGATCCTTATAGTCTGGAATCACTTCTCTGCAATTCATGTGGTGCAAGTGTTTCCAACTCGAAGAAAGCAACTGAAAAACTCCAAGTTTTTGAAATATAAACTCGAAGCAAATCAGTATGTATTTTCAACCAACCTGAAAAATGTAGAGCAAATACAACTGTGTAACCTGAAATGAAAATTTGATAGTGAAAGCAGATTTATAAGTTCATACTAACAATTATACTCCTTTCAGTTGTATTTCTTAACACCTAAATAATTGTATCATATATCAGTAGTTATATATATGCAGAAGGAGTACAAAAAAAAAAACAAAGGTGCACAATGCCTGCACCATCATACTTATATGTATAGAAACTGATGTAAATATCATCTCATTCAAAAATAAAAAGAAGCAAACATATCATCAAATATGTAGAGCTATTATATGGTGAATTATGAACTGGTATAATTATATTGGTAACTTAGGATCTTGGGAAACAGATTAAATGAATTTCCTAAATATTTAAACTTAACACCATGGAATATATATATATATATATATTTCCTTATGCAAAAAAAAAAAAACAAAAATATAATAATTTTTGGGATAAAAATATATGGGGTCACCACAGTTGGTATCAGAGCTATGTTTTAAATAACATAGTAAATATTATAGTATGTATATGGATGATTGAATGCATTGATTGAATTCTTGAGGTTGGATGTTTTTGTACGACTGAAATGTATGCTTGAGATACATGTATAGGGTACACCTAAATCAAATAAATGAACAAAGTAAAGATATTAAGAATATGGGGGTAAATAAACTAACTTAAAAATTATATCTATAGCATTATGGTAGGACCCAGACATCACGCAGGTGCAGGACCATCACGTGAGCCACCTGTGATAAGCATGGAAGATTTTATGAGGGCTTTGAGGGATGGAATGGCACCAAGGCAAGATAATCCTTATGAGGAGCTCTCCAGACTGCTCAAGACTTGTACCAATTTGGGAGGAAAGGATTTTGAATGCACTGAAGGAGCTATGGGTGTTCAAATGTGGATAAGGACTATGGAGAGGGTCTTTACAGATATGCAAATCAATGACCAAAGGAAAAGACAAATAGCTTCAAGGAAATTGAAGGGGGTTGCACTGGACTGGTGGGAGGTTGTGATAGTAGGAAGGCCAGAAAATGATATCACTTGGAATGATTTCAAAGTCATGCTTGAGGCCAGATTTATCCCAGCATCTGCCAAAGCCACACTGCTTGAAGATTTTATTAGATTAAGGCAAGGAAGCATGAGTGTAAATGAGTATACTCAGAAGTTTGAAGCATTATCTAAATATGGAATGGTGTTGATAGGGAATGCAGAAGCAAAGAATGCAAGGTACATTCAAGGCTTGAACCCCAATCTATCCAGGGCAATGTTACCATATAAAGATAAAACTTTTGATCAAGTGATTGATCTAACACTCTCTTTTGAGCAACATGATACCACAAGAGAGAAATTCAGGAACATGAAGCTCAATAAGAAGAAGGGAGGCCAGAACAAAGTGCAACCTTATGACAAGAGAAATGCAAGTAAAGGAGTTAAGAAAGGGGAAGGAGCAATAGCATCTGAAAGCAAGAAATTTACTCATTGTTTTAACTGTGGAAAAGCTGGACATTACAGTAACCAATGCCCTGACCCAAAAATACCAAAAGGAAGCTGCTATAACTGTGGAAAGATGGGACATTTAAAGAAGGACTGTCCAGAGACTCATAAGAAAACAACAAGGGTAGGAGCTTTGGCAACCAACACCACTGAAAATGTTGGACAACTTGAAGGTATAATTCTAATCAATACCCAACCAATATCAGTAGTATATGACACTGGTGCCTTACATTCACTGATATCTTTGGAAATTGTAAATAAATTAGCACTTGCTTGTGTTTCTATTGAACAACCCTTAACTATACACAGTCCCATAGGGAGTCATTGTATGCTAAGAATGAAGTGTATGGGTCTGAAATTAATTATAGGAGGTTATGGTTTTGATTCAGATCTATATACTTTAAATTATCCTGGTATTGGGATTATATTGGGGGTAGATTGGTTAATGAAAAATAAAGCAATTTTAAATTTAGAAAATCTTACTATTTCTTTGGAGACAAATGAGGGCAAAAGAATTATAGTTCTAAGTGAAATAGCAAAGAACACATGTTTTAATAAAATTTGGAGTATAAATGAAATTCAAAAGGAATTAAAAATAGAGGAAATTCCAGTAGTTAATGAATACACAGATGTGTTTGGAGAAGTGAGAGGAATTCCCCAGAATAGACCAGTTGAGTTCAAAATAAAGTTAATGCCAGGAACAAATCCAATCATTAAAAAGCCTTATAGGATGGGTCCAAAAGAACTGGTAGAATTAAAACATCAACTAGAAGAATTAGAAGAGAAAGGATTCATAAGATCAAGTAGTTCTAGTTGGGGTTCCCCAGTGCTCTTTGTCAAGAAACATGATGGAACAATGAGGTTGTGTGTAGACTATAGGGATTTAAACAAGGTAACTATTAAAAATAAGTACCCACTGCCTAGAATAGATGATCTGTTTGATCAATTACATGGAGCTAGAATATTTTCAAGATTAGATTTAGCTTCTGGATTTCACCAAATGAAAGTTGCAGAGGAAAGCATTGAGTACACAGCCTTTAATACCAGATATGGCTTATATGAATTTTTAGTAATGCCATTTGGCTTGACCAATGCTCCCTCCTATTTTGTAGATTTAATGAATAGAATTTTCAGAGACTTTTTGGATAAATTTGTTCTAGTGTTTATAGATGATATATTAATTTACTCCAAGACAGAAGATGATCATACTATGCATTTACACTTAGTATTATCCAGACTTAGAGAACATGAATTAAAAGCCAAGTATTCAAAATGTACATTTTGGCAACATGAAGTAAAATTCTTAGGACACATAGTGTCACAGCAAGGGGTAAGTGTAGATCCAAGCAAAGTGATTGCAGTTCAATCATGGAGTAGACCCAGAACAGTGACTGAGGTGAGATCATTCTTGGGATTGGCAGGGTATTATAGAAGGTTTATCAAGGATTTTTCAAGAATAGCCGCACCAATGACTAAGTTGACAAAAAAGAACCAACCATATGTGTGGACTGAGCAGTGTGAACAAGCTTTTGAGAAATTGAAGCAAGCACTGGTAGAAGCTCCTGTTTTGCAAATCCCAGAAGAAAATGAAGGAATGGTTGTATATACTGATGCTAGTGGGTCTGGACTAGGTGCAGTGCTTATGCAACATGGCAAGGTAGTGGCATATGCATCAAGACAGCTTAAACCCAATGAAACCAAATATGCGACTCATGATTTAGAATTAGCTGCAATAGTGTTTGCATTAAAACTTTGGAGGCATTATTTGCTTGGAGCAAAATTTGAATTATTTACAGACCATCAAGCATTGAAATATTTATTTTCTCAAAAAGATTTGAATATGAGACAAGCAAGGTGGATGGAATTTCTAGCTGCATATGATTTAGATATTTTGTACACCCGTGGAAAAGCCAATAGGGTGGCAGATGCCTTGAGTAGGCATCAAGTTAGGTTAGCAAGTCTAATGATTGATGAATTTAAAAACCTAACAATGCTTGGGGAGGCAGACATACATAGCAAGAATGAAAAGAATTTTGGTGAGCACAATGATATGGTAGAATATGGCACACTAGGGTTGATTACAGTAAAATCTAATCTAGTAGAGAAAATTGGTAGCATGCAAGACCAAGACAAGGATTTGAAGGAGAAGAAAGAAATGTTACATAGCAATATTGAGTTGGAAAATTTTAAAATAGATCACAAAGGATATTTGAGGAAGAATGAGAAGCTGTGTGTACCAGACATTGCAGAGTTGAAGGAAGAAATCATGAATGAGCATCACAAAACCAAGTACACCATACACCCTGGTGGTACTAAAATGTATCATGATTTAAAAAGAAGCTACTGGTGGCCAGGAATGAAACAAGCAGTGGCAAGATATGTGGCAAAGTGTTTCACTTGTCAACAAATTAAAGCAGATTACCAAAAGCCCTCTGGCATGCTGCAACCATTGGAGGTACCTCAGTGGAAATGGGAAAGTATTTCCATGGATTTTGTGGATGGTTTGCCTAGAACTAAGAGAGGCAATGATAGTATATGGGTAATTGTTGATAGGCTAACCAAATCAGCTCACTTTGTCCCTGTCAGGTCAGATAGAAATGCATCTAAACTTGCACAATTATTTATTAAGGAAGTGGTAAGGCTACATGGTATACCTAAGACCATTGTAAGTGATAGAGACACTTTGTTCACCTCAAGATTTTGGGAAAGCTTCCAAGAAGCAATGGGAACACAATTATGCTTAAGTACTGCCTACCATCCTCAAAGTGATGGGCAGACAGAAATAGTAAATAAAATATTGGAGGATCTATTAAGAGCATGTGTGCTTGACTTTGGGGGTAATTGGGAGGACCACATTCATTTGGCAGAGTTTACATATAACAATAGTTACCAGTCAACCATAGGAATGGCACCCTTTGAAGCCTTGTATGGGAGACCCTGCACATCCCCTGCTTGTTGGTTGGATATGGGAGATGGTATACTAATAGGACCAGATCATGTTAAAGAAACTTCCAACATGATTGAGTTAATTAGACATAGAATGAAAACAGCACAGTCAAGACAGAAGTCTTATGCAGATAAAAGGAGAAAGCCAATGGAGTTTAAGGAAGGAGAGTATGTTTTTCTAAAAGTATCACCAATGAGAAAAGTGTTCAGGTTTGGGAAATCTGGTAAGTTATCACCAAGATTTGTAGGGCCATATGAAATTATGCAAAGAATTGGCGCTATGGCCTATAAACTTAAATTACCTGAGGAGTTAAGTGGTGTACATCCAGTGTTTCATGTTTCTCAATTGAGAAAATGGGTGCATGATGAAGGAGCAATTCTGGAGTCACCTACTCAAATTCAAGTCCAAAAGAATTTGGTCTATGCAAATGAACCAGTGGGGATAGTTGCTCAGGAAGAGAAAAAGTTGAGGAACAAGGTGATCAAACTGGTAAAAATTCAATGGAGCTTGGACACCAATGATTGTACATGGGAGGTGGAGGACAAAATGAGGGCTAAATACCCCAACTTGTTTACTGATGGAAAGGTATGTTTAAGTAGTTTATAATAATTCTCTGAATATTCTTATGCATTGCTTGCTTTCATAAAATGTGAGTATGGGGTTATGGAATTAAAACAGGCTATGAATTAATATTTTTAATTGGAGAAATTAGAAGAAATTATGGGGACATAATTCCTTTAAGGGGGAGGGTATGTAATGACCCTAAACTAAAATAAAATGAAAGTTATATTTATTTCAAGAATTTCATAAGTTATAAAAAAAAGGTTTTGACTTAAAACAAATAGTTTTATGACTAAAGAATTATATGAATATATGTATTTAAAATATAGGGAATTTCCTGTTTAATTTAAGAAGTAAAATGTAATGGAAATTTATGAAATTTTAAATGACTTAAGTAATCATGTTGAAAGAGGGAAAAATAAAAAAACAAATAAACTTGTGTGTATGTACAATTTTTATAACACATATATATAAATATATAAAAGTTGTTGTTTTAAGGGGTGGAATAAAAGTAATATAGTATAAATAATTTTTATATCACATAATAGTATATGATGGTGTATATAATTTAATGGAAAAGGTGGCTAGGTAGAAAATGCAAACAGGTTACAGTTTTTTATAAAGATAGAGCAAAAAAAAAAAATGTACAAGGTCACATGCATATGGCATGAATGGGATGAGATCATAGAAATATCATGCAGAAATTAAAGTATTGGAAATCCCGAAATAACTACTAAAGGAAATCAAGTGGGGATAATTCCAATTGAGGACCATGCATCAGTGTAAACTGTGCATAAAAAAAAAGGGGTATCAAAGGAATTACCCATTTCCTTAAACCCTAAAAACAGCTTTATACAACCTGCACACCACAAGGATCATCATCATCCTCTCAAAAAAACATATACATATAAAACAAATAGAAGAAAAATGAGTATGCAGTCCTGAAGGCATATGCAGAGTAGAGGAGAAGGATAATACAGAAAAAAAATAGGTGAGCATTAATTCATTCTATGCAATGGCATTAAGTCCTCTGGTAGGCAGCCTAAAAGTATTAAAAGTAGTATTTAAATCTTTGAAATAGTTTGATATGGATGAAATGGATGTTGTTGTATATTTCTGTTTGGAGTTTTGTATGATAGTTTTTCCAAGCTTATATGGTTTGAGCATTTTTAATTCTGTTTTCACTATTGTTAAGTATGGATCTAAATTATTTTGAACATAGGCAGCAAGATGAAGGTCTAGCTCATGTTTATATTCTAAATAATAAGATAGGAGGCTTTTCTGGGTTATGATGAATTTTTAACAAACACCTCTGTCCATACCTCTGCAATAGAATAATAACAGGATCATAATGCTTAAGTTAATATAGGAAAGATCATATACATGATGATAAATCTCTGCAATAAGAAAAGACTGTACTAAAGAGTATTTATGTTTTCTGAAAACATGAATGGGTCGAAGTTTTTTATGAGTAAGCTATAAGCAGGGGCTTAATAAGCTAACCATAAAAATTGGAGGGGGAGTTTTCAATAAACTCTATGATTAAATAAAGAAAATTAATCAGGTCACTTGGAGTTAGTCAATGATCTGCTTTCTTCAGGTGGGGGAAAGTATATGCATGGTGCAAATGCACCCTGAGGCCTTTGTGTGATTGGAATAAGTAAGACTAATTGGGAGATTTCCTTCACAATGCATACTTGTGTTCATTTGACAGGGGGATTTAGACCTTAAATAAAATGGGGTATGAGATTTAAAATCTCTGGGTTATAATATCTGAACAAAGCTGTAAATTAAATAAGGTTTAATGTGGTAACCTTAATGATCTGCTGGGGGAAAAATCTGGGAGAACATAACCTGAATTTATTTATGATGTTGTGAATAATGCATGGCTGGTTGCATGTATGTTGAATGTATGGTTGTATACTTGAGGTCACCTAGCTATTTTGCTGATGTGCCTAGTTTATAAACTGCTAGATTATGAAAGTGACAAAAGTTCATAAGATTTGTAAACTTGTATAGAATTTATTAATGCTCATACCAGTGTAAACTGACCCTTTTGTTTGCCTTGCAAACATCTGGGTGTCTCATATAAATGGGGCAGCTCAATGATTTGCATGCAGGTAAGTAAAAAGTGACATGATGAATGAAGGAGGCATTAGCTGCTAGTATAAATAAGAGAAACAATGCTTGTATTTGCAGATTGCCTGTAGTGGAAGACCTGATTATTATTAGTAATTAAAAGTTAGATAGTGAAGATGTTTTTCTTTTTCCTGGGTGTTTGGATTATGACATGTATCTAACTAATATTGTGATGAGTGAAGTCTTATGGCAAGTAGCTAGATGATGCTCTTATAAAATGTTTAGTTATCTTTTGAGGTCTGTGAAAATCTGATATATCATAGCTATATAATATATGTGCATATCAGTCCCTTGTTCTTTTGTTTGAAACTGATTGGTGTTATAATAATGACAATTAAGGAAGGCAAGTGCAACAGATTTTGCATAAAAACAAAATAAGCTTGTGAAATTTGAACAAGATAAATTATGCTTGAACTGTAATGTACATTGGGTGGTGTATAATCCTTGAGAAAATGCATGACTTATGTTTATGCAGTTGATTTAAAAGCAGAAAGAGTTTCAAAAGAAATAGATTTGGAAACATTTTGGTTTTGTGTCTGAAAACCTGGGAAAATAAAATCTTGTAGAAACTTTTATAAGATAAAAGCAAAGTGGAGATAAGAAAGAATGTTTGTGGAAATGATTTACGCAGAAATATGGTTTTGAATATTGAAGGAATGGGATCATGACCAACTCAAATGGTTAAGTGTCAGATCCTTATAGTCTGGAATCACTTCTCTGCAATTCATGTGGTGCAAGTGTTTCCAACTCGAAGAAAGCAACTGAAAAACTCCAAGTTTTTGAAATATAAACTCGAAGCAAACCAGTATGTATTTTCAACCAACCTGAAAAATGTAGAGCAAATACAACTGTGTAACCTGAAATGAAAATTTGATAGTGAAAGCAGATTTATAAGTTCATACTAACAATTATACTCCTTTCAGTTGTATTTCTTAACACCTAAATAATTGTATCATATATCAGTAGTTATATATATGCAGAAGGAGTACAAAAAAAAAACAAAGGTGCACAGTGCCTGGACCATCATACTTATATGTATAGAAACTGATGTAAATATCATCTCATTCAAAAATAAAAAGAAGCAAACATATCATCAAATATGTAGAGCTATTATATGGTGAATTATGAACTGGTATAATTATATTGGTAACTTAGGATCTTGGGAAACAGATTAAATGAATTTCCTAAATATTTAAACTTAACACCATGGAATATATATATATATATATATATTTCCTTATGCAAAAAAAAACAAACAAAAATATAATAATTTTTGGGATAAAAATATATGGGGTCACCACAAAAATGTTAAGTTATCTGGATGTATACCAAAATAAATGGTACCCATGATGGTAATATGATAAAAGTGAATATAAAATAAATGGAAATCAGAATTTATTTATTTATTTATAATTGGAGTATAGAGTCTAACAATTGAAATTAATTGAAATTAACTGAGATTGAATATAGTTAAATAATACGTTATTTGAAATATAGATAATATGAGAAATCTGTGTGATAATTTGGAATCCAATATTTAATTCATCTGTTTGACAGGAATGAATGGAATACTAATTAATTTATTTAACTAAACGAAATTTTAGGATATTATTTATAATTTGTGAATTTAATGAAATTAAGGGTTTATATTGAAATTTATAAATTTACCTTCTTTAATTTGACATCTAAACTTGTTGGAATTTTGTAATGATTAAGAATTTTTAAAAGTGATAAAATGGGTCTATTTTAGAATCTAAATATAAAAGCGGGTTTTATTTATTTATTTTAAATATATTTAATTAATAGGAAAATAGCCATTTCGGCCACTGACTCGGATTTCGACGAAACCGGTTTCATCGGATCCGTAACGGTGAATTATAATAGTGTTTCAAGTTTCATAGCGATCGGACTTGTCGTTTGATCGTAAGGACTCGAAACGCCTTGAAATTTGTGCATTTGAAATCAATTTGAAAATATTGTTTTTAACATAACTTCTTCATACGATGGAATTTGGGCTTGAAACTTGTTCCATCGCGTTTAAAATATTTTAAAACATCTATTTTGATATATGGGATGATTCATTTTTGTTCCGGAGCCGAAACGGACTTTTCGAGGGCATTTTTGTCATTCAAACAAATTGACTTGAACAGTAACCTACGAAAATGATGGAACTTGTAACGACCCATAAAATTTTAATAATTTTTAATTGGTTTTATAACGTATTTAATGAAATGTTCGTGAAATTTTATAATAATTTAAATTTTAAAACAAAATGTTTATATATTTAGAATACGTATGTTTAAATATAGCAGATCTTAAATTTTCAATTTATTTTATGAAAGTTTATTTCATGGTAAAATTTTATTTAATTCAAGCTAGCCAGTAATTGCTGATAATAAATTTATTTTCAAGCCTGAATATTTTTTTTTATGGAAAATTTCTAAATCTCCTTCTGACTAAGATGCCATTTCCGTTTTTCAAAATTCGGACTTCTATTACTCCGTTTATCTCATTTCTGGCTAAAATAACTGCATTTCGGGTACCGATTATCGACTTTTGATCGGATGATCGTACCACCAATATTTGTATGCCGTTGTGATCGTCTCTTCGTGCTGATCTCAATAGTATATTTATTTCTGTATTTTGAAGTCCGACTCACCGCGAACTCCACGAAACCGGTAACCACGTCGGTACCAGATCCGTAACCTTTTATTTTCTTTTGCTTTTCAGACTTCGAACCTTGACTGCCAAGCAAATTTGATTGCTATAATTATTTCTCTACATAAATTGTTAGCCGTTCAAAATTTAAAACGTTGTAATAATAACGTTTAACTTTTCCTTGAGTTTCGCCTCGTTCTTTTGGAATGCAGACGTGTTTCGTTTCTTATATTTTTTTTTATCCGTTCACATTTGCCTATGATCTCTTTCATATATGCTATTGAGGGAAATTAATTGAAACCAGTATCTTTTGCATAAATTATGGCGTACGTTTCGCTATATTTTTTTTTTTTTTTTTCATCTGTTCGTTTCTGTGATTCTTAAATGAATAGAAATAAAATATAACGTAAGCTCTCCTTCCACCTGTTATATATTTCTCTACTTCATTTCTCTCCCTGGATCTGCCATTTTCATTTTTGCCAAACTCCTCCGCCCGCTCGCCTTCCTTCGCCGCAGGCAACAGCATGGAACCCACGGCCCCATCAACCAGCCTACCTCCGCCAATCTCCGACCTCTCACGCAACAGCCATGCTCCCATTGCCTCACGCCGTTCATCTCTCCGACCACGGCCTCACCCATTTCCGGACCTTCGCCAGCTGCCTTGCCGAGCCATCTCCGAGCCTACCCCTTCCAGTCACCGCAGCCACCTACCGAAGCCACTTCACAACCCAGGCCGGGACCACCTCGACCCTGACTCGCTTCCGCCACCGCTCCATCAGTCAACCTCCACCTTGCAACCGTCCCCTCTTCTCCTCTCTCTCCCCTGTCGCTTGAAGTCTTGTCTGTTTGCTGAGGTATATTTTATACTTATTAGTATAATAGAAGTTAGTTGTCTGATATTAGTAGGGCACACTTTGGTCTATTTGGTAATCATCTATGTTCAGGCATTATATGGGTTGTATATTGGTCTTTGTTTTAACATATGTACATAGGTCATATATTATGTAATGTCACTGCAGTTGTACATAGTATAGGTAAGTCTGTGTATTTTGAACTAGGGTATATGCATTTTAGAATGAGTATTCTTGCAACCGAGTTCGACCAAGTCTTGTCCTATATATACATATATATGTTATATAACTTGATATTTTGCTTCCTTTTGATTTATACTTTATATATTTAAAGAAGGTCTGTGTATATATCTACTTATGTGTGTGATGTCTGCATAAGTGTAGCTTGCGTATGCATGTATTTGGATCTATAAGGATCTATATATATAAACTCAGATTTTTATATTAATTTATATGTAAACTGTAAAAGATTTTATGTAATACTTTGTTATAAAATATAGTTACTGTATTTATATATGTCTATAGAGATCCAGTATATGTCTTTTTCGAATTTGATAGTAAGTTATATTATATAGCTGTTAATATGCATAGTGTATATAATGTTCAGAACATGTATATATAGTTCGTTTTAAGGTATATAAATATCTCCTACACAGTTACGTTCTATATTTGGTTTACATACTAGCTAGCAGTTTATATACGTGAATATATTATAATACTTTTAGCTACAATATAGGTTGAAATTGCAGTTTCTATTTTTCTTGCCTTTATTTGAAACGTATGTTTGTTTATGAAATTTTAATGCGTTTCAACTAATCTTGGTTAAAAGGGTAATATAATAGAATAAAATATTAGTACTGTAAGTAAAAGCTTATACTCAGCCTATATTTATACTATCACGTCTAGTTGAAGTAAGGCGATAGTTTAGGAATAGTATGCAATAGGATAGTAGTTGTATATTCATATCCACATTTGTGGCATCGAGTTTGGTCTGCATTACATGTTTCTGCATATATATATTTGCACATGTCGGTCACACCTTGTTTTATATTAGCAGTCCATCTATGTGTCTGTGTACACTTTAGTATATAGATGAGCAACCTGTTGTTTAAAAGTGTATCGAGTTATTAAAGTTTAAGTAGAAATTTTCAATTAGTGTTAGTATAAGGTATGTTTCGAGCAGCACATATGTCCAATAATATTATAAATATGTTAAATGGTGTAGAATATAAGTATGGTCCTTGTCTGTAACTATACATATGCTAAGTTTCAAGAGAGGTTACATGTACTTAGGCTTACGGATTTATATTTTTAAGTTGCTATACACCGTAGAGAGTCAGCACATATTTTATGTATAACAGGGTCTGCATCTTTTGTGATTATTGTACGGTCTACCCCTAAGTATCTATATTATTTTATAGCCAAATTTATATCTTTTAAAATTTGGTTGAAGGTTAGATTTCTGAATTTTAAGTAGATTTGAAATAGGTAAGGACTTTACAACACATTTATTTCAAGTTAGACTTATAAAATGTTATATTGGGCTAATTTGATCCGTTCCCATCGATTTTCTTTTATCAGCTTTGATCGTCGGTTCGTGCCAATTTTTCCTTGCTTTGAGATTCGTGCTTGGATTTCATAACTCAACTTTATTGTCTATCTCTCTAGCCTCGAAAGGTGAGCAGTCACTCACGATTAACGTTCTTTTATTTATTAAATTTGATTTCAATTGAAACGACAATTGAAATATGCTGCTGTTAGTTGTTTTTCTGTTATGACTACTATTATCTGTATCTGTTCACCTATGACACCTGACACCCTTATCGGTTAATTATTTATGTGATAAAAATACAGATTGGTTGATAATTGATTGTTTGATTGATTGTTGTGTAATTTGAATGTTAATTATTATTGTTAAGTGATAACTAGTTTGCTAGTTTAAAATTTGGGGTAGTATAATTTACAAATTAAACGGAGTATATATGACGGACCTTGTTTTATTAAAAATCTGACCCCGCCATATGTAAATTTGATTAGTTAAATTTGACCCGTTAATTGTCGTAAAAATTGATAAATTATACTTTAAACCCTTGAACGTAGTGTGGATTAATTGTTGTAGTTTTAAACTAAAATTTAAAAAGGAACGACAAGTGAAGAACTGTAATGTGATAACCTTTAATCTACATGAAATGATAGTGTAGATTCTAGAAATAATTATACAAATAACAATGCGAATAAATACGATTATTTCGGGGTTATTTGTTTTATTTATTGAATTGTTATTGATTGTTGTTGTTGCTTGTCTATTTACTTTGACACCATCCCTGTCATCACTGCAAGTTCGAAATGATAGACCCAAGCTGGTTTCATTTAATTAAAATTGGGATTTACGGGTTGGAATGCTATCCACCCGTATACATTTAGAGTACGGATTAAAATGGTAATATCCGTAACACTTGACCATATGATGAGAAATATATGGTCTTAATAAATGTAAATTCTTAAAAACATATGTAAAAGAAATGATAAATATAGAGTAAATTATATCTAGTAAATCAAGATTTGACTAAATACAAGAATTATGATAAATATCTATGTGAATTTATCTCGAATAGTTTTTGCAATAATATCGAACGATTAAGATTGGGAGATAAATTTTGGTTATTGTAAAATGATGTTTAGATAAGGATTTATTTAAATCAATTTGAATTTTATCAAATGAGATATTTCACGTTTGATAAAATTTGAGAAATCTTGAGAAAGATGTAATTTAAAGTCACTAAAATGGTATTGAATAAGGGAGGGTTCAAAACTAAATAATAATGATGTAAAAACCAAGAATCTATATGAAACTGTTAAATTTAACATCTAAGTATCTAAGCCATGAACTGTATTGAAATTAAATGGTTAGCGATTTGGATATGTATTTGGAACCCAGATAGTTGAATTTGTTATTTTAGACAACGAATTGAATTAGATATAAATTAAGGGTGAACTAAATTTGGATATTTTTATTTAGGAATCTAGATTGGGAAAAATTTAGTTGAAATGTAGAATACTTAAAGTATGGAAACATATTGAATAAAAGGGGTAATTGGGATATCAAATCCAAATTTGAGATTTTTAAAATTTGAAGTGGATATTCTAGGAAAATTCAAATTGATAAAATGAGATTGAATATGATGGTAAGGTCGGGGTGATGATTATGTTAAGTTGAGGGAGTTGAAATACTTTACCGAATACATTATTTAATATATGTATATACTATTAATTGGAGTGAAATCGACATTGGGGTTGAAGTATAAATTAAGTGAATGACCACAGTGTAATAGTATATGTTTCTACCTTGTAGACAGTTCTATGGACCCTTAGAGGATGGACATCCCAAACATCCTTTAAGATATATTGTATTTCAATTGATATTTCATTTGAGTTGAATCTATTGATATAAGAATGTTAATCCTGACTCGAGTGTTTTGTTTTTGCTTTACGCTCGGGTCAGACCGAGTAATACAGCATTAGAGACTCACCTTTGGAGATTAAAGCTTCATTTGGAGATCCAACTATCGTTTCAGCTTTCAGTTTTCTAGTTGACTGGTTCAGAGAATTCATCGGCTCGTACTGAAGACTTTTCTGTATTCAAGAGATTCTGATGTATTTTATTTTAAACTCTAATATATATAGTAGCTTCATGAACTACTACTTTTCTATTCCGCTGCATTATATTACTCTGTGTCTGTGATCTGTGTTTGATTTATTTACTGTATATCTTAAGTTTTGCCAAATTAAATTAACAATTCGATATTTTGAATTATTCAAGTCGGACATGTACGGTTTTAGTGTCGATTTGAATGGTCCAAAATAGCGGGCTGTTACAGCTGGTATCAGAGCCTTGGCTCTAGGCAAAACTTAACATATATGGTAAATTTATTTACAGAATCACTTTCGCTCGAGTTGAATCTCTTCCTTTCGACTCGATTTCCTTTGGATTTTGTAATGCCCCTCGATTCCAAAATTCATTCTTGCCTCCCTCTATTTATGTTTTTTTTTGACCCAGGAGTATCCAATGACTCCACTGAATGTTTTGTAAAACGGATGAAACTCCGTACAATTGGCATTGATTCACCGAAGAGTTCTGTACCCTCGGTTTACGATGCTGATATATCTTGATGTGCCAAATTCTATATTTGGCAACCGAATACCGATTTGTTTTAGAATTCCGCATCGATCATATCCCCTGAAGTCACGGTTGACCGGGTTAAGGTCGCCCGCGATTTATAGAAGTATATCCATCTTCTATTTTGAAATTTAATTATCTCATCTTCGATCGAGTCTATCTTTGTATTTGGATTCTATTGAGTAGAGTTCCTCTAATTTAAATCTCCATCTTTGTTTGAAATCCATTCTTAATTTATCCTTTGAAAATCGGGTATGCTCGTATTTTGAAATTGCTTTATATATAAAATTTATATTTTAATAACTATGATTTTATCCTATATATAAAAAGAAATTGGTTTCAATAGGGATTATATACCTACATATATAAAGCAAATAAGATATGTATTCTATATAAAAAGGTTTTGAAAGGATTTGAAAATTTGAAAAATTATAAGAGATTTATTTATATAAAAATGATTTATAACTGTAAAGGTAAATTTGAAATTCGAGAATTGAATTCCGGTGCTTTGAAATTGGTTTTAAGATTTTCGAAAATATATAAATAATACGATTTAAAAGTATTTTCCGAATAAGGAATGTTTCAAATAAGTTCAAACGAATTCTAATAATTTTGAAGGAGTTTCAAAGAAAATAGAAGTCCAGAACTCACTTATGTCACTGGAAAACAATTTCGGTGATGAGTGCAAGCATCATCGACATTGATTTTTGAGTTTCAAAGTGGGGAAGAGGCCACTTCAATAGCTCCGCTATGCGAGTGATTTTAGAAAACCGTTTTGATTTCAAATTCCGAAGTATAATTTGATATTTTCGAAAGATATATGTATATATTTGAAATAATTTAAAATATACCGGTGTTCGATCCTCGAGTTTTCGATTTAACTCAGAATAACCCTACTTATAAAAATTGATTTCAAACTCTTGGATTTGAAATTTGATTTCACCGACTATTTTGAAGGTTCGAGCACTTCCAAATCAAGGTTTAAAATTTAAAATCTAGGAAATTTCGAAGAATATAAAATGTTTGATAAAGCATATAAGTTTGTTTTAGATGTTTAAGTTTGAAGCCTTTTGTTAAATAAGAGAATATGAATATTTTGAATTATACTAATATGGAATTTAGTTTGAAATATTGGAAAAATGATTAGTTTAAATAATGGTTTCCGGAAAGGCAAATTGTATATTTTAAATAGAAATAAATAGTTTAAAGGTTATAAAGGGATAATTATTAATTGGGAAACCATTTTGAGTATAATTGATTTTGAGAGAATATTTGGTTTTGAAATTTAATTGAAAATTTAAAACCAGTACTTATAGGATGATTTTGGAAATGAATTTGTTTGACTTAAATTATTTTAATCTGGAAACTGGGATAATTTTCTAAACATATTATTTGGGAACTTCGAAATTGAGATATCTAATTTGGAAGAAAATTTGGGGAAATCATATATGATTTTGAAATCGAATTGATATTGAAATAAATTGAAATTGAGAACCTTATTTTATTAAGCACTTGATTTGGGAGGGGTCGAACTTATATAAAATGGATTTGTATAAGTATGAAGTTGATTTGGAATCTATTGATTTGAAAGGTATTCAATTTGGAAAGAGAATTTTATATAATCAAAGTCTATATAAGTATGATTTGATATACAATGGCTTTGGAAAATATTCGATTTGAAATGGAATCCTATATATTATGGACTTTATATCAGTATGATATTTAAAAGGGATTTAAAAAGGTACTATATGATATATATATTTTCCAAGTAAAGATATGGAAAGTGCCTTCTGCTTGATATCCGCTTTGTGGCCACAGCGTGGATTCATTCTATTGATATTATTCTCTCTGATTTTGGTTTTCCGGATGTAATACTCGAGTGTTCCCACCGTGTCGTAACCCACGGTTTCTTTTTCTCTCGTGAATGCACAGCGCAATTGCCTGGCTGAGTCTTGCCTAGGGGTACGGATTGTTTCCTGGGGGAACCAGGCGTAACCATTGTGTATCCTGCAATCTGTGTAGGTCGCGAATAGTAGCGCAAGTGCCTGGCTGAGTCTTGCCTGGGGGTACGGATTGTTTCCTGGGGGAACCAGGCGTAACCATTGTGTATCCCGCACCCTACTAGTCATCATGGCGTAACTCGCAGGGCTGTGAAAGCTTACGGATATGGATTGTTTCCTGGGGGAACCAGGCGTAACCATTGTGTATCTGCGAACCATGATCGGACAAAGGTTTTGGTTAATTGTTTTGTTTGGATCGTACTTTCCATATCTGTTGTTTTTAAAGGGTTTTTTCAAGTATTTTCACTGGGTGTTGAAACAAGTCTACTTAGTACTTGAAGAATTCTAGCTTTGCGCCTGATCAACGCATGGCCAGAGTCTACAAGAACGATGATAAACTTGTTGAAACATCGAGTTATAAAAGTATTTTCAAAAGGAAATTTATTCCAATATAATAAGTATTTTATTATAAGAGTATTATTATAAAAGGTTTGAAATAAATTATTCGTGCCCGATGCCATTCTTTTGAAACTACCGTATCTGCTCAGCTTTAGTTATTCCCCTTGATTCTGTCTCCAGGATCTACCTTCCTTTTCTTTTGAATATAATCTTTAAAATACTGTTTATTTATATACTACTTGGTTTGATAGAAGATTTTAAATATTGTAAATATTTTGAAGTTATTAATTAAATAAAACATCTTTAAAGAAAATGATTATTAATTTATTGATAATATTTGAAAGGTATTTTGAGATAAATTAAAATTTTCATAAATTTTGGAATTAATATTTTCAATAGTCTTTGTAAATATAAGTAATAATGTAAATAATCGTTTTCAAAGGGGTTTGAAATGTTTTAAATATTAAAGAAAATTAAATTTCAAATGAAAGTTTCAAATAGATATTTCAAATAAAAATTTATGTAATTTGAAATTAATTGTTTATCTTATCTTTCAATCTTTATTCTTTCTGGTTGTTTTATTCTCCTACCTCCTTCCTTTTCGGGGACGAAAAGTTTTGAGTGGGGGAGGGTGTAACGACCCATAAAATTTTAATAATTTTTAATTGGTTTTATAACGTATTTAATGAAATGTTCGTGAAATTTTATAATAATTTAAATTTTAAAACAAAATGTTTATATATTTAGAATACGTATGTTTAAATATAGCAGATCTTAAATTTTCAATTTATTTTATGAAAGTTTATTTCATGGTAAAATTTTATTTAATTCAAGCTAGCCAGTAATTGCTGATAATAAATTTATTTTCAAGCCTGAATATTTTTTTTTATGGAAAATTTCTAAATCTCCTTCTGACTAAGATGCCATTTCCGTTTTTCAAAATTCGGACTTCTATTACTCCGTTTATCTCATTTCTGGCTAAAATAACTGCATTTCGGGTACCGATTATCGACTTTTGATCGGATGATCGTACCACCAATATTTGTATGCCGTTGTGATCGTCTCTTCGTGCTGATCTCAATAGTATATTTATTTCTGTATTTTGAAGTCCGACTCACCGCGAACTCCACGAAACCGGTAACCACGTCGGTACCAGATCCGTAACCTTTTATTTTCTTTTGCTTTTCAGACTTCGAACCTTGACTGCCAAGCAAATTTGATTGCTATAATTATTTCTCTACATAAATTGTTAGCCGTTCAAAATTTAAAACGTTGTAATAATAACGTTTAACTTTTCCTTGAGTTTCGCCTCGTTCTTTTGGAATGCAGACGTGTTTCGTTTCTTATATTTTTTTTTATCCGTTCACATTTGCCTATGATCTCTTTCATATATGCTATTGAGGGAAATTAATTGAAACCAGTATCTTTTGCATAAATTATGGCGTACGTTTCGCTATATTTTTTTTTTTTTCATCTGTTCGTTTCTGTGATTCTTAAATGAATAGAAATAAAATATAACGTAAGCTCTCCTTCCACCTGTTATATATTTCTCTACTTCATTTCTCTCCCTGGATCTGCCATTTTCATTTTTGCCAAACTCCTCCGCCCGCTCGCCTTCCTTCGCCGCAGGCAACAGCATGGAACCCACGGCCCCATCAACCAGCCTACCTCCGCCAATCTCCGACCTCTCACGCAACAGCCATGCTCCCATTGCCTCACGCCGTTCATCTCTCCGACCACGGCCTCACCCATTTCCGGACCTTCGCCAGCTGCCTTGCCGAGCCATCTCCGAGCCTACCCCTTCCAGTCACCGCAGCCACCTACCGAAGCCACTTCACAACCCAGGCCGGGACCACCTCGACCCTGACTCGCTTCCGCCACCGCTCCATCAGTCAACCTCCACCTTGCAACCGTCCCCTCTTCTCCTCTCTCTCCCCTGTCGCTTGAAGTCTTGTCTGTTTGCTGAGGTATATTTTATACTTATTAGTATAATAGAAGTTAGTTGTCTGATATTAGTAGGGCACACTTTGGTCTATTTGGTAATCATCTATGTTCAGGCATTATATGGGTTGTATATTGGTCTTTGTTTTAACATATGTACATAGGTCATATATTATGTAATGTCACTGCAGTTGTACATAGTATAGGTAAGTCTGTGTATTTTGAACTAGGGTATATGCATTTTAGAATGAGTATTCTTGCAACCGAGTTCGACCAAGTCTTGTCCTATATATACATATATATGTTATATAACTTGATATTTTGCTTCCTTTTGATTTATACTTTATATATTTAAAGAAGGTCTGTGTATATATCTAGTTATGTGTGTGATGTCTGCATAAGTGTAGCTTGCGTATGCATGTATTTGGATCTATAAGGATCTATATATATAAACTCAGATTTTTATATTAATTTATATGTAAACTGTAAAAGATTTTATGTAATACTTTGTTATAAAATATAGTTACTGTATTTATATATGTCTATAGAGATCCAGTATATGTCTTTTTCGAATTTGATAGTAAGTTATATTATATAGCTGTTAATATGCATAGTGTATATAATGTTCAGAACATGTATATATAGTTCGTTTTAAGGTATATAAATATCTCCTACACAGTTACGTTCTATATTTGGTTTACATACTAGCTAGCAGTTTATATACGTGAATATATTATAATACTTTTAGCTACAATATAGGTTGAAATTGCAGTTTCTATTTTTCTTGCCTTTATTTGAAACGTATGTTTGTTTATGAAATTTTAATGCGTTTCAACTAATCTTGGTTAAAAGGGTAATATAATAGAATAAAATATTAGTACTGTAAGTAAAAGCTTATACTCAGCCTATATTTATACTATCACGTCTAGTTGAAGTAAGGCGATAGTTTAGGAATAGTATGCAATAGGATAGTAGTTGTATATTCATATCCACATTTGTGGCATCGAGTTTGGTCTGCATTACATGTTTCTGCATATATATATTTGCACATGTCGGTCACACCTTGTTTTATATTAGCAGTCCATCTATGTGTCTGTGTACACTTTAGTATATAGATGAGCTACCTGTTGTTTAAAAGTGTATCGAGTTATTAAAGTTTAAGTAGAAATTTTCAATTAGTGTTAGTATAAGGTATGTTTCGAGCAGCACATATGTCCAATAATATTATAAATATGTTAAATGGTGTATAATATAAGTATGGTCCTTGTCTGTAACTATACATATGCTAAGTTTCAAGAGAGGTTACATGTACTTAGGCTTACGGATTTATATTTTTAAGTTGCTATACACCGTAGAGAGTCAGCACATATTTTATGTATAACAGGGTCTGCATCTTTTGTGATTATTGTACGGTCTACCCCTAAGTATCTATATTATTTTATAGCCAAATTTATATCTTTTAAAATTTGGTTGAAGGTTAGATTTCTGAATTTTAAGTAGATTTGAAATAGGTAAGGACTTTACAACACATTTATTTCAAGTTAGACTTATAAAATGTTATATTGGGCTAATTTGATCCGTTCCCATCGATTTTCTTTTATCAGCTTTGATCGTCGGTTCGTGCCAATTTTTCCTTGCTTTGAGATTCGTGCTTGGATTTCATAACTCAACTTTATTGTCTATCTCTCTAGCCTCGAAAGGTGAGCAATCACTCACGATTAACGTTCTTTTATTTATTAAATTTGATTTCAATTGAAACGACAATTGAAATATGCTGCTGTTAGTTGTTTTTCTGTTATGACTACTATTATCTGTATCTGTTCACCTATGACACCTGACACCCTTATCGGTTAATTATTTATGTGATAAAAATACAGATTGGTTGATAATTGATTGTTTGATTGATTGTTGTGTAATTTGAATGTTAATTATTATTGTTAAGTGATAACTAGTTTGCTAGTTTAAAATTTGGGGTAGTATAATTTACAAATTAAACGGAGTATATATGACGGACCTTGTTTTATTAAAAATCTGACCCCGCCATATGTAAATTTGATTAGTTAAATTTGACCCGTTAATTGTCGTAGAAATTGATAAATTATACTTTAAACCCTTGAACGTAGTGTGGATTAATTGTTGTAGTTTTAAACTAAAATTTAAAAAGGAACGACAAGTGAAGAACTGTAATGTGATAACCTTTAATCTACATGAAATGATAGTGTAGATTCTAGAAATAATTATACAAATAACAATGCGAATAAATACGATTATTTCGGGGTTATTTGTTTTATTTATTGAATTGTTATTGATTGTTGTTGTTGCTTGTCTATTTACTTTGACACCATCCCTGTCATCACTGCAAGTTCGAAATGATAGACCCAAGCTGGTTTCATTTAATTAAAATTGGGATTTACGGGTTGGAATGCTATCCACCCGTATACATTTAGAGTACGGATTAAAATGGTAATATCCGTAACACTTGACCATATGATGAGAAATATATGGTCTTAATAAATGTAAATTCTTAAAAACATATGTAAAAGAAATGATAAATATAGAGTAAATTATATCTAGTAAATCAAGATTTGACTAAATACAAGAATTATGATAAATATCTATGTGAATTTATCTCGAATAGTTTTTGCAATAATATCGAACGATTAAGATTGGGAGATAAATTTGGGTTATTGTAAAATGATGTTTAGATAAGGATTTATTTAAATCAATTTGAATTTTATCAAATGAGATATTTCACGTTTGATAAAATTTGAGAAATCTTGAGAAAGATGTAATTTAAAGTCACTAAAATGGTATTGAATAAGGGAGGGTTCAAAACTAAATAATAATGATGTAAAAACCAAGAATCTATATGAAACTGTTAAATTTAACATCTAAGTATCTAAGCCATGAACTGTATTGAAATTAAATGGTTAGCGATTTGGATATGTATTTGGAACCCAGATAGTTGAATTTGTTATTTTAGACAACGAATTGAATTAGATATAAATTAAGGGTGAACTAAATTTGGATATTTTTATTTAGGAATCTAGATTGGGAAAAATTTAGTTGAAATGTAGAATACTTAAAGTATGGAAACATATTGAATAAAAGGGGTAATTGGGATATCAAATCCAAATTTGAGATTTTTAAAATTTGAAGTGGATATTCTAGGAAAATTCAAATTGATAAAATGAGATTGAATATGATGGTAAGGTCGGGGTGATGATTATGTTAAGTTGAGGGAGTTGAAATACTTTACCGAATACATTATTTAATATATGTATATACTATTAATTGGAGTGAAATCGACATTGGGGTTGAAGTATAAATTAAGTGAATGACCACAGTGTAATAGTATATGTTTCTACCTTGTAGACAGTTCTATGGACCCTTAGAGGATGGACATCCCAAACATCCTTTAAGATATATTGTATTTCAATTGATATTTCATTTGAGTTGAATCTATTGATATAAGAATGTTAATCCTGACTCGAGTGTTTTGTTTTTGCTTTACGCTCGGGTCAGACCGAGTAATACAGCATTAGAGACTCACCTTTGGAGATTAAAGCTTCATTTGGAGATCCAACTATCGTTTCAGCTTTCAGTTTTCTAGTTGACTGGTTCAGAGAATTCATCGGCTCGTACTGAAGACTTTTCTGTATTCAAGAGATTCTGATGTATTTTATTTTAAACTCTAATATATATAGTAGCTTCATGAACTACTACTTTTCTATTCCGCTGCATTATATTACTCTGTGTCTGTGATCTGTGTTTGATTTATTTACTGTATATCTTAAGTTTTGCCAAATTAAATTAACAATTCGATATTTTGAATTATTCAAGTCGGACATGTACGGTTTTAGTGTCGATTTGAATGGTCCAAAATAGCGGGCTGTTACAGAACTGGGCTTCGAAACAAGTACCATTGCGTTCAGAAGGCCTTTTTACGTTAGGATCGCCTGTCAACACGCTGAAATTGGACTCTGGCCCGTTTTTGACGTTAAACTCTATAAATTCGCACGCAAACCGAGACAGTTTTATTATTGTTTTATTTCAGAAACCCTAATTCTATACCATGGATGCCACTTATTCAATGGCTAGAAATTGCTTATCTTCTTTCCTCAATATCTTTCAATCCGTTCAACGAAATTGAAAAATTCCAAAAGCAAAGTTGTAGATCTCGGCGAGCTCTTCAAATCCATACGGTTGATCTATGCTATTGGACCACGGATTCACCATAATCTGGCTTGGAAGCATGGACGTATTTTCTTGGATTGCGTGCAAAAGGCAGCGAGTGGTGATGTGAAACTTGGTCCGTAGGTGGCTCTCAAGGTGGCGCACACACTGGTAGTCGCCGATCGAACTCTACATGTCTCGAGTTGCGTGCACACGGAATAAAGTGGCGCGTGAGTTGAAGCTTGCGTGAGTTACTGGAGCTAAATTTGGTGAAGAATGTGATGATGTGGCGAGTTTTAGGTTAGTTTTATTTTTAATTTAATTCGTGTCAAACGATGTAAATCAAACAACTTTTGCGCACGAACTCCGTTTCACACGATTTTTTTTGTTAGGATCGTAATAAAATTCCAGATGCGTTGACGCTGGTTTGGACAGATTTGGAGACTGTCGAATTTTTGGGTTTAAATCGGATTTAAATTCGATTTAAATTCAAAAGGTGAGTGTTTTAACCCACTCACAACGTCTAAAATTTCTTATATATGTTAAATTGATTTTAGATATGAGTAGAAATTTATTTATAACTGTTTGGCATGTTTTATTCGTTATCTTTGTTAAATCGCATTTATTTAATATAACTGTTAATTAATTTTATTATTGCATATAAATTGACAGTAAAAATTTATTTATTTGCATATAAACTGATAGTTAAACAGTTAATAAATTTATTTTGAATATAAACTGTTAGTTAATAACTGTCATTTATTTCCTGTTATATTATATATGCCATATATATTGATGCTTGTTTAAATTGATGATGATTGAAATAAATTGATGATGATTGAAATAAATTGGTTGATGTTTGATATTGGATGAATGGATGATGTGTTCTATCTTATATGAACTGCAAGTTATCATGCATTTCCATTTCATTCGGGATTGCGATTTGAAATGATATACAACCGCATTTTTATTTTTAAATTGCGGATTGAAATGATAAATATCCGTATCACTTGACCATAGAATAGAAAAATTATACAGGCATCGCGGTATATATATAAAAATTATTTTTGAAATGATTTTTCTATGGTTTGGATAGGATACGGTTAATAAATATATATTTTGATATTATATAAAATCTTATTCTATATATACATCTATAGTTAAAGTATTGAAGTTAAGCTATGTATAGATTTGTTAAATAAAATAAATAAGTTGAATAATGGAGTTTGATTATTTATATTATATGGTTAAGTACATGTTAAGATATTGAAATATATAAATTTTAAAGGATTTAAATTAATTAAGATTGGGAGTTAAATTGGAAAATTTATTTGGAATTGAGCTTAATTAAGAAGTTAACTTCATAAGTTGATGTAAAATTTATTAACTTGAAATTTTAAAAAGGGTATGATATTTATAACTGAATTCTATTCAAGGTGAATTAAATGAATATTTCTAGTATAACAATTTAAGGAAATTTTCTTTTATAAGTAATTTGAGTTTTACTTAAATGATTACGGGTTTATTATGCAATAATTATTTCAAACTAAATAATAGGACTTTAAATTGTTGAATAGAAATTTCCAACCTTAGTTACAATTATTCAATATTCAAAGTTTGAAATATATTGAAACTGAAGTGGTTTTTGAAACTGAAAGCGATTTTTAAATCTATGGATTTTGACTTAATTTTAAATAAAAAAATTTGTAAGTCGCGGAAATTATTTTATTTTATAAAGTAAATTTAAATGCAAACTATTTTATTCTATATACCGTTTGAATATCCAAACCATCCAAGTTTTTGAAGTTATGGTTCAAAGCTATGAATTTTCGAAGTATTATAGTCGGAAGTTATAATTTAATGTTTGGTTTCCAATTATTATAAGTTTGAAAACAATATGATTTTGGAAAAGAAATATATATTTTGAAATAAAATGATATTATATTAATTTGGGTTTTTATAAAAATAATATCAAATGAGTTTGTTTTGAAAATGAAATGATATCGTATTTATGGGTTTAAAATGGATATTTTATTCTGGTTTTAAAGTATAAATTATTTTAAATGACCGCGGTGTTATAATAACGTTTGGTTGTTAAAGAGATCGGGATCGGGAGTTGTCATACTCTCTGCAAACTCCGAAAACCATTTTAACAACCGTGTACGTGGTGGAGATTCCAGAATGAAGTAGGTTGGTGGCGGCATTTCCTGTAAGGTAAATACGTGGACCCAACTCCCGTGAGTTGGCATAAGGTGGCTAAAACAGGAGCGATCGACGGGTTAATGAGGTAGCACCTCTGATCGGACACTTCCCTTCGATACTATACTCTGACTTTGGATTGATTCGGTGGCCACCTTCATTTTTGATTTCTTTGATGTGGGGAGTTTGTTCGAGGTGGGTGGCAGATGCGCGCTGCGCGTTTCCATCGGCCTGGAAGCGTAATTGGTATATCTACCCTGGCATTGCCTAGTTGTGCCGTGTCACCTACCCTATCGCGCCTTGTACGAGTTTGGATTTCTCCCGTAGCCCGTGTGGTATCCTCTGGTGGCTTCCCGATCAGGAGGGACTATGATATTGGATGGACTACTGGGACTATTACGTGTTAAGGGCTATATGGGTAACCCCTTAATGCTAAGAAAATAGTAAGTTTATTTTACAATTAGACACTATTATAATAGCACAATGTACTACGTAGTAAATAGTTTAACGGATCCTTAGGAGATGTAAATCCCGAGCATCTCTTGAGTTACTACACTCATATTTATTTCTGTTAAATTTAACTTACATAAGATCTTTTAGTTCTGACTCGAGTGTTTGTTGTTTGCACAAAAAATGGACAAACACCTCCAAGTCGTATGAATTAGTTGATTTTATGTTGTTTCTAGTGGGTTGGGTGATTTATGTAAATATATAAAAAGCAAGGACTAAACTGTAAAAGACAAACAGATTTATAGTGGTTCGGCCAGAACATGCCTACGTCCACTTTATATGTTATTCTCCTTTTTCTTTCAGATTACAAGTACAAAGCTTTTTATACAAGTATATGAAAGTTGTTTGAAAGTTTCTTCCGTGCTTGAGCTCTCAAACTTGTCCCCCATTGTTGTACCCCTGCCCCTCTATTTATAGAGTGAGGCTGGGGGCAGGGGTCTTGGATGTACATAGCTGGTGGTGGGCTTGGGTTGAAGCAATCTGGCCTGGCAGAATTAGTTCGGTCGTGTCTTCTTTTCCTTGATTCAGTAGTAAGTGGATGGTCCGGTGAAGCTCTGGTTCGGTGGTAGATGGTAGGAGATGAGAACTTGGTTCTGTATGGGCTGGTTCGGTGGGAGGAAGTATGTTGTTTGGACCGGTAGTTGTTGGTTCAGTTGTGGAGGAGAGGGTTGGTCCGGTGGTCACTCTGGTCCGGTGGTGTTGGACCGGTATTGGTATGGAGCCGGACCGGTAGTGGTGTGGAGATGAGTATGGTTCGGCAGTGCTTGGAAGGGAGTAGGCTCGGCTGGGGAGTGGTCCGGTTGTGCCTTCCTTCCTTTTGGTTCGGCGGGGGTGAAAAGGCACCCAACATTTGCCCCCCAAAGTGGGGTATGTGCATGCACATGGCGTGCTTTGTTTTGAGCTTGGGATTTTCCATCCGGTTTCTAGCGCCGAACCAACCGGTCCGGTCGTTGTCGTTTGCTTATAAATAGGGACCTAAGGCCTCCGTTATTCCCTACCGAACGAGATAGCCGGATAAGAATTTCTCTGCCGAATCAACATTTCGCCGAATCAATTCTTGGCCGCCGAATCAGGTGACTGCCGAATGTCCCCTCTTTCCCTTCTTCTTCTTCTTCTTTTTTTTTGAATGCCAAATGTCTGGCATTGGGAATGCCGAATGAACCTTAATACCAAATGGGCTTGGTACCGAATGGACTTGATACCGAATGGACCTGATACCGAATGTACTTGATACCGAATGGACTTGATACCGAATGGACTTGATACCGAATGGACTTGATACTGAATGGACTTGAAAACTTTCATTTTGGCGAATGAGTTTTGAATTTGTGAGCGAGTCTTCAGGTTGCATGTACCTATTTGCTCATGTTTCCATACTCCTTGTTCTAATTTATTCTTCCGGTGTTTGCAGACAATGTCTCGCAAAGCAGAAACTCGATTAGATGCACGGAAGTCTAGGGCGAAGGAGAGTCCTCCTCCGTGCCTCCAGCCCAGCCAAGACCGGAACGTCATGGACCTGCCCCGAGGTCGCTAGTAGATGGGTATGGCCCCCAGGAGCTTCTGAATTCTCCGCCCAATTGTTTTCCTAGCTCCCTCAGGGAGGAGCAGCTTGATGTCATTTCTCTTCCCTTTGGGATTGACAGGGCTCGCATGCTGCTGCCGGGAGATGGAGTGATGTCGTATAATCCCCCCGAAGGATATTTTTCATACAGTAGGTACCATTGCATGTGTGGGGCCATTCCTCCGATCAATGCATGGATAGTCAGCTTCATTACCTATCTGAAGGTGGCCCCTCTCCAGCTTCAGCCCAACTCCTACGCTATTCTGGTGTCCTTATTCATTATCTTCCAGAGGAGGTATGGGCGCCCTCCTTCTAACCGGGAAATTCGATACTTGTATAATCTGAGAGGCTACAAGAAGGGGTCTCCGTACGTTAGTTTGGATGCGGCCGTGCCCTTCAAACCGGTCTTGGACTTATACTCAAAGTTTACCATGTCTAAGAAAGAATGGTTTTTTATCAAGGACGATTCTGTCTCCTTCCGCCTCTTCACTTCTGGCTGTAAGTTGAACTTTATTTACAATTTCTTTGTTCCGACTGCAGTGCTTCTTCTAATATGCTTCTATTTCTTGCTAGCGACAGGTGGCTTTGCAGTCGTAGAAAATGATTCCCTGGTCCAGATGGCTGCGGAAATAAAGGCCATTTCGGGACGGGACAGGTCGGCCTCTTTCTTGATCAGGAATGCTACTCTCCTGAAGCACAACTTGATCCTGCCACACCAGTCCGTGGTTAAGCAGAGAGATACGGCTGAGGAGAAGGCTGCCAAAGCCAAGGAATGGGCCACGGTGAAAAGTGGCAAGAGGGAACCTTTTACAAAGCCTCCCGTCGTCGGAGGTAAGAAGCTTAAGAAGTCCAATGGTCCCTCTCCTAGCACTTGCCCAATTGCTCCGGGAGAGGAAGATGTGGAGGAAGATAGAGGTGAGGGTGAAGGAGGAGATGGACAGAGCGGTAGTGGCGTTGGTGCCTTAACCACCGGGCAAGCAGGAGAGATTCATGAGTGGGCGGACGATGCTTTCCGTCAAGCTTTTGGGTAGTCAGAGGAAGGATCGGTTTGGGTTGAGAAGGCAAAGGAGGTTGATAAGGCTGGGGCTGGCGCTGATCCATTCTCTAAGAGTTCTTCAGCTAGGGCGATTCCAGCAATTCAAGGTGATCTTTTGACTTCTGCAGACTCCATTTATGATAGGGACTTAGGAATATTTTATGGTTCGCTTCCGTCCTGGAATGAGATTCAGGACTTATTACAGTATCCTACTCCTCCGCAGGGTTTGTATAATAGATGTGCCTTCTCACTCTTTTTATCTTAACATATTTCTTGAATTGTGGATTATTGTATGTTCGTAACACTTGGTTTTTATTCCGGGGGCAGGTAAGGCGGCCAAGTCATCAGATATCCGGCACCGCTTTGAACAGTATAAGCTACTCAAAGCTTCTGCCAAACCAAAGCCTCCAACTGGCCGTCCTGGGGATGTAGTTAGATATCGCCCCCTTCTTGGAGTTATTGAGGAAGATATGCAAAAGAGGAAGATGGGCCGATCTTCGTTTGAACCTTCACCTGGCCCTCAGCCTCCAGTCCATCCCATCCATGATATTACTGAGGAGGACACTGAGTTTATACCTTCCCCCCATCCGTCCGAAAATCCAACTGTCACTCCGATAGACCGTCCTGGTTTGGATCGCAACCCATTTGCCGGTCACCCTGATCTGGATCCGAGTTTCCAGGATATTTCATTTGATGAGGCCACAGGTGAGCACCTTCTTCCCCGCAACCCCATGGTACGAGTGCTTGATGAGGCCAAGTCCCTAGACCTTGATTTGCTTACTACTCGGGTAGTTACCATGGGGGACGAAGCCAAGGCCAACATTGACCGGGTTGCGGAGGAGACCAGGAAGTTGATTCCCGTCTGGTCAAGGCTGGAGAGGAGATTGGGAGTGCTAATATTCGGTTGCGGCTAAAGGTGGCTGATCAGGCCAAACAGCTTGCCGATCAAGCCATTCAGATTTCTCAGCACGAGGAAGCTTCCAGGCGGCTGAAGGAGACTATGGAAGAGGCTAGTAGGGCAGAATTACGAAAGACGGAGGCCGCCTGCAAGGAGCGGATTGACATAGCCATTGCTACGGTGGATGAGGTCCGAAGGGCGGATCTCGAGCAGGTAGAGGAGTTACCTGGAAGGCTTGAGGCTGCAGAGCTTTTTCAGGCCAGGCTAAAGGAAGAGATGGAAGAAATGAGGAGGTCTCTCCAGGCCGACCGCTTGAGATATCGATCGGAGAGGGATGTTGCTATCGCTAAGTTGCTGTCCTACGAGGCCCGGGTGAGGGAGTTTGAGGAGAATGAGGGGATGATGGATGAGATGTTGCAGGACATGTACTTCCGTACCTGGAAGCAGGGTAATCTATCCTGGATGGATGACTATCCCTGGATCATGGCTAGGATATATCTCCGGGCTTTGGAGGAGGCCAAGGCCGATGCGGATAAGGAAGGTGGAGCGGCATTCAGGATGGATATGGTTACTGCCCAGTTTTCAAAGGAGGAGAAGGTAGCGGCGAAGGAGGGGATGCGGCTACTCGCTGCGGAGGAAGCCGGTGCGCAGTTGGGGGATGAGGACCAAGAAGCAGGTGTTGGTGAGTTTTCCCTTTTTAGCTTTTCATAACTTGATCATTCGCCGTTTATCTGATGGATTCTTCTCCTGAAATGGACAGGTGGGACCTCTGGTCAACATGCTGGGAGTTCCGATCCAGCAACCAAGTAGATTCGGAGAGCTGGTTCTGAGGTATAGTGGTTAGCACTAATGCAGCTAGTTATTTTATTTGGTCTGCTTGACATTCCTGTATATGCTAGTTCAGAACATTAATGTACTTTCAAGCTGTAATTATGTCATTGAACGACTTTATGTTAGTTTATAACACAAGCTGATTTTGTTATATTTTGAATGCTGTTATTATTTTGATGTGCTGCATAAGAAGTATAACTATGCATATGCATGTGATTTAGCCGTGTTTGATGCTAAGCTCTTGCTTGAAATATAACTTCATGTTTTGCAATGTTACGAATAAGTTATAGCTACATGCTTATGTACAAGAGAAGAGGGTACCGCCCTTCATGTTTTAGTTGCAGGGGGTAGCTTTGAACGTCTTGTGTAACTGACCACGGGTGCGGCTGAGTGCCTTGTCACTCAGTTTGTGGGCTCGGATTCTCATGAGCGAATACCTCCCATTTGGCGTCCTGTTCTTTGGGGACCGTTATATAGGATAGGAGAAAAGTATTTAAATGAAATGAAAATATAGGAAAAGTAAAACTTCCAATCACGGAAGGCCGTCGATGTGCTTAAGTTCGTGGCAAACGGGTTTTGTAGTCACTTTTCCTAGCTGTGGGTCTTGGAGATATTTGTCACCCATCTTACGCCTCTGCGGGGAGTTTTCTTTTTTACCACAGCCGCACTTAAGACACATCGGAGCCGAGATCGCGCACAGTAACTACCCGGGGCATTATGGCCCGTAATCGTGGGTATTATTCGATTTACCGTGGCCGGCTAGCGTGGGTGCCGTCAACCATGAACTACCCCTGGTTGGCCACACCTTATGTTGGGGCTTAAAGTAGGTTCACAGTTGCCGGCGAGCCGAACGCCGTAATGAGCTGCCATCGGCTATAGTCGGCCTTCGTGATGGCTTATAATCGGCTCATTACAGTTGGCTTTAAAAGCAGTCGCGAGCAATGAGTTAACCCGCAGCAGAGGGATGCTGGAGCAAAAGTGTCTCATTGGCGAGTGCATAGAATCGCATAGTACCTGTTAGGCCTTGTCCAGATGAGGCCGTGCCCTGATGTGGCTTGGATGGAGGTGCCATTACACAGAATTTTGTTCGACAGAAAAGGATACAATTAACAAGTAGCCAAGATATAAAGGAACAAGTTAAAAAGAGACAAGATTTTTAAAGTGGTTCGGCACGAAAATGCCTACGTCCACTGATCCTCTTTGTTAATTCACTTCATATGGGCAGTACAAGTTAAGAAAAGTATCGACGGAGGTATTGGATGTTCCATGCCCTCTAGAACACCTCTCCGTCCACTGTTGACAAAATATAGGCTCCGTTTTGGAGATCTTTATGAATTACGTAGGGTCCGTCCCAGATTGGGTCTAGTGCTCCGGGGCGCGGGAAAATCCGCTTGAGGACAAGATCTCCTTCTTGTAAGCTGCGATGCTTGACTTTGGAGTTGTATTGTGCTGCGACTCTTTGCTTATGAGCTGCTGCTTTGAGTGCTGCATCGTTTCTTCTCTCCTCAATTAGATCCAAAGACATGAGGAGGAGTTCTTCGTTCTCTTCCGGGTTGTAGTGGATCCTACGGTGAGAGGGCACTATAGTTTCAACTGGGAGCATGGCCTCCAATCCGTATGCCAAAGAGAAGGGAGTATGCCCTGTTGAAGTTCTGTAAGATGTGCGATAGGCCCAAAGTGCCGTAGGAAGTTCGTCCACCCAAGCGCCTTTCGACTTTTCAAGTTTCTTCTTGAGTAAGGTTTTGAGGATCTTGTTGATAGCTTCGACTTGTCCGTTTGCTTGAGATAAGCTACAGATGAGAAACTTTTGTGAATTCCGTGCTCTTGGCACCAATCGGCGAATTCTTCGCTGTCAAATTGAAGTTCGTTGTCTGATATGATCTTGAGTGGGACTCCGTACCTGCACAGAATATTTTTGATCAAGAAGTTGATAACTTTTGCCGAGGATATTTTATTTAGAGGTTCCGCCTCCACCCATTTGGTGAAATAGTCAACTGCCACTATAGCATATTTGGCTCCTCCTCGGCCCGTTGGCAGTTCGCCAATTAAGTCAATCCCCCATACTGCAAAGGGCCAAGGGCTGGTCATTTGACTAATCTCATTTGTGGGTAGTCGAGGAATCTTGACAATTTCTGACATCTGTCGCATTTCTTGACAAAGTCCAAGGCATCTTTGTTTAAAGTGGGCCAGTAATATCCATATCGGAGTATCTTCTTTGCCAGAGTATGCCCTCCAGTGTGATCTCCGCAACTTCCTTGATGGATGTTGGATAAGACTTCCCTGGCTTCCCTTCCAGCGATACACCTTAATAAGGGATTGGAGAAGCCGCGCCGATAGAGGATGCCTTCTTGTAATGTATAGCGGGAAGCTTTCCTTAAGAGTTTCTTGATTTCGTTATGCCTGTCGGGCAGTGTGCCATCTTGCAAATATTTTCGGATAGGAGTCATCCAAGTTTCTTCGTCGATTGCAGCTATCAGATTCACTTGCTCGAAACTTGGTGCCAGTTGTTTTGAGATGGTTAATGCTCCTAAAATAGTGATGTTCTCCATACTAGCTTGCTTTGCTAGTTCGTCGGCCTCTTGGTTCTCTTCTCGAGAAATGTGTTTGATTAGATAGTGATCCAATTGATTGAGCAGCAGCTTGGTCTTTTTTAGATATGCTGTAAGTCGTTCTCCTCGAGTCTGGAAGTCTCCAAGTATTTGATTTACAATGAGTTGAGAATCACTATGGAGACATAAAGAGCCGACTCCAATCTCCAAGGCCAGTTCTAATCCAGCTTTCACCGCTTCGTATTCTGCGTCATTGTTGGTGGCAGCGAATTCCAACCTTAGGGCGTAGTGCAGCTTCCTTCCCCTGGGGGTGATTATCACAACACCTGCCCCCGAGCCTTGTTCGTTTGACGCTCCATCTACGAAGAGATTCCACTTGATATCTTCTGCTATTTCAGATCGGTCCTTACCTTCGTTAGTAGTGAATTCGGCAATGAAATCAGCTATGGCCTGCCCCTTGATAGCGGTGCGAGGATGGTAAGTGATATCATATTGACTTAGTTCGATGCACCACTTAAGTAATCGCCCAGAAGTGTCGGGGCGATGGAGCACTTGCCTTAGCGGTTGATCGGTTAAAACTCTGATGGAATGACACTAGAAATAGTGTCGCAGTTTCCGTGACGTGATGAGCAAACAGTATGCTAGCTTTTCAATTTTAGGGTATCTGGCTTCTGCCCATGTGAATCTCTTGCTTACAAAGTATACAGGTCGCTGCGCGCGGTTGTCTTCTCTCACCAAAGCGGCGCTCAAGGCGTGTGACGATACAGAAAGGTATAGGTATAGTTCCTCGCCTTCATTTGGAGTTGAGAGCACTGGTGGTCTCTGGAGGTGTCCGATTAAGTTAAGGAAGGCTGTCGAGCATTCGTCAGTCCATTCGAACTTTCCTTTTTCTTTCTTTAGAGCTTCGAAGAATGGGATGCATTTGTCGGTTGCTTTAGAGATGAACCTACTTAGGGCGGCCACTTTCCCGTTTAGGCTTTGCATCTCTCTTCGAGTGGATGGTATCTTGATATCTTGCAAAGCTCGAACTTGTTCGGGGTTTGCTTCAATCCCCCTGGCATGAACGATGAATCCCAATAACTTTCCCAATGATACTCTGAAGGAGCACTTTAGAGGGTTCAATTTCATTCCATATTGGCGAAGTACTTGAAACATCTCGTCCAAGTGGTTTATATGATCGTTGGCTTTCCTCGATTTTACCAGCATGTCATCCACATAAACTTCCATAGTTTGTCCTATTAGTTCCGCAAATATTTTTTTGACAAGGCGCTGATAAGTAGCTCCGGCGTTTTTAAGTCCAAAAGGCATTACTTTGTAGCAGTATAATCCCCGGTCAGTGATGAAACTAGTGTGGTCTTGATCGGGGGCGTGCATAGGGATCTGGTTATATCCCGAGTATGCATCCATAAAGGATAAGAGTTCGTGCCCGGCGGTGCTGTCGATGAGTTGGTCGATTCGGGGGAGCGGGAAGTAGTCTTTCGGGCAAGCGTCATTTAAGTTGGAGAAATCGATGCATGTTCGCCACTTCCCATTAGCTTTCTTTACCAGTACCGGGTTGGCAATCCATTCTGGGTAGATGGCTTCACGTATGAAATCATTGGCAAGTAAGTTCTTTACTTCTTCCTCTAGGGCTGCTGATCGTTCTGCCCCTATGCTTCTCTTTTTCTGCTTTACTGGCACCTTCATGGGATCGATGTTCAGTACGTGGCATGCTACATCTGGGGAGATTTCTGTCATATCAGCGTGCGTCCATGCAAATACATCCATGTTGTGGCGAAGAAAATCAATGAGTTGATCCTTTAACTCTTCTTTTAGTTGAGATCCGATCTTCAATAGTCTACTCGAGTCATGTTTGTCTACAGCTACGAATTCCATAGCCTCTGCAGGCTCGGCGGTGGCCTCCTCCTCTTTGTCCCTGGGGTCTAATTCGTTGAAAGGATCACTGGTATATCAAAGAGGAGGGGCTTTCTTTAGTTGCTATGCTTCCAAGCTTTTCATGCAGAGAGTAGTCCCTGCATTTTTCCCTTTATCTTTTCTGCGATTATTGCGAAGTTCAGTCACATAGCAGTCTCGAGCAGCGTCTTGATCTCCCTCCACTTCTCCTATTCCATTATCTGTTGGAAATTTCATCTTCAGGCACCATGGGGCTAGGAAAATTTGGAAGTCGGACAAGGCTGGTCTTCCCAAGAAGGCGTTGTAGGCCGAATGGTTCTCTATTAGTACGAACGTTTGTTTTCGCACAGCGGAGCGGGGATGACCGCCTATTTCGACAAAGAGGTCCAGTTGCCCGAGGGGTAACTTTGCATCTCTAGTGAAACCATGTAGGGGTTTGTTGCAGGGAGATACATCCTTCATTGACAGCTTCATTTTGTCGAAAGCATGCTTGAATAGGATATTTACTGAACTTCCAGTGTCTATTAAAATTCGAAAAACTTTGGCTGGACCGAACCAGGCAGAGATGACCATAGGGTCCATGTGTGGGTACTGTCTTCCCTCTAGATCACGCCTACTGAATGTGATGTCGTCACTCTCTTTCCGTTTTGGGTGGCGTTCTTCTGTAACAGAGTTAACGTAGCCTTCATTGTCTCTAAGTGACTTGCCGTATCTTTCCATCTCTGCCCAGCTTCTGTCGGCGATGTGTGGTCCTCCTGAGATGGTATGGACCACTATCTTCTCTTGACTAGAGCCGCTGGTGTTGCGATTTCCCCCACTTACTTCTGGGAGGGGTAGCCTAAGATTCTCACTGGCAGGAGTCGAAATCCTGTTCTGGCTCTTCACATAGCGTTCCAGCCTCTTTCTTCTGATGTATTCTTCAATTAAATCCCGGAGATGGTGGCATTCATTGGTGTCATGTCCATGGGATTCGTGGAAGCGGCAGAACTTTCCTGACTTGAGTGCGTTATCTGACTCCTTCTTGTGCTGGGGGCGCTTGTATCTAACTTCGTCTTGAGTGGCCAGGAAGATGTTTTCGATTGTTTCATTCAAAAGAGTGTAAGAATCAAATCTTGGTCCTGGTCGATATAAGCACTTTTCTCCCTTTTTGCCCCCAGCATTGTCTCTAGAGTCATTTCTTCGAACATCCTTTGCTGCAGCGAGGAACCTGTCTGGAGCCGTCTTGGCCTGTTGCCCTGATTGCCTCTCAGTGGCGGCGTCTTCAAGTCTCATATACTTTCCAGCTTTGTGAAAGAAATTTGGTAACGTAGCTGGTTTTTCTTTGGTTAGTCTTCTAGCAAATTTAGTATCTAGATGTACACCACTGCAGAGGGCCATTAGGATGAGTTTCTCGTCGGCGTCTTGGACTACGGCTGCCGCGGCGTTGAATCGGGTTAGATATTGTTGCAATGTCTCTCCGGGTTTCTTTTTGATATTAGATAAGGAATAAGCGTCCTTCGGTTGCTCCACATGAATGCGGAACTGACTGATGAACTTTTCTTTCAACATTTCCCATGAGCTGATGGACCCTTGGGGTAGGTGGCAGAACTAGGAGGTAGCTAGATCTGCCAAGAATAGTGGGAAGCATTTACATAACACTCCCTCTGTTGCTCCGCTCATGAGCATATGCTGGGTGTATCTCTGTAAGTGTACGATGGGGTCAGAGGTTCCCTTGTAAGGTTCCATCGTTGGGATTTTCCATTCCTAGGGGGTGATGGCAGTTTCGATATTGCGGGTGAAGGGGCTGGTTACCCTAGCGCCTATTCCCCGATCCCTCTGCTCCCATTGGACGCACTCTCTGAACAGTCGCTCCATCCTTTCATCAGAACTTGGGGCGGATAGAAAAGAGTTTGGTTCTTCTCTACGAGATTGAGTCCGTCTAGACGGCTTGTAGGGATGGTATCGTCTGCCACTCCAAACATTCTCCAAAGGCTGCCTCTGCTCTTCCGGGGGCATGCTGGGGTCAGCCATAGTTGGCCCTTGCCTTGATCTTCCCCTGCTGGGTTCTGTTCTCAGCGCTTCCTCGGATCCAACTTCGGGCTGGACTCCAGCTCGGCCCGGTCTACTGGTGTTTTCATGGTTAGGTAGCATGACAGGCTCAGCTACATCCGACCCCTGCCTGGCACCTCCCCTGTTGGGTTCGGTTCCAAGTGTTTCCTCGGGTCGGAATTCGGTCTGAGTCAGGGCTCGGCTCCTACCATGGCTATTTCTGTTGTTAACTTCTTCGAAGAAGAAAGGTCTTTGTTGCCTCCCAGATCCTCCAGATTGGGACTCACCCCATGATTCAGTGTTGCAGCTGGATTCCTCAGCATCCCTTAGACGTGACATGAGTTGGTCCACCAGGGCTTCTTGCTGAGATGCGAAGCGGTTAGTTACTTCAGCCACAACCCTGTCTAGATCTGCCCTAGTAATTGGTTGTTCCGTGGCAGGGGCTGTTGGAATTGCCTGATTTTCATCTGGCATTGCTGTTAAAACGGGATGATTCTCCTGATTCGGGGCTATCGGATCTGGGATACTGCTAGTTGCGTCGTTCTTTCCTTTGTTAACATCTCTCCTCTGCCTGGAAGTCATGTTGTCAGAGCAAGGAACGATGTTGGGAGGAAGAAGGTTGAGTAGGAGGAGCTGTAGCTTCTAGCTCGGTTCTCAGTGAAAGCACCAAAGATGTTTGCACAAAAAATGGACAAACACCTCCAAGTCGTATGAATTATTTGATTTTATGTTGTTTCTAGTGGTTTAGGTGATTTATGTAAATATATAAAAAGCAAGGACTAAACTGTAAAAGACACACAGATTTATAATGGTTCGGCCAGAACGTGCCTACGTCCACTTTATATGTTATTCTCCTTTTTCTTTCAGATTACAAGTACAAAGCTTTTTATACAAGTATATGAAAGTTGTTTGAAAGTTCCTTCCGTGCTTGAGCTCTCAAACTTGTCCCCCATTGTTGTACCCCTGCCCCTCTATTTATAGAGTGAGGCTGGGGGCAGGGGTCTTGGATGTACATAGCTGCTGGTGGGCTTGGGTTGAAGCAATCTGGCCTGGCAGAATTGGTCCGGTCGTGTCTTCTTTGCCTTGATTCGGTAGTAAGTGGATGGTCCGGTGAAGCTCTGGTTCGGTGGTAGATGGTAGGAGATGAGAACTTGGTTCGGTATGGGCTGGTTCGGTGGGAGGAAGTATGTTGTTTGGACCGGTAGTTGTTGGTTCGGTTGTGGAGGAGAGGGTTGGTCCGGTGGTCACTTTGGTCCGGTGGTGTTGGACCGGTATTGGTATGGAGCCGGACCGGTAGTGGTGTGGAGATGAGTATGGTTCGGCAGTGCTTGGAAGGGAGTAGGCTCGGCTGGGGAGTGGTCCGGTTGTGCCTTCCTTCCTTTTGGTTCGGCGGGGGTGAAAACGCACCCAACATTTGTCTTTTCAATTCGCTCGGGTCAGCCTGAGCATTTCAGGATTCGAAGACTTTAGCTCTAGAGGACGAAGACGAAGATTTTATTACTATTATCTACTATATTATTTCACCACACACTGTTCCGCTGCATTGTTATTAGTATGTGTAACTCTGATATGTATTATGTAAATATAATCAAATGTTTTTGTAAAACAGCTTCATGAACTGTATATTTGATTATTATATTTTATCCTTCCGCTGTGAGATTCTATTTTGTTTATTTCTTCCTTGTTTTTTTTATTTACCCATAACAATCCGCCCTTTTGTATGGTTTGAATTGGCATGTGTGTCGATTTAAAGTGTGCGAAAAGGCGGGATGTTACAACTATTAATTGCAATATATAATTAAATTTGAAAATTTTAATTACCCTTGATACATCAAATTTCAACATTCTCTTTCATACAAATAAATAAGATTTTTATTCCTTTCTAAATTTAAATTAAAATCTTATTAATTTAATTCATTTAAATATCGAATTTATAAGGGTCGCTACATTCACTTTACAGTAAAATATTCAAATTATACTAGTTTGAACTATAAATCAATTAATAATCATCATTTATATTTAAAAACGAAATGTTTGAAATAAAACAAATTTAAAATAACTTAAAATAAAATTAAAGTCAATTTAAAAATATAAGCAAAATCTAGGGTTGTTACACTCTCCCCCACTCAAAACTTTTCGTCCTCGAAAAGGAATGAGGTACGGAAAAGCACAGAAAAAGATAGAGTGAAATAGGATTAAGATAAGATGACAAGGAGATTGAAATTATACCTGATAACTATTGTTATAGGTAAGTTTAACAAGGTTCAGATTATCAAAGATTATAGAAAGATTTCTAAACGGAAAGATTATAGAAAGATGCATATACCAGTCTGTAGGAAGATAAGAATAATAAGGACGACAAAAAGATAGTTTGCAAAACAAAATAAGGAAATAAATTTGAAACCATGGAAATTTCAACTTAATTTTTTTTCCTTATTTTTTCATAAGTTAAATAAATCGTTAACTATCTCAAATTTCATTATCTTATTATCTAATCATCTTAAATTAATAATTTTAAAACCATGGTTTGAAAAATAATCATTTATTATACTCATAATGTACTTAATAATTTTTATTCTTCTTTTTTCCGAATTAAAATTAAATTTATTCCTCTCAATATATTTATCACTTATGTTAAATATACCTGTACTTATTATAACTGCTTTCTTTTATTCTTAGTTCTTTTAACATTATTTTATATTGTAAATTATTCAATTACCCTTTATTATATTTACCTCAGTTAATCATTTATAATTAAAATTTAAGTGTATAACATTTATTATAACCACTCAAATTTTATTTATAAAATCTTTTTACATTGTATATTATCCAATTACATTGTTAACTTCTGAAATTATGGTAAGTTATATTGGAATACAATTGAGTATTATACAAATAAAACTTTCCAATTCAATTATCTCAAGTTTGAATTATTTATCCAAAATTTTTTATTTTCCTTTTATAATTGAAATTATTCTTTAAAAATAAAATTTAAGAATTAAATTTCCAATTTCTTCAAACCATTTAGAGATAACTAAATGTATGTACATAGTTTATCAAATCAAATTTAAATCATATATCTATATATATTATAAATCAAGTCATATTTTAGAAATTCAATTCAAATCAATTTGATTTACCAAAACAAAGCTGTATTAAGTCTACAAAGCAGTTTCTTCACTTCGAAACTCGAAAATGAACGTTGATGATGCTGCAGTCATCACCGAAGTTATTTCCCAGCGACAATGAGAAGAGCACTAATTTTAAGCTTTAAAATTCTTTGGAAACAAATTTCTATTTGAAAATACTTTAAATAATATATCCCTTTTAAAACTTTTTAAACAAAAGGTTTGAAACCATCGGAAATTAAATTCTCAAGTTTCTTGTTCTAAATTCATTTCAGTTCCCAAATCAAGTATTATCACTTCAAATAATCAATTTAAATCAGTTTATTAAATTTCATAAATTTACTTATATATCAAAATTTATTTCATTAACCAAAATTTTAAAATATATTGTGTAAGTTTGTTATGTCAAAGTGTTTTGGAAATCTTATCTATAGCGGTGATCAGACGAATCGATCAGAAACCTAACTCAACATCAACAACTCAAACAACACAATATATAAACAAAACATAGATTTACAAGTACAATTCAAAATGTTTGAAAATAGGTTGGAAACAAAAGATAAGATGATTAAATAACAAAATAGGAAGGTGGATAAGCTTAAATAAATCGCGGGCAACCTTAACCGGGCCAACCATGACTTAAAGAATAAGATCAATGTGGATTTTTATGGGGTAAATCTACATTGATCTCAAGAGTTAGAGTTTGAAATAACAATAGATATTAGCATCTAAACCAAGGATATATATAAATCTCTGGTGAATCGATGCTAATTGTAAAGGAGTTTCACCCTTTTAAAATTCAATTTTTGAGATTGGCGGGACTGCCAACTCATTATAAAGATCATTTTGAAGTGGAGTTATGGGATACACTAGAACCAAAAGAAGATGAATAGTGAGGGATATGAATGGATTTGGGAACCGTAAGGAAAGTTCCAAAATTCAAAGGAATCGAGTCAAAAAGGAAGAGATTCAAATTCGAATGAAAGTGGTTCTGTAAATACATTCACTCCATATGCTGAGTTTAGCCTAGAGCTACCAAAGCTTTGATACCAACTATAACGATCTGATATTTTCAACCATTCGCATCCATTATAAGTGTATAGGTAGACACTCATGCCGAAATTGAATTGCTCAAAATACCGCGTTGTAAATAAAAATTTGGCAAACCTCAGAATATACAGTAAATAAAAATCAAAGATCACAGACATAGAGTAATAATAATGCAGCGGAAGTAAAAGAGATAGTAGTTCATGAAGCTACTATATAAATATATCAGAGTTACATAAGATACAACAGAAGAAATAAAGTACAAGAGAAGTCTCAATACATAGAAATCTACTAATACAATAGCTGGAAAGGACCAACAGACTGAAAAGATAGCTGGAAAGGACCAACAGACTGAAAAGACAAAACTAGACAAGTAGATAATCTCCAGCGATTCCAAATCTCCAGAAAGTGGAAATCCAAATCTGTGAATACTCAGGCTGACCCGAGCGTAAATAAAAATACAAACACTCGAGTCAGGACATAGATACTTATACAATGTAAACCAACTCAAGTGGACTGTAGTAAAGGTACAAGTAACTTAGAAGATGCTTGGGACCGCCCATCCTCTAAGGATCCGTTAAACTATTTATTATATAGTAATATACGCTATATACAATAGTGTCTAATCAGTAAAGTATAATCATATTGAAAATAGCGTTAAGGGAATGGTGAACCTTAACGCGGTCGAATCTTTAAAACCAAAATCGTAGTGGGCTCGATATAAGGAGATGACATGGCACGCGAGGCAATGCCAGGGTGGATACACCGTTTGCACTCCCGGACCGGTGGTGACGTGTGATAACCTGATTTTCGAGCATCTGATAATTGGTAAAGATTGATAAGATTTTTTTTTTTAAGCTAATAAAATTTTATTCTATTTATAATATATATATACTTGATATATATTGTGAATAGAATATCTTTTGTTTTAAATTAAAGATGAATTTTCAAATTGTAATATATATGTAATTATATGTTATAATTTGATGTTGTTTTGAAATTTAATATAATCTGTTGATAATTTATATATGAATAAATTGTAATTTAAAGCCTTGTTTTAAAATGAATATTTTTCAAAAAGTTAATTTAGATTAATTCAATGGTTTTAAAAATATAAGGTAATTGTTGTTTTAAATATGATTGTGTAAAAAGGATTTAGTTAAAGTTTTGTTTTCTTTCCTTTTAAAATGCTTAATATAAAATGGTTACAAGTGTATATATATAAATGTTTAGATTTTAAATCCATGTAGAAGAAATATATTTGCATTATAATTAATTTTAGAATATTTCCTTTTAAAAGTAGAATTTATTATACATATGTAAACATTTATTAATTAAGAGCTTTATGTAAGTAAGCTTTCTATTTACATTTAAATTAAAAAAAATCACTAATACATGTATTTTTACAAATATTTTAACATACATTTAAGCATATATAATATTATAAACATAAGATAAATAGAATATGAAAATTTTATTAATATTCAACAAATTAAATTTGGTAAAAGACAAGTGTAATAAAATTGGATCTTATATTAACATTTGTAAATTAAATAGCTAGCTAATAATACAAGTGTCAATATTTCTTTTGCTCAAAGTTCACAAAATCAAGTTATGAATTTCCCTGCATTACTTTCTCTATTCCTTTTCTGTTCTCTTTCCAAAAAAAAGGAAAAAAAGGGGGATCAAAGATTTAAACCTGAAACAAGATACATATCAAACTGTTTCAAATCATCAAATCAAAGAGATCAGCTTCACAAACAAAGATCCAACTCGGATCCAAAAGCTAAACAGATAAAAATCAAATTCAAGTGCAAATTGCAGTTTTCTTTTTCCAAAACCTGTTTTCAAGTATAAATCTAGAGGCAGAACAGAAATCAAAATCCTTTGTTTCAATCCAGATAATGAAGTACTGTTGTTCTTCCCTCTGTTTTTAGAAATGAGGTGAGTAAACTAAGCCTTAAAGTTATTTTAAAATTTGATTTCATGTAGTATAACTAGAAGTAATTGGGTGATAAATATTGACATGATTTTTAAATATGGATGCAAGCTGAAATTTCTTTAAGTAAATTATTATATGTGATTGCATGATTTGTTAACAGGAATGCATGTATATTTGTTAATATTGTTGTTGGTATGAATGTCTGGAAAATAATCTAGACTCTGTTTCTTAATGCTACAGGTTTAACAATGTCCAAAAAATCAAATATTCTTGAATAAACAGTACTATACTTCTAGCTTGATCTGTTGATATCAGATTGCTTGAAATAAATGTTGAAGTAATATGTTTTGCATGTTTGAAGTATATTTGGATTTCTGGGTATATAACTATATGCATGGCTGTCTGTGAAATGAACTGGTCTGTGTTGTGCTTGTAACAAACTAAACCAGGTTTGGAAATTCATATTTCCTTATATATGGTTTTATGTTAAAATCTTTAAGAGAATTTTGTTTGTATCTATTAGATTTGTTTTATTTTTTTAAAAAAATAATAATATCTCCAAGCATAAATATCAAATATGTTGCTGGTAGCACTTAAAAAAATAGTAGATTTATATCATATTAAAATCTCGAGAAAAGAAATTAGTTGATTCAAGTATTTAGTCGGGTTTGATATCGAAAATAATGATTTCTAAAAATAAAATAATAATTTTTAAGTGTTTAAATCAAGAGATACTGTAAAATGAACGAATTTTGTCTTTCGAACAATCATTGATGATAGGAGAGGTTAGGCGTATCGAGGTTAGCACTGAAGCAAGTAGGAAAGATGGAGGTCACGGCAAAAATAGGAGGTGGGTCGTCTGATGAACGTGGCGGCGGGGGCGAGAGGATTTGGGTTCTAAACCTAGTTTTGTTCAAGCTGGGTAATTGAATCACTGTTTTGCCTCTGGGGATTCGAGTTATATAAGACTTTGGGAAATGGAGGTATGGTGGGTCGGCGAACCATTGCCGGGGTTGTAGCAGTTTGCGTGACTGGAAACGTGGATTCGAATGGTTTTCCTGATGATGGGTTTGGGTTTCTATTCAACTGGTATGCTCGATTTTGAATCGAGACTGGGAATGTTGTTTGGATGCTCATTGTTTCTTGCAGGGAGGTTGGGTGACTTGACAATGTTGTCGTCGAGGGTCGGAGTAGTCTCAGGTGGTGGTGCATGTGTACGTGATGGTGGGCGTGTTTGAGCATTTGGGGCTGTGAAGGTTGCGAAGTCAGCTTCGAGCATTTGGACAGGTAGCTCGAGTTCATTCTCGAGTATATGGGAAGTGTTTACCTGTAGGAATTGGGCATAATTTAATCAAAGCTTTGATGAAAATAGGGAAGAAGATAAACTCGTGTTTGACTCGAGTAAGTGTCGGGTTCGACCCGAAGCAGAGCATGTTAAACTGTTACAAATGGGATTTGAAAGTTTTAAACAGGATTTTACTTGATGTTTAATAAATGTTGCTCAAACATTTTGATTTAAGAGGTTGTTAAGTGGCCATTAAGGAAATTATAAGATAAGGTTTTATCTTATAATGTCTTGAGAATAGTTAGTATAATTAATTAATTTTAAAAGATTAATTAAGAATAATTAATATGTTAATTAAAAGTTAATTAATTGTAGTTAAGGATTATTGATTAAAGATTGTTAATTAATGAACCGAGGTTAATTAATTGAGTAATTAAGTAATTGAGAATAAATTAATCAAGTAATTAAGTTTGATTTAATTAGAGAGTTTTTAATTAAGTAATTAGGGGTTATTTAAAAAGATTTTTTTTAAAGAAGCACTTAATGTGTAATTTAGTTTTATTAATTAATAAGTTAGGTTTTATTAATTAATACTTAAAGGATTAATCAATATTAATTAAGGGTTGACTAACAGTTTAATAAATTGGTGATTAAGGATTAACTAATTTGTAATTAAGGTTATTAATTAATAATTAAGTTTTATTAATTAATAACTAAGATATAATTGATTTGTTAAATTGTATTAAGAGATATTGATTAATAATTATGGATATTAATCAATAGTTGATGGTTAATTAATTAGTAAATCAGAGGTTAATTAATTGATTATAAAGAAAATTAAGGATTGATTACTTTGTATTAAAGGAGATTGATTAATTGAAGATTATTAATTGATAATAATACATGATTAGAGATTAATTGATTGATTGGTAGGGTAATCAAGGAGTGATGAATTAATTTAATGGTTGTAATTAATTAATGGTTGATTAAACATGATGAGATGCTTAATTGTGATATGAATGGATAATGTTTGCGTATGGATGATTATTTGTTGAATGTCTAAATTGAATGATATCTATAGGACATGTTATACGCTATGACATTCTATTAATATGATATTGATTATATCGATGATAAGTGGGAGATGTCTATCTGTGTATTGCTGTGTAAAAGTGACGTCCAATAATTGAATTGTACTCATCTTGAATAATTTAAGTTAAGATGACATCAGTTTCGAAGAGACCGGAGTCAGGTATTAGTAAATACCCGAAACCACTTCATTTCTTTATAAATTGCTAGGTGAAATCTATAAGCTGGAATAATTTAAATAAATGAAACCATTTAATCTAAGTTTTGGTATTTTGAAATTGATGTGTGAAATAAATGATGACGATAGAAACTTGTGAAGTTGTAGATTGATAAGTTACCCCGGGTTTATATAAGTTGTGTGCATTGGTATTCCTTGTTAGATGAGTTTAGTCACGCTGGTTTCCAGCCTGACCCGGGTGTTACTTTGATGTAATGCTTGGGTCAGACCGAGTATTACAGATTTTCAGGTAAGGACGTTCTGGAGCTCAAGAGGCGAGCTGGATAGCAGGAACGTATGGAGCGTACCCGCTTTATATATTATAGTTGTGTATCTGGACATGTTGTTTTAAACTGTCCAATGTTGTGTAAATATTGTAACTCTGATATATGAAGATGTAAATGTACTGATACAGTTCTTTTTTTAAACTGTTATTATGTGATATTATATTTTGATCCGCTACGAATGTGAGGCTTTCTGTGTTTTGTTTTCGTTTCTTCTTCTTTTATCTCTTCTTCTTTTCTATCTATCTGGAATTTTCGGGATCGGAATTTCCGGGTCGTTACATTTGGTATCAGAGCTGAAGGTTAAGCGAGAACCTTGGCTCTGGTGGGATTACTCATTAAGGATATGGTAAGTGGTACGCTAGGATGAGTTGAGTATATAATATGAGAGAGCGTACTTGTTACTTTCTTATATAAAGGTTTTCAAATGATTTCAAAAGTAAATGAATCTTATATAAGAAATAGATTATCTATTATATTAAGGAAATTGGTTGTAGTATTAATTAAATTAAAAGTAATAGTAAGAATTAAATTAAGAAATAATAGAATGCAACCAAATTGAAATTGTAATTAAATAAAGATAAGTTTGAAATGGATTCAAACTAAAATTGAAATCTTGAATTGGAGAAGTATTTCAAAATAAGATGAATTAGAATTGGTTTCAAACCAAAGAAATAGATGGTTATTGTGTTTAATAATGGAATGATTGTTCTTCAATAAACAATAAAATGTTTTAAGGAAATAACCATTTTAAAAGGAGAATTAATTTGTAAATTAGGAAGGATGTAATTTAAAGTGAGTTTCAAATTGTGAAGTTCTGAATTCTAAATTTAAAACATTTGTATTGGTTTCAAAATGTTAAAGAAAATTATATTATTCAAACTATTTTGAATATGATCTTATTTTAAAATAATAAATGTTTGAAAATTTTAAAGAGAATTTGTTTTAAAGTGAAACCAAAGGTGGTTTAAAGTTTTAAATTTGGCTTGGTGAGCCAAGAAATAAATATGTATATATGTGGATATACATAATATAAATGGTGATTTGAAATAAACTCTAAATGGTAAGTTTTGAATTTAGAATAAGATATGATACCCAAAATGATAAGTTTTTGAACTTATAAGTGGAAAAGTTTCAAATTTGAAATGGAATTTCAAATTGGAAAAGGTTGACTAGATTATGTAAATTAAGTTTAACTTGGGAAGTTAAATGGTTGATTGGAATTGAGAGTTTAAGTGATCTCAAAATGGGTTTGAGACCTAGAAATTGAGAATAAATGGGTGTTTTAAAATAAATTAGTTGATATCATCCTATTGTTGTTAAAAATCTTTAAGTAGTGAATTGGATTTGTTTAAATAAATGAGAAGTGAAGTGTGGTAATATATCTATTATCGAGATAAATAAAATTTAACTTAAGTTTAAAATTAGGAGATGGAATTCCTTTGAACTTAAGATTTGAAAATTATTTGAAACTCTTACTTGAACCATGTAATGAGTTAAGTAAAGATAATTTAAAATGGAATTTTGAAATTTGAACTCGAAATTGAATTGTTTAAAATTTTTAAAGGAGAATTGGCTTACAGGAATTAAACAATATTTGAAGTATTAACTCGAATTTATATAATTCGAGATGGTTTAAATTTGGAATTTGAATTGAAATTAGTTCAAACTGAATTTGATTTGAATTAATTGAAATTGTGACTGAAGATGTATGAGTATAAGATTCAAATAGAAAATTTGAATTAGATTGATTTGAATAATTTGGAATTGTAATTAAAGTTTAATAGTTTTAAATTCAAATGGAAGTTGAATTGAATTTGGGAGGAAATCAAGAATAATTCAACTTGATTTGGAAATGGAATTTGAAATTGGGATTAATTCAAACTGGAGTTGAAATGGATTGGAATTGAAGTGGGTTCAATTGAATGGATATTAGTCCAAAGTGATTGGAATAACTTGGGATTGTAATTAAAGTTGAATATGTTTAAAATCAAATGGAATTTGATTTAAATTTGAAAAGGAGTTGAGAATTAATTCAACTTGAATTGGGAATAAATCAATTTCAATGGAATTTGAAGTTATTTAAATTGGAATTGGGTCAATTTAAATGGAAGTGGAAATTTAAATTGAATTGATGAGAATAGAGACTGGGAAGTGAGCAGTTTTGACTCTGGACTATTTGTAATATAAATTGTTTTAATATAAACCTATTTTTCCAAGCTATTCATGATATATACAACCTTTCTTTTAAAAGCCAAACTATCTTATACTGGTTTTACAATTATTTTTGAAACTGTTTAACAATTTTCCAACTGTTTATAAACTAATTACTATATTTCAACTATTTTACAAACTAATTACTATCTTAATATTATTTTGCAATTATCTAAAACTTCTATAATTATTTTAACTATTTTCTAACTAGTTTATACCTATTTTACGAACTAGTAATTATTTTCCAACTACTTATCTATTTTTAACTTTTCAAGCTATTTTCTAAATTTAAACTGGACAGAGTTTAAACTGTTATTGGTTAAATTCCCAATCAAGATAAAAATAGAGATGATAATCCAAATGGATTGGAGCAATTGAGAGTAAGTGAATGAAATTAAATGAAAGTGAATAGAAATGGAATTGATTTGGCTAATAACCAATAAAGATAAATACGTATGGCGTATGTATGTTATTCTATTCGCATAGTGATTTGATCCAGATTCGAGCACAGAACTTCGAGATAGTTATATCGGTCCGAGTGGGATTTTTCACTCGATTTTCGACGGAGAACCTGGATATGGGTTGTTATTTGATTCTGGATATTCTCTATCATAGTTATGACTATGCAAAGATAATGACGGTTTCTGATCAAGAAACCAGATCTGTGTCCACACTAGGAAGTCGGGTGGACAATACTAGTTCGGAAGTGAAATTGTGTGATCGAGTAAGCGATCAGATTGGTATAGCGTACGAATGATATGTGTACATCGTACGGATTTAAATGAAAATGTTATTGAAGGGAGTAATTAAATTTGAATATTTGATTTTGAATTAACAAACTTAAATATCTTTGTTTTATAAAGTGAAACTCCCCTTGTTGAATCTTTTGCCAGAAGAAAAGGGTTTTTGAAAAGGTTTGAAGTATAAAAGGAGTTTTATACAAATTTAAAATGATCCTAAGTTTTAAAAAATTATATATATCTGTATATATATAAAGGATCTTATGAGGATTTTTGGAGAAAAGTTTTGGGAACCTATGGATTTGGAAAGGCTTTTGATTTTTGGGTAAAATCAATATTGAATTTGGAAAGCCTAGTTTGAGAATTATCAATTTTGGAAAAATCGATTTTATGTAAAGAAGCTTTGTATGAGATCATACTAGGTGTATGATTTAAAGATACTATATATGTATAGTATAAAATGTTTTGATGATGGCTCTGGGGAAAAAGGCGCTCCCTTGAAATGAACTTCTCAGGAGTACCACTGGGTGGTGTTGCCTTGATCCCCAAGGGGGGGTTCTAAAGTTGAACCTGTGAGGAGTCCGGACAAAACTAGTTCCTGGGTATTATGAGTAAAGTATACCATAGCGAAAGTCGTGTGCGCCGCTGAGAGCCAACAGTCTGCGTTTGATTTTATATCGGCAGATTGCAACCTATGGTATAACATAGAGAAAGTCGTGTGTGCCGTTGAGAGCCAACAGTCTGCGTTTGATTTTATATCGGCAGACTGCGACCTATGTAGGAGTGGAGAGGTTTCATTTCGACAGCGAAAATCAGAGGCCTTTGAGAGCGTGCAGTTACATGGACTTTTGTTGCGACGACAACGTAACCCTGGATGTAACTGTGATCTGTTGTGTGGGGATCCATGGCGTAATCGAGAGGCCGCTGAGAGCCTACAGTTACATGGACTTTTGCTGCGACGGCAACGTAACCCTGGAATGTAACTGTGACCATGGATGGAGATGATGATTTTCAGAGCATTCTTACCAAAGATATATCCTCTATTTTCAAAAACTGTTTCCTATATTTTCAATAAAATTATTTTTCAAGTATTTTCACTGGGTGTTAAAAATGGGTCTTCTAAGTACTTATAGAATTTCAGTCGTACGCCTAATCAACGTATGACCGAATTTCTATGAGAACATGGTTGGACTTATTGAAACATCGAGTTATAAAATGATATTTTTATAGAAACTCTTTTGGTAATATTATATGGATTTTAAAAAGGTGTTTTAAAAATGATCAAAGAAAATTTATATAATTTTAAGCATTTAATAATTCTGGCTTCGTTCCTTTTCGAGGACGAAAAGATTCAAAGGGGGGAGGAATGTGATAACCTGATTTTCGAGCATCTGATAATTGGTAAAGATTGATAAGATTTATTTTTGTTCAAGCTAATAAAATTTTATTCTATTTATATTATATATATACTTGATATATATTGTCAATAAAATATCTTTTGTTTTAAATTAAAGATGAATTTTCAAATTGTAATATATATGTAATTATATGTTATAATTTGATGTTGTTTTGAAATTTAATATAATCTGTTGATAATTTATATATGAATAAATTGTAATTTAAAGCCTTGTTTTAAAATGAATATTTTTCAAAAAGTTAATTTAGATTAATTCAATGGTTTTAAAAATATATGGTAATTGTTGTTTTAAATATAATTGTGTAAAAAGGATTTAATTAAAGTTTTGTTTTGTTTTCTTTTAAAATGCTTAATATAAAATGGTTATAAGTGTATATATATAAATGTTTAGATTTTAAATCCATGTAGAAGAAATATATTTGCATTATAATTAATTTTAGAATATTTCCTTTTAAAAGTAGAATTTATTATACATATGTAAACATTTATTAATTAAGAGCATTATGTAAGTAAGCTTTCTATTTACATTTAAGTTTATGAAAATTTTATTAATATTCAATAAATTAAATTTGGTAAAAGACAAGTGTAAGAAAATTGGATCTTATATTAACATTTGTAAATTAAATAGCAAGCTAATAATACAAGTGTCAATATTTCTTTTGCTCAAAGTTCACAAAATCAAGTTATGAATTTCCCTGCATTACATTCTCTATTCCTTTTCTGTTCTCTTTAAAAAAAAGGAAAAAAAAGGGGGATCAAAGATTTAAACCTGAAACAAGATACAGATCAAACTGTTTCAAATCATCAAATCAGAAAGAGATCAGCTTCACAAACAAAGATCCAACTCAGATCCAAAAGCTAAACAAATAAAATCAAATTCAAGTGCAAATTGCTGTTTTCTTTTTCCAAAACCTGTTTTCAAGTACAAATCTGGAGGCAGAACAGAAATCAAAATCCTTTGTTTCAATCCAGATAATGAAGTACTGTAGTTCTTCCCTCGGTTTCCAGAAATGAGGTGAGTAAACTAAGCCTTAAAGTTATTTTAAAATTTGATTTCATGCAGTATAACTAGAAGTAATTGGGAGATAAATATTGACATGATTTTTAAATATGGATGCATGCTGAAATTTCTTTAAGTAAATTATGATATGTGATTGCATGATTTGTTAAAAGGAATGCATGTATATTTGTGAATATTGTTGTTGGTATAAATGTCTGGAAAATAATCTACACTCTGTTTCTTAATGCTACAGGTTTAAGAATGTCCAAGAAATCAAATATTCTTGAATAAACAGTACTATACTTCTAGCTTGATCTGTTGATATCAGATTGCTTGAAATAAAGGTTGAAGTAATATGTTTTGCATGTTTGAAGTATATTTGGATTTCTGGGTATACAAGTATATGCATGACTGTCTGTGAAATGAACTGGTCTGTGTTGTGCTTGTAACAAACTATACCAGGTTTGGAAATTCATATTTCCTTATATATATAGTTTTATGTTAAAATCTTTAAAAGAATTTTGTTTGTATCTATTAGATTTGTTTTTTTAAAAATAATAATATCTCCAAGCATAAATATCAAATATGTTGCTGGTAGCACTTAAAAAAAACAGTAGATTTATATCATATCAAAATCTCGAGAAAAGAAATTAGTTGATTCAAGTATTTAGTTGGGTTTGATATCAAAAATAATGATTTCTAAAAAAATCATAATTTCTAAGTGTTTAAATCAAGAGATATTGTAAAATGAACGAATTTTGTCTTTCGAACAATCGTTGATGATAGGAGAGGTTAGGCGTATCGAGGTTAGCGCTGAAGCAAGTAGGAAAGATGGAGGTCATGACAAAAATAGGAGGTGGGTCGTCTGATGAACGTGGCAGCGGGGGCGAGAGGATTTGGTTCTAAACCTAGTTTTGTTCAAGCTGGGTAATTGAATCACTGTCTTGCCTCTGGTGATTCGAGTTATATAAGACTTTGGGAAATGGAGGTGTGGTGGGTCGGTGAACCATTGCCAGAGTTGTAGCAGTTTGCATGACTGGAATCATGGATTCGAATGGTTTTCCTGATGATGGGTTTGGGTTTCTATTCAACTGGTATGCTCGATTTTGAATCGAGACTGGGAATGTTGTTTGGATGATCGTTGTTGCTTGCAGGGAGGTTGGGTGACTTGAAGATGTTGTCGTCGAGGGTCGGAGTAGTCTCAGGTGGTGGTGCATGTGTACGTGATGGTGGGCGTGTCTGAGCATTTAGGGCTGTGAAGGTCGCGAAATCAGCTTCGAGCATTTGGACAGGTAGCTCGAGTTCATTCTCGAGTATATGGGAAGTGTTTACCTGTAGGAATTGGACATAATTTAATCAAAGCTTTAATGAAAATAGGGAAGAAGATAAACTCGGGTTCGACCCGAAGCAGAGCATGTTAAACTATTACAAATGGGATTTGAAAGTTTTAAACAGGATTTTACTTGATGTTTAATAAATGTTGCTCAAACATTTTGATTTAAGAGGTTGTTAAGTGGCCATTAAGGAAATTATAAGATAAGGTTTTATCTTATAATGTCTTGAGAATAGTTAGTATAATTAATTAATTTTAAAAAATTAATTAAGAATAATTAAAATGTTAATTAAAAGTTAATTAATTGTAGTTAAGGATTATTGATTAAAGATTGTTAATTAATGAACAGAGGTTAATTAATTGAGTAATTAATAATTAAGTAATTGAGAATAAATTAATCAAGTAATTAAGTTTGATTTAATTAGAGAGTTTTTAATTAAGTAATTAGAGGTTACTTAAAAAGAATTTTTTTTAAAGAAGCACTTAATGTGTAATTTAGTTTTATTAATTAATAAGTTAGGTTTTATTAATTAATACTTAAAGGATTAATCAATATTAATTAAGGGTTGACTAACAGTTTAATCAATTGGAGATTAAGGATTAACTAATTTGTAATTAAGGTTAATAATTAATAATTAAGTTTTATTAATTAATAACTAAGATATAATTGATTTATTAACTTGTATTAAGAGATATTGATTAATAATTATGGATATTAATCAATAGTTGATGGTTAATTAATCAGTAAATCAGAGGTTAATTAATTGATTATAAAGAAAATTAAGGATTGATTACTTCGTATTAAAGGAGATTGATTAATTGAAGATTATTAATTGATAATAATATATGATTAAAGATTAATTGATTGATTGATAAGGTAATCAAGGAGTGATGAATTAATTTAATGGTTGTAATTAATTAATAGTTGATTAAACATGATGAGATGCTTAATTGTGATATGAATTGATAATGTTTGCGTATGGATGATTATTTGTTGAATGTCTAAATTGAATGATATCTATAGGACATGTTATATGCTGTGACATTCTATTAATATGATATTGATTATATCAATGATAAGTGGGAGATGTCTATCTGTGTATTGATGTGTAAAAGCGACGTCCAATAATTGAATTGTACTCATCTTGAATAATTTAAGTTAAGATGACATCGGTTTCGAAGAGACCGGAGTCGGGTATTAGTAAATACCCAAAACCACTTCAATTCTTTATAAATTGCTAGGTGAAATCTACAAGCTAGAATAATTTAAATTAATGAAACCATTTAATCTAAGTTTTGGTATTTTGAAATTGATGTGTGAAATAATTGATGACGATAGAAACTTGTGAAGTTGTAGATTGATAAGTTACCCCGGGTTTATATAAGTTGTGTGCTTTGGTATTCCTTGTTAGATGAGTTTACTCACGCTGGTTTCCAGCCTGACCCGGGTGTTACTTTGATGTAATGCTCGGGTCAGACCGAGTATTACAGATTTTCAGGTAAGGACGTTCTGGAGCTCAGGAGGCGAGCTGGATAGCAGGAACGTATAGAGCGTACCCGCTCTATATATTATAGTTGTGTATCTGGACATGTTGTTTTAAACTGTCCAATGTTGTGTAAATATTGTAACTCTGATATATGAAAATGTAAATGTACTGATACAGTTCTTTTTGTAAACTGTTATTATGTGATATTATATTTTGATCCGCTGTGAATGTGAGGCTTTCTGTGTTTTTTTTCCGTTTCTTCTTCTTTTATCTCTTCTTCTTTTCTAACAATCTGGAATTTTCGAGATCGGAATTTTCGGGTCGTTACATGACGGCAAGCCAGCAGCTTCCGCCCACCTCGAACAATACCCCCGAATCAAAGTGGCGCCACATATCGAATCACAAAAGTAATAGAATGGTTTCCGATGGAGCATGCTCGATGAAAGGGTGCGACCCTTTGTGTAGCCCGGTATAGCTCCTGTTTTAGTCATTTATGCCAACTCACGGGAGTTGGGTCCACGTAATATACCTCGAGAACGTCGCCACCATCCTACTTCATTCTGGAATCTCCACCGCGTACACAGTTGTTAAAGTGGTTTTTGGTATTGGCTGGCTATAAGACAATATCCGATCCCGCTCTCTTTAACAACCAATCGTTATTATAACCCGTAGTTATAACTTTAAAATAGTATTTTATACTTCAAAATAAAATATCATTTCAACCCAAATATTTATCAAAATAAAGATTAAATCATTTCCAAACCATTTCAATATATCATCATACCATATCTTTCAATTCAAATATTTATCAAAATAAATATCCAGTCATTTCTAACCATTTCAATATATCAAATTATCATATCCTTTCAAAACATTTTAATATATCAAAATATCATAACCTTTCAAAGCTTCATTTCCAAAATATCATCTCTTCTAGGACTTCTTTTCAAATCATTTTAATATCAAAATATCATATCTTTCAAAACTTCGTTTCAAATCATTTTAATATATCAAGATATCATATCTTTTCAAAACCACATTTCAAATCATTTTAATATATCAAAATATCATATCTTTTCGAAACCACATGTCAAACCATTTTAATATATCAAAATATCATATCTTTTTGAAACCACATTTCAATCATGTTAATATATCAAATAGTTATATTTCAAAACAAATTACTTCATTTTAAATCGTAAAAATGAAGTTATTACATTTAATTATTAAATCATTAAATTCCAAAATTTTAAACTTTTCAATGTTCATTTATGCACTTAAATTTATTAAAACAATGAAAATTCAAGTTTCGCATCATTTGGAAAATGCTACAGAAAGTTACATTCAAAACAATTCAATTTAACAAAAGACTGCATTTAAAAATGCTGTTAATTAACTTCAAATATTCAACAGAATTTCACAAAACTTATTTTTTTATTTAAATCCTTTTTACCTTACAAAATCATACATTTTCACATTTATAAGCATCATTTAATTTTCCTTAAATTCATGATTTTATAAAGTTAAGTTTCCTTTCGAAAATCAATATTTATTAATAATTCGCTTATTAAATTTCAGCATTCAAATTTAAATTCATTACATTAAATTTCAACTTAACACTTAAGTTCAAATTTTCAAATATAACTTAGTTTTATTTTTATTTACTTAGCTAAAAATTCACCTTTAAGTCAATTTCATAAATTTCAAACTTTAGTTATATTTCAAAATTTCAACTTAAATATTCATTCATTTCACATTTCAACTTTATTAAAAATCATTAATATGATATAAAATCACTTTATATTCATTTAAATTCAAATTATCATAAATTTATCATAATTTCATATTCAATTTAATTTCCAATTACAATTGAATCAAATTTTCCAAAATAACTTACATTCAAAATTCTCTAACTTTTTCATTAATTCATTTCACTTACAATTATTCAGAAAATAAATAATATTTTACAAAAATCCTTTTTAATTAGATTTAAATCAAAATATTTTAATATTTACATTTCTAAAATAATTTTAAAATTTTTAGAAAAACATATATTAACTACGGGTCTGTATATAATTTTCTACACTAGGAAAAGTGATACGGGTAATATATCGTTTCAACCCGTAATTTACAAAGAAAATTCGGGTTTTATCATTTCAAACCCGCAGTCCCAAGTAAATGAAATAAATTGAAAATCATTCAGGCCTATCATTTAAGCCCATAACATTTTTCCCTTATTCTAAAGTCCGTTCGGGTATGTATCATTTCAACCCATAATGATTCTAATCTAAAGGGAACTTGCAGTGTGATGGACAGATAAAATAAACAGAATACATGAAATAACAGTAACATTTAATATAGTAGGTGTAATAACAGGTGTGAACATCATATGATAATAATATAAGCAGTTATAACATTATTATATAGTTCTACAGATTCATAGGGTGTCAATTTACTACTTATATAAGTACATAATGTCTGGTGAGAAATACTCACTTGTTTGAGCTGGAGATTGCAAAACAAATGACACAAACTAAGATCTTCAAAATCACGATGGCACGACAAAGATTTGATATTGAGAGAGCCAAAGATAATTGCCTTATTCAAACATTTAAACAAACAATACAACATATAAGTCACAAAACAATGTAACACTTGAACAACACTAGAAATCAATGTCCAGAACAAAGTCAAATGCTTTGCACTTTTTCTCAACTTCACATGGATCAGTTATGGATGGGTTAAGCTCAGTTATGCCATGTATTAAGGTCTAGTTTGGGTGCAAAGTGATCGGCCTACATGGTTCAAAAGTGTGGAGAAGATATAGGTGCAAAACAATACAACAACAAGGCAATATACAACCTCACAAGGCACAAATAGGTTCGGCCATTGGCTCTAGGGGCTCAGCCAGTGGTGAAGATGGTGGTGGGTGATGTGGAAGAGGGTGGAGGTCAGGTCAGAGGTGGTGGTGGTGGAGGTAGTGGCGGCTAGTGGTGGTGGAGGTAGTTGGTGTACAACTAGGCTTGGTTTATGTAGATAGGTGATGGTTTTATGAACTTTGGTGATTATGCTTGCCATATGGTTGCTCGGCTTGGCCATGGTAGTGATCTAGGGAGGTAGGTGAACGGGCTAGGAGGTTGTGGAGGTCGGCCAAGGGCTGGAGGAGGGAGGAGCTGATCAAAAAGTGGAGAACAAGTGCAAAGATTCACATAGGAAACTAGAAAACAACAAAGGAAGAAAGGAAGATTTTTATCAAACTCTTTGCTCCATGATGGCTGTATATTTTTGGATGAGAAAGATGTTAGAATACACGTGAAAAGTGAGGAAATGCAGCTGAGAAAAGAAATGAAAAGCACGTCCAAAAACAATAAAGAGATGAGTTGAGAAAATGAAAGGTCGGGAGATGAAAAGACGTAGGAATTCCAAAAGTTTTAAACCTTTCAAATTTCTTAAATTTGTTTGTATAACTTGATATTTCTGGAAATAATAATAATCACAGATAAAATTTCGAAAATTTATCAAAATATAAAAATATATGTAATATTTATTAATTATATAAAGTTAAATTAAGGAAAATAGCTAAAAATAGCAAACTAGTCTAGAAAATTTGAAATTACATGAAATAAATTTTAGAAAATTCATATGAGCTTGTAATATTTTTTTTAAAAATAAATAATAATATAAAATAAAATTACATTCAAAAAATAAATATAAAAAAATTAAATTTAAATATAATTTTAATGAAGAAAATAGCAGAAAATAAGAAAACAGCCTTAAAAAAAAGAAATTAACACAGTAAACTTTGGAAAAATTATGACATCACTTTAAAAATATTTAAAAGACAAAATATACTTAAAATAAAAAAAAATAAGTTTAAAGAAAATAGAAAAAGATTTAAAGAAATTGCTTAAAAATCCAAAACAGTGTCCAGAAATTACAATAAATCACCATTGACTTTGGAAAATTGTTAACTTCATTTAAAAATTATTATTATTATACAAAAATATACATACAATAACATATTAAAATAAATATTACAAAGATTTTTTTTATATAATTTAAAATAGACAAAATTGTTAAATAAATCAAATTACACCCAAAATTGAAATGTACATAACTTTTACAGTTTAACTCCGTTTTCAACGAAACGAAAAGAAGTGTTCAAGTTATTACATCTATTTTAATAATAAATGATAAAATTTAAGACTTTAAATAATTTAAATTTGAAGTTTAAAAGTCACAGTTTGAACGGCTTGACCAGAAATTCACTTTACAGTAAAATATTCAAATTATACTGGTTTGAACTATAAATCACTTAATAATCATCATTTATATTTAAAAATGAAATGTTTGAAATAAAAAAATTTAAAATAACTTAAAATAAAAGTAAATTCAATTTAAAAATATAAGCAAAATCTAGGGTTGTTACACTAACAACCAATATATTGCAATTAAATATATATATCATTTATAAAATTTATTTTATATATAGAAAATATAATAGGCAAAATTATTTCATCACCTATATTAAAACCAAATATTATGTCGGTCTGTCCTATTAAGTGTTAAGAAATCCCTATTGATGTCACAACGTCCCAGGCACCAACCAGAATTTATAAATACAAAACAGAACAGATTAACACAATATTAAAACCTTTTTATAACACTAACAAATAGACTCTCTCATGTATATACACTCAGCGACTCCCATAGGGTATTACTACCCTATTAGTAAAGAGTCAAACCCCACAAAGCTAAGGTTTATCGCTAAACTAATGCTCTGATACCAGATGTAACGCCCTGCCTTTTCGCACGCTTTAAATCGACACATGTGCCCATTCAAACCATACGGAAGGGCGGATTGTTATGGGGTAAATAAGAAAAACAGAGAAGGAAAAAAACAAAATAGAATCTTTCAACGGAATGATAAAATATAATAATTAAATATACAGTTCATGAAGCTGTTTTACATAATATTTAATTTTACTTATACAATATATACCAGAGTTGCACATACCAAGAGAATAAAAATCGATGCAGCGGAATACAGTGTGTAGTGGAACAATATAATATAATAATAATAATGAAATCTTCGTCTTCGTCCTCTAGAAATAAAGTCTTCGATCCTGAATGCTCGGACTGACCCGAGCGAATTGAAAAGACAAAATACTCGAGTCAGAGCTAAAATATCTTATGTGAGTTAAATCAATAGAAATAAATATGAGTGCGGTAACTTAAGAGATGCTCGGGATTCACATCTCCTAAGGATCCGTTAAACTATTTACTATGTAGTAATATTTCGCTATTATAATAATGTCTATTTATAAAATAAACTTACCTTTTTCATAGCATTAAGGGGTTACCTATATAGCCCTTAACACGTAATAGTGCTAGTAGTCCATCCAGTATCAGCGCATCTCCAGATCGAGAGACTACCCTAAATAATCTATGTGCTACGGGAGAAAACCAAACTCGTACAAGGCGCGCTATGGTCGGTGACACGGCACAACTAGGCAATGCCAGGGTAGATATACCAATTACGCTCCCGGGTCGGTGGTAATGCGTAGCCGCAGCTTCCGCCCACCTCGAGCCACACCCCCAAATAAATAAAATCAAAAGTGGCCACCGAATCAATCCAAAAGTCAAATATAATATCGAAGGGATGTGTCCGATCATAGGTGTTTCCTCAATTAACCCGTCGATCGCTCTTGTTTTAGCCACCTTATGCCAAATCACGGGAGTTGGGTCCACGTATTTACCTCAAAGGAAATGCCACCACCATCCTACTTCATTCTGCAATCTCCACCGCGTATATAGTTGTTAAAGTGGTTTTCGGAGTTGGCAGAGAGTATGACAACTTCCGATCCCGGTCTCTTCAACAACCAAACGTTATTATAACACCGCAGTCTTTTAAAAATAGTTTACGTTTTTTTAAACCCAGAATATAATATCCATTACAAAACCATATAAACACGATATCATTTCCTTTTAAAACCCAAATCTATATGATATCATTTAATTTTAAAATATACCCTTTTCCAAAATCATAACACTTTCTAATCTATATACCTTGAAACTCATAGCTTTGAAAACATGACTTATAATACTTAAATGGTTTAAATATTAAATTTCTTTATATAATAAAATAGCTTCTAACTTTTTCCAAATAAATTCCCAATACCAATTTGAACCTCCAAATAAACCATTTTAATTCCCATATATTTCAAAGCTGAAATATTCTATATTTCAAAATTTAAATTTTTGTAATTCATATATTTCAATCTTTAAATATTCCACTATTTCAAAATGGATTCTTTGATAATTTTATATATATCAAATCCAATTCCTATTATTTAAATTTGAAATGTTTACTTAATAAAACGAATATTATTTAACTAAAACCCTTAAACATCGATAACAGGATATTCTTTTAAATTAAATTAACTTGATAATATTCTTATAAATCAATTTAATATTCATTTAAATCCTCTAATCGAAAACAAGTTATAAAATCATATCTTTTAAATCTTAATTTATTTATGTTTCAAATCAATTTTTTTTCAAGGATAATTTTTAAGTACTTTAATTCAAATCATATACACATTTATCTTCAACCTTAATTTTATTTGAGTTATCATAAACTCTATATATAATTGAATTTTAAATAGATACTTAATCATATTATATAAAAGAGATCAAACTTCATTATTTAGCTTACTTTATAATTCAAAACCAATTTATACATAGCTAAATTCAAAACTAAAGTAGCATTTATATTATATCTAAAATCAATATCTATATACCAATATATTTCTTTACAAAACCACAGAAATCATTTCAAAAATAATTATATATATATACCGCGGTGTCTGTATATAATTTTCTATCCTATGTTCAAATGATACGGATATTTATCATTTCAATCCGCAATTTAAAATAAAAATTACGGTTATATATCGTTTCAAACCACAATCCTGAATGAAATAAGAATGCATAATAACTTGCAGTTTACAACAATATAAATAAACATCTATTCATCCAATATCACTCATCAAACACTTATTATCCCAAACATCATCCTGTCCAAACAATATCATTGATATATTATGGGTAATAAATAACATGTATTAACTAACAGTTATACTCAATAATAAAGTAAATAACTATTTAACTGGCAGTTTATATGCAGTGAATAATTAATTAACAATTTACTGGCAGTTTAAATGTAATGAATAAATTAAATAGGAATTTAATTTAAATTAATGGAATTAACTGAGATGATGATTAAAAATATGCCGAACAACCATAAATTTTTTTAAATCACATCATATATCAATTTAACAAACATAAGAAAATTTAGAAGTTGTGAGTGGGTTAGAACACTCACCTTTTGAATTTAAATTGAATTAAAATCCAATTTAAACCCAAAAATTTGACAGTCTCCAAATTCGTCCAAACCAGCGTCAAAGTGTCCGGAATTTTATTACGATCCTTAAAAAAACTGCCACGTCACTCCTCTATTTCGCACGCACGAAGCTCTCCAGATAAACGCGCACTGTACTGGTTCGAAACCCTACTGGCCGCCACTTGATTGACGCTTCCATCTCCTTTCGCCGTGCCTACATCCAATTTTTCCCCGATCCACGTGCGTCGTTGGGCTTGCGACGCAGAGCCGCTCCTCCCTAGGGTCGCGTGACCGCCTCCGGTCCCCAAATGCACACGACCGTCGCCCATGATTACGGCAGATTCTGGCAATTCTCAGCCATCATACGATCAACGAGCAACATTACCGAGGTCTGCACCACGCCTTCTTTCAAACGCCACCCTCCGATCAACGTATCGATGCAGATCCACCGTCGAAAATATAAACCCTAAAATGGTCGGCCGGAATTGATTCTGAAATTCTCGAAAAACGATGAATCGGATTGAAAAACGAATTCCATCAGATGATTACGCTCATTGAGAGCTTCAACATATATTTTTTTCTAATTTTTCTAAGGATTTTGAATTTTATGCTTTGGATTTGATTTGTAATTGGTTCTGGAAACATAGAATTTGTATGCCATTGAGGAAGAGGAGGAATAAAATGAATATACGTACAGAAAAATGAGAGTTAGGGAGTCTAGGGTTTATAGCAGGATATTTATAGAGAAGGTTGGAAAAGAATAAATGGATCGGGTTGAATACACGCTAACGACAAAGTGGCCCAAAAAGCCCGTTCTGACCCCGGAACGAAATTGGGTAAACCCATATATCAAAATAAGTGTTTTAAAATATTTTAAACGCAATGGAAAAGGTTTCAGGTTCAAATTTCATCGTATGAAGCAGTTATGTTGTCAATTTCATTGATTTCTGGGCGTTCCGAGTACGTACGATCAAACAACAAGTCCGATCGCTGCGAAACTTGAAACCCTACAATAATTCACCGTTACAGATCCAATGAAACTGGTTTCGTCGAAATCCGAGTCAGTGGCCAAAATGCCTATTTTCCATTAATTAAATAAATTAATATTAAATAAATCAAATCGCTATTTGAAATTCAAATTCTATAATTCAAAAAATTTATCATCTTGCATTACTTAAGAAATTTGTAATCCTTTAAACCAACTCTCATAACAATATAAAGTAAATTAATTCACAAATTATAGTATTTAACATTCAATTTAATAAATCCAGTTATTTATAATTATTGCTTTAAACCTGATTTCAGTCCTTCCATTATCTATTAATCATTTCTGAAATCATAGTTAATATTTGTCTTTCATTTATTACATTAATGTTCTCATTCCATCTAGTTTCAATTAATGTAATATTAAATGTTGAATTTTATTTATTTGCAGTAAATTTAATTATTGAATTTTGCACTTAAATCAAATTAATAAATCTTGCTTTCTATTCTTTAAATCCACGAATTTTCATATAGTAAATAGGCTTAGCATTAATTTCATCTTATAAAATTAACCATCTTCAATTACAAAACAAATCTACCTTAACTGCAAAATTTAAGTCAATTTGTTGTAATTGATTCCACATTAAACGTTATTAATTATAATTTGAAACCTCAATAAATTCGTTTATTGATTTAAAATCTTGCTATTCAGTAAATAGACATTTTGTGGGTATAAATAACATTGAATTATAATTCATTTCATTATGCATGCTTCATTTCATATAAATTCCCCTTTATTAACTAAATCACATTAACAAAACAAAATAATTAATTTAGTTTTATTGCAATCGATTATCAGTCTTAACTTAATATACTAAATAATTGGTTAACCTAAAATAATTGTTACCCTTTAACATTCAAATTCACTTACAACTATCATTAACAACCATGCTACCATTGGTTTAGATTTAACTAAATAAATTAGATGAATGGGTAAAATTTTATAATTATCACTAATGCCAAATTTACTCACATTCATAGTTAATTACCAACTACAATGTATTATAATTACTTAATTTGCATTGATTCATTCAAATTGTAGTTTAATATGTATTATTTCCTCAATTAACATAACCTTTGAATTAAATTCCCAATTCTCCAATTACTACCTTAAAATAAATTTTCGTTTTATTAAATTTACATTCACACTTCCGTTACTACATTTATTTTCATTAAAGAAATATTAAATTACTTGTTTGAAATAACCATTTATCAACAATGTACTCTTATAATACTTGTACGTTTTATCCTTCATACACCTACTATTTAATTATATTTATTGAAATTTATTTCAATTTTCTAATTACAAACAATTACAACCTTACCATTGTTGCAATTTAATTAGGATTGCACTAAATTGATTATTCATCCACTGCCATTAACATTACTACAAAATTTTCATATAGTTACTATAAATCGTATTATTCCATGGTTAAATAAGATGCCTACTTTTATTTACTTATATTTTTAAATTTTATGCCCAAATGCAACAAATTTACACTTTCCATTATTATATAAATTTGATTTCCATTCTAGTTAATATTTTTGTTCGTAATTCACAAATTCAACATTCCCTTTTGTTTCTTATATTAAACTTATAACCAAGTATGACAGTTTACACTATTTCAATTAATATAAATTTTAAATTGTTGATTTTAATTGGAACATCTAATTTCTACATTCGCTCCTATATAAATTATAAGATTTTTATTTCTTTCTAAATTTTAATTAAAAATCTTATTAATTTAATTCATTTTAAACATCAAATTTTATGGGTCATTACACGTATTGTTTCTTTGAATTTCCAACAAATGGTCAGGCTAAGGAACTTCCTACTGCCACATGGGTACGCCTCTGGAGGGACGTCCCGAGAACCTACCCGGATCTCTGCCAACACAAGGCCGGGTTACCTCTGTAACTAGGTAACTACTACTCGAGTATGCCATCCCTCGGTCGTTTGCGACCTTTATCCGAGGACCTCAACCACAAAGTATAATAAATTTGCAGCAACCACATAGGTTAAATATCTGGGATCCATACCATGATACCACCCTTTTCCAGAAGGAAATGACATACCCTAAAGGCCGCGACCCTCATAACCTTGCCGCATTCTTCCTGTTTTGACCATATCCGGTGTGTGAGGTCCGACAAAGTCTCGTCCACAAAGCTACACTTTTCACAAAGTCGTGCTTCGATCAACAAATGATCAGCAACACTTCGTATGCCACATTACCAAATTTGGGAATATATCACTAGTTGTAAAAACCCGGGGTTTTGCACTGGTTAATTATCGTCAATAGGCGATTAAATCAGCTGGCTAATTGCTATTGGGAGTTTTTAAATCAGGTTGAAATTCTTTTTAAAATTGTTAAGAGTTATGCGGGCTTTAAAAATTGAATCATCGCCCATGTTTCTTTTTATTTTTGGGCTGTGTTATTGATGTAAATACTTGTTACCGTTCCTCCCTTGATTCATTTTCGCAAGCCCTAAAATAAACAAACGAAAATAGCGGCTCGTTCCTTATTCGTTCCTCTTCTTTAAAAATTAGGGTTTTGGAGAAATTTGAAGAAGACGAATTAAATCGATTGATGTTGATTTCCTTGCTCTATCGATTGAATTTGATTTCTTGCTCTGTTGGTTGATCGTCTCTTGAGATGCTGGCGGCTGCTTGATTAAGTTGTCCCTGCTTCGATTCGAGTGAGTGATTTCCACTCACATCTAATTCAATATTGTGCTTCGACCATTGGATTTTGTTGGACGTTGATGATTTTTCTGACTTAATCAATTTCGTATGAAATAATACTTGCTTCTCACGGTATTGATTTTTTTAACTAGTTCCTTTATATGGCTTTGATGATTTCTGACTTGATTTTGACAATGTTGATTTTGTTCGAGTTTGGCCATACTGTTTACTGCCTCTCGTAGCACTTTCGACCTTGTTCGATTTTACTTGTATATCATTAGTTGGAACTTATACTTGTTGCTTGTTTTCATCTGGAGGTTTTGCGTTGTTTTGCTTTGAGCTTGGACTTGATAAAAATTGTTTTTGTGAAAATAAGTTGGGTTTGGCACTGTCTTGATTTGAAACTGCAGTCCCCTGATTTTTCGAACTCGTGTTCGACTGTGACTTTGGTATAGCTTTGAACTGTAGTTTGAAATCTCCTTTGGCTTTGTTCGAACTACCTATGTCCCTTGCTTATGTTGGTGTTGTTTCATTAGATATAGACATGTATATGTATTCATATATATGCATACATGCATTTTTGTTTTTGTATTTTTTTTTGTCTCGGCTTTGGGTTTGTTCGAACTTGATACTGTTTGGATCTTAGATGTTTGAAATACTTAGAAACTTGTAGTCTTCATAATGTGCTCGAGTCTGCATTGTCATGATTCGAAGTCTGGTCCATGATTTTTGTGCACTGCATATTTTTGCTGAGACTATTTTCTTTATGACTTACTTCGACCCTTATGTTTTTGTCCTACATCTTGAACTTGCTAAACATATATTTACACATGCTTCACTTGTTTACTGAACTGTTGTATTACTTTGTTGATTTTAGCCACTTAACTTGGTTGCTTCATCATGTATACACTTGATAATCATGTTGTATTATTGACATGAGCCTGGCATTGTCACTTGTAGTAGGTGTTGCAGTTTTAACTTGTATTTTTCAGGCAGCTTGCATACAGTTGCATTGTTGGTCTGATAGTTGTTGGGTCTGGTTTCATTGTGATCTAGTTTCGTGTTTCCAATTCAATATTTTGAAATTGTATTTTGATTTGGTTTAATTTGATTATTTTTTTGCTATCTAATTATCTACTCGATAATTAGATTATGTGTTTTCTAATTGTCATATCGATAATTAGATTTTGTTGTTTATGCTATTTCACTGGGTTGGGTTTTTCTTTGGCCACTTGCTGTTAATTGCTGTTTAGGCAATTCTGTTGTTTTCTAATTATCTTCATTGATAATCCTTTCATTTATCTTTGTCGATTATTTGAATTTGCTGATTTGCTGCTTAATGTTGTTACGTGTTATATTTACCATTATCCGATTTCCTTATTAAAGGATCGGATAGGTGAGATTTTTGTGGCTATCGTCTATTTGTTATTTAATTATTATTGCTTCTGAGCATTAATAACTGAGTTTGAAGTAGACTGACCCGCGTATTATTTTCTTTTAAATTAATACTTGGGTCAGACCGAGTTATTACAGGCTGTTGATATCTTGCTTTGGGTTGCTGCTTAAGCTATGAAGTCTCTTTATATCGTTTGGAGTAGTCGTTGTCAGTTATAGGATGATATGTATTCATGTGTATTATTTACAATAATGTACTTGTATAGGTAACTTCCAGTGTCGACAGTTGTGGATGTATCACATGTATTGCAACTGACTTCAGTTATATATATGAGATTTTATATTATCCGTGTTCCGTGTTTAGCTTATCTGTGTTATTATTATTTATGTTGTCCTAAACTATTATGAACCATCGTAGTTCGTTTTATACGGGAATTAAATACGTCGATGGGAGTAAATAAACAAAGATAAAAGAAAAGAACATATACCACTCCTATCGAGATAATCAATACTAGTGTAAGGCCTAACTACGAATTGCCACTCCTATCCAGCCTTATTCTTCATAATAACATATAGTATTTCCTTTTAATACTCTTTGTTATTGTGAACATAGAGGTGGGGCGTCACAACTGGTATCAGAGCGAGGGGTTTATAGACATAATATAGAACTTAACTTAGATGGAACATGTGTTACAACTATTAGTTGATGATTTATTTATACCTTGAGTCAAAACTAAATTTTTGAAATTATGATGAAATTTTTAAATATCTTTATTTAAAAATAAATATGAAATTGTGTTTTGATGATTGATTAATTTTTGTTTTGTTTATCAGAGTGCGCATCGGAAATAGTGAGGCTGCCCTCGCTGAATACAGCTGATAACCCTTTCGATTTAAAATTCAAATTAAGAAAATGAAACTAAATTCATTGTGTTGTTACATAGATGTGTTTATTTTTATTTTCTTTGAAAATTTTGAATTCGATTTAGGGATCCGAAGCGATTGCAGTTATGTGATTTTGTTGAGATTTTTGCTGTTTTAAATTATCTTCATTGAAGATATAATCGAGTGATTTCTTTGTTCATCTTGTACTGTGCGTGCAAATATGAGTTGCACATTACTGCATTAATTTTACGTTGAACCGGTGTTTGGTTTTAAAAAGTATTTTGTTGCCATTATTTTTATAACGGCATTTTTTCACCGGTATTATATTTTGATGCGAATTATTTTGATGAGATTTTGACATATAAAAATTTATGTTGTTTTGAGTTCAATAACCGTCAGTTTTAAAGTGAATTTTAAGCGGTTATCCCGCAACGTTGATTTGGTACCCGTTTTTACGGTGTTTTGTGAAGTGCAATTTCCTTATCGAAATTGCTACAGATGTTGTTGTTTTAATCACGTGTTTTAATAATCATTTAAAAATAAAATTGTTTCCGAAAAATTTATAGTTTGCGCTTTCAAAAGAATGAGGAAGCGATTTAAACGCTTCAGCAAAATTGAGGACTATGAACCCTCACTTTTACCGATTCGCTTAATTCTAGACTTGTCCGTTTGAGAATGTAAAATATTATTTATTTAAAATACACAATTTTGCACTTTCAAGGAAACGATGAAGAGATTTAAACGATTTCACAAAAGTGCGGAGTATGGAACCACACTTTTACTATTTCGGCTAATTCCGGACTTGTTAATTGAAACATCTGCTGTTTGATGATTCTGATGATTTTGTTGGGCTTTCGAGCCACTCTACTGGACGTTCGGGTCATTTGTTGGGCTTTCGGGCCATTCTGCTGGACCTTCGGGTCATCTGATGGACCTTCGTGTCAAATACCAGTACTAGACCTTTGGGTCACTTTGTGGACCTTCAGGTCATCTGATGGGCGCCAAAATTTATAGTACTTGGTAGGCTTCGGCCATTTGAGATGCACGTGCGGCTAGCTAAAACTCGCCATCTGCTGGGATCGATCCATCTTTTATGTTGATTTTCTAGTCATCTTAATTGATTTCTAGATATTTGTTGTTTCTAATTATCTGCGGGTAATTAGATATTTGCTGATTTGAGTTCTAATTATCTTTGTTGATAATTAAATATTTGCTGATTTGAGTTCTAATTATCTTAGTTGATAATTAGATATTTGTTGATTTGAGTTCTAATTATCTTTGTTAATAATTAGATATTTGCTGATTTGAGTTCTAATTATCTTAGTTGATAATTAGATATTTGCTGATTTGAGTTCTAATTATCTTAGTTGATAATTAGATATTTGCTGATTTGAGTTCAATTATCTTAATTGATAATTAGATATTTGCTGATTTGAGTTCTAATTATCTTTGTTGATAATTAGATATTTGTTGTTTTCTGATTATCGTTTTTGATAATTAGATATTTGTTGTTTTCTAATCATCGTTTTTGATAAATGGATATTTGTTGTTTTCTAATTATCTGTTTGATAACTAGATATTTGCGGTTTTGCAATTTGTGATTTGTGTTTTCTAATTACCTTTGTTGATAATTAGATTTTGCTGTTTTCTAATTATCGCGTCGATAATTAGATATTGCTGTTTTGTGATTTCTGTATTCTAATTATCTAATTGATAATTAAATATTGCTGATAATTGTATTTATTCAGTTTTGTTGTTTTCTGATTATCTATTTGATAATTAGATTTTGTTGAGAATTTGTGAATTTCTTTTATGAAATTAAAAGATTTCTGTGGCGTTTGTGTTCTTGACCTTTATTTTTCTAGCTAAACCAGTTTATGTTAGAAAAATAATAGTTATTGACGACTTTAATTATGAAAATTGCGGGGACGCAATTTTTATAAGGAGGGGAGTCTGTAACAACCCAGGGTTTTGCACTGGTTAATTATCGTCATTAGCCGATTAAATCAGTTGGCTAATTGCTATTGGGAGTTTTTAAATCAGGTTGAAATTCTTTTAAAAATTGTTAAGAGTTATGCGGGCTTTAAAAATTGAATCTTGGCCCACATTTCTTTTTATTTTTGAGCTGTGTTATTGAAGTAAATACTGGTTCCCGTTCCTCCCTTGATTCTTTTTCGCAGGCCCTAAAATAAACAAACGAAAATGGCGGCTCGTTCCTTGTTCCTTCCTCTTCTTTAAAAATTAGGGTTTTGGAGAAATTTGAAGAAGCCAAATTAAATCGATTGATGTTGATTTCCTTGCTCTATCGATTGAATTTGATTTCCTTGCTCTGTTGGTTGATCGTCTCTTGAGATGATGGCGGCTGCTTGATTGAGTTCGTCTCTGCTTCGATTCGAGTGAGTGATTTCCACTTACATCTAATTCAATATTGTGCTTCGGCCATTGGATTTTGTTGGACGTTGATGATTTTTCTGACTTAATCAATTTCGTATGAAATGATACTTGCTTCTCACGGCATTGATTTTTTTTTTTTAACTAGTTCCTTTATACGGCTTTGATGATTTCTGACTTGATTTTGACAATGTTGATTTTGTTCAACTTTGGCCATACTGTTTACTGCCTCTGGTAGCACTTTCGACCTTGTTCGATTTTACTTGCTGTATATAATTAGTTGGAACAGATACTTGTTGCTTGTTTTCATCTAGAGGTTTTACATTGTTTTGCTTTGAGCTTGGACTTGATAAAAATTAATTTTGTGAAAATAAGTTGGGTTCGGCACTATCATGATTTGAAATTGCAGTCCCTTGATTTTTCGAACTCATGTTCGACTGTGACTTTGGCATAGCTTTGAACTGCAGTTTGAAATCTCCTTTGGCTTTGTTCGAACTACCTATGTCCCTTGCTTATGCTGGTGTTGTTTCATTAGATATAGACATGTCTGTGTATTCATATATATGCATACATGCTTTTTTGTTTTTGTATTGCTTGTTGTCTCGGCTTTGGGTTTGTTCGAACCTGATACAGTCTGGAGCTTAAATGTTTGAAATGCTTACAAACTTGTAGTCTTCATAGTGTACTCGAGTCTGCATTGTCGTGATTCGAAGTCTTGTTCATGATTTTTGTGCGCTGCATATTTTTGCTGAGACTATTTTCTTTATGACTTACTTCAGCCCTTATGTTTTTGACTTGCAGCTTGAACTTGCTATAAATATATTTACACATGCTTCGCTTGTTTACTGAACTGTTGTATTACTTTGTTGATTTCAGCCACTTAACTTGGTTGCTTCATCATGTATACACTTGATAATCATGTTGTATTATTGACATGAGCCTGGCATTGTCACTTGTAGTAGGTGTTGCAGTTTTAACTTGTATTTTTCAGGTAGCTTGCATATAGTTGCATTGTTGGTCTTGATAGCTGTTGGGTCTGATTTCATTATGGTCTACTGCACCACTGTTTTCATCTGGTTCATTGATCTAGCTCGACAGTTTTGGGTTTCACGTACATTGTCACTACATATATGTCTGCATATCAACTTGTTGAAGTCGCTTTTTCTTATATCACACATCTCTGGCCTTTGCTTCATGTATGCACTGCCTGTGTGCAGTTTTAGTTGCAAGTGCATTTGTAGATTAGCTCTTGTTTGGTTTTACATGCTTCTGATTCAGGTTGCGTACTCTATGGTGCCTTTATGTGCTTTGCTTTTCTTTGAAGTTTCTGGTCATTGTAATCATCTGCACTTTGTAGTGTGTATATACTTGTGTGGATTAATATGTGTGCATATATACATTTGTATGTATGTATGCATGTATAGTTGAATCTATTTCTGATTCATTGATCTTTTGCATATTTCATCACTGTGGCGAGGCAGTGCACGTGAGCGTGTACTGCAGCCAAACAGAATTGACTTTTTAATTGATATTTCAATTGCATGAATTGTTTCGTGTGTCCAATTCAATATTTTGAAATTGTATTTTGATTTGGTTTAGTTTGATTATTTTGTTGCTATCTAATTATCTACTCGATAATTAGATTATGTGTTTTCTAATTATTGTATTGATAATTAGATTTTGTTGTTTATGTTGTTTCACTGGCTTGGGTTTTGCTTTGGCCACTTGCTGTTAATTGCTGTTTAGGCAATTCTGTTGTTTTCTAATTATCTTCATTGATAATCCTTTCATTTATCTTTGTTGATGATTTGAATTTGCTGATTTGTTGCTTAATGCTGTTACGTGTTATATTTACCGTTATCTGATTTCCTTATTAAAGGATTGGATAGGTGATATTTTTGTGGCTGTCGTCTATTTGTTATTTAATTATTATTGCTTCTGCGCATTAATAACTGAGGTTGAATTAGACTGACCCGCATGTTATTTTCTTTTGAATTAATACTCGGGTTAGACTGAGTTATTACAGGTTGTTGATATCTTGCTTTGGGTTGCTACTTGAGCTATGAAGTCTCTTCATATCATTTGGAGTAGTCGTTGTCAGTTAATAGGATGATATGTGTTCATGTATATTATTTACAATAATGTACTTGTATATGTAACTTCCAGTGTCGACAGTTGTAGTTGTATCACATGTATTGTAACTGACTTCAGTTATATATATGAGATTTTACATTATCTGTGTTCCGTGTTTAGCTTATCTGTGTTATTATTATATATGTTGTCCTAAACTATTATGAACCATCGTAGTTCGTTTTATACGGGAATTGAATAGTCGATGGGAGTAAATAAAAAAAGATAAAAGAAAAGAACATATACGACTCCTATCGAGATAATCAATATTAGTGTAGGGCCTAACTACGGATGGCCGCTCCTATCCAGCCTTATTCTTCATAATAACAGACAGTATTTCCTTTTAATACTCTTTGTTATTGTGAGCATAGAGGTGGGGCGTCATAATTGGTATCAGAGCGAGGGGTTTATGGACGTAATATAGAACATAACTTAGATGGAACATGTGTTACAACTATTAGTTGATGTTTTATTTGTGCCTTGAGTCAAAACTAAAGTTTTGAAATTATGATGAAATTTTTATATATCTTTATTTAAAAATAAATGTGAAATTTTGTTTTGATGATTGATTAATTTTTGTTTTATTTATCAGAGTGCGCCGCGGAAACAGTGAGACTACCTTCGCTGAATACAGCTGATAACCCTTTGGATTTAAAAATCAAATTAAGAAAATGAAATTAAATTCATTGTGTTGTTACATAGATGTGTTTATTTTTATTTTCTTTGAAAATTTCGAATCCGATTTGAGGATCCGAAGCGATTGCAGTTATGTGATTTTGTTGAGATTTTTGCTGTTTTAAATTATCTTCATTGAAGATATAATCGAGTGATTTCTTTGTTCATCTTATAGTGTGCGTGCAAATATGAGTTGCACATTACTGCATTAATTTTACGTTGAACCGGTGTTTGGTTTTAAATAAAAGATCCATCACAATCATAAAGGTTCAATGTGGTTTTGGAATATCCATTTGGAATCCGACCCCCGGTCGCATCGAAATTCAAATGTCATTAAAAGGCCAATATTGATAGTTGGTTATTTAACTATCAATCAATATTCACAACAGTCACTGGATTTCAAATAATTTTCCCTAATCATTTATTTCCAATATGTCTCCGCAAGATATACTTTTAACACATTAACACTTTGAAAAAAAAATTCAAATCATTTTCCTTACGCGGAACATATTTCCAAATATTTATTCATTTCCACTGAAAATCTGCCGAGTTAAAATAATTCAATTCACTTATCTAAAATATTCTTGCAACATTTAAAATAAAACCATCTTAAATACTTACTTATATATTGGTTATGAAAACATTATACCAATTATCACATATAAGACTTCAAGTCCAAACTAATTTTAAAATAAAATTAGTAGATATGATATAACTATTTAAATATCCATTTTCTAAAACAAATATCAATTAAAACTTTTAATAATCACTTGTATAATAAATTAAAATAAATCTTTACTTTAAATATTTTCAAAATAACCTAAGTCAATAATTTCTCCAAAATAATCTTTCCTTAAAACCATCCTCACAACTTCAATTTCATATTTATAGACTATATTGAAAACATAATCGACTTCCCAGGGAAAGTACACCTTCCATTCTAAAATGGTTCATTCAAATCAATTTATAAATCCTTCTGGATTTACTTTAAATTTACGTTCCAAGTCCGTAAATTCCTTCCACACTTTTAAAAATAAAAAAAATATTTTTAAAACAAATTTCCCTTTCTTTTATAAAATTCTCATTGTGAATTTAAATTTTCAAATATCCATTGATATACCATTTTCAAATCGATTTCCAAATATTCACTTTCAAACACTAAATCAAATTTTCAAATTGATTTCCCAATTTATTTTTAAATACCAAATCAATTTTCAAATTGATTTCTAAATTTATTTCCTTTTAAAATAAATTCTTTTATTTCTCCCAAACCATTTAAAATCCGTATTTTTAAATAAATTCTTTAGCTTTTGAATAATATCAGTCGAAATCCATTAAACAAACCTTTTTCACATATTTTGGAATTTTATTAATAAGATTACAAAAATCAATCTTTATCCTTTTAAATCACTTCTTTTCAATTCACCCAATTTCCAAAAATTAATTTTACTATAAACTTTCTACTTCAATTTCGAAAATCAAACTTTATTTATTTCTGGTATCATACGATACCAAAAGATATATTCGGCCAAACTATAGCCTTTTAACGATTTCAATTACAGATATAATCACACACAGATTATAAACAAATCAACCCACAACATATGAAACAAATTCAAATATTTGAGGAATCCAGTTGGATCCCTCCAACCTGTTTCTCTGCATCCACAGACGTTAGCACAACAATTAAATACTCATTCCACTTCGAGGTGGAATATCGCGGTACATGGGATTAAATAATATCACCCGCTATTATGCGGCCCATAGGGTCTCATCTGCTATATAATGCGGGAAATCAACTCCAAATACATATATAATACCAATTCCACTTCGAGGTGGAATATCATGGTATATGGGTTTACATACAATATCATCCGCTATTATGCGGCCCACGGGGTCTATTTCAATCCAACAAATAACAACCATCATTCAAGAAACATCTAAAATTTAAATAAACTATTTAAATTAAATCAAGTATCCAAATGAGTGAGAAGTTCTCACCTTTTGCTTACGCATGCAATCCATTTCCATTCTGACTTGTTTTTTCACAATTTTAGACCTTGTATAAACCTTTGTACAATTCATTAATATTCGAAATAATCGAATAACCAATTTTCGCTTGGTATATTTTGACCCAATTTCTTTTAATAAATTTATTTAACTAAAAATTAAATTTAAAACTAAATATCCTTTAATAAATTATTTTTAGTGACAAAGATACTTTGGATTAAATTAAACAAATAATTAAATTTTAAACTGTCTTTACAATTCAAAAACATTGAAACTGCTGCATACGTAAATCTTATATATATATACACTTTGGTTTTAAACATGGTAAATGTAACAACCCGCATATTTATCGATTTTATATTTAAATATTTTATCGTTAGTCGGATTTTAGTCCGAAAAGCTACTTTTTGCATACGGTCGAATTAGGACTCGGGACCACTCCCATTGAGTTTAAAATGCCGTTTGCGACCTTTTTGAGTATAAGCTTCGATATGTTTGGAGAAGGTTGATTTTTTTGCTACTTTTCACTTTGGGTTTGAGTTTGGGTTCAGCCATTAGCCAACTTATACTTAAAAACTGAACCCCTCCTCCCCATTCTCCCTCATTTCTTTCTCTTTTCAGTTTTTATAGCATTAATGGTGGGAGAGATTGGAAATTAAAACTCCAAAACCCTAGTTCCTTTTGCAACTTCAAATTCCTAGCTCCAAACTCAAGAAGAACCCATTGGTAAGCTTCTCTCCTTCTTCTCCAACTCATTCTCTTATCAATTTCAGAAATTCCTAAACCTAATTTTGGTAATGATCTTGTTTTGAGCATAGATTCAAGCTCATTTGGGTTGTGTTGAAGAGAGGTTGATTCTCCATTTGCTTTCAAGCTTCTTCTTGTTTGATTTTGTGAAAAGGTGGTATTTTTAATCTCACATCTAAGTCTATGAATTATCTTCGATTGTTAGGTATAAATTCCTAACACTTATTCTTGTGCAATTGCTTTTGATTTGGATTGCATTTTGAGAATATTCCAATTTTAGTGTTTGAAAGCCAAATCCTTAAAAATCATAGCTTTGAGGATTCAAATGTGTTTTTGGTGATGCATCGAGGAGCCAATAGGGTCGGGTAGCCGTTAGGCATAATTCCCTAGCGTCCGTGCTCGTTCGGATGCGAATTGGTGGAGGTTGCATATCAATTTATGGGCATCAATTTGCAGAGCATCAGGTTCGGCCGACCGACCCCCCTGGTCCGGTCGACCGACCTGCTAGTATAAGTGCCTCTGTTTCTGGTTCGGCCGACGGACCCCCCTGGTTCGGTCGACCGACCTGATGCCCGAGAAGTTTTTCAAAACAAGGTTCGGTCGACCGAATCCTGAGGCCGGCCGACCGACCTGATGTTATTTTGCTTATTTCGCCTATTTCGTGTGGTTTCCAACTTTAATCGATTCGTGTTGTTTCCTATGTCTTGTTATCATTTGTTATGACTTTGATGACTCCTTTTTAGGGATTTTTGAGTATCCATTTTGATGGATTCTTTATCGGTTTCGTTGGATTTTTATTCACATCTTCGTATGTGAATTTTAGTGATTGATTGTTCCTACAATCTTCTTTGTGTTTTGTCACTTTAAAAATATAAAGGTTTTCTATACTAGTAGTAAATATCAAAACTCTTTCCTCAAACGATTTCAATACTATTTTAATACCAAATTCGTTTATAAAACCGTTTTCCAATCTATTAGTATATATAAACCTTTACCTCACTCGTATGAGAAATCTAATTAAACGACTTAGTAAAACAAGTGGTATGAAACGCTTGCGTTCACTTTGTCGGTTAATTCTTGGACTTGTTCGATTGAATCTCTTGTGACAATTTTACAGTGGAGATCTACACGTTGTTCGTAAATATTTAAGTTAAGCAAGTGGTTATGGGACATGAAGCTAAACTCATATATTTACTAGCTTAGTGTAATTGACACTTCTTGTTGATCATGACGATCATCTTTGTGATTTAGATTAGCAATGTGCGATGTCTCTTTGTCTGCGAGGGAGACTAAACCCCGTTTTGTGGAGTTTGGACTCAATTTGGTGGGGTATCAACCCATGGTCTTCGGGCCGTTTGTGGAGCTTCGGCTCAATTTGTGATGGTTAGCAACCATGGAATTAGCATTCCGTTTGTGATACACGTGTTGGTGGGCTTTATGCTCCCGTTTGTGATAGGCCTCCCCCCTTTGTGATTTCTGGATTTCTTGAGATGATTTCTAGAATTTGCGTTTCACCAATTTTCGTGATTTCCATTGATAAGTTTTATCAATATTTGTACATTAGTGAATTTGTGCGTCATTGACTTTTGTGATTTCTGGATTTCGCGTATTGAATTCTGGAATTTGTGTGTCATTGACTTGTGTGATTGACATTGATATTATTGTCAATATTTGTGCATTGGTGAATTTGTGTGTCATTGACTTTTGTGATTGACATTGATATAATCGTCAATATTTGTGGTTTGATGAACGAAATAAGGAGTATGGCATTTCTTTGATTCTTGTGTAGATTTGGTGATATTGATTAATCTCTCGTTGATTTTCAATTACTTATATATATCACAGTTTGGAATTGTGATTATTATGTGTTTAGTCATATCTCTTATTCTATATCGTTTCATCTGATATTTATAGTTAGACTGATCCGTTTATTATTTTCTAATTAAATAATACTTGGGTCAGACCGAGATGTTACAGGTGCTTCTGCTTGACTTCTCTCTTGGGATCGATTTCTCTGACTTTTGGCTTACTACTTAGATTAGTAGTTTATTTTGGTGTATACATTCGAGATATAGACTCCATAATGTATACTTATTCTTTTGTGTAGTTCATGTATCTATTCTTTTGTGATATTGTGGATCTTTTTAGACCACTACTCTGATGTACACTTCCTAGTGTAATATTCATATCTATTTCCGCCTTTGTGATATGAATTGTCTGTGACTGATTTATGTTATGTTTATTTCTATATTTGTTTCCGAAGATATTATAGCCACTGTGTAGTAGCTTTGAGTTTGTGTCGGTATGTCGGATTTCCCTCTTGATAAAGAAATGCATGTTATACTATCTGACATATCGATGCTCGCGCAAAGCAATTACACGGATGGTCGCTCCTCAACAGCCTTATTCTCCATGCTAGTTGACAGCATTCTCCGCATTGTTCTTGGCTATCGTGGGTATAGAGGCGGGGCGTCACAGCTTGGTATCGGAGCCAGACTTCGGAACAATATGGAATATTATAACAAGGATCATCGTCCAAAGTCTTTCTTAGGAGTCGTGCTTTAGGATTTTATTCGAGTCTTCGTACCGATTCATCCTATTTTCTTTTATGATTCCTTGTTTTGTCTATCAAGATTGCTTGATATTCATTAGTGAATAATCTTCTTCTTTCTTTCTAAAGGAAGAGAAATGTCTAGACCAGGCCGCCCCAGAGCCGTGCCATCTAGCACTCCACCCCAGGATGGAGTTTTTATGACTGCTCAACAGCTTCTTGATTTAGTGACGAATGCTCAAGCAGCTGGAGCTAACCCGGAACCTACTCACCCAAAGTCGGGATTTGCACGCTTGTGCAGCGATTACACTAATTTGGGTGGGGATCCATTCAAAGGTTCCGAAACTATTATTGAAGTGCAAGCTTGGCTAAGGTCATGCGATCGAATCTTTTCTCGCATGAATCTTATTGACCTTTACTGAGTTCATGTGGCTTCTAGTATGCTCCGAGAAAGAGCATTGGACTGGTACGAGCTTCTTATTTCTTAGATTAATGAAACGGATCTCACCTGGGAGCAATTTCTAGAACGCTTCGAATTAAAATTCGTGCCAGAAGCTGAGAAAGTGACGATGGCTCGTCGTTTCATTGACCTTGTTCAAGGCGATTCTTCCGTGACGGACTACGTTGCTTCTTTTGAGTCGCTTTCCAAATATGGGGTTGAATACATCAACACCCCTTTAAAGAAGAACCAGAGGTTCGTCTATGGCTTAAACAAAAATCTCAAGAAGCCATTACTTCTAAAATTAGTAGTTTCTTTCGACCAACTCGTTGATATCGCTCTTCGTCTTGAAGAAGCGGATAGGGAGAATGATGTGGAAGTGGTGGGTTCCAAACCAAGCTTCAACAACAACAAGAAGAGGCCAAATAAATTCAAAGGACCTTATCCCAATAAGAAAGGGAAGCAAGCAACCTCCGTGGCAAAGACTTCTGCCTTTGGCCGTGGGGAATGCTATAATTGTGGTTCGGAGGACCATTATGCGAACAAGTGCCCAAAGTCCCTCTCTTGTCGCTACTGCAAAGTTCCCGGTCATGTTATATCTTCATGCCCCAAGCTTCAGGGCAAGAAAGAGGGAAAGTTAAATGTTGCTCAAGCCCCTGGCAACACATCTCGTGGCCAAGGTATTTCTCATTCTATTCTAGATGGAATTATTTTATTTCGTGATCATCCTATTCGAGTTCTTTTTGATACGGGTGCGTCCCATTCTTTTATATCAAAAGAACTTGTTGATACTTTTTCTTTGGATGTTTTGTGTTTAATGACTTCTTTGAGAATTGCGAATCCGGTTGGTGGATCCGCAACAATCAGTTTATTGTGTAAAGATGTCGAGATTATTTTGTGTGATTTTCCTTTCCTAGCCGATTTGCATGTCATGCGTTATTTAGGCTTTGAAATGATTTTGGGAATGGATTGGCTTAATCGTTATGAAGCCCATATCCTATGTCCTGAGCGGACTATTCATCTTCGGCATCCTCAATCTGTTAAGAAGATTTCTATTAATCTTAAAGATTCAGATTCCAGCTTGGTTGCATCTTTGTATTCTTTAAATCCTCGTGATGACGTTGATGATGACGAGGGTGATATTATTTCTTTTATTCACGTCTTTTGTGAATTTTCCGAAATATTCGAGCCCGTTTTAGGATTACCACCTAAGCGAGCAATTGAGTTCAGAATTAATCTCATTCTTGGAGCTCAACCTATCACTCGCCCTCCTTATCGTATGTCCAATAAAGAAAACAAGGAGATGCGCAAACAATTATCCGAATTGGAGACGAAGCAGTTTATTCGCTCTAGTTCCTCGCCTTGGGGAGCTTCGGAAATTTTCGTGAAGAAATCCGATGGAACACTTAGGCTTTGCGTTGACTACCGCAAGCTTAATGATCTTACTATCAAAAATAAATATCTTTTACCTCGGATTGATGATCTATTCGATCAGCTTAGCGGTGCTAAGGTCTTTTCACAATTGGACTTAGCTATTGGATTTCATCAGCTTCGTATTGCAGAGGATAGTATTCCATTGACCTCGTTCCGTACTCGTTATGGATCTTATGAATGGCTTGTCATGCCATTTGGTTTGACGAATGCTCCGGCATATTTCGTTGACCTTATGAATAGAGTTTTCAAAGACTTCCTCGACCGGTTTGTTCTTATCTTTATCGATGATATTCTTGTGTATTCTAAAACAGAGGAGGAGCATGAAAAACATCTTCGGATTGTGTTGGAAACTCTTAGGAGTAATCAATTAAGGGAAAAATTTTCTAAATGCCACTTTTGGCAATCTCGTGTGAAGTTTCTCGGTCACATTATTTCCGAATCCGGAATTTCCGTGGATCCTTCAAAGATTGAAGCGATTCAAGATTGGAAGAGACCGGAGAGTGTGACAGAGATTCGTAGTTTTCTCGGATTGGCGGGCTATTACCGCCGTTTTATCAAAGACTTTTCTAAGATTGTCGTGCCTCTCACTAGCTTGACTAAGAAAGGTGTTAAATACATTTGGTCGGACAAATGTGAAGCTTCTTTTCAGAAATTAAAAGAACTCCTTTCTGATGCTCCTATTCTTGTTATTCCCAAGGGGAATCAAGATTTCGTTGTTTATATCGATGCTAGTCGTGTTGGTTTGGGTGCCGTTCTTATGCAAAAAGAACGTGTTATTGCTTATGCTTCTAGGCAATTGAAGCCTGCCGAGACTAGATATGCCACTCATGATTTAGAGCTCGCGGCTATTGTTTTCGCACTTCGGATTTGGCGTCATTATCTTTTAGGAGAGAAATTTGTTATTTATACTGATCATATGTCCTTGAAGTGTTTATTCTCTCAAAAGGAACTTAATTTGCTTCAACAGCGTTGGCTCGAATTTCTTGCACCATATGATCTTGATATTCTTTATACTCCCGGAAAGGGTAATCGTGTCGCCGATGCTCTTAGCCGTAAACAACAAGCTGTTGTTTCTATGATGATATCCGAATGGAACGATCTCGAGATCTTATCCACTTGTGAGATTCGAGAGCGCGTATCCGATTTATGCTCATCATTTGTTTTATGTAGCCTTGAGGCTCATCCTTCTCTTTTAGACCGCATTTTTGAAGCTCGAAGGCTAGATCCTGAATTGGCCCTTCTTGGCCAAAATATTAAGGATAAAATTGATATTGAAGGTTTGAAAGACTTTGATATCGATTCTCGTGGCGGCATTCGGAAATTTGGTAGACTTGTCGTGCCAAATATTGGTGATCTTCGTAAAGATATTTTAGAAGATTCACATCATTCTAAATTTACCATTCATCCCGGTAGTAGTAAAATGTACGCGGATATGAAGCGATTTTATTATTGGGAGGGAATGAAGCTTGACATCGCTAACTTCTTTAAGCGTTGCATGACTTGCCAACTCGTTAAGGCCGAGCATCAAAGGCCCGGTAGGTTATTGCAACCTTTAGAAATTCCAATTTGGAAGTGGGACCAGATTTCCATGGATTTTATAGATGGCCTTCCCCGTTCTCGTTCGGGTCATGATAGCTTATGGGTGATTGTTGATAGACTTACTAAATCTGCTCATTTTATTCCCGTTCGGTCTAACCGAACCGTTCCTTTTTTGGCCAAGCTCTTTATCAAAGAGATTGTTAAATTGCATGGAGTTCCTACTTCTATTGTTAGTGATCGTGATCCATTGTTTACTAGTGGATTTTGGAAGAGTCTTCAAAAAGCTTTGGGAACGAAGCTTAATTTTAGCACCCTTATCATCCTCAGTCCGATGGACAAACCGAGCGTGTGAATCAAACTCTTGAAGATCTTCTTCGTGCTTGTGTTCTTGATTTTGGTGGAAGTTGGGAAGATCACATTTCGCTTGTTGAATTTTCCTATAATAATAGCTTCCAATCTAGTATTGGTATGGCACCTTTTGAGGCACTCTACGGAAGGCCATGCCGATCTCCTTCTTGTTGGCTTGAGACCGGTGAGAAGCTGGTTTTAGGTCCAGATTTTATTCGTGATTCCACAGAAAAGATTGAACTTATTCGACATAGGATGAAAGAAGCCCAGAGTAGACAAAAATCCTATGCCGATAACCGAAGAAGGAAGTTAGAATTTTCTGTGGGAGATCTTGTGTTCATTCGTGTATCACCTATGAAGGGTGTTGTACGTTTCAGTCGATCGGGAAAATTGGCGCCTCGATATATTAGGCCATTTCCTATCACTGAACGTATTGGTTCCATGGCTTATCGCCTTTTATTACCGGCTCAATTTTCTGCTATTCATGACTTGTTTCACGTTTCTCAATTACGGAAGTGCCTTCGAGATTCCGATTCTGTTCTTGAGCCCGGTGTTGTGGAAGAGATTGAAGTTTCGCCTAATTTAACTTATGAGCAACATCCTATTCGTATCATTGCTTCGGAAGTCAAACGACTTCGAAATAAAAATGTTCCGCTTGTTAAAGTTCAATGGTCTTCAAATCCTAAGGATTGTTCTTAGGAGTCTAGGGAATTCATCGAGCGATCACATCCGGACTTGCTTTCCCGTGCTCTTTAAGGTGAAACTTTTATTTCAAATTTATTTTGTGTTGAATATGCTTTTATGGTTGTTACTTTATGTTCTCTTCTTAAATATTGCAAGGACGCAATTTCTTTAAGGAGGGGAGTCTGTAACAACCCGCATATTAATCGATTTTATATTTAAATATTTTATCGTTAGTCGGATTTTAGTCCGAAAAACTACTTTTTGCATACGGTCGAATTAGGACTCGGAACCACTCCCATTGAGTTTAAAATGCCGTTTGCGACCTTTTTGAGTATAAGCTTCGATATGTTTGGAGAAGGTTGATTTTTTTGCTACTTTTCACTTTGGGTTTGAGTTTGGGTTCAGCCATTAGCCAACTTATACTTAAAAACTGAACCCCTCCTCCCCATTCTCCCTCACTTCTTTCTCTTTTCAGTTTTTATAGCATTAATGGTGGGAGAGATTGGAAATTAAAACTCCAAAACCCTAGTTCCTTTTGCAACTTCAAATTCCTAGCTCCAAACTCAAGAAGAACCCATTGGTAAGCTTCTCTCCTTCTTCTCCAACTCATTCTCTTATCAATTTCAGAAATTCCTAAACCTAATTTTGGGAATGATCTTGTTTGGAGCATAGATTCAAGCTCATTTGGGTTGTGTTGAAGAGAGGTTGATTCTCCATTTGCTTTCAAACTTCTTCTTGTTTGATTTTGTGAAAAGGTGAGACTTTTAATCTCACATCTAAGTCTATGAATTATCTTCGATTGTTAGGTATAAATTCCTAACACTTATTCTTGTGCAATTGCTTTTGATTTGGATTGCATTTTGAGAATATTCCAATTTTAGTGTTTGAAAGCCAAATCCTTAAAAATCATAGCTTTGAGGATTCAAATGTGTTTTTGGTGATGCATCGAGGAGCCAATAGGGTCGGGTAGCCGTTAGGCATAATTCCCTAGCGTCCGTGCTCGTTCGGATGCGAATTGGTGGAGGTTGCATGTCAATTTATGGGCATCAATTTGCAGATCATCAGGTTCGGCCGACCGACCCCCTGGTCCGGTCGACCGACCTGCTAATATAAGTGCCTCTGTTTCTGGTTCTGGTCGACCGACCCCCCGGTTCGGTCGACCGACCTGATGCCCGAGAAGTTTTTCAAAACAAGGTTCGGTCGACCGAACCCTGAGGCCGGCCGACCGACCTGATGTTATTTTTCCTATTTCGCCTATTTCGTGTGGTTTCCAACTTTAATCGATTCGTGTTGTTTCCTATGTCTTGTTATCATTTGTTATGACTTTGATGACTCCTTTTTAGGGATTTTTGAGTATCCATTTTGATGGATTCTTTATCGGTTTCGTTGGATTTTTATTCACATCTTCATATGTGAATTTTAGTGATTGATTGTTCCTACAATCTTCTTTGTGTTTTGTCACTTTAAAAATATAAAGGTTTTCTATACTAGTAGTAAATATCAAAACTCTTTGCTCAAACGATTTCAATACTATTTTAATATCAAATTCGTTTATAAAACCGTTTCCCAATCTGTTAGTATATATAAACCTTTACCTCACTCGTATGAAAAATCTAATTAAACGACTTAGTAAAACAAGTGGTATGAAACGCTTGCGTTCACTTTGTCGGTTAATTCTTGGACTTGTTCGATTTAATCTCTTGTGACAATTTTACAGTGGAGATCTACAGTTTGTTCGTAAATATTTAAGTTAAGCAAGTGGTTATGGGACATGAAGCTAAACTCATATATTTACTAGCTTAGTGTAATTGACACTTCTCGTTGATCATGACGATCATCTTTGTGATTTAGACTAGCAATGTGCGATGTCTCTTTGTCTGCGAGGGAGACTAAACCCCGTTTTGTGGAGTTTCGACTCAATTTGGTGGGGTAGCAACCCATGGTCTTCGGGCCGTTTGTGGAGCTTCGGCTCAATTTGTAATGGTTAGCAACCATGGAATTAGCATTCCGTTTGTGATACACGTGTTGGTGGGCTTTATGCTCCCGTTTGTGATAGGCCTCCCCCCTTTGTGATTTCTGGATTTCTTGAGATGATTTCTAGAATTTGTGTTTCACCAATTTTCGTGATTTCCATTGATAAGTTTTATCAATATTTGTACATTGGTGAATTTGTGCGTCATTGACTTTTGTGATTTCTGGATTTCGCGTATTGAATTCTGGAATTTGTGTTTCATTTACTTGTGTGATTGAGATTGATATTATTGTCAATATTTGTGCATTGGTGAATTTGTGTGTCATTGACTTTTGTGATTGACATTGATATAATCGTCAATATTTGTGGTTTGATGAACGAAATAAGGAGTATGGCATTTCTTTGATTCTTGTGTAGATTTGGTGATATTGATTAATCTCTCGTTGATTTTCAATTACTTATATATATCACAGTTTGGAATTGTGATTATTATGTGTTTAGTTATATCTCTTATTCTATATCGTTTCATCTGATATTTATAGTTAGACTGATCCGTTTATTATTTTCTTATTAAATAATACTCGGGTCAGACCGAGAAGTTACAGGTGCTTCTGCTTGACTTCTCTCTTGGGATCGATTTCTCTGACTTTTGGCTTACTACTTAGATTAGTAGTTTATTTTGGTGTATACATTCGAGATATAGACTCCATAATGTATACTTATTCTTTTGTGTAGTTCATGTAACTATTCTTTTGTGATATTGTGGATCTTTTTAGACCACTACTCTGATGTACACTTCCTAGTGTAATATTCATATCTATTTCCACCTTTGTGATATGAATTGTCTGTGACTGATTTATGTTATGTTTATTTCTATATTTGTTTCCGAAGATATTATAGCCACTGTGTAGTAGCTTTGAGTTTGTGTCGGTATGTCGGATTTCCCTCTTGATAAAGAAATGCATGTTATACTATCTGACATATCGATGCTCGCGCAAAGCAATTACACGGATGGTCGCTCCTCAACAGCCTTATTCTCCGTGCTAGTTGACAACATTCTCCGTAATGTTCATGGCTAGCGTGGGTATAGAGGTGGGGCGTCACAGTAAAACAACATAAAATCTTCTGCATGCTTATAAATCTGCAATTAAATCTCACTGGATTTTTTTTTAATTGAACAATAAAATTATACCTTACTATTATAAACAAGCCCAGTCAAGTCAGACCACCCTGCCTTTGAGCACGCCCACGCTTCCAGGCATCTCTCGACTCATCGATCCCCTACCCAGCATTGCGTGCGCCGCCTTGTCAACGTCGGGCCACGCCCATCTTCCCAACGTCGCGCCCCGGCCTCCATCTGAATCGACGCCCTCCGAATCGCGACTTTCCAAACCATCGATCGATGACGAGCCCACCATGTACTCGCGAGATCGTGCTGGCCCACACGCATGCTCGACCGACCGACCACCAATCGAACGCCATTTTGATCGATCTCGAGGTGCTCACCTTTAATTGATTTTGAGTTCATTTGATTCGAGAGGTTGAGGTACAGGAGAAGGACGAAGGAAGTTTGGCAATTTGATTTCGAATTGAGGAAGAAAAGAAGGTATCTGCCATTATCATTTTGATTTCACTCGGCCATTCTATTTTTCTAAGTTTTTGTTTCAAAATGCTCGGCTGTTAATATAAAAGAAGAAGAGACACGATGATGTTGGCGTGTAGAGAAAGGCTGCAGTGATTTGAAATAAAGAAAAAGCTGACAAGGGAAAAGTTTTGACATGGATATAATTTCGGCTGAGGTTGACTGGGGGCGGGGTTCCCTTTTTTATGTATATATTAATTTAAATTCAAATTTGAATACAAATTGTCTCGATTTACGTAGTCTGAAATTTCAAACCTCAATCGAGGAGTGCCGCTAGGCGTTTATAATGTTAAACCCCTATTTCGAACAAAAAGGAGAAGGTTTCGAGTCCTAATTCGATCGTATGGAGAAGATAGTTTTTGGAGCCAGTTATTAAATTGAATTTTTCGATATAAATTCTAGCGCGTTTATATGTCGTGCGCTCACATAACAACTCCAAACACTACGAAAATTGAAACCCGATAAGAATACAATATTACGGACCCAATGTAACAGGTTTCGTCGAATTCTGAGACTGTGCCTCGGAAGGCTATTTTTAAATATCAATTTAAATCAAATAATCTTAAAACTGAACAAAACATTTCCAAATTCAATTCTAAAGCTTCCATTATCTTCAGTATCATCAATATAAATTTTCTAAGCCTTGAAAATATTTTTAATCGGCTTAAAATTTCAGATTCAAATTCTTACCCAAGCTTTAATAATTAAATTAAATAATTTAATTGCCAAATTCATAGTTATAATTGAAATTCAAGTTAAAATAACTTACAAATATTTAAAATCGATTAAATATTTCATTTTCAAATGTTCAAAAATTTTGGGTCGTCGCATCCTTCCCCCCTTAAAAGAATTTCGTCCCGAAATTACAAGTTAAGAAGAATGATCCTTGACCCGTTTATAATTTTCCCAAACCAAATAGTTTTAACAACTTTCCAAAATTTAACAGTTTCAACTTTCCAAACAATTCTTTACTAAAGACATTATTATTGCTTACTAACTTTTCAAAATCTTAACCATTCAAATTTAAATTTAAATTCAAATTTTAAATTATCAAAATTTTCTTAAATTTTTTCTAACTCTCTAAATTTTCAAAAAATTTCGCCAGCGTCTCCTTTGCGCGGCTAGCTCGGTACGACTAAAATGGCACCACGGGCCCCTAGATTCCAAAAGAAAATGAAAAGCCAAGCGGCTAGACAAGAAAATCTTCAAATTTCATACTGAAATTTAAAATACATACCTTTTTCGTGCAATTCTAGATCTTTCTTCGAAATCAAAATCCTAATTCCATTTTTTTCTTTAAATCACCTGTATGCTATTTAACAACTTCATTTTATTTCACACAATTCAAATGGGTTTTCAATATTCAGTTCCAATTCCAGTTTTATTCTTTTGTTCATTCAAAAATTTATTTTCAATTCACCATTTTGGTTTATAACCACTTATATTTAAACTGGATTTCAAATTCCATATGAATATAATTCACCTTTCATTTATAATTATTGAATTCAATTCATTCCAAACCATTTCTATTTGGTCATTCCTTCAATTAATTTCACTTACTAATTTTATTTCAATACTTTAATACTTTGCTTCATTTGATCCAGCTTGACAGATTTTCAATTTACTTACAATTTCAAGATGAATTTCGACAATTAGTTTTCAATTTCATTTACTTGCAATTGTAAATTCATTCATTCATTCATTCAGAAATTTATTTTCATAATTCAAACTCAATTCCAATTCATTTCACTTAGTCTCCTTAGACTTTTCTTCAAATTCGCTTCATTTAATTGATTCACTTATACTTACTTTAATTTAACTCCATCCTTTAAGTTAAATTTATTCTACCAAAATTCAAATTGTATAAGTTATCAACTCATTTATATTCCATAACTATTTTTTTATAAGATTCGAGAGTCTTTTCAACCTTTCAAAAACCATTTTTTGAAATCAATTCAAATTACCTTTTGAATTCCCAAAACCCAACCCAGTTTGCAAACAACTTTGGTTTAAACAATTTGGCAGCAATTCCTCTTCTGGAAACTCGAAAATGAACACCGATGATGTCGCGATCATCATCGGAATTATTTTCCATCGACTGAAAAGAGTTTAGTGCTTTCATCCCTTCAAAAACATTTCTCCAAAACCTTTGAAAATCATTTTCAAACTAAAAAGTGATTTTTTTTTCCAAATCTCCCATCTTTTCCAAACTCCATAGCTTTTCAAACTCTTTCAATTCTTTTCAAAACATTTCTCTGGAATTCCATTTCAAATTACAAATCACATTTTCAATTTACGTTCTCAAATTTCATTTGTATGTGAATTTATTTCTTTACTTTGGAGTTACGTTTTCAATTTCCTATTCAATGATAATAATTTAATATTACCACTTCCTAATAACCAAGCAACTATATACTATAATAATTTACAAAAATTATTTCCTTTTATATACAAAATAGTTTTGGGCAAAATTATCTCATTTACCCGATTTTTAAAACAATACTGTGTCGGTTTATCTTGTTTAAGAGTTTACAAACCCCTGTCGATACAGTTGGCCGAAATGCACCGACTAGAATCTATAAACAATCAACCGATGAGTCAACACAATATAAAACAATTTTATATTCACTAACAAATATGCGCTCATATCTATTATTACACTCAACTCATTCTAGATTACTACTGAGTCTACCTCTAATGAGTATTCCCCACCAGGGCCAAGGTTGTCGCTTAACCAAATGCTCTAATACCATAATATAATGGCCCGATTTTATGACTTTCGAAAGTCGACATTAGTACGCCCACTGTATCAACTGCCGAACGATTGAATGCCAGAAAACCGAACCATTAGGGTTTAAAAAGAAGAAGATAGAAGAAGAAACAGAAACAATAACAGAATCTCACATTCCACAGTGGAACAACATATAATAGATAAATGAATAATCTTTAAAATAAAAGAACTGTATATGTTCTACATCACCACATCATCAGAGTACAACAACTTACATAGCACACAACCGGACAACTATATGAACTTGTCCTTACAATTGAATACACATTGGAAAAGCTAATAATATACAGAAGTACGCTTCTCCATCCAGCTCGTCTCTAGAGCTCCACAGCAACTCCTTTCCGACTTTGCTCTAAAATAATGCTAATCTGACTCTAGGCTGTCCGTGTGGAAAATTATGGGCACCCAGAGTTTAGGAAGGGAACAATAAACTCTTGGTCAATTATGAGATTGGTGTGAGAACTTAAAATAGTTATTTTTCACAAAGGAAGAAAAAGAAATCCGCTATGCTTTTTTGGAAAATGAAACTACCATATGGCCTCCCGCCACACACACAATGCAAACGCAGAATTGGAGGAGATTTCTCCTTATGATAGTCAAACATGCTTGATACGTAAAATCCTTTGATATTATTATTATTTGTGCATAGCGTGGAAAACATTTCGAAAGTATAATATTAATCTTAGCCAGCATAGGCATTTCGCACTTATGCCTACTATAGCTACCATGTTCAATAGCAGGTTACCACCACATTCCATGGCAGGTTATACAACTAAAACCATATAGGGCGCGTATTATTTCTGGGAATTTCCAATAAATGGTCAAGCTAAGGAACTTCCTACTGCCACATGGGTACGCCTCTGAAGGGATGTCCCGAGAACCTACCCGGATCTCTGCCAACACAAGGCCGGGTTACCTAGGTTACCTCTGTAACTAGGTAACTACTACTCGAGTATGCCATCCCCCGGTAGTTTGCGACCTTTATCCGAGGATCCTCAACCACAAAGCAACAACCACAAAGTATAATAAATTTGCAGCAACCACATAGGTTAAATATCTACGCTCCATACCATGATACCACCCTTTTCCAGAAGGAAATGACACACCCTAAAGGGCGCGACCCTCATAACCTTGCCGCATTCTTCCTGTTTTGACCATTTTCGAGGTGCGAGGTCCGATGAAGTCTCGTCCACAAAGCTACACTTTTCAAAAAGTCATGCTTCGATCAACAAATGATCAGCAGCACTTCGTATGCCGCATTACCAAATTTGGGAATATATCACTAGTAACCATCAACTACATTACCTCAGAGCTCGTACGTCTCAGAGAAGGGTGTTAAGCTAAGAGAATAAATTCTCCGCCACCAACAGAAATGTATTTGATAGAAACCAGCTTTACATCTCATAGTGTAATGTCAAACACACATCCATTCAAGTCCGTTCCGGGATCGAACAGAACCGAAGGCACTTCAAAGAAGCCCTTGCAAATCCGGATATTCACTAATCACATCCGGAATCCCCATCACAAAGGGTGATAAAATCTCTATACCGGAGCAACCCGATACAGAGACATTCGACAGGTAATCCTTTCGCTTTCGAAAATACCCGGTCTTCAACACCATCTTCAAATGCAATCCTAATTCGTCGTATCATTATTCGAAATGGGTTTTATGACACAAAGTCCTCTCCAGGCTAATCCAAATAATGAGCGCTTATTTTTTAAAATAAGTGTTCAATAAGATTTCAAACAAATCACAACCAATTTCCACTTTGATATTTTAAACAAAAGATCCATCACAATCACAAAAGTTCGATGTATTTTTCGAATATCCATTTGGAATCCGACCCCCGGTCGCATCGAAATTCAAATGTCATTAAAAGGACAATATTGATAGTCGGTTATTTAACTATCAATCAATATTCACAATAGTCACTGGATTTCAAATAATTTTCCCAAATCATTTATTTCCAAAATGTCTCCGCAAGATATACTTTTAACACTTTAACACTTTGAAAACAAGTTTCAAATCACTATTCACATTTCAATCCTTTGAAAACAAATTTCAAATCATTTTCCTTACGCAGAATATATTTCCAAATATTTATTCATTTCCACTGAAGATCTGTCGAGTTAAAATAACTCAAATCACTTATCCAAAATATTCTTGGAACATTTAAAATAAAACCATCTTAAATACTTACTTAAATATTGGTTATAAAAACATTATATCAATTATCACAATATAAGACTTCAAGTCCAAACTAATTTTAAAATAAAATTAGTAGATATGATATAACTATTTAAATATCCATTTTCTAAAACAAATATCAATTAAAACTTTAAATAATCACTTCTATAATAAATTAAAATAAATCTTTACTTTAAATATTTTCAAAATAACCCAATTCAACAGTTTCTCCAAAATAATCTTTCCTTAAAACCATCTTCACAACTTCAATTTCATATTTATAGACTATATTGAAAACATACTCGACTTTCCAGGAAAAGTACACCTTCTATTCTAAAATGGTTCATTCAAATCAATTTATAAATCCTTCTGGATTTATTTTAAATTTACGTTCCAAATCAGTAAATTTCTTTCCACACTTTTAAAAATAAAACAATATTTATTTTTAAAACAAATTTCCCTTTCTTTTATAAAATTCCCATTGTGAATTTAATTTTTCAAATATCCATTGATATACGATTTTCAAATCGATTTCCAAATATTCACTTTCAAACACCAAATCAAATTTCCAAATTGATTTCCTAATTTATTTTTAAATACCAAATCAATTTTCAAATTGATTTATAAATTTATTTCCTTTTAAAATAAATTCTTTTATTTCTCCCAAACCATTTAAAATACATATTTTTAAATAAATTCTTCAGCTTTTGAATAATATCACTCGAAATCCATTTAATAAACCTTTTACTCATGTTTTGGAATTTTATTAATAAGATTACAAAAATCAATCTTTACCCTTTCAAATCATTCTTTTAAATTCACCCAATTTCCAAAAATTAATTTTACTATAAACTTTCTACTCCAATTTCAAAAACCAAACTTTATTTATTTCTGGTATCATACGATACCAAAAATATATTCGGCTAAACTATAGCCTTAAATGATTTCAATCACAGATATAATCATACACAGATTATAAACAAATAAACCCACAACATATGAAACAAATTCAAATATTTGTGGAATCCAATTGGATCCCACCAACCTGTTTCCCTGCAGCCACAGACGTTAGCACAACAATTAAATAAGCATTCCACTTCGAGGTGGAATATCGCGGTACATGGGATTAAATAATATCATCCGCTATTATGCGGCGCATAGGGTCTCATCCGCTATATAATGCGGGAAATCAACTCCAAATACATATATAATACCAATTCCACTTCGAGGTGGAATATCACGGTATATGGGTTTACATATAATATCATCCGCCATTATGCGGCGCATAGGGTCTATTTCAATACAATAAATAACAACCATCGTTCAAGCAACATCCAATAATTTAAATAAGCTATTTAAATTAAATCAAGTATCCAATTGAGTGAGAAGTTCTCACCTTTTGCTTACGCATGAAATCCATTTACATTCTGACTTGTTTCTTCACAGTTTTATACCTTCTATAAACATTTATACAATTCAATAATATTCGAAATAATCGAATAACCAATTTTCATTTGGTAATTTTAACTATCCAATGATTTTATTTTGACCCAATTTTTTTAATAAATTTATTTAACTAAAAATTAAATTTAAAACTAAATATCCTTTAATAAATTATTTTTAGCGACAAAGATACTTTAGATTAAATTAAACAAATAATTAAATTTTAAATTATCTTTACAATTCAAAAACATTTAAACTGCTGCATACGTAAATCTTATATATATATATATATACTTTGGTTTTAAACATGATAAAATAGCATAAAATCTTCTGCATGCATATAAATTTGCAATTAAATCTCATTGGAATATTTTTTTTTTAATTGAACAATAAAATTATACCTCACTATTATAAGCAAGCCCCGTCAAGTAAGACTACCCTGCCTTCGAGCACGCCCCCGCTTCCAGGCATCTCTCGACTCACCGACCCCCTACCCAGAATCACGTGTGCCACCTTGTCAACGTTGAGCCACGCCCATCTTCCCACCATCGCGCCCCGGCCTCCATCTGAATCGACGCACTCCAAATCACGACTTCCCAAACCATCGATCAATGACGAGCCAACCATGTACTCGTGAGATCGTGCTGGCCCACATGCGCGCTCGACCGACCGACCACCAATCGAATGCCATTTTGATCGATCTCGAGGTGCTCACCATTAATTGATTTCGAGTTCATTTGATTCGATAGGTTGAGGTATAGGAGCAGGACGAAGGAAGTTTGGCAATTTGATTTCAATTTGAGGAAGAAAAGAGGGTATCTACCATTATCATTTTGATTTCACTCAGCCATTCTATTTTTCTAAGTTTTTGTTTCAAAATGCTCGGCTATTAATATAAAAGAAGAAGAGACGATGATGTTGGCGTGTAAAGAAAGGCTGCAGTGATTTGAAATAAAGAAAAAGCTGATATAGGAAAAGTCTTGACATGGATAATTTTTCGGCTGAGGTTGACTGGGGGGGTTCCTTTTTTTATGTATATATTAATTTAAATTCAAATTTGAATACAAATTGTCTCGATTTACGTAGTCTGAAATTTCCAACCTCAATCGGGGAGTGTCGCTAGGCGTTTATAATGTTAAACCCCTATTTCGAACACAAAGGAGAAGGTTTTGAGTCCCAATTCGATTGTATGGAGAAGATAGTTTTTTGGACCCAGTTATTAAAATGAATTTTTCGATATAAATTCCAACGTGTTTATATGTCGTACGCTCACACAACAACTCCAAACACTACGAAAATTGAAATCTGATAATAATACAGTATTACAGACCTAATGGAACTGGTTTCATCGAATACCGAGACTGTGCTTCGGAAGGCTATTTTTAAATATCAATTTAAATCATATAATCTCAAAACTGAACAAAGCATTTCCAAATTCAATTCTGAAGCTTCCATTATCTTCAGTATCATCAGTATAAATTTTCTAAGGCTTGAAAATATTTTTAATCAGCTTAAAATTTCAGATTCAAATTCTTACCCAAGCTTTAATAATTAAATTAAATAATTTAATTGCTAAATTCATAGTTATAATTGAAATTCATGTTAAAATAACTTCCAAATATTTAAAATTGATTAAATATTTCATTTTCAAATGTTCAAAAATTTTGGGTCACCACATAAACTGTTAGTAATTAGCTGTTATTTATTATATACTCTATATTGATGTTATTGTTTAAATTGGATGATGATTGTAATAAATGGTTTATTATTGATATTAGATGATTGGATGTTGTATTTTATATTGTTATAAACTGCAAGTTGTTATACATTTTATTTCATTCGGGATTGCGGTTTGAAATGATATATAACCGTATTTTATTTTAAATTTCAGATTGAAATGATAAATATCCGTATCACCTGACCATTGGGTAGAAAATTATATACAGACACCGTGGTCTATATGTATAAAAATAACTTGAAATTGATTTCTATGTTTTTGGAAAAATATATACGGTTTAATAAATATTAATTTTTGATATTATATAAACATTATTTTATAAATATATAGTTAAATTCTTGAATTTAAGCTATGTATAAAATTGTTTAATAAAAATAAGTTTAATAATGGAGTTTGGTTGTTTTATATGATATGGTTAAGTACATGTTTAAGATATTGTATATATAGAGTTGGAAGATAAATATGATATTGGTTTGAATTGAATTATTTAAGAATTTTACTTGAATAAATTTGATTAGAAGTTTAAAAAAAATTGAGATTTTAAAGGGTATGATTCTTATAACTTGATTTGATTTAAAGTGATTTAAATGAATATAAAGTTGAGATAAATGAATATATCAAGTTAAATAAATTGAAAGAATATCTAGTTGTTTGAAGTTAAAAGTTTAACTTAAATTATATTGGATTTATTAAGTAAACATTTCAAATCCAAATAATAGCAATTGAATTTGATATATATGGAATTATCAAAGAATTAGTTTTGAAATGGTGGAATACTCGATGCTTTGAAAAATATGAATTGAAATGGTTTATTTGGAGGTTCAAATCGGTATTGAGAATTTATATTGTGAAATTAAAGAAGCTATTTTATTATATAAAGTAATTTAATATTTAAACCATTTAAGTATTAGAAGTTATCTTTCAAAGCTATAGGTTTCAAGGTATATAGATTTGAAAGTGCAATGATTTTGGGAAAAAGATATATTTGAAATAAAAATGATATCATATTGATTTGGTTTTAAAATAGAAATGATATTGTGTTTATATGGTTTTGAAAGGGATATTATATTTTGGTTTTAAAGTATAAACTATTTTGAAAAGACCGTAGTGTTATAATAACGTTTGGTTGTTAAAGAGACCGGGATCGGAAGTTGTCATACTCTCTGCCAACTCCGAAAACCACTTTAACAACTGTGTGCGCGGTGGAGATTCCAGAATGAAGTAGGATGGCGGCGGCCTTTCCTTTGAGGTAAATACGTGGACCCGACTCTCGTGAGTTGGCATAAGGTGGCTAAAACATGAGCAATTGATGGGCTAATGAGGTCATTCCTTTGATCGGACACACTCCTTCGCTATTATATTCTGACTTAGAGATTTATTTGGTGGCCACTTTGAATTTTTTGATTTGGGGGTGTTGTTCGAGGTGGGCGGTAGTAGCTGCTACGCGTTGCCACCTGTCCGGAAGTGTAATTGGTATATCTACCCTGGCATTGCCTGGTTGTTCCGTGTCACCTACCATAGCGCGCATTGTACGAGTTTGGTTTTCTCCCGTTGTGACGACCCGGAATTTTTAGGCATTTGAAATTGGAATATTTAATTAATTTTAAATATTTGCAAGATAGTTTAACTTGGATTTCAAATACCAGTTTGAATTTGGCGATTGAATTTAATAATTTGAATTTGGATAAATTGTTAAACCTTCAGTTTTAAGCCTGTTAAAAATAATTTGAAGGCTTATGCAATTTATAATGATGATACTGAAGATAATAGAATGGTTGAAATTTAATTTAAAAGTGATTTGTTCAGTTTTAATAATATATCGTTTAAATTGAATTTAAAAATAGCCTTTCGGGGAACTGTCTCGAAATTCGACGATACAAGTTCCATTGGATCTTTAATAGTTGGTTATTATTGAATTTTAATTTTCGTAGCAATCGGAGTTGTCGTTTGACCCTGGCAGCTCAAAACGCATAGAAACTATTTTAATCGATTAAATTTAAAATTGATCGTTAATTTCCGTAACCCGCGCATATGATCGAATTAGCCTCCGAAACACGTTCCATTTTGTTCGGAATGGGGGTAAAACCATATAATCTCCTGGCGGCATGTTTACTTTGGAGTTCTTTTGAAAACCTCGTTCATTGGAGGAAATTATTAATAAAATAATATTAATAAACGTATATATAAACATCGCGCAGTGAACCCTAGGGCAAAAGAGAACGCGGCCGCCTCCGGTTCATTTTAATGGCCGATATCCCGCTACTCTTCTCTTCGATTTTCTCCTCCTTCACGCAATAATATCGAAAAGATCCAACTAGAAGATCGTAGAGGGCTTCGAGATCTACGATGTGGACGGTTGTGATCGAGAATAACCTTATGGATCGCTTCAATTTCCACCGCGTTCATCTGGCGTTCGAGCTCGTCGTTCGTGAGCATGGCTTGATCGAGTTTTGTGAGGCTCTGGCCGGTGGTAGGGGGCATGGAGGCGCGTCGTTCGATGATCTCGGATCGACCTCCGTGGCGCAGGAGGGGGTATGACATTGGGAAGCAAGGTTACGTGTTGGGTTCGTATAACCCCTGGGATGCACGCAAGAGTGAGAAGCTGGGTATCGACCTTGATTTCTTTTTCTAGATGTACGGCCGTGATTCGTTTAAAAATAAAAATAGAGAAAATCTGTTTTAAATTATAATTCAAACTTTAAAAATTTATATCTTTTGCATGCATGTTCAGATTCCAACGAAACAAGAAGCGCCGGAATCGCAGAAATGCGGTCTACGCGCTATAGCAGATCCAGAATCTTTTCGAACAAGTGGAAATCTTAGATTAAATCGAATGGTTCGATTTAATTTAAAATTTAAACGCTCATCAAAACTCAAGGTGAGTAAATCTCACTCACATCTGGAATTCCAGTTAATTTAAATAGTTAATATTTAAATGATTGCTTGATTTGTTGAATATAAAAATTATTATCATATTGGATCGATATTCAATGTTGCGCTAACATCTGTGGATGCAGGGAAACAGGTTGGAGGGATCCAACTGGGTTCCTTAGAATATAGAAATTATTTTCATAATTGATGATGCATTTTGTTTATATACTGTGAAAGATTAATTTAGGAATTAAATTGTGCTGTGTTATAATTGGATAAGTATAATTTGGGATTCTAAAATATAAATAAAATAAATCGGGTGTTTGGGTGTTAACCGATCTGAGAAGATAAATGGTGGTGGCCAGAGATGATAAATGGCATTGTGCATGTGCACTGTGCACTGATGATCTGGTGAATGTGGTTTTGGTTGGTGCTCGAGTTAATTGTTGCTTGACTTGAAGTATTTGGGTTTTAAATTGTTTTAAACTTAAATCATAAATAAAAAAATGTTTTCAATTTAAAGTTAATAAGGGCTTAATGATTTGTGATTCATTAAATCAGTAGGGTAATTAAAATGGATAATTAATTAATTCAATTAATTAATGAAGAGGGTTAATTAATTTAGTAATTAAGGGTTTGAATTAATTAATTAAGGTTTAAATTAATTAATTAAGTTTAATTAATTTAGAATAATCATTGGGTAGTTTGATAGGTAATTACTTAATGTAATCAATAAAATATAATTACTTTGTGTAATTAATCAAGAGATTAATTAAGATAATTAATTAAGGAGTAATTAATTTATTTAATGAAGTTAATAAATGGGTAGTTAATTAGTGGTTGAGATTAATCAAGAGTGATTAATATTTGTGGTTTAATTAATGATTAATCACTTAATGTAATTAATTTGGATTAGGATAAATTGAAATGTAATTAGAAATCATTAATTTATATAATTAATGATGTAATTAAAGGTTGATTAATTAAAATTAATAAATCAATAATGAGTTATTTATGAGAAATTATTTAATATAAGTAATTAAGGATTAATGTAATTAATTATAGTTAATTAATTTGTGAAGTAATTAAACATTAATCACTGTTTTAGTTAAGAATAATTAATTTGTGTAATTAATTAAAGATAATTACTTGAATGTAATTTAAGAATAATTAATCCAGGGTGATTAGTTAAGATGGATAATTAAGGGATGATTAATTAATTGATTTGAAATTAATTAATGTTAAGTGAAGGAACCTAAGTGATTGAGGTTAGTAATTCAATTAGAATTAATTAAATTAATTTTGGAAGTGATCAAGTTTAACTGAGTCCAAGAAAGAGTAGACTCATCAATTTGGGATATGAGGAGTTCGTACCAATCAAGGGCACGCTCTTGCAATAAGATAGAAGTTACAAGAACTCTATCATGATTAGAAAAATCCATGCGAGAGAAGATACCCTCGCACGTGCGAATCCAAGCTTGGAATTCAAGAACAGACTCGGAGCCTTTAAACCACTTTCCTCCAAGATGAGCAAAATCACTGCACAGGCATGCAAAGGCAGACTTGCAAGGTGGAGACACTCGAGTAGGAACTGGAGGCTGAGTGCTCCTAAACAACTCCAAAAACTGATCAAGCAGACATATAAACGCCATCTGGATGTGAGCCACTAGATTGCCTAGCATCCGAATGTCGTCCCCTGCCTCTTCCAGCCATATGCAGAAAGTTAAGATAAGAATAAGATTATTCACAAAGTAGATATCATTAATACAAAGGTCGAATACTATGGAACAAAATACATTCCTAGACGTATTCCAATTTATATCTACCACCAAAGGCATAGAAGGAATATAGACACGACGATTCAAAGATTTGTAACACTTACTACACTTTGATGTACCGTAATATGTGCTTCTATTCTATGTTTATCATATTTTGTTCTGAACCTACCTTGATACCAAAATGTGACACCCCACTCCGAGACCCACATTAGCAAAGAGTATTACAAGGTAATACCGTCAGCTAATACAGAGAATAGAGCTGGTTAGGAGCGAACATCTATAGTCTTTCCTTAACTATCAATTGAATACATCGACAATTGCCACACTAAGCGGATCAACATATCCAATAAATACTTAATTCAAAACCATAGGTGGCTGGAGGATCTATCAGAATGGAATATAACAACTCAAATTTAATACACATCTCAGAATAGTAGATCATCACATACACATATATTGGTACACAACATAGTATACAAAATGATACATGTCAAGTGGTATAGCAAATCACAATATACAGGCGAATGCAAAATAATTCATCTCACAGTTACAACCCAAAAAGGACTACACAAGAAGTTATGACAAAAAGAAACTAGCGGAATAGTCCATGTGGAAGCAAAAGAGGCTAAGTCCAAATGCACCTAACCTGAAACATCTTGTTCTGACCCGAGCATAAAATACACGGGTCAGTCTAGCTAAACCAACAAGTTAGATAAACTGAACAATAATGAACCTACAAGATCGTATCTCTATATGAGATAACTCAATCATCAAACAAAAGATGAATCATAACAAACCTCATGACATCGACAACTCAAATAAACACTGGATATGAATATCCCAAATCAAGACAAAAGGCAAATAATAAATACCAATGAAGGTAATACAAGTTCCACAAGGTAACCGCTATATATCGTGTGGTTCAAAGGAGCAACATCGAAGGGCGATACGCTAGGGAATATAATATCAATGAAACAACAGAAAATTCCTAATGCATGAGCAACAAACCCAAGTATCTCTCGAGCGGTACAAAAAACAAACTCCAAAAGCGATCCTATAGGCAACACCCCAATATCTCTCGAGCGGTAACGAAAAACCAACTCCAAAAGCGATATGATAGGCAACACCCCAATATCTCTCGAGCGGTGATGAAAAACCAACTCCAAAAGCGATATTATAGGGCAACAACCCAAAGGCAACAACCCGAGTATCTCTCGAGCGGTGATGAAAAACCAACTCCAAAAGTGATACAACAGGCAACAAGCCAGAAGGAGACAGTCCGAAGACACTATACTAAAGGCAACATGTGTCACAAACTCCCAGAAAGGAATCCGAAAAGTGTTAACATGAGTCCCATAACCACCCGTTCGAACTAAACGGTTTACTATCCGTTAGTAAATTTCACACTCAAAGTAGTACAAAATTTACCTCATCTCATCAGTAAACCAGACCCAAAGGTCAAAATGTTCAAACGAATAGATTGGGAATTAACTAAAAAGATGAACGCACGTGTTCATTGCATGCGTTTTATCTAATCATTTAATTATCCTCCCACTTCGCTCGGAGTGTGAAGTTGTGTGTGTGTTTTAAATAGAATTTATAAATTGGAGAAGCAAGCTTTTAATACGATTTGAAGAGATCATTTATAAAAACCCATGACTGAAGTCAAAAAGGAATCATCAAGGTGAATTATGCATAAACAACTAATTGGAATCAACACACATCGATTAAATTTGGAAAACCAAGCAAAACGGGTAAATTGGCAAAAGAAAGCAGATTCAGACGTCTGAAGTATATGGTTCAGACGTCTGAATCTGGAAAATTAACAGTTTTCTGAACATAATTCAGATGTCTGAACCATATATTTCAGATGTCTGAAAATGGCTTTTTAAGCCTATTTTCTTTCTGGTTGCAATCCAACCAATTCAGGCGTCTGGAACCCTCGATTCAGACGTCTGAGTACTGGGGAAAGAAAATTTCCGTATAATATTCAGACGTCTGAAAATGAGGATTCGGACGTCTGAAGCCTGTTTCTCAGGCATTACATGAACCTAGGCCATTGATGGACAAAACAAGTCGAAAGCGATTGGATGAGCGATGATTACGGGGCTTACGTCAAACGACTACCCAACCTTAACGACTCACCCAAACACTCCGAACAACATAAACATCAACCATATAAGGATTTCATAGATTTGGCTTCAAAAATCATAAATCGGCAATTTCACGGAATCAATCCAAATCAAAAGCAAATGAACATGTAAACATATTAGGAATTCATTCATAACAAACCAACATAGTTGTAGACATAGATGTGAGATAAAAATCTCACCTTTAAACTCAAAACAACGGATGAGAAGTTCAAATGCAAGGAAAAGACCAACCACTCTTCACTTCTACTCTATAAGCTTCAATCTAAGATCAAAACAAGCATTTCCCAAATTTAGATTTAGGAAACTAACTAAAATTGAAGAAGGAAAGAGTTGGAGAAGATGAAGAGAAGGCTTACCAATCGCTTCTCTTTGATTTTGGAGCAAGACTTTGGATTTTGCAAATGAACTAGGGCTTAGAGTTTCTAATTCCCTTTCCTTTCCAACATTTTTAGTTGAAGCTTGAGTTTGAGGAATGAGAATGAGTGAATGGAGAGGAGAAGGCTGAGTTAGGGTGTTAAGTTAAGCTAGTGGGCTAAGCCCAGACCCAAAACCCAATTAGAAAAAGAAGCCAAATTCGACTTACTCCAAACATATCGAAGCTTATACTCAAAAATATCGCAAACGACATTTTGAACTCAATGGAAGTGGTCACGAGTCCTAATTCGACTGTTGGGTGCGTTTTCACCACCATCGAACCAAGTGAGGAAGGCACTACCACCGAATCAATCCCCACTCCTCTCACCACCGGTCCAATTCCACTCACCACCGAACCATCTTCTTTCCAAGTCCGTGCCGAACCAACTCTTTTCCTAAGCACTGCCGAACCGGCCCCCTTCCCGTACCTGCCGAACCAACTCACCTCCAAGGCACTGCTGAACCACTCACCACCGGACCAAGCTACGCCCTCACCACCGGACCAACTCCTTTCCCAAGCACTACCGGTCCAACACACTTCCTATGCATAGCCGAATCAAACGCTATTCCAACCACCTACTACCGAACCAACGTTGCCAGGCCAGGTCACTTTAGCCCAGGCCCACCAGCAGCTATATACATCCAAGACCCCTACCCCCAGCCTCACTCTATAAATAGAGGGGCAGGGGTACAACAATGGCAGACAAGTTTGAGAGCTCAAGCACGGATAGAACTTTCAAACAACCTTCATACACTTGTAATCAAAGCTTTGTACTTGTAATCTGAACAGTAAGGGAGAATAACATATAAAGTGGACGTAGACACGTTCTGGCCGAACCACTATAAATCTGTGTCTTTTACAGTTTAGCCCCTGCTTTTTACATATTTGCATAAATCACCCAAATCACTAAGAACAACATAAGATTGAATAAATCACATGACTTGGAGGTGTTTGCCCATTTTTTGTGCAAACATTTTTGGTGCTTTCACTGAGAATTGAACTCAGGAGCTCGAAGCTTCAGCTTCTCTCACTTAGCCTTCTTCCCAACAAGCATCGCTCATCGCTTGGAAGACATGCCTCCCAGACAGAAGAAAGATGCTAACAAAGGAAAGAACATCGCAACCAGCAGTGTTCCCGACAGCCCGGGCCACAGAGCAACCGGCAGCAATTACTACGGCAGATCTAGACAGGGTTGTGGCTGAAGTAACCAACCACTTCACATCCCAAAAAGAAGTCTTGGTGGACCAACTCATGTCTCGCTTAAGGGATGCTGAAGAATCCAACCGCAACACTGAATCATGGGTTGAGTCCCAGTCTGGAGGATCTGGGAGACGACAAAGGTCTTTCTTCTTCGAAGGGGCTAACAACAGAAACAGCAATGGTAGGAGCCGAGCCCTGACTCAGCCTGAATTCCGACCCGAGGAAACACTTGGAACCGAACCCAACAGGGGAGGTACCAGGCAGGGGTCGGATGTAGCTGAGCCTGCCATGCTACCTAACCATGGAAACACCAATGGACGGGGCCGAGCTGGAGTCCAGCCCGAAGTTGGACCCGAGGAAGTGCTTAGAACAGAACCCTCAGGGGAAGATCAAGGCAAGGGCCAACTATGGCTGACCCCAACATGCCCCCGGAAGACCAGAGGCAGCCACTGGAGAATGTTAGGAGTGATAGACGATACCATCCCTACAGGTCATCTGGACGGAATCAATCCCGCGGAGAAGAACCAAATTCATTTCTATCTGCTCCAAATTCAGACGAAAGGATGGCGCGATTGTTCAGAGAATGCGTCCAACGGGACCAAAGGGATAGGTGCTAGGGTAACCAGCCCTTTCTCCCGCAATATCGAAATTGCCATCACCCCTCGAGAATGGAAAATGCCAACAATGGAACCTTACAGGGAAACCTCTGACCCCGTTGTACACTTGCAGAGATACACACAGCATATCCTCATGAGCGGAGCAATGGAAGGAGTATTATGCAAATGATTTCCACTATTCTTGGCAGATCTAGCTACATCCTGGTTTTGCCATCTACCACAAGGATCCATCAGCTCATGGGAAATGTTGAAATAAAACTTTATCAGCCAGTTCCGCATTCATGTGGAGCAACCCAAGGACACTTATTCCTTATCTAATATCAAACAGAAGCCTGGAGAGACAGTGCAACAATATCTAAGCCGATTCAATGCCGCAGCAGCCGCGGTCCAAGATGCCGATGAGAAACTTATCTTAATGGCCCTCTGTAGTGGTGTACATCCGGATACTAAATTTGCTAGAAGATTAATGAAAGAAAAATCAGCTACCTTACCCGATTTCTTCCATAAAGCCGAAAAATGTATGAGACTTGAAGACGCTGCCACTGAGAGGCAGTCAGGGCAATAGACTAAGGCAACTCCAGACAGACTAAGGCAACTCCAGACAGGGTTCCCGTTGCAGCAAAGGATGTTCGAAGAAATGACTCTAGAGACTGCTGGGGGCAAGAAGGGAGAAAAGCGTTTATATCGGCCAGGACCGAGATTTGACTCTTACACTCCTTTAAATGAAACAATCGAAAACATCTTTCTGGCCACCCAAGACGAAGTTAGATAGAAGCGCCCCCGGCACAAGAAGGAATCAGATAACACAGTTAAGTCTGGAAAGTTCTGCCGCTTCCACGAATCTCATGGGCATGTCACAAATGAATGCCATCATCTCCGGGACTTAATTGAAGAACACATCAGAAGGAAGAGACTGGAACGCTATGTAAAAAGTCAGAACAAGACTCTAGCTCCGTTGTGCGGAAACAAACATTTGTGCTGATAGGAAACCACTCGGTCTACAATGCCTTTTTAGAAAGACCAGCCTTGTCCGACTTCCAAATTGTCCTGGCCCCATGGTGCCTAAAGATGAAGTTTCCAACAGACAACGGAATAGGGGAAGTAGAGGGAGATCAAGACGCTGCTCGAGATTGCTATGTAACTGAACTTCGCAACAACCGCACGAATGATAAAGGGAAGAATGCAGAGACTACTCTCTGCACGAAAAAATCGAAAGCATAGCAGCTAAAGAAAGCCCCTCATCTTCGATATACAAGTGATCCTTTCAATGAACTAGACCCCAGGGACGGAGAGGAGGAGGCAACCGCCGAGCCTGCAGATGCTATGGAGTTGGTATCTGTAGACAAACACGAATCGAGTAGACTATTGAAAATCGGATCTCAGCTAAAAGCAGAATTGAAGAATCAACTCGTTGATTTTCTCCGCCCACAACTTGGATGTATTTGCATGGACGCATGCTGACATGATTGGAATTTCCCCAAACGTAGCATGCCATGCACTGAACATCGATCCTACCAAGACGCCAGTAAAGAAGAAAAAGAGAAGTATGGGGGCAGAACGATCAGCAGCCCTCGATGAAGAAGTAAAAAACCTACTCGCCGATAACTTCATACGAGAGGCCTCTACCCGGAGTGGATCGCTAACCCGGTACTAGTGAGGAAGGCTAATGGTAAGTGGCGAACATGCATTGACTTCTCCAACTTAAATGACGCTTGCCCGAAGGATTGCTTCCCACTCCCCCGAATCGATCAGCTTGTGGACAGCACAGCCGGGCACCAACTCTTATCTTTTATGGACGCATACTCAGGATATAACCAAATTCCTATGCATGCTCCCGATCACGACCACATTAGTTTTATCACTGACCGGGGATTGTACTATTACAGAGTAATGCCTTTTGGACTTAAAAACGCCGGAGCTACTTATCAGCGCCTCGTCAACAAGATGTTTGCAAAACTATTAGGACGAACTATGGAGGTTTATGTGGACGATATGTTAGTGAAGTCGAGGAAGGCCAACGATCACGTAAGCCACCTGGACAGGATGTTTCAAGTACTTCGCCAATATGGAATGAAGCTGAATCCCCTAAAGTGCTCCTTCGGAGTATCATCAGGGAAGTTCTTAGGATTCATCGTCCATGCCAGAGGGATTGAAGCAAGCCCCGAACAAGTCTGATCTTTGAGAGATATCAAGATACCTTCCACTCGAAGGGAAATGCAAAGCCTAAACGGAAAAGTGGCTGCCCTGAGAAGATTCATCTCTAAAGCATGACAAGTGTGTCCCTTTCTTCGAAGCTCTAAATAAAGACAAAGGAAGGTTCGAATGGACTGACGACTGCTTAACAGCCTTCCGTAACCTAATCGAACACCTCCAAAGACCCCCAGTTCTCTCAACTCCAGATGAAGGCGAAGAACTATACCTATACCTTGTTGTATCATCTCATGCTCTAAGCGCCGCTTTGGTAAGAGAAGACAACTGCGTACAGCAGCTGGTATACTTTGTAAGCAAGAGGTTTACGGGGGTTGAAGCCAGATATCCTAAACTGGAGAAGCTAGCATACTGTTTACTAATCACATCACGGAAGCTGTGCCATAATTTCAAATCTCATTCCATCAGAGTTCTAACCGACCAATCGCTAAGGCATGTACTCCATCGTCCCGACACTTCTAGGCGACTACTTAAATGGTGCATTGAACTGAGTCGTTATGATACAACCTACCATCCTCGCACCGCCATCAAGGGACAAGCCATGGCCGATTTCATTGCCTAATTCACTACCAATGAAGGTAAGGAGCAATCCGAAATAGCTAAAGACATCAAGTGGAATCTCTTCGTGGATGGAGCATCAAACGAGCAAGGCTCGGGGGTAGGTATTGTGATAATCACCCCCGGGGGAAAGAAGCTGCACTATGCTCTAAGGTTGGAATTCGCCGCCACCAACAACGATGCAGAATATGAAGCAGTGATAGCTGGATTAGAACTTGCCTTAGAAATTGGAGTCAGCTCTTTATGTCTTCATAGTGATTCTCAACTTATTGTAAATCAAATACTAGGAGAATTTCAGACCCGAGGAGAACAACTCACAGCATATATGAAGAAGATCGAGCTGCTACTCGATAAATTGGATCACTATTTAATCAAACACATTTCTCGAGAAGAGAACCAAGAGGCCGACGAGCTGGCAAAGCAAGCTAGCATGAAAAACGGCACAGTTTCCGGGACAATTGCCATCTTAAAGCAACTAGCCCCGAGCTTCGAGCAAGTGAATCTGATAGCTGCAATCGAAGAGGAAACTTGGGTGACTCCCATCCAAAAATACTTACAAGATGGCACACTGCCCGACAAGCGTAACGAAGTTAAGAAAATCTTGAGGAAAGCTTCCCGCTACACAATACAAGAAGGCATCCTCTATCGACGCGGCTTCTCTAACCCCTTATTAAGGTGTGTCGCTGGTAGGGAAGCCAAGGAAATCTTATCCAACATCCATCAAGGGAGCTGCGGAGATCACACTGGTGGGCAGACTCTGGCAAAGAAGATACTCCGATATGGATATTAATGGGCCACCTTAAACAAAGACGCCTTAGACTTCGTCAAAAGATGTGACAGATGTCAGAAATTTGCTAAGATTCCCCGACTACCAACAAGTGAGATTACTCAAATGACCGGCCCTTGGCCCTTTGCAGTATGGGGAATTGACTTGATTGGCGAACTGCCGATGGGCCGAGGTGGAGCAAAATATGCTATAGTGGCAGTCGACTATTTTTCCAAATGGGTGGAAGCGGAACCTCTAAATAAAATATCTTCGGCAAAAGTTATTAACTTCTTGATCAAAAATGTTCTATGCAGGTACGGGGTTCCACTCAAAATCATATCGGACAGTGGACTTCTATTTGACAGCGAGGAATTCATCGACTGGTGCCAAGAGCACAGAATTCACAAAAACTTCTCATCTGTAGCTTATCCACAGGCAAACGGACAAGTCGAAGCTGTCAACAAAATTCTCAAAACTCTAATCAAGAAGAAACTTGAAAAGTCAAAAGGCGCTTGGGTGGATGAACTTCCTACGGCACTTTGGGCCTACCGCACATCTTACAAAACATCAACAAGGCATACTCCTTTCTCTTTGGCATACGGATCGGAGGCCATGCTCCCAGTTGAAACTGTAGTGCCTTCCCACCGTAGGATCCACTACAACCCAGGAGAGAACGAAGAACTCCTCCACATTCCTTTGGATCTAATTGAAGAGAGAATAAATGATGCAGCACTCAAAGCGGCAGCTCACAAACAAAAGTTGGCAGCGCAATACAACTCCAAAGTCAAGCACCGCAGTTTACAAGAAGGAGATCTTGTCCTCAAACAGATCTTTCCGCGCCCTGGAGCGCTAGATCCAATCTGGGATGGACCCTATGTAATTCATAAAGATCTCCACAACGGAGCTTATATTTTGTCAACAGTGGACGGAAAGGTGTTCCAGAGGGCATGGAACATCCAACACCTTCGTCGATACTTTGCTTTACTTGTACTGCCCATATGAAGTGAATTAACAAAGAGAATCAGTGGACGTAGGCATTTTCGTGCCGAACCACTTTAAAAATCTTGTCTCTTTTTAACTTGTTCCTTTATATCTTGGCTGCTTGTTAAGCTTTATCCTTTTCTGTTAAAAAAAATCCTGTGTTTTCATTCTAGACACTTCACGGCGCAACCTCACCTAGACAAGACCTAACAAGTACTATACGAATCTATGCCCTCGCCAATGAGACTTTTGCTCCAGCATCCCTCTGCTGCGGGTTAACTCATTACTCGCGGCGGCCCTCAAAGCCAACTGTAATGAGCCGATTATAAGCCACCGAGGAGGCCGAAAATAGCCTTGGCAGCTCATTACGGCGTTCGGCTCACCGGCAACTGTGAACCTACTTTAAGCGCCAACATAAGGTGTGGCCAGCCAAGGGTAGTTCACGGTTGACAATCGGCACCCACGCTAGCCGGCCACGGTAAATCGAATAATACCCACGATTACGGGCCATAATGGTCCGGGTAGTTACCGTGCGCGATATCGGCTTCGATGTGTCTTAAGTACGGCCTTGGTAAAAAAGAAAACTCCCCGCAGAGGCGTAAGATGGGTGACAAATGTCTCCAAGACACACAACTAGGGAAAGTGACTACAAAACCCGTTTGCCACGAACTTAAGCACATCGAAGGCCTTCCGTGATTGGAAGTTTTACTTTTTCTCATATTTCCATTCTATTTATAAAAACTTTCCTCCTATCCTCTATAACGATCCCTAAAGTACATGACACAAAATAGGAGACACTCGATCGTGGGAATAGGAACTCGCAAACTAGACGACAAGACACTCAGCTGCATTCCATAATCAGTCACACAAGACATTCAAAGCTACCATACACAACTAAAACATGAAGGGCGGTACTTCCTTCTTTTTTACATAAACATGTAGCTATAATTTATCCACACATCACACTAACATTGCAAGACATGAAAATGTATTTTAAGCAAGAACTTGGCATCGAACACAATTGAATCACAGGCATATGCACAGTTATATTTCTTATGCAGCACGTCAAAATAATGATAGCATTCAAATATGACGAAGTCAGCTTATTACATGCCAAAAAAAATAAAGTCGTTCATTACAAATAATATAATTACAAGTTACTTTAATGTTTTGGACTAACATAGACAGCAATGTTAAGTAAACCAAAATATGTCCAGGTCAAGTCAAGGAGTCGGGGCTTCGCCTCAGTCCTGCTGGCCCCCCAAGATCTACTTAACCTCTGGATCGGAACTCTCAACATTTTGACCAGAGGTAGTTAGTGGTCCAGAGGTCCCACCTATCCAATTCAGAGAAGGATCCATTAATAGTCACGAGCAATAAGCAATCAAGTTACGAAAAGACTAAAAGGGAAGACTTACCAGCATCTGTTCCTTGATCATCATCCTCCAACTGCACACCTACCTCCTCAGCAGCGAGCAGCCGCATACCCTCCTTCACCTTCACTTTCTCCTCCTTGGTGAATTGGGCCATAACCACATCCATCCTGAAGGCCACACCACCCTCCTTATCCGCATCAGCCTTGGACTCCTCCAGAGCCCGGAGATAAATCCTGGCCATGACCCGGGGGTAGTCATCCATCCAGGATAAGTTGCCCTGTCTCCAAGTCCGGAAGTACATATCCTGGAGCATCTCATCCATCATCCCTTTGTTCTCCTCGAACTCCCTCATCCGAACCTCAAAAGCCAACAGCTTTGCAATGGCAGCATCCCTCTCCGATCGGTATCGCGAGCAGTCAGCCTGAAGGGATTTCCTCATCGCCTCCATCTCCTCCTTCAGCTTGGATTGAGCAAGCTCTGTGGCCTCAAGCTTCCCAGATAACTCCTCTACCAGCTCGAGATCCGTTTTCCGAACCTCATCCACCGTTGCAATAGCCATATCGATCCGTTCCTTGCAGGTGGCCTCCATTTTCTGCATCTCGGCTCTGCTAGCCTCTTCCATGGTTTTCTTTGGTCATCTGGAGGCAGCCTCGTGCTGAAAGATCGGGATAGCCCGATCGGCGAGTTGCTTGGCCTGTTCGGAAACCACTAACCGCAATCTTATATTAGCACTCCCAATTTCCTCCCCGGCCTTGACCAGTCGGGCATGATGCCCCATCAACTTCCCAGTCTCCTCAGAAACCCGGTCGATGTTTGCCTTAGCTTCATCCCCCATAGTTACAATCCGAGTAGTAAGCAAATCAAGGTTCAGGGACTTGGCCTCATCAAGCACCCTTACCATAGGATTGCGAGGGAGAAGGTGCCCGCTAGTAACCTCGTCAAAGGAAATATCATGAGAACTTGGATCCAGATCTGGATGACCCGCAAATGGATTACGAGCCAAGCCGGGGAGATCGATCTGAGTAACAGTAGGACTTTCAGATGGATGCGGAGAGGGTATGAACTCAGTATCCTCCTCCGTGATATCATTAAGAGGCTGGGTTGGAGGCTGAGGACCAAGTGAAGGTTCTAATAAGGAGCGACTCATCTTTTTCTTTTGAATATCCTCTTCAATAACCCCGAGAAGAGGACGGTAGCCGACTACGTCCCCGGAACGGTTGGTCGGAGGCTTTGGTTTAGCGGAAGCTTTGAGGAGTTTGAATTGTTCGAGACGGTGCCGAATGTCTGATGTCTTGGCCACCTAACCCATTCCTGGAATAAAAACCAAGTGTTACAAGCATGCATGGGACTATAATCCAAGAAATATGTGAAGTTAAGAAGAGTAAAGAGGAGTCAAAAATTCACCTTGAATTGCCGGAGTTTCCCTAGCTGAAAGGCTCTTAAAAGATGAATCGGCACCAGTCCCAGCCTTGTCAGCCTTCTTCGCCTTCTCCACCAAGGCCGATCCTTCCTACAACCCCTCAAAAGCTTGGCGGAAAGCATCATCTGTCCACTCTTGGATCTCGCCTGCTTGCCCAGAAGACAAAGCCCCGGTGCCAGCACCGCTCTGTCCTTCGCCACCATCATCGCCGTGACGACCACCATCACCTTCTCTACCACTTCCGCTCTCCGCCTCACCTCCTTCATCCTCGCCTTTTTCCTCCTCTACAACTGGACATGTGCTGGGGGAGGGTCCATCAGATTTCTTGAGCTTCTTCCCCCCGGCGATCGGATGTATCGAGAAGGGTTTCCTCTTGCTGCTCTTCGCCGCAGCCCCTCCTTTAGCCTTGGCAGCCCTCTCCTCGGCTGTGTCCCTCTGCTTGACCACAGACTGACATGGTAGAATCAAGTTATGCTGCAGAAGAGTAGCATTCCTGATTAGGTAAGAAGCTGACCTCTCCCTTCCCGAAATGGCTTCTATCTCCGCAGCCATCTGAACCAGGCGATTGTTCTCCACGACCGCAAAGCCACCTGTCGCTAGTAAGAAATAAAAACACATAAGAAGAAGCATTGCAGTTAGAACGAAATTATAAATAAGCTTCAACTTACAGCCAGAGGTAAAGTGACGGATAGAAACAGAGTCATTCTTGACGAAAAACCATTCTTTCTTGAACATGTGAACTTCGAATATAAGTCCAGGACCGGCTTGAAGGGCACGGCCGATTCCAAGCTGATGTATGGAGACCCCTTCTTATAGCCTCTCAAATTGTACAAATACCGGATCTCCCAGTTGGAAGGGGGACGCCCGTATTTTCTCTGGAAAATGATGAATAGACTCACCAAGATAGCATAAGAATTTGGCTGAAGCTGGAAAGGGCCACCTTAAAGTAGGTAATGAAGCTGACTATCCAAGCATTGATTGGGGGAATGGCCCCACACATACAATGGTACCTGTTATAAGCAAAGTATCCTTCAGGAAGGTCATACGGCATAACTCCATCCCCTGGCAGCACCATGTGTGCTCTGTCAATCCCGAAAGAACGAGACATAACATCGAGCTGTTCCTCTTTAAGGGAGCTAGGAAAGCAGTCAGGTAATGAGTTCAGGAGCTCCTGAGGGCTGTACCCATCTACTAGTGATCTCGGGGTGGGTCCATGACGTCCCGGTCCTGACTGAGCTAGGAGCGCTGTGGAGGACTCTTCTCTGTCCTTGGATTTCTTTTTTTCTGATCGAGTTTCCACTTTATGAGACATTATCTGCAATAGGAGAGAACGTACCGTTAGAACAAGGAGTATAAAAACACAAACAAACAAGTACATACAGCCCGAAATCTCATTCGGCATTTCCAACATGAGATTCATTCGGTACTATACTCCCTGAGTTCATCCGATAATTCAAATGTTTAAGTTCATTCGGTACTCGGAATCCCCGAGTTCGTCCGGTAATTCAAGTATAAAAGCTCATTCGGTACTCGGAATCCCCAAGGTCTTTCGGTAGTCCAAAGCATGAAAGACAATCGGCAATCACCTGATTCGGTAGTCAAGCGTGATTCGGCAATATAATTGATTCGGCAGGAAAATCTGGTTCGGCTATTTCACTTGGTGAGGATTAACGAAAGCATAATGCCCATACTTATAGGCAAATATCAGCGACCGGACCAACTGGTTCGGCATGCAAGGGCGGATGAGAATCCCCCAAGCTAAAATAAAGCGCGACATATGCTGGCATATGCCCTACTTTGGGGGGCAAGTGTTGGGTGCGTTTTCACCACCACCAAACCAAGTGAGGAAGGCACTACCACCGAATCAATCCCCACTCCTCTCACGACCGGTCCAATTCCACTCACCACCGAACCATCTCCTTTCCAAGTCCCTGTCGAACCAACCCTTTTCCTAAGCACTGCCGAACCGGCCCCCTTCCCATACCTGCTGAACCAACTCACCTCCAAGGCATTGCCGAACCACTCACCACCGGACCAAGCTATGCCCTCACCACCGAACCAACTCCTTTCCCAAGCACTACCGGTCCAACACACTTCCTATGCATAGCCGAATCAAACGCTATTCCAACCACCTACTACCGAACCAACGTTGCCAGGCCAGGTCACTTTAGCCCAGGCCCACCAGCAGCTATATACATCCAAGACCCCTGCCCCCAGCCTTACTCTATAAATAGAGGGGCAGGGGTACAACAATGGTAGACAAGTTTGAGAGCTCAAGCATGGGTAGAACTTTCAAACAACTTTCATACACTTGTAATCAAAGCTTCGTACTTGTAATCTGAACAGTAAGGGAGAATAACATATAAAGTGGACGTAGGCACGTTCTGGCCGAACCACTATAAATCTGTGTGTCTTTTACAGTTTAGCCCACGCTTTTTACATATTTGCATAAATCACCCAAATCACTAAAAACAACATAAGATTGAATAAATCACACGACTTGGAGGTGTTTGCCCATTTTTTGTGCAAACATCGACCGTTTGCAGAAAGTACCTTTTCGGACTATAATTCGACCAACGATGTTACATTTAAATAAAATATTTAAATATACAATCAATAAATATACGGGGTGTTACAGCTAGAATGAATGATTTAAGTGAATTGGACTATTTAATCTATATTTTGGTACTTAAAAAATTGATGTGTGAAATAAGTGATGTCTATAACAAATTGTGAATTTGTAAATTGATACGAGTTACCCCGGGTTTTATATAAGTTGTATGCTTTGTATTCCATGTTAGATGGGTTTACTCACGCTGGTTTCCAGCCTGACCCGGGTGTTACTTTGATGTAATGCTCGGGTCAGACCGAGTATTTCAGATTTTCAGGTAAAGACGTTCTGGAGCTCAGGAGGCGAGCTAGATGGCAAAAACGTATGGAGTGTTTCTGCTGTATTATATTGCTGTATATCTAAGACATGATGATTGTGTATATCTAGTGTCGGTTTATATGTGTAACTCTAATGTATTAAAGTGAAATTTGACAAGTACAGTTTTCCTTTGTACGACTGTTATTATTTGTTATTATATTTTATCCGCTGCGAATGTGAGATGTTGGTGTTTCTGTTCTTCTTATTCTTCTATCTCTTTCTTCTTTTTCCTAACTATTTGGAATTTTCGGGATCGAAAATCCCGGGTCGTTACAATTGGTATCTGAGCTGAAGGTTAAGCGAGAACATTGGCTCTTGTGGGATTACTCATTAAGGATAGGGTCAATGGTACCCAAGAATGAGTTGATTGTGTGTGTGTGTGTATGAGAGCGTACTTGTTATTTTCTTATATAAAGATTTTAAATGATTATATATAAGTATATATTTTGATATATAAAGCAATATTTACTTCTAATAAATATTAAGGTGATTGGTTGTTATATTGGGATTAAATTAAGAAGTAATATAATACAACCAAACTGAAATTGAATAAAGATAAGTTTGAAATGGATTCAAACTGAAATTGAAATCTTGAATTTGGGAAAGAGTTTTAGAATAAGATGATAATGAATGGTTTCAGATATGATAATCTTGGTTATTATCATAAACGATTGTTTTGTTTAATAATTAGTGTGTAAGCAAAATGAAATGTTTTAAAGAAATAAAACATTTAGGCAAGTATGACTTATAAATTGGAACTGAAGTTGATCTGAATTGTGGAGTTTTAAGGGGTCCAGAATTTAAAAATTTTGTTTCAAAGTAATGAAGAAATAATAAATAATGTTATTTAATATTATTTGAATGATAGAGCTTGATTCAATAAGAGTCGTTTGAAAATTTTAAAGGAATTTGTTTGAATTTTAAAACAAAGGTGGTTTAAAATTTAAAAGCAGCCTGGTGTGTAAAGGAAATAAATATGAAATAAACTCTAAGGTTGAGTTCTGAATTTCCTTGGAATGTGATGTGAAACCCAAAGTGAAGTAAATTTTAAACTTAAATGGGAAGATTATTAATCTGAAGTATAAAATTTGAATGGAAATTCAAACTGTGTAAATTTGACTGGACTAAGTAAATTGAATTTAACTTAGAGGAAGTTAAATAAGTTTGAATGGACAACCTGATTTGGAAATTTCAATATGAAATTAGGAATTGGGACTAATTCAAAGAGGAATTGAGATGATTTGAAATTGAAGTAGGTTCAATTGACATTAGTCCAAAATTATTGGAATAATTTGGAATTGTAATTAAAGTTGAATAGGTATAAAATCAAATGGAATTTGATTTGAATTTGGAAAGAAATCAAGACTAATTCAACTTGAATTGGGGTTAAATCAATTTCAAAGGAAATTGAAGTTATTTAAATTGGAATTGAGTCAATTTAAATGGAAGTGAAAATTTAAATTGAGTTGATTGGATATGAAGATTGGGAATTGAGCGGTTTGGCTCTGAACTATTTTTTCCAAATAAAATATTTTAATATAAACAGTTTTAAATCTATTTTCCTATTTATTTACTATAAAATTTTCTTTTTTAAAAAAACCCAAATTATCTTATACTTGTTTTGCAACTACTTTTGGAACTATCTAATTATTTTACAACTGTTTTATAAACCAATTACTGTTTTTCAACTATTTTACAAATTAATTACTATTTTACACCTATTTTGCAATTATTTACAATTATTATAACTATTTAACTATTTTCCAACTATTTTACAATTTCTTAACTATTTTACTGATATTTTGCAAACTAATAATTATTTTTCAACTACTTATCTATTTTTAAAATTTTCAAGCTATTTTCTAAATATAAACTGGTCAGAGTTCAAACTGTTATTGATTAAATACCCAACTGAAATAAGAATTGAAGTGATAATCCAAATGGGGATTAAGGAAAATGTAAATAAGTGAATAAAATCAAAGTGAGGATGAATAGAACGGAAATTGATTTGGCTAATAATCAATGAAGTTAAATAAGTAGGATGTATGTATATTATTCTATTCGCATAGTGATTTGATCTAGATTCGAGCACAGAATTTCGAGATAGTTATATCGATCCGAGTTGGGATTTTTCACTCGATTTTCGACGGCGAACTTGGATATGGATTGTTGATTGGTTCTGGGAATTCTCTATCATAGTTATGGCTATGCAAAGAGAATGACGGTTTCTGATCAAGAAACTAGATCTGTGTCCGCACAAGGAAGTCGGGTGGACGATACTAGTTCGGAAGTGAAATTGTGTGATCGAGTGAGCGATCAGATTGGTATAACGTACGGGTGATATGTGTACATCGTACGGATTTGAATGAAATTGATATTGGAAATTTTTGGATAAGAAATGTGAAGTGGTTTTTGAAATGAAAGGTATATTTTGTGAAACATATGATGAAGTAATGTGGAAATTTGATATTTCTATGGTAATAACTTACTTTTTGGAAGTAAGTAATTTGGTAGGTGATCTATAGAGTAATCAAATTTGAATATTTGATTTAGCATAAACAAAGTATTATATCTTTGTTATATAAGGTAAATCTCCCCTTGTTGAATCCAATGTCGAAAGGAAAGGATTTTTGAAAATATTTGAAGTATAAAAGGAGTTTTATACAAGTTTGAAATGATCCAAAGTTTTTAAAAACTTATATATATATATATAAAGGATCTTATGAGGATTTTGGAAAAAGGTTTTGGGAACCTTTGGATTTGGAAAGGCTTTTGATTTTTGGGTAAAATCAATATTGGATTTGGAAAGCCTAGTTTGAGAATTATCTATTTTGGGATAATTGATTTTGGGAAAGGAGATTTACTTGAGATTCATACTAGGTGTATGATTTGGAAGATGCTATATGTGTATAGTATAAAGTGTTTTGATAATGGCTCTGGAGAAAAAGGCGCTCCCTTAAAACGAACTTCTCAGGAGTGCCATAGTGTAGTACTGCCTTGAACCCTAAGGGGGGGTTCTAAATTTGATCCTATGAGGAGTCTGGACAAAACTACTTCCTGAGGATTGAGTAGTGTGTAGCGAAAGTCGAGGGCGCCGATGCCTATAGAGGCATTTGGGTTATGTTGTGACGACAGTGTAACTCGATGTCACTGCGATCTACTACAGACCATAGCAAAAGTCGTGTGTGTTGAGAGCCAACAGTCTACGTTTGATTTTATATCGGTAGACTGCGACCTATGATAACATAGCGAAAGTCGTGTATGCTGCTGAGAGCCAACAGTCTGCGTTTGATTTTATATCCGTAGACTGCGACCTATATGGGAGTGGAGAAGTTTCATTTTGACTGCGAAAATCGAGGGCGTTGATGCCTATAGTTACATGGACTTTTGCTGCGATGGCAACGTAACCCTGGAATGTAACTACGATCTGTTGTGGGTTCCATGGCGTAATCGAGGGGCGCGGAGTGCCTATAGTTACATGGACTTTTGCTGCGATGGAAACGTAACCCAAGACGTAACTGTGACCATAGATGGGGATGATGATTTCCTGAACATTCTCACCAAAGATATTTCCTCTATATTCAAAAACTATTTTTTATATTTTCATTAAAAAAATTATTTTCCCAAGTATTTTAATTGGGTGTTGAAATGGGTTTACCAAGTACTTATAGATTTTCAGTCCTACGTCTGATCAACGTATGACCGAATTTCTGTGAGAACAAGGATGGACTAGTTGAGACATCGAATTATAAAAAGTATTTTTATAAAAAGCTATTTTAATAGTATTATGTGAATTTAAAAGTATTTATAAAATTTTAAAATAAAGGAGTAAGCTAGTTAGCCAAATAAATTAGTTAAGCGAGTATGTTAATAAGATTTAAATTGGTTAAACAGAAGTTGAATTGGAAGTTATTAATGGAGTTTGGAAATTAAAACTTGAGTTATAAATTAAATTTGACTTGAATTGTGAGTAAATTGAATACAATTGGAATATTGTCTAATAGAAAGGAAGTTGGATTGAAACATAAATCGTTTGAATTGCAAATTAAGTTCAAGAAGGTAGAAATAAATTGAAAATGGCCTTGTGATTAGTTAAATGAGTCGTGAATGAAATTGAATTTGGAAATTAAATTTATAATAACTAATCAAATAAATTTGTAGATTGAAATGAGATTTGATTGAAATAGAACCAAGTTAAATTGAAAAGGAAAATTTATTTTGCAAATAAAGTGAGCTTAAGTTTTGAAGTTGGACTAAACTTAAGTAAATTAACATAAGTTTAAAAATTTATGGAAACTCGACTTCAAAAAGGAAGGGTAGACCATTAAATAAAAGCTTGGATTGGATTAATTTGGGAATGGTTTGTCGTATACAAGCATTGATGTGTCGAGCTAAATAAAATGGTTGTGAATGAATAAAATGGAAGGAATTAAAATAAATTGAGTCGGAATCAATTTAAATCGGTTATAAAACTTAAGTAATTATTTATTCACATGGATATCATCAAATTGCATAGAATGAATTGTCGTTTGACGTAAACAAAGGTAATTTAAATTCTATGAGTTGATGAAGATTAAATAAATTGGTTTTAAGATGAATTGAAGTGAATATGAGTTTGTTTTGCTTAAAAATGAATTGAATGTAAGCAATTAAGTTGTAAACCATTTAAATTGAATGAAGTTGTATATGAATTGGTTGTAAACAATTAAAATTAATGTTGGAACCCTATAAGTTGATTATAAATATTGTTTAACCTGCATTTCTTATGGAAACTCATATATTTACTAGTTAAATATGTAAGTTACATGATTCTGGCACTTACATATTTGAATTGAGTAAGTACAGGTACCGGGAAGCCGTCTGGCTGGATTTGGACGCGCTAATTTCTAAAATAATAAGCCACTTGCTTAAAAATGCTAAATAAAGATAGCCTACGCAATAAAAATAGGAAATATGAACTATTTTTGTGTTTTCCGACCGTGTGGGTCGATGTATATACATTTATATCTCTTGTCAAATTGCAAAAGCTCCTCCGTACAAAGGTGACTTTGCCAAAATTTTCCGAAAATTTTGGGAGTTAGAAATTGTTGAAAATTTAAAAAAAAAAATTGCGACAAAGCGATTTCAAACTGGAATTGAAATAAGGGATTTTGGAAATGGAAATTGAAACTAATTGTTTAGTTGGAACTAAAGGATTAGGAAAGTGAATTTGGGATTTTTGATTTCAGAGGATAAATTGAAATTTGATGATTTTCTAGTCTAGCCACTTGGCTTTTGTTTTCTTTTGAAATCTGAGGGCCCCTAGAGGCATTTTGTAGTCGTACCGAGCTAGCCGCGCAAATGAGACGCTAGCGAATTTTTTTGGAAATTTAGGGAGTTAGAATTTTTTTATAATTTGAAATTTAGTTTTAAATTCAAACTTGAATTGTTAAGTAAATAATATTATTGGGACATCTGGATAAGTTTGGAAAGCTAGAAAAAGGGTTAGTGTGTCTTTAATAAAAGATTGTTTTGAGAAGTGTTTGGAATTGTTTGGTTTAGGAAAAAGTAAATGAGTATTGGACCATTCTTCTTAACTAGAAAATTTCAGGGAGAAATTCTTTTAAGGGGAGAGGAATGTGACAACCCGGAATTTTTAGGCATTTGAAATTGGAATATTTAATTAATTTTAAATATTTGCAAGATAGTTTAACTTGGATTTCAAATACCAGTTTGAATTTGGCGATTGAATTTATTGAATTTAATAATTTGAATTTGAGTAAATTATTGAATCTTCAGTTTTAAGCCTGTTAAAAATAATTTGATGGCTTATAAAATTTATAATGATGATACTGAAGATAATAGAATGGTTGAAATTTAATTTAAAGGTGATTTATTCAGTTTTAATAATATATCGTTTAAATTGAATTTAAAAATAGCCTTCCGGGGCACAGTCTCGGAATTCGATGAAACCAGTTCCATTGGATCCATAATAGTTAGTTATTATCGAAGTTCAACTTTTGTAGCAATCAGAGTTGTCGTTTGACCCTGGCAGCTCAAAACGCATAGAAACTATTTTAGTCGATTTAATTTAAAATTGATCGTTTATTTCCGTAACTCGCGCATATGATCGAATTAGCCTCCGAAACACGTTCCATTGTGTTCGGAATGCAGGTAAAACCTTATAATCGCCTGGCGGCATGTTTAATTTGGAGTTCATTTGAAAATCTCGTTAATTGGAGGAAATTATTAATAAAATAATATTAATAAACGTATATATAAACATCGCGCAGTGAACCCTAGGGCAAAAGAGAATGCGGCCGCCTTTAGTTCATTTCAATGGCTGATATCTCACTACTCTTCTCTTCGATTTTCTTCTCCTTCACGCAATAATATCGAAAAGCTCCAACTAGAAGATCATAGAGGGCTTCGAGATCTACGATGTGGACGGTCGTGATCGAGAATAACATTGTGGATCATCTAAATTTCCATCGCGTTCATCTGTTATTCGAGCTCGCCGTTCGTGAGCATGGCTTGATCGAGTTTTGTGAGGATCTGGCCGGTGGTGGGGGCGTGGATGCGCATCGTTTGATGATCTCGGATCGACCTCCGAGGTGCAGAAGGGGGATGCGACATTGGGAAGCAAGGCTGCGTGTTTGGTTCGTATAACCCCTGGAACGCACGCGATAGGGAGAAGCTGGGTATCGGCCCTGATTTCTTTTTCTAGATGTACGGTCGTGATTCGTTTAAAAATAAAAATAGAGAAAATCTGTTTTAAATTATAATTCAAACTTTAAAAATTTATATCTTTTGCACGCGTGTTCAGATTCTGACGAAACAAGAAGCGCCAGAATCGTAGCGACGTGGTCTACGCGCTGTAGCACATCCGGAATCGTTTTGAAGAAGTGGAATCTTAGATTAAATCGAAAGGTTCGATTTAATTTAAAATTTAAACGCTCGTCGAAACTCAAGGTGAGTAAATCTCACTCGCATCTGGAATTCCAGTTAATTTAAATAGTTAATATTTAAATGATTGCTTGATTTGTTAAATATGAAAATTATTATCAGATTGGATCGATATTTATTATTGTGCTAACATTTGTGGATGGAGGGAAACAGGTTGGAGGGATCCAACTGGGTTCCTCAGAATATAGAAATTATTTTCATAATTGATGATGCATTTTGTTTATATACCATGAAAGATTATTTTGGGAATTAAATTGTTCTGTGCTATGATTGGATAAGTATAATTTGGGATTCTAAAATATAAATAAAATAAGTCGGGTGTTTGGGTGTTAACCGATCTGAGAAGATAAATGGTGGTGGCCAGAGATAATCAACGACACTGTGCATATGCACTGTGCACTAATGATCTGGTGACTGTGGTTTTGGTTGGTGCTCGAGTTAATTGTTGCTTGACTTGAAGTATTTGGGTTTTAAATTATGTTAAACTTAAATCATAAATAAGAAAATGTTTTCAATTTAAAGTTAATAAGGGCTTAATGATTTGCGATTCATTAAATTAGTAGAGTAATTAAAATGGATAATTAATTAATTTAATTAATTAATGAAGTTGGTTAATTAATTTAGTAATTAAGGGTTTGAATTAATTAATTAAGGTTTAAATTAATTAATTAAATTAAATTAATTTAGAATAATCATTGAGTAGTTTGATAGGTAATTACTTAATGTAATTAATAAAATATAATTACTTTGTGTAATTAATCAAGAGATTAATTAAGATAATTAATTAAGGAGTAATTAATTTATTTAATGAAGTAAATAAATGGGTAGTTAATTACTGGTTGAGATTAATCAAGAGTGATTAATATTGTGGTTTAATTAACGATTAATCACTTAATGTAATTAATTTGGATTAGGATAAATTGAAATGTAATTAGAAATCATTAATTTATATAATTAATGATGTAATTAAAGGTTGATTAATAAGAATTAATAAATCAGTAATAAGTGATTTATGAGAAATTAATTAATATAAGTAATTAAGGATTAATGTAATTAATTATAGTTAATTAACTTGTGAAGTAATTAAACGTTAATCACTTTTTTTGGTTAAGAATAATTAATTTGTGTAATTAATTAAAGATAATTACTTGAATTTAATTGAAGGATAATTAATCCAGGGTGATTAATTAAGATGGATGATTAAGGGATGATTAATTAATTGATTTGAAATTAATTAATGTTAAGTGAAGAAATCTAAGTGATTGAGGTTAGAAATTCAATTAGAATTAATTAAATTAATTTTGGACGTGATCAAGTTTGCTTATGGATGATTGAATGGTGTTAGATTCCTTGAATGAGTTGATATCTTTGATATGAAATGTTTTGTAGTATCATATGTTTGGGCGGACAGGATAGTGTGGTTATGTGTCAATGATGAATTGTTGTGTAAAGGGACATCCTGTATTTAAAGTTTTAAATGTATTTCATTTGGATAACTTGGGTTAGGATGACATGAGACTAGAAGAGACCGGGGTCGGGTATTAGAAAATACCCAAAACCACTTCAAATTTTTATAGATTGATATGTGAGATCACTAGGCTAGAATGAATGATTTAAGTGAATTGGACTATTTAATCTAAATTTTTGTACTTAGAAAATTAATGTGTGAAATAAGTGATGTCTATAACAAATTGTGAATTTGTAAATTGATACGAGTTACCACTGGTTTTATATAAGTTGTATGCTTTGTATTCCATGTTAGATGAGTTTACTCACGTTGGTTTCCAACCTAACCCGGGTGTTACTTTGATGTAATGCTCGGGTCAGACCGAGTATTACAGATTTTCAGGTAAGGACGTTCTGGAGCTCAGGAGGCGAGCAGGATAGCAAGAACGTATGGAGTGTTTCTGCTATATTATATTACTGTATATCTGGGACATGATGATTGTGTATATCCAGTGTTTGTTTATATGTGTAACTATGATGTATTAAAGTGAAATTGGACAATTACAATTTTCCTTTGTACGACTGTTATTATTTGTTATTATATTTTATCCGCTGTGAATGTGAGATGTTGGTGTTTCTATTCTTCTTATTCTTCTATCTCTTTCTTCTTTTTCCTAACTATCTGGAATTTTCGAGATCGAAAATCCCGGGTCGTTGCACCCGTAGCCCTTGTGGTATCCTTTAGTGGCTTCCCGATCAGGAGGGACTATGATATTGGATGGGCTACTGGGACTATTACGTGTTAAGGGGAATATTGGGTCACTCCTTAATGCTATTTAAAAGTATGTTTATTTTACCATAGACATTATTATAATAGCGAAATATTACTACATAGTAAATAGTTTAACGGATCCTTAGGAGATGTGAATCCCGGGCATCTCTTAAGTTACTGCACTCACGTTAGACACTGGATAAGAGATGTCAGATCCCGTAAACATCTCTGACGCCGTTCCACTCATATTTTATCGTTGATTTAACTTACATAAGATCTTTTAGTTCTGACTCGAGTGTTTTGTCTTTTCAATTCGCTCGGGTCAGCCTGATCATTTCAGGATTTGAAGACCTTACTTCTGGAGGACGAAGACGAAAATTTTATTACTATTATATTTTATATTAGTCCACTGCATCACATTTGTTTCGCTGCATTGTTATTGATTATTCTTTGGTATGTGTAACTCTGATATGTATGGTATAAGTAAAATCGAATATTTTGTAAAACATCTACATGAACTGTATATTCGATTATTATATTTTATCGTTCCGCTGTAAGATTCTATTTTGTTTTTCTTCTTCTTTTCTGCTTTTTCTTATTCACCCCATAACAATTCGCCCTTCTGTATGACTTAAGTCTAGCGTGTGTGGTTTATCGTCGATTTGAAGCGTATGAAAAGCGGGACGTTACATCTAGTATCAAAGCTCTGGTTTAGTGAAAACCTTAGCTTTGTGGGGTATGACTCTTTATTAATAAGGTAGTAATACCCTATGATGAGTCGCTGAGAGTATATATATATATATATATATATATATATATATGCGAGCATATTTATTAGTGTTATAAAAAGGCTATAATATTATGCTAATCTGTTCCGTTTTGTATTTATAAATTCTGATTGGTGCATGAGATGTTATGTCATCAATAGGTATTTCAAAACATTTAATAGGACAGACTGACACAATATTTGTTTTGAATATAGGTGAATGAAATTTTTTGCCTATTATATTTTCTATATATAAAATAATTTTTTTATAAAGGTTATATTTGGTTGTAATATATTGGTTGTTAGGTAGTGTAATCTATAAATATTAGTAAAGTAGAATTTGAAAATAAAATAAATGAAATCGGAAATTTAGGACCTAAGTTCCGGGATTTTCGAAAATCTCTTTCAAAGGATTTTGGAATATAATAATATTATTAGAAGTATTTTTTGATATTAATATTTCAATATAAATTGAAAGAAATGTTTTAAAGCAACCGTGGGAAGAAATAAGTTATGTACTTCCCTCTTTGTCGCTGGAAAATAATTTCGGTGATGAGCGCACGCATCATCGACATTCATTTTCGAGTTTCGAAGTGGGAAGGCCACTGTAGTAGATTAACTACAGATTTATTTGGATAGACAAATATAAATTTTAAATTATTTTAAATATAATTGGATATATAAGTTGTAAGCATATATTTATCTATTATTTTAAAATGATATGAAATTTAACCCGGTATTTAGTTCTTAAGTTTCCGTTAATCAATAGTTTCAATTATTGTAGGAAATGGGTTGTAACTAATTTATAAATTGGAACCTTTAATTAAAATAAGTGATTTAATGCTAAGTTATAAATGGGATTAAAAGAAATTTGAAATTTGGGACTTATAAGACAAAGGATATTATTCTTAAGCATTAAGTTAATTAAGAGATATAAGATAAACTTGTGTAACTTTCAATTACATTTTTAAAGGCATATATATAACTTACCAAAAGATATAAAAAAGTTGAAATGTTAATAAGAAAATGTAATAGATATTATACAAGTAATAAACTTGAGGTAATGAAAGTAATTAATGAAATTCTTTTATAAATAAGAATTTAATGTTATAAACTTAAGTATGACTGAAAGGCCACTAATTAAATATAATAGAAAGATTATAAATAAATAATAATAAACTTAAGTATATGGTTGAAGCTATGTATGAATAAAATAAGTAGAAAAGATGAATGCAGTAAATATATGATTGTAGACTTAAGTTAATGTGTTAATATGCTAAGTAATTGGTTTGCACATGAATACTATAAACAAATAAATATAAATAAATGAAGTTATGCAATATGAAATGGAAAAAAAAATGAATTTTATGTAAGTATAAGTGCAAATAAGTGAAATAAACACTGAATTAATGGATGGAAATAAATGAAACTATAAGAAAAAATGTAAATTAAAAAGATAAATTATTGTATGAACGCAATTAAAAGAATGAACTTAATTTAATTGTTTGGATTTGTTGTTTTTTTGGTTTATGGTTGTTTGGGTAAAGATACTTTAAATTTGTTTGGATGTATGAATAATCTATTTAGTTTCATCTAAGACTGTTGAGTAAATGATGCACTTAGTAGTTTATTCTCTATTCCGTACAATTTAAAGTTTCGAACCCGAACAAATATTTGTTTTGTTTGATATGAATGAATGATTGATTTATGTTGATTCTATGTGATGGTTGTATGCCTTGTTGAAAGTGATTGATGTTTGTATTAATTTGCTTGTTTATGGTTGAAACCACTTTAAATATTTCATTTTATATAATTTTTAACTTTATTGGATTATATAAGTGAAATACAGGTTATGAAAGCAATTGCTACTGCTTTTGGTTTAATAATTAAGCGTTAATTGCCCGACAAATAGGTACGTTTTCGAATTACGGTTTATAGCGTTACTATATCATTTTCCTATGTTGGGATATAAATTATTTTGGAAAATATATGTTGTATATTGTTATATTTGATATTTAGTTTTCTTCCGAGCCTCCCCGTACAAAGGAGACTCTGCCGAAATTTTTCGTAAATTTTGGACTTAGAATTTTTTTGAAATGTTTTCCAAACTTTATTAATTTAAGTATAAAAAGATTTACTGGTTATAAATTGGTATATTTTATTTAAATTAATTAATTTTGTTAATTTATTTGTTTATAAATTTAATATTTTAAGTAAGATATATTGATTTCTTAATTCTTCTTCTCCCTTCTTTTTCCTTTTCGGGGACGAAAAGTTTTGAGTGGTGGAGAGTGTAATGACCCGTAAATTTTCAATAATTTAAATTGTTAATTTAATGAGATTTTTGAAATTTAATATTGTAGAAAGTATAAATTTTTGAATTATTAATAAGAGTTGTGATAATGCAATGAAAATTTACTAAAAGGAAACACAACAAGGTTAATTAAAGTTAATAATTAATGAACTTGAATGAAATTCCAATCAAATAAAATAATATAAATGTTATGACTTGGTTATAAATGAAATATGAGGAAACAAATGAAATTATTGGATTAATGTATGAAACAGGGTAATAGATGGAAATCATTTGTGAAGAATAAACATACATGTATTATAAAGGGATAATGGTGACAAATGGTGGTCGTTACCAGTGATTTACCAATATAAAAATAAAAGTTACTTTAATGATAATTAATATAATAACGGAAGTGTGAATGTGAATTGAATAGAAACGTAAATTTATTTATAAGGCAGTAATTGATGTAATAAGAAGCATGAAACCAAGTGAATAAATTTATTTAGAATATTTAATCGTAATTAATGTATATAATTGGCAAAGATATAATAAATGGAAATAGGATGGTTAATAACAAAGGAGTTAGAAATTTGAATATATTAATGTAACATTTATGCAAATGTAAGATGTAAATAGGCGTATATTAGTGTAATAGATAAGTACCCATGTTGACATCATCTTTAAGATGGTAAGTTTATAATTGATTCATAATAAGGGAAAATTTAAATGAATGGATTTATTTGGGATGGAAATTGACAATTAATGAATTTATTTAAATTAGTAAGTTATAATTGATGGAAATTAGTAAATTGGGGAGCGAATTCAAAGTTATACAAACTGATGAAGTAATATGTAATAAATTGTAAATTGATACAATCAAGGTTAGATAAGTAACTACAATGTTTATTATTGATAATAAAGTAAGAATGAGGTTGAATTCAGAAAAATGGTGATAATCATTAATTGTTTACCCATTTATTTCATCTATTGAGTTAGATTAAATCCATTGAAATAAAACGTAATTAAAAAATACGTTAATGGAAATTAAGAGGAAATTTGAGAATATTAATGCAATAACTACGAACCAATATAAATTTCATCCATTTGATAATAATAGATTTAATAGTAGAATAAAAGTAATTAAATGGAATTTTTGGAAATTTAATTTACAATTTTTGAGTTTAATAAAATTCAGTTAAACACTGAAATTGTTAATTTAATCAACTCTAAATTGAAATCCAAATTTGGTTTAATTAGTGTGAATGATTTAGAAATATAAGAATAATATGAATTGTCAATTTTAGGATTTAAATTGAAATTTTGATTTAATTAATCAATTATTAATTTATTTAAATAATAGAAAAATATCCTTTTTGGCCACTGACTCGGATTTCGATGAAATCAGTTTCATCGGATTCTTAACGGTGAATTATTGTAGGATTTCAAGTTTCATAGCGATCGGACTTGTCATTTGATCGTACGGACTCGAAACGCCTAGAAATCAATGAAATTGAAATCAATTTGAAAAAAAATTGATTTTAGCATAACTTTTTCATACGATGAAATTTGGACCTGAAACCTGTTCCATCGCGTTTAAAATATTTAAAAACATTTATTGGATATATCGGTTGACCCAATTTCGTTCCGGAGTCAGAACGGGCTTTTCGGGCCACTTTATCGATCAACGCGTATATCAATCTGGTCCATCTATTTTATTTCAGCTTTGTCTATAAATACCCTGTTATAAACCCTAATTATTCCTCATTGTCATTTGTCTGTACATACATTTCACTCTGTTCCCCCTCTTCCTCAATGGCAGACAAACAAAAATTCCAATTGCAATTACCAAATCAAATTGAAAGCCAAAAAAATTAAATCTCCTCAAACCATAGCAAATTATATATGGATTTGAAGCTCTCGATGAGCACAGCCTAAATCTACAGTTCATTTTTTAATTTGAGTTTTGATGTGGCCGAAAATCAATGAAACATTCACGGCCGTTCATCGCGCGTCGATGAACGTTGTCGGATCGTCGAATCACTTCTGGGTATTGTAGAGTGGACGATGGGGTGTGCATCAGTGGTGTTCGTTCTGCGTTTTGATGGTTGGATCGACGGCTTTAATTCATTTGGGGTTCGAGTAAAAGGGGCGGTGGATCTGATTTGATGGCGCATATCGTCGCTAGAGGCGCTACTCACGGCCGTGTGGGGTAGGCAATAGGCGGCGAAGTCTTAGACGCTGCGTCTGGACTGCAGCGGCGTGAAGAGCAGCGCGGTACGTAACTCGAGGCGGCTCATTTTGGGTGTGCGTTCGATTCCCTGTAGCCACATTTGATTTCCTGTAGCGTGCGTGTGGGAGAGAGAGCCTGATGACGTGGCAGTGAGGAGAGGTACAAGTGTTCCTTTATTTTATTTTTTTAAATTGAAATTCAAACACACTAATCGCCATAACGTTTACATACGAGGTATGTTTCACGCGCGGTTTTCTCGGCTAGGTTTGTATTGGAATTTTGGACATTATGGCGCTGGTTTGGACGAATTCTAAAACTGTCAAATTTTTTGGTTTAAATTGGATATAAATTCAATTTAAATTCAAAAGGTGAGTGTTTTAACTCTCTCACAACTTATAAAATTTCTTATGTGCGTTAAATTGATATATGATATGATTTGAAATTTATTTATGATTGGTCGGCATATTTTTAATCATCATCTCAGTTTAATTTAATTTACTAAATTAAATTGTTATTTAATTTATTATTGTTGTCAGTTAGATATGTTGTTTAATTTATTATTGAATATAAACTGTCAGTAATTACCTGTTATTCATTATATGCTCTATATTGATGGTATTGTTTAAATTGGATGATGATTGTAATAAATGGTTGATGATTGATATTGGATGAATGGATGTTGTATTTTATATTGTTATAAACTGCAAGTTGTTATGCATTTTATTTCATTCGGGATTGCAGTTTGAAATGATATATAACCATATTTTATTTTAAATTTTGGAATGAAACCATAAATATCCATATCACTTGACCATAGGATAGAAAATTATATACAGACACCGTGGTCTATATATATAAAAATAATTTGAAATTGATTTCTATGGTTTTGGAAAAATATACGGTTTAATAAATATTAATTTTTGATACTATATAAACATTATTATATATGTATAGTTAAATTCTTGAATTTAAGCTATGTATAAAATTGGTTAATAAAAATAAGTTTAATAATGGAGTTTGGTTGTTTTATATGATACGGTTAAGTACATGTTTAAGATATTATATATATAGAGTTTTTAAATGTCTTAAATAAAAAGTAAGTTGGAAGACTAATATGAAATTGGTTTGAATTGAATTATTTAAGAATTTCACTCTAATAAATATGATTTGAAGTTTTAAAAAAATTGAGATTTTAAAGGGTATGATTCTTATAACTTGATTTGGTTTAAAGTGATTTAAATTAATATAAAGTTGAGATAAATGAATATATCAAGCTAAATAAATTGAAAGAATATCCATTTGTTTAAAGTTAAAAGTTTTACTTAAAATTATATTGGATTTATTAAGTAAACATTTCAAATTTAAATAATAGCAATTGAATTTGATATATATGGAATTATCAAAGAATTAGTTTTGAAATGGTGGAATACTTGAAGCTTTGAAAAATATGAATTGAAATGGTTTATTTGGAGGTTCAAATCGGTATTGGAAATTTATATTGTGAAATTAAAGAAGCTATTTTATTATATAAAGTAATTTAATATTTAAACCATTCAAGTATTAGAAGTTATGTTTCAAAGCTATGGGTTTCAAGGTATATAGATTTGAAAGTGCTATGATTTAGGGAAAAGGATATATTTGAAATAAAAATGATATCATATTGATTTGGGTTTTAAAATAGAAATGATATCGTATTTATATGGTTTTGAAAGGGATATTATATTTTGATTTTAAAGTATAAACTATTTTAAAAAGACCGCGGTGTTATAATAACGTTTGGTTGTTAAAGAGACCGGGATCGGAAGTTGTCATACTCTCTGCCAACTCCGAAAACCACTTTAACAACTGTATACGCGGTGGAGATTCCAGAATGAAGTAGGATGGTGGCGATGTTTCCTTTGAGGTAAATATATGGAACCGACTCCCATGAGTTGGCATAAAGTGGCTAAAATAGGAGCAATTGACGGGCTAATGAGATCATTCCTTTGATCGGACACACTCCTTCTCTATTATATTCTGACTTGGAGATTTATTTGGCGGCTACTTTGATTCTTTTGATTTGGAGGTGTTTTTCGAGGTGGAAGGTAGTAGCTGCTATGCGTTACCACCGGTCCAGAAGTATAATTGGTATATCTACCCTGGCATTGCCTAGTTGTGCCGTGTCACCTACCATAGCGCGCCTTGTATGAGTTTGGTTCTCTCCCGTAGCCCGTGTGGTATTCTTTGGTGGCTTCCCGATTAGGAGGGACTGTGATATTGGATGGACTACTGGGACTATTACGTGTTAAGGGGAATATTGGGTCACTCCTTAACGCTATTTAAAAGAATGTTTATTTTACCATACACATTATTATAATAGCGAAATATTACTACATAGTAAATAGTTTAACGGATCCTTAGGAGATGTGAATCTCGAGCATCTCTTAAGTTACTGTACTCACGTTAGACACTGGATAGGAGATGTCAAATCCCGTAAACATCTCTAACGCCATTCCACTGATATTTTATCGTTGGTTTAACTTACATAAGATCTTCTAGTTCTGACTCGAGTGTTTTGTCTTTTCAATTCGCTCGCGTCAGCCTGAGCATTTCAGGATTTGAAGACCTTACTTCTGGAGGAAGAAGACGAAGATTTTATTACTATTATATATTATATTAGTCCACTGCATCACATTTGTTCTGCTGCATTGTTATTGATTAGTCTCTGGTATGTGCAACTCTGATATGTATGGTATAAGTAAAATCAAATATTTTGTAAAACAACTTCATGAACAGCATATTTGATTATCATATTTTATCGTTCCGCTGCAAGATTCTATTTTGTTTTTTTCTTCTTTCTCTGCTTTTTCTTCTTTACCCCATAACAATCCGCCCTTCTGTATGGTTTAAGTCTGACGTGTGTGGTTTACCGTCCATTTAAAATGTACAAAAAGGCGGGACGTTACAGTATATATATTTATCTCTTTTGTGATGTTGTAAAAGGCTCTCCTTACAAAGGAGTCGCTGTAAAAAAAATTCGGGAATTTAGGTTGTTAGAATTTTTTTGAATTTTTTGAAAATATTTTGGTTAAATAGAAAAGTTGATTTTTGGAACAGTGTTAAAAATCAAGGTTTTTGAGTTAGAAGTGGAAAAAAATGGTTTTGGATTAATTTAAAAGGGGTAGGGAAGTGAACGTAGGATTTTAACTAAGTGGGTTTCGGGAAGTGAATGGGCTTGGGGGCATTTCTCCTACCTTGGAAAATTTCGAGGATGAATTTTTATAAAGTGGAGGAATGTAACGACCTGGGATTTGGTTGTTAAATTTTGAATGTTAATTTAATTTTAAATGTTGGATTTAAAGTATTATTTCATTTGAATACGGAAGAATCAGTGAAATGGTTTGACATTTAAAATATACTAATAAATTAGGTTTGGGTAAATATAAATTTAACATTTGAATTTGGGAAACTATGGGAATCTAGAGTTAGATGGGAGTGGAAGATGATTTTTAAAGTTGATTTAAATTCTCTTTGGATAAGAATTATAATATTGGATTTTTGAATGGGATTAAAAGTCGATAAGTAAGAAATTAAGATTTTATATATTAACTTAATGGTGAAAATTAATATATGGGAATAATGTAAATAATTGAATTTTGGATTAAATTGAACCAGAATGATTTTTACTAGGGATATAAATTCTGTTTAAATTATAATGGAGTTAGTAAAATTTTAAAATTGAAAACTTAAATGGTTTTGATGATTTTGAAAATCGCTCTACTTAATCGACGCATTAAAATAGCCTTCTGGGGCGCAGCCTCGAAATTCGACGACACAAGTTCCATTTTATCCTAGTAGTGTAGTATTATCAGATTTCAAATTCCGTAACATTTGGAGTTACCGTTTGGTCGTACGGGATAAAAACGTGTTGAAATAAATATCGAAAATTTATTAATTTAATTCGATTAAAAAATCTATCTTCCACATACGATCGAATTAGGCCCCGAAACATGTTCCATTATGTTCGGAATGTGGTTAAACATTATAAATGCCAGGCGGCATGTTTTGTTTGGAGATCGTTTGAAAAAGCATGTAAATTGGTGAAAATAGTAATCAAATAATAAATATAACCCTATATCTACACTCTCCAACAGTAAAACCCTAAGCTCCTAACGTAGCCGCCAAATTCGAAACAATGGTCGAAATGCAGCGAACTTCCTCAGTTTTCTCCTCGTCCATGCGTTGTTAGACAAAATCACCAACTAGGATGTTATTGAGCTCGGAGAGGTGAGTAAATCCAACGGTCAAGATCTTGTGCAACATGGTGGATTGCTCAGATTACGATCACGTTCGTGCAGCCTTTGATGGGTTTTTCAAGAGCGATGGCGAAGATATAGGGGTGCGGCCTTTGGCTGTTGGTGAGGTGGAGCTGGGGCCACGGCGTGGTGGTGGGTGATGGGGTTCCGTTGCGTAGGGGTTAAATGGCAGTTCGATATGATCGGTGAACTATGGGTTTCGGTCCCCTGTTAGCAAACGTGAAGAAAAGATATGAGCGGCTTCAAATTTCTCAAGTCAACGTACGGCTATGATATGTTTTAATATAAAAAAATTCTACTTATATAAATTTATATTCAAACTTCAAAACCTTGTATTTTTGTCATACGAGGTTGGAATCGTACGAAACTAGCAGTGTTGGAATCGCAGCGATGAATACTATGCGCTGGAGCAGTTTTGGAGTCGATCGGAGCTAGAGAAAATTTTAAGTCAAATCGAACTTGTTCGATTTAATTTAAAATTTGAGCATTTGGCGAATTATCCTCAAGGTGAATTAATCTCACTTAATTCTGGACTGCTAGTGATTAATTTAAATAGTTAAAATTAATAAATGATTGATTTGTCAAATTGATGCATTTTTATCAGTTGGATGTGATATTATATATAGTAGTGTATACAAAAATATTGAAGCAATTGATATTCCTACATATATATAACGGATGAGACCCTATGCTCCCTGCATAATAGCTGATGACCCTATATACCACGATATTCTACCTCGAAGTGGAATAGGTATTTTTATGTAGTGCTAACATCTGTGGATATAGGGAAACAGGTTGGAGTGATCCAACTGGATTCCTCAAAAATGTTAAATTTAATTTCATACATAGTGATGTATGTTTTGTTAAATAATGTGTGATAGGTTATTGTGTGATCTGAATTGACTGAATATTATGACAGTTAACCTGGATTTTTGGTGTTTTTTAAATACCAATAAAAATATAGTTTAAAATGGTAAAGAATTGTAAACACGGATTTTTGGAATAAAAGTATATAAAAGGATGTTTAAATAATAAATCCTTAAACGGTGCTTGTTTAAAAATAAAAGGTTTTAAAAATCTAGATTTAAAGTAATTTTGAAGGATAAAAGCGAATTGGGAAATAAGTATAAAATTGGTTATACTAGAGTTTAGTAGGATTTCCAAATTTACGGAATAAGGAATCGAGAAAATTGGGCTCGTTTTAAAAAGAGAAATTTTGATTATTAATTTGATAATTTTTAAAGTTGTTAAAAAATTCTGGAGAATTAGTTGTTTTAAATATTTTAAATTGTTTAAAGCATATTTTATTATTAATTGGTTACTTTATAATGATTATTGAAGATTTATTATTATTTAAGCATTAGTCGGCATTATTATTTTTGAAGATAATTATTAAATATTAATATAGCTTTGTATATTAACTTTTAATTAAGTATGTTTGATTAGATTTAACTTGAAATTTATTTCAGAATTTAGAAGCATTATTTTGAGATGATTTCTAAAAATAAAGTTTTCGGAAAGTAATGGCATACTTGTGTGGCGTAAATCGGAGGCAGTGAGTGCCTGAAGTTAAGTCCTGGATTTCTTTGGGATATAGACATAACCATTGAACTATGATCTACGGTTTGATACCGCAGTGGTACTTTCGACATTATTTTTAAAAGGTTTTCAAATACTTTTGAAAGGATGGTTTGTAAATTTACTAAATTCGATTGGATAAGTATGTACAATTTAGAGAAAGAGATTTATGTAATTAAAATTAAATTAAAAAGAGATTTATTGTTTTCAATGAAAAATGGAATAATTTGGTTGAATTGATTGTTTATTTGATAATTAATAACCGACTATCAAATCTGGAACTAAATATAACTTTGAAAATATCTAGAAGAAGTATAGGGATTATATGGTACAGTTACCATTCAAGATGCTATACGGTACGTATAATCTTGTTTCATTCTTCTAGGACGTTTATACGGAAATCCGTCCACTAACGGTTAGGAGGCGATCTCCGTTCTTATTTTTATTTGTTTATTTCCTAAAGAATCGGGGTTGAGTTTACCGAAAATAACGAACGTTGTTCCAAAGAGTCCGGGATCAGATTTGTGATCCGAAAACCACTTCGATCCAACGAGAACGTTTTCGAAACGAAGACAAGAGCATGGAGTCGAAGATGGAGCAATGAAGTGCAAGGGCTAATCGCTACTAATCTTGAGGGTGATTCCAAAATGGATGTAGTCGGAATAGTGCCTTCGGTTCCGTTCGGACCAGGAACGTACTTGTATGGATGAATGCTATCAGTACATTGTCATTGGAGGACAATGAGCATTCTAAGTAAATATTTCTAAAAAGGTAATCGTAGCCTCTTGCCTCATCTGCCGGGAATGACTGACAAACATAGGAGATGCAGCAAGGCTAAGTGAGTAGGACCTAAGTAGGGTATGTCTTTCACCTTTCTAGATAACCTTGGATATTATCACTACGTGTGAAAGGAGATCGGAAAGAGTGGGAACACGTGGGGGGATAGCATATTTGGTCTATCCAGGTCAGGGATAGTCCGGTTTTGTGTCAGCAGGGATCGATAGGTTCGATCGCAGTACAATGTTTCAAGACATGTACTGTGACAAGTGGTCCTTAGTGCCTAGTCAATCAATTGGAATCCATTCCCCAATAAGCGCCGTACGGTTTTGATTGTGCCCAACTATGCTGGAACGTGAGATGTAAGCATTTCAACTATTTGAATAAGTATTTTTACTTAGACACTATTATAATATCAGATGATTTTGAAATGAAATGTTTTAGTTATTATAAGGTAAAAACCCATCGTGTTTATTTGTGGCGTGGTCTTACGAGATACCTTTGATTTTCAAAGGATTTTGATAACTTTAATAATTCAAATTGAGTGTATTTTCTCATGCTAGTTTTCCAAATTGACTCGGGTGTTATTTTATTATAATGCTCGGGTCAGATCGAGTATTTTAGGTTCAGGTTAGGATGCTAAGGAGCTCAGGAGACGAGCTGGATGGCGAAGACGTATTACTCGTACTTGTTTATTTTCACTGTAGTGTTTTTGTTTGAAATTACCAACAGTTGTGAGGGTAGGTTTTTATAACTGCCTAGGCTGGTAATTATTGATTTGTGTACTCTGATGTGAAATATGTATACTACAGTTTTTGATTTGTGTAAAGAGCTATTGATACTATATATTATTCAGTCCACTGTGAGATTCTATTTTTTTAGTTTTCTTCTTCTTCTACCTCTTTCCTTTTTCCTCAACAATCTGTCTTTTCTGCACTTGATCGTTCGACATGTTATGTGATGGACGTATTTATGTCAATTTTCGACGGACGTAGAGGATGAGTTGTGTAACAACCCGTAAATTTCGACCATTTAATTTGTCAATTTAATTTGATTTTTGTAATTTATGAAGAAAGAAAATGAAAATCTTACAATTTTTATTGGAGAGAACGTTAGAAATTAAAAGTTAAAATGACAATAAAAATCAATTCCTGACAATTGAAATGAAATTCAATTAAAGAAATAGTGGAGAACATTTTAGTGTGCTAATTTAATAGGATTGTGTAATTAATACTGTAAGAAGTAAAATTTGAAATGGTATAAATGAAATGATAACCGAATTGTATTACAACGATATAAATGGAAATAAATTTTGATACGTGAATGGCAATAGAATTCTAATGAATGATGATAATGAAATAAATTATTTATTTATGAAGATTGAATGTAAATGGAGGTAATAAAGTAATGCATGACAATAAATAATTTATTTAGTACAATCCTCTTTTTATTTGTAAACTATTGTAAGGTGTTAATTAATTGAAATGTGAAAATTAGGAAATAGATTCAAATTTATGTTAGACAAGGAATTGCAATAGTTAAAATTAATAAATTAATGGATTAAATGGAATAATTAATTGGATTTAGAATCTTAATTTTTATGTGAGCATTTATTTATATTGGAATATAAAAGGGTAAATTTATAGTATAAAATGTTGACATCACCTTTAAGATGATGTGTTTATAATTGATGCATAATAGGGAAATCAAATGAATGGGTTTAATTGAATAACAATTAGCAATTAATGAATGAATAAAAAAAAATTAAACGGCGTAATTGATTTCGTTAAATAAGTTTTGGTAAAAATTTGTAATGAATATAGATTTGATGTTTTGTGATGTATTTAAGTAATAATTGGAAATCAATGTAAATTATACCCGTAAATGGTCAATTCAATTAAAGAACAAGATTTTTAAATAAATAAACGTTGTATTTAGGTTTCAATTTGATAATTTATGAAGTTTAATGGAAAATCAATTGCAATAAATTGCCCTAATTTATGCAGTTAGAGGAGATTGGATTTGCATTATAGATGGAAGTATAATCGAAATTGATAGGTAACAAACTTAAGAATAAAAATTAAGAGCTAATAGGTGGAAAATTTATATAGTTGTTTATTTACGTAATGTGTACGTAAACTTTGGTAAATTGATTTTTATTGATCCAAATCTAACGTTTTGTTAATACAGATTTAAGTATAGAAAGCAATATTTATTAATTTAATTGAAGTATTTCAAAATAAATGAAATTTAACGTTTAAAGTATTACGTTTATAGAGATTTAACTGAAATTCAAGAATATTAAAATAATAGTTTCTAAACCCAACATTTGAATCCATCTACTTAAAATTTATAGATGGAATAATCATTGATTATTTAACTTAATAGAAATTTTGGGGAACTTAATTTATAATTTTGAATATAATGAAATAGAAGTTTTGGCACTGCAATTGACAGTTTTATCAACTCTAAATTTACATAAAGATTTGTTTAAGTCATTGTAAATAAGTGAGAATATATATAGTAATAAAATTTGTCAGTTTTAAATTTTAAAATTTGAAATTTGATTTAATAATAAATTTTAAATTTATTTAATTAATATAAAAATAGCCATTTTTGTCACGGACTCGCATTTAGACGAAACCAGTTTCATCGGATCCGTAACGTTGAATTGTAATAGTGTTTCAAGTTTCGTAGCGATCGGACTTGTCGTTTGATCGTACGGACTCGAAACGCCTTGAAATTTATGCATTTGAAATCAATTTGAAAATATTGTTTTTAACATAACTTCTTCATACAATGGAATTCGGGCTTGAAACTTGTTCCATCGCGTTTAAAATATTTAAAAACATCTATTTTGATATATGGGATGATTCATTCTCGTTCCGGAGCCGAAACGGACTTTTCAGGGGCATTTTTGTCATTCAAACAGATTGACTTGAACAGTAACCTAAGAAAATGATGGAACTGGGCTTCGAAACCAGTACCATTGCATTCAGAAGGCCTTTTTATGTTAGGATCTCCTGTCAGCACGCTTAAATTGGACTCTGGCCCGTTTTTGACGTTAAACTCTATAAATACGCACGCAAACCGAGACAGTTTTATTCTTATTTTATTTCAGAAACCCTAATTCTATACCATGGCCGCCACTTATTCAATGGCCAGAAATTGCTTATCTTCTTTCCTCAATATCTTTCAATCCGTTCAACGAAATCGAAAAATTCCAAAAGAAAAGTTGTAGATCTCGGCGAGCTCTTCAAATCCGTACAGTTGATCTATGCTAGTGGACCACGGATTCGCCAGAATCCGGCTTGGAAGCATGGACTTATTTTCTTGGATTGCATGCAAACGGTAGCGAGTGGTGATGTGAAACTTTGTCCGTAGGTGGCTCTCAAGGTGGCGCACACACTGGTAGTCTCTGATCGAACTATATATGTCTCGAGTTGCGTGTGCACGCAAGAAAGTGGCTGTGTGCATTTGGGTTGATGAACCTGTAGGGTAGTTGCAGCGTGCGTTCTGGAAGAAAGGAAGCCTGCGCATGCATTGCTGATGTGGCTTATGTTGTGAGTGAAAGTGTTCCATTTTTCTTATTTTAATTAATTGAAATTCTATCATAATTTTCGCAATATCTCTCGCATACGAACTCCGTTTCACGCGCGGTTTCTTTTGTTAGGATCGTATTGAAATTCCAGATCTGTTGACGCTAGTTTGGACAGATTTGAAGACTGTTAATTTTTTGGGTTTAAATTGAATTTAAATTCAAAAGGTGAGTGTTTTAACCCACTCACAACTTCTAAAATTTCCTGTGTTTGTTGAATTGATTTTAGATATGAGTAGAAATTTATTTATGATTGTTTTGCATGTTTTATTCCTTATCTCTGTTAAATCGCATTTATTTAATATAAGTGTTCATTAATTTTATTATTGCATATAAATTGACAGTAAAATTTATTTATTTGCGTATAACTGATAGTTAAGCAGTTAATAAATTTATTTGAATATAAACAGTTAATTAATAACTGTCATTTATTTCCTGTTATATTGTATATGTTATATATTGATGTTTGTTTAAATTGATGATGATTGAAATAAATTGGTTGATTGATTGATATTGAGTGAATGGATGATGTGTTCTATCTTATATAAACTGCAAGTTATCATGCATTTTCATTTCATTCGGGATTGCGGTTTGAAATGATATACAACCGCATTTTTATTCTTAAATTGCGGATTGAAATGATAAATATCTCAATCACTTGACCATAGGATAGAAAATTATATACAGGCACCGCGGTATATATATATAATTATTTTGAAATAACTTTTCTATGGTTTGGATAGGATACGGTTTAACAAATATAAATTTTGATATCTTATTTTATATACACATATATAGATAAATTATCAAATTTAAGCTATGTATAAATTTGTTAAAAAAAATAATAAGTTGGAAAATGGAATTTGATAATTTATATTATATGATGGAGTTTGATTATTTTAGATTTTATGGTTAAGTACATGTTAAGATATTGAAAATACATATAATTTTAAAGGATTTAAATTAATTAAGATTTGGAGTTAAATTGAAGAATTTATTTGAAATTGAGTTTAATTAAGGATTAACTTTATAAGTTGATGTAAAATTTATTAACTTGAAATTTTAAACAGGTATGATATTTATAACTGAAATTTTATTCAAGATGAATTAAATGAATATTTCTATTATAAATGAATTAAAGGAAATATTTAGTTATAAATAATTTGAGTTTATTTAAATGATTATGGTTTTAGTATGCTATATTTCAAACTAAATAATAGGACATTAAATGGTTGAATAATAATTTCCTATCTTAAATTTTGGAAGTGAAATACTTAAAGTTTGAAATATGTTAAATTTAAAGTGGTTTTGGAAATTTAAGTGAATTTAAAATGTATGCATTTAGACCTAATTTAAAATGAATAAAAATATAAAGCCGGGGAAATTATTTGCTTTGTAAAGTAATATAAAATCAACTATTTTGCATACCGTTGAATATCCAAACCATTTTGAGTTTCAGAAGCTATGTTTTAAGGCTTTGAATTTCGAAGTATTATGTGTTGAAAGCTATAATTCAAAATGTTGGTTTCTAGATATTATAAGTTTTAAAGTAGTATGATTTTGGAAAGAAAAATAAAAATGATATTATTGATTTGGGTTTTATAAAAATAATATCAAAATGAGTTGGTTTTAAAAAGAAATGATATTATATTTATATGGTTTTGAAATGGATATTATATTCTGGTTTTAAAAGTATAAACTATTTTGAAAGATCGCGGTGTTATAATAACGTTTGGTTGTTGAAGAGACCGGGATCGGAAGTTGTCATACTCTCTGCCAACTCCGAAAACCACTTTAACAACCGTGTACGCGGTGGAGATTCCAGAATGAAGTAGGTTGGTGGCAGAGTTTTCTGTAAGGTAAATACGTGGACCCGACTCCCGTGAGTTGGCATAAGGTGGCTAAAACAGGAGCGATTGACGGGTTAATGAGGTAGCACCTCTGATCGGATACTTCCCTTCGATACTATACTCTGATTTTGGTTTGATTCGGTAGCCACCTTCATTTTTGATTTCTTTGATGTGGGGAGTTTGTTCGAGGTGGGCGGCAGCTGCGCGCTGCGCGTTTCCATCGGCCCGGAAGCGTAATTGGTATATCTACCCTGGCATTGCCTAGTTGTGCCGTGTCACCTACCATACCGAGCCTTTACTACGAGTTTCTATTTATGTCGTACGTATGGAGTGTCTTCTCGTAGTCTCCCGATCAGGAGATATGCAGGCACTGTATAGACTATTGGCATTATTTGTGTTAAGGGCTATATGGGTAACCCCTTAACGCTATTAAAAAGTAAGTTTATTTTACAATTAGAAACTATTATAATAGCGTAATATACTACATAGTAAATAGTTTAACGGATCCTTAGGAGATGTAAATCCCGAGCATCTCTTGAGTTACTATACTCATATTTATTTCTGTTAATTTAAATCACATAAGATATTTTAGTTCTGACTCAAGTGTTTTTGTCTTTTCAAATTCGCTCGGGTTAGTCTGAGCGTTTCAGGATCGAAGACTTTAGCTCTGGAGGACGAAGACGAAGATCCGTATTATTATTATTTATATTATTGCACTTCACTCATACTGTTCCGCTGCATTGTTATATGGTATGTGCACTCTGATATGTATTGTATAAATATTATCAAAAGTTTTTTAAAACAGCTTCATGAACTGTATATTTTGATTATTATATTTTATCCTTCCGCTGTGAGATTCTGTTTAGTTTTCTTTCCTTCTCTGTTTTCTTATTTATCCCATAACAATCCGCCCTTACGTCTGGTTTTAATTGGCATGTTTGTCGATTTAAAGTGTGCGAAAAGGCGGGACGTTGCATCTGGTATCAGAGCTTTGGCTTAGCGATAAACCTTAGCTTTGTGGGGTTTGACTCTTTACTAAAGGGTAGTAATACCCTATGGGAGTCGCTGAGTGTATATATATGAGAGAGCGTATTTGTTAGTGTTATAAAAAGATTTTAATATTGTGTTAATCTATTCCGTTTTGTGTTTATAAATTTTGGTTGATGTATGGGACGCTGTGACATCAATATGGATTTCTAAACACTTAATAGGACAGACCGACATAATATTTGTTTTAATATAGGTGGATGAAATAATTTTGCCTATTATATTTCTATATAAAATAAAAAATTTCAAATGATATCTATATTTGGCTGCAAATAGACTGGTTGTTAGGTAATAGAGTGTATAAATAATAACAGAAATAAGATTTGAAAAATAAAATAAATGGAATTTGGAAATTTAGAACTAAAGATCCGGGGTTTTGAAATTTCTTTCAAATAAATTTTGGAATATAATAATATTGTTTTTAAGTATTTTTGATATAAATATTTAATATAATTTGGAAGAATTGTTTCAAAGAAGATTTTGGAGAAAATAAGCTTTGTACTTTCCTCTCTGTCGCTAGAAAATAGTTTCTGTAACGACTCGGATTTTGCCCGCTCGAAAATCGACATCCATACTTCAAATCGCACTCGAATGTCATAGATTCGACCGTTCAAATCCGATTCGCCGGAGCTTATAACAACATTAAGTAAATAACACAGCGGAATAAAAGAATAATACATTGATATACAGCTTTGATACAATATCTGACACAACAGATGATCCAATAGATATCAACATACATCAGAGATATGATACGATAAAATAGCAGCGGAAAAGAAAACGATAGATAACATCTAGCAGTGCAACAATATAACTCTGAGATAGTCTTCAATGAAGAACTCCAAAAACTGCAACTCCATTTCCAAGAACTAATCCAGCAGTAGCTCGAACTCCCAATAACGATGCACCAAGCTAAGCAAGACTGGCGTGATCCAAAGACTGAACTAACTCCAGATAATCCACTATATCTAACTATCTGAAAAACCCAACTCTAGACTGCTCGTGTAGAAAATAATGAGCACCCAGAGTTTAGGAAAGAAAACAATAAACTCCGGATCAGTCGTGGGACTGGTGTGAGCAACAAAAACAGTTTATCTTTAAAAACATTCAATAAAAGATTTTCAAAGTCAATTCGCAATGCTTTTTAAAAATGAGACTACCATAAGGCCTCCCGCACACACACACAATGCAAACGCAGAATCGGAGGAGATTTCTCCTTATGATAGTCAAAGATGCTTGATACGCATTAAAAGAAACGTTTGATATTATTACTAGTGCATAGTGTAGGAAAAATTCATTTCGAAAGTAGAATATAAATCTTAGCCAACATACGACCATTATCGTATGCCTACTATAGCTACCATCCAAACAGTGTTGCGACACCATAAGCGAATGATAGGTCCTACAACTAAAACCGTACAAGTCTCGTATTGTTTCTTTGGATTTCCAACGAATGATCAGGCCAACGAACTTCCCATTGCCACATGAGAATGCCTCTGGATGGACATCCCCGAGAACCAAACCGGATCTCTACCAACACAAGGCCGGGTTACCCCTAACTGAGTAACAACTGACCGAATATGCCATCCCCCGGTCCTTTGGGACCTTTATCCGAGAGCTCTCTAATCAATTCACACAATCATAACAAAGTGTTTTCAACATGAGAAAGTATCTGGGCTCCATACCATGATACCACCCTTTTCCAGAAGGAAATGCACATATCCTAAAGGGCGCTACCCCTCATAACCTTGTTGCTTCTTTCCTGTTTTGACCATTCACGAGGTGTGAGGCTCGACGAAGTCACGTCCACAAAAACATACTTTATACAAAAGCCATGCTTTGGGTCAACAAATGATCATAGAAATGATCACCAGGATAGACGATCAAATAAATGATCCTATTACAAATAATCAACACAATGATCATTTCACAGCAACACTCAGCATGTCACATTACCAAAATTGGGAATATATCGCTGATAACCTTCAACTATATAACCTCTGAGCTCGTACGTCTCAGAGAAGCGTGTTAAGCTAAGAGAATAAATTCTCCGCCACCAACAGAAATATATTTGAAAGAAATCGGCTTTATATCTCAACTTGTAATGTCAGGCATACAATCCATACAAGTCTGTTCTGGGTTCGAACAGAACCGAAGGCACTTACAAAGAAGTCCTTGCAATCCGGATATTCACAATCCCGATCGGATTTCCCGTCACTTAGGGAGTTTCTATACCGGCGCGACTCGGTGCAGAAACAATCGATAGGTCATCCTATCGCTTTTGCAAATACTCGGTCTTCATCACCGGTCTTCAAATGCTATCCATAACGACGTATCACATATTCGGAATGGGTTATACGACACAAAGGTCCTTTCCCGGCTAAACCGAATAGTGAGCGAAAATATTTCAAAACATATGGATATGGGATTTCAATTAAGTCACAACTTAATAATTCAAAACTTTATTTCAAATGGTTTAATCCAATTACCATTTTCAATCTTTAAACAAAAAGATTTATTTTCACAACCTTTTAACGGTTAAAACAATTTTCACATTTTAATCTTTTAAACAAAAGATTCATTCACAGATTTTCCAAATCAATTTTCATTTCAATTTGATTAACTCGTTAAATCTTTAAATCAAAGATTTAACTTATAGCCTTCAAAACAATTTCATTTCAATTTGATTTAAACAAATCATCAATTTAAATCTGTTAAAAATAAACAGATTTAATTCATAGCTTTCAAAAAGAATTCATTCATAACTTAGGAAAATAATTTCTCTATTCAATCTTGAAATTCCCTTAATTAACTGGAATCTCAGTTCTTATCTAAAAGTGTTTATCATTTGAAAACAACAGTTTTCATTTTGGAAATCTGATTCATTTATACGAGTTGAAATCCTTGGGTTAAATTCAAATTCCCAAAAATAATACCTTTAAAAATGATTTAATGACTAGTATAATATCATTAATCCCTAGTTTCAAATTACAGAATTCAATTTGAATATTGAATTCAAATTTAATTTAAAGTATTTAAATTCCAACACTTAATCCAGTTATTCAAAATAAATTTCCATCTTTGAAATTCCCTTTTCAATTGCTTTTCACATTTAGTCCGATTCCATTTCCAAAACATTTGAATTTAAAAATTCAAATTTAACTATTTCAAAAATCTGCGACTTAATCGATTCCTCGTGAAATCCATAATTGTGTGTGTATGGTGTGGTCCAGGGGTTTAACACAATAGTGCAACATCATTTCAATCATCACAGATTAAAACACAAAAATATAGTTGATAAGCGATATAAACTATAACGCTTATCGACCGTACACAGATTCACAGATAATATACAAATGTAAATAAATACACACAGCTCAATTTATAGAACAAAATATCACAAATCAGATAGGATAATCAATTCAAGGCAACTCATTTAATTCAATCATTCATAAGTAAGGTCAGTCATTCAATAAACATTTATAAGCAGGATTAACTATTCTCTTAATCCTAATCAATTCAAATTATTTCCTAGTAAATTAATTACTTATAAATTAATTATCTAATCCTGATTTGTAAATTAATTACAAATAATTTGATATAAATTAATTTATCAAACACTTTAATTAATTATCCTTAATTAATAAATTAATTAGATTAACCTTAGGTAAATTACAGAATTATTTAACCTTTATTAATTTCATTAAATAATTATTTTTAAGTAATTAATTATCTTTATGGATAAATCAACATTTTAATTACATTAGATGAAATTTTATCTTAATCATTTGATTAATTAACTACTTACAATACCTAATTAATCTTCAATTAATTATAACTCATTAATTAGTAAATCTTTAATTAACTATCATTCAATTAATTATCCTTAACTGGCTACAATAAGTGCTCATCCCAAATCACTTATTTTAATGAGTCACAATTTAATTACATCGAGTAATTACACTTAGACTCCTTGATTAATCATTATTTAATTAAGTTAAATCATTTTCACCCTTTAATTATTTCTGAGGTAATTTATTCCTTTAATAATGATTTAAAGGAATATTAAAGTGTATTTTAAAAATATTACTCTTTTTGAATTTAAATTTGAATTCCATTTAGAATTCAAGATTCAAAATGATTTACCATTTAACATTAGCCAAATTTAAATATAAATTTATAAACTTTTTTAAGAGAAATGAAAAAGAACATTTTATTACTTATATAAGAAAAGCCTTTAAATTAAACTACTTAATTCTTAGATAAAAAATTTAGCTTTTTAAATTACATTGCATTTTAACTGGCAAATTTTAATTTAAAACAATTTATTTAACCTTTCATTTAAAATCCTTAAATAGAAGAATTTTATCAAAATCAAATTTAAACATTTGTTTGGAACTAATTACCTAAAAAAAATTAATTTAAACTTGTTTTAAACATACAGATTTAAAAACTGATTTGAAATTTCAGATTTGAATTCATAGAAGAACTTTGAATTACAAAGTTAAATTTTGAATTCAAAACCCCTGTTTTACATTCTGCTTTAAATTTAAATTCATTTAAATTTAAAAAAAAACAGAACTCTGTCAGGTTATAAACCCTGAAACAACTCATTGACCCGAGGCCCCCCCTGTTAATGCTTCGAGTAAATGACCTGATCCACCCGAGTGCGACGCGAGAAAACTCTAGTTCCTCCCAGGCAACCAAATACCCAGAACACACAGTGCTCGTGCACGTGCACTTCGCCGCTGGCGATCTTCCGGCACCGCCACTACGTCGAACAAGTCGACGTTCTCCCACGTACAAATCTCCGACCATCAGAACCTCCATCCTCCCTTCGTATCGAAAATGAGCATCAGGTCGAAACCTGGAACACGCGAAAACAAAAACCCCTCCAAAACCTGGCAACGCCATGTTCTCCGACCCCCGACCACTGACCAGCCTACAACTCCGGCCTTCGACGCGTCAACTCGATCCCTTCCATCCCCCAGAATCCCGAGGCACTCGGTGCTTCCCCGAGACAGCGGTGCACAAATTTCCCACGTAGGAAAAAATTAGGTTTACAAAACATATCCCCACACCGCCGCCACCACGACCAACCGGACCACCTTCCCCCATTTTCTTCGACCCTCCGATGGCTCCTCCATCACCAGAAAAAGGCTCAGCCCCTCCAGTTGCCACGATCATTAGAAATCGCCAAAAATGTATTTTCCAGAAAATTCCAAAACTTACATGCAATTCAACATTTAAAATTTGGATTTTTATTTTAAAAATCATACTTTTCAAAGATGATTCGAGGCATATACCAGAATCAATATAACACGACATTCGATTTATCCCATTATTTAAGTTTCAACTGTATTTTTCTTACTTACAGGAAATTTTCAAACTAAACTACTTAAACTTGTTTTCAAAATCTAGATGGTGTTTAAGTTTCAACTTATCATGTTTGAAATTTTAAAAGTTATCAGGAAATAATAATAATAATAAACTTTGAATCAACTTCAACTTGAAAACTGGAACAGTTTGTTCCAGAGATTTTGTTCCAGAGATTTTGTTCCAGAGATTTCAACAAGTGTATAACATCCATCCATATATGCAGAGAAACATACATATATATCACAAAACTAATTATCATAGAAAATGTAACCATATTCATTTTTAGATTAGAAAGGTGATGTTACTCACCTGGCAAAAGAAATTAAACAGAGCTGCATCTTTTTGAACAGGCTGTAAACTGCTAGCTTGATCTTCTTGTTTATTTTGTTGAGAAGTTGTTTAAGTTTGAAAAAAATGAAAATGCTTGCTATATTTCTCTGATTTGCTTAGTCTTGGGAACGAACTGAAATGAATTTTGTTTGAAGTATGGAAAGAAACTACCAATTGATATCCCTTTGTACAAGGTGATATCTGGTTTGTACAATACAGCATGGGTGAAGATAATGTTTGGATGTATCAAAGATTTCTTGCATTAAATATGCACATGCTCCTGCCTTACTTACAGCCCATACTTACTTGTACTTTCTTTTCTTTAGCTTACTCTAGCCTTGCATATTTATTTCACTTCCCTTTACTGATTGGTGGCTGGAGATATACTTTGCATAAATTAAATATATGTTTATTGTCTTCATGCTTTTTCTTTTAAAATATAAATGTGCAGTCTTTGCTTTGTTCATGTTTGTACCAGTGCACTTTTGTTTATACTTTATTTTGTTTATACTTGCCTTGCATATGTTTATTTAGTTAGCTTTATAACCTGCTTTGTATTCTATTTGATTTCTTTCTTTTGCAAGCTACATACTTGTCTTGCTTCTTCATTTTATTTGCACATAGATATTTACTTTGCTTTAGTTTTGTTTTATACTTATTGTTTTTGTTTTATAATTTATCTTCTAATCATATTTCTAACATACGTATTAAATTTACAACGTATATTTTATTTTATTTCTCTCTTTTGTTTTATATTTTACCTAATTTTATAAATATGTGGTTTCTTCTTTGTATGTTATTTCTTTTGTTTGAATACTTTCATTTGCTCTTATTTTATTTTATTTTTCTTTGCATACTAAACTTTTATATTTGTTTGTATTTACTTCGTTTATAGTATGAATAACTTCTATTTTAACATGTTGTTAAAATTTATTTATGAGTTACAATATATATATATATATATATATATATATATATTTATTAATTTATTTTATAACTCCAATATTTATTATACCATTCATCTAAGATTTAAATTCAAATCAATATATATATATATATACACACAAGATTTTATAATTTCAAATTGACTCATATATACCCAAATATACATATATATATATATATATATTTTCACATATATACATATATATACAATATTCAAAAATTTAAATGATTTATATAGAATATATTTGAACTCGGGGAAACTCACATCACTATTTATAATTAATTTTATAAATTTTTATTCAAAATTTCATTTAATTATTAATTTAAATTAAATAAAAATTCAGGATCGTTACAGACTTCCCCCCTTAAAAGAATTTCGTCCTCGAAATTCGCAGGCACGAAAACAATACAGAGATAGACGAAAGATAGAAGAAATATCTTTTCAGATCAAGCTGGATATCAGTTCTGCATTTGGCTCACCAAATCAGAATATCAACAATAGATACTAGAAATTATAATAGAATTTCAAATTTTGGTTTTAAACAAAAATCATTTTGTCGATACAATTCAATTTAGCTTCATCTTTTATTAATCAATTTTAACTCAATTTAAAATTTCTAATTTATTCAAAATTTCTAATTTCTAATTCATTTATTTGAGTTTAAATCGAAAAGCCGATAAGAAATCGATGAAGTACGAAGTAATAATTTTCTACAACGATTCCTAAGGCCACAATCATATCAAAACTTCTTTCTGGAGCTGCCACGAAGCAAATCAAAAGAATTTGGAAACGAATCAAAGAAATTTGATAAGAAAGATGTTTCCACTGTTGTTACAGAGTTTTGACTAATTATAGCCGTATTCCCATGTCCTCTATCTCGTTCTCTTCTTGCACTCATACTTACTATCAGTAGATAGTAAGAGAATTTACTGAGGCATTCAAACGGATATCTTAAGGATTACTCATTCTAGGATTTACTTCACCCTATCTCTAATGAGCTACTTAATTTGTTATACTCCTGAGCTAAAGTTCAACCCTTAGCTCTGATACCACATGTAACGACTCGGATTTTGCCCGCTCGAAAATCGACATCCATACTTCAAATCGTACTCGAATGTCATAGATTCGACCGTTCAAATCCGATTCGCCGGAGCTTATAACAACATTAAGTAAATAACATAGCGGAATAAAAGAATAATACATTGATATACAGCTTTGATACAATATCTGACACAACAGATGATCCAATAGATATCAACATACATCAGAGATATGATACGATAAAATAGCAACGGAAAAGAAAACGATAGATAACATCTAGCAGTGCAACAATATAACTCTGAGATAGTCTTCAATGAAGAACTCCAAAAACTGCAACTCCATTTCCAAGAACTAATCCAGCAGTAGCTCGAACTCCCAATAACGATGCACCAAGCTAAGCAAGACTGGCGTGATCCAAAGACTGAACTAACTCCAGATAATCCACTATATCTAACTATCTGAAAAACCCAACTCTAGACTGCTCGTGTAGAAAATAATGAGCACCCAGAGTTTAGGAAAGAAAACAATAAACTCCGGATCAGTCGTGGGACTGGTGTGAGCAACAAAAACAGTTTATCTTTAAAAACATTCAATAAAAGATTTTCAAAGTCAATTCGCAATGCTTTTTAAAAATGAGACTACCATAAGGCCTCCCGCACACACACACAATGCAAACGCAGAATCGGAGGAGATTTCTCCTTATGATAGTCAAAGATGCTTGATACGCATTAAAAGAAACGTTTGATATTATTACTAGTGCATAGTGTAGGAAAAATTCATTTCGAAAGTAGAATATAAATCTTAGCCAACATACGACCATTATCGTATGCCTACTATAGCTACCATCCAAACAGTGTTGCGACACCATAAGCGAATGATAGGTCCTACAACTAAAACCGTACAAGTCTCGTATTGTTTCTTTGGATTTCCAACGAATGATCAGGCCAACGAACTTCCCATTGCCACATGAGAATGCCTCTGGATGGACATCCCCGAGAACCAAACCGGATCTCTACCAACACAAGGCCGGGTTACCCCTAACTGAGTAACAACTGACCGAATATGCCATCCCCCGGTCCTTTGGGACCTTTATCCGAGAGCTCTCTAATCAATTCACACAATCATAACAAAGTGTTTTCAACATGAGAAAGTATCTGGGCTCCATACCATGATACCACCCTTTTCCAGAAGGAAATGCACATATCCTAAAGGGCGCTACCCCTCATAACCTTGCTGCTTCTTTCCTATTTTGACCATTCACGAGGTGTGAGGCTCGACGAAGTCACGTCCACAAAAACATACTTTATACAAAAGCCATGCTTTGGGTCAACAAATGATCATAGAAATGATCACCAGGATAGACGATCAAATAAATGATCCTATCACAAATAATCAACACAATGATCATTTCACAGCAACACTCAGCATGTCACATTACCAAAATTGGGAATATATCACTGATAACCTTCAACTATATAACCTCTGAGCTCGTACGTCTCAGAGAAGAGTGTTAAGCTAAGAGAATAAATTCTCCGCCACCAACAGAAATATATTTGAAAGAAATCGGCTTTATATCTCAACTTGTAATGTCAGGCATACAATCCATACAAGTCTGTTCTGGGTTCGAACAGAACCGAAGGCACTTACAAAGAAGTCCTTGCAATCCGGATATTCACAATCCCGATCGGATTTCCCATCACTTAGGGAGTTTCTATACCGGCGCGACTCGGTGCAGAAACAATCGATAGGTCATCCTATCGCTTTTGCAAATACCCGGTCTTCATCACCGGTCTTCAAATGCTATCCATAACGACGTATCACATATTCGGAATGGGTTATACGACACAAAGGTCCTTTCCCGGCTAAACCGAATAGTGAGCGAAAATATTTCAAAACATATGGATATGGGATTTCAATTAAGTCACAACTTAATAATTCAAAACTTTATTTCAAATGGTTTAATCCAATTACCATTTTCAATCTTTAAACAAAAAGATTTATTTTCACAACCTTTTAACGGTTAAAACAATTTTCACATTTTAATCTTTTAAACAAAAGATTCATTCACAGATTTTCCAAATCAATTTTCATTTCAATTTGATTAACTCGTTAAATCTTTAAATCAAAGATTTAACTTATAGCCTTCAAAACAATTTCATTTCAATTTGATTTAAACAAATCATCAATTTAAATCTGTTAAAAATAAACAGATTTAATTCATAGCTTTCAAAAAGAATTCATTCATAACTTAGGAAAATAATTTCTCTATTCAATCTTGAAATTCCCTTAATTAACTGGAATCTCAGTTCTTATCTAAAAGTGTTTATCATTTGAAAACAACAGTTTTCATTTTGGAAATCTGATTCATTTATACGAGTTGAAATCCTTGGGTTAAATTCAAATTCCCAAAAATAATACCTTTAAAAATGATTTAATGACTAGTATAATATCATTAATCCCTAGTTTCAAATTACAGAATTCAATTTGAATATTGAATTCAAATTTAATTTAAAGTATTTAAATTCCAACACTTAATCCAGTTATTCAAAATAAATTTCCATCTTTGAAATTCCCTTTTCAATTGCTTTTCACATTTAGTCCGATTCCATTTCCAAAACATTTGAATTTAAAAATTCAAATTTAACTATTTCAAAAATCTGCGACTTAATCGATTTCCTCGTGAAATCCATAATTGTGTGTGTATGGTGTGGTCCAGGGGTTTAACACAACAGTGCAACATCATTTCAATCATCACAGATTAAAACACAAAAATATAGTTGATAAGCGATATAAACTATAACGCTTATCGACCATACACAGATTCACAGATAATATACAAATGTAAATAAATACACACAGCTCAATTTACAGAACAAAATATCACAAATCAGATAGGATAATCAATTCAAGGCAACTCATTTAATTCAATCATTCATAAGTAAGGTCAGTCATTCAATAAACATTTATAAGCAGGATTAACTATTCTCTTAATCCTAATCAATTCAAATTATTTCCTAGTAAATTAATTACTTATAAATTAATTATCTAATCCTGATTTGTAAATTAATTACAAATAATTTGATATAAATTAATTTATCAAACACTTTAATTAATTATCCTTAATTAATAAATTAATTAGATTAACCTTAGGTAAATTACAAAATTATTTAACCTTTATTAATTTCATTAAATAATTATTTTTAAGTAATTAATTATCTTTATGGATAAATCAACATTTTAATTACATTAGATGAAATTTTATCTTAATCATTTGATTAATTAACTACTTACAATACCAAATTAATCTTCAATTAATTACAACTCATTAATTAGTAAATCTTTAATTAACTATCATTCAATTAATTATCCTTAACTGGCTACAATAAGTGCTCATCCCAAATCACTTATTTTAATGAGTCACAATTTAATTACATCGAGTAATTACACTTAGACTCCTTGATTAATCATTATTTAATTAAGTTAAATCATTTTCACCCTTTAATTATTTCTGAGGTAATTTATTCCTTTAATAATGATTTAAAGGAATATTAAAGTGTATTTTAAAAATATTACTCTTTTTGAATTTAAATTTGAATTCCATTTAGAATTCAAGATTCAAAATGATTTACCATTTAACATTAGCCAAATTTAAATATAAATTTATAAACTTTTTTAAGAGAAATGAAAAAGAACATTTTATTACTTATATAAGAAAAGCCTTTAAATTAAACTACTTAATTCTTAGATAAAAAATTTAGCTTTTTAAATTACATTGCATTTTAACTGGCAAATTTTAATTTAAAACAATTTATTTAACCTTTCATTTAAAATCCTTAAATAGAAGAATTTTATCAAAATCAAATTTAAACATTTGTTTGGAACTAATTACCTAAAAAAAATTAATTTAAACTTGTTTTAAACATACAGATTTAAAAACTGATTTGAAATTTCAGATTTGAATTCATAGAAGAACTTTGAATTACAAAGTTGAATTTTGAATTCAAAACCCCTGTTTTACATTCTGCTTTAAATTTAAATTCATTTAAATTTAAAAAAAAAACAGAACTCTGTCAGGTTATAAACCCTGAAACAACTCATTGACCCGAGGCCCCCCCTGTTAATGCTTCGAGTAAATGACCTGATCCACTCGAGTGCGACGCGAGAAAACTCTAGTTCCTCCCAGGCAACCAAATACCCAGAACACACAGTGCTCGTGCACGTGCACTTCGCCGCTGGCGATCTTCCGGCACCGCCACTACGTCGAACAAGTCGACGTTCTCCCACGTACAAATCTCCGACCATCAGAACCTCCATCCTCCCTTCGAATCGAAAATGAGCATCAGGTCGAAACCTGGAACACGCGAAAACAAAAACCCCTCCAAAACCTGGCAACGCCATGTTCTCCGACCCCCGACCACTGACCAGCCTACAACCCGGCCTTCGACGCGTCAACTCGATCCCTTCCATCCCCCAGAATCCCGAGGCACTCGGTGCTTCCCCGAGACAGCGGTGCACAAATTTACCACGTAGGAAAAAATTAGGTTTACAAAACATATCCCCACACCGCCGCCACCACGACCAACCGGACCACCTTCCTCCATTTTCTTCGACCCTCCGATGGCTCCTCCATCACCAGAAAAAGGCTCAGCCCCTCCAGTTGCCACGATCATTAGAAATCGCCAAAAATGTATTTTCCAGAAAATTCCAAAACTTACGTGCAATTTAACATTTAAAATTTGGATTTTTATTTTAAAAATCATACTTTTCAAAGATGATTCGAGGCATATACCAGAATCAATATAACACGACATTCGATTTATCCCATTATTTAAGTTTCAACTGTATTTTTCTTACTTACAGGAAAATTTCAAACTAAACTACTTAAACTTGTTTTCAAAATCTAGATGGTGTTTAAGTTTCAACTTATCATGTTTGAAATTTTAAAAGTTATCAGGAAATAATAATAATAATAAACTTTGAATCAACTTCAACTTGAAAACTGGAACAGTTTGTTCCAGAGATTTTGTTCCAGAGATTTTGTTCCAGAGATTTCAACAAGTGTATAACATCCATCCATATATGCAGAGAAACATACATATATATCACAAAAATAATTATCATAGAAAATGTAACCATATTCATTTTTAGATTAGAAAGGTGATGTTACTCACCTGGCAAAAGAAATTAAACAGAGCTGCATCTTTTTGAACAGGCTGTAAACTGCTAGCTTGATCTTCTTGTTTATTTTGTTGAGAAGTTGTTTAAGTTTGAAAAAAATGAAAATGCTTGCTATATTTCTCTGATTTGCTTAGTCTTGGGAACGAACTGAAATGAATTTTGTTTGAAGTATGGAAAGAAACTACCAATTGATATCCCTTTGTACAAGGTGATATCTGGTTTGTACAATACAGCATGGGTGAAGATAATGTTTGGATGTATCAAAGATTTCTTGCATTAAATATGCACATGCTCCTGCCTTACTTACAGCCCATACTTACTTGTACTTTCTTTTCTTTAGCTTACTCTAGCCTTGCATATTTATTTCACTTCCCTTTACTGATTGGTGGCTGGAGATATACTTTGCATAAATTAAATATATGTTTATTGTCTTCATGCTTTTTCTTTTAAAATATAAATGTGCAGTCTTTGCTTTGTTCATGTTTGTACCAGTGCACTTTTGTTTATACTTTATTTTGTTTATACTTGCCTTGCATATGTTTATTTAGTTAGCTTTATAACCTGCTTTGTATTCTATTTGATTTCTTTCTTTTGCAAGCTACATACTTGTCTTGCTTCTTCATTTTATTTGCACATAGATATTTACTTTGCTTTAGTTTTGTTTTATACTTATTGTTTTTGTTTTATAATTTATCTTCTAATCATATTTCTAACATACGTATTAAATTTACAACGTATATTTTATTTTATTTCTCTCTTTTGTTTTATATTTTACCTAATTTTATAAATATGTGGTTTCTTCTTTGTATGTTATTTCTTTTGTTTGAATACTTTCATTTGCTCTTATTTTATTTTTCTTTGCATACTAAACTTTTATATTTGTTTGTATTTACTTCGTTTATAGTATGAATAACTTCTATTTTAACATGTTGTTAAAATTTATTTATGAGTTACAATATATATATATATATATATATATATATATATATATATTTCTTAATTTATTTTATAACTCCAATATTTATTAAACCATTCATCTAAGATTTAAATTCAAATCAAAATATATATATCCACACACAAGATTTTATAATTTCAAATTGACTCATATATACCCAAATATACATATATATATATATATATATTCACATATATACATATATATACAATATTCAAAAATTTAAATGATTTATATAGAATATATTTGAACTCGGGGAAACTCACATCACTATTTATAATTAATTTTATAAATTTTTATTCAAAATTTCATTTAATTATTAATTTAAATTAAATAAAAATTCAGGATCGTTACAGTTTCGGTGATGGCGGCCGCATCATCGACTTTCATTTTCGAGTTTCGAAGGGGAAAGGCCACTGTAGTAGTTCCACTGCAGATTCATTTGAAAAATATATAAATTTTGTATTGTTATAAATATAATTAGAGATATATAAGTTGTAAGAATATATTTATCTATTATTTTAAAATAATTTGAAATTTAACCCGGTATTAAATTCTTAAATTTCCATTAATTAATTGTTTCAATTATTGTAGTGAATTGAAACATAGGTAATTAAAAAATTAAAATCTCTAAAGGAAATAATAGATTTTATGATAGGTTATAAATGGTATAAAATGAAATTTGAAATTATAACCTATGAAATAAAGAATATTATTATTGAACGCTAAATTAATCATAGGTAATGAGAAAACTTGTATAACTCTCAAGTACATTCTTTAAAAACATATATAACTTACCAAATATAAAAAGTTGAAATGTTTTAATAAGAAATGTAATGGAAATTGTACAAGTAAAAGTAGATAATGAAAGTATTCAATGAAATTGATGTTAAATGAGAATTTAATGTTATAAACTTAAGTTATAATTGAAATTTACAAGTTAAATATAACAAAAGGTAAGTATAACAAATAGATGATTATAAACTTAAGTAATTAAAGTGTAAATAAATGAGGTCATGCAATAATAAATGAATGTAATATATAAAGAGAAATTATAAACTTAAGAAAAAGGGTTGAAGTTATTTCTAAATAAAATGAAAAAAAAATTGAAAGAAATAAATGAAAATAAAAAGATAAACCGTTATATGAATGAAAAGAATCAAACAACAAAAGTATGAATGGAATAAATAAGAATAGACTAAATCTATTGCTGAAATTGTTGTTTATCGTGGTTGTGGTTGTTGGGTAAGGAAACTTTATTTGGATTTGGGGTGAATGAATAATCTATTTAGTTTTATCTAAGACTGTTGAGTAAATGATGCGCTAGTAGTTTGTTCTTCATTCCGTATAATTTAAAAGTTTTGAACCCGAACAACTATTTGTTTGATTGATTGAATGATTGTTTTGCATTTGTTGTGTATGTTGTTTGTTGAAATTGATGGTTGTGTATTGATTTGTTGCTAGTGATTGAAACCACTTAAATAATTCACTTTATATAAATTGTTAACCCTTTTAGATTTCATAAGTGAAATGCAGGTTATGGAAGCAATTGCTACTGCTTTTGGTTCCATAAATTAAGCGTAAATTGCCGACAAATAGGTACGTTTTCGGATTACGGTTTTATAGCGATATTTTATATATTTTCCCGTGTTGGGATATAATATTTCGGGAATTATATGTGATATTTTGTATTATTTAATATTTATTTTCTCCCGAGCCTCTCCGTACAAAGGAGACTCTGCCAAAATTTTCCGCAAATTGTGAACTTAGAAATATTTTAAAAATGTTTTCCAAACCTTAGTAAAAAAAACAAAAAACAAAAATAAAAATATGAAAAAACAAAAAAAGATTTAATGGTTATAAATTGAGATATTGTATCTAAATTAATTAATTTTATAAATTTAATTGCTTATAAAGTTAATGTGTGAATAAAGTATATTGATTTCTTAGTTCTTCGTTTCCCTTCTTTTCCTATTCGAGGACGAAAAGTTTGGAGTGGGGGAGAGTGTAACGACCCGTAAATTTCGACCATTTAATTTTCAATTTAATTTGATTTTTGTAATTTATGAAGAAAGAAAATGAAAATCTTACAATTTTTATTGGAGAGAACGTTAGAAATAAAAAGTTGAAATGGCAGTAAAAATCAATTCCTGACAATTGAAATGAAATTCAATTAAAGAAATAGTGGAGAACATTTTAGTTTGCTAATTTAATAGGATTGTGTAATTAATACTATAAGAAGTAAAATTTGAAATGGTTTAAATGAAATGATAACCGAATTGGATTGCAACGATATAAATGGAAATAAATTTTAATAAGTGAATGGCAATAGAATTCTAATGAATGATAATAATGAAATAAATTATTTATTTATGAAGATTGAATGTAAATGGAGGTAATAAAGTAATACAGGACAATAAATAATTTATTTAGTACAATCCCCTTTTTATTTGTAAACTGTTGTATGGTGTTAATTAATTGAAATGTGAAAATTAGGAAATAGATTCAAATTTATGTTAGACAAGGAATTGCAATAATTAAAGTTAATAAATTAATGGATTAAATGGAGTAATTAATTGGATTTAGAATCTTAATTTGTATGTGAGCATTTATTTATATTGGAATATAAAAGGGTAAATTTATAGTATAAAATGTTGACATCACCTTTAAGATGATGGGTTTATAATTGATGCATAATAGGAAAATCAAATGAATGGGTTTAATTGAATAACAATTAGCAATTAATGAATGAATAAAAAAAATTTAAAGCGCGTAATTGATTTCGTTAAATAAATTTTGGTAAAAATTTGTAATGAATATAGATTTAACGTTTTATGATGTATTTAAGTAATAATTGGAAATCAATGTAAATTATACCCGTAAATGGTCAATTCAATTAAACAACAAGATTTTTAAATAAATAAACGTTTTATTTAGGTTTCAATTTGATAATTTATGAAGTTTAATGGGAAATCAATTGCAATAAATTGCCCTAATTTATGCAGTTAGAGGAGATTGGATTTGCATTATAGATGGAATTATAATCGAAATTGATAGGTAACAAACTTAAGAATAAAAATTAAGAGCTAATAGGTGGAAAATTTATATAGTTGTTTATTTACGTAATGCGTACGTAAACTTTGGTAAATTGATTTCTATCGATCCAAATCTAACGTTTTGTTAATATAGATTTAAGTATAGAAAGCAATATTTATTAATTTAATTGAAGTATTTCAAAATAAATGAAATTTAACGTTTAAAGTATTATGTTTATAGGGATTTAACTGAAATTCAAGAATATAAAAATAATAGTTTCTGAACCCAACATTTGAATCCTTCTACTTAAAATTTATAGATGGAATAATCATTGATTATTTAACTTAATAGAAATTTTGGGGAACTTAATTTATAATTTTGAATATAATGAAATAGAAGTTTTGGCACTGCAATTGATAGTTTTATCAACTCTAAATTTACATAAAGATTTATTTAAGTCATTGTAAATAAGTGAGAATATATATAGTAATAAAATTTGTGAGTTTTAAATTTTAAAATTTGAAAGTTGATTTAATAATAAATTTTAAATTTATTTAATTAATATAAAAATAGCCATTTTTGTCACGGACTCGGATTTCAACGAAACCAGTTTCATCGGATCCGTAACGGTTAATTATAAAAGTGTTTCAAGTATCGTAGCGATCGGACTTGTCGTTTGATCGTACGGACTCGAAACGCCTTGAAATTTATGCATTTGAAATCAATTTGAAAATATTGTTTTTAACATAACTTCTTCATACGATGGAATTTTGGCTTGAAACTTGTTCCATCGCGTTTAAAATATTTAAAAACATCTATTTTGATATATGGAATGATTCATTTTCGTTCCGGAGCCGAAACGGACTTTTCAGGGGCATTTTTGTCATTCAAACAGATTGACTTGAACAGTAACCTAAGAAAATGATGGAACTGGGCTTCGAAACCAGTACCATTGCGTTCAGAAGACCTTTTTATGTTAGGATCGCCTGTCAGCACGCTTAAATTGGACTCTGGCCCATTTTTGACGTTAAACTCTATAAATACGCACGCAAACCGAGACAGTTTTATTCTTATTTTATTTCAGAAACCCTAATTCTATACCATGGCCGCCACTTATTCAATGGCCAGAAATTGCTTCTTTCCTCAATATCTTTCAATCCGTTCAACGAAATCGAAAAATTCCAAAAGCAAAGTTGTAGATCTCGGCGAGCTCTTCAAATCCATACGGTTGATCTATGCTATTGGACCACGGATTCGCAAGAATCCGGCTTGGAAGCATGGACATATTTTCTTGGATTACATGCAAACGGTAGTGAGTGGTGATGTGAAACTTGGTCCATAGGTGGCTATCAAGGTGGCGCACACACTGGTAGTCGCTGATCGAACTCTATATGTCTCGAGTTGCGTGCACACGCAAGAAAGTGGCTGCGTGCGTTTGAGTTGATGAAGCGGCCTGTAGGGTAGTTGCAGCGTGCGTTCTGGAAGAAAGGAAGTATGCGCGTGCGTTGCTGATGTGGCTTATGTTGTGAGTGAAAGTGTTCCATTTTTCTTATTTTAATTAATTGAAATTCAATCATAATTTTCGCAATATCTCTCGCATACGAACTCCGTTTCACGCGCGGTTTCTTTTGTTAGGATCATATTGAAATTCCAGATCTGTTGACGCTGGTTTGGACGGATTTGAAGACTGTCAAATTTTTGGGTTTAAATTGAATTTAAATTCGATTTAAATTCAAAAGATGGGTGTTCTAACCCACTCACAACTTCTAAAATTTCCTATGTTTGTTGAATTGATTTTAGATATGAGTAGAAATTTATTTATGATTGTTTTGCATGTTTTATTCCTTATCTCTGTTAAATTGCATTTATTTAATATAACTGTTCATTAATTTTATTATTGCATATAAATTGACAGTAAAATTTATTTATTTGCGTATAACTGATAGTTAAGCAGTTAATAAATTTATTTGAATATAAACTGTTAATTAATAACTGTCATTTATTTCCTGTTATATTGTATATGTTATATATTGATGTTTGTTTAAATTGATGATGATTGAAGTAAATTGGTTGATTGATTGATATTGGGTGAATGGATGATGTGTTCTATCTTATATAAACTGCAAGTTATCATGCATTTTCATTTCATTCGGGATTGTGGTTTGAAATGATATACAACCGCATTTTTATTCTTAAATTGCGGATTGAAATGATAAATATCTCTATCACTTGATCATAGGATAGAAAATTATATACAGGCACCGCGGTATATATATATATATATATAATTATTTTGAAATAACTTTTCTATGGTTTGGATAGGATACGGTTTAACAAATATAAATTTTGATATTATAAAAATCTTATTTTGTATACACATATATAGATAAATTATCAAATTTAACCTATGTATAAATTTGATAAAAAAAAGAGAATAAGTTGGAAAATGGAATTTGATAATTTATATTATATGATGGAGTTTGATTATTTTAGATTTTATGGTTAAGTACATGTTAAGATATTGAAAATACATATAATTTTAAAGGATTTAAATTAATTAAGATTTGGAGTTAAATTGAAGAATTTATTTGAAATCGAGTTTAATTAAGGATTAACTTTATAAGTTGGTGTAAAATTTATTAACTTAAAATTTTAAACAGGTATGATATTTATAACTGAAATTTTATTCAAGATGAATTAAATGAATATTTCTATTATAAATGAATTAAAGGAAATATTTAATTATAAATAATTTGAGTTTATTTAAATGATTATGGTTTTAGTATGCTATATTTCAAACTAAATAATAGGACATTAAATGGTTGAATAATAATTTCCTATCTTAAATTTTGGAAGTGAAATACTTAAAGTTTGAAATATGTAAAATTTGAAGTGGTTTTGGAAATTTAAGTGAATTTAAAATGTATGGATTTAGACCTAATTTAAAATGAATAAAAATATAAAGCCGGGAAAATTATTTGCTTTGTAAAGTAATATAAAATCAACGATTTTGCATACCGTTGAATATCCAAACCATTTTGAGTTTCGGAAGTTATGTTTTAAGGCTATGAATTTCGAAGTATTATGTGTTGAAAGCTATAATTCAAAATGTTGGTTTCCAGATATTATAAGTTTTAAAGCAGTATGATTTTGGAAAGAAAAATAAAAATGATATTATTGATTTGGGTTTTATAAAAATAATATCAAAATGAGTTGGTTTTAAAAAGAAATGATAACATATTTATATGGTTTTGAAATGGATATTATATTCTGGTTTTAAAAGTATAAACCATTTTGAAAGACCGCGGTGTTATAATAACGTTTGGTTGTTGAAGAGACCGGGATCGGAAGTTGTCATACTCTCTGCCAACTCCGAAAACCACTTTAACAACCGTGTACGCGGTGGAGATTCCAGAATGAAGTAGGTTGGTGGCGGAGTTTCCTGTAAGGTAAATACGTAGACCCGACTTCCGTGAGTTGGCATAAGGTGGCTAAAACAAGAGCGATTGACGGGTTAATGAGGTAGCACCTCTGATCGTATACTTCCCTTCGATACTATACTCTGTTTTTTTTTTATTCGGTGGCCACCTTCATTTTTGATTTCTTTGATGTGGGGAGTTTGTTCAAGGTGGGTGGCAGTTGCGCGTTTCCATCGGCCCGGAAGCGTAATTGGTATATCTACTCTGGCATTGCCTAGTTGTGCCGTGTCACCTACCATACCGAGCCTTTACTACGAGTTTCTATTTTTGTCGTACCAGTGGAGTGTCTTCTTGTAGTCTCGCGATCAGGAGATATGCAGGCACTGTATAGACTATTGGCATTATTTGTGTTAAGGGCTATATGGGTAACCCCTTAACGCTATTAAAAAGTAAGTTTATTTTACAATTAGACACTATTATAATAGCGCAATATACTACATAGTAAATAGTTTAACGGATCCTTAGGAGATGTAAATCCCGAGCATCTCTTGAGTTACTGTACTCATATTTATTTCTGTTAATTTAACTCACATAAGATCTTTTAGTTCTGAGTCGAGTGTTTTTGTCTTTTCAAATTCGCTCGGGTCAGTCCGAGTGTTTCAGGATTGAAGACTTTAGCTCTGGAGGAGGAAGACGAAGATCTGTATTATTATTATTTATATTATTGCACTTCACTCATACTGTTCGGCTGCATTGTTATATGGTATGTGCACTCTGATATGTATTGTATAAATATAATCAAAGGTTTTGTAAAATAGCTTCATGAACTGTATATTTTGATTATTATATTTTATCCTTCCGCTGTGAGATACTGTTTAGTTTTTTCTTCTTCTCTGTTTTCTTATTTATCCCATAACAATCCGTCCTTACGTATGGTTTGAATCGGCATGTGTGTCGATTCAAAGTGTGCGAAAAAGCGGGACGTTACAAGTTGTCACACTGTTTAAGTTTAGAAATGGATATGATTTCGAAAGAGATATGATTTTGAAATGAATATGATATTTTGATATGAAGTATAAAATATTTGAAACATGATTGACCACGTTGTGAAATAATTGTTTGGTTGTTAAAGAGACCGGGATCAGATATTGTCATACTATCTGCCAGTACCGAAAACAACTTTAACAACTGTGTACATAATGGAGATTCCAAAACGAAGTAGGATGGTTTGGTGACGATTCTATCTGAGGTATTTACGTAGCCCCGACTCCCATGAATCAGCTTAAATGTGATTAAAACAGGAGATACACCGGGCCAAGTGAGGTCATTCCTCCTATCAGACACATTTCATAGATACCATTCTATTACTTTGTGATTTGATTGGATGCACCTTTGATTGGGGAGTGTATCTTGAGGTAGGCGGTAGTAGCAGCTATGCGTTACCATCAGTCTGGATCCGCAAACGTTATATCTACCTTGGCATTGTCTCACGTGCCGTGTTCACATGCCCTATCACGCCTTCTGTGAGTTTGTTTTGTACCATACCTATGGCGTGTCCTCTGGCTAAACCACCGGTTTGTTGGAGCTTACGGCATTGTATAGAGTACAGGAATATATAAAATGTATTAACGAGGATAATGGTAATGCCTTAATGCTATTTTAATACTTTACTTTGCTGATAGACATATTATAATAGCGTATATTACTACATAGTAGATAGTTCCATGGTTCCTTAGACGATGAAAATCCCAAACATCCTTTAAGTTACTTGTATTTCAGTTGACATTTCACTTGTGTTGAAATCACTGGTATAAGAATGTTAATCTGACTCTAGTGTTTTGTGTTTTGGTTTATGCTCGGATCAGACTGCGTGTCACAGCATTTGAGACTCACCTTTGAAGATTGGAGCTTTGTTTGAAGATCTATTTATTTAGCTTTTACTTGTATTTCAGTTTATTCCAGTCATTTTTGTTCAGATTTGTCAGTTGCTTATGTATTAGAGATTCATTTGTATTCTGAGATTCTGTTGTATTTTGTTTTAGACTCAAATGTTTTATAGTAGCTTCATGAACTACTATTTATCTATTCCTCTACTTATTGCTATATTCCTCCGTGTCTGTGATTCTATGATCGATTTTTTTACTGTATATGCTGAGTTTAGCCAAATACATAAATTAACAATCTGTTGTTTTGAGATATTCAAGTCCAACATGAGTGGATGACTGTCGATTTGAATGGTTTGAAATACCAAGTCATTACAACTTAGGTGTCCAACTGATAAAACGAGACCAAAGTATACCACTCATGCACTGCCTCACGGGCTTAAGTGAGAGTTGGGAAACAGCTTGGCGGGTTTACACACCAACGCTAGATGTACTAGAAGTGTTGGATGCCCTTGGATTTTTGAGGGAAACAAATGTAAATTCAATTGGTGAATAGAAAGAAATACAATGCAAAGAATTTTTTTATGTTAATGGAAACAGAATTGCAAAGGGAAAGAAATAAGATGAGATTTTTTTTGTATTCTTGTTTAGATTTTGTCTATATCATATCTAACATTTAGAAATAATATGCCAATTCTGGCAATCAAAAACGATTTTTTTGAAAAAGAATAAAATAAACATAGGAAATAAAAAGATAACTAAACTGTAAAGATGAAAAGATTTTCTTTAAGAAATATAAAAACTAGATGGGAAATAAATTAACAAAATGTGAAGATTTTGTTTTTGTTTTTGTTTTTAGAACGGAAGAAGGAGAGAAAAAGATAAAATATGGAAACAAATTAAAAAAAAAAGCACAGAACCTCCTCTTTTTATATACCTTTAGAACAGATTGTATCTCTTATCGATGTAAAGAGATAATATACTAAAGTCAAGAAAACTCTTTTTTCTATTGAAAAGAAAAACAAGAACAACAAAAATAGAAACATATTAAAACGAATCTAGTTTTATAAAAAAAACAATAAAATTCAAATTACTCTTTGGCAACGACATCAAAAACTTAATTAACTATTTATATTGAAGTAGAAACAGCAAATTATAAAATATTCTCCAAGCGCACAGGTGCGTAGTATGCAGGTCGAACAAGGAGTTATTAAAAATTCATTGATTTTCAAGAAAAAACTTGGGCATGTTAAACGAGATTGAGTGGTGATTTTGAACAAACAAATAATAACTACTATTGTAATCGGAACAGGTTCGAACCTAATCGGATCTATATCAAATACAATAATTAGATAAGAACAACAAAAGGGAATTGAACATAAGACAGAGAAAAAGCACATAAAATAATGATTCTGTTCTAGCAAATCTAACTGACCAACAATTAACTATAAGAAAAATGAAAAAAAAATGAGAGAAGACAAAAAATAGAGTTTTATTAATATTGCATAAAAGAAAATAACAATGGCTGAAAAGAAAAAAAACTTAGTAGTGGTTAAAAATGCTGACCAACCTAATTGACAACCATTGTTAACTAGCTACTATTACAAGAGAAGAGAAATAAAAAAAAACAAGAAGAAGACTATTCTCAAACGGGATACTTCAACGGTCTTCACTTGAGAGTATTTATAGGTGTGGAGAGACCTTTACTTCATGTAGAAGTAATGAATCTAGCCCAAATATCATCCTACTGAAAAAGCAATGTATATGGCCATAAAATCAATTCAATGATGTAGAAAATGGTAAGTTTTGATTGATTTGGTAGATGCATGAGATATTCTCTCCAATGGATACATCCATAATCCATGAGTATATTTTCCTTCATAAAAATGATATCTCCTCACCAAAAAGTTAGATATGATTAGTTGATGAACTTCCAACAAAAATAATGCATTATCCAGGTCTCAAACTTTTGACCTTCTAGCGTATAATTTGAAGCATAACCACAAGACCACTGATGTTTTTGAATAATAAATCTACAATTTGTGGCTTTTCTTTATGATTCATCATTTTTTTGTCTCGCTTAAAAAAAATGTAAAACACATACAAAATGCAATGTGTAGTACTATTTTCAAGGTAAAACATGCATAAAGAAATTGCACAAATTAAGGTCCAACGACCATGTCTCAACTTATCTATATCATTTTTCCATACAAATGTAACTGATTAGTATACATTATTGTTCGGACTATTAAAGATGTATGAATTAATGAATGGATTATTTTTAGTTAAACTAATCAATAGCAGGTCTTTGATAATGGCATTCGGGAATCAGATGTTCCAATATGACACCGATTCATAGACGATGTAAATGATGGATCTTTACATCAAGTATTTCAAAGTTGAGTGATTGGACAAGTGGCGATTAGAATGTTGGGGGAACATACATTTATTTTACCATTAGCTACTAAATAGCATATGTATGCATACACACACCACATATTACTTTCTCCCAATAGTTGATCCCAGCCACACATTGCCAAACTTGAATAGACAATGTGCATATAAAACAACTCTAAGTGTTAATGCTATGAATGAAACTAAAATTCCAGCATAATTTTGACTGTTTGTGTAAATTTATTTTCCAACAAATTTTCCTCTCTTAATTAGTTAAATGTTAGTCATTATATTCATAACAAAATTACTAAGTGCCAGAACTTTGAAAAGTTGTACGAGTAATAGTATATTTTATAACTCTATACAACTACTAATATGTTAGCAATATTTTAACGTGACAAGTATTTGAAACGTTCGCATAAGGTTTAAGATGACATCGTTACTCCATATATAATTCCGTGCCTACTATACATCTATATGTTTGTGCATACATATTATAGAAGAATGGAGCCCTTTGAAAAAAAATTGGATTTCAATTTCTTAATAAGAAATTTAGATTTAGTCAACGGCTACCAAAATACAAATTTGCACATAACCCTTGTTACATTATTAACATAGAGTGGGAACATGAATTAGTGGAAGTGTATAATCAAATGATCAACTTGAGATTATGCCAAACATGCACACACCTATGTTTTGACTATGTGCATAACTTTATCTAGAGCATGGATCTTATAGTGTATACCTTTAATGAGTTTTTTTAACCTTAATTAATTCCAAATATATTTATTTAAGTCCTCATTGGAGATATACATCAAAGAAAATAATTATTTTATAAATGGAAGAGTCTATGCATAATGGGAGATTATACATGATAGATTTTTTTTGAATTAAATTTCTCATGCATAGACAATACTAAAAGTTGCTAGTAAATAAAGTTCGTATTCTATTAATCCTTGATGTTCGTACATTTTACAAACGTATAATATAAGTTATTTTGATATTTTCTTGGAGTAAATGATTTCAGTTTATGATGCATAAATGTTTTATCAAACCTTTATTCATTTATTATGCATAACTTCAAAACATTTAAGTAAAAAAACTTTTGAATAATTTATTACAACTTTTGAACTAATAGTGAAGCCAAAATTATCCTTCCAAACTAGTATATAAATATACTTTGAGTCAAAATATTATAGTAACACAAACAAATATAAACCTGAATTACATTACAAAAGAAATATATGAAGAAAGTTCATACCCTTTTGGTCTTCTTGTGCTTTGCCATTATGATTTTTGGTAATGAAGTCTAAAATGATAACAGTTTACTCTATTTCTACTGTAGTCATCATATCAGATATTTTTATTTCCATAATTATATATTGCTACAGTTATTGATTGAAATTTTTGTTAATTAATTCTACCAGGTGTCCAGAGCATAACTCTGAAATGTCAAACATTAGCAGCTGGTTGCGCATGCAATGTAAATGTCACACTAAGCCACTGTACCAATCAGAGTTGTGACAAGTTTTGCCTATCCCATATCCCTCTTACAAGGGGAGTGTGCTTTGGCCCTTCAAAATGCAACTGTTTCCGCTTTTGTGATGAAAATTTGAATTCAATTTTTCAACTCTCTAATAAAATTGTCTAGATAACTAGAGAGTTGTTTAAAAGCTAGAATTTTATTCTGGTTGTATCAGATAATCATGCAATAAATATTTTTTATTAACTTATTATTCCTACGTAGTCCTTATCATGACATTTCCATTTTTTGTAGTTGGGTTGTGAAAAACCTAATAAAGGATGAATAATTTGTGGAAGCATTGCCCAAGATTTTATATCGGCTGAGTCACAAAAAAAAGATTTTTGACCAAAACAACATTCGAATGAATGGTGGTGAAAATTCAAAACACTTAAACTAATCAAAGAAAAGTAAACAAAACACAAAATATAATCAATATTCTAATTCAAAAAGGAATGTTAGTTGTTGTGATGACAAAATCTTAGTGTTAAATGCTATAAGGAAATAAGTCTTTGTAATATTCAATGCAAAATATAAATGTAGAATATCAATGTTATGCATACATTGTCATCGTATCCATAGTAGTGAATAGTTAAACCAAATGCTTTATATGCTTTCTAATCATATACGAAATAGTCGCTATCATATATCTTTATAAATACATATTTATACTAAGTTTATACTTCTATATCTGATTTCATAACAATTCAATCCCACCATATCAACCTTTCCCACTATTATACACACACAAAAGCACATAGGTCTTTAATATTGCTCCTTTGCATATATCTTCAAGTTACTTATTGTTGCATAGCTCATCCATTCTTAAAATAGTTTTGTATGTATTTGCTTGATAAAAATATACCAATTCACATAATTTAAAATATACTTATTGAATATCTTATTATTTTATTTATTAAATCAACTGAAAATAAAAAAAATTCACTCTTTTATTTTCTTGAAAAATCACTCAAAACTATTTTTTCCAATTCCAAACTTATAAAACATTTTCTCCAGACAATCAACCATATATGTTAGTTGACATACTCAAAATACTTATCACATATTCTTATAAAAATACTCATTGATCTATAAACTTCCATTTATCATGTCAACATTTTAATACACCGCGTTTTGAAATTATCAATTTTCAATTCCTTAAGGTACAAGATAAACAAACACAATATACCGTCCATCGCATGATAACCGGATCAAGCTCGTGCCTTGGTAGAATCTACGTTTGTAAAGGCCCGTATCTCTGTACCCTATTAAGTCGACCATAATACATATTAGTTCAACTCAAAATTGAACACAAATACGAATCTTTAGTGGTGAAGAAGAAGAAGAAAGATAGAAGAAAATAGAACAACAACACAGAATCTCATAATCGCAGTGGAACAAAATATAATATATAATAATAGGTTTTAAATACAAGAACTATACTGTTAATATACATACCATTATCAGAGTACAATAGACAACAATCAATCTGGACAATTGAATAACTTGTCCTCACACAGCTGAAATACCAAACAAGTACGGAAATACGTCTTGTCATCCAGCTCGTCTCCTGAGCTCCATAGCAATTTATCTTGAATTTGTAATACTCGGTCTAACCCGAGCATTATAATAAAATAACACCCGAGTCAGTTTGGAAAACCAACGTGATAAAACACAGTCAATTTGATTTATTAAATTTTATCAAAATCCTTTGAAAACAAAGGTATCTCGTAAGACCACGTCACACACTAACACGACCGGTTTTCCCTTACAATAGCCAAAATATTTTTATCAAAATCGTATGATATTATAATAGTGTCTAAAAGAAGTAAATAGAAAATAGCTGAAACGCTTGCATCTCACGTTTCAGCATAGTTAGGCACGATCAAAACTGTATGATGCATATTGGAGAATGGATTACATACAACGACTAGGCGCTGGGGTACCGCCTATCGTAGTACACATCTAAAAACACACTACACCGGTTCGCTGATTTAGCCACTTCTCCTAACGCCTCATTAGATACGGCTATTAGCCATTTCAAATTTGATACGGCAATTAGCCGTATCTAAAAATTTAGACACGGTTAATAGCTATATCAAATTTGATACGGCTAATAGCCGTATCTTATTTCGTGCCTATTTTTGGCGCAAATTTTCCACCCCAATACGCACTGCTTCCCTCCAGAAAATTGGCTTTCCCACTTATTTAGATACGGTTTTTAGCCGTATCGAATATGATACGTGTTTTAGACGTATCTATTTTGTGTGCTACTTTTTACAATCAAACCAAGTACATGCCTTTTTTCGTTCATTTCGTTCGTTTCCCCCAAATTTCTCGTACTCTTCTTCCGTTTCCACCGTCTTCAAATTGAACACTTTATTTTTTGCTCCGCGCTGGTACGCCATTTCTTCCTCAATTTACAGCTGATATTATATTTCTACCCCAATCAAAGTAAAAATAAACTTTCGTATCACTCTCTTAAATTTTTTTGGATATTCGGTCGCTATCTGGTTTGCAAATTTGTTTATGGGTTCAGATTTTGGTTGTTCGATATGATTGTGTGGTTATTGCGTTGTCGCGGGTGGTTCGTGTTTCGAAATTTGAGGGTTTTGGGTTGTAGGAGATACAAATTGGGGTTGTTGATGTATTTGGGTCTAAAAGTGGTTGCAGGGGGATGATGGGACGCAGTAGTTGATGGTTGTCGTTTGGTTGGATGGAGACAGTTTGGAGGTGCTATGTTTGAATGGTGAATGGGTTTCGAGATGAGGCTCGAAGGTGGTTGTTCTCGGTTGCAGTGCAGTAGGGGATGGAGATTGATACTTGCAAGGTTTGTTGAAGTGGATATTAGTGTGACGCTAGTAGACTCGACGCACGGTTGTAGGAACTGAGAGTGTTGATGTGGGTTTGTGATGATGGAGCAAGGTTGTAGGAAGTGGGGAGGCTTGTGTGATGAAGTTTGTTGTTTTGGGGAGATGTTTGTTTATTGTTGTGTCGTGGTGGTGGAGTGCAGGTCCAAGCAAAAGAAGTTGTAGGAGGTGTAATGAGGGTTGAGTGTTTGTAGTATGGTGGAGGATTTGAAACACCAGGTGATGGTTGTTGGGGAAGATTTGGGTGATGTAGAAGTTTGGTTTCAGGTTCTGACTTGTTGAAGTTTGATGTATTGGAGTGTTGTTGCAGCCTAGTAACAAGTTGTGAAGTAGCAAATTTGACTGTGCATAAAGTTACAACTTAAATAGCATTAGAATGGACAAGTAGTATTATCGTTGAAGAAACTATTTTCTATCAATAAAATCTCTGCTCTAATTTTGCAGTTACTGTATTATTGTGCTGTTGATTAGTTTGTTTGCTACATGGGACATCTGGTTTCCGATTAAAATCAACTTCTTTGCAGCAAAATTTGGTTGTTAGATTACATGCACCTTCAGTTAAGTTCTGAAATATATGTTTGACAAAATCACCTTCTTTGTTTTTCAGGTTGGAACCACTTCTTCTACTGCAGTCGATCCTTTGTCAGAATTAGGGAAGATTTCCAAGGTATTCTACAAGGAGGGTTAAAGCCCAGCAATTTATTTGATCTGTTTAATAAATTATTTATAGTCAATTAGTCAAAATGTGATTGATAAAATTTAGCATTTGTTATAGTCCACAATAACCAAAGTAGTGGTGATTTTGATCTGCTTAATAAAATATTGGTAGTTGATTGAGTTGATTGTTGTAGGATAATATCAACTAGTGATATTATTCGATTGGTAGTTGAATTTGATTGTTATTGTAATGATGCTTTGTAATGAGTAATGATTCATTTTCTTTTGGGATTAGTGGTGCTGGGAATATTAAATAGTTGGGATAAAACTATTTAAAAGGCGTTTTTGTATATGGTTCTGACATTGTTGTATATTCAAAAGGCGTTGTTGTATATGGTTCTGACATTGTTGTATAAGTGGATAAAATTGTTGTTAATGGTGCAAGTCAAGTCAGGAGAGGGGTAATGCATAGACGTTACTACGGTGCTACAAAATAACGTCATTGTAATGGCAAATTTTTTGGAAACAGTTTGGTGCTAATGTTAACTTTTATAGAAATGCTATTTTTATAATTAAGAGTATCATAGAAAATAGTCTATATCAATATACTTCACACATCTGAAAACATGACCCTTACCTTACAATGTGGGACTATTTTCAAATAAGAGCTTATATGCTCTTTTCGTATTTTTAATAATTCATTTTAATTCAAAAAAATTTCAATAATATCCCACTTGAATTTTCCAAAAATATTCTTTTCGAAAAATTGGAACGAGGATCCATTGAAGGGAAAGTCTCATGTTCTGTTATATATGATATAGGAGGGCAGTATGTCTTTCAGCATAGACAAACAATGGATAAATGAATCAGATCTAAGATCTACAAACTATATAGACGGGGTGCAGAAGTTCATTAGTTTTTTTGAAGAAAACAGTGGTAAGAAAGGAGTGTATTTATGCCCTTGCACCTGATGCAAAATATGAAGGCGATCAAATTAGATGACATTCATTTTCATTTGCTTAGATGGGGTATTATCCAATCATATACAGCGTGGTATTTTCATGGGGAAAAAAGGGCGGAGATGGAAAAAAAACAACCAGTTAGTCATGCCACAACTACTGATGAGTCTGAACATATTAGGATGGAACATCTGGTCAATGTGGCAGATAGATTTCATCATTTTCAACCTAATAATCCATTGCCTAATCATGCTAATGTTGGAGAGTGGTCTACTGATTATCTAGATTGGAAGGCCAATGAAAGTAAGAAGTATAAATCACTTTTTGGTAGCGTAAAAGAGCTATTATATCCTTCATGTTCAAAAGGGATTACGAAGCTGTATGCCATTGTGAAACTGAATAGCTTGAAGACTCAATATGACTTTTCAGATAATGGTGTGACTGCACTCCTCGAACTAATAAAGGAGTTACTCCCTGAAGGTAACATGCTACCGACAATGTACTACGACGTGAAGAAGATCATTAAGCAAGTTGGGATGAATTACAAAACTTATGATGCTTGCATCAATGATTGCATATTGTACTGGAAAGATGATGCGAACAAAGTTTCTTGTACAAATTGAAATGAACCACGATATATGACATCATTCAACAAAGAGAGAAAATGCACCAAAGTACCTCGAAAGACATTAAGACATTTCCCATTAATTTCTAGATTGAAGAGACTGTATACTGTACCATGGATAGCAGATGCGATGACCTAGCATGGTCGTGCCAAGTCTGATCCAACCGTAATGCGTCATCCATGCGACACTTCTCAATGGAAAGCCGTAGATTCTTTTGACCAAGCTTTTGCTGCCAAGCCACGAAATGTCACACTTGGAATAACGACAGATGGTTTATGTCCACATGCTTCTCTCTCTAACCCTTACAGTTGTTGGCCAGTAATTGTAGTACCATATAATCTTCCTCCGTCTATGTGCATGAAAAGGGAGTTCTTAATGTGAACAATGTTGATTTCTGGGCCTAAACCACCAGGGAAGGATATTGATGTTTATTTACAACTGTTGATAGTTGAGTTAAAGCAGTTATGGGAAGGAGTCGTTACATTTGACTCGTTAAATAAATCTGAGTTCACAATGAGAGCTAGGGTGCTGTGGGCAATCCATGATCACCCTGCTTTTGGGACTATATCGAGATGTACAACTCACGGTTAATTTGCATGTCCTGTTTGTGGGGAAAACGCTTATTCTTATCATCTTCTTGAAAGTAAGAAGATGTGTTACATTGGACATCGAATGTTTCTTCCTAACGAACACAAGTTTTGATACGATAAGACAAATTTCAACAACGAACAAAAACTTCGTCATCCTAAATGGCCATTGACTGGTTTTCAAGTTGAAAAGAAAGTAGCGAATATCAAAATGAAAGTTCGTAAACAAAAAGAAGAAATTAGTCGAAAACGGAAAAAGTCAACCAATGAAGAAGTTGACAATGTTTCTAGATGGTATAGGAGGTCTATCTTTTTTGATTTACCATATTGGAAATAAAATTTGATCCGACATAATATTGATGTTACGCATACGGAGAAGAATGTCACAGAGCATCTCATCAGCACCATTATGGACCACAAAGATAAGTCAAAAGATGGCATCAATGCACGTAAGGATTCGAAAACCATGGGTATAAAAAAAAAGTTGTGGGTGACGGAAGATCCTGAAACAAATAAAATAATCATACCAAAGGCAACTTTCAATTTGAGCAAAGAAGAAAAGATACGGTTTTGCACCATTTTGAAAAATCTGAAAGTGCCTAACAAATTCTCTTCTAACTTCCACAACAATGTGAGCATTAATCCTCCTGAACTAAGAAATATGAAGTCACATGATTACCATGTCATAATGAAACATTTGCTTCCGGTATTGCTTCAACATTCTTATCCACAACATAAGGATCTACGAAATGCTGTTCATCGTATTAGTCTATTCTTTAACGTTTTATGCTCAAAGGTGATCGATAGGGAAGATCTTTTAAAAGCAAAGGCTAGCTTGGTAGAAGCAATGTGTGTTTTTGAAAAACATTTTCCACCTGCATTTTTTGATATCAGTATCCACCTTATGGTTCATTTAGCCAATGAAGCATTGATATGTGGCCCTGTCAGATATAGATGGATGTGTCCCTTTGAACGGTAAATTTCTAATTTTAGTTATGTACATCATTATTCGATATAAATAGCTATCGTCTACAATATATAATTGATCACATTCATAGGTAGATGAAAACATATAAAGGATATGTGCGCAACAAAAGATACATTGAAGGGTGTATTGCAGAAGGATATATCATACAAGAAGCTAGTCTTTACTGCATGGAACCAAACGAAGGTGATGGCAATCATAAACATACCCGCGAATCGTTTTTGGACGAGGACGATGAGTTTGCTCGTGAGATACCTCTAGATAATGGTAAAGACATAACGTTAACCCAAATGTAGTTTGAACAAGTGCGTAGATGGGTCCTTAATAAGTATGATGGATTGGATGAATGGATGAAGTAAGTTCACGAACTTGTCCCGAATTTCCATTTTTTTAATTCAATTTATATATACGTTTTGATATGTGTTTTCTGTAGGAGGTATAACTCCTATGTGAAAAGCACTAGATTTCAACCTGGAGGCAGGGTTACGAATGTGGAAGCCATTCAAAGTTTTAATCTATGGTTACGTAATGAGGTATTACATCGTCTTAAGTATTTTACGTATTTATAAGTGGGCAATACACCTTCGTGACCATGATTTTTTACTTATTTTGTTTTATGTGGTTGTCAAAGACCATCGAGGTTGATCCAACTCTGTGGCAGCTAGTGCACGGGCCAAAGTTCATGGCACGTAGTTATATGAAGTACCAAGTGAATGGATTTTCATTTCCCACTAAAAAGTACGAAGACCGTATGGAAACACAAAATAACGGTGTATGAATGAGAGCCATTACAAAATTTAGAGCGAGTGGTAAGGATAAAAATTATAAGGAAGCAGAAACAACGTATTACAGAGTCATTGAACAGATACTTGAGTTGGATTACACTGACTTCAAACAAATAGTTTTTTATTGTGATTGGGTAAAGGTCGAGGATAAGGTCAATGGTTGGAAAGTAGATCCCATTTCAAACCTGATCACGGTAAATTTAGGGAAATTGAAGAACAAAAATAACGTGAATGATGAGCCATTTATTCTTGCATCAGAAGCGAGTCAAGTGTTCTACTCAAAAGATTTAAAAAATAACGGATGGTCTGTGGTTTTGCATACACCAAAACAGTTGACTACAAATGTGGATGACATTGAGTTCCCTACCGTCTATTAATCAACTTTTGAAGACGATGAAAAATTAGAAGACCTTACCAAATCCATTTGTTAACTTATTAGTATTCGTACATCACATGATTGTTTGTCTGTATATTTTTAATTGTACGATTGTGTGTGTATGTTTTTAATTGCACGACTTCTATATTTTTAATCACTTTTGTTTTCTCCTTGTTCCTAATATACGTGGGAAAATAGGTGAATTGACGTATTGTTCATTGTGTTTTTATGATTGTGTGAATTGACGCATTTTTACCGATCGACATTATATACATGGCCTTCTTTAGAAATCTGTTCTTTTTACAGTCTTTGTACTATCAACATCAGGCATATATGACAAATATTTTCCTAATGTTGATTATTTTTCGATTTTTATAGAATATTGGGCTGTTCAGGTATGTGTTCCAAAGGTATTTTATCATATAATTCGCTATTTAGCCTGGGATTCTTCCCGCTATTGAAAAAAACTATTTTTTTAGTTTGGAAAATGGTAACTAGACTTGGCAAAACAATGTATTTTAAATTGCCAACTTCAAAAATTAACTTCTAGACATAACATTTGCAACTAGAATGAATATACAAAGTAATATTATATTTTGCAGGAAACCATGTCAGAAAATCCAACATCTTCACATTCATCATGTTCAGAAATCAAGAAAGTGGATCAAAACTTACTTGATATTCCAGTCTCAGATAATGCTGGAAAAATCGCTACTATGCTTGGTAAATTAGTAAGATCTCATGTGCCTATATCATATATAAGTTGGGACAAAGTACCCGGAATATACAAGGATACCGTTTGGAACGAATTGGAGGTAAGTATATTGGAATCTATTGCACTATGTTTCAATATTTGTTGCATGGAATTGATTTAATTAGCAATCTCATGATATTTACACAGAAAAGTTCAAATTACAACTCTGCTACATCCTTTTCCTTGTTTTTCGACATTCATAAATTATTAAAATGGATTTCATAATACTAATTTTTCTCGTTTTGACTTCATAGATTTAATTATCAGGTTGTACAATTTATTAAATTATTTATGCACATGAAAGCACAGTATTGAGCATATGCAAGATTCTGTGAATATGCGCATGAAAGCACAGTTGTAGCATTTATTCAATTATTACAATTCAGGTCTGCATGTATAGTTGTGTATGTGAAGATGCCTATAAATCAACTATCCTCATTTCATAGATGTATGGTACCATTTTAGCATGCAGATGAACTGTATATCAATAATATATCAACAATTATTTTTTATTTACACATCATAATACTAGTAGAATAATTCTTGATTGCACATTGCAAAAGCAAAACACATTGTTCAAGACTTACGTTCAACTACAACACCATGCCTAAAAGTTTTAAGCAGTTTGGTTGGCTCACCTTTCCTGCATCGAAGAATATATAAAAATTTATATGAGCATGCATTGTTACTGCTGCACTATATACATATATACATATGTGTCTACATATGTATATATGTATGAAGATGCCTTGTTATAGCTTGTTATGCATCGAGTTGCTTCAGGATTTGATATCTTGTATTGGTTTTTCGTGTTTTGTCTTTTTGCAGAAATTTTATGAGCTCGATCCGCTTTCAAAAGTATTGTTTTTAAAGAGAATGGTGTAGGCTTTTAGGAGACACAAGCAACACTTAAGAACAACTTATTATGATACTTTCAACAATGACGAAGAACGGATGAAAAATTGTCCACCTACAATTTCTCAAGAAGATTGGAAAGAGTTCTTAAAAAATGAAGCAACGCCTGAAGCGAGCGGAAGAAGAGAGTCAGGCAAAAAAAAACAGATCATTGCTCAGTTATGCTCACCATGTAGGACGTAAAAGCCACGCTAAAGTAGAACAAGAAATGGTAATTTATATTCATTTTCTTTCAAAAATGGTAAAAATCACAACTAACATATTTTATATATTGCAGATCGCTGCTAGTCCATCAACAAATATCAATCGTCGTCAAGTATGGGAGAAGACACACACCAAAAAAGATGGCAGCGTATCAGATGCCACTTCTTCGTACTTCATAAGTCAAACAAATACTAACTTGCATATTAGTTTCATTAAACACTTTTATTGTACACTAATCTGCAAACTACAATCTCCACTATGTACTTAGGATTGATTATGAAGTTATTATGAACTTAGGAACCAAGATTGTAAGTTTGAACTATATCCACTATGCCTGACATTGCTTTGCAAAAGATAAATACAATTTTTCATTTTGTCAGTTTTCTGCACTTCTTTAGAATTTAGTATGCATTCAGATACAAGGAGTTGGAAAAATAATAATATGCATATATTAGTAATCAATTAACTTTCAGTAATATGATATATGGATTAAACAAATACTAATTGCTGTTATTTTATAAATATTTCAGGATCAAATTGCGAAAGCAAAGGAAAAGATCACTGATAGTGATGAAGAAAAATTGACAGTGGACGAAGACATCTTATCACAAGTGCTTGGTAAGGATGCAAGAGGTAGGAGCCATGGTGTTGGGACTGTTGTACCAAAGACTAAAGTTAAGGCTTGTGCCATTGCACAAAAATGACTCAGACATGTTCGTTGAGACCATGATGAGTTGAAAATGAGGGTGGGAAGTTTGGAGGGTACAGTGGGAAGTATGTCTGGGCAATTGGAGGTTCTGATCAACATGGTGGGAAACATCGAACATGGAATTCGCGCACCGGGCAATTTTTCTGATGGAGGACACGCCACAAATTAAATGCTCCTAAATTCATTGCTTCTCAGTGCCCCAATTCGACCGATGTAGCGAACAATCAAAGATGTGGAATCCTCAACTCTAATTTAGACATAATAACAATAGGTATTTATTACAAGCTTTCTATTTTTAGTTGCTTTCGAGCAGATATTTTGTTGGATAGATCTAGACATCTTTATTGCAAAAGGTACTGTATGCCGAGATTCTACATCGTCCAAAATCCATGGGAAATCTGTACCACCCATACATGAAAAAGTGGTGTTGGACAACATACTACTACCAGATGAGATAACAACAATATAAATCATCAATTTGCAGAGACCTTTGCTGAAGTCGGAGTGGTTGGGTATGTGTTCCATCCGAAGGATCTTATTCAATATCTTTAGACGTTGGAGCAGGTATATTTTCTGTTTATGTTAATATTTTACTATGTATTGTTTTTTGAAACCTCTTGCACTATACACATGACATGTCACATTTAATTTCCTTAAATGTGATAAGGAATTATTTTTTTGTAATGCTTCATTCCTTTCTGTTTTGAAGTTTTTATATAAATTTATCTTCTTTGTGTCAACTAATGTTCTAAATATTACTCCTAATTTCTCTAAAATATATATAAAATCATGTACATTTTCTTTTCCCTTTTTTTCCATCTTAGTTTACTTTCGGTTTCTATTCAGTTTTAGTCCAAAATGTTATGCTAATATAATTTTTAAGAAGATAACTGATTATTGCCGCCTGGGTCTTATGTTCATTTCTTCAGAACTGGTGATTGGTTATACACACACACACACACACATACATACATATACATATACATATGCATATATATACATACACATATATATATCTATATCTTTGTGTGTGTGTTTTTCTAAAAAAATCCAAATTCTAGGTGTGATGATACCAAATCCTTAAATTTTCTACTGCAGTAAACATGTTAACCACTCACTTCGTGCGCCACCATTTGATCTCTTTTTTAAAACTCCATTTGTTTATAGTATGCTATCAGTGACGCACTTGCCATAGTTTTCTGAAAATCAATGATTATCTGCTAATTTTCAAATAGACTGAGATTGTGAATCCAAATATTTGCATTGCAATTTGATTATTTTTATCTTAGTGCCATAAGGCCTGATGCGATGTCTAAACAATGTTGGCTTTGTATCTCCTTAGATTGGCAAAAATGAAATGATGCAGTTTGGACACGGATTGCTCCTTTTTATGAGCTTTTTGTTATTTATCTCCGCGCATATTTTAGAGATTTTATGATTACCAAATCCTTATATATTGTAACAACCCGCATATTTATCGATTTTTTATTTAAATATTTTATTTGAATATTTTGTCATTAATCAGATATTGGTCCGAAAAGATACTTTTTGCAAATGGTCAAATTAGGACTCGAGGCCACTTCCATTGAGTTCGAAATGCCGTTTACAAATTTTTTAAGTATAAACATTGATAGGTTTGGAGTTAGTGGAATTTCACTTACTTTTCCCGCTTTGGACTTTGGGTTAGATTAGCCATTATAACTCAAACCCACTTCTCTCCTTCTCCTCACTCTTCATAAATTCCTACCAAACACAAACTTTAACATTAATGGTGAGTGGAAAGGGAAATTAGAAACTCCAATCCTAGGTTTCAACTCCAACTCCATCATTCAACTCCAAATTCAAGGAAAAGCATTGGATTCAAGCTTGTAGTTGCATCTCCATTTACCTTCAAGCTTTACCTTCACAATTTGGTGAAAAGGTGATATTTTTATCTCACAATTCTAGCCTATAACTATATTGGACTGTTGGGAATGATTCCCCATCACTTTAGCATGTACATTTGCATTTGGTTTGGATTGGATTGGCGAAAAACTTCAATTTTTAGTGTTTTTGGTGAAATCCTACACTTAGATCGTTCTGCTTATGCTAGGTCGTTTGCGTGGAAAAGTCTCGGCCTTCAAATAGCCCGTTTCTAGCCTTAAATCGTTCTACAGCCTTAGGTCGCTCGGCACTAGGTCGTAGGTCGTTTGGCCACGAAATTTAGCCTCGGAGTTAGCTCGCAAGGTCGTTGGGTCGTAGGTCGTTAGGCTTAGGTTGTTAAGTCGTTCCCTCTGTTGGAAACGTCTCCTTGGTCTTAGGTCGTTAGACCTTAGGTCGCCCCCCTAGGTCGTTAGACCCTGAGTTGTTCCGCCTTCAATTTGCTCGCGCACCTCTTTAGGTCGCATAATCCTTTAGGTCGCATGACCCCCATCGCTTTATGTCGTTGGACCTTATTTTCCTTATGTTGTTGGACCCTATTTCCTTTAGGTCGTATAACCCATTAGGTCGCGTACATTTTAGGTCGCGTGTTTCACTAGGCAGTTAGGCCTTTACCTCATTAGGTCATAGGTCGCTCGACCTTATTACCATGTTAGGTCGCGAGTCCCATAAGTCGTTCGCCTCGGAATTAGGTCGTTGGGCTTTAGGTCGTAGGTCGCTCGGCCATGCTTATTTCGTTAAGTCGCTCGGCCTTTGTACCTTTAGGTCGTTTCCCCACTAGGTCGCGTGACCTTGTTTTAGAGCGTGGGTCGTTAGGTCGGTTGACCGGTTTGCTTTCACTAGGTCGTACAGTAGTTAGGTCATTCACGACCTTATTCCTCTCGGCCACGTTTGGGTTGCTTAACCCCTTTAGGTCGCTAGGTCGTATGACCTTAGATCGTTAGGTCCTATAGCTTTTAGGTCGCTTCCACGCTAAGTCGCTCGACTCTTAGGTCGTAACACTTAGGTCGCTCGCCTCTTAAACTGATAGGTTGCATGACCTATGTACTTTTAGGTCGCTTGAGGGTTAAACCGTCAGGTCGCTCGAGTGATAAACCCCTGAGGTCGCGTGCCGTTAGGTCGTTCCACCTTGACCCTGCTTGAGCCCATTAGGTCATAGGTCGCTGGACATTAGGTCGCTAGGCCTTCAACCTTAGGCCGTTCTATTTAGGTCGCTCGACCGTGCTAATGATAGGTTGTGAGCTTCTTAAGTCACTTGATCCTATTCTCCCTTAGGTCTTCACTAGGTCGTACCGTTTTGGACGGGGCGCTGCCCCACACCCCGCCGGGGGCGCTGCCTCCTGGACCCCCCATCCGTAGGGGATCTTATCTGAAAAACTCTTTCAACAAAATGATTTCAACTCTATTTTCAATAACAAAGCTCTTTTCTTAAACCGTTTCCCAATCTACTAGTATATACAAACCTTTTCCTTAAAACCTTTTGTGACACTTTTCTAGTGAAGATCTACAGCTTGTTCGTAAATATTTAAGTTAAGTAAGTGGTTATGGGACATGAAGCTAAACTCATATATTTACGTGCTTGGTGAGATTGACACTACTTGATGATCACGACAATCATTTTTGTGTTTTAGACTAGCAATTGTGCGATGTCTCTTTGTCTGCGAGGGAGACTAGACCCCGCTCTTGTGATGTTTCGCCATCGCATTTGTGTGATGTTTCGCCATCACATATGTGGGGTAGCGCCCCACAGTCTTCGGGCCATTCGTGTGTCAAAATTAATAGCTTGCAACCATGAGATAGCGTCTCGCTTTGTGTTACACGTGTAGGTGAGTTTTCATGCTCACATTTTGTGAGTTTTCATGCTCCTATATTGTGATTTCTGGATTTCTTGTGTAGTCTTCTGGAATTTGTGCTTCACCTATTTTCATAACTTTCATTGTTACGATTTTCCAGTTTTTATGTTTTGGTGAATTTGTGTGTCATCACCTTTTTTAGGTGAATTTGGATCTTTTAGAAGATTCTTTTGATATTGTTTGATCTCTTGATGATCTTCATTTACATGCTTATCATAGACTCATAGTATGTCTTTATGGTTACTATATGTTCTTGCCATATCCATTGTTTTATATCATGTTACCTGATATTTATAGCTAGACTGATCCGTTTATTATTTTCTTATAAATAATACTCGGGTCAGACCGAGATGTTACAGGTGCTTCTGCTTGACTTCTCCCCTAGGGATTTACTACTCTGACTTTTGGCTGACCATTTAGATTAGCAGTTTTTGTTGTTTACACTTGAGATATAGACTCATAGATGTATTCTTTTGTATAGCACGTGTTGCTATTCTTTTGTGTATAAGGTCCTTTCATGACCACTACTCTGATGTACACTTTCATGTGTTAGTTATATATTCATATCTTTTTCCGCCTTTGTGATATGGATGTCTGTGACTGATTGTTGTTAGGGATGCGGATTAAGGATCTTAAGGCAGAAATAACACTAGAGGGGGGGGGGTGAATAGTGTTATAAAGAATATATGAACTATATGACTAAATTAAAACTTTCAACAAAAATCAAAACAGAATTCTAACACAGAATGATCACAAAACATATAACAAATGCAAATAGTAAAGTAAAGAAAGTAAAAGGAAAGAACACACCGGATTTTATACTGGCTCGAAATCCTCCTACATCCAGTCCTGCACCAAGGCAATATCCTTGTACAGATTTTTATAAGCCAATATCCAAATTACAACCCTCAATTTCTAAGGCCTTAAGGAACCCTCCTATCTCCGAGTTTGGGGTAAACTCTCTTGATTTTCGGGACACAAGATCACCCTAATACTTTCTAATAACAATCCTTTTGAATGGATAGACTCTATGGACTTTTTGAATACAAATTGATCCTATAACTCTGAATAGCACTTTGATCTTTAGTCGAATGATGGAAAATCAAATAGAGAGAGTATCTAAATAATTTCCTATTGAGAATTTGGCAGAATGATGACACGATCTTGAAAATATGAAGTTTTATGGATATGGAATGGTGGAGAAGAAAGAGTGAAGAAAATAAGAAAGTATATGTTAAAAAAATTCATTTTGGAAGCCTTTATATAGATGCACAACAGTCATAACCATTGGCGAAAGGTTTTCGAACGAATGGACACTTCTTTTGAAAATTGAATTTTAAATCCAACTGTCACCATGTCAACATGGGGTATCCCCTTAAGTCGACATCCCTTAGTTCAAAATTATAGAGATGTTGTTTTGTAAAGACAATTGAATTTAAAACAAGTTGAAACTTCTCTGAAGCAAAGTAAAGTGTTTAAAAAATATTTTAAGATAGAGAACGCATATAAAACATTATTTTAAATATATATATATATATATATATATATATATAATTGATATAGACCGTCAATTATATAAGTAATATTTAAAATCAGAATAAGTTTTGATGTTTTAGAAATAGAAGTTTTTAAAATCAGAATAGAGGACTATTTCAAGGCTAAAACAAAGTTTGAAAACATTTTTGAAAACATGATTTTGAAAGCTAAAACATTTTGAACACAAATTTAAAAACATTTTGAAAAATCTATTCAAACTTAAATTGCAAGAACCTTCCTACAGAGCTCCTCCATAGGACTCAAGAACTTGTACAAAGTAGTTTAAATGATTTTGATTTTCGTGGGTCCGTAAGCCACTTGTCGTAGGTTTGTAAGCTACTTGTCGTGGGTTTGTAAGCCATTGGTTTCGATAGAAATTGGGTTCCATCCCAAAAGAAAATTAGAAGAAAGATGAGAGTGCTATTATGAAGTTTTAACAAAATACTAGACACTTATCTTGAGATCTTGAAATCTTGATTCTCTAGAGTCTTGAATCTTGAATCTCTAATCTTCATCTTGATGCTTGAGTCTTTATACTGATCAGTCTTCGATAATACCTGCATATACTTCCTATATATATATATATATCAATCTATATGGAAATGTTAGTATATATTTTATAAAGTAAAGTATAATAACTATATAAGGTTGTTGTCATCAAAACATCATCAACTCAGTTCCTAACAATCTCCCCCTTTCTGATGATGACAACCTTTATTTATAAAATATTCTTACCATATCATAACTCCCCCTTACTCCGTGATTTCTTTTTAAAACTACAACTCCCCCTTACTCCATGACCCCCCCCCCCCTTACACCAAGCACATATATTTTTATAACTTTCTCCCCCTTTGACATCAGCAAAAAGGAATAATAGATTTATCTGTTCTAAGATAATCAAGTATATATAGAATAAAAGTGTAAAGTGAACGTGTAAGTGATCAAGTGTGTGAGCATATATATAAGTGTAACTTGACAATCAAATCAATATCATACATAGCAAACCAATCATGTATAGTATATGAAGGTATATACAAACCAAATCCAAATCAAACTTAAGTAAACGATTCAATCAAATCCTAATCAAATCTAAATCAAATCAAAACAAACAAACAAACAAACATACATAATGATCAGACATTCCTTGGGCCTTCCACCCATCCATCTTCTCCAAAGATAGGATCAGTTTTGATAACATCCCAATTATCTTTGTCGAGAGTGACTGGTGGATTTGCTTCGGGTTTGTCTTTGCTAAGGCTTGAGATCATCCAACGAAGTGCGTCGAAGTGTCTCGCTTGCTCTTTGATCATCTGCATTTGGCTTAATTCTAAGCGCCTTTGATTTCTAAGTATAAAAGAGAGAATATTCTTGAAAGAAGTAAGAGTTTCTTCAAGATTGTCACTTAAATTCTTAATTGGAGAAGCCATAATTTAAGAAATAAGTTGAAGTATGAGAGGAGATGAATAGAAATGGAGGTAGAGAAGTTTTTCTGGAAGAAATAAGTATTTACAGGAGTTATTGGCCGTTCAAAATGAATTGTCACTTGGTAGTTACAAGAATTTGAAGTTAGAAATTGTAACTACTTTCTGACTGTTATATGTCGACATGGGGGGATGGGGCATGTCGACATGGTCTAGACAGAATGACCAAGTTGAGTTATTTTTTATTTCTAAGTTTATTTTTACACTAGTGGACCTATATAAACTTAAAATAAATAACTATCAGAGATATATAAAGCTGGAAAACAGAGAATAAGATAGCATTACTTATATTAGTTAACATCACATAATCTTAACAAAAAAAAATAGAAAATACAAAGATAGATAAACGATAGCTAGAGAGATAATGGCTAGTATTAGTTTGATGAAGATGATGATGAGGACAAGCCAAGTTTCCTGCCTATCTTCCCAAAGAACTTGTCGATCTTGGTAGATATTTTATCCATTTTCTTGCTAATAGATCTCTTAAGAACCTTTTGGTTTTGAGCAAGTATCTTTTGGTTCTTGATTATGGATTTGTTGGACGGATTGGCGGGTGTATGTGGATACTCTATACTTTCCGAAGAGGTTTCTTCATCTTCCTCTTCTTCTTCAATTTCCATTCCTTCCCCTTCTTCTTCCTCTTCTTCTCCCTCTTCTTCCATCTCTTCATGAGCAAGTCTCTCTTCCTTTTCGGTAAGTGTTTCATACGGTTGAAAGATAAGTGGGATTTTCATAAGGGAAATGTTCCCATGATTGAACACTTTCCTACTTACAAACTCTTCCTTTTTAACATCCACACCAAAATAATTGAAAATCCGAGTAAGATAAATTCCATGATAAAGAGTGTTTTCTCCCATAGTAAAATTTTTGGGTCTTAACTCATCCAAAATAGTTTGTGCCCAATTAATATCATATTTTCCAATTATAGCAAAAAGAGCTTTACACAATTTTGAGGTGGGATTATTGTAGTTTCCCGACCTAGGAATAATAGTGTGTTGAATAAGAAGGTTGACAATTCTTGCTTTTGGGCGGAAAAAGCGATTCTTAAAATCCATGTGGTCATCGCTTTAAAAAATGTGATGAAAAGTCTCTCGATCGGTTTCATTGATTTGAAATTGCGAGAGATTCATACCGGTAGATTTGCAACCTAAAATAGTACCCAAAATATCAAAATCCAAAACAATAAGTGTTCCTTTAACACTACTCCAAATTTGATCTTCATTTCCATTATAAAATTCATGGTTTAGGTTTGCATAAAACTTTTTGACAAGGTTTGGATAACAAACGAAATCATTTTTCTTGTTATCAATCAAGCTAAGAATGGAGTTTTCTTCAAAAAGTTGATCGATTTCATAAGAAGGAAAATCATCAAAAATAGCAAATTTTCCCGTATTGACTTTACCATAGTTACATAACTTATGTAAGCTTTGATAGCCTCCGGGGTCATTAAAAAGATCATTTTTGATGGATTTGGTCAACCTCATAGTTGATGGGTTACTTGAGGAAGCCATTGATGAGTGTTTGAGAGGAGTAGAAGATAATGAAGAAAGTTTGAATTATGAGAATAAAGTGAAAAGAGATGATCAGAGAAGTATATTAAATAGATTCTCTAAAGTCATGTTCTCTGGTCAAGAGGTATCTTTTCAGAATTTTGAAGTAAGTGAAAAGATGGAGGGAAATTCAAAAGTTTGAATTCAAATTTTGAAATCAAATTTCTGAGAGGCATGTCGACAGGGGGTATCCTGGCATGTCGACATGTGCCTGTTGAATTTGAAAAGGGGTGTCTTTTTCTAAAATCTAAGAAATTCCTAAAATCTTAAGAAAACTAATCTATATTCTATATCTATATACAATTCCAGTAATAATATTAAATATAATAATATTAAAATATTTAAAATATTATTAAAATAATATTATTTTGAATTTAAAAAATTCAAATTTCAAAGGGTGATTTTGAATTTTAAAAATTCAAGGAATTGCAAACAAAATCAAAACAAACAAGCATCCAATAAAATTAAAATAAATGTGTACCTATTTTTAGATCCAAACTCCAATCGTCTTCTGATTCGAGAATAGCCGTGAAGCACAGATTTGAATTATCAGTTTTCTTCTCGTCATCACTGGATGAATTTGAATCATCAAGAGTTGCTACATATGCCTTCTTTCTTTTCCTTAGTTGCTCGTTGTTTGGTCGAAATGTCTGTTTGTCTGGATATGGACAATCTATCTTGTAGTGCCCTGTTTTGTTGCAGTTGTAGCAACTATCACCATTGTTGTTGTTGTTGTGATTGTTGTTGTTCTACAAAGTATTTCTGGAATTCCTTTGATCATTTCTTTTAAAGTTATTCATCTTTCTATACTTCAGAAACTTCCTGAAATGTGTGGTTATGAAAGCAATTTCTTCATTACTATCTTGTTCTGAATCTCCAGTTGTTGCTTTGAATGCGATCAATTTCTTTTCCGTTGCCTTAGATTGATTTCTCCCTTGTAGTAGAACTTCATAAGACATTAGATTACTGATTAACACTTCGATCTTCATTTGACTAACATCATTTGCCTCTTCAATAGTAAGTGTCTTTTGATCCCATTTTGGAGTGAGTGAATTGAGTATCTTTCTGACTTGATCTTCTTCTAAGAAACCCTTTCCTAAAGCAATCAATGAATGTACAATATCTTGAAATCGACAATACATGTCGGAAATGGACTCATTTTCATGCATTTTAAACAATTGAAACTGGTTAGTTAATATGGAAATTTTAGTCTGTTTAATTTTGCTTGTTCCTTCATGAGTTACTTGCAAAGTTTTCCAGATTTCAAATGCAGACTTACAAACAGAGACTCTATTAAACTCATTCCTATCTAGTAAACAAAATAGTTTATTCATAGCCTTAGAATTGTTTTGTGCAACCGTCTTTTGCTCAGTAGTCCACTGGGCAAATTTGTAGTTGGTTCAACATATTCAATTTGTGTCATATTCTAAGTATCTAAACTTATGGATTATAAATAAATTTTCATCCTACATGCCCAATATGCATTATTACTGCCATTAAAAAGTGGTGGTCTGACAGTAGACTGACCCTCTACGAATGAACTAGTGTTAGTGCTTGTGTTGACAGAAATACTAGTGACAGGAGTGACATTATTAGTGTGTTGTGCCATTAAAACTTTTCAAAATTTCATATTATGAAAATAATGAAAACCAATGCTCTGATACCAATTGTTAGGGATGCGGACAAAGGATCTTAAGGCAGGAATAACACTAGAGGGGGGGTGAATAGTGTTATAAAGAATATATGAACTATATGCCTAAATTAAAACATTCAACACGAATCTAAACAGAATTCTAACACAGAATGATCACAGAACATATAACAAATGCAAATAGTAATGTAAAGCAAGTAAAAGGAAAGAACACACCGGATTTTATACTGGTTTGGAATCCTCCTACATCCAGTCCTGCACCAAGGCAATATCCTTGTACAGATTTTTATAAGCCAATATCCAAATTACAGCCCTCAATTTCTAAGGCCTTGAGGAACCCTCCTATCTCCGAGTCTGGGGTAAACTCTCTTGATTTTCGGGACACAAGATCACCCTAATACTTTCTAATTACAATCCTTTTGAATGGATAGAGTCTATGGACATTTTGAATACAAATTGATCCTATAGCTCTGAGTATCACTTTGATCTTTAGTAGAATGATGGAGACTCAAATAGAGAGAGTATCTAAATGATTTCCTATTGAGAATTTGACAGAATGATGGCACGATCTTGAAAATATGAAGTTTTATGGATATGGAATGGTGGAGATGAAAGAGTGAAGAAAATAAGAAAGTATATGTTAAAAAAATTTGTTTTGAAAGCCTTTATATAGATGCACAACAGTCATAACCATTGGCGAAAGGTTTTCCAACGAATGGACACTTCTTTTGAAAATTGAATTTTAAATCCAACTGTCACCATGTCGACATGGGGTATCCCCTTATGTCGACAACCCTTAGTTCAAAATTATAGAGATGTTGTTTTGTAAAGACAATTGAATTTAAAACAAGTTGAAACTTTTCTGAAGCAAAGTAAAGTGTTTAAACAATATTTTGAGATAGAGAATGAATATAAAACATTATTTTAAATATATATATATATATAAAATTGATATAGACCGTCAATTATAAAATAATACTTAAAATCAGAATAAGTTTTGATGTTTTAAAAATAGAAGTTTTTAAAATCAGAATAGAGGAATATTTCAAGGCTAAAAAAAAGTTTGAAAACATTTTTGAAAACATGATTTTGAAAGCTAAAACATTTTGAAAAATCTATTCAAACTGAAATTGCAAAAACCTTCCTACAGAGCTCCTCCATAGGACTCGATAACTTGTACAAAGTAGTTTAAATGACTTTGATTTTCGTGGGTTTGTAAGCCACTTGTCGTAGGTTTGTAAGCTACTTGTCGTGGGTTTGTAAGCCACTGGTTTCGATAGAAATTAGGTTCCATCCCAAAAGTAAATTGGAAGAAAGATGAGAGTGCTATTATGATGTTTTAACAAAATACTAGACACTTATCTTGAGATCTTGAAATCTTGATTCTCTAGAGTCTTGAATCTTGAATCTCTAATCTTCATCTTGATGCTTGAGTCTTTATACTGATCAGTCTTTGATAATACCTGCATATACTTCCTATATACATACATATATATATATATATGGAAATGTTAGTATATATTTTATAAAGTAAAGTATAATAACTATATAAGGTTGTTGTCATCAAAACATCATCAACTCAGTTCCTAACAATTGTGTTATGTTTATTTCTATATTTGTTTCCAAAGATTTATTTATAGCCACCGTGTGATAGCTTTGAGTTTGTATCGGTATGTCTGACTTCCTCCTTAAATGAAATGCATGCTATACTTTCTGATATATCGGTGCTCGCACAAAGAAGTTACATGGATGGTCGCTCCTCAACAGCCTTATTCTCCGCGCTAGTTGACAGCATTACTCCGTAGTGTTCTTGGCTAGCATGGGTTTTGAGGTGGGGTGTCACAGCTTGGCATCAGAGCCAAACTTCGGAACAATGTAGAATAACTTAACAAGGATCATCGTCCTAAGTCCAGCTTAGGAGTCGTACCTTAGGATTAATTCGAGTCTTCGTACCGATTCATCCTATTTTTATTATGATTCCTTGTTTCATTTATCAAGATTGCTTGATATATCTTTTAGTGAATAACCTTTTTCTTCTCCTTACTTCTGAAGGAAGGAAAATGGTTAGACCTGGACGTCCCCGTACCGGTCAATCTACTGCAACTCCCCAAGATGGAGTTTTTATGACAACCCAGCAACTTCTTGACCTTGTCACGAATGCTCAAGCAGCTGATTCTAATCCGGAACCTACTCACCCTAAATCTGGGTTTGCACGTTTGTGCAATGATTACACCAACTTGGTTGGGAAGCAATTTAAAGGCACTGAAACTATCATCGAGGTCCAAGCTTGGCTCAGAACGTGCGATAGAATCTTCTCTTGCATGAACCTCACTGATCTCCATCGAGTCCAGGTGGGTTCCAGTATGCTCCAAGAAAGAGCATTGGATTGGTATGAGCTGTTAATCTCAGAAATTGATGAAGCGGATCTCTCCTGGGAGCACTTCTGAGAACGCTTCGAATCGAAATTCGTGCCCGAGGCTGAAAAAGTAACTTTGGCTCGGAGATTTATTGACCTTGTTCAAGGTCAGTCTTCTGTGGCGGGCTACGTTGCATCATTCGAATCCCTTTCCAAATATGGGGTCGAATATATAAATACTCCACTGAAGAAGAACCAGAGGTTCGCTTATGGCTTAAATAAGAATCTTAAGAAGCCACTACTCCTGAAACTAGAAGTTACATTTGATCAACTCGTTGATATCGCTCTTCATCTTGAAGAGGCCGACAGAGAGAGTGATGTTGAAGTGGTTGGCGCTAAACCAAACTTCAACAACAAAAAGAGGCCTAACAAATTTAAAGGTTCTTATCCCAACAAAAAGGGTAAGCTAGCAATTTCGGCTGCAAAGACACCTTCCTCTAGTAGCGGGCAATGCTATAACTGTGGTTCTGAGGACCATTTTGCGAACAAGTGTTCGAAGCCCAAAAGTTGTTGCTATTGCAAGAGCTTGGAACATTTTATACATATGTGCCCCATACTGCAAGGCAGTAAGGAGGGAAAGTTAAACGTGGCTCAAGCCCCTGGAAACACATCTCGTGGCCAAGGTATTTCTCATTCCATTCTTGATGGTATTATTTTATTTCATGATCAACCTATTAGAGTTCTCTTTGATACGGGTGCATCCCATTCTTTTATATCAAAGGAACTTGTCGACACTTTCTCTTTAAATGTTGATGCTTTAATGACTTCCTTGAGAATTGCGAATCCTGTTGGTGGATCCGCAACTCTTAGTTTGCTTTGTAAAAATGTGGAGATTATTTTATGTGATTTTCCATTCCTAGCTGATTTGCATGTTATGCGTTACCTAGGCTTTGGAATGATTTTGGGAATGGATTGGCTTAATCGTTATGATGCTCATATCCTATGTCCTGAGCGGACTATTTATCTCCGACATCCGCAATCTGTAAATCAGATTTCTATTATTCTTAAAGATTCGGATTCTACGTTGACTGCATCTTTATATTCTTTAAATCCTCATGATGATGATGATGATGATGATGATGAGGAAGATGTCATTTCTCGAGTTCACGTCGTTCGTGAATTTTCCGACATATTTGAGCCCGTTTTAGGTTTACCACATAAACTAGCAATTGAGTTCAGAATTAATCTTACCTCTGAAGCTCTACCTATTACTCGTCCTCCTTATCGCATGTCTAATAAGGAAAATGAGGAGATGCGCAAACAATTATCTGAATTGGTGACGAAGCAATTTATTCGCTCTAGCTCCTTGCCTTGGGGAGCTTCGGCTATTTTCGTGAAGAAATCCGACGGTACGCTTAGGCTTTGCGTTGACTATCGCAAGCTTAACGATCTGACTATTAAAAATAAATATCCTTTACCTCGGATTGACGATCTGTTTGATCAGCTTAGCGGAGCTAAGGTCTTTTCACAGTTGGACTTGGCTACCGGTTTTCGTCAGCTTCGTATTGCTGAGGATAATATTCCTTTGACATCGTTCCGTACTCGTTATGGATCTTATGAATGGCTTGTTATGCCATTTGGTTTAACGAATGCTCCGGCTTACTTCGTTGACCTTATGGATCAAGTTTTCAAGGCTTTTCTTGATCGGTTTGTTCTCATCTTCGTTGATGATATCCTTGTGTACTCTAAAACCGAGGAGGAGCATGAAAAGCATCTTCGGATTTTATTGGAAACTCTTAGGAGTAATCAATTAAAGGCAAAATTTTCTAAATGCCACTTTTGGCAATCTCGTGTGAAGTTTCTCGGTCATATTATTTCCAAATCCGGAATTTACGTGGATCCTTCAAAGATTGAAGCGATTCAAGATTGGAAGAGACCGGAGAGTGTGACAGAGATTCGTAGTTTTCTCGTATTGGCGGGTTATTACCGTCGTTTCATTAAAGACTTTTCTAAGATTGTCGTGCCTCTTACTGGCTTGACTAAGAAGGGAGTTAAATACATTTGGTCGGACAAATGTGAAGCCTCTTTTCAGAAATTGAAAGAACTCCTTTCCGATGCTCATATTCTTGTTATTCCCGAAGGGAATCATGATTTTGTTGTTTATACTGATGCTAGTCACGTTGGTTTGGGTGCCATTCTTATGCAAAAAGAACGTGTTATTGCTTATGCTTCTAGGCAATTGAAGCCGGCCGAGACTAGATATGCCACACATAATTTAGAACTCGCGGCTATTGTTTTCGCCCTTCGAAATTGGCGTCATTATCTATTGGGAGAGAAATTTATTCTTTACACGGATCATAAGTCTTTGAAATATTTATTTTCTCGAAAGGAACTTAATTTACGTCAACAGCGTTGGCTCGAGTTCCTTGCACCTTATGATCTTGATATTCTTTATACCCCCGGTAAGGGTAATCGTGTCGCCGATGCTCTTAGTCGTAAACAACAAGCAATTGTTTCTATGATGATATCCGAATGGAACGATCTCGAGATTTTATCCACTTGTGAGATTCGGGAGCGCGTATCCGATTTATGCTCATCACTTGTTTTATGTAGCTTTGAGGCTCATCCTTCTCTTTTAGACTGCATTCTTGAAGCTCAAGGGCTAAATCCTGAATCGGCTCTTCTTGGCCAAAATGTTAAGGATAAAATTGATATTGAAGGTTTGAAAGACTTTGATATTGATTCTCGTGGCGGCATTCGAAAATTTGGTAGACTTATCGTACCAAATATTGGAGATCTTCGTAAAGATATTTTAGAAGAGTCCCATCGTTCTAAATTCACCATTCATCCCGGTAGTAGAAAAATGTACGCTGATATAAAGCGACTTTATTATTGGGAGGGAATGAAATCTGATATTGCTAACTTTGTTAAGTGTTGCATGACTTGCCAACTTGTCAAGGCCGAACATCAAAGGCCTGGTGGGTTATTGCAACCTTTAGAAATTCTAATTTGGAAGTGGGACCAAATTTCCATGGATTTTATAGATGATCTTCCACGTTCTCGTTCGGGTCATGATAGCTTATGGGTGATTGTTGATAGACTTACTAAATCCACCCATTTTATTCCCGTTCGGTCTAACCGAACCGTTCCCTTTTGGCCAAACTCTTTATCAAAGAAATTGTTAAATTGCATGGAGTTCCTACTTCTATTGTTAGCGATCGAGATCCATTGTTTACTAGTGGGTTTTGGAAGAGTCTTCAAAAAGCTTTAGGAACGAAGCTTAATTTTAGCACTGCTTATCACCCCCAGTCCGATGGACAAACCGAGCGTGTGAATCAAACTCTTGAAGATCTTCTTCGTGCTTGTGTGCTCGATTTTGGTGGAAGTTGGGAAGATCATATTTCACTTTTTGAATTTTCCTATAATAATAGCTTCCAATCTAGTATTGGTATGGCACCTTTCGAGGCACTCTATGGAAGCCCATGCCGATCTCCTTCTTGTTGGCTTGAGGCCGGTGAGAAGTTGGTTTTAGGTCCTGATTTTATTCGTGATTCCACAGAGAAAATTGAACTTATTCGACATAGGATGAAAGAAGCCCAGAGTAGACAAAAATCCTATGTCTATAGTCGAAGAAGGAAGTTAGAATTTTCTGTGGGAGATTCTGTTTTAATTCATGTTTCACCTATGAAAGGTGTTGTACGTTTCAGTCGATCGGGAAAGTTAGCACCCCGATATATTGGGCCATTTCCTATCACTGAATGTATTGGTTCTATGGCTTATCGCCTTGCATTACCGTCTCAGTTTTCTGCTATGCATGACGTGTTTCATGTTTCTCAATTACGGAAATGCCTACGAGATTCCGATTCTATTCATGAGCCTGGTGTTGTGGAAGAAATTGAAGTTTTGCCGAATTTAACTTACGAGCAGCATCCTATTCGAATTATTGCTTCGGAGGTCAAACGACTTCGAAATAAAGATGTTCCGCTTGTGAAGGTTCAATGGTCCTCAAATCCAAAGGATTTCTCTTGGGAATCCAGAGAATTCATCGAGCGAACAAATCCGTACTTGCTTACTCCTGCTCTTTGAGGTGAACTTCCTATTTCAAATTTCTTTTGTGTTAATATGCTTCTATGGTTGTTACTTTTTATTTTCATCTCATATATTGCGAGGACGCAATTTCTTTAAGGAGGGGAGTCTGTAACAACCCGCATATTTATCGATTTTATATTTAAATATTTTATTTGAATATTTTGTCCTTAATCGGATATTGGTCCAAAAAGCTACTTTTTGCAAACGGTCAAATTAGGACTCGATACCACTTCCATTGAGTTCGAAATGTCGTTTACAACTTTTTTAAGTATAAACATTGATAGGTTTGGAGTTAGTGGAATTTCACTTACTTTTCCCGCTTTGGACTTTGGGTTAGATTAGCCATTATAACTCAAACCCACTTCTCTCCTTCTCCTCACTCTTCATAAATTCCTACCAAACACAAACTTTAACATTAATGGTGAGTGGAAAGGGAAATTAGAAACTCCAAGCCTAGGTTTCAACTCCAACTCCATCATTCAACTCCAAATTCAAGGAAAAGCATTGGATTCAAGCTTGTAGTTGCTTCTCCATTCACCTTCAAGCTTTAGCTTCATAATTTGGTGAAAAGGTGATATTTTTATCTCACAATTCTAGCCTATAACTATATTGGACTATTGGGAATGATTCCCCATCACTTTAGCATGTACATTTGCATTTGGTTTGGATTGGATTGGCGAAAAAATCCAACTTTTAGTGTTTTTGGTGAAATTCTGCACTTAGGTCGTTCTGCCTATGCTAGGTCGTTTGCGTGGAAAAGTCTCGGCCTTCAAATAGCCCGTTTCTGGCCTTAAATCGTTCTACAGCCTTAGGTCGCTCGGCACTAGGTCGTAGGTCGTTTAGCCATGAAATTTCGCCTCGGAGTTAGGTCACAAGGTCGCTGGATCGTAGGTCGTTAGGCTTAGGTCGTTAAGTCGTTCCCTCTGTTGGAAACGTCTCCTCGGTCTTAGGTCGTTAGACCTTAGGTCGGCCCCCCTAGGTCATTAGACCCTGAGTTGTTCCGCCTTCAATTAGCTCGCACACCTCTTTAGGTCGCATACTCCTTTAGGTCGCATGACCCCCATCCCTTTAGGTCGTTGGAACTTATTTTCCTTAGGTCGTTGGACCCTATTTCCTTTAGGTCGTATGACCCATTAGGTCGTGTACATTTTAGGTCGCGTGTTTCACTAGGCCATTAGGCCTTTACCTCGTTAGGTCGTAGGTCGCTCGACCTTATTACCTTGTTAGGTCGCGAGTCCCTTAAGTCGTTCGCCTCGGAATTAGGTCGTTGGGCTTTAGGTCGTAGGTCGCTCGACCATGCTTATTTCGTTAAGTCGCTCGGCCTTTGTACCTTTAGGTCGTTTCCCCACTAGGTCGCGTGACCTTGTTTTAGACCGTGGGTCGTTAGGTCGCTTGACCTGTTTGCTTTCACTAGGTCGTACAGTAGTTAGGTTGTTCACGACCTTATTCCTCTCGGCCACGTTTGGGTTGCTTAACCCCTTTAGGTCGCTAGGTCGTATGACCTTAGGTCGTTAGGTCCTATGGCTTTTAGGTCGCTTCCACGCTAAGTCGCTCGCCTCTTAGGTCGTAACACTTTGGTCGCTCGCCTCTTAAACTGATAGGTCGCATGACCTTTATACTTTTAGGTCCCTTGAGGGTTAAACCGTTAGGTCGCTCGAGTGATAAACCCCTTAGGTCGCGTGCCGTTGGGTCGTTCCACCTTGACCCTGCTTAAGCCCATTAGGTCGTAGGTCACTGGACATTAGGTCGCTAGGCTTTCAACCTTAGGCCGTTCTATTTAGGTCGCTCGACCGTGATAATGATAGGTCGTGAGCTTCTTAAGTCGCTCGATCCTATCATCCCTTAGGTCTTCACTAGGTCGTACCGTTTTGGACGGGGCGGTGCCCCATACCCCATTGGGGGCGCTGCCCCCTGGACCCCCCCCTCCGTAGGGGATCTTATCTGAAAAACTCTTTCAACAAAATGATTTCAACTCTATTTTCAATAACAAAGCTCTTTTCTTAAACCGTTTCCCAATCTACTAGTATATACAAACCTTTTCCTTAAAACCTTTTGTGACACTTTTCTAGTGAAGATCTACAGCTTGTTCGTAAATATTTAAGTTAAGCAAGTGGTTATGGGACATGAAGCTAAACTCATATATTTACTGGCTTGGTGAGATTGACACTACTTGATGATTAAGACGATCATTTTTGTGTTTTAGACTAGCAACTGCGATGTCTCTTTGTCTGAGAGGGAGAATAGACCCCGCTCTTGTGATGTTTCGCCATCGCATTTGTGTGATGTTTCGCCATCACATATGTGGGGTAGCGTCCCACGGTCTTTGGGCCATTCGTGTGTCAAAATTAATGGCTTGCAACCATGAGATAGCGTCTCGCTTTGTGTTACACGTGTAGGTGAGTTTTCATGCTCCCATTTTGTGAGTTTTCATGCTCCTATATTGTGATTTCTGGATTTCTTGTGTAGTCTTCTGGAATTTGTGCTTCACCTATTTTCATTACTTTCATTGTTATGATTTTCCAGTTTTTATGTTTTGGTGAATTTGTGTGTCATCACCTTTTTTAGGTGAATTTGGATCTTTTAGAAGATTCTTTTGATATTGTTTGATCTCTTGATGATCTTCATTTACATGCTTACCATAGTATGTCTTTATGGTTACTATATGTTCTTTCCATATCTATTGTTTTATATCATGTTACCTGATATTTATAGCTAGATTGATCCATTTATTATTTTCTTATAAATAATACTCGGGTCAGACCGAGATGTTACAGGTGCTTCTGCTTGACTTCTCCCCTAGGGGTTTACTACTCTGACTTTTGGTTGACCATTTAGATTAGCAGTTTTTGTCGTTTACACTTGAGATATAGACTCATAGATGTATTCTTTTGTATAGCACGTGTTTCTATTCTTTTGTGTATGAGGTCCTTTCATGACCACTACTCTGATGTACACTTTCATGTGTTAGTTATATATTCATATCTTTTTCCGCCTTTGTGATATGGATGTCTGTGACTGATTGTGTTATGTTTATTTCTATATTTGTTTCCGAAGATTTATTTATAGCCACTGTGTGATAGCTTTGAGTTTGTATCAGTATATCGGACTTCCTCCTTAAATGAAATGCATGCTATACTATCTGACATATCGGTGCTCGCACAAAGAAGTTACATGGATGGTCGCTCCTCAACAGCCTTATTCTCCGCGCTAGTTGACAGCATTACTCCGTAGTGTTCTTGGCTAGCGTGGGTTTTAAGGTGGGGCGTCACATTTATTCACTGCTAGCAATATGAGAGTCATTCATGGCATGCACTATCATCATCTGATATTCTCGGTTTTTCACAATTCATGCAGTCGAAAGTGATATAACTGCTGTAATTTCTGAAACTGTTTCAACGGAGATTGTTTTGGAAAGATTATCTTTCAACAAAAGTTTCGTTATTCTGGAAATATTATATGCAGGGTCTAGTCTAAAAAAACAGAGGTTTTGTATCTTGTTACACTTGTTATAGTAACTGTTGAAGTTGACAAAGGACCGCCTTATGCATATTCATGATGTTATATGCATTTCTATTAATTGTGTTTATTGGACATACAAACACAAAATGCTCAAATACACTTTTAGTAATTTTCTTGAACTCTTGCCCTTTTATGTTTTCCTAATTTCATTTGAGTTACTATTAGCAGTTAAATTTCCAAGAGACTGGACCTCTAAGTTTCAACCGTCCTTTTTACTGCATGTTTGTCTCTATGCAGCTGTGGGTGCGTGTTTTGATGTGAGTGTATATGTATGCGTGTATATACATGCACATACCTCTATGTCTTTTCCCATTTGATTCTCACACGCTTGATCATATTATTTTTATGGCATGTTAACATGCACTGTCATGAACAACTGTAATGTGAGATACATGTTAACGTGCGCTGTCATCAATGGTATTACTTCATTTTTACACTTGTTATACTGGTCTTGGATTATTATTCCATATTCATGCTTGGTGTACTACTTGTAGCTATTCGATCTTCCACATTGCAGTTACATGTATGCTTCACACGTATTTGCTTCACACAAATGCACACACATATAATTTCATTTTTCATCTCAGTACACCTTATGGTTCATCACTTCACCAACTGTCGGTCTTAGAGTCGAGTTTTCTTCAATGCATTTCTCTGCAATCTTCATCATAACTCCGACTTCCTTTTCATCATATTTTTTTCCCAGCTTAACATCAATCATTTTTCCTATTTCTACTACTCCATGTGAGTTCAGCTTCAACTGAGGTCTCATCATAGTCATCAACAACTATGAGTTCTTTGGCGAAAATGGCTCAAGTCTAGTAATAAGCTCTAAAACTAGCACCCTAAAACTATACACATCACTTTTCTTTGAAGCCAAACCCAATCGAAAGTAACTCGGGTCTGTATAACCTGGAAATCCCATCATCATGTTATTATGGTTAACTGAACGAGAAACCATGTCAGAGAATCCCAACTGTGCAGATCCAAAATCACATAGTCTAGACTCAGGCTATAACCGAGCCGCCATGACTCAGTTATAACTGAGTCCAAGACTCAGTTTACCGAGTCTAAGACTGAGTCTATAACTGAGCCTAGACTCGGTTAAAACTGAGTCGCCATGACTCACTTAAAACTGAGTCTAAGAATCAGTTTGCTGACTCTAAGACTCGGTCAAAAACATCGTCGAGACTCAGTTTCAACTTCATATCAGTAATCATGTTCATTAATATGTTGTATTCATATTTAGTTGCAGTACATGCTTGCTAATACAAATAATTATTTTTGTATGGACAGACTTGGAGAATAGAAAGTGGAGACTGAAGATTGAAGCAGTGAAGCTGACTGTGTAGTTGTTGACACTTGACATGTTGTATTAATGTAATGTAATAACTATAAACTATTTATAAATGAAGTTACTATGAAATGAGTGACTGTGTGGGAACCTAAGTAACCAAATATGTAAGGGTGGATTGGTAGTGATAATATGTATTGTAGCTGAATGTATTTCTGTTTTAGAATGTAACTGAATGTATTTCAGTAATTTATTGTATAATATGCATCATTGCATTGTAATTGAATGTATTTCTATAATGTATTGTATAATATGCATCATTGCATTGGGTATTAGATATGAACTACTACTATATGTGTGTGATTATATAAATTGATTGTATATGTGCAGTATCTAGTTGAAAAATGGGTGCAGATTAATTGTCAACTTAGGCACGGCTAAAAGCTGTATCTAATGAACAAGGCAATGGCTCAATACAATACGCCTTTAAGCCATATCTATGGTGTCAGGTAGATGCTACTTAAAGCCGTATCTAATGGTCAAATTAGATACGGCTTTAAGCCGTATCTATGATGTCAATTAGCTACGGCTTCACGCCGTATCTTATTGACCACTTAGATACGGATATGAGCCGTATCTGATTTAACCATTAGATACGGCTTAAAGCCGTATCTAACAATTAACGACGCCATATTTTGATACGGCTTATAGCCATGTCTAAGTTAATTAGATATGGCTTTTAGCCGTTTCTAATTATGTTTTATGGCGTAGTGACATGTACCGTGGACCTCGCCGGGATCCCCTACAGCACAAGACCGGCCTTATCCCTAACCTGGATAGAACCGAATATGTTATCACCCCGGGTGTTCCCACCCTTAAAAATCAAGCGCTCGCTTTTCCATGCACACCATATATATATATATATATATATATATATTAGAGTTTATTTAGAAAGGTGATAATATACCCTAATTGGGTGCGACCCACTTAGCCTTGCTGCATCTCCCCTGATTTTCAATCATTCTGGTTGATGAGGGTTGTGGCTACGATTACCTTTCAGGAACAATTTCACTTAGAATGCTCATCGTCTATAATGACGATGTTCTGATAGCATTCATCCATACAAGTTGTCCTAGGTCTGGACAAACCGTATCAGCGTCTTCACTATCTTCACGATATCCATTCATAACGTCCAAATCAGATCGAAGTCGGTTTCCGATAATTAAATTTGATCTTGGTCTCTTCGAAACGATTAACGAAATTGGCCAATATTGATCGGTTATTTAACTATCAAATAACATCCATAAGCAGTCGCTAGGCCATTGTTTATAATCCTATAAAACATTCATTTCAAAATATTTTTACAAATATATATTCAAATCTCTTTCTAGTTTATCAATATTTGAAAACGAATTCAACACTTATCCGTATCAGGATATTCCAATCCGTATATCACTTCTACACTTAGTGGAATATTTCCAACTTTGATTTATTATCCCTTACTTAGAAAAATATCACGATATAAATCTTTCTTTGCCAATATTTCTAAAAAAACCTTTCATTTCCACACACAGTAAAATATTTAATCGCCTTTTTCCAAAATCAATCCACATATCAATACTTACGAATTCCTCATCTTATGTCCTATATTTTCCAGGATTTATATTAAATTCTTTTACATCTTCCAAAATCGATTATACTCACTTATAATCTCGTTTATTCATTGGCAACTTCTAAAATCACATCGTTTTTCACATCTCGAGAAAGTCTATAAATAAATTAAATCATTTTCAAAACTCTATATCAAAGAATAGTAATTTATTTCAAAACATGTTGAAGTAATTTATTTGAAAATTTAAAAAAAAAACATTTTAAATAAAACACCAAAACTCATTTCCAACTCATTTTAATATAAACTAATCGGTCTACAAAACTGATTATTAATTTTGATTTTATTTAAATTAATATTCGGTATTTGAAAAATGCACTTCTGAAATATTCCAATAATAACTAATTTTTAATTATATAGTTTAATAAATAAATTTTCCTTTTAATACGAAACTTAGTTTTCTTATAAAAAAATAATTTTCTTCAAAAAGCCGAATACGCAATTTAACTTATAAATCTATCATGATTTATAACACATTGATTCCATTCCGAGTCCTAACTGTTTTATCTTTTCATAATAGAGTCCATTATTTATCCCAAACCCTATTTTCATATCTCGATATAAATTCACACTGTGGAATTTTATTCTAATTTGTCAACAATTATCATTTCCCTTATTTATAAACACCGTTTATAAATTTTATAACTCCTTTGGGTTTTACTTGTTTATAAAACTAATTCCGTTTATAAAATCTTATTTTTTTAATAAATACTTTCCTTAATAATTTCCATATATATCACCAATCTATTTAAATTATCGAGTTCAACTCCTTTTCATATTTTCCAAAATATCACTTAAAAATTCCACTGTTAAAATCCTAAATATAATTAATATTTTTCTTAAATTCTAATTAAAACATTCTACGAATAGTTAAGTCCAATTCCAAATCAAAATTTTATTTTATCTAATTAATCTCTTATAAAATAACCAAATTTCTATGTAGTATTTTTATATTCAAAATCTCCTTTTAGTTACTTCAAAATTTCAAAAATAATATTTATGGTATTAAAAATACCAAAATTAAGGCCAGTGCTACTATAACATCCAATAATTAATCACAACAATAATTTAGCACAGATTATTCTAACACATCATATATTTCTATATATGAAAAACAATCAATATAAGTTTTTGAGGAATCCAATTGGATTTTTCCAACCTGTTTCCCTACATCCACAGATGTTAATACAATATAAAAGTACCAATCCCACTTCGATGGGGATATCTTAGTATATAGGGTCATCCGCTATTATGCGTAGCGCATAGGGTCTCATCCGCTAAAATATGCGGGAACATCAATCCAACTACTAATATATATACTACTATATATATAATATAACATCATTCAATAGATTTTTTTTTATAAATTCCACCAAGTATCCAATAATGAATTTTAATTATTGAAAATTTAATCTAGCAATCTAAATGAGTGAGAATTTCTCACCATGATTTTCAAATTGCAATCCATCCCAATTTATATTTTTTGAACAGATTCTGTTCGGTTTAAACCTCATATGAAAGTTTTATATGGATTAATGAACTTCGAAATAATTTAATTTATAATTAACTTAAATTTAGAATTTTGTTTTTAAATAAAATTACCTTACTAACAAGATAACCCTTCTCCCTAATTGAACTCCTGCTTCTGTGCGTACCTTGCACGCAGACATCAAACCGTGACTTGCCTACATCCCTCACCCTCAACATCAACTACAACTGCTCTCCCCACTACACATCACAACACTCTCCCTTCGACCAACTCGCGCACGACACCCAGCAAAAAACCCCAAGCAATTAGAGCCGTTGATCACTCAAACTCAAATCAAGGCCATCCTCTACCACTTCTCCCTCGCGTGAAATTCCCTCCTTCGCAAACGACCTCTCCCTCGCTCGAACGCCTGTATGCTCAACATCCAATACTAGAGCCATCGCCTACACAAGAACTCCACAATGTTGTGCTGCCTGCTCGAGCGTCGCGACTGCGCCCATAATCTCGCGCGTCGTTCTAACTTTCGATCGCCGCCTGCCTTAGCTTCACCTTCACCGCCTTCACGCTACCACTCTATCGCCGTAGCAGCCTCGCATGCCCCCATTTCACCCACAAGATCCACACACACTTCCCTATAATATCGATCGCGGCCCTTCTCCCCAACAAGCGGCTATGAGTTGCTCGAGATCAGAGATGAACACGACTCGATCGCGATTCATTCTTTTTTATACGATTAACGTTGAATGAGATTTTCGTGGAGATGATATGATTTGAATTTGGTTTCGTTTTTTCTTTTTCTTTTTATCTTCAGTTTTGATTCCGATTTATGGTTATCTAATTTGAATTCGTGAAAAAAGGAAGAAAAGATAAGATACGTGATTTAAATCGGGGCAAGCGCCTCGAGCACTTTTCTTGGTCGGCTGATAGAGATTGACCTTTGATTTGATTTGATATATTTTAATATTGAACATATCTTGTATTGTCTACTGTGAAATCTCGGTCTCCTATTGGGGCATGCCGCTTGGCGTTTCTAATGTTATACTGCTATTTCAAACCCAATGGAACAAGTTTCAAAGCTCAATTCGATCATATGGAGAAGATAGCTTTTTGGACCCAATTGTTATATTAAATTTCGATATTAATCTCAATGTGTTTCTATGCCGTACAATCAAACGATAACTCCAAACACTATGAAATTTGGAACCCGGCAATAATACACTTTTACGGTTCCAATGGAACTAGTTTCATCGAATTCTGAGACTGTGTCTTGAATCGCTATTTTAACGCATCGATTAAATCAATGATTTCCAATATTTACGGAATCGCTCAAAATTTCAGTTTTAAAAATCTTACTAACTAATTTCTCTTTCAAATAGAACTTATACCAACATTTGAAATCTTTTCAATTCATAAACAACTCCAAATATTTAACTATTTTCAATTATAAATTCAGCAATTAAATTTATTCAGTAAATCGCTATATTTGGAATTTAAATTCATTTTAAAATTTTCAACCAACATCTTCATATTCAAAAATAAAATTTTATCCCAAATCCATATTTAAAACTACTTAAATATTCAAAATCAAATGGTGAAAAATCTGGGTCGTTACCTTCCTCCCCCTTAAAAGGATTTCATTCCCGAAATTCCTACGGCAGGAAAAATGCTCCAAACCCATTAACTTATCAAAACCCACTTAGTTGAAACTTGATATTTCACTTTTCTTCTAGCAACCTATTATTCTGTATCCTTTGAGTTGATAATAATTCACTCATGTTCAACCCAAATGGTATGAAAGAGCGAATAACTTGGCTAATGAAGAAGAAAGAGGTAGAAGAAAATAGAACGACATCATAGAATCTCACAAATGTAGCGAAACAAAATATAATATATAATAATAGATTTTCATACAAATGAATCTAACAATCAATCAGGATAGTTTAATAACTTGTCCCTACATAGGGGGAATAGAAATCAAGTACGAAAATACGTCTTATCATCTAGCTCGTCTCTTGAGCTCCATTGCATCCTATCCTGAAACTATAATACTCGGTCTGAACCGAGCATTATAATAAAATAACATCCGAGTCAGTTTGGAAAACCAGCGTGATAAACACACTCAATTTAAATTATTAACTTTTATCATAGTCCTTTGAAAACAAAGGTATCTCGTAAGACCACGTCACACATAAACATGACAGGTTTTTTCCTTACGATAACCAAAACAATTTTTATCAAATCATCTGATACTATAATAGTGTCTATAGAAAGTAATAGAAATTAGCTAAAATGCTTGCACCTCATGTTTTAGCATAGTTGGGCACAATCAAAACCGTGCGGCGCTTATTGGAGAATGGATTCCATACAATGACTAGGCACTGGGGTACCACCTTTCACGGTACACTTCTAGAAAAAATGTACCGAGGATCTCGTCGGGATCTCGTACAACACAAGACCGACTCTATCCCTAACCTGGATAGAACCGAATATGTTATTACCCCAAGTGTTCCCGCCCTTAAAAATCGAGCGCTCACTTTTCCATGCACAACCATATCCGTAATTTTTATATATATATTTCCGAGGGTATCTAGAAAGGTTATAACATACCCTAATTGGATGCGACCCACTTAGCCTTGCTGCATCTCCCCTGATTTTTAGTCATTACGGTTGATGAGGCTTGAAGCTACGATTACCTTTCAAGAACAATTTCACTTAGAATGCTTATCATCCTCTAATGACGACGTTTTAATAGCATTCATCTATACAAGTTGTCTTGGGTCTGGACAAACCGAATCACCATCTTTATCATCTTCACGGTATTCATTCGTAACGTTCAAACTGGATCGAAGTGGTTTTCGGATAATTAAATCCGATCTCGGTCTCTTCGAAATGATTAACGAAATTGGCCAATATTGATAGTCGGTTATTTAACTATCAATAAAGCATCATAAGTAGACATCATGCCTTATTATACATTTTCTAAAAATATTCTTTTCAAAATAACTTTACAAGGTATATATTCCAATTCCTTCCCATATTTGAAAAGAATTTTCAAATACTTAAATCCATAACAGGATATTCCCAATTCATTTCAACACCTAGAATATTTCCAAATTTCCATTTCAATACTTAGGAAAATATTATAAGTCTTATTTTCCAAAATCATTTCAACTATCAACGCTTTAGGGAATATTTCGTGACTTATCTTATAAGTCTACGGAATCATTTAACAAATCCCCTTTTACAATTTCCAAAATCCAGTATACTTACTTATAACCCCAATCAATAATTTATACCTTCTTTTATGAATTCAGATTTTATTTTCGAAGTTCCCATAATCAACGATTTAAAATCCATTTCCTCTAATTTCCTTATAATATTCCTCTCTCCAAAATCTTATCCTTTTATAAGCCCCATTTACGAATCTCGGGAGAATTTATAATAAAATTTTCAATCGCTTCAAAACACTTTATATATATATAATAAGTATTTAGAAGAATAATAATTTGTTTTTTTAAACATATTCAAATAATTGTTTAAGATATCGAGAACACTTTTATAAACATCAATAGCTCATTTTTAGATAAACAAATCAATTTTCAAAGCTGTTTTTAAAAATTAGAATTTACTAAACAAATACTTAATATTTGAAATCTACTTGCCGAAATATTTCAATCCTAACTATTTTAAAATTTCATAGTTTTAAATAATGAAATTTTCCCTTTTAAAAAAAAACTTAACTTCTTAGAATTTAGAAACATACAAATATATATTTTTTAAACCTCCATAACCAATTTAATTTACAAATTCCTCTCAAATCTCACCACATTACATCCATTCCGATCTCCTTAGCCATTTTCACTTGTGAAAAATAGTATCCACTATTTTTCACACCCTATTTCCATATTCTAATATAAATTCTCCTTGTAAATTTATATTCCCAATCTATCATCTGATATCGATTTTCCTTATTTATAAAAATCATTTATAAATTATATAACTCTTTTGAGTTTCACCTTTTATAAAACTAATCTCGTTTATAAAATTCCATTTTTATAAATCCATTCCTTTATAAATTCCATTTATTTTTTCGAATCTATTTTATTTTTGACTTCAACTCCTTTTAATATTTTCAGAATATCCTTTATAAATTCTTTTATATAATTCATTTTTAAAAATCTCTATCTTAAACGGTTTACGAATAGCTAAGTATAACTAAAACATATATTTATTATTATTTTTCCCCAACTCAATTTCCTTTAAAATAACCTAAATTCCAATATAAATATTTTTAAATTGAAAATTCCTTTTTATTCCTTCAAATTTCAAAAAAAAATTATGGTATTTAAACTACCAAAATTCAGGCTAGTGCCACAATAGCATCCAACAATTCAAATCACCACAATAATCTATAATAAATTATTCTATACAAACCATATATCACGATATATGAAATTAAATTCAACATTTTAGGAATCCAGTTGGATCCCCCTAACCTGTTTTCCTGCATCCACAGATGTTAATACAACATAAAAATATCAATCCCACTTTGAGGGGGATATCACGATATATAGAGTCATCCGCTGTTATGCGGGGCGCATAAGGTCTCATCCGCTATAATGTGTGGGAATATCACTCCAACTGCTGATATATTTACTACTATATATATTATATGTAACAACCCTAGTATTGGAGATTACTGATGATATTAAATTATAACGATAGTTATAATTTAATATGGTAAATAGAATATAATGGAGAAATAAATTTGGTTTAAATTTTTAATTTTTAATAAACAATGTATTTGAGAATAAATATTGGGCTTGAAATTTGATTGTTTGGAGTTTTGGTTAAATAAAATGGAAAAAATTGGAATTTTGGTAAATTTGAGTTAACAAATTTACCAAGTAATGTAATTCAACCTTGTTGAAATAAATCCAAATTAATGGAAATAATGTTTTAAAAACTTTATTAAGGTTTTGGAGTGAAATTAATCATTTATTGTATTTTAATTAAGTTAATGTGATAATATTGGTAATTATTGCCAATATTATCCTTTTATTGAGTATAAGAGGAAAAATATGAAGAAAAGTTGTCTTTTATTAAAATAAAAGATGAAATATTGTGTGAAAATATTATTTTGTTTTTTTAAAAGCGTTAGAATGATTTATTACAATTTATTTGACTAAAAGAATAATTTTTGATCAAGTTATACTTTAAAAATAGTGTTTTTACACTAAAATTTGTGTAGATTATAAAACATTGTTTAAAAAATAGCCTTTATTGCTAAAATTAAGTTTATTTTATTCTAATAACAAGTTCATTTTCATAACAAATAATTGTATACATTTTATTTAACTTAAAAATGTTGAAAATGTGTGTATATAATGTTAAAATAAGAGAAAACATGTATATAGTTTCATATTTCTCTAAGTAATCATGCTATTAGGCTTATTTAGGTAAGAGTGGATCCATCAGCCTATCTTAGAAGCTTCTGATTTGTGAGATAGTGTCTGTACGTAGCTTTCCTTTCTCATCTTCCTTCTGAAATAAGAGTTTACAGAAGAAGAAAAAAGAAAAAAAAAGTCACGGCTTTCTCCAATTAAAACCAAAATTCACCAAATCTGTTGCAAATTAAAGGAGATAATCAATAAAAATAAGAATCTACAAGGTAATCTCTACCTAATACTATGTAAATTTCATCAAAAAGCTTTGAACTTATGACATGAATTGTTTGTAACCAATTCTTTGTCTATGCATGTTCTTGTTTCAACTTTTTCAGTTGCTGAAGCTAACAAATGAGCCTCAAAATCATCAAATTGATCCGAACCGGTGAAGTTTTCAACCCAATCTTTGCTGCATATCTAAGGTGAGGGTTCCCTCACGTTTTCTAGTTTGAATTCATGCTTTTAATGATGATTTACAGTGGTGAACTTGCTGAAAAAAAGATCATTACAGTAATATTTGTTTTGTGCTTGAAGCTGAAACGAAATTTGACATTACTTCTTTGTTTCTTAACCAATTTTGGATGTTACGGAAAGCTTGAATCATGTACTACAACTTTATTATATTAATTTTTGTGTAATTTTGAGTTTAGTAATGTCAAAATCAAAATTTTCTACTGCTATCCTGAGAGTAAAACCAATATTTGCTCTTTGCTTGAAGCTGAAACGAAATTTGACATAACTTCTTCGTTTCTTAACCGATTTTGATAATTTTGGATGTTCCGGAAAGCTTAAATCATGTTCTACAACTTTTATGCATTACATTTTCTGTAATTTTGAGGTTAGCTATGTCAAAATTAAAATTTTCTACTGCTATCCCGAGAGCAAAACCAATATTTGCTCTATGCTTGAAGCTGAAACGAAATTTGACCTAACTTCTTCGTTTTTAACCGATTTTGATAATTTTAGATGTTTCGAAAAGCTTAAATCATGTATTAAAACTTTCATATATTATATTTTCTGTAATTTTGAAGTTAGCTATGTCAAAATCAAAATTTTCTACTGCTATCCCTAGAGCAAAACTAATATTTGTTTTGTGCTTGAAGCTGAAACGAAATTTGACACGACTTCTTTGTTTCTTAACCGAATTTGATAATTTTGGATGTTCTACAAACATTTAATCATGTACTACAACTTTAGTGTATCAAGTTTTTTGAAATTTTGAGGTTCCCTATGTCAAAATCAAAATTTTCTACTGCTATCCCGAGAGCAAAACCAATATTTGCCCTTTGCTTGAAGATGAAATGAAATTTGACATAACTCATTCATTTCTTAACCAGATTTCATAGTTTTGGATGCACTGGAAAGCTTAGACAAAATCTAAAAATTTTGTGTTTTAATTTTTCTAAAATTTTGATGTTGGGTTGATCAAAATCGTGCTTGTTTGTTGCTGTCCCGAGAGCAAATGACAGCAACAACAATCACAAGTCTGAGATTTTGTTTTGGCCATAACTCGTTCATTTCTTAACCAAATTTTATAATTTTGGATATACTGGAATGCTTAGACAAAAATCTACAAATTTTATGCTTTGAGTTTTCTTAGATTTTGATGTTTGCTTGATCAAAATCGTGCTTGTTTGTTGCTGTCCCGAGAGAAAATGACGACAATAATAATCACAAGTCTGAGAATTTGTTTTGGCTATAACTCATTCATTTCTAAACCAAATTTCTTAATTTTTGATGTTCAGGAAAGCTAAGACAAAATGCTACAAGTTTCGTGTTTGTAGTTTTCTGTAATTTTGTAGTTTGCTTGATCAAAATTGAGGCGAATTAAGAGATAGAAATTCCTGTTTGGAATTAGGGTTATAAATAACTATCCAGATGTTATTTTTGTTTTGCCGATGAGATGAAGTAAGCTACTTTATCTTGATTTTATGATTTTGATATGTATTATGATGGCTTTTACTTATTGATGAGATGAGACAAGTCACGATGCCACTAGTACTCGTCAATGTGACGAGACAAGTAGGGTATTGTATTTACTCGCCGATGAGATGAGGCAGAGTATATATTTTTATGATGTTTTATTAGTATGGCACCAACTAGCGGCTAGTAAACCGTTAGGTGCGAATGTATGACATCAGACGTATGTTAACGCCTATTAGGTTCCTATCCGAGAAGTTGAGACACGTTCACGATGTTTACTAGTACTATAGACCATGAGTACTCAATTGGAGTCATCACGACGTAGTTGAGACTCCGATCATCACGAAGTTATTAACACTGGTCTTTGTGACTGGGAGTCATTATGATATTAAAAACTATAGTCATCATGATGTTCACGATATTATGTTGTTACTTGACTCCGGTCGTCACGATGTTTATGGTACCAAATATTAGTACTGGCCACGATGTAAGCACGTTTAGTTTTCCATGAAGTTTTAGATGTTTTGATTTCATCTCTTTATGAGGATGTTATTATAGCCTTGAGTGAGATGAAGGCTTACATGCATTGATAGTTTTATGGTGATTTCTAATATGATGTTTTGAACCCTCATCAAGTTCTACTATGATGGATTTATGAGGTTTTAGACTGTTTTATGATGATTATTTATATGATTCAAATCCTTGCCTATTTCACTTATATAACTACAGAAGATGAATCACAGTTAGATAACCAATTGAATTCCCTTATGAAATCATGATAAACCCATAGATGTCTCACCTTAGAAATTATTTTGATGATACTTATATCGTTCCGTTGGCAACAACGGAATGGTTCTCCCTTTTGTCTTATTACTGTTACCTTTACTAATGATAAATTCTAGCCTACCTGACCCATGTATTTATTACTCAGGTCAGACCGAGTTGCAGGTTAGGTATGGATTTAGCTCACTCCTTGGATCGGTTAGCTTGCTTTTGTTTGGACCGCTTTGTTCAAACTTGGACATTGTACATATTATTTTGTGGGATGGTTGTGTATGTATAGTTTGTAGTTCATGCTACTTATGTACGTTATATTATGTATGATGTATGGAGATGTATGTATACTTCGATATGGGTTTGCTATTATGTGACTGTTTATATTTTTTTGTATATTGCATTTATTCTGAAACGGTCCTAAACTACCATGGTATCGTATTAGTTAAAGACTAGGTGTGTCGATCATATATGAGGTAATGGAAAAAAAATCGACATACTTAGATCTTAGCTAATGCATTATCATGAGGGTCGCCCTTAACCAGACCTATTGTCTGCATTAGTAGACAGGATTACTTAGTAATTCTCTTTATTAATGTGGGTCTCGGGGTGGGGCGTCACAGGTTGGTATCAGAGTAAGATTTTAGAATGTAATGTGACATATGAAGAATAGTACATAAGATTACCCTACATAAAATATAATACATTTGTACACATCATCCCCAATCGTGATCCATTTTACCTTTTCCTTTTTTTGATTTGTGTCCCTTTTCGATTCCTTTGGGGTAAATAGAAAGGAATATGTCTGGGAATGTTAATTTAATTCCATAGTATTCCTTAATTTTTGCATTTGAATTGCTAATATATCTATCTGCCTTGTGAATGAAACTATCTTATCTTATCTTTCAGCTATGTCTAGTAGAGGTAGAGGATGCTCTTCGGCGGCGGGACCATCCAGTGGTTCTCGTCCCGAAGGTGTGTATATGTCTACCAATCAGATTCTCGAGCTTATTAGAAGCACTCAGCCTCCCATTCCAGCTCGATCTTCTCCTCTGTGCAAATTCGCATTTGCGCGCATGTGTAGCGACTTTACTCATCTTGGTGGAAAGATCTTTAAAGGCATTGAGACCATCTTAGAGGTTGAGGCATAGCTCAGTTCTTGTGAGCGCATATTTAACCGTATGGAGATATCTGGCAATCATCGCATTCTTGTCACATCGAGTGTGTTGCATAAACATGCATTGAATTGGTATGAGTTGCTTGTAGCAGAAGTTGATGAGTCTACCTTAGAGTGTGATCAGTTCGGTGAGAGATTTGAGCTTAAGTTTGTTCCTGAATCCATAAAAGCTATTCTAGCGCGACGTTTCCTTGATTTCAAACAAGGGAAGTCGACAGTTTCTGAGTATGTTGCATCTTTTGAAGCCTTATCTAAGTATGGTCTTGAGCACATTTCTACTCCATACAAGAAGAATCTTAAGTTCATCTCTGGACTTACGAAATACTCTAAGAAATCTCTTATGCTTCGTCTTGAGCTTTCATTTGAGAAACTTATGGATACGGCCCTTCAGCTTGAAGTGGTCGAGAAAGAGAAGGATAGTGATGTTGAGGGTGAGGTTCGGGGAAATCCGAACAAGAAAATTTTTTTCTACAAGTCTAGGCCTTTCCACCCTAATAAGAAGAAGCAAGGTGGATCCTCTTCTCAGTCTCCAGCTACTCCTTCAGCTGAGCCTTTTGCTTGTTTCAATTATGGTTCGCCTGAGCATCCTATGAGAGAGTGTCCTAAGCCTAAGAGATGCCTTTATTATAAGAATGAGGGACATTTGATTTCAGCTTGTCCTAAGAGGGAGAAGAGTTCTCATCAGGGTCACCTTAATGTAGCTACCACTTCTGGAGATACTTCTCAGTCTCGAGGTATATTCTCTTCCATTTTAGAGGGTTCTATTGTATGTCATGATCGTTCTATTCGAGTGCTCATCAATACGGGTGCTTCTCATTCATTCATATCGAAGGAACCCATCGATGCTTTACAGTTAAATGCTTCTTGCATGCTTACTTCTTTACGGATTGTGTATCCTATCGAGGGATCTGTAACCCTTAGTATTCTTTGTGATGATGTTAAGATTATGATTTGTGGTTTTTCTTTTCGTGCGAATCTGCACGTGATTTCTTCTCTTGGATTTGATATCATTCTTGGTATGGACTGGTTAGTTAAATACGATGCCAGGATTCTTTGTTTGGAGAGAGTTTTATATCTTCGTCATCCTAATTCTCCTACTCGGTTGTCTCTTTTGCTTCATGAGTCCGATCATGATTTCGTGGCTTCTATATTTGCTCTTGATTCTCGAGATGATGATGATAATGTGTCTTGGATTACTATTGTTCTTGACTTTCCAGACTTATTTGAGCCTGTTTCGAGATTACCACCCAAGCGGGCTATTGAGTTCCACATCGACCTTATTCCAGGCGCAAAGCCAGTTAGTCGTCTTCCCACGAGGATGTCTACTAAAGAGAATGAGGAACTCAAGAAGCAACTCCTAGATCTTGAAGCCAAGCATTTCATTTGATTTATTTCTTCACCGTAGGGAGCCGTAGTGGTATTCGTGAGGAAGTCTGATGGGACTCTTAGGCTATGCGTCGATTATCGCAAGCTTAATGAGTTGACCATCAAGAACTGTTATCCATTGCTTAGGATTGACGATATGTTCGATCAATTGAGTGGCGCTAAGGTCTTCTCACAGCTTGAAATTGCCACGGGATTTCACCAGCTCCATGTTGCGGAAGACAACATTCCACTTACAGCTTTCCGCACTCTCTGTGGTTCATATGAGTGGCTCGTTATGCCGTTCAGTTTGATGAACGCCCCTGCTTATTTCGTCGACCTTATGAATCGAGTATTCCGAGAATATCTCGATAAGTTTGTTCATGTTTTCATCGACGACATTCTTGTATATGTTAAGTCTGAAGCGGACCATACTCGACATCTTAAAATTGTTTTGAGTACTCTTCGACAGCATTAACTCAAAGCAAAGCTTTCTAAGTGTCATTTCTGGGAAAAGCAAGTTAAGTTCTTAGGCCACATTGTTTCTTCCGAAGACATTTCGGTCGATCCTTTTAAGATCGAAGCCATCCAGAATTGGAAGAGGCCTGAGAATGTTCATGAGATTCGTAGCTTTCTGGGTTTGGCGGGTTATTACTGTCGATTCATTAAAGACTTTTCCTGTATTGTGCTTTCCCTTACTAGCCTTACGAAGAAAGGTGTTTTCTATATATGGTCAGATAAGTGTGAGGCTTCCTTTCAAAGATTGAAGGAGCTTCTCACTAATGCTCCTACTCTTGTGGTTCTCGAAGGGAATCTGGTCTTATTGTCTGTACCGATGCTATTCATAGTGGCCTCGGTGCTATTCTTATGCAGAAGGATAGGGTAGTTGCCTATGCTTCAAGGTAATTACATCCGAGTGAAGTTCGGTACACTACCCATGATTTAGAGCTTGCTGCCAGTCTTTGCTTTGAAGATGTGACATCATTATTTGTTGGGAGAGCACTTTACCCTCTTTACTGATCACAAGTCACTCAAGTACTTGTTCACCCAGAAGGAGCTCAATATGTGACAGCAGCGTTGGCTCGAATTTCTAGCTTCATATGATTTCGATATTCTGTATACCCTGGGCAAGGGGAATAGAGTGGCTGATGCTTTGAGTCGCAAGCAGTCTGCTATTGTCTCCATAATGATTGCAGAGTGCAAAGTTTTTGAGAATCTTTCCGTGTGTGATATTCGTGATTGTGCTTCCACATCCAACTCTCCTATTCTATTATATAACATGGAAGCTCATCCTACTCTTCTAGATCGGATTGCCGAGGCTCAGCAGAAAGAATCCGATATATCTACTCTTATTCAGAAGTATAAGTCTGAATCCCATGATGACATTGAGATGAGGGATTTCAGCATCGATATTCACGGGTGTCTTCGAAAGAAGAACTGTCTAGTCGTGCCTTCTATTCCAGGACATAGGCAAGACATTCTAGATGAGTGTCAACATTCTAAGTGTACTATTCATCCTAGCAGCAGCAAGATGTATGCTGATAATCGTCGTCTCTATTACTAGGAAGGCATGAAGCGAGATATAACAAGTTATTTAAGCAATTGCATGACTACTCAGCTTATTAAGGCCGAGCATCAGCGGCCCAGTGGTCTTCTTCAGCCTTTAGAGGTTCCATTGTGGAAATGGGACCAAGTTTCTATGGATTTCATCGATGGCTTACCTCGTTCGAGGTAAGGCCATAGCAGTATTTGGGTTGTTGTGGACCGTCTCACTGACTCCGCACATTTCATTCCTATTAAGTCCAACAGGACAACATCTCTCTTATCGAAGCTATATATTAAGGAGATCGTGTGATTACACGGTGTTCCTTCATCTATTAGGTGTGATCGTGATCCGCTTTTCACGAGTCACTTTTGGCAAAGTCCCCAGCAAGCTTTGAGAAGCTTAATCTTAGCACAACTTATCACCCACAGTCTGATGGATAGACTGAACGGGTGAATCGTATCTTGGAAGATTTGCTTCATGCTTGTATCTTGGATTTTGGTGGTAGTTGGGAGGATCATCTTCCTCTAATTGAGTTTGCTTATAATAATAGCTACCAATCTTCTATCGGCATGGCTCCTTTCGAAGCCTTATATGGAAGGCCATGTCGTTCTCCATCATGTTGGCTTGAGTCAAGGGAAAATCTCATTCTTGGCCTTGAGTCTATTCAAGAATCATATGAGAAGATCCATCTTATCCGAGAGAGAATGAAAGAGGCTCAGAGTCGATAGAAATCCTACGCAGACAACCATAGGAGGCCTCTTGAGTTCTCAATGGGCGATCTTGTTTATATTCGTGCTTCTCCTCTGAAAGGAGTGATACGCTTCAGCCAGACAGGGAAATTGGCACCACGCTATATTGGGCCATTTCCTATTACAGAGCGCATCGGTCCTGTTGCATATCGCATAGCACTTCTCGATCAATTTTCTGGAGTTCATGACATATTCCACGTCTCTCAGTTGCGGAAGTGTCTATGAGATTTAGATTCTTCATTCGATTCTCGTGCTTTAGAGAAGCTAGAAGTCTCTCCTAATCTACCATTCGCGCAGCATCCTATGAGGGCTCTTGCTTCGGAGGTTAGATGCCTTCGCAACAAGAGTATTCCACTCGTGAAGATTCAATGGTCTGATAATCCTAATGACTGCACTTGGGAAACCAGAGAATTCATCGAGCGATCGTATCCTGGATTCTTATCTTCTCATGATGAAGGTAAGAATTTTCCTTTTTAATCTATTCAAATTTCCTTTGTTTGATGAAATAAAGTGGTTGAATACATATTTCCTCTAAAAACTGCGAGGACGCAATTTTTATAAGAGGAGGAGTCTGTAACAACCATGATATTGGAGATTACTGATGATATTAAACTATAACGATAGTTATAATTTAATATGGTAAATAGAATGTAATGGAGAAATAAATTTGGTTTAAATTGTTTATTTTTAATAAACAATGTGTTTGAGAATAAATATTGGGCTTGAAATTTGATTGTTTGGAGTTTTGGATAAAATGGAAAATATTGGAATTTAGGTAAATTTGAGTTAATAAATTTACCAAGTAATGTAATTCAACATTTAATTGTTGAAATAAATCCAAATTGATGGAAATAAAGTTTTAAAAGCTTTATTTTGAGGTTTTAGAGTGAAACTAATAATTTATTGTATTTTAATTAAGTTAATGTGATAATATTGGTAATTATTGCCAATATTATCCTTTTATTGAATATAAGAGGAAAAATATGAAGAAAACTTGTCTTTTATTAAAATAAAAGATGAAATTTTGTGTGAAAATATTATCTTGTTGTTTCAAAAGTGTTAGAATGATTTATTACAATTTATTTGACTAAGAGAATAATTTTTGATTACGTTATACTTTAAAAATAGTGTTTTTACACTAAAATTTGTGTAGATTGTAAAATATTGTTTAAAAAAATAGCTTTTTATTGCTAAAATTAAGTTTATTTTGTTCTAATAACAAGTTCATTTTCATAACAAATAATTGTATACATTTTATTTAACTTAAAAATGTTGAAAATGTGTGTATATAATGTTAAAATAAGAGAAAACATGTATATAGTTTCATATTTCTCTAAGTAATTATGCCAATGGGCTTATTTGGGTAAGATTGGATTCATTAGCCTATCCTAGAAGCTTCTGGTTTGTGAGAAAGTGTCTGTACGTAGCTTTGCTTTCTCATCTTCCTTCTCAAACAAGAGTTTACAGAAGAAAAAAGAAAGAAAAGAAAAGTCATGGCTTTCTCCAGTTAAAACCAAAATACCAAATCTATTGCAAATTAAAGGAGATAATCAATAAAAAAAAAGAATCTACAAGGTAATCTCCACCCAATACTAAGTAAATTTCATCAAAATGCTTTGAACTTATGATGTGAATTGTTTGTGACCAATTCTTTGTCAATGCATGTTCTTGTTTCAACTTTTTTAGCTGCTGAAGCTAACAAAGGAGCCTCAAAATCATCAAATTGATCCATACCGGCGAAGATTTCAACCCAATCTTTGTTGCATATCTACGGTGAGGGTTCCCTCACATTTTCTAATTTGAATTCATGCATTTAATGATGATTTATAGTGGCGAACTTGCTGAAAAAAAAAGATCATTACGGTAAAAATTTGTTTTGTGCTTGAAGCTGAAACAAAATTTGACATAACTTCTTCGTTTCTTTACCCATTTTGATAATTTTGGATGTTCCAGAAAGTTTAAATCATGTACTACAACTTTCATGTATTAAGATTTCTATAATTTTGAGGTAAGCTATGTCAAAATCAAAATTTTCTACTGCTATCCCGAGAGCAAAACCAATATTTTCTCTGTGCATGAAGCTGAAACGAAATTTGACATAACTTCTTCGTTTCTTAGCCGATTTTGAAAATTTTGGATGTTCCAAAAATCTTAAATCATGTACTACAAATTTTGTGTATTATGTTTTCTATAATTTTGAGGGTAGCTATGTCAAAATCAAAATTTTCTACTGCTATCCCGAGAGCAAAACCAATATTTTCTCTGTGCTTGAAGCTGAAACCAAATTTGACATAACTTCTTCGTTTTTAATGGATTTTGATAATTTTGGATGTTCTGGAAAGATTAAATCATGTACTACAACTTTAGTATATTAATTTTTCTGTAATTTCGAGGTTAGCTGTGTCAAAATCAAAATTTTCTACTGTTATCCCATGAGCAAAACCAATATTTGCTCTATTCTTGATGCTGAAACGAAATTTGACATAACTTCTTCATTTCTTAACAGATTTTGATAATTTTGGATATTCTAGAAAGCATAAATCATATACTACAACTCGCATGTATTAATTTTTAAGAAATATGGAGGTTCGCTACGTCAAAATCAAATTTTTCTACTGCTATCCCGAGAGCAAAACCAATATTTGCACTGTGCTTGAAGCTGAAACGAAATTTAACATAACTCATTCATTCTTAATCAAATTTCATAATTTATGATTTCCTGGAAAGCTTAGACAAAAAGCTACAAATTTCCTGTTTTAGGTTTTTAAATTTTTTATGTTTGCTTGATCAAAATCGTGCTTGTTTGTTGCTGTCCCGAGAGCAAATGACAGCAACAACAATGACAAGTCTGAGATTTTGTTTTAGCCGTAACTCATTCATTTCTTAACCAAATTTTATAATTTTCGATGTTCTGGAAAGCTTAGACAAAAATATTTAAATTTCATGTTTTTAGTTTTCTAAAATTTTGATGTTTGCTTGATCAAAATTGTGCTTGTTTGTTGCTGTCCCGAGAGCAAATGACAACAACAATAATCACAAGTCTAAGAATTTGTTTTAGCCATAACTCATTCATTTCTTAACCAAAGTTCATAATTTTGGATGTTCTAAAAAGCCTAGACAAAAAATTACAAGTTTCATGCTTGTAGTTTTCTGTAATTTTGAAGTTTGCTTGATCAAAATTGAGGCGAATTGAGAGATAGAAATTCCTGTTTTGAATTAGGGTTATAAATAACTATCTAGATGTTATTTTTACTTGCCGATGAGATGAGACAAGCTAATTTATGATGATTTTACAATGTTGATATGTATTATGATGGCTTTTACTTGTCGATTAGATGAGACAATTCACGATGCCACTAGTACTCATCAATGAGACGAGACGAGTAGGGTATTGTATTTACTCACCGATGAGATGAGGCGGAGTACATATTTTTATGATGTTTTATTAGTGTGGCATGAACTACCGGCTAGTAAACCGTTAGGTGCGAACGTATGGTATGGGACGTATGTTAACGCCTATTTGGTTCCTATCCGAGAAGTTAAGACACGTTCACGATGTTTACAAGTACTATAGACCACGAGTACTCTATTGGAGTCATCATGATGTAGTTGCGACTCCGATCATCACAATGTTATTAACTCTGGTCTTTGTGACTGGGAGTCATTATGTTATTATAGACTATAGTCATCACGATGTTCATGATGTTATGATGTTACTTGACTCCGGTCATCACGACGTTTATGGTACCAAATATTAGTGCTAGCCAAGACGTAAGCACGTGCAGTTTTCCATGAAGTTTTAGATGTTTTGATTTCATCATCTCTTTATGAGGATGTTATTATAGCATTGAGTAAGATGAAGGCTTACATATATTGATGGCTTTATGGTGATTTCTAATATGATGTTTTGAACCCTCATTGAGTTCTACTATGAAGGATTTATGAGGTTTTAGACTGTTTTATGATGATTATTTATATGATTCAAATCCTTACCTTTTTCACTTATATAACTATAGAAGATGAATCATAGTTAGATAACCAATTGAATTCCCTTATGAAATCATGATAACCCCATAGATGTCTCACCTTAGAGATGATTTTGATGATACTTATATCGTTTCGTTGGCAACAACGGAATGGTTTTCTCTTTTCTCCTATTACTTTATCTTTATTAATGATAAGTTATAGCCTACCTGACCCGTGTATTTTATTACTCGGGTTAGACTGAGTTGCAGGTTAGGTATGGATTTAGCTCACTCCTTGGATCGGTTAGCTTGCTTTTGTTTGGACCGCTTTGTTCGGACTTGGACATTGTACCTATTATTTTTTGGGATGGTTATGCGTGTATACTTTGTAGTTCATGCTACTTATGTATGTTGTATATGTATGATGTATGGAGATGTATGTATACTCTGATCTGGGTTTGCTGTTCTATGACTGTTTATATTTTTTTTGTATATTGCATTTATTTTGAAACTGTCCTAAACCACCATGGTGTCGTATTAGTTAAGAACTAGGTGTGTCGATCATATATGAGGTAATGGAAAAAAATCGATGAAACGTCCCGGAATTTCCGAACCCGAAAATTCCAGATAGTTATGAAAAGAAGAAAGAGATAGAAGAAGAAGACGAACATAAACTCCAACAACTCACATTCGCAATGGACAAAGTATAATAATAAATAACAGTTTACAGAAGAATATCATATCTGTTGATTAAATTTAATATACATCAGAGTTTTCACATATATGTACAACACTGAATAATTACAAGCATCATGTCTCAGATTAACAATTATATACAGCGGAAATACTCTATACGTTCTCGCCATCCAACTCGCCTCCTGAGCTCCAGAACGTCCTGCTTGAAAATCTGTAATACTCGGTCTGACTCGAGCATTACACCAAAGTAACACCCGGGTCAGGCTGGAAACCAGCGTGAGTAAACCCAACTAACATGGAATACCAAAGCAACAACTTATATATACTCAGGTAACTTATATCAATTTAACCAATTCACAATTTGCTATAGGCAACACTTATTTCACATATCAATTTCTAAGTACCAAACTTAGATAAAATAATCCAATTCACTTAAATTATTTCATTCCAGCCTATTTATTTTATGAATCAATCTATAACAAATCGAGGTGGTTTTGGGTATTAACCAATACCCGACTCTGGCCTCTTCGAATTCAGTTCATCTTAACACATGTCATTTAAGTGAAATGAAATTTAAATTTAAATAAAGATGTCACCTTTACTCAACAATTCATCATTAATACGTAACCACATTATCATTGCCCACCCAACACATTATATCACGAACCATTTCATATCAAGCGTATCAATCAATTCAAGGCATTTAAACAATCACTTATCATACATAAGCAAAATAATCAATCACGCCATCTCGAATAAATCCAATTAACCATAATTGAATTAAATCAATTACCTCTAAGTCCTGCTTATTAATTTATTTCAACTCCATTGATTATCCATCCCATAATCATTCATTTTAATCAATCCTCCATGAGTGATTATTCTTTAATTACATTAAGATTATTATTATTATCCAATTACTTTCATTCAGTGATTATACTTAACCAATTCCATGAATGTTTATTCTAATTCAATCAATTAAACTTAATTGATTGCATCCATTATCAACCCCAATTACTTATAAACAGTAATTACCCCTCTGTAATTACTTACCCAGGCAATTACCCTTTAATAATTCCCATTAAGAAATTCCTTTTAATTTATTACATCCTATGATTGTGAATTACTTCACTAAATCTCATCAAGTATTTATATTTAATTAATCTGCAAGAGATTACATTTAATTAATTAACAAATTAATTTCAATTGGTTAACCCATCCCTTAAATACCCTTAAACTCAGTTAATTAATAAGACTTAATTACCCATTTATTATCTGCTAATTCTTGATTAATAAAATTTAATTACATATTTAATTATCACAAATTATTTTAATTAATCATTTATTATCAATTAATTAATCATTTATTCCTTAATTAATCACCTAGTTAGTTATCTACTATTTATTTATTAATTAACTTTAAATAGTTAATTTAAGTTCTCATGTTTAAATGATTTAAACACAAGATCAATTTCTAACTACAAATTTATTCAATTACAAGTATAAATTAATTTACATTTATTATTAACTTACACTTCTAATTTACTCATTTTCTTACATTTGCAAACCTTCTTAATAAAGTTTGAAACAAACTTAGCTCAACACTTGTCAACATAAATAGCTTTTTTTTATATATTAAATTTGTTTAACATTTTACTTACAGTTAACACCGAGAATATTTGTACTCCAAGTAAACGTGCTATTCACTCGAGTAAAGCTCACGACATTCACTGTACATTCTGCGCACATTCTCCTCTACTCCTTCTCTACTGATCTTTCTTCCCTTTTTCCCTTTTTTTTAATTTTCAAAATCAAATTTTCTTTTCAAAATACAAATTTATATAAATAAAAGGCAATTATTCCAAAGGTCACATTCATTTTAAAATGACCAGTTTACATTTTATTTAATTGGATTAAATATCTATTAAAATAATACTGCTAAAATACTGGGTCATCATATTCCTCCCCCCTTTAAATGTTTTCGTCCTCGAAAAGGAACGAAGCCAGATTTATTAAAATGCTTAAAACCATATAAGTTTCTTCTTTGATCATTTTCTTTGTAATTCAAACCATACATTTTTCAATCCGACTCTATTTTATGTTTATTTTACAACATCTCTTCTTATTTAATTCATTATCACATCCAAGTCGAACTCTATTTACAATTTGAATTCATTTCCAAACTCCATTATTAACTTACAACCCATTTTGTTTAACCGAGTTAAATTTTATTAACATAATCTATCAAATAATTATTTAGCTAATTAGCTTACCTCCAACTTTTATATCAATACTCGATTTAATTACAAAGATTACTTCATTAGAATTCCAGTTTGGATTTCCTTTTTATTTTCCCAAAATTCCAACACTTTTATTTAAAAACAATTTAGAAATGCCTTTAAATTCTCATCATACTAATAAAATAGCTCTTTATAAAAATACTTTTTATAACTCGATGTCTCAACCAGTCCGTCCTTGTACTCACAGAAATTCAGTCATACGTTGATCAGGCGTAGGACTGAAAATCTATAAGTACTTAGCAGACCCATTTTCAACATCCAGTGAAAACACTTGGAAGATAATTTTATTGAAAATATCGAAAACAAATTTTGAAAATAGAGGAAATATCTTTAGTGAGGATGCTCTGGAAATCATCACCCCCATTCCATGGTCACAGTTACATACCAGGGTTACGTTGCAGTCGCAACAAAAGTCCATGTAACTGCAGGCTCTCCGCGGCCTCTTGATTACGCCATGGAACCCACAACAGATCACGGTTACATTCCAGGGTTACGCTGACATCACAGCAAAAGTCCATGTAACTGCAGGCTCTCAGCGGCCTCTGATTTTCGTTATCAAAATGAAACTTCCCCACTCCTACATAGGTCACAGTCTACCGAGATAAACTCAAACGCAGACTGTTGGCTCTCAACGGCAAACACGACTTTCGCTATGTTACCATAGGTCGCAGTTACATCCTGGGTTACGTTGCCGTCGCAGCAAAAGTCCATGTTACTGTTGGCTCTCCGCGGCACACACGACTTACGCTATGGTAAACTCAACTCATAATCCTCAGGAACTAGTTTTGTCCGTACTTCTCACAGGATCAACTTTAGAACTCCCCCCCTTTGGGGATCAAGGCAGCACCACCCGGTGGCACTCCTGAGAAGTCCATTTCAAGGGAGCGCCTTTTTCCCCAGAGTCATCATCTAAACACGTTTATACTATACACAAATAGTATCTTTCAAATCATACACCTAGTATGATATTATCAAAGCTCCTTTACACAAAATCGATTATCCCTAAAATCGATAATTCTCAAAATAGGCTTTCCAAATTTCAAATATTGATTTTATCTAAAATCAAAAGTCTTTCCAAATCCAAAGGTTCCCAAAACCCTTTCCAAAATCCTCATAAGATCCTTTATATATATACAGATATATATAATTTTTAAAACTTTGGATCACCAAAACTCGTATAAAATTCCTTTTATACCTCAAACACTTTCAAAAACCATAGAAATATCCAATTTCTACCTTTATTCATTGTATATTTCTCAAAATATTCTTTCATTTCAAAAGAACCATTTCACATTTCTTATTCACAAATTCCCGATATCAATTTCATTCAAATCCGTACGATGTACACATACCATCCATACGTTATACCAATCTGATCGCTCACTTGATCACACAATTTCACTTCCGAACTAGTATCGTCCACCCGACTTTCTAGTGCGGACTCAGATCTGGTTTCTTGATCAGAAACCGTCATTCTCCTTGCATAGCTATAACTATGATAGAGAACATCTAGAACCAATCAACAATCCATATCCAGGTTCGCCATCGAAAATCGAGTGAAAAATCCCAACCCGGATCGATATAACTATCTCGAAATTCTGTGCTCGAATCTGGATCAAATCAGTATGCGAATAGAATAATATACGTACATCCTACGTATTTAACTTCATTGATTTTTAGCCAAATCAATTTCTCTTTCTATTCCCATTTCCTTTAAGTTCTATCCCCTTACTCACATTTGCTTTAATCCTCATTTGGATTATTCCATCAATTCTTATCTCAGTTGGGTACTTAAATCAATAACAGTTTGAACTCCGGCCAATTTATTTTTAGAAAATAGCTTGAAAATTTTAAAAATAGATAAGTAGTTGAAAAATAATTATTAGTTTGCAAAATAGCTGTAAAATAGTTAACTAATTATAAAATGGTTGGAAAATAGCTAAATAATTTCAAAATTTGCAAAATAGTTATTAAATAGAAATAAATTTGTAACTTAGTTGAAAAATAGTAATTAGTTTAGAAAACAGTTGGAAATTGGTTAAATAGCTCCAAAAATAATTGTAAAACAAGTATAAAATAATTTGGCTTTAAGAAAGAAAGGTTGTATAGCTTGGAAAAATAAGTTTATATTAAAATAGTCCAGAGTCAAAACTGTTCAATTCCCAATCTCCATTCTCATCAATTCAATTTAAATTTCCACTTCCGTTTAAATTGTCCCAATTCCAATTTAAATAACTCCAATTTCCATTGGACTTGATTTATTCCCAATTCAAGTTGAATTAATTCTCAATTTCTTTCCAAATTTAAATCAAATTCCATTTGATTTTTAAACTTGTACAACTTTAATTAAATTTTCAGTTTTACAACTTCTATTTATAATCAATTGCATTCACATTTTGCTTTTAACTCGGAATCATATAGTTTATTTAACCAATATATTTTTATTATTCCATAAACATTTTAATCAAGATTCTAGAGTTTAAACCAATTTCCAACATTTCAATATCACCTTAGAATTCAACTATATCCAAAAAAAATTGGCGAATTCAATTATCCCTTTGAATTTCAAAACCAGACCCAGTTCACAAACAATTCCAATTTAAAACAATTTGGTAGCAATTTCTCTTTTAGAAACTCGAAAATGAACATCGATAATGCTGCAGTCATCACCGACGTTATTTTCCAGTGACCGAAAGAGTTCAACGCTTTTATTTCTTTAAAAACATTTTTAATTTCAAATCTTCCAGATTTCAAATTCAACACCCAAAATATTTTTGAAATAATACTATTATTTCTCCAAAACCTTTGGAAACCACTTTCAAATCCAAAGGGATTTTAAATTTTCCCAGTCCATCCAATTCATATTTAAACATTACCCTGGAATTTTCATCTTACTTTATTTTCAAATATTCTTTGGAATTATATTTCAAATTATAATCTCATTTATTTATGAAGTTTATTTCAACTTATAAATTACATTTATAATCTATATTTCAAATTCCATTTTGTTATATAAGTTTATTCTTCAACGTTGGTTATAAGTTTCAATTTGGTCGTATTTTATATTACTTCTTAACTAAATTCCAATAATTTAATAACCAATCGCCTTAATATTTACTAGAAGGAAATGTTGCTATATATATCAAAATATATTTTTATATAAAATCATTTAAAATCTTTATAAGTAAATAACAAGTGCGCCCTCATATATATATATATATATATACTCAACTCATTCTAGAGTACTCCGAACTCTAGTTAATGAGAAATCCCCACTAGAGCCAAGGTTCTCGCTTAACCTTCAGCTCTGATACCAACTGTAACGTCCCGGAATTTCCAAACCCGAAAATTACAGATAGTTATGAAAAGAAGAAAGAGATAGAAGAAGAAGAGGAACAGAAACTCCAACAACTCACATTCGCAGCGGACAAAGTATAATAATAAATAACAGTTTACAGAAGAATATCATATCTGTTGATTACATTTAATATACATCAGAGTTTTCACATATATACAGTCACTGAATAATTACAAGCATCTTGTCTCAGATTAACAATTATATACGGTGGAAATACTCTATACGTTCTCGCCATCCAACTCGCCTCCTGAGCTCCAGGACGTCCTACCTGAAAATCTGTAATACTCGGTCTGACCCGAGCATTACACCAAAGTAACACCCAAGTCAGGCTGGAAACCAGCATGAGTACCCAACTAACATGGAATACCAAAGCAACAACTTATATATACCTGGGTAACTTATATCAATTTAACCAATTCACAATTTGCTATAGGCAACACTTATTTCACATATCAATTTCTAAGTACCAAACTTAGATAAAATAATCCAATTCACTTAAATTATTTCATTCCAGCCTATTGATTTTATGAATCAATCTATAACGAATCGAGGTGGTTTCGGGTATTAACCAATACCCGACTCCGGTCTCTTCGAATTCAGTTCATCTTAACACATGTCATTTAAGTGAAATGAAATTTAAATTTAAATAAAGATGTCACCTTTACTCAACAATTCATCATTAATACGTAACCACATTATCATTGCCCACCCAACACATTATATCACGAACCATTTCATATCAGGGGTATCAATCAATTCAGGGCATTTAAACAATCACTTATCATACATAAGCAAAATAATCAATCACGCCATATCGAATAAATCCAATTAACCATAATTGAATTAAATCAATTACCTCTAAGTCCTGCTTATTAATTTATTTCAACTCCATTGACTATCCATCCCATAATCATTCATTTTAATCAATCCTCCATGAGTGATTATTCTTTAATTACATTAAGATTATTATTATTATCCAATTACTTTCATTCAGTGATTATACTTAACCAATTCCATGAATGTTTGTTCTAATTCAATCAATTAAACTTAATTGATTGCATCCATTATCAACCCCAATTACTTATAAACAGTAATTACCCCTCTGTAATTACTTACCAAGGCAATTACCCTTTAATACTTCCCATTAAGAAATTCCTTTTAATTTATTACATCCTGTGATTGTGAATTACTTCACTATATCTCATCAAGTATTTATATTTAATTAATCTGCAAGAGATTACATTTAATTAATTAACAAATTAATTTCAATTGGTTAACCCATCCCTTAAACACCCTTAAACTAAATTAATTAATAAGACTTAATTACCCATTTATTATCTGCTAATTATTGATTAATAAAATTTAATTACATATTTAATTATCACAAATTATTTTAATTAATCATTTATTATCAATTAATTGATCATTTATTCCTTAATTAATCACCTAGTTAGTTATCTACTATTTATTTATTAATTAACTTTAAATAGTTAATTAAAGTTCTCATGTTTAAAATGATTTAAACACAAGATCAATTTCTAATTACAAATTTATTCAATTACAAGTATAAATTAATTTACATTATTATTAACTTACACTTTTAATTTACTCATTTTATTACATTTGCAAACCTTCTTAATAAAGTTTGAAACAAACTTAGCTCAACACTTGTCAACATTAGCTTTTTTTTATATTAAATTTGTTTAACATTTTACTTACAGTTAACACCGAGAATATTTGTACTCCAAGTAAACGTGCTATACACTCGAGTAAAGCTCATGACATTCACTGTACTTCCTGCGCACATTCTCCTCTACTCCTTCTCTACTGATCTTTTTTCCCTTTTTCCCTTTTTTTTTAGTTGAAGACTAAGTTTAAAACTAAAATTAACTGGGAGCAAAAACACGCACTCACGAAAGAAGCCCTCCACCTACTCGAGTATCAACTCGAGTTATCCACTACCCAGAATTTCCAGGCACGACACCAACGCCGTGCACGTGCACGTTGCCCCCCCACCACCTTGGGGAACCCCTCGTCCTCTAGCAAGTCGCTTTTCACCACCACATTCAAAATTCAAAAACGTTTCGATGCCAAAACCCTCAAATCAAAAATCAACCTGCAGCTCGAAAAAACCAGAGGTCGAACTCATCAACAGAAATGCTTCGCCTCACCCATGTCATTCACATGAAACGCCATGACTCCGGCCTCACCTCGCCCCTCCTCCGCGCCACCATTTCCCTGAAACTCGAACGTCTCGATGCACCAGGGTGACGACAATCACCTCATTCCCAGAACGCAACAAAACTCGAGCTTAAACCCTAATTATAGCTCGTCCCAAAATTTGTTGCAATAGAATTTTTTTCTAACATTTTTCCAAGATTCTAACATGATGAAACTGCCCCCACAACAAATTTCAACAATTAAAATTCGTTTAACCAACTGAAATTGATAAAAATGTATTTTTAGTTCATTTATGAACTGAATCATGTGTGCTTATCTAAAAATTATAATCTTTGTTTTCTAAAATCCAACTTTGGAATGTTATTCAAGATATGAATTCAAACTAACAATTTAAAACATTCGAATTTTACACATTGATCTTCCTTTTACTGTAAAACTTAATATACAGTGTTTAAGCTATACTGTCTACCTTCAACAATCCTTCCAGGCTATGATTCAGTTTAAACAAGTTCATTTAACTTAAATTCTTATGTTTAAAATATTAATATGAAGAAGTATTTAAAATCTTCTCTGCTTTACTTTATCCAGAAACTTGAAATGTTGAGGAACACACATAGCAGAGCTTCCAATAAACAACCAACAACACATAACATCTTGTTATAATAGATAGCAACATACAATTTCATAAACTAATTATCAAAACCTAAACTTAAAAAAAATCGTATGTTTACTCACCAGCAAAGTTGCTTAACATAGAGCATTTCTTGTTTTTCCTTTGAAGATTGAGACTGTCTCTGAACCTGTTTAGCTCTTGTCTTCTTATTTTTTTTTTTTTTTATAAATCTGAGTTTGCTTGCTTCTTCTTTTCTTCTTTAGTTTTTCTCTGGTTTACTAGTTTTATTTTCTGAACGAACTAAAACAGGAAAATGGATATATAAATAAGGTAACAAGATACTTAAGGGTAGGTTGTAACTAGTTAGGCTTATTCTGCTTTGATCAGATTATATTTTCTAGCCTACAATTTTTGACTAAAGATATTTTTATGAATGGAGGCTATTTCGGCTGAGGAGATGGTAAGTACTTGCTTTGTTCCTTAATACGACTACATATTATAATTATGATTTGTTGTAGCTAGATATTTGTATGAAGACATACCTTTGGCAGGTAGGCTTAGCTTATGAATGAAGATAATTTTGTATGTAAACATTTTGTTTTATTACTTCTAGTTTAAATAGTTTATACACATATGTTTTGTGTCAGGCATTGTTTTATACCTTTAGTTTTGTTATTTTCTAGCTTGAATAATTATATACATTAGTTTGACTGACTTAACTTATACTTTTGTGTCTTGTTTCATTTTATAGATTTAGTTTTTATGTATGAAGATTATTTTATTTTGTCTTTTTCTTCCTTACACAATATACATATGTTTATGTTTGATTTCATTTTCTACTAGATGCTTATTTTATACCTTGTTTTCAAACTTATTCATTTGGCTTTTATTTTAATTTTTATTTTGTATTTTAGCCATCAACATTAAATTACATTCATATGAATATTTGCCAAATGTAAACAAAGTAAAGTATTTTAATTTAATTATATAAGATAAATTTCATTATTAAAAGATTTTTTTAAATTTTCAAAATCAAATTTTCTTTTCAAAATACAAATTTATATAAATAAAAGGCAATTATTCCAAAGGTCGCATTCATTTTAAAATGACCAGTTTACGTTTTATTTAATTGGATTAAATATTTATTAAAATAATACTGCTAAAATACTGGGCCGTCACAGTCGACATACTTAGCTCTTAGCTAATGCATTAACATGAGGGTTACCCATAAACCGGCCCTATTCTTTGCATTAATAGACATGATTACTTAGTAATTCTCCTTAGTAATATGGGTCTCGAGGTGGTGCGTCACATTATATAACATTCAAGTGATAATAATAATTACCCATGCATCCAATAAATAAATATATGATTTCAACAATTTTAAATCAAACCAATAATCCAAGTCGAGTGAGATTTACTCACCTTGATTTTTAAATTGCAATCCATTTCGATTTTAAATTAAATCAAACTACATTTGATTAAAATCTAAAATTCCAGTTTATAGCCTACGTCCTTATGGATCCAACACTGCCGATTTCATGCAATTTCGACCTCGAATACAAAGTTATTGAATTTTTTTAGTTATCGATTTCCAAATAAAATAAATTTCATTAATTACTAAATTTATAAATAAATTACCATATAACCTTAAATTGCAAAATTTGAATTACCTCCTTCCAACTACATCAGCTTTCACCATTTGTCGTCCACTCTTCCCCTTCCCTCTCGTTCCCAAGCATCTTTCTTAATTTCTAGTCCTCGTCTACCCAATCCAAGGCCAGTATCCGCCTTCACCGAGTCGCATGGCTCCACCATCGATAATCCCCAAAGACCTAGCTCGATCAACTAGCATTGCCGCTCTTTCCCCCACCACAGCCACACACCCCAACGCCGGCCTCTGCCTCCATTTCGCCTCCATCGAACTAAGAGAACCCAACAAACCCGATTCCATTCAATTTGATCAATATGGCCGCCCCTGATGTCGTGGACCCACCTAACTCTGCCTGCACGTTGTCCCAGTACCGCTCGAGCTTCGTTGTAGTCGTCCTATGCGCGCATGCGATCCTCTGGCTCTCATCCCTCACATGCTCGATCGCGATGATGTTTTTGATATATTTTTTTCCGATTTGCTCTCTTATTCTTTTTTTTATCTTCCTGGAATCAACTAAAGAGGAAGGAAAAGGTTAGCGCGATTTTAACCATTGAGAGGAGAGAAGAATAATGCTTACGCGCTTCAATATATAATAGATAATCTTGGTTTCTATTTTTTTGAACGGATTGGAGTTTATTTTTTTCTTCACGCGATTTCAATTAAAGGAGATGAAGGGGGGAAATGCGATTTAGAAGTGGAGTAGGCGGCTCGATTTGATTTTTGAACTCAGAGGAGACAGACGTGATTTAAGGTTGAGAGAGGCATAATGAACAAGGTAGGGACGGAAAGGGATGGAACGACGTCATTGACTGGTCCAATTTATAATATCATTTAATTTTAAAACATCTCATTTAATGCGACCTAAAATTTCGATACCCTATCGAGTTGTGCAGCTAGGCGTTTATAATGTTATACCCCTATTCCGAACGCAATAGAAAAAGTTTGAAGTCCTAGTTCGATCGTATGGAGAAGATAGCATTTTGGACCCAACTATTATACTAACTTATAAATTCAACGCATTTATATCCCGTACGCCCAAACATAACTCCAAACGCTACGAAATTTGAAATCCGATAATAATATGCTATTACGAAACCAATGGAACTAGTTTCTTTGAATTCCGAGATTATGCCCCGGATCGCTATTTAAACGCATCGATTAAATTAACGATCCTAAAATTAACGAAATTGCTTGAAATTTTATTTTTAAAAACATATTAACTAAATTCTAGTTTAAATAGAATTTTATATCGACATTATAAATCATTTTGATTCATATTCAATTCCAATTCTAATTATTTACACTATTCCAGTAGTAAATTCACTATTCCAATATTTAGTCAGATTTACAAATTCAAACAAAATTTCTATGTCCAAAATCAATTTATATTTCAAACTCAACATTTAAAGTAAATTAAATGTTCAAAACCAAACGACCTAAATACCAAGTCGTTGCACTCCTCCCCGTTAAAAGAATTACGTCCTCGAAATTGCTAAGGTAGGACGAATGATCCAAACTTACTACTTTTCAAAAACCCACTCAGTTAAAGCTCGATACTTCACTTTTCCTAAATCCCTAAGTTCCATACAACCGTCTAGTTTCCATTTCCCACCCAAAAGCCTCTGTTCCAATTACAGTTCAAAATCAAAATTTCGTTAACAAAAATTTTCCAAAAATTTTCATAATTTTTCTAGCACCCTATATTTCCGAAAAAAATTGGCAGAGTCTCCTTTGTACGGAGAGCCTTTTGCATTATGATAAGAGAGATAAAAATGTATACATCAACCCATGTGGTTGAAAACAAAATACATATCCATATTTTATATTTTGCGATATTTAATCCGACAACATACCTTATTTTAGCATTTTTAAGCAAGCAGTTTATTTTAAATGCAGTTTGCACGTTCAAAATCAAGCGAAACAGCTCCATATACTTGACTAGCTCAATTTTAAACATGTAAGTACCAAAACATGAAATTTTAATAATAGTTCATTTATTTAGCTTGCTAAACATATAAATTTCATAAACAATGCATTCTAACATATAATCATACGCCACTATAAGGTTCTGACACCAATTTGATTACTTTCTATCAATCCATATACCGTTTCATTAAATTCAAATGATTTACAACTTAATTTTGTTGCATTCAATTCACATTTATACCCAACAACTTTTTATCCTTTCCAAATTGATTAAAAATCAATCCATTCCTTTCTATTAATTCGTAAAATTTTATTTACTTCTGTTTACGTCAAACGATAATTTTTCTCTGCAAATTCGGCGATATTTATTTAATAGAATAATCATTTAAGCTTATCGCTATTTTAAATTTATTCCAAATTAATTTATATTCAATTTTATTCCATTTCAAATTGATTCTCAATCCATTCATTTGCATTCCATTCACATCCTCTTTCATTATATTCAAATCCATTTTATTTGGCTCGTAATCATTCCATGCTAATTTATTAAATACCCATTTCACAAATTTATTTAAGCCGATCTTCCATATTAACTTAAGTTAATTCATTTTATCTCCAATTAATTCAATCATATAATTAAGCTCATTCCTATTGCAATCAAGTCTCATTTCAATTTTAGATTGATTTTTATTCAATCAAATTTCATTCCATTTTACTAATTAATTTAATTAGTTCATTCATTTATCCACTTTAAATTTTAATTCTATACTCGAATTCATTCTCGACTTCACTTAAATGATATCCATGGCTGTATTCAATTTATTTACACTTAAATTGAATTTATTTGTAACTGAAATCATCACCATTTCACACCACTTCTATTATATAATCCAATATCTGATTTTATTTTCAAAAATCACTTCATTTAATTTACTTGAGCTTAATTTTATTTTATAATTCAAGTTTGGACTTTAATTCCTCCACCAAAATATCAAATTATTTTTATTTTTAGGCTTTACCATTCTATTTTTTTTCCTCAATCTCAATCGATACCATTTCCAATCCAATTTTATTTAACTTAGCTCAAGTTAAATTTTATTCATTTTAACCTACTCAAGTTAAAATTTATTTCCAAAATTCAATTCCTATATTTTTCCTCAAAATCATTTATCGTTTATAACTTCAAAACTTATTTCTGATATTTCTAGAACATTTAACAAGGATTTCAAAAAAATTTAAATGCTTGGTATTTATTTCAATTCACTTTGAAATCATATATATATATATATATATATATAAATATAGACACACATACACTCTCTTTGATTTAACAAACAACTTCCTTTGATCTTCAAAATTAACCCGATTTTTTTCCCAAAACAATTCCTTTTGGAATTTCCAAAACAATACGTGGTTTTCCGAAAAGTCTCCATATCAAACCACCTTGGTAGCAATCTGTTACTTAGAAACTCGAAAATGAATTCTGATGATGCGACCGTCATCACCAGAATTATTTTCTAGCAACTGAAGTGAGTTCAACGCTTCATCACTTCAAAAATCCATTTTTTTAATCCAATTTAACGCAAATTCTAATCTAAAAATAATATCGCCATTATTTATTTCAATATTCCTTGGAAACCTTTCCAAAAATCTCCGGGATTTAATTTTCCAAATTTTTGTTTGAATCCATTTTAATTCCAAATTTATTTGTATACTTCATACTTATGCAATCTTTGTTTGATTATATACAACCATATTAATTCTTATAATCTTATTGGATTATCATATTATCAACCAAACATTCAAATATACTTTAATAATTTCAAAAAACAATTATTTTCATATCAAGGTATAATTTGGGTAAAATTATTTCATTTACCCACTTCAAAACCATACCGTGTTAGTTTATCGTGTTTAAATATTTAGAAACTCCTATCGATTTTAGTGGCGTCCCACTATTCGATAAGAATTTATATACCACTCGACCAATAAATCAACACAATGCAAAGCAATTTATATTTACTAACAAATACGCACTCATATCTATTAATACTCTGTACTCATTCTAGGATGCTACTGACCCAACCTCTAATGAGTAATTGTAATGGATCAGGGATTTTCGACCCTCGAAAATCGACATCTATATGTCCACTGTATAGACTGCCGGGAAGTCGAGTGCCGGAAATGCTAGTTCATCATGGGCGAAGAAGAAAAAGGTAGAAGAAAAAGAGAAACAACAACACAGAATCTCTCGATCGTAACGGAACAAAATATAATATATTACAACAGATTTTTATATAAAAGAATCTGTAGCTATTTAATACTTACAATCATCAAAGTACACAATCATTGCTTCAAATCTAGACAGTTATAACAACTTGTCCTCATACGGCGGAAATATCCAAGTACGTGATATACGTCTGAACTCCTCCAGCTTGTCTCCCGAGTTCCATAGCATTTAACCTGAATCTTTAAAACTCGGTCTGACCTGAGCATTATAATAAAATAACACTCGAGTCAGTCTAGAAAACCAACGTGAGAAAACACACTCAAATTGAATTATTAACTTTTTAAAATCCTTTAAAAACAAAGGTACCTCGTAAAACCACGTCACAGATAAACATAACGGGTTTTTACCGTAGAATAACCAAAACAATTTTTATCAAAATCATCTGATATTATAATAGTGTCTATAGAAAGTAAATAGAATATAGCCGAAAAGCTTGCATCTCACGTTTCAACATAGTTGGGCACAATCAAAACCATACGATGCTTACTGGAGAATGGATTCCATCGAATGATCGGGCTATTGGGGAACCATCCGTCACAGTACACCTCTAGAACAATGTAACAAGGACCACTCCAGGATCCCCTACAACACAAAACGGGCTACCCCTAACCTGGATAGTCCGAATAAGATTACCCCTACAACAGCAACTGCCACATAGCCGAATAAAAGGGACTCTAGATAGGGGTAATCTTACCCTACTTGGATGTGACCCACTTAGTCTTGCTGCATCTCCCCTGTTTTAGTCATTCCCGGTTGATGAGGATTGAGGCTACGATTACCTTTTAAAGAACACATTCACTTAGAGTGCTCATGTCCTCCAATGACGATGTTCTAATAGCATTCGTCCATACAACTTGTCTTAGGTCTGGACAAACCGAATCACTGTCTTCGTCATCTTCACGGTATTCATTCGTTACTTCAGACCGGATCGAAGTGGTTTTTCGGATAATTAAATCTGATACCGGTCTCTTCGAAACGATCAATGAAATTGGCCAAAATTGTTAGTTGATTATTTAACTATTAATACACACCCATAAACAATTATCAGGCCTTATTATAAATTTTTCCAAAAATTTATCTCAAATATCTTTATATGATATTACTTTCAGTTCCTCAACATCTGAAAACAGTTTTCAAATCCTTTTTATTTTCATGGAACATTTCCAACCTTTTCGCAATACTTAGAATATTTTACCCATTTCATTTGATATTCAATACTTGGAAAATATTCCTTTTATTTCTTTTTTTCTTTCTAAAAAATCATTTACAACTTTATTTTTAAATTTCCCAACTCATTTCACACGAATTCTATAAATTACAGAATTCATTAATTAATTCCCTTAACATTTTCAAACCAATTATACTTGCTTCTAAACTCAATTCCTTTTGTACTTCTTTGTGAATTCTATTTTCATTCATCGAAGTTCACTTTTATTAAACTTCTTTGGAAATTTTCCTACGTCCCTTCCCAATTCCATTTAAGAATTTTTCTTATAATCATATTCACTGAATAACCCATTTTTCTCGGCTTTCGAGAAGGTTTATAAATAAATTTTAAGCATTTCAAAAATATATATATATAAGTATTTTAAAGAAAATAATAATAATTTTTTAGATATATTCAAATAATTATTAAAAATATTGAAATAACATTTTATGACATCATTTTCAAGCGGTATTTTTTTTGAAAATTTAGATTTTTACTAAAATAAATATTAAGTATTTAAAAATTCACTTCTAAAATATTCAATACTAACTAAATTTAAAATTTACATAGTTAAATAAATAAAAATTTCCTTTTTAAAATTTAAAACTTAATTTATTGTTAAAATATATTTTTAAATCTAGGTAAATAATTTAATTTAACCCCTTTCAATTTCATCACATTTTTCCCATTCTGGCATTCTTGACTATCTTTATTTTAAAAATAATATCTACCATTTTTCTCACCCTATTTCCATATTCCAAATATAAATTCTTCCCGCAAATTTGTATTCTAAATTCATCATCCGATATCACCTTCCATCATTTATAAACTTCGGTCGTAAATTTTTATAACTCCTTTGAGTTATCTAAAAGTAATCTTATTCATAAAATTTCATTTTATAAATTCGATTCCTTTAAAAATCCATTTATTTTTGTCAATCTATTCTTAATATCGATTTTAACTTCTTTATATTTTTTTTTGAATGTCGTGTTAAAATCCCATCTTTAAAAATTAATTTATATGATTGATTTTTAAATTCTCTATTTAAAATATTTCCCGCATTATTTAATACGATCAAAATCTCATCATTTCTTATTTAAACCAATCTCTTTTAAATAATCCAAATTTGGATACACAAATTTTATACTAAAAATCTCTTTTAAATTCCTGAAAATTTAAAATAATACTTATGGTATTTAATATCACAAAAATTAATTTCCCTGCCATTATATCACTTAAAAATTCTTAACACACATAATCCAGCATTTTATTATATACGAAAAAAACTAATATATTTTGAAGAATCCAGTTGGATCCCTCCAAGCTGTTTCCCTTCATCCATAGATGTTAGACAACAATAAAAATACCAATCCCACTTCGAGGGGATATCGTGGTATATAGGTTCATCCGTTATTATGCAGGCGTATAAAGTCTCATCCGCTCAAATCGAGGGGAATATTAATCCAAATACTAATACATATAATACTATATATATATATATAATCATCCATTCAATAGATAAAAATTTCTAAATTCAATCAAGCAGCCAATATTTAGTTTCGACTTTTTAAAATTAAATTCGAAAATTTCAAATGAGTGAGAATTTTCTCACCCCGATTTATTTTGCAACCCATCACCATCTCAACTTATTTAATATATTGTTAGACCTCGTATAAATTTAAATATGGATTAGTGAATTTATTATAAATTAAACTAGAATTAACTTAACTAATATAAAATTTAAACTCATTTTATTTGTAAATCTTACACCGACTTGATCGAGCGTTCTTCGTGCACTCACGCATCCCCAAAGCCCTCGCTGTCTAACTCGAACCCACCAAAGAAACTCATGACTGCGCCTTCACTACTGCCACCATCGAGCTCTGCCAACATCGATCTCCTGGAACCGTCGCACCTACAATCAACGTTGTCGACCTCTATGCCCCGCGTTGCGCCTTCCATCGGAGCACAACGACTCATGCCCTAGCATTCACGTGCAATTCCCCTATCACCTGCCGCCCCCGACTTCAATTCGTCGTCTAAAGAAAATCGCAATCCAAGAATTTGATAAGCCTCATGTCATATAACCATCACCGGCCTTTCCCTCTCCTAACGAGGCGATTCGATGAGCATAGAGGAAAGAAGTCACCATGATTTTTTTGAACGATTTGTCTTGATGGAAAAGGCTCGCGATTTTTTTTATCAATTGATTTCATGAAAGAAGGCAGTTCGATTTTGAATTGAACGGTAGAAAAAAAATTACCTTTAGTATCGACTGATAATGATTCTCTTTTTTTCATGCATTCTGACCTGGAGAGAAATGAAAGATGTTCGTGCCATTTAAAAGAAGAGAAAGGGAAGAGGATATATGTGATTTCAAATTGATTTCGACTGAAGGAATATAAAATTAAGTAGTTTATTATAAGGTAAAATGTTTTAAAATTTTTGTGTGAATCATAATTAAGAAATTGATGCAGATAAATGGGATATCTTAAAGTTAATTAAGATTTTTGGATAATTAATGATTAATTAAATTAATAAAGTAATTGAAGGAAAATTTATTAATAACGATTAAGGAAAATCACTAAGAGAAAGTGATTAAGGTAATTACTTAATGTAATTTAAAAAGTATTATTACTTAGTAAAGTGGTTATTGGATAATTACTAAATGAGATTAATTGAGATTAATTAATGATGGATTAATTTAAAGATTATGTGTTAAATGTAATTAATGAAAAGAATTAATTACTGGAAATGATTAGGGGATCATTAATAAGGAGATTAATTAAAAAGTTAGACGAGACTAAAGTTATATGGTTAGCATGTTTAAGAAGGTAAAGTGACCGATTGACCACATATATATTATTATTATTATTTATAATTCAATTTTCTCACATTACCTATCATGAAATTTGGAACTCCTATGGAGCCGTGCCGCAAGGCATTCATAATGTTATACCCCTATTTAGAACGTAATAGAAAAGGTTTCGGGTCCCAACTTGATCGTATGGGGAAGATAACTTTTTGAACCCAATTATTATATTAAATCTTCGATTTCAGTGCGTTTATATTCCATGCGATCAAACGATAACTCCAAAAGTTACGAAATTTAAAATCCAATAATAATACGCTATTATGAATCCAATGGAACTAGTTTCGTCAAATTCCTAGACTGTGCCTCGGAAGGCTATTTTTGAACGTCAATTTAAACGATATATTTTAAATTTGAACAAAACACTTTTAAACTCGATTTTAAAACTTTTATTATCATCACTATTATAAATATAAATCTTATAATATCCTAAGTTATTTTTATCAAGCTTAAAACTCAAGATACACTAAGTTGACCAATATTCAATTATAAAATTCGATAATTAAATTATCCCATAAATCGCAATATTTAAATTCAGAATTTATTTTTAAATAAAAACCTAAATTTTCATATTAAAAATCAATCTATAATTCAATTTCAATATTTAAAACCATTTAAATATTCCAAATCGAACATAAAATTTTTTGGGTCGTTACATCCCTCCACACTTAAAATAATTTCGTCCCCGAAATTGCTAAGGCAGGAAAATGCTCCAAACCCATTAACTTATTAAAACCCACTTCGTGAAAACTCGATACTTCACTTTCAAATCCCTTTACCTTCATTCAAAACAATTAGTTTTTCATCCTAAATCGAAATCCTTTATTTCAATTCCAATTTGAAACCAATTCGTCATTAACAAAAAATTTCCAAAAAATTTCAAAATTTTTCAAGCACCCTAAATTTTCAAATTTTATTGGAACCCCCTTTTATGGAGAGCCTTTTGCAATATAACAAGAGAGATAAATATATATATACATCGACCCAATCAGTTGCAAAAAAAGAATATATATCAATATTTATATATTTCGCAGTACTTAATCCGAAAACGTACCTTATTTAGCGTTTTTAAGCATTATTTGCAAGCAGCTTAATTATTTTGCAATACGCATAATCAAAGTCAAACACGACAGTTCCAGGTTCTTGTATTTACTCAATTTAAACATGTAAGTACCAAATATACGAAATTCACTAACATTTCATTTATTTAAACAACTACAACACATGAATTTCAATAACCAATCAGGCTAAACATGTATTTTAAGCAATTATAAGGTTCTAACTTCATTTTATTACTTTCAATCAATCCATACCTCCTTTCATTCAATCTGAAATGATGTACAACCCAATTTTCTTACATTCAATTCACATTTGAACTAAAAAAATTAATATTCATTCCAAATTGATTAAAAAATAAATTTATTCACTTCTATCAATTTACAAAATTCTCTTTACTTCCATTTACGTCAAACACCAAATTTTCTGTACAAATTAGGTGATGTTCATTTACTAAAATAGTCATTTTAGTTATAACCATTTTAAATTGATTCCAACTTAATTTATATTTAATTTTATTCTATTTTCAATTGATTCTTTATCAATTTAGTTGCATTCCTTTCATATCTACTCTCTTTATATTCAAATCCAGCTATTTGAATTTATTTCTGTTCAATCTCTAATTAATTAATTAGTTCATTCATTTAATCCACTTAAATTTTAATTCCATACTCAAATCCATTTATTTAATATATCAAGCCATATCAATTTATTTACATTTCAATTTAATTTATTATAACTTGAGTTGTCACCATTCCAAACTATTTCCATTATACTCGACACATTTCCAATTGTTATTTAATTTGCTCACCATCTAATTTGAATTTTATTTGTAATTCACGTTTCATTTCCAAATTCCATTTTTAACGCACCATCCAGATTAATTCAACCCAGTTAATGTCCATTTTATATCAAATTAACTAATTAATTACCTAATTAATCCATTTCCACTATATAATTCAATATCTAATTTTTTTTATTTCAAAAATCATTTCAAACAATTTACTTGAGTTCAAATTTATTTTATAATTCAAGTTTGGGTTTTTATTTCAGGTTTTCTACTTCACTTTTCAATTTATAAGTCACACAACTCATTATTCATATCTCCACCAATTCCATACTCTAATATGTTCACATTTTTTTAACTCAAGACTATACATTTATTTATAGCCCAAGTACATTTTTATCCAATTCATCTCAAATTTTTTTTAAGCCATACCAATTTATTTAACTTAATCTTAAGTTAAATCTAAACTTCGTACCATTTCTTTTAGCTTACCTAAGTAAGAATTTAATTCCATTCAATATCATCTATAACTCAATTCAATTTTTATTTCAGTTCAAATTCAACTAAATTTTATTTAACTTAGCTTAAATTAAATTAAAATTCATACCATTATATTTAACCAATTTAATTTATTTAACTTGCATAAGTCTAATCCAATTTATACAATCCACTTTATTAATGCACTAATTCCTCTTGATTGTTGCCATCACTTCATTTATTAATTCCATTTGCTTTTCTTAAACTTTAATTTTATCAATTTTAACTTTACTCAAGTTAAAATTTTGTTCCAATTTTCATACTTTCCTTATTTAGAATCATTTCCAATTCATAAGTTTATAGCTTATTTCCCGATGATATATAAATCATTTAAATAAGGATTCCAAAATTCAAACACTCGGCTTTTTTCTTCAAATCATCTTGAAATCTCAAATATTCCCGAATTCACATTTTTACATTTTAAACCAAACCTGGTTTTTATCCAAAGCAAATTCCCTTTGGAATTTCCAAAACAAATTTGGTTTTCCCAACAAATCTAAACCAATCAATTTCGGTAGCAATCCATCACTTAGAAACATGAAAATGAATACTGATGATGTTGTGCAGTCATTACCAAGATTATTTTCCAGCGATCGAAGTGAGTTCAGTGCTATATCTCTTCCAACGTCCATTTTAAAACAAGTTTCCTTTCGAAAATATTCAAAAATAATACTCTTATTATTATTTTTCCGCCACCACTTTGAAAAACATTTTTCCAAACTTCCCGGGATTTAAATTTAAAGATCCTGGTTTCAATCCATTTTAATAAAAATCCATTTTTATAATTTCTACTTATACAATTTCCCATTCGGTTATATAAACAATTTTAAATTTTATAATCTTATTCGATTATAATAACATCCAACACATCGATATACCATAACAATTTCTAGAAAAATTATTTCCCTTATATCCAAAAATATAATTTGGCTAAAATTAATTCATTTAGCCGCTTCAAAACAATACTGTGTCAGATTGCTCTACTCAAGTGTTTAGAAACCCCTATCAGTACAGTTGTGTGGACTGTTCTGATCAGAGTTCATAAGCCACTTCATACATTAATCAACACAATATAAAACCATTTTTATATTCACTAACAAATATGTGTTCATATCTATTAATACTCTCAACTCATTTAAGATTACTACTGACTCTATCTCTAATGAGTAATCCCCATCAGAGCCAAGGTTCTCGCTTAACCTTAAGCTCTGATAACATGTGTAACGGATCGAGGATTTTCGATCCTTGAAAATTGACATTTATATGTCCATATAGACTGTCGATTAGTTGAGTGCCGGAAATGTTAGTTCATCAGAGGTGAAGAAGAAAAAAGTAAAAGAAAACGAAAAACAACAACACAAAATCTCACAATCGCAGCGGAACAAAATATAATATGTGACGCCCCACCTCTATACCCACGCTAGCCAAGAACACTAGGGTGTAATACTGTCAACTAGCATGGAGAATAAGGCTGTTGAGGAGCGACCATCCGTGTAATTGCTTTGCGCGAGCACCGATATGTCAGATAGTATAACGTGCATTTTATTTCAAGAGGAAAATCCGACATACCGATACAAACACAAAGCTGCTACACAGTGGCTATAATAATCTTCGGAAACAAATATAGAATAAGCATAACACAAATCAATCACAGATAATTCATATCACAAAGGCGGAAGAAGATATGAATATATAACTAACACATAAAAGTGTATATCAGAGTAGTGGTCAGAAAGATCCACAATAATACAAAAGGATAGCAACACGTGCTATACAAAAGAATACAACTATGAGTCTATATCTCAAGTGTATACAAAAAAATAAACTACTAATCTAAGTAGTTAGCCAAAAGTCAGAGTAATGATCCTGGATGAGAAGTCAAGCAGAAGCACCTGTAACATCTCGGTCTGACCCGAGTATTATTTAATAAGAAAATAATAAACGGATCAGTCTAGCTATAAATATCAGATGAAACGATATAGAGTAAGAGATATGACTAAACACATAATACTCACAATGCCAAGCTGTGATATATATAATTAATTGAAAACCAACAAGAGATTAATCAATATCACAAAATCTACACAAGAATCAAAGAAATGTCATACTCCTTATTTCGTTCATCAAACCACAAATATTGACAATTGTATCAATGTCAATCACAAAAGTCAATGACACAAAAATTCACCAATGCACAAATATTGATAAAACTTACCAATAGAAATCACGAAAATTGGTGAAACACAAATTCTAGAAATCATCTCAAGAAATCCAGAAATCACAAAAAGGGGGAAGGCCTATCACAAATGGGAGCATAAAGCTCACCAACACGTGTATCACAAACGGAACGCTAATTCCATAGTTGCTAACCATCACAAATTGAGCCGAAGCTCCACAAACGGCCCGAAGGCCATGGGTTGCTACCCCACCAATTTGAGTCGAAACTCCACAAAACGGGGTTTAGTCTCCCTCGCAGACAAAGAGACATCACACATTGCTAGTCTAAATCACAAAGATGATCGTCATGATCAACGAGAAGTGTCAATTACACTAAGCTAGTAAATATATGAGTTTAGCTTCATGTCCCATAACCACTTGCTTAACTCAAATATTGACGAACAAACTGTAGATCTCCACTATAAAATTGTCACAAGAGATTCAATCGAACAAGTCCAAGAATTAACCAACGAAGTAAACGCAAGCGTTTCATACCACTCGTTTTACTAAGTCGTTTAATTAGATTTCTCGTGCGAATGACGTAAAGGTTTGTATATACTAATAGATTGGAAAACGGTTCAAGAAACGAGCTTTGTACTAAAATAGAGTTGAAATCATTTGAAGAAAGAGTTTTGATATTTACTACTAGTATAGAAACTTTTATATTTTTAAAGTGACAAATCACGAAGAAGATTGTAGGAACAATCAATCACTAAAATTCACATACGAAGATGTGAATAAAAATCCAACGAAACCGATAAAGAATCCATCAAAATGGATATTCAAAAATCCCTAAAAAGGAGTCATCAAAGTCATAACAAATGATAACAACACATAGGAAACAACACGAATCGATTAAAGTTGGAAATTCAAACAACTAGGCGAAATAGGCAAAAATGCACCAGGTCGGTCGGCCGGCTACAGAGCTCGGTCGACCGGACCCTGTTCTCAAAATTCCTCGGGAAGCAGGTCGGTTGGCCGAACCCTGTAATTGGTCGACCGAACCTTAAACAGAGAAGTGCTTATGCACTTGGCAGCAGGTCGGTCGGACGGCAGCAGGGCTCGGTCGACCGGACCTGTTGCCAGTCCATTCCCAGCCCATCCAAATGAGGTCCAACCTCGACCAAATTGCATTCTCTCGAGCAACGGCGCTAAGGGATTATGCCAATCGACTACCCGGCACTATAAGCTCTTCGATGCATAACCAAAACACATTCAAACATCAAAGTTAAGATTTTTAAAGATTTGAACCCAAAACACTAAAAATTGGGATTTTCACCAAATCAATCCAAACCAAAAGCAAATGCACATGAATAGGTGTTAGGAATTCATACCTAACAATTGATGATAGTTATAGACTAAGATGTGAGATAAAAATCTCACCTTTGAACCCCAAGCAATTGAAAAAGAAGCTTGAAAGCAAAAGAGAATCAACCACTCTTCAAATCCAACTCAAGAAGCTTGATTCTAAGCTAACAAGAGAAACATTTCCTAAATTAGGTTTAGGAGTTTCTGAAATTGATAAGAGAATGAGTTGGAGAAGAAGAAGAGAAGCTTACCAATGGGTTCTTCTATTAGTTTGGAGCAAGAGCTTGATTTGCAAAAGGAAACTAGGGTTTTGGAGTTTTAATTTCCCATCTCTCCCACTATTGATGATTTAAAACTGAAAAGAGGAGAAAGTGAGGGTGAATGGGGAGGAGTGGCTCAGATTTGAGTATATGTTAAACATAGGGCTGAGCCCAAACCCAAACCCAAAGTGAAAAAGTAGCAAAAATCAACTTTCTCCAAACATATCGAAGCTTATACTCAAAAAGGTCGCAAACGGCTTTTTAAACTCAATGGGAGTGGTCCCGAGTCCTAATTAGACCGTATGCGAAAAGTAGCTTTTCAGACTAAATTCCGAGTATCGATAACATATTTAAATAAAATATTTAAATATAAAAATCGACAAATATGCGGGTTGTTACAGACTCCCCTCCTTAAAGAAATTGCGTCCTCGCAATATTTAAGAAGAAGATATATAGTAACAACCATAAAAGCATATTCAACACAAAAGAAGTTTGAAATAAGAAGTTCACCTCAAAGAGCACGGGAAAGTAAGTTCGAATGTGATCGCTCGATGAACTCTTTAGACTCCCAAGAACAATCCTTAGGATTTGAAGACCATTGAACTTTCACAAGCGGAACATCTTTATTTCGAAGACGTTTGACCTCCGAAGCAATAATTCGAATAGGATGCTGCTCATAAGTTAAATTAGGTGAAACTTCAATTTCTTCCACAACACCGGGTTCAAGAACAGAATCGGAATCTCGAAGACATTTCCGAAGTTGAGAAACGTTAAACACGTCATGGATAGCAGAAAATTGAGCCGGTAATAAAAGGCGATAAGCCATGGAACCAATACATTTAGTGATAGGAAATGGCCCAATATATCGAGGCGCTAATTTTTCCGATCGACTAAAACGTACAACACCTTTCATAGGTGACACACGAATGAACACAAGATCTCCACAGAAAATTCTAACCTCCTCCTTCGGTTATCGGCATAGGATTTTTGTCTACTCTAGGCTTCTTTCATCCTATGTCGAATAAGTTCAATTTTCTCTGTGGAATCACGAATAAAATATGGACCTAAAACCAGCTTCTCACTGGCCTCAAGCCAACAAGAAGGAGATCGGCATGGCCTTCCATAGAGTGCCTCGAAAGGTGCCATACCAATACTAGATTGGAAGCTATTATTATAGAAAAATTCAACAAGTGAAATACGATCTTCCCAACTTCCACCAAAATCAAGAACACATGCACGAAGAAGATCTTCAAGAGTTTGATTCACACGCACGGTTTGTCCATCGGACTGGGGGTGATAAGCAGTGCTAAAATTAAGCTTCGTCCCCAAAGCTTTTTAAAGACTCTTCCAAAATCCACTAGTAAACAATGGATCACGATCACTAACTATAGAAGTAGGAACTCCATGCAATTTAACAATTTCTTTAATAAAAAGTTTGGCCAAAAGAGGTACGGTTCGGTTAGACTGAACGGGAATAAAATGGGCAAATTTAGTAAGTCTATCAACAATCACCCATAAGCTATCATGACCCGAACGAGAACGGGGAAGGCCATCTATAAAATCCATGGAAATTTGGTCCCACTTCCAAATTTGAATTTATAAAGGTTGCAATAACCCACCGTGCCTTTGATGCTCGGCCTTAACGAGTTGGCATGTCATGCAACGCTTAACGAAGTTAGCGATGTCAAGTTTCATTCCCTCCCAATAATAAAGTCGCTTCAAATCCGCGTACATTTTACTACTACCGGGATGAATGGTAAATTTAGAATGATGAGAATCTTCTAAAATATCTTTACGAAGATCACCAATATTTGGCACGACAAGTCTACCAAATTTCCGAATGCCGCCACGAGAATCGATATCAAAGTCTTTCAAACCTTCAATATCAATTTTATCCTTAATATTTTGGCCAAGAAGAGCCAATTCAGGATCTAGCCTTTGAGCTTCAAGAATGCGGTCTAAAAGAGAAGGATGAGCCTCAAGGCTACATAAAACAAATGATGAGCGTAAATCGGATACGCGCTCTCGAATCTCACAAGTGGATAAGATCTCGAGATCGTTCCATCGGATATCATCATAGAAACAACAGCTTGTTGTTTTCGGCTAAGAGCATCGGCGACACGATTACCCTTACCGGGAGTGTAAAGAATATCAAGATCATATGGTGAAAGAAATTCGAGCCAACGCTGTTGACACAAATTAAGTTCCTTTTGAGAGAATAAATACTTCAAAGACTTATGATCGGTATAAAGAACAAATTTCTCTCCTAAAAGATAATGACGCCAAATCCAAAGAGAAAAAACAATAACCGCGAGCTCTAAATCATGTGTGGCATATCTAGTCTCGGCAGGCTTTAATTGCCTAGAAGCATAAGTAATAACACGTTCTTTTTGCATAAGAACGGCACCCAAACCAACGCGACTAGCATCGGTATAAACAACGAAATCTTGATTCCCCTCGGGAATAACAAGAATATGAGCATCAGAAAGGAGTTCTTTTAATTTCTAGAATGTTCGACCAAATGTATTTAACACCTTTCTTCGTTAAGCTAGTGAGAGGCACGGCAATCTTAGAAAAGTCTTTGATAAAACGGCGGTAATAGCCCGCCAATCCGAGAAAACTACGAATCTCTGTCACACTCTCCGGTCTCTTCCAATCTTGAATCGCTTCAATTTTTGAAGGATCCACGGAAATTCCGGATTCGGAAATAATATGACCGAGAAACTTCACATGAGATTGCCAAAAATGGCATTTAGAATATTTTGCTTTTAATTGATTACTCCTAAGAGTTTCCAACACAATCCGAAGATGTTTTTCATGCTCCTCCTTAGTTTTTGAATACACAGGAACATCATCAATAAAGATGACAACAAACCAGTCGAGGAAGTCTTTGAAAACTCTATTCATAAGGTCAACGAAATAAGCCGGAGCATTCGTTAGACCAAATGGCATAACAAGCCATTCATAAGATCCATAACGAGTACGGAACGATGTCAAAGGAATGCTATCCTCTGCAATACGAAGCTGATGAAATCCAGTAGCTAAGTCTAATTGCGAAAAGACTCTAGCACCACTAAGTTGATCAAATAGGTCATCAATCCGAGGTAAAGGATATTTATTTTTGATAGTAAGATCATTAAGCTTGTGGTAGTCAACGCAAAGCCTAAGTGTACCATCGGATTTCTTACAAAAATAGCCGAAGCTCCCCAAGGCGAGGAACTAGAGCGAATAAATTGCTTCGTCTCCAATTCGGATAATTGTTTACGCATCTCCTCGTTTTCTTTATTGGACATACGATAAGGAGGGCGAGTGATAGGTTGAGCTCCAAGAATGAGATTAATTATGAACTCAATTGCTCGCTTTGGTGGTAATCCTAAAACGGGCTCGAATATGTCGGAAAATTCACAAACGACGTGAATAAGAGAAATAATATCACCCTCATCATCATCGTCGTCATCACGAGGGTTTAAAGAATATAAAGATGCAACCAAAGCAGAATCCGAATCTTTAAGAATAACAGAAACCTGATTAACAGATTGAGGATGTCGAAGATGAATAGTCCGCTCAGGACATAGGATATGAGCTTCATAACGGTTAAGCCAATCCATTCCCAAAATCGTTCCAAAGCCTAAATAACGCATGACATGCAAATCGGCTAGGAAAGAAAAATCACACAAAATAATCTCGACATCTTTACATAATAAACTGATTGTTGCGGATCCACCAACCAGATTCTCAATTCTCAAAGAAGTCATTAAACACAAAACATCCAAAGAAAAAGTATCAACAAGTTCTTTTGATATTAAAGAATGGGACGCACCCGTATCAAAAAGAACTCGAATAGGATGATCACGAAATAAAATATTTCCATCCATAATAGAATGAGAAATACCTTGGCCACAAGATGTGTTGCCAGGGGCTTGAGCAACATTAAGCTTTCCCTCCTTCTTGCCCTGAAGCTTGGGGCATGAAGATATAACATGACCGGGACCTTTGCAGTAGCGACAAGAGATAGACTTGGGACACTTGTTCGCATAATGGTCCTTCGAACCACAATTATAGCACTCCCCACGACCAAAGGAAGAAGTCTTTGCCACGGAGGTCGCTTGCTTCCCTTTCTTATTGGGATAAGGGCCCTTGAATTTACTGGGCCTTTTCTTGTTGTTGTTGAAGTTTGGTTTGGAACCCACCACTTCAACATCATTGTCCCTATCTGCCTCTTCAAGACGAAGAGCGATATCAATGAGTTGGTCGAAAGAAACTTCTAATTTTAGAAGTAATGGCTTCTTGAGATTTTTGTTTAAGCCATAGACGAACCTCTGATTTTTCTTCAATGGGGTGTTGATGTATTCAACCCCATATTTGGAGAGAGATTCAAAAGACGCGACATAATCTGCCACGGAAGATTCACCTTGAACAAGGTCTATAAAACGGCGAGCCAAAGTCACCTTCTCAGCTTCTGGTACGAATTTCAACTCGAAGCATTCTCGGAATTGCTCCCAGGTGAGATCCGCTTCATTAATCTCAGAAATAAGAAGCTCGTACCAGTCCAATGCTCTTTCTCGGAGCATACTAGAGGCCACCTGAACTCGGTGAAGGTCAATAAGATTCATGCGAGAAAAGATTCGATCGCATGACCTTAGCCAAGCCTGTGCTTCAATAATAGTTTCGGAACCTTTGAATGGCTCCCCACCCAAATTAGTATAATCGCTGCACAAGCGTGCAAATCCCGACTTTAGGTGAGTAGGTTCCGGGTTAGCTCCAGCTGCTTGAGCATTTGTCACAAAATCAAGAAGCTGTTGAGCAGTCATAAAAACTCCATCTTGGGGTGGAGTGCTAGAAGGTATGGCTCTGGGGCGGCCTGGTCTAGACATTTCTCTCCCTTTAGAAAGAAAGAAGAAGAAGAAAAAGGTTATTCACCAAATTGAATATCAAGCAACCTTGATAGATAAACAAGGAATCATAAGGAAAATAGGATGAATCGGTACGAAGACTCGAATTAAATCCTAAAGCACGACTCCTAAGATGGACTTAGGACGATGATCCTTGTTATAGTATTCCATATTGTTCCGAAGTTTGGCTCTGATACCAAGCTGTGACGCCCCACCTCTATACCCACGCTAGCCAAGAACACTACGGTGTAATGCTGTCAACTAGCACGGAGAATAAGGCTGTTGAGGAGCGACCATCCGTGTAATTGCTTTGCGCGAGCACCGATATGTCAGATAGTATAACGTGCATTTTATTTCAAGACGAAAATCCCACATACCGATACAAACACAAAGCTACTACACAGTGGCTATAATAATCTTCGGAAACAAATATAGAATAAGCATAACACAAATCAATCACAGATAACTCATATCACAAAGGCGGAAGAAGATATGAATATATAACTGTGACGCCCCACCTCTATACCCACGCTAGCCAAGAACATTACGGTGAATGCTGTCAACTAGCATGGAGAATAAGGCTATTGAGGAGCGACCATCCGTGTAATTGCTTTGTGCGGGCATCGATATGTCAGATGGTATAACATGCAAGGAAATCCGACATACCGACACAAACTCAAAGCTACTACGCAGTGGCTATAATATCTTCGGAAACAAATACAGAAATAAACATAACATAAATCAGTCATAGATAATTCATATCACAAAGGCGGAAGAAGATATGAATATATAATTAACACACGGAAGTGTATATCAGAGTAGTGGTCAAAAAGATCCACAATAACACAAAATAATAGCAACGTGTGCTATACAAAAGAATACAACTATGAGTCTATATCTCAAGTGTATACAACAAAATAAACTACCAATCTAAGTAGTTTGCCAAAAGTCAGAGTAATGAATCCCTGGGGAGAAGTCAAGCAGAAGCACCTGTAACATCTCGGTCTGACCCGAGTATTATTTAATAAGAAAATAATAAACAGATCAGTCTAACTATAAATATCAAATGAAACGATATAAAGTAAGAGATATGACTAAACACATAATAATCACAATGCCAAGCTGTGATATATATATAAGTAATTGAGAATCAACAAGAGATTAATCAATATCACCAAATCTACACAAGAATCAAAGGAAATGTCATACTCCTTATTTCGTTCACCAAACGATATATATTGACGATTATATCAATGTAAATCACAAAAGTCCATGACACACAAATTCACCAATACACAAATATTGATAAAACTTATCAATGGAAATCACGAAAATTGGTGAAGCATAAATTCTAGAAATCATCTCAAGAAATCCAGTCAATGACACACGAATTCACCTATGCACAAAAATTGATAAATCATATCAATAGAAATCACAAAAATAGGTGAAGAAGAAAATTCCAGAATTCGACACACGAAATCCAAAAATCACACAAAATAGGGGGGAAGGCCTATCACACGAACGGGAGCATGAAAACTCACCAACATATGTATCACACGAACGAGACGCTATCTCATGGTAGCTAGCCATTAATTTTTGACACACGAACGGCCTGAAGACCATGGGGCGCTACCCCACATATGTGAGTTGAAACTCACACAAACGGGGTTTAGTCTCCCTCGTAGACAAAGAGACATCGCACAATTGCTAGTCTAAAACATAAAATGATCATCATCGATCATCAAGAAGTGTCAATTACAATAAGCTAGTAAATATATGAGCTTAGGTTCATGTCCCATAACCACAAGCTTAACTTAAAAATTTACGAACAAATTGTAGATCTCCACTAGAAAATTGTCACAAAAGTTTCAATCGAACAAGTCCAATAATTAACCGACGAAGTAAACGCAAGCGTTTCATACCACTCGTTTTACTAAGCCGTTTAATTAGATTTCTCATACGAGTGAGGTAAAGGTTTGTATATACTAATAGATTAGAAATCGGTTTGAGAAAACGAGCTTTGTAATAAAATAGTGTTGAAATCGTTTTGAAGAAAGAGTTTTGATATTTACTACTAGTATAGAAAACCTTTATATTTTTAAAGTGACAAATCACAAAGAAGATTGTAAGAACAATCGATCACTAAAATTCACATTCGAAGACGTGAATAAAATCCAAAGAAATCGATACCGAATCCATCAAAATGGATATCCCAAAAATCACGAAGAAAATGTCATCAAAGTCGATAATAAGTGATAAAAACAAAAGGGAATCAACACGAATCGATTAAAGTTGGAATTCTCAAGCAAATAGGCAAGCAGGCAAAACACTGCAGTTTCAGACGTCTGAAACAAGTGGTTCAGACGTCTGAATCTGGAAATATAAAGATTTCCAGAACACAATTCAGACGTCTGAATCAAGTATTTCAGACGTCTGAAATAGGCACTTTTTAGCCTATTTCCTTTCTGGTTCCAAATGAACCAATTCAGACGTCTGAAACCATATATTCAGACGTCTGAATCTGGGAATAGAAATCTTCCCAGAACAATATTCAGACGTCTGAATATTACATTTCAGACGTCTGAATGAATGGTTCAGGGCATTCCCTGAACCTAGGCCAAAAATGGCCAAACGAATATCGAAAACGATCGAACGAGCAAATGACGATGACTAAGGAATTACGTCGAACGACAACCCAGCCTAAACGACTCTTCGATACGCCTCAAATATCAATGTCCAAATATCCATAATAGGATTTTCATAAATTAGACCAAAACACCAAAAATTTGGATATACACGAAATCAATCCAAACCAAAATCAATTGCACATGAATAAGTGTTAGGAATTCATACCTAACAATCGAAGATAATTATAAACTAAGATGTGAGATAAAAATATCACCTTTTTACAAAATCAAACAAGAAGAAGCTTAAAAGCAAATGGAGAATCAACCTCTCTTCATCACAACCCAAATGAGCTTGAATCTATGCTCAAAACAAGAACATTTCCAAAATTAGGTTTAGGAATTTCTGAAATTGGTAAGAGAATAAGTTGGAGAAGAAGAAGAGAATGCTTACCAATGGGTTCTCTTGAATTTGAAGCTAGGAATTTGAGGTTGCAAGAGGAACTAAGGTTTTGGAGTTTTAATTTCCAATCTCTCCCACCATTAATGCCTTAGAACTGAAAAGAGGAAGAAGTGAGGGTGAATGGGGAAGAGTGGTTCAGTTTTGAGTATAAGTTGGCTAGTGGACTGAACCCAAACTCAAACCCAAAGTGAAAAAGGTCAAACTTTTGACTAACTCCAAATATATCAAAGCTTATACTCAAAAAGGTCGCAAACGGCATTTTGAACTCAACGGAGGTGGTTTCGAGTCCTAATTCGACCGTATGCAAAAGGTAGCTTTTCTGTAACAACCCTGTATTTTGTAATTATTTTATTGTATATTTTAATTATTTTTAATGTAAGATTTTGATTTAAAAATTTATTTTACTTATTTGAAATGATTAAATTTATTATTTAAATATAATCTTGATTTTTATATGAGTTATAATTCCAAACTTGTGTAAGTTGAATATTTGCTTGAAATGCTGATTTTTGTTAAAATAGTCAAACTGTGACTTTCAACTTAAAATTTTAAAAGTTTAAAATTTTAATTTTTTTCTTTTATTATGAAATTTCATAAAATTCTAAGAACACCACTTTTCGTTTCGTTGAATTTGGATGTAAATTGTGAAAGTTATACCCTTTACAATATTGTGCGTATATAGGGTTATTTAACAATGACTATTTTAAATTGTATAAATTACTTCTTCTTTGTTATATTTTATTTTAATATGTGATCATATGTTATATTATGTATATTTTGACTTTTAAGTATTTTTAAAATGATAATATAATTTTTCTAAAGTTTATTTGAATTTATTTCAATTTATAAAGCCTAGTTGGTATTTACTGCATTTTTCTTTATTTAACTTTCTATTTAATAAAAATTAAATTATTATTTTACCTTGAAAATGTTTTAAAACCATTTTTAATTCAAATTTTGTGTTATAATATTTTTTTTTGTGAAGTAATAAAATTTGCAAAGTCATTGGAGATTTTCTTGTAATTTTTATGTCAGGGTTGCTATTTTTAAGCAATTTCCTTTTTCTATTTTACTTAAAATAAATTATTTATTTTATTTTATTCTTACTTAGTTTCGGTTTTAAATAACATTTCTGAGTTTATTTTGTTTTTATAAAATTAAAAAGAAACGAAAATGCAAAGGGTTTAAAAAGTTAAGAGATCTTAAAAGCCTGAAACGTAAAGACGTTTTATCCGTTTCCTTTTGCAATTAATACATCAATTTATCTAAGCCATTCCTTTCCTCATCCTTTACAGCCGACTCCCTCATATTATTCATGAATTTTCAAGCTCCAAAACCCTAAAAATCATGGCCTCCATCTTGAGAAAAAAAATCTGGTAATGGCTACATCTTTTTCTACCTTTTTATTCTCATTTTCTATGTATTTTGCCTAGTTTTCTATGCTTTCTGGATTGGCCTCTACCACCCACCATCACCACCATACTCTCCACCATCCCCTACCACTCTTCCTTGGCATCATCTCCAGCCATCATTTCAGATCCATCCATGGCCACATCTCCCTTGGTGACAAAACTCCACAAAATTGCAAATAATGTCCAAAACAATGCACTAGCCACCACTATTACTTCACCACCTTCATACTTCACCATGGCCACCACCTCTAGCCATGACCACCACCTTGCTACCACCACTACACTTCATCTTAGCCTCTGTCCAGATCTGAAATTGACATGGCCAAGATTCCATGAACAAAAACTCCATAAAAACAATGCATAAAGCCTTGAAACATTCATGATAGCCACCCTATCACTTCATATCTTCATCCACCACCTTTTCCAGACCTCCCCACACCCCTCCATCTACTGTCCAAACCTGTACAAGTATGGCCAAGCCCCACTTGACCCAAGGCCGAGCCTTGTTGTGCTCAAAAACTTCATATATGTTGCATTGATCAATTGTATGCTTCATGTTATAACCCTACCACTCCATACTCCTTCTAGCCGTGAGTTATGGTGCCAAACCTGAGCTATATCATCATCATGGATGAACCCAAGAACCTCCTAGGCCAAGCATTTGAATGGTGAAATCAAGGTCAAGTAATCTATTCCTTTGTTGCTTCGTATTTTCATTGTTTCAACATTGTTTTGCGTTGAATATTTATGTGTTTATTGTCTTGTTTTGGTTATTGTTTACAAGACAAATATCAAGGCTCTCCATTCATTCAAATCAAAAGTCATGCTATATCGTGCTTGTCGTGCTTTTGGAATCGCACTTGTGTTTGTTGTTTTGGTCTTCAGCTTGAAAAAGTGAGTCTTTCTCACTTTGACATTTATACTTATGAAAAGTGAATTGATGACAAGTGTTTAGTAATAAAAAAATGTTTATGCAAGTTAATGATGATCATATGATATGCTATGCCGTGTTATTACCATATTATTACCATGTTAAAACTGTTAATTTTCACCTGACATCTGATATATGACTGTATATTGTGATATTGACCTTGTTTATATTATTTCTGTATATGATCACACTGAAAGTTCCCTGTTAGAAAAAATGTTATGGGCTGAAATGATAGGCCTGAATGGTTTTAAATTTTTCATTTTGACTTGGGATTGAGAGTTTGAAATGATAAAACCCGGATTTTCTTTGTAAATTATGGGTTGAAATGATATATTACCCATATCACTTTACCTAGCGTAGAAAATTTTATACAGGCCCGTAGTTAAAATATGCTTTTCTAAAAATTTTAAAATATTTTAGAAATTTAATTATTATAATATTTTGATTTGAAATTTAATAAAATTATGATTTTTGTAAAATATTATTGATTTTCTGAATAATTGTAAGTGAAATGAATTAATGAAAAGGTTAGAAATTTTGAACGTAAGTTATTTTGGAAATTTTGATTTAATTTTAATTGGAAATTTAATTGAGTATGAAATTATGATAAATTTATGATAATTTGAATATAAATGAATTTAAAATGAATTTTATCATATTTATGATTTTTAATAAAGTTGAAATGTGAAATGAATAAATATTTTAAGTTGAAACTTTGAAATATAACTAGAATTGGAAATTTATGAAATTGACGTAAAGTGAACTTTTAGTTAAGCAAATAAAAATAAAACTAAGTTATATTTGAGAATTTGAACTTAAGTGTTAAGTTGAAATTTAATGTAATGGATTTTAAAAATTCAACATTGCAATTTAATAAGTGAATTATTATTAAATCTTGATTTTTGAATGGAAATTTAACTTTATAAAATCATGAACTTGAGGAAAATTAAATGATGTTATAAATGTGAAAATGTATGATTTTATAAGTTAAAAATGTTTTTAATAAAAATATAATTGGTTGAGAAATTTTATTGAATATTTGAAGTTAATTGACTGCATTTTTGAAATGCTATTAATTACAATGTAAATGATATTACAGCATTTGTAAACGCTGTAGTTGATGATAATGAACTAAAAAGCTAAGTTGAATTAAAAGCTATTATAGCAATCTTTGTAAGTGCTATAATTTTTGAATTTAACTAAGTTATTCGAATTTAAGTAAACCTATTATAACATGTTAAAATGCTGTCTTTTGTTAAATTGAACTGTTTTGAATGTAACTTTCCGTATAAGTTTTCTAAATGACGCGAAAGTGAATTTTCATGGTTTTGATAAACTTAAGTGAATAAATAAACTTTGGAAGTTGGAAATTTTGGAAATTTAATAATTTAATTATTAAGCATAATAACTTCATTGAAATGAAAAAAAAAGAATTTTTGGAATATAAACTATTTTGAAATATGAATTGAAATGGTATTTTAGACTGAATAAAATGAATAATGATTTGAAATGAATGAAGTTTGAAAAGATACGATATTTTGATATATTAAAATGATTTGAAATGAAGTTTTGAAAGGATATGATATTTTGAAATATTAAAATGATTTGAAATGAAGTTTTGAAAGATATGATATTTTTGATATTAAATGATTTGAAAAGCGGAGTTTGAAAGATAGGACATTTTGATATTAACATGATTTAAAAAGAAGTTCTGAAAGATATGATATTTTGAAACTGAAAGGTAGTGTTGAAAGGGTATGAAAATTTAATATATTGAAATGGTTAGAAATGACCTGATATTTATTTTGATAAATATTTGAATTGAAAGATATTTTACGATGATATATTGAAATGGTTTTGGAAATGATTTAATCTTTACTTTGATAAAGATTTGGATTGAAAAGGATATTTTATTTTGAAGTATAAAATATTGTTTTAAAGTTATAACTACGGGTTATAATAACGATTGGTTGTTAAAGAGACCGGGATCGGATATTGTCTTATAGCCGGCCAATACCGAAAACCACTTTAACAACTGTGTACGCGGTGGAGATTCCAGAATGAAGTAGGATGGTGGCGGCGTTCTCGAGGTATATATTACGTGGACCCAACTCCCGTGAGTTGGCATATATGACTAAAACAGGAGCTATACCGAGCTACACAAAGGGTCGCACCCTTTCATCGAGCATGCTCCATCGAAACCATTCTATTACTGTTGTGATTCGATTCGGTGGCGCCACTTTGATTCGGGGGTATTGTTCGAGGTGGGCGGAAGCTGCTGGCTTGCCGTCACCACCGGTCCGGGAGTGCAAACGGTGTATCCACCCTGGCATTGCCTCGTGACCCGTGTCATATCCTTATATCGAGCCCACTACGATTTTGGTTTTAAAGATCCGACCGCGTTAAGGTTCACCATCCCCTTAACGCTATTTTCTATATGATTATACTTTACTGATTAGACACTACCGTATATAGCGTATATTACTACATAGTAAATAGTTTAACGGATCCTTAGAGGATGGGCGGTCCCAAGCATCCTTTAAGTTACTGATGCATTTTGTTACTGTTCACTTGAGTTGATTTACAGTTTAAAGTGTATTTGTGTCCTGACTCGAGTGTTTTGTGTTTTTCTTTACGCTTGAGTCAGATTGATTGAGTTAGCATTCAAAATTCACCTTTGGCGTTGGAGCTTTCCTTGAAGATCCAGCCATCTATTTTGTTTCAGTATCCAGTGGTTCAGTGATGTATCTGATTTGTACCTGATGTATCTTGTTACTCTTCTGTTGTATCTTATTTAACTCTGATGTATCTCATATTTATATAGTAGCTTCATGAACTACTACCTCTTTTTCTTCCGCTGCATTTTTATATACTCTGTGTCTGTGATCTGTGATTTTTATTTACTGTATATTCTGAGGTTTGCAAAAATTTTATTTACAACATGGTATTTTGAGCAATTCAATTCCGGCATGAGTGTCTGCCTATGCACTTATAATGGATGCGAATGGTTGAAAATACCGAGTCGTTACATTTTCAGACTAAATTCCGAGTATCGATAAAATATTTAAATAAAATATTTAAATATAAAATTTCCAAATATGCGGGTTGTTACAGACTCCCCTCCTTAAAGAAATTGCGTCCTCGCAATATTTAAAAAGAAGATATATAGTAACAACCATAAAAGCATATTCAACACGAAAGAAATTTGAAATAAAAGGTTCACCTCAAAGAGCACGAGAAAGCAAGTCCGGATGTGTTCGCTCGATGAACTCTTTAGATTCCCAAGAACAATCCTTAGGATTTGAAGACCATTGGACTTTAACAAGCGGGACATCTTTATTTCGAAGACGTTTGACCTCCAAAGAAACAATTCGAATAGGATGCTGCTCATAAGTTAAATTAGGCGAAACTTCAAACTCTTCCACAACACCGGGCTCAAGAATAGTATCGGAATCTCGAAGACATTTCCGAAGTTGAGAAACGTGAAACACGTCATGGATAGCAGAAAATTGAGCCGGTAATAAAAGGCGATAAGCCATGGAACCAATACGTTCAGTGATAGGAAATGGCCCAATATATCGAGGCGCCAATTTTCGCAATCGACTGAAACGTACAACACCCTTCATTGGTGAAACACGAATAAAAACATAATCTTCAAAAGAAATTTCTAATTTCCTTCTTCGATTATCGGCATAGGATTTTTGTCTACTCTGGGCTTCTTTCATCCTATGACGAATAAGATCAATCTTTTCTGTGGAATCACGAATAAAATCTGGACCTAAAACCAGCTTCTCACCGGTCTCAAGCCAACAAGAAGGAGATCGGCATGGCCTTCCGTAGAGTGCCTCAAAAGGTGCCATACCAATACTAGATTGGAAGCTATTATTATAGGAAAATTCAACAAGTGAAATATGATCTTCCCAACTTCCACCAAAATCAAGAACACATGCACGAAGAAGATCTTCAAGAGTTTGATTCACACGCTCAGTTTGTCCATCGGACTGAGGATGATAAGCGGTGCTAAAATTAAGCTTCGTTCCCAAAGCTTTTTGAAGACTCTTCCAAAATCCACTATTAAACAATGGATCACGATCACTAACAATAGAAGTAGGAACTCCATGTAATTTAACAATCTCTTTAACAAAGAACTTGGCCAAAAGAGGAACGGTTCGGTTAGACCGAACGGGAATAAAATGGGCAGATTTAGTAAGCCTATCAACAATCACCCATAAGCTATCATGACCCGAACGAGAACGGGGAAGGCTATCTATAAAATCCATGGAAATTTGGTCCCACTTCCAAATTGGAATTTCTAAAGGTTGTAATAACCCACCGGGCCTTTGATGTTCGGCCTTAACGAGTTGGCAAGTCATGCAACGCTTAACGGAGTTAGCGATGTTAAGTTTCATTCCCTCCCAATACTAAAGCCGCTTCATATCCGCGTACATTTTACTACTACCGGGATGAATGGTAAATTTAGAATGATGAGAATCTTCTAAAATATCTTTACGAAGATCACTATTATTTGGCACAATAAGTCTACCAAATCTCCGAGTGCCGCCACGAGAATCGATATCAAAGTCTTTCAAACCTTCAACATCAATTTCATCCTTAATATTTTGGCCAAGAAGAGCTAGTTCGGGATCTAGCCTTTGAGCTTCAAGAATGCGGTCTAAAAGAGAAGGACGAGCCTCACGGCTACATAAAACAAGAGATGAACATAAATCGGGAACACGGTCTCGAATTTAGCAAGAGGATAAAATCTCGAGATCGTTCCGTTCGGATATCATCATCGAAACAACCGCTTGTTGCTTTCGACTAAGTGCATCCGCAACACGATTTCCCTTTCCGGGAGTATAAAGGATATCAAGATCATATGGTGCAAGATTTTCGAGCCAACGCTGTTGACGAAAATTAAGTTCCTTTTGAGAGAATAAATACGTCAAGGACTTATGATCGGTATAAAGAACAAATTTCTTTCCTAAAAGATAATGACGCCAAATACGAAGGGCGAAAACAATAGCCGCAAGCTCCAAATCATGAGTGGCATATCTAGTCTCAGAAGGCTTCAATTGCCTAGAAGCATAAGCAATAACACGTTCTCTTTGCATAAGAACGGCACCCAAACCAACGCGACTAGTATCGGTATAAACAACGAAATCCTGATTCCCCTCGGGAATAACAAGAATAGGAGCATCAGAAAGAAGCTCTTTCAATTTCTGAAAAGAAGCTTCACATTTGTCCGACCAAATGTATTTAACACTTTTCTTCGTCAAGCTAGTGAGAGGCACGGCAATCTTAGAAAAGTCTTTGATAAAACGACGGTAATAGCCCGCCAATCCGAGAAAACTACGAATCTCTGTCACACTCTCCGGTCTCTTCCAATCTTGAATCGCTTCAATCTTTGAAGGATCCACGGAAATTCCGGATTCGGAAATAATATGAACGAGAAACTTCACACGAGATTGCCAAAAATGGCATTTAGAAAATTTTGCCTTTAAACGATTACTCCTAAGAGTTTCCAACACAATCCGAAGATGCTTTTCATGCTCCTCCTCGGTTTTAGAATACACAAGAATATCATCAATAAAGATGAGAACAAACCGGTCGAGGAAGTCTTTGAAAACTCTATTCATAAGGTCAACGAAATAAGCTGGGGCATTTGTTAACCCAAATGGCATAACAAGCCATTCATAAGATCCATAACGAGTACGGAACGATGTCAAAGGAATGCTATCCTCCGCAATACGAAGCTGATGAAATCCAGTAGCTAAGTCTAATTGTGAAAAGACTTTAGCACCACTAAGCTGATCGAATAGATCATCAATCCGAGGTAAAGGATATTTATTTTTGATAGTAAGATCATTAAGCTTGCGATAGTCAACGCAAAGCCTAAGTGTTCCATCGGATTTCTTCACAAAAATAGCTGAAGCTCCCCAAGGCGAGGAACTAGAGCGAATAAATTGCTTCGTCTCCAATTCAGATAATTGTTCACGCATCTCCTCGTTTTCTTTATTGGACATACGATACGGAGGACGAGTGATAGGTTGAGCTCCAGGAATAAGATTAATTCTGAACTCAATTGCTCGTTTAGGTGGTAATCCTAAAACGGGCTCGAATATGTCGGAAAATTCACAAACGACGTGAATAAGAGAAATAATATCACCCTTATCATCATCATCGTCATCACGAGGATTTAAAGAATATAAGATGAAACCAAGCTGGAAACTGAATCTTGAAGATTAATAGAAATCTGCTTAACAGATTGAGGATGTCGAAGATGAATAGTCCGCTCAGGACATAGGATATGAGCTTCATAACGGTTAAGCCAATCCATTCCCAAAATCATTTCAAAGCCTAAATAACGCATGACATGCAAATCGACTCGGAAAGAAAAATCACACAAAATAATCTCGACATCTTTACACAATAAACTGATTGTCGCGGATCCACCAACCGGATTCGCAATTCTCAAAGAAGTCATTAAACACAAAACATCCAAAGAAAGAGTATCAACAAGTTCTTTTGATATAAAAGAATGGGACGCACCCGTATCAAAAAGAACTCGAATAGGATGATCACGAAATAAAATAATTCCATCCAGAATAGAATGAGAAATACCTTGGCCACGAGATGTGTTGCCAGGGGCTTGAGCAACATTAAGCTTTCCCTCCTTCCTATTTTGAAGTTTGGGACACACATGCATAAAATGGTCCGGGCTTTTGCAATAGCGACAAGTACGAGGCTTTGAACACTTGTTTGCAAAATGGTCTTTCGAACCACAATTATAGCATTTCCCTTGAGTAGAGGAAAAGGTCTTTTCAACAGGAGTTGCTTGCCTCCCTTTCTTATTGGGATAAGGGCGTTTGAATTTGTTTGGCCTCTTCTTGTTGTTGAAGTTTGGTTTGGAACCCACCACTTCAACATCATTCTCCCTATCCGCCTCTTCAAGACGAAGAGCAATATCAACGAGTTGGTCGAAAGAAACTTCTAATTTTAGAAGTAATGGCTTCTTGAGATTTTTGTTTAAGCCATAGACGAACCTCTGGTTGTTCTTTAAAGGGGTGTTGATGTATTCAACCCCATATTTGGAAAGCGACTCGAAGAAGGCGACGTAATCAGTCACGGAGGACTCACCTTGAACAAGGTCTATAAATCGTCGAGCCAATGTCACTTTCTCAACTTCTGGAACGAATTTTAATTCGAAGCGTTCTCGGAATTGCCCCTAGGTGAGTTCCGCTTCATTAATCTAAGAAATAAGAAGCTCGTACCTGTCCAATGCTCTTTCTCGGAGCATACTAGAGGCCACCTGAACTCGGTGAAGGTCAATAAGATTCATGCGAGAAAAGATTCGATCGCATGACCTTAGCCAAGCCTGTACTTCAATAACAGTTTCGGAACCTTTGAATGGCTCCCCGTCCAAATTAGTGTAGTCGCTGCACAAGCGTGCATCCCGGCTTTGGGTGAGTAGGTTCCGGGTTAGCTCCAGCTGCTTGAGCATTAGTTACCAAATCAAGAAGCTGTTGAGCAGTCATAAAAACTCCATCCTAGGGTAGGGTACTAGATGGCACGGCTCTGGGCAGCCTGGTCTAGACATTTCTCTTCCTTAGAAAGAAAGAAGAAGAAGAAAAGGTTATTCACCAAATTCAATATCAAGCAATTCTTGATAGATAAAACAAGGAATCATAAAAGAAAATAGGATAGGACGGTACGTAGACCCGAATAAAATCCTAAAGCACGACTCCTAAGGTAGACTTAGGACGATGATCCTTGTTATATTATTCCATATTGTTCCGAAGTTTGGCTCTGATACCAAGCTGTGACGCCCCACCTCTATACCCACGCTAGCCAAGAACATTACGGTGAATGCTGTCAACTAGCACGGAGAATAAGGCCGTCGAGGAGCGACCATCCGTGTAATTGCTTTGTGTGAGCATCGATTTGTCAGATGGTATAACATGCAAGGAAATCCGATATACCGACACAAACTCAAAGCTACTACACAGTGGCTATAATATCTTCGGAAACAAATACAGAAATAAACATAACATAAATCAGTCACAGATAATTCATATCACAAAGGCGGAAGAAGATATGAATATATAATTAACACATGGAAGTGTATATCAGAGTAGTGGTCAAAAAGATCCACAATAACACAAAATAATAGCAACATGTGCTATACAAAAGAATACAACTATGAGTCTATATCTCAAGTGTATATAACAAAATAAACTACTAATCTAAGTAGTTTGCCAAAAGTCAGAGTAATGAATCCCTGGGGAGAAGTCAAGCAGAAGCACCTGTAACATCTCGGTCTGACCCGAGTATTATTTAATAAGAAAATAATAAACGGATCAGTCTAACTATAAATATCAGATGAAATGATATAGAGTAAGAGATATGACTAAACACATAATAATCACAATGCCAAGCTGTGATATATATAAGTAATTGAGAATCAACAAGAGATTAATCAATATCATCAAATCTACACAAGAATCAAAGGAAATGTCATACTCCTTATTTCGTTCACCAAACCATATATATTGACGATTATATCAATGTCAATCACAAAAGTCCATGACACACAAATTCACCAATACACAAATGTTGATAAAACTTATCAATGGAAATCACGAAAATTGGTGAAGCATAAACTCTAGAAATCATCTCAAGAAATCCAGTCAATGACACCGGAATTCACCTATGCACAAAAATTGATAAATCATATCAATAGAAATCACAAAAATAGGTGAAGAAGAAAATTCCAGAATTCGACACACGAAATCCAAAAATCACACAAAATAGGGGGGAAGGCCTATCACACGAACGGGAGCATGAAAACTCACCAACATATGTATCACACGAACGAGACGCTATCTCATGGTAGCTAGCCATTAATTTTTGACATACGAACATCCCGAAGACCATGGGGCGCTACCCCACATATGTGAGTTGAAACTCACACAAACGGGGTTTAGTCTCCCTCGTAGACAAAGAGACATCGCACAATTGCTAGTCTAAACCATAAAATGATCATCATCGATCATCAAGAAGTGTCAATTACAATAAGCTAGTAAATATATGAGCTTAGCTTCATGTCCCATAACCACTAGCTTAACTTAAATATTTACGAACAAATTGTAGATCTCCACTAGAAAATTGTCACAAAAGTTTCAATCGAACAAGTCCAAGAATTAACCGACGAAGTAAACGCAAGCGTTTCATACCACTCGTTTTACTAAGCCGTTTAATTAGATTTCTCATACGAGTGAGGTAAAGGTTTGTATATACTAATAGATTAGAAATCGGTTTGAGAAAACGAGCTTTGTAATAAAATAGTGTTGAAATCGTTTCGAAGAAAGAGTTTTGATATTTACTACTAGTATAGAAAACCTTTATATTTTTAAAGTGACAAATCACAAAGAAGATTGTAAGAACAATCGATCACTAAAATTCACATTCGAAGACGTGAATAAAATCCAAAGAAATCGATACCGAATCCATCAAAATAGATATTCCCAAAAATCACGAAGAAAATGTCATCAAAGTCGATAATAAGTGATAAAAACAAAAGGGAATCAACACGAATTGATTAAAGTTGGAATTCTCAAGCAAATAGGCAAGCAGGCAAAACACTGCAGTTTCAGATGTCTGAAACAAGTGGTTCATATGTCTGAATATGAAAATATAAAGATTTCCAGAACACAATTCAGACGTCTGAATCAAGTATTTCAGACGTCTGAAATAGGCACTTTTTAGCCTATTTCCTTTCTGGTTCCAAATGAACCAATTCAGACGTCTGAAACCATATATTCAGACGACTGAATCTGGGAATAGAAATCTTCCCAGAACAATATTCAGACGTCTGAATATTACATTTCAGACGTCTGAATGAATGGTTCAGGGCATTCCCTGAACCTAGGCCAAAAATTGCCAAACGAATATCAGAAACGATCGAACGAGCAAATGACGATGCCTAAGGAATTACGTCGAACGACAACCCAGCCTAAACAGCTCTTCGATACGCCTCAAATATTAATGTCCAAATATCCATAATAGGATTTTCATAAATTAGGCCAAAACACCAAAAATTGGGATATACACGAAATCAATCCAAACCAAAATCAATTGCACATGAATAAGTGTTAGGAATTCATACCTAACAATCGAAGATAATTATAAACTAAGATGTGAGATAAAAATCTCACTTTTTTACAAAATCAAACAAGAAAAAGCTTAAAAGCAAATGGAGAATCAACCTCTCTTCATCACAACCCAAATGAGCTTGAATCTATGCTCAAAACAAGAACATTCCCAAAATTAGGTTTAGGAATTTCTGAAATTGGTAAGAGAATAAGTTGGAGAAGAAGAAGAGAATGCTTACCAATGGTTTCTCTTGAATTTGAAGCTAGGAATTTGAGGTTGCAAGAGGAACTAGGGTTTTGGAGTTTTAATTTCCAATCTCTCCCACCATTAATGCCTTAGAACTGAAAAGAGGAAGAAGTGAGGGTGAATGGGAAAGAGTGGTTCAGTTTTGAGTATAAGTTGGCTAGTGGCCTGAACCCAAACTCAAACCCAAAGTGAAAAAGGTCAAACTTTTGACTAACTCCAAATATATCAAAGCTTATACTCAAAAAGGTCGCAAACGGCATTTTGAACTCAATGGAGGTGGTCTCGAGTCCAAATTCGACCGTATGCAAAAAGTAGCTTTTCGGACTAAATTCCGAGTATCGATAAAATATTTAAATAAAATATTTAAATATAAAATTTCCAAATATGCGGGTTGTTACAATAACTAACACATGAAAGTGTATATCAGAGTAGTGGTCAAAAAGATCCACAATAATACAAAAGGATAGCAACACATGCTATACAAAAGAATACAACTATGAGTCTATATCTCAAGTGTATACAAAAAAATAAACTACTAATCTAAGTAGTTAGCCAAAAGTCAGAGTAATGATCCTGGATGAGAAGTCAAGCAGAAGCACCTATAACATCTCGGTCTGACCCGAGTATTATTTAATAAGAAAATAATAAACGGATCAGTCTAGCTATAAATATCAGATGAAACGATATAGAGTAAGAGATATGACTAAACACATAATAATCACAATGCCAAGCTGTGATATATATAATTAATTGAAAATCAACAAGAGATTAATCAATATCACAAAATCTACACAAGAATCAAATAAATGTCATACTCCTTATTTCGTTCATCAAACCACAAATATTGACAATTGTATCAATGTCAATCACAAAAGTCAATGGCACAAAAATTCACCAATGCACAAATATTGATAAAACTTATCAATAGAAATCACGAAAATTGGTGAAACACAAATTCTAGAAATCATCTCAAGAAATCCGAAAATCACAAAAAGGGGGAAGGCCTATCACAAACGGGAGCATAAAGCTCACCAACACGTGTATCACAAACGGAACGCTAATTCCATGGTTGCTAACCATCACAAATTGAGCCGAAGCTCCACAAACGGCCCAAAGACCATGGGTTGCTACCCCACCAATTTGAGTCGAAACTCCATAAAATGGGGTTTAGTCTCCCTCGCAGACAAAGAAACATCACACATTGCTAGTCTAAATCACAAAGATGATCGTCATGATCAACGAGAAGTGTCAATTACACTAAGCTAGTAAATATATGAGTTTAGCTTCATGTCGCATAACCACTTGCTTAACTCAAATATTTACGAACAAACTGTAGATCTCCGCTATAAAATTGTCACAGGAGATTCAATCGAACAAGTCCAAGAATTAACCGACGAAGTAAACGCAAGCGTTTCATACCACTCGTTTTACTAAGTCGTTTAATTAGATTTCTCGTGCGAATGAGGTAAAGGTTTGTATATACTAATAGATTGGAAAACGGTTCAAGAAACGAGCTTTGTACTAAAATAGAGTTGAAATCATTTAAAGAAAGAGTTTTGATATTTACTACTAGTATAGAAACCTTTATATTTTTAAAGTGACAAATCACGAAGAAAATTGTAGGAACAATCAATCACTAAAATTCAGATACGAAGATGTGAATAAAAATTCAACGAAACCGATAAAGAATCCATCAAAATGGATATTCAAAAATCCCTAAAAAGGAGTCATCAAAGTCATAACAAATGATAACAACACATAGGAAACAACACGAATCGATTAAAGTTGGAAATTCAAACAACTAGGCGAAATAGGCAAAAATGCACCAGGTCGGTCGGCCGACTACAGAGCTCGGTCGACCGGACCCTGTTCTCAAAATTCCTCGGGAAGCAGGTCGGTCAGCCGAACCCTGTAATTGGTCGACCGAACCTTAGACAGAGAAGTGCTTATGCACTTGGCAGCAGGTCGGTCGGCCGTCAGCAGGGCTCGGTCGGCCGGAACTGTTGCCAGTCCCTTCCCAGCCCATCCAAATGAGGTCCAACCTCGACCAAATTGCATTCTCTCGAGCAACGGCGCTAAGGGATTATGCCAATCGACTACCTGGCCCTATAAGCTCTTCGATGCATAACCAAAACACATTCAAACATCAAAGTTAAGATTTTTAAAGATTTGAACCCAAAACACTAAAAATTGGGATTTTCACCAAATCAATCCAAACCCAAAGCAAATGCACACGAATAGGTGTTAGGAATTCATACCTAACAATCGAAGATAGTTATAGACTAAGATGTGAGATAAAAATCTCACCTTTGAACCCAAGCAATTGAAAAAGAAGCTTGAAAGAAAAAGAGAATCAACCACTCTTCAAATCCAACTCAAGAAGCTTGATTCTAAGCTAACAAGAGAAACATTTCCTAAATTAGGTTTAGGAATTTCTGAAATTGATAAGAGAATGAGTTGGAGAAGAAGAAGAGAAGCTTACCAATGGGTTCTTCTATTAGTTTGGAGCTAGAGCTTGATTTGCAAAAGGAAACTAGGGTTTTGGAGTTTTAATTTCCCATCTCTCCCACCATTGATGTTTTAAAACTGAAAAGAGGAGAAAGTGAGGGTGAATGGGATGGAGTGGCTCAGATTTGAGTATAAGTTAAACATAGGGCTGAGCCCAAACCCAAACCCAAAGTGAAAAAGTAGCAAAAATCAACTTTCTCCAAACATATCGAAGCTTATACTCAAAAAGGTCGCAAACGGCTTTTTAAACTCAATGGGAGTGGTCCCGAGTCCTAATTTGACCATATACAAAAAGTAGCTTTCGGACTAAATTCCGAGTATCGATAAAATATTTAAATAAAATATTTAAATATAAAAATCGACAAATATGCGGGTTGTTACATAATATATAACAACATATTTTTATACAAGATAATCTGTAACTGTTTAATACTTACAATCATCAGAGTACACAATCACTACATCAAATCTGGACAATTATAACAACTTGTCCTCATACAGCGGAAATATCCAAGTATGTAATATACGTCTGAACTCCTCCCGCTTGTCTCCTTAGTTCGATAGCATTTAACTTGGATCTGTAATACTCGGTCTGACCCGAGCGTAATAATAAAATAACACCCAAGTCAATCTGGAAAACCAGCATGAGAAAACAAACTCAAATTGAATTATTATCTTTCAAAATCATTTGAAAACAAAGGTATCTAGTAAGACCACATCACAAATAAACACAACGGGTTTTCACCTTACGATAACCAAAACAATTTTTATCAAAATCATCTGATATTATAATAGTGTCTATAGAAAGTAAATAGAATATAGCTGAAATGCTTGCATCTCACGTTTCAGCATATTTGGGCACAATCAAAATTGTAGGGTACTTATTGGAGAATGGATTCCATCGAACGACTGGGCTACTGGGGTATCACCCATCATAGTACACCTCTAGAATAATGTACCGAGAACCACTCCAAGATCCCCTACTACACAAGACCAGAGTACCCGTAATCTGGATAGTCCGAATAAGATTACCCCGCGGTTTGGATCCGCAACCGCCCCACAGCCGAATAAAAGGGACTCTAGATAGAGGTAAACTTAACCTACTTGGGTGCGAGCCACTTAGCCTTGCTGCATCTCCCCTGCTTCATTCATTCCCGGTTGATGAGACTTGAGGCTACGATTAACTTTTAAAGAACACATTCACTTAGAATGCTCATCGTCCTCAAATGACGATGTTCTGATAGGATTCGTCCATACAAGTTGTCCTAGGTTTAGACAAACCAAATCACGGTCTTCATCATCTTCACGGTATCCATTCATTACGTTCAAACTGCATCGAAGTGGTTTTTCGGATAATTAAATCCGAATTGGTCTCTTCGAACCGATCAACAAAATTTGGCAAAAATTGATAGTCCGTTATTTAACAATCAATACACATCCATAAACAATAATCAAGCCTTATAATAAATTTTTCCAAAAATTTTCTCAAATATCTTTATAAGATATTACTTTTAGTTCCTCAACATCTGAAAACTGTTTTCATATCCTTTTTATTTTCACGAAACATTTCCAAACCTTCCCTAATACTTAGAATATTTTTCCAACTTCATTTGATATTCAACACTTGGAAAATATTCCTTTTATTTCTTTTTTTCTTTCTCAAAAATCATTTACAACTTTATTTATAAATTTCCTAACTCGTTTCACACGAATTCTATAAATTCCAGAATTCCTTAATTAATTCCCTTAATATTTTCAAACCAATTATACTTGCTTATAAAATCAATTCCCTTTGTACTTCTTTATGAATTCTATTTTCATTCATCGAAGTTCGCTTTTATTTAACTTCTTCGAAAATTTTCCTACCTTCCTTCCCATTTCCATTTAAGAATTTTTCTTATAATCATATTCACTGAATAACCAATTTTTCCCAGCTTCCGAGAAGGTTTATAAATAAATTTAAAACATTTCAAAACTATATATGTATAAGTATTTTAAAGAAAATAATAATAATTTATTCATTTTTCAGACATATTCAAATAACTATTTAAAATATTGAAATATCTTTTTATGACATCACTTTCAAGCGGGTTTTTTCTGAAAATTTAGATTTTTATTAAAATAAATATTAAGTATTTAAAAATTCACTTCTGAAATATTCAATACTAACTAACTTTAAAATTTTCATAGTTAAATAAACAACAATTTCCCTTTTAAAATTTAAAACTTAACTTATTGTTAAAAATATATTTTTAAATCTGGGTAACTAAATTTTTAATTTATAACCCCTCCCGATTTCATTACATTTTTCCCATTCCGGCCTTCTTGGTCATCTTTGTTTTAAAAATAGTATCTACTATTTTCCTCACCCTATTTCCATATTCCAAATATAAATTCTTCCCGTAAATTTATATTCTAAATTCATCATCCGATATCACCTTCCTTCAATTATAAGCTTAGGCCATAAATTTTTATAACTCCTTTGAGTTATTTAAAAATAATGTTATTTATAAAATTTCATTTTATAAATTCAATTCCTTTAAAAATCCATTTATTTTTCTCAATCTATTCTTAATATCGATATCAAATTCTTTCTATATTTTTCTGAATATCGTTTTAAAATCCCGTCTTTAAAAATTCCTTTATTTATCGATTTTTAAATTCTCTATTTAAAATATTTCCCACATTATTTAATACGATCAAAATTTCACCATTTCTTATTTAAACCAATCTCTTTTAAATAATCAAAATTTCAATATACAAATTTTATACCAAAAATCTCTTTTTAATTCCTAAAAATTCAAAATAATACTTATGGTATTTAATATCCCCAAAAATAGTTTCCCTACCATTATATCTTTTAGAAAATCTCAATACATACTAATCCAACATTATATATATATATATATATATATATATATATATATATATGAAAATAATAATATATTTTGAGGAATCCAGTTGAATCCCTTCAACCTATTTCCCTGCATCCATAGATGTTGAACAATAACAAAAATACCAATCCAACTTCGAGGGGGATATCGCGATATATAGGGTCATCTTCTATTATGTGGGCGTATAGGGTCTCATCCACTCTAACCAGTAAGAATATTATTCCAACTATTATTATATATGTAATACTATAAATACATATAATATAATCATCCATTCAACAGATAAAATTTCTAAATTAAATCAAGCGGCCAATATTTAGTTTCAACTATTTAAAATTAAATTTGAAAATTCCAAATGAGTGAGAATTTTCTCACCTCGATTTATTTTGCAATTGTAACGACCTGCCTTTTTGGACGTTTAAAGTAGACACAAATGTTAGCTCAACACAGTACAGAAGGGTAGATTGTTATTGGGGTAAATAAGAAAAAACAGAGAAAGAGAAAAAATAAAACAGAATCTCGCAGCGGAATGACAAAATATAATAATCAAATAATAGTTCATTAAGCTGCTTACAAAACATTTGATTATACTTAAACAACACATAATCAGAGTTACACACATCAGAGATAAATAAATAATGCAGCGGAATAATATGGATGCAGTGGAATACATATAGTAAATAATAGCAGCACAAATTTTCATCTTCATCCTCCAGAAGTAAGGTCTTCAAATCTTGAAATGCTCAGGTTGACCCGAGCAAATTGAAAATACAAAACACTCAAGTCAAAACTAAAAGATCTTATGTAAGTTAAATTAACGGTAAATATGCTTGTTACGGCGTCAGAGATGTTTACGGGGTTTGACATCTCCTACTCAGTGTTTAACGCGAGTGCAGTAACTTTAAAAATGTTCGGGATTCACTTTTTCTAAGGATCCGTTAAACTATCTACTATGTAGTACAATACGCTTTTATAATATGTCTACATTAAAGTAAAAGTAATAAAATAGCATTTAGGCAATACCCATATCCCCCTTAACACCTTTTTATATATTCTCATAGTCTATACAGTACCATAATTCCTCTGTAAACTGGAGGGCTATCAGAGGGCACTCCATAGGTATGGTACAAACCAAACTCATATAAGGCACTCTAGGGCATGTGAACACGACACACGAGGAAATGCCAGGGTAGATATACCATTTGCAGATCTGGACTGGTGGTAACGCATAGCAGCTACTACTGCCCACCTTGGACACACTTCCATAATCAAAATCAAAGGGTGGCCACCAAAACAATCACAAAAAGTAGAATGGTGTTGAAGAAATGTGGCCGATAGGAGGAATGACCTCACTTGGCCTAGCATGGCTCTTGATTTTAGTTACATCTAAGCTGACTCATTGTAGTCAGGGTCACGTCATACCACATACAAAAGTCGTTCAACAAACTATCCTACTTCATTTCTGGAAACTCCACCATGTACACAGTTGTTGAAGTGGTTTTCAGTATCGGCAGAGAGTATGACAGTATCTGATCCCGGCCTCTTTAACAACCAATCGCTTATTACACACCAGATGGTTCTTTTATGTTTCAAAAAAACAATTCACAATTTATGTCAAAATAATATATTCAGTTTCAAATCATATCTCTGTCGAAATCATATTCACTTCAAACCATATTCACTTTCAAATTATGTCGTTTCCAAAATCCTAATTTCTTCAAAATCATATTTCCAAAGTAGGTTAAGTCCTTACTTCAAAATCGTCGTATTCAATTTATTATAACATTTTAAATCCCAAAGTTGGTTATAACATCATTTAACCGTACTCTCTTTTAAAAAAATGAATTGAATATTGACACTTCTACTTACTTAGTCTGCAAATTTAGAAAATAGTTTAAAATAATTGTTAGTAGTTAAAATAGTTATAAATAATTAAAATACTCTAAAATAGTTTAGTTATAGATTTTAGATACTGTTAAATTGATTTAAGATAGTTAATGAATTTTAAAATAGATTAAATATAATTAAAATAGATTAAATAGCTTTAAAATAGACTAATTAGATTTAAAATAAGTTAAAATGAGTTAATTTGTTTAAAATAAATTTAAATGGATTAAAATAGGTTAAAATGATTTAATATAGTTAATATGAGTTAAAATAGTTTAATAGTTCAAAATCTTAATAATTAAAGTCTTAAAATGGTACGGTTTTAAAGCAGTTTATATTAAACATGAGTATGAAATTTATATCGGTTTAAAATATTATTACATTTCAACACATTTTGACTATTTTCAGTTTCCAAAACCAAATTTTAGATTTAAAAATTCCAATTCTTAATAAATTATTTAATTCAATATCGCTTCGAATCCATGTTCAAATATCACTTTAAATTATTCTAATTTCAAAGTTACATTTCCAACAACTGAAATAACTCAATTCTGACAAATTTCACTTATATCTCAAATTTGACCTTTAAATTTTCAATTTAATTTAAAGAAATCCTTTTAACCAATTCATATTTTAACATAAAACTTGATTTTTCAATAATTCAATTTATATAAATCAAGTTTTATTTCCATATATCATTTAATTAAATTGAAATTTTTTAAGGATTTTTAATCATTTAATTTAACCAATCCGGTGTCCGTATATAATTCTCTACCCTAGGGTCAAGTGATACGGATATTTATCATTTCAATCCGCAATTTAATTTTTTACGGTTATATATCATTTCAAACTGCAATCCCGAATTAATATAAAATCCATTAAATCGCTCGAGTCTATCATTTCAAGCCATAATGATTTTTCCCTAATCTACAGATCGTTCGGGTATATATTATTTCAACCTATAATAATTTTTCAAATAAAATTTAGGAAACTTGCAGAGTAATAACATTTTATAAATCAACCATAACATCCAATATCAGAAATCAGACATCCATCATAATTTATGATCCAATTCAACCAATAAATTTCAACAATTAACTAATTATAAATAACAGAAAATTAACTGGAAATTTTAATTCAATAATAAATTAATTGACAATAAATTCAAAATAAATTTAAATTAACTGAAATGATGATTTAAACATGCCAAAAGGCTATACATAAATTGCTAATCACATCACAAATTTAATTTAACTAACATAAGAAATTTTTGAAGTTGTGATCAGGTTAAAACACTCATCTTTGAATTTAAATTGAATTTAAATCCAATTTAGGGCCCAAATTCAAACAATCTCAGAATTCGTCCAAACCAGCTGTAAATGTTCGAAATTTCGATACGATCCTAGCGGAACAAACCGCGCATGAATCAGATCTCGTATGTAAATTAGAACGATTGAATTTGAAATTTATATAAAATAAAAAAAAGAAACAACACCTCAATCGCCATGTCACCAACCTGCTATGTCCAACGAACCCTAGCCTACAACTAAAATGCACACGAACCCTGAAACCGCCTCATCGAATCGATGCCACACCGCCCTCCAGTGCCAGCCGCGACCATGTTAGCGACCACCCGAAGCGGCCACCAACTCTTCGTTGACCTCCAGCCTCCCATGGCAAAGCGCGAACACCAAAAACCAATGGCCGCCGTCCTTAAATACTCAACCCTAATCAATTGTTGATGATGATCCAGCCGTTAACAACTCGAACGAACACTACAGATGAACAGTGTGATGACCCAGGATTTTGGACATTTGAAATTGGAATATTTAATTGATTTTAAATATTTAAAAGTTAATTGCTAACTTTAATTTCAAATGCCACTATTTATTGAGAGATTTAATTGTTCAATTAAATAACTGGAAATTGGGTAAAAGGTTGAATCTGAAATTTTAAGCTTGTTAAAAATAATTTAAAGGCTTGTAAAATTTAAATTAATAGTGTTGAAGATAGTAAAAGTGTTAAAATTGAATTTGGAAGTGTTTTGTTAAGTTTCTAAATTATATCGTTTAAAACAATATTTAAAAATAGCCTTCCGAGGCACAATCTCGGATTTCGACGAAACAGTTCCATTAGATCCGTAATAGTGTATTATTATCATATTTCAAATTTCGTAGTGTTTGGAGTGATCGTTTGGCCGTACGGTAGATAAATGCGCTGAAATCTATATCAAAAATTTAATATAATAACTGGGTCCAAAAAGTAATCTTCTCCATACGATCCAATTAGAACTCGAAACCTTTTCCAATGCGTTCAGAATAGGGGTTTAACATTATAAACGCCTAGTGGCACGTCTCGATTGGAGATCGAGATTGTGAGTTGCCGAAATCAAGACGATTTGAATTTGAACTTAAATTTGATATAAATAATATTATTGCATTTGAAGCACTGTAGTCTTTGCAGACATATAGAGAAAATTTTACACGTATCCTCTCTGGTTCAACATGCATCTTCATTTAAAAATAAAGTAATATGATAAATGCAAACAGTAAATTAAAAAAAGGAAGCCGAGAACCTTGAAATAAAGTCGTTGTTATTTTCTTCCCTCTTTTCCCAATCTTGTTTCCCTTCGTCCCTGGTTCGATTTGAAATTAGAAATCGAACAACCAACTAAAAAGAAAGAAACAGTGAACAAAATAAATCAGGTATTCATGTCCTCCTTCCTAGCAAATTCACCAAGATGAATTCTCTTATGAAAGATGATAAAAGGGGATTGTTAATTGAATCGGAGCAGAGGAGGAAGGAGGGGGTATGGCAGCGGTATCGATTCGAATTGGGTTTGGGGTTTGAGGAGGCTCGGGCGTGCACTTGCGAGGGGAGTGGCGATGTCGTGGTGGCCGATGTCTTGGTGGAGCTGTGTGTGTAGCCTCGTTGACGACTTGACAAGGTCAAGGCTAGGGTTGGGGGTTCAGATCCAGTTAGGGTATTTCCAATCTTCTCTATCTAATTTATATATATTCAGAAGGAAAAAATATATTTCACAGTAAGGTTTAGAAAGGAAATACTATTTTAATATATATATATATAAGACTTCGGAAAAGATAGTGATTTTAAATGCTGAGCAGTTTATATAAATTTAGATTTCTATTTTTATTGAAATATATATATATATATATATATATATATATATATATATATATAAATGTGTATATATATATATATGAGAAGAGAAAATTTGCGATAAAGAAAAAACAGAAAAAACATAAATAAATAGCATATATATGTATATAAGATTTTGGTATATAAGATTTTATATAAAAATTTGATTTTTAAACCTATGTAGATATTTTTGTATAAGGAGTTTGAAAATGGAAATAAAACAAATATACATATACACATTTTAAATTTACTAGTCTATTTTAAAATAATAAATTATGGTGATTAACTTGTTTAATAAACTTATCTAATTATTTTAGTTACTAAAAAAAATCTATTAAAGGGAAATTATTTAACGTTAAATTATTAGTTTAAATTAGATCATGAGTTAATTAATTTAAAACGATAATTGATTGTCGATTTGTTTAAATATATTAATAAATCATCTAATGTTATACAAGGTCAAGAATCATGAAGAAAATAAGCCGGAATGGAAATGGATTTCAAACAAAAATAAAGGTGAGTTAATCTCACTCATTTGGATTACCATTTAAATTTAAATTATTGGTTGATTACTTGGATTGATGATGTGATAATATATATATATATATATATATATATATATATATATTGGAGTGATTGATTTCCTGCATTATATAGCAGATGAGACCCTATATGCCCCGCATAATAGCAAATGACCATTTATACCGTGATATCAGCCTTGAAGAGGGATTGGTATGTTTTTTGTTGACCAGCATCTGTGGATGCAGGGAAACAGGTTGGAGGGATCCAACTGGATTCCTCAAATGCTTGAATTTATTTCATAGTCTGTGATATGATTTAGTGATAATCTATGATAGATTATATTGGGAATTGAAATTATTGAATGATATGGCATGGTTGTACATATAAGGGTATTTCGAGAAAATGAAAAAAATATATAAAGTTTGGATTTTTTTTAAAGGAAATAAAAAGGGAAATTTTTAAGTGAAATAATTATATTGAATTTGGGTAAATTAAAGATTGAATTTGGAAAAATGTATAAAAGTTTGATTTTTAAATTCTACTGATGAAATTCTGAGTATGGAAATGAAGATAGAAATTTTAAATAAATGGAAATAAAGGAGTTTTGGAGATTTGGTGATATTGTCTAAAATTAAAGGATTTTATTTTTCAAAGTTTAAAATTTTAAAATTTTTGGAAGAAATATAAAGGGGAAAATTTTGAATGAAGCATAAAGTGGATATTTCAGTTTAAAATAAAATTTTAAAACATAAATATTGAAGTAAACATGGAATTAATGGGTTTTAAAATAAATTTGGATAAGGAAAGGAATTTATTTTTAAATGGAGTAGTTTTGAAAATCGATTTGAAAACTGGTTAAGTGTGTGAAACTGGGATTTAAGGAGAATGAGATTATCGAATTTATAAACCGGGTTTATAAATAAAGTGAAATATTTATCAGAGGATAATTTGGAAGTATAAATTCAGGATGGGAATTAATAAAGGAATGGGTAATTTGTTTTAGAAATAAATAGTGGTTTATTTTTAAAGGGGCGAAAGGAAAGTGTATTTCCCTGAAAAGCCGAGTACGTTGTCAAAGCATATTTTTAAATTTAGATAAAAGTTTTAAAGTTGTTTTAAAAGAATGTATTTGAGAAATTATTATTTAAGTTGTTTAAAATTTTAAAGGTAAATATCTATTAAATTAGTTATACTAGTAATTATTTTAAAAGGTTAATTGGTATTATGATTTAAAAAGATAATTATTAATATTTATATTTTATAAAGTAGTTTTATTTTAAAGATAGTTTGGCTAAAGTTTTTATTCAAAAAACGTGTATAGAATTTCATAACTTTTATTTTAAGATTTGTTTTGGCTTAAGTTTTACATGAGAAATTATTATAAAATTTCATAACTAGTATTTTAAATAAAGTGTCTAAAATAGTTTTTATTTTAAGTGTATTAAAGTATATATTTTTGGATAAAGTGATTTAAATTATTTTAAAAATCTATGTATCAAAACTTGGCAAATTTTCAGTGGAAATAAAAAATGGATGGAAATTTATTCAGCGAGAGAAAATGACTTGAAAACTATTTTCAAAGGGTTGAAGTGTAGAAAAATATCTTGCGAAGATATTTTGAAATAAGTAATTTGGAAAATTATTAAGCCTGATGGTTGTTTGTGGATGTTATTTGATAGTTAAATAACCGACTATCAATATTGGCCAATGCGCTGATCGTTTCGAAGAGATCGAGATCGGGATTAATTTCCTGAAAACCACTTCGATCCGGTTTGATCGTTCTCGCGAGGAAGACAAGGGCTTGGATTCAAAGATGAAGCAGTGAAGTGCAACGGCTAAGCGCTAATAATCCTGAGGATGATTCCAAAATGGATGCAGTAGGAGTAGTGCCTTCGGTTCCGTTCGGACCCGCAACGGACTTGTATGGATGAATGCTATCGTAACATCGTCAATAGGATGATGAGCATTCTAAGTGAATATGCGCTAAAAATGTAACGCTTAACCTCAAGCCTCATCAACCGAGAATGGCTAAAACAGGGGAGGTGCACGCAAGGCTAAGTGGCTAGCGACCAATTAAGGTAAGGTCATCCCGGCCTAGATGTCCCTTTTTTCGACTGTGTAGGAGGTTGCTAATCCCAACCGCAGGGTGATCTTATTCGGACTATCCAGTAAGGCGTAGCTTCGATCTTGTGTAGCAGGGGATTAGGGTGGATCCTCGGTACGGTGATCTAGACCACGAATTGTGACGGGCGGTACCCTAGGAGCCCTGCCATTGTATGGAATCCAATCTCCAATAAGCGCCTGTATGGTTTTGATTGTGCCCAGCTACGCTGAAACGTGAGATGCAAGCATTTCAGGTAGATTCTATTTTACTTTCAATAGACACTATTATAATATCAGACAAATTTGATAAAAATGTTTTGGTTATCGTAAGGTAAAAACCCTGCATGTTTATCTGTGGCGTGGTCTTACGAGATACCTTTGATTTCAAATAATTTTTGAAAACTTTAATAATCAAACCGAGTGTGTTTTCTCACTCTCGTATTCTAGACTGACTCGGGTGTTATTTCACTATAATGCTTGGGTCAGACCGAGTATTATAGATACAGGAAAGGATGCTATGGAGCTCAGGAGACGAGCTGGATGGCGAGACGTATCACACGTATTATGTATTATTCGCTGTGTATGGTTTGCTGCATGATCAGTTTCTATGTTGACAAGTTATCATAACTGTCCAGTGTTGTGTTATTGTTTGATGTTGTACTCTGATGATGTAATATACAAAAAAGTTACACTTCTTTGTATAAAAATCTATTGTTATTTATTATATGTTATTCCGCTACATTTGTGAGATTCTGATGTTGTTTTTATTTCTTCTTCTACATCCTTCTTCTTTAACCCTAATGGTTCGTTTCTTCGGCATTCGATTGCTCGGTATTTGTTACAATAGATTGTATTGATGTCGATTTTCGGGCATCGAAAGCTCGGCCCATTACATTAGGTATCAGAGTTGAAGGTTAAGCGAGAACCTTGGCTCTGGTAGGGATTACTCATTAGAAATAGAGTCCATAGTACTTTAGAATGAGTTTGAGTGTATATGAGCGCGTATTTGTTAGTGAATATAAAAATTGTTTTTATATAGTGTTGACTTATCGGTTGAGTGTTTATGGATTCTGGTAGATATGTGGGACGCCGTGTCATCGATAGGGGTTTCTAAATTCTTAAACAAGATAAACCGACACAGTATTGTTTTAAAATAGGGTAAATGAAATAATTTTACCCAAGTTATTTTCGTATATCAAAATAAATAATTTTTCGTAAATTATTATAGTTACTATGGTTGCTTGATTGTTAGGGTGTGATAATATTAAATTATTATCATTGTTAAATGAAAAATGAATAAAGGATTGAAATTATAACCAAAATTTAAGGAATAAATTTATATAATAAATAGGATTTGTAAATGTCAATAAATGTAATTTATAATTGGAAATGAAATAAAATTCTAGAGTAGTATTTGAATATAGATTGAAAGGATTTGGAATTCGAAATTTTGGAAATTAAATTCCTTTGAGTTTGAAAATGATTTTAAAGGTTTTGAAGGAATAAGGGTGATATTATTTTAGAAATGGATTTGAAATGGATTTGAAATCTGGTGAGATTTGGAATTTAAAAATATTTGGAAGGGTTTTTAAATGGATAAAAGCACTTAACTCACTTCGGTCGTTGGAAATTAATTCCGATGATGATCGCGGCATCATCGGTATTCATTTTCGAAGAGGGATTGCTACCTGGATGTTTTGGATTGGTGTTTGTTTGCGAAATTAGGGTTTGATTTTGAAAATACAAAAGAATAGTCTGATTTGGATATATATGTTTTCAAAAATTGACTTTGAATAGTTTAAACTCTGGAAGTTAATAAAAATGGTTATGGAATATTAATAAGTTTAAAACTTATTAGAATTTGAAACTGGAATAGGAATTAACTTGAACTAGGAGAAACGAAATAAATTGGAAATGTAAGCCTAAGCAGGCTAAATAAAATAGTATTGAAAATTGGTTAGAATAAAATTCATACAATTGAAAATAAATTTGTGAATGAACAAATGAATTTACAATTGTAAGTAAATGGAATTGAAAATGAATACTGAAAGCCAATTTAATTTGTGGCAAATAAGTGAGATGGAAAATTAGTTAAGTTGGACTAAATAAAACAAAAGATAAAAAATAAAATTAGTAAGTGAACTAATTGATTTAAGTGGGTAAGCAAATGAATTGAAAATCTAATATTGGGATGATATTTAATTTAAACTGAGTAAAGTAAAATGAAATTGTAGAATTTGTTCGAAGAAACTAAAAGAAGTAAAAAGTTTGGAAATAAAACTTTTATTCAGATTTGAAATTTAATTCGGATGAAAATAGATATAAAAGTTTAAGTGGTGAAGTGGAAATAAATATTTAAGTGTGTAAAATATTTATATTAAACTTAATGGTGAAATTCTTAAGTAAAATTTGGTATTGGGAAAATATTCTAAGTTAATACTGAATGAAGGTTAAGTAAAGTGTGGAATGGGATAAGTGAATGGAAAACCAAAACAAAAGTGAAAAAAAATTGATATAGTTAATAATCAATTGAGATAAATACGTAGGATGTACGTATATTATTTTATTCACATAGCGATTTGATCCAGATTCGAGCACAGGATTTCGAGATAGTTATATCGATCCGAGTTGGGATTTTTCACTCGATTTTCGATGGCAAACCCTGGATATGGATTTTTGATTGATTCGGGAAATTCTCTATCATAGTTTACAACTATGCAAGGAGAATGACGGTTTCTGATCAAGAAACCAGATCTGATTCCTCATTAGGAAGTCGGGTGGATGATACTAGTTCGGAAGTGAAATTGTGTGATCGAGTGAGCGATCGAATTTGATATTGCGTACGGATGGTATATGTACATTGTACGGGCTTAGGTAAAGCAAATGTTGAACTTTTGTAAAGAGATGTATAAAATGATTTTGAATGTTGTCATTGGATATTATTGCTTAGTAGGATATACAGGTGTTTCAAAAGCAAAGGAAATTGGTGTTTTGAATTCGGAAGGTAAATTGAATTGCTCGACAAGAAGGTCTGTATTTAAATTTCTGTACGAAATTTGATGGTTTTCTGATCTAGCCACTTGGCATTTTGTCTTCTTTTGGAATTTGGGGGCCCGTAGAGGCATTTTGTAGTTGTACTATTCTAGCCGCGCAAAGGGAACGCTGGCAAAAAATTTAAAAAATTTAGAGAGTTAGAAATTTTTTGAGAAATTTGGATAATTTAAAATTTGGATTTAAATTTAAAATTTGAATTGTTGAGAAAATATTATTGTTTGGAAGTTATGGATGAGTTTAGGAAGTTAGTAAGTGTGATAGTGTCTTTAATAAAAGATTGTTTGGGTGTGTTGAAACTATTGATTTTGGAAAGAAAAATGTATGGGTTGTGGGACATTCCTCTTAACTAGTAATATCGGGGACGAAATTCTTTTAAGGGAGGAGTAATCTGACGACCCGGGATTTTGGACATTTAAAATTGGAATATTTAATTGATTTTAAACATTTAAAATTTAATTTCTAACTTGAATTTAAAATGCCACTATTTATTGAGTGATTTAATTGTTTAATTAAATTATTGGAAATTGGGTAATGGTTGAATTTGAAATTTTAAGCTTGTTAAAAATAATTTAAAGGCTTGTAAAATTTATATTGATAGTGCTGAAGATAGTAAAAGTGTTAAACTTGAATTTGGAAGTGTTTTGTTAAGTTTTGAAATTGTATCATTTAAATAGATATTTAAAAATAGCCTTCAGAGGAACAGTCTCAGAATTCGACGAAACCAGTTCCATTGGATCCGTAATAGTGTATTATTATCGGATTTCAGTTTTCGTAGTGTTTGGAGTGATCGTTTGGCCGTACGGTAAATAAACGCGCTGAAATCTATATTGAAAATTTGACATAATAACTGGGTCCAAAAGCTATCTTCTCCATACGATCGAATTAGGACTCAAAACCTTTTCCATTGCATTCAGAATAGCGGTTTAACATTATAAACGCCTAGCGGCACGCATCGATTGGAGATTGAGATTATGAGTTGCGGAAATCGAGACGTTTTGAATTTGAATTTAAATTTGAATTTAAACATAAATAATATTATTGCAAATGAAACACTAGAGTCTTTGTAGACACGTAAAGAAAATTTTACATGCGTCCTCTCTGGTTCAACACATGTCTTCGCTTAGAAATAAAGTAATATGATAAACGCAAACAGTAAATTAAAAAAAGGAAGCCGAGAACCTTGAAATAAAATCGCTGTTATTTTCTTCCCACTTTTCCCAATCTTGTTTCCCTTCTTCCCTGGTTCGATTCGAAATCAGAAATCAAAATTCAAACAGCCAACTAAAAAAATGGTGAACAAAATAAATCAGGTATTCATGTCTTCCTTCCCAGCAAATTCGCGAAGACGAATTCTCTTATGAAAGATAATAAAAGAGGATTGTTAATCGAATCGAAACAGAGGTGGAAGTATGGGGGAATGGCAGCGGGATCGATTCGAATTGGGTTTGGGGTTTGAGGAGGCTCAGCGTGCACTTGCGAGGGGAGCGGCGATGTCATGGTGGGCGATGTCTTGGTGGAGCTGGGTGTGTAGCCTCGTTGATGACTTGCCAAGGTCGAGGCAAGGGTTGGGGGTTCGGATCCAATGACCTATCTTATCTATCTAATTTATATATATTCAGAAAAAAAAATATACTTCACAGTAAGGTTTACAAAGGAAATATTGTTTTAATATATATATATATATATATATATATATATATATATAAGACTTTGGAAAAGATAGTGATTTTAAATGCTAAGTACTTTATATAAAATCAGATTTCTATTTTCATTAATATATATATATATATATATATATTATAAATAAATAGCATATATATGTATATAAGATTTTGGTATATAAGGGTTTATATAAAAATTTGATTTTTATACCTATATAATTTTTTTTGTATAAGCAGTTTGAAAATGGAAATAAAATAAATATACATATACACATTTTAAATCTACTAGTTTATTTTAAAATAATAAATTATTGTGATTAACTTGTTTAATAAACTTATTTAATTATTTTAGTTACTAAAAAAATATCTATTAAAGGGAAATTAGTTTAAGTTAAATTATTAGTTTAAATTAGATCATGACTTAATTAATTTACAACGGTAATTGATTGTTGATTTGTTCAAATATATTAATGAATCATCTAATGTTATACAAGGTCAAGAATCGTGAAGAAAACAAGCCAGAACGGAAATGGATTGCAAACAAAAATAAAGGTTAGTTAATCTCACTCATTTGGATTATCGTTTAAATTTAAATTAATTAAAAATTATTAGTTGATTGCTTGGATTAATGGTGTGATATTATATATAGTAGTATATATATATTAAAGTGATTGATTTCTCGCATTATATAACAGATGAGACCCTACGCGCCCCCACATAATAGCGGATAACCCTTTATACCGCGATATCTTGCCTTAAAGCGAGATTGGTATGTTATTTGTTGACTAACATCTGTGGATGCAGGGAAACAGGTTGGAGGGATTCAACTGGATTCCTCAAATGTTTGAATTTATTTCATATTCTGTGATATGATTTATTGATAATCTGTGATAGGTTATATTGGGAAATAAATTTATTGAATGCAATGGCATGGTTGTATATATATTGGTATTTCGAGAAAGTGAAAAAATATACAAAGTTTGGACTTTTTTATAGGAAATACAATGGGAAATTTTTAAGTAAAATAGTTATATTGAATTTAGGTAAATTAAAGATTGAATTTGGAAAAATGTATAAAAGTTTGTTTTTTAAATTCTATTAAATAAATTATGAGTATGGAAATGAAGATAGAAATTTTAAATAAATGGAAATAAAAGAGTTTTGGAGACTTAGTGGTATTGTCTAAAATTAAATGATTTTATTTTTCAAAGTTTAAAGATTTAAAATGTTTGGAAGAAATATAAAGGGGAAAATTTTGAATGAAGTATAAAGTGGATATTTCAGTTTAAAATAAGATTTTAAATCATAAATATAGAAGTAAATATGGAATTAATGGGCTTTAAAATAAATTTGGATAAGTAAAGGAATTTATTTTAAAATGGAGTAGTTTTGAAAATCGCTTTGAAAACTGGTTAAGTGTGTGAAATTGGGATTTAAGGAGAATGAGATTATGGAATTTATAAACGGGGTTTATAAATAAAGTGAAATATTTATCATAGGATAATTTGGAAGTATAAATTTAGAGTGGGAATTTGTAAAGGAATGGGTAATTTTTTCTAAAAATAAATAGTGGTTTATTTTTAAAGGTGTGAAAGGAAAGTATATTTTCCTAAAAAGCCAAGTACGTTTTCAAAGCATATTTTTAAGTATAGATAAAAGTTTTAACGTTGTTTTAAAAGAATGGTTTTAAGAAATTATTTTTGAGTTGTTTAAAATTTAGAAGGTAAATATTTGTTAAATTAGTTATAGTAGTAATTATTTTAAAAGGTTAATTGGTATCATGATTTAAAAAGATAATTATTAATATTTATATTTTATAAAGTAGTTTTATTTCAAAGATAGTTTGGCTAAAGTTTTTATTTGAAAAAATTGTATAGAATTTCGTAACTTTTATTTTAAGATTTGTTTTGGCTTAAGTTCTGCATGAGAAATTATTATAAAATTTCATAACTAGTATTTTAAATAAAGTGTCTAAAATAGTTTTTATTTTGAAATGTTTAAAGTGTATATTTTTGGATAAAGTGATTTAAATTATTTGAAAAGTCTAAGTATCAAGACTTGGCAAATTTTCAATGGAAATAAAAATTGGGCGGAAATTTATTCCATGTGAGAAATGTGATTTGAAAACTATTTTCAAAGCGCTGAAGTGTAGAAAATATCTTGCGAAGATATTTTGAAATAAATAATTTGAAAAATTATTAAGGATGATGGTTGTTTGTGGATGTTATTTGATAGTTAAATAACCGACTATCAATATTTGCCAATGCACTGTCGAAGAGACCGGGATCGGGATTAATTTCCCGAAAACCACTTCGATATGGTTTGAACATTTTTGTGAGGAAGACGAGCTTGGAGTCAAAGATGGAGCAGTGAAGTGCAAGGGCTAATCGCTACTAATCCTGAGGATGATTCCAAAATGGATGTATTAGGAGTAGTGCCTTCGGCTCCGTTCGGACCCGGAACGGACTTTTATGGATGAAAGCTAACAAAACATCGTCAGGAGGATGATGAGCATTCTAAGTGAATATGTGCTAAAAATGTAACGCTTAACCTCGAGCCTCATAAACCGGGAATGGCTAAAACAGGGGAGATGCACGCAAGGCTAAGTGGCTAGCGACCAATTAGTGTAAGGTCATCCCTGTCTAGATGTCCCTTTTTTCGGCTGTGTGGGCGGTTGTTAATCCTAACCACGGGATGATCTTATTCGGACTATCCAGTAAGGGGTAGCTCCGGTCTTGTGTAGCAGGGGATTAGGGTAGATCCTCGGTACGGTGATCTAAACTACGTGTTATGACAGGCAGTAACCCGGTAACCCTGCCATTGTAAGGAATCCAATCTCCAATAAGCACCTGTATGGTTTTGATTATGCCCAACTATGCTGAAATGTGAGATGCAAGCATTTCAGCTAGATTCTATTTTACTTTCAATACACTATTATAATATCAGACGGATTTGATAAAAATGTTTTGGTTATCGTAAGGTAAAACCCGGCATGTTTATTTGTGGCGTGGTCTCACGAGATACCTTTGATTTTAAATGATTTTTGAAAACTTTAATAATCAAACTGAGTGTGTTTTCTCACTCTGGTATTCCAGACTGACTCGGGTATTATTTCACTATAATGCTCGGCTCTGACCGAGTATTTAGATACAGGAAAGGATGCTGTGGAGCTCAGGAGACGAGCTGGATGGCGAGATGTATCACACGTATTATGTATTATTTGCTGTGTATGGTTTGCTGCATGATCAGTTTTTATGTGGACAAGTTATCATAACTGTACAGTGTTGTGTTATTGTTTGATGTTGTACTCTGATGTTGTAATATATAAAATAGTTACAGTTCTTTGTATAAAAATATGTTGTTATCTATTATATGTTATTCCGCTGCGTTTGTGAGATTCTGATATTGTTTCTATTTCTTCTTCTACCTCCTTCTTCTTTAACCCTAATTGTAACGACCCACCTTTTTGGACGGTTTAAATCGACGATAAACTACACAAATCTAATTCAAACAATTCAAAAGGGAGGATTGTTAATGGGGTAAATAAGAAAATAAAAGAAAAGGAGGAAAAATAAAACACAGAATCTCGCAGCGGAAGGATGAAATTTAATACAAAAAAATAAATACATAAATAGTTCATGAAACTATTTTCAACAAAATTAGAGTTTACACTTATTCAGGCAGAATAAACAATTGCTATAATAATTGTAGATACGGTCATCGACTCCGTCTTCGTCTTCAGAACTAAGTATCCTCGCTAAACTGAAATACTCGGTCTAACCCGAGCGTAAAGTAAAACAAAAACACTCGAGTCAGGACTAACATTCTTATGTAAGTAGGTAAACTCAAGCGAAATGTACAAATAACTCAATAAGTGAAATACTTAGGTTTAAATAAACATCATCTTTCACACTATAAATCGATTCAGTTCAAATACCGACTTTATGTTTATTTCCAATCGATTTATTATTAAATCTAACTTCAGATTTCAATTTTCTCATAAATCCATTAAGTTATAAATCAAACAAGTTTAAATATAAAAATCCAATAAAAAAATTGACTAAATTTCAATTTCATAATTTTATGTTCAAACATAAATTCAAACTTACAATATTCCTATTTTATTTCTATGCCAATTTATTTAAACCCAAAGTTGTTTCATATCGGGTATACATCATTTCAATCCAAAGTGATTTTGTTAAAGAGAACTTGAAGTGTGAGAACAATAGTAACATATATAACATGACATGTCACCGATCAACATGCGTGCATAATTAACAACTTTATATATACACATGCATAACTAACATATCACGTATGTCACATATCGTAAACAACATAAGTGAATATTTCAAATTCTGACATGTCATACACTAACATAACATATAAACATATAACACGACATATATACAAAGAACTTGCAAGATGAAATAACATGGCATCTCGTTTTTCCCAAACATAACACATTATTTACACATAGCATAGGTGACATATTATTAACATAGTATGTATAGCATATGATTTTATTAACTAACACATTTTTTTTACAAAACATATGTGACGTATTTCAAAACAAGGCATATAAAAATTTCTAACATAACATAATTTTTTTTACATCTCATATGTGACATATTTAACGTACATATGTGGAAATCAATCAAATCAACATAATATACTATTTGTGACATATAAAAAAATGTAACAACCCGCATATTTTATGATTATGCATTTAAATATTTCATCGATGGTCGGATTTTAGTCCAAAAAGCTACTTTTTGAAAACGGTCGAATTTGGACTCGAGACTACCCGCATTGAGTTCAAAACGCTGATTGCGACCTTTTTGAGTATAAACTTTGAAATGTTTGGAGTTAGTCGAATTTTGATGCTTTTTCACTTTGGGCTTTGGTTTGGGCTGAGCCCATTAACCCCACTTATGTATTCAGTCCCAACCCTCTCCTCTTCATTTACTTCCTTTCTATTTTCCTAATACTCAAGCTTTTATAACAATGGAGAGTGGAAATGGGAAATTGAAACTCAAGCCCTAGTTTTCTTTTGCAAATCAAGCTCTAGCTCCAAACTAATAGAAGAACCCATTGGTAAGCCTTCTCTTCATCTTCTCCAACTCCTTCTCTCTTGAATTTCAGAAATTCCTAAACCTAACTTTGGGAATGTTCTTCTTTTTTAGCATAGATTCAAGCTCGTTTGGGTTGTGTTGAAGAGTGGTTGATTCTCTCCTTTGCTTTCAAGCTTCTTCTTTATTGTTTTTGTAAAAAGGTGAGATTTTTATCTCACATTTTAGTCTATAATTATCTTCGATTGTTAGGCATGAATTCCTAACACTTATTCATGTGCATTTGATTTTGGTTTGGATTGATTTGGTGTATATTCCAATTTTTGGTGTTTTGAAATCAAAATCTATGAAAATCCTATTATGGATATTTGGACAATGATATTTGAGGCGTATCGATGAGCCGTTAAGGCTGGGTTGTCGCGTGGAATAAATCCTTAGTCGTCATTTGCTCGTCGGATCGCTTCCGATATTCGTTTGGCCATTTTTGGTCTAGGTTCAGGGAATGCCCTGAACCCCAGTTTCAGACGTCTGAAACGTTAGATTCAGACGTCTGAATATTACACTGGGAAGATTTTTATTCCCAGATTCAGACGTCTGGATCTATATTTCAGACGTCTGAATTGGTTCGTTTTGAACCAGAAAGGAAATAGGCTAAAATGTGCCTATTTCAGACGTCTGAAATCAAAGATTCAGACGTCTGAATTCTGTCCTGGAAAATATTTTATTTTCCAGATTCAGACGTCTGAATCCTTGATTTCAGACGTCTGAATCTGCAGTCTTCTTCCTATTTGCCTATTTCGCTTGAATTTCCAACTTTAATCGATTCGTGTTGATTCCCTTTTTATTGTTATCATTTATTATTGACTTTGATGACATTATCTTTATGATTTTTGGGAATATCCATTTTGATGGATTCGGTATCGATTTCTTTGGATTTTATTCACATCTTTGAATGTGAATTTTAGTGATCGATTGTTTCTACAATCATTTCTGTGATTTGTCACTTTAAAAATATAAAGGTTTTCTATACTAATAGTAAATATCAAAACTCTTTCTTCAAGATGATTTCAACGCTATTTTATTACAAAGCTCGTTTTCTCAAACCATTTTTTAATCTATTAGAATATATAAACCTTTATCTCACTCGTATGAGAAATCTAATTAAACGGCTTAGTAAAACGAGTGGTATGAAACGCTTGCGTTTACTTTGTCGGTTAATTCTTGGACTTATTCGATTGAGTCTTTTGTGACAATTTTCTAGTGAAGATCTACAGTTTGTTCGTAAATATATGAGTTAAGCAAGTGGTTATGGGACATGAAGCTAAACTTTTACATTTACTAACTTAGTATAATTGACACTTCTTGATGATCATTGACGGTCATTTTTGTGATTTAGACTAGCAATTGTGCGATGTCTCTTCGTCTGCGAGGGAGACTAGACCCCGTTTCTATGTGATTTCGACTCACACATGTGGGGTAGCGCCCCATGGACTTCGTGCCGTTCGTGTGTCAAAAATTAATGGCTAGCTACCATGAGATAGCGTCTCGTTCGTGTGATACATATGTTGGTGAGTTTTCATACTCCCGTTTTGTGATAGGCCTCCCCCTTTTGTGATTTCTAGATTTCGTGTGTTGAATTCTGGAATTTATGCTTCACCAATTTTCGTGATTTCTATTGATAAGTTTTATCCATTTTTGTGTATTGGTGAATTCGTGTGTCATTGACTTGTTATGGATACAAGTTTTGGGTATGATACCCTTTTTGGATCTTTGAGAAGATTCTTGTGATATTGAGTAATCTTTTGTTGGTTACCATTTACATACTTATAGTAGTATGCCATTATGGATATTATATGTTTATGCCATATCTCTTATTCTATATCATGTCGTCTGATATTTATAGCTAGACTGATCCGTTTATTATTTTCTTATGAAATAATACTCGGGTCAGACCGAGATGTTACAGGTGCTTCTGCTTGACTTCTCTCCATGGATCTATTACTTTGACTTTTGGTTAACTACTTAGATTAGTTGTTCTTGGATGTATACATTTGGAATATAGACTCTATGATGTATACTTATTCTTTTGCATAGCGTGTTTCTATACTTTTGTGTGATTGTGGATCTCTCTGACCACCACTCTGATGTACACTTTCATGTGATATATATTCATATCTGTTTCCGCCTTTGTGATATGGATGTCCGTGACTGATTTGTGTTATGTTTATTTTCTATATTTGTTTCCGAAGAATATATATAGCCATTGTGTAGTAGCTTTGAGTTTGTGTCGGTATGTCGGATTTCCTCTTGAGATGAAAAGCATGTTATATTTTTATCTGGCATATCGGTACTCGCACAAAGCCATTGCATGGATGGTCGCTCCTCAAGAGCCTTATTCTCCATGCTAGTTGACGGCATTACTCCGTAGTGTTCTTGGCTAGCGTTTGTATAGAGGTGGGGCGTCACAGCTTGGTATCAGAGCCAAACTTCGGAACAATGTAGAATAATTTAACAAGGATCATCGTCCTAAGTCCATCTTAGAAGTCGTGCCTTAGGATTTAATTCGAGTCTTTGTACCTTTCTATCCTATTTTCTTTTATGATTCCTTGTTTTATTTATCAAGATTGCTTGATTATCATTTGGTGAATAACCTTTTTCTTCTTCTTCTTTCTTTCTTTCTAAAGGAAGAGAAATGGTTAGACCAGGCCGTCCCAGCGCCGGTCAATCTAGTGCTACACCCCAGGATGGAGTTTTTATGTCTGCCCAACAACTTCTTGATCTAGTAAAGAATGCTCAAGCAGTCGGTTCTATTCCGGAATCTACTCACCCTAAGTCTGGATTCGCACGCTTGTGCAACGATTATATCAATTTGGGTGGGAGCATTTAAAGGTTCTAAAACTATTATTGAAGTCCAGGCTTGGTTAAGAGCATGCGATCGAATCTTTTCTCGCATGAATCTCATTGATCTTCACCGAGTTCAGGTGGCCTCTAGTATGCTCCAAGAAAGAGCATTGGACTGGTACGAACTTCTTATTTCTGAGATTAATGAAGAGGATCTCACCTGGGAGCAATTCCGGGAACGCTTCGAATTAAAATTCGTGCCGGAAGCAGAGAAAGTGACATTGGCTTGATGTTTCATAGAACTTGTTCAAGGTGAAGCCTCCGTGACCGATTATGTTGCATCCTTCGAGTCACTTTCCAAATATGGGGTTGAATACATCAACACCCCATTGAAGAAGAACCAAAGATTTGTCTATGGCTTAAACAAAAATCTCAAGAAGCCATTACTTCTAAAATTAGAAGTTCCCTTCGACCAACTCATTGATATCGCTCTTCGTCTTGAAGAGGCGGATAAGGAAAGTGATGTTGAAGTGGTGGGTTCCAAACCAAACTTCACAACAAGAGGAGGCCAAACAAATTCAAAGGTCCTTATCCCAACAAAAAGGGTAAGCAAGCAACTCCTGCTGCAAAGGCTCCTTCTTCTAGTAGTGGGAAATGCTTCAACTGTGGGTCTAGGGACCATTTTTGCGAATAAGTGTTCAAAGCCCCGTTGTTGTCGCTATTGTAAGAGCCTGGATCATTATATACATCAATGCCTCAAACTTGAAGGCAAGAACGAGGGAAAGTTAAATGTTGCTCAAGCCCCTGGCAACACATCTCGTGGTCAAGGTATATCTCATTCCATCCTTGATGGTATTATTATATTTCGTGATCATCCTATTCGTGTTCTTTTTGATACGGGTGCATCCCATTCTTTTATTTCAAAAGAACTTGTTGATACTTTTTCTTTGGATGTTATGTGTTTAATGACTTCTTTGAGAATTTCGAATCCGGTTGGTGGATCTGTAACACTCAGTTTATAGTGTAAAGATGTCAAGATTATTTTATGTGATTTTTCTTTCCTAGCCGATTTGCATGTCATGCGTTATTTAGGCTTAGGAATGATTTTGGGTATGGATTGGCTTAATCGTTATGGAGCTCAAATCCTATGTCCTGAGCGGACTATTTATCTTCGACATACTCAATCTGTTGAGCAGATTTCTATTGTACTTAAAGATTCGGATTCCGACTTGACAGCATCTTTAAATTCTTTAAATCCTCGTGATGACGACGATGATGATGAGGAGGATATAATTTCTCTTATTCACGTTGTTCGTGAATTTTCCGACATATTTAAGCCCGTTCTAGGACTACCACCTAAGCGAGCAATTGAGTTCAAAATTATTCTCATTCCCAGAGCTCAACCTATCACTCGTCCTCCTTATCATATGTCCAATAAGGAAAATGAAGAGATGCGTAAGCAATTATCCGAGTTGCAGATGAAGCAATTTATTCGCTCTAGTTCCTCGCCTTGGGGAGCTTCGGGTATTTTCATGAAGAAATCCGACGGTACACTTAGGCTTTGCGTTGACTACTGCAAGCTTAATGATCTTACTATCAAAAATAAATATCCTTTACCTCGGATTGATGATCTATTTGACCAACTTAGCGGTGCTAGAGTCTTTTCACAATTGGACTTGGCAACCGGTTTTCATCAGCTTCGTATTGCAGAAGATAGCATTTCTTTGACCTCGTTCCATGCCCATTATGGATCTTATGAATGGCTTGTTATGCCATTTGGTTTAACGAATGCTCCAGCATATTTCGTTGACCTTATGAATCGAGTATTCAAAGATTTCCTCGATCGATTCGTTCTCATCTTCATTGATGATATTCTTGTGTATTCAAAAACCAAGGAGGAACATGAAAAGCATCTTCGGATTGTGTTGGAAACTCTTAGGAGTAATCAATTAAAAGCAAAATTTTCTAAATGCCATTTTTGGCAATCTCGTGTGAAATTTCTAGGCCATATTATTTCCGAATCCAGAATATCAAAGGATCCTTCAAAGATTGAAGCGATTCAAAATTGGAAGAGACCGGAAAGTGTGACGGAAATCCGTAGCTTTCTGGGATTAGCGGGCTATTACCGTCGTTTTATCAAAGACTTTTCTAAAATTGTCATGCCTCTCACTAGCTTAACAAAGAAAGGCATTAAATACATTTGGTCGGACAAATGTGAAGCTTCTTTCTAGAAATTAAAAGAGCTCCTTTCCAATGCTCCTATCCTTGTAATTCCCGATGGAAACCAAGATTTTATTGTTTATACCGATGCTAGTCGCATTGGTTTGGGTGCCGTTCTTATGAAAAACGAACGTGTTATTGCCTATGCTTCCAGGCAATTGAAGCCAGCTGAGACTAGATATGCCACTCATGATTTAGAACTCACGGCTATTGTTCTTGCTCTTCGGATTTGGCGTCATTATCTTTTAGGAGAGAAATTTGTTCTTTATACCGATCATAAGTCTTTGAAGTATTTATTCTCTCAAAAGGAACTTAATTTGCGTCAACAACGTTGGCTCGAGTTCCTTGCACCTTATGATCTTGATATCCTTTATACTCCCGGAATGGGAATTCGAGTTGCCGATGCACTTAGTCGCAAGCAACAAGCGGTTGTTTCTATGATGATATCCGAATGGAATGATCTCGAGGTTTTATCCACTTGCAAAATTCAAGACCGTGTTTTCGATTTATGTTCATCTCTTGTTTTATGTAGTCTTGCGGCTCATCCTTCTCTTTTAGACCGCATTCTTGAAGCTCAGAGGCTAGATCCCGACTTGGCTCTTCTTGGCCAAAATTATAAGGATAAAATTGATATTGAAGGTTTGAAAGACTTAGATATTGATTCTCGTGGCGGCATTTGAAAATTTGGTAGACTTATCGTGCCAAATATTAGTGATCTTCGTAAAGATATTTTAGAAGATTCTCATCGTTCTAAATTTACCATTCATCCCGGTAGTAGCAAAATGTTACGCGGATATGAAGCGACTTTATTATTGGGAGGGAATGAAACTTGACATCGCTAACTTCGTTAAGCGTTGCATGACTTGCCAACTCGTTAAGGACGAACATCAAAGGCCCGATGGGTTATTGCAACCTTTAGAAATTCCAATTTGGAAGTGGGACCAAATTTCCACGGATTTTATAGATGGCCTTCCCCGTTCTCGTTCAGGTCATGATAGCTTATGGGTGATCATTGATAGACTTGCTCAATCCGCCCATTTCATTCTCGTTCGGTCTACCCGAACCATTCCTCTTTTGGCCAAACTCTTTATCAAAGAAATTGTTAAATTGCATGGAGTTCCTACTTCTATTGTTAGCAATCATGATCCATTGTTTACTAGTGGATTTTGGAAGAGACTTCAAAAAGCTTTGGGAACGAAGCTTAATTTTAGCACCGCTTATCACCCCCAGTCCGATGGACAAACTGAGCGTGTGAATCAAACACTTGAAGATCTTCTTCGTGCTTGTGTGCTTGATTTCGGTGGAAGTTGGGAAGATCATATTTCACTGGTTGAATTTTCCTATAATAATAGCTTCCAATCTAGTATTGGTATGGCACCTTTTGAGGCACTCTATGGAAGGCCATGTCGATCTCCTTCTTGTTGGCTTGAGGCCGGTGAGAAGCTGGTTTTAGGTCCAGATTTTATTCGTGATTCCACAGAAAAGATTGATCTTATTCGTCTTAGGATGAAACAAGCCCAAAGTAGACAGAAATCCTATGCCGATAACCGAAGAAGGAAATTAGAATTTTCTGTGGGAGATTTGGTGTTTATTCGGGTTTCACCTATGAAAGGTGTTGTGCGTTTTAGTCGATCGGGAAAGTTAGCGCCTCGATTTATTGGGCCATTTTCTATCACTGAACGTATTGGTTCCATGGCTTATCGCCTTTCATTACCGGCTCAAATTTCTGCTATCCATGACGCGTTTCACGTTTCTCAACTTCGGAAATGTCTTCGAGATTCCGATTCTTTTCTTGAGCCCGGTGTTGTGGAAGAAACTGAAGTTTCGTCGAATTTAACTTATGAGCAACATCCTGTTCGTATTATTGCTTCGGAGGTCAAACGACTTCGAAATAAAAATGTTCCTCTTGTTAAAGTTCAATGGTCCTCAAATCCTAAAGATTGCTCTTAGGAATCTAGAGAATTCATCGAGCGAACACTTCCGGACTTGCTTTCTCGTGCTCTTTGAGGTGAACTTCTTATTTCAATTTTCTTTTGTGTTGGATATGCTTTCATGGTTGTTACTATATGTTTTCTTTTAAAATATTGCGAGGATGCAATTTCTTTAAGGAGGGGAGTCTGTAACAACCCGCATATTTTATGATTGTGTATTTAAATATTTCATCGTTGGTCGGATTTTAGTCCGAAAAGCTACTTTTTGGAAATCGTTGAATTTGGACTCGAGACTACCCCCATTGAGTTCAAAACGCTGATTGCGACCTTTTTGAGTATAAACTTTGATATGTTTGGAGTTAGTCGAATTTTGATACTTTTTCACTTAGGGCTTTGGTTTGGGCTAAGCCCATTAACCCCACTTATGTATTCAGTCCCAACCCTCTCCTATTCATTTACTTTCTTTCTATTTCCTAATACTCAAGCTTTTATAACAATGGAGGGTGGAATGGGAAATTGAAACTCAAGGCCTAGTTTTCTTTTGCAAATCAAGCTCTAGCTCCAAACTAATAGAAGAACCCATTGGTAAGCCTTCTCTTCATCTTCTCTAACTCCTTCTCTCTTGAATTTCAGAAATTCCTATACCTAACTTTGGGAATGTTCTTCTTTTTGAGCATAGATTCAAGCTCGTTTGGGTTGTGTTGAAGAGTGGTTGATTCTCTCCTTTGCTTTCAAGCTTCTTCTTTATTGTTTTTGTAAAAAGGTTAGATTTTTATCTCACATCTTAGTCTATAATTATCTTCGATTGTTAGGTATGAATTCCTAACACTTATTCATGTGCATTTGATTTTGGTTTGGATTGATTTGGTGTATATTCCAATTTTTGGTGTTTTGAAATCAAAATCTATGAAAATCCTATTATGGATATTTGGACAATGATATTTGAGGCGTATCGATGAGCCGTTAAGGCTGGGTTGTCGCGTGGCATAAATCCTTAGTCGTCATTTGCTCGTCGGATCGCTTCCGATATTCGTTTGGCCATTTTTGGTCTAGGTTCAGGGAATGCCCTGAACCCCAGTTTCAGACGTCTGAAACGTTAGATTCAGACGTCTGAATATTACACTGGGAAGATTTTTATTCCCAGATTCAAACGTCTGAATCTATATTTCAGACGTCTGAATTGGTTCGTTTTGAACCAGAAAGGGAATAGGCTAAAAAGTGCCTATTTCAGACGTCTGAAATCAAAGATTCAGACGTCTGAATTCTGTCCTGGAAAATATTTTATTTTCCAGATTCAGACGTCTGAATCCTTGATTTCAGACGTCTGAATCTGCAGTCTTCTGCCTATTTGCCTAGTTAGCTTGAATTTCCAACTTTAATCGATTCGTGTTGATTCCCTTTTTATTGTTATCATTTATTATTGACTTTGATGATATTTTCTTTGTGATTTTTGGGAATATCCAATTTGATGGATTCGGTATCGATTTCTTTGGATTTTATTCACACTTTGAATGTGAATTTTAGTGATCGATTGTTTCTACAATCATTTCTGTGATTTGTCACTTTAAAAATATAAAGGTTTTCTATACTAATAGTAAATATCAAAACTCTTTCTTCAAGATGATTTCAACGCTATTTTATTACAAAGCCCGTTTTCTCAAATAGTTTTTCAATCTATTAGAATATATAAACCTTTATCTCGCTCGTATGAGAAATCTAATTAAACGGCTTAGTAAAACGAGTGGTATGAAACGCTTGCGTTTACTTCGCCGGTTAATTCTTGGACTTATTCGATTGAATCTTTTGTGACAATTTGCTAGTGAAGATATACAGTTTGTTTGTAAATATTTGAGTTAAGCAAGTGGTTATGGGACATGAAGCTAAACTTTTATATTTACTAACTTAGTGTAATTGACACTTCTTGATGATCATTGACGGTCATTTTTGTGATTTGGACTAGCAATTGTGTGATGTCTCTTCGTCTGCGAGGGAGACTAGACCCCGTTTTAGTGTGATTTCGACTCACACATGTGGGGTAGAGCCCCATGGTCTTCAGGCCGTTCGTGTGTCAAAAATTAATGGCTAGCTACCATGAGATAGCGTCTCGTTCATGTGATACATATGTTGGTGAGTTTTCATACTCCCGTTTTGTGATTGGCCTCCCCCTTTTATGATTTCTAGATTTCGTATGTTGAATTCTGGAATTTATGCTTCACCAATTTTCGTGATTTCTATTGATAAGTTTTATCCATTTTTGTGTATTGGTAAATTCGTGTGTCATTGACTTGTTATGGATACAAGTTTTGCGTGTGATACCCTTTTTGGATCTTCGAGAAGATTCTTGTCATATTGAGTAATCTTTTGTTGGTTACCATTTACATACTTATAGTAGTATGCCATTATGGATATTATACGTTTATGCCTTATCTCTTATTCTATATCATGTCGTCTGATATTTATAGCTAGACTGATCCGTTTATTCTTTTCTTATGAAATAATACTCGGGTCAGACCGAGATGTTACAGCTGCTTCTGCTTGACTTCTCTCCAGGGATCTATTACTCTGACTTTTGGTTAACTACTTAGATTAGTAGTTCTTGGATGTATACATTTGGAATATAGACTCTATGATGTATACTTATTCTTTTGCATAGCATGTGGCTATACTTTTGTGTGATTGTGGATCTCTCTGACCACCACTCTGATGTACACTTTCATGTGATATATATTCATATCTGTTTCCGCCTTTGTGATATGGATGTCTGTGACTGATTGTGTTATGTTTATTTTCTATGTTTGTTTCCGAAGAATATATATAGCCACTGTGTAGTAGCTTTGAGTTTGTGTCGGTATGTCGGATTTCCTCTTGAGATGAAAAGCATGTTATATTTTTATCTGGCATATCGTTACTCGCACAAAGGCATTGCATGGATGGTCGCTCCTCAACAGCCTTATTCTCCGCGCTAGTTGACGCCATTACTCCGTAGTGTTCTTGGCTAGCGTGGGTATAGAGGTGGGGCGTCACAAACAACATGTGCATGTGAATGTTATAATACAAGTTCAAGGGAACGTAACAACATATATCACATATTCATATCTAAAGCAAACATTTCAATCAATGTTATTTACCTAATAATAAAAATGTTAATCGTAAGTGATTGCTCACCTTTTGAGGTTAGAGAGTTTTTGACAGCACAAATTGATAGATTCTAGATGAAATCCAAACACGACAAGCTAACCAATCCTATCCATAGCAACAATCCAATAGTAGAGCAAATCACGACAATGCAAGTCGAACAAACTGAGTTTTCTTTTTTTTAGAGAGATGAAGCAAGAAAGGAGTGATGCAGTTTGGCGTTTGAAGAGAGAAGGGATGGAGTTTGAAGTTTGGGAATTTGTGGATTTAGGAATTTTAAAGTTTCTGTATTTACGAGGAAGAAGGAGAAAGTGTGAGCAGAAAACTTCAGATAGAGTAATGAGAAACAATCTGTACGTACTTTGGTTTTGTTCTCTAGTGGAAAACCAAAAGAGGCATGTATTTAATAAAAGAAAGCAATAAAACCAAAATGTGGAAATAGTGGCAGGTGTATTGAATAATAAGGAAATGAAGGGACCACTTAGGATTTAATTAATTGCATGTTCCACTCAATTAAATATAGTAGCACAAAATATACTTTTTATACACCCATTTTAAACATATAATAAATAAATTTGAATACAATAACCAATGTAACGTTACACAAAATAAAAGATGATCCGAAACTCAAATTCAAGTTATACAAAATATTAATAAAATAGTAAATATATATACAATTTAACAGGAAAATATATAAAATAAAACATTTATTGGCTCATATTACCAAATTCCTAAGGGAAGGATTAGAAAAACACTAAATTAGGCACTCGTGTGTATTCTTTTTGTTTAAAGCATGTAGAAGGTATAAATGTTGGAAGAAAGAGACAAAATAATGAGAATGAGAAGAAATAAATTTAAAGGAGCAGCATAGTTTTTGAAAGGATTAGGTGACAAAAGAATATAAAAATACAGTAAGCTTTTCAAAGAAACGACGTGGTTATGTGTTTAATAAATATAAACATGAACATGCTAGCATGAATGATGCATGCGCATTGAATATGAATTGTTAATAGATGAACTAGTGCAGGTAGTAATTATGAAAAAGAATGAATACTAAAAGTTGTAACATGAAATAAAAAATGCTTAAATGCAAATACAAGAGGTATATAAGAATTAGCCTAATAAAAGTAGGCGGGAAAATGTATATCTAATAATAAGAATGGAAAATGAATATGCAGAGGATAAATGAAAGTTTTATGAAATAAAGAAAGAGGTTTTTTTTAAATGTGAAAGTGGACAAGGCAAAAAAACATGAATGAGATAGTAGTTAGAAAAAAACAATAGAATATGAAATGTGCTTGAATATGAATTCGTGATGAACATCACCTTTCATACTTCAAAATGAATACAATGCCATATTAGTCCAATATGGAAATTGCAACGACCCGCAAATTTCGAAAATTTAATTTCTTTACTTAATAGGATTTTTGTAAGTTATTTTAGTAGAAATAATAAAAGGGATAAATAAATGTTAAAATGAAGGCTAAAATAAATTATGTAAATGGTGACTCAAAACCTATTTATAGGAATTTGAATAAAATCCAAATGAATTAAGTAGAAAAAGGATTCTTACCTGGATATAAAATTTAATATGAGAAATTAATGAAAATATTAAATTGATTTAATGCAATAAAAGAGTGTAAACGGTAATTGGAATAAATTAAGCAATCATGTTAATGCAAGTTAATAATTTGTGACTTGGATGAAATTCCAATTCAATAAAATCATTTAAATGTTATGATTTGATTTTTAATGGAATATGAGAAAAGCAAATGTAAGGATTTGATTAATATATATGTTATTTATTCATGTTATTAAATAAAATTGGGAATCCAACTGTAATTAATGGTAATAATGTTGGTATTAGCTAATAAATTAAATTTTAATGCAATACCCATGAATGAATGGAATGAAATGAATGTGTATAAATGTATACTAGGTTATTTATCAAATAGAAGGAAAGAAAAGTAAATATCGAATTGATCGATGAATAAATGTGCATTGAATGTAAAGTGAATGGTAATTGTATAAAATCAATATAAGATAATGAATTGCAATAATTGTGGATGGAAATTTGATTGGTTATATTGATTGAATGGAATCCAAATTTGATGGGAAAGGTAAATGGGTATTTGGTAATAAATTTAAACGCTGAATTTATCTAATTAATATATTATAAATAATGATTGAATAAAAACCTATACCTGTAAATATCTATAATATTTGAGTGGAAATAACAAACTTACAAATGTGGGATTGGGAGTTTACAACAATTATATGAGTTATATACTTAGTTCGTTCAATTAAATCGGAAACCATTGCAATAAATATAAATTTAATGTCATGCAATTGAGATAAACAATTGGAAAATGTTAAAGTATCTGGATATATATATATATATATATATATATATATATATATATATATATATATATATATATATATATATATATTAAAATAAATGGTACCCAGGATGGTAATATATAAATAGTGAATTTAAGAATGGGAATCAGGAATTATTTGTTTATATGGAAACTTAAAGTCGAATAATTGAATTTAATTGCAATTAAATGAGATTGAATATAGTTAAATAATTCGTTATTTCAAATAAAGATAATGTGGGAAATTTTTGTGATAATTTGGAATCCAACATTTAAATCCATCTGTTGATAGGAATGAATGGAATACTAATTAATTTATTTAACTAAACGAAATTTAAGGATATTATTTATAATTTGGGAATTTAATGAAATTAAGGATTTATATTAAAATTTAAAAATTTACCTTCTTTAATTTGACATCTAAACTTGTTGAAATTTTGTAAATGATTAAGAATTTTTAAAAGTGATATAATGGAAAAAATTTAGAATCTAAATATAAAATTTGATTTTATTTATTTATTTTGAATTTATTTAATTAATATAAAAATAGCCATTTTGGCCACTGACTCAGATTTCGACGAAACCTGTTTCATCGGATCCGTAACAGTGAATTGTTGTAGGGTTTCAAGTTTCGTAGCGATCGGACTTATCGTTTGATCGTACAAACACGAAACGCCTTGAAATCGATTTAATTGAAATCAATTTGAAAATATTGATTTCAGCATAACTTTTTCATACGATCGAATTTGGACGTGAAACTTTTTCCACCGCGTTCAGAATATTTTAAAACACCTTTTTCGATATATGGGTTTAACAGATTTCGTTCCGGGGTCAGAACGGGCTTTTTGGGCCAATTATGGTTCAGCAGGTTTGTTTGTCGGATCCATCCACTCTATTTCTAACCCACCTATATAAATCCAATTATAAACCCTAGCCTCCATCTATCTACATTTCTTTGTGCATTCATTTTCCTCAAATCCTCCTTTCCAATGGCTGCAAACCTCAGATCCAGTTTCAATCCAAATCAAAAGTCAAAAATTCAAAGTCTCCAGAAAAATTCACAAAAATTATATGTCATAGTTCTCGAAGAGCGTAATCTGCTGGTACTATCTGGTTTTCGATTCGAATTTCGATTTGTTAAGAAATCAAAGTTTTCTTCCTGGCCGTTCGTTATGGGTTATAAGTTTCGACGGTGGATACTCGACGAGGCTTCGATCAGGGAGTGGCAGTAGGTGGAGATCATTGTTCTGAGCGCATCCGTACAGTTGGAATTTCGAGATGGTCACTAGATGTGCCGCGTATTGGGGGTCTGATGGCCGGTTTTCATGCTCGGCACAGGGGTCATTGGGTCAGGTAAGGCCTGCGCGCGCGGGTCCAAGGGGCAGCCTGGGGTGGAGGACGAGGTGGCGGCCTCGGAACTAGGTGGAAGGGATCGAGTGGTCGAGAAAAATGGGTTTAGGGTTTCAGGAAGTGGCGGCTAGGGTATGCTCGATCGCGTTTTTGGTTTCTGGAGCTACTCTGCGCGTGAGGGTTACGTGGAAGAAAGGGTGAGCTTGGTTCGTTTTTATTTATTTATATTAATTTAAGTTTCAAATCGTTTAAATCAAATAACTTTTGCATATATGATCCGATTCACGCGCGATTTTTTTTGTTAGGATCGTAATAAAATTCCGGACATTTTGACACTGGCTTGCATAGATTTGGAGACCGTCGAATATTTGGGTTTAAATTGAATTTAAATTCAATTTAAATTCAAAAGGTGAGTGTTTTAACCCACTCACAACTTCTAAGATTTCTTATGTTTGTTAAATTTATTTAGGATGTGTTTAGAAATTTATTTATACCTGTTTGGCACATATTTCATCATTATCGCAGTTAATTGCATTCATCGTAATTAATCGTTAATAAATTTATTCATTGCATTTAAACCTGTCAGTAAATTGTTAATTAATGCATTCATTGCATTTAAAACTGCCAGTTAATTGTTAATTAATTTATTCATTTCAATTTAAACTGCCAGTTATTTGTTAATTTAAATTATTCATTGCATTGTAAACTGTCAGTAATAAGTTGTTATCTGTTGACGTTATTATTCTTTAAATTGGATGATGTTTGTTGAATGCTGATGTTGATATGATGGATGAATGGATGTTGTATTTATATTGTATAAACTGCAAGTTATTATGCATTTTCATTCATTCAGGATTGTGGTTTAAAATGATATACAACCGCATTTTTATTTTTAAATTGCGGGTTGAAATGATAAATATCCGTATCACTTGACCATAGGATAGAAAATTATATACAGGCACTGCGGTATATATATATAAATTATTTTTGAAATGGTTTTCTATGGTTTTGGAAAGGAAATACGGTTTAATAAATACTTATTTTGACGTTATTTATATGTTACTTTATATATATAGTTAAATTCTTAAATCTAAGATATGTATAAAATAGATTAATAAAATGGGTTTAATAAGGAAGTTGATTTCTTTTATATAAAGTGGTAAGTATCTATTTAAATTCTATTGTATATATTAAGTTTAAATGACTTAAATGAAATTAAGTTAGAAGGTAAATATGGGATGGGTTTTAAATTGAATTATTTCAGAATTGAACTTGAATTAAAGTATTTAAGAATTATCCTCGAAATTTGTTTTAAAATATAAATAAATTAAGATTTGAAAGGTATGATTAATAACTTGATTTTGATTTGAGGATTTAAATGAATATTAGATTGATTGAAAGAATATTTTCAAGTTAATTTAATTAAAAGAATATTTGCTGTATTAAGTAAACATTTCAAAATTTAAATAATAAGAATTGGATTTGATATATATTAAATTTTCAAAGATTCCATTTTTGAATAGTGGAATATTTAAAGATTTAAATAATATGAACTATAAAAAAATTTTAAGTTTTGAAATATGTGATATTTGAGCTTTGAATTATATGAGATTTAAAATGGCTTATTTGGAGAATTAAATTGGTATTGGGAATTTATTGTGAAACTTAAAGAAGTTATTTTAGTATATAAAGTAATATAGTATTTAAACCATTCAGTATTAAAGGTTATGTTTCAAAGCTATGGTTTCAAAGTACATAGATTTGAAATGCTATGATTTTGTATAAAGGGTATTTTTGAAATAAAATGATATCATATTGATTTAGGTTTTAAAAGAAATGGTATCATATTTATATGGTTTTGAAATGGATATTATATTCTGGTTTTAAAAGTATAAACTATTTTGAAAAGACCGCGGTGTTATAATAACGATTGGTTGTTGAAGAGACCGGGATCAGAAGTTGTCATACTCTCTGCCAACTCCGAAAACCACTTTAACAACCGTGTACGCGGTGGAGATTCCAGAATGAAGTAGGATTGTGGCGGCGTTTCCTTGAGGTAAATACGTGGACCCAACTCCCGTGAGTTGGCATAAGGTGGCTAAAACAGGAGCGATTCTCGGGCCAATGAGGTCATTCCTCTGATCGGACGCACTCCTTCGATATCATACTCTGACTTTTGGATTTGGATTCGGTGGCCACTTTTATTTTGATTTGGGGGTGTTGTTCGAGGTGGGCGGTAGTAGCAGCTACGCGTTTCCACCAGCCCGGATGCGTAATTGGTATATCTACCCTAGCATTGCCTAGTTATGCCGTGTCACCTACCCTATCGCGCCTTGTACGAGTTTGGATTTCTCCCATAGCCCGTGTGGTATCCTCTGGTAGCTTCCCGATCAGAAGGGACTATGATACTGGATGGACTACTGGGACTATTACGTGTTAAGGGCTATATGGGTAACCCCTTAATGCTAAGGAAAAAGTAAGTTTATTTTACAAGTAGACACTATTATAATAGCGCGATACACTACATAGTAAATAGTTTAACGGATCCTTAGGAGATGTAAATCCCGAGCATCTCTTGAGTTACTGTACCCATATTTATTTCTGTTAATTTAATTCACATAAGATCTTTTAGTTCTGACTCGAGTGTTTTTGTCTTTTCAAATTCGCTCGGGTCAGTCCGAGTGTTTCAGGATTTGAAGTTTTAGCTCTGGAGGACGAAGACGAAGATTTGTAGTATTACTGTCTACTATTTTATTCCACTACACTGTATTCCGCTGCATTGATATTATTGGTATGTGAACTATGATATTTAATTGTATAAACAAGAATCAAATGTTTTGTAAATAGTTTTATAAACTATATATTTTATTATTGTATTTTATCCTTCCGCTGTGAGATTCTATTTTGTTTTATTTCTTCTCTGTTTTTCTTATTTACCCCATAACAATCCGCCCTTAGGTATGGTTTGAATCGGCATGTGTGTCGATTTGAAGCGTACGAAAAGGTGAGATGTTACAGTTGGTATCAGAGCTTTGGTTTAGCGAGAAACCTTAGCTTTGTGGGGTTTGACTCTTTACTAATAGGGTAGTAATACCCTATGGCAGTCGCTGAGTGTATATATATGAGAGAGCGTATTTGTTATTGTTATAAAAAGATTTTTATATTGTGTTAATCTGTTCCGTTTTGTATTTATAAATTCTGGTTGGTGCATGGGACGCTGTGACATCAATAGGGATTTCTAAACACTTAATAGGACAGACCGACATAATATTTGTTTAATATAGGTGAATGATATAATTTTTGCCTATTATATTTTCTATATATAAAATATTTTTTTTTCAAATGATATCTATATTTGGCTGCAATAGATTGGTTGTTAGGTAATAAAGTGTATAAATAATAATAGAAATAAGATTGAAAAATAAAATAAATGAAATTTGGAAATTTCGAACTTAAGATCCGGGGTTTTGAAATTTCTTTCGAATAAATTTTGGAATATAATAATATTGTTTCTAAGGACTTTCTGATATAAATATTTCAATGTAATTTGGAAGAATTGTTTTAAAAAGGATTTTTTAGAAAATAAGTTTTGTACTTTCCTCTCTGTCGCTGGAAAATAATTTCGGTAATGGCGGCCGCATCATCGACTTTCATTTTCGAGTTTCGAAGGGGAAAGGCCACTGTAGTAGTTCTACTGCAGATTCATTTTTGAAATATATAAATTTTGAATTGTTTTAAATATAATTAGAGGTATATAAGTTGTAAGAATATATTTATCTATTATTTTAAAATAAATTAAAATTTAACCCGGTATTAAATTCCTTAATTTCCATTAATTAATTGTTTCAATTATTGTAGTGAAACGAAATTTAACTAATAATTGAAACCCTAAATAAAATAAGAGACTTAAATGCTAAGTTATAAAGGAAATAAAAAGGAAGTTAAAATTGTAACTTATAAGAAAAGGTAAAAATTTATTTAACAATGAATTAATTAAAAGGATGAGAAAACTTGTATAACTTTCAATTACATTCTTTAAAAGCATAGATAACTTACCAAATATAAGAAGTTGAAATGTTTAATAAGAAATGTAATAGAAATTTGTACAAGTAAAAGTAGGCAATGAAGTATTCAATGAATTGGCTATTATAAATGAGAATCTAATGTTATAAACTTAAGTTATAATTGGAATTTTACTATAAGTAAATATAATTAAAGGTAAGTATGACAAATAGATGATTATAAACTTAAATAATTAAAGTGTAAATAAATGAGGTCGTGCAGTAATAAATGAATGAATAGCTATAGTAGTTAATGGCATGACCTGAGTTAATGGAAATGAATAATAGTAAGTAGTAAGTGAAAATAAATGGATGTAATATAATAAAAAGAAATTGTAAACTTAAGAAAAGGGTTGCAGTTATTTCTAAATAAAATTGAAAGAAATAAATGAAAATAAAAAGAATAAACCGTTATATGAATGAAAAGAATCAAACAACAAATGTATGAATGGAATAAATAAGAATAAACTAAATCTATTGCTGAAATTGTTGTTTGTCGTGGTTTGTGGTTGTTGGGTAAGGAAACTTTAATTTTGTTGGGATGGATGAATAATTCATTGTGTTTAATCTAAGACTGTTGAGTAAATGATGCGCTGGATGGTTTATTCTTCATTCCGTACAATATAAAGGTTTTGAACCCGAACAACTATTTGTTTGTTTGGTTGAATGGTTGCTTTGAATTTGTTGTGTATGCTGTTGTTAAAATTGATGGTTGTTGTATTGATTTGTTGATAGTGATTGAAACCACTCAAATATTTCACTTTACATATATTTTAACCCTTTGGATTTTATAAGTGAAATGCAGGTTATGGAAGCAATTGCTACTGCTTTTGGTTCCATAAGTTTAGCGTAAATTGCCCGACAAATAGGTACGTTTTCGGATTAAGGTTTATAGCGCTTTTTTATATATTTTCCGGTGTAGGGATATATATATTATTTTAGAAAATATTTGTGTATATTGTTATATTTATATTATATTTTCTTCCGAGCCTCTCCGTACAAAGGAGACTCTGCCAAAATTTTCCATAAATTTTGGACTTAGAAAAATTTGAAATGTTTACAAACTTTAACAATTTATGTATAAAAGATTTAAATGGGTATAAATTGGTATGTTTTATGTTAAATTATTTTATTTTGTAAACTTATTTGTTATAAATTTAATTAAGAAAGATATATTGTTTTTTTATTTCTTCCTTTCCCTTCTTTTCCTTTTCGGGGACGAAAAGTTTTGAGTGGGGGAGAGTGTAACGACCCGTAAATTTCAAAAATTTAATTTATTTATTTAATAGGATTTTTTAAGTTATTTTAGTAGAAACAATAAAAGGGATAAATAAATGTTAAAATGAAGGCTAAAATAAATTATGTAAATGGTGACTTAAAACCTATTTATAGGAATTTGAATAAAATCCAAAGGAATAAAGTAGAAAAAGGATTCTTACATGGATATAAAATTTAATATGAGAAATTAATGAAAATATTAAATTGATTTAATGCAATAAAAGAGTGTAAACGGTAATTGGAATAAATTAAGCAATCATGTTAATGCAAGTTAATAATTTATGACTTGGACGAAATTCCAATTCAATAAAATCATTTAAATGTTATGATTTGATTTTTAATGGAATATGAGAAAAGCAAATGTAAGGATTTGATTAATATATATGTTATTTATTCAGGTTATTGAATAAAATTGGGAATCCAATTGTAATTAATTATGACGACCGCCCATGACTCCCGCACCCAAAACAAGGAAATAATGCGCTGAAAGGCGTGCCAGGCAGCCATGGGTGACCGTCAAGGGTAGAATAAACATCGCAGAATCTATCGCATAACTCACAGCGCATGGATAAAATACAATAGAGAAATATATGTACAGTGAAGCTTCATAACAGAATATCATCAAATAAGCATCTTAGAAGTTTGATACAATCATCAGAACAGTCAATACATCAAAACCTCACTACAAAGCACTCAAAGTATATACAGCGGAAAAACCCAGTACATAATATGAAATAATATGCAAAAGCCTCCTGCTCGTCTTCGTCATCATCAACGTAGATCTCCAAGAACAGCACCTGTCACCTGCTACCTAGTCTGCCCAACCCAACATGGATGAACAGCCCAAGGTAATAAGAGGAGACATAAAACCTTGAGTCAGACAAAGTCTTAGTGAGCAGTAAATCAACTATCAAACATACCAAAAGAGTATAAGGGATAAAAGGAATAGGAACCAAATCATCCCACTCCACCTCTTTCTACAGTGATAGCTCCCAGACACACATTAAGGGAAGCAAGCATAACATAGCAGGCAATTAAAGTAAAGCAATAATCACTTGAGTCAAGCTCGATGTTTTCCAAATACAAACCCCCAAGGCCTAAACCAAGATCAGATAAGCACCCAGAAAACACCGCTCTTGAGACCGAATGATGATACAACCAAACGTCCAAACATCCATGACTCTGGCTATCACTGTTAACCTTGCTTCGAAATCACCGTTAATTGAATGACCGACTCCTTCCTGAGCCATCTATCAAGGGCTAATGGTAACCCCGGTTCTAGACATAACTCCGCACGTCATCATGACCCGTGCCTAGGAATTTTCGCAACTACCCAGAGTACTCGACCACCTACCTGTAGTCTTTAGGGTGTCCAGACCACCTACCTGTAGTCTTTAGGGCAACCCTTGTACTCTTGCTTTGAGTCTGCTAGAACCTTCAACAACGATGAAATCCAAGCCTTCTAGTCATCCTCCTTGACGACTATTCCCAACCTAGCCCAAACTACCTCTTGAGCCATCCATTATCAATCAACTCGAACTACCCTTCAGGTTATCAACATGCTTGGAGTAATCCTTCTCGATTATACCAAGGTTACATCACATCATGCCTCACCTCATCTTCATCATAGCAAAGGCTCATCTTAACATCATGGTTTGCCTCATCGCATCATGGAAAAATTCCATCTCAACATCATCCAATCCATACATATGAGCTTCAACATCCACTACATATGCCTTAAGCAACTTTCACCATTCAAAAGCCTCTTCCGTAGCCTTTGAATCGTCTTTGACCATACTTGTCCAAATCTATCAACTAGATAATTCATTCACAACAATCAAACAAGGCAAACATTAATCCAAACAAATAAGTAATCAATCAAGATCTAAATAGGCATTTATAGCTAAAATGGCAATTTCGTAAATAAATGATCATGGATCTAACATACATGAATCAAGGGTTTTTAGCATAGATCTAACAAATATAAATCATGGGTTTTGTCTCTACAACTTGATAAATGAACTTGCATACGTAAACATCTTCATAAGTAATGGATCTACACTTGGATCTAAAGAAATATGCATAAAATCACTATCTACAACACTCCAACAAACCACCAACCCAATATACTCCTTTGGGTCCGCGTGAGAGATAACCACCACTCACCGAATCACCCAAACACTTCAAAAACTATCAACTTCAGATCTGGACAGCAAGGATTCAAGCTTGATTCGTCGAAATCCCGCTTGAAACGATGAAATCTAGCTTGGTTGGATGAAGATCTTCAACTTTGGCTCTTGGATCTTCGATCTTGGATGGATGTTAGAACTAGATTGGAATGGAGAAAAGGAGATGAAGAAATGTTGTAGTCGAGCTCTCAAAATGGCAGCACTTCGTCGCTTCAAAATCCGGTGCCAAAAAGTGAGCCAAACCCCTCTATTTATAGGCTGAAATCCCCCATGAGTCGTCCGCCCCTATGAGTCGTCCACGACTCATGACTCAACGACTCAAGCCACTACGACTCACGACTCAACGCAGCTCAAGGCAATACGACTCAACACACACACGACACAGCATGCACACGACTCAAGCCCCTACCGACTTAACTATGTTGCCGACTCATGACTTAACACTACACAGGGCCACACGACCTAGTTCCCTGCTGACCTAATACTAAGTCGTCTGGACGACTCAACTACCAACCGACTCAACTACCAACGACCTAAGCCTTAACTCCTTAAGCCGCTAACCTATGAGTCGGCATCCCCTAAGCTGTTAGTTCCTTTAGGTCAGCCAATCACCTTAAGTCGTTCCATCCTATGAGTCGGTCCAATACATGAGTCGGTCACCTCTCTTACTCAGTCACCCCAATGAGTCGGTTATCCTATGAGTCGGTCCAAACCTTAAGCCGCTGCCTACCAACTCGTCTACTGTTTTAGGTCATCCAAATCACTAGGTCGCAACATGTTAACACCTTAACTCGTCCAACTGCTAACTCGTCCAAACTTCTATAGCTCGCCCACACAACTTAGGCTATGGACGACATAAACAACACTAACAACCTAGTAATTCTGCGATTATATCGACACGTAAAATACGGGTCGTTACATTCTCTTCCCCTTAGGAATTTCGTCCCCGAAATTCCAAACAAACAACAACAATCGAAGCTATTCTGCATGCCTACCATCCATAGCAACCAACAAACCATGCATCCAATTCTAGCCTAGCATGCCGAATTCTAAGACTTAGAACAAGCTACAAATTCATGAGATGTCACGACACCTTAGGGCCATACCTCGAAGAGTTCGGGATGAGCTGCCTTCATCCTCTCTTCCTCCTCCCACGTACAGTCGTTAACATCATCACTCCATTGTATCTTGAGCAACGTAATCGTCTTCCTCCTAAGCTGTTTCGTGTCGGTTTCAACAACACGAAGCGGCTTACGAGGTCTCGTAACAACTGGATGAACCTCCAAGTCTTCACAGCTATCAGCAGAAACCACTGCAGTTGGGTCATGCACATACTTCCGTAGATAAGATACATGGAAAACACTGTGCACACCCGCCATCTTTTCCGGTAACTCCAATCTATAAGCGAGCTTTCCAATTCGCTCGATAACCGGGAATGGTCCAACAAATCTCGGTGTTAACTTTCCTTTCTTCCCGAATCTAATAACATTCTTCAGAGGAGAAATCTTCACAAAAACCATATCACCTATGTCGAATTCCTAATCCTTACGACGATTATTGGCATAACTTTTCTGACGATCTTGGGCTGCCTTCATCCGTTGCCGAATGATCTTTATACAATCCGAAGTCTGTCGAATCATCTCTGGCCCAAGTATCAGTTTCTCTCCAGTTTCCAACCAACATGTCGGAGAGTTACATGGTCTTCCATACAGTGCTTCATATGGTGCCATACCAATACTTGACTGGTAGCTGTTATTATATGCAAATTCCACCAAATGAAGGTGATCTTCCCATGATCCTCCGAAATCCAAAACACAGGCTCTGAGAAGATCTTCCAAAACTCGGTTGACTCTCTCAGTCTGACCATCTGTTTGAGGGTGATAAGCTATACTCAAACACAACTTGGTTCCCAAAACTTCCTAGAAGCTCTTCCAAAATCCACTAGTGAACAATGGGTCTCGATCGCTCACTATACTCTTCGGAACACCATGGAATCGAACAATCCACTTAACATACAACTCAGCCAACTTCGATGCAATCCTAGTTGATCGAACAGGAATGAAGCTTGCACTCTTAGTTAAACGATCTACAATGACCCAAATCCCTTCATTCCCTGTCCTGGTTCTAGGTAGACCATCGATAAAATCCATCGACACTTGCTCCCACTTCCATGTAGGAACCTCTAATGGTTGAAGTAATCCACTGGGCTTCTTTTGCTCAGCTTTCACCAACTGGCAATTCATACACTTGGAAATAAAATTTCCAACATCCTTCTTCATACCTTCCCAATAATAGGTTCTCTTCATATCCCGATACATCTTATTTCCACCCGGATGAATCGTCAACCTCGAGTGATGACTTTCCCTAAGGAATTCATCTCTCAGTCCATCCACATCGGGAACAACTAGTCGTCCTTGCTTTCGAAGCCAACCCTCTCGATCGACTTCAAATCCTTTATCCTTTTCTGGATTCAATCCATATTCCAAATCTCGGATAATCTTGACAAGCTTATCGTCTCGCTTTTGGCTCTCGCCAATTCTCTCCACAAGAGTAGGCCTTATAGATAAGTTTGCAAACATCTCAGGTTCCAATTCACATCTAGGCCTGAAGTCAAATTCAGCCAAATACTCTAGACTCTTCCATTCCGAAAACATGGCTCCTAATCCTGCATGTCTTCGACTCAACGCATCTGCCACTGCGTTACCTTTTCCCGGAGTATAGGCTATACCAAAATCATACGATGCCAAGAACTCTAGCCACCGTTGCTGTCGGAGATTCAAATCCTTTTGGGAGAACAGATACTTCAACGACTTATGATCCGTAAACAACTCGAATCGAACTCCCAATAGGTAATGTCTCCACATCTTCAAAGCAAAAACAATCGCTGCTAACTCCAAATCATGAGTCGGGTAATTCCTTTCATGCGGCTTCAGTTGTCGACTAGCATACGCAACAACTTTATCCTTCTGCATCAGCACTGCTCTAAGTCCAGTACCACAGGCATCGGTGTAAACCACCATCTCATCATTCCCACTTGGAATAGTCAAAACAGGAGCACTTGTCAGTCGCACTTTCAGGATTCCAAAAGCTTGCTCACACTTAGCATCCCAATAGAACACTTGGTTCTTCTTCGTCAATCCTGTTAATGGTGCAGCTATCTTGGAAAAGTCTTTGATAAACCGACGATAATATCCTGCTAACCCAAGAAAACTTCTCACATCAGATGCATTCTTAGGTCTAATCCAATCCTGGATCGCTGCCACCTTAGCGGGATCAACTGCTATTCCATTTCCAGAGATAACATGGCCTAAGAATCTCACTTCACTCTTCCAGAAGTGACACTTCGAAAACTTAGCCTTCAGCTGATGTTTCCGCAAGACTTCCAAAACAATCCTCAAGTGTGTCTTGTGTTCCTCCTCAGTTCTGGAATAAATCAGAATATCATCCACGAACACAAGCACGAACTTATTCAACTGATCTCTGAACACTCTATTCATAAGATCCACAAAATATGCTGGTGCGTTAGTCAATCCAAACGGCATTACCAGCCACTCATAAAATCCGGATGGTGTCCTAAAAGCAGTCTTCGGCACACTATCCTTAGACACTCTCAACTGGTGAAATCCCGTTGCCAAATCCATCTGAGAAAACACCTTAGCCTCGTGAAGCTGATCAAACAAGTCATCTATTCTCGGCAATGGATACTTGTTCTTCTTAGTCACCTTATTCAGCTCACGATAATCCACACACAACCTCAACGATCCATCCGCTTTGGTTGCGAACACAACTGGTGCACCCCATTCGGACACACTACGCCGAATGAATCCTTTCTGCAAAAGGTCATCAACTTGCACCTTCAGCTCTTGTTGTTCCCTAGGCGCCATCCGCCTAAGAGGCATCACAACAGGTCTGGCTCCCTCAACTAGATCGATACAAAACTCGATCTCCCTATGCGGCGGTAACCCTTTGACTTCATCAAAGACATCCTTAAATCCATTCACAATAGGCACCGATGACAGTCCATCCCGTGGAACAACCAGCGAATACATGAAGCTCATGAAGACGCCTTCTTCATGCTTACATCGTATCACAACCTTTCGCCCTTCCACATTCCCGACTGTCACCTCCAGCCTCTCACAATCAATCCTTGCCACATACTTTCTAAGCCAGTCCATACCCAAAATAATTCCGAACCCCGCAAAGTTCAGAACAAAGCAATCACAAACAAAAGAGCAATCATGACTCGACACAACTAGACCACGGCATATCATACACAAACAAGACGAACCCCCAACTGGATTAGTCACAACCAATGGCCTATCAACAATATCCGGTTCCAAACCTAACCGGCCTACAAGATCATCACAAATAAAAGAATGCGACGCTCCAGTATCAAACAACACTCTAACTGGAACACCACAAATGGAAAGATTACCTTGAACCACCACACTCTTCCCCTTCTCTTCAGCAGTAGGAGCTTTTGAAGACGACGGCACAGCTTCCATAGCATAAGCTTGTACAATCTGCCTATCTTTCCTTGGTTCTGGGCAATCCTTCTTGATATGTCCCAGCTTATCACAGTTGTAACACTTTCCCGGCACCTTGGGATTCTTGCAATCTCTGAAGAGATGGCCCTTCTGCTGACAGTTGTAGCAGGTCACTTCACCCTTTGGCTTCTTCTGGCCATCCTTACCCTTCTGTTGCTGCTGCTTCCTCTTCTTGTTGCCACCTTGTTGTGGTTTAGATCCTTCCTTGGTTACAGCAACAACAGAACTCTCCCTAGGAAACAAACTCTCATGCCTGAGAGCTTTCTCCACAAGCTTCTCAAATGGATCGTCTAGATGATCCACCAACTGTCTCCCAAGATAAGTGTCCAAACCGGTCACAAACTTCTCATTCTTCTGATAGGGAGAATCAATATACGATCTGGCATACTTGGACAAAGCTTCAAACTCAGAAACATACTCAAGAACTGATCTTCCACCTTGCTTGAGTTCCACAAACTTCTTAAACAAGACAAATTTCTGAGCCGTTGAGATGAACTTAGCTTCAAATCTGACTTGGAATTGCTCCCAAGTAATCTCCTCCTCCGGAGTATCAATGGTGATAGAATTCCACCAATCTGAAGCTCTCCCTTGAAGTTGCCTTGATGCAAGCTTACTCTTAGTTGCATCCTCGATTCCCAAATCACCAAAGATCCTCCTACAAGCATCAATCCATCTCTGCACTTCAATAGTTGATTCCGTTCCCAAGAAAACCTTTCCTCCAAGAGAAGTATAGTCCTTACAAAGCTTAGTAAAATCCACCGGCCCTGGAGCTCGAACTTGAACTCCAACATCTACTGATAACCCCGAAGCTGGTATCCTCCTCATGATCGAAGTCATCATGGCTTCAAACATAGCTCCATAATCAGTAGCTTCCCCAGTAGCACGTTTTTCTCTAGCAGCTGGTCTCCCTCTCCGACTCATCCTTAATATCGACAAAAAGGAATGATTAGAACACCTTGAGAAACAACTGCAAAAAGGAGTTCAAATCCTCCTAAACTACTATATTATATATAGTAATCATTCATCAAAATACAATTACGTCTCTCATACGTAGTTACGTCAGCGAGCGTTGGCTAAAATCGATTAACCAAAGCTCTGATACCAAATGTGACGACCGCCCATGACTCCCGCACCCAAAACAAGGAAATAATGCGCTGAAAGGCGTGCCAGGCAGCCATGGGTGACCGTCAAGGGTAGAATAAACATCGCAGAATCTTTCGCATAACTCACAGCGCATGGATAAAATACAATAGAGAAATATATGTACAGTGAAGCTTCATAACAGAATATCATCAAATAAGCATCTTAGAAGTTTGATACAATCATCAGAACAGTCAATACATCAAAACCTCACTACAAAGCACTCAAAGTATATACAGCGGAAAAACCCAGTACATAATATGAAATAATATGCAAAAGCCTCCTGCTCGTCTTCGTCATCATCAACGTAGATCTCCAAGAACAGCACCTGTCACCTGCTACCTAGTCTGCCCAACCCAACATGGATGAACAGCCCAAGGTAATAAGAGGAGACATAAAACCTTGAGTCAGACAAAGTCTTAGTGAGCAGTAAATCAACTATCAAACATACCAAAAGAGTATAAGGGATAAAAGGAATAGGAACCAAATCATCCCACTCCACCTCTTTCTACAGTGATAGCTCCCAGACACACATTAAGGAGAAGCAAGCATAACATAGCAGGCAATTAAAGTAAAGCAATAATCACTCGAGTCAAGGTCGATGTTTTCCAAATACAAACCCCCAAGGCCTAAACCAAGATCAGATAAGCACCCAGAAAACACCGCTCTTGAGACCGAATGATGATACAACCAAACGTCCAAACATCCATGACTCTGGCTATCACTGTTAACCTTGCTTCGAAATCACCGTTAATTGAATGACCGACTCCTTCCTGAGCCATCTATCAAGGGCTAATGGTAACCCCGGTTCTAGACATAACTCCGCACGTCATCATGACCCGTGCCTAGGAATTTTCGCAACTACCCAGAGTACTCGACCACCTACCTGTAGTCTTTAGGGTGTCCAGACCATCTACCTGTAGTCTTTAGGGTAACCCTTGTACTCTTGCTTTGAGTCTGCTAGAACCTTCAACAATGATGAAATCCAAGCCTTCTAGTCATCCTCCTTGACGACTATTCCCAACCTAGCCCAAACTACCTCTTGAGCCATCCATTATCAATCAACTCGAACTACCCTTCAGGTTATCAACATGCTTGGAGTAATCCTTCTCGATTATACCAAGGTTACATCACATCATGCCTCGCCTCATCTTCATCATAGCAAAGGCTCATCTTAACATCATGGTTTGCCTCATCACATCATGGCAAAATTCCATCTCAACATCATCCAATCCATACATATGAGCTTCAACATCCACTACATATGCCTTAAGCAACTTTCACCATTCAAAAGCCTCTTCCGTAGCCTTTGAATCGTCTTTGACCATACTTGTCCAAATCTATCAACTAGATAATTCATTCACAACAATCAAACAAGGCAAACATTAATCCAAACAAATAAGTAATCAATCAAGATCAAAATAGGCATTTATAGCTAAAATGGCAATTTCGTAAATAAATGATCATGGATCTAACATACATGAATCAAGGGTTTTTAGCATAGATCTAACAAATATAAATCATGGGTTTTGTCTCTACAACTTGATAAATGAACTTGCATATGTAAACATCTTCATAAGTAATGGATCTACACTTGGACCTAAAGAAATATGCATAAAATCACTATCTACAACACTCCAACAAACCACCAACCCAATATACTCCTTTGGGTCCGCGTGAGAGATAACCACCACTCACCGAATCACCCAAACACTTCAAAAACTATAAACTTCAGATCTGGACAGCAAGGATTCAAGCTTGATTCGTCGAAATCCCGCTTGAAACGATGAAATCTAGCTTGGTTGGATGAAGATCTTCAACTTTGGCTCTTGGATCTTCGATCTTGGATGGATGTTAGAACTAGATTGGAATGGAGAAAAGGAGATGAAGAAATGTTGTAGTCGAGCTCTCAAAATGGCAGCACTTCGTCGCTTCAAAATCCGGTGCCAAAAAGTGAGCTAAACCCCTCTATTTATAGGCTGAAATCCCCCATGAGTCGTCCGCCCCTATGAGTCGTCCACGACTCATGACTCAACGACTCAAGCCACTACGACTCACGACTCAACGCAGCTCAAGGCAATACGACTCAACACACACACGACACAGCATGCACACGACTCAAGCCCCTACCGACTTAACTATGTTGCCGACTCATGACTTAACACTACACAGGGCCACACGACCTAGTTCCCTGCTGACCTAATACTAAGTCGTCTGGACGACTCAACTACCAACCGACTCAACTACCAACGACCTAAGCCTTAACTCCTTAAGCCGCTAACCTATGAGTCGGCATCCCCTAAGCTGTTAGTTCCTTTAGGTCAGCCAATCACCTTAAGTCGTTCCATCCTATGAGTCGGTCCAATACATGAGTCGGTCACCTCTCTTACTCAGTCACCCCAATGAGTCGGTTATCCTATGAGTCGGTCCAAACCTTAAGCCGCTGCCTACCAACTCGTCTACTGTCTTAGGTCGTCCAAATCACTAGGTCGCAACATGTTAACACCTTAACTCGTCCAACTGCTAACTCGTCCAAACTTCTATAGCTCGCCCACACAACTTAGGCTATGGACGACATAAACAACACTAACAACCTAGTAATTCTGCGATTATATCGACACGTAAAATACGGGTCGTTACATTAATGGTAATAATGTTGGTATTAGCTAATAAATTAAATTTCAATGCAATACCCATGAATGAGTAGTATGAAATGAATGTGTATAAATGTATACTAGGTTATTTATCAAATAGAAGGAAATAAAAGTAAATATCGAATTAATTGATGAATAAATGTGCATTGAATGTAAAGTGAATGGTAATTGTATAAAATCAATATAAGATAATGAATTGCAATAATTGTGGATGGAAATTTTATTGGTTATATTGATTGAATGGAATCCAAATTTAATGGGAAAGGTAAATGGGTATTTGGTAATAAATTTAAACGGACTTAAATAGTGAATTTATCTAATTAATATGTAATAAATAATGATTGAATAAAAACCTATACCTGTAAATATCTATAATATTTGAGTGGAAATAACAAACTTATAAATGTGGGATTGAGAGTTTACAACAATTATTATGAGTTATATACTTAGTTCGTTCAATTAAATCAGAAACCATTGCAATAGATATAAATTCAATGTCATGCAATTGAGATAAACAATTGGAAAATGTTAAAGCGTCTGGATATATATATATATATATTAAAATAAATGGTACCCAGGATGGTAATATGATAAATAGTGAATTTAAGAATGGGAATCGGGAATTATTTGTTTATATGGAAACTTAAAGTCGAATAATTGAATTTAATTGCAATTAAATGAGATTGAATATAATTAAATAATTCGTTATTTGAAATAAAGATAATGTGAGAAATTTGTGTGATAATTTGGAATCCAATATTTAAATCCATCTGTTGATAGGAATGAATGGAATCCTAATTAATTTATTTAACTAAACGAAATTTAAGGATATTATTTATAATTTGGGAATTTAATGAAATTAATGATTTATATTAAAATTTAAAAATTTACCTTCTTTAATTTGACATCTAAACTTGTTGGAATTTGTAAATGATTAAGAATTTTTAAAAGTGATAAAATGGGAAAATTTTAGAATCTAAATATAAAATTTGATTTTATTTACTTATTTTGAATTTATTTAATTAGTATAAAGAAGCCATTTTGGCCACTGATTCGGATTTCGACGAAACCAGTTTCATCGGATCCGTAACAGTGAATTATTGTAGGGTTTCAAGTTTCGTAGCGATCGGACTTATCGTTTGATCGTACAAACACGAAACGCCTTGAAATCGATTTAATTGAAATCAATTTGAAATTAATTTGAAAATATTGATTTCAGCATAACTTTTTCATACGATCGAATTTGGACATCGCGTTCAGAATATTTTAAAACACCTTTTTCGATATATGGGTTTAACAAATTTCGTTCCGGGGTCAGAACGGGCTTTTTCGGCCAATTATCGTTCAGCACGTTTGTTTGTCGGATCCATCCATTCTATTTCTAACCTACCTATATAAATCCAATTATAAACCCTAGCATCCATCTATCTTCATTTCTTTATGCGTTCATTTCTCTCAACTCCTCCTTTCCAATGGCTGCAAACCCTAGATCCAGTTTCAATCCAAATCAAAAGTCAAAAATTCAAAGTCTCCAGAAAAATTCACAAAAATTATATGTCATAGTTCTCGAAGAGCGTAATCTGCTGGTACTATCCGTTTTTCGATTCGGGTTTCGGTTTGTTCAAAAGTCAAAGTTTTCTTCCTGGCTGTTCGTTATGGGTTATAGGTTTCGACGGCGGATACTCGACGAGGCTTCGATCGGGAAGTGGCAGTAGGTGGAGATCATTGTTCTGAGAGCATCCGTACGGTTGGAATTTCGAGATGGTCACTGGATGTGCCGCGAATTGGGGGTTTGATGGCCGGTTTTCGTGCTCGGCATAGGGACCATTGGGTCAGGTGGGGCCTGCGCGTGCGGTTGCAAGGGGCGGCCTGGGGTGGAGGACGAGGTGGCGGCCTCCGATCTAGGTGGAAGGGATCGAGTGGTCGAGAAAAATGGGTTTAGGGTTTCAGGAAGTGGCGGCTAGGGTATGCTCGATCGCGTTTTTGGTTTCTGGAGCTGCTCTACGCGTGAGGGTTACGTGGAAGAAAGGGTGAGCTTGGTTCGTTTTTATTTATTTATATTAATTTAAGTTTCAAATCGTTTAAATCAAATAACTGTTGAATATATGATCCGATTCACGCGCGATTTTTTTTGTTAGGATCGTAATAAAATTCCGGACGTTTTGACACTGGTTTGGACAGATTTGGAGACCGTCGAATTTTTGGGTTTAAATTCAATTTAAATTCAAAAGCAGAGTGTTTTAACCCACTCACAACTTCTAAGATTTCTTATGTTTGTTAAATTTATTTAGGATGTGTTTAGAAATTTATTTATACATGTTTGGGACAAATTTCATCATTATCGCAGTTAATTGCATTCATCGTAATTAATCGTTAATAAATTTATTCATTGCATTTAAACCTGTCGGTAAATTGTTAATTAATGCATTCATTGCATTTAAAATTGCCAGTTAATTGTTAATTAACTTATTCATTTCAATTTAGACCTCCGGTTATTCGTTAATTTAAATTATTCATTTCATTGTAAACTGTCAGTAATAAGTTGTTATCTGTTGACGTTATTATTCTTGAAATTGGTTGATGTTTGTTGAATGCTGATGTTGATATGATGGATGAATGGATGCTGTATTTATATTGTAGAAACTGCAAGTTATTATGCATTTTCATTCATTCGGGATTGTGGTTTGAAATGATATACAACCGCATTTTTATTTTTAAATTGCGGATTGAAATGATAAATATCCGTATCACTTGACTATAGGATAGAAAATTATATACAGGCATCGCGGTATATATATAAAAATTATTTTTGAAATGGTTTTCTATGGTTTTGGAAAGGAAATACGGTTTAATAAATACTTATTTTGACGTTATTTAGATGTTACTTTATATATATATATATATATATATATATATATATATAGTTAAATTCTTAAATCTAAGATATGTATAAAACGGATTAATAAAATGGGTTTAATAAGGAAGTTGATTTCTTTTATATAAAGTGGTAAGTATCTATTTAAATTCTATTGTATATATTAAGTTTAAATGACTTAAATGAAATTAAGTTAGAAGGTAAATATGGGATGGGTTTTAAATTGAATTATTTCAGAATTGAACTTGAATTAAAGTATTTAAGAATTTTCCTCGAAATTTGTTTTAAAATATAAATAAATTAAGATTTAAAAGGTATGATTAATAACTTGATTTTTATTTGAGGATTTAAATGAATATTAGATTGATTGAAAGAATATTATCAAGTTAATTTAATTAAAAGAATATCCTGTTATTGAAGTTTAAGGTTTTTACTTAAATAATATTTGCTGTATTAAGTAAACATTTCAAAATTTAAATAATAAGAATTGGATTTGATATATATTAAATTTTCAAAGGTTCCATTTTTGAATAGTGGAATATTTAAAGATTTAAATAATATGAACTATAAATTTTTTTTAAGTTTTGAAATATGTGATATTTGAGCTTTGAATTATATTTGAATTAAAATGGCTTATTTGGAGAATTAAATTGGTATTGAGAATTTATTGTGAAATTTAAAGAAGCTATTTTAGTATATAAAGTAATATAGTATTTAAACCATTAAGTATTAAAGGTTATGTTTCAAAGCTATGGTTTCAAAGTATATAGATTTGAAATGCTATGATTTTGTATAAAGGGTATTTTTGAAATAAAATGATATCATATTGATTTAGGTATTAAAAGAAATGATATCATATTTATATGGTTTTGAAATGGATATTATATTCTGGTTTTAAAAGTATAAACTATTTTAAAAAGACCGTAGTGTTATAATAACGATTGGTTGTTGAAGAGACCGGGATCGGAAATTGTCATACTCTCTGCCCACTCCGAAAACCACTTTAACAACCGTGTACGCGGTGGAGATTCCAGAATGAAGTAGGATGGTGGCGGCTTTTCCTTGAGGTAAATAAGTGGACCCAACTCCCGTGAGTTGGCATAAGGTGGCTAAAACAGGAGCGATTCTCGGGCCAATGAGGTCATTCCTCTGATCGGAAGCACTCCTTCGATATTATACTCGGACTTTTGGATTTGGATTCGGTGGCCACTTTTATTTTGATTTGGGGGTGTTGTTCGAGGTGGGCGGTAGTAGCAGCTATGCGTTTCCACCAGCCCGGAAGCGTAATTGGTATATCTACCCTGGCATTGCCTAGTTGTGTCGTGTCACCTACCCTATCGCGCCTTGTACGAGTTTGGATTTCTCCCGTAGCCCGTGTGGTATCCTCTGGTAGCTTCCCGATCAGGAGGGACTATGATATTGGATGGACTACTGGTCTATTACTGTAACAACCAGGTATTTTCAACCATTCGCATCCATTATAAGTGTATAGGTAGACACTCATACCGGAATTGAGTTGCTCAAAATACCACGTTGTAAATAAAAATTTGGCAAATCTCAGAATATACAGTAAATAAAAATAACAGATCACAGACACAAAGTAATAATAATGCAGCGGAAGGAAAAGAGATAGTAGTTCATGAAGCTACTATATAAATATATCAGAGTTACATAAGATACAACAGAAGAAATAAAGTACAAAGGAAGTCTCACTACATAGAAGTCTACTAATACAAGAGCTGAAAGGAACAACAGACTGCAAAAGATAAAACTTGACAAGTAGATAATCTCCAGCGATTCCAATCTCCTGTGTAACAACCCTGTATTTTGTAATTATTTTATTGTATATTTTAATTATTTTTAATGTAAGATTTTGATTTAAAAACTTATTTTACTTATTTGAAATGATTAAATTTATTATTTATATATAATCTTGATCTTTATATGAGTTATAATTCCAAACTTGTGCAAGTTGAATATTTGCCTGAAATGCTGATTTTGGTCAAAATAGTCAAACTGTGACTTTCAACTTAAAATTTTAAAAGTTTAAAATTTTAATTTTTTTTCTTTTATTATGAGAGTACATAAAATTCTAAGAACACCACTTTTCGTTTCGTTGAAATCGGATGTAAATTGTGAAAGTTATACCCTTTACAATATTGTGCGTATATAGGGTTATTTAACAATGACTATTTTAAATTGTATAAATTACTTCTTCTTTGTTATATTTTATTTTAATATGCGATAATATGTTATATTATTTATATTTTGACTTTTAAGTATTTTTAAAATGATAATATAATTTTTCTAAAGTTCATTTGAATTTATTTCTAATTTTAAAAGCCTAGTCTACAATTTTAAGCCATTTTCTTAATTTAATTATATATAATTAAAATTTATTTATTTATTTTATGCACTCACTTTTATTTGCTGTGTTTTACTTTATTTTATTCATTTTACATGTATTTAAATTAAAGTAAATTTTTCCAAAGTGTATTGAAGTTATTTCTAATTCTTAAGTCAAGTTTTCACTTTCTGTGCTATTTTTCTTATTTTAATCATATCTAATTAAGATTTAATTATTAATATTTTGTTTATCTGTTATATTTTCGAATTTGAACTGAAAATTATAAGCGTTTTCATTTATTTAAGATGTATATGAATATATATATATAGGAAGTTTAAAAGGTTTGAAAACAAAGAAACGTAAAACCGTTTTAATATTTCTTCTTCCGTTTCTTTTCCAATTAATAGATCTAATTTCCTTTGACCGTCCTTTCTTTTTTGTCGCTATGCATTTCTTACCTCATTTTCACGTGAAAACATTCCTCTCCACTTCATTTTTCACGACTAGAAAGGTTTGGTAATGGCTCCTCTTTTGCTCTTCTTTTTGTTCTTCTTTTTCCATTGTTTTCTTATATTTTGCCTTGTTTTCTCATGTGTATTACATGGCCTCTCCTCCATAGCCACGGCCAGCACCTCCTACACCTCTTCCCTTCCATCATCACCAGCTACCCTCTGGTCTTGGCCAAGGCCGAGCCCACCATGGTGCCAAAACTCCAAAAAAATGCAACAATGCCCTTGAACAATGCTAGTTTGACCACCTTTGCCTCATCTCCTTCAACCACCACCTTAACCACCACCATAGCCACCTCCACCACCTCTGACCTAACCTCCACCCTCTGCCACATCACCCAACACCCTCTGGAAATCAGACCATGACCAAGCCGTGCCCATCCATTGAAGCTAGCACCACAAAACTTCCACAAAACTCCTTAAAACATTGCCTAGACCACACATATCATCACCTACCCTCCATATCTTGCTTTGGCCACCCCTTAGCCGCCACCACCAGCCACTCCACCATCTTTGGCCGCCGCTCCAGCTACTGTCCAGACCTGTACAAGCATGGCCAAGCCACCACATGCCCATGGCCGATCCAAGAATGTCACAAAAACTCAACTTATTTAACCTTGACCCAATATATGCTTTATGTTGCACCACTACACCTTCATCTCCACCTGTTGCCTTGCCCATATGATGTTAAACCTGACCTATATGATGTCATACCTGAGCCAAAGCATCATCATATCCAAGCATAAGTGTCCCTTAGTCCAAGCATTGAAGTGGTTGAAGCAAGGTCCAATCTATCTTGTTCATTTTGCTTTGTATTTCAAAATTGTTTCAATGTTATTTTATGTCTAATGTTTGTATATTGTCTTGTTTGTTTTGTTTTGGGTTGTTGATACAAAATCATATCTTGGCTATCTTTCAACTCAAATCAAAAGTCGTGCAATTGTGCTTGTCGTGCCTTTGGAGTCGTGCTTGTATGTTGTTTTGGTCTCTAGCTTTGAAAAATGTGAGTCTTTCTCACTCTGACATTTATACTTATGGAAAGTGAATTGATGACAAGTATTTAGTAACAAAAATGTTTATGCAAGTTAATGAGAATCATATGATATGTTATGCCATGTTATTACCATGTTAAAACTGTTAATTCTCACCTAACATCTGATATATGACTGTATATTACGATATTGACATTGTTTATATTATTTCTGTATATGATCACACTGCAAGTTCCCTGTTAGAATAAAATCATTACGGACTGAAATGACAGGCCTGAATGGTTTTTTTTATTTTTCATTTTGACTTGGGATTGCGGGTTTGAAATGATAGAACCCGGATTTTTCTTTTTAAACTGCGGATTGAAATGATACATATCCGTTTCACTTGACCTAGGTTAGAAAACTATATACAGACCCGTGGTTATTCTATAAAGTGTTTGAATATTTTTAAGTATTTTTAAAATATAAATTTATGAAATTTGATTCAGATGGATTGTGAAATGTTTTAAATAAATAAATTGTGATTTTTCTATGTGTTAAAAATGTAATTTATGAATGGTTAAAATTTGATTTGTGAAATATGCCCTAAGTTTGGAATGTGGAATTTTGGTTAAAATGATGTTTAAGCTATATAAATAAAATGGATTTTAATTAATTTGGAAATTGGTAAATATGATTTTTGATTTAAATCTTAATTTAGATGATTTATTAAAGTATTATCGAACTTTTGTATGAATTTAAGTGGTTGAATAAATGACTGTTGGAAGGTGAAATTTTAAGATATAACTTGATTGGAAAAGGTGAATTTGGTTTTAATTAAAGGTTTAAGTTAATTAAATAAAAATAGGAAATTTGGTTAAATTTTTGTCAAATGAAAATAAAATATAAGTGTTAAGTTTATTTGTCGAAATGTGAAGAATTGGAAACTTTTACACTTGAATTTATTTGGTAAATTGTTGAAATTGGACTTAGTTATATGAAATTTATTGTATAAAAATAATATGTCAAATGATATGTTAATGAACATTTAAATGTTAAAAATGAATTTTCTAAAATGTTTATTTGTTTTGAATTAAAGTTATTTAATTACTGGAAATACAACAAAACCTAGAATTTACTCTTAATGGCGTTCAGAAATGCTATGGTTTCTGAATTGAACTAAAACTGTGAAAAATGAGCTATTACAGCAGGTCTGAAATGCTGTAGTTGCTGTAGTTGAACTTATAGGCTAATATTGAACTCAGGCCTCTTATAGCATTCTCTGGAAATGCCATAGTGGTCTGCAATCTTTGCTGAAATCGAATAAAACGTTTTGAAATCTGAACTACCGCAGCACTTCTGAAATGCTGTCTTTTCTGTTTTGAACTATAATTCAACTAAAAAACTGAGTTTAAACAGCAGTTTTAAATGCTGTCTTTGCTGAATCAAAGTGTTTTCAAGTATAACTTGTAATAGCTTTTTCTATATGCTGTGAAATGCTGAAATTGTAATAATTATGGTTTTTGACTTAGCAAACGAACTCAGAATGGTTTGGAACTTTGAAAATTGAATACTGGACTTGAAAGTATAATAATTACACTTTTAAAATGATTTTAATTGAATTAAATCGTTGAAAATTATATCATTTAAAGAGTGGGTTGAATCGAAATGAATGAATGTTATCTTTGAATTTAAAGGATTTTAAAGATATGATATTTTGATATATTAAATGATTGAAATGTGGTTTCGAAAAGATATGATATTTTGGTATATTAAAATGATTTGAAACGAAGTTTTGAAAGATATAACATTTTGATATTAAAATGTTTTGATAATAAAAATGGTTAGAAATGAGTTGATATTTACTTTGATAAATATTTGAATTGAAAGATATGGTATGATGATATATTTGAAATGGTTTGGAAATGATTTAATCTTTATTTTTTATAAAGATTTGGGTTGGAATGATATTTTATTTTGAAGTATAAAATAAGTTTTAAAGTTATAACTACGGGTTATAATAACGATTGGTTGTTAAAGAGACCGGGATCGGATATTGTCTTATAGCCGGACAATATCGAAAACCACTTTAACAACTGTAACGACCCGTAAAATTTAACCGGTTTTTAGTAACGTTATTAATTGAAATTTTATGGGAATTTAAACAATAAAATTTTGAAATATAAATTTGATATTTGGAATGCGTCCAGTTAAAGATAGCAACCGGTAAATTTTCGTCCGAAAATATAAAAGTTTATTTCGTGCGTAAAATTACTTCAATTTAATTAGTTAAAAAGCGATGAAAATAAACGTTTTCAAAACCAAAATATTTTTACATAGAAAAATTCTAAATCATCTTTTGAGCAAGTTGTCAGTTTGTCATTTTTTCAAATTCGGACATCTTTGACTCCGTCAATCTTATTTTCCTGCGATTTTTACGCATTTTCCGCTGGTAGAAATTTTGAATTTTTATAATTCAATCGTACCACTGATATGTGTATACCGTTTTGATCGTATCACTGTGCTGATCGCCGCGGTATATCCATCCTTGTATTTCGGTGTTCAGTACACGTCGAAATCGCGAAACGGTAAAACGTATCGGTATTCAAATCGTTACCTTTTTGGCTTTCGGTGACCATCTATATTCACAGGTTGATTCCAATGGTCACTACGTTCATAAATTATTATTTCCGACCTTTTGATTTTTACGTTTCCAATGGCTTATTAGTTATCATTGTTCAAATTTGCTTCAATAACTATTCATATTCATCTCCTTTAATAACGTCACTTTCCATTTAGTTTTGTTCATATTTCAAAAAACTTTATATTTATTTGCAAGCCACTCATTCACTACATAGCCTGGTTCCTATTTCTTTTATCTTCTCTGCCGTTTGAAGGGAAATTAATATGTAAAGATGCATTTACAAACGTTCCAGATCTTGCTCTTCCTCTCCAATATTCAAACAACCCGAGCCACCACAAAACATGCATTCCACTAAGCAAAGTATCTTCATTTCCACACACACTAAGCAACGTATCCCCTCCCTAGCCGTATGCACACAAGCCTCTTCATCACAAATCTCCACCAGTTGCCACACGTCACAACATCCCACCGAGCATACTACCTCTGCCATGCCACCAGCCGACCGCACCCGTCGCTCCACTAGCCTCCGGCCACGCACAACACAGCAGCCGCCGGCCACGCACAGCACCCCCGCGAAGCCCAGTAGATCACTTTCCCTTCCACCTGTCCTCTTGCCGTGATCGAGTATATGATTTTGTTTTTTTGTTTGTTTGAAAAGAGTGTTTGTTATATATATATCTAAAGTAATATAAATGTACGTGATGAATTATTGTTGCTTTCCTGCTCTCGTCCCCTGCTCTTTCTATCTAGGAGTGTCTTATTTCTTTAAGAAAAATTTACGTACGTATATATATATATGTACACTTTTGGTAGTGATTTATATGATAACAATCGAGTGAGTTATATATAAGTATTTTCTTTATATTTATAGATTACTGTCATGGGTTGTATTAGTTTACAAAAAGATTATTTTATATTTTAAAGTATAAGGTTTGCACAAAGTGATGTTTGTTTATTTAAGGCATTGATTTCTTAATTTTATAGATTTATAAATATTGATGGTTTTAGGCCTATACGAAAAAGAAAAAAAGAAAAGAAAAAAAAACAACTAAACTAAGGTTTTATATATATTGCTGTTAGTTATGTAAGCACGTTGATTTGAACAATATGTTTTAAAGAGTACTTATATGTGTATTATATTGTTATATAAAATGAGATTGGACAGTGCAGTTTGCTGATGTTAAAGGCATAGTAACGAGTAAGTTTTATATATAGAAAAGCATAGTGTTTATTTTACCGACCTGTTTTATATGTCTGTATATCCTTGGTTTTCAATATTTGAGTTCAAGGATAATGATTTTGAAACCTTTACATTATTTGCCGCAAACTAAAATACTGATTTTTTTATTGTATAATAGTGCATGTATTCTCAATATTATACCAAAACTGATTGTCTTGTTTTCATCGGTTCTTATCTATCAGTGGTGACGTCAATTCGTGCAAATCTAGCTTTACTCCGGGATTCATGCTTTCATTTCGTAACTCAATCTCAGTGTCCGTTCCTTGTGCGTATCCGTGTCATCTCTTGTTCTCTCTAGCCTCGAAAGGTGAGCAATCACTCACGATTAATATTCTTTTATTTATTAAATTTGATTTCAATTGAAACGACAATTGAAATATGCTGCTGTTATTTATTGCACTGTTATTTATGTATCAGTTCACCTTTGACATCTGACACCATTATCTGTTATTTATGCAATGATAATCCAGTTTGGTTGATAAATGATTGATTGTTTGATATTGTAATTGGATGTTAAATTGTTAATGTAATAAGTGATAAATAAATTGAAATTGAAATTGACGAAGAATAGTCTGAAAATTTGAATCGACATACGTGTTGAATTTGATTAGTTAATTTGAATATTATGACCCCTTTTAGATTGTTAAGTTAATTGACACGTAGAATTTGATAATTACATTTGAATCATTGAACGTATATTGGATTAATTGTTATAGTATTAAATTTGAAATTGAAATTGAACGACAAGTGAAAAAAACTGTAATGTAATAATCTTTAATCTATATGAAATGATAATGTAGATTCTAGAAATAATTATATTAATTTGCACAAACAACAATGTGAATTAATACGATTTTTTCGGGATTAGTTGAATTGATTATTGGATTGTTATTGATTGTTGTTATTGCTTGTTTATTTACTTTGACACCATCCCAGTTATCACACTGCAAGTTCCCTTTGTTATGTTTGATTTTTGAATTGAATTGGAATCGGGTTGAAATGATAAATACCCAAATGAATTTAACCTAGGATAGAGAATTAAATAAAATCCGATTGGTCAATAATTTGATTTTAAAATAAAATAATGATTTTATTCGAGTAAAGAATAAGTTTTGAAATGAAGTTGGAATTTGAATTTTATGAAAGGAAAATGTAAAGAATGAAATCTGAAACAAATATTAACGTAGTAATTGATGAAAGAACGTTGTTTGAAATTTAATTATTAAATAATTAAATTTGAAATTATTAATAAATAATTTGGAATTAACAATAATTGAGTTTTGAAATTATTAAGTTGAAACATTTAATAATTAAATTTGAAATTATAATTGAATTTGAAATTATAATTAAGTTTGAAATTATAACTTAAGTTTGAATTTATAATTAAGTTGAAATGATTTGATAATTAAGTTGAATTCATAATTAAGTGGAAATGGTTTAATAATTAAGTTGAATTGATAATCAAGTTTGTAATTATTAATTTTTGAAATTATTAATAATTAAGATAGAAATTATTTAATGATTGAATAAGATTTAATTACGTGATAATTGAATAAAAATTGAATTCTTTGATAAGGGAAATTGAACTTTTGAATAAGTGGATTTGAACTTCGTTAATAAATGAAATTGAGTTTCTTTATTTATTAAAGTTTGGGAAAATTATTTAAATAAGTTAATAAGTGAAATTGAAACTTCTCCAATATATGAAATTTAGTTCTTTATTAATTGAGTGGATTTCTTTAACAAGAAATAAAATGTGATTTATTGAAATGAATGGGATTTATTGGAATTAACGTAAGACTTGTAATTTAAAGAATTGATTTGACGAATTTAATTTATTTCAATTTGGAGTTTTGATATAATGAAGTTGAACGTAAGAAATCGATTTAAATGAATGGGAATTTAAATAGAAGTTGTTTGAATGATAAATTAACTTAACGATTTGAATGAAATCGATAAATGAATATAAATTGGTTTGAATGTTGAATTTAATCATTTAAATGATTTTCGGAATGGAATTTATATACGAACTTGAATCAATATTTGGATTGTTCTAAATAAAATTGAAATTGAATTGTAAGACTTTGAAATTGTTATTTGGAAGTTTTGAAACGTAAATTTTGGAAATTGATAGTGAAAGACAAATGAAATGTTGATTATATATTCTAATTGAAAATGAAATTGATTTGGTTTTGAAATATATTAAACGACCAATCGGTGTAATAATTATGAAAGTTATTAAAGAGACCGGAATCGGTTTTGGATATACTCTCTATCTAACCCGAATCCACTTTAATAACTATACGCGAAGTGATGATCCAGAATGAAGTGGTTGTAATGATGTACGTGATGAATGAAGAAAGAGAACGATAATGGATAGCCTTGACACTTGTGTCAAATTGGAAATGACTAAAATCAGGAGCCGTGCCGGGCCAAATGGGGTTAGCCACCTCGAGCGAACACACTTCTTCGTTACTACTACTCATTACTTGTGATTGATTGGTGCACCCACGTACTTTTCAGGCGTGTTGTTTCGCGGTGTTGCGATCGCTGCGGCGATGCGTTCTCACCAGTCCGGATCAGGCGAACGGTAGTTTCACTACCTTGGGTATTGCCTCATGTGCCTTGTCATACTTGTTTCCCGATATACGCGACCACTACGAATTTGTTTTGTGTTATACCTATGGAGTACTCCCTGATATCCCACCAGTTTACGGTGGAGTTTACAGTGCTGTATAGACTATGATGTTTATAAAATGTGTTAAGAGGGATAATGGTAACGCCTTAACACTATTTTGATATTTATATTACTGATAGACATTATCTATTTAGCGTACATTACTACATAGTAGATAGTTTAACGGAACCTTAGAGGATGGTGATTCCAACATCCTTTGAGTTACTTGTATTTTGACTGCTATTTCACTTGAGTTGGATTTATTGATATGAGAATATTAATCCTGACTCGAGTGTTTTGTGTTTGCTTTACGCTCGGTCAGACTGAGTGGTTCAGCTTTTGAGACTCACCGTTGGGGCTTCGCCTGGAGATCCAGCTATCTATCCAGCTTTCAGAGATTCAGTTGATTCCAGTGATGTATCTGATTATTGTATTCGACTATTGTATTCGAGACTTCTGTTGTAACTTGTTTAACTCTGATGTATCTTATATATTTATATAGTAGCTTCATGAACTACTATCTCTTTTACTTCCGCTGCATATTACTACTCTGTGTCTGTGATTCTGTGATTATTTATTTATTGTATATCTGAGATTTGCCAAATTTAAAATTAACAATTCGGTATTTTGAATCATTCAAATCCGACATGTGCGGATGCGAATAGTCCAAAATAGCTGGTCGTTACAGTTGGTATCAGAGCTTTGGTAGCTCTAGGCAAAACTCAGCATATATGGTAAATGTATTTACAGAATCACTCTCATTCGAGTTTCAAACTTTTCCTTTTAACTCAATTCTTTTGAATTTTGGAACGTTCTCTGCGGTTTCGAAATTCATTCATATCTCTCACTATTTATCTTCTTTTGATTCCGGAGTACCCCATAACTCCACTTCGAATGATCTGTATAGTGAGTCGGCAGTCTCGCCAATCCCAAATTTATCTGTAAATGGGTGAAACTCATTTACAATAGACATCGATTTACCGAAGATTTCTGTATTTTCGATTTACGATGCTATCTATTACCTGCTATACCTGAATTCTATCTCTTGAGATCGAATGTTGATTTACCTCGGAATTCTGCAATCGATCTTATTCTTGAAATCACGGTCGACCCGGTTAAGGTCACCCGTGAATTTAATAAGCTTATCCATCTTCCAATTCTGTTAATTGAATTATCTTATCTTCTGTTTCAAACTTATTGTCGAATCAAAATTCTCTTTGATTTGATTTCCATCAAATTTGAATCTTTATACTTATTTTGAAATTCATTCATGTATCGTCGAGCGAGGAAGTGTATTTGTAAATTAAAATTGGAAATGTTATATATAGGTTGTGTTGTTTGAGTTGTTGATGTTGATTTGGGTTTTCGATCGATTCGTCTGATCAACGCTATCGATAGGATTTCCAAAACACTTTAATAGAGCAAACCGACACTATCGTTTTCAAATTTGGTAAACAAAATAAATTTATGTATGATTATATTATATATATGAGTATAATTTTTGAAATTAAATTGTTAATTGGATTGGTTGTTAAATCATAATATTTAATTTTCATTTGTTGTTTTGAAAAACAACTAATTTTACCGACATATAAGAAGAGGCAAGTTATAAAAAAAATGGTTTATAAATTGATTTAGAGTTTAACTGTATTTAAATTGAAATTTGAGAATTTAATTTCCGGTGATTTCAAACTTTGATTTGAAAATTTTAAAGTGTATAGTATTTAAAGTATTTTCAAATAGAAACCATTTTCAGGAAATTTTAAATGTTTAATCATCGCTCTTCTCTTTGTCGCTGGAAAATAATTTCGGTGATGACGGCCGCATCATTGACATTCATTTTCGAGTTTCGAAGTGGAGAGACCAATTCGTAGCTTTGCTACAGTTTTGTTTTGGAAATCAAATCAAGTTAAATTTCTTAAGTATGATTTGATTTAAAAATATTTAAAATATATATATTAGTATTCGATTTAGATTTGACTTGGATATATTGTATGTATATAATTATCTCTAAATTGTTTAAAATAAATCGGAAATTTAATTCTTAAAATTTGGGTAAAGGATAATTTCAATTATAAATGAACCAAAAGTTTAAATGAATATGTAAACCTGAGAGAATTGAATTAGAAATTTTACTTATATAATACTCGTTTGCATTATATATATAACTTACCTAAATTTTCTAAAGTTAACTATGTAGTTGAATATTATGCAGTAGAAAATGATATCCAAGGAATTTTTAAATAAATTTGAGTAGTTATAATAAATGTAAATATACTGTATATGTGATAGGATATATTTAGTAGAATAAATTAATAATACTTTGAAATAAAGAAGAACTAAATTTGTCGAATAAAATATGATTATAATAAATGACTATTCAAATTTATGATCTTTGAAATTGTTAATTAAAGATAATTGGATAATATACAATATAAGTTGTCTCTATAAATAAAACTTGAGTATGTGTAAAAATGTTATACACTTAAAGTTTAATTATAAAATGGTTAATAGAGATAAAATAGAATATAAGTTAGTTGAAAATAAAAAAATAAAAAAAGGATTAATAAAATAATTGTTGTTTGAAATAAATTTGGTAACAAACAATGATAAATTGAAAATAAACTAAGTTAGCGAATTACCTTGAATTTAAAGACAATTGTTGAATATAAATTAATTTAAATTGAAATTTATATGGTTTAAATTAGTTGTTTATTTTATAATTTAAGTCTATTTCTTTGGTAGTTTCTATTCTCTTACTTCCTTCCTTTTCGAGGACGAAAAGTTTTGAGTTGAGGAGAGTGTAACGACCCGTAAAATTTAACCGGTTTTTAGTAACGTTATTAATTGAAATTTTATGGGAATTTAAACAATAAAATTTTGAAATATAAATTTGATATTTGGAATGCGTCCAGTTAAAGATAGCAACCGGTAAATTTTCGTCCGAAAATATAAAAGTTTATTTCGTACGTAAAATTACTTCAATTTAATTAGTTAAAAAGCGATGAAAATAAACGTTTTCAAAACCAAAATATTTTTACATAGAAAAATTCTAAATCATCTTTTGAGCAAGTTGTCAGTTTGTCGTTTTTCCAAATTCAGACATCTTTGACTCCGTCGATCTTATTTTCCTGCGATTTTTACGCATTTTCCGCTGGTAGAAATTTCGAATTTTTATAATTCAATCGTACCACTGATATGTGTATAGCATTTTGATTGTATCGCTGTGCTGATCGCCGCGGTATATCCATCCTTGTATTTTGGTGTTCAGTACACGTCGAAACCGCGAAACGGTAAAACGTATCGGTATTCAAATAGTTACCTTTTTGGCTTTCGGTGACCATCTATATTCACAGGTTGATTCCAATGGTCACTACGTTCATAAATTATTATTTCCGACCTTTTGATTTTTACGTTTCCAACGGCTTATTAGTTATCATTGTTCAAATTTTCTTCAATAACTACTCGTATTCATCTCCTTTAATAACGTCACTTTCCATTTAGTTTTGTTCAAATTTCAAAAAACTTTATATTTATTTGCAAGCCACTCATTCACTACACAGCCTGGTTCCTATTTCTTTTATCTTCTCTGCCGTTTGAAGGGAAATTAATATGCAAAGATGCATTTACAAACGTTCCAGATCTTGCTCTTCCTCTCCAATATTCAAACAACCTGAGCCACCACAAAACATGCATTCCACTAAGCAAAGTATCTTCATTTCCACACACACTAAGCAATGTATCCCCTCCCTAGCCGTATGCACACTAGCCTCTTCATCACAAATCTCCACCAGTTGCCACACGTCACAACATCCCACCGAGCATACTACCTCTGCCATGCCACCAGCCGACCGCACTTGTCGCTCCACTAGCCTCCGGCCACGCACAACACAGCAGCCGTCGGCCACGCACAGCAACCCCGTGAAGCCCAGTAGATCACTTTCCCTTCCGCCTGTCCTCCTGCCGTGATTGAGTATGTGATTTTGTTTTTTTTTTGTTTGAAAAGAGTGTTTGTTATATATATATCTAAAGTAATATAAGTGTACGTGATGAATTATTGTTGCTTTCCTGCTCTCGTCCCCTGCTCCTTCTATCTAGGAGTGTCTTATTTCTTTAAGAAAAATTTACGTACGTGTATATATATATATATATGTATACTTTTGGTGGTGATTTATATGACAACAATCGAGTGAGTTATATATAAGTATTTTCTTTATATTTTATAGATTACTGTCATGGGTTGTATTAGTTTACGAAAAGATTATTTTATATTTTAAAGTATAAGGTTTGCACAAAGTGATGTTTGTTTATTTAAGGCATTGGTTTCTAAATTTTATAGATTTATAAATATTGATGGTTTTAGGCCTATACGAAAACAACTAAACTAAGGTTTTATATATATTGCTGTTAGTTATGTATGCACGTTGATTTGAACAATATGTTTTAAAGAGTACTTATATGTGTATTATATTGTTATATAAAATGAGATTGGACAGTGCAGTTTGCTGATGTTATAAAGGCATAGTAACGAGTAAGTTTTATATATAGAAAAACATAGTGTTTATTTTACCGACCTGTTTTATATGTCTGTATATCCTTGGTTTTCAATATTTGAGTTCAAGGATAATGATTTTGAAACCTTTACATTATTTGCCGCAAACTAAAATACTGATTTTTTTTGTTGTATAATAGTGCATGTATTCTCAATATTATACCAAAACTGATTGTCTTGTTTTCATCGGTTCTTATCTATCAGTGGTGACGTCAATTCGTGCAAATCTAGCTTTACTCCGGGATTCATGCTTTCATTTCGTAACTCAATCTCAGTGTCCGTTTCTTTGTGCGTATCCTTGTCATCTCTTGTTCTCTCTAGCCTCGAAAGGTGAGCAATCACTCACGATTAATATTCTTTTATTTATTAAATTTGATTTCAATTGAAACGACAATTGAAATATACTGCTGTTATTTATTGCACTGTTATTTATGTATCAGTTCACCTTTGACATCTGACACCATTATCTGTTATTTATGCAATAATAATCCAGTTTGGTTGATAAATGATTGATTGTTTGATATTGTAATTGGATGTTAAATTGTTAATGTAATAAGTGATAAATAAATTGAAATTGAAATTGACGAAGAATAGTCTGAAAATTTGAATCGACATACGTGTTGAATTTGATTAGTTAATTTGAATATTATGACCCCTTTTAGATTGTTAAGTTAATTGACACGTAGAATTTGATAATTACATTTTGAATCATTGAACGTATATTGGATTAATTGTTGTAGTATTAAATTTGAAATTGAAATTGAACGACAAGTGAAAAAAACTGTAATGTAATAATCTTTAATCTACATGAAATGATAATGTGGATTCTAGAAATAATTATATTAATTTGCACAAACAACAATGTGAATTAATACGTTTTTTTCGGGATTATTTGAATTGATTATTGGATTGTTATTGATTGTTGTTATTGTTTGTTTATTTACTTTGACACCATCCCAGTTATCACACTGCAAGTTCCCTTTGTTATGTTTGATTTTTGAATTGAATTGGAATCGGGTTGAAATGATAAATACCCAAATGAATTTGACCTAGGATAGAGAATTAAATAAAATCCGATTGGTCAATAATTTGATTTTAAAATAAAATAATGATTTTATTCGAGTAAAGAATAAGTTTTGAAATGAAGTTGGAATTTGAATTTTATGAAAGGAAAATGTAAAGATTGAAATCTGAAACAAATATTAACGTAGTAATTGATGAAAGAACGTTGTTTGAAATTTAATTATTTAATAATTAAATTTGAAATTATTAATAAATAATTTGGATTAATAATAATTGAGTTTTGAAATTATTAAGTTGAAACATTTAATAATTAAATTTGAAATTATAATTGAATTTGAAATTATAATTAAGTTTGAAATTATAACTTAAGTTTGAATTTATAATTAAGTTGAAATGATTTGATAATTAAGTTGAATTCATAATTAAGTGGAAATGATTTAATAATTAAGTTGAATTGATAATCAAGTTTGTAATTATTAATTTTTGAAATTATTAATAATTAAGATAGAAATTATTTAATGATTGAATAAGATTTAATTACGTGATAATTGAATAAAAATTGAATTCTTTGATAAGAGAAATTGAACTTTTGAATAAGTGGATTTGAACTTCGTTAATAAATGAAATTGAGTTTCTTTATTTATTAAAGTTTGGGAAAATTATTTAAATAAGTTAATAAGTGAAATTGAAACTTCTCCAATATATGAAATTTAGTTCTTTATTAATTGAGTGAATTTCTTTAACAAGAAATAAAATGTTATTTATTGAAATGAATGGGATTAATTGGAATTAACGTAAGACTTGTAATTTAAAGAATTGATTTGACGAATTTAATTTATTTCAATTTGGAGTTTTGATATAATGAAGTTGAACGTAAGTAATCGATTTAAATGAATGGGAATTTAAATAGAAGTTGTTTGAATGATAAATTAACTTAACGATTTGAATGAAATCGATAAATGAATATAAATTGGTTTGAATGTTGAATTTAATCATTTAAATGATTTTCGGAATGGAATTTATATACGAACTTGAATCAATATTTGGATTTTTCTAAATAAAATTGAAATTGAATTGTAAGACTTTGAAATGGTTATTTGGAAGTTTTGGAACGTAAATTTTGGAAATTGATAGTGAAAGACAAATGAAATGTTGATTATAAATTCTAATTGAAAATGAAATTGATTTGGTTTTGAAATATATTATACGACCAATCGGTGTAATAATTAAGAAAGTTATTAAAGAGACCGGAATCGGTTTTGGATAAACTCTCTATCTAAACCGAAACCACTTTAATAACTATACGCGGAGTGATGATCCAGAATGAAGTGGTTGTAATGATGTACGTGATGACTGAAGAAAGAGAACGATAATGGATAGCCTTGACACTTGTGTCAAATTGGAAATGACTAAAATCAGGAGCCGTACTGGGCCAAATGGGGTTAGCCACCTCGAGCGAACACACTTCTTCGTTACTACTACTCATTACTTGTGATTGATTGGTGCACCCACGTACTTTTCAGGAGTGTTGTTTCACGGTGTTGCGATCGCTGCGGCGATGCGTTCTCACCAGTCCGGATCAGGCGAACGGTAGTTTCACTACCTTGGGTATTGCCTCATGTGCCTTGCCATACTTATTTCCCGATATACGCGACCACTACGAATTTGTTTTGTGTTATACCTATGGAGTACTCCCTGATATCCCACCAGTTTACGGTGGAGTTTACAGTGCTGTATAGACTATGATGTTTATAAAATGTGTTAAGAGGGATAATGGTAACGCCTTAACACTATTTTGATATTTATATTACTGATAGACATTATCTATTTAGCGTACATTACTACATAGTAGATAGTTTAACGGATCCTTAGAGGATGGTGATTCCAACATCCTTTGAGTTACTTGTATTTTGATTGCTATTTCACTTGAGTTGGATTTATTGATATGAGAATATTAATCCTGACTCGAGTGTTTTGTGTTTGCTTTACACTCGGGTCAGACTGAGTGGTTCAGCTTTGGAGACTCACCATTGGAGCTTCGCCTAGAGATCCAGCTATCTATCCAGCTTTCAGAGATTCGGTTGATTCTAGTGATGTATCTGATTATTGTATTCGACTATTGTATTCGAGACTTCTGTTGTAACTTGTTTAACTCTGATGTATCTTATATATTTATATAGTAGCTTCATGAACTACTATCTCTTTTACTTCCGCTCCATATTACTACTCTGTGTCTGTGATTCTGTGATTATTTATTTATTGTATATCTAAGATTTTCCAAATTTAAAATTAACAATTCGGTATTTTGAATCATTCAAATCCGACATGTGCGGATGCGAACAGTCCAAAATAGCGGGTCGTTACAACAACTCTGTACGCGGTGGAGATTCCAGAATGAAGTAGGATGGTGGCGACGTTCTCGAGGTATATTACGTGGACCCAACTCCCGTGAGTTGGCATATATGACTAAAACAGGAGCTATACCGGGCAACACAAAGGGTCGCACTCTTTCATCGAGCATGCTCCATCGGAAACCATTCTATTGCTGTTGTGATTCGATTCGGTGGCGCCACTTTGATTCGGGGGTATTGTTCGAGGTGGGCGGAAGCTGCTGGCTTGCCGTCACCACCGGTCCGGGAGTGCAAACGGTGTATCCACCCTGGCATTTCCTTGCGTGCCGTGTCATATCCTTATATCGAGCCCACTACGATTTTGGTTTTAAAGATCCAACCGCGTTAAGGTTCACCATCCCCTTAACGCTATTTTCTATATGATTATACTTTACTGATTAGACACTACCGTATATAGCGTATATTACTACATAGTAAATAGTTTAACGGATCCTTAGAGGATGGGCGGTCCCAAGCATCCTTTAAGTTACTAATGCATTTTGTTACTGTTCACTTGAGTTGATTTAAAGTTTATAAGTATTTATGTCCTGACTCGAGTGCTTTGTGTTTTGCTTTACGCTCGAGTCAGATTGATTGAGTTAGCATTCAAGATTCACCTTCGGCGTTGGAGCTTTCCTTGAAGATCCAGCCATCTATTTTGTTTCAGTATCCAGTGGTTCAGTGATGTATCTGATTTGTACCTGATGTATCATGTTACTCTTCTGTTGTATCTTATTTAACTCTGATGTATCTTATATTTTATATAGTAGCTTCAAGAACTACTATCTCTTTTTCTTCCGCTGCATTTTTATATACTCTATGTCTGTGATCTGTGATTTTTATTTACTGTATATTCTGAGGTTTGCCAAAAAAAATTTTACAACGCGGTATTTTGAGCAATTCAATCCCGGCATGAGTGTCTACCTATGCACTTATAATGGATGCGAATGGTTGAAAATACCTGGTTGTTACAGTTGGTATCAAAGCGAGGTTAGCTCTAGGCAAAACTCAGCATATGGAGTGAATGTATTTACAGAAACACTTACATCCGAGTTTGAATCTCTTCCTTTTTGACTCAATTTCTTTGAATTTTGGAACGTTCCCTACAGTTCCAAAATCCATTCGTATCCCTCACTATTCATCTTCTTTTGACTTTGGAGCATTCCATAACTCCGCTTCGAATGATCTTTCTAGTGAGTCGGCGGTCACGCCAATTTCAAATTTAATTGAAAAAGGGGGAAAACTCCTTTGCAGTTAGCATCGATTCACCAGAGATTCTTATCTATCCTTGGTTTAGATGCTAATATCTTTTGTTATTTCAAACTCTAACTCTTGAGACCGAATGTAGATTTACCACAGAAAAATTCACATTGATCTTATTCTTTAAGTCACGGTTGACCCGGTTAAGGTTGCCCGTGATTTATTTAAGCTTATCCACCTCCCTACTCTGTTATTTAATCATATTGTCTTTTGTTTCCAATCTATTCTTCTAAACATTTTGAATTGTACTTGTATATCTATGTTTTGTTTTATATATTGTGTTGTTTGAGTTGTTGATGCTGATTTGGGTTTCTGATCGATTCGTCTAATCAACGTTATCGATAGGATTTCTAAAACACTTTGACAGAACAAACTGGCACAATATTATTTTAAAATTTGGTTAATGAAATAAATTTTGATATATAAGTAAATTTATGGAACTTAATAAAATGATTTAAATTGATAAATTGAAATGATAATACTTGATTTATCATTTATTGTTCAACAAATAGATCTATAAATATTTGTTTATAAATTTATTTGGGAACTGAATTGAATTTAAAACAAGAATTTGAGGATTTATAATTCCGATTATTTCGAAATTTGGTTTAAAGTTTTAAAAGGTTATATTATTTAAAGTATTTTGAATAGAATTTGTTTTCAAAGAATTTTAAAGGTTTAAAATTAGTGCTCTTCTCTATGTCGCTGGAAAATAACTTCGGTGATGATCGCGACATCATCGACGTTCATTTTCGAGTTTCGAAGTTAAGAGACTGTTCTGTAGTCTTGCTACAGCCTTGTTTTGGGAAATTAAATTGATTTGATTTTCTAAAATATGACTTGATTTATAATATATATATATATATATATAGATATATGATTGAAATTTGATTTGACATATTATATATGTATATATATATTATTTCTTATCTCTAAATGGTCTGAAGAAATCGGAAATTTAATTCTTAAATTATATTTTTAAAGAACAATTTCAATTATAAAAAGAAAAAAAATTGATTTAAGCTTTAAATGATTGAATTGGAAATTTTATTTTTATAATACAATTGCATTCAAATATAACTTACCGAAATTTTAGAAGTTAACAATGTAATTGAATAATATACAATATAAAAAGTTTTTTTTTATAAAATTTGAGTGGTTATAATAAATGTTATACACTTAAATTTTAATTATAAAATGATTAACAGAGGTAAATATAATAAAGGGTAATTGAATGACTTACAATAAAATGATGTTAAAAGAACTAAGAATAAAAGAAAGTAGTTATAAAAAAAATGTAAATATATTTAACATGAGTGATAAATATATTGAGAGGAATAAATTTAATTTTGATTAGGAATAAAGAAGAATAAAATTTATTAAGTACAATGTGAGTGTAATAAATGATTATTTTTCAAACCCATGGTTCTAAAAATTGTTAATTTAAGATGATTGGATAATAAGATAATGAAATTTGAGATAGTTAAGATTTAGTTAACTTGTGTAAAGATTTATTCTCTGTTTAAGTTGAAATCTCCATGCTTTCAAAATTCATTTCCTTATTTTGTTTTTCAAACTATCTTTTGGTTGTCCTTATCATCCTTATCTTGCTATAGACCGGTATAGGCATCTTTCTATAATATTTCTGTTTAGAAATCTTTCTATAATCTTTGATAGACCTTTGGTAATCATTTTGAATCCACCTTTTTCGTGCTTGTGTTCTTGAATCTGGAGGATCTTGGAAAGATCACCTCCACCTTGTAAAACTTACCTATAAAAACAGTTATCAGGTATAACTTCAATCTTCTTGTCATCTTATCTTAATCCTATTTCACTCTATCTTTTCTGTGCCCTTCCATACCTCATTCCTTTTCGGGGACGAAAAGTTTTGAGTGGGGGAGAGTGTAACAACCATGTATTTTGTAATTATTTTATTGTATATTTTAATTATTTCTAATGTAAGGTTTTGATTTAAAAACTTATTTTACTTATTTGAAATGATTAAATTTATTATTTAAATATAATCTTGATCTTTATATGAGTTATAATTCCAAACTTGTGTAAGTTGAATATTTGCCTGAAATGCTGATTTTGGTCAAAATAGTCAAACTGTGACTTTCAACTTAAAGTTTAAAAGTTTAAAAATTTAATTTTTTCTTTTATTATGAGAGTACATAAAATTCTAAGAACAGCACTTTTCGTTTCGTTGAAATCGGATGTAAATTGTGAAAGTTATACCCTTTACAATATTGTGCGTATATAGGGTTATTTAACAATGACTATTTTAAATTGTATAAATTACTTCTTCTTTGTTATATTTTATTTTAATATGTGATAATATGTTATATTATGTATATTTTGACTTTTAAGTATTTTTAAAATGATAATATAATTTTCTAAAGTTCATTTGAATTTATTTCTAATTTTAAAAGCCTAGTCTACAATTTTAAGCCATTTTCTTAATTTAATTATATATAATTAAAATTTATTTATTTTATGCACTCACTTTTATTTGCTGTGTTTTACTTTATTTTATTCATTTTACATGTATTTAAATTAAAGTAAATTTTTCCAAAGTGTATTGAAGTTATTTCTAATTCTTAAGTCAAGTTTTCACTTTCTGTGCTATTTTTCTTATTTTAATCATATCTAATTAATATTTAATTAGTAATATTTTGTTTATCTGTTATATTTTCGAATTCTAACTGAAATTTATAAGTGTTTTCAGTTATTTAAGATGTATATGAATATATATATATAGGAAGTTTAAAAGGTTTGAAAGTAAAGAAACGTAAAACCGTTTTAACGTTTCTTCTTCCGTTTCATTTCCAATTAATAGATTTAATTTCCTTTGACCGTCCTTTCTTTTTTGTAGCTGTGCATTTCTTACCTTATTTTCACGTGAAGACATTCCTCTCCACTTCATTTTTCACGGCTAGAAAGGTTTGGTAATGGCTCCTCTTTTCCTCTTCTTTTTGCTCTTCTTTTTCCATTGTTTTCTTATATTTTGCCTTGTTTTCTCATGTGTATTGCTTGGCCTCTCCTCCATAGCCATGGCCAGCACCTCCTACACCTCTTCCCTTCCATCATCACCAGCTACCCCTCTGGTCTTGACCAAGGCCGAGCCCACCATGGTGCCAAAACTCCAAAAAAATGCAACAATGCCCTTGAACAATGCTAGTTTGACCACCTTTGCCTCATCTCCTTCAACCACCACCTTAACCACCACCATAGCCACCTCCACCACCTCTGACCTGACCTCCACCCTCTGCCACATCACCCAACACCCTCTGGAAATCAGACCATGACCAAGCCGTGCCCATCCATTGAAGCTAGCACCACAAAACTCCTTAAAACATTGACTAGACCACATGTTAACGAAAAAATTTTAAACGCTAACACCCTGGTGTATAAGATGTGATTGTGAAAGCACCACCCGTTTGTACGGGAAACAGAAATAAGCAGAAAGTATGTAGAAAAACGGTAAGAGACACAGTATTTATAGTGGTTCGGCTTATAATCCAGCCTACGTCCACTTTAATCTTTTTATCACTAGTTTGATTACAATTCTTTACAAGATCTTTCAATTACAACACACTTCAAGTGATAGGATATGTGAAACAAGTAGCTCAAGCTTTGATGTTGACAATCATCTTCAAATCCATGGTGAATGTGGATGATTCCTTCATGGAGTTCCTTTAGAAGTTTGTTGGATCTAAAAAGCTTTGAAGTCGTCTGGAATTCGGCAGAGTAATGGCGCTTGAAGAGAATGAGCCCCAAAAGGTCCTTTGCATGTTGGAGATGGTTTCATATTTATAGAGAGTTCTGGGCGGAAAAAGTGCTAAGTCCTAACTCGTGGCCGACTTAAGATAAGTCGTGTTCGACTTAAGGTAAGTCGTCCCCGGGTCACTGAGCCGAGTCTATGGCAGTTCCCCTTTTTTGAACCCATCCCTAAGTTCTAAGTCGTGTGCGAGTTATCTGGCTGCAATTGCTAATTTCCCTTCTTAAGTCGTATACGACTCTTTTTATGTCGTAAGTCGTAGTCGACTTAACCAATTGCAACTGGTTTAAAGCAAGTCTTAACTCGTAGACGAGTTAAGAGGTGTGTCTTTAGGTCGTATCCTCCTTAAGTCGTAAAGACCTTAAGTCGTTAGCTTTTCTTAACTCGTATGCCTGCTAACTCGTAGAAGATCTTAACTCGCAGAGGATTAACTCGTAGAGGCTTAACTTGTGGAAGATCTTAACTCGTACACTTGCTAATTTGTAGATATGCTGACTCGTAAAGGCTTATCTCGCAAGTAGCCTAACTCGGGTACTCCTTAACTCGTAGGCTGCTTATCTCGTAAGCTTGCTAACTCGTAGAGGTCTTTAAGTTGTAGGAAGTTGCTGACTCATGTATCCTTTAACTCGTACATGCCTTGAGTCGTACATGCCTTGAGTCGTACATGCCTTGAGTCGTACATGCCTTAACTCGTGGACCTGTTAACTTGTGAACGAGTTAGGGTTAACATTTGCCCCTCGAAGCACACGCTTAAATCGTAAGTCGTGTGCTTCGACTTATCATAACTCGGTCATGTCGTTTCAAATCCCAACCTTTCCAGATATAAAAGCCTGAGTCGTCCTTCTTCTCATCACTTAACCTTTTAAACTGCTTTCTGCCATTAACGCATCTTCAAGCTCTCCGAGGCGATTTCGACCCGATTCATCTCTGATTCTTTCTAGCATCAAACAATCGTAAGAGATCTTGCTTCAAACTTCGACCGTTAACCATTGTTACTTTATGTATTCAGTTCATCATCTTTGGTTTGCCCCATTCAAACCCTGCGAATTCTATTCGAATTGATTACCGATGAACTAAAATTCATCTGATTTGGCCTATGGTGATTCGCGCTTTGGGGCGATTCATAGTGTAACGAGTTAAGGTTGTCGCTGCTGAAGAAGCCAAGGATGAACAGGTTAAGAGATTTGAAAGGGAGGCGAGTTGGTCGAATAGGTTGATTGAAAATAACAAGGGATCGTCTCATATATGACTCGGCTTCTTCCATGTGACTTAGCGATTTCCATGAGCCGTAGCCGAGTTAAGACTTGGAGGATTTCTAGTTGTTTTGGATCAGAGCCTTTCTCCTGTTCCCCGAGTTACGACTTAGGACTTAGAGGATAAGCAGCTTGATGTGTTTGATGGCTGAGGATAGGAACGACTCATCCCTTGAGTCGGTTGCGACTTAGTACTTGAGTCCGATACGACTTAGCACTTGTGTTCGATACGACTTAGCACTTGTGTTGTTTTTTTTTTTTTTAGGATCTGCTTAAACCTTGAATTGTTGCAGTGATGTTGAACTGTTGAACTTTGATGCCTTCTTTTACAAATTACTTTGACTCGCAAGTTAACAACCTGTCCAATACAACATTTACAGAAAAACCGGGGCGAATATACTGCCATTGATCGCCCTCTTCGAATGACAGATTAGCTAATAACAGTCATTAAACTTAAACAGATTGTGTGAATGAAGTGCTCAACTTATTAACTTCAAGTAAAATACTAAAGCAATACTGAAATAGTCAATTAAAATTGACCAGCTCGCATTAATATTATACTTGAACTAAAGACTAACAAGTTCTGAAATTTTTGTAATCGATCAATCGTCGACTAGTTTTATTTCAGTTATATTTACTTGTTATTATTATTATTTTTTTTGTTTTTTTGCACAACACTTCACACTTTTTTAGGAAACGTGCACCTTCATATTTGAATATCCAGTTGTTTGTGTAGAATGACTTCTCAGGAAGGTGATACAACAGTTCGGACTGGAGAGGTAACTGTTCTTCCGGCTCCACTGGTTAATCCTCCCGAAAGAGCTCCTACTTCACTATCATACAAAGTTTTTCGCCAGTTGTGTGCTCAGTTTGGTATCGTTGAATCAGATGCCATTCTTCCCGGAAGAAATAACACTGCCGATATAGCTCCTTCTGGCTTTGTGACAATTAACCGGCAAATGTGCCTAAGTGGAGGCATTCCTCCTTTCAACGACTTTTTCCAACAACTTCTCCGTCAACTGGCCATTGCTCCATCCCAGCTACACCCCAATGGCTATGCCATTCTAATGGGGTTGTGTGTGCTTTTTAGGAGAACACTTGATCGACTTCCAAGCTTTGGTGAAGTTTGTTATCTATGCTCTTTTTCTCGGACTAAGGATCATCCTTCCATTACTGTTGTGAGGAGCGCCCGAAACCGCAAACTGATTGTTGGCCTCCCTGATACTGCTCACGGGTTTTTAACCCAATTCTTCTATGTTCGTTGCCCTCCGGGGTTTTATGGTGTGTGGAGAGTTGGAAGTAAGGGCGTTCAGCTTTATTCCTGACACATGTTTTCCTTATAAAATCTTTTCATAGCCTGAGTAGTTAGATGTTAATTTCCCTTTTTACTTTTCAGCGCTTCCACCTCCTTCTAGAGACCCAGGCTATAAGCAAATTTTTGAAAGATTGAATGCTGTGCCAGTAGAAGAGAGGAATATAAAGTTTTTGCTGAGAGATGACTTTTTACATCAATACGGGCTTCTTCACTCTTCTCGCTATACTCAGCCTCATGAAGCCCCGACTGAAGTTCCCGATTCCCCGACTGAAGCATCGGATGCCCCCGTTACTATCGAACAATCTTCATCAAAAGAGTCTAACATCGAAGCTTCATTGGTGAAATGTTCCACCCCTACCGACATTATGGGGTCATCTAGTAAGACGGCACTTGCCCCGATTGAGGAAGAAGAAGAACCTTCACAGCCTCTCGGGGGATTAGCTGATGTAGGAACTGAGAAAACAAGTCTCACCGAGCATGATGGTGACGATGTTTATGATGGGTTGAGCGACATAATAGTGACCTCACAGGAGCTTTTTAGAGATGACGTGTCTAAAACTATCTCTCCTATGATTGAGGCGACGTCCCTTCTTCGACTAACACCAACACAAACACCAACTCCTCATACCCAAGCTATCATCACCCCTACACCAATGAGTGGTTTGTAGCTTAATGCGCGTAGCTTGCACATCACACAACACTTAGGATTTTTCGGCATTTGTTCATATTTAACTTCTTTTCTTCGGAAGTTTCTAAGACTTGCTATTTTTGCCTTTTCAGATTCCCCTATGGGGCGCAGCGGCAGCGGTTCCTATTACAAGGACTTTCGACGCTATGGAGGGCGTGGCAGCTATGACTACAAGCAATACTATGCCGATCCCAGAGAAACCAATGAGCAGAGAGCTGCGCGAAAAGCTGAAGAGAGGAGAAGGTATGAAGAACGTCATGAGGGAGCGGGCACGCGACATGAATCCTTCCCAAGGGATGATGACTCCCATAAACGTAAAACGCACGATGATAGGGGGAAGAGCCATATTGAGGATTCGAGAAAGCGGACCAAACTTGGCGAGGAGCACGTGCCCGTGACATCTGAGAGACCTGGTGCCTCAGTTTCTATTGACATCCCTTCCAAATCTCCTGCTCTTGAAGGAAGTGCCATCCAAACACTTCTCAACAGGCCTTCATACCATGTTGAAAGGGGGCCCCCGACTTTGCAGAGCCGATTCCCGAACTGGTGTTTGAGGGGGGTACGCTTCGACCTTGATTTGGTCCCCATCGACAAAGAAGCTATGTACAGAAATCTCGATGCTGTCAAGCTTGATATCGATAGAATGTCTGGATGGCAAAAGCTGGTTGATGAACTTCAAAGAGTTAATCGGGCTAACATCGAAGCAATGCTGACCATGGAAAATGACAAATCAGAATGGCAGAAGATTCTTGATCAACACAACGCTGAGATGAAGGAGATAGCCGAATACAATGAAAAACTCGAAGCTGAAGTAAAGCAGCTCAAAGATGATCTTGCCTCTTCTACTAATACTTACACCCAAAGAGAAGAGGTATTGCAAAAACAAGTGCGAGATGCGCACGCCAGCCAGAGGGACGCTGAAGCTAAAGCTGAGAGGTTGGAACAAGCTGTAGAGAACCACCGCACTGATGTCACCCAGCTGCAGAATAAACTGAGCGCCCGGGACATGGAGATTGAAGCGCTAAAAGCCCAGCTTGCTCAGACCGAAAAAGATCGAGATGAGGCCATGGCTGGCAAAATTGCAGCCGAAGAAACTGCTCAGACCATGGAAAACGATATCAATTCGACTTTATTCGATTTTTATTTACATTGTGTCTTGGGACGCGGCAGCCTCTCTTTTCTTGGTCCTAAGTATGAAATCACCCTGGCCGAGGTGTGGGAAGCTGCTCTTAACATGTTTAAAGACGCCGGGTATGGCGATGAAGATTTTGAGGCGCGTTACCTGGATGAGGGAGCTCGCGCTGCTCTTGCGAAGGGGCGAGAACAACTTGCCAGGATGAGAACTGGAATGGCGGAAGAGGAATGTTCTGGAAAGGAATTAACGCTTATTTCCTCTGTCCATCCTCCAGTTTCTCCTGTGGTTGACATCACGGGTTCGAGCTCCTCTACTCCGCCTGCAACTAAGACAGTAACTGAAACTACAAGTGCACAAGGCGGGGATGAAGGTGGTGAAAGCAACGAAGCACAGCGATATGAAATCAGCCTCAGAGATCCAACTACCCCAGGTAAACTTGACACCGGACCAGCTCAAGTGGTGAACTGCTCGTTCGCTCCTTGTGAACTTGACGATCTTCTTGATTATTTTTCAAATGTCAATGAATTCCCGACTTTTGATGAGCCGTCATCCCCTCTCTTTTCGAAAGATACTGATATTTTAAGTTTTTTCTCCTTTGTAGAGAAAGCACCGAGTCAAACTCAAGCTTCTCCTCCCCCGGTGATCCTTCCTCCATCTCTTCAAGTGGCGCCTCCCTCTGCTTCTCAACCTGGGTCACAAGAAGAACAAATAGAAGCTCTCCATGGCCTGGATGATCCCATTGCTTCGCAAGAGCAAAAAGATGAGGGACTTGAGGGAGGTGACATATCTCCGGAGCGGACTCCTTCTGACGATATAACTTTATCTAAACTTGTCACTCCAGGAAGTGAGTCTTCCTCAAAGAGGAGAAGGAAGCAAGGAGCATCAAGGAGGAGAGGGAAGATAATCACTGCCACTGAAGAGGAGCCAGAAGTTGGGCCAGCTGCGCCTACCTCTCCTTCCTCCCTTATACCCACTGGTCGACCTGAAAAGCTGATCATTCGGCCGGGTAAAGGGTCTAAAGGCAGCAAAAAGAAGTGAAGATCTTCAGTTTCTAGTTTTTTGTGTTTTGCATGTACTGGCCGAGAATTGTGCGGGTACCGGCCCCCGCTTTTCTTTATTTTGAAACCTGTACCTGCGTTGTAATTGAATAAAATGATTCCTCGTTTGTACAAACTTTTGTTTGAATTAAAGAATACATTTGTTATTCGTTTTGGCATGAGTTTATTTGATATTGCAGCGAGCTTATGGTATGTTACTTGAGCGTTACCTTTTGCTGGTTTAGTTATACCATATTGTGTGTAATTATACTATATTGCCCCCATTCCATAAGTATGCTGCAATATTCTATACCTCGAGGGGACTTACACTCTTATTTGCTAAAGAATAATTATTTTATTCTTTAAAGAAAATTTTATAGAGTACAACTCCCTTCGTATAAGTTTTTACGCTTGGTCGTTCGAAGAAATCACTTTTTTCTTTTGCTTATGTGCATATCTCATCAAGTGAATTCCTCTATGTGGTAAAGCGGACCTCTGAAGGGTACTTTAACTTCTTTTCTTTTTACGATCATTTCCCACAGTAGGCAAATTATTTTTCCTTTGAAAGTTAAAGTACGCTTTTGATGAGGATTTTTTTTTTTTATAGAAAGTTGTACCTCTGAGGAGGGATTTTTTCACGTTTCAACACTTGGAAGTTTTATTTCAATCTCGGTGAAACGTGTACCTCCAAAGAGTTATGCTTTAGAAATCCTTTTCACGTTTCAACACTTGGAAGTTTTATTTCAATCTCGGTGAAACGTGGGTTTCCAAAGAGGTCTTTTTTCTTAATTGTGTTCCCGGGAGGGGGTTGTACCTCTGAGGAGGGATTTCTCACGTTCCAACACTTGGAAGTTTTATTTCAATCTTGGTGAAACGTGTACCCCCAAAGAGTTGTGCCTTTGAAGAAAGCCTTTTCACGTTTCAACACTTGGAAGTTTTATTTCAATCTCGGTGAAACGTGTGCTTTCAAGAAGGTCTTTGTTTTTACATTTCAACTTTGGTGAAGTGAAATTCCGAAGAGCGGCTGCTACACTTCAACTCCTGGCGAAATGGGCCTCCGAAGAGGGCTTTTATTTTGTTTACATTTCAACTCTGGTGAAGTGAAATCCCGAAGAGCGGTTATAACACTTCAACTCCTGGTGAAATGGGCCTCCGAAGAGGGCTTTTATTTTGTTTACATTTCAACTCTGGTGAAGTGAAATCCCGAAGAGCGGTTATAACACTTCAACTCCTGGTGAAATGGGCCTCCGAAGAGGGCTTTTATTTTGTTTACATTTCAACTCTGGTGAAGTGAAATCCCGAAGAGCGGTTATAACACTTCAACTCCTGGTGAAATGTGCCTCAGAGAGGGTTTTCATCGCCTGGAAGTTACTCTCTCATGGTTGGAGGGTCATGACTCCTCCAATCTTTTTTGTTGAGTAGAGAACCTTCTTTTTTGTGGCATATGACCCATTAGAGGTCTTTTATTATCCGAAGAGTTGCGCCTCCGAAGAGGACTTGTGGCGCTGATGGTAGCTTTGGTTGTTCCTCTGTTCACTTGCTTATGCCTTTTCAGCGATCCTTTTTTTTTTTTTTTTTTTTTTTTTTTTTTCAAGTTTTCATCCCCCTTTTTCTCACAAGTGGCTTGTTTAATCCAAGGAAGTGTACTTCATTGCCAGGCAAGTTCGTGAGAACGGGCACTAGCTTCCTAATTGGATGTTTGTTTGTTTAAACAATCTCAATTTATCAGCAAGGGCTCGTTCCTATCGAAATCATTAGCCGTTCAATTGAAGCATTTCCTATCTAGGATTTGAATTCGGGGTCTTTGTGACTTGAAATTTGTTTGTTGAATGATGGTGAGAATCGCTCGGTCTTATTATGCGCAAGTTTTATCTCCACTATCTGCAAAAATTTAAATCGATATTTCAGCAATACATTTTGTGTATTTTTATATCGAAAACAAAGCAAACATATAATGATAATAAGGAACACAAGATTTATAGTGGTTCGACCATGAAATTGGGCCTACATCCACTTTATATTCTTTCATTATTTACTTGCATCAGTTTCACAATTGCTTTCAATTACAGGAATCATACATTCATAATTCTTTTTACAATGTTTCAACAAAATTTTCAAGTAAAGTATGGACGCAAGTGATTGCTGTTCCATGCCCTTGGAATTTGATCTCCATCAACTGTGGTGAGCTTGAATGTGCCGTCAAGAAGTTTCTGACCTATCACATACGGTCCTTCCCAATTTGGCCCAAACACACCTGTCGCAGTCATAATTCTTTTTAGGACTAGATCTCCAATTTCAAAGCTGCGTTGACGAACTTTGGAATTGAAATGTCTGGCTATCCTTTGCTGATGAGCTGCAACTCTGAGGTTAGCTTCATCTCTTTTTTCATCAAGGAGATCCAGCGCTTCAAGTTGCAGCTTTTCATTTTCTGCTTGATTGAAATGGATTCTTCTGTGTGAAGGGACCTCTGTTTCAACCGGGATCATTGCTTCCGATCCGTATGCTAACGAAAAAGGAGTATGCCCAGTTGCAGTTTTGTGAGTAGTTCTGTATGCCCATAGTGCAAGTGGTAGTTTATCGACCCAACCACCTTTTGCTCTTTCGAGTTGCTTTTTGATGGTTGATTTGATGATCTTGTTCACTGCTTCCACTTGCCCGTTTGCCTGCGGATGAGCTACTGCCGAAAAGCTTTTCTGGATTTTGAATCGTTTGCAAAAATCCTGGAATTCCTCACTTTCAAACTGAGTACCATTGTCTGTGATTATTTTTTGAGGCACACCGTATCTGCAAATGATATTCTTGGTCACAAAGCTTATCACTTTCTTAGAAGTGATAGTAGCCAATGGTTCAGCTTCAGCCCACTTAGTAAAATAATCAACCGCAACAATAGCATATTTAATCCCTGATTTAGCGGTTGGTAGCGGCCCAATGAGATCCATTCCCCAAATTGCAAATGGCCATGGACTGATCATCTGTGTGAGTTCGGTAGAAGGTGCTCTAGGAATTTTGGCATATCTTTGGCACTTGTCACATTTTCGGGAGTAATCTGCGGCATCCCGATTAATTTCTGGCCAAAAATATCCGTATCGGAGAATTTTCTTTGCTAATGTTTGACCACCTGAATGATCACCGCATTCTCCTCCATGCACTTCAGTTAGGATTGTTTTGGACTCTTCCCGGGATACACATCGAAGCAATGGCATTGAGAATCCTCGTCTGTATAATTGACCATCCTGGATTATATATCGAGAAGCTTTTCTCAGTAGCTTTTGTCGTTCTTTAGAGTTTTCTGGTAAAGAGCCATTGAGTAGATACTTTGTTATTGGAGTCATCCATGATTCTTGCTCTTGCGACATACTCATAACCCAATCGATATCCATTTCATCAATGCTCGGATTTGACAAAACTTCCACTGGAACTAACCCTAAGGATTGGGCTTCGCCAGAACTTGAGTATTTTGCGAGAGAATCTGCTTTCATGTTTTCTTCTCGAGGAATATGACTTATCGTGTAATGGTCGAATTCACATAAAAGTTCCCAAGCCTTTGACACATAAGCGGGCAGATTTCCTCCTTTCGTTTGAAACTCCTTCTTGACTTGGCATACTATAAGCTGAGAATCACTGAAGATCTGTAACGCTCGAATGTTTAGTTCTTTAGCAATTTTCAAACCAGCGATCAGAGCTTCATATTCTGCTTCATTGTTTGTTGAAGGAAATTCTAATCTTAGCGCATAGCATAATGACCGGCCTTCAGGAGTTTCAAGAACAATTCCAGCACCTGAACAGTAATCATTTCTTGCGCCATCTACAAACAACTTCCATTGGGTTGGGGAGTTCTCGATTGTTTCTTCCTCGCTGTTACCCTTGTCTGTAAATTCTGCAATAAAATCTGCCAAAGCTTGTCCGTTGATCGCTTTTCTAGGATGATAAGTGATGTCATATTGGCTCAATTCAATATTCCACTTTAAAAGGCGGCCCGAAGTCTCAGGGCGAAACAAGACTTGCTTTAAAGGTTGATCAGTGAGGACTTTGATAGGATGAGCCTGGAAATATTGCCTCAACTTTCTTGAGGCAATCAATAGACAATAGGCGAGTTTTTCCAACTTGGAGTAATTCATTTCTGCCCCAGTGAGTCTTTTGCTGATATAGTAAACTGGATGTTGAATCCTTTTGTCTTCCCGTACCAGCGCTGCACTTAAAGCATGAGATGAAACTGCCAAGTATATAAGAAGATCCTCGCCATCGCCGGGCCTGGAAAGTATTGGAGGCGTTTCCATATGTTGAATCAATTCTTCAAAAGCTTTCTGGCATTCGGGAGTCCAGTCAAAGTTTTTCTTTCCTTTCTTTAGAGCGTCGAAGAATGGAATGCATTTATCAGTAGCTTTGGATATGAACCGACTTAAGGCGGCAATTTTTCCATTGAGACTTTGCAATTCCCTCTTTGTTTTAGGAGCTTTGACTTCTTTTAGAGCAGTGATTTGAGCTGGACTAGCTTCAATGCCCCTAGCGCTCACGATGAAACCCAAGAACTTCCCAGATTCTACCCCGAAAGAACATTTTAAAGGGTTAAGCTTCATTCCGTATCTTCGGAGAATTGCGAACATTTCTGCTAAGTGTTCGATGTGATCCACTGCTTTCTTAGATTTTACTAGCATGTCATCAACGTAAACTTCCATAGTCTTTCCCAACTGCGGTTTGAACATAGCATTAACCAGTCTTTGGTATGTTGCCCCCGCATTCTTCAACCCAAAGGGCATAACTCTGTAACAGTAAAGACCGACATCGGTGATAAAGCTTGTGTCCTCCTGATCTGGCTCATGCATCATGATCTGATTATATCCGGAGTAGGCATCCATAAAAGACAACAATTCATGACCCGCTGTTCCATCTACCAGTTGATCGATCCTGGGTAATGGGAAGCAGTCTTTGGGACAGGCCTTGTTTAGATCTGAAAAGTCGATGCACACTCTCCATTTACCATTGGCTTTCTTAACTAGCACTGGATTTGAAACCCAATTTGGATAGGTAGATTCTCTGATGAAATTATTCTCCATGAGCCGGTCAACTTCCTCTTTCAATGCTGTCGACCTTTCTAGACCTTGGATTCTTCTTTTCTGCTTTACTGGCGTGAACTTTGGGTCAATATTCAGAGCATGTACCGCAACTTCTGGGGATATTCCGCACATATCGGCATGGGTCCAAGCGAAAACATCCAGGTTTGCTTTCAAAAAAGATATCAAGGCATTCTGAACTGACACATTAAGTTGTGAACCCACATTCAGCACCTTGTTTGGGTCCTTCAGATCAACGGGCACCGGTATCGTTGTTTCTGCTGGTACCACCCTACTCTCCCCCGCACTGGCCTTTCTAGGATCCATCACTTTTCGTGCCCCGCTATGCTCGCCAGTGCAGGGTCCGCCCTGTAGTTGCTATAGGGTTGGTGTTTTGATGCGGATTGGGGTTGCCGCATCTTTCCCCATTTCTCTCTTCCTTGTTTCTCGCAGCTCTGTCATATAACATTCTCGCCCAGCGTTCTGGTCTCCTTTAATAACTCCTACCCCATTGTCTGTAGGGAATTTAATAGTAAGACACCATGGGGCAAGGACAGCTTTGAATGCAGCAAGAATAGGTCGACCAAAGAAAGCATTATAAGCAGAAAATTCATCTACTATCACAAAAGTCTGCTTGCGAACTACTTTTCTTTCTCCTTCTCCGAGTTCCACAAGCAAGTCAATGGTTCCTACTGGTTGCTTTGGCTCCCCAGTGAAGCCAACAATCTTCTGAGATGAGGCTTGCACATCCGCCATCGGGATTCTCATCTGGTCAAACGTTTTCTTGAAGAGGATGTTGCAAGATGCGCCGCAATCAATAAGAACTCTTCTGACAATAGCCGGTCCAATACCGGCCGAGATGACTAACGGGTCCAAAGTAGGGGCCTCAATGCCCGTGGAATCTCTAGCCCTGAACACAATATCATCATTAAAAGTCCTTTGTTGTTTCAGGGGTGTAGAGTCCTCTAAAACAAAGACATTCTCTTCAGTTGGCATATGTTTCAGAGCTCGAGTGTACCTCTCCATTTCACCCCAGCTTCTGCCTGCTGGGTGGGGTCCTCCTGTGATGACATTAATAACTGGCCTTCCAGATTCATGTCCTGCGGCCTTCTCATTTGTCCTGGGCTGATGAGCAAGAGCTTGTTGCCCCTGACTTGACGAAGCAGGATCATTACCACTCTTCTTCACAAATTGCTGCAGCTTATTTTCTCTTAGCAATTCTTCGATTATATTTTTCAATTGACGGCAGTCGTCTGTGTCATGACCAGGCTGATTATGGAAGCGACAGAACTTCCCACTTTGCACAGCTTTTCTTCCGGTTCTGAGAACAGGAGGTTTGGGATACTCAAAAGAATCTTTTGTAGCCAGGTAGATGCGCTCTGGTGTTTCTAACAAAGGAGTATATTCTGATGGCTTGAAGGATCGAGGCTTCTTCGAATTGTGTTGTTTCCTTCCATCATTATTTTCTCTTTTCTGTCCCACAGATCCATTCTTACGTGGCGCAGCAGTGTTGTCTTCAGCTTTCTCTACTGTTGCCTTTGCCGGGACAGGACGGCTTTCCAAACGCATGAATTCATCCGCCTTTTTGTAGAACTTTTCCAGAGAATTTGGCTCCTTCATGTTCAGCCACTTTCCGAATTCACTTGACTTATCAATAGCTCTCATCAAATAGGTCAAGACCATGCGGGGTTCTGCATTATCCACCTCAGCTAACGCTATATTAAAGCGATTTAAAAAAGACTTGATAGTTTCCCCCGGATTCTGTTCCAAACCGGATAACGACATGATGTCTTTTGCCTTTGAAGCATATAGCCTAAATTGCTCTTTAAATTTCCTGGTTAGGTCTGAAAACTGATCGATGGACCGGACAGGTAGTTTTGTGAACCAAAGCAGAGCTACCCCTTCCAAATACACAGGAAAATAGCGGCATTTTATCTCGTCAGAAGCTCTGGCACCTGTCATGTGCCAATCATATTTGTACAGGAACTCATTTGGATCACTTGTCCCTTTGTAAGCTGGAATGGTCGGAGGGACGAACTTCCTTGGGAATTCAGCTTTTAGGATTTTTTCAGTAAACGGAGTCTTGCTCGGAGCGAAACCCCACTCTTTCTCATCTTCGACCCTTTGCATACTTTCTTTCATAATCTGTCGAACCATACCAGAAAGATATTCTTCGTCATTCCTATTTCTGGATCCTCCAGCCTCAGGCAATGTCTGTTCAAAGGGGCTAGCAGCCCTTTCGGGAATGTTTCTAGTTTCAGCATCATGGACATTACCGACAAAGTTCCTTTCATTATTCGCAGGTTGACGGTTTGCCCCGAGCAGATCGTTTAACCTATTCAGAATCAGAGCATTCTGAGCATTCTGAGCTTCCAATTGCGCGTTCTGGGCATTTATTTGCTGATTCAACCCAAAGATAGCAGCGTCCAATTCCGCTTTTGAAACTCCAACAGCTGGAGTGGCTTGATTTGGTGTTGGGGAAGTGGAGGTTCCCTCTTGAATGTTTGCAGATCTCACAGATTTACTTTTCCTTCCAGGAGCCATGATTTCGGATAGACTTCTGGTTCTTAAAGAAACTCTATCTACAAATCTTTCTGAAACAATGATGATAGATGTCCTGAGTTCAATTCTCAGTGAAAGCACCAAAATGTTAACGAAAAAATTTTAAACGCTAACACCCTGGTGTATAAGATGTGATTGTGAAAGCACCACCCGTTTGTACGGGAAACAGAAATAAGCAGAAAGTATGTAGAAAAACGGTAAGAGACACAGTATTTATAGTGGTTCGGCTTATAATCCAGCCTACGTCCACTTTAATCTTTTTATCACTAGTTTGATTACAATTCTTTACAAGATCTTTCAATTACAACACACTTCAAGTGATAGGATATGTGAAACAAGTAGCTCAAGCTTTGATGTTGACAATCATCTTCAAATCCATGGTGAATGTGGATGATTCCTTCATGGAGTTCCTTTAGAAGTTTGTTGGATCTAAAAAGCTTTGAAGTCGTCTGGAATTCGGCAGAGTAATGGCGCTTGAAGAGAATGAGCCCCAAAAGGTCCTTTGCATGTTGGAGATGGTTTCATATTTATAGAGAGTTCTGGGCGGAAAAAGTGCTAAGTCCTAACTCGTGGCCGACTTAAGATAAGTCGTGTTCGACTTAAGGTAAGTCGTCCCCGGGTCACTGAGCCGAGTCTATGGCAGTTCCCCTTTTTTGAACCCATCCCTAAGTTCTAAGTCGTGTGCGAGTTATCTGGCTGCAATTGCTAATTTCCCTTCTTAAGTCGTATACGACTCTTTTTATGTCGTAAGTCGTAGTCGACTTAACCAATTGCAACTGGTTTAAAGCAAGTATTAACTCGTAGACGAGTTAAGAGGTGTGTCTTTAGGTCGTATCCTCCTTAAGTCGTAAAGACCTTAAGTCGTTAGCTTTTCTTAACTCGTATGCCTGCTAACTCGTAGAAGATCTTAACTCGCAGAGGATTAACTCGTAGAGGCTTAACTTGTGGAAGATCTTAACTCGTACACTTGCTAATTTGTAGATATGCTGACTCGTAAAGGCTTATCTCGCAAGTAGCCTAACTCGGGTACTCCTTAACTCGTAGGCTGCTTATCTCGTAAGCTTGCTAACTCGTAGAGGTCTTTAAGTTGTAGGAAGTTGCTGACTCATGTATCCTTTAACTCGTACATGCCTTGAGTCGTACATGCCTTGAGTCGTACATGCCTTGAGTCGTACATGCCTTAACTCGTGGACCTGTTAACTTGTGAACGAGTTAGGGTTAACACCACACATATCATCACCTATCCTCCATATCTTGCTTTGGCCACCCCTCAGCTACCACCACCAGCCACTCCACCATCTTTGGTCGCCGCTCCAGCTACTGTCCAGACCTGTACAAGCATGGCCAAGCCACCACATGCCCATGGCCGATCCAAGAATGTCCCAAAAACTCAACTTATTTAACCTTGACCCTATATATGCTTTATGTTGCACCACTACACCTTCATCTCCACCTGTTGCCTTGCCTATATGATGTTAAACCTGACCTATATGATATCATACCTGAGCCAAAGCATCATCATAGCCAAGCATAAGTGTCCCTTAGGCCAAGCATTGAAGTGGTTGAAGCAAGGTCCAATCTATCTTGTTCATTTTGCTTTGTATTTCAAAATTGTTTCAATGTTATTTTATGTTGAATGTTTATATATTGTCTTGTTTGTTTTGTTTTGGGTTGTTGATACAAAATCATATCTTGGCTATCTTTCAACTCAAATCAAAAGTCGTGCAATTGTGCTTGTCGTGCCTTTGGAGTCGTGCTTGTATGTTTTTTTGGTCTCTAGCTTTGAAAAATGTGAGTCTTTCTCACTCTGACATTTATACTTATGGAAAGTGAATTGATGACAAGTATTTAGTAATAAAAATGTTTATGCAAGTTAATGAGAATCATATGATATGTTATGCCATGTTATTACCATGTTAAAACTGTTAATTCTCACCTGACATCTGATATGTGACTGTATATTACGATATTGACATTGTTTATATTATTTCTGTATATGATCACACTGCAAGTTCCCTGTTAGAATAAAATCATTACGGACTGAAATGATAGACCTGAATGGTTTTTTTATTTTTCATTTTGACTTGGGATTGCGGGTTTGAAATGATAGAACCCGGATTTTTCTTTTTAAACTGCGGATTCAAATGATACATATTCGTATCACTTGACCTAGGTTAGAAAACTATATACAGACCCGTGGTTATTCTATAAAGTGTTTTGAATATTTTTAAGTATTTTTAAAATATAAATTTATGAAATTTGATTCAGATGGATTGTGAAATGTTTTAAATAAATAAATTGTGATTTTTCTATGTGTTAAAATGTAATTTATGAATGGTTAAAATTTGATTTGTGAAATATGCCCTAAGTTTGGAATGTGGAATTTTGGTTAAAATGATGTTTAAGCTATATAAATAAAATGGACTTTAATTATATTTGGAAATTGGTAAATATGATTTTTGATTTAAATCTTAATTTAGATGATTTATTAAAGTATTATCGAACTTTTGTATGAATTTAAGTGGTTGAATAAATGACTGTTGAAAGGTGAAATTTTAAGATATAACTTGATTGGAAAAGGTGAATTTGGTTTTAATTAAAGGTTTAAGTTAATTAAATAAAAATAGGAAATTTGGTTAAATTTTTGTCAAATGAAAATAAAATATAAGTGTTAAGTTTATTTGTCGAAATGTGAAGAATTGGAAACTTTTACACTTGAATTTATTTGGTAAATTGTTGAAATTGGACTTAGTTGTATGAAATTTATTGTATAAAAATAATATGTCAAATGATATGTTAATGAACATTTAAATGTTAAAAATGAATTTTCTAAAATGTTTATTTGTTTTGAATTAAAGTTATTTAATTACTGGAAATACAACAAAACCTAGAATTTACTCTTAATGGCATTCAGAAATGCTATGGTTTCTGAATTGAACTAAAACTGTGAAAAATGAGCTATTACAGCAGGTCTGAAATGCTGTAGTTGAACTTATAGGCTAATATTGAACTCAGGTCTCTTTTAGCATTCTCTGGAAATGCCATAGTGGTCTGCAATCTTTGCTGAAATCAAATAAAACCTTTGTTTTGAAATCTGAACTACCGCAGCACTTCTGAAATGCTATCTTTTCTGTTTTGAACTATAATTCAACTAAAAAACTGAGTTTAAACAGCAGTTTTAAATGATATCTTTGCTGAATCAAAGTATTTTCAAGTATAACTAGTAACAGCTTTTTCTATATGCTGTGAAATGCTGAAATTGTAATAATTATGGTTTTTGACTTAGCAAACGAACTCAGAATGGTTTGGAACTTTGAAAATTGAATACTGGACTGAAAGTATAATAATTACACTTTTAAAATTATTTTAATTGAATTAAATCGTTGAAAATTATATCATTTAAAGAGTGGGTTGAATCGAAATGAATGAACGTTATCTTTGAATTTAAAGGATTTTAAAGATACGATATTTTGATATATTAAATGATTGAAATGTGGTTTCGAAAAGATATGATATTTTGGTATATTAAAATGATTTGAAACGAAGTTTTGAAAGATATGACATTTTGATATTAAAATGTTTTGATAATAAAAATGGTTAAAAATGACTTGATATTTACTTTGATAAATATTTGAATTGAAAGATATGGTATGATGATATATTTGAAATGGTTTGGAAATGATTTAATCTTTATTTTTGATAAAGATTTGGGTTGGAATGATATTTTATTTTGAAGTATAAAATATGTTTTAAAGTTATAACTACGGGTTATAATAACGATTGGTTGTTAAAGAGACCGGGATCGGATATTGTCTTATAGCCGGACAATACCGAAAAACACTTTAACAACTGTGTACGCGGTGGAGATTCCAGAATGAAGTAGGATGGTGGCGACGTTCTCGAGGTATATTACATGGACCCAACTCCCGTGAGTTGGCATATATGACTAAAACAGGAGCTATACCGGGCTACACAAAGGGTCGCACCCTTTCATCGAGCATGCTCCATCGGAAACCATTCTATTACTGTTGTGATTCGATTCGGTGGCGCCACTTTGATTCGGGGGTATTGTTCGAGGTGGGCGGAAGCTGCTGGCTTGCCATCACCACCGGTCCGGGAGTGCAAACGGTGTATCCACCCTGGCATTTCCTTGCGTGCCGTGTCATATCCTTATATCGAGCCCACTACGATTTTGGTTTTAAAGATCCGACCGCGTTAAGGTTCACCATCCCCTTAACGCTATTTTCTATATGATTATACTTTACTGATTAGACACTACCGTATATAGCGTATATTACTACATAGTAAATAGTTTAACGGATCCTTAGAGGATGGGAGGTCCCAAGAATCCTTTAAGTTACTGATGCATTTTGTTACTGTTCACTTGAGTTGATTTATAGTTTATAAGTATTTATGTCCTGAGTCGAGTGCTTTGTGTTTTGCTTTACGCTCGAGTCAGATTGATTGAGTTAGCATTCAAGATTCACCTTCGGCGTTGGAGCTTTCCTTGAAGATCCAGCCATCTATTTTGTTTCAGTATCCAGTGGTTTAGTGATGTATCTGATTTGTACCTGATGTATCCTATTACTCTTCTATTGTAACTTATTCAACTCTGATGTATCTTATATTTTATATAGTAGCTTCATGAACTACTATTTCTTTTTCTTCCGCTGCATTTTTATATACTCTGTGTCTGTGATCTGTGATTTTTATTTACTGTATATTCTGAGGTTTGCCAAAAAATTTTTTACAACGCGGTATTTTGTGCAATTCAATCCCGGCATGAGTGTCTACCTATGCACTTATAATGGATGCGAATGGTTGAAAATACCTGGTTGTTACATCTAGAAAGTGGAAATCCAAATCTATGAATAACGCAGGCTGACCCGAGCGTAAATAAAAATACAAACACTCTTGTCAGGACATACATACTTATACAATGTAAACCAACTCAAGTGAACTGTAGTAAAGGTACAAGTAACTTAGAAGATGCTTGGAAGCGCCTATCCTCTAAGGATCAGTTAAACTATTTACTATGTAGTATATTGCGCTATATACAGTAGTGTCTAATTAGTAAAGTATAGTCATATAGAAAATAGCGTTAAGGGGATGGTGAACCTTAACGCGGTCGGATCTTTAAAACCAAAATCGTAGTGGGCTCGCTATAAGGAGATGACACGGCACGCGAGGCAATGCCAGGGTGGATACACTGTTTGCACTCCCGGACCGGTGGTAACGGCAAGCTAGTAGCTTCCACCCACCTCGAACAATACCCCCGAATCAAAGTGGCGCCACATATCGAATCACAAAAGTAATAGAATGGTTTCCGACGGAGCATGCTCGATGAAAGGGTGCGACTCTTTGTGTAGCTCGGTATAGCTCCTGTCTTAGTCATTTATGCCAACTCACGGGAGTTGGGTCCACGTAATATACCCCGAGAACGTCGCCACCATCCTACTTCATTCTGGAATCTCCACCGCATACACAGTTGTTAAAGTGGTTTTCGGTATTGGCCGGCTATAAGACAATATCCGATCCCGGTCTCTTTAACAACCAATCATTATTATAACCCGTAGTTATAACTTTTAAAACAATATTTTATACTTCAAAATAAAATATCATTTCAACCCAAATCTTTATCAAAATAAAGATTAAATCATTTCCAAACCATTTCAATATATCATGATACCATATCTTTCAATACAAATATTTATCAAAATAAATATCAAGTCATTTCTAACCATTTCAATATATTAAATTATCATATCATTTCAAAACTTCCTTTCAAAACATTTTAATATATCAAAATATCATAACTTTTCAAAGCTTCATTTTCAAAATATCATATCCTTCAAAACTTCCTTTCAAATCATTTTAATATCAAAATGTCATATCTTTCAAAACTTCGTTTCAAATCATTTTAATATATCAAAATATCATATCTTTTCAAAACCACATTTCAAATCATTTTAATATACCAAAATATCATATCTTTCAACACCACATTTCAATCATTTTAATATATCAAATAGTTATATTTCAAAACAAATTACTTCATTTTAAATCATAAAGATGAAGTTATTACATTTAATAATTAAATTATTAAATTCCAAAAATTTAAAATTTTCAATGTTCATTTATGTACTTAAATTTATTAAAACAATGAAAATTCAAATTTCGCAGCATTTGGAAAATGCTACAGAAAGTTACATTCAAAACAATTCAATTTAACAAAAGATAGCATTTAAAATGCTGTTAATTAACTTCAAATATTCAATAGAATTTCACCAACACTTATTTTTTTTATTTAAATCATTTTTAACTTATAAAATCATACATTTTCACATTTATAAGCATCATTTAATTTTCCTTAAATTCATGATTTTATAAAGTTAAGTTTCCTTTCAAAAATCAATATTTATTAATAATTCACTTATTAAATTTCAACATTCTTTAAATGCATTATATTAAATTTCAACTTAACATTTAAGTTCAAATTCTCAAATATAACCTAGTTTTATTTTTATTTACTTAACTAAAAATTCACTTTTAAGTCAATTTCATAAATTTTCAATTTTAGTTATATTTCAAAATTTCAACTTAAATATTCATTCATTTCACATTTCAACTTATTTAAAAATCATTAATATGATAAAAATCACTTTAAATTCATTTAAATTCAAATTATCATAAATTTATCATAATTTCATATTCAATTTAATTTCCAATTATAATTAAATCAAATTTTCCAAAATAACTTACATTCAAAAATTTCTAACTTTTCATTAATTCATTTCACTTGCAATTATTCAGAAAATCAATAATATTTTACAAAAATCCTTTTTAATTTGATTTAAATCAAAATACTTTAATATTTACATTTCTAAAATAATTTTAAATTTTTTAGAAAAAACATATATTAACTACGGGTCTGTATATAATTTTCTACACTAGGAAAAGTGATACGGGTAATATATCATTTCAACCCGTAATTTACAAAAAAAATCCAGGTTTTATCATTTCAAACCCGCACTCCCAAGTAAATGAAATAAATTGATAATCATTCAGGCCTATCATTTCAGCCCATAACAATTTTCCCTTATTCTAAAGTCCGTTCGGGCATGTATCATTTCAATCCATAGTGATTTCTAATTTACAAGGAACTTGCAGTGTGATAAACTGATAAAATATACATAATAGCATTGAATAACAATAACATATGATATAACAGGTGTAATAACAGGTGTGAACATCATATGATAATAATATAAGCAGTTATAACATGTTAATATAGTTTTACAGATTCACAGGGTGTCAATTTACTACTTATATAAGTACATAATGTCTGGTGAGAAATACTCACTTATTTGAGCTGGAGATTGCGATATAAATGACACAAACTGAGATCTTCAAAAGCACGATGGCACGACAAAGATTTGATATTGAGAGAGCCAAAGATAATTGCCTTGTTAACATTTACACAAAACAATGCAACATATAAGTTACAAAACAATGTAACACTTGAACAACACTAGAAATCAATGTCCAGAACAAAGTCAAATGCTTTGCACTTGTTCTCAACTTCACATGGATCAGTTATGGATGGGTTAAGCTCAGCTATGTCATGGATTAAGGTCTGGTTTGGGTGCAATGTGGTAGGCCTACATGGGTTTAAAGGATATGAAGATATAGGTGCAACACTTTACAAAACAAAGCAAATATCATCACATCTTCGCTCCTATTGGGCTCGGCCACATGCTCTATTGTCATGGCCTGATTTCCAGAGGGTGGTGGGTGATGTGACAGAGTGTGGAGGTTAGGTCATAGGTGGTGGTGGTGGTGGTAGTGGCGGCAAATGGTGGTAGAAGGAGGAGGTGACAATTCTAGGCCATAAGTGATAGTTTGTGATGGGTTTTGGTGGATTTTGTAGTGGTCCTTGCCATGGATGGTATCGACCTGAAATGGAGAGGTAGTAGGATGGGTGATGGTCAGAGGAAAGGGGTGGTAGAGGTCAGGTCAGATTTTGTTGAGGAGGGGCCAAGCTATGAAGGTGAGAACAAGCACAAAATTCAAAATAGAGAAGTAGAAAAACAAAGGAAGAAGAAGAATTTTTTTACCTCAACTCCTTCAAGCCATGGCTGTATTTTTTTTTTATATGAGAAATGGATCTGAGATCCACGTGAAAAATGAAGGGGAAAGTCGCGGCTAAAAGAGAATAAAACAAAAAAAACGGTCAAAGAGTAAATGAGAAGAAAACTGCAAAAGAAACGACTTACGTTTCAAACTTTTAAGACCCTTCTAATTTCCTTAATTTTGTTTATATAACTTTATATTTCTGGAAATAATAATGATCCCAGATAAAATTTGGAAAATTTATCAAAATATAAAAATCTATATAATATTTATTAATTATATAAAGTTAAATTAAGAAAAATAGCTAAAAATAGTGAACTAAACTAGAAAATTTGAAATTAAATGAAATATATTTTAGAAAATTCATATGAGCTTGTAATATATTTTTAAACATAATTAATAATATAAAATAAAAGTACATTCACAAAATAAATATATAAAATTAAATTTAAATATAATTTTAATGAAGAAAACAGCAGAAAATAAGAAAACAGCCTTTAAAAAAAAAGAAATCAACACAGTAAACTTTGGAAAAATTATAACATCACAAAAAAAATATTTAAAATAGAATATATATCTAACATGTCATATAACACATATTAGAACATGATTTGACAATTAAAATATAATTTATAAAATTTAACATAAAGAAAATTGTTAAATAATTCATTGTACACACAATATTGAAACCAATATAACTTTCACAATTTAAATCCGTTTTCAACGAAACGAAAAGTAGTATTCATGTTATAAAATATATTTTCATAAAAAAAAATTAAGATTTCAAACTTTTAAATTTTTGAGTTAAAAATCAAAATTTGACTATTTTGACCAAAATCATCATTTCAGTAAAATATTCAACTTACACAAGTTTGAAATTTATAATACACATAATAATCAACATTTATATTTTTAAAATGAAATGTTTGAAATAAAACAAGTTTAAAATATTTTAAAAATAAAATAAAGTCAAATTTAAATTATATGCAAAATCTAGGGTTGTTACACTCTCCCCCACTCAAAACTTTTCGTCCCCGAAAAGGAATGAAGTATGGGAATACACAGAAAGATAGAATGAAATAGGATTAAGACAACATGACAAGGAGATTGAAATTATACCTGATAACTGTTGTTATAGGTAAGTTTGACAAGGTGGAGATGATCTTTCCAAGATCCTCCAGAACCAAGAACACAAGCATGAAAAAGGTGGATTCAAAATGAGTACCAAAGATTATAGTAGATTTCTGAACAGAAAGATTATAGAAAGGTGCCTATACCAGTCTGTAGCAAGATAAGGAAAATGAGGACAACTAAAAGATAGTTTGAAAACCAAAATAAGGAAATAAATTTTAATCATAATGCTTTGAAATCATAATACTTTGAAATCATAACCATTTAGAGATGTTATCATTTGGAAATCATACTACTAAAAATCATAACACTTTTAAAATAATCTTCATTTAAAACATTTTAAATTCAAGGTCAAATAATATTCATTTCAAAATTGTAACATTTCTAAGTTCATTCATTCAATTATAAAATTTCCAAAACATTGTATTTTCAAAAACAGCAGTACTTTTAAAGTACTACGATAGATATATTAGTATTTCAATCAGTTCAATTTCAAAAATATTCATTTGGATATCATTTACTTATGATTTATTAAAAACAAAATTTTATGAATGGAATATCCAAATAAACTATACTTCATTTATTAAGCCAAAACTTCATTATTTTACCTAACACTTAATTTAACAAATAATCTAACACTTTATTTAAAATACCCATTTCATAAATAAGATATTCCTTCAATAAGTTACACATGAAATTTCCATTTGGAAACCAAATTCTTAATTATCTAATTTTAGTGATATTAAATATATTTTTCTATTTAAGCCATAATTATTTATTTTTCAAGATATATTTATTACATAAATAAAATATTTATCATAGCAAATATAACAATCAAATTTCTTTACAAATTTATTCATTTATACATCAATTAAACTATGATTCCAAGTTAAATAAACTTTATTACAAAATGTCCCATTAAAATGTAATTTATTTTTCTTTCTATTCAAATATACATTATTCATTATACAACATATTCATTCCAAGAATTAACCTTTATTAAAATTTCTAGGTTAGATTTAAGGTTCTATATTACATCAAATTTGATTATTAATTTATTTAAATAAAACTCTTTAAATTCCTCTTTTTCTCTATTTGCCTTTATTAATCTTTTATAACTAAAATTTAAGTGTATAACATTTATTATAACCACTCAAATTTTATTTATAAAATCCTTTTTATATTGTACATTATCCAGTTACATATTCATCTTCTGAAAATTAAGGTAAGTTATATTGTAATGAAATTGTGTATTATACGAATAAAACTTTCTAAATTCAATCATCTCAAGTTTGAATTATTTGTTCAAAAATTTTGATTTTTTTTTATAATTGAAATTATTCTTCAAACTAAAATTTAAGAACTAAATTTCCGATTACCTTCAAACCATTTGAAGATAAGTAATTTTATATACATAATATGTCAAATCAATTTTAAATCATATATCTATATAAATCAAATCATATTATAGAAATTCAAATCAATTAAATTCCCAAAAAAAAGCTGTAGCAAGACTACAGAACAGTCTCTTCACTTCAAAACTCGAAAATGAACGTCGATGATGCTGCAGTCATCACCGAAGTTATTTTCCAACGACAAAGAGAAGAGCACTAATTTTAAACTTTAAGATTCCCTGGAAACAAATTTCTATTCGAAAATACTTTAAATAATATATCCTTTTAAAATTTTGAACACAAGGTTTGAAACCATTGGAAATTAAATTCTCAAATTCTTGATTTAAATTCATTTCAATTCCCAAATCAATTTATAAACAACTATTTATAATTCATTTATAGAACTATAAATGATAAATCAAGTATTATCATTTCAAATGATTAGTTTAAATCAATTTATTAAGTTCCATAAATTTACGTATATCAAAATTTATTTCATTAACCAAAATTTTTAAAATAATATTGTGTCAGTTTGTTCTGTCAAAGTGTTTTAGAAATCCTATCGATAGTGTTGATCAGACGAATCGATCGGAAACCCAAATCAACATCAACAACTCAAACAACACAATATATAAAACAAAACATAGATATACAAGTACAATTTAAAATGTTTGGAAGAATAGATTGGAAACAAAAGACAAGATGATTAAATAACAGAGTAGGGAGGTGGATAAGCTTAAATAAATCGCGGGCAACCTTAACTGGGTCAACTGTGACTTAAATAATAAGATCTATGTGGATTTTGTAGGGTAAATCTACATTCGATCTCAATAGATAAAGTTTGGAATAACAAAAGATATTAGCATCTAAACCAAGGATAAATATAAATCTCTGATGAATCGATGCTAATTGTAAAGGAATTTTCTCCTTTTTTTCAATTCAATTTGAAATTGGCGTGACCACCGACTCACTAGAAAGATCATTCGAAGCGGAGTTATGGAATACTCCAGAGTCAAAAGAAGATGAATAGTGAGGGATACGAATGGATTTTGGAACCATAGGGAACGTTCCAAAATTCAAAGGAATCGAGTCAAAAGGGAGAGATTCAAACTCGAATGAAAGTGATTCTGTAAATACATTCACTCCATATGCTGAGTTTTGCCTAGAGCTACCAAAGCTCTTATACCAACTGTAACAACCAGGTATTTTCAACCATTCGCATCCATTATAAGTGTATAGGTAGACACTCATGCCGGAATTGAATTGTTCAAAATACCGCGTTGTAAATAAAAATTTAGCAAATCTCAGAATATACAGTAAATAAAAATCACAGATCACAGACATAGAGTAATAATAATGCAACGGAAGTAAAAGAGATAGTAGTTCATGAAGCTACTATATAAATATATCAGAGTTACATAAGATACAACAGAAGAAATAACGTACAAAGGAAGTCTCACTACATAGAAGTCTACTAATACAAGAGCTGAAAGGAACAACAGACTGCAAAAGATAAAACTTGACAAGTAGATAATCTCCAGCGATTCCAATCTCCAGAAAGTGGAAATCCAAATCTATGAATAACTCAGGCTGACCCGAGCGTAAATAAAAATACAAACACTCGAGTCAGGACATACATACTTATACAATGTAAACCAACTCAAGTGAACTGTAGTAAAGGTACAAGTAACTTAGAAGATGCTTGCGACCGCCCATCCTCTAAGGATCCGTTAAACTATTTACTATGTAGTATATTGTGCTATATACAGTAGTGTCTAATCAGTAAAGTATAATCATAAAGAAAATAGCGTTAAGGGGATGGTGAACCTTAAAGCGGTCAGATCTTTAAAACCAAAATCGTAGTGGGCTCGCTATAAGGAGATGACATGGCACGCGAGGCAATGCCAGGGTGGATACACCGTTTGCACTCTCGGACCGGTGGTGACGGCAAGCCAGAAGCTTCCGCCCACCTCGAACAATACCCTCGAATCAAACTGGCGCCACATATCGAATCACAAAAGTAATAGAATGGTTTTCGATGGAGCATGCTCGATGAAAGGGTGCGACCCTTTGTGTAGCCCGGTATAGCTCCTGTTTTAGTTATTTATGCCAACTCACGGGAGTTGTGTCCACGTAATATACCTCGAGAACGTCGCCACCATCCTACTTCATTTTGAAATCTCCACCACGTACAAAGTTGTTAAAGTGGTTTTCGGTATTGGCCGGCTATAAGACAATATCTGATCCCGGTCTCTTTAACAACCAATCGTTATTATAACCCGTAGTTATAACTTTTAAAACAATATTTTATACTTCAAAATAAAATATCATTTCAACCCAAATCTTTATTAAAATAAATATTAAATCATTTCCAAAACATTTCAATATATCATCATACCATATCTTTCAATACAAATATTTATCAAAATAAATTTCAAGTCATTTCTAACCATTTCAATATATTAAATTATCATATCCTTTCAAAACTTCCTTTCAAAACATTTTAATATATCAAAATATCATAACTTTTCAAAGCTTCATTTCCAAAATATCATATCCTTCAGAACTTCCTTTCAAATCATTTTAATATCAAAATGTCATATCTTTCAAAACTTCGTTTCAAATCATTTTAATATATCAAAATATCATATCTTTTCAAAACCACATTTCAAATCATTTTAATATACCAAAATATCATATCTTTCAACACCACATTTCAATCATTTTAATATATCAAATAGTTATATTTCAAAACAAATTACTTCATTTTAAATCATAAAGATGAAGTTATTACATTTAATAATTAAATTATTAAATTCCAAAAATTTAAACTTTTCAATGTTCATTTATGTACTTAAATTTATTAAAACAATGAAAATTCAAGTTTCGCAGCATTTGAAAAATGCTACATAAAGTTACATTCAAAACAATTCAAATTAACAAAAGATAGCATTTAAAATGCTGTTAATTAACTTCAAATATTCAATAGAATTTCACCAACACTTATTTTTTTTTTAAATCATTTTTAACTTATAAAATCATACATTTTCACATTTTTAAGCATCATTTAATATTCCTTAAATTCATGATTTTATAAAGTTAAGTTTCCTTCCAAAAATCAATATTTATTAATAATTCACTTATTAAATTTCAACATTCTTTAAATGCATTATATTAAATTTCAACTTAACACTTAAGTTCAAATTCTCAAATATAACTTAGTTTATTTTTATTTACTTAACTAAAAATTCACTTTTAAGTCAATTTCATAAATTTTCAATTTTAGTTATATTTCAAAATTTCAACTTAAATATTCATTCATTTCACATTTCAACTTTATTAAAAATCATTAATATGATAAAAACCACTTTAAATTCATTTAAATTAAAATTATCATAAATTTATCATAATTTCGTATTCAATTTAATTTCCAATTATAATTAAATCAAATTTTCCAAAATAACTTACATTCAAAATTTTCTAACTTTTCATTAATTCATTTCACTTGCAATTATTCAGAAAATCAATAATATTTTACAAAAATCCTTTTTAATTTGATTTAAATCAAAATATTTTAATATTGACATTTCTAAAATAATTTTAAAATTTTTAGAAAAAACATATATTAACTACGGGTCTGTATATAATTTTCTACACTAGGAAAAGTGATACGGGTAATATATCATTTCAACCCGTAGTTTACAAAAAAAATCTGGGTTTTATCATTTCAAACCCGCAGTCCCAAGTAAATGAAATAAATTGATAATCATTCAGGCCTATCATTTCAGCCCATAACAATTTTCCCTTATTCTAAAGTCCGTTCGGGCATGTATCATTTCAACCCATAGTGGTTTCTAATTTACAGGGAACTTGCAGTATGATAAACTGATAAAATATACAGAATAGCATGAAATAACAGTAACATATGATATAACAGGTGTAATAACAGGTGTGAACATCATATGATAATAATATAAGCAGTTATGACGTGTTAATATAGTTCTACAGATTCATAGGGTGTCAATACTACTTATATAAGTACATAATGTCTGGTGAGAAATACTCACTTGTTTGAGCTGGAGATTGCGATATAAATGACACAAACTGAGATCTTCAAAAGCACGATGGCACGACAAAGATTTGATATTGAGAGAGCCAAAGATAATTGCCTTGTTAACATTTACACAAAACAATGCAACATATAAGTTACAAAACAATGTAACACTTGAACAACACTAGAAATCAATGTCCAGAACAAAGTCAAATGATTTGCACTTGTTCTCAACTTCACATGGATCAGTTATGGATGGGTTAAGCTCAGCTATGCCATGGATTAAGGTCTGGTTTGGGTGCAAAGTGGTAGGCCTACATGGGTTTAAAGGAGATGAAGATGTAGGTGCAACACTTTACAAAACAAAGAAAATATCATCACATCTTGGCTCCTATTGGGCTCGGCCTCATGCTCTATGGTCATGGCCTGATTTCCAGAAGGTGGTGGGTGATGTGACAAAGGGTGGAGGTTAGGTCATTGGTGGTGGTGGTGGTGGTAGTGGCGGCAAATGGTGGTAGAAGGAGGAGGTGACAATTCTAGGCTATAAGTGATAGTTTGTGATGGATTTTGGTGGATTTTGTGGTGGTCCTTGCCCTGGATGGTCTCGACCTAAAATGTAGAGGTTGTAGGATGGGTGGTGGTCAGAGGAAAGGGGTGGTAGATGTCAGGTCAGATCTGGTTGAGGAGGGGCCAAGCTATGAAGGTGAGAACAAGCACAAAATTCAAAATAGAGAAGTAGAAAAACAAAGGAAGAAGAAGAAATTTTTTACCTCAACTCCTTCATGCCTTGGCCGTATTTTTTTTTTTAGATGAGAAATGGATCTGAGATCCACGTGAAAAATGAAGGGGAAAGTCGCGGCTAAAAGAGAATAAAACAAAAAAAACGGTCAAAGAGTAAATGAGAAGAAAACTGCAAAAGAAACGACTTACGTTTCAAACTTTTAAGACCCTTCTAATTTCCTTAATTTTGTTTATATAACTTTATATTTCTGGAAATAATAATGATCCCAGATAAAATTTGGAAAATTTATCAAAATATAAAAATCTATATAATATTTATTAATTATATAAAGTTAAATTAAGAAAAATAGCTAAAAATAGTGAACTAGACTAGAAAATTTGAAATTAAATGAAATATATTTTAGAAAATTCATATGAGCTTGTAATATATTTTTAAACATAATTAATAATATAAAATAAAAGTACATTCACAAAATAAACATATAAAATTAAATTTAAATATAATTTTAATGAAGAAAACGACAGAAAATAAGAAAACAACCTTTAAAAAAAAAGAAATCAACACAGTAAACTTTGGAAAAATTATAACATCACAAAAAAAATGTATTTAAAATAGAATATATATCTGACATGTCATATAACACATATTAGAACAAGATTTGACAATTAAAATATAATTTACAAAATTTAAGATAAAGAAAATTGTTAAATAATTCATTGTACACACAATATTGAAACCAGTATAACTTTCACAATTTAAATCCATTTTCAACGAAATGAAAAGTATTATTCATGTTATAAAATCTATTTTCATAAAAAAATGTAAAATTTATGATTTCAAACTTTTAAATTTTTTAGTTAAAAATCAACATTTGACTATTTTGACCAAAATCAACATTTCAGGAAAATATTCAACTTACACAAGTTTGAAATTTATAATACACATAATAATCAACATTTATATTTTCAAAATGAAATGTTTGAAATAAAACAAGTTTAAAATAATTTAAAAATAAAATAAAGTCAAATTTAAATTATATGCAAAATCTAGGGCTGTTACAATTACGTGTTAAGGGCTATATGGGTAACCCCTTAATGCTAAGGAAAAAGTAAGTTTATTTTACAAGTAGACACTATTATAATAGCGCAATATACTACATAATAAATAGTTTAACGGATCCTTAGGAGATGTAAATCCCGAGCATCTCTTGAGTTACTGTACTCATATTTACTTCTGTTAATTAAACTCACATAAGATCTTTTAGTTCTGACTCGAGTGTTTTTGTCTTTTCAAATTCGCTCGAGTCAGTCCGAGCGTTTCAGGATTTGAAGTTTTAGCTCTGGAGGACGAAGACGAAGATTTGTAGTATTACTATCTACTATTTTATTCCACTACAATGTATTCCGCTGCATTGATATTATTGGTATGTGAACTCTGATATTTAATTGTATAAAGAAGAATCAAATGTTTTGTAAACAGTTTTATAAACTGTATATTTTATTATTATATTTTATCCTTCCGCTGTGAGATTCTATTTTGTTTTATTTCATCTCTGTTTTTCTTATTTACCCCATAACAATCCGCCCTTCCGTATGGTTTGAATCGGCATGTGTGTCGATTTGAAGCGTGCGAAAAGGCGGGATGTTACAGAAATATATTTCAATTCAATTAATTTCGTTAATCCCAAATCAACTCAAATTTACACCTATTTAAAGTTTTATTAGCATATAAAATAAAATAAAAAATTTAAACACATCAACCAAGGTAACTGGGACCACCGCTACATAAAATAAAAGATGAACCATGATTCCAAATTTAAATCAAAGTCGGCGTTTTTCTCAGTGCACGATCATGAACATAAAATATTTAATTTATTCTAAATTTTATGATTAGCATTATATCTCTATACTATCAAAGACTACTATTTAACGACCGTAAAATGTTGCTTTAATATTCAATTTTTCTCTTTTATAAAATTACGCTTACTTTAAAAGCAATAACATTCATTTTGTTTTCATTAAAACATCCTTTTTATTTTAACAATAACGTATGCTTCTTTCATTAAATCCATTAATTACAATTAATGTATTTTTTTTTGCCTTTTTAATATTGAAAGATTCCAAATCGACATAATTGTAATTAATTTCAAAATTACACTTTAAAGCGGATCCTAACAAACGTACATTTCTTTCATTAAACATCAATAATTTCAGTTAAATTCTCTTTCCCTTTTATTCAAAGATTCCAAGTTAAATTAACGGCAATAAATTTCAACATTAGAATTTAAGACGGAACATAATTAATGGGTATATAATTAAAACAATTGAAATCTTTTTACAGTAACCTAAATAGATTTATAGAATTGTTGTTTACACATAAGATAATTAAAACAATTGGATTCTTTTTACAGTAACTTAAATACATTCGTACAATTGTTGTTTACGTATAAGAGTTATAAATTAACTTGCTTAAATAGTATCAATGACATACAAACAACAAAATTTATATTTATTATTTTATTATTAATGATAATTTCACCAACTTCAATAGTTTAAATTCGATTAAATTTAGTAGAGTTCTTAATTAAATACAGTTTCAATTAATTCAACTTTATCTTCTCAATTCCTGAATCGTTTAACTAATTAAGTCTTATTAAATTAAAATGTATACTTCTTTCCTTTTATGTAAAATCCAATTATACTAAATTTTATTAACAAATTAATTTCAATGGGTTGATATGTAAGATGAGCGAAAATCAAGACTAAAATTTAAATAAGTCTGAATACATAATTATACATTTATTGTTTACAAATAGATTAGAAGTTAATTTACAAATAAAACCCAATTCTAGTTAATTATAAATTGATTTCGTGCTTTACATAATATTAAATCTATCTAATTAAACTTATATTAAACCATACGTTTGAAATCACATGAAATAGTTGTCACTTTATTAAATCAAAATCAGATGTTATAATTTAAAGTAAATTTTATTTAAAATCATAAATTTTTAATTTCTTACTGTATTAAATTCTAAAATTTGAATTTTCTTCTTTTCGAAAAATACGGGTCGTTACACTCTCCCCCACTCAAAACGTTTCGTCCCCGAAAAGGAAGGAGGTAGGAGAATAGAACAACCAGAAATAAAAGTAAATTGAAAGTTAAAATTAACAATTAATTTGAAACTATATAAATTTTACTTGAAATATTCATACTTTTCAAAATCTATTTGTAAAATTTTCTGCTTCCTCTACAAATATCATTTATATGTCTAAATAACACCTTTATAAATATATGAATACTATTTGAAAATAATAATTTGCATCATTACTTATATTTACAAAGAAGCTATTGAAAACATTAATCCATAATTCATAAGTTTATAAATTTTATCTCAAGATACTTTTCAAATATTATTAATAAATCAATAATCATTTACTTTAAATATGTTTTATTTAATTAATAACTTCTAACAATTTATAACACTAAAATTTTCTATTAAACAATGTAGTATATAAATAAACAATATTTAAAAAGGATATAGTCAATAATGAAAAGAAGGTAGATTCGAAAAAATAGAATATAGGTGAATAAATAAACTAAGCAGATAAGGTAGATTCAAAAGAATAGTATCGGGCATGAATAGTTAATCCAATACAAAATTTCTTTGTCGGAAATACCTTTATAATAAAATACCATTATATCGAAACAAATTTTCCTTTCGAAAATACTTCTATAACTTGATGTTTCAATAAGTTTATCCTCGTTCTTGCACACTCTGGCCATGCGTTGATCAGGCGCAAAGCTAGAATTCTCCAAGTCCTTAGTAGACCTGTTTCAACACCTAGTGAAAATACTTGAAAAACCTTCAAAACCGATATGGAAAGTACAATCCAAACAAATCACCTGGATCACAGGATACATTACAATGGTTGCGCCTGGATCCCACAGGAAACATCCGTACCCTTTAAGCATTCACTGCCTTGCGAATTACGCCATGATAACCAAAACTATGGACCGTAGGATACATAACAATAGTTACGCCTGGATCCCCCAGGAAACATCGCCCTTTAAGCAATCTCTGCCTTGCGGATTTCGCCACCACAACAAACTGTAGACCGCAGGATACATAACAATGGTTACGCTTGGATCCCCTAGGAAACATCCATACCCTTTAAGCAATCTCTGCCTTGCGGATTACGCTACCCAAAAAAATGACCATGGGTTACGCCATGGTAGGACACTCGAGTATCACATCCAAAAACCAAAATTAGAGAGAATAATATCGATAGAATGAATCCACAATGTGGCCACAAAGCGGAAATCAAGCAGAAGGCACTTTCCATATCATTACTTCAAAAATATATATCATATAGTACCTTTCAAATCCATTTCAAATATCATACGTATATAAAGTCCATTATATATAAGATTTCATTTCAAAATTGAATACTTTCCAAAATCAATAGCATATCAAATCACACCTATATAGACTTCGATATTATAAGATTTCACTTTTCAAACTGAGTACCTTTCCAAATCAATAGTTTTCAAATCAACTTCATACTTATATAAATCAATTTTATATAAGTTTGATAACTCCCAAATCAAGTATTTAGTAAAACAAGGTTCTCAATTTTAATTTCTTTCAATATCGTTTCGGTTTCAAAATCATATATGATTTCACCAAATTATTTGTAACGACCCAACTTCCAAACTCCAGGAAGTCGCATCGTTAAGAAGAAAGAAAGGGATAGAAAAAGAGAAAAGAAAGGAAAGAAAGAAACAGACAACATCAGAATCTCACAGCGGAACGAATAAATTATATTATATCACATAATACTTTACATAGTATCATATACATCAGAGTTTTACAGCCAATACAACACAAACTAGATAGTTATAAACATCTGTCTAGCGATTACAATTCAAGTATATCAGAGAAAAACAGATACAACTCAAACACAGCGGAACCACTATATATATCTACACGCTGAAGCCTCCTGCTCCATTATCTCCTCCAGACTCGTCAAAGCAATCCTGAATCACTTGACTACTCATACGTAATATGAGTACCAAAGAGTTTAATAAAACAGAAAATAAACACTCAGGTCAGACAAGGGTCTGGTGTGAGTAAACGGTTTAAAAGTTGCTTATCTCTTTGAAAATCCTTTGAAAACAAAAGGTATCCCGTAAGACTTCCCACACATAAACATGGAAAAGTTTTTACCTTGCGCTAACCAAAACATTTGATAGGAAATCTAGTGATATTATAATAGTGTCTAGGGTTTTCAAAATAAAATACAGAAATAGCTGGAATGCTTACATCTCACGTTCCAACATAGTTGGGCACAATCAAAACCGTACAGGCACTTATTGGATTTTGGATTCCATCAATGGCAGGGCTACTGGGGTACCGCCCGTCACAGTACGTGGCCTAGATCACCGTACCGAGGAGTACTCCCACTCCCCTGCAACACAAGGCCGGACCCATTCCTTACTGAATAGTTCCGAACAAGACAACCCCGACAGTTGGAGCTCACAACCGTCCACACAGCCGAAATAAAAGGGACCTCTAGACAGGGGTAAATCTCACTCTCAAGTGGGGGCTACCCACGAAGCCTTGCTGCACCTCCCCTGTTTTAGCCATTCCCGGTTGATGAGGCTTGAGGTTACGATTACCTTTATAGAACACATCTATCTTAGAATGCTCATCGTCCACCTGACGTTGTTCTGAAAGCATTCAATCCATACAAGTTTGTTTCGGGTTCGAATGAAACCGAAGGCATTATCTCGTTACATTCGTATTGGAATCACCCTCAGAGTTAACGACGATAACCCTTGCACTCTAAACCACCATCTCGAATCTATAAGTACTATTCCGTCAAACACATTACGGAATCACCCACAGAGTTATACTGACTTATAGTTCTTACACCTCGAGTCTTCACTTGCTCCACTTAGATTCACGACCTAACGTTATTTGGAATCGATGTGGTTTTCGGATATCCAAATATGGAAACCCGATCCCGGTCTCACCGAAACCAAACGCCATCTTAATGTCCAAGTTATACTTAAGGGTTTTAAACAATTAACTCATTTTATTTTTATCTATTTCACACAGATAGATAAACTACATATATCATAACAGATAACCCATAACATTATCACAACAGATAATCATCACAACAGTTAGTCATCACAACCAAAATAATCCATCATACTATAACTAAGCATCCATATCCTATAGATACTACTCATCTCAATTCTGAGATCACAACAATCCAAAGGTATATCAATATCATCCATAAGCAATGATATATTATCCATCAATTACAATTAATTTAAAATGAATTAAATTAATTACTTCTATCTCTAATTAATTTAAAATAAAATAAATTAATTATTCATCTATAAATCCTGCTTATAAACCTATTGATTAATCAACCTTGTTAATTAATCATTCATTAAGTATTTAACTTGATTAAACATCTATGATTAATCACCCACTAATTACAATAAGTAATTAGTCTTAAATTAATTTTATAAAATAAATTAACCTTAATCATAAGTAATTAACATTTAATTACTTCATTCATTAATTAGCTATAATTTATTACATTTATCCTTAATTAATCTCAATTAATTAATTACTTAATTAATTAATTATTGCTTAATTAAACAATCCTTAATTACATCATTAGTTATAATATTTAATGATCTCTATTTAATATTTAAATTAATTATTCAATTAAACATTAATTACATTTAGTAAATAATCTAATCATTAATCACCTTGATTAATACTTAAATCCAGTAATTAGCTACTCTTAATTACTAATTAATTAATTATCCAATAATTAATTACCTATATTAATTAATCCTTGATTAATTACAAAAGTAATTATCCAAATTACTTAATTAAAATAAACACCTTTCCTTAATTACATTCCAGTAATTATCAATTAAAACTTCTCTAAAAAATCCTACTCCATAAATTACATTAAGTAATTATTATCATTAAATTATGAAATTATTACTTAAATTAATTAAACTAAATTAATTAATTTAACAAAGCACATTATCAGAATTAATTACAATAGGTAACTAATCCCTTAATTATTTTTATAAAGTAATTATACTTATCAAATTACAATCGATTATCTTCAATTAATTAATCTAATTAATTAATCAAAATTAATCACATTAATTAATTATTTAATTATCCTTAGATAATTATCTTATTTAATTAACAACATTTTCATTAATTCCTTACTTAAGAAAATCACCTTAGATTGATTATTCATTAATCATCTTTAATTATAAATTAATCCAAAACATTAATTAAAATTAATTTAATAAGTAAATTCTTAATTATTTCCAAAATAATTCATTTACTTATTAATAACTTAATTAACATTCAAAATGTATTTAAATAATACATTTCTAAAATTTAAATTCAACCTTCATTTTTAAAATTTAAGATTTAAAAATATTTAACCATAGAAACATTATTCATTTTAAATAAATTAATAAACCAAAAGGTAAAGAACTACCATTATTATATAAGGAAAGTTTAAAAATCTATATTACTTAATTTTACTAAAAATAAATCAAGTCTTTTAAAATGGATAGATTATTTAACTTTTCAATTTAAAGTTAAACATATCATAATTTTATTTCAATACTTAAAGGAAAGAATTCTTCAAATTTAAACCTTTATTTGAAATCATATTCATATTTAAATTCTACTTAAAACATTTCCTGTCCAATTTTTAAAAAATTTCAAAACTGTTTTGAATTCTAACTTATTTCAAAGCAAACTGAAATCATACTTAAAACTTGATTTCAAAACTAAATTTTAAATCTTGCTTAAAATTTAAAAGTTTCATTTTTAAACTTTGAATTCAAAAGTACTCTTAATCCAAATTCAAACTTACCTCTGAATTTAAATCTTTGTTTTTAAAAATTGAATTCCCTTCAGATTTATTTAAAAAAAAAACAAAACTGTTTAAAAATAGAAAATCTGGATTCAAAAACCTGAAACTATATTTACATTGTTCCCAGATTTAAGTTTAAATTTTACTTTATATTTGAATTCTTCATTTTAAACTTTTGAATTCATAACTTACTTGAATTTAAACCATACCTACACTTTAAATTAAATCATTGCTTTTAAACATTTTTGGGTTTCCAGATTTTTAAAAAAACAACACTGCACAGATTACAACCTGTACAACTAAACCCGAGTCCCCAATCAAAATACTTCGGGTCAAAATCCTTCCCACTTCGAGCCACAATACAAAATACACGAGGTTGACTTCGAGTTACCAAAACCTGCACACCATAATTTCACCAGAGACCACCAACAACTGTGCAAATACACCACTGCTCCGACGACTTCCAGCAACCTTCACCAACCCCACCAAGAAGCCATCCACCCTTCATCTTGATAAGGTCCATCACAAATCCTCTATAGCTTGAAAATAGATTCAAGCAAAAAAAACAAAACATCAACCTGGAAAAAGCTTCAACCCAAACATGCCAACCTGTCAACTCTCACAACAACCTACTCCGGCCATCCTATGACCTCCAATTCCGGCCATTGCTCCACCTATATCCCCTCTGCCTAACCCAAAATCGCAGACCACTCGAATCACCACAGAGTTCAGGCAGAACAAAACCTCTGCTGCACTAAAACTAGGGATCAAACATGAAAAACCCTACCTGTCATCACCTCAACTCTCTGATCTACTTCCCCTTATTTTCCCACTCTCTCCAGTCAACATTCAATCTCCAAAAGTAATTCCAGATTCCAAAATTCATTAAATAGTCTGATGCTCCCAAAATCCCAAAATACTGCACAATTCTAAATTCTTAATTCCTCGGTTAATTTAAAAACCTGATGCTTGTTTTAATAATCATGGTTTTAACATGCATTAAAGCTTTAAACTTGATTGAATAATTTCAAGATGTTTGGTAATTTTATTTTGGAAACTATTGTTAGTTGAGGTTGATTTTCAGAAATAACAGGTTTTTATTTTTTTCTAAATTAAAATTTTACAAACCTAATCTATGCTAAACAAACACAATTTGTTTACATAATAATTTGTAACTAAGATTCAATCATATAGAAGTGGATTTGTATTTAAATCCAAGTAATAACAGAAGCATGTCTGTAGAAAATTTACAGCACACATATATGCATATTCAAGAATGTACACAGAACATTCATCATACACAAGTCAACAATTATATTCAAACTCATGCACATATAAATTTTTAAACAACCTATAGATTTGAGATTACTCACTAAAGAGAAAAGAACAGAGCAGATTTTAATTGCCACTGTTTTAAATTTTCTTATTCAAATGGCATTTTGAATTAAACTTTAAAGTTCTGCAATCTTGTTAGCTTGGTTTTAAAAGAAGAAACTGTTTTTAAACTTAGATTTACTCACCTTAGAATGAAAAGCAGAAAGCATTCCAGATTCAAGTCATTTCCCTGCAGCCTGAATTCCATTGCAGATTGAATCTGTGCTTGCTCCTAGTGAATTGATTATAACATGTTGTTTGTAGGCTTGAAATTGCATTTGATGATGATTTTGGTCAGCATGCTTCCCCTTTTTCATCTTGCTTGAACTGATTTTTTACAGGTTGAAAAAATTTTGTTTGCAGGTTAACAGAATTTCCAGATGTATTTTCTTTTGCAGGTTTTAAAACCTTTGATTGCAGATCTAATATGGTTTTGATATTTGCAAAACATTGATTTAGTTTGGGCTGTGGATTTTAGAGTGAAATGGATTTTAGTTTTCATAGATCTGAAATTTGATTCATTATAAGAGATAAGGTGTTTGAAATAAAAAGATTTGTTTTAAGTTTTATTTAAAATAATAAATTCAATAATGTTTTAATGTTGCCACTTGTTACTTAAGATATGAAGATTAATTACAAGTGTCTACTTAAAAACATGAATGTTTAACACATGTAAGATTTTAAGATAAATTTCTTTGTTTACAAATGTTTTAATTTAAGATATAACCATTCTAATTTAATTTAAGATGTTTTGTATGTTTATTTACATTTAATCTTTTAAATGATTACAAATGAATTATCTTTACATGTTTAAATATTTGCTTGAATATTTTTTAAAATATTATTTAAAACTAATTTTCACAAGAGAAAATTTTAAAAAGAAAAGAAAAATGTTGAATTCATTTTATTCCAAAGATTTCAAATCAAAATATTATACTTTAAAATAAATAAACTAAATTTATTTCAAAACAATTTTAAGATAAAACAAAATAAACTTTTATTATAAAATACAATATTTAACTATTATATTTATAACAAAATATTTACTTTAATTTCTTTTTGAAAATACAAGATAGATCTATAAATTGACTTATGAAAAGTTCCAATACCAATTCCAATTTAATTTAAATCAATTCATAAATTATACCCCTATATATATTATAATTAGAAATTATCCTTTATTAAATTTAAATTTAAAAATTAAAATCAAAACTCTATTTACAATGTATACATATATATACGTTATAAATAAAATATTTTTAAATCAGCTTAGAAAGTAAACTTTATCATTTAAATATTTTTAACATTTTAAAACAATAAGATTCTTAAACTCAATTATTTTTATAAATTTTCAAAAGAATATCATTTATCAAACTAAATAATTATAAATTTTCAAAAGAAAATTATGTTTAAATTGGATTATTAAATCAGTATTTCACATTTTAAAATAATTATAAATGAAATTATCAAACAAATATTGCCCAAATTTTCGGGACATCACATTATTTCATCCATATTTAATATCTTCAGTTTCAAATTTTCCAAATAACATGTTTAGAAAATAATCCTAGTTTCCAAATCAACATAATTTAGGTCAAGCAAATTCATTTCCAAAATCATCATATAAATACTTGGTTTTAAATTCCAAATCTTATTTTTCGAAACCAAATATTTTCTAAAATCAATTATACCCAAATGATTACCAAATTTATAACCATCACTTTAAAACCTTTGAACTATTTGTTTCTATTTGAAATATCCAATTTACCTTTCTGAAAACTATTACTCTCTATATATGATTTTATAAAAGATGATACTAAGTTAAAACATTTAAACTAAATTTTATTCAAACATTTCAAACTAAGTTTCATATCAGTATAGCTCAACTTATTTAAATCATATTACTACATACTTATATATACCAACTAAACTTATATACTATATCAAATGATTTATACTTTCGAAATTTCTTAACTTTGAAAATTAAACCTTGATTTGGAATTGTTCGAACATTCAAAATAGTTGGAGAAATCAAATTTCCAATTCAAGAGTTGGAAATCAACAAATAATCAGTAAATCAATTTTCAAAAGATAGGCTTGTACCAAATCAGAATTCGAAACTCGAGGACTGAACGCCGGTTCATTTCAAATCATTTCAAATATATATACACATATATCTTCCGAATATCAAATTATACCTCGAAATTTGAAATCAAAATTTGGTTTCACAAAATCAATCGCATAGCGAAGCTATTAAAATGGCCTCTTCCCCACTTTGAAACTCAAAAATCAATATCGATGATACGTGCACTCATCACCAGAATTATTTTCCAACGACACAAGTGAGTTCTGGACTTTTATTTTCTTGAAAACTTCTTTGAAATTCTTCGAAATCATTGGAAATCATTGGAAGTCATTTGAAACATTTCTTATTCGAAAAATACTTTCGAATCATATTATTATATATTTTCAAAATCTTAAAACCAATTTCAAAATACTGGAATTCAACTCCTCGAATTTCCAATTTAAAATCCTTCGGTTATAAATCATTTTTATATAAATCAATTTCTTATATAATTTTCAAACTTTCAAATCTTTTCGAAACTTCAAATTCTAATTTTTTTTAAAAAAAAGGTATATAATCCTTATCGAAAGCAATTTCTCTTTTATGTATAGAATATAATCATACTTCTTATTTGTTTCATAGAATTTCTACTTTTGATATAAACATTAATATATCCATTCTTATAATATTGCTTATATTTCTCTTTAATTAAAATTACATTCATTTCACATGTAATATTTCTCATTTATACTACATTTATTTGCAAATCACTTCATAAGGAATTTTCTTACGTTTATAACCAATTTATTAAACTTAATTCCTTTTTATAAGACATTGTTCAAGTTTAAAGTTATCACAACTTTATTTATAACCATTTATTGCAACATCCATTTATTTCATAATAATTTATAAGTCATGGCTTTATTTATAGTCATTTCAATTTTAATTCATATTTGCTTATTCCATTTAGTTTCACCTTTACCTTTCAATTTACTTATGACATGTTTCATAAATGTTAATTAAGTTCATAAACATATTTTTCCAATTTAATCTCATTTACTACATTTCCTTAATCATAATCTCAATTTAAAGATCCCAAGGCTTAATGTTCACGCTTGTATATTATTACATTACATGCCAAGAATGTATACCCTAATTCTATTCATTTATTAAACATAGATATAGGAAATTAAACCTTGTTTTACTTTCTTTAAAATTAAAGTTATCAATTCAACTATATAATTCAACCCAATTATCAAGTTTCACTCATATATTAATTCAAAAGGTTTCGATTATCCAAAATATCCAGATATTCCATTTTTTTCAATAGTTGAAACTAATTCACAACAACATTTAAATTTCATAAACCAATATCCTAATTATTCATTTTATTCTCTTTAATACACCATTATTAAACTAATGTTTAGTCCATTAATTCAATCAACAATAATTTAAAAATGTTTATAATTTGATTAAATACAACAAGTCAACAAAAATGATAGTAATTAAATATTACCATTTCATAAATCAAACACATTACAAATAACTATATTAGTCATAAAATACTATTCCTTTATATATATCATATAAAATTAGGAAAAATAATTTCATTTCAAAATTTATATAAAACATTTTTATAACACTAACAAATACGCGCTCTCGTATATACACTCAGACAACTCATTCTAGGGTATTACTACCCTATCCCTAATGAGTTAACCCCAACATGCTAAGGTATGTCTAAACCAAAGCTTTGATACCAACTGTAACGACCCACCTTTTTGGACGGTTTAAATCGACAATAAACTACATATGTCTAATTCAAGCCATTCAAAAGGGAGGATTGTTAATGGGGTAAATAAGAAAATAAAAGAAAAGGAGGAAAAATAAAACACAGAATCTCGTAGCGGAAGAATGAAATATAATACAAAAAAATAAATACATAAATAGTTCATGAAACTATTTTCAACAAAATCAGAATTTACGCTTTTTCAGGCAGAATAAACAATTGCTATAATAATAGTAGATATGGTCATCGACTCCGTCTTCGTCTTCAGAACTAAGTATCCTCCCTAAACTGAAGTACTCGGTCTAACCCGAGCGTAAAGTAAAACAAAAACACTCGAGTCAGAACCAACATTCTTATGTAAGTAGGTAAACTCAAGTGAAATGTATAGATAACCTAATAAGTGAAATATTTAGGTTTAAATAAACATCATCTTTCACACTATAAATCAGTTCAGTTCAAATACCGAGTTTATGTTCATTTCCAATCGATTTATTATTAAATTTAACTTTAGATTTTATTTTTTCTATTAAAGCTATTAAGTTATAAACCAAAAAAGTTTAAATCTAAAAATCCAATAAAAATAATTGATTAAATTTCAATTTCATAATTTTATGTTCAAACATAAATTCAAACTTACAATATTCCAATTTTATTTCTAAGTCAATTTATTTAAACCCAAAGTTGTTTTATATCGGGTATACATCATTTCAATCCAAAGTGATTTTGTTAAAGAGAACTTGAAATGTGAGAACAATAATAACATACATAACATAACATGTCACTGATCAACATGCGTGCATAATTAACAACTTTATATACACACATTGTAACAACCCGATATTTTCAGCCATTCGCATCCGCACATGTCGGACTTGAATTGCTCAAAATACCGCGTTGTAAATAAATTTGGAGCAAGTGAAATACAATCACAGAATCACAGACATAGAAATATCAGAATAACTCGCAGCGGAAATAAAATACATAGTAGTTCATGAAGCTACTACGGCAGAGTCTCAAACCAAATACATAATACAGTATGAAAACAACATAATAGAAATCCGAAATACATAGAAATTCACTAATACATGAGATAAACTAGAATAGCTGAAACAGAAAGTAGATATAAATGTAGATAAGCAGAAACTCCAGCAAAGACCAGCTCCAGAAAGAGAATCCAAAGCTGTGAATACTCAGGCTGACCCGAGCGTAAAGTAAAACACAAAACACTCGAGTCAGGACAATATATACTTATATAATGTAAACCAACTCAAGTGAACTGTAGTAGAAATGCACAATAACTTAAAGGATGCTTGGGATCGCCCATCCTTTAAGAATCGGTTAAACTATAAATTAAATACATCTCGTGGTTAAAATTTCAAAATGGTATTTTATACTTCAAAATCAAATGTAATTTCAAAATTCAATATCATTCAAAATATCATATCTTCCAAACCACATTCATTTTTATTTAATTTAAATACCATTACAAAACACATTTCAAAATAGTTTATATTTCAAAACAAATTACTTCATTTTAAAGCATAAAAATGAAGTTATTATATTTAACAATTAAATTATTAAATTTACAAAATTTTAGTCTTTCAAAATTCATTTATCCTCTTAATTTATTAAAACAGATGAAAATTCAACTTTCGCAGCATTTAGAAATTGCTACAGAAAGTTACATTCAAAACAGTTCAATTTAACAAAAGATAGCTTTTAAAAATGCTGTAATAGGGTTACATTAGTTTCAAATAAAACTTAGTTAAAGTCAACAATTATAGCATTTACAAAAATGCTATAATAACCTTTAATTAAACTTAGCCATTTGGTTCATTATTATCAACTACAACATTTACAAATGTTGTACTATCATTTACATTAGAATTAATAGCATTTCAGAAATGCAGTTAATTAACTTCAAGTATTCAATATCATTTCACAAACAATTATATTTTTATTTAAATCATCTTTGGCTTATAAAATCATATAATTTCACTTTTAAAACAGTCATTCAAATACCCTTATATTCATGATTTTATAAAGTTAAATCTCCATTCAAAAATCAAAATTTAATAATAATTCACTTATTAAATTCCAACATTAAATTTTAGATTCATTAAATTAAATTTAACTTAACATTTAAGTTTAAAATTTTCAAACATAACTTTTTTTTTTTTTACTTAACTTAAAATTCACTTTTAAGCCAAATTCACAAATTTTCAATTTTAGTTATATTTCCAAATTTCAACCTAAATATTCATTCATTTCACATTTTAGCTTTATTCAAAAATCATTGATATATTATAAAATCATTTTTAAATTCATTTAATTCAAAATATCATAAATTTATCATATTTTCATATATAATTTAAATTCCATTTATCACCAAATTCTAGTTTCCAAAATAACTTACATTCCAGATTTTCTAACTTTACCATTTATTTATTTCACTTATAAATTTTCAGAAAATCAATAATGATTTACAAAAATCATTTTTAATCAAATTTAAATCAAAATATTATAATATTTACATTTCTAAAATAATTAAAAATTTTAGACAAACATATTTTAACAACGGGTCTGTATTTCATTTTCTAGCCTAGATAAAGTGATACGGGTAATATATCATTTCAACCCGTAATTTACAAAGAAAACCGGGTTTGATCATTTCAAACCCGCAATCCCAAGTAAAAGAAAATAATTGAAAATCATTCAGGCCTATCATTTCAGCCCATAACGATTTTCTCCTATTCTAAATTTCGTTCGGGTATGTATCATTTCAACCCATAGTGATTCTAATCTACAGGGAACTTGCAGTGTGATAAACTGATAAAAATAACAGTAACATATGGTATAACAAGTGTAAATATAGGTGTGAACTTCATATGAATGTAATATAGCGGTTATAACAGGATGATATGCATTTACAGATTCAGGTGATGTCAGTTTATCACTACATAAGTACATATTAGTCTGGTGAGATTTACTCACTGTTTTGAGTTGATGACACAACGACGAATTGCACAATGGGATCTACACAAGCACAAAAGCACGATACAGATACGAAATGGAGGAGCCAAGGATTAATTCTCATGAATACAAATCAAACAAACAATATAATAATTATAAGGTTTCAGACCAAAAATACGATAAACGATGCTAGAAATTAAGGAACAACAATTAATCAAACACTTGCACTTGCTTTCACCATCACTATGCTCAGCCTATAGGGTGATAAGGTACTGCCATGGGGTGTATTTGGTCAGGTATGGGTCATATATGGTCGGCCTAGCAAGGGTAGTGAAGGTATGGAAGTTGCTATGTATAAAAATACAAGTACAAGGCAAACAAGTGGATTTTTGTGCAATTTCAAGCATCGGGCAAGGTTACAAATGGCATGGCCAGACTTGCTGGAGGCTAGGAGATGGTGTGGCAGTGGTTTTGGTTCAGGTATGAGCTGGAGAAGGTGGTGCAAAGGGCGGCTAAGGGTGTGGTGAAGTGGTGGAAGTTACAAGGTGTGAATACAAAGGGTTTAAGGCAAATAAGTGGCTTTTGTGCAACCATGGCTCAACCAAAGGACCATTGGGCTTGGCCCCTACAAGGTGAAGGTCAGGTGGGGTCTGGAGTGTCGGCCAAAGGTGATGGATGGACTGGTGGCGGCGGCCAAGGAGGTGGTTTAGGTGAAAAATGAAGGGTATGTGCATAAATGGTTCAGCTAGGCTGAACAAGTGGAGTGTTTGCATAAACTTTGGTGGATCTAGTCATAGATGACCACGGCATGGCTTGGTCAGTGGGCTGGAGGAGATGGTGACCTGATGTGGTGATGGTGGAGGCGGCTATGGTGGTGGAGGAGCAAGGCCGAACCTATGATGAAGAAGAACAAGTGTAAAAACCATGAATTCAAGCATAAACAAATGGAAAAAGGAAATAAAGTTTACCAAACTTTCTTCAAAAGCTATGGCCGAAATTTTTTGAGGAAATGAGAGAAAAAATGAAGTAAGTGAATGAGAAATGATGGTGGCAGCTGAAAGAATGAAGAGATATGGCCATTTGAGTGAAAAGAAACGTTAAAATGTGAAAAGGTGGGAAAATCAAAAGGCATAGGAAACAAAAGGTCACAAACCCTTTCAATTTACCTTTTAATATTTATATAAATTTATGTAGCTAAAATAATAATAATATCAGATAATATTTCGAAATTTTCAACCAATATACAAATATATATAATATTTATCAATTATGTAAAGTAAAATTAAGGAAAATAGTTAAAACAGTGAACTAGACTAGCAAAATTTGAAGTTAAATGAAATAATTTTTAGAAAATTCATATAAGCTTGTAAAGTATTTTTAAACATAAATAATAACATAAAATACAAATATATTTACAAAATAAAAATTTAAAATTTAATTTAAATATAAAATTTTAATGCAGAAAATAGCAGAAAATGGGAAAACAACCCTTAAAAATAGGAAATCAACACAGTAATTTTTGGAAAAATTCTATTATTATTTTAAAAATATGTAGAGATGAATTTTCACAAATAAAACAAATTTAAAATAAAATAAAGAAATTTAAAAATGAAGAAAATGGCAGAAAATTAGAAAACAACCTTTAAAAATAGGAAATAAATATAGTAAATTTTGAAAAAAATTATATTATCATTTTAAAAATGTTTAGAAATGATATCACAAAAATAAAACAAATTTAAAATAATTTCAAAATGAAATAAAGTCAAATTTAAATATATAGTCAAAATCTAGGGTTGTTACACTCTCCCCCACTCAAATCTTTTCATCCTCGAAAAGGAAAGAAGCGGAGAAACAACAAGAAAGAGCAATAGGTTGGAAGACATCCTCGAAAGAAGATAGGGAAAAGATAGCTAGGAAGGGAAGCATGTTGGAAGACAAGGGTGAACCATTATTTAAACCATTATACATTTCAATTAAAATTTCATAACATTTAAACATTTTATAATATGATGAGTAGTCATTTGATTCAAATCTGATGGTTCAAGGTAAACAATATGTAAAACATTTTAAATTTTTAGAAGGGAAAATAAGTGATCAAAATATAATTTATACAGTACTTTATCATGATGCTTTTATCAAAATACTTTTATAACTCGATGTCTTAACAAGTTTATCCTCGTTCCTGTAGATTTTGGCAGTGCGTTGATCAAGTGCAAAGCTAGAATTCTCCAAGTACTTAGTAGACTTGTTTCAACACCCAGTGAAAATAATGAAAACACTTTTAAAAACAGATATGGAAAGTACAATCCAAACAAATCAACCAAACCGAAACAGTTGTCTAACCATGGATCGCAGATACACAATGGTTACGCCTGGATCCCCCAGGAAACAATCCGTATCCGTAAGCTTTCTCTGCCCTGCGAGTTACGCCATGATGACGAGTAGAATGCAGGATACACAATGGTTACGCCTGGATCCCCCAGGAAACAATCCGTACCCCTAGGCAAGACTCAGCCAGGCACTTGCGCTACTCTTCGCGACCTACACAGATTGCAGGATACACAATGGTTACGCCTGGATCCCCCAGGAAACAATCCGTACCCCTAGGCAAGACTCAGCCAGGCAATTGCGCTATGTAGTCGCGATCATAAGACCACGGGGATCGCCGTGGAATTCGATGGACACTCGAGTATCATATCCGGAAAACCCAAATCAAAGAGAGAGAATAATATCGATAGAATGAATCCACAGTGTGGCCACAAAGCGGATATCAAGCAGAAGGCACTTTCCGTATCTTTACTTCGAAAATATGTATCATATAGTACCTTTCAAAATCACTTTCAAATATCATACTTATATAAAGTACATTTTATATAATATTTCATTTCAAATCAAATACTTTTCAAAACAATAGTATATCAAATCATACTTATATAGATTTCGATTATATAAGATTTCACTTTTCAAAATTGGGTACCTTTTCAAATCAATAGTTTTCAAATCTACTGCATACTTATACAAATCAATTTTATATAAGTTCGATAACTCCCAAATCAAAGTATTTAAAAAAAAAGGTTCTCAATTTTAATTCATTTCAATAGTATTTCAGTTTAAAAATCATATATGATTTCACCAAATCATTTCTTCCAAATTACATATATTCAGTTTCAAAGTATCTTAAAACAATAGATTTAGAAAATAATCCAAATTTCCAAATCTACAAAATTTAAGTCAAACAAATTCATTTCCATTTCAAACATGTATTCACTTCAAAAGTCATAATACTTTCAAAGTTATGAATCTTTCGAAACCAAAATACTTGAAATCATTTCACTTTGAAAATCATAACATTTTGAAATCATACATTTGAAATCATAAAACATGCCCTTAATTCTTTACATTTCAATTTTTTTTTTCAATTAAACCAAAATCTAAAATTTCCAATTTTAATTCAATTCAAACCATCAGTTTCAATTCAATTTAGTTTTCCAACGAAACCATTTCAAATATTATCAAATTTCAAATATAGATTTGATTTACAATATAAACTATTAAATCTTAAATATGTTTCAATGCTTAAATATACCATATTTTAAAACTAAATTTCATAATTTCATATATCTCAAATTTTACTTCATTATTACTTAGTGTTGAGATATTTATTTCATAAATCCATTATTTTTAAATAAACTCAAATTACAGGTAAACCAAATATCCTTTCATACTAATATAAGCTTCAATTATAGATTTATCAAGATCAATGGTTTTCAAAATCATTTTATACTTACATAAAGTTTATCTTATATAAGGATCAAAATTTTCAAAAAAAAAAAAAATCGCTTCATGAAAAGCCATATGGGATTGAACATCTTTACTTACTAAAAGGTTTTTAATTAAGAATAGTTTTGTATATAAAATAGTTTTTATGAAAAACCACTATCAAATTTAAAACCATTTTCAAAACTGTTTTTCTTTTTCTTAAATTGTGGTTTTTCATAAAAGAAAATTTTCAATTAAATTACAAAGATATCCAACCCAACAACTTTCAATTTCAACGTCAAGTATATAAGGATATAAGATGTACATAATGTCAACATTTCGCAACATTACATTCGATCGCTCGCTTGATCACACAAGTTCGCTTTCGAACTAGTATTGGCCATTCGACTTCCCTAATGCGGACTTCGATATGGTTTCTCGACTAGAAGCATCAGTCTCCTTGCATAGCCATATACTATGATAGAGAATTCTAAAATCAAGCCAAAAATCCATATCAAATATTCGCCATCAAGAATCAAATGAAAAATCCTAACACGAAATGGTGTAATTCACCTCGAACTTGTGTACTCAAACTTGGATCAGATTAATTATGCGAATAAAACAGCATACGTACAACTTATGTACCTATTCCAACTTGTTAAATAAATAGCTTCATAAAGATGTTACTAAGTTAAAACATTTAAAACCAAATTTTTCTCAAACATTTGAAGACTAATTTTTATCCAAAACATTTCAAAACTAAATTTCATATTAGTATAATTCAAAATAGTCCTATTTATTTACTTAACAAAACAGTTTCAACTTATACAAATCATATTATTTCACACTTGAAACATACAAACTACACTTATATTCTTTATCAAATAACTTATACCTTTCAAATATATTAGCTTTGAAAAGTTAACCCTGATTTGGAAGTGCTCGAATCTTAAAAATAGTTGAAGAAATCATATTTTCAAATCCAAGAGTTGGAAATCAACACTAAATCAGTGAACCAATTTCAAAAGGTAGTGTTATACCAAAACAAATCTGAATCTCGAGGACTGAACACCGGCTTACTTTAAATCATTTCAAATGTGTGTGTGTATATATATATATATATATATATATATATATATATATATATATATATCTTTCGAATATCAAACCATACTTCAAAATCAAAAATCAAAATTGGTTTCACAAAATCACTCGCATAGCAAAGCTACTAGAGTGGCCTCTCCCTCACTCAGAAACTCGAAAATCAATGTCGATGATGCGTGCATTCATCATCGAAATTATTTTCCAGCGACATAAGTGAGTTCTGGACTTCAATTAACTTTGAAAAACTTCTTTGAAATTCCTTCGAAATCATTGAAATTCATTCGAATACATTTGAAACATTTCTTATTTGAAATTTATATATATATATATCTTTAAATCATAATACTATATATATTTTCCAAAATCTTAAAACTGATTTCAAAATACCGGAATTCGATTCTCGAAATTCAAATTCAAAACCCTTCAGTTATAAATCATTTTTGTATAAATCAAGTTCTTATAAAAATTTCAAAATTTCAAATTCTTTCGAAATTTCAAATTTTCATTTTTGAAAGGTATATAATCCTTATCGAAAACATTTCACTTTTATATATAAAAATATGGCCATCCTTAATAATTTCGATGTATGCACAATTTCAAAATACAACCAAACACAAATTTCCAAAGGATGATTCAAGGAAGGATTTCAAACAAACAAAGATTCAAAATTAGAGGAACTCTAATCAAATAGAATTCTAGTTCAAAGATAAACTCAAATGAAGATAAGATAATTTAATTACCAAATAGAGGATAGATAAGCCTATATAAATCACGGGCGATCTTAACCGGTCAACCGAGACTTTAGGAATATAACCAAAGCGAAATTCTAAGGCAAATCGACATTCGATCACCAGAGATAGAATTCGAGTAGAGCAGGAGATAGATAGAAACGTAAACCGAGGATATAGAAATCTCTGGTGAATCCATGCTAATTGTAAAGGAGTTTCACCCCTTTACAAATCATTCGAAGATTTAAGGAATCCCCAATCTTATAGAGGTCATTCAGAGGGGAGTTACGGAATGCCCCAAAATCAAAAAGGATAAAATAGGGACAAGACTGGATTTCAGAACAAGTGGGAGCGTTCCAAAGTTCAAGGAATCCTAATCGATAAGAATCCAAACCAAGAGCTTACTAACAAGATGAATACCGAAGAGATGAAGTTTAGAAAAATCTTGATTCCAAAATAAGAAAATTTTTATACCAAAATAATCTTTGAAAATTCTTTAAAATCATTTGGAAATCATTTTATACTTCGAAAATACGTTCTCTCACAAAGAAAGGATTCTGAGATTGATTTAACTCATTCCAGGGTATTTCTACCCTATCTCTAATGAGTTTTTGCTCCGCAGGCAAAGGTTTGCCTAAAACCAAAGCTTTGATACCAACTGTAACAACCTGATATTTTCAGCCATTCACATCCGCACATGTCGGACTTGAATTTCTCAAAATACCGCGTTGTAAATAAATTTGGAGCAAGTGAAATACAATCACAGAATCACAGACATAGAAATATCAGAATAACTCGCAGCGGAAATAAAATACATAGTAGTTCATGAAGCTACTACGGCAGAGTCTCAAACCAAATACATAATACAGTATGAAAACAACATAATAGAAATCCGAAATACATAGAAATTCACTAATACATGAGATAAACTAGAATAGCTGAAACAGAAAGTAGATATAAATGTAGATAAGCAGAAACTCCAGCAAAGACCAGCTCCAGAAAGAGAATCCAAAGCTGTGAATACTCAGGCTGACCCGAGCGTAAAGTAAAACACAAAACACTCGAGTTAGGACAATATATACTTATATAATGTAAACCAACTCAAGTGAACTGTAGTAGAAATGCACAGTAACTTAAAGGATGCTTGGGATCGCCCATCCTTTAAGAATCGGTTAAACTATAAATTAAATACATCCCGTGGTTAAAATTTCAAAATGGTATTTTATACTTCAAAATCAAATGTAATTTCAAAATTCAATATCATTGAAAATATCATATCTTCCAAACCCATTCATTTTTATTTAATTTAAATACCATTACAAAACACATTTCAAAATAGTTTATATTTCAAAACAAATTACTTCATTTTAAAGCATAAAAATGAAGTTATTATATTTAACAATTAAATTATTAAATTTACAAAATTTTAGTCTTTCAAAATTCGTTTATCCTCTTAATTTATTAAAACAGATGAAAATTCAACTTTCGCAGCATTTAGAAATTGCTACAGAAAGTTACATTCAAAACAGTTCAATTTAACAAAAGATAGCTTTTAAAAATGCTGTAATAGGGTTACATTAGTTTCAAATAAAACTTAGTTAAAGTCAACAATTATAGCATTTACAAAAATGCTATAATAACCTTTAATTAAACTTAGCCATTTGGTTCATTATTATCAACTACAGCATTTACAAATGCTGTATTATCATTTACATTAGAATTAATAGCATTTCAGAAATGCAGTTAACTAACTTCAAGTATTCAATATCATTTCACAAACAATTATATTTTTATTTAAATCATCTTTAGCTTATAAAATCATATAATTTCACTTTTAAAACAGTCATTCAAATACCCTTATATTCATGATTTTATAAAGTTAAATCTCCATTCAAAAATCAAAATTTAATAATAATTCACTTATTAAATTCCAACATTAAATTTTAAATTCATTAAATTAAATTTAACTTAACATTTAAGTTTAAAATTTTCAAACATAACTTAATTTTTTTTTTAACTTAACTTAAAATTCACTTTTAAGCCAAATTCACAAATTTTCAATTTTAGTTATATTTCCAAATTTCAACCTAAATATTCATTCATTTCACATTTAGCTTTATTCAAAAATCATTGATATATTATAAAATCATTTTTAAATTCATTTAATTCAAAATATCATAAATTTATCATATTTTCATATTTAATTTAAATTCCATTTATCACCAAATTCTAGTTTCCAAAATAACTTACATTCCAGATTTTCTAACTTTACCATTTATTTATTTCACTTATAAATTTTCAGAAAATCAATAATGCTTTACAAAAATCATTTTTAATCAAATTTAAATCAAAATATTATAATATTTACATTTCTAAAATAATTAAAAATTTTAGAAAAACATATTTTAACAACGGGTCTGTATTTCATTTTCTAGCCTAGATAAAGTGATACGGTAATATATCATTTCAACCCGTAATTTACAAAGAAAACCGGGTTTGATCATTTCAAACCCGCAATCCCAAGTAAAAGAAAATAATTGAAAATCATTCAGGCCTATCATTTCAGCCCATAACGATTTTCTCCTATTCTAAATTCCGTTCGGGTATGTATCATTTCAACCCATAGTGATTCTAATCTACAGGGAACTTGCAGTGTGATAAACTGATAAAAATAACAGAACAACATAAAATAACAGTAACATATGGTATAACAAGTGTAAATATAGGTGTGAACTTCATATGAATGTATTATAGCAGTTATAACAGGATGATATGCATTTACAGATTCAGGTGATGTCAGTTTATCACTACATAAGTACATATTAGTCTGGTGAGATTTACTCACTGTTTTGAGCTGATGACACAACGACGAATTGCACAACGGGATCTACACAAGCACAAAAGCACGATACAGATACGAAATGGAGGAGCCAAGGATTAATTCCCATGAATACAAATCAAACAAACAATATAATAATTATAAGGTTTCAGACCAAAAATACGATAAACGATGTTAGAAATTAAGGAACAACAATTAATCAAACACTTGCACTTGCTTCCACCATCACTATGCTCAGCCTATAGGGTGATAAGGTACTGCCATGGGGTGTATTTGGTCAGGTATGGGTCATATATGGTCGGCCTAGCAAGGGTAGTGAAGGTATGGAAGTTGCTATGTATAAAAATACAAGTACAAGGCAAACAAGTGGATTTTTGTGCAATTTCAAGCATCGGGCAAGGTTACAAATGGCATGGCCAGACTTGTTGGAGGCTAGGAGATGGTGTGGCAGTGGTTTTGGTTCAGGTATGAGCTGGAGAAGGTGGTGCAAAGGGCGGCTAAGGGTGTGGTGAAGTGGTGGAAGTTACAAGGTGTGAATACAAAGGGTTTAAGGCAAATAAGTGGCTTTTGTGCAACCATGGCTCAACCAAAGGACCATTGGGCTCGGCCCCTACAAGGTGAAGGTCAGGTGGGGTCTGGAGTGTCGGCCAAAGGTGATGGATGGACTGGTGGTGGCGGCTAAGGAGGTGGTTTAGGTGAAAAATGAAGGGTATGTGCATAAATGGTTCAGCTAGGCTGAACAAGTGGAGTGTTTGCATAAACTTTGGTGGATCTAGTCATAGATGACCACGGCATGGCTTGGTCAGTGGGATGGAGGAGATGGTGACCTGATGTGGTGATGGTGGAGGCGGCTATGGTGGTGGAGGAGCAAGGCCGAACCTATGATGAAGAAGAACAAGTGCAAAAACCATGAATTCAAGCATAAACAAATGGAAAAAGGAAATAAAGTTTACCAAACTTTCTTCAAAAGATATGGCCGAAATTTTTTGAGGAAATGAGAGAAAAAATGAAGTAAGTGAATGAGAAATGAGGGTGGAAGCTGAAAGAATGAAGAGATATGGCCATTTGAGTGAAAAGAAACGTTGAAAAGGTGGGAAAATCAAAAGGCATAGGAAACAAAAGGTCACAAACCCTTTCAATTTACCTTTTATTATTTATATAAATTTATGTAGCTGAAATAATAATAATATCAGATAATATTTCGAAATTTTCAACCAATATACAAATATATATAATATTTATCAATTATGTAAAGTAAAATTAAGGAAAATAGTTAAAACAGTGAACTAGACTAGCAAAATTTGAAGTTAAATGAAATAATTTTTAAAAAATTCATCTAAGCTTGTAAAGTATTTTTAAACATAAATAATAACATAAAATACAAATATATTCACAAAATAAATATTTAAAATTTAATTTAAATATAAAATTTTAATGCAGAAAATAGCAGAAAATGGGAAAACAGCCCTTAAAAATAGGAAATCAACACAGTAATTTTTGGAAAAATTCTATTATTATTTTAAAAATATGTAGAGATGAATTTTCACAAATAAAACAAATTTAAAATAAAATAAAGAAATTTAAAAATGAAGAAAATGGCAGAAAATTAGAAAACAGCCTTTAAAAATAGGAAATAAATACAGTAAAGTTTGAAAAAAATTATATTATCATTTTAAAAATGTTTAGAAATGATATCACAAAATAAAACAAATTTAAAATAATTTCAAAATGAAATAAAGTCAAATTTAAATATATAGTCAAAATCTAGGGTTGTTACACACATGCATAACTAACATATCACATGTGTCACATATGGTAAACAACATAAGTGAGTATTTCAAATTCTAACATGTCATAAACTAACATAACATATAAACATATAACATGACATATATACAAGGAACTTGCAAGGTGAAATAACATGACATCTCATTTTGCCCAAACATAACACATTATTTACACATAGCATAGGTGACATATTATTAACATCTTATGTATAACATATAATTTTATTAACTAACTCTTTTTTTTTACAAAGCATATGTGACGTATTTCAAAACAAGGCATATAAAAATTTCTAACATAACACGTTTTTTTTTTACATCTAATATGTGACATATTTAACATACATATGTGGAAATCAATCAAATCAACATAATATACTATTTATGACATATAAAACAACATGTGCATGTGAATGTTATTACACAAGTTCAAGGGAATGTAACAACCTATATCACATATTCATATCTAAAGCAAACATTTCAATCAATGTTATTTACCGAACAATAAAAATGTTAATCATAAGTGATTGCTCACCTTTTGAGGTTAGAGAGTTTTTGACAACACAAATTGATAGATTCTAGATGAAATCCAAACATGACAGGCTAACCAATCCTATCCATAGCAACAATCCAATAGTAGAGCTAATCACGACAATGCAAGTCGAAAAAACTGAGTTTTCTTCTTCTTTTTTTAGAGAGATGAAGCAAGAGAGGAGTGATGCAGTTTGGCGTTTGAAGAGAGAAGGGATGGAGTTTGAAGTTTGGGAATTTGTGGATTTGTGGATTTAGGAATTTTAAAGTTTCTGTATTTATGAGGAAGAAGTAGAAAGTATGAGCAGAAAACTTCAGATAGAGTAATGAGAAACAATCTGTACGTACTTTGGTTTTGTTCTCTAGTGGAAAACCAAAAGAGGCATGTATTTAATAAAAGAAAGCAATAAAACCAAAATGTGGAAATAGTGGCAGGTGTATTGAATAATAAGGAAATGAAGGGACCACTTAGGATTTAATTAATTGCATGTTCCACTCAATTAAATATAATAGCATAAAATATACTTTTTATACACCCGTTTTAAACATATAATAAACAAATTTGAATACAACAACCAATGTAACGTTACACAAAATAAAAGATGATCCGAAACTCAAATTCAAATTATACGAAATATTAATAAAATAGTACATATATATACAATTTAATAAGAAAATATTTGAAATAAGACATTTATTGGCTCATATTACCAAATTCCTAAGGGAAGGATTGGAAAAACACTAAATTAGGCACTCGTGTATATTCTTTTTGTTTAAAGCATGCAGAAGGTATAAATGTTGGAAGAAAGAGACAAAATAATGAGAATGGGAAGAAATAAATTTAAAGGAGCAGCATAGTTTTTGAAAGGAGGAGGTGACAAAAGAATATAAATATACAGTAAGCTTTCCAAAGAAATGATGTGGTTATATGTTTAATAAATATAAACATGCTAGCATGAACGATGCATGCACATTAAATATTAATTGTTAATAGATGAACTAGTGCCAGTAGAAGTTATGAAAAAGAAAGAATACTAAAAGTTGTAACATGCAATAATAAATGCTTAGATGCAAATACAAGAGGTATATAAGAACTAGCCTAATAAAAGTAGGTGGGAGAATGTATATCTAATAATAAGAATGGAAAATGAATATACAGAGGAGAAATGAAAGTTTTATGAAATAAAGATGGAGGTTTTTTTAAATGTGAAAGTGGACAAGGCAAAAAAAAACATGAATGAGATAGTAGTTAGAAAAAAACAATAGAATATGAAATGTGCATGAATATGAATTCGTGATGAACATCACCTTTCATGCTTCAAAATGAATATAATGCCACATTAATCCAATATTGAAATATATTTCAATTGAATTAATTTCCTTAATCCCAAATCAACTCAAATTTACACCTATTTAAAGTTTTATTAACATACAATAAAATAAAATAAAAAATTTAAACATACCAACCATGGTAACGGGGACCACCGCTACATAAAATAAAAGATGAACCATGATTCCAAATTCAAATCAAATTCGGCGTTTTTCTCAGTGCACGATCGTGAACATAAAATATTTTATTTTTCTAAATTTTACGATTAGCATTATACCTCTATACTATCAAAGACTACTATTTAACGACCGTAAAATGTTGCTTTAATATTCAATTTTTCTCTTTTATAAAATTACGCTTACTTTAAAAACAATAACATTCATTTTGTTTTCATTAAAACATCCTTTTTATTTTAACAATGATGTATGTTTCTTTCGTTAAATCCATTAATTACAATTAATGTATTTCTTTTTTTTTGCCTTTTTAATACTGAAAGATTCCAAATCGACATAATTGTAATTAATTTCAAAATTACACTTTAAAGTGGATCCTAACAAACGTACATTTCTTTCATTAAACATCATTAATTTTAGTTAAATTCTCTTTCCCTTTTATTCAAAGATTCCCAGTTAAATTAACGGCAATAAATTTCAACATTAGAATTTAAAACGGAACATAATTAATGGATAGATAATTAAAACAATTCAAATCTTTTTACAGTAACTTAAATACATTTATAGGATTGTTGTTTACACATAAGATAATTAAAACAATTGGATTCTTTTTACAATAACTTAAATACATTCGTAGAATTGTTGTTTACATATAAGAGTTATAAATTAACTTGCTTAAATAGTATCAATGACATACAAACAACAAAATTTATATTTATTATTTTATTATTATTGATAATTTCACCAACTTCAATAGTATATATTCGATTAAATTTAGTAGAGTTCTTAATTAAATACAATTTGAATTAATTCAACTTTATCTTCTCAATTCTTGTATCGTTTAACTAATTAAGTCTTATTAAATTAAAATTTATACTTCTTTCCTTTTATGTAAAATCCAATTATACTAAATTTTATTAACAAATTAATTTCAATAGGTTGATATGTAAGATGAGCGAAAATCAAGACTAAAATTTAAATAAGTTTGAATACATAATTATACATTTATTGTTTACAAATAGATTAGAAGTTAATTTACAAATAAAACCCAATTCTAATTAATTATAAATTGTTTTCATGCTTTATATAATATAAATCTATCTAATTAAACTTTTGTTAAATCATACGTTTGAAATCACATAAAACAGTTGTCACTTTATTAAATCAAAATCAGATGTTATAATTCAAAGTAAATTTGATTTAAAATCATAAATTTTTAATTTCTTACGGTATTAAATTCTAAAATTTGAATTTTCTTCTTTTCGAAAAATACGGGTCGTTAGACTAATGATTCGGTTTTTCGGCATTCGATTGTTCGACATTTGTTACAGTGGATTGTATTGATGTCGATTTTCGGGCATCGAATGCTCGACCCGTTACAAACAGTGCGAGGTCCTCTCCAGCATACTGTATCAATGAATCAACAATCCGTTGAAGTTGATCATAACGCAATGAACTGCTGAGACTAATTCGCCTAATTCTGACCGCATAGAAATCCAGATTGAAAATTGACTACAGATTTGACTTGTGCCCATCGAGAGCTTCAAATCGATATATAATTCTATATATTTTGAGGAGTTTTATTTTTGGAATTCAATCTGAAATTGAATTGAGGTTTTTTTTTTTGATTTGTCTACCATTGGACTGAGGAGTTAAGAAGGAAATATGCGTATAGACAAATGGAAAAAGAAATAACTAGGTTTATAGTGGACTAACCATAGGCAGATCAGAAATAGAAATGAATGGGTCAGATTTGATTAGAAAGAAGGACGATAAACGACCCGAAAAGCCCGCTCTTTCTTCTGAACGAGAATGGGTCATCCCGTATATCAAAATAGATGTTTTCAATATATTTAGACTCAATGGAACAGGTTTTGTGACGCCCCACCTCTATACCCACATTAGCAAAGAGTATTATTAGATAATACCATCTGCTAATACGGAGAATAAGTCTGGATAGGAGCGACCATCTATAGCCTTGCTTTAACTATCTATTGAATACATCGACAATGCCCTTACCTAGCAGATCAACATGTCCAATGAATACTTAAAACAAAACCATAGTTGGCTAGAGGATCTATCAGAACAGAATATAACAACTCAAATGTAATATACATCACAGAACAGTAAATTATCACATGCACATATACTGATACATAACAGAGTATACAAAATGATACATGTCAAGTGGTATAGCAAACCACAATATACAAACGAGTTCACAAGAATACATATCAGAGTTACAACAGATAAGGACTACACAAAAGCTAAGACAAAAGAAACTAGCGGAATAGTCCGTCCGGAAGCAAAAGAGGCTAAGTCCAAAAGCACCTAACCTGAAACATCTCAGTCTGACCCGAGTATAAAATACACGGGTCAGTCTAGCTAAACAAATCAGTTAGATAAACTGAACAACAATAAACCTGCAAGGTTACAAAACATAACAAATATCTCCAAAGGAGGTAACACAATCATCTAACAAAAGATGAACATAATAAAACAAGCCTCATATCATCGGCAACATAGATAAACAAAGGATAAGAATATCCCAAAACAAGCCAAAGGGAAAATAACAATTACCCATAAGGTATACAAGTTCCACAAGGTAATCGTTATATATCATGTGGCTCAAAAAGACCAACACCGATGGACGATACCAAGGGAATATAATCATATCAGTGAAACATCAGAAAATTCCAATTGCGACAAACCTAAATATCTCATGAGCGGTGGTGAAGAAACCACTCCAATATCTCTCGAGCGGTGGTGAAGAAACCACTACGAAAGCGCTACTAAAAGCAATAAGCCAGAAGGAGACAGTCCGAAGACACTATCCCAAAGGCAACAGACAATCCCAAATATCTCTCGAGCTGGGGCAAAGGACCAACTCCAAAAGCGATACTAAAGGCAACAAGCCAGAAGGAGACAGTCCGAAGACACTATCCCAAAGGCGGCAGACAATCCTAAATATCTCTCGAGCTGGGGCAAAGGACCAACTCCAAAAGCGATACTAAAGGCAACAAGCCAGAAGGAGACAGTCCGAAGACACTATCCTAAAGGCGGCAGACAATCCTAAATATCTCTCGAGCTGGGGCAAAGGACCAACTCCAAAAGCGATACTAAAGGCAACAAGCCAGAAGGAGACAGTCCGAAGACACTATCCCAAAGGCGGCTTGTGTCACAACCTCCCAGAAAGGAACCCGAGAAGTGTTAACGTGAGTCCCATAACCACCCGTTCGCACTAAACGGTTTACTATCCATTAGTCAATTTCACACTCAAAGCAGTACAAAGTTTACCTCATCTCATCGGTAAACCAAACCCAAAGGTCAAAACATTCAAACGAATAGATTGGGAATTAACGGAAAAGATGAACGCACGTGTTCATTGCACGTGTTTTATCTAATCATTTGATTCTCCTCCTACTTCGCTCGGAGTGCGAAATTGTGTGTGTGTTTTAAATATAATTTATAAATTGGAGAAGCGAGCTTTTAATGCAATTTAAAGGGATTATTTTGATAAACCCGTGAATGAAGTTAAAAATAAGTTATCAAAGCCAAAGATGCAATGACAACTACTAAAAAGCAACTTGAATCGATAAAATTTGGAAAACCAATCAAAATATGCAAAAATAGGCAAAACAGGCAAAATAGGAGCAGGTCGGTCGACCGGTTGCAGGACTCGGTCGGCTGGCCAGATGCAGAAAGTAAAACATGGCTCGGGGTAGCAGGTCGATCGACCGGCTACAGGGCTCGGTCGGCCGAACCTGATGATTTGCAATTCCTGCCCTTTTTCAATGAAATGTAAGTTCTTTCCAAATCCAAAACAATGGCACATGCATACTTGTTAGGAATTTATACCAACACCCATGATATCAAGAGAGGTAGATGTAAGTTCAAAACTCACCTTTTTAACTCAAGAACAAGAAGAAGAAGCTCAAATGCAAAGGAACAAGGCCAACCACTCTCTACTTCAACTCTACTAGCTTCAATCTAAGATCAAACAAATATTTCCTAAGTTTAGGTTTAGGAATTTCTGAGATTGAAGAGAGAAAGAGATAGAGAAGATGAAGAACAGCTTACCGATGTCTTCTCTTTGATATTGGAGCAAGAATCAAGTTTGCAAAGAAGAAACTAGGGCTTGGAGTTTCTAATTCCCTTTCCTTTCCATCATTTTCAGTTGGAGCTTGAGTTTGAGGAGTGGAAACGAGTGAATGGAGAGGAGAGGGCTGAGTTAGGGTATTAGTTAAGCTAGTGGGCTGAACCCAAACACTAAACCCAATAGAAAAAGTAGCGAAATTCAACTTACTCCAAACATATCAAAGATTATACTCAAAAAGATCGCAAACGACATTTTGAACTCAATGGAAGTGGTCTTGAGTCCCAATTCGACCGTTTGCAAAATGTAGCTTTTCGGACCAAAATCCGACTAACGACGCTATATTTAAATAAAATATTTAAATATATAACCGATAAGTATGCGGGTTGTTACAGACTCCCCTCCTTAAAGAAATTGCGTCCTCGCAATTCTTAAGAAGAAAATGAAGAGTAACAACCAAAAACATATCAACACATAAGAATAACAGAATAAGAAGTTCACCATAAAGTGCACGAAAAGATAAGCCTGAACTTGCTTGCTCAGAGAATTCAATGGATTCCTAAGCTCAAAATAATTTGGAACACCGACGTGGTACAAACAATACGTCAAATGAACCAAAGCTCAACAAAATGAAGTACAACAAAACGTCCGATGAAATTGGTAAAAAGATCATTTCAATACGGAATACTACGGAATAAAAATACATTCCTGGACGTATTCCCAAATTCTATCTACCCAAAAACACGGAAGGAATAGAGACGCGAAGATTCAAGGATTTGTAACACTTGTTACACTCTAAGGTATCCTAATATGTGCTTCTATTCTGTGTTTATCATATTTTGTTCTGAACCTCATTTCTGATACCAAGCTGTGACGCCCCACCTCTATACCCACATTAGCAAAGAGTATTATTAGATAATACCATCTGCTAATACGGAGAATAAGGCTGGATAGGAGCGACCATCTATAGCCTTGCTTTAACTATCTATTGAATACATCGACAATTGCCCTTACCTAGCAGATCGACATGTCCAATGAATACTTAAAACAAAACCGTAGTCTGTTAGAGGATCTATCAGAACAGAATATAACAACTCAAATGTAATATACATCACAGAACAGTAAATCATCACATGCACATATACTGATACATAACAGAGTATACAAAATGATACATGTCAAGTGGTATAGCAAACCACAATATACAAACGAGTTCACAAGAATACATATCAGAGTTACAACAGATAAGGACTACACAAAAGCTAAGACAAAAGAAACTAGCGGAATAGTCCGTGCGGAAGCAAAAGAGGTAAGTCCAAAAGCACCTAACCTGAAACATCTCGGTCTGACCCGAGTATAAAATACACGGGTCAGTCTAGCTAAACAAATCAGTTAGATAAACTGAACAACAATAAACCTGCAAGGTTACAAAACATAACAAATATCTCCAAAGGAGATAACACAATCATCTAACAAAAGATGAACATAATAAAACAAGCCTCATATCATCGGCAACATAGATAAACAAAGGATAAGAATATCCCAAAACAAGCCAAAGGGCAAATAACAATTACCCATAAGGTATACAAGTTCCACAAGGTAATCATTATATATCGTGCGGCTCAAAAAGACCAACACCGATGGAAGATACCAAGGGAATATAATCATATCAGAGAAACATCAGAAAATTCCAATTGCGACAAACCTAAATATCTCATGAGCGGTGGTGAAGAAACCACTCCAATATCTCTCGAGCGGTGGTGAAAAAACCACTACGAAAGCGCTACTAAAAGCAATAAGCCAGAAGGAGACAGTCCGAAGACACTATCCCAAAGGCAACAGACAATCCCAAATATCTCTCGAGCTGGGGCAAAGGACCAACTCCAAAAGCAATACTAAAGGCAACAAGCCAGAAGGAGACAGTCCGAAGACACTATCCCAAAGGCGGCAGACAATCCTAAATATCTCTCGAGCTGGGGCAAAGGACCAACTCCAAAAGCGATACTAAAGGCAACAAGCCAGAAGGAGACAGTCCGAAGACACTATCCCAAAGGCGGCAGACAATCCTAAATATCTCTCGAGCTGGGGCAAAGGACCAACTCCAAAAGCGATACCAAAGGCAACAAGCCAGAAGGAGACAGTCCGAAGACACTATCCCAAAGGCGGCAGACAATCCTAAATATCTCTCGAGCTGGGGCAAAAGACCAACTCCAAAAGCGATACTAAAGGCAACAGGCCAGAAGGAGACAGTCCGAAGACACTATCCCAAAGGCGGCATGTGTCACAAACTCCCAGAAAGGAACCCGAGAAGTGTTAACGTGAGTCCCATAACCACCTGTTCGCACTAAACGGTTTACTATCCGTTAGTCAATTTCACACTCAAAGCAGTACAAAGTTTACCTCATCTCATCGGTAAACCAAACCCAAAGGTCAAAACATTCAAACGAATAGATTGGGAATTAATGGAAAAGATGAACGCACGTGTTCATTGCACGTGTTTTATCTAATCATTTAATTCTCCTCCCACTTCGCTCAGAGTGCGAAATTGTGTGTGTGTTTTAAATAGAATTTATAAATTGGAGAAGCGAGCTTTTAATGCAATTTAAAGGGATTATTTTGATAAACCCGTGAATGAAGTTAAAAATAAGTTATCAAAGTCAAAGATGCAATGACAACTACTAAAAAGCAACTTGAATCGATAAAATTTGGAAAACCAGTCAAAATATGCAAAAATAGGCAAAACAGGCAAAACAGGAGCAGGTCGGTCGACCGGTTGCAGGACTTGGTCCGCTGGCCAGATGCAGAAAGCAAAACATGGCTTGGGGTAGCAGGTCGGTCGACCTGCTACAGGGCTCGGTCGGTCGAACCTGATGATTTGCAATTCCTGCCCTTTTTCAATGAAATGTAAGTTCTTTCCAAATCCAAAACAATGGCACATGCATACTTGTTAAGAATTCATACCAACACCCATGATATCAAGAGAGGTAGATGTGAGTTCAAAACTCACCTTTTTAACTCAAGAACAAGAAGAAGAAGCTCAAATGCAAAGGAACAAGGCCAACCACTCTCTACTTCAACTCTACTAGCTTCAATCTAAGATCAAACAAATATTTCCTAAGTTTAGGTTTAGGAATTTCTGAGATTGAAGAGAGAAAGAGATAGAGAAGATGAAGAACAGCTTACCTATGTCTTCTCTTTGATATTAGAGCAAGAATCAAGTTTGCAAAGAAGAAACTAGGGCTTGGAGTTTCTAATTCCCTTTCCTTTCCACCATTTTCAGTTGGAGCTTGAGTTTGTGGAGTGGAAATGAGTGAATGGAGAGGAGAGGGCTGAGTTACGGTATTAGTTAAGCTAGTGGGCTGAACCCAAACCCTAAACCCAATAGAAAAAGTAGCGAAATTCAACTTACTCCAAACATATCAAAGATTGTACTCAAAAAGATCGCAAACGACATTTTGAACTCAATGGAAGTGGTCTTGAGTCCCAATTCGACCGTTTGCAAAAAGTAGCTTTTCGGACCAAAATCCGACTAACGACGCTATATTTAAATAAAATATTTAAATATATAACCGATAAGTATGCGGGTTGTTACAGGTTTCAAGTCCTAATTCCATCGTATGAAGAAGTTATGCTAAAATCAGCTTATTTCAAATTGATTTCAACTAAATTGACTTCTAGGCATTTCGAGTCCGTACGATCAACCGACAGGTCCGATCGTGTAACGACCCACATAAATTCGATGTTTAAAATGAATTAAAGTAATAAGATTTTAACTTAAATTTAGAAAGAAGTAAAAATCTTATTTATTTATATAAAAGCGAATGTTGAAATTAGATGTATCAAGGGTAATTAAAAATTTACAAATTAAATTAAATATTGCAATTAATTGTAATAGCGGAAATTGTCGCATTTGGATATAAAGTTAAAATAAGTAAATTAAGGAAAGTATTGGATTTATCAATGGAATGTAAATGGAAGTAATAAAGTAATGCAGGACAATAAATAATTTATTTAGTACAATCCCTTTTATTTGTAAACTATGGTAAGATGTTAATAAATTGAAATGTGAAAATTAGGAAATAGATTCAAAATTTATGTTAGATAATGAATTGCAATAATTAAAGTTAGTAATTAATGGATTTGATGGAATGATTAATTGGATTTAGAATCTTAATTTGTATGTGTGCATATATTTATAATGGAATATAAAAGGGTAAAATAATAATATACAAGTATATTAAAGGTTATAATATTGGGTTACTAGTAAATTCACTCATTTACCAATAAAGATAATTAGGTGTGCCTTGAAGATAATTAATAACATAACGGAAAGGAGTAAATGTATTCATTAGAATATTAATTGAAATTGGATAGGGATTTTAAGTAACAATGTTAATGCAAGGTAATTAATGCTAAATTAAAGTCAATAATAATGAATAGTGATAAATTCAAAATTTGTAACATATATTATAAATTACCTGCTCATTTGTTAATGGAATTAGAATTTGTAATAAGTGATAATAAAATAGATGAATGTTACACTAATGGAAAGTAAAGTAACATTCGTTTCAAGGTGAGTAATTCTAGGGTCGCATTTATTTAAAAGCGTTATTTTAATAATTATGTTTAATTGTGAAATTTATACGAGAAGTATGTAAAGTAGTAACTAGGAAAGAAATACGTTATAAATTGATTATGACCTAAACTTAAGTGTAAGTTAAAAGTTGAAACTGAATCTAATCCATTAAATTGGAAACTTATTATAATAAATTGGATTCAATTTATAATAAAGGGGTTATTTTAAGAAATTGAAATAAATACTATGATTGGTAATTTAAGTTACTTTAAAAATTGAGAAGGGAATTGGTTTAAAGAATTATGAATTAATAAGTAAATCAAGATAATGAAGTTTATGAATTATTGAATTTGAATCTTTAATAGTGAGTTAATTTGTTAATTTATAATAGTTGGACTTATTGAAATAAATGAAATCAAATTTTAAATATTACGTTAAATTAAAAAATTAAGTTGAAAAATTGGGAAATATTAATGTAATAATCTTAAATCCAATGGTAAACCCTCCTATTTGAAATATGAATGGAATAATCATTTGATTCATTAATTTAATAGAATTATTAGAAAGTTAAATTATAATTTGGAATTAAATGAAATTGAGGATAAATATTGAAATTTATAAATGAATCATCTAAATTTACATTTTTAAATTTGTTTAAATTCATTGTAAATGATTGAGGAATCATAAGTGGTAAAATTTTCCAATTCTGAAACTGAAATATAAAATTTAGATTTATTTACTAATTCTTAATTTATTTAATTAATATAAAAATAGCCATTTTTGTCACGGACTCGGATTTCGATGAAACTAGTTTCATCGGATCCGTAACAGCGAATTATTGTAGGGTTTCAAGTTTCGTAGCGATCGGACTTGTCGTTTGATCGTACAAACGCAAAACGCCTTGAAATCGATTTAATTGAAATCAATTTGAAAATATTGTTTTCAGCATAACTTCTTCATACGATGGAATTTGGACGTGAAACTTTTTCCATCGCGTTCAGAATATTTTAAAACACCTATTTCGATATATGGGTTTACCCAATTTCGTTTCGGGGTCAGAACGGTCTTTTTGCGCCACGTTAGCGTTAGTTTATCGGATCCATCTACTCTATTTCTAACCTACCTATGTAAACCCAATTATAAACCCTAGCCTCCATCTATTCTCATTTGTTTGTGCGTTCATTTCCTCAACTCTTTCTCTTCCTCAATGGATGCAAATCTTAGATCTAACCACAATTGCAAATCAAATCAAAGGTCAAAATTTCAAATTCTCCAGAAAAATTCGAGAAAAATATATGTTAAAGCTCTCAATGAGCGTAATCTTATAGTGGAATTCGTTTTTCAATTCGATTCACCGTTTAGCCAAAGAGGTGGAATCTTATAGCGTAATCTTATAGTGGAATCTTATAGCGTAATCTTATAGTGGAATGCGCGACGATTTTTGGTCAAAGAGGTGGTCAACTGTCGATTACCATAGGTTCCTGGAAGTGCGTAGTTCACTGTCTTTGCACGAGTTCACGTGGGAAAGAGAGCAGAACGAATGACGTGGTAATAGGGTTATTCTATATTTTAATTTTTATTTTAGATTTCAAATCGTTTAAATCGACTAACTTTTGCATACATGATCTGATTGACGCGCGATTTTTTTCTTAGGATCGTAATAAAATTCTGGACTTGATGACGCTTGTTTGAACGAATTCTGAGACCGTATAATTTTTGGGTTTAAATAGGATCTAAATTCAATTTAAATTCAAAAGGAGAGTGTTTTAACCCACTCACAACTTATAAAATTTCTTATGTTCGTTAAATTGATTTAAGATATGAGTAGAAATTTATTTATGACTGTTTGGAATGTTTTATTCATCATCTCTGTTAAATCGCATTTATTTAATTCAACTTCTAATTAATTTTATTATTGCATATAAACTAACAGTTAAAATTTATTTATTCGCATATAAACTGATAGTTAAACAGTTAATAAATTTATTATTGAATATAAACTATTAGTTAATAACTGTTATTTATTACCTATTATATTTTATATGCTATATATTGATGTTTGCTTAAATTGGATGATGATTGTAATAAATGGTTGATGATTGATATTTGGATGAATGGATGCAATATTTTATATTGTATAAACTGCAAGTTATTATGCATTTTCATTTCATTCGAGATTGCAGTTTGAAATGATATACAACCGCATTTTTATTTTTAAATTGCAGATTGAAATGATAAATATCCGTATCACTTGACCATAGGATAGAAAATTATATACAGGCACCGCGGTATATACAGACAAAATTATTTTTGAAATGATTTTTCTACGGTTTGGATAGGATAGGGTTAATAAATATAAATTTTTGATATCATATAAAATCTTATTTTATATATACATATATAGTTAAAGTGTTGAATTTAAGCCATGTCTAATTTGTTAAATAAATTAAATAAGTTTAATAATGGAGTTTTAATGATTTAAATCAATCTAGATTGGAAGGTAAATTAAAAATTAAATTGGGATTGAGCATATTTAAGAATTTAACTCTATAAGTGATGTAACTTATTTAAACTTGGAAATTTTAAAGGTATGATATTTATAACTGGATTTTTTATTCAAAATAAATTAAATAAATATTTCTAGTGTAAATTGAAGGAAATATTATTTGTTAGAAATTTGAGTTTTATTTTATGGATTTATTTTACGAATATTTCAAAACTAAACAATAGGACAATAAATTGTTGAAGAGAATTTCCAACCTTAAGTTTTGAAATTGTTAAATACTCAAAGGTAGAAAAATATTGAATTTGAAGTGGTTTATTTAACTAAAAGTGAATTTAAAATTTATGGTTTTAGACTAAAATTTTAAATGAATAAATTTGAAAATTCGCGAAAATTATTTTATTTTATAAAGTAATTTTAAATTCAAACTATTTTATTCTATATACCGTTTGAATATCCAAACCACTCAAGTTTTAGAAGTATGATTTTAAAGCTATGAGTTTCGAAGTATTATGTTTTTGAAGTTATAATTTAAATGTTTGAATTCCAGATATTATAAATTTCAAAGCAGTATGATTGGGAAAAGAAATATATTTGAAATAAAATGATATTATTGATTTAGGTTTATAAAATAATATTAAAATGAGTTGTTTTGGAAGTGGAAATGAAATTGTATTTATGGGTTTTGAAATGGATAATTATTTTCTGCTTTTAAAGTATAAACTATTTTAAAGACCGCGATGTTATAATAACGTTTGGTTGTTGAAGAGACCGGGATCGGAAGTTGTCGTACTCTCTGCCAACCCCGAAAACCACTTTAACAACCGTGCACGCGGTGGAGATTCCAGAATGAAGTAGGTTTGTGGCGGCGTTTCCTGTAAGGTAAATACGTGGACCTAACTCCCGTGAGTTGGCATAAGGTGGCTAAAACAAGAGCGATTGACGGGTTAATAAGGTAGCACCTTTGATCGGACACATACCTTCGATATTATACTTTGACTTTTGGATTGATTCGGTGGCCACTTTTGATTTCTTTGATTTGGGGGTGTTGTTCGAGGTGGGCGGTAGTAGCAGCTACGCGTTACCACCGACCCGGAAGCGTAATTGGTATATCTACCCTGGCATTGACTAGTTGTGCCGTGTCACCTACCCTATCGCGCCTTGTACGAGTTTCTATTTGTGTCGTACCTATGGAGTATCCTCTGGTAGCCTCCCGATCAGGAGGTATTACGGTACTGTATAGACTATTGGCATTTTACGTGTTAAGGTGGAAAATGTAAAGCCTTAACGCTATTTACAAGTAAGTTTATTTTACAATTAGACATTATTATAATAGCGCAATATACTACATAGTAAATAGTTTAACGGATCCTTAGGAGATGTAAATCCCGAGAATCTCTTGAGTTACTGCACTCATATTTATTTCTGTTGATTTAACTTACATAAGATCTTTTAGTTCTGACTCGAGTGTTTTGTCTTTTCAATTCGCTCGGGTCAGTCCAAGCATTTCAGGGTTGAAGATTTTATTCTGAAGGATGAAGACGAGGATTTGTAGTATTTCTATCTACTATATTATTCCACTACACCATTAAATTCCGCTGCATAAATTATTATTCTCTGGTATGTGTACTCTGATATGTATTGTATGAATATAATCAAAATTTTGTAAAACAGCTTCATGAACTCTATATTTGATTATTATATTTTATCATTCCGCTGCGAGATTCTATTTTGTTTTATTTCTTCTCTATTTTTCTTATTTACCCCATAGCAATCCGCCATTCTGTATGGTTTGAATCGGCATATGTGTCGATTTAAAGTGTGCGAAATGGCGGGACATTACATCTGGTATCATAGCTTTGGTTTAGCGATAAACCTTAGCTTCGTGGGGTTTGACTCTTTACTAATAGGGTAATAATACCCTATGGGAGTCGCTGAGTGTATATATATGAGAGAGCGTATTTGTTAGTGTTGTAAAAGATTTTAATATTGTGTTAATCTGTTCTGTTTTGTATTTATAAATTCTGGTTGGTGCATGGGACGCTATGACATCAATAGGGATTTCTAAACACTTAATAGGACAGACCGACATAATATTTGTTTTTAATATAGGTGAATGAAATAATTTTGCCTATAATATTTACTATATATAAAATAAAAAATTTCAAATGATATCTATATTAGGCTGAAATAGATTGGTTGTTAGGTAAATAAGTGTATAAATAATAATAGAAATAAGATTGGAAAATAAAATAAATGAAATTGGAAATTTAGAACTTATGTTCTGGGGTTTTGAAATTTTTCGAATAAATTTTGGAATATAATAATATTGTTTATAAGTATTTTCTGAAATGAATATTTAATATAATTCGGAAGAACTGTTTTAAAGGAGATTTTGGAGAAAATAAGTTCTGTACTTTCCTCTATGTCGCTGGAAAATAATTTCGGTGATGGCGGCCGCATCATTGACTTTCATTTTCGAGTTTCGAAGGGGGAAGACCACTGTAGTAGTTTTATTACAGATTCATTTTTGAAAATATATAAATTTTGAATTGTTTTAAATATAATTAGAGATATATAAGTTGTAAAAATATATTTATCTATTGTTTTAAAATAAATTGAAAATTTAACCCGGTATTAAATTCTTAAATTTCCATTAATTAATTGTTCCAATTATTGTAGTGAAATAGAATTTAACTAATAATTGAAACCCTCAATAAAATAAGAAATTTAAAATGCTAAGTTATAAATGGAAATTAAAGGAAATTTGAAATTTGTAACAAATGAGACAATGAGTAATATTGTTGAATATTAAATTTAATTAAAGGATGAGATAAAACTTGTATAAGTTCATTTGCATTTTCTTTAACATATATAGTTTACCAAACATAAAAACTTGAAATGTTTAATAAGAAATGTAATGGAAATTGTACAAGTAAAAGTAGGTAATGAAGTATCCAATGAAATTGCTGTTAAATGAGAATTTAATGTTATAAACTTAAATTTATAGTTGAAATTTTACCAAGTAAATATAATTAAAGGAAAGTATGACAAATAGATGATTATAAACTTAAGTAATTAAAGTGTAAATAAATGAGGTCATGCAATAATAAATGAATGAATAATAGTAATTAGTAAATGAAAATAAATGAATGTAATATAATAAAGAGAAATTGTAAATTTAAGAAATAGGGTTGAAGTCGTTTCTGAATAAAATTTAAAGAAATGAATGGAAATAAAAGATAAACTGTTATATGAATGAAAATAATCAAACAACTAATGTATGAAAAAAAATTAATAACGAGTTAATTGATTTGTTAGTAGGAATTGTTGTTGTTTGGTTATGGTTGTTTGGGTAAGATACTTTAAAATTGGGTTTGAGTGAATGAATAATCTATTTAGTTTTATCTAGGACTATTGAGTAAATGATGCGCTAGTTGTTATTTCTTCATTCCATACAATTTAAAAGTTTTGAACCCGAACAACTATTTGTCTGTTTGGTTGAATAGTTGCTTTGAATTTGTTGTGTATGCTGTTGTAAAATTTGATGGTTGTTGTATTGATTGGTTGTTAGTGATTGAAACCACTTAAATATTTCACTTTATATAAATTGTTAACCCTTTAGATTTTATAAGTGAAATGCAGGTTATGGAAGCAATTGCTACCGCTTTTGGTTCCATAAATTAAGCGTAAATTGCCCGACAAATAGGTATGTTTCAAATTACGGTTTAAAGCACTAATTTATATATTTTCCCGGGTTGGGATATAATATTTTGGATAATATATGTAATATAATTGTTATATTTTTTATATTATATTTTCTTCCGAGCCTCTCCGTACAAGGGAGACTCTGCCGAAATTTTTCGTAAATTTTAGACTTAGAAATTTTTTTGAAAATATTTTCAAAACTTTGTTTATTTAAGTATAAAAGATACAATGAATATATAATGGGTATATTTTACTTAAAATAATAAATTTTGTAAATTATTATCTATAAGTTAATATTTTGAATAAGATATATTGATCTCTAAATTCTTCATTCTCCCTTCTTTTTTCTTTTCGGGGACGAAAAGTTTCGAGTGGGGGAGAGTGTAACGACCCGTATAAATTCGATGTTTAAAATGAATTAAAGTAATAAGATTTTAACTTAAATTTAGAAAGAAATAAAAATCTTATTTATTTATATGAAAGCGAATGTTGAAATTAGATGTATCAAGGGTAATTAAAAATTTACAAATTAAATTATATATTGCAATTAATTGTAATAGTGGAAATTATCGCATTTGGATATAAAGTTAAAATAAGTAAATTAAGGAAAGTATTGGATTTATCAATGGAATGTAAATGGAAGTAATAAAGTAATGCAGGACAATAAATAATTTATTTAGTACAATCCCTTTTATTTGTAAACTATGGTAAGATGTTAATACATTGAAATGTGAAAATTAGGAAATAGATTCAAAATTTATGTTAGATAATGAATTGCAATAGTTAAAGTTAGTAATTAATGGATTTGATGGAATGATTAATTGGATTTAGAATCTTAATTTGTATGTGCGCATATATTTATAATGGAATATAAAAGGGTAAAATAATAATATACAAGTATATTAAAGGTTATAATAGTGGGTTACTAGTAAATTCACTCATTTACCAATAAAGATAATTAGGTGTGTCTTGATGATAAATAATAACATAACGGAAAGGAGTAAATGTATTCATTAGAATATTAATTGAAATTGGATAGAGATTTTAAGTAACAATGTTAATGCAAGGTAATTAATGCTAAATTAAAGTCAACAATAATGAACAGTGATAAATTCAAAATTTGTAACATATATTATAAATTACCTGCTTATTTGTTAATGGAATTAGAATTTGTAATAAGTGATAATAAAATAAATGAATGTTACACTAATGGAAAGTAAAGTAACGTTCGTTTAAAGGTGAGTAATTCTAGGGTCACATTTATTTAAAAGCTTATTTTAATAATTATGTTTAATTGTGAAATTTATACGAGAAGTATGTAAAGTAGTAACTAAGAAAGAAATACGTTATAAATTGATTATGACCTAAACTTAAGTGTAAGTTAAAAGTTGAAATTGAATCTAATCCATTAAATTGGAAACTTATTATAATAAATTGGATTCAATTTATAATAAAGGGGTTATTTTAAGAAATTGAAATAAATACTATGATTGGTAATTTAAGTTACTTTAAAAACTTAGAAGGGAATTGATTTAAAGAATTATGAATTAATAAGTAAATCAAGATGATGAAGTTTATGAATTATTGAATTTGAATCTTTAATAGTGAGTTAATTTGTTAATTTATAATAGTTGGACTTATTGAAATAAATGAAATCAAATTTTAATTATTACGTTAAATTAAAAAATTAAGTTGAAAAATTAGAAATATTTATGTAATAATCTTAAATCCAATGGTGAACCCTCTTATTTGAAATATGAATGGAATAATCATTTGATTCATTAATTTAATAGAATTATTAGAAAGTTAAATTATAATTTTGAATTAAATGAAATTGAGAATAAATATTGAAATTTATAAATGAATCATCTAAATTTACATTTTTAAATTTGTTTAAATTCATTGTAAATGATTGAGGAATCATAAGTGATTAAATTTTCCAACTCTGAAACTGAAATATAAAACTTGGATTTATTTACTAATTCTTAATTTATTTAATTAATATAAAATAGTCATTTTTGTCATGGACTCGGATTTCGACGAAACCAGTTTCATCGGATCCGTAACAGTGAATTATTGTAGGGTTTCAAGTTTCGTAGCCATCAGACTTGTCGTTTGATCGTACGAACGCGAAATGCCTTGAAATCGATTTAATTGAAATCAATTTAAAATCAATTTGAAAATATTGTTTTCAGAATAACTTCTTTATACGATGGAATTTGGACGTGAAACTTTTTCCATCGCGTTCAGAATATTTTAAAACACCTATTTCGATATATGGGTTTACCCAATTTCGTTCCGGGGTCAGAACGGGCTTTTTGGGCCACGTTAGCGGTATCACGTTTGTTTATTGGATCCATCTACTCTATTTCTAACCTACCTATATAAACCCAATTATAAACCCTAGCCTCCATCTATTCTTATTTGTTTGTGCGTTCATTTCCTCAACTCTTTCTCTTCCTCAATGGATGCAAATCTTAGGTCCAACCACAATTGCAAATCAAATCATAAGTCAAAATTTCAAACTATCCAGAAAAATTCGAGAAAAATATATGTTAAAGCTCTCAATGAGCGTAATCTTATAGTGGAATTCATTTTTCAATCCGATTCACCGTTTAGCCAGAAATCACGAATCAATTCCGGCCGTCCATTCTAGGGTTTTGACGATCCGACGGCGGATCGTCGCCCGATCAGTGATCGGGAAGTGGTATGGGAAAGTGGATGTCATGCAGGTCCTGGTGATGGTCTTCGTTTGTCGCTATAGGCCGCAGGTTCGCCAGTAATTGCCAGGGACGGTCACGGCTGCGGCGGGGGGGGGGGGGGGGGGAGGGGGAGGCTTAGGAATCGAATCACGTGCGCAAGGAGGAGTTTAGGGCGGCTCGAGGTGCTGATGCCAACTGAGGGGGACGATTTTCCTGGATGTTGGCGTGGGCGCGATGATTTTTGGCCAAAGAGGTGGTCAACTATCGATTACCATGGGTTCCTGGAAGTGCGTAGTTCACTATCTTTACACGAGTTCACATGGGAAAGAGTGCAGAAAGAATGACGTGGTAATAGGGTTATTTTATATTTTAATTTTTATTTTAGATTTCAAATCATTTGAATCGACTAACTTTTGCATACATGATCCGATTGACGCACGGTTTTTTCGTTAGGATCGTAATAAATTTTCGGAATTGATGACGCTAGTTTGAACGAATTCCGAGACCGTCGAATTTTTGGGTTTAAATTGGATCTAAATTCAATTTAAATTCAAAAGGTGAGTGTTTTAACCCACTCACAACTTATAAAATTTCTTATGTTCGTTAAATTGATTTAAGATACGAGTAGAAATTTATTTATGACTGTTTGGCATGTTTTATTCATCATCTCTGTTAAATCGCATTTATTTAATTCATCTGTTAATTAATTTTATTATTGCATATAAATTGACAGTTAAAATTTATTTATTCGCACATAAACTGATAGTTAAACAGTTGATAAATTTCTTATTGAATATAAACTGTTAGTTAATAACTGTTATTTATTACCTGTTATATTTTATATGCTATATATTGATGTTTGTTTAAATTGGATGATGATTGTAATAAATGGTTGATGATTGATATTTGGATGAATGGATGCTATATTTTATATTGTATAAACTGCAAGTTATTATGCATTTTCATTTCATTCGGGAATGCGGTTTGAAATGATATACAACCGCATTTTTATTTTTAAATTGCGGATTGAAATGATAAATATCCGTATCACTTGACCATATGACAGAAAATTATATATAGGCACCGCGGTATATATATACAAAATTATTTTTGAAATGATTTTTCTATGGTTTGGATAGGATACGGTTAGTGAATATAAATTTTTGATATCATATAAAATCTTATTTTATATATACATCTATAGTTAAAGTATTGAATTTAAGCCATGTATAATTTGTTAAATAAATTAAATAAGTTGAATAATGGAGTTTTAATGATTTAAATCAATCTAGATTGGAAGGTAAATTAAAAATTAAATTGGGATTGAGCGTATTTAAGAATTTAACTCTATAAGTGATGTAACTTATTTAAACTTGGAAATTTTAAAGGTATGATATTTATAACTGGATTTTTTTATTCAAAATAAATTAAATGAATATTTCTAGTGTAAATAAATTGAAGGAAATATTATTTGTCAGAAATTTGAATTTTATTTTATGGATTTATTTTATGAATATTTCAAAACTAAATAATAGGACAATAAATTGTTGAAGAGAATTTCCAACCTTAAGTTTTGAAATTGTTAAATATTCAAAGGTAGAAAAATATTGAATTTGAAGTGGTTTATTTAACTGAAAGTGAATTTAAAATTTATGGTTTTAGACTTAAATTTTAAATGAATAAATTTGAAAAGTCACGGAAATTATTTTATTTTATAAAGTAATTTTAAATTCAAACTATTTTATTCTATATACCGTTTGAATATCCAAACCACTCAAGTTTTAGAAGTATGATTTTAAAGCTATGAGTTTCGAAGTAATATGTTTTGGAAGTTATAATTTAAATGTTTGGATTCGAGATATTATAAAATTTAAAGTAATATGATTTGGAAAAGAAATATATTTGAAATAAAATGATATTATTGATTTGGGTTTTATAAAATAATATCAAAATGAGTTGTTTTGGAAATGGAAATGAAATCGTATTTATGGGTTTTGAAATGGATAATTATTTCTGGTTTTAAAGTATAAACTATTTTAAAGACCGTGGTGTTATAATAACGTTTGGTTGTTGAAGAGACCGGGATCGGAAGTTGTCATACTCTCTGCCAACCCCGAAAACCACTTTAACAACCGTGCACGCGGTGGAGATTCCAGAATGAAGTAGGTTGGTGGCGGCGTTTCCTGTAAGGTAAATACTTGGACCCAACTCCCGTGAGTTGGCATAAGGTGGCTAAAACAGGAGCGATTGACGGGTTAATAAGGTAGCACCTTTGATCGGACACATCCCTTCGATATTATACTTTGACTTTTGGATTGATTCGGTGGCCACTTTTGATTTCTTTGATTTGGGGTTCTTGTTCGAGGTGGGAGGTAGTAGCAGCTACGCGTTACCACCGACCCGGAAGCTTAATTTGTATATCTACCCTGGCATTGCCTAGTTGTGCCGTGTCACCTACCATATCGCGCCTTGTACGAGTTTCTATTTGTGTCGTACCTATGGAGTATACTCTGGTAGCCTCCCGATCAGGAGGTATTATGGTACTGTATAGACTATTGGCATTTTACGTGTTAAGGTGGAAAATGTAAAGCCTTAACGCTATTTAAAAGTAAGTTTATTTTACAATTAGATATTATTATAATAGCACAATATACTACATAGTAAATAGTTTAACGGATCCTTAGGAGATGTAAATCCCGAGCATCTCTTGAGTTACTGCACTCATATTTATTTCTGTTGATTTAACTTACATAAGATCTTTTAGTTCTGACTCGAGTGTTTTGTCTTTTCAATTCGCTCGGGTCAGTCCGAGCGTTTCAGGGTTGAAGATTTTATTCTGGAGGATGAAGACGAGGATTTGTAGTATTTCTATCTACTATATTATTCCACTACACCATTAAATTCTGTTGCATAAATTATTATTCTCTTGTATGTGTACTCTGATATGTATTGTATGAATATAATCAAAATTTTGTAAAACAGCTTCACGAACTGTATATTTGATTATTATATTTTATCCTTCCGCTGCGAGATTCTATTTTGTTTTATTTCTTCTCTGTTTTTCATATTTACCCCAAGCAATCCGCCCTTCCGTATGGTTTGAATCGGCATTTGTGTCGATTTAAAGTGTGCGAAATGGCGGGACGTTACAGATCGACACGAAACTTGAAATCCTACAATATTCACTATTACAGATCGGCTAAAACTGGTTTCATCGAAATCCAAGACAGTGGCCAAAATGGCTATTTTCACATTAATTAAATAAATTAATATTAAATTAATTAGATCAATTTTTCTATTCAAATTTAATAATTAACAAATTTCATCAATCCTGATTACCATGACCATTACAATAATTTAAAACAGTTTTACATATCAATTCAGCGTTTAAAATTTCACTAATTGCAGTGTTCAATTTCAATTTTTAATTAAATCCAATTTAATTATAATTTAATTTCAATAAATGCTGTAATTCGATTTCAATCTTTATATTCAATCAATTGTAAATCTAATAACATAGTTAACATTTGTTTTACATTTCATTACATTAATATACTCCAATTTCCATCTTTTATTTGCATTAACTATCATATTTCCATTTTATTAATTTTGGTCCATGTAACAACCCGCATATTTATCGATTGTATATTTTTTTATTTAAAAATAACATCGATCGTCGGATTATAGTCTGAAAAGTTACTTTCTGCAAACGGTCGAATTGGGACTCAAGACCACTTCCATTGAGTTCAAAATGTCGTTTGCGATCTTTTTGAGTATAAGCTTCGATATGTTTGGAGTAAGTCGAATTTTGCTACTTTTTCTATTGGGTTTTGGGTTTGGGTTCAGCACACTAGCTAACTTAGTACCCTAACTCAGCCCTGTCCTCTCCATTCACTCATTCCCATTTCTCAAACTCAAACTAAAACTGAAAATGGGGGAAAGGAAGAGGCAATAGAAATTCCAAGCCCTAGTTTCTTCTTGCAAACTTGAATTCTTGCTCCAAAATCAAAGACAAGCTATTGGTAAGCCTCCTCTTCATCTTCTCTAAGTCTTTCTCCTTCAATTTCAGAAAGTTTCCTAAACCTAACTATGAAAATACTTATTTTGATCCTAGATTGAAGCTTGTAGAGTTGAAGTGGAGAACGGTTGGTCTTCTCTTTGCAATTGAGCTCCTTCATCTTTTTTTTTGGGTTAAGGTGAGATTTTTATCTCACACCTATGTCGATAACTATCTTGGATTGTTAGGTATGAATTCCTAACATATTTGCATGTTCATTTGCTCTGATTTCGATTGATTCGGTGAATTTGTCAATTTTTGATTGTTGAAGCCAAATCTTTGAAAATCCTTTTGGATTTTTGAATATAGTTACCGGGATGTATCGAGATGGCCTTAAGGCTGGGATGTCATATAGGATAAGTCCCGAGTCGCGGCCGCTCGGTCGATCATTCCGGTTTAGTTTTGCCCCATTTGGGGGCAAAACTGATTCTTCTTTGGGATCAGGTTCAGTCGACTGGACCAGTAGGTCAGTCGACTGAACCAGGGGGAAGAAATTTTCATGTCCCTACATCAGTCGACGGACCTACTGGGCCAGTCGACTGAAACTGGAAACAGGTAATTCCTGATGCCTGTTTCAGTCGACTGACCCCTGTAGTCAGTCGACTGAACCTGGAACCTGAAAGTTCAAGGCACTGGGCCAGTCAACTAACTACAGTGTTCAGTCGACTAACCTGCTAGCTTCATCCTATTTGCCTATTTTGGTTTGAGATTCCGATTTTGATCGATTTCGTGATTATCCGATTTGTTGTTATCATTATTGGACTTTGGTGATTCCTTTTTGATTTCATGCACGGATTTTTATAAAATGGTCTTTTCAAATTATATTAAAAGCTTGTTTCTCCAATTTATAAATTCTATTTAAAACTCACACATATCTTCACACTCTAAGTGAAGTGGGAGGAGAATTAAATGATTAGATAAAACACGTGCAATGAACACGTGCGTTCATCTTTTCAGTTAATTCCCAATCTGTTCGTTTGAACGTTTTGACCTTTGGGTTTGGTTTACCGATGAGATGAGGTAAACTTTGTACTTCTTTGAGTGTGAAATTGACTAACGGATAGTAAACCGGTTAGTGCGAGCGGGTGGTTATGGGACTCACGTTAACACTTCTCGGGTTTCTTTCTGGGAGTTTGTGACACATGTTGCCTTTGGGATAGCGTCTTCGGACTGTCTCCTTCTGGCTCGTTGCCTTTAATATCGCTTTGGAGTTGGTCCTTTGTCCCGGCTCGAGAGATAACTGGGATTGTTGGTTGCCTTTTGGTATTGCTTTTGGAGTGGTTTTTCTTCACCGCCGCTCGAGAGATATTGGGGTGCTGCTTTTTATAGCGCTTTCGGAGTGGTTTCTTCACCACCGCTCGAGAGATATTGGAGTGGTTTCTTCACCACCGCTCATGAGATATATGGGTTTGTTGCAGTTGGAATTTTCTGTTGTTTCTTTGATATGTATATTCCCTAAGTTTCGCCCTTCGGTGTTGGTCTTTTTGGGCCACACAATGTATAGCGGTTACCTTGTGGAACTTGTATTACCTTCATTGGTATTTGTTATTTGCCTTTTTGGCTTGTTTTGGGATATTGTTATCCTTTTTTTATTTGAGTTGCAGATGTCATGAGGTTTGTTTGATTCATATTATGTTTGATGATTGAGTTATCTCATATAGAGATATTTGTTACACTTTATGATCTTGCAGGTTCATTATCGTTCAGTTTATCTAACTGATTTGTTTAGCTAGACTGACCCGTGTATTTTATACTCGGGCCAGACCGAGATGTTTCAGGTTAGGTGCATTTGAACTTAGCCTCTTTTGCTTCCGCATGGACTATTCCGCTAGCTCCTTTTTGTCATAGCTTTTTGTGTAGTCCTTTTGGTTAAAACTCTGATATGTATTCAATTAGCTCGTTTGTACATTGTGGTTTGCTATACCACTTGACATGTATCATTTTGTATACTCTGTTATGTATCTATATATGTGTATGTGATGATTTAATGTTCTGTGATGTATATTACATTTGAGTTGTTATATTTCGTTTTAATAGATCCTCTAGCCACCTATGGTTTTGGATTAAGTATTTATTGGATATGTCGACCCGCTTGGTATGGCAATTGTCGATGTATTCAATAGATAGTTAAGGAAAGACTATAGATGATCGCTGCTACCCAGCCTTATTATTCACAATAGCAGACGACATTACTCAGTAATACTCTTTGTTACTGTGGGTATAGAGGTGGGGCGTCATAGTTGGTATCAGAGCTGAGGTTCAGAACGTAATATGATAAACGCAGAACAGAAGCACATATTATGGTACATTAAAGTGTAACAAGTGTTACAAATATTGGAATCATCTTGCCTCTATTCCTTCCGTGTTTTTGGGTAGATAGGATTTGGGAATACGTCTAGGAATGTATTTTTATTCCGTAATATTCCGTATTGAAATATCTACCTTGTGATTAATCTTTATCTTCTTTAACCTTCAACTTATGGCTGAAAGAGGCAGAGGACGACGCTCGGGTGTTGGGCAATCCAGTGGCTCACATCCGGACGGCGTTTATATGTCAGCCAATCGGTTTATGGAGTTGTTTAGGAGCACTCAGCCTCTAGCTCCTACTCGTGTATCTCCACCTCGCAAGTCTACCTTTATACGCCTGTGTAGTGATTTTGCTCATCTTGGAGGAAAGTGTGTTTCTCTCATTCATGTATTTTGAGAATTTTCTGGTATTTTTGTTCTTGTCATAGGATTATCACCTAAGCAATCTTCTGAGTGGTGTTAAAGTCTTTTCAGCTCGTCCTTGCCACCGGTTTTGATTTGGCTACGAGTTGCGGAAGTTAGCACTCCACTTACCGCATTCCGCACTCGTTGTGATTCTTATGAATGATTTGTTATGTCATTCTGTTGTCTAGCTCATTTCATACATTTTATGAATCGAGTATTCTGCGAATATCTCGATGACTCCATTTTTAGTATTTATTGATTTAGGATGGAAATTAGCAATTTAAAATTTTGCAAATCTTTTTCATAAGATTTATTTGTAAGTACAATTGGATATTTGTTCTTGAAACGAGAAAAACTTTTAAGAGATATTTTATTATATAGAAGGTGCTTTTGTGATTGTATTGCCCATTGAGTGCTTTAAGAATTCTGGTCGATGCGCTTGATCAACGTTATCGATAGGTATCTCCTAAATGCATTGATGAGACAATCAGACACAGTGAATTGATTAGGGATACGTAAAATTTTCTAGAAAAATGATTCCATAAAGATAATTGTAAATTTTGAAAATGTTATTTTCTCATAAGGAACTTAATGTTGGCTCGAGTTCCTTGCATCTTATGATCTTGATACTCTTTTTATCCCGAAAGGGGGGATCGTGTTGCCAATGCACTTAATTGTAAGCAACAAGTGGTTGTTTCTTTGTTGACGTCCAAATGGAATGAACCTTTTACCAAATTCATCGGATGTTTTGTTGTACTTCGTTTTGTTGAACTTCGGTCATTTGACATACCATTTGTATTACTTCGGTGTTTCGAATTATTTGAGCTTAGGAATTCAGAGAATTCTCTAAGAAAACGGGTTCGTGCTTAACCTTTTGCGCACTTTATGGTGAACTTCTTATTTCATATTTGCTTTGGTGTTGATATTATTTTTTGATTTTTACTCTTTATTTTCTTCTTAAGAATTGCGAGGACGCAATTTCTTTAAGGAGGGGAGTCTGTAACAACCCGCATATTTATAGATTGTATATTTAAATATTTTATTTAAATATAACATCGTTCGTTAGATTATAGTTCGAAAAGCTACTTTCTGCAAACAGTCGAATTGGGACTCAAGACCACTTCCATTGAGTTCAAAATGTCGTTTGCGATCTTTTTGAGTATAAGCTTCGATATGTTTGGAGTAAGTCGAATTTCGCTATTTTTTCTATTAGGTTTTGGGTTTGGGTTCAGTCCACTAGCTAACTTAATACCCTAACTCAGCCATCTCCTCTCCATTCACTCATTCCCACTTCTCAAACTCAACTAAAACTGAAAATGGGGGAAAGGAAGAGGAATTAGAAATTCTAAGCCCTAGTTTCTTCTTGCAAACTTGAATTCTTGCTCCAAAATCAAAGAGAAGTTATTGGTAAGCCTCCTCTTCATCTTCTCCAACTCTTTTTTCTTCAATTTCAGAAAGTTTCCTAAACCTAACATAGGAAATACTTGTTTTGATCCTAGATTGAAGCTTGTAGAGTTGAAGTGGAGAACGGTTGGTCTTCTCTTTGTAATTGAGCTCATTCTTCATTGTTTTTGGGTTAAGGTGAGATTTTTATCTCACATCTATGTGGATAACTATCTTGGATTGTTAGGTATGAATTCCTAACATATTCGCATGTTCATTTTCTTTGATTTCGATTGATTCGGTGAATTTGTCAATTTTTGATTGTTGAAGCCAAATGTTTGAAAATCCTTTTGGATGTTTGAATATAGTTACCGGGATGTATCGAGATGGCCTTAAGGCTGGGATGTCATATAGCATAAGTCCCGAGTCGCGGTCGCTCGATCGATCATTCCGGTTTAGTTTTGCCCCATTTGGGGGCAAGACTGATTCTACTCTGGGAGCAGGTTCAATCGAATGGACCAGTAGGTCAGTCGACTGAACCAGGGGGAAGAAGTTTTCCTAACCCTGTATCAGTCGACTGACCTACTAGGCCAGTCAACTGAAACTAGAACCAGGCAATTCCTGATGCCTGTTCCAGTCGACTGACCCTGTAGCCAAGTCGACTGAACCTGAAACCCGAAAGTTCAGGCACTGGACCAGTCAACTGACTATGGAGTTTAGTCGACTGATCTGCTAGCTTTATCCTATTTTCCTATTTTGGTTTGAGATTTCGATTTTGATCGATTTCGTGATTATCCGATTTATTGTTATCATTATTGGACTTTGGTGATTCCTTTTTTATTTCATGCATGGAGTTTTATAAAATGGTCTTTTCAAATTATATTAAAAGCTTGTTTCTCCAATTTATAAATTCTATTTAAAACACACACACATCTTCACACTCCGAGCGAAGTAGGAGGAACATTAAATGATTAGATAAAACGCGTGCAATGATCACGTGCGTTCATCTTTTCAGTTAATTCCCAATCTATTCGTTTGAAAGTTTTGACCTTTGGGTTTGGTTTACCAATGAGATGAGGTAAACTTTGTACTCCTTGAGTGTGAAATTGACTAACGGATAGTAAACCGGTTAGTGCCAACGGGTGGTTATGGGACTCAAGTTAACACTTCTCAGGTTCCTTTCTGGGAGTTTGTGACACATGTTTCCTTTGGGATAGTGTCTTCGGACTATCTCCTTCTGGCTTGTTGCCTTTAATATCGCTTTGGAGTTGGTCCTTTGCCCCGGCTCGAGAGATATTTGGGATTGTTGGTTGCCTTTAGTATTGCTTTCGGAGTGGTTTTTCTTCACCACCGCTCGGGAGATATTGGGGTGTTGCTTTTTATAGCGCATTCGGAGTGGTTTCTTCACCACCGCTCGAGAGATATTGGAGTGGTTTCTTCACCACCGCTCGAGAGTTATTGGAATGGTTTTTTCACCACCGCTCATGAGATATATGGGTTTGTTGCAGTTGGAATTTTCTGTTGTTTCTTTAATATATATATTCCCTAGGTATCGCCCTTTGGTGTTTGTCTTTTTGGGCCACACGATGTTTAGCGGTTACCTTGTGGAACTTGTATTACCTTCATTGGTATTTGTTATTTGCCTTTTTGGCTTGTTTTGGGATATTGGTATCCTTTGTTTATTTGAGTTGCCGATGTCATGAGGTTTGTTTGATTCATCTTATGTTTGATGATTGAGTTATCTCATATAGAGATATTTGTTAATTTAAATGTTAGATTAATTGATGATATAAATGTAATAAATTAAAATTGGATAAAACTTGTGTTGTGTTAGTAGTTATAACATTTGTGTGTAGATAACAAACTTATAACATTAAGAAAAGGTAATAAGTGTTATTTTTTTACCAATTTATTTAATATGTTGAATTAAGTTAGAAATCGATTGAAATTAAATGTAATTAAATATTACGTTAATATGAGTTAAGACGATAACTATAAAATGTAAAGGTAATAAAATGTACAAAAATGTCAATTATATTCTTAAGGCAATAATTATTTAGTAAAAAGAGTGAAACTAAGATAAATGAATATATTGGGACTTTAATTTATAATTAATGTGAAAATCGACAAAATTCAATATATTTGAAATATTGCAACTAGTACAGTAAAAGATGATAATTGTAGTAATGCAATAAGATGGAAACAAATGTTAACTATGTCCATAGAGTAATGTTTGATTGAATAAAAAGATTAAGATCTAATTAAATTAATTTATTAGAATTAGAATATAATTAATTTTAATTAAATGTAACTAAAAATTGTGGTTAATGTAAGAAAAGGCGTCAATTGTAGAAAATGAGGACAACAAGATAGAAACCTATGTTAGTAATTTCATAAGGTATTGGCTGATTTATTAGTAGGAGTGTAAATCAAAATAAAAGAATAAAAATGAGTAAGTTTAGTAAAGGAGATATGTTTATTTACTTGAAATGTTTGGTAGTTGAAAGATTGATTGTAGAGACGAGAAACTATTATTTCGTAAGAAATGTATAATTACTGTTTGTATCCAATAGTGTATAAATAAGTTTAAATTACTATTAGATAGGAAATAATTGTTCTACTTCTCATTAAATTCATTTTGTCCATTTTGAAACTTAATCAACTAAAATTAATGTAATTGAAAATTTATAATTAATAGGAGAGAGAATACAAAATTGTAAATTAATAAGTGTAATTAAAAGTAGCTTATGTTTTGTGAAAATATAAGGAAAGTTTGGTTTCATGAAAATAACATTTATAATAAATAAAATGAATGTTACATTTGTGAATGTAGGTTTAATTTCATTAAAGTAAAGAATAGAATGATTGATTTTAAAGGAGGAAATATATGTTTATTTGAACTGTGTTTTAGCTTACAAATTGATTATAAGGATAAGAAATAATCTATTTTAGTAAGTTATTTATTACTGTAACGACTCGCAAATCTATACCCTTTTGGGTCGACAATATTCTCAATCAGTTCAGCACAAATTGGATGGATATACGAACCATTATGGGAAAAGAAGAAAAAAGGTAGAAGAAGAAAATAGAAAACAACATCAGAATCTCACAATCGCAGCAGAACAATATATAATAGATAATAACTGATCTTTATACAAAAGAATCTATAACTTTTTAATATTTACAACAATCAGAGTACACAATCAAACAATAGCACAATACTGGACAGTTATAATAACTTATCCTCATAAGCTGAATATACAACATACCATACATAGCGGAATATAAAGAAACGTGATATACGTCTCCGTCATTCAGCTCGTCTACTGGACTCCAAAGTATCATATCCTGTATCTGTAATACTCGGTCTGACCCGAGCATTATAATAAATAACACCCAAGTCAGTCTCGAAAATCAGCATGAGAAAATACACTCAATTGAATTATTAAAAGTCCTCAAAATACTTTGAGATCAAAGGTATCTCGTAAGACCACGCCACAAATAAACATGTCGGGTTTTTACCTTACGATAACTAAAACATTTTTATCAAATTCGTCTGATATTATAATGGTGTCTATAGAAAGTAAAATAGAATCTAACTGAAACGCTTGCAACTCACGTTCCAGTAATAGTTAGGCACAGTTAAAACTGTACGGGCGCTTATTGGAGAATGGATTGCACGCAATGGTAGGGCTACTGGGGTACCGCTCGTCACAGTACCTGACCTAGATCAGAGTACCGAGGACTACTCTCGATCCCCTACAACACAAGAACGGAGCTACCTCTTACTGGATAGTGCAAATAAGATCACCCCACGGTTGGGATCAGCAACCGCCACACAGTCGAGATCAAAGAGACTCTAGACAGGGAAGACCTTACCCTAGTTGGGTGCTACCAACTTAGCCTTGCTTCACCTCTACTGTTTTAGCCATTCGATGTTGATGAGGCTTGAGGCTATGCGTTACCTTTTTAGAACACATTCACTTAGAATGCTCATCGTCCTCCAATGACGACGTTCTGATAGTATTATTCCATACAAGTTGCCCTAGGTCTGGACAAACCGAATCACCGTCTTCATCATCTTCACGGTCTTCATTCGCTACGTTCAAACCAGATCGAAGTGGTTTTCGGATAATTAAATCTGATTCCGGTCTCTTCGAAATGATCAGCACATTGGCCAATATTGATAATCGGTTATTTAACTATCAAATTAAACAATCATTTAACTAATTATTTTATTTCCACTGAAAATATTAAGTCTTATTAAATTTATATTTTAAATAAATCAAATCACCATATCCAAAAATATACACTTAAACATTTAAAATAAAACTACTTAAATCACTTTATTCAAAATAATAATTGTGGAATTCTATAATAATTTCCCCAAGTAAAACCCTAGCCAAAAACTACTTTTAAAATAAAACTGTTATATAAGGTATAAATATTTAATAGTTATCTTTTAAATCATAATACTCATTTAACCTTTAAAAATAACTAACTACTAAAATTTACTTAATTTCTATTTACTTTAACACTTTTAAAACAATTAAATAATAAATTTTCCTAAAAGCATTCTTTTAAAAACAACTTTAAAACTTCTAATTTATACTTAAAAATCTTTCTTTGAAACATACTTAGATTTTCAGGAAAATACACTTTCCACTCCAATCGGCACATCCAATCATTTATAAATCATTCTCGATTTATCTCCAGTTTAAATTACGTCCCGATCCCGTAAATTTTCTTTTCCACACTTTTAAAAATAAAAATACTATTTATTTTAAAACGAATTACCCTTTCCTTATAAATTCCCACCGTGAATTTATAAATCTAAATTATCCACTGATGAATATTCACTTTATTTATAAACCCAGTTTACAAATTCCATAGTCTCATTCTCCTTTTAATCTTAGTTTTCAAACCACTTAATCGATTTTCGATCGATTCCCTGAATTAATTCCATTTCAAGTTTATTTCTTGATTTACCCAAAATTTATTCCATAATCCATAAATCCCAGATTCACTCCTTTATTATGATTCAAAACCATATTTAAATCTGAAACGTTAATTTCTTATTTTATGTTTTTCCAAATTTCCTTTTTATTTTCCTCAAATCCGTTTTAAACTTTGGATTTTAAAAATAAATACTTTTATACTTAACTAAATCGCTTAAGTCCCATTATTAAAATCTTTTATTCTATTATTTCAAAATCTCTACCTTTCCTTTTTTAGAAATTATCATGTACAAAATTTAAAATTAAACTATTCATTTTTCCCAAATTCATTTCTTTTAAATTTATCGATCTTTATTATAAATTTCCTTCTTTAAATTTTCCCTTTAAAAAATTCAATATTTATATTTTTAAAATGCATAATATATCCAGCATATATATTAACATCAAATAAATAAATTTTTCCAACATAATATATCATAGATTATTCAACATTTCATATATCATTGAAATGAAAATAAATTCAACATTTTTGAGGAATCCAGTTGGATCCCTCCGACCTGTTTCTCTGCATCCACAGATGTTAGCACAATATAAAAATACCAATCCCACTTCAAGGGGGATATCGCGGTATATAGGGTCATCCGTTATTATGCTAGGCGCATAGGGTCTCATCCGCTATATAATGCGGGAATATTAATCACTCCAATATATATTTATACTATTATATAATATCATATCTAGACTGATAATAAATTATCAATTCAATCAATCAATCAATAGTTTAAATTTAACAATTTAAATTCACCAGTAATCCAATTTGAGTGAGATTAACTCACCTTTGATCTTTAATTTGCATCATGATCCAAACAGGCTTGTCTCTCCATGATTTTAGACTTTGTATAATCATTATATGGCTTATTAACATTTTTAGAAATCGAACAGTCAACTACCATTTTTTTATTTAATTTAAACTATATTTTTCCTTTAAATAATTTTTAGTAATTAAAATAATTAAATAAGTTAATTAAACAAACCAATCATAATAATACATTATTTTAAAATTAAATAGTAGGTGAAAATAGATATGTATATTTTTATGTAGATATATTTATATTTATATATTTTTCTGTAAATAACAAAAAAGGAATTTTCTTTACTGTATATATATTTCTTTGACTAAATAAAAAAAAGTTTTCTGTTTTAAAGTTATATATATTTTTTCAATCTGTGTATATATATATATATTTTTATTAAATCAAGTTTAATCGAAAGAAGAAAAATAACGAATACCTCACTGCCCCCAAAATAAATCTCAGGTCCTAGCCTTCGACCATTCCAGAATCGCTCCTCCGATCAACGTGCCACCACCCAAACAACTGTGTACCCTATGGAACGGACCTGGATAGCCTTTCTTTCCCCTCGAGAACGTCGCCGTCGAAGTCAAAATGCAGGAAACCCAAAGTCGAATGCCAAAAACAGAAAATCTAACGTCGAAGCAGCGTGTTGATCGATCGGTGGAGCTGTGCCTCGTGAATTGGAAAATGTAGAGGAAAGATGCGATTAGAGGGGGAAGAACAACATGCAACATTTTTTCCTCTGGTTGAATTCGTTCGAGATTTTACTTCCCTATTTTGTTCGATTTTGAATTATGTCGTTCCGCCATTTTTTCTTTCTCTCGATTTTAATTTTTATTTTCAAATATTGAATTCGAACAGAGAAGGAAGCCAGAAGAAATAGTCCCGATTATATGTGATTATATAGGCATTTCATTTTTTCTTTTTTATTTAATCTTTCTATAACGACCCACAAATCCATACCCCTTTGAGTCAACAATAGTCTCCATTAGTTCGACTCAAAACGGATGGAAATACGAACCATTAGGGAAAAAGAAGGAGGTAGAAGAAGAGAAAACAAAACAACATCAGAATCTCACAATAGCAGCGGAAACAACATATAATAGATAATTGACTGATCTTTATACAAAAAGAACTATATATGTCTTATACTTTTAATCATCCGAGTACAACACAATCAATAGAAAAATACTGGACAGGTATATTAACTTGTCCCCGCACAACTGAATACACAGCTTATACTGCATAACGGAATATACATCAAGTACGTGTGACACGTCTCGCCATCCAGCTCGACTCCTGAGCTCTACCGCATCCTATCCTTAGATTTTAAGTCATTGCCGGTTGATGAGGCTCTAGACTAAGCGTTACCTTTTTAGAACACATCTCACTTAGAATGCTCATCGTCCTCCTGACGATGTTTTGATAGCATTCATCCATACAATTCCGTTCCCGGTCCGAATGGAACCGAAGGCACTACTCCTACTACATCCATTTTGGAATCACCCTCAGGATTAGTAGCGATGAGCCCTTGCACTTCACTGCTCCAACTTTGACTACAAGCTCTTGTCTTCATCACGAAAACATACTCGTTGGATCGAAGTGGTTTTCGGATCACAAATCCGATCCCGGTCTCTTCAAAACAACATTCGATATTTTCCGGTAAACTCAACCCCGGTTCTTTAGGAAATACACCAACGAAAATAAGATCCGAGTTCACCTCCTAACCGTTAGTGGACGGACTTTCTTATAAACGTCCTAGAAGAACGAACGAGTTTATATGTACAGTATAACACCTCGAACGGTAACTGTACCATATAATTCCCATACTATTCCTAGATATTTCCAAAGTCATATTTAGTCCAGATTTGATAGTCAGTTATTTAACTATCAAATAAACATCAATTCAACCAATTATTTTATTTCCACTGAAAATCACCCAGTCTTATAAAAATTAGATTTTAATAATTTAAATCACTTTACCCAAAAACTTAAAACATATTAAATAAAACTAGTTAAGTCACTTTATTCAAACAATAGTTATGAAATTCTATAATAATTTCCAAGTTAAACTTTAGCCAAATCACTTTAAAATAAAATTACGATATAAAGTATAATATTTAATAGTTATCTTTTCAAATCATAATACTAGTTAAACCTTTAAAATAATCACTTATATAATTAACTTAATAAATATTTACTTAAAAATATTAAAATGGTTAAATAATAATTTCTCTAAAACCTCCTTTTAAAACAACTTTAAAACTTCCAACTTATACATAAAAATCTCCTTTGAAAATATACATGGCCTTTTATGGAAATACACTTTCCATTTCAATATAGCCCATCTAATCCTTTATAAATCCTGCTTGATTTATCCCAATTTAATTTACGTCCCAAACCCATAAATTTCTTTTAACACTTTAAAAATAAAACCACTTTTTATTTTTAAAACACATTTCCCATCTCCTTATAAATTTTCACCGTGAATTTATACTTTGAAATTTATCCACTGATAAATATTTCATTTTATTTATAAACCCCGTTTATAAATTTCCATTCCTCATTATCCTTTAAATCACAGTTTCCAAAACGCTTAATCGATTTCAAACCGATTTCCTGAGTTAAATTCCCTTTGAAATCCATCTCTTGATTTATCCAAAATCAAATTCCAAAATCCATTAACACCAAATTCACCCTTAATTATGATTTAAAATCCTTATTTAAATCTGAAACATCAATTTCATTCTTTATTCCAAAAATTCTCTTTTCATTTCCTTTAAGAACCCAATTCATTATATTTTTATATTTAAAATACCAAAATAGATTCATCCAAACAGTAGCACCGAATAACTTTGATTTCCAATATAATCTGTCATAGGATATCAATAAAACATATCACAGATTATGAAAAATAATTTCAACAGTTTGAGGAATCCAGTTGGATCCCTCCAACCTGTTTCCATGCATCCATAGATGTTAGCACAATACAATAATACCAATCCCACTTCGAGGGGGATATCGCGGTATAGAGGGTCATTCGCTATTATGGGGGGCGCATAGGGTCTCATCCGCTATATAATGCAGGAATATCAATCACCCCAATATATATACTACTATATATAATATACCACATCCAGACTGATAATAAATCATCAATTCAAGCAATCAATCCAATTAATTTAAATTTAAATATTTAAATTTAAAGGGTAACCCAAATGAGTGAGATTAACTCATCTTTGACTTTAGTATTTGCTACCCATTTCCATCCTGGCTTGTTTTCTTCATGATTCAGACCTTGTACAGACATTAGATGATTTAATTAGTATTCGAACCAATCGAACAATTATATTTCCATTTGATAAATTTAATTAACCAATGATTTTATTTTAAAATAATAATTTAATAAGTTCATTAAACAAACTAATCACCCTAAATACACATCTTTTAAGATAAACTAGTTGATTTGAATTGTGTATATGTATATTTTTATTTTTATTTTTTTAAACCTACACATGTACTTATAAAAATATATAATAGATTTCAAAAATCTAACTTTTATATAATCTCTACAACATTTTAAAATTTCTATATCTTCCCATAATCATATATATATATATATATTTACTATTTTAAATTAGAACATGTATGTGGATATATATTAAAACAGATTATTTTATATTTTAGTGAAATTATTTTTTTCCCCTTTTTTTAAATATACATACACACACACACACACACACACACACACACACACACACACACATATATATATATATATATATATATATATTAATTTCTAAGAAAATTTGTAACGACCCGCCGCTCTGACTGCCTCTAGCCGGTAATTAAACCAACTAGAAACGTTCAAGATGACGGATTGTTATTTAGTTTATAACATTCAAACAGAATCAGTCACAGAATCACAGAACAATAATTTTATTTCACAAATGAACTTTTCTTTTATACACAAATATCAGAGTTATACAATGAATTACATTTAATACAGCGGAATATACATATATCTTTTAAAAGTACAAGAAAAATTTCTTGAAAAACTTTAGTGAAGTGCTTTCCCCTCTCTCTCTAACTTCGCTGCTTGAAAATCTCCAAGCTGTAAAAATACTCGGTCTGACCCGAGTATTACATTCAAAAGAAAATAATACACGGGTCAGTCTAATTCAAACTCAGTTATTAGTGCATAGAGGCAATAATAATTAAACAGAAATTAGACGACAGTCAAAGATAAATTTACCTATCCGACCCTTTTCAAGAAATTGGATAACGGTAAATGATAACACTTAACGGTGTTAAAACAATAAATCAGCAGATTGAAATTATCAATGAAGATAGATGAAAAGATTTTTTTTTCTTTTAAAAGATAATTTAGAAAAGCATCAAAATTTGCCTAAACGGCAGTTTAAACCAAAATCATCAATTTAAATCGAATCAATTTAAATAATTGGAAAAGTTGCTTAAAACATCAAAATTGATTGGCTGCCGTACACGCACGTGTGCACGGCCTCGCCAATACTGTATATGAAATATGCAAAGAAATCAATGAATCAAAAGCAAAGAAATATCAATTAAAATCAATACTGTGTGGCTGCAGTGCACGCACGCGTGTACTGCCTCGCCACTTCAGTATATGAAATAGAAATCTGCACGAGGTCAAACCCGAATATAGGGTTCAACACAAGCAAAACTGTATGAAGTGCGCAACAGGCTGAAGCCAGTGCACGATAACAAAAAGTAAGCAGATATCCCAAATGCATCAAATATATGGTAGACAAAACTGAGTCAATGCTGAAGCACCAAACTCCATATTATGAACAACAAGTCAAAGTGACCTTAAGTAATACAAATGATGTCACCATATTGAAACCAAATCATGAATGCACAAATATCAGACTCAGTTCAGGTCAGTGTAGAACCCTGACTCAAACCCAGGCTCACATGTATAATGAAGTACAATTAATAATCAAGTTAATTCATGATAGAAGAGGAATCACATGCTTAGTGCAAACAGCAAAAGTACGGTGTAACTCAATGATGCAGCATAACAGGAAATCAAAGTTTACAAGTATGCATGTACGAAATAATATAGGACAACAGCTTCAACACCATGCAACAGCAATTCAGGTAAAACTTGTATGCATAGGGAATGAATAAGGCAAGTAAGACTAGAATGCTACTGCACAAGCCGAGTTAACTAAGTGCAGACACAGGCGGTACAATACTTGCAAATTTTTCTCAAAGAATGATACCCAACTATATGAATAAACAATCCCCCATGAGCCCATTTAAGTGTACAATTCCGTGACAATATCAAGTGATCATGACTAGAACCGATCTTCAAGAAAACCAGGCTAGAGTGAAAGCTACAAGTGCACCATGGATGCAACCCACACTACAACAGAGGCATACAACAATCAGGTCTCACACGAATCTATACCAAATGAAGCAAAGTCAAACTCAACTGACATGAACAATGCACAAAGGATCAAATCTGAATAAAGAAAATTTTCCCATCAACAAAATAATAAAATAACAATATGGAATGTTTACTGATACAAAATTAACCTTCAATATTTTTAAAAGCGAAATTCAAATACTGTCTCCATAAAATAAATTTTTCCCAAAACAGTAAATAAGTAATCAAAATTATAGTGCTAAGTTAGCAACACCCCAAAATAATTGTTTAGAAGTTGGAATATCTTTCCAAAAAGGCCAAAAGAACAGATTTGGCAGGTTGAAAGATAAAAAGAAGGAAAATCACTGAAAAGCTGATTGCTGAATTTTGAAGGAAATCGCTGAAAGCTTGTTATAATCAAAGGATCTACAGACAGCTGATTAAATGACTATTTTCGAAAGCATTATGCATGAAAGCTTCCATAGCATTGAACTTGAATTTTTATAGCTGACTTTGAAAATGAAAATGTAAAGTAATAAACATGTATATTGATAAGTTAAAAATGTATGAGCTTATGCTAAGAATGTAAATGACCAAAGCTTAAGAAAACTTAGGAAATTATAAATGTATCATTTAATTAATACAAAAGATATATCTAAACGACTGAAGTATTTTCTTGATCTAAATGAGAAGGGGTCTATTGAATGTTTAGGTTATATAAATGATAACTGTAAATGATATGAACCTAATTATATGAATATACTCACTCACGAAGAAATTAAAATGGCATACAAACAGGCATATTTCCAGAGTAAAACAGACAACTAAATTTATACTTAATCCTAAAAAAAAGTGAGGTTACTAACCTGCAAAGAACAGAGACAGGGAACATGTTTGTTTCCAGGCTTGCTTTTATTAGTTCATGAATTTTCTTTCTAAATTCATGATATTCAAATGCAAATCCAATTATATACACCAAACATTTAATTATTGAGGTCAAAATTTTGATATGATTAAGTTTTACTGTAAATTTACCTTCCATTTAAAAACTACTTCCATATTTAACTTTAAACTATTTCTAATATTTAGATCCTGATTTAACATATAATCTTTGTTTATATATTAAATACTAAAGAGATTCAGGAGAAAATCTTAAAACTTTTTTTTTGTTTTATTTTAAAATCTGGACAACTAGAACAGAGCCAATCAGGTTTGTATATATACATACTCATCCTTATTTTCAGATATATAAATATAAATAAACATACAATTCATATCATGAAAACAATAATTACACCTAACATCCAAGTTTTCATACATTCATATTTAAAACAGATTAAGGTAGATTTGCTTCACATTTAAAAAAAACAGAGAAAGCTTCTTTTGAAAGGAAACTAGAAATGTTTTATTTTATTTTATTTTGCTTCTGATTTTCAATTTTGCTTTTGCAGATATACTGGCATTATTCAGACGTCAAACACTCATTTCATACATGCATTCATATTTTAAGCAAACATGCATACATACGTTCAAACATGCATCACAAAATTTCCATCCAACATTTCCACATTCATCAATTTAAACTGTTTTATGTTTACTCACAAGCATCAGGGTATTAAAACCTGTTAATGGTTGAAAAGAAATAGTTTGCTCACCCCGGTTTTTTTTTCTTTTTCCAGAAGATAAAACTACCCCTACCTTATCAATAAACAAACAAGTTTTTATTTGATACTTAATTTAAAATGGTAACTAAATCCAGAGGTAGTGATTTTTAAATCAAAAAAAAAAAAAAATTGAGCCTTGGAGCCATAACAAAATAATACTGATACATGCAGGCATTTTCAAACAATCACACTATAAATATAAAACAGCATATCAAGTTAGGACCATAGTAACCAGATCGACAAAGTCAAAGCAAGTTAAATATATATATATATATATATATATATATATATATATATATATTTATATGCAATTCAAAATCAAAATCCAATGTCCACAATATTTGGAGCATACCCCGACAGTGGCCGAAGCCAAAACACCAGAATGTCGAAGTCATGAGAAGACATGAAAAAGTTTTAGCCGGAAAATCATCAACTGGGACAATCCACAACAGTGAGAATCAAGAAATCGAAACTTCAAAATCAAAGCAGTTTAAATCAAGCAACGAAGTATACGAAATCGAGGAAATCAGGAATCAAAAACCATTAAACATTGAATTAGATGTGAGCGATAAGGAATCACTCACCTTAGCACAATCGAAGGAAAGTCGAACTATTCTGAGACGAAGCCAGCATCGCGACATTGATCGAAGAAAACGAGCAAGTACGACCCATTTCAGCCTTTGATTTTGAAAAGCCCTAAATTGAAGAAGAGGAACGAACGAGAAGGAATGGCGGTCATTTTTGGTTTTCTTCTCTCTTTTTTTTTCTGATTTGAAGAGGAACGGCGAAAAAAAATAAAAAGGGAAAGGGGTCGCGTGATTTTGCAGAGGAAACAGGCATGGCAGGGTACTAGAGATTTTGCAATATCCCTTATTTCGGCTGAAGTGATATAAGATGTGTACCAAAGATTTTGTAATCTTTCTTTTTCTTTTATTCTATTTTATTATCATTTTTATTTTAAATACAATTTGTTTTTGATAAAAATTCTCCTTGACGCGTTTATAGGTCGTATGTTCACAAATCAACTCCGAATGCCACGAAAATTGAAATCCGGTAATAATTCAATATTACGGACCCAATGGAACTGGTTTCGTCGAATTCCGAGACTGCGCCTCGGAAAGCTGTTTTTTAAATTCAATTTGAACGGAAAAAAAATTCCAAAACTGAACAAATTATTTTCAAATTCAATTCTGAAGCTTTTATTATTTCCAGTATTATTAATATGAATTTTCTAAGCTTTCGAAATATTTTTAATCAGCTTAAAATTGAATATTCAAATTTTTATTCAACTTCAAATAGATTAAATTCTAAAATTTAATCGCCAAATTCATAGTTATATTGGAAATTCAATTTAAACCATCATTCAAATATTTAAAATTAATTAAATATTTTCAATTTAAATTGTTCAAAATTTAGGATCGTTACAATCTCCCCTCCTTAAAAGAATTTCGTCCCGAAATTACAAGTTAGGAGAAATGATTGTTAAAATTTCACTGATGCTTATACCCTACCCAATTTTATCGAGCTCAAAACTTAATAAAAATAAATAAGTATAGGATTCATTCCATTTGTTGTATCTGATTAGCTTTGTTCATTAACTCCTTTGTTTATTGATTTCTACAACCAAGACACAAAAGTCTTTTACTAAAAATTTCGACCTACAAAACTCAAATTTAAATTTGAAATTCTTCATATTAAAAATTTACATAGTATAACTTTTCCAAAGCTGTGGACTTTCAAAATATCTCAAAAATCCTCTTCCTTAATTTATTAGGTTGGAATTATGCAATTTTTAATTCCAGATTATTGATTTGCCATCTAAAGTTCGAAAATACTTGCTAACTCGAAATTTAACCAGTCTATTGTCGTTCTTACAGACATTAGGCATACGCTGGCCAGGCGCAGGTCTAAAAATCTCCAAGTACTAAATATACTTGCTTCAATTCCCAGTGAAAATACTCTTAAAAATTCTTTTAAAAAAATGGAAATGGAAGGCACGTTCCCCCATGGATCACAGTTTACCCGGCGGTTCCGCTACTATCCCAGTAGAATCGCTTGTAAACTATAGATTTCACATCTCTTGAATTTCGCCATGGTTGTTGCATAGATCGCAGTTTACTCAGCGGTTGCGCCACTATCCCAGTGGAATCGCTTGTAACTGTAGGCATCTCGCCCCACGAATTACGCTATACCATCAGATCGCGGTTTACTCGGCGGTTACGCTACTATCCCAGTAGAGTCGCTTGTAAACCTAGGCATCTCGCCTCTCGAATTACGCTATTTCATATCATCTAGATCGCGGTATACCCGGCGGTTACGCTACTATCCCAGTAGAGTCGCTTGTACCCATGGGCATCTCGCCCCTCGAATTCCGCTAGTTCCCGATCCCAAACACGATGATCCATCGTAGGGGATTTTAGTCTGAATGGACATTCCACATATGGAAATTCAACGTAGCTACGAATTTCAAATGGACACTCATATCGAGTTCCAATACCTTCTCCAATTTTAAATGGAAGGTACTTTTCCATATCCTCAGTTTGGAAAACATAATATCATACATACATAGTACTTCATTTCATAGTTCGTACATATCATACCTATGTGAACTTACATAAGTTTTCCATAACAATTACTTTCCAAACTAATGGTTTTTGAATTTATCGTATTCTCATATATACGTTCTGAAAACCACAATATTTCATATCCATAACAAATAGAGGATTCACAAATTTTCCATTTCATTATCCATTTCAAATTTTCCTCTAAGTCGATTTGAAAATTTAAGGTTATTTCAAACCCAATTCACATTCATAATTCAATTCATTATCGACTTCACATTCGATTTGGATTTCACGTTACATCGTCAATTCTCAACACATAATTAATGTCTATCGATATATAACCTCTGAGCTCGTATGTCTCAGAGAAGGGTGTTAAGCTAAAAGAATAAATTCTCCGCCACCAACAGATATATATTTAATAGAGATCAATTGATATGTCATCAATTCACAATGTTAGACATACAATCCCAATCAACTATTCAAAATTCAAAGTTCAACTTATATTGTTTTTGGTGTCAAAGTTAAACTCAATTTTAACTCAAGATTCAATCATTTCTGAAAATTTCCAAGTTGAACTAATCGTTCAAATTTCTCAAAATAATATCTTTACAAGATATATAATTTTCCACACTTAGCCATTTGAAACAAATTTCAAATATTCATTTTTCAATTTATCTTTAAAAGATAAAATTTCAAACTTTCCATTTCATATTGGAAAGCATTTCCATACTTATTTAATAATAAGTAATTCACAAATCCATTCATTTCAACACTTTGAAAAATATTCAATATACTTAAATCATAATCAAGTATATATTTCATTCTTAAAGGAAACCATTCTTTTAAACACATTAACTTGAGTCAAAACGAATGTTGCGTAAAACATCGTTACGACGACCCAAATCACTAGTATAGGAATTCGAATTTAAGATAGATATATAAATCCCAATACTATATAAAAACATTTCCTTTCGGAAACCATTTATCAAAACAACAGTGTTATAGTCCACCATTTCCTTTTATTCTCTCGAAAACTTCTATTTCAACAATGAATGTTGAAATCTATGCTTTCGATTCTTAACACATTTTAAAACAACTTAAAATGGATTAACTTCATTTATAAAATTACTTCCACAAAACATTCCCATTTAAGTTTTTCAACTTCAACTTAATTCATAGTTTGAATTCTGCATACATTTCACAATATTGGTTTTAAACCAACTTCAAATTTCCCATATTAGGTTTTCCACTTAACTTAATTCTCTGCCCGTTCAAATTCAAATTCATCACTGAATCTATTAAATCTATTATGGATTTTCATATTGACAAACATCAAATTTGAAATCTAAATCTCATTTGAACTTTGCACTTGCTTTCTATTTCAAAAATAATCAACTAATTCTTTAGTAAACCACTCATTGACTTGGTTTCATTAGATTCATATTTCCACATTAACTATTTTAGGCACTAGTCTAAACTTGGAATATAAGCTTTTACATCAAAACTGGTTTTATTCATATAGTTAAGTTGACAAATAAATTTCCTATCAAAATTTTGCAATCCTTATTAGCAAAGGTCGGATTATTCAATCATTTTCCCAAGACATATCCGTTTGATTTAATAATATATTCACTGTCCAAAATTGTGAATAAAATTCCCAACCAACTTTTATTATCACAATATTTAACTTAAAGGATAATTCGTTGTCCAAAATCATAGATATAACTCCTTTAATAAGTTATAACAATTTACTTATCAAAATAAGTCGTTTGCGGAATTTATAACCATCTTTAGAAATTCCATTTCTATTTTTAAAACTTCGATTTATAATCTCCTTTATTAATTCAATTCAATTTATATAACTTAGTTATATACCAAAAGTTCATATTATAAGTTAAGTACTTATAATCCATTTATTTACTAAATCGTTCTTCAGAACATTTGAAATCAATTTTCAAAAGAATTCAGAATCAAATCCCCAAGTTATAGTTCAATGACCCGCTTGGTTATAACCAAACTAACATGTCATTTTATTTCCCAGTTATTACTTTGGAGATATTCGAAATATTTGATTTAAACCAATTTAAACCAATTCATTAATTCACTTAACTCATTTTCCCTAAATCTCAATAATTCGATAATGAGTTTCCGAACGATCGAAACTCAAATCCAAGGAGACCTCACCGAAAAGAACTATCGCAAACCTAAATTTATAGAGGGGAATTTTCAAAATACTTTTTATTTTAAAGAAAACAATTTTAAACTTCTTTAGATTTGAAAACACTTTCTTTAAAGTGATTCTAGTAACTATTCATATTAAACGCCATAAACTAAGCTTTGTGTAAACCAAAGCTCTGATACCACTTTTGTAACGACCCGCCGCTCTGACTGCCTCTAGCCGGTAATTAAACCAACTAGAAACGTTCAAGATGACGGATTGTTATTTAGTTTATAACATTCAAACAGAATCAGTCACAGAATCACAGAACAATAATTTTATTTCACAAATGAACTTTTCTTTTATACACAAATATCAGAGTTATACAATGAATTACATTTAATACAGCGGAATATACATATATCTTTTAAAAGTACAAGAAAAATTTCTTGAAAAACTTTAGTGAAGTGCTTTCCCCTCTCTCTCTAACTTCGCTGCTTGAAAATCTCCAAGCTGTAAAAATACTCGGTCTGACCCGAGTATTACATTCAAAAGAAAATAATACACGGGTCAGTCTAATTCAAACTCAATTATTAGTGCATAGAGGCAATAATAATTAAACAGAAATTAGACGACAGTCAAAGATAAATTTACCTATCCGACCCTTTTCAAGAAATCGGATAACGGTAAATGATAACACTTAACAGTGTTAAAACAATAAATCAGCAGATTGAAATTATCAATGAAGATAGATGAAAACATTTTTTTTCTTTTAAAAGATAATTTAGAAAAGCATCAAAATTTGCCTAAACGGCAGTTTAAACCAAAATCATCAATTTAAATCGAATCAATTTAAATAATTGGAAAAGTTGCTTAAAACATCAAAATTGATTGGCTGCCGTACACGCACGCGTGCACGGCCTCGCCAATACTGTATATGAAATACGCAAAGAAATCAATGAATCAAAAGCAAAGAAATATCAATTAAAATCAATACTGTGTGGCTGCAGTGCACGCACGCGTGTATTGCCTCGCCACTTCAGTATATGAAATAGAAATCTGCACGAGGTCAAACCCGAATATAGGGTTCAACACAAGCAAAACTATATGAAGTGCGCAACAGGCTGAAGCCAGTGCACGACAACAAAAAGTAAGCAGATATCCCAAATGCTTCAAATATGTGGTAGACAAAACTGAGTCAATGTTGAAGCACCAAACTCCATATTAAGAACAACAAGTCAAAGTGACATCAAGTAATACAAATGATGTCACCATATTGAAACCAAATCATGAATGCACAAATATCAGACTCAGTTCAGGTCAGTGTAGAACCCTGACTCAAACCCAGGCTCACATGTATAATGAAGTACAATTAATAATCAAGTTAATTCATGATAGCAGAGGAATCACATGCTTAATGCAAACAGCAAAAGTACGGTGTAACTCAATGATGCAGCATAACAGGAAATCAATTTACAAGTATGCATGTACGAAATAATATAGGACAACAGCTTCAACACCATGCAACAGCAATTCAGGTAAAACTTGTATGCAAAGGGAATGAATAAGGCAAGCAAGACTAGAATGCTACTGCACAAGCCGAGTTAACTAAGTGCAGACACAGGTGGTACAATACTTGCAAATTTTGCTCAAAGAATGATACCCAACTATATGAATAAACAATCCCCTATGAGCCCATTTAAGTGTACAATTCTGTGACAATATCAAGTGATCATGACTAGAACTTATCTTCAAGAAAACCAGGCTAGAGTGAAAGCTACAAGTGCACCATGGATGCAACCCACACTACAACAGAGGCATACAACAATCAGGTCTCACACGAATCTATACCAAATGAAGCAAAGTCAAACTCAACTGACATGAACAATGCACAAAGGATCAAATCCGAATAAAGAAAATTTTCCCATCAACAAAATAATAAAATAACAATATGGAATGTTTACTGATACAAAATTAACCTTCAATATTTTTAAAAGCGAAATTCAAATACTGTCTCCATAAAATAATTTTTTCCCAAAACAGTAAATAAGTAATCAAAATTATAGTGCTAAGTTAGCAACACCCCAAAATAATTGTTTAGAAGTTGGAATATCTTCCCAAAAAGGCCAAAAGAACAGATTTGGCAGGTTGAAAGATAAAAAGAAGGAAAATCACTAAAAAGCTGATTGCTGAATTTTGAAGGAAATCGCTGAAAGCTTGTTATAATCAAAGGATCTACAGACAGCTGATTAAATGACTATTTTCGAAAGCATTATGCATGAAAGCTTCCATAGCATTGAACTTGAATTTTTATAGCTGACTTTGAAAATGAAAATGTAAAGTAATAAACATGTATATTGATAAGTTAAAAATGTATGAGCTTATGCTAAGAATGTAAATGACCAAAGCTTAAGAAAACTTAGGAAGTTATAATTGTATCGTTGAATTAATACAAAAGATATATCTAAACGACTGAAGTATTTTCTTGATCTAAATGAGAAGGGGTCTATTGAATGTTTAGGTTATATAAATGATAACTGTAAATGATATGAACCTAATTATATGAATATACTCACTCATGAAGAAATTAAAATGGCATACAAACAAGCATATTTCCAGAGTAAAACAAACAACTAAATTTATACTTAATCCTAAAAAAAAAGTGAGGTTACTAACCTGCAAAGAACAGAGACAGGGAACATGTTTGTTTCCAGGCTTGCTTTTATTAGTTCATGAATTTTCTTTCTAAATTCATGATATTCAAATGCAAATCCAATTATATACACCAAACATTTAATTATTGAGGTCAAAATTTTTGATATGATTAAGTTTTACTGTAAATTTACCTTCCAGTTAAAAACTACTTCCATATTTAACTTTAAACTATTTCTAATATTTAGATCCTGATTTAACATATAATCTTTGTTTATATATTAAATACTAAAGAGATTCAGGAGAAAATCTTAAAACTTTTTTTTTTGTTTTATTTTAAAATATGGACAACTAGAACAGAGCCAATCAGGTTTGTATATATACATACTCATCCTTATTTTCAGATATATAAATATAAATAAACATACAATTCATATCATGAAAACAATAATTACACCTGAAATCCAAGTTTTCATACATTCATATTTAAAACAGATTAAGGTAGATTCGCTTCACAGTTAAAAAAAAACAGAGAAAGCTTCTTTTGAAAGGAAACTAGAAATGTTTTATTTTATTTTATTTTTCTTCTGATTTTCAATTTTGCTTTTGCAGATATACTGGCATTATTCATACGTCAAACACTCATATTCATACATGCATTCATATTTTAAGCAAACATGCATACATACGTTCAAACATGCATCACAAAATTTCCATCCAACATTTCCACATTCATCAATTTAAACTGTTTTAAGTTTACTCACAAGCATCAGGGTATTAAAACCTGTTAACCGTTCAAAAGAAATAGTTTGCTCACCCCGTTTTTTTTTCTTTTTCCAGAAGATAAAACTACCCCTACCTTATCAATAAACAAACAAGTTTTTATTTGATACTTAATTTAAAATGGTAACTAAATCCAGAGGTGGTGATTTTTAAATCAAAAATAAAATAAAAAAATTGAGCCTTGCAGCCATAACAAAATAATACTGATACATGCAGGCATTTTCAAACAAACACACTATAAATATAAAACAGCATATCAAGTTAGGACCATAGTAACCAGATCGACAAATTCAAAGCAAGTTAAATATATATATATATATATATATATATATATATATATATATATCTATGCAGTTCAAAATAAAAATCCAATGTCCACAATATTTGGAGCATACCCCGACAGTGGCTGAAGCCAAAACACCAAAATGTCGAAGTCATGAGAAGACATGAAAAAGTTTTAGCCGGAAAATCATCAACTGGGACAATCCACAACAGTGAGAATCAAGAAATCAAAACTTCAAAATCAAAGCAGTTTAAATCAAGCAACGAAGTATACGAAATCAAGGAAATCAGGAATCAAAAACCATTAAACGTTGAATTAGATGTGAGCGATAAAGAATCACTCACCTTAGCACAATCGAAGGAAAGTCGAACTATTCTGAGACGAAGCCGGCATCGCGACATTGATCAAAGAAAACGAGCAAGTACGACCCATTTCAGCCTTTGATTTTGAAAAGCCCTAAATTGAAGAAGAGGAATGAACGAGAAGGAACGGTAGCCATTTTTGGTTTTCTTCTCTCTTTTTTTTCTGATTTGAAGAGGAACGGCGAAAAAAAATAAAAAGGGAAAGGGGTCGCGTGATTTTGCAGAGGAAACAGGCATGGCATGGTACTAGAGATTTAACAATATCCCTTATTTCGGCTGAAGTGATATAAGATGTGTACCAAAGATTTTGTAATCTTTCTTTTTCTTTTATTCTATTTTATTATCATTTTTATTTTAAATTTTATTTTAAATACAATTTGTTTTTGATAAAGATTCTCCTTGACGTGTTTATATGTCGTATGTTCACAAATCAACTCCGAATGCCACGAAAATTGAAATCCGGTAATAATTCAATATTACGGACCCAATGGAACTGGTTTCGTCGAATTCCGAGACTGCGCCTCGGAAAGCTGTTTTTTAAATTCAATTTGAACGGAAAAAAATTCCAAAACTGAACAAATTATTTTCAAATTCAATTCTGAAGCTTTTATTATTTCCAGTATTATTAATATGAATTTTCTAAGCTTTCGAAATATTTTTAATCAGCTTAAAATTGAATATTCAAATTTTTATTCAACTTCAAATAGATTAAATTCTAAAATTTAATCGCCAAATTCATAGTTATATTGGAAATTCAATTTAAACCATCATTCAAATATTTAAAATTAATTAAATATTTTAAATTTATATTGTTCAAAATTCAGGATCGTTACAAAATTCCTTTCAAACCTATATAAAAACAGAACTGTTTTATATCTTCTTTTCTTTTTCCGTAAATAACAAAAACAGAAATTTTCTTAACTGTAAAAAATTTCTTCTTTAATATATGTATTTGTGAAAATGAAAATCTGGGTTTAAAATTCTTTTCTCTATATATATGCATATATAATATTATTAAATTTAAATAAAGAAGATAAAATCGTGTACCCCACTGCCTTTCCCAAGTGACACCGAAGAACCCAACAACAACATCGAGCACGCACGCATGCGTACAAAATCGTGACCCCACCGTCGCGCTTCGATCACCACCAAACCCTAGCCAGAGACTCGCCATCACCTAACGACGGTTGCGCCTCAACCCACAACGTCGTTGGCCTCCCTATTTACCCAAATTGCACCCTTTATCTTAGCTCGAACCACCGTGTCTCACGACTCACCGCTGAACCCACTCGCAACTGCGACCACAAATTTCCACTCGCGAATTCGATTTGATTTCGAACGCAGGTCCGCCGCATTTCCCTTTCTCCTATTTTTTAGATGATTTCACGAATTGATGATCTAGAATTCGAACGGGAAGATGAGGAGAGGGATGATGCGATCTTGATTTCCAACAGAGAATGAAGAAAATGTGATTTAGTTTGGAAAGAAATTTATTCGGTCATTTTTTTTATTTGAACGAGCTTGCATTTTTATAAAAGGGGGAACGGGGGACACGACGGGATGTAAATGTGCTCCAGTCAATATGCTACAGTTCTTCAAAAAATTTCTAACTCCTTAAATTTTTGAAAAATTTCGCCAGCGTCTCATTTGCGTGGCTAGCTCGGAACAACCAAAAAATGCCTCTATGGGCTCCCAAATTTAAAAAGAAAACAAAATGCCAAGTGGCTAGATCAGAAAATCATCAAATTTCATATGCCAATTTAAATACATACCTTTTCTCAGGCCATATAATTTTATCTTCTCAAATCAAAATCATCAATTTTCCTTTGCTTTTAAATACCTGTATATCCTACTTAGCCATAATATCCAATTGCAGAATTCAAAATCATTTTATTCACTTCTTTACAAAATTTTCAATATTTTCTTTACTTAAGCTGCACGATGCACATATATCATCCGTACGCAATATCAAATCTGATCGCCCACTCGATCACCCAATTTCACTTCCGAACTAGTATCACCCGACTTCCTAGTGTAGACTCAGATCTGGTTTCTTGATCAGAAACCGTCATTTTCCTTGCATAGCCATATACTATGATAGAGAATTTCAGGATCAATCAAAATCCAAATCCAGGGTTCGCTGTTGAAAATTGAGTGAAAGATCCCAACTTGGATCGATACAACTATCTCGAAATTCTATGCTCATATCTGGATCAAATTGCTATGCGAATAAAATAATATGGGTACATCCTATATATTTATCTCAATTTGTTGTCCAATTCTCTTTTATTCACATTTATTTTTGGTTTCCATTCACTTATCCAAAGATTCCCTTTTTCACCACTTTTATTAAATCTTCATTCAAATATTAACATAGAATTTTTTTCCCAAAACCAAATTTACTTAAGAATTTCACCATCCAAATCTTAAGTTCAATATTTTATATAACTTTTATTTATTTCCCATTTCATCACCTTGGCTTTTATATCCATTTATTTAAATTTTAAATTTCAATTTCACTTGAATTCAATTTACCTTCCATTTTAAAATATTGAATTCTATCGACAATCTTCCATTCATATCTGATCCATATCATTACTTTGAATTAGTTCCATTTACTAATTTATTCATATCTCAAACCATTTTTATTTCCAAACCTTTATTATCTTTAGCCCACTTCGAATTAGTTTCAGATTCCACTTCATTTTCTTACCACTATTAAGTCAATTAGTTTATTTTACTCATTTATTTTGACATGATTCAAATTTAAACATTATTCAATTTCCATTTAGTTACACTAAATAAATTTGTTCATTCACAAATTATTTCCAACTTAATAGACTATATTTCAAAAAAAAATTCCATTTAGACTACTTAGACTTTTCCCTCAAATTTACTTTTATTTAAGTTAATTCAGTTATACTTCATTTAATTGGTTTACCTGCCACTTTATTTCATTTTCACACCTACTTTAATTCAACTCTTCTTTAAGTTAAATTTTTATCCTAATAATTCTAAATTTTATAAGTTTCCAAACCTATTTATTATTCCATAAACAATTTAAATCAACTCCAGAATCTTAACAATCACTAAAGTATTTCAAAATCATTTTTGAAATCAGTTATATCCAAAATCCTTTGGTATCAAATTATATCTTGAATTTTAAAATCAAACACAATTTTGCAAACAACTCCAATTCAAAATCTCCAGGCAGCAATTCGTCCTTTGGAAACTCAAAAATGAACACCGATGATGTCGCGATCATCATCGAAGTTATTTTCCAGCGAGCGAAAAGAGTTCAGTGCTTTTGTCTCTTTAAAAACCCTTTTCAAATATTTTTAAATTTCAAATCGCACTACATTTCAAATCCAATTCAAAAATATTTCCTAAATAATATCACCATTATTCCTCCAAAACCTTTGAAAAAAACATTTTTTAAACTCAAAGGAATTTAATTTCTAAAATTTTTAATTCCAAATCCTTTCAAATCCCTATACAAATATCACTCTAGAATTTAATTCTATAATAAATCACATTTATAATTCATAATTACAAATCCCATTTTGTTATATAAATTTATTCCTTACCTTTGGTTATAATTTTAAATTCCCAGTTTAATTTCCATACAACAATGGTAATAATTTAATATTATCACTTCCTAACAACCAAGAAACCATATGTACTATTATAATTTCTGAAAATGATTTCTTTCATATATAAAAATATTTTGAGCAAAATTATTTCATTTACCCTATTTTAAAACTACTATGTTGAATTGTTATATTCGAGTGTTTAGAGATTCCTATCAATAACGTTAATTACTCGTATTGACCAGAATCCGTATGCCACTCAACAAACCAATCAACACAATATAAAACAATTTTATATTCACTAACAAATACGTGCTCATATCTATTAATACGCTCAAACTCATTCTAGAGTACTACAGACTCTATTTCTAATGAGTAATACCCACCAGAGCTAAGGTTCTCGCTTAACCTTTGGCTTTGATACCAAGTGTAACGACCCGCAAATCCATACCCCTTTGAGTCGACAATAGTCTCCATCAATTCAACTCAAAATGGATGGAAATACGAACCATTAGGGAAAAAAAAGGAGGTAGAAGAAGAGAAAACAAAATATCACCAGAATCTCGCAATCGCAGCGGAAACAACATATAATAGATAAATGACTGATCTTTATACAAAAAGAACTATATCTGTTTTATACAATACATCATCCGAGTACAACACAATCAATAGCAAAATACTGGACAGTTATATTAACTTGTCCCCACACAACTGAATACACAGCTTATACTGCACAACGGAATATACATCAAGTACGTGTGATACGTCTCGCCATCCAGTTCGACTCCTGAGCTCCACAGCATCCTATCCTGTATCCTATAATACTCGGTCTGACCCGAGCATTATAGAAAAATAACATCCGAGTCATTCTACAAAACCAGCAAGAGAAAACACACTCAATTGAATTGTTAAAGTTTCAAAACCCTTTGAAATCGAAGGTATCTCGTAAGACCACGCCACAAATGAACATTTCGGGTTTTTCCCTTACGATAACCAAAACATTTCTTATAAAATCCTCTGATATTATAATAGTGTCTAAGTACAAATATTTATTCAAATAGCCGAAATTGTTACATTCATTAAATTCCAACATACTAGGTTCTACAATCAAAACCGTAAAGGACACGTAGAGAGAATGGATTTTCAACTAATGACTAGGCACCGGGGTACCACCTTTCACAGTACCTGGTCTAGATCAGCGTACCGAGGACCCCTCCTGATCCTCTACAACACAAGACCAGAGCTACCCCTTACTGGATAGTCTGAATAAGATCACCCTGCGGTTGGGATCAACAACCGCCACAGCCGAACAAAAAGAGACCTCTAGACAGGGATGGCCTTACACTAATTGGGTGCTACCAACTTAGCCTTGCGGCATATCCCTTGATTTTCAGTCATTTTTGGTTGACGAGGCTCGAGGCTAAGCGTTACCTTTTTAGAACACATCTCACTAAGAATGCTCATCGTCCTCCTGGCGATGTTCTGATAGCATTCGTCCATACAATCCTGTTTTCGGTCCGAACGGAACCGAAGGCACTACTCCTACTACATCCTTTTGGAATCACCCTCAGAATTAGTAGCGATTAGCCCTTGCACTTCACTGCTCCATCTTTGACTCCAAGCTCTTGTCTTCATCACCAAAACGTACTCACTGGATCGAAGTGGTTTTCGGATCATAAATCCGATCCCAGTCTCTTCGAAAAAACATTCGATATTTTTCGGTAAACTCAACCCTGGTTCCATAGAAAATACGCGGACGAAAATAAGATCAGATTTCACCTCCTAACCGTTAGTGGACGGATTTCCTTATAAACGTCCTAGAAGAACAAACGAGTTTATACGTACAGTATGGCACCTCGAATGCAACTGTACCATATAATTCCCGCACTCCTCCTAGATATTTCCAAAGTCGTATTTGGTCCAGATTTGATAGTCGGTTATTTAATTATCAAATAAACAATCAATTCAACCAATTATTTTATTTCCACTGAAAATCACCCAGTCTTATAAAAATTAGATTTTTATAATTTAAATCACTTTACCTAAAAAAAAATATACATAAAACATTTTAAATAAAACTACTTAAATCACTTTATTCAAACAATAGTTATGAAATTCTATAATAATTTCCAAGTAAAACCTTAGCCAAACCACTTTAAAATAAAATTATTATATAAAGTATAATATTTAATAATTAGCTTTTTAAATCATAGTACTAGTTAAACTTTTAAAATAATCACTACTATAATTAACTTAATAAATATTTACTTAAAAATATTAAAATGATTAAATAATAATTTCTCTAAAATCTTCTTTTAAAACAACTTTAAAACTTCCAAGTCATAAAAAATCTCCTTTGGAAATACACTTGGCTTTTCAGGGAAATGCACTTTCCATTTCAATATAGCCCATCTAATCCTTTATAAATTCTGCTCGATTTATCCCAACTTAATTTACCTCCCAATCCTGTAAATTTCTTTTAACACTTCAAAAATAAAACCACCTTTTGTTTTTAAAACGCATTTCCCATCTCCTTATAAATTCGCACCGCGAATTTATACTTTCAAATTTATCCACTGATAAATATTTCACTTTATTTATAAATAAAGTTTATAAATTTCCATTCCTCGTTATCCTTTAAATCACAATTTCCAAAACACTTAATCGATTTCAGACCGATTTCCTGAGTTAAATTACCTTTAAAAAAAAATTCTTGATTTATCCAAAATCAAATTCCAAAATCCATTAACACCAAATTCACCCTTAATTATGATTGAAAATCCTTATTTAAATCTGAAACATCAATTTCATTCTTTATTCCAAAAATTCTCTTTTCATTTCCTTTAAGAAGCCAATTAATTATATTTTTATATTTAAAATACCAAAATAGATTCATCCAAACCATAGCACCGAATAACTTAGATTTCCAATACAATCTACCACAGGATATCAATAAAACATATAACATATTATGAACAATAATTTCAATATTTTGAGGAATCCAGTTGGATCCCTCCAACTTGTTTCCCTGCATCCACATATGTTAGCACAATGTAATAATATCAATCCCACTTCGAGGGGTATATCGCGGTATAAAGGGTCATCCGCTATTATGCAGGGCGCATAGGGTCTCATATGCTATATAATGCGGGATATCAATCACTCCAATATATACGAGTATGAAGGCACGTCCAATAGTCGTGAACATAGAAAAATGCGGGTTAATGTTTTATTAGGCAAAGCATTTGGAACACACAAAAATTCATTTCAATAAATTTTTTGTAATGCAACTACCTAAAACATGAACAAACATGAAAAACAAATCAGAATAGTCAACCTTCATGTTCCTTGCCTAATATTTTGTTTATGAAAACATTAATAACAGTTGATAGTCAGCTTCTTCTCTTGCACAAAATTAGACTATTTTCTAGATAGGATGTAGAAATTAAAAAAAAAATTCCTTACATTGGAAAATAATACTCTTAAAGCGTACCTCAATAGGATGTTAGTCAGTCGGTAACTCAGTCTAAATGGGGTTTTGGTTGGTGTATTTGGACCAATCAAAGGCACCCTTGTGGTCGCTTAAGCAACCTTAGAGATGCTTTCTTATTCGAACGTTTATGTTGTTGGATAAAAATGTGTAGTTGAAAATAATTGCTCTTGACATGGAGTGCAATTGTGGCGACACATCCTTATCAGACATTGTAACTTATGTATAGTCGGTGAGTTGAGGGTGAATGAGTGTGTATCCATGAAGAACATAAATTTGATTGACCAAACTTCTCCAGTGAGCATGCTCTTTCATAGATTCACGAGGTTCACATTCTTGCTTCATTTTTTCTTCAAAAGCACTCCAACTTTCAAGTCTAAACTTTTAAGCACAGTAATGAAATGCTATTATTTTGTTAATAGGTCAAGTTGTGCAAACTACATCTATCACATGCTTCAATTTTTATATGGAGTATGGTTAATTGAGAATGCATTTGTTTGATACAAATTATTGATAAAACTAATAAACAGAATAAATATTAGTGTTTACTACATTAATAATAAAATGTTTAGAATTTTTGTTATCTTTGGATCTGGCCAATGACACAATAATGCATTGACTACACCATACATCAATGAAGGTTCAACAACTACAAAAGTATATCAACTACTCCATACGGCCTTAAACAATAGTAGAATCATATAACATTGTTTTTTAATGGTACAATCATCAATCATAATTTCATACATTGACTTTAAAAAACACTTTCACTCCCATTGACAACAAAACTTAAATCTGATAGACATAACAATAACTACCCAATGGAGGAAAAGGAATCAAACATTATAACTGAAAAAGGTATTAAGTCGTAAATATAAGAAAACTGATAGTAGTTGGTTCAAAACGTAATGATATGTACTATGTTACTTTATATATAAAATTATTACTGACATTCTAACTTTCTCACATGCTCAATTTCAACAAATGGCATGCACAGTTGGTACTTGAAATGAATATAAATATATAATGTTCACCACTTTGAAAGCTGTACTTCTTTCCTGGTCTGCAAACTTAAGGATTACACTATATTCCAGCATTGCTCCATTCGTTCATATGTGGTTGGCATTGCTTCATTCATGCATGTTCTTACATTCTTTATCACAAGGGGTATTTTTGGTATTCCAAAAAGACACGGTTGAATTTATTTTCAAAGGGTTCTCATTATTAGTAGTAGAGATATAATATTATATATGATATACCACATTCAGACTGATAATAAATCATCATTTCAAGCAATCAATCAAATTAATTTAAATTTAACTATTTAAATTTAAAGAGTAATCCAAATGAGTGAGATTAACTCACATTTGGCTTTATTGTTTGCAACCCATTTCCATCCTGGCTTGTTTTCTTCATGATTCAGACCTTGTACAGACATTAGATGATTTTATTAATATCTGAACCAATCGAACAGTTAAATTTCCATTTGATAAATTTAATAAACCAATGATTTTATTTTAATATAATAATCTAATAAGTTTATTAAACAAACTAATCACCCTAAATACTCATCTTTTAAAGTAAACTAGTAGATTTGACTTGTGTATATGTATATTTATTTATTTATTTTATTTTTTGAGCTTACACGTATACTTATAAAAGTAAATCATAAATTTCAAAGATCTAACTTTTATATAATCTCTACAGCATTTTAAAATTTCTATACCTTCCCAGAATCGTATATATATTTACTATTTTAAATTCGAACATGTATGTGGATATATATTAAAACAGAATTATTTTCTATTTTACTGAAATTATTTTTTTCCCATTTTTATGAATATACATACATACATATATACTTACATATATGTGTATATATATATACATATATTAAATTCTAAGAAAATTCCTTTCGAACTTATATAAAAACAGAACTCTTTTATATTTTCTTTTCTTTTTCTATAAATAACAAAAACAGAAATTTTCTTAATTGTAAAAAAATTCTTCTTTAATATATATATTTGTGAAAATAAAAATATGGGTATAAAATTCTTTTCTCTATATATATGCATAAATATAATATTATTAAATTTAAATAAAGAAGACAAAATCCTATACCTCACCGCCTTTCCAAAGCGACACTGAAGAACCCAACACCAACATCGAGTATGCGTGAATACATACACAATCGTGACCACACCGTTGCGCTTCGATCACCACCAAACCCTAGCCGGAGACTCGCCATCACCTAGCGATGGCTGTGCCTCAACACACAATGTCGTTGGCCTCCCTCCTTCCCTAAATCGCACTCCTCATCTCTAGCTCGAACCACCATGTCTCACGACTCACTGTCGAACCCACTCGCAACTGCGACCACAAATTTCCACTCGCGAATTCGATTTGATTTCGAACGCGGGTCCACCGCGTTTCCCTTTCTCCTATTTTTTTAGATGATTTCACGAATCGACGATCTAGAATTCGAACGGGAAGATGAGGAGAGGGATGACGCGATTTTGATTTCGAATGGAGAATGAGGAAAATGTGATTTAGTTTGGAAAGAAATTTATTCGGCCATTTTCTTTTCTTTTTTTTATTTGAACGAGCTTGCATTTTTATAAAAGGGGGAAGGGGGACACGACGGGATGTAAACGTGCTCCAGTCAATATGCTATAGTGCTCTTTGTAGCGAAATCAAAAAGGTCTGATGTGAAATTAATTTGACTAGTCAAATAAAGTATTTATTATATTTCAATTTAAATTTAACTTAAATCGTCTTGAATTCAAGCTTAAAAACTTGACCTCCTATTGAGGCGTGCCGCTAGGCGTTCATAATGTTATACCCCTATTTCGAACGCATTGGAAAAGGTTTCGAGTCCTAATTTGATCATATGGAGAAGCGAGCATTTTGGACCTAGTTATTTTATTGAATTTTCGATGTAAATTTCATCGCGTTTATCTATCGTACGACCAAACAATAACTCCAAACACTACGAACTTTAAAATCTGATAATAATACACTATTACGGATCCAATGGAACTGTATTCGTCAAATTCCAAGATTGTGCCTTGGAAGGCTATTTTTAAATGTCAATTCAAACGATATATTTTTAAAACTGAACAAAACACTTTTAAACTCACATTTAAAACTTCGATTGTCTCCAATATTATAAATATAAATTTTATAAGCCTTTGAAATATTTTTAACCAGCTTAAAAACCAAGTTTCGCTATCTTAACCAATTTCCAATTATTTAATTCAATAATTAAGTTATCCAACAAATAATGATATTTGAAATTCAAATTGAAATTACCCTTTTAAATATTTAAAATCAATTAAATATTCCAAATTCAAATGTCCAAATTCCGAGTCGTCACACTTTCGGACTGCTTTGGTTCGGGGACAAAAAGACGTGATTTTGAACTTGAGATGATGGGTTGCGTGAAGAAGCTAGCTACATTGATTGAATAGAAGTCGAAAAGCTCTGATGTGAAGGAAATACAGCTGAAAGTTGACCAGTATATACAAATATATATATATATATATATATATATATATATATATATGTGTGTGTGTGTGTGTGTGTGTGTGTGTGTGTGTGTGTGTGTGTGTGTGTGTGTGTCTATATATATATATTAATTCAAATTCAAATTGCCTCGATAAATGCAACTTAAAATCTTGACATCCTATCGAGGCATGCCGCTAGGCGTTTATAATGTTATACCCCTATTTCAAACGCAATGGAAAAGGTTTGGAGTCCTAATTCGATCATATGGAAAAGATAGCTTTTTGGAACCCGTTATTATATTGAATATTGATATAAATTTTGGTGCGTTTACATACCGTACGGTAACCCGATAACTCTAAACACTATGAAATTTGAAATATGATAATAAAACACTATTACGATTCAATGGATCTAGTTTTGTCGAAATCCGAGACTGTTCCTCGGAAAGCTATTTTTAAATGTCAATTTAAACGACATATTTTTAAAACTGAACATAACTTTCAAATTCAATATTAAAATTTTTATTATCCTCAATATTATCAATATAAATTTTATAAGGCTTCAATTTTTTTTACCAAGATTGGAACCTCAAATTCAATATTTTACCAAATTCCCAATTATTAATTTCAATAATTTAAATCACCCAAAAAATAGTGATATTTGAAATTCAAGTTAAAAGTTGACTTTAAATATTTAAAATCAATTAAATATTTCAATTTCAAATGTCCAAAATTTTGTGTCGTTACATTCCTCCCCCCTTATAAGAATTTTGTCCCCGAAATTGCTAGTTAAGAAGAATGGTTCACAACCCGTGAACTATTTCCCAAAATCAAATAGGTTTTAACAACTTCCCAAAACAATCTTTTTATTATGAAGAAACTATCACTCTTACTAACCATCCAAACTTATCTATAGTACCCAAACAATATTATTTACTCAACCCTTCAAATTATAATTTAAATCCAAATTCTAAACTATCTAAATTTTCTTCAAATTTTTTCTAACTCTCTAAATTTTCAAAAAATTTCGCCAGCGTTTTCTTTGCGCGGCTAGATCGGAACAACTACAAAATTGCCTCTACGGGCCCCAAATTTTCAAAACAAAACAAAAGCCAAGTGGCTAGATCAGAAAACCATCGAATTTCATATGATAATTTAAACACATACGTTTTGTTGGGCAGTTCAAATTTATCTTATGAAATCGAAAATATCAATTTTTCTTTTGCTTTTAAATATCTGTATCCTACTTAGCAATAATATCCAATCACAGAATTCAAAATCATTTTATTCACTTCTCTTACAAAATTTCAATATTTACTTCATTCAAGCCCGTACGATGCATATATATCATCCGTATGCAATATCAAATCCGATCGCTCAGTCGATCACACAATTTCACTTCCGAACTAGTATCGTCCACACGACTCCCTAGTGTGGACTCCGATATGGCTTCTTGACCAGAAACCATCATTCTCCTTGCATAGCCATATACTATGACAGAGAATTTCCAGAATCAATCAAAAATCCATATCCGGGGTTTGCCGTCGAAAATCAAGTAAAAGATCCCAACTTAGATCGATATAACTATCTCGAAATTCTGTGCTCGAATCTGGATCAAATCGTTATGCGAATAAAATAATATACGTACATCCTACGTATTTATCTCAATTGATTATTAGCTATATCAATTTTCTTTTATTCACATTTATTTTGATTTCCATTCACTTATTCACAATTTCCCTTTTCACCACTTTTTTTAAATCTTCATACAAATATTAACTTGGGATAATTTCCCCATACCAAATTTACTTAAGAATTCCTCTCAATTTTCTTAAAGTTTATTATAAATATCTTATACAACCTTCTATAGTTATTTTCCACTTCACCGCTGAAGTTAAATCCATTTTTATTCAATTTAGATTTTCAATTCCATTTGTTTTCAATTTGCCTTCCAATTACTAATTTATTTCCAAATCAAATCAAATATTGACTTCTTTTACCAGCCACCTCACAAACCACATTTAATTAACCAATTCCCTTAATTAGTTCCATTAACTCAGTGATTTATACCTCAATCAATTTTTATTTCCAAACCTTTCATTTTATTTTGCCCATTCAAACTAATTTTTCGATTTCACTTTACTTACACAATTTAATTTAAATATCATTCGAATATTCAATTTCAATTTATTTGCTTACCTGTTTAAATAAATTAGTTTATTTAATAATTTTGTTTTCAATCCTTTATTTTGTTTAGTCCAACTTGGGCTAAATTTCTAGATCCCTCTTAGTTCAAGTCAATTCCCTTTTCAGTTAAATTTTCAAATTTTATAAGTTCAAACTTACCAATAATCTATTCACCCATTCCATCCCATTGTATTTCACTTAATAGGTTTATTTTACTCATTTATTTTGACATAATTCAAATTTAAACATTATTCAAATGTTCAGTTCCAATTTCCATTTAGTTACACTAAATAAATTTGTTCATTCACAAATTATTTCCAACTTAATAAATTTTATTTCAATGTCCACTTCATTTTGCCTTCTTAGACTTTTTCCTCAAAATTCACTTTTATTTAACTTGATTTAGTTAAATTCCATTTCCATTTAAATTTTTAACTTCCATAAGTTTTCCAACTTATTTAAATTCCATTCACTACTGTCTTCCAATTCACTTCATCTAATTGGGTTACTTTTCTAACTTATTTCATTTTCACACTTATTTTAGTTTAACTCTTCTTAAGTTAAATTCTATTATGAACTAATTTCAAATTTTTATAAGTTTTCAAACCCATTTATTTTTCCATAAAAAAATTTTTAAACCAACTCCAGAGTCTCTAAACAATCACTTAAGTATTTCAAAATCATTTTTGAAATCAATTATATCTAAAATCCTTTGGTATACCAAATTATTTCTTTGCATTCCAAAACCAAACCCTACTTTTCAAAAACCAACTCAAAACATTCAGGTAGCAATTCCTCTCTTGGAAACTCGAAAATGAACACCGATGATGTCGCGATCATCATTGGAATTATTTTCCGGCGATCGAAGCAAGTTTTTTATTCTTCTAAAAATATTCAAATATTTTTAATTCCAAATCTCACCAGACTTCATATCCAATTCAAAAATATTTTCGAATAATATTGCTATTATTCCTCCAAAGTCTTTGAAAATCATTTCCAAACTCAGAGGAAATTATTTTTTTTCAAATTTCGAATCTCAAATCCCTTCAATCCACATTCAATTATTTCTCTGGAATTTTATCCCATTTCAACTATAAATCACATTTGTAATTCACATTTACAAATTTCATTCTATTATATGAATTAATTTCCTTAACTTTGGTTATAACATTACTTCCTTATTTTAATTTCCACACAACAATGATAATAGTCTAATATTATCATTTATTAACAACCAAGCAACCATATATACTTATAATAATTTATGAAAAAATAATTCTTTCATATAGAAAAGTAATTTGGGTAAAATTATTTCGTTTACCCTATTTAAAACAACACCGTGTCGAATTGTTCTGTACAAGTATTTAGAGATCCCTATCAATAACGTTAATTACTCGTATTGACCGGAATCCATAAGCCACTCAACAAACCAATCAACATAATATAAAAAAAATTTATATTCACTAACAAGTACGCGCTCATAACTATTAATACACTCAAACTCATTCTAGGGCACTACTTACCCTATCTCTAATGAGTAATCCCCACTAGAGCCAAAGTTCTCGCTTAACCTTCAGCTCTGATACCAACAGTAATGACCCACAAATCCGTACCCCTTTGAGTCAACAATATTCTCCATCAGTTCAACTCAAATTGGATGGAAATACGAACCATTAAGGAAAAAGAAGAAAAAAGGTAGAAGAAGAAAATAGAAAACAACATCATAATCTCACAATCGCAGCGGTATAATATATAATAGATAATAACTGATCTTTATACAGAAGAATCTATAACTGTTTAATACTTACAATCATTAGAGTACAAAATCAAACAATAGCACAATACTGGACAGTTATAATAACTTGTCCTCACAAGCTGAATATACAACATATAATACACAGTGGAGTATAAGTTAGATATGTGCTACACGTCTCTGTCATTCAGCTCGTCTCCTGGACTCCAAAGCATCCTATCCTGTATCTGTAATATTCGGTCTGACCCGAGCATTATAATAATATAACACCCGAGTCAGTCTGAAAACCAACGTGAGAAAATACACCCAATTGAATTATTAAAGGTTTTCAAAATGCTTTGAAATAAAAGGTATCTCGTAAGACCACGCCATAAATAAACATGTCGAGTTTTTACCTTACAATAACTAAAACATTTTTATCAAATTCATCTGATATTATAATAGTGTTTATAAAGGGAAAATAGAATCTAGCCGAAATGCTTGCATCTCACGTTCCAATAATAGTTGGGCACAATCAAAACTATACGGGCGCTTATTGGAGAATGGATTCCATACAATGGCAGGGCTGTTGGGGTACCACCTGTCACAATACCTGGCATAGATCAGAGTACCGAGGACCACTCTCGGTCCTCTGTAACACAAGATTAGAGCTGCCCCTTACTGGGTAGTCCGAATAAAATTACCTCGAGGTTGGGATCAGCAACCGCCACATAGCCGAGATCAAAGGGACTCTAGACATGGATGACCTTACCCTAATTGGGTGCTACCCACTTAGCCTTGCAGCACCTCCCCTGTTTTAGCTATTCTTGGGTGATGAGGCTCGAGGCCATGCATTACCTTTTTAGAACACATTCACTTAGAATGCTCATCATCCTCCAATGACGATGATCTGATAGCATTCGTCCATACAAGTTGTCCTGTGTTTGGACAAACCGAATCACCGTCTTCATCATTTTCACGGTCTTCATTCGCTATTCAAACCGGATCGTAGTGGTTTTTGGATAGTTAAATCCGATCTCGGTCTCTTCGAAACGATCAGCGCATTAGCCAATATTGATAGTAGGTTATCTAACTATCAGATTATACAATCATTAAACCAATTATTTATTTCCTCTGAAAACACTAAGTCTTATTAAATTTAGATTTTAAATAAATTAAATCACCATATCCAAAAATATACACTTAAACATTTATAATAAAACTACTTAAATCACTTTATTCAAAATAATAGATGTGGAATTCTATAATAATTTCCCCAAGTAAAACCTTAGCCACAACAACTTTTAAAATAAAATTGTTATATAAGGTATAAATATTTAATAGTTATCCTTTAAATCATAATACTAATTTAACCTTTAAAAATAACTAACTACTAAAATTTACTTAATTACCATTTACTTTAACACTTTTAAAACAATTAAATAATAAATTTTCCTAAAAACATTCTTTTAAAAACACCTTTAAAACATATAATTTATCATTAGAAATCTTTATTTGAAAACATACTTAGCTTTTTAGGAAAATACACTTACTACTCCAATCAACTGGTCCAATCATTTATAAATCCTTCTCGATTTATCTTCAGTTTAGTTTACGTCCCAATCCCGTAAATTTCCTTTCTAACACTTTTAAAAATAAAACTACTATTTATTTTAAAATGAATTACCCTTTCCTTATAAGTTCCCACCATGAATTTATAAATCCAAATTATCCACTAATAAATTTCACTTTATTTATAAACCCAGTTTATAAATTCCATAGTCTCATTCTCCTTTTAATCACATTTTTCAATACACTTAATCGATTTTCAATCGATTCCTTGAATTAATTCCATTTCAAGTTTATTTGTTGATTTACCCAAAATTTATTCCAAAATCCATAAATCCCATATTCACTCCTTTACTATTATTTAAAACCTTATTCAACTCTGAAACATTAATTTCATATTTTATATTTTTGCCAAATTTCCTCTTAATTTTCCTCAAATCCATTTTAAACTTTGGATTTTAAAAATAAATACTTTTATACTTAACCAAATCGCTTAAGTCCCATTATTAAATCCTTTTATTCAATTATTTCAAAATCTCTACCTTTCCATTTTAGAAATTGTCAGGTACAAAATTTAAAATAAAACTATTCATTTTTCCCAAATTCGTTTCTTTTAAATTTATCTGTCTTTAATATAAATTTCTTTCTTTAAATTTTCCCTTTTTATTTCCCTTTAAAAATCAATATTTATATTTTTAAAATGACACAATATATCCAGCAATGTATTAACATCAAATAAATAATTTTTTCCAACATAATATATCACAGATTATTCAACATTTCATATATCACTGAATTGAAAATAAATTCAACATTTTTAAGGAATGCAGTTGGATCCCTCCAACCTGTTTCCCTGTATCCACATTTGTTAGCACAATAAAAAAATACCAATCCCATTTCGAGGGGGATATCGTGGTATATAAGGTCATCCGCTATTATGCGGGACACATACGGTCTCATACGCTATATAATATGGGAATATCAATCACTCCAATATATATACTATTATATTAACACATCCAGACTGATAATAAATTATCAACTCAATCAATCAACCACTAGTTTAAATTTAACAATTTAAATTCACCAGTAATCCAATTTGAGTGAGAATAACTCACCTTTGTCCTTTAATTTGCAATCCGATCCAAATCGGCTTGTCTCTCCACGATTGTAGACCTTGTATAAACATTATATGGCTTATTAACATTTTTAAATATCGAACAGTCAATTATCATTTATTTATTTAATTTAAACTATTTTTTCCTTTAAATAATTTTTAGTAACTAAAATAATTAAATAAGTTAATTAAATAAACTAATCACCATAATGCATTATTTTAAAATTAAATAGTAAGTGAAAATAGTTATATATATTTTTATATACATATATTTATATTTATATATTTTTCTATAAATAACAAAATAGAAATTTTCTTTACTGTATATATATTTCTTTGAATAAAAAAAAGTTTTTTGTTTCAAACATTGTATATATTTTTCAATCTGTGTATATATATATATTTTTATTAAATCAAGTTTAATCGAAAGAAGAAAAAACGAATACCTCCCTGCCCCCAAAATCAAGCTCAGGTCCTAGCCTTCGACCCTTCCAGAATCGCTCCTCCGATCAACGTGCCACCATCCAAACTACTGCGACCCCCATGAAATGGACCTGTACAGCCTTCCCTTCCACTCGCGACACTGTCGAAGTCGAAATGCAGCAGCTTATCGATCGGTAAGTAGAGCAGCGCCTCGTGAATTGGAAGATGGAGAGAAAAAATGCGATTAGAGGATGAAGAACAGCACGCGACATTTTTTCCTCTGGTTAAATTCGTTTGAGATTTTGCTTCCCTATTTTGTTCGATTTTGAATTCTTTCGTTCCGCCATTTTTTTCTTTCTCTCGATTTTAATTTTTTATCCAAATCTCTAATTTGAATAGAGAAGGAAGCCAGAAGAAATAGTCACGATTATACGTGATTGTATATGCATTTATTTTATTTTATTTTATTTATTCGTTCGAACTGATTTGGTTAGGGGACAAAAGGATGTGATTTTGAATTTGAGATGATGGGTTGCATGAAGAAACTGGCTATAGTGATTAAGGAGAAGTGAAAAAGCTCAGATGTGAAGGAAATATAGCTGAAAGTTGACCAGTATATACAAATATATATGCATATATATATATATATATATATATATATATATATATTAATTTGAATTCAAATTGTCTCGATAAATGCAACTTAAAATCTTGACCTCCTATCGAGGTGTGTCACTAGGCGTTTATAATGTTATACCCCTATTTTGAACGCAATGGAAAGGGTTTCGAGTCCTAATCCGATCGCATGGAGAAGATAGCTTTTTGGACCCAGTTAATATATTGAATATCGATATAAAATTCGGCACGTTTACATACCGTACAGCCACCCGATAACTCCAAACACTATGAAATTTAAAATCCGATAATAAAATAATATTACGGATCCAATGGAACTAGTTTCGTCGAAATCCGTGAATGTGCCTCAGAAAGCTATTTTTAAATGTCAATTTAAATGATATATTTTTAAAACTGAACAAATCACTTTCGAATTAAATTTTAAAACTTTTATTATATTCAATATTATCGATATAAATTTGATAAGCCTTCAAATATTTTTTTACCAAGCATGGAACCTCAGATTCAATATTTTACCAAATTTCCAATTGTTAATTTCAATAAATTAAATCACCAAATAAATAGTGATACTTGAAATTCAAGTTAAAATTTTACTTTTAAGCATTCAAAATCAATTAAAAATTCCAATTTCAAATGTTCAAAATTCCGGGTCGTTACAATTACTCTTGTGTATAAACAATTAATTCATAAACGTGTTTAAATAAACAATTGTTCTATTTTTCATCCATTTTAGTTGTTCATTTTGAAATTTAACATTGTAAGTAATTGATGTTAATGTAATTCATATATTTCAATTAAAAGGAAAGAAAATGTTGATTGCAATTAATAGATTTAATAAATGAAATGCACGTTTTGTGTTAAACAAAAAGGGTGTTTTAATGGAAATAAAAGATCGTTTTGGGAAAACAAAATTGAACGTTTTCATTTTTAAGGTAAGTATAAAAATGTTATTATGTGTAGATAAAAACCTAAATGTGTACAAAATTGAATATTATTTGAGTTAATGAAATTAATTTGGTTACGTTTTTAAAAAAATCAATTTCAAAAGATTATGTGATGTACAAGGTCCCTTCATTTCTTTTGTTATTAATTGTTTCATGAATGTTTCAAATTAGTTACCTTATTATTAATACTTAATCCGTTCATTCTCCTTCTGTTTGATATCTGAGCCTTTTAGGTTGTATTTAATTATTGCCACCTCATTTTCACTTATACAAAAATTTACTTTCCTTTGGTTTGCAAATTTTTCCATTCCTACGTACATTTCCTTATGCATTATTAATGCCTGAAGCTTTCAAAATAAAACGAGACATTTATTTTTGACCCTCCACCTTCATTTCCTAATTATAAATAACCTACAACTTGTTGGTTCATTTGCGTTTGTTTCTCCTAACACCTCATATTCAAAAGCTCTTATTCTTGCAAATCCAAAAGCTTTCTTTTATGAAACATGATTTTATTTTCATTTTTCGTACACATCCTGTCCTCATCTCAATTGTTCTTCAATCTTTTCCTTATGCCTCATCTTGAGAAAAACATAAGTATTAAAATTTGTTTATTTATTTATTTTTAGTGCATACTAGTTTTTATTTTAATAATATTTCTTATAACATGAATATCTTTTGCATATAAACTTTGACTCGCGCGCGATTTCTTCTTTGGATTCATATTTAAATTCTGGACAACATGAAATTGATTTAGTTGAATTTAGAGACTGTTGAGTTTTTGCACTTCTTTTTGGAATTTTATTGGCTAAAATCAAAGCCGAGTTTTCTAACCCACTCGTGATTACTTAATTTTCTTATGTTAGTTAGATTAAATTTATGATGTTTTTAGAAATTAATTTATTGATGTTTGGTATGTTTAAATTATCATTCTAGTTAAATTTGACTTTTAGTGCATTTAATCATTGTTTAATTTAATATTGAATTTAATTGTCAATTTAATACCTGTTAATGACAATTAGTTATCTATTGATGTTTATTGGTTGAATTGGATGATGATTGTGATGGATGTTTGATTGTTGATATTGGATGACTGGATGTTGTATTTTTATATTGTTATAACACTGCAAGTTCCCTGTGGGTTGAAATGATGCATACCCGAAAGGTCTATATTGTGACGCTCCAGATTTTCGCGTTCGAAAATCGACATCCATACTTTACATTGTACTCGAATGCCACAGATTCGAACGTTCAAATCCAATTCGCCGGAGCTTATAACACAACTAAGTATAACAACACATCGGAAGAAAAAGAATAATACACTGGTATACAACATTGATACAAATCTGATACAACAGATGATACAATAGATATCAATATACATCAGAGAGATGATACAATAGATATCAATATACATTAGAGAAATGATACAATAAAATAGCAGTGGAAAAGAAAAATAGATAACACCAGCAGCGAACAAATAAATCTAAGATAGTCTACAAGGAAGAACTCCAAAACTGCAACTCCATCTTCAAGAACCAATCCAGAAATAGCTCGAACTCCCAACAACGATACACAAAAATAAGCAAGTGCAGTCTGCATCCAAAGAATGAACTAGCTCCAGATAATCTACTAAATCCGACTATCTGAAAAACCCAACTCTAGACTTCCCGTGAGGAAATTAGCGAGCACCTAGAGTTTAAGAAAGAAACAATAAACTCCAGGTCAGTCGTGGGACTGGTGCGAGTAACAAAAACAATTTATTTTTAAAAACAAACAAAGAAATATTTAAAATAGATTCGCAATGCTTTTATAAAATATAACTACCATAAGGCCTCCCGCCACACACACAATGCAAAAGCAGAATTGGAGGATATTTCTCCTTATTATAGTTAAATATGCTTGATACGTGAATTTCTTCGATATTATTACTATAAGTGCAAAGTACAGAAAACATTTCGAAAATATGATATAAATCTTAGCCAGCATAGGCATTTCGCCCTTATGCCTACTATAGCTACCATGTTCAATAGCAGGTTACCGCCACATTCCATGGCAGGTTATACAATTGCAATCGTAAAGGCTCGTATTGTTTTGTTTGGATTTCCAACAAATGGTCGGGCAAAGGAAATTCCTAAATAAAATGGAACGCCTCTGGAGGGACGTCCCCGGATCCTAACCGGATCTCTGCTAGACAAGGCCGGGTTACCTCTGTAATAGGTAACTACTGACATGAGTATGCCAACCCCCGGTTGTTTGCGACCTTTATCCGAGGTACCTCTCAACCAACAACCACAAAGTAATAAGTCTGCAGCAACCACAAAGTAAGTATCTGGGCTCCATACCATGATAGCACCTATAATCCAGAAGGAAATGACATACCCTCAGAGGGCGCTACCCTCAAACAACCTTGCTGCTACGATTCATGTTTCGACCATAGCAGGGTTGTGAGGTTCGACGAAGTCTCGTCCACAAAGCTACGCTTTCCACAAAAGCCACGCTTTGATCAACAAATGATCAGCAGCACTTCGTATGCCACATTACCAAATTGGGAGTATATCACTGATAACCATCAATTACATAACCTCTGAGCTTGTACGTCTCAGAGAAGGGTGTTAAGCTAAGAGAATAAATTCTCCGTCACCAACAGATATGTATTTGAAAGAAATTAGCTTTATATCTCAATTTTTAATGTCAGACATACAATCCATTCAAGTCTGTTTTGGGTTCGAACAGAACTGAAGGCACTTCCAAAGAAGTCCTTACAATCCGGGTATTCACAATCCTGATCAGACTTCCCATCACTTAGGGAATCTCTATACCGGAGCAACTCAGTGCAGAGACAATCGATAGGTCATCCTATTGTTCTCGCAAATGCCCGGTCTTCACCACTGGTCGTCAAATGCTATCCATAACATCGAATCACATATTCGGAATGGACTATATGATACAAAGGTCCTCTCCCGGCTAAATCGAATAGTGAGCGCAATATTTACAACATATGTATATGGGATTTCAATTAAGTCACAACTTAACAATTCAAAACTTTCTTTCAAATGGTTTAAACAAATTACCATTTCCAATCTTTTTAAACAAAAAGATTCATTTCACAGATTTCACCCAATTTCACAAAGATTCATTCATAGATTTCAAAAAAAATTCCATCTCAATTGGATTAATTCATTTAAAATATTTAAATTAAAGATTCACTTTATAGCTTTCAAACCATTTCCATAACTTGGAAATCTTTTTTTTTTCAATCTTAAAATTCCTTTTAACACAAATCGGAAGTTCATTACTTATGTGAAAGCTTTTATTATCTGGAAACAAATAGTTTTCGTTTCAGAAAGATCCAATTATATTTGCACGAGTTAGAGCATTTGAATTTAACTTCAAATTCCCAAATAAATGCATTTAAAAATGGTTTAACCCATATAAAACTCGTTTATAAGTTGAATAGCCTTTTTAAACCCTAGTTTCCTACTCAAAGAATTCAATTTCAAATATTGAATTCAAATTTAAATCAAAATATTTAAATTTCAAAACTCAATCAAGTTATTTCAAAAAAAAATTCATCTTTGAAATTCCATTTCAAAAGCTTTTTACTTTAAACCTAATCCATTTCCAAAACATTTGAATCCAAATTGTCTATTTAAAAATCACTTCAAAAATCTGTGACTTAATCGATTTCCGCGTGAAATCCATATTTGTGTGTGTATAAGTGTAGTCCAAGGGTTTAACACAATAGTGCAACATCTTTTAATCATCATAGACTAAAACACAGAAATATAGTTGATAAGCGATATAAACTATAACATTTATCGCTCATTCACAGATTCACATATAATATACAAATGTATCATAAGTAAATGATTAAATTATACACATCTCAATCCACAGAACAAGATATCACAGATCAGATAGGACAATCAATTCAAGGCATCCCATACAAACAATCATTCATAAGTAAGGTCAAGCATTTAATAATCATTTATAAGCAGGATTAATTAATTTTTTAATCCTAATTAATTTATTTTATTTCCAAGTAAATTAATTACTTATGAATTAATTATCCAAACCTGATTAATTAATTTTAAATTATATGATACAAATAAATTAATCAATCACCTTAATTAATTAAATTATTCTTAATTAATCGTATTAATTAAATTAACCTGTAAACCAATTTCACAATTAATTAACCCCTTAATTAATCATTTTAAGAAATTAAACCTTAAATTCCTTGCCATTAAGTAATCATCTCATAACAATAAATCATTAATTACTAATTAATCTTTATCATTAAATTAATTTACTTTAATTAATATTTAATTAATATTAATTAATCTCATTTATTAATTTGTCCTTAATTAATCTCTATTTGATTAATTATCCTTAATTAATCATAATAAGTAATTATCTCTAATTGATTTCATTTAGTAATTTGCAATTTACAATCTATAATTGATTATCTAAATTAATTAACCTAATAATTATCAAAATTAATCATATTAAGTAATACATAATAATCCTTAGTTAATTATCTTCATTAACTAATAACATTTCTTAATTACTTTTAATTAATCTCTAATTATAAATAAATCTAAATCATTAATTTATAAATTACATAAATAAGTGCTTAACTAATTATCATATAAATTACATCATTGAATGCCTTAATTACCTCTAATATAATTCATTTCTTATTGATGACTTCGTTAACATTAAAGTGAAAAACATTTCACTTTTGAATTTAAATTTAAATTACCTTTTGAGTTTAAGATTCAAAATGATTATTCTTTTAAACATTAATCCAATTTAAAATTTAATTTATAATCCTTACAAATAAATGTAAATAACATTTATTACTTGTATAAGAGAAAGCTTTTAAACTAATATACTTAATTTTTATTTAAAAATTAGGTTTTCAAAATACATTAATATTTTAACTTGCAAATTCAAGTTAAACAAATGATTTAACCTTCCATTCAAAAATCCTTTTTTAAAAAGAACTATGTTATTTAACGTGTTTTTAAAAAAACAATTAGATTTAAAAACTGATTTAAATTTCCAGATTTGAATTCAAAGAAAAACTGGAATCCATAAATTTAAACATTTGATTTACAATTTTGATTTAACTTGCTTTTAAAACCTTGAATTTAAAAATCCAAATTCATTTTAAAACTTAAGATTCAAAGTCATTTTGAATCTATACTTCATACCAGATTTAAACCTTGTTTAAAATCAGTATTTAAATTTCAATTTTTGTTTTAAAAATTAAACAGACAGGTTTTATAACAAAACCTGTAACAAATAAAATTGACTCGAGTACAAACTTTTCTACTACGAGTCAAACCCCTACATGCTTCGAGCAAGACGCAGGAATCACTCGAGTGAAACTCGAGTCCACTTCCCTGCTCCAACCTAAATCTCACCAGAAACCAAAATGCACGGTGTATGTGCACAACGTCGCCGACCATCTACGGACTACACCATGACGTCGAGCACGTCGACGATCACCTCCAGACACCTTTCCAACCACCTGGACCTCGTCTACGCCTCGAAAATCAAATTCGAGTTCGAATGCTTAAACCTGGAAACAAAAACTACAACCAGTCCCAAACCTGGCATGGCGTCGTTCTCACCACCACGACCACCAAAAAACACGAAAATTCGGCCAACTATTCGACGTCAACCCCTCTACTATCACCTCAAACCCCATCGCACTCGATCAATCCTACAAGCCACAGCGATCAATTTAACATAGCCTAGTGAAACTAGTGTTCCAGACTTCAAATCACAATCATCTCCTCCACGCTGAAATCCACTACCACTAGATAATTTTTCCATCGACACTGGTCACTCCTCCACCTCTAGGAGGAAGCTCGACACCTCCGACCCTTTAGATCAACCAAGACAACTCATAATGCTCAAATCAGACAAACCCAAACTGCTCTCTGATTCCAATTCTAAAATTTGTGATTTTGTTTTTAAAAATCATGATTTTGTTTAGGGATACGATTTATAACCCTGAATCCATGAATTAAGAACTTTATGTTTAAACTTATTTAAAGATTTACTCAGCTTTCTTGCTTTCCAACGACATTAACTAGTTATTTTAACTTAAATATAATTTTAAATTAAAGCTTAAGATAAAACAATCAAGTTTTGTTTAAAACATGAATCTAGATTTTGCTTGGATCAAGGAGAAATAATTTTTCTTAACCCAAAACTGAAGCTTGAACAAAGAACAGGATATCACTGAAAGAAATCTTTGCACACACATACATCCATTTTCAAATATACAGAGAATTCATATATATATATATATCCAGACATACTTATCACAGATATAACTCACATCAGATTCATATTTTAAATTTAACAAAAATGTTACTCATCGATTTGAAGAATGAAGACAGAGCTTTGTTTTTGAAACGGGTTTGAAATCTGCAAGCTGAAACTCTTCCCTTGATCTCTGGTTTATATTGATGTTTATGTTGAATCTTTGTTTGAGTTTTGTTTAAGTATGAAATGGTGTTTACTCAGATTTGTTTTGAATGAACGAACCAGAGATAGATGGATTGATATATAAAGAGGATAGTTGTGCAGGATGATGTTATTTGTACAAAGTAATACTATTTTGTTTGTACAATAGTGTGAACATTGTTTTGTTTTGTACTAAGGAAATGGCTGAAGATGCTTGCATTTATTACTAAGTACTTTATGTATATAGATGTTGATAACTTAATTTACCTTTCTCCTATTTACTTCATTCCATACTTGTTTCTCAAGCTTTCATACTTTATCTTTATTTGTTTGCATTTGAATATATATATATATATATATATATATATATATCTTATAGAATTATTTATATGTTTATTTCATACTTGAATATCATTTGCATTTCTAACTCTGCAGGCTACATACAATATTTATTTGCCTGGCATACTTACTTTTTGTGTTGCATATTTACTTGCCTTTGCATAACCAAACTTCACATACAAGCTTCTTTTGCAAGCCATTCATTTTATTCTTTTCTTGTTTTGTTTGTTCATACTTATCTCTATTGGTTCATAGTTGAATGTATATAAAAAAATTCCTTTCTCCCTATTACTTTATATTATAAATAAATTTCTATTTTAATATGTCATTTAAATTAGTTGTGTGTTATTTTAAGTTCAAATATCCAAATAAATTCTTAATTAATTCATAATTTAACCAGAACCTTATATTAATTACCAATTAATTTCACCAGTTTTATTCAAAAATTAAATTAATTGTCAACTTAAACTTAATTAAAATCCAGAATCGTTACAGATTCCCCCCTTAAAAAATTTCGTCCTCGAAATTTGAATGTAGGGAGACACAAAGATAGATGAAGAATATTTCATCAAATCAAACTGAATATCTATTCTGCATTTGGCTTACCAAATCAGAATATCAACAATAGATAAAAGAACGAATCTATTTACACTCCACAAGATACTCGGGCTATCTGGATTTAAGAAATATGCAGTGGCATTGGTTAGTTCGAAGGGATAACTAACCATTCATAGATTATATCGAGACCCAAATGATAGATAAATGGATTTAATTTTCCACATTTCCAAACATCAGATATGGATCCTAAACTCAAGTCGGAATACTCCAAAGTATATATAACTTGTCCCTCTTCGGACTTTGATATTCACAAGAAATTACAATAGAATTTCAAATTTGGTTTTAAACGAGATCGTTTATCGATAAAATTCAAATTTAGCTTCATATTCTATTAATCAATTTAACTCAATTTAAAATTTCCAATTTATTTAATTTTTCAATTCCAAATTTCCAATTCATATTCATTAAAGTTTAAATTAAAAACTGATAAGAAACCGGTGAAATACGAAGTAAGGATTTTCTACAACGATTTGTAGAGCCATCATCACACCGAAACTTCTTTCTGGAGTTGTCATAAAGCAATCAAAAGAATTTGGAAAGACGAATCAAAGGAGATTGATAGAGAAAGATTGTCTCCACTGTTGTAGGGTATTGACCATTTATAGTGGTATTCCCCTGTCCCCTATCTCATTCTCTTCTTGCACTCATACTCACTATCAGTGGATAGTAAGAGAATTTACTGAGACATTCAAACGGATATCTTAGGGATATACTCATTCTAGGGTATACTTCACCCTATCTCTAATGAGTTACTTAATGTGTTATACTCCTGAGATAAAGTTTCAACCCTTAGCTCTGATACCAAATGTGACGCTCTAGATTTTCGCGTTTGAAAATCGACATCCATACTTTGCACCGTACTCGAATGCCGCAGATTCGACCGTTCAAATTCGATTCGCCAGAGCTTATAACACAATTAAGTATAACAACACAGCGGAAGACAAAGAATATTACATTGATATACAGCATTGATACAATATCTGATACAATAGATGATACAATAGATAACAATATACATCAGAGAAATGATACAATAAAATAGCAGCGGAACTAATAACTCAAAGATAGTCTTCAAAGAAGAACTCCAAAACCGCAACTCCATCTTCAAGAACCAATCCAGAAATAGCTCGAACTCCCAATAACAATGCACAAAGATAAGCAAGTGCGGTCCGCATCCAAAGACTGAACTAGCTCTAAATAATCAACTAAATCTGACTATCTGAAAAACCCAACTCTAGACTACCCGTGTGGAAAATAGTGAGCACCCTGAGTTTAGGAAAGAAACAATAAACTCCAGGTCAGTCGTGGGACTGGTGTGAGTAACAAAAACAGTTTATTTTTAAAAACAAACAAAGAAATATTTTAAAATAGATTCGCAATGCTTTTAGAAAATGAAACTACCGTAAGGCCTCCTGCCACACACACAATGCAAACGCAAAATTGGAGGAGATTTCTCCTTATTATAGTTAAATATGCTTGATACGTGAATTTCTTTGATATTATTACTGTAAGCGCAAAGTGCATAAAACATTTCGAAAATATGATATAAATCTTAGCCAGCATAGGCATTTCGCACTTATGCCTACTATAGCTACCATGTTCAATAGCAGGTTACCGCCACAATCCATGGCAGGTTATACAATTGCAATCGAAAAGGTTCGTATTGTTTTGTTTGGATTTCCAACAAATGGTCGGGCAAAGGAACTTTCCAAATAAAATGGAACGCCTCTGGAGGGACATCCCCGAATCCTAACCGGATCTCTGCTAGACAATGTCGGGTTACCTCTGTAAAAGGTAACTACTAAACGAGTATGCCACTCCCCGGTCATTTGTGACCTTTATCCGAGGTACCTCTCAACCAACAACCACAAAGCAATAAGTCTACAGTAACCACAAAGTAAGTATCTGGGCTCCATACCATGATACCACCTATAATCCAGAAGGAAATGACATACCCTAAGAGGGCGCTACCCTCAAATTACCTTGCTACTATGATTCCTGTTTCGACCATAACAGGGTTGTGAGGTTCGACGAAGTCTCGTCCACAAAGCTATGCTTTTCACAAAAGCCACGCTTTGATCAACAAATGATGGGCAGCACTTCGTATGCCACATTACCAAATTGGGAGTATATCACTGATAACCATCAATTACATAACCTCTGAGCTTGTACGTCTCAGAGAAGGGTGTTAAGCTAAGAGAAAAATTCTCCGCCACCAAAATATATGTATTTGAAAGAAATTAGCTTTATATCTCAATTTGTAATATCAGACATACAATCCATTCCAGTCTGTTCTGGGTTCGAACAGAACCGAAGGCACTTCCAAAGAAGTCCTTGCAATCCGGGTATTCACAATCCTGATCGGACTTCCCATCACTTAGGGAATATCTATACCGGAGCAACTCAGTGCAGAGACAATCGATAGATCATCCTATCATTCTCACAAATACCCGATCTTCGCCACCGGTCTTCAAATGCTATCCATAACGTCAAATCACATATTCGAAATGGGCTATATGATACAAAGGTCCTCTCCCGGCTATATCGAATAGTGAGCGCAATATTTACAACATATGGATGTGGGATTTTAATTAAGTCATAACTTAACAATTCAAAACTTTCTTTCAAATGGTTTAAACAAATTACCATTTCCAATCTTTTTAAACAAAAAGATTCATTTCACATATTTCACCCAATTTCACAAAGATTCATTCATAGATTTCAAAACAATTCCGTCTCAATTGGATTAATTCATTTAAAATCTTTAAATTAAAGATTTAACTTATAGCTTTCAAACCGTTTCCATAACTTGGAAATCTTTTTTTCCAATCTTAAAATTCCTTTTAACACAAATCGGAAGTTCATTACTTATGTGAAAGCTTTTATTTTATGGAAACAAATAGTTTTCGTTTCAGAAAGATCCAATTATATTTGCACGAGTCAAAGCCTTTGAATTTAAATTCAAATTCCCAAATAAATACATTTAAAAATGGTTTAACCCATATAAAACTCATTTATAAGTTTAATAGCCTTTTTAAACCCTAGTTTCCTACTCATAGAATTCAATTTCAAATATTGAATTCAAATTTATATCAAAATATTTAAATTTCAAAACTCAATCAAGTTATTTCAAAAAAAAATCATCTTTGAAATTCCATTTCAAAGCTTTTCACTTTAAACCCAATCCATTTCCAAAACATTTGAATTCAAATTGTCTATTTAAAAATCACTTCAAGTCACTATGACTTAATCGATTTCCTCGTGAAATCCATATTTGTGTGTGTATAAGTGTGGTCCAGGGGGTTTAACACAATAGTGCAACATCATTCAATCATCACAGATTAAAACACAGAAATGTAGTTCATAGGCGATATAAACTATAACGTTTATCACTCATTCACAGATTCACAGATAATATACAGATGTATCATATGTAAATGAATAAATTATACATAGTTCAATCCATAGAACAAGATATCACAGATCAGATATGACAAACAACTCAAGGCATCCCATACAATACAATCATTCATAAGTAAAGTCAAGCACTTAATAATCATTTATAAGCAGGATTAATTAATTGTTTAATTCTAATTAATTCATTTTATTTCCAAGCAAATTAATTACTTATGAATTAATTATCCAAACCTGATTAATTAATTTTAAATTATATGATATAAATAAATTAATCAATCACCTTAATTAATTTAATTATTCTTAATTAATCGAATTAATTAAATTAACCTCTAAACCAATTTCATAATTAATTAACCCCTTAATCAATTATTTTAAGAAATTAAACCTTAAATTCCTTACCATTAAGCAATCATCTCATAACAATAAATCACTAATTACCAATTAATCTTTATCATTAAATTTATTTACTTTAACTAATCTTTAATTAATATTAATTAGTCTCATTTATTAATTTATCCTTAATTAATCTCTATTTGATTAATTATCCTTAATTAATCATGTGACTCCCCACCTCTATACCTACGCTAGCCAAGAACACTACGAAATAATGCTGTCAACTAGCACGGAGAATAAGGCTGTTGAGGAGCGACCATCCGTGTAATTGCTTTGTGCGAGCATCGATATGTCAGATAGTATAACATGCAATTCTTTTTCAGTGGAAATCCGACATGCCGACACAAACTCAAAGATATCACACGATGGCTATAATATCTTCGGAAACAAATATAGAAATAAACATAACATAAATCAGTCACAGATAATTCATATCACAAAGGAGGAAATAGATATGAATATTACACTAGGAAGTGTACATCAGAGTAGTGGTCTAAAAAGATCCACAATATCACAAAAGAATAGTTACATGAACTACACAAAAGAATAAGTATACATTATGGAGTCTATATCTCAAATGTATACAACAAAAACTACTAATCTAAGTAGTTAACCAAAAGTCAGAGAAATCAATCCCAAGAGAGAAGTCAAACAGAAGCACCTGTAACATCTCGGTCTGACCCGAGTATTATTTAATAAGAAAATAATAAACGGATCAGTCTAACTATAGATATCAGATGAAATGATATAGAATAAGAGATATGACTAAACAAATAATAATCACAATTCCAAGCTGTGATATATATAAGTAATTGAAAATCAACGAGAGATTAATCAATATCACCAAATCTACACTAGAATCAAAGAAATGCCATACTCCTTATTTCGTTCATCAAACCACCAATATTGACGATTATATCAATGTCAATCACAAAAGTCAATGACATACAAATTCCAGAATTCAATATGCGAAATCCAGAAATCACAAAAGTCAATGACGCACAAATTCACCAATACACAAATATTGATAAAACTTATCAATGGAAATCACGAAAATTAGTGAAACACAAATTCTAGAAATCATCTCAAGAAATCCAAAAATCACAAAGGGGGGAGGCCTATCACAAACGGGAGGATAAAGCCCACCAACACGTGTATCACAAACGGAACGCTAATTCCATGGTTGCTAACCATCACAAATTGAGCCGAAGCTCCACAAACGGCCCGAAGACCATGGGTTGCTACCCCAACAAATTGAGTCGAAACTCCACAAAATGGGGTTTAGTCTCCCTCGCAGACAAAGAGACATCACACACTGCTAGTCTAAATCACAAAGATGATCATCATGATCAACGAGAAGTGTCAATTACACTAAGCTAGTAAATATATGAGTTTAGCTTCATGTCCCATAACCACTTGCTTAACTTAAATATTTACGAACAAATTGTAGATCTCCACTAGAAAATTGTCACAAGAGTTTCAATCGAACAAGTCCAAGAATTAACCAACAAAGTAAACGCAAGCGTTTCATACCACTCGTTTTACTAAGTCGTTTAATTAGATTTCTCATACGAGTGAGGTAAAGGTTTGTATAAACTAATAGATTGGAAAACAGTTTTATAAACGAATTTGGTATGAAAATAGTATTGAAATCGTTTGAGAAAAGAGTTTTGATATTTACTACTAGTATAGAAAACCTTTATATTTTTAATGTGACAAATCACAAAGAAGATTGTAAGGACAATCAATCACTAAAATTCACATTCGAGGACGTGAATAAAATTCAAAGAAACCGATAAAGAATCCATCGAAATGGATATTCAAAAATCCCTAAAAAGAGTCATCAAAGTCATAATAAATGATAACAACAAATAGGATTATCACGAATCGATTTAAATTGGAATTCTCAAACAAAAAGGCAAGAAGGCAAAATCACAACAGTTTCAGACGTCTGAAACAAGTGGTTCAGACGTCTGAATCTGGAAATATAAAAATTTCTAGAACACGATTCAGACGTCTGAACCAAATGTTTCAGACGTCTGAAATAGGCATATTTTAGCCTATTTTCTTTCTGTTTGAAATAGGACCAATTCAGACGTCTGAATCTGGCGATAGAAAACTTCCCAGACAATATTCAGACGTCTGAATATCACGTTTCAGACGTCTGAATGAAGGGTTCAGGGCATTCCCTGAACCTAGGCCAAAAATGCCCAAACGAATATCGAAATCGATCGAACGAGCAAATGGCGATGACTAAGGAATTACGTCGAACGACAACCCAGCCTAAACGGCTCTTCGATACACCTCAAATATCAATGTCCAAATATCCATAATAGGATTTTCATAAATTGGACCAAAACACCAAAAATTGGAATTTACACAAAATCAATCCAAACCAAAATCAATTGCACAAGAATAAATGTTAGGAATTCATACCTAACAATCGAAGATAATTATAGATTAAGATGTGAGATAAAAATCTCACCTTTTTACCAAAATCAAACAAGAAGAAGCTTGAAAGCAAATGGAGAATCAACCTCTCTTCAACACAACCCAAATGAGCTTGAATCTATGCTCAAAACAAGAACATTCCCAAAATTAGGTTTAGGAAATTATGAAATTGGTAAGAGAATAAGTTGGAGAAGAAGAAGAGAATGCTTACCAATGGGTTCTCTTGAATTTGGAGCTAGGAATTTGAGGTTGCAAGAGGAACTAGGGTTTTGGAGTTTTAATTTCCAATCTCTCCCACCATTATTGCCTTAGAACTGAAAAGAGAAGAGAATGAGGGTGAGTGGGGAAGAGTGGCTCAGATTTGAGCATAAGTTAACATAGGGCTGAGCCCAAAACCAAACCCAAAGTGAAAAGTAGCAAAAATCAACTTTCTCCAAACATATCGAAGCTTATACTCAAAAAGGTCGCAAATGGCATTTTAAACTCAATGGGAGTGGTCCCGAGTCCTAATACGACCGTATGCAAAAAGTAGCTTTTCGGACTAAATTTCGAGTATTGATAAAATATTTAAATAAAATATTTAAATATAAAATCGATAAATATGCGGGTTGTTACAGACTCCCCTCCTTTAAGAAATTGCGTCCTCGCAATATTTAAGAAAAGATATGTAGTAACAACCATAAAAGCATATTCAACACAAAAGAAACTTGAAATAAGAAGTTCACCTCAAAGAGCACGAGAAAGTAAGTCCGGATGTGTTCGCTCGATGTACTCTGTAGATTCCCAAGAACAATCCTTAGGATTTGAAGACCATTGGACTTTAACAAGCGAGATATCTTTATTTCGAAGGCGTTTGACCTCCGAAGCAACAATTTGAATAGGATGATGCTCATAAGTTAAATTAGGCGAAACTTCAATCTCTTCCACAACACCGGGCTCAAGAATAGATTCAGAATCTCGAAGACATTTCCGAAGTTGAGAAACGTGAAACACGTCATGCATAGCAGAGAACTGAGCCGGTAATGATAGGCGATAAGCCATGGAACCAATACGTTCAGTGATAGGAAATGGCCCAATATATCGAGGTGCCAATTTTCCCGATCGACTGAAACGTACAACACCTTTCATTGGTGAAACACGAACAAAAACAGAATCTCCAACGGAAAATTCTAATTTCCTTCTTCGATTATGGGCATAGGATTTTTGTCTACTCTGGGCTTCTTTCATCCTATGACGAATAAGATCAATCTTTTCTGTGGAATCGCGAATAAAATCTTGACCTAAAACTAGCTTCTCACCGGCCTCAAGCCAACAAGAAGGAGATCGGCATGGCCTTCCATAGAGTGCCTCGAAAGGTGCCATACCAATACTAGATTGGAAGCTATTGTTATAGGAAAATTCAACAAGTGAAATATGATCTTCCCAACTTCCACCAAAATCCAGAACACAAGCACGAAGAAGATCTTCAAGAGTTTGATTCACACGCTTGGTTTGTCCATCGGACTGAGGATGATAAGCGGTGCTAAAATTAAGCTTCGTTCCCAAAGCTTTTTGAAGACTCTTCCAAAATCCACTAGTAAACAATGGATCACGATCACTAACAATAGAAGTAGGAATTCCATGCAATTTAACAATCTCTTTGATAAAGAGCTTGGCCAAAAGAGTAACGGTTCGGTTAGACCGAACGGGAATAAAATGGACGGATTTAGTAAGTCTATCAACAATTACCCATAAGCCATCATGACCCGAACGAGAACGGGGAAGGCCATCTATAAAATCCATGGAAATTTGGTCCCACTTCCAAATTGGAATTTCTAAAGGTTGCAATAACCCACCGGGCCTTTGATGTTCGGCCTTAACGAGTTGGCAAGTCATGCAACGCTTAACGAAGTTAGCGATGTCAAGTTTCATTCCCTCCCAATAATAAAGTCGCTTCATATCTGCGTACATTTTACTACTACCGGGATGAATGGTAAATTTAGAACGATGTGAATCTTCTAAAATATCTTTACGAAGATCACTAATATTTGGCACGATAAGTCTACCAAATTTCCGAATGCCGCCACGAGAATCGATATCAAAGTCCTTCAAACCTTCAATATCAATCTTATCCTTAATATTTTGGCCAAGAAGAGCCAATTCAGGATCTAGCCTTTGAGCTTCAAGAATGTGGTCTAAAAGGGAAGGATGAGCCTCAAGGCTACATAAAACAAATGATGAGCATAGATCGGATACGCGGTCTCGAATCTCACAAGTGGATAAGGTCTCGAGATCGTTCCATTCAGATATCATCATAGAAACAACAGCTTGTTGTTTACGGCTAAGAGCATCGGCGACACGATTACCATTACCGGTGTATAAAGAATATCAAGATCATAAGGAGCAAGGAACTCGAGCCAACGTTGTTGACGCAAATTAAGTTCCTTTTGAGAAAATAAATATTTCAAGGACTTATGATCCGTGTAAAGAACAAATTTCTCTCCTAAAAGATAATGACGCCAAATCTGAAGAGCGAAAACAATAGCCGCAAGTTCTAAATCATGAGTGGCATATCTAGTCTCAGCTGACTTCAATTGCCTAGAAGCATAAGCAATAACACGTTCTTTTTGCATAAGAACGGCACCCAAACCAACGCGACTAGCATCGGTATAAACAACGAAATCTTGATTCCCCTCGGGAATAACGAGAATAGGAGCATCAGAAAGAAGCTCTTTTAATTTCTGAAAAGAAGCTTCACATTTGTCCGACCAAATGTATTTAACACCTTTCTTCGTCAAGCTAGTGAGAGGCACGACAATCTTAGAAAAGTCTTTGATAAAACGACGGTAATAGCCCGCCAATCCGAGAAAACTACGAATCTCTGTCACACTCTCTGGTCTCTTCCAATCTTGAATCGCTTCAATCTTTAAAGGATCCATGGAAATTCCGGATTCGGAAATAATATGACCGAGAAACTTCACACGAGATTGCCAAAAGTGGCATTTAGAAAATTTTGCCTTTAATTGATTACTCCTAAGAGTTTCCAACACAATCCGAAGATGCTTTTCATGCTCCTCCTCGGTTTTAGAATACACAAGAATATCATCGATAAAGATGAGAACAAACCGGTCGAGAATGTCTTTGAAAACTCTATTCATAAGGTCAACGAAATACGCCGGAGCATTCGTCAAACCAAATGGCATGACAAGCCATTCATAAGATCCGTACCGAGTACGGAACGATGTCAAAGGAATGCTATCCTCTGCAATACGAAGCCGATGAAAACCGGTAGCCAAGTCCAATTGTGAAAAGACTCTAGCACCACTAAGTTGGTCAAATAAATCATCAATCCGAGGTAAAGGATATTTATTTTTGATAGTAAGATCATTAAGCTTGCGGTAGTCAACGCAAAGCCTAAGTGTACCATCGGATTTCTTCACAAAAATAGCTGAAGCTCCCCAAGGCGAAGAACTAGAGCGAATAAATTACTTCGTCTCCAATTCGGATAATTGTTTACGCATCTCCTCGTTTTCTTTATTGGACATACGATAAGGAGGACGAGTGATAGGTTGAGCTCCAGGAATAAGATTAATTCTGAACTCAATTGCTCGCTTAGGTGGTAATCCTAAAACGGGCTCAAATATGTCGGAAAATTCACGAACGACTTGAATAAGAGAAATAATATCACCCTCATCATCATCATCGTCATCACGAGGATTTAAAGAACATAAAGATGCAACCAAAGCGGAATCCGAATCTTTAAGAATAACAGAAACCTGATTAATAGATAGTGGATGTCGAAGATGAATAGTCCGCTCAGGACATAGGATATGAGCTTCATAACGGTTAAGCCAATCCATTCCCAAAATCATTCCAAAGCCTAAATAATGCATGACATGCAAATTGGCTCGGAAAGAGAAATCACACAAAATAAGCTCGACATCTTTACACAATAAACTGATTGTTGCGGATCCACCAACCGGATTCGCAATTCTCAAAGAAGTCATTAAACACAAAGCATCCAAAGAAAAGGTATCAACAAGTTCTTTTGATATAAAAGAATGGGACGCACCCGTATCAAAAAGAACTCGAATAGGATGATCACGAAATAAAATAATTCCATCCAGAATAGAATGAGAAATACCTTGGCCACGAGATGTGTTGCCAGGGGCTTGAGCAACATTAAGCTTTCCCTCCTTCTTGCCTTGAAGTTTGGGGCATGAAGATATAACATGACCGAGAACTTTGCAGTAGCGACAAGAGAGAGACTTTGGGCGCTTGTTCGCATAATGATCCTTCGAACCACAATTATAGCATTCCCCACAGCCAAAGGAAGAAGTCTTTGCCACGGAGGTTGCTTGCTTCCCTTTCTTATTGGGTTAAGGTCCTTTGAATTTATTTGGCCTCTTCTTGTTGTTGAAGTTTGGTTTGGAACCCACCACTTCAACATCATTCTCCCTATCCGCCTCTTCAAGACGAAGAGCGATATCAACGAGTTGGTCGAAAGAAACTTCTAATTTTAGAAGTAATGGCTTCTTGAGATTTTTGTTTAAGCCATAGACGAACCTCTGGTTCTTCTTTAAAGGGGTGTTGATGTATTCAACCCCATATTTGGAAAGCGACTCGAAGGAGGCGACGTAATCAGTCACGGAGGACTCACCTTGAACAAGGTCTATAAATCGTCGAGCCAATGTCACTTTCTCAGCTTCTGGTACGAATTTCAACTCGAAGCGTTCCCGGAATTGCTCCCAGGTGAGATCCGCTTCATTAATCTCAGAAATAAGAAGTTCGTACCAGTCCAATGCTCTTTCCCGGAGCATACTAGAGGCCACCTGAACTTGTTGAAGGTCAATAAGATTCATGCGAGAAAAGGTTCGATCGCATGACCTTAGCCAAGCCTGTACTTCAATAATAGTTTCGGAACCTTTGAATGGCTCCCCACCCAAATTAGTGTAATCGCTGCACAAGCGTGCAAATCCCGACTTTGGGTGAGTAGGTTCCGGGTAAGCTCCAGCTGCTTGAGCATTTGTCACTAAATCAAGAAGCTGTTGAGCAGTCATAAAAACTCCATCTTGGGGTGGAGCGCTAGACGGTACGGCTCTGGGGCGGCCCGGTCTAGACATTTTTCTCCCTTTAGAAAGAAAGAAGAAGAAGAAAAAGGTTATTCACCAAATTGAATATCAAGCAATCTTGATAGATAAACAAGGAATCATAAAAGAAAATAGGATAAGACGGTACGTAGACCCGAATAAGATCCTAAAGCACGACTCCTAAGGTAGACTTAGGACGATGATCCTTGTTAAGTTATTCTACATTGTTCCGTAGTTTGGCTCTGATACCAAGCTGTGACGCCCCACCTCTATACCCACGCTAGCCAAGAACACTACGAAGTAATGCTGTCAACTAGCACGGAGAATAAGGCTGTTGAGGAGCGACCATCCGTGTAATTGCTTTGTGCGAGCATCGATATGTCAGATAGTATAACATGCAATTCTTTTTAAGTGGAAATCCGACATGCCGACACAAACTCAATGATATCACACGGTGGCTATAATATCTTCGAAAACAAATATAGAAATAAACATAACATAAATCAGTCACAGACAATTCATATCATAAAGGCGGAAATAGATATGAATACTACACTAGGAAGTGTACATCAGAGTAGTGGTCTAAAAAGATCCACAATATCAAAAAAGAATAGTTACATGAACTACACAAAAGAATAAGTATACATTATGGAGTCTATATCTCAAATGTATACAACAAAAACTACTAATCTAAGTAGTTAACCAAAAGTCAGAGAAATCAATCCCAAGAGAGAAGTCAAGCAGAAGCACCTGTAACATCTCGGTCTGACCCGAGTATTATTTAATAAGAAAATAATAAACGGATCAGTCTAACTATAGATATCAGATGAAACGATATAGAATAAGAGATATGACTAAACACATAATAATCACAATTCCAAGCTGTGATATATATAAGTAATTGAAAATCAACGAGAGATTAATCAATATCACCAAATCTACACAAGAATCAAAGAAATGCCATACTCCTTATTTCGTTCATCAAACCACCAATATTGACGATTATATCAATGTCAATCGCAAAAGTCAATGACACACAAATTCCAGAATTCAATATGCGAAATCCAGAAATCACAAAAGTCAATGACGCACAAATTCACCAATACACAAATATTGATAAAACTTATCAATGGAAATCACGAAAATTGGTGAAACACAAATTCTAGAAATCATCTCAAGAAATCCAGAAATCACAAATGGTGGGAGGCCTATCACAAACGGGAGCATAAAACCCACCAACACGTGTATCACAAACGGAACGCTAATTCCATGGTTGCTAACCATCACAAATTGAGCCAAAGCTCCACAAACGGCCCGAAGACCATGGGTTGCTACCCCATCAAATTGAGTCGAAACTCCACAAAATGGGGTTTAGTCTCCCTCGCAGACAAAGAGACATCACACACTGCTAGTCTAAATCACAAAGATGATCGTCATGATCAACGAGAAGTGTCAATTATACTAAGCTAGTAAATATATGAGTTTAGCTTCATGTCCCATAACCACTTGCTTAACTTAAATATTTACGAACAAATTGTAGATCTCCACTAGAAAATTGTCACAAGAGTTTCAATCGAACAAGTCCAAGAATTAACCAACAAAGTAAACGCAAGCGTTTCATACCACTCGTTTTACCAAGTCGTTTAATTAGATTTCTCATACGAGTGAGGTAAAGGTTTGTATATACTAATAGATTGGAAAACGGTTTTATAAACGAATTTGGTATTAAAATAGTATTGAAATCGTTTGAGGAAAGAGTTTTGATATCTACTACTAGTATAGAAAACCTTTATATTTTTAAAGTGACAAATCACAAAAAGATTGTAAGGACAATCAATTACTAAAATTCACATTCGAAGACGTGAATAAAATCCAAAGAAACTGATAAAGAATCCATCGAAATGGATATTCAAAAATCCCTAATAAGAGTCATCAAAGTCATAATAAATGATAACAACAAATAGGATTATCACGAATCGATTTAAATTGAAATTCTCAAACAAAAAGGCAAGAAGGCAAAATCACAACAGTTTCAGAAGTCTGAAACAAGTATCAGACGTCTGAAACAAGTATCAGACGTCTGAATCTGGAAATATAAAAATTTCCAAAACACGATTCAGACGTCTGAACCAAATGTTTCAGACGTCTGAAATAGGCATATTTTAGCCTATTTTCTTTCTGTTTGAAATAGAACCAATTCAGACGTCTGAAACCATATATTCAGACGTATGAATCTGGGGATAGAAAACTTCCCAGACAATATTCAGACGTCTGAATATCACGTTTCAGACGTCTGAATGAAGGGTTCAGGGCATTCCCTGAACCTAGGCCAAAAATGGCCAAACGAATATCGAAATCGATCGAACGAGAAAATGGCGATGACTAAGGAATTACGTCGAACGACAACCCAGCCTAAACGGCTCTTCGATACGCCTCAAATATCAATGTCCAAATATCCATAATAGGATTTTCATAAATTGGACCAAAACGCCAAAAATTGGAATTTACACAAAATCAATCCAAACCAAAATCAATTGCACAAGAATAAATGTTAGGAATTCATACCTAACAATCAAAGATAATTATAGATTAAGATGTGAGATAAAAATCTCACCTTTTTACCAAAATCAAACAAGAAGAAGCTTGAAAGCAAATGGAGAATCAACCTCTCTTCAACACAACCCAAATGAGCTTGAATCTATGCTCAAAACAAGAACATTCCCAAAATTAGGTTTAGGAAATTATGAAATTGGTAAGAGAATAAGTTGGAGAAGAAGAAGAGAATGCTTACTAGTGGGTTCTCTTGAATTTGGAGCTAGGAATTTGAGGTTGCAAGAGGAACTAGGGTTTTGGAGTTTTAATTTCCAATCTCTCCCACCATTATTGCCTTAGAACTGAAAAGAGAAGAGAATGAGGGTGAGTGGGGAAGAGTGGCTCAGATTTGAGCATAAGTTAACATAGGGCTGAGCCCAAAACCAAACCCAAAGTGAAAAGTAGCAAAAATCAACTTTCTCCAAACATATCGAAGCTTATACTCAAAAAGGTCGCAAATGGCATTTTAAACTCAATGGGAGTGGTCCCGAGTCCTAATACGACCGTATGCAAAAAGTAGCTTTTCGGACTAAATTCCGAGTATTGATAAAATATTTAAATAAAATATTTAAATATAAAATCGATAAATATGCGGGTTGTTACAAATCATAATAAGTAATTGTCTCTAATTGCTTTCATTAAGTAATTTACAATTTACAATCAATAATTGATTATCTAAATTAATCAAATAATTATCAAAATTAATCATATTAAGTAATACTTAATAATCCTTAGTTAATTATCTTCATTAACTAATAACATTTCTTAGTTACTTTTAATTAATCTCTAATTGTAAATAAATCTAAATCATTAATTTATAAATTACATAAATAAGTCCTTAATTAATTATCATATAAATTACATCACTTAATGCCTTAATTATCTCTAATATAATTCATTTCTTATTGATGACTTCATTAACATTAAAGTGAAAAACATTTCACTTTTGAATTTAAATTTAAATTACATTTTGAGTTTAAGATTCAAAATGATTATTCTTTTAAACATTAATCCAATTTAAAATTTAATTTATAATCCTTACAAATAAATGTAAATAACATTTATTACTTATATAAGAGAAAGCTTTTAAACTAATCTACTTAATTTTTATTTAAAAATTAAGTTTTCAAAATACATTAATATTTTAACTTGCAAATTCAAGTTAAGCAAATGATTTAACCTTCCTTTCAAAAATCATTTTTTAAAAAGAACTATGTTATTTAACTTGTTTTTAAAAAAAACAATCAGATGTAAAAAACGATTTAAATTTCCAAATTTAAATTCAAAGAAAAACTTGAATCCATAAATTTAAACATTTGATTTACAATTTTGATTTAACTTGCTTTTAAAACCTTGAATTTAAAACTTGATTTAAAAATCCAAATTCATTTTAAAACTTTAAGATTCAAAGTCATTTTGAATCTATCCTTCATACTAGATTTAAACTTTGTTTAAAATCTGTATTTAAATTTCAATTTCAGTTTTAAAAATTAAACACACAGGTTTTATAAGAAAACCTGTAACAAATAAAATTGACTCGAGTACAAACTATTCTACTCCGAGTCAAACCCCTATATGCTTCGAGCAAGACGTAGGAATCACTCGGGTGAAACTCGAGTCCACTTCCCTGCTCCAACCTAAATCTCACCAGAAACCAAAATGCACGGTGTACGTGCACAACGTCGCCGACCATCTCCGGACGACACCATGACGTCGAGCACGTCGACGATCACCTCCAGACCCCTTTCCAACCACTTGGACCTCGTCTACGCCTCGAAAATCAAATTCGAGTTTGAATGCTTAAACCTGGAAACATAAACTACAACCAGTCCCAAACCTGGCACGGCGTCATTCTCACCACCACGACCACCAGAAAACTCAAAACATCGGCCAACTATTCGACGTCAACCCCTCTACCATCACCTCAAACCTCATCGCACTCGATCAATCCTACAAGCCACAGCGATCAATTTAACATAGCCTAGTTAAACTAGGGTTCCAGACTTCAAATCACAATCATCTCCTCCATGCTGAAATCCTCTACCACCAGATGATTTTTCCATCGACACTGGTCACTCCTCCACCTCCAGGAGGAAGCTCGACCCCTCTGACCCTTTAGATCAAAGGAGAAAACTCAAAATGCTCAAATCAGACAAACCAAAACTGCTCTCTGATTCCAATTCTAAAATTTGTGATTTTTTTTTTAAAAATCATGATTTTGTTTAGGGATTCGATTTATAACCCTGAATCCATGAATTAAGAACTTTATTTTTAAACTTATTTAAAGAAAAATCAGCTTTCTTGCTTTCCAGCGACATTAACTAGTTGTTTTAACTCAAGTATAATTTTAAATTAAAGCTTAAGATAAAATAATCAAGTTTTGTTTAAAACATGAATCCAGATTTTGCTTGGATCAAGGAGAAATAATTTTTCTTAACCCAAAAATGAAGCTTGAACAAAGAACAGGATATCACTGGAAGAAATCTTTGCACACACATACGTCCATTTTCAAATTTACAGAGAATTCATATATATATCCATACATACTTATCACAGATATAACTCACATCAGATTCATATTTTAAATTTAACAAAAATGTTACTCACCGATTTGAAGAATGAAGACTGTAATATCCCAGAATTTTTAACAATATCAATTTAATAATCTGTGTTAAAAATTAAATTGATATTGATATTTTGTTAATAATAATTCAAATAGATTTAATAATCTTCTTCAATAATTATTTGATTGGTTATTTTATCTTTTAAAAAAATATAAATTGGTTTCTATTTATAATATAAATATATAGTTATATTGTAAATAGATTGGCATTGTTTTAATTTTATTAAATAAAGCATATTTTTCTAATTCTAATATTTGTAGTAATTTTTAATTTCGATTTTATTTAATATTATCTTTTCAAAGTTAAATAAATAAATTTTGGTTTAAACTTAATAAGTGAATCATGTTTTAAAAATTCTAATATATACATTTTAATTTGGAAATTTGGTTTAATTAAATATTAAGTTTTCAAAACTATTTAATAAATAAATATAGGATTTTCTAAAATTGATAATAAAAATATTAAATGATTGAAATGATTTGGCTTGAGTTTTAAATTTAGAATAAATTTAACAAAATGTTTTACGGCTTAATAAAATAGATATTTTATTAATAAAAATATAATTTCTTTTAAAATGATTCTTAATTTAATAATAAGATATTTATAAAAACAATATCAATTGTGTATTATCTTTATAAATAGATTTGGAATAAAATTTGTAATTGTTATTTCAAATTAAATTTATATTATAACTTGATTATTAAATGATTGACCTTGAATTTAATTTGAATTTAAATTCCAAAGTATAGATTTTAATTGTTTTAATTTCCATATGTATAAGCTTTATTTATACGTACAAATTGTTTTTCGTTCTTTTATAAGTTTATATACATATTAAACTAACAAATTAAAATTTAGCTTAACATATATATTAACTTGTAAATTTAATACTAATCACTTTAAAAGGGACAAGTGTTGCATTCTTAGGCATTATTAAACAAGTGTTGCATTCTTAGGCATTAATTAAACAAGTGTTAGAAAGATAAATATTCAAATTGACAAATGTTGAATAATTTTTACAAGTGTAAATTTTGTTTTAATTTTCTTTTATTTAATTAAATCTGAAAATTCATCTATATAAACTTGCATTTCTTTCATACTTGTTTTTTTTCCATTTCCTTTATCAAAAAGAAAACTTCAAAATTCTTCATATCTTAAATCAAAACTCATCTTCATATCAATAATCAAACCTTGCATGTTCAAATCTAAACCAAAAATCCTCAAAACCATGCTTAAATCTGCCATCAATTCCTCAATTTAAACATCAATCTCTGTTTACCAAAATCTGTAAACAAATCATGATCAATACCATTTCACAAATTCCTCTTTATCAAGAAAATCTGCATTCTTTAGATCTGAAAATCATGTTCAATGCATAATCAAACCCTGCATATTCAACATTCTCAAAATCAAATAGGCCTGCATTTTTTTTTTAAACCTAGAGATGGAATAAACTCTACATGCACCTGAAAATGATCAAGTCTGCATCTTCTCTCTGCACAACCTCAATTTGAAGCCTGTTCATAAGCATCTGCATGCACCTGCATCTTCAAATCAAGTATAAAGTTTTAACTCTGGCAACTACATTTTCAAATAAGCAGGTAACTCTGTTCTAAAGCAAAAGCATTTTTAGCATTTCTGTGCAAAGTTTTCAAAGCTGTCTCAAAATCTGTTCTCTGCATTTAAAAAAGGTGAGTAACTTAAAATCTTAAACTTTAAATAGGTTGCATGTTAAATGTTTGATATAATTTAGTATTCTTTGTGTGTTTATAAAAGTCTGATGTGAATGTGTTATGTGTACATGCTTTTTATTTTTATTTTGCTGATGTGTTTGATTTTCCAGGCACAGTATTTTATCAAAATACTTATCTCCTAATTAAGTTTCTGATATGATGAACTTATAAAGTAAAGTTATTTTATTTTTCTTAAGTTAATTTTTAAAAAAAATTTAAGTGAGATAAAATACAGGATCTTGCCTCTGTAAACCTAGAAAACATCATGCATGTGATTTTTACCATAACCCAAACATGTTAGTTTAGTAATTCAGTATCATAAATTAAAAATGCTAAATGAAACTTGATTTTTAAATCAAGTATTGGGATTTTTAGAGTATGGTTAAGGTGGCAGTTAGTTATTGAACTGAAAATGGAATTTAAGTAAATTCTGATGATCTTTGAATGGGGAGATCTCGGGGTTCTTTCTGAGGGAAGTAGATTGAGTGGGGAGTAAGGGAAAAATCATTAATGGTCATAGAATTTCCCAGAAAGGTTGCGGCAGTGGAAATCAACTTGGAACCCTAGTTTTCTCAGTGACTGTTGAATCGATCATTTCGACATGCTGGAGTGACCGAGTGTCAAGATATTTTGGGAAGTGTTAGAGTGGTCGTGGATGAGTTCGATGCCGGATGGGTTAGTCGTCAGGTGGATGGGGAGGTGAGAGATCGCCGTTGATAGGTTTGAGGCAGAAAACCTGATTTTCTGTTCCAGGTTTTGAATTGGGTGATCGAATTTGATTTCTTGATTAATGGTTCAATCTGATGATGTCGTTTGGGCATTGGTGTGTTTCTGGGAGTAGTGCGATCATCTCTGACGATCAGAGAAGGCGGTGATCGCCGTGCATATGCACGGCGACGATTTTTCTTGGTGATGTTGGGTTTGCTTGTGGAACAGGGGAGGTTTTGTGAAGTTGCTCGAAGTAGGTTGATTGTTGACTCGGAGTAGATCAGCATTTGTCTCGAAGCAGTTTGTATGGTTCTCGAGTTTGTTCTGTACATTTTTAGGTTTTCAGAAATTTGAGTTCGGTTTTAATTTTTTTTAAAGCCTGTAGCATCTGAGTTTTATAACTTGTAAATCTGAAACTTTTGAATGTTAAAAAAGTTTAAACCTGGTTTTAAACTAAAATTTTAAAATTCAAGTTAAATTTAAATATATCAGTTTTAGATAAAAAAAATATAAAGTTTTAAACTTAAACTTGCTTGACTACATTGTTTTGGAAAGTAGTTTAAATCTTCTTAAATTAAAATTGTAAAATAAGAGCAAGATTTAAAATTCAATTGAAAATCTAGAAATTTAAAAATGAATTTCAGTTTTTGAAATTAGAAGAAGGTTTAAATTTGAAAGACTTAAACTATATGTAAATTAAAGTAATTGAAATTTTGAAATGAATTTATGTCAGGACCCGATTCTTCGTCTTTCGAAATTTCAACATCGATACTCATTTTATCGACTGCCGAGAAATCGAACGACGGAAAACCGAACACTGAGGGTTTAAGAAGAAGAAAAGAGAGAAGAAGAAGAGATAAGAAGATAGAAAATAGAGAGAAAAGAAAATAGAACATAGAACGGAATAGAACACAACAGAACAACATCAGAATCTCACAATTCGCAGCGGAACAACATATAATAAATAAATGAATAATCTTTAAACAAAGAACTATATCAGTTATTACATTTCATACATTACATTACATCATCATCAGAGTGTACAACAACAACAACAAACAGTGCAGCGGAAAAAGAAATACTATATACTAGTAATACGCCATGCCATCCATCTTGCCTCCAGCAACTCCTGAATATCCAGAATATCCTGATAAACCTTAACTCTTGACTGCCCGTGTGGAAATTGGTGGGCACCCAGAGTTTAGGAAGGAAAACAATAAACTCCGAGTCAGTCATGTGACTGGTGTGAGAACTCAAAACAGTTTATTTATCTTTAAAATCAAAATAGAGGAATATTTTTAAAGTCAATTCGCAATGCTTTTAAAAATGAGACTATCATAAGGCCTCCCGCACACACACACATGCAGACGCAGAATCGGAGGAAATTTCTCCTTATGATAGTCAAAGATGCTTGATACGCATTAAAAAGAACATTTTATATTATTACTAGTGCATAGTGTAGGAAAAATTCATTTCGAAAGTAGAATATAAATCTTAGCCAACATAGACATTCCGAACTATGCCTACTATAGCTACCATCCAAACAGTGGGGCGCCACCATAAGTGAATGATAGGTTCTACAACTAATACCGTACAAGATCGTATTGTTTCTTTGGATTTCCAACGAATGATCAGGCCAAGGAACTTCCCATTGCCACATGAGAATGCCTCTGGATGGACATCCCCGAGAACCAAACCGGATCTCTGCCAACACAAGGCCGGGTTACCCCTAACTGAGTAACAACTGACCGAATATGCCATCCCCCGGTCCTTTGGGACCTTTCACCGAGTGCTCGCAATCAATTCACACAATCATAAAGTGTTTTCAACATGAGTAAGTATCTGGGCTCCATACCATGATACCACCCTTTTCCAGAAGGAAATGCACACATCCTAAAGGGCGCTACCCCTCATAACCTTGCCGCATCTTTCCTGTTTTGACCATTCACGGGGTGCGAGGCTCGACGAAGTCACGTCCACAAAAACATACTTTATACAAAAGCCATGCTTTGGGTCAACAAATGATCATAGAAATGATCACCAAGATAGACGATCAAATAAACGATCCTATCACAAATAATCAACACAATGATCATTTACAGCAACACTCAGCATGTCACATTACCAAATTGGGAATATATCGCTGATAACCTTCAACTACATAACCTCTGAGCTCGTACGTCTCAGAGAAGGGTGTTAAGCTAAAAGAATAAATTCTCCGCCACCAACAGAAATATATTTGAATGAAATCGGCTTTATATCTCAATTTGTAATGTCAGACATACAATCCATACAAGTCTCTTCCGGGCTCGAACAAAACCGAAGGCACTTACAAAGAAGTCCTTGCAATCCGGATATCCACAATCCTGATCGGATTCACCATCACATATGGAGAACTCTATACCGGAGCAACTCGGTGCAGAGTCAATCGACAGGTCATCCTATCGTTCTCGCAAATACCGGGTCTTCAACACCGATCTTCAAATGCAATTCATAACGACGTATCACATATTCGGAATGGGTTATATGACCCCATGGTCCTTTCCCGGTTAACCCGAATAGTGAGCGCTTATTCAAAAATAAGTGTGGCATTCAAATTCAAACAAATCACATCAAATACCCATTCAAAGGGAAATATTGATAGTCGGTTATTGAACTATCAATGGATATGCACACATCACCGGTTTCCAAATAATTTTCCAAATTATTTATTTTCCAAAATATCTTTACTAGATATATAATTTTCACACTTCAAAAATAAATCAATATTTATTTTTAAACAAATTCTCCTTTTCATTCATAAATTCCATAGTGAATTTATATTTCACAATATCCATGCATATACGATTTCAATTATTCATTTCAATTTATCTTCAAAAAGATAAATTCTCAAAATATTCACTTTATATTGGAAAACATTTCCATACTTATTTATTCATAAGTAATTCACAAATTTTATTTATTTTCAACACTTGGAAAATATTCAACATACTTCAATCGAAATTAAGTATATATTTCATTCTTTAAGGAAATCATTCTCTTAAACATATTTATTTGGGCCAAAACGAATGTTACGTAAAATATTGTTACGACAACCCAAAATCACTAGTATAGGGATTCGAAATTAAAATAGATATATAAATCCCAATACTATACAAAACATTTCCTTTCGAAAATCATTTACTATAACAACAGTGTTATAGTCCATTATTCCCTTTTATTTCTCGAAAACGTCTATTTCAACAATAAATGTTGAAATCTATGGTTTCGAATCTTAACACATTTTAAAACATCGTTAGATCGTTTTAATTCTATTTAAAACATCAAATCTAAACATTTTCTTTAACATATTATTCACTATTCAAAAACGTGAATATATTACGTTAACAAATTTCATCCTTTTATTCATTTTATTTCAAAGGATTATTCACAGTTCAAAAACGTGAATATAACTCCATTAATAGATTTCAACAAATTACTTGTCAAAATAAGTCGTTTGTGAATTTATAAAACAACGTTTATAAATTCCATTTCTATTTATTTTACCACAACTTCCTTTATAAATTCCTTTATTAACCTATCTCAATCCATATCTCAATGATATACTAAAAGTTCATATTATAAGTGAAATACTTATAATTTATTTGTTTGCAAAAATTGTTCCTTTGAACTTCATAATTATAAATCTTATAACTTATAAGATTCAATTATTTATCCAAAACCATTATTTTAATAAATTTATAATTTTATAAACCTACTGTTTATAAAATTCCATTTATAACTTCACTGTTTATAATTTTATAAATTCCATTCATTTACAAAATTCATTTTCACTTCATTTAAACACTTATAAAAACTCATTTTATAATGTCAATATTTCAATTTATAAATATCCATTTATAAATCTCTTAATATAAATCAATTTATATTATTCTTTAAAACGTCTTTAAATTCCTTTATCATTTAACCATTTTTATTCATAAAATAATTAAATTTTATAAATCCTATATTTCAACTTTTCATAATAAATTCAAAAATCCCAATTTAACTATTTTATAAGATCATTAATCCCATATTTTCAAAAATCAACCTTTAACTATATTTCTCAAAAATCATAATTTTTATAACATTAAAAATTATACGTTTATTTATTTAAAATGGATAAATTCCCAAAAATATTGTATATTTTCAAAAATCACTTTAAAAATCATTTTAAAGTTCCAAAACTTGGTCCAATGATGCTACATACCAAATAGTAAATCACGACAACAACGACATCATATATCGATATGATAATCCATCAAATATCAAAATATCTGAATTCAAATAAATACTGTTGAGGAATCCAGTTGGATCCCTCCAACCTGTTTCCTGCATCCAAAAACATTAGCACAATACCAATTCCGCTCCAGTACGAAATTATCGCGGTATATGGGATTTAAAATATTATCCGCTTAATAGACGGCGCAATAGGGTCTCATCCGCTATACAAATGCGGGAAATCAACAACTGCAATATATACATATGCCAATATATATATATTGCTATTATATATAATACCAATTTCACTGTTTATGAAATATTCGCGGTATATGTTTTTAATAAATAACATCCGCTTACTAACGGCGCATAATGTCTATTTTAACAATCAATAGATAGCAATCATCATTCAAACATACATTCAAATATTTTAAATATAACTATTTAAAATTTAAATCGAAACTGATTCGATTGAGTGAGAAGTTCTCACCTTGATTTCAATTTCGTTTTAGCGATTTATTTCGAATAAAATTAAACGGACGTTTAATTTTACCCAAAATTCTCACTAACTCCAATCGTCTCCAATCCAGTTGCATCGCGTAGAGCTCGTCAATACGAAGCCAACGCAAAAAATCTCGTCCGAAACGGACCTCGTACGAAAGAGTTACAACATTTTGAAGTTAATACGAATTATAATATAAATATTTACAATTTTCTTTTATAATTTTTTTAACCTTAATCCATCATCACCATCCATTTCAAATCCCTTGGATCTCGGCCGTGACTATCCATCTTCTCACGCACGTATTATTCCCAGGTCAAACTTCACGCAACCGAACCCATCCTTCACCAATGCTCCACCAATTATCGCGACACCACCACCCAACTTCACGTCAATCAGCAGGTGCCAAATTGAAGCCCTACACCCATACTCCACTCGACCAGAGCACGGCTAGGCTCGGCCCACCCCCCAGCACGCAAATCGAAGACAAACGCATGATGAACGCGCCCCATTATCTCCTTCTACGTTGCTCGAAACTCGATCACCACCGTTGGATCTCGAGATCTCTTCATGCTCTACCTCTTTGTAGTTGATAGCCTTGTGAATCGATTTGTGGATTGGACGAAATCGGAGGGGAAATGAGATGGAATTTCGGCCATTCACTGTTGTAGGTGGCGGCTGCATATAGATTAGGGTTAGGTTTAGTTTTTTTTATTTTCTTGTGATTTATGGGGGTATTTATAGGAAATTTTTCAATCACTATTCATCCGGGAATTCCTAACTCCGATTTACGCGCCGAAACTGACGTTTCTAGGGTTTATCCCACGTTCCGGACACAATGGAACAGGTTTCGGAAGCTAATTCGGACATCTGTGCGAGTTATAGCAATAAACGTTCAATTTAAATTAAATCGATTTAAACGATTTTCTAGGCGTTTTAATTTGTACCGAACAAATGGTAAATCCAATTGACATGAAATTTTAAACATACAATAATATCACATTACGGATCCGATGAAACTAGTTTCGTCGAAATCCGACACTTTTTGAAAAATGGCTATTTTAACTCGCCAAATTAATATTAAAAATAATTCGATGCGTTTCGAGCTGCCACGATCAAACGATAACTCCGATTGACACGAAAATTGAAATCCGACAATAACTAACTATTACGGATCCAATGGAACTGGTTTCGTTCAATTCTGAGACTGTTCAAAAATTGACTATTTTCACTAGTCGATTTAAATATTAAAATATTCAATTTTCACAAATTAACTTTTAATTCGATTTTAAAAGTTCTAAAATATCATTCTAACTCCCATATGATAAAATAAAATTTTACAAATCATTTTCAATCATATTTAACTCAATTTTCAATTATTTCCATAATTTAACATATTAAATTATCGATTTAATTATTCAATTAAATCCAATTATTCGAAATAAAATTTATTCAACTTATATATTCACTTATTAATATTTAAAATTAATTAAATATTCAAATTTTAATTACTAAAAATCCTGGGTCGTTACAATCTTCCCCCCTTAAAAGAATTTCGTCCTCGAAATTATTAAGTAAGAAAAGTTACAAAATCTATTAATTTTCCCAAAATCCATAATTAAATTTCTTATAACACTTTACTAAGTTTTAAATCATACTTAGTTATCTTTTTTTAAAAACAACTACTATTGTTTAACTTTCAATTCCAAATCAAAGTTAAAGTTTTCAAAATTTTCCAATTTTCTTAAAATTTTCTAACGCCTTAAATTTTCGAAAAAATTCGCCATAGTCTTCTTTGCGCGGCTCGATCCGAAAAAAATGACAGTATATATATCACAAATATACATCTCATCAAGTAATGAGGCATCCCGAAGGGAAAAAAGTATAAAAGTATGATATGTAATCCGAGATATGTACCTTATATTTTATTAGCGAGCATATACGGCTAATATAGCGCGAAAGCGAGCTCCAAATGCGAAGCAAACGCAATCCGCACCTACTAATCACTCAACAAACAAATGAGAATCATGCATATATGACAATAGTATCGATATACAACATATAGCAACATAATAACTATATATGTCAACATAGCAACTGCAATAAAGGCAATATATATTCAACCATCAACCATCATCCATAACCAATAAATATCCGTTCATATTCTCATTAATATTCAATGAAATAGGTTTTCAATTTAAATCACATTTGATTTATTAACAGTGGATGTTTTCTAACATTCATTTTGAATTAGTTTATATTTACTAATTCATATTCAAGTTGGTTCACTTCCAAATCAAATTCAATTCTATTTAAGATTCACTTAACTTCCAATTGAATTCCAATTACTTTATCTTTCAATAACATTAGATTTTAATGAATTAACACTTATATTCATTATTTCATATCAACTTAATTTACATTCAATTGATTAGTATTCAATCCATTCATTAAATTCAATTTCAAAAGTTGAATTTCATTTATATAACTTAAGTTCACATTTATCACTTCACTTTATTATTTAGTTTGATACTAATATCAACTTCATTCAACATCTCTTAAGTTATACTTCATTTAACTTTAAATTCATTTTTATTTACAACTCATATTCATAAATATATTCATATAGTTTCACTTCTTATATATATAAGTTTATTTCACAATTGTAAATCACTTTAATTACAATTCAATTCTTATAATCCTTTTGCTTATACAATAATTCTTTTATTTAGATTATTCAAACATCTAAACAATCAACTTATAGACTTTAATAATTCTGAAAAATTATTTCTTTATATATAAAAATATAATCAAGGTAAAATTATTTCATTTACCCAATTTAAAACAATACTGTGTCGAATTGTTCTGTACAAGTGTTTAGAGATCCTTATCAACAACGTTAATTACTCGTATTAACCAGAATCTATATACCACTCAACAAACCAATCATCACAATATAAAACAATTTTATATTTACTAACAAATACGCTCTCATAGCTATTATTACACTCAAACTCATTCTAGAGTACTACTGACTCTATCTCTAATGAGTAATACCCAACAGAACCATGGTTGTCGCTTAACCATATGCTCTGATACCACATTGTCAGGACCCGATTCTTCGTCTTCCGAAATTTCAACATCGATACTCACTTTATCGACTGTCGAGAAATCGAACGACGGAAAACCGAACACTGAGGGTTTAAGAAGAAGAAAAGAGAGAAGAAGAAGAGATAAGAAGATAGAAAATAGAGAGAAAAGAAAATAGAACATAGAACGGAACAGAACACAACAGAACAACATCAGAATCTCACAATTCGCAGCGGAACAACATATAATAAATAAATGAATAATCTTTAAACAAAGAACTATATCAGTTATTACATTTCATACATTACATTACATCATCATCAGAGTGTACAACAACAACAACAAACAGTGCAGCGGAAAAAGAAATACTATATACTAGTAATACGCCATGCCATCCATCTTGCCTCCAGCAACTCCTGAATATCCAGAATATCCTGATAAACCTTAACTCTTGACTTCCCGTGTGGAAATTGGTGGGCACCCAGAGTTTAGGAAGGAAAACAATAAACTCCGAGTCAGTCTGTGACTGGTGTGAGAACTCAAAACAGTTTATTTATCTTTAAAATCAAAATAGAGGAATATTTTTAAAGTCAATTCGCAATGCTTTTAAAAATGAGACTACCATAAGGCCTCCCGCACACACACACATGCAAACGCAGAATCGGAGGAGATTTCTCCTTATGATAGTCAAAGATGCTTGATACGCATTAAAAAGAACATTTTATATTATTACTAGTGCATAGTGTAGGAAAAATTCATTTCGAAAGTAGAATATAAATCTTAGCCAACATAGACATTCCGAACTATGCCTACTATAGCTACCATCCAAACAGTGGGGCGCCACCATAAGTGAATGATAGGTTCTACAACTAATACCGTACAAGATCGTATTGTTTCTTTGGATTTCCAACGAATGATCAGGCCAAGGAACTTCCCATTGCCACATGAGAATGCCTCTGGATGGACATCCCCGAGAACCAAACCGGATCTCTGCCAACACAAGGCCGGGTTACCCCTAACTGAGTAACAACTGACCGAATATGCCATCCCCCGGTCCTTTGGGACCTTTCACCGAGCGCTCGCAATCAATTCACACAATCATAAAGTGTTTTCAACATGAGTAAGTATCTGGGCTCCATACCATGATACCACCCTTTTCCAGAAGGAAATGCACACATCCTAAAGGGCGCTACCCCTCATAACCTTGCCGTATCTTTCCTGTTTTGACCATTCACGGGGTGTGAGGCTCGACGAAGTCACGTCCACAAAAACATACTTTATACAAAAGCCATGCTTTGGGTCAACAAATGATCATAGAAATGATCACCAAGATAGACGATCAAATAAATGATCCTATCACAAATAATCAACACAATGATCATTTACAGCAACACTCAGCATGTCACATTACCAAATTGGGAATATATCGCTGATAACCTTCAACTACATAACCTCTGAGCTCGTACGTCTCAGAGAAGGGTGTTAAGCTAAAATAATAAATTCTCCGCCACCAATAGAAATATATTTGAATGAAATCGGCTTTATATCTCAATTTGTAATGTCAGACATACAATCCATACAAGTCTGTTCCGGGCTCGAACAAAACCGAAGGCACTTACAAAGAAGTCCTTGCAATCCGGATATCCACAATCCTGATCGGATTCACCATCACATATGGAGAACTCTATACCGGAGCAACTCGGTGCAGAGTCAATCGACAGGTCATCCTATCGTTCTCGCAAATACCGGGTCTTCAACACCGATCTTCAAATGCAATTCATAACGACGTATCACATATTCGGAATGGGTTATATGACCCCATGGTCCTTTCCCGGTTAACCCGAATAGTGAGCGCTTATTCAAAAATAAGTGTGGCATTCAAATTCAAACAAATCACATCAAATACCCATTCAAAGGGAAATATTGATAGTCGGTTATTGAACTATCAATGGATATGCACACATCACCGGTTTCCAAATAATTTTCCAAATTATTTATTTTCCAAAATATCTTTACTAGATATATAATTTTCACACTTCAAAAATAAATCAATATTTATTTTTAAACAAATTCTCCTTTTCATTCATAAATTCCATAGTGAATTTATATTTCACAATATCCATGCATATACGATTTCAATTATTCATTTCAATTTATCTTCAAAAAGATAAATTCTCAAAATATTCACTTTATATTGGAAAACATTTCCATACTTATTTATTCATAAGTTATTCACAAATTTTATTTATTTTCAACACTTGGAAAATATTCAATATACTTCAATCGAAATTAAGTATATATTTCATTCTTTAAGGAAATCATTCTCTTAAACATATTTATTTGGGCCAAAACGAATGTTACGTAAAACATTGTTACGACAACCCAAAATCACTAGTATAGGGATTCGAAATTAAAATAGATATATAAATCCCAATACTATACAAAACATTTCCTTTCGAAAATCATTTACTATAACAACAGTGTTATAGTCCATTATTCCCTTTTATTTCTCGAAAACGTCTATTTCAATAATAAATGTTGAAATCTATGGTTTCGAATCTTAACACATTTTAAAACATCGTTAGATCGTTTTAATTCTATTTAAAACATCAAATCTAAACATTTTCTTTAACATATTATTCACTATTCAAAAACGTGAATATATTACGTTAACAAATTTCATCCTTTTATTCATTTTATTTCAAAGGATTATTCAAAGTTCAAAAACGTGAATATAACTCCATTAATAGGTTTCAACAAATTACTTATCAAAATAAGTCGTTTGTGAATTTATAAAACAACGTTTATAAATTCCATTTCTATTTATTTTACCACAACTTCCTTTATAAATTCCTTTATTAACCTATCTCAATTCATATCTCAATGATATACTAAAAGTTCATATTATAAGTGAAATACTTATAATTTATTTGTTTGCAAAAATTGTTCCTTTGAACTTCATAATTATAAATCTTATAACTTATAAGATTCAATTATTTATCCAAAACCATTATTTTAATAACTTTATAAATTTTATAAACCTACTGTTTATAAAATTCCATTTATAACTTCACCGTTTATAATTTTATAAATTCCATTCATTTACAAAATTCATTTTCACTTCATTCAAACACTTATAAAAACTCGTTTTATAATGTCAATATTTCAATTTATAAATATCCATTTATAAATCTCTTAATATAAATCAATTTATATTATTCTTTAAAACGTCTTTAAATTCCTTTATCATTTCACCATTTTTATTCATAAAATAATTAAATTTTATAAATCCTATATTTCAACTTTTCATAATAAATTCAAAAATCCCAATTTAACTATTTTATAAGATCATTAATCCCATATTTTCAAAAATCAACCTTTAACTATATTTCTCAAAAATCATAATTTTTATAACATTAAAAATTATACATTTATTTATTTAAAATGGATAAATTCCCAAAAATATTGTATATTTTCAAAAATCACTTTAAAAATCATTTTAAAGTTCCAAAACCTAGTCCAGTGATGCTACATACCAAATAGTAAATCACGACAACAACGACATCATATATCGATATGATAATCCATCAAATATCAAAATATCTGAATTCAAATAAATACTGTTGAGGAATCCAGTTGGATCCCTCCAACCTGTTTCCTGCATCCAAAAACATTAGCACAATACCAATTCCGCTCCAGTACGAAATTATCGCGGTATATGGGATTTAAAATATTATCCGCTTAATAGACGGCGCAATAGGGTCTCATCCGCTATACAAATGCGGGAAATCAACAACTGCAATATATACATATGCCAATATATATATATATATATATTGCTATTATATATAATACCAATTTCACTGTTTATGAAATATTCGCGGTATATGTTTTTAATAAATAACATCCGCTTACTAACGGCGCATAATGTCTATTTTAACAATCAATAGATAGCAATCATCATTCAAACATACATTCAAATATTTTAAATATAACTATTTAAAATTTAAATCGAAACTGATTCGATTGAGTGAGAAGTTCTCACCTTGATTTCAATTTCGTTTTAGCGATTTATTTCGAATAAAATTAAACGGACGTTTAATTTTACCCAAAATTCTCACTAACTCCAATCGTCTCCAATCTAGTTGCATCGCGTAGAGCTCGTGTGACGCCCCACCTCTATACCCTCGCTAGCCAAGAACACTACGGTGTAATGCTGTCGACTAGCGCGGAGAATAGGGCTGTTGAGGAGCGACCCTCCGTGTAATTTCTTTGCGCGAACATTGATATGTCAGATAGTTCAGCATGCATTTCATTTAAGGAGGAAATCCGACATACCGATGCAAACTCAAAGCTATCACGCGGTGGCTATATATAATCCTCGGAAACAAATATAGAAATAAGCATAACATAAATCAGTCACAGATAATTCATATCACAACGGCGGAAATAGATATGAATAAACCACACTTAAAAGTGTTTATCAGAGAAGTGGTCTAACAAGATCCACAATAACACAGAAGATTTTAAATAAATGCGGAACACAGATTGAACAGAAAAATCTCATATATATAATAACTGATGGCAGTTACAATACATTTGATATGGTACATATGATGCAACTACAACAGTTGACTCAGGAAGTTATACATACAAGTACATTTTCAATATAATATACATGAATACATATCTTCATATACAATTATATCGACTACTATACATGACGACTACTCCAAAAGATATGAAAGAACTTCATAGCTCAAGCAGCAATCCCGAAGCTAAAAATCTACAACCTGTAAATACTCGGTCTGACCCGAGTATTAAATTCAAAAGAAAATAATACCCGGGTCAGTCTAATTCAAACTCAGTTATTAGTGCATAGAAGCAGTAATAATACGCAAAATATCCTAAAATCAAAAGCAGTTAGAATATTAATCAAAGAAATACCGTGTAGCTGCAGATCACGCTTGCGTGCACTGCCGCGCCACAACAGTGATGATGTACCCAATAAATACCGTGTGGCTGCAGTTCACGCTTGCGTGCACTGCCGCGCCACAACAGTGATGATGTAACCAATAAATACCGTGTGGCTGCAGTTCACGCTTGCGTGCACTGCCGCGCCACAACAGTGATGATGTTCCCAATAAATACCGTGTGGCTGCAGTTCACGCTTGCGTGCACTGCCGCGCCACAACAGTGATGATGTTCCCAATGAATGTAAAAGATGTACACAATGAATGTACATAACAAACTGCACATGACAAAAAGAGTCAGAGGTGCACGAGAAGAAGTATACTCAAATGAGAAAGTGCAAATAAGTAGGCTGCACAGATAGTAGGACCAGGCAACACAATGATCATCACAATGGTCAAGGTATATACAGGACACAAATGCATCACATGATAAGGTAACACAATGCCACAGTGAAAAATACCAGTGAAAAGGGTCACAAAGCAGTGGTTCCAAAATGAAATGAACCAGAGGAATGCAACAGAATTTTGCATGAATGGCGACAAGTATATGAAATGTACTTGTAAACATATGAATGCAAAGCACAAAAGGCTCAAGAGGAATGAAACTGAGTCAAACAAGGGCAACATCAAGTGTCACAACTTCAACAATGAAATGGTTTTAAATAACCATAAATGAACACTGCAACATAATCAGAATAGTAGAAAATGAATGCCACCATGGAAAGTGCAGTTGCAACCGGTCAAGGCAGCAGAGAGTGTGCACATGAAAGACATCAATGTAGTAGTACACCATGGTGCTACAGAAATACACAGTTCAAATAAAACTGCAATTAACCAGAAATCACAAAACCAAACATCAACCAAGATTCAACTGAACATAGGCAGCAAGCTCCAGATATCATGCAGCAGTGTATATATGTATATAACAAGTATGCTACACAAATGAACAAGATTCAACACTGCCAAGATCAGCAGTCGAAATGCAACCAAACTGGGATACGAGCAATGCTACAGGTGGGCAGTGCAACCACCAGGCAGTGGCACATGAATGTGCAGGTCAAAAGATGCATTGCAACAAATTCTAGTAACATCTAAATGAAAGATCAGGGCTACAGCTTCAAATGAATCAGGTGAAACCAAGATGCAACAGTGGAGAGGGTCACTGCTGCAATATGCAGACTCAAGCACTCTGTTGAAAAATTAACATATATGGATGCATAGACCAGCTGAAACATGAATGCACAAGTGACACAACAGTAAGAATGCCATGTCCAAACATGAAACAAGATTTAAAACCATGCATTAATGAAGTCACAATGAAACTGCAGTGGACGTGTATACAACAAAAGAAGCAGTGCCAAGAATATATGTACTCAAGGCAATCTGGCAACACAGTTCAAGTGAATCAAGTTCAAATGGTCGAGACAGTTGCAACCCAAAGTGAAACTGCAGTAACGAGGTGAAGATGGAACCAGAAGTGTACACAAGCAAATCCAGTGCCAACGTGAACAAAGACCAGAAGAAAAATCAACATGAATGCACCGAGACTAAATGCAACACAGTGGCATCTACACATTGTTAACCAGAGAGGAACATGAAATAGTACCGGACAAAGACTAACATCAATGCCCAAGCACATAACTGTATATGTGCACATATATGAAGATCAGTATCATTTATAGACTTGTGTCTACATATAATGATCGAAATGCTTCACGTATCAGAATGCTCAAATTGAAAATAACAAATGCATCATGAACAAGTGACCATGAAAAATCAAAACTGCTCGGGGACGAATTCTAGGATAATCAAGTATAGCCAATAACAGCAGCTACCACATAATGACCGAGAATGAAATTGCCACGGTGATAAAAATCACAAACATAATCGAAATAGGAGGTTTCACAAAATCAGTGAGGTCAGAAACAACCAAAAATCAAATCAAGGTCGAAACACGAAAACAATTTATATAAACGAAGTCGAACTAAGTCTAAATAGATGTGAGTACTAAAAAGTACTCACCTTTGCCAAATCGAAGTAGCCGGAACCATGAAACCGCCGTTCCACGAACCCTAGCTGCCGAAGATTGAACGACCACGAGCACGTTGATGCGGACCTGAGCAAGGAGGAAGCTTCGAACGAGTTGGCGCCTTCGATTCCCAGAAGCCCCAAATTTTGAGCGATGAAGACGAACGAAATTGAGATGCCGCCATTAATTCGTTCGAGTGCTTTTCATTTTTAGGGTTACTGAATCGAAAAAAATGGAAAATAGAAAGGGGAAAATGGGTTTTGGGTTTAGATAATTATCACGGCCAACAAAAATGAAAACTTGGGCCGAAAATTCAAAGCCCAAAAATTCAAATTTAAATTCAAATCGCAATTAGCGAGGATATCAAACGTTTTAATGTCAATTATTAATTGACGCGAGTATCGGGTTGTTACAGCTCGTCAATACGAAGCCAATGCAAAAAATCTCGTCCAAACGGACCTCGTACGAAAGAGTTACAACATTTTCAAGTTAATACGAATTATAATATAAATATTTACAATTTTCTTTTATAATTTTTTTAACCTTAATCCATCATCACCATCCATTTCAAATCCCTTGGATCTCGGCCGTGACTATCCATCTTCTCACGCACGTATTATTCCTAGGTCAAACTTCACGCAACCGAACCCATCCTTCACCAATGCTCCACCAATTATCGCGACACCACCACCCAACTTCACGTCAATCAGCAGGTGCCAAATTGAAGCCCTACACCCATACTCCACTCGACCAGAGCACGGCTAGGCTCGGCCCACCCCCCAGCACGCAAATCGAAGACAAACACATGATGAACGCGCCCCATTATCTCCTTCTACGTTGCTCGAAACTCGATCACCACCGTTGGATCTCGAGATCTCTTCATGCTCTACCTCTTTGTAGTTGATAGCCTTGTGAATCGATTTGTGGATTGGACGAAATCGGAGGGGAAATGAGATGGAATTTCGGCCATTCACTGTTGTAGGTGGCGGCTGCATATAGATTAGGGTTAGGTTTAGTTTTTTTTATTTTCTTGTGATTTATGGGGGTATTTATAGGAAATTTTTCAATCACTATTCATCCGGGAATTCCAAACTCCGATTTATGCGCCGAAACTGACGTTTCTAGGGTTTATCCCACGTTCCGGACACAATGGAACAGGTTTCGGAAGCTAATTCGGACATCTGTACGAGTTATAGCAATAAACGTTCAATTTAAATTAAATCGATTTAAACGATTTTCTAGGCGTTTTAATTTGTACCGGACAAACGGTAAATCCAATTGACATGAAATTTTAAACCATACAATAATATCACATTATGGATCCGATGAAACTGGTTTCGTCGAAATCCGACACTTTTTGAAAAATGGCTATTTTAACTCGCCAAATTAATATTAAAAATAATTCGATGCGTTTCGAGCTGCCACGATCAAACGGTAACTCCGATTGACACGAAAATTGAAATCCGATAATAACTAACTATTACGGATCCAATGGAACTGGTTTCGTACAATTCTGAGACTGTTCAAAAATTGACTATTTTCACTAGTCGATTTAAATATTAAAATATTCAATTTTCACAAATTAACTTTTAATTCGATTTTAAAAGTTCTAAAATATCATTCTAACTCCCATATGATAAAATAAAATTTTACAAATCATTTTCAATCATATTTAACTCAATTTTCAATTATTTCCATAATTTAACATATTAAATTATCGATTTAATTATTCAATTCAATCCAATTATTCGAAATAAAATTTATTCAACTTATATATTCACTTATTAATATTTAAAATTAATTAAATATTCAAATTTTAATTACTAAAAATCCTGGGTCGTTACAATTTAACTTCAAAATTTTTATAAACACTTGTTTGTTTGTCTTGAAATTTTTGAAAAAAGGGTTTTAAATTGATTAAACTTTGATTTAGTTTAAATTTTATATTCATTTTAAATCATGTATTTAAAATGAAATTTAAAAGTAAGTTCAAAAGAAAATTTGTTTTCAAATAAATTTGTTTTTGAACATAATTAAGATATGTTTTATCTTGAAATTAAGTTAACAATTAATGTTTTCAAATTAATTTATTAAAAAGGTAGTCAAATTTACTACAGTTTTCGAGAAAAATGTCTGCTCCTTCTTCATGTTCTTTCCTTTCTCCAAGATCTCAGTTCTTCCCGTCGCTTTCTTTTCCTTCGCTTATTATCTCTGAGGCTACCGCTCCTGATTCACTTCATCGTCGCTCCTATGCTCAAGTGGTCAAAGATTTTTTGCCTGGGAATTCTTTGCGAGATGCGAAACCTCAGTTCTCTTTCAACCGATGGATTGATTCTAAAAAAAACGGATCTTTTTGTTATAGATGTGGAGACAGTAAACATTTCGCATCCCAGTGCCGAGATCCTATTAGGTGTTTCAGCTGCGGCAATTTTGGTCATAAGAGTGATAAGTGTTTGATCCTATCGTCCTCTTCGGTTTCGTCTGATTTCTTGGTTGAAAATGGTTTTCAGTTTGTGCTTAAAATCATGCTTCTGAAAAGGTTTATTAACGACTATTTAGGGCAGTTTCGATTTGAAGGTTTTAATCTCCTGGAAGCATTGCTTCTTCATTTTAATGTTGTTAATGCCCCAAACATTGGCAAGGGTTATAAAGCTAAATTTGGAGATCCAGAGATTTATTTTGGTACCACTGATTCCTCATTGAATGCTTCCATTCCTTCTGATATTTTGGCTAAGCATGGTTTTTTGTTCGTTCTCAATTTCATCAACTTGAGAGGTATATTAATCAGTAATCTTGGACACAAGAGTTTTGATGGTTTGAATTTACTTGACGATCTTTTATCTCACTTTAACAATATTAATTCCCCAAATACTGATAAGGGAGATCAAGATTTTAGTGGAGATACAGAGACGCTTGTTGACACTTTGGACTACTCGGCTTCTCCAGAGTCAGAGCTGGCTTCTGTTGCATTTTTTCAAGATTCTGTAAGGTTAGATCCCATTTTATCTGATCCAGATGTCGACCGCTGTATTTCATCTTTGGATAACATCTTTTTTAGTGGATTTATTCATCCTAATTCCAAAAAAGGTACTTCTTCTTTTCTGGAACCTTTCAAGATATCCACTAGCAACAGATATGCTTGTCTTGATCCAGATACTGTCTCTGAATGCTCGGATATAATTGATGTTGATAGTGTTCAGTCTAAAGAGTTCTCAGCTCTTTCCTCGGTTGATATTTTAGGTAGCAAATGTTTGGATTGTGATGGGTCTCCTATTTGTTCTGTTTTCGAATTTCAGTCTCTTGCTCCAGTTAGTGATCATTTCCTCCATAATGATGTTGTGTGTTTTGAAGAGTTGGCAGTGAGGCAGTTTATCGATTTGCCTGTGGTCTCAGTGTCACCGAGTTGTTCTGATTTATTTGATATCAGTAGCTGGGTTGATGTTACTCATTTAGAGGGTGATGATGTATCTTCCACAGTTGATGAGTTTTTGCTGTTGCATCATTCTGAAGTTCCCCTTGATTGGCTTTTATCAGATGAATCTCCTTCAGATGATATGTTGGCTTTGTCTGTTGATGATGTTTCGCACTTTGATGAGATTTTGCCAAATAAAGATTCATTGCATGTTGTGCATGAAGCACATGGTTCTTTGGAACAGGTTGATTGTTTTTCAGAGAATAAATTTCCCTATTTGCCTAGGGAGTCTACTTTGGTGTGTTTCTCTGGTTCAGCTGGGGTCAAAGCTTTAGACCAGTTTCTTCCTGTTGTTATTATTTCTTCATTTGCTTCTCCGAGTTTGACCAATTCTCAAGTGGATTATGTTAGTGCTGTGGCTTGTGTGGATTCTACTGATACTATTGATGGAGGTGAGGGATCTGATGGATTATTATCTGCTATGAATGTTGAGGCTTTTGGTAGTTCAGTGCCTTCTATTGCTACTTCGAAGAGAGGTAGGCGTAGAAAGCATGTTTCTTCGAGTGGTTTGGTTCGTCGCAGTGTCAGGATTAGAGGCAGTCGCTCTCAGTCAGCGGGTGAGTTTCCTGGTTCAAGCACTGTGAGCAGTGTTTTGGAACCAGGCTCTGGTATGCATCTTGATTTTGGTAGTGTTTACTCTTCTTATGCGCTTGGTGATTTATCTGCTTCTGAGTTTAGTCGGTTAGCTAGTAGCTCTGCTTTTATTTTTTCTGATATTGAGTTAGATCGTGAGTTTATTAGAAGTAAAGAACTTGATAGGGCTAGATCTATGGGTTTATGAGAGTCATTAGTTGGAATATTAGAGGCTTGAATGACCTCAGTAAATGTGATAAGGTTAGAATCTTTTTTAAAGATTTTTCTATTGACATTGCTCTTCTTCAAGAGACCAAAATTGAATGTCCTGATTTTCGTTTCTTTAGAAGATTGGGTGGTTTTCGTTTTAGAAATTGGGCATTTCTTCCCTCAATGGGCTCATCTGGGGGCATTATGATTGGTTGGAGAGATAATCTCTTTAAATTACTTCAGTGTATTAAGAAGCAGCACTCTTTACACATTATCTTAATTAATCTTTCTGATAACTCTTTTCTTAATATTTCTAATGTTTACGGGCCTAATTCTAAAATTGAGAGGCGGATTCTTTGGAATGAATGCCTCGAGTTTAGGTCTTTTGCCCCTGGTCCTTGGATTTTAGGGGGTGATTTTAATGTGACTCGTTTTTTTGGGGAGCGTTCTCCTCGGGAAGGTGATTATTTGGCTATGGAGGAATTCGATCAATTTATTATTCAATGTAATTTGATCGAAATTCCTCTATCCAATAGATCATTTACTTGGAGTAATAATAGAGAGTCTCCCTCCTTTGCTCTTTTAGATAGATTTTTTGTTTGTGATGATATTGAGGATAAATTCCCTATATGTAGAGTTTCAGGTTTACCTTTTACCCTTTCTGACCACTGTCCCATTATCCTTACTTGTGATAGTCATAGATTTTTGAATAAGGTTTTTAAATTTGAAAAAATGTGGTTTTTAGAATCTGATTTTTCTAATTTAGTCATTAATAAGTGGTCATCTATGAATTATTTTTGCCTTAAGTATTATGGTAATTCTGCTAAAATTTTTGTGCTTAAACTTAGAAACCTCAGGTATTTTCTTAAAAAATGGAATAAAAATGTTTTTGGTAATATTAAAATTAAAAAGGATAATATTCTTAATGAATTACTTAAACTTAATAGGATTGAAGAATCTAGACAATTAAATATTGGTGAAAGGAATGTTCTTAATAATTTAAAAGAGGATCTCTATTCTATTCTTGAAAAAGAGGAAGTTATGTGGAAACAAAGATCTAATTTTCATTGGATAAATGAAGGTGATAATAACACTAAATTCTTTCACAATCTAGCTAATAATAGAAAACGTAGTAATACAATTAACTCCATTTTAGTTAATGATGTGGAATTAGTTGATCAAAGAGATCTTAATAATGCTTTTACTGATTATTACAAAGACATTTTTGGCACCAAAATTAAGCATAGAGTTAGTGCTAGATGGAATGATCTTTATCCATCTTCCTCTAACATTAATCTTTCTGATTTAGATGCCCCTTTTACTATTGAGGAAATTCGTAAAGCCATCTTTGATTTACCTGGAGACAAATCTCCGGGTCCGGATGGTTTTCCTATTTTCTTTTATCAATCTTTTTGGGATGTTTTAAAATTAGACTTAATGTGTTTGTTCAATGATTTTTATAATGGTAATCTCCAATTAGGTCGTTTTAATTTTGCTAATGTTATTTTATTACATAAAAAAGTGGGCGCTAATACTTTAAAAGATTTTAGGCCCATCTCTTTGATGAACTGCTCTGTTAAAATTATTTCTAAGGTTTTAGCTAATAGGCTTAGTTTAAAAATGAATGACCTCATTGACTGTTCGCAATCTGCTTTCATTAAAGGCAGGAATATTACTGATGGTGTTGCGGTTGTTCAAGAATATATTAATCTTTGTTGTAAAAATAATATAACTTGTGCTATTTTAAAATTAGATTTTGCTAAAGCCTTCGACTCGGTTGATTGGGATTTCCTTATAGAAATTTTCCGTGCCAGAGGCTTTAGTAATAGATGGATTAATTGGATTATTATTTTGCTTAAAACGGGTAACTCCTGTATTATGGTTAATGGTGTTTCTGGTAATAAGATTCAATCTAAGAGAGGCTTAAGGCAAGGAGACCCTTTATCACCCCTTCTGTTTAATCTTGCTGGTGATGTTTTTTCTAAGATTATTAAAAATGCCGTTAGCAATAACCTTTTGGGTGCCATTGGTAATGATATTTCTTCTTTTGGCTTATCTGTCCTTCAATTTGCTGATGATACTTTGCTTTTTTCCTCCCATCACCCTAGACATATTATTGCTCTTAAATTTATCCTTTATAGTTTTGAATTATTATCTGGTTTAAAAATTAATTTTGATAAAAGTTCCGTTTTAATTTTAAATGATATTGATAATGTAGAAAATTTAGTTGCTAATACGTTAAATTGTAAAACTATGAGTTTTCCTTTTGACTATCTTGGTTTTGTTATTAGACCTTCGAAACTTAAACATGATGATTGGTTAATTATTATTGATAAGATTAAAAATAGGATCAATAATTGGAATGTTAGATTTCTATCTAGAGCAGGTAGATTGGTTTTGATTAATTCTGTCTTATCAGCACTTCCTATATATTGGATGTCTATGCATCTGTTTCCCGACTGGGTGATAGATAAAATAGATAAAATTAGAAGGGATTTTCTTTGGAGCGGTGATAACCCCAATAGTAGTATTAAATGTTTAGTTAATTGGGATACTGTATGTAAATCTAAAAAAGAGGGTGGTTTAGGAGTCATTAATTTACATAATATGAATTTGTCTCTTCTTGGTAAATGGTTATGGAAATTCAGGGACATTAGTGATAAGGCCATTTGGAAAGATATTATATCTAATTTTTATTACAATGGTAGTTATAATTTATACCATATTAGTTCTTCTAGTTTTAGAAATATTTCTTGTTTTTGGAAATCTATTTTAAAATGCAGTAATATCTTTAACTTGGGTTTAAATATTATAGTTCATTCTGGTAACTGTACTTCTTTTTGGCATGATAGTTGGATTTCTACTACTCCTCTTAAGATTGAGTTTAAAGATTTATATGATATTTGTAATTTCAAATTTGCATTAATCTCTGATGTTTTCAATTCTGATAGTGATCCTCCTTGGACTTTTAATTTTAATTGTATTTTAGAAGGACCTACTCTTAGACATCTTTTCTTGCTTTATGCTAAACTTAATCTTTATTATATTGACAATGATAATGACTTTATTAGTTGGGATTGGGATAAGAGTAAGAAATATACTTCTAATTCCTTTTACAAATTTATCAATTTTTCGGGGGTTTCTGTCAATTGTTTTAAATTCATTTGGAAGTCTAATGCTCCTCCTAAATCTAAGATTCATATGTGGCTCATCATTCATGGTAAGTTAAATACTATTGAATTTTTAAAAAAGAAAAATATTAGTATTGACAATAAATGTTTTTTTTGCAACACATTTTTTGAAGATATTAATCATATTTACTTTGATTGTTTGGATACCTATTTTATTCTTATTAAGATCCTTAATATTTTTGAGTTTCATATTAATTCTAGAATTTCTGATTGCTTATTTTATTGGAATTCTTTTAGATTCATGTTTAATAAGGATTTTAGATATTTGCTTGATTCTTTATTCATTATTTCTTGTTGGTATATTTGGTTTGAAAGAAACCAAAGAATTTTTAATAACAATTATCAACAAAATAACAAATTGATTATTTTAATCTCAAATTTCTGCTTAAAGTGGATTTCTAATCCTAAATATAAATTAGCTAAAAATAATTGCTTTAAGGACTATCTTAATAAGGTTAGAAATAATATTAACTCATTTAATCTTAACTCCAATTATACTGTTTCTAATAATTCTTTAAATCACATTTCTCTTTCTTTTCTAGGATCATAATTAGTTTCTTGTTTGTGTCTGATTATTCTAGCTTTAGTTCTCTCTTTTGGTTTCTATACACACATATATGTATATAAATTTTATTTATATACATATATGTGTTTCTCTCTTATTTGTTTGCTAGTTCTATTTCAGGTGTTGTTTAGGTTGGATGCGGGTTCTTCTCTTATCAGGTTTGCTGGATAGCATTTAGCTTTTTCAGACTTGCTGGATGGCTCTTCTCAGAGACGCGGATTGCTCCTGTCTTGTCTCTTGGTCTTCTTCTGATTTTCAGTTTGGTGCTCTTCCTTTTGTTAGATACCTCTAACACTTTAGTATTGGGTGGTGGCCTTGCCGGAGCTCGATACTAGGGTGTAATGGGCGGTGGCTTTGCCGGAGCTCATTCGAGGGGTTTCTACTGCTTTATTTTTATTGTTGTTTTAGACTTGCCACCTGTCAGGCATGTTGGCAGCTCCATTTTTTAGTTATATATATAGTATTCCATGTGTGCTCTCCTCTCATGATAGAGGATCACACATTTTTCTCAAAAAAAATTTATTAAAAAGGTAATTAAGAAATAATTAATTTATTAATTTAATTAATTATTAAGGTTTAATAATATTGATTAATGATTAATAAATTTATAATTAAGATCATTAATTAGATTTTTAAATTAATGATTTATGAATTATTAATTATGTAATTAAGTTTTAATCAAGGTTAATTAATTAAATAATTAAGGATTAATTAAGTGACAATTAACAGTTGATTAACTAAATAATTAGATTTTAATTAATGGATGATTAAAGATAATTAAATTTGTAATTAATCTAAGTTAATTACTTAATGAAAATAATTAGAGAAGGGTTAATGAAGGTCATTAACCGGGATTATTTAATAATTAATTAATGTGGTTAATTTTTATAATTAATTAGATTAATTAATTTAATAATAATGATTTGTAAATAATTTAAGTGTAATTACTTAATGAAGTAATGAAGGAATTAATTACTTAATGTAATTTATTTAGTTTAATGTGATTGTTTATTTTAATTAATTTAGTTTAATTAATTTTAAACACTTGGGGTTTAAAGATAATTACTATATGTAATAAATGGACTGGAAAATTACTTGGTAAAGTAATTGATTGATAATTACAGATTGTAATTAATTGAAGATGTTTAAGAATGAAGTAATTTGGAATGTAATTACTTAGTAAGTAATCAAGGGATTAATTAAGAAATTAGTTAAGGGAAAATTAATTTGGTTTAATGAAGCAATTAAGTTAGTTAATTACTGAATGTAATTAATCTGGGATGATTAATAATTATGAGTTAATTTCTTAAGGTAATTAATTTAAGAGGATAATTAATTAAGTATAATTAAAGATCATTAATTATTATAATTAATGAAGTAATGAAAGATGATTAATTATGATCAATTAATCGATGATATGTAATTAATTACAGTTAATTAATTGAAGTAATTAAAGGTTAATTACTGTTTGGTTGTGAATAATTAATTTGTGAAATTAATTAAGGATAATTAAATGAATGTAATTAAGGGTAATTAATCAAGGGTAATTAATTAAGGTGATTAATAATGAATGATTAATTAATTGATTTTAATCAATTAGATGGTTGAGTAAGCAAGATTTATATTGGTGAAGTAATTAATTTAATTTAGTTTAAGTTAACTGAAGATAGAGTAATTAATTTAATTCATTTTAAATTAATTAGAAATAGAGATATTTAATTTAATTCATTTTAAATTAATTATATTGTGATGAGTAAATCTTTGCTTATGTATGAATGGATGACATTGATTGTCTTGAATGGTTATGATCTCAGAAATGAGATAAATAATTTTGTGTGATATTGATGCATTGGTTGCATTGTGATGATGATTTGGATTATCTTTTGATAATGATTATCTGTTGTGATGATAATGTTGATTATCAATTATGATTTGCAAGTTATCTATCTGTGTGTATATAGATAATTGAATTGTTTTAAACTTTAAAACAAATTGGACCCAAAAGACACGCTTTGGATTCCGATGAAACCGGGATCGGGTTTCCATATTTGGATATCCGAAAACCACATTGACCCAAATTAATGATAGGTCGTGAATCTTATGTGAAGAGTGAAGACTCGAGGTGTAAGAACTATACGTCAGTATAACTCTGTGGGTGATTCCGTAATGAGTTTGACGGAACCAGTTCTTATAGGTTCGAGATGGAGGTTCAGAGTGCAAGGGTTATTGTCGTTAACTCTGAGGGTGATTCCAAAATGAGTGTAACGAGATAATGCCTTCGGTTTCGTTCGAACCCGGAACGAACTTGTATGGATTGAATGCTTTCAGAACATCGTAAGGTGGACGATGAGCATTCTAAGTAACATGTCCTATAAAGGTAATCGTAGCCTCAAGCCTCATCAACCGGGAATGGCTAAAATAGGAGAGGTGCAGCAAGGCTTCGTGGGTAGCCCCCACTTGAGAGTGAGATTTACCCCTGTCTAGAGGTCCCTTTATATTCGGCAGTGTGGGCGGTTGCTAGCTACAACCGCGGGGTTGTCTTGTTCGGAACTGTTCAGTAAGGAATGGGTCCGGCCTTGTGTTGCAGGGGAGCGGGCATACTCCTCGGTACGTTGATCTAGGCCACGTACTGTGACGGGCGGTACCCCAGTAGCCCTGCCATTGAATGGAATCCAGAATCCAATAAGTGCCAGCGGTTTTGATTGTATTACCCACTTTTGTGGCTAGTAGCTGGAATTTAATCATGTAACAATTTAGGCTATTTCTTATTTATTTGAAAACCCTAGACCTATTATAATATCATCGGATTTCCTATCAAATGTTTTGGTTAGCGTAAGGTAAAAACTTTTCCATGTTTATGTGTGGGAAGTCTTACGTGATACCTTTCTTTTCAAAAGGTTTTTAAAAGTTAAGCAACCTTAACCTGTTACTCACACCAGACCCATGTCTGACGCGAAGTTTATTCTGTTTTTCATAAACTCTTGGGTACTCAAATTTTTACGAGTAGCCAAGGGATTCAGGTTAGCTTTGAAGAATTATGGAGGAGCAATGGAGCAGGAGGCTTCGGCATTAGATATATAGTTTCCGCTGTGTATTCTCTGTATCGGTATATCTTTGTTGAGTTGTATTGAGTTGTATAACTAGACAGGTGTTTATAACTGCCTATTATGTGATGCAATCTGTGTAACTCTGATAATGGTTGCAAACTATGTAATGTTTATGTTATTAATATAATTTATTCGTTCCGCTGTAGAGATTCTGTGTTGTTTCTTCTTTCTCTTCTCTCTTTTCTCTTTTCTCTCCCTTTCTTTCTTCAAGAATGACGCGATTTTCTATGGTGAGAAAGTCGGGTCATTTCAAAGACAGAGCTTTGTTTTTGAAATAGGTTTGAAATTTGCAAGCTGAAACTCTTCCCTTGATCTCTGGTTTATATTGATGTTTATGTTGAATCTTTGTTTGAGTTTTTTTAATTATGAAATGGTGTTTACTCAGATTTGTTTTGAATGAACGAACCAGAGATAGATGGATTGATAAATAAAGAGGATAGTTGTACAGGGTGATGTTATTCGTACAGAGTAATACTATTTTGTTTGTACAACAGTGTGAACATTGTTTTGTTTTGTTTTGTACTATGGACATGGCTAAAGATGCTTGCATTTTTTACTAAGTACTTTATGTATATAGACGTTGATAACTTAATTTACCTTGCTCCTATTTACTTCATTCCATACTTACTTGTTTCTCAAGCTTTCATATTTATCTTTATTTGTTTGCATTTGAATATATATATATATATATATATATATATATATCTTCTAGAATTATTTATATGTTTATTTCATACTTGTATATCATTTGCATTTCTAACTCTGCGGGCTACATATAATATTTATTTGCCTGGCATACTTACTTTTTGTGTTGCATATTTACTTGCCTTTGCATAACCAAACTTCACATACAAGCTTCTTTTGCAAGCCATTCATTTTATTCTTTTCTTGTGTTGTTTGTTCATACTTATCTCTACTGGCTCATAGTTGAATGTATATAAAAATTTCCTTCCGCCTTATTACTTCATATTATAAACAAATTTCTATTTTAATATGTCGTTTAAATTAGTTGTGTGTTACTTTAAGTTCAAATATCCAAATAAATTATCAATTAATTCATAATTTAACCAGAATCTTATATTAATTACCAATTAATTTCACCAGTTTTATTCAAAAATTAAATTAATTGCCAACTTAAACTTAATTAAAATCCAGGATCGTTACATATAGATTAGGGAAAAATTATTATGGGTTAAAATGATAAACTAAAGCGATTTTATGGATTTTATTTAATTTGGGATTGAGGTTTGAAATGATATATAACCTTAAAATTTTAAATTGCAGATTGAAAGGATAAATATCCATATCATTTGACCATAGGGTAGAAAATTATATACGGACAACGGATTGGATAAATTAAATGACATTTAATTCTTTAAATTTTGAATTCAGTTAACTGGCATTTTGAAATAGAAATTGATTTATATAAACTGAATTATTTTCCATACTCCAAGTGTTATTGCTGAAATTATAATTGATATAATGAATCGTTCAAAGGAATTAAATTGGAATTTCAAAGTTGAAGTATCAAATATAAATGAATTTATCGAAATTGAGTTATTGAAAATGTTTGGATATAACTTTGAACTCTATTTTAAACTATTTTAATTAATTTAAACTATTTAATCAATTTAAAGTAATTTAATTTATTTTAATCTTTTATAACATATTTAATCCAATTTAATCTATTTTACTTGTTTTAAACTAATTAAATCTATTTAATCTATTTTAAATATATTTAATATAATTTAAATCTAATTAATCTATTTTAAATTTATTTAATCTATTTTAAATCTATTTAATATTATTCAAATCTATTTAATCTATTTAAATCATTTTAAATCAAATTTAAATCTATTTAACTTATTTTACTATTTAAACTATTTTAATCTGTTTTTAAACTATTTTAAAACTATTAACACTATTTATGACTATCTAAACTATTATCTAAAATTTCAAGCTGTGTGAAGTTAAGGTATTTTTATTCAAATCCTTAATGATGATGCAACCTAAGTTGGAAATCGGAATTGATACCTTTTTGTGAAATGACATATTTGAGTAAATATGATGATTTTGGAATGAGGATTTAATTAACCTATCTTATCGACAAATTCAAAAGGGAATATGATTTTGGAAGTGAATTTGATTTTGAAAGTGAATATGATTCAAAAGTGATATGGTTTTGAGAATATGAGATTTTGATATCAACTATGAATTGGTTTTGGGAATTGTAAAAAGAACCATCCGGTGTGGAATAAGCATTTGATTGTTAAGGAGACCGGGATCGGATATTGTCATACTCTCTGCCAATACCGAAAACTACTTTGACAACTGTGTAAGTGGTGGAGATTCCAGAAATGAAGTAGGACGGTTTGGTGAACGATTCTGTATGAGGTATTTACGTGACCCTGACTCCCGTGAGTCAGCTTAGATGTGACTTAAATAGGAGCCATGCCAGGCCAAGTGGGTTCGTTCCTCCTATCTGACACATTTCCTCGATACCATAGTATGACTTTGTGATGATTTGGTGGCCACCCCTTCATTTTGATTATGGGAGTGTGTTCCGAGGTGGGTCGTAGTAGCTGCTATGAGTTACCACTAGTCCGGATCCACAATTAGTAAACTACCATGGCATTGCCTCGAGTGCCATGTTCACAAGCCCTATCGCGCCTTCTACGAGTTTTTTTGTGTGTCATACCTATGAAGTGCTCCCTAATAGCCTTCATGAAAAATTTCGGTAGAGTTTCCTTTGTACGGAGAGGTCAGGGAGAAATAGTAATATCAATAATAACAATATATCATAATTTTTTAAAAATAATATATCCCAACCGCGGGAAAAATAATATAATATCTCTAAAAAAACCGTAATCCGAGAACGTACCTATTTGTCGGGCAATTAACCCTTATTTATGAAACCAAAAGCAGTAATAATTGCTTCCATAAACCTGTATTTCACTTATATAATCCAAAAGAGTTAATGATTACATAAAATTAAATATTTAAAGTTGTTTCAATCACTAACAAAAAAATCAATGTAAAACAACAACAACCACTTGCAACCACAGCGTAAAATCGTCATATGAAATCAATACAAATCAATTATCCATCCATAGCAAACAAAACAGATGGTTTGTTTGGGTTTTAGACACTCTAAATTACATAGAATGACAAATATGCTACTAAGTATACCCTCTACTCAACAGTCTTAGATAAAGCTCAACAGATTATTCATACATCTAAACAATTAGAAATATCATTTCCCAAACAACCCATATGCCAAATCAAACAATAATTTACAATGTACTCGAGTTATTCTTATTAAATTTCTTTCATAGCATTTACAGTTTTTTTCTTTTCTTTTCATTCATATAAGGATCATTTCTTTAACTTACTTTTATCTCTTACAAAAATTTATTCCATTCATTCATTCAGTTTATATTGCATTTATTTCTTACAGAAATTAATTTTCATTTATTCAAATCATGTAAATTTCTTTTCATCACTTTATTTTAATTTTTACATAAGTTTTTCCATCCAATTAATTATATAATGTATGAATTCATCATTTAAGTATTACATTCATTTTTATTGCAATTCAGTTTACATTTATAAATTTTTATACTTGATTTTAATTGGATATTAAAATTCATTACTGTATAAGTTCATACTTAAGTTTCTTACTTTTGATTTACATTAACTTAAATTTAAGGTCCTTTACTTACAATATTCAACTTTCTGCTTATTTTTATTATAAATAACCTCAAACATTTACTTGAGTTTATTATTATTTATTTATAATACTCATTTTTCTATCATATTTAATTAGTAGCATTTCAATTATAACCTAAGTTTATAACAACTATAATATCATAGTTTTATTCATAAAAGAATTTCATTGAGCACTTTCATTACTTTAAGTTTTACTTGTATAATGTCCCATTACACTTTCCTATTAAACATTACAACTTCTAATATTTGGCAAGTTATATCTATGTCTTTAAGAATGCAATTGAAAATTACACAAGTTTAACTTACTTTATTTTAGTAAATAAATATTCAATAGTTACCATTTCTTATATTTCATATTCCTATTTATTTACAGGTTGCCAATTTCAAATTTCTTATATGCTTCATTTATAACTTTAGCACTTAATTTCTTATTTTCATTTTGGAGTTCCAATTATTAAATAGTTAAATTCTATTTCATTTTCAATAATTAAAACCTCTAATTTATAAAAATTTAAGAACTAAATGCCGGGTTCTATTTTAAAACATTTAAAAATAATAGATAGATGTATATACTTACAACTTATATCCAATTATATTTAAAAAAATTTGAAATTCATATTTTTTTATCAAAGTAAATCGGCAGTAAACTACTACACTAGTTTCCCACTTTGAAACTCGAAAATGAACGTCGATGATGCGTGGACTCATCACCGAAATTATTTTCCAGCGACAGGGAGGGAAGTACAAACTTATTTCCTTTCAGAAATTATTTTAAAACATTTCTTCCAAATCATGTTGAAATACATACATCAGAAAATACTTTCAAATGAAATTAACATTATATTTTAAATCATTCGAAAGAAATTTTCAAAAACCTCGGAACTTGAGTTCTATATTTCCGATTTACATTTATTTTATTTACAAATCTTATTGTAAATCAATGCTTATACATTTCACTACCTAACAAAAATATATTACAACCAAATATCTCATTCATAAAATTTATTATTTTATATAAAAAGTATATAATAGGAAAAATTATTTTATTTACCTATATTTCAAAATAAATACTATGTCGGTCTGTCCTATTAAGTGTTTAGAAATCCCTATCGATGTCATAGCATCCTATGCACCAACAAGAATTTATAAATACAAAACGGAACAGATTAACACAATATAAAAACCTTTTTTTATAACACTAACAGATATGCTCTCTCATATATATAAACACACATCGACTTATTTTAGGGTATTACTACCCTAGTTAATATGAGTTAGACCGCACAAAGCTAAGGTTTTCGCTAAACCAAAGCTCTGATACCAACTGTAATATCCCGCCTTTTTGGACGTTTTAAGTAGACACACATGTCGACTCAAACCATACAGAAGGACGGACTGTTATTTGGGTAAATAAGAAAAAGCAGAGAGAAAAAAAAGCAGAATCTCGCAGCGGAATGACAAAATATAATAATCAAATAACAGTTCATGAACCTGTTTACAAAACATTTGAATTTTCTTTACAACACAAATATCAGAGTTACAGAAATAGAAATAAATAAATAATAAATGCAGCGGAACAACATGATTTAGCGGACTATAAAAATAATACTAGTAAAATCTTCGTCTTCATCCTCCGAAATAAGGTCTTCAAATCCTGAAATGCTCAGGCTGACCCGAGCGAATTGAAAAAACAAAACACCCGAGTTAGAAGTAAAAGATCTTATGTAAGTTAAATCAACGATAAATATGCTTGTGACGGCGTTAGAGATGTTTATGGGGTTTGACATCTCTTATCCAGTGTCTAATGCGAGTGCAATAACTTAAAAGATGTTTGGGATTCACATCTCCTAAGGATCCGTTAAACTATCTACTATATAGTAAAATACGCTATTATAATAGTGTCTGTAGTAAAGTAAAGTATTAAAACAGCATTAAGACGTTACCCATATCCCCCTTAACACATTTTATATAATGCCGTAGTCTGTACAGATACTGTAAACTCCACTCGCAAGTGGGCTATCAGGGAGTACTCCATAGGTACGACACAAAACAAATTCGTAGAAGGCACGCTAGGGCATGTGAACACGGCACAAGAGGAAAAGCCAGGGTAGATATACCGTTTGCGGATCCGGACTGGTGGTAACGCATAACGGCTACTAACGTCCACCTCGGACACACTCCTATATCAAAAATTGAGGGGTGGCCACCAAAACAATCGCAAAAATCAAAATAGTATCGAAGAAATGTGCCCGATAGGAGGAATGCCCTCACTTGGCCCAGCGAGGCTCCTGATTTTAGTCACATCTAAGCTGACTCACGGGGGTCAGGGTCACGTCATACCTTATACAGAAATCGTTCACCAAACCATCCTACTTCATTTCTGGAATCTCCGCCACATACACAGTTGTTAAAGTGGTTTTTGGTATTGGCAGAAAGTATGACAATATCCGATCCCGGTCTCTTTGACAACCAATCGCTTATTACACACTGGATGGTTCTTTTACATTTCAAAAGATAATTCACAATTGATATCAAAAATATCATATTCTCAAGACCATAATACTTTCGAAATCGTATTTACTTTCAAATCATATTCACTTTGAAAACATATTCACTTTGAAATCATAGTTTGGAATTATATTTCCTTTCAAAATTCATAATTTCTTAAATAGTCATATTTCCAAAATAGGGTAAAACCTTACATCAAAATCATCATTTTCAATTTATTCTCTTTTAAAACAAAACATTGAATTTAAACACTTCCGCTTTACTTAGTCTGAAAATTTAGAAATAGTTTAAAAAATTATAAATAGTTAAATAGTTATAAATAGTTTAATTATAGGTTAAAAATACTTTTAAACCGATTTAAGATAGTTAAATGGATTTAAATTAGATTAAGTATAATTAAAATAGATCAAATAACTTTAAAATAGGTTAATTATATTTAAATAAATTTAAATGGTTTAAAACAGATCAAAATAATTTTATATAGTTAATATTAGTTAAATAGTTTAATAAATTTGATAAATACGAATAATTAGAAATTTTAAAATAATATATTCTTTTAAAATAGTTTATATTAAAATATAAGTTTGGAATTTATATCCAATTAGACTATTCATTTCATTTCAACGCATTTAGACCAATTTCGATTTCCAAATCAACAAAGCAAATTTCCCTTTTCAACATAAACTTGATTTTCCAAAAAATACTTCAATTTATATAAATCAAATTTTACTTCAAAGTATCATTCAAAAATTAAGGATTTTAAAATTATTTAATTTAGCTAATCCGGTGTCCGTATATAATTTTCTACCCTAGAGTCAAGTGATACATATATTTATTATTTCAATCCGCAATTTAAAATTTTATGGTTATATATCATTTCAAACCGCAATCCTGAATAAATATAAAAATTCATAAGATCGCTCGAGTCTGTCATTTCAAACCCATAACGATTTTTAAATAATAATAATTAAAGTAACTTGTAGAGTGATAACAATATATGTATATATATATATATATGTAAATTAACATAACGTCCAATCATCCAATATCAACAATCAACAACCATCATAATTATCATCCAAATCAACCAAATAAATAACAGCAATTAACTGATTTACAATAACAGGCATTCAGTTGGAAATTTAAATTCAAAAATAAATTAAATAAAAATTTAATTTGGATGGATACAAATTAATAGGGATGACAATTTAAATATATCAAACAGTCATAAATAATTTCCTAATTGCATCATAAATTAATTTAACAAACATAATTTTTTTTAGAAGTTGTGAGTTGGTTGGAACACTCACCTTTGATTTTAGCCCATAAAAATCCAAACAGAAGCGCAAAACTCAACAATCTTCAAATTCAATTAAATTAATTTCATGTTTTCCGGATTTAAATATGAATCCAACAGAAGAAATCACACGTGAATCAAATTTGATACGCAAAAGATATTCATGTTATAAGAAATATTATTACAATAAAAACTAGCATGCACTAAATAAATAAATAAATAAATAAACAAATTTTAATACTTACGTTTTTCTTAAGATGAGGCTTTAGAAAAAGACTAAAGAAAAACTAGGATGAGGACAGGAAGTGTAAGAAAAATGGGAAAAAAAAAATCATATTTTATAAAAGAAAGCTTTTGGATTTGCTAGAATAAGAGCTTTTGAATATGAAGTGTCAGGAGAAAGAAAATGTAAAAGTAGAAATAAGCCGTAGGTTATTTATAATTAGGAAATGAAGGTGGAGGGACAAAATAGATATCGCATTTTATTTTGAAAGCTTCAAGCATTAATAATGCATAAGGAAATGTACCTAGGAATGGAAAATTTTGCAAACGAAAGTAGAATTTTGTATACACGAAAATGAGGTGGCAAGAATTAAATACAGCCTAAAAGTCTAGGCTCAGGTATTAAACAGAAGGAGAAATAAATGGATCAAGTATTAATAGTAAGGTAACTATTTTAAAACGGTCATGCAACAATTAATAATAAAAGAAATGAAGGGACCATGTACGTCGCACAACATTTTGAAATTCAATTTTTTTGAAATGTAACCAAATTAACTTCATTAACACAAATAACATTCAAATTTGTATGCATTTAGGTTTTTATCTACGCATAACAAAATTTTTTATACTTACCTTAAAAATGAAAACGTTCAATTTGGTTTTCCCAAAATGATCTTTTATTTCCATTAAAACACCCTTTTTGTTTAACACAAAACGTGCGTTAATTCTATTAAATCTATTAATTGCAATCAATGTTTCTTTCTTTTTATTTGAAACATTTGAACTGCATTAATTGCAATTACTTACAAATTTAAATACTAAAACAGACAACTAAAATAGACAACATTAATACAACAAATATTATAACTCCCTACATAATACTGGTTTTATTCAATTACCATTAACAATATTATTATTTCATTAGCTAATTAAGTGTTAACATTTGTTTTCTTATATCCAATTTATAACCAGGTATAACATTTACATTATTTCATTTATTAGAATTTCGTTCAATTTGTTATTAATTAACTTTAATTAACATTGTTACCATTCATTTTAGTTATTAGTTCATTATTAAATTACCAATTTCTATTTCTTTTAATATTTAATCATAGAATCTTATTAAGTTAACCATTTTTAATTATCGAAATTTACAGGTCGTTACACTCTCCCCCACTCAAAACTTTTCATCCCCAAAAAGGAAAAAGAATGGAAAAGAAGAATTTAGAAACTAATATATCTTATACAAAATATTAAACTTATAACAAATAATTGACAAAATTAAATAATCTAAATAAAAGATAACAATTTATAACAATTAAATCCATTTGCTTAGATTAACAAAGTTTGGAAAAAATTTCATAAACGGTTAGAGTTTACAGTATCTGTATAGACTACGGCATTATATAAAATGTGTTATGGGGAATATGGGTAACGCCTTAATGCTATTTTAATACTTTACTTTACTATAGACATTATTATAATAGCATATTGTACTACATAATAGATGAAACGATCTAGAATTTTCGACCCTCGAAAAATCGACATCAATACGTCCACGGTATCAAATGTCTCATATTCGGTTATTGAAAATATCAGTTCATTAGGGGTGTAGAAGAAAAAGGTAGAAGAAGTAGAGAAAATGACAAACAGAATCTCATAATCGTAGTGGAACGAACTATAATATATAACAACAGATTTATACAAAAGAATCTATAACTGTTTAATACTTACAATCATCATAGTACACAATCATTACATCAAATCTGGACAGCTATAACAACTTGTCCTGTAACGACCCGTAAATTTCGTTAATTAAAAATGGTTAACTTAATAAGATTCTGTGAATAAATATTGAAACAAATAGAAATTGGTAATTTAATAATGAAATAATAACTAAAACGAATGGTAACAATGTTAATTAAAGCTAATTATTAACAAATTGAACGAAATTCTGATACATGAAATAATGTAAATGTTATACCTGGTTATAAATTGGATATAAGAAAACAAATGTTAACGTTTAATTACTTAATGAAATGATAATATTGTTAATGGTAATTGAACAAAATCAGTATTATGTAGGGAGTTATAATATTTGTTGTATTAATGTGTTCATTAATTTATAATGGGATATAAAAGGTAATTGATAATATAAAATGTGGATTTATTAATAAAACAATGTGTAATGAATGGAAATGGAATAAATTTAGTGTAATGAGAGTGGTCATAATAATTGTTTGTAAGGAATGAACTTACAAATATTATAAAAATGTATAATGGTGACAATGGTTGTTGTTACCAATTTAATTAATCAATTACAAATATATGTCAATAAAATGCTACATAAATATGAGTAAAGGTTAATGGTAACAATCATTATAAGTTACCTTTTTATTTGGTCTATTAGATCAAAATGGGTAATCAATTACAATTAAATGAACTTTAATGTTACACTAATAAGATCTAGACAATAACTGAAAATTGTGAATGTAACAAAATGAATAGAAATGTTAATTTTATTCATGAGTTAACAATTGATGTAATAAAAAAGAATGAAACCAAGATAAAATAATTAACTGGGATTTTAATTTTTATTAATGTATAAAACTTACAAAATTCAATATAAGTTGAAATATAGTAATTAATACAAATAAAAGATGGAAATTGGATAGTATTAATGTAGTGAAAGATAAACAAATATTAATTATGTTATTTATGTAATTAATGGATAGGAATACCAAAGACCAATTGTAATAAGGGATATAATTGAGGAATATAAGTGGTAGAAAAATAAAATTTTATAATTTTATTTGTGTTAACATATGTTAAGAAATATGTTTATGATATTAATTTGAACATCTACTAATACATGTATTACAGTAAGATAAAAAAATTATAACATACGTCAGGTGTATTTAATGACATTGTTTGAATGTAATTAATAACGGTGACTATAATAATAAATGTTAAAAAAGAATCAGAATGAATAAGTTTAGTAAAAGAGTAAACATTCATTTAGTAAAATTGTTTGGTAGCTGAAAGATTAATTGTAGAGATGAGAAACTATTATTTAGTAAGAAATATGTAATTCCTATTTGTATCCAATAGTATGTTTAAATTACTATTAGATAGAAAATAATTGTTCAACTTCTCTTTACATTCATTTAGTCCATTTCGAAATTTAATCAACTGAAATTAATGTAACTGAAAATTTCCAATTAATAGGAGAGAGAATACTAATTGTAAATTAACAGGTGTAATTAAAAGCAAGCTTATGTTTTGTTAAAATATAAAGAAAATTTGATTTAATAAAATGAACATTTACATCAAATAAAATTAATGTTTCATTTGTGAATGTAGGTTTAATTTCATTAAAATAAAGAATAGAATGATTGATTTTAAAGAAAGAAATATATGTTTATTTAAACTATGTTTTAGCTTACAGATTGATTACAAAAATAGGAAAATAATATATTTCAGTGTATAAACAACAAATTTATAAACGTGTTTAAATAAACATTTGTTCTATTTTTCCATCCAATTTAGTTGTCGGTTTTAAAATTTAACTTTGCAAGTAATTGCAATTAATGTAGTTCAAATGTTTCAATTAAAAGGAAAGAAAACGTTGATTGCAATTAATAGATTTAATAAAAGCAACACACGTTTTGTGTTAAACAAAAATGGTGTTTTAATGGAAATAAAAGATCATTTTGGGAAAACCAAATTGAAAGTTTTCATCTTTAAGGTAAGTATAAATTTTTTTATTATGCGTAGATAAAAACCTAAATGCATACAAATTTGAATTATTTGAGTTAATGAAGTTAATTTGGTTACTTCTCAAAAAAAATGAATTTCAAAAGGTTGTGCGACGTACATGGTCTCTACATTTCTTTTATTATCATTAATTGTTGCATGAAAGTTTTAAATAGTTACCTTATTATTGATACTTGATCCGTTTATTTCTCCTTCTATTTAATAACCGAGCCTAGACTTTTAGGCTGTATTTAATTCTTGCCACCTCATTTTCACGTATACAAAATTTTACTTTCGTTTGCAAACTTTTCCATTCTTGCATACATTTCTTTATGCATTATTAATGCTTGAAGCTTTCAAAATAAAACGCGGCATTTATTTTTGTCCTTCCACCTTCATTTCCTAATTATAAATAACCTACAGTTTATTTCTTCTTTTACATTTTCTTTCTCCTGACACCTCATAATCAAAAGCTCTTATTCTTGCAAATCCAAAAGCTTTCTTTTATAAAACATGATTTTTTCTCCCATTTTTCTTACACTTCCTGTCCTCGTCTTAGTTGTTCTTCAATCTTTTTGTGAAGCCTCATCTTGAAAAAAACATAAGTATTATAATTTGTTTGTTTATTTATTTATTTATTTAACGCATACTAATTTTATTTTAATAATATTTCTTATAACATGAATATCTTTTGCGTATAAACTTCGATTCATCTACGATTTATTCTGTTTGATTCATATTTAAATTCCGGACAACATAAAATTGATTTAGTTGAATTTGGATATTGTTGAGTTTTGCGCTTTTGTTTGGATTTTTACGGGCGAAAATCAAAGGTGAGTGTTTCAACCCACTCACAACTTCTAAATTTTTTTATGTTTGTTAAATTAATTTATGAGGTGATTAGGAAATTATTTATGACTGTTTGATATATTTAAATTGTCATCCCTGTTAATTTGTATCCTTTCAAATTAATTTGTTATTTAATTTATTTTTGAAATTAAATTGCCACTTGAATGCCTGTTATTGTAAATCAGTTAATTGCTGATATTTTTATGGTTGATTTGGATGATAATTATGATGGATGTTGATTGTTGATATTGGATGATTGGATGTTATGTTAATTTACATATACATATATATATATATATATATATATACTATTATCACTCTGTAAGTTCCTTTAATTATTATTATTTAAAAATCGTTATGGGTTGAAATGATAGACTCGAGCGATCTTATGAATTTTTATATTTATTCAGGATTACAGTCTGAAATGATATATAACCGTAAAATTTTAAATTGCGGATTAAAATGATAAATATCCGTAGCACTTGACTCTAGGGTAGAGAATTTTATACGGATACAGGATTGGTTAAATTAAATGATTTTAAAATCCTTAATTTTTGAATGTCACTTTGAAGTAAAATTTGATTTATATAAATTGAAGTATTTTTGGAAAACCAAGTTTATGTTGAAAAGGGATATGTGGTTTGTTGATTTGGAAATCGAAATTGGTCTAAATGTGTTGAAATGAAATGAATAGTTTGACTGGATATAAATTCCAAACTTATATTTTAATCTAAACTATTTTAAAAGAATATATTATTTTAAAATTTCTAATTATTCAGATTCTACAAATTTATTAGACTATTTAACTAATATTAACTATATAAAATTATTTTGATCTGTTTTAAACCATTTTAATTTATTTAAATATAATTAATCTATTTTAAAGCTATTTAATCTATTTTAATTATAATTAATCTAATTTAAATCCATCTAACTATCTTAAATCGGTTTAAAAGTATTTTTAACCTACAATTAAACTATTTATAACTATTTTTACTACTTATAATATTTTAAACTATTTCTAAATTTCCAGACTAAGTAAAGTGGAAGTGTTTAAATCCAATGCTTTGTTTTAAAAGAGAATAAATTGGAAACGATAATTTTGAAGTAAGGTTTTACCCTATTTTGGAAATATGACTATGGAAGAAATTATGACTTTTGAAAGGAAATATAATTCCAAACTATGATTTCAAAGTGAATATGATTTCAAAGTGAATATGATTTTGAAAGTATTATGGTTTTGAGAATATGATATTTTTGATATCAACTGTGAATTGACTTTTGAAATGTAAAAGAACAATCCGGTGTGTAATAAGCGATTGGTTGTTAAAGAGACCGGGATCAGATATTGTCATACTCTCTGCCAATATCGAAAACCACTTAACAACTGTGGACGTGGTGGAGATTCCAAAAATGAAGTAGAATGGTTTGGTGAACGATTTTTGTATAAGGTATGACGTGATCCTGACTCCCGTGAGTCAGCTAGATGTGACTAAAATCAGGAGCCATGTCAGGCCAAGTGAAGTTATTCCTCCTATCGGGCACATTTGTTCGATACTATTCTGATTTTTGTGACTGTGTTGGTGGACGCCCCTTGATTTTTGATATAGGAGTGTGTCCGAGGTGGGCAGTAGTAGTTGTTATGCATTACCACTAGTCCGGATCCGCAAATGGTATATCTACCCTGGCATTTCCTCTTGTGTCTTGTTCACATGCCCTAGTGCGCCGTCTACGAATTTGTTTTGTGTCGTACCTATGGAGTGCTCCCTGTTAGCCCACTTGCGAGTGGAGTTTACGGTATCTGTATAGACTACGGCATTATATAAAATTTGTTAAGGGGGATATGGGTAATGCCTTATCGCTATTTTAATACTTAATTTACTATAGATACTATTATAATAGCGTATTTTACTGCATAGTAGATAGTTTAACGGATCCTTAGGAGATGTGAATCCTAAACATCTTTTAAGTTATTGCACTCATGTTAGACACTGGATAAGAGATGTCAAACTCCATAAACATCTCTGACGCCGTCACACGCATATTTATCGTTGATTTAACTTTCATAAGATCTTTTAGTTCTGACTTGAGTGTTTTTTCTTTTCAGTTCGCTTGGGTCAGCCTGAGCATTTCAGGATTTGAAGAGCTTATTTTGGAGGACGAAGACGAAGATTTTACTAGTATTATTTATTATATTCCGCTGCATCTTGTTGTTCTGTTGCATTTATTATTTATTTCTTTCTGTTTCTATAAGTATGATATTTGTGTTGTAAAGAATAGTCAAATGTTTTGTAAACAGGTTCATGAACTATTATTTGATTACTATATTTTTTCATTCTGCTGCGAGATTCTATTTTTTTTCTCTCTGCTTTTTCTTATTTACCCCAATAACAATTTTCCCTTTTGTATGGTTTGAGTCGACATGTGTGTCTGCTTAAAACGTCCAAAAAGGCGGGATGTTACATGTCCATACACAACGGAAATACAAATCTACGGAAATACTATTTTATAATCTCATTTATAAATTCCATTTTATAAATTCCATTCCTTAAAAATCCATTTATTTTTTTGCCAATCTATTTTCAACATCGATTCAACCCATTTTCCCGAATATCACTTTTAAGTCCATGTAACGACCCGTGTAAATTCGATATTTAAAATGAATTAAATTAATAGGATTTTTATTTAAATTTAGAAAGAAATAGAAATCTTATTTATTTATATGAAAGCGAATGTTGGAATTTGATGTATCAAGGGTAATTAAAATGTACAAATTAAATTTTATATTGCAATAAATTGTAATAGTGAAGATTGTTACATTTGGACATTAAGTTAAAAATAAGTAAATAAAGGTGTTAATTAATGGAAATGTGAAAATTAGGAAATAGATTCAAATTGTATGCTATATAATAAATTGCAATAATTAAAGTTAGTAATTAATGGGTTAAAGGGAATACCAATTTATTCATAAAGTGAATATAAGTGAATGTAACAAAATAAATAGGAAACGCTAATTATTTATAAGTGATGGTTGATGTAAAAGGAATAATTAATTGGATTTAGAATCTTAATTTGTATGTGTGCATATATTTAATGGAATATAAAAGGGCAAAATAATCATATACAAGTATATAAAAGGTATAATAGTGGGTTACTAGAAAATTCACTCATTTACCAATAAAGATAATTAGGTGTGTTGATTATATAAACGTTGCTAATTATTATCGTAGTAACGGAAGTGTAAATGAAATGCAACTGTAGAAATTTAAGCCAAATATTAATAATTGAAATGAATTGTCAATTTAATGGAGTACCATAAATTTGTCATACTAAGCTAAGGACTGAATAAAAGGAAACAAGGGCAAATAGAAATCAATCAATGAATGTATATAGATTGTAAGCTATAATAATAAATAGAAATTGGATGGCATTAATACAAGATAATGAATTGCAAATTTTAGGTTTTTAATAAAGAGTGAATGGAAATTTGATTGGTTATATTAATTTGATGGAAATTTAAATGGATATGTAGTAATAAAATTAAAACGGACTTAAATAGTGAATTTATCTAATTAATATATAATAAATAATGATTGAATAAAAACCCTATACCTGTAAATATCTATAATATGCGAGTGGAAATAACAAACTTATAAATGTGGGATTGAGAGTTTTACAACAATTGTTATGAGTTATATACTTAGTTCGTTCAATTAAACCAGAAACCATTGCAATAAATATAAATTTAATGTCATCCAATTGAGATAAACAATTGAAAAATGTTAAAGTATCTGGATATATATATATATATATATATATATATATATATTAAATTAAATGGTACCCAGGATGGTAATATGATAAATAGCGAATGTAAGAATGGAAATCATGATTTATTTATTTATATGGAAACTTAAAGTCTAATAATTGAATTTAATTGCAATTAAATGCGATTGAATATAGTTAAATAATTCATTAATTGAAAAAAAGATAATGTGAGAAATTTGTGTGATAATTTAGAATCCAATATTAAATCCATCTGTTGATAGGAAGGAACGGAATACTATTTTACTAAACGAAATTTTAGGATATTATTTATAATTTGGGAATTTAATGAATTAAGGATTATATTGAAATTTAAAAATTTACCTTCTTTAATTTACATCTAAACTTGTTGGAATTTTTGTAAATGATTAAGAATTTTAAAAGTGATAAAATGGGTCAAATTTTAGAATTGTAACAACCCTGTATTTTGTAATTATTTTATTGTATATTTTAATTATTTTAATATAAAATTTTGATTTAAAAAAAAACTTATTTTACTTATTTGGAATGATTAAATTTTTTTATTTAAATATAAATCTTGATTTTATATGATGTTATAATTCCAAACTTGTGTAAGTTGAATATTTGCCTGAAATGTTGATTTTGGTCAAAATAGTCAAACTGTGACTTTTAACTTAAAATTTTAAAAGTTCAAAAATTTAAATTTTTTCTTTTATTATGAAAGTACATGAAATTCTAAGAACACCACTTTTCGTTTCGTGGAAATCGGATGTAAATTGTGAAAGTTATACCCTTTACAATATTGTGCGTATATAGGGTTATTTAACAATGACTATTTTAAATTGTATAAATTACTTCTTCTTGGCTATATTTTATTTTAATATGTGATAATATGTTTTATTTTGTATATTTTGGCTTTTAAGTGTTTTTAAAATGATAATATAAATTTTCTAAAGTTTATTTGAATTTATTTCAATTTATAAAGCCTAGTTGGTATTTACTGCATTTTTCTTTATTTAAAATTCTATTTAATTAAAATTCAATTATTATTTTACCTTGAAAATGTTTTTGGAATCATTTTAATTCAAATTTTATTTTATAATAATTTTATAATGAAAAGTATAATTTTCCAATACTAACAGTGATTTATTCACAATTTTAGAACACTATTTGGTATTTTAAGCCATTTTCTTAATTTAAATTCTATTTAATTAAAATTTAATTATTTATTTTAGATATTTATTCTTATTTCTGATTTGTTATCTTTATTTCTCAGTTTATATGTATTTATAAAATTACAAAGCATATATATGGGATTTGAAAGGTTTAAAGGCTAGAAACGTAATGTCGTTTCACGTTTCTTTTGTCATCAATGCATCAGTTATTTTAGCCACTCCTTACTCTATCTCCAGCTGACTTCTCTTTCTCATTTTTCACGAAATTTCCTCTGTCTCAAACCCTAAAAAAAGAGAAAAGGGGATCATGGCCTCCATCTTGCAAAATTTGGTAAGTTCTTCTTCTTCTCCTTCTTGTTTTCCTATTTCCTAAATGATTTTGCACCTTGTTCTCAACTTGTTTGATCAGCTCCTCCCCAACCAGATCTGGTCCGACCTCCACCACCCCCTTTCTCTGATCATTATCTACCCTACTACACCACCAAGGCAGGCCGAACTCATTTATGGCAAGGAGCACCACAAAAACCCACCAAAACCACCACCTTGTTGGAAAACCGGGCCTAGATTGCCACAACCACCTTCCACCACCCATAGCCGCCACCTACATGACCACCACCACCTTCAGTACCTCTAGCACCCTCTGCCACGTCATCACCTTGGACCCCACTCCTCTGGACCTGACCATATAGCCCATGGCCAAACCCTTTTGTAGCAAAGAGATGATGAAACATTGCCTTGTATTGATAGTTGTTGCACCTATATCTTCACTCCACCAAACACAAGCTAGGCCGACCCTATAGGGACCCAAACCAGACCCTAAGACATGCCATGGCCGAGCTAAACCAACCCCTAGCTGAAGCATGTGAAGTTGAGAACAAGTGCAAACCATTTGATGTTGTTTTGGACACTAATTCCTATGTTGTTTTGTGATAATTCATGTTGTAACTCCTCCATCTTCATCCACTTGTTGCCATGTGTTTTGATGCTAAATCCAAGTCATGTTGACAACTAGGCTAAGCCTAGTGTGATGAGAACAAGCCCATTTGATCATGTGACAAGCCATGTTGTCGTGGTCAGGAACTTTCGTGTTAAAGCTGGGTAATGTTCTTTGTTGAGTTAAAAATTTCCATTTCGTTTCAATTCATATTTTGTATTGAATGCATATGTTTCTATGGTCTTGTTTATTTGTTGAATACAAGATCATTATCAAGGCTCCCCATTCATTCAATTCAAATCGTGTTGTCGTGCTTCTGAAATCGCTCTTGTGTTTGTTGTTTTGGTCTCTAGCTTTGAAAAGGTGAGCCTTTCTCACTCTGACATTTATACTTATGAAAAGTGAATTGATGACAAGTGTTTAGTAATGTAAAATGTTTATGCAAGTTAATGATGATCATATGATATGCTATGCCATGTTACTACCATGTTATTACCCTGTTAAAACTGTTAATTTTCACCTGACATCTGATATATGACTGTATATTGTGATATTGACCTTGTTTATATTATTCTGTATATGATCGCACTGCAAGTTCCCTGTTAGAATAAAATCATTATGGGCTGAAATAATAGGCCTAAATGGTTTTAAATTATTCATTTTGACTTGGGATTGCGGGTTTGAAATGATAGAACCCGGATTTGTTACTTTTAACTGCGGATTGAAATGATACATGTCCGTATCACTTTACCTAGCGTAGAAAACTATATACAGACCCGTGGTTATTCTATAAAGTGTTTTGAATATTTTTAAGTATTTTAAAAATATAAATATATGAAATTTGATTTAAATAGATTTTGAAAGGTTTTTAAATAAATAAAATATGATTTTTCTATGTGTTTAAAATGTAATTTATGAATTGTTTAACTGGATTTTTGAAATATAACTTATGTTTGAAATTGGGAATTTTGACTAAAAATGATATTTAAGTTATATGAATAAAATAAAATGGACTTTAATTATATTTGGAAAATGGTAAATATTATAAATTGATTTATATTTGAATTTAAGTGATTTATTAAAGAATTATTGATTTTTCAATAAATTTAAGTGGTTGAATAAATGACTGTTGAAAGTGAAAATTAATATAGGACTTGACTTGAAAATGTGAATTTGGTTTTTATTAAAGGGTTAAGTAAATTAAATAAAAAAATTGGAAATTTGGTTTAATTTGAGAAAATGAAAATAAAATATAAGTGTTAAGTTTATTTGTTGAAATGTAAAGAATTGGAAGCTTTTACCCTTAAATGTATTAAGTAAATTTTTGAAAATTTGATTAAATTATAAGAAATTATTGTATAAAAATAATATGTTAATGAACATTTTTAAATGTTAAAAGATGATTTTTAAAATGTTTATTTGTTTTAAATCGAAGTTATTTAATTGTTGGAAATACACTAAAACTTGGAATTAACTTTTAATAGTATTCAGAAATGCTATAGTTTCTGAATTGAACTAAAATTGTGTAAAAAGAGCTATTACAGCATTTCTGAAATGCTGTAGTTGCTGTAATCGAACTTATAGACTAATATTGAACTCAGGTCTATTATAGCATTCTCTGGGAATGCTATAGTGGTCTGCAGTCTTTGCTGAAATTTAATAAAACCTTTGTTTTGAAATCTAAACTACCGCAGCACTTCTGAAATGCTGTCTTTTCTATTTTGAACTATAATTTAACTAAAAACTGAGTTTTAACAGCAGTTTTAAATGCTGTCTTTGCTGAATTAAAGTGTTTTTAAGCATAACTTATAATAGCTTTTTCTATATGCTGTGAAATGCTGAAATTGTAATAATTATGGTTTTTGACTTAGTAAACGAACTCAGAATGATTTGAAACTTTGGAAATTTAATACTGGATTTGAAAGTATAATAATTACACTTTTAAAATGATTTTTAATTGAATTAAATCGATGGAATATAAATTATTTAAAGGTGAATTGAGATGATAATAAATGAATGTTATCTTTGAATTTAAAGATGCTAAGATATGATATATTGCAATGATTCGAAGATGAAGTTTTGAAAGTTATGATATTTTGAAATTAAAACGATTTGAAAAATGAAGTTTGAAAGATGTTATGTTTATGTATTAAAAATGATTTGAAATGACTTGATAAATATTTTGATAAATATTTGAATTTGAAAGATATGGTATGTTGATATATTGAAATGGTTTAGAATGATTTAATCTTTATTTTGATAAAGATTTGGATTGAAAGGATATTTTATTTTGAAGTATAAAAATGTTATTGTTTTAAAGTTATAACCACGGGTTATAATAACGATTGGTTGTTAAAGAGACCAGGATCGGATATTGTCTTTGACGCAGCGGATTAACAGAAAATCGATATAACGATGAAAGTGTAGCAATCGGTGGATTGAAGATACTGAAATGCCCAAATCCGTTGATCTCAAGAGATACCGGATTCTAGCTATCCTTTACACGTTGATCGCGCACGACACCGTGATGAAGGATCTACGATTCTTTGACGTTGATCTTGCGCACAAGATTCCGTGAATCGGCTTCACAAACGAAGATTCGAGCGCACTTGAATGTCGTAGGTGGAGATAGGAGATCACACTCAACTACCAATTAGAAGAAAGCACAAAGTAATCAAATGAAATTTTATTCAACAATCAACCAACTTCAATTTACAACACACACCCTATTTATAGTTTTCTCACAACCCAGACCTTAAGTCGCACTTGACTTACGACTCATCATAGGTCGCTAGCGACTCAACATCACGCGACTCATTTATTACACGACCTAAGACAGTACAACACTAGTTCATCACGACATACGACTTAAAGAAGGTCGCCTCCGACCTAACACAACGTTACATGCGACTCAACAAACCCAGTACACGACCTACGACTTAGTTTAGGTCGTACGCGACCTATCATCCAACGACTCAACAAGTTACAAAGCAGAATTACAAGCACCCGGCCTAAGATACAACGCACACGACCTACGACTTAAAAATCAAACGACTCAAGACTCAGTACAGATTCCCGACCTAAGATCTTCAGCGACTCAAGATCTTCAACGACTTAAGGTCTTCAACGACTTAAGACCGAACGACTCATCTCCAGGCGACTGAAATCCGAACGACTCACTTCTCCGTGACTCGTTATCCTTCCCCCTGTTAGGTCGCGAATGACTTAACGTTTTGTTAGGTCATAACTCCTCTTCACATAGCTTGTTAGGTCGTGACCGACCTAAAACTCCTCCACTAGGACGTAACTCGTCAATGCAGCTGGAGTGACTTATGGCTAACTCGATAACTCGTATCCCATTAGGTCGCGACTGACCAAACGCTTGTTGCCTTGGATCATGTAGCTCGTTAGGTTGATCCCCTTGATCTGTTAGGTCGCTTGGACGACCTATCAGTACACTAGGTCGTAGCCGACCTAAATCCAATGCAAATTGCACACCTCGGCCTTCATTAGGTCATTCGCAACTTTCGCTAGGTCGCTGGCCACCATATACTTGTAGGATCTGGTGTATTGCATCATCCAACACCTTAGGTTGTAAGTCGTTATAGACTTCACGACTTGAAGCAATCGAACCCACCTCCTGGCCTGCATCATCCTCCCCTGGTTGGGAAAAATTCGTCCTCGAATTTACAAACTTTCTTCTTCGAGACGATGTCTTCCATTCATTATCTGCTCTGATGTGGCTCTGGTGATAACCACTCTTGAGATTGACCTTGTCTTGACCCTTTGACGATGCAGTTTGGAATAAAGAATGCATAGAATGGAATATATGTGGCATTAGGCAGGCGGCATAAGGAAGTGATCTGAGGGAGATGACATATGAAACGATGCGGAATAAACTAAGCACTAGGTGCCAGATCCAATTCATGTAACACAAAACTTCATAAGAATAGTGTCGTATACCATATTGCTTCGGCCAATAGGCAGATGTGATATAGAACCAAAACGTGTCTAAAATGTGAGATGATATAAGGAAGTTTAGAATCACGGAACGGCTTAGGAAACCCTTACTGAAAAAGTGTGATGATTCATGCTCAGCTTCTTGTCTTTCCTTAACTCGTTCAGATATGTCATCATCTAGCATCTTCCCTTGATGTGTTGCATCAAATTCTTCTAACTGAAATGATCTCCCACTCGCTTCTCCTTCAACATGTTTATTTTCACACAACAGTTCCAAGTAATTGAAGTTAATAATGTCAACAGTGCAGACATGATCAGGCAATTCCAACTGATAATCCTTCTCTTCATCCTGTATGTTTAACTCTTCCTATTCAGTCATATCCTCGAGATCATACGATCCTTGTAATAAAATAGCATCGGGTACTAGTTCCGTTTGACGTTGAATGTCCTGGAGGGATGGTAACTCTTCGGATAATGCCTTAGAATATTCGACTTCAGACTCATCGAATTCTGATCCAAATTCCTTGAAAACATCAAGATCTTCACTTGCTCCTTGCTTGGTCAATTCAAACACTGCATTCCTCATTTCCACATACTCTTCCAAAAATACAGGGTTAGTTTCTTCAAACAGTTCCTTAGACATCTCATCTTCATCTTCCATTTCATTGACGAACTCTCTCAAAGATAATAAACTTTCTGATTCTACCTTCTTTTCTGCTTCACTCTCTCTTTGTTCGGGTTCCTCGGAAATTAAGAAATTAATCCTTGGCTGACTCTCATCCATAAGCTCAAGTGTTATACAAGAATCTTCCACCATCAAATGAATTCCCTCAACTCCGAACACAATTTCTTCTTCCATACTATCGATATCAAACGTTGGCAATGACGCGTAATCAACTTCTACATCCACATTCTTTGACTCAATTTCTTCATCAACATCAAATTCTGGCGGTTAGTAAAAATCAATTTCATCAGTCCTTCTCAACAAGTTACCCCCTTCATCCTTTGACAAAACTTCTACATCCCCTGACAAAGAACCTTCATCGTCATCAAATTGTGGTGGTTGATAAAAGTTAACTGCATCAGTCCTCCTCAACAAATTACATTCTTCATTCTCCAAATCGACTTCTTCATCTTCATTGTCAAACTTTAGTGGTAAGGTTGCGACTGACTCTGTAGGACCAACCTCTTCTAGTTCTTCCAACATTGGTTTAACCTCCTCAGGAGTTTTAAGCTCTCCACTGGTCTCATACCTAACCAATGTTTCAGCACTACCTTCCGATTCTTCAACACTCTCGCTGAATGATATTGGACTAGTTGGTTCCTCTTCCTCTTCCGGCTCGCTTTCAGTTGAATCATCCACTTCCTCGTTTTCACTTTCTTCCACAGCTAATGCTTTCTTCTTGGGCTCTACACGTTCAACACCTCGATGGTCAAACTCCTGATAATGATATCGCTTAATTCGGTCATCAACATTTGTCTCAACGTTTCCAGGTACAACTGATTTGTTGACTCTCTTAGAAACATCTCTACTGCAATGAACACCTCTACTCTGATTGCTGGAGCTTGTAACCACACCCTTTCCTCGACACCCCTGACTCAACTTCTGCAACTGTTGATCCATACGAACTTGATAATTGTAGGGTAAGAAATTTGCCTTCATCATTCTTTTCATCTTGTCCCACTTGACAACTTTAGATTTCTTCATTCTTTCCCTGGTTGATTTAGTTTGTTGCCACCAATCCATAGCTCTTCCTCTCAAGCTCGTAGCAACTAACTTCACTTGACGATCTTCAGTAACGTCGTTGAGTTCAAAAATCTTTTCAACCTTTGACAACCAATCAAAGAATTCCTCTGCATGTAGACCACCTCGGAATTCTGGAATTTCTGTGCCCATCCTTGATTTCCGTGTATGACCATTCTCTTCAACATTTCTATATCGACTTTGCCTTTGATCCGGATATCGAAAGTGAATGCTATCATCATAACTATCTTCTTCAAAATTAGATGAGCTTCGATGTCGATTCTGAACATTGACTCTTCTATAACCATGTACATCCTCTCTACTTCCTGTTTCATAATCACCATATGGCTCATGCTCGTAATCACGATAAGCTCTTCTCTCTTCAGCCCGATAATCATGATTGTCTCGTCTAGTTGAAACTGATGAATCTCTTCGATCTTGGTAAAAATGTGGCGACACTCTCCTTTGATTTCGATTCAAGTCAGACATCAACTTCCCTAACTTCCCAAAACCTTTATTAAACTTCTCCTCGAGATTATCACTAATTCGTTGCTCTATTGCTTTAGTGTCTTCTCTTCTATACATATCGGCAACATTCAGATGTCGGTTAGTTCTTCTCTGAGGCATAATCACACAATCACAAATATTTCACGAATTCAAACACAAACTTCAACACTTCAAACTTCACTTCATCAAAGTCAAACACACTTCAACTTTGAACGAACTTTGCACAAATTCAACAAGTTCGGCCCACTTCAATGCTTAGTTCGGCCTAAGCTCTTCATACTCCTCCTTGAATTAGCTCGGCTTCTACCTACACACGGCTTAATCTCTAAATGCTTCAAAAAAATTCTAAAACTTTACTCGGTCTTGCACTTCAAAGGGATCTTCAACACTTCAACACTAAGTCGTACACCACTTCACTTTCAAACCAAAATTTCACGAATCAAACTCCTCACAAACTGATGCTTCAATTCTCGGCTCAAACACTTCTCCAAAAATCCAAACACTTTTCGGATTTTGATCCAAGATGGAATGGATCGAAAACTCCAAACTTGTTGCAACTTCAAGATGAACACGATGAACTTCAACTTCAAATTTCTTGGCTCCAAGACTCGTCTTAGCTATGATTGGCTAAGTCAAGCTCCGATACCAAAACTGACGCAACGGATTAACAGAAAATCGATATAACGATGAAAGTGTAGCAATCGGTGGATTGAAGATACTGAAATGCCCAAATCCGTTGATCTCAAGAGATACCGGATTCTAGCTATCCTTTACATGTTGATCGCGCACGATACCGTGATGAAGGATCTACGATTCTTCGACGTTGATCTTGCGCACAAGATTCCGTGAATCGGCTTCACAAACGAAGATTCGAGCGCACTCGAATGTCGTAGGTGGAGATAGGAGATCACACTCAACTACCAATTAGAAGAAAGCACAAAGCAATCAAATGAAATTTTATTCAACAATCAACCAACATCAATTTACAACACACACCCTATTTATAGTTTTCTCACAACCCAGACCTTAAGTCGCACTCGACTTACGACTCATCATAGGTCGCTAGCGACTCAACATCACACGACTCATTTATTACACGACCTAAGACAGTACAACACTAGTTCATCACGACATACGACTTAAAGAAGGTCGCCTCCGACCTAACACAACGTTACATGCGACTCAACAAACCCAGTACACGACCTACGACTTAGTTTAGGTCGTACGCGACCTATCATCCAACGACTCAACAAGTTACAAAGCAGAATTACAAGCACCCGGCCTAAGATATAATGCACACGACCTACGACTTAAAAATCAAACGACTCAAGACTCAGTACAGATTCCCGACCTAAGACCTTCAGCGACTCAAGATCTTCAACGACTTAAGGTCTTCAACGACTTAAGACCGAACGACTCATCTCCAGGCGACTTAACTCCGAACGACTCACTTCTCCATGACTCGTTATCCTTCCCCCTGTTAGGTCGCGAACGACTTAACGTTTTGTTAGGTCGTAACTCCTCTTCACATAGCTTGTTAGGTCGTGACCGACCTAAAACTCCTCCACTAGGTCGTAACTCGTCAATGCAGCTGGAGTGACTTATGGCTAACTCGATAACTCGTATCCCATTATGTCGCGACCGACCTAACGCTTGTTGCCCTGGATCATGTAGCTCGTTAGGTTGATCCCCTTGATCTGTTAGGTCGCTTGGATGACCTATCAGTACACTAGGTCGTAGCCGACCTAAATCCAATCCAAATTGCACACCTAGGCCTTCATTAGGTCGTTCGCGACTTTCGCTAGGTCGCTGGCCACCATATACTTGTAGGATCTGGTGTATTGCATCATCCAACACCTTAGGTTGTAAGTCGTTATGGACTTCACGACTTGAAGCAATCGAACCCACCTCCTGGCCTGCATCAGTCTTATAGCCGGCCAATACCGATTGGTTGTTTAATCTTTATTTGATAAAAGTTTGGATTGAAAGGATATTTTATTTTGAAGTATAAAAATGTTATTGTTTTAAAGTTATAACCACGGGTTATAATAACGATTGGTTGTTAAAGAGACCGGGATCGGATATTGTCTTATAGCCGGCCAATACCGAAAACCACTTTAACAACTGTGTACGCGGTGGAGATTCCAGAATGAAGTAGGATGGTGGCGATGTCTCGAGGTATATATTACGTGGACCCAACTCCCGTGAGTTGGCATATATGACTAAAACAGGAGCTATACCGGGCTACACAAAGGGTTGCACCCTTTCATCGAACATGCTTCATCGGAAACTATTCTACTGCTTTTGTGATTCGATTTGGTGGCGCCACTTTGATTCGGGGGTATTGTTCGAGGTGGGCGGAAGCTGCTGGCTTACCGTCACCACCGGTCCAGGAGTGCAAACGGTGTATCCACCCTGGCATTTCCTTGCGTGCCGTGTCATATCCTTATATCGATCCCACTACGATTTTGGTTTTAAAGATCCGACCGCGTTAAGGTCCACCATCCCCTTAACGCTATTATCTATATGATTATACTTTACTGATTAGACACTACTGTATATAGCGTATATTACTACATAGTAAATAGTTTAACGGATCCTTAGAGGATGGGCGATCCCAAGCATCCTTTAAGTTACTGATGCATTTTGTTACTGTTCACTTGAGTTGATTTACAGTTTATAAGTATTTATGTCCTGACTCGAGTGTTTTGTGTTTTGCTTTACGCTCGGGGCAGATTGATTGAGTTAGCATTCAAGATTCACCTTCGAAGTTGGAGCTTCCTTGAAGATCCAGCCATCTATTTTGTTTCAGTATCCAGTGTTTCAGTGATGTATCTTGTTACTCTTCTGTTGTATCTCATTTAACTCTGATGTATCTTATTTTTTTATATAGTAGCTTCATGAACTACTATCTCTTTTTTACTTCCGCTGCATTATTATATACTCTGTGTCTGTGATTATTATTTACTGTATATTCTGAGATTTGCCAAAAATTTTATTTACAACGCGGTATTTTGAGCAATTCAATTCCGGCATGAGTGTCTACCTATACACTTATAATGGATGCGAATGGTTGAAAATACTGGGTCGTTACAGTTGGTATCAAAGCTTTGGTAGCTCTAGGCAAAACTCAGCATATGGAGTAGATGTATTTACAGAATCACTTTCATTCGAGTTGAATCTCTTTCTTTTGACTCGATTCCTTTGAATTTTGGAACGTTCCCTACGGTTCCAAAATCCATTCTTATTCCCCACTATTCATCTTCATTTGATTCTGGAGTATCCCATAACTCCATTTCGAATGATCTTTATAGTGAATTGGCGGTCTCGCCAATATTCTATTTTCTTGTAAAGGGGGTGAAACTCCTTTACAATTAGCATCGATTCACCAGGGAGTTATATTTTTGGTTTAGACGCTAACATATCTTATATTCCCAAACTCTATCTCTTGAGGTCGAACGTAGATTTACCCCAAAAATCCACATCAATCTTATTCTTTAAGTCACGGTTGACCCGGTTAAGGTTGCCCGCGATTTATATAAGCTTATCCAGCTTCCTTTTTTTTATCATCTCATCCTTGTTTCCAACTTATTTTCAAATCAGAATTTCCTTTGATTTGAGTTAATCAAAAATTTGAATCTCTATCCTTCTTTGAAAATCTATTCCTGTATAGTATATTTGTGAACTATTATTTGAAATTAAAATGTTTTATATATTGTGTTGTTTGAGTTGTTGATGTTGAATTGGGTTTCCGATCGATTCGTCTGATCAACGCTATCGATAGGATTTCTAAAACACTTTGACAGAACAAACTAACACAATATAATTTTAAAATTTGGTTAATGAAACAAATTTTAATATATATATTTATGGAACTTAATAAACTGATTTAAATTGATTATTTGAAATGATAATACTTGATTTATCATTTATTGTTCTATAAATGAATTTATAAATAGTTGTTTATAAATTTATATGGGAACTGAAATGAATTTAAAACAAGGAATTTGAGAATATAATTTCTAATGGTTTCAAACTTTGTGTTTAAAAGTTTTAAAAGGATATATTATTTAAAGTATTTTCAAATAGAAATTTGTTTCCAAAGAATTTTAAAGTTTAAAAATTAGTGCTCTTCTCATTGTCGCTGGAAAATAACTTCGGTGATGATCGCGACATCATCGACGTTCATTTTCGAGTTTCGAAGTTAAGAGACTGTTCTGTAGTCTTGCTACAACTTTGTTTTGAGGAATTTAATTGATTTTAATTTCTAAAATATGACTTGATTTATAATATACATAGATATATGATTGAAATTTGATTTGACATATTATATGTATATATATTATTACTTATCTCTAAATGGTTTGAAGAAATTGGAAATTTAATTCTTAAATTTTATTTTAAAGAATAATTTCAATTATAAAAAGAGAATCAAAAATTTGGATAAATAATTCAAACTTGAGATAATTAAATTGGAAAGTTTTATTTGTATAAAACGATTGCATTCAAATATAATTTACCTTAATTTTAGAAGTTAACAATGTAATTGGATAATATACAATATAAAAGATTTTATGAATAAAATTTGAGTGGTTATAATAAATGTTATACACTTAATTTTTAATTATAAAATGATTAACAGAGGTAAATATAATAAAGGGAAATTGAATAACTTACAATAAAATAATGTTAAAAGAACTAAGAATAAAATAAAGCAGTTATAATAAGTGTAAGTATATTTAACATAAGTGATAAATATATTAAGTGGAATAAATTTAATTTTAATTAGGACTAAAGAAGAATTAAATTTATTAAGTACATTGTGAGTGTAATAAATGATTATTTTTCAAACCCATCGTTTTAAAAATTGTTAATTTAAGATGATTGGATAATAAGATAATGAAATTTGAGATAGTTAAGATTTATTTAACTTGTGTAAAGATTTATTCTCTATTTAAGTTGAAATTTCCATGCTTTCAAATCTAATTCCTTATTTTGCTTTCCAAACTATCTTTTGGTTGTCCTTATCATCCTTATCTTGCTATAGATTGGTATAGGCATCTTTCTATAATCTTTCTGTTATAAATCTTTCTATAATCTTTGATAGATCTTTGGTAATCATTTTGAATCCACCTTTTCGTGCTTGTGTTCTTGATTTGATCACCTCCACCTTGTTAAGCTTACCTATAACAACAGTTACTAGGTATAATCTCAATCTTCTTGTTACCTTGTCTAAATCTTGTCTCACTCTATTTTTTCTGTGCTTTCCTGTACCTCGTTCCTTTTCGGGGACGAAAAGTTTTGAGTGGGGGAGAGTGTAACAACCCTGTATTTTGTAATTATTTTATTGTATATTTTAATTATTTTAATATAAAATTTTGATTTAAAAAAAAACTTATTTTACTTATTTGGAATGATTAAATTTTTTTATTTAAATATAAATCTTGATTTTATATGATGTTATAATTCCAAACTTGTGTAAGTTGAATATTTGCGTGAAATGCTGATTTTGGTCAAAATAGTCAAACTGTGACTTTTAACTTAAAATTTTAAAAGTTTAAAATTTTAAATTTTTTCTTTTATTATGAAAGTACATGAAATTCTAAGAACACCACTTTTCATTACGTGGAAATCGGATGTAAATTGTGAAAGTTATACCCTTTACAATATTGTGCGTATATAGGGTTATTTAACAATGACTATTTTAAATTGTATAAATTACTTCTTCTTGGTTATATTTTATTTTAATATGTGATAATATGTTTTATTTTGTATATTTTGGCTTTTAAGTATTTTTAAAATGATAATACAAATTTTCTAAAGTTTATTTGAATTTATTTCAATTTATAAAGCCTAGTTGGTATTTACTGCATTTTTCTTTATTTAAAATTCTATTTAATTAAAATTCAATTATTATTTTACCTTGAAAATGTTTTTGGAATCATTTTAATTCAAATTTTATTTTAGAATAATTTTATAATGAAATGTATAATTTTCCAATACTAACAGTGATTTATTCACAATTTTAGAACAATGTTTGGTATTTTAAGCCATTTTCTTAATTTAAATTCTATTTAATTAAAGTTTAATTATTTATTTTAGATATTTATTCTTATTTCTGATTTGTTATCTTTATTTCTCAGTTTATATGTATTTATAAAATTACAAAGCATATATATGGGATTTGAAAGGTTTAAAGGCTAGAAACGTAATGTCGTTTCACGTTTCTTTTGTCATCAATGCATCAGTTATTTTAGCCACTCCTTACTCTATCTCCAGCCGACTTCTCTTTCTCATTTTTCACGAAATTTCCTCTGTCTCAAACCCTAAAAAAAAGAAAAGGGGATCATGGCCTCCATCTTGCAAAATTTGGTATGTTCTTCTTCTTCTCCTTCTTGTTTTCCTATTTCCTAAATGATTTTGCACCTTGTTCTCAACTTGTTTGATCAGCTCCTCCCCAACCAGATCTGGTCCGACCTCCACCACCCCCTTTCTCTGATCATTACCCACCCTACTACACCACCAAGGCAGGTCGAACTCATCTATGGCAAGGAGCACCACAAAAACCCACCAAAACCACCACCTTGTTGGAAAATCGAGCCTAGATTGCCACAACCACCTTCCACCACCCATAGCCGCCACCTACATGACCACCACCACCTCCAGCACCTCCAGCACCCTCTACCACGTCATCACCTTGGACCCCACTCCTCTGGACCTGACCATATAGCCCATGGTCGAACCCTTTTGTAGCAAAGAGATGATGAAACATTGCCTTGTATTGATAGTTGTTGCACCTATATCTTCACTCCACCAAACACAAGCTAGGCCGACCCTATAGGGACCCAAACCAGACCCTAAGACATGCCATGGCCGAGCTAAACCAACCCCTAGCTAAAGCATGTGATGTTGAGAACAAGTGCAAACCATTTGATGTTGTTTTGGACACTAATTCCTATGTTGTTTTGTGATAATTCATGTTGTAACTCCTCCATCTTCATCCACTTTTGCCATGTGTTTTGATGCTAAATCCAAGTCATGTGGACACCTAGGCTAAGCCTAGTGTGATGAGAACAATCCCATTTGATCATGTGACAAGCCATGTGTAACGACCCATATTTTACGGATCGAAACATTGTTAAACTATATGCTTTAAGTCGTATTGTTGATAAGTCGTTCAGAGTTTAAGTCATTTGGAGCTTGAGTCGTGTAGGAGCATAGATGACTTAAGGTGTTGCCGAGTTAAGGTAGGTAGCGACTTATAGGGTTAACGACTTAGAGCTTAAGTCGTATGGAAGTTAACTCATGTAGAGGTTAGGTCGAAGTGAAGCTTAAGTTGTTCGGGTTGGGTCGTGCGCGAGTTATGACTTAAGAATTGGGACGAGCTAGCAGGTTGGTGGAGTGAGTGGGTTAGTGGTGAGCGACTTAGTGCTAGGTCTTAAGTCGTATGACCGAGATAAGGATGTAGCGAATTAAGTTGGTTAGCGGTTTAGTGGATGGAGCGACTCATAGAATGGGACGGCCTAAGGGGTTAACGACTTAAGTGGGTTAGGTCGTGAGTCGTTTGGGACGACTTAACGGGTTAGCATGTTAGTGCTAGACCGAGTTAAGGTAGTGACCGACTCATAGGGTTAACAACTTAAGAAGACGGGACGACTTAATAGTTAACGGGTTAACGAGTTAGGGGTTAGCGTGGTATTGTGTTAGGTCCGCTATGCCGAGTTATAGGTTAGGTCGGTACCCTTGCTGTGAGTTAGGTCGGCAGTGCTTTAGGTCGTAGGTCGGCACCCCTGCTAAGTCGCAAAATCGCGTATACGTACATGTGTAGCTGGATTTAGGTCGGCACCATGGTTGAGTCGTTGAGTCGCGTTAAAGGTTTGAGTGCTAGGTCGGCCATAAGGTTAGGTCGTTAGGTCGTTGGGTATGCTGAGTCGTTAGGTCGTGTGCGTGTTAGGCTGGCTTAGAGTTAGGTCGTAGGACCTGTTAGGTCGTAAGCCGTGGGGGTCTGTTGAGTCGTGGACGACTCATGGGTTAGGTCGTGGGCGACTCATGGAGCGGCCGACTCAGGAGGATTTCAGCCTATAAATAGAGGGGTTTGGCTCACCTTTTGGCACCAGATTTTGGAGCGACGAAGTGCTGCCATTTTGAGAGCTCGACTGCAACACTTCTTCACTTCTTTTCTCCTCTCTAATCTAGTGATTCCATCCATCTAAATTGAAGATCAAATCGAAGATCCAAGAGCCAAAGTTGAAGATCTTCATCCAACAAAGAGAGATTTCATCGATTGAAGCGAGATTTTGCCGGATCAAGCTTGATTCCTTGCTTTCCAGATCTGAAGTTGGTTGTTTTTGAGGTGTTTAGGTGATTCGGTGAGTGGTAGTTATCTCTCACATGGACCCAAGGGAGTATATTGGATTGGTGGATTGTTTATGTGTTAAAGATAGTGATTTCTTGCATTTTCCCTAAGTATGCATGTAGATCTATCATCTATGAAGTTTTGAAACCTATTTTACTACATGTTAACTTATGCAAGTTCATTCATCAAGTTGTAGAGATATTGTTCATAATTCATGCTTGTTAGAATGCATGTTAGATTTGAACTCTTTATTTACGAAATTGCCATTATTGTTGTAATTGTTGATTTAGATCTTGTTTGAATGATTGATTGCTTGGATTAATGTTTGATTTGATTGATTAGTTGATCGATAACTTGATTTGGACAAGTTGGTCGAAGATGATTCAAAAGCTAAGTGGAAAGGCTCTTGAATAAGGAAAGCTGCTGGTGGCATATGAAGCGGATGTTGAAGCTCATATGGATAGATTTGATGATGATGTTGAGATGGGACTTTGCCATGATACGATGAGGCAAACCATGATGTTGAGATGGGACTTTGCTATGATGCAATGAAGCAAAGTATGATGTGAGAAAGCCTTGGTTTAATCCAGACGGGATCATCCCAAGCATGTTGATAACTCGGTGATGCGATTCGAGTTGGTTGATAATGGTTAGCTTGAGAGGCGCTTGAGCTAGTATGGGAATAGTCGTCGAGGAGGATGACTAAAAGGTTGAGATTTTATCGTTATTGAAGGTTCTGGCATACTCAAAGCTAGAGTACGTTGGAACGGGCTACGACGACGTTCCAGGCACGGGCTGCGACGACGTGCTAGTACTCTGGGTAGTTGCAAAAATTCCTAGGCACGGGCTGCGACGACGTGCGGAGTTATGTCTAGAACCGGGGTTACCATTAGCCCTTGACAGGCGGTCATTCAACTAACGGTGATATCGAGGCAATGATAACAGTGATAGCCAGAGTCATGGATGTTTGGTTGTATCATCACTCGACCTCAAGAGAGGTGTTTTCTGGGTGCTTATCTGATCTTGGTTTAGGCCTTGGGGGTTTGTATTTGGAAAACATCGACTTTGACTCGAGTGATAATTACTTTACTTTAAATGTCTGCTTTGTTATGCTTGTTTCTGCCTAGTGGGTCTGGGGGCTATCATTGTAGAATGAGGTGGAGTGGGATGGTTGAGTTCCTTTTATCCTTTATGCTCTTTTGGTATGTTTGATAGTTAATTTACTGCTCACTAAGACTGTTGTCTGATTCAAGGTTTTATGTTCAACTCTTATTACCTTTGGCTGTTCATCCATGTTGGGATGGGCAGACTAGGTAGTAGGTGACAGGTGCTGTTCTTGGCTACCAACGTTGTTGATGACGAAGACCAGCTGGAGGCTAGCATATTAGTTTTCTTACTATATGTACAAGATGTTCCGCTGCTTGTATATGTTTTGAGTGTTATGTAGTGAGGCTTGATGTATTGATTGTTCAGATGCTTGTATCAAACCTTTATGAAGTCTATATGATGATATTCTGTTATGAGCTTCACTATATACATATATTTCTCTATTTTATTTTGTCCATGCGCTGTGAGTTGTACGATAGAGATTCCGCTGTTTAATCTTACCCCGACTATCGTCCATGGTTGCCTGGCACACCTTTCAGCGCACCTTTCCCTTGTTTTGTGTGGGAGTCATGGGCGGTCGTCACATTTGGTATCAGAGCTTTGGTTAATTGATTTTAGCCAACGCTCGCTGACGTAACTACGTATGAGAGACGTAATTGTTATTTTGATGGATGATTACTATATATAATATAGTAGTTTAGAAGGATTTGAACTCCTTATGTAGTTGTTTCTCAAGGTGTTCTAAATCATACCTTTTTGTAGATATTAAGGATGAGTCGAAGTGAGAGACAAGCTGCTAGGGAAAGCCGTGCTGCTGGGGGAGCTACTGACTATGCTGCAATGTTCGAAGCTATGATGAATTCGATCATGAGAAGGATACCAACTTCAGGACCATCAGTAGATGTTGGAGTTCAAGTTCAAGCTCCAAGACTAGTGGATTTTGCTAAGTTGTGTAAGGACTATACTGCTCTTGGAGGAAAGGTTTTCTTGGGAACAGAATCAACCATTGAAGTGCAGAGATGGTTTGATGCTTGTAGAAGGATCTTTGGTGATTTGGGAATTGAGGATGCAACTAAGAGGAAGCTTGCATCGAGACAGCTTCAGGGGAGAGCTTTGGATTGGTGGAATTCTATCACCATTGATACTCCAGAGGAAGAGATCACTTGTGAGCAATTCCAAGTCAGATTTGAAGCTAAGTTCATTTCTACGGCTCAGAAATCTGTTCTGTTTAAGAAGTTTGTGGAGCTCAAGCAAGGTGGGAGACCATTTCTTGAGTATGTTTCTGATTTTGAAGCCTTGTCCAAGTATGCTCGGTCGTATATTGAATCTCCCTATCAGAAGAATGAGAAGTTTGTGACAGGCTTGGACAATTATCTAGGGAGACAGTTGGTGGATCATTTGAACGATCCATTTGAGAAGCTTGTGGAGAAAGCTCTCAGGCACGAGAGTTTGTTTCCTAAGGAAGGGTCTGTTGTTGCTGTGACCAAGGAAGAGTCCAAACCACAGCAGGGTGGAAACAAGAAGAGGAAGCAGCAACAGCAGAAGGGTAAGGATGGCCAGAAGAAGCCGACGGGTGAAGTGATCTGCTACAACTGTCAGCAGAAGGGTCATCTCTCCAGGGATTGCAAGAAACCAAGAGTGCCGACAAAGTGTCACAACTGTGACAAACCGGGGCATTTCAAGAGGGATTGTCCTGAGCCGAGGAAAGATAAGCAGATGGTGCAGGCTTATGCTTTGGGGGCTGTTCCATCATCTTCGAAAGCACCTACTGCGGAAGAGAAGGGGAAGAGTGTGGTGGTTCAAGGTACTCTTTCCATTTGTGGTGTTCCAGTTAGGGTTTTGTTTGATACTGGAGCGTCGCATTCCTTTGTTTGTAATAATCTGGTAGACCGGTTGGGTTTGGAACCGGATATTATTGATAGACCACTGGTTGTGACTAATCCAGTTGGGGGTTCGTCTTGTTTGTGTATGATATGCCGTGGTCTAGTTGTGTCGAGTCATGATTGCTCTTTTGTTTTTGATTGCTTTGTTCTGAACTTTGCGGGGTTCGGAATTATTTTGGGTATGGACTGGCTTAGGATGTATGCGGCAAAGGTTGATTGTGAGAAACTGGAGGTGACAGTCGGGAATGTGGAGGGGCGAAAGGTTATGATACGATGTAAGCATGAAGAAGGCGTCTTCATGAGCTTCATGTACCACGGGATGGACTGTCATCGATGCTGGTTGTGAATAGATTTGATGACGTCTTTGATGAAGTCAAAGGGTTACCGCCGCATAGGGAGATCGAGTTTCGTATCGATCTAGTTGAGGGAGCCAGACCTGTTGTGATGCCTCTTAGACGGATGGCGCCAAGAGAACAACAAGAGCTAAAGGTGCAGGTTGATGACCTTTTTCGGAAAGGATTCATTCGGCGTAGTGTGTCCGAATGGGGTGCACCAGTTGTGTTCGCAACCAAAGCGGATGGATCGTTGAGATTGTGTGTGGATTATCGTGAGCTGAATAAGGTGACTAAGAAGAACAAGTATCCATTGCCGAGAATAGATGACTTGTTTGATCAGCTTCACGAGGCTAAGGTGTTTTCTCAGATGGATTTGGCAACGGGATTTCACCAATTGAGAGTGGCTAAGGATAGTGTGCCAAAGACTGCTTTTAGGACACCATCCGATTTTTATGAGTGGCTGGTAATGCCGTTTGGATTGACTAACGCACCAGCATATTTTGTGGATCTTATGAATAGAGTATTCAGAGATCAGTTGAACAAGTTTGTACTTGTGTTCGTGGATGATATTCTGATTTATTCCAGAACTGAGGAAGAGCACAAGACACAATTGCGTATTGTTTTGGAAATCTTGCGGAAACATCAGCTAAAGGCTAAGTTTTCGAAGTGTCACTTCTGGGAGAGTGAAGTGAGGTTCTTAGGCCATGTTATCTCTGGAAATGGAATAGCGGTTGATCCCGCTAAGGTGGCAGCAATCCAGGATTGGGTTAGACCTAAGAATGCATCTGATGTGAGAAGTTTTCTTGGATTAGCAGGATATTATCGTCGGTTTATTAAAGACTTTTCCAAGATAGCTGCACCATTAACAGGATTGACGAAAAAGAACCAAGTGTTCAAATGGGATGATAAGTGTGAACAAGCTTTCGTAATCCTGAAAGAGCGACTGACAAGTGCTCCTGTTTTGACTATTCCAAGTGGGAATGATGAGATCGTGGTTTACACCGATGCATGTGGTACTGGACTTGGAGCAGTGCTAATGCAAAAGGATAAAGTTGTTGCATATGCAAGTCGACAACTGAAACCGCATGAAAGGAATTACCCGACTCATGATTTGGAGTTAGCGGCGATTGTTTTTGCTCTGAAGATGTGGAGACATTATCTATTGGGAGTTCGGTTCGAGTTGTTTACGGATCATAAGTCGTTGAAGTATCTGTTCTCCCAAAAGGATTTGAATCTTCGGCAGCAAAGGTGGCTAGAGTTTTTGGCATCATATGATTTTGATATAGCCTATACTCCGGGAAAAGGTAACGCAGTGGCGGATGCGTTAAGTTGAAGACATGCAGGATTGGGAGCCATGTTTTCGGAATGGAAGAGTCTCGAGTATTTGGCTGGATTTGACTTCAAGCCTAGGTGTGAATTGGAACCTGAGATGTTGGCAAACTTATCGATAAGACCTACTCTTGTGGAAAGAATTGGCGAGAGCCAAAAGCGAGACGATAAGCTTGTCAAGATTATCCGCGATTTGGAATCTGGATTGAATCCAGAAAAGGATAAAGGATTCGAGGTCGATCGAGAGGGTTGCCTTCGGAAACAAGGACGACTAGTTGTTCCCGATATAGATGGATTGAGAGATGAAGTTCTTAGGGAAATTCATCACTCGATGTTGACAATTCATCCTGGTGGAAATAAGATGTATCGGGATATGAAGAGAACCTATTACTGGGAAGGTATGAAGAAGGATGTTGGAAATTTTATTTCCAAGTGTATGAACTGCCAGTTGGTGAAAGCCGAGCAGAAGAAGCCCAGTGGATTACTTCAGCCATTAGAGGTTCCTACATGGAAGTGGGAGCAGATATCGATGGATTTTATCGATGGTCTACCTAGAACCAGGGCAGGAAATGAAGGGATTTGGGTCATTGTAGATCGTTTGAGTAAGAGTGCAAGATTCATTCCTGTTCGATCAACTAGGACTGCATCGAAGTTGGCTGAGCTTTATGTTAAGTGGATAGTTCGATTCCATGGTGTTCCGAAGAGTATAGTGAGCGATTGAGACCCATTGTTCACTAGTGGATTTTGGAAGAGCTTCCAAGAAGTTTTGGGAACCGAGTTGTGTTTGAGTACAGCTTATCACCCCCAAACAGATGGTCAGACTGAGAGAGTCAACCGAGTTTTGGAAGATCTCCTGAGGGCATGTGTTTTGGATTTCGGAGGATCATGGGAAGATCACCTTCATTTGGTGGAATTTGCGTATAATAATAGTTACCAGTCAAGCATTGGTATGGCACCGTATGAAGCATTGTATGGAAGGCCATGTAACTCTCCGACATGTTGGTTAGAAACTGGAGAAAAGATGATACTTGGGCCAGAAATGATTTGACAGACTACGGATTGTATAGAGATCATTCGGCGACGAATGAAGGCAGCCCAAGATCGTCAGAAAAGTTATGCTGATAAGCGTCGTAAGGATTTGGAATTCGACGTAGGTGATATGGTTCTAGTGAAGGTTTCTCCACTAAGGAATGTTATTCGATTCGGGAAGAAAGGAAAGTTAACTCCGAGATTTGTTGGACCATTCCCGATTACCGAGCGAATTGGAAAGCTCGCTTATAGATTGGAGTTACCGGAAAAGATGGCGGGTGTGCACAATGTTTTTCATGTATCCTATCTACGGAAGTATGTGCATGACTCGAATACGGTGGTTTCTGTTGATAGCTGTGAAGACTTGGAAGTTGACCTAATTGTTACGAGACCTCGTAAGCCGCTTCGTGTTGTGGAAACCGACACGAAACAGCTTAGGAGGAAGACGATTACGTTGCTCAAGATACAATGGAGTGATGATGTTGACGACTGTACACGGGAGGAGGAAGAGAGGATGAAGGCAGCTCATCCTGAACTCTTCAAGGTACGACCCTAAGGTGTCGTGACATCTCACGAATTTGTAGCTTGTTCTAAGTCTTAGAATTCTGCATGCTAGGCGAGTAATTGGATGCATGGTTTGTTGATTGCTATGGATGGTAGGCATGCGGAATAACTTTGGTTGCACTTGTTTGTTTAGAATTTCGAGGGCGAAATTCCTAAGGGGGAGAGAATGTAACGACCCATATTTTACGGATCGAAACATTGTTAAACTATATGCTTTAAGTCGTATTGTTGATAAGTCGTTCAGAGTTTAAGTCATTTGGAGCTTGAGTCGTGTAGGAGCATAGATGACTTAAGGTATTGCCGAGTTAAGGTAGGTAGCGACTTATAGGGTTAATGACTTAGAGCTTAAGTGGTTTGGAAGTTAACTCGTGTAGAGGTTAGGTCGAAGTGAAGCTTAAGTTGTTCGGGTTGGGTCTTGTGCGAGTTACGACTTAAGAATTGGGACGAGCTAGCAGGTTGGTGGAGTGAGCGGGTTAGTGGTGAGCGACTTAGTGCTAGGGCTTAAGTCGTATGACCGAGATAAGGATGTAGTGACTTAAGTTGGTTAGCGGTTTAGTGGATGGAGCGACTCATAGAATGGGACGACCTAAGGGGTTAACGACTTAAGTGGGTTAGGTCGTGAGTCGTTTGGGATGACTTAACGGGTTAGCGTGTTAGTGCTAGACCGAGTTAAGGTAGCGACCGACTCATAGGGTTAACGACTTAAGAAGACAGGCCGACTTAATAGTTAACGGGTTAACGAGTTAGGGGTTAGCGTGGTATTGTGTTAGGTCGGCTATGCCGAGTTATAGGTTAGGTCGGTACCCTTGTTGTGAGTTAGATCGGCAGTGCTTTAGGTCGTAGGTCGGCACCCCTGCTAAGTCGCAAACTCGCGTATACGTACATGTGTAGCTGGTCTTAGGTCGACACCATGGTTGAGTCGTTGAGTCGCGTTAAAGGTTTGAGTGCTAGGTCGTTAGGTCGTTGGGTATGCTGAGTCGTTAGGTCGTGTGCGTGTTAGGCCGGCTTAGAGTTAGGTCGTAGGACCTGTTAGGTCGTAAGCCGTGGGGGTCTGTTGAGTCGTGGACGACTCATGGGTTAGGTCGTGGGCGACTCATGGAGCGGCCGACTCAGGAGGATTTCAGCCTTAAATGGAGGGGTTTGGCTCACTTTTTGGCACCGGATTTTAAAGCGACGAAGTGCTACCATTTTGAGAGCTCGACTACAACACTTCTTCACTTCTTTTCTCCTCTCTAATCTACTGATTCCATCCATCTAAATTGAAGATCAAATCGAAGATCCAAGAGCCAAAGTTGAAGATCTTCATCCAACAAAGAGAGATTTCATCGATTGAAGCGAGATTTTGCCGGATCAAGCTTGATTCCTTGCTGTCCAGATCTGAAGTTGGTTGTTTTTGAGGTGTTTAGGTGATTCAGTGAGTGGTAGTTATCTCTCACACGGAGCCAAGGGAGTATATTGGATTGGTGGATTGTTTGTGTTAAAGATAGTGATTTCTTGCATTTTCCCTAAGTATGCATGTAGATCTATCATCTATGAAGTTTTGACACCTATTTTACTACATGTTAACTTATGCAAGTTCATTCATCAAGTTGTAGAGATATTGTTCATAATTCATGCTTGTTACAACGCATGTTAGATTTGAACTCTTTATTTACGAAATTGCCATTATTGTTGTAATTGTTGATTTAGATCTTGTTTGAATGATTGATTGCTTGGATTAATGTTTGATTTGATTGATTAGTTGATCGATAACTTGATTTGAACAAGTTGGTCGAAGATGATTCAAAAGCTAAGTGGAAAGGCTCTTGAATAAGGAAAGCTGCTAGTGGCATATGAAGCGAATGTTGAAGCTCATATGGATAGATTTGATGATGATGTTGAGATGGGACTTTGCCATGATGCGATGAGGCAAACCATGATGTTGAGATGGGACTTTGCTATGATGCGATGAAGCAAAGTATGATGTGAGAAAGCCTTGGTTTAATCCGGACGGGATCATCCCAAGCATGTTGATAACTCGGTGATGCGATTCGAGTTGGTTGATAATGGTTAGCTTGAGAGGCGCTTGAGCTAGTATGGGAATAGTCGTCGAGGAGGATGACTAGAAGGCTGAGATTTTATCGTTATTGAAGGTTCTAGCATGCTCAAAGCAAGAGTACGTTGGAACGGGCTGCGACGACGTTCCAGGCACGGGCTGCGACGACGTGCTAGTACTTTGGGTAGTTGCGAAAATTCCTAGGCACGGGCTGCGACGACGTGCGGAGTTATGTCTAGAACCGGGGTTACCATTAGCCCTTGACAGGCGGTCATTCAACTAACGGTGATATCGAGGCAATGCTAACAGTGATAGCCAGAGTCATGGATGTTTGGTTGTATCATCACTCGGCCTCAAGAGAGGTGTTTTCTGGGTGCTTATCTGATCTTGGTTTAGGCCTTGGGGGTTTATATTTGGAAAACATCGACCTTGACTCGAGTGATAATTACTTTACTTTAAATGTCTGCTTTGTTATGCTTGTTTCTGCCTAGTGGGTCTGGGGGCTATCACTGTAGAATGAGGTTGAGTGGGATGGTTGAGTTCCTATTCCTTTTATCCTTTATGCTCTTTTGGTATGTTTGATAGTTAATTTACTTCTCACTAAGACTGTTGTCTGACTCAAGGTTTTATGTACAACTCTTATTACCTTGGGCTGTTCATCCATGTTGGGATGGGCAGACTAGGTAGCAAGTGACAGGTGTTGTTCTTGGCTACCAACGCTGTTGATGACGAAGACGAGCTGGAGGCTAGCATATTAGTTTTCTTACTATATGTACTGGATGTTCCGCTGCTTGTATATGTTTTGAGTGTTATGTAGTGAGGCTTGATGTATTGATTGTTCAGATGCTTGTATCAAACCTTTATGAAGTCTATATGATGATATTCTGTTATGAGCTTCACTATATACATATATTTCTCTATTGTATTTTGTCCATGCGCTGTGAGTTGTACGATAGAGATTCCGCTGTTTAATCTTACCCCGACTATCGTCCATGGTTGCCTGGCACACCTTTCAGCGCACCTTTCCCTTGTTTTGTGCGGGAGTCATGGGCGGTCGTCACACCATGTTGTCGTGGTCAGGAACTTTCGTGTTAAAGCTGGGTAATGTTCTTTGTTGAGTTAAAAATTTCCATTTCGTTTCAATTCATATTTTGTATTGAATGCATATGTTTCTATGGTCTTGTTTATTTGTTGAATACAAGATCATTATCAAGGCTCCCCATTCATTCAATTCAAATCGTGTTGTCGTGCTTCTGAAATCGCTCTTGTGTTTGTTGTTTTGGTCTCTAGCTTTGAAAAGGTGAGTCTTTCTCACTCTGACATTTATACTTATGAAAAGTGAATTAATGACAAGTGTTTAGTAATGTAAAATGTTTATGCAAGTTAATGATGATCATATGATATGCTATGCCATGTTATTACCATGTTATTACCATGTTAAAACTGTTAATTTTCACCTGACATCTGATATATGACTGTATATTGTGATATTGACCTTGTTTAAATTATTCTGTATATGATCACACTGCAAGTTCCCTGTTAGAATAAAATCATTATGGGCTGAAATAATAGGCCTAAATGGTTTTAAATTATTCATTTTGAATTGGGATTACGGGTTTGAAATGATAGAACCCGGATTTGTTACTTTTAACTGCGGATTGAAATGATACATGTCCGTATCACTTTACCTAGCGTAGAAAACTATATACAGACCCGTGGTTATTCTATAAAGTGTTTTGAATATTTTTAAGTATTTTAAAAATATAAATATATGAAATTTGATTTAAATAGATTTTGAAAGGTTTTTAAATAAATAAAATATGATTTTTCTATGTGTTTAGAATGTAATTTATGAATTGTTTAACTGGATTTTTGAAATATAACTTATGTTTGAAATTGGGAATTTTGACTAAAAATGATATTTAAGTTATATGAATAAAATAAAATGGACTTTAATTATATTTGGAAAATGTTAAATATGATAAATTGATTTATATTTGAATTTAAGTGATTTATTAAAGAATTATTGATTTTTCAATAAATTTAAGTGGTTGAATAAATGACTGTTGAAAGTGAAAATTTAATATAGGACTTGACTTGAAAATGTGAATTTGGTTTTTATTAAAGGGTTAAGTAAATTAAATAAAAAAATTGGAAATTTGGTTTAATTTGAGAAAATGAAAATAAAATATAAGTGTTAAGTTTATTTGTGGAAATGTAAAGAATTGGAAGCTTTTACCCTTAAATGTATTAAGTAAATTGTTGAAAATTTGATTAAATTATAAGAAATTATTGTATAAAAATAATATGTCAAATGATATGTTAATGAACATTTTTAAATGTTAAAAGATGATTTTTAAAATGTTTATTTGTTTTAAATCGAAGTTATTTAATTGTTGGAAATACACTAAAACTTGGAACTAACTTTTAATAGTATTCAGAAATGCTATAGTTTCTGAATTGAACTAAAATTGTGTAAAAAGAGCTATTACAGCATTTCTGAAATGCTGTAGTTGCTGTAATCGAACTTATAGACTAATATTGAACTCAGGTCTATTATAGCATTCTCTGGGAATGTTATAGTGGTCTGCAGTCTTTGCTGAAATTTAATAAAACCTTTGTTTTGAAATCTGAACTACCGCAGCACTTCTGAAATGCTGTCTTTTCTGTTTTGAAATATAATTTAACTAAAAAATGAGTTTTAACAGCAGTTTTAAATGCTGTCCTTGCTGAATTAAAGTGTCTTTAAGCATAACTTATAATAGCTTTTCCTATATGCTGTGAAATGCTGAAATTGTAATAATTATGGTTTTTGACTTAGTAAACGAACTCAGAATGATTTGAAACTTTGGAAATTTAATACTGGATTTGAAAGTATAATAACTACACTTTTAAAATGATTTTTAATTGAATTAAATCGATGGAATATAAATTATTTAAAGGTGAATTGAGATGATAATAAATGAATGTTATCTTTGAATTTAAAGATGCTAAGATATGATATATTGAAATGATTCGAAGATGAAGTTTTGAAAGTTATGATATTTTGAAATTAAAACGATTTGAAAAATGAAGTTTGAAAGATGTGATGTTTATGTATTAAAAATGATTTGAAATGACTTGATAAATATTTTGATAAATATTTGAATTTGAAAGATATGGTATGTTGATATATTGAAATGGTTTAGAATGATTTAATCTTTATTTTGATAAAGATTTGGATTGAAAGGATATTTTATTTTGAAGTATAAAAATGTTATTGTTTTAAAGTTATAACCACGGGTTATAATAACGATTGGTTGTTAAAGAGACCGGGATCGGATATTGTCTTATAGCCGGCCAATACCGAAAACCACTTTAACAACTGTGTACGCGGTGGAGATTCCAGAATGAAGTAGGATGGTGGCGACGTCTCGAGGTATATATTACGTGGACCCAACTGCCGTGAGTTGGCATATATGACTAAAACAGGAGCTATACCGGGCTACACAAAGGGTCGCACCCTTTCATCTAACATGCTTCATCGGAAACTATTCTACTACTTTTGTGATTCGATTTGGTGGCGCCACTTTGATTCGGGGGTATTGTTCGAGGTGGGCGGAAGCTGCTGGCTTGCCGTCACCACCGGTCCGGGAGTGCAAACGGCGTGTCCACCCTGGCATTTCCTTGCGTGCCGTGTCATATCCTTATATCGATCCCACTACGATTTTGGTTTTAAAGATCCGACCGCGTTAAGGTTCACCATCCCCTTAACGCTATTTTCTATATGATTATACTTTACTGATAAGACACTACTGTATATAACGTATATTACTACATAGTAAATAGTTTAACGGATCCTTAGAGGATGGGCGATCCCAAGCATCCTTTAAGTTACTGATGCATTTTGTTACTGTTCACTTGAGTTGATTTACAGTTTACAAGTATTTATGTCCTGACTCGAGTGTTTTGTGTTTTGCTTTACGCTCGGGTCAGATTGATTGAGTTAGCATTCAAGATTCACCTTCGAAGTTGGAGCTTCCTTGAATATCCAGCCATCTATTTTGTTTCAGTATCCAGTGTTTCGGTGATGTATCTTGTTACTCTTCTATTGTATCTCTTTTAACTCTGATGTATCTTATTTTTTTATATAGTAGCTTCATGACTACTATCTCTTTTTACTTCCGCTGCATTATTATATACTCTGTGTCTGTGATCTGTGATTACTATTTACTGTATATTCTGAGATTTGCCAAAAAATTTATTTACAACGCAGTATGTTGAGCAATTCAATTCCGGCATGAGTGACTACCTACACACTTATAATGGATGCCAATGGTTGAAAATACTGGGTCGTTACAAGAATCTAAATATAAGATTTGATTTTATTTATTTATTTTGAATTTATTTAATTAATATAAAAATAGTCATTTTGGTCACGGACTCGGATTTCAATGAAACTAGTTTCATCGGATCCGTAACAGTGAATTATTGTAGGGTTTCAAGTTTCGTATCGATCGGACTTGTCGTTTGATCGTTCAGAGTTATCTCTTGAGCGGTTGTTAAGAAACCACTCCGATATCTCTTGAGCGGTGGTGAAGAAACCACTCCGATATCTCTTGAGCGGTGGTGAAGAAACCACTCCGAAAGCAATACTAAAGGTAACCGACAACCCCAAATATCTTTCGAGTCGGGGCAAAGGACCAACTCCAAAAGCGATATTTAAAGGAAACAAGCCAGAGGAGACAGTCCGAAGACACTATCCCAAAGGCAGCATGTGTCACAAACTCCCAGAGAGGAATCTGAAAAGTGGTAACGTGAGTCCCATAACCACCCGTTCGCACTAAACGGTTTACTATCCGTCAGTTTATTTCACATTCAAAGCAGTACAAATTTACCTCATATCATCGGTAAACTAAACCCGAAGGTCAAAACGATCAATCGAATAGGTCGAGGACTAATCGGAAAGATAAACGCACAGATTCATGGTCCGTGTTTTGCCCAACCATTTAATCACCCTTCCACTTCGCTCGACGTGCGAAAGTGTGTGTTTTAAATAGAATTTATAAATTGGAGAAATGAGCTTTTAAATGCGATTCGAGAGATTATTTTATAAAAACCCGTGGATGAAGTCAAGAGTAAGTTACCAAAGCCAAATATGCAATAACAACCAATAAAAAGCAACTTGAATCAAAATAAAATCCGGAAAACACATCAAAATATGCAAAATAGGCAAAACAGGCAGAATAGAGCAGGTCGGTCGACCGGACTGCAGGGCTCGGTCAGCCGGCCAGATGCAGAAACCCAATTCTGGCTCGGGGCAGCAGGTCGGTCGACCGAAGCCTGCACTCGGTCGGCCGAACCTGGTGATTTTGCACTTCCTGCCCTATTTCAATGAAATGAAAATTCTTTCCAAATCCAAAACAACGGCACATGCACAATTGTTAGGAATTCATACCCAACACCCATGAAATCAAGAGAAGTAGATGTGAGTTCAAAACTCACCTTTTTACACAAAACAAAGAAGATGAAGAAGCACAAATGTAAGGAATCAACCAACTACACTCCACTTCAACACTACAAGCTTCAACCTAGAATCCAAGCAAGTATTTCCTTAGTTAAGGTTAGGAATTTACTGAAATTGAAGAGGAAAAGAGATGGAGAAGATGGAGATGAACTTACCAATGGATTCTCTTTGATTTTGGAGCAAGAAATCAAGTTGGAAGTTGAAACTAGGGCTTGCAAATTTCTATTTCTCTTTCCCTTCCACCATTTTCAGTTCTAAGCCTAAGTTTTAAGAAATGAATAAGTGAATGAGAGGAGTGGCTAAGCTAGAGTATTAGTTAAGCTAGTGGGCTGAACCCAAACCCAAACCCAATAGAAAAAGTAGCCGAAATTTCACAAACTCCAAACATATCAAAGATTATACTCAAAAAGATCGCAAACGCCATTTTGGAACCAATGGAGGTAGTTTCGGGCTCCAATTCGGCCATTTGCAAAAAGTAACATTTCGGACCAAATCCGACTAACGACGCTATATTTAAATTAAACATTTCAATATAAAATCGTTAAATATGCGGGTTGTTACAGATCTCCCCTCCTTACAAAATTGCATCCCCGCAATTTCTAGAGACAATATTTGTAACAACTATATACATACGACATCAAAAGAAAAAGGAAATAAGCTAGAGATGAAAAGACATACTCACCGGTTTCAAGCTAAGAAAGAAACCCCGGATAAAATTGCTCGATATACTCTCTGGTTTCCCAAGTACAGTCATTAGGATTAACGGACCATTGAACTTTAACGAGCGGCACGTCCTTGTTCCGAAGGTGTCCAACCTCCGTGTCAAGCACGCGAATAGGTTGCTGTACAATAGATAAGTCCGGTGAGATCTCAAGCTCTTGCAAATTAGGAGAAGTAATAACAGAATCCGACTCCCGAAGACACTTCCGAAGTTGCGAGACGTGAAACACGTCATGAATGCCAGATAGATGAGCTGGAAGTGAAACTCTATAAGCCATAGGGCCAATACGTTCAGTGATAGAAAATGGTCCTATAAAGCGAGGAGCCAATTTCTCAGTCGTACTGAAACGCATAACCCTCTTCAAAGGAGAAACACGAATAAAAACAAGATCGCCGATCGAGAACTCGAGAGGCTTCCTACGGTTGTCCGCGTAGGATTTCTGGCGACTCTGTGCCTCTTTCATTCTCAACCGAATAAGATCAATCCTCTCGGAAGAATCACGAACAAAATATAGACAAAGAATAAGCTTCTCTCCAGATTCCAACCAACATGAAGGTGATCGACATGGCCTTCCGTATAAGGCTTCGAAAGGAGCCATACCGATACTAGACTGAAAACTATTGTTGTAGGAGAATTCTACAAGAGGTAGGTGATCCTCCCAACTACCATCGAAATCAAAGATACAAATACGGAGAAGATCTTCCAAGATACGATTTACTTGTTTAGTCTGTCCGTCAGACTGCGGATGATAAGCTGTAGAAAAATTAAGCTTTGTTCCCAAAGCTTGCTGAAGACTCTTCCAAAAATGACTCGTGAATAAAGGATCACAATCACTCACAATAGAACTAGGAACACCGTGAAGTCTCACGATTTCCTTGACATACAACTTAGCCAAATGCGAAGCAGTCCTATTAGACTTAGTAGGGACAAAATGAGCAGACTTAGTGAGGCGATCAACAATAACCCAAATACTAGAATGACCCGACCTCGAACGAGGTAGGCCGTCAATGAAATCCATAGAAATTTGATCCCACTTCCACAATGGAATCTCAAGAGGTTGAAGAAGACCCGAAGGACGCTGATGCTCGGCCTTAAAACGCTGACAAGTTATGCAATTGCTCACGTAACTCGCCACATCGCGATTCATGCCTTCCCAATAATAAAGACGACGCATATCGGCATACATCTTGCTACTACCGGGATGAATAGTATACTTAGAACGATGGCAATCATCAAGAATGTCATGTCTAAGTGCAAAATCAGAAGGCACAAAGAGACGGTTCTTCTTACGAAGACATCCATGAGAATCAATGCTGAAATCCCGCAACGCCTCATCACAAGATCCAGACTCACAAAGCTGAATAAGATACAACAATTCAGGATTACGCCGTTGAGCATCGGCAATACGATCTAACAAAATAGGTCGAGCTCCCAAACTAAATAATAGGATCGGAGAATCAGAAGATGAACCTCGATCACGAATTTCACAAAAAGATAGAGTCTCAAGAACATTCCATTCGGCAAGCATCATAGAAATAACAGCCGAATGTTTGCGACTAAGCGCATCTGCAACACGATTACCCTTACCAGGGGTATACTGGATATCAAAGTCATAAGAAGCAAGAAACTCGAGCCAACGCTGTTGTCTCATATTGAGTTCCTTCTGAGTGAACAAATACTTCAAAGATTTATGATCGGTATAGAGAATGAAGCGCTCGCCCAATAAATAATGTCGCCAAATCTTCAAGGCAAAGACAATGGCGGCAACTCAAGGTCATGAGTGGCATAGCGAACTTCATTCGGACGCGGTTGCCTAGAAGAATAAGCAACCACCCGATCTCTCTGCATAAGCACAGCACCGAGACCACTACCACAAGCATCGGTGTAGACAACAAGATCATGATTCCCTTCGTGAACCACAAGAATAGGAGCATTAGTGAGAAGTTCTTTCAATGCCTGAAAGGAAGCTTCACACTTGTCGGACCAAATAAAACGAATGCCTTTCCGGGTAAGGCAGGTGAGAGGAAGCACAATACGGGAAAAATTCTTAATGAACCGACGGTAATACCCCGCCAATCCAAGAAAACTACGAATCTCAAGAACATTCTCAGGCCTCTTCCAATTCTGAATGGCTTCGACCTTTGAGGGATCGACAGAAATGCCATCGGAAGATACAACATGGCCTAAGAACTTAACCTTATTCTCCCAAAAGTGGCATTTGGAGAATTTGGCTTTAAGCTGATGATGACGGAGAGTACTCAAGACAATTCTCAAGTGATTAGCATGCTCAGCTTCAGACTTAGAATAAATAAGGATATCATCAATGAAGACAAGCACGAACCTATCGAGATATTCCCTGAATACCCGATTCATAAGATCAAAAAAGAAAGCAGGAGCGTTCGTCAAACCGAACGGCATAACGAGCCACTCAAAAGAACCATATCGAGTGCGGAAAGCGGTAAGAGGTATGCTATCCTCCGCAACTCGTAACTGATGAAAACCCGTGGCAAGGTCAAGCTGAGAAAAGACCTTAGCACCACTCAATAGATCGAACATATCATCGATCCTAGGCAATGGATACCTATTCCTAATGGTCAACTCGTTAAGCTTGCGATAATCAATGCAAAGCCTAAGAGTTCCATCAGACTTCTTCACGAAAATGACCACGGATCCCCACGGAGAAAAACTGGACTGAATCAACTGCTTGGACTTGAGCTCTAAAAGTTGCTTCTTGAGTTCCTCATTTTCCTTTGTAGACATCCTCGTGGGAGGACGACTAACTGGTTGCGCGCCTGGAATGAGATCAATGCGGAACTTAATTTCCCGTTTGGGTGGCAAACCCGATACAGGCTCAAAAACATCTGAAAAGTCACAAGCAATAGGAATACGAGATATATCATCATCATCTCGCGAATCAAGAGAATATAAAGCCATCTCGGAATTATCCACATCCCGAAGAACAAGAGATAACTGAGAAGGCGACTCAGGATGACAAAAATATAAAATTCTCTCGGAACAAATAATCCTGGCATCGTACATCACTGGCCAGTCCATACCAAAAATCATACCAAAACCCAAATGAGAAATAACGTGCAGATTCGCACGGAAAGAAAAGCCACATAAAACAATCTCAACATTATCACAAAGCAAACTAAGGGTCGCGGATCCCCTAATAGGATTCGCAATCCTTAAAGAAGTAACCATACAAGAAACATCCAAAGATAAATCATCAACGAGCTTTTTCGATACAAAAGAATGTGAAGCACCCGTATCGAAAAGAACTAGTATACTATGGTCATGAAATAGAATAAAACCTTCCAAAATAGATGGAGAGATACCTTTGGATTGAGAAGGACCTCCAGAAGCATTCACTACATTTAACTTGCCAGATGAAGAATTATTCGAAGCAATGGGGCAAGTGGAACTACGATGACCTTCCCTCTTGCAGTAACGGCAGAAGAGAGGCTTAGGACAAGCTCGAATAATATGATCTGGAGAACCACAATTAAAACATTTTCGAACGAAAGGAGTTCCGGAAGACTGAGGCTGAGAACTAGGACCACCAGTCTTCTTTTTCTTAGAAGGAAAAGGCTTCTTCTGAATTGGAAACAGCCTCTTATTGGGGTTCTTGGAAACCTCAACATCCTCACCACTATCACACTCCTTCTCGACAGCTTCGAGATGAAGTGCCGAATCAACCAATTCCTCGAAAGAAAGCTTAAGCTGGAGCAACAAAGACTTCTTAAGATATTTCTTAAGACCAGAAACAAACTTCAAATTCTTCTTGTAAGAAGTGCTGATAAATTCAAGACCATACTGAGATAAGGCCTCAAAAGGTGTGACATATGCAGAAACAGAAGATTTCCCTTGCTTCAACTCAAGGAAGCGACGGGTCAATAAAACTTTTTCAGATTCAGGAACGAACTTGAGTACAAATCATCCCCGAAACTGAGTCCAAGAAAGAGTAGACTCATCGATCTCAGCTACAAGAAGCTCATACCAATCAAGAGCACGCTCTTGTAATAAACTAGAAGTCACAAGAACTCTATCATGGTCAGAAAGATCCATGCGAGAAAAGATACATTCGCACGTGCGAAGCCAAGCTTGGACTTCAAGAACGGATTCAGAGCCTTTAAACGGCTTTCCTCCAAGATGAGCAAAATCACTACACTGACGTGCAAAAGCAGACTTGCGAGGTGGAGACACTCGAGGGGGAACGGGAGGCTGAGTGCTCCTAAACAACTCCAAAAACTGATCGGCAGACATATATACTCCATCCGGATGTGAGCCACTAGATTACCCAGCATCCGAACGTCGACCTCTGCCTCTTCCAGACATAAGATGAAAGTCAAGATAAGGAAAAGATTATTCACAAGGTAGATATTTCAATATGGGATACTACGGAATAATCATAGACGTATTCCCAAACTCTATCTAACCTTGATGGAATAAAGAGACACGATGATTCAAAGATTTGTATCACTTGTACACTTTGATGTACCATAATATGTGCATCTATTCTGTGTTTATCATATTTTGTTCTGAACTCAGCTCTGATACCACGCTGTGACGCCCCACTCCGAGAGCCTCATTAACAAAGAGTATTACATAGATAATACTGTCGGCTAACGCGGACAATAGAGTATAATGGAAGCGACCATGTGTAATCTTACCTTAACTATTCACTAAATACGTCGAAAAGTAGAAACATTAAAATTCGACCTATCCAATAAATACTTAAAGCAAAACTACAATGGCTATAGGATCTATCAGAAGAAAATATAACAACTCAAATGTAATATACATCACAGAACAGTAAATCATCATATACCCATATACTGATACATTTCAGAGTATACAAAATAATACAAGTCAAGTGGTATAGCAAACCACAATATACAGACGAGTTCCAGATGCATACATATCAGAGCTACTACAAAATGAGACTACACAAAAAGTTATGACAAAAAGAAGCTAGCAGAGTAGTCCATGCGGAAGCAAAATAGGCTAAGTCCCAAAAGCACCTAACCTGAAACATCTCGGTCTGACCCGAGTATAAAATACACGGGTCAGTCTAGATAACAAATCAGTTAGATAAACTGAACAACAATAAACCTGCAAGGTTACAAAGCATAATAGATATCTCTAAAAGAGATAACACAATCATCTAACGAAAGATTTATCATATGGATCAAGCCTCATATCATCGGCAACATATAGAAACAATGGATAAGAATATCCCAAAGCAAGTCCTACAGGCAAACAACAATTACCGATAAATACGAGTTCCACAAGGTAAACGCTATATTTCGTGTGGCTCCAAAGAACCAATACAGAAAAGCAATACCTAGGGAATATACATATAAATGAAGCATCATGAGCGGTGGTGAGTAAACCACTCCGTTATCTCTTGAGTGGTGGTGAAGAAACCACTCTGATATCTCTTGAGCGGTGGTGAAGAAACCACTCCGATATCTCTTGAGCGGTGGTGAAGAAACCACTCCGAAAGCAATACTAAAGGTAACCGACAACCCCAAATATCTTTCGAGTCGGGGCAAAGGACCAACTCCAAAAGCGATATTTAAGGGAAACAAGCCAGAGGAGACAGTCCGAAGACACTATCCCAAAGGCAGCATGTGTCACAAACTCCCAGAGAGGAATCCGAAAAGTGGTAACGTGAGTCCCATAACCACCCGTTCGCACTATACGGTTTACTATCCGTTAGTTTATTTCACACTCAAAGCAGTACAAATTTACCTCATATCATCGGTAAACTGAACCCTAAGGTCAAAACGATCAATCGAATAGGTCGAGGACTAATCGGAAAGATAAACGCACAGATTCATGGTCCGTGTTTTGCCCAACCATTTAATCACCCTTCCACTTCGCTCGACGTGCGAAAGTGTGTGTTTTAAATAGAATTTATAAATTGGAGAAACGAGCTTTTAAATGCGATTCGAGAGATTATTTTATAAAAACCCGTGGATGAAGTCAAGAGTAAGTTATCAAAGCCAAATATGCAATAACAACCACTAAAAAGCAACTTGAATCAATAAAATCCGGAAAACACATCAAAATATGCAAAATAGGCAAAACAGGCAGAACAGAGCAGGTCGGTCGACCGGACTGCAGGGCTCGGTCGGCCGGCCAGATGCAGAAACCCAATTTTGGCTCGGGGCAGCAGGTCGGTCGACCGAAGCCTGCACTCGGTCGGCCGAACCTGGTGATTTTGCACTTCCTGCCCTATTTCAATGAAATGCAAATTCTTTCCAAATCCAAAACAACGGCACATGCACAATTGTTAGGAATTCATATCCAACACCCATGAAATCAAGAGAAGTAGATGTGAGTTCAAAACTCACCTTTTTACACAAAACAAAGAAGATGAAGAAGCACAAATGCAAGGAATCAACCAACTACACTCCACTTCAACACTACAAGCTTCAACCTAGAATCAAAGCAAGTATTTCCTAAGTTAAGGTTAGGAATTTACTGAAATTGAAGAGGAGAAGAGATGGAGAAGATGGAGATGAACTTACCAATGGATTCTCTTTGATTTTGGAGCAAGAAATCAAGTTGGAAGTTGAAACTAGGGCTTGCAAATTTCTATTTCTCTTTCCCTTCCACCATTTTTAGTTCTAAGCCTAAGTTTTAAGAAATGAATAAGTGAATGAGAGGAGTGGCTAAGCTAGAGTATTAGTTAAGCTAGTGGGCTGAACCCAAACCCAATAGAAAAAGTAGCCGAAATTTCACAAACTCCAAACATATCAAAGATTATACTCAAAAAGAATGCAAACGCCATTTTGGAACCAATGGAGGTAGTTTCGGGCTCCAATTCGGCCATTTGCAAAAAGTAACATTTCAGACCAAATCCGACTAACGACGCTATATTTAAATTAAACATTTAAATGTAAAATCGTTAAATATACGAGTTGTTACAGGTAAGTAATTAGAATTTAATTCTATAAAATTTGGAACTGAATATATGTAAATAATTTTGTAGGAATAAGTTAATTTACAATTTATTTGTGCATACCCGATTTAATTGAAGTAACAGAAGGACAAGATCTTGATTTGCCTAGGTATGTATATATTGATAAACTATAACTAAGTAGGAAGTTTGGTAGTAAATAGGAAATAAGATGACAAAGGCAACTAGTAAATTTATAAATGAATTCATAATAATAAGTAGTAATTAATGCATAAATATATTTGGCATTTGGGATAATTACAAAGTTTTACCCATTCTTCTAATTTACTTAATTGAATCTAAATCTATGGCAACATTGTAGTTATTGATGTTGTAAGTGAATTTGAATATAAAAGGGTAACATTTTTTTTTGTAACCATTTATTTAGTATATTAAGTTAAAAATGGCAATCGATTGAAATAAATCTAAATTAATTATTTTGTTTTGTTAATGTGTTCTAGTTAATAAAGGGGAATTTATAAGAAATGAAGCATGCACTAATGAAATGTATTATAATTCAAATGTTATTTATACCCATAAAATGTCTATTTACTGAATAGAAAGATTTTTAAATCAATAAACGGATTTATTAAGGTTCCAATTTATAATTTATAACATTTAATGTAGACTCAATTACAATTAATTGATTTAGATTGTGCAGTAGCATAGATTTGGTTTGTGATTGAAGAGGGTTAACTTTATAAGATGAAATTTATGCTAATTCTTTTTATAATAGGACCATTGGTTGGTTTAAAGTATAGAAAACATGATTTATAAAATTTAATTAGAGTATCAAATTCAACAATTGCATTTATTGCATAATAAAATGGAATTTAACGGTTAAATATTACGTTATTGAAATTAAAATGGACTTTGAGGATAATAATGTGAAATCATGAACCAATGTTAGTGGCATCCTTATTTTGGATAAAAGGCGAGAATATAAAAGTTGAAAATCTAATAAATGGGTTTTGAGGATTTAATTTATAATTCCTAAATATAAGGAAGTGGAGAAATTAACACGGCAATTGATAGACTTATCAACTTTTAATTCACATCTAAACTTGTTAGATCATTGAAATTGATTTAGAAATATATAAGCGGTAAAATTTGGTCAATTTTTGAATTTAAATATAGAATTTGATTTTTATAATTTATTTAATTAATATAAAAATAGCCATGTTGGCCACGGACTCGGATTTCGACGAAACCAGTTTCATCGGATCCGTATCGGTGAATTATTGTAGGGTTTCGGGTTTCGTATTGATCGGACCTGTCATTTGATCGTACGGACGCGAAACCCCTTGAAATCGATTTAATTAAAAATTAATTTGAAATCAATTTGGAAATTTTGTTTTCTGCATAACTTCTTCATACGATCAAATTTGGACATGAAACTTTTTCCATCGCGTTCAGAATATTTTAAAATACCTATTTGGATATATGGGTTTAATAAATTTCGTTCCGGGGTTAGAACGGGCTTTTTGGGCCAACTACCGTTTAGCACGTTCGTAACTCATGCCCACCTAGCCTTCTATAATTTGTCTATATATATGCTGTGATAAACCCTAGCCTCCGTCTTCTATCATTGTCTGTACGTTCATTTTCTTCATCTCTTTCTCTTCCTCAATGGTTGCAAAAACCTAGATCTATCTACAGTTTAAAAATCAAAAGTCAAAATTTAAAGTTCTCAGAAAAATCCAAAAAAAATTATATGTCGAAGATATCATCGATACGAATCAGCGTCTGTCGTCTGTTTTCTGATATAAGGCAGAATTCATCGGGGATTTGCGGTCAAATGTCGATTTTTCCGAAACCCTAAGGCAAATTGGGGTTTTTGATTTTTGCGTCAATCGACAAAATCAACTTATGGGTTTCGAAGAGGGGGTCGTGTGTAATCTACTGGTGGTGGTCGCATAGCATATAGCAGCCAGAGGTGGTCGAAATTGGTTGATCTAGGATTTGAAGCTACGACGGCCGGCGATGCCATATGCGATCGCGTGGGCCTGGGGAGGTGCGGCCGGCGTTGTAGAGTACGGCGGCGGCAGTGGTTTGGTCGTTGATGACCCCTAGGCGCGGCGAAGCTCGGTCAAAGCTCGGTTGGGGGAGTTGACTTCTGGGTTGCGTGCGTGTTTCACGCGTTCAGGTTTCTGGGAAAAGGAGGAAGATGCCTTGATGACGTGGCTTTCTTAATAGGGTTAGTTTTATTTTTATTTATTTTGTTTTCAAATTGTTTTAACTCGCAACTTTCACATACGACATCCGATTCACGCGAAATTTCTTTTGTTAGGATCATAATAAAATTCCGGATCCGTTGACGCTGGTTTGGACAGATTCGGAGACCGTAAAAATTTTGAGTTTAAATTGAATTTAAATTCGATTTAAATTCAAAAGGTGAGTGTTTTAACCCACTCACAACTTCTAAAAGTTTTTATGTTTGTTAAATTTATTTTAGATATGAGTAGAGATTTATTTATGACGTTTGGCATGTTTTGTTCATCATATCTGTTAAATCGCATTTATTTAATATAACTGTTCATTAAATTTTATTACTGCATATAGATTGACAGTTATAGTTATTTATTTGCAGATAAACTGTTAGTTAATAGTTATTAAATTTATTTTTGGATATAACTGCCAGTTATTACCTGATATATATTATCAGATATATGTTGATATTGAATTATTATTGGATGATGATTGTGATTTGGATGATGGATGATGTTGATGAATGGATGTTTTATTTTATATCATTAAACTGCAAGTTATCATGCATTTTTCGTTTCATTCGGGATTGTGGTTTGAAATGATATACAACCGCAAAATTTTATTTTTAAATTGCGGATTGAAATGATAAATATCCGTATCACTTGACCATAGGATAGAAAATTATATACAGGCACCGTGGTCTATATATAAATTATTTTAAAGTGATTTCTATGGTTTGGATGGGATACGGTTTATAAAATTTGATTTTGATATTTTATAAAATATTATTCTTCGATATATATACATATGAAGTTAAAAATTTGAAAATTAGGTTGTGTATAAACCTGTTGAATGAAAATGAAAAATTGAGAAAATGGAATTTGGAAATTTATCTTATATGTTTAAGTTTGGAAATTTTAAGGTATGATATTTATAATTGGATTTTCCAAGATGAATTAAAAATGAAAATTCTAGTATAAAGTAAATTTGAGAAAATATTTAATTGCTAGAAATTGGAGTTCTATTTATGGAATTTTTATGAATATTCAAGACTAAATAATAGAATATTAATTGTTGAAAGAAGAAAATCCAACTTTAGTTTTGAAATATTAATACTCTAAATGGATATATATATATATATATATATATATATATATATATAGAAATTGAAGGGGTTTTTGGGAACTTGAACTGATATTTAAATTATCTTTTAAACTTTAAATAAAGAAATATATTTGAAAAGCCATGGAAATTATTTTTCTTTACAAAGTAACTTTAAAGTTAAACCATTTATTTTACATTCGTTGAATATCCAAACCATTCAAGTTTTAGAAGTTATGGTTTTAAAATTTTGAATTTCTAAATATTATGCTTTGAAAGTATATTTCAAATATTTGGTTTTTAGATATTTTAAATTTTAAACCAGCATGATTTTGGAAAAGAATTATATTTGAGATAAAATGATATCATATTGTTTTGGGTTTAAATTGATATCGTATTCATAGTTTTGAAATGGAAATTTTTATTCTGGTTTTTAAGTATAAACTATTTTTAAATGACCGCGGTGTTATAATAACGATTGGTTGGCAAAGAGACCGGGATCGGATATGGACATACTCTCTGTCGATACCGAAAACCACTTTGACTAACCGTGTATGCGGTGGAGATTCCAAAATGAAGTAGGTTGGTGGCGGCGTTTCCTGTAAGGTAAATACGTGGACCCGACTCCCGTGAGTTGGCATAAGGTGGCTAAAACATGAGCGATTCTCGGGCCAATGAGGTCATTCCTCTGATCGGACACTCCTCTTCGATATTATACTTTGACTTTGGATTGATTCAGTGTCCACTTCTATTTTTGATTTTGGGGGAGTTTGTTCGAGGTGGGCGGTAACTGCGGCTACGCGTTTCCACCAGCCCGGATAGCAATTGGTATATCTACCCTGGCATTGCCTAGTTGTGCCGTGTCACCTACCCTAGCGCGCCTTATACGATTTTGATTTTGTACCATACCTATGGAGTGCCCTCTGACGACGCCCATTACGGAGGAGATTACGGTACTGTATAGACTATGGGAATATATTCTGTGTTAAGGGTATATGGGTAACCCCTTAACGCTATTAAAAAGTAAGTTTATTTTATGAATACACACTACTATAGTAGCGTAATATACTACATAGTAAATAGTTTAACGGATCCTTAAGAGATGTAAATCCCGAACATCTTTTGAGTTATTGTACTCGTATTTATTCCGTTGATTTAACTTACATAAGATCTTTTAGTTCTGACTCGAGTGTTTTGTCTTTTCAATTCGCTCGGGTCTGTCCGAGCGTTTCAGGATTTGAGTTTTAGCTCTGGAGGACGAAGACGAAGATTTGTAGTATTACTATCTACTATTTTATTCCACTACACTGTATTCCGCTGCATTGATATTATTGGTATGTGAAATCTGATATTTAATTGTATAAAGAAGAATCAAATGTTTTGTAAACAGTTTTATAAACTGTATATTTTATTATTATATTTTATCCTTCCGCTGTGAGATTCTATTTTGTTTTTTTTTCTTCTCTGTTTTCTTATTTACCCCATAAAAATCCTCCCTTCCGTATGGTTTGAATCGACATGTGTGTCCGTTTAAATCGTGCGAAAAGGCGGGACGTTACAGAAATCCAAAGGTGAGTTTCAAATGCTATATCACTCAGTCTGACTCGAGTGTAAAGCAAAACACAAAACACTCGAGTCAGGATTAATATTCTTATATCCATAAATCCAACTTAAGTGAAATATCAACTGAAATACAAGTAACTCAAAGGATGTTTGGGATAACCATCCTTTAAGGGTCTGTGGAACTATCTAAAATGAAGAAATAAATAATATAACACCATGGTCCTTTCAAATTTATTTATTATTCAAAACCAAAATATCATTTTCACTTCAGATATATCTATTTTCCAAAATAGTGTGTATATATATATTGAATAATTTATAAAGTAAAGTACTTATAATTTCTTCAAGTTTCACCGATCACCTCAAAATTCAACTCGACTTTCTCGTTCAAATTAATTCAATCTCAAATTTTCAATTTCCATCCAATTTAGTCTTTTAAATAACAAATTCAAATTATATCAATTTCAATACAGATCTGAATAACTATTTAAGTTCCTGTATTTTCAAAGCTTTAATATTCAACATTTCAAACTAAACCTAACAGTTTCATACAGATCTTGATTTAATCTTCATTATAATTTATTCTTGAAATATCCACTCAATATTATTTATATAGCCTTATACCACAATTCATTTTATTTGCCTTCAATTTCTTTAAACGCGAATATTCATTAAATCGCTAAAATCACAGTCATCTTATGAACTATATTTTAAGTTTTCAAATTCAATAAGTTTCGAATTGATTTACTCAAATAAAATTCTCAATTAATACCATTCCAATCAATTCAACTTTATCTTCCTTAACATATACAAATCATTCGAAATATATTTAAGATATAATAATTAAACATATTCTATTGATTAAATCAAACTTTATTAAATTAAAGTTTACTATTAAATCTACTTTACATCAAATATATTTATATATAAAATATTTCCAATAATAACTAAAACCTTATATTTCTTTCCTAAAACCATAGATGTTATTTTCAAAATATTTATATATGGACCAACGGCGCCTGTATATACTTCTATCATATGGTTAAGTGATACGGAAATTTATCATTTCAATCCGTAAGTAAATATATATACGGGTAGATATCCTTTCGACCCGTAATCCCAATTAAGTTCAAATGAAAATCGCTTGGGTTTATCATTTCAACCCATAACGATTTTCTCCTATTCTAAAGTCCATTCGGGTATGTATCATTTCAACCTATAGTGAATTCTATATTAACAGGGAACTTGCAGAGTGATAGCAGATAATAAAATAATAACAGGCATATATCATAAATAATTTAAATAAAATATAAACAACAGGATATGGTGTCATATCCCACAAGTGAACAGTTACAGAAAATAGCATATGAATAACAATTTAAATGACTACAGCATCATATTTCAATAGTCGTTTCAATTGAAATCAAATTTAATAAAATACAAGAACGTTAATCGTGAGTGATTGCTCACCTTTCGAGGCTAGAGAGATTTGAAATGGGTTATGGATCCAAGAACGAATTTCCAAAATGAACAAGATTGGCACGAATAGGACGAACAGAGCTGATAAATAGAGATCGATGAAAATAGATTAGAAACTGCTTGATGTAGACCGAAACAAAATATATAAAATCCCAAAATATTATTTGCTTAACTAATATTAGCTTTGAGACTCATTAAAATTATATACATACGTTTTCCAAAAATATAAATAGTTTAGAAACAACTATTGACCATACGTTCTGTATAATCAACATATATCCATTATACATTTAAACTAGACTATATTTAAATTATACTATGCATAGTAATGTAATATAGTGTACAGTACACTTATTACAATACACGTTAAGACTATAAATATAATATTTAACAATACATTTATAACAAAATATGTAACTGTAAAATTTCAGTTTTAATATAAACACAGAGAACAACCTTATATATTTATTAATATTCAGTTATATAAAAACTCTTGCTATATATTTATATTCAAAAGCTAATAACATAACTATACTGCAAACGTATATGTAGTTGAGAATATATAATACCTTTTTATACTTTCTTATGCACTTAATATACTCAACAACTAGTTATATATATAAGCGGTCATGCATTTTTATATGAAACAACAAGTATAAAATAACTTTTAAAACTTTATCATTATATATATAATTTATACACTGAACAGTTAAAATAACTTTTAAAACTTTTTTAAAAACTTTATCATTATAAAATAGATTTTAAAATATACATCATACGAATGGTTTTAACCCACACAAAAAATATATGCTTCCTTATACATATTATATATATCAAATTTATTTATTCTTATTATTATTACTTTTTTTATATATAAAAGAAAAGTGGTGCTTGAATAATATTTTCTCATTCTCCTAGAGCATAGGTGACTAACAAAACACGCATGGTCTGATATGTGATAGCATTTATTATCTATTTTTATAAAAGTGGTGCAAACATATTTACTCTATCTTAGAGTACAAGTGGAGAAAATGATTTTTTTCAAGGCCTTAGCCAAATGCATTTTTTCTCAAACCATAATAGTTATTAACGTTAAGATCTTGAACGAACAAAGCTGAGGAGAATATTTTTACTGATTTAAAACCTGAAGTAAAACAGCGATGCCACCTACATCCTTTTCCAACGTGTTTATAAATGATATAAGCAAGAATCTGTCTATACTGTGGAGGGTGCTCTTGATTATGGAGGAGGGTAGGTGTCATGTGGTGAAATAGTAGAGCCAAAACGTGTTTAGCATTTAAAGAAAAGCTTGCGTGCATCAAGGGAAAAATGGAAAGAAATTTAAAGATTTTGGAACGGTTAGCAATTTGTGGATCACGTTCCTATTAAATCAGAAGGCAAAAGGAAAGTGAATATAATTTGCATGTAAATGGCGAGGCACATTTTATATTTAAAGGGAGTAATTTGCGTTGACTGAGTGGAGGAAACGGTATGAAATAAATTGCATTTGGAATGATAGAGAAGTATGAAATGAATCGTATTTTATAATCAAACACGCGTTGATAACGGTGAAAGAAAAAGGCAAGAGGAAAGTTGATTTTGAACCGATTGGATTTTAAAGATTTTGTACCAATTTTAAACGAGAGGCAATTGAAAAGAGTAGATAAATTTCCACGTGAATCCAATGCAAACATTTTAAATTAATTGAATGGTTAGGGAATTTAATTCTTTCCCACTTAAAAAAATACGCCTACGGATAAAATTTAATTACTATCCAAGGTAAGAAAATGAGACATGATTAAAACTGACGTAAAAATATACGCCCAATTTATAACAAAGAAACGCTTTTAATTTGTACGTTTTCTTATGTAGTTAATACAGGTTTGATCAGAGAGGTAGCGTGATTTAAGGAGAAGAAAGAACGATAATAAATCAACTTGCGTTGAAATGGAAAGGAAATTAAACTAAAGCTGATTTTTAATGAGCAGTTATAGGCAAGAAATAAGATATTGATTAGAAAAAAGGCCACGATCTTGATTGAGCACTGATTTTTCTTGTTATACACGGTTACTAGAATTTTAACAAATTTTAAGCAAATGGGTTTCGAAATTAAAGTAGAAGACACGGTCAGCTAAGATTAGATTTTGGCTTAAGATTTTTAAACAATATTGAATGCGTTTAAAATTTAAAGCTCGCGTTGATGGGAATAATGGCAAGAAATTAAAAAGGTGAACGGTTATAAAATTTGTAAATAGCATTCCTATTAAATCAGGAGAGTAAAAGGAAAGTGAATAAAATTAGAATGCGTACAACATACGCAGTGATTTTTGTCCAAAAAAATGAAAATAATGGATTTAAATTTATACATTTTCTTGTATGTATATATGCATTATTTATTCCATAAAATAACGCGCCTTTTAAACGCGAAATTAAACAGTTTATTTATACACAAAGTTTTGGAAATTTATTACTTATATAAAAATATGATTTGTTTACACATTTACTAAGAAATTTATTTCAAAAATGTATATAAGTAAAATATAAAATATTAAATTTTAAAAGTATAAAATCAATTTTTTTTAGAACAAAAGGCGAAATAAACGTTGTTACGACTATATTAAATTAAACCAAAAGATTAAAAATTAAAAATGTAAAGATTTATAACTTCAAAAAATGTTAAGTTTTAACCAAAATAAGAATTTTAGAATTTTCACACTAATAAAAATCTTGGGTGATTATTTATAATTAAATTTAGACAATCAAATTTTCGAAAAATAAAACCCCAGAGTTATAAATAAAGAATAAAATTTGGGCTATTACACTCTCCCCCACTCAAAACTTTTCGTCCCCGAAAAGGAAAGAGGTAGGAGAATTAAAATAACCGGAAAGAAAATAGATTGAAAGACAAGATAAACAATAAATTTTAAAATTATATAAATTTTACTTGAAATATTCATTTGAAAACTTCATTTGAAATTAAATTTTCTTTAATACTTAAATTTTTTTTCTTCAAAACCCATTGGAATTAAATATGTTAAATAACACTTAATAAATATATGAAAACTATTTGGAAACAATTATTTACATCATTACTTATTATTTACGAAGAAGCTATTGAAAACATTAAATCCATAATTTAAAATTTTACAACGTTATCTTAAGATACTTTCAACATTATAGATAAATTAATAATCATTTTCTTTAAATATGTTTTATTTAATTAATAATTTCTAAAATATTTATAACACTAAAATTTACTATTAAACCATGTAGTGTATAATTAAACAATATTTTAAAGATTATATTCAAAAGAAAAGGAAGGTAGATTCAGGAACAGAATATAGGTGAATAAATAAGCTGAGCAGATAAGGTAGATTTAAAAGAACAGTATCGGACACGAATAGCTAATTTCAAACCAAAAGAATTTTAGTTTCAAATATTAACACAAAATTTCTTTATTGAAAATACTTTTATAATAAACTACCTTTATATCAAAATACTTTTATATCAAAACAAATTTTCCTTTCGAAAATACTTCTATAACTCGATGTTTCAACAAGTTTATCCTTGTTCTTGCAGACTCTGGACATGCGTTCATCGGGCGCAAAGCTAGAATTCTTCAAGTACTTAGTAGACCTGTTTCAACAACCAGCGAAAATACTTGAAAAGCCTTTAAAAAAAGATGTGGAAAGTACAATCCAAACAAAACAACCAAACCAATAACCTTTGTCCGACCATGGTTCGCAGATACACAATGGTTACGCCTGGATCCCCCAGGAAATAATCTGTATCCGTAAGCTTTCTCAGCCCTGCGAGTTACGCCATGATGACTAGTAGAGTGCAGGATACACAATGGTTACTCCAGGGTCCCCCAGGAAACAATCTTTACCCCTAGGCTGTCTCAGCCAGGCAGTTTCGCTACTATTCGCGACCTACACGGATTGCAGGATACACAATGGTTACACCTGGATCCCCCAGGAAACAATCCGTTCCCCTAGGCCAGACTCAGCCAGGCAATTGCGCTATGCAGTCGTGAGAGAAAAAAACCATGGGTTACGCCACGGTGGGAACACTAGAGTATTACATCCGGAAAACCAAAAATCCGAGAGAATAAAATCGATAGAATGAATTTACGATGTGGCCACAAAGCGGATATCAAGTAGAAGGCACTTTCCATATCATTACTTTGAAAATATATATCATATAGTACCTTTCCAAATACTTTCAAATATCATACATATATAAAGTCCATTATATATAGGATTCCTTTTTCAAATCGAATATTTTCCAAATCGATAGTATATCAAATCATACTTATATAGACTTCGATTATATAAAATTCTCTTTCAAAATTTGAGTACCTTTCAAATCAATAGATTTCAAATCAACTTCATACTTATACAAATTCATTTTATATAAGTTCGACCACTCCCAAATCAAGTGCTTAATAATATAAAGTTCTCAATTTCAAATCATTTCAATATCAATTCAGTTTCAAAATCATATATGATTTCACCAAATTTTCTTCCAAATTAAATATCTAAATTTCAAAGTCTCCAAAATAATAGGTTTAGAAAATTATCCCGGTTTTCAAATTAAAATAATTCAAGTCAAACAAATTCATTTCCAAAATCACCATATAAGTACTGGTTTTTAATTCCAATTTAATTTCAAAACCAAATATTTTCCCAAAATCAATTATACTCAAAATGGTTTCCAAATTTATAATTATCCCATTTTTAAAACTTTTAAACTATCTATTTCTATGTGAAATATCCAATTTACCTTTCTGAAAACCATTATTCAACTATTTTTTTTCAAAACATTTCAAAACTAAATTTATATTCTTTATCAAACATTTCATACTCTTTGAAATTCTTAGCTTTGAAAATTTAATCTCGATTTGGAAGTGTTCGAACATTCAAAATAGTTAGCGAAATCAAATTTTCAATTCAAGACTTGAAAATCAACAATAAAAAGATAGGATTATACCAAATCAAATCCGAAACTCGAGGACTGAATACCGGTTTCCTTTAAATCATTTTAAATATATATACATATATCTTTCGAAAATCGAATTATTCTTCGGAATTTGAAATCAAAATTTGTTTCACAATATCACTCGCATAGCAAAGCTACTAGAGTGGCCTCTCCCCCACTCTGAAACTCGAAAATCAATGTCGATGACGCGTGCACTCTTCACCGAAATTATTTTCCAGCGACAAAGTGAGTTCTGGACTTCTATTTTCCTAAAACTTCCTTCAAATTTCATTGAAATCATTGGAACTCGTTTGAGTTATTTGATTCACTTCTTATTCAGAAAATACTTTCAAATCGTATTATTATATAATTTCAAAAATCTGAAAACCAATTTCAAAACACCGGAATTCAATTCTCGAATTTCAAATTTAACACTTCAGTTATAAATCATTTTTATATAAATTAATTTCTTATAATTTTTCTAAATTTCAAATCCTTTCAAAACCTTTTTATATAGAATAACATTTCTTATTTGTTTTATATATAGGTATATAATCCTTATCGAAAACATTTTCACTTTTATATATAGAATAAAATCATGGTCAAAATAATAATTTCGATATATAAAACAGTTTCAAAAATGCAAATATACCCGATTTTCAAAGGATAATTTTAAGAATGGATTTTCAAACAAAGATAGAGATTTGAATTAGAGGAACTCAAATCAATAGAATTCTGATTCGAAGATAGACTCGATCGAAGATGAGATAACTAAATTACAAAATAGAAGATGGATATACTTCTATAAATCACGGGAGACCTTTATTGGTCAACCGTGATTCCAAAATTAGATCGGTGTAGAATTCTGAGGCAATTCGACATTCGATCGCTAGGGATATAGAATTCGGCATAACAAGATATAGCAGCATCGTAAATCAAGCATACAGAAATCTTCGGTGAGTCTATGCCAATTGAAAAGGAGTTTTCACCCCCTTTAAAGTGATTCTGTAAACAAATTTGTGACGACCGCCCATGACTCCTGCACTGAACAAGGAATTAGTGCGCTGTAAAGTGTGCCAGGCCGCCATGGACGATCATCAGAGTAAGGTAAAACAGCAAACCCTATCGTATTACTCACAGCGCAGGGATAAAATAAAATAGAAAAGTATACACAGTGAAGCTTGTATAACAGAACCTTATCATATAAACTCATAGTAGTTTTATACAAACATCTGAATAGTCAATACATCAAGCCTCACTACATAAAACTCAGAGTATCAAAAAAACAGCGGAACATCCAGTACATATAGTAAGAAAACAATATGCAAAAGCCTCCAGCTCGTCTTCGTCATCAACAGCGTTAGCCACTAAGAACAGCACCTGTCACCTGCTACCTAGTCTGCCCATCCCAACATGGATGAACAGCCCAAGGTAATAAGAGTTAAACATAAAACCTTGAGTCAGACAAAATTCTTAGTGAGCAGTAAATCAACTATCAAACATACCAAAAGAGCATAAAGGGTAAAAAGGAATAGGAACTCAACCATCCCACTCCACCTCTTTCTACAGTGATAGCCCCCAGACCGACTAAGCAGAAGCAAGCATAGCAAAGTAGACAATTATAGCAATTATCACTCGGGTCAAGGTCGATGTTTTCCAAGTACAAACCCCCAAGGCCTAAACCAAGATCAGATAAGCGCCCACAAAACATCGCTCTTGAGACCGAGTGACGATACAACCAAAGCATCCAAACATCCATGACTCTGGCTATCACTGTTATCATTTCTTCGATTTTACCGTTAATTGAATGACCGGGTCATTCTTTCATCCGTCTGTCAAGGGCTAATGGTAACCCCGGTTCTAGACATAACTCCGCACGTCATCGTGACCCGTGCCTAGGACTATCGAATCTGCCCAGAGTACTCGACCACCTACCAGTAGTCTTTTGGGTGTCTCGACCACCTACCTGTAGTCGTTTGGGCGCCCCATGTACTCTTGCTTTGAGTTTGCTAGAACATTCAATAACAATGAAATCCAAGCCTTCTAGTCATCCTCCTCGATGACTATTCTCAAACTTGCCTAAGCTACTTCTCGAGCCCACCATTATCCACAAACTCGAACTACATCAACGAGTTATGAACATGCTTGGAATGATGCCGTCTGGATTAAACCAAGGCTATCTCACATCATGCTTTGCTTCCTCGTATTATAGCAAAGTCCCACCTCAACATCATCATCAAATCTATCCATATGAGCTTTCTCATCCGCTTCATATGCCACAAGCAGCTTTTCTTATTCAAGAGCCTTTCCACTTAGCTTTTGAATCATCTTCGACCAACTTGTCCATCTCAAATCCATAAATCAACTAACTTCTATCAATCAATCAAATCAATCATTAATCCAAACAATCAACTATTCAAACAAGATCTAAATAAACAATTATAACAATAATGGAAATTCCTAAATTAAGAGTCCAAATCTAACAAACATGAATTCTAAGTAATATCTTGTTGAATGAACTAGCATAGGTTAACATGTAGTAAAATGGATTTCAAAACTTTATAAATGATGGATCTACATGCAGAGTTAAGGAAAAATGAATGAAATCACTATCTTTAACACACAACAAGCCACCGATCCAACATACTCCTTTCGGTCCGTGTGAGAGATAACTACCACTCACCGAATCACCTAAACACCTCAAAAGCAACTAACTTCAGATCTGGACAGCAAAGGATCTAGCTTGATCCGACAAGATTCCGCTTCAAACGATGAAATCCCTCTTCAATGGATGGAGATCTTCAACTTTGGCTCTTGGATCTTCGATTTGATCTTCAATCTTGGATGGAAGGAAGCACTAGATTAGAGTGGAGAAAAGAAGTAAAGAAGTGTTGTAGTCGAGCTCTCAAAATAGCAGCACTTCGTCACTTCAAAATCCAGTGCCAAAAAGTGAGCCAAACCCTTCTATTTATAGGCTGGAAATTGGGTCGTTCGCACTTAGGTCGGTCGCACTTAGGTCGGTCGCTCTTAGGTCGGCCACGACCTAACCCTTGCCGACCTAACGACCTACGACTCAAGAACCCTATGACCTACCGACCTAACACAACACACGGCTCAACAACTAAGCGGCTCAACAGCTTACACCGACTTAACTCCCTAACGACTCAACACTGCTGCCGACCTAACACTCACAACTCATAAATCCCACTGCCTACGACTTAACCCTTAAAGCCGCCTCAACACTCTACGACTTAGCACATATACGACTTATATCTCAACAACACTACCGACCTAACACAAGGGATAGCTCAACACACACGGCTTAGCGACCCAACGACCTAACACCCTTAACTCGTTCACGACCTAAGCCTTAGGCCGCTTAACCCCTTAAGCCCCTAACCCTTGAGTCGGCATTCCCTAAGCCCTTAGTTCCCTTAGGTCGGCCAATCACCTTAAGTCGGTCAATTCTATGGGTCGGTTACTACTATAGGTCGGTCACTCCACTAAGTTGGTGACCTTCCTAGGTCGGTCCATTGCTTAAGTCGGATAATCTCTTAAGCCGTCCAAATCCTTAACTCGTCCCACTCTTAGATCGCTAGCTACTGCTACTAACTTCCCTAAACCACTATCCCATTAAGTCGTCCAACCCTATAGGTCGGTCCAACTCGTAAATCTCCTAAGTCGCCTACTATCCTTAAGTCGTTCCACCGACCTAACTTTCACACGAGCTAACTCTGGATGGCTCATTCCTATAGGTCGGTCAATAACTTAAGTCGCTCCATTCCACTAAGTCGCTCACACGAGCTAACTTCCACATGACTTAAGCTCCTGGACAAGGTGAGCTCTGGTTGACTCAACAATGCAAACGCCCTAATGGCAACTATTTTACGATTTGTTGACACGAAAAATACGGGTCGTTACATTCTCTCCCGCTTAGGAATTTCTCCCCCGAAATTCCAAACAAACAAGTGCAATCAAAAACTATTCTGCATGCCTACCATCCATAGCAACCATGCATCCAATTACTAACCTAGCATGTAGAATTCTAAGACTAGAACAAGTTACAAATTCATGAGATGTCACGACACCTTAGGGTCATACCTCGAAGAGTTCAGGATGAGCTGCCTTCATCCTCTCTTCCTCCTCCCATGTACAGTCGTTAACATCATCACTCCATTGTACCTTGAGCAACTTGACTATCTTCCTCCTAAGCTGTTTCGTGTCAGTCTCCACAACACGAAGCGGCTTACGAGGTCTCTTAACTACTGGATCAACCTCCAAATCTTCATAGTTATCAACAGAAACCACCGTACTTGGGTTGTGCACATACCTCCGTAGATACGATACATGAAAAACATTGTGCACACCCGACATCTTTTCTGGTAAGTCCAATTTATAAGCGAGATTTCCAATTCGCTCGACGATCGGAAATGGTCCAACAAATCTCGGAGTCAACTTCCCTTTCTTCCCGAATCGAATGACATTCTTCAGTGGAGAGACCTTCACGAAAACCATATCACCTACGTCGAATTACAAATCCTTACGACGCTTATCGGCATAACTTTTCTGACGATCTTGGGCTGCCTTCATTCGTCGTCGAATGATCTCTATGCAATCCGTAGTCTGTCGAATCATTTCAGGCCCAAGTATCAGCTTTTCTCCAGTTTCCAACCAACATGTCGGAGAGTTACACGGTCTTCCATACAATGCTTCATACGGTGCCATACCAATACTTGACTGGTAACTGTTATTATATGCAAATTCCACCAAATGAAGTTGATCTTCCCATGATCCTCCGAAATCTAAAACACATGCTCTAAGGAGATCTTCCAAAACTCGGCTAACTCTCTTAGTCTGACCATCTGTTTGAGGGTGATAAGTTGTACTCAAACACAACTTGGTTCCCAAAACTTCCTGGAAGCTCTTCCAAACTCCACTAGTGAACAATGGGTCTCGATCGCTCACTATACTCTTCGGAATACCATGGAATCGAACTATCCACTTAACATACAACTCAGCCAATTTCGACGCAGTCCTAGTTGATCGAACAGGAATGAATCTTGCACTCTTAGTCAAATAATCTACGATTACCCAAATCCCTTCATTTCCTGCTCTGGACCTAGGTAACCCATCAATAAAATCCATCGATATTTGCTCCCACTACCATGTAGGAACTTCTAATGGCTGAAACAATCCACTTGGCTTCTTCTGTTCGGCTTTTACCAACTGGCAATTCATACATTTGGAAATGAAATTTCCAACATCCTTCTTCATACCTTCCCAGTAATAGGTTCCCTTTATATCCCGGTACATCTTATTCCCTCCTGGATGAATTGTCAGCTTCGAGTGATGACTTTCCTTCAAAACTTCATCTCTCAATTCATCTACATCGGGAACAACTAGTCGTCCTTGCTTTCGAAGCCAACCCTCTCGATCGACCTCGAATCCTTTATTCTTCTCTGGGTCTGATCCAGATTCTAAATCTCGGATAATCTTGACAATCTTATCATCTCGCTTTTGGCTCTCGCCAATTCTTTCCACTAGAGTAGGTCTTATCGATAAGTTTGCCAACATCTCAGGTTCCAATTCACATCTGGACCTGAAGTCAAATCCAGCTAGATACTAGAGACTCTTCCATTCTGAAAACATGGCTCCCAATCTTGCATGTCTTCGACTTAACGCATCTGCCAATGCGTTACCTTTCCCTGGAGTATAGGCTATACCAAAATCATATGATGCTAAAAACTCTAGCCATCGTTGCTGCCGAAGATTCAAATCTTTTTGGGAGAAGAGATATTTCAACGACTTATGATCTGTAAACAACTCAAATCGAACTCCCAATAGGTAATGTCTCCACATCTTCAAAGCAAATCAATCGACGCTAACTCCAAATCATGAGTCGGATAATTCCTTTCATGCGGCTTCAGTTGTCGACTTGCATACGCAACAACTTTATCCTTTTGCATTAGCACTGCTCCAAGTCCAGTACCACATGCATCGGTGTAAACCACCATCTCCTCATTCCCACTTGGAATAGCCAAAACAGGAGCGCTTGTCAATCGCTCCTTCAGGATTCCGAAAGCTTGCTCACACTTAGCATCCCATCAGAACACTTGGTTCTTTTTCGTCAATCCTGTTAACGGTGCAACTATCTTGGAAAAGTCTTTGATAAACCGACGATAGTATCCTGCTAATCCAAGGAAACTTCTTGCATCGGATGCATTCTTAGGTCTAACCCAATCCTGGATCACTGCCACCTTGGCGGGATCAACCGCTATTCCATTTCCAGAGATAACATGGCCTAAGAACCTCACTTCACTCTTCCAGAAGTGCCACTTCGAAAACTTAGACTTCAGCTGATGTTTTCGCAAGAATTCCAAAACAATATGCAAGTGCGTCTTGTGCTCTTCCTCAGTTCTGGAATAAATCAGAATATCGTCCACGAACACAAGTACGAACTTGTTCAACTGATCTCTAAACACTCTATTCATAAGATCCACAAAATATGCTGGTGCATTGGTCAATCCAAACGACATTACCAGCCACTCATAGAAACCGAATGGTGTCCTAAAAGCAGTCTTCGGAACACTATCCTTAGCCACTCTCAACTGGTGAAATCCCGTTGCCAAATCCATTTGAGAAAACATCTTAGCTTCGTGAAGCTGATCAAACAAGTCATATATTCTCGGCAATGGATACTTGTTCTTCTTAGTCACTTTATTCAGCTCACGATAATCCACACACAATCTCAACGATCCATCCGCTTTGGTTGCAAACACAACTGGTGCACCCCATTCGGACACACTACGCCGAATGAATCCTTTCCGAAAAAGGTCATCAACTTGCACCTTCAACTCTTACTGTTCCCTAGGCGCCATCCGCCTAAGAGGCATCACAATGGGTCTGGCTCCTTCAACTAGATCGATACGAAACTCGATCTCCCTATGCGGTGGTAACCCTTTGACCTCGTCAAAGACATCCTCAAACCCATTCACAATAGGCACCGATGACAGTCCATCCCGTGGAATAACCAGTGAATACATGAAGCTCATGAAGACGCCTTCTTCATGCTTACATCGTATCACAACCTTTCGCCCCTCCACATTCTCGACTGTCACCTCCAGCCTCTTACAATCAATCATTGCCGCATACTTCCTAAGCCAGTCCATTCCAAAAATAATTCCGAACCCTGCAAAGTTCAGAACAAAACAATCACAAACAAAAGAGCAATCATGACTCGATACAACTAGACCACGGCATACCATACACAAACAAGACGAACCCCCAACTGGATTAGTCACAACCAATGGTCTATCAGCAATATCCGGTTCCAAACCCAACCGGCCTACAAGATCACTACAAACAAAGGAATGCGACGCCCCAGTATCAAATAACACTCTAACTGGAACACCACAAATAGAAAGAGTACCTTGAACCACCACACTCTTTCCTTTCTCTTCAGCAGTAGGAGCCTTCAAAGATTATGGCACAGCCCCCCAAAGCATAAGCTTGCACAATCTGCCTGTCCTTTCGCGGTTTTGGACAATTCTTCTTGATATGCCCCGGCTTATCACAGTTATAGCACTTACCAGGGACCTTAGAATTCTTGCAATCTTTGGAGAGATGACCCTTCTCCTGACAATTGTAGCAGGTCACTTCACCCTTCAGCCTCTTGCGGCCATCCTTACCCCTTTGTTGCTGCATCTTCCTTTTCTTGTTTCCATCCTGCTGTAGTTTAGACCCTTCCTTGGTTACAGCAACAACAGATCCTTCCTTAGGAAACAGATTCTCATGCCTGAGAGCTTTCTCCAAAAGCTTCTCAAATGGGTCATCCAAATGATCCACCAACTGCCTCCCAAGATAAGTGTTCAAGCCTGTCACAAACTTCTCATTCTTCTGATAGAGAGATTCAATATATGACCGAGCATACTTAGACAAAGCTTCAAACTCAGAAACATACTCAAGAACTGGTCTTCCACCTTGCTTGAGCTCCACAAACTTCTTAAACAGAACAGATTTCTGAGCTGCAGAAATGAACTTAGCTTCAAATCTAGCTTAGAATTGCTCCCAAGTAATCTCTTCTTCTGGAGTATCAATGGTGATAGAGTTCCACCAATCAGAAGCTCTTCCTTGAAGCTGTCTTGATGCAAGCTTCCTCTTAGTTGCATCCTCAATTCCCAAATCACCAAAGATCCTTCTACAAGCATCAATCCACCTCTGAACTTCAATGGTTGATTTTGTCCCCAAGAAAACCTTTCCTCCAAGAGCAGTATAGTCCTTACACAACTTAGCAAAATCCACTGGTCTTGGAGCTTGAACCTGAACTCCAACATCTACTGATGGCCCCGGAGCTGGCATCCTTCTCATGATCGAAGTCATCATAGCTTCGAACATCGCAGCATAGTCAGCAGCCCCCTCAACAACACGGCCTCCCCTAGCAGCTGGTCTCCCTCTTCGACTCATTCCTAATATCTAATAGAAATGCTTAATATACCCTGAGAAACAACCGCATAAGAAGTTCAAATCCTTCTAAGCTACTATATTATATATAATAATCATCCATCAAAATTACAATTACGTCTCTCATACGTAGTTACGTCAGCGAGCGTTGGCTAAAATCGATTAACCTCGCTCTGATACCAAATGTGACGACCGCCCATGACACTTGCACTGAACAAGGAATTAGTGCGTTGTAAAGTGTGCCAGGCCGCCATGGAAGACCATCAGTGTAAGGTAAAACAGCAAACCCTATCGTATTACTCACAGCGCAGGGATAAAATAAAATAGAAAAGTATACATAGTGAAGCTTGTATAACAGAATCTTATCATATAAACTCATAGTAGTTTTATACAAACATCTGAATAGTCAATACATCAAGCCTCACTACATAACACTCAGAGTATCAAACAAACAGCGGAACATCCAGTACATATAGTAAGAAAACAATATGCAAAAGCCTCCAGCTCGTCTTCGTCATCAACAGCGTTAGCCACTAAGAACAGCACCTGTCACCTGCTACCTAGTCTGCCCATCCCAACATGGATGAACAACCCAAGGTAATAAGAGTTAAACATAAAACCTTGAGTCAGACAAAAGTCTTAGTGAGCAGTAAATCAACTATCAAACATACCAAAAGAGCATAAAGGGTAAAAAGGAATAGGAACTCAACCATCCCACTCCACCTCTTTCTACAGTGATAGCCCCCAGACCCACTAAGCAGAAGCAAGCATAGCAAAGTAGACAATTAAAGCAATTATCACTCGGGTCAAGGTCGATGTTTTCCAAGTACAAACCCCCAAGGCCTAAACCAAGATCAGATAAGCGCCCACAAAACATCGCTCTTGAGACCGAGTGACGATACAACCAAAGCATCCAAACATCCATGACTCTGGCTATCACTGTTATCATTTCTTCGATTTCACCGTTAATTGAATGACCGACTCATTCTTTCATCCGTCCGTCAAGGGCTAATGGTAACCCCGGTTCTAGACATAACTCCGCACGTCATCGTGACCCGTGCCTAGGACTATCGAATCTGCCCAGAGTACTCGACCACCTACCTGTAGTCTTTTGGGTGTCCCGACTACCTATCTGTAGTCGTTTGGGCGCCCCATGTACTCTTGCTTTGAGTTTGCTAGAACCTTCAATAACGATGAAATCCAAGCCTTCTAGTCATCCTCCTCGATGACTATTCTCAAACTTGCCCAAGCTACTTCTCGAGCCCATCATTATCCATAAACTTGAACTACATCACCGAGTTATCAACATGCTTGGGATGATCCCGTCTGGATTAAACCAAGGCTATCTCACATCATGCTTTGCTTCCTCGTATTATAGCAAAGTCCCATCTCAACATCATCATCAAATCTATCCATGTGAGCTTTCTCATCCGCTTCATATGCCACAAGCAGCTTTCCTTATTCAAGAGCCTTTCCACTTAGCTTTTGAATCATCTTCGACCAACTTGTCCATTTCAAATCCATAAATCAACTAACTTCTATCAATCAATCAAATCAATCATTAATCCAAACAATCAACTATTCAAACAAGATCTAAATAAACAATTATAACAATAATGGCAATTTCGTAAATAAAGAGTCCAAATCTAACAAACATGAATTCTAAGTAATATCTTGTTGAATGAACTAGCATAGGTTAACATGTAGTAAAATGGATTTCAAAACTTTATAAATGATGGATCTACATGCAGACTTAAGGAAAAATGCATGAAATCACTATCTTTAACACACAACAAGCCACCGATCCAACATACTCCTTTGGGTCCGTGTGAGAGATAACTACCACTCACCGAATCACCTAAACACCTCAAAAGCAACTAACTTCAGATCTGGACAGCAAAGGATCTAGCTTGATCCGACAAGATTCCGCTTCAAACGATGAAATCCCTCTTCAATGGATGGAGATCTTCAACTTTGGCTCTTGGATCTTCGATTTGATCTTCAATATTGGATGGAAGGAAGCACTAGAGTAGAGTGGAGAAAAGAAGTAAAGAAGTGTTGTAGTCGAGCTCTCAAAATAGCAGCACTTCGTCGCTTCAAAATCCGGTGCCAAAAAGTGAGCCAAACCCTTCTATTTATAGGTTGGAAATTGGGTCGTTCGCACTTAGGTCGGTCGCTCTTAGGTCGGCCACGACCTAACCCTTGCCGACCTAATGACCTACGACTCAAGAACCCTATGACCTACCGACCTAACACAACACACGGCTCAACAACTAAGCGGCTCAACAGCTTACGCCGACTTAACTCCCTAACGACTCAACACTGCTGCCGACCTAACACTCACAACTCATAAATCCCACTGCCTACGACTTAACCCTTAAAGCCGCCCCAACACTCTACGACTTAGCACCTATATGACTTATGACTCAACAACACTGCCGACCTAACACAAGGAACAACTCAACACACACGGCTTAGCGACCCAACGACCTAACACCCTTAACTCGTTCACGACCTAAGCCTTAGGTCGCTTAACCCCTTAAGCCACTAACCCTTGAGTCGGCATTCCCTAAGCCCTTAGTTCCCTTAGGTCGGCCAATCACCTTAAGTCGGTCAATTCTATAGGTCGGTTACTACTATAGGTCGGTCACTCCACTAAGTCGGTGACCTTCCTAGGTCGGTCCATTACTTAAGTCGGCTAATCTCTTAAGCCGTCCAAATCCTTAACTCGTCCCACTCTTAGGTCGCTAGCTACTACTACTAACTTCCCTAAACCACTATCCCATTAAGTCGCCCAACCCTATAGGTTGGTCCAACTCGTAAATCTCCTAAGTCGCCTACTATCCTTAAGTCGTTCCACCGACCTAACTCTCACACGAGCTAACTCTGGATGGCTCATTCCTATAGGTCGGTCAATAACTTAAGTCGCTCCATTCCACTAAGTCGCTCACACGAGCTAACTTCCACACGACTTAAGCTCCTGGACAAGGTGAGCTCTGGTTGACTCAACAATGCAAACGACCTAATGGCAACTATTTTACGATTTGTTGACACGAAAAATATGGGTCGTTACAAAATTTACCATATATGCTAAGTTTTGCCTAGAGCCAAAGCTCTGATACCAACTGTAACGACCCGCTATTTTGGACCATTCAAATCGACATTAAAACCATACATATCCGACTTGAATGATTCAAAACACCGAATTGTTAATTAAAATTTGGAAAAACTTAAAATATACAGTAAATAAATCAATCACAGATCACAGAGTAATATAATGCAGCGGAATAGATAAAGAATAGTAGTTCATGAAGCTACTATATACATCAGAGTTAGAAAAATACAACCGAATAGTTCAAATGCAGTGAAATCACCAATGCAACAGATGACTTCTCTGAACTAATCAACTGGAAAGGCTGGAATCTGAATCGATAGTTGGATTTCCAAATGAAGCTTCGAACTCCAAAGGTGAGTCTCAAATGTTGTATCACTCAGTCTGACTCGAGCGTAAAGCAAAACACAAAACACTCGAGCCAGGATTAATATTCTTATATCCATAAATCCAACTCAAGTGAAATATCAACTGAAATACAAGTAACTCAAAGGATGTTTGGGATAATCATCCTTTAAGGATCTGTGGAACTATCTAAAATGAAGAAACAAACAATATAACACCATGGTCCTTTCAAATTTATTTATTATTCAAAACCAAAATATCATTTTCACTTCAGATATATCTATTTTCCAAAATAGTGTGTGTATATATATATTGAATAATTTATAAAGTAAAGTACTTATAATTTCTTCAAGTTTCACCGATCACCTCAAAATTCAACTCGACTTTCTCATTCAAATTAATTCAATCTCAAATTTTCAATTTCCATCCAATTTAGTCTTTTAAATAACAAATTCAAATTATATCAATTTCAATACAGATTTGAATAACTATTTAAGTTCCTGTATTTTCAAAGCTTTAATATTCAACATTTCAAACTAAACCTAACAGTTTCATATAGATCTTGATTTAATCTTCATTATAATTTATTCTTGAAATATCCACTCAATATTATTTATATAGCCTTATATTACAATTCATTTTATTTAAACGCGAATATTCATTAAATCGCTAAAATCACAGTCATCTTATGAACTATATTTTAAGTTTTCAAATTCAATAAGTTTCGAATTGATTTACTCAAATAAAATTCTCAATTAATACCATTCCAATCAATTCAACTTTATCTTCCTTAACATATACAAATCATTCGAAATCTATTCAAAATATAATAATTAAACATATTCAACTGATTAAATCAAACTTTATTAAATTAAAGTTTACTATTAAATCGACTTTACATTAAACATATTTATATATAAAATATTTCCAATAATAACTAAAACCTTATATTTCTTTCCTAAAACCATAGATATTATTTTCAAAATATTTATATATGGACCAACGGCGTCTGTATATACTTCTATCATATGGTTAAGTGATATGGATATTTATCATTTCAGTCCATAATTAAATATATATACAGGTAGATATCCTTTCGACCCGTAATCCCAATTAAGTTCAAATGAAAATCGCTTGGGTTTATCATTTCAACCCATAACGATTTTCTCCTATTCTAAAGTCCATTCGGGTATGTATCATTTCAACACATAGTGAATTCTATATTAACAGGGAACTTGCAAAGTGATAGCAGATAATAAAATAATAACAGGCATATATCATCAATAATTTAAATAAAATATAAACAACAGGATATGGTGTCATATCCCACAAGTGAACAGTTACAGAAAATAGCATATGAATAACAATTTAAATGACTACAGCATTATATTTCAATTGTCGTTTCAACTGAAATCAAATTTAATAAAATACAAGAACGTTAATCGTGAGTGATTGCTCACCATTCGAGGCTAGAGAGATTTGAAATGGGTTATGGATCCAAGAACGAACTTCCAAAACGAACAAGATTGGCACGAATAGGACGAACAGAGCTGATAAATAGAGATCGATGAAAATAGATTAGAAACTGCTTGATGTAGACCGAAACAAAATATATAAAATCCTAAAATATTATTTGCTTAACTAATATTAGCTTTGAGACTCATTACAATTATATACATACGTTTTCCAAAAATATAAATAGTTTAGAAACAACTATTGACCATACGTTCTGTATAATCAACATATATCCATTATACATTTAAACTAGACTATATTTAAATTATACTATGTATAGTAATGTAATATAGTGTACAGTACACTTATTACAATACACGTTAAGACTATAAATATAATATTTAACAATACACTTATAACAAAATATGTGACTGTAAAATTTCAGTTTTAATATAAACACAGAGAACAACCTTATATATTTATTAATATTCAATTATATAAAAACTCTTGCTATATATTTATATTCAAAAGCTAATAACATAACTATACTGCAAACATATATGTAGTTGAGAATATATAATACCTTTTTATACTTTCTTATGCACTTAATATAGTCAACAACGAGTTATATATATATATATAAGCGGTCATGCATTTTTATATGAAACAGCAAGTATAAAATAACTTTTAAAACTTTATCATTATATATATATATTTTATACAAAGAACAGTTAAAATAACTTTTAAAACTTTTTTAAAAACTTTATCATTATAAAATAACTTTTAAAATATACATCATACGAATGGTTTTAACCCACACAAATAATATATGCTTCCTTATCCATATTATATGTATCTAATTTATTTATTCTTATTATTATTACTTTTTATATATATAAAAGAAAAGTGGTACCTGAATAATATTTTCTCATTCTCCTAGAGCATAGATGACTAACAAAACACGCATGGTCTAACATGTGATAACATTTATTATCTATTTTTATAAAAGTGGTGCAAACATATTTACTCCATCTTAGAGTACAAGTGGGGCAAATGATTTTTTTCAAGGCCTTAGCCAAATGCATTTTTTCTCAAACCAAAATACTTATTAGCGTTAAGATCTTGAACGAACAAAGCTCAGGAGAATATTTTCACTGATTTAAAACCTGAAGTAAAACAGCGATGCCACCTACATCCTTTTCCAACGTGTTTATAAATGATATAAGCAAGAATTTGTCTATACTGTGGAGGGTGCTCTTGATTGTGGAGGAGGGTAGGTGTCATGTGGTGAAATAGTAGAGCCAAAAATTTGAACAGCACAATGAAGAAAATAAAAACAAAGGAGGAGGAAAAATAATTCGGTCATTACCTGATGCTTTGCTCACATGCAAGGAAGAAGGAGAGGAACCCAAAATGAGATGCAGATGAAGTTTGATACGTGGTTTGTATTTATTTGTGACAACACAATTGTTAAAGTGGGAAAGCAAAAATCAAGGCATGCAAATTTTAAAGCAAGGAAGAAAACGTGTTTAGCATTTAAAGAAAAGCTTGCGTGCATCAAGGGAAAAATGGAAAGAAATTTAAAGATTTTGGAACGGTTAGCAATTTGTGGATCACGTTCCTATTAAATCAGAAGGTAAAAGGAAAGTGAATATAATTTGCATGTAAATGGCGAGGCACATTTTATATTTAAAGGGAGTAATTTGCGTTGATTGAGTAGAGGAAACAATATGAAATAAATTGCTTTAGGAACGGTAGAGAAGTATGAAATGAATCGTGTTTTATAATCAAACACGCATTGATAACGGTGAAAGAAAAAGGCAGGAGGAAAGTTGATTTTGAACCGATTGGATTTTAAAGATTTTGTACCAATTTTAAACGAGAGGCAATTGGAAAGAGTAGAAAATTTTCTGCATGAATCCAAGGCAAACATTTTAAACTAATTGAATGGTTAGGTAATTTAATTCTTTCCCACTTAAAAAAAAATACGCCTACGGATAAAATTTAATTATTATCCAAGGTAAGAAAATGAGACATGCGTAAAACTGACGTAAAAATATACGCCCAATTTATAACAAAGAAACGCTTTTAAATTTGTACATTTTCTTATGTAGTAAACATAGGTTTGATCAGAGAGGTGGCGTGATTTAAGGAGAAGAAAGAACGACGGTAAATTAACTTGCTTTGAAATGGAAAGGAAATTAAACTAACGTTGATTTTTAATGAGCAGTTATAGGCAAGAAATAAGATATTGATTAGAAAAAAGGCCACGATTTTGATTGAGCACTGATTTTTCTTGTTATACACGGTTACTTGATTTTTAACAAATTTTAAGCAAATGGGTTTCGAAATTAAAGCAGAAGAAACGGTCAGCTAAGATTAGATTTTGGCTTAAGATTTTTAAACAATATTGAATGCGTTTAAAAATTTAAAGCTCGCGTTGATGGTAACAATGGCAAGAATTTAAAAAGTTGAACGGTTATATAATTTGTAAATAGCGTTCCTATTAAATCAAGAGAGTAAAAGGAAAGTGAATAAAATTAGAATGCGTACAACATACGCAGTGATTTTTGTCCAAAAAAATGAAAATAATGGATTTAAATTTTATACGTTTTCTTGTATGTATATATGCATTATTTATTCCATCAAATAACGTGCCTTTTAAACGCGAAATTAAACAGTTTATTTATACACAAAGTTTTGAAAATTTATTACTTATATAAAAATATGATTTGTTTACACATTTACTAAGAAATTTATTTCAAAAATGTATATAAGTAAAATATAAAATATTAAATTTTAGAAGTATAAAATCAATTTTTTTAGAACAAAAGGTGAAATAAACGCTGTTACGAATATATTAAATTAAACCAAAAGATTAAAAATTAAAAATGTAAAGATTTATAACTTCAAAAAATGTTAAGTTTTAACCAAAATAAGAATTTTAGAATTTTCACACTAATAAAAATCTTGGGTGATTATTTATAATTAAATTTAGACAATCAAATTTTCGAAAAATAAAACCCTAGAGTTATAAATAAAGAATAAAATATTGCTAAAATTTGGGCTATTACACATTGTGTCGAAATCGACTCTGCCTGATCGCCAAATTGATGGTGTCGTTGGGCAGAGATTGTCAAGGGGATTCGATCGGAGTCGTTCGCAGGTGATTCAATAGTCAGATCAAGGGGAAAATTCAATTAGGGTTCATTTTTTTCTGCAGCACCGTGGGTTTTGGGGTCTATTTGGGCGACCGGAGCATCGACCGCACCCAGTAGAGGTGTGGCGTTGGCCGACGCAGGCGAGGAGGGGGTGGTGGTACGTGGTTTCATTCGATGAGCGCGTTACTGGGAAGAACAGGAGCGAACGAACGCTAATTCCAAGGTTGCAGCTCTTTTCGTTCGTGTGTTGACTAGCTGAGTGGAAGAAGATGACGTGGCGTGTGAGTTTTCCTAGCTTGTTTATTTTTTTTTATTTTTTTTATTTTGATTTCAAAATGCTATAACATGAATAACTTCTACATACGACCTCCGTTTCTCACAATTTTTTTTCCGTTAGGATCATAATAAAATTCCGGATCTGGTGACGCTTGTTTGGATGAATTTGGAGAACGTCAAATTTTTGGGTTTAAATTGGATTTGAATCCAATTTAAATTCAATAGGTGAGTGTTGTAACCCACTCACAACTTCTAAAATTTCTTATGTTTGTTAATTTGACTTAAGATATGAGTAGAAATTTATTTATGATTGTTTGGCATGTTTTTTTCATTATCTCAGTTAAATCGCATTTATTTAATTTAACTATTAATTAATTTTATTATTGCATATGAATTGACAGTTAGAATTTATTTATTTGCAGATAAATTGATAGTTAAACAGTTAATAAATTTATTTTGAATATAAATTGTAGTTAATAACAGACATTTATTACCTGTTATATTTTATATGCTATATATTAATGTTTGTTTAAATTGATGATGATTGAAATAAATTGGTTGATGGTTGATATTGGGTGAATGGATGATGTGTTCTATCTTATATAAACTGCTAGTCATCATGCATTTTCATTTCATTCGGGATTGTGGTTTGAAATGATATACAACCGCATTTTTATTTTTAAATTGCGGATTGAAATGATAAATATCCGTATCACTGGACCATAGGATAGAAAATTATATACACACACCGAGGTATATATATAAAAATTATTTTGAAATGGTTTTCTATGGTTTTGGAAAGGAAATACGGTTTGATAAATACTTATTTTGAAGTTATTTAAATGTTACTTTATATATATATATAGTTAAATTCTTAAATCTAAGCTATGTATAAAACGGATTAATAAAATGAATTTAATAAGGAAGTTGATTTCTTTCATATAAAGTGGTAAGTATCTATTTAAATTCTATTGTATATATTAAGTTTAAATGACTTAAATGAAATTAAGTTAGAAGGTAAATATGGGGTGGGTTTTAAATTGAATTATTTCAGAATTGAACTTGAATTAAAGTACTTAAGAATTATCCTCGAAATATGTTTAAAATATAAATAAATTAGGATTTAAAAGGTATGATTAATAACTTGATTTTTGATTTGAGGATTTAAATGAATATTAGATTGATTGAAAGAATATTATCAAGTTAATTTAATTAAAAGAATATCCTGTTATTGAAGTTTAAGGGTTTTACTTAAATAATATTTGGTGTATTAAGTAAACATTTCAAAATTTAAATAATAAGAATTGGATTTGATATATATTAAATTTTCAAAGATTCCACTTTTGAAAAAGTGGAATATTTAAAGATTTAAATAATATGAACTATAAAAATTTAAGTTTTGAAATATGTGATATTTGAGCTTTGATTTATATGAGAATTAAAATGGCTTATTTGGAGTATTAAACTGGTATTGGAAATATATTGTGAATTTTAAAGAAGCTATTTTAGTATATAAAGTAATATAGTATTTAAACCATTAAGTATTAAAGGTTATGTTTCTAAGCTATGGTTTCAAAGTATATAGATTTGAAATGCTATGATTTTGTATAAAGGATATTTTTGAAATAAAATGATATCGTATTGATTTAGGTTTTAAAAGAAATGATATCATATTTATATGGTTTTGAAAATGGATATTTTATTCTGGTTTTAAAAGTATAAACTATTTTTAAATGACCGCGGTGTTATAATAACGTTTGGTTGTTGAAGAGACCGAGATCGGAAATTGTCATACTCTCTGCCAACTCCGAAAATCACTTTAACAACCGTGTACGCGGTGGAGATTCCAGAATGAAGTAGGTTGGTGGCGGCGTTTCCTGTAAGGTAAATACGTCGACCCAATTCCCGTGAGTTGGCATAAGGTGGCTAAAACATGAGCGATCGACGGGTTAATGAGGTAGCACCTCTGATCGGACACTTTCCTTCGATACTATACTCTGACTTTGGATTGATTCGGTGGCCACCTTCATTTTTGATTTCTTTGATGTGGGCAGTTTGTTCGAGGTGTGCGGCAGCTGCGCGCTGCGCGCTGCGCGTTTCCATCGTCCCGGAAGCGTAATTGGTATATCTACCCTGGCATTGCCTAGTTGCTGTGTCACCTACCCTATCGCGCCATGTACGAGTTTGGATTTCTCCCGTAACCCATGTGGTATCCTCTGGTGGCTTCCCGATCAGGAGGGACTATGATATTAGATGGACTACTGGGACTATTACGTGTTAAGGGCTATATGGGTAACCCCTTAATGCTAAGAAAAAGGTAAGTTTATTTTACAATTAGACACTATTATAATAGCGCAATATAGTACATAGTAAATAGTTTAATGGATCCTTAGGAGATGTAAATCCCGAGCATCTCTTAAGTTACTGCACTCATATTTATTTCCGTTAATTTAACTCACATAAGATCTTTTAGTTCTGACTCGAGTGTTTTTGTCTTTTCAAATTCGCTCGGGTCAGTCCGAGCGTTTCAGGATTGAAGATTTTATTTCTGGAGGAAGAAGACGAAGATTTTATTATTACTATAGATTATATGGTTCCACTACACTCATATTGTTCCACTGCATTACCATATGTTATGTGTACTCTGATATGTATTGTATAAATATAATCAAAGGTTTTGTAAAACAGCTTCATGAACTATATATTTGTTTATTATATTATATCCTTCCGCTGTGAGATTCTATTTAGTTTTTTTCTTCTCTGTTTTTCTTATTTATTCCATAACAATCCGCCCTTACATATGTTTTGAATTGGCACATGTGTCTGCTTAAAGTGTGCAAAAAGGCGGGATGTTACAGTTGGTATCAGAGCTTTGGTTTAGCGATAAACCTTAGCTTTGTGGGGTTTGACTCTTTACTAATAAGGTAGTAATACCCTATGGGAGTCGCTGAGTGTATACATATGAGAGAGCGTATTTGTTAGTGTTATAAAAAGATTTTAATATTGTGTTAATCTGTTCCGTTTTGTATTTATAAATTCTGGTTGATGCATGGGACGCTATGACATCAATAGGGATTTCTAAACACTTAATAGGACAGACCGACATAATATTTGTTTTAATATAAGTGAATGAAATAATTTTGCCTATTATATTTTCTATATATAAAATAAAAATTTTCAAACGATATCTATTTTTGGCTGCAATAGATTGGTTGTTAGGTAATAAAGTGTATAAATAATAATAGAAATAAGATTGAAAAATAAAATCAATGAAATTTGGGAATTTAGAACTTAAGCCCAGGATTTGGAAACGTTGCTTTCAAAGGATTTTGAAGTATAATAATAGTATTTAGAAATATTTTCTGATATAAATATTTCAATATAATTTGAAAGTATGGTTTTAAAGAAATTATGGAAAGAAATAAGTTGTACTTCCCCCTCTGTCGCTGGAGAATAATTTCGGTGATGAGTGCACGCATCATCGACATTCATTTTCGAGTTTCGAAGTGGGAAGGCCACTGTAGTAATTTACTGCAGAATTGTTAAGAAAATTTTATCGTTTTAATTATAATTGGATATATATGTTAAGTGTAGATATCTATCTATTATTTTAAATGATTTAAAATTAAACTCGATATTTGGTTCTTAAGTTCCAGTTAATTAATAGTGCAATTAAGTGTAGCAAATTTGAACCTTTAAGTAAAGAAATTTTTTAATACAACAGGAAGAGAAGTAATGTAAATAAACGATTGTAAACCTTAGTAAATGGATAAAGGAAATTCTTTATTTATAAGAATTGATGTTATAAGGTTACAAATTTGGTGTAATTAAAATGTTACTATTATTAAATATAATTGAAATATTAGCATTAAATAAATGAATGAAATTAAAAGTAAGTTGAAATTATAACTTATAAAACAAATATATAATTAATGAACCATTAATTAATTGATGGAATTGAGAAGAAACTTGTATAATTTTCACTTACATTCTTAAAGCATATATATAACTTACCATATAATAAAAGTTACAGTATTAGTAAGAAAATGTAAGGGGGAAATCTTACAAGTAAAGCTTGAGGTAATGAAAGTATTCAATGAATTTGCTGTTATAAATGGGAATTTAATGTTATAAACTTAAGTTGTAAATTGAAATTTTACCATAATTAAAGGTAAGTATTATAATTAGATGATTTTATAACTTAAGTAAATAGAATAAAACTTTATACTAAATGAAACTGTGAGAAATAAATAAATAAAATTTAGAAATGCATAAATGGAATGCAATAAAAAGAAACTTACGTTACATTAAAATGAAAGATTAATACTGTAAGTAATAAATGAAAATAAATGAGGTAATCACTCAATGAATGAAAGAAAGGAAATCAAACAACTAAAGTATGAAATAAATTTTATAATAAGTTAATTTGATTTGTTGGGTTGAATTGTTATTGTTTGATTTATGGTTGGTTAGGAAAGGAAATTCGAAATTGTTGGATGAATAGATAAATTATTTTGTTCCATCTAAGACTGTTGAGTAAATGATGCACTTGATAGTTATTTTTCACTCCGTACAATTTCAAGTTTTGAACCTGAACAACTATTTGCTCGTTGATTGAATGGTTGTTTTGTTTCTTGTGTATGCTGTTTGTTGAAATGGATGGTTGTGCATTGATTTGTTGTTAGGGATTGAAACCACTCAAATATTTCACTTTATATAAATTGTTAACCCTTTAGATTTTATAAGTGAAATGCAGGGTATGGAAGCAATTGTTACTGCTTTTGGTTCCATAAATTAAGCATATATTGCCCGACAAATAGGTACGTTTCGAATTACGGTTTATAGTGCTATTTTATATATTTTCCCGTGTAGGGATATATATTATTTTGGGAAGTATTTGTGTATATTGTTATATTTATATTATATTTTCTTTCGAGCATCTCCGTACAAAGGAGACTCTGCCAAAAAATTTCTGTAAATTCTGGACTTAGAAAATTTGAAAATGTTTACAAACTTTAACAATTTATGTATAAAGGATTTATATGGGTATATTTAGTTAAAGTAATAAATTTTGAAAATTATTGTTTATAAGTTAAATATTTTGAATAAGATGTATTGTTATTTAATTCTTCTTTTCCCTTCTTTCCTTTTCGAGGACGAAAAGTTTTGAGTGGGGGAGAGTGTAACGACCCGTGTAAATTCAATGTTTAAAATGAATTAAATTAATAGGATTTTTATTTAAATTTAGAAGGAAATAGAAATCTTATTTATTTATATGAAAGCGAATGTTGGAATTTGATGTATCAAGGGTAATTAAAATGTACAAATTAAATTTTATATTGCAATAAATTGTAATAGTGAAGATTGTTGCATTTGGACATTAAGTTAAAAATAAGTAAATAAAGGTGTTAATTAATGGAAATGTGAAAATTAGGAAATAGATTCAAATTGTATGTTAGATAATAAATTGCAATAATTAAAGTTAGTAATTAATGGGTTAAAGGGAATACCAATTTATTCATAAAGTGAATATAAGTGAATGTAACAAAATAAATAGGAAACGCTAATTATTCATAAGTGATGGTTGATGAAAAAGGAATAATTAATTGGATTTAGAATCTTAATTTGTATGTGTGCATATATTTAATGGAATATAAAAGGGAAAAATAATCATATACAAGTATATAAAAGGTATAATAGTGGGTTACTAGAAAATTCAGTCATTTACCAATAAAGATAATTAGGTGTGTTGATGATATAAACATTACTAACTATTATCGTAGTAACGGAAGTGTAAATGAAATGCAACTGTAGAAATTTAAGCCAAATATTAACAATTGAAATGAATTGTCAATTTAATGGAGTACCATAAATTTTTCATACTAAGCTTGAATATAAGGAAACAAGGGCAAATAGAAATCAATCAACGAATGTATATAGATTGTAAGCTATAATAATAAATAGAAACTGGATGACATTAATACAAGATAATGAATTGCAAATTTTAGGTTTTAATAAAGAGTGAATGGAAATTTGATTGGTTATATTAATTTGATGGAATTCAAATTTGATGGAAATTTAAATGGATATGTAGTAATAAATTTAAAACGGACTTAAATAGTGAATTTGTCTAATTAATATATAATAAATAATGATTGAATAAAAACCCTATACTTGTAAATATCTATAATATGTGAGTGGAAATAACAAACTTATAAATGTGGGATTGAGAGTTTTACAGCTGTGACGCCCCACCTCTATACCCACGCTAGCCAAGAACACTACGGTGTAATGCCGTCAACTAGCACGGAGAATAAGGTTGTTGAGGAGCGACCATCTTTATAATTGCTTTGTGCGAGCATCGATATGTCAGATAGTATAACATGCATTTCTTTATCAAGAGGAAATCCGACATACCGACACAAACTCAAAGCTACTACACAGTGGCTAAAATATCTTCGGAAACAAATATAGAAATAAACATAACATAAATCAGTCACAGACAATTCATATCACAAAGGCGGAAATAGATATGAATATTACACATAAAAGTGTATCTCAGAGTAGTGGTCAATTAAGATCCACAACATCACAAAGGAATAGATATAAGTGCTAGACAAAAATATGTATACATCAAGGAGTCTATATCTTAAATGTATACGACAAAAACTACCAAACTAGAGTAGTTAGCCAAAAGATCAGATGATAGTCCGATAAGGAGTCAAGCAGAAGCACCTGTAAAACCTCAGTCTGACTCGAGTATTATTTAAGAAGAAAATAATAAACGGATCAGTCTAGCTATAATTATCAGATAAAAATGAGATATAAGAAGAGATATAATATTAAAACGTATGATAACTAAAAATGTCATACTGCGACTAGTATACATTAGAGAATCACGAAAGTCATACAAAATCTCAAGAATCTCATAGCATAAAAAAGAATGTCATATTCTTTATTTAATTCACCAAGCCACAATAAATGACATACATATCAATGTCAACTGAAAAAGGTGGTGAAACATAAATTCCAGAAATCTTCAAACAGAAATCCAGAAATCACAATAAAAGGATTGGCCAAGACATTGATGTAGTGCAAACGGTACATCCGACGAATCCAAAAAGAAAAGACATTGATGTAGTGAAAACGGTACATCCAATGAATCAAAAAGCAAAGACATTGATGTAGTACAAACGGTACATCCAATGAATCAAAAAGCAAAGACATTGATGTAGTACAAACGGTACATCCAATGAATCAAAAACAAAAGACATTGATGTAGTACAAACGGTACATCCAATGAATCAAAAAGCGAAGACATTGATGTAGTACAAATGGTACATCCAATGAATCAAAAAGCAATGAAGCGAAGACATTGATGTAGTACAAACGGTACATCCAATGAATCAAAAAGCGAAGACATTGATGTAGTACAAACGGTACATCCAATGAATCAAAAAGCGAAGACATTGATGTAGTACAAACGGTATATCCAATGAATCAAAAAGCGAAGACATTGATGTAGTACAAACGGTAAGTCCAATGAATCAAAAAGCGAAGCCATTGATGTAGTACAATCGGTACATCCAATGAATCAAAAATCGAAGACGTTGATGTAGTACAAACGGTACATCCAATGAATCAAAAGACATTTAAAGTACATGGGTCGCTAGCCCACGAAGAAGTGAGATGAAGCTTAATAAAATGAGGTACAGTCCTCCACGTGGACAAAGAGACATCGCACATTGCTAGTCTAAAATATAAAATGATCATCATCGATCATCAAGAAGTGTCAATTACAATAAGCTAGTAAATATATGAGTTTAGCATCATGTCCCATAACCACTAGCTTAACTTAAATATTTGCGAACAAATTGTAGATCTCCACTAGAAAATTGTCACAAGAGTTTCAATCGAACAAGTCCAAGAATTAACCAACGAAGCAAATGCAAGCGTTTCATACACTTGTTTTACTAATCCGTTTAATTCAATTTCTCATACGAGTGAGGTAAAGGTTTGTATATACTAATAGATAGGAAAACAGTTTTAAGAAAAGAGCTTTGTAATAAAATATTGTTGAAATCATTTGAAGAAAGAGTTTTGATATTTACTACTAGTATAGAAAACCTTTATATTTTAAAGTGAAAAATCATAGAATTGATTGCAGAAACAATCAATCATAAAAATTCACATTCGAAGACGTGAATAAAATCCAAAGAAATCGATACCGAATCCATCAAAGTGGATATATCCAAAATCCCAAAGAAAAGAAGTCATCAAAGTCGATAATAAATGATAACAAAGAATAGGGAAATAACACGAATCGATTAAATTTGGAAACCACGCAAAATAGGCGAAATAGGCAAAAAAGCATCAGGTCGGTCGGCCGGCTACAGAGCTCGGTCGACCGAACCCTGTTCTAAAAAATTCTCGGGAAGGAGGTCAGTCGACCGAGCCCTGTAGTTGGCCGACCGAACCTGAGACAGAGGAGTGCTTATGCACTTTGGAAGCAGGTCGGTCGACCGGCCACAGGGCTCGGTCGGCCGGAGCCTGTTTCCAGCACCTCCCAGCCTATCTAAATGAGGTCCAATCTCGACCAAATTGCATTCGCTCGAGCAACGGCGCTAAGGGTTTATGCCAATCGACTACCCGGCCCTATAAGCTCTTCGATGCATCACCAAAAACACATTCAAACATCAAAGTTAGGATTTTCAAAGATTTGAACCCAAAACACTAAAAATTGGAATATTCACCAAATCAATCCAAACCAAAAGCAATTGCACAAGAATAAGCGTTAGGAATTCATACCTAACAATCGAAGATAATTATATACTAAGATGTGAGATAAAAATCTCACCTTTGAACCCAAACGATTGAAGAAGAAGCTCGAAAGCAAAGGAGAATCAACCACTCTTCAAATCCAACTAAAGAAGCTTGATTCTAAGCTTTAAAAGAAGAACATTCCCAAGGATAGGTTTAGGAATTTCTGAATTTAATAAGAGAATGAGTTGGAGAAGAAGAAGAGAAGCTTACCAATGGGTTCTTCTATTAGTTTGGAGCTAGAGCTTGATTTGCAAAAGAAAACTAGGGTTTTGGAGTTTTAATTTCCCATCTCTTCCACCATTGATGCTTTAAAACTGAAAAGAGGAGAAAGTGAGAGTGAATGGGGAGGAGTGGTTCAGATTTGAGTATAAGTTAAACATAGGGCTGAACCCAAACCTAAACCTAAAGTGAAAATGGTCAAATTTTTGACTAGCTTCAAATATATCAATGTTTATACTCAAAAAGGTTGCAAACGTCATTTTGAACTCAATGGAAGTGGTCCTGAGTCCTAATTCGATAGTATGCAAAAAGTAGCTTTTCGGACTAAATTCCGAGTATCGATAAAATATTTAAATATAAAATCGACAAATATGCGGGTTGTTACAACAACAATTGTTATGAGTTATATACGTAGTTCGTTCAATTAAACCAGAAACCATTGCAATAAATATAAATTTAATGTTATGCAATTGAGATAAACAATTGAAAAATGTTAAAGTATCTGGATATATATATATATATATATATATATATATATATATATATATATATTAAATTAAATGGTACCCAGGATGGTAATATGACAAAAAGTGAATGTAAGAATGGAAATCATGATTTATTTATTTATATGGAAACTTAAATTCTAATAATTGAATTTAGTTGCAATTAAATGAGATTGAATATAGTTAAATAATTCGTTAATTGAAAAAAGATAATGTGAGATATTTGTGTGATAATTTGGAATCCAATATTAAATCCATCTGTTGATAGGAAGGAACGGAATACTAATTAATTTATTTAACTAAACGAAATTTTAGGATATTATTTATAATTTGGGAATTTAATGAAATTAAGGATTATATTGAAATTTAAAATTTTACCTTCTTTAATTTGACATCTAAACTTGTTGGAATTTTTGTAAATGATTAAGAATTTTAAAAGTGATAAAATGGGTCAAATTTTAGAATCTAAATATAAGATTAGATTTTATTTATTTATTTTGAATTTATTTAATTAATATAAAAATAGTCATTTTGGTCACGGACTCGGATTTCGATGAAACTAGTTTCATCGGATCCGTAATAGTGAATTATTGTAGGGTTTCAAGTTTCGTATCGATCGGACTTGTCGTTTGATCGTACGGACTCGAAACGCCTTGAAATCGATAAATTGAAATCAATTTGGAAAAATTTTGAATTTAGCATAACTTATTCACACGATGGAATTTGGGCGTGAAACTTTTTTCATCGCGTTCAGAATATTTTTAAATACCTATTTCGCTATATGAGTTTACCCAATTTCGTTCCGGGGTCAGAACGGGCTTTTTGGGCCAACTATCGTTTAGCACGTTTATAATTCGTGCCCACCTATTCTATTGCAGTTGTCTATAAATAGGTTGTTATAAACCCTAGCAGCCTCTATTCCTCATTTCTATACGTATAGGAACTTCTGTATTCCTCTTCTTCATGGCAACAAACAATTCTAGTTCAAAAATTCAAAATTCAAATCAGATCCAAAGCTAAAAATTTAAAGGCCTCAGAAAATTCTCAAAAAAATATATGTTGAAGCTCTCGATTTGCGTAATTCACTGGTGGTATTCATTTTCCGGTTCGAATCACCATTTATCCAGAAATTGATGGTAAATTCTTGGCCATCCATTATGTCAAAATCGACTCTGCCTTATCGCCAAATTGATGGTGTCGTGGGTAGAGATCGTCGAGGGGATTCAATCGGAGTCGTTCGCAAGTGATTTCAATGGTCAGATCAAGGGGGAAAATTCAATTAGGGTTCGTTTGTTTCGGCGGCACCGTGGGTTTTGGGGTCGATTTGGGCGACCGGAGCATCGACCGCGGCCAGTAGAGGTGTGGCGTTGGGCGACGCAGGTGAGGATGGGGTGGTGGTATGCGGTTTCATTCAATGAGCGCGTTACTGGGAAGAACAGGAGCGAACGAACACTAATTCCAGGGTTGCAGCTCTTTTCATTCATGCATTGACTAGCTAAGTGGAAGAAGATGACGTGGCGTGTGAGTTTTCCTAGCTTGTTTTTTTTTTGATTTCAAAATGCTATAACGTGAATAACTTCTACATACGACCTCTGTTTCTCACGAATTTTTTTCCGTTAGGATCATAATAAAATTCCGGATCTGGTGACGCTTGTTTGGATGAATTTGGAGACCGTCAAATTTTTGGGTTTAAATTGGATTTCAATCCAATTTAAATTCAAAAGGTGAGTGTTTTAACCCACTCACAACTTCTAAAATTTCTTATGTTTGTTAATTTGACCTAAGAATGAGTAGAAATTTATTTATGATTGTTTGGCATGTTTTATTCATAATCTCAGTTAAATCGCATTTATTTAATTTAACTATTAATTAATTTTATTATTGCATATGAATTGACAGTTAGAATTTATTTATTTGCATATAAACTGATAGTTAAACAGTTAATAAATTTATTTTGAATATAAACTGTAGTTAATATTCTGTCATTTATTACCTGTTATATTTTATATGCTATATATTGATGTTTGTTTAAATTGATGATGATTGAAATAAATTGGTTGATGGTTGATATTGGGTGAATGGATGATGTGTTCTATCTTATATAAACTGCTAGTTATCATGCATTTTCATTTCATTCGGGATTGTGGTTTGAAATGATATACAACCGCATTTTTATTTTTAAATTGAGGATTGAAATGATAAAATCTGTATCACTGGACCATAGGATAGAAAATTATATACAGACACCACGATATATATATATAAAAGAATTTGAAATGGTTTTCTATGGTTTTGGAAAGGAAATACGGTTTGATAAATACTTATTTTGAAGTTATTTAAATGTTACTTTATATATATATATATATATATATATATAGTTAAATACTTAAATCTAAGCTACGTATAAAACGGATTAATAAAATGAATTTAATAAGGAAGTTGATTTCTTTTATATAAAGTGGTAAGTATCTATTTAAATTCTATTGTATATATTAAGTTTAAATGACTTAAATGAAATTAAGTTAGAAGGTAAATATGGGGTGGGTTTTAAATTAAATTATTTCAGAATTGAACTTGAATTAAAGTATTTAAGAATTATCCTCGAAATATGTTAAAAATATAAATAAATTAGGATTTAAAAGGTATGATTAATAACTTGATTTTTGATTTGAGGATTTAAATGAATATTAGATTGATTGAAAGAATATTATCAAGTTAATTTAATTAAAAGAATATCTTGTTATTGAAGTATAAGGGTTTTACTTAAATAATATTTGGTCTATTAAGTAAATATTTAAAAATTTAAATAATAAGAATTGGATTTGATATATATTAAATTTTCAAACATTCCATTTTTGAATAAGCGGAATATTTAAAGATTTAAATGATATGAACTATAAAAATTTAAGTTTTGAAATATGTGATATTTGAGCTTTGATTTATATGAGAATTAAAATGGATTATTTGGAGAATTAAACTGGTATTGGGAATATATTGTGAAATTTAAAGAAGCTATTTTAGTATATAAAGTAATATAGTAATTAAACCATTAAGTATTAAAGGTTATGTTTCAAAGCTAAGGTTTCAAAGTATATAGATTTGAAATGCTATGATTTTGTATAAAGGATATTTTTGAAATAAAATGATATCATATTGATTTAGGTTTTAAAAGAAATGATATCATATTTATATGGTTTTGAAAATGGATATTTTATTCTGGTTTTAAAAGTATAAACTATTTTTAAATGACCGCGGTGTTATAATAACGTTTGGTTGTTGAAGAGACCGGGATCGGAAATTGTCTTACTCTCTGCCAACTCCGAAAACCACTTTAACAACCGTGTACGCGGTGGAGATTCAAGAATGAAGTAGGTTGGTGGTGGCGTTTCCTATAAGGTAAATACATGGACCCAACTCCCGTGAGTTGGCATAAGGTGGCTAAAACAGGAGCGATCGGTGGGTTAATGTGGTAGCACCTCTGATCCGACACTTCCCTTCGATACTATACTCTGACTTTGGATTGATTTGGTGGCCACCTTCATTTTTGATTTCTTTGATGTGGGGAGTTTGTTCGAGGTGGGCGGCAGCTGCGCGCTGCGCATTTCCATCGGCCCGAAAGCCTAATTGGTATATCTACCCTGGCATTGCCTAGTTGTGCCGTCTCACCTACCCTATCGCGCCTTGTACGAGTTCGGATTTCTCCCGTAGCCCGTGTGGTATCCTCTGGTGGCTTTCCGATCAGGAGGTACTATGATATTGGATGGACTACTGGGACTATTACATGTTAAGGGCTATATGGGTAACCCCTTAATGCTAAGAAAAAAGTAAGTTTATTTTACAATTAGACACTATGATAATAGCGCAATATACTACATAGTAAATAGTTTAACGGATCCTTAGGAGATGTAAATCCCGAGCATCTCTTGAGTTACCGCACTCATATTTATTTCCGTTAATTTAACTCACATAAGATCTTTTAGTTCTGACTCGAGTGTTTTTGTCTTTTCAAATTCGCTAGGGTCAGTCCGAGCGTTTCAGGATTGAAGATTTTATTTCTGGAGGAAGAAGACGTAGATTTTATTATTACTATAGATTATATGGTTCCACTATACTCATATTGTTCTGCTGCATTGTCATATGGTATGTGTACTCTGATATGTATTGTATAAATATAATCAAAGGTTTTGTAAAACGGCTTCATGAACTATATATTTGGTTATTATATTTTATCCTTCCGCTGTGAGATTCTGTTTAGTTTTTTTCTTCTCTGTTTTTCTTATTTATCCCATAACAATCTGCCCTTACGTATGGTTTGAATTGGCACGTGTGTCTACTTAAAGTGTGCAAAAAGGCGGGATGTTACGGTCCTGTTTTTTATGATTCCTTTATATAATTTATTGTTAATTCTCTATTTTAATTTTTTTCCTGCATTTTTAGTATGATCAAAATTTCACCTTTTCTTATTTAAACCAACCTCTTTACAAAATCCAAATTTCGTAATACAATTTTTTATATTAAAAATTCTCTTTTTAATTCCTTAAAATTTCAAAATAATATCTATGGTATTTAATATTCCCACAATCAATTACCATGCCATTATATCATTTAAAATTTCACAACATACAATAATCCTGCATTTATATAAATATATAAAATGATATTATATTTGATGAATCTGGTTAGATCCCTCCAACATGTTTTGCCTGAATCCACAGATGTTAGACAACAATAAAAATACCAATCCCACTTCGAGGGGAATGTCACGGTATATAGGGTCATCCGCTATTATGCGGGGCGCATAGGATCTCATCCGCTATAATGTGCTAGAAAATCACTACAAATACTAATATATATATATATACTACTATATATATATATAATCATCCAACAGATAATTAATTTTTTCAATCAATCAAGCATCCAATGATATAAATTCCAACATTAAATTTTTTAAAATGGTAACCCGATTGAGTGAGAGATTCTCATCTTTATTTTCGTTTGCAATCCACTTCAACCTCGACTTGGTTTCACGACTTTTGACCTTGTACAAACATTATTTTAAAATTAAATAATAGGTTAAAAATGTGTATATATTTTCATATTCTCCCTAATATACACACACACACATATATACTAATTTTAATTGAAAAAAATAAAGTAAAGTAAAATAAAATACCTCACTACCTCAGACCCAACAAGACTGCTCGAACAAGTCGCGTTACCATCACCAGTACGATGCCTACTCCAAGCTCGACTACGCACGCTGCCAACCCTAGAGTTGCTGGAATTAAGCGGAATCATTTCGGTATCCCAACATCGAAGCCCTGGGTCCAAATCGAACGAGCACCTCCCATAACTCCGTCGTACTTAGTTGCGCGACGACAACTACCGCAGCTTCTGTCACGCGCGCGCCCATGCGAAAGCCATGCCTTTTTGAATGCCAACCATCGCACTTGACACTGCCGCCCAGCCTCGATCCTTCTTTTCCTGCACTCGCGTTTTAATTCGATCGCGTCAACCCCCTCCATCTCGACCAAAACCTAAATTACCTCAATCGTGCTCAAACGCTCCAACCGCCCCGTCTTCCCGTCGAGCACCACTCCTCGTCGCCTCGACCAACCTATCGCCCAAAGCCTCGGCCCTAATCACGCGCGGCACGCCATACTCAATCACGATTTCAGCTGCCGCGATTTGATGAATTTTTTTTAAACGAACGTTATTAATATTTTTCATGAATGTCGATTTTGAACAGAACCCTTAGAGGCTCGAGATAAATAACAAGTGCAACTGCGTATTAAGGAAGATAAGGTTTTAAATTTTAGAATTCATTTATTTATTTCATGTAAAAATCAAAATATCTCGTTTGAAAGAGGGTGATGGACGCGATTTATGCGTGCTCAAATAAGCTAGGCCACAGATAAGATGCAGAGGATAAGACGGGCTTTGACCAGTCAAATATTCATTTAAACTCCAAAACGTCTAGATTTACGAAACTCCAATCTCGAATCCCTATCGAGGCGTGCCGCTTGACGTTTATAATGTTATACCCCTATTCGAACGCAATAGAAAAGGTTTTGAGTCCAAACTCGATTGTATGGAGAAGATAGCTTTTTGGACCCAATTTTTATATTGAATTTTTGATATAAATATCAGCGCGTTTACATCTCATACGTCTAAATGATGATTCCAAAAGCTACGAAATTTGAAATCCGATAATAATACAATATTACATATCGAAAGAAACATGTTTCGTCGAATTCCAAGACTGTGCCTCGGAAGGCTATTTTTAAATGTCAATTTAGAGGATATATTTTTTAAAACTGAACATATCACTTCCAAATTAAATTTTAAAAATTGCATTGCCTTCAGTATTATTAATATAAATTTTACAAGCATTTGAATTATTTTTATCAAGCTCAAAACTCCAGATTTGCTACTTTAACCAATATTCAACTATAACTTTAATAATTAAAGTATTTAATAAATTGCTTTATTGAAATTCTGAACATATTTTATTACGTAAAACCAATCTTTCATATTCAAAAATCAATCTATGATTTAATTTTAAATATTTAAAACCATTTAAATATTCAAAATTGAATAACGAAAAATCCGGGTCGTCACATTCCTCCCCCTTTCAAATAATTTCGTCCCCGAAATAGCTAAGGCAGAAGAATGCCCCAAACCCATTACTTTCAAAATCTACTTAGTGAAAATTCGGTATTCACTTTTCTAATCTTTTGTTTCTCCCAAAACAACTAGTTTTCAATTCAAATTCCAGAATCCTTTATTTCAATTCCAAATTGAGATCAATTTACCGTTAATAAAATTTTCCAAAAATTTTCAAAAAAAATTCTACTTCCCAAAATTTCAAAAAAAAATTGGCAGAGTCTCCCTTGTACGGAGGATCTTTTGCAATTTGACAAGAGAGATGAATATATATACGTCGACCCACATAGTGGGAAAAACAAAAATATGACAATTTTCATATTTTTATTACTTTTATTGCGTATGCGTACCTTTATTTAGCGTTTTTAAGCAAGCGGATTATTTATTTTGCAATTAGCGCGACCAAAATCCAGCCAAACGGTCTCCAAGTACATGCACTTACTCCATCTAAACATGAAAGTACCATATATATGAAATCTAATAACATTTCACTAATTTTGATAGCTAATCACATGAATTTTATAAGTAATGCAGATTAAACAATGTTTATAAGTAACTTATATGATTTCAACACTACTTCGACAGTTTTCAATCAATCCATATACTATTTTCATTCAATTTAAATGGTTTACAACTTAATTGCTTACATTCAATTCATTTTTAAACCAAACAAACTCATATTCATTCCAATTGATTCCAAAATCAATTTTATTCGCTTCTATCGATTTATAGAATTTTATTTACTTTTGTTTACGCCAAACGATAATTTTTCTTATGCAAAATCAGCGATATCTATTTATTAAAATATCCATTCAGTTTATAACTATTTTAAATTGATTCAAACTCAATTTATATTTAGTTCCATTCCTATTTTAAACTTATTCCCAATCCATTTGCATTTCATTTTATATCCGTTTTTTTATTCAAGAACATTTTATTAAGCTTTGAAACATTCCATGCTATTTTATTTAATGTCCGTTTCACACTTTTACTTGAAAACAAGCTTTTACTAATATAAACTTAAGTTATTTTATTTCGAATTGTTCCAGCTCCATAACTTAAGTTTATGTAACAAATTTAATTTCAACTCTTGATTTCATTTTTATTTAATCAAATCTCATCCATTACTAATTAATTCAATTAGTTTATCCACTTATTCCACTTAATAATTAATTCAATTAGTTTCATCCGCTTCCATCCCATTCGACAACATTTCAATTCATATTTAATTTACTAACAATCTAAGTCGAATTTTATTTATAACTCGGGTTTCATTTTTTAAAATCCATTTTTAACTAACAATCCAATTTTATTTAATAGAGCGAAATTCTATTAACATATTCTATCAACTAATTTATTTAGCAAATTAGGTCACTTTCAATTTTTAAATAAATATCGGATTTTTATCTCAAAAATCAATTCATTAAATTTTCTTGAGTTCAATTTTATTTCATAACTCACGTTTGGATTTTATTTCATCTCCAAAATATCAAACAATTTTTTTTTGGTTTTCTATTTCTCTTTTATCTTTTTATAAGTCATACTTTTTTTTTCTTTTATTCTTCCACCCATTCTAAGCTCGAATATATTCACATTTCATTTTAGGTCGGGACTATACACTTATCCATAGGCAAGTATATTTTTATTTCATAAACTTCAATTTTTATGAGCTATCTTAATTTATTTGTTCCAATTCAATTTCTATTTATCTTAACCTACGCTTAATTCACTCATACCATTCTCTTTAAATTTATTTAGGTAAGAATTTTATTCCATTCAATATTATCTATAACTAAATTGAATTTTATTTCAATTCAATCCAAATTCAACTCAATTTCCTTTCATTTAAGTTAAATTCAATTCGATTCAATTTTATTTCCTAATCCAATTTAATTTTTCCATTCAATCCATTCACTTCCCCATTTTATTCATTTAACTAGTCTACTACACTAATTTATTTCTTTCCAATGACCGTCAATTAAATTTCAAAAATTTAATTTCTTCAACTTAATCCATGTTAAATTTCATTTTTTAATTTTTTTTTACCTTTAATTTTAATTTCAAAATTCAAATCTCATACTTTCCTTCCTTATTTAAAAATCATTTCAATTTATAAGCTTATAACTTATTCTCTGATGATTTTTAAATTATTTAAATAAGGATTCCGGAATTTTTTTCCTCAAACTTCCCAAAATTTAACCTTCCAACTTCCGATTTAAATCCAATTTTAATTATAATCTATTTGTATAGTTTATACTTATACAAATTCTCCTATTAGTTATATAAACTATTTCAGATTTTATAATCTTATTTGACTATAATATCATCAGCCAAACACTCAAATTATATATATAATAATTTCAGAAAATTATTTCTTTTATCTCAAAAATATATTTTTGGGTAAAATTATTTCACTTACCCGCTTTTAAAATAATACCGTGTCAATTTATCGTGTTCAAGTGTTTATAAATACCATCGAATTAGCGGCCCACTACTCGATCAGAATTCATATTCCACTCAACTAATAAGTCAATGCAATATTTAAAATAATTTATATTCACTAAGAAATATGCGATCATATCCATTAATACTCTCAAACTCATTCTAGAGTACTACTGACTCAATCTCTAATGAGTAATCCCCAATAGAGCTAAGGTTCTCGCTTAACCTTCAGCTCTGATACCCACAGTAACGATCCAGAATTTTCGTCCCCCGAAAAATCGACATCAATACGTCCACGGTATCAAATGCCGAGTAGTCGGTTATCGAAAATACCAGTTCATTAGGGGTGAAGAAGAAAAAGTAGCAGAAGAAGAGAAAACGACAACATAGAATCTCACAATCACAGCGGAACAAAATATAATATATAACAACAGATATTTATACAAAATAATATGTAACTGTTTAATACATACAATCATCATAGCACGCAATCATTACATCAAATCTGGACAGTTATAACAACTTGTCCTTACACAGCGGTAATACAAATGTACGAAAATATGCCTCATTATCCAGCTCGTCTCCTGAGCTCTATAGCATCCTATCCTGAATCTGTAATGCTCGGTCTGACCCAAGCATTATAATGAAATAACACCCGAGTCGGTCTAGAAAACTAGCGTGAGAAGTCACATTCAATTTGAACTATTATTATATTTCCAAAAATCCTTTGACAATAAAGGTATCCCGTAAGACCATGCCACAAATAAACATGTCGGGTTTTTACCTTACAATAACCAAACATTTTTATCAAATCCATCTGATATTATAATAGTGTCTATAGAAAGTAAATAGAATCAAGCTGAAATGCTTGCATCTCACGTTCCAGCATAGTTGGGCACAATCAAAACTGTACGGGCGCTTATTGGAGATTTGGTTCCATACAATGGCAAGGCTATTGGGGTACCACCGTCAAAGTACCTGGTCTAGATCAGCGTACCGAGGACCACTTCTGATCCCCTGCAACACAAGACCGGCCTACCCCTAACCTGGATAGACCAAATAAGATCACCCCATGGTTGGGATCAACAATCGCCACACAGCCGTAATAAAGAGACTCTAGATAGGGATGACCTTACCCTACTTGGAAGCTACCACTTAGCCTTGCTGCACCTCCCCTGTCTTAACCATTCCCGGATAATGAGGCTACGATTACCTTTTTAGAACACATTCACTTAGAATGCTCATCGTCCTCCAACAACGATGGTCTGAGTGCATTCATCCATACAGGTTATCCTGGGTCCAGACACACCAAATCACCGTCTTGATCATCTTCACGGTATTTATTCCTTACGTTCAAACCGGATCGAAGTGGTTTTCGGATAATTAAATCTGATCCCGGTCTCTTCGAAAAGATCAACGCATTGGCCAATATTGATAGTTGGTTATTTAACCATCAATTTGCACCCATAAACAATCATTAGACATTATTATAAATTTTCTGAAATTTATCCCAAATATCTTTATAAGATATCACTTTCAGTTCCTCAACATTTGAAAACAGTTTTCAAATTCTTTTTGTTTTCACGGAACATTTCCAAATTTCCCCAATATTTAAAATATTTTTCCCACTTTATTTGATATTCATCACTTGAAAAATATTCATTTTATCTCCTATTTCTTACTTCATTTGTAAATTTCCAACTCATTTGACACGAATTCTATAAATTTCGGGATTTCATAGTTAACTTCCTTAATATTCCAAAACCAATTTTATACTTGCTTATAAACTCAATCCCCTTCTTACTTCTTTAATGAATTCTTTTCCATTCTTTGAAGTTCACTTTTATTTAACTTCTTTGAAAATTTTATTGCTTTTCATCCCAATTCCTTTTAAGAATTTTCTTATAAAACATATTCACTTAATAACCCATTTTCTCGGCTTCCCAGAAAGTTCATAAATAAATTTAAAACATTTTCACAACTTTATATACATAAAATATGTAAATAAAGATAAGTATTTTGAGAAAAAAATTATAATTTATTTTTAAGACATATTCAAATGATTATTTAAAATATTTAAAACAGTTTTTAAACATTTAGGATTTTATTAAAATAGATATTAAGTATTTAAAAATTCACATCTGAAATATTCATTACTAACTAACTTTAAAATTTCATAGTTTGATAAATAAAAATTTCTTTTTTATTTATTTTTAAAACTTATTTACAAAAATAAATCTTTAAGTCAGGATAACCAAAAATTTCCTATTTACAACCCCTCTCGGATTTTATCGTAATTCTCCCATTCCTTTCATCATTAAAATAGTATCTACTATTTTTCTCACCTATTCCCATATCCTAATATTAAGCCTTTCTATAAAATTTATATTCCAAATTTATCATCCAATATCGCTTCCCTTTTTATTTATAAATTCCATTTATAAATTTCTATAACTACTTTTTAGCCCACAAAAAATAATCTCATTTATAAATTCCATTTTATAAATTCCATTCCATATAAATACGTTTATTTTTTTGCCAATCTATTTTCAACATTGATTCAACCCTTTTTCACAAATATCATTTTTAAGTCTAGTTTTTAATAATTCCTATATATGATTTTTTTAAATTCTCTATTTAAAATATTTTCCCACATTTTTAATATGTTCAAAATTTCACCTTTTCTTATTTAAACCAACCTCTTTACAATAATCCAAATTTCATAATACAATTTTTTATATTAAAAATTCTCTTTTTAATTCGTTAAAATTTCAAAATAATATCTATGGTATTTAATATTCCCACAATTAATTTCCACGGCATTATATCATTTAAAATTTCACAACACACAATAATCCAACATTTATGTAAATATATACAGAATACTAATATATTTGACGAATCCAGTTAGATCCCTCCAACCTGTTTTCCCTGCATCCACAGATGATAGACAACAATAAAAATACCAATCCCAGTTTGAGGGGGGTATCGCAGTATATAGGGTCATCCGCTATTGTGCGGGGTGTATAGGGTCTCATCCGCTATAATATGTGGGAATATCACTCCAAATACAAATATATATACTACTAATATATATATATATATATATATATATATATATATATATATATATACATACACATACAAATAATCATCCAACAGATAACTAATTTTTTCAATCAATCAAGCATCTAATGATATAAATTCAAACATTTAAATTTTTAAAATGGTAATCCGATTGAGTGAGAGATTCTTACCTTTATTTTCGTTTGCAATCCACTTCAACCTCGACTTGGTTTCATGATTTTTGACCTTGTACAAACATTATTTTAAAATTAAATAGTAGGTTTAAAATGTGTACATATTTTCATATTCTTTCTAATCTATATAAATACATATACATATTAATTTTGATTAAAAAAATAAAAAAATAAAGTAAAAAAAATACCTCACTGCCTCAGACACTACAATACTACTCGAACAAGTCGCGTCACCATCACCAATACGCATGCCTACTCCAAGCTCGACCACGCACGCCGCCAACCCTAGATTTGCTCGAATCAACCCCACTTATTTCGGTATCCCAACATCGAAGTCCTAGGTCCAAATCAAACGAGCCCTCCCAAAAAGCCGTCGCCGTGCTTAATTGCACGACATCCACTGTCGTCGCTTTCGTCACGCACATGCCCACACAAACACCGCGCCATCTTGACTGCCGACCATCGCACTTAACACTGCCACCCAGCCTCAATCCCTCTTTGCCTGCACTCACGTTTTAATTTGATCGCTTCGACTCCCTCCATCTCGACCAAAACCTAAATCGCCTCAATCGTGCTTGAACGCTCCAACCGCCCTGCCTTCCCATCGAGCAACACTCCCCATCGCCTCGACCAAACTATCACCTAAAGCCTCATCCCCAATCACGCACGAGCACGCGATAATCGATCGCGACTTCATGCTTATGCGATTTGATGAATATTAATTTTTTAAACGAACATATCGGTCGTTCATTATTAATATTTTTCATGAATGTCGATTTTGAACAGAACCCTTAGTGGCTCGAGATAAATAATGAGTGCAACTGTGTACTGAGGAAGATAAGTTTTTAAATTTTTAAATTCATATATTTATTTCATGTCAAAATCGAAATATCTCGTTTGAAAGAGGGAGATGGACGTGATTTATGCACACCCAAATAGGCTAGGCCACATACAAGAGCAGAGGATATGACAGGCTTTGAGCAGTATTCATTTAAACTCCAAAACGTCTCGATTTACACAAATCAAATCTCAAATCCCTATCGAGGCGTGCCGCTAGGCGTTCATAATATTATACCCCTATTTCGAACACAATTGAAAAGGTTTCCAGTCCTAACTCGATCGTATGAAGAAGATAGTTTTTTAGACCCAATTTTTGTATTGAATTTTCGATATAAATATCTGTGCGTTTACATCTTGTACGGTTAAATGATAACTCCAAAAGCTATGAAATTTGAAATCCAATAATAATACAATATTACACATCCAATGAAACTGATTTCGTCGAATTTTGAGACTGTGTCTCAGAAGGCTATTTTTAAATGTCAATTTAAACGATATATTTTTTAAAACTGAATAGATCACTTCCAAATTCAAGTTAAAAATTTGCGTCGTCTTCAGTATTATTAATATAAATTTTATAAGCCTTTGAATTATTATTATCATGCACAAAACTCCAAATTCGCTATTTTATCCAATATTCAATTATAACTTTTATAATTAAATTATTCAATAAATTGCTATATTCAAATTTTGAACTTATTTTATTACGTAAAAACCAGTCTTTCATATTAAAAAATCAATGTATAATTTAATTTTAAATATTTAAAACCGTTTAAATATTCAAAATTGAACAACGAAAAATCCGGGTCGTCATAGTAGATAGTTTAACGGATATTTAGGAGATGAGAATCCCAATGTAACGACCCGGGTTTTTCTGTCACTGATTGTGAATATTTAAATGGTTTTAAATTTTGAATTTGAACTATAGAGTGATTTTGAATATGAAGAATTGGATTTATTTATTGATTCAGAATTTAAAAATTAGAGATTTATTTTATAATTTAAGTGTTGAATCTTATAATTGAATATTGGGTAAATTATTGTATCTTGAGTTTTAGGCTTAAAAGGGTTGGAAGCACTTTCCTGCCTTAGCAATTTCGAGGACGAAATTCTTTTAAGAGGGGAGGAACGTAATGACCCGGGATTTTTTGTCGTTGATTGTGAATATTTAAATGGTTTTAAATATTGAATTTGAACTATAGATTGATTTTGAACATGAAGATTTGGATTTATTTATGGATTCAGAATATAAAAAATTAGCGATTTATTTGATAATTTAATTTGTTGAATCTTATAATTGAATATTGGGTAAATTATTGTATCTTGAGTTTTAAGCTCTGATACCAACTGTAAAGGCCAGCAAATCTGTACCCCATAAGGTTCGTATTTCCATCCAATTTGAGTTAAGTTGAGTGGAAATACTGTCAACTCAAAGGGTTACGAATTTGCGGGCCCTTACACCCAAACATCTCTTATGTTATTGCAATTGTAACAACATGCATATTTATCGATTTTTATATTTAAATATTTTATTTAAATATTTTGTCGTTAATCAGATATTGGTCCGAAAAGCTACTTTTTGCAAACGGTCAAATTAGGACTCGAGACCACTTCCATTGAGTTCGAAATGCCGTTTACAACTTTTTTGAGTATAAACATTAATAGTTTTGGAGTTAGTGGAATTTTACTTCCTTTTTCCGCTTTGGACTTTGGGTTAGATTAGCCATTATAACTCAAACCCACTTCTCTCCTTCTCCTCACTCTTTATAAATTCCTACCAAACACAAACTTTAACATTAATGGTGAGTGGAAAGGGAAATTAGAAACTCCAAGCCTAGGTTTCAACTCCAACTCCATCATTCAACTCTAAATTCAAGGAAAAGCATTGGATTCAAGCTTGTAGTTGCTTCTCCATTCACCTTCAAGCGTTAACTTCATAATTTGGTGAAAAGGTGAGATTTTTATCTCACATTCTTGACTATAACTATCACGGATGTTTGGGAATGATTTCCTATCACTTTAGCACGTACATTTTCATTTAGTTTGGATTGGATTGGCGAAAAACTCCAATTTTTAGCGTTTTGGTGAATTTTCTGCATTTAGGTCATTCTGGCCATTTGTGCGTGTTCGGAATTAGGTCGCTCGCGAGCTAACGCCTTAGGTCGCTTGCGTGTTAACGCCTTAGGTCGCATGGCTCGTTTAACGTTAGGTCGTTCGGCCCTATATGCCATTTAGGTCGCACTGCCTCAAAACCCTCGGCCTGCAAATTTTTGTTCGCCCTTAGGTCGTCCGGTGTAAGGCCGGTTGGGTGTTGGGTCGTAGGTCGTTGGGTCGTAACTCATTGGTCGTTCCCTCTGTTGGATATGGCTCTCCATGTTAGGTTGTTAGGTCCTATGGTTTTTAGGTTGCTTCCACGCTAAGTCGTTCGACTCTTAGGTCGTAACACTTAGGTCGCTCGCCTCTTAAACCGATAGGTCGTTAGACCCTTAAATCGTTAGGTCGTTAAGACCTTAGGTCGTCTACTCGTTAGGTCGCATGACTTGTTTGCTTTCACTAGGTCGGTTGAACTTTATATGCCGTTAGGTCGCTTGAGGGTTAAATCGTTAGGTCGCTCGAGTGATAAACCCCTTAGGTCGCGTGCCGTTGGGTCGTTCCACCTTGACCCTGCTTGAGCCCATTAGGTCGTAGGTCGCTAGACAGTAGGTCGCTATGCCTTCAACCTAAGGTCATTCTATTTAGGTCGCTCGACCGTGCTAATGATAGGTCGTGAGCTTCTTAAGTCGCTTGATCCTATCCTCCTTTAGGTCTTCACTAGGTCGTACCGTTTTGAACGGGTCGCTGCCCCACACCTCGCCAGGGGCGCTGTGTAACATCTCGCCTTTTCGCACGATTTAAGCAGACACACATGCCGATTCAAACCATACGGAAGGGCGGATTGTTATGGGGTAAATAAAAAAACAAGAAAGAAATAAAAGAAAACAGAATCTCGCAGCGGAAGGATAAAATATAATAATAAAATATACAGTTTATAAATCTGTTTACAAAACATTTATATAATACATATCAGAGTTACACATACCAATAACAATGCAGCGGAACAGTGTGTAGTGCACTAGTATAAATAACAATAATATACATCTTCGTCTTCGTCCTCCAGCGCTAAATCTTCAAATCCTGAAATGCTCGGACTGACCCGAGCGAATTTGAAAAGATAAAAACACTCGAATCAGAACTAAAAGATCTTATGTGAGTTAAATTAACAGAAATAAATATAAGTGCAGTAACTCAAGAGATGCTCGGGATTTACATCTCCTAAGGATCCGTTAAACTATTTACTATGTAGTATATTGCGCTATTATAATAGTGTCTATTTGTAAAATAAACTTACTTTTAAATAGCGTTAAGGCTTTACATTTTCCACCTTAACACATTTATATATTCCCATAGTCTATACAGTACCGTAATCTCCCCCGTACTGGGCGTCGTCATAGGGCACTCCATAGGTATGGTATAAAACCAAAATCGTATAAGGCGCGCTAGGGTAGGTGACACGGCACAACTAGGCAATGCCCGGGTAGATATACCAATTACGCATCTGGGCTGGTGGTAACGCGTAGCCGCAGCTACCGCCCACCTCGAATTAACACCCCCAAATCAAAGAAATCAATAGTGGCCACCGAATCAATCCAAAGTCAGAGTATAGTATCGAAGGAGTGCGTTCGATCAACCTCATTGGCCCGAGAATCGCTCCTGTTTTAGCCATCTTATGCCAACTCATGGGAGTTGGGTCCACGTAATTACCTTATAGGAAACGTCGTCACCAACCTACTTCATTCTGGAATCTCCACCGCGTACACGGTTGTTAAAGTGGTTTTCGGAGTTGGCAGAGAGTATGACAACTTTCGATCCCGGTCCTTTCAACAACCAAACGTTATTATAACACCGCGGTCATTTAAAATAATTATTCTTTTAAAACCAAAATAAAATATCCATTTAAAACCCATATAAATACGATATCATTTATTCTTAAAACCCCAAATCAATACGATATCATTTTATTTTCCAATATATATTCTTTCCAAAACCATAGGGTTTCCAAAGTAAAATATTTAGAAATCAAAACTCTTGAATATAATATTTTCAAATTATACTACCTTGAAAACATAACTTTGAAACAAATTTCCACATCTCAAATGGTTAAATATTAAATTTCTTTTATAAAACAACATAGCTTCTTTACATTTCACAAATCAATTCAAAATACCGATTTAAACTTCCAAATACCATTTTTAATTCTTATGTTTCAAAGCTTTAAACATTTCACCATTTCAAAAACAAACTCATTTGACAAACCCATATATATCAAATTCAATTACTTATTATTTAGACTTGAAATGTTTACTTAATGAATTCAATATAATTTAAGTAAAACCTTTAACTTCACATAATTGGAAAATCTTTCAATTTATTAAACTTGATATATTCATTTAAATCACTTTACACAAAAATCAAGTTATAAAAATCATATCCTTTAAAAATTTAATTTTTATTAAATTCCAATTGAACTTAATATTCATCTTCCAAATCTTATTCTCATTTAAGTCATAAAAACTCCGGAAATTGGATTTTAAATAAATGCTTAATCGTATTTGATCTTAAAAATCAAACTTTATTTTATACTTCAAATCAAATTTATACAAAGCTTAAAAACCAAAAATTACTATATATATATAAATAACCAATTCAATATCCCATAACCATATATATATAGCTTTACAAAACCATAAAAACATTTCAAAATATATTTTATATATATACCGCGGTGCCTGTATAATTTTTTTTACCCTATCGTCAAGTGATACGGATGTTTATCATTTCAATCCGCAATTTAAAATAAAAAAATGTGGTTATATATCATTTCAAACCGCAATCCCGAATGAATGAAATGCATAGCAACTTGCAATAAATAAAATAAATCATCCATTCATCCATCGAATCATACATCCATTTATCACAGTCATCATCCAATTTCAAACAATTATCTATATATAACAGGTGATAAATAATGGTATCAATTATCAGCTTTACTCAAAATAAATTTAATAACTGTTAATTGGCAGTTTATATGCAAAATAAACGTAAATTTAACTGGCAGTTAATATGAAATAAAAATTTAACATAACTATGACTGGCAGTTAATATGCAAATAAATAAATTCTAACTGTCAAATTTATATGCAATAAATAAATTAATTAACAGTTATATTAAATAAATGCGTTTAAACAGAAATAATGAATAATACATGCCAAACAGTCATAAATAAATTTCTACTCGTATCTAAAATCAAATTAACAAACATAAGAAATTTTAGAAATTGTGAGTGGGTTAAAACACTCACCTTTTGAATTTAAATCGAATTTAAATTCGATTTAAACCCAAAAATTCGACGGTCTCCAAATCTGTCCAAACGAGTGTCAAAAGATCTGGAATTTAATTACGATCCTAAAAAAAAAAATTCACGTGAAACGGATAACGTACGAGAAAGTTATGTCGAAAATTGCGATTGGAAACAAATTAAATTATAACAAAACTTACCAAAAATTTAAATTTCCCCGTCATACTATCTCCCCCCCTAAACATGCATTCCTACCTAGTCTCCAGTACATGAAGAAACGCCCCCCTTGACCGCCGTTTGACCAACGACCTACACCTCCACGCGCCGCCATAGCCCCTGGCGCCTCCCCATACGGGCTTCCATTTGCCGGCCGCACCCCCCTACGCCTCCGCGCCCCCTTCTAGTAACGCCGCAGCCACCGAAAAGCTAGGGCTTTGAAACCCTAAAACGTAAATTCTCATCGCCACAGGCCACTGCACGACCAACGACCACCAGCGCTAGCCTCCTCACGACGAGCCTCACCAAACCCATGTCTCAATTTCTTCGATTGAAGCTTAAATTGAAAAGCCCCAAATCGACCATATGGGTTTTGAAATTCAAGGTTTGACCGCGATTTCTGGTAAATCCGGTCACCGTCTTGAAAAACGAACAGCAGATGCAGATTCGTATTGATGAAATCTACAACATATATTTTTTTTGGAATTTTTCTGAGATTTTTGAATTTTCATTTGAATTTTGAATAGTATTGGATCTGAAATTTGCATCCATTGAGGAAGAGAAGGAGTTGAAGAAATGAACACACAACCAAATGACAAAAGATGGAGGTTAGGGTTTATCACAGCCTATTTATAGACAACTACAATAGAATAGATGGGCACTAATTATAAACGTGTTAAACGATAGTTGGCCCAAAAAGCCCGTTCTGACCCCGGAACGAAATTGGTTCAACCCATATATCGAAATAGGTAATTTAAAATATTCTGAACGCGATGGAAAAAGTTTCACGTCCAAATTCAATCGTATGGAGAAGTTATGCTGAAAACAAAATTTCCAAATTGATTTCAATTAAATCAATTTCAAGGCGTTTCGCGTTCGTACGTTCAAACGACAAGTCCGATCGCTACGAAACTTGAAACCCTATAATAATTCATTGTTACGGATCCGATGAAACTGGTTTCGTCGAAATCCTAGTCCGTGGCCAAAATGGCTATTTTTATATTAATTAAATAAATTTAAAATAAATAAATAAAACCCAAATTTTTATATTCCAGTTTTAGCATTGGAAAATTTTATCACTTAATAAGCCTCAAACATTTACATTGATTTTAAACCAATTTACAAATGTAAATTTAGATGATTCATTTATAAATTTTCAATATTGATTCTCAATTTCATAAAATTCCAAATTTATAGATAAATTTTCAAAATTTCCTTTTTATTGAATTAACCTATATTTATTCCATTCATAAATTTCCAATATAAGGGTTTACCATTTGATGTAAACTTTATCACATAATTTTCCTGTTTTCAACTAAATTTTCTTAAATTAACATAAAATTTCTCGTTTGATTTTTATTCATTTTGCAATAAATCCAACTATTATAAATTTAATAAATTTACTCACTATTCAAATTCACATTCTATAATTCAAAATTTTCTATTACCTTGAATTACTTAACTTTATAATTCCTTAAACAAATTTCTATCTCAAATCTTAAATGTGAATTATTCTACTAATTATAGTACTTATTATTTTCCCAAAATAATCTTTCTATTACGCTTTGAACCAATTTATTAAATAAGTTTTCAATTAGGTTCAATTTCAACCTTACACATACGTTTAGGTTATAATTAACTTATAACGTATTACTTCACTAGTTATTACTATATATCTTCCCGTATAAATTTCACAGTTTATCATAATTATCAAAGTAACGCTTAATAAAAATGACCCTATAATTTCTCCGCTTTTAAACGAACGTTATTTCAATTTCAATCAGTGTAACATTCACTTATACTTACTACAGATTCTGATTCCATTAACAAATAAGCAGGTAATATATGATACAAATTTTTGAATTTATCACCATTCATTATTATTTACTTTAATTAAGCATTAATTACCTTGCATTAACATTGTTACTTAAAATCCCTATCCAATTTCAATTAATATTCAAATGAATACAATTTACTATTTCTCGTTATGTCATTAATTATCATCAAGGCATCTTATTTGGTAACGAGTGAATTTACTAAAAACCCACTATTATACCCTTTAATATACTCGTATATTATTATTTTACCCTTTTAATTATTCCATCTAGGCTCCATAATGCACAATTAGCATTTCTTATTCAATTTGTTACATCTACTTATATCCACTTCATAAATAAATTGGTATTCCATTTAGTACTAATTTTAATTATTGCAATTCATTGTCTTACATAAATTTGAATATATTTCCCAATTTTCACATTGCAATTAATTAACACCTTACAATAGTTTACAAATAAAAGAGATTGTACTACATATATTATTCATTGTCTTGCATTTCTTTATTACCTCCATTTACATTCAATCTTCATAAATTAACAATTTATTTCATTTATGAATTCAGTACTTGCCTTAATTTACTTATTTAAATCTTATATCCAAATATACAAATTTTAACTATTTCAATTAAAAATCAATTACTGTACAAATGTGTCCCTACATTTACAAATTTTAATGCCTACCCTATAATTTCCATATTCACATTATATCTAGGCACAATACTTACCATTTTATTTATTGAATTTTTTTTTTCATTACAAATAAATAGGCTTTAATTACTTGCTGCATTTTAATTTAGCGTTCATTCCAATATAAATTTATGACTTTTATTATTTCTACTAAATTTTAATTACAAAACTTATTAATTTAACCCTATTAAACTCACGAAATCTACGGGTCGTTACACTCTCCCCCGCTCAAAACTTTTCGTCCCCGAAAAAGGAAAAGAAGGGGAAAGAAGGATTTAGAAAACTATACATCTTATTCAAAACATTAACCTTATAGACAATAATTTACTAAATTTATTACCTTAAATAAAGTATACCCATTTATAATCATTCAATCTTTTTATACTTAAATTATTAAAGTTTGGAAAATATTTCAAAATATTTCGAAGTTTATTATTTACGGAAAATTTTGACAGAGTCTCCTTTGTACGGAGAGGCTCGGGAAAAATATAATATTAAATATAACAAAATATCACATATAATATCCAAAATGGTATATCCCAACATGGGAAAATATATAAAAATAGCACTATAAATCGAAATCCGAAAAAGTACCTATTGTCGGGAAATTTACGCTTAATTTATGGAACCAAAAGCAGTAGCAATTGCTTCCATAACCTGCATTTCACTTATAAAATCTAAAGGGTTAACAATTTATATAAAGTGAAATAATTAAGTGGTTTCAATCCCTAACAACAAATCAATACAACAACCATCCTTTTCAACAAACAACATACACAATAAAACAAAACAACCATTCAATCAACAAGCAAAAAGTTGTTCGAGTTCAAAACTTGAAATTGTACGGAATGAAAAATAACTATCAAGTGCATCAATTACTCAACAGTCTAAGATGGAACAAAATAAATTATTTATTCATCCAACAATTTCAAATTTCCTTACCCAACCAAACATAAATCAAACAATAACAATTCAACCCAACAAATCAAATTAACTTATTATAAATTTTATTTCATACTTTAGTTGTTTGATTTCCTTTCTTCCATTCATTGAGTGATTACCTCATTAATTTTTATTTATTACTTACAATATTCATCTTTCATTTTAATGTCATGTAAGTCTCTTTTATTGCATTCCATTTATGCATTTCTAAATTTTATTTATTTATTTCTTACAGTTTCATTTATTATAGAATTTCATTCTATTTACTTAAGTTTTAACATCATCTAATTATAATATTTACCTTTAATTATGGTAAAATTTCAATTTAAAACTTAAGTTTATAACATTATTATATATTCGTTTTGTAAGTTACAATTCAACTTACTTTTAATTTCATTCATTTATTTAATGCTAATATTTCTATTATATTTAATAATAGCAACATTTTAATTACACCAAATTTGTAACCTTATAACATCAATTCTTATAAATAAAGAATTTCCTTTATCCATTTACTAAGGTTTACAATCTTTTATTTACATTACTTCTCTTCCTATAGTATTACATTTTTTTACTTTACTTAAAGGTTCAAATTTGCTACACTTAATTGTACCATTAATAAATCTGGAACTTAAGAACCAAATACCGGGTTAAACTTTAAATCATTTAAAATAATAGATAGATATCTACACTTAACATATATATCCAATTATAATTAAAATGATAAAATTTTCTTAACAATTCTGCAGTAAATTACTACAGCGGTCTTTCCACTTCGAAACTCGAAAATGAATGTCGATGATGCGTGCACTCACCACCGAAATTATTTTTCAGCGACAGAGGGGGAAGTACAACTTATTTCTTTCCAGAATTTCTTTAAAACCATACTTTCAAATTATATTGAAATATTTATATCAGAAAATATTTCTAAATACTATTATTATACTTCAAAATCCTTTGAAAGAAATTTTCCCAAATCCCAGGTTTAAGTTCTAAATTTCCAAATTTCATTTATCTAAATTTTCAATCTTATTTTTATTATTATTATACACTTTACTACCTAACAACCAATCTATTGCAGCCAAATATATATATATATATATATATATATATATATATATATATATATCTTTTGGAAAATTTATTTTATATATATAGAAAATATAATAGGCAAAATTATTTCATTCACCTATGTAAAACAAATATTATGTCGGTCTGTCCTATTAAGGGTTTAGAAATCCCTATTGATGTCACAACGTCCCATGCATCAACCAGAATTTATAAATACAAAACGGAACAGATTAACACAATTTTAAAACCTTTTTATAACACTAACAAATACGCCCTCTCATATATATACACTCAACGACTCCCATAGGGCATTTCTTCCCTATTAACAAAGAGTCAAACCCCACAAAGCTAAGGTTTATCGCTAAACCAAAGCTCTGATACCAACTGTAACAACCCGCCTTTTCGCACGATTTAAGCAGACACACATGCCGATTCAAACCATACGGAAGGGCGGATTGTTATGGGATAAATGAAAAAACAAGAAAGAAATAAAAGAAAACAGAATCTCGCAGCGGAAGGATAAAATATAATAATAAAATATACAGTTTATAAAACTGTTTACAAAACATTTATATAATACATATCAGAGTTACACATACCAATAACAATGCAGCGGAACAGTGTGTAGTGCACTAGTATAAATAATAATAATATACATCTTCGTCTTCGTCCTCCAGAGCTAAATCTTCAAATCCTGAAACGCTCGGACTGACCCGAGCGAATTTGAAAAGACAAAAACACTCGAGTCAGAACTAAAAGATCTTATGTGAGTTTAATTAACAAAAATAAATAAAAGTGTAGTAACTCAAGAGATGCTCGGGATTTACATCTCCTAAGAATCCGTTAAACTATTTACTATGCAGTATATTGCGCTATTACAATAGTGTCTATTTGTAAAATAAACTTACTTTTAAATAGCGTTAAGGCTTTACATTTTCCACCTTAACACAGTTATATATTCCCATAGTCTATACAGTACCGTAATCTCCCCCGTACTGGGCGTCGCCAGAGGGCACTCCATAGGTATGGTACAAAACCAAAATCGTATAAGGCGCGCTAGGGTAGGTGACACGGCACAACTAGGCAATGCCAGGGTAGATATACCAATTACGCATCCGGGCTGGTGGTAACGCGTAGCCGCAGCTACCGCCCACCTCGAACTAACACCCCCAAATGAAAAAAATCAATAGTGGCCACCGAATCAATCCAAAGTCAGAGTATAGTATCGAAGGAGTGCGTTCGATCAACCTCATTGGCCCGAGAATCGCTCCTGTTTTAGCCATCTTATGCCAACTCATGGGAGTTGGGTCCACGTAATTATCTTATAGGAAACGTCGTCACCAACCTACTTCATTCTGGAATCTCCACCGCGTACACGGTTGTTAAAGTGGTTTTCGGAGTTGGCAGAGAGTATGACAACTTTCGATCCCGGTCCTTTCAACAACCAAACGTTATTATAACACCGCGGTCATTTAAAATAATTATTCTTTTAAAACCAAAATAAAATATCCATTTAAAACCCATATAAATACGATATCATTTATTCTTAAAACCCCAAATCAATACGATATCATTTTATTTTCCAATATATATTCTTTCCAAAACCATAGGGTTTCCAAAGTAAAATATTTAGAAATCAAAACTCTTGAATATAATATTTTCAAATTATACTACCTTGAAAACATAACTTTGAAACAAATTTCCACATCTCAAATGGTTAAATATTAAATTTCTTTTATAAAACAACATAGCTTCTTTACATTTCACAAATCAATTCAAAATACCGATTTAAACTTCCAAATACCATTTTTAATTCTTATGTTTCAAAGCTTTAAACATTTCACCATTTCAAAAACAAACTCATTTGACAAACCCATATATATCAAATTCAATTACTTATTATTTAGACTTGAAATGTTTACTTAATGAATTCAATATAATTTAAGTAAAACCTTTAACTTCACATAATTGGAAAATCTTTCAATTTATTAAACTTGATATATTCATTTAAATCACTTTACACAAAAATCAAGTTATAAAAATCATATCCTTTAAAAATTTAATTTTTATTAAATTCCAATTTAACTTAATATTCATCTTCCAAATTTTATTCTCATTTAATTCATAAAAACTCCAGAAATTAGATTTTAAATAAATGCTTAATCGTATTTGATCTTAAAAAGCAAACTTTATTTTATACTTCAAATCAAATTTATACAAAGCTTAAAAACCGAAAATTACTATATATATATATAAATAACTAATTCAATATCCCATAACCATATATATATAGCTTTACAAAACCATAAAAACATTTTAAAATATATTTTATATATATACCGCGGTGCCTGTTTAAATTTTTTTTACCCTATGGTCAAGTGATACGAATGTTTATCATTTCAATCCGCAATTTAAGATAAAAAAATGCGGTTATATATCATTTCAAACCGCAATCCCAAATGAATGAAATGCATAGCAACTTGCAATAAATAAAATAAATCATCCATTCATCCATCGGATCATATATCCATTTATCACAGTCATCATCCAATTTCAAACAATCATCAATATATAACAGGTGGTAAATAATGGTATCAATTATCAGTTTATACTCAAAATAAATTTAATAACTGTTAATTGGCAGTTTATATGCAAAATAAACGTAAATTTAACTGGCAGTTAATATGAAATAAAAATTTAACATAACTATGACTGGCAGTTAATATGCAAATAAATAAATTCTAACTGTCAAATTTATATGCAATAAATTAATTAATTAACAGTTATATTAAATAAATGCATTTAAACAAAAATAATGAATAATACATGCCAAACAGTCATAAATAAATTTCTACTCATATCTATAGTCAAATTAACAAACATAAGAAATTTTAGAAATTCTGAGTGGGTAAAAACACTTACCTTTTGAATTTAAATTGAATTTAAATTCGATTTAAAACCAAAAATTCGACGGTCTCCAAATCTGTCCAAACCAGCGTCAAAAGATCTGGAATTTAATTACGATCCTAATAAAAAAAATTCACGTGAAACGGATAACGTACGAGAAAGTTATGTCGAAAATTACGATTGGAAACAAATTAAATTATAACAAAACTTACCAAAAATTTAAATTTCCACGTCATACTATCTCCCCCCCTAAACATGCGTTCCCACCTAGTCTCCAGTACACGAAGAAACGCCCCCCTTGACCGCCATTTGACCAATGACCTACACCTCCACGCGCCGCCTTAGCCCCTGGCGCCTCCCCATACGGGATTCCCTTTGCCGGCTGCACCCCACTACGCCGCCGCGCCCCCTTGTAGTACGCCGCTGCCACCGAAAAGCTAGGGCTTTGAAACCCTAAAACGTAAATTCCCGTCGCCACAGGCCACTGCACGACCAACGACCGCCAGCGCTAGCCTCCTCGCGACGAGCCTCACCAAACCCATGTTTCAATTTCTTCGATTGAAGCTTAAATTGAAAAGCCCCAAATCGACCATATGGGTTTCGAAATTCAAGGTTTGACCGCGATTTCTGGTAAATCCGATCACCGTCTTGAAAAACGAACAGCAGACGCAGATTCGTATTGATGAAATCTACAACATATATTTTTTTAGAATTTTTCTGAGATGTTTGAATTTTCATTTGAATTTTGAATAGTATTGGATCTGACATTTGCATCCATTGAGGAAGAGAAGGAGTTGAAGAAATGAACGCATAACCAAATAACAGAAGATGGAGGCTAGGGTTTATCACAGCCTATTTATAGGCAACTGCAATAGAATAGATGGACACGAATTATAAATGTGTTAAACGATAGTTAGCCCAAAAAGCCCGTTCTGACCCCGGAACGAAATTGGGTCAACCCATATATCGAAATAGGTAATTTAAAATATTCTGAACGTGATGGAAAAAGTTTCACGTCCAAATTCAATTGTATGGAGAAGTTATGCTGAAAACAAAATTTTCAAATTGATTTCAAATTGATTTCAATTAAATCGACCTCAAGGCGTTTCGTGTTCGTACGTTCAAACGACAAGTCCGATCGCTACGAAACTTGAAACCCTATAATAATTCACTGTTACGGATCCGATGAAACTGGCTTCGTCGAAATCCGAGTCCATGGCCAAAATGGCTATTTTTATATTAATTAAATAAATTTAAAATAAATAAATAAAACCCAAATTTTTATATTCCAGTTTTAGTATTGGAAAATTTTATCACTTAATAAGCCTCAAACATTTACATTGATTTTAAACCAATATACAAATGTAAATTTAGATGATTCATTTATAAATTTTCAATATTGATTCTCAATTTCATAAAATTCCAAATTTATAGATAAATTTCCAAAATTTCCTTTTTATTGAATTAACCTATATTTATTCCATTCATAAATTTCCAATATAAGGCTTTACCATTTGATGTAAACTTTATCACATAATCTTCAAGTTTTCAACTAAATTTTCTTAAATTAACGTAAAATTTCACATTTGATTTTTATTCATTTTGCAATAAATCCACCTATTATAAATTTAATAAATTTACTCACTATTCAAATTCACATTCTATAATTCAAAATTTTCTATTACCTTGAATTACTTAACTTTATAATTCCTTAAACAAATTTCTATCTCAAATCTTAAATGTGAATTATTCTACTAATTATAGTACTTATTATTTTCCCAAAATAATCTTTCTATTACGCATTGAATCAATTTATTAAATAAGTTTCCAATTAGGTTCAATTTCAACCTTGCACATACGTTTAGGTTATAATTAACTTATAACGTATTACTTCACTAGTTATTACTATATATCTTCCCGTATAAATTTCACAGTTTATCATAATTATCAAAGTAACGCTTAATAAAAATGACCCTATAATTTCTCCGCTTTTAAACGAACGTTATTTCAATTTCAATCAGTGTAACATTCACTTATACTTACTACAGATTCTGGTTCCATTAACAAATAAGCAGGTAATATATGATACAAATTTTTGAATTTATCACCATTCATTATTATTTACTTTAATTAAGCATTAATTACCTTGCATTAACATTGTTACTTAAAATCCCTATCCAATTTCAATTAATATTCATATGAATACAATTTACTATTTCCCGTTATGTCATTAATTATCATCAAGGCATCTTATTTGGTAGCGAGTGAATTTACTAAAAACCCACTATTATACCCTTTCATATACTCGTATATTATTATTTTACCCTTTTAATTATTCCATCTAGGCTCCATAATGCACAATTAGCATTTCTTATTCAATTTGTTACATCTACTTATATCCACTTCATAAATAAATTGGTATTCCATTTAGTACTAATTTTAATTATTGCAATTCATTGTCTTACATAAATTTGAATATGTTTCCCAATTTTCATTGCAATTAATTAACACCTTACAATAGTTTACAAATAAAAGAGATTGTACTACATAGATTATTCATTGTCTTGCATTTCTTTATTACCTCCATTTACATTCAATCTTCATAAATTAACAATTTATTTCATTTCTGAATTCAGTACTTTCCTTAATTTACTTATTTAAATCTTATATCCAAATATACAAATTTTCACTATTTCAATTAAAAATCAATTACTGTACAAATGTGTCCCTACATTTACAAATTTTAATGCCTACCCTATAATTTCCATATTCACATTATATCTAGGCACAATACTTACCATTTTATTTATTGAATTTTTTTTTCATTACAAATAAATAGGCTTTAATTACCATTGTTGCATTTTAATTTAGCGTTCATTCCAACATAAATTTATCACTTTTATTATTTCTACTAAATTTTAACTACAAAACTTATTAATTTAACTCAATTAAACTCACGAAATCTACGGGTTGCTACAAGCTGCCCCCTGGACCCCCCTCCGTAGGGGATCTTATCTGAAAAACATTCAACAGAACTTGCTTTGTTGAGATGCTGAGTTGACCATTCTTCGAGACAAACTATCTTTGGCTTCTCGGTCGATTTTATGGTATCACGGCCTTGCTGAAAAGGCGGGATAACAACTTTAGAAATATAAAGATTTCAATACTAGTAGTAAATATCAAAACTCTTTCAACAAAATGATTTCAACTGTATTTTCAATAACAAAGCTCTTTTCTTAAACCGTTTTCCAATCTACTAGTATATACAAACCTTTACCTCACTTCGATGTGAAATCTAATTAAACGGCTTAGTAAAACAAGTGGTATGAAATGCTTGCGTTCACTTCGTCGGTTAATTCTTGGACTTGTTCGATTGAACCTCTTGTGATAATTTTCTAGTGAAGATTTACAGTTCGTTCGTAAATATTTAAGTTAAGCAGGCAGTTATGGTACACGAAGCTAAACTTTTATATTTACTAGCTTAGTGTAATTGACACTTCTCGTTGATCATGATGATTATTTTATGATTTAGACTAGCAATTGTGCGATGTCTCTTTGTTTGCAAGGTTAGACTAGACCTCATTGGTGTGATTCCGACTCACACATATCTCTTTGTCCGCAAGGTTAGTCTAGACACCATTTGTGTGATTCCACTCACACATACCTTTTTGTTGCAAGGTTAGATGTAACGACCCGGAATTTTTACAGCATATTTTAATGAATATTAATCTAAATTTAAAGTAAATATAAGCTTGACAATGTTTAAATTTGATGAAATCTTGAATATTTAACAATAAACATAGCAATATTAAACATAAACATTTATAAACTGTAACCGGGAATACAAAATATGTTTAGCCGAATTATGAAATATATATCTTTATGCATAAGCTATAACATTCCTTTGTGCAACAATCAAATGTCTTGTCCAGAAAATAAAAATAAAATAAAATAATATAACACACTTAGATTCATAAACAAGCTTCTTAAGTAAGACAAAGCAAATTAATAAATATCTTTGTACAACACATAAGAGTTTTCAACAAAACATTAAATACATGTTATCATAATTAAGTGCATGAACATTAATTAACTCAATATCTTGTATGAATAAATGCCTGCAGCCGAAATTCTTGTAATAAATTGCTTCTGCAGGATATTACTTAACCAATGAGAAGGAAACATGACAATACAAATATAAATTGCCTAGATACAACCTGTCCAGTTGCAATCTATTTTGTTCAAGCATCTATATATACATATCACCAATAACTTTCAAATTTATCCATTAACATGCAACAAAACTTAAAACTAAAAAGAACAAAAACTGAAAAAAACAAACAAGAGAAAGAAAAACAGAGAAAAGAAACAAAGAAGGGTTTCAGGAAAGCTTCATTTACAGTATCTTCTTCAACACATCTGCTGTTCAAATTAGATCAAGTGAGTAAACTTATTTTTTTTTATTTAAACTTTGTATATTATCTTGCAATGACTTGTGCCTTGATACCTGTTGAGCTATTCAACTTGAGAACTTCTGTTAACTGGAAACATATGAAGTGTTCTACCGAAATTTTTAAAATCTGATAAAAATGAAACCATGAAACCTATAACACTTATTCATAAAATCATTTGAATTGTACATTGTGAAAATTCAAGTTTGTTTTGTTTAAAAACAAACCCTGTAAACGTGATGGAAGTTTAGACAGTATGATGTAAATACTGTATTTCAACCTACAACAAGAAATCAAAGTGAAAATTTAACTGTTTATATTTGAAAATTCAATAACATATTTAGAATTCATATAAGTAATTATGATTTTTAACATGGAAATTTAGATTTTTATGCAAAGAATTTCAGAGCAGTTTTTAAAGAGAGGTTTTACTAATTTTTGTCAAATTTGGAAGACCTAGTGAATTTGAATTCCTGGGATTTGGAGTGAAGCAAGATTTAAGTCGTATTAACACTAGAAAAATGTCAAATTATTTTTCCAATACATAAATTTTGGGTTTGAATCGCGAGTAGGGTTTTAGAGCTCATATTTTTGATGCTCTGTAAATTATGAGTTTCGGCATCTCATGTTAACCGAGTTGGCCGCGACGCTTGGAGGAGCTAGGTGGAGGTGTAGGCGACGTCTTGGTGAATTTTCATCACCTCTGGTGATGTGTGGTGGCTGCACGCGTGTTTGGTTCATCAGTGACGTTTACGTTTGCTCGAACTACAGGTCGTTTTTTTTTTGCTTCGACTTGTAATTGAATTTTGGATTTCGAATGCATACGAGATGGTGATTTGTGATGCGTGGGGGTTGCTGTGAGTCGCCAATGGCAACGCGAACCACCGTGCACGTGCACGGTGGTGATCAGTGCCGTGATTATTGGTTTCGGGTTATCGCATGGGTTGCTCGAGACGTTCGTGAAGATGCTTCGAGTAATTTCTGTGTTTCCTTCGAGTATCGTAACGAGAGTAGTAACAGCTGAACGTTTATCACTTAAAAAAAATGCAATAAGAAGAAGGATGGGAACTGGGGAGAGGAGGAGAAGATGGAGAGAGGGTGACGCAAGGAAACAGGGAGGGAAACACTTGTGACCGTCGCGAGTAAGAAGGGAATTTCCTCGGGTCGTTTTCTTGTGGGTCGAATGTAAGTTGTTCAAGTGTATTTTGATTTTAGTTAACTAGGCGATTAGCAGTTAGACTTATATCTGACTAAAAGTTTAATTTTAGTAAGTAATGAAAGATTGCTGATTTATACAAAGTAACTAGAATGTTAATTAACTTATATTTAAAATTTAAATTGACAACTTTAAATTTGTAAATTAAAATAAATTATATGTTACAGAAATGTTAAATCTTAATAATGTTAACTTATTTCTGGAAGTTAATTAATTTGTGATAATTAAATAATTAATTCATTTCAGTAAGTAAGTTATAAATTAATAATTAATTATTAAAAATAAACTAATTAATTGAGTAATTGAGTAATAGTTAATGAATAAAAGTTAATTAGTTTAAATAATTAATTAAAGATGAGATGGTTAATAATTAATGATTCACTAATTAATTACTTGATCATTAATCAGCTAATTAATCAGTAACTAATTAAATAAAATAAAGTAGTTTATTCTTAAGCAAATAATTTAGTTAAGTAAAACTAAACCGTTTGGTATGCATTGATAAATATGTTGATTGACATTGATATCTGTTGATGATTGTTCTGTGATATGTTGTTATATATATTATGGATATCTGTGATAACTGTATGTGATTTATCTGATACTTCTTATATTTAATTAAACTGTGAAGTTAAATAGACAACTTGGACCTTAAAATGGCGTTTGGATCCGATGAGACCGGGATCGGAAGAATCAATTTTGATTCTCCGAAAACCACATCGATCCAAATTAAACGATAGGTCGTGACTTATCAAATGGTGATCGAAATGGTGTTTTCAGAATGCAAGGGTTATCGTCGTTAACTCTGAGGGTGATTCCAAAACGAGTGTAACGAGATAATGCCTTCGGTTTCGTTCGAACCCGGAACGAACTTGTATGGATTGAATGCTTTCAACACATCGTCAGGCGGACGATGAGCATTCTAAGATAATGTTCAATAAAGGTAATCGTAGCCTCAAGCCTCATCAACCGGGAATGGCTAAAACAGGGGAGATGCAGCAAGGTTAGGTGGGTCATGCCCAAGCATGACAAGATTTTCCCCTGTCTAGATGTCCCTTTTTATTTCGGCTTAGTGGGCAGTTGTTGGCCACAACTGCGGGGTTATCTTGTTCGGGACTGTTCAGTAAGGAATGGTTCCGGCCTTGTGTTGCAGGGGATGAAGGGAGTAATCCTCGGTACGGTGATCTAGGCCCCGTACTGTGACGGGCGGTACCCCAGTAGCCCTGCCATTGTATGGGATCCACTTTCCAATAAGCGCCGTACGATTTGATTGTGCCCAACTATGTTGAAATGTGAGATGTAAGCATTTCAGCTATTTCTGTATTTTACTTGAAAACCCTAGACACTATTATAATATCACAGAATTTCCTATAAAATGTTTTGGTTAGCGTAAGGTAAAAACTTACCCGTATTTATTTGTGGGGAGTCTTACGTGATACCTTTATTTTCAAATGATTTTCAAAGTTAAACAATTTTAACCTGTTTACTCATACCAGACCCATGACTGACCCGGAGTTTATATTTTGTGTTTTCATAAACTCTTGGGTACTCAAATTTTTATGAGTAGCCAAGTGATAGGTATGTAGAAGTGTTGCTTTTCTGGAGGAGCTATTTTGAAGAGAAGACAGACGTATGTATCTATATATGTAGTTCCGCTGTGTAGTTAGTGATGTTGTATTTTGGATATATGTATGGACATGTATGTATATAACAGTCCTGTTATGTGATATTGTATGACTCTGATGTATGTATAACTATGTAATAGATATGTGATGTATTATATTTTGTTCCATTCCGCTGTGAGATTCTGATGTTGTTGTTCTTTCTTTCTATTCTTTTCTATTTCTATCCCTTTCTTTCTTAATGATGAAACGTCTTTCTGGAGTTGAGAAAGGCGGGTCGTCACAGTTGGTATCAGAGCGCTAGGTAAAGCGAGTACCTAGGCTATAGTGTTGTAGTTCTCTAGAGAGTGCGTATTTGTATTTTCATATAATATTATATATATCTATCCATCTATCTAAATTGGTTGAGTTACCTTTTCAGGTGACCGACATGAGTTCAGGAAGAAGAGGCAGAGTTAGAGCCAGTACTTCAACAGATAATGGACGGAGTCAGAATGTTAGTGAAGCTGTCAATCCAGTACCATCTCAAGTTAGTTTTGCAGCCTTATGCAAGGATTTCAAACATCTTGGAGGTCAACCATTCAAAGGTTCGGAGTCAATAATTGAAGTTCAGGAATGGTTACGCTCTTGCGAGCGCATTTTCAAGAGCATGAGATTGTCTGATGAGCGTAAGAGGCATATGGCATCGTGGCAGTTGCAAGGTGGTGCAGCAACATGGTGGGATTCAACTATCGCAAATATTTCTGAGGATGATATCTCTTGGGACAGATTCAAGGAGTTGTTCGAAGAGAAGTATGTGCCGACGGTAGGGAAAACCCAATTGTATCAGGATTTTCTGAATTTGAAGCAGGGTAGTATGTCTATCTCGGAATATGAAACCAGATTCAACGAGCTCTCTTGTTATGGACAGGGACTCATTGATACTCCTTTGAAAAAGAATGAGAAATTTGTGCAAGGATTGAGACCTGAATTCCATGGAAAGTTGACAGTGCTTCTGAAGGGATCTTTTGTTGATTTGATTGATATGGCATTGAGGTTTGAAAGTTTGATGAGTAAGATACCAGGGACTCCAGTTGCAGCTTCAGGAGGGAGTTCCACTAATTCGAATAAGCGAAAGTTTGATCCTAAATGGAGGAAACTGAATAAGAAGAAACCTGGGAATAACAACGGACCCCGAAAGTGCTACATTTGTCATCAGGAAGGGCATTTGGCGAATAAGTGTCCTAGGAAGGGATTCCAGCAGCAACAGCAGCAACCGCACCAGAGTGGCCCAGGATCAGCTATGGTTCAGAAATCATTGTGCTTTAATTGTCATCAGCCAGGGCACATGATCAAGAACTGTCCACTTCTGCAGAGAGCACCTCAGAATAAAGTTTTTGCTTTGGAAGCTGGACCATCTTCTTCTTCGATGGGCAAAGGAGTATTAGAAGGTACTTTACTTTTAAATGGAAAATATATTAGAGTTTTATTTGATTCGGGTGCTTCCTTGAGTTTTATTTCTTTGGACTCTGTGGAAAAGTTTTCTCTTACCCCTAGTTCAGTAGATAGTTCTATCTTGGTGTCTAATCCTATAGGAGGGGTGACTAAATTAGATACTATCTGTAAGGACTTGAAGATCTCTTATCTATCCCACAGCTTTTCTTGTGACCCGTATGTGTTGAATTTTAAGGGATTTGATCTTATTTTGGGTATGGATTGGCTGGATGAGTATAAAGCTGTCTTGAATTGTGATGAGAGAACAGTTTCGTTGGAAACTGATCTGGGTAGAATTGCCAGAGTGTCGTGTGATGATTCTGGAATTCATTTGAGCAGTCTTCTGCATGGAATGGAGACGTCTGAAGAGAGTGTTGAAGTTATTGATGTGGTTCGGGATTTTGCTGATGTTTTTGAAGAAGTTAAGTGTTTGCCACCACATCGAGAAATAGAGTTCCGTATTGATTTGATTCCAGGAGCTGTGCCAGTAATTCAACCCAGTAGGAGAATGGCTCCCAGAGAAAGAGAAGAGTTGATTAAGCAGACGCAGGATCTTTTAGAGAAGGGATTGATTAGACCTAGTTTTTCTTGTTGGGGTTCAGCGGCAGTGTTTGTGACCAAATCGGATGGATCACTGAGGTTCTGTGTGGATTATAGAGAATTGAATAAAGTGACTATCCGTAATAAATATCCTCTTCCTCGCATTGATGATCTTTTTGACCAGTTGCATGGTGCATCTATCTTTTCTCAATTGGATCTAGCTTCGGGTTTCCATCAGTTGAGGGTAGCAGAAGACAGTATTCCCTTGACTGCATTTAGGGGACCGAATTGTTTCTATGAGTGGTTGGTTATGCCGTTTGGATTAACCAACGCTCCGGCTTATTTCGTTGATCTCATGAACCGAGTCTTTAGAGATGTGTTGAATAAGTTTGTGCTGGTATTCATTGATGATATCTTGGTCTATTCCAAATCCGAAGAAGAGCACAGGGAACATTTGAGGATTGTATTGGAGACTCTGAGGAAGAATGTGCTGAAGGCGAAGTTTTCGAAGTGTCACTTCTGGAAATCGGAAGTTAAATTTTTAGGACACATTGTTTCGGGTGAAGGCATTTCTGTAGACCCAGCGAAAGTGGAAACTATTCTGGAATGGAAACAGCCAGAGACGCCGACGGAAGTTCGCAGTTTTTTAGGATTGGCTGGCTACTACAGGAGATTTATTAGAGATTATTCCAAGATTTCTTCACATTTGACTAAGCTGTCCAGGAAAGGAGCGAAATTCAAATGGACGCCTCAGTGTGAAGAAGCTTTTCAGGAATTGAAGATAAGGCTCACGAGTGCACCAGTACTTGCTGTTCCGGATGGGAAAAGCAAATTCGAAGTTTATACTGATGCTTGTATTGTGGGTTTGGGAGCGGTTCTGATGCAGAACGGAAGGGTTATTGCGTATGCTAGTCGACAGTTAAAGCCTCATGAGAAGAACTATGCTACGCACGATCTTGAATTGCTTGCCATTGTTTTTGCTCTGAAGATTTGGAGACATTATCTGTTAGGAGAGAAATTTGAATTGTTCACGGATCACAAACCGTTGAAATATTTATTCTCTCAAAAAGACCTTAATCTGAGACAGCAGCGGTGGGTTGAATTTCTTGCATCCTATGATCTGGATATTCTGTACACTCCGGGGAAAGCGAATGTCGTAGCTGATGCTCTCAGTAGAAATGCAGTTTTATCTCTTTTGGAAGTTGTTCCATCTCTCCAAGAAAGGATCATTAGTAAGCAAATGGAAGATAAATCTTTTGAGGAAATAATTCTTGGAGCTAAAGACGGGCGATATTCAGATTTCAAGGTGGATGATCAAGGTACTCTAAGGATGAATGGTCGTTTGTGTGTGCCTAATATTGATGAACTGAGGCAAGAAGTCCTAGCTGAGTGTCATCGTTCTAAATTGAATATTCATCCTGGAATCTCGAAGATGTATAAGGACATGAGGAGAGCATTCTGGTGGCCGAATATGAAGAAGGATGTAGCTACTTTTGTGAATAGTTGTGCCATTTGTCAGCAAGTGAAGGGTGATCAGCAGAAATCTGCCGGGTTATTGCAACCTCTGGAAATTCCGAATTGGAAATGGGAAATGATCTCGATGGATTTTATTGATGGTTTGCCTAGAACCAGGAAAGGAAATGACGGTATATGGGTTATTGTAGATCGTTTAACTAAGAGTGCCCATTTTATACCAGTAAAGGCAACCCGTACTGCAGTTTCTTTGGCGGAAATTTTCTTGAAGGAGATAGTTCGATTGCATGGTGTTCCAGTCAGCATAGTAAGTGACCGTGATCCCATTTTCACTAGCAAATTTTGGGAAGCTCTGCAATCAGCAATGGGTACAGATTTGAGATTGAGTACAGCCTATCATCCTCAAACGGACGGACAGACAGAAAGGCTGAATCGTATTCTTGAGGATATGCTACGGGCTTGTGTTTTAGACTTTGGAGGATCTTGGGAGGACCATCTTCATTTAGTGGAATTTTCTTATAATAACAGTTATCAAGCGAGTATTAAGATGGCTCCTTACGAAGCTTTATACGGAAGACCGTGTAGATCTCCATCTTGTTGGATTGAATCGAAGGATCGTATTGTGCTCGGACCCGATCTTATTCGTGAAGCTTCTGAGAAGGTTGAGCTTATTAAGAAAAGAATGAAAGCAGCTCAAGATCGTCAGAAGAAATATGCGGATAGAAGGCGAAGGCCATTAGAATTTGAGATCGGAGACTTGGTTTTTGTTAAAGTTTCCCCAATTAAAGGTGCTATAAGATTCGGAAAGACGGGAAAACTTGCTCCGAGATACATTGGACCGTTCCGAGTGTTGGAGAGAATTGGAGCTGTAGCCTACAGGATTGAATTACCAGAGCGGATGTCTGGGATTCACAATGTGTTTCATGTATCGCATTTGAGAAAATTTGTTCATGATCCCTCACTGATTGTAGAACCGGTAATTCAAGAAGATTTGGAAGTGGAACCCAATTTAACTATAGTCAGAAATCCAGTTCAGATTGTGGACAGAGACGAGAAGCAACTCAGGAACAAAGTGGTGAAACTCGTCAAGGTGCAATGGAGTGAGGATCCCAGAGACTGTACCTGGGAAACTCTCGATAGTTTTAGGAATGCTTATCCGGATTTATGTTCGAATAACTAGTATTGTTTGTTAAAATAGACTGTTTGTTTGATATGTATGGTTGGATGGCTAATATAAAAACTTTTGAATTAACTGTTGAAATTTCGGGGACGAAATTCTTTTAAGGGGGGAGGAATGTAACGACCCGGAATTTTTGCAGCATATTTTAATGAATATTTAATCTAAATTTAAAGTAAATATAAGCTTGACAATGTTTAAATTTGATGAAATCTTGAATATTTAACAATAAACATAGCAATATTAAACATAAACATTTATAAACTATAACCGGGAATACAAAATATGTTTAGCCGAATTATGAAATATATATCTTTATGCATAAGCTATAACATTCCTTTGTGCAACAATCAAATGTCTTGTCCAGAAAATAAAAATAAAATAAAATAGTATAACACACTTAGATTCATAAACAAGCTTCTTAAGTAAGACAAAGCAAATTAATAAATATCTTTGTACAACACATAAGAGTTTTCAACAAAACATTAAATACATGTTATCATAATTAAGTGCATGAACATTAATTAACTCAATATCTTGTATGAATAAATGCCTGCAGCCGAAATTCTTGTAATAAATTGCTTCTGCAGGATATTACTTAACCAATGAGAAGGAAACATGACAATACAAATATAAATTGCCTAGATACAACCTGTCCAGTTGCAATCTATTTTGTTCAAGCATCTATATATACATATCACCAATAACTTTCAAATTTATCCATTAACACGCAACAAAACTTAAAACTAAAAAGAACAAAAACTGAAAAAAAACAAACAAGAGAAAGAAAAACAGAGAAAAGAAACAAAGAAGGGTTTCAGGAAAGCTTCATTTACAGTATCTTCTTCAACACATCTGCTGTTCAAATTAGATCAAGTGAGTAAACTTATTTTTTTTTATTTAAACTTTGTATATTATCTTGCAATGACTTGTGCCTTGATACCTGTTGAGCTATTCAACTTGAGAACTTCTGTTAACTGGAAACATATGAAGTGTTCTACCGAAATTTTTAAAATCTGATAAAAATGAAACCATGAAACCTATAACACTTATTCATAAAATCATTTGAATTGTACATTGTGAAAATTCAAGTTTGTTTTGTTTAAAAACAAACCCTGTAAACATGATGGAAGTTTAGACAGTATGATGTAAATACTGTATTTCAACCTACAACAAGAAATCAAAGTGAAAATTTAACTGTTTAAATTTGAAAATTCAATAACATATTTAGAATTCATATAAGTAATTATGATTTTTAACATGAAAATTTAGATTTTTATGTAAAGAATTTCAGAGCAGTTTTTAAAGAGAGGTTTTACTAATTTTTGTCAAATTTGGAAGACCTAGTGAATTTGAATTCCTGGGATTTGGAGTGAAGCAAGATTTAAGTCGTATTAACACTAGAAAAATGTCAAATTATTTTTCCAATACATAAATTTTGGGTTTGAATCGCGAGTAGGGTTTTAGAGCTCATATTTTTGATGCTCTGTAAATTATGAGTTTCGGCATCTCATGTTAACCGAGTTGGCCGCGACGCTTGGAGGAGCTAGGTGGAGGTGTAGGCGACGTCTTGGTGAATTTTCATCACCTCTGGTGATGTGTGGTGGCTGCACGCGTGTTTGGTTCATCAGTGACGTTTACGTTTGCTCGAACTACAGGTCGTTTTTTTTTTGCTTCGACTTGTAATTGAATTTTGGATTTCGAATGCATACGAGATGGTGATTTGTGATGCGTGGGGGTTGCTGTGAGTCGCCAATGGCGACGCGAACCACCGTGCACGTGCACGGTGGTGATCAGTGCCGTGATTATTGGTTTCGGGTTATCGCATGGGTTGCTCGAGACGTTCGTGAAGATGCTTCGAGTAATTTCTGTGTTTCCTTCGAGTATCGTAACGAGAGTAGTAACAGCTGAACGTTTATCACTTAAAAAAAAATGCAATAAGAAGAAGGATGGGAACTGGGGAGAGGAGGAGAAGATGGAGAGAGGGTGACGCAAGGAAACAGGGAGGGAAACACTTGTGACCGTCGCGAGTAAGAAGGGAATTTCCTCGGGTCGTTTTCTTGTGGGTCGAATGTAAGTTGTTCAAGTGTATTTTGATTTTAGTTAACTAGGCGATTAGCAGTTAGACTTATATCTGACTAAAAGTTTAATTTTAGTAAGTAATGAAAGATTGCTGATTTATACAAAGTAACTAGAATGTTAATTAACTTATATTTAAAATTTGAATTGACAACTTTAAATTTGTAAATTAAAATAAATTATATGTTACAGAAATGTTAAATCTTAATAATGTTAACTTATTTCTGGAAGTTAATTAATTTGTGATAATTAAATAATTAATTCATTTCAGTAAGTAAGTTATAAATTAATAATTAATTATTAAAAATAAACTAATTAATTGAGTAATTGAGTAATAGTTAATGAATAAAAGTTAATTAGTTTAAATAATTAATTAAAGATGAGATGGTTAATAATTAATGATTCACTAATTAATTACTTGATCATTAATCAGCTAATTAATCAGTAACTAATTAAATAAAATAAAGTAGTTTATTCTTAAGCAAATAATTTAGTTAAGTAAAACTAAACCGTTTGGTATGCATTGATAAATATGTTGATTGACATTGATATCTGTTGATGATTGTTCTGTGATATGTTGTTATATATATTATGGATATCTGTGATAACTGTATGTGATTTATCTGATACTTCTTATATTTAATTAAACTGTGAAGTTAAATAGACAACTTGGACCTTAAAATGGCGTTTGGATCCGATGAGACCGGGATCGGATGAATCAATTTTGATTCTCCGAAAACCACATCGATCCAAATTAAACGATAGGTCGTGACTTATCAAATGGTGATCGAAATGGTGTTTTCAGAATGCAAGGGTTATCGTCGTTAACTCTGAGGGTGATTCCAAAACGAGTGTAACGAGATAATGCCTTCGGTTTCGTTCGAACCCGGAACGAACTTGTATGGATTGAATGCTTTCAACACATCGTCAGGCGGACGATGAGCATTCTAAGATAATGTTCAATAAAGGTAATCGTAGCCTCAAGCCTCATCAACCGGGAATGGCTAAAACAGGGGAGATGCAGCAAGGTTAGGTGGGTCATGCCCAAGCAGGACAAGATTTTCCCCTGTCTAGATGTCCCTTTTTATTTCGGCTTAGTGGGCAGTTGTTGGCCACAACTGCGGGGTTATCTTGTTCGGGACTGTTCAGTAAGGAATGGTTCCGGCCTTGTGTTGCAGGGGATGAAGGGAGTAATCCTCGGTACGGTGATCTAGGCCCCGTACTGTGACGGGCGGTACCCCAGTAGCCCTGCCATTGTATGGGATCCACTTTCCAATAAGCGCCGTACGATTTGATTGTGCCCAACTATGTTGAAATGTGAGATGTAAGCATTTCAGCTATTTCTGTATTTTACTTGAAAACCCTAGACACTATTATAATATCACAGAATTTCCTATAAAATGTTTTGGTTAGCGTAAGGTAAAAACTTACCCGTATTTATTTGTGGGGAGTCTTACGTGATACCTTTATTTTCAAATGATTTTCAAAGTTAAACAATTTTAACCTGTTTACTCATACCAGACCCATGTCTGACCCGGAGTTTATATTTTGTGTTTTCATAAACTCTTGGGTACTCAAATTTTTATGAGTAGCCAAGTGATAGGTATGTAGAAGTGTTGCTTTTCTGGAGGAGCTATTTTGAAGAGAAGACAGACGTATGTATCTATATATGTAGTTCCGCTGTGTAGTTAGTGATGTTGTATTTTGGATATATGTATGGACATGTATGTATATAACAGTCCTGTTATGTGATATTGTATGACTCTGATGTATGTATAACTATGTAATAGATATGTGATGTATTATATTTTGTTCCATTCCGCTGTGAGATTCTGATGTTGTTGTTCTTTCTTTCTATTCTTTTCTATTTCTATCCCTTTCTTTCTTAATGATGAAACGTCTTTCTGGAGTTGAGAAAGGCGGGTCGTCACATTAGACTAGACCTCATTGGTGTGATTCCGACTCACATATATCTCTTTGTCCGCAAGGTTAGTCTAGACACCATTTGTGTGATCCACTCACACATACCTTTTTGTTGCGAGGTTAGGCTAGACACCATTTGAGTGATTCCACTCACACATACCTTTTTGCTTTTTGGTTAACCTAGGCCTCATCTGGGTGATTCCAACTCACCCATATGGGGTAGCTCCCCATGGTCTTCGGACTGTCATGTGATAGGCCTCTTTCCCTTTTTCTGTGATTTCTAGATTTCTTCTGTTGATTTCTGGAATTTATGTCATTGACTTGTTATGAGTACAAGTTTAGGGTATGATGCCCTCTTTGGATCTTTGAGAAGATTCTTGTGATATTGATTTATCTCTTATTGATTGATCTTCTGTTGATCATCATTTGCATACTTATAGTAGTATGTCAGTATGGATATTTTATGTTTATGCCATATCTTTTATTTTATATCATGTCATCTGATATTTATAGCCAGACTGATCCATTTATTATTTTCTTAAATAATACTCGGGTCAGACCGAGATGTTAGAGGTGCTTCTGCTTGACTTCTTTCCGGGTTTTGCTACTCTGACTTTTGGCTAACTATTTAGATTAGCAGTTTTTGTTGTATACACTTGAGATATAGACTCATAGTTGTATTCTTTTGTATAGCACGTTTTGCTATTCTTTTGTATTATTGTGGATCTTTTTGACCACTACTCTGATGTACACTTTCATGTGTTAGTTATATATATTCATATCTTCTTCCGCCTTTGTGATATGGATGTCTGTGACTGATTTGTGTTATGCTTATTTCTATGTTTGTTTCCGAATATTATTTATAGCCACCGTGTGATAAGCAATTACATGGATGCTCGCTCCTCAACAGCCTTATTCTCCGTGCTAGTTGGCAGCACTACACCTAGTGTTCTTGGCTAGCGTGGGTATAGAGGTGGGGCGTCACAGTTTGGTATCAGAGCCAAACTTCGGAATAGTGTAGAATAACTTATCAAGGATCATCGTAATAAGTCCACCTTAGGAGTTATGTCTTAGGATTAATTCGAGTCGTCGTACCGATTCATCCTATATCCTTTATGATTCCTTGTTTTATCTAGCAAGATTTCTTGATATTCATTAGTGAATAATCTTCTTCTTTCTCTTCTTTCTTTCTTAAGGAAGAGAAATGGTTAGACCTGGTCGTCCCAGAGATGGACCATCTAGTGCTCCACCCCAAGATGGAGTTTTTATGACTACCCAGCAACTTCTTGACCTTGTCACGAATGCTCAAGCAGCTGGTTGTAATCCGGAACCTACTCACCCTAAATCTGGGTTTGCACGTTTGTGCAATGATGACACCAACCTGGATGGGAAGCCATTTAAAGGTTCTGAAACTATCATCGAGGTCCAGGCTTGGTTGAGGACCTGTGATCGAATCTTCGTTCGCATGAATCTCGTTGATCTTCACCGTGTTCAGGTGGCTTCCAGTATGCTCCAAGAGAGAGCATTGGACTGATATGAACTTCTTATTTTTGAAGTTAACGAAGCGGACCTTACCTGGGAGCAATTCTGGACACGCTTCGAGTTAAAATTTGTACCAGAAGCAGAGAAGGTAACTCTGGCTCGACGCTTTATAGACCTTGCTCAAGGTGAGTCCTTTGTGACTGGTTACGTCGCAGCCTTTGAGTCGCTTTCGAAATATGGGGTTGAATACATCAACACCCCATTGAAGAAGAACCAGAGGTTCGTTTATGGCTTAAAAAAGCCTCAAGAAGCCATTACTTCCAAAGTTAGAAGTTCCTTTCGACCAACTTATAGATATCGCTCTTCGTCTGGAAGAGGCTGATAAAGAAAGTGATGTTGAAGTAGTAGCTTCCAAACCAAACTTCAACAACAAAAGGAGGCCTAACAAATTTAAAGGTTCCTATCCCAACAAAAAGGGTAAGCAAGCAACCCCTGCGGCAAAGTCTCCTTCTCCTAGTGGTGCGCGATGCTTCAACTGTGGATCTGGGGATCATTTTGCGAATAAGTGCTCTAAGCCCAAATACTGTCGCTATTGTAAGAGCCCAGATCATTACATACATCAATGCCTCAAACGTGAAGGCAAAAAGGAAGGAAAGTTGAATGTGGATCGAGCCCCTGGCAACACATCTCGTGGCCAAGGTATTTCTCACTCCATTCTTGATGGTATTATTTTATTTCGTGATCAACCTATTAGAGTTATCTTTGATACGGGTGCATCCCATTCTTTTATATCAAAGGAACTGGTAGACACTTTTTCCTTAAGTGTTACTGCATTAATGACTTCTTTAAAAATTGCGAATCCTGTTGGTGGATCCGCAACTCTTAGTTTGCTTTGTAAAGATGTGGAGATTATTTTATGCGATTTTTCTTTCCTAGCCGATTTGCATGTTATGAGTTACTTAGGCTTTGGAATGATATTGGGTATGGACTGGCGTAACCGTTATGAAGCTCATATCCTATGTCCTGAGCGGACTATTTATCTCCAACATCCGCAATCTGTAAATCAGATTTCTATTATTCTTAAAGATTCGGAATCTTCTTTGACTGCATCTTTATGTTCTTTAAATCCTCGAGACGATGATGATGTTGATGAGGAAGACGTCATTTCTCGAATTCACGTTGTCCATGAATTTTCCGACATATTCTATCCCGTTTTAGGTTTACCACCTAAGCGAGCAATTGAGTTCATAATTAATCTTACCTCTGAAGCTCAACCTATTACTCGTCCTCCTTATCGCATGTCCAATAAGGAAAATGAAGAGATGCACAAACAATTGTCCGAATTGGAGACGAAGCAATTTATTCGCTTTAGTTCCTCGCCTTGGGAGCTTCGACTATTTTCATAAAGAAATCCAATGGTGATCTTAGGCTCTGCGTTGATTATTGCAAGCTTAACGATCTTACTATTAAAAATAAATATCCTTTACCTCGGATTGATGATCTATTCGATCAGCTTAGTGGTGCTAAGGTATTTTCACAATTAGACTTGGCTACCGGTTTCTATCAGCTTCGTGTCGTAGAGGATAGCATTCCTTTGACATCATTCCATACTCGATATGGATCTTGTGAATGGCTTGTTATGCCATTTGGGTTAACGAATGCTCCAGCTTATTTCGTTTACCTCGTGAATCGAGTTTTCAAAGATTTCCTCAATCGGTTTGTTCTCATATTCATTGATGATATTCTTGTGTATTCAAAAACCGAGGAGGAACATGAGAAACATCTTCAGATTGTATTGGAAACTCTTAGGAGTAATCAATTAAAGGAGAAATTTTCTAAATGCCACTTTTGGCAATCTCGTGTGAAGTTTCTCGGTCATATTATTTTCGAATCCGGAATTTTCGTGGATCCTTCAAAGACTGAAGTGATTCAAGCTTGGAAGAGACCGGAGAATGTGGCAGAGATTCGTAGTTTTCTCGGATTGGCGGGTTATTACCGTCGTTTCATTAAAGACTTTTCTAAGATTTTCGTGCCTCTTACTGGCTTGACTAAGAAGGGAGTTAAATACATTTGGTTGGACAAATGTGAAGCCTCTTTTCAGAAATTGAAAGAACTGCTTTCTGATGCTCCTATTCTTGTTATTCCCGAAGGGAATCAAGATTTTGTTGTTTATACTGATGCTAGTCACGTTGGTTTGGGTGCCGTTCTTATGCAAAAAGAACGTGTTATTGCTTATGCTTCTAGGCAATTGAAGCCGGCCGAGACTAGATATGCCACACATGATTTAGAACTCGCGGCTATTGTTTTCGCCCTTCGAATTTGGTGTCATTATCTATTGGGAGAGAAATTTATTCTTTACACGGATCATAAGTCTTTGAAATATTTATTATCTCAAAAGGAACTTAATTTACGTCAACAGCGTTGGCTCGAGTTCCTTGGACCTTATAATCTTGATATTCTTTATACTCCCGGTAAGGGTAATCGTGTCACCGATGCTCTTAGCCGTAAAGAACAAGCAGTTGTTTCTATGATGATATCCGAATGGAACGATCTCGAGATTTTGTCCACTTGTGAGATTCGAGAGCGCGTATCCGATTTATGCTCATCACTTGTTTTATGTAGCCTTGAGGCTCATCCTTCTCTTTTAGACCGCATTCTTGAAGCTCAAGGGCTATATCCTGAATTGCCTCTTCTTGGCCAAAATGTTAAGGATAAAATTGGTATTGAAGGTTTGAAAGACTTTGATATTGATTCTCGTGGCGGCATTCGAAAATTTGGTAGACTTATCGTACCAAATATTGGATATCTTCGTAAATATATTTTAGAAGATTCCATTCGTTCTAAATTCACCATTCATCCCAGTAGTAGTACAATGTACGCTGATATGAAGCGACTTTATTATTGCGAGGGAATGAAATCTGATATTGCTAACTTTTTTAAGTGTTGCATGACTTGCCAACTTGTCAAGGCTGAACATCAAAGGCCTGGTGGGTTATTGCAACCTTTAGAAATTCCAATTCGGAAGTGGGACCAAATTTTCATGGATTTTATAGATGGCCTTCCCCGTTCTCGTTCGGGTCATGATAGCTTATGGTTGATCGTTGATAGACTTACTAAATCCGCCCATTTTATTCCCGTTAGGTCTAACCAAGCCATTCCTCTTTTGGCCAAACTCTTTATTAAAGAAATTTTTAAATTGCATGGAGTTCCTACTTCTATTGTTAGCGATCGAGATCCATTGTTTACTAGTGGATTTTGGAAGAGTCTTCAAAAAGCTTTAGGAACGAAGCTTAATTTTAGCACTGCTTATCACCCCCAGTTCGATGGACAAACCGAGCATGTGAATCAAACTCTTAAAGATCTTCTTCGTGCTTGTGTGCTCGATTTTGGTGGAAGTTGGGAATATCATATTTCGCTTGGTGAATTTTCCTATAATAATAGATTCTAATCTAGTATTGGTATGGCACCTTTCGAGACACTCTATGGAAGGCCATGCCGATCTCCTTCTAGTTGGCTTGAGGCCGGTAAGAAGTTGGTTTTAGGTCCAGATTTTATTCGTGATTCCATAGAGAAGATTGAACTTATTCGACATAGGATGAAAGAAGCCCAGAGTAGACAAAAATCCTATGCCGATAATCAAAGAAGGAAGTTAGAATTTTCTGTGGGAGATTCTATTTTTATTCGTGTTTCACCTATGAAAGGTGTTGTACGTTTCAGTCGATCGGGAAAGTTAGTACCCCGATATATTGGGCCATTTCCTATCACTGAACGTATTGGTTCTATGGCTTATCGCCTTGCATTACCGGCTCAGTTTTCTGCTATGCATGACGTGTTTCATGTTTCTCAATTACGGAAATGCCTTCGAGATTCCGATTCTATTCTTGAGCCTGGTGTTGTGGAAGAAATTGAAGTTTCGTCAAATTTAACTTACGAGCAGCATCCTATTCGAATTATTGATTCGGAGGTCAAACGACTTCGAAATAAAGATGTTCCGCTTGTGAAGGTTCAATGGTCCTCAAATCCTAAGGATTGCTCTTAGGAATCTAGAGAATTTATCGAGCGAACACATCCGGACTTGCTTACTCCTGCTCTTTTAGGTGAACTTCCTATTTCAAATTTCTTTTGTGTTAATATGCTTTTATGGTTGTTACTTTTTATTTCCATCTTATATATTGCAAGGACGCAATTTCTTTAAGGAGGGGAGTCTGTAACAACCCGCATATTTATCAATTTTTATATTTGAATATTTTATTTAAATATTTTGTCGTTAATCAGATATTGGTTCGAAAAGCTACTTTTTCCAAACGGTTAAATTAGGACTCGAGACCACTTCCATTGAGTTCGAAATGCCGTTTACAACTTTTTTGAGTATAAACATTGATAGATTTGGAGTTAGTGGAATTTTACTTACTTTTCCCGCTTTGGACTTTGGGTTAGATTAGCCATTATAACTCAAACCCACTTCTCTCCTTCTCCTCACTCTTCAAAAATTCCTACAAAACACAAACTTTAACATTAATGGTGAGTGGAAAGGGAAATTAGAAACTCCAAGCCTAGGTTTCAAATCCAACTCCATCATTCAACTCCAAATTCAAGGAAAAGCATTGGATTCAAGCTTGTAGTTGCTTCTCCATTCACCTTCAAGCTTTAACTTCATAATTTGGTGAAAATGTGAGATTTTTATCTCACATTCTTGTCTATAACTATCACGGATATTTGGGAATGATTTCCTATCACTTTAGCATGTAATTTGCATTTGGTTTGGATTGGATTAGCGAAAAACTCCAATTTTTAGCGTTTTGGTGAATTTTCTGCATTTAGGTCGTTCTGGCCATTTGTGTGTGTTCGGAGTTAGGTCGCTCGCGAGCTAACGCCTTAGGTCGCTCGCGTGTTAACGCCTTAGGTCGCATGGCTCGTTTAACGTTAGGTCGTTCGGCCATATATGCCATTTAGGTCGCACTACCTCGAAACCCTCGGCCTGCAAATTTTCGTTCGCCCTTAGGTTGTCCGGTGTTAGGTCGTCCGGTGTTAGGTCGGTTGGATTTTGGGTCGTACGTCATTGGGTCGTAACTCGTTGGTCCTTCCCTCTGTTGGATATGGCTCTCGATGTTAGGTCGTTAGGTCCTATGGCTTTTAGGTCGCTTCCACGCTAAGTCGTTCGACTCTTAGGTCGTAACACTTTGGTCGCTCGCCTCTTAAACCGATAGGTCGCATGACCTTTATACTTTTAGGTCGTTAGACCCTTAAATCATTAGGTCGTTAAGACCTTAGGTCGTCTACTCATCAGGTCGCATGACCTGTTTGCTTTCACTAGGTCGGTTGACCTTTATATGCCATTAGGTCGGTTGAGGGTTAAACCGTTAGGTCGCTCGAGTGATAAACCCCTTAGGTCGCGTGCCGTTGGGTCGTTCCACCTTGACCCTGCTTGAGCCCACTAGGTCGTAGGCCGCCGGACATTAGGTCGCTAGGCCTTCAACCTTAGGCCGTTCTATTTAGGTCGCTCGACCGTGCTAATGATAGGTCGTGAGCTTCTTAAGTCGCTCGATCCTATCCTCCCTTAGGTCTTCACTAGGTCGTACCGTTTTGAACGGGGCGCTGCCCCACACCCCGCACCCCGCCGGGGGCGCTGCCACCTGGACCCCCCTCCGTAAGGGAACTTATCTGAAAAACATTCAACAGAACTTGCTTTGTTGAGATGCTGAGTTGACCATTCTTCGAGACAAACTATCTTTGGCTTCTCGGTTGATTTTATGGTATCACGGCCTTGCTGAAAAGGCGGGATAACAACTTTAGAAATATGAAGGTTTCAATACTAGTAGTAAATATCAAAAATCTTTCAACAAAATGATTTCAACTCTATTTTCAATAACAAAGCTCTTTTCTTAAACCGTTTTCCAATCTACTAGTATATACAAACCTTTACCTCACTCGGATGAGAAATCTAATTAAACGGCTTAGTAAAACAAGTGGTATGAAACGCTTGCATTCACTTCGTCGGTTAACTCTTGGACTTGTTCGATTGAACCTCTTGTGATAATTTTCTAGTGAAGATTTACAGTTTGTTCGTAAATATTTAAGTTAAGCAAGTGGTTATGGGACACGAAGCTAAACTTTTATATTTACTAGCTTAGTGTAATTGACACTTCTCGTTGATCATGATGATCATTTTATGATTTAGACTAGCAATTGTGCGATGTCTCTTTGTTTGCAAGGTTAGACTAGACCTCATTGGTGTGATTCCGACTCACACATATCTCTTTGTCCGCAAGGTTAGTCTAGACACCATTTGTGTGATTCCACTCACACATACCTTTTTGTTGCAAGGTTAGACTAGACCTCATTGGTGTGATTCCTACTCACACATATCTCTTTGTCCGCAAGGTTAGTCTAGACACCATTTGTGCGATTCCACTCACACATACCTTTTTGTTGCGAGGTTAGGCTAGACACCATTTGTGTGATTCCGCTCACACATACCTTTTTGCTTTTTGGTTAGCCTAGACCTCATCTGGGGGATTCCGACTCACCCATATGGGGTAGCTCCCCATGGTCTTCGGACCGTCATGTGATAGGCCTCTTTCCCTTTTTCTGTGATTTCTGGATTTCTTCTGTTGATTTCTGGAATTTATGTCATTGACTTGTTATGAGTACAAGTTTAGGGTATGGTGCCCTCTTTGGATCTTTGAGAAGATTCTTGTGATATTGATTTATCTCTTATTGATTGATCTTCTGTTGATCATCATTTGCATACTTATAGTAGTATGTCAGTATGGATATTTTATGTTTATGCCATATCTTTTATTTTATATCATGTCATCTGATATTTATAGCTAGACTGATCCGTTTATTATTTTCTTAAATAATACTCGGGTCAGACCGAGATGTTACATGTGCTTCTGCTTGACTTCTTCCCGGGATTTGCTGCTCTGACTTTTGGCTAACTATTTAGATTAGCAGTTTTTGTTGTATACACTTGAGATATAGACTCGTAGCACGTGTTGCTATTCTTTTGTATTATTGTGGATCTTTTTGACCACTACTCTGATGTACACTTTCATGTGTTAGTTATATATATTCATATCTTCTTCCGCCTTTGTGATATGGATGTCTGTGACTGATTTATGTTATGCTTATTTCTATGTTTGTTTCCGAATATTATTTATGTAACGACCCAGAATTTTTGATAATTTAAATTTGAATATTTAATTAATTTTAAATATTAATAAGTGAAATTTTTAAGTCGAATAATTTATTTTTCGAATATTGGATTTAATTTGGACAATTAAATCGATAATTTAATATTTTTAATTGCAGAAATAATTGAAAATCGAGTTTAATATGATTGAAAATGATTTGTTAAATTTTATCTTATCATATTGAAGTTATAATGATGTTATACAACTTTTAAAATTGAATTTAGAGTTAATCTGTGAAAATTGAATATTTTAATATTTAATTATCGATTGAAAAATAGCATTTTTTTTTACAGTCTCAGAATTGGACGAAACAAGTTCCATTGGATCCGTAATAGTTTGTTATTATCGGATTTCAATTTTCGCAGCGATCGGAGTTGTCGTTTGACCGTTGCAGCTCGGAACGCATCAAAATTGTTTTAATATTAGTTTGGCGAGTTAAAATAGTCATTTTTCAGAAAGTCTTGGATTTCGACGAAACCAGTTTCATCGGATCCGTAATGTCATATTATTGTAAGGTTTTAAATTTCAAGTCAATTGGATTTACCGTTTGTCCGAGGCAAGCTAAAACGCATAGAAAATTGATTAACCGATTTAATTTTAAATCGATCGTTTATTGCCGTAACTCGCACAGATGATTGAATTAGCTTCCGAAACCTGTTCCATTATGTCCGGAACGCGGGTTAAACCCTAGAAACGCCGGTCACCGCAAGTAAATTGGAGTTCGGAAATCCTGGGATGAATAGTGTTTGTCATTTTTTTCTATATAAGCATCCAATATTTCTTTTTTTTGAGAAAAATTAACCCTAACCCTAATTTTAATGGTCGGCCACCGTTTCTTCTTTCAATGGCCAGAAAGTCGCCAATTTCTTTCTCAAAAATCTTCAAATCCGTGGATCAATTCATGAAACTTCCTAAACGAAGGTTGTAGAGCGCAACGAGATCTACCATCTGAACGGTGGTGATCGTTTTTAAAGCCACGGATCAGCGGCAATTCGCCCTCAAAGCCGTCGCGTTCACACGCAAAAATCGAGAGCATATGGTGACCGGACCGGCCGTGGCTCTGGCCGTGGGGGTCCCCGATCAAATTCCGGTCGATGATGGTGGGTGCGGCATTCAAAATCTCGAACGTTGGATGGGTTACGCGACTTCGAAGGGGAGTGGGAAGAGAGGGAGGGAGATAACGCGTGAGCGGCCAGATGCGTTGGAAAAAGAATGAACGTCCTAGATCGCGTGGGTTTGAAAGAAAAATTTGTAAATTATATTTATATTGAAATCGTATTAACTTTGATAAATCATATCTTTTCCATACGAGGTCGGAAAATTACGAAATCAGTTGTGTTGGCTTTGTTTTGACGAGCACTACGCAATGGAGCTAGTTTGGAATCGTTTGGAGCTAGGGTAAATTTCGGGTAAGATTAAACGTCCGTTTAATTTTATTCGAAATAAACGTTGCAACCGGAATTGAAATCAAGGTGAGAACTGCTCACTCAATCGAATAGTTTCGATTTAAATTTCAAATAGTTAGATTTAAAATTTTCTTGAATGTATGTTTGAATGATGATTGTTATCTATTGATTGTTAAATAGACATTTTGCGCCGTTAGTAAGCGTAGGTTATTTATTAAAAACATATACCGCGAATATTTCACGGTACAGTGAAATTTGAATTATATATGTACTTGGAGTTGATTTTCCCGCATTATATAGCGGATGAGATCCTATTGCGCCACCTATTAAGCGGATAATATTTATATAAATCCCATATACCGCGATATTCCGTCTTGAAGCGGAATTGGTATTGTGCTAACATTTGTGGATGTAGGAAAATAGGTTGGAGGGATCCAACTGGATTCCTCACCAGCATTTAATTTATTTCAGATATTGTGATATTTGATTGATTATCATATCGATATATGATGTTTGATTGTCGTGATTGACTATTTGGTGTGTTGCATCATCGAATCCATTTTTGGAGTTTTAAAAATGTTAAAGTAATGATTTTAAATTTAAAACGATTTTTAAAGTGATTTTTGAAAGTATATTTTTTATTAAAATTTCGAATTGATTCATCTCAAATAAAATAAATGTTAAAATTTTAAAGTTATAAAAATCATGATTTTTGTAAAATATAACCAAATTAAGATTTTTGAAATAAATAGTGATTAATTTATAAAAATGGTTTAATTGGGATTTTTGAATTATAATAAACGATTTATATAAAGGATTTATAAAATGGATATTTATAAATTAAGATATTGGAATTAAAAGAAAATGAGTTTTTATAAGTGTTGGAATGAAGTGTAAATGAATTTCATAAGTGAATGAAATTTATAGAATTATAAGTGGTGAAGCTATAAATGGAATTTTACAAGTAGTAAGATTTATAAATTTTGTAAAGTTATTAAAAGAATTGATTTGGGTAAATAAATAAATCTTACAAGTTATAAGATTTATAATTTGGGAAGTTTTAAAAGAACGATTTTTGTAAATAAATGAATTATAAGTATTTAACTTATAATATGGACTTTTGGTATATATTTGAGTTGTATAAATTGAATTGGGTTAATAAACGATATTTTTAAATCGAAGTTATAAATAGAAATGGAATTTATGGACAACGTTTATAAATTCGAAATCAATTGAATTTGATAAATTGAATATAGAAGTTTATAAAAGGAAATATATCCACGATTTTGGGTAGTGGATAAATTCTTGAAATAAAATATGTAGAAAATGTTGAAATTTGGTTACTGAAGTATATTCACGATTTTGGACAGTGAATATATTAATTAAGTAAAATGGATATGTTTTGGGAAAGTGACATTAAAAATGAAGTTAATTGTTTTAACGATGTTTTAAAATGTATTAACTATCGAAACCATAGATTTCAACATTCATTGTTGAAATAGATGTTTTCGAGAAATAGAAGGAAATGGTAGACTATAACACTGTTGTTATAGTAGATGATTTCCGAAAGGAAATGTTTTATATAGTATTGGGATTTATATATTTATCTTAATTCCGAATCACTATACTAGTGATTTTGGGTTGTCGTAACAATGTTTTATGTAACATTCGTTTTGACCCAAACAAATGTGTTTAAGAGAATGATTTCTTAAAAGAATGAAATCTATACTTAACTATGATTTAAGTATATTGAATATTTTCAAATGTTGAAAATAAATAGTTTTGTGAAATAATTATTATTAAATAAGTATGGAAATGTTTTTCCAATATGAAATGAAACGTTTTGAGAATTTATCTTTTTAAAGATAAATTGAAAATGAATATTTGAAATCGATTTAAAAATCGTATATTCATAGATATTTTGGAATGTAAATTCACTATGGAATTCATAAAGGAAATGGAATTTATTTAAACAAATAAATGTTGATTTATTTTTGAAGTGTGGAAATAATATATCTTGTAAAGATATTTTTGGAAAATTAATAATTTGAAAAATTATTTGGAATCTGGTGATGTTGAGCATCTTTATTGATAGTTAAATAACCGACTATCAATATTTACCTTTAAATAGGAATTTGTTGTGATTGCTTGAATTTGAATACCACACTTATTTTTGAAATAAGCGCTCACTATTCGGGTTAGCCGGGAAAGGACCTTGGGGTCGTATAACCCATTCCGAATGTGTGATACGTCGTTATGAATTGCATTTGAAGACCGGTGTTGAAGACCGGATATATGTGAAAACGGAAGGATTACCGTCGAGTTACTCTGCATCGGCTGATCTTCGGTATAGAGGTTTTATCACCCTTAGTGACGGGTTGTCTGGACGTGATTAGGGAATATCCGAATTGCAAGGGCTTCTTTGGAAGTGCCTTCGGTTCTGTTCGATCCCGGAACAGACTTGTATGGATTGTATGTCTGACGTTACAATTTGAGATGTAAAGTTGGTTTCTATCAAATATATTTCTATTGGTGGCGGAGAATTTATTATTTTAGCTTAACACCCTTCTCTGAGACGTACGAGCTCAGAGGTTATGTAGTTGATGGTTACTAGTGATATATTCCCAAATTGGTAATGTAGCATGCTGAGTGTTGCTGTGGGATGATCATTGTTTGATCATTTGTGATATGATCATTCGTTTGATCATTTATCTTGATGATCATTACTTTGATCATTTGTTGACCCAAAGCACAGCTTTTGTATAAAGCGTGGCTTTGTGGACGAGACTTCGTCGGACCTCACACCCCGGGAATGGTCAAAACAGGAAGGATGCGGCAAGGTTATTAGGGGGTAGCGCCCCTTTATTGTATGTCATTCCTTATGGATAGAGGTGGTATCATGGTATGGAGCCCAGATACTTAACCTATGTTGTTGCTGCAAATTTATTTCTTTGTGGTTTTTGGAAATCGAGGATCCTCGGATAGATCTGTTGCGATCGGGGGATGACATATTCGTGTCAGTAGTTACCCAGTTAGGGGTAACCCGGCCTTGTGTTGGCAGAGATCCGGTTAGGTTCTCGGGTCATCTTTCCAGAGGCGTACCCATGTGGCAATGGGAAGTTCCTTGGCCTGACCATTTACTGGAAATCCAAAGAAACAATACGATCTTGTACGGTTTTAGTTGTAGAACCTATCATTCACTTATGGTGGCGCCCCACAATTTGGATGGTAGCTATAGTAGGCATAAGTGCGAAATGCCTATGCTGGCTAAGATTTATATTCTACTTTCGAAATTGTTTTCTACACTATGCACTGGTAATAATATCAAATGCTTCTTTTTAATGCGTATCAAGCATCTTTGAATATTATAAGGAGAAGTCTCCTCCGATTCTGCGTTTGCATTGTGTGTGTGTGCGGGAGGCCTTATGGTAGCCTCATTTTCTAAAATGTATTGCGAATCTATTTTAAAAATTTATCCTGTTCTTTATTTTAAAGATAAACTGTTTTAAGTTCTCACACCAGTCCCATGACTGACCTGGAGTTTATTGTTTCCCTTCCTAAACTCTGAGTGCCCACCAATTTCCACACGGGCAGTCTAGAGTTTGGTTATCAGGTTATTCTGGATTTAGGAGTGCTATGGAGCTCAGGAGGCGAGCTGCATATCGAGACGTACCACTTGTATATGATATTATGTATTATTCCACTGTGTATTCTGTATGAGGACATGTTTATATAATTGTCCATTGATGTATTGACTCTGTTGTCTATTGTTGTTGCAAACTCTGATAATGATGTAATGTATAAAATGTACGGTTCTTTGTTTTAATGATATTCATTTATCTATTATATGTTGTTCCGCTGCGATTGTGAGATTCTGATGTGATTCTGTTGTTTCTTTTCTGTTCTTCTTCTATCTTTTTCTCTCTTCTTCTACCTTTTTCTTTTTCTTCAACCCTAACTATTCGGTTTTTCGGCAATGAAAAATCGCAAACGTTACAATTTATAGCCACCGTGTGATAAGCAATTACATGGATGGTCGCTCCTCAACAGCCTTATTCTCCGTGCTAGTTGACAGCACTACACCGTAGTGTTCTTGGCTAGCGTGGGTATAGAGGTGGGGCGTCACAACAATCATGCTAGACACTAGATAGGAGATGTCAAAACCCCGTAAACATCTCCGACGCCGTTATACTCATATTTATTTACTGCTGATTTAACTGACAAAAGATCCTTTATTTATGATTTGAGTATTTTGTCTTTTCAATTGGCTCAGTTAGCATGAGCTTTTCAGTTTATCGAAGACTGCTTTCTGGAGGAAGAAGACGAAGATTTTCTGCTATTATTATTTAGTATATTTATTCCACTACATCATATTGTTCCGATTCATTTATTTATTATTTATTCTTATTATACGTAACTCAAATCTGAATTATAAAGGTTTGATCAAAGTTATTTGTAAAAAGCTTCATGAACTGTTTATTTGATTATTATATTTTGTCATTTCGCTGCAAGGTTCTTGTATTTGTTTTCTTTCTTTCTCTGCTTTTTCTTATTTACCTCATAACAATCTGCACTTTTGAATGGTTTGAATCTGACATGTGTGGTTTATCATCGATGCACCTAGAAAGGTACACCCCATGCATAATAACACATTGACGCACCTAAAAAGGTACGACCCATGTGAGAAATGAGAAGAAGCTCAATAAAATGAGGAACAGTCCTCCACATAAACAAAGAGACATCGCACATTGCTAGTCTAAACCATAAAATGATCGTCATGATCAAAGAGAAGTGTCGATTACAGTAAGCTAGTAAATATATGAGCTTAGCTTCATGTCCCATAACCACTAGCTTAACTTAAATATTTACGAACAAATTGTAGATCTCCACTAGAAAATTGTCACAAGAGATTCAATCGAACAAATCCAAGAATTAACCGACGAAGTAAACGCAAGCGTTTCATACCACTTGTTTTACTAAGTCGTTTAATTAGATTTCTCATACGAGTGAGGTAAAGGTTTGTATATACTAATAGATTGGAAAACGGTTTTAGAAAACGAGCTTTGTAATAAAATAGTGTTGAAATCATTTGAAGAAAGAGTTTTAATATTTACTACTAGTATAGAAAACCTTTATATTTTTAAAGTGACAAATCACAAAGAAGATTGTAGGAACAATCAATCACTATAATTCACATTTAAAGACGTGAATAGAATCCAAAGAAATCGATACCGAATCCATCGAAATGGATATTCCAAGAATTCCCGAAGAAAACAAGTCATCAAAGTCCATAACAAATGATAACAACAAATAGGGAAATAACACAAATCGATTAGAGTTGGAAATTCAGACAACTAGGCAAAATAGGCATAGTTGGCAAATAGCAGCAGGTCGGTCGACCGGACTCCCTGAGTCGGTTAACCAAACCAAAAACAGAAGTGCACGGGGTAGCAGGTCGGTCGACTGGACCCTGAGCTCGGTCGACCGAGCCCTGTAGCCTGCACTTCCAAACAGAGGCAGGAAGTGCCCGTTCTACAGGTTGGTCGGCCGGCCCAGGGGCTCGGTCGGCCGAACCTGTTGCTGGCACTCCTATGCCATATTTCAAATGAAGTGCAAATCTCGATCAATTTGCAATCGCACGAGCAACGGCGCTAAGGGTTTATGCCAATCGACTACCCGGCCCTATGTGCTCCTCGATGCATCACCAAAAACATGTTCAAACGTCAAAGTTAGGATTTTTAACGAATTGAACTCAAAACACTAAAAATTGGAATATTCACCAAATCAATCCAAACCAAAAGCAAATGCACACGAATAAGTGTTAGGAATTCATACCTAACATTCGAAGATAAATATAAGCATAGATGTGAGATAAAAATCTCACCTTTGAACCCAAACAATAGAAGAAGAAGCTTGAAAGCAAGCTAAGATCAATTCCTCTTCAATAACAACTCAAGAAGCTTCAATCTAAGCTTAAAAGAGAAACATTCCCTAAATTAGGTTCAGGAAATTTCTGAAATCAAAGAGAGAATGAGTTGGAGAAGAAGAAGAGGAAGCTTACCAATGGGTTCTCTTGAACTTTGGAGCTAGGAGATGGATTTGCAAAGGGAGCTAGGGCTTGGAGTTTTAATTTCCACTCTCCACCTCCATTTTCAGTTTTGCTAGAGAGTTAGGAGTTGGAATGAAGTAATGAAGAGGAGAGGGGGATTGGGACTGAATACATAAGTGGGCTCAGCCCAAACCAAAACCCTAAGTGAAAAGTAGCAAAATTCAACTTTCTCCAAACATATCGAAGCTTATACTCAAAAAGGTCGCAAACGGCATTTTGAACTCAATGGGGGTGGTCTCGAGTCCTAATTCGGCTGTCTGCAAAAAGTAGCTTTTCGGACCAAAATCCGACGAACGATAAAATATTTAAATAAGATATTTAAATATAAAATCGATAAATATGCGGGTTGTTACAGACTCCCCTCCTTAAAGAAATTGCGTCCTCGCAATACTTAAGAGGAAAATAAGAAGTAACAACCATGGAAGCATATCAACACAAAAGAAAATTTGAAATAGGAAGTTCACCATAAAGTGCACGAAAGAGTTAGCAAGAAATCTGGTGAAACTTCAATTTTCCACAATATTACCGGGCTCAAGAATGAAAACCGGAACCCCTAAGGCATTTCCGTAGATAAAAGACGTGGGGAACGTTAAGAATAGCAGAAAATTGAGCCGGTGCAACGGCGTAGTACAAAAATGGTACGCCCAATGAACCAAAGCAAAGACATTGATGCAGTACAAACGGTACATCCAATGAATCAAAAGCAAAGTCATTGATGTAGTGCAAACGGTACATCCAATGAATCAAAAGGAAAGACATTGATGTAGTACAAACGGTACATCCAATGAATCAAATGAGACGGAACATCGATGTAGTATAATAACAGTACATCCGATGATCCGAACACCGTAAAAGAACACCGGAAACTAATCCATAAAAGGAATGAGATAAAGCTCAATAAAACGAAGTGTACCAAAACATCCGATGAACTTGTTAAAAAGATGATTCTATTCAGACAACATCAAAGAATCAACCACTTGTTGCTTACGACAAAGCGCATTGGCAACACGATTTCCCTTCCAGGAATAAAAAGAATATCAAGATCATAAGATGTCAGGAACTCGAGTCAACATGGAGTTCCATATGAGAAAATAATTATTCCAAAGATTTATGATCGAGGTAGAGAACAAATTTCTCCCCCAAAGATGATGATGACAAACTCTAAAAGCAAAAACAATAGCCGCGAGCACTAGATCATGAGTGGCATGCCTAGTCTCGATAAGCTATAATGATTTAGAAGCACAAGTGATAGCACGTTCTCCTTTACAAGAGAACGGCACACAAACCAATACGACTAGTATCGGTACAAATAGCAAAGTCTTGGTTCCCCTTCAGGAATCACAAGAATAATAGTATCGAAAAGAAAGAATTTCTTGTAAATAATCTTCTTTCCTGAAAAGTTAAAACTTTCAAAATACATTTATCATTATGTAATAATCTTTCTAGAAAAATTTACTATTTTCAAGTTAATATACTGTGTCTGATTGTCTCATTAAAGCGTTTAGGAAATTCCTATCGATAACGTTGATCAAGCGCATCGACCAAAATTCTTAAAACACTAAATGAGCAATACAATCACAAAATCGTATTCTATAGGATAAGTAAGTTTCTCAAAAACTTCTAAGAATATTCTTTGTTTGTTTTAAGAACAAAAATCCGGTTATACTTCTAAATAAATCTTATGGAAAAGATTTTGCAAAATTTTAAATTTCCATTTTCATCCAAAAATCAATAAATAAAAGAATGGTCTCATCGAAATATTCATAGAATATTCGATATATAAAATGGATGAAATAAGCTGGACAAATTGAATGACATAATACTTCATTCATAGGAATCATAACAAATGCGGAATGCGGTAAATGGAATGCTAACTTCCGCAACTCGTAGCAAATGAAAATCGGTGGCAAGGCCGAACTAGAAAGACCTTAACACCATACAAAAGATTTCTTAGGTGATAAATCATAAGACAAACTCAAAAATACCGAAAAAGTTTCATAAATTATTTAGATAAGAGAAGTAACACTTTTCTCATCTTGAGGGCTTAAAGAATAAAATGATGCCTTCAAGAATTTGAAATCGGAATCTCAAGAAAAAAAATAGAAATCTGCTTAACAGATAGAAAATGTCGAAGATGAATAGTCCACTCAAAAATATAGGATAGGGCTACATGATGATTAAGCCAATCCTTCCACACAAATCAATTCCAAAGCCTAAGTAAAAATATCGGCTCGGAAAGAAAAATCACATAAAATAATTTCGACATCAATAGAAGGCAAATTGAGTGTTGCGGATCCACTAATCCGGATTCGCAATCCTCAAAGAAGTCATCAAGCCCAAAATATTCAAAGAAAAAGAATCGACATGTTCTTTTGATATAAAATAGTGAGATGGAACCCATATCAAAAAGAACTCAAATAAGAAGATCACGAAATAAAACAATGCCATCAAGGATTGAGTGAAAAGTACCTTGGCCAAGAGAAGAGTTGCTAGGGGCTTGCACAATATTTAGCTTTTTCATGTCCTTGTTCAAAAGTTTGGGACACGCAGATAAAAGATGACCCGGTTTCTTGCAATAGCGACAAGAATGGGATTTTGGACACATATTCGCATAGTGTTCCATAGAATTACAATTGTAGCATCCTCCACGATTAGGGATTGGAGTCTTTGCCACAAAAGTAGTTTGCTTCACTCTCTTATTGGGATTAAGGCTCTTGAACTTAATATGCCTCTTCTTGGAAGTCCCAATATCACAAACACTTCCTTTACCAACCTCTCCATGAAGAAGAGTTACATCCACAAGCTGATTGAAAGAAACTTCAAGTTTCAAAGGTAGAACCATTTCGGGGTTCTTACTCAAAGCACAGATAAATTCTTGATTCTTTACAAGATCCAAAAGTTGTTGGGCAGACATGAATGCGCCATCCAGAGAGGGGCTACTGGATTGACCAGCGCTAGGACTAACCATTTCTCTTCCTTTAGAAAAGAAAGAAGGAGAAAAGTTATTCTTAAAATAGATATCAAGCAGTCTTGATAGATAAAACAAGGAATCATAAAAGAAAATAGGATAGGACGGTACGAAGACCCGAATAAAATCCTAAAGCACGACTCCTAAGATGGACTTAGGACGATGATCCTTGTTATAATATTCCATATTGTTCCGAAGTTTTTGCTCTGATACCAAGCTGTGACGCCCCACCTCTATACCCACGCTAGCCAAGAACATCACGGTGAATGCTGTCAACTAGCATGGAGAATAAGGCTGTTGAGGAGCGACCATCCGTGTAATTGCTTTGTGCGAGCATCGATATGTCAGATAGTACAGCATGCAATTCTTTTCAAGTGGAAATCCGACATGCCGATACAAACTCAAAGCTACTACACAGTGGCTATAATATCTTCGGAAACAAATATAGAAGTAAACATAACATAAATCAGTCATAGACAATTCATATCACAAAGGCGGAAATAGATATGAATATAACACATGAAAGTGTACATCAGAGTAGTGGTCAAACAAGATCCACAATATCAAAAAGACATAGATACTAGTGCTAGACAAAAGAATAAGTATACATCATAGAGTCTGTATCTCAAATGTATACAACAAAAACTACTAAACTAAAGTAGTTAGCCAAAAGTCAGAAGATGGTCCGATAAGGAGTCAAGCAGAAGCACCTGTAAAATCTCAGTCTGACCCGAGTATTATTTAAGAAGAAAATAATAAACGGATCAGTCTAGCTATAAATATCAAATGAAGTGATATATAATAAGAGATATGACATAAACATATAATAATCACAATGCCAAGCTGTGATAAATAAGTAATTGAAAATCAACAAGAGATTAATCAATATCACAATAATCTACTCAAGATAAAAAGGAATGTCATACTCCTAATTTCATTCACCAAGCCACAATAAATGACATATATATCAATTCCCATCGTAAAAGTTGGTGAAACATAAATTCCAGAAATCAACACACGAAATCCAGAAATCACAATAAAAAGGATGGCCAATCCCACAAAGTGGACATCGACGCACCTAGAAAGACACGCCCCATGTACAGTCGAACATCGACACACCTAGAAAGATATGCCCCATGCTCTAGCATCGACGCACCTAGAAAGATACGCCCCATGCATAAATAAACATCGATGCACCTAGAAAGATACACCCCATGTAATGTCTAACATCGATGCACCTAGAAAGATACACCCCATGCTAAGTCGAACATCGACGCACCTAGAAAGACACGCCCCATGCATAGACGAACATCGACAGACCTAGAAAGATACGCCCCATGTCCCGACTTATTGAGCCGATTGCTCCACGAAGTAAATAAACATCGATGCACCTAGAAAGATACACCCCATGTAATGTCTAACATCGATGCACCTAGAAAGATACACCCCATGCTAAGTCGAACATCGACGCACCTAGAAAGACACGCCCCATGCATAGACGAACATCGACGCACCTAGAAAGATACGCCCCATGTCCCGACTTATTGAGCCGATTGCTCCACGAAGTAAATAAACATCGATGCACCTAGAAAGGTACACCTCATGCATAGATAAACATTGACGCACCTAAAAAGGTACGACCCATGTATAAACAAACATCGATGCACCTAGAAAGGTACACCACATGCATAATAACACATTGACGCACCTAAAAAGGTACGACCCATGTGAGAAATGAGAAGAAGCTCAATACAATGAGGAACAGTTCTCCACATAAACAAAGAGACATCGCACATTGCTAGTCTAAACCATAAAATGATCGTCATGATCAAAGAGAAGTGTCGATTACAGTAAGCTAGTAAATATATGAGCTTAGCTTCATGTCCCATAACCACTAGCTTAACTTAAATATTTACGAACAAATTGTAGATCTCCACTAGAAAATTGTCACAAGAGATTCAATCGAACAAGTCCAAGAATTAACCGACGAAGTAAACGCAAGCGTTTCATACCACTTGTTTTACTAAGTCGTTTAATTAGATTTCTCATACGAGTGAGGTAAAGGTTTGTATATACTAATAGATTGGAAAACGGTTTTAGAAAACGAGCTTTGTAATAAAATAGTGTTGAAATCATTTGAAGAAAGAGTTTTAATATTTACTACTAGTATAGAAAACCTTTATATTTTTAAAGTGACAACTCACAAAGAAGATTGTAGGAACAATCAATCACTATAGTTCACATTTAAAGACGTGAATAGAATCCAAAGAAATCGATACCGAATCCATCGAAATGGATATTCCAAGAATTCCCGAAGAAAACAAGTCATCAAAGTCCATAACAAATGATAACAACAAATAGGGAAATAACACAAATCGATTAGAGTTGGAAATTCAGACAACTAGGCAAAATAGGCATAGTTGGAAAATAGCAGCAGGTCGGTTGACCGAACCAAAAACAGAAGTGCACGGGGTAGCAGGTCGGTCGACCGGATCCTGAGCTCGGTCGACCGAGCCCTGTAGCCTGCACTTCCAAACAGAGGCAGGAAGTTCCCGTTCTACAGGTCGGTCGGCCGGCCCAGAGGCTCGGTCGGCCGAACCTGTTGCTGGCACTCCCATGCCCTATTTCAAATGAGGTGCAAATCTCAATCAATTTGCAATCGCACGAGCAATGGCGCTAAGGGTTTATGCCAATTGACTACCCGGCCCTATGTGCTCCTCGATGCATCACCAAAAACATGTTCAAACATCAAAGTTTGGATTTTTAACAAATTGAACTCAAAACACTAAAAATTGGAATATTCACCAAATCAATCCAAACCAAAAGCAAATGCACACGAATAAGTGTTAGGAATTCATACCTAACATTCAAAGATAAATATAAGCATAGATATGAGATAAAAATCTCACCTTTGAACCCAAACAATAGAAGAAGAAGCTTGAAAGCAAGCTAAGATCAATTCCTCTTCAATAACAACTCAAGAAGCTTCAATCTAAGCTTAAAAGAGAAACATTCCCTAAATTAGGTTTAGGAAATTTCTGAAATCAAAGAGAGAATGAGTTGGAGAAGAAGAAGAGGAAGCTTACCAATGGGTTCTCTTGAACTTTGGAGCTAGGAGATGGATTTGCAAAGGGAGCTAGGGCTTGGAGTTTTAATTTCCACTCTCCACCTCCATTTTCAGTTTTACTAGAGAGTTAGGAGTTGGAATGAAGTAATGAAGAGGAGAGGGGGATTGGGACTGAATAAATAAGTGGGCTCAGTCCAAACCAAAACCCTAAGTGAAAAGTAGTAAAATTCAACTTTCTCCAAACATATCGAAGCTAATACTCAAAAAGGTCGCAAACGGCATTTTGAACTCAATGGGGGTGGTCTCGAGTCCTAATTCGGCTGTTTGCAAAAAGTAGCTTTTCGGACCAAAATCCGACGAACAATAAAATATTTAAATAAAATATTTAAATATAAAATCGATAAATATGCGGGTTGTTACATTTTCTCTCTTATTCTTTTTTTATCTTCCTGAAATCGACTAAAGAGGAAGGAAAAGGATAGTGCGATTTTAACCGTTGAGAGGTGGGAAGAATAATGCGTACGTACTTCAATATATAACAGAGAATCTCGGTTTCCATTTTTTTGTTTGAACCGATTCGGGTTTATTTTTTTCTTTATGCAATTTCAATTGAAGGAGATGAAAGGTTGAAACTCGATTTAAAATTGAAGTAGGCGGCTCGATTTGATTTTTGAACTGAGAGGAGAAAGACATGATTTAAGGTTGAGGGAGGCATAATGAACACGGTAGGGACTGAAAGGGATGGAATGACGTGATTGACTTGTCCAATTTATAATATCATTTAATTATAAAATATTTCGTTTAATGCGGCCCAAAATTTCGATACCCTATCGAGGCGTCCCATTAGGCGTTTACAATATTATACCCCTGTTTCGAATGCAGTGGAAAAGGTTTCGAGTCCTAATTTGATCGTATGGAGAAGATAGCTTTTTGGACCTAGCTATTATACTAACTTTTCGATATTTAATTCAACGTGTTTATATCCCATAAGTCCAAATGATAACTCCAAACGCTTCAAAATTTAAAATCCAATAATAATACATTATTACGGATCCAATGGAATAGGTTTCGTCGAATTCCGAGAATGTGCTCAGGATCGCTATATAAACGCGTCGATTAAATTGACAATTCTAAAAATTAACGAAGTTGCTTGAAATTTTATTTTTAAAAACTTATTAACTAAATCTAGTTCAAATAGTATTTTATATCAATATTAGAAATCGTTTCGATCATATTCAATTCCAATTATTTACACTATTCCAATATTAATTTCATTATTCCAATATTAAATCAGTTTTACAAATTCAACTAAAATTTCCATACAAAAAATCAATTTATATTTCAAATTTCACACTTAAAATAAATTAAAGTTCAAAACAAAACGACCAAAATTCTTGGTCGTTGCATTTCTAATCTTTTAATTCCAACCAAAACAATTAGTTTTCAATTCTAATTCCAAAATCCTTTGTCCCAATTATAATTTGAAATCAAATTGTCGTTAACGAAAAAATTTCAAAAAATTTCCATCACTCTGGATTTTTGAAATTTTTTGCTAGAGTCTCCTTTATACGGAGAGCCTTTTGCAATATGACAAGAGAGATAAAAAAAAATATACATCGACCCACACGGTCGGAAAACAAAATATATATACCAATATTTATATTTTGTGGTATTTAATCCATAAACGTATCTTATTTAGCATTTTAAGCGAGGTGCTTATTTTATGGCATTACGCAACCCAAATCTAGCCCAGTATCCTTTGGGTACCTGTACTTACTCAATTTAAATATGTAAATCCCAAATATGAAATATAGTAACATTTCATTCATTTAACTAGTTAAACACACGAATTACATAAACCACATGCCAAACATATATTTATAAGCAATTATAGGGTTTCGATACTAATTTAATTACTATAAATCGACCATTTCATTCAATCCGAATGATTTACATCCAAATTATTTGCGTTCAGTTTACATTTATACCAAACAAACTTAAATCCATTCCAAATTGGTTTAAAAATCAATTTACTCACTTTCTGCTAATTTACAGAAGTTTATTTACTTTTGTTTACGTCAATCGATAATTTTTTTCTTTGCAAATTTGGCGCTATTCATTTAATAAAATAACCATTTAAGCTTTTAGCTATTTTAAATTGATTCTAGATCAGTTTATATTTAATTTTATTCCTTTTCAAATTGATTCTCAATCAATTCATTAACGTTCCATTCATATCCACATTCATTAAATTCAAATCCATTTTATTAAACTTGGAACCAATCCATGCGAATTTATTTATGAATTATTTCATAAATTTATTTAAGCCAAGCTTTCATTCAAAATATTTACTTAAGTTAATCCATTTAGTTTCAAATTATTTCCACTATATAACATAAGTTTATTTTTGTTTCGATTAAATTTCATTCCGTTTACCAATTAATTTAATTAGTTCCTTCATTTAATCTACTTTAAAACTTAACTTCATACTCAAATTTATTTAATTTATATCCCAAGTCGTATTCAATTTATATAGACTTAAATTGAATTTATTTATAAATCAAGTCATCACTATTTCAATCCAATTCTATTTTATTTAACCACATTTCCAATTTTATTTAATTCGCTTATAGTTAAGTTGAAATTTATTTATAATTCAAATTCCATTTCCAATATCCACTTTTAATCCATAATCCAATTTCTTTCAACCAAGTTAAGTTCCAATTTTGTATTCAAAAATCACCCCATTTAATTTACTTGAGTTCAAATTTATTTGATAATTCAAGTTTCGATTTATTTTATTCACTTTAAAATATCACACCATTTATTTTGGTTTTTCTATTTCACTTTTCAATTTTATAAGTCATACAACTTATTTTCACATTTCCATCAATTCTATACTCGAATATATTCACATTTTAGTTTTAACTGGAGAATATACATTTATTTATAGCCTAAGTATATTTTTATTCCATTAATTTCAATTTTTTTAAGCTATATAACTTATTTATTCACCATTCGATAACCTTTCCTTTAAAATTTATTCCATTCAAAAATCTATAGCTTATAGTTATCCTGTCACTTTATAATTCAAATTCAATATTCAATTCGATAACATTTCTAATTCCAATTCAATTTTTATTTAAATTATCTTAAGTTAAATTCCAATTCATACCATTTATTTTCCACATTTCATAAATTCTTATTTAATCTGATTCTATTCCTAATTTTTATAACTTATAGTTGTATATCCATTTCACAACTCAACTTTATATTCGATAAATTCCATTACATTCAATTCATATTATTAGTTCACTTCACCAATTTGTTTCATCCAAATCAAAATCAATTAAATTTCTAAAATTTAATTCCTTCAATTTAACTTAAGTTAAATTCCATTTTAACCTTCCCAATTTAAATTTTTATTCCAAAATTCAATTTTCACGTTTTTCTTTAAAATCATTCACCATTTATAAGTTCATAACTTATTTTCTGATATTTCTAAAACATGTAATAAGGATTTCAAAATTCAAATACCCGGTATTTATTCAAATCTCTTTGAAATCACAAACATTCGAAATCAACTTTTTAAATTTAAACCAAACCTGGTTTTTATCCAAAACAAATTCCCTTTGGAATTTTCTGAAACGATGCTTATTTTCCCACAAAAATCTCCATCTCAAATGCTACGGTAGCAAATCCGTCACTTAGAGACTCAAAAATGAATACTGATTATGTGGCTGTCATCACCAGAATTATTTCCCAGCGACTGAAGTGAGTTCAGTGCTTCCTCACTTTAGAAATCAATTTTTAAATCTAATTTAAAGCATTTTCTAATCCAAAAATAATATCACCATTATTTATTTCAAAATGCCTTGGAAAACCTTTCAAAAAAATCTTCGGGATTTAATTTTCCAAATTCTAGTTTGAATCCATTTGTAGTTTTTAACTCATTTGTATAATCACATTTATACAATTTCTATTTGGTTATACAAACCATTTCGAATTTTATAATCTTATTTTAATTATAACATCCACACACGTCAATTTATAATATAACAATTGCAGAAAATTATTCCTTTTACATTAAAATATAATTTGGATAAAATTATTTCGTTAACCACTTTTAAAACCATATTGAGTCAGTTTACCTAGTTCAAGTGTTTAGAAACTCTTATCGATTCAGTGGCATCCCACTACCTGACAAGAATTTATATGCCACTCAACAAGTAAGTCAAAAAAATATAAAACATTTTATATTCACAAACAAATTCACACTCATATCTATTAATACACTCAAAACTTATTCTAGGGTTCTACTGACCCTATCTCTAACGTGTAATTCTTACCAAAGCCAAGGTTCTCACTTAATCTTCAGCTCTGATACCAAATATAAAGGCCCGTGTCTCTGTACCCTTCAAGTCAACCATAATGCACATCAGTTCAACTCAAATTGAACGGAAATACAAATATTTAGGGGTGAAGAAGAAGAAAGATAGAAGAAAATAGAACAACAACACAGAATCTCACAATCGCAGCGGAACAAAATATAATATATAATAACAGGTTTTAAATGCAAGAACTGTACTATTAATATACATACCATTATCAGAGCACAATAGACAACAGTCAATCTGGACAGTTTAATAACTTGTCCTCACATAGTGGAAATACCAATCAAGTATGAAAATATGTCTTGTAATCCAGCTCATCTTCTGGGCTCTGTAGCATCCTATCCTGAATCTATAATACTCAGTCTGACCCGAGCATTATAATAAAATAACATCCGAGTCAGTCTGGAAAACCAGCATGAGAAAACACACTCAATTTGAATTATTAATTTTTATCAAAATCCTTTGAAAACAAAGGTATATCGTAAGACCACGTCACATATAAACACGACGCGTTTTTCCCTTACGATAACGAAAATGTTTTTATCAAAATCATCTGATATTATAAGAGTGTCTAAACAAAGTAAATAGAAAATAGCTGACATGCTTGCATCTCACATTTCAGCACAGTTAGGCACAATCAAAACCGTACAACGCTTATTGGAGAATGGATTCCATACAATGACTAGGCACTGGGTACTACCTATCACAGTACATGTCTAGAAACATGTACGGAGGACCTCGCCGGGATCCCCTACAACATAAGATCAGCCCTATCCCTAACCTGGATAGAACCGAATATGTTATCACCCCGGGTGTTCCCACCCTTAAAATTGGAGCGCTCACCTTTCCATGCACACTATATCCATAATTTATATATATTTTCGAGGGTGTCTAGGAAGGTGATAACATACCCCAATTGGGTGCGACCCAATTAGCCTTGCTGCATCTCTCCTGATTTTCAGTCATTTTGGTTGATGAGGCTTGAGGCTACGATTACCTTTTAGGAACAATTTCACTTAGAATGCTCATCGTCCTCCAAGGACGATGTTCTGATAGCATTTGTCCATACAAGTTGTCCTGGGTCTGGACAAACTGAATCACCATCTTCACTATCTTAACGATATCCATTCGTAACGTTCAAACCAGATCGAAGGGGTTTTTGGATAATTAAATATGATCTCGGTCTCTTCGAAACGATTAACGAAATTGGCCAATATTGATAGTCGGTTATTTAACTATGAAATAACATCCATAAGCAATCACTAGGCCATTGTTTATAATCCTTCAAAACATTCATGTCAAAATATTTTTACAAAGATATATATTCAAATCTCTTTCCAATTTATCAATATTTGAAAACGAATTCATCACTTATCCGTATTAGGATATTCCAATCCGTATCTCACTTCTACACTTAATGGAATATTTCTAACTTCAATTTATAATCCCTTACTTAGAAAAATATCTCGATATAAATCCTTCGTCACCAATATTTCCAAAAAAACCTTTAATTTCCAAACTAAGCAAAATATTTTAAGCGCCTTTTTCGAAAACCATTTCACATATCAATACTTACGAATTCCTTATCTTATCTCCTATATTTTTCGATATTTATATTAAATTTTTTTACATCTTCCAGAATCAATTATACTCACTTATATCTCATTTATTCATTGGCAGCTTCTAAAATCACATCCATTTTTCACATCTCGAGAGAGTCTATAAATAAATTAAATCATTTTCAAAACTCTATATAAGCGTAATAAGTATTTTTAAAAGAATAGTAATTTATTTCAAAACATGTTTAAGTAATTTATTTGAAAATTAAAAAACATTTTAAATAAAACACCAAAACCCATTTTCAACTCATTTTAATATAAATTAATTGGTTTACAAAATTGATTATAAAATTTTAAATTTTATTTAAATTAGTATTCGGTATTTGAAAAATGCAGTTTTGAAATATTCCAATAATAACTATCTCTTGATTGTATAGTTTAATAAATAAAATTTCCTTTTAAAACAAAACTTGGTCTTCTTAATAAAATATGTTTTTTCTTCAAAAATCCCAATACCTATTTTAACTTATAAATCCCTCATGATTTACAACACATTGATCCCATTCCGATTTCTAACCGTTTCCGCTTTTCAAAATAGTGTCCACTGTTTTTCCCAAACCCTATCATATCTCGATATAAATTCATACTGTGGAATTTTATTCCAATTTATCAACAATTATCATTTCCCTTATTTATAAACATCGTTTAAAATATTTATAACACCTTTGGGTTTTACTTGTTTACAACTAATTTCGTTTATAAAATCTTATTTTTTTTTATAAACCCATTCCTTAATAATTTCCATAAATTTCGCCAGTCTATTTAAATTATCGATTTCAATTCCTTTTCATATTTTCCAGAATATCACTTAAAAATTCCACTATTAAAATCATTTACATAATTAATATTTTTCTTAAATTCTAATTAAAACGTTCTACGAAATAGTTAAGTCCACTTCCAAATCAAAATTTTATTTTATCCAATCAATCTCTTACAAAATAACCAAATTTATATATAATATTTTTATATTCAAAATCTTCTTTTAATTCCTTCAATATTTCAAAAATAATATTTATGGTATTTAAAGTACCAAAATTAAGGCCGGTGCTACTATAACATCCAATAATTCACATCACAGCAATAATTTATCACAGATTATTCTAACACATCATATATTTCTATATATGGAAAATTATTAATATAATTTTTTTCAGGAATCCAATTGGATACCTTCAACTTATTTCCCTACATCCGCAGATATTAATACAACATAAAAAGGCCAATCCCACTTCGAGGGGGATATAGCGGTATATAGGGTAATCCGCTATAATGCGGAGCCCATAGGGTCTCAATCCTTAAAATATGCGGGAACATCAATCCAACTACTAATATATATATATATATACTACTGTATATATATAATATAACATCATTCAACAGAAAATAATTTTATAAATTCAACCAAGTACCAAATAATAAATTTTAATTATTTAAAATTGTAAGAACCTGGGTTTTTTGATGATTTAAATATGAATTTAACGAAGATTTTAAAATAGTTTTTTACAAAATTATTATTTTATAACGTAAAATAGATATTTGAAATATGTCCATTTAAATAAAACCAATAAGATTTGTTTCATGTCAAAATTCATCCGAAACCCAGTCGGCACAATTTTTCCGGACGAATTATCAAATTTTGAAGTATGAATATTTTTCCAAAGAAATGTTCTAGAAATCTTTTTGATTAAAACGCAAAAATTCATTCCATCCAATTTCGAACCTGGTAGCCCCGTTTATCTAGAATTGCGGTTGTTGTCCAATTTCGAAGCGGTAACAGCAGCGATAGATGAGATTTTGCTACAAACGTCATAGCATATATTTGATTACGTCGTTGGATTTATCTCGTCACGCTGATCTCAGCAGCATACTTGTTTTCGTGTTTTGGCTTCCGTGGAAAAATGCTACATGGTTGAAATAGTGGTCCGTGACTATGTCCTGATGTATATTTACCCATCACCTTTTCATTTCATTTCATTCTTTTCAATTTCTTTTGCTTGCCGACTTCTTTGAATGTGCAGCACAGAGAAATTAATTGCCGCATTTAATGATCTCCGTGCATTCTCCTTTCCATTATTTATACGTGTGTATTCTTTCTCCCTTCCTCATATTCTTTGTCTCTGTGCAGTTGCATAAGTAGAAACTAATATAAGTTCACACACACACACACACATATATATATATATATATATATATATCTTCATTCTCGTGTAACACTCCTTTCTCTCTTTCCTTTTTCTCTCCCCACCTCCTCCACTTCACATCCCCAGTCAACCTAGCCTCCGCTAAGCCACCAAACTCCTCTGCCCGGCCAACCCAGCCACCCAGCCTCCGTCCAGCCATCCCCACCCACCCATCTATCAACTTAGCCACCCTTAACCACCAAGTTCTCAACCCATCCTCCGCCCATCCATCCCCAACCACCCAGCTCTTTCGCCGTGCCATCCCCAGCCTCCGCCCAGCTCCTCCGCTTCAGCCAACCCAACTCCTCCTTCTAGCTAACCTAGCCTCTGCCCAGCCACCCCCAACCGCCCAACTCCTCCGCTCCAGCCAACCCAGCTCCTCCGCTCAGCCGCCCAGCTCCTCCTCTTCGGCCAACCAAGCTCCTCCGTCCAGCCATCCTCACCCACCCAGCTCCTCCGCACGGTCATCCTCAACCACCCAGCTCCTCCGCTTCGGCCAAACCTGCCTCCGTCCAGCCATCCCCAACCACCCACCTTCTCCGCCCAACCATCCTCAGTGTAACGACCCGTTAAATTTATGATATTTAATAAAATGAATTAATATAATTTCTAATTTGGTTAAAAATAAATGTAGAAATTTGGTGTAGTGGTTGCAATTTAGTGTAACTATAAACTTTTATGATAATAGATGTGGATAATGTAAATTTTCACAACTTGATTTAAAGTAATTTTTAAGAAACAAATAAATGTTAAATTTGTGAATGTTAGTATAAACATTAATTTGAATGGTATTCATTAATACAAAGATGCAATAAGTGTAGATAGTAAATTTAATGTCTGTAGAAAGAAGAAAAAGGGGTCTAATAGAAACATAAACTTTAATCATATGAAAAAGGTATAGATCTGAACCAATTTATGAAAATTGATAAGAACAGTGTTTGTAATCAGTCTGGTCATTTAATATTTGAAGATAGAGATGTGTAAATATGTTAATGAATTTATAATGGGAAGGAATGGTAAGAATGAGAAAAATATATATAATAAGCATTTGATTCAATTAAGGGAATTAAATTATAATAAATGGTCATTTAATAAATGCAACGTTTGTGAGAAATCATAATAGTTGTGTAAAATGTGTACAAACTTGGATTTGGAAGTTTATTGGATTTATAACGGTTTTGTTATTAAGTGTATGAGTTTAAAAGTTATTCCCTTTTGTAAAGTAATAGAAGAATGCATAAAGATATAAACAGGGCTTAATAGAATTGACACTTAATGAATTGAATAAATTACCCATTTATGAAGATGTGTATAGTGGACTATAAATGGCCTAAGCAAATATAAAATGGAATAATCATTGAGATTTGTACTATGAAAATAAATAGTAACATTTATTTGCAAGGAATAAAAGACTATTTAGGTGACTAGAATTTGGAGTAATGACTATTGTATGTTACCTACCCTTGTTTCTTGTTAATTTAGATTTTGGGAATCAAATTCAATTTATCCGCCAATTTACCGCAGTTAAAGTGAAATGAATTGGTGATTGAGAAATGTTAAATACAAATAAGATGTAAAGCAAAGAAAATCCCATTTGTAATAAATTATGTAGAATAAAGTAAAGAAACTAGGAAATGAAAATGTGAAAATGTGGATGCAGTGAGATCTTAAGTGATAATAACCTTGTTAGGCAAGTGATAACGGAATTTTGTGTATATGTAATATTTACTGGTGTGTCAAGTAATAAACACATAGATGCAAGAAAAGGAAAGTTGGTAGCAATCTATATATGTTATTTATCTTACTTAGTATATTAAATAAGGTTTGGAATTCAAATTTTAATTAAAGGAGTTGGTAGCACGTTAGTAGGAAATAATTGTAAGGGTGGGATAACAACTACTATAAACTACCTAATTTAAATGAGTCAATGAACTTATTTGAAATAACGTTCATTTAAATATGAGTAATTAAAATGGCGGGGTCAACAATAAACGTTACTTTAGAATTAATTTATATTTTAACGGAAGTGTGAAAGTAAAGCAATAGAAGCGTAAACTTATCAAGGTAGAATTTAGTAGTGTAATGAAAAAATGTTAAGAATGTTATAGTATAATGATTGATTGGAAATCAAAATTTACTTGTTTGAATGTAACTTTAGGGAAATTGGATTTAATTAAAATAAAAAGGAAGAAAAAAAAATTGGATGAAATTTAATGTTGGAATATTATGTAAATATAAACTTAGATAAAATTTAAGGATATCTACGTAATAGAGTGTAAAACCAATGTTAATTTCATCTATTTAATACTAATAGGTTAATAATAGAATGAAGAGTAAATTTAATGTTAAGTTAATATGAACTAAGGTAATATTGGGGAATAATGTGAATTTTCTTCATAATATGATAAGTTGTAGAATACAACGTAAACTTAAGTATAACCTTTGGATTGAAAACATTGTTAAGGGTTACCTGTTAAATTTGGATGGAATTGGCAATAAATGTTACACTTATGGGTAAGGAAATAAAAATGTCCAGAATTTGAGTATATTAAGAAATGGGGATTGAAATTGAAATCTTGCAACGAATCTAATAATACGTTACATAAGTGTTAAATTAAGGTAACATTTGGAAAATATGATAATGATTTTCAAATTGAACAAGTTGTGGAATTAATATTAGTAAAGAAAAATGAGGGAAGAATAATTTGAAAACATAGCAATAGATATTAATGTAAGGTTACCTTAAATAAGTTAAGGCAAACCAATGGAGAATAATATAGATACCTTTATAATATGATGTTTGTGTGTGAAGGAAATGGGAATAAAGTTATTAATAATTTGGAATTTTATTTATGGTAAAAAGTTTATTTGCAATCAAATGAGTTGGAATGGAAATCAAATCTATTTATCTAATTGGATTTAAGTGAGAGTATAAGAGTATATGATTTAATAATTTGATTTATTGCGAATAATTGTAATTTAATTTGGTAATTGGCGAAATGATTAATGGTTGAATTAACATAGAACTTGTTGTTAGTTATTAAAATTGTTTAAGAAATCAAAGGAGAGAAATTTTATAAAGTTTTAAATTTTGTAATTGGATTGGCTAAAGTGGGAAAGTGGAATTAATCAACGTTGTTACTTTTATCTCCTTCCCTATTAGATCCTTATGTGATTGCATCCACATTTATTGTTGATTATTCCTATATATTGTCACCAATTAATCGTACTTGATGTATGTTTAGCAATTTTGTCACACAGTTAAAGTATGAATATATATATATGATGTATTCAAGTTTTTCTGTATCTAGCACTTAATTAATTTAGAATCAAACTAACGAAACGTGTCATTTATTTTTGTCCCTCCATATTCATTTTCTTTCTAATTAATAAATACCTCTTTTTAATACCTGCTACTTTAAAAAAAAAAGGACTGTTCATATTTGCTATATTTCAATACCAAGTGTTCATATTCACTTTATTTCTAATTAATAGCAGCCTCTCCTTTCAAATCTATTTGTCCCTAAACCTAGCTCTAACCTTATAAATAACCTACTTCTTATTCTTCTATTACATTTTGTTTCTCCTAACTCTAACCCTAGCCTCCATGCTATTCTTCTTCTTCTTCTTCTTCTTTTTTTCTTGTTTTTCTCAAAGCTCCTTATTATCTCTCATTTTAATTTTTTTTTTCTTTCTCTTCAAATATTCTTCTTCTTCTTCTTCAAATTTACTTCTATTTCAAACTTTCTTCTTTTCAAATCTAGATCTTCTCTTCCGTTTTCAGTTCTTATTTTAATCATTTTTTTTCAATTCTTCTTTTTCAAATCTTCTTTTTCTTTCAAACCTTTTAAAATACATACATTCATATAATAAGGAGGAAAATTAAAGTAAATCGAAATAAAAGAAAATTTACGGAACAAAGTTAGCAATAAAGAAGAAGCATATGCGTTTTTCACGAGGGAAGGTGGATGTGGCACGGTATTTTATTTTTGTTTTGTTTATTTTTAAATTTTTTTTTTATTTCAATTGCAAATCGTTTAATTGTGATAACTTTCACATACGAACTCCGTTTCACACGAAATTTCTTTTGTTAGGATCGTAATTAAATTCCGGATCTGATGACGCTGGTTTGGATAAATTTAGAGACCGTCAAATTTTGGGTTTAAATCGGAATTACATTCGATTTAAATTCAAAAGGTGAGTGTTTTAACTCACTCACAATTACTAGAAGCTTTTATGTTTGTTAAATAAATTTTAGAAATGAATATAAATTTATTTATGAGCTTTTGGCATGTTATTTCACCCATATCTGTTGAATTGCATTTTTTTTGAATTTAGCTGTTAATTAAATTGATTGATTGCGTATTAATTGGCTGTTAGAAATTATTGTTTGCATAAGAACTGCTAGTTAACAGTTATGTCAATTATCACTGAAAATAAACTGTTAGATTTATAGTTGATAAATATAATTTGAATTAAACTGCCAATTATTACCTGTTGTATATTCCCAAACATATTTTGTTATTGGTTGATATTGCTTGATGTTTGTGACTGGATGATGGATGTGTTGTTGAATGGATGTTTTATTTGATATCATTAAACTACAAGTTAGCATACATTTTACATTTCATTCGGGATTGTGGTTTGAAATGATAAAACCGCAAAGTTTTATTTTTTAAATTGCGGATTGAAATGATAAATATCCGTATCACTTGACCATAGGATAGAAAATTATATACAGGCACCGCGGTCTATATATAACTATTTTAATGTGATTTCTATGGTTTGGATTGAATACGGTTTATAAATCTTAAATTTATATTGTATAAATATTTTATTCCATATTTATATACCTATGAAGTTGAAATTTTGAAATTAAAAGGAATATAAATTTCTTTATTGAAAATGGAAGAAATTTAGAAAATGGAGTTTGGTAAATTTATATCCTACGTTTAAATGTAAAGTTGGAAATTTTAAGATATGATATTTGTAATTGGATTTCCCCAAAATAAATAGAAATGGATATTCTAGTATAATTTGAAGTGGAAAAATTCTATATATATATATATATATTTTACTAGAAATTGAAGTCTTATTAATTATGGATTTTATGTGAATGGTCAAGATTAATTAATAGAATATTGATTTTGAAAGGATAAAAATCCAACTTTAGTGAAATATAATGCTCAAAATGGATATAAATATATATAAAATTGAAATGGTTTTGGGACTTGAAGTAATATTTTGGATTTTGGATTAACTTTAAAAGAAGAAATATTTGGAAAGCCATGTAATTTATTTCTTTATAAAGCAACAGTAAAGTTAAACCTTTTTAATTCGCATACCGTTGAATATCCAAACCATTTAGTTTTGAAAATAATGGTTTTAAAATACTATAGATTTTCGAAGAATTATGTTGAAAGTTACAAACAAAATATTGGTTACATGGGATATTAAATAATAAAAAGTGACATAATTTTTGGAAAGGAAAATTTTATTTGGGAAACGATATCATTGATTTGGGCTTTTATAAAATAATATGAAAATAAATTGTTTGTGTTTTTAAAGAAGAAATGATACGTAATATTATGGTTTTGAAAGGGATTATATTCTGGTTCTAAAGTATAAACTGTTTTTAAATAACCGCGGTGTTATAATAACGATTGGTTGGCAAAGAGACCAGGATCGGATATGGACATACTCTCTGTCGATACCGAAAACCACTTTGACTAACCGTGTACGCGGTGGAGATTCCAGAATGAAGTAGGTGGTGGCGACGTTTCCTGTAAGGTAAATACGTGGACCCAACTCCCGTGAGTTGGCATAAGGTGGTTAAAACAGGAGCGATTCTCAGGCCAATGAGGTCATTCCTCTGATCGGACGCTCCTCTTCGATATTATACTTTGACTTGGATTTGATTCAGTGGCCACTTCTATATTTTGATTTTTGGGGAGTTAGTCCGAGGTGGGCGGTAACTGCGGCTACGCGTTTCCACCAGCCTGGATAGCAATTGGTATATCTACCCTGGGATTGCCTAGTTGTGCCGTGTCACCTACCATATCGAGCCTTTACTACGAGTTTCTATTTGTGTCGTACCTATGGAGTATCCTCTGGTAGCTTCCCGATCAGGAGGTATTACGGTACTGTATAGACTATTGGCATTTTACGTGTTAAGGTGGAAAATGTAAAGCCTTAACGCTATTTAAAAGTAAGTTTATTTTACAATTAGACACTATTATAATAGCGCAATATACTACATAGTAAATAGTTTAACGGATCCTTAGGAGATGTAAATCCCGAGCATCTCTTGAGTTACTGTATTCATATTTATTTCTGTTTATTTAACTCACATAAGATTTTCTAGTCTGACTCGAGTGTTTTTGTCTTTTCAAATTCGCTCGGGTCAGTCCGAGCGTTTCAGGATAGTAGGTTTTAGCTTTGGAAGGCGAAGACGAAGATTCAGTATTATTTTATATATATAGTATTGTACTACACACTCTTTCTATTCCGCTGCCTTGTTGTATTTGGTATGTGTAACTCTGATATTCATTTTATAAGTAAAATCAAGCTTTTGTAAACTGTTTATGAACTGTATATTTGTTATTATATTTTATCCTTCCGCTGTGAGATTCTGTTTTGTTTTATTTCTTCTCTGTTTTTCTTATTTACCCCATAACTATCCGCCCTTGCGTATGCTTTGAATTGGCACGTGTGTCGGTTTAAAGTGTGCGAAAAGGCGGGATGTTACATCTGGTATCAGAGCTTTGGTTTAGCGATAAACCTTGGCTTTGTGGGGTTTGACTCTTTGTTAATAGGGTAGTAATATCCTATAGGAGTCGCTGAGTGTATATATATGAGAGAGCGTATTTGTTAGTATTAATAAAAAGATTTTTATATTGTGTTAATCTGTTCAGCTTTGTATTTATAAATTCTGGTTGATGCATGGGACGCTATGTCATCAATAGGGATTTCTAAACACTTAATAGGACAGACCGACATAATATTTGTTTTAATATAGGTGAATGAAAGAATTTTGCCTATTATATTTTCTATATATAAAAATATTTTTATAAAGATATAATATATTTGGTTGCTATAGATTGGGTGTTAAGAAAAAAAATATTTTATAATAAATTGAAGCTAAGTTGAAATTATAATAAATCAAATGGGAGATTTTAGAACTTAAGTCCGAGATTTTGAAAATCTGCTTTCAAAGGATTTATGAAATATAATGATTTGGTTTATAAGTATTTTCTTATATAAATATTTAGTATAATTTGGAAGAATTGTTTTAAAGAAGATTTTGGAGAGAATAAATTTTGTACTTTCCTCTCTGTCGCTGGAAAATAATTTCGGTGATGACGGCCGCATCATCGACTTTCATTTTCGAGTTTCGAAGGGGAAAGGCCACTGTAGTAGATTCTACTGCAGATTATTTTGAAATATTTAAATTTTAATTGTTTTAAATATAATTAGAGATATATAAGTGTAAGAAATTATTTATCTATTATTTCAAAATAAATTGAAATTTGACCGGAATTTAATTCTAAAATTTTCCATTAATTAATTGTTTAAAATTATGTTAGTAAAATAAAAGTTAAGTAATAAATGAATTGAAACCTCTAATTTAAATAAGAGAATTATTGCAATGTTATAAAGAGAAATTGAGTACATATGAGACAAAGAGTAATATGGATAAACATTAAATTTAATTAAAAGAATGGAGATTAAACTTGTATAAGTTCAATTGCAATTTCCTTAACATAAATAACTTACCCAAATATAAAAGTTGAAGTGTTAAATGAGAAACTGGAATTGAGTATTTTACAAGTAGGAATTTAGGAAAAATGAAGTATTCAATAAATTACTGTTATAATAAGAATTTAATGTATAAACTTAGGGTATAATTGAAATTTTACTGAAAAAGGGTTAAGAACTATTAATAGATGATATGAACCTAAGTATATAAAATGAAATTCAAAATAAGAATTGATTGTATAATTATTGACTTAAGTATGTTTTAAACTTCCCTATTCTAATATAATGGAAAGTAGGAAAAATTAAATGACTGCAATTCATAGTTAATGGATAAATAAAAACTTCCACTTATAAGAATGAATGTTAGCAGATTAAGAATTTAAGGGAAATCTTACAAGTGAAGAAGTAAGGAAATGAAGATATTCAAAATATTTGTTGTTATTAATGAGAATTTATTTTATAAACTTAGGTAATAAAAGGAAACTTAAGTAATAAAAAGGAAATACAAATATAATGAATTTTGTAATAGTTGGAAAATAAAACTTGTAAGAAACAAAGAAATTTCCCCATAAATGAAGGAAAGAAAATCAAACCACTGAATTATGAAATAAATGTAAATAAACTATTTTGGTGTTGGTTTGGATTGTTTGGTTGATGTATGTTTGTTGGGTAAGGAATTTTGGAGTTATGGGATGAACAAATAATCTATCTTTGTTCCATCTAAGACTGTTGAGTAACGGATGCAATTGATAGTTATTCTTCATTCCGTACAATTTCAGAATTTGAACCCGAACAACAAATTGATTGTTTGATTGAATGGTTGTCTGTTGGTGGCATGTGCTGTTTGTTAAAATTTATGGTTGTTGCATTTGATTGGATATGAATGATTGAATCTATCCAAACATTTCACTGTAATATAAATATTTAACTTTTAGACTACATAAGTGAATACAGGTGATGGAAGCAACTGCTACTGCTTTTGGTTCCAAAATAAAAAACGTATAGTGTCCGACAAATAGGTACGTTTCCGGATTTCGAATAAAGCGCTATTTTATATATTTTCCCGTGTTGGGATATTTTATTTGGATAATATGTGTAATATATTTGTATATTTGGATATTATATTTTCTCCAGAGTCCCTCCGTACAAAGGAGACTTTGCCAAAATTTTCAGGAAATTTTGGACTTAGAACTTTGTGAAAGTGTTTTTCCAACTTTAATAATTCAAGTATTAAAGGATATAATGATTATAAAACAAGTATATTTCATTAAAGGAAATTAATCCAGTAAAATATTGTTTATAAGTTAATATTTGAAATAAGATGCACTGTAAATCTTCCTCCTCCCTTCTTTTTCCTTTTCGGGGACGAAAAGTTTTGAGTGGGGGAGATTGTAACGACCCGTTAAATTTATGATATTTAATAAAATGAATTAATATAATTTCTAATTTGGTTAAAAATAAATGTAGAAATTTGGTATAGTGGTTGCAATTTAGTGTAACTATAAACTTTTATGATAATAGATGTGGATAATGTAAATTTTCACAACTTGATTTAAAGTAATTTTTAAGAAACAAATAAATGTTAAATTTGTGAATGTTAGTATAAACATTAATTTGAATGGTATTCATTAATACAAAGATGCAATAAGTGTAGATAGTAAATTTAATGTCTGTAGAAAGAAGAAAAAGGGGTCTAATAGAAACATAAACTTTAATCATATGAAAAAGGTATAGATCTGAACCAATTTATGAAAATTGATAAGAACAGTGTTTGTAATCAGTCTGGTCATTTAATATTTGAAGATAGAGATGTGTAAATATGTTAATGAATTTATAATGGGAAGGAATGGTAAGAATGAGAAAAATATATATAATAAGCATTTGATTCAATTAAGGGAATTAAATTATAATAAATGGTCATTTAATAAATGCAACGTTTGTGAGAAATCATAATAGTTGTGTAAAATGTGTACAAACTTGGATTTGGAAGTTTATTGGATTTATAACGGTTTTGTTATTAAGTGTATGAGTTTAAAAGTTATTCCCTTTTGTAAAGTAATAGAAGAATGCATAAAGATATAAACAGGGCTTAATAGAATTGACACTTAATGAATTGAATAAATTACCCATTTATGAAGATGTGTATAGTGGACTATAAATGGCCTAAGCAAATATAAAATGGAATAATCATTGAGATTTGTACTATGAAAATAAATAGTAACATTTATTTGCAAGGAATAAAAGACTATTTAGGTGACTAGAATTTGGAGTAATGACTATTGTATGTTACCTACCATTGTTTCTTGTTAATTTAGATTTTGGGAATCAAATTCAATTTATCCGCCAATTTACCGCAGTTAAAGTGAAATGAATTGGTGATTGAGAAATGTTAAATACAAATAAGATGTAAACCAAAGAAAATCCCATTTGTAATAAATTATGTAGAATAAAGTAAAGAAACTAGGAAATGAAAATGTGAAAATGTGGATGCAGTGAGATCTTAAGTGATAATAACCTTGTTAGGCAAGTGATAACGGAATTTTGTGTATATGTAATATTTACTGGTGTGTCAAGTAATAAACACATAGATGCAAGAAAAGGAAAGTTGGTAGCAATCTATATATGTTATTTATCTTACTTAGTATATTAAATAAGGTTTGGAATTCAAATTTTAATTAAAGGAGTTGGTAGCACGTTAGTAGGAAATAATTGTAAGGGTGGGATAACAACTACTATAAACTACCTAATTTAAATGAGTCAATGAACTTATTTGAAATAACGTTCATTTAAATATGAGTAATTAAAATGGCGGGGTCAACAATAAACGTTACTTTAGAATTAATTTATATTTTAACGGAAGTGTGAAAGTAAAGCAATAGAAGCGTAAACTTATCAAGGTAGAATTTAGTAGTGTAATGAAAAAATGTTAAGAATGTTATAGTATAATGATTGATTGGAAATCAAAATTTACTTGTTTGAATGTAACTTAGGGAAATTGGATTTAATTAAAATAAAAAGGAAGAAAAAAAAATTGGATGAAATTTAATGTTGGAATATTATGTAAATATAAACTTAGATAAAATTTAAGGATATCTACGTAATAGAGTGTAAAACCAATGTTAATTTCATCTATTTAATACTAATAGGTTAATAATAGAATGAAGAGTAAATTTAATGTTAAGTTAATATGAACTAAGGTAATATTGGGGAATAATGTGAATTTTCTTCATAATATGATAAGTTGTAGAATACAACGTAAACTTAAGTATAACCTTTGGATTGAAAACATTGTTAAGGGTTACCTGTTAAATTTGGATGGAATTGGCAATAAATGTTACACTTATGGGTGAGGAAATAAAAATGTCCAGAATTTGAGTATATTAAGAAATGGGGATTGAAATTGAAATCTTGCAACGAATCTAATAATACGTTACATAAGTGTTAAATTAAGGTAACATTTGGAAAATATGATAATGATTTTCAAATTGAACAAGTTGTGGAATTAATATTAGTAAAGAAGAATGAGGGAAGAATAATTTGAAAACATAGCAATAGATATTAATGTAAGGTTACCTTAAATAAGTTAAGGAAAACCAATGGAGAATAATATAGATACCTTTATAATATGATGTTTGTGTGTGAAGGAAATGGGAATAAAGTTATTAATAATTTGGAATTTTATTTATGGTAAAAAGTTTATTTGCAATCAAATGAGTTGGAATGGAAATCAAATCTATTTATCTAATTGGATTTAAGTGAGAGTATAAGAGTATATGATTTAATAATTTGATTTATTGCGAATAATTGTAATTTAATTTGGTAATTGGCGAAATGATTAATGATTGAATTAACATAGAACTTGTTGTTAGTTATTAAAATTGTTTAAGAAATCAAAGGAGAGAAATTTTATAAAGTTTTAAATTTTGTAATTGGATTGGCTAAAGTGGGAAAGTGGAATTAATCAACGTTGTTACTTTTATCTCCTTCCCTATTAGATCCTTATGTGATTGCATCCACATTTATTGTTGATTATTCCTATATATTGTCACCAATTAATCGTACTTGATGTATGTTTAGCAATTTTGTCACACAGTTAAAGTATGAATATATATATATATGATGTATTCAAGTTTTTCTGTATCTAGCACTTAATTAATTTAGAATCAAACTAACGAAACGTGTCATTTATTTTTGTCCCTCCATATTCATTTTCTTTCTAATTAATAAATACCTCTTTTTAATACCTGCTACTTTAAAAAAAAAAGGACTGTTCATATTTGCTATATTTCAATACCAAGTGTTCATATTCACTTTATTTCTAATTAATAGCAGCCTCTCCTTTCAAATCTATTTGTCCCTAAACCTAGCTCTAACCTTATAAATAACCTACTTCTTATTCTTCTATTACATTTTGTTTCTCCTAACTCTAACCCTAGCCTCCATGCTATTCTTCTTCTTCTTCTTCTTCTTTTTTTCTTGTTTTTCTCAAAGCTCCTTATTATCTCTCATTTTAATTTTTTTTTTCTTTCTCTTCAAATATTCTTCTTCTTCTTCTTCAAATTTACTTCTATTTCAAACTTTCTTCTTTTCAAATCTAGATCTTCTCTTCCGTTTTCAGTTCTTATTTTAATCATTTTTTTTCAATTCTTCTTTTTCAAATCTTCTTTTTCTTTCAAACCTTTTAAAATACATACATTCATATAATAAGGAGGAAAATTAAAGTAAATCGAAATAAAAGAAAATTTACGGAACAAAGTTAGCAATAAAGAAGAAGCATATGCGTTTTTCACGAGGGAAGGTGGATGTGGCACGGTATTTTATTTTTGTTTTGTTTATTTTTAAATTTTTTTTTTATTTCAATTGCAAATCGTTTAATTGTGATAACTTTCACATACGAACTCCGTTTCACACGAAATTTCTTTTGTTAGGATCGTAATTAAATTCCGGATCTGATGACGCTGGTTTGGATAAATTTAGAGACCGTCAAATTTTGGGTTTAAATCGGAATTACATTCGATTTAAATTCAAAAGGTGAGTGTTTTAACTCACTCACAATTACTAGAAGCTTTTATGTTTGTTAAATAAATTTTAGAAATGAATAGAAATTTATTTATGAGCTTTTGGCATGTTATTTCACCCATATCTGTTGAATTGCATTTTTTTGAATTTAGCTGTTAATTAAATTGATTGATTGCGTATTAATTGGCTGTTAGAAATTATTGTTTGCATAAGAACTGCTAGTTAACAGTTATGTCAATTATCACTGAAAATAAACTGTTAGATTTATAGTTGATAAATATAATTTGAATTAAACTGCCAATTATTACCTGTTGTATATTCCCAAACATATTTTGTTATTGGTTGATATTGCTTGATGTTTGTGACTGGATGATGGATGTGTTGTTGAATGGATGTTTTATTTGATATCATTAAACTGCAAGTTAGCATACATTTTACATTTCATTCGGGATTGTGGTTTGAAATGATAAAACCGCAAAGTTTTATTTTTTAAATTGCGGATTGAAATGATAAATATCCGTATCACTTGACCATAGGATAGAAAATTATATACAGGCACCGCGGTCTATATATAACTATTTTAATGTGATTTCTATGGTTTGGATTGAATACGGTTTATAAATCTTAAATTTATATTGTATAAATATTTTATTCCATATTTATATACCTATGAAGTTGAAATTTTGAAATTAAAAGGAATATAAATTTCTTTATTGAAAATGGAAGAAATTTAGAAAATGGAGTTTGGTAAATTTATATCCTACGTTTAAATGTAAAGTTGGAAATTTTAAGATATGATATTTGTAATTGGATTTCCCCAAAATAAATAGAAATGGATATTCTAGTATAATTTGAAGTGGAAAAATTCTATATATATATATATATTTTACTAGAAATTGAAGTCTTATTAATTATGGATTTTATGTGAATGGTCAAGATTAATTAATAGAATATTGATTTTGAAAGGATAAAAATCCAACTTTAGTGAAATATAATGCTCAAAATGGATATAAATATATATAAAATTGAAATGGTTTTGGGACTTGAAGTAATATTTTGGATTTTGGATTAACTTTAAAAGAAGAAATATTTGGAAAGCCATGTAATTTATTTCTTTATAAAGCAACAGTAAAGTTAAACCTTTTTAATTCGCATACCGTTGAATATCCAAACCATTTAGTTTTGAAAATAATGGTTTTAAAATACTATAGATTTTCGAAGAATTATGTTGAAAGTTACAAACAAAATATTGGTTACATGGGATATTAAATAATAAAAAGTGACATAATTTTTGGAAAGGAAAATTTTATTTGGGAAACGATATCATTGATTTGGGCTTTTATAAAATAATATGAAAATAAATTGTTTGTGTTTTTAAAGAAGAAATGATACGTAATATTATGGTTTTGAAAGGGATTATATTCTGGTTTTAAAGTATAAACTGTTTTTAAATAACCGCGGTGTTATAATAACGATTGGTTGGCAAAGAGACCAGGATCGGATATGGACATACTCTCTGTCGATACCGAAAACCACTTTGACTAACCGTGTACGCGGTGGAGATTCCAGAATGAAGTAGGTGGTGGCGACGTTTCCTGTAAGGTAAATACGTGGACCCAACTCCCGCGAGTTGGCATAAGGTGGCTAAAACAGGAGCGATTCTCAGGCCAATGAGGTCATTCCTCTGATCGGACGCTCCTCTTCGATATTATACTTTGACTTGGATTTGATTCAGTGGCCACTTCTATATTTTGATTTTTGGGGAGTTAGTCCGAGGTGGGCGGTAACTGCGGCTACGCGTTTCCACCAGCCTGGATAGCAATTGGTATATCTACCCTGGCATTGCCTAGTTGTGCCGTGTCACCTACCATATCGAGCCTTTACTACGAGTTTCTATTTGTGTCGTACCTATGGAGTATCCTCTGGTAGCTTCCCGATCAGGAGGTATTACGGTACTGTATAGACTATTGGCATTTTACGTGTTAAGGTGGAAAATGTAAAGCCTTAACGCTATTTAAAAGTAAGTTTATTTTACAATTAGACACTATTATAATAGCGCAATATACTACATAGTAAATAGTTTAACGGATCCTTAGGAGATGTAAATCCCGAGCATCTCTTGAGTTACTGTATTCATATTTATTTCTGTTTATTTAACTCACATAAGATTTTCTAGTCTGACTCGAGTGTTTTTGTCTTTTCAAATTCGCTCGGGTCAGTCCGAGCGTTTCAGGATAGTAGGTTTTAGCTTTGGAAGGCGAAGACGAAGATTCAGTATTATTTTATATATATAGTATTGTACTACACACTCTTTCTATTCCGCTGCCTTGTTGTATTTGGTATGTGTAACTCTGATATTCATTTTATAAGTAAAATCAAGCTTTTGTAAACTGTTTATGAACTGTATATTTGTTATTATATTTTATCCTTCCGCTGTGAGATTCTGTTTTGTTTTATTTCTTCTCTGTTTTTCTTATTTACCCCATAACTATCCGCCCTTGCGTATGCTTTGAATTGGCACGTGTGTCGGTTTAAAGTGTGCGAAAAGGCGGGATGTTACATCTGGTATCAGAGCTTTGGTTTAGCGATAAACCTTGGCTTTGTGGGGTTTGACTCTTTGTTAATAGGGTAGTAATATCCTATAGGAGTCGCTGAGTGTATATATATGAGAGAGCGTATTTGTTAGTATTAATAAAAAGATTTTTATATTGTGTTAATCTGTTCAGCTTTGTATTTATAAATTCTGGTTGATGCATGGGACGCTATGTCATCAATAGGGATTTCTAAACACTTAATAGGACAGACCGACATAATATTTGTTTTAATATAGGTGAATGAAAGAATTTTGCCTATTATATTTTCTATATATAAAAATATTTTTATAAAGATATAATATATTTGGTTGCTATAGATTGGGTGTTAAGAAAAAAAATATTTTATAATAAATTGAAGCTAAGTTGAAATTATAATAAATCAAATGGGAGATTTTAGAACTTAAGTCCGGGATTTTGAAAATCTGCTTTCAAAGGATTTATGAAATATAATGATTTGGTTTATAAGTATTTTCTTATATAAATATTTAGTATAATTTGGAAGAATTGTTTTAAAGAAGATTTTGGAGAGAATAAATTTTGTACTTTCCTCTCTGTCGCTGGAAAATAATTTCGGTGATGACGGCCGCATCATCGACTTTCATTTTCGAGTTTCGAAGGGGAAAGGCCACTGTAGTAGATTCTACTGCAGATTATTTTGAAATATTTAAATTTTAATTGTTTTAAATATAATTAGAGATATATAAGTGTAAGAAATTATTTATCTATTATTTCAAAATAAATTGAAATTTGACCGGAATTTAATTCTAAAATTTTCCATTAATTAATTGTTTAAAATTATGTTAGTAAAATAAAAGTTAAGTAATAAATGAATTGAAACCTCTAATTTAAATAAGAGAATTATTGCAATGTTATAAAGAGAAATTGAGTACATATGAGACAAAGAGTAATATGGATAAACATTAAATTTAATTAAAAGAATGGAGATTAAACTTGTATAAGTTCAATTGCAATTTCCTTAACATAAATAACTTACCCAAATATAAAAGTTGAAGTGTTAAATGAGAAACTGGAATTGAGTATTTTACAAGTAGGAATTTAGAAAAAATGAAGTATTCAATAAATTACTGTTATAATAAGAATTTAATGTATAAACTTAGGGTATAATTGAAATTTTACTGAAAAAGGGTTAAGAACTATTAATAGATGATATGAACCTAAGTATATAAAATGAAATTCAAAATAAGAATTGATTGTATAATTATTGACTTAAGTATGTTTTAAACTTCCCTATTCTAATATAATGGAAAGTAGGAAAAATTAAATGACTGCAATTCATAGTTAATGGATAAATAAAAACTTCCACTTATAAGAATGAATGTTAGCAGATTAAGAATTTAAGGGAAATCTTACAAGTGAAGAAGTAAGGAAATGAAGATATTCAAAATATTTGTTGTTATTAATGAGAATTTATTTTATAAACTTAGGTAATAAAAGGAAACTTAAGTAATAAAAAGGAAATACAAATATAATGAATTTTGTAATAGTTGGAAAATAAAACTTGTAAGAAACAAAGAAATTTCCCCATAAATGAAGGAAAGAAAATCAAACCACTGAATTATGAAATAAATGTAAATAAACTATTTTGGTGTTGGTTTGGATTGTTTGGTTGATGTATGTTTGTTGGGTAAGGAATTTTGGAGTTATGGGATGAACAAATAATCTATCTTTGTTCCATCTAAGACTGTTGAGTAACGGATGCAATTGATAGTTATTCTTCATTCCGTACAATTTCAGAATTTGAACCCGAACAACAAATTGATTGTTTGATTGAATGGTTGTCTGTTGGTGGCATGTGCTGTTTGTTAAAATTTATGGTTGTTGCATTTGATTGGATATGAATGATTGAATCTATCCAAACATTTCACTGTAATATAAATATTTAACTTTTAGACTACATAAGTGAATACAGGTGATGGAAGCAACTGCTACTGCTTTTGGTTCCAAAATAAAAAACGTATAGTGTCCGACAAATAGGTACGTTTCCGGATTTCGAATAAAGCGCTATTTTATATATTTTTCCGTGTTGGGATATTTTATTTGGATAATATGTGTAATATATTTGTATATTTGGATATTATATTTTCTCCAGAGTCCCTCCGTACAAAGGAGACTTTGCCAAAATTTTCAGGAAATTTTGGACTTGGAACTTTGTGAAAGTGTTTTTCCAACTTTAATAATTCAAGTATTAAAGGATATAATGATTATAAAACAAGTATATTTCATTAAAGGAAATTAATCCAGTAAAATATTGTTTATAAGTTAATATTTGAAATAAGATGCACTGTAAATCTTCCTCCTCCCTTCTTTTTCCTTTTCGGGGACGAAAAGTTTTGAGTGGGGGAGATTGTAACGACCCGTTAAATTTATGATATTTAATAAAATGAATTAATATAATTTCTAATTTGGTTAAAAATAAATGTAGAAATTTGGTATAGTGGTTGCAATTTAGTGTAACTATAAACTTTTATGATAATAGATGTGGATAATGTAAATTTTCACAACTTGATTTAAAGTAATTTTTAAGAAACAAATAAATGTTAAATTTGTGAATGTTAGTATAAACATTAATTTGAATGGTATTCATTAATACAAAGATGCAATAAGTGTAGATAGTAAATTTAATGTCTGTAGAAAGAAGAAAAAGGGGTCTAATAGAAACATAAACTTTAATCATATGAAAAAGGTATAGATCTGAACCAATTTATGAAAATTGATAAGAACAGTGTTTGTAATCAGTCTGGTCATTTAATATTTGAAGATAGAGATGTGTAAATATGTTAATGAATTTATAATGGGAAGGAATGGTAAGAATGAGAAAAATATATATAATAAGCATTTGATTCAATTAAGGGAATTAAATTATAATAAATGGTCATTTAATAAATGCAACGTTTGTGAGAAATCATAATAGTTGTGTAAAATGTGTACAAACTTGGATTTGGAAGTTTATTGGATTTATAACGGTTTTGTTATTAAGTGTATGAGTTTAAAAGTTATTCCCTTTTGTAAAGTAATAGAAGAATGCATAAAGATATAAACAGGGCTTAATAGAATTGACACTTAATGAATTGAATAAATTACCCATTTATGAAGATGTGTATAGTGGACTATAAATGGCCTAAGCAAATATAAAATGGAATAATCATTGAGATTTGTACTATGAAAATAAATAGTAACATTTATTTGCAAGGAATAAAAGACTATTTAGGTGACTAGAATTTGGAGTAATGACTATTGTATGTTACCTACCCTTGTTTCTTGTTAATTTAGATTTTGGGAATCAAATTCAATTTATCCGCCAATTTACCGCAGTTAAAGTGAAATGAATTGGTGATTGAGAAATGTTAAATACAAATAAGATGTAAACCAAAGAAAATCCCATTTGTAATAAATTATGTAGAATAAAGTAAAGAAACTAGGAAATGAAAATGTGAAAATGTGGATGCAGTGAGATCTTAAGTGATAATAACCTTGTTAGGCAAGTGATAACGGAATTTTGTGTATATGTAATATTTACTGGTGTGTCAAGTAATAAACACATAGATGCAAGAAAAGGAAAGTTGGTAGCAATCTATATATGTTATTTATCTTACTTAGTATATTAAATAAGGTTTGGAATTCAAATTTTAATTAAAGGAGTTGGTAGCACGTTAGTAGGAAATAATTGTAAGGGTGGGATAACAACTACTATAAACTACCTAATTTAAATGAGTCAATGAACTTATTTGAAATAACGTTCATTTAAATATGAGTAATTAAAATGGCGGGGTCAACAATAAACGTTACTTTAGAATTAATTTATATTTTAACGGAAGTGTGAAAGTAAAGCAATAGAAGCGTAAACTTATCAAGGTAGAATTTAGTAGTGTAATGAAAAAATGTTAAGAATGTTATAGTATAATGATTGATTGGAAATCAAAATTTACTTGTTTGAATGTAACTTTAGGGAAATTGGATTTAATTAAAATAAAAAGGAAGAAAAAAAAATTGGATGAAATTTAATGTTGGAATATTATGTAAATATAAACTTAGATAAAATTTAAGGATATCTACGTAATAGAGTGTAAAACCAATGTTAATTTCATCTATTTAATACTAATAGGTTAATAATAGAATGAAGAGTAAATTTAATGTTAAGTTAATATGAACTAAGGTAATATTGGGGAATAATGTGAATTTTCTTCATAATATGATAAGTTGTAGAATACAACGTAAACTTAAGTATAACCTTTGGATTGAAAACATTGTTAAGGGTTACCTGTTAAATTTGGATGGAATTGGCAATAAATGTTACACTTATGGGTAAGGAAATAAAAATGTCCAGAATTTGAGTATATTAAGAAATGGGGATTGAAATTGAAATCTTGCAACGAATCTAATAATACGTTACATAAGTGTTAAATTAAGGTAACATTTGGAAAATATGATAATGATTTTCAAATTGAACAAGTTGTGGAATTAATATTAGTAAAGAAGAATGAGGGAAGAATAATTTGAAAACATAGCAATAGATATTAATGTAAGGTTACCTTAAATAAGTTAAGGCAAACCAATGGAGAATAATATAAATACCTTTATAATATGATGTTTGTGTGTGAAGGAAATGGGAATAAAGTTATTAATAATTTGGAATTTTATTTATGGTAAAAAGTTTATTTGCAATCAAATGAGTTGGAATGGAAATCAAATCTATTTATCTAATTGGATTTAAGTGAGAGTATAAGAGTATATGATTTAATAATTTGATTTATTGCGAATAATTGTAATTTAATTTGGTAATTGGCGAAATGATTAATGATTGAATTAACATAGAACTTGTTGTTAGTTATTAAAATTGTTTAAGAAATCAAAGGAGAGAAATTTTATAAAGTTTTAAATTTTGTAATTGGATTGGCTAAAGTGGGAAAGTGGAATTAATCAACGTTGTTACTTTTATCTCCTTCCCTATTAGATCCTTATGTGATTGCATCCACATTTATTGTTGATTATTCCTATATATTGTCACCAATTAATCGTACTTGATGTATGTTTAGCAATTTTGTCACACAGTTAAAGTATGAATATATATATATGATGTATTCAAGTTTTTCTGTATCTAGCACTTAATTAATTTAGAATCAAACTAACGAAACGTGTCATTTATTTTTGTCCCTCCATATTCATTTTCTTTCTAATTAATAAATACCTCTTTTTAATACCTGCTACTTTAAAAAAAAAAGGACTGTTCATATTTGCTATATTTCAATACCAAGTGTTCATATTCACTTTATTTCTAATTAATAGCAGCCTCTCCTTTCAAATCTATTTGTCCCTAAACCTAGCTCTAACCTTATAAATAACCTACTTCTTATTCTTCTATTACATTTTGTTTCTCCTAACTCTAACCCTAGCCTCCATGCTATTCTTCTTCTTCTTCTTCTTCTTTTTTTCTTGTTTTTCTCAAAGCTCCTTATTATCTCTCATTTTAATTTTTTTTTTCTTTCTCTTCAAATATTCTTCTTCTTCTTCTTCAAATTTACTTCTATTTCAAACTTTCTTCTTTTCAAATCTAGATCTTCTCTTCCGTTTTCAGTTCTTATTTTAATCATTTTTTTTCAATTCTTCTTTTTCAAATCTTCTTTTTCTTTCAAACCTTTTAAAATACATACATTCATATAATAAGGAGGAAAATTAAAGTAAATCGAAATAAAAGAAAATTTACGGAACAAAGTTAGCAATAAAGAAGAAGCATATGCGTTTTTCACGAGGGAAGGTGGATGTGGCACGGTATTTTATTTTTGTTTTGTTTATTTTTAAATTTTTTTTTTATTTCAATTGCAAATCGTTTAATTGTGATAACTTTCACATACGAACTCCGTTTCACACGAAATTTCTTTTGTTAGGATCGTAATTAAATTCCGGATCTGATGACGCTGGTTTGGATAAATTTAGAGACCGTCAAATTTTGGGTTTAAATCGGAATTACATTCGATTTAAATTCAAAAGGTGAGTGTTTTAACTCACTCACAATTACTAGAAGCTTTTATGTTTGTTAAATAAATTTTAGAAATGAATAGAAATTTATTTATGAGCTTTTGGCATGTTATTTCACCCATATCTGTTGAATTGCATTTTTTTGAATTTAGCTGTTAATTAAATTGATTGATTGCGTATTAATTGGCTGTTAGAAATTATTGTTTGCATAAGAACTGCTAGTTAACAGTTATGTCAATTATCACTGAAAATAAACTGTTAGATTTATAGTTGATAAATATAATTTGAATTAAACTGCCAATTATTACCTGTTGTATATTCCCAAACATATTTTGTTATTGGTTGATATTGCTTGATGTTTGTGACTGGATGATGGATGTGTTGTTGAATGGATGTTTTATTTGATATCATTAAACTGCAAGTTAGCATACATTTTACATTTCATTCGGGATTGTGGTTTGAAATGATAAAACCGCAAAGTTTTATTTTTTAAATTGCGGATTGAAATGATAAATATCCGTATCACTTGACCATAGGATAGAAAATTATATACAGGCACCGCGGTCTATATATAACTATTTTAATGTGATTTCTATGGTTTGGATTGAATACGGTTTATAAATCTTAAATTTATATTGTATAAATATTTTATTCCATATTTATATACCTATGAAGTTGAAATTTTGAAATTAAAAGGAATATAAATTTCTTTATTGAAAATGGAAGAAATTTAGAAAATGGAGTTTGGTAAATTTATATCCTACGTTTAAATGTAAAGTTGGAAATTTTAAGATATGATATTTGTAATTGGATTTCCCCAAAATAAATAGAAATGGATATTCTAGTATAATTTGAAGTGGAAAAATTCTATATATTTATATATATATATATATATATATATATTTTACTAGAAATTGAAGTCTTATTAATTATGGATTTTATGTGAATGGTCAAGATTAATTAATAGAATATTGATTTTGAAAGGATAAAAATCCAACTTTAGTGAAATATAATGCTCAAAATGGATATAAATATATATAAAATTGAAATGGTTTTGGGACTTGAAGTAATATTTTGGATTTTGGATTAACTTTAAAAGAAGAAATATTTGGAAAGCCATGTAATTTATTTCTTTATAAAGCAACAGTAAAGTTAAACCTTTTTAATTCGCATACCGTTGAATATCCAAACCATTTAGTTTTGAAAATAATGGTTTTAAAATACTATAGATTTTCGAAGAATTATGTTGAAAGTTACAAACAAAATATTGGTTACATGGGATATTAAATAATAAAAAGTGACATAATTTTTGGAAAGGAAAATTTTATTTGGGAAACGATATCATTGATTTGGGCTTTTATAAAATAATATGAAAATAAATTGTTTGTGTTTTTAAAGAAGAAATGATACGTAATATTATGGTTTTGAAAGGGATTATATTCTGGTTTTAAAGTATAAACAGTTTTTAAATAACCGCGGTGTTATAATAACGATTGGTTGGCAAAGAGACCAGGATCGGATATGGACATACTCTCTGTCGATACCGAAAACCACTTTGACTAACCGTGTACGCGGTGGAGATTCCAGAATGAAGTAGGTGGTGGCGACGTTTCCTGTAAGGTAAATACGTGGACCCAACTCCCGTGAGTTGGCATAAGGTGGCTAAAACAGGAGCGATTCTCAGGCCAATGAGGTCATTCCTCTGATCGGACGCTCCTCTTCGATATTATACTTTGACTTGGATTTGATTCAGTGGCCACTTCTATATTTTGATTTTTGGGGAGTTAGTCCGAGGTGGGCGGTAACTGCGGCTACGCGTTTCCACCAGCCTGGATAGCAATTGGTATATCTACCCTGGCATTGCCTAGTTGTGCCGTGTCACCTACCATATCGAGCCTTTACTACGAGTTTCTATTTGTGTCGTACCTATGGAGTATCCTCTGGTAGCTTCCCGATCAGGAGGTATTACGGTACTGTATAGACTATTGGCATTTTACGTGTTAAGGTGGAAAATGTAAAGCCTTAACGCTATTTAAAAGTAAGTTTATTTTACAATTAGACACTATTATAATAGCGCAATATACTACATAGTAAATAGTTTAACGGATCCTTAGGAGATGTAAATCCCGAGCATCTCTTGAGTTACTGTATTCATATTTATTTTTGTTTATTTAACTCACATAAGATTTTCTAGTCTGACTCGAGTGTTTTTGTCTTTTCAAATTCGCTCGGGCCAGTCCGAGCGTTTCAGGATAGTAGGTTTTAGCTTTGGAAGGCGAAGACGAAGATTCAGTATTATTTTATATATATAGTATTGTACTACACACTCTTTCTATTCCGCTGCCTTGTTGTATTTGGTATGTGTAACTCTGATATTCATTTTATAAGTAAAATCAAGCTTTTGTAAACTGTTTATGAACTGTATATTTGTTATTATATTTTATCCTTCCGCTGTGAGATTCTGTTTTGTTTTATTTCTTCTCTGTTTTTCTTATTTACCCCATAACTATCCGCCCTTGCGTATGCTTTGAATTGGCACGTGTGTCGGTTTAAAGTGTGCGAAAAGGCGGGATGTTACACTCAGGCACCTAGCTCCCCCGCTTCAGCCAAATCCGCCTCCACCTAGCCATCCCCAGCCAACCCAGCCTCCGCTTCAACCAACCCAGCCACCCAGTACACCACAACTCAGCCACCAGCAGACACCCATCCCTGTCGGCACACCACAACCCAGCCTTATCACCCAGCACACCACAACCCAGCCCAACCACCACTTCACTCGACCCAGCTACCATGCACACCAAATCCAACAGTCGAACTCACGAATTCGTAGCCGCCTAGCCCTCATCGCTACTTGATCGCAGGTAGTTCACTTTGCCGAAGTTCCCATACGCGGCAGCATAGCGTAACTCGTGTACATGTACATAGTTTCGTATACGTACCACCATTCTCGTTTTGTAAAGCCGCGAAGGTGAGCGATTTTAAGCCCCCGGTTAGATTTTCGTATCCAAGTATCTGGCGATATTTATAAATAATTGCTTGATAAAAATGATTGATATTAGGATTGAAAATCTTGAATATTTGACGCTATGATATATGATTTACTGAAATAGTTTAAATTATTGATTAGGATCCCAATAGCATGAAAAACTCGTTAACTATGAAAATTTGGAATATTGGATGTTGATTGATTTATCGACACCCTGTCACCTTTATATTGTTATTGTATGCATAGATTTGACATTGAAATTGAACTGGGATATGGGTTGAAATGATAAATACCCAAATTAAATCACTTGGCCTAGGATAGAAAATTAAATAGTAAACACCGATTGGTCAATTGAATTTTTTTTTGATTTCAAATATTTAAATTTGAAGTAATTTGAAATTTAACATGAATTTATAATTTTTTGTTGAGGTTAATATTTAATTTTGAAATCGATTAAGTTAATTTAGATTTTAAATGAAAAATTAATCGAACTATTTTAAATTATGAAATTAAATTAATAATGGTTATGTTAAATGTTATTGATTTTCAAAAAAAACTCTAAGTTATTAATTTGAAATTTAATGAAGTGTTCATATTATATATATAATCAAATTTTAAATGAAGATTTAATTGAATTTTAATTTGGTTTGTTTGAATTAGATTGTAATAATTGAATTTAAAGGTAAAGATTATCTTTAATTTGAAAAAGAATCTTTAATTTAATTAATTGAATTAAAAATATAACAATTAAACTGTTTGAATTAAAGTTATATTAAATGTGTTTAGTTAAATTAATTTGGAAGTTTAATTAAATAAAGTGTTTAATTGTAAACGCTTTTGTATTTTAAGACTAAATTAACTCGATTAATTTGAAAATTTACTAGATTTGGATAATTTGGTAAAAATGAATTGTTTATTTAAAAATGAATTTTGGATTTTAGATCCAAATTGGTTGAAGTCAAATGAGAATATGATATTTAAGAATAAGAGATATTTTATTTAATAAAATATCCAATCGGTGTGAAAATGATGTTAGTTATTAAAGAAATCGGAGCCAGATATGGACATACTCTCTGTCGATACCAGAACCACTTTAATAACTATGTACGTGAAGTGATAATCCAGAATGAAATGGTTGGATTTGGCATACGGTTGCTGGATTTGAAGAAAGAGAATGATGATGGATTAGCCTGGCACTTGTGCCAATTTGAAATGACTAAAATAGGAGCCGCACCGGCCAAGTGGGTTAGCTATCTTGAGCGGACACACTTCTTCTTTTGAATATACTATTTTGGTTGTTATCGGTGATCATTCTCGATTATGGAAGTACTGGATGTGGTGGACGATCATGGCTACGATGTGTCACCACCAGCCGCGAAGGATAAACTAATAGTATCCTACCTTGGGCATTGCCTTATGTGCCTTATCACACTTTCATTCCTATATGAGACCCATACGATTTTGATTTAGTGTTGTCGTATCACGACGCATCCCTGACTACCGACATTCTATTGGTCATGTCAAATGCAAACTATAAGACCATGCTAAAAAATGCGTTAAGGGGGATTAATGTAAAGCCTTAACGGTAAGAAGAATATTTACTTTACCGATGAACACTACATATATAGCGTATCTTATTGTGTATATAAATAGTTTAATGGATCCTTAAGAGATGAAAAATCCCGTAACATCCCTTGAATTACTTTGATATTTTACTTGAGTAGGACTACTTACTTGAGAACTTTTAGTCCAGACTCGAGTGTTTTGTTTTTTATTATGCTTGGGTCATCCTGAGTATTGCACTGTGTGAGCATTGCTTATTTTGGGAGCCGAAGACTTGGTCGAAGACTCCACTCTATCCAGTAGTAGTTATCTATGTTCATTTTGGCTTGTATCAATAAACTTTTATGTATCTCTAGTATTGTATAATTGAAGTCTATAACCCTGATGTATTTAGTGTAGTAACTTCATGAACTACTATGTATATTATTTATTTCCGCTGCGAGATTCTGTATTATTCTATGTGTGATTCTGTGTCTAATTCTATATTAAAACCCCAAATTGATAATCTATCTTATTTGAATAGTTTATGTCAGACAAGGATGGTTTATTGTCTGCCTAAGTTATTCGAAAAAGGTGGGTCGTCATAGTTGGTACCGGAGCTTTGGTTTACTGAATACCTTAGCCTAAGGGGTAAAATCATTATAAATAGGGTTAGTGATAACCTATAATGAGTGGAATCATTCTTGAGAGACCGTATATTGAAAATATAAAATGTTTTAAAATCCAATCTATTTTTTAAAAATTTCTATCGATTCAAGTTCATCTTCCTTGTTAAGAATTAGCTTTGATTAGGATTTCCTTAAGCTCGTGTTTTTCCTAGTTTTAATCTACCTTTGGCTTTTAAGGATGAGTAACAGAAGTAAAGCTCAAGGTTGGGGAAGAGGAAATGGATCCGTACCAAATGCTACTGCACCGGTTGCACCGGTTCCACAAATGAAGTTCACTACGCTTTGCAAAGAGTTTGCACAGCTTAGTCGTACTAAATTCTCAGGGTCCAAAGGCATTATTGAAGCTCAATAGTAGCTTAAGAGCTTGGAAGGGATTTTTACCAGACTTGAGATTTCTAATGCCCAGAAGCGTTAGATGGCCGCTTGGTAATTAAAAGATGCTGCCCAAAATTGGTGGTAATCTGTTACCTGCCGCAATAAGGAAGCAAACATCACTTGAGCGCAGTTCAAAGAAGTATTCATGATCCAGTGGATGCCTGAAGCTGGAAAATCTCATTTATATTGTAGCTTTATGGATCTTAAGTAAGGAAGCATGTCATTTTCAGAGTATGAAAGGAAATTCAACGATCTTTCCAAGTATGGACCAGGTTTGATTGATACTCCACTTAAGAAAAATGAGAAGTTCATAGCCGGCGCTCGTCTCAAATATTATGATCGTCTGACCGCCCACGTTTACGGTACATTGACTAGTCTTATGTATATGGCCCTCAGATATGAAAAATTGAGTTCGAAGGGAGCATTGGTTGTTCACCTAGCAACTCCTTCAGCAGCTACCAACAATTCTAAGAAGAGAAAGCCTAGCTTTGAGCACCGGAAGAAGAATTGGCAGAACCTGAGCGGGATTGGACATTCTCAGAGGAAGCCCATTGATATCTCTTATACCACTTACTTCAAACGCGATCAGAAAGGCCACTATGCCAATAGTTGCCCAGTTTCTACAGGAGCATCCATCCTACCAGTTCAGATGAGCAGGCAAGATCTTTGCCACATTTGCTTACAACCAGGCCACTTCAAGAGAGATTGTCCCACCCAGAAGAAAGGAACCCCATTCGGAGCCTTTATAGTAACAGCTTCTACTTCTAAGGTAGAAGACGAAAAAGGTACACTTCATGGCACTTTTACATTATATGATTTACCTGTTCGTGTTTTATTTGACATTGGTGTGTCTCGTAGTTTTATATCGGTTGATCTATGTGACAAATTTAAACATATTTTAAAACCCAAACGTGCATCTCAATCCTTGTGTGTATCAAATCCCATCGGTGGACCCTCAAACCTCAGAATGATCTATAAAAGAGTAGGACTTCTTAAGGATGGCAAACACCATTTCACCGGAGAATTTTATGTCCTAGGTTTCCAAGCATTTGATATACTGTTAGAAGGAGATTGGTTAAGAAAGTTCGATGAACTTATTTCCTGTAGAGCTCTAACGGTTTCTCCGTTGAACGATAAAGGTGAACCCCTAGAAATCGAATGTCAATTGCCTCAAAATTTTGCAGAAAGTTTTATCCTTTCTCTTGATCACCATTTAAGTGAACTTAGCACTACTCCTGTCATCCAACACTTTCCCAATGGTTTTGGTGAAGTGAATTCTTTGCCACCTCAGCGCAAAATTGAATTTCGCACTGATCTCATTCCTGGAGCGAGGCCAGTCGTACTTGCTCCAAGAAAAATGTCTCCTAAAGAGAAAGTTGAATTAAAGATCCAAATCAAAGATTTATTATTCCAAGGTTTCATTCGTCATAGTCATTCGAAATGGGGCACAGCAGTGGTATTTCCTACTAAATCTGACGGTTCTTTAAGAATGTGCATAGATTATAGAGAGCTAAATAAGCTTACCCACAAGAACAGATACCCGATGCCTCGTATCAAAGACATGTTTGATCAGCTGCATAGGGAAAATGTATTTTCTCAACATGATCTTGCTTCTGGTTTCCATCAGCTTAGGATTACAGAACATAGTTTCCCCAAAACTACTTTTCGAATAGAAGATGGTTTCTACAAATGGTTTGTTATGCCTTTCGGCTTAACTAATGCACCAGCTTACTTTGTTGACCTCGTGAATAGAGTATTTTGGGAAGTTCTAAACAAATTCGTTCTTGTTTTTGTTGACGATATTCTAGTTTTTTCTAAGACTGAGAGGGAGCATGATGTGCACCTTAAATTTGTCCTTGAAACTTTAAGAAGTCATCAGTTGAAAGCTAAATTATCTAAATGTCAAAGTTAGATTCCTTAGGCATGTAGTTTCGAAGAATGGAATTTCGGTTTATCCAGCAAAGATTGCCGTAATCAATGATTGGGAAACTCCTAAAACCCCTACGGATGTCCGCAACTTCCTAGGCTTAGCTGGTTATTACAGGCGATTTATTGAGAACTTCTCTCGAATTTCTTCACCACTCACAGATTTAACTAGGAAAAATGTTAAGTTTGTCTGGAGTGAGAAGTGTAAGGAAGCATTCGAAGAATTGAAGCGCAGGCTAATCTTTGCTCCTATTCTCACTGCCCCAAATGGTAGTAAAGGGTTCACTGTTTATACAGACGCTTGTAGTGAAGGATTTAGTGCTGATTTGATGTAGCACGGGAAAGTAATTGCCTATGTTAGTCATGACTTAAAGACTCATGAGGCAAATTATGCAGCTCATGTCTTAGAATTGTTCGCTGTTGTCTTTGCTTTGAAGTTATGGAGACATCACCTTCTTGGAACAGAATTGGAATTCTTTACGGACCACCAATCACTGAAGTACATCTTCACTCGAAAGGATCTGAATCAGAGACAAGTTAGACGGCTCGAATTCTTATCATCATTTTACCTCGACATCAACTATACTCTCGGAAAGGCAAATGTTGTGGTCTATGCTCTGAGTAGGAGCAAAGCCATGTTATATCAGCTCGTTGCTTCTCGAGCTCTTATGAATCGCATAGCCGCTAAACATGATGAGGACCCGAGTGTAACGACCCGTTAAATTCGATGATTTTAAATGTGATAATTTAATAGGATTTCTAATTTAATTTAGAATGAAATCCAAATGAATTAAGTAGAAAAAGGATTCTCACCTGGATATGGAAGTTAATATGAGAAATTTATGAAAATGTTAAATGGTTTTAATGCAATGAAAGATTTTAAACGGTAAATGGGAATAAATTAAGGAATCATATTAGTTCCAGTTAATAGATTACGACTTGAATGTGATTCCAATTTAATAAAATCATTTAAATGTTATGATTTGATTTTATGGAATATGAGAAATACAAATGTAGGGATTTGATTAATATATATGTTATTTGTTCAGGGTATTGAATAAAATTGGGAATCCAATTTAAGTTAATGATAATAACGTTGATATTAGTTAATAAATAAATTTCAATGCAATGCCCATATATGAATGAAATGAAATGAATGTATGTAAAATGTATACTAGGTTATTTGTCAAATAGGAGGAAAGAAGAATGAATATCGAATTGATTTATGAATAAATATATATATTAAATAGTAATGAAATGTAAAGTAAAAGGCGATTGTATAAAACCAATACAATAAGATTTTCTAATAATAACTGAGTGTAGACGGGTGAAATAGAGTTAATGACTATAATTATTGTACGTTACTTATTTTATTAGTTGTCAATGTTAATCTGGAATCAAATTCAATTTATCCCCAAAATTACTGCAGTTAAAGTGGAATAAATTGATAATTGAAGAATGTTGGATCCAAATAAGTTGTAACCAAGGAAAATCCCATTTTTAATAAACTATGTGGGAAAAGAAATGAAACCAAAATGAAAATGTGAAAATATAAAATGTAATGAAATTCTAAGTAATAATGACTTTGTTAGTTAAGTGGAAACTGATTTAATATTAAGTTGTAACTGGATAAAAATCAAATTTATTTGGAATTGATTTGCAATCAATTGAATTTATTGCAATTAAATGGATTCAATTTTAAAATAATTATGTAAATATTATTTGGAAGAAATTGAAGTTATTTGGGTAATAAGTATTGTAATTGGCTAATTTAGATACTTTAAAGTGAAACGGAAATTATTAACGCAATAGTTTGATTGCAATATTTAATTCATCTAATTGATGATAAAGATTTGTTAGATTTATTTAATAAGAATTTTGGGCATTTAATAGGTAATTGCTGATTTTGAATCGTATCAAAGGGATTACTGAAATCAAAATTAAGCAACTATTAAACCATTGTAATTGATTTAGAATATAAAGAGTTGTCTATTTAATTAAGTTAAAATTTTGAAATTGCGTTGTTGCAATTAAATGGGAAATAAAATGTTAAGGATAACCAGTATTCAAGATTTACCATCTATTTAGTATATTAATTGTAACTGATAATCAACTGCAATAAATAATAAATAATTATTACGTTAACGTTAATTGAAGTGATATTTGAAATTTAATATTTAGGAATTATGTAAATATAAGTTCAGATGGAATTGGAAAAATTTACATATTGAAATATGAATCCAATGATAAATTCTTCTATTTGACAATAATAATGGAAAGTAAATTTAATTAAAATTTTGGAAATTTAATTTATAATTTGGTGAAATTAATGAAATTTGGGGATTTCTAAAATTTTAAATTTGACAAGTTAAATGTTGTTTAAATTAGTATAGGTGATTGAAAAATTTATAATAATAAGAATCGTCAATTATCAAAATGAAATGGGAAATTTTATTTAATTGACTAAATTTTAATTTATTTAATTAATATAAAAATAGCCATTTTTGCCACGGACTCGGAATTCGACGAAACCAGTTTCATCGGATCTGTATCGGTGAATTATTGTAGGGTTTCAAGTTTCGTATCGATCGGACCTGTCGTTTGATCGTACGGACGTGAAACGCCTTGAAATCGATTTAATTTAAATCAATTTGAAATCAATTTGGAAATTTTGTTTTCAGCATAACTTCTTCATACGATCAAATTTGGACGTGAAACTTTTTCCATCGCGTTCAGAATATTTTAAAATACCTATTTGGACATATGGGTTTAATAAATTTCATTCCGGGGTCAGAACGGGCTTTTTGGGCCAACTACCGTTTAGCACGTTCGTAATTCGTGCCCACCAACCTTCTTCTATTTGTCTATATATATGCTGTGGTAAACCCTAGCTTCCTTTCTATTGTCATTTGGCTGTACGTCCATTTTTCTTCATCTTTTTCTCTTCCTCAATGGTTGCAAAACCTAGATCTACTTCAATTCAAAATTCAAATGAAAATTCAAAGTCCTCCTAAAAATTCCAAAAAAATATATGTCAATGCTCTCGATGAGCGTAATTCAGTGGTGATATCCGTTTTTCGATTGGAGCTATCGTTCGTCTAGTAAAATTCAAGTCATTTTCGGCCATTCATCATCGTCGCAACAAAAGTCATCGGATCGGGAAACCATTACTGGGTTTTGTAGAGGGGACTGAGGGGAGTCGATCTGTGATGTTCTTTGGTGGAATCAACGGTTAGATTGGGAGATTAATTCGAACTAGGGTTTATATTTTCGGCGGCTGGAGAGCTTTGCCATCATCACCGTGACCGGTGGTGGCTGCCTGAGGTGGGGGGCCTGGCCTTGAGAAGGGGCGGCGACGAGGTTTTAGGTTGCCGAGGTGTCGGCATCGATCAGAGTAGCGCGACGTTCGTGGGGAATAACGATGGGACTTAGGTCTCGTGTAGCTTCGGCCTGGAAGTCTTAGGCGGGACGCGTTTTCTCTGTTGTGACGTGGCATTGATTCTTGGGTGAGATGATTATGGTATTGTTTTCTTTTAATTTATAATTTATTTCAATGGAAAAATCGTCATAACTTTCGCATACGACATTCGTTTCTCACGAGATTTTTTTCCGTTAGGATCGTATTGAGATTCCGGATCTGTTGACGCTGGTTTGGACAGATTTGGAGACCGTCAAATTTTTGAGTTTAAATTGAATTTAAATTCGATTTAAATTCAAAAGGTGAGTGTTTTAACCCACTCACAACTTCTAAAAGTTTTTATGTTTGTTAAATTTATTTTAGATATGAGTAGAAATTTATTTATGACTATTTGGCATGTTTTATTCATCATATCTGTTAAATCGCACTTATTTAATATAACTGTTCATTAAATTTTATTACTGCATACAGGTTGACAGTTATAGTTATTTATTTGCATATAAACTGTTAGTTTAATAGTTGTTAAATTTTATTTTGAATATAACTGCCAGTTATTACCTGTTATATATTATCAGATATATATTGATATTGATTTATTATTGGATGATGATTGTGATTTGGACGATGGATGATTTTGATGAATGAATGTTTTATTGTATATCATTAAACTGCAAGTTATCATGCATTTTCCATTTCATTCGTGATTGTGGTTTGAAATGATATACAACCGTAAAGTTTTATTTTTAAATTGCGGATTGAAATGATAAATATCCGTATCACTTGACCATAGGATAGAAAATTATATACAGGCACCGTGGTCTATATATAAAATATTTTAAAGTGATTTCTATGGTTTGTATGGAATACGGTTTATAATTTTTAATTTTGATATTTTCTTCTATATATATACATATGAAGTTAGAGATTTTGAATTTAAGCTGTGTATAAATCTCTTAAATAAAAAGGGAAAAATTGAGAAAATGGAGTTTGATAATTATATCATATGTTTAATGTTTAAGTTGAAAATTTTAAGATATGATATTTATAACTGGACTTTTCCAAGATAATTAAAAATGAATATGTTAGTATAAATTAAATTGAAGAAAATATTTAATTGTTAGAAATTGGAGTTTTATTTTATGGATTTTATGTAAATATTCAAGACTAAATAATAGTACGTTTAATTTGCTGAAAGAAAATTTTCCAACTTTAGTTTTGAAATATTAATACTCCAAATGGATATATATATATAGAAATTGAAGTAGTTTTGGAACTTGAAAGTGATATTTAAATTTTGGTTTAGACTTTAAATAAAGAAACATATTTGTAAAGCCATGGAAATTATTTTTCTTTACAAAGTTACCTTAAAGTTAAACCATTTATTTTATATACCGTTGAATATCCAAACCATTCAAGTTTTAGAAGTTATGGTTTTAAAGGTATGAATTCCGAAATATTATGTTTTGAAAGTATTTTCAAATGTTTGGTTTCCAGATATTTTAAATTTTAAACCAGTATGATTTTGGAAAAGGATTATACTTGAGATAAAATGATATCATATTATTTTGGGTTTTAATTTGATATCGTATGGGAAATTTTATTTTGGGTTTTAAAGTATAAACTATTTTTAAATGACCGCGGTGTTATAATAACGATGGGTTGGCAAAGAGACCGGGATCGGATATGGACATACTCTCTGTCGATACCGAAAACCACTTTGACTAACCGTGTACGCGGTGGAGATTCCAGAATGAAGTAGGTTGATGGCGACGTTTCCTGTAAGGTAAATACGTGACCCAACTCCCGTGAGTTGGCATAAGGTGGCTAAAACAGGAGCGATTCTCGGGCCAATGAGGTCATTCCTCTGATCGAACGCACTCCTTCGATACTATACTCTGACTTTGGATTGTTTCGGTGGCCACTATTGATTTCTTTGATTTGGGGGTGTTAGTTCGAGGTGGCCGGTAGCTGCGGCTATGCGTTTCCACCAGCCCGGATAGCAATTGGTATATCTACCCTGGCATTGCCTAGTTGTGCCGTGTCACCTACCCTAGCGCGCCTTGTACGAGTTTCTATTTGTGTCGTACCTATGGAGTATCCTCTGGTAGCCTCCCGATCAGGAGATATTACGGTACTGTATAGACTATTGGCATTATTTGTGTTAAGGGCTATATGGGTAACCCCTTAACGCTATTAAAAAGTAAGTTTATTTTACAATTAGACACTATTATAATTGCGCAATATACTACATAGTAAATAGTTTAACGGATCCTTAGGAGATGTAAATCCCGAGCATCTCTTGAGTTACTGTACTCATATTTATTTCTGATAATTTAACTCACATAAAATCTTTTAGTTCTGACTAGAGTGTTTTTGTCCTTTTCAAATTCGCTCGGGTCAGTCCGAGCGTTTCAGGATCGAAGACTTTAGCTTTGGAGGACGAAGACGAAGAATTCGTATTATTATTATCTATATTATTACACCACACTCATACTGTTCCGCTGCATTTGTATTGGTATGTGAACTCTGATAATTATTGTATAAAGAAGAATCAAGTGTTTTGTAAACGGTTTATGAACTATATATTTATTATTATATTTTATCCTTCCGCTGTGAGATTCTGTTTGTTTTATTTCTTCTCTGTTTTCTTATTAACCCCATAACAATCCGCCCTTCCGTATGGTTTGAATTGGCACGTATGTCATTTTAAATCATACGAAAAGGCGGGACGTTACACCGATGCTTAGGCAAATAAAGGAAAATTTTTGGGGCATGAAGGATAATACCCAAGGCAAATGGGGCACGCAGATCGATGGAAATGGAATTCTAAGTATTAATAATCGAATTTTTGTTCCAAATGTAGACAGTTTGAGGCAAGAAGTGCTTAGAGAAAATCATCAATCCAGACTCTCTATTCACCTAGGAACCACGAAGATGTTTCAGAGAATGAAGAAGTTGTAGTAGTGGAGAGGGATGAAGAGAGATATTTCTCTTCACGTCAACAGCGGTGCCACTTGGCTGCAATTTAAAGCCGATCATCAGATGACAGCGGGATTATTGCAGCCTCTTAAGATTTCGAATTGGAAGTGGGATCAGATTCCAATGGATTTTATTGATGGGCTACCAAGGACCAAAAAAGTAATGAGAGTATTTGGGTTAATGCCGATAGATTAACTTAGCTTGCTCACTTTATTCCTATGAGAGCTACTCGAACTGCCTCAAGTTTAGCAGAGCTTTATATGAGAGAAATTGTTCGCTTTCATGACGTTCCATCCAGCATTGTATGTGATCGAGACCTTATCATCACTAGCAATTTCTAGAAAGCTTTTCAAGAGACTCTTGGTACTCAAATGAATCTGAGAACAGCTTATCATCCTCAAATGGATGGTCAGACCGAAAGAGAATATCAGACTTTGGAAGATCTTCTTCGAGCTTGCGTTTTAGATTTTGGAGGATCATGGAAAGAGCATCTCCATCTAGTTGAATTCACCTACAACAATAGCTATCAAGCAAGTATCGAAATGGCACCGTTCGAAGCTCTTTATGGACGGCCATGTAAATCTCCATCTTGAAGGGTTGAATCGGGAAATCGGCTTGTTCTTGGTCCCGAAATGATTTTAGAAGCTTTTGAGAAAGTCGAAGAAATCAGGAGGAAAATGAGAATTGTCATGGATCGACAGAATAAATATGCAGACAGAAGGAGAAGAGACTTGGAATCTGCAGTCGGGGATAAAGTATTTCTCAAAATTTCACCTTTGAAGGATGTAATCCGGTTTGGAAAGAAAGGAAAGCTCGCTCTAGATTTTTTTGGTCCTTTCCGTATTTCAGGAAGAATTGATACTTTGGCTTTAGAGTTGACATACCAAAGAAGCGGTCTAGGGTACATAATGTGTTTCACGTCCCACATCTCTGTAAATATGTACACGCTCCATCACCGATTGTCATACCTGCTTTGTTTGACGAAATGGATGTTGAACTTAATCTAACTATTGAATGAAGACCCTTCGTATAGTAGGCAGAAGCACGAAGCAGCTCAGAAGAAAGGTTGTAAATCTCGTCAAGGTTCAGTGGAGCTATCACGGCCCGAACTCGATGTCCGACAAACAACATCAAACTCGTATCGTGGGAGCTTGCAACACCCATTAGATGATAAATAACACAGCGGAAATAAAAGATGATATCACTAATATAACATGAATACAATATCCGATACATCAATTTGATACAATGATAATCATCAACATCATAGAATATACAACACAGAATACAGCGGAACATGATACACTATGAGATAAGTCTTCACAAATATCCAATACTGCGACTCTGATCCAAAAGATCCAAAACTCCTAGCTCGATCCACCATCAAGATTGCACCAAGATAAGCAAGTCTCGTCCGTATCCAAAGACTGAACTATCTCCAGATAATCTACTGAACCTGACTATCTGAAAAACCAAACTCTAGACAGCCCGTGTAGAAAAAATTTTGAGCACCCAGAGTTTAGAAAAGAAACAATAAAATCCGGATCAGTCATGGTACTGGTATGAGCAAACTAAAACAGTTCGCCTTTAAAAACAATCAAAGAAATATTTTAAAATAGATCCGCAATGCTTTTAGAAAAAAGAACTACCATAAGACCTCTCGCCACACACACAATTCAAACGCAGAATTGGAGGAGATTTCTTCTTATGATAGTCAAACATGATTGATACGCGAAATTTCTTTGATATTATTACTATAAGTGCAAAGTGCAGAAACATTTCGAAAGTATAATATAAATCTTAGCCAACATACGACCATTATCGTATGCCTACTATAGCTACCATCCAAACAGTGGGGCGCCGCCATAAGTAGATGGCATGTAATACAACTAAAACCGTACAAGGCTCGTATTGTTTTTTTGGATTTTCCAACAAATGGTCAGGCTAAGGAACTTCCTATTGCCACATGGGAATGCCTCTGGCGGGACCCCCCGAGAACCTACCTAGCTTTCTGCCAAACAAGGTCGGCTACCCCCTTCCCGGGTAGTAAAAAACTTAGATATGCCACTCTCGGTCCTTAGGGACCTTTATACGAGAGCTCTCTACACTAACAACATCATAAAGTAATAAAATACAATGTCCACATGAGTAAGTATCTGGGCTCCATACCATGATACTACCCTTTTCCAGAAGGAATGGTCATACCCTAGGGAAGCTACCCCTGAAACCTTGCCGCACAATTCTTGTTTCAACCATTACCGGTTTGTGAGGTTCGACGAAGTCTCATCCACAAAGCAACGCATTTCACAAAGCCATGCTTCGATCAACAAATGATCAGTAGCACTCAGCATGCCACATTATCAACTTGGGAATATATCGTTGATAACCTTCAACGATATAACCTTTGAGCTCATACGTCTCAAAGAAGGGTGTTAAGCTAAGAGAATAAATTCTCCGCCACCAACAGATATGTTTTTGAAAGAAATCTGCTTTATATCTCCAAATGTAATGTCAGACATACAATCCATAAAAGTCTGTTCCAGGTTCGAACAGAACCGAAGGCACTTCCAAAGAAGCCCTTGCAATCCGGGTATTCACAATCCCGATCGGACTTCCCATCACTTAGGGAATATTTATACCGGAGCAACTCAGTGTAGAGAAATCGATAGGTCATTCTATCGTTCTCGCAAATACCTGGTTTTCACCACCGGTCTTCGAATGCTATCCATAACGATGTATCATTATTCGGTCCACCCTCGGCTAAACCGAATAATGAGCGTAATATTTAAAAACATATGGATATGGGATTTCAATTAAGTCACACTTTAATAATTCCAAACTTTCTTTCAAATGGTTTAAACCAATTACCATTTCAAATCCTTTAAACAAAAAGATTTACTTCACAAAGTTCACTCAGTTTCACAAAGATCCATTTACGGATTTCAAAGCAATTTTCATTTCAATTAGATAAACTCATTTAAATCTTAAAATCAAGATTTATCTCATAGCTTTCAAAACTATTTCCAAAGATTCATTCATAACTGGGAAAACTATTTTCTGTTTAACTTGAAATCCCTTAAATACAATTTGAAATTCATTTCTCATATGAAAGCTTTTTATCATTTAGAAACAATAGTTTTATTTCAGGAAAATCTGATTTCATTCATACAAGTTAAGAACCTTGGTTTAATTCAAATTCCCAAAACACACTTTAAAAAAGGTTTAAAATCCGTATAACTTGTATAATTCTTTTTAAATCATAAATACTGAATATAGAATTCAATTTCAGATATTGAATTCTAATTTAAATCAGATTATTCAAATTCCAAATCTCTATTAGTTATTCAAAATAACTTTCATCCTTAAAACACCTTTTCAAAAGCTTTTCACATTAAACTTAATTTATTTCCAAAACTATTTGAATTTAAAAATTCAAATTCAAAACTTATTTAAAAATCTGTGACTTAACCGATTTCTACGTGCAATCCATATTTGTGTGTGTATGAGTGTGGTCCAGGGATTTTGCACAATAGTGCACAATATCAATCATTACAAATATATCAATATTGATAAGCGGTATAATCCATAACGCTTATCTTCATTCACAGATTCACAGATAAAGTAAATTTATCAATCACAAAGATTAATCATTACAATTCGATGTGGGTTTCGGATAACCAATTGGAATCCGACTCCCTGTCGCATCGAAATTCAAATGCCGTTTTACGGGCAAAGAGGGTTTTTCACAGAAACAAATCACAATTCACAGTACAGCTTAATTCACATCACATAGTATCACAACAGAAATATCAATCCAGTGCACAATAATAGTTGAATTTTTTTCCAATCAAGGTGAATGTGGTTTAAAAGAATTAACCACATAATTATTTTTAATTGATTTATTTAAATCAATGATTAACTATCCTTAATGATAGATTAATTAAATTTTAATTAATTATTCCTTAATCAATTATCTTTATTAACTACTAATTATAAATTAATTAAGTTTAATCATCTAATTAATAAATTCATAATTAAAAAAAATTGAATACTTAATTGTTAATTAACCGAATTTCAAATTTCAAATTGAGTAATCTCTAGTCACTTGGTTAATTACAATTTTAAAATTAATTATCCATTCATTATTACCCTTTTAAAACAATTAATAATATTTATTTGTCTTAATTAACATTTTAGAATCTCCTTTAAACTTTGAAATCAAATTATCACTAAATTAAAACTTTAATGGTAAATAAATTTCAACACTTGTTTTACATTAACTACTTAATTAAAATATTAATTGGTATTTTTTTGAAAGGGAAATTTTACCATAAGGGCCTCTTTCCATCAAACAATAAGTTTCTAGGACACAAGTTTAAAATAATTAGTTTGCAGGACAAAAGTTAATACACGTTACGTCTGTTATTTTATCCCTTCATTCCGTTACTTTCTCTCTCGTTCTTTTTCCTTTTTCAGAACCCAGCAAAACGAAATCAAATATAAAATCGAAAAGTAGGTTTTTCTAAACGACTAGACAATTTGTGATCGAAGATTTCTGCCATTATTCAATTAAACATCAATTTTTCTTCATCGATTCGTCTACAAGTATGTACTATTTTTTTTATGTAAACGATTTAGGTACATGTTTTAGAGCTGGCTTATTGTTAAATGATATTAATTAACGAGTTCTTCATAAAATATTAAGTGTCAGATCTTACTTTATTCAACTATTAAAAAAGATAGAAGCATTTATCTTCTGATGTAAAGGATTCACTTACATTTTCAGTTATATTTTCATAATCACTGATACAAATGGTATATTATCTAATGCATTCAAGGTATTTGATGTTTTTCTCATGATATTAGTTATTACATAAAATACACAGATATGTTAAAACCCTAGGCAAAAAAGATAAAAGCATTTATGTTTTTATGTAAATGATTTAAGTTGTTTGTTGTTTTGGAGATGGTTTATTGTTAAATGATACTAATTAACGAGTTCTTCATGAAATATTAAGTGTCAGATCTTACTTTATTCAACTATTATAAAAGATAGAAGCATTTATCTTCTGATGTAAAGGATTTACGTACATTTTCAGTTATATTTTCATAATCACTGATATAAATGGTATATTATCTAATGCATTCAAGGTATTTGATGTTTTTCTCATGATATTAGTTATTACTTAAAATATACAGATATGTTAAACCCTAGGTAAAAAAGATAAAAGCATTTATGTTTTTATATAAATGATTTAAGTTGTTGGTTGTTTTGGAGATGGTTTATTGTTAAATGATATTAATTAACGAGTTCTTCATAAAATATTAAGTGTCAAATCTTACTTTATTCAACTATTAAAAAAGATAGAACCATTTATCTTCTGATGTAAAGGATTTACGTACATTTTCAGTTATATTTTCATAATCACTGATACAGATGGTATATTATCTAATGCATTCAAGGTATTTGATGTTTTTCTCATGATATTAGTTATTACATAAAATACACAGATATGTTAAACCCTAGGTAAAAAAGATAAAAGCATTTATGTTTTTATGTAAATGATTTAAGTTGTTTGTTGTTTTGGAGATGGTTTATTGTTAAATGATACTAATTAACGAGTTCTATATAAAATATTAAGTGTCAGATCTTACTTTATTCAACTATTAAAAGAGATAGAAGAATTTATCTTTTGATGTAAAGGATTTACGTACATTTTTAGTTATATTTTCATAATCACTGATATAAATGGTATATTATCTAATGCATTCAAGGTATTTGATGTTTTTCTCATGATATTAGTTATTACTTAAAATATACAGATATGCTAAACCTTAGGTATAAAAGATAAAAGCATTTATGTTTTTATATAAATGATTTAAGTTGTTTGTTGTTTTGGAGATGTTTATTTTTAAATGATATTAATTAATAGTTCTTCACTCTGTCTAACATTTCATTATATATGACAATTTTTATGTAGCGTAAAAATGCATACAAGGTCTTCTAAGTCAAAAATATTCATTCGAAAAACTACCTGCATATTCATAAACGAAGGTGGAACCCAATGCATAAACATAAGACCTATATCTAGTCCATTCTGCAATGAACATAGCCAAAGACCATTATTATCTACAACTCCATTGGTAATTGTTTTCATACTTATGTTTCCCATAATATTTAATTCTACTCTTCAATTTGTATATACATAATAAATTGGAATCTAGATTCCATGTTTTAAATAAAAAAAATAGCTAAATTTTTTGAGCTTAATTGTTTACCTTGGTTAGTCTGCTATTCTGTCACTACATTTACGTATACATGCGTGTGTGTGTATATGTTTCTGCATTCACTTCATGTATTTTGTATTGGATTGATGTTGCATTGACTTGAGTTGTTGCTTTATATGCAGTCAGTTATCATGTAGCTTGTTTGCACTTGCATTCTCATCTTGTCGACATGTCTGCATTGGACTCTGGTTTCAATGTGTATGATGTTGCAAATTCACTTGATGTTTCATAGATGTATATATGTAATGTTCGAACACTTCAGTCAGGTTTGGTTACTTCATTTGCATTGATCTTGAGTTGTTTTCATGTTGCATTTGTTTATATGTATGTTGTGCACTTGTTTGCACTGTCACTTTTGAATCTGAATATTCATTGATGTTGTAGCTTTCATGTTGCATTCATACATGTTGTACATGTTATTACTTCAAGGCTATTGTGAAGATGAAGATAAAGCAGATTATCTTTCTATACTTTGAAACTTTCTAATTGTAACTTCTCATTTCATCGAACAAATCTTGTTGATTTTCAGTTGGGAATGTTCATTTATCTCTTATTGATCTAAATTATAAATTTCAAAATGTGAGAATTTAAAACTGTAAAAATTGAAATAGGTCAAAAAAAATTCAAACATTTGTTTTTTACAAAAAAAAATTGTTAGATTTAATTTGTAATTTTTTTTAAAAAAAAAGAGGTACTTTATATAGTAAAAAAGTGCTTTATCTTTTACTTTAGTATATAAAGGTACTTTATATACTAAAAATATATTAATTTCAAAATAATTTAAATGATAAAACATATTATCTTTTTATTCAAACATATAATTGACCATTAGTTGAACAACTAAAAAAGATAAAGCGCATTATCTTTATATACTTTGAAACTTTGTAATTGTAAATTTTCATTTCACCAAATAATTCTTGTTGATTTTTAGTTGTGAATGTTCATTTATCTTTTATTGGTCTAAATTATAAATTAAAGAATGCGAAATTTTCAAACTATCAAGATTGAAATAGGTCTAAAAAAAATTCAAACATTTGTTCTTTACAACAAAACCTATTGGATTTAATTTGTACTTTTGTTTTTTTTTTAAAAGAAGTACTGTATATACTAAAAAAGCGCTTTATCTTTTATTTTTTTAAATAGAGGTACTTTATGTACTAAAAATTATCTTAATCCCAAAAAAATACAAAATAATTTAAATGATAAAACATATTATCTTTTTATTGAAATTTTTGGGCAGTAAGATATTTTTTTCATAAAATTGTTATTTTTACCTCCTAATTTATTTTTTGATTTTCCTAAATATAGAATCAGAGTGCACCAACGCAAGAATTACCGGATGTGAATGAAAAAGAAGACTTCATATCTGATGATGAAAAAACGATTTCACAGCAACTAGCTGAAGACAGTACTGATTTGGATGATGTATATCAGTATGAAATTAAGAAAATAGCCAAGAAGCAAAAAAGGCAGTACACAGGTACTTATAGATGTAATTTGGATGCAATCTATAAGGTAATGTCAATTATAAAGGAGAAACACATTCTTTCACCTGAAGCAAAAGCTTTTTTAGAAAAAACGCCATTCAAAAACTTCTTCAACGTTTTTCTTAGTGATTCAATAGCACGACAAGATTTAAGGAAAAGTGCTTCAAATTTAGATGATATCATTACTTCTTTTGACGAAAAAGAAAATGCTTTCACAATTGGAAACAAATTACTCAAAATTACTCCTGAAGAAGTCAGTCTAATTTTTGGAATGCCATTAGCTGGAGAAGACTTATTTCCTATACCAGCTTCTAACAAAGCCTCAGCCATGGAAAGTTTCTCCAATTTTTTAACTGCCAATTTTGAAGAAGAAGACATAATTAGCCAAAAAACAGTAACAAAAAGATTGAATACACTGTTAGAAGAAGAAAAAGGAAATGTAGATATAGTGAAATTATTATTGTTGTTGCTGGCTATAACTTTCCTTTTTCCAAACAACCAAAGCTATATGCAATGGGGTTTCTTGCCGAAGTTGCTGAATTTGAAAAAATTAAATTCAATTTCTTGGCCACGAGCAATATGTGAAAATGTTTTGAAAAATGTCAAAAAGTATCATGCTGACCCTAGAAGTACACCAGGCTGTACTATGGTGTTACTGGTATGCTTTCATAATTTTAACTAAATATAAATATATTTAAATTTATATTTAATAAGAAAATATAAATTCTTTTATCTTTTTCTTGCAGTACTGGATTTGTGAAAGAACACAAATAATTAATGAGAAGGAAAATCTTCAAACAAAAATCCCAAGAATGGGGAAATGGGATTTATCGAAATTGAAAGATTTGGACCTCACTGAGGTTGACAATGACAAAGTATGCTATTTTTTTTTAACTATACATTTTTTTTGATTTTTTCGAAAGCAATTTTTTAGAATGTCAGTAGCCTAAATAATAGAAAACAAAATGAGTATAGAAAGTATATGTGCAAGCTTAACTTCTCTAGTACTTCAATTACAGTATATGTGCAAGCTTAACTTTAAATTTATTCATTGCAGATTTTAAAAAAATTTGCAGCTGTAACAAAAGAAGAGAAAGAATTTCTTTCCAATAAAATAAAAGCTATTGAAGTGGAAGTAGACCGAAACAACAAAAGAAAATTAGATGAGTACCAGGAAGACACAAGTTTGAGAAAATATGCCAAAGATTCTACTAATAACATAATGGAGCTACAGTCAAAAGTCAATTTTTTGTGTTCTGAGATGAAAAATGTTGAAGAACAAGTAAAGGAGGAAAGACGTTTAAAAGAAGCAACTGAAAATAGAATCCATATTCTTGAAATGAAGCTTCAAAAATTGGAAAATTTAGAAAAGCATGATGTGGAGGAAAAAGATAATTTGAACAAAAAAAAATGAAGCTGAAAAAGGTAAAATAAAAATTGTTGGTATGATTCACATAAACAGTTCTGCTAATTTTCCAACTTTTGATATTATGCAAACTCAAGATTTCATACTAGAAAAGCAGACACAAGATAGTTTAAAATCTGACAATCTGAAAGAGCCTGCTCAAAATGCTATTGTTGTCGAAGATATTGTCCTAAAAGAACCAAAAAAGAAGAAGAAGGCAAAGAATGTTGACAAATGTCCACTACTCAAATATCTTACCGAAGAACAAAAAGAAATTGTCAAAAAAAATTTCAAAATTCTTGGATGAAACAAGTAAGTAACTAAACTACTTTTGACTCAATTGAATTAAATATATATTTATTCCAATAAGATATGCATATAAATCATAGCAGAACTTTTGTCATGTTGATATGCATATAAATATTCTCCATGTTTTTTTGTCATATACAGATCAAATCTGTGTTTTATACTGTAAGTGCCATAAAACCAGGACTAATTTAATACCCATGTTTTTTTGTCATATAGACATCAAAAAAACTAAACTAAACTAAAAAAGATAAATTAATTTATCTTTTCATACAAACTTCTACAACTATTGTTATTTTATTTTTCTAAAAAAATACTTCATTACATACTAATCTTAATTTTTCAGTATACCAATCTTAATTAATTTTCTTTTATACTGTAAGTGCCACACAACACAGAACATACTAATCTTAATTTTTTAGTGATGAAGCATTTACTTGTGATGATGAAAACTTCATCACCGTCACAAAAAGTATGATAGAAGAAATTCTCTATGGAGAATATATTTCTGGTCAAGTAAGTGCAAAAAACTATACTTTGCGTCATTATAAATTCTATTCTTTGCTTCATTATAAAATCTATACTTAATCCATATTTTTTTTTGGAAATGTAGGTTATTGATTGGTTTTGGTTCAGAAAAACAAAATTTTTAGAACCAAGTTCTAGCATTGTATATGTGAACACAACAATGACAGTAAGTGTACTATAATGTAAAATTTAATTTGTTTCTAAGATAAATTTTCTGAAATTATTTTTTAACAGAAAAGTGCAACAGATGGAAACCTAGAAAATATCAAAACAAATATGTTTAATCCTTTTATTAAACAAGCACTTCTAAATCCATTTTGTTGCAATACATTATTTCCTATACATGGCAACGAACATTGGAGCTTGCTAGAGCTAGTAGTGGAATCATGTTCATGGAGCCATTATGATTCTCTACACTTGACAACAAGATCTAAGACATTAAGAAGTGGATATTCAAGGTTTGCTATTAATGTGGTAAGTAAAATACACAGAAAGTAAAAAAGATAAATAGATTTATGATTATTATTAAAAATTTATATATATATATATATATATATATATATATATATTTGGCAGAAAGCAGCGGTAAACAAAATCAATAAAGACTTACAAGACGCAGGCGAGAAAAAAATTCTGGGAAAGTCTACATTGATTAAAAATGTTAACTGTGCTCAACAAAGCAACGGGTAATTTTCATAATCACTGATTAAAAATGTTTACCTAGGATTTAAGTACATGTTTACTTATATTTTCATAATCACTAAAACAAATGGTATATTATCTAATGCATTCAAGATATTTGATGTTTTTCTCATGATATTAGTTATTACATAAAATATACGGATATGTTAAACCGTAGGTAAAAAAGATAAAAGCATTTATGTTTTTATGTAAATGATTTAAGTTGTTTGTTGTTTTGGAGCTGGTTTATTATTAAATGAAATTAATATGGGCATAGGAGTGGATTGGAAAACACAAAGTACCACAATTTCAGTTCATTTGGGTGATTACTGTGATCTAATTGATTGTCATATAGGAAGTGAAAATAGAGTGCAATAAATGTTTCCACCACATCAGCCTTCTCTGTCTACCTCTTAATTTCTTTAGTAGAGGTTTGTAGGCTGTTGTTGTATGTTATATGTCTGCAACTTGATTTTTGCTGCGCCTCACTTTGAAATGTTGCAAATCCAAATGTTTGGATTACTTTATATGCTAACTAGGTAGCATTATGGTGCTTTATGACATGACATGCAATATGTACATTTAGTTATGAATATGAAAGACTTAGGAAACAGGTCTCCAACTCTAGCTATAAATGTGCATTTTGGTTGTTTCATTTCATTTTTGTTTTAATGTTACCATGATGATTATTGATTCATTTGGTTAGTGATGCTGATTTAAGAATCTTTTGTAACATGTACCATTATGCTTGGTTTTCACTGTAATTTATGAAATGGTTTTGATGGCATGTGTTTAGTGGTATGTTATGATTCTTGAGTCACAGTCAAACTCTTTGAGAACTCTTTTTCAAAGAATATTTTCAAATAAGAGTTGAAAACATTCTTTTAAAATTGTAACGACTTCTATAGGATATATTGTGGTTATACATGCATGCATTTTGCATACAGCAATACTAGTATTATGAGGTGTAATCTTTAAGTTTAGTTTGTCCCGTGAGGGAATAGTTTGCCTCAACAAATGTAAACATATTTGCTAAACATCTATATAAAAGCATTCGTATATATTAAATAGATGCCTACATAGTAAATGCTATTAACTAAGTTCTGTGTTTCTAGATGTCAATAATATGTAAGGCTCTTCTTTTCTTTTTTCGTTTTCTTTTCATGTCTACAGTCACATTATTGTTTTTATTAAAAAAACGTGGTTAAAGGGAATTCAACTTGGATAAATGGGTATATTTTAGGCGGGAATCCATCCAAAAATATTTTCTTTTCTAGAAGAAACATGATAGATGGGACAAAATCAGATGATTTATTGTTTTACCAACATTCGAAATAAATTCGACAACATCTAAGAAAAGACGGTCCACTTAAAACCAAATCCAAAGACATCTAATCGGAAAAATAACCATAAAACTGCAGCGGCTCACATAAAAAAAATTAAAAATTGCACGACGAGGGCAAAAATGAAATTATTTTTGATTTGTATGACAGAGCAATTTTTTCGGTGCATCTCAAAGAAAGTTTAAAATATTGAAAAAATGCCCCAGGTTGTTCAAATCACTGATACAAATGGTATATTAACTAATGCATTCAAGGTATATGATGTTTTTCTCATGATATTAGTTATTACATAAAATATACAGATATGTTAAACAGTTGGTAAAAAAGATAAAAGCATTTATGTTTTTATATAAATGATTTAAGTTGTTTGTTGTTTTGGAGCCGGTTTATTGTTAAATGAAATTAACTAAAGAGTTCTTCATAAAATATTAAGTGTCAGATCTTACTTTATTCAACTATTAAAAAAGATAGAAGCATTTATCTTTTGATGTAATGGATTTAAGTACATGTTTAGTTATATTTTCATAATCACTGATACTGGAGATTTTTATACAACGATGAATGTTACACAATAACTAAAATTTTAACAAATGCAGGTTCGACTGTGGAATTTTCGTAATGATGTTTATCCAAAAGTTAGCACAAGGAATGGACACAACATCAAAAATCAGTCCAGAACAAGTAAACGCATTTAGAGCACAGATAAGTGCACAAATTCTCTCTGATGAACCATACTACTGGACAATTGAAAAATTTAGCAGTTCAGCTTCAGCAACAAAAGATGTGAACTGACAATGATAGCAACAAATTCTTTGATGTCTAACAGTCTTTTTATCATACATTTGTTAAAATTTTATTTGACTGATGAATCTGTAATGGTTGACTTAGGCCATATTATTTGAATTGTAAAACCTACTTACAGATGTTGTAGACTTGAGTTTGTTTATGTGTATGTTGTGCACTTGTTTGCACTGTCACTTTTGAATTGTGTATTCAGAGTGTGTTGTGTAATGTGAAGGTTACTGTGATGTTCAGTAATTTGCAAAGATGAGGAAGATAGTGTAGATGGAAGTGCTATGCAGTTAGTGTTAATGGTTGCTGTGAATTTCAGGTTATAGAGGTCATTTCTATTGGTGTTGAGGATGTTGTATGTCAAATAACAGAAGTTTGAAGATAGTGATTGGAGTTGCAGTGCAGTGAGAGTTGATGGAAGTCCTGTGAGCTGAGAAGAATTTGTAACAATTGCAAATGTGTAACAACGGTATTTTTTGATATATGTTTACAAATTAGGTATTGAAGCAATGGCAAATTCATAGAAATAAACAAAGCATATGAACAAAAGGAACATCATACTCTTTCTCTTTCTCTGTATAGTTCCTTCACAAGTATGATTAACAAACTAGTGATATAAAACAAAAATTGAAACAAGATTGTATGATGTTAACATTTAAAGAAAATAATGGATCAAAATAGTGATATTTTACCTAATGAAAAACATCAAGCTAAAGTAAAACTTAAGACATGCACGTGCAGAAGGCACATTTGTTGATTATCAGAGAAAGTCTTAGTAAAATATTTGGATATCTAGTGAATGAATATATGAAATGGGTGAAGATATAACTTTTGTTATGGGCTGTAAGTACAATTTCAGTTAGTTTTTAAACAATTGCAAATGTGCAACAACAGTATTTTTTGATATATGTTTGGAAATAAAACAAAACAAAACAAAACACACTAAATCAAACCAATTTCTTGCAGCATTAGGAGCATCAACTGACCACAATTGCACACAAGTTGAATACTGCTTTCGTGAAAATTATTAGAAAAAGATAAATAACTATTGGAGATGGATAGGTATTCCACCGTTATGAAAAATCAACAAATATTTCTGCACAAACAAAATTGAACAAATATTTCTGCACAAACAAAATTGAAATCAATGACCGCAATATACTTCAGTCCTAAGCTTGTTTGAGGCCAATGATACATCAATTTATCTTTTTTAACAAAACAATTGCAACCAATAGTTCTTCCATACTTTCCATTTCCTGTTACCAGAGCAACTACCACCTTCATCATTCACAACTTCAAGTACCTCTGACTACTCCTTACTTCACTGCCAACCTCCACAGCCTCACTTCTTAATTACAACACCTCTTCCTTTACAAAAGTCCCAATACCACTCTGTCATACTTCACGTACTAACCATACTTCCATCCCAAACCATTCACAACCTATAAACTTCACAGTTCTCTGACCATACAAGCAAATACTACTACATCACTGTTTCATTCAATACAAACTGCAGCAACATTCCACACTCAACATTGTCAAAGAAGCCACAACCCACAATTCTTCTTCACTAACCATCATCTTACTAATTCCACACTGACTACCTACCGGCAACCATCACAGTGCCTACCAGAAAAGAAGAAACTCATAAACAATTGCATACAACCAAAAGTAATCAAAATCAGATTATATCCAATTCAACATATGCAATAATCCAAATATTCAAGTTAAATTATTCATAGAACAACCAATCAATCAAATAAACTGGACTAATACAATCAACTCAATTATTCAACTCAAAGTATTCATAGAACAACCAATCAAATAATTGGACAAAAACAATCAACTCAAATATTCAAAGAACATCCTCTTCTATTATGTCCTAGTTTTTTACACTTTCCACATCTGTTTTGCTTAGCATGAAAGTCCGCCCCTTCAATCATATTCATCCTAGGCCTACCAGCTCCACGAACAGGCTTAGGAGGAAGAACAATAGATGATTCTTCGGCTTTAATTGCTTCCTCATCAAAAGTTGGAATAGGATTGATCAAATGTGAATATGAAGCTCGATAATACTCAACAGTAAAGTAATTCTCAATATATTCATAAACAGAATTTCTAGTTAAAGAAATACACTTCAAAGCATGCGCACAAGGAAAACCTGTCACTTTCCATTGATTGCAACTGCAAATGCGATTTTTAAGATCAACCTTTTGAGATGTAGGAGAATGAACTTCAAAAATATACATATAAATGTAAAATTAAAAATAGTTAAAATATATACACAGATTGCATTTCCAAAAAATGATTATTAGCACTATATATATTCTCTCTAATATATCTAATAAATAAGACCCAATTCATGTGCATAGAACTAATAGTGAAAAATAAGACTCATAAACCAAAACAAATAACAACAGGCATACTGTTCATATTCTTTAGAGAAAGCATATCTTATGTAAATTTTGATTTTAATTTTCTTTTTAAAAAAACTGATAACCAATCTAGAAAAAAGAAAGCATAAAGGTTATAGTAAGAACTAAAACCTGTAAACCTTGACATTGATTTCAATGGGTAAGGCATCCACTGATTAAGTGGAATTGACTAGAACATTGCCTTGATGCACCAGATTTGACTTTTCCAAAAAGATCAACAGGATTGTCCAAGTCAAGAACTAACATACCATAAGTAAAATGAACAGACTCATCAAGACAAAAATAATGAAAGAGCTAAGAATTACATACAGTGTTAATTACAATGTCGCGACTGTCAAGATTCAAAAGATCCAGAGGGGTTTAAAATTTATAAATACCAACAAAATGAAATCATAACACAGGCTACATAGCAAGTTGAAAAAAGATAAATGCATTTATCATTTTTTTCAAAAACTATGAACATCATGTAAAAATGTAGAAATACATACCTAGATGATTTAGAAACACTCCACCCAAATCCTTCTTCCCTCAATTTCAACAAACGAGCTTCCATTTTTGGACATAGCACACTAGTCCACTTTGATGCCTCTTCTCTACGATTAGACATTTGCATCATCAGTTTTACCCTAATTCCATCAAGACAAGAAGTAACAGGCAAACTTCTGTCATCCAAAATCCAAGAATTAAAACTCTCAGCTACATTGGACTTATTTTCACCATATCGCTTCCCCGGAAAAAACGAATCAGCCCAATGATCATATGGTTTATCATTCAAGTACTCTATAGCTTTGGCACCTCCAATTTCTTTGTACTTGGACATTGCTTTTTCAAACTCATGATGATTAGAAGCTATAGCACAACGCTCAAGTAAATGAGCTACCCAAACACTCCTTCCACTTTTCACAATGCTAGCAATATTATTTTGCATATGATGCAAACAATAAGAATGATGACTATTTGGAAATTTTTTTGGAATACTTAACAATAAACCCCAATGTCTATCACTTAAAAAAGTTAATATTCTATCACAACTGAGAGCATTCTTTAGGTGTTTTAAAAACCAACTCCAACACTCTTCATTTTCTTAATGGTGAAAAAGAAGACCTAAAAAATTATCATAACAAACACGCACTAAGATCAATATGCTCTTTAAAACACATAATCACATTCGATGGCTAGAATGGAATTTTGATACACCATTCTTAAACATCTAAACAATCAGAGTTTAATTGCAAACTAAAGAAAAAACGAGGCTAAATACACAATGCTTGTGTTATCAGAATAAAACAATACCATTCAGAAGCCATTTTTCCAACTACATCAAACAAAACCTTCCTCCAATGATGAAAACAGCCTCCTGTGAAAAGAAACATACAGTAACATCATGAACATCATAAAAAATAGAATTGAGAATGAAAAACAGCAAATAAAATGGAGACTCAACAAATGAACGAAATCGCCTCACGATTTCCCACAATTAAAGTCGATTTTTATTTGAGAAGAAACTAACGCCTCACGACCGCTTCGATTGCACAAGAAATGACCGCTTTGATTGAACAAGAAACGACAGCCTAATTTACAAGATCGGTAGATTTCAGAAGGTACGTAGTTCTTTGAGAAGATGAAGACGCGCACGCCTAATTTTCAAGATCGGCAGATTTCAGAAGATACGTAGTTTTTTGAGAAGATGAAGACGAACATGCCTAATTTCCACGATCGATTTCAGAAGATATTTAGTTGTTTGAGAAGATGAAGACGCACGCCGCACATACTTGTCCTCCAAAATAATAATTTCAAACCCGTGTCTTGGAAAAAAATTGGGCCGTATAATTAGGCCCTTCATACCAATTTCCACTTTTAAAAATGTACTATATTAAATTCAAATAAAATTTTCAAAACACGTATATTTATATTTATTACAATAAAAAATCAACTTTCTATAATTTCCAAAATATAAAGTTTCAAATCCAATTTATTTTAAAAATACTTATAATTGAGTTTCAAATCCAATATGTTATTCAAAACATTTATTTCTGAACATCCATATAGAAATTCTATTTAAAATCATATTTATATACATTTATATTAATAAACAAACAAATATTTATATAATTTGGAAAATACCAAATTAATTCACAATTTAATTTCAAAAATTAAACTAATTATCAAACTAAACTTGGCTAAAATCCAAGAATATTACGGTCGTGTATTGGTAGAGGTTCCTTTGTGATGTTCCTCGGTATATTCCTCTAGAGATGTACTGCTGAAAGGTAGTCCCTTCACCTGGTCATTTGTATGGAAATCCAAACTCCACTGTGTGACTGCCATTTTGATTGTATTGCCCATTTAGGGCTATATGTTGGAATTTAATCAATGTAACAATTTCGGCTATGATTAATATTATTTGTGCAATAGACTCTATTATAATATATGATGATTTGATATGAAAGGTTTTGATTATTGTAAGGTAAAACCATGTCTGTGTTTATGCATGGGCATGTCTTACGAGGTACTTTTGTTTTGAAAAGGAAAAGTTTTGCTAATCCAATAAATTCAGTTGAGTGTGTTTCTCACGGTGGTTTACCAGACTGATCCAGGCGTTCTTCCCTTTCAATGCTTGGGTCAGACCGAGTATATTTACAGGTTCATATTTGGTGCTCTGAAGCTTCAGC